>JAUIMM010000200.1:41100000-46347500 GCA_031769625.1 Taudactylus pleione | reverse complement strand
CGCTGAACGATCTCCCTTAAATTTCCCGGTGTGTTGGATTTGGATTAACGATATAGGCCCTCATTCAGAGCCGTACGCTCTGAGCAGAGCGCACGCTCTGAATGAGGGCCGGGCTCCATTTTCATGGAGCGTCCTCCTGGACGCTCGTATAGCTGTGGGTCACCACCCACAGGCTATACGAGCGTGCTTTGTGATGGCCGCGATGGTCGAGACCATCGCGACCATCGAATTTGCGAGCCGGAGCCTGCGGTTGAGGTTTTCAACCGCAAGCTCCGGAGTGATTTTGGCTCTATCAGAGCCAAAATCACTCCCACTGACATCACTAGTGATGTCAGTGGGCCGGCTTCTGACGGGAGGCGTTCCCGTGGGAACGCCCCCGTCAGGGAGGCACGCCCCCGGCACGCCCACCAAAGGGGGCGTGCTGTCAATCAACATTGACAGCACGCCCCCTTTGATCGGACACAACGAGCGAAGGACTTTCCTTCGCTCGTCGCGTCTGGCGCATGCGCACGACGGAGCTCCCTCCGTCGTGCGCATGCTCAGTGCATAACATCGACCCACTTGCGAGCAGACAGCCGCTCGCGAGTGGGTCTGAATCAGGCCCATAGTTCATCCACACACCAACAATATCACCCACGACCAACGACCAATGAACATTCCTTCCTGCAGGCACTGCTATATATCGTGCAGGTTGGCCTGCATGCATGGACGATTAACGATATCGTTGTCATCCATGCGGGAAAGCGCATTGTTGGTCGTTGGTCGATCGTTGGCAGCATAAAAATGAACGATATGAACGATTTAACGATGAACGATATCGTTCATTTAAATCGTACCGTGTGTACACACCATTAGAATATGATTGGTTGGTACTGTAGCTCTCTCCACTTTATCTCTCTCCAAGGTTTGATACATCTGCCCCACAATCTTTTGTGCCAGTATCATCAGGAGTATATTCCCACAACAGCAGCATAGCAACAACAATCTGAGGCCTATCAAATCTCTATTTCTCCAAACATTGCAGCTGTGCTGATTTTGCATATACTCCTAGGGTGCCTCTTATCACATATTAGATAGATAGACAGATAGTAGGTAGATAGATTTATCCACCAGATATACTGTATTTTTATAAAATTTCCATTTTCCCAGAAACAAGTTATATAGAACATACAGTAGAAATCACAGGAAGACATCTGCAGGTAGTTTAGCAAGTCCCCTGTAAGTCTGCAGTATTTTATGATGCTATAAGTCTTTGTAAATGACTACTCACTAGATTTATAACTGTGCATTCAGTATGCTCATGCATTACACAATCTTACTGTACGGGTTTTACGGGATTGTCAGGAGACCACAAAGCAAAAAAGAACAAAGATGGAAGAACATAAATCACAGTGATGACCAAAGCAATCTTTGTATTGCCTTAGACACTCTAAACGACTTGACAACCCAATACATAGAAGGAGATTAAATTAGCAGCATAGTTCTGAGAGAACCTCACACCCTAATATAATGTGGGTTGTCCAGCAGTAGTAAGGTTCAAAGGCAATGATTTCATGAACATTATAAGTAACAGAATCTACCTGTCTGTCTGTCTGTCTATCTATCTAAATAGGAGAAAGTGCCTGATAGTGTAGTATGCATAAAAAAATGTAATTAAATTGTGGCTCTCAATAAAACAAACATGCTCATACCAAATAACAATCCAGTGTTTATCTGCATTAGTCAGTCATCCAGATTTCTTACTCTTTCCTATAATTTCATCTATTGGGCCGAGAGTGAAACAAGTGAAGTCATTGCACTCCGGACAGTCTAGTTGCCATAGCAGCACTGTTAGCGTCCTCCTGCACATTGCGGTCTTCTGGAGTTCTAGGTGTAAGTTATTGGCGCTGATTGTAGGCTGGCCTGCAGCTCGCTCCTCATTGATAGACTGAAGTATAAAATTCCATCTTGCCAGCAACTTAGTGGTGGTTATATTGCCTGTTTGTTTGGATTGTACTGAGCACACTGTAATCCTGCTATTTGATTCTCATTACTGATACGGACTGTTCATTGGATTTTGCTATTTTCTGGCTTCCTGACCTTTGTTTGTTTTGTGGACATCCCTCTGCTGCCTGCACCAAACTTGGGCCCCCATTTACTAACGAGTTTTATCACCAAAATGAGTGATAAATGTCACTGTGTAGTGTGTGTGATAAATGGTGCTCCAGCCAATCAGCTCCCAACTGTTATTTTTCTAACAGTTGACAGTTGGGAGCTGATTGGCTGGAGCACCATTTATCATACACAGTGAAATTTATTACTCGTTTTGGTGATAAAACTCGTAAGTAAATGAGGCCCTTGGACAGTTACCTGACCGTTTCACCTGCTGCTGCCCAGTACCCTGATTTGTTAATAGCATTCTGCTAATTGACAGTTCTGATAAACTCCCCATCGCCTGATGAGTGTTCTCTCCTAACAGTGCAGGGTAAATCATCAACCATAGTCATAATGAAATAATGACACAGAGACTTACGTAAGGGGAAAGGAAGGTCAGCTTTATTTAATTTTAAACTAATTAAACTATTTAATGTATAATTGAACTAATTAACAGAATAAGAAAGAAAGACAGACAAAGTATGATGGCGCAGAAAGAACGGCCCCACAATGCAAGATCACCAACTGCATACTCACATCGATCTTCTAAATGGGAGGCGAGCAGCCAGCCCATTACCACGCCCAAGGTATTCACCTCCCACCCCAATGACACGACGTGAGGCCCACCTGGTTAGGTGGTTGCCGCTGACCCCAGTAGGGTAAAATCAGCCTAAGCCATGTATTGGAAGGGAGAGCACCTCAAGCTCCAAAGACAGATGGCGACTGCTACCATTCTTTCCCGCCAACAGCGGTTCCCAGCTAAGAATCGCACCGCCACCATACCCTAATCTACAACACCTTGACTTCTTCTAACTCCTCAATAACTCCATTCCAATGCACCAACCATCCTTAAAGAGGACATCAGTGGACCTAATCAAAGCATGTAAAAGGACCACTCCTCCAAAACCCTGGACACTGCAACTCACAGCCAGGTTTATCCATCTTCTGACCACCTACAGGGTCCCAGGGGACAAAACCAGTTCTCCAACTCACAGCCAGGTTTCTCCATCTTCTGACCACCTACAGGGTCCCAGGAGACAAAACCAGTTCTCCAGACCTGCTGTGGAATGATATCAAACCACAAAACTCTGCAATAGGGGGCACATGGCAATGATTGTCCCCAAATGAGCTGAAATGGAACACTCCAAAAACCCTTAAACCATCTAAACCTCTCCAAAACTGGAATAAATTCTGTATATTAAATAAATACACAACAAAAACACAAATAGGAAAGAAAAGAGTAGCAAAGACAGAAGCCTAATACAGGGAGAGAGAGGGAGGGTGGGGAGGGGTGATCCTAACTTGACCTGAGGCAAAACACAAAACGTCCACCAGCCGGCATGCAGCCAAAGTTATAAACTAGTGGTAAAACAAAATTCCTCAGGACCCCCAAATATGACGAGTAGCTAGTCCTCAAGTTAGGATGTAAAGCAAAATTTTTACCGAAGTCTAAGGTACGTTTTTAAGCACTAGACTTTCCTCAGCTCATGTCCTAACTCTGATCAATGGAAAAAAAAAAAAACCCAACGCAATAGTCAAAGCAGCTGCACTAATCTGAACTCTAAAACCGAAAAACTGCTGAAAAAACTTGTAATAACCATGCAGGAAGATGCAAATAGAGTGGGCGCTGACCAACAGGAGGAGCAGGGGCCAACTTGTCCCACCCCCTTTAAAGCTCTCTTGACCAAGAAACACTTTGAAAGGTCCTGCAGGCCCAAGACACAGAAAAAATTGGGACAGGCCTGCTAACATCATTACCACTATAGCACTGGACCTGTCCCAATGCAAACAAGCTCTACGCAAAAGCAAGAATAAGCTTTCAACTGGTCTTACCTCGGCTCCCTCCATGGGCCAAAATGCAATGCCATGCCCACCAAGAAACCTGATAAATTGCATGGTCCTGGAAGCTAAGGACTGATATGCTAGTCCCTGCATGCTGGCTTGATAATATGCTGTACAGCAGAAGGGCAAAAATCGCTGATCTAACTAGGCTAGCAGGGCCAAATCGCAAAAATGCAACTAATCAAAATGTGACAAGGCACACGCAAGCATGTTCTAACACCAGGGGTATGCCTGGCCCGAAATAGACTATTAGAACAATGTACGGCTTTATCCAGGTCCTCCAATACAGAAAAACTATGGCTGCTAGGCTTATGCCTTCGCCGTCGCTTTGACCAAGTACGCCACTGAATCTGCATAAAGCGCAAAAGTTGTCTCATCGGAGCTGACCATCTGTTCGCTATGTCCAGAAACTGCAGTTATATCTCCATCCCGAGCGGGAGCACCATTCTCTGGAACCGCAGCCTCTGAAAGAGAAACAGAAACCAAAAGAACAACAGGACCAGCCATTGTAGACCTTGCACTATCCTACAAAGGCGTGTAAGAATATTGCCCGCCTTTGTAGCAGTATTATGGCTCCATTCATGGAATATCGTAAGGGGGGGGGCTGCGGTTACTGCTACTGCCAATGGGGTAAAAGTGTATTATACGGTGTGGTGTGACCAGTGCAATTTTCGGAGAAAATTAGGTTAAGGAACTGTGAGTGGAGCTACTGGGGGAGGAGCTAAAGAAATTAATTATAAACACACACATAGCCCTGTGTGTGACCATTATCCGTGTATACTTAGTATTACCATACAGAGCGGTGTGCTCACCATCAGTTCTCACCTCAGTGTTATAACTACAAACCGTGCATACTGAGTATCATTATACGGAGTGCGCTGTATAGATAGTGTTGTGTTCATCATCAGTGTAATAACTAGGGGTGAGCGGGTTCGGATTTCTGAAATCCGAACCCCCCCGAGCCCCCCCGATCCGAGTCCGATCCGAATCAGGCTCGACTTTTCCCGCCTGACTCGGATCTGAAATCGAGGCAAAACGTCATCATTCCGCCTTCCGAGTCTCGCGGGTTTTGGATCCTATATAAGGTACCCACGTCGGCGCCATTTTCTCACTCGGCTGTGGACAGTGAAGAGGGAGGGTGGGAGTTAGGGCTGTGTAGTGTAGTGTAGTGTAGTGCTGCTGTTGTCCACTACTTCAAAGTCCATAGGGGCTGGCTGTGTTGTGCTGTGCTGCTGTTGTTAATAGGGGCTGTGTCCACTACTTCAAAGTCCATAGGGGCTGGCTGGACTGTGTTGTGCAGTCAGTTCTCCATAGGGGCTGTGTCCACTCCAAAGTCCTGTGCAGTGTCCCAGTCCTAAAGGAGTGCTGCAGTGTTGTCCAGGGGGTGCTCTGTCCATCAGGGGTGCTCCCCCCAAGTGCTAAAAAAATAATATATTTTCTGTGTTTGTGAATTGTGTGCGCAGTAGCCGCACGTGCATCAACAAAGTAGTGCCAAGCGTGCGCCTGTGTCATAAGTAAAGGGCCGGCTGGCTTGACCGTTAAGGGTGCTGTAACCCCCGAAAGTACACTCCAGTTCAAACCAAAAAAAAAATTATTTTCTGTGTTTGTGAATTGTGTGCGCAGTAGCCGCACGTGCATCAACAAAGTAGTGCCAAGCGTGCGCCTGTGTCATAAGTAAAGGGCCGGCTGGCTTGACCGTTAAGGGTGCTGTAACCCCCGAAAGTACACTCCAGTCCAAACCAAAAAAAAAATTATTTTCTGTGTTTGTGAATTGTGTGCGCAGTAGCCGCACGTGCATCAACAAAGTAGTGCCAAGCGTGCGCCTGTGTCATAAGTAAAGGGCCGGCTGGCTTGACCGTTAAGGGTGCTGTAACCCCCGAAAGTACACTCCAGTCCAAATCAAAAAAAAAATTATTTTCTGTGTTTGTGAATTGTGTGCGCAGTAGCCGCACGTGCATCAACAAAGTAGTGCCAAGCGTGCGCCTGTGTCATAAGTAAAGGGCCGGCTGGCTTGACCGTTAAGGGTGCTGTAACCCCCGAAACTACACTCCAGTCCAAACCAAAAAAAAAATTATTTTCTGTGTTTGTGAATTGTGTGCGCAGTAGCCGCACGTGCATCAACAAAGTAGTGCCAAGCGTGCGCCTGTGTCATAAGTAAAGGGCCGGCTGGCTTGACCGTTAAGGGTGCTGTAACCCCCGAAAGTACACTCCAGTCCAAACCGAAAAAAAAATTATTTTCTGTGTTTGTGAATTGTGTGCGCAGTAGCCGCACGTGCATCAACAAAGTAGTGCCAAGCGTGCGCCTGTGTCATAAGTAAAGGGCCGGCTGGCTTGACCGTTAAGGGTGCTGTAACCCCCGAAAGTACACTCCAGTCCAAACCAAAAAAAAAATTATTTTCTGTGTTTGTGAATTGTGTGCGCAGTAGCCGCACGTGCATCAACAAAGTAGTGCCAAGCGTGCGCCTGTGTCATAAGTAAAGGGCCGGCTGGCTTGACCGTTAAGGGTGCTGTAACCCCCGAAAGTACACTCCAGTCCAAACCAAAAAAAAAATTATTTTCTGTGTTTGTGAATTGTGTGCGCAGTAGCCGCACGTGCATCAACAAAGTAGTGCCAAGCGTGCGCCTGTGTCATAAGTAAAGGGCCGGCTGGCTTGACCGTTAAAGGGTGCTGTAACCCCCGAAAGTACACTCCAGTCCAAACCAAAAAAAAATTATTTTCTGTGTTTGTGAATTGTGTGCGCAGTAGCCGCACGTGCATCAACAAAGTAGTGCCAAGCGTGCACCTGTGTCATAAGTAAAGGGCCGGCTGGCTTGACCGTTAAGGGTGCTGTAACCCCCGAAAGTACACTCCAGTCCAAACCAAAAAAAAAATTATTTTCTGTGTTTGTGAATTGTGTGCGCAGTAGCCGCACGTGCATCAACAAAGTAGTGCCAAGCGTGCGCCTGTGTCATAAGTAAAGGGCTGGCTGGCTTGACCGTTAAAGGGTGCTGTAACTCCCAAAGTACACTCCAGTCCAAACCAAAAAAAAAATTATTTTCTGTGTTTGTGAATTGTGTGCGCAGTAGCCGCACGTGCATCAACAAAGTAGTGCCAAGCGTGCGCCTGTGTCATAAGTAAAGGGCCGGCTGGCTTGACCGTTAAAGGGTGCTGTAACCCCCGAAAGTACACTCCAGTCCAAACCAAAAAAAAATTATTTTCTGTGTTTGTGAATTGTGTGCGCAGTAGCCGCACGTGCATCAACAAAGTAGTGCCAAGCGTGCGCCTGTGTCATAAGTAAAGGGCCGGCTGGCTTGACCGTTAAAGGGTGCTGTAACCCCCAAAAGTACACTCCAGTCCAAACCAAAAAAAAATTATTTTCTGTGTTTGTGAATTGTGTGCGCAGTAGCCGCACGTGCATCAACAAAGTAGTGCCAAGCGTGCGCCTGTGTCATAAGTAAAGGGCTGGCTGGCTTGACCATTAAAGGGTGCTGTAACCCCCGAAAGTACACTCCAGTCCAAACCAAAAAAAAATTATTTTCTGTGTTTGTGAATTGTGTGCGCAGTAGCCGCACGTGCATCAACAAAGTAGTGCCAAGCGTGCGCCTGTGTCATAAGTAAAGGGCCGGCTGGCTTGACCGTTAAAGGGTGCTGTAACCCCCGAAAGTACACTCCAGTCCAAACCAAAAAAAAATTATTTTCTGTGTTTGTGAATTGTGTGCGCAGTAGCCGCACGTGCATCAACAAAGTAGTGCCAAGCGTGCGCCTGTGTCATAAGTAAAGGGCCGGCTGGCTTGACCGTTAAAGGGTGCTGTAACCCCCGAAAGTACACTCCAGTCCAAACCAAAAAAAAATTATTTTCTGTGTTTGTGAATTGTGTGCGCAGTAGCCGCACGTGCATCAACAAAGTAGTGCCAAGCGTGCGCCTGTGTCATAAGTAAAGGGCTGGCTGGCTTGACCGTTAAAGGGTGCTGTAACCCCCGAAAGTACACTCCAGTCCAAACCAAAAAAAAATTATTTTCTGTGTTTGTGAATTGTGTGCGCAGTAGCCGCACGTGCATCAACAAAGTAGTGCCAAGCGTGCGCCTGTGTCATAAGTAAAGGGCCGGCTGGCTTGACCGTTAAAGGGTGCTGTAACCCACAAAGTACACTCCAGTCCAAACCAAAAAAAAAATTATTTTCTGTGTTTAGCCGCACGTATATATCAAATCGATATAACATAAATGGAGGACCAAACTTTCTCCGATAAAAATAAAATAGAGAAAGATCAAGAACCACTTCCTCCTAGTGCTGAAGCTGCTGCCACTAGTCATGACATAGACGATAACATGCCATCAACGTCGTCTGCCAAGGCCGATGCCCAATGTCATAGTAGAGGGCACATACAATCCCAAATGGCAAAGTTCAGGAAAATGACCTTGAAAAAAACATTTAAATCAGCTGAAGAGAAACGTAAACTTGCCAATATGCCATTTACGACACGGAGTGGCAAGGAACGGCTAAGGTCGATCCCTAGTATGTTCATGACTAGTGGTTCAGCTTCACATGACGATGGAAGCACTCCTCCCACTAAAAAAATCAAAAGAGTTAAGCTGGCAAAAGCACAGCGAAGAACTGTGCTTTCTAAGAAGATATCACAAATCCCCAAGGAGAGTCCAAGTGTGGTGGTGGTTGCGATGCCTGACCTTCCCAGCACTGGACGGGAAGAGGTGGCTCTTTCCACCATTTGCACGCCCCCTGCAAGTGCTGAAAGGAGCACCCACAGTCCACTTGCTGATATGCAAATTGAAGATGTCACTGTTGAAGTACAACAGGATGAGGATACTGGTGTAGCTGGCGCTGAGGAGGAAGTTGGCGAGGAGGATTCTGATGGTGATGTGGTTTGTTTAAATCAGGCTCCGGGGGAGACAGTTGTTGTCCGTGGGATGAAAAAGCCCATCACGGTCATGCCTGGGCAGAAGACCAAACATTCCACCTCTTTGGTCTGGCAATATTTCTATCCAAATCCGGACAACAACTGTCTTGCCATATGTACCATATGTAAAGGTGAAATAAGTAGGGGTAGGGACGTCAACCACCTAGGAACATCCTCCCTTATACGGCACCTGCAGCGCGTTCATAAAAAGTTACTGTCAAGTTCAGAAACTTTGGCTAAGACCGTAAGCAGTCCAGGGACACCTAAATCCCGTTGTCCTGTTGTATCCAAGCGCCTGCAAACCACACCGTCAACTCCCTCCTCGTCAATTTCCTCCTTAGTCAGGATCGGAAGTAGTCCTGCAGGCCATGTCACTGGCATGACTGACTCTCCTATCCGGGATTCCTCTGGAGGATCCTGCATTGCTACGCCTACTGCTGCCGCTGCTGCTGTTGCTGCTGCTGGGAGTCGTTCATCATCCCAGAGAGGAAGTAGGAACACCACTACTTTTACTAAACAATTGACCCTCCAACAGTCCTTAGCGAGGAGGATGAAGTACGACAGCAGTCATCCTGAAGCAAAACGTATAACTGAGGCCTTGACTGCTATGTTGGTGTTAGACGTGCGTCCGGTATCCGCCATTAGTGCAGTGGGATTTAGACAATTGATGGAGGTAGTGTGTCCCCGGTTCCAAATCCCGTCTAGATTCCACTTCACTAGGCAGGCGATACCGAGACTGTACAGAAACGTCAGAAAAAGTGTCCTCAGTGTCCTGAAAAATGCCGTTGTACACAATGTCCACTTAACCACGGACATGTGGACAAGTGGAACAGGGCAGACTAAGGACTATATGACTGTGACAGCCCACTGGGTAGATGTATCACCTTACGCAGCAACAGCAGCAGCGTCACCAGTAGCAGCATCTCAGAAATGCCAGCTCGTTACAAGGCAGGCTACGCTGTGTATCACCGGTTTCAGTAAGAGGCACACCGCCGACAACCTCTTAGAGAAACTGAGGGAAATCATCGCCCAGTGGCTTACCCCACTTAGACTCTCCTGGGGATTTGTGATATCTGACAACGCCACCAATATTGTGCGGGCATTACATCTGGGCAAATTCCAGCACGTCCCATGTTTTGCTCACACAATAAACTTGGTGGTGCAGAATTTTCTGAAAAGCGACAGGGGCGTGCAGGAGACGCTTTGGGTGGCCCGAAAAATTTCTGGCCACTTTCGCCATTCAGCGACTGCGTGCCGAAGACTGGAGCGCCAGCAAACACTCTTGAACCTGCCCCGCCATCACCTGAAGCAAGAGGTTGTGACGCGGTGGAACTCAACCCTCTATATGCTTCAGAGGATGGAGGAGCAGCAAAAGGCCATACAAGCCTATACATCCACCTATGACATAGGCAAAGGAGGGGGTATGCACCTGACTCAAGCGCAGTGGAGAATGATTTCCGTGTTGTGCAAGGTTCTCCAGCCCTTCGAACTTGCCACACGTGAAGTCAGTTCAGACACTGCCAGCTTGAGTCAGGTCATTCCCCTCATCAGGCTTTTGCAGAAGCAGCTGGAGAAAGTGAAGGAGGAGCTAAGACGGAGCGATTCCGCTCGGCATGTGGGACTTGTGGATGAAGCCCTTCATTCGCTTTGCCAGGATTCCAGGGTGGTCAATCTGTTGAAGTCAGACCACTACGTTTTGGCCACCGTGCTCGATCCTAGGTTTAAAGCCTATGTGGTGTCTCTCTTTCCGGCCGACACAAGCCTGCAGAGGTGCAAAGACCTGCTGGTGAACACACTGTCAGCTGAAGCGGAACGTGACACGTCAACGGCTCCTTCTTCATTTTCTCCTGCAACTGGGGCTGCCAGGAAAAAACTTAGGTATCCTAAGCAACCCGCTGGCGGTGATGCAGGGCAGGCAGGACCAAGTTTGGACATCTGGTCCGGACTGAAGGACCTGGCAACAATTTCTGACATGTCTACTGTCACTGCATATGATACTGTCACCATTGACAGAATGGTGGAGGATTACATCGGTGACAGCATCCAAGTAGGCATGGCAGACAGTCCATACCTGTACTGGCAGGAAAAAGAGGCAATTTGGAGGCCCCTGTACAAACTGGCTCTATTTTACCTGAGTTGCCCCCCCTCCAGTGTGTACTCCGAAAGAGTGTTTAGTGCAGCCGGGAACCTTGTCAGCGAAAGGCGTAGGAGGTTGCTTCCACAGAATGTGGAGAAGATGATGTTCATCAAAATGAATTATCAGCTCTTCCAGGGAGACCAGCCTCCAGAAGGTACAGAGGGACCTGTGGTGGTGGATTCAAGTGGGGACGAGTTAATACTTTGTGAGGATGAGGATGTACACACTGAAGAGGGTGAGGAATCGGTGGATGAGGAGGATGAGGATGACATCTTGCCTCCATAGAGCCAGTTTGTGCAGGGACACATTAATTGCCAGCTTGTTTTGTGGGGGCCCAAACGAACCAATCATTTCAGCCACAGTTGTGTGGCAGACCCTGGCGCTGAAATGATTGGTTTGTTAAAGTGTGCATGTCCTGTTTATACAACATAAGGGTGGGTGGGAGGGCCCAAGGACAATTCCATCTTGCACCTCTTTTTTTTCTTTGCATTATGTACAGTTTGGGGCCTAGTTTTTCAAACTGCCATCCTGTCTGCCACTGCAGTTTCACGCCTAGATGGGTCACGTGTTTGTGCCGCCCACTCGTGTCGCTTAGCATAGTCATCCAGCTACCTCGGTGCAACGTTTTGGACATAAAAACACTATTGTGAGGTGTGAGGTGTTCAGAATAGACTGGAAATGAGTGGAAATTAAGGTTATTGAGGTTAATAATAGCATAGGAGCAGAAAAACCTACAAATTCTGTGATTTTAGCTGTTTTTATGCTTTTTTAAAAAAAAATACAGATCCAAAACACAAAACCCAGAACCCAAAACACGGAAGGGTGGTTTTGGCAAAACCAATCCAGATCCAAAACACGAAGAAAGATCCAGATCCAAAACCAAAACACAAAACACGAAAAGTGGCCGGTGCACACCCCTAGTAATAACTATACCCTGTCTATACTCAGCACTATTATACAGAGCAGTGTTTCTTACCTTAGTGGTGTAACTATACAATGTGCACACTCAGCATTTTTATACTCAGTACCATCATACAGAGCTGTGTGCACACCTCAGTGTTACAACTATACACCGTGTTAACTCAGTACTACTATACAGAGCAGTGTTATAACTATACACTGTGTATACTCAGTGCTCTTATTCAGAGCGCTCACCTTAGTGTTATCACTATACCGATAGCTATATAAATAACTATATATAAAAAACTATATGCAATATGTTCTATAAGATCCCATTTATGAGACATTTTACCACAGTATTCGATACTCCGCTGTGGGTCCTGTAATGTATGTATTTCTCCTAGCAATCAAGCCAGAAAAATGTAAGAAATCACATCTTATGCCATTACACAAATGTTTAAAAATATAAGATTTTATTACATGCAACAGTACCAATTGTATTTATTTAATCGAATGTTTGTGGCCTCCAATATATTTGAAAAACCACAAGGAGATTCGGAGACAGATAGGCAGAACCCTAAAAAAGGTGTTGCCAACCATTCCCTCAAAAATATCAAAAGCATTATAGAGATTAAAAACATTGAAGACAATTGGTGTACAAACGGTACTGATACCTTTTTAGAGAAGGCAGAAATGAAATCCATATATGAAATTAAAACACTACAGCCATGGGGTTTAAAATAATACCAATTTCGAACTAAAGTGGTTTTTATAGTTTTTAACATTTTTAAATGGTTTTGATTCATATAATAACATGATTTAAAATTATTTTTATATTGTGTTTTTATGCTGGTTATTTTATAGATCTTATTACTGTTTACATACATATATGCACTTTTATTATAATTGATATGCAGTTTTATATTTATTGTTTATAATACCAAAGCCGTTTGCTATATACTAATTATATTAGAGAATTACCTATTTTGCATTTTTATCAAAATAGTGAACTCATGTTATTAATTTCCGGTGGACGGACAAGTGCTGGCACGCAGACGTACACCCTGACATGTCCAGTACTTTGCCGTAATGTTAGACCTAGTGGTCCTGTGGTTTGCGTCATGTGCTCCATGGCGTTGCACACACACCGAGTCCTTATAAAGACGTGTTCCTGGTCTGATATACAAACACACCTAGAAAAAGACCTATAGGTTGAAGTGCATTGGTGGAGTATTTTGGTACAGCTCAGTAGGGAGAGCTAATGAAAAGTTCCCCTATATGTATTGATTTGTACCTTTTCCAAAAAGGACTTATATGGTATGCAGCCATTTATCATGTGTATTTTATGTTGCAATAAATGATTTACTGCTTAACACTATGGATGTGTTCCCCTTATATTTTTTATGACATCTTTACGAGGGACAATAGAATATTAAGGGACACATAGTATTGAAAACTGCTTTTTGGAGGATTCAAGTTTGGATTACTTTATGACTTTCTGGATCATATTGTAGTATTGGTGACATCACTATCCGGAGGAAATTATCTTCCTATGAAAAACGTGACTATGAGGGGTATTCAATATGAAACGTTAACTTCACTGTCAAAGTTAACGTTTCATATCGGAGTTTTTTTCTGCGTTAAGGTATGGTGCGTGCTCCCGCTTATCCCCGTATTCAATATAAAATTAACGAAAACGGGAAACTCCGAAGTTGGATTTGCGTAAGGTTACGAAGTTTTCCTTAAAATAATTGTAAGACCCCCCTAAAGTTGTAAAAACATGGGGGAACACTATGGGTACCCCCGTTTTAGCCTTTAATTGAAAGTCAGGGATTTAAATAGCCGCAGCAGGTGTTATTTTCCCGACATTGAAGAAGTGTTGCAGAAGAGCACTTAGGTATTTGTTTTCGTTTTTTTAAGTGGTCCCATCAAATTTGGGGTACATGAAAATGGGTACTAGCATATTTTTAAGTCCCTAAAGTAATGTTTTTTAAATTCTGCATTTCTGCACCTGCCGCTATAATTCTATTCTAGAAAACACCTGCCGCATACATGCAGAATAGCCCTGAACCTATTTCCCTATTGTTTAACAATTTTCTCCTATTTTTTTTTTTTCAGCCCAATTTTTAAATTAATTTTTTGGGGTGTCCCTATTTTTTTTTTTTACTTTTTTTGACACAGTTCTTTTTTAAATGTTATTCCCAGGGGTGCAGGCTATTTTTTTTAAGCCTGCACCCCTAAACCCCAATTCTGCACTTTTTTTCGACACCTATTCAATGGTGAAAACTTATCCCCGTTTTTTATGAAAGACTTTTCAAAACTGCGATAAGTCTTTGAAATTGAATACGGTGTAAAAGTAAAATCTGCGATAATGACGTCATACCTCCAATATTAACGCAAAAACGATGTTATCGCACCCATATTGAATACCCCTGTATATATCAAAGATCTTACATTCGTATCTTTGAAACTATATGTATTTATCCATACCCGTTAATTCTGGGTTGTGGTGTACCTTTTTAAGGTAGAACGCTTAGACCTTTTTATTTTTTAAGAATTTGTATCTTGTGATCTGGTGTTTATCACTTAGGTATTAGGCAGCCTTCCTTCAGTGTGAGTGCACAAGTGTGTATTTATAGTGTGTATACTCTGTACTATAATACACAGCAGTATGCATACCTCAATGTAATCACTACGCACTGTGTATACTCTGTACCACCGTACACAGTAGTACGTACACCTCAATGTTATCACTACACACTGTTAATAATCACATTAGTGGTGCGCTCTGGGTTTCAAATGCAACTATTTTATAGTGGTAATTAGGGGTGAGCGGGTTCGGATTTCTGAAATCCGAACCCCCCCGAGCCCCCCCGATCCGAGTCCGATCCGAGTCAGGCTCGACTTTTCCCGCCTGACTCGGATCTGAAATCGAGGCAAAACGTCATCATCCCGCCTTCCGAGTCTCGCGGGTTTTGGATCCTATATAAGGTACCCGCGTCGGCTCCATTTTCTCACTCGGCTGGTGACAGTGAAGAGGGAGGGTGGGAGTTAGGGCTGGCTGGGCTGTGTAGTGTAGTGTAGTGCTGCTGTTGTCCACTACTTCAAAGTCCATAGGGGCTGGCTGTGTTGTGCTGCTGTTGTTAATAGGGGCTGTGTCCACTACTTCAAAGTCCATAGGGGCTGGCTGGACTGTGTTGTGCAGTCAGTTCCCCATAGGGGCTGTGTCCACTCCAAAGTCCTGTGCAGTGTCCCAGTCCTAAAGGGGTGCTGTAGTGTTGTCCAGGGGGTGCTCTGTCCATCAGGGGTGCTCTCCCCCCAAGTGCTAAAAAAATAATATATTTTCTGTGTTTGTGAATTGTGTGCGCAGTAGCCGCACGTGCATCAACAAAGTAGTGCCAAGCGTGCGCCTGTGTCATAAGTAAAGGGCCGGCTGGCTTGACCGTTAAAGGGTGCTGTAACCCCCAAAGTACACTCCAGTCCAAACCAAAAAAAAATTATTTTCTGTGTTTGTGAATTGTGTGCGCAGTAGCCGCACGTGCATCAACAAAGTAGTGCCAAGCGTGCGCCTGTGTCATAAGTAAAGGGACGGCTGGCTTGACCGTTAAAGGGTGCTGTAACCCCCAAAGTACACTCCAAACCAAATAACAAATTATTTTTTCTGTGTTTGTGAATTGTGTGCGCAGTAGCCGCACGTGCATCAACAAAGTAGTGCCAAGCGTGCGCCTGTGTCATAAGTAAAGGGCCGGCTGGCTTGACCGTTAAAGGGTGCTGTAACCCCCAAAGTACACTCCAGTTCAAACCAAATAAAAAAATATTTTCTGTGTTTGTGAATTGTGTGCGCAGTAGCTGCACGTGCATCAACAAAGTAGTGCCAAGCGTGCGCCTGTGTCCCATAAATAAAGGGCCAGCTGGATTGACCGCTAAAGGGTGCTGTAACCCCCAAAGGGCACTCCAAACAATATAAAAAAATATTTTCTGTGTTTGTGAATTGTGTGGGCTGTAGCTGCACGTGCATCAACAAAGGAGCAGCGCCAAGCGTGCGCCAGTGTCCCATAAGTAAAGGGCCGGCTGGCTCATTTCTTAAAGGGTGTTGTAACCCACAAAGTGCACTACTCTCCAGCAAAAATAAAAAAATATTTTCTGTGTTTGTGTGCGCCTTAGCCGCACGTATATATCAAATCAATATAACATAAATGGAGGACCAAACTTTCTCCGATAAAAATAAAATAGGGAAAGATCAAGAACCACTTCCTCCTAGTGCTGAAGCTGCTGCCACTAGTCATGACATAGACAATAACATGCCATCAACGTCGTCTGCCAAGGCCGATGCCCAATGTCATAGTAGAGGGCACATACAATCCCAAATGACAAAGTTCAGGAAAATGATCTTAAAAAAAACATTTAAATCATCTGAAGAGAAACGTAAACTTGCCAATATGCCATTTATGACACAGAGTGGCAAGGAACGGCTAAGGTCTTTCCCTATGTTCATGACTAGTGGTTCAGCTTCACATGATGATGGAAGCCCTCCTCCCGCTAAAAAAATCAAACAAGTTAAGCTGGCAAAAGCACAGCGAAGAACTGTGCGTTCTAAGAAGATATCACAAATCCCCAAGGAGAGTCCAAGTGTGGTGGCTGTTGCGATGCCTGACCTTCCCAGCACTGGACGGGAAGAGGTGGCTCTTTCCACCATTTGCACGTCCCCTGCAAGTGCTGAAAGGAGCACCCACAGTCCACTTGCTGATATGCAAATTGAAGATGTCACTGTTGAAGTACAACAGGATGAGGATACAGGTGTAACTGGCACTGAGGAGGAAGTTGGCGAGGAGGATTCTGGTGGTGATGTGGTTTGTTTAAATCAGGCTTCGGGGGAGACAGTTGTTGTCCGTGGGATGAAAAAGCCCATCACGGTCATGCCTGGGCAGAAGACCAAACATTCCACCTCTTTGGTCTGGCAATATTTCTATCCAAATCCGGACAACAACTGTCTTGCCATATGTGCCATATGTAAAGGTGAAATAAGTAGGGGTAGGGACGTTAACCACCTAGGAACATCCTCCCTTATATGGCACCTGCAGCGCGTTCATAAAAAGTTACTGTCAAGTTCAGAAACTTTGGCTAAGACCGTAAGCAGTCCAGGGACACCTAAATCCCTTTTTCCTGTTTTATCCAAGGAATCGGTGGATGAGGAGGATGAGGACGACATCTTGCCTCCATAGAGCCAGTTTGTGCAGGGACACATTAATTGCCAGCTTGTTTTGTGGGGGCCCAAACGAACCAATCATTTCAGCCACAGTCATGTGGCAGACCCTGGCGCTGAAATTATTGGTTTGTTAAAGTGTGCATGTCCTATTTATACAACCATAAGGGTGGGTGGGAGGGCCCAAGGACAATTCCATCTTGCACCTCTTTTTTTTCTTTGCAGTATGTACTGTTTGGGGCCTAGTTTTTCAAACTGCCATCCTGTCTGCCACTGCAGTGTCACTCCTAGATGGACCACGTGTTTGTGCCGCCCACTCGTGTCGCTTAGCATAGTCATTCAGCTACCTCGGTGCAACCTTTTGGCCATAAAAACAATATTGTGAGGTGTTCAGTGTTCAGAATAGACTGGAAATGAGTGGAAATGAAGGTTATTGAGGCTAATAATTGAATAGGAGCATAAAAACCCACAAATTCTGTGATTTTAGCTGTTTTTATGCTTTTTTTCGAAAAAATACAGATCCAAAACACAAAACCCAGAACCCAAAACACGGAAGGGTGGTTTTGGCAAAACCAATCCAGATCCAAAACACGAAGAAAGATCCAGATCCAAAACCAAAACACAAAACGTGGCCGGTGCACACCCCTAGTGGTAATCTCTAGGTAGTGCGCTCTTGAACAAAGATGGAAGAACATAAATCACAGTGATGACCAAAGCAATCTTTGTATTGCCTTAGACACTCTAAACGACTTGACAACCCAATACATAGAAGGAGATTAAATTAGCAGCATAGTTCTGAGAGAACCTCACACCCTAATATAATGTGGGTTGTCCAGCAGTAGTAAGGTTCAAAGGCAATGATTTCATGAACATTATAAGTAACAGAATCTACCTGTCTGTCTGTCTATCTATCTAAATAGGAGAAAGCGCCTGATAGTGTAGTATGCATAAAAAAATGTAATTAAATTGTGGCTCTCAATAAAACAAACATGCTCATACCAAATAACAATCCAGTGTTTATCTGCATTAGTCAGTCATCCAGATTTCTTACTCTTTCCTATAATTTCATCTATTGGGCCGAGAGTGAAACAAGTGAAGTCATTGCACTCCGGACAGTCTAGTTGCCATAGCAGCACTGTTAGCGTCCTCCTGCACATTGCGGTCTTCTGGAGTTCTAGGTGTAAGTTATTGGCGCTGATTGTAGGCTGGAATGCAGCTCGCTCCTCATTGATAGACTGAAGTATAAAATTCCATCTTGCCAGCAACTTAGTGGTGGTTATATTGCCTGTTTGTTTGGATTGTACTGAGCACACTGTAATCCTGCTATTTGATTCTCATTACTGATACGGACTGTTCATTGGATTTTGCTATTTTCTGGCTTCCTGACCTTTGTTTGTTTTGTGGACATCCCTCTGCTGCCTGCACCAAACTTGGGCCCCCATTTACTAACGAGTTTTATCACCAAAATGAGTGATAAATGTCACTGTGTAGTGTGTGTGATAAATGGTGCTCCAGCCAATCAGCTCCCAACTGTTATTTTTCTAACAGTTGACAGTTGGGAGCTGATTGGCTGGAGCACCATTTATCATACACAGTGAAATTTATCACTCGTTTTGGTGATAAAACTCGTAAGTAAATGAGGCCCTTGGACAGTTACCTGACCGTTTCACCTGCTGCTGCCCAGTACCCTGATTTGTTAATAGCATTCTGCTAATTGACAGTTCTGATAAACTCCCCATCGCCTGATGAGTGTTCTCTCCTAACAGTGCAGGGTAAATCATCAACCATAGTCATAATGAAATAATGACACAGAGACTTACGTAAGGGGAAAGGAAGGTCAGCTTTATTTAATTTTAAACTAATTAAACTATTTAATGTATAATTGAACTAATTAACAGAATAAGAAAGAAAGACAGACAAAGTATGATGGCGCAGAAAGAACGGCCCCACAATGCAAGATCACCAACTGCATACTCACATCGATCTTCTAAATGGGAGGCGAGCAGCCAGCCCATTACCACGCCCAAGGTATTCACCTCCCACCCCAATGACACGACGTGAGGCCCACCTGGTTAGGTGGTTGCCGCTGACCCCAGTAGGGTAAAATCAGCCTAAGCCATGTATTGGAAGGGAGAGCACCTCAAGCTCCAAAGACAGATGGCGACTGCTACCATTCTTTCCCGCCAACAGCGGTTCCCAGCTAAGAATCGCACCGCCACCATACCCTAATCTACAACACCTTGACTTCTTCTAACTCCTCAATAACTCCATTCCAATGCACCAACCATCCTTAAAGAGGACATCAGTGGACCTAATCAAAGCATGTAAAAGGACCACTCCTCCAAAACCCTGGACACTGCAACTCACAGCCAGGTTTATCCATCTTCTGACCACCTACAGGGTCCCAGGGGACAAAACCAGTTCTCCAACTCACAGCCAGGTTTCTCCATCTTCTGACCACCTACAGGGTCCCAGGAGACAAAACCAGTTCTCCAGACCTGCTGTGGAATGATATCAAACCACAAAACTCTGCAATAGGGGGCACATGGCAATGATTGTCCCCAAATGAGCTGAAATGGAACACTCCAAAAACCCTTAAACCATCTAAACCTCTCCAAAACTGGAATAAATTCTGTATATTAAATAAATACACAACAAAAACACAAATAGGAAAGAAAAGAGTAGCAAAGACAGAAGCCTAATACAGGGAGAGAGAGGGAGGGTGGGGAGGGGTGATCCTAACTTGACCTGAGGCAAAACACAAAACGTCCACCAGCCGGCATGCAGCCAAAGTTATAAACTAGTGGTAAAACAAAATTCCTCAGGACCCCCAAATATGACGAGTAGCTAGTCCTCAAGTTAGGATGTAAAGCAAAATTTTTACCGAAGTCTAAGGTACGTTTTTAAGCACTAGACTTTCCTCAGCTCATGTCCTAACTCTGATCAATGGAAAAAAAAAAAACCCAACGCAATAGTCAAAGCAGCTGCACTAATCTGAACTCTAAAACCGAAAAACTGCTGAAAAAACTTGTAATAACCATGCAGGAAGATGCAAATAGAGTGGGCGCTGACCAACAGGAGGAGCAGGGGCCAACTTGTCCCACCCCCTTTAAAGCTCTCTTGACCAAGAAACACTTTGAAAGGTCCTGCAGGCCCAAGACACAGAAAAAATTGGGACAGGCCTGCTAACATCATTACCACTATAGCACTGGACCTGTCCCAATGCAAACAAGCTCTACGCAAAAGCAAGAATAAGCTTTCAACTGGTCTTACCTCGGCTCCCTCCATGGGCCAAAATGCAATGCCATGCCCACCAAGAAACCTGATAAATTGCATGGTCCTGGAAGCTAAGGACTGATATGCTAGTCCCTGCATGCTGGCTTGATAATATGCTGTACAGCAGAAGGGCAAAAATCGCTGATCTAACTAGGCTAGCAGGGCCAAATCGCAAAAATGCAACTAATCAAAATGTGACAAGGCACACGCAAGCATGTTCTAACACCAGGGGTATGCCTGGCCCGAAATAGACTATTAGAACAATGTACGGCTTTATCCAGGTCCTCCAATACAGAAAAACTATGGCTGCTAGGCTTATGCCTTCGCCGTCGCTTTGACCAAGTAAGCCACTGAATCTGCATAAAGCGCAAAAGTTGTCTCATCGGAGCTGACCATCTGTTCGCTATGTCCAGAAACTGCAGTTATATCTCCATCCTGAGCGGGAGCACCATTCTCTGGAACCGCAGCCTCTGAAAGAGAAACAGAAACCAAAAGAACAACAGGACCAGCCATTGTAGACCTTGCACTATCCTACAAAGGCGTGTAAGAATATTGCCCGCCTTTGTAGCAGTATTATGGCTCCATTCATGGAATATCGTAAGGGGGGGGCTGCGGTTACTGCTACTGCCAATGGGGTAAAAGTGTATTATACGGTGTGGTGTGACCAGTGCAATTTTCTGAGAAAATTAGGTTAAGGAACTGTGAGTGGAGCTACTGGGGGAGGAGCTAAAGAAATTAATTATAAACACACACATAGCCCTGTGTGTGACCATTATCCGTGTATACTTAGTATTACCATACAGAGCGGTGTGCTCACCATCAGTTCTCACCTCAGTGTTATAACTACAAACCGTGCATACTGAGTATCATTATACGGAGTGCGCTGTATAGATAGTGTTGTGTTCATCATCAGTGTAATAACTATACCCTGTCTATACTCAGCACTATTATACAGAGCAGTGTTTCTTACCTTAGTGGTGTAACTATACAATGTGCACACTCAGCATTTTTATACTCAGTACCATCATACAGAGCTGTGTGCACACCTCAGTGTTACAACTATACACCGTGTTAACTCAGTACTACTATACAGAGCAGTGTTATAACTATACACTGTGTATACTCAGTGCTCTTATTCAGAGCGCTCACCTTAGTGTTATCACTATACCGATAGCTATATAAATAACTATATATAAAAAACTATATGCAATATGTTCTATAAGATCCCATTTATGAGACATTTTACCACAGTATTCGATACTCCGCTGTGGGTCCTGTAATGTATGTATTTCTCCTAGCAATCAAGCCAGAAAAATGTAAGAAATCACATCTTATGCCATTACACAAATGTTTAAAAATATAAGATTTTATTACATGCAACAGTACCAATTGTATTTATTTAATCGAATGTTTGTGGCCTCCAATGTATTTGAAAAACCACAAGGAGATTCGGAGACAGATAGGCAGAACCCTAAAAAATGTGTTGCCAACCATTCCCTCAAAAATATCAAAAGCATTATAGAGATTAAAAACATTGAAGACAATTGGTGTACAAACGGTACTGATACATTTTTAGAGAAGGCAGAAATGAAATCCATATATGAAATTAAAACACTACAGCCATGGGGTTTAAAATAATACCAATTTCGAACTAAAGTGGTTTTTATAGTTTTTAACATTTTTAAATGGTTTTGATTCATATAATAACATGATTTAAAATTATTTTTATATTGTGTTTTTATGCTGGTTATTTTATAGATCTTATTACTGTTTACATACATATATGCACTTTTATTATAATTGATATGCAGTTTTATATTTATTGTTTATAATACCAAAGCCGTTTGCTATATACTAATTATATTAGAGAATTACCTATTTTGCATTTTTATCAAAATAGTGAACTCATGTTATTAATTTCCGGTGGACGGACAAGTGCTGGCACGCAGACGTACACCCTGACATGTCCAGTACTTTGCCGTAATGTTAGACCTAGTGGTCCTGTGGTTTGCGTCATGTGCTCCATGGCGTTGCACACACACCGAGTCCTTATAAAGACGTGTTCCTGGTCTGATATACAAACACACCTAGAAAAAGACCTATAGGTTGAAGTGCATTGGTGGAGTATTTTGGTACAGCTCAGTAGGGAGAGCTAATGAAAAGTTCCCCTATATGTATTGATTTGTACCTTTTCCAAAAAGGACTTATATGGTATGCAGCCATTTATCATGTGTATTTTATGTTGCAATAAATGATTTACTGCTTAACACTATGGATGTGTTCCCCTTATATTTTTTATGACATCTTTACGAGGGACAATAGAATATTAAGGGACACATAGTATTGAAAACTGCTTTTTGGAGGATTCAAGTTTGGATTACTTTATGACTTTCTGGATCATATTGTAGTATTGGTGACATCACTATCCGGAGGAAATTATCTTCCTATGAAAAACGTGACTATGAGGGGTATTCAATATGAAACGTTAACTTCACTGTCGAAGTTAACGTTTCATATCGGAGTTTTTTTCTGCGTTAAGGTATGGTGCGTGCTCCCGCTTATCCCCGTATTCAATATAAAATTAACGAAAACGGGAAACTCCGAAGTTGGATTTGCGTAAGGTTACGAAGTTTTCCTTAAAATAATTGTAAGACCCCCCTAAAGTTGTAAAAACATGGGGGAACACTATGGGTACCCCCGTTTTAGCCTTTAATTGAAAGTCAGGGATTTAAATAGCCGCAGCAGGTGTTATTTTCCCGACATTGAAGAAGTGTTGCAGAAGAGCACTTAGGTATTTGTTTTCGTTTTTTTAAGTGGTCCCATCAAATTTGGGGTACATGAAAATGGGTACTAGCATATTTTTAAGTCCCTAAAGTAATGTTTTTTAAATTCTGCATTTCTGCACCTGCCGCTATAATTCTATTCTAGAAAACACCTGCCGCATACATGCAGAATAGCACTGAACCTATTTCCCTATTGTTTAACAATTTTCTCCTATTTTTTTTTTTCAGCCCAATTTTTAAATTAATTTTTTGGGGTGTCCCTATTTTTTTTTTTTTACTTTTTTTGACACAGTTCTTTTTTAAATGTTATTCCCAGGGGTGCAGGCTATTTTTTTTAAGCCTGCACCCCTAAACCCCAATTCTGCACTTTTTTTCGACACCTATTCAATGGTGAAAACTTATCCCCGTTTTTTATGAAAGACTTTTCAAAACTGCGATAAGTCTTTGAAATTGAATACGGTGTAAAAGTAAAATCTGCGATAATGACGTCATACCTCCAATATTAACGCAAAAACGATGTTATCGCACCCATATTGAATACCCCTGTATATAGCAAAGATCTTACATTCGTATCTTTGAAACTATATGTATTTATCCATACCCGTTAATTCTGGGTTGTGGTGTACCTTTTTAAGGTAGAACGCTTAGACCTTTTTATTTTTTAAGAATTTGTATCTTGTGATCTGGTGTTTATCACTTAGGTATTAGGCAGCCTTCCTTCAGTGTGAGTGCACAAGTGTGTATTTATAGTGTGTATACTCTGTACTATAATACACAGCAGTATGCATACCTCAATGTAATCACTACGCACTGTGTATACTCTGTACCACTGTACACAGTAGTACGTACACCTCAATGTTATCACTACACACTGTTAATAATCACATTAGTGGTGCGCTCTGGGTTTCAAATGCAACTATTTTATAGTGGTAATTAGGGGTGAGCGGGTTCGGATTTCTGAAATCCGAACCCCCCCGAGCCCCCCCGATCCGAGTCCGATCCGAGTCAGGCTCGACTTTTCCCGCCTGACTCGGATCTGAAATCGAGGCAAAACGTCATCATCCCGCCTTCCGAGTCTCGCGGGTTTTGGATCCTATATAAGGTACCCGCGTCGGCGCCATTTTCTCACTCGGCTGGTGACAGTGAAGAGGGAGGGTGGGAGTTAGGGCTGGCTGGGCTGTGTAGTGTAGTGTAGTGTAGTTCTGCTGTTGTCCACTACTTCAAAGTCCATAGGGGCTGGCTGTGTTGTGCTGTGCTGCTGTTGTTAATAGGGGCTGTGTCCACTACTTCAAAGTCCATAGGGGCTGGCTGGACTGTGTTGTGCAGTCAGTTCCCCATAGGGGCTGTGTCCACTCCAAAGTCCTGTGCAGTGTCCCAGTCCTAAAGGGGTGCTGTAGTGTTGTCCAGGGGGTGCTCTGTCCATCAGGGGTGCTCTCCCCCCAAGTGCTAAAAAAATAATATATTTTCTGTGTTTGTGAATTGTGTGCGCAGTAGCCGCACGTGCATCAACAAAGTAGTGCCAAGCGTGCGCCTGTGTCATAAGTAAAGGGCCGGCTGGCTTGACCGTTAAAGGGTGCTGTAACCCCCAAAGTACACTCCAGTCCAAACCAAAAAAAAATCATTTTCTGTGTTTGTGAATTGTGTGCGCAGTAGCCACACGTGCATCAACAAAGTAGTGCCAAGCGTGCGCCTGTGTCATAAGTAAAGGAACGGCTGGCTTGACTGTTAAAGGGTGCTGTAACCCCCAAAGTACACTCCAAACCAAATAACAAAATATTTTTTCTGTGTTTGTGAATTGTGTGCGCAGTAGCCGCACGTGCATCAACAAAGTAGTGCCAAGCGTGCGCCTGTGTCATAAGTAAAGGGCCGGCTGGCTTGACCGTTAAAGGGTGCTGTAACCCCCAAAGTACACTCCAGTTCAAACGAAATAAAAAAATATTTTCTGTGTTTGTGAATTGTGTGCGCAGTAGCCGCACGTGCATCAACAAAGTAGTGCCAAGCGTGCGCCTGTGTCCCATAAATAAAGGGCCGGCTGGATTGACCGCTAAAGGGTGCTGTAACCCCCAAAGGGCACTCCAAACAATATAAAAAAATATTTTCTGTGTTTGTGAATTGTGTGGGCTGTAGCTGCACGTGCATCAACAAAGGAGCAGCGCCAAGCGTGCGCCAGTGTCCCATAAGTAAAGGGCCGGCTGGCTCATTTCTTAAAGGGTGTTGTAACCCACAAAGTGCACTACTCTCCAGCAAAAATAAAAAAATATTTTCTGTGTTTGTGTGCGCCTTAGCCGCACGTATATATCAAATCAATATAACATAAATGGAGGACCAAACTTTCTCCGATAAAAATAAAATAGGGAAAGATCAAGAACCACTTCCTCCTAGTGCTGAAGCTGCTGCCACTAGTCATGACATAGACAATAACATGCCATCAATGTCGTCTGCCAAGGCCGATGCCCAATGTCATAGTAGAGGGCACATACAATCCCAAATGACAAAGTTCAGGAAAATGACCTTAAAAAAAACATTTAAATCATCTGAAGAGAAACGTAAACTTGCCAATATGCCATTTATGACACGGAGTGGCAAGGAACGGCTAAGGTCTTTCCCTATGTTCATGACTAGTGGTTCAGCTTCACATGATGATGGAAGCCCTCCTCCCGCTAAAAAAATCAAACAAGTTAAGCTGGCAAAAGCACAGCGAAGAACTGTGCGTTCTAAGAAGATATCACAAATCCCCAAGGAGAGTCCAAGTGTGGTGGCTGTTGCGATGCCTGACCTTCCCAGCACTGGACGGGAAGAGGTGGCTCTTTCCACCATTTGCACGTCCCCTGCAAGTGCTGAAAGGAGCACCCACAGTCCACTTGCTGATATGCAAATTGAAGATGTCACTGTTGAAGTACAACAGGATGAGGATACAGGTGTAACTGGCACTGAGGAGGAAGTTGGCGAGGAGGATTCTGGTGGTGATGTGGTTTGTTTAAATCAGGCTTCGGGGGAGACAGTTGTTGTCCGTGGGATGAAAAAGCCCATCACGGTCATGCCTGGGCAGAAGACCAAACATTCCACCTCTTTGGTCTGGCAATATTTCTATCCAAATCCGGACAACAACTGTCTTGCCATATGTGCCATATGTAAAGGTGAAATAAGTAGGGGTAGGGACGTTAACCACCTAGGAACATCCTCCCTTATATGGCACCTGCAGCGCGTTCATAAAAAGTTACTGTCAAGTTCAGAAACTTTGGCTAAGACCGTAAGCAGTCCAGGGACACCTAAATCCCTTTTTCCTGTTTTATCCAAGGAATCGGTGGATGAGGAGGATGAGGACGACATCTTGCCTCCATAGAGCCAGTTTGTGCAGGGACACATTAATTGCCAGCTTGTTTTGTGGAGGCCCAAACGAACCAATCATTTCAGCCACAGTCATGTGGCAGACCCTGGCGCTGAAATGATTGGTTTGTTAAAGTGTGCATGTCCTATTTATACAAACATAAAGGTGGGTGGGAGGGCCCAAGGACAATTCCATCTTGCACCTCTTTTTTTTCTTTGCAGTATGTACTGTTTGGGGCCTAGTTTTTCAAACTGCCATCCTGTCTGCCACTGCAGTGTCACTCCTAGATAGACCACGTGTTTGTGCCGCCCACTCGTGTCGCTTAGCATAGTCATTCAGCTACCTCGGTGCAACCTTTTGGCCATAAAAACAATATTGTGAGGTGTTCAGTGTTCAGAATAGACTGGAAATGAGTGGAAATGAAGGTTATTGAGGCTAATAATTGAATAGGAGCATAAAAACCCACAAATTCTGTGATTTTAGCTGTTTTTATGCTTTTTTTCGAAAAAATACAGATCCAAAACACAAAACCCAGAACCCAAAACACGGAAGGGTGGTTTTGGCAAAACCAATCCAGATCCAAAACACGAAGAAAGATCCAGATCCAAAACCAAAACACAAAACGTGGCCGGTGCACACCCCTAGTGGTAATCTCTAGGTAGTGCGCTCTTGAATGATTTCAATGTCTCAAAAAGTACTCCTATCCCTAAACGGGAAATGTCTTTAAACGTATCCACAATGTCCAATCAACTCTCGTGGAACTTGAAACATAAGTGTCTTAAAGAAATGCAAATCTGTGGGATGGATGTTCTTTGTATAATGCTTTCCTTAATTCTGTAGGATGGGTGTTCGGTATTAAACGTAACCTCTTCTCTCTCTCTCCACCTCAAAATGTAATGCATATGCACAGAATCAGGAACAGGGTATACACGATCAGGGCCGCCATCAGGGGGGGACTGTCGGGACTCCAGTACCAGGCCCGGACAGTCAGAGAGAGGGGGGGGCCCGCCGGCATAGGTGAAACTAAGGGATGGTCCGGATATGTACAGAACCACCCATTAGCCATTGCGCCTGCAATTAAATCTACTTACTGTCTGCCCCACCAGGAAGGAATGAATTTATATGCCCGGTAACCTCCGCCCCACGGTCAGCGCTAATAGGGCTAGCAGCACTTCCTTGCTTGCAGCTCCTAAGCTCTGCCTCCCCTGCCTTCCTAATCAGTAAGACTTCGGCTGGTAGCGCATGCATAATGACGTCTTGTCGCGCTGTGTGTGTGTGTGAGCGCATGCACCTGGAAAGAAGAGCAGAGAAGGAGCGAGCTGCATCCTAGCAGCACTTGTGGAACAGGAGAGTAGAGAGAGACCGTTAGCTTTAAGCTGATGCAGAAAAGGACGGGGGAAGGCTTTCTGCTGTGCCTGTAGTCACCAAGGTAAACTTGTCAGAAACCCCAAATTTATAACATTTCCTTGTAAAGGGAATTACTGACAAATGTTTGCTTAAATCATCATACTAGAAAAGTGACATCCCGAGAAAATTATTTTATTAAATAAGTTTGTGAGAGTGTAAAGAATGTAGGTTTGTTTAAAAGAAAGCATGTATGTGTGTGTGTATGTATGTATGTATAATATAGTGTATATATATATATATATACATAATGCCATGTCACAGCAGCCACCCCGCATCCTCAGCAGCTGCCCCTGTCCCCCGTTTTTCCCACATCCTCCCGTCCTGCTATACTAATAGATCGCTATTTTTTCCACATTCATCACACCTCAATGGGAGCTGGAGCACGCAGTGTGCACATTAAGTTAGACATGTAGGTGTCACAGGAATTGGGACACATTCAGTATCCGGACAGTCATAATGGCGGCGGTGGAATCCCAACACCTGTCAGAATCCCGGCGCTGGTATTCTGACCGCTAGCATTCCAATTGTGGGAACTACTACTCTTTAGGGGCCCTGGACCAACCATGGAGACAGAGAACCAACCCCCACCCGGCACAGCAGCCACGCTCATAATCTTAGCATCCTTTTCTGAGCAGGAGTGGCTACACTTCTGTGCTTTGTCATGTCCACTGTATAGCTATAAAGACTTGCAAAATATCTTGGCGGCCCTATGGGTAGAAACTGGGACCACCCATTACCAAGTGTCTAGTTTTGCCTATGCCTGCTGGCTGTTCCTACCACCCACCGTGCAACAGTTACAGTTACAAGAGGTGGCCCATCCACTCCTACCGCTCGCCCACACCTGCTCGCTAGCTACTCCCACCCCCTGTGCAATGCATTGACGGGGGGCCCGCTAATACTGCCACGGACGGTGGCCGCGCAATAAAGTTTTTTTTTTTGCTGGTCAGCATGTGCGTGATGTCCACTACCGTGATGTTATGAGGCTGCAAGGCAGAGGAGCCGCAGTGTGTTAGTCAGAACAGAAAAAATGGTAAGTGTCATGCAGGGGCTGGCTGGTGGAGACAGAAGGGGTCTGGCTGGCAATAACAGAAGGGGCTGGCTGGCAGAGACAGAAGGGGGCTGGCTGGCAGAGACAGAAGGGGGCTGGCTGACGGAGACAGAAAGGGGGCTGGCGGAGACAGAAAGGGGGCTGGCTGGCGGAGACAGAAAGGGGGCTGGCTGGCGGAGACAGAAAGGGGGCTGGCTGGTGGAGACAAAGGGCTGGCTGGCAGAGACGGGGCTGGCTCTTAAAGACAGAAGGGTGGCTGGCTGGCAGAGACAGAAAGTGGGGCTGGCTGGCAGAGACAGAAAGCGGGGCTGGTAGGCAGAGACATAAGGGGGGCTGGTAAGCGTAGACAGAAGGGGGGCTGGATGGCAAAGACAGAAGGTGGAACTGGTAAGCGGAGACAGAAGGGGGACTGGCTGGCAAAGACAGAAGGGGGGCTGGCTGGCAAAGACAGAAGGGGGGCTGAGAGACACTGCAGGGTTGGAGTTGCAGAAACACCGGGGAGGGGGGCCCTGCCTGTTTTTCAGTCCCGGGCCCCACAATTTCTGATGGCAGCCCTGTACATGATCATGCAGGTAGGTAAGTGATGGATGTACTTACCAAGCGTGAAGTCAGTTCCTGCTGGTATCCCTCGTCCCGGTGCTCAGGGGAAGTTTGGTGGAGAATGGGGTGATGGTATTTAAGGAGACTGTGTACTCCAGTGTAAATAAATGGTTTTTATTTTTTTAAAAATTCATAAGACTCACCAGAGTCTAGTACAGCAAAAATGGACAAATATTATAAGTCCCAATTTGTGCACTAATGCATGTAGTAATAGCAAATTCGTTGTTAATAGAAAAGGGGGGGCGTGGCCCAATGCGTTTCATCCAGTTATAATGGACTTTTTCAAGGTGCCTACCTTTCTCTGTGTTCCCTCTTAAATAAGTTTTGTGGATCATCTGTGCTTGCCGCCGCTGTTCGCGCCCACCGCACTTCCGGGTTTGGGATCGCGTCATCGTCAGCTCCAGTAACTAAGTTATGAACACTAGAGTGTGCACTACAGTCTTTAGTTAGTGTATTGCGCTTGCGCGGACTCCGGCGGCCATTTTGGGGAGGACATCAATCTAATGGCTTATGGATAAGGTGATTGCGGCGGCCATTTTATTGGTGGGGAGCATCTGTGATGCTGGGATTATGGCCAGAAAAGCGTCTCCTCATAGTATGCGGCCATATTCTTTGTTATATACATAACAAACTCCTGCTTATCAAGTTGTTTATAGTAGTAGTACAACTATGTGGGTCCAATATTAATTATGATATAATTCTCCTAATTGATATTATGTTGTCTAGACATCAATTATATCTTTGCCCTTTTTGTGATGTATACCTAGCTCGTCCATATACCATGCGATGATTATATGGTCCAAAAATATTAAAATTATTAGTGATGTTTATTATTGTGGATTTGAGCAATGTCTCAGTGTCAGTCAATATTACAGGGCATTGTGGTCAGGTGATGTTATAAAAACTCTTATCACATCGTCTTAGGTCAATATTCGCACATCATATCATACACCTAGACATTCTGTGCATTATATGATCTAGTTAGGGTTATGGATCTATGGCCCTCATTCAGAGCCGCTCGTTAGCGGCAGTACGCTCGTTCCGAGCGATGTTTGCACATCTGCGCATGCGTACGGTTTTTAGTACGCATGCGCGAACCAGTCAGTGCGGCCGAAAATCGTTGGTACGCAATATAGCGAGTGCCTGCTATTTTGAATGACAGAATGAGGCGTATGTGGGTGGTAACAGGGGAAGGTGCTTGAAAACGGGGAGTGGAGATCCGAACGCAGGCGTGCTTAAAGGTCAAAACGGGCGTTTTATGGGTGTGTATATTTAAAACAGCAGCGTCATTGTTCACGTCACTGGGTTATTTTATAGCCAGAACTGCTCGCAAATTTGTGGTAGCAAACACCAACCACAAGAATAGCGAGCAGTTCATACGCTGGTCGATGTACTCGATTAATCAAATAAATAGCGGACATGACGTAGGATGCGAGCGGCCAGGGGGCGTTTTTAACAAATAAACGAGCGTATGTTTTGCTCGCTCGTTCAGACTTAGAGGTGTGAACAGACTACAATGTGCGTACGGATCATTTGAATAGCCACCACTTTTTTTTAAACGAACGACCGCAAATAGCGAACGGCTCTGAATGAGGGCCTATATTCAGTCCTTCTGGTATGAAAGTGTGTAAGTTAAATATCCATTTACTTTCTACTTTGTCAATTCTTTCATTGTGATCCCCTCCCCTCCAATATGGCATGACCTGGTCTATGGCTAAAAACCTCAAGCCTGTGTATACTTTGTACTACCATACACAGCAGAATGCACACCTCAATGTTATCACTACACATCGTGTATATACTGTACTATTATACATGGCAGAGTGTACAGCTAAATGTTATCATCACTACACACTGTGTATATACTGTACTATTATACACAGCAGTGTGTACACCTCAATGTTATTATCACTACACACTGTGTATATACTTCACTATTATACATGGCAGTGTGTACACCTCAATGTTATCACTACACACTGTGTATATACTGCACCATTATACATGGCAGAGTGTACAGCTAAATGTTATCACTACACACTGTGTATATTCTATACTATTATACATAGCAGAGTGTACAGCTAAATGTTATCAATACACACTGTGTATATACTGTGATAGAATCACTGGTAAAGTGGTCTGTGACAGGGACATTTATCCCAGATTCCTGTCCTATGTGTTTAAAATCCCCAGGAGAAAGTCTGCAGTGTAGCAGGCTTGAGTTTCGGCTTTTTGAAAAGCCGGTTTGGGACCTGGGGGTTGTGGGTGAGAGGAGAGGGAGGGCTCCACCCACGGCCACTCCAGGTTTTGGATCTTGCATCCTGGTAACAGGCTTGTTAAGGTTTCCACCTGAGAGTGGCCAATATAAGCCTAGTGTGTTGAGGGCTGATTGTCTCACCTGGGAGAGCAGACAGGGAGTTTGCTCAGAGACACTTGAAAATCTAACTGTGAGTATTGTGCTGTGCCTTTTGTTGCTGGCGAGGGCATTAGGCCCTGCCAGGTTCTGGTAGTGAGGGAACTACCTGTGAAGTTAGTGCCCCGACAGGGCTAGGATTTACGTTTATGTTTTCTTTGTGTTATTTCTGACATTGTACAATAAAGACTGGCGCCGACCAGCTTGTACTTGCATCCAGACTGGTGTGCTGCTTCCCTGCTGCTGTGTGTGTGTGTAAGGAAGGAGTCCTCTACCCAGGAGAGGGACCCCCTAACCTAACTGTGTCACAATATGGTGGAGAATGCGGGCACCCACACACACTGAACTTGCAGCAAGAGGAAAACTTTCCATTTAAAAATTAAAGGGACAGACACCCAATTTGTGAGTGTGGAAATAACACTGTGTCCTTGGAGTCCCATAGAGGAGGCGTCAGCCAATGCTCAGAGAGGCAAGGTTCAGCTTCCAACCTACACCCCAGGACAAAATGGAGGACATTATTAAGGCCTTGCTCCAAGCTACAGCAGCTCAGCAGGAATCTACCAGGGCTCAGCAGGAAGCTACAGCAGCTCAGCAGGAGACTAACAAACTTCAGCAGGAATTCGCCAGGCAACAACAGGTCGCCATCGAGGAAACCCACCAGGCCTTAGCGGAAAACAGCCAGGCCATAAAAGAGGTGGTACAGCACCTGGTCGCCCGGCCCAGAGATGTTAATACTGGTCCTCCCACCACCACTCACTCCGTACGAGCCACAAAAAGCATATTTCGACTTATGCCTGGCTGATGCCAAGGACTATAAAAAACTAAAACAGGAGATCCTAACTCGCTTGGGAGTCACCACCTTTGTTCGTGCCCAACGGGTCCACCGCTGGGAGTTCCATATGGACAAGCCTCCACGTTCACAGATGCATGACCTCGTCCATCTGTCCTCAAAATGGCTACAGCCCGAGACGCTGACGTGACCACAGATCGTGGAAAGGGTCGTGATGGACCGGTACCTGCGATCATTACCCGCAATTCTGCGCAAGTGGGTGAGCCATGCCGACCCTAAGTCCGTGGACCAGTTGGTCGAGCTAGTGGAGAGGTATGTGGCGGCTGAGGAGCTCAGGAGTATGCCCCACCAAGCCCCGATGGCGCACCGGCGAACTCCCACAGACACTGGTAAGACTGTTCCAGGGGAGAAGGGTGCTGGGCGGTGGGATGTACCTAAGACTGAGGGTGTAGAACCTGGAGACAGGCCTGCCAGGCCAGGAAGGTTCTTGCCCCGTAAACGACTAGACATTAATATTCAGTGTTTCCGGTGTGGTGACTTCGGCCATATTTCCGCTAATTGTTCACTTACAACTGAACCTATGCAATGTGATACTGCTCATGTCTACCGCAGGGGGTCTTCCTTTGCACAGACAGCCTGTATGGCTGACCGGCAGGCTGAGACTGATAAGCACATGTGTGTACTCACTGTAGATGGCAACCGAGTAGAGGCACTGTTAGACTCTGGTAGCTTGGTGACACTTATAAAAGCTGAGCTGGTGAACCCCTTGAGGCATAAGGGGAAAACTGTTGGTGTGACCTGCATACATGGGGATAATCGATATTATGTTACTGCCGAGGTGAACATCGAGACACCATGTGGCTCTGCTATAGTTTCTGTGGGTTTGGTGCATGGTCTGATGTACGATGCAATATTGGGGAGAGACTTTGCTCACTTCTGGAAATTGTGGGAAAGCCATTTTGTTCCAGAAGTGAACAACCCCGGTCCACTTGAGAAGGTTGTCGATATAGTGGAGGGAGTTTCTTCTGAGTCAGAGTTATTCCCTTTTCCTACTATGGTTGGCGAACTAGAGAATGCGGAGCGTGACGGTGGCCCGCCAACTGATGTGCTTCCCATTGAGGTGGGAAGTGTTGTTGGGCCAGTGGATCATCTGCCTGATTTAGAGGTCAGAAGAGAGGTCTTTGCCGGGGAGCAGTTGAATGACCCTACTTTGGTAAAAGCCAGGGAGAATGTAAAAGTAGTTGATGGTAAACCCGTAGACCCTGATAGTCCTTTGTCCTTTCCCCACATGGTAATGTGTCAGGATTTGTTATATCAGGTGACTAAGAAGGGGGAATATGTTGTGGAACAACTAATAGTTCCCAAAGCCTACAGAAGAACAGTGTTGGATCTGGCCCATGGTCGTATAACGGCAGGTCATCTAGGGGTAGAGAAAACCACTGAGCGAATAATGCAGAGGTTTTTCTGGCCCAGGCTTCATAAAGAGGTATCTGACTTTTGCGCATCCTGCCCTGAGTGTCAGTATCACGCTCCCAGACCACGTTTTAAGGGACCACTAGTTCCATTGCCTATTATAGAGGTGCCGATAGTGAGAGAGCACCTGAAACAGGCACAGCAGAGGGTATACAACCGCAATGCTCGGTTACGCAGCTTTGCTCCTGGGGACAGAGTGTTAGTGTTGGTTCCCACTGTGGAAAATAAACTTTTGGCTAAATGGCAAGGGCCCTTTGAAATCTTAGAAAGAGTGGGACAGGTCAATTACAAAGTTTACCAGCCGGGGAAAAGAAAGCCGGAACAGATATACCATATAAATCTGTTAAAGCCCTGGAAAGATAGAACGGTACTGTCGGCCGTCCGAGCCCCTCCAGTAAGTCCAGGGCCCTTAGTTCCTGAAGTGACAGTGGCAAAAACCCTGTTGGCAATTCAACAACGAGAGGTCAAGGAGTTTCTGGTTAGAAATAGGGTGCTGTTCTCTGACATACCTGGGAAAACCTCGGTCGTTAAACATGACATCATCACTGACCCAGGGGTTAACGTTAATCTAAAGCCCTATAGGTTACCAGAAGCACCAAGAGCATCGGTGTCGAAAGAAATTAAAAATATGCTAGAGTTAGGGGTTATTGAAGTATCACATAGTGAATGGTCAAGTCCCATTGTGTTGATTCCAGAGCCCGACGGGAGTATGCATCTCTGCAATGACTTCTGAAAGTTAAACAGTGTTTCAAAATTCGATGCCTACCCGGTGCCACAGTGGAGAAGGAGGCGTTGGCCATAAAGTGGGCGTTAGAGGCTCTCAGGTACTACTTGGTTGGTAGAAAGCTCAAATTGATCACTGACCATGCCCCTTTGAAGTGGATGTCCGAAAATAAGGACAGTAATGCGAGAATTACGAGATGGTTCTTGGCGTTACAAACTTTAACATTTTCAGTGGAACACAGGCCAGGGGGCCTGTTGTCTAAAGCAGACGCGTTGTCACGCGTTCATTGTTTGGGGGCTTCAGTTGTTCCGCCCCATAGGTCGAAACAAAGGGGGGGGATATGTGATAAGATCACTGGTAAAGTGGTCTGTGACAGGGACATTTATCCCAGATTCCTGTCCTATGTGTTTAAAATCCCCAGGAGAAAGTCTGCAGTGTAGCAGGCTTGAGTTTTGGCTTTTTGAAAAGCCGGTTTGGGACCTGGGGGTTGTGGGTGAGAGGAGAGGGAGGGCTCCACCCACGGCCACTCCAGGTTTTGGATCTTGCAGCCTGGTAACAGGCTTGTTAAGGTTTCCACCTGAGAGTGGCCAATATAAGCCTAGTGTGTTGAGGGCTGATTGTCTCACCTGGGAGAGCAGACAGGGAGTTTGCTCAGAGACACTTGAAAACCTAACTGTGAGTATTGTGCTGTACCTTTTGTTGCTGGCGAGGGCATTAGGCCCTGCCAGGTTCTGGTAGTGAGGGAACTACCTGTGAAGTTAGTGCCCCGACAGGGCTAGGATTTACGTTTATGTTTTCTTTGTGTTATTTCTGACATTGCACAATAAAGACTGGCGCCGACCAGCTTGTACTTGCATCCAGACTGGTGTGCTGCTTCCCTGCTGCTGTGTGTGTGTGTAAGGAAGGAGTCCTCTACCCAGGAGAGGGACCCCCTAACCTAACTGTGTCACAATACTGTACTATTATACACAGCAGTGTGTACACCTCAATGTTATTATCACTACACACTGTGTATATACTTCACTATTATACATGGCAGAGTGTACAGCTAAATGTTATCACTACACACTGTGTATATACTGTACTATTATACATGGCAGTGTATACACCTCAATGTTATTATCACTACACACTGTGTATATTCTATACTATTATACATGGCATAGTGTACAGCTAAATGTTATCACTACACACTGTGTATATACTGCACTATTATACATGGCAGAGTGTACAGCTAAATGTTATCACTACACACTGTGTATATTCTATACTATTATACATGGCATAGTGTACAGCTAAATGTTATCATGACACACTGTGTATATACTAGGGGTGAGCGGGTTCGGATTTCTGAAATCCGAACCCCCCCGAGCCCCCCCGATCCGAGTCCGATCCGAATCAGGCTCGACTTTTCCCGCCTGACTCGGATCTGAAATCGAGGCAAAACGTCATCATCCCGCCTTCCGAGTCTCGCGGGTTTTGGATCCTATATAAGGTACCCACGTCGGCGCCATTTTCTCACTCGGCTGTGGACAGTGAAGAGGGAGGGTGGGAGTTAGGGCTGTGTAGTGTAGTGTAGTGTAGTGCTGCTGTTGTCCACTACTTCAAAGTCCATAGGGGCTGGCTGTGTTGTGCTGTGCTGCTGTTGTTAATAGGGGCTGTGTCCACTACTTCAAAGTCCATAGGGGCTGGCTGGACTGTGTTGTGCAGTCAGTTCTCCATAGGGGCTGTGTCCACTCCAAAGTCCTGTGCAGTGTCCCAGTCCTAAAGGAGTGCTGCAGTGTTGTCCAGGGGGTGCTCTGTCCATCAGGGGTGCTCCCCCCAAGTGCTAAAAAAATAATATATTTTCTGTGTTTGTGAATTGTGTGCGCAGTAGCCGCACGTGCATCAACAAAGTAGTGCCAAGCGTGCGCCTGTGTCATAAGTAAAGGGCCGGCTGGCTTGACCGTTAAGGGTGCTGTAACCCCCGAAAGTACACTCCAGTCCAAACCAAAAAAAAAATTATTTTCTGTGTTTGTGAATTGTGTGCGCAGTAGCCGCACGTGCATCAACAAAGTAGTGCCAAGCGTGCGCCTGTGTCATAAGTAAAGGGCCGGCTGGCTTGACCGTTAAGGGTGCTGTAACCCCCGAAAGTACACTCCAGTCCAAACCAAAAAAAAAATTATTTTCTGTGTTTGTGAATTGTGTGCGCAGTAGCCGCACGTGCATCAACAAAGTAGTGCCAAGCGTGCGCCTGTGTCATAAGTAAAGGGCCGGCTGGCTTGACCGTTAAGGGTGCTGTAACCCCCGAAAGTACACTCCAGTCCAAACCAAAAAAAAAATTATTTTCTGTGTTTGTGAATTGTGTGCGCAGTAGCCGCACGTGCATCAACAAAGTAGTGCCAAGCGTGCGCCTGTGTCATAAGTAAAGGGCCGGCTGGCTTGACCGTTAAGGGTGCTGTAACCCCCGAAAGTACACTCCAGTCCAAACCAAAAAAAAAATTATTTTCTGTGTTTGTGAATTGTGTGCGCAGTAGCCGCACGTGCATCAACAAAGTAGTGCCAAGCGTGCGCCTGTGTCATAAGTAAAGGGCCGGCTGGCTTGACCGTTAAGGGTGCTGTAACCCCCGAAAGTACACTCCAGTCCAAACCAAAAAAAAAATTATTTTCTGTGTTTGTGAATTGTGTGCGCAGTAGCCGCACGTGCATCAACAAAGTAGTGCCAAGCGTGCGCCTGTGTCATAAGTAAAGGGCCGGCTGGCTTGACCGTTAAAGGGTGCTGTAACCCCCAAAGTACACTCCAGTCCAAACCAAAAAAAAAATTATTTTCTGTGTTTGTGAATTGTGTGCGCAGTAGCCGCACGTGCATCAACAAAGTAGTGCCAAGCGTGCGCCTGTGTCATAAGTAAAGGGCCGGCTGGCTTGACCGTTAAAGGGTGCTGTAACCCCCAAAGTACACTCCAGTCCAAACCAAAAAAAAAATTATTTTCTGTGTTTGTGAATTGTGTGCGCAGTAGCCGCACGTGCATCAACAAAGTAGTGCCAAGCGTGCGCCTGTGTCATAAGTAAAGGGCCGGCTGGCTTGACCGTTAAAGGGTGCTGTAACCCCCGAAAGTACACTCCAGTCCAAACCAAAAACAAATTATTTTCTGTGTTTGTGAATTGTGTGCGCAGTAGCCGCACGTGCATCAACAAAGTAGTGCCAAGCGTGCGCCTGTGTCATAAGTAAAGGGCCGGCTGGCTTGACCGTTAAAGGGTGCTGTAACCCCCAAAGTACACTCCAGTCCAAACCAAAAAAAAAATTATTTTCTGTGTTTGTGAATTGTGTGCGCAGTAGCCGCACGTGCATCAACAAAGTAGTGCCAAGCGTGCGCCTGTGTCATAAGTAAAGGGCCGGCTGGCTTGACCGTTAAGGGTGCTGTAACCCCCGAAAGTACACTCCAGTCCAAACCAAAAAAAAAATTATTTTCTGTGTTTGTGAATTGTGTGCGCAGTAGCCGCACGTGCATCAACAAAGTAGTGCCAAGAGTGCGCCTGTGTCATAAGTAAAGGGCCGGCTGGCTTGACCGTTAAAGGGTGCTGTAACCCCCAAAGTACACTCCAGTCCAAACCAAAAAAAAAATTATTTTCTGGGTTTAGCCGCACGTATATATCAAATCGATATAACATAAATGGAGGACCAAACTTTCTCCGATAAAAATAAAATAGAGAAAGATCAAGAACCACTTCCTCCTAGTGCTGAAGCTGCTGCCACTAGTCATGACATAGACGATAACATGCCATCAACGTCATCTGCCAAGGCCGATGCCCAATGTCATAGTAGAGGGCACATACAATCCCAAATGGCAAAGTTCAGGAAAATGACCTTGAAAAAGACATTTAAATCAGCTGAAGAGAAACGTAAACTTGCCAATATGCCATTTACGACACGGAGTGGCAAGGAACGGCTAAGGTCGATCCCTAGTATGTTCATGACTAGTGGTTCAGCTTCACATGACGATGGAAGCCCTCCTCCCACTAAAAAAATCAAAAGAGTTAAGCTGGCAAAAGCACAGCGAAGAACTGTGCTTTCTAAGAAGATATCACAAATCCCCAAGGAGAGTCCAAGTGTGGTGGTGGTTGCGATGCCTGACCTTCCCAGCACTGGACGGGAAGAGGTGGCTCTTTCCACCATTTGCACGCCCCCTGCAAGTGCTGAAAGGAGCACCCACAGTCCACTTGCTGATATGCAAATTGAAGATGTCACTGTTGAAGTACAACAGGATGAGGATACTGGTGTAGCTGGCGCTGAGGAGGAAGTTGGCGAGGAGGATTCTGATGGTGATGTGGTTTGTTTAAATCAGGCTCCGGGGGAGACAGTTGTTGTCCGTGGGATGAAAAAGCCCATCACGGTCATGCCTGGGCAGAAGACCAAACATTCCACCTCTTTGGTCTGGCAATATTTCTATCCAAATCCGGACAACAACTGTCTTGCCATATGTACCATATGTAAAGGTGAAATAAGTAGGGGTAGGGACGTCAACCACCTAGGAACATCCTCCCTTATACGGCACCTGCAGCGCGTTCATAAAAAGTTACTGTCAAGTTCAGAAACTTTGGCTAAGACCGTAAGCAGTCCAGGGACACCTAAATCCCGTTGTCCTGTTGTATCCAAGCGCCTGCAAACCACACCGTCAACTCCCTCCTCGTCAATTTCCTCCTTAGTCAGGATCGGAAGTAGTCCTGCAGGCCATGTCACTGGCATGACTGACTCTCCTATCCGGGATTCCTCTGGAGGATCCTGCATTGCTACGCCTACTGCTGCCGCTGCTGCTGTTGCTGCTGCTGGGAGTCGTTCATCATCCCAGAGAGGAAGTAGGAACACCACTACTTTTACTAAACAATTGACCCTCCAACAGTCCTTAGCGAGGAGGATGAAGTACGACAGCAGTCATCCTGAAGCAAAACGTATAACTGAGGCCTTGACTGCTATGTTGGTGTTAGACGTGCGTCCGGTATCCGCCATTAGTGCAGTGGGATTTAGACAATTGATGGAGGTAGTGTGTCCCCGGTTCCAAATCCCGTCTAGATTCCACTTCACTAGGCAGGCGATACCGAGACTGTACAGAAACGTCAGAAAAAGTGTCCTCAGTGTCCTGAAAAATGCCGTTGTACACAATGTCCACTTAACCACGGACATGTGGACAAGTGGAACAGGGCAGACTAAGGACTATATGACTGTGACAGCCCACTGGGTAGATGTATCACCTTACGCAGCAACAGCAGCAGCGTCACCAGTAGCAGCATCTCAGAAACGCCAGCTCGTTACAAGGCAGGCTACTCTGTGTATCACCGGTTTCAGTAAGAGGCACACCGCCGACAACCTCTTAGAGAAACTGAGGGAAATCATCGCCCAGTGGCTTACCCCACTTAGACTCTCCTGGGGATTTGTGATATCTGACAACGCCACCAATATTGTGCGGGCATTACATCTGGGCAAATTCCAGCACGTCCCATGTTTTGCTCACACAATAAACTTGGTGGTGCAGAATTTTCTGAAAAGCGACAGGGGCGTGCAGGAGACGCTTTGGGTGGCCCGAAAAATTTCTGGCCACTTTCGCCATTCAGCGACTGCGTGCCGAAGACTGGAGCGCCAGCAAACACTCTTGAACCTGCCCCGCCATCACCTGAAGCAAGAGGTTGTGACGCGGTGGAACTCAACCCTCTATATGCTTCAGAGGATGGAGGAGCAGCAAAAGGCCATACAAGCCTATACATCCACCTATGACATAGGCAAAGGAGGGGGTATGCACCTGACTCAAGCGCAGTGGAGAATGATTTCCGTGTTGTGCAAGGTTCTCCAGCCCTTCGAACTTGCCACACGTGAAGTCAGTTCAGACACAGCCAGCTTGAGTCAGGTCATTCCCCTCATCAGGCTTTTGCAGAAGCAGCTGGAGAAAGTGAAGGAGGAGCTAAGACGGAGCGATTCCGCTCGGCATGTGGGACTTGTGGATGAAGCCCTTCATTCGCTTTGCCAGGATTCCAGGGTGGTCAATCTGTTGAAATCAGACCACTACATTTTGGCCACCGTGCTTGATCCTAGGTTTAAAGCCTATGTGGTGTCTCTCTTTCCGGCCGACACAAGCCTGCAGAGGTGCAAAGACCTGCTGGTGAACACACTGTCAGCTGAAGCGGAACGTGACACGTCAACGGCTCCTTCTTCATTTTCTCCCGCAACTGGGGCTGCCAGGAAAAAACTTAGGTATCCTAAGCAACCCGCTGGCGGTGATGCAGGGCAGGCAGGACCAAGTTTGGACATCTGGTCCGGACTGAAGGACCTGGCAACAATTTCTGACATGTCTACTGTCACTGCATATGATACTGTCACCATTGACAGAATGGTGGAGGATTACATCGGTGACAGCATCCAAGTAGGCATGTCAGACAGTCCATACCTGTACTGGCAGGAAAAAGAGGCAATTTGGAGGCCCCTGTACAAGCTGGCTCTATTTTACCTGAGTTGCCCCCCCTCCAGTGTGTACTCCGAAAGAGTGTTTAGTGCAGCCGGGAACCTTGTCAGCGAAAGGCGTAGGAGGTTGCTTCCACAGAATGTGGAGAAGATGATGTTCATCAAAATGAATTATCAGCTCTTCCAGGGAGACCAGCCTCCAGAAGGTACAGAGGGACCTGTGGTGGTGGATTCAAGTGGGGACGAGTTAATACTTTGTGAGGATGAGGATGTACACACTGAAGAGGGTGAGGAATCGGTGGATGAGGAGGATGAGGATGACATCTTGCCTCCGTAGAGCCAGTTTGTGCAGGGACACATTAATTGCCAGCTTGTTTTGTGGGGGCCCAAACGAACCAATCATTTCAGCCACAGTTGTGTGGCAGACCCTGGCGCTGAAATGATTGATTTGTTAAAGTGTGCATGTCCTGTTTATACAACATAAGGGTGGGTGGGAGGGCCCAAGGACAATTCCATCTTGCACTTCTTTTTTTTCTTTGCATTATGTACAGTTTGGGGCCTAGTTTTTCTAACTGCCATCCTGTCTGCCACTGCAGTGTCACTCCTAGATGGGTCACGTGTTTGTGCCGCCCACTCGTGTCGCTTAGCATAGTCATCCAGCTACCTCGGTGCAACCTTTTGGACATGAAAACACTATTGTGAGGTGTGAGGTGTTCAGAATAGACTGGAAATGAGTGGAAATTAAGGTTATTGAGGTTAATAATAGCATAGGAGCAGAGAAACCAACAAATTCTGTGATTTTAGCTGTTTTTATGCTTTTTAAAAAAAAAATACAGATCCAAAACACAAAACCCAGAACCCAAAACACGGAAGGGTGGTTTTGGCAAAACCAATCCAGATCCAAAACACGAAGAAAGATCCAGATCCAAAACCAAAACACAAAACACGAAAAGTGGCCGGTGCACACCCCTAGTATATACTGCACTATTATACATGGCAGAGTGTACAGCTAAATGTTATCACTACACACTGTGTATATACTGTACTATTATACATGGCAGAGTGTACAGCTAAATGTTATCACTACACACTGTGTATATACTGCACCATTACTACATGGCAGAGAGTACAGCTAAATGTTATCACTACACACTGTGTATATACTGCACCATTACTACATGGCAGAGTGTACAGCTAAATGTTATCACGACACACTGTGTATATACTGCACTATTATACATGGCAGAGTGTACAGCTAAATGTTATCACTACACACTGTGTATATTCTGTACTATTATACATGACATTGTGTACACCTCCATGTTATCACTACACACTGTGTATATACTGCACTATTATACACAGCAGAGTGTTTACCATCAGTGATCACCTCAGTGAGGATAATTAAATATATACACAATGGAAAGAAGGAAGATAGGACAGAAATGGAGGCAGATATATAAATAAATAAATGGGAAAAGAAAAAGGCAGAATAAGAACAGTGAAAACAGGCAGAGGGGCAGAGAGAAGGAGAAGACAAGACAGAGAGAAGAAATAGAAGTAGCAGGAGATAATATATAGAAGTATAAGTCACATAAAGTAAAGTTTTCCCGTCACTAGCACACCACCTGCTCAAACAGCCGACCAGAGAAATTTCTATAAAATGGCTGCCAAGCAGCATCTCTGAAATAGCACTGACACACCCTCTGCAAATCCTATAGGCTAACCAAACCTAACCCCACCCCACAACACTACCTCACTAAACAACTAGCCCCTTCTTGTCTAGAGGCCGACACCCACAGGCTCGGGTGTTTACTTTAACTCCTTGCATATGAAATGTACTCCGTCCTAATTCTCAGGATAATGTCTGTACTGTCAGTACTGCTTCCAAGCGGTTTATTCCCCTGTGCTAGTCACAAAGACCAGCTGCTCCCTGTATATCCTAGTTAGTGTCCATTATACTGGTGTCCTGTTCATGGCTTGTCTGGCAATACCTTAGGGTGATAAGGTTCTATATTTATGCTGGTCACATAGGTACTGTACAGCACTTTTTTAAAATCTTTATCTCAGGAAAAACCTAATTTACCCCTATAACATAATTAATTTTTTTTTTTTATCCGATGATAAACCTAATTTTTATCTATAACATAATTAATAATTTCAAAATCATGTAGAGAAAAAGTCATTTAAGACCATGTAGGGAAAAAGATATTGATATGTTATTTTAAGCCACACTTATATATTTCAAGTACCAGCTACAGTATGTATATTTAATATTGTATGTTTTTTTAAAACCATAATCTAAGAGAAAAAGATCTATTTGATTAATGAAATCCTAAAATAAAAAAATCGTCGCTGACGATAATTTGGAAAGCTGCAGATACTTTTCAAAGAAAATCAATAACAACCTGTGTCATACTGTACCAAAATAAGGCAGTTTCCCTATATAAAATAATGTTGTTTAAAGCATTAATTATATCTTGATCTCTTATAGCTCTTTATTGTCCATATTAAGATGCTTTTCACGCTATATTATTAAAACTGATTCCCAGCAAGTGATCTTGGGTATCGCTAAAAGTATATATGTGTTACATGCTTACATTTTATGATTGATAGAAATGCCTTATTAGCTGAACTTAGTCGTTGGACTTTTCTTCAATTTATTATGTTTTATTTATATTTATATGATTTTTTTTATTTAAATGATTTATTTTAAAATCCTCTTACATACTATTTTAATTAATTTAGCCACTTAAGATATATTTTTTTATATGTATTTATATCATAATTTATTTTATTTTATTACTCCAGTTGAACAGCCAAGTCAGATTTAAGATTTTCATCAAATGGATTTATGATGGCTGGGAAATGTTCAGTCCCAATTATGGTGCACATAAAATATATCATAAAAAATAATCGTTTTTCATGTTCCATGTTTGATAAGGGTGGCTTAACCTGGTACATGTTTGGTGTTAACTGTGACACATTTCCCAATGCACTGGAAGTGTATATATGATTTTTTTCCCCCATTGTTGTGGTAGAGATATTTCCATTGCAGACTTTAATATAGTTAATGGACATGTATCCAGTACAGTGTATTGAAATAACATTAATTTGAAATTTTGAATACATATAGTTAGTATGCTAAATGAACAGAATCAACAGAGCAATACTGTGTGTGTCATCGGATTATATTTACACATCAGGTACTGTGGCTCTCCTATCTTTATAGACACACAGTATAATGAGCAGATCACTGAGGCAAAACCAATTAATTTTACTTATTCTGAAAGCAGACACACAATTAGTTGATTGGTTGAAAACTTTTTAACTTATTTTAATCATATAAAGACATGTCAACTATCCTTTCTTTAATCAATGAAGATTAATATACAATATGTGACTCACAAAGTTGTTTTAATTGTGATAAAGACAGTGTTGTGAAGTGACCCAAAAAGTTTTCACATGAACTGATACAGTAAATATATAAAGTATTCACCCCCTCATAGGAGGACTCCAGTCAATTAATTATGTGACCTTTGTAGACAACCGATTAAACCAGGGTTTAGTGCATAATATCAAAAGTGGTGAATACTTGTATAATTATTTAATGTTTTTTTTAATGTAATTAGAAAAAAAACATTTGGAGATGTTGATATTCATTTAACATTACAGAGTATTTTGTGTTGATCAGCAGTATTATTCCTGGATAAATGTTCTTTGATTCCATGCTTTAAGAAAATAGAATGGAACAAATTAGAGGGTGAATGCTTTTTATAGTATTTTTGAAATTGCATTAAATGAGTGATAATTCCAAAATCTTTCACAGATGATTATTCAGAATTTCCCAACTCCAGTTTTCTTTTATCACAAACTGGTTGTGTTTTCAGGATTTTCTTTATAATGCTTAGATGACTGTATCCAGGGGCTAGCTGACAAATTATAGCCTGTACAACGCACTGGCTGTGAAACTGTAGTTGATTAGTTGAGCTCTAAAAGCAGTTTTACGTGGAATACTCCTCTATGCCCCATCAATGCCCCCCTCTTTGTCCTTTCACTGCTCTTCTGTACCCAGTCACTACCTCCCCCCAAGAAAAGGTGAACATATGAACATTATCGAATCATTACCATTCAACAAACAACTTAAATGCCACAATCGAATGGTAAAAAAAAATACTGCAATTGTAACCATTGCACTCCAATGTCCATCCTTACCTCCTGTTGGAGATAATGGGTGTTATTGATATGGAACTGTTTTGTTTTCACTTTGTACTAAACATTTTTGGGGTTATTGCTTGTGCTGTACTCCGTGGCTTAGTTAGGGGAGGTGCAGGGCCCGGGGGATCATGCATTCAGCTGCATATAAGATGCTAAAAACACCCTGGGCACTTCAGCAACAGCATTAATCCAGATCACATCAGACTAAGGGGTCGATTTACAAAGCTGCGCTTAGGAGACAGAGTGAAAAGTGATAAGAAAGTGATAAGGTGCCAGCCAATTAGCTCCCAACTGTCATTTTTCAAACACAGCCTGTGAGATGGCAGTTAGGAGCTGATTAGCTGGCACCTGATCACTTTTTTATCACTTTCACTCTGTCTCCTAACACTGTTTAGTAAATAGACCCCACATACTAAGAGCACAGCAGGGAAGGAATCTGGCTCCTTGCATCTCTAACAGACAGCCTACAACAATCCTGGTAGCCAGTTATGTTGTCCTGCGCCTTCCACTTGAAGCAATACACCCACTGTGATTGATCTCTTCTCCATTTTCTTAAGGGGCTGTTACAACAGTGCACAGCACAGGGGGACCACTACTGGGGGCACTGTATAAGGGGAACTAATGGGGGGCTGCATAAGGGGAACCACTACTGGCGGTACTGTATAAGGGGCACTACTGGGGGCCTGCATAAGAGGGACCACTACTGGGGACATTGCATACTAGGGGTACTGTATAAGGGGCACTACTGAGGGGTACTGTATAAGGGGCACTACTGGGGGACCACTACTGGAGGACTGTATAAGGGGCACTGCATTAAGGTGCATATGGAATGGAAAGGAATGTTCTGAGTGATGAGAAAGGGGTTTGTGTCATGTTGACAAGCCCCATTTTTAAGTGACCATGCCCCTTGTGACCACGCCCATTTTTCACCGCGTGCGCACATAGGGGAGGAGGGGGGCTCCATTTTTCAAAATGCCCTGGGCTCCAAATACCTTAGTTACGCCACTGCAGCCACTGGTTTTGCATTTTGCCTTGACCTAACTTGATGATGTCCTGGACGACCAACCCGTGGCACCACAGCAAGTACCCCACAGCACCCCGTTAGGGAACCACTACACTACAGGGTATTTTGTTCATCTTAAAGAAGCAAAAATATTAGAAACAATTATCATTCACTTAACTTGATGAAAGCTAATATAATCACTTATTTCTTTATTTTGCTTTCTCTGTCTTATCCAGTGCAGTAAGTGAGTTTCATCTCCTCGTAGCCGGCTCCTGCTGTCATTCACCAGAGCAACAATTGTACTATTGGACTCTGGTAGAACCAATGCTGTAATACTGTAGTTAATGACACAGGGCCTGATTAGGAGGCGGATGCTAATGCAGCTGTGACTGAATCTCTTTACGCAGTGCGACTGCAACCTTATGCCAATGCGGCAGCCGTACAATCCGCCATTTCGCATAAAAAGTCGCATCGCCTGCACCATTGGTCGCACCACTGGCCATTCAATCAGCCCTTTGGTTGCTCAGAATGTTCGTTGGAACATGACCACCAGTACCAGCGCAACTGCGAAAAAAGACGCAGCTGCGACACACCTGCACCTGACTACCCACCCCCACAGTTACCTCCTAGAGGCGTGCACCGAAATTGCTTCTCTTCATGACAAAATTAGTTCTGCCTCCCCGGTGATAACCTCTGGGACGCATATGCAGTGAGACTTGGACATATGCGCAGTACAAAAAACATCGGACGACTGCGCAAACATCAGTACTGCGTCCACCTCCGAATCAGACCCACAGTCACATAGAATCATTACTACCCAACTTGCAGCCCATTGCTTACATACAAGCTACTCACAATGCAAGCAGACACTATAAGAAAAATATTGCTTCTTTTTTTTAAACATGTTTTCATTGAGCACATCACAAAATTTACGATGAACAATAATAAACAGTATGTCCACATAAGACAAGAATAAAGTATACCATGTACACAAGATCAGTATGTAATATACAATACAAGTTGTACTCTGAACTCAAAAAATTACAAAAAGACAACTTGATAATAAGGAGAAAGAGAGAAAGGAAAAAAAGGGGGGGGGTGTTGCAACGAAATATCTGAAAAATAATTGACAACAAAGAATTGACAATTAATAACAAAAGAGATAAAAAGGGAGTGGGGGGGAATAGCTCAGCCCTCCAAGGGGGGCAGCCTCAAACCCACATAGCGACAGTTGTAAGGAAAAAGACACCAAAACAACTACACCTGAATAGGTTCATCTTCCAACAATATTCTGGTCTCATACCAACCCGTGTGCTAAAAGCAAGTCTTAACCTGCAGCTGCGTTGAGGAAGGCAAAGTATCTACGTAGCTTTCCCATAATTCCAAAATATCTGCACCCTAGCCTACTTATGAAGGGATGCCTCCAGCCAATACATTTTAAAAAGGAAAAATAATTTGGTCATGGAAAAAAGACAGACTAGGAGGGTTGCGATGAACCCAGTGTTGGAGTATAAGCTTTTTTTTCAGCAGCAGAGATAATAAGTTGTTGTTTCTTACTACCTTTAGTGTACATAGCCCCTGGGGACATTGCTCCAAGTATGGCCCATTCTGGTGTCAGTGGCAAGTAATTGAGGAGGTGGACAGTAGCATAGTTCTTAATCTGCACCTAGAATCATTTAATTGGTGGACAATCCCACAGACAGTGATATAGTGAGGCATCTACACAGTCAAATATTGTTTCTTAAAGCTACTGTATACTCAAGAAATAATGGCTCCCAGAAGGGGAACAATATTATGTTTTTTTTTATTTGTACGTCATTGTTCAATTTCTGATTCTCCAACACAGCAAGCACACATTATAAGATTTACATTTCTTTTTTTTCTGTGCTCAAAATATAACCACAAGCTATTAAAAATGTGCTTAAAGGAAAGTATACTGCTTTAAATATATTACTCTACACACTACGGTATGTAGACAAAAGTGATTGGACACTGACAGCAAATAGATCAACAAGATTGTCGTCAGTACTTTGTAGGACCACCCCGTGTAGTGATTACTGCAGACACCCTTCTTGGCAAACTGTCCACAAGTTCCTGGACAACAGCAGGCAGCATGTTTTGCCATTCAGTCTTAAGTACAGTGACCAACTGTGACACTGAAGAAGGTCGAGTCGGCCTAGAATGCACCCGTCGCTCCAATTCATCCCAGAGGTTCTCAATGGGGTTAAGATCTGGATTCTGAACTGGCCAGTCCACCCGCGGTAACCAAATTAACTGTATACCAGTCCAGTGTCGCCCTGGAAACATGACAGGTGACATTGTCGTCCTGATAAAAACATGTGCTGTTTCCGTAGAACTGCACGTGCATGGGCCTCCCTACAAAGTGTTCTTGTCTAAACCACGATTTGGAACTTGTGTGCAATGGTATGCAATGGTATGCATTTCACTTGTGGGTGCCCAATCACTTTTGTGTACATAGTGTATCGGAATGGTATTCAAATGCCGGTGGTTCAAATACCGACTGCAGATGCCTGACAGGATGAATATCCCGACTGGGGCAGGTAAGTACTAACCCCTCCCCTGTCCCCCCCCCCTAACCCTACCTTAGGGGTGCCTAACCCTAAAATTCTAGGGGTGGTGCCTAACCCTAAGTCCCCCCGGGGGTGCCTAGCCCTAACCTCCCCCCAGTGGCACCTAACACCGCCCCTTCCCCTAGCCTACTCCTACCCGGGGGGTGCTTATCCCTAAATCCCTCCAGGGGTGCCTAAAGCTAATCCTCTCCCCCCACGTAAGGGTGCCTTCCCCTAGCCTAAACCTACCCGGGGGGTGCCTATTCCTAAATCCCTCCAGGGGTGCCTAAAGCTAATGCTACATAAGACTTACTTCTTTCGGTCCGGTGTCCTTTTGTGTTCCGGCGTCGGGAATAAGATAGGCGTCGGCACTTCAACGCCTATCTTAACTTCCTCGTCGGCCATTACCTGTCGGGATTTTAACCGATGGTATCGCGGCCGCCGTTCATTTAACTACATCCAGTATATCACTTGCCCACAGACATGTTAGGATTATAATCTTCAGTAGATGGACCATTTAGTGTTCACTCTAGCTCCGACGGCAGGCAGGGCGCCTGAGCTAGAGAGGGCACTTCCACGCGCACTGAAAAGGGGGTGTGGCCATTGAAAAGGGGGCATGTCTATAAGACGCGTCACCTTTTCGTCACTCTTGGGGGCGTATACGGCACTTACGGATACGCCGGGCAGCCCCCAAGCGCTGCTGAGAGGTAGAATAGATGCCGGGCGCATGCGCCCAGAGTCTATTCACTGGCGGTGACCGGGTCACCGCACATTTCCCCACCTGCGGGACACTGCGATCCGAGGGTGAAGATGGCACCCGCAGGCTGTCTTAGCAGTGCGCTGCATGGTGAGGGCAGGGCGTTTTTTGCTCTCCAAAAGGAGGGCAGGGCGCAGCGCCCCGTTAAAACAGCCTAGCGGGAACCCTACCATTCATGTTGATCATCATCAGATCACCTAAATCTTCTTGCAGTGATGATCGCAGTTTATTTTTAATAAAATTAATTAGACTGAATCCTCTCACAGGGCACCATTGAGAATGGCAACAGAGATACAATGCACAACAATGTTCCCAAAACCAGAAGTCTCTCTCTATGGGCACTATTTATTAACATTATGTTTACTAAAATAAAGTGAAAAAGGGTGTTTTCACACCCTTTTCACATTATTTTAGTATCACCTATAGTTATTACAGGGCAATTGGAGTAGAATTCGTAAAATTCTACTCCAACCCCTAAGTATCACTTATTTTTAGTAAGCAGATCGCATTTATAATTGTAATGGGAACTGTGATCCGACCAAAGTGACTAAAAATAAATTGTAAAAAAATACTGGGGAAAGCCCTGTGAAAATAACGCCACCTGGAGGTGGCGTTATCCAGGGTCTCCCCCGGTTACTGGACTCCTACTCTGCTCTAAAAGGCAGAGCAGAGCCCAGAGCCGGCCCCAGTAATCAACTGTGTGGTCTAAACAGACCACAAGCTGATGCACTGCAAAAAAAACTAATTGTCAAAAAAAAAATTCACTTACCTGACTCCAGGGACCGGTGGTTGGGGCTCAGGTGATGACTCCCCACTGGTCAGCTGATCTCCCATGCTGCACTGCGGCCCGGTCATCAGGTGATCGGGTACCAGTGCAGTATGGGATATCAGCTGACCGGAGGCATGGAAGACATCACCGGAGCACCAATGACTGCAGGTAACTGCTATTAAGGGAGGGGGGGTCGCGGGGGGCGGGGCTTAGCGCCGGGGTGTAGCAGCGGTGGCCGGTCGGCGCATGCGCTGGGCACTAGTCACGGTATTTTTTTGCAAAAATATCGTGACTAGAGTGCGGAGGGGATTCGCAGGGACAGATCTTTCTCACAAGCTCTGTCCCTGCAATGCGAATTCAGTCAATAATATCACACTACAATCTGCATTACAAATGCGGATTGTAGTAAATAGAGCCCTATTAGTTAGTGCTAGCTGGGGAAGGTCACCCAGTTTCTTTCCCTTGCCAAGAACTTTAAATTAATTCCACTAATTAAGTAAAGATGTTACACAGAAATTACCTTTATATGCTGCTGACAGAAATTCTTTAAAATCATGTGCTTATTTTGTTCTCTCCAGATACCATAATTGTACAAGCTTCTTTTTATTGGCCATCAGAATGTATCAAAAAGTGTAGTGCACTTTCAATGTCTTGAATGGTCAGAAATCTATTTAACTTACATTTTCTTTGTCTGTTTGGACAGAAGATGATGCTGAACTACTTATACCATACAGCTGCACATCTTTATACTTCCCAGTAACCAGAGGCGTCACTAGGGTTGGTGTCACCCAGTGCTGTAAAGCATGGTGACACCCCCCCTCCTTACCAGTCCAGCAGTCACACTGTGCTCCCTCCGGCATTCTGAGTAGACAAGAGAAAACAGTCCGACGGACCGTACCAAAATACTGCCGCCGCCACCCCCCCCCCCCCATGGTGGGGCTGGTAGCGGACTGACGGATGCAGGCAGGAGTTTGGTGGTGGGTGCCTCCTTACCAGTCCAGCAGTCACACTGTGCTCCTTCCGGCATCCTGGGTAGACAAGAGAAAACAGTCCGACGGACTGTTCCAAAATACTGCCGCCGCCAGTCCGTCCGTCCCCCATGGTGGGGCGGATGCAGGCAGGAGTGTGGTGGCGGCAGCCAGGGGTGGATCCAGAAAATAATGACAGGGGGGACACCATGACTAGGAAGGGGGCGTGGTTGCATATGGGAGTGGGGATGTGGCCCCACATCAGGGCCGGATTAAGCCCTTGGGGGGCCCGGGGCATTTAATACAGAGGGGCCCTCCCCCTCTTCTCAGCACTGCCCCCTGGCTTTGCCTGCTGTGTGCCTCCTCCCACAAACACTTTCATGAGGCAGCAGCGCAGGCAGGTGCTACCTGCACTGGGGGCAGACTTGGAAATCTCCTCCAGGCTCCATCACCAGCAGCAGCATGCCATTTTGTCATGTTGCTGCTGGGAGAGCTGCTGCTGGCAGCTGAGGCTGGAAAGGAGTAGAATCGTCCTTGGACCTGTGGCAAACACAGGAAGGGGAGGGTTCCTATAAATTTTATATATATATATATATATATATATATATATATATATAAAATTATATATACACACACACACTGTACATGAAAAGTCATGCACACTGATTGCAGCTAAATAGATTATCTTTTACCTTGCATCCAATCAGGTCGGTTTTGATGATATTGGAAATTCAGCAGCACATACCTCATTGAGAGACAGGAGAGGACTTATGGAACATATTGTAGGTAGCGCATATTGCTGCAGCCATTACCCTGGAGGGAAATCCGCCTCCCAGACAGACAGTGGAGCATGGTGCCCACACTACTCACCTCCTGAAGTCAATAGCAATGGCATTGTGTAATGTACAGTCTCCCACCGACACTGGCTGCTAACTTGCAGGGGCTGCTGCGTGCGAGTCACAGTCTCTGCAGGGTAGAAACAGAGGAACTGGCATCCGCAGTGGGTTGATAGTAGAATCTATCCAACCTAACCATCAGCGGTGCTCAGGAGCTCGCTGTGATTGGGAGCTGAGTGGAAGGCAGAAAAGTCACATCCAGCCCTGGTTACATGATAGATTCAAGTCAGAGAGCTCTGCTCTGAGGAGCTGCCGCCTGCCACGCATGCACAGCAGTGCCGATCAAGCACCGCAGGCAGCGCAGTGACAGTCCCCAGCCGGTGTGAAAAGGAGTGTGTCCCATCGGACAGCAGTGCAAGTACTCGCTCAAGGTACCTCTGAGTATGGCTGGGAAGGGGGCCCCCTAAGAAAGGGGGGCCCGGGGGTACTAGCCTCCTATGCCCCCCCTTAATCCGGCTCTGCCCCACATGTCTGTGAATACATAACGTGCACCTTGTTATGCCAAAAGGTATAGCAAATTAACATCCCACTTATATCTTGAGCAGCTCAGTGACTGATATTAGTAAGTAGAAGTTCTGGTATGAAATTTTCAAGTAGATGGCCGGGGGTTGCCTAGGACGCTTTATGGATTTTGACAGTGAGAAATTAAATTTAGATGCATTTTCTGCACTTATGCCACCAACTGAGACTCAAATGTTAGGCCACTTAAAATTAATTATATCTACCTACTTTTATTAGTCTGTCACAACTCTTCAATAGACTAAGGGCTCTATTTATTAACATTGTTTTTACTAAAATAAAGTGAAAAAAGGTGTTTTCACGCCCTATACACATTATTTTAGTTTCACATACATTTACTAAAGGGCAATTGGAGTAGGCAGAGCAATTGGACAGGCAGAGTCAGGAGCCGGCCCCAGTGATCAGCTGTGTGGTCCCCGGCAAATTGTAGAAGTCTTTCACAGAACTGAAAGACTTCTCCGGGGGAAGCTGACACTGCGCATACGCATAGGGGCATATACAATTGGGTGCGAGGTTTAGCAAGTTAAAAACCTTGCGCAGCGCGCTCCCGCTACCCACTGTATTCAATTAAAAAAATAGTGGTCGCTGGGTTTTCAGCTCTGAAAACCCAGCACCGCGTAAAATGAAAAACAAACAAAAAAACACCTACCTGGCAGGGGGTCTCCGCAGCTCCAAGTGGCTTCCCCTCTCTCTTCTTACTGGAGAGGGGGCTGCTGGGAGTCCCAGGGGCTGCTGGGAGGAGCAAGGGCTGCTGAGAGATGTAGTTCTCCCAGCGCCCATTCCGCGGAGGCCACACACACTGCACAGGGGGTCACACACACTCATGCACACACACACACTCATACACACTTACAGACAGCACACACACTGACATACTCACCCTGCTGCAGAAGAGCCGGCTCCCGACGCTGGATGCAGAAGAAGATGCAGAAGACAGCGCTGAGGAAGGTGAGTAATTAAGGACTAATTAAGCTAATTGGATACTTCCAATTGCTTAATTAGTCCTCAGGTGGGCTTCCGCGGGGGCGTTAGAGCAAGTCCCGGTGACTTTTCCTTAAATCATCGGTTTTAGGAAAGATCACGCTTGCTCAGGAGGTGTGTGAAAAAAAACTTCCTTGTGCCTGTTTTTTAAAAACCACGCACCTAATAGAATAGCAAAAATCCCGCACCTGCAGGAAAAACCTTGCAGGTGCGGGTTTTTTGCTATTCTTGCACACAATTGAATATGCCCCATAGTGTCAGCTTCCAAAGTTGGCTGGGGGCTGGGAGAGAGAGATAAAAAATATGAAGTTGGTGTAAACTATCGGGGCTACATTCCAAAAAGTTTTGCTTTTTGGAGTTTAGTACATAGGGGTAAGATCGTAGTCCTCATTGATAATAATTAGGGGTGAGCGGGTTCGGATTTCTGAAATCCGAACCCCCCCGATCCGAGGCCGATCCGAGTCAGGCTCGACTTTTCCCGCCTGACTCGGATCTGAAATCGAGGCAAAATGTCATCATCCCGCCTTCCGGGTCTCGCGGTTTTTGGACTCTATATAAGGTACCCGCGTCAGCGCCATTTTCTCACTCGGCTGTGGACAGTGAAGAGGGAGGGTGGGAGTTAGGGCTAGCTGGGCTGTGTAGTGTAGAGTAGTGTAGTGCAGTGTAGTGTTGTGCTGTGCTGCGCTGCTGTTGTCCATAGGGGCTGTGTCCACTCCTCCAAAGTCCATAGGGGCTAGCTGTGTTGTGCTGTGCTGCTGTTGTCCATAGGGGCTGTGTCCACTCCTCCAAAGTCAATAGGGGCTGGCTGTGTTGTGCTGTGCTACTGTTGTCCATAGGGGCTGTGTCCACTCCTCCAAAGTCCATAGGGGCAGGCTGGACTGTGTTGTGCAGTCAGTTGTCCATAGGGGCTGTGTCCACTCCAAAGTCCTGTGCAGTGTCCCAGTCCTAAAGGGGTGCTGTAGTGTTGTCCAGGGGGTGCTCTGTCCATCAGGGGTGCTCTCCCCAAGTGCAAAAAAAGAAATATTTTTTCTGTGTTTGTGAAAGCGTGCGCCTGTATCCCATAAGTAAAGGGCCGGCTGGCTTGTCCGTTAAAGGGTGCTGTAACCCCCAAAGTGCACTCCAAAAAAAATAAAAATATATATTTTATTGTGTTTGTGAATCGTGTGCGCAGTAGCCACACGTGCATCAACAAAGTAGCGCCAAGCGTGCGCTTGTGTCATAAGTAAAGGGCCAGCTGGCTTGACCATTAAAGGGTGCTGTAACCCCCAAAGTGCACTCCAAACAAAATAAAAAAATATTTTCTGTGTTTGTGAATTGTGTGCACTGTGGCTGCACGTGCATCAACAAAGGAGCAGCGCCAAGCGTGCGCCTGTGTCCCATAAGTTAAGGGCCGGCTGGCTTGCCCATTAAAAGGTGGTGTAACCCTCAAAGCGCGCTCTACAAAAAATAAAAAATTCTCCTTTTTTTTCTGTCTTTGTGAATTGTGTGGGCTGTAGCTGCACCTGCATCCTCAAAGCAGCAGCGACAAGCGTGCGTCTGTCTGTTAAAGAGTGGTGTAACCCCCAAAGTGCGCTCCAACCAAAATAAAATAATCTTCTTTTTTTCTGTGTTTGTGTGTGAAATGTATGCGCAGTAGCCGCACCTGCATCTTCAAAGCAGCAGCGACAAGAGTGCGTCTGTCTGTTAAAGGGTGGTGTAACCCCCAAAGTGCGCTCCACAAACAATAAAAAATTCTTCTTTTTATTTCTGTCTTTGTGAATTGTGTGGGCTATAGCCGCACCTGCATCCTCAAAGCAGCAGCGACAAGCGTGCATCTGTCTGTTAAAGGGTGGTGTAACCCTCAAAGTGCGTTCCACAAAGAATAAAAAATTCTTCTTTTTTTTTCTGTCTTGTGAATTGTGTGGGCTATAGCCGCACCTACATTCTTAAAGCAGCAGCGACAAGCGTGCGTCTGTCTGTTAAAGGGTGGTGTAACCCCCAAAGTGCACTCCACAAAAAATAAAAAATTCTTCTTTTTTTTCTGTCTTTGTGAATTGTGTGCACTGTAGCTGCATGTGCATCAACAAAGGAGCAGAACCAAGCGTGCGCCTGTGTCCCATAAGTAAAGAGCCGGCTGGCTCATTTCTTAAAGGGTGGTGTAACTCACAAAATGCACTAGTCTCCAACAAAAATAAAAAATTATTTTCTGTGTTTGTGTGCACCTTAGCCGCACGTATATATCAATTAGGGGTGTGCACCGGCCACTTTCCGTGTTTTGGTTTTCGATCTGGATATTTCTTCGTGTTTTGGATCTGGATTGGTTTTGCCAAAACCACCCTTCCGTGTTTTGGGTTCTGGGTTTGGATTTTTTTGGAAAAAAGCATAAAAACAGCTAAAATGACAGAATTTGTGGGTTTTTCTGCTCCTATGCTATTATTAACCTCAATAACATTAATTTCTGCTCATTTCCAGTCTATTCTGAACACCTCACAATATTGTTTTTAGGCCAAAAGGTAGCACCGAGGTAGCTGGATAACTATGCCAAGCGACACAAGTGGGCGGCACAAACACGTGGCCCATCTAGGAGTGACACTGCAGTGGCAGACAGGATGGCAGTTTGAAAAACTAGGTCCCAAACAGTACATAATGCAAAGAAAATAAAGAGGTACCAGATGGAATTGTCCTTGGGCCCTCCCCAGTGGCAAACGCAGGATTTCTAGAGGGGGGTTTCCAAATGCTTGATTTTAGAGTGAGTGTGGCCAGTCCATGAAGAGGGCATATTCAGCACTTATCCAGCTTTAATATGTTACATACAAAGTATATTGTGTTGCATAATTCCAGCATATACAGCGATCACAGTAAGCCATTAGATGCGGTAGTAGGGCCATCCTGCCTGAGCTGAAAGTTTTTATGTCAGATGTGGGCACAATTACAGAGCATTGGAGCAAGTCCGGGACTCTGAGGGAGCAGCAGAAGAACTTAGCACTGCCCTGGACATATATGTATATATTGGTCTCCTTATGTACTGGATAGTGTATTATTGTACAGTATTAATTATTAACCCTATTGATGGTTTATAGCAGTGCACCCCTAACAGTGCACGTTTCCACATCTCCTAGTTGGTGCACAGGTACATTTATTACTGGCTGACACATTTTAAAAGATTCACACGCGGTGCTAATCATTTCATTTGTGATAATGAGAATAACATGCAGCACTAATAACATTCTATTATATAACTATTTCTATTGAGGCCATGGTGTGTGCTGGGGAGGGGGGTTTCCAGGCAGACGGAAACCCCCCCTGCATTTGCCTATGCTCCCACCCCCCCTTATGTTGTATAAACAGGACATGCACACTTTAACAAACCAATCATTTCAGCACCAGGGTCTGCCACACGACTGTGGCTGAAATGATTGGTTCGTTTGGGCCCCCACAAAACAAGCTGGCAATTAATCTGTCCCTGCACAAACTGGCTCGACGGAGGGAAGATGTCATCTTCATCCTCCTCATCCACCGATTCCTCACCCTCTTCAGTGTTGTGTACATCCTCATCTTCACAGAGTATTAATTCGTCCCCGCTGGAATCCACCACCACAGGTCCCTCTGTACGTTCTGGAGGCTGGTCTCCCTGGAAGAATTGATAATTCATTTTGATGAACATCATCTTCTCCACATTTTGTGGAAGCAACCTCCTACGCCTTTCGCTGACAAGGTTCCCGGCTGCACTAAACACTCTTTTGGAGTACACACTGGAGGGGGGGCAACTTAGGTAAAATAGAGCCAGTTTGTACAGGGGCCTCCAAATTGGCTCTTTCTCCTGCCAGTACAGGTACGGACTGTTTGACATGCCTACTTGGATGCTGTCACCGATGTAATCCTCCACCATTCTGTCAATGGTGACAGTATCATATGCAGTGACAGTAGACATGTCAGAAATTGTTGCCAGGTCCTTCAGTCCGGACCAGATGTCCAAACTTGGTCCTGCCTGCCCTGCATCACCGCCAGCGGGTTGCTTAGGATACCTAAGTTGTTTCCTGGCAGCCCCAGGTGCTGGAGAAAATGAAGAAGGAGCTCTTGACGTGTCACATTCCGCTTCAGCTGACAGTGTTTTAACCAGCAGGTCTTTGCACCTCTGCAGGCTTAAGCAGCCGGTAAGAGAGACACCACATAGGCTTTAAACCTTTAGTGGTCTGATTTCAACAGATTGACCACCCTCGAATCCTGGCAAAGCGAATGAAGGGCTTCATCCACAAGTCCCACATGCCGAGCAGAATCGCTCCATCTTAGCTCCTCCTTCACAGCTGCTTCTGCAAAAGCCTGATGAGAGGAATTACCTGACTCAAGCTGGCAGTGTCTGAACTGACTTCACGTGTGGAAAGTTCGAAGGGCTGGAGAACCTTGCACAACACGGAAATCATTCTCCCCTGCACTTGAGTCAGGTGCATACTCCCTCCTTTGTCTATGTCATAGGTGGATGTATAGGCTTGAATGGCCTTTTGCTGCTGCTCCATCCTCTGAAGCATATAGAGGGTTGAGTTCCACCGTGTCACAACCTCTTGCTTCAGGTGATGGCAGAGCAGGTTCAAGATTGTTTGGTCGCGCTCCAGTCTTCGGCACGCATTCGCTGAATGGCGAAAGTGGCCAGAAATTTTGCGTTACAGCACCGGGTGAAACCAACCCTAGTGACGCCTCTGGCTCCGGGAGTAACGCTGCCTGATCGGAGCTGAGCTCCGATTGCGGCAATGGCCAGTGAAGCAGAGCAGGAAAGAATGAAGGGCAGGGACCAGTCCAGCGGGAACCGGCCCGGTGTTTCGGTGGCCCAATCCGCCCCTGCTCCTCCCTCTCCTTTAAACCTCACATTCAGTATCTTTCACAGTCCTGCAGTTTCCATCTTAAAAATATCTCCAAATTCAGACCCTTTTTCACCCAGGAGGCAACCCTCATCTACATCACTGGTTATCTTCAGACTGAACTACTGTAACCTCCTCCATTTCAATCTGTCCTCAATGCTGCTGCCCAGCTCATCTTCCTCTCCAAACGTACTACATCTGCCTGCCCTCTCCTACAAGCCCTACACTGGTTCCCCTTCCCCTTCAGAGCCCAATTTAAACTTCTCACACTCACTTACAAAGTCCTCACCCAAGTCCAGGCTCGGACTGGGCCACCGGGGATTCGGGGAAATCCCCGGTGGGCCCCGCTGGTTTATAACCACGCCCCCTATAGTGAGGGGGCGTGGCCAAGCGCAGGTCGCCGGCGGCTATTTTCAGTGCAGCAGCAGATTGCCTGGTATGATTGATGGCAGCGGCTACGTGCATCGGGAGGCAGGCAGCGGAAAGCAGGCTCCATCTGCACCACTGATTAGTTACATTTGCCGGAATCAGTGGTGCCTGTGACGTCACGGGGTGGAGAAGGGAGCTGAGCTGAACATGGGACACAGTTCACATTGGGCCGGCTCAGAGGTGCTCTGCCCCCCCTCTCACAGGGCCCCTCCCTCAGTCTGTCCTCCCCCATAGACTTCTGTGTGTTCTTAAATCAATCCCTCCTTCCCAAAGCTAAACACCCCTGTACGTCCCACTCACCCCTCTTTCCTGTATTCCGTTCCCCATGTCTTTGCCACACACCTCCTAATTACAGTACCGAGTGCTCTAATCCTCTAGTCTAGTCTACACCAATCCTCTCAGGCACGGAAGCCTCCCTGTCTCTTGCAGTGCACTCTAGGGGATGTAGTTCTTTACTACTCTCCTACCACTAGCTGACATCTGCCAGAACTGCAAATTCCAGCATCCCCCGCGGCTTGCTTCTTTCTTCTTGGTCTGGGATTGGCTGCAGGTTGCAGAATGAATAACCAGCAGCACCATGGACATAGCCCTGCGCAACTCCATCAAAAAGTAAGTAAAAGTCTGTGTCTGTGACATAACTCAAATCCCATTTTGTTTGTGTGTGTGTGAATACATGTGTGCATGCATAACACTTATTTGTGCATGCAGAGAGAAATATAAATATATAGTCAGTAATGTATAACACTGCATCATGTGTATATTTCTTCTCCCTGTATCAGCACATATAGATATAGAATAGACCAGTGGTGTTAAACTCGGGCCCTCCAGCTTTTGTTGGACTACATATCCCAGCATGCCCTGCCATAGTTTTAGCATTCCCTAATAGCAAAATTGTGGCTCTGCATGCTGGGATGTGTAGTTCCACTGCAAATAGAGGGCCTGAGTTTGACGGTTGATGCTAGATCCTATGTGTCTAAAGGACCTCTGTGACCTATCAACCACGTGACCGCTGCAGAAAGGCTGGACCGCTCCTGCTTCACCATCCACGAGGGCATAGTGGGGGAATAAATATTTGTGGCGAGTGCAGCGAGCCACCGTGCCCGAAGCGAGCCCGCAAGGGGATACTTTTGGTCCCCGTTAGCATCCCCGCCCCTCCCCCTTTCATGCCGGGTCACGTGGGTGTGAGGTCACATGATAGGAGGGGCTGGCATCTGGATTGCATGCCAGCCTGTTGCAGAATACTCCCTCTGTATATTATGTAGCAACCTGACTGTATAGGAACTCTGCAGTACTATGTTATAGAGGGGATGTATTTATTATCCCGGTTTTTGGGATAATCCCAGCACCGGCATCCTGACCGACGGCATCTTACTTTTAAGAAGTGGGGTTAGGTGGATGGTTAGGCACTAGGGGGAAGGTTAGAAACTGGGGGTGGGCTAAGGTTTTAGGCTGCGGGAGGGGGGTTATTAGGTGTAGGGGAGAGTTAGGGGTATGGTTAGGTATCGACAGGTGTTGGTATCCTAACCTTAGTGGGATGCTGGCATTGGGCTTCTGACCGCCGAGATCCCGAGCACTGGCATCCCGTACCCAACCCATATAGAGGTGTAGGATGTGGGGTAAACTGTATGCATTGTGAGCACATACTGTACTTACTTCCTTCTGCACATCTGGAGAGAATAAATCCAATGTAACTGTCCGCTGTGCACCTTTTCACTGCTGTATTGGATGCTATTCTCTCAGTGTCGCAGAGAACTGGCTAATCCCTGATATAATTCACTCTGCATTCTATCATATTATTAGTATTATATATGTATGTAATACATATATAATGCACCCACATACACAGCTCTGTGTATTGTGTCAATGTAAAAGACTGAGTCCAAGAGATGTGCTCTATATTCCATTATCCATGTGTGCCTCCTGCTTGTTGTATTCTTTCTTATTTATTAATATAAGTATTGTTGTATTTTTTCTAATGAGCAGGGTGATGGACGAGTGGATGGACCAGAGTGTGAGGGTGTCTACTAGGTTCTACTAGGTTCTAGAAATGCCCGCTAAGCACTGTGTGGCATAATGTGAAATAAGAGCATTGTGTGGCATATGTACTGGCGGCAGTACAGTGTGGTCTTAAGTTAACTTGGGGCACTGCTATGTGACATAATATGAACTTGGGGCACTGTGTGGTATAATGTGAATTAGGGTACTACTATGGGCATAACATTAACTAAGGCACCACTATAGTTCATACATTGATCTAGCGCACTACTATGGCACTCCTATAATGGCTGGCCACTCTCTCTGGTCAGCTGGCCACAGCCTTCCAGCTACTGGCTGTGCCCTTTAGTGGGCCTCTGTAGTTGCATTCCCCAGGTGGGCCCTTCATGCCCCAGTCCAACACTGCCCAAGTCTCTCCTATTTACATATCTGACCTAATCTCCCTTCACACTCCTGCCTGCCCACTTCACTCCACAAATGAATGCCACCTCTTCTCCCAACTGATTACTTCCTCCCACTCCCCCATTAGCTATGGAACTCTATTCATACCTGCTCACTCACACTTACACATACTCACCTAGTATTTGTGGTAATCCATAGGGGTACCTATAAAAAAATAAACATACTCACCTCTCCTATGCATAGGTCACATCCTCTTTATTCCAAGTAGGCATCCAAGGGATTAAAATAAAAAAAACTAGCATTACCGAAACCGAAACCAAGCCGGACTGAGAAAAGGTATGTGTTGCCAGCCAATCAGCATTATCTGCTGATTGGCTGGCGGCTCCTACAATGACTGGGCAAACGTGTGCTCCAGTCATTCACGCGGAGTAAAGGTATGTGTACACACATACCTTTACTCAGTCCGGCTTGGTTTCGATAATGCTTGATGTTTTATTTAAACTCCTTGGATGCCTACTTGGAACGAAGAGGACGTGACCTACGCATAGAAGAGGTGGGTATGGATTTTTTTTTTTTTTATAGGTACCCGTATGGATTACTACGGATTAGGGGTGTGCACCGGCCACTTTTCGTGTTTTGGTTTTGGATCTGGATCTTTCTTCGTGTTTTGGATCTGGATTGGTTTTGCCAAAACCACCCTTCCGTGTTTTGGGTTCTGGGTTTTGTGTTTTGGATCTGTATTTTTTTTTAAAAAGCATAAAAACAGCTAAAATCACAGAATGTGTTGATTTTTCTGCTCCTATGCTATTATTAACCTCAAAAACCTTAATTTCCTCTCATTTCCAGTCTATTCTGAACACCTCACACCTCACAATAGTGTTTTTATATCCAAAAGGTTGCACCGAGGTAGCTGGATGACTATGCTAAGCGACAAGAGTGGGCGGCACAAACACGTGGCCCATCTAGGAGTGACACTGCAGTGGCAGACAGGATGGCAGTTTGAAAAACTAGGCCGCAAACAGTACATAATGAAAAGAAAAAAAGAGGTGGAATTGTTCTTGGGCCCTCCCACCCACCCTTATGTTGTATAAACAGGACATGCACACTTTAACAAACCAATCATTTCAGGGTCTGCCACACGACTGTGGCTGAAACTATTGGTTCGTTTGGTCCCCCCCAAAACAAGCTGGCAATTAATCTGTCCCTGCACAAACTGGCTCTACGGAGGCAAGATGTCGTCCTCATCCTTCTCATTCACCGATTTCTCACCCTCTTCAGTGTTGTGTACATCCTCATCCTCAGAGAGTATTAATTCGTCCCCGCTGGAATCCACCACCACAGGTCCCTCTGTACGTTCTGGAGGCTGGTCTCCCTGGAAGAGTTGATAATTCATTTTTATGAACATCATCTTCTCCACATTTTGTGGAAGCAACCTCCTACGCCTTTCGCTGACAAGGTTCCCGGCTGCACTAAACACTCTTTCGGAGTACACACTGGAGGGGGGGCAACTCAGGTAAAATAGAGCCAGTTTGTACAGGGGCCTCCAAATTGCCTCTTTTTCCTGCCAGTACAGGTACGGACTGTCTGACATGCCTACTTGGATGCTGTCACTGATGTAATCCTTTAACAGACAGACGCACGCTTGTCGCTGATGCTTTGAGGATGCAGGTGCGGCTACAGCCCACACATTTCACAAAGACAGAAAAAAAAAGAATAATTTTTTATATTGTTTGGAATGCACTTTGGGGGTTACAGCACCCTTTAACGGACAAGCCAGCCGGCCCTTTACTCATGACACAGGCGCACCCAGTCGCTGAATGGCGAAAGTGGCCAGAAATTTTTTGGGCCACCCAAAGCGTCTCCTGCACGCCCCTGTTGCTTTTTAGAAAATTCTGCACCACCAAGTCTATTGTGTGAGCAAAACATGGGACGTGCTGGAATTTGCCCAGATGTAATGCCCGCACAATATTGGTGGCATTGTCAGATATCACAAATCCCCAGGAGAGTCTAAGTGGGGTAAGCCACTGGGCGATGATTTCCCTCAGTTTCTCTAAGAGGTTGTCGGCGGTGTGCCTCTTAATGAAACCAGTGATACACAGAATAGCCTGCCTTGGATCGAGCTGGCGTTTCTGAGATGCTGCTACTAGTGACGCTGCTGTTGTTGCTGCGTAAGGTGATACATTTACCCAGTGGGCTGTCACAGTCATATAGTCCTTAGTCTGCCCTGTTCCACTTGTCCACATGTCCGTGGTTAAGTGGACATTGGGTACAACCTCATTTTTCAGGACACTGAGGACACTTTTTCTGATGTTTCTGTACAGTCTCAGTATCGCCTGCCTAGTGAAGTGGAATCTAGACGGGATTTGGAACCGGGGACACACTACCTCCATCAATTGTCTAAATCCCACTGCACTAATGGCGGATACCGGACGCACGTCTAACACCAACATAGCAGTCATGGCCTCAGTTATACGTTTTGCTTCAGGATGACTGCTGTCGTACTTCATCCTCCTCGCTAAGTACTGTTGGAGGGTCAATTGTTTCGTAAAAGTAGTGGTGTTCCTACTTCCTCTCTGGGATGATGAACAACTCCCAGCAGCAGTAACAGCACTAGGATGAAGTGGTTCTTGATCTTTCCCTATTTTATTTTTATCGGTGAAAGTTTGGTCCTCCATTTATGTTATATTGATATATACATGCGGCTAAGGCGCACACAAACACAGAAAATAATTTTTTTTTTTTGTTGGAGACTAGTGCACTTTGTGGGTTACACCACCCTTTAAGAAATGAGCCAGCCGGCTCTTTACTTATGGGACACAGGCTCATGCTTGGTGCTGCTCCTTTGTTGATGCACGTGCAGCTACAGCCCACACAATTCACAAAGACAGAAAAAAAAAGAAGAATTTTTTATTCTTTGTGGAGCGCACTTTGAGGGTTACACCACCCTTTAACAGACAGACAAACGCTTGTCGCTGCTGCTTTGAGGAGGCATGTACAATGCAGACAATTCACAAACACAGAAGAAAATGTTTTATTTTTGTTAGAGTGCACTTTGGGGGTTACACCACCCTTTAACGGTCAAGCCAGCTGGCCCTTTACCTATGACACAGGTGCACGCTTGGGGCTACTTTGTTGATGCACGTGCAGCTACTGCGTACACAATTCACAAACACAAAAAAATATATATTTTATTTTTTTTGGAGTGCACTTTGGGGGTTACAGCACTCTTTAACGGACAAGCCAGCCGGCCCTTTACTTATGGGACACCGCCGCACGCTTGGCGCTGCTCCTTCGTTGATGCATGTGCAGCCACAGTGCACACAATTCACAAACACAGAAAATATTTTTTTATTTGGTTTGGAGTGCACTTTGGGGGTTGCAGCACCCTTTAATGGTCAAGCCAGGAAGCCCTTTACTTATGACACAGGCGCACACGCTTAGCGCTACTTTGTTGATGCACGTGCGGCTACTGCGCACACAATTCACAAACACAAAAAAACATATTTTGTTTATTTTTTTTGGAGTGCACTTTGGGCGTTACAGCACCCTTTAACGGACAAGCCAGCCAGCCCTTTACTTATGGGACACAGGCGCATGCTTGGCGCTGCTCCTTTGTTGATGCACGTGTAGCCACAGTGCACACAATTCACAAACACAGAAAAAATTATTTATTTCGTTTGGAGTGCACTTTGGGGGTTACAGCACCCTTTAACGGTCAAGCCAGGAAGCCCTTTACTTAGGACACAGGCGCACACACTTAGCGCTACTTTGTTGATGCACGTGCGGCTACTGCGCACACAATTCACAAACACGAAAAAATATATTTTTTTATTTTTTTTGGAGTGCACTTTGGGGGTTACAGCACCCTTTAACGGACAAGCCAGCTGGCCCTTTACTTATGGGACGCAGACACACGCTTGGCGCTGCTCCTTTGTTGATGCACGTGCAGCCACAGTGCACACAATTCACAAACACAGAAAATAATTTTTTATTTGGTTTGGAGTGCACTTTGGGGGTTACAGCACCCTTTAACGGTCAAGCCAGCCAGCCCTTTACTTATGGGACACAGGTGCACGCTTGGCGCTACTTTGTTGATGCACGTGCGGCTACTGCGCACACAATTCACAAACACAGAAAATATATTATTTTTTTTGCACTTGGGGGGAGCACCCCTGATGGACAGAGCACCCCCTGGGCAACACTACAGCACCCCTTTAGGACTGGGACACTGCACAGGACTTTGGAGTGGACACAGCCCCTATGGACAACTGACTGCACAACACAGTCCAGCCAGCCCCTATGGACTTTGGAGGAGTGGACACAGCCCCTATGGACAACAGCAGCACAGCACAACACAGCCAACCCCTATGGACTTTGGAGAAGTGGCCACAGCCCCTATGGACAACAGCAGCACAGCACAACACAGCCAGCCCCTATGGACTTTGGAGGAGTGGACACAGCCCCTATGGACAATAGCAGCACAGCACAACCTAACCAGCCCATATGGACTTTGGAGGAGTGGACACAGCTCCTATGGACAACAGCAGCACAGCTCAGCACAGCACAGCACAACACTACACTGCACTGCACTACCCTACACAGCCCAGCCAGCCCTAACTCCCACCCTCCCTCTTCACTGTCCACAGCCGAGTGAGAAAATGGCGCCGACGCGGGTACCTTATATAGAATCCCAAACCCGCGAGACCCGGAAGGCGGGATGATGATGTTTTGCCTCGATTTCAGATCCGAGTCAGGCGGGAAAGTCGAGCCTGACTCGGATCAGCCTCGGATCGGGGAGGCTCGGGGGTGTTCGGTTTTCAGAAATCCGAACCCGCTCACCCCTAATATCAATATACATAAATGGAGGACCAAACTTTCTCCGATAAAAATAAAATAGGGAAAGATCAAGAACCACTTCCTCCTAGTGCTGAAGCTGCTGCCACTAGTCACGACATAGACGATAACATGCCATCAACGTTGTCTGCCAAGGCCGATGCCCAATGTCATAGTAGAGGGCACGTACAATCCCAAATAACAAAGTTCAGAAAAATGACCTTAAAAAAACATATAAATCATCTGAGGAGAAATGTAAACTTTCCAATATGCCATTTACGACACGGAGTGGCAAGGAACGGCTAAGGTCTTTCCCTATGTTCATGACTAGTGGTTCAGCTTCACATGACGATGGAAGCCCTCCTCCCGCTAAAAAAATCAAACGAGTTAAGGTGGCAAAAGCACAGAGAAGAACTGTGCATTCTAAGAAGATATCACAAATCCCCAAGGAGAGTCCAAGTGTGGTGGCGGTTGCGATGCCTGACCTTCCCAGCACTGGACGGGAAGAGGTGGCTCTTTCCACCATTTGCACGCCCCCTGCAAGTGCTGAAAGGAGCACCCACAGTCCACTTGCAGATATGCACATTGAAGATGTCACTGTTGAAGTACAACAGGATGAGGATACTGGTGTAGCTGGCGCTGAGGAGGATGTTGGCGAGGAGGATTCTGATGGTGATGTGGTTTGTTTAAATCAGGCTCTGTGGGAGACAGAGTTGTTGTCCGTGGGATGAAAAAGCCCATCACGGTCATGCCTGGGCAGAAGACCAAACATTCCACCTCTTTGGTCTGGCAATATTTCTAACCAAATCCGGACAACAACTGTCTTGCCATATGTACCATATGTAAAGGTGAAATAAGTAGGGGTAGGGACGTTAACCACCTAGGAACATCCTCCCTTATACGGCACCTGCAGCGCGTTCATAAAAAGTTACTGTCAAGTTCAGAAACTTTGGCTAAGACCGTAAGCAGTCCAGAGACACCTAAATCCCGTTGTCCTGTTGTATCCAAGCGCCTGCAAACCACACCGTCAACTCCCTCCTCGTCAATTTCCTCCTTAGTCAGGATCGGAAGTAGTTCTGCAGGCCATGTCACTGGCATGACTGACTCTCCTATCTGGGATTCCTCCGGAGGATCCTGCATTGCTACGCCTACTGCTGCTGCTGCTGCTGTTGCTGCTGGGAGTCGTTCATTATCCCAGAGAGGAAGTAGGAACACCACTACTTTTACTAAACAATTGACCCTCCAACAGTCCTTAGTGAGGAGGATGAAGTACGACAGCAGTCATCCTGAAGCAAAACGTATAACTGAGGCCTTGACTGCTATGTTGGTGTTAGATTTACGTCCGGTATCCGCCATTAGTGTAGTGGGATTTAGACAATTGATGGAGGTAGTGTGTCCCCGGTTCCAAATCCCGTCTAGATTCCACTTCACTAGGCAGGCGATACCGAGACTGTACAGAAACGTCAGAAAAAGTGTCCTCAGTGTCCTGAAAAATGCGGTTGTACCCAATGTCCACTTAACCACGGACATGTGGACAAGTGGAACAGGGCAGACTAAGAACTATATGACTGTGACAGCCCACTGGGTAGATGTATCACCTTACGCAGCAACAACAGCAGCGTCACCAGTAGCAGCATCTCAGAAACGGCAGCTCGTTCCAAGGCAGGCTACGCTGTGTATCACCGGTTTCAGTAAGAGGCACACCGCCGACAGCATCTTAAAGAAACTGAGGGAAATCATCGCCCAGTGGCTTACCCAACTTAGTCTCTCCTGGGGATTTGTGATATCTGACAATGCCACCAATATTGTGTGGGCATTACATCTGGGCAAATTCCAGCACGTCCCATATTTTGCTCACACAATAAACTTTGTGGTACAGAATTTTCTGAAAAGCCACAGGGGCGTGCAGGAGACGCTTTGGGTGTCCCGAAAAATTTCTGGCCACTTTCGCCATTCAGCGACTGCGTGCCGAAGACTGGAGCGCCAGCAAACACTCTTGAACCTGCCCCGCCATCACCTGAAGCAAGAGGTTGTGATGCGGTGGAACTCAACCCTCTATATGCTTCAGAGGATGAAGGAGCAGCAAAACGCCGTTCAAGCCTATACATCCACCTATAACATAGGCAAAGGAGGGAGTATGCACCTGACTCAAGCGCAGTAGAGAATGATTTCCGTGTTGTGCAAGGTTCTCCAGCCCTTCGAACTTGCCACACGTGAAGTCAGTTCAGACACTGCCAGCTTGAGTCAGGTCATTCCCCTCATCAGGCTTTTGCAGAAGCAGCTGGAGAAAGTGAAGGAGGAGCTAAGACGGAGCAATTCCGCTCGGCATGTGGGACTTGTGGATGAAGCCCTTAATTCGCTTTGCCAGGATTCCAGGGTGGTCAATCTGTTGTAATGAGACCACTACATTTTGGCCACCGTGCTCGATCCTAGGTTTAAAGCCTATGTGGTGTCTCTCTTTCTGGCCGACACAAGCCTGCAAAGGTGCAAAGACCTGCTGGTGAAAACACTGTCAGCTGAAGCGGAACGCGACATGTCAACAGCTCCTTCTTCATTTTCTGGGGCTGCCAGGAAACAACTTAGGTATCCTAAGCAACCCGCTGGCGGTGATGCAGGGCAGGCAGGACCAAGTTTGGACATCTGGTCCGTACTGAAGGACCTGGCAACAATTTCTGACATGTCTACTGTCACTGCATATGATACTGTCACCATTGACAGAATGGTGGAGGATTACATCGGTGACAGCATCCAAGTAGGCATGTCAAACAGTCCGTACCTGTACTGGCAGGAGAAAGAGCCAATTTGGAGTCCCCTGTACAAACTGGCTCTATTTTACCTGAGTTGCCCCCCCTCCAGTGTGTACTCCAAAAGAGTGTTTAGTGCAGCCGGGAACCTTGTCAGCGAAAGGCGTAGGAGGTTGCTTCCACAAAATGTGGAGAAGATGATGTTCATCAAAATGAATTATCAATTGTTCCAGGGAGACCAGCCTCCGGAACGTACAGAGGGACCTGTGGTGGTGGATTCCAGCGGGGACGAATTAATACTCTGTGAAGATGAGGATGTACACAACACTGAAGAGGGTGAGGAATCGGTGGATGAGGAGGATGAAGACGACATCTTCCCTCCGTCGAGCCAGTTTGTGCAGGGACAGATTAATTGCCAGCTTGTTTTGTGGGGGCCCAAACGAACCAATCATTTCAGCCACAGTCGTGTGGCAGACCCTGGTGCTGAAATGATTGGTTTGTTAAAGTGTGCATGTCCTGTTTATACAACATAAGGGGGGGTGGGAGCATAGGCAAATGCAGGGGGGGTTTCCGTCTGCCTGGAAACCCCCCTCCCCAGCACACACCATGGCCTCAATAGAAATAGTTATATAATAGAATGTTATTAGTGCTGCATGTTATTCTCATTATCACAAATGAAATGATTAGCACCGCGTGTGAATCTTTTAAAATGTGTCAGCCAGTAATAAATGTACCTGTGCACCAACTAGGAGATGTGGAAACGTGCACTGTTAGGGGTGCACTGCTATAGACCATCAATAGGGTTAATAATTAATACTGTACAATAATACACTATCCAGTACATAAGGAGACCAATATATACATATATGTCCAGGGCAGTGCTAAGTTCTTCTGCTGCTCCCTCAGAGTCCCGGACTTGCTCCAATGCTCTGTAATTGTGCCCACATCTGACATAAAAACTTTCAGCTCAGGCAGGATGGCCCTACTACCGCATCTAATGGCTTACTGTGATCGCTGTATATGCTGGAATTATGCAACACAATATACTTTGTATGTAACATATTAAAGCTGGATAAGTGCTGAATATGCCCTCTTCATGGACTGGCCACACTCACTCTAAAATCAAGCATTTGGAAACCCCCCTCTAGAAATCCTGCGTTTGCCACTGGGGAGGGCCCAAGGACAATTCCATCTGGTACCTCTTTATTTTCTTTGCATTATGTACTGTTTGGGACATAGTTTTTCAAACTGCCATCCTGTCTGCCACTGCAGTGTCACTCCTAGATGGGCCACGTGTTTGTGCCGCCCACTTGTGTCGCTTGGCATAGTTATCCAGCTACCTCGGTGCTACCTTTTGGCCTAAAAACAATATTGTGAGGTGTTCAGAATAGACTGGAAATGAGCAGAAATTAATGTTATTGAGGTTAATAATAGCATAGGAGCAGAAAAACCCACAAATTCTGTCATTTTAGCTGTTTTTATGCTTTTTTCCAAAAAAATCCAAACCCAGAACCCAAAACACGGAAGGGTGGTTTTGGCAAAACCAATCCAGATCCAAAACACGAAGAAATATCCAGATCGAAAACCAAAACATGGAAAGTGGCCGGTGCACACCCCTAATTGATATATACGTGCGGCTAAGGTGCACACAAACACAGAAAATAATTTTTTATTTTTGTTGGAGACTAGTGCATTTTGTGGGTTACACCACCCTTTAAGAAATGAGCCAGCCGGCTCTTTACTTATGGGACACAGGCGCACGCTTGGTTCTGCTCCTTTGTTGATGCACATGCAGCTACAGTGCACACAATTCACAAAGACAGAAAAAAAAGAAGAATTTTTTATTTTTTGTGGAGTGCACTTTGGGGGTTACACCACCCTTTCACAAACAGACGCACGCTTGTCGCTGCTGCTTTAAGAATGTAGGTGCGGCTATAGCCCACACAATTCACAAGACAGAAAAAAAAAGAAGAATTTTTTATTCTTTGTGGAACGCACTTTGAGGGTTACACCACCCTTTAACAGATTGGGCAGCGTTACTCCCGGAGCCAGAGGCGTCACTAGGGTTGGTTTCACCCGGTGCTGTAACGCAAAATTTCTGGCCACTTTCGCCATTCAGCGAATGCGTGCCGAAGACTGGAGCGCGACCAAACAATCTTGAACCTGCTCTGCCATCACCTGAAGCAAGAGGTTGTGACACGGTGGAACTCAACCCTCTATATGCTTCAGAGGATGGAGCAGCAGCAAAAGGCCATTCAAGCCTATACATCCACCTATGACATAGACAAAGGAGGGAGTATGCACCTGACTCAAGTGCAGGGGAGAATGATTTCCGTGTTGTGCAAGGTTCTCCAGCCCTTCGAACTTTCCACACGTGAAGTCAGTTCAGACACTGCCAGCTTGAGTCAGGTAATTCCTCTCATCAGGCTTTTGCAGAAGCAGCTGTGAAGGAGGAGCTAAGATGGAGCGATTCTGCTCGGCATGTGGGACTTGTGGATGAAGCCCTTCATTCGCTTTGCCAGGATTCGAGGGTGGTCAATCTGTTGAAATCAGACCACTAAAGGTTTAAAGCCTATGTGGTGTCTCTCTTACCGGCTAACACAAGCCTGCAGAGGTGCAAAGACCTGCTGGTTAAAACACTGTCAGCTGAAGCGGAATGTGACACGTCAAGAGCTCCTTCTTCATTTTCTCCAGCACCTGGGGCTGCCAGGAAACAACTTAGGTATCCTAAGCAACCCGCTGGCGGTGATGCAGGGCAGGCAGGACCAAGTTTGGACATCTGGTCCGGACTGAAGGACCTGGCAACAATTTCTGACATGTCTACTGTCACTGCATATGATACTGTCACCATTGACAGAATGGTGGAGGATTACATCGGTGACAGCATCCAAGTAGGCATGTCAAACAGTCCGTACCTGTACTGGCAGGAGAAAGAGCCAATTTGGAGTCCCCTGTACAAACTGGCTCTATTTTACCTGAGTTGCCCCCCCTCCAGTGTGTACTCCAAAAGTGTGTTTAGTGCAGCCGGGAACCTTGTCAGCGAAAGGTGTAGGAGGTTGCTTCCACAAAATGTGGAGAAGATGAAGTTCATAAAAATGAATTATCAACTCTTCCAGGGAGACCAGCCTCCAGAACGTACAGAGGGACCTGTGGTGGTGGATTCCAGCGGGGTCATATTAATACTCTGTGAGAATGAGGATGTACACAACACTGAAAAGGGTGAGGAATCGGTGGATGAGGAGGATGAGGACGACATCTTGCCTCCGTAGAGCCAGTTTGTGCAGGGACAGATTAATTGCCAGCTTGTTTTGTGGGGGCCAAACGAACCAATCATTTCAGCCACAGTTGTGTGGCAGACCCTGGCGCTGAAATGATTGGTTTGTTAAAGTGTGCATGTCCTGTTTATACAACATAAGGGTGAGTGGGAGGGCCTAAGGACAATTCCATCTTGCACCTCTTTTTTTTCTTTGCATTATGTACTGTTTGGGGCCTAATTTTTCAAACTGCCATCCTGTCTGCCACTGCAGTGTCACTCCTAGATGGGCCACGTGTTTGTGCCGCCCACTCGTATCTCTTAGCATAGTCATCCAGCTACCTTGGTGCAACCTTTTGGACATAAAAACACTATTGTGAGGTGTTCAGAATAGACTGGAAATGAGTGGAAATTAAGGTTATTGACATTAATAATAGCATAGGAGCAGAAAAACCCACATATTCTGTGATTTTAGCTGTTTTTATGCTTTTTTCAAAAAATACAGATCCAAAACACAAAACCCAGAACCCAAAACCCGGAAGGGTGGTTTTGGCAAAACCAATCCAGATCCAAAACACGAAGAAAGATCCAGATCCAAAACCAAAACACAAAACACGAAAAGTGGCCGGTGCACACCCCTAATAATAATGGAAGCTGCGATCTGCAGTGCTAATAACACTTTGCCGGAGAATTCTGTGAAATCTCCTGCATTATGTGATTAGTACATAGGAGCAATACGTGAAAATATGTATAAACTGCAGTTTCTGCATAATTTTATGTAAAAAAACCCAGCTTGATACTGTACATACAGTAGGCCCCTTAGTCTTTCTACCTCACTCAGGGCCAGCCTGAGCTCTATTTTTTTGGTATGCGAAAATATATTTCGTCCCCCCAGGTGTACTTATAAAAATTAAGGAGGCGTGGTCGCATGGGAAAAGCCATACCCACAAGCCACACCCCATTTTTGTTTCACTGGAGGCATGCCCAGTGCCCCGGGAGAGAGAAGCAAGCCAAAGGGGGGCAAAAACAAAGAGAAGAGAGACTGTAGACAGGTGCAAGGTATTTAAGTAGAGAGAGCAAGAAAGGTAGAGAGAGAGAGAGGAGGGGGGCAGAGAGAGGCAGAGATATGAGCACAAAATGTTTTGTATTGACAGTAGTAGGGGCCTCCTGTGTGACACCATCTACCCCTCCAACTCCCTCCTGCTGCTGCTGGATACACACAACCCTCACTCCCCACTCACTTGTGGGCACGTTTCTGCCAGCATGGACCCAGCAGACTGCTTTTTACCAGCCTGCGCCCTATACATACACAGGCAGCAGAGGCGAATAAGTGCTTCTTAGTGGCACTCCGCCACAGCTGCTTGAGCTCTTGGCAGTCGCAGTGCACTGGAGGGGGAATCTAAGCCCCTGCCCTGTCCTGGCTTTCAGTGCACAGGTTTTTATAAAGGCACTGTGTCACACAGTGCTGCAAGCTGGATAATGGTGCTCTTGTCCTGTCACGGGTGTTAGTGTCGGGGCAGGCAGGGGACAGAGTGAGTAACAGTGACTCTGTAACTAACTGTGGTGGCGCATGTCTGGCTGTGGCGCCCTCCACAGACTGGCGCCTTACTCAGCTATGTACCTGACGTAACTTTAGGGCCGGCACCGTCCTCACCTCTCCTCCTTAAGTATCTCAACCACCGCTTGCCTTGGCTAGCGATGCAGACTGCTTCATCTGTGCATCATGTCCCGTGGCTCCTCTTAATACTGTATGCACAAAGCAGTGGCGTAAGTTGATACCAGGTGCCTGGAGGCAAGATAATGGTTGGTGTCCCCCTACCAACAATCCAACCACCACAGCAAACAGAGACACATTCCCTCCACCACTAACATCTCAACCTCAGCAGCACCCAGAGACAAACTCCCGCTCTAACACCCCAACCTCAGCAGCACCTATAGTTACTCTCACCTCAATCTAAGCAGCACTGAGGGGGTCCAATTATGAATGATGGTATTTGCAATGCGATCTGGGCATGACATTACCGCCTATGATCGCATTGCAAGATGCGATCATAGCGCTGGGATGTATTTTCCGGCACATGCAGGGACAGTAGGAGCCCGTCCCTTCGATGTGCCCAGAGTGCTGTCAGGGATACTGCGCATGCACAGCCGCCATTGCCAGGGGAGGGTTCGCTGGTAAGTTTTGCGATATGATACGCCATCTTAAGATGGCGTCAGCCAATCTCCGGACTGCATCGCATTCCGCAAGTTGTTAAATTTAAGAACATTGCATTCTCCATAGAGACCTAAGGGGGAAGCGTTTGCCAGCGGGACTGGCAGGTATCAGCAGGTATCAGAGATATCTGCTGCCTTCTCTCCTGTATACATCTGAGGGAATCTTAATATTTGTGGTTAACCCCGAAAACTGGTGTTTTTGTGGATTAAGCCACAAATATACAATGATAAATGGGCATTCTAGAGTTAAGGCCCCCATACATGGTGCAATATAGCAGCCGATCCGACGGATTGTACCAATGTGTGAGGTTGTACATCGCACATCCAGATCTTACTACATGTTAACTTGATCTGGGGATGCGATGTACGATCCCATGCAGTGCTATGCGGGTGGGGGAGGGGGGTGCCGGCATATTGGGTGATCGGCCACCTGATAGTTCTGTGTGTGGGGACCGCCCGATATGTCGGCCGTCGGATCGCAAGTCACATAGGAAGGTGTATATCGCACTGTGTATGGGGGCCTTTACACACTCCCCCCACTTAACACCTCAATCTCAGCAGGACCCAGATACACCATTACCAGCCCTACCCACACCCCAGCAGCACCCAGAGTTACACTCCCACCCCTCTGACCAACACCAGCAGAACCCAGAGACACGCCCTCTACTAACACCCCAACCCCAGCAGCACCCAGAGTTACCCTTCCCCTCTTGACCAACACCCCAATATCAGCAGCAGTTACACCCACCCACCTAACACCAGCAGCAGTTACACACTCCCCCACCCTCCCTAACCTAACACCAGCAGCAGCAGTTACATTACACCCACCCCCTCCCCCATACCAACACCCCATCACCAGCAGCACTTACAAAACTTCCCCCCTTACCAACACCAGCAGCACCAAGAATATAACAAAAAAAAAACTTCCTTACCTGATGCTGGTGATTGCTGGTCTTCCATCCGAGTTGGCTGTGTAGTGTGTACTGCTTTCCCATAGACTTGATACAACAAGCAGCCATCCCCGGGAAGCTGGCAGAGCAGAGCTCAAGGAGGTGGAGCTTCTCAAGCTCAGCCTCTGATCATACTGATGCCGATGTTATATAATATCCGGCTATCAGTAGCAGCAGCTAAAATAAGAGCTGCCTGGCAGCAATTACAATAAAAAAATAAAAATGCCCGGGGGACACGTGCCTTGGTGCTCCCCCCTGAATGCGCCTATGGCGGCAGCGCATGTGGAGGGGTGCGGGCAGGAGTGTGGTGGTGGGGGAGGGGTGCGCGCATGAGTGTGCTGCTCTTGGTGTCACCCCCTTGGAGGGTGACACCCGGTGCAGCCCGCTCTCCCCGCACACCCTTGTGACGCCACTGCCAGTAACTGAAGTACAGTATAACTGTTAAATTTATCTTCATATACTCCAAGTGATTTCAGTGATGAGATTGTGTTCTTCACATGCATTTCAACTGTGCTTAAGAAAAGCTTACTTTCCAGATGAATGGTGACACTTCCAATCTGTGATAAGTGCAGAAAGAGCAACCACCTTGCTTGCAACCCATCGTATTGAAACTTTCTAATCTTGCTTTCCACGTTTTCTGCTACCACTTTCAATTCTTGCATTAGGTCGCCCACATACCTTACACACATTCGTATTACTAAGAAAGCTTACGAAACCATCGGTAACATCGAGTACAATCGGAGTCTCACGCACACTTGCACTAGGTCTGACCTTGCTCAGTAATTGCTAACCTCATTGCACGAAGTGAGTAGACAAACTGCTTATGGCATCGCAATGGCTAATTTAGGTCAGTTAGATCAGTCCACTTCTCCCATGTAGAATCCAATGGGTGTACCTTAAAAATAGATGTGATACTCACCACCAACCTCGCGCTGCTCACCGTAGAATCCAGGGGTCTGGGGAAGATAACAAACCGAGTAACAGAACACATATGGACAAGTATTTATATGTTATGTACAATAGCCTTCCCTCAAAATGGCGCGAAATCACATCTAAATAATAAATTGAATCAGTCTTTACATCTAAGTAACTGAATGAAGTCTCTTCAATCTCTTTTATGGGTATGTTTCTTCTTCATATAAATTGTAATACTCCAGTCAAATAGATAAAATATCAGTCCCCAAATCGTGGTCATCAGACACTCAGATAAAAATTAACAAAATACATAGTGCAATATTGCCAAAAAATATGGATACTTTTATTCTGACATCGCACTCACATCTTAATAGAACTTTAAAAACATATCACCACAGTGGTATACATATAGGTATCTAGTCGCTCCTTTCATCCGTATGTTACCAATAGGGATGTGCGCCGGACCATTTTTGCTGGATTCGTCGTCCGGCTTTAGATTTGTATTTGAATTTGCCAAACTGCCATGACTGGCTTTGGATTTGGATTTTAGACCAAAATTTACCCAAAAAAGCTAAAATCACATAAATTGGGCCTTTTTTTTGTTCTTAGAGTATTATTAACCTCAATAACATTAATTTCCAGTAATTTACAGTCAATTTAGAGCACCTCACAACTTATAATATTGTTTTCACCATTATTGGCCAAAGGTTGCAGTGAGATGACTGGTTACTAAGCGACAGATCAGCGGCGCAGCGGCACAGACACCACAGTTTAAAGCACATCTATGAAACATTGCCATACAGCAGTGGCAGAAATGAAAGGTAGTGCAAGATGTAATTGTCCTTGGCACACAGAGGGCTTCTGTGTGCCAATTGTCCTTGGCACACAGAAGGAGTTACGGTGCTTGTATACATAGAGGGCTAAGGCCCATGGAGTCACAATGCTTGTATACAGAGGGCTAAGGCCTAAGCAGTCATGTCGCTTGTATACATATAGGGCTAAGGCCCATGGAGTCACAATGCTTGTATACAGAGGGCTAAGGCCTAAGCAGTCACAGTGCTTGTATACAGAGGCCTAAGGCCTAAGCAGTCATGGTGCTTGTATACATAGAGGGCTAAGGCCCATGGAGTCACAATGATTGTATACAGAGGGCTAAGGCCCAAGCAGTCATGGTGCTTGTATACACAGAGGGCTAAGGCCTACGGAGTCACAGTGCTTGTATACACCTAGGGCTAAGGCCCACGGAGTCATGGTGCTTGTATACACAGAGGGCTTATGCCCAAGAAGTCACAGTGCTTGTATACAGAGGGCTAAGGCCCAAGCAGTCACGGTGCTTGTATACACCTAGGGCTAAGGCAAACAGAGTCACGGTGCTTGTATACACAGAGGGCTAAGGCCTACAGAGTCAGGGTGCTTTTAATTTATACATAGAGGGCTAAGGCCCATTGAGTCTTGGTGCTTGTATACACAGAGTGCTAAGGCCCATGGAGTCATGGTGCTTGTATACACAGAGGGCTTATGCCCAAGAAGTAACAGTGCTTGTATACACAGGGCTAAGGCCCAAGCAGTCACGGTGCTTGTATACACAGAGGGCTAAGGCCCATGGAGTCACAGTGCTTGTATACACAGATGGCTAAGGCCCATGGAGTCACGGTGCTTTTAATTTATACACAGAGTGCTAAGGCCCACGGAGTCATGGTGCTTGTATACACAGAGGGCTTATGCCCAAGAAGTCACAGTGCTTGTATACAGTGAGCTAAGGCCCAAACAGTCATGGTGCTTGTATACACAGGGCTAAGGCTTACGGAGTCACAATGCTTTTAATTTATACACCGAGGGCTAAGGCCCACAGAGTCACGGTGCTTGTTGATGCGTTATTTTTTCCTGTTGCAACACTTTCCAGATGAATGGTGACACTTCCAATCTGTGATAAGTGCAGAGAGAGCACCCACCTTGCTTGCAACCCATCGCATATTATGCAAGTATTGAAACTTTCTAATCTTGCTTTTCACGTTTTCTGTTACCACTTTCAATTCTTGCATTCTGGGCCTGATTCAGTACGGATCGCAGTTGCGATTGCAATAGCGATTACGCACACAGTTTCACTGCGAAGATATGCTAACCCTCTATGATCGATTTGCCGTCTCAGCCCAACATAAGGATGCCACATACCTTACACACATCCGTATTACTAAGAAAGCTTGCAAAACCATCTGTAACATCGAGTACAATCGGAGCCTCACGCACACTTGCACAAGGTCTGACCTTACTCAGTAATTGCTAACCTCGTTGCACGGAGTGAGTACACAACCTGCTTATGGCATCGCAATGGCTAATTTATGCACGCCCCTGTAACGGCGTTCAAACGCACTGACACGCCTGCATTTCGCCGATCACTCACCCATCACCACCTTCAAACGATACTTCGTGTCAATCGCTCTGCGATGGGTCTCTGTAGTCACTGTGATCACAGTCCCGATCGCAGGGGAGTACTCGCACACGCGCACTGCAATGCATATGCATGCGCAGAATGCAGCAATCGGCAGTTGCGATCCTTGCTGAATCAGGCCTTCTGTTTGGAGATTGCTGGTAGAATTTAATCAGCATCTTCAGTACCATGTCACGGCCCTGCATGTACTTAACATTTGTGATGAAAGATAAAACACTCAAGTTTAATCTATGTGCATTACTGTACAGTGGATACCAATAACATGATCGAGTCTTTGCTTAATTTTCTATACAAGACCATTTTCTGCACCGATCATGTGCTGCACCAAAAAGGTTTCACATACAGTGTAAATAACTCAATAATAAATCTAGTGGCTGAACTAGCTGCACTCACCGCTAGTGTCCCCCGGGCCCCACAAGTGTAGTGCAGGCCGCAGTCAGGGGGTCATTCAGACCCGCTCGCGAGTGCAGGGCGCTCGCAATCGGGTCGATGTTACCCCAATGTGCATGCGCACGACGGAGGGAGCTCCGTCGTGCGCATGCGCGAGACCCGGACAGCGACAGCCAAGCTGTCGCTCAGGGTCTCGCACCAAAGGGGGCGTGCTGTCGATGGTGACTGACAGCACGCCCCCTTTGGTGGGCGTGCCAGGGGCGTGGCTGCCCAGACGGAGGCATTCCCATGGGAACGCCTTCCGTCTGGAGCCAGCCCCACTGACATCACTAGTGATGTCAGTGGGAGTGCTTTTGGCTCTGATAGAGCCAAAAGTACTCCTGGGCTTGCGGCAGCGAGACCCTACCACAGGGTCTCATCGCAAGCCCGATGGTCGCGATGGTCTTGACCATCGCGACCATCTTTTTGGGCGCTCGCATAAGCTGTGGGTGGCCACCCACAGCTATGAGAGCGGCCAGGAGGCCGCTCCATTTTTAGGTAGGAGAGCCCTGATTCAGAGCGAGCGCTCTGGTCAGAGCGTCCGGCTCTGAATCAGGCCCTGAGAGCGGTCAGCACTACACAGCAACAAACACACAGCCGCCAGCTGTGCCTGTGTGTTTGTTATAGCAGCCAATGAGAGTCAGACAGACTCTCATTGGCTGCTGCATCCATGGAGGGAGCCGGCTGGAGCTCACTCATGAGCTCTGCCTTCCAGCTTCCACCTCAGCGGGTGATGGGAGAGACATCATGATGTCTCTCCCATAGTGCAAAAGAGCAGGCCGGGAGGAGCGAACAGCGCCGTTCGTGGCAGGCAGGAGTGGGGATTCAGATAAGTTGTGTTTTTTTTTTTGTGTGTGTGTGTGTGTGTAAGGGGGCACAGGAACTGGCACAGCATAGGGAGGGCACTGTATGGGGGGGTGGCCGCTACTAGGGGTACTGTATAGGGGGGCTGCTACTGGGGGCACTGTATGGGGGGGTGGCCACTACTGGGGGCACTGTATAGAAGGGACTACTACTGGGGGCACTGCATAGGGAGGACTACTACTGGGGGCAATGCATAGGGGGGATTACTACTGGGAGCAATGCATAGAGGGGATTACTACTGGGGGCAATGCATAGGGGGACTACTACTGGGGGAAATGCATAGGGGGTACTACTGGGGGTGATGCATAGGGGGTACTACTACTGGGGGCACTGCATAGGGGGGACTACTACTGCGGACAATGCATAGGTGGGATTACTACTGGGGGCAATGCATGGTGGGGACTACTACTGGGGGTACTGCATAAGGGGGACTACTACTGGGGGGCACTGCATAGGGGGGCTACTACTGGGGGCCATGCATAAGGGGGACTACTACTGGGGGCACTGCATAGGGGGACCACTACTGGGGGCACTGCATAGAGGGGCCACTACTGGGGGTACTGCATAGGGGAACCACTACTGGGGGCACTGTATATGGGGCACTACTGGGGGTAATGCATATGGGGACCACTACTGGGGGCACTGCATAGGGGAGCCCAAAGCATATTCTTGCACCTGGGCCCACTACTCTCTAGTTCCGCCACTGAGTAAATCTAATGACCTCTTGTAACATTTGCAGTGGACAAGATAATTTTTTTTAACATCTGTTATCATTGTCATATTTATTTGTCATTTCAACAGCAATTTACTTGTTAACTTCAGAAAACCTTAAATGTCCAAAAAGGGCTTGATATTTTCGCAATATAGTAGGCCACGTTAAAAAGAACTTTCAAATGGTTAAACATCTTTTCATCCATTTGCTTTATGCACGCAGCCCAGGGGTAGCTTCTGGAGTAAGTTGTGCATCTCCAGCTTTCACACACTTATGATGCTGAAATGATTTTTGATGCTTTTGAAAGCTGTCCATCTGGAATGGCCCTGTATAACCTGGCACTATCTTTGAATTTCCTTCTGCCAATTCAGGAAATGAGCAACATACAGATGTGTCCTCACACACCTGGGGGTAAAGTTACTAAGAATCAAGTCTGATCGAGGTTTTTAAACTCGATTTGCATCGCCAAAACTCAGGTGATTTTCTTGTTTTTAAACTCGCAAATTTACTAAGAAGTGAGTTTAGCTGAAAGTGAGTTTGCCGACGGTGAAGCAGATCGAGATTTATCCCGCGAGGAGCAAGTTTAGATGAGATTACTCACCCGAGATTGCAGTGTTTTCTCTCTGCAAAACTCTCCCAAACAAGCAACCTGCACATATCAGTGAGATATGTGAAGGCTGATTGTATATTGTACCTGTAAAAAATGTCGTAGGGTCCCTCCCCAAAAGCATAACCAGCCCCGGACTTGTCAGCCAGTCCTGGGTTCCCCCGTAATTAAGGAACCAGCACCTGGTTGCAGGGCCAGGGCTGGTTTTAAATATAGGGGTAAAAAAAATGCGTGGAGGTCTCCCTATATTTAAAACCAGCACCAGACCCAAACTGACCGGGGTGTAATGCAACAGCCAGGAGACCCTATCACCAGAGCTCCATGGCCAAAGCATTAACACCCCAAGCCAGTCAGCCCAAGCTGGGGATCTCAGGGGAGGTGGGGACCCCTCTCCTGAAACCCCAGGCTTGGGCTGAAGCCCGAGGCTCATCCCTGCACCCCTGGGCTGTGGGTACAGGGATAATAATGTGTTAAATAGTTATAAACTATTGTATTTTACAGTGGAACTACAGGTGTCAGCATGTTTGCCCTTTGGCACTTGTGGAACTACAAGTGCCAACAGGTGGCCGGCACCCATATCCCCACTGTAAATTAATAGTTAAAAAAAGACAGAACAAAGACACCGTAAATAGTACAGCTTTATTACATACCTACCTACCTCACTGACACATACTTACCTGAGCCAGTTGGTCGGTCCACTTCTCCCATGTAGAATCCAATGGGTGTACCTGAAAAAAAGATCTGATACTCACCTCCATCCTCGCGCTGCTTTTCCGTAGCATCCAGGGGTCTTGGCAACATAACAAACCGAGTAACCGAACCCATACAGACAAGTATTGCTATTTTAGCTTTCCCTCAAAATGGCACAAAATCACATCTAAATAATAAATTGAATCAGTCCTTACATCTAAGTAACTGAATGAAGTCTCTTCAATCTCTTATGCGTGTGTTTCTTCTTCATTTAAATTGAAATATTCCAGTCAAATAGATAAAATTTCACTACCCAAATCATGGTCCTCAGACACTCAGATAAAAAGGAACAAAATACATAGTGCAATATTGCCAAAAAATAGGGATACATTTATTCTGACATCGCACTCACATCTTAATAGAACTTTAAAAACATATCACCAAAAGGATGTCCATATAGCTATCTAGTCGCTCCTTTCATCCGTATGTTACCATTCCAGACTGAATCAGGTTGAGGCTCAAGGTCCCGGGAACCTCTCTCCTACTTAAGGTAGCAATACAAGATGGCAGCAGCGGTACCCAAAAAAACATACAAGCATCAGATCGTCACCAGTTTAAAGTTTTCAGACTTCACGTTCTTCTTCAGAAGCTTCAGGATAAACTCAGAAGAAGGACATTGATGGGGGCAATTCACACTCTTTTGATTTCAGGAGTTGTGATCCCAGTCCCAGTACATCATCAGGGACTAGGATTCTATTCAAAAATTTCCCTTGTAAAGAAACCAGATGGTTCTTTTCACTCCATCTTGAATTTAAAAAAGCTTAACCCACACTTAAAAGTGCGAAAGTTCAAGATGGAGTCTTTGCAATCCGCAATTGCTTCTATGGAAGAGGGGGAATTCCTTGTGTATCTTGATATGAAGGATGCCTATCTGCACACAAACTTCTTCATTTTGCAGTAGGTTTCCTTCATTTTTAGTTTCAGGCCCTGCCCTTTGGGATTTCTACCATGCCTAGGGTATTTACCATAATCATGGCACCTATGGTGTTTATACTGCATCGTCAAGGAATTGTTGTAATTTCCTACCTAGACGACCTGTTGATCAAAATACCATCATCAGATCTACTCAGCTCTCACTTGCAGTTGGTTATGTCAACACTGGAATTCCACACCTGAATCCTCAACCTGCCCAAGTCCAATCTGGTCCCGGCACGAAGGATTGTGTTTCTGGGCCTTCTCTTCAGCACTTAGATTAGGGAACTGCAGTCCCTTGTACATGTCCTTTTGTGTCTTTATAGGGTGTCCATACTACGCTGCATATCACCATTTTTATCACAAGGGTGAACAACTGGGAACCGCTTTTTAAGTCGACAGAGTTTACCCAGGAGAGTGGTCTCTACATCAGGACACATTTAACCAGATTGTAGAAAAATGGGGTCTGACGTAGAGTAGGCACTACAATGGTTAATTAGCTGACACTCCCCCCTCCCTTATATACCTTCCCCTCCCCCTAGCTCCACAGTTATCTGACTAGCAACGTTTTGATCAAGATATGATGAACAAAATCAATAGGGAAGAAGAAAAAACAACATAGAAATCACAATACACCCCAGGGACTTGATTTTATGGTAAGAAAATCCTCTTTTGTTGCAATTGAAGTGACAAACCGCTTCACAAGACTGCACTGATTAATTTGATATGTGACACTTCTGTGTGCGACTGTGTCTGAACCTGAAAACAAGATAAAATTACTTTTACATTACAAATCACAGCAGCACATGGACAAGGTTGTTTAAAGTTTGTAGTTGTTTAAAGTTTGTAGGTTTATTATTTGCTAATACAATTAGCCTCATCACTGCCAATGTGGTTCTAAAGATTAGCCCCCTTGGCCAAAGAGTGCCTGTCTTTATGTATTAAAATTAGCAGATTATAAAACAGAATTGCTCTTGCTGTGATTAATTATGACTCAATAATCACTTTAAATCAAAGTAAAATGGTGGGTAGAGCTCTTCCCTGTTCCCGCCACTACTCCACACTCCCTCCTTTCCACCCACCACTGTTCCTTTTCCTCCCCCCCCGTTATAAAGGACCACAGTGGAATAAATGAAAAAATAATAACATGGTGTTTGGCCTAAAGCAATAGTCCCTCTTACCAGTTGCTTCTTGCTAACCTCTGCAGGCACAAAGGGGAGAGATTTTCTAACTCAAAAGCCAACTGGGTTTTTCAGATGTGCTAAATCGAAGTGTATCATGTGTTCCCACATGGCAAGGAAAACTACAGAAGTTGCTATACCATTGTCTGATGATAGTTCTAAATTGACCTAATTTATGAACTGTGGGCCTGATTCAGACCCGCTCGCGAGCGCATAGTGCTCGTGAGCGGGTCGATGGTGGGGTACTGCGCACACGCAGCGTGCGCCTCACGCATGCGCAAGCCCCGGATGCAAGAGAGAAATTGTCTTGCTCCGGGACTCACTACAAAAGGAGCGGCTGTCGATGTTGATTGACAGCTTGCCCTGTTTTGTAGGTGGGGGGGGGGTTGGCTACACAAACGGAGGCGTTCCCGAAGGAACACCTGCCGTTTGTGGGAGGCACCACTGACATCACTGACATGTCAGTGGAGAGCTTCCTGCTCCGTTAGAGCAGGAAGTCCTCTCTGGGGCTTGGGACGGATGAGACCCTACCTCAAGGGTCTCGTCGCAAGCCCCGATGGTCGCGATGGTCACGACCATAGCAACCATCACCTGGCTGCCCGTAAAAGCTGTGGGTGGTCACCCACAGCTTAGAGAGCGGCCAGGAGGCCGCAACAAAAAAAAAAACGCCCTGATTGAGAGCGAGCGCTCTTAAAGATCATCTGGCTCTGAATCAGGCCCTGTGATTCTAACTTTATGATATATTTCCTTGTTTGTGAATTTGGGTTGTGTAGGACATACCACTGGATCCTTACAGGTACGTTTTATGGAAAATCGAAGAGCACACTACATATTGTTCAAACTGCATTTTAATATTAAACACAAGAGCAATCCATCTGGTCTTTTGATTATTGGTCTTAAATCAATTCCTCCTACTTCTAGAGGAGGTAACCAATTTAACAAACTGTGTAGTAGGGAAGTTTATTGGATGTTGAATTTTAACTCTAACCCTCCCTTAGGGGTGCCTAACCCTAACCTCGCCCCCAAGTGCCTAACCCTAATCCCCCCTCTAAGTGCCTAAACCTAACACCCCCCTTCCCCGCTGCCTAAACCAAAGTCCCCTGGGGGGGTGCCTAACCCTAACCTCCCCCCGTGGGTGCCTAACCTTAACCCTCCCTCCCTCTAGCCTAACCCTAACCTCCCGGGGGGTGCCTAACCCTAAGTCCCCCCCCGGGAGCCCTAAACCTAACCCTCCCCACCCCCGTGGCTGTCCGCTCGCGGTGCCCGGCATCCCTTTGATCGGGATGCCAAGCGCCGGTCTCCCGGCGTCGGTGAAATGAACGGCGTCTACATCTACCCTCCCCTTGCCGGAATATGACAGTCGGGAAGCCGGCTGTTGGTATAATGTCAGCTGGCTTCCCGATTGCATCCCAGTATTACCTGTCATTTTTTATTACCGTAGCACTTATTACCGAATTACCGAATCACCTATTATTATTATTATTATTATTAATAATTGTTGATATTTGTGCAAACATTAACTATTAAATGTGGTTTCATAATTCTGCTTTTGATCCGATCATGTGAACGGTACAAACTAAACAAAATAACATAATGCCTTATATAGACTGATCAGTTGACCTATGTTATGTTATAGGGTCACATGACTATTAAGCTCAATACGATAAGAGCGTTTGTTTCACTCCCTCTCTGATTTGTAGATCCTGTAACATGTGACTAGTTTGAATCATGTGATCAGGACATCAGATGAGTAGATTGGAACCTGCAATATGTGGACATGTCTATTGCAGGTCACCGTCAGGTGATCGGGACAGCGGACTGTGAGGCTTTTGTTTGGACATGCCTTTAGATAGCAGGTATTCATTCACATTTATTCATATTTATTTTTGAATGATGCTCCATACCTTCGGGGTACTAATTAAGATTCCCTGATCTACATTTTTAATAGGGATTTGTTGGACGGTTTCAATTATTTATTGATTAATCACAGGTGCCACAGGTTTACTAATTGTGTGAGGGGTATTTAAGTGATTCTTGGAAACCCATATTCTTATGCTCCTGACGAAGCTGGATGATTGCAGCCCAGCAAAACACGTTGAGCCTTCTTCTCTGGACTCCTGCTTTACATTGGGTTGGTTTGCCGATGGCCTTTTTTTCCTTTCCTGAACACGATCAGCAGCGTTTAAAGGACACCTAGTAGACTTTCCTTCAGCCAGTGAGTTTGCACCTTGGATGCTAAAGGAACTGTTTTGGATATATGTTTCCCTGGAATGGCAACATCCTGCTGCTAAAAACTCTTTCCATTTGGATATAAGTGAGAGCGTCCTAAGTACTATACCAACAACACAGGAATATATGGGCTAATTAGCCTTTTATTAATTGTGTATTTTTTAGTCTGTGTTTACTAACCTTTGATATACAATATCTTTTGAATGTCATATTTTAATAAAATGTAAATGTTTTATTTTGAAGCCGTCCATAATAGAATTACTTTACTTATTAGCGCTGGTTTTCATTTTAGTTCATAGTTTATACACATGCTTGTTGATTGTATTCTGTACTGTAATTTGTGGGTTACTGGTAGTAGCTAGAATACATGCATAATGTTAAGTAGATAGGGTAGTACGTACACCTAGTCTGTGAGGTTGTACTGTAATCCAGGGCCAGTTGTTATGATAGGGCCGAGTACTATGTTGTGTAGTTAGGCTATGTGGGTGGCACACCATATCCGGGTAGCCATAGTAGTGTGTGTGTTGGGAAGGGCTGCTTGTGCTTTGTTCCAGATGCAGTGGACATGAATCATGATGACCAGTGAGAGAATGGTGAGTAGTCTCTGTGTCGTGTGCTAAGACAGACGTTTTGTGTACCCACTGTACTGTAGTTGACATATTTCTGACACATGTTGGTGCTAAGATAGACTGAGGGCATTCGCCATAGGTTGGTCAGGATCAGGGCCATAGCTAGGGTGGTGCAGTTGGTGCCTCCACACAGAGCGCAACATTGCTGAGGGCGGAACGCCCTCATCTCATATATAATAGTATTCTCTCACTCTGTATTCTTTAATCCAGTGGCAGGTAGCCGCTGCTGCATGTACGCGGCGCCCAGCACAGAGGAGGGAAACAGCCGCAGCCTCCCCGTCTCCTTCTGACGTCCCATCTCCCGGCAACCTATTGTGATAGGTGAGACGGAGACTTCATGATGTTTCCCTCCCAAGACTCCCAGAGGTCAGTGAGGAGCTGCTGTGTGGTGGGGCTGGCTGGCAAGGAGTGGCGCGGTGCGGCGCTGCCTGTGTGTACCGGCTGTGGCTACAGGACTGAATGACACAGGACTGAGGACCTGCCAGTGCCAGGTGAGGTCTAACTCTGAGTCTCTGACTGGTTCAGACAGAGACTGGGGTGACCAGTATCAAAAGTAGTGGCCAGCCCAGCAGCCTGTCCCAGCCCCCATCCATTACAACTCTCCTGGGCTACTGAATTTATTTAGAGAAATAAAAAAATGTATATACAGTATATAATACATATATATATATATATATATATATATATATATTCTGGTTGTGCGTGATTTTGCAAGTGACTTTTGTTTAATAGGCAGTCGGAGGGGGGGCACCAATGAACTTTCTCGCACAGGGCACCAAAATGTCTAGCTACGGCTCTGGTCAGGGTGTCAGGAGGGTGCTACTGGTAACCATCATTTAAGCTTGCGAGTGCACATAGGTGATCTGTGGGCTAGAGCATAGGATGATGGGATGTAGTTATGAGACCGGCAACTGCAAGGCCGCCAGTCTCAATACCATCATCCAAATCCCGACAAGGGATTTAAGATAGGCATCAAAATACAGACGTCTATCTTAATCCCAATGCCAGAACGCCGAAGGGACGCCAGCCTGAACGAGGTAAGTCCGGGTGCTTTTAGTGTTAGCTGCAGGGGGGACGGTTAGGTTTAGGGAGTGTAGCGGGGTTAGGATTAGGTTTTGGGGGGAGAGGTTAGGTTTAGGCACCCCTAGGGGGGAGGGTGAGGGTTAGGCACAGCTGGGGGGGAGGTTAGGCTTAGGCATCCCCCCCAGGAGGGTTAGGTTTAGTTAGGGTGCGGTAAGGGGGGAGTTAGGGTTAGGTACTAGGAGGGAGGTTAGGGTTAGGCACCACTAGGGGAGGGTTAGGGTCATGGGGGGGAGAAGGGTAGGGATAGGGTACTTACCTGCCCTGTCGGGATCTTCTCCCTTCTGGCTGCCTGCGTTGGGATATGAACCGGTGGCTATTCAGCTGCCGAGACTTCATACCCATTCCGATGATGATGACCCACCTAAATTTGGTGGATTCATTCCTACTATACATGTAACATCATTATCTTGTTTCTTGGTCCTTATCCTTTTCTCTTCCATAGAGGGAGTCATCTGACCTGCGTTCCAGGACTGTCTGCAACATCACAGTGGCCTGAAGGTGATAGTGTGTGGAACAAGTTGAGTACACAGCCACCGCACCACACAAGTCTCCATCTCTCACACTCTCTGAAATTCGCTGCAGTTCTGATATATCATCAGGGGTGGATTGAATTAAGCTGAGTACTTTATTCTTAGGCTCGAAAACTATATAAAATTTTGAACAACTACACAAATTTGGCACATTTCATGGGCTGAGCTAATTATGTTAGAGTAATAAGTATCCTGCTTACACTTTATGGCAGTCATTATAGTTTAAATAGACCAGTATAGCATAGTGTAGATCAGTGTTATTAAGGTCCCAATATTAAATTATTTCTAATATTTAAAAATGTAATTATGACAGGGAAAACATTTATATATTGTTTAACTATAAATGTAGATAAAATATTAAGGGCTGGATTCAATTAACCACGAGTTCTGAGATGTGTGCTCCCAAATTTTCAACTTTACCGATAAAACAATTCCATGTCAAACGTCAATTTGCAGCCATATCATGAGTGTTATGCATTAGTTTTGCAGTGTGCAGTATTTTCGGAATGCATGAAAGAATGGAGAAGCCATCCACAGCCCTAACAAAGTGCTAGATAAGATAGCTAGTGGACTTAAGGAAAGTGTAAGAGACTCAGGGGTAAATTTACTAAGAATCCCTTTTGGCCAGTGTTTGTCCGAGAGTAAACACGGATACAGGGTTTTTTTTTTTTTTTTTAAATTCGGAACTTTACCAAGCTCCCGTGTTTGACAGGACAGTGTTTTCCGATGGTGTATGTAACTGTTCCTACTAGTGTTTCCTGCCCATGTTTCCCTCCCGAATAAGCAGCCTGCACATATCAGTGATATACGTGCAGGCTGCTTGTGTGTAATATTTAAAGAAAGGGTTAATTGTGTACAAAAATGCATGGGGTTTCCCCCCAAAAGCATAGCCAGCCCCGGGCTCTAGGAACCAGTCCTGGTTCTAAAAATACAGTGGACATAACGTGTTGGGGTCCCCTGTAATTTATGAATCAGCACTAGGCTCTGTGAGCCAGTCCTGGTTTTATAAATACGGGGAAAAAATGGCCCAGTGCTAGTTCATAAAATACGGCGGACCCCTACACATTTTGTCTCCCATATTTTTAGTACCAAGACTGGCTCCTGGAGCCTGGGGCTGGTTATGCTTTTCGGGGGGAACCTCATGTCATTTTTTTTTTTTTTAAATTAACACTTTATTTTATTAATTACAGGCAGACACAGACATGGATCACACTGATCTACGTATGTTTCTGCAAGACACCCTGCTTAGGAGGGGGGCTATTTCAAAATTCTATATTTTAACCGTGTTTGCTTTAACTACACCTGTGATTTTAATCACTATTCTTGGTAAATTCCTGTGTTGTATTCCTATCTATGGAAAATACTGCTGTGTTTAGAAGATGGTGTATTCATTTCTATTAGTATTTACAGGTGCATTTTAACATCTGATTAGGCCGTGTTCACCTCTGAAAATACAGAAAATACACCCGTTTTTGGCATAGTAAATTCCTTTGTTTGTAAAAATGGCAAAATACTCCCGTGAATGCAAAATGGGACAAACACAGAGCTTACTACATTTACCCCTTAGTGGCCATAGTAGGCTCACAGTCTTGAATACAACTTTTATATATGAATAAAAAATTATAGCCAGCAGGAATATTTAAATGTAAATATAGTATTTGGGGGTAAAATATCATCTCTATATTGTGTTTGTAAGTGTTTATATTCAAGTAGCAAAAAATGGGGAAAAACTACATGTGACAACCATCTGTAACTTAACAAAAACCCTGTTCCATCGCTACACCACATCAACATATATGACCCACATCATTTTAAACGCTATATCTACTTTATAGAGAAAATTACATGAAACTTAAGTGTATTTATTGGCCACTAAATCCTAACATTTTTACATTAAGTACTTTTACACAGTTACTACCAACTCTAGAGGAGCAAACTAAAACCGCACTTTTTATCATTTTGAAAGCCACGTTAACATAACGTGATTTTCTAATGGCTACCAAAAAGTCCCGCCATGGATATTTGTTGCAGTAAAAAGTTGTGTTACCTATTTTGCGGCTAATTCAACCTCTCCCTAATTGTTTACCCCGTCATGAATATTTTTTGTTGACCCTCTTAGCGATTATTTAATATTGGCAACTTAATATAATAAAAATAATTATATTGAGCTTTTCATCTAATTACTCATTAATTTGGCCCCCTAATATATTCTTTATATAATATTGCCCTATAAGATTTTTTGTCACCGTATTCAATATATAATTATTGCCCACATAAGAAATGTAATGTTCCTCCTCATCTTCTGATTGGGGAGACAGCGGAAACAGTGTTTATTTTTTTAGCTATCTCACCTTACCAAACTACCTACATTTTTCTGATATTTTTTCTGGCTACTTGATAAATATGGTGGTTTCTTTACATGTAAAAAAATTGGGATCATGATATATAGTGTGGGGTTTTAAATAATGGTGGGTTTGTGGCTGGTTTTCCTTTAGTAAGTCCGGTGGTCTCAAAAACCACCAGAAAAAAAAAACGCTATAAAAATTCCTCCTGATACAATATTTTAAATATCTGTTGAAATCTTCATTCATATATATTTTATAGACTCACTATTAGAACAAACATGAGGTTCATAGATCAAGTTGTGGATGCCCATCTACCCTGTCAGATGGGAACCTGTAATAAGAATTTATAATTCAAATGAGGGACCAGAAATTGTGGGCCTGATTCAGAGTTGGGAATAGAGAGAGAGATAGCACTTAACTGTGAACCTGAACAAACCATATTGCAATGCAAGGGGTGTAAATACATATTTTTTTTTGCATGTAGGGTAAATACTGGCTGCTTTTACATGTAGCCCACAAATACTGCACAGCTTTATTATTACTCTACAATTTAGATGTCAATTTGGACACCTCCCTCCCAAATCTAAATCTCTCTGCACATTTTAAATCTGCCCCCCCTGAAGTGCAACATGGTTTCAACAAGATGATCAGTTGAGAGAGATATCTCTCTCTATTCCCAACTCTGAATCAGGCCCTGTGTCTCTGAAATACAAAACATATTGTCTTGAACAAGTCTTCAGACACTTATTCATAAAAGAATGGAAAGGCTATGAGTGCAGCTTGTATCTACAGACATACAAAAGGAAGCACAAATCCTGAGATGATTGTATACTTAGTTCCGCACTCCTAAAATGCAGACATAAAGTTACTACACTCCGATGGTTCCTCAGGAAAGTTGAATCAATAACCTGTGGATGAATGGGTAATCTTGGGAAGCGAACATTGAGTTAAGGTTGGAAGTTCTATGCTCAATGGGTGTGGAGTGTGTGACTTCTACATGGAAGAGTACATTTTCTTGGAAGATGGGGTATTTCCAATAGGAAATACTGTAAATAAAAGACAAAAACAGATCTAATGTATTATCCGTGAAGAAACATTGGTGGAGGACTTAAGGTGGAGCTATATTTAAGCATATACTATAGATAGTGTAGGGTATTGATACCATTTGAACAGCATTGATATTAGAGAGATTTGATTGCACAGACCAGATTGCCCATACCTCCCATTTCAATATAAATTAACTTTGTCACACAGAAACAGTTTGCGGTCCAACACACACAAAGGTACTATATTGTAAAAAGGGTATAATCAGCCTTAATCTATACAATGCAGCTATATACAGGATAAAGACAAAGATACAATTACCAATATTTTGCCATGCGGTCTGGATCCTAGACTAACAGCTGTCCATCAGGATTGCTGTGTGTTTCTTTAGGGTCAGGCAGGGAAAAAGGAAGCAAAGAAAAGGGCTTGGGATCCAGACTGCATAGGAATTTATAGGTGTACAATTACCTTTGAACATAAGCTGAATACTCAGAGGGGTTCCCTATTGGCCCTTTATTACTGAGTCACAATGGTTGTTGCTATTCATTGGTTAGTAGATGGTTGACGTCACTGGAGGTTGAACTGTGTTAGAAAATCCCTTTGTCTTAACATTTGGCATGCAACTCTACAGGGGATGTGTACAGTGATTTTTACAGTATAGAGTATAATTCTTGGCAGGTCTTCATAACTCGATAGTGATCCCTTCCATATTCATTCTGTTGGTTTCATATTCCTGTTGAGACAGAGGGAAATCGGTAGATACTACTCATGACCCATTTATCTTATTCCTAATCCCAGATATCATATAACTGCTATTTAACATGTAACATTCACTGTATTTGAATACAAAAAATACCACTAAATGGCACTGCACCTCACAGCTGCAAAAGGAATGTAATAGGTCACCAACTCCTAACAATCATGAAACATAAAAATACAACCTCACTTGCGCTTGTGAAATATGTTCCAAATGTTCATATATTTTTCATATATTTCAATACGAAAATCCATGGTACATGAAAAAATAAAAGAGAAGAGAAGACAAAAATGTGTCATAAAGTCATTTCTTAAATGCACACCACTGCATAGATGTGTTGGTAGTATCAATAAAGTGAGTATAAAGATCCTCTCCAAGCTTAGATTCCTTCTCCCTTTGAAGAGATGTCACCCAATACGTGAAAAAGAAGGCATATAGTGAAGTTCTCACATGTATGCTTACGTTCAATGACGTGGTACTGGCATATAAAGGTATCTTTAGGTTGATCACCAACACAAAATCTTCACACCAGATTACATCTCGTCCATCAATGAGCACATCGATGATGGTCTAATGCTTATTTCCGTATGTCTAACAAGAAAGTCCTGGGCCTTATAAGAATACAGAAATAGCATAAAACGATGGCAGGGAAACTTCACATCAATAAGAAGACACTGTTCAACGCGTTTCGGCGTACTGTGGCTCCTTTTTCAAGATATGTGTCTTATCCGCTGCCCTCTGGAATTAGACACAGAGGCACTGCATGTAATGGACAAGAAACCATGGACCGGCAGCACTCAGGGCTTTGTAAATAAAGACAACATACACTTAGCACCAGTCTAAGTCAACGTTTCAATGCTAACGCATTTTCATCAGGTATTTTCAAACAGTATTTAAACAGTATTGCTGTACTAACTTTGTTATGTGTTTATGTAATGTAAAATGGCGCTTAACCGTTGTGAGCACAGAAGCATGGCTCGCCGTTCACAATATGGCGAGTTGCGGGGGCATGGGATGCGTGTGCATGTATAGCGAGCATGTGGAATTGCGCGTGCGTGAATGCGGCGGGAGCGTGTGTTCACATAAAATGGCCGTGGGCGATCAAATCACCCAATGGATGTCGTGTTGCGATTCGTGCGCAATTAAGCGATCGCAACCAATTTATACGGTTTCAACAGTCCACCCTTTGATAGAAATTATACGCTATCACCATACGCAAGCAACAATTAATAATTGGTTATCTGATTAGCCATACTATAAGACATTAGTTAATGTTATTGTTATGGGATGGCATGAGTTGTTAATTTACCCATCAATGAAGCGCTCTTGGGGGAAGGGACATAAAACTAGCCTTATGTGCACACCACAGGCCAGACTGAAGAGGTCCTGACCATATGTTAGATGGGGGAATGCACCTAACCCATAAGGATAATTTTGAATTGTGTAGAGACTTCATTTTATGATGTTTTGAAATAGCATTAATAACACTTTTATGCACTGCTAAACAAATCCAAATCACATCATTACAAGGTACGTGTTCTTATGGGACTTCTACTATCATTCAGATCTTATTTCATGTGGACACTGTATTATAAAGTATTGTTCAATGTTCTTAACGTTATGACTCCATGTGGTCATTTGAATCGTTGAATAATGCGCCCCTGGGGACATAAAGTAGCCCCTCGTAAGCATACCACGTGGACTCTAAGTCGAGGATCAATGGGGAGCTAGTGTGGGAAAGCACCACTCCATGGAGAGGACAACCTTGGAAGAAAGGGGAGATGAAGACTACATTTAAACTAGGGTGTTCTAAAGAAACATTGACAATACTTTATTATACATGGCAATATGCAAGCAAACATTAGATCGTACTCTCTAATTCAGGGTTATAATGTAGGGTATTAGTTACATTAGTATTCACAGCATCATGGGTAACTACCATCATTATTTCATTTTCCTGGTTTCCATTGGAACAACCTTTTGCACACTTCATAGCCGCTGGAACACATCTGATACATATGCCAATTATTAGGATGACCATCAACACTGGGATCAGGAGATCCCTATACTCGCAATCAGTCCTTGGACCCACTCTCCTAGACCCGAGAACTATTTCATAGGGTTCAACCAGGAGAACCACTCTTCGACCTGTTCCTCCACTTCAGCGATTGAAGCATTATGGTTCTTCCGAAATTCCCATTTCAACTGCAGAATTTCATCCATTTTCTGGTCTATCACCTTCTTGGGGTCACTAGTGCTATTGGTGATATAAGTACAAAATTAAAACACCAAACTGGGTGGCTAGGGTTACGCAATACCCTCCAGTGACAGCAGTTAAATAATTCAGCACTAAACGATGTTGGACCAGCTCTTTCTTGTACGCTTGCAACTCCTTACCAGTGTACCTAAAGGTGTCATCATATAGCTTGGTGATATTATCTATTAATTTAGCGAGATCTTGAATATACCTAAAATTTAGAGATCCCCGAGCAATCCTGGTGGGATCAAGTGCAACTAAAATCTGGAAGCCAGTCTTCTCACTTATCATTTGAGTGGCTTTATGCACATCACCAGGAATCATGTTTCTCTTATTTCTGTGTTCATAATGCATATGAAGGTATGGAGAAGGTATGTTCCTATGGACATCAATCATTTCATTATGTGCAAGAGTCATGACTTCAGGGAGTACCTTTCCCAAATAGCATAGTCCACTGGAATTTGGAGAGAGCCATTTATACGCTTTTCTACCACAAATATAATATACATCATCTGGGAGGATGAATGGGATGGAATGTTTCATGATACCGGTACACATCTTTTCTATGAATGATCCCATCCCTATCTCCTCCATTTGGCTAATACAAGTATCAGGTTGTATGATCTTCGCACAGTACCCCGGTGGTACTCTTCCAACCATCACTTTAACATTACTCCGCGTATACCTGTACCTATAGAATTTCCCACTTGTAACAATGTTGTATAAAAGTGCTAAGTCTATAGATACATTATCGGCTCTCAGTGAGAAGGTCATTGTCTGATTAATTCCTGTGACTTCCCAATTCCCAGGTTTGTTGGGATTGGTGAAGTTGAAACATAACAGGGATTTATCTACTTGATATTGGTGGAGCTTCAAATTAGATATGTTAAATTTTCTGTCCACCGGTTTGCCTCCCTGTAAGTCAATGACTTCAGAGACCTTTAAGGGGAATGGGACTAACCCTACATTATGCTGTCCTTGAGGAACCTGGGAGCATACCCAACATTCGGTTTGGTTCAAAACCTTACCTACTAGGGAATGGTAGTCCTCTAACGGATGCTCGCCCAAGTATAAATTACTCTGGGTCTGACATCGTAGGATGCATTTATCATTGACGACAGGCCCACAATTTGCGCATATACAATACTCTTCAGACACTAAACCTTCACACTGCCTCCGAGATTCCAAGAGAGCAGATCTTTTAACCACTACAGTGCTAATTTTAGTCAGGTACTGGCCTTGTTTTTGCAGCTCTTTCTCTCCTAGATCCTCTCCACTGACACCACTACCGATCTCTCTCTCCATCCTCCGACCACCAGCACAGAACCAGGACATCCCGAAACACAACAGTATGATATGAACTCTGGGAGGATACACAAAAGCAGTTACAACCTGAAACCCCATCACTATACCAGGTCTTACCAGCCTTGTTCAAGTGCTACTGATACAATTAGTAGCTTTCACGGAACAGGCTTGCAATCGACAGGTCCAGGTTCTCTGTCTCTCCCCTGGTCTGGTTCTCCTCAGGATTTTTGACCTTCCGACAATGGCTGGAATGGACCCAGGTGTCTCTCTCAGCTACTTTCACGGATGTTGTACTTGTCAGTAGCACTTGGTATGGTCCTTCCCAATGGTCAGTCAAACAACCTTAACGTAAAAAGTTTCGGATCATACCATACTCTCCAGGTTCAACATCATGACAGTTCATTTCAGGCATATCAGGTGATAACAGTTTTAGATAACAGTTTTAGTTTCTGCTGCTGCTGTTGGAGCTGCTTACTCATCCCTATAAGGTACCTCACAGTAACCTCGTTGTTACTTTTCAAATCTTCCTGAGGACTTATAATTAAATGAGGTTGCCACCCGAACAGTATTTCGAATGGGGAAAGATTAAGAGGGGATCTAGGGGTGGTCCTGATACTATGGAGCACAAGAGGCAGAGCTTCTGGCCATCCCAAACCAGTTTCAGCCATGATTTTACTCAGCTTGTTTTTAATAGTACCATTTACCCTCTCCACCTTGGCACTGGCCTGCGGTCGATATGGGGTGTGAAGCTTACTATTAATACCCATCAACTTACACATACATTGAAAAACATCTCCGGTAAAATGGGTACCCCTATCACTTTCAATTACTCTAGGGATACCATACCTACATACAAACTCCTGAACTATTTTCTTTGCCGTGAATGCAGCAGTCTTGGTAGCAGCTGGGTATGCCTCCACCCAATTAGAGAATACATCTATGCAAACCAAAACATACTTCAAGTTCCTGCAGGGTGGTAACTGGATGAAGTCAATTTGTATGACCTGGAAAGGGCCGTCTGCTGGAGGGATGTGAGATGGTTCGGTGGGTACAGTTTTTCCTATATTCTTCCTTAAGCAGGTCAAACAGGACATTGCTCTCTTCTCTGCTTGGGAAGAAACGCCAGGTGCATACCAGTATGCCTTCACTAACTTACACATACCCTGCTTACCCAGATGGGTCAGACCATGTGCTGCTTCTGCTAAGCTTGGGTAGTATGCCTTAGGAGCTACTGGCTTCCATTGTCCATTTCTCCAGAGCCCGGAGGACTCTTGCTCACATCCCTTGGATCTCCAGCTTGCCTTTTCCTGATGGGTACACACACCTTGCATTTCAACCAGTTTCTGCATCTCACCGTTTCAAATACCAACACTTTATCCATTTGATTAAGTTTTAAACCTGCTGCCCATTTGGCAGCTTCATCAGCCCTGTTGTTACCCAATGATACTGGATCATCTTCGCAGGTGTGGGCTTTACACTTAATGACAGCTACTGTCTTGGGTAGCTGTATTGCCGTCAACTGTCATTTTATGTGATGTGCATGTGCGATTGGTGTGCCTGCTGCCATTAGAAAATTTCTTAGACGCCATAGGGCCCCAAAATCGTGTACCACCCCAAAAGCGTACCTGGAGTCTGTGTAAATATTGGCCGTTTTTCCTTCGGCCAACTTACACGCTTTCCTTAGTGCCACGAGTTCCGCCACCTGCGCTGAATGGGGTGGACCGAGTGGTTCGGCCGCTATAATGTCCTTGTCATCAACCACAGCATAACCTGTACATAACTCACCTGTATCAGTCTGTCTATGGCAACTCCCATCCGTGTAAAATGTTAAGTCTGCATTTTCTAACGGTGTGTCATGAATGTCAGGCCTAGCTGTAAAATTTTGATTTAAATACTCCATACAGTCATGCCTATTAATTCCTGTACCAAACTCACCTTCTACCACTGGTAACGATTCACCTTTACCTTCCACCCTTTGTGCATCATGAGGCACACTTGGTAAATATGTAGCAGGGTTTAAAGTATTACACCTCTTTATAGTAATGTTGGTCGGTGCAATTAACGCTAGTTCCCATTTAGTGAACCTAGCGGAGGAAACGTGTCTGGTCTGGGCCGAATTTAACAGGGCAGAAACAGCATGTGGTGTATGTACAGTCATGTCATGGCCTAACACTACATCCTCACTCTTTTCCACTAAGAGTGCGGTTGCAGCTACGCTCCTTAAACATGTTGGGAGTGCTCTTGCCACAGCATCCAACTGGGCACTGTAGTATGCTACTGGTCTATTGGCATCACCATGTTTTTGTGTGAGAACTCCTGCCGCACAACCAGCAGCCTCCGTACAAAATAAATCAAAGGGTTTCCCATAGTCTGGAATCCCCAATGCAGGTGCTCTTATCAGACTGTCCTTAAGATTAAGGAAGGCTTGCTCTGACTCTTCAGAGTGCAAGACACGGTCAGGTTTTGTGGAAGATACTAACTCCTGCAGTGGTAAAGCCAGAATGGAAAAACCGGGTATCCATGACCTGCAATACCCACACATGCCCAAGAAGGTACGGATCTGGTGCTGGTTCTGCGGTAGTGTCATGGTCTGTATGGCGTGGATTCTGTCTGCTGTCAGATGTTGGAGGCCTTGGGTAAGACAGTGTCCCAAGTATTTAACCCTGGTCTGGCACGGCTGTAACTTGTCCTTAGCAACCTTATGCCCTGTGTGCGAGAGGTGAAGCAACAAAAGTTTAGTATCATTTAAACATGACATAAACGAATCAGAGCATAGCAACAAATCGTCTACATATTGGATTAGTACCGGTCCATTGGCAGGTTGAAAAGACTATAAACAATCATGTAAGGCCTGGGGGAAGATACTTGGGCTATCAATGAAGCCCTGGGGTAGTCGTGTCCATGTGTACTGTACGCCTTTGTATGTGAAGGCAAATAGGTATTGGCAATCAGGATGAAGGGGGACGGAGAAGAAAGCGGAGCATAAATCTATTACCGTGAAATGGGTTGCGGTTGATGGGATTTGCATAAGGATGACAGCTGGGTTAGGCACTACGGGAAATTGACTTTCTACCACCTTATTAACCCCTCTAAGGTCCTGTACCAGCCTGTACACCCTGCCACCACTCTTTTTCACAGGGAAGATGGGACTGTTGGCTACACTGGCTGTACGGACTAAAATTCCCTGCTGTAGTAAACTCTCAATTATGGGGTGAACCCCTAACTCCACTTCTGGCTTTAATGGGTATTGGGGAATTTTAGGAGCGTGTCTACCGTTTTTCAGGTTTACCATGACGGGAGCTACATTTGCCATTAACCCAGTGTCCTGTCCATCCTTAGTCCAAAGGAAACTAGGTATTTGTTCTAACATTTCATCTACCTGAGCTGAACCCTTGTCTGATGTTATGGTGTGCAGCATTAACCTTTGGGGAGTGTCTAGCACATCCCTTACCTCATGTGCAAACCTTCCTGGGACATCCATAAATATCCCGTCAGGGGTACAATAGCTAATACATCCCATTTTGCACAATAAATCTCTTCCCAGGAGATTAGTAGGGGCTGTTGCTGCCAGGAGGAAAGAATGCCTGGCATGCAAAGGCCCAATGGTAACCTCCGTGGGTTTGGTTAAAGGGTAATGCTATACGCTACCTGTTACACCCATTGCTGGTACTGTCTGGTTTGTTATCTGTAGATTTTCAAGAGATTTTAAAACAGACCTGGTCGCCCCTGTGTCTACTAGGAAGGAACATTCAGTACCAGCTACATTAACCTTTATTACCGGCTCTTCCCTAGTACCTCCCGTTATCCTGACTGCCTGCAGACTACAGGTATGACCTAACCCCTATAGTTGGCTATCTTCCCCCAGCAAGGCATTTGCAGCAACTATGTGGGCAGGATTTATCTGGTAGTTCTTATGGTTACGAGATGCATCAATACGTTGCTGCATGTGGGGTTCCTGAATTATGACTCTACAGTCCTTCCTAAAGTGTCCGACTTGGTTACAGTTAAAACATTTCTTAGCTGATCTGTTGGGGAAATTTTGTTGAATTCCGGGAGGAGGGGATTTTGAGTGTGGGTATGATGGTTTTGGGTGTGTGTGAAGAGTGTGTTGTGGCCTGGTGTGGTATGTGTGAGGGAATTGTATGGGTTGGGCCTGCGCAGGATGGTAGGTGTTTAAGACTTGTAACTGCGCAGGTGGATATGTGTTTGTTGGCTGTAAGTGCATATCTTCTAGAGCTCGAATGCTAACAGCCATTAATTTCTCGCTCTGAGCTTCACGTTTCCTTGTGATATTCTTGTCATGGTCTATTGCAGTTTCCCTGAGCGCGTCAACTGTTATCCCTCTCCAACCAGGGTGTGAGGTCTGAACTCTGTCTTTCAAACTGTCTTTTAGACCGTCCATTAGAAAAGTGATGACCATTCCCCGGTAGTGCGTGCTATCCTTAATGTTTTCGATCCCAGTGTACTGAGTGATCGTCTGCAGTCCACGATTAAAGTAATCTTCTGCAGGTTCACTTTCCTTTTGTTTAATGGAGAAGATTTTACTCCAATTAACAACTAACGGGAAAAATATGGCTAGTTGGGCAACTATACGTGCAATGCAATCCTGATTACCTTGATCAGTTAAGGGGATGTCTGCATCCAGAGTACATGCTGTGATAAACTTTTTCACATCTGTACCTTCTGGGAGACATGCTCTTAACACCACTCGCCAATCCTTGTTGGTTGGCTCATGGGCATTGCCTAGATCCTTTATGAAACGCTGACATTTTGCCAGATGTTTCTTGGGGTCAGGAAATTCAGACATAATGGAATGTAGTTCCGCCCGTGTCCAAGGACAGTGCATCGCTACTTCCCTTGTGGGTACGACACCATTCGCATCTGCGTTCCCATTAGGGACAATAATTGTCCTTACAGGGTGGATGCCTCCCACCTCTATACCTTTAAGCCTATTACTGTAGCGAACGGTATTAGAAACCTCCGCTATTGAAGCAGTTGGTTCTAATACGTCCTGCACCCTTATTAAAGGAGCCTCCCCCACCATGGGTTCTACTAGGGCCTCCCCCCATGAGCTAAGGATCGCTCCCCCCCTCTTGATGCCATAGGGGCAGCTACTTGTACTTGCTGGGAAGGGACATTTAATAACTGCACAGCATGGGATACAGCAGACATTGCTACAGGATCACTTTCTGCATCATACACATTTTCCAAATATTCACTCAGGACCGGGTACAACTTACTTGGTTCAGTTACAAAATTTTTATAGTTTTTGTTATGTGGTAATGTATCATCACCGCCCACCATAAAAGGTGGCGGGGGTGCGCAAGCGCGATTAGCAATACCTTTGGCAACGCTACCGTGCCACAAGTTTGCATTTCCCTGTGATGCGTACGCTACACTGTGTAGCGTTGCATGCGCATCACCCCTAGGCATGCACGTGGCTCCACGCGGTGCCCCATGCACGCCATTAACCCATGTGCGACTCTCATTCAGCCAGAGTTTCAAAGAATCATCATACTCCACTCTTTTCTTTAGGGATTTCACTCTACATATGTGATCCCTAAGGTTATTTAAAATCTCCATATTAAAGCTTCCAATCTTTGGGAAAGGTTTCTCACTCTTACTCGTCATCTTAACCCACACAGTACAGTGCGTCGTTGCGTACGCACCATATTTAGTGTACATTATATGAAGAGCCGACCCGGTCGGACCTTGCATACACAGCGCATCGTCTACCATCCCTGTTGACTGTTTTGCGCCCATTTTGCAAAAAACAACAACAATGATGAGACCGGTGGAAGAATTAACCGATAGGCTGCCTCCACGCACCTATTCTACAGTTAGCTAATATCTAAAAATAGGGAACACAGCAATACCTACTAAGGCAAGCACAGTACCACCTATAATAGGGAACACAGGAGTTATCTAGCTATAGATAAAACCACAGTAACCACCTATTGTCCTTTTGTCCCCGCAACCAGCCTCAGTCAGAGATGCCACACTCGTATGGTCCGGTCGCAACACTCAAAGGCCCTAACTGACTGATGAATATTACAACTACACTGGAAGCTATATTTTATCGTTAACTCTCTTTAACGATAGGAAACCAGGAGGATCCCCTCTGCCATTATACCTGTTATGTATACCCTATATTTATTACCTAAAATAGGGACCACGAAGGCACAACCTATTTCACAATCTCAATCATACACCTTACACACTTCTATATTGTGGCCAAATAACAAAAATAAAAAAAATACCTTTCTTTTGATTAATAGCCTTTTGGAGATTCCCTCCCTATCAATATGACGTATTTCAGTCTTGATGATTAATTTGAATTCTAACAGAAATGCTAGTCACATGCTTCACTTGCTATTGTGCGTTCGGTTACAAACAATTAGATGTAATCACTACACATGGCAGGAAGTGGCCGTACATCCGGTCGCACGCACTATGCTGCTTCTGTTTGCACGTGGTGTACACTAAAACCTTTGTGGTGTTATTGTGCGATCGGTTGCGCATGCAATGCGCGGCCGTTCTACAACAACGTGGGCAAGCACAAATCTCTCTCCACTATCCCAGATTCTAATCAGCCCTCTCTGAATTCGCAAACTGCGAGTCTCCGTCTCTGAACAAAAATAGGAACGCAGGAAAAAAGTCTGCGGGCGCCTTTCCAGTCTTTTGTTCCAAGACGAGGGGAGCAGTTCAAAAACACAGTGATGGGTGATATCCAACTCGGTGAGCCCCCATTTATTGATACCATTTGAACAGCATCGATATTAGAGAGATTTGATTGCACAGACCAGATTGCCCATACCTCCCATTTCAATATAAAATAACTTTGTCACACAGAAACAGTTTGCGGTTCCAACACACACAAAGGTACTATATTGTAAAAAGGGTATAATCAGCCTTAATCTATGCAATGCAGCTATGTACAGGATAAAGACAAAGATACAATTACCAATATTTTGCCATGCGGTCTGGATCCTAGACTAACAGCTGTCCATCAGGATTGCTGTGTGTTTCTTTAGGGTCAGGCAGGGAAAAAGGAAGCAAAGAAAAGGGCTTGGGATCCAGACTGCATAGGAATTTATAGGTGTACAATTACCTTTGAACATAAGCTGAATACTCAGAGGGGTTCCCTATTGGCCCTTTATTACTGAGTCACAATGGTTGTTGCTATTCATTGGTTAGTAGATGGTTGACGTCACTGGAGGTTGAACTGTGTTAGAAAATCCCTTTGTCCTAACATTTGGCATGCAACTCTACAGGGGATGTGTACAGTGATTTTTACAGTATAGAGTATAATTCTTGGCAGGTCTTCATAACTCGATAGTGATCCCTTCCATATTCATTCTGTTGGTTTCATATTCCTGTTGAGACAGAGGGAAATCGGTAGATACTACTCATGACCCATTTATCTTATTCCTAATCCCAGATATCATATAACTGCTATTTAACATGTAACATTCACTGTATACCTTTAAAACACATAGCATTGTGCGTATCTCAGTCAGTTTAGGGTTAAATGGGATATAAGTTTATTGTAAGGAAAGGCTGCTGTCCATCGGGGTAAGGTTTCCGACAATAATACTTAAAAGCTGGCTATGCGATTGAAACGCAAAACAGTATTTAAACAGTATTGCTGTACTAACTTTGTTATGTGTTTATGTAATGTAAAATGGCGCTTAACCGTTGTGAGCACAGAAGCATGGCTCGCCATTCACAATATGGCGAGTTGCGGGGGCATGGGATGCGTGTGCATGTATAGCGAGCATGTGCAATTGCGCGTGCGCAAGTGCGTGCGCGAATGCGGCGGGAGCGTGTGTTCGCATAAAATGGCCATGGACGATCAAATCAGCCAATGGATGTCGTGTTGCGATTCGTGCGCAATTAAGCGATCGCAACCAATTTATACGGTTTCGACAAGGGTTATGAACCCCTATAATGAAAATGTTTACTTCAAAATATGAATGTATGAAGGCTTTTTCATATATGTCTGGTAGGTCACACCATATGGTAGATAGTATCTTATCCGGAAAGGATGTCTGGCAGGTCACACCATATAGTAGATAGTATCTTTTCCGGAAGGATATCTGGTAGTTCACACCATATGGTAGATAGCATCTTTTCTGGAAGGATGTAAAGTAGGTCACACCATATGGTAGATAGTATCTTATCTGGAAGGATGTCTAGTAGGTCATACCATATGGTAGATAGTATCTTATCCGGAAAGGATGTCTGGCAGGTCACACCATATAGTAGATAGTATCTTATCCAGAAGAATGTCTAGTAGGTCACACCATATGGTAGATAGTATATTTTTGCTATTGTATTCATTTCTGAGATGATTTCACTAATTTCTTGCTGTTTCCAGAACTAGTTATAGGAATTAAAAAAAGGTGCCGTACGACTGAGTGCCATCAGAAAAAAAGGACCGTGTGTGTGTGCACTTGTGCATGTGTAAAGATAATTAAGTATCACTGTTAGCATTAGATGAAAACATTGTATTGCTCACAGAAGAACACTTAAACTACAAATATCCTTCCCAGCAAGTAGTTGAGATGTGCGTCTACAAATTCACTAAACATAGATCTTTGAATTCTGTAATCCATATAAAAATTTAATTACATAAAACCATGGGGTAAAATCCTTGTTAATTTAAAGAGAACACACACTGTGCAGTGACTGAAGATATAATACATTCAAAGGGGCAGGAGTATGTCTGAAATAGTCATGAGCATAGATATAGGCTAAAACTGGGTAGACACTACACAGTGGTGTCCAGGGACAAACGCAGGATTTTTAAAGGGGGGGTTCTAGTACATATATATATATATATATACTGACATATATATATATATATATATATATAAATATATATATATATTTACACACACACATATATGTCACACATACATTCCACACACACATGCATGTACACACACTTACCATGCTGCAGGTTGGAGACGGGACTAGGTACCATGTCAATAAGCCGATTCGCGGGTCAATTCTATTGCATCATATTGGCTCCGCCTCCTCCCCATTGACCCGTGAATCGCAGCATTATGCCATGAGAGGGCGGTGCTTGCTCTCACCTCTGTCAGGGGGGCTTTCTGGGTACTCAGAAACCCCCCCTGCATGCGCTGCTGGTGTCCTACAAAGGTACTATAAAACTACAGTTCCTGGCACTAGTGATCAGTGAAAATTCTAAGTAAAAATATACTTTTAATAGGTACAGTACTCTTTTAATTAGTACCTGCTGCGAGTAATTAAAGGTCTAGTTAGGCCCCAAATGGCACAATGCCTCTAGAAACAATTATAACAATAAGTACTAATAAATTGGTATTTATAAGATTTTAATAAATCTGTTATAGTAAAAAGTTTTGCTCTCTATTAATTGAACAGGATGCTTATTTAATTTTACCAAATATAGGTTTTATTATGCATTAATATGTATCAAATCTTTAAAAAATTGCTTCTATTCTATAACAGATTTATTAAAATCTTATAAAGACCAATTTTTTAGTACCAGCGCAGTATTTATTGTTATAATTACTACACAGTGGAGTACCCAGACGACGGGATGACGAGATGGAACGATACATCGCATCGTCCGTACACCCTGCACTGTGCATTGGACGCCGCCGCAGTGTGTCATTCCATGCTGCATTTAGCAGCATGGCGTCATTCATCGCGTCGTCCTTTCTGCTGTACAGTGATGTCGAATATGAAGAGATTATAGAAATATACAGTAATAAGAGATAATTCACAATTCCAGGGCAGGAAGAATAAGTGTCATGGGCTGTAAGCACACTTTTTGATGCTTGATGATTGGCTGCTTACATTTCATCTATTGTGATTGGTCTGATTCTCCAGTGGGTGTTAAGCTGCATACATACACAACGATTTTTTTAACGATTATCGTTAAATGATATCGTTTAACAATGATAATCGTTTGAAGAAATCGTTCACTTTCTGAGTCAAACCATGAACGATTATCGCTCATGCGCGTTCACGTTTGTAGTTTGTAGTTCAGTCAGACTTTTCAACTGAACCATTTTCAGTAAGGGAATATGCAAAAATCTGACAGATAATCTGACAGAAAATCGTTCATAAAATCGTTGGTAAAAAAATCGTTGTGTGTGTATGCAGCTTCAATATTAGCCTCATTTTTTGCTAGTCAGGACTAATTTATTCATTAATTTGCCAACAGCGAATCACTGAAATTATGTCTCATTCCAGAATCGGCAGATTCGTTTCGTCCTTCTGTAATTATCATGACAACTTGTAGATTCAGAATCATCACAGTTGATGTAATAATTAAAGTAAAATGAAGCAACAATTGTGCAGCGAAAACAACAACCATGGGCTGTAAATTGAGACACATAATCATGTCATCGCTGTGAATGAGCAGCAATATTATGACATTTAGTCATGGTGCCCCTGCCAGGCAAACTGCCAATGCAGTTGCCCCTATTAGCACCTTCTGTAACACTAATTTCCGCTCTTCGGCTCTGATTGTTTTGTGTTGAATGAAGAATCTGCATCCTTAAATTTCAGATTTATAACACCAAGTAATTTGTCTCAGGACTTAGACTAATATAGTAATACAGATGTCACTGGCACTTGACAGGTTACCCTGTGCACCATAAGCTTGGCTAGAATATAAATCAACACCTGCACCTCTTCTCTTTTTCATCATGTCTATAGCCAAATGCTAAATAGCTGTCATGCCTAACGATACTTGTACCTGAAGAAAAGCTTGTACAGATTCATTTTCAGGACTGCTCTGTGAACTGCATTTGTTTTATGATTTACTTAATTTTGTAGTTGCAACATTTTTTGCTTTGGCAAAGCCCAGGTAATTTTATGTTCTTGGGAAGTGAAAGAAGAATTAAAAGAAATATTTTTTCAATGTGTCAAAAACTGAAATATAGGGCCCAGATTTTCCATGGTAACAATTTGGTATCAATTATAGAGGGATGCAATCGGGAAGCCGGCTGACATTTTACCGATAGCCGGCTTCCCGACTGTCATATTCCGATCGAAGGGAAGCCGGGCGCCGCGAGCGGACAGCCGCGCGGGGGGGAGGGTTAGGTTTATGGCTCCCGGGGGGGACTTAGGGTTAGGCACCACCCCGGGAGGTTAGGGTTAGGTTAGGGGGAGTGAGGGTTAGGGTTAAGCACCCGCCCGGAGGACTTAGTTTTAGGCAGCGGGGAAGGGGGGGTTAGGTTTAGGCACTTAGAGGGAGATTAGGGTTAGGTACTTGGGGGGGAGGTTAGGGTTAGGCACCCCTAAGGGAGGGTTAGGGTTAGGGGGGTAGGTTAGTTAATACTTACCTAGGGACGATCGGGATTTCCAGCGCTGCTGGGCTGCCAATGCCGGGATCTGGTCGAGTTCCGGGCTGCCGCTGCCGGGAATCGAACTGCCAGCCATGCGGCCGGTGGTATTTCATACTGATTCCATTATAGATTAGTCGGAACAGAAAATAACGTTAGAGATCCTCACACCAATAACTAGTTAGTAGAGATGCAGGAATATGTCATACATACCTGTGTCATGGGACCAGTATCCTGATGGCTGTAAATGTGTCGTTTATGAATACCATCACCTCCATTGAGTCACAAACCAAGCAGCACTGTGTTTTAGCCTTTTAGCTTTATAGAGTGAGCAGATTTTCTTGCTGCTCAGTTTAAACTGCTGATTTTGGCCAGATCATCCAGGGGTTGTAGCCTGATGTATGCATTCTGCTATCTACCCTCAGCCCTCACCTCCTCTGGGCTTATACAGTATTTTACGATTGCAGAGTTAGTTTGTAAAGATATAGGGGCCTATTTATCATTACAAATTTGCGTGATATTTCATGAAAACAACCGGAGATATCTGCTGTGGTCTCTCCATTTCCATCTGCAAATGCAGCCCCCATAGGATTCTACAGATTTATAAAGCTGGCCCCAATAGGGTCCGCCATCTCCAGATGGCGTTATCCTATAGTAGCCTATGGGCAACTATTCTGCAAACTCTTCCAAAGAGCGATCTTCCGGATCCCTCTCTGTTGGCCCCTGATGATGCATGTACCGGCTTTATGCTATCACACGACTTCCAGCTCTTCACTAGTATGGGCTCCTATCAGGGCAAGATGTTTTTGGTAAATTTATGTGAAAATATAAATTTTCACATTGTAAATTTGGGCAAAAAATATTTATCACGTTCGCATTAAAAATGTGGGGACTCCCAGTGGGCGGGGCATCCAAGATGGTTGCATTTTACTTTGGCTTCTGCACTGCTGAAATCTGCCGACATACTCTGCCTTTAATTTCTCACTCCACCTGCTTGTGGCAGATTTCCCTTGCTTACACTGTGGAGCGTTTTATTCTAGCTCCTGAAGCAGAACGGTAGTCGCTATACTATCCGCAGAGTTCAGGCTCCTAAGGCTGGAGGTGTAATAGCCCACTATACCTGCTCTCATAGCTGGCTGCTACACGACCCTCCTCCTCTTTTTCGTGCTTTGGTTGTCACCAGTGTTACCACAAATAGAGCTGTTAGGAAATAGATTACTGCACCCTGATGTACTTGGAACCAGCTTCTTGGAACAACTGCATGGTGTAACCTGACTGCCCTCATACTCTAAAGTCCCGGGGAGGGGTGTTCTCTGTCTGGGGACAGGAGATGCTCTCCGGGTATTACTTCTGGCTAGGATGTGCTGAGACCAGGCTACTGACGGGGACACTGTTTATTATTACATTACTATTCCATGACTTAAACCCATTCCTACAGATTGTGGACTGAACCATTACCACTGTTGTTCTTGCAGTGTTCATCTTGGCATCTGTGCAGCTCCTTTGACATTTAGTAATTATTCTCAGTGACTCCTTTCAAGTGGTGATACACAGTACCTGCTGGATGCTGTTTCTCTAGTGACCGGAACAGAGTACAGTATCTGGAAGACATATCTTCAGATTGAAGCTAAGGCAATTTTATTGCTTAGACTGCCTTTAGGCTCTTTCATATCATCTCGTCTGCATTGGGGCACCTGGATTGCATTCTAATCCATCATTCCTCCATACTGCTGATGCCGATCTGTTTGAATAGTGCTTTCCGATTTACCTTGTGTTAAATTGTATTTGAACCATATTATCATAGACTGCTATGGTTATCCTCACTGGGTAGAAGACGGTCTAGAGTTTAGTACATCTCCCCCTTAATACTTTAGCTGTTGCATTGTGTACAAACTTGGAAATAGTTTTTAATTCAATAATATAAGACAAACTTAACTGCCTGGCTATATTGATAGTCACTGTTTAACAGATGTCTGTATTTCTACCTGCTGCAGTTTGGCAGAGGTCACTATTTCAAAGGCTGGCATTACTGAGGCTGCCAATGTGTTGGCAGCTGAGTTATTGAAGTTACTGCAGCCACAGTTAGATGTCGATTTCACGCCTTGGTTTATCATTATTATTGTTTATTATCCTTTATTTATATGGCACCACAAAGGTTCCCCAGCACATTAAAAAGTAAATAAATGAACACACAAGAAAAACAGTTATTAACAGTACAAAACAATGCAGGACAAGGACATGGTTTATAAACATTGCTGCATAACACTGCAATAAGTAAGAGGGCGTCAGCAATCAAGTGTTTGGTGCCGTTTGGGGAGTTAGGAGTAATTGACAGTATAAGTATGTGAAGAAGCAGCACGTGAGTGAAGAGGGCCCTGCTCGTGAGAGCTTACATTCTAAAGGGGAGGAGTGGATGGTGCTTGTTCCCTGCACAGGACGGGTGGGAGAGGCCATGTCAAATTTTTAGACTTCCTCACTGATGGGAAGCCGGAGGTCGGCATTTCGACCGCCGACTTCCTGACTACATCCCATTTTACCTATATGCCCTAGTATGCTTACAATATGGGTTGGGTATGCGATCCCAGTGCACAGAATGCCGATGGTCAGAATACGGATGGATGAAATATTGACAACTGCGGGTAGCTAAATTAACCCTAAACCAACAACCTTTTCTGTAGCCTGACCCTAACCCTCCGCTCTTACAGCCTAAACCTAACCCTCCCCCTAGTAGCTAACCCTAACCTCTAACCCAAAACCTTACCCTAAAACTTTGCGGCCGATGGGATTGTCAAGCCGAGCTTCTGTCCCTTGTCAGGATTCTGTCATCAGTATTGCGACCGCCGGCATTGTGTTTGTCGAGATCTGAACTACATCCCTACAATATGTTATTGATGAGATGAGCATGTCCAGTTCTCTGAGAACTGGACCCACCCGAACATCCCGATTTTGAGTCGGATCCGAGCCAGGCTCGGGTTTTTCCGCCTGACTCTGATCCAAAAACGAGGCAAAATGTCATCAATCCCACATTGGATTCTTGGGGGTTGTGGATTGCATATAAGTCCCTCCCTGTGGTGATCAGCGCCATTTGCTTGCTGAGTCTGTCCAGGCGCTGTGCTGTCCATCCAGGGGGCTTTGTTGTCCATCTAGGGGTCTGCTGTGCTGTCCATCCAGGGGTGTGCTGTCCATCTAGGGGTGTGCTATCCAACCAGGGGCTGTGTGCTGAGTCCATCCAGGGGCTGTACTGTCCGTCCAGGAGCTGTGTGCTGAATAGATCCAGGGGTTGTGCTGAGTCCATCTAGGGGCTGTGCTGTCCATCCAGGTACTGTAAAAAAAAGTCAGGAAAAATTAAAAAAAAACTAAGAAAAAATAATAAGTAAAAAAAAAGTTAAAAAGTAGTTATTTTATTGTGCTGTACTCGAGTGTATTCATATTAGGGGTGTGCACCGGCCACTTTTCGTGTTTTGTGTTTTGGTTTTGGATCTGGATCTTTCTTCGTGTTTCGGATCTGGATTGGTTTTGACAAAACCACCCTTTCGTGTTTTGGCTTCTGGGTTTTGTGTTTTGGATCTGTATTTTTTTTTTAAAAAAGCATAAAAACAGCTAAAATCAAAGAATTTGTGGGTTTTTCTGCTCCTATGCTATTATTAACCTCAATAACCTTAATTTCCACTCATTTCCAGTCTATTCTGAACACCTCACACCTCACAATAGTGTTTTTATGTCCAAAAGGTTGCACCGAGGTAGCTGGATGACTATGCTAAGCGACACGAGTGGGCGGCACAAACACGTGGCCCATCTAGGAGTGACACTGCAGTGGCAGACAGGATGGCAGTTTGAAAAATTAGGCCCCAAACAGTACATAATGCAAAGAAAAAAAAGAGGTGCAAGATGGAATTGTCCTTGGGCCCTCCCACCCACCCTTATGTTGTATAAACAGGACATGCACACTTTAACAAACCAATCATTCCAGCGCCAGGGTCTGCCACACGACTGTGGCTGAAACTATTGGTTCATTTGGGGCCCCACAAAACAAGCTGGCACTTAATCTGTCCCTGCACAAACTGGCTCTACGGAGGCAAGATGTCGTCCTCATCCTCCTCATCCACCGATTCCTCACCCTCTTCAGTGTTGTGTACATTCTCATCCTCACAGAGTATTAATTCGTCCCCGCTGGAATCCACAACCACAGGTCCCTCTGTACGTTCTGGAGGCTGGTCTCCCTGGAAGAGTTGATAATTCATTTTTATGAACATCATCTTCTCCACATTTTGTGGAAGCAACCTCCTACGTCTTTCGCTGACAAGGTTCCCGGCTGCACTAAGCACTCTTTCGGAGTACACACTGGAGAGGGGGCAACTCAGGTAAAATAGAGCCAGTTTGTACAGGGGCCTCCAAACTGCCTCTTTTTCCTGCCAGTACAGGTATGGACTGTCTGACATGCCTACTTGGATGCTGTCACCGATGTAATCCTTTAACAGACAGACGCATGCTTGTCGCTGCTGCTTTGAGGATGCAGGTGCGGCTACAGCCCACACATTTCACAAAGACAGAAAAAAAAAGAAGAATATTTTTATTTTTTGTGGAGCACACTTTGAGGGTTACACCACCCTTTAACAGACAGACGCACGCTTGTCGCTGCTGCTTTGAGGATGCAGATGCGGCTACTGCGCATACATTTCACAAACCAAAGACAGAAAAAAGATTATTTTATTTTGGTTGGAGCGCACTTTGGGGGTTACACCACCCTTTAACAGACAGACGCACGCTTGGCGCTGCTGCTTTGAGGATGCAGGTGCGGCTACTGCACATACATTTCACACACAAACACAGAAAAAAAGATTATTTTATTTTGTTGGAGCGCACTTTGGGGGTAACACCACCCTTTAACAGACAGATGCACGCTTGTCGCTGCTGCTTTGAGGACAGTATCATATGCAGTGACAGTAGACTTATTAGAAATTGTTGGCACGTCCTTCTGTCCGGACCAGATGTCCAAACCGACCCTTGACTTATGACACAGGCGCACGCTTGGCGCTGCTACTGTGTTGATGCACGTGCGGCTACATCGCACACTAGTCACAAACACAGAAAAAAAATAGTTTTTGATTTTTTGGAGCACTTTGGGGGTTACACCACCCTTTAACAGACTTATGGGACACAGGTGCATGCTTGGCGCTGCTCCTTTGTCGATGCACGTGCAGCTACAGTGCACACAATTCACAAAGACAGAAAAAAAGATTTTTTTATTTTTTTTGGAGCGCACTTTGAGGGTTACACTACCCTTTAACAGACAGACGCATGCTTGTCGCTGCTGCTTTGAGGATGCAGGTGTGGCTACAGCCCATACAATTCACAAAGACAGAAAAAAAAAGAATAATTTTTTTATTGTTTATGAAGCGCACTTTGAGGGTTACACCACCCTTTAACAGACAGACGCACGCTTGTCGCTGCTGCTTTGAGGATGCAGGTGCGGCTACTGCACATACATTTCACACACAAACACAGAAAAAGAGAAGATTATTTTATTTTGGTTGGAGCGCACTTTGGGGGTTACACCACCCTTTAACAGACAGATGCACGCTTGGCGCTGCTGCTTTGAGGATGCAGGTGCGGCTACTGCGCATACATTTCACACACAAACACAGGAAAAAAGAAGATTATTTTATTTTGTTGGAGCGCACTTTGGGGGTAACACCACCCTTTAACAGACAGACGCACGCTTGTCGCTGCTGCTTTAAGGACAGTATCATATGCAGTGACAGTAGACTTGTCAGAAATTGTTGGCACATCCTTCTGTCCAGACCAGATGTCCAAACCGGCCCTTGACTTATGACACAGGCGCACGCTTGGCGCTGCTCCTTTGTTGATGCAGGTGCGGCTACAGCCCACACATTTCACAAAGACAGAAAAAAAAAGAATTTTTTTATTGTTTGTGGAGCGCACTTTGAGGGTTCCACCACCCTTTAACAGACAAACGCATGCTTGTCGCTGCTGCTTTGAGGATGCAGGTGTGGCTACAGCCCACATAATTCACAAAGACAGGAAAAAAAAGAAGAATTTTTTTATTTGTGGAGTGCACTTTGAGGGTTACACCACCCTTTAACAGACAGACGCACGCTTGTCGCTGCTGCTTTGAGGATGCAGGTGCGGCTACAGCCTACACAATTCACAAAGACAGAAAAAAAAAGAAGAATTTTTTTATTGTTTGTGGAGCTCACTTTGAAGATAACATCATCCTTTAACAGACAGACGCATGCTTGTCGCTGCTGCTTTGAGGATGCAGGTGCGACTACAGCCCACACAATTCACAAAGACAGAAAAAAAAGAAGAATTTTTTAATTGTTTGTGAAGCGCACTTTGAGGGTTACACCACCCTTTTACAGACAAACGCATGCTTGTCGTTGCTGCTTTGAGGATGCAGGTGCGGCTACAGCCCACTTAATTCACAAAGACAGAAAAGAAAAGAATAATTTTTTTATTGTTTGTGGAGCGCACTTTGAGGGTTACACCACCCTTTAACAGACAGACGCATGCTTGTCACTGCTGCTTTGAGGATGCAGGTGCGGCTACAGCCTACGCAATTCACAAAGACAGGAAAAAAAAGAATTTTTTTATTGTTTGTGGAGCACACTTTGAAGGTTACACCACCCTTTAACAGACAGACGCACGCTTGTCGCTGCTGCTTTGAGGATGCAGGTGCGGCTACAGCCTACCCAATTCACAAAGACAGAAAAAAATTAATTTTTTTATTGTTTGTGGAGCACACTTTGAAGGTTACACCACCCTTTAACAGACAGACGCACGCTTGTCGCTGCTGCTTTGAGGATGCAGGTGCGACTACAGCCCACACATTTCACAAAGACAGAAAAAAAGAAGAATTTTTTGTTTTGTTTGGAGTGCACTTTGGGGATTACAGCACCCTTTAACGGACAAGCCAGCCGGCCCTTTACTTATGACACAGGCGCACGCAGTCGCTGAATGGCAAAAGTGGCCAGAAATTTTTCAAGCCACCCAAAGCGTCTCCTGCACGCCCCTGTCGCTTTTCAGAAAATTCTGCACCACCAAGTTTATTGTATGAGCAAAACATGGGACGTGCTGGAATTTGCCCAGATGTAATGCCCGCACAATATTGGTGGCGTTGTCAGATATCACAAATCCCCAGGAGAGTCTAAGTGGGGTAAGCCACTGGGCGATGATTTCCCTCAGTTTCTCTAAGAGGTTGTCGGCGGTGTGCCTCTTACTGAAACCGGTGATACACAGCATAGCCTGCCTTGGAACGAGCTGGCGTTTCTGATATGCTGCTACTGGTGACGCTGCTATTGTTGCTGCGTAAAGTGATACATTTACCCAGTTGGCTGTCACAGTCATATAGTCCTTAGTCTGCCCTGTTCCACTTGTCCACATGTCCATGGTTAAGTGGACATTGAGTACAACCGCATTTTTCAGGACACTGAGGACACTTTTTCTGACGTTTCTGTACAGTCTCGGTATCGCCTGCCTAGTGAAGTGGATCTAGATGGGATTTGGAACCGGGGACACACTACCTCCATCAATTGTCTAAATCCCACTACACTAATGGCGGATACCGGACGCACGTCTAACACCAACATAGCAGTCAAGGCCTCAGTTATACGTTTTGCTTCAGGATGACTGCTGTCGTACTTCATCCTCCTCGCTAAGGACTGTTGGAGGGTCAGTTGTTTAGTAAAGTAGTGGTGTTCCTACTTCCTCTCTCTGTTGATGAACAACTCCCAGCAGCAGCAAAAGCACTAGGAGGAAGTGGTTCTTGATCTTTCCCTATTTTATTTTTATCGGAGAAAGTTTGGTCCTCCATTTATGTTATATTGATATATACATGCGGCTAAGGCGCACACAAACACAGAAAATAATTTTTAATTTTTGTTGGAAACTAGTGCACTTTGAGGGTTACACCACCCTTTAAGAAATGAGCCAGCCGGCCCTTTACTTATGGGACACAGCCACAGTGCACACAATTCACAAACACAGAAAATATTTTTTTATTTGGTTTGGAGTGCACTTTGGGGGTTACAGCACCCTTTAACGGTCAAGCCAGCCGGCCCTTTACTTATGACACAGGCGCACGCTTGGCGCTACTTTGTTGATGCACGTGCGGCTACTGCGCTCACAATTCACAAACACTAAAATATATATTTTTTTGGGAGTGCAATTTGGGGGTTACAGCACCCTTTAATGGACAAGCCAGCCGGCCCTTTACTTATGGGACACAGGCGCACGCTTGGCGCTGCTCCTTTGTTGATGCACATGCAGCCACAGTGCACACAATTCACAAACACAGAAAATATTTTTTTATTTGGTTTGGAGTGCACTTTGGGGGTTACAGCACCCATTAACGGTCAAGCCAGCCGGCCCTTTACTTATGACACAGGCGCACGCTTGGCGCTACTTTGTTGATGCACGTGCGGCTACTGCGCACACAATTCACAAACACAGAAAAAATATTTATTTTTTTTGCACTTGGGGGGAGCACCCCTGATGGACAGAGCACCCCCTGGACAACACTACAGCACCCCTATAGGACTGGGACACTGCACAGGACTTTGGAGTGGACACAGCCCTTTGGACAACTGACTTCACAACACAGTCCAGCCAGCCCCTATGGACTTTGGAGGAGTGGACACAGCCCCTATGGACAATAGCAGCACAGCACAACACAGCCAGCCCCTATGGACTTTGGAGGAGTGGACACAGCCCCTATGGACAACAGCAGCACAGCACAACACAGCCAGCCCCTATGGACTTTGGAGGAGTGGACACAGCCCCTATGGACAACAGCAGTACAGCGCAGCACAGCACAACACTACATTGCACTACACTACACTACCCAGCCAGCCCTAACTCCCACCCTCCCTCTTCACTGTCCACAGCCGAGTGAGAAAATGGCGCCGACGCGGGTACCTTATATAGAGTCCAAAACCTGCGAGACCCGGAAGGCGGGATGATGACGTTTTGCCTCGATTTCAGATCCGAGTCAGGCGGGAAAAGTCGGATCGGGGGGGCTCAGGGGCGTTCGGATTTCAGAAATCCGAACCCGCTCACCCCTAATTCATATAAGCAGTTTAAGCACTGTGACGCTGCAGGCTGTATCCCAGTGTATTCATATAAGCACTGTGATGTGGCAGGCCGTACCCCAGTGTATCAATATAAGCAATGTGATGCTGCAGGCCGTACCCCAGTGTATCCATATAAGTACTGTGATGCTATAGGCCATACCCCAGTGCATCCATATAAGCACTGTGATGCAGCAGACCGTACCCCAGCGTATCCATATAAATACTGTGACACTGCAAGCCGTACCCCAGTGTATGTAAATAAGTACTGTGACGCTGCAGGCCATATCCCAGTGTATCCATACAAGTACTGTTATGCTGCAGACCGTACCCCAGTGTGTATCCCTAACACACAAGTACTGTGACGCTGCAGGCCGTACCCCAGCGTATCCATATAAGTACTGTGACGCTGCAGGCCGTACCCCAGTGTATCCATATAAGTACTGTGCGCTGTTTGGGGCATTGCAGACTGTCTTTTTGCATAGATAACAAACATTTTTAAAGTTTATTAAACTGCCATCATGTCTGCCACTGCAGTACCACTCTTATTTCCTATATATGCCATGTTTTTAAATTGCACTACCACAGCCGTTGAAATCTTTTACATGCAGTTGAAAAATCTCCAAAATGTCCAGAAATTGTTATAGCCACAGTCAGCATCCCCTGTATGCCCCTTTCATTTTAGTTGATTGGGTGGGTAAAACATGGTAGAGTTTCAAATTTACCATTTTTTATTTGCTCCTCCCCCACCCCAAATGGTTGCCCCTGGACCCTGGTGAATTGATACAGTCGGTTGGTATAAATATCAGTTCAGCTGAATAAACGCATGCCTCCTTAATGTGTAGGTGACTCTAAGCAGAATAACTGGATAATATAGATGGTGGGTGTCATGTGAGAGACCAGAAATTTGAGCAGCAGCACAGAGCATCTTCCTGCCAGGATGTGTGGAATGAAGTGCAAATACGTTTAATACAAATATTAGTTGTGTATATTGGTCACATACTGTACACACATATTTACTTGGTACATACCTAGTGTAAAGCAGGCTGAGACAACCTGAGGCACTCCACCCGTTGTTGACAAACATCCTCCAGCAGGCCCGGAAAACAGCACGGATGCTGAGAGTTGTAGTTCAGCCAGAGAGCTACATGTTGCTTTCCTCTGATGTAAACAGCAAGTCTTGGTCCTATTATCCCCAACAACCTCCCTGAGTACAAAGTAAATTTCTGTGTACTATTTAGCACCTCCACAAGCATGGCCACTGCATTTCTATCAGTTGTATAAAACAATATACAGCGTATATGGGCAATCAGGATGTGGCACAAAATGGCTGCCCTCACTGTGTGTTAGCAACAGGTGCTCTGCAGATGTCACTCAGGTGATCAGGTTTTAGGATATTGGTTCACATAGGATTGGACACAAGTGGGCTTCAGTGAGCCTGCTCCCGTATATGCCCTTAGCATCTTTGTGCGATGGTGCAGACCAGACACTGCATAATATCGACTGACAAACTCTCCACGCTCAAATAGTGAAACCTCCAGATCAAAGATGTCTTTCAGGAACTGTAGAACTTGATCCTACATTGACCCTCCCTCATAAATTTTCTTCAGAATCAAAAAATTTAAATAAATGTACAAACTAATCAATCATTCCTTCCTATCCCTGCCTTCAAATACTCCATAAACATACTCCATCTCCTTCAGGCCTCTGATCTAGTTCTTGGTTTCTCTATGGGGTAGTATAGTTTATTAAAGTGCCATACTCTATGCCACTGCAGTGCCACTTGATGTGCCATGTTGGAAGCTGAACTGCCACATGTTTGTAACGCCCACTGTTGTCACTTAGCTTAGTCAGCCAGCTAGCTCAGTGCAATCTTTTAGCCTAAACTGGATGAAATCAATATTGTGAGCTGCACAAAACTCACTGGAAATAAAATGTTATTGAGGTTAATAATAATGTAGGAACGGGTATTGCTTTTGTGGAACTATTTGAAATTCTATTGGTTTAATTTTCAATAAAAATATTGTGACTAAAAAAATAATAATAATTATAATACTGTAGGAAAAAAAACAGGCCCAAATTATATGTTTCAGCTGTTTGTAGGATTTTTTAGAAAAAAATATAGATCCAAAACCAAAACACGCAAGGGTGGTTTTGCAAAATCAAATCCAGATCCAAAACACGAAGGAGATACGATCCAAAACCAAAACCAACAAGAATGGTCCGGTGCACATCTCTAGTTATTGTTAAAACGAATTTGCATCCACTTTTTCTATAATTACTTTAGTTTGTTGTGCTTCAATAAAGAAAACAAAATGTAATAAAATAAAAAAAAATTAATGAAAAAAATGTGTATTGTGATAAATATGCCCCACAATATTTTCATTGGAATTGTTCTATGTGATTCACCCACCTATTACATGGGAGTATTTATTTTAACTAAAAACATAGTGTTTTTTATTTACTAACAGTCTTACATATGTTCATCTTCTAACATGAGGAATATTAAACTTATAATAGATATACATTAGGTTTAACAGCTGCATACATTATAGGATGTTTATGTTTCCATACTTAAAAAGTCGAAAATGGTTATGTATTAACTGTAATTTTCAATCTATTTGAATAATTATGATTATGTGCTTATTCCTGTAGTTTTAAAATATTTCTCAAAACACTTAATTTGTTAGCAGTTGTGCAAATGTCTATTAATAAAGCTCTTTTCATCTCATGCTGGTCCCTACTATTGTGAATTTACTCATTTAAGCAATTTTGAACTACAGATTTTCCAATTATTGTTTCTATCTATGTGTCTGCCCAAATGCTTTTGCTAAATATTACTGTTAATAGTGGTTATTTTATACTTTGCTTTTTTATGCCGCAGTTAGATTTCACAGGATATTTCCACCCACAAAGTAATCTACAGATTACAAACAGAGTATGTTGAGTACAGTCTTAAAGGAACCATTAAGTTAGACAAAAGGTAAATTATCAGGTGTAACAAATCCAATATGACTATAGCAAAAAAGTTGAATTGAAACTACAAAGTTAACTTAACTAGGTGTGGGGTGGGTGATGAATGCAAGGGATCTAGTCAACACCATGGAATTTCGACATATGATGTTGTTCTGCTTGATATTAAGGGGAGTATTCAAGAACACAGCTTTTGTTATTGAGGTGAAATATAGTGGCCAGAATATAAGCTTAAAGGGAGAAATTACCTTGAGAAAGAAGGTGTGCGGAAGTCAATTGTAGGGGTTGACTTAGAAGATAGGAGCCCAGGCCAGGCAGAAAGAGTGTTCTTTGGGGGCGATTTAATTGTCGAGTGGGAGGTGATAATTAATGGGCACCCAGTTTTGCAATTCAGTTGTTCTCATTAATTATCACCCTCTTCATGCCCTATTAGATCGGGTTTAGCCCTAACCATGGGTTTTCATGTAAATTTCTGCTCGCACCGCAGAAATGATGGCATTGGCGGCTATCACGCTCAGACAGGGGAACAATTGAATTGCTCTGTTGGGCGACTGAAAAAAGTAGCCACTGGCTAAACAATTGAATCGCCCCTTTGTTGTGATTTTCTCCATATAAGCTATGAACCAGATGTACGGCTTCAGTGAAGAAACATGGGGCTTTTTTTCTACTTTCATGTTTTAGCAATAATGATCAATCCACCAATATGTAGTGGAAAGCAGACTATTTATCTGCACCCTGCAGTGGGTGACAGAGAAGGAAGGACCAACATTTTTTTAGGAACAGGGCACAGTTGAAGCAAAGATATCCTGGACCTTGTCCCAGAAAGAGAAAATCTAAGGGCAAGACTACCAGATATGTGTGAATTTTCCTACCTGTCCTCAATCCTTCCAACAATCAAATGAGTTAAATGTTTTGGAAAGTTTGTCAAGGGTAAAGTACCACCTTTAATATATCTTATAAACATTCTCCTTATATATGGTGGTGCTTGCAATTTTTTTTAATTATCTCCCAGTAGTTCTCCTCAGAGGGGACTTGAGGTCATTTCCCTACTTCCTTTCATATCTGACCTGAGTTCCCAGTATAGAATCCCATGAAGCTCTGCAATGGGATAACATCATGCCTGAAATGCATAGCTTCTCAAGAGGGTAAATCTCCTAGGCCTCGTGCATTAGGAGTAGGGATGTGCGCCGACCCCCGTGTTTTGGTTTTGGATCTGTATCTCCTTCAAGGTTTTAGATCTGTTTTTGGGTTTGCAAACCACCCTCAAGTGTTTTGGTTTTGGATCTGGATTTTTTAAATAAAAAGTAGATAAAAAGTTTTAAAAACAGCTAAAATCATGTATGGAATCATTTATGGAATTCAAAACCCGAAATTCAGATTTAAAATCCTAATTCTGAACCACAAAAAGATCAGAACCTCAAACCGGATTTACCCGGATCTCCTCAGGAGATTAGAACGGCGACTTGAATTTATCCGGATTCACGAAATTCGGGTGGATTCGGAATTCTGGAGAACCGAACCACATATCTCTAATTAGGAGTGTTCTGGTGATGTGTCTTAATGCAAATTTCTTTGAGTATTTACAGTTAACTTTTGGGCACTTTGTTTGTAGGGTTTCAAATGAGAGTAGAAAATATATATTCAAGAGGTTAATCACCTATCTAAAAGGTCGATTCCAGTTATGTTTGCCTTTCTGTCATCAGCTGCATTTATTCTTATCATGCTGATTTCAAAGATATTGCTATTTCTGTATGCTAGAGTTTGCTAGGCAACCATATTCACTTTGCTTTCCTGAGCTACTCGCAGGAAACATTCCCACAACTGAAACATCTTCAATTGTAAGACTTGTCACTGCTCCTTACTTAGCAGCTGACCAGCCAGCACTTGCTGTGTCGCTCCCACAAGTCACACAGTGGTTTTATTACTCCACTATACCTTAACTTAAACTAAACTATAGTATTAAAGACTCGGACACATATCTTTTGGAAAAAAGGGTCACAGACAAATTTATTGATCATATTATAATTGAATAATTAAGTATGGTGGCAGGAACAAGCAGTGCTACTTCAGCTACAGCCCAATAATAATATTGAAACAAATGGGGCAGAATTCCACCGCAGCGCAAACATGATTGGGTAGTTCCACCCCCCCCTCCTTCATTGGCCAAGCACTGGTTCCTCCCTGAGATGGAAACCAGGTCCGCCCCTGAGGAAATGACAAACGCATCGCTCTCAAGGGAAAATGCCACCAATGCACTTTTGCATTTAAATAGGCCGCCAAGGAGCACTGCTTTCTTCCGAGCTGCACCTCCCTTGTTGGAAGAAAAGTACAGGAAAAAATACATTATAACAAAAATAAAAAAGGACAAACAAACCAAACAAGTCAGGTGGGCGGCAGGGGATCACAAACTGTAAAGAGGAAATGGAGCCTCTTCCGTGCTACTTATATGGCATACTAAGCCCCACCCTTTTAAGAACCTATTTGGCTAGCTAAACAAAATTGACAGCAAACTGCTATTAATTAAATATTTAACCCCTAACCATCCTGGCCAGTAAGAATTACGTAAATGGGTACTTATATCTCCTCGAACTTAATTAAGTTGTTGAATAATTTTCTACCCAGCATCTGATTGGCCAGTACTTCCAAACGGTAAATTCACTTAGTGCCATTTCTCCCTTGCTGGTTTTAGGTTTTCAGTCTTGTGCTGACTGCTGACTGCTGCCTGCCCTTTCTGAACTTTGCCTGTGTTTTGACCATTGCCTTAGCCCTCAGTCTGCACAGACCTTTGTTTCTGACATTGTGATTACCCATTGACCTCAGGCTGTCCATGACTTTTCATACTGTTTTGTTTTGTGTTGTTAGTTTGTATGTTATCCAATTTTGCTCCGACTACTACTACTAACTGTACTTGTGCTGCTAGCAATGCTATGCTGCTAAGATTTAAGTCCGGGGGGCATCAGAATACTAGACAATGCTGTGGGTCCGGGAAAGGTGACTGCTATTGGTGAAGCATCTCGCGACCATAGGTTCGATAGCAGTTGCTACCAGATACTACGTAGTACAAATCCCAACAGTTTTCCAATTTAAACCAGGGTTTTGAATAGGAAAGACCTGTGGGGAAATCTGGGTTGTCCCAAAGTGTTAGGACAGGAATAAATGAGGAAGGTGAAGCAAATCTATGTCAGTAAGAGGTTCAAGGTCAGACATATACATTTTATTTTTGTAGATTAGGAGGGGACTAGCACAGACAAAACATGTTTTGCATTCATGAAGAATTCAAAGTGGATATCTTAACATACAAATCAGTACCTGAAGAAGTTAGCTAACAGTTTCAAGGGTCTGTACGCTTTAAAAGTCTCGGGACTGTAGACCGTTCCTTCTGTGGGGGTCTCTGTGGTCTTGGAGTGAACATATTTGGGATATTATAATCAAAATGTTGGATATGTTTCTAAAGAACATAAATAAAAACCAAATAGCCACTCCTACAAACAAGAGAACCACCTATTCTCCAAAGGAAATCATACTGTGAAAAATATTTGTGAATAGTCAGCGCTTAGTCTGTCCAGCTTTAAATGTAGTAGGTAGACCCCATCAATGTTTTCATATATATATAATATATCCCCATGCAATGAAAACAGAAAACCATATACATAGTGCAAATCTGTATACAACTGAAGAATGACTCCACTTGTGCAAACAGATGTAGGCTGCTCCCACAGCTCAAGATGGAGAACAGCAGATCATTTTCAGATTGAGTTTCAGACTCTCACTCCTCCATACAGCCTTGACAAAGTTGCACCAAAGCATTGAAACGCATTGTCAGGAGTGGAGTGGGAGCCAGTTACTACCAGTCTAAGAAGGCAATGCAGTGATCTGGATGGCATGTGTACCCAGAATACCATATGCCCAGAAGCTGGCATTTGTTGTTCTGCAAACTCATTGATATCTATCTGATATTCTTCATAGAATTTTATTTCACATACTGTATCTCTACTACAAAATTAATTTACTGAGTGAGATGTACTTTGTGAAGAAATAGAAACTAAGATGGGCTTTCAGGAAGTCTTGTATATTCTGGAAGTCTTGTAAGCATTTATTTTAGAAGGTGTTTGCACACAATCCCAAAGCTTTCAACGCGCAATCTTGGGTTCCGGACCTCTGGGAGCAGCTTACTTCTGTTAGCACAAGCTATTCTTCAGTTGTATACAGGATTGCACTATGTATTTGTTGGACTAGGCCTACTTCATTTAAAACTGAATTGACTGACCTCGGACTTTTCACAAACATTTCTTACATATTTGGGATATTTTTGGAGGATTGTGAGGCTTCAGGCAGATTTCTTGGCACACGGTCAATCTTGTGTATTTGTGTATTGTGTATTTAATTCTGAGCTTTAGATAGAGATTTTGCTAAAAGCTGCTTATCCTGATGTCAGAGAAATAACTAAAAATGTCAATGCTTGAACCCTGATGAAGTTTGGGCACCTCCAGACAAAACACATTAATTCCCAATAAGGAACAGAATACACACTCTCAGCATCACAGCTGATATCTGCTCCACCCTGTTATGTTGATTACAAATTGTATTTCTTGTTGGTAATACTTGTATTATTACAGCTAGACAGTGACACAGACATCATCATCTCCTCATTGCCATTCTACTTCTCTCCCTCTGTCTTGGTCACATATCCTACCGTGCTGATGGATTTTTTTTTTTAATTATATTTTTATTGACTCAGAAGCATATCAGGCATAGGCACTTGTTTTTTTTTTCCTTAGCACAATGTGCTAAACATCGTATAGTAATTATACAATATAATCTATAGGAGATACAACAAACAGAAGGTAAGGTAATGTCACATGGACTTTTACTGAAATATAAAAATTACACAGCAAATGTGTAGATGAAAGAGTTTGTCGCCGTGCGGACTAGGGACCCCTCCCAACGGTATCGGGGGATCGTTATCTACTAGTCTTAATTCAAACCAAAAAGTGGAAGAAAAACATTGCTGAAGTAGTTGCTGTGTTCTCGAGGGAAGGGTAGTGACATAACTCTCCCAAACCTCAAAGCATTTTCCAACCCTAGATTCCTTGCTCAAGGATGCCTCCGGCCAGTCTATTTTAAACAAATAGAATAATTTTTCCTAAACAAGGAAAAAGGGGGTATACCTGGCTATATCCAAACCTGGAGTATGTTTTTTCTTGTGGCTGCACTTAGGGCCAAAAGTAGTTTACTGCTAATCTCTGGTAATACTGTATTCCCAATATGGTTCAAGATGCAGAAAACAGTAAAAAGTTAACCAAGTGATCCATTACAAATTTTCTGACATGAAGGTCAGGGTTATTCATAAAGGAGCAAAAAATGGTTCTGTGGGCATTTAAATGGGATTTGTGTCTCAAAAGATGTAATATATGTGTACTCCAGAGTAGTGGGGTTGTCTTTCTATAATGGGGAGACATCATAATCTGGAATATGTAGAAAATAGACTAAACTACAGTCATAGAGAAAAACCTTCAAGGGCAGAATCAGTGTATATGTCTGAGTTATGCAGTCAATCCCAAAGATGGTTATATAGGGTCATGTGATTATAATGGGTGACATTGGGAAAGTTAATGCCCCCATTTGATTTAGTTTGTGGCAATTTTTCCACTGATGGATTTTTAAAGATAGACTACCTCTTATTACTACTACTTGATAATGCACATAAACAGTATATATATATATATATATATATATATACACACATATATATATATATATATAAATATATATATATATATATATTACTACACATCCCAGCAAGGACTCGACAATTTACACTCCACAAGTCTGCCCATGCACAGTCTTATATGTAACACCACATTACTGCCCAAAACACTTCTGGTGAGCAGAAGGAGCACCACAAACACCAGCCCAACGACACCTCAATATTGGCAAGTCTGCATGCTTGACTCACCACATCAGGTGAGCGGCCAGAGCTCTGTGGATTCAAGACACAGAACATAAATGTTAGTATTCACCATCATTCAAGCTATGGATTTTATCACCATACAGATAACATTGAGTTGTGTGGTTATGTGGTATAGTTCCCACACAGAGACTGACGCTTATATCATCAAATAGGGAGATTACTCTTGTTGTCAAAGATAGTTGTGCACAAAAAACTGTCCATACATCAAAGCCCTAACTGAAAACAAATAATGAACAGTACCCTACTGTACTGTATATATTAGGATTGAGTCACTGCACTGGAGGTTCTTACATATGACACAATACAGTTGACTAAAGTCTGGCATTATAGAATATAGTGATTCATATAGAAAAAAGTTAACCATTCATGTCAGTGCTTTTTAATAGCCTAATAGACCTACCACTGATAATTATAAACTCAAAGTTGAATATTTTAAACATTTATTTATTTTTTTAATTAAATTTTACTATTTTATGACATGTCCTAATGAATTCCAATATTGCACAATACAGCTGATAGTATTCCTGCTTATTTCTCTTCACTCTTTTTCCCCCTTATTCCTTCACCAACCTTCTTCCCTGGCGCTGAATATTATATACGTAATGGAAAGACCCAGCTTTGTACTTAATATTGTTCTGTCTTAGGACTGTGGTCATGATCATGTCATTAACACACAAAAAACAGGTCAGTATAGTAAAACAGGTCAGTTTACTGTCTCTAGACACTGGGAAAGCTTTTGAATGAGTATACTGGCAGACGCACTGGAGTGCGTGAAACAGGTATGGGTAGGGAGGCAGAGAGATGTGAATATCATGGTGGGGAAACCATTTTGTTCCTGGATGTTTAAATTTACTTCTTAGTGCTACACTGTTTAATCTTTTGCAGCTGTCATACCCCATACCTAGCAGAACCATGGGGCTCCCATTTCTCATATTTCAAGATTACTTGCCCCACCAGTCCCACACTGGATTCTTTGCTAATAATGGGGAAGAAGAGCTGCTTTAGTTGGAAACTTCCATGGCTGTCTTCACATTTTTTATTTGCAGCCTTGATGCCACTAAAGTGTGTCCAGTAACTTAAGATTGTTGTTGTTGTTTATGAGCACAGGATTTCAAACTTTATTATTATTATTATTATTATTATTATTATTATTATTATTATTATTGTTGTTGGTGTTGTTGGTGTTGTCGTTGTTGTTATTTTCTCAGTTTGTGCCATAGCAGAATTTGCTTTTCAGTATATTTTCACTGTTAAAGTATATTGGCAGACAGCACTAAATACAAGAAAAAAATCGCACTATATGCATGAATCAGTCCACTTGACTAGACAAATACTTAAGTCACTTGAATATTATATACCAATAAATTAGAGGTAAAAGAGATTATTGGTTGTAATATTTGTAAATTGACACATCTGTGAATGACAGAAGATAGTTCTGATCCTTAGGGGTATATTTACTAAAGGTTGATTAAAATTGATGAATTTTCATCAAAATCGATCAACATTGTTGTTGTGTTTCTGGGGATAAATCACACATTTACTCTAATACATTAAAAAAAATTGTCTGTTGGTACAGATCTAGCCGTCCTCATAGTTGCTGCGATGCGCACAGACAGCGTCATGCATCGTAGCATAGCGGAGGTATCGTCGGCCTGCGACCAGGCACATCTGACATTCTCTCCATTGAAGTCTATGACGCGGACGAGGGAGTCGCACCATCCATGCCGCGATGCAAGCGCATGGCATGGCTACATCTGTAAATGTGTGATTTAGCCTCAGAAACACATCGATGTTGATCTTTTCAGCAATTAAAATCGACCTTTATTAAACATACCCCATAATGTGTGGTATCTTTAAGTTATAACAATAGTCACCTCTTGATATGTGGATGGTCCGATATTCAAGTAAGGAATCAGACACAAAATCACTGTTCTCCTGAGATGTAGAATGTGGAAAGCAGGAAGCAGATTGCTGAGCTGCCCGCCTGCCTTGGGAGGTGGCTGCTCGCTGGCAGCTGTGCTGTCCCTCCTAATTCCTGGCAGATGTAAGCAGGCAGGTGAGTATTATTGTGAATGATACTCAGACTCCTATTTAAGGTAAAGTGACATCACCTGGATCCAGAAATATTGAAGGCGCAGAATGATAACCCCAAAAGCCGGTGGAGTTTGCAGACCAAAATTCCAATGAAGCAAGCAGACACCGTCATATTTGCAGAAAAGCCAGGGTTTCTTTCAGTCATTTCTCTATTACTAGTGAAAAATTGCATTAATTTTCACAACTTTGCAGTGAGATAGACATTTAAATTAAATGTAATAAACATGAAAGGAATATACATTTCTTCATTTTGTTTTACTAAATGCTTTATTGCCATATGACCAGTTTAACAGGCCTTCTACAGTAGGGAATCATATTTTTTTAGTGGTCTTACATTTTGGGTTGTTTAGATAATTTAAGGACTAAGGGCCTATTCATCATCACTTAATTTTTACAAAAGCAGGTGAAAATTAACATTTTCACCTGCAATTGTTAAAATGAAGTATTCAGGCTATTCATCACGAAGGTAAAGCAGGAGATATCACCGATATCTCCTGCTTACCTTCCTCTTGTGGAATGGCCCGCTGTCCCCATACACTAGTATAGGGACAGAATTCATTAAGTTCAGAAAATATAATATTTATCTTCAGATGGAGAAAGATCCCAATACCCACTCCTTTCCTATGGGAAGGAGTCCTGGGTCACGAAGAGGGATCCTTTCGGATACCTCCGCCCCAGTCTGGCTCCTTCTGCTGGACGATGGGGCTCTTGTGTGAGTAGGTCACGCATGCACACCCCCATCACTCCTCCGAAAGGGGCAGTGAAAAGATGGAGGACATGATGTAATATTTTCGGTATATAGATCAAACTTTGAGCCAAAGACATGCTTTCTCCCACCACCCGAGATACAGATTAGCATATGTGGGGGCACAAGTAGTCCCCATTGCTGTACCTCGGGTCTGTAGGTAGTGCCTCTCATGGAAAGTGAAGAAATTCTTAGTCAAAATAAATCTAAGACGTTGAATAATAAAGTATTTGAACTCACTTTTCTCCCCCATATTTAGGAAGAATTCTACTGCCTTTATACCTGTTTCATGGTCTATGCTAGTATATAGTGACTCTACGTCACATGTGCATAGCCACATGTCCAATGTAATAACAAGATTCCGTAATTTACCAAGGATATCTAAAGTATCCCTAGTATAGAAGGGTAGTTCCAGTACAAATTTGCGTAGGTTCTTATCAACAAAAGTACTTGCTTTTTCTGTGGGTCCTCCTATACTGGATACAATGGGTCTTCCAGTTGGTCTCTCCAAATTTTTGTTTACCTTTGGTAAGACGTAAAATGTGGGTGTTCTCGGATTTTCCACCCATAAATAATCCCTTTTCCCTTTTTGTAATTACTCCTCAGGTTAAAGTATAGTTCAATGATCCTCTTGTAATCTCCATACACGTGGAGGAGCCGCTCATTGGCTAAGCCCTCGTGGGTCCCAGCCAATGAGCGGCCGCTAATGTTAGCAGCCGCTGTTTGGCTGGTGGCCCGGGACTGAAGTCAACTCGTTCCCACGAGCTGACATTAGCGCAGTGTAACAGCATGCAGAAGCCTGTTGTTACACTGAATCCGGGGCACGTATTGGATTTCTGCGGAGAACATCGAGGGACATAAAGATAAGTATTGGATCTTTTTTTTTACAGGTAATTCCATGGGATACTTTACGTTGACAAGGGGACATGAACATCTGGAAACAGGTGAGTATGTGTAAGTGTGTTTATGGATGCAATAAAGCTTTATTTTCATGGTGTGTTGTGTGTTTTATTAACCATTTCTTTACAGGTGAACTACAGATACCAGTGGGCCCTTAATGCCCCACATGCTGGTACTTGTGGTTCTCCAAGTACCAGCATGCGGGGGAGGCTTGCTGGGACCTGTAGTTCCACTGTAAAGACAATGATGAAAATTCGAATTTTTACACTACACCTAACACTATCAACCCGCCAGCCACCACCCAGGGATGGCAGGGATAGCCCCGGGCTATCAGCCTAGGCCAGGGGTGCCCTGGAGAGGGTGACCCCTTTATTGGGGGCTCCCCTACTCCCCAGGGATCCTTGGCCTGGGCTGACTAACGGTCAGGGCTGATGCTGCAGCTGGGGGGCCCGGTGAAAGGACACCCCTGGCTGTGGCATCAGTCCCCCATTAGAAAGGGTCCAGGGCTGGTTTTAAATATACAGGGGACCTCACGTCATTTTTTTTCTCCGTATATTTAAAACCAGCTCTGTCCCGGGTGCCTGTTGCTGGTTCGTAATTTACAGTGGAACCCTACCCATTTTTTCCCCGGTAAATTAACAACCAGGACGGGCTGGCAAGCCCGAGGCTGGTTAGTCTTTTGGGGGGGGACTTCACGTTAACCCTATTTTAACCATTTACAGAAAGAAACATACACAAATCACAATGATTTGTGTATGTTTCTGACCACCTATCAGCTCAGGGGGTTGAGAGTTTGAAAAGTGATTTTGACAGAGAGTTTGCTCCTATCTCACCCGAGCTTGTCATCCCGATTTTTGGTGAATTTGAGAGATGTATGTTTTAGGTGAAAAGTACTTCCGATTTCCCCCCATGGTAAATTGATTCGAGATTGCTATCTCACCCAAGTTTTACGAGTGAGATGAGAGAAATCTCTCTCTAATGGTGCATACACACGGTCAGATTTTTCCTTCAGATCTGAACGATAACGATTTCAAAATCGTTCAGTCGTTCATATCTGAAGGAAAATCTGACATATCTGACATATCTGTCACATCTGTCAGATGAACGATTTGAACGATGCGCGTTCCCGATGGTCAGATAACGATATCTGACATCTGATGTGTTTGCAGACTTGGACGATTTCCATTCATTTTAATGCAGTCATAAATCGTTCAAATCGTTCAAATCTTTGGTAAAAATCGTTCAAATCATTCAAATCGTTCATCTGACAGATCTGACGGATCTGACAAATCTGACAAATCTGACCATGTGTATACTCCATTACTCACCCGACTTTACCTTTAGTAAATTTGCAAGCAGAAAAAAAGTCAATAAATCACCAGAGATGGTCATCTCGACCTACTGTATCTCGATTCTTAGTAAATTTACCCCTTAGTAAATTGACCCCTTATAATATTAGTATAGATTTTAAATAATATGCTTCTATCTGTGTCCTAACATGCATTAACCATAAATTACTTGGGTTTTTTTCTGCCGCCAAGCACTGAATGAAAACAACTGACAGTTCTGTTCCTCTAATGCACATAAAGGACATTTCATAACTTGCTTTGACCTTTTCTGTATGTCACAGTAATTTTTTGTGCAGTCATCGTTAACATTCTTACCTATTACAGTGTGTCATATGTATTATCATTTGTCACTTTTATCCTTTCAAAGCTGTTCACTTCCACCTACAGACCTGACAATTAACACATCTCTACTTTCCAGCCTCTGGACAGTTTCTGCCATTAGATAATACTTTTGGCTCATCAAAGTCATTGACTATAGTCTAGTAAATTATACACTTGCAGGAGTATATTGCAATTTGCTATACTATGATAATTTGATTTTTATACAATAGGAATACGCAAGTGTAGGAGTATTACATTTTGAGGCTTCAGTTATCAACTATTTTGTAATGATAAAAGTAATGTATATATGTAGGAGTCTTACTGACAGATATTTTAATGGACAAAAAAAAACTTACATATTTTGGCATGCAGGTCCTTTGTCATGTGTATAAAGAAATAACAGATAGATACCCTTTCCAAAACCTTGAAGTAAAATAAAAAATTCAAAAAGGTCAATATAAATTCCTAACAACAACAATGATCAGACTGGCGCTAATATAACAATATTTGATAATTTATCCAAAAACAGCTGCACACACCTATGCAGTGGCGTATCTATAATGGGTGCAGTGTGTGCGGGGCACACGGGTCCAGGGGGCCCCGCACCACATACTGCACCCATTTTTTTTTAAACGTACCTGTCCGTGGTCCCACGTCGGGTGTCAGCGCTGCGCAGAACACCGAAAAATGGCCACCGCGGCCATTGTCCCGATGTTCTGTGCATGCGCAGGAGACTCCAGACACTAGAGTGTGCCCAGAGTCTCCTGCGCATGTGCAGAACACTGGGAAAATGGCCGCTACGGTCTTTTCCGCCGTTCTGCATATGCGCAGTAGACTCCGGGCACACTCTAGTGCCCGGAGTCTACTAAGGCGCCGGTGGCTGGCCAGCCACATCAGTCGGCTGCCAGCCACCAGAGAGAGAGGAGGGGGCCCAGCACGGTGAGTGCACATGGGCCCCCTCCTCTCTTAAGACGCCCCTGTACCTTTGGGTCTGTGTACACCCAATTCTGACCACCAATAGGTGATCAAGAGGAATATCACTTATTGCTATATTCTGTTCTCAAGACTGCCGGGCATTGGTAACATCCATTTGGGAACCTAAGTCCACCTGGCATCCATTCTCCCATCCATACTGCGGGACCTGGTCTGCTATAGAGGAGAGATAAAGAAAGAGAGGTGGTCACAGGCTGACTTCATTACAAACCTCTGGACATCTCCCTCCTCAAGAGCACCTGTACACTTGTCCTTGCCATTTGGGGTGATCATCACAACGGGCCCCTGTAACCAACACGGATTGGAGAAATTTCTATTCAAAGATCGGGAAACCATCAGCATAGCGGCTCTCCTGGATTTAAGGAGACACTTGCCACATTATGCGGAGCAGAGTAAGTGCCTATACAAGGTTTGGAAATCCATTACACCAGTTGCACTTACCTCCATAAAGAGACTTTATTAATGCTTGTGTCTTTCAAGTGAAAACTGTGGACTCAAGACTGTTTCACCAATAAATTTTTTGGATTGCAATCCGGTGAGCTATATATGCTATACATTAAGACAGTCCCGTGTGGTTATTACCATAGTTAGTTATATCTATTAGATCCCTATTGTGGAGTTTTTTATATATATGTATTTGAATATTCTGTTCAGACTTTTTCAGAAGGTTATGTCTTTTTAGCACATGTTTTATTGTCATATGATTACATATTGTATAAGGATTGAATATTTTTATGCTACTTTTGGTGCCTTGAATCCTTTTGTTTCTGCCATATCTGGTTGCTGTTTATTAATTTAGTTTATTAGCGCAACACCATTAGTGTTCTTTCAATATAAATGACTGCCACCAATTAACTAGACATATAATACATCACTGAAAACTGTTGCAAAACATTTCTGATGATAAAAAAATACATTTAGTTACATTTAGTTACAATGTGACTAGCAAACTGCTACAATTATGTTACAATACATTATAATTATTAAAGTACACATCTGTTAGTCATCTATTGTTGCTACAACAAAAAAAGAAAATGCAGAAGATATTAAGGAATTTTTTAAATAGTCTAAATTATTAAAATATTTAAAAGCTACAACGTAAAAGCATTTGAGAACTCAGTATGAAACAATGATATGTAATTTATTTCCAATGGGAATTTCACTAATTGGAGTAATTTCTTATAATTTGTGGATCGTAACTAATGATTGAGTTGTGCAATTCATTATAAGGTTTGTCATTGCAGAGAACATAATAACAAGTAACAAAATAGCTGCACACTAAGCCGAAATCCCAACAGACAACATCTAGCCTTTTGTCTGTATGATGTTATCCATCTTCATGGTGGGCATACATATTTATCAGAATATAGCCTATATAATTGAAGGTGCATGCTAAATGTAGAGACTATGAGAAGATGCATCAAACCTTCTAGAGAGGACAGGTAGAGAAGCTGTCCATAGCAACCAAAAAGCTTTTACCTATCAATTTATAGAATGTGCTTGATAAATATTAGTTAGAAGCTGATTGGTTGATAGTGGCAACTTCTCCACGTCTCCTCTTTCGTAGGTTTGATACATTTCCCCTCTGTGCCTACTACCAGCAAAATGACGGAATGATCACAGGAGATTAGAGTCAGGGGATATTCAACCTGTAGGACTGGAAGATATTAGTCCTCTGTACCTACCTTTAACCAAGGTTGTAACATTCAATTGCAGGCCCTTTAGCAAATTTTGGGAGTAGGCCAGTAATGCCTGTCTATCTTCCATAAGCCCTCACTCAGCTCTTTTGAGCATGCGCTATGACCACAGCTTACATTGTGAAGCTCAGGAGAGCAGAGAAGGAACTTCGGTAATAGATTTATTGCCATCACCGAGTCTCCCCTCACCTCTTAGATCTACCGGCACTGCAGTGTAGGCAACAGTGGTAGCTCTGCCACTGCCTTTGACAAAATATTAAATATCATTACTATCTACTATAAACGCCCTATCCCTTGATGTTTTCCCAGATACCCCTATAAACACTATAAACCTTATCACTTATCTAATAAATAAGTACACAGGACAACTGGAGTTAGTATTCAAATTGGGTCAAAATGTATTTGACTTTGATTATTCAATTTACTGTGGTTAGTAGTGTGGCAGACAAACCAGTGGATGACAAAATAAGACAACAATAAATCAGGCATACAAAAATCAAACATTGGTGTTCAACTCTCCATAACATATCCAAAGCACACCTGGATGGGCAGGGACATTTAGGCCTATATGAAATGATGAGGAGAGTGCACCCAACTAATGAACAATAACAAATCAGCCATCTTGTCACAAGGTAAGGCTAAACTAAAGCTTCAGCACCTCCAACAAAAACTAAACCTAGAATAAAAGATTAAACCAACTCCACGATACCCTTAAGTAAAGCTTCAATAATCAAAAATACCCACCACCAGAAAATGGACACCATCCAGCTTAAATAAATGAGAGTCTCCAAATTTAGTCAATGGATGACCAACCACAATTCCAGGATGCAACAAAATGAGTGACAGCAGAGATGATCTTCAGCCACATGTTGTCCATGACTGCACCCGGTTTTGAAGCTCGCCACTTGCGGCATAGTATGATGGCAGACCACACATAATTACTACAAAACAGCCAAGGTCATGGCAAGAGCTCTAAATCATGAATGATGACCCATCGAAGATCTAATGATGTGCGCTGTCCCAAGTCCTTACCCCCCAGGTAAATACCTAACATTTTTTGGGAAATCAAAAACATGAACCTCCTCCAACAAACATGTTTTTAATTTATCCCACAAGATACCTCTATACACATCAACAGCCAGAGTAAAATGAACAAAGTCAAGGGCAGCAGCACATTTCAATGCCCAATCCATTTAGGCTTAGAATCATAACAACCTGTAACAAGGAAGTGGAGAAAGAAATATCATTAATCATGATATGTAACATATATGAAGATTCAAAAACATGACAACACGAAAAATAAAAACCTACAAATAGGTTAGCAACAAGAAGCATGATAACCTGACTGGAGGTAAAACAAACAACCTATTAGGATATTTTCTATAATATATATGTTTATATGTTAAATAATTAAAACTACTTGATGCCTGTTGTAGCTGGAGATCTCAATGTGAAATTGTAACATTGTAGTACATCATACATAACACAGCTACGTATATGAGTATACATAAGTGACCAATAGTTCCATCATCACCTCTAGGTGCTCAACTGCCCACAGGCTCAGTTGCATCTGTTACCCCTTCTGCTTTTAAAACAAATGCAGCGCTTTTATGAAGAGACCTGACTTACAACAGGTGTCCGTCCACTCATACGTGCTCTCAGCTAAGCTATGTAGTCTCCTGTGCTAGTTGTGACAGCGTGCAATGTCATTACGAGATGTCTGGGACATGAAATGTACAGGGTGCTGGCGTTCCTCTATAGCCCGCTCTGTAGGCTGCAGCCTAATTAGCCTAATGGTTGATCAGGTGTATGATATCAGTATAGCAGAGGGACCCCCCACTTTGGGTCTTCCTGCAATAGTGCCACAGCCCTGGCTGGTTAAACTTAGTGCTAATTGTGGAAAAATATGGGTACCCCACTCTCTTTGTTGCCCCAATTTTGCTACTACAAGTCTTGGCTGACAGTGCTTTTTTTTTTTGGAGGGTGGGAGACACATTTTATTTAATTATTATTTATTTTTATATGGTGCCAGGCAAGAACACTGCAAATGCAATTACATGTATACATGTACCATGCACGTTGGCAATATTAGTAGGTCGCACATTGCAACTTGCCATTCATCACAGGAGTGCTGTGCCAACCTAATGCTGTGCTGTATGTGAGAGATGCCTTAACATGGGCTTGAAATTACTACTTTAATTAGCTTTCTAATCCTATTTGTGCTGTAAAACCTGGAGTACAGGCAATTTGGTGTTATAAGTATAACATAAATCTGTAATGCAAATAGAATTTACCACTTAACGTACTCTCGCAGCTCTTCAACTGATATGTTCGATGCAATAAAAATGCATCCTACTGATATTTTGCTCCAGGCAAGGTGAGTCATATAACATCAAAATAACCTGCTATCCAAAGTAAATAAAATTGCTATGCAGTACTAAAAACCTGCTGAACCATTGTTAATCTTCCACAGCCAACTCAATCTAATCCCACTTTCATATTAAGATGCAGTTCAATTTTGCATTGCACAGAACTTTCCATACGTAAATGGTTTCATGCACATGTCGAGATAAAAATCAACCTATATTTCACATACAGGGTTATTACTTTGCTCAAACTTTGAAAGTCAACCATCTAAGACCTGCATCTAGTAAATATTAACTTTGGATCCAAAGCAACTTAGCATGATCATATGTACAGACAAATCAAATTTCATATTTCAATTATAGTACTGTCTGGATATATTTATCACCTGGAATTGCACATAGCACACAGCATATATAGGGCATACTATCCTCCCGGAATGGCCGGAAGGCTCCCGAAAATCACTTGGAGCTCCCGGAAAGGGGGGCAACGCTCCCGCAGTCTGGAGCCACCGACCCCAGCCACCCACTTACCAAGTGGAGATGGCAACACAGGCAGCCGATGATGCAAATAAATTGCATCATCGTGGCTGAGCCACCCTCTTCACATTGCCGGTAACTGTAGCATTACATAGTGGGGGGTAAGGTTACAATGATGCATCACCATGCCCCCCAACCCTCCCACCATTGCTGTGCCCCACCCCGCACAGTGCCGTCCTCTCTGCCCCATAAGTATGATAGAGGGACTCATTCAGAGATGGGAACAAAGTAAAAAAAGAATGAACTTTGCACCTGGGAAACCATGTTGCAATACACAAGGTGCAGATAACATTTATTTATTTATTTGCATCCTTGGTAAATGCTGGCTACTTTTGCATGTAGCCTACAAACATTAGGTAGATTTATTTTTACACTGCAATCTAAATTTGAGCTAGGAAATGTCCCTCCTAAATCTCTCTGCACATTTTAAATGTAGTGCAACATGATTTTGCCAAGGCATAAAGGATGTCCCTCTTTTGCTTTGCTCCCAACTCTGAAATTAGCCCCATAATGTTACAGTCTACTGGTTAATGATTAACAACAGTTTTCAAAAGAACATTACTACTTACTAGTGTAAGATTTGATAGAGTGTGAGTTGCTATGTCCCCTTCGGAGGTGTAAAAACTAGGGGTGTGCACCGGCCACTTTTCGTGTTTTGTGTTTTGGTTTTGGATCTGGATCTTTCTTCGTGTTTTGGATCTGGATTGGTTTTGCCAAAACCACCCTTCCGTGTTTTGGGTTCTGGGTTTTGTGTTTTGGATCTGTATTTTTTTTTTAAAAAGCATAAAAACAGCTAAAATCACAGAATTTGTTGGTTTCTCTGCTCCTATGCTATTATTAACCTCAATAACCTTAATTTCCACTCATTTCCAGTCTATTCTGAACACCTCACACCTCACAATAGTGTTTTCATGTCCAAAAGGTTGCACCGAGGTAGCTGGATGACTATGCTAAGCGACACGAGTGGGCGGCACAAACACGTGACCCATCTAGGAGTGACACTGCAGTGGCAGACAGGATGGCAGTTAGAAAAACTAGGCCCCAAACTGTACATAATGCAAAGAAAAAAAAGAAGTGCAAGATGGAATTGTCCTTGGGCCCTCCCACCCACCCTTATGTTGTATAAACAGGACATGCACACTTTAACAAATCAATCATTTCAGCGCCAGGGTTTGCCACACAACTGTGGCTGAAATGATTGGTTCGTTTGGGCCCCCACAAAACAAGCTGGCAATTAATGTGTCCCTGTACAAACTGGCTCTACGGAGGCAAGATGTCATCCTCATCCTCCTCATCCACCGATTCCTCACCCTCTTCAGTGTGTACATCCTCATCCTCACAAAGTATTAACTCGTCCCCACTTGAATCCACCACCACAGGTCCCTCTGTACCTTCTGGAGGCTGGTCTCCCTGGAAGAGCTGATAATTCATTTTGATGAACATCATCTTCTCCACATTCTGTGGAAGCAACCTCCTACGCCTTTCGCTGACAAGGTTCCCGGCTGCACTAAACACTCTTTCGGAGTACACACTGGAGGGGGGGCAACTCAGGTAAAATAGAGCCAGCTTGTACAGGGGCCTCCAAATTGCCTCTTTTTCCTGCCAGTACAGGTATGGACTGTCTGACATGCCTACTTGGATGCTGTCACCGATGTAATCCTCCACCATTCTGTCAATGGTGACAGTATCATATGCAGTGACAGTAGACATGTCAGAAATTGTTGCCAGGTCCTTCAGTCCGGACCAGATGTCCAAACTTGGTCCTGCCTGCCCTGCATCACCGCCAGCGGGTTGCTTAGGATACCTAAGTTTTTTCCTGGCAGCCCCAGTTGCGGGAGAAAATGAAGAAGGAGCCGTTGACGTGTCACGTTCCGCTTCAGCTGACAGTGTGTTCACCAGCAGGTCTTTGCACCTCTGCACTCTTGTGTCGGCCGGAAAGAGAGACACCACATAGGCTTTAAACCTAGGATCAAGCACGGTGGCCAAAATGTAGTGGTCTGATTTCAACAGATTGACCACCCTGGAATCCTGGCAAAGCGAATGAAGGGCTTCATCCACAAGTCCCACATGCCGAGCGGAATCGCTCCGTCTTAGCTCCTCCTTCACTTTCTCCAGCTGCTTCTGCAAAAGCCTGATGAGGGGAATGACCTGACTCAAGCTGGCTGTGTCTGAACTGACTTCACGTGTGGCAAGTTCGAAGGGCTGGAGAACCTTGCACAACACGGAAATCATTCTCCACTGCGCTTGAGTCAGGTGCATACCCCCTCCTTTGCCTATGTCATAGGTGGATGTATAGGCTTGTATGGCCTTTTGCTGCTCCTCCATCCTCTGAAGCATATAGAGGGTTGAGTTCCACCGCGTCACAACCTCTTGCTTCAGGTGATGGCGGGGCAGGTTCAAGAGTGTTTGCTGGCGCTCCAGTCTTCGGCACGCAGTCGCTGAATGGCGAAAGTGGGCAGAAATTTTTCGGGCCACCCAAAGCGTCTCCTGCACGCCCCTGTCGCTTTTCAGAAAATTCTGCACCACCAAGTTTATTGTGTGAGCAAAACATGGGACGTGCTGGAATTTGCCCAGATGTAATGCCCGCACAATATTGGTGGCGTTGTCAGATATCACAAATCCCCAGGAGAGTCTAAGTGGGGTAAGCCACTGGGCGATGATTTCCCTCAGTTTCTCTAAGAGGTTGTCGGCGGTGTGCCTCTTACTGAAACCGGTGATACACAGCGTAGCCTGCCTTGTAACGAGCTGGCGTTTCTGAGATGCTGCTACTGGTGACGCTGCTGCTGTTGCTGCGTAAGGTGATACATCTACCCAGTGGGCTGTCACAGTCATATAGTCCTTAGTCTGCCCTGTTCCACTTGTCCACATGTCCGTGGTTAAGTGGACATTGTGTACAACGGCATTTTTCAGGACACTGAGGACACTTTTTCTGACGTTTCTGTACAGTCTCGGTATCGCCTGCCTAGTGAAGTGGAATCTAGACGGGATTTGGAACCGGGGACACACTACCTCCATCAATTGTCTAAATCCCACTGCACTAATGGCGGATACCGGACGCACGTCTAACACCAACATAGCAGTCAAGGCCTCAGTTATACGTTTTGCTTCAGGATGACTGCTGTCGTACTTCATCCTCCTCGCTAAGGACTGTTGGAGGGTCAATTGTTTAGTAAAAGTAGTGGTGTTCCTACTTCCTCTCTGGGATGATGAACGACTCCCAGCAGCAGCAACAGCAGCAGCGGCAGCAGTAGGCGTAGCAATGCAGGATCCTCCAGAGGAATCCCGGATAGGAGAGTCAGTCATGCCAGTGACATGGCCTGCAGGACTACTTCCGATCCTGACTAAGGAGGAAATTGACGAGGAGGGAGTTGACGGTGTGGTTTGCAGGCGCTTGGATACAACAGGACAACGGGATTTAGGTGTCCCTGGACTGCTTACGGTCTTAGCCAAAGTTTCTGAACTTGACAGTAACTTTTTATGAACGCGCTGCAGGTGCCGTATAAGGGAGGATGTTCCTAGGTGGTTGACGTTCCTACCCCTACTTATTTCACCTTTACATATGGTACATATGGCAAGACAGTTGTTGTCCGGATTTGGATAGAAATATTGCCAGACCAAAGAGGTGGAATGTTTGGTCTTCTGCCCAGGCATGACCGTGATGGGCTTTTTCATCCCACGGACAACAACTGTCTCCCCCGGAGCCTGATTTAAACAAACCACATCACCATCAGAATCCTCCTCGCCAACTTCCTCCTCAGCGCCAGCTACACCAGTATCCTCATCCTGTTGTACTTCAACAGTGACATCTTCAATTTGCATATCAGCAAGTGGACTGTGGGTGCTCCTTTCAGCACTTGCAGGGGGCGTGCAAATGGTGGAAAGAGCCACCTCTTCCCGTCCAGTGCTGGGAAGGTCAGGCATCGCAACCACCACCACACTTGGACTCTCCTTGGGGATTTGTGATATCTTCTTAGAAAGCACAGTTCTTCGCTGTGCTTTTGCCAGCTTAACTCTTTTGATTTTTTTAGTGGGAGGAGGGCTTCCATCGTCATGTGAAGCTGAACCACTAGTCATGAACATACTAGGGATCGACCTTAGCCGTTCCTTGCCACTCCGTGTCGTAAATGGCATATTGGCAAGTTTACGTTTCTCTTCAGCTGATTTAAATGTCTTTTTCAAGGTCATTTTCCTGAACTTTGCCATTTGGGATTGTATGTGCCCTCTACTATGACATTGGGCATCGGCCTTGGCAGACGACGTTGATGGCATGTTATCGTCTATGTCATGACTAGTGGCAGCAGCTTCAGCACTAGGAGGAAGTGGTTCTTGATCTTTCTCTATTTTATTTTTATCGGAGAAAGTTTGGTCCTCCATTTATGTTATATCGATTTGATATATACGTGCGGCTAAACACAGAAAATAATTTTTTTTTTGGTTTGGACTGGAGTGTACTTTGGGGGTTACAGCACCCTTTAACGGTCAAGCCAGCCGGCCCTTATGACACAGGCGCACTCTTGGCACTACTTTGTTGATGCACGTGCGGCTACTGCGCACACAATTCACAAACACAGAAAATAATTTTTTTTTGGTTTGGACTGGAGTGTACTTTCGGGGGTTACAGCACCCTTTAACGGTCAAGCCAGCCGGCCCTTTACTTATGACACAGGCGCACGCTTGGCACTACTTTGTTGATGCACGTGCGGCTACTGCGCACACAATTCACAAACACAGAAAATAATTTTTTTTTTGGTTTGGACTGGAGTGTACTTTGGGGGTTACAGCACCCTTTAACGGTCAAGCCAGCTGGCCCTTTACTTATGACACAGGCGCACGCTTGGCACTACTTTGTTGATGCACGTGCGGCTACTGCGCACACAATTCACAAACACAGAAAATAATTTTTTTTTTGGTTTGGACTGGAGTGTACTTTCGGGGGTTACAGCACCCTTAACGGTCAAGCCAGCCGGCCCTTTACTTATGACACAGGCGCACGCTTGGCACTACTTTGTTGATGCACGTGCGGCTACTGCGCACACAATTCACAAACACAGAAAATAATTTTTTTTTTGGTTTGGACTGGAGTGTACTTTGGGGGTTACAGCACCCTTTAACGGTCAAGCCAGCCGGCCCTTTACTTATGACACAGGCGCACGCTTGGCACTACTTTGTTGATGCACGTGCGGCTACTGCGCACACAATTCACAAACACAGAAAATAATTTTTTTTTTGGTTTGGACTGGAGTGTACTTTCGGGGGTTACAGCACCCTTAACGGTCAAGCCAGCCGGCCCTTTACTTATGACACAGGCGCACGCTTGGCACTACTTTGTTGATGCACGTGCGGCTACTGCGCACACAATTCACAAACACAGAAAATAATTTTTTTTTTGGTTTGGACTGGAGTGTACTTTCGGGGGTTACAGCACCCTTAACGGTCAAGCCAGCCTGCCCTTTACTTATGACACAGGCACACGCTTGGCACTACTTTGTTGATGCACGTGCGGCTACTGCGCACACAATTCACAAACACAGAAAATAATTTTTTTTTTGGCTTGGACTGGAGTGTACTTTCGGGGGTTACAGCACCCTTAACGGTCAAGCCAGCCGGCCCTTTACTTATGACACAGGCGCACGCTTGGCACTACTTTGTTGATGCACGTGCGGCTACTGCGCACACAATTCACAAACACAGAAATTATTTTTTTTTTTGGTTTGGACTGGAGTGTACTTTCGGGGGTTACAGCACCCTTAACGGTCAAGCCAGCCGGCCCTTTACTTATGACACAGGCGCACGCTTGGCACTACTTTGTTGATGCACGTGCGGCTACTGCGCACACAATTCACAAACACAGAAAATAATTTTTTTTTTGGTTTGGACTGGAGTGTACTCTCGGGGGTTACAGCACCCTTAACGGTCAAGCCAGCCGGCCCTTTACTTATGACACAGGCGCACGCTTGGCACTACTTTGTTGATGCACGTGCGGCTACTGCGCACACAATTCACAAACACAGAAAATAATTTTTTTTTGGTTTGGACTGGAGTGTACTTTCGGGGGTTACAGCACCCTTTAACGGTCAAGCCAGCCGGCCCTTTACTTATGACACAGGCGCACGCTTGGCACTACTTTGTTGATGCACGTGCGGCTACTGCGCACACAATTCACAAACACAGAAAATAATTTTTTTTTTGGTTTGGACTGGAGTGTACTTTCGGGGGTTACAGCACCCTTAACGGTCAAGCCAGCCGGCCCTTTACTTATGACACAGGCGCACGCTTGGCACTACTTTGTTGATGCACGTGCGGCTACTGCGCACACAATTCACAAACACAGAAAATATTTTTTTTTTTGGTTTGGACTGGAGTGTACTCTCGGGGGTTACAGCACCCTTAACGGTCAAGCCAGCCGGCCCTTTACTTATGACACAGGCGCACGCTTGGCACTACTTTGTTGATGCACGTGCGGCTACTGCGCACACAATTCACAAACACAGAAAATAATTTTTTTTTGGTTTGGACTGGAGTGTACTTTCGGGGGTTACAGCACCCTTTAACGGTCAAGCCAGCCGGCCCTTTACTTATGACACAGGCGCACGCTTGGCACTACTTTGTTGATGCACGTGCGGCTACTGCGCACACAATTCACAAACACAGAAAATATTTTTTTTTTTGGTTTGGACTGGAGTGTACTTTGGGGGTTACAGCACCCTTTAACGGTCAAGCCAGCTGGCCCTTTACTTATGACACAGGCGCACGCTTGGCACTACTTTGTTGATGCACGTGCGGCTACTGCGCACACAATTCACAAACACAGAAAATAATTTTTTTTTTGGTTTGGACTGGAGTGTACTCTCGGGGGTTACAGCACCCTTAACGGTCAAGCCAGCCGGCCCTTTACTTATGACACAGGCGCACGCTTGGCACTACTTTGTTGATGCACGTGCGGCTACTGCGCACACAATTCACAAACACAGAAAATAATTTTTTTTTGGTTTGGACTGGAGTGTACTTTCGGGGGTTACAGCACCCTTTAACGGTCAAGCCAGCCGGCCCTTTACTTATGACACAGGCGCACGCTTGGCACTACTTTGTTGATGCACGTGCGGCTACTGCGCACACAATTCACAAACACAGAAAATAATTTTTTTTTTGGTTTGGACTGGAGTGTACTTTCGGGGGTTACAGCACCCTTAACGGTCAAGCCAGCCGGCCCTTTACTTATGACACAGGTGCACGCTTGGCACTACTTTGTTGATGCACGTGCGGCTACTGCGCACACAATTCACAAACACAGAAAATAATTTTTTTTTTGGTTTGGACTGGAGTGTACTTTCGGGGGTTACAGCACCCTTAACGGTCAAGCCAGCCGGCCCTTTACTTATGACACAGGCGCACGCTTGGCACTACTTTGTTGATGCACGTGCGGCTACTGCGCACACAATTCACAAACACAGAAAATAATTTTTTTTTTGGTTTGGACTGGAGTGTACTTTCGGGGGTTACAGCACCCTTAACGGTCAAGCCAGCCGGCCCTTTACTTATGACACAGGCGCACGCTTGGCACTACTTTGTTGATGCACGTGCGGCTACTGCGCACACAATTCACAAACACAGAAAATAATTTTTTTGGGGGTTGGACTGGAGTGTACTTTCGGGGGTTACAGCACTCTTTAACGGTCAAGCCAGCCGGCCCTTTACTTATGACACAGGCGCACGCTTGGCACTACTTTGTTGATGCACGTGCGGCTACTGCGCACACAATTCACAAACACAGAAAATATATTATTTTTTTAGCACTTGGGGGGAGCACCCCTGATGGACAGAGCACCCCCTGGACAACACTACAGCACTCCTTTAGGACTGGGACACTGCACAGGACTTTGGAGTGGACACAGCCCCTATGGAGAACTGACTGCACAACACAGTCCAGCCAGCCCCTATGGACTTTGAAGTAGTGGACACAGCCCCTATTAACAACAGCAGCACAGCACAACACAGCCAGCCCCTATGGACTTTGAAGTAGTGGACAACAGCAGCACTACACTACACTACACTACACTACACAGCCCTAACTCCCACCCTCCCTCTTCACTGTCCACAGCCGAGTGAGAAAATGGCGCCGACGCGGGTACCTTATATAGGATCCAAAACCCGCGAGACTCGGAAGGCGGGATGATGACGTTTTGCCTCGATTTCAGATCCGAGTCAGGCGGGAAAAGTCGAGCCTGACTCGGATCGGACTCGGATCGGGGGGGCTCGGGGGGGTTCGGATTTCAGAAATCCGAACCCGCTCACCCCTAGTAAAAACCTAGCTTGTTTGTACTCTGTAAATCTCAGAAAGCAAAGACACATCTCCAAGGCTGCCTAACCATTACCATACATGATCAATTAAATATAAGTGTCACAAACCAGTGGCAAAGCAAGGTTTTGAAATGAGGGTCAGCAAAGGGCAAATATAGGTGCTGTTATGAGAGGCGTTGCTACATCACGTTGGAGGTATGACTGCAACCTCCAGAACCAGAAAACACCATTAAATGGACCTTCCTCCATTGTGCATAGAAGCAGAATACTTACCAAACACCCCACAAATTGGGAGCCTTCACTTTACTTAGCAAAAATTATTTTTAAAAAAGAAAATTGTGCTTACCTGCCTTCCTTAAGTTTGGTTAAATCTCGGTGTACACGATTGTGCTTCTGTTTGTCCCCATCGATAATAATCACCAGCCACCAGCAATGATTGTACCAATCACATTGAGCAAAAGAGGAGAAAAGAAAGGTGTAAAAAGGGCAGAAGTGAAGACAAGGAGGGAGAAGGTGTAAGTGGACAGTGGGTTGTGGGAGCAGATGGGAGAAAAAGGAGGGAGAACAGATTTCTGGAATGGAGGTACATTGGGAGACATACACAAATAGGAATGGGGGCAGATAGGCACGGCACACAGGAGCAGAGAGACAGGTACACATACAGCGAGACAGGTACACATACAGCGAGACAGGCACGCAGGAGGCAGAGAGACAGGTACACATACAGCGAGACAGCTACACATACAGCAAGACAGGCACACAGGAGGCAGAGAGACAGGTACACATACAGCGAGACAGGTACACATACAGCGAGACAGGCACACAGGAGGCAGAGAGACAGGTACACATACAGCGAGACAGGTATACATAAAGGTTGGGGACAGAGAGACTGACACACAAATGCTGGCAGACACAAAGGGGGAGCAGCAATACATACATCAGGGGTGGGCAGGGGACACACTTACCTCAAGGTTCTGCAGGGATCTCTTTGGAGAATGCCACATAGAAAAAGAGTAGGAAAATGGAGAGAAAGTGAAGGAGGGGATGGGTCCATACAGGCACACATTAAGCAGGGCAGACTGTGTAAACAGATTCAGACTGGTTACATGCAGCACACGGACAAGCCTTCAAAGAAGCCAGCCCAAGTCATTCTGCAGTAGTGCCTGCTAAAAACAACACTGAAGTAATGACCATCGCCTCTCCTCCACACTGGTTACCACATCTCACTCCCGAATCCAAAATATCTCCTGTGCTGCCTCTCACCACTGGAACAATCTCCCTTGTTCTCTCAGGCTATGCCCCAGCCTGCATAGCTTCAAACAGGTGCTGAAAACCCACCTGCCCGGGAAAGCATATCCTTCCACTACTTAACCACGTCACCTCGTACCCTACTTTGCTCCCTTGCTTCCACCAGCTCTTCCTCTCTAGCTTCCTGCCCTCAACCCCCCACTCACTGACTCTTTGGGGCAGATGTACTAAACTCTGGAAAGCGATAAATTGGAGAGATAAAGTACCAACCAATCAGCTCCTATCTTCCCAAAGTATCACTTTCCAGAGCTTAGTACATTTCCCTTTCTCCCCCTGCTTCCGCAACTGTGTTGAGAGTTGTACTGTAGTGTTATTTGTCTTACTGTAGTGTACTGTTTACTGTACTGTACTGTTTTAGCGTGTACTGACAGTCTTATTGTATGAATGTCTTTTTATATCCACTCAGTACAGCACTGCAAACCTCATGTGGAACCCTATAAAGTGTATTATTATTATTAATAATAATATTATTACTAATTGTATTCTTTCTTACGGTGACCGATTCAAGCTGCTTCTGCATGGCTAGGGTGAGTGGTAGATTTATTGTATTTTTATAAATTACTGCTGGTGGCATTAATGGACTGAAAAGAAGAATGAAGTCAATTGTTACTGCACGTTGCTGGCTGGACCGAGTGACATCATTCTTACATGATATGCATCACATGATGCTCCCTAGCAGAAATGCATATCTTCGGTAAACAATACATATGGCACCAACACCATTACATAATGTAAAAACAATAGGCAGAAATACAACAGAAACATCAATAGAAGAGCCAGGGCCATAATTCGGGCGGTGCGGTTGGTGCTGCAGCACTGCGCAATATGCCCTGGGGGCGGAACCGGACGCTGACGCAATCTTTATTTGCTGGGAGCTGCTGCCATGTATATTTCTAGCAGTGCACCTTGATTACAGGGCATGAGGATATGTGCCCTATAGTGTATGCTGCAGAAACTTGCACTGGGATCAAGTTTGAAATTCCACAGTGTGTCACAGCCCCGGTCAAGCGGCAGCACCAAGTTAAATTTGGCACTGGCAGCCAATGAGTGGCAGCTGCAGTGAGCCAATCACACCCGCTTGCGGCGTCTGACGTCAGCCTCCGCCAAGCGCAGCTTTCAGTTCGGCGGTGGCGGTCAAGACAAGAAGACGAAGTGTGAAGAACTCCGGCCAAGAAATTAGATTGGCATCAACTGCTGAATGAGAAAAAGAGCATGTGGTGCCGCTGGACAGGGCGCCACCTGTCCAGCGGCGCCACCCAGATAACCGGTAGGTGGCCTTGGTAGCCGGTAATTTACCCCCTTCCCCCCAAGACCACCAGGTGTCAGATATAAAAAGACCCCATAATATGAATAAGGGGCACTACTGTGTGGCGTACTGTTAATAAGGTTGTGCTAAGGTGTTGTCAAATGTGAATAAGATTGCACTACTGTGTGGCGTACTGTTAATAAGGTTGTGCTAAGGTGTTGTCAAATGTGAATAAGATTGCACTACTGTGTGGCGTACTGTTAATAAGGTTGTGCTAAGGTGTTGTCAAATGTGAATAATATTGCACTACTGTGTGGCATAATGTGCTTAAGGTTGCACTACTGTGTGGCATTATTTGAATTTGGGGTACTATTGTGTGGCCGCACCCCCTGAGGCTACGTTGTCCCAGTTTTAAAGGGGGAGGACTTATGCTCTCTCTGGCACAGGGCACCAAGATGTTAATTAAGGGTCTGAGTAGAGCACAATCTGGAACAATTACAGTAGGTATTCTGTATATGGTGCGCACAATAAATAGTAACTAGACAACCGCATAGATAAAAACAATACATAGTATACTGTCAGGGCCTGATAAACAAAACTAGCAGCTATCTTATCAAGGATGTAATATGGCTCTGGTATGTTTGGTGGACAGTTATTATGCCAACATGAGAACGTCGACATGGTTGAAATATCAACATGCAGCATGTCAACAATGATCTTGCCGACATTCATCATGTTTATACAGATAACATGTTGATATGATAGACTGTTGGCAAACCATCACTGTTCATCTAGTGGTATTTTACCTGGTCCCGATGGCAGCGGAGTCTTCAGCATCATCTTCCGGGTCCTGGCAGTCATGTGATTAGCAGTTCTGACGGGGACACTGAGGAGCGGCATTGCAGTGCTTCTTCCTCTTGTCCCTAATCCCTAACCCTTCCCTTACTGCCTTCCCTAACCCCCCTTCCCCAGTAGTCTAACCTAACCTCCCCCCGCAGTCTAACCCTCTCGTGAACACACTCTGCGGTGCATAACCCTAACAGTCGACATTCTGAGGGTGTCACCATGGTGCCTGTTGACATGTTGAAACATGTTGATGTTCTACTGTCGGCATTGTGGTTTTGGTATTATGAATGTCAACCTGGTAACTGTCGACTACTGTATGTGAATGGATTTGTGCCATAAGTAAGTCATTGCGCTCAGAGATGATATATAACTGTTGGCATGCTCGAGCAGCTGCATAAAAGAGAGAGGATTCCACCCTCTTAAACATATGGAATATACTAACAGCTGATATGTAGTGCTTTAAACCAACTGTAAATGTGATGACAATGTTACTTTCAGTCGCTCATGCAATATATGGGGATTGGGATGGGGGGATTTCAATGCTGAAATCAGGAGTAATTGTTCTGATGTCAATCTTAATGTCAGTGTACGTGTATTAGCCACCATGATACAAAGTTATTTTCTCAGTCCCTAATCCTTACACCTTTATCACTCAGATAAAATCCTATACAGTAGTTCCTAGTTCTGAAAACATTGAAATGTACTTACTTGGGATATCCAAATGTCCCTTCTCTTTGTTATAATACTTGAAGGAAGGGTATCCTCACCCCAAATGCATATTCCATGTAGTCATCAACACTGATCACAGCACCTCCGAAAGATATATATATATATATAGATATATACTGTTCATGGAGAACCTATGTTGGAGAATCCTCAACTTACAGTAATACGTGATTGGAAACAAAATATGTAAATCATCAACTTATTGTGCTTTAACCCCCGACCCCCCCACACAGCCACCACCTTATCTTTTTTTTTTCCTACCCCTCCGCTTCTGCCTTCCTCCTCTGTTCTGTTTCTGTTCTCTTTATATCTTTCTTCTCTCTCTCTCCCTCTCTCTATCTCTCTTTCGCTCTCTCTCTCTTTCTCTGGGGCTGGGCACGGGATGCAGTCAGGAAGCCGATGGTCGAAATGCCGACCGCCAGCTTCCTGACTGTCAAATCCCGGCAAGGTACTAATGACAGGCGACAAAATCCAGACGCCTGTCATTAGATCTATGCTGGGAGCCTGACACGCCCGCCATACTGAACGAAGGTAAGCTGGGCGCCGGGCGCGGACAGCTGCGCGGGGGGAGGGAGGGTTAGGTTTTAGGGCTCCCGGGGGGACTTAGGGTTAGGCACCCCCCTGGGAGGGTTAGGTTTAGGCTAGGTGAAGGGGGGGTTAGGCATCCATGGGGGGAAGTTAGGATTAGGCACCCCCCGGGAGAATTAGGTTTAGGCTGCGGGGAAGGGGGGGTTATGTTTAGGCACTTAGAGGGGGGTTAGGCACTAGGGGGGAGGTTAGGGTTAGGCACCCCTAAAGGAGGGTTAGGGTAGGGGGTAAGGTTAGCGGTACTTACATCAATTAGTGATCGGGATCTTCACCCATGTGACAGGCTGTATTACATACTGATTCCCTGAGCACAGACTGGCTAGGCCTCCTCTTCACAGCCCATTGTCCTCTCTTTCTCAGGCATTGGACATTATGACGTAGTGACATCTCGTTCCCCACTGTAGCGCTGTAAGTACTCAGAGAAGGAAGAGTGCCAGGGGAAGTCAGACTGCCCTGTGCACCACTCACAGATCATTCATAGTGGTGGGCACATGACGTGCATCACCATGGGCAGTAGCAGCGGCCATTCCGCTCCCAAGGCAATGTGCCAAGGACAACAGCACCAGCTACAACGCCCTTCCTATGGCCCTGTAACTAAATGATATTGCAATAATATATGATAAAATTGGTGAAGCTCTTCTTCTTACATATAATTACATATTAAGAGAAGGTACAGTATGCTGTTTGGTTACAGGAAACTGTTGTAACCGTCACTTTGGAAATATTTGCTACTTCTAAGTTACAAGATTAGAGAATACATGTTATCACAAAGAAGGAACAACAGTATAAAGCTTACAGTATCTGCACATTGAAGGAGACTATTAATTGGTTGTAATAGTAAAAGGCTACATTGTTTGACTGCACATTAGAGCTTGATGCTTTAGACTATTTGTTTTATTGGCACGCACCCAAAAAGGGGCATGGTTTTGTGACAAGAGGCATGGCTTTGTGCTTGCGAGCAATTCTCCCCCCATTTTGTCATGAAGGGGGCATGGCCATCGCAATGGGAGCTGATGGGCATGCCCCCAGTCCCTCTCTCCAGTGAAAAAACAGAGCGAGCATGTGAATGAGTATTTTCTTACCTATATGATTTCTCCGGAACGGGTAACCTCTAAACAAATTGATCCTTTCTAGAGAGACAGTGTCTTGAGTCGCTATTTACTACTCATGCAGGAGATCACATGGTCTGGAAGCTATCTGTTTATGTAGGAATAAAGCCAATATAATCAACATGTAGTGGCTATAAAGTCAATGTTCAATTAAGGAAAAGAGGGATTACCATGAGATGCTGGAGGACTGGAAGGTGAGTATGGAGAGAGACAGGTAGAAGAGAGAGACATGTGGTGGGATGTACTTATTATCGCATCTGTGATGCTCTGTACAGAGGGACTTCTGGATTTAACACCCAGAAGTCCCAGTGACGTCCTTCTGCATATGCCCAGAAGGCTATGGGCTGCGGGGAGTGATGGGAGGGATCCATTTAGATTCTTCCCAAGGGGGGGCGTCTCAATAAGAATCCCATATCTTTCTTTTGGGTAACGCCATCTGAAGATGGCGTTACCCATCAGGACGATGCATTCCGGTGCTTTGTACAACAGGGAATGTGGTAAGACCCCCTAAATGGATGTGAGCGAGAGATAGGGAGAAAAATGAAAATGAGACAGGGAGCAGTGTGAGAGAGACCGGGAGCAGTGTGAGAGAGACCAGGAGCAGTGTGAGAGAGAGACAGGGAGCAGTGTGAGCGAGACAGGGAGCAGTGTGAGAGAGAAAGGGAACAGTGTGAGAGAGACGGGGAGCAGTGTGAGAGAGACAGGGAGCAGTGTGAGAGAGACAGGGAGCAGTATGAGAGAGACCGGGAGCAGTGCAAGAGAGACCGGGAGCAGTGCGAGAGAGACTGGGAGCAGTGCGAGAGAGACCGGGAGCAGTGTGAGAGAGACCGGGAGCAGTGTGAGAGAGACAGGTAGAAGTGTCAGAGAGACAAGTAGCAGAGTGAAAGAGACAGGGAGCAGTGTGAGAGAGACAGGGAGCAGTGTGAGAGAGAGACAGGGAGCAGTGTGAAAGAGACGGAGCAGTGTGAGAGAGACGGGGAGCAGAGTGAGAGAGACCGGGAGCAGTGTGAGAGAGACAGGGAGCAGTGTGAGAGAGACCGGGAGCAGTGTGAGAGAGACAGGGAGCAGTGTGAGAGAGACGGGGAGCCATGGGAGAGAGACAGGGAGCAGTGTGAGAGAGAGACAGGGAGCAGTGTGAGAGAGATGGGGAGCAGTGTGAGAGAGATGGGGAGCAGTGTGAGAGAGAGACAGGGTTGCAGTGTGAGAGAGAGACGGAGCAGTGTGAGAGAGATGGGGAGCAGAGTGAGAGAAACAGGGAGCAGAGTGAGAGAGACAGGGAGCAGTGTGAGAGACGGGGAGCAGTGAGAGGTAGAGACAGGGAGCAGTGTGAGAGAGACGGAGCAGTGTGAGAGAGAGACAGGGAACAGTGTGAGAGAGACAGGGAGCAGTGTGAAAAAGACAGGGAGCAGTGTGAGAGACGGGGAGCAGTGTGAGAGAGATAGGGAGCAGAGTGAGACAGATGGGAAGCAGTGTAAGAGAGACAGGGAGCAGAGTGAGAGAGATGGAAAGCAGTGTGAGAGAGACAGGGAGCAGTGTGAGAGAGAGACAGGGAGCAGTGTGAGAGAGACAGAGCAGTGTGAGAGAGACAGGGAGCAGTGTGAGAGAGAGACAGAGAGCAGTGTGTGAGGGACAGGGAGCAGTGTGAGAGAGACGGGAAGCAGTGTGAGAGAGATCGGGAGCAGTGTGAGAGAGACAAGTAGCAGAGTGAGAAAAACAGGGAGCAGTGTGAGAGAGACAGGGAGCAGTGTGAGAGAGAGATAGGGAGCAGTGTGAGAGAGACGGAGCAGTGTGAGAGAGAGACAGGGAACAGTGTGAGAGAGACAGGGAGCAGTGTGAGAGAGAGACGGAGAGCAGTGTGAGAGAGATGGGGAGCAGTGTGAGAGAGACAGGGAGCAGTGTGAGAGAGATGGGGAGCAGTGTGAGAGAGACAGGGAGCAGTGTGAGAGAGAGACGGGGAGCAGAGTGAGAGAGAAAGGGAGCAGTGTGAGAGACGGGGAGCAGTGTGAGAGAGACGGGGAGCAGTGTGAGAGAGATGGCGCTTTGGCCACCTCTAAGGGGTTCTTAGCAGGTCCCCCTCTGCTGATAAATTTGTAGCACTTTGCCTGCCTTTTAGGCGTTCTCAACAGGTCCCCCACTGCTGATAAATTTGCGGCACTTCGGCTGTCTCTTAGGCGTTCTCAGCAGGTCCCCCTCTGCCGATAAATTTGTGGTGCTTCGGCCGCCTCTTATGGATTCTCAGCAGGTCTTCCTCTGCTGATAAATTTACAATACTTCGGCCGCCTCTTATGGGTTCTCAGCAGGTCCCCCTCTGCTGATAAATTTGTATTGCTTTGTCCGCCTCTTAGGGGTTCTCAGCAGGCCTCCCTCTGCTGATAAATTTGTGGTGCTTCGGCCGCCTATTATGCATTCTCAGCAGGTCCCCCTCTGCTGATAAATTTGTAGCACTTTGGTTGCCTCTTAGGAGTTCTCAGCAGGTCCCCCTCTGATGTAAAATTTGCAGCACTTTGGCCGCCTTTTCTGGGTTCTCAGCAGGTCCCACTCTACTGATCATTTGTGGCGCTTCGGCTGCCTCTTAGGGGTTCTTAGCAGGTTCCCCTCTGCTGATAAATTTGCAGCGCTTCGGCCGCCTATTAGGGGTTCTCAGCAGGTCCCCCTCTACTGATAAATTTACGGTGCTTCGGCTGCTTTTTAGGGGTTTTCAGCAGGTCCCCCTCTGCTGATAAATTTGATAAAAAAACCTCTAAAGTGCACAAAAAACGCACCTTCAGCAAGCAACTGCAATCAAAAAAGAACCTCCCCCATACTTCCAGACCACCCAGAGACTATTTTGTTACTTTTTGAATTTGTACCCCAACTTTTTTTTTCGACCATTTTTTCAAAGTGCTTTTTTGGGGTGTCCCTTGTGTAATTTTTTGCATTTTTTGATGCAGTTAGCATCAAGGGAGTGTAAAAAGGGTTTAGGGTGGTCCCTGCAAGTTTGCACCTTTTTGGTGAAGATAAGTTTTCCCATCAAATTTGGAGTACATGAAAATGGGTGCAAGCATAGTTCAAAGTCACTAAAAAAAACCACACCTTAGCAAGCACCTGTAATAAAATAAAAACCTACCCCATACTTCCAGACCCCCCCAGAGGCAATTTCGTTAGTTTATGAATTTGTACCCCAACTTTTTTTTTTCCGCCCATTTTTTCAAAGTGCTCTTTTGGGGTGTCCTTTGTGTAATTTTTTGAATTTTTTATGCAGTTAGCATCAAGGGGGTGTAAAAAGGGTTTAGGGTGGTCCCTGCAAGTTTGCACCTTTTTGGTGAAGATAAGTTTTCCCATCAAATTTGGAGTACATGAAAATGGGTGCAAGCATAGTTCAAAGTCACAAAAAAAACCCCTCTAAAGTGCACAAAAAAACACACCTTCAGCAAGCACCTGCAATAAAAAAACACCTCCCCCATTCTTCCAGACCCCCCCAGAGGCTGTTATGGTGGCTATCTTATACAAAAATTTAACAATATTAATCGCCTCTTGCAGAAAACTGTCATAGGATGTCCATAACTAATATTTTTTAAACGGACCAATCAGAAAGAATTATGGAGCCATATTTCTTACACTGTTGCCTTCAGTATTTTCCAGTGATTCTGTGGTTGATAGCTACTGCATTTTCACAGCATGCAACTAAACTAAACACAGGGCAAGGGCTAATGAAAATGTGATTTTTTTTGTCTGTCTGTTGAAAATGTGCAGCCTCTACAAATTAATTCCCACCCCCTCTGTGTTGAGATAAGCAATGGGTTTATCTGGAAAAGGACATGAACATACAGTACTGTAAATTACTGATGGCCAGTCTTTGAATTATACTGTACATCTAACACCAGTATATGAAAATTGGAGCCATATTTACAAGCGTTATTTTATATGTTGTTTAAATAATGTGATTTTATGGCTTAGTATATGAAATATGGAGCCATATTTTCAAGGGGAAATTTCTACAGTACTGTATGTCACTAAGAAATCACTACACACACACACACACACACACACACACACCATCTTCACTTACTTAGATCCCCACATACTGTACACGCTGTTTACACCATCTTGATGAAATATGATTATATCTTAAAAAGTTTTATTGTTATTAAAATAATATTATTGATAATATATTATTGAATCATATAAACTTATTTGTGGAGCAAAAAAAAGAAAATGTTTAGACTGGGATTCAAACCCTAACTGCTTGGTGTGATGTGCAGTACCCTTACCACTACACCATAACACCTACAGGTGAAAGCCATAGTCTTTTACCTCTTACAAAGTGAAAGAAAGTGAAAGTGACAGCTTCTGTTGTAGAGTTCGAGTTCCAGCTAGAAATATAGCAACAGTTTTTTTTCAACATATGAAATATAGAGCCATATTTACAAGCGCTATTTTCTATGTCATTTATCTAAAATGTAATATTATGGCTCAGTTTATGAAATATGGAGCCATATTTTCAAGAGAAAATTTCTACAGTATGTCACTAAGAAATCGCTACACACACACACACCGTCCTCCGTGACTCAGATCCCCACACACTGAACACGCTGTTCATACTCTCTAGATTAAATAAACACTCCTCAACACCCCTCGTTTGCCCTCTTTATTAAAATCCAAAGCAGACCACTACTGTACTTGAAAAAATGCAAAGATCTTCTATACACAGGTGGAACGCTATAAAGTGCTACATTACGTGATACACTGGCCACCCAGTGGTGAGAGCATGAATTGCATCTTTGCTGCACAGCAGAAGGCATGTCACGCCAACATATGAAAATTGTTGTCACGCCAAATTGAGCGCCATGGCACAATTCTCAGATAGGTGTATGTGGACACATCTGTATGTATCTTTATGTAAGTATCACATAGAAGTGTTCCCATAAGGTGAGTGCATGCAGTACGTGTGTGTGTGTTGGATATAATGATATTGTAGTAGAAAGGAGAAAACAACATCTCATCTATCTGCACTTACAGTAGACTCACAATAATGCTCATCCTTGGGGGGTTATTTATTATTGTACAAGCCTGTAAGAGTGACCATTTTGCTACAAGATATAAAGTGGTCATATATTTAGATGCAAAACTTTGATGGACCTACCTCTAAATTGGCTCTTTTACCAACTTGTACCCTATTAGATATCCCCCCCTTCACGGCTTCTACCTTTCATACCAGCAGTATAACTTGAGAAGAGAGGAGATTAAAAATAAAATAAAAAGTAGTAAAACAGTGACAGTTTCTTCAATCATACATTTCTTGCCCCTGACCTGTCTCTCTTGCACTTGTTCAGCCAACTTCTTGGACACTTCCAGAGTTTTGTCAAACACGAGTGCACCAGAAGTCACACGATCCAAGCGGTGGATAGTGTAAAGTGGTTTCATATTGTGCTCTTTGCCCAGAATAAAAATAACTGTGTTGTGCTGGAAGCGACCACAGGGATGGACGGGCAGAGAGGATGGTTTGTCCACTGCCACCATCTCATCATTCTCAGCCAGGATGTGCAGGGGCTGTGCAGTTACGGGAGGCTCATGATGATGAACTGTGTTCCTGAGGAAATCATTGTCCTACAAACCAAGCAAGTAAAGACAGAACTGAAATGGGACTGGCTTGTTACCATTTTTAAATAAATTCTTAGAAAACTAAAAGCGCCAAAGGATCACTGGATATGGGACTCTGAGCAGCCAATACCCTGGAGAATATTTATCCCGCATTACGGCTGCAGACTGACATTGGAAGCATAGGGCCCCAGGGAGGTGGCCACCAATAGGGTAATTACATTGAGGATATGACTTGCCTTACATATTTTCATATGTTTCGTATGAACGTGTCAGCAGGATATACACTATATTTTGGATCACAACTAAATTAGGATCTTAAGTGTATATATATATAAACAGAAAACCCAGCACTCACCATGTTTAAACACTCACAATGATGTTTTTTAGACTGAAAAAATGTTACCTGGCTTAAAGCTCCCCTGCCAGCTAATGGCTTTTAAATGCCATTAGCTGGCAGGTGAGCTTTAAACCAGGTAACATTTTTTCAGTCTAAACTATGTGATAGCAGCTAACAGGTTTCCATCAGTGTGACGGATAGTGTAGGACCTGCAGAAAGTGGGGTCCCGTGATGTGGGCTGCGGGCTTAAATGCATTGATCAATCCATGAACTAAATCCCCATTATTTATTTACTTATTTATACATCATTGTGAGTGTTTAAACATGGTGAGTGCTGGGTTTTCTGTTTTTATTTATTTAAGCAATGTGGTCACAGGCCACTTGCACCCCAGTCCTGGGAATGGCGAGTGCAGGTCTGCACCCCAAATCTAGGAGTGGCGAGTGCAGTGGATTTCCCTAATGCCCATTATGCACTTTATGGATGTTTTACTCTTTGGTACTGGATAAAATCATTTGCATTTAAATGGATGTGCTGGCTCTAATTTTTCCTGGATTGATTACTTTATGCGCTGTGCACTCCTCTTTTGCCATATAGGTGTGTGCTGCTGGCTTCTATTGAAATATATATATATACATATATTATATATATATATATATTTATATATTCCAAAGTACGGCGGCACTCACGAGACTTCTTTAAACAGAAAATTATTAACTGCTAGTCGCAGGCTTGAACTCCAACGTTTCAGATTATTTTAATCTTTTTTCAAGGATATAGCACAATAATACATAACCCTTTGGCTTAAACGAACAATTATCCTTAAGTTGTTTTCTCTAACATAGCGGCATCAGTTCAACCTTTCCCTGATATATATATGACAGTTTGTTTGGCTATTTCTACTTTAGCTTAGACATACATGCATTGCTCGTCATTTAGTAGTAGACGCTCCTTTTTATATTGACTGGTCTATGGATGTGTCTCCTGTTTTTACTGGTGTCGGTTTATTTTCACTTTATGTTTTGGCGTCCTGTCTCTAGGCAACCGCCCGCTCTCAGGTGGCCTCGCTGACGTGTCACGTCAGGTTGGACGCAGACGCGTGACATCATCAGGGGTGGACGAGTTGCTGGAGCCGGACGGAGAGTGTGCACGTGTAGTGTAACTGCATAAGGTAAGATTTGTTTATGTATTATTGTGCTATGTCCTTGAAAAAAGATTAAAATAATCTGAAACGTTAGAGTTCAAGCCTGCGACTAGCAGTTAATAATTTTCTGGTTTAAAGAAGTCCCGTGAGTGCCGCCGTACTTTGGAATCTATTTGGACACATATGCTGTGTGTGGAGGGCACCTGGGCAAGTACTACTTTGATTGTGAGTGCCGGACATCAACGGATATTATAAACAGACTCACTGAGTGAATAGCTGATGTGCAGTTGCTCATTCTTTTGTCTTCAGTCAGGGCACCTCATACATTGAGACTTGTAACGCAAGGTTATACTTTCTACCTAGAACTTATTATCATTTTCTTTTTTATACAACTATATGTGTGGTGATGACACCTCAGGGTGAAGTGTGGTCGTTTTGTGAGTCAGATGCGGAGAACATTTTATTTAAAGGCAATTTATCCAACACAGGTGGGGAGGAGTCATTAGAACAACTGTATTTTCAACTTCTCAAATTAAAAAATAAAGAGATGGATTTTTTGCTACACGGAGTCAGCTTGTCTGATTATTTCAGGGAAAACGTATCCCTAGAGGTTTCAGGATCAGAAATACTCTGACTATCGGACGGCATAATGCAGACTTCTGCCAGAAATGGGCTGCGATACTATACAAATGCTCATTTGATTTAATCCTTCTTGTCATAGAAGAGTCAGGAAGAGAGCTAGCCTCCGTGAAAACAAAAATTGAAGGCTTTGAACAACTGCACCTCAATCAATTAACCAGTGATCAGACCAGTAACTGGGTTGAGAAGTTACAGAAACAAATAGACACTTATAAAAATGATCTTGTCAAATTTAAAAGAGATAAATTATTCATGGTAATTAGAGATTACGAGTAGAATCGGGTATATAGTTAGGCAGTAAACCCCAAACCCTTAGATCATAGACCGAGGTTTAGAACCTTCAGGAGAAACAAAACTTACCCTACTGATTCAGATCAAACAGGTGGTGAATATACTAGTGCCAGTGAATCAGAATGTGCTGGTACCAGCAACAAAGTTTTTTTAGGCAAACCCCCGGCAGGGGTGACAACACGAGCTCAAAAGGGCCCTATAGACGAACCTTTACTAGGAGGGGGGGCCAGTGGTCGAGGTCGACCAAGAAAACAGCCGAAAAAGAAAATTTGATATACAATCTCTCCTCAAGAAACCTGTCTGCCGTAGAATATCAAGTACTGAACAAAGGACTATCTTTTGTAACCACAAATTCTTTCAACCCATTTCAGAGTAAGATTGAGCTGCATAGATTCACACGGCAATTAAAATTGAAAGAGTACTTTGGAGCTCATGCACAGTCTTCTACTTTGACAAGCCAGACGTGCCCTGTGACAGTAAAATCCCATTTCGACCCTTACTCAAATAATGCATCCCTTAAAACTTTTAATAGAATGGTAGACCAGGAGATTGATTCTGTTTCCAAAAAAAGTAGACCAGAATATAACAATCTATCAAAGGCTGAATGGAATGCACTCAAGGACTTGCAGAATTACAGAGATATTATCATTCGTAATGCAGATAAGGGAGGGGGCATAGTGGTTATGGATCTAAAGGACTACAAAACAGAGATCTATAGACAATTGAGTGACCAGAAAGTGTATAAACAACTGGACACAGATCCTACTGGTATGTTTTTGAAAGAACTACAGGATATTATTCACACTGCAATGGATAATGATTTTATCAAGAAAAAACGGCACTAGCATTAGTTCCATCTTATCCAAAAGTACCAATCCTATACACCCTCCCGAAGATCCACAAAGACCCAGTGTTCCCTCCAGGTAGGCCGATAATTTCAGCCAGAGATTCAATTCTTTATACGGTTCCACAATTTTTGGACCACTATATGCAGCCTGTAATACAAGCGCAAAGTTCATTTCTTAAAGATACGACTGACTTTATTTTAAAATTAAATGCAGTAACTGATCTAAATAAAGATTGCCTATTGTGTACAATAGATGTGATCAGTCTGTACACCAGCATTCCACATACTAGAGGCATAACAGCGACGAGAAATCTTTTATCAACGTCCACTCTATACACTGGACCAAATTTGGATTTCTTTATTCAACTCCTGGAATCTACTTTAAAAAGAAATTATTTTTTATTTGATGACAAGTTTTTCTTGCAGCTAGTGGGATGTGCAATGGATCGTGCGTGGCACCGTCTTTTGCCAACGCGTTCATGTTCCAGCTTGACCAAGATTTGTTTTTCTCAGATCCAATGGTCTACAATAAAATTCATTTTTTCACAAGATATATAGACTATTTATTTGTCATTTGGAAAGGTTCTGAGAACAAATTTATTGAAGCCATGAATAACATCAACAGCAAGGATCCATATATTAAATTTACCTTCAATACCAACAAATCCACCATCAATTTCCTAGATGTACAAGTGACGCTCATCAATGACCAGCTACATACCACGATTTATCAAAAACCCACCGATAGCAACACTATTCTTCAAGCTGACAGTTTTCACCACACTGCGCTTAAGAGAGGTCTGCCTTTTTCCCAGCTGCTACGGGTGCATCGCATTTCTAATGACAGGGCTGAAACCATCAAACAAATGGATAAGATGATCATTAAATTCATTGCTAGGGGATATGATCCTAAGCAATTGAATCGGACTAAACTTAAAGTGTTAAAAATTCCTAGAGAGAACACTTTGATGCAAACTAGAGCAAAAGATATCTCTAACTCCATGATATGGGTTAATGACTATAATTCTGGTACACAGAAGATGATATCCTCAGCTAAACAGTTGTGGCCTGTGTTAACCACAGATAAAGATTTACCTGCTCTTAAACAGATGAACATTCTTCCTTGTTACCGGCGCGGTAAAAATATCGCGGACATGTTAGTGCGTAAAGACATTTCCTCTATAAAGAGGAATCAACAGGATCATTCCTTTCAAAGAAAAAAGGTTGCTTTAGATGCCTTGGATGTACTATGTGCAGCTTTCTGGACACTGGGGACACTTTTTTCATCCCCACACAGGGAAAAAATTCTTTGTTAGATATACCCTGTCTTGCAGTAGTAGCTTCGTGATATACTATATTAAATGCCCATGCGGACACTTGTATATCGGGAAAACATCCCGCAAATTTAAAGAAAGGATGGCTCTGCACCGGTCAGCGATACGCTTGGCGTTAGAAGGCAGAGATACAGATCAACCGGTTGCTCGCCATTTTAAAGAGATAAGACATACTTTACCTTCCCTTCGGTATAAAATCATTGATTGTATTCCCTAAAATATCAGAGGAGATAACAGAGAAAGATCTCTATTGCAACTGGAAGCACGTTGGATTGCCCGATTGAACACTGTTCAACCTTTTGGCCCCATATTCCTTTCTGGCCAAAACTTCCCTCTCCTTTCTTGTGAATTGTTTTTAAATTTTTGATTGAAGTTTCCATACCGTTTATGTTTGCACAAATTATATTTTTGTTAGGAATAACACTGCCAAAAATGTTTGGGCCAAAAATGTGCCAGAAATTGATTTTAATTTCCAATAAATTGTGAAAAAATTTTCAACATTGTATTCTGACATTATTTTAGAAATGGTTTACATTTAATCCTGGCCCACAAGGCAAAAACGAGCACCCAAAAAATTAAAAGTTGAATAAAAAAAAAGGGCACTTTAAGGAACACTTCAAAATTTACATAAGGATGCAAATTCGCCCGACAAATTCAAATTGGAAAAATACACACAAACATGATGACATTATTGTTACAATAGCACAAAAACCAAATATCAGACCCCAAAAAAAGACCAACAAATGTACGCGAATTGATTGTGTAAACCTGAAATTAGCAGCTATGATTTCCACCTGAGTACGGTTTTGTGCTAACCAAAAAAACTGATTTCCAAACACATTACAAGCTGGTTTTCAATACAAAACTGATTGTTTTTCTGACAAGCCGTGATTAATCGATGCAACATCGTGGAGGGCCGGGACGGAGGAGAAGGCCATCGCCAATGTGGTCGAGTAATCCAGACCCCAAGCTGTGCGAGCAGTTTGAACCGAAAGAGAATCATCCAGTGACGTATGACTTGGTACGAACACATTTGACGTTCGCATCAGATAATGTATGTACGCCCAAAAAACGCTTCGCCACGCCTGCGTTTTTCCATCTCCACCCCCGTCAACGCCCGTCAACGCCCTGTTCTGTCAATCACATTTGACATGTCACTTCCTGTACGCAATTTGACGAACGAGACAAAAAAAACTCGCAATATGCCGTACGCACATGCGCAGTGTTACACCGACACATGCGCGCTTTCTCAACATCGGAACGCAACGTGCATACTGCTGTTAACGAGCGGCTCTGAATGAGGGCCAATGTTTGCTGTTATAAAGTCTCCTCATACCCTAATGCCCATTATGCACTTAATGGATGTTTTACTCTTTGGTACTGGATAAAATCATTTGCATTTAAAAGGATGTGCTGGCTCTAATTTTTCCTGGATTGATTACTTTATGTGCTGTGCACTCCTCTTTTGCCATATAGGTGTGTGCTGCTGGCTTCTATTAAAATATATATATATATATATATATATATATATTCCAAAGTACGGCGGTACTCACGGGACTTCTTTAAACAGAAAATTATTAACTGCTAGTCGCAGGTTTGAACTCCAACGTTTCAGATTATTTTAATCTTTTTTCAAGGATATAGCACAATAATACATAACCTTTTGGCTTAAACGAACAATTATCCTTAAGTTGTTTTCTCTAACATAGCGGCAGCAGTTCAACCTTTCCCTGATATATATATGACAGTTTGTTTGGCTATTTCTACTTCAGCTGACATACATGCATTGCTCGTCATTTATTAGTAGATTCTCCTTTTTATATTGACTAGTATATGGATGTGTCTCCTGTTTTTACTGGTGTCGGTTTATTTTCACTTTATGTTTTGGCGTCCTGTCTCTAGGCAACCGCCCGCTCTCAGGTGGCTTGCTGATGTGTCACGTCAGGTTGGACGCAGACGCGTGACGTCATCGGGGGTGGACGGGTTGCTGGAGCTGGACGGAGAGTGTGCACGTGTGGTGTAACTACATTAGATAAGATTTGCTTATGTATTATTGTGCTATATCCTTGAAAAAAGATTAAAATAATCTGAAATGTTGGAGTTCAAGCCTGCGACTAGCAGTTAATAATTTTCTGTTTAAAGAAGTCCCGTGAGTGCCGTCGTACTTTGGAATCTATTTGGACACATATGTTGTGTGTGGAGGGCACCTGGGCAAGTACTACTTTGCGTGTGAGTGCCGGACATCAACGGACATTATATCTATCTATCTATATATATATATATATATATATATATATATATAGTTCCAAAATAATCCGTCACTCTCCTACAACCAATGCAACTCACTGCGTGCACGTGCTATAAAGAATAAATGTCCTGGTAGGTGTATGCAAAAAAGACAGCTGAAAAAAAATAAAAATAAATTTTTTTTTTTCTAATAATTTTCTGTGTGTCTGTGCGTGTTAGGCTTAGCCGCACAAGATCTATCAAGTCGGCAATGCTACCTAGTGCTCCCCGACTCCAGTCATCATCAATCTGTACTCTGGGCCCAAGTTCTGGACCCGAAAAAAACCCCTCCAAAAATAGTGTCTTTTGTCTATTTATTTTCTTTAATTCTGTTTTTATTAGTATAATAAAACAAAGCAGTTTCCATTTAGTTTTGATAGAAAAACAATCTGTTTATACAACATTATATCAAGTCTCAACACATCAAAATATATTAACATTACTGTACATAAAATTATGCAAGTGAAAAGACACTCAAAACAGTATTCGCATCAAATTTCTGAACTAAAAAACAAAAAGCAAAAGAAACGAAGAAAAATAAATGGGAAAGAAAAATAAAAAAGGAGGGGATAATTGACCTGAAAGGACAATTTTATAAAAAAATATATAGAGAAGCTGTGTGTGTCATTGCATTCTAAGTCAGTTTTAGTCGGCCCATGTAGAAACATGGTTGGCATATGTACTCGTTAACTTATATTCAAACCAGGGAGACCAGGTTGACATAAAAACAGACCGTTTATCTACTGAGGAAAGAAAGAGTTCCTCCATTAACATATAATACTCTAATCTAGAGAACCAAGTCTTGCGAGTAGGGGGGATAGACGATCTCCAAAGAATGGGTATCGACGCTCGAGCAGCATTACCTAAATGGCGAAGCAATGATTTTTTGTATTGTGACAGTGGTATAGGAGAGTGATTTAGCAACCAAAAAGCTGGATCTGAGGGGATATGTATCGCAAATATGTCACAGGAGGTTGCAATGACATCTTTCCAGAAGGGCTTTATAAGAGGACAGGACCACCAGATATGTAATAGAGATCCTACTGGGTTGAGGCATCTACAACATTTAGCTGATACTGAGGGGTACATTGTGTGCAGTAGCAAAGGATGTCTGTACCACCGCATTAGTATCTTGTATTGGGTCTCCCTTGTCTGAACGCAAACAGAGTTACTATGGGCCTTAAAAAATATGTTTTCCCACTCTCTTTCTGTTAATTTTAAATTAAGGTCTCTTTCCCAAGCTGAGGTGTAGTGGGGAAGGGTCTGGGAATCTAGATGTTGTAATAATTTGTATATAGTGGATATTGTATGCGTAGGATTTACAGGGGCCACGCAGGTCTTCTCAAATTGTGTCATCTCCTTAGAGGCCTGTGTAAGCCTAGACCCCGATTGGAGTAAGTGTCTGATTTGAAAAACTTCCAGAAATCTTTTTGTGGGATATTCCATTTAGTCTTTATATCTGAGAACTGCTTCACACCTCTAGAGGTCACCAGCTGGCCTACCCTAAAAAAACCCTCAACCGCCCACTCCGAAAAATGTGAAAGAGTCATACCAGGGGAAAAGTCAGCATTGGCTAAAAATGAAGTTAGGTGACCAAATACTGAAGAGATATCGGGTATGCGGCATAAAGTCCCGCAAACCGAGAGGGTTGGGGTGATGGTCGGGTGAGCAGAAGGAAGCTTCGGCAAGGTCGGAAGCCATGGGAAAATTTCTGGATATTGCTGTGTGTGTATTCCTTCCAACTCCACCCATTGCTTAACCTCCCGGCTTCTGGTCCAATCCAACACCCTATTTAAATGGATTGCATGATAATAATTTTTAATGTCAGGCAATTGAAACCCTCCTCTATGAGTGGATCGCGTCAAAATTGATAGTTTAATCCTGGGTCTCTTACGGGACCAGATAAATTGTTGAATCAAAAGCTGTATAGAGCTGAACCAGGAACGCTTATTGGCAATGTCTGGAGAACGCATAATAATTTAGGGAGGGTATTAATTTTGACGACCCCCATCCTTCCCAGCCACGAAAGTTATTTAAAATGCCATCTGCTAAAGTCTGCTCTTAATACTTTAAGGAGCGGGGTATAGTTTAACAAAACTAATAAAGACAAATTCCGAGGGAGTTTGATACCTAAATAGGTGATATGTGAATTCTGCCACTGAAAGGGGAAAGAGCGTGTGAACCCTACCATGTGCAAGGGTGAAGTATATATATTAAGGGCACACGATTTGGACATATTAATTTTAAAATCCGAAAGTGTACTATATAGGTCAAATTCTCGCATCACTTGGGGAATATGAGACAAAAGCCAAAATATCATCTGCGAACATAGCTAATTTGTACTCCACATCCCCCATCCTTGGCCGGGTATTTGTTCATTGGCCCTGATTGCTCTAGCTAGTGCTTTTATGCAAAGAACAAAGATCAGTGGGGACAGTGGGCAGCCCTGTCTTGTCCCATTACTTATTGAAAAGGGGTCAGAAAGAGCCGTTTCTATGAACCCTTGCAGTGGGCATACTGTATAGAGCCAAGATCCTGCTCAGCGCCTGAGAACCAAGCCCGATGTGCTCCGACACAGATCTCATGAAATACCAGTTCACCCTATCAAATGCCTTCTCGGCATCAGTGGAAAGCATAATAGTGGGAATCTGACTACTGGAAGCTGAGTGGATTAAGTTAAGTACTTTAGTGGTGTTATCCTTCGCCTCTCGGCCAAGGACAAATCCCACTTGGTCACTATGTATCAGTGGGGGGAGCAGGCCGTTCAGTCTGTTTGCCATTATTTTTGCAAATAATGTCAGATCCACGTTTAAGAGTGAAATGGGTTTGTAGCTGGAGCACACTGAGGGATCCTTACCCTGCTTAGGAATCACAGTGATGTGAACTTCTAAAGACTGGGGGGAAAAGTGTGTTTCTGCTGATATACAGTTAAAGGCTTGCAGAAGTCTGGGAGCTAAAATATCTTTAAATGTTTTATAATAAATTATGGTGTATCCATCTGGACGAGGGCTCTTGCCCGATGGCATGGATGAAATAGCATGCTCTAATTCTTGAAGAGTAAAAGGCCTTTCAAGTGTGTCGCGGTCAGAAAGTGAAAAAGTGGTGTATGTTACATTTGCCAGATATTCTTTAGCTTTTAATATACTGGAAGCAGGGTCAGCTGCATTAGGGGTTTTGTTTAGATTATATAAGGTTGTGTAATAGTTTTTAAAACAGGATGCTATTTCGGGAGTCTTAAAATGAAGAGAACCAGTTTCATCTTTCATAGAGCTAATAAAAGAGTTTGCCCTCTGAGACCGGAGCGCCTGAGCGAGCAAGCTTCCCGATTTGTTTCCCCATTGATAGTATCTGCGTTTGCATCTACGGAGTGAGATTTGGGCATCGTCAGAGAGTAACCTCTTCAACTGAGATCTGGACTCTATCAGCTCGGCATACTTTGGCCCGGACAGTGTGGATTTATGTGAGGATTCTAGGGAATGAATCAGCTGCAATAGACTTGCAATGCGTTGTATTTTTTGTTTTTTCACATGGGAGCCAAGCTGGATAATCTTCCCTCGCAAAACACACTTATGAGCTTCCCATAAGGTAATTTTAGATACATCTTCAGTATCGTTAGTAGAGAAGTAATCAATCATGGTTTTGTTGATTTCATCTCTACAGGTAATATCCTGCAGCAAAGATTCATTCAAGCGCCAAGTCCATTGACCAGGAGATTGATGCCGAGCCGACAGGGTTATTGATATGTAGGCATGGTCCGACCAAGTGATTGGGCCAATCGAGGCATCTAAAAGGAGTGGAAGGTGTTTGTGACTGAGAAACAAATAATCTAGTCGTGTATATGTCTTGTGGGGGTGAGAATAAAACTAATAATCCCGGCCTGCGGGGTGCGAGATCCTCCATGTATCAGCCATGTATCATAGTATAGTAGGGTCATGGAACAATTTCCTGAACCTACTATATTTCTGTTGGGAATATCTGGGGGATTTAGTCGAGATATCAAGAGTTGGATCAAGAGTCCAATTGAGGTCTCCCCCCAAAACTACAATCCTGGAACATAGAGATTCCAGCTTCGGAAGGTGGGACTGGAAAAAAGAGGTTTGGTCCTGATTAGGGGCATAGACCACAATAAAAGTAGGTTGGTTATATATATTACAATTTAATAGGAGTACTCGACCTGGGACAGGCTTGTGGACCGAGGTAATAGAAATAGTTAATAGGTAAAAGTTTTTTGAAAATAAGATCGCCACTCCCTTGGATTTGCTATCTGGGGTGTTGCAATAATATGCAAGTGGGTATCGGTAATTAGTTAGGGATGGGTTTTGAGCTGAAATTTTAAAATGGGTCTTCTGTATCAGTGCAACATCTACCTGTCAGCCCATAAGGATCTTAAGAGAGTTGATCTTTTCTCAGGTATGTTAAGGCCTTGGGCATTGATCGAGTATATTTTAATTGTACTTGGGGAGGTCATGTAATTTGTAAAAGTAAAAAGCACACATCAGTCCTCAAAATGGTCAAAAAAGGGAAAATAAAATAAATAAAAACATTTACATCTGATAAAGAACATAGGATAAAACCTAGAAAAGAAAGGAATTGTAGAAACTAGGTTAAACCCGCAGTAGAGAAACTGGCATTCCAAGGAGTCAGAGACCCAATAGGCATATAAACCAAGAGCGGGTATGGGGTTAGGGAGTCACTATATGGGACGTAATAGCTAAACATATAACAATGTCGCTTCAAGACATAACATATAACCATCTAACTTTATTAATTGAATTATAAGTAAGAACACACCTAGTGTGTCAAAGATATCTAGGCCCTCATTCAGACCCGGACGCAAGTGGCCGTTCGTACGTTCGGCGTACGTAAAAAAATATTTAAATTCAAGCACTCGCTCGTATTTTCGTACGCAGCCAAACATCCTCCCCAAACTCAACCGACCCCTCCTCTAACTAACGAGCGTGCCAAATAGCGAGCGTACATCCCCGAAATGGCTTGAAGGGAACGCACGCACAAGTACAACCCGGAAGTGGGACTGTCAGATTTCGATTAACTGCTCGTTTATTCTGCCTACCTCCCTCAATCGTATCATGGCAATCAATATATCAATTAGCTTAATTGTTTTTTTTTTTTTTTAAACACAATGCAATAAACTTTAATCTTGTCCGTGTTTACCCGCAGAATACGTACGGCTTAAACATTCGCTTTTATTTGACAAAATACATGTTAGCCCCAATTAAACAATTGTTCTATTTGTTTTTCTCCCCGCATATTTCCCGGGGTTCATTTCTTTATTTAAATTTGCTTCCGCATGTCACTGCATCAAGCCTATCATAACTCTCAAGAGATTTTTAGCCCTGTCGAACACATGACTCATACACTAACCAATAGAATTGGTCCTGTTAATTACCCAAATACATTAGCCAATCAATTTTTTTGGGGGGCTCTTTATTAAAAATGATTTTTAACAAATACACCATTGCCATCATGAGAGCCTCCGCATTCACCAGGCGCGAACTGCTGGTGCTAACGGAGGTGATGGATAGGCGGATCACCAGCCAGCCTCCACCCATCACCAATCGCGAAAAGCGTTCCGCATATGCGGAGGTACGTGGCCGCCTGCGCTCCTTCGGCTCACGCCGCCAGATCGGGCAGCTGGAGCGCAGGTGGTCGGACCTGCAATGGCGGACGCCCCGCTTGCTGGCATGCTTTCGCATGCAGATCGCTGAAAGTAAGTTTTAGGGACTGTGGTTTTCATGTTTATCTTTGTGGCCCTAACTGCGTGTGCATGTGTTCATGTATGTCCTATTTATTCATTGTACTCATATCTGCATGGCCATGTTTTCATGTATGTCCTATTTATTCATTGTACTCATATCTGCATGGCCATGTTTTCATGTATGTCCTATTTATTCATTGTACTCATATCTGCATGGGCATGTTTTCATGTATGTCCTATTTATTCATTGTACTCATATCTGCATGGCCATGTTTTCATGTATGTCCTATTTATTCATTGTACTCATATCTGCATGGCCATGTTTTTCGATTTTTTGTGTCATAAAATAGTGTTTTTCTCGGATTTTGGTTGAGACTAACCACAATTTGTTTCACATCTTTTAGGGGCACAGCAAAGACTACGGCGTCATCGTCATCCAAGACGGCGCTCACGGCCACTCTCCCTAACCCCCAGCCAACCCTCCACAACCCCAAATTCCCCTATTTCCCACTCCTCCCCAGCCTGCCAAGACCCTGTGGCGGATATTTCGGGGCTCCTTCCCCTCCATCACAATTCCCCCTCTCCTCCAACCACCCCTCTTCGAACTACCCCCTCCCCGGATTCTGAAATCACCCCGCCCAGATCGTTGGGGAATGGAGGCACCTCCGAGGAGGACGAGGGAGTGCCTTCTGGAGCTGCCGTTTTTTCAAACGGTATGTTTTTGATTTTGTTTTTTTATCGCCACAAACTGTCTGTATGTAATCATGTTCCCTTTTTTGTGTTTTTTGGTAGACTTTTGGGGAATTTTCGGGTTGCCTTTACCTGTTACTGCTGATTTCACCATACACATATCACACCTGTCGGAATCTGTTTTTTGGACTTGTATTTTTGGGCTACATCATTTTGGGGGGCTGGGTTTTAATGGTGTAATTATGTTTTGTTTCCAAATATTTTCATTTTTGGTTTGTTTGTTTTGGCTTGTTTTTTAATGTGGTTTCATTATTGATGTATTAATCCCCACACTTTTCTAACCCACAGAGGAACAGAGGCGTAGGGCTGAATTAGCCGGCTGTGTGGGCCGTATGCGGGAACATATCATCGGTCTGCTGGTGGTCCTTGACCATATGTCGGTCCTCCTTAGGGACTAGTTTTTTTTTTTTTTTTTGCTAAATGTAAATAAATTAATATTTTCAACTTAACCTTCTGTCTCATTCGTTGTTTCAAAATCAGATATTGTTTACACTGACATAAGTAGACTCTTCCAGCAAGGATTTGCAATTTTTTTCACTAAGATTGTGTGTTGTATTTTTAAGGAAAACAGGCACAAGAAACACCTAACAGTAACAATCTCATTTCCCTTTTTTGGTGTAGTCAAAATTATATATTACTACATTTTACAGGTTCCTATTTGGGGTGCAAGCTGCTTAGGCCGATATTACGAAGCCAACTGATTGTACAGGATTCCTTTGGGTGTTGGTTTGGACCCAGAAAACATATTACATTTTAGCTCAACTTGCGTCATTACTGGATTACCCCTTAGGCAAATGTAACGTGTGTGAACCTGGTTACACTTGCTTGTAACGTTCAAAAAAAGGTACAAAATTACACTCTCAAGACATTTATTCACAACATAACTCCCAAAATCAAAGTGGTCACTCACAAACAAAACACACAGTGATAATCATAAATACAACACATACCAAAAACTGAAAAAAAACACACAACAAATCAAGAACTGGTTGACGAAGGACCATGCCAACATGATTCCACAAATATGGCGTTGCAATATGGGTTCCATAATATATTCCCAAAATGTCAACATAAAGATTTTTAAGGGTAGCAGTAAGTAGTCATCGTTGGAGTGTCAAAGATTATGGAAAAAAACAGAAGATGGAGAAAAAAAAACCAATTAATTAGATGTTCTCAAACAAACCGTACCGCATTGGGTATAAACACTGTTGTTTTGACAATAATTACCTAAAATATCTGGCCACCACATCATCGCGTATGGCCCCCCCACATACTGACCTCCGACCAACCTCGGGGGGGCCATCCTCAGGTAAGGCATCCTCTGGCTGCATTGGGACACCACTCCTTATGGCGATGTTGTGAAATATCCCACACAGGCCCACAATTTTTGAAACCATATCCGGCAAATACATGAGCTCGCCACCAGAGCGGTGGAGGCATCTGAATCGGCCTTTTAAAAGGCCGATACAGTGCTCCACCACTTGCCTGGTGGCTGTAAGTGCGGCATTAAACTCACTTTGTGGCCCTGGTGTGGGAGCCAAATAAGGAGTGAGCAGCCAGGGCGTGCAAGGGTAGCCACTGTCTCCTGTGAAAATGAATAGACAACATCAGGATCACTCTGTATGAAGCTTAACATTGTTATGTACTAAAGGTCTCCACTTACCCAGAAGCCACGCATCCCCAGCTTGTAGGTTGGTTAATTTGTGCCATATCCCTGATTGCCGGATGACGAAGGAGTCATGTGCACTTCCTGGTAATTTTGCATTCAGGGACAGGATCTGGAGGGAGGCATCACATACCACCATTACATTCAGGGAGTGATAGTGTTTCCGGTTTCGAAATATGGCCTCCAGCCGTGCTGGAGGCTGAAGTGGTATGTGAGTACCATCCACAACCCCTATGATGTGTGGGAAGCCAGCTATTTGGTAAAAATTGGCCTTGGCCACACTAAGGGCACCCATATCCAAAGGCATTTGAATAAAATGATGGAGGTGCTTGAAAAGTGCCTCCATCACTGCCCTCACGATCCGGGAAAATGAGGATTGTGAGATGCCCGCCACTATTCCCACCATTGTTTGAAACGATCCTGAGGCACAGAAATGTAACACCACCATAAATTGCGTAAGTGGTGGTATTGCTGTAGGACTGTCAATTTGCCGCTCAAAATCACTCTATATTAATGAGAGAGTGTCTATGATGATTTTGGGAGGAAGACGGTAGCGTCTTAAAACCTCATCATCGGGCATTCCAAAAAGGGTGACACGTGTTCGAAATATCTGGGGCCTTGCACGCCTACGATGCCTACGCCTGGGACGAGATTGAGGTTGGTCGGCTTCCGGGAGCATGGCCAGAACAATCCGACCCAGATCAACCTGAAATGGCAAGATTTGAATGTAAGGCTTTTTAACCCCCCCCAAAAAAAAAAATATAACTTAGCTTGATGATACCATCCATTGATGCTTACATGCCGGGGTATTGTCATGATACGTGCAAACTGGAAATAATCACAATATAAAAATACATAATTTTATGCTGGGCATTTCTGTTTCAAAATTTTGGGCAAGACAAAACATAAAAGGGGAGAAACACACATTTGGCCAAATAGCAAAACGACATTGCGCACACTACGTCAAATTGGGGCCAAATGTAAGCAACAAATGCTAAAGGGAAAACACAAACAATTTAACGGGATGAATAAGCATTTAAAAATGCGCTAATTAGTTCACAAATACAAGTTACAATAGAAACTGATAAAAATGTACTAATTAGTTCGCAAATACAAGTTACAATAGAAACTGATAAAAATGCACTAATTAGTTCGCAAATACAAGTTATAAAATAAGCAGCTACTAAAAAAACACATTTTAAAAACATTTCTGACTAAGAAAAACAAAGGTTACAAGTGTAAGGCCACACAAAGTTGCGTAAAGACAAACATGAACATTTACAAAACAATTTAAAAAATGAACTTACCAAGAGATAATATATAAGATTCCGGATCAAAAGGTCTTTGGGGCAGAGCCAAAAAAACCTAAGAGAGATGAAATTACGCAAAAAAAAGGTTAGAAAATTCCGAAAAAGAAGGAGACACAAATTGAACCAAAGTTAGACTTCCAAAAACTTACCAACACAAGAAACGCCAAAAATAAATCCAACAGAAAAAATGCGAACGTAAAAACTAAATGCAAATATAGCAAAAAACAACTACTCCCACCAACGCAAACTCCAAAACCCGCCAACAATCAACTCCGACCAACGTAACTTCCAACAATCCAAAAACGCCACCTCGACTCGAGACGCCCCAAGCCATAAATAGTGTTTAGTTTCCCGCACAAATTAAGGAGGGATCATAGGAACGTACAATCAATGATGTGGCCGAAAAATAAGGACGCATGTATAAATACGTCACGAGCCAAACCAAACATTCTGGTGTATTTCTTGTTTTGAGCTCAGACATGGCTACAGACCAGGGAAACAATGGGCAACAGTCTGGCGGTAAGTATTTCAGGCATTTTGAAACAATGATTAATTAGAAACATAATATAGTGCAAGTTGTGAAGTTTACAATTCTCAACATTTAAACAAATAGGTGAGGAGGATGACATGGAAGAGGCTGCCGGGCCCAGTATTCCGGGCAAAGCTGGCAAAAAGAAAAGGCAGCCACAATTCACAAGAAAGGAGATGGAGGTTTTGATTCAGAAGTGTGTGGACATCCTGCCACAAGCAGACAGGAATATGAGTGCAAGCCAGAAGTGGAGAATGTGGGAGGAGGTAGCCGTTGCTGTCAATAGGGTGGGTGATTATGTCCGTCTAGCCCGGGATGTCAAACGGTGGTAAGTAAACACTTGACCCCCCCTAAAACCAAAACCCATTTAAAACAAAAGGATAATGGTTCCAATTTCACCCACAGATGGGCCGACTTCAAATATCGCCTGAAGCAAAAACTGGCGGACAGGGCTAGGCATGCAAGGGGGACAGGTGGGGGTCCCACCCCTGTGTCATTGGAGTTGAATGATTTAGAAGAGCTGGCACAGGGGTGTGTGCAGCCTGTGGAGGTGTTTGGCGTGTCCAACATGGATATGGACATGCCAGACTTTGCGGCTCCTCATGTTGTCCAAGGTAAATATTGTGATGTCACCAACTCTGAAATGTTATTGTGCCAATATGTAGATTCTAATGTGAGTCTTTTCTCATTTTTCCAACAGAGACACAGGCGGATGAGTCTGCTCCAGAGGGGAGCCTTGGCCACAGAATTTCTGCTGGCTCTGCAGGGGAGGAACCAGTACATCCGGCTGAGGACCCTGCAGAAGCCAGTCCTGGGCAATCCCCCTCGCAGGCAGTGTCCCTCCTCACAGAACTCAATTTTAAATCGGATTTCCATACGGAGATTCTGCAGAGGATGGACGCCAGTCTGGTACGGGTGGCCAAAATGCTGTGGCCAACGTGACCATTGGTCAGGCCCCGGCGGAAAATACCAGGGCCAACATCCGCATCGCCAATGCCCTGGAGCAGCTCGTTCGCCAGCACATTGTGGAGCCGACCTCCCTTCCTGCTGGAACATCAGGATCCTCCACCTCTGGCACAACATCAGCCAATCCTCCAAATGTGCCTAGCCCTGTGCCTAGTCCAGAGGCCACAACATCTGCCACTGGACAGGCCTGCCCGATGACATCCCGGACCCGGTATGGCGCCCTCCCTCCCCCAGCCAAACGGGGGGAAAAACGTTGACAGCATTGGCTACTTTTCCCACACTCCTTCTGTGCTTGCCTCATATTCCTTTCTGGCCAAAACTTCCCTCTCCTTTCTTGTGAATTGTTTTTAATTTTGTTGCTTTACGTTTACAAAAATTTTTATGTTTGCACAATTATTAAATATTGTGGAATGAACACTGCAAAAAATGTTTGTGTAAAATATGTGCATGATTTTTTTTTTTGGATAGCAATAAATTTACATAAAATGTACGACTTTGTATTCTGACATTATTGTCAAAATGGGTTACATTTAATTCCGGCCCACAAGGCAACAACGTTCAACAACAACATTTTACATTGGAAAAAAAAGGGCTCTTTAAGGAACGTTTAAAAATTTACCTAAGGATGCAAATTCACCTGGCAAAAACAAAAAAACCTAAACATGATGATATTATTGGTACAATATTCCAAAAACCAAAAATTGAGGCCCACAAATGTACGCAAATTGATTGTGTAATCCTGACATTAGCAGCTATGATTTCCACCTGCGTTCGGATTTGTGCTAACCCAAAAAAATGATTTCCAAACACATACCAAGCCGGTTTTCAATCCAACACTAATTGATTTTCTGACAAGCCGTGATTAATCGATGCTACATCGTGGAGTGCCGGGACGGAGGAGAAGGCCATCGCCAATGTGGTCGAGTAATCCAGACCCTAAGCTGTGCGAGCATTTTGAAGGGAAAGAGGATCATCCAGTGACGTATGAGTTGGTATGAACACATTTGACGTTCGCATTTGTTAATGTATGTACGCCCCAAAAACGCCTCGCCACGCCTGCGTTTTTCCATCTCCTCCCCCGTCAACACCCAAAAACGCCCTGTTCTGTCAATCACATTTGACATGTCACTTCCTGTACGCTATTTGATGAACGAGACAAAAAAAACTCGCAATCTGCCGTACGCACATGCGCAGTGTAACACCGCCGCATGCGCGGTTAGTCAACATCGGAACGCAACGAGCGTACTGCTGTTAACGAACGGCTCTGAATCAGGGCCCTAGATTTGTATCCTAATGAATCATCAGGGTAAGAAAGGAAAGGGTGAGGATATTAAACTATCCATTACTCTAGGCAAGCAAGAAATCAAACTATTAATCAAGACACACGTTTGGCAGGCAATAAAATCTGCAGTTAGGTGAGTCTCATCCTCTCTTGACGAAGGAGAAGACAGGACCTAAGTCACAAAGAAAGTCAATCAGGTAGCATCTTCAGACAATGATGGTGACGAAGTATGTGGTCTCCTCCTAGAGCTATGAACTTCCTGCCAAGGAGGGTTATTCTCGGGTCTTTGAGGTAACTTCAGTTCAGGTAGATCAAATTCCCAGTTAGGGACATTAGGCTTTGGTATTCCGAGTCCAGAGCAAAATGAAGGCAGATCAGCATATGAGGTTAAAGAATGTGTTTTCCCAGCCGAAGATACTTGGAGGTTAAAGGGGAAGCCCCATCTGTATTTCAGTTGGCGCTTACGGAGCTCATCAGTGACTGGTTTAAGGGATTTATGTTGCTGAAGTGTATGCCAGGATAAATCCTGGAACTTTTGGATCACTGTCCCGTTAAAGTCAATTCTGTCCAATTGTCGTGCTTTGAGCATTAACTATTCTTTCTGTGAGTAGTAGTGTAGACGATATATGACATCACGAGGACGATCAGCTTGGAGGCCTCTTAGTTTTAGGGCTCGGTGGGCTCTATCAAAAGTAATAATCTCTTGCGGGTCATTCCCCAGGATTTCGTTGAATATCTTGGTGAGTGCATCTATCAGACCAGATTGGGGGACTTCTTCTGGGAGACCTCTAATACGAACGTTGTTTCTCCATCCCTATTATCAAGATCTGTCATCCTCAGATCAATAGCACGAATTTCTTTTGTTTGGGCAGAAATTACATCTTTCAAAGATTTCAGGTAGGCATCTGTGGATTCTTGAAAGTCCTCTAAAGAAATGACCCGATCCGAGATCTGCGATATGTCTTTCCGCATAATAGCAAGTTCTTGCCGAATAGTGTCTTGGAGATCTTGTTTTGTAGGTAAGGTCTTCATGAAAGACCTGATGTCTTGGAGATCTGTGTCCCTCTCAGGGGATGTCTGAGGTTGGTCTACCTGAGAAAGGGACATTGTAGGGGTTAGGGAGTAGGAAGGGAGGGAGCTGGACGTTGCTGGATCTACCTTAATCCCGGTCGGTGTGGTATGAAGAAATGGTCTAGATCTGCTTGAGAATGAGGCCCTTTAGGAAGAGGTGTGTTGCCTTTTTGAGATGTTTTTTTATTTTTGACCATAGTGTAGCATGAGAAGAAGATCAGTAAATAGTAGCATAGGTCACACTAAGCGACATCAGGTTGCAAACATGCTATATAGGTGAGGATCCCGCACACAGTGACTCCCTGCGGCCTGGCATCACATTGACATTAAGTCACATCGAGTAGTAAATCAGGAAGCAGCCAGGTAACTTCTGATTGGGAACTTCCAGAAATTCAATATATATACCTAATGCTTAAAGGTATGTTGATATAGATGGTTGCCCGTGAGGTCACCGGGGTACATTAATCTACAGACCAGTGCACAGATAATAGCCAGATGCTAGATGGGAGGGCTGTAAAGCTGGATGGTAGAAATCGTAGTGACACGTATATCATGTCTCGTAGGTTGCAGGGTGCCACCGGTTCTTGTGTAAGATCAGGACCCAAGATGTGTGAAAAGACTAGGCCGTGTATCAGGACGGACACTATGTAGTTCCCACACTGCCAGCGGTGCTGGAGCTAGATCGGGAGGTACCCGCGCCTCGCACTCTATCAGCGGCTGAATCGGGACTCACCGTCAGGAGAGAGAAAAGGTCAGTGGGGTCCGGTGGTTGATCTGCCTGGTAGCTCCCGGGCATGGCAGCATCCAATGCCGGGAATCTTAAGATGGTAGGCCGCACTCCATCCGGGTAACGCCCGCCACGTGGAGAAGCCACACGGTCGTGTAGAGCGCCGCTCAGCCTCCTCAGTGTCCGGCCATCCTCTGGTCACAACAAGCCTCGATGGGGTTAGCTGTACAGCCCCGTCCGCGACAGCGGCCGATGACCAGTCCTCCTCGGGCCGCGTCTCCAACTTGAGTCCCCGGCTTCAGTCGGATAACTAGGCTGCAACCCGCAGACGTACTTTGAAGTACGTCCCGGCTCTGCAGCCCGCACCCTGTCAGTATAGGGTGTCAGGTCTCTCTTTATGGACAAAGTATGAGCCTCTGACGGGCAAAAGGGGGTTAATAAAGGTCTGTTTGGTCCCAGAAATGCAGGAGCCTCAGAGAAATGTGGCTGCTCTCCTTGCCTGCCAGGACAAGCCCCGTCTATTTATTTTCTGTGTGTGTGTGCATGTTAGGCTTAGCCACACAAGATACAGCAACGCAACCTAGTACTGTCTGACTCCGTCAAAAATCTGTGCTCTGGGCCCAAGTTCTAGACCCGAAAAAAAAAAAATAGTGTCTTTTGTATATTTTTTCTGTGTGCGCACAACTGCACATGTGTGAATTTTGTAACCGCACCTTGGCTACACTATTGGTGCTTATGACACTGCTTCAAGACCGCAGAAAATATGGAGGGTTATCACATGACAGGAGAGCAAGGCCACGAACCACAAGTTGTAGCTGCTGCCAGCAGTCATCATGATAATGCAAGGCCGTCAACTTCCTTGTCCTCTATGAAGGTCCATGCCTTCAATCCTCAAGGGTATCCCAACCATCATCTTTGCACAGTCCTCAACTCTATTAATAATTATATCAATCAGTTTTGAGCCAGTAAGCTGGATGCAACCTTTGGCGCTTTAACTAGATGAAAAAAAAATCAATATTGTAAGCTGTGATGTAACCAAAATTGACTGGAATTGAGTGGAAATAAATGTTATTGAGGTTATTAATACTGTAGGAACAAAAAAGGCCCATTGTATGTGATTTTAGCTGTTTTTTTTATTTTTTTTTTAAAAAATCAAGATCCAAAACCGAAACACAAAAACAAAACACCAAGGAAAAAAATCCAAAACCAGATTCAGATCCAAAACCAGGGGAGATCCAGATCCAAAACCAAAACTGTATATACTGTACATACTGTACACCTACCAGGATATTTATATATATATATAATATATTAGGGGTGTGCACCGGCCACTTTTCGTGTTTTGTGTTTTGGTTTTGGATCTGGATCTTTCTTCGTGTTTTGGATCTGGATTGGTTTTGCCAAAACCACCCTTCCGTGTTTTGGGTTCTGGGTTTTGTGTTTTGGATCTGTATTTTTTTTAAAAAAAGCATAAAAACAGCTAAAATCACAGAATTTGTGTGTTTTTCTGCTCCTATGCTATTATTAACCTCAATAACCTTAATTTCCACTCATTTCCAGTCTATTCTGAACACCTCACACCTCACAATAGTGTGTTTATATCCAAAAGGTTGCACCGAGGTAGCTGGATGACTATGCTAAGAGATACGAGTGGGCGGCACAAACACGTGATCCATCTAGGAGTGACACTGCAGTGTCAGACAGGATGGCAGTTTGAAAAACTAGGCCCCAAACAGTACATAATTCAAAGAAAAAAAAGAGGTGCAAGATGGAATTGTCCTCCCACCCACCCTTATGTTGTATAAACAGGACATGCACACTTTAACAAACCAAACATTTCAGCGCCAGGGTCTGCCACACGACTGTGGCTGAAATGATTGGTTCGTTTGGGCCCCCACAAAACAAGCTGGCAATTAATCTGTCCCTGCACAAACTGGCTCTACGGAGGCAAGATGTCGTCCTCATCCTCCGATTCCTCACCCTCTTCAGTGTTGTGTACATCCTCATCCTCACAGAGTATTAATTCGTCCCCGCTGGAATCCACAACCACAGGTCCCTCTGTACGTTCTGGAGGCTGGTCTCCCTGGAAGAGTTGATAATTCATTTTATGAACATCATCTTCTCCACATTTTGTGGAAGCAACCTCCTACGCCTTTTGCTGACAAGGTTCCCGGCTGCACTAAACACTCTTTCGGAGTACACACTGGAGGGGGGGGCAACTCAGGTAAAATAGAGCCAGTTTGTACAGGGACCTCCAAATTGCTTCTTTTTCCTGCCAGTACAGGTACGGACTGTCTGACATGCCTACTTGGATGCTGTCACCGATGTAATCTTTTAACAGACAGACGCACGCTTGTCGCTGCTGCTTTAAGGATGCAGGTGCGGCTACAGCCCACACATTTCACAAAGACAGAAAAAAAAAGAAGAATATTTTTATTGTTTGAGAGCACACTTTGAGGGTTACACCACCCTTTAACAGACAGACGCACGCTTGTCGCTGCTGCTTTGAGGATGCAAGTGCGGCTACAGCCCACACAATTCACAAAGATAGAAAAAAAAATAATATTTTTATTGTTTGTGGAGCGCACTTTGAGGGTTACACCACCCTTTAACAGACAGACGCACGCTTGTCGCTGCTGCTTTAAGGATGCAGGTGCGGCTACAGCCCACACATTTCACAAAGACAGAAAAAAAAAAAGAATTTTTTTATTGTTTGTGGAGCGTACTTTGAGGGTTACACCACCCTTTAACAGACAGACGCACGCTTGTCGCTGCTGCTTTGAGGATGCAGGTGGAATCTAGACGGGATTTGGAACCGGGGACACACTACCTCCATCAATTGTCTAAATCCCACTGCACTAATAGCGGATACCGGACCCACGTCTAACACCAGTCAAGGCCTCAGTTATACGTTTTGCTTCAGGATGACTGCTGTCGTACTTCATCCTCATCGCTAGGGACTGTTGGAGGGTCAATTGTTTAGTAAAAGTGGTGGTGTTCCTACTTATTCTGGGTTAAGGAACTACTCCCAGCAGCAGCAACAGCACTAGGAGGAAGTAGTTCTTGATCTTTCCCTATTTTATTTTTATCAGAGAAAGTTTGGTCCTCCATTTATGTTATATTGATATATACGTGCGGCTAAAGCGCACACAAACACAGAAAATATTTTTTTATTTTTGCTGGAGAGTAGTGCACTTTGTGGGTTACACCACCCTTTAAGAAATGAGCCAGCCGGCTCTTTACTTATGGGACACAGGCGCACGCTTGGCGCTGCTCCTTTGTTGATGCACGTGCAGCCACAGTGCACACAAGTCACAAACACAGAAAATATATATTTTTTTGGTTTGGACAGGAGTGTACTTTGGGGGTTACAGCACCCTTTAACGGTCAAGCCAGCCGGCCCTTTACTTATGACACAGGCGCACGCTTGGCACTACTTTGTTGATGCACGTGCGGCTACTGCGCACACAATTCACAAACACAGAAAATATTTTTTTATTTTGTTTGGACTGGAGTGTACTTTGGGGGTTACAGCACCCTTTAACGGTCAAGCCAGCCGGCCCTTTACTTATGACACAGGCGCACGCTTGGCACTACTTTGTTGATGCACGTGCGGTTACTGCGCACTCAATTCACAAACACAGAAAATATTTTGTTATTTGGTTTGGAGTGTACTTTGGGGGTTACAGCACCCTTTAATGGTCAAGCCAGCCGGCCCTTTACTTATGACACAGGCGCACGCTTGGCACTACTTTGTTGATGCACGTGCGGCTACTGCGCACACAATTCACAAACACAGAAAATATTTTTTTATTTGGTTTGGACTGGAGTGTACTTTGGGGGTTACAGCACCCTTTAATGGTCAAGCCAGCCGGCCCTTTACTTATGACACAGGCGCACGCTTGGCACTACTTTGTTGATGCACGTGCGGCTCCTGCGCACACAATTCACAAACACAGAAAATATTTTTTTATTTGGTTTGGACTGGAGTGTACTTTGGGGGTTACAGCACCCTTTAACGGTCAAGCCAGCCGGCCCTTTACTTATGACACAGGCGCACGCTTGGCACTACTTTGTTGATGCACGTGCGGCTACTGCGCACACAATTCACAAACACAGAAAATATTTTGTTATTTGGTTTGGAGTGTACTTTGGGGGTTACAGCACCCTTTAATGGTCAAGCCAGCCGGCCCTTTACTTATGACACAGGCGCACGCTTGGCACTACTTTGTTGATGCACGTGCGGCTACTGCGCACACAATTCACAAACAGAAAATATTTTTTTATTTGGTTTGGAGTGTACTTTGAGGGTTACACCACCCTTTAACAGACAGACGCACGCTTGTCGCTGCTGCTTTGAGGATGCAAGTGCGGCTACAGCCCACACAATTCACAAAGACAGAAAAAAAATTAATATTTTTATTGTTTGTGGAGCGCACTTTGAGGGTTACACCACCCTTTAACAGACAGACGCACGCTTGTCGCTGCTGCTTTAAGGATGCAGGTGCGGCTACAGCCCACACATTTCACAAAGACAGAAAAAAAAAAAGAATTTTTTTATTGTTTGTGGAGCGTACTTTGAGGGTTACACCACCCTTTAACAGACAGACACATGCTTGTCGCTGCTGCTTTGAGGATGCAGGTGGAATCTAGACGGGATTTGGAACCGGGGACACACTACCTCCATCAATTGTCTAAATCCCACTGCACTAATAGCGGATACCGGACCCACGTCTAACACCAGTCAAGGCCTCAGTTATACGTTTTGCTTCAGGATGACTGCTGTCGTACTTCATCCTCATCGCTAGGGACTGTTGGAGGGTCAATTGTTTAGTAAAAGTGGTGGTGTTCCTACTTATTCTGGGTTAAGGAACTACTCCCAGCAGCAGCAACAGCACTAGGAGGAAGTAGTTCTTGATCTTTCCCTATTTTATTTTTATCAGAGAAAGTTTGGTCCTCCATTTATGTTATATTGATATATACGTGCGGCTAAAGCGCACACAAACACAGAAAATATTTTTTTATTTTTGCTGGAGAGTAGTGCACTTTGTGGGTTACACCACCCTTTAAGAAATGAGCCAGCCGGCCCTTTACTTATGGGACACAGGCGCACGCTTGGCGCTGCTCCTTTGTTGATGCACGTGCAGCCACAGTGCACACAAGTCACAAACACAGAAAATATATATTTTTTTGGTTTGGACTGGAGTGTACTTTGGGGGTTACAGCACCCTTTAACGGTCAAGCCAGCCGGCCCTTTACTTATGACACAGGCGCACGCTTGGCACTACTTTGTTGATGCACGTGCGGCTACTGCGCACACAATTCACAAACACAGAAAAAATATTTTGTTATTTGGTTTGGAGTGTACTTTGGGGGTTACAGCACCCTTTAACGGTCAAGTCAGCCGGCCCTTTACTTATGACACAGGCGCACGCTTGGCACTACTTTGTTGATGCACGTGCGGCTACTGCGCACACAATTCACAAACACAGAAAATATTTTTTTATTTGGTTTGGACTGGAGTGTACTTTGGGGGTTACAGCACCCTTTAACGGTCAAGCCAGCCGGCCCTTTACTTATGACACAGGCGCACGCTTGGCACTACTTTGTTGATGCACGTGCGGCTACTGCGCACACAATTCACAAACACAGAAAATATTTTTTTATTTGGTTTGGAGTGTACTTTGGGGGTTACAGCACCCTTTAACGGTCAAGCCAGCTGGCCCTTTACTTATGACACAGGCGCACGCTTGGCACTACCTTGTTGATGCACGTGCGGCTACTGCGCACACAATTCACAAACACAGAAAATATTTTTTTATTTGGTTTGGACTGGAGTGTACTTTGGGGTTACAGCACCCTTTAACGGTCAAGCCAGCCGGCCCTTTACTTATGACACAGGCGCACGCTTGGCACTACTTTGTTGATGCACGTGCGGCTACTGCGCACACAATTCACAAACACAGAAAATATTTTGTTATTTGGTTTGGAGTGTACTTTGGGGGTTACAGCACCCTTTAATGGTCAAGCCAGCCGGCCCTTTACTTATGACACAGGCGCACGCTTGGCACTACTTTGTTGATGCACGTGCGGCTACTGCGCACACAATTCACAAACACAGAAAATATTTTTTTTGGGGGTTTGGACTGGAGTGTACTTTGGGGGTTACAGCACCCTTTAACGGTCAAGCCAGCTGGCCCTTTACTTATGACACAGGCGCACGCTTGGCACTACCTTGTTGATGCACGTGTGGCTACTGCGCACACAATTCACAAACACAGAAAATATATTTTTTGGGGGTTTGGACTGGAGTGTACTTTGGGGGTTACAGCACCCTTTAACAGTCAAGCCAGCCGGCCCTTTACTTATGACACAGGCGCACGCTTGGCACTACTTTGTTGATGCACGTGCGGCTACTGCGCACACAATTCACAAACACAGAAAAAATATAATTTTTTTAGCACTTGGGGGGAGCACCCCTGATGGACAGAGCACCCCCTGGACAACACTACAGCACCCCTTTAGGACTGGGACACTGCACAGGACTTTGGAGTGGACACAGCCCCTATGGAGAACTGACTGCACAACACAGTCCACCCAGCCCCTATGGACTTTGAAGTAGTGGACACAGCCCCTATTAACAACAGCAGCACAGCACAACACAGCCAGCCCCTATGGACTTTGAAGTAGTGGACAACAGCAGCACAGCGCAGCACAGCACAGCACAACACTACTCTACACTACACTACACAGCCCAGCCAGCCCTAACTCCCACCCTCCCTCTTCACTGTCCACAGCCGAGTGAGAAAATGGTGCCGACGCGGTTACCTTATATAGGATCCAAAACCTGCGAGACCCGGAAGGCGGGATGATGACGTTTTGCCTCGATTTCAGATCCGAGTCAGGTGGGAAAAGTCGAGCCTGACTCGGATCGGCCTCGGATCGGGGGGGCTCGGGGGGGTTCGGATTTCAGAAATCCAAACCCGCTCACCCCTAATATATATATATATATATATATAGCGCAATAGTCCGGCACTCTGTAGAAATATAGATACTTAGCTGGTTGCCCGCACATTGAAGATGGTATAGATAACTTTATGTGCGGCACTCCATGCAGAAAAGAAACACGCAGACACAGCTGCGAGGTTATATATATAAAAGAAAAAAATCTGCAGCCAGCTGCCCCCTGAGCCATCGGCCCACCGGGAAAGTTCCCGCTGAAGTCTACCGCTAATCTGCCCCTGATCATAATATACTAGACTTTATTAAGCAAAGGCCTTGAATCTCACCAGCAATGGTCACGGGTACCTAACAAGAAATAAGAAACAGGAAATATACAATGACAAGAATCACACAAATAAATCAGGGCATGCGGAGAACACATAAACAGATGCATAAAGACAGAGGAGAGAATGTCTTTTGGAACAGGATGGAAAGAATAAACTGAATGTTAAGATGGATTAAAAATGTTGAGTTTGTGTGCAGAGAGAATAAAACACTGAGACACAAGTGACACAAAGTGACAGGTTAAATATTCAATTAATAGTACAGACATCAAAAGCAGAGTACAGATCTAGGAGACAAAGGAATAGGAAAAATTGGAACAAGGACTAATGCAAAAGACAAATTCACAGAAAATATAAAATGATTTTGAGAACAGGAAAAAGATGCAAAGAAACAGAAGTAACAGAGTGATCAAGAACTAAACAAGGTGATCAATAAACAGGTACAGAAAAGTGTGGAGACTCTAGAGTCAGAGCCACAATGGATAGCCTGGAGATATTGCTGACATTGATAGCGAGCTCTACAGGCCAGAAATGAGCACTTGAAAATAATCATCACACGCCTTTGATCTATAACACCAACAAAAGAGACACAGAAGAGAGAAACAATCTTCAGGAACAGTCAGAATTCCACAGAGGTTACAGAACACAGATCCGAAACATTAATCCTGGGTTGAAACTTTGCAATAGCAACTGATGTGTAGAAACTAAATATTAGATGCTGAACTTCCTCTGAGCCAGTGTGTGGTTTGTCTACATTGTCAGAAAGCATTTAACACACTTTTTATTTTAAATCTACAAATTATGCTTAAGAAGGTGACCGTTTTAGGACTAAGAGAAACTAAAATAAACTAAAATATATGTATGAATACTGCAGTAGAACGCCAGTGACTTCTTTATGGGGAATCTGTATTTATTGATGAGAGTTGCTAGCATTCCAATATAATTAGTTTAGAAATATAGGCTTCTGTAATCGTGCTGATTGTAAGACATTTGATTTTATGCCTTTGTCTTTTTCTGTCAGAATACTGTATATTGTATGGTTAACTCTGCTTGAATTGCAGTTGTAGACTTGTTTGTGTATGATTTGTTTAGTCTGCTGGGAAAATTAGCTTGTGTTAACAGTTGTTGTAATACTGCAGATACTGTATGATTAATATACTTAATGCATCATTTTTGTGGAAATAATCCTCAACAACAAAGTGTCTATAAAGATATCTATAGCTTAGATATTGTATCAGATATAGGGCTCTATTTATTAACATTATTTTTACTAAAATAAAGTGAAAAAGGGTGTTTTCACACCCTTTTCACATTATTTTAGTTTCACCTGTATTTATTACAGGGCAATTGGAGTAGAATTAGTAAAATTCTACTCCAACCCCCAGTATCACTTATTTTTAGTAAAGCAGATCGCATTTCCCATAATTGTAATGGGAAATGTGATCTGTGTGCAAGTTACTAAAAATAAATTGTAAAAAAATACCGGGGGAAGCCCTGTGATAATAACGCCACCTGGAGGTGGCGTTATCCAGGGTCTCCCCCGGTTCCCGGGCTCCCACTCTGCTCTAACGGGGAGAGCAGAGGCGGGAGCCGGTATCAGTAATCAGCTATGTGGTCTAAATAGACCGCAAGCTGATTGCTGTAAAAAAAGAAAAAAAAAATTAAACATTTTTTTTTTCACTTACCTGAATCCAGGGACCGGTGATCGGGCCTCCGGTGATGGCTCCTCTCCGGTCAGCTGGTCTCCCACAGTGCACTGGGGCCCGGTCATCAGGTGATCGGGCCCCAGTGCAGTATGGGAGATCACCTGATCGGGAAGCCCGGAGAAGATCACCGGAGGCCAGGAGGATGCAGGTAAGTGTAATGAAGGGAGGGGGGGTCGCGGGGGGGGGAGGGGGGGTCGCGGGGGTCCGCGATCGTGGGGGCGGGGCTTAGCACCGGGGGGCGGGGCTTAGCGTCGGTGGGGGGGTAGTAGCGGTGGTCGGTCGGCGCATGCGCGGGCTCTTAGTCGCGGTATTTTTTCCGAAAATACCGCGACTAGAGTGCGGATGGGATCCGCAGGGACAGAGCTTTATCACAAGCTCTGTCCCTGCAAGGGATTTATAGTAAATCCCTGTGATATTACCTGAATTCGCAATACGAATTCACTCGGTAATATCACACTACAATCCGCATTCAAGATGCGGATTGTAGTAAATAGAGCCCATACTCTAATCCTCAGGTAGCACCAACAGGTCATGTTTTCATAATTTCTTTCTGTGGAAGCAGACAATTATTGACCCAGCAAAATACATTACCTCACCTGTGTATGATTAAATAAATCCACAAAGCATGACCTGTTGTGTGCACTTGAGGATTTGAATTGAAAAACCCTGCTTTAAACTGAATATATGTGAGCATTGTTTGGCCTAATGAATTACTGCTCTGATCAGCCTAGCATTGTGCCATAGCATTGTACAATAGACTGTGGTGCACAACTTCTGGGCCAGTGCAACCAATGGGAACCCAGATTTTATTTTTGCTATCCCGTGATTCTCAGATTTGCATTAATGTATATTGTGAACTTCAAATGCATTTGGTATGAAAGACCGGCTGACACATGGCTGGCAGTTCGATTCCCAGCAGCGTCAGCCTGACAGATGTAGAGATCCCAGCAGCGGCAGCCCGACAGCGCTGGAAATCCCGATCGTCCCTAGGTAAGTACAAACTCACCTAACCCCCCTAACCCTAACCCTCCTTAGGGGTGCCTAACCCTAACCACCCCCCCTGTGCCTAACCCTAATCCGCCCCTCTAAGTGCCTAAACCTAACCCCCCCCCTTCCCCGCTGCCTAAACCTCCCCCGGGGGGTGCCTAACCCTAACCTCCCCCCGGGGGCGCCTAACCCTAACCCTCCCTCCCCCTAGCCTAAACCTAACCCTCCCGGGGGGGTGCCTAACCTTAAGTCCCACTCGGGTGCCCTAAACCCTCCCCCCCGCGGCTGGCCACTTGCGGTGCCCGGCATCCCTTCGATCTAGATGTCGGGCGCCGGTCTCCCGGCGTCAGAAAAATGACAGGCGTCTAGATTTAGACGTCTGTCATTTAACCCTCACTGGGATAAAGCAATCGGGAAGCCGGCTGTCGGGCTTACGTCAGCCGGTTTCCCGATTGAATCCCCTTCAAATAGGGGAGTCACCTTAACTGCCAGTGAGTCCCTGCTGGCGATGTTTGGCATTTGGGATGGCAGTTGGTGTGGCTCCCCTATTTCAATTTTGGACTGCACTGAGCAGCCACTCAGAGCCGGCTCTAGACATACATATTCCAGGCAAATGCCTAAGACATTGGATATGCCTAATGGGCATCATGCGGCAGGGGCCGCGGAATTACTAGTGGTGCAGCCGGTGCATTGCACCGGGTCCGATGACAATGATGGGGCCCGCAGCCCGCAGTACTAATAATGAGTCAAACTGACTCATTATTACAGTACCCTGCAGCGCTGTGGCTGGCCGCGGGCCGTACCATAGTAGGAGGGGGGCCCTCCACTTCTTATCCTCGCTCTACCTGACCAGGCTGTCACTATACAACCCTTGACCCAGCCTCTCCCATCGAGTCCCTGCCCCCTCCTCTCTATTCTACATGCACACTCCTTTCCCTGCCTGAGACCTCGCCCCCTAACCTCGGATCTCTGACCCTTCCTCTCCAGTCTAGCCACTGTCACCTCACAGTCTCTCCTGAGTCTCCTCTCCTGAGCCCAGCCCCAGCAGGGACCACACCTCCTCTTCCAGGACAGGTCATCTAGAGGGGTGCTATCTGTATGGGATGGGGTACTTTCGTTTTTTTCTCTGGTAGGTAGACTTTGGACTGTATTTTACTGTCTGTGGTGGGGTGGTGTATTAATGTAGTGTGTGTGTGTGTGTGGGGGGGTGTATTAATTTTATGTGTATGTGTGTGTTTATATTATCTATGTTATCTTATATGTGGGTCACTGATGTTCTCTGCATTATATGGTGCGTATTGTAACGCTGTCTGCATTATATGACGCTCACTGCACCGCTCTCTATATTATATGGCGCTCACTGCAACGCTCTCTATATTATATGGCGCTCACTAACACTCTGCATTATATGGAGCATCTGCATTATATGATGTGTATTGTAACGCTGTCTGCATTATATGGCGCTCACTGCATTGCTCTCTGCATTATATGGCGCTCACTGCAACGCTCTCTATATTATATGGCGCTCACTAACACTCTGCATTATATGGAGCTTCTGCATTATATGGTGCTCACTACGACACACTCTGGATTACAAGCGCTCACTGCAGCACTCTCTATATTATATGGCGCTCACTATGACGCTCTGCATTATATGGAGCATCTGCATTATATGGTGCGTATTGTACGCTGTCTGCATTATATGGTGCTCACTGCAATGCTTTCTGCTTTATATATGGCGCTCACTGCAACACTCTCTATATTATATGGCGCTCACTGACGCTCTGCATTATATGGAGTATCTGCATTATATGGTGCTCACTATGACACACTCTGGATTACAAGGCACTCACTGCAACGCTCTCTATATTATATGGCACTCATTATGGCGCTCTGCATTATATGGAGCATCTGCATTATATGGTGCTCATTGCAACGCACCCTGCTTTATATGGTGTCTCTGTATAATATGGTGCTCACTACGACACACTCTGGATTACAAGACACTCACTGCAATGCTCTCTGCATTATATGGACCTCACTGCAATACCCTCTGCATTATATGGCCCTCACTGCGATGCACTCTGCATTATATGGCTCTACTGATACCCTATGTGCTGTGAGGCTACGCCCCTTCCCCACACATCCATGCCCATTTTTGGCCACCTGCCTACTGGAGTGACGACGGGGGCCATGATGCATTTGGCAGCATGGCCCTTGCTGACGATATTGTGCAGGTCCGACGGACAATGTCGCGTGGGCAAACGCATTGTCAGCGAAATAGAGGGTACACACTGGCCGATGTGGACGATATGTCCAATCCGCCAGATCAGACGACATATCGTCTAGTGTGTACCCAGCATAAGGGCCCCATTTATTAACAAAGCTAAACAAAAGCAGTATTTTTTCGTTTAGTATGGCAGTGATACAAACGAAAATGTCACTGGCATTTACCAATACTAACCCCTCCGGTGAGGTACAGCGAAGTCCTGCTCATCGGCCACATCCTCCGCTCAGCTGCTACCAGCCTAACGCTTCCATAGACGGGCTTCTGTGTAATGCGCATGTGCAACGGTCCGTCTACACATGTGCATGGCACTTAACCCAAAGGGGACCTGGCAGTGCCTGGAAGGTAGATAATGGGGCCCTAAGTAAGTCAGCTGAGCTCTCAGCTGGTAGAAGGGTGCTGCTGGATGACTGAGAGGTGCTGACTGTGCTGGGAAAAGGGTGCATACAGGCCAGCCTGGTAAGGGGTGCTGATTGTGCTGGATGATTGAGGGTGCTGTGCTGGGAAAGGGGAGAATAATTAATGAGGCCAGGGGAGCTGTGCTGAATGAGGGGTGCTGACTGTGCTGGGAAAGGGGTGCATAATTAATGAGGCCAGGGGTGCTGTGCTGAATGAGGGGTGCTGACTGTGCTGGGAAAGGGGTGCATAATTAATGAGGCCAGGGGTGCTGTGCTGAATGAGGGGTGCTGACTGTGCTGGGAAAGTGGTGCATAATTAATGAGGCCAGGCCAATGAGTTACAATTTAATGTCCTCTGCCAGACGACTAAAGGAAGAAAGAAGAGGAAGAAAGAAAAGTGATTAAAACTGAGTATCATGTATGAAGAGGTGGGGGAGAGTTTCTGCAGAGTTTAGTGTGGTGGGATTATCTGCTAGGGGGCACCAGCCAAAATCTTGCCTAGGGCACCAAATTGATTAGGGCCGGCTCTGCAGCCACTGGTCCAGGTAAGAAATACTTGAGCACCTCTACAATAGAGATATTACCCAGAGATATTCCCTGAATACAGATAGACTCCCCTGTTCCTTCTGAGAACCTCACAAGTTAGGAAGTTAGTGTTAACATAACAAAGAATGTATACACATGTTATTGTTAATATATCAAATATATGGTTACCTAAAACTGACCACATGAATTCAAACAAGTGGCCTTCAAGTGATAAATTAGGTCTATGCATACAGTATAAATACACCATACAGTATATTTCCTGTGAGCAATAGAGCAAAGACTGTTCTCCAATGGAATATATTATTTAGCATAGTCCGTCCCCCGACTATTTCCCTGAAGCTGTAAACTCTAGGCACATTAGTTATGTGGCCAGGGATTATACTGCATGTAACTGGGTGATGCACACCTTTCCAAGGGTGCAGAGGGAGGGGAAAGAGCAGGTACTGGTCCACCACTCCCCTCTCTCTGTCCTGACAGCGGCAGCACCCAGCACACACTGCTGTACACTGAGTACAAGGAGGCTGCTACTGCTGCCGCTGAAGGTATCAGCAGTCTCTCTGCCTGCATCAGATACAGGGGGTTCAGAGTGATCACACTGATCATACCTCCCCTAGATCTAGCTGAGGGGCGTAACGGTGGCACCCTGTGGAGCTTGCTACAGTATTAGATGTTTTTATTGTAAGGAGGCGTGGCTATGGCTCTTTACATTAGGCCACACCCCTTCCCAGTACATGAGCCCGGCCAGGCTCTCTACAGCCCTGCACCTTAGACCCACCCCTTTCATTACAGTGTATTGGACTATTCCATTTCTCTCCTAAAATACTGCTGAATTTAATCCGATTTATGGCTTAAAATTAATCATGAGGCAACATAAAGACTGCCTTTATTATATGTGGCCGCTTTACCGTACTGCTTTTATTTACATTGTGCAAAGTGCCCTCTATGGAAGGGGAAATTCTGTATAATAATATGGGAAAAATTTATCAAACATTTGAAAGAGTGGAGCAGAGGAAAAGTTTCCCACAGCAACCAATCAGCTTCTACCTATTATCTTATAGAATGTACCAGTGCTCGAAGTGTGGCGGTATGGGCCGGTATGGCATACCGGCACTTCAAACAAATAAGATTTTTATCTTCCTAATTGAACTGAGAGGGCTGCGCGGGTCTCCGCACGCTAGGACAGCCCCCTAAGCCAGCCGCAGTGTGTATCTATGCAGCTGGCTCAGTGAAAACACTGGGCTGTCAGTCAGTACAGCTTCCGCCCATCCGCTCGTGCGTGCCGTCCGTCCCCCGCTGGAGTCTAGCGTGTCCCTCAGTAGTAGTTGGACTTCTGGCCCCTGCCTGCTGGGTGTCTGCCCACAGCCTGCCTGCGCCGGACCCTCGGAGTCATCCTCCTTCTCCAGGTCTTTGCAGCATCGAAGCTGCAGAGTCCAACAGGTTTGTAGCATGTGTAGTGAGGGCTGCGCGGATCTCCGCCCGCTAGGACAGCCCTCTAAGCCAGCCGCAGTGTGTATCTTTGCGGCTGACTCAGTGAAAACACTGGGCTGTCAGTCATCGCAGCTCCTTCCCATCCGCCTGCGTGAGCCGTCCGTCCCCCGCTGGAAGAGTCTGGCGTGTGCCTCAGTACTAGTTGGACTTCTGGCCCCTGCCTGCTGCTCACATCTGCTGAGTGGCCGTCAGCGGCCTACATGCGCCGGACCCCCGCAGCTGTCCTCCTTCTCAAGGTCTCTGCAGCATCCAAGCTGCAGAGTCCAACTGGCTTGTACCGTGCCTGCTTGTGCTGGGTGTAGTTTACCACTGCCTGCCCATGTTGCCAGGTGCCTGCCCCCACCGGAAGGTCTCTGCAGCAGCATCCATTACATGCTGCATGTGTTTGGCATATGTGCCCATCCCCCACTGGTTTCTGTGACAGCCACAGGAGTCGCAGCCTAACAGCCCCTCATACTGGCCTCCGCGGTGAGGGGGATTGTCAGCTGACTGAAGGAGCCCTGAAGCCTGGTTCAACTGCAGGGGGAAGGCCTCCCCCCTTCCTAGTACAGCTGATGGTGCCACTGCTATGTGACAGCAATAACCGGTGAGTAATACAAGATTTTAGATATATTGTGTGCCTCGCTACCCCTGTTTGTCTCAGATTTGGGTACGGGATGCCAGCGCTTGGGATCCTCGCGGTCAAAATCCAGATGTCGGCATCCCGACAGGGTTAGGATACAGACACCTGACAGTAGGTATCCTAACCCTCCCTCCAAGGGGCCTAAACATAGCCTACCCCCCTAGTGCCTAAACTTTACCTCCCCCTCCCTGCATCCTAAACCTAAAGCTGCCAATCCACTAGACGAGCTGAAAACAACTGCACGATTACGAGATTGGAATCGTGCAGTCGTTTGTCAGTCTGTGATGAGCCTGCACTGAATGAGCAGTTGTGCAGTGCAGGCTCATCAATCATCAGCAAACATGCTGAACCTGATGTGATCGTCAGGTTGACCAGCTTGTTTGCACGATGATAGATGTCCAATACCGACCAGCGTGCATGTGCATCGCTGGTCGTTTTAGACATTTTAGTGAACGATCTTCAAATGATTAATGAACGATTAAACGATAACGATGTAGTTATCGTTCACTCACTCAATTTAATCGCCTAGTGGATGGGCAGTATAACACTCCCCCCTAGTGCCTAACCCTCCCCCTAACCCCTCTACTTACCTTTGGGATGCCATCACCGTGATCCTGACAGGTGTCAGAATCCCGGCGCCAGTATTCTAAGCGCTGGCATCCCCTTTCCCAGGATATTAACCGTATCCTGTGTCTTATTACCCCCCGAGTGCCCCACAACATTTTGTTATCGGTGCCAATGTGTGTGGCTTTTTTTTTATGTTCATGTAGCCCGTGTCTTTCTTTATTTTCCTATTGGTGCTATTGAGGGCAATTCAATTAAGTGCGTTGTTGAACTGTGCTGGGAATTTGGTCCCAGAGCTATTCTATTGACAGCACTATTAAACCTAACTAAAGGATTTATGCTTGGCATCCACAATGCTTTTTTCAATACAGTTAGGCGCTGACATCAACGCCCAGGCACTTTGTTTTGAAAATGCCGGTTAGCGAACCTAAACACATGGCTTAAGGCACACTAATTGGCATTTCCCTACTAAGTGTAGCACCCAAACTGCCGTTTTGGCATCCAAACATGGACTTTTGACACGTTTTTTTTTTTCGCCCTTTCCTGAGGCCGCGAGAAGCAATAACCCACAACTGAGTGAGCAGCATTTGAATTAATCCATTGGCCTTCTATTACATTAGGCACCACCCAGAACAACTGAATTCCCCTGTATGTGTTTTATTTATTTCCTGTGTGGCCTATTAGCAGCAATCAAAAGTGCAACTGCATATGCAGATTGAGTGATTGTTTGACATTGCGCATGTGTATAAGCTGCACTGCACGTGTGATGTGGTCGCAGAGTGAGTCACAGACTGTTAGCGTTTGGGGGTGGTGATTGTCGAGTGATTGGAAAAACCACAGGCGTCCCTGACCATTTGAACGCCGTTACTTGGGTGTGTTTAAATTGGTCACTGGGATTACATACGCAGCTTCAGAGATCACTGCGTGTGAGAAGATTTTGTGTCTGCGGCAGGTCAGACCTGCTGTAAATGCTGCATGAGTGGTTGATGTGCGTAGATGGTACCGATGTTTACGCAGGAGAACATCAGTAAACAGATGTGAGAAAGCAGTACTGGGCGTATTTATGCTGGCTGAGCTTCGCCAAGCATTAGCATATTATCGCAGCTGCATTCCGTGCGAATTTGAAAATGTGTTTATTTTTTTCTGTACAGTGCCAATGTGTTTGTTTTTTTTTGCAAAGCTTACGTGATTTATTTCCTTGTGGGAGCCTATATGTTTGTCTTTTTCCTATGTGTGCCAATGTGTGTGCATATTTTTCGTTCATGCAAAATTTGTGATTTATATATTTCTGTGGGGCCTATGAGTTTGGCACCCATAAGGAAAAAAAAGAATCTATTGTGTTTTTTGTTTTATGCAAAGATTATGTGATGTATATATATATTTTTTTTACTGTGGGAGCCTATGGGTTTGATTAAAATCAGAGAAATGCTGAATAGCCCCAGGAGGGAGGTCCTGGAGCTATTCAATTCACCGCGCTGTTTGATCCAACAATTGCCAGTTCAGTCACAAGAACCGGCATTCTCCAACTTAACATGGATGTTTAGTCGCGAGAACCTCCATCCTTCCACTAAAGTGCTGGCTGTTAGCTGGAAAACAGCCCCGTGGCCAGCACTTTTATCAGATTTCTCCTCGCACCCTCAGGGCGAGAAGAAATCCGTTAGTCGGACTGAACAGCATGGTGAATAGCCCTGGGAGGGAGGTCCCGGAGATATTCAATTCAGAATGGTGCTCAATTGAATCGAACCCTATGTGTTTGTTTGTTTTTTTACCTATGAGGGCCGATCTTCCTCTTTTTTTTTTTTTTTTTATGCAAAGCTTATGAGATATATTTATTGTCTTTAAGGCTCAAAGTATGATGGTATACGACAATATGGCATAGTGCCACCTTAGTCCGCCGCTGAATTTTTAATGACTCTACAAGCCGGCATTATGCTTAATCACGCTGCATGCACGATCATGCTAACATCCACTAGACTGAGACTGCGCATAGATTGAGCCTAGCAACTATCTACAACCCCCAGAAGCCACAGTCTGTCACAGCACATGGAGCATTTCCATCCTATTTACAGCATCCTCCTACTGGTTGTGTGCCCGGAGCAAGTGTGTGTGCGCAGCAGCTACTGGGGGAAGTTGGAGCTGTCCTGTATACAGCGGTGCTGCCGACCCTGTGCAGGATAACATAACGCAGCGCTGCTGGCTACAGGTCATGATACGAACATGGCCTCTGTATAGCCCGTGAGATCCACCCTCTTCCAGCTGTTCCAGGCATGCTGCAGTGAGTCAGGTAATGAGTATGGCGCATATGTACTATCTATCAGCAATGTATGACCTGTCTTTAGCATTAAGTGACAGTCTATAGGGAGTGGGAGAGGAAGGGAGAGAGTAAGAGGTACAGGATGAGAACAGAAAGCAGTGAGAGATGCAGGAGGTTACAAACAGATGGAAGAAGGGAGAGAGAAGTGCAGAGGGTGAGAAATGGAAGGAGGGGAGTGAGAGGTGCAAAGCTTGAGAGAAAAACAAAGGAAAGAATGAGAGATGGACGCATGACGCCCTCATTTTGAGAGGCCACACCCCTCTTGTCACATAGCCACGCCCCCTGATGCATTGACCACACCCATTTTTAAGGCTCGCACATACACTAGTTCTCCATACCCCCACTTCAAAATTCCCACTTCGACCACTGGAATGTACTTGATAAATTCTAGCTAGAAGCTGATTCTCTGGAAAGTTTAAGTATTGATTGAGACCCTATATCTGCCATCTCATTGCTAGTGCAAAAGTGCCTATGCCATGCGGAAGTAGCCATGTTCTTCTCCACTCAGCAGAAGATCATAACAACTCACCCTCTCCAGCCTTTATCTTATTTAAATAATTTATACAACAACAAACTATCCAACCTGTATCTTCTAAGTGCACTGTTCCCCATAATAGGTGTACCAGTACCTCTACTCTGCACTTAGCAAGGAACACACCCACTTTACCCAGGACCTCCCATTGGTTGTGCAAACTCCTGCTCCTCAGCAAACAAACGCCATCTCGCTCTGAAATGACGTGCTCTGTGGTATAAATGCTGGCGTGGAGGGGCAAAGTGAGAGGCATAGTACAACCAAGTGGAGATTATGCGGTTCTTTGGCTGTTTTGTACAATATAAATGAAATAAACTTCTATATGTATAGCAAAGCGATCCATAAATTGGGCCACTTAGGCAACAAACACAATGTCCAGATTTATATGTTTGTAGTCAGTATACACTTCTACTATAGGGATACATACCTCCCAACTGTCCCGCTTCCAGAGGGACAGTTCCATTTTTCTGGGACTGTCCCGCAGTGCCACTCGCGGCTCGCAGTGTCCCTGCGGTGGGGGGGAAGTTCGGGAGAGCACAAACTGCTGAGCAGGAGGAGAACATCTGTTCTCATGTGTACGGACTGCCTGGGGGTTGCCCAGCATCTCGGAGAGTGCTGGGCATGCCCCCAAAGTGCTGAACACGGGTGAAGCCGCAAGGCTCTGCCCCGTATTCCGTTGACTCTGCCCCTTTTCAACAAGCCACATCTCCTTTTCGGACGCGCGCGCCTCAGGCGCGCCACCTGTCCTTCCTTGCTAACTTAAAATGTTGGGAGGTATGTTTATATAACTAATACTGAACTTTTTCTATTACCTAATATATTAAATGTGGGATAGTTCTGGATCATTTCTGCTCTTGAAATTTTAAACTATTTACTCCCTAGAATGTTATGGTTCTCTCAGAAACTCTCTGATAACTGAATGCTGCATGTGAAGAAATAGATGACAGGTTTCAGTTGATAATAAAATAAACCCACCCCCAGTATAAAAATAAAGCAAAATTAATCAACACTAAACAAAGTGAAATCAATAAAGTATACACAGTCGACCCTACTATAAGGGGTATATTTACTAAAGTGAGAGTTTATAGAAGTGGAGATGTTGCCCATAGCAACCAATGAGATTCTACTTAACATTTGACTAGCACCTTCTTGAAGATAATAGCTAGAATCTGATTGGTTGCTATGGGCAACATCTCCACTTCTAAAAACCCTCACTTTAGTAAATTTACCCCTAAAAGTGCTTTTTGGGTATCACAACAGTCTGCGTCCTTCTTAATATACTAAAATCTAGACTAGTGGAGGTGATGATATTAGCTGCAGAGACAGTATAATCCTAATATTTGTCTGGACATCAAAGAGTATATTTATTAATATATGGCGAAGAGGCCGATGTTCCATGGCTGCATACTGATGCAATACAAAATCCCCTATTGTCATCATTTATCAATAAAATTCAGCTGAAGCAGCGGAACAATACTCAGGTGCCTTGGCAATGCCAACCCAAAGTGGTAAGGGATAACTTACAGCATCACTGGCCAGTCTGATAACATGTGGGCATATGTGAGCTGGTTATCATTGTTAATAAGATGGGAGTGACCCCTTGATGTCTAGGGTTTTATAGTCCTTTAATAAATAGACACCCAAGAAATTCCATCACATTGTTCTCATATGGTAGTAACGGGGGCGGAGCCATGGCAACATTGATGAAGAAGTTCGTTTCTCTCTGTACATTTTACGTTTTATGTAAACTTTTATGGTTATTGATGGTTATTCAGGATATGGATTACATGTGGAATAATGTTTACTGTACCCTCTTAGCATTCCGCGCTAGCCAGAGATTAGTAGAATTACACAAATCATTTAAATGTAACCGTGTCTTCCATTTTGGGTGTTTATCTCCCCCCTTTTCGATAATGATGGCTCAAGAAAAAATGTGTGTGTTTTTCTTAACTATGGGAAGCACAGGGAATTGCAAGTACACGCCATCTCCAAACCAGGCTCTCTAGCCCTGGGTCAGTTTATTGATTTGAGCGGAGGACATACAGTATCGTCCATTTTCTTGTTTATTCAAAACACTGCATTGTACGTTCTATCCCTGTTTATTACAGATGGCGATTTTTAGTGTGAAGTACATCATATTACTCTCAGTGTACCTGCAAATGTGTTTATATCATTTATCACTGGCAGGTCACAGAGAGTTTCTTCTGGAGTAAACTCTTCATCACCAGTGCCACTTCCATGCGGTGTCCCACAGGGTTCTATACTATCCCCCATGTTTTTTGCAGTATACATGCTACCATTGGGTGAAATAATCAGACGTCATGGCCTGGTCTACCACTGCTATGCAGATGATACACAACTGTACCTGTCCTTTGCTCCAGGTACAAAGGACCCAATAACAACCCTAAATGGCTGCCTAGCTGAGCTTCAGGAGTGGATGAGTGCCAGTTGGCTGCGACTGAACCCTGATAAAACAGAGGTCCTTATGATAGGTCACAGGACAGGGCTACAGCATAGCCAACCAACAGGACTTACGCTTGGGGGTTCAGAATTACAAAACACTAAACAAGTGCGGAATCTTGGTGTTGTCCTGGATAGTGGCTTGACACTTAAACATCAGGTATCAGCCACAATCAAATTCTCATTCTTTCATCTGAGGAACATAGCCAGAATCAAGCACTTAATTCCCTCAGAAGATCTGCCTAAAGTCATACATGCATTTATATAATTGCGCCTAGACTACTGCAACGCCCTCTACCTCGGTCTCCCAGCAAAAGAATTACACCGTTTGCAGATGGTACAAAATGCAGCTGCCAGGCTATTAACCAACCAGCCCCGTTCCAGCCACATAACACCCATTCTCTACTCCCTTCACTGGCTGCCTGTCTGATGGCGAATTGCTTTCAAGATTGGATTAATAACTTACAAAGCTCTTCATGACCATGGCCCAGGGTACCTGAAACAGCTTCTGATTCCTTACTGTCCCACTCCATTACTGCGATCCATTGACGAAGGACTATTAACAGTACCTAGAATCTCACGGAATTCGTCTGGGGGTCGAGCTTTCAGTTTTGTGGCTCCAACCTTTTGGAACTCACTTCCCCGCACAGTTCGAGAGGCCTCCACTCTAGAATCCTTCAAAAATAGACTCAAGACTCACCTATTCACCCAAGCATTTCACTAATGTCCCTTGTTTAAGCTTATTTTGTATTTTGTACTGTAAATGTAAAGCACTTTGAGTCCTTCAGGAGAAAAGCGCTATATAAATAAAATTATCATTATTATTATTATTATTATTATTATTCACCAATTACTGTAGGTCTCGTTCTCGATCAATAGAGAAGCGCAATTTGTAGACGGACTTCATAAAAAACACTTTTGATATATGAGTGACTATTTACTTGGAATGTTCTTCTAAATTCACCCATGTACCAAAGTGCGACATGCAGGCTGGTCTCAATAGCTGTATAGGTCCTATACTACGGTACTATTGGGACCCACCTTATGTCGCACATACTATAGGATAAGAACATATGTCCACCAGCTATGAGCTGGTGCAATATTCTAGTCCTTGTGCAGAATGGGAATGGCCATACTTATATGGTAAGAAACACCCCTGATATTGTGCCCCTTCATCTCTTTATTAGCACAGATGATGTATCCTGATAAACCAAAGGGCCAGTGAATTAAATGTAGGTGATGCTCATACGTTAGTCTATATACTTACTAGGGGTGTGCACCGGCCACTTTTCGTGTTTTGTGTTTTGGTTTTGGATCTGGATCTTTCTTCGTGTTTTGGATCTGGATTGGTTTTGCCAAAACCACCCTTCCGTGTTTTGTTTTGGGTTCTGGGTTTTGTGTTTTGGATCTGTATTTTTTTTTAAAAAAGCATAAGAACAGCTAAAATCACAGAATTTGTGGGTTTTTATGCTCCTATTCAATTATTAACCTCAATAACCTTAATTTCCACTCATTTCCAGTCTATTCTGAACACCTAACACCTCACAGTATTGTTTTTATGGCCAAAAGGTTGCACCGAGGTAGCTGGATGACTATGCTAAGCGACATGAGTGGGCGGCACAAACACGTGGCCCATCTAGGAGTGACACTGCAGTGGCAGACAGGATGGCAGTTTGAAAAACTAGGCCCCAAACAGTACATAATGCAAAGAAAAAAAAGAGGTGCAAGATGGAATTGTCCTTGGGCCCTCCCACCCACCCTTATGGTTGTATAAATAGGACATGCACACTTTAACAAACCAATCATTTCAGCGCCAGGATCTGCCACACGACTGTGGCTGAAATGATTGGTTCATTTGGGCCCCCACAAAACAAGCTGGCAATTAATGTGTCCCTGCACAAACTGGCTCTACGGAGGCAAGATGTCGTCCTCATCCTCCTTATCCAACGATTCCTTGGATAAAACAGGAAAAAGGGATTTAGGTGTCCCTGGACTGCTTACGGTCTTAGCCAAAGTTTCTAAACTTGACAGTAACTTTTTATGAACGCGCTGCAGGTGCCGTATAAGGGAGGATGTTCCTAGGTGGTTAACGTCCCTACCCCTACTTATTTCACCTTTACATATGGTACATATGGCAAGACAGTTGTCCGGATTTGGATAGAAATATTGCCAGACCAAAGAGGTGGAATGTTTGGTCTTCTGCCCAGGCATGACCGTGCTGGGCTTTTTCATTCCACGGACAACTGTCTCCCCCGGAGCCTGATTTAAACAAACCACATCACCATCAGAATCCTCCTCGCCAACTTCCTCCTCAGCGCCAGCTACACCAGTATCCTCATCCTGTTGTACTTCAACAGTGACATCTTCAATTTGCATATCAGCAAGTGGACTGTGGGTGCTCCTTTCAGCACTTGCAGGGGGCGTGCAAATGGTGGAAAGAGCCACCTCTTCCCGTCCAGTGCTGGGAAGGTCAGGCATCGCAATCGCCACCACACTTGGACTCTCCTTGGGGATTTGTGATATCTTCTTAGAACGCACAGTTCTTCGCTGTGCTTTTGCCAGCTTAACTTGTTTGATTTTTTTAGCGGGAGGAGGGCTTCCATCGTCATGTGAAGCTGAACCACTAGTCATGAACATAGGGAAAGACCTTAGCCGTTCCTTGCCACTCCGTGTCATAAATGGCATATTGGCAAGTTTACGTTTCTCTTCAGATGATTTAAATGTTTTTTTTAAGGTAATTTTCCTGAACTTTGTCATTTGGGATTGTATGTGCCCTCTACTATGACATTGGGCATCGGCCTTGGCAGACGACGTTGATGGCATGTTATCATCTATGTCATGACTAGTGGCAGCAGCTTCAGCACTAGGAGGAAGTGGTACTTGATCTTTCCCTATTTTATTTTTATCGGAGAAAGTTTGGTCCTCCATTTATATTATATTGATTTGATATATACGTGCGGCTAAGGCGCACACAAACACAGAAAATATTTCTTTATTTTTGCTGGAGAGTAGTGCACTTTGTGGATTACACCACCCTTTAAGTAATGAGCCAGCCGGCTCTTTACTTATGGGACACAGGCGCACGCTTGGCGCTTCTCCTTTGTTGATGCACGTGCAGCAGCAGTGCACACAATTCACAAACACAGAAAATATATATTTTTTTTGTTTGGAGTGTACTTTGGGGGTTACAGCACCCTTTAACGGACAAGCCAGCCGGCCCTTTACTTATGGGACACAGGCGCACGCTTGGCGCTGCTCCTTTGTTGATGCACGTGCGGCTACAGTGCACACAATTCACAAACACAGAAAATATATTTTTTTTTTGTTAGGAGTGTACTTTGGGGGTTACAGCACCCTTTAACGGACAAGCCAGCCGGCCCTTTACTAATGGGACACAGGCGCACGCTTGGCGCTGCTCCTTTGTTGATGCACGTGCAGCCAAAGTGCACACAATTCACAAACACAGAAAATATATATTTTTTTTGTTTGGAGTGCCCTTTGGGGGTTACAGCACCCTTTAGCGGTCAATCCAGATGGGCCTTTATTTATGGGACACAGGCGCACGCTTGCCACTACTTTGTTGATGCACGTGCGGCTACTGCGCACACAATTCACAAACACAAAAAAATATATATATTTTTTCGTTTGGAGTGCCCTTTGGGGGTTACAGAACCCTTTAACAGGCAATCCAGCTGGCCCTTTATTTATGGGACACAGGCGCACGCTTCGCACTACTTTGTTGATGCACATGCGGCTACTGCGCACACAATTCACAAACACAGAAAATATTTTTTTATTTTGTTTGGAGTGTACTTTGGGGGTTACAGCACCCTTTAATGGTCAAGCCAGCCGGCCCTTTACTTATGACACAGCCACACGCTTGGCACTACTTTGTTGATGCACGTGCGGCTACTGCGCACACAATTCACAAACACAGAAAATATTTTTTTATTTTGTTTGGAGTGTACTTTGGGGGTTACAGCACCCTTTAACGGTCAAGCCAGTTGGCCCTTTACTTATGACACAGCCGCACGCTTGGCACTACTTTGTTGATGCACGTGCGGCTACTGCGCACACAATTCACAAACACAGAAAATATTTTTTTATTTTGTTTGGAGTGTACTTTGGGGGTTACAGCACCCTTTAACAGTCAAGCCAGCTGGCCCTTTACTTATGACACAGGCGCACGCTTGGCACTACTTTGTTGATGCACGTGCGGCTACTGCGCACACAATTCACAAACACAGAAAATATATATTTTTTTGGTTTGGAGTGTACTTTTGGGGTTACAGCGCCCTTTAACGGTCAAGCCAGCCGGCCCTTTACTTATGACACAGGCGCACGCTTGGCACTACTTTGTTGATGCACGTGCGGCTACTGCGCACACAATTCACAAACACAGAAAATATTTTTTATTTTGTTTGGAGTGTACTTTTGGGGTTACAGCACCCTTTAACGGTCAAGCCAGCCGGCCCTTTACTTATGACACAGGCGCACGCTTGGCACTACTTTGTTGATGCACGTGCGGCTACTGCGCACACAATTCACAAACACAGAAAATATTTTTTTATTGTGTTTGGAGTGTACTTTGGGGGTTACAGCACCCTTTAACAGTCAAGCCAGCCGGCCCTTTACTTATGACACAGGCGCACGCTTGGCACTACTTTGTTGATGCTTGATGCACGTGCGGCTACTGCGCACACAATTCACAAACACAGAAAATATTTTATTTTTTTTTGCACTTGGGGGGAGCACCCCTGATGGACAGAGCACCCCCTGGACAACACTACAGCACCCCTTTAGGACTGGGACTCTTCACAGGACTTTGGAGTGGACACAGCCCCTATGGACAAGTGACTGCACAACACAGTCCAGCCAGCCCCTATGGACTTTGGAGGAGTGGACACAGCCAGCCCCTATGGACAACAGCAGCACAACACAGCCAGCCCCTATGGACTTTGGAGGAGTGGACACAGCCTCTATGGACAACAGCAGCACAGCACAACACAGCCAGCCCCTATGGACTTTGAAGGAGTGGACACAGTCCCTATGGACAACAGCAGCACAGCACAACACAGCCAGCCCCTATGGACTTTGGAGGAGTGGACACAGCCCTTATAGACAACAGCAGCACAGCGCAGCACAGCACAGCACAACACTACACTGCACTACACTACACTGCACAGCCCAGTCAGCCCTAACTCCCACCCTCCCTCTTCACTGTCCACAGCCGAGTGAGAAAATGGCGCCGACGCCGGTACCTTATATAGGATCCAAAACCCGCGAGACCCGGAAGGCGGGATGATGACGTTTTACCTCGATTTCAGATCCGAGTCAGGCGGGAAAAGTCGAGCCTGACTCGGATCGGCCTCGGATCGGGGGGGCTCGGGGGGGTTCGGATTTCAGAAATCCGAACCCGCTCACCCCTAATATATATATATATATATAGCGCAATAGTCCGGCACTCTGTAGAAATATAGATACTTAGCTGGTTGCCCTCACATTGAAGATGGTATAGATAACTTTATGTGCGGCACTCCATGCAGAAAAGAAACACGCAGACACAGCTGCGAGGTTATATATATAAAAGAAAAAAAATCTGCAGCCAGCTGCCCCCTGAGCCATCGGCCCACCGGGAAAGTTCCCGCTGAAGTCTACCGCTAATCTGCCCCTGATCATAATATACTAGACTTTATTAAGCAAAGGCCTTGAATCTCACCAGCAGTGGTCACGGGTACCTAACAAGAAATCCGAACCCGCTCACCCCTAATACTTACTTGTATAAAAGTGTGTAGTTTACCTTACAAATGAGAGAAGACAGTTTTTTTAACCATTTGCTCTTTGCAGAATAGCAGCATCTTCATTCTTCATTCTATGGATCTGGGTTTAATTTGCCTTCAGCTGTGGCTGAGTCTCACGTATTAATTCTTCCGCCTAGTTTCCAATCGCAGATGATGTATGTATGATTAAAAAGCAATCTTATGTAATCATGGATAAAACCATGGATAAAATCTGCCACATTTCTTTGTAACAATTTACACTTCACCAGAGGAATAATGAAGGGTTAATTTTGGCTGGTATAAATGGGGCCTGATTCTGAGATGCATATTTTGCCGCAGCCGCATCTGCATGTTATGCTAATGTCGCAGCCAATTTCATTAATACTGAGGTGCCCACTAACAGCATCTTGTGGCGATCCTGTTTTAGACGCACCATCAGTGCACCATCGGACACACCATCAGTGCACCATCGGACGCACCATCAAAGCTTGTAACCAGCCCTATGGCAGGTGCAGCTTCTCCATCTGAGTATGGCTTTCTTTGTAACGGCTGCTTACAGTGAATGCCTATAACATGACCACACCTGCTTAGCCACCCCCTGTTAGCTCCCAGGAATGCCCACTGAATTCCACAGACTTCTGTTCTGCATCTCTGAGCGCTTACTATCGGCACATAGGCGCTGTGCGACTGAGACGCATGCACAAAATGAAACCTGTGTGAGCCATCGGCACTGCATGTGACTCAGAATCAGGCCCATAGTGTGATCTTCACGGTCTACTAATTGGAAAATCACCCACACATTACATGAACTTCAAGTAAAGCGATTTGCAAGAAAAATAATAAAACTTTGCTATTACTTTTGTTTTCACCTAGAAGATTAAACTCTTTTAACATATTTTAATAAACTAAAAAAAAATGCAAAAAGAATCAAGAACACCATTTATCTTGCATCAGAACTAATTTGATTAGTAATCATATTTCAACAGATAGATACCAAATAAGAAACCTCTTATTATATGATCCTAGGTGTATCAGTGCACCAACCATCAGTGCACCAACTCCATACTTTGCTAGGAAGGCCTTCAAACTGCTGCTCCTCTGCAATGCAGCCACCATGTTCTACAAACCTACTGCATATACCCCAGTGGACTTCTAGGGGCACTAGCAAAAACAGAGCGGCACAGCATGACCAAAACTGCATTCTCTCTGCAGCGCGGCGGCTTTACATTACTTTTATTTTCTCAAAGTTACATTCTGTGAATGTAGCTGGTAGTAGCTAGCTATATAACCCACTGTTTCTAACTACCAGTACTGAAATGGAAAATGGGGCCCTGTGGAAGCTATTTAATAATATCTCTAATCATATGAATTATTCTGTATTAACTCAAACCGCCATAATTTTTTTGGTCACAAGTTGATGGGTTATGAAAATGAACAAACTGCTCCCGGCATCCTTATTAATACAGATCTCCAATAGTAGCCAGATGACCTACAAAGGCAAACACTGTAATTTGGATCTCTCATTGTTTTAGCTACTTCTGAACATCTCATATAATTTCAAGCTGTTTTTTTTTTTTTAATCTCCATTTTAGTCCTTTATTGGTTTTACTGCAAGGTGCCCTTTTATTACAAGCTCTGCAGAATGAATTATACATGATGCAAACAAGATTTTAGATCATAAATACAGAAAAGGAACAATTTGTTTTATTACACATTTTATTTTCTTTTGTATCTCCAACAAAATCAAATGTCACATTAAATGTTATACATTTTTCCTAGCTCTTCTTTGTAATTTAATACTGGGTAATTAACATTTTTATATATTTTGGTTTCATGCTGATTTATAGTCTTCCATTTTTCAATGTAAATGTGGAATACATTGGACACAGTGGGCCTGATACAGACGTGGAGGCTGATGCGTGCGCACTTGTGTCTGTTGCCAGAGTCGTGGCTGCGATAATATGCAAATGCTAGTATTAGCCTCCCCTTGGTGTAGTAGCCTGTATCTGAATGTGTCATCATTGAGACGCCCACTTTCAGCATCTCTGTACGCTGCAAACATCACCAGGGATTCTTGATATGCCACCATTGTGTACACCATCAACACTTGCAGGGGCAGTTTCTCCATGTGAACATGGCCTCCGTGTCTGAGAGCGCAGCTGCTATCACTGACACACCAACAACACTCCCATAACACGCCCATGAGACAGACTTTTTATGCGTTCACTTCAGGCCACCTCCCAACCACCACCCATTACAGCATCTTTGTGCATACACTGTGTAACGCATGTGACAGATCGGTTTTCAGAACTTTTTACAAATGTGCAGTTACAAATAATCGCCGAACTACGTGAACATCGGCATTGTGTTTGAATTGCTTGTGGCTCTGCCAGACTCTACATTGTCAATACTCAGAATATTGACAGCCGATGTTTTCACTATTTAGCGATAGGCAGCAGTTAGGATTAGGTTGTGGTTAAAGTTAGGTTTAAGATTAGGGTTAGGGATACTCCGCTCACCAATTCAAATCTTCTTAGTTGGCATGCCGACTTTCGACATTCACAATGTCAACATTATGTCAATCTTAACATTGTTAGTCGACATTTGACATGTCGATCTCTCATCTATGTCGAACATTCTGGTGAATGTCAACATTCTGAGCGTCAACGTATTCTACCAGACCCATATGCCAGAGGTTCTCCTTATGCTTTTGTGGATGGAAATTCGAAAAGTGCTTTAATTGCAAAAATAAAAGAACAATGCCAATAAAATGGATTATATATTTACCTGATAGCAACAATAATATAAAAATTGTCAAAATAATAATTCCAAAGTAGAGGCTAAAATAAATGACATCATGTTATCACCACATTGCTAGACAGATGCACACAGCAGTCTATGGACCACCTCCTACACTATTTATAATGCACAGTATACAGGATTACACTGAGAGTGCCAGTAGCTCAGGAGCATTTGAACTCATCAAGATAAAAGGAAAATCCTGTTGATGTGCTGTCGCCTTCTGTGCACTGTATAAAATATACACTTTAATGAAGTTTATGTCAAATGTTATTGAAAGGAAATCAGAATCCTTTTGTGCACCCGGGGTGCTAAAGTGAACTATTAAAATGATTGATGTGCTCAGAATGGAGATGAGATGGCATTCGGATTACCATGTACTGATGTTGATGGGCCAAGCTCTTAGAATAAATAAATAAATAATTTAATAAACTCTAAATTAAGATGACAAATAAATTAATGTCCATGTTTGCCTTAGTGAATATTGCAACATGCTATATCCAAAGAAAACTTTAATTCTTGCAATGGAAAATATGGATAATATTTGACATAAGGGATGTTCTAAATTCATATTTAAGTTTAGACATTGTCTGGGCTGCAGTCAGCAGTGGCTGTCCCAGCTTCTGTCGATGGATAAAGATAAAAGTCTCCCTTGGCAGGAATTGGGAGAACATCTCCTTACTGCAGCAGATGATGATGGACTCACGGGATGGTGTGGTAGGTAGTATTTTGCATTCATATTTACATTATGGAATAACATTTTCCGTTTTGGATCAAGTTAACGTCTTAGCACACTTCCACTATAACAAACTTGCTACACCTTTAATTTCATAAGAAAGGCCAAAGATCATGATACAAATGAACTTTTTGTCATGTAAGTAAAAGTATGAGGCACATACTATATAACAATAAATTAATATAAATGTTTAATTGCATTATATTGTTTTATAGTTTTCAATTGGGTATTTAATATTGGTAACAAAAATTAATGCTGATATAGCGACCAATTTTTCTTATTACCACGGTTATGCTTTATCCTAATGCCCACGGTATCCAATTTTAAAAAATGGTCACAGTAATTTGTATCACAAAAACCTATGGGTAGTTTAAAAATGTATTTGTAAAGCCTATACCTCCCCAAAAAAAACATTGGGTAACAGTAATAATGTTTATTACTGTCCCAAAGAGAAATATTTTGATAATTAAAAATGCTGCAAATGGCTGATTTATGCATTTTAAAAAAAAATAAGTAAAATAATTATAAAAAAACAAACATTTAGTTTAAGAACGAATAAACACGAAATGTGAAAAAAAGTAGTAAAAACTGTGATTTTGGTCTAATTTTAGGTTAATTAAAAAAAATAAAAAAATTATAAGAAGCTATTTATTTTTTTTATTTAAATAAATAGTGTAATTAAATTTGGGGTGCATAAGTAGTATAGAGCACACTTTTCTGTCAAACTCAAAAGTGACAGGTGCCCCGCCCACTCTCCTCCCACACCACGCCCACTCTCCTCCCACACCATGCCCACTCTCCCCCCACACCACGCCCACTCTCTGCCTAAACCCACCCTAATCCCGCCCATATCACTCCTCCTGACACGCCCTGTTTTACGCCCCTTTTTTATGTAAAATGTCATAAATTTTATATCTTTTTTATATAAAATGTCATATAAATTTTATATCCTATTAATATTAACTGTATATAAATTTTATATGCTGTTGATAATAATGGGCTATCAAATTAATATAGCATTTATATAAAATGGGTAATTCGTAATTAATTGCAGTGTATAATGAATATTATTAACCCTTATAAGAGTAATAAGCTGATTATGTCTACAATCAAATACGCCGATGTGTGACACCACGCGGCTAGCTGGGAAAAATGCGGATGAAAAAAGCGTATTACACGGTATTAAATCCAGGGAGTTATAGCGGCATTGATAAGTTTTATGCTGCAAATAAAGGCAGGTTTAACAGAACCAATATTAAAAAATGGCTGCGTGGTCAAGATGCTTATATTTTACATAAGCCGGCCAGGAAAAACTATAGAAGGAACATGATCTGCGTATCGGATATAAACCAGCAATGGCAATGCGACTTGGTCTCGCTCATAGATCTCGCGAGGTACAACAATGGTTTTAAGTACATACTAACCATTATCAATATTTTCAGTAAGAGAGCGTGGGCGGTAAGCCTAATGAATAAGAATGCTACAGCGGTCGCTAATGCATTTGAAAAAATATTCCATCAGGATTACATACCAAAGAAGCTGCAAACTGATCGTGGTAAAGAGTTTCTAAACAAAATCCTAAAAAAGCTGTTAGAAAAATATGGTGTACATCATTTTACTACCAATAACGATGTCAAAGCATCGGTTATAGTGCGCTTTAATAGGACTTTAAAAACACGGATGTGGCGTTATTTCACAGCTCTGAATACATACAGATATATAGATGTATTACAGGACTTCATAACCAACTATAATAATACATACCACAGAACGATTAAGTGTACGCCGTGTGAAGTGAACCCCTCTAACGCCTTGAGAATTTTCAAGACCACGTACGGAGATTACTTTAAAGCCTGTAAATCCCCGCCGCGTTTAGCCGTCGGTGAGCACGTACGCATCTCCAAATATAAGGATATATTTCAGAAAGGCTACGAACAGAATTATTCTGAGGAAATATTTGTAATACACGGAGTGAACACTAAAGGTCTTAAGCCGCTTAATACGTTGACTGATCTGTACGGCGAAACTATAACAGGTAGTTTTTACCCCGAAGAGCTTCAAACCATACCAAAAAACTATAATAGAACTTACAAAGTGGAAAAGATTTAAAAAAATAAGACGGTCAGAGGTCGGAAATACGCGTTGGTGAAGTGGCGCGGATACCCCGCAAAATTTAACAGCTGGGTCGCTGCATCGGAGATAAAAGATATATAAAACACAACATCTGCTAAACAAGGAGAGATGGATGACAGATCGTTCTACATATCCTTACCCAGCAATGCCTCGGCAGACACATTCCCACAAAATAAGATTTCTAACTATACAACAAAACTTGCAAAACCGATACACTTAAACGGCGAATGGGAGGTAGCTCTTACAGAAATACAATACCCCCACACCTGGAATACTTTGGATATACACGATTATGTGTTGCAAATAACAAAGTGGGATAGCCAGAGCTTGGATATCACGAGGGTGTGCATTAAACCCGGTTTTTATGAAACAATCGATGCGCTACTTGGGGTAATCAATGCAGAAATTGTGCAACATAAACTGGAGGGAGGGTTAAAACTATGGTATGATCCGCTTGAACGCAGCGTATCCTTCGACAATAAGCCCTTGCACCAGATCACAGCAGGCGCTAAGCTGACAAGAATACTGGGTTTACAACCTAAAACTAAGTTTTTAAAGCCATGCGCTGACATCAACGGCGGACAATATACGATGTACATGTACACAGACATTATCGAACACCAGAGGGTCGGTGATAGTTATGTCCCATTGCTACGCACGGTTGAAATTAAGGGGCGTAACAACGATATGGTCACAATTCGATATGAGAAGCCCGATTATGTACCTTTGTGCAAAGCACATTTTGACACTATAGCCATAGAGATAAAGAACGACCAGAATGAGAACATCGCATTTAAGTTTGGGAATGTGATCGTGAAACTACACTTTAGACGTCGCAAAAATGATTTTTATTAACTAACAGAATGGTCGCTATTAAAAATTATGGTGATCCGACACTCTACGCACAATATTATAAAGCGCAAGCCGGTAATGGTTTACCCGGTTTTCATGGCAGCACGTACATGTACGGCCGCGGATTAGGCGGCATTTTTCGAAGCCTTTTCAGAAAAGCGGTGCCTCTTTTCCGAAGAGGTCTAGAGTTGGCTAAACCACACGTAAAGACCGCTGCACGTAATATCGCAAAAGATGTTATCGGGCAATCTCACAAATGGCTGTAACCAAATCGTTTGAAGCCGTTGATAAAATAGCATTTCTTTGCAGTGGTGGCGCCTTTTTTAATGCTATTTTATCAACGGCTTCAAACGATTTGGTTAAGATTGCCCTCAATACGCTTAAAGGTAAAATACCATTGTCACAGCGACAGTTGAATTACCTTAAAAAAAAGCGTAACCTTATAAAATCGCTTTGTAATAAGAAATGCGGCATTGGTAAAAAGAAGCGACTGGTGAAGCAGTCAGGCGGATTTATTGGCTCATTGCTTGGCTTCGCTATACCCTTAATAACTGGACTTCTGACTAATCGGTGATGGAATACGCCGAGAAAATGTATCTGGTGCCTCAGCAACAGATAGAACGATTACGCAACAAACCGGGAAACGAGGATATACGTAAAACAGCAACACACGGCTTAGATATAGAGATCGTAAACATACTAAACAATAATGATTTATCGGAATATGACAAGGCAAAACGCTACACCGCAGCTCTGCAGAACTATCTGGTGTTGAGTAAGCAGTCTGATAGAGAAATGTCAACTTTAACTCTTTTAACGCCTGACACAAAAGCTGATGATGAAACAACTAAAGCAGAGCCGCATGTTGATGGCGATGATATTTATCGTGAAATTTTGGACGGCGTCAATGCACGGTATAGGAAAAACAGTGAAATACTTTTGAGTAAAATTATGCGCTTTAAACACTTCACAAACTGGAATGCTAAAGGCGAGTTTTGGTATAAAGGGCAAGTTGTACCGGGGTCCAACATATTGGATTTAATAAGAAACATTACGCAGAGTCATTGCGTTTCAAGCAGCAAGATGCCGAATGGCTGGCCTGTATTCATGCGCGCTATGTCTGAATTGAATGTCCCGTCCACTGTGGTTGGTAATGTGGCAAATAGACTGTAACTAGATCGTTTAAAAGCAGAGACGACTGATACTGCTGTTGGTATTGTAACACTACCTACTCTGCTACAGCCCCTTAAAAAAAGACTTATAAATGTTTTAAGTTCACCCGGCCTAACAACGCCCCATGGCTACTTGCTGCCTAGAAAAAGATCTGTAGGCCTGTTTCAAGAAACCCCCTGGTTGACTATAAATTTTTGCCTGTTTTATGTGTTTATACATTAGAATTTGTGTGTTTATTTTGTAGCCTGTTTGATTTGTATTATGACGCTGAATTGTAAAGAAATGCCGTGTTATATTTCTGCATCGGCCATGTATCTGAAATATACTTTTTATCTTACAATAAAACATGACTATGGTTTAGAAAGACGTGTTTTGTGATTGTGTGTTTCTTACCACTGCACTGATTAGAATCAAAAATAAAAAAACAGCATAAAGTTTAAAAACACTAATGTTTATTTTAGAATCATCATAATTATGATGCATTGTACATAAAATACGTCAAGCACATCGGTTATTACAACAAGTTACACATTTCTGTATATATTTATCCGTATAATGACTCAAACAATGACTTCTTGGCATGCGGCTTACAAAGTTTGAAACTAAACGATCATAACGTTTTGTATTATTACTAAAACGGGCCAGGAATTCCTCATATTTGTAGTTTTTACACATAAAAAATATAAAGTAAATACATTGTTGGCCGCACACATCGCTTGAAAAATCTTGCAACTGACGATTTTGGTGACAAATACTTTTTGAATTAAAATGTATAAAATGTAATATAGTCTTTGGGAAAATGCTGCTGTCCGGGGAGAGGCCGTAAGAATCAAAAAAATAACAAACGCCCTGCTCATTAAAATAAACAGCCAGCCAGTGTTCACCAGGTTGTCCGCTAGTATGGGTGTTGATTACAAATGCACTCGGGTAGTGTGTCAGTTTACCATCAGGCAGTATATCACAGGGGTAGGTTCCTTTAAAAACAGACCGTGTGGTCGGTGCATCGTACTGAATGCAATTTATCTGTAGTGTGTTCATTTTTTGATCGGGGTATTGACTATTAATAAAATATGCGGAAAATATTAAAATAGGTTATTTCACTTATAGGTAATCATACAGCACATCGCGCCTTTGATTAATTTCGATGATATTATCAAATAGCGCGTAAATGATCACATTGACCGTCCGGTCTAGCGCCTCTGCAAATCGGAATTCGTCGCGTAGATTGCCTGTTCTTATCAGCGAAAGATGTTCCCCGCACTCCTGCTCTGGCGACAGATCAAAAGCAAAAAGCGTGTAGCCGTTGAGGTACTCCTCGCGGTCAATCAGTATACCGGCATTTGATTTCTGTTTATTTGTGATCTGTATGAGCGCCATGTACTCGCGCACTGCATTACCGTGTTCAAAGTCAGGCTGAAATGGCTTGGCTGGGTGGGGTGTCCCGTCCAGATAAAGGGAGGCAAAGTTCACGTTTTTATGTTCAAAACATAGCGGTTTCCGATCAATGGCACCTGAAAATGCTTTGTTGTCCACAAATCCTGCTATGACAGTTTTCAGCACCTGGCCTAAAAATAGATTTTCTAAATTAAACACTCTACTGCCTGCAGGGACGCTGTAGATTTTCATTCCGACGCGGTCAATCACGTATTTCGTGTTGCCATTTAGCAGGGCCTGTGCTTGCCCAATCCGCACTGCTGGTGAGACCTGTACTCTTTTCACAAATAGAGATGCTGCGATGATCTGTATTTTAAGGGGTTCAACTTCCGCTAACATTAAGTAGAATGAATCTTTGTTTCTGGTGAGTTTAATCTTCAAATCAACGGCATTTAAAATTAGTTTATGCTGGTGAAAAAGGTCGCAGTGCAGGGGTCCAAGTAATTCAACCGATCGGCTCTGCGCTGTTGCTCTTGCGCGCTTTCTAAATCCAATATTTGCACCATCCAGCGCACGTGTGTTATGTTCTCCCGCCTCATCGTTGTAAAATAATCCAGTGGTGTGCTTTGTTGACAATACATCAGAGCTATAATTCAATATAGTCTCAATGTACGCCCGATAGGCGTAAAGATTATTGGATTGTGAAATGAGCCTGTCGCCCAATGTAACATCCACTTGGCTGAATAACGTCGCTATGGGGTAGTTAATAAGGGCGGCCCGTGCTCCTTGTGGTATCGGCGTGTTATCGGCACGTACGATCTTACATGTGACGTACAGCAGAGTGTTGTTCAGATCGTAGTAGTGTTCACCACTGGCTGCTATATAAAATTCAAGTGGCGCTGTGTCGGATAACGCCGCTAAAGGTTGAACTTCGACATATCGACTTCTCTCCACGCTAGTTTGCGTCGGGGGTACGTCGAAAAGATCCAGCTCTGATTTTGCGCATTCAACTGACTCTGCGTGTATGAAAGACATTATTAAAAAATATCACCAACCCCTTGCGTCGCTTTTCTCTTCTTATTTAAGTTGCGACGTGTCCGGTTTTTGTTTAAAAGGGGCATACACCACAGCGGAAGTGTTGTCGTCCGCTTCCGTTTTCTTTTAGCTGCTCCTTTCCTTGTATATATTAACTCCGAACCATCTTGTTTTGCTTGATTTGCATCGTGTATTTTATTCACAACGGCCGTTGTGGCGTGTCCGATAACATCTTTTGCGATATTACGTGCAGCGGTCTTTACGTGTGGTTTAGCCAACTCTAGACCTCTTCGGAAAAGAGGCACCGCTTTTCTGAAAAGGCTTTGAAAAATGCCGCCTAATCTGCGGCCGTACATGTACGCGCTGCCGTGAAAACCGGGTAAACTATTACCAGCTTGCGCTTTATAATATTGTGTGTAGAGTGTCGGATCACCATAATTTTTAATAGCGACCATTCTGTTAGTTAATAAAAATCGTTTTTGCGACGTCTAAAGTGTAGTTTCACGATCGCCTTCCCAAACTTAAATGCGATGTTCTCATTCTGGTCGTTCTTTATCTCTATGGCTATAGTGTCAAAATGTGCTTTGCACAAAGGTACATAATCGGGCTTCTCATATCGAATTGTGACCATATCGTTGTTACGCCCCTTAATTTCAACCGTGCGTAGCAATGGGACATAACTATCACCGACCCTCTGGTGTTCGATAATGTCTGTGTACATGTAAATCGTATATTGTCCGCCGTTGATGTCAGCGCATGGCTTTAAAAACTTAGTTTTAGGTTGTAAACCCAGTATTCTTGTCAGCTTAGCGCCTGCTGTGATCTGGTACAAGGGCTTATTGTCGAAGGATACGCTGCTTTTAAGCGGATCATACCATAGATTTAACCCTCCCTCCAGTTTATGTTGCACAATTTCTGCATTGATTACCCCAAGTAGCGCATCGATTGTTTCATAAAAACCGGGTTTAATGCACACCCTCGTGATATCCAAGCTCTGGCTATCCCACTTTGTTATTTGCAACACATAATCGTGTATATCCAAAGTATTCCAGGTGTGGGGGTATTGTATTTCTGTAAGAGCTACCTCCCATTCGCCGTTTAAGTGTATCGGTTTTGCAAGTTTTGTTGTATAGTTAGAAATCTTATTTTGTGGGAATGTGTCTGCCGAGGCATTGCTGGGTAAGGATATGTAGAACGATCTGTCATCCATCTCTCCTTGTTTAGCAGATGTTGTGTTTTATATATCTTTTATCTCCGATGCAGCGACCCAGCTGTTAAATTTTGCGGGGTATCCGCGCCACTTCACCAACGCGTATTTCCGACCTCTGACCGTCTTATTTTTTAAAATCTTTTCCACTTTGTATGTTCTATTATAGTTTTTTGGTATGGTTTGAAGCTCTTCGGGGTAAAAACTACCTGTTATAGTTTCGCCGTACAGATCCGTCAACGTATAAAGTTGCTTAAGACCTTTAGTGTTCACTCCGTGTATTACAAATATTTCCTCAGAATAATTCTGTTCGTAGCCTTTCTGAAATATATCCTTATATTTGGAGATGCGTACGTGCTCACCAATGGCTAAACGCGGCGGGGATTTACAGGCTTTAAAGTAATCTCCGTACGTGGTCTTGAAAATTCTCAAGGCGTTAGAGGGGTTCACTTCACACGGCGTACACTTAATCGTTCTGTGGTATGTATTATTATAGTTGGTTATGAAGTCCTGTAATACATCTATATATCTGTATGTATTCAGAGCTGTGAAATAACGCCACATCCGTGTTTTTAAAGTCCTATTAAAGCGCACTATAACCGATGCTTTGACATCGTTATTGGTAGTAAAATGATGTACACCATATTTTTCTAACAGCTTTTTTAGGATTTTGTTTAGAAACTCTTTACCACGATCAGTTTGCAGCTTCTTTGGTATGTAATCCTGATGGAATATTTTTTCAAATGCATTAGCGACCGCTGTAGCATTCTTTTCTACTGCAGCCCCCTAAAGCTTTTAATTTTTATTTAACTTAGTTAAATTTATTTTTTAATAAGTTTTTCTCCAGAGCGGCAGCGATGGGCTGTCTGTACAGACGCCCACACTGCCGCTCCTTCTCCCTGCTGGCGCCGCGACGCCATCACTGAACTGGGGATCGCGGCGGGGGAAGCCAGAGTCTGTACTAGCCGGACTCTGGTTTCCCCCGGGACTGCTGCCGGAGACGCCGGGGAGATACAGGTAAGCCGCGCACCGCTGATTAGCGGCAGTGCGCGGGTTCCTTTTAAAAATGCAGTCCCATGCCCCCGGTTCTAGGGGACAGACCGGGGGCGCTAGCGGTGGCGGTGGGCTCCCCCTCCAGTGGAGGCATACCCCGCCAGACCACTAGACCACCAGGGTGAATAAGGCAAGCGGGATGCCGGCAACCTTGGGGGTTAATATGCTAGCCAGGGGAGGAAGCCTTCCCTGTCTAGCGGCTCCTCCCCTCAGCTCGCCGCGCCTTTCAGCTCGTAGTCTGGCGTCGCTGAGCTGCAGATACTCGGGCCACTCCTCCTCTGAGGTCTCCAGCAGCCATTTTCTCTGTGGCAGCGCAGATACTCTCAGGGAGCACGCAGACCAGTCCCCCTGTGTACCTCTCCCCCGACAAGGACAGTGTACACAGCACTATAGCCCTCCCAGACACTGAATCTGGGCAGGTTGATTGTAGTGGAAAGGTGCAGTGAGTATATCTTCCTGCATGGTATGTGACTTTTGCTAGTGCTGCCTGTCTGTGCTAATTTCCACTTACTGTCAGCTTATACCTATCCCTTTCCTTCTCCTACAAGCCCTACAGGTGTGTGGGGGAAGGGTATTTCTACTGACCTCACTTATATAGATCACGTATTTGTGAGGTCCGTCACATACGGGTGTGTGCTACACAGTACCATATTGTGGGCTGTTGTCCAGCACACTGGTGAGTGCGCACGTTTTCTTCCTATGTCATAACTGTATATTTAATTATATAGTCGGTCATGTCTGAGGAGGAGATTGAGCACTCCGTGGCTCCGGTATTGTTCTCCTGCAGGCGCTGTTCTGCAGGAGTGGATAGGGAGGATTTGTCACAGGATGGCCTGTGCGGACGGTGCCAGGCGGTCCCTGGTACGTCTAAACCCCCTATGTTGCAGGAGCCACCATGGGCGATGTTTTCCCAGGTGCTGGTGTCCATTCCGGAACGTCTGTCGGTCCCGACTGCCATCCCTACTAGGGCGTTGCCCCAGCCTACCATCCCCCTTTCCCCGGGTGTCCCACAATTATTGCAGACTCCCCCGGGGTCTCAGCCTGTTGGTCCCTATGCGGGGTTGCCAATGTATATACAGTCCACCCCGGTGGCGCAGCAGGCTGTGGTGCCGTTTCAGGCTCCTGTGGCAGCTCCTCCACCCTCAGTGGATGCGCTTTCCCACACTGTCCAAGATTTGGTGGCAGCATCTTCGGCTTTTCAGTCGATGTTGCCCAGTGACGTGCCCTCCAGGGCGTCTAAACGCACAGTTATGGCGCAGGCCGCGCATTTTTTGGACTCTGAGGGGTCCTCGGATGATGGCGAGGTGCGGATTACTCAGCCTCAGATGCCTCAGTCCAGGAGGTAGACACTAAGTGTTCCATCAATGTGCGGGCTCTGGTTAGGGCAGTGCGGGCCATTCTTCTGATTGAGGATGAGGCTCCCGCTCCAAAGTCGAGGTATCCTAGTTTTAAAAAAGCTAAGGTTACTTCTGCAGCATTCCCTTTGTCTGATCAGTTGATGGATCACATGGCGGTGGCCTGGCAGACGCCCAGTAAGCGATTCCTGCCACAGAAGCGGTTGGCGTCCAATTATCCGTTCCCGGAGGCGCATTGTAAGAAATGGGAAACTCCGCCTGCGGTTGATTCCCATGTAAAACGCCTCATCAGGAGTGCTACTTTGCCATTGCCGTCTATATCCTCGCTGAAGGATCCTACGGACAGGAAGGTGGAGACTTGTCTAAAGTCTATTTATTCTCTCTCAGGGGCTGTAGCCTGGCCGTCCATGGCCATCTCCTGGGTGGCCAAGGCCATTGAGGGTTGGGCCAACGCCTTGGAGGATACGTTTACGGATGAAGCTCCGGATGTCCAGAGGGCGTTGAGATGAGAGATGCCGCTTCCTACATTGGAGAAGCATCTTTGGATGCTAGCTTGCTGACCTCTAGGGTTTCGGCGGCAGCAGTGTCTGCTCGCAGATCCTTGTAGTTCAGGTCTTGGAGAGCAGACGCTGATTCAAGGAAAGGCTTGGAGGCCTTACCTTTTAATGGTGAGTTACTATTTGGTCCGGACCTGGACAAAATAGTAGATACCCTGGCAATGTCCAAGTCAGCCTTCCTCCCTTCAGCTACGACACCTGCTAAGGTCCGGAGCTTGGCCTTTTGCTCCTTTCGGGTTCAGGGCAAGGCAAAAGGTCAGTCCTTCCCGAGGCAGTCCGCAACCAAGACCGCCTCAAAGCCAAAGAAGCAAGCCTGGAGTGCTAGGCGCCCTTCTTCCAAGCAAGAAGATAAGCCTTCGGCATGATGGGGTGGGCCTCCCTCTGGGGGACCTCAGAGTGGGAGGCCAACTGCTTCAATTCGCCCAGTGCTGGCACAATACCACCATGGATGCCTGGGTGTGAGAAGTGGTCTCCCAGGGGTACGCCTTGTCTTTTCGGCACAGGCCGCCTCTCCAGTTTTTTTGCACTTGTCCTTCTCAGGACAAAACCAAGGCCTTGCAGGTTCAGGAAGCCATAGAGGCCTTGCTGACGGCGGGGGTCATTATACCCATGCCACAATCTCAATGTGGGATGGGGTATGACTCTACGCTGTTTCTGGTGCAGAAACCCAATGGCTCTCATCGCCCCATCCTCAATTTGAAGTCCCTGAACAGATTTCTCAGGGTTCCCAAATTCAGGATGGAAACTTTGCGTTCCATCATTCTAGCAATGGAACCGGGGGATTATATGGTCTCCCTGGATATCCAGGACGCCTACCTCCATGTGCCTATAGCAACATCGCACCAACGGTTTCTGCGGTTTGCTATTCTCCACAACCACTACCAATTCAGGGCTCTACCTTTTGGCCTCTCCACGGCACCAAGGGTATTTACCAAGGTGATGGCGGTCATGGCGGCTCACCTTCGGAGCCAGGGGATACGGTTGCTACCGTATCTAGATGACCTCCTCTTGCTGGCAAGCTCCCCGGAGGTACTGATCCAGCATCTCCACCTGACGGTCGCTTGTTTACAGGCGCACGGGTGGTTGATCAACTGGAAGAAGTTCTCCCTCATCCCATCACAGCGGATGGTTCATTTGGGGGCCCTTCTGGACTCTCGTCAGCAACGGATTTTTCTGACTCCAGAGAAGGTCTCCTCCTTACAGCTGCGGATTCACAGTTGTCTGAGCAGGGGCAGAGTGTCAGTGCACTCAGCGATGAGAGTTTTGGGGTCCATGGTGTCGGCATTCGACATGGTGGAGTTTGGCCAGTTCCATTCCAGGCCCCTGCAGAGGCTGATTCTTTCGGAATGGAACGGATTGCCACACAGGATCCGCTCTCAGATGCTGGTGTTGTCCTCGGAGGTGTGTCTGTCCCTGGCCTGGTGGCTACAGACGGCTCATCTCCTCGAGGGGCGCCCCTTTTGGATCCCGGAGTGGGTTCTGCTCACGACAGATGCCAGTCTCCGGGGTTGGGGGGTGGTGACAGGCTCCTTGTCACTTCAGGGTCGTTGGTCGGCGGAGGAAGCGATTTTTCCCATCAACATCCTGGAACTGCGGGCAGTGTACAGAGCCCTGCAGTCGTCTGGCACCGCTCTTCACAGAAGGGCCGTTCAGGTGCAATCAGACAACGCCACCACGGTGGCGTACATCAATCACCAGGGAGGGACTCACAGTCGAGCTGCGATGTCGGAGGTGTCCCGCGTCCTGGCTTGGGCGGAGCGCTATCTTCCAGCTCTCTCGGCAGTCTTCATCCCGGGAGTCCTCAATTGGGAGGTGGACTTCCTCAGCCGTTACGAAGTGCATCCCGGGGAATGGTCGCTTCATCCAGAGGTATTCCAACTACTCGTGGACAAGTGGGGGCTGCCGGAACTGGACCTGATGGCGTCCCGTCACAATCACAAGCTGCCCGTATACGGGTCAAGGACAAGGGACGCAGGCGCAAGTCTAATAGACGCGCTGTCGGTGAAATGGTTGTTTCGCCTGGCTTACTTGTTCCCTCCGATATCTCTGCTGCCTCGGGTCCTGCGCAAGTTCAAGCAGGACGGAGGCACACTGATCCTGGTGGCCCCAGCATGGCCCAGAAGGCCGTGGTACTCCGATCTGCGGAGCCTGTCCATCGACGCTCCGTACCTCCTACCTCAACGATGGGACCTGTTATCTCAGGGGCCCTGTCTTCACCCAGATCTGGGTCGACTATCTTTGACGGCGTGGCTCTTGAAACAGCCGTCCTGAGGTCTCGGGGCTTTTCTAGCTCCGTTATTACCACCATGCTCAGGGCACGCAAGCCTGCTTCCGCGAGGATCTACCACAGAGTGTGGCACACTTACTTTCAGTGGTGCGAGGCCAGAAGATATGATCCCCAGGTGTTCCGGGTTTCGCGTATTCTGGCTTTCCTTCAGTCGGGTTTGGATTTAGGATTACGTCTTTCCTCACTGAAGGTGCACGTGTCTGCTCTGTCGGTCTGGTTCCAGCGCAGGATTGCTGCTATGCCGGATGTACACACCTTTTTCCAGGGTGTTTTAAGAATCCAGCCTCCCTTTGTGCCACCTGTGGCCCCGTGGGATTTGGCGGTGGTTCTTCGGGCCTTACAGGGTCCTCCTTTTGAGCCCTTGGAGTCAGTGGAGCTCAAGTGGCTAACTTTTAAGACTGTTTTCCTCTTGGCAATTGCTTCTGCCAGGAGGGTTTCAGATTTGGGGGCGCTTCCTGTCGTCCCCCTTTTCTGGTTTTTCATCAGGACAGAGCGGTGCTTCGCACTCGTCTTGATTTCCTGCCTAAGGTGGTTTCCAGGTTCCACATTAATCAGGAAATTGTTGTACCAGCCTTTCAGTCGCCTGATCTTTCGGCTGGGGAGGCTTCCTTAGACGTTGTCCGTGCACTCCAGGTTTATGTGGACCGGACTAGTTCTATGAGGAAGTCGGATTCTTTGTTTATCCTCTTTGGTTTTCACAAGAGGGGTTGGCCTGCCAACAAACAGACTCTAGCCCGTTGGCTTCGTTCTGTTCTGTCGCTCTGTGACTGGTCACCGGTTTTCCGTCTCCCATTTCTGTGAGTATGGTTCTTGTGTGTTCCAGTCTTCCTTCTCTCTGTTTCGTCTCCTCCTCCGGCCTGGGCTGCTTACCAACTGAGGTGCCTGTGGCTCGGGGGCGGGGTATAGGGGAGATGGACCCAAGTGCATCCTGGGAGCAGCTGAAAGCTTTAACTCCGTGGTGCCCGAGGATCCAGGATCCAGCTATACCCCAAGGTCACCCTGTGGACCCTATGGACTTTGTAGAAACAGAGATAACAAAGGTAAGTTCTTACCATATCTCTTGTTATTCATTAGGCTTACCGCCCATGCTCTCTTACTGAAAATATCGATAATGGTTAGTATGTACTTAAAACCATTGTTGTACCTCGCGAGATCTATGAGCGAGACCAAGTCGCATTGCCATTGCTGGTTTATATCCGATACGCAGATCATGTTCCTTCTATAGTTTTTCCTGGCTGGCTTATGTAAAGTATAAGCATCTTGACCACGCAGCCATTTTTTAATATCGGTTCTTTTAAACCTGCCTTTATTTGCAGCATAAAACTTATCAATGCCGCTATAACTCCCTGGATTTAATACCGTGTAATACGCTTTTTTCATCCGCATTTTTCCCAGCTAGCCGTGTGGTGTCACACGTCGGCGTATTTGATTGTAGACATAATCAGCTTATTACTCTTATAAGGGTTAATAATATTCATTATACACTGCAATTAATTACGAATTACCCATTTTATATAAATGCTATATTAATTTGATAGCCCATTATTATCAACAGCATATAAAATTTATATACAGTTAATATTAATAGGATATAAAATTTATATGACATTTTATATAAAAAAGATATAAAATTTATATGACATTTTATATAAAAAATATATAAAATTTATATACTGGATATAAAATTTATATGACATTTTATATAAAAAAGGGGCGTAAAACAGGGCATGTCAGGAGGAGTGATATGGGCGTGTTTAGGTGGAGAGTGGGCGGAGAGTGGGCGTGGTGTGGGAGGAGAGTGGGCGGGGCACCTGCCACTTTTGAGTTTGACAGAAAAGTGTGCTCTATACTACTTGCATAAAATAATCAAAAAGTTGATTTGTAATTTGAGGCCATTTGTTTAACAAGCAATAATGACATGTAATAATTGGACTAAGCTAATTAGAGAATTCCATTTGCCTAATTAGTCATTGGGGGGTGTAAAAGGGGTTCTAATGAGATTCTCTACATTTTTAAGTTAAACAGGGATTTTCCCTGACTTTGCATCTGCGCAGTAATTACTATAGAAATGTGGCTTGAATTTATCCACGGCAATTGAATAGGAAAAACCCTGTGGCTATGGGAAAAAGCCAGCACCACTGGGTTTTTCAAAATTGCACCCTCAATTGAATACGCCCCAGAGTGGTCCATTTATTTACATACGATGTATTATTTCATGTTCCGGTATGTGGTATGGGTGATGTGCAGTGTTAACATCAGAATCATGTCTCTATTATTTGATGCATTGTCTTGCATTATTTAGCACACCAAATATTATGTACAGTAGCATCTAACAAATCAAGTGCAACATTTTAAAAGTTAGTACAGTAGAATGACATAGCCATTTACTCTACAAGCTACAGAAAATTCCTGCAGACCTTATGTTCTAATTTAACTCTAATTGCCATATTCAATTTGAGGCGAATAATCCAAGGTCAGACTTTTCGCCATCATCGCCATGGGATAAAGTAAATGGCGCATCCCCGCTTATCCCTGTATTCAATTAGGTATCAGTGAAAACAGGACCCGGCTGAAAGGTAAGTATCGTAAAGTCCTGTCACTTTAGGGGAAATCAGCCTGTCGCCCCCCAAAAGATGGTCTGACATGGGGGGTGACAGGCTGATTGCCCCTAAAGTGACAGGACTTTTACCCTAGCCTAGAGACTATTACCTTCAGCAAGCTGATATGGCTTGCTGAAGGTAATCAGGGTTTTTAAATAGCTGCAGCAGGTACATAAATGCGCCTGTGAAGAAGTGGTGAAGAACAGCATTTGTCTTTTTTTTTGGAAATATAACTATGCCCATCAAATTTGGGGTACATGGAAATGGGTGCAAGCATATTTTTATTTTAAGTCCCTAAAGTGATTTTTTAAAATTCTTCAAAAATCCATCTGCCGCTGACCATTTTTTAAAATTGGATACCGTGGGTGTTAGGATAAAGCATAACCGTGGTTATAAGAAAAATTGGTCGCTATACCAGCATTAATCAAAATTAAATGCTCAATTGAAAACTATAAAACAATATAATTCAATTAAACATTTATATTAATTTATTGTTATATAACAAACCTGTTGCATACTTGAGGACTCCCCCTGAGTCAATATTGCTACTTTATAAGTTTGTCCCCCAATATTTTTTTTTTGCCCCCAAAATGGAAGTACCTTTTTTGGGGGTGTCCTGAGGAACTTTTTAATGCTTTTTTTACACAGATTACTTTAAGGGGTCATTCCAAAGGCTGCAGGCTATTTTGTTTGGATTCTGCACCCCAAAACCCTAATTCTGCACATTTTTTCGCCACCTAAACAGTGGTGAAAACTTATCCCCATTTTTTTACAAAGATTTTTCGCACTTGTGAAAAGTCTTTGAAATTGAATATGGCGATAAGTGAAACTGGCGAAAATGACGTCATCAGCGATAAATTATCGCCAATAACGGACTTTTCGCCTCTAATTGAATATGGCCCTAAATTGTGACTACTTCAGATACAAACATAATATGAACAGTTTCCTTGATATAGATTTCAGCATCAACTGATAATTCTCCTTAATCTCTGTCATTCAAAATACAAGGTACAACGCTGATGAGTACTTTAATGTACGATTACAAAAACACATTTATCTTTTCTCACTTTAACCACTTAACTGACGATTTTTTCAGCAAAACCGGTCTGAAATTGCCAGGTCTGTAGGAGATTCCGGAAAGTCAGAGGAAATCCATTTGGCACATGGAGCCCCAGAGGACATCACCGCAGCACCGATCACCGGTCCATGGATGCAGGTAATTGTTGTTGTTTTTAAAACTATTTGTATTTTACAGTTTTTTACAGTGATCAGCTTGTGGTGTATTTAGACCACAAAGCTGATCACTGGGGCCCGACTCTGCTCTGGCTGTCAGAACAGGAGTCAGGGAACTGGGGGAAACCCTAGATAACGTCATCTCCAGGTAGCGTTTATATCGCAGGGCTTCCCCCTGTATTTTTTTCAATTTATTTTTAGTAAATCTGTGCAGATCACATTTCCCATTACAATTATGGGAAATGCGATCTGTTTACTAAAATTGAATTGAAGGGATTGGAATAGTTTTTTACCAAAACTACTCCAATTGCCCTTTAATAAATCTATGTGATTCTAAAATAATGTGAAAAGGGTGTGAAAACACCCTTTTTCGCATTTTTTCATAAAAATAATATTGAAAAATAGGCAGAGGTAGATTATGTAGTGCAAACAATTGTTGGGGTACGTATTATTACTACACATTGTAAGTGTTTTTATCGAGAGGGTGAAAATTAGTAAAAAAAAAAAGTTACGATTTTGTTATGAAGACCTCTACGTGGAATCCTACAGTACTTTCTTACATTTTGTATGGGTGGAGCAATGCTGAAACAAGAACCTCAATGCATTTCTTTGTAGTGCTTAAATAAGCAACAATAAAAACCTACACATTTGCTTTAAGTTAATTTTCTTGCAATTTCACTAACAAAACACAATTTTGACCAGTTTGGTCAAAACATTTTCTGAAATTCTAATGTATTTTGAAACAAACAAACAAGCAAACATTGGGCCTGATTCAGACCCACTCGCGAGCGGCTGTCCGCTCGCAAGTGGGTCGATGGTCTGCACTGAGCATGCGCACGACGGAGGGAGCTCCGTCGTGTGCATGCGCCAGACACGACGAGCGAAGGACTTTCCTTCGCTCGTTGTGTCCGATCAAAGGGGGCGTGCTGTCAATGTTAATTGACAGCACGCCCCCTTTGGTGGGCGTGCCGGGGGCGTGCCTCCCTGACGGGGGCGTTCCCACGGGAACGCCTCCCGTCAGAAGCCGGCCCACTGACATCACTAGTGATGTCAGTGGGAGTGATTTTGGCTCTGATAGAGCCAAAATCACTCCGGAGCTTGCGGTTGAAAACCTCAACCGCAGGCTCCGGCTCGCAATTTCGATGGTCGCGATGGTCACGACCATCGCGGCCATCAAAATGCACGCTCGTATAGCCTGTGGGTGGTGACCCACAGCTATACGAGCGTCCAGGAGGACGCTCCATGAAAATGGAGCCCGGCCCTCATGCAGAGCGTGCGCTCTGCTCAGAGCGTGCGCTCTGCTCAGAGCGTACGGCTCTGAATGAGGGCCATAATTTGTGTGGGTATTTTAATATAAAAAAATGTCACCTACTTTTGTAGAGATTAATACCCCTTTTACACCAGAGCTAAAACCCGGGTTATTGCAGGGTTAACCCGGGTAGCTCCTTGGTATAAAAGGGGACAGGGTTGGATTTCCATGTCGAGTGACCCGGCAATCCAACCCAGGTAACTTGCAGGGTTTAACATGGGAATAACCCATGAAACCCTGCAGTGTAAACGGCGCAATCCGGGTCACAAGGACCTGGAGCGCGTCGCATCCCAGCCTATTGGCCGGCTTCAGTGGCGCTTGGAGATAACGTCATCTCCAAGCATCCACTTCCACGCAGGAAGAGCCGGGTCACTGCACACCCGACTCCGGTGTGAGCGACGCCGACTCATGAATTTCCTGGGTCTGCGCCGGCTAAATTCCGGGTCTGATCCTGTTTGGACCCCAGATCCAACCTCCGGGTCAAACCCGGAATTTAGGTATAAAAGCAGTATAAGTGATGATGATTAAACCCTTAAGGCTCAGATTTATCAACAAGTGATATTTTTGTTATCATTACTAAACTTTGGGCGTATTTAATAACGAGTGATATTCTTGTTATCACTTGTTACTGTTCTTAAATGGTGCTCCAACCAATCAGCTCCTTTCATGTTTCAAACACATGACAGTTAGGAGCTGATTGGTTGGAGCATCATTTAAGATTAGTAACAACTTGTGATAACAAGAATATCACTCAGTGGTAAATCTGGGCCTAAATCAACTATAGCTGTCAACAGAGCTCTATTTAACAGCTTCAACACAGAGAGCTGCGTCATGAGTTGACTTAGGTTTGGGTAACTAAGGGAAGGGGAGGGTGCTTATTCATGTACATAATGCATTTTTAATTTGCAACAGCTCAACTTACTGAATGGTAGAATTGCCTTTTAAGGTTTACTTCTGCTATATATTGAGTCTAATATGCTTTCTTTATTGTGTAAAAACAAATTAATGGAATGGTTGCAGATGCCTGCACAAGCACTCAGTACAAGATGCATTGTAGCAAAACGTGAATCAAACTAAGCAAAAATACTGAGCAGAGTGTCTATAGTTATTAGAGCAGTGTGTCCATGGTTATTAGAGAGCATCTTAAGTAAGCATTTTCACAGTGACATTTTTCACATCATTAACTGACTATAAACAAGCAATTTCACATTATTACATTTAAAATAACACATAACAACCAGAAGTCATCATTAGACTATATTTTATCGTCTATAATTGCCAGTTAATTCATTCACTGTAACCTGGTTAGTAAGATTGTTTCTCTATATGCATTAGAAAAAAAATTATTTACAACACAGGGGGAGATTAATAAAAGCCTGAGCATCGGTTTGGAGGAATTTTACCCCATTCCTCCGTACAAAACAGCTTCAACTCTTGTTATGTTGGAGGGTTTCCTCCCATGAACTGCTCGCTTCAGGTCGTTCCGTAACATTTCGATTGGATTAAGGTCAGGACTTTGACTTCAATCTAATCTGAAACTTTAAATGTATTCTTCTTCAACCAATCTTTGGTCGAATGAGTTGTTTGCTTTGGGTCGTTGTCTTGATGCATTTCCCACATTCTCTTGAGATGCAGCTCATGGACAGATGTCCTGACATTTTCCTTTAGAATATTCTGGTATAATTCAGAATTCATTGTCCCATCAATGCTTGCAAGTCTTCCTGGGCCAGATGCAGCAAAACAGGCCCAAACTATGATACTACCATCACCGTGTTTCACAGATGGTATGAGGTTTTTATGCTGGAATGCAGTGTTCTCCTTTCTCCAAACATAACCCTTCTCATTTAAACCAAAAAGCTCTATTTTGGATTTATCTGTCCACAAAACATTGTTCCAGTAGTCTATTGGCTTGTCGGGCAGCAAAGTTCTTTTTGGAGAGCAGCAGCTTTTTCTTTGCAATCCTGCTATGCACACCATTGTTGTTCAGTGTCCTCCTGATGGTGGACTCATGAACATTAACATTAGCTAATATTAGAAAGGCCTTCAATTGCTTAGAGGTTCCTTTGTGACCTTTTGATCTTTTAGATGCCTTGCTCTTGGCGTGATCTTTGTTGGTCGACCACTAATGGGGAGGGTAATAATGAACTGGAAATTCCTCCATTTGTACACAGTCTATCTGACTGTTGATTGGTGGAGTCCAAACTCTTTAGAGATGGTTTTGTAACCTTTTCCAGCCTGTTAAGCATCAACAACTCTTCTTCTGAGGTCCTCAGAAATCTCCTTTGTTTGTGGCATGATACACTTCAACAAACATGTGTTGTGAACATCAGACTTTGATAGATCTCTGTTCTTTTAAAAAGACAGGTTGTCCACTCACACCTGATTGTCATCCCATAGACTGAAAATACCTGACTCTAATTTCACCTTCAAAATATCTGGTAAGCCTAAAGGTTCACATACTTTTGCCACTCACAGATATGTGATATTAGATCATTTTCCTCAAACAAAAATCTTTATCTACTTTTAGGACATGTGTGAAAATCTGAGGTAGTTTTAGGCCAATTTTCAGCAGGAATATAGAAAATTTTGAAGGGCAGGGCCAGCTCGAGGCATGTTCGAACAGTGCTGTCGAACAGGGCACCACCCCATAGACGGCGCACCTCTCCCAACATCCCAATTTTAGTGGGACAGTCCCACTTTTCGGGCACTGTCCTGCTGCTTCACTCGTGGGCTGAAGTGTCCCGCAGGTGGTCGGGAGGTTGGGCACCCCCACTGCCGCAGCTATGCGGAAGTGCCGGACCCCGGAGAAGTTGAATGGATGCTGCGCACATGAGTGCGGCATCCATTCAGTGCAGGGAGAGAGCTGGGGGAAGCCCAGCTAGTGACAGTGCTGGGCTCGCCCCCAGCCTGACGTTACACAGGAGGTGTGACATGCGGGCATGCCCCCAAATAATGTCATTTAGGGGGTATGGCCTATGGTAATTAGGCCACACCCTCATTTTTGGTCACGCGTGGCGACTATTACCCATTCAGCGGGGCCCCTAGAGCCGGCCCCGCTGAAGGGTTCACAAACTTTCAAGCACCACTGTATATAATACTGTGCAAAAGTTTTAGGCAGGTGTGGGAAAAAGGCCTGCAAAGTAAGAATGCTCCAAAAATAGAAGTGTTAATAGTTTATTTTTATCAATTAACAAAATGCAAAGTGAATGAGCAAATTAATATTTGGTGTGACCACCATTTGCCTTCAATACAGCATCAATTCTTCTAGGTTCACTTGCACAAAGTCAGTGATTTGGTAGGATTATAGCCAAGTGTATGATTTACCAATCATACCAAACAGGTGATGATGATCATCATTTTCATATGTAGGTTGAAATACAGTCATTTACTGAAACAGAAACAGCTGTGTAGGAGGCTTAAAACTGGGTGAGGAACAGCCAAACTCTGCTACAAAGGTGAGGGTGTGGAAAACAGTTTCATGTCACAGGTCATACACCATGGCATTACTGAGCACAGCAACAAGACACAAGGTAGTTATACTACATCAGCAAGGTCTCTCCCAGGCAAAGATTTCAAAGCAGACTGGGGTTTTCAGATGTGCTGTTCAAGCTCTTTTGAAGAGGCACAAAGAAATGGGCAATGTTGAGGACCATAGATTCAGTGGTCGGCCAAGGAAACTTAGTGCATCAGGAGAAGACACGTTATGATTACTTCCCTTCGAAATCAGAAAATGTCCAGCAGTGCCATCAGCTCAGAACTGGCAGAAACCAGTGGACCTAGGTAAACCCATCTACTGTTTGGAGACGTCTAGCCAGAAGTGGTCTTCATGGAAGAATTTGACGTGAAACAAGGACAAGCAACTCTACTATGCCCGAAAACGTAGGAACTGGGGTGCAGAAAATGGCAGCAGGTGCTCTGGACTGATGAGTCAAAATGTTAAATACTTGGCTGTAACAGAAGGCAGTTTGTTTGCCGTTGGGATGGAGAGTGGTACAATAATGAGTGTCTGCAGGCAACAGTGAAGCATGGTGGAGGTTCCTTGCAAGTGTGGGGCTTCAGTTCAGCAAATGGGGTTGGGGATTTGGTCAGGATTAATGGTGTCCTCAATGCTGAGAAATACAGGCAGGTACTTATCCATCATGCAATACCATCAGGGAGGAGTCTAGTTGGCTCCAAATTTTTTCTGCAGCAGACCAACGACCCCAAACATTCAGCCAATGTCATTAAGAACTATCTGCATTTTGTTAATTGATAAAAATAAACTATTAACCCTTCTATTTTTGAAAGGATTCTTACTTTGTAGAATTTTTTCCACACTTGCCTAACATTTTTGCACAGTACTGAATATATATGTATACCTCTTTCATGCGGGATGTTTGTGTATAGGCTTACAATATCAATTGTAGCCATATAAAATTGAGATGGTAGATCATGCAATTCCATCAATTTAGTGAGGAACATAGTTGTATCCTTTAAGTATGTAGTTTCATTTTGGATCACAGGTTGGAGAAAAGCATCTAAAAATTTTTAAACATCATGCTATAGGGAGTCTCTTGTAGAGATGATCGGTCTCCCTGGAGGCTGTACACTGTTCTTATGTAATTTTGGCAAAAAATAGAATATCGGTATCCGTTATGGTATCCGTTATGGTAACATATTGACATTGTTGCTCTTTGTTTTCACTTTTGTACTGTACAAGCAACTAGCCTCACATGCTGATGTCAGTTTGCCGCAACAGGGCTCTGGGATGGCGCAGGTGTCAGGTGATTGGAGGTTTGTCTGCACATTGGGTAACTAGTCTCCTGTGGATGACGTCAGTTAGTCGCGACGGGGAATCGTGACGGCGCTGACGGGAGTTAGCGGGAGGATCAGTGTCACTTGGGGGTAAGTGGTGAAGGGTATATAATTATTAATTCATTGACTACTACCTAAAACTGCAACTTTTTTTCAAGAACATTTGATACAAAGCAGTATAACTGGATTCAGAGTGAAGATGACTACTATTAGTGTAGTTTACTAGTACTTCAGACCTCCAGTTGATCTGAAGCAAGGCAGGGCACCGCTGGAGGTATGGTGCAAATCCAGTTACTTGGCTGGGACTCTTCTTTGTAACGTGCGTGACTTTATGGCGTCACACTATCATGTCAGCCCTGTAAAAATAAGAGGAGCTGGAAGTGTGGGGAGCTGCTGAGTGGGTCACAGACTAGATGCTGGCTTGCCTCCTTATATAAAAACAACACCTTCAAATAACAATAACAACTTAACTCAATAAATAGCGACACACAACAGTTATGGCATTTAAATTTGGTCATCGATATATTTGATAACTTTTATATTAGAATAGGAGAAAAATTATAGCAAGAAAGATGGGCAGGCATATTAGCATGTACTTTCGGGATGCGGTCAATATCCCAACCACGGTGCTCAGAATGCTGGCGCCAGAATCCCAACACTTGTAGTAGCGGGGCTAGGGGGAGGGTAGGATACCTACCGACAGGTGTCGGTATCCTATCCCTGTCAGGATGCCAGTGTTGGGATTCTGACCGCCGGAATCCCATACTATCAGGCACGCCGGTACCCATCCCATACTATCAAGCACTCAAAAGGCATATATAATCAGGCCTTGCTCCGCTGCATCCACATACATAATCAGGCAACAGTGAGAAAAGGGGATCAGCATACTGCGCCTGGGTGCCCAGCTCATAGGCCACTCCTCTCTTCCATATCCATGTCTAGCAGAGACCAATCTAGCTATATGGAGTGTCTGGCCTCTGGATATAGGTTATTAGCCAAAACACTGCTTTGAAGGAAAGTGTTCTTGCTATCCCCCACCTATAATTTCTGATCTGCTAGACACCCTTGCCCCAAAGAAAGAAAATGAAAATCAGGGATTAAGTATAGCTTGAAAGCAAAAGAGGCCTTAGACAGTGTTCACCAGCCAGATAGAAACCCCACCCACTGCTAGATGATTGGATAATATGAACATAGAAATTTAGAATTGCCATAACAAGGGTTTTTAGACCAGTTCCCAAGCCTAACCCTGCAACAGTGTTTAACCTACTTCAGTCAGATTTGACTTTTGTCAACCAAACAGCTAGTAAGCAACTAAAGCACAAGCAGAGCTCATCAGTCTAGTTCAGGGGTGGCCAACCAGTTAGAGGCAAAGAGCCCAAAAATATCTGTAGGTATGTCAAAGAGCCAAGATTATGCATGCTCCAAATGCGTGCATACAAAAAAGGGGTGTGGCCTTGTGCCATCCAGGCCACCCCCGGGTATGACATTTGTAGGAGCTTGTAAAAGTGCATGCATACAATCACCATAGAGGTAACAGTTAAAGGGATAGAAAAAGCCAGAGCAATATAGAAAACATTGAAAAAAAGCAGATCTACATAAAATACACTAAAACAAGCCAGATCCATAAGAAATACATAAAAAAAGATTCACATAATACAATCAGCCCCCATGTGTCACTCCATCCTCCCTATGTGACATTTCTGCCCTCCATGTGTCACTTCAGCCCTCCATGTTTCACTCCAGTCCCTCCCATGTGTCACTTCAGAAACAACTCATGTGTCACTCCAGCCCCCAATTTGTCACTCCAGCAGCCCCTCATGTGTTACAACAGTAGACCCTCATGTGCCAGCTTCCTGGACTGGCCTGGGGCTGCAGGGGAGAGTCAAAGCTCTCTCCTGCACCGGGAGCCCCCATAGGCAAACAGTAGTTTACACAACCTGAAGATGGTGTAAACCACCGGGGCTAAACTCCGAAAAGCATCAGTTTTTGGAGTTTAGTACATAGGGGTCAGATCGTAGTCCCCATTGATAATAATGGGGACTGCGATCTGAAGTGCTAATTAGCACTTTGCCGGAGATTTCTGTGAAATCTCCTGCATTGTGGCATTAGTACATAGGATTGATACCTAAAATTATGCAGAAACTGCAGTTTCTGTATAATTGTACAGTATGTAAAAAATGGCTTCATACATATGCTCCGTAGACTGACACACCAGCCCACCAGCTATCATTCATATATGCAGTCAAAGCTAATAAAGATCTTCCTGGCCTGTAAACTTTAGATTATTATTCACTGCCACCTACAATTTGGACAAAATAAGCCCAGCCCCTGAACGCCATAGCCCAGAGGAAGAAGGGGGAGGGAATGCCAAACCCCCAGAGGAGGAAGGGGGCAGGAACACCATACCCCCAGAGGAAGACGGGAGAGGAAACACCATACCCCCAGAGGAAGAAGGGAGAGGGAATGCCATACCCCCAGAGGAAGAAGGGAGAGGGAACGCCATACCCCCAGAGGAAGAAGGGGGAGGGAACACCAGACTCCCAGAAAAAGAAGGGGGAGGGAGCGCCATACCCCCAAAGGAAGGAGGGGGAGGGAGCGCCATACCCCCAGAGGAAGAAAGGGGGGGGACGCCATACCCCCAGAGGAAGTAGGGGGAGGGAACGCCATACTCCCTGAGGAAGAAGAGGGTGCTACATTGTTATGAAAAAAACAATATTCGACAATATCAACTGCTTGTATTGAGGACATTTAAGGACGACGTGAGACTGTAAATGTAGCATGTGAAAAGCAACACAATGCTTGCAGAAATAAATTGCATTGGTGTGGTAATTGTACCATAGTTAATTATTTGCTTTATTTTAATTTGGCATTACTGAGATTAAACAATCCAAAATGCTTGTAAAACAGAAATACAAAATTACATCCCATATGTGTGACTTACCCATAGAAGGGAGATATCATTTCCACTGTCACTTTGTAGCTTTGATTCTATTAAACACTGTTTTATATGTAATTTCTTAGTGACAGGGAGGAGGCAGCATCAGGAAGCAGTGAGAAGGAAAAATATACAGTATATTCATTAAATAAAGTTAAATATACTTCAAAGGTTGCCAAATGAATGTGTGGGTGGTAAACTAATGCTGCAAATACATATCAATTATATTTTAAATCCACTTTAAATTATATACTTAACAGTAAAGGAAACTAAAACAAAAACACATTATAGTCATGAAACCCAAAGCTCATATGGTACATTTAGTCAAATTATTATTTATTAACTGTATTTATATAGCACACACATAATACATAGCATTTTTTAGAGACTATTACAATCAATCACATTAAGGTGGGTACACACTATACAGATATATTGAGTGATCTGAAGATATATCTGCAGATGATGGTTGTTCGTACACATTGAACAACAATCATCTGTGCCTGCCTGCAGGTCCCGGCGACCAGGGGGCATGTCCCGGCGGGCGGGGGCGTCTCCCACCCCCCTCCCCGCGGCTGCTGCTGTGTGTGTACGGGCGGTCTGCAGACCGCTCGTACACACCTGCCGATGGACAGATATATCTGCAGACATATCTGTCCATCGGCTGTGCAGCACAGCCAATGCGATATGTCGGTGAACGCCGACGTTCACCAACATATCGTGGGTGCACACTGCCCGATGGGCAGCAGTTACATTGGCCGATCAATTGATCGGCCAATGTATCTGTCAGTGTCTACCCAGCTTTAATCTCTACCCCAATGGAACTTACAATCAGTCTTCCCTATCACATGAACACACACATACATTAACTAGGGTACATTTTTTTTCAGCAGCCAGTTAACTTATCAGTATGTTTCTGGAGTGTGGAAGGACAACATACAAACTCTACACAGATGGGCCATGATCAGGATTTGAATGCATACACTCAATGCTGCGAGGCAGGAATGCTAACCATTACACCATCCAAGTTGGCCTTCTTTCAACCTGAACATTAATAATCCAGAACTAAAGACTATTATGATATCTGAATACTGCATGTTGCAATTTAAATACTGCATTACATAATGAATACAGTACATTGGGCCCCATTTATAAATGAACAGAAATACCAGCTTCAATTTTCGTTTAGTATCACGGTGATACAAACAAAAATGCCACTAGTATTTATTAATACTTACCCCTCCAGCGAGGTCCAGCAAAGTCCTTGTCCTTGGCGAGGTCCTCCGCTGGGCTGCTGGCCTATGAGCAGCCTGTGAAAACAGTGGTAATCTTAGATTACTGCTGTTTATTAAATGCAGAAAGGTGACATAACCCCTTTAGCGAGCGCTAAATGGGTTATGTTTCGTTAGTAAATGGAGCCCATTATATGAAGTAATTTTGTGTGTTATGTTTAGCTAATGGTTGCTGAACACTCTCTACAGCACAGGTTCTCCACCTCGGTCCTCAGGACCCCAAACAGTGCATGTTTTCCAGGTCTCCTCACAGAATAACAAGTGAAATACTTAGCTCCACCTGTGGATCTTTTAAATTTGTCAGTGAGTAATGACTACACCTTTGCACCTGCTAGGTGACCTGGAAAACGTGACCTGTGTGGGGTCCTGAGGACCGAGTTTGAGAACCACTACTCTACAGGGAAATCCAGGGTCAAATCAGAGAAATACATCTGTTGCTTTTTTGTCTGAGAAATGTAGACATTGGGTTCAATCCTATTAGCCGTTAGGAGGGCAAATTGCCATTGCAATGGCATAGAAATGTCGGCAATCACACCGAAACGCGCCTCCCGTCGTGGACCAATCTCACCCCAAACTCTCACCTTTTTAGCACAGCCCTATCGGGCTGTGAGCAAAACTCTGCGCATCCGGAGGTAACGTAAGTGGGGCATACAGCACCGCGAGGAAACTCACAGCTAACTGGATTGAGCTCTTTGTACTTAATATCTTTGTTTTTGTAATGTCAGAGTTAGGGCAAAATAAATAAATAAATAGTGCATTTTGGAACTTAGTACATCATGTCCCCAGTCTTGTAAATTGTAAATTAGTTTTAGATATTTGATCTAATTTGTTTCACATATTCAACATATAGCATACTTACCTACTCTCCCAAAATGGCCGGGAAGCTCCCAAATCCCAGGTGATACTCCTGGCCGCCCGGAAGAGCATTCAAGTCTCCCGAAGCCGCACCGCGTCAGCCTGGCACCGCCCACTTCCCATTTAAAGTGGGAAGGCCATCATCATAGTCACGTGCCCTGTTTTACAATGACAGTTATCCCGGCATTATGTACCAGGGGGTGGGGCCATCATGACCCCTGCACTGCCCACCTATGCCGCACCATGCAACTTGCAGCCCCCCACTGTGCCGAAAGTCAGCAAGTATGACATACAGTTATGATAAAAAGTGTAATTTGTCTTTCTTATAATAGTTTGTGAAATACAGTTAAAATGTGATACTAATAATGGAATGCTGAGCTTGTGCTGGGAAAAAAAAAGTACTCATTGTGTAAATAGGAACAAATTTACACAAATGAGACCTAAACGGGTGTACAGTATTTCAAAACCTTAAATACTGGGCCATAGGCTAGAAGGAAATTCACTATACTATACTGCAAACTGTACGCTTGTATTAATGATCTAATCTCAACTGATTCACAAAATATTTTCCTGAATTTTTATGGCAAAGGAAAAGACGAGGTGCCTCAAATCTGTTTTCAATTTGTAACCTAGACTAGAACAGTTACAGAATCTAATTTGTTGCTTTTTACCTTTGACCATGTTTTGTAAATTTATTCAGTGTCATATTTTATAAATTAGAACTGTTGAACCCATGAAGTGACTAAGAAGTCTCATGCTTTGCACTATCAGCTAAAAATACTGCAATTGTATTGGGTGCATTTATAGTGGTTTCAGCAATGGAAAACCTGCAGTGTGGAAGTGACTACCAGGGGCGGCAGCAGCAGCTATGGTCCTGTCAGCTGATGGGGCTCATGAATACCTTCTGTAGCTAGAAACCAAGCTGATTTGCCTAGCACATGGGCACTGCTATCTTGTAGGGCACATACAAGATATTTACCACCCATGTCCACTTTAATACATGGCGGAGAAATGGTATCAGTTCACATAATGTGCGCTGATACCACTTCTCCCCCTTATCACCCCTTCATACATCTCCTCCCTCTGTGTCTAACGCCACTTTCTACTTGGTTAATAAACCTCCCAACTGATTATGTTACTTGTTGTTTGGACTAACCGCGACTCGTACATACAATGTGCATCCAGCCCAGAACCCCGGTAGCCTGCTAATAGGTGCTGAGTCCCAGATAGGGCCGTAGAGAGCCTGGCCGAAACAGGTAAAAGGAGGGGGCGTGGCCTAATCGTGGGAGGCGTGGCCATGCCCCCTTGAAAAAAAATGTCTCTTTTGCAGGGGAGGAGGGTGCTGTAAGCCCCCAAGCCTGGCACTAAGCAGGGGTTCGCCATCAGTGTGATCGCTCCCCCCCCCACAGCCATAGGAGACTGCTCTGGCTGCTGCAGCAGCCGCGAGCAGTCTCACAATGCAGCCCAGCACAAGATGTGTGCTGTGAGGGAGGGGGGGGCCACGTCAGACCTGGGCCCCGCCAGGCCCCTCTAGCAAGCCCGGGCCCGGGTAGACTGTACCCGCTCCCCCCCCCTCTCGGCGCCCATGGTCCCAGATCACTGGTGCTGTCACTATACTAATAACATCCAGTGCTCTGCTGTATTGGGACGGAAAAACTAAAGTGCCTCACAAACATAAACATTTTTAAATATGCATATTTATAACAAAAAGCAGTAACTTTTCTTTATTGCTTTCTAATGGCTAATAAGAATTTACATCATTAGAAATTAGGTGTCTTCATTTGTTTTTTTTAGCTTCATTGTGAATAGGTCACAATTTAACACAGCAGTCTACTTTATTAACTTAAAAGTAAAGAAAATGTTGAAACGAATCACCATAGGCATCCAATGTTTAGTGACATATAGTGGCATTTTCCTATTCACCAGGAGCAGGATGAATAATCACATTACGTATACTGACCTTCTATAAAGAATACTGTCTAATCATAGCACGTTCTTTGGCAATGGAAAATCATTGCAATTTAAAAAAAAAATGCTTATAGTATTAAAATATTTGCAACCAAGTTAACAGTGATATTGCTAGCTCACTAATGCACAAAACACTAACGGATTTAGGAAGAAAGGTTTCTAATTGGGACATGATCATTTAAAAAGAAAATGCAAAGTTACTACTAAATACAGTATACTGTATTACGCAACAGGTGCAGCTCAGAAACTGAACTCATCTGAAAGTAATATAAATGAAAAACAAAATATACACCATGTTAACACCTACTCTATAAACAAGGAATCAAGGTCTGCGCCTGTATGAATCAGAATATGCTGGTTCTAGTAATTATAATCTGATAGATTGTATGTTAATAGAAGAAAATCCAGCAACATGTATAGTGAGGTACAAAAATCCCCTTTATTATGAGACACAATGCTCAAGGATTCTCTAAATATGTATAAATGGTATATTCCCTACCAACAAAGTGAAAAAGGGGGGGGGGGGAGTTGGATATTTATGTAGTAGAGCGTGCTACCCTAATGGTGCTGCTGTTATACATATAGCTGGTAAACCATCTGAGCAGTGGTAATGTAAGGTGAAACAGTTAGGGGTTAAAAATTGTCAGAGCAAAAAAGAATGAGGGGTCTATTTACAAAGCAGTGTTAGGAGACAGAGTGAAAAGTGATAAGGTACCAGCCAATCAGCTTTCAAACACAGCCTGTGAGATGACAGTTGGGAGCTGATTGGTAGCATTAGTAAATAGACCCTTTAGTCCCGGTGAGGCCTCACCTGTCGTCCGTGTCCGTCCTCTTCTTATCTTCTGGCCTCCTGATGTCTGGACCATATTTTTTATCTTTTTTACCCTTTGAGACTGCTTACATCAGACTGTGGTTACCAATAGCCTGTCATTACCGCTTGCAGCCCATTCACTCCGGAGGTGTGGGACGTCCACCTCCGATTTTTGCTCTGACAACTTTTAACCCCTAACTATTTCACCTTACATTACCACTGTTCAGATGGTTTACCAGCTATATGTATTACAGCAGCACCATTAGGGTAGCACGCTTTAGTACATAAATATCCAACCCATCCCATCCCCCCCTTTTTTCCACTTTGTTGGTAGAAGTATACCATTTATATGGAATCGGTATGATTTACCCCCGGACCCATGCCCGGCGGTTGGAATCTCGACAACGGCATCCCGGCAAAGGAGGAAATCCCGATCGTCCAAGGTAAGTATTCTCTAACCTATTTCTACCCCCTAACCCTAACCCTCCCTTAGGGGTGCCTAACCCTAACCTTCTCCCCCCAGTGCCTAGCCCTAAGTCCCCCACCCGGGAACCCTAAACCTGACCTTCCACCCCCCCCGTGTCTATCCGAGCTTAGCGCCCAGCGACTCTTCGATCGGGATGCTGGGCGTCGGTCTCCCGGATTCGGTAAAATGACAGGCGTCTAGATTTAGATGCCTATCATTTAACCCTCGCCAGGATTAAGCACTCGGGAAGCCGGCTGTTGAGATTAGGTCCGCCAGCTTCCCGACTGCATACCCATTTATACACATTTAGAGAATCCCTGAGCATTGTGTCTCGTAATAAAGGATTTTTGTACCTCACTATACATGTTGCTGGATTTTCTTCTATAAACATCCACAGATACAATCTATCAGATTATAATTACTAGAACCAGCATATTCTGATTCATACAGGCGCAGACCTAGATTCTTTGTTTATTTGTAGCCAATTGAGAGGAGGTGGGGATTTCCTCTTTTTATAGGTTTTCTGCTGCTGACCAGCAGTGAGCACGGAGTAATCCTATTATTATATAAAGCACCTACTGTATGCCCAGAATTATTACACAGGAAACAGTAACAGAAACAAAAGCACAAGTTGTATTTTTACATTTTTGTTCCATCTTTTCCTCATTGAATATACATTGCAGCCCTGTCTATGACTATGCGCCCTGGTACTGATTCAGAGATGTAGGGAGTGGGGAGGGGGAGGTTAGGTTTAGGCTCTCGGGGGGGAGTTTAGGGTTAGGCACTGGGGAGGGTCGGTTAGGGTAGGGGTTAGAAAAATACTTACTGTCCTATGGGTGTCGGGATGCCGCTGTCGGTATTCTGACCAGCAGCACCCCGACAGCCGGGATTTTATACCCAACCAGATTTTTATATATAGCTGTGTATAGCTTTCAACTGTCTGTCACCCATTTCCTAGTGTAACACTTTAATAATGAGTCATGTGACTTCTTACCAGTACATGTGAATGAAAAAGGAGTCAGGCACGTTCAAAGGGTGGTTGTGCCTTTGGGATAAGACCAGTGAAATTGGAGCTAGAGACTGATACTGAGTTGATGGTACGGCTGGTTATGGAGTTTTTGCACTACTCATGGAACAAAGCAAATAGCAGAATGGGTGATACATACTGTAGTCAAGCACTTTTCCATCAAATCTCCATTTGTAACTGAAGGGATGTAACCTGGCTGTAATGGGGTGTTCTCAGGTACTGTAGTTCTTTAAGGGCATACTGACATAATTGCAGTCTATGGAGTGTTGGACTGAAGCATTAATGCTCCTGTTTCCATGTGTATTATTTACACAGAGCATAGGTTGGTGCAAATGCACTTAATGACCACTATCAACCTAAGCATAAGGATAGAGAGCAGATGCACATACTCATTTAGTACCATGCATGCACTATGGAAGCAAATATGGCTGACTTTAACTGAACTCAGAATCAGGTGCTACACGGCTGAGATTTTATAATATAATTATAATAAATGTAGTTGATGGATGTATAATTAATTACCAGAGAAGCCTAGTTTTGTATTGAGTTAGGTATGGTACAGTAAGTTACAGTAAATAAAAAAATCACTTACCTTAACTCTCTCAGTCCTCCCTATTAGTCCAAGGGCCTTGAGGAGCAGATTAAAAAGTATCTGTTGAGTAGGAGAGAATACCTTTGTAATACCCCTGGCTCTATGGGAGCTAATGAATGGACGTTGTATTATAGGAGGCTGTCACTAGGTGGAGCCGCAATGTGCAAAAAAGAGACAAACCAGCAACAGAACAGAGAATTACCAGTTGCACATGCGCAGTAGAATCAGAGAGATGTGGTGTAGCAGAATGTTGGTATTCATGAAGAGTTACTTTATCCCCATTGCCATCCAGTATCCTGCACTTTGCCAATCTCATCTTCTTCCTTTTTTTCTCTCCTTACCGCGGCTTCTGTGTGTTTTTTTACTGCGCGTCTGCCTGATGTCTGCCTGAAGTGCTGTGAGGGCGATCACAAGCCGCAGCAGGGGCAGCTGGGAAATAAAGGGGCAGATCTAGGTCAGGAAGAGTGACAGAAACACAGGGAAGTAAACAACTTCCCTGCCCATTTTGTTACCATGTTAATACTACGCCATCCTGAGATGGTAATCTGAACACATAGGAGAAGCGGAAAGCTGAGCTTTCTGTCCTTTAATGAATTGCACTCACCATATCACAGTAGCGGGGGTGCGGGGGTGTCGCAGGAAGAGTAATGACCTTCTCAACGGTAACCCACTCTGTGAATAGCATAAAGCAGAGAAAATCTCTGTTATAAAGCAAAACAGGGCTTTTCTCTGAATAGACCCCAAAGTACCAATCAATCAGCTCCTAACTGTCATTTTTCAAACACAGCCTGCAATTTGATTGTTAAAAGCTAATCGGTTGATATTTAATCTCCATCCACTTTATCTTTCTCCATGGCTTAGTACATAGACCCCTTAGTGAGTAAAAGTTGTAAAAGGAAGACGTCCCTACTGAGATACTGAGATAGAACTGTTAAGTACTATTGAGAGATACTAAGCCCTATTGAGAGATACTGAGAACCATGAGAGATTCAGAGAACCATTGGAAACTATTGAGAGCTATTGGTAATATATTAAGACATATTGAAAGTATATTAAGAAGCATTTTGAAAGTACTGTGTAACCATAACTTATGCAAGAGACTGATCTTAAAGTGTGGTACATACCTTGTTTGCTCTGCAACTGAATCAATGACTGAGTTTAACAGTGAGTGTTGTGAGAGAATCTTAATATGATTAAACAGCACTTTGGGACTGAGCTATTAATACTGGGGAGTGCTGAATATAATTGTGCTATTGAAAGTGAAACTGTGTTTATTGTGTCTTGTTATTGGAAAATCAAAGTTATTGTTTCTCTGGAATCAGGAAAGAACAGAACTAGATGCTAATCCTACTACTTTTGCCTATTTTGGGTTACAAGTACATGCATATTATAGAACAGTGACCTTCCAGTAAGTACTACAATGGCAGAACTTTGTGCTCACTTTACCGTAATTGGCTGATAAGTTTGAGCTATTTGTTAATTCTGCTGAGTAATAATCTATGTTGCTATTACCCTATATTTGTGTTTTGTAAAGGTTATTGTGTGTTTAGAGTATAGTATAGTGAAACCATTGGGAAACTGCATTTTTCCTATACATAACCAAAGAGCTGCTGCAACAGTAAGATAAAGAAGTCTATTTCACTACCCAAGATAATTACTGCCTAATAGTGATTGTATTGCAAACTCCTGAGTTATATTTGCTACAATTTACTGTCATATATATGGTTGTCATTATTTTCATCATGCAGTGACCCTCCCTGGACTCTCGTCCTCTTACCCCATTAATAAATCTACTTGATAGTTCTATTTATCAAGGCTGTCACTTTATGTCATTTTACTGTGTGTATGGGGCTAGCCTCTCTGCTACAGTTTGAGGTGCATAAAGCTCGTGGAATCATTGCCGGAGAAGAAGGAAGTTCCACTGGAGCTGCTATCTCAGTTGTAAGGTTCCACCTAAACCTAATTTATCTGTGTCCACACCTACACCCAGTGTATCACACTTTTCTCAGAGCATAGGGGAACTGCTGGATTGGAAGAAAAGGGAACACGGGTAAGGCACAATTTCTTTTTTTAAAGCAATCCACATAATTCCATATTTTTTTTTAAAAGTTTGCATGGATTATTTCAGAAAAGTGTTGCTAGTAACCTTGTTTTTGTTGGAGGAGAGAGCTGTCTTTTCTGCCATTGCTGCCGGGACCCTGCAGTGCTGGAGTCACGTCACAGCACGGCCTCTGACTTGAGTGCAGTACTGTGCATGTGCGGCTTCTCCGAGTGGCTTCATGTCCGTCCTCCATAAACATTTTTGGCTGGAGCTGTATAATCTGTTGTAGTATATACCGAAAACATTAACCCTGTGTTATAATGCAACTCATTCTACCTGCTTAATAAACCAATCCCTAGTTAAGTTGTTTATCAAGTGGACTGAACTCCATCACACACAGCTGGCACCTATATCAACACTAGGGGTGAGCGGGTTCGGATTTCTGAAATCCGAACCCCCCCGAGCCCCCCCGATCCGAGTCCGATCCGAGTCAGGCTCAACTTTTCCCGCCTGACTCGGATCTGAAATCGAGGCAAAACGTCATCATCCCGCCTTCCGAGTCTCGCGGGTTTTGGATCCTATATAAGGTACCCGCGTCGGCGCCATTTTCTCACTCGGCTGTGGACAGTGAAGAGGGAGGGTGGGAGTTAGGGCTGTGTAGTGTAGTGTAGTGTAGTGCTGCTGTTGTCCACTACTTCAAAGTCCATAGGGGCTGGCTGTGTTGTGCTGTGCTGCTGTTGTTAATAGGGGCTGTGTCCACTACTTCAAAGTCCATAGGGGCTGGCTGGACTGTGTTGTGCAGTCAGTTCTCCATAGGGGCTGTGTCCACTCCAAAGTCCTGTGCAGTGTCCCAGTCCTAAAGGAGTGCTGTAGTGTTGTCTAGGGGGTGCTCTGTCCATCAGGGGTGCTCCCCACAAGTGCTAAAAAAATAATATATTTTCTGTGTTTGTGAATTGTGTGCGCAGTAGCCGCACGTGCATCAACAAAGTAGTGCCAAGCGTGCGCCTGTGTCATAAGTAAAGGGCCGGCTGGCTTGACCGTTAAAGGGTGCTGTAACCCCCGAAAGTACACTCCAGTCCAAACCAAAAAAAAATTATTTTCTGTGTTTGTGAATTGTGTGCGCAGTAGCCGCACGTGCATCAACAAAGTAGTGCCAAGCGTGCGCCTGTGTCATAAGTAAAGGGCCGGCTGGCTTGACCGTTAAGGGTGCTGTAACCCCCGAAAGTACACTCCAGTCCAAACCAAAAAAAAAATTATTTTCTGTGTTTGTGAATTGTGTGCGCAGTAGCCGCACGTGCATCAACAAAGTAGTGCCAAGCGTGCGCCTGTGTCATAAGTAAAGGGCCGGCTGGCTTGACCGTTAAGGGTGCTGTAACCCCCGAAAGTACACTCCAGTCCAAACCAAAAAAAAAATTATTTTCTGTGTTTGTGAATTGTGTGCGCAGTAGCCGCACGTGCATCAACAAAGTAGTGCCAAGCGTGCGCCTGTGTCATAAGTAAAGGGCCGGCTGGCTTGACCGTTAAGGGTGCTGTAACCCCCAAAGTACACTCCAGTCCAAACCAAAAAAAAAATAATTTTCTGTGTTTGTGAATTGTGTGCGCAGTAGCCGCACGTGCATCAACAAAGTAGTGCCAAGCGTGCGCCTGTGTCATAAGTAAAGGGCCGGCTGGCTTGACCGTTAAAGGGTGCTGTAACCCCCAAAGTACACTCCAGTCCAAACCAAAAAAAAAATTATTTTCTGTGTTTGTGAATTGTGTGCGCAGTAGCCGCACGTGCATCAACAAAGTAGTGCCAAACGTGCGCCTGTGTCATAAGTAAAGGGCCGGCTGGCTTGACCGTTAAGGGTGCTGTAACCCCCAAAAGTACACTCCAGTCCAAACCAAAAAAAAAATTATTTTCTGTGTTTGTGAATTGTGTGCGCAGTAGCCGCACGTGCATCAACAAAGTAGTGCCAAGTGTGCGCCTGTGTCATAAGTAAAGGGCCGGCTGGCTTGACCGTTAAGGGTGCTGTAACCCCCGAAAGTACACTCCAGTCCAAACCAAAAAAAAAATAATTTTCTGTGTTTGTGAATTGTGTGCGCAGTAGCCGCACGTGCATCAACAAAGTAGTGCCAAGCGTGCGCCTGTGTCATAAGTAAAGGGCCGGCTGGCTTGACCGTTAAAGGGTGCTGTAACCCCCAAAGTACACTCCAGTCCAAACCAAAAAAAAAATTATTTTCTGTGTTTGTGAATTGTGTGCGCAGTAGCCGCACGTGCATCAACAAAGTAGTGCCAAACGTGCGCCTGTGTCATAAGTAAAGGGCCGGCTGGCTTGACCGTTAAGGGTGCTGTAACCCCCGAAAGTACACTCCAGTCCAAACCAAAAAAAAAATTATTTTCTGTGTTTGTGAATTGTGTGCGCAGTAGCCGCACGTGCATCAACAAAGTAGTGCCAAGCGTGCGCCTGTGTCATAAGTAAAGGGCCGGCTGGCTTGACCGTTAAGGGTGCTGTAACCCCCGAAAGTACACTCCAGTCCAAACCAAAAAAAAAATTATTTTCTGTGTTTGTGAATTGTGTGCGCAGTAGCCGCACGTGCATCAACAAAGTAGTGCCAAGCGTGCGCCTGTGTCATAAGTAAAGGGCCGGCTGGCTTGACCGTTAAGGGTGCTGTAACCCCCGAAAGTACACTCCAGTCCAAACCTAAAAAAAAATTATTTTCTGTGTTTGTGAATTGTGTGCGCAGTAGCCGCACGTGCATCAACAAAGTAGTGCCAAGCGTGCGCCTGTGTCATAAGTAAAGGGCCGGCTGGCTTGACCGTTAAGGGTGCTGTAACCCCCGAAAGTACACTCCAGTCCAAACCTAAAAAAAAATTATTTTCTGTGTTTGTGAATTGTGTGCGCAGTAGCCGCACGTGCATCAACAAAGTAGTGCCAAGCGTGCGCCTGTGTCATAAGTAAAGGGCCGGCTGGCTTGACCGTTAAGGGTGCTGTAACCCCCGAAAGTACACTCCAGTCCAAACCAAAAAAAAAATTATTTTCTGTGTTTGTGAATTGTGTGCACTGTGGCTGCACGTGCATCAACAAAGGAGCAGCGCCAAGCGTGCGCCTGTGTCCCATAAGTAAAGAGCCGGCTGGCTCATTTCTTAAAGGGTGGTGTAACCCACAAAGTGCACTACTCTCCAGCAAAAATAAAATAATATTTTCTGTGTTTGTGTGCGCTTTAGCCGCACGTATATATATCAATATAACATAAATGGAGGACCAAACTTTCTCCGATAAAAATAAAATAGGGAAAGATCAAGAACCTCTTCCTCCTAGTGCTGTTGCTGCTGCTGGGAGTTGTTCATCATCCCAGAGAGGAAGTAGGAACATCACTACTTTTACTAAACAATTGACCCTCCAACAGTCCCTAGCGATGAGGATGAAGTACGACAGCAGTCATCCTGAAGCAAAACGTATAACTGAGGCCTTGACTGCTATGTTGGTGTTAGACGTGCGTCCGGTATCCGACATTAGTGCAGTGGGATTTAGACAATTGATGGAGGTAGTGTGTCCTCGGTTCCAAATCCCGTCTAGATTCCACCTGCATCCTCAAAGCAGCAGCGACAAGCGTGCGTCTGTCTGTTAAAGGGTGGTGACACCTTCAAAGTGTGCTACACAAACAATTAAAATATTGTTCTTTTTTTTTGGTCTTTGTGAAATGTGTGGGCTGTAGCCGCACCTGCATCCTTAAAGCAGCAGCGACAAGTGTGCGTCTGTCTGTTAAAGGGTGGTGTAACTCTCAAAGTGCTCCAAAAAATAAAAAACTATTTTTTTAATGTGTTTGTGACTTGTGTGCGATGTAGCCGCACCTGCATCCTTAAAGCAGCAGCGACAAGCGTGCGTCTGTCTGTTAAAGGGTGGTGACACCCTCAAAGTGTGCTACAGAAACAATTAAAATATTGTTCTTTTTTTTTCTGTCTATGTGAATTGTGTGGGCTGTAGCCGCACCTGCATCCTTAAAGCAGCAGCGACAAGCGTGCGTCTGTCTGTTAAAGGGTGGTGACACCTCAAAGTGTTCTACACAAACAATTAAAATATTGTTCTTTTTTTTTCGGTCTTTGTGAAATGTGTGGGCTGTAGCCGCACCTGCATCCTTAAAGCAGCAGCGACAAGCGTGCGTCTGTCTGTTAAAGGGTGGTGACACCTCAAAGTGTTCTACACAAACAATTAAAATATTCTTCTTCTTTTTTCTGTCTTTGTGAATTGTGTGGGCTGTAGCCGCACTTGCATCCTCAAAGCAGCAGCGACAAGCAATTTGGAGGTCCCTGTACAAACTGGCTCTATTTTACCTGAGTTGCCCCCCCTCCAGTGTGTACTCCGAAAGAGTGTTTAGTGCAGCCGGGAACCTTGTCAGCGAAAGGCGTAGGAGGTTGCTTCCACAAAATGTGGAGAAGATGATGTTCATAAAATGAATTATCAACTCTTCCAGGGAGACCAGCCTCCAGAATGTACAGAGGGACCTGTGGTTCCAGCAGGGACGAATTAATACTCTGTGAGGATGAGGATGTACACACTGAAGAGGGTGAGGAATCGGTGGATGAGGAGGATGAGGATGACATCTTGCCTCCGTAGAGCCAGTTTGTGCAGGGACACATTAATTGCCAGCTTGTTTTGTGGGGGCCCAAACGAACCAATCATTTCAGCCACAGTTGTGTGGCAGACCCTGGCGCTGAAATGATTGATTTGTTAAAGTGTGCATGTCCTGTTTATACAACATAAGGGTGGGTGGGAGGGCCCAAGGACAATTCCATCTTGCACTTCTTTTTTTTCTTTGCATTATGTACAGTTTGGGGCCTAGTTTTTCTAACTGCCATCCTGTCTGCCACTGCAGTGTCACTCCTAGATGGGTCACGTGTTTGTGCCGCCCACTCGTGTCGCTTAGCATAGTCATCCAGCTACCTCGGTGCAACCTTTTGGACATGAAAACACTATTGTGAGGTGTTCAGAATAGACTGGAAATGAGTGGAAATTAAGGTTATTGAGGTTAATAATAGCATAGGAGCAGAGAAACCAACAAATTCTGTGATTTTAGCTGTTTTTATGCTTTTTTTAAAAAAAATACAGATCCAAAACACAAAACCCAGAACCCAAAACACGGAAGGGTGGTTTTGGCAAAACCAATCCAGATCCAAAACACGAAGAAAGATCCAGATCCAAAACCAAAACACAAAACACGAAAAGTGGCCGGTGCACACCCTTAATCAACACCAATAGTTTTATTCCTTAAGAGTCATTCCAATCCATGATTTTTAAAATTAATTTTCTATTTCTATCTCTGACAGTTCTTTATATACCACTCAATGCCCCAAAATATAAAGTGCAAAGAAGATTGACGGTGGCAAGCCTTGCAGATTTTTTCTATTACTTAACTTTGTTTAAATACATTTTTGCATAAAGTACATGTATTTATCAGTTTTACTATTTTATATTTAAGATTGAATTGCAAAATAAAATATTGTAATGAAATACATCCCAAATGCTGTGAATTATACTATGGGCCTCTGTGCTCAGCTAGTACATTCCTTTCAGAAGTATCTTACTTCCTAGCATACGTAACATAACACTCTGGAAGGATAATCTGATGTAGAATACATATGGCTTTTCTGCTGACTTTTTATGCTTCTATCAAATGCAAAAAAATGCACTATAAGCTTAGAATACAGATGATAAAACACTTCTTTCAATCCATCTGAGAATTATATTTTATATAATGTTTCTGCTGCACTGCTCATCCCACACAATCTCACAAATCAATGTTTGTGCCATAATATATTTCAGACTGCATACATTTATATATGCTTCAGTTCTAAACATATAAATGCAATAAGATTTCATCCTTTAAATTGAAATATATATTATTTACCATGACAGTTTTAATTTTATGCCAATTATGATTTTGATGGAATCGGTATGTAATGCCGGCTGTCGGGATGCCTCCTATCAAAATACCGACAGCAGCATACCGTTGGTTGGCATCCTGACAGGCAGTGGCGGACTGGGCCGGGGGGCAAGGTGCCATCTGCCCGCCGGGCCAGTACAATTGTGCAGCACTGGGGCCGCCGCTGTGCTCTCTAAGCATATATAGCTTGGGAGGTTCCTGTGCCTGCCTCCCGGCTGTCACTGTTAGGCTGCAACAGTGCAATTAGAATGAGGAGGGGCCAGCCGCTGGAAGAAGGGAGGGCACAGGTGGGCGGAGGGTTAGAGGCAGTGGCATAACACACAGCTGACAGTGCTGGCGGCTGTGTGTTTGTTTTAATTAGCAACCAATGAGAGTCAGACAGACTCTCATTGGCTGCTGCGCCCACTGCCGGAGCCATGCTGGAGCTCACTCATGAGCTCCATCCTTCCGGCCCCTGCAGTGGGTAATGGGAGAGACGCCATGGCGTCATGACATCTCTCCCATTATGCAGAGCGTCAGAAACTGTTTATTACATGCTGACATTCTTCTGTCCGGAAGGGAACAACTGTCTCAAATTATTTTAGATCATATGTACCCATTCATTGTGACAATTATCGTACAATATAATTGATGCTGCTATTTGCTTCCTTGAATTGATCAAACTCTGAGATTATCTTGCAGAGAAATTATTTTTATTTGTTATTCTAGAAAGCTAAATGTGAAATTGTTCAAGAATCCCTGAGTGGTGATACCTGACGAGTGCTTATAACTGAGAATTTTTATTCCTTATATATCACACTGGGGAAATAAGTAATTGGGTCTCTTTGTAGGAGTATTAGTTTATGATTATTTTCACCTCACTTATCAGGAAATTAGAGTCAATTGTGGACTCTCTGATATTTTATATCTAATTACAAACTGAAGTAATATTCATTACTATAACATTATTTCTCATATTTTAAGAGTATACTAATAAAACTCATATTTTAATATAATCATCATTTCTCAATATAGAATTATTTCGATTAAGAGTGCCCCACAAAGGGGTCAGCTTTTTATCTTGTGTTGACAAGAATCTTTTGTATACATTGACTTATTTTTGACCCATGGGTACACCACCAACCAAATTGGATTAAAGATAGATCTCTTATCTAGATAATTATATAACTGTTGTTTTTTTTTCACATTATCATACACTGAATTCAATCCTGTGCAGAATTCCTTCCCACTTTCCCCTTTCCCTGATACTCATTATGCAGGAGCCAAACAGGTTGTTGCAGACAATTCAACTCTCTAAAGCTGGGTAAACATTAGCTAGTGTGTACCCAGCGCGATATCGCTGGCGAAGGGACCCGGCATGTGGCTGCAGCATGACATCGTTAGCGACATCCCCAGTCAGCCCTGCAGTAGGGTCGATAGGCGATGCTGCTAATGACCTGATGGTGTGCGCATATCATGGGTACACACTACAGATGGACACAAATCCTGCTGCAGCTACGATTCCGTACGTACAGTAGCTGACTTTCGAAAATATGCTAATGACTTAGCTGATGTCTTGTGCACTGAGGCTTATGTACAAAAGCTGAAACATTGGTTGCATATGGAACTTCTGAGTAAGCCTGTGTTATCTCAGACACAGTGGCTCTCCTAAGTTGCCGGGGCCTTTCAAGCTGTGGAGGAATTTGCAGAGGCTCACTAGAGCATGCCTAGAAAACAGACCCTACACGCCTGTGTTTTTGGTAACCACCCCCAGTTACCTGCCCCAAATTCTGACTATCTGTCTATCACTATGCTAACTAATTCACGGTGCGACCACCGCCTCTAAACAATTGCAGCACGTGTGCAGTGCAGATCTTCTGCATGCGCAGTGGCAATAAATTGCTCCACTGCTTCCAACAACCAGATTGCGTCCATTACAGGCGACTGGAGAACTGAGAGCCGATTGGTGGGCCACTGGGTTCACATAAGGTTTTCTGATCAAAATGATATTTCAACATGAGGAACTGTTTTGTTAGAATTATGGAATCCAGTGCCATGATAGATAGACCCCTAAAATATGCAAATAAAAAATAGATACATTTCTATAAGCTTGGAGAAATGAGAAATTAAATGGTTTAAAAGGATACTTACTAATTAATTTGTGCGCAAGCTGAAACTAACATCTGCCTTAATCCAGAACTATTAACCTCTTCTTAGCCCTTCCATATGTGGGGTAAAGCTACATCTCCAACGTTCTATGATTAGTTGGTGAAGAATCCATACAATTAATGTCGGAATAAATCTGCCATAATCCATAGCCCAGGGCACTCAAACAAGGTGACTGGAAGGGAATATGACCTGGTATTACCCTTCCTGTTGTGGTCAGCCTCAAACAGCGTGGCAGACACAATATTTAATAAAGAAAAAAACATGAGCCGTTGAGTTACCCAATTCTCCTTGGCTCCCTAATCTCCTTGAGCTTCGGCAATCCAAGCCGCATCTTAAAATACCTGTGATTGTAAAGAGCTCTAAAGCTGATTTGGAGCAAGAGAGGCATTGAGGCAATGGACAAGAAACAAAAAATATGCTTTCATTAATTTCCACGAGAGCCTAAACTAATACTTGGCACCTGCCTGAGGCACTTAATATGGGATTAGCTCAGGGTGCATGTGCCCCCCTGCCCACTGGCACACAGCCTGTCTTTTGACACTTCGTTCACCTGGGTGATTCTAGACACAACCTTGGACGGTGCGAGACACCTCACATGCAGTGCTGGACACTCAACTACTCCAGTGCACACGCTAATGTGCTGTGAATGCCTATTAAGAAGTGGCAAGCACACCATACTGACCCATGAGCAGAGGCCTACTGTATCTTTAAAAGATGATTTATAGAAAGAAACTAATCAAATAAATAATTTATCAAAGTGCTTAAAGCAATTTTGCAGGAGGAAACAGGAGTTTTTGCCAGTGAAAGGCTCAGTTTCATCTTATGTATTTATTAGAGAACACCAGTGATAACCACTGTTGAGGAATACTATTTATCAAACATCAAGTTGCTACTACCTAATGTTATTAGAACAGAAGCATTAGAAAAAGCATAAGAATTTTTTTTATTATCTAATTATTTATTTTTTTAATAAGGCAGTACTGTTTAAATTATATTTATTGATTTATAAAATGAAAGATAATTTATTATACAGACGTCAATGTAAACCCAATCCTATTCTTCCAATAGATACGCTGTTTACAAATCTCCCACTGCCTATCAAAAGCCAAGATTTGCTCAAGTGGAACATTTGAAAATCGCAGCTCAAGTGTAAAAAACAGTTAAGCTTTAGTGAACTACAGCAACACCATATAATTAATAAGAACCATAAAAAACAAACTTTATTTATTTAAATAAGTTTAATTTAAGTCTTAGAAACAAACAAACTCACAGGTCAGATTAAATTCAGTTTGATAGGAGTAATGCGCAGTACATTCTCCATCAGGTATTAGAAAAAAACTTACTATATAAATTATACATTATATTAATATTATGAATATTTACATAAAAGATAGGTACAATAATAATAATAATAATTGAAATAGCTGTACATGCACTTTCTTCTGCTCTTGTCTCTTGAGCCCCATTACCAATACTACCCAACAGGTTGGATGGTTGCCTAAGATTTAAGTCATTTTGGCAGTAGGATGCTGTATTAGTGAATGCTGCAACCGTATGGGCCACATAAAGGTCTGCTGAAAGTACACATATAGGGGCCTGGTCCAGGCAGCACATGAGCTCTGTCCCATGGCCCAGTGTGCCCTTAATAGCATCAAAGAGAAAAATAATTTGCTGGAAATAACTCTGGTTTTATGCATGAAGAAAGCATTTGAAAAAAAGATTACTCTTGAAGTTCTTCAATGAAAAATATTGATGTAAAAAAAAAAATCTAATTAGCTGTTAACGAGGACAAACTTACCTTGGAGTAGCTGTTTTTGGCAATTTTCAAGTTTATCACAATATTATAGTGAAATATTTTCTTATTTCTGCTGCAAACAAACCAAATTGGTAAATTTTTCCAGAATTTTCTAAATTTTGCTGTTAATTTTATATATATATATATATATATATATATATATTTATAAGGTAGTGGTGCACAGAGATTGTAGTCTTTATCTAAAATGAGATGCTTGTATTGTAATTCCAATTTTCGAATCAGTAAGCCCTCAAAGGGAGAAAGGCATTACAAAGACATGAAAGGCTCAGTTGCATTATTTCTGGATGAAATGATTCTGTCACTGGTAAACCAATGCAATCAAGATCATAAATTGTACTTACTGTAAATCACTGCTAGCAGTGGAGCGAACCAGATCAGAAAGATAATACTTCACAATATGGCTGTAAATTTTAGAAAAAACTGATCATAGTTCCCTTTTTTGAAAAAGCACCAACAGAACAATCAAGAGAACATGAAATTGTGCAGAAAATATCCAAATATTCCTGTTAAACATAGCGTGAATTTTTTATTAAAATTTGTGTAATGCGTCCATCATTGCGATACAATTGCTGCAATATGAGAATTCCCAGACGACCTCCAATATGATGGTCTAAATAATTACAGTGTGGAGCATAATACAAATTGGTAGTATTCACATTAAGCATTCACATTATACACCATATGTGGATTTCTGATAGGTTCCACTTAGCGAGAGAGCTACTGTATACTGATAGTAAATTGATGCAGATACAATACATTGACTTGAGTAATATAACTCTACATTGTACTTATTCAAGTTTAAATGGCCTATTTCTTAAAACTTTCAATAGAATGTGAATATAATTCAGCTTACTAAGCTTAGCGCTGTTATTTTCCATGTATTTTTAATAAATATTCAGAGCCGGCCCTAGGCATAGGCATTACAGGCAAATGCCTAGAGCATTTGCAGTGCCTTTGGGGCATTCCACAGCTCGGCAACAGGGCCCACAGCCAGCAGTACTAATAATGAGTCACACTGACTCATTATTATTATTACAGTACTCTCTCTGAGAGGGGAGAGGAGGGGGGGGGCTTCTTACCCTCACAAGAAGGGTAAGAAGACTGACTGAAACCCAGCCCTTTTCCCCGAGTCCCCGCCCCCTCCTTTCCATCTATTCTACATGCACCCTCCTTTACCTGCCTGAGACTCCGCCCCCTAACCCCGGTCCCCGACCCTTCCTTTCCAGTCTAGCCCTCTCTTTCACTGTGTCACAGCATCTCCTCTCCTTTCATCATGTGCCATGGAGCCCTGCCCCAGCAGAGACCACACATCCTCTTCCAGGTAAGTGCCAGTGTCATCTAGGGGGTGGTATCTGTATGCAATGGGCAGGGGTGTATTTTTTTCTGGGGGAGGAGGGTTTTAGAGTGTGTTTTACTGTCTGTGGTCAGGTGGTGTATTAATGTAGTAGTGTGTGAGTGGGGGGGAGGTGTATTAATGTAGTGTGTGTGTGTTTGGTAGGGGGTGTATTAATTCTATGTGTATGTGTGTGTGAGGGGTTTGTTCATATTATCTGTGCTATAAGTTATATGAGGGTCAGTGATGTTCTCTGTTATATGGCTATCACTGCGGGTCTCTGATTTATATGGCGCTCATTGCAACTCTCTGCGTTATATGGCACTCACTGCGACGCTCCCTATATTATATGCCGCTCACTGTGACGCTTTCTGCATTATATGGCGCCTTTGCATTATATGGTGCTCACTGCAGTGCTCTCTGCATTATATGGCGCTCATTGCAACTCTGCGTTATATGGTGCTCACTGCGACTCTCTCTATATTATTTGCTGCTCACTGTGACACTCTCTGCATTATATGGTGCCTCTGCATTATATGGTGCCTCTGCATTATATGGTGCTCACCGTGACACTCTCTGCATTATATGGTGCCTCTGCATTATATGGCACCTCTGCATTATATGGTGCTCACCGTGACACTCTCTGCATTATATGGCGCCTCTGCATTATTTGGTGCTCACTGTGACACTCTTTGCATTATATGGCGCCTCTGCATTATATGGTGCCCACCGTGACACTCTCTGCATTATATGGTGCCTCTGCATTGTACTCTACATTATATGGCGCTACTGATACCCTATGGGCTGTGAGGCCACCACTCACTAATTCCACCACTGGGTTGTGTCAAGTAAAATGGACATGGGAGGGCATGCTGAAGCCACTCCTCACATCTCACCGCTCCGCCTCCATCCATAACCCAGCACCCGCCAAGTCCAGCAGGGACAGGCCAGAAGCTGGAAAAACAAACAGGGGTGGGCGTGACTGACTCCCTGGCCCTGAAGAGAGTGAGTCTAAAGCTGGGTACACACTTAATGATGTGTACCCAGCGCGATATCGCTAGCAGCGGGACCCAGCAGGACCCCAGTATCGGCAAGTACATATACACTTGCCGGCCGCTGACGATATCGCCCGTCGGACCTGCATGCAGGTCCAACGGACGTTGCCGCTGTCGATGCGCTGGCGCACGCTATCTTCAGTGACATAGTGGGTACACACTGGCCGATGTGGACAGATCGGACGACATAACATCTAGTGTGTAGCCGGCATAAGAGCCCCATTTATTAACAAAGCTAAACACCAGAAGCATTTTTTTATTTAAAGTGGCCGGGACACAAACGAAAATGCCCCTCCGGCGAGTTGCAGCAAAGTCCTCCTTGTCGGCCACGTCCTCCAGTCAGCTGCTGGCAGCCTAATGCTGCCAGTGATGGGCTTCTGTGTAATGCGCATCGCGATGGTCCGTCTGCGAATGTGCATGCCACTTAACCCAGAGGGGACCCGGTAGTGCCTGGAAGGCTTCGCTGAAGCCAGAAAGGCAGCGCTGGATCCCCATTGCCAGCAATGGGGACCGCAGCGCTCTCGCCATATAAAGATGGCGAGAACGATGCTGTGACAAACAGAAGTAATCTTAGATTACCTTTGTTTGTTAAGTACAGAAAGAATGACATAACCCTTTTAGCGAGCGCTAAAGGGGTTATGCATCATTGATAATGGGGCCCTAAGTAAGTCAGCTGAGCTCTCAGCTGGTAGAGGGGCGCTGCTGGATAACTGAGAGATGCTGACTGTGCTGGGAAAGGGGTGCATAGAGGCCAACCTGGCCAGGGATGCTGTCTGTGCTGGATGTCTGTCGAGCACACCGGGGTGCTGTGATGAATGGGTAGTGTATAGATCCCCTTCAATATTTGTACCTGGAAGTGACATGCAGTGAGGGCGGAAGTTCCATGCCCATACAGTCCACAAAAAGAAGAAATTTGTCCACTTACGGGCTCGTTTCACTCGCCACGCTTCGGGCACAGTGGCTCGCTTTGCTCGCCACAGGTTTATATTCCACTTTTATGCCCACGTGGATAGTAGGGAATGACCTTGGACAGTAACTGACGACATCAGGGTACAAATACTAAAGGGGATCTATCCACTACCGTGCTAAATGATGGGTTTTGACTTCTTGATAAGGTGTTCATAATGAGGCTGGGGTGCTGTTCTGGATGTGGGGTGCTGGATGAGGCCAGGGGTGCTGTGCTGGGAAAGGGGTACTGGATGAGGTCAGGGCTGCTGTGTTGAGAGAGGTGCTGTTCTGTGAGGCGGGCAGTGAAAGGGTAGTATGTGGTGCTGTGAGGTGGGCAGCAACTGAATCAGTGTGTGTACTGTATATGTGTGTGTGTGTACATGTAGCTATATATCTATCTATAGAGAGAGAGAGAGGGAGATGTAATAAATATGTCAAAATGGAGGCTAATGAATCACAATTTTATGTCGTCTGCCAGACTCCTAAAGAAAGAAGAGAAAAGGGAGGAACACCTAAGAGGTACTGTAAGTGAAAACTGAGTATCATGTATGAAGAGGTGCGGGAGAGTGTCTGTAGAGTGTAGTGTGGTGGGATTATCTGCTAGGGGTCACCAGCCAAAATCTTGCCTAGGGCACCAAATTGGTTAGGGCCTGCTCTGTAAATATTTAACAGTTGGTAAATTCTATCATTTAATGTACACTAATGTATTGATGTATGGAGCCGAGGGCTAATATACTGTAAAGCAGTCATTCAACAATGGTTTATGACAGGGGTGAGCGGGTTCGGATTTCTGAAATCCGAACCCCCCCTCCGATTCGAGTCCGATCCGAGTCAGGCTCGACTTTTCCCGCCTGACTCGGATCTGAAATCGAGGCAAAACGTCATTATCCCGCCTTCCGGGTCTCGCTGGTCTTGGATCCTATATAAGGTACCCGCGTCGGCGCCATTTTCTCACTCGGCTGTGGACAGTGAAGAGGGAGGGTGGGAGTTAGGGCTGGCTGGGCTGTGTAGTGTAGTGTAGTGCAGAGTAGTGTTGTGCTGTGCTGTGCTGCGCTCTGCTGCTGTTGTCCACTACTTCAAAGTCCATAGGGGCTGGCTGTGTTGTGCTGTGCTGCTGTTGTTAATAGGGGCTGTGTCCACTACTTCAAAGTCCATAGGGGCTGGCTGGACGGTGTTGTGCAGTCAGTTCTCCATAGGGGCTGTGTCCACTCCAAAGTCCTGTGCAGTGTCCCAGTCCTAAAGGGGTGCTGTAGTGTTGTCCAGGGGGTGCTCTGTCCATCAGGGGTGCTCCCCCCAAGTGCTAAAAAATTAATATTTTTTCTGTGTTTGTGAATTGTGTGCGCAGTAGCCGCACGTGCATCAACAAAGTAGTGCCAAGCGTGTGCCTGTGTCATAAGTAAAGGGCCGGCTGGCTTGACCGTTACAGGGTGCTGTAACCCCCAAAGTACACTCCAAACCAAAAAAATATATTTTTTTGTGTGTTTGTGAATTGTGTGCGCAGTAGCCGCACGTGCATCAACAAAGTAGTGCCAAGCGTGCGCCTGTGTCATAAGTAAAGGGCCGGCTGGCTTGACCGTTAAAGGGTGCTGTAACCCCCAAAGTACACTACAGTCCAAACCAAAAAAAAAAAAAATTTCTGTGTTTGTGAATTGTGTGCGCAGTAGCCGCACGTGCATCAACAAAGTAGTGCCAAGCGTGCGCCTGTGTCATAAGTAAAGGGCCGGCTGGCTTGACCGTTAAAGGGTGCTGTAACCCCCAAAGTACACTCCAAACCAAATAACAAAATATTTTTTCTGTGTTTGTGAATTGTGTGCGCAGTAGCCGCACGTGCATCAACAAAGTAGTGCCAAGCGTGCGCCTGTGTCATAAGTAAAGGGCCGGCTGGCTTGACCATTAAAGGGTGCTGTAACCCCCAAAGTACACTACCGTCCAAACCAAAAAAAAAAATATTTTCTGTGTTTGTGAATTGTGTGCGCAGTAGCCGCACGTGCATCAACAAAGTAGTGCCAAGCGTGCGCCTGTGTCATAAGTAAAGGGCCAGCTGGCTTGACCGTTAAAGGGTGCTGTAACCCCCAAAGTACACTCCAAACCAAATAACAAAATATTTTTTCTGTGTTTGTGAATTGTGTGCGCAGTAGCCGCACGTGCATCAACAAAGTAGTGCCAAGCGTGCGCCTGTGTCATAAGTAAAGGGCTGGCTGGCTTGACCATTAAAGGGTGCTGTAACCCCCAAATTACACTTCAGTCCAAACCAAAAAAAAAATTATTTTCTGTGTTTGTGAATTGTGTGCGCAGTAGCCGCACGTGCATCAACAAAGCAGTGCCAAGCGTGCGCCTGTGTCATAAGTAAAGGGCCGGCTGGCTTGACCGTTAAAGGGTGCTGTAACCCCCAAAGTACACTCCAAACCAAATAACAAAATATTTTTTCTGTGTTTGTGAATTGTGTGCGCAGTAGCCGCACGTGCATCAACAAAGTAGTGCCAAGCGTGCGCCTGTGTCATAAGTAAAGGGCCAGCTGGCTTGACCGTTAAAGGGTGCTGTAACCCCCAAAGTACACTCCAAACCAAATAACAAAATATTTTTTTTGTGTTTGTGAATTGTGTGCGCAGTAGCCGCACGTGCATCAACAAAGTAGTGCCAAGCGTGCGCCTGTGTCATAAGTAAAGGGCCGGCTGGCTTGAACGTTAAAGGGTGCTATAACCCCCAAAGTACACTCCAGTCCAAACCAAAAAAATATATATTTTCTGTGTTTGTGACTTGTGTGCACTGTGGCTGCACGTGCATCAACGAAGGAGCTGCGCCAAGTGTGCGCCTGTGTCCCATAAGTAAAGAGCCGGCTGGCTCATTTCTTAAAGGGTGGTGTAACCCACAAAGTGCACTACTCTCCAGCAAAAATAAAAAAATATTTTCTGTGTTTGTGTGCGCTTTAGCCGCACGTATATATATCAATATAACATAAATGGAGGACCAAACTTTCTCTGATAAAAATAAAATAGGGAAAGATCAAGAACCACTTCCTCCTAGTGCTGTTGCTGCTGCTGGGAGTTGTTCATCATCCCAGAGAGGAAGTAGGAACACCACCACTTTTACTAAACAATTGACCCTCCAACAGTCCCTAGCGATGAGGATGAAGTATGACAGCAGTCATCCTGAAGCAAAACATATAACTGAGGCCTTGACTGCTATGTTGGTGTTAGACGTGGGTCCGGTATCCGCCATTAGTGCAGTGGGATTTAGACAATTGATGGAGGTAGTGTGTCCCCGGTTCCAAATCCCATCTAGATTCCACCTGCATCCTCAAAGCAGCAGTGACAAGCGTGCGTCTGTCTGTTAAAGGGTGGTGTAACCCTCAAAGTGCGCTCCACAAACAATAAAAATATTCTTTTTTTTTCTGTCTTTGTGAATTGTGTGGGCTGTAGCCGCACTTGCATCCTCAAAGCAGCAGCGACAAGCGTGCGTCTGTCTGTTAAAGGGTGGTGTAACCCTCAAAGTGCTCCAAAAAATAAAAAATATTTTTTTTATGTGTTTGTGACTTGAGTGCGATGTAGCCGCACGTGCAGCAACACAGTAGCAGCGCCAAGCGTGCGCCTGTGTCATAAGTCAAGGGCCGGTTTGGACATCTGGTCCGGACTGAAGGACGTGCCAACAATTTCTGACAAGTCTACTGTCACTGCATATGATACTGTCCTCAAAGCAGCAGCGACAAGCGTGCATCTGTCTGTTAAAGGGTGGTGTAACCCTCAAAGTGCACTCCACAAACAATTAAAAAATTCTTATTTTTTTTTCTGTCTTTGTGAAAGGGTGGTGTAACCCTCAAAGTGCGCTCCACAAACAATTAAAAAATTCTTATTTTTTTTTCTGTCTTTGTGAAATGTGTGGGCTGCAGCCGCACCTGCATCCTTAAAGCAGCAGCAACAAGCGTGCGTCTGTCTGTTAAAGGGTGGTGTAACCCTCAAAGTGCGCTCCACAAACAATTTAAAAATTCTTATTTTTTTTTCTGTCTTTGTGAAATGTGTGGGCTGTAGCCGCACCTGCATCCTTAAAGCAGCAGCGACAAGCATGCGTCTGTCTGTTAAAGGGTGGTGTAACCCTCAAAGTGCGCTCCACAAACAATAAAAATATTCTTCTTTTTTTTTCTGTCTTTGTGAAATGTGTGGGCTGTAGCCGCACCTGCATCCTTAAAGCAGCAGCGACAAGCGTGCGTCTGTCTGTTAAAGGATTACATAGGTGACAACATCCAAGTAGGCATGTCAGACAGTCCGTACCTGTACTGGCAGGAAAAAGAAGCAATTTGGAGGTCCCTGTACAAACTGGCTCTATTTTACCTGAGTTGACCCCCCTCCAGTGTGTACTCCGAAAGAGTGTTTAGTGCAGCCGGGAACCTTGTCAGCGAAAGGCGTAGGAGGTTGCTTCCACAAAATGTGGAGAAGATGATGTTCATAAAATGAATTATCAACTCTTCCAGGGAGACCAGCCTCCTGAACGTTCAGAGGGACCTGTGGTTGTGGATTCCAGCGGGGACGAATTAATACTCTGTGAGGATGAGGATGTACACAACACTGAAGAGGGTGAGGAATCGGTGGATGAGGAGGATGAGGACGACATCTTGCCTCCGTAGAGCCAGTGTGTGCAGGGACAGATTAATTGCCAGCTTGTTTTGTGGGGGCCCAAACGAACCAATCATTTCAGCCACAGTCATGTGACAGACCCTGGCGCTGAAATGATTGGTTTGTTAAAGTGTGCATGTCCTATTTATACAACATAAGGGTGGGTGGGAGGGCCCAAGGACAATTCCATCTTGCACCTCTTTTTTTTCTTTGCAGTATGTACTGTTTGGGGCCTAGTTTTTCAAACTGCCATCCTGTCTGCCACTGCAGTGTCACTCCTAGATGGGCCATGTGTTTGTGCCGCCCACTCGTGTCGCTTAGCATAGTCATCCAGCTACCTCGGTGCAACCTTTTGGACATAAAAACACTATTGTGAGGTGTTCAGAATAGACTGGAAATGAGTGGAAATAAAGGTTATTGAGGTTAATAATAGCATAGGAGCAGAAAAACCCACACATTCTGTGATTTTAGCTGTTTTTATGCTTTTTTAAAAAAAAATACAGATCCAAATCACAAAACCCAGAACCCAAAACACGGAAGGGTGGTTTTGGCAAAACCAATCCAGATCCAAAACACAAAGAAAGATCCAGATCCAAAACCAAAACACAAAACACGAAAAGTGGCCGGTGCACACCCCTAGTTTATGATAAATACTTCCAGACATTACAGGACAAAAAATCTGGATGAATTTGGCCATGCTCATGCACAACCATATTTACAAAATTGCGAACTGAAACCAGTAATCCCTGGCCATATTGGACTCCGGAAATCAAAACTACTGTAGTGGAGATTACATTAAAGGAAAACTCGGCCCATGTACAGTTTTTTCTATGTATTAAACTACTGTAGCTGGGATACCTGGCTTTGCCCCGGCTGAAGACTGGACCCTGAAATACACCTGCATCCTTCATTTTTTTATTGTCCTCTCCTATAAACCTGGATAACTATGGATATTAGGAGTAAATGACAGTGCAGGCAGACATATTCTCATACCATTTGGAATGGGGTATATCATGAGCAGACTGACTTACAGACCAGAAATCAGTATAGCTTCTAAAATCATTTGAGTTTTAAAATCACTGCAGAACAGAGGGGGTGATTCAGCTGCGGACAGATATGCTATCGCAGCTGCTAACTTCGACCCAATCTAATCAAATAGCTTATGTTAAATTCTGCAAGAGGATTTGCGATTGGAACAATAGTGCAAATTACCAAATATATATTACTTAAATAATATACAGAGAAAGCTGATGTTATGGAACAAGTCATAAAATGCAGCATTTCAAAGTTTGTAAAGGAATCCTTTGTTACAAAATAAATTAGTTACACAAACAATAACCATCCCAGGGCTTAGTAATCATTCCATGGGATCATAACAGTTTTCATAGCAAGGGAACGTAAATAGGCAAGGCCAAATATTATTAGCCATTGGTTAGACTCAATTCATATTATCCGAACTTTCATTACTCATATTAACATATTTTAGCATAGTATATATGGGATGTAGACAGGAAGCCAACGGTCTAAATGCCGACCGCCGGCTTCCCGACTGTCAAATCCCGGCACGTCGAATTTTCGACGCCAGTAATTAGACCTACACCGGAATACCGACGCCTGGCATACCGAAGGGGGTTAGGGTTAGGCACTTTGATGGGGGTTAGGGTTAGGCACTTGGGGGAGAGGTTAGGATTAGGCACCCATAAGGGAGGGTTAGGGTAGGGAGTAGGGTTAGCAGTACTTACCTTATTTAGTGTTCGGGATCTTCACCTCTGCTGGGCTTCCGCTGTTGGGATTTGAACCGCCGGCCTGCTCTCGTCTAATGAGTGGCGTGCCCTGGAGAAACTTTGTTTTGGCATCGCATCACTATACCTATGTATGGTGAGTGCTATTCATTAAGCAATAAAAAACATTTTTCCGGTTTTTGTTTTTCTGTTACAGATTCGCCATCTCCATCCTGACTTCTCATGCCCCCGTGGGCCCCCCTCTGTTCCTACCTCTGCCACCGCTATAGTAAGGTTACCCGGCTTATGCCAGGTCACCTATCCTTACTGCCCAATGCCCCTCCGCTTTGCTCCTACCTACATCCCCCCCCCCGCCGCCGCCAAGATGAAAAGGCGCATGCGCACAAAGTCCACCCTCTGCACAGAATCGATGCCGCTGCAGACACACTAAAGTTTCACAGGAGCCTTCAGCTGCATGCGCAGTATGGAGATGACAACATCGCTTGCGTGTACCCTGTTATGAAAAAAAAATCCGAAGACACACAGGACACAAAAGAGAAGACCAGACCATCGACCCTAGATATACCACTTCGCTTCACAAAACAGGTAAGTGTACTGATGCTATCTATAGTGATAAGTAACTATTCTATACCGCAGATCATGAATAGACCCCATTGTTGTAAGATTTCTACCAATTGACTTGAGTTGAACGTTCATTCTTTGAGAATTAAAATACATAGATTTTGTCTAAATTTGTCTGTCTTGTTCTTATTTATCTCTATTAATAATCATTTATTTATCTAGTCTAGAAGAAATGCTGTAGTCTATGCATTTCAAAAAAGTGGATCTGGGTATCCTTTCTCTTTAAAGCTTCCATTATGGTGCTGGCTTGTTAATTTAATTTCTCTTTTGAGGAATAATTCCTCAGTATTGTTTTTATGACCCCAAAAGGAATTTTGTTTAACCAACTCGTACACTTGTGTTGATTTCTGAGGTGGAAACCACCTTTTTTCTAATAATTGAATTTGAATAGAAATACTATGTATATTTTACACTATATGGGGTCTATTTACTAAGCAGTGTTAGGAGACAGAGAGAAAAGTGATAAGGTGCCAGCCAATCAGCTCCCAACTGTCATCTCACAGGCTGTGTTTGAAAAATGACAGTTGGGAGCTGATTGGCTGGCACCTTATCACTTTCTTATCACTTTTCACTCTGTCTCCTAACACTGCTTAGTAAATAGATCCCTTAATCACTTGCTTCTCCTGCACCTCCTTCCATCTTCGGTGGGCTGGCCTTAGTGTCTACGTCTGGCCCCTGCATCATCCTTCCCGCATCATTAACTTTGAACATAGTAGCAGCAAAACGTAATATGTGCAATTAAGTTCTAACCAAATGAGTCAGGTTGGTAGGGACCATGCATCTAAGGTAACAGGAGATGCAAAAAGATTATGTGCTATATACACTATGCTAGAAAATATGGGACAGATTCTATGATGCAAAGTGGCTGTGTTTGTGGGCAGACGCAAAAGCCAGACATAGGGGTCTATGTGCTAAGCCTTGGAGAGAGAATAAGTACCAAACAATCTGCTCCTAACTGTCACTTTACAGGCTGTGTTTGAAAAATGACAATTAGGAGCTGATTGGTTGGTACTTTATCACCATCCACTTTATCTCTCTCTGGAGCTTAGTACATCTCTCCCTTACCTCCTTATGCTAATGCAAGAATCAGTTCAGCCAATGCGAGGATCCATATGATCACATGGTCACCTCCCAGTTCTTGCTCAATTTCACAGAAAGACAGATACGGCCAAGTTCCACCCAATTTAGGATAGGATGGAGATATGCAAAAATGCACTGTATGCTATAACTCGCCGTTTGCGTCCATGCTCAGAATCAGCACCTATATCTTTTCAGAATCAGCACCTATATTTTCTCAGAATCAGCACCTATATTTTCTCAGAATCAGCACCTATATTTTCCAAATAGATTTATAGCTGCTATTTTACATAAATAACCCATACAAACAAACTTTTGGATCTAATCATTAATGTGACACTGTAAAACACTGTGATTTGTTTTTGAACACCAATAGTTTGATCTTAGAATATTTATCATATTTTTTTTTTTACCAAGATTAATGAAAAAACTTTTGGGGGCATTTAATTAGGCTGCTTATTATCCTTTGGTATGTTACACTATTGTAGTGGTGTCAAACTCGGGCTCCTCCAGCTGCAGTGGGACTACACATCCCAGCATGAACTGCCACCGTTTTGCTATTAGGGCATGCTAAAACTGTGGCAGTGCATGCTGGGATATGTAGTCCCACAGCAGCTGGAGGGCCTGAGTTTGACACCACACACTATTGGGTGTTTTAGAACATGACTCCTCACTACGAACAAAATCTGTGCAGTACCTGGCAACTTAACAAGGCAGTGGTTCCCAAATTTTCTCACTTCAGCAATCATTCATGTCACCACTTGGCTATAAAAATAAAAAAATAAAATAAATATATATATATATATTCTAATAATACACCAAACTGATCATCTGAGAGGATCTAGCCAATACAGGCCTGACTTAAAATTTTCTATCACCAGTTTTTCTGTGCTACCACATTACCCCACCCCTTTATCATCATAGCTCACCATGGGCCTAGCCCCTAAAGCATTCCATCAAAAAAAAAAAATGAGGTACATGAATGTCATTCAATGTGGCCTTTCCAAAAATCAGGCAGGACCCACAATGTACAATGGGGCATGTTTGCTGAAACTGAATTTACTTTGACTAGACAAAGTTTTCATGCAGAGCTTACAGGATATCCAATGTTTTTAAGATATATCTGAGAAACGTATTCCTGTTATTCTAAGAGCATTCACTACTGGAGATCAATATTCTTCTATGAATAAATGAGTGTATTTAAAAAGGAGAGGCCGGTGTTCTGGTGGAATCTCATAACCACATGAAATTCCTAATAGCTTTACAAACTAGGTTCAATTTGGATTCAGGCCAAGCCACAAACATTCACTGTCGCATTACGATTTAATGATATTCTCCTTCATTTAGCATTTCAGTATATCAAGTATGTAGATATCCACCAGGGTATTAAATTGTTGATTCCATTCACTTTACCTGAGTGCATTTGTATCTAATGCAGAAACTAAACACACATCTTCAGCCTACTAATTTTACACAATCCAATCCAATATTCAATAAACATAATGAATAATAAATGAATAAATATCATGTACAAGTAAATAAATACACAATGTTCAAAACATGCATGATATGAAGAGATAAATACGCTTGGGTAGGAAAATTATTGTTATTTGGTTAATATTAAATTACATTTCTTAACAACTTCCTGTAATCATACTAAAGATTGATGACCATGAATAGTGGCTGAATTACCATTGTTTCCATTCTCATCAGATGCTACTGTTTTGGCCTATACATTTGGAAGATAACAATTAGAGATGTGCAGGCTCAGATTAGTTCGATTTTCCCGCCAAATTCAGATTATACCCGCCAAAAATCTTGTGTCAGAAGAAGCAAAACGTCATGCTTCATGGACAAGCATAATCTTTCATGGACTTTTGTCCAGGAAAGATGATGTTTGTCCATGAAAGATGACGTTTTGCCTCTTTCTGAGACCCGATTTTTGATGGGAAAAATTTGAATTTGGAGGGAAAATCCAAACTAATCCGAGCCTGCACATCCCTAATAACAACGTCTCTGCCTTGACACTACTGCCTGCTTCTTTTCTTATTGACAAACATGGATCAGAGAGAGCACCCATTACAGAGGTATATTTACTAACATAGGCCCTCATTCAGAGCCGTACGCAAACAGCAGTACGCTCGTTGCGTTCCGATGTTGACTAACCGCGCCTGCGTCGGTGAAACACTGCGCATGTGCGTACGGCAGATTGCGAGCTTTTTTGGTCTCGTTCGTCAATTAGCGTACAGGAAGTGACATGTCAAATGTGATTGACAGAACAGGGCGTTTTTGGGTGTTGACGGGGGTGGAGATGGAAAAACGCAGGCGTGGCGAGGCGTTTTTGGGGCGTACATACATTAGCAGATGCGAGCGTAAAATTTGTACGGACCGACTCATACGTCACTGGATGATCCTCTTTCCCTTCAAAATGCTCGCACAGGTTAGGGTCTGGATTACTCGACCACATTGGCGATGGCCTTCTCCTCCGTCCCGGCACTCAACGATGTTGCTGCGATTAATCGCGGGTGGTCAGAACAACAATTAGTGTTGGATTGAAAACCGGCTTGGTATGTGTTTTGAAAGCAGTTTTTTGTGTTAGCACAAATCTGGAAATCAGAGCTGCTAATGTGATGATTACCCAATCAATTTACGTACATTTGTGGTTGTTTCTTTTGGCCTCAATTTGTTGGTTAGGGCCTATTGTAACAATAATGTCATCATGTTTTTTTGGTTTTTACCTTTTTCTTTTGGCCTGTTGAATTTGCATCGTTATGTTAAATTTGAAACGTTCCTTAAAGAGCCTTTTTTTGGGGGGGCATGTAAAATGTGGTTTTTGCCAGTTTGTGCCTTTTGGCCCAGGATTAAATGTAATCCATTTTGACAATAATGTGAGAATACAATGTCAGTTTTTTTTTTTTATTGATCAAACAAAAAAATAGAAAAAAAACCAATTTGTGGCAAAGTTTTTTTGCAGGGTTCATTCCCAAAGTTACAATAATTGGGCCAACATAAAAGATTTATGAAATGTAGAACACAAAATTAAAAACAATTCACAAGAAAGGAGAGGGAAGTTTTGACCAGAAAGGAATATGAGCCAAGCACAGAAGGAGTGTGGGAAAAGTCGCCATTGCTGTCACCGTTTTTTCACACGTTTGGCTGGGGGAGGGAGGGCGCCAGACCGGGTCCGGGATGTCATCGGGCTTGCCTGTCCAGAGTCAGATGTTGTAGCCTCTGGACTAGGCACAGGGCTAGGCACATTTGGAGGATTGGCTGATGTTGTGCCAGAGGTGGAGGATCCTGATGTTCCGGCAGGAAGGGAGGTCGCTCCACCATGTGCTGGCGAACGAGCTGCTCCAGGGCATTGGCGATGCGGATGTTGGCCCTGGTATTTTCCGCCAGGGCCTGACCAATGGTCACGTTGGCCGCAACATTTTGCTCCAGGGCCTCAGCCACCCGTAGCAGACTGGCGTCCATCCTCTGCAGAATCTCCGTATGGAAATCCGATTTAAAATTGAGTTCTGTGAGGAGGGCCACTGCCTGCGAGGGGGATTGCCCTGGACTGGCTTCTGCAGGGTCCTCAGCCGGATGTACTGGTTCCTCCCCTGCAGAGCCAGCAGAAATTCGTCGGCCAAGGCTCCCCTCTGGAGCAGACTCATCCGCCTGTGTCTCTGTTCGGAAAAATGAGAAAAGACTCACATTAGAATCTACATATTGGCCCACTAACATTTCAGAGTTGGTGACATCACAAGATTTACCTGGGACAACATGAGGAGCCGCAAAGTCTGGCATGTCCGTATCCATGTTGGACACGCCAAACACCTCCACAGGCTGCACACACCCCTGTGCCAGCTCTTCTAAATCCATCAACTCCAATGACACAGGGGTGGGACCCCCACCTGTTCCCCTTGCATGCCTAGCCCTGTCCGCAAGTTTTTGCTTTAGGCGATATTTGAAGTCGCCCCATCTGTGGGATAAAATGGGAACCATTATCCTTTTGTTTAAAATGGGGTTTGTTTATAGGGGGGGCAAGTGTTTACTTACCGCCGTTTGACATCCCGGGCTAGACGGACATAATCACCCACCCTATTGACAGCAACGGCTACCTCTTCCCACATTCTCCACTTCTGGCTTGTACTCATATTCCTGTCTGCCTGTGGCAGGATGTCCACACACTTCTGAATCAAAACCTCCATCTCCTTTCTTGTGAAATGTGGCTGCCTTTTTTTTTTGGCAGCTTTGGCCGGAATACTGGGCCCAGCAGCCTCTTCCATGTCATCCTCCTCACCTATTTGTGTAAATATGCAGATTTCTCAAATTCACAACTTGCCCAATATTATGTTTCAAATTAATCATTGAGACAAAATGCATGAAAGACTTACCGCCTGACTCTTGTCCATTGTTTCCCTGGTCTGTAGCCATGTCTGAGGTCCAAACAAGAAATACACCAGAATTTAAATGTTGTTTCGTGACGTATTTATACATGCGTCCTTATTTTGCGGCCGCATCATTGATTGTGCGTTCCTATGATCCCTCCTTAATTTGTGCGGGAAAAGAAACACTATTTATGGCTTTGTGTGTTTAGTTCGAGTCGAGGTGGCGTTTTTGGATTGTTGGAGGTTACCTTGGTTGGAGTTTCTTGTTTGCGGATTAAGGAGTTGGCGTTTGGAGTTTATTTTGTTTGCTAGATTTGCGTTTTTATTTTCCATTCGCTTTTTGTTGGGTTTTTTTTTTGGCCTCGTTTCTTGATTTGGTAGTTTTGTGAAGTCTAACTTTGGTTCAATTGGTGTCTCCTTTTGTTTGTTATTGTTCTTAATTTTTTGATCCATAATTTCATCTCTTTTAGGTTTTTTTTTATTTCGGACCCAAAGACCTTTTGATTGGGAATCTTATATATTTGCTCAAGGTAAGTCCATTTTTTAACTTGTATTTGCGAAATAATTAGCGCATTTTTCTCTGTTTGTTTATTAACTTGTATTTGCGAAATAATTAGCGCATTTTTCTCTGTTTGTTTATTAACTTTTATTTGCGAACTAATTAGCGCATTTTTCTCTGTTTGTTTATTAACTTGTATTTGCGAACTAATTAGCGCATTTTTCTCTGTTTGTTTATTAACTTGTATTTGCGAACTAATTAGCGCATTTTTCTCTGTTTGTATAGTGACTTGTATTGGCGAAGTAATTAGCGCATTTTTCTCTGTTTGTTTATTAACTTGTATTTGTGAACTAATTAGCGCATTTTTCTCTGTTTGTATAGTGACTTGTATTGGCGAACTAATTAGCGCATTTTTCTCTGTTTGTTTATTAACTTGTATTGGCGAACTAATTAGCGCATTTTTCTCTGTTTGTTTATTAACTTGTATTTGCGAACTAATTAGCGCATTTTTAAATGCTTATTCATCCTGTAAAATTGTTTGTGGTTGCACTTTAGCATTTTTGGCTTACATTTGACCCCATTTTGATGTACTGTGTGCAATGTCGTTTTGCTCTTTGCCCAAATGTGTGTTTCGCCTATTTTATGTTTTGTCTAGCACCAAATTTAGAAACATAAATGCCCAGACTAAACTTTTACAAATTAATTTTGGGATTATTTTCAGTTTTGACGTATCATGACAATACCCCGGCATGTAAGCAGCAATGGATGGTATCATCAAGCTAAGTTGTTTTAATTTTCTTTTGGGGTGGGTCCAAAGCCTTACATTCAAATCTTGCCATTTCAGGTCGATCTTGGGCGGATTGTTCTGGCCATGCTCCCGGAAGCCGACCAACCTCAATCTCGTCCCAGGCATAGGCATCGTAGGCGTGCAAGGCCCCAGATATTTCAAACACGTGTCACCCTTTTTGGAATGCCCGATGATGAGGTTTTAAGACGCTACCGTCTTCCTCCCAAAATCATCATAGACACTCTCTCATTAATAGAGAGTGATCTTGAGCGGCAAATTGACAGTCCAACAGCCATACCACCACTTACGTAATTTATGGCGGTGTTACATTTCTGTGCCTCAGGATCGTTTCAAACAACGGTGGGAATAGTGGCGGGCATCTCACAATCCTCCTTTTCCCGGATTCTGAGGGCAGTGATGGAGGCACTTTTCAAGCACCTCCATCATTTTATTAAAATGCCTTTGGATATGGGTGCCCTTAGTGTGGCCAAGGCCAATTTTTACCAAATAGCTGGCTTCCCACACATCATAGTGGTTGTGGATGGTACTCACATACCACTTCAGCCTCCAGCACGGCTGGAGGCAATATTTCGCAACCGTAAACACTATCACTCCCTGAATGTAATGGTGGTATGTGATGCCTCCCTCCAGATCCTGTCCCTGAATGCAAAATTACCAGGAAGTGCACATGACTCCTTCGTCATCAGGCAATCAGGGATATGGCACAAATTAAACAACCTACAAGCTGGTGATGCGTGGCTTCTGGGTAAGTGGAGACCTTTAGTACATAACAATGTTAAGCTTGATACACAGTGATCCTGATGTTGTCTATTCTTTTTCACAGGAGACAGTGGATACCCTTGCACGCCCTGGCTGCTCACTCCTTATTTTGCTCCCACACCAGGCCCACAAAGTGAGTTTAATACCGCACTTACAGCCACCAGGCAAGTGGTGGAGCGCTGTATCGGCCTTTTAAAAGGCCGATTCAGATGCCTCCACTGCTCTGGTGGCGAGCTCATGTATTTGCCGGATATGGTTTCGAAAATTGTGGTCCTGTGTGGGATATTTCACAACATCGCCATAAGGAGTGGTGTCCCAATGCAGCCAGAGGATGCCTTACCTGAGGATGGCCCCCCCGAGGATGGTCGGAGGTCAGTATGTGGGGGGGCCATACGCGATGATGTGGTGGCCCAATATTTTAGGTAATTATTGACCAAACAGCAGTGTGTATACCCAATGTGTTACGGTTTTTTGGCGTTCATCTTTTTTGATATTAATTCTTGCACCATCTTCTGTTTGTTTGCATAATCTTTGCCACTCCCACGATGACTACTTCCTGCTACCCTTCAAAAACCTTTATGTGGCAACTTCTGGAATATATTATGACACCCATATTGCTACGCCAAATTTGTGAAATCATGTGGGCATGGACCTTCGTCAACGAGTTCTTGATTTGTTGTGTGTTTGTTTCCTGTTTTTGGTATGTGGTGTATTTCTGATTATCACTGTGTGTTTTGTTTGTGAGTGACCACTTTGTTTTTTGATTTCTGTTGTGAATAAATATTTGGAGAGTGTAATTTGTTTCCTTTTTGGGCACGTTAGAAGCAAGTGTAAACAAACTCCCAAACGTTAATTTTACCTAAGGGGTAACCCAGGAATGAAGCAAGTGGAGCTAAAATGTAATATGTTTTCGGGGTACTAACCAACACACAAAGGAATCCTGTACAATCAGTTGGCTTCGTAAGATTGGCCTAAGCAGATTGGCCACCAAATAGGAACCTGTAAAATGTTGTAAACTATCATGTTGTCCACCCCAAAAAAGGAAAATGACATTGGTACTGGGAGGTGTTTCTTGTGCCTGTTTGCCTTCAAAATACAACACACAATCTGTATTGAGATTCTTTGGCAATCCTTGCTTGAAGAGTCTACTTATGTCAGTGTAAAGATTCGTGGATTTACTAAAAACGCATGAGACAGAGCGTGAATTAAAACTGAATTATTTGTAAACAATTTGAACCAAAAAAAAAACAAAAAATAATTCCTAAGGAGGACCGCCAGATGGTCAAGTGACTTGCTCCCGCATACGTGCCACACACTGACAGATTTCTGCCCGACGCCTCTGTTCCTCTGTGGGTGACAAAAGTTTGGGGATTAATACATCAATAATGAAGCAACATTCCAAAAAAACACAAAACAAGCAAACCAAAACTTAAAAGCTTGTGGCCAAAAAAAACATTCCACGGATAAAACCCAGCACCCCAAAATGTCCTAGGCCAAAAATACAAGGGCCCTAAAAAAATGCACACAGGTGTGATATGTGTATGGTGAAATCAGCAGGAACAGGTAAAGACAACCCCCAAAAATACCATAAGGCGACAGAAAGCCAACAAAAATGGGGACGACACATGATTACATACAAACAGTTTGTGGTGCCCAAAACAAAAAAAAAAAACATACCGTTCGGCAAAACGCCAAAGCGAGAAGCCACTCCCTCGATAACCTCGGAGGTGGCTACATTCCCCAAACCTAGGGGCAGGGTGTTGGCAGAATCCTGGGAGGGGGTATTTGGAGGAGGGGCGGATGGAGGAGAGGGGGAATTGGGCTGGAGGGGAAGTAGACCAGAAATCTCGGCCACAGGGTCTGGGGAGGAGGGGGTAATTGAGGAATTGGGGGTTGGAGAGAGGGGCCGGGACCGGCGTCTTGTCTGCCGATGACGCCGTAGTCTTTGCTGTGCCCCTAAAAGATGTAAAATATATTGTGGTTAGTTTCAACAGGAATCCAAATACAAAAAAAAAAACCCATGCAGATATGAGTACAATGACTAAATAGGACAGTCATGAAAACATGCACATGCAGATATGAGTACAATGACTAAATAGGACAGACATGAAAACATGCACATGCAGATATGAGTACAATGACTAAATAGGACAGGCATGAAAACATGCACATGCAGATATGACTACAATGACTAAATAGGACAGACATGAAAACATGCACATGCAGATATGACTACAATGACTAAATAGGACAGACATGAAAACATGCACATGCAGATATGACTACAATGACTAAATAGGACAGACATGAAAACATGCACATGCAGATATGACTACAATGACTAAATAGGACAGACGTGAAAACATGCACATGCAGATATGACTACAATGACTAAATAGGACAGACATGATAACATGCACATGCAGATATGACTACAATGACTAAATAGGACAGACATGAAAACATGCACATGCAGATATGACTACAATGACTAAATAGGACAGGCATGAAAACATGCACATGCAGATATGACTACAATGACTAAATAGGACAGACATGAAAACATGCACATGCAGATATGAGTACAATGACTAAATAGGACAGACATGAAAACATGCACATGCAGATATGAGTACAATGACTAAATAGGACAGACATGAAAACATGCACATGCAGATATGACTACAATGACTAAATAGGACAGACATGAAAACATGCACATGCAGATATGACTACAATGACTAAATAGGACAGACATGAAAACATGCACATGCAGATATGACTACAATGACTAAATAGGACAGACATGAAAACATGCACATGCAGATATGACTACAATGACTAAATAGGACAGACATGAAAACATGCACATGCAGATATGACTACAATGACTAAATAGGACAGACATGAAAACATGCACATGCAGATATGACTACAATGACTAAATAGGACAGACATGAAAACATGCACATGCAGATATGACTACAATGACTAAATAGGACAGGCATGAAAACATGCACATGCAGATATGACTACAATGACTAAATAGGACAGACATGAAAACATGCACATGCAGATATGACTACAATGACTAAATAGGACAGACATGAAAACATGCACATGCAGATATGACTACAATGACTAAATAGGACAGACATGAAAACATGTACATGCAGATATGAGTACAATGACTAAATAGGACAGACATGAAAACATGCACATGCAGTTAGGGCCCACAAGATAAACGTGAAAACCACAGTCCATAAAACTTACTTTCCTCAATCTGCATGCGAAAGCATGCCAGCAAGCGGGGCGTACGCCGGTGCAGGTCCGACCACCTGCGCTCCAGCTGGCCAATATGTCGGCGTGAGCCGAAGGAGCGCAGGCGGCGACGTACCTCCGCATATGCGGAACGCTTTCTGCTATTTGAGATGGGTGGAGGCTGACTGGTGATCCGCCTGTCCATCACCTCCGTGAGCACCAGCAGTTCGCGCCTGGTGAATGCGGCGGATCTCATGATGGCAATGGTGTATTTTTAGAAAATTATTTTTAATAAAGCACCAAAAATAAATTTGATTGGCTAATGTATTTGGGAAATTAACAGGACAAATTCTATTGGTTAGTGTATGAGTCATGTGTTCGACAGGGCCACAAATCTCTTGAGAGTTATGATAGGCTTGATGCAGTGACATGCGTAAGCAAATCTAAATAAAGAAATGAACCACAGAAAATTTGTGGGGATACAAACAAATAGAACAATTGTTTAATTGTGGCTAACATGTCTTTTGAACAATAAAAGCGAAGGTTTCAGCCGTACGTATTCTGCGAGTAAACACAAACACGGACAAGATTAAAGTTTATTGCATTGTGTTGAAAAAAAAAAAAAATTAAGCTAATTGATACATTGATTGGCATGATATGATTGAGGGAGGTAGGCAGAAAAAACGAGCAGGTAATCGGAATCTGACAGGCCCACTTCCGGTTTGTACTTGTGCGTGCGTTCCCTTCAAGCCATTTTGGGGATGTACGCTCGCTATTTGGCACGCTCGTTAGTTAGAGGAGGGGTCGCCTGAGTTTGGGGCGGATTTTTAGCTGCGTACGAAAATACAAGCGAGTGCTTGAATTTAAATATTTTTTTACGTACGCCGAACGTACGTACGCCCACTTGCGAGTGGGTCTGAATCAGGGCCATAGTTTTTTATTTAGTTTTTTAAGCATTAGTAAATGTGTGATTTAGCCCCAGAAACACAACATCATTGTTGATCAATTTTTATGTATTTGAAATCGATTAAAATCGACATTTAGTGAATGTACCCTCTATAGCAGAATTTTGCCAACTCCACAGTCCTCCAATAACCTATGTAGCAGGAAAAGCTCAGGTTTACAAGACGTAGGTGAAGGTATTTCTAGGTTAAGCAGCTAACTTACGAAAGGCTGTAGAGCTTGTGACATTCCACATTCACTGTTGTCAGGACAGGTTCTAGACCAAGTTTCTCCAAGGGCAAAAATTTCCTTTGGCATTCTGCCCCCCTCACCTACTAAAAAGAACATCTCAGGACAATGCTTTGGACAAACAGAAGTGCAACCCTGCCCACCACTACATAACTGAATTGTAGCTGTGCCCCTTTTAATGGACATTGTTATATACTGTAAATGCTCATGTGTATAGGGCTTAGCACATGCTTCCAATTAGTCACTTAAAATAAATTTTAAATACTTTGTCCTAATGCAAAATCAACACATTAATAAGAACAAATAAAGGAAAAATATTAAATTATTAATCAAATTAGGTACACTACAAACCATTTGAAACAGGACATTAACTTTAAGTAGTGCAGCATAAATAAAATTTAGACTAATGTGCAAATTAAAATTTACTTTTAAAACCACATTGATATGCAAAATGTAGCAAATAACAAAACAAAACATAATACTGTTGAATGTATGAGGCACATACAGTATCTAATATACAGTCAGAAAGTAAAGCCATGTACTTTTGTGCTTACACCGCAGAACCACTTTATACACTATCAGATCCATAACTAGACATGCCTCCCTCCCTTTTTTAAATAGGGACATTAATCACACTCCTTTGCGTGTGCCCAAAATGGGGTGTGGCCTCGTAGCAGTAGTTGAGGAGGGAATGGACACAAATGACCACAGACACACACAGCAGGAGACGTCTCTTTGCATCGGCATGCCGCTATCGGTTTTTGACAACTGGCATCCCGACTGCTGGTATTTCATACCCAACCCAACAGTGACACCGCCTTCAGAGCCACAATAATAAATGTTCAGCACCAGTTCAACTAGTTCCCAGTAATATCAGCTCTGGTGGTGGTGAGTAGTGATCGAAAGGAGCAGGGAAGAAGCACTCTCTCCTCATTGTAAAATGTGGAGCTTCAGCCGGAGAGAGGATGTGCTGGGGATGCACGCCGGGTACTCCTCCTCCTCCCCATCTGCTTCCTGAGTTGCATGGCACTGTGCTTGGCTGGGTGCAACGCTAGCGTAACATGCATTGCAGCAGGTGCCAGGGTGTGCAGTGCACACGGGCACCAATAAGTAGTTATACTTACCTTTCCGCAGATTCCGGTGTCCTGCTCTGCAGCCATGGACCGGCGCTGCAGAGCAGCTAAAAATCACAGTGAAAATGGCGGGTGGCCATTTTTCCCGATGACTCGTGCATGCTCAGAAAAGATGTCCCCAGGAAAAAGGCTCACCTATGCACAGTAGATTCTGCAATGAAGCCAGCTGCCAGACTCTACTGCGCTGACAGAGAGGAAGGGGCCCAAACGGAGGCTGCACACAGGCCCCCTCCTCTCTTAAAATGCTCCTGGCAGGTGCCCAGCAATAGAGGTTGCAGCGGCGGGTGGCGGTGGGTGTACCGCCCTCATGGCATCCCATTTTTTGTGACATCATCGGCCGCACCGCCCTCCTTACAGCCCTGCACACTATTATTGTCACATAACAAACACAGTATTTTAGGCAGTGACACAAAGAACAGCAGTAACACTAAGCTTAAAAGCACAGTGACCATCTACTACATGCAGGATAAGTCACTCACCACTTCAATAGTTATATTAGCCAATATGATATTGCCAATATCATCTCCTGTTATAAGTTTTATATTACACTTTACACTACGAGTCCTAGAGATTGGACACCTGGTCCTGGAGCCAGGGGTGAATGTGAGCACTTTGTCAGACTAGCCGGCATGCCACGGCCACTGCCAAGTCTCCCACAGTGCTTTAACTTCATCCCAAGTCTCTCCAGGGCCAGTTCTAGACTGTACCACTCCCACACTGAATCTGTGACTCATAGGGGTATGTGTATCAAAGTTAGTTTTTACATTCAATTTGATGTTCGATTTAGCTCACCTCAAATCATATCAAATCGAATGTACAAATTTCTCATCAAATCCCACATTTACTAAAATTCAATTTTAGAAGTCTTTTCTAAGTCGAATTCGATTTGGTTCGATTTTGAACAGTGATTTGATGTTTGATTTTGCATGCACATGTATAATTAATTTTATTTATTTATTATTACCAGTTATTTATATAGCACACACATATTCTGCAGCGCTTTACAGAGATAATATTTGGACATTCACATCAGTCCCTGCCCCAGTGGATATACACACACACACACACACACACACACACACACACACACACACACACACACACACACACACACTCACACACACACACACACACACACACACACACACACACACACACACTTTTTGGGGAACCAATTAACCTACCAGTATATTTTTGGAGTGTGGGAGGAAACCGGAGTACCCGGAGGAAACCCACGCAAGCACAGGGAGAATATACAAACTCCACAGAGGGCCATGGTGGGAATTGAACCCATGACCTCATTGATGTACAATTCAATGACCTCATTGATGTACAATTCAAACACCAAATCCCACTCATAAACGAACTTCAAATTCCCAAATGAATAGACCTGCTTCATGCTTTCAATTTTAGAATGAGCACATCAGATTGGAACAGATGCACGCAGAGATCAGTGAGATCCATGCATGCATCTGTGTATAAAATGCTTGTAAAGTGTTACATTAATAAAACAAAATATGTGTTCTCCACCCCTAAAAGTACAACCAGCCCCAAATTTTTCAGAGCCAGTCCTGGTTGTAAATGTAAATACGTGGGACAACTGGGCTAAGCGAGCCGTTCCTTGTTTTGGAAATACAGGAGACAAAATGAGTAGGGGTCCCCTGTATTTACCGTAACCAGCCACGGACTCTTTCTAGCGGGGGTGTAATGCCACAGCCAGGGGAACCTTTTCACTGGGCCCCCTGGCCAAAGTATTACACTTAACTACTAGTCAGCCCAGGCAAGACTACCCAGAGGAAACCCACGAAAGCACAGGGAGAATATGCAGTAGTTACAAATATATGTGACTACTGCAAGGCATTATCATTCACAAATACTAAAGCAGCTGTTTTTGTGCAGCTACTGGTGCTGTGGTATGGCTGGAATAAGGAGAGACAGCAGATCATGAAAACATGATGAATTAGTCTTTGTCAAAGTCTTAATACACCCAGCTGTTAGCAAAGATGACTGCCCTTTTACCATTTACATTAATCAAACTTAATTATTGTTATGTCATGTTCAAATCGTGGAAACGAGTTTTGTGCTATATAGGCATCTTGTGGTTGTCAGACAGCTAGGATTAACAGTGGACCCATTATACAGTATTTGTTTGGCATTGTGCTTGTTGACGGACACAAAGCCAGGACATGTTTCCCGACATCTCTAACGCATTCACATTCCATGGGGTATATTTACTAAAGTGCAGGTTTTTAGTGGAGCTGTTGCCCATAGTAACTAATCAGATTCTACTTAACATTTCTATAGCACCTTCTAGAAAATAATAGCTAGAATCTGATTGGTTGCTACGGGCAACATCTCCACTTCTAAGAACCAGCACTTTAGTAATTATACCCCTATGGGCTCTATTTACTACAATCCGCATATTGAATGCAGATTGTAGTGTGATATTACCAAGTGAATTTGCATTGCGAATTCAGGCAATATCACAGGGATTTACTACAAATCCCTTGCAGGGACAGAGCTTGCGATAAAGCTCTGTCCCTGCAAATCCCCTTCGGAGCCTTATCACGGTATTTTCGCAAAAAATACAGTGATTAAGTGCTTGCGCATGTGCCGACCGATCGCCGCTGCTACCCCCCCTGGCGCTAAGCCCCGCCCCGCGATCACGGACCCCCCCTGTGACCCCCCCTCCACACCCCCCACAACCCCCCCTCCCTTAATAGCACTTACCTGCATGCTCCGGGCCTCCGGGGATGTTCTCCATTCCTCCGGTCAGGTGATCTCCCATACTGCACTGGGGCCCGATCACCTGATGACCGGGCAGCAGTGCACTATGGGAGACCAGCTGACCGGAGGGGAGTCATCACCGGAGGCCCGATTACCGGTCCCTGGAGTCAGGTAAATATATATTTTTTTTTAACTATTTTTTTTACAGTAATCAGCTTGCGGTCTGTTTAGACCACACAGCTGATTACAGGGACCGACTCCCGGCTCTGCTCTCCCCGTTAGAGCAGGGCAGGAGGCCGGTAACCGGGGGAGACCCTGGATAACGCCACCTCCAGGTGGCGTTATTATCACAGGGCTTCCCCCGGTATTTTTTCACATTTTATTTTTAGTAACTCTGGTCGGATCACATTTCCCATTACAGTTGTGGGAAATGCGATCTGCTTACTAAAAATAAATCATACTTAGGGGTTGGAGTAGAATTTTATGAATTCTACTCCAATTGCCCTGTAATAACTATAGGTGATACTAAAATAATGTGAAAATGGTGTGAAAACAACCTTTTTCACATTATTTTAGTAAAAATAATGTTGATAAATAGAGCCCTATGTATCATACGTGGTTTTAACATACAAACATTATTTAATAATCTATGTGGTTTCAATGCATGATATTTGTAAATGACTCCACATAACATGTGTCTAGTATATACAGAACTTGATTCAGAATTCTATGCTGTTAACATGACTGCTGCTACACAATTGGGGTCACCAAGTGAACTGATGGGCATCTGTACTAGTGGGACAAGGCCAAGTGTATGGTGTTCAGCACAGGCTCCATTTTGAATAACACAGATGCTGCACCACACCAAAAGGGGCGTGGCCATGTCTTATTGGGCGCGAGGTTATGCCTCTCTGGCAGTCCTACCACCACGTCTTGGGATCCCTGCACCTAATTCTGGGCCTGATTCAGAGCCGCTCGTAAGCGGCCACTCGTTCGCTCCAAGCGATGTTCGCACAACTGCGCATGCGTATGGGTCGTAATGCGCATGCGCCAACCAGTCATTGCGGTCGGAAATCGAGCGCTCGCAAAATAGCGAGTGCCTGCTAATTTGAGTGACAGGATGAGGCGTTTGTGGGTGGTAACAGGGGAAGGTGCTTGAAAACAGGGAGTGGTGATCCGAATGCAGGCGTGCCAAACGGTCAAAACGGGCGTTTTAAGGGTGTGCATTATTAACAAAGCAGCGTCATCGACCACGTCACTTGGTTGTTTCTTAGCCTGAACTGTTCGCATGATTGCGGTAGGAAAAACCAACCACAAGCACTGCGAGCAGTTCAGACGCCTTTCGATGTACTCGATTAATCAAATAAATAGCGGAGATGACGTAGGATGCGAGCGGCCAGGGGGGCGTCTTTACAAAATAGCGAGCGCATGTTTCGTTCGCTCGCTCAGACATAGAGGCATCAACAGACCGCAAAGAGCGAGCGCTCAATTTAAATAGCCGGCCCCTTTTTCTGAACGAGCGAGCGCAAATAGCGTCCGGCTCTGAATCAGGCCCTCTGCTTCTATTTGAAATGGTTTCTTTATAATAGAACATTTTGTCTCCATCAGTTGTAAGAGACTATTGTACCTGATTCAGACCCGCTCGCGAGCGCTATGCGCTCGCAAGTGGGTTGATGTTCGGGCAGTACACACGACGCACGTGCGCGAGCCCCGGAGCGAGTGAGAACTTTGCTTGCTCGGGGCTCGCAGTAAAACAGGGTGGCTGTCGATGTTGATCGACAGCTCGCCCCGTTTTGTAGGCGGGTCGGGGGGTGGCTGCACAAATGGAGGCGTTCCCGAAGGAACGCCTGCCATTTGTGGGCGGCCCTACTGACATCACACGTGATGTCAGTAGTGAACTTCCTGCTCTATTAGAGCAGGAAGTTCACTGGGGCTTGCGGTGGACGAGACCCTACCACAAGGGTCTCGTTGCAAGCCCGATGGTTGCGATAGTTCTCGGAGACCTGCGCATAAGTCTACTGCGCTGCCGGAGAGGAGGGGGTCCGATCGGAGCCTGCACACGGGCCCTCTCCTCTCCTCCTCTTTAAAATGTTGACAGTTACATCCAACTACTTGATAATTTAATAACTTGAAGATTTAAACCCGGGCAATGCCGGGTACTTTAGCTAGTTATTGTTAGATATGAAATTAAAAAAGGATTTTTAAGCGTAATACATTAGGCGTAAAGTGCACGTGCAAAACAGTTTTCGCTATAGGACTAAAAAGGACTGTAACAGGGGAAGATAGGGTCATTATTATGTGTAGGAATGTGATTGGAGAGGTTGGGGACTGGAAGGGGCAGAGCCAACAGTTGACTCGGGTCCATTAATTACATATATATATTTAACAAGACAGCCCGGCACTATTTCCTGCTGAATGTAGAATACCTTGGTGCCAACCTAGACGTTTGATGCAATCTTAAACAATAGTTATATAAAATAAAAGAACCAACGCGGCACTTACAGGAGATTTTTTTCACATTTTCACCCTCTTATTTACAATGTAATATATAAAATGGCTCCATGCAGGTAAACAATGTAATCAACATTATTGATCAATACTGATAAAAATGTTACAAATGCATCCAGTCACAGTTTGTGTAATTCAATAATTCAAAGCTCATTGTGCAATAAAACAACAGTTTGGGGTAAATTTACTAAAGGTCAGTTTAGATAGATTTAATATCCCGTACAGATGATAAATATGCATTCGGAAAGTCAATCAATGTTGATCGATTTACAGTATATCGATTTTAAATCGATCTAAATTGACCTTTAGTAAATTTACCCCATTGTATCAACATTGTAACAAGGCAGCATGTGCGGATATCAATGGAAATAACCAGCATTTGTAGCAGATATGTAGATTTCATCTCCCCACCTGCTGTACTGACATTTTAGGACAGCTATGCGCCCTTTTATAAAAGCTATACAGGAGTGAAAAATAAAAATGCATTACATTGTAACTAGCTTACGTTAAATGCTGTCATAAGCTCCCTCTCTGTGAGTGCCATACAAGCCGGAACTCCACACTGGCTGAAAAACCGGAAGAGGGGGAACGCTCACTGCTATGTGAGAGGAGAGTGTATGTGTTGCTAAGGGGTTGGGTACGGGATGCCAGCGCTCGGGGTCCCAGCTCTCAGAATGTCGATGCGGGCATCCCGACAGGGTTAGGATACCGACACCTGTTGGTCAGTATCCTAACCATCCCCCCCTCTCCCTACCCCTAACCCTCCCTCCCCGGAAACCTAAACCTAACTCTCCCTCCTTAGTGCCTAACCCTAACTTTTCCCCTAGTGCCTAACCCTAATCCTCCCCCTAATTCCGCTACTTACCTTCGGGATGCCAGCAGCCGAGATGTTGGTGACGGCACTCTGACAGGTATCGGGATTCGGAAGCCAGCATTCTGAGCGCCAGAATCCCTGCGGTCGGTAAGGCATCCCGTTGCTAAGCACTGAACTCATACAGAAACAGAAGCAGATGCACCTGTCTAGCAGAGGACAGAGCACCAAAGAAATAAACATTCTGCCATAAACCAAAAATATATGCACATGTAGTAAGACAAGAAAGGACCAATTAAGAATAAAGAGAAGGAACTGAACTAATACTAATGACAAGAAAAACATCTGATCATATAGTCATGTATACAAATACACAAGCAAATAACAGCAGGATACTTAGGCGTATTATAGTCAGTGGCGGCTCCAGAGGTGGGGCTGCAGCACAGTCCAAAATTCAAATAGGGGAGCCACACCAACTGCCAGTGAGTCCTAGCCTGCGATGTTTGGCAGCATTTGGGGTGGCAGTTGGGGTGGCTCCCCTATTTTAATTTTTGACTGTGCGGCAGCCCCACCTCTGATTATAGATATATAGTTTATTATGTTTCAGTGCAGACTTTATAAATGAGTATACAGCTTTGACCTCTACCTTACACCTAACACCCCAAAAACTCAGGATACACTACGATTTCCCATCGTCACTCGCTTTAATCATGAATCCAAAGAAATTTTCTAGATCAGTCAAAAATCTATGGCCTTTAATCAGTATTGACAAATCTCTACTTTCTGTACATCAGTCAATGCAGGAGGGCACCGAACACCCTAGCACCGGCCCTGCCCATCGGACCATGTGAGTCACCACTATACCACCAGGGATGTTTTGATGACTTGTGTCTACATTTCATCAGTGTCGACGTGAAGAATGTTGACATTTTAAATGTTGACATGCTGAATATGTCGGCATTATGACTATGTATTTTTAATACTGTAGGTGTCATATACTTTATTATACGGTCCACTGCTCTGCCACTATACTCACCTAGATCCTGGCGCTGCTCTCCTTAGCATCCAGGCTCTTGGTAAAACAAATAAATGATTTACTTGAACCAGACCGGACAGATGTAAATATATGCTGTTGCATATACTTACACCTCGCGAAATGACAGCTGACCGAAGTCAGCTGTAATTTCTCACAGGGCGCGAGCCAATCAGCGGCCGCTTTACTTGTAAAGCTGCCACTCATTGGCTGGGACCCATGTGGGAGCAGCCAATGAGTGGCCGCTTTACATATAAAGCGGCCGCTGATTGGCTCGCGGCCCGTGAGAAATTACAGGTGAAATCGGTAAGCTGTCATTCCGGTCTGGTCCGGGTAACTTGTTTATTCGTTTTACCAAGGCCCTGGATGCAGATAGATTATTTTTTGCAGGGTCAGGCACACGGATTCTACTTAAGAAGGAGATAGACACATCTGGAAGCAGGTAAGTATGTGTGAATGGGTAGGTGTATGAAATAAAGTTTTACTAGGTACAGTGTATGTGTTTTGTCTTTATTTAACTATTTATTTTACAGTGGGGGTATGGGTGCCAGCCTCCTGCTGGCACTTGTAGCTCCACAAGTGCCAAAGGGCAGGCATGCTGGCACCTGTAGTTTCACTGTAAAATACAATAGTTTTCTTTGATTTTACACTTTATTACCCCGTACCCACAGCGCAAGGGTGCGGGGAAGAGCCCCGGGCTGCAAACCAAGCCTGGAGTTTGGGGGGCCCTTCTTGGGGGGGTCCCCACTTCCACTGAGACCCCGACTTGGCCTGACTGGCTTGGGCTGATAATGCTTTGGCCATGGAGCCCCGGTAATAGGGTCTCCAGGCTGTGGCATTACAGCCTGGCCATTTTGGGTCCGGTGCTGGTTTTAATTATAGAGGGACCCCTACGCAATTCCCCCCCCCCTCATAATTAAAACCAGGACTGGCCCTGCAGCCAAGTGCTGGTTCCTAAATTACGGTGGAACCCTACTAATTTTGTTCCCCGTAATTTTAGGAACCAGAACTGGGTGGCAAGTCTGGGGCTAGTTAGGCTTTTGGCTTTTGGAGGGGACCCTATGTAATTTTTTAAATAATAAAACACTTTATATGAGGTATTCAGGCAGAAACATACACAAATCACATTGATCTGTGTATGTTTCTGCCAAACTCGCAGCTCAGGAGGTGGTCTATTTGAAACATCAATTTATCAGTGAGTTTGCTACAATCTCACCCCAGATTGTAAACTCGATTCTTATGGTGCATACACACGGTCAGATTTTTCTTCAGATCTGAACGATAACGATTTCAAAAATCTCTCAATCGTTCATATCTGAAGGAAAATCTGACATATCTGACATGTTTGAACGATGAACGATGCGCATTCCCGATGGTCAGATAATGATATCTGACATCTGATGTGTTTGCAGTCAGTTTTGGACGATTTCAGTTATTTTAATGCAGTCATAAATCGTTCATAGTTCGAATCGTTCAATTCGTTGGTCAAATCGTTCAATCGTTCAAATCGTTCAATCGTTCATCTGACACATCTGACCGTGTGTATGCTCCATAAGTAAATTTGCAAGTTGCAACTTTTTCATGTAAAGTACTTCCTAGTTTGGCCGATGGTGAGTTTAGTCGAGTTTGCAAACTCACATGAGTTTTAACAGTGAAAAGGGAAAACTCACACCTGTTTGGTCTTAGTAAATTTACGAGTTTGAAAAACAGGCTAAACTCGCATAAGTTTGCAAACTCACCCAAACTCAATTCTTAGTAAATTTACCCCTTGGACTTAATACTAAAAGGTACCTTTTAGATTTGCCAATTTTTTGCCCTTTCTAAACTTAAAATAATTACTGCACACATTCACAGACACTAAAGTCCCTGCATGGGTTAAACTTATTATCATAATTATAATATAATTTAAATTATATTTCAAATAAAATGTAAGGCATTTTGTGCTTGCAGGGGTTAAATGTACTTACCTTTAAGAGATGGGAAAATGTTCATATTTGTAAGACACAAGTTCTCCTGGACTTTTTAGATTAATTCTGTGTTAATGTAATCTCTGAACTCTGCTTGATGCCATACTGTAACAGGTGTTCGGTGTTTAAATAACATCTGCGTTGTTTTGCTCATAATTATGTGTGATTTTTTTATTCTACTACATGAAGACAGTTTGTGTTGGCTCTCCATTAAAATAATAAGGTCGACGTGAATTGATTGATTATGGGTTATTACTTCAGCACTGAATAGACTATTTTCAATGCATATTACTTAAGACTGTTACACAGGCTCTTGTGTTCCTTTAGATTATGACCTACAGACTTTTTTTCTGCTGCATATACTTAATTCTTATTTTGTGTTACTATTGTCCTCTCTACAGGGAATGTCATTGCTAAAGCATGTGTGTTCCTTGCTTTGCATTTAGAAATGTAGGGCTTAATTCAAAGTTACATGCCAGTTTGCTCTGTAGACGGACTTTGCAATTTTACACTGTGCATGTGTCAGAACGCAACTTTCAGCAACTACGGACCATTCTGAGTCTCCCACATATCAGCTGCAACTCCACTTGTGGTAGAGTGAGTGCAACTGGGCCATTCTGAGGCCCGTATTCATTCCCCTCTCTCAGCTATCCCCTCCACATTCCCCTATCTCAGCAATGCCCTCCACATTCTCCTGTCTCAGTGATCCCCTCCACATTCCCCTCTCTCTCTCTCTCTCTCTCTCTCTCTCTTTCTCAGCAATCCCCTCCACATTCCCCTCTCTCAGCGATCCCGTCCACATTCCCCTCTCTTAGCAATCCCCTCCACATTCCCCTTTCTCAGCAATCCCATCCACATTCCCCTCTCTCTCCCTCTCTCAGCTATCCCCTCCACATTCCCCTCGCTCAGCGATCCCCTCCACATTTCCCACTCTCAGCAATCCCCTCCACATTCCCCTGTCTCAGTGATCCCCTCCACATTCCCCTCTCTCTCTCTCTGCTATCCCCTCCACATTCCCCTCGCTCAGCGATCCCGTCCACATTCCCCTCTCTCAGCTATCCCCTCCACATTCCCCTATCTCAGCAATGCCCTCCACATTCTCCTGTCTCAGTGATCCCCTCCACATTCCCCTCTCTCTCTCTCTCTCTCTCTCAGCAATCCCCTCCACATTCCCCTCTCTCAGCGATCCCGTCCACATTCCCCTCTCTTAGCAATCCCCTCCACATTCCCCTTTCTCAGCAATCCCCTCCACATTCCCCTCTCTCAGCGATCCCGTCGACATTCCCCTCTCTTAGCAATCCCCTCCACATTCCCCTTTCTCAGCAATCCCATCCACATTCCCCTCTCTCTCTCTCAGCTATCCCCTTCACATTCCCCTTGCTCAGCGATCCCCTCCATATTCCCCTCTTAGCGCTCTCTCAGTGATACTCTCCATAATCTCCTCTCTCGCAGCGATCGCCCTCCACATTCCTCTCAGCGATCCCTTCCACATTCCCCCCTCTCAGCAATCCCCTCCACATTCCCCTGTCTCAGTGATCCCCTCCACATTCCTCTCTCTCTCTCAGCTATCCCCTTCACATTCCCCTTGCTCAGCGATCCCCTCCATATTCCCCTCTCTTAGCAATCCCCTCCACATTTTGCGCTCTCTCAGCAATCCACTTCATAATCCCCTCTCTCTCAGCAAGCTCCCTTCATATTCTCCTTTCTCTCTTAGCGATCCCATCACATTCCACTCTGTGTGTATCACTCCCATGTTCCCCTCTGTATATCAGTGCCCCCCCCACACACACACAATCCCCTCTGCCTGTCAGTGACACCCCACACACACACACACACATTTCCCTCTGCCTGTCAGTGACATCCCACACACACACATTCCCCTCTGCCTGTCAGATTTATGCCACACACCGTACTACAGTATAGTTCCCCTTTACTCACCTATTCATCTTCTTTCCCCCCAATAAGCTCCACCCCTGTGCCCTTTTCAGCCCTATTGGTTCCTGGGAAAGGAAACATGGCTCCCCATTAGCCGATGGCAGCCATCTTTCCGTAGCCTGCCATGGGGTAGCCATTTTCTGTTAGCCCCTGCTGCAGCCTCAGCCTGCCAGATCTTAAGCAGATGACCCTGATTCATTATTGTCACCCTGATGGCAGCCCTGCCTATACTAGCTGTAAAAGACACAACAGGAAACAGTTATATACACCTCAGCATAGCCTGCATCCCGCACTCACTTAACTTTATCTATATAGAATGCCCCATTAAAGTCACACCTCTTCAGTCATATGTGTAAATGTGATCAAAGGGCCTGATTGATACATGCCTACTCTTTCGGAAGTCACAGGGGGGCTCCCGGGCAACCCCCCACACCCCCGGTAGAGTAGGCACTTCTCTCGCATTCCTGCCCACTTCCTAATGAAGTGGGCAGAATTGGGAGAATTGGGAGAATTTCAACAGCGATCGGGGGTCTCCGAGTAGGGGATGGGGCTTATTGAAGCTATTCTTCAAGAATCGCGTTATTTGGCCCCACCTCCTATTTAAATATGAGCTTTTCGTGGCAATTTACAGTGAGGCTTGATGATGTGGCACGTCATGCCCCGCCCCCATCTGTGCCCACCTGCTTCTCCTCCCCGGGCTTCTCCAGGGGAGGAAAAAAACAAAGTAGGCAAGTATGGCCTGATTCAGAGTTGGGAAAAGAGTAAGAAAGAGCAAGTAACTGTGCATCTTGGAAAAAACCATGCTCTGCAGGTGGGGCAGATTTAAAATGTGCAGAGAGATTTAGATTTGTCCAAACTGAAATCTAAATTGCAGTGTTATATCCTTTCACATGGCAATGCCGGGTCGCATCCAGGATTTTGTTCATGTGTCCATCCCGGGTGCAACCCGGTTGAGACTTCGTTCAGACTGGTGGCCCAACCCGGCTTATTGTCATGTTTATGACGTCACTGCCATCACGTGCTGAGCCAGTGCTTGGAGATGAGATCATCTCCAAGTGTCGGCTCTTTCTATGCTGAGAACGGGGTCGCATCAACCCGGGTTACCTGTTCACACTGCATCATGAGCCGGGTTGAACCCATGTTCAACCCTGCTAATTACCAGGGTTTAAATGCCTGGTCGCTCGATCCAGCTTATTTCAACCTGGCCCTTTCATACTACACAGTAACACAGGCTGCTGCGCATGCACGTGCAATAACCCGGGTTATTGCAGCAAGAGGGAAAGGTAAATAAGAATAAAGTTGTCCAGCATTTCTGGGCTACATGCAAAAGCAGCCAGTATTTACCCTGCATGCAAAAACAAATAATAATTATTAAGGATTGCAATGTATTAATTAAACACACACAGGGACAGGGGCACTAATAGGAGTCCATCTCAGTGATGTTTTAGAAGTGAGGTGATTGTTAATGCAATCACTTCAGCTCTCCTTGGGTCCTCAGCATGGTTCTATGCATGCGCATATGCCAGCTGAGATTGCTGAGGATCTCTATCCAGGATCCCTCTACCAGTAAGCCCTGTAGAGTGCACCTTAAAGGCTACAATGGCTGAAGATGGAGTTGGCTACCGGGACCAAGCTCCGGTAAGGATCACATTCCAGAGCTTGGTAAATTCTAGAATCACATCGATGCGATGGGATGTAGTTATCAGACCTGCAGACGGCCCGACACTGAACGTCCGACACGGGAGTTAAGATAGGCGTCTATCTTAATCCCAACGTTGGAACACCAGACAGATGCAAGCCCGAATCACGTAAGTCCGCAGCATTATAGCTGCTAGCCACGGGGGGGGGGGTTAGGTTTAAGTAGTATAGCGGGGTTAGCGTTAGGTTTTTTGCGGGGGAGGTTAGAGTGAGGCACCCCTGGGGGGGTTAGGCACTAAGGGGGGAGGGTTAGGTTTAGGCACAAAGGGGGGAGACTTAGGTTTCGCCACTAACGAGGAGGGTTAGGGTGCGGGGTGGGGGGGTTAGGCTACAGAATGGAGGGTTATGGGGAGAAGGGGAGAGGGTAAGTATACTTACCCAACCCCTATCAAGATACCAACCGCTGTCAGTATTTTGACTAGAGACATCCCAACTGCCGGCATTACATACCGATTCTGATGCGATATATAGTGGAGTTTAGTTTCCATTCATGTAGACTTACCTGTCCGGCGTCTTCCTGTGGTGTCAGGACCCTCCGCGATCCCTGTATGCAGTGAGAAGACAGACATATCAGGAGCCCGATATGCCTGCGTTAGACCTGCTGCAAAGGACGCTTGGAAAAGGGGGCGGAGCAGAGAGAAGGGAAGTATGCAGCATTTTGTACCTAATGGAATGGGTCATGTTGGAGGGTAGGTAGTATGGTGATGCGATGCAGGCATGGAGCGGGGGTGCTGCTGGAGAAGTAATACACTTCCCCATGGTAAACTTGCTCCATTAATAGCAGAGAAAAGCCCTGATTTCAGCTAAACAGGGCTCTTCTCTGCTTTATGAATAGACCCCCTAAGCTCATAAACTATCTGCTGCCCTCTGGAGCTCTAAGTGACTAAGATGTATTATTCAGCCAGTGAAATGTGATGAGGGCAGCCTTTGACTCATCTTCCCTTCCCCCATTCCCCCCCTGAGTGCTGTAGAATATATTCTCTAGCCCATTACCGTACCCAAGCAGGCGGAACAACAGATCCCTTATACTATTTCTTTTCTGCTGGATCATTACTGCTTTTCTCACTACAATCTGACTGCATTGCAGGGTTTAGCGTTGTCATTATTTCATTTTAATATTAAGTAACCTGTCACTGCGATGAGTTATTGTGGGTTTGCAACGCTCTTTAGTTAAAGGGACCCTATGTGTGCAATTTAGCATTTCCAAATAAATAAGATTCCTACTCTTTAAAAAGTTATGTCTTTATTATTTACTTATAAAATATTTAATTGACTTGGAGATATGTCTTACTGTTTTGACAGAAATGGGTCCCGTTTACCATGTAGTATTCGGCAGGACTCAGTTGCTATGGTAACTAAAAGATGTTTACCATTGTACATTGCGCAGTGAGTAGATAAACCCTTATGGAGTTTCACCGAACTTGGTGATTGGAATTATATATTTTTACAGCAGCCTTATGAACAAAATTACTGCTGTGGGCACATTTCATTATAATAACCTAATCATAAGCAGTTGCGGCATTATAAAAGCACAGGGTATAACATGAAAAGACAATGAGAGTATATACTATTACATGCATATCATCTATAACATGTAGTATATTGTAATCATGCATATAGAAATGTGGTTATGCATCCTGGATAAAGCTATGGGTAACTCTTAACTACAGTATGTGGTTGCTTGCATTTAAAATCTATATAACTGACTGAAAATATGATATTGGAATTACAGTTGTTGATATGTATGAATAAAATCTGTTTGTGGAACATGCCAGTTTTTGCACCCAAAGCATAAATGTTGCAGGCGGTAACATACCTCCCAACATGACCCTCTCCAGGAGGGACACAATGCTCTGGTCCTGGACTTCCCTGGTAATTTATGATTGGTGGCGGCTCCAGGGGTGGGGCTGCAGCACAGTCCAAAATTCAAATAGGGGAGTCACACCAACTGCCAGTGAGTCCCGGCCAGTGATGTTTGGCAGCGTGTGAAATGACAGTTGGTCTGGCTCCCCTTTTTGAATTTTGAACTGCGCTGCAGCCCCGCCTCTTACCAGGGAAGTCCAGGACCAGAGCATTGAGTACCTCCTGGAGAGGGTCATGTTGGGAGGTGTGCAGTAGTGAGATTTCAGCCATGTGTCTTCAAGACTTAAAGTACCAGTTTGTTTAATGGCAAAACCTGGTTGAATTTTGAATTTGCCTGTAATCAAATTGCTACTTTAAATACTGAGGAGGTATTACCGAAATCTCTCCACAGCCTGCACCTTCCAAACTATTCAATTTTGGGTCCAAGTCGGAAAGATGCAACCCAGGCAAGTGAGCTCCATTGCTAATCACACATTAAACGTGATTCAGAGGGAGACGCTGCTGCGTCTGTTGCCGGAGTCGCGACCGCGATTATATGCAAATGCTAGTATCAACCTTCCCCTGGTGAACTACAGTAGCTAGCGTCTGAATTAGAAAGCACTGAGATGACCACTTTGGCATCACACTTTCTCTGTACACTGTAACACCACTGGCGACTCGGAACACGCCACCATTGGCACACCATCGTCACTTGCACCAGCCCTATGGCAGGAGCAGTTTATCAATCTGAACATGGCCTCTGTGGCTGTGGCCCTACTACTGAGAACACAGCCGCTATCACTGACATTTCTGCCACATTCCTATAACACGCCCATGAGATGGATGGTTTCTGCGTACACTTCAGGCCACCTTCCAGTTACCACTCAGGAACGCTTATCACATTGCCATCCCATTTCTGATACTGCCTGTCACAAACACAACAGCACCTTTGCCTGTACACTTTGTGTAACACATGCATCGGAGGGGTCTTCTGAACTGTTCGCACATGCGCAGTAGCAAATAATCATCTGCGTTGTATTAGAATGACCTGCACCTCTGAATTAGGCCCGTTATGTCCATACAGTGTCCCCAAACACTTGATAATTATCACTATAACTGTTATTATTATAAAGTAATTTTATGGCCCACACATTGCAACAAGTGATCCCTCAGTACATTATACTGGAATTGCAGCCCAACATGATTTACCAAAAAGGCTGGACTGCCCATCTGGGCCGGCCAGGCCAATCTCGCGGAGGGGTGCACGGGTGGCAGGAGCTTTCAATTTGTTGCCGCACGGCTGCCCAGCTGTCCGCAGCAGCCCTTGATGTCAGTGATGTTCTCATTCTAATCCAGCACTGGTTCCTACGGTGAACGCTATCTAATCTTCTACAAATGCTAGGAAAGGGCTTTATCAATTTGGATAATGCCTTCCCTTTTCTTTGTGTATGACCTACACCAATGTAGTGCCAGTTTTACCTAACAGAACCAACCAAGGTCTGACTATGGCACATGTATGAATCCCCTGCAGGATGATCTCTGTAGTGTGTGTATTTTAATACAGAGAATAATGTACACTTGTATGTTGCTCTAATATTAATTATGATTGTAAGATCATAGACTAGGAAGTGGGAGGAGTCAGGAATATTAAGGCGAGGAGTCTGTGCCAGGAACCAGATGCTGACATGAGGTGGGCCTGTGTGATTTAAATGCCAGGGCCTATTTTTAGTCCCAGTCCGGTCCTGTTTACCAATATAGTGTCATCCACACACAATGCATCAACAAACTGACCCTATGCTGAGCCACTTCCTTTGAACAGCAAACAACACTGACACCTTTCATTGGTGCCTTTTGTACAATACAGGACCAGTTAGATGTTATAGTGTATTACAGAGCACATAATATGGTGACCAGTGTACAACACAGAATTAATTGGCCATTGTCTAACACATAACACAAAGCCCATTCCCTGGTGGCTAGTGTATAATACAGGGTCTGTTCCATTGTGGCCAATGTACATTAGTGTTAATTCCCTTTTGGGAAGTTTACAACACAGGGCTCTTTTTCTGGTGGCTGGTGTACAATTTAGGGGTGTGGTATTCATAATGTCAACATTCATTATTGCAACATGAGAATGTCAACATGGTCATAATAACACCATTGACCATATTGACATTCATTATGTAGACACTAATGAAATGTTAAAATGTCAACATATTGGTTCTGGTGGCCCAGCTGGTACTTTACTGCTCCCAGCAACAGCAGTAGCTCCAGCGGCTTCTTCTGGGTCCCAGGGATCATGTGACTGTGTCTTCCAGAGGATTAATCTGAGGGAGCGGTGTTCTTGTAAGTACAGTTCCCCTATCCCTACATCTACCCTAGTGCCCATCCTTAACACTCCCATCCTGTAGCCTAACCCTAAGCACCTGCTAGTGCCAAACCCTAACCTCACCCTGTAGCCTAACCCTAACCACCTGCTAGTGCCCAACCCTAACCCTCAAATCCTGCAGTCTAACCCTAACCTCCTGCTAGTGCGCAACCCTAACTTCCCCCTGTAGCCTAACCATAACCTCCTGCTAGTGCCCAACCCTAACCCATCCTGCAGCCTAACCCTAACCTCCCCCTGTTGCCTAACCCTAACCTCCTGCTAGTGCCCAACCCTAACCCTCAAATCCTGCAGTCTAACCCTAACCACCTACTAATGTCCAACCCTAACTTCCCCCTATAGCCTAACCATAACCTCCTGCTAGTGCCCAACCCTAACCTATCCTGCAGCCTAACCCTAACCTCTGGTTAGTGCCCAACCCTAACCTCCCGCTGTTGCCTAACCCTAACCTTCTGCTAGTGCCCAACAGTAACGCTCAAATCCTGCAGTCTAACCCTAACCTCCTGCTAGTGCCCAACCCTAACTTCCTCCTGTAGCCTAACCATAACCTCCTGCTAGTGCCCAACCATAACCCATCCTGCAGCCTATCCCTAACCTCCTGCTAGTGCCCAACCCTAACCTCCCCCTGTAGCCTAACCCTAACCTCCTGGTAGTGCCCAACCCTAACCCTCAAATCCTGCAGTCTAACCCTAACTTCTTGCTAGTGCCCAACCCTAACTTACCCCTGCAGCCTAACCCTAACCTCTTGCTAGTGCCCAACCCTAACCCTCTCATCCTGTAGCCTAACCCTAACCAACTCCTAGTGCTGAACTCTAACCTCCCCCTGTAGTCTAACCCTAACCTCCTGCTAGTGCCCAACCCTAACCCTCTCATCCTGAAGCCTAACCTAACTTCCTGCTAGTGCCAAACCCTAACTCTCCCATCCTGCAGCCTAACCCTCCCATCCTGCAGCCTAACCCAGCCCTAACCTCCCCCTGTAGTCTAACCCTAACATCCTACTAGTGCCAAACCCTAACCCTCCCATCCTGCAGCCTAACCCAACCCTAACCTCCACCTGCAGTCTAACCCTAACATCCTACTAGTGCGCCAACCCTAACCCTCACACCCTGCTGCCTAACCCTTACCACCTGCTAGTGCCCAACCCTAACCTTCCCCTGTAACCTAACTGTAACCTCCTGCTAGTGCCCAACCCTAACCCTCCCATCCTGTAACCTAATCCTAACCAACTCCTACTGCCCAACTGTAACCTTCCCCTGTAGTCTTACCCTAACTTCATGCTAGTGCCCAACCCTAACCCTCCCATCCTGCAGCCTAATCACCTGCTAGTGCCAAACCCTAACCTCCTCCTGTAGCCTAACCCTAACCTACTGCTAGTGCCCAACCCTAACCCTCTCATCCTGCAGCCTAACCCTAACCTCCCCCTGTAGCCTAACCCTAACCTCCTGCTAGTCCCCAACTTTAACCCTCTAATCCTGAAGTCTAACCCAAACTTCCTACTAGTGCCGAACCCTAACCCTCCCATTCTGCAACCTAAACCTAACCTCCTGCTAGTGCCCAACCCTAACCCTCCCATCCTGCAGCCTAACCCTAACCTCCCGCTAGTGCCCAACTCTAACCTCCCCCTGTAGCGCAACCCTAACCTCCTGCTAGTGCCCAATCCTAACCCTCTCATCCTGAAGTCTAGCCCTAACTTCCTGCTAGTGCCAAACCCTAACTTCCCCTGTAGTCTAACCCTAACAACCAGCTAGTGCGCAACCCCAACCCTACCATCATGCAGCTTAATCCTAATGTCAACAGTTTGACAATGTTGGCATTTTTGAGAATATCAACATGTTACTTGTCGACATTTGAATAATGTCGACATAATAACTGTTGACATTGTGGTCTCGTTATTATAAATGTCGACATTGTTATTGTTGACCTAATGGCCATAATTTAGAGCCTATTCCCTGGAGGCAGACATAAAATACAAAGCCTATTCTTTGATGGCCAATGCATCCTGGTGGCCAGTGTACAGGACATTTAATTGCCGGAAAGGTGGACGTGGTTGTGCTGTGACAAAACAAGTTGTGTCATCATATACCTTGCTTCGCTCACTAGATAAAGTGAATTGCTTTATCTTTCCATACTGTACATCCACAAAGTGAATTACAGTATGAAGCCTAGGCAAGTAGGCTCTGATTCACATTAAGTTCTGAGTCACATTTTTGTTATGCAGAGTTGTATCACTGCAACAGTAAAGAAAATTTATGAAGCTAAAAAAAGTGAATGTGCAATACAGTACATATACTCCTACTACATTGTTTTTTTTCCACCAGTGGTGAAACTAGACACATCATTGTAATGCACCGTGTTCACAAACACGTCACTGTGTGATAAATAATACAAATTGTGTACCAGAACTATACCTATAAAAGACACCTTGCATAACAATGTGAAAGACAGTCCAATAACATGTATGCATACTGAATACAATATTGTTGTCTTATGGTTTCATGAAGTAAACTTGCATAGAGGAAGAAGATCAGCATCTACAGTAAATAAAAAAAGAAGTGGCATATAGCAATCCTTTCAGTGGCAAAGGCAGGATTTCTAGAGGGGGGTTTCCAAAGGCTTGATTTTAGGGCGAGTATGTCCAGTCCATGAATAGGACATAATTAGCATTTAACCAGTTTTAATATGCATCATACAAAGTGTAGTGTATGTTATAATTCCACCATATACAGGATCACAGTAAGCCATTAGATGGTCTATAGCAGTGCCCCCCTTAACAGTGCATGTTTTCCAGATCTCCTATTTGGTGCACAGGTGTATTCATTAGTGGCTGATACCTGTGGTGCTAATTATTTATGATATGAGGAGAACATGCAGCACTAGTAAAATTGTATTATACAGTACAGTATACTATTTCTAATGTGGTCATGGTGTGGGCTGGGGGGCTTCCAGGTAGCCAGAACCCCCCCCCCCCCCCCGTCGCGCTTACCTATGCCTTTAAAACATACAAATACCACAAAAGATGATGTACGTACATCAGAGAAAATATATAACTGCTTATATGAAGCCAGAGAACTTATAGCAGCATCTAAATCTAGAGAGTAAGGGTCCTGAGTAAGTTCCAACTGGTTTCGTTCTGTGGTTAAGCCTTGGACTTCTTCCCATGCAATGACAACTAAAGAGGAAGGTACATAAAGGAATAAATGTGATACTAGAGATGAGCAGTTTGGTTTCCCTGGAAATCTCATAGACAAAGATTGGATTAAGATAAGCACTGAAACCTGTTTCTCTGGAAACTGAATACACCTGAATTTAAGTGTTCCGAGTCAAATTGAGTCCCAATTTCAGAATGAATTTGGGGTTCTAAATAGTCCTGACTCGAGTCTTCAAGCAATTCGGAACATGGATTTAAAAAATGGATGTGTTTTGGATTCCATTTAAGTCCCGCCCTCGTGATTTCAGGTACTGCGAGGTGGTTGAAGTTGACTGCAAATGACTGAAGATGAATGTTATTGATGTTACTAATACTATAGGAACAAAAACAGGCCCGAAATAAATGATTTTAGCTGTTTTTATAAATTTTGAAAGAAATCCAAAACCGAATATGAACCAAAACACTTCAGGGTGGTTTTGTCAAAACCAAAACATGGTGATGATTTAGAACCAAAACCAAAACACGAGGTCTGTGCACATCTCCACGAGATATCATAGCCACGCCCCCTGTGGAAGTCGCACAGGTGATGAAACATGTTGGGCCACAACCACCTAAAAACTACACACTTTTTTTAGTCTCTCTTATAGAGGCCTATTCATCATACCTTAAAATTCTCTGGAGGTAATTAAGTTTAGAACTCGCATGGAGTTCAACCTAATTACCGGAGGAATTCATCATTCCTCCTCCCCATAACTATCTATTTCGAAAAGCTGCCATTTTTGCGATGACAGCTTTTCGGGAAATAGTTTTCCCTGCCTGCTCTAACTTACCGCAGCTGGAATCCGTGCTGCGCATGCCTGTTACAATCGTAAACCCAGCGCATGCGCAGCACAGCTTACAGCTGCGGTAAGTTTGTGTGCGCCCCCCCAAGCCCCCCCTCCGCTCACCTCCCCCCGTCCCGCACTTACCTGCCCTCTGCAGTGCCTCTGGCTCTGTCCTGCTGGTCTGTCATGTGGTCTCCCAGCAGCCCACAGTGCAGTTTAGAAGAAAAAAAAATGTGTTTTTTTTCTAAACTTTATTGTGTTCTGCTGTGAGAACACAGTGTCTGAGCAGCCAACGGAACCAGAGGAGGAACCAGAGCGCCGAAGGGAGACGCCGGGGGACCTGCACACCATGGAAGCAGGTAAGTCTCATCTGCTATTCGTCACCTCACAGTGGCGAATAGTAAAGCCATAAAATTCCAAAAATACATTATTTTCGAGATTTGATGAATACCGTAATTTACATATCCCCATACTAATGTATGGGGAGTGTGGAAATTAACGCAGGGGGACTTAGCAAGGAGATATCAGTGATATCTCCTGTGTTAAGACTCTTCATGAATACTAAAATAACGGTATTTCAGAAAAATATCCTTAAAAAAGTTATTTTAGTGTTGATGAATAGGCCCCATAGAGAAATTTTTAAACTCTGTAATCTGTTATTAGGAAGCAGCTGTAGCATTTTAAAGACCAACAGCAGCGGCCATTTAGAGCAAGGCGGACTAGCAGTAGGCTTTTACTTTGATTTTATATTGTTTAGTTTGTACTGTTTGTAAATAAATAAATACTGTTTTATTTAAAGTGCACCAGTGTTATATATCAGTCCTGCACATAAAGACCACAGACTCCCATACACACTGCAGCTGACGTTGAAGAGTGAAACAAGCAGGGCCGAATTAAGGAAGGGGGGGGCGACAGTATGTATATAATATATATGTGTGTGTAAGTATGTATGTGTTTGTGTGCATACTGTATACACATATAGACAAAGATTGGATTTAGATAAGCACTGATTCCTGTGTACAACTTCTGCATCAGTCACAGACCAACACTGAGCTAAGAGCACTACATACTATTATTAATGTTTCTTTATGTGTATTAGGGGGGGAGGAAACCTCCCACATGTAATGTAGGCAGCACTAGAAGGCTCCGCATTGACTGTTACTTGAATAGAGTGTTAAGTCTAATTGTAGGAATAAATACAGATGAACCGCCATTGTTACTGCTTGGGATTTGTTACTGGATGTCACAAGTATAAAAGAGAATTAAGAAATTCAACTATTAATTCAAATAGAAAGGCAACATACTGTAGGGTTCTCATTATGATTGATTCAAGTATCCACGTACAAATTTGGACACTGAGCAAAGTGGATTTTGCATGTATCTTAAAGAAAAAAATGCCATGGTATTATCAAGCCCTTCAGTCCTGGTAATCATAAAGAAACAGCAGTTTCCACACAATCACTTCTAAATTAAGTAAAAAGGCCATACAGTATATATATATCGCGTAGGAGATATCGCAGATAGGGAGTGTGCGCGCCACAATACAGTCAAATATACACATTTTCTGTGCCTACAGTTCTGGAGCAACATACCCTGAATTTTCTGTGCACAATAATTTTTTTACAAAAATTAATAAACATTATTTTTATTTTACTAATAAAAATTCAAAAATATATTCTGTTTTTAAATAAATAAATGACAAACATTTTTTATTAAATTGTATACTAAAACTATTATATAAGCCTCCAAGAATAAAGCATAAATGTCAGCATTTGGTCAGCCAGCCGGTACAATGACTAAAAAATCGTAGCATGCATAAAAAGGGAAATAATTGCACAAAAATATAGCATAGTTTCACCACCATATAAGCTAATGTCATTAGTTTAAATATATCTTCAATAGAAGGTACTGAGCTTGAGAGGTTAAACTGCAAAGGTGACACGAGGAGTTGGAAGAACCTTAGAGGTAGCAGTTACTGGCATAGCATTACCATATCATCTGTTACAGCAAGCCTCTCATTTAAATTAATAAAAAAAAATCACAGCAGGAAGTCCACTTTAAATTATATTTAAAATAAACTGAAATGTTCAGATATGAATCATGAAGTGATAAAATGCAATAAGGGGCTTCCTGTGTGCTAAAAAATATCATGTAAATCTAGAATTTAAAAGTGATGAATAAATTATATGAAAACCTTGCGAAATAACAGATAACAAGAGAGTAGAAAAATTAGTATCAATGATTTTATGGCCAATTGCATATGATTTAACACATATATTTTAATGTATAAAAAAACTACAGTAACGTTAGATAAATAAATGAATATTAAACAGTAAACCACCCCAAATGAACAGAAAGCAGACACCACAGAAAGTATATAGCTCTACATCTAGATAATAAATATAAAATTAATCTTTGGACAGTTTCCACAGAGAATATTTAGCTGGATAATCAGTGGCGGATCTACATTTTTGGGGCCTTGAAGCTTGAACTGTAATGGGGGCCCCTTTACATCCTGCAACAATAGGGCAACATCCAACAAGGTCCAAAGGGGCTTGCTGCTATTGCAAGGAGGACCTTGAGGCCCAAATGGCGGAGATGTAGACACCCCCCAGAGAGTGAGAAACTGCAGATAGATAGATGTAGAAACCCCCCAGAGAGTGAGAGACTGTAGATAGATAGATGTAGAAACTCTGCATAGAGTGAGAGATTGTAGATAGATGTAGAACCCCCCCCAGAAAGTGAGACACAGATAGATAGATAGATAGATAGATGTAGAAATCTCCCAGAGCGTGCAAGTCTGTAGGTAGATAGATAGATAGATAGATAGATAGATGTAGAAATGCCCTAGAGAGTGAGAGACTGCAGAAAGACAGATAGATAAATAGATAGATAGATAGATGTAGAAACCCACAGAGAGAGAGTGTTACAAGTCGCCGGCATGACTTGCTACCCTTCAGCACTTTGATGGTTAGTCCTTCTACTTCTGCCTGTCGTACGAGTACTGCACCATCCGTTGCTTGGCAATCTGGACGCCGGACGACATCACGTGTTACTGGGACACAGAATGATCTTCCATTACTTTGATTGGTTCCTCGTCTGTTAAATATCCGGCGGCATCTTCACAACCTAGCCGGCTGTAGCGTCTCTGTACATGCCCTTCTGGCTCCTGTTGCTAGACACAGCGTTTTCTGTGATTTTCTCCAAGCCTTGCCGCATAGTCTGCGTGTCTTCCAGAACCTGTTGTTCCAGTGGATCCCCTCTTTTCAGATTCCATGTTGCTTTTCCGGCTCTCAAAGCCACATCACATCAATGGCTTTCAAGCCACACTACCGGCCCTCAGCCACTCCTCCGGCTCTCAAAGCCGCATCACATCAACGGCTCTCAAGCCACACTACCGGCCCTCAGCCGCACCTCCGGCTCTCAAAGCCGCATCACATCAATGGTTCTCAAGCCACACTACCGGCCCTCAGTCACAAATCCAGATATCAAAGCCACATCACATCTATGGCTCTCAAGCCACACCACCAGCATTCAGCCGCACCTCCCGCTCTCACCTGACAGTACTACACTCAGCAGTGACCCTTACAGGTTTCTCTGAAAGTATATTTTTCAGTATGGGGTGAGTTTTTAAAACTAACCAGTGTTTCTTCAAAATTGTTTCTACAGTATCTTCCTACAGTTTTTATTAAAAGCACTTATGAAAGAACAAGAAAAATCCTCATGCTGCTTTTTATTAGTTTAACTTTTCATCAAAAGAATGTTCCGTTCAAGTACATCTACATCCCTTAATACCTTCCCTAGATAGTTTCTGTCATATCCCTTGCTTAGAAATTGATTTATTATAGTACCCACTTTTTATACATTGTATTCTTTGTACAATTCCTTTTAATTAGATGGAACTGGCTGACAGGTATCCCTTTCAACCAACTCGGGTGGTGGCTGCTGTTTAGACGTATAAAGGCATTACTATCAGTTACGAAGCTCCTTCCACAAGCCCATGAAAATATTTGCATAACTGAGGGCAAACTTCATGCCCATTGCTGTCCCATAGTGCTGCATGTAGTGTGTGTCTTTAAAGAAAAAAATGGTTATCTTTAAGGATGAATTCTATTCCCTCAAAAATAAGATTGTAAATTAAGGTCCATTAACTCCTTCAAAACTGCATTCTAAACACCTTGTAGGCCCCTGTCATGTTTAATAATCGTATACAGGAACCCTGCATCAGCTGTTACTAGTAAGTTACAATTTTCCCATTTTATATGTGTCTGTAGTTTATTTCAACTTCTATGGGAAAATTTTTATCTTATTGTGTATATGACACCTCATTACATTATTATGTGTTAAATAGGGTGATGTGACTTTCGCACTTACTACTAATACTGTCAAGCCACATGTCTACACTGTATTAAGTACATACACACTCAGGCACACCAAGAGCCGTGGCGGGCTCGGGTAAAATGGGCGTGGCCTAATTGCGGGAGCCGTGGCCATGCCCCGTTAGAAAAAAAAATAAAGATAATATTTTTGAAGTGCTGCGAAGTTGCGCGCTGGGGAGGAGGGCGCTGTGAGCATAGCCAGTGGGGGGCATGATCAGTGTGATTGCTCCCCCCACAGGCATAGGAGACTGCTGCAGCTGCTGGTTAGCAGCTGCTAGCAGTCCCCCAGTGCAGCCCAGCACACAGCAGCGTGTGCTGGGCTGCTGTGACTGTGTTATAAGAGGGAGGGTCCTCCAGAAAGCCTGGGACCAGGTAATTAGTACCCACCCCCTCCCCTCTCGGCGCCCATGTACACACTTATTCTCCTGATGCACACCTGGCTTGACTGGATGAATTTTCTGGCATGTTAGACTCAAAATACACATGCAAGTATGATTTTCTTTGAGCATGTCTTTTCCTACGTGTGTACAGTGCACAACTGTCCTGTAGATGTCTACACAGAAAAGAGGAGGAGTGCAGACCAGTCCAGTGTTTATTTTCTGCTAGTGCTAAGCAGTTCCAATTGGCTCTTGTTTTGTTTTTTTTGTATAATTATTCATTCGTATAACTAGTTCTGGAAGCAGGAAGAAATCAGTAAACTAATTTTTAGAATGAACAAAATAACCATCTGACTATAAATAGATTAATTGATAGATATATGGCTATCAGATGGATGCTTCGAATATTAAAATATTGACATGTAAGGTTCATAGATAATTGAGAAAGTACTGTAACATAACGTAGACCAAGAACTGGATACTTATTCTTGTCTAAACATATTATGCCAGAGAGAGAGACCTGTTGGGTTTTTAGCATGCAAACAATGCCCCCTGAGGGTTTGAATGAAGCCTTAGGTCTGTCAGTCTTATTATACTGTATTTTTTTCGTTGACTTCCTTGACCCTTCTATCTTTTACAAACTTTTGTTTCCCCTTCATGTGGAGGCATATGATAATAATTGTTCGTACTTTATATATTTGTTTTATTGAGTACTGAACTGATTATCTAGTGGTTTATATTAAATATAGAGATAGAGATTTTTATATTTAAATTATCTGTTTTATATTTTATATTTTTGTTTTATGAGATTTCTCCAGTTAAACTTAGAAACTGGCAGATAAATTAGGCTGTATTGTACTCCAGTGTAGAGAAATTCCTTTTTACCAAGACCAGAAGACTTTTACAAAGGCCAAAATACTTTACTGTTAGTGACCCTGTTTATTATCTGAAGCTCCCAAAGGACCCACAAAAGAGCTTTAGGAAAAATTGAAAAATCTTTTACTTGCAACCTCTAACTTGAGCACCATCACTAAAGAGCAATACACATTTTTTAGATTTCTCTCCTCTTTTTGTTGCACTATGCTGTCATCTGTTCTGTTTCCTAATCCTCCTTGGAGACTAATAATTTCAGAAATAGATTCTCTTACTAGCCTCTGTCAGTTTGTCACCATTGGTGGAAAGAGCAGAGACCCTTTGACAATTTAAACATTTAACAATACATTGCACTTACAATATTTTGATGTTTTAAAAACATGATAAATCTCCACAGTGGCAAAGCAGGAAATGAAGATTGAGCCCTGCAAGTCCTAATGATGGTAATAGACCTGGTAAGGCTCAGGTTCCGGTTATCCAAAGTCCACTGTAGTGAACAGCCAGCATTACACTCCCACTGCTTGAAGATGTGTAAAAGCCAGGCTTGACGCATTTCAGACCACCATTGGTCCCTCATGCATCCCCTTAAATACCCCCTCCTAACTACAATCAGTTGCAGATTATCGCCGCTAACCGGCATAACCAACCTCACTGCGCATGCCGGGAAACACACTGGAACAGATAATATCATCATGTGCATTCCACCATGCGTTCCAGAGGACACACGCGACCCAGATCATGTATCCCTGCACACTCCATCATGTATTACACAAAAGTCCTTATAGTAGCGCTGAACCGCAAATAGCCTTCCCAGCTTAAACATTATTTCCCAGCATGCGTTCCACTTCAGTTTAAAGCTGTAGCCATATAAACAGTCCAATATTAGTATCCATTGGTACCAAAGGTTTTAAAACTTCTTCTTTTTAAAAAATAGTGGATAGAAGTTTCCTTCTTATAACAGGGTCCATAGAGTGCAAACACAGTGCTCCAAATTAATACATAATACATAAAAAAAGGAAATACATCATTAGAGCAGCAAAATAAAAAACAAATAAAAACATAAGTTCGAAGAGAATAATATTTTAAAAAGCGACAAAATCATTGGATTAAAAATACATTATTATTTTAAAAAGCATTTGAGCTCAAACTCCACATTAAGACCCCTAGGAGCTCAAACTCTCCATTAAGACCCCTAGAAGCTAGGGTTTTTACTCAGAAATCTATTTAATTTCGGAACGCAAGAGTCCCCCATCAATGTCTCTCGTCCTCCACTTGGGAAGGATCTGTTGAGTGCCCCCCAAAAAATTTATGTAGCATTGTTTTAAGCCGTGACGTGGCCTAGCAGCTTCCCATGTATTTGCAAATGCATGCAACTAATATATCTGATTTCTATGACCATATAGTCTTCATATATTGTTGCAGGTACTATTCAGTGTGCTGAGGAACAATAGGGGGTTAAACCCCCCTCCTTTTTCTACTTAGTATGACCCCTCCCTTTCATGCACCTGATTAGTGCTGCTAGATTGATTGAGCAGCTGCCATTTTTTGTTTGTTTGGTATGAGTGGCATGAAGGAGCCAGCATTAGTAGGGCATGCTGGTTCTAGTAGTGCTAGTTGGAGTTCCCAGGGGTGACTCCCAGGTAAGCTGGCTCTCAATGTGGATGCATTTATGTATGCGCCTTTATCAGGAGGCCTTACATTTGACAAAATTTATATGTGCCTTTATAATGAGGACTTATAATTGGTATAATTTACATTTGGGGTGAGCGTTCGGGAGTAAGACCCCCGGGGCTGGTCTGGCTGGGCCCCCTCATGGCATCACCACTTAATACACATAGTTGCTTTTTACATCACATATTATGTTTGTATTTTTTTCATGTAATAATTCACATATATTTTAACCCCTTTTTCCAACACTCATTAATTAGTCTTACACACCTATACTTTACACTGCACTGTCACTCTTTTTCCATTTTTCGTGTGATGCCCTGGGGGAGTCCAGAGCTGGACGTTTTTCGGGGTGCACTGCGCCCCGGATGTGAACCCCTTAGTGTTAGGGACTGCTAGTAACAGAGAAGCCGTGATGTGGCCTTGCAGCTTCCCATGTATTTGCAAATGCATGCAACTAATATCTCTGATTTCTATGACCATATAGTCTTCATATATTGTTGCAGGTACTATTCAGTGTGCTGAGGAACAATAGGGGGTTAAACCCCCTCCTTTTTCATTTTACATAATAGATCCTTTTAAAATAGGAAGAGACTGTATGCGGCTCCAGGCCTTTACGTATATATTATATATGTGTTAAGACAAACGCATTTTAAGACACCTAGTGATTTTTCCATATATATACAATAAACCACATGCACACTCCAAATAACAAATCACACTTTTGGATTTGCATGTTATAAATTCTCTTATAGTGTAAATCTTATTGTTGACATTAAAATATTTTATTTTATTCATGTTAGAGCATACAGTTTTACACATAAGTCATGCTCCACAGCATTGGAAGACATTACTTCTAATACTTTGTCTAGGTTACTCTCCTATACTGCTCTTAAGCAGGTGATATTTTTAAGAAAGGGGCCCTTCTATAAATGAAGATTATTTTGTTCAGGTAATGAACCTAACCCCTAACAAGGAAACATTCTGTTACTTATTCCAATTGCTTTTCACATATTTCCACATCTGTATAGTTCCTTTTAATATGTGAAAACTGTCCAAAAGGGATACCCTCTAACCAGCATGAATGATGTTGGCTGGTTCTATCTATAAAGCAGGCACAGAAATAGACAAATTACAGGTGCACAACTCCAAATTACTAATTATATATAAATACATTATGCAATAAAATTTAGCAGTAAATAAATAGAGGTTTTTAGCATAATCATGGCCAAGGTTATGGGCCTACCCACCATATCCAGGTAACCCCTGTAGGGTAGGTCCATAACACACTATGGTTCAAATCTAGTGTGCAGGACACCCCCAAACCAGCTCAGCCCAGCCACCCCAGGGCATTGCTCTAATGAGAAAGGTGAAGTGTAACGTAAGATAGGTAAGAGCAGCTATGGCTGCATATATAGGATGGAGAAGTGAAAATACAATATAATAAACAACCAGTAAAAAGTTTTAAAATGTGCAAAAAAGTTAAAATGTATTATAATGCGATGCCCTGAAGCAGACCAACCAAAGCAATCCAGGGGACCCGCGCCCCAAAAATCAAACCAAAGTTGCACTACAGTATATAATTTGTAGGACTTACCTAAATTTTGCCTATTACTAGTGTGCATTCACAATGCCAGACTCCATGCTTTAAACCAATAAGGGAGGGGTGCTAGTCCAGGCTGAAGGTGTCTCATGTCTTCAGGTATGCAAAGAAGCACACTAAATTTAGGGTGTGCAGTCTAGGACCCTTTTCTATCTATAAAGCTACTGGAATCCGTTGACTTCCTATTGGTCTTAGTTTTAACTAAACTGTGTTGCACACATATGCAGAGATCAAAAAGGATATTTCCTCTTTGCTACAGGAAAAAGTGAATTTGATTCACAGAAGGTTTACAGGGAACTGTCATCTCCCCTCAATACAATTAATATCAATGAATGCTGCCAGGATACCAGGTTCACCTTTAGGACATTACTATGCCAAATGTGGTGGTCCTCCTAGTATGCCATAAATACTTTGGGATAACTGGGGGCGAATGTGGTACCCATAGCTGTGCTGACCTGCTGTAGATAGAAGGTACCATTAAAATAAAATGCATCTGGAGAATAAATTTGATACGCTCCAAAATAAAATTCTTCAAAAATGTGTTTAAATTACTATGATTCAGAAAGTAGAGTACTGATATAAGGCCATTTTCCATTAAAATTATCATGTATAATTTGCTAACATAGGCACTACAAATGATGTATTCATCTTCCCACTTAAGATCAGCAATTCTTCTAATCTTCTAAGCAGATCTCTAGTGTCTCTAGGTAAGCTTTAGTGGTGCAAACTAGAGTTTGTAAATAGGCAGAAATTACTAGTAAGGCTGTTGCAGTCAGATATTATAGGTCTTCAAGGTGGGTGTTGTCTACTACTAAAATGAAAGGTTCCCAGAATGGTCACTCACAGGGTTGTAAGCTATTTTTTTTATTAAATAACAATGTAATGAAAGGTCCTTATCTGGATGACCCACTTGTGTGTCTAGCACACTACCCAACACAAACTAGATGGTACATACCAATCACGTGTCATAAAAAGAATTCTGCTCAAACTCTAGGAACAGCAATAGCAACTCACAGTATGGGAGCCTGCCTTACATGTTTCATCAGCTACTGCATCAGGAATGTGGTTTCCCATATTATATTATATTATTATAGTTTTTGTAAGGTGCCACAACGCTGTGTAGTGCAACACAGTGGTAGAAACAGGACATACATAAAACAAGGACGTACAAGCTAGACTAAATTAATACAGATATGAAAGCAAAGGACATGGAGGGCTCTGCTCAAGAGAGAGTTTACAAACTAATTGGAAAAGGGCAAACCTGATACAATGAAGTGAGTATGGCTAATGGTGGAGATTTTGACAGTTGAAATGAAGTAGCAGTGTTACTTAGTAGTATGGATGTACTGTATAAGTAGGAGTAAGGTAGGCTATATTAAAGAGATTTTTTTTTCAACATCATTTAAATATATGAAGGATGAGAATGTCTGGTTATAAGTGATAGGAAATTCCATAAGTAGGATAAATACTTGTAAATACAATGAATGAACAGTGCTAGATCTATTGCCATATTCTCTATTTTTGTTTCTCCTTAACTTTCATATTGTATGAGATCTGTTCCTATGACAGCACATATGGAGACCCTTAATGTAAGTGTAGCTGATGCTACTGACAATACATGGAATAAGTACTTTACTTTGGATCCAGTAACCAAGCACATTGTGAGACTTCTCATCTCATACAGAATATTACTGGCAAATACTGGATATACTTGTTCTCTAAAATAAAATTAGTAGTAGAAGGGAAAACTTTGAAAGTTGAATTGATGCAGATTAAATCAAATAAAAAGAGATATTATTACTGGGGACTACTCAGTAAAATACATATCTAGTTTTGGGCATTATGCTTAAGCAAACATGTTATTTTTTGTGAACATGCTTTATTCTGCATACCATGTGCGTGTAGATATTCAGACGGTTACAACTAGGTTACCACCTGTGTCACAGGCAGAGATAATCTTATATTACAGAAGATACAGACTGCATTCACATACAGTCAGGTGCATAAATATTGGGACATTGACAGAATTTTCATAATTTGGCCTCTATTCACCACCACAATGGCTTTGAAATGAAACAAACAAGATGTGCTTTAACTGCAGACTTTCAGATTTAATTTGAGGGTAATTACATCCAAATCAGGTGAACGGTGTAGGAATTACAACGGTTTCTATATGTGCCTCCCACTTTTTAAGGGGCCAAAAGTAATGGGACTATCAAATCAAAAGCTATTTCATGGACAGGTGTGGGCTATTCCCTAGTTATTTCATTATCAATAAAGCAGGTAAAAGGTCTGGAGTTGATTCTAGGTGTGACATTTGCATTTGGAATCAGTTGCTGTCGACTCTCAATATGAGATCCAAAGAGCTGTCACTATCAGTGAAGATAGCCATTATTAGGCTGAAAAATCCAAACAAACCCATCAGAGAGATAGCAAAACCATTAGGTGTGGCCAAATCAACTGTTTGGAACATTCTTAAAAAGAAAGAATGCACCAGAGAGCTCAGCAACACCAAAAGACCCGGAAGACCACGGAAAACAACTGTGGTGGATGATAGAAGAATTATTTCCCTGGTGAAGAAAAACCCCTTCACAACAGTTGGCCAAATCAAGAACACTCTCCAGGAGGAAGATGTATATGTGTCAAAGTCAGCAATCAAGAGAAGACTTCACAAGAGTGAATATAGAGGGTTCACCACAAGATGTAAACCATTGGTGAGCCACAAAAACAGGAAGACCAGATTAGAGTTTGCCAAACAACATCTAAAAAAGCCATTACAGTTCTGGAACAACATCCTATGGACAGATGAGACAAAGATCAACTTGTACCAGAGTGATAGGAAGAGAAGAGTATGGAGAAGGAAAGGAACTGCTCATTATCCAAAACATACCATCTCATCAGTGAAGCATGGTGGTGGTAGTGTCATGGCGTATGGCTGCCAATGGAACTGGTTCCCTTGTATTTATTGATGATGCGACTGCTGACAAAAGCAGCAGAATGAATTCTGAAGTGTTTTGGGCAATATTATATGCTCATATTCAGTCAAATGCTTCAGAACTCTTTGGACGGCGTTTCACAGTGCAGATGGCCAATGACCCGAAGCATACTGCAAAAGCAACCAAAGAGTTTTTGAGGCTAAAAAGTGGAATGTTATGCAATGGCCCACTCAATCCCCTGAGCTGAATCCGATTGGGCATGCATTTTACTTGATGAAGACAAAACTGAAGGGAAAATGCCCCAAGAACAAGCAGGAACTGAAGACATTTGCAGTAGAGGCCTGGTAGAGCATCACCAGGGATGAAACTCAACGTTTGGTGATGTCTATGTGTTCCAGACTTCAGGCTGTAATTGCCTGCAAAGGATTTGCAACAAAGTATTAAAAAGTGAAAGTTAGATTTAGGATTGTTTAGTTTGTCCCATTACTTTTGGCCCCTTAAAAAGTGGGAGGCACATATAGAAACCGTTGTAATTCCTACACCGTTCACCTGATTTGGATGTAATTACTCCAAATTAAATCTGAAAGTCTGCAGTTAAAGCACATCTTGTTTGTTTCATTTCAAAGCCATTGTGGTGGTGAATATGAAAATTCTGTCAATGTCCCAATATTTATGCACCTGACTGTATGCATCAAAATGTAGATTTGGTGTAAATATGTGTTTTATAAATAAGCGGACAGGTCTTTTAACAAACATGTCGCAGGCATTTTGAATGTTTTTTAAAGTTGTTAATAATTATAATAACTAGGGAATCCTGACGTTAACTGCATTAGTTATGGAGGACATTATGGATATTAGTTACTGAGGATATTATGGAGATAATGAGTCCGTAATTTGAGGGTATTTGTCATATAGAGTTCTGCTAGAAAAACCACATTGGACAATGAAAATTTTTCCATTGTGACAGCAGTCTGAAACATGGCCGTTAATCTCCTCAACCAAGAAGTGTACAGCACTGTAGATAAGAGTTGTTAATTTTAGATGTATAGAAATATATTACTTATTTTAAATATAAAACAGATTTCCCAAAAGCATGATGGTCCATGAAAAAGCAGTTTTATAGGTAACCATTTCTATTCATTTAAAGTTAATTCATTAAGCAAGCCAATCTTAATATTAATTACGCACGCACTTATTCTGTTATGTCCACCCTTAAATTGTTCACACTAAATGGAAGAGGTTTCATTCAATCAAATAAGAGAATTATTTTTATGCATCTCTGAAAAAAAAACAGTTGACATTAATTTCCTAAAATAAATGCATTACACTAGATCCCACAATCCTACATTATTTCACCAAAACCTTCAGCTTAGCAGTGTATTGCACAGCTCTGGCTTCCTCACAGCCCACTGTCCCCCTGGTGCCTCCTGTCTCTGGAGGCATGTGAGGACTGACAACTCACCTCATGACCCCCAACTGTGGTTGCCTTTCTCACCCCCCCTCCTGGTGCTGCGTTTCGTGTGCCCCCTATTGAGTCTCCAGTCCCTACTCCTCCTCACCAGCCACAAGACCACTACTCAGCATTTAGCTGTCCACCAGTGACAGGTTCATGCTTATAACCTGATGCTGACCTAGTTAGTCAGCTTCTAACCACCTAATTTAGGCTCCAAGTCTGGCCTAACTGATGGTTATGCATTTCCCCCATATCTCTATTGTAGTTCTGTTTTTGCCAGACCCCCCATCTATCCCCTGCCTTCTCCCACCCACAGACACAATAGGGTTCAGTGTTCCCTTCCTATTCTCCTTCCTACTATCACATCAGTAGCAACCACTTTCACTTACCTAACATTTCAACACTTCACTGCTATTTTTTATTTTATTTTGTGTGGTGCCCTGGGGTGGTTTGGCTGGGATGCTTTGGGGGTGCCCCACGCCCCAGACATGAACCCCATAGTGTTAGGGACTTACCCGATGAGGTTACCTTGATGTTGGTGGGTAAGCTCATAACTTTAGCCAAATTTATGCCAAAACCTATAATTATTAATGTTCTATGGTGCATCTGGTCTCTCTCTTTTTGCTACTGTCACATCAGCCAGCCCCCCTTTTGCCTAACAACCAGCCCCCTTCTGTCTCTCCAGCCAGCCCTTCTTCTGTCTCATCAGCTAGCCCCTCTTCTGTCTCATAAGCCAGTACTCCCTTCTGTTTTTCCAGCCAGCATCCTCTACTCTCTCATCAGGCAGTCCCCCCTTCTGTCTCTTCAGCAAGCATCCCCTTCTGACTCTGCAGCTTCAACCCCCGGCCCCCTGCATCCAGCCCCGCAGCCCACAGACACTCACTCTCTCTGTCTGACAGCAGTGCAGCATGTGTGATGTGATGATGTCACACATGCCCTGTCTCAATTAATAAAAAATATAACAAACTTTATTCATTGTACCAATCGCCAGCAGCTGCTTTGGTAGCCTTGATTCTATCCCCAAACAAAGGGTGGCACTGTCAGGTGGCTCCCCCCCCAGCCAGTGCCTCTGGTGAGTGCCATCCTGGCCAAGGGTTAGATTCACCCATGCTTGTATGTACAGGAGAATATATGCACCTTTAGTTACAACTTCCTATATATATATATATATAACACATTTCTCAATACTGTCATACCTGGGATTTGAACCCATCACCTCCCACTTAGCAGTCATACACCTTACAGATGGAGCTTTATATACCTAGAATTTACAGGTTTCCTTCACAGGAGTAAATAGCTCCATGCGTAAGGTGTCTGACTGCAAACTGTGCGGTGATGGGTTCGAGTCTTGGTTATGACAGTATTTTGAAATCTATTAAATTTAGGAGATTTTTTAGGTGTCTCACCTCAGGAGCTAAGTGCTGTGTGTCTATCACTCTACACATGAAAGAAGATGGCAGCAGTAGCACTTCAGGTCGGAGGTCGCAGCTCCCTGCAAACTCTGGGTCCTAGTGCCCGGCAAGTATGCACAGAGAGGAGACAGTGCAGAGTGATGCTCTCCCAACAAAAATATATATTTTATCAGTCACAATTATGTGAATGACACATCTCTAGCAACTAACTGGTCAGTGCAAAATTTGGTGATAAGGAATTATTTATTATTAGACACATCTTTTGATGCAAATGAAAACTTGACTGACTGATGAGCTAAAGAGGAACATTGGCCAACCAACCTTGCTGAATACTAATTCATCCACCTTCCACAGACTCCAAGCACTATGTGAAAAACAAAAGCAATTATACCTTTTACTGAAGTTCCAAGCCAACTCTACCTATCTGTATGTACAGTATACTAGAGGTAATATAAAAGACATAGCCTACAAGGATACCCAGCACAATACAAAACATGTACCCTGAAAAGCTAACCACAAGTTAACAATGTCCAAGATTGTCAAAACCTTTCAAAACTTCTTTATGCAAATTACACATTTTGAGATTTGTTGAGATTCACAAAATGTATCTCCATTCCTAACCTACATAAGCACCTTAAGATATTTTATTGCAACTTAGGCCTTCAAAAAATAAAATACTTCAACTCGGAACCCCAAAGTTCAGGTGTGTTCGCTTTTCAGTAAAACCGAACTGCTCATCTCTACTTTCTAGTAGGTCAAGTACTGAAAACCTTACTTGAAACTAAAAAAACTGAAAACCTAGCTTAGCAGAAACAGCTCAGTTAAAGTGTCCCTTTTGTTAGGTGTTATTTTACTGTACTTTACGTTCTTAGGTAACGTAGGTACAGACACACAGGATTCAGTAAAGTATTGACTGAAATGCAAATTTTTCACTGATACTTATCAATAACCTTTTAACGCTAATATGGGGTAATTCACTGTTCACTCATAACTTCCCAATTAATAAAAATGTATCTTTTGAAAATACGAAACAACTATATATAGTGGCTGGTCTTGTATTCTTAAACAACTGTATAACTGGGATGAAGTATTGGAAAACTTTGAGTGCTAAGATATCTTCTCGCATCTCATGTCATGTTTATTCTTCTATTCTGACCCAATCCAGATCTGCCCACTATGTATAGAAGCCGGCGTGTGTCTCGCTCTCTCTTTCACTCTGATCTCCTTCCCATCTGATAGTGCCCTATGCTTCCTTACCACTAGCCCACTACTACTGGCTTATCACTTAAAGCCGCTGATCTGACAGCTGGGACCCTCATTTTCCCTGCAGCTAAATGGGTAAATATTGTACAAGGTGGGCGTTAGACTCTATTGTGAATTACAAAGTATTTATGTTAGCGATACAAAGTATGTATGCAAACGATTGAAGGATTACAATACTAACAATGCATTTTGTAACTATTTGTTGCATCAAGTATACTAAAATTAATAACATATTGAAATGGTGTGTGTGTGTGCACTGATTTACAGTAATATATGTTACCTTTATGAGGAGCACACTTACTTTGGTAACCGCTATGGCTAATGATGAGATATGAAAATTGTACTGATGTTCATGAACATATAAGCATGTGAACTATTTTGTTTCTTATAGTGTATTAAAGTGTGAATAACTTTGTTAAGTGGGTCCACTTATCTCTTTCCTGCCACTATAGAAAATTGAGCATGCGGGATTAATGGCTTGCTAAGATATAAACAGTAGAATAAACTATATTTAGTGAAGAACACCTGGGACAATTATCTCTATGTATCTGTAGAGCAGTGTTGTGAATTTCCCATTACCACTTCATTTTGCTAAATGCTTTGCTTAATGGTAAAAATAAGGTATTTGAATTTTAAAGATATGCAAATAAATGAAAGCAATTATATTTGATAAGTTAAATAATCAACTATTAGTGGTCTGTATTTATCAATTGCTTTTGTTTTACGTTTATTAAACTGATTCATAGATCAGTAAACATAACAAGGCACTACTCTGTATATTAAAGATGAGGAATATACAATATACATAGCATAAGAATATTAAAATAACAGTAGGACATTTTAACTAATAAAGTCATTTAAATGTTGGAGCATTAGTGCTCTTGAGTCACCCACGATACCAGGAGAAAATGTTGGACCTCAGGTAAATAGAGCTATCTAGTTTAAGATAAATTAGTGAACTATACCTACATATAAAGTTTTGTATGAAATTATCCTTTAATAAAATTCCACCACAGCTGGGAGGAGAGAATTACAGAAATGAAACCTTCCTAACTTTCAGAATAGTGATCCTTGATAGGTCCTGTATAGAAACTCCAGATTCAGGAGCTACATATGGTCCTCCCAACATTTCAAGCCTAAAACTGAAGCTTTAAAATGGCTATAACTAGGGTTGTTTTTGCATTGTTCTAGTTGTAACTAATTACCTTCAGGAGTAGGTCCCTGGAACCTGGATTAGTTAGGGGTCCATTTATCATCCTATAAATAATGTACTTCTTAGAGATGTGCAGGCTCGAATTAGTTTGGATTTTCCTGTCAAAAATCGGGTCTCAGAAAGAGACAAGACATCATCTTTCATGGACAAACATCATCTTTCATGGACTTTTGTCCATGAAAGATGATGTTTGTCCATGAAAGATGACGTCTTGCGTCTTTCTGAGATCCGATTTTTGGCGGGAAAAATCAAAATATGGCGGGAAAATCCAAACTAATCTGAGCCTGCATATATCTAGTATTTTTATGTAATTTAAATAAAAATTGTATTTTATAGTTACAGCCCCATTCATTATTATATTGTAGTAACGCAGGAGATATCACTGATATTTCCTGGTTACTTGTGCAGCCACAATAATTTCCACGCTCCCTGTACTTTAGTATGGGGATGTAGAAATATGTGAATTCATCAAATCCGAAATTAAGTATTTTTGGAATTTGAGTGTGTTTCCTCAGATGGCATACAGCCCCCGTAAGGCTTCACAAGCTGCCATTTACACAGCAGCCTATGAAGCAGCAGGCCTGCAGTGGTACTCAACTCCTCCTACCTCTCCCTTCTCCCTTCTGCACTCCATCTTCCCCCGGGGCTGCATGCTGCTGCAGCGTTAAGCCTCTTTCCTCTCTGTCTGTTCCCCGGTGGCACTTATATGTCCTTAATTAAGTGTTAATTTACTATAAACAGTTAATCAATAAAATAACATCATTGAAGAAGTACCTACAGTACATGTGCCACTGGGGAACAGACAGTTAGGAAGTGCTTCCTATCAGTAGGAGCATACAGCAGTGGGGAGAACATTGAAAAATAAAAAAAACCTCTAATTCATATATTATATATACTTAACGCAGTTGTAATCAGTGCTGTGCATGAGCCGCTTCTGTAAATGGAAGCAGCGCATCCACATCATGCAGCGTTAATGTAGGCGCTGCCAGAGAAATGTATCTCTTCCTGAAAAGCTGTGAACACAAAAATAAAAGCTTTTCGGAAGAAATAGTTATGGAGAGGAGCAATGATAAATTCCCTTGATACACTAATTAGGTAGAACTCAATGCAAGTTCTAAACATAATTATCGTCAAATAATTTTATGTTATAATGAATGCTCCCCTTAGTCTGAAGTCTAGTCAATGCAGGTTTTCACTTTTTTGCCTGTCTTTTCTTCTTTGAGCCCAATGGGTAATGTTTCATATCATTATAGTTCTCAGTTAGGTCTCCCAGAGTTACATTCAAGACTAAAAGATCTTAATATGTATAGTTTGGAGCAGAGAATGGAAAGGGGGACATGATATAAACGTTCAAATATATAAAGGGTTTTAACAAGGTAAAGGAAGGAGACATTCTTTAAAGAAAGAGAAGTATTAGAACAAGAGGACATGTTCTGAAACTGGAGGGTGGTAGGTTCATGGGAAATTTGAGGAAAAATTACTTCACAGAAAGGGTAGTGGACAAGTGGAATAGCCTCCCAACAGAGGTGGTAGAGGCTAAGACAGTAGAGCAATTTAAACATGCATGGGATAGACATAAGGATATCCTTCAGAAGAAGTAAGAATCAATAAGGGTTGGGTAACAATATGTTTAAAAATGGGGCAGACTAGATGGGCCAAGTGGTTCTTATCTGCCGTCAAATTCTATTTTTCTATGTTTCTATGAATGGTGAAAATAGTATTTTTCTTCCAATTCTTTATTAATGAATGAAAATCTGAAGAGTCCCGAAAAGACAGAATGGGTGAAAAGGAAAAAATCTGACATTATCCGATGACCCAATGCTTGGGTTATCAATATTTGGAAATTAAATCATCCCAAGGAAATAACATATGTAGCATTATGAGACAGACATGTTATTAACATCCCTTCCTCCCGAGTCCTCTCTCCTTCCTCGATTTCACTAACCATTAACAACCTCACCATCTCATCTATCATGCAAGTCCACTGTCTTGGAGTTATCCTTGACTCCAACCTCTCCTTCAAACCACACATTCAGTCCCTCTCCCAGTCTCCACCTTCTATTGATCTATCTATCTATCTATCTGCCGCAGTTCTCCCTTCTTACTCTCACCCTCCCTTTGCTTCTATTGTTTGATGCTTCATGTTGGATATTGTAACATACCAATGGGAGTCAGTAAAAGATAGCAGCAGCATCCTAAAGTGTAAAAATCAATATGGCTCCTGCCGACATGCTTTGCAAAGAAAAAAAGAAGTAATTACAAAAGTTCCATTTTGCCTTAAACACCCTGTCAGCTAAATGCATATCTTTATTTGCTGCTGTAAGAATACCAGAGTAATTCTCGTTGGAGATGGATTCACTTTAACTGTGCTAAGCATGAGTCAATCTCGGCCATTACACTAATTGGGTTAATCAAACGCTATGATACATTTTCTACTTGGCTGAGAGGAAATTATGTTTAAAATTTACTTTCACAGTAGATAAGAGGCATTTGTAGGTGCACTTTACCCAGGGTAAGATTGGCCCCTCTGTATTCTCAAGATTGGCCCCTCTGTATTCTCACCTCCTTGTGCATGTAAACAGCTTTTGGACATGGAGTCAGCAATCCGTAGCCGAAGAATAAAAGAAAAAAAAATTAGCATTCAAAACGGAAATTCAACCTTTTCCACTACAGCTACTCAGCATTCCGAAGCCCCGAGATGTAGAAATGATCCTGAGGAGTCAGCAGCTGCAAAGCTTCCCAGACAAAAACAAGTTACAGCATTATAGAACTTTTTTCCTTAAAAAGATCTAAAGAGGCGGAGTCTATTGGAAAGGGGAGTGGCCTGACAATAAGGAACCAAACTTTGGGCAAATTGGGCATTGCTTGACTAGTCCTACTTTCTCAATTGGAACTATTGGGAGGTAAAGCACATTATCTCGGTGTGTGTATGTGCCTCCACAGTTTAATTCCAGTATTATTAATAGTTTTGCTTTTCCTTATATACAGTAGCAGTACAGTACCAATTTTTTACAGATAATCGTTTTTGTTTTATAAGGTGCTGATCTCAATTATGTTTTCTAGGTTGATTTATTAATGTACAGTATTGAGGCTTTTGCTTACTAGTACAGTACTTTTCATGCTGTGGCTGTTTAATTTGGAGGTTCAGCCACATAGTTTGGTGAGTACAAACACATTAGGGTTACTTTCAGATATTGGAGCCCTGAATAATACTTTAATGTTGCTGGGAAAGGTTGAATTCCAATATGTTCTTTATTCACCATTTGTCTACATGATATATTTGTAAATTAATCAAACATGTTTTCCTTATTCAACTGCATGATCTATCAGTGAAAATGTTTTTACTGAAGTTGAGATAAAAGGATAACACTAACACTACAATAATAGATGGTTAGGTAAGTGCAATACGGTTTCATTTACTTTACCTTTTCAGTTGCAAGTTATGTAATTAATAGTTTGTGTTCTTCTTACACATATTCCATAATCAACACTGCCCAAATAGGTCTTAGGATTTCATTAATTAACATTCAAGTAATTAAATCTTTTTTATAAGCCACAAGACGTTTACTGAATAATTACATGCTAATTAACTAAATAAACTATTTAAATACACATTCAACAAATTGCAGTTAAACAAATGTCAATTAATATAAAATGACTCTTCGCATTATTTTTTTTAAAGAAGTATATAGAAACTAAAGTACAAATACCACTGATTACCTAATAATAAGCACCTTGATATTTACAGAATGCAATTAATAATCACCAACAACACTGCAGTAATTTTAAATGTAATATACATTGAGGGCTGCTGAGTCTGTTAGGCAGTTTAGTGATGCCTTTGAAATTTTCCTTTTATCTTTTTCCAGGGGTGAAATAACTCAAGGAAAATTCTAGGAAAAAAACTACAGGACAAAAATATACAGTTATTAAACAGTTGATTTGAACAAGGCCTTCCTATATAAAACTAATTCATAATCAACAATATTACATAACAAAACTCTGTTCATTGCACACAGGACCCGATTCAGACCCGCTCGCAAAGATGAATTCGCTCGTAGCCTGCCGATGTTTGCAATCTGCGCATGCGTATAAGTCGCAGTGTGCGATCGCCCCTTGTACATAGACGCCTCGCTAGAATGAGTGACAGGACGAGCCATTTGTGGGTGGTGACAGGGGGTGATTGATGGAAACGGGGGTGTGGTGTGCGAACGCAGGCGTGTCTGTGCGTCTGAACGCTGTTTCAAGGGCGTGCATAATAAAGACACACACTGAAGGCACACTGAAGCACTCGCAGCGCATGTGGTAGGGTATGGTCAGCCACAAGTGTTGCGTATGGGTCCGATGTTACCGATTGTTTAATACACTTCCTGGACATGACGTGTGTTACTAAGGGAAAGTGGACATGTTGTGACAGGCTGGTGGGCATCTAAATACATACTGCGATCGTACGCCAAGATATAGTGGGCGCGGTAATGTCTTGCTGTGCGATCGCGGGATTCTTTGGCAGCTGATGGCTGCTAGTGAACGCATCAAGCTAGCGGGTCTGAATCGGGCCCACAGGTCTAAATGTGTGTGTTAAATCTTATCTGTTTTATTATATTTGCATCCTGCTAAGTCTAGTGTGACTAGTTTCCTTTGTTGGTTAATGTTAAGTTCTAAATATGCTTACGGTAAGTGTTTCTGTGTTTGTGGTTCAGGTGGAAAGTTTGTGGGGTTATAAACCTCTCAGTCTTAAGCTGGGTACACATCAGATGATCAGCAAACAATGCAATGGACGTCCAGATTTCCCTTGAACTCCTGGACAAACGATATAGTGCATACACACTGTCCAATCTACCAAATGACCAAACCAGTGGCGGCTCCAGAGGTGGAACTCCAGCGCAGTCCAAAATTGAAATAGGGAAGTTACACAAACTGCCATTTCAAAAGCTGCTAAACATCTCTGGCTGGAAATAACTGGCAGTTGGTGTGGCTTTCCTATTTGAATTTTTAACTGCGCTGCAGCCCCACCTCTGGAGCCACCACTGGAGCAAACGATATATCGTGCGTTGATCGGTCATTTCATTGTTAACTATATAATGTTAACACATCGCCTGGTCGTGCGGTAGTGCGTATACACTGTATGATTTGAACAAAATCATTAAGGAGATTGACAGATTGAGCTGCATGAAGGGGCGAGCTAAAGATGCGACAGACGATGACGCGGAAGCGTGAATATTCATCTCATCTGAATCGGGCAAATCATTCAAAATATCGCCTAATGTGTATGTACCCAGCTTCAGTTTTAATTCGATATTTTTGTTATGTGTGCTAATTTCCCACTGTTTTATTGTTTCTCTAATTAACTTTTTCTCTACCTCATATTTACTATAATGGGGCCTTGCCATGGAGACTTGTGCTGGTTTTAGTGTTTCAATGGTTATTTACAGGATTTCTATTTCAATTTATATTTCAGATTGACAGACATTTTATGTGACAGCCTGTAACCCAGAAGATATTGTGGCCATACACTGTGAGATATTTCACATTTCCCTGTTCCTTCCCTGTGTAAGCACAAAGAAAATGTCAGGCAGCAATGCATACACTGACCATGGGGGCCGACTTGAAACTCCAAAAATATTACATCAGACGGACATGCTGGACGGTTCGTCATGTCTGACCAATTGATAAGTTGCTATTAGTCGCAAAATACACAGTACAATTATATGGGTGATCCGCTCAAAGCCGCCCAAATCAGAAACCTGCCAGAAAGTGACCGCATGTGAACCAGAGGGAGTCTTTGGGACCCAGCCTACTTTGGGCTTTTTAAGCCCTCTGCGGTGGTGACGAGCTGCTGAGCTCGGGACCTCCTGCTATATTCTAGCACCAGCCTACTGCAGCGTGGAACTTTGGTGAGAGGCTGTCAATTGGAAGCTTACTCCTCTGTTTGTTATTATTTGCACACAATTTGGATGCTTTTTTTTATGTTTATTGTTTTATTGTAGAATAAATGGAATTGTTATTTCCTTGAAAGTATTGAGTAATCTATTATTCCCATTTTTATCTACAATAGGCATCTTTTATTAACAATAAGCGACACCCAAGAACACTAATTTTTGCTTTATCTGTATATTGAAGTTGGTGTTACTTTATCCTGTGTAAAATGGGGCTGCAAGATTGTTAGGTTGCGCAGATATAGGTATAACTCACATTATGAATAGTATTTTGAACAGATAAGAGGGCGCATAGGTTGAGTCTCTCATATCCAAAATGCTTGGGACCAGGGGTAGTTTGGATATCGGAATATTCCGTATTTTGGAATATTTGCATATCATAATGAAATATTTGGGAATGGGACCCAAATCTAAACACAGAATGCATTTATATTTTATGTACACTTTACACACACAGCTTGCAGGTAATTATATACAATATTTTCGATAATTTTGAAGCTCAAACAAAGTTTGTGTACATACATGAAATTTGTTTGTTTCATACACAGATTATACACACAGCCTGAAGGTAATTTTACACAATATTTTTAATAATTTTGTACTTTAAACAAAGTTTGTGTACATTAAACCATCAAAAAACAAAGGTTTTACTATCTCAGTCACAGTAAAAAAAAAATCTGTATTTCGGAATATTCCGTATATCGGAATATTTGGATATGGGAGGCTCAAACTGTATTAATATACACCTGATTTAACTTTTTTCAATGAAATTACTACTTTAAATTACTTATTTTGTATTTACTTATTAATTTTTCATAATTTTATTTTTGAATACAGTTGAACCTGGATAAGTGGGATCTCAAGGGACGGCACGTTTAGTTTCACTTAAGATGTATCTCACTTATCCAGTTTCTCACTTATCCAGGTTCAAGAAGTGTTTGTCTCACTTATAGAGGTTCTCACCCCTGTAAGTCAAGGTATAGACTACGGGGTCAATCCTATTAGCCGTGATGATCTCGCCGGTGCGAGTCATCGCGGCAGTGGCCACACTATACGGCAGCCCGGATTCGCCAAATTTTGCTCGCAGCCCAATAGGGCAGCGAGCAAAGTTTAGCAAATTCAGGTGCGATGTGCCGGTCCATTGCCGGCGTTTTAACGCCGTTGCAACGGCACATCGCACCCTTCGCACGGAATAGGATTGACCCCATAGAGACTTCTCAAAAACCTGTACTAATCCCAGTTACAGAGGTTCTAAAGGCGGTCATCTCATTTATAGAGGTTAATAATCTGCACTAATCTTACTTAAAGAGGTCCAAACAGCAAAAGGTGATTATTCCTAATAATCGAGAAAAATCAGTCTCAGTTAAAAAGGTTTCACAATATCACTATAACAGTTTTTTGGTGCAAAACTGCCTGGACCTCACAGTTAGTCCCAGTAATAGAGGTTTCCCACTTATCCAGGTCTCACTTATCCAGGTTCGACTGTATTAGTGTTATTATAGCATATGTTTTACTCACAAAAGTTAATTCTTATCATTGTAGATGAATCTTCATGGTATAATAAAGCATATTAATATATTTTATTATTTTCTTTGTAATTCGTTGGCATCTCTTTTGTTTATTAATCATATTTTATTGCTACATTTTTATTATTATACACCTATTCACTTATATCCATTAATTACTTGTGGGAAAACTACCATATCAAGCATAGTTATAAATAGCATATTTCATTATTTCTTTTTTGTTATACTCATTGACCTAATTTTACTTTAATTAATGACTTCATTATACACTTATACTTTTAGTCATCAGCTCTCAAAAATAATTTGCTACTTAAAAAGACTTGTAGCTTGTTATCAATAGTTTTTCCCACGTAATTCATTACATTCACTTATATATTTAACATTATTATTCATTATATTTTCACAGTAAACTTCTTATTTCTACCTATCTCCCTTTTTAATATTGTCACATTTATTTGTTGTTTTAATATTTCTTCTGCAATGAAAAAATAGTGTACTACATTTATTTGTATTGGTTATTACTCTTACCATCCTGCCCCTGTGCTCATCTACCTGCACCACTGGCCCCCAATGTTTTTTTTTTTTAACCACACCGCTCTCTACACACAGCTTTAGGAAATTTAGTGCCATGTGACTTTACATGTGCTGGTTGGACTCTACAGTATGTTATCCAAGCATTCTACAGCAACAAATTACTTAGTTAAAAGTAAAACAAGTGATCCGATATGCAAAATTATTATCTTAGGTTATAAATGATCAATTTGTTGTTATTTTTTTCATGTAGCAGCCCATTTACCTTAGAAGTGTGTATGATAACCTGTACTTGGTTGAACACAGGTCTTTTGCATGTAGTTGTAGGGGCGTATTCCATGGAGGTGCAAATTGAGGAAATAGGAGACACTAGGCAATAACATAACTAATATGACTAATGGCTTACCTTAAAGGATATGATAAAATATAATCTGAGGCCTATGCAGATACAAAAAAATGGTCATGGTCTGAGCACAGGTCGAGAATTGCATTGTGAGGAGTACACCTAACTGCACTATAATAGGTGCCAATGTATAGCCAATTCTCTGCAGTTTATTTACCTCCTTAAATGTTCCCTTCATCAACAATACCATGGATACTCTACTGTATGAAGCTTAAAGACCAGGATCAACCAAGAACCATTAACAGTATCAGGGGTCTATTTACTAAGCCTTAGTTGGAGATAAAGTGAACGGAGATAAGGTACTGTACCAGCCAATCAGCTCCTAACTGCCATGTAACAGGCTGTGTGGCATTTATATGTGGTCGCCCAGTTGAGCTGTCAGTCACCAGCGGCCTCTGCAGCAAGTGTACAGGTGGTCGGCTGACCGCCCGTACACACAGCACGATGCACCAAAATATCTGCAGATATATTGGCATCGGCTGCGCTGCACAGCCGACATAATATGTCTGTGTACGACGTCGTTCACAGACATATGGTCTGTACACACTGACCAACGCACACACGACATGTTGCCTGTTCAATTGAACGGCCGATATATCGGCCAGTGTGTACCCAGCATTAGACACCATACTGAGTCAAAGAAAAAAGTCACAGCATTCGGGGCAGAATAAAAATCCTTTATAACATTAGTGTTATGTTATTTCTCTGAGGAAATCATTACTGCAGTAATGAAATACGTCAGTATGTTTTATTTTTCTAAAGAGACCATGGTTTTGGATGACTGATTGTCTACTACTGAAGATTTTAAATCTGTAATTACATTTGGCATAAATATTAACAGCTACTTACAGTATAAGTGAAGACCACTGAGCAAGTTACGCAGTTCAACTGAGATGCCCTCCATAGAAGGAGATGCTGTACTGAAATTTATCGAGGAGCACCCATGCGAGTATATGGCCTCAATTGATTGCTCTCACTCCTGAACTTTTGTTATATGATATTAAACTGATCTATACCGACTATTTGGTGTTTTTGTGAGATAACATACATTTCCATTGACACCATGATTTTCATCATCAGTTTATAACAGTTTAGATTTTCAAAAGAAAAATGTTTTGTGTGATAAATTGATACCAGCTCATCACCAATTTTATCTATAGATTTGCCTGCAGAAATACATAATTATGGCTCATTCTTTTATTATTGTTTAATAAATGTGTGTATATTTTAATAAGTGTGATTCTAAATATAACATTACACTCAGTTTTATTATGCTACCCATATGTTGTTACTTTACAGTACAGTACTTCTATTTTTTATTTTTTTAGTAAATTAATACATTCATACTCAACACCTAGTGGGTTATTTTTATATTGACCAAACAAAGGGGCCTATTTATTAAATAATATTTGAGAGTTACCCTCTGAAAACACCCATTTTCAGGAGGGGGGGATAACATCAAATAGTAAGTAACCTCTGAATGTATGTACGGAGGACTACAGCAGATATATGAAATATCTGCTGTGGTCCCCCATTTTCAATGGCAAAAGCAGCCCCTATAGCTTTCTATGGGGGCTGCTTTATTGCCAAATTTTCCCAACTCAGAAATGCTTGCCCCATTTGAAGATGGCGTTAGCCATTGTAGCCTATAGACTACAGTCTGCAAAAAGCACCCAGCACACTCCAGTCACACATACACAATCAGGAGCCCGCACATGCGCAGTATGGCGGTCTGCCCCAGAAAATGAAAGTAAAGTGAGCAAAGTAAAGTGATCGCTAACCAATTTACTATTACACGTCTCAGAGACAGGCTCCTATCGCAGAGCACCTGTTCCTGTATGTGGGTAATGATACATACATAATTTCTTATTGCCGGGATAAGTAGCAATAAGTAATTAGAATTATCGGATCTAAAACAAAAAGATTAATAAATGGCCCCTCAAATCTTAACATACTGTTGTGAAACCCAACTACCAGATTTTAAGTTTAGTGTTGAGGTATTCTTAATATCCAAAGTAAATAATAATAGCAACTATGTTTTCCTAAATTCCTATCAGCCAGAAAATATTCTAGATATCGTAAACTGATAGGAAGAATAATTGTTTGTCACCTGGCTGAATACCCCAGCATACTGTATCATGTAGTCTAACATTATTGGACAAGTTCAAAATATCAGGAAATAAATAATACATATTATTTTTGTATCTAGTTCATGAGGTCCCAGATTAAATTGGATATCACTTAAGAGCTTTAAATTTATTTTTAAAAAACATCTGTTTTTATAATGTTCCTATTAAACAATTCAAATATAAACAGTGCATAGTGCATCAGAAAAAGGGATGCCAGCATAGAAACATATGGTAATAATTGTGAGAGATGATACAAATATGGTAAACACATAAAGAAAAGTATACAAAGTACTGTAAAACTTGTATTTGTGTAGAAGTGAGTACGATCTGCTGATGCAAAAACAATCAGCAAATAATTAAATAGACAGATATAGTACAATGGAGATTCTGTTAGAACCTAAAAATATACATCCAAAAGTCATAACAAGAAAAATAAAAAGACAACATAAGGAGTGGAGGGAAAGAGATAGATGGGAAAACAGATGCAATCAGTGTGTATAATCCATTGATAGTAGTACCTAAGTACCAAACTGTCAGTGCCGTCATCACAGCTCCTGATTTAATCATCCAAGGAAGGGATGAGAACTACCAATGCACTGAGAAGCATCAATATAGACTAGGGGTGAGCGGGTTCGGATTTCTGATTTCCGAACCCCCCCCGAGCCCCCCTGATCCGAGACCGATCCGAGTCAGGCTCGACTTTTCCCGCCTGACTCGGATCTGAAATTGAGGCAAAACGTCATCATCCCGCCTTCCGGGTCTCGCGGGTTTTGGATCCTATATAAGGTACCCCCGTCTGTGCCATTTTCTCACTCGGCTGTGGACAGTGAAGAGGGAGGGTGGGAGTTAGGGCTGGCTGGGCTGGGTAGTGTAGTGTAGTGCAGTGTAGTGTTGTGCTGTGCTGTGCTGCTGTTGTCCATAGGGGCTGTGTCCACTCCTCCAAAGTCCATAGGGGCTGGCTGGACTGTGTTGTGCAGTCAGTTGTCCATAGGGGCTGTGTCCACTCCAAAGTCCTGTGCAGTGTCCCAGTCCTAAAGGGGTGCTGTAGTGTTGTCCAGGGGGTGCTCTGTCCATCAGGGGTGCTCCCCCCAAGTGCAAAAAATATATATATTTTTTCTGTGTTTGTGAATTGTGTGCACAGTAGCCGCACGTGCATCAACAAAGTAGTGCCAAGCATGCGCCTGTGTCATAAGTAAAGGGCCGGCTGATTGACCGTTAAAGGGTGCTGTAACCCTCAAAGTGCACTCCAAACAAAATAAAAAATATTTTCTGTGTTTGTGAATTGTGTGCACTGTGGCTGCACGTGCATCAACAAAGGAGCAGCGCCAAGCGTGCGCCTGTGTCCCATTAGTAAAGGGCCGGCTGGCTTGTCCATTAAAGGGTGCTGTAACCCCCAAAGTACACTCCAAACAATATAAAAAAATATTTTCTGTGTTGGTGAATTGTGTGCACTGTGGCTGCACGAGCATCAACAAAGGAGCAGCGCCAAGCGTGCGCCGGTGTCCCATTAGTAAAGGGCCGGCTGGTTTGTCCATTAAAGGGTGCTGTAACCCCCAAAGTACACTCCAAACAAAATAAAAAAATATTTTCTGTGTTTGTGAACTGTGTGCACTGTGGCTGCACGTGCATCAACAAAGGAGCAGCGCCAAGCGTGCGCCTGTGTCCCATTAGTAAAGGGCCAGCTGGCTTGTCCGTTAAAGGGTGCTGTAACCCCCAAAGTACACTCCAAACAAAAAAAAAATATTTTCTGTGTTTGTGAATTGTGTGCACTGTAGCCGCACGTGCATCAACAAAGTAGTGCCAAGCGTGCGCCTGTGTCATAAGTAAAGGGCCATCTGGCTTGACCGTTAAAGGGTGCTATAACCCCCAAAGTGCACTCCAAACAAAATAAAAAATATTTTCTGTGTTTGTGAATTGTTTGCACTGCGGCTGCATGTGCATCAACAAGGGAGCATTGCCAAGCGTGCGCCTGTGTCCCATTAGTAAAGGGCCGGCTGGCTTGTCCGCTAAAGGGTGCTGTAACCCCCAAAGTACACTCCAAACAAAATAAAAAATATTTTCTGTGTTTGTGTGCGCCTTAGCCGCACATATATATCAATATAACATAAATGGAGGACCAAACTTTCTCCGATAAAAATAAAGTAGGGAAAGATCAAGAACCACTTCCTCCTAGTGCTGTTGCTGCTGCTGGGAGTTGTTCATCATCCCAGAGAGGAAGTAGGAACACCACTACTTTTACTAAACAATTGACCCTCCAACAGTCCCTAGCGAGGAGGATGAAGTACGACAGCAGTCATCTTGAAGCAAAACGTATAACTGAGGCCTTGACTGCTATGTTGGTGTTAGACGTGCGTCCGGTATCCACCATTAGTGCAGGGGGATTTAGACAATTGATGGAGGTAGTGTGTCCCCGGTCCCAAATCCCGTCTAGATTCCACCTGCATCCTCAAAGCAGCAGTGACAAGCGTGCGTCTGTCTGTTAAAGGGTGGTGTAACCCTCAAAGTGCGCTCCACAAACAATAAAAAAATTATTTTTTCTGTCTTTGTGAATTGTGTGGGCTGTAGCCGCACCTGCATCCTCAAAGCAGCAGCGACAAGCGTGCGTCTGTCTGTTAAAGGGTGGTGTAACCCCCAAAGTGCACTCCAACCAAAATAAAATAATCTTTTTTTCTGTGTTTGTGTGTGAAATGTATGCGCAGTAGCCGCACCTGCATCCTCAAAGCAGCAGCGACAAGCGTGCGTCTGTCTGTTAAAGGGTGGTGTAATCCTCAAAGTGCGCTCCACAAAAAATAAAAAATTCTTTTTTTTCCTGTCTTTGTGAATTGTGTGGGCTGTAGCCACACCTGCATCCTCAAAGCAGTGACAAGCGTGCGTCTGTCTGTTAAAGGATTACATCGGTGACAGGATCCAAGTAGGCATGTCAGACCGTCCGTACATGTACTGGCAGGAAAAAGAGGCAATTTGGAGGCCCCTGTACAAACTGGCTCTATTTTACCTGAGTTGCCCCCCCTCCAGTGTGCACTCCGAAAGAGTGTTTAGTGCAGCCGGGAACCTTGTCAGCAAAAGGCGTAGGAGGTTGCTTCCACAAAATGGAGAAGATAATGTTCATAAAAATGAATTATCAACTCTTCCAGAGAGACCAGCCTCCAGAACGTACAGAGGGACCTGTGGTGGTGGATTCCAGTGGGGACGAATTAATACTCTGCGAGGATGATGATGTACACAACACTGAAGAGGGTGAGGAATCGGTGAATGAGGAGGATGAGGATGACATCTTGCCTCCGTAGAGCCAGTTTGTGCAGGGCCAGATTAATTGCCAGCCTGTTTTGTGGGGGCCCAAACGAACCAATCATTTCAGCCACTGTCGTGTGGCAGACCCTGGCGCTGAAATGATTGGTTTGTTAAAGTGTGCATGTCCTGTTTATACAACATAAGGGTGGGTGGGAGGGCCCAAGGACAATTTCATCTTGCACCTCTTTTTTTTCTTTGCATTATGTACTGTTTGGGGCCTAGTTTTTCAAACTGCCATCCTGTCTGCCACTGCAGTGTCAGTCCTAGATGGGCCACGTGTTTGTGCCGCCCACTCGTGTCGCTTAGCATAGTCATCCATCTACCTCGGTGCAACCATTTGGACATAAAAACACTATTGTGAGGTGTGAGGTTTTCAGAATAGACTGGAAATGAGTGGAAATTAAGGTTTTTGAGGTTAATAATAGCATAGGACCAGAAAAATCAACACATTCTGTGATTTTAGCTGTTTTTATGCTTTTTTAAAAAAAAAATACAGATCCAAAACACAAAACCCAGAACCCAAAACACGGAAGGGTGGTTTTGGCAAAACCAATCCAGATCCAAAACACGAAGAAAGATCCAGATCCTAAACCAAAACACGAAAAGTGGCCGGTGCACAACCCCTAATATAGACTAAAGCACCCTAATATAAAGTCTCAGATATCAACTGATAAATATGTCAGAGAAAAGAAGGAAGTCACAGGATCTACATCTAAGAAAGGAAATTATATTGTAGACTCAAACACGGTGAACATGTAGTTTTGAGTTGCAGTATCTAGATGTGCAATATAAAAACCCAATTTTAATGAGAAAGCAACACAATCTTTTCAATGACTGGAAAAGTGTCTCTTCTATCAAAATTAAGTAATTGAATAAAGGAGCAGGAACGGAGGGAATTGTGACGTCCACTTAAGTAAAATATTTTTCTTTTGAAACTGTCATAACTGTGGTGAGTGGAATAATATCAGCCTTCTGCTGAAGCAGGTCCCAGTTTTGAAAGTTAAGGTGCATATTATCCACTACACGATGAAAGAACTATTGAACAATAACAACATCGTTATAGTTCAATCGTTCATTATACTGTGCAGTGGATAATGTGCCGACGCTGAACACGTTCAGTGCAGGCACCCTCCCTCATCCCCGAACATGCAGAACCTGACGATATTGTCAGGTTGGGCAGTATGTTCAGATGATGACAGATGCTGACAACGACCAGTGGGAGTGCACATCGCTGGTCGTTGCCGGCATAATTACTGCAGATTAATGAACGATTGAATGATAACGATGTCATTATCGTTCAATCGTTCATTCATATTATGTAGTGGATATGCGCCTTTAGAGTATAACAATGCTAGGAGGTCACTGAATAGAGGCAGAGAGAAAACACGATATACAAAATAAACAACTTTATCGCAACATTTTCAAATTTGCCCACATTACCAAATATTATGACAAAAGACGGGGAAGCAAATAAATTATAGACAGCAAAAAGGAGAAGAGAGGGAATCTCGAGGGAAATCAATAAGGACGAATATCTCGGATTTGCAAAAATTCTCCTTATAACCAGCAAAAGTTCCAAATTGCAAACTGATGTCAGCCATTGAGTAGGCCTGGTCTGCTGCAAATTTGAGTTGATATCGAGTATGTGTATGTCACAGAAATGTAAGGGTACTGCCTTATTAGTACCGTTACTGAAACCTTGTGAAAAGTTGGTAAATAAATATTGAAGATTATTTGCAAAACAGTCAGGGTCGAGTTGTTGCTAGATTTTTGTAAAAACATAAGATAATAGCCATAGGTATTTCTATTTGTGCAGTCTTCTGTCCAGGGGCGGTTTAATAGAGGATGGGGACTGTGTGCAGACTCAGTATGAGTCCCCTTCTCTCTGCGGCGCAGTAGACTCTGACATTGTGCCTGAGTCTACTGCACTTGCACAGGTCTCCAGTAACATGGCACCCGCACCATGGCCCCAGAGACTCTGCTACTGCGCATGCACAAATCTCCAGGAAAATGGCCGCCGCTTTCCCAGTGATTTGTGCTACTGCTACAGCGCCGACGCGGGAATGCGAAGAGGTAAGTATTAAACATGGGTGCAAGGTGTGCAGTGTTGACTGTTTACTACAGCTATATTTCTATTCACCAAGAGATTATGAATTCTGCATAGGTCTTATTCTGCCCTCATTATGTTTATAACTTTGTGTTATAAGTCCTATGTAATATTTTTTATGTGTTCCTAATAAAAGTTATGCTTTAACAATTAACAATAATTGGATCTAGTTCTCCCAACACTGGTGTATAACCAAGGTGACTTGTTGCTAGCATCCAGTGTGCTCTTACATAAGTTTCATAGCAAATGGCTTTATTCTGTAATTTTTCAAATTTCTAACTTGGTGCTGATCACTATTATAACTATTCATCTTTTGGATATTAAGTCATTACATTGTTGCTGTTCTGTTAATATTCTACTTTTAATATTTTTAGGTCTAGATATATTTTCATAGTACATGGGAAGAACACATGCAATCATGCTTAGGAAACATCTTCCATGGTTTCAAATGAAGATGCTGACGGCATTAGTGTTTTTATTCAGATTCAATTAGCCAGTGCAAGTTGTAATGTTCTCTCCTCGGTGCTATTGAACTGAGCAATCACTGTTCAAATTACCTCTGCTGTCAGCAAAACCGCTTTGGGCTTTTTTGCAACTAAACAGTAAATGAAAGAGGAAAACACATACATAACACTTAAAATAGTAATTTGAAGTATATTATCCCAGAGCAGCTAGTTATTGGGTTGGTGACAAGTCAAGATTATGAGCAGAAATCAAACAGAAAAAAATCAAGTACAACACAACTACCTGTAACAAGCCACTAAATGGTGGTCACATTATGCAGCATTTTTGTACAAACATACTGTAAACGAATTAAAAATACATTTAAAAGTTAACTAATTGTAGGTTATGTATATAAACTACAGTATGCACTGCCCAATACAACATATAGTTCAAAGTGACTGCTTGTTTGTAAATATATATATACTGTACTTTTTTTGACCCATCATTCACCAGATTGCCAGCTAGTGTGGCTGCCATTTAGCCTCATCACCCTGTGAGTCTCTTCCATCTCTCTGTCACACACCCCTCATCTTTCTAATCTCTGCCCCCTCCTCCATCACCCTCTCATTTCTATCCTCTTTCATCTGCCTATCATTTCAATCAAGCACTGATGTCTTCCCCCATCTTCCCATCTCTGCCCCCTCACCCACAGCACAACTGCATCTGTCTCTCTCGTCCCTTTTTTCACCTCCTAATCTTTCTCTTTTATCTCTGTCCCCCCTCTCTTTCATTTGTCTACCTGCCCCCTCACTTTCATCTCTCTCCTCTTCCCGTCATTCATCTTTTTCCCTCTCCCCCTTCTGGTCTCTGTCCCTCTTCTCCCACCTCCTAATCTCTCTATTTTATCTCTGTCCCCCTGCCCCCTCACTTTCATCTCTGTCTCCTTCCACCTCTTTCATCTCTTTCTCTCTCCCCCTTTTGCCTCTGTCCCTCTTCCCACTCTTTCTCTTTCACCTCTGTACCTCTCCTTCCCTCCATCTCTCATCTCTGTTCCCTTCACTCATCTGTCATTAAGGAGATTGAGTGGAACCAAGAGTATAGGAGGCTCGATCACAAGGGCCCAAGAGTGTGGGGGTCAATCGTGGGGGCCTGTGAGTCAGGGAGGGTGTTCATGGAGGCCCATGAGTGGTTGGGTAATCGTGGAGGGCACACAAGTGGAGAGGGGGCATCGGCTCCAGGCACTGGCTGGGGGTGATGTGAGGATGTGGCTGCGTCTATCAGGCAGCCAATGAGAACATTGAGTGGAAAGAGGGGATGGGCTTCCCTGCAGCACTCTACTAAGTCTGCTCTAGACTGACAATAGCAGCAATAGCAGCATTTTAGTAAAATAAAACATTTTGATTTTTTTTATTGATTTAGGGGCTCAAGAGTTTAGCTGAAATTTGCATTTTCATATGTAATGAAGTCTGGATTCTATGTGTCATATACAGTATGGGGTATATTTACTAAAGTGTGGTTTTTAGAAGTGGAGCTGTTGCCCATGGCAACCAATCAGATTCTAGCTAATATTTTCTAGAAGGTGTTAGATAAATGATAAGTACAGTAGAATATGGTTGGTTGCTATGGGCAACAACTCCACTTCTAAAAACCCGCACTTTAGTAAATATATCCCTAAATGTCTTACATAGTGCACTTATAGTTATTGTAAATATTATGGAGAGGGAGGTTTAGTTTAAAGGTTATCTATTGTGGATTAGATTTTATAAAAGACCATATTTCCACAATTTGTGGGATTGTGTTTTTTGGGGCCAGAGTCGCAAAAAGCTGAAATCGTCGAAAAGCGCAACGTTTTGCTTCATTTGCTTGTTTTGAGACAACGTTTTTGCCTGCTTACTCAATGTGCGCACCCGCTTTTCGCCCTATTCAAATATAGAACAGGCGAAAACGCATATGGGTGAATGCAGCAAATAGCGAAACTGGCGAAAAGGTAAATTTTTTTGGGGGGGAAATCAGTCTGTATCCCCAACAAAGCCTAACTCACCCAGGGAATCAGTATAGAAGTGTATTATTAGCCATAATAAAAGTTATTAGGGATCTTATTTTAAATGAATGGGCTGTTATATGCATATTTGCGTGTGGAAAAGTGTGGAAAAATTATATTAAGCAAAGTCTTTTATGAAAAAGAATTGCTGTAGTTAAATTGGGGGTACATGTAAATGGATACTAGTATATTTTGGGGTTTGTAAAGTGCAGAATAATTTTTTTTTTTAATACACCTGCTGCAGCCTCAGCTAATCCTAAAAACACCTATCCCATCCATACAGCACCCCAAAATACCTGTCCCAGTACTTTAGACCCATTTTCCAACACTGTTTAAATTTTCGCCCTAAAAATTATGTCTTATTTTTTTTTTGCCTAATTAGCCATTAGGGGGAGTGTCCAAAGGGTTCTGAACCAAGGCCCCCAAGGCACTCGCTCTGAATCAGGGCATTTTTTTTTTTTTGTGCGGCCTCCTGGCCGATCGCATAGCTATGGGTGACCACCCACAGCTATTGCGAGCGGCCAGGATGATGGTCGCGATGGTCAAAACCATCGCGATCATCGGGGCTTGCGACGAGACCCTTGTGGTAGGGTCTTGTGGCCGCAAGTCCCAGATAGCTTCCGGCTCTAATAGAGCCGGAAGCTCTCCCACTGACATCACTGGTGATGTCAGTGGGGCCGTCCACAAATGGCAGGCGTTCGCTTGGGAACGCCTCCATTTGTTAAGACACCCCCCTTCACACCTACAAAATGGAGTGAGCTGTCGACAGCTGTCCCTTTTGTAGTGAGCCACGGAGCAAGAGAATTTCTCTCTCGTTCCGGGGCTTGTGCACGCGCAGTGTGGCCGCTGCGCGTGCGCAGACCCCACCATCGACCTTGCGAGCGCTCAAGCGCTTGCTAGCGCGTCTGCATCAGTCCCCAAGTCCCCCCATTTTTACCCCAAAATATGGATTTTGCACTTGTTTTCTCCTGCCTTTGGGTGGAGAAACTTTTTTGGCTGTTTTTGCCTATGGAGTTTCCGCCTAGGCGAAAACGTCCTGGAATTGAATAAGGTGATACTTTGGAAACAGGCGAAAGCCGCGCATCGGCGAAAACTTTTCACCTCTAATTGAATACAGGCCTTGGTAATAATACCAACACATATTTAGAGAATACACTCAGATATAGGACAGGATCAAACTTCCGAAAATGCCATTTTCAGAGGTGTGCCTGCTTACAACATATGCACCAAGCTCTGGAATGCGATACATTCCAGATCGTGGATGCAGTGGGCAACGCCATTTTTAGATGGCATTACCCAGTAGAAGCCTAACTTATTGGTAATTATGTTGGAATTTCTCCAAAAAATCTTGTGCTGCAATATGTCAAGAAGCAAATTATTATTTACTTTACAATAAACTGCTTCCAAATAGATTTCTAGTCATGAAATTATTAACTGATAGTGAGAAGCAGAACTTATGCCGGCTAAATTATGCTTCTGAATATATTATAGAAATCTAATTGGCTAGACTTATGCAGTGAAATTTTGGTATGACCCTATTGTTACTCAAAAAGAACCCCTTTAAGCAGGGACGGATTGGCCATATAATTCACCAGGAAGATTCCTGGTGGGCAGATGGGACTATGGGGCTATCTGTTGCATGTAGTCTTGCCCCCAGTAATACATCACCATGAGAGGCAGCCCTCCAACATCTGTAATCAGCCTGCCCGCTGAGGAGCTCTGAGCTACTGACATCTCAAGAACAGGCTTACGAGTCAGAGCTCCTGCCTCCTCCAGTCCCCACCCAGACGGAACTGCACTACCACAGACACGCTTTAGAGACAGAGTGGTCACCATCCAGGTGCCTGTTCTGGGTAAGTGCTGTTACCTGCAGAGAAATAGCTGAGGCTGTGAATAGGGGCTAATGCTGAAGTAACCCTGGCCGGGGGTGAGGATCCAGGACTCCAGGGCAGCAAGGACACCAGGGCAGGTTGCCTTCATGTACATGGCTGATGGTGGTCGGACCAGAACTTCTGCATCCATGACCTGACTTGCTGCTGGCAATGGCTGCTCGGTAGTTGCTCCGGCCAGGGTGCCACAAATTAGTCATCCAACTAGGGCAGAGCATCTGCTGAGCTGAGCCTGAATGTGTGGACGGAGTGGTGCTTGTGGCTCCGCCAACACCATGCTCGCAGTATGGAGGCACTGATCTCTTTATGTGCTTCTGGGCTCATCTTAACAGCAGGTGAACCCCCCCCCCCATCAGATGGCTGATCTACTGTGCCCTGCAACAGGGGGGGAGGGATCTGAGTAAGTGGGGAGATATATGTGTCTAAGGGGAGGGGAGCTTGTTAAGAGAAAGCTGTGTGTGTTAGTGTGTGTGTGGGGGTTGGTCAGTGTAAAGAGGGGAGGTCTGTGTGTGTGTGTGGGGAGGTATCTGAGTGAGAAAGGAGAGAGATGTGTGGGAAATCTTAGTGAGTGTGGAAAGCTGTGAGTGTGAAGGGGTGGCTGAGTGAGGAAAGCTGTGTGTGTGAGGGGGTGGCTGAGTGAGGGGGAGAGCTGTGTACGTGAGGGGAGGCTGAGTGGGGGAGGGTAGCTGAGGGAAGGGGAGAGCTGTGGGGGGTTCCGAGTGAGATCTGAGTGAGGTGGGAGTGCTGTGTGAGGGGGAGAGCTGTGTAAGGGGAGGTGAGCTGAAGGGGAAAGCTGTAGGGGGGGTCCTGAGTGAGGGGGAAATCTGAGTGATGGGGGAGCATTGTGTGTATTTGAGTAGAGCTGAGTGAGGGGGGAAGATCTGTGTGTATGTGAGAGGGATAAGTGTGAGGGGGGAGAGCTGTGTGAGAATTTTATATGCTGCATGTATTTATATATACATTAATATGGAGCCCATAGGTCAGGGGTCTTCAACCAGACAGTGTGAGCCACATTAAAAACTTCAACAAGTCCGAGGGCCACTAAGCTATACTGCGGTATTTAGACTCTGCCCCCTCCTCACACAATTATGTCCCATAACTGCCCCCTCCTACAATTTTAATTAGGTCCCAGAACAGCCCTCCTTATCCCACAATTATAATTATGCCCCATAACTGCCCCCCCCTCTGCAGTGCCCCCAGTAGTGTCCCTTATACAGTGCGCACAGTAGTGGTCCCCCTATGCAGTGGCCCCAGTAGTGGTCCCCATTATGCAGTGCCCCCAGTAGTAGTCCCCCTTATGCAGTGCCCCAGTAGTGCCCCTTATATAATGCCCCTAGTAGTAGTCCTCCCCATGCAGTGCCCCCAGTAGTGGTCCCTCTATGCAGTACCCCCAGTAATAGTCACCCCTATGCAGTGCCCCTTATACATTGCCCATAGTAGTAGCCCCCCAATGCAGTGCCCCTAGTAGTAGTCCCCCCTATGCAGTGCCCCCAATAGTGCCTCTTATATTGTGCCCCCAGTAGTGGTCCCCCTATGCAGTGCCCCCAGTAGTTGTCCCCCTATGCAGTGCCCCCAGTAGTATTCCCCCCTATGCAATGCCCCTTACATATATAGGACAAAGACACAAAAGAAGAAAAAAACACTTGCCTGAATCCCCACACCTGCCACTGTCCACTCCTCTGTCCTCCTGGCCCGCTCTGCACTATGGGAAAAACATCATGATGTCTCTCACATCACCCACTGTGGGAGCCAGAAGGTGGAGCTCATGAGTGAGATTCAGCCCGGCTCCGGCCGTGGGTCAAGTAGCCAGTGAGAGTCTGTCCGACTCTTATTGGCTGCCAAAACAAACACACCGCCGCCGGGTAGTATGTAGTAGTATTTGTTTGTGTGTAGTGCAGACTGCACTCATTGCAGTCCACACTACACTAACCATCGATAGGCCATGGGGAACAGCTCTACGGGCCACGGGTTGAAGACCCCTGTCCGCGGTGGTATTTTGCATATGGACCTGTAGGGTCCTAATCCAGCTCTAGACTGAGCCATAGGCAATAACAAAGATAGAGGAGGAGGCAGCTTCTTTTTTCCACCTCTGAGTACCACCTACAACCCTGGCCATGACGTCAGCCGGCCCAGTTCGCACAGAGGACAGAACATGGTGGCTGTGTCTCAGCTGCTGAGGGGAGGCCTGAGCCAGGTGCTGCTGCTGCTGCTGAGAGCTTGGGTCATGGCACTCATGACTGGGAGGAGCTGAGTGGTGAGTCTGGTGAAATCATTCCTGACTGCTCTGACACCACATTCCAATAAGGGACAGTATATGGCAGGTGTACAAGGGCACTACTGTGGCATAATGTAAACTATGGACATTACTGTGGCATAATATGAATTGTGGAGACTAATGTGTAGCATAATATGAAAAAATAGCCAAAACTGTTGCATAACGGGAATTAATGGGCACTACTGTGTGGCATAACGTGCATTGTTTTATTACTGTGTAGCATAATGTGAATAAGGGGAAGTACTGTGACATAATGTGAATAAAAAACACTACTGTGTGGCATAACGTGAATTGTGGGCACTACTGTGTGGCTTATGTTTTATTGGTGGAATTACTTTAGTGAGTTGGAATATATCTAGCCTTCCATGCCCCAGTTTAATACTGCCCCTAATGTTTATTTTTATTTCCCTTTAATTTGCCCCTACATGCTGGACATGCCCCCTACCTGGCACACTTGGGGGGGCGGTAGCACACATATGCTCCGGGTGCAATTGCTACATGCTACACCCCTGCCTGTTGCTGACTCCCCTGCAGATGATACAATTCCCACCTCCCCAATTATCTGTTTGTAATAATTTAACAAATATGCAATGAATTGCATGGGAATATTATACTTATGGTGGGTTATAGACTTGGCTGAGTCTCAAATCCGTGTATAAAATGGGTTTTGATACAATTGGCCGCTCCTCCTGCTAAGTTCCATTATGCTATATGTGCGGCTTAGTACTTGTGTTATACGCTGGGCACGTCACGCCATATGGTGAAATGATGCACATTTGTTTAGTGTGCCATGTGTATAAAGTAATGTGTTTTGCAAGATTTTTAAATTGTATCAGTCCACTTCACTATATTTGTGGGCATTGATCCGTATGTGTAAAAACAGAAAAATATAATAGTGTACTCTGGGCCTGGCACAGAGATGGAGGCAGACGCGGCCACGGCTACATCTTTTGTCATGTCTGCATCTTTATGCTAAATCCGCATCCATTTTTAAACAACTGAGGAGCCCACTTTCAGTGTCTTAAGCCAGGGCATGTAAGTCACTGTGCATATTTAGATGCATCATCAGCGCACCACTGGTCGCACCATCTCCCTGTTGCCTTACTACCATTATGCTTTAAGTCAATCTCAGTTATCATTAGCCAACTAATTTCCACTATCTAAGTTATATAGCATTTATACCAACTGATTGCACAGGCCCATGAATTTTCTAAGAACACAAAGACAGAGCTCATTAAATAATGTTTCATATGATTAAATGCTCAGTGTTTGTGGGGAGTGGTAAGAATTCTGGAACAATTTTCCAATATAGGCTCATTTTGGGCTGCTAGTTTATCCCCATTCTTCTGAGTCATCACAGATACTGTAGGTTGTACATATGCAAATATGGTGTCATCATGTAATTAACTGGCGGCCCGGCCCCAAATCCACACCGTCTGGCTGCTGGTGGCACAAAGGGGGAGGCGAGAGGCTGCTGCAGGGTAATGGGATGGTGAGGGGGGCATAATGTGTAAAGGGCACCAGTATTGTGTGGAATAATATTGTATATTGGGCACTACAACCATGTGCATAATCTGTAAAGGGTATAATGTGGTATAATGTGTAAGGGGCATTACTGTGTAGTGTAAGGGGCATTACTGTGTGGTATAATGCATAAGGGACACTACTACTGCATGGCATAATATGTATAAGGGGTACTACTATGTGGCATAACATGAATGGGCTCTGTGTGGCATAACATGAATGGGCTCTGTGTGGGGGCAAATGTATGTGTTTTTTTTATGTCTGGGGGGGGTCTTTTAAGATCTTGCTATGTTGCCCACAAAGTTCTAGTTATGTCCAATCATGCAAACACAGTTGGCTCTGGATTTAATATGTACTTGCATAAGTCATCAAATTTGCTCAGACTGAGGTTAAAAGGATACTTTTGTAGCTTTCACACAGGTTTTTGGCAGACTGCCAATTTCCACTGGAGCCAACTACGGAACCTGTAAGAGTGCCCCCATTTTTAGGGATTGTGTGACAGTGTGTGGCCCTGACAAGTTCAAACCTAGGCAAAAACCTAATCCTGTTCAGACTACACCACCATGCCAAATGTGGTGAAGCTAGGTCCAAAGTTCTGGCTGTGCATAAAGGACAAACAGATGGACAGACAGACATGCTTTCTCGCTTATTATATAGATTTGAATCAAGAATTCTTCAAACATATTATCTCAGCCTGTGTACATCATAGAAGGATAATATTAGATTCAAATCTGTTAACAAAGACTACACATGAATATGTTAGAACAATATAGTTATGAGACAGGCAGCCGCAATGCCGCCAGTCTGAATCCCGACATGGGAAAGCCTGACAAGGGAGTTAAGATAGGCGTTGAAATACCGACGCCTATCTTAATCCCGATGCTGGAATCCAGAAGGACGGCTGCCTGAATGTGGCAAGACCGGGGTGCCCTTAGTGTTAGCCGCGGGTGGGGGCGTTAGGTATAGGTAGCATAGCGGGGCTAGCGTTAGGTTTTGGGGGGGGAGGTTAGGGATAGGCACTCCTAGGGGGAAAGGTTAGGGTAAGGCATTAGCCACGAAAGGGGAGTTTTAGGTTTAGGCACTAACGGGAAGGGTTAGGGATAGGGAGCAGGGTGGGGAGGGTTAGGGTTAGGCTACAAGAAGAGAGGGTTAGGGTGAGAAGGGGGAGGGTTAATTTTAGTCACAAAGGGGGGAGACAGGTTTAGGCACTAATGGGAAGGGTTAGGGTGCGGGGTGGGGAGAGTTAGGGTTAGGCTACAAGAAGGGAGGGTTAGGTTTAGGGAGAGAAGGGGAGAGGTAAGTATACTTACCCGACCCCTGTTGGGATACCAACCATCGGGATGCTGCTATCGGTATTTTGACAGTAGGCATCCCGACAGCCGGCATTACATACCGATTCTCTTAGAAAGCTATATTTCCTTATAGTGGTCATTGCAAGAAATACAGTAGGTGTAGAAAAACATAGTACAAAGCCAAAAATAAATAAATACAAAAAGTTTAGTTGCTAAAAATATTTGAACGAAGTTAAGGTATTTTGGTGTTGCTACATTTCAAAATTAAAACAGTTTTTAGAAATGGTTCGATAGTGGTTCCCCCCAAGTAAATGGGAACTTAGATATAATTATCGGAACATTCTAGAAGGTAAGACACACGAATATTCAAGGTGTTCACTCTGTGATCATTCTAGAAAATTCCCCCTCTGTATTTAAACTGATTGGCCACCCAGCCAGCAGTCAGTTGACAGTTGTTTATTGTATCTTTCTTGTTTCTTGTACGTGTATCTAAAAAAATAGAGGTAATCTAGCAAAACCAATGTCATATTTGGAATCAGCACCACAAACTTACCCCAAAGCGCTCTAATATGATTGGCAATAATATAAGTGTTGATCAGTGTTATTAATAAATCATCAAATATTATCAAATTATTTGTTTTTGTCAATAAATAGTAGGAATAAAGCATAGGAAGGAAAGTTGTGTAAATGTAGACAAAGCAAATAAACACTATAAATGATATATTATACTATAGAACTTTGAAATGATTTGAAAAGTAGTAAAATTGGTTATGCGGGAAAAGCAAGTATATAAAAATGTGAATAATTAAATTAGATTTTAAAGTTAAAATAAAATGTAAAAGATTTTAATTGCAGTTCATTATAACCATGTTTCACCATCAGTATGCAGCTTTTTAAGTGGGTTCTTTTACTAACTGCAAAATAACTTACTTGCAGACAGGTTATGATAATAACCTGATTAAGATGCATTTGATGACAAAAATCAAATGTGCTGTAGAATAATGATGAACATTGTAATTGTTATGACAATCTGTGCTGTAAATAATTACAGATAGCTATTGCTCACATTCAGTATTGGCATGTTTCCTAACTAATTCCGATGTAAATATTTTCTTAGACAATGGAAGCTAAGTAAAAGTCATCATATAATTTTCAGTCCACTGATTTTAATTTCCAAATTACTTGCATACTTAGATATTTAAATGAACGTTAAACATTTAAAATAAAGTAATGTATTCAATGCTATCTCCATCTAGCCAATTGTTTTTCAGTGCCTCCATTAGTTAACCTCTAATTCAAGAAATGAGGCAGCATACTGTACAAACATATATATTCATAGTTTAAAGCAGCGGTTCCCAAACTTTTTCAAATAACAGCACCCTAGAGTATCAGCTTTTTTTCCACGGCACCCCTGGGCCAAAAGTTCCTTATTGTGAAATTCATCAAAAATTAAATGTAATAAATTGTGCATGAAGTAATGCGCTCAGAAGGTGTGGCCAGCACAGGGTGCAATAAAGCCCTGTTTCGTCGCTGTTTGAGTGGATAAACAATTTCCTACAATTATTAAACACATTCAGCACACTGATATGTTTTTTTTGTATATCCATTATTTATTTGTTTACAAGAAAATTAGAAAAAGGTTAAAACATTATTTGTCTTAAACTGTCAACAATACTGTAGCATCTTTAAACTTTAAATTACTTGATTTCCTGTCCAAATCTATTACTATATTCATGTTTTATTTCATCTGTTTTTGGGAAATTGACATTCTCGTCTTTCTATGAAATCACAAATTCACCATATACTGATATTATACTGTAATATGCTCATCTGTATTCTGCCAGGATAGAAACCTAGAATTTACGGACATACTGTTTTGTTCCAGGATGGATTGGGAAGTTAAAGAGGCCCTGAAAAATGTCAGAAAGTAGCCTCATGTAGGTGGAGCCAAATAAACTGTAGGCGGGTCCATATAGAAAGTAGAAGTAGAGTTATCAAATCTTTAGCCCTTACCACAATACAATAAAGAGAGCATCCGTGTGACTCCAAAACAGAACAGACGTCATCCATGTTGCGCAAAGCAGGACAGGCAACATCTCAGTGACCACCATACAGGATACACACCATACAAGTCACAGCCATACAGGACAGACAGCATCTCAGTGATTACGAGATCGCACAGCATCCCAGTGACTGCCATAAAAGACAAACAACATGTTAGTGACAGCCATAAAATACAGACTACATAGTAGTGTCCACCATATAGTACAGACACCATCAAGTAAAGCCGTTTATATAACAGACAGCAGCACACGGAGCACAATAAAGTACAGACAGCATTCAAGTGAGCACAGCCCAATAAAGGGACCTCCCAATGCAAACTGGGACCTAAAATACCCCAAACTGCATAAATTGCTGAACATAGACAATACAATAGAATCAACATTATAGCTCCTTTGCTGAATGATTTAATGATAAAATGCTTGTGACCAGGAATATGGATCTGACCCTACCTTCCCTAGGTCATCCTGTGTTGTGACGGATGATGTAATGATGTATCACAGCCTGTTGTCTGGCTGCTGTTCACTGCAGCTCAGTTTGTGTAGATCCCCAATGTTTGATGTTAATGCAGTGCTTCCACAGGATACTCCTCAGCGGTTATTCCTCCATTTCTGTGCTTTCTCCGTCTCCCGGCGGCGATGGTAAAGGCTGAATGCTGAGAGCAGGTTGTCAGTGGGCATGTAGGTCATTATGAATAGCAGATCCAGGAGGAGGAAGAACGACGGGCTACTTTTGTAGTGGGAGGAGCCAGCCACCAGGAACTGTTTTAGTAAGCCGGGGCCAGGCCCAATTGTATTTCATCTGCTTTAATACTCTTCTCCTAATAGTAAAAAATAATAGAAAATAAAAAGCAATGTCATTTTGAATGCTTCTCCTGGACCTTATAGTATATACTGTATTTGAATTTTAATTTGTACATATCTGATTTTGCTCCTTTTAATTATTTCTTAAGGTTCCAAGTTACGGCAACATTGTAGAAGTGATGTAATGCTATTGTGATGCTGCTAGTCAGAGACTAGAGGAACATCAGGCACCACTGCAGAAGACTGAATGGGGCCGCTGAGCGGCGGCAGACAGGACCAGAGTAACATGAGTGGATGGCATGAGTCGGGTAAGTTAAGGCATGGGGTGGTGGTTGGTGTGGAGAACACAGAGAACAATACATGATATAAAGATGGGGAGGCGCATAATACAGTTTAGGGGAGTACTGTTACAAGTCGCCGGCACAACTTGCTACCTTCCAACACTTCGATGGTTACTCCTTCTACTTCCGCCTGCCATATGAGTATTGCACCATCTGTTGCTACGCGATCTGGACGCCGGACGACATCACGTGTTACTGGAACACTGAAGGATCCTCCGTTACTTTGATTGGTTCTTCGTCTGTTTAAATATCCGGCTGCATCCTCACAGCCTTGCCGCCTATAGCGTCTCCGTACGTGCCCTTCCGGTTCCTGCATCTCTCCAAATTGTACCTTGGTCTTTAGGCCGCACCGAATCCTCTGGCTCTCGTAGCCCCTGCACAGCTAACCAATCCCCACCTCGGTCTTTAGACCGCTCCGAATCCTCCGGCTCTTGTAGCCACACCACGGCTAATCAAGCCATATATTGGTCATCAGGCCGCACCATATCCTTCGGCTCTCATAGCCGCATCACGGCTAACTAAGCCGCACCTTAGGCCGCACTGAATCCTCTGGCTCTCGTAGCTGCATCACAGCTAACTAAGCTGCACCTCGGTCCTTAGGCCGCACCGAAGCCTCCGGCTCTCATAGCTGCACCCAGGCTATACCAGCCACATCAATCCTTCCAGCTACTTGCTGCAGCAATTCTATTGGCAATACCAGCCACACCAATTATTTCAGCTACTCGCTGCATCAATTCCACAGGCTATACCAGCCACATCAATTCTACCAGCTGCATCAACTCAATGAGCTATACCAGCCACATCAATTCTACCAGCTACCTGCTGCATCAATTCTACAGGCTATACCAGCCATATTAATTCTACCAACTACTAGCTGCATCAATTCAACAGGTTAAAGTATACCTGCCATCTCTAATCCTCCAGCTGTAAGCTGTATTTATTCCACAGACAGTGCTGCACAAGTCGCATCTCAGCTACCGGTTCTCATTTGTGTCATCTTCTATTCTGGTACTCCGGGGTGGTCTGCGTAAACCCCTATTACTTTGAGTTTAAGTCCAGGCGGCCGCTTAAATACCGGTGAATGCACATAGCTTTAAGGGAACAACAGGTGGCTGTTAGTGGCAGAAAATCATAGCCGGCCAATACAGCAGTGACATGAATGGAGCGTTCACAAAATCCAACTCAGGTTCTGGCGGGCAGATTCAAATTTTTATCCAGAAGGTGCAGGAACTCTCCCTCAGGGTGGAAGATGTTCATTTCACTTCAGCCCAAATGAGTGTCAAGGAACCCAAAATGCATCTCTCTGACCGATTCTCAGGTGATCGCAGGAAATTTCTCAATTTCAGGGAGATTTGTAAGCTCTATTTTAAATTATGTCCCATTTCCTCTGGAACCAAGGCACAATGTGTTGGTCTTGTCATTTCTCTCCGTCAAGTAGATCCACAGACCTGGGCTTTTGGACTACACTCCACTCATAGTGCCCTTCTCTCCATAGAGCCTTTTTTCAAGGCATTAGGCCTCCTGTATAATGACCTGGATAAGACCGCAATGGCTGAGACTAAACTACAATCTCTTAAACAAGGACTGAGGGCAGCAGAAGATTACTGCACAGAGTTTCGTAGGTGGGCAGTGGACTCTGGATGTAATGACCCTGCTCTTCGTAGCCAGTTCCGCCTAGGTCTTTCTGAGCCCATAAAAGACATTTTGGTTCAGTACCCTGTTTCAGAGTCTCTAGATGATTTTATGCACCTTGTCATCAGCATCGACCTTCGTCTTCGTGAACGCAGACATGAGAGGAATCTGCCTACTAGAACTCCTAGGGTCCCTCCTGGGATCCTCCTCCTGACTCTGAAGAACTGATGCAGGTTGGAGCATTTAATCTGCATCCTGAGGAAAAGTACAGGAGGCACTCCTTAGGCCTGTGCATGTACTGCGGTCACAAAGGTCACTTAGTTAATAACTGCCCAAACAAGCCAGTAAACGGGAAGGCCTAAATGTTCAGGAGAAATTACATTTAGGCCTCGCACCAGTTTCCCGAAAAAATTCTGTTTTGGTTCCTGGTATTCTTCGGATATCTGCGAGAAAATGTATTACCACGGCTGGTAGTTTCATGGACCAATCCTTTTTCAAGATGCTGGGTATCCCTGCTGTGACTTTGGATCACTCTATTTCCATTTGTGGTTTAGATGGCCAACTTTTCCTGATGGTGTAGTAGCTTTCCGGACACCTTCCATTAGTCTATCCGTGGGATTGTTACATTCCGAAGAAATTTCCTTTCTTCTTATACAGTACATTGTCCTCTGGCACCCATAATCCTGGGCCTCCCCTGGCTCAGAAATCACAATCCAGTTATAGATTGGAAAACCAGTGAAATTACCAAGTGGAGTTCCAGATGTAATTCCCACTGTCTTGCATTATCTGTTCGACTGTTGCAACCATCTGTGTCAAAACCTTCCACTGACATTCCTCCTCAGTACCGTGATTTTTCTGATGTGTTCTCCAGACTGAGGGGTGACATTCTCCCTCCTCATCGACCGTATGATTGTGCAATCAACTTAGTCCCTGGTGCTAAATTGCATAAAGGATGCTTATGTGCCTTGTCGATTCCAGAGAATAAGGCTATGGAGGACTATATCAAAGACGCACTAGCCAAAGGATTCATCTGCCCATCCAAATCTCCTGCTGGAGCAGGATTCTTTTCTGTTGAAAAAAAAGATGGGTCACTTAGGCCTTGTATTGATTACAGGGGTCTTAACAACATCACTGTTAAAAATTCCTATCCACTGCCACTAATTTCGGTACTGTTTGATCAAGTGCGTGAGGCAACCAACTTCTCTAAAATCAATCTACGTGGAGCTTACAACTGGATCCAGATTCGAAGAGGTTATGAGTGGAAGACAGCCTTAAAATACTCTTTCTGGCCATTTTGAGTACCTGGTCATGCCTTTCAGGCTGTCTAACATCCCAGCTGTCTTCAAGGATCTAATTAACGATGTTCTCCATGAATTTTTGGGCGTATTTGCGGTGGTATATCTGGACAATATCTTGATCTACTGCCAGTCTCTGGATCTACATTGTCTACATGTCTAACAGATATTACAAAAACTGCATGAAAATCATCTCTTCGCCAAACTTGAGAAATGCGAATTCCAAGTGACAGAGGTTTCCTTCCTAGGACATATCATCTCTTCTCAGGGGTGTCACAAACCGTGCTAGAGACCTCCATCAGAGACCCCTGCACCTTCCCATGCGCTGGTGTCATCGCGGTTTGCTGAGTGGCCGGCCGCTGCTTTCAGGGCAATCCAGAGTGAGGCCTATGCCAGAAGGTGGTTCCTTGCATCCCCGCTGTTGCCTAGCTGTTCCTGCTGCCTCTCCATGCACTTCCTGTGCTTCTGCATGCCAGACATCCGAATCATGGGTGCGGCCATCTTGGATCAGGTCAGGTGATTCAACCCCATCCAGTCAGCAGCGCTCTCCAGTCACTCCAGCCAATCAGCATTCGGCCAGGGGTATAAAAGCCCTTCCCTGTCTCATTGCCAGTACACTAGTGCTCTTGCTCTAGCCAGACCTATGCTTCTGAGCCCTGCTGTTTGAAGGACTTTATTTACCATCACTCAGGTAGTCCTCTTTCATCTGTATGTTAAAGAATTACATTAAACCATCTAACTTCAAACTCCCTTCTGGTCCTGGTGTCTCTGTCACTCAACCCAGCTCGGGTCCACCCCTTCCAATTTCCCAGCCCATGACGAGGGGTTCTCTGTGGATCCAAGTGAGGTCACTGCTATCATGGACTGGGTGCAGCCCACGACCCTTAAAGTCATCCAACGGTTTCTCGGGTTCGCCAATTATTATAGGAGATTCATCAACTCCTTCTTTACAATCGTGGCTCCAATAGTAGAGTTGACCAAAATGGGAGCAGACACTGATAATTGGTCTTCTGAGGCTGTGCAGGCGTTTAATCACCTTAAAGCTGCTTTCACCAATGCCTCAGTTATCCGACACCTGAATCTGTATTTCCCCTTTATCGTGGAAGTGGATGCGGGAGCCTTCCTTTCCCAGAAAGACCCTCAAAACAATAAGTTGCATCCGTGCGCTTATTTTTCCCCATAAGTTCGCCTCAGCTGAAAGAAACCATGATGTGGGCAATCGTGAGTTACTGGCGATCAAATAGGCTTAGCGTATTGGAGGCACTGGTTAGAGGGGGCTAAATTTCAGGTCACTATTCTTACCAAGAGCTTGGTATATATTGAATCTGTTAAATGACTTAATTCCAGACAGGCACGCTGGGCATTATTTTTCACCTGCTTCAACTATATCATCTCTTTCCCTCCTGGATCTAGGAACGTCAAGGCAGATGCGCTGTCCAGGAGTTTTCTACTTGCTCAACAGTTGTTGGGTTCAGATGATCCTATTATTCCTGCTTCACGAGTCCATCTGGCCCTGGCACGCAACTTGGCTTATTCCCTTTAAGTCTGTCAATCAGAAGCCCCAACCCTTGCTCCTGAACCTTTTTTCCTGTGTCCAGTATCCTGCCGTTGTATACCTTTGCTCTCAGACTCAGTCCTCAGTGTCCTGTCACTGCCAGTCCTACTCATGTGTCCAGCTGGATTCTGCCCTGTTCCCGTGTCCATCCCAGCTCTGTGCCTGTGTCTTGCCAAGACCCTCCAGCTTACCTTCTGTGTCTCCTCCGGTTTGTGTCTAGACCCAGCGTGTACCTGTGGATTCATCCTGCCAGTTCAACTACATCAACTACTGGTTCAGTTACAAACTCCAACCTGAATCCACCTGCCATTTCAACCATTTCAAGTACTGGTTCTATAACAAACTCCCACCTGCATTCTAAGAAGCTGGCCTGCCACAATCAAGTCCATATTAAGCATTGCAGGTTCAACAGTATTCCCACCTGCATCCTGAGTAGCAGGCCCACCACTATCAAGTTCATATCCAGCATTGCAGGTTTAACAGTATTTCCACCTGCATCCTGAGTAGCTGGCCTGCCACAATCAAGTCCATATCCAACATTGCAGGTGCAACACTATTTCACCCAAACTGTGTCTGTAAATTGCAAGTCTGCAGTTTTGTCTCTCAGATCCTCTAGCAAGTCTCCCAGTAGCAGACTCCAGTACACACCTGCACCTGTGTGCCCCTGCAATTAACTCTTGCCTTGCCTGCTTCTAACTCCAGGTTAATTCTCTTTGGATCCCTGCCTATTGCAGAGCCCCATCAGCGAGCTCTAGGGGTCTCATGCAAATAGTGCAAATTCATTTCTAACAACTTCGATGGTTACTCCTTCTACTTCCGCCTGCCGTATGAGTATTACACCATCTGTTGCTAGGCGATCTGGATGCCGGATGACATCACGTGTTACCGGAACACTGAAGGATCCTCCGTTACTTTGATTGATTCTTCGTCTGTTTAAATATCCAGCGGCATCCTCACAGCCTTGCCAGCTATAGCGTCTACGTACGTGCCTTACCGTTCCTGCTTCTGGACTCTGTTCCTGCATCTCTCCAAATTGTACTTCGGTCTTAAGGCCGCACTGAATTCTCTGGCTCTCGTAGCCACTCCACGGCTAACAAAGCTGCACGTCAGTTCTTAGGCCGCTCCGAATCCTCCGACTCTTGAAGCCGCACCACGGCTAATCAAGCCACATCTCGGTCATCAGGGTGCCCTATATCCTCCAGCTCTCATAGCCGCATCACGGCTAACTAAGTCGCACCTCGGTCCTTAGGGCGCACCGAATCCTCCGACTCTTGTAGCCGCACCGCGGCTAATCAAGCCACATCAATCCTTCCAGCTACTTGCTGCATCAATTCAATTCTACTGGCAATACCAGCCACATCAATTCTTCCAGCTACTCGCTGCATCAATTCCACGGGTTATACCAGCTACATCAATTCTACCATTTGTATCAATTCAAGGGCTATATCAGCCACATCAAGTCTACCATCTACTTGCTGTATCAATTCAACAGGATATACCTGCCTTCTCTAATTCTACAACGAAAAAATATATTTATTCCACAGACTGTACCACCAGTGCTGCATTAACCTCATCTATACCACTAGTGCTGCATTAACCGCATCTATACCACCAGTGCTGCATTAATACCACCAGTGCTGCATTAACCTCATCTATACCACCAGTGCTGCATTAACTGCATATATACCACCAGTGCTGCATTAACCTCATCTATACCACTAGTGCTGCATTAACCGCATATATACCACCAGTGCTGCATTAACCTCATCTATACCACTAGTGCTGCATTAACCTCATCTGTACCACCAGTGCTGCATTAACCTCATCTGTACCACCAGTGCTGCATTAACTGCATCTATAACACCAGTGCTTCATTAACCGCATCTATACCATCAGTGCTGTACAAGTCGCATCTCAGCTACTGGTTCTCATTTGTGTCATCTTCTATTCTGGTACTCCTGGGTGGTCTGCGTAAACCCTTATTACTTCGAATTTAAGTACCGGTGAACGTACATAGCTCTAAGGCAGGGATGGGAAACCTCAGGCCTGGGGGCCGTTTAAGATATGCATAATCATTTAATCTGGCCCTCAGTGCATATTTCTGCTAGCCTCATTTGGCTAGCAAGGTGCCTAGAATGGCACTCTGCAGCCGGAATCTATGCAGCAGTGCCACCTGGAGTATCCTTAGGTTGCTTCAGATGGTCACACCGCTGCCCTTACAGCTCCCCAGAGCATCCTCAGGATGCTCCAGTCATTGCTGTAATCACCAGCGATTGTGACCCTCCCCCGTGTGATGTCACACGGAGGGGGCGTGGCCTGCATCGGGCCCACAAATAATGTTATATATATCAAAATGGCCCTCGGCAGAATAAAGGTTCCCCACCCCTGTTCTAAGGAAATAACGGGCGTCTACTAGTGGCAGAAGAGCTCGCCCTAAAGTTTTGGTAGTTTACGCAGGGTGTCCTGGAAAAACCATAACAAGTACAATATAGGACTTATGGATGGGGAGCATGTGGGGGTCTGATGGGCTTTATAAGAGGCATGTGACAAACACCTTGGCCTGGTAATGGGTAGGTTGTGAGATGGGAGGGTTAGGGTTAGGCTCTAGGGAGAGGGTTAGTCTTTTAGAATGTAAGCTTTTACGAGCAGGACCCTCTACCCTCTTGTGCTTCTCCCTACTTTAGTTTCATCTACTTCTTACTCTCCACTATGGCACCTAACACTTGGTTGCTTATGCTCTGTTGCTTATCTGGGTGTTATGGTCGCTAATGTAGCAATGTATATTATCCATGTCCTGGTCCTGTATTGTATTGTTCTGTAAGTCGCTTGTCTACAACTTATTTATGTGCTTTGTAAGGCGCTGCGGAACATTTGGGGTGCCATATAAATAAATAATAATAATAATAATAGTGATTAGGGTTAGGGATAGGGCGACGGGATCACTGTAACACTAGTGCATCAGATGACAATGCAAGAAATGCTCCTCACGGGACCAGAAAAACCCGGAAGCCACTGCTGAAGATGGTGCTGATGTTGGGACCAGATAAGACACCACTGGACCACCAGAGACACATTGTCGACATTCTATCATGATGAGATTTCAGCAGTCGCCCATCTCAACATTCTCATGTCAACATTATGAATGTCAACAACAATGAATATCGACCTAGAACATGCTAGTTACCATACCCAGCTATGCTAGTAGATAATAAAATATATATTGCCCAAAGGCAATAAGTAATTCACTCTAAACTACAATAAATAGCTTAATGAGAACATCATACTGTAAATATGCAAAAACTATTTATTCTGTATAGTGAAAACATACAATAATAAAAAGTTTATCCAGTCCCAAATACTATATATATATCAGAATATGGTTTATAACTGTGATGTAAACATTATACAAAATTTTTTTTACGAATACAAAAAATATTTATTTAATGTATACAAACAGTTCCCATTTATGTTTACAGCAGATACAGTAAGTGATCTAAACACTTTAAAGTAACTGGAAAAAAATGACTTAATGGTGCATACACACGGTCAGAACTGTCAGATGAACGATATGAACGATTGAACGATTTCAGACAGTTCAAAAATGAATGGAATCGTCCAAATCTGACTGCAAACACATCAGATGTGAGATATTGTTATCTGACAATCGGGAAAGCGCACCGTTGCAGGCTCACATGTCAGATTTTCTTTTAGATATGAATGATTGAACGATTTTTAAAATCATTATTGTTCAGATCTGACAGAAAGTCTGACCATGTGTATGCATCATTACAGTATCTCAAAACAATTGTGTGGGATGTAAAATCAAATCAATAAAATGTTCAATGTACAGCAAAGAGAAATAACCTTGAGACCTGTAATATCTACTGAGTTAAGACATACTTGCCTACCTTTGAAAATTCATTTCAGGGAGATTGTGAAAGCAGCACCTATGAGCATGGAGTTAAAGTGGGCGTGTACTGCTACATCTGAGAGGCGTGTCATAACATTGGCTTTCATCCAAATATAAATGAGCCCCAAAGCAGTTAGTAAGATCTACTTCTTGATGAAACATGCAGAAAATAAATGTAGTTATAGGGATCATGGTGCCTAATAACCAATGCACGGAAATTATTCTGATGATCCCATTTAAATGCATATATCTCTGATTTAATTTTTATATATCGTCTTCATAACCCATTACAATCAGGGAGATTGGTAGACTCTTCAGGGAGTCAGGGAGATTGCTGCTACAGTATTTCAGGGAGTCTCCCTGACAATGAGGGGGAGTTGGCAAGTATGAGTTAAGATGGTTGAAAACGACAAAGGGATACAGCATGAAATAACGTAACATTATTACAGTTTCAATAACATGAAAGGAAAAGAGAATATTCAGCATCCTAGAAGAAAACAGTCAGAATATCTTAAATGCAGGAGGCAGATCTAAAAACTTTAAACTAAACTCAGCATAACTTATTTCAGCATATAAAGAAAATTTAAGTGACTGGCCCTAAACTTGGATACTTTGGAGCATATTTATGCATAATAATAATGTGGGAAATATGCAAAAAACTGACGTTTCTGGGAGTTACCTGAAAAATGTAAATATCACCAGGATGTATAAAATGGGGACGCAGGGCATATATTGTGGGTACCCTGTTTTCTATGCCAAATCAGCCCCTATAGTTTTGTATGGTGGCTGCTAAATTACGAAATTCACCATGCTCTGGAAATTGTAGGTTGGCCCTGATAGCTGACGCTATCTTTCGATCCCTCCTCAGTAATGATCACTGATACATGAGTGGTCTGCGCAGGGCCGTAGCTAGGGTAGTGCGGCCGGTGCCATCGCACAGGGCACCACAGGTCAGGGGGGGCTGTTTGGGCCTGTAAAATTTCTGTTTATTATCATTCTTGCTTGTAGCTTCCTCTTATTTCATCCCCAGCATCTCGTGGCCTCTCCTATCTCTTCCCTGGCTCTTCCCCATGAGTCCATTCCCCTTTTTTGGGTGCATTACGTCCCTTTGAAAAATGAGGGGGGCGCCAATGTTCTTTCTGGCACAGGGCACCAAAAAGTCTAGTTACGGCTCTGGGTCTGATAACTACACATGTGCTACAGCTCTGCTGGGGTCAGAACTCGGATGTTGCATCAGCGATCACTTTACTTTTTACACATCACAAGGTCGGGCTCCTACCGGATACCCATAATACTTAATTTCTCATTGTAGTAATAAGCGGTGATGTAACATTAGAATTAATGAGACTAATTCTCAAATAATTGTAAACATATCCTTTGGTCACTAGCACTATTACCGAGCAGCCTATTGGTAAGATATATACACTTACTAACTGACCATTCGCAGGAACGTGGTTAAGTTTCAAGGGGGTGCGGCCTCGAGGCACTCCCCAGTCTCTTCCCAGCCGAGCAGAGTGCATCGGCCCATCACTGCCGCCACCCCCTTCCCTCCCCCTGAGCGCATATCAAGTATCAGGTGGTGTGGGGTGGAGGGCGGGTGCACTTCCACCATCCATGAGCCGGCCCTGAGGCCATCAGTCCTTCTGGCATTGCCAGAAGTGCCCGATTGGCAAGTCCGGCCCTGGCCGCTTGATATGTCTGGACTGTCATCAGAACTGGGTGGGTATTTAAATTTTTCTGCCCAGTTGAGATGTCAGTGTCAGTGGTCCCTGCAGCCAGTGTATGGGCGGTCGGCGGGTCACCCGTACACACATACTAGATATATCGGCATCGGCTGTGCTGCAGGGCTGACCTGATTTGTCTGTGAACAACACTGTAAGCAGACATATCAGTTGTACACACCCACTGATGCATTAGCGTTATACCTCTCATTAATAGAACAAGTCGCACATAGTTGTACTAATACTGCAAGCCCCAGGAGTCAGTGTACACTAGTAGTTTAGTTTTGTCTCTCCTAGTTTTTTTTATCAATGTGAATAAGATGCAAATAGGACACTCTGGTGCAGCTGAGTCACACGGACCATAGCACACCGAATGGGACCATTTGGAGCTACATGAGCCTCATTATATGGTGACAAAAGTGTAGGCCTGATTCAGAGCAACACGTGAAGTGACTGTAGCAAAGGTTGTTGCAAAGCACCTGTGTCCGAGGCCGTCAGAGAGAACATTGTAGAATAATCGCATGTTGTGTTTTACTTCTTTTCTGAGAGTGGTGGATTACCTACATCCGAATTTAGTGGGATCAATACCTTCCATCTGAAGGACTGTGCATTTGGACCGCTCATATTTGTATTTTGTGTATTTCAAGGGGTGGTGCACCTGAGCATGGACTAGGCTACAGTCCGGGAGCGTAGGATGCTTGGACACTATCTATGTATTGGCATCCAGAGATGCGGCCTCTTTGTGTGCAGCTCTGAATCAGGCCATATAAATAACCTTCATTTCCTTGGTCTCCTCTGTGCCGGATTCTTTTATGAAAATAATTTGCTTGACAAATGAATGTGCATTTCATAAAATATAAATGGTCTTCTTAATGTATGGCAATTTTGTTTGCTACTCCCCCATGGATCACAGATTTATCATTTGATGAGCAGTGACACGTGGTCATGGACAGATTTACTGTTTTTTCCAATAGGACTGATCGTACTTGCACTCTGAGGACAGTCAGAGAGAAGTATAATAACTCCTGATTTTCTAAGTATTCAGTTATGTCAATCTACCCCTATTAGTGCTTTATATTGGGGAGCATCAGGAGTCTGAATTATGGGAAATAAGCAATTTCTAGTGGAAAATACTGAACATAAAGGAGCAATACTGTACTATTGCCAACCCACTATTCTTATCCTTTATCCCCTTGCAGGCAGGCACGGTTCCAGCAGAGGCAGAACATGTGATGGTAGCGTTGCTTATGCTGCTGTGCTACTTCCACTCACTCCTCTGAGCCAGACTCCTTCTGAGAAGATAAATATACAACGGGAGCTGATTGGCTGGCACCTTATCACTTTCTTTTTCACTCTGTCTCCTAACACTGCTTAGTAAATAGACCCTAAAGAGTAATAGAGGAACAAACTTCATAAATGCAGCAAAGTTTACAGTCAAACAGCTCAACTGCTAAAGACAAGAACATATTTAGCACCTGGGACATCCTTAGGGTGTCAGCTTATACGGTTCCCACAGGAATTACATATGGCTGTACTGCTTGTTGTCAACACTTCCCCAGCATGCCATCCCTAGTGCATCACATTCGCACTGGGCGTAGACAGGGCTACAGATGTAATGTCTTTTACTAGGAATTTAGGACCTTCTGGAAGAACTTTGAAAACATCTCCAGCAATAGTGCAGATAGGGAAATGGTCAGAAGAAATGAGGAGAATACAGGACACAAAGACAGTACAAAATACTGCAGTTTACAATGTATCTAAATAAAGTTAAAAAATTTTTAATAAAATATATATGAATTTACTATATTTGAACATTATTGATGCTACAGGAGATGTATACTGTATATTATATATAGTATATGTAATACCAAGTGAGAATTATCCTATAATCCTTTTGTGATCGCCCTTACAGGAACTTTATCATATCACTGACATATCAACTTGTAACTCTCCTTGGGCGGGATGTACTAAGCATCGCATCCATGATGCGGTACATCCCACCTCTCATTGGGTACATACAGCAGTTGATTACCGCTGTATGTACCTAGAAATGCGATGAAAATTGCAAAGGACAGCTCTCTCGATAAGAGCTATCCTTTGCAATGCCCTAGCAGAGAGGGACTTCCGGGTTTAACATTCAGACGTCCCTCTGGGTCCTTCTGTGCATGCGCAGGACGCTTGCTGCAGGGGGAGATGGGAGGGATCCGATTGGATCCCTCTCATGGGAGGCTTCCGGAAAAGAAGCCCATAGACTTCTGTTGGTTAACACCACCTGAAGATGGTATTACACACAAGGGCAGACCCGGCCCCAGGCATAGGCATTATAAGCAAATGCCTAGGGGCGACTCAGAATGCTAGGGGCATTCCAGGGCTGAGCTCTGCCTGTCCCCCCCCTGCCGCCACCTGCCACTGGGGCCACCTGCCGCTGCTACCCCAGAGCCAGCGCAGCTACACGCTCTCTCCCCCAGCAGGGGCATTACTATAAATATAGTGTATATATATTAGGGGTGTGCACCGGCCACTTTTCGTGTTTTGTGTTTTGGATCTGGATCTTTCTTCGTGTTTTGGATCTGCATTGGTTTTGCCAAAACCACCCTTCCGTGTTTTGGGTTCTGGGTTTTGTGTTTTGGATCTGTATTTTTTTGAAAAAAAGCATAAAAACAGCTAAAATCACAGAATTTGTAGGTTTTTCTGCTCCTATGCTATTATTAACCTCAATAACCTTAATTTCCACTCATTTCCAGTCTATTCTGAACACCTCACACCTCACAATAGTGTTTTTATGTCCAAAAGGTTGCACCGAGGTAGCTGGATGACTATGCTAAGCGACACGAGTGGGCGGCACAAACACGTGACCCATCTAGGCGTGATACTGCAGTGGCAGACAGGATGGCAGTTTGAAAAACTAGGCCCCAAACTGTACATAATGCAAAGAAAAAAAAGAGGTGCAAGATGGAATTGTCCTTGGGCCCTCCCACCCACCCTTATGTTGTATAAACAGGACATGCACACTTTAACAAACCAATCATTTCAGCGCCAGGGTCTGCCACACAACTGTGGCTGAAATGATTGGTTCGTTTGGGCCCCCATAAAACAAGCTGGCAATTAATCTGTCCCTGCACAAACTGGCTCTACGGAGGCAAGATGTCATCCTCAACCTCCTCATCCACCGATTCCTCACCCTCTTCAGTGTGTACATCCTCATCCTCACAGAGTATTAACTCGTCCCCACTGGAATCCACCACCACAGGTCCCTCTGTACGTTCCGGAGGCTGGTCTCCCTGGAAGAGCTGATAATTCATTTTGATGAACATCATCTTCTCCACATTCTGTGGAAGCAACCTCCTACGCCTTTCGCTGACAAGGTTCCCGGCTGCACTAAACACTCTTTCGGAGTACACACTGGAGGGGGGCAACTCAGGTAAAATAGAGCCAGTTTGTACAGGGGCCTCCAAATTGCCTCTTTTTCCTGCCAGTACAGGTATGGACTGTCTGACATGCCTACTTGGATGCTGTCACCGATGTAATCCTCCACCATTCTGTCAATGGTGACAGTATCATATGCAGTGACAGTAGACATGTCAGAAATTGTTGCCAGGTCCTTCAGTCGGGACCAGATGTCCAAACTTGGTCCTGCCTGCCCTGCATCACCGCCAGCGGGTTGCTTAGGATACCTAAGTTTTTTCCTGGCAGCCCCAGTTGCGGGAGAAAATGAAGAAGGAGCTGTTGACGTGTCACGTTCCGCTTCAGCTGACAGTGTGTTCACTAGCAGGTCTTTGCACCTCTGCAGGCTTGTGTCGGCCGGAAAGAGAGACACCACATAGGCTTTAAACCTAGGATCGAGCACGGTGGCCAAAATGTAGTGGTCTGATTTCAACAGATTGACCACCCTGGAATCCTGGCAAAGCGAATGAAGGGCTTCATCCACAAGTCCCACATGCCGAGCGGAATCGCTCCGTCTTAGCTCCTCCTTCACTTTCTCCAGCTGCTTCTGCAAAAGCCTGATGAGGGGAATGACCTGACTGAAGCTGGCAGTGTCTGAACTGACTTCACGTGTGGCAAGTTCGAAGGGCTGGAGAACCTTGCACAACACGGAAATCATTCTCCACTGCGCTTGAGTCAGGTGCATACCCCCTCCTTTGCCTATGTCATAGGTGGATGTATAGGCTTGTATGGCCTTTTGCTGCTCCTCCATCCTCTGAAGCATATAGAGGGTTGAGTTCCACCGCGTCACAACCTCTTGCTTCAGGTGATGGCGGGGCAGGTTCAAGAGTGTTTGCTGGCGCTCCAGTCTTCGGCACGCAGTCGCTGAATGGCAAAAGTGGCCAGAAATTTTTCGGGCCACCCAAAGCGTCTCCTGCACGCCCCTGTTGCTTTTCAGAAAATTCTGCACCACCAAGTTTATTGTGTGAGTAAAACATGGGATGTGCTGGAATTTGCCCAGATGTAATGCCTGCACAATATTGGTGGCATTGTCAGATATCACAAATCCCCAGGAGAGTCTAAGTGGGGTAAGCCACTGGGCGATGATTTCCCTCAGTTTCTCTAAGAGGTTGTCGGCGGTGTGCCTCTTACTGAAACCGGTGATACACAGCGTAGCCTGCCTTGGAACGAGCTGGCGTTTCTGAGATGCTGCTACTGGTGACGCTGCTGCTGTTGCTGCGTAAGGTGATACATCTACCCAGTGGGCTGTCACAGTCATATAGTCCTTAGTCTGCCCTGTTCCACTTGTCCACATGTCCGTGGTTAAGTGGACATTGTGTACAACGGCATTTTTCAGGACACTGAGGACACTTTTTCTGACGTTTCTGTACAGTCTCGGTATCGCCTGCCTAGTGAAGTGGAATCTAGACGGGATTTGGAACCGGGGACACACTACCTCCATCAATTGTCTAAATCCCACTGCACCAATGGCGGATACTGGATGCACGTCTAACACCAACATAGCAGTCAAGGCCTCAGTTATACATTTTGCTTCAGGATGACTGCTGTTGTACTTCATCCTCCTCGCTAAGGACTGTTGGAGGGTCAATTGTTTAGTAAAAGTAGTGGTGTTCCTACTTCCTCTCTGGGATGATGAACGACTCCCAGCAGCAGCAACAGCAGCAACGGCAGCAGTAGGCATAGCAATGCAGGATCCTCCGGAGGAATCCCGGATAGGAGAGTCAGTCATGCCAGTGACATGGCCTGCAGGACTACTTCCGATCCTGACTAAGGAGGAAATTGACGAGGAGGGAGTTGACGGTGTGGTTTGCAGGCGCTTGGATACAACAGGACAACGGGATTTAGGTGTCCCTGGACTGCTTACGGTCTTAGCCAAAGTTTCTGAACTTGACAGTAACTTTTTATGAACGCGCTGCAGGTGCCGTATAAGGGAGGATGTTCCTAGGTGGTTGACGTCCCTACCCCTACTTATTTCACCTTTACATATGGTACATATGGCAAGACAGTTGTTGTCCGGATTTGGATAGAAATATTGCCAGACCAAAGAGGTGGAATGTTTGGTCTTCTGCCCAGGCATGACCGTGATGGGCTTTTTCATCCCACGGACAACAACTGTCTCCCCCGAAGCCTGATTTAAACAAACCACATCACCATCAGAATCCTCCTCGCCAACTTCCTCCTCAGCGCCAGCTACACCAGTATCCTCATCCTGTTGTACTTCAACAGTGACATCTTCAATTTGCATATCAGCAAGTGGACTGTGGGTGCTCCTTTCAGCACTTGCAGGGGGCGTGCAAATAATGGAAAGAGCCACCTCTTCCCGTCCAGTGCTGGGAAGGTCAGGCATCGCAACCACCACCACACTTGGACTCTCCTTGGGGATTTGTGATATCTTCTTAGAAAGCACAGTTCTTCGCTGTGCTTTTGCCAGCTTAACTCTTTTGATTTTTTTAGTGGGAGGAGGGCTTCCATCGTCATGTGAAGCTGAACCACTAGTCAAGAACATACTAGGGATCGACCTTAGCCGTTCCTTGCCACTCCCTGCCGTAAATGGCATATTTTCAAGTTTACGTTTCTCTTCAGCTGATTTAAATGTTTTTTTCAAGGTCATTTTCCTGAACTTTGTCATTTGGGATTGTATGTGCCCTCTATTATGACATTGGGCATCGGCCTTGGCAGACGACGTTGATGGCATGTTATCGTCTATGTCATGACTAGTGGCAGCAGCTTCAGCACTAGGAGGAAGTGGTTCTTGATCTTTCTCTATTTTATTTTTATCGGAGAATGTTTGGTCCTCCATTTATGTTATATCGATTTGATATATATACGTGCGGCTAAACACAGAAAATATTTTTTTATTTTTGCTGGAGAGTAGTGCACTTTGTGGGTTACACCACCCTTTAAGAAATGAGCCAGCCGGCTCTTTACTTATGGGACACAGGCGCACGCTTGGCGTTGCTCCTTTGTTGATGCACGTGCGTCTACTGCGCACACATTTCACAAACACAGAAAATATATATTTTTTTGGTTTGGAGTGTACTTTGGGAGTTACAGCACCCTTTAACGGTCAAGCCAGCCGGCCCTTTACTTATGACACAGGCGCACGCTTGGCACTACTTTGTTGATGCACATGCGGCTACTGCGCACACAATTCACAAACACAGAAAATATATATTTTTTGGTTTGGAGTGTACTTTGGGGGTTACAGCACCCTTTAACGGTCAAGCCAGCCGGCCCTTTACTTATGACACAGGCGCACGCTTGGCACTACTTTGTTGATGCACATGCGGCTACTGCGCACACAATTCACAAACACAGAAAATAATTTTTTTTTTGGTTTGGAGTGTACTTTGGGGGTTACAGCACCCTTTAACGGTCAAGCCAGCTGGCCCTTTACTTATGACACAGGCACACGCTTGGCACTACTTTGTTGATGCACGTTCGGCTACTGCGCACACAATTCACAAACACAGAAAATATATATTTTTTTGGTTTGGACTGGAGTGTACTTTGGGGGTTACAGTACCCTTTAACGGTCAAGCCAGCCGGCCCTTTACTTATGACACAGGCACACGCTTGGCACTACTTTGTTGATGCACGTGCGGCTACTGCGCACACAATTCACAAACACAGAAAATATATATTTTTTTGGTTTGGACTGGAGTGTACTTTGGGAGTTACAGCACCCTTTAATGGTCAAGCCAGCCGGCCCTTTACTTATGACACAGGCACACGCTTGGCACTACTTTGTTGATGCACGTGTGGCTACTGCGCACACAATTCACAAACACACAAAATATTTATTTTTTTGGTTTGGAGTGTACTTTGGGGATTACAGCACCCTTTAACGGTCAATCCAGCCGGCCCTTTACTTATGACACAGGCGCACGCTTGGCACTACTTTGTTGATGCACGTGCGGCTACTGCGCACACAATTCACAAACACAGAAAAAATATTTTGTTATTTGGTTTGGAGTGTACTTTGGGGGTTACAGCACCCTTTAATGGTCAAGCCAGCCGGCCCTTTACTTATGACACAGGCGCACGCTTGGCACTACTTTGTTGATGCACGTGCGGCTACTGCGCACACAATTCACAAACACAGAAAAAATATTATTTTTTTAGCACTTGGGGGGAGCACCCCTGATGGACAGAGCAACCCCTGGACAACACTACAGCACCCCTTTAGGACTGGGACACTGCACAGGACTTTGGAGTGGACACAGCCCCTATGGAGAACTGACTGCACAACACAGTCCAGCCAGCCCCTATGGACTTTGAAGTAGTGGACACAGCCCCTATTAACAGCAGCACAGCACAACACAGCCAGCCCCTATGGACTTTGAAGTAGTGGACACAGACCCTATGGACAACAGCAGCACAGCGCAGCACAGCACAGCACAACACTACTCTGCACTACACTACACTACACTACACAGCCCAGCCAGCCCTAACTCCCACCCTCCCTCTTCACTGTCCACTGCCGAGTGAGAAAATGGCGCCGACGCGGGTACCTTATATAGGATCCAAAACCTGCGAGACCCGGAAGGCGGGATGATGACGTTTTGCCTCGATTTCAGATCCGAGTCAGGCGGGAAAAGTCGAGCCTGACTCGGATCGGGGGGGCTCAGGGGGGTTCGGATTTCAGAAATCCGAACCCGCTCACCCCTAATATAGATGTATATATATATATATATATATATATATTCAGCCCGGCACTCTGGATAAATTTACTGGTGATCTCGAGGGTGTCCTCCTAGGATAATAAACAAATTCCTATACCAAGCTGAACAGCCCCTCAGGAAAAAAACAGGCAGCACTGCTCAGTAGGTAGGTTATGTTGATGTTTCAAGACCCTATTATATTTTCTTAGTGTCACCTTGTGATGATTTCCAGTCATAAAAAGAGAACAGAGGAAAAATGGGATCTATTATCACAGATGTAATGTATTCACATAAAACGTATTGCAGTCACATTATCAAATCTCCGCCCTGCACATAAAACATATAAAATCCCTCACAGGAGGTAGCAAGTCTCCAGACCTGATCACAGATGCAGAGGAAGATCTCCTGGACACCCAGGGCCTGATTCAGAGCCGGACGCTATTTGCGGATGGTCGTTCCAAAAAAGGGGCCGGCTATTTAAATTGAGCGCTCGCTCATTGCAGTTTGTTGACGCCTCTATTTTGTAAAGACGCCCCTTTGCCGTTCGCATCACACGTCATAACCGGTATTTATTTGATTAATCGGGTACATCGAAAGGCATCTGAACTACTCGCAGTGCTTGTGGTAGCTTTTTCCTACCGCTATCACTGCGAGCAGTTCAGGCTAAAAGACAACCAAGTGACGTGGTCGATGACGCTCCTTTACTAATTATGCACTCCCATTAAAAGCCCTTTTGACCGTTAGGCACGCCTGTGTTCGGATCTCCACTCCCCCGTTTTCAAGCACCTTCCCCTGTTACCACCCACAAACGGTACATTTTGTCAATCAAATTAGCAGCCCCTCGCTGTTTTGCGAGCGCTCGATTTCCGACCGCAATGACTGGTTTGCGCATGCACATTAAGACCCATACGCATGTGCAGTTGGGCGAACATTGCTCATAGCGAACAAGCGGCCGCTTACGAGCGGCTCTGAATCAGGCCCTCATTCCACTGCGCTATACTGCAGTCCCAAATGGAAACTGTAAAGTACGTCTTTCCACAGTCACCTTCAGCCAACACACTTCAACTTACAGTATATTAAGTATTTGCAGTTTATTCTTTGACTGAAATTTAGGCACCAATGAGCAAAGCAAAACCCATGGCAACTAAGGAGAAGGTTTTGCGCTATGCTTTGTCTGTTTTAAGCTTCAAAACTAAGGGTCAGTGACTCCAGCATTTGTGTCACCTTTAGTTCAGTAAACAAATACCAAAGCAGCGCCTTGTAAAGGACTGATAGAATATTGCAGGTTTGTCTGTAACCAATTTTTTTTTAACTCAATCCCCTCTCCAAATGCAGTACAAGATGTATTAGAGACAGTTGTATAATAAAGTAAAACAACAGTAAAGGTGCATACACCCAACGATTTTTTGAACGATTATCGATAATGATATCATTTATCGTTCAATCGTTGAAAAAATCGTTCACTTTCTGAGTTAAAACGATGAACGATTATCGTTCATGCGCGTTCACGTTTGTAGTTTGTAGTTCAGTCAGACTGACCAACTCAACGATTTTCAGTAAGGGAATATGCAAAAATCGTTTGTAGTTCAAAAAAATCGTTCATTACATTTAGTAAATGAACGATTTTAGTAAACGATTTGCGTTCATTTTTCCCTTGAAAAAATTAATGAAAATCGTTTACTAAAATCGTTCATTTACTAAATCGTTGTGTGTGTATGCAGCTTAAGAAATAAATGGGGTTGTGAAATGGGTGGTTTCTGCAATGGAATCTGAATAATGTATTTGTTTGGTTTATGCAATGTGGTTGGCAATTGGGGTCTACAACATGCTTTCAATATAACATACAGTATGAAACTGCAATCTGCCTCTGGTCCAGCATTAACAGATTAAGGGCCCCACCATTATATCTACTCAAGGCTACTGAACTTTGGGCATGCAATCGCAACTGCGATCTCTTACGGATCACATTAGCCAAAATATGCTAATGTCTTCCAAAGCTTACCTGAGCATCGGGACTCCCACTGCTGCCTTCTCATATATGATCGATGACGTTGTCGAAACCGTATAAATTGGTTGCGATCGCTTAATTGCGCACGAATCGCAACACGACATCCATTGGACGATTTGATCGTCCACGGCCATTTTATGCGAACACAGGCTCCCGCCGCATTTGCGCACGCACTTGCGCACGCGCAATTGCACATGCTCGCTATACATGCACACGCATCCCATGCCCCCGCAACTCGTCATATTGTGAATGGCGAGCCATGCTTCTGTGCTCACAACAGTTAAGCGCCATTTTTACATTACATAAACACATAAAGTTAGTACAGCAATACTGTTTAAATACTGTTTTGCGTTTCAATCGCATAGCCAGCTTTTAAGTATTATTGTCGGAAACCTTACCCCGACGGACAGCAGCCTTTCCTTACAATAAACTTATATCCCATTTAACCCTAAACTGACTGAGATACGCACAATGCTATGTGTTTTAAAGGTATACAGTGAATGTTACATGTTAAATAGCAGTTATATGATATCTGGGATTAGGAATAAGATAAATGGGTCATGAGTAGTATCTACCAATTTCCCTCTGTCTCAACAGGAATATGAAACCAACAGAATGAATATGGAAGGGATCACTATCGAGTTATGAAGACCTGCCAAGAATTATACTCTATACTGTATAAATCACTGTACACCTCCCCTGTAGATTTGCATGCCAAATGTTAGTACAAAGGGATTTTTTTAACAGTTCAACCTCCAGTGACATCAACCATTTACTAACAAATGAATAGCAACAACCATTGTGACTCAGTAATAAAGGGCCAATAGGGAACCCCTCTGAGTATTCAGCTTATGTTCAAAGGTAATTGTACACCTATAAATTGCCATGCAGTCTGGATCCCAGCCCCTTTCCTTTGCTACCTTTCTCCCTGCCTGACCCTAAAGAAACACACAGCAATCCTGATGGACAGCTGTTAGTCTAGGATCCAGACCGCATGGCAAAGTGTTGGTAATTGTATCTTTGTCTTTATCCTGTATATAGCTGCATTGTATAGATTAAGGCTGATTATACCCTTTTTACAATATAGAACCTTTGTGTGTGTTGGAACCGCAAACTGTTTCTGTGTGACAAAGTTATTTTATATTGAAATGGGAGGTATGGGCAATCTGGTCTGTGCAATCAAATCTCTCTAATATCGATGCTGTTCAAACGGTATCAATAAATGGGGGCTCACCGAGTTGGATATCACCCATCACTGTGTTTTTGAACTGCTCCCCTCGTCTTGGAACAAAAGACTGGAAAGGCGCCGGCAGATTTTTTTCCTGCGTTCCTATTTTTGTTCAGAGAATGAGACTCGCAGTTTGCGAATTCAGAGAGGGCTGATTAGAATCTGGGATAGTGGAGAGAGATTTGTGCTTGCTCACGTTGTTGTAGAACGGCCGCGCATTGCATGCGCAACCGATCACACAATAACGCCACAAAGGTTTTAGTGTACACCACGTGCAAACAGTCGCAGCATAGTGCGTGCGACCAGATGTACGGCCACTTCCTGCCATGTGTAGTGATTACATCTAATTGTTTGTAACCGAACGCACAATAGCAAGTGAAGCATGTGACTAGCATTTTTGTTAGAATTCAAATAAATCATCAAGACTGAAATACGTCATATTGATAGGGCTGTAATCTCCAAAAGGCTATTAATCAAAAGAAAGGTATTTTTTTTATTTTTGTTATTTGGCCACAATATAGAAGTGTGTAAGGTGTATGATTGAGATTGTGAAATAGGTTGTGCCTTCGTGGTCCCTAATTTAGGTAATAAATATAGGGTATACATAACAGGTATACTGGCAGAGGGGATCCTCCTGGATTTCTATCGTTAAAGAGAGTTAATGATAAAATATAGCTTCCAGTGTAGTTGTAATATTCATCGGTCAGTTAGGGCCTTTGAGTGTTGCGACCGGACCATACGAGTGTGGCATCTCTGACTGAGGCTGGTTGCTGGGACAAAAGGACAATAGGTGGTTACTGTGGTTTTATCTGTAGCTAGATAACTCCTGTGTTCCCTATTATAGGTGGTACTGTGCTTGCCTTAGTAGGTATTGCTGTGTTCCCTATTTTTAGATATTAGCTAACTGTAGAATAGGTGTGTGGAGGCAGCCTATCGGTTAATTCTTCCACCGGTCTCATCATTGTTGTTGTTTTTTTCGCAAAATGGGCGCAAAACAGTCAACAGGGATGGTAGACGATGCGCTGTGTATGCAAGGTCCGACCGGGTCGGCTCTTCATATAATGTACACTAAATATGGTGCGTACGCAACGACGCACTGTACTGTGTGGGTTAAGATGACGAGTAAGAGTGAGAAACCTTTCCCAAAGATTGGAAGCTTTAATATGGAGATTTTAAATAACCTTAGGGATCACATATGTAGAGTGAAATCCCTAAAGAAAAGAGTGGAGTATGATGATTTTTTGAAACTCTGGCTGAATGAGAGTCGCACATGGGTTAATGGCGTGCATGGGGCACCGCATGGAGCCACGTGCATGCCTAGGGGTGATGCGCACGCAACACTACACAGCGTAGCGTACACATCACAGGGAAATGCAAACTTGCAGCATGGTAGCGTTGCCAAAGGTATTGCGAATTGCGCTTGCACACCCCCGCCACCTTATGTGGTGGGCGGTGATGACCTCACATAACAAAAACTATAAAAATTTTGTAACTGAACCAAGTAAGTTGTACCCGGTCCTGAGTGAATATTTGGAAAATGTCTATGATGCAGAAAGTGATCCTGTAGCAATGTCTGCTGTATCCCATGCTGTGCAGTTATTAAATGTACCTTCCCAGCAAGTACAAGTAGCTGCCCCTATGGCATCAAGAGGAGGGGAGGGATCCTTAGCTCATAGGGGGGAGGCCCTAGTAGAACCCATGGTGGGGGAGGCTCCTTTAATAAGGGTGCAGGAAGTATTAGAACCAACTGTTTCAATAGCGGAGGTTACTAATACCGTTCGCTGCAGTAATAGGCTTAAAGGTATAGAGGTGGGAGGCATCCACCCTGTAAGGACAATTATTGTCCCTAATGGGAACGCAGATGCGAATGGTGTCGTACCCACAAGGGAAGTAGCGATGCACTGTCCTTGGACACGGGCGGAACTACATTCCATTATGTCTGAATTTCCTGACCCCAAGAAACATCTGGCAAAATGTCAGCGTTTCATAAAGGATCTAGGCAATGCCCATGAGCCAACCAACAAGGATTGGCGAGTGGTGTTAAGAGCATGTCTCCCAGAAGGTACAGATGTGAAAAAGTTTATCACAGCATGTACTCTGGATGCAGACATCCCCTTAACTGATCAAGGTAATCAGGATTGCATTGCCCGTATAGTTGCCCAACTAGCCATATTTTTCCCGTTAGTTGTTAATTGGAGTAAAATCTTCTCCATTAAACAAAAGGAAAGTGAACCTGCAGAAGATTACTTTAATCGTGGGCTGCAGACGATCACTCAGTACACTGGGATCGAAAACATTAAGGATAGCACACACTACCGGGGAATGGTCATCACTGTTCTAATGGACGGTCTAAAAGACAGTTTGAAAGACAGAGTTCAGACCTCACACCCTGGTTGGAGAGGGATAACAGTTGACGCGCACAGGGAAACTGCAATAGACCATGACAAAAATATCACCAGGAAACGTGAAGCTCAGAGAGAGAAATTGATGGCTGTTAGCATTCGAGCTCTAGAAGATATGCACTTACAGCCAACAGACACATATCCACCTGCACAGTTACAAGTCTTAAACACCTACCATCCTGCGCAGGCCCAACCCATACAATTCCCTCACACATACCACACCAGACCACAACACACTCTTCACACACACCCAAAACCATCATACCCACACTCAAAATCCCCTCCTCCCGGACTTCAACAAAATTTCCCCAACAGATCAGCTAAGAAATGTTTTAACTGTAACCAAGTAGGACACTTTAGGAAGGACTGTAGAGTCATAATTCAGGAACCCCACATGCAGCAACGTATTGATGCATCTCGTAACCATAAGAACTACCAGATAAATCCTGCCCACATAGTTGCTGCAAATGCCTTGCTGGGGGAAGACAGCCAACTATAGGGGTTAGGTCATACCTGTAGTCTGCAGGCAGTCAGGATAACGGGAGGTACTAGGGAAGAGCCGGTAATAAAGGTTAATGTAGCTGGTACTGAACGTTCCTTCCTAGTAGACACAGGGGCGACCAGGTCTGTTTTAAAATCTCTTGAAAATCTACAGATAACAAACCAGACAGTACCAGCAATGGGTGTAACAGGTAACGTACAGCATTACCCTTTAACCAAACCCACGGAGGTTACCATTGGGCCTTTGCATGCCAGGCATTCTTTCCTCCTGGCAGCAACAGCCCCTACTAATCTCCTGGGAAGAGATTTATTGTGCAAAATGGGATGTATTATCTATTGTACCCCTGACGGGATATTTATGGATGTCCCAGGAAGGTTTGCACATGAGGTAAGGGATGTGCTAGACACTCCCCAAAGGTTAATGCTGCACACCATAACATCAGACAAGGGTTCAGCTCAGGTAGATGAAATGTTAGAACAACTACCTAGTTTCCTTTGTACTAAGGATGGACAGAACACTGGGTTAATGGCAAATGTAGCTCCCGTCATGGTAAACCTGAAAAACGGTAGACACACTCCTAAAATTCCCCAATACCCATTAAAGCCAGAAGTGGAGTTAGGGGTTCACCCCATAATTGAGCGTTTACTACAGCAGGGAATTTTAGTCCATACAGCCAGTGTAGCCAACAGTCCCATCTTCCCTGTGAAAAAGAGTGGTGGGAGGGGGTACAGGCTGGTACAGGACCTTAGAGGGGTTAATAAGGTGGTAGAAAGTCAATTTCCCGTAGTGCCAAATCCAGCTGTCATCCTTATGCAAATCCCATCAACCGCAACCCATTTCACGGTAATAAATTTATGCTCCGCTTTCTTCTCCGTCCCCCTTCATCCTGATTGCCAATACCTATTTGCCTTCACATACAAAGGCGTACAGTACACATGGACACGACTACCCCAGGGCTTCATTGACAGCCCCAGTATCTTCTCCCAGGCCTTACATGATTGTTTACAGTCTTTTCAACCTGCCAATGGATCGGTACTAATCCAATATGTAGACGATTTGTTGTTATGCTCTGATTCGTTTATGTCATGTTTAAATGATACTAAACTTTTGTTGCTTCACCTCTCGCACACAGGGCATAAGGTTGCTAAGGACAAGTTACAGCCGTGCCAGACCAGGGTTAAATACTTGGGACACTGTCTTACCCAAGGCCTCCGACAGCTGACAGCGGACAGAATCCACGCCATACAGACCATGACACTACCGCAGAACCAGCACCAGATCCGTACCTTCTTGGGCATGTGTGGGTATTGCAGGTCATGGATACTCGGTTTTTCCATTCTGGCTTTACCACTGCAGGAGTTAGTATCTTCCACAAAACCAGACCGTGTCTTGCACTCTGAAGAGTCAGAGCAAGCCTTCCTTAATCTTAAGGACAGTCTGATAAGAGCACCTGCATTGGGAATTCCAGACTATGGGAAACCCTTTGATTTATTTTGTACGGAGGCTGCTGGTTGTGCGGCAGGAGTTCTCACACAAAAACATGGTGATGCCAATAGACCAGTAGCATACTACAGTGCCCAGTTGGACGCTGTGGCAAGAGCACTCCCAACGTGTTTAAGGAGCATAGCTGCAACCGCACTCTTAGTGGAAAAGAGTGAGGATGTAGTGTTAGGCCATGACAGGACTGTACATACACCACATGCTGTTTCTGCCCTGTTAAATTCAGCCCAGACCAGACATGTTTCCTCCGCTAGGTTCACTAAATGGGAACTAGCGTTAATTGCACCGACCAACATTACTATAAAGAGGTGTAATACTTTAAACCCTGCTCCAAGTGTGCCTCATGATGCACAAAGGGTGGAAGGTAAAGGTGAATCGTTACCAGTGGTAGAAGGTGAGTTTGGTACAGGAATTAATAGGCATGACTGTATGGAGTATTTAAATCAAAATTTTACAGCTAGGCCTGACATTCATGACTCACCGTTAGAAAATGCAGATTTAACGTTTTACACGGATGGGAGTTGCCATAGACAGACTGATACAGGTGAGTTATGTACAGGTTATGCTGTGGTTGATGACAAGGACGTTATAGTGGCCGAACCACTCGGTCCACCCCATTCAGCGCAGGTGGCGGAACTCGTGGCACTAAGGAGAGCGTGTGAGTTGGCCGAAGGAAAAAGGCCAATATTTACACAGACTCCAGGTACGCTTTTGGGGTGGTGCACGATTTTGGGGCCCTATGGCGTCTAAGAAATTTTCTAACGGCAGCAGGCACACCAATGCACATCACATAAAACGACTGTTGACGGCAATACAGCTACCCAAGACAGTAGCTGTCATTAAGTGTAAAGCCCACACCTGCGAAGATGATCCAGTATCATTGGGTAACAACAGGGCTGATGAAGCTGCCAAATGGGCAGCAGGTTTAAAACTTAATCAAATGGATAAAGTGTTGGTATTTGAAACGGTTGACATGCAGAAACTGGTTGAAATGCAAGGTGTGTGTACCCATCAGGAAAAGGCAAGCTGGAGATCCAAGGGATGTGAGCAAGAGTCCTCTGGGCTCTGGAGAAATGGACAAGGGAAGCCAGTAGCTCCTAAGGCATACTACCCAAGCTTAGCAGAAGCAGCACATGGTCTGACCCATCTGGGTAAGCAGGGTATGTGTAAGTTAGTGAAGGCATACTGGTATGCACCTGGCTTTTCTTCCCAAGCAGAGAAGAGAGCAATGTCCTGTTTGACCTGCTTAAGGAAGAATATAGGAAAAACTACCCACCGAACCATCTCACATCCCTCCAGCAGACGGCCCTTTCCAGGTCATACAAATTGACTTCATCCAGGTACCACCCTGCAGGAACTTGAAGTATGTTTTGGTTTGCATAGACGTATTCTCTAATTGGGTAGAGGCATACCCAGCTGCTACCAACACTGCTGCATTCACGGCAAAGAAAATAGTTCAGGAGTTTGTATGTAGGTATGGTATCCCTAGAGTAATTGAAAGTGATAGGGGTACCCATTTTACCGGAGATGTTTTTCAATGTAATTGTAAGTTGATGGGTATTAATAGTAAGCTTCACACCCCATATCGACCGCAGGCCAGTGCCAAGGTGGAGAGGGTAAATGGTACTATTAAAAACAAGCTGAGTAAAATCATGGCTGAAACTGGTTTGGGATGGCCAGAAGCTCTGCCTCTTGTGCTCCATAGTATCAGGACCACCCCTAGATCCCCTCTTAATCTTTCCCCATTCGAAATACTGTTCGGGAGGCAACCTCATTTAATTATAAGTCCTCAGGAAGATTTGAAAAGTAACAACGAGGTTACTGTGAGGTACCTTATAGGGATGAGTAAGCAGCTCCAACAGCAGCAGCAGAAACTAAAACTGTTATCACCTGATATGCCTCAACTGAACTGTCATGATGTTGAACCTGGAGAGTATGTTATGATCCGAAACTTTTTACGTTCAGGTTGTTTGACTGACCGTTGGGAAGGACCATACCAAGTGCTACTGACAAGTACAACATCCGTGAAAGTAGCTGAGAGAGACACTTGGGTCCATTCCAGCCATTGTCGGAAGGTCAAAAATCCTGAGGAGAACCAGACCAGGGGAGAGACAGAGAACCTGGACCTGTCGATTGCAAGCCTGTTCCGTGAAAGCTACTAATTGTATCAGTAGCACTTGAACAAGGCTGGTAAGACCTGGTATGGTGATGGGGTTTCAGGTTGTAACTGCTTTTGTGTATCCTCCCAGAGTTCATATCATACTGTTGTGTTTTGGGATGTCCTGGTTCTGTGCTGGTGGTCGGAGGATGGAGAGAGAGATCGGTAGTGGTGTCAGTGGAGAGGAGCTGGGAGAGAAAGAGCTGCAAAAACAAGGCCAGTGCCTGACCAATATTAGCACTGTAATGGTTAAAAGATCTGCTCTCTTGGAATCTCGGCGGCAGTGTGAAGGTTTATTGTCTGAAGAGTATTGTATATGCGCAAATTGTGGGCCTGTAGTCAATGATAAATGCATCCTACGATGTCAGACCCAGAGTAATTTATACTTGGGCGAGCATCTGTTAGAGGACTACCATTCCCTAGTAGGCAAGGTTTTGAACCAAACCGAATGTTGGGTATGCTCCCAGGTTCCTCAAGGACAGCATAATGTAGGGTTAGTCCCATTCCCCTTAAAGGTCTCTGAAGTCATTGACTTACAGGGAGGCAAACCGGTGGACAGAAAATTTAACATATCCGATTCCTCTAATTTGAAGCTCCACCAATATCAAGTAGATAAATCCCTGTTATGTTTCAACTTCACCAATCCCAACAAACCTGGGAATTGGGAAGTCACAGGAATTAATCAGACAATGACCTTCTCACTGAGAGCCGATAATGTATCTATAGACTCAGCACTTTTATACAACATTGTTACAAGTGGGAAATTCTATAGGTACAGGTATACGCGGAGTAATGTTAAAGTGATGGTTGGAAGAGTACCACCCGGGTACTGTGCGAAGATCATACAACCTGATACTTGTATTAGCCAAATGGAGGAGATAGGGATGGGATCATTCATAGAAAAGATGTGTACCGGTATCATGAAACATTCCATCCCATTCATCCTCCCAGATGATGTATATTATATTTGTGGTAGAAAAGCATATAAATGGCTCTCTCCAAGTTCCAGTGGACTATGCTATTTGGGAAAGGTACTCCCTGAAGTCATGACTCTTGCACATAATGAAATGATTGATGTCCATAGGAACATACCTTCTCCATACCTTCATACGCATTATGAACACAGAAATAAGAGAAACATGATTCCTGGTGATGTGCATAAAGCCACTCAAATGATAAGTGAGACGACTGGCTTCCAGATTTTAGTTGCACTTGATCCCACCAGGATTGCTCGGGGATCTCTAAATTTTAGGTATATTCAAGATCTCGCAAAATTAATAGATAATATCACCGAGCTATATGATGACACCTTTAGGTACACTGGTAAGGAGTTGCAAGTGTACAAGAAAGAGCTGGTCCAACATCGTTTAGTGCTGAATTATTTAACTGCTGTCACTGGAGGATATTGCGTAACCCTAGCCACCCAGTTTGGTGTTAAATGTTGTACTTATATCACCAATAGCACTAGTGACCCCAAGGAGGTGATAGACCGGAAAATGGATGAAATTCTGCAGTTGAAATGGGAATTTCGGAAGAACCATAATGCTTCAATCGCTGAAGTGGAGGAACAGGTCGAAGAGTGGTTCTCCTGGTTGAACCCTATGAAATGGTTCTCGGGTCTAGGAGAGTGGGTCCAAGGACTGATTGCGAGTATAGGGAAACTCCTGATCCTAGTGTTGGTGGTCATCCTAATAATTGGCATATGTATCAGATGTGTTCCAGCGGCTATGAAGTGTGCAAAAGGTTGTTCCAATGGAAACCAGGAAAATGAAATAATGATGGTAGTTACCCATGATGCTGTGAATACTAATGTAACTAATACCCTACATTATAACCCTGAATTAGAGAGTATGATCTAATGTTTGCTTGCATATTGCCATGTATAATAAAGTATTGTCAATGTTTCTTTAGAACACCCTAGTTTAAATGTAGTCTTCATCTCCCCTTTCTTTCAAGGTTGTCCTCTCCATGGGGTGGTGCTTTCCCACACTAGCTCCCCATTGATCCTCGACTTAGAGTCCATGTGGTATGCGTACGAGGGGCTACTTTATGTCCCCAGGGGCGCATTATTCAACGATTCAAATGACCACACGGAGTCATATCGTTAAGAACATTGAACAATACTTTATAATACAGTGTCCACATGAAATAAGATCCGAATGATAGTAGAAGTCCTATAATAACACATACCTTGTAATGATGTGATTTGGATTTGTTTAGCAGTGCATAAAAGTGTTATTAATGCTATTTCAAAACATCTTAAAATGAAGTCTCTAAACAATTCAAAATTATCCTTATGGGTTAGGTGCATTGCCACATCTAACATATGGTCACGACCTCTTCAGTCTGGCCTGTGGTGTGCACATAAGGCTAGTTTTATGTCCCTTCCCCCAAGAGCGCTTCATTGATGGGTAAATTAACAACTCATGCCATTCCATAACAATAACATTAACTAATGTCTTATAGTATGGCTAATCAGATAACCAATTATTAATTGTTGTTTGCGTATGATCATAGCGTATAATTGCTATCAAAGGGTGGACTGTCGAAACCGTATAAATTGGTTGCGATCGCTTAATTGCGCACGAATCGCAACACGACATCCATTGGACAATTTGATCGTCCACGGCCATTTTATGCGAACACAGGCTCCCGCCGCATTTGCGCACGCACTTGTGCACGCGCAATTGCACATGCTCGCTATACATGCACACGCATCCCATGCCCCTGCAACTCCTCATATTGTGAATGGCGAGCCACGCTTCTGTGCTCACAACAGTTAAGCGCCTTTTTACATTACATAAACACATAAAGTTAGTACAGCAATACTGTTTGAATACTGTTTTGCGTTTCAATCGCATAGCCAGCTTTTAAGTATTATTGTCGGAAACCTTACCCCGACGGACAGCAGCCTTTCCTTACAATAAACTTATATCCCATTTAACCCTAAACTGACTGAGATACGCACAATGCTATGTGTTTTAAAGGTATACAGTGAATGTTACATGTTAAATAGCAGTTATATGATATCTGGGATTAGGAATAAGATAAATGGGTCATGAGTAGTATCTACCGATTTCCCTCTGTCTCAACAGGAATATGAAACCAACAGAATGAATATGGAAGGGATCACTATCGAGTTATGAAGACCTGCCAAGAATTATACTCTATACTGTATAAATCACTGTACACCTCCCCTGTAGATTTGCATGCCAAATGTTAGTACAAAGGGATTTTTTTAACAGTTCAACCTCCAGTGACGTCAACCATTTACTAACAAATGAATAGCAACAACCATTGTGACTCAGTAATAAAGGGCCAATAGGGAACCCCTCTGAGTATTCAGCTTATGTTCAAAGGTAATTGTACACCTATAAATTGCCATGCAGTCTGGATCCCAGCCCCTTTCCTTTGCTACCTTTCTCCCTGCCTGACCCTAAAGAAACACACAGCAATCCTGATGGACAGCTGTTAGTCTAGGATCCAGACCGCATGGCGAAGTGTTGGTAATTGTATCTTTGTCTTTATCCTGTATATAGCTGCATTATATAGATTAAGGCTGATTATACCCTTTTTACAATATAGTACCTTTGTGTGTGTTGGAACCGCAAACTGTTTCTGTGTGACAAAGTTATTTTATATTGAAATGGGAGGTATGGGCAATCTGGTCTGTGCAATCAATAACGTGCAACAGCGTAAACATCGGTAACATTGACGCAGATCGGACAGCCATTCAGCTTCCGAGTGAAGTCTGACCATGCTCAAATACTGCAGCTCTCCTGACACCCTGAAAGCCCTCATGCTGCGAAAGAGATTGGAATGAACAGTTTTTGCATGCCCCTGAAATGGTGATTAAACAGTCCAGACATGCCTGCGTTTACCTAGCCACCTCCCGTTACCTCCTCCAAACGCTGACTACCTGTCACTCACTTTGCAAATTAATCCCCTTTGCGAGAATAACAACTGCAAACCAATTGCTGTGCCCGTGCAGTATGGCTTTCACGCATGCGCATTAACTAACAATCGCTTGATCTGCGTAAATATCGCTATTGCGTAAATCTCTGAATTCTAAGCGCCCAGTATACTATAAGCTACTTTGGATGCAGCTACCATGTGACACAGGTGTTAAATTAAAAACTATGGCCCTCATTCAGAGCCGTATGCTCTGAGCAGAGCGCACGCTCTGAATGAGGGCCGCCCTCCATAATTATGGAGCGTCCTCCTGGACGCTCGTATAGCTGTGGGTCACCACCCACAGCCTATACGAGCGTGCAGTTTGATGGCCGCGATGGTCTTGACCATCGCGACCATCGCCACTGCGAGCCGGAGCCTGCGGTTGAGGTTTTCAACCGCAAGGCCTGGAGTGATTTTGGCTCTATCAGAGCCAAAATCACTCCCACTGACATCACTAGTGATGTCAGTGGGCCGGCTTCTGACGGTAGGCGTTCCCTTGGGAACGCCCCCGTCAGGGAGGCACGCCCCCGGCACGCCCACCAAAGGGGGCGTGCTGTCAATCAACATCGACAGCACGCCCCCTTTGATCAGACACAACGAGCGAAGGAAAGTCCTTCGCTCGTCGCGTCTGGCGCATGCGCACGACGGAGCTCCCGCCGTCGTGCGCATGTGCAGTGCACAACATCGACCCACTTGCGAGCGGACAGCCGCTCGCGAGTGGGTCTGAATCAGGCCCTATGTATAAAAGTTACTAACTGTGGCGGAATGTCTAAGTTGTATCATGATGGAGCAACAGGGATAGACAAATAAGGACACATCTATCTGTCTCCCTGTCTGCCTACCTGTCTGTCTGTCTATGTATTCAAATGCAGCCCATTGACGTTTGTTACAGTGGCGAAATGCTGACTTGAGTGAACAACCAGCACCTTCTTTATGAGTGGTTCTTACAGCACTTAGGGGTCTATTTACTAAGCAGTTTTAGGAGACAGAGGGCCTGATTCAGAGCCGGACGCTTTTTGAGAGCGCTCGCTTTGAATCAGGGCGTCCCTGGGTTTTTTTAAAGACGGCATCCTGGCCGCTCACTAAGCTGTGGGTGACCACCCACAGCTTTAACGAGCGGCCAGGTGATGGTCGCGATGGTCACGACCATCGCGACCATCAGGGCTTGCGACAAGACCCTTGTGGTAGGGTCTCATTCCTGCAAGCCCCAGTGAGCTTTCAGCTCTAATAGAGCCGGAAGCTCTCCCACTGACATCACTCGGGAACGCCTCTGTTTGGCCAGCCACCCCCCCACCTCTAAAACAGGGCAAGAGTTTGGTGCGAGACCCGTAGCGACGGAGTACCTGTCGCTGGCCGGGTCTCACGCATGCGCAGTGGGGGACCTTCGACCCGCTTGCGAGCGCTGTGCAATTGCGAGCGGGTCTGAATCAGGCCCAGAGTGAAAAGTGATAAGCCAGCCAATCAGCTCCCAACTGTCATTTTTCAAACACAGCCTGTGAGATGGCAGTTAGGAGCTGTTTGGCTGGTACCTTATCACTTTTCACTCTGAGGGGTATTCAATATGAAACGTTAACTTCACTGTCCAAGTTAACGTTTCATATCGGAGTTTTTTTCTGCGTTAAGGTATGGTGCGCACTCCCGCTTATCCCCGTATTCAATATAAAATTAATGAAAACGGGAATCTCCGAAGTTGGATTTACGTAAAGTTACGAATTTTTCCTTAAAATAATTGTAAGAACCCCTAAAGTTGTAAAAACATGGGGGAACACTATGGGTACCCCCGTTTTAGCCTTTAATTGAAAGTCAGGGATTTAAATAGCCGCAGCAGGTGTTTTTTTTCCCGACATTGAAGAAGTGATGCAGAAGAGCACTTAGGTTATTTTTTTCGTTTTTTTAAGTGGTCCCATCAAATTTGGGGTATATGAAAATGGGTACTAGCATATTTTTAAGTCCCTAAAGTAAGTTTTTAAAAATTCTGCATTTGTGCACCTGCCTCTATAATTCTATTCTAGAAAACACCTGCCGCATACATGCAGAATAGCCCTGAACCTATTTCCCTATTGTTAAACAATTTTTCCCATTTTTTTTTTTTTTCACCCCAATTTTTTTATTATTTTTTTGGAGTGTCCCTGTTTTTTTTGACACAGTTCTTTTTTAAATGTCATTCCCAGGAGTGCAGGCTATTTTTTTTAAGCCTGCACCCCTAAACCCCAATTCTGCACTTTTTTTCGACAGCTATTCAATGGTGAAAAATTTATCCCCGTTTTTATCAAAGACTTTTCAAAACTGCGATAAGTCTTTGAAATTGAATACGGTGTAAAAGTAAAACCTGCGATAATGACGTCATACCTCCAATATTAACGCAAAAACGAATGTATCGCACCCATATTGAATACCCCTGTCTGTCTCCTAACACTGCTTAGTAAATAGACCCCTGAGTTTTGTAGTTTGTAAGAGGAACACTAATAGATGCTGAGCTATAAAGAGAAAGTCACTTTACATTGACACACACGATGCAGCTCATCAATCTTGTCTGGTAAATCTACTTTTATTTGATTGCAATAATACTTTTTAGAAACATGAAGAAAGACACAGTGATGTTCAAGAAAATGTCAGCTAAAGAAAATCAATGTAAAATGCCTATGTAAGAGAAATATCATCTTAAATAAGCTTATCTTGCTTTGATCCAAATGTCTGGATTCTGAACTTAGAGTTATGTCTTTATATCTGACATGAGTATTGAAAGTGTGGAAATTGAGTGAATGTTTTGCCTAGCGATCAATAACACTGCGTGACAGGAAGGAATAGAGAGGCGATAGATTAAATTACACGCTTGATAGGTTGAGTTATCAGGCCAAAAAGTCAACTGTTTACTGTTTCATATAAAAGTTCTGCTATTTAGATTATCAGGCCATGATATTATGATATTTCCTATTTATATTTGCTGGGATGTAGTTATGAGACCGGCGGCCGCGATGTCGCCGGTCTAAATCCCGATGGGGGAAGCCCGACAAGTGACTTAAGATAGGCATCGAAATACCAACACCTATCTTAATCCTGACACCAGAATTCAGAAGGACGGGTGCCTGTACGAGGTAAGTCTGGGGCGCCCTTAGCTGCGGGTGTTAGGCACCACTGGGGGGGGGGGTTTGGGTTAGGCACTAAGGGGGAGGGTTAAGTTTAGGCACGGAGGGGGGAAACTTAGGTTTAGGCACTAAAGGGGAGGGTTAGGGTGCGGGGTGGGAAGGGTTAGGCTACAAGAAGGGAGGGTTAGGGAGAGAAGGGGGTAGGGTATACTTACCCCACCGGGATACCAACCATCGGGATGCTGCTGTCGGTATTTTGACAGTAGGCATCCCAACAGCTGGCACTAAATACCGATTCCATATTTGCTACCATGGGGTTCTTTTAAGGCTCCCTTGACTACGGTCTGAGCACCATATTTGTATTATGTGCAATGCAATCTTCAACTCCTCCTTGTTAGTGATTGCCTATTTTTCTGGGTGGGAATGGACTAACCTGTAGATCAGATTGTGATAATTCTGTGGGAGGCAGTGACCTGCCAATTTATGTAATTATGGTAGTTAGGGTAGGGCGGCATATGACAGGGACAGTGCCATGACATGAGGATGGCAATGAAGGCGAAGCAGAAAGTCATAGGGGTAAATTTACTAAAGTGAGAGTTTTTAGAAGTAGAGTTGTTGCCAATAGCAACCAATCCGATTCTACTTAACATTTATATAGCACAGTCTAGAAGATAATAGCTGGAATCTGATTGGTTGCTATGGTCTCCACTTCTAAAAACTCACTTTAGTAAATATACGCCATAGACTAAGGACTATCACATAGATCTATCGCAATCTGCTCTCACTCTGCTTCCTGAGCATGGAACGATGTGTGACATATCGTGAACGTCGTTATCGTTCAAAAAAATCGTTCGCATTTGTCGATTGTAGTTTGTAGTTCAGTCAGACTGGCCAACTGAATGATTTTCAATAGAAGTTCAACACACAGAAAATCGTTTATTATGTAAAGTAAAACCAACTACTTTGTAAAACGATTTTCATTCACTTTTTCAAGGGAAAAACTGAACGAAAATCGTTCAATGAAAATCGTTCATTACTTCCATCGTTGTGTGTGTATGCATCTTCAGAGTTATTTACAAAAGTATAAAACTACAGGCTGACAAAGCAAATTACGTTTTGTGGTTTTATGCACCTGCTTTCGCACAATGCATTCTTTTGCCTGGAGAACAGCATGGATTTCTGTACCAAGATCTTAACGTGATATAGTTGTTAGGAGTAGCTGGGCAGATTGAGGGACCTATTCATCATCAGAGCTCGCAGTGGTGGAAACGGGACACCGGAGCAATTCATCATTGCTCTGGTGCGGGAACAGCTACTCCGAAAAGCAGCTGTCACCTCGGTTAGTATTGCAGCTACTTCTGTAGCTGCGTTACTTACCTCCTCCCCGTCGGCCCGGCCACGCATGCGTGACCTGAGGTCACACATGCACGCAGCCGCTGGGGAGGTAGTGAGGAGGTGGCGGAGGGATGCACTCGGATCCCTCTTTGTATCCCCGGAACTCCTTCCCATAGGAAGGAGCGGGACTAAGACAGCAAGCGCCATTTGAAGATGACACTTGTTCTCGGCAGCAAACTCCAACAAGTTTCAGTTTTGGTCTTAAGACCAAAAAGTGAGCTGCCCCATTGTTATGTGTGAGATAGATAAGCAATCCACTGTGCATCTGCATATTATACATGTCAGAAATAACTTATGTATCTGGAGCAGGTAGTTTTAGTTTGTCATTTGGGGTGCATCAATCCTTGTAAAGAGTGGAGAAGTAGACAAGTAGAGAAGTTAACCATAGCAACCAATCAGCTTATAGATAGCATTTATCAAGTACATATAAAAAAATGATAGGTCGAAGCTGATTGGTTGCTATGGGCAACTTCTTCACTTGCCCACTTCTCTCTTTAAATAGTTTTATACAATATCCCATAGAGACAGTACTCTATAGTACTGAGAGTGTAGGATTTGCTCCTGTCTAAGACAATTGCTATCAGTTTATATCCACTGCCAGATCACCAGAGCTCAGCCACAATCTAGAACAAAACATGTCACATTGTTCACATTATTCAGTGACTTTAATGAATAATAATATGGGTATGTCTTGACTATCTTTTGTCAAATCAAACAGTCCAGGTGTCAGAGTAAAGTAAGGTGGCTTTATACAGAAATTAGTTAACAAGAGGAAAATCTAATATACAGTATTATAAAGCTGGGACAATGGGGATGTAGTCAGGAAGCCAACCGACAGTGAAAGCCCGGCATGGGACCAATGATGGGCTTCTAAATACCGATGCCTATCATTAGCCCCACGCCGAAATCCCAATGCCTGGTTTATCGAACGTAGGTAACTGGGCGTTGGCAGCTGTCAGCCGCAGTGGGGGTTAGGTTTAGGGTCTCCCGGGGGAACTTAGGGTTAGGCACCCCCCTCCCGGGAGGGTTAGGCTAGGGGAAGGGGTGGTTAGGCACTAGGTGGGGAGTTTAGGGTTAGGCACCACTAAAGGAGGAGAGGGGTAGGGATATGGTTAATACTTACCCTGTCGGGATCTCCATCTGCCGGCCTTCCGGCATCAGTATTTCATCCGCTGGGCTTAGGTCTGGCAGTACAACATACCGATTCCACATACTGTGAGCAGTGGTGGGCTACAGGAGTGCCAGGCTCTTCTACAAATCTGCTATAGGCCTGCCAATGCTCCAGCATGCACTATGAGCTATATAACACAAAGATTTTATTTTTAGTTCTCCTTTAAAACATGACCAGCACCAATCTAGGAAATAGGACCCTTGAAAATGTTCAATTCAGCGGACGATAATCAAAGTAGAAGACCAAAGTGCATTGCATATAAACTAATCTCTATAATTATATGAAAGGGCTTCAATTCTGACCTACAGTACTGCAGATTTCACAATGAGACCTTTTGCTAACAAAACCGGAGAAATATAATTTGCTGAGTAACTATAATCATGTACATATCTAAGGTCATATTAAATAGCAAGAATTATCTACTTAGCCATATGGTTTGAAGTGCTGGCAATAGTGTACTGCATTATAAATGAAGCCAACTGAAAATGTTACAGCCACAAAACGTCATGTATATCTGGAAAAGCCATCCTCGCTCCTGTTGAGAGCTTCATTTCTGTTGCTCTTTCATCAGGTCCTTAAGGATTTCAATTTTAACTTCAAAAGCATATCTTTTTCGTGTACTTGATTGTGCATCATAGAAGACAGTTTTATAGCTTGTGTATGATTGATATAATTAATTTCTGAAATAGGTAGCAGAGGTTAAACCTACTTGAGAGATGGCATCTGTCCAATGAGTTGTTTCTTTAATGAAAGACAGATAAGAAATTGAAGTGAAGAAAAATATAACACCGGAGCCAAAGAAAACTGATATAGAAAAGTTTATAGTAATCTCTGGAAGTGTGTCATCAATGTATTGTTGTTGATTACGTATATATCAGTAGGATTCCGTAGACCTTGTAATTTGCAAGATATGCATTTGTCATAAACAGGAATGGTTTGCAATGTGTATGTTGTTGTTACTATCCCTATATCCAGAAGATTATTTTGATTCCACTGGGTCATAATTAATGCTAATATTGACCGAGTTACCTTTTGGTACTAACTACAGCCCTTGGCTGACACTCAGTATCCATTGGTTTTTAGATGTTTGCCAGGATCAACCAGTGCTTGACCAGTTATAGTCTGTTTTGTTCAATTAGGTAAACAGTATGCTTATCATTGGCTTATTTCACTACTGCTGTTCCGAAACCTGTGTCTATTGTGAAGAGTTGTCATACTACTTACTTTAGAATTTGATAAGAGTATACTGTGATATCTAAAAAAGGGAACCTTCATCCTGTGCTGATGCCCACAGGTAAAGATGCTCACACCGCTCTCATTTCATTTTTTTAAACGGTTCAACAAACCTTTTCTGGAACTAGAAAATTTGCGAGCATTTATCAAAATTTTCTACCATTAGAAGAAAACAAAAAAGTTGGACAATCATGTTTGAACTACAGATGTGCACCGGACCATTTTTGATGGTTTTGCTTCTAATTCGTCATCCTGGTTTTGATTTTTCCAAACCACCGTGACTGGTTTTGGATTCTTTTCCAAAAATTGCCAAAAAAAGCTAAAATGCACATAATTTGAGCCTTTTTTTGTTCCTAGAGTATCAATGGCACTGCAGTGGTAGACATGATGGCAGTTTAATAAACTATACAACCCCATAGAGAGAACCCAAGAATGTTTTCATTAATCAAGATGGAGTATGTATTTAGTTGAAGGCAGGGAAAGGAAGGGTTGATATGTGGTAAATTTAATTAGATACCAAAGCAAATTTATGAGGTAGGAGGGGAGGCATTTACAAAGCAAATGTACTCATTCACATCAGTCCTTGCCCCAGTTGAGCTCTTTGGTGGTTCAGAAACTTTTTTAAAAATCAAAAGGGTATGCATGAGATGCTGTCTGTGGCCATAAAAATTTCTGGAAATATGTGGCATTCATCAACCGCATGTAGAAGATTACAGCGGCTGTGGCACACCTAGGAAAGAGAATGGCACTGCAGTGGCAGACAGGATAACAGTTTAATAAACTACTGTACAATATGTTTGTCGTTTACACAAAAAGACAGTCAGCAATGCCCCAATCAGCGCATAATGCAGAGAAAAGAGGTGCAAGATGGAATTGGCCTTGGGCCCTCCCACTGATGGGAGTAATGCCAGTGTCGCACCTGCCTATTTCGATTCTTGATGGGGTGGAAGAACTATTAATGTGGCAGCACACAAAACGGAAGCTCTGAACAGGAAGGGGGCAGAGATATTATTAAAGTCTGGTACTAAACATCTCTCATCGTGCTTCTGGGATTATGTATGGGAAGGCTGGGAGGTGCTGTTATGATCAAGGAAAGCCAAGCCCATCTGTTGTTACACATTGGAATGAAAGTTTAAGAAAAACGGCAATCAGCTTGGAATCTACAATCAAGGTTGAAATAGGCATAAGATTATTTTGCAAGTATATCTATTTATGATTTTAGTTGAAATAAATACAGTATGAAATAATAAAAAAAGTAAGTGACAGAGCAGTGGCACAAACGCACGGCAGTTTAAAATACGTTTCAAATAGACCACCTCCTGACCTGCGAGTTTTGCAGAAACATACACAGATCTGTGTGATTTGTGTATGTTTCTGCATGTGTAATTAATTTAAAGTGTTTTTATAAAAAAACATGACGTAGGGCCCCCCACCCTTCAAAAGTATAACCAGCCCCGGACTGCTCAGCCAGCCCTGGTTCCTAAAATTACAGGGAACAAAAGGAGTAGGGTTCCCTCAGCATGCCTGCCTCATGCCAGCAGGCAGTCAGCACCCGTACCTCAACTGTAAATTAAATATTTAAAAAAACACAGTACACACACATCGTATACAGTATTGGCTCCGGCTCCTGACAGTTCCCAAGTGGGCTGGTCAGTGAGTCAGGAGCCAGAGCCAATCAGCAGCCGCTCTACAGTTATTGGCCGCTGATTGGCTGCCGGCTCCTGACAGATCACACTGATCAGTCAGGAGCCAAGAAGTGGTGTATGTGGTCACACACACACCGCTAATATAAGTATCTGTGTCACGACTAGGGTTTCCCGGCATAGGGGACGACGGGTATTGCCTGTGAGGGTGCTGTGGCATGGTCCTTCCGATGGAGGGGCTGGTGTCTGGCGGCGGGCGTTGGCTGTGCAAAGTGTATTGTGGGCACTCTGTCATTCTGGCCGGGGTAGGCCTGGTGGTGTTTCCATTCCGCTCTGGTATGGGCGCCACCATCTTGCCTCTGGTCATGTGACTAAGCTGCTCCAGTCCTGGCGTGTCACATGCTCTCTCTGACCTATCATGATTCTGCACTGGGTAGTTAAGGGAGTTCAGAGCTTTCCATAGTTGCCAGTGCAACGTGTTTCACAGCGCATGCTGTGAGAGAGTTCCTGTGCTGCTGAAAACCTGTCTGTTTGAGTGATCACCTGTACTGTTGCTGAATCCCAGCTTCCCAGCAGCCTACATCACCCTGCTTGCTCCCAGTCACCTGCTGGAACCATCCTACACCTTCTATATACCCTTTCCCTGCCAATGGACCTGAGTGTGCAGTTAACCCTGTACCTACAATGCCTCCATTCACCTAGCTCTCTGATTCTACACTGAGCTGTCTCAGTGCAACTCTCCATTCAATTCTTCAGCTTCTGCTAATCCAATAACTCTATAACCTCCCTGGGTTTCATCTCACCAGTATCAATCAGTAACTGTTATCCTGTCTGCAGCCTTGCCGTGACCTTTTGGATTACAAATACTTTTTATTAGTTCTGCCACTACCCGGACATTATTTATTCTTACTTCACTACAGTTTCTTATCATCACCATCAATTTAATCTGTGTACATGTCTGCAAGTTCACCCATTAAAAAACCCACTTTTCAATTTAAATCTGTTCAGGTGTCTGTTTAAATCTGTTCAGGTGTCTGCTCCTATTACGACCCCGCGTCCACAACAAACCCAGATCCTGACAATCTGGATTGGGGTGCATATTGTTTTTTTTGCAAAGACCCCTGGATGCTACGGAGACCAGCGCAAGGATGGAGGTGAGTATAGGATCTCTATTTCAGGTACTCCCATTGGATTCTACAAGAGAAGGCAACCGACCAGCTGTCAGAAGGTAAGTATGTGTGAGTGGGGTAGGTATGTAATAAAGTTTTGCTTTAGACGGTGTGTGTGTACTGTGTTTTCTTAACTATTTAATTTACAGTTGAGGTACGGGTGCCGGCGCTTGCTGGCACTTCTAGTTCCACAAGTGCCAAAGGGCAGACATGCTGGCACCTGTAGTTCCACTGTAAATTACAATAGTTTAGAACTATATACCACGTTATTACCCCCTGTGAAATCCTACTTTAAATCTCCCTATGGCTGTTGACGTATGGCGATCCGCAAATGTGAATGCGCAGTGTACGCAACGTGTGATGCATACGCGATACCTTCCCTTATTTTAACACCAACAGTATGCATAATAGTTGCTATCTTCATATCAAAATACAATGTGAATTACAGTGCAATATATATATTTCTTAGTATAATAACCTTATTGTGAAAGCAAGTGAACACACACGCACAGTTTCTGTGGTCCAACACACAAAAGTAAATATTGTATTGAAAGTACAAATATATATATATATATATATATATATATATATTAGGGGTGAGCGGGTTCGGATTTCTGAAATCCGAACCCCCCGAGCCCCCCCGATCCGAGGCCGATCTGAGTCAGGCTCGACTTTTCCCGCCTGACTCGGATCTGAAATCGAGGCAAAACGTCATCATCCCGCCTTCCGGGTCTCGCGGGTTTTGGATCCTATATAAGGTACCCGCGTCGGTGCCATTTTCTCACTTGGCTGTGGACAGTGAAGAGGGAGGGTGGGAGTTAGGCTGGCTGGGCTGTGTAGTGTAGTGTAGTGCTGTAGTGTAGTGTAGTGCAGTGTAGTTTTGTGCTGTGCTGTGCTGCGCTGTGCTGCTGTTGTCCATAGGGGCTGTGTCCACTACTTCAAAGTCCATAGGGGCTGGCTGGACTGTGTTGTGCAGTCAGTAGTCCATAGGGGCTGTGTCCACTCCAAAGTCCTGTGCAGTGTCCCAGTCCTAAAGGGGTGCTGTAGTGTTGTCCAGGGGGTGCTCTGTCTGTCAGGGGTGCTCCCCCCAAGTGCTAAAAAAAATATTTTTTCTGTGTTTGTGAATTGTGTGCACTGTGGCTGCACGTGCATCAACAAAGGAGCAGCGCCAAACGTGCGCCTGTGTCATAAGTAAAGGGCCGGCTGGCTTGTCCGTTAAAGGGTGCTGTAACCCCCAAAGTACACTCCAAACAAAATAAAAAAATATTTTCTGTGTTTGTGAATTGTGTGCACTGTGGCAGCACGTGCATCAACGAAGGAGCAGCGCCAAGCGTGCGCCTGTGACCCATAAGTAAAAGGCCGGCTGGATTGTCCGTTAAAGGGTGCTGTAACCCCCAAAGTACACTCCAAACCAAATAAAAAAATATTTTCTGTGTTTGTGAATTGTGTGCACTGTGGCTGCACGTGCATCAACAAAGGAGCAGCGCCAAGCGTGCGCCTGTGCCCCATAAGTAAAGAGCCGGCTGGCTCATTTCTTAAAGGGTGGTGTAACCCACAAAGTGCACTACTCTCCAGCAAAAATAAAAAAATATTTTCTGTGTTTGTGTACGCCTTAGCCGCACGTATATATATCAATACTTTCTCCGATAAAAATAAAATAGGGAAAGATCAAGAACCACTTCCTCCTAGTGCTGTTGCTGCTGCTGGTAGTTGTTCATCATCCCAGAGAGGAAGTAGGAACACCACTACTTTTACTAAACAATTGACCCTCCAACAGTCCTTAGCGAGGAGGATGAAGTACGACAGCAGTCATCCTGAAGCAAAATGTATAACTGAGGCCTTGACTGCTATGTTGGTGTTAGACATGCGTCCGGTATCCGCCATTAGTGCAGTGGGATTTAGACAATTGATGGAGGTAGTGTGTCCCCGGTTCCAAATACCGTCTAGATTCCACTTCACTAGGCAGGCGATACCGAAACTGTACAGAAACGTCAGAAAAAGTGTCCTCAGTGTCCTGAAAAATGCGGTTGTACCCAATGTCCACTTAACCACGGACATGTGGACAAGTGGAACAGGGCAGACTAAGGACTATATGACTGTGACAGCCCACTGGATAGATGTATCACCTTACGCAGCAACAACAGCAGCGTCACCAGTAGCAGCATCTCAGAAACGCCAGCTCATTCCAAGGCAGGCTACGCTGTGTATCACCAATTTCAGTGAGAGGCACACCGCCGACAACCTCTTAGAGAAACTGAGGGAAATCATCGCCCAGTGGCTTACCCCACTTAGACTCTCCTGGGGATTTGTGATATCTGACAACGCCACCAATATTGTGCGGGCATTACATCTGGGCAAATTCCAGCATGTCCCATGTTTTACTCACACAATAAACTTGGTGGTGCAGAATTTTCTGAAAAGCGACAGGGGCGTGCAGGAGACGCTTTGGGTGGCCCGAAAAATTTCTGGCCACTTTCGCCATTCAGCGACTGCGTGCTGAAGACTGGAGCACCAGCAAACACTATTGAATCTGCCCCGCCATCACCTGAAGCAAGAGGTTGTGACGCGGTGGAACTCAACCCTCTATATGCTTCAGAGGATGGAGGAGCAGCAAAAGGCCGTTCAAGCCTATACATCCACCTATGACATAGGCAAAGGAGGGGGTATGGACCTGACTCAAGCACAGTGGAGAATGATTTCCGTGTTGTGCAAGGTTCTCCAGCCCTTCGAACTTACCACACGTGAAGTCAGTTCAGACACTGCCAGCTTGAGTCAGGTCATTCCCCTCATCAGGCTTTTGCAGAAGCAGCTGGAGAAAGTGAAGGAGGAGCTAAGATGGAGCGATTCCGCTCGGCATGTGGGACTTGTGGATGAAGCCCTTCATTCGCTTTGCCAGGATTCCAGGGTGGTCAATCTGTTGAAATCAGACCACTACATTTTGGCCACCGTGCTCGATCCTAGGTTTAAAGCCTATGTGGCCGACACAAGCTTGCAGAGGTGCAAAGACCTGCTGGTGAAAACACTGTCAGCTGAAGCGGAACGTGACACGTCAACAGCTCCTACTTCATTTTCTCCCGCAACTGGGGCTCCCAGGAAAAAACTTAGGTATCCTAAGCAACCCGCTGGTGGTGATGCAGGGCAGGCAGGACCAAGTTTGGACATGTGGTCCGGACTGAAGGACCTGGCAACAATTTCTGACATGTCTACTGTCACTGCATATGATACTGTCACCATTGACGGAATGGTTAGAGGATTACATCGGTGACAGCATCCAAGTAGGCATGTCAGACAGTCCGTACCTGTACTGGCAGGAAAAAGAGGCAATTTAGAGGTCCCTGTACAAACTGGCTCTATTTTACCTGAGTTGCTCCAGTGTGTACTCCGAAAGAGTGTTTAGTGCAGCCGGGAACCTTGTCCGCGAAAGGCGTAGGAGGTTGCTTCCACAAAATGTGGAGAAGATGATATTCATAAAAATGAATTACCAACTCTTCCAGGGAGACCTGCCTCCAGAACATTCAGAGGGACCTGTGGTGGTGGATTCCAGCGGGGACGAGTTAATAGTCTGTGAGGATGAGGATGTACACAACACTGAAGAGGGTGAGGAATCGGTGGATGAGGAGGATGAGGACGATATCTTGCCTCCGTAGAGCCAGTTTGTGCAGGGACAGATTAATTGCCAGCTTGTGTTGTGGGGGCCCAAACGAACCAATAATTTCAGCCACAGTCATGTGGCAGACCCTGGCGCTGAAATGATTGTTTTGTTAAAGTGTGCATGTCCTGTTTATACAACATAAGGGTGGGTGGGAGGGCCCAAGGACAATTCCATCTTGCACCTCTTTTTTCTTTGCATTATGTACTGTTTGGGGCCTAGTTTTTTAAACTGCCATCCTGTCTGCCACTGCAGTGCCACTCCTAGATGGGCCACGTGTTTGTGCCGCCCACTTGTGTCGCTTAGCATAGCCTTTTGGACATAAAAACACTATTGTGAGGTGTGAGGTGTTCAGAATAGACTGGAAATGAGTGGAAATTAAGGTTATTGAGGTTAATAATAGCATAGGAGCAGAAAAACCAACACATTCTGTGATTTTAGCTTTTTTTATTCTTTTTTAAAAAGAAAATACAGATCCAAAACACAAAACTCAGAACCCAAAACATGGAAGGGTGGTTTTGGCAAAACCAATCCAGATCCAAAACACGAAGAAAGATCCAGATCCAAAACACAAAACACGAAAAGTGGCCGGTGCACACCCCTAATATATATATATATAACATTATTATCACAGTGGTGCAATATAGTTCAAAAACAAAGATCAGAGTTTACAAACCAGTATACATACGTTCGCATGCACTCCCTGGATCCAGAGTACAGTCGTCACCAGATGACTGGTAGAATACAGCTACTGGTCTTTGGATCAGGGAAGCCCATTCTTATACTGTTAAATTATTGGTGTGTATAATGGCAAGTTGTGTCTCCTTCCATTGGTTTAGGGGCGGGATATCTCCAGTTCACTGGGGGTCATTGGCTGGTTCAAACAGTGGGTGATGCCTAAGCTCAGGTTGCTGTTACAGTAGTTTTCCTCTGGGGTCCCTCCAAAAAACTAGCTCAAATCTACCATTGTTATATGCTATTATTAAGCATAAATCCGACATTGCTAATATCTGCTTGCCGCAATGTGCGACATTCTATTTGCAACCATCGGATTACTGCTAACACAATTCTGTACAGTATGATCCTAAACACGATGTTAATATGTGGTTCCATCCCTGGTCTATATGTATTGTGTGAGCCACGAAAGCTGGGATTTATATAATATATTGGATATGTAATATAAATGTCTAATGCTATATATACTGAAATTACAAAAGAGTAAAATAAAGGAAAGTTTAGTATGAAGAAATGCCTCAAAATGCATTGGGATATAACTACGTTAGAAGATTAATGTGTGGCCAATTAAACCAATCTCTCACGGCCACAAGGGGGGGCACTGTCACCCCAGCCAGCTGGTAATCACTTGCAAAATTAAACATATCTCTAGGAATATGAGGATGAAAGACATCGCCAGAAACAACACATCACTAATTGTTATTTTAGATATACTGTATATATATATATATATATATATATGTATATCCTGACGAAAATGCAGTAAGCATTGAAACGTTGATTCTTCAAATTACGGTGTTGGTGTCTGATTAAGTCGCCGTGAGTGCCGCCTGCTTGCGTTTGTATTGATGTGTATCTCCCATTCCAGGGAGATATAAGGAGGGCACCGGACGCAAGATACCCCTTTTTACAACATAGGAGTGCCGGATATTGGATTGTTTTATATATATATATATATATATATATATATATATATTTCAGAGAAAGAAATACATCAGGTTAAAATAGGTTTAAATATATATATATTAATGTTTAGATAGAATTTATGTAGATGCATTTGTCTTACTGTTTGACCATGGTTAGTAATTTATGTAAGAAACAGGTTTTCCTGTCTATATCACAAAACAATGGACTGGGCATGCACAGGTGTGTGTAGGCGATACATTAAATTGAGATCAAAATCACAGTGCAGCAGACCTGGGGCAGTCATAAACCAGTTCATCCATTGTCCAGTACGGGTCAGAAGAGGGGCCATAATAACAGCAGATAAGAAGTCATTTATATATTGGTGCCAAGGACCTCAGGCATCACATGCTTATTTGTACATCAAACACAGGGAATGTTGGTGAATAGAAATTCCACATTTTATGACACCATGGTTGTTTGTTCCAACCTGGACCAGCAAACATGATTTACAACTCCTTCTGTGATTTACTGGTTAACCTATAATTACCTATTACATTGGAATCTGTGAGACTATGCCAGTTAATGCATAGGATTTGGTATATAAGGCATTATTTTTTGTATTTAATATTTCTGACTTCGACACCCCGTACCCACTGCTCCAGGGGTGCGGGGAAGAGCCCTGGGCTTCAGTCTAAGCCTGGGGTTTCGGGAGAGGGGGGACCCCTTCTTGGGGGGGTACCCACCTCCCCACCTCCCCTGAGATCCCCGGCTTGGGCTGACTGGCTTGGGTGTTAACGCTTTGGCCATGGAGACATGGTTATAGGGTCTCCTGGCTGTGGCATTATACCCCGGTCGGTTTGGGTCCGGTGCTGGTTTTAAATATAGGGGGACCCCTACACATTTTTCCCCCCTATATTTAAAACCAGCACTGGCACTGCAGCCAGATGCTGATTCCTAAATTACGGGGGAACCCTACTCGTTTTGTTCCCCGTAATTTTAGGAACCAGGATTGGCTGAGCAGTCCGTGGCTGGTTATAGTTTTGGGGGGGACCCTACGTAATTTTTTTTAAGATTTAACCCTTGTTTAATAGGTAGACTACACAAGCAGCCTTCACATATATCACTGATATATGCAGGCTACTTGCTCGGGAGAAAACACTGCAATCTTGGGTGAGTAATCTCATCTAAACTTGTTACTCGGGGGAGAAATCATGATCTGCTTCACCATCGGCCAACTCACTCTCAGCTAAACTCACTTCTTAGTAAATTTGAGAATTTAAAAATGGGACAATCACCCAAGTTTCGGCAAGGCAAATCAAGTTAAAAAAACAAAAACTCGATCAGACTCTAAATTTACCCCATTGACTCTCTTCAGGGATTTGTGACATTTCTGTTTCTGAATGCACAGTTTGTTCTACTGCCTTAGTAGTTTTAATTTTTTTGCATTGGTATTGCATTGTCATGAGAGGCAGAGGAAGATGCCTCACTGACACTTGCAATACCACCACTCATAAATAAAGGCCAAGGCCTCAGTCTTTCCTTGCCACTGCACGTAGTGAATGGCATGTTGGCAATTTTATGTTTTTCTGCACCACACTTTCTCTTTATTAGATGCGTCTTGTTTTTTTATCACTGTATTTTTTTATTTTACTTTTAGATGCCCTGACTTAGACCCTCTATGCCCTTGAGCAACGGCTTTAGTAGATGACGTTGAAGGACTAGCGTCGTCATCACAACTGGTGGCAGCAGCTGCAGCGACAGTATTTGGTTGCTCTTCTCTAAACTGAACGTTATCCATTTTTCAATTTGCAGATCACTGAGTGGGTTATATGCACGTGATCAAAGCACACTAGGGTAAAGCACACCAAACTGTACAAGCAATAGAATTTAAATTCTTTTTTTTATTTAGATGCTTTTATGTTGCAGCTCTATTCAAACTGCCTGGAGCCACAGGGCTTATATATGCATATGAACAAAGCGCACTAAGGTAAAGCGCACCAAACAGTACAAACAATAGAACTTACTGTACAAACAATAGAATATAATTTATTATTTTGATTTTTGATGTTGCAGCTCTATTCAAACTGCGTGGAGACACAGGGGACACTAGGGTAAAGAGCACCAAACAGTATAAACAATAGAAATTAATGTTTGTTTGTTTTTATGTCGCAGCTGTATTCAAACTGCATGGAGCCACATGGCTTATATATGCACATGGACAAAGCACACTAGTGTAAAGCGCACAAAACAGTACAATAGAATTTAACTATATTGTTTTTTGTTTTTTTTATGTTGCAGTACAAATCAAATTGCATGGATTCACATGACTTATATATGCACGTGAACAAAGCGCACTAAAGGTAAAGCGCACCATACAGTACAACCAATAGAATTTAACTATATATTTTGTTTTATTTTTTATTTCGCAGCTCAATTTAAACTGCGTGGATTCACATGACTTATATATGCACTTGAATATGAACAACTTTACTAATGGACACAGCACAGCTATATACAGCAGAGTACAGTGCAGCATACAGCAGTGTGCACCCCCTATACACATTAACAGCACAGCCACTTGTGAGTCTGGACACAGCACAGCCTATATACAGCAGAGTACAGTACAGCATACACCATCGTGCACCCCTATACACTTTCATTAAGCAGCACAGCCACTTATGAGTCTGGACACAGCAAAGCCTATACAGCAGAGTACAGTACAGAGTACAGTACAGCTTGTCCACGTCTCCTTATATGGAATCCAAAACCTGTGAGAATCTGATGCTGCGAGGATGATGTTTTGCCTCGAATTGGAATCTGAGTCAGGCGGGAAAACCCGATCCGCCGCTTGGATCGACTCAGATTCCTGAAGTTTGGGCGGGTTTGGATTCAAAGCAATCCGAACCGCACATCTCTAGTTTGAACCTGCTTGTTAGCAATTGAGTCAGTACGCACATTTAAACTAAATTTTAAATATTTGTCTTTTATAACATACTGCAACAGTGAGATTTTAAAAAAATAAACACTAATTTTATTATGAACAATGAGCCGCGGATGGCAATCCTTGAAAGGAAACAGCAAAAATAAATGACGAATCCATAATGCAAACTTCGGACCTCGAAAGTGAATGTCGGGTGTGAACTGTGAACAATGAATTGCACATTTTAAACACACTGTTCAAATTTGGGCCATTGGTGATCGCGCTGTGAAATTTTTCCAATCATTTCAACTTCAGGTGGATAAAATGTTTGTGTGTCTCCACTCATAGCAGAGGGTCATGTGTGAGCCATAAGGGAAGCTGGCACAGCAAGTTTAAGTGCAGTAGTTTACAGGATCTTTGATGTACAACTACCCTTCTTGTGCATGATGTATTTATTATTCTTTGTTTTGTGTTCCCTCTTGCCAAACTAGGAATAATGGCTAAATGCTGAACAACATTAGGCCTATTCTTTTTCTTTGCCCTTAGATTGGCATTATAAATCAAGTAGTGCCCCTTTTAAAATGATAAGAATTCATTGCACTTTTATAATAATGTTGTAAAATATTGCCCCCTTATAATAAAACTCCTAAAATAATGTTAGCTTAATAATAAATGAAAACTGTAAACCAATGGACAACGCTGTCGATCATTTGCGATTTGTGTTAGGACACTCCAAGCTGCTGAATAATAAATCCATCGGGTTGGAAGCGAATCCGCTGATGATATACAGCAATTTAAAAAACTTGCACCTTGATAGAGCTGCCCAATAGTTTTCTAGCCAGTTTCAGTGGCGTAACCACTGCCCCCATCGCCCCCAAGCTACCCGGCGCCTCCAAGCCACCGCGGTGGCTTGGAGGCGCCCCGGGTAGCTTGGGGGCGATGGGGGCAGTGGTTACGCCACTGCATTACTGTGAGCGCTGGCCTCTGAAATGATCGGAGGCTAAGGAAGCCTCCGATCACTTCAGAGGCCAGCGTTCCCAGTAAACCTGGGGAACCTGCGCGGCCACGTCTGCTGGATCTATTTAGATCCAGTCAGCGTGGCAGCGGGAGAGACAACGCGGATGACAGCGTGCAAAGTCAGGTAAGTTAGGGAGGGGGGGAGGGGAGGGAGAGAGGTTTGGGGAGGCCACAACTACAGTGGGGCACTACTAAAAGGGGCACAACTACGGGGGCACTACTAGAAGGGGCACAACTACAGGGGGCACTACTAAAAGAGGCACTACTAGAAGGGGCACAACTACAGGGGGCATTACTAAAAGGGGTACAACTACAGGGGGCACTACTTTAATGGGCACAACTACAGGGGGCCCTGCATAATTGGCACTACTACAGGGGGCATTGCATAATGGGCCTGAAACTTTTTCTGGCATGGGGGAGCAAAATTTATAGTTACGCCACTGGCCAGTTTCATACAGCACCCTATGTTACTGCACCAAATTAACCACACTTCACTACGTACTGCACTTTTAAAACTGCAATTAATCTAATTGCCACCAAAAATTGTTGTAATATTTTAATAAAATTTATATTCTTTTATTTTAATTTTGAGTCACCCTTTTATGGAAGACAATAGTACCGTAAAGTCTTAAATAGTAATAAAAAGTGAGACACGCTCTAATATCTTGGAACACAGAAACACAACAGATTAAATTGTTTAATCTGGTAAAAATATCTCAGTAATCATAAAAAATGGTTAATGAAAATGTACTATAATAAACACAAACAAAGCGTATCAATTAAAATGGGTAAAATCTTAAATCTTTACTACTTACGTAGCACATATATTATCTATTTGACCATTCTGAGATCTTGGGCACATTGGGCCTGTTTCAAAGTATTTGTTCAGTATATGCAAAATTAGCCAGTATTATCCTGCATGCATTATTGCTATCTGTACTTTCACACCATGCATTTCAACATGGTTTGTTCCTGGAGCAATTTGTTCCTTGTTTGTTCCTTCTGTTTTTTCATTTGCGCCTGACTCTGAATCATGCCAATTATTCTTGGCACTCTTTTATACAGTACTATAAACATCTGTCTATAGCCATTCACTTGGGTGACAATGGGCTCTATTTATCAACATTATTTTTACTAAAATAATGTGAAAAAGGGTGTTTTCACATCCTTTTCACATTATTTTAGTATCACCCATAGTTATTACAGGGCAATTGGAGTAGAATTCGTAAAATTCTACTCCAACCCCTAAGTATCACTTATTTTTAGTAAGCAGATCACATTTCCCATAACTGTAAAGGGAAATGTGATCCGACCAGAGTTACTAAAAATAAAATGTGAAAAAATACCGGGGGAAGCCCTGTGATAATAACGCCACCTGGAGGTGGCGTTATCCAGGGTCTCCCCCGATTACCGGCCTCCTGCCCTGCTCTAACGGGGAGAGCAGAGCCGGGAGTCGGTCCCAGTATTCAGCTGTGTGGTCTAAATAAACCACAAGCTGATTACTGTAAAAAAAAGAAAAAAAAAATTACTTACCTGATTCCAGGGTTCGGGCCTCCGGTGATGACTCTCCTCCAGTCAGCTGGTCTCCCATAGTGCACTGCTGCCCGGTCATCAGGTGATCGGGCCCCAGTGCAGTATGGGAGATCACCTGACCGGAGGAATGGAGAACATCACCGGAGGCCCAGAGCATGCAGGTAAGTGCTTTTAAGGGATGGGGGGGTCGCGGGGGGGAGGGGGGGTTGCGGGAGGGTCTGTGATCGTGGGGGCAGGGCTTAGCGCTGGGGGGGCAGGGCTTAGCGCCGAGGGGGGTAGCAGCGGCGATCGGTCGGCGCATGCGCGGGCACTTAATCACGGTATTTTTTGCGAAAATACCGTGATAAGGCTCCGAAGGGTATTTGCAGGGACAGAGCTTTATCGCAAGCTCTGTCCCTGTAAGAGATTTGTAGTAAATCCCTGTGATATTGCCTGAATTCGCTATGCAAATTCACTCGGTAATATCACACTACAATCTGCATTCAATATGCGGATTGTAGTAAATAGAGCCCAATGTGAGAAGTAGGCCAGCATAGAGATTAGAATCCTAAACTGTACCTTGTTCATCTTCACTGCAGTTTTTATAAAATATCAAAACAGCTATCTGGTATATAAGTAGAGATGTGTGCCAACCCCAATATTTTGGTTTTGGTGTTGGATCTGTATCTCCTTGTGTTTTGAATCTGGATTGGTTTTGGATCTGGATTTTTTTCATAAATTCTGCTAAAATCACATAATTTGGGTCTTTTCTTGTTCCTACAGTATTATTAACCTCAATAACATTAATTTCCACTCGTTTCCAGACAATTTTGACCACCTCACAGCTCACAATACTGTTTTCATCCAGTTTATGCCCAAAATTTGCACCAAGCTAGCTGGCTGACTAAGCTAAGCGGCAGCAGTGGGTGGCACAAACACATGGCAATTCAACTTCCAAAATGGTACATCAGGAAACAAATGTTTTTAGTATTCAAGAGGCCTGAAGGAGTTGGAGTATGTATGTAGTTGAAGGCAGGGACAGGAAGGGTTGGTTTGTAGTAAATTTTATGTCATTTTTTGATTCTAAAGTAAATTTATGAGGGAGAATGGGAGGGGAGAAGAGGAGGCATTTACAAAAAATATTTTACTCATTCACACCAGTCCTTGCCCCAGAAGAATCCTTGAGCACCATGCCTGTTGCTGCTGCTGAGAGTGGATTTTCATCCCAGAAGGGGACCAGAGAAACTACTAGTAATGCTTTCCAAAACAATTGACTGTTAAATAACATTAAAAAAAGTAGTTAGTAGCCTCCAAACTGCCATTGTACCCACTGTCCACTTAACCACAGATATGTGGAAAAGCCGAACAGAGCAAATGCGATTTAAGGTTTAAGTCTTCTTACGTTGTGTCTTTCTTGAGAATCCTTGAGTGCCTGCTGCTGCTACTGGGAGTTGATTTTCATCCCAGAAGGGATAAAGACATTGTGTCTTTCTTCCCAACGGACACAGATCTGAAGAGATGTAAAGAGCTGTTGGTAAGCAAATTGTCAGCTCAAGTGGCACGTGATGCAGCAGTGGCTTCTTCTTCAGTTTCTCCAGCAAGTACATCTGCTGAGAAAAAAATAAACTTTCAAAACACCCACTGGTGATGCAGATGAGTCAACACAACCAAGTTTTAACTTTTGACATCTGGTCGGGTCAGAATTAATGACACCTCTACCGTGACTCCATCTGATATGGTCACCATTCAAAGAATGGTTGAGAACTATTTTAAAAAAAAATTAATGATAGCATGTCAGACCTTGCACAAACTGGCTTTGCTTTACTTGAGCTGCCCACCCGCCCACGTGTCCTCAGAAATAGTTTTCAGCGCAGCCGGGAACTTTGTCAGTGATCGGCCTATGAGGCTACTTCCCCAAAATGTGGAAAAGATGATGTCCATCAAAATGAACTACAAATTCTACGAGAAAGACCTTTACCGTCAAGTACGTCAATTACCACACCCCCTACACATCTTCTGACCTGGGCTACAGGAGGAGCAGCTGCACTCTGGAATACGGTTGTATGGAGTTGCCCCTCTGACTCACTGAAATTCAGGTAGAGGGACCATGGTTAGGGACAGTGGGGTCACAAGGTGGGTGCGGGGGGTGTGGGCCGCACTGGGTGTCACCCTCCAAAGGGGTGACACCAAAAACCGCACACTCCCCCACTGTTACAGTAGCTGCTGCAAGGTCACGGACAGGGAATCCGCCTGCTGCCCGCCCACTCCCACACCCTCTTCCGCAGCCGCCGCCAGTCCCGGCCGCTGTACTTAAAAGTGGTTTGCTTTTTTTTAAAGAAGGTGGTGCGCGGCATGTGATGTCATGGCGTCAACCTGCGCCTCTGCTGCGGTGGAAGAGAGGAGCCCACTGCCTGCCTGCCGCCGCTGCTGTTGGAAGTTAGAAGCCTGCCGCTGAAAGAGAGGAGCCAGTCAAGATGAAGGTAAGGGAAGCAAGAGGGCTGGCTGGGGACAGAAGAGGGGGTGGCTGGCTGGGGACAGAAGTGGGGAAGATGGCTGGCTGGGGACAGAAGTGGGGGAGCTGGCTTGGGACAGAAGTGGGGGAGCTGGCTTGGGACAGAAGAGGGGGAGCTGGCTGGGGACAGAAGTGGGGGAGCTGGCTGGGGACAGAAGTGGGGGAGCTGGCTGGCTGGGGACAGAAGTGGGGGAGCTGGCTGGCTAGGGACAAAAGGGGGGGACAGGCTGTCTGGGGACACAGAAGGGGGTTCAGGCTGTCTGGGAACACAAAAGGGGGTCACAGGCTGCTGGGGGCACAGAAGGGGGGGCAGACTGCCTGGGGACACAGAAGGGGGGGCACGCTGTCTGGGGACACAGAAGGGGGGGCAGGCTGTCTGGGGACACAGAACACAGAAGGGGGGCAGGCTGTCTGGGGACACAGAGGGGGGGCTGTCTGGGGGCACAGAAGAGGGGCTGTCTATCGGGGGGCACAGAAGGGGGGCTGTCTGGGGGCACAGATGGGGGCTGTCTATCTGTGGGCACAGAAGGGAGGAGCAGGCTGGGTGGGGACACAAGCGGGGCTGGATTACTGGGGACATGTGCTATATTTGGGGGAGCAATGTTATTTATCTCTGTGGAGAGCAATGTTATTTATCTTTGTGGGGGAGCATTGTTATTTATCTCTGTGGGGAGCAATGTGTTTTTTTCCCTTGGGGGGGGAACGATGACGACTGATGGTGTACCTTGGAAATTTTAACAGATCTTGCTATCCCTAATCCTATGGTTATGTTAATGTTATTTATTCATAAGGTAGTCTTTTCATTTGAGACCATGCCCCTTATCGTGAAACCACATTTACTATCTTAACCTTTTTTTGTGGGAGGGGGTGTATTTTGAAGGTTTGCACTGGGAGCTCCAGCCTGTTGAAACAGCCCTACCACTGTCCCTGCAAGCAAGGGTAGACTCTCCGGGCCAGTCCAATGTCCGGTCTGGACTGGTACTATTGTGTTAAGCGGCTATGCTGCCATCATAGTTAGTACCCGCTGTATCTCGCCAATGCAGAGCTACAGGTCCCATGAGATGATGATGTCATCATCTCACAAGTCCCTCTCTTTCTCTGCTCATGCCCGCCGGCATTCTGGGAGGAGCACTGCAGTGTGAGTACTGGACTGCGTGACTGGTAAAGGGGGGAGAGAGCGTGGAGCTGTGCACCTTGGTCCTGATTTAATTTTTTTTGGGTGGAGGGGGGGTGTCACCATGAGTTTTAGCACCGGGTGACACCAACCCCAGTGACGCCTCTGGTTAGGGAGTAGGGACACTATATCAGAGAATGCAGTTTTAGCTGCTTTATTCCATTTTTTAAACCATATCCTCTATTTTCACCTTTTGAAAATATGTTTATGTGAATCTCAACTGAGATTATGTCATTATGTTTAATATATTATGCACGTTATTTAGCACTTTGTTGTGGTCTTGTAGTCGGCATGTAGACTAATAATTTATTCATGATTGATGAAAGAAGTGAAAAGTAAAATTTTTTTATTGCTAACTTTGTGTTATTAAATTGTAAAATTGTGAAGTTTCCACTTACGGTGTCGCAAATTAATATAATATGTGTTGATTATTACACTGCGGTTCCACTTACAGTGTCACAAGATTTTTTACGAATACACTGCATTTCCACTAAGTGTCAATATTTTTTATGAATACACTGCGCTTTCCACTTACAGTGTCACAATATTTTTTACGAATACACTGCATTTCCACTAACAGTGTCAATATTTTTTACAAATACACTGCGTTTTCCACTTAGTGTCACAATATTTTTTATGAATACACTGCGTTTTCCACTTACAATGTCACAATATTTTTTACGAATACACTGCGTTTCCACTTAGTGTCACAATATTTTTTATGACTACACTGCATTTCCACTCACAGTGTCACAATATTTTTTACGAATACACTGCGTTTCCACTTAGTGTCACAATATTTGTGTTATTAAATTGTAAAGTTTCCACTTACGGTGTCGCAAATTAATATAATATGTGTTGATTATTACACTGCGGTTCCACTTACAGTGTCACAAGATTTTTTACGAATACACTGCGTTTCCACTAAGTGTCAATATTTTTTATGAATACACTGCATTTTCCACTTGCAGTCTCAATATTTTTTATGAATACACTGCGCTTTCCACTTACAGTGTCACAATATTTTTTACGAATACACTGCATTTCCACTAACAGTGTCAATATTTTTTACGAATACATTGCGTTTCCACTTAGTGTCACAATATTTTTTATGAATACACTGCATTTCCACTCACAGTGTCACAATATTTTTTACAAATACACTGCGTTTCCACTTAGTGTCACAATATTTTTTATGAATACACTGCATTTCCACTAACAGTGTCACAATATTTTTTACGAATATACTGCGTTTTCCACTGACAGTGTCACAATATTTTTTATGAATACACTGCATTTTCCACTTACAGTGTCACAATATTTATTATACACTGTGCTACCACTTACAGTGTCACAAACAATATGTGTATGCATATTACACTGTGGTCTGACAGGCAGCAGTAAAAAATAATAATAATATAGTACACTGGGATACAGCACAAAATAAATATATATTATTTTTTTATTAATTATATTATTATTAGCTTTTATTTTTTATACACTGGGCAACCTTGGATGGACAGAGCACTCCTGGTTGGACACAGCAGCCCCTGCCCCTGGATGGACACAGAAACCCCTGGATGGACACAGCAGCCCCTCCCCCCTTGCCCTGGATGGACACAGCAGCCCCTGGATGGACACAGCAGCCCCTGTCCTAGATGGACACAACAATCCCTGGATGGACACAGCAGCCCCAGGGTGGACACAGCAGCCCCTGGATGGACACAGCAGACCCTGGATGGATACAGAAACCCCTGCCCTCTATGGACACAGCAACCCCTGGATGGACACAGCAGCCACTGCCCCTGGATGGACACAGCAACCTCACCCCTAGATGGACACAGCAGCCCCTGCCCTGGACAGATACAGCAGCTCTTGGATGGAGACAGCACATCCATTCACTACACTCTCCACAGCCATAGTGAAATTGGCGCTGATGTGCAGACTTTTATATAATCAAAATCTGACAGCAGGAGGATGATGGTTTGCCTTGCTTTGAGATCCGAGTCAGGCGGGAAAAACCGAGCCGGACTCGGTTCTCACCTCGGATCTGCAAGTTCGGGTGGGTCCGGTACTCCGAGAACTGGACCCGCTCATCTCTATATATAAGGGTCGATTTTCTAAACCTTCTAAAAGGAAAAGCGGATATGTTCCCACTGCATTCAATCAGATTTTACCTAGCATTGTCTAGACCAGAGAAAGATGACATGACAACCTTCAGAGGTCACATACACACTGACAGATACATTGGCCGATCAATTGATCGGCCAATGTATCTGCTGCCCGTCGGGCAGTGTGTACCCGTGATATGTCGGCGAATGTCGGCGTCCACCAACATATCGTATTGGCTATGCTGCACAGCCGATGGACAGATATATCTGCAGACATATCTGTCCATCAGCAGGTGTGTACGGGCGGTCGGCAGACCGCCTGTACACACACAGCAGCAGCCGCGAGGAGGGAGGTGGGACACACCACCCACTCGCCGGGACACGCCCCCTCGTCACCAGGACCTGCGGGCAGGCACAGATGATGGTTGTTCAGTGTGTACGAACAACCATCATCTACAGATATATCTGTATAGTGTGTACCCACCTTAAGTTATAATAATATATCTCATCATCAAATGTAATAGCTATCTGTACTAAAATGCCTGCAGGCATTTTAAACAAGTGTTACAAGCTAGAACAAACAATCTGACAATAAAGCAGGAAAAACTTTAGGCAAAGGTGAGGTCTCTGAGGGCAGCATCTTGCCCATCACTGTTGTAGGATGTACTAGATAAATGACAGCTAGACTGATAGCAGAAACACCTCCCTTTAAACAAAAGCTACCCGTATTCTGATAATTTTTTGTAGGAAGTTAATTTGAAATTAATTTACAACAAACATGAATGTAGCCCAATGTATTAATGAGTATACCATTATCTAAAATCATTAAGGTGGGTACACATTAGACGACAAGTCACCTCATCTGTTGGACTGGGCCGACATATCGTTCACATCAGCAAATGTGCACCCATTATGGACGACCATATGTGCTCCCACAGGCCGATGGAACAACCCAGATGCCGACGTCAGGTAGGTGAATGGAGCCAGTGCCCAACATATCAGGCTGTTGTGCACCGGATCGTGTAATGTGTACCAGCCATGCGATATGTCAGCCTGTTGGGCATCACATCGCTGGGTACACACATCGGTAAGAGTGTACCCAGCTTTATACTAACATGATAGCACTTTGTGCACATGGCAGAACAGAAGGAAGTTACTTGGGAAATATGATTATTTATCAGATTATATTAATTTCTGACTAACATCACCAGTACTGTATAAAAGATACCTCAGCCCACAATGAACCATGTGTGTCTAGAAACTTTACTTGATTGGCTTGCTTAGCTTTACCCCAATTGTCTTTATTTTGTCTTATAGAATGTGAGTACATTAAAAACAACATCTATAATGTAAGCATAAGATATATGGAAAATTAGCTGCCTAAAACCGCCCAGTGGCGGAACTAGCGGCAGTGCAACCGGTGGCTTGCACCGGGGTCCGCTGTGGTGCAGGGGCCCCACTAAGTGTAGTGTAGATCGTAGTGAGAGCCCTCCGCACTATACAGCAACAAACATACCGCCGCCAGCAGCGGCTGTGTGTTTGTTATAGCAACCAATAAGAGTCAGACAGACTCTCATTGGCTGCTGAGTCCACGGAGGGAGCCAGCTGAAACTCACTCTTGAGCTCCGCCTTCCGGCTCCCACCGCAGTGGGTGACGGGAAAGACGTCATGACGTCTATCCCATAGTGCAGACTGGGCCGGGAGGAGCGGACAGCGGCGTCGCAGCAGGAGCGGGGATTCAGGGAAGTTGTGTGTTTTTGGGGGGTTTTGTGAGTGTGTAAGGGGCACGGGCATTGACAATGGCATTGTATAAGGGGGGTGCTACTGGGGGCATTACTTTAAAGGGTACAACTACAGGGGGCACTATTGAAGGGGCACAACTACAGGGGCACTACTTTAAGGGGCACAACTAAGGGGACACTGCATATGGGCACAGCTACAAGGGGCGCTGCATATGGGCACTACTACAGGGGGCATTGCATAAGGGGCACTATTACAGGGGGCATTGCATAAGGGGCACTAGTACAGGGGCATTGCATAAGGGGCATTAGTACAGGGGGCCTGCATAATAGGCACTACTACAGTGGGGCCCTGCATAATGGGCACTACTACAGGGGGGCCCTGCATTAGGGGCACTACTACAGGGGGCATTGCATAAGGGGCAATACTACAGGGGGCATTCATAAGGGGCACTATTACAGGGGGCATTGCATAAGGGGCACTAATACAGGGGGCATTGCATAAGGGGCACAACTACAGGGGACACTGTATAAGGGGCAGTGACTTGTTATATGCAGTTTACAGGTTATAAACTATGGGCCTGATTCAGAGCCGGACGCTATTTGCGCTCGTTCGTTCAGAAAAAGCGGCCGGCTATTTAAATTGAGCGCTCGCTCTTTGCGGTCTGTTGATGCCTCTATGTCTGAGTGAGCGAACTAAACATGCACACGCTATTTTGAAAAGACGCCCCCTGTCCGCTCGCATCATACGTCATCTCCGCTATTTATTAGATTAATCAAGTACATCAAAAGGCGTCTGAACTGCTCGCAGTGCTTGTGGTTGGATTTTCCTACCGCAATCTTACGAGCAGTTCAGGCTAAGAGACAACCAAGTGACGTGGTCGATGACGCTGCTTTGTTAATTATGCACACCCTTAAAACACCCGTTTTGACCTTTTGACACGCCTGCGTTTGGATCTCCACTCCCCCGTTTTCAAGCACCTTCCCCTGTTACCACCCACAAACGCCTCATCCTGTCACTCAAATTAGCAGGCACTCGCAATTTTGCGAACACACGTTTTCCGACCGCACTGACTGGTTGGCGCATGTGCATTACGACCCATACGCATGCGCAGATGTGCGAACATCGCTCAGAGCGAACGAGCGGCCGCTTACGAGCAGCCCTGAATCAGGCCCTATGTTCCTAATAATCTGGTTTTACACGGACATAAAAACTGTGCAACCTGTCTTGAGCTGAGGTGACAGACTGGCAGGATCGGAGAGAAGGGTTGGTGAAGTAGATCTGGCAGGGTGTTTTAGTTCATGTTTTAGTAATATCCATGGTTGAGCACAGGTGACTTAATTAGTACCTCAGTCAATTTGATTTAACCACCTGTGCTTAACTATGGTTGTCACTAAAACCTGAACTGTAGGGGAGCCTTGAGGACTGTGTTTGGGAACCTCTGGTGGAAGGCACATTACTGTATAATGAAACCAACAGCTTAAATGTCGTGTTTGGGTGTGTTTGTATTTTGGGCGGAGGGGGGGCACTTGAAACTCTTTTGGCATGGGGGAGCACATGTGTGTGTATCTGTCTGTGTGTGTGTCTGTGTGTGTGTATCTGTCTGTGCGTGTGTGTGTGTATCTGTCTGTCTGTCAGTAATTGTGTGTGTGTCTGTCTGTCTGTGTGTGTGTATCTGTCTGTCTGTGTCTGTGTATCTGCCTATGTGTGTGTGTGTCTGTCTGTCTGTGTGTGTGTATCTGTCTGTCTGTGTCTCTGCCTATGTGTGTGTGTGTCTGTCTGTCTGTCTGTGTGTGTCTCTGTCTGTGTGTGCATCTGTCTGTCTGTGTGTGTGTGTGTGTGTGTATCTGTCTGTCTGTCTGTGTGTGTGTGTGTGTATCTGTGTGTGTGTGTGTGTATCTGTCTGTCTGTGTGCGTGTATCTGTCTGTGTGTGTGTATCTATCTGTGTATCATTCTGTGTGTGTGTGTCTGTGTGTGTATCTGTCTGTCTGTGTGTTTGTCTGTCTGTCTGTGTGTGTGTGTGTGTGTGTATCTGTCTGTCTCAGGGCCGTATTAAGGCCCACATGGGCCTGGAGCTCAAGATGTTCAAGGGCCTATACTGAGAAGGTGGAAGAGCTATGAACGGTGCTGTGTGGCTGTGGTCAGAGTCACCTTGGTGTATACACCCCCTAAACTATGACCACAATGTCTCCCTAACTACATAGAAATAGAAAAATTGCATAATTTTGTTTTTTTTGGGGGGGGGTTGGGGGACTATAAAAACTATTTAAATACTTAAAATTTATGGCCAGTTAGGCAGTTGGTAATCATTCTGTCATGTTGATGGGCCTATTTTTATTTGGAGGCCTGGAGCTGTAGCTCCATCTGTGACACCCATGAAACGGACACCCCTAGGACTGTGAGGGGTTAATACCACCTTGGGCAAGGAAGGAGTTAATACATATCTCCCCAGCACGTGTGAAGCAAGGGGACAGCTTTTGCTGATTGGATGAGCCTGTCCTGTCTCTCAAGCGGTGGGTGTGGTCAGGTGCCCGCGAAGAAGAGGGTGAATTATAGAGGGCGTGCCAGGAGCTGAGGAGAAGTGTGGCGTGCAGCACGAGGACAGCGGGCAGAGACCGCCAAGCTGCAAAGCTCTAGTGGAGTGTGGAGCAGCCGAGCCGGGAGCGTGGACGCCGGGGACCCGCAGAAGATAGACCGGGTCAGGTGAGCCACAGCAGTGGGAAGTTGGGACCAAGAGCAGCACACCATTAAGGCGTCCAGCGCAGCAGCAAGAGCCGCTCGTGGAGGTACACAGCCACAGTGGCAACACGCAGTACAGGGTAATCATCCTCCCTGCCCCATACCACAGCAGCAGCCATCATAGGGTAACTTCAAAGCACCCTCATTTCAGTTATACTACTTATAAGAGAAGGCGCTGTCCTATTGTGATTTATAACTTTTTCTGCCAACCACAAGATGGCCGCAGGCCAACAGCAACACTTGCTTTGAGTTGCCATGCTGCCAACCACAAGATGGCCACCGATTAACTGCAGTGTAGACATACAGCTCCAGCAGTGGAGAAGTTACATAGCCTTGCACCAGAGGTAACTACAGGAGTGGTGAGTGGAAGACTGATTGCACCACAGGCAGAGCTGCACTGACACTCAGTATTAGTGGACTTTCTCATACCTTGTTGCAAATAGCAGAACCTCAGTGTTACTTTCACTTTCATGATATAGGAGTTATCTGCTTCACTGACCAAGCTCACCACTATTTACCCTACATGCTTTCCGGATCACACCAAGACTGTCCTATTTCACAGCACAGTGATTCTTTGATACTTGAAAGCTGGAATACACTACTTAAAGGAGATAATATAGCCCTTCAACCTGGGATAGAACTGCGGGACACTTTACAGTAACAGTTGTCTAGGAATATTGAATAACCTTCTGATTGCCTGAGAATTGAATGTGCCTATAGAGAGAAAAGTGGAATTAACATTCAGTGACTGAATTGCTGTACTGTGTACAGGACTTCCATATACACATTGGTGATTCTTCCCTCCCAGATTTAATACTAACAAAGGTTACACTAAGTGGGACTAGTACCGTGGTCAACTTAAACTGATCTATAAGAGCTCCACCAGCTGCAGCAGCGAAGACGGGTAGGAATACAGTGTTTTGTGTTTAAGGTCATCTGGACATTGAAACTGTTAGTTAGTTTAGTACTGACATCATTGCTGAATTGTTTTCTTGTAGTGTGCAACCGTTTGAGATAAGAATGTATGCTCAATACTGAATTTAACTGTGAATAGTAACGTAAAAGTTGCCTTACATTGTATGGTCATACTGCCGAAGTATTATTACACCAATCCGTATGGTGCCGTGCAAATGCCATTGTTTTTATGTGTAATCTCATTATTGATGTTTTCCCCACTGATGCAATACAAAGGCTGCCTCATTGAATGCGGAGTGTTATTTATGCAAGTGCCCTGCCGACTCTCTAATAAACCTGTGTTCACAAAATAAAAACCACAAGCTGCCTCGTCACCCCTTCATGTGCTTCCATTACTCTCACCTCTCCGTAAGTCGAGTGAAGATTGAACCACAACACACAAGGTAAACTCTTTACTTACCACATAAAGTCAAGGTTGCCACAACTGGCGTCACGAACAGGATTAACGGAGTCCAAAGTGAGAAGGTTGGAAGTATAGAAGAGCCATGTCGACCGATCCACCAGCCCAGGCAGTACCGCCTGCTGGCGCAAGAGCACCGATCAACCCACCTGTGGCACAGATCAATCCTATCATGCTCCCCTATTACTTCGGAGCCCCATGGCTCCCCACGTATTCTGGTGAGGACCATAGCACAGAAGGAAGCACTCTCACCGAGTTTAAAAGGAAGATGACCTCTATGTTCCGTTTGTACCCGCTAAGTGATCAGCAGCAGGTCGAGATACTCATTGGGCAATTGAAGAATTCGGCACTCAGGGAAGTGACGTCCTGGCCCGCCAGAGAAAAACAGAACAAGTCCTTAAACGACTGGTGACCACTTTTGATGCCCGTACCTTATCCACCTTGAAAATGAGGTTATATGCATGTAAACAAAAACCTGGGGAGAGTCTGCGTGACTACGCCCTCACCCTGCAGGAGGCCTTGAGGGCAATCCAGGCTGTCGATCAGGAAGAAGTCAGGAACCCGGATGAGACCTTGGTCACCCAATTGATAGAGGGAGCTAACAGAGAAGGAACACGAGTTCAACTGCGACTACTGCGACTACAACTTCCGACGCATACTTTCTTAGACTTTAAAGAAGCGGCTATCAAAATGTTGGGCACGGTCGAAGAGCATAATACGGAATTCCCAGAATTACCAAGTCAGTCCTACTCGGCAGAAGCTGGCTTACGGAATGCATGTCAGGCACCCAAAGAAACCAACCCCGCCTCCTATGGGCTGCAGCTGCCATCCCCTAACCCAATACAACTGTTGAGGAAACAGATGGAAGAAATGACATTGGGAATGGCAGAGATACGTAGGGAGGTGCATAGCCTAGCTCAATCCCAACCGGCGGATTATGAAGAGCCGCGGTGGTGGCCAAGAAGACAAAGGGCTGATGACTGGTGGGAACCACCCCGGGGACAAGGGAGAAGATCAACAGATCGGTTTGATGCTCAAGGCGGTGCCAGAAGGCAGGTCATGTGGAGAGACACTGCAGGCAAGAGGAGACGTTAAACTGCAACACCCCGAGGGTGGGGGTCAAGCCTCGGAGAGAACAGGAGGAGTAGACCCGAATCCTGAAGAGCGTTGGCCCCGGTATGTCGGGACGTGTCCGACAATCCCAATTGTCATAAACGGCGTGGAAGTTTTGGCCATGTTAGACACAGGATCCCAAATCACCACCATACAGCTACCTGCTTTTCAATGCTATTGGAAGGAGGGGCAGTTGCTTATGCCACCTCCCTCATGGCTGCAACTAATTGCTATTAACGGACTGGGGATCTCCTGCGTGGGGTACTGAGAGGCTAATATGCAGATCGGAGAAACCCTCCTTCCACTACAGGGATGTCTGATCACTGAGAGCAGTGAAGCTAAAGTAGCACCGGTGATTCTAGGAATGAACGTCTTACAGCAATGTCCGGAGGAGCTATTGGCCACACTAAGGAGTGAATTGTCTCAGTTGGTCACCGGGGAGCGAAGAATCATACTGAAGACTATCAGGGTGCTTCAAGGTCATCAGAGGTTCGCCCATAGTGAGGGAGAGATTGGAAAGGTTAGACTAATGGATAGTAAGCCCATCAAATTGCATCCCAATTCAGAGACCATCCTCTGGGGCAAGGCACGATGCGGACCAGCTGGCAGAAGCTATGAGGCCTTAATTGAACCCTGTTTAACGTCCACTCGCCAGGAGGCGGTAGTAGCCAGTACCCTAGTCACTGTGGAGAACGGACGGATCTTAAATCCCCATAATTATGCAATCAAGTTGTATCGACGCCAGCCACTGGCCCGATTGTTGTGGACCTCATATCAGATGTCGTATATCCATCCTTACAAGCTAATCAGTGTCAAGTAACACGGAGAGTAGTACAGCTGACGAGCAGGAAGATGAATGGTGGACAGAGATTCAGGTAGGGGATGGCAGCACACCGAGAGACCATAAGGCCGGAATCCTCCAGGTTGTGAAGAATAATGCTGAGACTTTCAGCCATAGCCCTACAGATCTGGGTATCGTGAAGGAGATACACCATCGTATCCTGACAGGGGATGCCCCACCCATAAAGGAGCGGCATCGCCCATTGGCACCAGCGCTATATCAGCCCGTACAGCAACTGTTGGAGGACATGAAGAGCAATGGCATCATCCAAGAGTCACAGCCCATGGGCAGCCCCATTGGTGTTAGTTCGCAAAAAGGATGGCCAGCTAAGATTCTGTGTAGCCTACAGGAAGCTGAATGCTATCACACATAAGGATGCCTATCCTCTACCCCGAATTGAGGAGTCTCTGACGGCGCTTAAATCTGCCAAATATTTCTCAACCCTAGATTTGACCAGCGGCTACTGGCAGGTTCAGATGAAGGAAGAGGACAAGGAGAAGACTGCCTTCATCACACCAATGGGGCTCTATGAATTCAACCGTATGCAATTTGGCTTATGCAATGCTCCCGCCACCTTCGAACGCGTGATGGAGCATTGTCTAGGCTATAGGAATTTCGATGTGGTTCTCCTATATTTGGATGACATTATCATCTTTTCAAAAACCTACTCTGACCATCTGCAACACTTACGGGAGGTTTTCCAACAGCTGACTAGATTCGGTCTGAAGCTGAAGCCATCCAAGTGCCACCTGCTCAAGCCCCGAGTTCAGTACTTAGGTCACATTGTAAGCCCTGAGGGTGTGACCCCGGACCCCGAAAAGGTGAAAGCGGTATTGGAATGGCCCATCCCACTGACAGTCAAAGATGTCCGATGGTTCCTTGGATTTGTAGGATATTATCGACGGTTTGTGAAGGACTTTGCCAAAGTCGCCGCCCCTCTATTAGAAATTCTATGAGGGATCCCTAAGGATAAGTATAACAAACGAATTCCCATTGAGTGGACGACTGAATGACAGACAGCCTTCGACCTGCTGAAGAAAGTCCTGATAGAGGCCCCTGTGTTGGCCTACCCAGATTACAACCACCCGTTCCGGCTGTACACGGATGCCAGCAAGCAAGGGTTGGGAGCTGTACTTGCCCAAGTTCAGGAAAATCAAGAGCGTGTGATCGCTTACGCTAGTCGCAGTCTACGTCCCACCGAACGGAACAACGCCAATTACAGTGCCTACAAACTCGTGTTTCTTGCCTTGGTGTGGGCAGTGACAGAAAAATTCAGAGACTATCTAGCGGCAACACCATTTGTAGCTTATATGGACTGTAACCCACTGGCTCATCAAGCCACCACCCCTCTAGGAGCTTTGGAACAAAGGTGGTCCTCCAGACTGGCCAACTACCAGTTCAAAGTAGTATACAGAAGTGGGCGAAGTAACGCGAATGCCGATGCACTCTCCCGGCTACAGACGGGTGAAAGTGAATTGGAAGGAATAGACAGGTGGGAGCAGATTGAAACTCCCAACTTCAGTTTGAAAAGAAGAGCACCGGAACAGAATGCTATGGTTCCCATCCCTGCGAGAGTGCAGGAAGTTCAGGGCATGGAGATGGAAGGAGATTGGACTGTCTGGCAGGACGCAAGCCCAACCTTAAAAAGGGTGAAACAGTTGCTGGCCTCTCGTCAGGGGTTGACCCGAATTCAGAGACAAGCCGCAACCCCGGACCTAATCCAATTGTGGCGGCTAAAGGACCGTTTGACGTTGCGAAGAGGCCTATTGCTACGACAGAGCACAGATCCAAAGACACATCTGTTGATTGAGCAGTTGGTGGTGCCCCCTGCGAAAATCGATCTTATCCTACGGGCCTATCATGATCACTCTGGCCATTTCGGCTGTCAAAAGACCGAGGCGACCCTACGTCGAAGATTTTACTGGGGGAATATGCGTCAGGATGTGGAAGACTGGTGCAAATCTTGCGACATATGCACAGCACGTAGACCGGCTCCATCAGAAGAGAAAGCACCGCTGCACCCCATTGTTACCTGACAACTACTGGAACTCGTAACTATCGACCATGTGAAGCTAGAACCAAGTAGCAATGGATATCAATATGCTGTAACCATAATTGACCATTACACCAAGTTTGCCGTTGTACCGCCAGTTCGGGATCTCACGGCAAAGACGACAGCAGAAATCGTCTGGCGAGCATTTGTACGGCCCTACGGGTACCCTGCTAGTATTCTGATGGATCAGGGGCCTGCGTTTGAAGCCCTACTCTTCCAAGAACTATGCCAGTTGTACGGGTGTGTGAAATTACGCACTACAGCATACCATCCTCAGGGCAACGGGGCCTGCGAAAGGATGTACCAAACTGTGATAAATTTACCCTTCCACAAAGACGTGAGTGGCCCACTCTGCTAGCAGAACTGATCTTTGTCTACAACAACACTGTGCACAGCTCCACAGGATACACGCCATATTATCTGCTTTTTGGACGATCTGGGAAACTACCCGCTGACGTTCACTTAGGCCTGGCTTCGGATGATGCCACAGATTCTTGCTTCCAAGGAGATTGGGTCGTAGAACACCAGCGTAGATTACAGACTCCTCGAGCTCTTGTGGACCAACGTATGGATGCTATCCGTGATCGATAAAAGGATCGATACGATGCGACCGCACATGCCAGACCATTAACCGTAGGAGATGTCGTGCTAAGGCAAAATAATCGGCAGCACAGCAAATTGGATTCGCAATGGGAGCCTGATCCATATGTAGTTACCGGCATACCCAACGCTGAAATAGCCGTGTACCAGATTGATAAGGTAAAAGGTGGTCAACCGAAAGTTGTACATCGGGATCAACTCAAATTGTGCCCTAACCATCACAGAGCTCCAGAATTACTACCTGATTCTCCACCATCACACCCAGCCCGAGATCAGTTGTCGATACTAAATGACCCATTGAGTCTTGTCCTGAGTATGTATTGGCCTGTCGTGGCCGGTTCCCCGACCCCAGAAATGAGGCATCCGCCTGTGGTTGAGGAAGTCATTGCAGATGTCCCTGAAATTGGTGAAGTGAGACGCTCGACCAGGAGCACCCAAGGAATACTGCCCACACGTTACAGACAATAGAGAGGTCGGTAGAGGCACCTTTAGTACTGTTTATATTTTCCCGATTGCACTAATCTGTTTGACATTGATATGTTGTATTTATGTGTACATTTGTGCTAGTGTGATAGTTAATGGTTAGGCGTAGTCAGGGTCATGATCTATTCATCCTATGTTCATTGATGCCCAGGATTTGTGACTTACAAATGCCAATACTCTGTTATTTGGGAATTATCCTTTGTTCTGTTTCCCTTTATTATTGGACCAAGCATGAGGACACGCATCATTTCAGTATGGAGGGATGTGACACCCATGAAACGGACACCCCTAGGACTGTGAGGGGTTAATACCACCTTGGGCAAGGAAGGAGTTAATACATATCTCCCCAGCACGTGTGAAGCAAGGGGACAGCTGGTGCTGATTGGATGAGCCTGTCCTGTCTCTCAAGCGGTGGGTGTGGTCAGGTGCCCGCGAAGAAGAGGGTGAATTATAAAGGGCATGCCAGGAGCTGAGGAGAAGTGTGGCGTGCAGCATGAGGACATCGGGCAGAGACCGCCAAGCTGCAAAGCTCTAGTGGAGTGTGGAGCAGCCGAGCCGGGAGCGTGGACGCCGGGGACCCGCGGAAGATAGACCGGGTCAGGTGAGCCACAGCAGTGGGAAGTTGGGACCAAGAGCAGCACACCATTAAGGCATCCAGTGCAGCAGCAAGAGCCGCTCGTGGAGGTACACAGCCACAGTGGCAACACGCAGTACAGGGTAATCCTCCCTGCCCCATACCACAGCAGCAGCCATCATAGGGTAACTTCAAAGCACCCTCATTTCAGTTATACTACTTATAAGAGAAGGCGCTGTCCTATTGTGATTTATAACTTTTTCTGCCAACCACAAGATGGCCGCAGGCCAACAGCAACACTTGCTTTGAGTGTCCATGCTGCCAACCACAAGATGGCCACCGATTAACTGCAGTGTAGACATACAGCTCCAGCAGTGGAGAAGTTACATAGCCTTGCACCAGAAGTAACTACAGGAGTGGTGAGTGGAAGACTGATTGCACCACAGGCAGAGCTGCACTGACACTCAGTATTAGTGGACTTTCTCATACCTTGTTGCAAATAGCAGAACCTCAGTGTTACTTTCACTTTCATGATATAGGAGTTATATGCTTCACTGACCAAGCTCACCACTATTTACCCTGCATGCTTTCCGGATCACACCAAGACTGTCCTATTTCACAGCACAGTGATTCTTTGATACTTGAAAGCTGGAATACACTACTTAAAGGAGATAATATAGCCCTTCAACCTGGGATAGAACTGCGGGACACTTTACAGTAACAGTTGTCTAGGAATATTGAATAACCTTCTGATTGCCTGAGAATTGAATGTGCCTATAGAGAGAAAAGTGGAATTAACATTCAGTGACTGAATTGCTGTACTGTGTACAGGACTTCCATATACACATTGGTGATTCTTCCCTCCCAGATTTAATACTAACAAAGGTTACACTAAGTGGGACTAGTACCGTGGTCAACTTAAACTGATCTATAAGAGCTCCACCAGCTGCAGCAGCGAAGACGGGTAGGAATACAGTGTTTTGTGTTTAAGGTCATCTGGACATTGAAACTGTTAGTTTAGTACTGACATCATTGCTGAATTGTTTTCTTGTAGTGTGCAACCGTTTGAGATAAGAATGTATGCTCAATACTGAATTTAACTGTGAATAGTAACGTAAAAGTTGCCTTACATTGTATGGTCATACTGCCGAAGTATTATTACACCAATCCGTATGGTGCCGTGCAAATGCCATTGTTTTTATGTGTAATCTCATTATTGATGTTTTCCCCACTGATGCAATACAAAGGCTGCCTCATTGAATGCGGAGTGTTATTTATGCAAGTGCCCTGCCGACTCTCTAATAAACCTGTGTTCACAAAATAAAAACCACAAGCTGCCTCGTCACCCCTTCATGTGCTTCCATTACTCTCACCTCTCCGTAAGTCGAGTGAAGATTGAACCACAACACACAAGGTAAACTCTTTACTTACCACATAAAGTCAAGGTTGCCACACATCCACCCCATTGTTAATCTGGCCCTGGTCTGTCTGTGTGCGTGTGTGTATCTGTCTGTGTCTGTGAGTGTGTGTGTATCTGTCTGTGTGTGTATATCTGTGTATGTGTGTATCTGTGTGTGTATCTATCTGTGAGTGTGTATCTGTCTGTCTGTCTGTGTGTCTGTGTGTATCTGTCTGTCAGTCTGTCTTCTGCACTATGGAAGGCAGTGTATAAGGGGCACTTCATAGAGGGGATCACTACTGGGGGCCTTCATAAAGGGGACCACTACTGGGGGAACTCTATAAGGGGCACAGCACAGGGGGGATCACTACTGGGGGCACTGTATAAGGGGCACTACTGGGGGCCTGCATAAGGGGGACCACTACTGGGGGTACTGTATAAAGGGCACTACTGGGGGCTTGCATAAGAGGGACCACTACTGGGGGCACTGCATACTGGGGGTACTGTATAAGGGGCATTACTGGGGGCCTGCATAAGAGGGACCACTACTGTGGGCACTGCATAGGAGGACTGTATAAGGGGCATAGGGGGGAATGTATTAGGGGCACTGCATAGGGGGACACTGTATAAGGGTGCACTACTGGATTCACTGTATAAGGGCACTACTGGGGGCACTGTATAAGGGTGCACTACTGGGGCACTGTATAAGGGCACTACTACATGGGGCACTGCTACTGGGGACATTGCATAAGGGGCAATGCTACAGTGAGCATTGCAAGAGGGGCACTACTACTAGGGGCATTAAGGTGCACATGGAATGGTAAGGAATGTTCCCAGAGTGACAAGAAAGGGGTGTGTGTAATGTTGACACGGCACATTTTTCAGTGGCCACACCCCTTGCGGCATGTAACCACACCCATTTTTCCCCTGGGGGGGGTTCCATTTTTCAATTTGCCCTGGGCACTAAATATTTTAGTTACGCCTCTGATATAAGGGGCACAACTGTGGTCACTGTATAGGGGGACCACTACTGGGGGCACTGTATATGGGGCCCTACTGGTGGCACTGCATTGGGGGACCACTGTATATGGGGCATTACTGGGGGCACTGCATAGGAAGACCACTACTGGGGGCATTGCATAGGGGGGCCCAAAGCATATTCTTGCACCTGGGCCCACCACTCTTTAGTTCTGCCACTGAGGCCGCCAGTTATGAAGAATGCCAGTGCAACCCCCGAAAATGAACATTCCTTATCACTGCATATCAGCAATTTGGAATGTTATTTCGGGGCTTGTTTTTAAAGAAAAGTTGTCGGGACATAAGTTCCAATGAGTGCCCATCATGTCAATGGTGAAAATGTGATGTGCGTGTAACCTCTACCACTATACTTCCAATTTCTGACTGGTCCAACTATATAGACATCAGGACATGCATGTGCAAATCAACAGCATTTATAAAAAAAATCCCGCCAACTGGGAGGGGATCAGAAGATTCTTCTTTGGTTGGGCTGCTACCATAGGGAAAGCTGCCTACTGCCATCTTCAGATAGTGTTATAGTAGCGTAAGGAGTCAGACTGCGAAAGCTTTTGGTATTCAGTGCTTGGTAACTTGCAGCACTGCAACGTGCCCTTACACTGGGCCTGATTCAGTTGTAAACTAATGCCATCGCAGCTGCGATCCCGAACGCAGCTGCCGTGAGAAAATATACGCCGAGGAATGTATTGAGGCGGCCACCTGAGGCTTTGCAAATCCAAGCATCTGCATACAGAGACGCAGCATCAGTGGCAAATCCTTCAGTAATCGGACTGCTGAGTAGCCCTATGTTCATGTAGAATGGCCACTTGTACTGAGATGCGGGAGCCATTTTCACTGCGTACAGAATCGCAGACACATGCTGTGACATGCCCCGAAAATGGTCCTGACACGCCTACATTTTTAGCCGACACTCCCCATTACCACCCCTAAATACTCCCTGCGAGTAAGTAGTCGCTGCGAGCTACTAAGGTAATGTACCCTGCTGTATGCGCAGTGCAACTCAGTCAAATGTGCAGATTCAGTGCCGGCTCCAGGTGTTGCCGCACCCTGTGCGGAGAGGGACTCCGAATGTCTCCTCACCCGAAAAGGGTGTGTGGCCTAATTACCATAGGCCACTCCCCTAAGTGACGCTAATTGGGGGTGTGCCCGTACGGCATGCCTCCCAATTAATGTCAGGCTGGGGGTGAGCCCAGCACTCCTTCAGTAGCTGGGCTGCCCCCAGCCCTCTCACTGTACTGAATGGATGCCGCACGCATTCCACTTCCCCGAGGCCGGACCTGCAGGACAAAACGGGTGCAACAGCAGGGCAGTGCCTGAAAAACGGCACTGCCCCGTTGAAAATCGCGATGGTTGGGAGGGGTGCGCCCTCTATGGGGTGGCGCCTCTGTTCGACCGCACTGGTCGAACATGCCTCGAGCCGGAATCGGTATGTAATACCGTCGGCTGCATGGCCGGCAGTTCGAATCCCAGCAGCGTCAGGCCGGCGGAGGGAGAGATCCCGGCAGCGGGAGCCCGACAGCGCTGGAAATCCCGATCGTCCCCAGGTAAGTACTAACTAACCTAACCTACCCCCCTAACCCTCCCTTAGGGGTGCCTAACCCTAACCTCCCCCCAAGTGCCTAACCCTAATCCCCCCTTCTCCGCTGCCTAAACCTAAGTCCCCCGGGGGGGTGCCAAGCCCTAACCTCCCCCCAGGGGTGCCTAACCCTCCCTCCCCCTAGCCTAACCCTAACCTCCTGGGGGGTGCCTAACCCTAAGTCCCCCCCAGGAGCCCTAAACCTAACACCCCCCCCCCTGCGCGGCTGTCCACTCGCGGCGCCCGGCATCCCTTCGATTGGGATGCCGGGCGCCGGTCTCCCAGCATCGGTAAAATGAGTGGCGTCTACATCTAGAGGCCGGTCATTTCACCTTCGCCGGGATATGACAGTCGGGAAGCCGGCTGTCGGTCTAATGTTAGCCGGCTTCCCGATTGCATCCCCTTGAGCCGACCCTGCGCAGATTGCTGATTATCGCTCAACTGCGTAAACATCTCTGAATCAGACTCATTGTATGATGAGGATGGCGATATGCTGCAACTTTGTGTAACGCACAACGCAGGAAATATATGTAACTTCTCCTGAGTTAGAGTTAAATAGCCACATTACTTATTTTGGTGTAAATCATAGAGAAACTGCTGTTTACAAATGATTTACGTTACCAAACAGCTGTCCCCAGAGCATCTTATTCCATAATCTGCAGAACCCTTTCACCACAATTTATTAGCTTCATTTCCTCTGTATTTTATAGCTTGTGAGCACATTTTCTGCATTACTACCTGATGCTATAAGGGGAAAGCAATAGCAAAGAGAATGTACAATAGATTAGGAAATAGTATGTAAACAATTGTGCGAAAAATAGCAGGAGAGCTTAATATATACTCCTGATTAGAATTTGCCCAGCGGGCTTTCTTTCCTGCTCATATTTAAATGTATACAGCACAGAAAGCATTAAAGATGACCTTGATAGCACAGATTAACTTCACAATGAGGTATGGTTTCAGAGCAAAGTCCCTAAATGCTTGGGATGTAAAGACTGTTGCATATCAATTAAATAAATGACCCGTTTTAAAACTTTCCAAGTGTGTGTGTGAATTGTGAAGGAATGGTAATTAGGATATGACCACTGTCAGGGATCATTCAATCTCCCCTCAAGCATCACAAATGTCAGTGTTGGAATGAGCTACTGACTGGCACAAGTAAACACATGTGATAAATGGAGACAGGTTTTCCAAATGAAGCATGCTAGTGGCGTTACTGTTCTAGAAGAGTGAAGTAAGAATTGGATGTCTGTCAGGCTTTATATAAAGATTGTAAGCAGTAAAATGTAGCCTCTGTTAAGGAATTTCTTTTTAATGAGAAGAATAAATACCTATTATGCTCACCATTTTTATATTAATATGTACTGTACTAATGAACAAATTACTGATTTAAAAATAAGACATAAAACTACATTTATATGGAATGGGATTGAAATGGCTGCGGCTGTTTAGCCGCCTGTTCAAATCCTGACAGCGGCTGCCCGAAAGGATAGAGATCCCGACAGAGACAGATAAGAACCCTAACTATCCTTTGCCCCCACCCCCTCTAACCCTCCCTTAGCGGTGCCTAACTCTAACCTCCCCCCCCTAATGCCTAACCCTAACCTCCCCCCAGGGGTGCCTAACCCTAACCCCCGTATTCGCTCCCTAAATCTAACCTTCCCGGGGGGGTGACTAACCCTAACCTCCTCCCTAGGGGTGCTTAATGCTAACCTCCCCCCACCACAAAACCTAACACTAACCCCACTAACAGCCCTAAACCTCCCCCCCGGCAGCTTAGAGGACGCGCGGCCCGTACTTACCTCATTTGGGCACGCGTTCTCCTGGATTCCAGCGTCAGGATTATAGTAGGCGTCGGTATTTCGATGCCTATCATGAATCCTTTGATGGCATTCTGCCGTTGGTATTGTGATCGGTCACATTACAACTACATCCCATTTATATACCTATACAGTCTCATGTAGTTTTCTTTAGAATTTTGTGGGAGCTTGGTGCCATGATATTAACTCTGCATGCCCCTCCCCTAAAATCACCCTGAATTTAAATGTATATATTTAGGTTGGAGCTCTGATTCTACTATGCCTAAAGTTCATCTGTGTTGCAGTATGCGTGTACCGGGCTGTAACAAGGGTGGGCTAGAAGGTCAGACATCCAGGATGTAAAGTTGTAGTGGGTAATCTGTATTTTAGGTCAATTTGGTTAGAATTAAGGGCTTGGTGGTGTCAAATTGCATTCTTGCCCAGTGGTTTAAAAAACTTCTTATGAATCTTGCAACGGTAACTATGGTGCTTCATTCATTTCTGAGTTATTGTGGTGGCCTGACAGCATGGAGGTGTGGCATAAAAGATCGACAAAAAGATCGTAAAAAGGTAGACAATGAGTAGGTCGACACCAAATGGTTGACATGCACTAGGTCGACAGGTACAAAAGGTCAACTGACAAAAGATTAACAGTGCAAAAGGGCGGCAGGTTCATATGGTCGACACGCATATAGTCAACACTTCTTTTCTAACCCTAACCCTCTACCTAGAGCCTAAACTTAACCTTATTGCATAACAATGTGTCACAGTTACAGACACTTGAGACTCCTGGGAAGAGTCAGGCTTACTAGGTAGTCTGAACTGAGGTGGTTTTAGCAATGACCTTTTCATGAAATCTCACTAGCACGAAATAAAAGTAAATAGAATTTATTCAAGAACAAAAACTGTATGGCAAAGTTCCACATTAAATCTCAATAACACAAAGTTCATGACATGCACTAACAGATGCAGGGGTATGCCCCTGTGAGAAACAAAGTTTGAAGTACACACTGAACTGGTGTGGGGTGAAACCCCAAGTCCGACACGAGGCTAGAGTCTCAGGATAGAATGGAGGTCAATAACAGAGTTGAGCCCTGTAGCGTGACGGAGGTCCGGAACAGGGTTGAGCCCTGAGATGTAACAAGATCCTGAACGAGGTTAAGCCCTGAGATGTAATGAAGATCTGGAACAGGGTTGAGCCCTGAGATGTGATGAGGGTCCGGAACAGGGTTGAGCCCTGAGATGTGATGAGGGTCCGGAACAGGGTTGAGCCCTGCGGTAGAAAGAAGATCCGGAGCAGGGTTGAGCCCTGTGGCAGGATGAAGGTTCGGAGCAGGGTTGAGCCCTGCGATGTGATGAAGGTCCGGAGCAGGGTTGAGCCCTGCGACGTGAGGAAGGTACAGAGCAGTGTTGAGCCCTGCGACATGATGAAAGTCCGGGGCAGGATTGAGCCCTGTGGTGTAACGGGTTTCCGGTAAGGATAGACTGTAATGGTGCAGTTGACAACTGTAGAAGAAGTAACCCCAGTGTCCGTATGAGTCAATAATAACAAGTAAACCAAATGGTGTAGCGTAGAATGGAATAGTAGTAATAGAGCAGGATAACAACGGAAAGACAATGGTAATGCTGAGCTCTGTAGTGCAGCTGATAACCTGCATCAGAACCTGAACCGGAACACGAGCAGGAATGTAGAGAGGTCCACAGCATACACCAGGCACAGCAGGGATCTGGCAGGAGTCCAAGGAAGACCTGAAAGTAACGTTGCACAGACAATGAGCCATAGTTAGTAACAGGCTTTATACTAGAGGTCTGTGATCCATAGGAAGTTCAGAACATGTGGCTGGTATGGTAGCTATAGCTGTGGGTGGTCACCCACAGCTATGCGAGCGGCAAGGAGGCCATTCTAAAAAAAAAAAAACCCGGCCATGATTCAGAGCGAGCGCTCTGTCAGAGCGTCCGGCTCTAAATCAGGACCATAGAACGTTCAGCTCTTGTAGAAGTGTATGTCTGTACTGATACTGTATTTACAGTACAGATAATTGAATGTCCATGGTCACATTCAGGGGCCTACTCATCATACGATAAATGGCCTGTTAACAATGCTGAAATGCTTCTGTAGTTTTCGCATATTTAGGTTACCGGGCTATTCATCATCAGGGGTCCGAATAGGACCACCTGGTAATCAGCAAACTTTCAGTTTTCAGAGTTTGTCTGTGAGAACAGCGCCAACTTCAGATGGAGCACGTTCTCGTAGCCCCGCTTCTTCCTATAGGAAGGTGCTCCTGACTCCCAGGCAGCTTTGTGCAAAAGCCGGGCATGGGACAGGAAAGTAACTGAGCTACTTCTGTAGCTGCGCCACTAATTGCGGGGACAGCTGCTTTTCGTAGCAGCTGTCCCCGCACTGGAGCAAAAATGAATTGCTTCGGTGTTAAGTATCTCCTGCGGCGATGTGAATGCTTCATCATCGGGGGTCCCGATGATGAATAGGCCGCTCAATCATCATGTAATGAGCATGGAGTGAACCCAGTCAAACTCAGAATAGTACTGGAGTTCTTATGAGAGCATATAGGTACATTTAAGGAGCCTTTGAAATACAGACTATACAGTACAGTAAATTGTGGGCCTGATTCAGAGGTGGATGGAGACACGGCCGCGGCTCCATTTATTGGCGGTCGTCTCTCTGGGACTTTGGGTCTCATTCAGACCCGCTCGCGAGCGCAGGACGCTCGCAAGTGGGTCGATGGTACCCAAATGCGCATGCGCACGACGGAGGGAGCTCTGTCGTGCGCATGCGCGAGACACGAATAACGACGGCCAAGCCCTCGTTATGGGTCTCGCACTAAAGGGGGCTTGCTGTCGATGGTGACTGACAGCACGCCCCCTTTGGTGGGCGTGCCGGGGGCGTGGTTGCCAGATGGAGGCGTTCCCATGGGAACGCCTACCGTCTGGGGCTGGCCCCACTCACATCACTACTGATATCAATGGGAGCGCTCTTGGCTCTGATAGAGCCAAAATCACTCCAGGGCTTGCAGCAGCGAGACCCTACAGCAGGGTCTCGGCGCAAGCCCGATGGTCGCGATGGTCTTGACCATCGCGACCATCATCATGGACGCTCGCATAAGCTGTGGGTGGTAACCCACAGCTATGCGAGCGTCCAAGAGGCCGCTCCATTTTCAGGTAGGAGGGCCCTGATTCAGAGCGAGCGCTTTGGTCAGAGCGTCCGGCTCTGAATCAGGCCCTTTATGCAAATGCCATTACAAAGCCCTTCCCTGGTGTACATCCTGTGCAAGGACTGAGATGCCCACTGTCAGCGTCCATAGGCACTGAAATACCATCTTTAAATGCTCCAGCGGTCGCATCATTAAACTTGCACCACCCTATGGCAGGTGCAGTTTCTCCTATAGCCTCCTATAAGTGCATTTGAGTGCCTGTGTACACAACCACTTTCACCGACATGCCTGCGGCACTCCCATAACACGCTTATAAGACGGACCACCTCCCTGCATGTGCTAAACCACCTCCCAGTCACCGCCAAGGAATGCCCAGCATTTTTCCAAGATGTATCTATTACCATGCACCTCGATCATAACAGCGCCTTTGTGAGAAGGGATTTTCGAGCACACACAGTTACAAAAGATCGCTCAACTATGGGAACATCGTCATTATATGTGGCTCTGAATCAGGTCCTGGGAGTTTTTATGATCTGAACCATATTCTGAACCATATTCTTCTGATTTACATATATTTGTTTCATAGCTTTATATATACACACCCCCAGAGGAAGACCGCAACGTTGAAACGTGTTGGGACATACTCAGGGGCGTTTTAAGAAAGGAGGGGGCCCGTGTGCTGACTCCGTTTGGGCCCCCTCCTCTCTGTCAGCAGCTTAGCGGCACTGAGCGATGTAAATTCTGGCTTCATGCCAGAATCTGCTGTGCATGCGCGGGTCTCCGGGAAAATGGCGCCCGCGCCTATTTTCGGGGACATCTTTTCTGTGCATGCGCAGATCACTGGGAAAATGGCCACCGCCATTTTCCCAGTGAGCGTTTGCTGCTCTGCAACCCCGGTCTGGCACTGCGGAGCAGCACAACGGGATCGGCGGAGAGGTAAGTATAATTACCTATGGGTGCAGGGTGTGCGGTGTGGGCCCCTCTGGACCCAGGGGCCCATGTGCACCGCACTCCTTGCACCCATTATAAAGACGCCAATGGACATACTGAATGCTATCCAGACCCTAACAAACTTACTGAGTACCTAGCGATCATTCGCTCAGCCAAGTCACGTGACCAGACTGCATCCCGAACCACCTGGAAGTAAAGGGCAATCAGCTGTGAATTCCATGGAGGCGAGTGTAACTGCCATGCACTCGTAGGAGAGGAGGGAGAAGAACCCTTACTAGGGAGACACACGACAGCGCCACTCCAACCACAGACCCCAAGCAGCAGTAGACGCCCAGCAACTCAACTTTACAAAGTGTGCCGTTTGCTGCATCCCCTGCAAAGGAAGTCTGGACTCCATCACTCCAAGCATCAGCTGTATCCACCATGAAACACGGGATTGGTTCCAAGGATAAGGTACAGATAAGCAGCATCAATGAGATGAATACAAACTAAGGGATCACTAGTGTTGAGCCACTACCCCACCTAAATCCTACTGCCACTTGACACCAACACTGCTGATTTTGAGTTCTAAGACATTTTACTTTTTTCGTCACATGCGACGCTATAATTTACTGTCTATCTGCACAGAATATTTATGTATGTACTATGTATATTGGTAGACCGCAAGTACCTATTTGATCATTACAACCTTTTATTAATTGCTAGGCATTCGATTTATCTACTATCAACTTTATTTGCTATTTTGTTACTATCCAGGCATCCTGTTTATGCGCAATTCACATGTGCACGTTTTTTTTTTCCATCAATATATTAAATTGATTTATTACACTTCGAATTCAGGAGCTCATTCAGACCTGCTCGCTAGATGCGTTCGCTCGCACCCTGCGTATGAAAATCCAGCGCACGCCCAGCAAGGCAGGCGATCGCACGGCGAGGCATTAGCATGCCCACTATGTCTTGGCGTGAGATCATTTAGTGTATGCAGACGCTCACCAGCCATCCTTAAGATGCCCACTTGCGCACATCATCTCCTGAAAGTGCATGAAAACATTGGTACATCGAGCACCATCAGATATGATCGCAGCGCTTGAGGTTGACTATACCCTGCCGCAAGCACTGCGATCACTTCAGAATTAAATCCCAAGAAATGATGTGTACTATGACGCTGCCTTTTAATTATGCACGCCTCTGAAACGGCGTTGAGACACTCAGGCACGCCTGCATTCGCACCGCCACTCCCCCGTTTATAGTATCCTGCCCCTGTCACCACCCACAAACGGCTTCTCCTGTCACTCAGTTTGCTGGGCAGTCTATGCGCAGCGAGCGAACACATCCCGATCTCTCGCACTGGTCCGTGCACGCGTATTGTGATGCATACGCATGCGCCAATTGCAAATATCGGCCAGCTATGAGCGTTCGCATCATAGCGAGCGGGTCTGAATCAGCTCCTCAGTCTTTTGAGATGAATAACAGGTAATTATATCAGACCATACAGATTAACGTCATACTCTTAGGAACTGACTATCACCCTGAACACTTTAGGGGTGAGCGCAGTTATATTGTATTATTGCATTATTTATACCTATAAGAAGTAGCGGGCACTTCTTAATCACTTGCGGCACACCCCACCCCATTATCTCTGGTGCGCTAGACTCTTTTCATAGTTTGCTTTATAGATATTTGTTGCTTTGTACATTGTATTAAATTTGCCATGACAAAATAAATCGGTAGATACCATATGAATGTTTTCCATCCTGATAATGCAATTGTATAGTATATACAGTCAGGTCCATAAATATTGGGACATTGACAGAATTTTCATATTTTGGCCTCTATTCACCACCACAATGGCTTTGAAATGAAACAAACAAGATGTGTTTAACTGCAGACTTTCAGATTTAATTTGAGGGTAATTACATCCAAATCAGGTGAATGGTGTAGGAAATACAATGGTTTCTATATGTGCCTCCCACGTTTTAAGGGGCCAAAAGTAATGGGACAAACTAAACAATCCTAAATCTAACTTTCACTTTTTAATACTTTCTTGCAAATCCTTTGCAGGCAATTACAGCCTGAAGTCTGGAACGCATAGACATCACCAGACGCTGGGTTTCATCCCTGGTGATGCTCTGCCAGGCCTCTACTGCAAATGTCTTCAGTTCCTGCTTGTTCTTGGGGCATTTTCCCTTCAGTTTTGTCTTCATCAAGTGAAATGCATGCTCAATCGGATTCAGGTCAGGGGATTGACTTGGCCATTGCATAACATTCCACTTTTTAGCCTTAAAAAACTCTTTGGTTGCTTTTGCAGTATGCTTTGGGTCATTGTCCATCTGCACTGTGAAGTGCCGTCCAATGAGTTCTGAAGCATTTGACTGAATATGAGCATATAATATTGCCCGAAACACTTCAGACTTCATTCTGCTGCTTTTGTCAGCAGTCACATCATCAATAAATACAGTTCCATTGGCAGCCATGCATGCTCACGCCATGACACTACCACCACCATGCTTCACTGATGAGGTGGTATGTTTTGGATCATGAGCAGTTCCTTTCCTTCTCCGTACTCTTCTCTTCCCATCACTCTGGTACAAGTTGATCTTTGTCTCATCTGTCCATAGGATGTTGTTTCAGAACTGTAATGGTTTTTTTAGATGTTGTTTGGCAAACTCTAATCTGGTCTTCCTGTTTTTGTGGCTCACCAATGGTTTGCATCTTGTGGTGAACCCTCTATATTCACTCTTGTGAAGTCTTCTCTTGATTGTTGACTTTGACACATATACATCTACCTCCTGGAGAGTGTTCTTGATTTGGCCAACTGTTGTGAAGGGGTTTTTCTTCACCAGGAAAATAATTCTTCTGTCATCCACCACAGTTGTTTTCCGTGGTCTTCTGGGTCTTTTGGTGTTGCTGAGCTCTCCGGTGTGTTCTTTCTTTATAACAAAATTCCATGAATTATGTGCAATATTTTAATGGTTATAAAATCTTGGTAACCTATAGGGAATTGTGCAATAATCGACACTAATTGATCCTTTTGGATTTTGAATTATTACTGTAGAGTGTCTGAATATAGATTAGAACCCGTTACAACAATTATAGACGTTAACATATTGATAGTCATTAACTCTGTTTTTTCCTTTTTTGTTATTGTACTAATTTAACAATTTAAATTTTTTTCCTAAGGGTCCATTGTAATACACCAATATCTAGGGAACATATAATATCTAAGATATTGGATTAAATTGGTGAACTAACATAAAAATCTTTATGATTCTGTGTAATTTACTATATTGCCATAATTTAAGTTACCTATAGGGAATTGTGCTATAATAAGGTGTCATACAACTTGCACATTCTATTACTACTCTCATGGTGTGATGATAAGTGATACATGAATTAATTAATTGAACACAATAGATATTATTTTTGAACATTTATGGTTGGAGGTCAGTTCCTGGATATATAGATCATTCAGGAATACATTTGTTATAAAAAAAAACATGTTGCCTTGAATCATTTATTTATCTTTTTTTAAAAGTAGGTAATAAAAGTTAAAGAGTGCCCCACAAAAGAAATTTTGTTTTTGCCCTCGCAATTTATAATAATATACATATTTATATATTTATTCCAGGGAGCACCAACAACACATTGTTATATATACGATTATTTATCTAGAACAATACCGTGTCATAGCTGTTTTTTTTTTTTATTAATACATACCTATATATTTATTTTTTCTGTGCAGGGTCCTATTCCCCTTTCCTTTTTCCCTATTAATTAACTGAATTAGATGTGCCTGATATGTCGGTCCGATCTGCCGGATCAGACGACATATAGTCTAGTCTCTAGTGTGTACCCAGATTAAGTGGTGACTTTTCAAAGCTGCTGCTTTTCAGCGGTTCTGGATGCTGGATTTAAAAGAGCTATAGTAGTACATGCAAAAAACCCTGGTTTTGAATTTAATATTATTTATTACCTTTTTACAACCTGCGGTCAGAACCAACAATAAGTGGCAGCACATAAGGTGCCACAAGATGTCGGGGAATGCCAGTCCCAAGGTAATTAGCCTTTTGGGACTAGTGTCGATTTGATTTTTGGATATTCCTTTATTCTTTTAAATAGTAGGAAGAATGAATTGATCCAAATAACCACAGATTAATCATAAATTAATGTGTGATTCCTTTCTAAAACAATCAACAATTGGGGTTAGGCTTAAACTAGGGGTGAGCGGGTTCGGATTTCTGAAATCCGAACCCCCCGAGCCCCCCCGATGCGAGGCCGATCCGAGTCAGGCTCGACTTTTCCCGCCTGACTCTGCTCTGAAATCGAGGCAAAACGTTGTCATCCCGCCTTCCGGGTCTCACGGGGTTTGGATTCTATATAAGGTACCTGCGTCTGCGCCATTTTCTCACTCGGTGTGGACAGTGAAGAGGGAGGGTGGGAGTTAGGGCTGACTGGGCTGTGTAGTGTAGTGTAGTGCAGTGTAGTGTTGTGCTGTGCTGTTCTACGCTGTGCTGCTGTTGTCCATAGGGGCTGTGTCCACTCCTCCAAAGACCATAGGGGCTGGCTGTGTTGTGCTGTGCTGCTGTTGTCCATAGGGTCTGTGTCCACTCCCCCAAAGTCCATAGGGGCTGGCTGTGTTGTACTGTGCTGTGCTGCTGTTGTCCATAGGGGTGGTGTCCACTCCTCCAAAGTCCATAGGGGCTGGCTGTGTTGTGCTGTGCTGATGTTGTCCTGATTATGCTGATGTTGTCCTGATTATGAGCGGCTCTGAATCAGGCCCACTGTCCCGGTGGGCCTGATTCAGAGCCTCTCATAAACGGGCGCTCGTTCGCTCTGAGCGATGTTCGCACATCTGTGCATGCGTATGGGTCGTAATGCGCATGCGCCAATCAGTCATTGCGGTCGGAAATCGAGCGCTCGCAAAATAGCGAGTGTCTGCTAATTTGAGTGACAGGATGAGGCGTTTGTGGGTGGTAACAGGGGAAGGTGCTTGAAAACGGGGAGTGGTGATCCGAACGCAGGCGTGCCAAAAGGTCAAAACGGGCGTTTTAAGGGTATGCATAATTAACAAAGCAGCGTCATCGACCACGTCACTTGGTTGTTTCTTAGCCTGAACTGTTCGCATGATTGCGGTAGGAAAATCCTACCACAAGCACTGCGAGCAGTTCAGATGCCTTTCGATGTACTCGATTAATCAAATAAATAGCGGAGATGATGTAGGATGCGAGCGGCCAGGGGGCGTCTTTACAAAAAAGCGAGCGCATGTTTCGTTCGCTCGCTCAGACATAGAGGCGTCAACAGACCGAAAAGAGCGAGCGCTCAATTTAAATAGCCGGCCCCTTTTTCTGAACGAGCGAGCGCAAATAGCGTCCGGCTCTGAATCAGGCCCTATGTCCACTCCTCCAAAGTCCATAGGGGCTGGCTGGGCTGTGTTGTGCAGTCAGTTGTCCATAGGGGCTGTGTCCACTCCAAAGTCCTGTGCAGTGTCCCAGTCCTAAAGGGGTGCTGTAGTGTTGTCCAGGGGGTGCTCTGTCCATCAGGGGTGCTCCCCACAAGTGCAAAAAAATAAATATTTTTTCTGTGTTTGTGAATTGTGTGCGCAGTAGCCACACGTGCATCAACAAAGTAGCGCCAAGCGTGCGCCTGTATCATAAGTAAAGGGCCGGCTGGCTCGTCCGTTAAAGGGTGCTGTAATCCCCAAAGTGCACTCCAAACAAAATTAAAAATTATTTTTTGTGTTTGTGAATTGCGTGCGCAGAAGCCGCACGTGCATCAACAAAGTAGCTCCAAGCGTGCGCCTGTGTCATAAGTGAAGGGCCGGCTGGCTCGTCTGTAAAAGGGTGGTGTAACCCCTAAAGTGCACTCCAAACAAAATGAAAAATTATTTTCTGTGTTTGTGAATTGTGGGCCTGATTCAGACCTGCTCGTGAACGCTGAGCGCTCGCAAGCGGGTCGATGGTGCCCAAGTGCGCATGCGCACGACGGAGGCGCTTCCGTCGTGTGCATGCGTGAGACCCGAATAACGACGGCCAAGCCGTCGTTAAGGGTCTTGCACCAAAGGTGGCGTGCTGTCGATGGTGATTGGTGGGCGTGCCGGGGGCGTGGCTGCCCAGACGGAGGCATTCCCATGGGAACGCCTACCATCTGGGTCCGGCCCCACTGACATCACTAGTGATGTCAGAGGGGGTGCTTTTGGCTCTGATAGAGCTAAAAGCACTCCTGGGCTTGTGGCAGAGACCCTACCGCAGGGTCTCATCGCAAGCCCAATGGTCGCGATGGTCAAGACCATCATTTTGGCCGCTCGCTATAGCTGTGGGTGGTCACCCACAGCTATGCGAGCGGCCAGGAGGCCGCTCCAAAAAGGAGCAGGGATGGCCCTGATTCAGAGAGAGCGCTCTGTCAGAGCGTCCAGCTCTGAATCAGGGCCTGTGTGCACTGTGGCTGCACGTGCATCAACAAAGGAGCAGCGCCAAGCGTGCACCTGTGTCCCATAAGTCTGTTAAAGGGTGGTATAATCCCCAAAGTGCACTCCACAAAAAATAAACAATTCTTTTTTTTCTGTGTGTGCGAAATGTATGCGCAGCAGCCGCACGTGCATCAACACAGCAGCGCCAAGCGTGCGCCTGTGTCATAAGTCAAGGGCCAGTTTGGACATCTGGTCCGGACTGAAGGACATGCCAACAATTTCTGACTGCATATGATACTGTCACCACTGACAGAATGGTGGAGGAATTATTTTCTGTGTTTGTGAATTGTGTGCACTGTGGCTGCACGTGCATCAACAAAGGAGCAGCGCCAAGCATGCGCCTGTGTCATAAGTAAAGGGCCAGCTGGCTTGTCCGTTAAAGGGTGCTGTAACCCCCAAAGTGCACACCCCAAAAAATTAAAAATTCTTATTTTTTTTTCTGTCTTTATGAATTGTGGGGGCTGTAGCTGCACCTGCATCCTCAAAGCAGCAGTGACAAGCATGCGTCTGTCTGTTAAAGGGTGGTGTAACCCCCAAAGTGCGCTCCAACAAAAATAAAATAACCTTCTTTTTTTCTGTTTGTGTGTGAAATGTATGCGCAGTAGCCGCATCTGCATCCTCAAAGCAGCAGCGACAAGCGTGCGTCTGTCTGTTAAATGGTGGTGTAACCCTCAAAGTGCGCTCCACAAAAAATAAAAAATTCTTCTTTTTTTTCTGTCTTTGTGAATTGTGTGGGCTGTAGCCGCACCTTCTTTTTTTCTGTTTGTGTGTGAAATGTATGCGCAGTAGCCGCATCTGCATCCTCAAAGCAGCAGCGACAAGCGTGCGTCTGTCTGTTAAAGGATTACATCGGTGACAGCATCCAAGTAGGCATGTCAGACAGTCCGTACTTGTACTGGCAGGAAAAAGAGACAATTTGGAGGCCCCTGTACAAACTGGCTCTATTTTACCTGAGTTGCCCCCCCCTCCAGTGTGTACTCCAAAGGAGTGTTTAGTGCAGCCGGGAACCTTGTCAGCGAAAGGCGTAGGAGGTTGCTTCCACAAAATGTAGAGAAGATGATGTTCATAAATATGAATTATCAACTCTTCCAGGGAGACCAGCCTCCAGAACATACAGAGGGACCTGTGGTGGTGGATTCCAGCGGGGACGAATTAATACTCTGTGAGGATGAGGATGTACACAACACTGAAGAGGGTGAGGAATCGGTGAATGAGGAGGATGAGGACGACATCTTGCCTCCATAGAGCCAGTTTGTGCAGGGACAGATTAATTGCCAGCTTGTTTTGTGGGGGCCCAAACGAACCAATCATTTCAGCCACAGTCGTGTGGCAGACCCTGGCGCTGAAATGATTGGTTTGTTAAAGTGTGCATGTCCTGTTTATACAACATAAGGGTGGGTGGGAGGGCCCAAGGACAATTCCATCTTGCACCTCTTTTTTTTCTTTGCATTATGTACTGTTTGGGGCCTAGTTTTTCAAACTGCCATCCTGTCTGCCACTGCAGTGTCACTCCTAGATGGGCCACGTGTTTGTGCCGCCCACTCGTGTCGCTTAGCATAGTCATCCAGCTACCTCGGTGCAACCTTTTGGACATAAAAACACTATTGTGAGGTGTTCAGAATAGACGGGAAATTAGTGGAAATTAAGGTTATTGAGGTTAATAATAGCATAGGAGCAGAAAAACCAACACATTCTGTGATTTCAGCTGTTTTTATGCTTTTTTTAAAAAAAAAATACAGATCCAATACACAAAACCCAGAACCCAAAACACGGAAGGGTGGTTTTGGCAAAACCAATCCAGATCCAAAACACGAAGAAAGATCCAGATCCAAAACACAAAACACGAAAAGTGGCCGGTGCACACCCCTAGCTTAAGCATGCCTGAATGCTTGAATTTATCTGTGACAATATTATCAGCATTGGTCCTTTTATCTTTTGGAAAGAGGGGACTAAATAATATAAATACATGTATTAGCAAAAAATGTTTAAAACTTTTATGTTTGTTTGTTGTAATATATGTGTTTCCATAAACTGATTGAAATTCATTGTAATAACATCACACCATGCTAATTCAGTATCTGACACCATAAATCCTTTACTGCCTGCCATTCAAGCATGACCCATTGGGACATCTCAGCATCTGTTTTGAGTTGCTGCTCATGCAGCGAATATCAGCACAATTCCCTATAACTGATTTTCCATGCAGGTCACTGTGGTGAGGTTACCTAATAGAAATTCAGCATCAGCACATAGATCCCAGAACATATGGCTGGGGCCAGTTCTAGACTGAGAAGAGCACAGGGCAAAAACTTTGTCAATTTAAGCATGGCGATCCGTGGTGCAAGGCAAGGCACAAGTCACGCCTTTATCACCTCTGACCTTTGCCTTTTTTTTAACCAGATTGTATACTTTGGTCCTGATTCAGAGATGAACGCAGTCCCAATATTAATGTAGTTAAGCGATGTTTTGTTACTGTGCATGTGCAAAAGTCTAAAAAACCCATACTGTGCATGCATTGCATGTGTGCAGTACCATTCACAAATGTGTATGGAATCACTAATGCTTGATAATGGGTTTACTATTGCTGGGCGTTTCAGGGTGGAGACTGGAAAGTGTGCTAAAGTGATTGCAATGGGGGCCGTTTCATGGGTGCATTATGGGAGTGTCATAGGCAAACGCGGGGGGGTTACGGTTGCCTGGAAACCCTCCTCCCTAACCCACACCATAATAATTACAATAGAAATAACATATAATACTAAAGATGCATGTTTTTTAAGATCCCCTCAGTGTCACAAATGAAGTAATTAGCACCACCAGGGCCGGCTCGAAGGATGTTCAACCAGTGCGGTCGAACAGGGGCGCCACCCCATAGAAGGCGCATCCCTCCCAACAATTCCTGATTTCAGCGGGACAGTCCCGTTTTTCGGGCAGCGCCCCACTATTCCACCTGCGATGCGAAGTGTCCCGCGGGTGGTCGAGACGTTGGGCACCTCCACCGCAGCAGCTGTGCCGGCCCCGTAGAAGAGGAATGGAGCAACCCAGCTACTGACGTAGTGCCCCCAGCCTGACATTAACTGGAGGCGTGCCATACAGGCACGCCCCAAAATAATGTCATTTAGGGGGAGTGGTCTATGGTAATTAGGCCACACACCCCATTTTTGGTAAAGCCGCCAGCTGGTAACGGGCGCCTAAGTCCCATGGCTCCTCCTGGAATCAGCCCTGAGCACCACAGTACCTGTTGATCTTTTGAAATGTGTCAGCCAGTAATGAATATACTTGTGCACCAACTAGGAGATCTGGAAAGCATGCACTGTTAGGGGTGCACTGATATAGACCATCTATTGGGTCAATTATTAATACTGTATACACTATCCAGTACATAAGGAGACCAATCTGTACATCTATGTCCAGGGCAGTGCAAGGTTCTTTTTCTGCCATTTTTTACAGACCACCAGAACTACAAAGAAACACTCAGGCTGGGGACCGGGCCTGTCATGGCTTCCGGTGCACAAGTGACGGTCGCTATAACAGCACTGCGTCACACAATGACAGTCTGAGTAATGGTGCTCTTGTCCTGTCATCTCTCAGGGGTGTCAAATGACAGGGGTGGGTGGGGGACAGAGTGAAGACTATGGATGCGGTGCCTTCCTCAGTGTGGCTCCTTATGCAGCCACGTAGGGTAGAGCCGGCCCTGTCCCGCAGCACACTAGATCGGTCCCTACAATACAGTTTTTACTAACATGATTTTCAGGCAGTGGTGACAGCTACACAGAATCTGGAACAGTCGCAGCATTCATGCAGTTTGTGTACCATGTGACTGCAGTGGTCACATGACATATAACAAGATATATCAAGCAGTGTAAAAAGTAGGGAAGAGGACAAGTGAAGAAGTTGCCAATAGCATCCAATCGAGGTAGCAGTTATTAAGTACATTCTATAAAATGATTGGTAGAAGCTAATTGGTTGCTATGGGCAACTTCTCCACTTGTCCACTTCTCTCTTTACATCTCCCTCATAATCATCACATCATCATCAAGTCTTCTGAACGGGGACTACTAGGCTAGTTCCCTTCCTTTGCAGTAGGGCTGAGCGGGTTCGGATTTATGGAATCCAAACCCCCCCGAGCCCCCCCGATCCGAGTCGGATCCGAGTCTGGCTTGAGTTTTCCCGCCTGACTCGGATCTGAAATCGAGGCAAAACGTCATCATCCCGCTGTCGGATCTTGCGGGTTTTGGATTATATAAAAGGTTCCCGCGTTGGTGCCATTTTTCACTCCAGCTGTGGACAGTGAAGAGGGAGGGTGGGAGTTAGGACTGGCTGGGCTGTGTTGTGCTGTGCTGCTGTTGTCCATAGGGGCTGTGTCCACTCCAAAGTCCATAGGGGGTGGCTGGGCTGTGTTGTGCTGCTGTTGTCCATAGGGGCTGGCTGGTCTGTGTTGTGCTGCTGTTGTCCATAATGGCTGGCTGGGCTGTGTTGTGCAGTCAGTTGTCCATAGGGGCTGTGGCCCTGATTCAGAGCCGGAAGCTCTGACAGAGCGCTCGCTCTGAATCAGGGTCGTCCTTCCTGATTTTAGAGCGGCCTCCTGGCCACTCACATAGCTGTGGGTGACCACCCACAGCTATAACGAGCAGCCAAAAAGATGGTCGCGATGGTCAAGACCATCGCGACCATCGGGCTTGCGACGAGACCCTTGTGGTAGGGTCTCGTCTGCCGCAAGCCCTGGAGTGCTTTTGGCTCTATCAGAGCCAAAAGCACTCCCACTGACATCACTTGTGATATCAGTGTGGCCGGCCCCAGACGGTAGGCCTTCCCATGGGAAAGCCTCCGTCTGGCCAGCCACGCCACAGCACGCCCACCAAAGGGGGCATGCTGTCACTCACCATCGACAGCACGCCCCCTTGGTAGCGAGACCCATAGCGACGGCTTGCCCGTTGGTATCCGGGTCTCGCACATGCGCACGACGGAGCGCTCATGAGCAGGTCTGAATCAGGCCCTGTATCCACTCCAAAGTCTATAGGGGCTGGCTGGGCTGTGTTGTGCAGTGTCCCATAAAGGCTGTAGTCCTAAAGGGGTGCTGTAGTGTTGTCCAATTATTTTTTTCTGTGTTTGTGAATTGTGTGCGCTGTAGCCGCACGTGCATCAACAAAGTAGCGCCAAGTGTGCACCTGTGTCATAAATCAAGGGCCGGCTGGCTTGTCTGTTAAAGGGTGCTGTAACCCCCAAAGAGCACTACAAAAAAAATAAAAAAATAATTTTATCTGTGTTTGTGAATTGTGTGCGCTGTAGCCGCACTTGCATCAACAAAGTAACAACGCCAAGCGTACGCCAGTGTCATTAATCAAGGGCCGGCTGGCTCGTCTGTTAAAGGATGTTGTAACCCCCAAAGTGCACTACAAAAAAAAATTAAAATATCATTATTTCTGTGTTTGTGTGATTTCTGTGCATTGTAGCCGCATGTGCATCAACAAAGTAGTGCCAAGCGTAAGCCTGTGTCATAAATCAAGGACCAGCTGGCTCGTCTGTTAGAGGGTGCTGTAACCCCCTAAGTGCACTCCAAAAAAATAAAAAATTCTGCGTTTGTGAATTGTGTGCGCTGTAGCCGCACGTGCATCAACAAAGTAGCGCCAAGCGTGCGCCTGTGTCATAAATCAAGGGCCGGCTGGCTTGTCTGTTAGAGGGTGCTGTAACCCCCTAAGTGCACTCCAAAAAAATAAAAAATTCTTCTTTTCTGTGTTTGTGAATTGTGTGCGCAGTAGTCACACATGCATTAACAGAGTAGCAGCGCCAAGCGTGTGCCTGTGTCATAAGTAAAGGGCCGGCTGGCTCATCTGTTAAAGGGTGGTGTAACCCCCAAAGTGCACTCCAAAAAAAATAAAAAATTCTTCTTTTCTGTGTTTGTGTGCACCTTAGCCGCACGTATATATCAATATAACATAAATGGAGGACAAAACTTTGTCCTATAAAAATAAAATATGGAAAGATCAAGAACCACTTCCTCCTAGTGCTGAAGCTGCTGTCACTAGTCATGACATAGACGATAAAATGCCATCAACGTCGTCTGCCAAGGCCGATGCCCAATGTCATAGTAGAGGGCATATAAAATCCCAATGGACAAAGTTCAGGAATATGACCTTAAAAAAACATTGAAATCATCTGAGGAGAAAGGTAAACTTGCCAATATGCCATTTACCACACAGAGTGGCAAGGAACGGCTAAGGTCTTTCCCTATGTTCGTGACTAGTGGTTCAGCTTCACATGACGATTGAAGCCCTCCTCACGCTACAAAAATCAAACGAGTAAAGATGGCAAAAGCACAGCAAAGAACTGTGCATTCTAACAAGATGTCAAAAATCCCCAAGGAGAGTCCAAGTGTGGCGGCGGTTGCGATGCCTGACCTTCCCAACACTAGACGGGAAGAGGTGGGTCTTTCCACCATTTGCACGCCCTCTGCAAGTGCTGGAAGGAGCACCCACAGTCCACTTGCTGATATGCAAATTGAAGATGTCACTGTTGAAGTACAACAGGATGAGGATATTGGTGTAGCTGGCGCTGAGGAGGAAGTTGCGGAGGAGGATTCTGATGGTGATTTGGTTTGTTTAAATCAGGCTCCAGGGGAAGCAGTTGTTGTCTGTGGGATGAAAAAGCCCACCATGGTCATACTTGGGCAGAAGACCAACATTCCACATCTTTGGTCTGGCAATATTTCTATCCAACTCCGGACAACAACTGTCTTGCCATATGTACCATATGTAAAAGTGAAATAAGTAGGGGTAGGGACGTTAACCACCTAAACATCCTCCCTTATACGTCACCTGCAGCGTGTTCATAAAAAGTTACTGTCAAGTTCAGAAACTTTGGCTAAGCCAATAAGCAGTCCAGGGACACCTAAATCCCTTTGTCCTGTTGTATCCAAGCGCCTGCAAACCACACCGTCAACTCCCTCCTCATCAATTTCCTCCTTAGTCAGGATCAGAAGTAGTCCTCCAGGCCATGTCACTAGCATGACTGGCTCTCCTATCCGGGATTCCTCTAGAGGATCCTGCATTGCTACGCCTACTGCTGCCACTGCTGCTGTTGCTGCTGGGAGGCATTCATCATCCCAGAGAGGAATTAGGAATACCACTACTTTTACTAAACAATTGACCCTCCAACAGTCCTTAGCGAGGAGGATGAAGTACGACAGCAGTCATCCTGAAGCAAAATGGATAACTGTGGCCTTGACTGCTATGTTGGTGTTAGACGTGCGTCCAGTATCCGCCATTAGTGCAGTAGGATTTAGACAATTGATGGAGGAAGTGTGTCCCCGGTACCAAATCCCATCTAGATTCCTCTTCACTAGGCAGGCGATACCGAGAATGTACAGAGACGTCAGAAAAAGTGTCATCAGTGTCCTAAAAATGCGGTTGTACCCAATGTCCACTTAACCACGGACATGTGGACAAGTGGAACAGGTCAGACTAAGGACTATATGACTGTAACAGCCCACTGGGTAGATGTATCGCTTACGCAGGAACAACAGCAGCATCACCAGTAGCAGCAGCTCAGAAAGGCCAGCTCGTTCCAAGGCAGACTACGCTGTGTATCACCAGTTTCAGTAAGAGGTACATCGCCGACAACCTCTTAGAGAAACTGAGGGAAATCATTGTCTAGTGGCTTACCCCACTTAGACTCTCCTGGGGATTTGTGACATCTGACAACGTCACCAATATTGTGCGGGCATTACATCTGGGCAAATTCCAGCACATCCCATGTTTTGCTCATACAATAAATTTGGTGGTGCAGAATTATCTGAAACACAACAAGGACGTGCAGGAGATGCTTTGGGTGGCCCTAAAAATTTCTGGCCACTTTCGCCATTCAACGACTGCGTGCCAAAGACTTATGACACAGGCGCACGCTTGGCACTGCTGCTATGTTGATGCACGTGCAGCTACTGCGCATACATTTCGCACACAAACACAGAGTGGAGTGCACTTTGGGGGTTACACCACCCTTTAACAGACTTCTGGGACACAGGTGCACGCTTGGCACTGCTGCTGTGTTGATGCACGTGCAGCTACTGCGCATACATTTCGCACACAAACACAGAGAGGAGTGCACTTTGGGGGTTACACCACCCTTTAACAGACTTTTGGGACTCAGGCACACGCTTGGCGCTGCTCCTTTGTTGATGCACGTGCAGCCACAGTGCACACAATTCACAAACACAGAAAATATTGTTTTATTTTGTTTGGAGTGCACTTTGGGGGTTACACCACCCTTTAACACACGAGCCAGCCGGCCCTTTACTTATGACACAGGCGCATGCTTGGCGCTACTTTGTTGATGCACGTGCGGCTACTGCACACACAATTCACAAATACAGAAAAAATAATTATAATTTTTTTTGGAGTGCACTTTGGGGGAGCACCCCTGAAGCACAGATCACCCCCTGGACAACACTACAGCACCCCTCTAGGACTACAGCCTTTATGGGACACTGCACAACACAGTCCAGCCAGCCCCTATAGACTTTGGAGTGGACACAGCCCCTATGGACAACTGACTGCACAACACAGCCCAGCCAGCCCCTATGGACAACAGCAGCACAACACAGCCCAGTCAGCCCCTATGGACTGAGTGGTCACAGCCCTTATGGACAACAGCAGCACAACACAGCCCATCCAGCCCTAGCTCTCACCCTCCCTCTTCACTGTCCACAGCCGGAGTGAGAAATGGCACCGACGCGGTGACCTTTTATAGAATCCAAAACCCGCGAGATCCGGAAGGCGGGATGATGACGTTTTGCCTCGATTTCAGTTCCGAGTCAGGTGGGAAAAGTCGAGGCTGTCGCGGATACGACTCGGATCAGGGGGACTCAGGGGGGTTCGGATTTCAGAAATCCGAACCCGCTCATCCCTAGTTTAAAGCCTATGTGGTGTCTCTCTTTCTGGCCGACACAAGCCTGAAGAGGTGCAAAGACCTGCTGGTGACAACACTGTCAGCTGAAGCGGAACATGACACGTCAACAGCTCCTTCTTCATTTTCTCCCGCAACTGGGGCTGCCAGGAAATAACTTAGGTATCCTAAGCAACCCGCTGGCGGTGATGCAGGGCAGGCAGGACCAAGTTTGGACATCTGGTCCGGACTGAATGACCTGGCAACAATTTCTGACATGTCTACTGTCACTGCATATGATAATGTCACCATTGACAGAATGGTGGTGTCACGCTGGGAGGCGGGTCTTTGAAAGCCGAGGCCTGAGGCTGCGGAAGAGACGAAGGCGAGGGGCCTGGATGTATGATCTCTGCATCCACAAGTCTTGGTCATTGGCTAGACCTAGTCAATGGTGTGGAGTCTAACTCACAAGGAGGTGTTCGCCAGTGACCCCTCCAAGTGGGATATGGACTTGTGCGGCTCCCTGTAAGCAGGTCGCGGTCCTTTGACTAGGTGACCAAGCCCTGCAGGGAAAAGAGAATCAAACACTCATGCCGGAGGGTAATTCCTGAAGAAGGCACGTGGCGAGCTGGGTAGAACTCCTGGCTGGAGATAAGGCACTTGAGGTGCTAGGAAGAGGAGCACTGAGATACTTTGGAAGGCTGGTGGTAGTAGCTGGGAACCCACAGAATATGTCCGCGCACACACTGTACCGGATTGCCGGTAGGAGATCACGCACTAGGGTGCAAATGAGGTGTGTACCGTTCCGAGGCAGAGAGACCCTGTAACAGGATGGGAAGTGGTACGGCATACCGGCTGTGATGGTAAGCACTGCAGTGGAATGGGTATGTTAATTTGCACACAGGCTGTGATGGAAAAGCACTGCGGTGAGATGGAGGGTTAACTTGCACACAGGCCAAGATGGTAAAGCACTGCGGTGAGATGTTTGGTATAACCCACACACAGGCTGTGATGGTAAAGCACTGCAGTGAGATGGATGGTATAACTTGCACACAGGCTGTGATGGGAAAGCACTGCGGTGAGATGGATGGTATAACTTGCACACAGGCTGTGATGGTAAAGCTCTGCGGTGAGGTGGATGGTATAACTTGCACACAGGCTGTGATGGGAAAGCACTGCGGTGAGATGGATGGTATAACTTGCACACAGGCTGTGATGGTAAAGCACCGCGGTGAGAACGCTCTGTAGCTCTGGAAGAAACACACTGGAAGCACAGGAACCTGGAACGAGACTCCACTAGTTACACTAGCAGCGACAATGGATGTTCAGGCAACTACCTGGAGCACAGGAGCCAGATATATACCCCTGGAAGCCTGCTGATAGGTCCACAGCGTCAGCTGACCGACCAGGCCACCCAGGGAAGGGAGTACTGACATAGGGAAAAGTGTCATGGCGGCGCCCATGACGGAAACTGCGATCCTCGCTCACCGGGCCACCCGACACCACAGCAACAGGGTGAATGCACAGCACCTCCCACGTCACCGCGCCAGCCACCCGACTGCCCGGGAAGTCAGAGGAAGCCGGCGGGAGGGTAAGGGATGGCCAATCCCTGGCTGAACTCTGACAGGTGGGGAGGATTACATCGGTGACAGCATCCAAGTAGGCATGTCAGACAGTCCGTACCTATTCTGGCAGGAAAAAGAGGCAATTTGGAGGCCCCTGTGCAAACTGGCTCTATTTTACCTAAGTTGCCCCTGCTCCAGTGTGTACTCCGAAAGAGTGTTTAGTGCAGCTGGGAACCTTGTCAGCGAAAGGCGTAGGAGGTTGCTTCCAGAAAATGTGGAGAAGATGATGTTCATAAAAATTAATTATCAATTCTTCCAGGGAGACCAGCCTCCAGAACGTACAGAGGGACCTGTGGTGGTGGATTCTAGCGGGGACGAATTAATACTCTGTGAGGATGAGGATGTACACAACACTGAAGAGGGTGAAGAATCGGTGGATGAGGAGGATGAGGATGACATCTTGCCTCCGTCGAGCCAGTTTGTGCAGGGACAGATTAATTGCCAGCTTGTTTTGTGGGGGCCCAAATGAACCAATCATTTCAGCCACAGTCGTGTGGCAAACCTTGGTGCTGAAATGATTGGTTTAAAGTGTGCATGTCCTGTTTATTCAACATAAGGGTAGGTGGGAGGGCCCAAGGACAATTCCATCTTGCACCTCTTTTTTTTCTTTGCATTATGTACTGTTTGGGGCCTAGTTTTTCAAACTACCATCCTGTTTGCCACTGCAGTGCCACTCCTAGATGGGCCACGTGTTTGTACAGCCCACTTGTATCGCTTAGCATAGTCATCCAGCTACCTCGGTACAACCTTTTGGCCTAAAAACAATATTGTGAGGTGTGAGGTGTTCTGAATAGACGGGAAATGAGTGGAAATTAATGTTATTGAGGTTAATAATAGCATAAGAGCAGAAAAACCCACAAATTCTGTGATTTTAGCTGTTTTTATGCTTTTTTTAAAAAAAAATAAAGATCCAAAACACAAAGCCCAGAACCCAAAACACGGAAGGGTGGTTTTGGCAAAACCAATTCAGATCCAAAACAGGAAGAAAGATCCAGATCCAAAACCAAAACACGAAAAGTGGCCGGTGCACACCCCTACTTTGCAGCCTATCAGCAAAATATGTGCCCCAGATAGTGCCTCCAACTGACCCAAGTTGTGCCCAGACCTGTTCTGTCCACACTACTCTCTTGTATAGGACTACCTACTGTATATACTGTTACTAAAGGTATTACTTAGGGCTCTATTTACCAATATGGGCATAAACCAATTGTACCTTTCATTTGTATAACTGCCTCTTGCAGCAATACATATTTAAGTAGGGCTGGTGTGCAATAATGAAACAGTCTGATTGACATGTGTCATTTTATGCAGATGTTGTCAGAGTTCAGCTGACAATAAAGTTAGTTTAAAAAAAAAAAAAAAAAAGTGGCGTTCTTCCATATTGAAAGCAGCATGTTAGGTTTGCAGCATGTGTTTATTCCTGTTTGTACAGAAATAAAGAGTTCCTGTTTGATTATACTTTTCTGCTGCTCCTGCTGTACATAGCGTATCTGCTAACACTTTCCCAGTGATCATAGGCAATATCTTCCTGTCTCGTGATGTCCTCTGCTCAGTTCAGGCAGCTTGTCATTGCCAGAGAATGTTTAAAATGAAAAGCGCCGATGTCCATACAACAGCATATTATTTTTTAACCTGCCTGGGATTCAGTGCAGCCTCTCTGGTTTTGCTAGTCCCATATAATGCCATCTCACGCAATGTTTTTTGCCTCCTCATCAATTGCCTAATTCTGCCAACCCCATAGAGATAAATAAGATAAGGCTGGAGAAATCTCTGATAAATGGCACAAATAAATGAAATCCCTGCTGCTACTTTATGCCCACCCCCTGTTTTTTTGTCCGATTCCATCATCATTAGTATCTGGACTTGCACCCACCACATGCTGGGTGCAAATGATCCATCTGAAACACACATCATCCCACCTCCATATGCATACCTCTCAACTGTCCCATTTGTGGCGGGACAGTCCCCTATTCAGGTACTGTCCCGCCGTCTAACCCACGGGCCACAGTGTCCCACCCGTGGGCCGCAGTGTCCCGTGGTGGTGGGCAGCTGGAGGAAATTAAGCTGAAGGTGAACAGATGCCGTGCATCTCTTCACTGTTAGGGAAAAGCCCTGGGGGCAGCCCAGCATCTCCATGGATGCTGGTCTCGCCCCAGAGTGATGAAAAGGGGCCGTGTCACAAGGCCTTCGGTGCACAAGGCAGTCCCGATCCTGAACCTTCCAAAGTTGGGAGGTATGCACACGCACACTCCAAATAAGCATGGACGTCGATCTACATGGCCATGACACATCCCACGAGATGTATCTGTTCCCTGTGATCGAATGGTATCCACTCAGTTGCCAGAACGGAAATGCCCATTTCACGGAACGTGCCCCATTTGGGCGATTCACTTCAGTTCAATGCTGAATAGCAACAGGAAGAAGTTCCCAGAGCTATTCAATTGACCGCGCTGTTAAGTCCGACTACAGTATTTCTGCTTGCACCCTCCGATGCTGTTATCCAGCTTAGCATGGCACCAACAGCCTAGCGGCCAACACTTTGGTTGGTGAATGCCGGTTACTGCCACTAAACACCCAGCTTATGGAGCTGTAGCTGGCATTTTCTGACTTAAATGGTTCTAGTTGGAATTGCCCCCATAGGCTGTAATGTGGAGTTTTCACATGATGAAAGTTGATTGAGTGCATGCTCGCACAAATGCATACTATGCAGAGCTGGACATAGTAACAATATGCCTGTTTGCCTGTCTTTTGCACCTATCATTGACATACCCCCCAACCATCCCGCATCTTGGAGAGCACTGGGCACACTCACAGGTGTGATGTAAATAGGGCCCAACACAAGGCCACAATCCCTTGTTATTATTACCTCCTTTACTAACATGGAAGAAGTGAGAGTGCACTTACTTTTCATACATGGTTCCTTCTTGTTGGTTTAGTCTTATTGTTGAATACATGATTACAAAATAATAATCTGAGGAGGGTTATTTCTCATAAGACTAGATTCATCCACTCACAGATTTGAAAAAGAGTGCACTTTCTTTTGCATCTGACTGTAGCTGGCCACAGACTTAGCGATCTGCACACGATGAGCCGATGTGTACGATTTCCCTTGAAACTCTCCCCGGCAGCTCTGCACACGATCTCCACACGTTCTGCACACAATTTGGTGTCCAATCTTCATACGATCTCTCCTGCAGTCAGACTTTCACAGTGCATCGCCTCCTAGCTTGTCAGATCTGCCCTACTGTACGGCAGATCTGACGATCCGATGTGTGACCAGCGAGGACGCGAATCGCATCCTGATCGTGAGTGGGGACTCATGATTTAGTCAGGATTTGACCATATTTTACACGATCTGTCGTTCCAATGTGTCGGAATCGGCCAGATCGGGTAAAATATCGCTATGTGTGTGGCCAGCTTAAGAGATATTATCCAACAGCTGCAATATTGCAAAAAAGATAGCAACTAATGAGCACTGGAACCAGGGGCGGAATTACCGGCAGTGCAGACAGTGCTTTTCACTGGTGCCCGTGGCAATGAGGGGGCCTGCACTGATACTGACACTGACTCACCAGCAGCAAGGAGCAGTAGAGCAGCACTTCTTCCATGGGAAACATCAGCATATGCCCCAGTGCTGATTGGCTGCTTGGGAAGTACTGTGCTATCAATCAGCAGCCGGGACACGTGACCTTTAACACTGCTTCGCTCCTCTCTAACACTGCTGTTGCCAGGTATCTGACGTCCCAGGCACGAAACAAAAACAGGAGAGTAGCGCCCCTGCCCAGGCCCAGTGGCAGGGAGTTATATGGGACAGATATGTAATGGACCCCTAGCTTCTGAGGGGCAAAGACACAATTCACCCCAGCCAACCAAGTTAACTATCCTAGCCCACGGATACTTCATTTTACAAGTGAGCAGCAGTGCAGAGTGACACAGCAACAGCTGAAGATGTGCGGCTGCATGGACCTTTGATACTCATGAAACTTCATTCAGATGCCTGTCCATGGAAAGAACATGAATCCTGGATGGGACTCGGGGGGCAATTCAGACCCGACGCTAAGCTGCAATCTCTCGCAGCCAAAAGGGGCCGGGTATGCAAATTCTGCGATCGCAATGTCTGGTGTAAGGACGCCCTCTATGTCTTAGAGAGCGACGGCATAGTGAGCGCACGCCGATATAAAGACGCCCACTTTTCTTTCTTAGCACACGTCAGAAAGTGTATGATTAATTAGTAACATCGAGAGCCTTCGAAGCTGCATGCAGCGCTTGAGGTAGACCTTACCCCGCCGCAAGCACTGCGATCACTGCAGGCTGAAAAACAACCAAGTGATGTGTACAATGACGCTTCCATGCTAATTATGCACACCCATAAAATGCCTTTTTTACGCCCAGACACACCTGCGTTCACAGCACCACTCCCCCATTCACAAGCACCTTCCCCTGTTACCACCCACAAACGGCACTATCTGTCACTCAAAGTAGCGTCCAGTCTGTGTACTATGAGCACACAATTCCCAAGCGCAGTGAGTGTCTCGAGCATGCGCATATTGATGCATACGTATGCGCAGACGGGCGACTATTGGCCATAGCGTGCGTTTGTGGTTTAGCATCCAGGTCTGAATCAGGCGCTCGGTGGGCAGACTCCATGGATAAGTGAACCAGCAAAAGTAAGTTATTCAAATATTATTTTCATATTGCAGTGGCAAACGCAGGATTTCTAGAGGAGGTTTCCATTCCAAATGCTTGATTTTACGAGTGTGGCCAGTCCATGGAGAAGGTATACTTAGAACTTATCCAGCTTTAATATGCATCATACAAAGTGTTTTGAACTTTTGAGTTTCATAAATCCAGCATATACTGTGCAGGATAAGTGATCACAGTAAGCCATTAAATTCAGCAGTAGGGCAATCCTGCCTGAGCCGAATATTTTTGTTTCAGATGTGAGCACCATTACAGAGTATGGGAGCAAGTCCGGGAGTCTGGGGGAGCAGCAGGAGAACCTAGCACTGCCCTGGACATATATGTACATATTGGTCTCGTTATGCACTGGATAGTGTATTATTCTATGGTATTAATAATTAACCCTATTGATAGTCTATAGCAGAGCACCACTAACAGTGCATGTTTTCCAGTTCTCTTAGTTGATGCACAGGTGTATTTATTAGAGGCTGACACATGTTAAAAGATCCACAGGTGGTGCTAATTATTTCATTTGTGATACTGAGAAGAACATGCAGCATTAGTAAAATTCTATTATATTACTATTTCTATTGTGGTCATGGTGTGGGCTGGGGTAGGGGGTTTACAGGCATCCGGAAACCCCCCTGTGTTTGGGGCACACTGGGGCAGATTATGTGATTTGGATGACACTGGATCATAATATGTGATTTGGGGGCACACTGGGGCACAATATGGGATTTGGGGACACACTTGGGCATAATATGGGATTTGGGGGCACACTGGGGCATATTGTGATTTGGGTGCACATTAGGGTATATGATGTGATTTGGGGGCACATTGTGGCACATAACTTGTTTGGAGGCAAAGGGGTCTATTTACTAAGCTATGTTAAGAGATAAATTGAACGATGATAAGGTTCCAGCCAACCAGCTTCTAACTGTCATTTCACAGGCTGTGTTCGAAAAATGGCAGTTAGGAGCTGATTGGCTGGTACCTTATCACCATTCACTTTATCTCCTAACACAGCTTAGTAAATAGACCCCAAAGTCTGGCATATAATGTGAATTGTGAACATCCTTTTGTGTAGTAGTGTGTGGGGACGACAACATAGGGGTGGGCAGACTCAATGGATAAGTGAGCCAGCAAAATTAAGTTATTAAAATATTATTTTCATATTGTGGGGTATTACTATTAGCATAATAGAATATTGTGGGCTGGTACAATTAGCATATTAGAACTTGGGGCATACTGGGGCATAAGATTTCATATGGGGACACACTAGGGCATATTATAACTGGGGTATATTATGTGATTTGGGGGCACACTGTGGCATATTATGTGATTTGGGGGCACACTGTGGCATATTATGATTTGGCAGCACAGTGGGGCAGATTATGTGATTTGGGGGCACACTGAGGCATATTATGTGATTTGGGGGCGCACTGTGGCATATTATGATTTGGAGCACAGTGGGACAGATTATGTGATTTGCGGGCACACTGGGGCATAATATGTGATTTGGGTGCACATTGTGGTGTATGATGTGATTTGGGGACACATTGTGATGTGGAGGCACAGTCTGGCATATAATGTGAATTGTGAGCACTCTTTTGCGTAGTAGTGGGGGAGGGTCATGGGACCCAAAGCATATTTGTGCACCTGGCCCTACCATTTGCTAGTTCCACCACTGACTAGAACCAAACCAGACATGTGGCAGCAGCATAATGCATACAGACATGGTCAACAGGTTCAGTTGTTGTTCAGACGAAGCACCAGAATGGGAACAAAATGTAAACTGTGTGACTGCCTCTAGAGAAAGGAGTGCAAAACCAAAAACATATATCAAGCAGCAGTTCTGTGGGCAAAAGCACCTCCTTAATGAGACAGGACAGAGGAGTACATTAAGACTGGTTCAGCACAGACATTGTAATGGTTAGCATTACTGCCTCACAGCACTGAGGTCGTGGGTTTGTTTCCTACAACAGCCCTAACTGTGTGAAGTTTGTATATTCTCCCTGTGCTTGCGTGGGTTCCTCTGGGTACTCTGGTTTCCTCCCACATGCCAAAAATATACTGGTAGGTTAATTGGCTCCCCGCAAAAATTAGCCCTAGTGTGTATGTGTGTGAGCATATGGTAGGGAATATAGATTGTTAGCTCCACTGGGGCAGGGATGGATGTGAATGGCCAAATACAGTATCCTCTGTAAAGCACTGTGGAATATGTGTGCACTATATAAATAAGTGTTAATAATAAGCTGACATCAAGGTGACAACTGAAATAACCAAGCGTTTCAAGAGTGGTATCCAGAAAAGCATCTCAGATTAAACAGACTGTGGAATATGGAGTTGGGCAGCTACAGCAGTGTCATGCCTTCAGCATAGGGTTTGTTATGTTACACTAATTCACATTAGCAGCCCCACCTAGTGGTCAGGACAGCAGCAGTTTAAATCTGATCTATTTTGTCCTTCTTAACATTCCATAGCAGTCTAGCAATGCATTCTGGGCTAAAGGAGCTGTAAGCAGCCATTTTCCTTTTCACATGGTCCCAGACAGTCATCATTACATATGCTCAACTTGGTACAGCATCCGATGGTGAGTTCTAAGCTTCAACTTTGCCATCATATTGTAGATCTGCTTAGTCAGTACCCCTCAGCCTGGCACAAAGCCAGGGGGTGCGCGATGAGAGTGATCACTCCCCCCCACAGGCATAGGAGACTGCTGCGGCTGCTGTTCCGCAGCCTCGAGCAGTCTCCCACTGCAGCCCAGCAAACAGCAGCATGTGATGGGTTGCTGTAAAGTAAGAGGAAAGGGGGCAGGTGACGCCGGGCCCCTCCAGCAAGCCCGGGTAATTACTAGTACCATTCGGCGCCCCTGGAGGTGTAGAGAATGTTTTCTTGGCACAAATTAGGCCCCTTAATATCAATTGAGTTTCAATGCCACAGCATTCCGAACTATTGTTGTTGACCATTTACATCCCTTTCCAGCCACAGTCTATCCATCTTCTAATAAGTACTTTCTGCAGAATCATGTCCATGTTGGAAAGTACACATCACTTCAAGCTGGTTCCACAAACATAACATTGAGTTCAGTATACCCCCTACTCAGTCAGTCACCAGATATCAATTTAATTCACTATCTTAGGGATATGGTGGAACGGGAGATTTACCACATTAATGTGCAGTTGACAAACCTGCAGCAATTGTGTGATTCTATCTCGTCAACATTGAGCAGTGATGTTTCCAGCATTTAGTTGAATCTATGCCAAGAAGGATTAAGGCTGTGCTGGGGGTAAAAGGGAGGCCCTACCCTACCCTAGATACTCTAAATATACCTAACAAAGCAGCCACTGAGTCTTATCTTATCAATCGCTATGATGGCTGTAAAAGGTCAGAGCATTCTGTACTTTAACACTATTTCATCTTACTCATAACCAATTTTCCTACGTATTTTGTAGCTGAGAACACTTCATCTCAGTCCTCTTACTGATGTGTCATATCAGTTTTTAGGGTGTTGTCTAAACAATTTGCCCAACAAAATGTCATTTAAACTAGTGTTGTCACTCTGTCTTTGGCGATTAAGGTTTTGTGGTTTAAATAAGAAATCATTACTTGCCTACACAGCATCTTCCTTCCTGTAACATTTTGTAATTTGTCTTGAAATATATACCCTTAGGCTATTAAATTATATCAGTGTCTTTCGCTAACAAGCCAGCAAACTGTTCTCTCACTTCCATTTGACATAAAGGGAGAATGAGATGGTTAAGAAGCCAAGAAAGTTCTGGTGCCAAAACAATGACAATGACATGAACAGTGAATTTCAGCTACTTGTCACTTGGGGAAAAATACATTTTACTTTGCTCATAGTACACAAACCATTTATGAGGCTACTGTATATTACAACTGTGAAAAGAAACAGTTGTGCATTAGTACTAATGCATTTTTCTAGTGATATGTGATTTCATATTCTCCAATATGACCCCTTGAAACTCCCTTCTCATAAATTAATCAGTTCAACACAGGTGACCGAAATCATAAATTAAATGAGAAGTCCAGGAGCAGAGCATTTTGTACCTGGTGGAAGGGGTAATGTTGGAGGGTCTGTGATTTGAATTATTTCAAAAGTGTAATTAATTTCTAATTATGTGTGCCACACTACATGGCAAATGTGGCATCCCCCTCTGTATATCTTGTTTGGCCATTTCAGCTGTAGATGTGTTTTTGCATGGTTGGTGGAAATGACATTATGCCAACCAGTCTGTGGGCGGGATGCACTAAGCCTGAAACGCGGTCAAAACTCAGAAAACCCCTGTATTCTGAGTTTTGACTGCAATCCCCATATGTACCAAGCTCCGGAATGCAATACATTTTGGAGCTTGAACGCAGTGGGCAACACCATCTGCAGGTGGCATTACCCAATAGAAGCTATGGGCTTCTTTTCGCATCGTGTTGTGAGAGGAATGGGATCCCTCCCGTCATCCCCCGCGGTGCGAGAGTCATACAACGCATGTGCAGAGGTCCTTCTGGGTCATAAATTGGAAGACCTGTCCTTTGCATTTCTAGGTTCATAGCGGTGTTATTAACACCAGTATGTGCTCGATAAGTGGCGGGATGTATAGCATCCATGATCCGATGCTTAGTACATCCCACCCTGTAACAGGTAGTGCAGTGGCACCATCTTGCTTACACACTGGCAAGGAGTGTACTGTAGATACGTTTTTCAGCAGCTCATGAGTCTTTTTGTCCATTGCACCATACTCAACTTTACATCAGCCACACCAATTACTAACAGGTGCATAAAATCAACAAGTGGAGTAATTCCTTCCCGAAAGCATGTGTCAAACCGCAGTATTTAGTGGTTGTAGAAAAAGTGGTGTGGTGCTGTTTTTCATGGTTTGGCCTAGGCCCCTTAGTTAATGTGAAGGGAAATATTAATGCTACCGCACACAAAAACATTATAGAGAAACACACAAGTATTGTGTGTTTTTCAACTTTGTGACAAATGTTTGGAGAAGGCCCTTTCCTTTTATAGCATTTCAATGCCCCTAATGTAAAAAGTGAGGTTCATCAAAAATTTGTTTGCTTAGTTTGATGTTAAAGAATTTGACTAACCTGTGCAAAGTCTTTCTTGGCCTTCCTGGCCTCAGGTACATCACACGCCATTGGGATTAATTTGAGTGCCGACTATAAACCAGGCCTTATAGCCCAACATTAGTGCCCAATCTAACTAATGCTTTTATAGCTGAATGGATGTACAATCATTGCTGTCATATACCAAAATCTAGTGGAAAGCCTTCAAAGAAGAGTGGTTGCTTCTATAGCAGTAATAGGGGACCAACTACATAATTATGTCCATGGCTTTTAGCATGAGATCGGAATAAGATGTTCAACAAGAACATGCAGTACATGTGTGATGGCCATATAGTGTTTGTGTACAACAGTATATAAGTGATGTCATGCAAGTAAGATCAGTCTATTGAGTACATACTATAGTGTCTCTGGGACAGTGCCGACATTGACAGTCAGTTTGTAGTACAGAGACCCCACTTTCAAACCGAACCCACTATTAGTTTCTAAAGTCATGAAATCACTATAGTGCCTAAGTCGGGGATGCAGTGTGTGTGACTCCCAACCCACTGGGCATGCGCAGTACTATGAGCCTCCATACGCCACAGCATAGCGCAACTAGCAAGGAGCTACATGGCGTATGGAGCGGCTCCACTGGGCATGCACCAGAGATCCCATGTGAAACCCCACCGGAGCTGACAGTGCCGCAAGTGTGCGTTTTATAATGCACAGTCAGTAATACAGAGACCCCACTTTCAAACAGAACCCACTATTAGTTTCTAAAGTCATGAAATCACTATAGTGTCTAAGTCTGGGACAGCGCCGACATTGACAAAGTGAGTTGTGTGTGCGTGTCAAATATTTTAATAAAAAGTATAGGCCTCACACATTTAATGTAATGATTTAAAACTTTATTAGACATTCTTTTACAGCTCTGATTCCATGAATAAAATACTGTATTATAGTGAACCGAATCATAGCTTCTGTCAGTCAATCATCGGGTGGTGATATAGAAAATGCATTGGAAATCTGACGCATGCGCTGTGTAGCTTAGAAAAAGTGACACCTGGTGGAAAAGAAATTGTATTATACTTTATGACTTTTTTCCAGTGCTACGCTACAAGACTGTTACAAAACATTCTGTGTGGCATGCGCCAGAGATCCCATGTGCAACCCCACCGGAGCTGGCAGCCTCCACAGCATCGACGTGCGACAGTTCCGCAAGTGTGCGTCTTAAAACGCACAATCAGTTTGTAATACAGAGACCCCACTTTCAAACAGACCCCAATACTGGTTTCTAAAGTCATGAAATCACTATAGTGTCTAAGTCTGGGACAGCGCCGACAGTGCTGACATTGACGAAAGTGAGTTGTGTGTGCGTGTCAAATATTTTTATAAAAAAGTATAGGCCTCACACATTTAATGTAATGATTTAAAACTTTATTAGACATTCTTTTACAGCTCTGATTCCATGAATAAAACACTGTACTATAGTGTACCGAATCATAGCTTCTGTCAGTCAATCATCGGGCGGTGATACAGAAAATGCATTGGAAATCTGACGCATGCGCTGTGTAGGTTACAAAAAGTGACACCTGGTGGACAAGAAGTTGTTCAATTTATCTGCTAATGGATAGGCTCTGAACGATAAAAATGCGCACTCCCGCGGCCGACAAATTTGGTCTTTTGTCTCTCCAACATGTTGGTCAATTATCGTTTATCGCTGACAGATATTAGAAATATCTGTCGCGACGAACAACAAACGATTTTTTTAATGAAAATGAATAGAAACATTCAAAAAAATCCTGTCCCAGAATGATGTCATGCAATATCGCTCGTCGTTTCCAAAAATCTGTCATGTACACGACAGATATCTGTCACAGCAGCCCCAGGAATTTTCAAAAGATAAATCTTTTGTCTTTTGTCTTTCAGAAAGATCTGCTAATGGATAGGCCCCTTTACACTTTATGACTTTTTTCCAGTGCTTAGCTACCAGAATGTTACAAAACATTCTGTGTGGCACGACTCAAGGTGTAGTGTGTGGCGCGAGATGCATGGCGTGCTACATGGCGTTTGGAGCAACAAACTAGCTGGGCCCATCTGTATAATCAAATAGATGAATCTACAAGAAAAACTTGCTGTTTTTTTTATAAAATATATCTTAATACACATTGTAAGTTCTGTTAAGCTAGAGATATGGGCATATAATAACTTGCAATACTGTAGGCAAATCTGTGTAATTACATAGGAAAATAAGGCAGAAATAAAAAAAATAGGCAGACTATAAAAAGAAGTTTGATAAAAAACATTTTTCCTTGTTTTTTTACTTCATGGTACTATTCGTGATATATAGTTCGGCACAGTTTGTAGTATTATGTGACTATCATGAAGACCATAGTCACATAGGACATGGGCCCTCATTCAGAGTCGATCGCAAGAAGCGATTGCTCACTCTGAATGAGGGCGGGCACTTCTTGTTTTGAAGTGCTGCCTCCAGTTCGCAAGCTAAGCTGTGGGTTACTACCCACAGCTTAGCTTGCGATCAGGGTGATGGTCGCGATGGTCATCATCATCGCGACCATCGGGGCTTACGACCAGACCCTAAGGTTGGGTCTGGGCACTCGTAAGAACCAGGGAATCGTAAGCCCCCATCATCAATGATGTCAGTGGGGCCGCTGTCACTCAACATCGACAGCTCGCCCCGTCTGCTACGAGACCCCTAGCAACGGAGTGCCCGTCGCTAGCCCGGCTCTGTCGTGCACATGCTCTGTGGGGACCATCGACCCGGTTGCGAGCGCATCAGTGCTTGCGACCGGGTCTGAATGAGACCCATGATGTGGTTATTAGGGAGGCTTTGGAATGCCCTTCTAAGTTCTGTCTGTTTCTGCACTGTGAAATCCTCCCTAATCTACTTTCCACTCAAGACTGAGAAATTAAGTAATGGAAATAAGGCTGAGAAGTATGGAAACAGTGTAATGGAATTTATGAAAAGCAACTTAGGTAATTATTTGTACCTTCTCCCAATGAATGAGCTTGATTATTGTAAATGCTTTCCACCTGAGAGTCTGTGAGTATGATTATCAGACATAATTCTTCCATCCAGAGAGAATTTGAAAAGGGGGTGATTTGGAAGAAGACAGCTAAGAAAAATTGCTATCAAATGCATGCCTAAATGGTTCTTAACTTACTATCAAATGCATGCTTAAAAGGGTCTTAACTTGTTATGTAAAGAAAACAACTAGGATTTATGCTTAAAGAAAAAATAGGATAAATATATACTGGAGATGAATTAAAGAGTAATTTGTAACAGAGAATAAAAACTATTCTGTAATTAAATCTAAGTTAACATCCGTTTAAAATTATGCAGATGTTGTTTATAAGAAAAATTGCATTTGGTAAGACACCAAAAGATAAACTTTCCTTTTACATTCTGAAAAGAAAGTACTGTATGGCCATGTCGGGTTAGGATGCATAAACAGAGGGTTATGGTCAAGGGCTGAAACAAGGAGGTTTAAGCATACTTAAGGAGCCCCAGTCGGGATACTGAGCATCGGGATGCTGGTCTCCCATACCCAACCCATTAGCTGGACGATAAGATATACCATTTGTGGGCGTTTCCAGAAAGAAGATGTAGGACTTTCTGTATGTAATATGAAACCAATTATCTGACAAATCACCACATAGACTCTGCAAAATGTAATTTCATAATGCCTTTCAATGTAATCAGAAGAAGAAATGCACAGTTACATCGTAATCTTGAAACGTCAGCACTTCCATCTCTCATACAAAGACCCATATGTTTTACAGGGAGAGAGTGGAAAGAGAAGGAGAAACAAAAAATCGAGGAAAATAGGGGGAGACAGAATAAAGATGGTCTAGATGTATCAAACCTTCTAGAGAGTGGAGAAGTTGCCAATAACAACCAGTCAGCTTCTACCTACCATTTTATAGACTGTACTTGATAAATACTAGCTAGAAGCTGATTGGTTACTATGGGAAACTTCTCCACTTGTACACTCTTCAGGAGGCTTGCTACAGTATATCTCCCCTATGAAGAGAAAAAGAAGGGGGAAGAGTGAGAGAGATAGAGAGAGGCAAAATTAGGGAAAAGAGACAAGGAGAACAAGGGGGCGGATAAGGAGGGAGGAGAGAGATGGGGAAAATAAGGGAGACAAGGATAGGTAAAGAGGGAGAAAAATAGACAGGTGAGTGGATTGAGAAAGAAAAATGGGTAGAAAAAGGGGACAATGGAGAGATAAAGGAAATAAGAGATGGGGACAGAGATAGAATCGGTAGGAAGGGGGTGACAGAGGAGAAAAAAGTCCAGATCACATTTTTGTGAATTTTTTCATGCTTGTGAATTACAGGTCTAAAGTACTAGTATAAATTTAATTAATGAAATTTACTCCGCAAGCAAAAATTCTAGCAGTTAATACTTTTGAGACACATAACTAGGCAAGGCTCTCCTCTGTCACCTATTTTATTTAAATTTAGTACTTAAAACTTTTGCAGAAACACTTATAATTTAGAAAACGTATTCCAGTATATTTATATGTTATGTTGAATATAAATTTACTATTTTACTTTGTTGAAATAGTATTACTAGTAATTTACTAGCAATTTTCAATATTACACTAGTTTCCTAAATTTTTGAACTAAAAAATCAAGTTATCTAAAAATAAAATGTTAATGATTCAGGATAAAACCAACTGGAAACAATAGGGTCAATGGAAAACTGTTTGAGTATAAAATGTATATAATAGCTCAACAATAATATTTCACCTATTGTGATTGCAACAATGGCAAACACTTTGGGGGTCTATTTACTAAGCTGTGTTAGGAGATAAAGTGAACGGTGATAAGGTACCAGCCAATCAGCTGCTAACTGCCATGTCACAGGCTGTGTTTGAAAAATAGCAGTTAGGAGCTGATTGGCTAGTATCTTATCACCTTTCACTTTATCTCCTAAAGCAGCATAGTAAATAGACCCCTTGGATAGTTCATACATAAATATGCAAAGGCAATTAACATTATTGAACATGGCTATTATAAAAAAAAACTGTTGTATAAATTACCTTTAGTAATCTATATAAAATGTACCTATAGGGACATTCTACATAACTCCCCAGATAGCTTCAAGAAGACGAGGTCCCAGTGAAGAGACTTTTTTTTTAGGCCGAACCTCCTTCAGTATGACTTATACTGTACATAGCTGAGCTTTGGTTACCATTCCCACAACCTACTGTATTATAGTGGTGATTCTTCCCTGCCTCCCCTCCCGACGCTCCCCTATTCACAATATGTGTTTCTCCTTACCATTTCCATACCATTATGTTACCATCCTTATTTTAATTCCTCATAAAACCAGTGATATTGTATTTGTTTTCTTGTGATTCTCTGTTATCTACAATCTTCCAAATCAAGTAAAAATTATATTTAAAAAAAAGCTAACCTTAAAGTAATTAATTCTATATCAAATTTAAAATTTTGAGCTGACAGTGATCAAGCCTCGCCCCTGCAAAACGCACATTAGACCTTCTCCTTGGGACCCTTGTCTATGGCTTCCTGTTCTCCTGACCCTTGACTATGGGTATTTTAAACCTCCTTTATCTTGGTTCTCTCATAGAGCTAGTCCTCCCCAGCTGAGTCCTAAACTGTATATCAACAGGATTCAGGGCCTGATTCAGACCCGCTCGTGAGCGCTGAGCGCTCGCAAGCGGGTCGATGGTGCCCTAGTGCGCATGCGCACGATGGAGGGAGCTCCGTCGTGCGCATGCGCGAGACCCGCATAGCGACGGCCAAGCCGTCGCTATGGGTCTTGCACCAAAGGGGGCGTGCTGTCGATGGTGAGTGACAGCATGCCCCCTTTGGTGGGCATGCCGGGGGCGGTGCTGTCCAGACGGAGGAGTTCCCATGGGGACGTCTACCATCTGGGGCCGGCCCCACTGACATCACTAGTGATGTCAGTGGGAGTGCTTTTGGCTCTGATAGAGCCAAAAGCACTCCTGGGCTTGCGGCAGCGAGACCCTACCGCAGAGTCTGGTAGCAAGCCCGATGGTCGCGATGGTCTTGACCATTGCGACCATCTTTTTGGCCGCTCGCTTAAGCTGTGGGTGGTCACCCACAGCTATGCGAGCGGCCAGGAGGCCGCTCCAATTTTAGGTAGGAGGGCCCTGATTCAGAGCGAGCGCTCTTGTCAGAGCGTCCAGCTCTGAATCAGGCCCTCAGACTGTGGGGACTCACTTCACAGCAGATCCCACTTGACTTCTTTCACTGTTGTTAGGACACTTGAGGGCAGTGGCAGATCTACATTTTTGGGGCCCTGAAGCTGGAACTTTTATGGGGGCCTCTTTGCAACCAGCAACAATAGGGCAACATCCAGCAAGGTCCAAAGAGCCCTGCTGACCTTGCAAGGACCTTGAGGCTCAAATGGTGGAAATGTAGAAACCTCCCCAAGAGTGAAAGACTGTAGATAGATAAATAGATGAAGAAACCCCCCAGAGAGTGAGAGACTGTAGATAGATAGATGTAGAAACCCCCAGAGAGTGAGACACTGTAGATAGATAGATAGATAGATAGATAGATAGATAGATAGATGTAGAATCTCCCCAGAGAGTGAGAGACTGTTGACAGATAGATAGATAAATGTAGAAACCCCCCAGAGAGTGAGAGACTGTAGATTAATTGATAGATAGATAGATGTAGAAACCCCCCAGAGAGTGAGAGACTGTAGATTAATTGATAGATAGATAGATGTAGAAACCCCCCAGAGAGTGAGAGACTGTAGATAGATAGATAGATAGATAGATAGATGTAAAAAAAAACCCAGGGAGTGAGACACTGTACATAGATAAGATAAATAGATGTAGAAACCCCCCAGAGAGTGAGACACTGTAGATAGATAGATATTGTAGATAGATGTAGAAACCCCCACCGAGTGAGAGACTGTAGATAGATAGATGTAGAATCCCCCCAGAGAGTGAGAGACTGTAGACAGATAGATAGATAGATAGATAGATGTAGAAACCTCCCAGAGAGTGAGACACTGTAGATAGATAGATACTGTAGATATATGTAGAAACCCCCAGAGAGTGAGAGACTGTAGATAGATATATGTAGAAACCCCCCAGAGAGTGAAATACTGTACATAGATAGATACAGTAGATAGATAGATAGATAGATAGATGTAAAACCCCCTGGAGAATGAGACACTGTAGGTACGTAGATGTAGAACCCCCTGGAGAGTGAGACACTGTACATAGATAGATAGATGTAGAAACCCTCCAGAAAGTGAGACACTGTAGGTAGGTAGATAGGTAGATGTAGAAACCCCCCTGAGAGATAGATGTAGAAACACCCCAGAGAGAGAATGTAGATAGATAGATAGATAGATAGATATAGAAACCCACCAGAGAATGAGAAACTGCATATAGATATATGAAGAAATACCCAAGAGAGAGACACTGTAGATAGATGGATAGATAGTTAAATGTATAAACCCCCAGGGAATGCAACTGTAGATAGATAGATAGATAGATAGATAGATAGATAGATGTAGAAACCCCCCAGAGAGAATGAAACTGTAGATAGATCACATACAAAACCAAAACTTACTCACTTCCTCTGTAGGATACCAGCTACTGATCCTCCTGAGTGGGATCTCTGGAATTCCCCAGAGTCAGGTATCTCCCCCATGCTGCATATTCTCGCCTCTGAGCTGCATGCTATCCCACAGTCAGCTCAGCTTTCAGTTTGTGGTCAGCACTGCAGGGCAAACTTATGGCAGATGGGACAGCACAAATGGAGATGGGAGCATCTAGTGGCACCTGGCAGTACTGCACTCAGCTGTGACACTGACAGCAGCTCTCTTTTCGGCGCCTGGTTGGCTCATAAGAGCCATCCTCTGGTTGGAGCTGTAGATAGAGTGTCTGCCAGCCAGTACTGATCATGGGGGGTTTATGGGTACTCCAAAAAAACCCTACATGCTCTATTGTAGAGCATATTCTAAGGTCAATATTAAGTACTTCAATCCAAAGGCTTCTTTCATTAAATTTGCTCATTAAAAAAAATAGCTTCAGGTCCCCTCTTTGGTTAGGGGCCCTGAAGCTTAAGCTTCATCAGTTTCACAGTAGATCCGCCTCTGCTTGAGGGTACTCTCATTCTGCATGCACTGGTACAAGCCCTCTGGTGTGTCTGCAGAACAGCTATGGTACATTTTCTCTATTTACGTAAATTTGATGTCAATATTTTTATACTATATATTTTTCAGGAAACATGCTGTTATAAAAGTTATGTGAATAATTATTTCACTAAGACTGAGATTACTGGTCCTTTGTTATATGTTTCCTTAATTTTGACACCATGGACTTTTTTAATCTATGTGATTTAATTTCACCATTATTCTTCTTCCACAAACTCTTATAGTTTCACCTTTACCTTCTGGGAAATATTCTCAGATTTCACTAAATTGTCCTACTGCATTCACTACTCTCCTGAACTAGCAGTCTTGCTTGTAAACATATATTTACAGTATAAGACAGTATAAGACTATATATAGGTCCCTGGGAACACTTATTTCACTTTTGCAACAGCAGTTATATATCCTTTCATAAGGTATATGTTTCTGGGTAAGCAGAATGGTTAGGTCTTCTTCTGAAATAAAACCCTCACACCAAGATCATCCATCAAATAGTAATCAGCCTTTCAGTCTTTGTAAAACCAATATATATATATATATATATATGCATATATATATATATATATATATATATATATATATATATATATATATTATAAGGGCACAGTTGTGCCCTTATATTGAGGCTGCATCTAAAAAAACGATTTCTCCATAGAGAATTCTGAAGGGGGGGCAGGGTGTTCAAGGGGCTACACATCAAAAGCTATAGGAGGTACGGATCTGAAATTTGGCATGGCCGGGTAGAACTGTTGCTAGATGCTGCATGCCAAATTTCAGGGCAAAAACGTAAAAAATGAGGACATGGGAGTAATCTAAATGCTCCAACTGTCAGTTTTTCTGACATTGTCAATTAGGAACCCTTTTGTGCGGTAATCTATGGAGGATTTTGGGGAAGACAAAACTCAAGTTAGGGGTGAAATTTAGACTTGGGGTTTGTTTTATTAGGTAGCTATTGTGCCAGGGTATGTGTTTTTGGGGTTCAGGTAAATTAGAAAGTGACAGTTTTTTAACTATTACTTCAAGAATGCGCCATTATAAATGATAGGACTTTTCAACTTGTTGCGCAGCCGCAGTAGGAGCTTCCAGCAGTGTAGTCATAGTAGATTCACTTGGGTGCAGCAAGATGGCCGTCGTTTGTGGGCGGTAGCGGGCAAAGCAGCGTCAGGGACACAGATGCGGTGGTGGGGACCTCAGCGGCGGCGACGGGTGTTGGGTCGTGGTTGTTGGGGGGGACGCGAGTGTCGGCGGTGGTGCGGGTGTTGGCGGCGGGGGGTCCGGCGATGGCGGAAGGTCCAGTGGCGGTGGGCCTGGACCCAAGAGGATTCAGACCCCGCCTGCCATTATGCCAAATACGGCAGCGATGCCCATTTAAAAAATGGCGCCTCAGCGCTATTTTTTAAATTCAAAGATGGCCGCCGCTAGCCAATCACGGTTCGCGGCGGCCATCTTTGAATTTTATAATGGGCACTGCTGCCATACTGCTGCCAGAATGGATGGCAGGACTAGATCCTTTCAGATCCAGGCCCGCCGCTGACACCCGAACAGGCGCCGGTCCCGCAGCCGTGATTGGCTCGTGGCGGCCATCTTTGATTTTCAAAGATAGCCACGAGCCAATCACGACTCGTGACGTCATTGGAGGCGGCGGCACTGGGGAGGTGGCAGCCACCCCCCAGGTGAAGACGCCAGAAGCCCGGGCGGGTGGGCGCCCACCAGGCGTAGACGCTGAAGTCCTGGCGGGTTGGCGCTCGCCAGGCGAAGATGCCGAAGCCCTGGTGGGTTGGCGCCCGCCGGGTTAAGACACCGGAAGTCCTAGTGGGTGGTGGCCATGCAAAAGAGCTGACACAGGCAGCCGCCCACTAGGTGAAGAGGCCGAAGCCCTGGCGGGTTGGCGCCCACCAGGTGAAAAACAGCGAAGCACTGGTGGGTTGGCGCCCACCGGGCAAAGACACTGGAAGTCCTAGTGGGCGGTGGCCATGAAAAAGAGCTATCACAGGCTGCCGCCCATTAGGCGAAGACACCGAAGCCCTGGCGGGCATGAAGATGCCGAAGCCCTGGCGGGTTGGTGCTCGCCGGGCGAAGACACCGTAAGTCCTAGTGGGCGGTGGCCATGAAAAAGAGCTATCACAGGCTGCCGCCCATTAGGTGAAGACACCGAAACCCTGGCGGGTTGGTGCCCGCCAGGCGAAGATGCCGGAAGTCCTAGTGGGCGGTAGCCACGAAAAAGAGCTATCACAGGCTGCCGCCCACTTGGTGAAGACGTCGAAGCCCTGGCAGGTTGGCGCCAGCCAGGCAAAGACGCCGAAGCCCTAGCGGGTTGGTGCCCGCCAGGCAAAGACACCATATGTCCTAGTGGGCAGCAGCCATGAAAAAGAGCTGACACAGGCTGTCGCCCACTAGGTGAAGACATGGAAGCCCTGGTGGGTTGGCGCCCACCAGGCGAAGACACCAGAAGTCCTAGTGGACAGCAGCCATGAAAAAGAGCTATCACATGCTGCCGCCCACTAGGCAAAGACTCCGAAGCCCTGGCGGGATGGCACCTGCCAGGCGAAGACACAGGAAGTTCTAGTGGGCGGCAGCCATGAAAAAGAGCTATCAAAGGCTGCCACCCACTAGGTGAATTGTCAAAGTCCTGGCGGGTTGGTGCCCGCCAGGCGAATATGCCAAAGCCCTGGCGGGTTGGCATCTGCCAGGCGAAATACGCTGAAGCCCTTGCAGGTTGGCGCCCACCAGGCGAAAATGCCGAAGCCCTGGCGAGTCCTGGGCCAAGTCCTGGGGTGGTGGCGGCCATGCAAAAGAGCTTAAAGGCCGCCGTCCCCCCAGGTGAAGACCTGTAAAATAAAATATTACAATATTAAAGCGTGTTGTGTTATTTTAATATTTTTTTTTACAGGTGGACTACAGGTGGCAGTGGGCCCTAATGCCCAGCATGCTGGTACTTGTGGTTTTCCAAATACTAGCATGCTGGGACCTATAGTTCACTTGCAAAAGAAAATATTCTTTAAAATGCACCACACAACACAATCAACCCAGCACCCACCGCCCAGGGGTGCTGGGGATAGCCCCGGGCTATCAGCCTGGGCCTGGGGTGCCCTGAGGGGGACCCCTTTATTGGGGGAGGTCCCCAGCTCCTCAGGGATCCCCGGCCTGGACTGACTAGCAGTCAGGGTTGATGCTACAGCTGGGGGACCTGGTGAAAGGGCTCCCCTGGTTGTGGCATCAGTCCCCCCATTAGAAATTGTCTGGTGCTGGTCCTGGAGAATACAGGGGGACCCTACTCATTTTTTCCCCCTGTATTTCCAGAACCAGGACCGGATCAGAGCTCAGTGTTGGTTGCATAACTTACGGGGGAACCCTGCGTCATTTGTCCCCCGTATTTTGGCAACCAGGGCTGGTTCTGACTAGCCCGGTGCTGGTTGTGCTTAAATATGGGGGAACCCTATGTTATTTGTTCCCTGCATTTAAGCACAACCATGACTGGTTGCCTGTGTTTAAAAAAAAAAATGGCTTCGCCCTACCGCCCCAGAAAATAACCAGCTCCGGGCTTTGGAGCCCCAGTGCTGGTTGTGCTAAATACAGGGGACAAACGACGTAGGGGTCCCCTGTATTAAGCACAATCAGCACCAGTCTTTTGAGAACCTGTCCTGGTTGGCAAAATATGGGGGAAAAATTATGTAGGGGTCTCCCGTATTTAGTGCAACCAGCACAGGGCTCTGAGCCGGTCCTGGTTCTGGAAATACAGGGGAAAAAATGCATAGGGCTCCCCCTGTATTTCCCAGAACCAGCACCACTCTCCATCTAGCGGGGGGGTGATCCATACTCACCTCCTCCTTTGCGTGGATCAGGTCCTCTGCACACAATCCAGGGTCTTGGCAAAAAAAAAACGGAGATAACCGGAGCTGTCATTCAGTACAGAAATCCTGATGCGGAGCGCTCATTGGCTGAGCCAATGAGCGGTTCTCACAATTGAATTCAGTGGTGAGAACCGAGCGTGCCTCAGCGCCATTTTTTGAAATTCAAAGATGGCCGCCGTAAGCCAATCACGGCTCGTGACGTCATCACCCCACCCCCTCGGATGGCTTAAATACAGCCAGCAGCATGAGCCCCATCCATTCAGTCATCGGTCGGGGAGCTGGAGAGACCAGCTGATGAATGAAGATGACGGGAAGCCCTGGATGTGCGGCGGCCATGCAAAAGAGCTTACTGGCTGCCGCGCTCCAGGTGAAGACGCCGCAGAAGCCCTGGATGTGTGGTGGCCGCGCAAATGAGCTTACAGGCTGCTGCACTCCAGGTGAAGACGCCGCAGAAGCCCTGGATGTGCGGCGGCCGCGCAAAAGAGCTTACTGGCCGCCACGCTCCAGGTGAAGGTCCCGGTAAATAATGATTTAGAAGACTGTGTCTGTGTGTTTTATTTGAATATTTCTTTTGCAGGTGTACTATAGGTGACAGCAGGCCCTTAATACCCTGCCTGCAGGTACTTGTGGTTCTCCAAGTACCAGCATGCGGGGGATGCCTGCAGGGACCTGTAGTACTATTGCAAAAGCCAATATTTATATTTTCTTATGCACTAAACTATACATAATCAACCCGGCACCCACCGCCCAGGGGTGCTGGGGATAGCCCCGGGCTATCAGCCTGGGCCTGTGGTGCCCTGAGGAGGTGGACCCCTCCCTAATGCCCCAGGGATCCCCGGCCTGGGCTGACTAGTGGTCAGGGGTGATTCTGCGGCTGGGGGGCCCAGTGAAAGGGCTCCACTGGCTGTGGCATTACCCCCCCCCCTGCTAGACGGAGTCCGGTGCTGATTCTGGGAGATACAGGGGGCCCTACGCATTTTTTCACCTGTATTTCCAGAACCAGGACCGGCTCAGAGCTCTGTGCTGGTTGCACCAAATACGAGTGACCCCTAATTGATTTGTCCCCCATATTTTGGCAACCAGGACAAGTTCTCAAAAGCCTGGTTCTGGTTGTGCTTAATACAGGGGACCCCTATGTCGTTTGTCCCCTGTATTTAGCACAACTAGTACTGGGGCTCCAAAGCCAGTGGCTGATTGTTTTCTTGGGGGGGGGGCTACGCTTTTTTTTTTTACATATTCAATTTTTAACATAAATGCGCAGATCTCACTGCTGCATTCGTCCATCTGTGACTTATTGATTTGATTTTCTCAGGTGTATACTCACTACCAGTGAGCCCGCTGCCACCCACTGATGCCCCTTTTGCATTGCACCACTGCCACTGCTCTGCACCATTGCTGCTGCCGCTACCCCACGCGCCTACAGCCATATCTCACTCTGCACCTCCCAAGCCCATACCTCCCAACATTTAAAGATGTTGAGGAGGGATAGGTCGCGCGCCCGAAAAGTGGGTGTGGCTTGCTGTAAAAGGGGTGGATCCTTGCGGCTTTCCCCGTTTTCGTCACTTTGAGGGTGTGCCCAGCACTCTCCCAGCACTTTGAGGGCAGCCCCCAGGCTCTCCCTACACAAGAGAACAGATGCCGTGTGCATGCGCATGGCATCTGTTCTCCTGCACACCCGCTTGCTGTAAAAGGGGCGGAGCCTCGTGGCTTCCCCCATTTTCGTCACTTTGGGGGAGTGCCCAGCACTCTCCGAGACGCTGCACACCTACATTTCATGTTACTAAACTTGCATGCACATGGACTGTATCCTGAAATAAAGAGAACTGAAAGATTGCATGCACCTACACCACAGATGGACAGTGGGCTATATAATGATTGGGAATATGATATCTCAAAATGGCTTGAATATCATTACTGCCTCATAGTCAGGGTAAGTATCCCACATCTCTTGTTTTGTTCTTATGCATAGTCTGAATTCAGATAGTTTTACATACTTACTACATATATGTGTGGTTTTCCATGTTTTGGTTATGGAAACAATGTTGTATTCCACTATGTTCAAAAGAGGTAAAATCATCTTAGTTTGAGCTATTTTTGTTCCTATATTGGCATTTCTATTACTAACCTTCATTTACAGTAATTTTCAATCATCTAAAGACCACCTGACAATTGTCAATGCTTTCCCCAATATTGGCCAAAGGCTGCAACAAACTGTCAAAAAGACATTACTGTCTTATAAAGGATACAACACTTATGAACTATTGTGGAACAGCATCCCAAACCAATTTCCACCCCTCTGTGAAGTTTTCATCCAAATCCATCCAGTGGAACAGGCTCCCCGGGTCAAAGTTTTGCCCAGCATACACCAACAGGAGGTCCGACCGGACCTCAACCCCCTAATATGTCTTCTGGCACCCAATGTTACCATTCTGAAGTTTTCGGCCAAATCCATCCAGTAGAAGGCTCAGAACAGGCTCCCCGGGTCAATTTCTGCCCAGCGTACACCAATAGGAGGTCCGACCGGGACCCTAAACCCCCCAAAACCTGGCCAGGACCCAACTGGACCACCTAATGTTGGTTTCATCCCAATTGGTGCAGGGGTTTCGAATACATAAAGGGACAAACAAACAAACAGACCAATTAATCTTATAAATAAGATTTGTCATTCTGTCACGTTGTCGCTATGTGGTCTAATACCTGTAGCTTAATTTTTCGATACTAAATAACTATGTAAGATTTCTTCTACTGATTTATTGCTTCCAGCCCTTCGCCGGGCCAGGGCTTGCTAGAAACCTCTGGCGCTCGGAGGATGATATTGTAATTGCAGTAAAAATACAGTATTCTTCTTTGCTTTGCGATTATCAGCGTTAATATCATGTCAACTGTGAGATGTGATAAATATGCTCCTTGGTCACCTCATCATAATTGTGAGTACTGTAAGTTTACAAATGTTTTGTTAGTTGCCAATACTATAGCCTTGAGTCGCAAATGGTGTTTCCAACTCATTTTGGCTGTACCATAACGATTTTAATCTCTTTTTTTGATCGATTTAAAATTGATCTAAATCGATCGACGTTCTGTTTCTAGGGCTAAACCACACAACAGAAAATTTCTGATTTGGGTTTTTTAAGTATTAGTAAATGTGTGATTTAACCCCAAAAATACAACATCAATTTTGATCGATTTTAAATCGATCTAAAGAGATTAAAATCGACCTTTAGTAAATATACTCCTATGATGAATTGTTTTTGCTTTTGCAGTCTCTCAGACATAGAAAATGTAAAATGGCATCTAGTTGTAACTTAAGATCATATTTGAGCTGAAAATTTGATTTATTATTAACTCTTTATAATGTGATGTAAGATTTAGCAATACAGCACCTGCAATTAATGCTGTTGAAAAAAATATTACAGATGGTTAAGCCAAAACATTGATTATTATGTTCTATAACTCGTACACCAATGAGCAGTGGCAGAACACACACTAAAACTGTCTAGATTTTTGTCAGCACCAAGGTCAGTATTACAGTTTAAGGGGGAAATGTAATAGCGTGTGACCATCGGTGAGATCCCAGCAAGTCTGCAGATGTTTTAAAGTGGCAATCATTTAAAAGGCAAAACCAACATGCACAGGGAGCGGCTCCAGGGGGAGGAGGGGAAACGCCCCCACCTGCAACACCTCCCACTGCTCTGCCCGCTACCGCTGTCCACACCTGTATAGCAGGCAGCAGTGCAGCCGAACTTTGGGCAGTGAGAGGAGACTACTGCAGTCTCCAAATGTATGTTGCTAAGGTGGTTGTCTATTCTCAATACATTACTATAGTGCATTAAATTTTGTTGCTGCTCCTGATAGACTTAACTAAATGTGAAGTCACTGGTCCTCATCAAGTATACTGATAGCTCACTTCTTCTTATGTCATTTTGAAGAATCATAAATATTACACTATATACATCCAACAGATGAATGGTTCCAAAATAGCTCAAATTAAACATATTTTTGCCAAGCTATGAACTACTAGCATGTTAGCACTGAAAAAGCCTAAATAATAGTTAAACAGAATACACCCCGAATCTGAGCAAGTGTATACAACCTATACTCCAAAATAATATACTTATTTGACACTAGCATCATACTAATGTTGTTGCATTGGGTCAATGGGTATTGGCTTTATGTATATCAGCAGATAAATTCTACTTTTGGCCCTTCCAGCCCTGTGGACTATTTGCCCTCAAACTAGTATATACAATATCTAAAATTAGCTATTAGTGAATACAGCCATAAAGGGATGCATTGAATTCTAGATCTACTTTTATGATATTTTTATTTGATATATATATATATATATATATATTATATGTGCAAATTTACGTTCAGTGTTTACTTTTAAATATATTATTTTAAATAGGCTTACTGACTCTAAGGGGTAAATTTACTAAGAATCGAGTTTGGTTGTGTTTGAACTCACTTTGCTTCACCAAAACTCGGGAGAGTTTTCCCTTTTAAAACTCACAAATTTACTAAGAAGTAAGTTTAGCTGAAAGTGAGTTTTCCAATGGTGAAGCAAAGTGAGTTTTTTTTCCCCAAAATTGTGAGTTAAGATGAGATTACTTACTCGAAGCCTGCACATATCAGTGAAATATGTGAAGGCTGCTTGTGTATTGAACCTGTAAAATAATTGTTAAAAAAAAAAATTACATAAGGTCCCCCCCCAAAAGTTTAACCAGCCCCGGACTTGCCAGCCAGTCCTTGTACCAAAAATTACGGGGAACAAAATGAATAGGGTTCCTCCGTAATTTAGGAACCAGCACCTGGCTGCAGGGCCAGTCCTGGTTTTAATTATAGGGGTACAAAATTTGCGTAGGGGTACCCCTATAATTAAAACCAGCTCTGGGCTCTTTCTAGTGGTGGGCTGATGCCATAGCCAGGGGAGCCCATTCACTGGGCCCCCCAGCCGCAGCATCAGTCCTGACCACTAGTCAGCCCAGGCCAGGGATCCCTGGGGAGTTGGGGACCCCTCCAATAAATGGGTCCCTCTCCAGGGCACCCCTGGGCTAGGCTCACACTACACCTACACTATCAACCCTGTCACCCACCGCCCAGGGGTGGCGGGGATAGCCCCGGGCTATCAGCCTAGGCAAGGGGTGCCCTGGAGAGGGGGACCACTTTATTGAAGGGGTTTCCAACTCCCCAGGGATCCCTGGCCTGAGCTGACTAGCGGTCAGGACTAATGCTGCGGCTGGTGGGCCCAGTGAATGGGGCTCCCCTGGCTGTGGCATGGTTTTAATTATAGGGGTACCCCTACGCAAATTTGTTACCCCTATAATTAAAACCAGGACTGGCCCTGCAGCCAGGTGCTGGTACCTAATTTACGGTGGAACCCTATTCATTTTGTTCCCCGTAATTTTAGGTACCAGGACAGGCTGGCAAGTCCTGGGCTGGTTAAACTTTAGGGGGGGGGACCCTACGTAATTTTTTTACAAATAAAAAAAATAAATTAGCTATTCAGCCAGAAACATACACAAATCGCACTGATCTGTGTATGTTTCTGCCAAACTCGCAGCTCAGGAGGTGAGTGTTTAAAACTTCAATTTAACAGTGAGTTTGCTACAAACTCACCCGAGATTGTAAACTCGAGTCTTAGTAAATTCTCCATGTAAAGTACTTCCTAGTTTGGCCGATTGTGAGTTTAGTTGAGTTTGCAAACTTGCATGAGTTTTAACAGTGAGAAGAGAAAACTCACTTCCAAACTCGCACCTGTTTGGTCTTAGTAAATTTTTTTACTAGAGTTTGAAAAAAAGGCTAAACTCGCATGAGTTTACAAACACAACCAAACACAGCCAAACTCGATTCTTAGTAAGTTTACCCCTAAGCATGAAATTGGTAGATGTTCCAAAAATATTTTACAATGTTGTACCTACAGTACTATAGGAAACACTATAGTACCTGTACACACCTGTCAATAAATATATTATTATAGATTGGTCCTTGCTAGCAATGGGGCACATTACATCGAGGCTCTGACTTTTAAAAGCTGATATTTAGGCTTCTGCATTTAGGTTTCAGATCAACTGAGGCTCTAATGCTGGGTACACACTTGTTGAAATATCATTTGTTCGATCTGCGAACGATAAACCGTGAGTGCATCAGCAGATGTGTACACTCAAAATGTCTATTAACTACGTCGTTCACAGACATACTGTACCAGGTCATTCCTGCAGCACAGCCGATATGCATGTGTACATGGATGACCCACTGACCGCCCGTACATTGGCTCCAGGGACTGCCGACACTGACAACATAACTTGGCAGGCAAATTTAAATGCCAGCCCAGTTGTGATGTCAGGCCAGACACATCAAGCAGGAGATTAGTACAAAGCTTACCAATCAGCCGCTCAGTCGGCGGATCTGTCTGTTGACTGATACGTTGTCCTAGTGCAGTGGTGTCAAACTCAGGCCCTTCAGCTGCAATGGAACTACACATCCCATGATGCAGTGCCACCGTTTTGCTATTAGGGCATGCTAACACTGTGGCAGGGCATGCTGGGATATGTAGCCCCACAAAAGCTTAAGGGCCCGAGTTTAACACCACTGTCCTAGCGTATATCCAGCATAAGTCATCTAGATGCTGTTACTATTGGATATCAATTTGTTTGTGCTCTATTTACCTTGAATTATATCTATTTAAAGAGGGACTGCTATTATGGTAGGCTTATGGACAGTGGTTTGCAACTAATTATTGGGATTAAGGACTGAAGTAAGAAGCAAAATGAATGGTATCTCAAATGAATCATACCATATAATTCTAATATGCAATTACTCATTAACTTGATACACTTAGTACAATATAGTTGTCCAGTTATGTCTTGATTCAGACACCTTAAGGTATTACTGATAATCAGCCATTAATTAAGAATGTTCTGTTTCATTACATTTAAGATGACTCAATTTAATCATTTTCAAAATTTCCCTTTCTTTACTAAAATTAACAGAGACATAACGTAGACATTTGCTATATGCAATATTCTCATCCCTTACATTGTTCTAAGCCCATCACTCATAAGTAATTACTCACAAACTCCTCACTTTGTGGTTAATTATTGATTGCTATGAAAAATTACCTACATGGAAGATGCCTGGACATCTCAAATGGGACTGTATAATGTAGTCTTGAAGGTTTATTAATTATTCAGAGCATACTCTTGTAATACATTTTATATAAAATTTGCCACTGACTGTGGGATATCCTTGGACATGGCAGACAGCTTGATTAATGATTTTCAAAGAGAGGACAATGAACAAAAGCTTTGTGACAGATTATTACCACTTTTCCCTTTTTCTTCACCTTGCCTGCCGCTGTCTTTAATTGAAATATCAGAGTGATGTTATTTATTTCCATTGTCAGATATAAAAGTTCTTTATTGGTATATCCAGATTACCCATTTTAATGCAAAACAGTACTTAAATCTATATTGCGATTAGATTTTTAGCACTATTGTTCTACACACTGTAGAATGTATTCCTTAGCTTATGAGGTAAGAGAACACAATGACCAAAATGCTACCAGGGGGAATATGGTTATGTCAAATAGACATTACAGTATCTGGACAAGCAACATATAAAAACATATTGTGTATATTTGTTGGATTAGGAGTACTCTGCGCAGCCTTAATCCATTAGTGAGAAATGCAGCTCTATCAGGAAATGCAACTCTATACTGCGCATGTGCGGCTTCTCCGCGTGTCTTTCTCTATGGCGTACATGTTAAGTGGACATGCCCTGACAGTGAGCTGATAGAGAATACCTCAGTTAGGCCGGTGTCCAATTAGAAGCAGTAAATTACCGCTGCTAAGGGATCCCCTGGGGCTATCCAACTAGCCCCGAAGTCTGGCCCAACGCCGACACTTATTGGGGATTTTTGGGGGGGACCTGATGTGTCCAGAAAAGTAATTCCCGAAAGAGTGCTCTGTTTTTGCCAGCGCAATGGCGAAAACACATACAGTACAGTAGGTCCATGAATTTATCACAGATCTTATGTGTTTTTGGGTGAATTATCCTATTTGTTCGCAGAAACAAATAGGATAGTGTGATAAAAAAAATCATCTGAAAACGGAGATTATCTGTGAAAAATCTCAGTTTTTCACCCCCAAAAATATATATCGGAGATAATTGGATACTTGGATGCCTTAGGGGTATATTCATGATGTTAAGTATCGAATGGACCCCGATAATTAACATTCTAACTCGCCGCGGACGCCGGAGAAATTAATCATTGCTCTGGCGAGAAGGCAGCTGATCCGAAAATCATTTCACTGCTCCTTTCGGAGCAGTGACACTAGTGCGCATGCATGACCTACAGGTCACGCATGTCACAAGATCCCCGACTACTGGCGGAAGGAGCCGGACAGCAACGGAGGAATCCGAAAGGATCCCTCTTCGCAACCCGGGACTCCTTCCCATAGGGAAGAGAGAACTCACCATCTTCAATCAAGCTCCAAAAATATTGTATTTTCGGAGCTTGATGAATTCTGTCCTGATACTAGTGTATCATTTTCACCTGCTTTTGGAGAAATTAAGTGATGATGAATATGCCCCTTAGTGTGTTTCATATATCAACTAAAAATAGTGTTGCTGACATGTTGATAGAAAGTTTGATTTCTCATGTCTTGAGTGTTTTCTTGCAAGAATGCATACTGGAACTGGAACATATGTGACTTTTGATGTTTCATTATGTTGTATTGCATAACCTCCTTTGTCTTTTATTACCAGTGAGAAGTCATAGTCATGTGATGTAATGAGGCAGTCTTAAGAGATGGGGGGGGTTGGATGAGAAGCACTTTGCGCTGACTCTATCCATTGATGAGAGGCGGCGGACTCTAGGACCTTCCATGGCTCTGTCGAGAGGTCTGACCCCCAGCATGCACTACTTTGCTAGTCTTTCTCCTTGACGTGCATGTTAAGAGGACATGCCCCTGACAGGGGGATGATAGAGATAGTAAAGATAGCAGAATCTATGTGTAAATGCCTGGCAGGTAATTATGTGTTGTGTGTATGACTGTAAAGGTGGGTATACATTAGGACGATGGCCTATTTGATGATTGGTAAGTGCATAAACACCATTACATGTCTCTGACGTTATAACTTATAAGTGAGCCTTATGTTTTGTATGTGCAGTATACTTGACAGTTGCCATATCAATTGAAGGTGCCTGAAACCTGGTGCAACTACACACTGATAATGGTGATACTAACTGCCTCTCATTGGCTAATTGCAAATTCACCTCTGACGCTGACAGGTGCATTCTTCATTGATTCTGCTTATAACTTTGTGGCGGGGTGTATATATAATTGGTGCACACTGGCCCCTGTGTCCAGGGGGGCCCGACTGCACACCCTGCACCCATGTTATCTAAAACTTACCACTTTGAGGTCCCGCGTGACAGTACTTACAATCCCTTCAAACCATTACTGTATGTCCACGATTTAATTGCACTGGTATGGGATCTCCTATACAGCTCGTAAGCGGCCGCTCGTTCGCTCCGAGCGATGTTTGCCCAACTGCGCATGCGTACGGATCGTTATATGCATGCGCAAACCAGTCAGTGCGGCCGAAATTCATGTGCTCGCAAAATAGCGAATGCCTGATAATTTGAGTGACAGGAGTAGGCGTATGTGGGTGGTAACGGGGGAAGGTGCTTGAAAACGGGGAGTGGAGATCCGAACGCAGGCGTGCTTAAAGGTCAAAACAGGCGTTTTATGGGTGTGCATAATTAAAACAGCAGTGTCATTGACCACGTCACTGGGTTATTTTATAGCCAGAACTGCTCGCAAAATTGTGGTAGCAAAAACCAACCCCAAGAATAGCGAGCAGTTCATACCCTGGTCGATGTACTCGATTAATCTAATAAATAGCGGACCTGACGTAGTATGCGAGCGGCCAGGGGGTGTATTTTAAAAAAAAACGACCGCAAGTTTTGTTCGCTCGTTCAGACCTAGAGGCGTGAACAGACCGCAAAGAGCGAACGGTTGATTTGAATAGCCACCCCTATTTTCTGGACGAGCGAGCGCTAATTGCGTCCGGCTCTGAATCAGGCCCTAAGTTCCGAATTGCAAGAAGACCCGAATCAGAACTCTGTTCTACTTGGAACCCCAAAGTGATTCTGAACTGGGACTCGATTCTACTCAGAACCCCTAAGTTCATGATTGTTCGGTTTTCTCAAAAACTAAACTCCTCATCTCTACTCATTGCTACTGGCTACAGTTGTTATTGGGACCGATTAGTTCCTTCCTTCTATGTACTGTGATAGATATAAAGAACATTTCTATATATATATACTTTTTGTGAAGCCCCATATTTTTATTATAGTTTAACTGAATTTGTTACAGTAGCAACTCTAACGATAAGATAATTTTTTAATCTGCAGCTGGGGTGTTTTACATATTATAGATATATTCTATTCTATAAGTTTGCAAATATTTGTACAATACATACGTACATTTGATTAGTGTTGTTATTATTTGTATAGTATATGACTCATTCTACATTATTAAATACATTTTTTTATTCTAATTTTTTAAATATAGCGTGTCCTTATTTCTTTATTATATCTGCCATTTCAAATGAATCTCCCATATCCAAATATTCCGAAATACGGAATATTCCGAAATACAGAATTATTTTGGCATGACTGAGATAATGAAACCTTTGATTTTTGATGGTTCAATGTACACAAACTTTGTCTAAAGCACAAATTATTAAAAATATTGTATACAATTACCTTCAGGCTGTGTGTATAAGCTGTATATGAAACATAAATGAATTTCATTTCTGTACACAAACTTTGCTTGAGCCACAAAATTATTGAAAATATTGTATAAAATTACCTGCAGGCTGTGTGTATGAAGTGTATTCTGTGTGTATATTTGGGTCCCATTCCCAAAATATTTCATTATGATATGCAAATATTCCAAAATACGGAATATTCCGTTTTCCAAAATACCCCTGGTCCAAAGCATTTTGGATATGGGAGACTCAACCTGTATATGGAATATAAGACTTTGTATACTATATGGAAGTTTACTGGTTGGCACCAGCTGTTTGGGTAACTTATTTAATTTTCTATAAATAAGTCCTCATCTATACAACATGTAATCATTATGGTTTTATGGATTTGTCTATATATATTATTTTGTTATGTTTTTAATGCTGATGTTTTAATAAATGGATGATTTAATGGAATGTTACACAAGCACATTTGACTGATCATGGGCATAACTACCATAAGTGCAAGGGGTGTAGCTGCTATGGGGCCCAGAGTTTAAAGGGGCCCCATTTTTCTTGTCAAAGTTACATGTGTTATATACATTTTTCAACATTGGGTGATACATAGGGGCCCTTACAATCTTTTTTTATGGGGCCTTCAAATACTTGTGACTAATCTTTAGTTTTTAACATATCTTTATTTTTGAGAATAGCTGAGATAGCACTACCTTTTTCAGTCTTTTTTTTTGTATTACTTTTTTAATAACTCAAACGGAAATAAATACATGCAATGCTATAGAATCAATCACTCTAAAGTTAAAAGATATAGAAATCCAACCTATTAAACAAGAACAACCCCCAAAATTGTCAAAACAAGATAATGGTGCAGAAATATTGTTATACTTATTCAATACATATGGACAGAATATTGCATCAATAATTGAATTAACATCTGTAAACAATTGTGGAATGAGAGTTAATGACATCCGTATTTACCGCCTAGCACAGGTGTTTTTTCGAGCAGTTTTGCAAACCACATAAAAAATGTTGTGGTTAAAAATCAGGATACCAATTTTTAATGTGGCACTTTGATTTCTCAGTGGTTTTACAGCAGTTTGGACCTTTAGTAAATCCTACCGTTTTCAATCCACTAGAAAAAATGCAAAGGTTAGTAAATCCCCCACTTGGAGTATTTTTTAGCCCCACAGAGTAACATAAAAAAAACATTGCCAGCATTTTGTAATCTAAATAAAAACATTTGGCCACTGTACTTTTATTCCTCTATATTTATATAAATTCTAGGTCCCATAATTGTTTTCCTGCTGCACATGAGCATTTTATAGCCCTACACAGATAGAAGTAGAGAATAAAAGGCAGAGATTAAAAACTATCTGCAAAATTATTCCATTTTATCAGTGCAGGTATAAGAAAAATGGCGCCATGACAATCTTTGATCGTGGGCTTCCCACCATGAGAGACAATTATTATATTTTAATAATAAGGCGGCACAAGGGTTCTGTAGCCCCGTACAATAGTCAGTATATAAAGTCACATAGATACAAAATTACAGTGTGCAGTTAGCATACTGTACTTATGTAGAGACAAAGGAAAAGCTTGCAATCTATAGAGGATATGAGTGGATACAATGAGATAATAGGGCATAGATTGACTGCTGAGTTAGTTGTAGGAATATAATTAAAAAAATTATTTTAAGAGCATGCTTAGAGGCTGGATAAGACCTAATGGAGCAAAGGAGGGCATTCTAAAATTTAGGAGTGAACCGGGAGAAATCCTGAAGGCCAGAAGTGGTGATCAGAGAGGAGGTAAGGCGACAATCATTAGCAGAGCAATGAGGGCAAAATGGAGTGTGTGAGGAAATAAAGCTGTAGATGTAGGGTGGAGCAGTGAGGTCAGAGATTTGTAGGACAAAGAGAGAAGTTTACATTTAATTCTGAGTAGTATATGGAGTGTAGTGACTGGCAGAGAAAGGCAGCAGACGTAGAGCAACAAGAGAGGAAATTGAGACAGACAGCAGAGTTGAGGATATGTGGCACACTGGGGATTGGTGTGGACACAGATAAGTTAGGTGTAGCAGTGAGGCTAGCCCCATACACACAGTAACATGACGTAATGTGACAGCCTTGATAAATAGAATGATCAAGCAGATTTATTAAAGGGAGTGTAAGAGGATGTGAGTCCAGGGCAGGTCACTACATGAAGACAATAATGATCATCATACATATGAAAGGCAACCCGGCACAAAACCAGGCACAAATGGAATATGGCAAATCTGAAGCGGTAGTTTGTAATATGGTAGTAAATAGGAAATGGGCAATAACTGAATAGTAAAACAGCCTTCTTTAAATTAACTGCTGCAGCACTTCTTTGGCTGTAACTAGGGAAAATGTAATTTCATAATTGTTTTAATACACTTCATTCTAAACACACAATAACCTTCACATACAATGAAAGAGCAAAATATATTATTACTCAGCAGACTAGCAAAACCCCAGACTGGTCAGCCATTTACTTTAAACTGAGCACAAAGGTCTATCATTGGAGTACTCTCTTGCTAGGTGGTCACTGTCCTATGACATGCATTTGTAAACCACAATAGGCAAACGTAATAGGATTAGCATCCAATATCTGTCTTTCTTGATTCCAATGCTAAAGCACGAAAAACACAGTTCCATTGTTAGTAGAACAATTGCCTTCAGGACTCAATAGTATTAATAGCTCTGTCCCAAAGTGCACTTTGATCAGTTTATATATCTCTCTTGAGTTTTGCAGGTAATAAAACCAGAAAAGAAGATGATTCTATTGTGTATTACTTTAAAAAATGAAACTTCTTTATTACATAAAAATAGGCCAACATTCACCCAGTAAAACAAATAGACAGAACTCCTCACTGGTAAACTTAGCTTCCTGACGGATATGAGATTAAACATAGCATGTCTGTAAATGACAACATTTGGAGGTGCAACCCAGGTTGAGACGATAGTGTATCAGATATATTAGGCCACAGAGGGCAGGAATAATGCGGCCACCATGCCAATGCATTTTGACTTAATAAAGTATTTCTCTCTCTCACATAATCATTCCCTCCACATGAGTGTCCCCCAGCACAGACAATTATGAAGTTGGAAGATTAAAATGAATAGCAAAGCAATAAGATTTGTAGCCTTTAGTGACTTTAGCTTAAGGCTAATTGGTCTATGTTTCATTGAAGTTTTACCGTCTATGAATCCACTGACTCGTATTGAAGTGCTGAGCTTGATGGACACATGTCTTTTTTCAATCTAAATAACTATGTAACTGCAAGTCTGAAATAAAAATGAAATTGTAGCACAGTAAAAGGTTACTTTAAAGCATGACTTTCTGTCTGTGAATATGTTTAAGCAGCTTCTCAGCCAAATAATTGAAAGCCTGTAAACTTGTTGCCTCAAGCTTATTCTCTCCCTGACAACACCCAAGGCTGTATTACCGACATTCTGATCATGTCTTATAGCTAAACCTTGTTTAGGTCACAGAATGTTCTTATTTTATTTTTACAATGTGTACATTTTGCTGTGCTGTTGAGAGCAGTTATTTGATACTTTTGATTCCAAATCTGTATATCCATATACAAATTGTGCAATGAATGTTGCTAATAAAATATTAATTCCTTATTTATGGCAATACACAAAATCGTCAGTACCAGGAAACTCATCAAAAATAATTTTTATTCGACACGCCCTGTAACACCTCCTGTAACTATGAAAAACCCCGAAACCCTCTCCATTTTTTAACTTCCCAAACTCTGTCCTCAAGGCACCCTAACAGTCCAGGTTTTAAGGATATCCATACTTGACCAAAGTTGACTTAATTAACCATGGATATCTCTAAAACCTGAACTGTTGGGGAGCCTTGATGACCGCATTTGGGAAGCTCTGACATAGGGAACATTCTTTTAATCAGCATCAATCTATTTGGTATACCTGTTTGTGCAAGTTCAGTGTTTCAAAAACAGAGCTCCATACAGGTAGTTGGGGTCAGTATATACTATATACAACACTTTATTTTAATTAACGGTAATACCAAATAAGTATACTTTGTAGCATAACAAATATGGCAAGATATGAAAAAAAACACGTTGATGATTGGATTATAGTGTTAATTTAGTGCAATATACAGTGGCTTGCAAAAGTGTTCACCCCCCATTTGACATTGCTTAGTAGAGCACCAAGATGGAGCAATATTTTTCCATTCCTCCAGGCATTATTCTCTTGTCCATCAGATAGTGTTGTGCATAATGCTCATTTGTACCATCCACCTGTGGCCCCAGCCTCACTAACATAATGATGAGTGGATCCCTGCATCCTACATGATTAGAACACTCATTTGAATTCTATGTTCTGCTGTGATTATTCTGATTCTAAAGATTGTTCTATCCCAGTACAGTTAGAAACACAGGACACCCAAAGAAATAAGAAGTTTGATAATAAATAGGTGCTACCATGACAATGTAGACGTTTTTTTTTTATTAACATACCATTTCTTTAAGTACAAGAATTAAACAAATGGGGATTATTTTAAATGCAAAAGTGGTACACAATATACTAAGTTATTATTTATTGTTGCACATATAACAGTAAAATAAATGACTCAGATTAACATGAACAACACATAGATATGAATAACACACTAAATGCTTCATAACTGTATACTGTATACATACTTAAGTTAATACAAGCTAAATAAAGGGCAAAAAAATAGGTAAAAACTACTGCTTAGATGAATTATTGTAAAACAAAGTAGTATATGCATCTTGTGACAAACAAAACAGCATATAATGCTGATTAACCTTTCACTACGGTGACCTTCCCATTCTCAACCGAGAGAACATCATCGACTGTCACAGCAAATTGTCTTCATCCGCAGTTCAAGCCCAGCAAAAATAAAAGTCATGACAAACATTGAAAATCATTGGTGATATATATTACAATAATCTTTAACAATATCTAAGCTCCTGACAAACTAAATTACTGGCAATGGGAAAATTGCATTTGAAGCTATCAACGTTAGAGTCTTTAACGTTTATTTTTGAAAAATAGTTTTCATTAATTTATTTGAAATATATGTTTCAGAAAATAATAATAAAGCAAAAATAGTAATACTAAGTACATTTCTGTAATATTATATTACTTTATTTATGCAAGATTAGTTAGATATATAAGTCCACCCAAAACAATATTGGTAACCAGCACACCAAAAAAGATTGGAAAAAAAATGAGTTGTGTATATTCCAACGTTATAGACAAGCCGCAAGTAGAATTATATCAGACCCAAAAGTGGTGTAAGTGCCATCATACGATATGCGGAATGGGTATGAAGTCCCGGCGGCTGATTAGCCACCGGTTCATATCCCGATGCTGGAAGCCCGAAGGATGACAATGCTGACAGGGGAGGTAAGTACCCTAAACGTACTAACCCTAAAGTTAGAGGTGACAAACCTTAACCTCCCCCAGTGGTGCCTAACCCTAACCTCCCCTCAGGGGTGCCTAACCCTAACTTCCACTTCCCACACCCTAAACCTAACCCTAACAGGGGGGTGCCTAACCCTAACCTCCTCGTAGCCTAACCCTCTCTAGGGGTTGCCTAACCCAATTCTCTCCCTGAATCCCCTAAAATTACCCCCCCTCCGCGGCTAACAGCATACTACACCCCGCTTACATTCGTTCGGGATGCCGGCTGTTGGGATTTCAGCGTCGGACTCGAAATCCCAACGCCTATCTTTAGTCCCGGGTCAGGATTCTGACGTCGGGATTCCGACAGCCGGTATCCCAGCCGCGGTGATCTAATTACATCCCACGACATGCACCTTCTTCTTCAAAGGTTGCCACAAGAAGACTAACACACAACGCTAATTTATATGCCTACTGTATGTAGGCACCAAACATACTTAAAAAAGACACTTATAAAACATATCTGAATAACCAATGTCATGAAGAAAACCTCCCATAAATTTATATGATTTCTAAAATGACCCAAATCATCAGCCAGGATCCACCTACAGAGCAGAGAATTGCCCAAACATCATAGCAAACAAAACACGCCCCTTCACAACATGTGATGTTGTTGTTATTATTATTATTATTATTATTATTATTATTCTCCTTTATTTTTATGGCACCACTTGTGTATCGCTGCGCCTTACAAAGTACATAAATAAATGAACAAGAAACCAGTGTCTTACAGTACAATACAATGCAGGACAAGGACATGGTTTATACACATTGCTGCAATAGTGATTATAGCACTCAAAATAAGCAGCAGGAAGTCAGCTATCAAGTGTTAGGTGCTCTTGTGGGGAGTAAGTAGTAGAAGAAAGTATAAGTAAGGATAAGCACATGAGGGAAGAGGACCTTGCTCGTGAGAGCTTACAGTACATCAAAAAGGGGAGGGGCAGACAAACAGATGTGACACAGATGGGGTAGACAGGGAGGAAAGAGCATGTAGTTAGAATGAGAGCTGGAAGGACTTGATGAAAAAGTGGGTCTTTAGAGCCAGTTTGAAGATTTGTAAAGAGCTGGAGAGTCTGATAGGGAGAGGGAGAAAATTTCAGAGGTAGGGAGCAGCACAAAATCTTGGAGGGGGGAGTGGGAGGAAGTAATCAGTTGGCAGGAGAGACAGCATGCATTTGTTGAGCGAAATGTGAAGCGAGAAGAGGTCAGAAATGTAAATGGGAGAAGATTGGGTGAGGGCTTTGTAAGTGAGTGTAAGAACCTTGAATTGAGTTCTGAAGGGGAAGGGGAGCCAGTGTAGGGCTTGAAGGAGAGGGGCAGATGTGGAATGTTTGGACAGGAAGATGAGCTGAGCAGCAGCATTGAGGGCAGATTGGAGTGAAGAGTGGTGGGAATCTGGGAGGCCAGATAGGAGGAGGTTACAGTAGTTCAATCTGAATATGACCAGTGAGTGGATCAGGGTTTTAGTAGCATCAAGGGTGAGAAAGGGTCTGATCCTTGGAATATTTTAGAGATGGAAACAGTAGGACTGCAAGAGGTGCTAAATGTAAGGTTTGAAGGAGAGGGAGGAGTCCAGGATAACTCTCAGACACCACACTTTGGGGCTAGAGATGATAGTTGTGCCATGAATTGATAATGAAATTGTGGGAAGTGAGGTTATGCGGGAGGTTAGAAATAGGATCAGCTCAGTCTCAGACATGTTAAGTTTAAGAAAGCGCTGGGACATCCAGGAAGAAATAGCAGAGAGAGTTGGAGATACGGACGAGGAGAGAGGGAGAGAGGTCAGGGGAGGAAAGGTAGATCTGTGTATTATCAGCATAGAGATGATATTGGGGGTCAAAAGAGTTGTTGAATTCACCTAAATAGGACATAGAGGGAGAATAGGAGAGGCCCAAGAACAGAACCTTGGGAACACCTACTGTTAGTGGAAGTGGGGGAAAAGAGGAGTCATAAGAGGAGACAGAGAAGAAAAGGTCAAATAGGTAGGACAGCCAGGAGATGGCAGTGCCACCTAGACCAAGGGAGTGAAGGATTTGCAGGAGAAGAGGGTGATCCACAGTGTCAAAAGCAGCAGAGAGGTCAAGAAGAATGAGCAGAGTTTAGTGGCCCTTGGATTTGGAAGCAAGGAGGTCATTGTAGAGTTTCGTAAAGCAGTTTCAGTGGAGTGGAGAGAACAGAATCCAGATTGAAATGAGTCAAGGAGGGAGTGGAAGGAAAGAAAGGTGATAAGGCAGTTGTAAGCAATGTGCTGAAGGAGTTTTTTTAAGCAAAAGGGAGGAGAGAGATGGGTCGGTAGTTGGAGAGTGTATTAGGATCATGGGTAGTTTTTTTAAGAATGGGGGAGACAAGGGCATGATTGAATGCAGAAGGGACAATGCCAGATGAGAGAGAGAGAGATTGAGGAGGTGGGCAAGATGGGAACAGGCAGAAGGAGAGAGGTAGTGGAAGAGGTGGGAAGGGTCAAAGGGGGAGGTGGAAGGGGGGGAGGATGTGATGAGGGCCATGACCTCCTCTGCAGATACAGGGGATAAATATGTCAGAGTTGGTAAGATGGATATGGAGGGGTGGTCTAGGAAAGGAGGTGATGGAGTGCTGAGGGTCTGGTGGGATATGATGTCCTGATCTATGGGGTAAATTTTAGATGTAAAGTAGGTGGTAAAGTCAAGAGCAGAGAGCGAGGAAGGGAGGCAAGGAGGGGGAGGGCAGAGGAAGGAGTTGAAAGTGGCAAAGGGATGCCAGGGGTTTGAGGACTGGGAGGAGATGAGGTTGTTGAAATATGATTGTTTGGAGAGGGACAGGGCAACACTGTAGGATGAGAGCAATTTATTTGAAATGGAGGAAGTCTGCCTTAGAGCGTGATTTCCTCCACTGTTGCTTGGTGATTCGTAAACACTTTTACAGGTATCTGATGCACCTGGAATGCCAGGATAGAGGTGTGGATCTGCGAGGGTGAGTAGTAATTGCCGGAGCAACAGAGTCAAGAGCATAAGTAAGGGAGGCATTGTATAGGAAAGTGGCTTGTTCAGGGCAGGAGTAATGGGGAGAAAAGTGAGTCAAGCTGGGAGGAGAAAGAAACTGTCAATAGCCTCAATGTTATGCTTAATGATGGTGACCTTAGAAGTAGAGGAGAGGAAGGAGAGAGGGATAAGTTAAAAGAGAGGTGATTGTCAGAGAGTGGGATTTGGAGTAATCTGAAATATCACAGCGGTGACCAGATCAAGTGAGTGCCCACTCACATGGCATAGTGAGGAGGTCCTTTGAGAGAGAGACCAAATGAAGATGTGAGTGTAAGGTGTTTAGAGGCAGAGGATTCTGTGGGGATATCAATTGCAAATATTGAAGTCACCTAGGATAATATTATATGAGGTTCCTAGACACCAACCCAGAGAGGCAGAGATTGGAAAAAGGATCACAATAGACAAACCCTTCATCATATAGGCCATGACATAACATTGCTTAGCAACAGTACAATTAAACAGCTGTGTCCTCTGTCACATTAAAAGACAGGGACTTATGGTCGGTCTGTAATCAGTTCAAGGAATCCTACACCACTGGCCTTTATATCTGGAATTATATCTGTAATTATATCAGCACCAAAAACACCAATGTATCTCACAGTGTAGTAATTAATCAATAAATTGAATATATTTCACAATCAGTTAAAAACTCGAACATTTAAAACATAGTAACTATTTTGACGCTATGACGAAGCATGTTGATTGTGTAATTGTTTTTATATTGTACATGTGACTACTTGTTTTTTTATTTCTGTATATGATACTGTAATTGGATTTAATTATGTACAGTATATGTTTATAGTTATCGTTTCTGTTGAGAGAGAAATTCGAATTACAGAAAATTAACCGCATTTGGAGTTTCTATTTTTTGAAGATGATCAGATTGTTTCAGATAAACCGATATATATATACAGAATATATTATATATTGTAAATCTGGAGCTAAGTACATTGCAAATTAGACTTGCAATAGCCATTTTCTTTCTTAGCAATTCTTGCGTTTACATTTTATATGTGTAAATAAATTGTAAAAGCTGGTATGTTCAAGTCACCACATCTACTATTACCAAAAGAAAGTCCAAAACAATCAAATATATTGGTACAAGACATTTCTTGAAACAAATTGAAATTACATTTGTCCTGTGAGTGATCTGCCTCTTGTCTTGAGAAGTTTGTTTCAACTCTTTTTTAGCTGGACTTGGTTCACTTTCACCAGCTACAGAATTTATTCTCCTCTTTGAAATCCCATCAGATACTGTATGTAAACAATGAATCACCAGTAGTGCTCTGTGTGGCTTCTAGGCATGGCATTGTAGTGTGTGCTATACTGTATGTGTTGTTGCCCTTGAATGATCTTGAAATAACTTTATTTTTTTTTTCTGTTCTTCTGCATTTATGCAGAATACTAAATTGAGGCCTGAAGATATTCAATGATGATCTGAAACCTACAGCAATTAAGCTACTGACCTCAGTTGTACTATCCTACAGAAAGGAGAAACGATCTGAGAATTTTAATATATGTGTCCACTTGTGCAGAGTGACATTGATTAGTCAGTAGGTAAATACATAGTAAGGTTGGAGACTGTAGATCATTTTAGTGCCTTTGAATAAAACATTTAAGAGTGAGGAAACACATATAGCTTTGTAAGCTGTCATCAGCACTTTTATAATGGAGCTTTCATTTATATGTTATGGAACCTTTTGTGACTGTCCAATATGCAGACTGTCACACTGCAATTGTAGCAGTAATCATCCGCTTTGTTCCACTGACTGAATGTGTATAACTAGTCTCCCTTGAAGTTGTCACTTCTTTCACTACTGGAGTTTGAGAGACTCCTTTTGTCAGGGCCGGATTAAGGGGGGGGGCGACAGGGGCGGTCGTCCCTGGGCCCCCACACACAGAGGGCCCCCACAGAGGGTCAATGTGACCCTGCCGAGAACAGGTGCCGGCAGCACCTGTTCCCGGGAGGAGGGCGCTCTGCAGCTGCATGCAGCAGCACAGTCAGTGCTGCTGCATCAGCTTGGGGCAGGGCGGCAGTGCGGACGGCACATAAGTGCCGTCCGCACTACACAGCACAAACACACAGCCGCCGGCGCCGGCAGCTGTGTGTTTGTTTTAGCAGCAGATGAGAGTCAGACTCTCATCGGCTGCTGCGCCGCAGCCCACTGACGGAGCGTCCGTCTTCCGGCTCCCACAGTGGCTGATGGGAGAGACGTCGACGTCTCCCATCATGCAGAGCGGGCCGGCCCGGGAGGACGCTGGATGGAGGAGCAGATGCCGGAACGGGGATTAATATAAGTGGAGATTGTTTTTTTTCCTGTGTGTGTCTGTGGGGTGTGGGGGGTGTGAGTGACTATTCCTAAGGGCATTGCTGGGGGGGTGAGTGACTATTCCTAAGGACATTGCTGGGGGAGGTGAGTGACTATTCCTAAGGGCATTGCTGGCGTGGGTGAGTGCCAATCCCTAAGGGCATTGCTGGGAGGGGTGAGTGACTATTCCTAAGGGCACTGCTGGGGGGGGTGAGTGACTATTCCTAAGGGCACTGCTGGGGGGGGACTATTCCTAAGGGCACTGTTGGGGGGGGACTATTCCTAAGGGCACTGCTGGGGGTACTACTGGGGGCACTGCACACTGCTGGGACCACTGCTAGGGGACACTGTATAGAGGGGGGTTCTGCTAGGGGCACTGCTGGGGATAACACTGGGGGCACTGCACACTGCTGGGACCACTACTGGGGGACACAGCATAGAGGGGGGATCACTACTAGGGGTACTCCTGGGGGGACTGCTACTGGGGGCATGGCTGGGCTGGGCTCAGCACTATGTGGCTTGAAGGGGGCCCCCGCAACCTAGTTGCCCTGAGGCCCCCACAAGCCTTAATCTGGCCCTGCCTTTTGTAACAGTTCAATCTGTTACCTGCATGTACTATATACGGGATGTAGTCAATTTTCTGGGGGACTGGATCCTGGACGTCGATATACCGATGCCGGAATCCCGCTGCCCAGCATAATGCCGACACCGATATCCCAAAGCAGATCAGGATACCAGCCTCAGCATCCTGACACCCGCCATCCCGAACGTCTAGAGCCGGGTAAGTAGCGCACTGTCCCCGGGAATGGGGGGGTAGGTTTAGGAACCCCCAGGGGGAGATTAGGGTTAGGCACCCCCCCAGGGAGGGTTAGACTACAGGGAGGGGGGGTTAGGGTTAGACACCACCGGAGGGAGATTAGGGTTAGGCACACCCCCGGGAGGTTTAGGGAGTGTGAAGGGGGGTTAGGTTTAGGCACCAGCGGGGGAAGGTTAGGATTAGGCACTAGGGGGGAGATGAGGGTTAGGTACCGGAGAGGGAGAGTTAGGATTAGGGGGGGAGAAGGGTAGGAATAGTATACTTACCATCCCTGTTGGGATCTTCAGTCTCCGGGGATTTCATACCGATCCCCTTTATATATACTGTACTGTAGGTGATAGATACAGTTTGGAGGGAGGAAGGGTCTTTTAGATATTATGTGTAATATGAGACAATGGACCCCATTTAATAATACAGGTGCTGGTGCAAATTTGAATGGAAATCCATCTGTGAAGCGTATCCCGCATCACATCGCCACTGGCGGCAGAAGGGGTCCCTGTGCACCAACCACCTTCTTGCAGCAGTGGTTTGCATTGAACGCCATCTTAACTGACCCGTTGCTTGGAGTTCCTCATTCATACTGTGGGCCCGATTCGGAGATGGACACAATGGCAATTATGTACGCAGATTGAGCGATTGTTTGCCATCACATCGTTACATGGGCGTGCATAAATTAGCCACTGCGATTACATACGCAGCATAAGAGCCCTCTGTGTCAGGAGAGCTGCCAAGTCTGCAAGATGCCCCTCGATTTATGTCGATGTTACCGATAGTTACGCAGGTAAGCGACATCGTATGCATATTAGAAGGCAGCAGTGGGCGTCCCTATGCTCAGGTGATCTTTACAACCATTAGCATATTTCACAGCTGCGTTGCGTACAAAATTGCAGCTGCAATCGCATTAGCATTCATCTCTGAATCAGGTCCTGTGTCTATACTATTACCTTGTTTGCTTATCATCTGCTCTATGTATTTGTTGTCCACTGCACTGCAATCAGTGTTGGCCACTACTTTGCTTTTTTATTTAATACTACCACTTCTACCTGTTACATTGCCTCATCAGTGACTTTGCTCTATACTGCTGACCTGTATTACTGGTCAACTTTGGGTACTACATCCTGCTTGCAGTACATGTTCATACATACTCTATGAGCCGTATTCAATTTGAGCGGACCCGAGATACTTTTCTGCCTCCCGGACTTTTCGCCTACATTGCGTGTTTTCAGGGCGGAAAAGTATCACGCGCGACCCTGCGTATCCCCGTATTCAATTTGAAAGTACGCGAAAAAGGGACCGGTGAAACTTAAACAAGCGGAAAGCCCTGTCAGATTTGGGGAAATCAGCCTGACAACCCCCAAAAGATGCTCTGATATGGGGGTTAGCTATGGTTACCCCAGATTTGGCTTGCTGAAGGTATTTGTTGTTTTTAAATGGGCTCAATAGCTGCTAAATAGCGTTTTTGTAAAAGTGGTGCAGAATAGTATTCAGGAGTTTTTTTGCAGAAAATAACTTATCCCAGCAAATTTGGGGTACTTGAAAATGGGGGCCAGCATATTTTAAAGTTGCTAAAGTTAAGTTTAAAAAATCGTGAAAAATTCACCTGCCGCAAGCACCTGCAATGAAAAAACACATGGGGCATACTTGGGGACCCGCCTTGAGTCTAGTTCACTAGTTTTTAACTTTGTCCCCCAACATTTTTTTTTTTCACCCCCAATATAAAGGTGATTTTTTGGGGGGGGGTGTTTTTTTTTTTTTGACGCAGTTTACCTTTGGGGGACTGTCTGAAGGCTGCACGGGGGTTCCCGCAATGTTGCACCCCAAAACTCCAATTCTGCACTTTTTTCCGCCTGCTATTCATAGACGAAACTTTTCCGCCTATTACATTGCATTGACTTTCTTCCTAGACAGAAAGTCTTTCGAATTGAATACGGCGATACTTTTCCGCCTGGCAAAATGACGTCATCGGCGAAACTTTTTTGCCGATTCCGGCTTTTCGCCTCAAATTGAATAGGGGCCTATGTTGTGACCTGGCATCCCCTGTTTCCAATATTGTACAGGGGATGTAGTTAATAGACCATCGGACTACATGCCGCCGGTCTATATCCTGACAACCAAAGCCCGACGGGGGATTTAAGATAGGCGTCGAAATACTAATACCTATCTTAATCCCGACGCCGGAATACAGAAGGATTGCTGGACCAATCGAGGTAAGTCCGGACGTCTTAGCACTTAGCCGGTGAGGGGTGGGGGGATGCGGGAAGGGAGGGTTAGGTTTAGGCACCCCCGGGGGAGACTTAGGGTTAGACACCACCCAAGGAGTCTTAGGGTGAAGCACCACTAAAGGAGGGTTAGGGGGGGTGGGGGAAAGGAGAGGGGATGGTTAGGGTACTTACCAACCCTAGTCGGGATTTTGTCCTGTCGGGCTTCTGTAGTCGGTATTTCATACCCATTCCATTGTACAGTGTCTGTTGAATTCAGCATCCTGCAACCCACCAGTAGTCCATTGGAGTGGTGCTTGCAGTTAAGTCCTTCTCTATACTAGTATCTATATCCTGTGAAACTACACCTAATAAGTTATCCTAATAAGTTATTACACCTAATAAGTTATCACAACTTTGACATTGTAAAAAAAAAACTAAATGATGCTCAAGCAGAAATATTGTGCAATATATCAGCTGCTGCCTCTAGTAAACGTAAGTGTGGTTTGCAAGTCTATGAAAAACAACAAAGTAGGCTGATATACTGTATGAGGGGGTACAAAAATATTATTTGTAAAAATGAGAAACTACTGTAGTAATAATAATAATAATGTTATGTGTATAGCACTTTTCTCCTTATAGAAGTCAAAGTGCTTTACATTTACAGCACAAAATACAAAACAAGCTTAACAAGGGACATTAGTAACTAAAGTATTGAGTCTATTTTTGAGTGGAGTCCTCTCGAACTGTGTGAGAAAATGAGTTTCATAGATTCGGAGACACAAAGCTAAAAGCTCGACCCCCAAATGAATTCCAGGAGATTCTAGGTACTGTTAATAGTCCTTCATCAACGGATCGCAGTAATCGAGTGGGACAGTAAGGGATCAGAAGCTGCTTCAGGTACCTTGGGTCCTGGTCATGTAGGGCTATGAAAGTCACCAAGCCAATCTTGAAAAACATTTGCCATCTTACAGGCAGCCAGAGAAGGGAGTAGAGAAAGGTTGTTACGTGGCAGGAACTGGGCTGGTTGGTAAGTAGCCTGGCCTCTGCATTTTGTACCATTTGCAAGCGGTACAATTCTTTTGCTGGGAGACCAAGGTAGAGGGCATTGCAGTAGACTAGGCGTCATAACAGTGAAACAATTATGAAAGAAGATTAATTTATTAATAGATATAGATAATCTTAACTTATACCAGATAAAATTAGCAATATACACAGTATGCTGTTTCATAGGATCTGATTCAATGTTAATAATGTCTCTTTATTTATTATAAACTGAAAATGTATTAGTCAACGTTCCTTAGGTCTAATGACAGGAAAGAAGTTAAACTTATTTATTAACACCTTAAGAGGTATCCAAGCAGAGATATCAGATCCCAATTAAGGAGAGTCCTCAACAAAAGTTAAGTGTCTTGGTGTCCTCAAAGTGTAAGTCCCGTCATTTAGTGAACGGTGGTTAATGGAAATGGCTTGTTTTGTCAAGTAGATGTAAGAGTGGAACATAAGGCAATCAAAGAAAGCCAGATCCCATTAAGCACATTGATAAGAGCAATTCTGATGCGTATTATCACACAAGTGATGAATTCATCAGACAAATGTCGGTCTGTTGTCTGCATTTAATTAGTGCAGCCAGAATTCAGCACAGCTCATAAGATCATAGTGTTCTATAGGTACAAGGGTAAAAATATTCTGATCATGAAATATAATGCCAAAAGTACAAACAGATCAGATAATTATCCCTTAATCTATTCAATTACAGCTATACCCCGAGCGTTAAGTGCAGAGGGTGTACTTAACATGGATTTTTCCTTGTAACCTCAGGAGCTACAATGAAAAATCCACTTTAAATGCCCTATAAGGGAATATACCCGGTAAATATGGTATAGTTGAGAATGTCTGTTGCCGGCTATAGATTACATTATAATACTGTTCATATTTTTTCATTAAGATTTATATATCACTCTTTTGCAAAAGTAATACCCTATCAAGTCCAACGGATATTACTTCTTGCTTTTTAAATATGTTTTTGCTCTACGCTATGCTTTATATGTATAAATAAAAGTTGTCTTAATAAGTCAATCCCCTTTCAAGTGTGCCCCCATACAGAGGTTTTTTCTTTTTTTTTTCTGTTTTGTATATAATTGTGAACTAATGCAGACCCATGCAGATACAAGTGTGTATGGCTGAGGTCTGGTTGAAATACACAATGACGATGGTGATAATAGTCACCAGCACTAGATAGCTGCTTCTAATTAGTCAAATTCAGTTTTCAGAGTTTGATGAATGAAAGTCCCCATACATATGCAGGCAGGTAGGGCAAAAAACACCCTTTGTGCGGTGTAGCTGAGTTCCTGTAAGGTACCACTCCCATGGCACTGTGTGAGGCATCATGACGTCTCTTCCCACACAGTACCGTGACCAGAGCTGGATTAAGGCTTTGGGGGGCCCGGGGCACTTAAGACAGGGGGGCCCTAAAGTCTAAAATTAAAAAAATCATTCATCATCAATCACTAGAGAGAGAATTACGGTACAATTCGGTGGTAAATATTAATATTATATATAGCATATAGGTATCCTGTAGAAAGGAAAAAGCTGCACTCCACAGACTTTTAAAATAGTTCAAATTTGTTTAAATAGTTACCGATATTTCAAGACCTCTATGAATCTTTTCCTCAGGGTACATATTTACACTAATTTAAAAGTATGTGGAGTGATGCTTCTTTCTTTCTACAGGATACTGTACCTATTTGCGTCTACTAAAGTAGGAGTGCACCCCGGCATACTGTTTCTTTTCCAGAGTGCCAAACTTCACATTTAAAAAAACGTGACTTACCGATAACCTACATCTCCAACTCATTTAGCCAACTGAAGCCTTTGTCACTTTTGTGGCATCATAGGCATTGTATAACACAGCGCGGTTGCTGCGTGCTGAACAGCGATGCGTTCCACCCGCGACACGCAAACCCCTGCGCACGTGACCAGTGTGTGTTAACCAATGGGCGCTTCAAAAGAGAGTTGCTATGCAACATGATAAATACACAATCTCGGTATAAAGAAGCAGGGATGAGCACTCAAAAAAAAACCTGTATAATCCAGGCAGACTATCTTGTCCAGGGGGTAAAATAATATAGGGATTTGGCCATAGGGACACACAAACCAATCTCCAATTATTGTGTTAAAGTACAAGCATATCACTTCTAGCTATACCAGATACTATATATATATATATATATATATATATATAGGTCTATATTTATATATAGTTGTGTATATATACACACACATCTATCTCTCTATAGATCTATATATATAGATATATATGTATAATATATAGATATATATATTATATATATATATATATATATATGGAGAGAGAGATTTATATATAGATTTATATGTATATGATATAGATCTATATATATATATAATGTATATATATATATATGTCTATATATAGATCTCTCTCTCTATATATAGATCTATATATATAGATCTATACATATATATATATATATATATATGTATACATACACATAGATATATATATATAGATATATATATATATATATATATATATATATATATATATATATAAATCTATATAAGAAAAATTGAGCTGCCTAAACGAATAAGGTCTGTCACTGACTTACCCTAACACTGGGACAGACAGTGCACAGACCAGGATGGTGCAGCCCAGACCAACAGGTGGAGGTTGCCGGGTGGTGGGTAGGCGGCGGCGGCGGGTGTCGTCGGTGACTAATTGGCTCCCTGCTGTCGTTGTTGAGCCCAGCGCCCGCTCCTCAGTGGTGAATAAGAAAGAAGGCCAGGGTGGAGGACCGGCGCAGGCAGTCGCGCAGCGTCATGAGATGGGAATGAGTTCATGACGCTGACGCGGCGCAGCGCATAATGTATGCGCAGCGCAAGCATCTGACCTCCGCCGGCGGCGCCCACAGCCCATTCAAGTAAGAAAGACGGGGGCCAGGGCCGGCGGTGGAGGCGATGCAGAGTCTCCACTTGGAGCCTGGCTTTCTGCCGCGGAAACGCGGCAGAAAGGTGCTTGGTGCCCTGAGCACTCGGGGCCCCTCTGAACTTCGGGGCCTGGCACAGGTGTGCCCCTAGTCCCCCTGTCGCCGGGCCTGGTGGCAGGGGGCCCTCTCCGAGAGGGGGGCCCGGGGGTACATGCCCCCAATGCCCCCCCCTTAATCCGGCCCTGACCGTGACTAGAGGTAGAGCCAAGTGGGTGGGTGTCCAGAGAGAAGGATCTTTAGACTATACCTAAATTATAAATCACAGAACAAGGTTACTAGAGGGGAAATTATTTTAAGCTAATGGTTAAGTCTCAGCAAAAATGAATGCTGGTTCCTCGCTACTAGCTACATTGAAACAGCTTTGTATAAGGGATCAATATTGCTGCAGAAACCACAGCGGTAAAATATACCTTTGGGTGTATTTTAGGAATACAGTTGGACTAATATTAAGAAATTGTAATCTAAAATATGTTAACAGTATAAAATAAAAAAGCCATTTTTCATATGTTATTCTGCTAAAATTGATCATTTGCCAGGAGGAAATTGACAAAAACATAAATTTATTGCAAGTAAAACATAAGATAAGCTGTTGTTTGTTTTGATTTTCGAGCATTACAAAATTAATGTTGTGAATAAATAAGTTTCCCTTGCTTGAATTGTATTCAAATAAAAGTAATCTTACAAAAATAATTGCTTTACTCAAAATTCATATTTGTGGTAGGGTTTTTTATGCATTGCACATAAGTAAATGTAATTAACATTTTAAATTAATTATTTGGCAGAAACGGCAAAGTTTACTATACATTTTATTATATAGCAAAGTCTACATTAGCATGTTAAAATTCTAGTGTCACCCAATGTTTGACTCAAACAAATAATCTGAGACATCAGCATGCCATTGTCAATCCAAATGGATAAAGAATAAGTAAACATGTTCATAGTGTAGGTGTATCCCATGCACTTGAATGAGTGTTTTGGAAAAAGATTGCCATCTCAAATCCACACGTGCAGGGACCAACCAAACACTCCACAAGTACCATTAGAATATGCCTGGCGGGGCTGGTCACCCTATAATAGGGAGATCCATAGAATGGGCTATCCCTGTTGTAATGTGAGCTAGATCCAGCCAGTAGTCAGTATGAGGCTGAAATCCCTAGGATTTTGGGACATAAAAATGTGCAGGGCAACCTTGGAAAAACAAATTCCATGCTGAATGGCTCTGGGGTTGTTCTTCACACTATGTGACAGTGGGGGGGTGGTGTAATGTTCAACAGTGGTGCAACTAGGCCGGAGCGAGCAGAGCACGTGCCCTGGGTGCCGTGGAAGGCCCAGCAGAGGGGAGCACAGCTGGCCAGGGCAGCGTAACCATACCACCCTCCACAGTCCCACCATTGTGCTGTCACAGACCTGCATGGCGCCACCGAGCAAGGCCTATGGTGCTCGGCAGCAAAGCTGCACCTCCCACATTGCTGTCAGGAGCATGTCACCAGTATCATGTGACGTCACTCTCCCTGGCCTGCCGGGAAGAAGAGCCCTGGTGCCTGCCTGGCCTAACTGTCTGCTGGCTCATCCAGACAGAGGTCAGGGTGGCTGAAAGTTAATGGGGGAGGGAGGAACACAGAGAAACACAATGACAAGAGGGGGGGACACAGAGACACACAATGACTGGAGGGGACAAACATAATCACTAGAGGGGGAAACACAAATATAGACTCACAATGACTGGTGGTGCACACAGATACAGAATGAAGGGGAGAGGCTGTGGAGACTGAGAGATACAGAGTGAAGGGGGATGGTGATAGACAGAACGGAACATGGTGTGGCAGAGAGATGCCGGCAGAACATGATGGTGTGGTAGAGAGACGCAGGCAGAACATGGTGGTGTGGCTGAGAGAGATGCAGGGGGAGATGATGGTGTGGCTGGGAGATGGTGTTGCAGGGAGGAGGTGATGGCTTGGCTGAGAGATGATACAGAGGGGAAGATGATGATGTGCTGAGAGATGACACAGGAAGGAGATAATGGTGTGGCTAAGACGATGCAGGGAGGAGATGATGGCGTGGCTGAGAGATGATACAGGGGGAGATGATAGTGTGCTGAGAGATGATGCAGGAAGGAGATGGCGTGGCTCAGAGACGATGCAGGGAGGAGGTGATGGCGTGGCTGAGAGACAACACAAGTTGGAGATGATGGCATGGCTGAGAGACTATGCAGGAGGGGAGATGATGGTGTGCTGAGAGATGAGGCTGGGGGGGAGATGATGTGTGGCTGAGAGATGACACAGGGAGGAGATGATGGGGTGACTGAGAGATGCTGGGAGGAGAAGATGATGTGGTTGAGAGATGACGCAGGGAGGAGATGATGGTCTGGCTGAGAGATACAGGTGGGAAATGATGGTGTGGCTGAGATATACAGGAAGTGACACAGGGGGCACCAGTATTGTTGATCCGCTGTTGTATGATGATGACCTTGGTAATATTCATACACAAACAGGCATCTTCTGGACCATGTGATATCCTACATAAATAGTGAATGCCGACTGAAGAAGCCGTCTGCCCATGGAGGATACATTTCTTCAGAGGTTCCCCTTTGTGAGAAACCACCATATAGGTATGGTGCTTATGGAATGAAATGGGCCCAGAGTGACGAGAAATGGGTGACGTGTCATGTTGACATGCCTCCATTTTCAGTGGACACGCCCCTTGTGGCATGTGGTCATGCCCATTTTTGGCATGTGCGCTTTCAGTGCGCAAACAGTTGTGTAAGGGGTGGGGGCGCTATTCTTCATCTTGCCCCGGGCACCAAAGGCCCGAGTTATGCCTCTGATGTTTAAAGTAAGTAAAACATTAGTTATGAATGTGTAACTACAAGTCCCAACAAGCCCTAGAACCCATTACTTGCTTGGGCTTGGCAGTACATGAAGAACCACACTTGGGGAGCAATATATATATTATTATCCAATACGTATATATATTGAATTCAAATTGAGCATCTGAATGAATATATGTTGTTTAACATATGTAACTTATGTAGTCCTTTCACATGATCACTTAACATTTCCATTATTAAAATTCTGAAACAAAACTCCAAGCACAAAAAGGGTTATACACAACACAATTGTTTTTGGACATAAATATGAAGTATCACCAACACACCAGTATATACAACTAGAAATTGAAAATCAGTACAAAACTTGTAAACAACCTCTTAGGAATACTGCATGCTGTGCGAATACAAAATCGGAAAATTCCTGTATTTGTCCTTCTGATACCACAGTCGCCATGTTACAGCTATTTTCACATGCTAACCTGTCATGCAGACAGTATATCCAACCATGCAACTCTGAGGGGGGCGGTTGCTGTTGTAATGAGGCAAGATGAGAGTGGGGTGGATCCAGGTGACATGTATGCTCTCTGTGGCCAATAGCAGTGCTCAATAAAGGTCAGGCCAATCTACCGTGGGCTATCTGTAAATTGACTGTCTAAAAAGAATCAGAGGCAGAACTGGCCAATGAGAATAGAGGATATTATTTGTAGCCAATGGCTCAGTGACACAAAAGTATTCAGAGGATGCTGTCTAGATACTAGCCAGCTCTACAGCATTACAAATGTATCTGCCTGGGGGGCAGGGGAGGCCCTGGATATGGTACTTTATTTGACAATAACATTAAAAAAGGTGGAGTATGTGCACCAACAAGGAAACCGGAGTTCCTCATCTTCATACTCTTTTTAATAAGGTTCTTCATAGCGACCCTTTCCCTTCTGAAATGCTGGAAGCCAGAATTGTGGTGATTCCCAAAGAAGGCAAAGACCCACTTAACTGTGCTAGCTACAGGCCTATCTCTCTCTTTAATTTAGATTTGAAAATATTTGCTAAAACTCTGGCATACCACCTAAATCCATTTCTCTCCTCCCTGATTCACTATGACCAAGTGGGATTTATACCGGGTCGCCAGGCGAGGGATAACACCAAGTGTGCCATTGATCTTATTCACATTTCGAACTCCAGGAGATCCCCTACTATTTTGCTCTAGATGCCGAAAAAACATTTGATAGGATCAACTGGGGTTTCATGAAAGCCGCTCTTGAAGCCTATGGCATGTCTGGTGACTTTCTCACTGGTCTCCTGGCGCTACACTCTACCCCCTCTGCTACAGTCCTTATTAATGGTGTTCCCTCAGGACCAGTCAATATTAGCAATGGTACGAAGCAGGGCTGCCCCTTATCCCCCCTGGTGTTTGCCCTTATAATTGAAACACTGGCCTCCCACATTAGATCCCATCCTGATATTCGGGGGGTTCAAGTGGGTACTTTAGAGCCTAAGATTTCTCTCTTCACGGACAATATCCTTCTATCCCTGACCTAACCGACAATCTCTCTCCCCAACCTTTTTTCTGTTCTTCGGTCCTATAGCACTGTTTCTGGGTATAAAATTAATTAACCGGAGGCAATGCTGCTCCATGTTTCCCCACGAGATGCCGAAAACCTTCAAACTTATTTTAATTTTAAGTGCCAACCCAAAAAGATCAAGTACTTGGGGATTTACTTGACTTCCCACTATGATTCTTTCTTTCGTGACAATTTTCCACCTCTCCTATCTATCTATGAGGCCTGGGACGGCTTGAGACTGGGAATAGTCAAAATTTCTATTGCAACCAAAATGAAAGAGACTGCATATAAAATTTATTATAGGTGGTACTATACTGAAAGGCTTCATAAAATGTTCCCATCGTCTTCACCCGATTGCTGGCAGGGCTGTGGCTGCAGAGGTATTATGCTCTATATCTGGTGGACCTGTCCAATTATTATCCCCATCTGGGACTCGGTTCATGGACTACTAAATTCCCTTCTGGAAGCTCCAATCTCAAAAGATCCTTTGATATTTTTATTGTGCTATCCTCCCCCGAATATTGGCAAATTTTCTAAAAAATTGGCTGCACATATACTAGCAGCAGCAAAATCCCTTATCACTCTAAACTGGAAAAAGACCTCCCCACCACTCCTCTCTGTACTTAAGAGTCAGATTTGGCATATTGCGACCATGGAGGTGATAACTTATTACCTCCATGATCAAGGGCATGTTTTTTCTCTGGTTTGGGCTCCCTGGCTGCTTGCTGAGTGCAGTCCCCTTCCTCCTTCCGCACACTCTATACATGGACCCATGGGCAACGATTGATGTTTACTTTCCAGAAGATGTTTGATATGTACTGATTTTTTGGATGATGTGTCGTGTTCTCTCCCCCCCACACACACTTTCCCTCCTCCTGTCCTCTGTTTATCCAACTCTTTTCTACCAAGTATTTTGAATTGTTTTTTTCTGTCTATTATTGTTTATAAAATTTGGTCTGTATTGGGTTTTTATGACCCCTCTTTTTTCTTCTCTTACACAGAAGAAAATCATGCTGTCTGTGCAGATTTACTGTTGGAATAGAAAATAACATCTGACCTAACAACTGGCCTATAGTAGGGTGGTAAGGGGGGTGTTCTGTGATCCTATTTTATTGCCTTATTTTTTTATTCTGTTGTTTGTAATGTACTTCATTATATTACTTTTTGACTTATACTGTAGCTTAAGTTGCCGTATTTTCTCACTTTATCAATCCTGTTTATATATATATGTTCTATGTACTACTTTGTTAATACTCCAATAGAGTATATTTAAAAAAACAAAAGAACACCATAGTTTTACCTGTATTAATTATTTATGTCTTTGTTATTCTTCTTCTGTATTATCTAGAATGTGCTGCATGTGAAACAAATAAATGTAACTGCCAGCTGCAATATGTTTCCAGAAATTGAATTTAAAGTTTACTTACAAGTAGCGAAGACAAATCTATATGTGTCAAGGGTCCACTTTACTGTGTTGCAGAGCTGATAATTGCTGCAGTCCACTGTACAAATCAGATTCATGCAATTTGAAATACACTATCCAGCTTTGATTCAAGCACTTTGGCTAGGGCCTAGCCAGAGGCTTTATTTTCCTTATTTCATAGATCAGATGGTGGGACATAATTTACTGTCTGAATCATGGCAGATTACTGTACATGGCAGGTTGCAGAATTTTACAGCTACAACAAGGAAATGGGGATCATTACAGTGTCATACTTGCCAACTCTCCCTCCTTGTCAGGGAGACTCCCTGAAATAGTAGCAATCTCCCCGTTTCCCTGAAGAGTGTAGTAATCTCCGTGATTGCACCTTACCCCCATTATGAAGCTGTTATATTAAAAAAAACAGAGATATATACATTTAAATGGGATCATTAGTATCATTTCTCTGCATTGGTTATAAGGCACAATGATCCCTATGGTTACATGTATTTTCTGAAAAGTATCAGTGTGTTTTCAGCAACAAATAGATCTTACTAACTGCTATGGGGCTCATTTACAATTGGATGTAAGTCACTTTTATGATACACCTCTCAGATGTAGCGGTACGCGCCCACTTTACCACCACGCTCATAGGTGTTGCTTTCATAATCTCCCTGAAATGCTTTTTCAAAAGTAGGCATGTATGTTATATATACAGTACTGTGCAAAAGGTATAGTCAGGTGTGGAAGAAATGCTGCAAAGTAAAAATGCTTTAAAAAATAGAAGTGTTAATAGTTGATTTTTATCAAGTAACAAAATGCAAAAGTGAATGAACAGAAGAAAAATCAAAATCAAATCAATATTTGTGTGACCACCCTTTGGCTTCAAAACAGCATCAATATATAAACCATAGGAGCAATAATATTATGTTGAAATATAATAAAACAAAAGATGTACAGTACTTCATGGCTGAAACCTTATTTGCATTTTCTGAGAAACTACTGGTTGTTGTTTCACTTTTCTGAAATTAACATTTGTATTTTATTTTATGGACTATTTCAGGGCTGTAGCTAGGGTAGTGCGGCCGGTGCCATCGCACAGGGCACCAGAGGGGGCGCTGTTTGGGCCTGTCAAATTTCTGTTTATTATCATTCTTGCTTGTAGCTTCCTCTGATTTCATCCCCAGCATCTCCTGGCCTCTCCTATCTCTTCCCTGGCCCTTCCCCATGTAGCCATGGCCCTTTTTTGGGTGCATTATGTCCCTTTGAAAAATGAGTGGGGCGCCAATGCTCTTTCTGGCACAGGGCACCAAAAAGTCTAGTTACGGCTCTGGACTATTTTATATTGCTATTTACATTTTGACCTTTTATTAATTTATTTTTAATAAATGGAAGTTTATTAGATTTTATTTTAATCATAATTGATAGACTTATATTTTATAATCACAGATCAAATTTGCATTTAAAATTAAATGCTGTAAATGAGATTTAAAAGATTATAAAATAGGTTATAGAATTTGGAATAATGGAAGAAATAAGTATAGGGCTATTTCTTGGAGGGATTAGAATAAAGGGATAGAATAAAAAATATAGAATTAAGTTACATATTTAGCTATAGAAAGAATAGTACTACATCCTGGTCTAAAAAAGTATATTCCTAAAATACGTGGAGATGTAAATTTATTGTATTCCCGCCAATAGGTTTCATAAAATTTTTAAAAAGCATACAAGATTTGCAAGTTTTTAAAATTCATAGGAATTAGGAAAATTTAATGATTTTGGAGAGCAGGGGACTTGATTCATTTAAGAAATTGATTCACAAAATGAAGCAAGAAAGATTTTTAATTAAAAAAAAACATTCATGAGGACCTAATATTTGTTTTGAACTGTTGTCTATTCAAAGGGACAGAATATGAAATATAGGCCCTGATTCAGAGCCGGACGCTCTGACCAGAGCGCTCGCTCTGAATCAGGGCCCTCCTCCATTAATATGGAGCGTCCTCCTGGACGCTCGTATAGCTGTGGGTCACCACCCACAGCATATACGAGCATCCAACAAGTTGGTCGCGATGGTCTTGACCATCGCGACCATCGGACTTGCGAGTGAAACCCTGTGGTCGGGTTTCTCAACCACAAGCCCTGGAGTGATTTGGGCTCCATCAGAGCCAAAGTCACTCCCACTGACATCACTAGTGATGTCAGTGGGGCCGGCTTCAGACGGTAGGCGTTCCCATGGGAACGCCTCCGTCTGGCTGCCACGCCCCCGGCACGCCCACCAAAGGGGGCGTGCTGTCAATCAACATCGACAGCACGCCCCCTTTGGTACGAGACCCGGAGCGATGGAAAGTCCTTCGCTCGCCAGGTCTCGCGCATGCGCATGACGGAGCTCCCTCCATCGTGCGCACGAGACCCACTCGCGAGCGTACTGCCGCTCGCGAGTGGGTCTGAATGACCCCCATAGACTGCTTTACTATACAATAGTCTTAGATACAGTATACGTGTTGTTTAAATTTCTAGGTGCATGTAAGACTCCACACTCCTGGACTTCATTAAATGTTCAATAAGGGTACAGAGACTGTAGCAGTCCCAATATTTGTTTTATATTTAGAACTTTCGGCAGCTATACAGTATATACAGTATGTATGTACAGTATATAAATATACACAGTACTGTGAAAAAGTTTTAGGCAGGTTTGGAAAAAATGCTGCAAAGTAAGAATGCTTTCAAAAATAGAAGTGTTATTACTTTATTTTTATAAATGAACAAAATGCAAAGTGAATGAACAGAATAGAAATCTAAATCAAATCAATATTTGGTGTGACCACCCTTTGCCTTCAATACAGCATCAATTCTTCTAGGTACACTTGCACACAGATTTTGAAGGAATTTGGCAAGGAGGCTGTTTCAAACATCTTGGAGAACTAACCACAGATCATCTGTGGATGTAGGCTTGCTCAAATCCATCTGTCTCTTCATGTAATCCCAGACAGACTCGATGATGTTGAGATCAGGGCTCTGTGGGGGCCATATCATCACCGTTGTCCTGCTGTTGAATAAATTTGGAGCCAATCAGACACCTCCCAAATAGGTGCATGATGGATACGTACCTGCCTGTATTTCTCAGCAATTGAGGACACCATTAATCCTGACCAAATCCGCAACTCCATTTGCTGAAATGCAGCCCCAAACTTGAAAGGAACCTCCACCATGCTTCACTGTTGCCTGCAGACATATTTTTATTTACCACATTTTATTTTTTCTTCATACTGTTTTTTTAGAAATATTTAACAGGTACAGTAGTTTGCAACTTCTGTAGGTATGTATATTTATAAAGCTCAAATTACACTAACCATGCTATCATCTGGAACAAGTCTGATGTAAAACATTGGGATTGAAACAAGGAGGCACCTGTACCATTGAGGTGTCTAGAAGCCTTGTAAGGACAACAATATACCATACATCTATTCTGACCAATATTTGCCATTTAGTAATATATTATTTTAATTACATAGATTTTGTGCTGAAGATAACCCTTAAGGCACATTTAGGATTTGCAGTATAAGGATAAATCTGTTGTTGTGGAAAAGGACTCAGGATTAGATTGATGTTGTGACGAATTAACATTTTGGAGTTATCCTTACTGTTACATATACATTTATACATTATTGAATTCATTATTTTAATAAAGTGAAAAATAATATTTTAAAAGATGATATTGTTGATATTGTTTTTAGAAAAGTTATGTTCATTTAATTTGAATGGAAATAATACTAGTGTATATACTATAATCCACTGATATAATAGAAGGCATAAGGAGAAGGATTATATTATTGATAGATGTCTTAAGCCTGGGACTGTGTCTTTGACCCGAATGCATCTATATGCTCTGTTTTAAGGTAGCTGTACCTTGCAGAAGTATTTTTGTAACTACAGTACATTCAATGTGCATTTTGGGGTTTATTTACATTTCTGATTGTGTTTAGCCCGATATATAAAAGGGCAATGCTCTTAGTAGCCGTGTCTTGCTAGTAAAATATCTGGCATAAATATGATCAGAAGCATCAGGTTTTACAACCCAACACTTCATAAATAAATCTCTTTGGGTTCAAATCTAAATAATATCCATAGGGTATTGTCCACATAAAAGACCTACCTAGCTTCTGTTGTTCATTAGATACACTCTGCAGTAGAACCAAATGAATGTATCTAACAAGTACCAGAATGTGATGAAAAAAAGGAGAGTGAATCATTTTTTGTGTTTTATTTCACATGTGATAATACCGACCGTAGGGAAAGCGACCGCGGCATCCCGAAGGTAAGTAGTGGGGTTAGGGGAAGAGTTAGGGCTTAAGGTTAGGCACTAAGGCGGGAGGGTTAGGTTTAGGGTGTGGGTGGGGAGGGGGAGGTTGGATCAGGCACTACGGGGGAAGTTAGGTTTAGGCACTGGGGAGAGAGTGTTAGGGGTAGGGAGAGGGGGAGGAAAGCTGGCATCAGGATTATGACCGCCGGCATCCCATACCCAAACCGTATTCACAATATGAAATACTGTACTGTAGAACCAATGAACTTAGAGTAGCACTCCTGGCCATGACTCCCTCCACTGACAGGATACTGACAAGGCACATAAACATGGAGTGGGGGGTGTGAGTGGTGGGCTAGGGAAATAATGTAAATCTAAAACATGTACACACCGAATGGGATTGAAATACCGGCGGCTGAACAGATTCCGACATTGAAAACCCGACGGTAGGAGATTCCGACGGGCGGTGGTAAGTATCCTAACCCTCTCCTCTCCCCCCCAAACCTAACCTTCCTTTTAGGGGTGCCTAACCCTAACCTCCCCCCAGGGGTGCCTAAACCTAACCCTCCCTCCCCGCACCCTAAACCTAACCCTTCAGGGGGGTGTGCCTAACCCTAACCTCTCCCTTTGTGGCGCCTAACCCTAACCCCCCCTTCCCCTAGCCTAAACCTAACCTTTCCCGGGGGGGTGCCTAACCCTAAGTCCCACTGGGGGGTCCTTAAACCTAACCCCCCCATCCCCAGGTTAAGTGTTATACTTACCCGTCAGACGATGATCGGGATGGCGGGGGTCGATTTTCTGGCGTCGGGATTAACATAGGCGTCGGCATTTCAACGCGTTTGTTAAGTTCCGTGTCGGGCAGAACGTGTCGGTATTTAGACCGGCGGCATTGCATCCGCCGGTCTAATAACTACATCCCGTACACACACCTATGTAGTAGTCTGCATGACCGTTATCAAGACTGCACGGCTCTTTTCTTACTTTGGAACCTACCTACATTATTTGATCAGTGTTGGTAATGACTGTGATTTTAAATTCACCTTCTGAAAATATTAAGCAGTGTTTCCTTCCAAAAAACTAAGCAAAAATACAAAAATATATTTTTGCTAAAAATTTGGCAAACTGCTTAAGATATTCTGGATATAATAGTATTTATTAACTCTGTGTACCAGACAAGAATACAATATATTTCTAATAACAGAAGCTGGTTCAAAGAGTATTATGAATGCAACAATGAAAAAAAAAATAAGCTGAAAACAAATGCATTAGATACTAGAAATATAATCAATACACACTACACTATGAAAGAGAATTTGTGAGGCTCTTGTCCAAAGCAAAACAGAGGTATATAAATAACAGGATTTTCCTAGCATTTACTTTGAAAGCATGGCACGCTGTTATTATTGATATCTTAATTAAAATTTTCATGAAGCCATGAAATTATACACTACATTTCAGCATATATGTTGTTTTCATTAACTCTTTATGAAACAGTACTATTTATTATCTAATGAATAGGCGCACAGCATGGCGCTGTGCCAAGCTGATAACAATATTTCCTAGTATGCTGTGTCTAAAAAGTTTAAAATGTATGATATTGTCAGAAAGGGGCTAGCTAGTCGATAATGGGTGTATTTCCCCATTTTGTTTGCAGGAAGCCTTCCCTATATGTTTAGCAAATATTTTGTACATTGTTTTATGGCAAGAACATGCAAACTGCTCAATGGTAAGAAAACCTGCATTTATTTAGATTACTAAAAGGTGGACAAGTATAGGAACAGATGTTTGCATGCTCTGATGTAATTTATTATTTTTTATTTATATGGCACCACAAAGGCTCAACACCGCCGTACATAGTGTAACACTTACAGGTGTGGTAAAAGGCTGACAGTGTCTAGATAGACACCAGATGTTAGACAGGCAATAGGTCGGCATGGAAAAAAGGTAGACAGTGACAACATGTCGACACCACTAAAGGTCGACATGAATATGGACGACACACGTTATGGTCGACACATTTTTTTTTCTAACTCTAATCTTCATCCTAACCCTCCCCTTGGTACCTAACCCTAACCTTCCCTCTTGGTGCCATACCATAACCAACGGGGTAGGTGCCTGACCCTAACTGTCCCTTCTAGTGCCTAACCCTAAGCATCCCTTCTAGTGCCTAACCCTAACCCTCCAGTAAGTGCCTAGCCCTAACCCTCCCTCCTGGTGCCTAACCCTAATCATCGGGGAAAATGCCTAACCCTAATCATCGGGTAAGTGCCTAACCCTAATCATCAGGGTAAGTGCCTAACCCTAATCATCAGGATAAGTGCCTAACCCTAATCATCGGGATAAGTGCCTAACCCTAATCATCGGGGTAAGTGCCTAACCCTATCCATTGGGGTAAGTGCCTAACCCTAATCATCAGGATAAGTGCCTAACCTTAATCATCGGGATAAGTGCCTAACCCTAATCATCGGGATAAGTGCCTAACCCTAATCATCGGGGTAAGTGCCTAACCCTATCCATTGGGGTAAGTGCCTAACCCTAATCATCGGGATAAGTGCCTAACCCTAATCATCGGGATAAGTGCCTAACCCTAATCATCGGGGTAAGTGCCTAACCCTATCCGTTGGGGTGAGTGCCTAATCCTTCTGGTAAGTGCCTAACCCTAAAAAAATAATAAGAATAAAAAAATGTGTCAACCATTTGTAAATATCAAGAATATATGGCTTAATGGTGCACAGAGGAGTATAAAATAGCATATGTGATTTAAAAGGATAATGTGTAAAAACAAATAATCGGGGGTAAGTCTTATTCTTGCATAAAAGTATATATTCCAACTTAATATATTTCCTGTTTCATAGAAATAGCAAATTCCGGTAAAAACGTATAAAATCGGTAAGGGAACAGCAAAAATATATAAAAAATGAAAAATATAAATGGAAAATCCTGCTGCGCGCACCTGTTTAATTGATGGCTTGATGAAAAAAGTTATTTTCAATACAGGGCTTGTATCCTGTTTGGGTATTCAGCTGCTGAGCACTTGTCTGAGTCCCCGCAGCTAGCAGTGTCTGTTAGTGTAGTGTTCCCCTGCTTGCTGGTGCTTTGGATACCACTCTGTGGTGTTAAGGCTTATCTCTTCAAGACGCCTCATGTGCCCAGCATCATAAGGGTTCATCCGGGTGAGCTGGTCTGTGTGAAGAGGTGTCCAGCGGCAATCAGGCACGCTATTACTCACCGCTTGTCACTTTCCATTACACTGAAGGAAAGGGGGTGTTCCCAACGCGTTTCACTCATTCAATGGCATCGGGCTTTGTCAAGGCTGTGAAGTGTGCATGAGGGTTCTCCTTAAATGTGTACTTCAGCTCCTCCCCCTTAATATGCAAATTGGCAGACAGCATGCTTTGTGAATGGAGTGAAAGGGATTATTTCTTGCGGCATTCCATTGATCTCAGTGTTGTTAATGGCAACATAGTTTCTTGTGCATACATTGTCTTTAAGTGTCATATTTGCCATAGAAGGAGAGCTTTCTTCTGGAACATAAAATCCAGTGTCTGGGAACATTGGGAAAAATAATTGACAAAAATAGTGCTTTCATGTTATTTGTACAAAAATGGTGGAGTGTGATTTTGAGGCATAAATTAAATTAATAAATATTACATTATGGTTATCAGATGTCTTATTTTGTTGTTGTAGAGAGAGAGCCTCTTACGAAAACATGTGGTCCAATATATGAAATAGGAAGAAAATCCTATTATTAAATCACATATGTTTTAACATTATTAGGGCAACAATGGGACATTGCTTTATTGTGGTATAAAATATGTTATTCAATACATTGATAAGAGAGTATACATTATAATTGCCCTTCATGTAAGAGTAAAAAAAAATGTTTTTTTTTATTTAAAAATAATGGTTCAAAGATATTGTGGAGAAGGTTGTCTGTTTTTTATGTACTGTATGGGGGAGAGGTAAGTATCAATTATATGTCCAAGTATCCGGTGAAAATAGGGTTGATAAATGGTTGTTTTAGCTTTTTATTACAATCAGTGCTGCAGATTCATTTTGCATATTTTATCATCCACTTATGCTTGTATGACTTCAAAATCACTTGTTGAGCAGTTTTGTCTTATCTTCTCCTCTCAGCAGGGTGGTTACTATAGTCCTGTTATTCCAAAACGTTGAAACATCATTGTTAGGATCTAACTACATCACCTTCCCAGGAGGTCCCCCATACTAGTACTTGTCAGGCCCTTCCCTGTTTAACTTCCAAGTTCGGAAGTAGTTGGGCATTATCCAAGGAGGTGTGAAAGTAGGGATCCCCAAGATGTTTTGCCCTTTTAGCAGGCGAAAGCCATTTAGGCTTGAGAATAAATAAGAGTCCAGGGTTTTTTGCTGATTGGCTGTCTTGACAGCCTTGTTACTAGGTAGATTAGCTGAGTTATTGGTCAGGTGGTTGGTTATTTGACCAATTAAGTGAATTATGGGTGTGTTTGAGGATTATGTATATAAGAGGTGGTTGTGAATGTGATCAGCCTCTTTGTCATTTCTGGAGGATTGGATGAGTATCCTGCAATTTGCAGCTTTATTACTTTCTCTTTCCTCATCTCTCTCCTTCTTTTCCCTGTTTTCCCACCCTCCTCTTCCCCTTGCTCATTTCTTTCTCCCTTTCTTTTCACATTTGTCTTCTCCTCCTCCTTTTTCACATCCCTGTCCCCGCAGGTCTCCCCCGCAGTCTGGCTTATCCTTTCCTTTCTGCCCAGAGCTGCAGCGGCGTGTGAGTGCTCTCCCCCATCGGCACTGTCAGTGGCCCTGTTCCTGCACAGGACTCCATGCTGCCGCTGACTCCCACTGGACACTCTGCAGTTCATCTCCGCGTGTCTGGCGGGTGGCCTGCCCCCCAGCCAGCGGTTGTTTGGCCACTTGCCTCCATGCAGGGAGCATATGTATATTTCGTGGCAGGTCCGGCGGCCATTTCATGTAGCGGCAGCCATCTTGGATCCCACTCCTGTGATACCCCATAAGGACCTCCAAATTCTTGGACTTTTATATGCTTTCCTGTGCTGGGGAATGTTCTGGAAGTGCAGTAAGCAGAGACTCTAGGACCCAGGAGACTGGGCAGTGTGTGCGTCAGTGCAGAGCTGAAAGTGAAACTAGGTGAGAGAGGCTGGAAGCAGCAGGAAAATGGCTGTGTGAGAGAGCTGCAGGAATGTGGTCTGTAGCTATCAACAGCTGAGTGAGGAGGCTTTGAGCTGGGACACCTTGCAAAGGGACAGACCGGGGAGCTGGACTTCCAGTACCTGGGGTAAACCAGGAGAAAGACACATTGAGCCCCAGCCTGTGAAAGACAGCCCAGACAGCTCCAGCACAGCCATCTATGATAAGAAGTGCAACATTTCTGTGGTGAGATCTGAACCCCAGCACTCTGCTTTGTTCCAAGACAGCACTCAGTGATGATATAGCATTGGTCCCCTATAGTACATGGAGATACTGCACCATTCCCAGTCTGTGTAGTTGACATTTCACAAGTTAAATTGCTAACATTGTATCACTTGAACATTCTCTCAAGTAAGGAGGACTACAGTGTGCTTACATCTCAGTGTATGACAATTCCTTCAGTCTCCTTTTAACGCATGTGCACCGACGACAGCCTGCGCAGGACAAAAAGGAATATTGTGCTCTATATTGATGATTTGCAAAAAATGCTTTATACTGAAATACATGTGTGTGAGACATATTGCCATGCAAAGAGAGTTTATTAGTTGAGTTTAACGTACTTATTTATCAGTTAGTAAACGAGAACCAAGTATTGTAATATACAGTCAGGTGCATAAATATTGGGACATTGACAGAATTTTCATATTTTGGCCTCTATTCACCACCACAATGGCTTTGAAATGAAACAAACAAGATGTGAATTTTAACTGCAGACTTTCAGATTTAATTTGAGGGTAATTACATCCAAATCATGTGAACGGTGTAGTAATTACAACGGTTTCTATATGTGCCTCCCACTTTTTAAGGGACCAAAAGTAATGGGACAAACTAAACAATCCTAAATCTAACTTTCACTCTTTAATACTTTGTTGCAAATCCTTTGTAGGCAATTACAGCCTGAAGTCTGGAACGCATAGACATCACCAGACGCTGGGTTTCATCCCTGGTGATGCTCTGCCAGGCCTCTACTGCAAATGTCTTCAGTTCCTGCTTGTTCTTGGGGCATTTTCCCTTCAGTTTTGTCTACATCAAGTGAAATGCATGCTCAATCTGATTCAGGTCAGGGGATTGACTTGACCATTGCATAACATTCCACTTTTTAGCCTTAAAACACTCTTTGGTTGCTTTTGCAATATGAGTTCTGAAGCATTTGACTGAATATGAGCATATAATATTGCCCGAAACACTTCAGAATTCATTCTGCTGCTTTTGTCAGCAGTCACATCATCAATAAATACAAGGGAACCAGTTCCATTAGCAGCCATGACACTACCACCACCATGCTTCACTGATGAGGTGGTATGCAGTTCCTTTCCTTCTCCATACTCTTCTCTTCCCATCACTCTGGTACAAGTTGATCTTTGTCTCATCTGCCCATAGGATGTTGTTCCAGAACTGTAATGGCTTTTTTAGATGTTGTTTGGCACACTCTAATCTGGTCTTCCTGTTTTTGAGGCTCACCAATGGTTTACATCTTGTGGTGAACCCTCTATATTCACTCTTGTGAAGTCTTCTCTTGATTGTTGACTTTGACACATATACACCTACCTCCTGGAGAGTATTCTTGATTTGGCCAACTTTTGTGAAGGGGTTTTTCTTCACCAGGGAAATAATTCTTCTGTCATCCACCACAGTTGTTTTCCGTGGTCTTCCGGGTCTTTTGGTGTTGCTGAGCTCTCTGGGGCGTTCTTTCTTTTTAAGAATGTTCCAAACAGTTGATTTGGCCACACCTAATGTTTTTGGTATCTCTCTGATGGGTTTCTTTTGATTTTTAAGCCTAATTATGGCTTGCTTCACTGATAGTGACGGCTCTTTGGATCTCATATTGAAAGTCGACAGCAACTGATTCCAAATGCAAATGTCACACCTAGAATCAACTCCAGACCTTTTACCTGCTTAATTGAAAATGAAATAACGAGGGAATAGCCCACACCTGTCCATGAAATAGCTTTTGAGTTGATAGTCCCATTACTTTTGGCCCCTTAAAAAGTGGGAGGCACATATAGAAACCGTTGTAATTCCTACACCGTTCACCTGATTTGGATGTAATTACCCTCAAATGAAATCTGAAAGTCTGCAGTTAAAGCACATCTTGTTTGTTTCATTTCAAAGCCATTGTGGTGGTGAATAGAGGCCAAAATATGAAAATTCTGTCAATGTCCCAATATTTATGCACCTGACTGTATTACTGTGATGACTATAGAATGCATTAATGAGTGTTTGAAGACAATTTTAGTTACTATGTAATGGTTACTAAATGATTCTCGCATGTTCAAACATATTCACTACCAGTGTGACAAAGTGCTCCTGCACAATAAAACTAACGTCACTTTCAAAGTGTGTAATTACTGTGCTGGGTTCTGGGGGGTCTCCTTTCTCTCTGCTGTAATATGAAGAGCTTAAAAGAGGAACTGCACTGATCCATGCCCAAGCAAGTTCCAGAGGAAAAGTAGGTACGATCCACTAACTGACATCCCACCAAATTGGGGGTTTTACACTCCTATAGTGGGATCTGGGGTTTTTAGCCTTTCAAAGTCCCCTTATGCTGGTGGCCCCCCTTTTAAGTGCCCCAGGGGCCTAGACCCTCCCCCTACCTCCAGTCCCTTGGGGGGATCACCCCCCATCATCCATAGCCCTTTCTACTTCCAGCCAGGTTGTTTTATACACACCCTCCCCAGGGCCAGGCTCCCTTCAGCCTTGTGTTGCGCCCCCCTTGTCCTTCCCCCTACCCCTTGGGCACATCTTTCCCCTGCTTTTTCCCGCTGTGTTGTCTTCTCATTTGCCCCATTTTCATTGTCGTCCTCCCCCCCCCCCCTACGCGCCAGTCTTGGCCCATGTCAGGTCCCGCCCCCACCTTCAGTTTTTCTGTAGTGCCCCCCCCTCTCTCTTTGTTAGCCTCCCCCCTCCTTCCTTTGGTTTCCTTTCCCCACCCCTCCACCCAGCACTCCTGCTTCTGTATCGGCGCTCACTTTTCTCCTTTAGTTACAGGTCTGCCGGACTCAGCTGTAGTTCCTCAAGATTCAGCAGTTGTTCGGCTGCTGTTCCAGTGCGCGTTGAGATGGCCCTGGATTACGATCCGGTGGCTCCTCCGTGTGAAGTCGCGGACAACGCGGTTCCCATGCTTTCTGGTGGTGGTGAGTATGGATTGCTTGATTTTTCTTACCGACTCTGTTACAGCTCGCTTGTCTAGTTCCCCCAAGCGTCTGCACAAGCTTATTAGGTGGTTTGCGCAACAATTGTCCGAAAGTCGGGTGCTAGGGTCGGGGGGCAACTGCTTCACAGACTGAGGAGCCTGAGATGGGAGCAGACTCTGTACATTGTGCCAATTCAGCGGTCCTTTAGGGGTTGCACAAGAGCGTGCGCAAGAACATTTGCATAGGTGTTTATGTGGTTTTTCATGCTTTCCGTTTAAATTACATGGCATTGGGGCTAGCTTGGACACCAGGTGATGTAGGGGAGGAAGCATGTGGTAGTTTACTTCATGACATCTCTGACTTTGCAACTTGCTATCGTTAGGCACGTACTTTGGAAATGCGAACTTGTTTAACTACTTATATTTGGTTCCTGATATGTTCTCCCAGTAAGATGGGCTTGCATGTGAGGAGTATAATTCGTACTTATTGCTGATTCTGCCCATAGGAGTGCATTTCGTAGTAGCGTGTCTTGTTGTTTAGTTAGTTAGGCTAGTCACACATTGGTTTGAGATGAGCTGTCCGAATGGTTGTAATGGTACCCCTTTTTCTCACAAGTCAGATACATAGAATTTGACAGCAGTTTAGAACCACTTGGCCCATCTAGTCTGCCCCATTTTTACACATAGTGCTACCTCAACACTTATTGATCCTTACTTCTTCTGACGGATACCCTTATGTCTATCCCATGCATGTTTTAATTGCTCTGCTGTCAGCCTCTACCAACTCTGATGGGAGGCTATTCCACTTGTCCACTACCCTTGGGGGGGACCTGGTTGGTTGTGGTTTACCATTCGGGGTCACTTATTCTTAGGACGCCCCGCAATTTCCGTCCTGTCGGTGGTTCCCTGGGGGTTTTGTGGGTTGCTGTGAGCACTGAGTTTTGTTGGGTAGGTTGTAGGGCCCGTTTTTCTCTTGCCCCTCCCTGTAGGATCTGTTATTGCTTGTGGGTGGTCCCCTTTTTAAGGCCCTGGGGTGGTATCTGATTATTCAATATTTACCTTGGTCCCACGGTTTTTCCTGTTATTTATGCCATACCAGAGTTGGCCTGCAGAGTTGTTTTTCTCAGCTGTTTGTTGAGGTCTTGTGGCTGATTCGTAGTTTTGGTTCAGGTATTTTGTTTACTAAGCTAGATATTGTAACGGTATTCCGGTGGTTGCCTTTCCATCCATAGGCATGCACTATATGGTTTTGTTGGGACATTGTGTATTTGTTGATACCTTTTTACTCCTGACCCTATTTTGAGAACTTCATTTTACACTTGTGCATTTCCACTGGCATTGCTGAGCCCATGTTGTACATTATTTATACCGCATTTCTCTTTATAGGGGGAGCTATATCTGTGCTTCCCTCCTCTTTTCGGATTTCAGGTGTTTCGGTAGTGCATAATAAGACAGAGATTTTCTATTCATGATTGTTGTATCTGGGTACTTAGTTAGGCGTGGTTGCTTGTCACTGTCATTTGCCGCAGGTGATATGGTCTATGTTTTGTATCCTTTGCAGGTGGTTATTAGGCGTATTATGCTTATACTGCATATATTGCAGTTGTTCCTAGGTTAAATTTTTGTGCTGGTCAGTTTATCCCTCTGAGCAGGTTGTTGGTATGCAATTGGTGGGGGTTGCTTTTGGTGTGAGCAAGCCGTGTCACCACGTGCGGTTGTCTTCTGAGATTTGGGATGACCTCCGCACTTGGTTCCGGTCCCTAGCTCAATTTAGTAGCTACCGCGCTTGTCCTTCATATCCGGTCACTTTTACTACGTTGCAACTTTTGCCAAGGTGGCTGGCTTGTCGTATATGGTGACTTTGTGTGATGGTTTCTGTTATTTAGCACCCTGGCCGCTGGCACCACATACGGTTGAACTTATTGCCACTTTTTTTGTTGTCAGTATTGTTTCCGTTTGTTTGTGGTGTTTGACCTATGGAGCGATCGTTTAAGTAATCTGTGGGGGGCAGGTTTTCTGGTGTGACTCTCTGGGCTTGGCGTGCCTTTAGCAATCAGAAGGTTCACTCTCCTCCAGCTTTTCGGCTGTTGAGGCATTTAGTATGAATTGGCTGGGGGACGATATTCGATTCTGAGACTGTCGTGTGTTCAGTGTAAATGCTGCATTTTGCGTATGCTTTGTCTTGCTTTCTTTTGCCCGTTTTTCATTGCTGTCTCCAGTGATTCCTGCAGCAGGGTTACCTTGCACTTGGTATGGCGGATTGTCAGGCCATCACATAGGGCGTTTGAAATGGCATCTCTGCAGAACTTATTTAGTGGCCTGGTGGGACTGGCAGGCTTTCTGTGCACAAGGCTTTCAGGGGTTTGTGATTTCAAGGGACACGTTTTTGTCATTTTGTATGTGGGTATTACCAGTGTGGTTACTTTATGGCTTCTGTGGTCGCAGCGCTGACGGGAATCTCCTTCTTTTGTTTGTTGCAGGGTCTTTACAGCCCTGCATAACCTTTCCCGCTCTTCAAACCCTTTCAAGTTTGAAGACCCTTTCAAGTTTGAAGACAGCTTTAGGGGAGGTTGCTTGGGTTATGATAGGTGGCTTCTGTCCATTTAGTGGTTGCCCATTTCGGTTTGGCCAATCAGTTGAAATTTGGTTGTGTTCGGGTCTGGCAATTGTAGTGCCCAGCAAGGTTTTGTTTTCCTCTGGTTCATTGTTTCAATGCACTTTGTTAAGGGCTTCAACATGTTGCACAGGCTCAGGTTTTCCAGGCTGTCCGAATGGGAAGGGGCAGATGGCTTTCCTTACAGAAGCTGGGTATCCCTTTATTTGCTCTGTGCAACCCGTTCCTTGTACATGGGGTGTCGCTATTTAGTCGGGCCTAGTGGTAAGTATATTGACATTTTTATTCCTCTCTTCAATTTAGATTAATGATGTTCTTCAGTGAAGTTTAGCTGAGTGAGTTTTGGATGGTGCTTTGCATGCAATTTGGTAAGTGGGGGTCTCTGCTTGCAGATCTTATGTGCGCCACAATAAGCTTTAGTAGCGCTTCCTGTGCCAACCCAAAAACATTGCTTACCCATCAGTAATCGAATGGATAGCATTCGATAGGTGGGGGTGTGAAGGGATTTTTTAATTTTACCTCCCGGGGACCATTATCTGGCCCACCTTGGGGAAGGTTTTTAGTTTTTCTTCTTTACTCAGGTTACATGTTTTCCCCATTGGCATCCCTGATAGTTAGTTGCTGTTTTTCTTCAATTTTGTTGTGTGGGGCTTGGTTTTGGTGCGGTGGCTCATGCTTAAGGTGTTCTTTCCTTACTATGGAAGATGCTGGGAAGAGCGGACCTTATTCAGAATAGGTCGCGAGCACCAATGTGCTCATAACCAACTCGATGGTTAGGCCTGCGCACTCGCAGTGGCCGCACTGCGCGTGCGCAAGCCCCGGAGCGACAGAGAAACTCTGTCACTCCGGAGCTCGCTACCAAAGGGCCGGCTGTTGATGTTGATCGACAGCTGCCCCCTTTTGGTAGGCGGGCCGGGGGGGTGGTTACCAAAATGGAGGCGTTCCTTTACGAACGCCTACCGTTTTGTGGACGGCCGCACTGACACCATCAGTGATATCAGTGGGGAGCTTCCTGCTCCATCAAAGCAGAAAGCTCCCTGGGGCTTACGAGTGCCCAGACCCAACCTTAGGGTCTGGTCGTAAGCCCGATGGTCGCGATGGTGATCACCATCGCGACCACCAACCTGATCGGTCGTTAAGCTGTGGGTGGTAACCCACAGCTTAACGATTGACAAGGAGGCGGCCGTTCAGGATGCAAGTGGCCGCCCTGATTCAGTGCGACCGCTTGCAACTAACGAACGCCTCTGAATGAGGTCCTATATGCATAAGGAGCAAAGATAAGGAGCGTAGTACACCACATAATACCTTATACATTCAACCATTTGTGTGTCTACCATTTTAGTGTCGACCTTTTGACCCCATTGGCCATTTGTTCCTGTCGACTTTCTTCCATGTCGAACTTTAGTGTGTCGACCTTTTGTCCCTGTCAACCTATAGCCTGTCTAACATCTGGTGTCTACCTAGACATTGTCGACCTTTTAACTACCAACACTTACAACAAAACGCATAACTACAAAATGGTACAGATGAAAACATAATTTACATATATACATAAATAATTAATTGCAGTGCTCAGATTGCATAATTATATGGAAAATACAGAAGGCTATGGGTGAGCAAAAATAGGGTGAGGGAAACAGAGTTGGGGAGTGCAGAGGCTGGAGATTAGGAGGTTTTAAATTGAAATAAATTTTAATGCCATGTTTGAAGGCTGGAGGCAAGTCTGATTAGTTGATTTGGCATGGGAGAGCATTCCAGAAATTGAGAGCTGCACAGGAGAAGTCCTGAAGACCAGAGTAGAAGGAAGTAATCGGGGAGGAGGAGAAGAGGAAGCCATCGTTGGCAGACAGGGCCAGTTCTAGACCCAACAGAGCACAGGACGAAAATTTTCTTTGATGCCCTGTCCACCAACCCCCTTCCCATATGCAAAATGTATAATGATACATGGTGCAAGGCATAACGCTGGTTACTCGCATCTGACCCCTGACTATTGCCTATTTTTTACCCAGATGGCTTACTTAAGGGCCTGATTCAGACCCACTCGCGAGCGGCTGTCCGCTCACAAGTGGGTCGATGGTGTGCACTGCACATGCACGACGGAGGGAGCTCCGTCGTGCGCATGCGCGAGACGCGACGAGCGAAGAACTCTCCTTCGCTCATAGTGTCTGATCAAAGGGGGCGTGCTGTCGATGTTGACTGACAGCACGCCCCCTTTGGTGGGCGTGCCGGGGGCGTGCCTGCAAGACGGAGGCATTCCCAAGGGAATGCCTACCGTCAGAAGCCGGCCCCACTGACATCACTAGTGATGTCAGTGGGAGTGATTTTGGCTCTGATAGAGCCAAAATCACTCCTGGCCTTGCGGTTGAGAAACTCAACCGCAGGCTTCTGCTCGCACTGGTGATGGTCGCGATGGTCAAGACCATCGTGACCATCATCCTGCACGCTCGTATAGGCTGTGGGTGGTGACCCACAGCTATACGAGCGTCCAGGAGGACACTCCATAATTATGGAGGTGGGCCCTGATTCAGAGCGAGCGCTCTGGTCAGTGCATCCGGCTCTGAATCAGGGCCTAAGTACTTGTAATTAGAATTTTTTACTGACTCCTCTATACCGTACCCTATATCACTGATCCCTCTATGTCCTGCAATACATTACTGACCTATCTACAGTTGCCTTTACATTACTGACCCCTCTATACCCTACAGTACTGTACTCTCTATAAACTATACTACATCACTGACTTCTTATACCCTACAGTACATTACTGACCCCATTATACCCTACACTACATTACTGACCTCACTATACCCTACACTAAATTACTGACCTCACTATACTCTACACTACATTACTGACCTCACTATACTCTAAACTACATTACTGACACTTCTATACCCTACACTACATTACAGACCTCACTATACTCTACACTACATTACTGACCCCACTATACCCTAAACTACATTACTAACCTCACTATACCCTACACTACATTACTGACCTCACTATACTCTACACTACATTACTGACCTCACTATACCCTACAGTACATAACTGACCCCACTATACCATACACTACATTACTGACACTTCTATACCCTACACTACATTACTGACCTCACTATACACTACACTACATTACTGACCTCACTATACCCTACAGTACATAACTGACCCCACTATACCATACACTACATTACTGACACTTCTATACCCTACACTACATTACTGACCTCACTATACACTACACTACATTACTGACCTCACTATACCGTACACTACATTACTGACCTCACTATACCCTACACTACATTACTGACACTTCTATACCCTACACTTCATTACTGACCCCACTATACCGTACACTACATTACTGACCTCACTATACCCTACACTACATTACTGACACTTCTATACCCTACACTTCATTACTGACCCCACTATACCCTACACTACATCACTGACCCCACTATACCATACACTACATTACTGACCTCACTATACTCTACACTACATTACTGACCTCATTATACCCTACAGTACATTACTGACCTCACTATACCTTACACTACATTACTGACCTCACTATACCCTACACTACATTACTGACCGCACTATACCCTACACTACATTACTGACCCCACTATACCGTACACTACATTACTGACACTTCTATACCCTACACTACATTACTGACACTTCTATACCGTACACTTCGTATACTCTACACTACAGTACTGACCCCTCTATACCCTAGAGTACTGTACTCTCTATACACTATACTACATCACTGACCTTTTATACCCTACAGTACATTACTGAACCCACTATACCCTACACTACATTACTGACCTCACTATACTCTACACTACATTACTGACCTCACTATACTCTACACTACATTACTGACACTGCTATACTCTACACTACATTACAGACCTCACTATACTCTACACTACATTACTGACCTCACTATACCCTACACTACATTACTGACCTCACTATACCCTACACTACATTACTGACCCCATAATACCATACACTACATTACTGACCTCACTATACCCTACACTACATTACTGACCCCACTATACCCTACACTACATTACTGACCTCACTATACCCTACACTACATTACTGACACTTCTATACCCTACACTTCATTACTGACCCCACTATACCCTACACTACATTACTGACCCCACTATACCCTATACTACTTTACTGACACTTCTATACTCTACACTACATTACTGACACTTCTATACCCTACACTACATTACTGACCTCACTATACCCTACACTACATTACTGACCTCACTATACCCTACACTACATTACTGACCTCACTATACCCTACAGTACATTACTGACCCCACTTACCCTACACTACATTACTGACCTCACTATACCCTACACTACATTACTGACCTCACTATACCCTACACTACATTACTGACCTCACTATACTCTACACTACATTACTGACACTTATATACCCTACACTTCATTACTGACCCCACTATACCCTACACTACATCACTGACCCCACTATACCGTACACTACATTACTGACCCCACTATACTCTACACTACATTACTGACACTTCTATACCCTACATTTCGTATTCCCTACACTACATTACTGACACCTCTATATCCTACATTTCATTACTGACCCATCTATATGCTAAACTACAAGGTAAAACATCACTATACTACCTCTGCACACTACATCGGGGACAAATAAACACTGAAAAAATAAGACAAAGGGTAAAGTAGGAAACAGACACTGACACACTAGACAGATGAGAGAGTCTGAAAAAACTAAATCACTATGGTACATAGTACATTACTGACCTCACTATACCTTACACTACATTACTGACCTCACTATACCCTACACTACATTACTGACCGCACTATACCCTACACTACATTACTGACCCCACTATACCGTACACTACATTACTGACACTTCTATACCCTACACTACATTACTGACACTTCTATACCGTACACTTCGTATACTCTACACTACAGTACTGACCCCTCTATACCCTAGAGTACTGTACTCTCTATACACTATACTACATCACTGACCTTTTATACCCTACAGTACATTACTGAACCCACTATACCCTACACTACATTACTGACCTCACTATACTCTACACTACATTACTGACCTCACTATACTCTACACTACATTACTGACACTGCTATACTCTACACTACATTACAGACCTCACTATACTCTACACTACATTACTGACCTCACTATACCCTACACTACATTACTGACCTCACTATACCCTACACTACATTACTGACCCCATAATACCATACACTACATTACTGACCTCACTATACCCTACACTACATTACTGACCCCACTATACCCTACACTACATTACTGACCTCACTATACCCTACACTACATTACTGACACTTCTATACCCTACACTTCATTACTGACCCCACTATACCCTACACTACATTACTGACCCCACTATACCCTATACTACTTTACTGACACTTCTATACTCTACACTACATTACTGACACTTCTATACCCTACACTACATTACTGACCTCACTATACCCTACACTACATTACTGACCTCACTATACCCTACACTACATTACTGACCTCACTATACCCTACAGTACATTACTGACCCCACTTACCCTACACTACATTACTGACCTCACTATACCCTACACTACATTACTGACCTCACTATACCCTACACTACATTACTGACCTCACTATACTCTACACTACATTACTGACACTTATATACCCTACACTTCATTACTGACCCCACTATACCCTACACTACATCACTGACCCCACTATACCGTACACTACATTACTGACCCCACTATACTCTACACTACATTACTGACACTTCTATACCCTACATTTCGTATTCCCTACACTACATTACTGACACCTCTATATCCTACATTTCATTACTGACCCATCTATATGCTAAACTACAAGGTAAAACATCACTATACTACCTCTGCACACTACATCGGGGACAAATAAACACTGAAAAAATAAGACAAAGGGTAAAGTAGGAAACAGACACTGACACACTAGACAGATGAGAGAGTCTGAAAAAACTAAATCACTATGGTAAGGTATGCCCCCTGTCATGGCCAAAATAAACTATAAGTGAGATCTGTGGCTTCTGGAAACCTCAATCCATCCGGATATGTATATGTAAGTCAGCTGCTGGTAATATTGCACAGAGAATTTATATACATTCCTTTAGAATGTAATATCTTACGTGCAGGACCTCTACCCTCTTGTGCTTCTCCTTACTTTACTTTCACCTACTTCTTACCCCCCACCAGGGCACCTAACACTTGGTTGCTTACGCTCTGTTGCATATCTAGGTGTCATGGTCACTAATGTAGCAATGTATATTATCCATGTCCTTGTTCTATTTTGTACTGTAGCTGCAAGATGTAGCAGAGGCAACTGAGAGGCACTGGCAGCAGCTGCACGGTCCGGACGAAGAAGGGAGCCGGGACAGGCCAGGGGGCGGGGCAGAGGTGAGGTAGCAGCTGCACTGCATTGGACCTTGAGAGGAGGCAGAACAAGGCAGAGACTGAGGCGCCTGGCTGACTGTGGCTGCGCCCTTCCAGTGTACAGCACTCCAAGTGACAGCCCTGTTTGCCCGCTCCTTGAGCCGCTTCTGTTGGCAGAGGTGGGTGAGAGGTAGTACGAAAGGAAATGAGGGTGGACATTTAGGGAGGAGCAGAGTGATTAAGAGCTTTGTAGGTGAGAGAGAAAAGGTTGAATTTAATTTGGAGTGTGAAAGTGACACAGTGAAGCTACTGGCAGTGGGGCCAGCAGAGGTAGAGGACGGGACAGATGAATAGGGTTTTAACTGAATAAAAGAGACCCTGGAACCTTGTCGAACTAAAAGGAAATAACTGGCTATTACTCACACACACTAGATAAAATGGACAACCGGCAGACTGGTAAATCAGGACATAACCATTGAAAAAGAGGAACTTCTCTTTAAATTAAAGTGACTTAGGCTATTATTTCAGAAGTATATAAAATTGCACATTAAATGCCAATAAGAAGAATTTGACGTAACCATAAGCACAGCATACACTGTAAGGTTTTTCACTTGTACATCCACCTCAGGGCAATACTAAGAGTGCATATGGAATAGACCAGTTCTTTTATGTATCCTCTTTACCACCAATACCTCATCCACCATGATACAAGACCTCAAGCACATCCACCCAGCCCCTTTGCCAAAGGCTACCCTCAAAACACCAGCAGTACCATACATTCCTACCAAAGGTATATACACATTAAATATCAGGAGTAAAATATTAAAAAAAAAATGAAAACACCAAGTACCAAACACTATTGGAAAGTCTACATTTCTAAATACAAGATTCTGTAGAAATCTACAAATGTATATCAAACACTAAAGGGCCCATTTATCATTAGATATTTGCGGCATATTCCCCAAAACACCCGTTTCTATGGGGGATGCAATGCTGTCAGATTTACCAAGCTCCGGAAATACAAAGCTTTATGGAGGTTGGCCCTCACAGCTAATGATATCTATGGGCTACAAATTGCAAAAATTACTCGGAGACTGGCCTAACCCTTTCCGCTCCGAGCTGTCATCACTATGGCAGGTAAGTATTGCCGAGCTGCCTCAGTGATATTTCTTGATTAAATTATGTCAGTAAGGGATTTTTTTGTCACTGTGAAAAGTAAAAAGAAAAATCTTACAAATCACCATCATGAGAATGTTTATGATAAATAGGAACCTATATAATTAAACTGGATCTCTACTGCCTTTGACAAATATAATATTTGCAAAGAACCAGGGCTGGCTACACACTATACAATGTGTCGTATGATATATCGTCCTGAAGTGCATCGGAACGATATATCATACACATCGTATAGTGTGTACACCTGATCCCTCAGTCACAACGGTCGTTCATCACATCATCCCATCTGCTGTTCTGCACGGTAGATTGGACGTTGCAATGAGCGATGCGGTGCAGGTATATGCAGCATGTAATATAATACATTGCGCCACCGTGCGCTGGATCGTACAGTGTATACGGCATGTGCTATGTATCATTGCATCGCATTGCACCGTTGCTGGGTCCCACCATCATATGGTGTGCACCCAGCTTTACCTTAGTTTAGACAAACAAAATTAAAATTATGTTGCAATAAAAATAATTTGTAGAACTTTTTTTTAAAATGTAATTCTTGGGACAGACTTTAATATATCAGGTGATTGTGGAACTACAAAGCACAGCATGTCCTGACAGAGGGCAAGCTGGAACTTGCTGTTCCAAAATAAAGACATAAAGCCAGTCACTAATACAGTCCATGATGTTCACGCACTGCAGGCCAACACCATGCATTTGCCAACCAGGGTACATTTTTCCAGCCACCTTCCTCTGCCCAGAGTGGAACTCTGACCTTCTCAATCCAATACAGTTACCAACTGACAATTAAGCAGAATGATATAGAATTGGAATAACTGACAAAATTGAAATCAGTGGAGCGCTAAGGGTTTACTTCACCAGGCCTACAGTAACGCTGCTGATAAGCACAGTGGAACTGAAACCAGGTCTTGGTACAAAAAAATGCATGTGGACCTAAGTAATAAATGTTTGCATGTTAAATTAGCTTTCTAACCTTCCACATAATAATCGTTGCACAAATATAAAATAGTAAAAAATATGTAAAAGCAATGGGAAATTATATGGGGTGCAAAGGATTGTCAGCACACCAGGTTTGTTCAAAAGATAAACTGAATATCATCCAGTGAGTTCAACGGTCATTGCTGTTGCCATCTCTGTTTCTTTGCTTTCGTTGGTGGTATAAGTATCCTGGTTCTATTTTATGCAGCGAGCTTGATGTAAAATAGAAACACTTGGTACACAGCCACTCTGAGCTGGCGGATAAGCAAATGAGTCCCAATACGCTTAGATATCAAACTAATGGGGAGATTTATAATTTAATTCAATTACTGTTTACTGCACTCATCTCCTCCTATCATCGGTGGCTTACCTGACTTTAATTCTGCTGGCATGTTTCATATCTTCTTCTTCGGCGAAGAAGTTATTTCTGGGTTTCAGACCTCAGCACTGTTGAATATGAAGGTGCGGCTTTCAACCTGTGTTTAAGCAAGCACCAAGTAATGGAGAGGGATCCTTTGGATTTCTCTCCTGTAATTTTCATGGAAAGCAGCCCATAGTCTACAATAGCCAAAGCCATCTAATGATGGCATTTTGGGCACAAGCTTCTGAAAAGTTACGGTTTTCTGGAGTTTGATGCATGCAGTCATATTGCATAATACTCTTTCCTCCCTACCTACCCCTTCTGTGTCTCACCTGTCTGTCTGTCCGTCCCCTTTAGAATGTAAGCTCTCACGAGCAGGGACCTCTTCCCTGATGTGCTCCTTGTCCTTACACTTTCTTCTACTCCTTACCCCTCATAAGGGCACCTAACACGTCTCTGCCAACTCCCTGCTGCTTATTGTGAGTGTTTTAATCACTATTGCAGCAATGTATATAATGTCCTTCACTGTACTGTAAGTTACTTGTTTGTTTTTTGTTGTTTATTTTGTTCACTTATTAGTTTTATGTACTATGTAAGGCGCTGCGGAACACTTGTGGCGCCATATAAATAAAGGATAATAATAATAATAATATTGCAGCCCTTTAGTAATATATGCATGGTGCTGCACCGCAGGACAGCAGCAGCTGCTTCGGAGTTTGGGGTATGCAATCGGGAAGCCGGCTTACCTACTGCTTTATCCCGGCGAGGGTTAAATGACAGGTGTCTAATTCTAGATGCCTGTCATTTCACCGACGCCGGGAGACCGGCGTCCCCGGCATCCCGATCGAAGTGATGCCAAGCACCGCTGTGCACAGCCGCGTAGGGTTAGGTTTAGGGCTCCTGGGGGGGACTTAGGGTTAGGCATCCCCCCGGGAGGTTAGGGTTAGGCTAGGGGGAGGAAGGGTTAGGGTTAGACACCACCGGGGTGGATTTAGGATTAGGCAGCGGGAAAGGTGGGGTTAGGTTTAGGCACTTAGAGGGGGGATTAGGGTTAGGCACTGGGGGGAAGGTTAGGGTTAGGCACCCCTAAGGAGGGTTAGGGGGGTTAGGTTATTTTAGCTCATACTTACCTGCGGACGATCAGGATTTTCAGCCGTGTCGGCCTGCCGCTGTCGGGATTTGAACTTCTGTCCGGCGGTAATTCGTATGTATTCCAAGTTTGGACCCTATTCGTATATATGGGTTCCATATATTTGGCAGTTTTCAGAGGATTTACCACAATTCCAACATTGATACTGTACATTTCACCCTTAGCTACATCTATAACTCCTTCCCTCCATTTACTCTGAAGTGTATCACACATTAAACTCTGCAGAAATCTCCTCCCCTCAAGAAGCACTGTCTCATTCAGCTACTGGAGCTCCAAATTCTCACATTCTATATAAGGCTGCAAACCCACTAGCGTTTTTGAGCTGTTTATTATCACTGGAACAAAGCATATCACATGCAACATGTAAAGATGTGTTTAATTTGTGTTGTCATTTCTAATTTTACTAGCATTGTATGCATTCCAATGCACTGAAATGAAGCAAGTGCAGCATTCCGATAATGCAATGAAATTCAAGGCAAGTAGAAACACAAATAGGTATATTAATTGTAGTAACAATGATTGTTAGGAGTATATTTACTAAGGTGCGGGTTTTAGAAGTGGAGATTTTGCTCATACTATAGCAACCAATCAGATTCTACTTAACATCTATCTTGCACCTTCTAGAAGATAATAGCTAGAATCTTATTGGTTGCTATGGGCAACATGTCCACTTCTAAAAACTCTCACTTTAGTAAATATAGCCCTAAGTGTCAGATATGTTAACTTGAACTTTACATCAATGATTTCCACATACTGCTTTGCAGTTTTATTTATTCAGATTTCAAACACTTATGTAGAGTACACTAAAACAAGTGACCTAGTTGTTGTATGTGTCATATAAGTTTAGTCATTGAGGTTGGTTTGAGATGTGTACATGATTTAACGTGGTAGCTAAGAGCCCCAGGCAGTGCTGGGAACATGCCAGATTTGACCAAGAGTTTTCAGTATTTTAAATCCATAACTGGGGCTCTGGGAGGTAGTCTTTGATCTCTACTCTTTCTGCTTTGTATTTAGAAATTCTGCTGTCACTATAGCTGTCATGTGTAGAGTGGGGAATGCAGCAAAGCTTTGTTCTTTTATATCAAGCAGTCATGTCAGTCCCAACTCTTTGCCCTCTGCCTTATCCCTCAGTCCCCCATGTGGGAGATGACAGCCCAGGGAGCTGCACTGGAATAATTCCACCTTTTAATCTTTGCTACAGAAAACAGTGGTGAGGTGAATTATGAGTTACTTGTTAACTTAGTGTTGTCAGTATATACATTGCCACAATACATTTCTATTCAGCAGTCCAACATTGCCTGATCAGTTTCTGGGCCCATTACATGAATTGCAGTTTGTCAAGTGGTAAGTGGACAAATATATTTTAACTAAAATATATAGTGGATGTGCCAATATTATTAAACAACATACAGATATAGCCACTCTCATCCAGGATGTCGCGACTAGTGTGCCCGCGTCTATGGCATGCTTGTGCTTATGCAAGCACCCGCCATAGATTGCAATGGGCGAATGCCGGCTGCGCCTGGTCATGGCTCGGCGAGAGCCACGCCATGCCGCCATGCGTGTGCCCGTAAGCACGCATGTAGCTTCAGCCGCCGGTATTTCATACTCATTCTAATATATATATATATACAGTATATGTATAAGTTACATGATTTTAGCTGTTCTTATACATTTTTTTTTTTTAAATCCAGCACCAAATCCGAACACTTGAGTCGCTTACTTACCCCGCAGCAGCTCATTACTGCATGACACAGACCTCCAGAGCAGTCACTTTCACAGACTGTCACTGCCCCAGCACAGCCCGACACACCAAGGGCTAGATATATTATGCCGTGGAGAGAGCTAAAGTAGCAACCAATCAGCTCCTAACTGTCACTTTACAGGCTATGTTAAATAAATGACAGTTAGGAGCTGATTGGTTGGTACTTTATCTCTCTCTGCTTTATCTCTCTCCAAGGCTGATACATCTCCCCCAGAGAGAGAGTGAGTATGACAGACAGGGACAGGGGGAGAGGCAGACACAGAGAGGGACGGAGCCGGAGAGAGAGTCTGTGGGAGAAACTGTGAGCTTTCAAGACAAGTGATATGAGAGAGATGTAAGAAAATAATCCCAGGCAACGTCAGTCACAATTTCTAGCATCATATAGGGATGGTCCCACACACAGCGGTTTATGGTAGTGCAAGACTCAGGGCCCGATCAGAGATGTACTCTAATGCCGCTGCCGCTGCGAATTTGCATGCAGCCACTATGCAAATATATGCAAATGTCGCAGCTGCCAGGATTTGTATTGGGACACCCGCTGGCAACTTTGCAAATCCAAGCAACTGCATACAAAGACGGAGATCGGTCGAATATCGGACTTCTGAGTAACCCTGCGGTTGTGCAGAATGGCCACCGGAACTGAGAAGCCAGAGCCATTTTCACTGCATGCGTCACATCACAGTGCATGCATGCATGCACATGCATCACAGTCGCAGGCAGAGACATGCAATGAAAACGGATGGGACATGCCTGTGTTTACGTTGCCATCTCCCTGTTGCCAACCATAAATGGTCCCTGCCTGTCAATCACTTTGCAAATAAATCCTCACATAGGTAATGAAACTTAATGCATGCTTAATACACAGACCACCGATAATTGCTCAACTACGTAAACATCGGCATTGTGTCCATATCTGAACCACGCCCGCAGTCTGTAATAGAGTACAAGATTTGATAAGTGCACATACCCTCCCTCTGCGCGAATGACCGGGACCCACATGTGCCCAGTCATTGCAGGAGCCGCCAGCCAATCAGTGAGTGGCTCCATTGACGTCTATGGTGGGAACTGCTGCAGTGTAGCCTATGATGGAGAACGCAAGCTTAATTGAGGTGAACCTTGCAGTTACCATCAAAGGCTACAATTTAGTGATTGGAGATTTCCCACCATTGAAGTCTATGGGGGAGACAGGTTGACCACGCACAGCCAATCAGCAGGCAGCTCCTACAGAGGCACTTGCTGATTGGCTGGCGCTCCTGCAATGACTGGGCACACATGGGTCCCGGTCATTCGCGCGGAGGAACACATACCCTTCCTCCTGTCTGTACTGGTATCATGTATTAATTTTTTTTTTAACCCCGTGGATGCCTACAAGAAACAAAGAGGACGTGATCCAAGCATAGAAAGAGTTGAGCATGGATTTTTTTTTACAGGTTTCCATGGATTTGTATTTGGATAAGGGGACGTGAATGGCTTCAGGGATACTAGGTGAGTATGAGTGATTGTGTGAATGTGAGTGTGCATGTATGTTTAAATAAAACTACTGTCACAGTGTTTTGTGTCTTGTGTTTATTTTAATATTTCTTTTGCATTAGAACTACAGGTACCAGTGGGCCCGTAATGCCCCGCATACTGGTACTTGTGGTTCTCCAAGTACCAGCATGTGGGGGAGGCTTGCTGGGACCTGTAGTTCACCAGCAAAAGACAATATTTTTACTTCTATTTTTTACACCACATTTCCACTATCAACCGGACACCCACCATCCAGGGGTGTCGGGGATATACCCGGGCTATCAGCCCAGGCATGGGGTGCCCTGGAGAGGGGGTCCCATTTATTGGGGGGCTCCACCTCCTCAGGATCCCCGGCCTGAGCTGACTAGCGGTAATGTTTAATGCTTTGGCTTGGGGACCTGGTGAAAGGGTTCCCCTGGCTGTGGCATTAAACGTAGCCCCGCAAGAAAGAGCCTGTGCTGGTTATGGAAATACAGGGGACCCCTACTCATTTTGTCCCCTGTATTTCCACAACCAGTACCGACAGAAAAGCCCTGTGATATTAATTAAAATACAGGGGACCACTATGCATTTTTTCCCCTGTATTTTAAGAACCAGGACAGGCTGTACAGAGCCCGGGGCCTGTTATGCTTCTGGTGGAGGGGGCAGTGTAACTTTTTGTAACACACAGATCTCACTGATCTGTGAAGGCTTCTGTACAACTCGCACCTTTTAATGCTAGTTGCATTAAAAGGTGTGAGTTTACATAGGAAATACTCGCACACATTCGCAAAGTGTAGTAGCCTCGAACTCAAAAGTTTGCAGGCTATTACATTTGCAGGTCCCGGCACCAGCTTGCCCTTAAAAAACGCAAGAAGGTGTGAGATATTTTTTTACAGAAGTCTCGCACCTGTCACGACCTGGCTCTGGGGATCTTCAACCGCAGGGTTAGGTCGAGGTATCAGAGGGTGGAGAGAGCAACAAACGAGGAGGGTGGATAAAAGTCTTCCTCATCAGCTAGAACCAAGTGTTGGCGAGACCTGACTAAAGACGCGAAGACTAACTTATTGGGAAGTCTTCACCAGTGACCACTCCAATTGGGATATTGGCTTCGCAGGTCTGTACTGGGATGTATACTGGTGATCAGTACGTAGGTTTGTACTTGAAGAAACACCAAAGATCCAGATGCAGGTTAGTACTGGATAAATTACTGGTGATCAGTACGCAGGGTTTTACTGGGATGTATACTGGTGATCAGTACGCAGGTTTGTACTGGGACGTATACTGATGATCAGTACGCAGTTTGTACTAGAGTAAAACACCGGAGATCCAGACGCAGGATAGCTCTGAAGTATAACACTGGAGATCCAGATGCAGGATAGCACTGGAGTATAACACTGGAGATCCAAATGCAGGATAGCACTGGAATATAACACTGGAGATCCAGACGTGATAACAGTACTAGAGGAAAGGACACTGGTAGTATCACAGTGTGGAGCCTGGAACGATGCTTACAGCAAACAGTCACTGGAGTAGTGAAGTTGTTCAGGCAACTTCCTGTTCCTGGAGTCAAGCTCTTATACCCTTAGGTAGCTGGTCAAAGGAAAGAATCAGCTGAGTGACCACAGGACTACCATTGGAGTTAAGGTGACACAGACAAAATGGCTGCGCCCATGACCGCAGCCATGGGGAAGCTACGCAGTGGAGCATCGCATGGAAGTCTTAGCAGACCCCGGGTAGAATACTCAGCGTGACACCTACCTCTGCACTTGGCGTCTGACCACCCAGGAGATCAGGGGACGCCGGTGCCACGGTGAGTAAAGGCCAATCCCAGGCCACATCCTGACAGCACCATATTACATCCGGCCCATCATGTGCAGGGCCGCCGACAGCCAATGGGGGGCGCGATCAGCTTGATTGCTCCCCCCCATAGGCATAGTAGACTGCTCCGGCTGCTGCTTTAACAGCCGCGAGCAGTCTCCCAGTGCAGCCCAGCACACAGCAGCATGTGCTGGGCTGCTGTGACGTAAGAAGGAGGGAAAGTGGTGCTGGACCCGGGCCCCTGCCGGGCCCTTCCAGCAAGCCCGGGCCCGGGTAATTTGTACCCGCTCCCCCCCTCTCAGCGCCCCTGATTATGTGTATTTATATCTTAATTTGATCAATCTAATGAATAACACAGTTCATATTAACTCATACAATCATACATCCTTGTGGTGATGGCTATTTGTATTATTGAACTACATAGAATTCCTGTATAAAAAGGCGGAGACAATTTATAATTACGTATATTGCTTTCCACTACAATATTAATCATCCTCCCGGCTTTCTCTATGAGCATTTACATTTTGTGTATTCGTGCCAAAACATAAATATACGGCAAGGGTAGGCAGATTGCAGCCCTCCAGTTGTTGTGAAACTAAACATCCCAGCATGCTCTGCCTCTGTTTTAAAATACCCTAATAGCAAAACTGTGTCAAGCCATGCTGGGATGTGTAGTTCCACAACAGCTGGAGAGGCGACTGTTGAAACCCCTGGTCTACAGTATCTCTTTATACACTGAAAGCCTTCTAGCACTGCTATGATCAATATATGTATTTTTATTTTTCTGCACAGAGTATAGTAAATTTGTGTTTTGTGAGGGGATTGTCATATTACTGACATTAACTTTAGTTATTTTAATAAGAAATTATGTTTAGAAACATCATTAACTTGGAATAACCCTGGACAACTTATCTTCAACTTAGCAATGTTGCCTTCAACATTATCTATCCAGGTTCATGTCCACTTCACTCAAAGAAACATACTGAGGGTTCAGATTCCTGTACATTTAGAATATTTACAAAATTTTGGATTCAACGGCTACATTAAAAAGTGGATTAAATTGTTCTATTTTTGCACAGGGACTCTGTTGTCATTACTGTGACTACTAAGTAATCCGGAATTCTGGCCAAGGAATTGCCGGCAATACAAGGTTTTCATTTTATGGCAGCGGATTGCTAGTGGCAATATTTTGGATGCTTTTCCAGCCTTTTGCTTTTTTGGAACACGTCCCAGAATTGCCTTTGAAATATTAGCACTTTAGTTGTGGCATCTGTGGAGCTCCGCTGACTAAAACTAAATATTTACTATTTAAAGCAGTAGGTATGTTTTTCATGCAGGAAGTATCCAACCTGTATTTTCCCAAAGCACTCACATTTATTTAATGGAAACATTTAGGGCCTGATTCAGACCCACTTGCGAGCGGCTGTCCGCTCGCAAGTGGGTCGATGTTATGGACTGAGCATGCGCACGACGGAGGGAGCTCCGTCGTGCGCATGCGCCAGATGCGACGAGCGAAGGAAAGTCCTTCACTCGTTGTGTCCGATCAAAGGGGGCGTGCTGTCAATGTTGATTGACAGCACGCCCCCTTTGGTGGGCGTGCCGGGGGCGTGCCTCCCTGACGGGGGCGTTCCCACGGGAACGCCTCCCGTCAAAAGCCGGCCCACTGACATCACTAGTGATGTCAGTGGGAGTGATTTTGGCTCTGATAGAGCCAAAATCACTCCGGAGCTTGCGGTTGAAAACCTCAACCGCAGGCTCCGGCTCGCAAATGCGATGGTCGCGATGGTCTCGACCATCGCGACCATCACAATGCACGCTCGTATAGCCTGTGGGTGGTGACCCACAGCTATACGAGCGTCCAGGAGGACGCTCCATGAAAATGGAGCCCGGCCCTCATTCAGAGCGTGCGCTCAGCTCAGAGCGTACGGCTCTGAATGAGGGCCTTAGCATGCAGATGTAATCATGCATTAACATATACTTATTTATTAGGGCACAACAAGCTAACACTAAAGTGTGAATGTTACAGTATATTTCTCTTTGTAAGGGTTTCCTCCTTTTTCTATTAAGATCTCTTTCCTAGTGCCCATGACTCCAGTAAGATTAAGATAACCAAATAGTAGAGATGAGCGGTTCGGTTGTGAATCAGTTACGTTTGGATCTGAAAACGTTATCTTATTGGCTATCTGCCAGGCATGTGTTTTTAGGATAGCCAATAAGATGACGTTTTTGGATCTGAACTTACAGTATAGTGAGGTTGGTTGATAGTGTACATTTTTATATCACCCATTCCTTGCCCAAATCTGCACCACCGTCAGAATTGCAGAGACCTGCAAACGGCGTGAGCACTGTAGCCAGGATGTTGAAGAGCAGGATGCAGTGTCTCTCTACAGGGGTCAAACAAACATTTTGGACTCTGTCACCTGACGCTCTCCCTCAACTCAGAGAGCTGCTCCCAAACCAGCTGATCGCAGCATCAATCCCTGAGGATCCTCCCCTATAAATTCCATTCCCTGACTGGCCCTGATTGCCAGTCCAACGTTGCTTTTTGCTAAAGTTACAGCTCAGTACTAAGGGCCTGATTCAGAGCCGCTCGTAAGCAGCCGCTCGTTCGCTCTGAGTGATGTTCGCACAACTGCGCATGCGTATGAGTCGTAATGCGCATGCGCATACCAGTCATTGCGGTCGGAAATCATGCGCTCGCAAAACAGCGAGGGGCTACTAATTTAATTGACAGAATGTACCGTTTGTGGGTGGTAACAGGGGAAGGTGTTTGAAAATGGGGGAGTGGAGATCCGAACGCAGGCGTGCCAAACGGTGAAAAGGGCGTTTAATGGGAGTGCATAATTAGCAAAGGAGCATCATCGACCACGTCACTTGGTTGTCTTTTAGCCTGAACTGCTCGCAGTGATTGCGGTAAGAAAAACCTACCACAAGCACTGCGAGCAGTTCAGATGCCTTTCGATGTTCCCGATTAATCTAATAAATACCGGAGATGACGCGTCTTTACAAAATAGCGAGCGCATTTTTCGTTCGTTCGCTCAGACATAGAGGTGTCAACAAACCGCAAAGAGCGAGCGCTCAATTTAAATAGCCGGCCCCTTTTTTGGAATGACCGTCCGCAAATAGCGTCCGGGTCTGTATCAGGCCCTGAGCTCCCAGGTACTGAATGATCCCAGTCCCGTTATATATCCAGTTCCTTGATATAGTAAACAAGTCTCTTACTATACCATCTTGCATACCAGTCTGGTTTTACCACTGAGACATGTTCTTACAGCAACCATCGGTTCCAGCCAATACCTCCAACCATCGGTCTCATCTGATCCTTCCAACATCGGACTCTTATCAATTAAGTTAATCAACTTCGGTCCTAACCAATCAAGTTCAGCATTCATCAACATCGGATTCTTATCAATGAAGTTCTCCAAATCATCAACATCGGACACAACCAATCAAGTTCATCAATTCATTAATATCAGACTCATATCAATTAAGTTAATCAATTCTTCAACATCGGATTCAATTCCATCAAGTTCTTCAAATCATCAACATCTGTCTCAAACGAATCCAGCTCTCACTCCAGCATCAATGGTCCCAATCAGATTCTGATCATTCATTCAGTATTATATATTCAGAACCACTCTAACCTGTTGTTCAATAAAGACTTTCTATTCCTGTTATCGCCTTCGGGCCCATCATCCACTGCTGTATGTAAACCTCCTCACATCTATACATGACGAGGTCCTGGCTCAAACCACCTAAGTTCATCCACGCCTCTCAAATCTCCTCTTTGGTTTCCATTGCCTGTTCTAATCCAAAACCAACTCTCAGGTGTGACAGAAACACATTGGACTCTGACCATTGCTTCTTCCATCTCCTCTCCAGGCATGATGAGTCCCACCATTGTGAGCACATCCATGGGTCTACCTAGCACCATCATGAGATCCTTTATGGAGAAGGGGATCTAGTCAGTGACTACCTGTTGTGATACCTCCGGATGGATAGTCAGCTGACAAGGCGGGAGCATGGAAGGCTGGCTGGCCGGTCAAACATTCAACGTTATGGTGGCAACCTAAGGCGGTTGGCGGTCAGCGCCAGTCATCTGTCCCGATGGCCACCTCACTGCGTCCCCTATGGGGTGGCACCCACGTGCAACTGCTCCGCATGTGGGCGCCACCCTGGAGCCAGCCCTGCCCATTATACTTATGCTACTGGGGGGAAAAAAAGTTTAATTATTGGCCCCTAATTTCATTTACATAATTAAATGTTGCATGAACACACAATATCAGTCATAGCTGCATAAATGAATTGAATTTGCTTCATAATCCATAAGTACTGTAAATCTTATCTAAAAATTACAATGCAGAAGACCTCTAACTGTAGAGTTAAGAAATAAACAGCATATTTCTTAGTCTGTGAACTAATTTATTTTCTCAGCGCTGTGGTTTATTCCTGCAGGCTGTAGAAAATCTAGTTAATTAAGACAAATTGAATGAATTTTAAATATGTGTTACAATTCATTTAATTGGACTAGAATTTGGTGGAGTAAAACATTTTATCATTATGCCCCCTGCAAGTTTATTCCCATTGCAAAATGTCAACTCTAATGAAAACTCATTCATGATTTTTCAGTTTAGGTTTAAAAGATCATCCTGTAACACACGATTAAAGGAATGGCATATTTATAATAGAAATGAAGAAGTTGAATACCTGTCTGATGCACTAACAACACATATCCCAGCATTGTCTACAAACATCCAACATCAAGAAATACTTCCATCTGTAGAAAATGACAGAAATAGATTGGCTGTTCAACACTGCATCAAAGGCCGCTACACTGCTCGTAGGTGAATAGCTCGTAATATGAATGAATTGAAGTTGGGTTATAAGTAGGGGTGTGCACCGGCTACTTTTCGTGTTTTGTGTTTTGGTTTTGGATCTGTATTTTTTTTTATTTTTTTAAAAAGCATAAAACAGCTAAAATCATAGAATTTGTGGGTATTTCTGCTCCTATGCTATTATTATCCTCCATAACATTAATTTCCACTAATTTCCAGTCTATTCTGAACACCTCACAATATTGTTTTTAGGCCAAAAGGTTGCACCGAGGTAGCTGGATGACTATGCTAAGCGACACGAGTGGGCGGCACAAACACGTGGCCCATCTAGGAGTGACACTGCAGTAGCAGACAGGGTGGCAGTTTGAAAAACTAGGCCCCAAACAGTACATAATGCAAAGAAAAAAAAAGAGGTGCAAGATGGAATTGTCCTTTGGCCCTCCCACCCACACTTATGTTGTATAAACAGGACATGCACACTTTAACAAACCAATCATTTCAGCGCCAGGGTCTGCCACATGACCGTGGCTGAAATGATTGGTTAATTTGGCCCCCACAAAACAAGCTGGCAATTAATCTGTCCCTGCACAAACTGGCTCTACGGAGGCAAGATGTCGTCCTCATCCTCCTCATCCACCGATTCCTCACCCTCTTCAGTGTTGTGTACATCCTCATCCTCACAGAGTATTAATTCGTACCCGCTGGAATCCACCACCACAGGTCCCTCTGTACGTTCTGGAGGCTGGTCTCCCAGGAAGAATTGATAATGCATTTTGATGAACATCATCTTCTCCACATTTTGCAACCTCCTACGCCATTCACTGACAAGGTTCCCGGCTGCACTAAAGACTCTTTCGGAGTACACACTGGAGGGTGGGCAACTTAGGTAAAATAGAGCCAGTTTGTAAAGGGGACTCCAAATTGCATCTTTTTCCTGCCAGTACAGGTACAGACTGTCTGACATGCCTACTTGGATGCTGTCACCGATGTAAGCCTCCACCATTCTGTCAATGGTGACAGTATCATATGAAGTGACAGTAGACATGTCAGAAATTGTCGCCAGGTCCTTCAGTGCGGACCAGATGTCCAAACTTGATCCTACCTGCCCTGCATCACCGCCAGCGGGTTGCTTAGGATACCTAAGTTTTTTCCTGGCAGCCCCAGTTGCGGAAGAAAATGAAGAAGGAGCTGTTGAAGTGTCACGTTCCGCTTCAGCTGACAGTGTTTTCACCAGCAGGTCTTTGCACCTCTGCAGGCTTGTGTCAGCTGGAAAGAGAGACACCACATAGGCTTTAAACCTAGGATTGAGTACGGAGGCCAAAATGTAGTGGTCTGATTTCAACAGATTGACCACCCTCGAAACCTGGTGAATGAAGGGCTTCATCCACAAGTCCCACATGCCGAGTGGAATCGCTCCGTCTTAGCTCCTCCTCCACTTTCTCCAGCTGCGTCTGCAAAAGCCTGATGAGGGGAATGACCTGACTCAAGCTGGCAGTGTCTGAACTGACTTCACGTGTGGCAAGTTTGAAGGGCTGCACAACACGGAAATCATTCTCCTCTGCGCTTGAGTCAGGTGCATACCCCCGCCTTTGCCTATGTCATAGGTGGATGTATAGGCTTGAATGGCCTTTTGCTGCTCCTCCATCCTCTGAAGCATATAGAGGGTTGAGTTCCACTGCGTCACAACCTCTTGCTTCAGGTGATGGCGGGCATGTTCAAGAGTGTTTGCTGGTGCTCCAGTCTTCGGTACGCAGTTGCTGAATGGCGAAAGTGGCCAGAAATTTTTCGGGCCACCCAAAGCGTCTCCTGCACGTCCCTGTTGTTTTTCATAAAATTCTGCACCATCAAATTTAATGGGTGAGCAAAACATGGGACCTGCCCAGATGTAATGCCTGCACAATATTGGTGGCATTGTCAGATATCACAAATCCCCAGGAGAGTCTAAGTGGGGTAAGCCACTGGGCGATGATTTCCCTCAATTTCTCTAAGAGGTTGTCGGCGGTGTGCCTCTTACTGAAACCGGTGATACACAGCGTAGCCTGCCTTGGAACAAGCTGGCGTTTCTGAGCTGCTGCTAATGGTGACGCTGCTGTTGTTGCTGCGTAAGGTGATACATCTACCCAGTGAGCTGTCACAGTCATATAGTCCTTAGTCAGTCCTGTTCCACTTGTCCACATGTCTGTGGTTAAGTGGCCATTGGGTACAACCGCATTTTTTAGGACACTGAGGACACTTTTTCTGACGTCTCTGTACATTCTTGATATCGCCTGCCTAGTGAAGTGGAATCTAGATGGGATTTGGTACCGGGGACACACTACCTCCATCAATTGTCTAAATGCCACTGCACTAATGGCGGATACCGGACGCACGTCTAACACCAACATAGCAGTCAAGGCCTCAGTTATACGTTTTGCTTCAGGATGACTGCTGTCGTACTTCATCTTCCTTGCTAAGGACTGTTGGAGGGTCAATTGTTTAGTAAAAGTAGTGGTGTTCCAACTTCCTCTCTGGCATGATGAACAATTCCCAGCATCAGCAGCGGCAGCAGTAGGCGTAGCAATGCAGGATCCTTTGGAGGAATCCCGGATAGGAGAGTCAGTCATACCAATGACATGGCCTGCAGGACTACTTCTGATCCTGACTAAGGAGGAAATTGACGAGGAGGGAGTTGACGGTGTGGTTTGCAGGCGCTTGGATACAACAGGACAAAGGGATTTCGGTGTCCCTGGACTGCTTACGGTCTTGGCCAAAGTTTCTGAACTTGACAGTAACTTTTTATGAACGCGCTGCAGGTGATGTATAAGGGAGGATGTTCCTAGGTGGTTAATGTCCCTACCCCTACTTATTTCACCTTTACATATGGTACATATGGCAAGACAGTTGTTGTCCGGATTTGAATAGCAATATTGCCAGATCAAAGAGGTGGAATGTTTGGTCTTCTGCCCAGGCATGACCGTGATGGGCTTTTTCATCCCACAGACAACAAATGTACTTGTACTTCAACAGTGACATCTTCAATTTGAATATCAGCAAGTGGACTGTGGATGCTCCTTCCAGCACTTGCAGAGGGCGTGCAAATGGTGGAAAGAGCCACCTCTTCCCATCCAGTGTTGGGAAGGTCAGGCATCGCAACCGCCGCCACACTTGGACTCTCCTTGGGGATTTGTGATATCTTCTTAGAATGCACAGTTCTTTGCTGTGCTTTTGCCACCTTAAATGTAGCGGGAGGAGGGCTTCCATCATCATGTGAAACACTAGGAGGAAGTGGTTCTTGATCTTTCCCTATTTTATTTTTATCGGACAAAGTTTGGTCCTCCATTTATGTTATATTGATATATACGTGCGACTAAGGCGCACACAAACACAGAAAAGAAGAATTCTTTATTTTTTTGGAGTGCACTTTGGGGGTTACACAACCCTTGAACAGACGAGCCAGCAGGCCCTTTACTTATGACACAGGTGCACGCTTGGCGCTGCTACTTTGTTGATGCACGTGTGGCTACAGCCCACACAATTCACAAACACAGAAAAGAAGAATTTAAATTTTTTTTGGAGTACACTTTGGGGGTTACACCACCCTTTAACAGACTTATGACACAGGCACATGCTTGGCGCTGCACCTTTGTTGATGCACGTGCGGCTACAGCGCACACAATTCACAACACAGAAAAGAAGAATTTTTAATTTTTTTGGAGTGCACTTTGGGGGTTACACCACCCTTTAATAGACGTATGACACAGGCGCACGCTTTGCACTGCTCCTTTGTTGACGCACGTGCGTCAACAACACAGAAAAGAAGAATTTTTTATTTTTTGTGGAGTGCACTTTGGGGGTTACACCACTGTTTAAAAGACGAGCCAGCCGGCCCTTTACTTATGACACAGGCGCACGCTTGGCGCTGCTACTTTGCTGATGCACATGCGGCTACTGCGCACACAATTCACAAACACAGAAAAAAAATAATTTTTAATTATTTTTGGAGTGCACTTTGGGGGTTACAGCACCCTTTAATGGACGAGCCAGCTGGCCCTTGATTTATGACACAGGCGCACGCTTGGCGCTACTTTGTTGATGCACGTGCGGCTACAGTGCACACAATTCACAAACACAGAAACATTTTTTATTTTTGGAGTGCACTTTGGGGGTTACACCACCCTTTAACAGACGAGCCAACCGGCCCTTGATTTACGACACAGGCGCACGTTTGGCGCTACTTTGTTGATGCATGTGCGGGTACAGCGCACACAATTCACAAACACAGAAAAAAATATTTTTTTATTTTTTTTGGAGTGCACTTTGTGGGTTACACCAGCCTTTAACAGACGAGTCAGCCGGCCCTTGATTTATGACACAGGCGCACGCTTGGCGGCTACTGCGCACACAATTCACAAACACAGAAAAAAATTATTGTTTTTTTGCACTTGGGGGGAGCACCGCTGATGAACAGATCACCCCCTGGACAACACTACAGCACCCCTTTAGTACTACAGCCTTTATGGGACACTGCACAACACAGCCCAGCCAGGCCCTATAGACTTTGGCATGGACACAGCCCCTATGGACAACTGACTGCACAACACAGCCCAGCCAGCCCCTATGACAGCAGCACAACATAGCCCAGCCAGCCCCTATGGACAACAGCAGCCAAACACAGCCCAGTCAGCCCCTATGGACAACAGCAGCACAACACAGCCCAGCCAGCCCCTATGGACTGAGTGGACACAGCCCCTATGGACAACAGCAGCACAACAGAGCCAGCCAGCCCTAACTCCTACCCTCCTTCTTCACTATCCACAGCCGGAGTGAAAAATGGCACGGACCCGGGCACCTTTTATAGAATCCAAAACCCGCGAGATCCGACTTGGGACTTGTTGATGGTCTTTGTAAAACAGACCTTCAGGGGGAACTGCAGTCTCTAGAACTCGAAGGGGTACTGAAAGGGGTACTCTGATGTTATGAGTGGTATGCGTGGTCACCCACTCTCTCCGAGCACAGCTGGTGAACACTGTGGCCTTGATGATGTTCCTGTGGAGGGCCTTTACTTGCAGCCTGATGGGTTGAAGTTCCACAGCAACATCACTGGAACCCACACTTTGAGAAGTTTGTGCGCCCTGAGGCCAGGAGGGTTGATGGTGTTGAGGAATTCCACGCTCGCACAACCAGTCCATGGAATTTTTTTTGGAAAGCGGCTCCTGGCTGTGAGGTCTGCTAGGGTCTTCAATACTGTGCTTAGGCCTGCAGGGATAGTTACCTTTCCCTCGGATTCGGGATTCTTTTGTCCCCTATTATGAGTAGGAGTTCAGAGAATTGCCCAGTGGAGACATCGCCCCCCAAGTGGGCCCTTATGTTCATCCTGAGCAAGAGTTTCCATAAGAGGGACCCCATCACTCCATCGTTGCCCCTGATGTCTTTGAGGGTTCTGCTCAGTGTCACAAAACCCCCCTTGTGCACCATGATACTCTCATCCCAGACAGTGAGCTTACAGTCCCTTGGGCCATGTTGCTTTGTCACAGAATAAGCTCAGTTTAGAGGAAACATTTTACCCCCTTCCACCCCTTTAGGAGTCAAATTTAGAAAAATTCCTGTTTAGTGGATACTTAGCTCATGGAAGGAATATACTCCCCTCATTTCATGTTTCTAGGTCCAGGCATTTTAATACAGTTGTTAGAGACACTACTTGGCATGTACACCTAAGGGTTTGGTGATTTCAGAAAACATGCCCACTAAGCTATAATATGTTCAGCAAAAATGACCAACAATATATGTAATGTCCAACAAGTAATAAAACTTCTGTCATCCGTGCACAGCAAAACATTAGATTGAATGCCCAGATGGATACAGGTTCCCACAGATATTGCTTCAGCATTGGTTGAACAGACGACATTGTATGCATCTCTCAAAGTTGATTAGCTGATGGAATACATTGATAGCCAACCTACTTAGAGAATGTTATAATTAGCTCTTATATTTCTAGTTTATTTAGCTCTTATTAGAATGTGTATCTACTGTATATCTAAAGTAACTTAACAACATTTTGTAAGAGGCAGTCAAAGGAATGACACATAATACAGAATGCAAACTGTAGAATTCTGTGAATGGATGATCTTCTGAATGTTCTACAGTAATACCATTTACCCTTTTTCCACTTGTGCAGTGTGTAAATGTGTGTACACTGCCACAATTTTGTATGTTATTATTGGGTACCACAGCAGTCTACCATACTACAATGGGGTCAATCCAATTAGGTGCAAATTGTGGGTTTGTTTCTTGAAACTTGCAGACTTCGCATCGATGTGCGCTCCTGAGAATTCTCCAATCCACTTAAAAATGCCTATTCGCACTACTCGCAGCGGAGAGGTGCGAATTGACTGCCAAATGAGATTTGAGAGAAGTGCATGAAAAATTGGGGAGACCATCCTGGACCCCCCAAAATGGATACTTTAGTTAGCCATTGTGCTTGAGCATTAGTCAGCAGCCCGTTGCCAGAAGTGTTAAGGTGCGTACACACTAGACCAGTGGTTCTCAAACTCGGTCCTCAGGACCCCACATAGGTCAGGTTTTCCAGGTCACCCAGCACGTGCACAGGTGTACTCATTACTCACTAACACATTTTGAAAGATCCACAGGTGAAGCTAATTATTACACTTGTGATTGTGAGGAGGCCTGCAAAACATGCACTGTGTGGGGTCCTGAGGACAGAGTTTGAGAACCTGTGCACTAGACGATATTTTACACGATTAGCCCGATTTTGACACATCGGAATGACAAATTGTGTAAAATATGTCTAAATCGTGAGTGTCCACCCATGATCACAATGCTGATGCTCATACCTGTGGGTCGTACATTGCGTATTCAGATCTTGCATACTGCAGGCAAGATTTGCCAATCTCATACACGATTTTGTGCAGATAGATAGATTTTGTGCAGATTGATCTTTAGTCAGATTGGAAACTTTTTAGCACCATATCATGTCCTGGAGAACCTGGGAGCTGCTGAGGAGAGTTCAAGGGAAATCGCTCATGATATCACATTGTGAGCACATTCTTAAATGGAACACTTTGGCAGGAGGTGACCTGTCAAGATTTAGCAAAATATTTTCCACTACCAATTGTCATGCCTTCAGTATAGGGTTTGTTATGTTGCACTACTTCACATTAACAGCCCCACCTAGTGGTCAGGACAGCAGCAGTTTAAATCTGATCCATTTTGACCTTCTTAGCATGCCATAGCAGTCTAGCAATGCATTCTGGGCTAAAGGAGCTGTAAGCAGCCATTTCCTTTCTCACATGGTCCCAGACAGTCAGCATTACATATGCTCAACCTGGTACAGCATCCGATGGTGAGTTCTAAGCTTCAACTGTGCCATCATATTGTAGATCTGCTTAGTCAGTAATGCATGTTAGCTGTACTATGTGACATTGCAGCCTGTACTTCGCATACTGTATGTTTCATGTTGTATGCATATCCCATGTTATGTATATGTTTGCCTTGCATTCCCATGTACATATAGTAATTGCTTTTCATTGTTTTCAGTTTTACCACATTACTTATCATCACTCATCTCATCACATCACACATGCGCACACACGTGCACATTTGTTTATACACATCGATCTGTGTACATCCACGCAAGTTCCTCTATCGAATAATAAACTCAGTTCTTCAGATCACATCTGACAGGATTATTGGAAGATAGTGTATTGGTTATGCTGGCTGCTCCAAATTTGTCAGACACTTAGTGCGGGGCAGTACAGTAAAACATCGGGCTCCCAGCGTGTGATGCATATATCTGACTTCATCAGCAACATTTTCTGTCAGCAAGTGGGACATATACTGACTCACAGATCTGTTACACTGCCAGCCAGAGCTATCTGCATATGACAGCATAAGAGTTTGTATACAGTCTAACCGTGGCAGCTCAGCAATAGGAGTACCGCCATTGACTACACAGGAATTTCATAGTCAGTACAGCCACCTGCATATGACAGCACAAGAATTTCTATACAGTCTAACTGTGGCAGCTCAGCAATAGGAGTACCGCCATTGACTACACAGGAATTTCACAGTGTCAGTACAGCCACCTGCATATGGCAAGACAACAGTCCCTGCACAGTCAAACAGCCTAACAACAGTCCCAAGACCCTGACTACTCAGAGACCTGCTACAGTGTCAGCTCAGTTATCTGCACATTACAATACAGCAGCCTCTACACAGTCAAGCATTTGCATTCCATCATCATGTCACAGAAAATGACATCTTCATACAAAACAAGGTCCCAAGTCTCTAGTTCCTCCAAATCTTTATCTGTCAGCAATGCAGCCATAATGGCACGCGCAAAAGCGGAAGCTGAAAAAGTGCGGGCCACCTTTGCTGAACAAGAGATGCAATTGAAAATAGAAAAATCACATCTGGAAGCAGAAAGATCATGTCTGGATGCAGAAAGAGACATAGAGCGATAACGTCTGGAAGCAGAAAGATCATGTCTGGATGCAGAAAGAGACATAGAGCGATAACGTCTGGAAGCAGAAAGATCACTTCTGGATGCAGAAAAATCACGTCTGGTTGCAGAAAGAGATATGGAGAGGTCACGTCTGGATGCAGAAAGATCACTTCTGGATGCAGAAAGAACACGTCTGGTTGCAGAAAGAGATATGGAGAGGTCATGTCTGGATGCAGAAAGAGTTATGGAGAAACAATGCCTAGAAGCAATTAGTGAGAAGCTCACTGCAGAGAAGGAAGCGGCAGCCGCCATGGCTGAAGCAGATTTCATAGAGTCGGTAGAACTTCTTAATATAGGGAGGATCAATGTGAATGACGCAGAGCTTGGATCGCAGAATTCATTGCAACACACATCAGAATATGTCAATCAAGCATCCAAAATGGGCAGCAAACCTCAATCAGTGCAAAGCATGCATTCAGATTTCATCAGTGAAACAAGCCAAACACACTATGCAGCTCCCCCACTAGTCAACAGTGAACTGCGAACTTGCAAACAAGAGAATTCTAGACACAGGGAACCCATGAGGGACAACCTTCCCCCACACCAGGTGTCCGAATCTGCAAACTACAACAAAGGCACAACTACCCGCACACAAAAGTGGTATGATAAAAGCTAACAATAACCATACAATCCTAACAGGTATGACCACGCACCATTTACTCACCATGTTAATGCACAAACAACATCTTATAGAGCCAATCGAGACACATTAGACTTTGTCAAGTTTCTTGTTCGCCGTGAGCTGGTCACAAAAGGACTCTCAAAGTTCAATGATCACCCTGAGAGCTTCAGAGCCTGGCAATCCTCTTTCCAAAATGTAATCAGAGGGTTAGGACTTTCACATAGCGAAGAGATAGTCCTTTCAATTAAATGGCTTGGGAATGAATCCGCTGAACATGCTAGAAGGATAAGAGTGATCAACATTAACCACCATGAGAATGGCCTTAACAAGATCTGGAATAGATTAAATGAGTGCTACAGCTCACCAGAGATAATAGAAAGTGCACTATTCAAAAGAAGTGATGATTTCCCTAGGTTACTTAACAAAAGCTATCAGAGACTGAGAGAATTAAGTGACCTACTAATGGAGCTTCAAGTAGCCAAGTGTGAGGGAGACTTACCAGGACTTGCCTTCCTCGACACAGCCAGAGGCATTAACCCTATAGTGCAAAAGCTACCTTACAATCTGCAGGAGCAATGGCTCACCCATGGTTCCAAATATAAGCAGCGGCACAACGTGCCATTTCCACCATTCTCTATTTTTGTGGTCTTCGTGCATCAACAAGCTAAGACCAGGAATGATCCTAGTTTTGCCTTTACACTGACTAGCTCAACCCCTATTCTACCTAACCCCCACAATATGTCAGTTGCAGTTCACAAGACTAATGTGCATTATACAGATTCTTCCCACAGGTCTACCAATTCTACTCGTCAAGAGAACAAAGATAAAGATCCTGCCAAGCAGTGTCCCCTGCATAACAAACCGCATCCTCTCCTGAAATGCAGAGCCTTCAGAGAAAAGTCCCTGGAGAACCGCAAAGCATTCCTAAGAGAAAACGGCATCTGCTACAAGTGCTGCTCTTCTACAACCCACCTTGCCAAGGATTGTAAGGTTAGTGTTAACTGCATAGAATGTCACAGCACAGAACAAAACACAGCTCTACGCCCTGGACCTTCCCCATTAACTTTACAACACAGTTATGGTGACAAAGAGCATGGCGGGGAGCTCAGTGTGGAGCAAAGAGACACTACTGCAGTCATACCAGACATAACTTCACAATGTACTGAAGTCTGCAAAGACACTATTAGTGGCAAATCTTGCACCAAAATCTGTTTAGTCAGAGTCTACCCTAACGGCCAACCAGAGAAAGCCGTCAAACTTTATGCAATCCTAGATGACCAAAGCAGCAAGTCTCTAGCTAGATCAACATTCTTTGAGACCTTTAACATCAAAGGACTCAGCACTCCATACTCCTTAAGGACTTGTGCAGGGAGTTTCGAGACAATGGGGAGAAGAGCAATCGGCTATCAAGTCGAGTCCTTAGATGGAAAGACATGCCTTCCCTTACCCACTATCACTGAATGCAATAAGATCCCTGATAATAGGTCTGAAATCCCTACACCAGACGCAGCTATCCATCATGCACATTTGAAACGTATAGCACTTCTGATACCAGAACTGGACCCACTAGCCCAGATAATTCTACTCATTGTAAGAGATATCTTACGAGTCCACAAAGTCAGATGAACGGTCCACACAATGCTCCTTATGCTCAAAGATTAGACCTAGGATGGGTCATAATAGGAGAAGTATGTCTTGGAAATGTGCATAAACCAGTTACTGTCAACAGCATGTTTACCTGTACTTTAGAAAACGGTGCCCTTCCCTATTTCAACCATGTCACAATCACTTCCTCATAAAGGAACTATCACACTGCACTGTCATAGACTCTCCTAGTGACAACCACATCTTGCAGTCTTCCAAAGAACAAAAAGGGATGACCAAGTCGCAATGTCCATAGAGGACAATCTGTTCCTGGAAATAATGAAAAAGGGACTAGTCAAAGATGATAAAAGGTAGATTAATAAACTTCTGCGATCCAAATACTAAAAAATGCAGCAGGTATAAATCTGGTGACCTACACACGTCACCCGATATACAATATAGAAAGTAAATGAAAATGCCAGCGCTCCCTTTAGGAGATATAGGGAATGTAATTACTGTAGTAAAGAACACTTTAAATAGAAAGTCACATAGATAACATATAAATATCAGTTTCCCAAGAACAGTGAAAACTGGTTTCTTTGAAATTCCTTAGTAAACAGTGAAAACTGGTTTCTTAGATCCTCCAATTAAAACTTTTCCTAGTTATCGAGATAGCTTCTTTAAAAGAACTTCTTCAGCATATAACAGCACCTCAAAAAGATCACAATATGGATTCCACCATGTGAAGTGAAGTAACATTTATTTCTTACATGGTATAAAACAGTCCCAAAATCAATTCAGGAAATACAATCAAGATGGCAGCGTACCAGAATTGACCTTTACAGAAAGGCACAGTGTAAAAGCAGAAGGGGTTACAATGCTACCCCCACAGCAAGTCACCTTCCCTGCAGGTGGACAGGTCTCTCTCTGTAGTGGTGAAGACTGGCAGTCCCTTCAATACCAACGCGTTTCGGCCAACAGCCTTTATCAAGGTATATACATATGTTCGGAGGTGCATGGTTTATATAGAGGTTCTAATAAGTGATAGACCCGCTCTTTTTACTAATTGTCTGGGCGGGTGTGTACAAACGGGGCTATGCGTTCCATTCACTTGGAACACATGCCCGCTGCTTCCGCCGGAGGTGACGTCATGACCTCCTTATTAACCTACTGCACTGAGGGCTCCTTACACGCTATGCGTTCCATTACCATGGAACGCATTGCCGCTGTTTCCGCCAGAGGCAGTGTCACAAGGAGACCTCCCTATTACTTCCGCTGAAGCCGCCGGAAGTCTCAACATGATATACGTGCTGCATTCCACTCGATGCTACCAGGAGGTACCACACAAATAGGTGGACATCCACAAATGCATTCCACCTTTTCAAATGTACAAACAGCGTCTCTTTTATCATTATTTCTTATATCTAATATTACTGCATTGGTTTATATGCATGGATCTACTCAGTACAGAGAGGATCAGTGGGTATCATAACAGAAATGGTACCTTATAAATAATAAAGCGGCTAAATCAATAACAATATATATGGTCCCTCTATTGTGCAAATAACATTATAAAGTGCATGTATTGTAGGTTATAATGTCCAATGATTGAAAACATCTTTTTAAACCTAAATAAATATATCAAATACGTTAACAATATAAAAATAGGATAAATAGATTTTTTTAAAAAGGAGAATATGATACAATGTGCAAATAAGCTATAAATAAATACAGGCGTCTAAAAACACATAAATAACAGACTTCTATTATACATATCCCTTCCAGATCCTAATCATCGATAACCTAGTCACCCTGCGGGAACGCTAGTGGCGATCAAGCCATACTGACTGGGATACTACAGGGGGTTCCTAAAAATATTTTATTAAAGAAACCATTTTAATTCAAAATCGTTATTTAGACCGTCTGGTATTAGGGTTTTCATGTCATATATTAACTTCATTTCAGTTTTTGCTAATGAAGTTTCAACACCCTTTGATCTCCAGTGGTTCTCCACTTTTTTAATACCCATCATAGATCTAATACCACTAGTTAAACATGAGTGTTTTTCTTTGAAATGTTGCGATAGGGAGTGGTTTACAAAACCTTTTTTGATATTTCTTAAATGCTCCATCCATCTTTCTCTCAATTTTCTTGTGGTCCTCCCTATGTATTGAAGACCACACTTACATTCTATTATATATACACAATTTGTTGTATTGCATGTGATAAATTCGTTAATCTTAAAAACCTTTTTGGTCGTTCTCGAAGTATATTCTTCCACTTTGGATGGTTGGGTTGTGTGAGTCCTACAAATACTACATATTCCACATCTGTGGAACCCTTTCGTTTTTATCCTGCCACTCTTTTTATCAGGTATTGCGCTTTTAACCAGACAATTTTTAAAATTTGGCGCTCTTCTATATATAAATATTGGGTTTTCTGGAATGATCTCTTTTAACATAGGATCCTGTTTTAAAATATGCCAATTCCGTCTAAAAATGTGCTCCACACTTTTGTGATGGGTATTAAAAGTCGTAATGAATGCCATAGGTACTGGGTTATTATTTGTCTTACTATCTTTTTTGTATTCTAAAAGGGTATCTTGTGATATATCTTTGAAGCTTTCTATAGTAGCCTCAATTTGTGTTGTATCATACCCCTTCTTAATAAATTTATTTTTTAATTCCTGTGCTTGTGTCTCAAACACTGTTGTCTCTGTGCAATTTCTGCGTAAATGTTGTATCTGACCTTTGGGAATATTTCTCAACCAGTTGGGGTGATGATGACTATTATAATTAATGTAGGAGTTACTATCAGTAGGTTTCGTGTAGTTCCTGGTTGCAATCTTGTCCTGAATTTTATAAATAGTAAGGTCTAAAAAATTAATCTCTTGTTTATGTTAAAAAAAGTTAATGAAATATTAAAAGTATTACTATTCAGTTTTTCACAGAAATCTTCTAAAATATTCTCTGGCCCAGTCCATATAAAAAAAATATCGTCTATAAAACGTAGCCATATAGATAAAAATTGTTTAAAAGGATTATCATTCCATACATATATGTCCTCCCACCATCCCATAAAAAGGTTCGCATACGATGGGGCAAATTTGCTCCCCATCGCAGTCCCTTTGTTTTGAATGTAGTACTGACCTTGAAACCAGAAAAAGTTATTATGCAAGAGAAAATGGATGGAGTCTTTCAAAAAAGCTAATCTCGTATTATCATATTTATCTTCATATTTGTTAAAAGTGTGTTCAATCGCATCTATACCTAATTTGTGTTCAATAATGGTATAGAGAGAGCATACGTCAGCAGTAACTAAAATATATTCTTCCTTCATTTCTATGTTTCTTAGTTTCTTGATAACATCTATACTGTCTTTAATGTATGTTTTAAGCTTGATAACTTCAGGTTGTAAAAAATGATCTACAAAGTGTGATAGATTAGAAGACACTGAGTCGGTACTGGCAATAATGGGACGACCCGGTTGGTTAGTCAAGTCCTTATGAATTTTAGGTAACACATAAATCACAGGCAGACTAGTTTGATCTCTAATGATATATTTTCTTTCATTTTCTGTGATGGTCCCATTATTCTCATATTTTTGTACTAAAGAAACAAGGCTTTTTTAAATTTTCTCATTTGGGTTACTCTTTAGTAAATTGTACGTGGATCTGTCACCTAGTTGAAGCAGGATTTCGTTGTTATATTTTTCGGTGTCCATGACTACTATACTACCACCCTTGTCTGCCGGTTTGATGGTAATATCTCTATTTTTTTCCAATCTGACAAGCGCTTCTTTTTCTTTTTTCGAGATATTGTGATGTAATTTATTATTTTTCAAATCTATTTGATCCATTTCATTGCAGACTATTTTGGTAAAGCTATCAAGGAAACAACCTCTGTTAAATGTGGGGTTGAAGGTCGACTTAGGTTTGAAGTGATTAATCTCTTTCTCTAAGAACTCTTTTTTTGACTAATAAAATATTTTTTTCAAGGACAGTTTGCGTACAAATTTCTGTATATCAATATAAGCTTCGAATTTATTAAGTTTATATACCGGAGCAAATTTTAATCCTTTACTCAAAATGTTCTTTTCATCTTCATCAAGCTGATGGCTACTTAAATGAAATATTTTTGTAGTCTCCTCTTTTGATTTATTATCGTTGGTTAATCTCTTTTTATTCCTATTTTTAAGTTTACCAGAACCCTTCCCTCTTTTACCTGTGTTCTTTTCTTTTTGGTAGGGGCAATGTTTATCTTTTCCTGTGTCTCCTCCCACTCAATTCTAAAAAATCTTCATTCCTTAGTACTTCATATCTATTTGATCCAGTCCATCGGTCATTCCCCACTTGTCTTTCTCTATTATAAGTTTTCCTTCTTTCAGGTGTAGGATAAAAACGACCCCTATCTTCTCTGTAATGATCAATTTTATTACCGAAATGTCTGTTCTTTTCCCAATATGTGGGATACCTGGATTTCACTATGTCCCTATCTCTAAAATGGGTCTGTCTATTTGAAACTAGTCCAGATCCATTATTATATGAATGTCTCCTAGGTGACCTATACCTTTTTTTTTTCTTGATGTTGTTTGAGATTGGGGTTCGGAAGTGTATAGGGCAAACAGGCGGTGTTCTAATTTCTTCATAACTTTTCTCACTCAGATCATCTAGTTCTGGGTCTTTTTGTTCAGAGGGATCATTACTATCTCTCAAATATTTATTCTGTTTTTTTAGGATTATTTCTTTTTCTTTTCGTATAATTCTAATCTCCATTTCTCTCTCTAATTCCTTATATTCGTTTGACTCACGGTAGGGGTTTATTAATGATGTCAGTTCGGAAATCTCTTTTTCTATATTGGTCAAATTCTCTTTCCTTTCCCTAATTATCAAGTTCATTAACGAATTAGAACAATTCTTTAGAATAAGATTCCATTCATTTTCAAACTCTTCATTTGTGTCGAATGTACACGATTTCTTAATCAGTAGACCTTTTGGTACCATTTGGTCAGCCAGGTACCTCTCTAATGTAGCTATTTCCCACCAAATCTTACTCTCGCGAATAAGTATTTTTTCTAGTGTCGACATCATCCCTTCTACATCTTCATCAACTAAAGTTGTGGTATCCGTGTCAATATTCTTTCTCATATCAAAGATTTAGTTAATTAATAATTTTCTTTTATCCCTGTATCCCAACATGGTCAGCAGAAAAATAAATGTGTATGTATAAGATAAAAGGTAGATTAATAAACTTCTGCGATCCAAATACTAAAAAATGCAGCAGGTATAAATCTGGTGACCTACACACGTCACCCGATATACAATATAGAAAGTAAATGAAAATGCCAGCGCTCCCTTTAGGAGATATAGGGAATGTAATTACTGTAGTAAAGAACACTTTAAATAGAAAGTCACATAGATAACATATAAATATCAGTTTCCCAAGAACAGTGAAAACTGGTTTCTTTGAAATTCCTTAGTAAACAGTGAAAACTGGTTTCTTAGATCCTCCAATTAAAACTTTTCCTAATTATCGAGATAGCTTCTTTAAAAGAACTTCTTCAGCATATAACATATAACAGCACCTCAAAAAGATCACAATATGGATTCCACCATGTATAATTCTAATCTCCATTTCTCTCTCTAATTCCTTATATTCGTTTGACTCACGGTAGGGGTTTATTAATGATGTCAGTTCGGAAATCTCTTTTTCTATATTGGTCAAATTCTCTTTCCTTTCCCTAATTATCAAGTTCATTAATGAATTAGAACAATTCTTTAGAATAAGATTCCATTAATTTTCAAACTCTTCATTTGTGTCGAATGTACACGATTTCTTAATCAGTAGACCTTTTGGTACCATTTGGTCAGCCAGGTACCTCTCTAATGTAGCTATTTTCTGTGCCTTTCTGTAAAGGTCAATTCTGGTACGTTGCCATCTTGATTGTATTTCCTGAATTGATTTTGGGACTGTTTTATACCATGTAAGAAATAGATGTTACTTCACTTCACATGGTGGAATCCATATTGTGATCTTTTTGAGGTGCTGTTATATGCTGAAGAAGTTCTTTTAAGGAAGCTATCTCGATAACTAGGAAAAGTTTTAATTGGAGGATCTAAGAAACCAGTTTTCACTGTTTACTAAGGAATTTCAAAGAAACCAGTTTTCACTGTTCTTGGGAAACTGATATTTATATGTTATCTATGTGACTTTCTATTTAAAGTGTTCTTTACTACAGTAATTACATTCCCTATATCTTCTAAAGGGAGCGCTGGCATTTTCATTTACTTTCTATATAGTCAAAGATGATGCCAACAGCTGGGTTGCACCTCTACCCTTTAAAACACAAAGACGACGCCTACCTAACAACAGAGAACAAGTATTTAAACGCTTCTCTTCACTAAAATGCAACTTCCACAGGAAGCCAGAAATGAAAGATCACTTCTTTTCTTTCATGGACAAAATATTTGAGAACAATCATGCTGAGATAGCTCCCATTCTTAAAGACACAGATGAATGTTTGGAGTATACCAGCCAAAGAAACCAGGTCAGATCAGGGTCGTGTTTGATCCAGTGCCATTTAAGTTCGAAGGCATCTCCTTAAATGATGTTCTCCTGACAGGACCAGACCTTAACAACAAACTCCTTGGAGTACTTATACGTTTCCGCAAGGACTCTATTGTCTTCACAGCTGACATTCAACAAATGTTTCATTGCTTCCTCGTGAGGGAAAGTGACAGGAATTTCCTAAGATTCCTTTGGTTCAGAGACAACGACCCCTCTAAAGATATTGCAGAGTACCGCATGAAGGTACACATCTTTGGTAACAGCCCTTCCCCTGCAGTTGCCATCTACGGACTCAGACATTCAGCTCAAGAGGGTTAGCTAGAGTATTGTTCTGATGTTAGACAACTTGTGGAAAAAGATTTCTACGTAGATGACTGTTTAAAATCTATGCCAACTGATGAGACAGCTTCCTCAAGAGAGCTCAGGAAATGCTTGCCTGCTCTAATCTCAGGCTTCACAAAATAGCTTCCAACAGCAAAAGAGTGATGGAAGCCTTCCCTTCTCAAGATCATACCAGTGACTTAAGGGATTCAGATTTAGGAACTGATTCTCCACCAGCTCAACGTAGCCTTGGACTCTTATGGGACTTAAAATCTGACTCCTTTACCTTCCAAGTGAACAGTGAGGAAAGACCCAGAGGTGTCTTGTTTGTTATAAACAGCTTGTATGACCCCTTAGGAATTGCTGCTCCTGTCACTATCCAAGGTAAAGCCTTGCTCAGAGACCTAACCTGCGAGTCATCCGACTGGGACGCGCCACTGTCTCCTCAGAAAAGAGATTTGTGGGAGGAGTGGAAAAGTTATCTGTCCACTTTAACCAACCTTTACACGTTTGTATGCTCCTGTGCCTTCTACAGAAGTACAAAACCAGAGACTATGGACCTCATTCAGAGTCGGTCGAAGTGGTAGCACGGTCGTACGCCACCGATGTTCGCTATACTGCGCATACGTAAAGTTCGCAATACGCGTGCGCAAACTAGCCGCTACGATCAGAAATTTCTCTCTACTTGAACACAGCCAGGTCGGTAGTTTGATTGACAGATTGAGGCGTTTGTGGGTGGTAACAGGGGAAGGTGCTTGAAAACGGGCGAGTGGAGATCCGAACGCAGGCGTGCCTAATTATGCGAACGGCATTTTATGCGAGTGCATACGGTTTATGGGAGTGCATAATTAACAAAGTAGCGTCATGGCACATGTGACATGGGAGGTTTTTACACTGACATGATTGTAGAGCTTAAGAGAGGGTATGGTCAACCTTAAGCTCTACGACCAGTTACGATGGTTCCCGATGGTCTCGATTAATCCTTATATGCCTGGAGATGACGTGCAATGCGTACGAAAAGGGGGCGTATTTTTTTTAATTCCGGCCGCTTCCTCCCCTTGGTCGGCCAGCTACCGATCCGAACTTAGGGACGCAACTTGCGAGGGAATCATTTGCATATCCGGCCCCTTTTCCCGTACGACCGTGCGTATGCTTCGACCGATTCTGAATGAGGTCCCATGTGTATTTTCTGATGCTTCAATCCAAGCAATTGCTGCTGTTGCATATCTTAAAACTGTGGATATTAGAGGCCAGTGTCATATTGGGTTTGTCATGGGCAAAGCGAAGTTAGCACCACTTCCAGAGCATACCATACCCAGGCTAGAATTTTGTGCTGCAGTGCTAGCTGTGACAACGATCCATACCATGATCTCAAATTGTCAACTTGAGCCATACAGATTGCAAAGATTCTCAACTTGGAAATCACTTCTTAGAGCAATTACCTGCCTAACTCACATAGCCCGTTCATTTAAATGTGCCACATCTCTAAGAGTGACTGAATGTAAAGGTTGGCATCACTGTCAAAATATTTACGCAACCAAAGAATTACAAATTCACTCAAACATCAACACTAAAGGTGTAGAGAGATACCTCAGTGAGCAAAGTTGTAGATGGACTTTCAACCCGCCTCATTCTTCTCATATGGGAGTTACATGGGAAAGAATGACTGGCATCATACGCAGAATCCTTGATTCCATATTCCTACAAGTAGGTACTGCAAGACTTACTCACGAGAGTTTAACAACTTTCATGGGTGAAGTCTCAGCTATCGTCAATGCTAGACCTTTGACTTCAGTTTCTAATGACCCAAAAGATCCGCTTCTACTTACTCCTGCTACTCTTCTTACTCAGAAGACCGGGACTATCTATGCTCCTTCTGGAGCGTTCTCCAACAAAGACTTATTCAAACGACAATGGAGGCAAGTTCAAAGCCTAGCAAACACCTTTTGGGACAGGTGGAAAAGACAATATATCTCTACCCTGCAGCCAAGGACCAAGTGGCAAGTTGCCAAACCCAACCTAAAACCTTGTGACATTGTGCTTGTCAGAGTTTGTCAGTCACAACGTAACGAGTGGCCTTTGAGTATTGTCACCAAGACGTTCCCGAGCAAGGACGGAAAAGTTCGTAAGGCCGAGGTCAAGATCTGTAAGCAAGGAGAGACTAAGTTGTTTCTCAGACCAGTGTCTGAACTGTTTTTACTGTTACCTACTAAGAGTTTAAATTTGTGGTATCAACGATACCAGACGGGGAGTGTCATGCCTTCAGCATAGGGTTTGTTATGTTGCACTAATTCACATTAGCAGGCCCACCTAGTGGTCAGGACAGCAGCAGTTTAAATCTGATCCATTTTGACCCTCTTAGCATGCCATAGAAGTCTAGCAATGCATTCTGGGCTAAAGGAGCTGTAAGCAGCCGTTTCCTTTCTCACATGGTCCCAGACAGTCAGCATTACATATGCTCAACCTGGTACAGCATCCGATGGTGAGTTCTAAGCTTCAACTGTGCCATCATATTGTAGATCTGCTTAGTCAGTAATGCATGTTAGCTGTACTATGTAACATTGCAGCCTGTACTTCGCATACTGTATGTTTCATGTTGTTTGCATATCCCATGTTATGTATATGTTTGCCTTGCATTCCCATGTACATATAGTAACTGCTTTTCATTGTTTGTTTTCTGTTTTACCCCATTACTTATCATCACTCATCTCATCACATCACACATGCGCACACACGTGCACATTTGTTTATACGCATCGATCTGTGTATATCCACGCAAGTTCCTCTATCGAATAATAAACTCAGTTCTTCAGATCACATCTGACTGGATTATTGGAAGATAGAGTATTGGTTATGCTGGCTGCTCCAAATTTTCCATATCTCCTAGTTGGTGCACAGGTCTATTTATTACTAGCTGACACATGTTTAAAGATCCACAGGTGGTGCTAATTGTTTCATTTGTGATACTGAGAAGAACATGCAGCACTAGTAAAATTTTATTATATTATGTAACATGGGGTGTAGAAATAAAGACTCACGACAGGCAGGTACTCTGTAAAGCAGTGTCTTTAATGGCTGCAGAGCCTGCACTTTAGCATGCATAGGCCTAGGCCTAGACACACAGGCACATAACATAAATAAACAAATGAAAGTAGTGTCCCAGCACTCCCAATGCTTAATGGTCAGTCTTCTGCAATGGCCTGCAGCCATAATCTGCCATGCTCTTCTAGCACAGCCAATCTCATCAGTCCCTTTGGTCTAATAAACTGGCCGCTAGCCAGCGTCAGTGCCCAGAGCACTGGGTGTATGAGAGTTTTAAACCCTTTCTGTCTCTCAGTTATGAGCTGCAGCTGGGCTTGTGCAACTGTGAAAACCTGGAGTTCCAAACCTCCCTTGCTGCTGCAAGCTGCACAGGCTTCACTCTAACATCCCTTGGAGGGAGCTGATCCCACAGGAATGTGGGTAATTCAGGTGAGAGACAACCCCTCTCACCACAATTACTATTTATATTGTGGTCATGGTGTGGGATGGGGAGGGGGGTTTCTAGGCAACTTGATTCCCCCATTTCCCCCCCCCCCCATGTTTGCCTGTGCTATAGACTCCCTATAGACTCACTAGTGAGTATTTTCTGACTGTGGTTGTTAGATGGCAGAGAATATGCAATTGCATAAAAGACTCTCCATCAGTTCCACATGGCTAAATTATAATGTGACAATTGTAGAAAGTACACCATTAGTGTGTGTTCTTCCTACAGCAAACATTAGTACTCTAGGGAAACCTCAATTAGGGGCTGTTATTTTTTTCTTATTAGATAACTTGTTAATAAGCAACACTTTTTGACTGTACACTACTTGTAATTTATAGTAAAACATTTTGACTACATAATAGTGTCTTTTGATGGCCTATTGCTATTTTTCTGCTTTGTCCCAAACTCCAGCAATTGGAAAAACCCCTCTAGAAATCTTGCAATTGTCCCAGCACTCCTGCCCTGGTTGTAGCCAACTATTAAATGTATTGCAAATGTATTTACTCAATGGTTACAAGATTTTTTGTAAACTGTATTCAAAAACTGGTAACAGTTTATCCAATTGTTCTCAAGAAATGAGACCATCCAGTAGTAGCAGCATTTTTACCCCTTCACCAGAAATCTGGATCCAACCCGAGACACTAAGCACAGACTGAGCAGGGGTCGGAGCCAGGTTTCCCCCCCCCCCCTTTTATACCAGTGGCTGAATGCGCGTCATTTTCTGGGTCCAGCCAGTCACACCGCACCCCGGTCTTCTGGCATTACAGTGGACACTTGGAGATAATGTTATCTCCAAGTGCTACTGAAGCCAGCTAATCCGCTAGTTTGAGGCATGACCCAGATCATCGTGACCAAGGTCATGCTGATCGTTAGCCGGGCTGTTTCCGTGTTCAACCATGCTCGCTACCTGGGTGGGATTCCTGGGGCATCAGACTCAGGTTATTTTTTAGGGACCCTTTTCCACTGAGCCACCACCCAGGTTGAATCGGCAATAACCCGGGTTATTGTTTCAGTGGAAAAAGGGCATAGGACAGAACTGTAATATGAATTTAAAATAGATACCAAGGGGTAAATGTACTAAGATTTGAGTTTGGTCGAGATTGCAATCTCGGGTGAGTTTAGGCATGTTTTTCATATCGCAAATTTACTAAAGGCAAACTCTGGTGAGTTTGGGAGAGAGTTGTTTAATCTCACTCGTAAAACTCAGTTGAGATCGCAAACTCGAATCTTCTCACCATCGGGCAAACTTGGAAGTACTTTTCATGAAAAAGATGCTGTTTGCAAATTTACCAAAAATCAAGATTACAATCTCGGGTGAGATAACAGCAAACTCGCTTAGAAATTAAAGTTTTAAACACTCACCTCCGGAGCTGCGAGTTTTCCAGAAACATACACAGATCACTGTGATTTGTGTATGTTTCTGCATGTGTACTTAATGTAAAGTGTTTCTATTTAAAAATAAATGACGTAGGGTCCCCCCCACAAGCCATAACCAGCCCCGGACTGGTCAGCCAGTCCTGGTTCCAAAAATGATGGGGAACAAAACGAGTAGTGTTCCACCTTAGTTTAGGAACCAGCACCTGGCTGCAGGGCCAGTGCTGGTTTTAAATATGGGGGGGAAATTGTGGAGGGGTCCCCCTATATTTAAAACTAGCACCAGACCCAAACCAACCGGGGTGTAATGCCACAACCAGGAAAGCCTATTACCGGGTCTCCATGGCCAAAGCATTCTCACCCCAAGCCATTCAGGCCAAGCCGGGGATCTCAGGGGAGGTGGGGACCCCCCAAACAAGGGGTCCCCCCTCCCGAAACCCCAGGCTTGCTGATTGGCTAGCGGCCCATGAGAAATAACAGATGATTTCGGTCATCTGTTATTTTGTGAGGTGCAAGTATATGTAACAACATATATTTACACCTGTCTGTTTGGTTCGCGCAAGTCGGTTTTTTGTATTGCCATGATCGTGGATGCCAACGGAGAGCGGCGCCAGGATGGAGATGAGTATGGGATCTTTTTCCAGGGACAGCAATGGATTCTACCTGGGAGAAGAAGACTGGCTGGTACAGGTAAGTATGTGTGAGTGGGTTAGGTGTATGTATTCAAGTTTTACGAGATACGGTGTGTGTGTACTGTAGTTTTTTAACTATTTATTTTACAGTGGGGGTACAGGTGTTGGCTGCCTGCTGACACTTGTAGTTCCACAAGTGCCAAAGAGCAGGCACTGCAAAATACAATAGTTTTCTTCTATTTTACACTTTATTACCCCCATACCCACCACTCCATGGGTGTGGGGAAGAGCCCCGGGGTTCAGACCAAGCCTGGGGTTTCTGGAGAGTGGGGACCCCTTTTTTGGGGGGTCCCTACCTCCCCTGAGATTCCCGGCTTGGCCTGACCGGCTTGGGCTGGGAATGCTTTAGCCATGGAGACCCGGTAATAGGGTCTCCTGGCTGTGGCATTACACCCCGGTCGGTTTGTGTCCGGTGCTGGTTTTTAAATATACAGGGACCCCTACCTAATTTTTTCCCCCCTTATAGTTAAAACCAGCACTGGCCCTGCAGCCAGGTGCTGGTTCCTAAATTACGGTGGAACCCTACTTCTTTTGTTCTCCCGAGCTAGCAGCCTGATATGTGCAGGCCGCTAGCTCGGGAGAGATTTGCAGAGCAAAAACACTGCAATCTCGGGTGAGCAATCTCATCTAAACTTGCAACTCGGGGCAGATATCTCGATCTGCATCACCATCGGAAAATTCACTTTCAGCTAAACTCACTTCTTAGTAAATTTGCGAGATGAAAAATGGGAAAATCACCCAAGATTTGGCGTTGCAAATCTAGATTAAAAAAAAAAAACTCGACCAAATTCGAATCTTAGTAAATTTACCCCCTACAGTTCTGTTCCAGTCACATTTATCTTACTTAGTAGTCTACCTAATATTTTAATTCCATTATCACCATCTGTGTATCCAAGTGTCTTGCTGTTGTGTGTTGGAATAGAGATTAAAAAAAAAATATTATCCTAAAATGGAAATGGTTTGAAGGAGTAAATAGCTTTTATCTGATTTGACTGCAATATACAGTACTTGCATTACCTATTGTTTAATTATATTATATTTCACATAATATGTTCTATATTGTTTCAGCTAATTTAAAGATTGGATGAAACTCTACTGCTCTGATTCTAGTGACATTTCTGCTTCATTATCTTTGACGACTTCATACTGTAGCTCAATTTGCTGTGAAGTTTATATTTTACATGTGTTAATCGTCTCTGTGGAATCATTTCTCCTGGGGAGAAGAAGATTAAAATCCATTACTATGGTTATCAGTGGTGGAATATATTTGAGCCTTAATTCTTTTCTACAACAGTGAGAGTTTTTTTGTACTAGCTAAGCAACACATTTTCTCTATATTTGAATAACCCAAAACAGTTCCTTTATGAGTAAAGCAGTTAATAAATAAAATTACAGTAAGCCATGAAAGCTCCTCATTTATCTGACTTATTTCAGAATATTTTAGTGGCTCTATAAATGGGACATAATCTGGCTTTTCAGAAAGAAACCTTATTGGAAGTAAGATTTATTAATATTAAATTAGCAGTATCTTCATGCAGAAACTCATGAATAATCAAGCATTTGCTAGACAGGAAAACAAAGAACTTGTCAGTATTATTCCCTGGATATTTACATTTATTTCATTTTGTCACTGGTTGTATAAATAAGAAAACATTATGCTGGATGTCAGTATGTAAGAGACATATTTGACTAATGTTAATGTTATCCCCCCCTCCACCCCTTTTTTTTAGTGTGCAGTGTGGTACAAAGTGCTTTTCTGATACACCTCCTGTGGCCCCTCGCTAGCTCTTTAGGGTTGGGCAATACATAAGAAGGGAGTCATAGACAAAGCAGGGTTTTTTTCCAGTTGCCCAGCCAGTTTCCCGGCCAGCAGTTCAAATCATGACTACAATAGCTGTATTGTATAATATAATTTTTATAAAGCTGCTGCCAACTTATACAGTATATAGGATGGATCTGAGTTGCTGCGCATACCAGGGGGGTTTGGCATGATTGACTGCCAGACATGAGCCCGGCAGTTCAAATCCCGACACCAGTATGCCGAAGAGCGCAGATCCTGAAGGAGGTAAGTAAGCTATCTAACCCTCCCCTCTCCCCCCCTAACCCTCCTTTAGGGGTGCATAACCCTAACCCCCTTCCCTCTAGTGCCTAACCCTAACCTCCCCCAGGGTGCCTAAACTTAACCCCCCCTCCCCGCACCCTAAACCTGACCCTCCCTGGGGGGGTGCCTAACCCTAACCTCTCCCCCGGGGGTGCCTAACACTAACCCCCCCTTCCCCTAGCCTGACCCTAACCCTCCCGGGAGGGTGCCTAACCCTAAGTCCCCCCGGGAGCCTCTAAACCTAACCCTCCTCCCCCCACGGCTGTCCGCTCACGACGCCCGGCTTACCTTCGTTCGGTATGCCTGGCATCGGGATTTCGGCAGGTGGATAATGATAAGCGCCGGTATTTCGACACCTATCATTAGTCCCCTGCCAGGATTGCACAATCGGGAAACCGGTGATCGGTATTTCGACCGTCGGCTTCTTGTCTAACTCCCTACCATGGACAGCAGCTTTTCCTGGTCTGCTATGTGTGTGGAACTGAGTGTTCAATCTGCGTACAACACCAGACTGTTGCATGTTAAGTGCTAATTATGCCCACTCCATGGACTGGCCACACTCTAAAATAAAGGCTATGTAAACCCCCTTCTAAAAATCCTGTGTTTGCCCCTGGGGGTCCCTGCCAATACATGCTTTATAACAGTCACACATATTGACATAGGTATAGACATATGCCAAACATTCTCTTATAAAAAATATACCGCTTTATTTGTCTCCTACCGCACATGACTTTCAGAACAATAAGAGTACAGTTATAGCAAGCTTCTCCTCTCTCTCCAGCTTACGGATATGGTTACATTACACTGCATCCTCCACCAGCACAGTCTTAAGGTACAATTATAATAGATGCTTTGCACAATTCGTAATCAGGTCCACCTGGTCTTGGCTTGGATGGTGCTTGTCATTCTCCAGCACATTTCCAACTGCTCTTATCTCTGCAGCTTCAATGGAGGACACACCCTACCAAAAGTGAAATATTCCCCCATTGTGTGCTACTGCACTGTTTTTCTTTGCCTCTCTGCAAACAATGTACAGAGGACCTGATTCAGACCCGCTCGCGAACACTGAGCGATCGCAAGTGGGTCGATGTTGGCCCAGTGCGCATGCGCACGAGGGAGCCGGCTCCGTCGTGCGCATGCGCGAGACCCGGATAGCGACGGCCAAGCCGTCACTATGGGTCTCGCTACAAAGGGGTGACTGACAGCACGCCCCCTTTGGTGGGCGTGCCGGGGGCGTGGCTGCCCAGACGGAGGTGTTCCCATGGGAACGCCTACCGTCTGGGGCCGGCCCCACTGACATCACAAGTGATGTCAGTGGGAGTGCTCTCGGCTCTGATAGAGCCGAAAGCACTCCAGGGCTTGCGGCAACGAGACCCTACCACAAGGGTCTTGTCGCAAGCCCGATGGTCGCGATGGTCTTGACCATCGCGACCATCTTTTTGGCCGCTCGCTATAGCTGTGGGTGGTCACCCACAGCTATGCGAGCGGCCAGGAGGCCGCTCTAAAAAAAGAGAAAGACGGCCCTGATTCAGAGCGAGCACTCTCTCAGAGCATCCGGCTCTGAATCAGGGCCAGAATTCTTTTGTACTCCTATTTCACATGGGACAACAGTATACTGACTTCTCCAATGCAGCTATGACATTCTCAGCCGCAACCCACCCATCTCCTACAGGGATAGCCACACTGCTCCAACAGTGACCCCCCCACACACACACACCCCACCCATATTAATGGCTGCTGGGTCCTTTTAATGCAAAAGGGAAATCCTCTTCACCTTAACAGTAGGTCTCTCTATCATTGGTAACTCCTCTTCCTCCTCAGCAATATCTGCAGTGTTTACCCTCTCCTGGGTGTTACTGGGCTGCTCACGCTGCAAACCTCCTGCTCTTTCTAGGCTTTATCTCTTTGGTCTTCTCCATCTCTTTCTCTCCTCGGGAGTTAGATGGGCATCTTAGAAGCCTCCACAGCCTGGCTCTTCTCGCCTGCCAGGGGAGCGCAGGATCTCCCTTCCTGCTCCCCAGCTCTAAGATGTCATGTAGGGATGGAAATCGGAAACTGATTGCAACCATTGATGTTCTCATTCTCAATCTCAATCTGTACTTTCTCCTTCGAATTGTGGGTATTCAATAGTTGCCAGCCATTGGATGCAGCTTTCCGATGACCATCCGATGGCTGACAGTTTGTTAGCAGCTGAGGACAGAAGTGGTGTTGGCAGCTCAGCTTATATGTGCATGTGCAAAGCTACGACTGCTTCTGCACATGTGCACAGTGTAACCATCAATGGTTATACACAGGGGCATTTTAAGAGGAGGGGGCCCGTGTGCAGACTCAGTGCAGGCCCCCTCCTCTCTCCAGCGGTGCAGTGGTGCAGTAGATTCTGACTTAGTGGCCACCGCCATTTTCCCAGTGATTTTTGTTGCTACGGACAGGTAAGTATAAGGCTATATGGGTGCAGGATGTGCAGTGTGGGCCCCCTGGACCCAGGGGCCTGTATCCACTGCACACCCTGCACCCATTATAGATACGCCCCTGGTTATACAGATGTGTCCCTATACATCTTATTCCTTGCACGTTAAACAGCCCTTCTAGTCGCTTCATGCCATGGTGTGACTCTTTAGCGCCGAGCGTTTTTCTGTGCAAATTTTTTCTTTAAAATACATCTTATTCGATGCTTACGGGATGCACAAGCAGCTTCTGCTGATTAATATGATGTGTGCCATGCCTGTATTCTGTGTGTGCCTGCGGGTGTATCTGCATGTGAAATGCTATATTACAGTGTCACAGTCGCCGACACTGTAGTATTTTGCATGCAGACATACCCGCAGACACACACAGAATATAGGCATGCTACATATCATTGCTGTGCAAATCTAATGAGATGCATTTGAGGGTAAAAAGTTGCAAGAAAAGACGCTCTGTGCTCCCGAGTCACATGGTGCTCACGTGTTACCCAGTGCTAGGAGGTAAGATGTATGTGGAATGGACACATCTGTACCATTAAATGGTTTTGATGCAATGCCTACTAGCCATTGCATGACTTGATTTGATGCGGCAAGCCTGGCAACCATTTGATGCTGGGCTTCCGATATCCATCCCTAATGTCATGTCTCCTCCGAGGTGGCAGAATCTGTTCCATTTATAGGTTGCACTTCCCATTTGATGATGTTTCCTACTTGGTCACACCCATTGTGGTGGCAGAATTTGGTCACCCCCTTTTTCTCTACAAAACCCTCCCCAGGTCTCAGGCATGAAGTATCTGCAACAGGCACCAATAATAAACACTGAAAGTGCTGTTACCAATACCACCAAATACATATACTGTATATACATAATGGTATTTGTTTTATATTTCTCGGCACACAGTACGCATGCCCCTACTGGGCACAGACGCAGTCCATTTATTATCTGGTTTGCACTATCATCTAGTTTATGAAGTTAGGTCTAAGAATCACATCCTGCGCAAATGACAAAATCACCAAACAGCTCAGCCTGTTATGTTTAGCATATACATTCCAGCAGCCCAAAAAGAAGGCATGGCCTTGCAGGCAAGGGGCGTGGTCATCAATCTGAGGGCTTACTTACATCCAACAATAGCTTAGACAGTTTTAGTAATACATCCTACATTGCCTTATTTGTACACAATACATCAACTTAATAAAGTGTCATATACAAGAGACACATTCATTAAATTTAAGTCACATTTATTCTATAAAATTTAACTAAATTCATACACAAATGAAAATATAAATACAAATGAAATTAAATTCAGTTCAATTACATTCAATAAAAACACAAGCACAAATTTCTGTGTGCATGAGCAGTACGCAAATGGGTATCTTGCCCACCCTAACCAAAAAGAAAAAATACATATAGCCATACTCTAAATGAGTCTCTATATGTATTACAAATAGTGGCAGGGTATGTTGTTGGTTAATTGTAATTTATGGTAATAGTTCAGATCATTCCTCACAAGTGAATACACTTGTTATTCTGCTACCCTATGTATCAAGTGTTCCCAACACAACTTCAATTGTGAGCTTCTATGGTAGGGCCACCGTAACCTTCTATTTCATGCCATGCTACTTTTTATGTTATAATCCCTTCAATTTATAGAGCTGCATAATATGTTAGCACTTTATAAATAAAACAATTCTAAAAAGATAAGGCATAGTATATAGAATACAGTATATGTTGCCTTAATAACGGATTTCAAAGCTGACATTTTGGAAAGTATGCCCTTTATGTAAACTGAATATTCTCTGTGGGTCTTTTCTGGAAATGCATTATCTGTAGTGAAAACATGGTGACTTATAAGAGTTAACTTAATTCATCATAGTAGAATCAGCCTTGATTGTGTGTGATGAATAATAGCGGTGGGTGGTAAAGAAGGAAGGTAATGAAAGGTGGTGATGAATAACTCATCTAAGTGTGTGTGAAGAGGGATTTTCAGGGGTTGACTAATTAGAGAGGGGATTGGTGAGCTTTCTGGGGGGCCAAGAAAGGCGGCACCAGGGCCCAACATTAGTCTTGTTGACCATGCACTTGACTACCATGGAAGGGGACATTTAAACAAAGATGTGTCAGTTTCTAAGTGAGTCTGACTGAACACTGCTGCAGCAAGGACAAGTAGCATTTGCAGAAACACCCAAGGCAAGAAGCCAGATTAGTTGGGCTGGTGAGTGAGAGTCCTCCTGAATTGTGGGGGACCAGTGGCGGAACTAGAGAGTGGTGGGCCCAGGTGCAAGAACATGCTTTGGTTTCCCCTATGCAGTGCCCCACGTAGTGGACCCCTATGCAGTTCTCCTCATATAGTGCCCCCAGTAGTAGTCCCCCGCTATGCAGTGCCCCCACTAGTAGTCCCCCCTATGTGCAGTGCCCCCAGTAGTAGTCCCCCCTATGTGCAGTGCCCCCAGTAGTAGCCCCCACTATGTGCACTGCCCTCAGTAGTAGCCCCCACTATGTGCACTGCCCCCAGTAGTTGTCCCACCTATGTGCAGTGCCCTAAGTAGTAGTCCCCGCTATGTGCACTGCCCCCAGTAGTTGTCCCACCTATGTGCAGTGCCCCCAGTAGTAGTACCCCCTATGTGCAGTGCCCCCAGTAGTAGTCCCCGCTATGTGCACTGCCCCCAGTAGTTGTCCCACCTATGTGTGCAGTGCCCCCAGTAGTAGTCCCCGCTATGTGCATTGCCCCCAGTAGTTGTCCCACCTATGTGCAGTGCCCCCAGTAGTAGTACCCCCTATGTGCAGTGCCCCCAGTAGTAGTCCGCCTATAGAACAAACACACACGAAATCCCCGCTCCTGCACCCGCTGCTCCTTCGTCCTTCCGACCCGCTCTCGCTATGCACTATGGGAGAGACGTCAAGACATCTCTCCCATCAAACACTGCAGGAGCCGGAAGGCGGAGCTCATGAGTGAGCTCCAGCCTGGCTCCCTCCATGGATGCAGCAGCCAAAGAGAGTCTGTCTGACTCTCATTGGCTGCCAAAACAAACACACCGCCGCCAGGTAGTACGGATGTACTACCTGAGGCCGGCGGCGGTGATTGTTATGTAGTGCAGACCGCACTCACTGAGGTCCGCACTACACTGTGGGGCCCGAAGGACACTGTCAGCAGGTGCAGCAGTGCTGTTGGCTGCAGGGGCTCTGGGCTGTACCGCCGCTAGTTCCGTCACTGTGGGGTACCATGGCATGATACTGCTATAGTTACACTTTGCAATGTATAGGCACAAATATACGATTGCAGCATTTAGAAGAAGTGTTCATTGTAGCATTACCAAACATAATTTCCTTAGCTAAAACTGCTAGAATGCAAGAGTAAACACAATTTCAATTATACATTTTTAGCAATATTAATCAAGATAAAAAATAGATCACCTGATGTTTTCCTTGAATTAGTTTAACAGCTTTTTTCTTTTACTCAAAGGACCGAAGTAACAGCTGGTGCAACTACAATTGAAATGCTAAGTTGATCACAGATATCACTTAAATAAGTTCTTTTTAAAAAATTTTTTTTTTTGTATTTTACTGAATAAATTTGAGAATACATTGAAAAAATGCAACAAGCTATGATAAGAAATCATTATATAACATTAACAATTCAGATCAGCAAAAAAGATATAAACAATTCTATGCAGTATAATTAGAACTGGCTTATGGAATTAACCAGAGTAAGTAGGAGTGGAAATAGGGGTGACAAAGATGAAAGGGAAAAAAGTTGAGAGGGAAAAAAAATAGAAAATAAAAGGAGAAAAATAAATAAATAAATAAATAAATAAAAGAGAAGGGGAAGAGAAAGTGGAGTAGAGGAAAAAGTGAGGGGGAGCGAGTCGGGGGGTATTTGGAATTAGGAGTAAATTTTGATAAGATTACCAAGGGCTCCAGATAGATTGGAACCGCTGAACAGTGTTGTTCTGTAGACTAGTAAGGTATTCCATTTTTTTATACAAACCAAATTCTGGGCCTGATTCAGAGCCGGACGCTATTTGCGGATGGTTGTTCCAAAAAAGGGGCCGGCTATTTAAATTGAGCGCTCGCTCTTTACGGTTTGATGACGCCTCTATGTCTGAGCGAGCGTCCAAAAAATGTGCTCGCTATTTTGTAAAGACGCCCGTTCGCATCACACTTCATCTCCGGTATTTATTAGATTAATCGGGTACATCAAAAGGCATCTGAACTGCTCGCAGTGCTTGTGGTAGGTTTTCTTAACGCTATCACTGCGAGCAGTTCAGGCTAAAAGCCAACCAAGTGACGTGGTCGATGACGCTCCTTTACTAATTATGCACGCCCTTTTGACCGTTTGGCACGCCTGCGTTCGGATCTCAACTCCCCCGTTTTCAAGCACCTTCCCCTGTTACCACCCACAAACGGTACATTCTGTCAATCAAATTAGCCAAGAGATGTTGGGGACACTATCAATCGGAGCACAGAGTAGAAGATTAGCAGGAGTGGGAGAAGTCGGGAGGTTAAGGAGTTGAGAGAGCAGGGTGTGAACCATGTTCCAGAATGGGATGACTCGGGGGCAGGTTTAAATTATTTTTTTTATAGTTCTTTAATGGAAGAGAAAAACATTATCAGAAAATATAACATTTGCTACAGACTTTAAATAATAAATGTTTCACTATTTTGTGTTCCAAGTTCCAACACAAGCACAAATAAAATACAAACTTCATCCTCATTACACTCTGAAGGTACCTACACACTATGCGATGTGCTCCCGATATCGTGTCAGATTTCCCTTTAACTCTCCCTGGCAGTCGTGGTGTAAAAAGTGTCCAATTTGACCCACGATCTCACGATCTATCATGCATCATGTCCGATGTCCAAATCGTGAGATCGTGCAGGATAAATTGTTACCAAACACCTCACAATGATTTGCTAGATTTCCCAAAAAATTAAATAAGTATGGGGTATTGAAAATGGAAGCCATTTTAGGTCTGTGTACTTCTGCCTGTAACTAGTGAGGCTTGGTATATCTGCTGAACGCTGTACATTGCTATTGTGCTCTACTTTGTTTTGCCTGGCTCAACAATGTGTGTTTTCTATCCTGCATTCTGTGCTGATGGATTCCTATCGGTATAGAGTTCTGCTCGCTGGGGTCAAGGTGTTTAAGGAGAGGGCCCAGCAAAGGAGGAGAGCATGCTGGACCAAGGAGTGGCTGTTGCAGAGGGATACTCGCTCTCACATGTACCTGCTGATGGAGATTCGGGAGGTCAATCCGGACGACTATCGCAACTTCCTGCGCATGGACGACACCTTCCAGGAGTTGCCGAGTCTGGTGACCCCAGAAGCAGGATACTAAGTTGCGGAGGGCAATCCCTGCTGAGGAGAGGCTGGTGGCTACCTTGAGGTACCTAGCTATAGGAAGGTCACTGTAAGACCTGAAGTTTGGGACCCTCATATCCCCTCAGGCTTTGGGCATCATCATTCCGGAGACCTGCAAGGCTATTGTCAAAGTTCTGCAGTACCAGTTTTGTAAGGTAAGAAAAATAAAAAAAAACACTACACATTTGTTTCTTGTGAAAGAAAAAAGTTTTTTTTGGGGGGGGGGAAATGTAGAAAAGTACTATATAAACATGTTAAAACTGTGTAAAATGTGCTACCAATATGGCTGTGAGTAATAAAACTGTCTTATGACAACAGTATAACATTTGCATTCCAAACATGGAATAAATAACTTTGCAATTTTGTATTTCAAATAAGGCTCATATATGCCTTTATAATGTAAAACAGTACTATCCCCAAATTTTATCTGTCCCAATACCTAGAGGTATATTTACTAATGTGTGAGTTTTTAGAATTGTAGATGTTGCCCATAGCAACCAATCAGATTCTACTTAACATTTAACTAGCACCATCTAGAACAGAGGTTCCCAACCACGGTCCTCAAGGCACACTAACGGTCCTGGTTTTAGTGATATCCATGCTTGAGCACAGGTGTCTTAATTAGTACTACACTTATTTTGATTTATCCATCTGTGCTCAAGCATGGATATCACTAAAACCTGGACTGTTAGTGTGCCTTGAGGACTGAGGTTGGGAAACACTGATCTAGAAGATAATAGCTACAATCTGAATGGTTGCTATGGGCAACACTTCCATTTCTAAAAACTCTCACTTTAGTAATTTACCCCCTAGTCTGCTCTATGGTATACGGTGGGTCAGACGCCGGATTGAATAGGCCAATACACACATGGCGCAAGTACATATTGTGGCCCCGGCTTCCAACAATGTGGCCTTGCGCCATCCATGTGTGTATTGACCGTGTCCAATCAGCATTGTCACTACCGTGTACCATAGAATAGGTATTGGGAGTGAGAACATTTGGTAATACTGCAGGCAAGAACAACAATAAAAATTTAGATTTTGTATAACCCTGGAATATCCTCCTCTGCATCTAAAAGGGCACTATATATAGCCTGGGTTGTGGTGGGAGGATTAGTGGGTGGGGGAGTAGGCTGCAACTGGGATGGAGTCATCACAGAGGCAGTTGGGGCATTTGGGCAGGGCAGAGGGTCACCAATATACTGTACTGTAGGTCGCTGGATACAAATTATTTTACAGCGCCTTGATGAGAAACTCATATTATTTACCAGATGCTGGAATTCTGTTTGTGCTTCAGCACTCATTTGCCACATGGTGCTATTTATATGAGAGGTGAAATTATCTAGGTGGTCTAGGGGCCTTTTTAAAAGCTCTTCTGCCTGCTGTACATAATTGTCTGCGGTCTCCCTGCTTTGCTGTGTTTTCCCAGGGCGCTTTTCCTATTGCTGGGAAGGTGCGGTAGGTGCTGGGGTGATGTGGTTGGTGGTGGGCATGGGGATATCGACGCATCCCCCTCACTGTCACCACTGATGCTTAAATCAGGTGTAGATGCCAATTCCAGTTCTTGTGTTGGAGTCTGTATTGAAATAAAAGGAAAAAAATTCATGTTTTAACGAATATCTATTTTTTTCTAGTTTCCTACTACCGTCGATGAGTGGAAAACCATCACTGATGACTTTGAATGGCGTTGGAATTTCCCTAACTGCGGGGGAGCCATCGATGGGAAATATATCCGCATCACCCCACCTGCCAACAGTGGATCATATTATTATAACTACAAGGGGTACTTCAGCATCGTTCTCATGGCGGTGGTGAATACAAATTACGAGTTTGTCTTTGTGGATGTTGGCAAGAGTGGCCGTGCTTCGGATGGTGGGTCATTCAAACAGATGCCATTCTACCAGAGGTTCACCTAAAAAAATACTCAACTTGCCATCAGTGGAGGAGACAAAGCACGGCCTAAACTTCGTTTTTGTGGCTGACGAGGCTTTCACGTTACATGAAAATGGGATGAAGCCATATGGTCAAAGGGGCTTGACCAGAGAAAAGCAAATCTACAACTATCGCCTTTCTAGGGCACGCCGGATTGTGGAAAATGTGTTTGGAAATCTCAGTAACTGGTTCCACATTTTGAACACCAGCATAAACCTGCGTGTGGACAAGATAGACTGGGTCGTGTAGGCGTGCTGTGTTCTGCATAACTTTTTACGGCGTAAAACAACCCAACAAAGTGCATCAGGCACATCTATGCCAGAAGACCCAGACCATCTGGAGGAGATTGCCCAGTTTACATCAGTGGCAGCACCATCAATGCAAGCCACAGGGACTTCACGGGCCAAACAGGTGAGGGAGGAGTATATGGCCTATTTTAATGGGCCGGGTGTAGTGCCATGGCTGGAGGACTGTCTAAAATAATTGACAGTAAAGTGGACAATTATGTAACAAAAAAAATTAGTTTTTGTTTAAAAAATAAAAAAAACATGGTGTGTATGCACTGTGGGCCTGAGTCAGAGCCGGACGCTCTGACCAGAGCGCTCGCTCTGAATCAGGGCCCTCCTACCTAAAAATGGAGCGGCCTCCTGGCCGCTAGCATAGCTGTGGTTGACCACCCACAGCTTATGCGAGCGGCCAAAAAGATGGTCGCGATGGTCAAGACCATCGCGACCATCGGGCTTGCGACGAGACCCTGCGGTAGGGTCTCGCTGCTGCAAGCCCTGGAGTGCTTTTGGCTCTATCAGAGCCAAAAGCACTCCCACTGACATCACTAGTGATGTCAGCGGGGCCGGCTCCAGACAAAAGGCGTTCCCATGGGAACGCCTCCGTCTGGGCAGCAACGCCCCCGGCACGCCCACCAAAGGGTGCGAGACCCATAGCGACAGCTTGGCTGTCGCTATGCGGGTCTTGCGCATGCGCACGACGGATCTCCCTCCGTCATGCGCATGAGGGCACCATCGACCCACTTGCGAGCGCTCGCGAGCGGGTCTGAATTAGGCCCTGTGTCTCAAACCTGCCTCAGACGGTCCACTGTGAACTTCAGCCACCTCCTCTTCTTCTTCTCGCTCAGCCATAAGGACTAGAGACTGACGCTGTGGTTCTTGTTCCATGATTAAGGACATAAGAGGATAGTACCAAAGGGTGGGCTGATACACGTCATCAGCGGATGCTCCAGAACGTTTGGCCTCCTACACCTTCTTTTGTTCTTTGACAAAGACTGTACAGAGATTTGGGATTTTATTTTGCACCCATTTCACGGATTCATCAGTACAGTATTGTCGGCTATATTCCACCAATTCCTCCAATGCCAGTAGTTTTTTCGCCTTATTGGAATAGTCGCTACAACTAACCCTCCATAGACACTCCTTTACCTCCAAATGCTCCAGGAAGCCAGTGATAAACTCACAGTCCTTATCCAAAGACATAGCTAGGGGGGAAAAAAACGCAATAAAAATATAGACACCTACAATGTTCTCATAATTTTTAAAAGCTTGGTTAGTTTAAAGTATTTTTATTGTTGATATTTTGGTAGTTTAGTAATGTTGTGTATAATTTGACATTTTTAATTGTTTTTGGTTTGGTTGTGGTGTTTTTATCCAGATTGCATTTTACAATAAAATGTTAAAATTCAGTCAATTAGTTTATTCTGTGCAAAATATGATTTAAATATATAATATATAGACACATTACACATAGGTGGTCAGTGGGTGGTGGGTCATGCATTATACACATAGGTGGTCGGTGGGTGGGTCATGCATTATACACATAGGTGGTCAGTGGGTGGTTGGGTGGGTCATGCATTATACACATAGGTGGTCAGTGGGTGGTTGGGTGGGTCATGCATTATACACATAGGTGGTCAGTGGGTGGTTGGGTGGTTCATACTTTATACACATAGGTGGTCAGTGGGTGGTTGGGTGGGTCATGCATTATACACATAGGTGGTCAATGGGTGGGTGGGTGATGCATTATAGACATAGGTGGTCAGTGGGTGGGTGGGTGATGCATTATACACATTAGGTGGTCAGTGGGTGGGTCACATTGGTGGATAGTGGGTCAGGCATATTCATTGCTGGACAGGGTTTGCATGTACATTGCTGCTCAGCAGCACTAGTATCAAATACTCACCAAATAGTCAGGTCGCGCGATCAGGTGTGCTGAACAAGGAATCGTGTCCAACTTCATCCAAGTCACAATGCAAGTCAATGGAGACTGGGCGTGTACAGAGGTATGTCTGTCAAGTGACGGAATGGACGATAGATTGTACGATAGATCGTAAGTGCAAACACACATAACTTCCGCACCACATCGTGTCCGAGATTGGCAGATCCGACCTGTAGCAGGCAAGATCTGAAGATGCGATGTACGACCAGCGGGTACGCGCATCAGAATCGTAATCGTGAGTGTGTGATACCCCGAAGTTTGGGGTCTCCCTTTGATTATTAGGAACTGCTTTGCTCCGTAGCACCAGTTTGTTTGTTTTTAAAAGTAGTGTTAGCCTTATGGATAGGAATGACAGGCTACAGTGAAATTTGATTGACCCTTTCCCTGTCAGTCCCTACTGAGCCTGTGCAGACAGGGGGGAATAATTCATCCCTTGGACAGTAACCCCTGTTTGCGGGAAAAATACCCCCCATTCATTGGTAGCCTGGGTGACTAGGCAGAGAACCCTGAGGGCAGTCTGTTGCTTGGGGGTCCCATGTCCACTCAGAGAATCTGGAGAAGCAGGGAGGAGAAAGAGGGGAAGGTTATAAAATAGCAATCCCCTAGAGGGGAGAGGAGAGAGCCCTGATGGGAAGGAGCTGGGCAGCACGAGCTGCCATGTAGCTTATATAAGGATTCAAATACCTGCAGGGGAGAGGAGCAGGCTGTCCGAGCCAGTAGTAACCCAGATGCAGAGCAGGACCCGCTGGAGGTCAGCGGCTGTGGTGGAAGCCAGAGAACTGCCACAGTGAAAGTATCCCGGCTGCGAACAGCCGGCGCAAAGACCCCAGGAGAACTCCTGGCTGTACGAACCAGTGAAGAACCGGGAGGACCCCCACAGTATGGAAAAGCCCCTGCTAAGTATGAGGGCTACGCTGTTGCCCCCTGCTGTTTAGAGGAGTGCCTGCTGCATGGACCCCTGCTACCCACCTGGATTATAATTATCGGACCCTGCAGAAACACAGAAGACTGCCTCCCAAAGAATTGCCTCCCCGTACCTGCCTCAAAGATCCCCTTATCTGCTGCTGACCGGTCCCAGGCTGGAGTCTCCACCTCTGTGCTGCTGACAGACGCATACAGCCACTGGTGGGTGAAGAGGATGGAAAGCCCCAGCGCCGAAGTGTGACAACCACCTGCCGCTAGAAGTCCTTGGGAGCAAGAGAGGACCCCAGGAGTGGATGGTTGCACCAGGGATTGCCTACAGGACCGGAGGACCCCATTGAGGAGCTGGTGACCATTGCCGGGCTGAAGGTCGCTGCTGCCTGGAACCGGACGCCGCCGCTCGAGGGGACTCCAGCTGCCAGGAAGACTCTGCTTGTGGAGCCAAGAGGACCGCTGGCCAGCGCGGGCATTGCGGAAGACAGCCCCTGCTGGTTACAGACCCGGAGGATCCCGCTGCAAGCCCCAGAGACTGTGGGGAGGGCACTGCAGCCTGGAAGCACGGACGCCTGTTGTCAGAAGACATTGCCTGAGGAGATGAGCTGTGCCCTGCTGTAAAAGACAAGCATCGGAACCTGACTTCCTCTATCCTTGTCTGGAGTCTGGCCATGTTAAGCGTAGCCCGATGCGGTGCCTTGCATCCCGGGCAAAGCAGGATGTCGTGTGAGGCTGAACAGCCACTGCATTGAAGTGAGACACTATACTTCCCTGCAACCTGCCCTAGCTTTTATTCCACTGCCCACTGTTTGCCCTGTCCTGTCACTAGTCAGGTCCCCAATAGCCTGCTGCTATACCCTGCTTATGTCCTGGGGACAGGGTCATTTAGGGTTCTCTTTCCACAAGCTAGCAGCCCCAATATGTCAGTTAGGGGTTCACTTAGGTGTGTACGTAGGAGGGAAGTAAGGTAGAGTTGCCTTTCTCTTGTTGGAAGCTTAGTTGCAGTATTGTCAGGACCTTTCCTTGTACCTTTCAGCTCGTGCTGGGAGGGGAATTGTGATGTAAATGTGGCACCAGCTCATGTCTGGAGCCACCATTTGTATTGATTAATGCATAGTTACCTACATTGCTGGGCAGCTTTCCGGGAGCAGCAGGAGGGGACCTGCTGCTCTCCTCTTCGGGGGGCGGGGCCAGACGATAGATGGCATTAGGCCCCGTCCCCTTTACAGAAAACCCCCGTGATTCGTGGGTCCGTGAGGAGGGGGCGGGGCTAAATGACGCAATTTGCCTAATTTAGCCCCGCCCCTTCCCGACGGACCCGATAATTTCAGGTAAAATCTCCCCATCCTGCCTACTTACTAGGAAGTGGGCGGGATGCGGGAGATATGCCTACTCTTCTGGGATCGCGGGGGGTTACCCGAAAAATCGGGAGCCTCCCGCGATTCCCGGGAGAGTAGGCATGTATGGATTAATATTATGTATGATGGTTTTCCTTTAAAGAAATAACGACTATTTACTTGCTGATATTGACTGTAATGCAATGTACATTATATTCATTTTTGCCGGTAGTCTTTGTATATTCATGCTGTTAAACATTGTCCTTGCTGGTTCTGTAATGCAATGTGTATTCATGTTTGCTGGTGTTTTACTAAAATGCTGATGAATTTATGCTTATTTAACCCTGTGTAACCCCAGTTGGCAATCTTTTTGTTTTTAAATGCTACAATTTGCTGGTGAACTACTGCTTCCTGCATAGCCTATGTGTTTCCTCTATTTTTCTCAGCAAAGGCTCAAGTGTTAGCAAAGATTGTGTTTAAATGCTACAAATTTCCGGTGAACTACTGCTTCCAGCATAGCCTGTGTGTTTCCTCTATCTATCTCAGCAAAGGCTCATGTGTTAGCAAGGACTGTGTTTCAACGCTACAATTTGCTGGTGAACTACTGCTTCCAGCATAGCCTGTGTGTTTCCTCTATTTTTCTCAGCAAAGGCTCAAGTGTTAGCAAAGATTGTGTTTAAATGCTACAAATTTCCGGTGAACTACTGCTTCCAGCATAGCCTGTGTTTCCTCTATCTATCTCAGCAAAGGCTCAAGTGTTAGCAAAGACTGTGTTTAAATGCTACAATCTGCTGGTGCACTACTGCTTCCAGCATAGCCTGTGTGTTTCCTCTATTTTTCTCAGCAAAGGCTCAAGTGTTAGCAAAGATTGTGTTTAAATGCTACAAATTTCCGGTGAACTACTGCTTCCAGCATAGCCTGTGTGTTTCCTCTATCTATCTCAGCAGAGGCTCAAGTGTTAACAAAGATTGTGTTTAAATGCTACAATTTGCCGGTGAACTACTGCTTCCAGCATAGCCTGTGTGCTTCCTCTATTTTTCTCAGCAAAGGCTCAAGTGTTAGCAAAGACTGTGTTTAAATGCTACAATCTGCCGGTGCACTACTGCTTCCAGCATAGCCTATGTGTTTCCTTTTGTTGACCTTTACTTGCCAGCTGGGGTAACCGGTAGAGGACAGGGAGGTTTTAAGTAATTACATTGGTACTGAAAACTGTAAGTTTGTATTCTGTCTATGGTTTACGTTTTATACTGCTGTTGTTTATTAATTTGCATAATAAAATAGCATTGTACCTTCCTCTTTGTGTCTGTCATTGTGTCTGTTTAAAAGGGAAACACATTGCTTGCCCCTCTGATCGAATACCAACCTGGACCCTAGTAAAAATGGGATATTACAAGTGGACATTCACTAATTGGACTTATTTTACACGATTTGTCATCCGGAGGTGTCGAAATCAGGTGAATCATGTAAAATATCATCTAGTGTGTACTTAGGCACCTTGAGTGTTTCTGTGAGCAAATAGCTGACCACCCAGGACATCCTTAGGACATTCTGAGCGGCTTTGCTAGGGGTGGATTGGGCCACCAGGAGCTCGAGAGTAGGGATGGCCATCGACCATTCATGATTCTTAATAATCGATGGTTTATGTCCGATGTTGAATGTTTTTCCCATCGATGGAGGAGAACCAGATAGTTTCCCTCCATCGATAGAAAGGCATAACCGAATCGTTTTTTTTTCACATGATGCCGAGACACAGAGCATAGCTCTGCCCCCGACACCCACCAAACTACACCCCCCCAGTTCTGATTAGCCCACAGAGCAGTCAGTCATAGAATAGGTATGACCATCGGTTGGTGAAACCATCGGTGGTCATCCATTGAATAGTTGGTTACCATCGATGGTCGCTTGCTGTTTTGCCATCGGTGGTTACCATACTAATGGCCATCCCTACTCGAGAGAGCTTGCTGAGCTGGCTCCACTATCTCCTCAGTGGCTAGCTGCCAGGCTGGCTCACACTCCTACGTGGCCAGCCTGGCAGATTTCTCCTACTTAGTGCCAGATAGAGACCCGGTATTACTAGTATGGCTGTACTAGTTCTATCTTCGAAAAAACCACCACCACCACTGGTTAAGTAACTGGGCTGTTCATATTGGATCAACTGATTCTCTCTTATTAATTGATAATGAACACAGATTCATCTTACTTAAAGAGTCTCTCAGGTGTTTAGTATACTATAGTCTGTGACATAATATAACCCGCAAGCATTTGTCCTGTACAGGTATAATGGAATTGGATAAGTAATTCACGATATCCTCCATGTCTACCCTTAAAACGTAGTATATCCTCTTTCCACATAGCAAACATACTTGCTAAATGATCACAGAGCCTCATTGGAAGACTATAATACAACAATGATATAGCATTGTCTATAAATATTTCTCGCTCCACAGACTGTACAGTAGGTAGAGCTTGTCCATTTGGATGACATAAGGAGCAAATTGTGACTGAGTAGCATGTCTTAATTGAAATGACCACAACATGACGTCTTAAGAAGACATTAATTGCATTAACTGTTTATTAAATTAGAGCAGTTTATGGACAGCCGCGTTGTGGATTTTGTCCTGATCACTTTTAGTGCTACCCATGCCCCCAATCTTATAGGCTATGCCTTTTAATTCCTGCTTGAAATTATATCTGTTGCACGATTTAAACAGGACGTTGTGTTGTGTACTGAATGTGTTGGGAAAATGACATTTATCTCTATATAATATTGTTTTATATAAAATATATATATATATATATATATTGTATTTTAAACTCATTGTTTTCTCTTTAGTTATTGAACTGTTATGTATGTTTCTGATGAACAGATTGTCTTATATACAAAGAATGTTAGACATCACCCAACTGTACTCAATAGTTCTTTCTAATTGCTTAGTACAGACTGGCTGTATTATTGGTTTTTCTAACCATTATTATGGAGCTACTGTATGACCTTATAACCTCTACATTTCTTCTATATTATTTTATGGTCTTAAGACATTTGTATTTTACATATGGCTCTACTGCCATCTACTGGCTAAAGCTATAACACTTCATGTATCTGTGACGTAGGACAGAAGGTGGAGTGTTTCTGTTAACAACAATAAGCAATCCATACAGAACTAGAATAAATTACAGGTTGGATGTGTAATTATTTATTCTCAACCAATTTTGAATCAATTTTCAGTTTCCTTATAATCCCACTTTACCTTACACACATCCGTAATGTTTAGCAAGACTGCGAAACCATCTGTACAATCGAGTACCATCGCAGCCTCACGCACACTTGCACAAGATCAGACCCTACTCAGAAATTGCTAACTTCAGCGCATGCCACCCCCCCATCACCTACAAACGGTACTTCCTGTCAATCACTCTGTGATGGGTCTGCATAGTCACTGCGATCACAGTCCCGATCGCAGTGGCCAGTTCGCGCACTGCGATGCATACGCATGCTAAGTATGCAACGATCATCCGATTGCGCGCGTAAAAGCAACTGTGATTCAAGCTGAACCTAAGAACCTTTTTATAAAACCATGTTAATTGTTGGAGTTTATTATATATAATTTTGATAATCAGTATTCTTAGTGCTTAGAGTGTGCTTCTGCTCTTTTTCCCTGTTTTCTGCATTAGAACTACAGGTCTCAGCATGGTAGCTCTTTTATGATTAAACTAGGTTGTGCAGCTCAGCCCCCCTTTTTCCAACACAGGAGATATCACTGATATCTCCTTGTTACAGTCCTGCTGCGTTAATTTCCACACTCCCCATACTTTAATATGGGGATGTAAACACTATGCTATTCATCAAATTCTGAAAATTATGTATTTTCATAATTTGACGGTGTTACTTTATGCCATCCACAGATGGCATACAGCGCCCAAATGGCTTCACAAGCTGCCGTTTACACTGCAGTTTATGAAGCAGTGGGACCGCAGTGGGACTCCCCCCCCCTCCTCCCTCCCCCTTCGGCGTTCAGTCTTGGCCGGCTCCCTCCCCCACTGTGCATGGTATACTGTATATCATCTCACTACTCCAATAACACATTAATTCTTCACCTCTATAGTAATGCATTCCCTCACTGATATTACCCTCCCTCACCTGTATTCTAACACATTCCACTCCCTCACCTCTGTAACACATTCCCTTGCCCGTGTTATAACACATTCGACATTCCCCTCCCTCACCTGTGTAGAAATACAATTCTTCCCTCACACCTGTAGTAACTTATTCCCCTCCCTCACCTCTGGAGTAACACATTACCCTTGCTTGCCCCTGTAGTAACACATTCCCCTCCCACACCTGTGTTGTAACATATTCCCTTTCCTCACCTCATAGTAACACATTCCCTTTCTGATACCTGTGTAGTAACACATTCCCCTCCCTCACCCCTATAATAGCACATTTCCCTCCCTCACTTGTGTAGTAACACATTCCCCTCTCTCACCTCTATAGTAACACATTCCCCTCTCACTGCTATTGTAAGACATTTTCCTCTCTCACCTCTGTAGTAACACATTTCCTTCACTCACTGTTCAAATAGGGGAACCACACTAAATGTCAGTAATGTTTGGCAGCACTTGGGTATACAGTTGGTTTAAATACTGAACTGTGCTACAGCCAAGACAAGACAGTCAGTCAGGACATTGCACAGGGGGAGGAAATACTTTAGCCCCTTTCACCCTCTTAAGAGTCAAATTTAGAAAAATCCCTTCTTAGTAGGCACCTATGTCATGGAAAGAATTTTCTGCCCGATTTTCATGTTTCTAGGTCCAGGGGTTTGGGCTGAGCGTTGATGAGTCAGTGAGTGAGTCAGTTAGTCAGTACATTTGATTTTATATGTATAGATATAAGCACTAACCATTTGTAAAATATAGTTAATTTAATCATAGTTAATTTGTCCTCACACATTATGTGTGAGGACAAACTTCAAAATTAACTTTTCGGACTGATTTTGGTCTTTTATCAAGATCCATAACTTGTTTGCATTGCTGCACAGCAGAGGCCAATACACAGTGAGAAGACTAAAACTTACCTGGGTATAAATGTATCTCATAGCTCACTACAGGTGTGCACTCCTGGGAAAGTAAAAGCCAGACCAGCCCTGAGAATACAGTAGCATTGTTCGGGGTATAGGATTGTGACACCAAGACACCAGGATAGGCTGAAACATCATATGTGACTGTACCTGTCATCAGAAGATGACCATAGCACTTAATTTTGCGTCTCACTGCGGCACACACAGCAAAGATGCAAATAACACTCGTGCCTGTCTGCAAGGTGTGTTCCATTGCAGAAAGATGCATTTCCTTGTCACATGTAGTGAAATTCCAATGTATTAAAAGACATAGGGGGTCATTCAGACCCGCTCGCGAGCGTAGGACGCCCGCAAGCGGATCGATGTTCCCCCACTGCGCATGCGCACGATGGAGGGAGCTCCGTCGTGCGCATACGCGAGACCCGGCAAGCGACGGGCTCTCCATCGCTCCGGGTCTCGCACCAAAGGGGGCGTGCTGTCGATGTTGATTGACAGCACACCCCCTTTGGTGGGCGTGCCGGGGCGTGCCTGCCAGACGGAGGCGTTCCCATGGGAACGCCTACCGTCTGAAGCCGGCCCCACTGACATCACTAGTGATGTCAGTGGGAGTGATTTTGGCTCTGATAGCCAAACCGCAGGGTCTCCGTCACAAGCCCGATGGTCGCGATGGTCTCATGGACGCTCGCATATGCTGTGGGTCACCCACAGCTATGCAAGCGGCCAGGAGGCCGCTCCATTTTCATGGAGGAGGGCACTGATTCAGAGCGAGCGCTCTGGTCAGAGCGTTCGGCTCTGAATCAGGCCCATAAGGCATATATTAGTAATTATCGGATTTCAGACCCGATAATTAGAATTTCTTATTGCCGCTATTCGCTGCAAAAAGAAATGAACTTTGCACCAAGTGTAATAAGTATCACATGCAGGGACAGGGGCTTCGAAAGGAGGATTTGCAAATAAGGTAAAATTCGCAAAAGCAATAATTTCCCTTCTATATTGGGAGCCGAGGCCGTTTTTCGCAAGTGCGGTATGCTGACCATGCATATGTGGTGGCCATTGTCGGGGATGGACCAGTGGAACCCTCTTATGGTAATTTATGCAAAATAGTAGCACTATCAGGGCTTTGCATTCTGGAGCTTGGGTAGTCTGACAGCTTTGCAGCCCCCATAGAAACCTATAGGGACTGCAGCTGCTGTCAGAAATGGAGGGACCACATCAGATATCCTCCTACATACATTCGGGGATCCTTGTTATTTGCGGGTATCCCACGAAAATGGGTGTGTTCAGGGAATATAAATTCCCAAAAAACTAAGTGTAAGGTAAGTGCTGATGTGAAGGGAAATCAAATTATGCCATAACAAAAATGCACAGTACAAAAACATCGGCAACTGCACAAATATCGCCACTGCTTCCACCTCTGAATCAGGCCCATACACTCGTGAGCAGTGACGTGCGGTCAGGTGAGGCAGGTGAGACAGAGCCTCTCCTGTCATACTTAGATATACTCCACTGTTTTGACTATAAAAATTATAAGAAAAATGTAAAGAAAATATTATATATATATTCTTTGTATTATTGTATCATTTTAATAGTCAAAACTCTGGAGTAAAAAGTGTATGTATGGCAGGTGAGGCACTGCCTCCCCTGTCTATCTTTTCCGCACATCCCTGATCAAAACACACCAAATTTCCAGCACTATATACTGATGCACCTTTGTATAATGCCCACATGAACCCTCGGGTTCATATATGTATCTGTATCTGGCTCTGATACTAACCAGTGCCTCCCAAGCCATGTACTTCACCGCACGTCACTGTTCATGAGCAACTGTAATGAGCATCATCTCAAACACCGGACACCAATAATAGCTGGGGGTGGAGAGCAGATTGTAGTAGGACTGACCCAGGCACATTTGGTGCACAAGCTTTACCGGACAGATTTAAAATGCAGGCACCCCATGCGGTGTAAATAGAGGGGGGAGGGTGGGGTAAAGGTGCTTCGGTTACAGTCTGATTCTGAATGCAGCTCACCAGTAGGGGAGGCTAGCCCATAAAATTATCATTTTTGTTGATCCCATACAGTGCCCCAGGTTCCTATGGATCTCCTCTGTACATAACTTACAGCAATTTCTATGGAATTATTGAAAACTTTACAAATGCTGCACTGAAAACATTCATTTAATTTTGACTGCGGTATAGTAACCTTTTTTTTACTTTATTAATAACTAGTCATACATTCATACATACCACACATTCTAAACATATAGCCAAAGAATACATATTTCTAATTATTATAGAGCCTTTAGTTTGAGAGATCCCCTCATTGCAGTTCCAGTTCATATAGAACGTGCCTGTATAATATAATACTGCATATTAGTATGTATCACTTATAAAGACAAGGATTGCTGGTACCTATTAAAATAAGACAGAACTAAACCAAAACTAGTTTTATATTTTGATTAATTTCAGAGACATGACCACAAGTATCATTAAAATGCATACTTATCTCAGACTGTCACCAAAAACTACAATTCACACTCTTAAATAATAGTCCGATACATTTTCCTGTTACAATTCTTTATGAATGTCTAGTTGATTTATTGGACCTCATTTGCTTCAGCAAACATGAAAAGTTTATGTAAGTACTTCCTTGCATCAGCAGTGAGAAAATAAAGGTAAATGGGCAAGTATACATTTCTCTCATGCTTGACATTATTTAGCAATGTTTCTGAAATACAATAGTTTTTTACGAGCCTTTGTTATTATAAAATGATGAACAAGCGTCATTTATTTGACACTTCAAAGGTAATTGGTTGATGGCTGTGGGTGTCAAAATAGGAATGGGATTGAAATACAGGTGGCCGTTCAGCCCGACAGGAGGAGATCCTGATGCCAGGCAGTAAGTAACCTAACCCTCCCCTATCCCCCCCCCAACCCTCTCTTTGTGGTGCCTAACCTTAAAACTCCCAGGGTGGTGCCTAACCCTAAGTCCCCCCGGGGGTGTCTAAATCTAACCCCCCCTTTCAGCACCTTACCTCCCCCAGTGGCGCCTAATCCCCCTCTCCCCCCTAACTCTCCCTGGGGGTGCCTTACCCTAAGTCCCCCAGGGAGTGCCTAAACCTACCCCAACACCCCCCCGCCCCCCTCACCGCGGCCTTCACTTACCTGGTTCTGGTCTCTTACGATCGGGATGTTGGCTGTTGGGATTCTAGATCGTAGGAGAGATACTGGCGTCTGCATTTTGCCTGGCAGCGGGATGCCGGTGTCTGTATATCGATGGCCGGTATCTCGTCCGCCGGGATACTGACTACATCCCGTCAAAATATGATATATTATTAGTAGACTACAGTGATGGGGAACACACAGTGCTAAGGCCACAAACAGCCTGCTGAGTCTTCACCTACAGCCCCCTCCTCAGTCTTGCTTTATGCCCCATCATTCCAATTCTTACTTTTACCCCTGATGGTCCCATCTTATATTCACTGTTTTATACATTACCAAGCTGAGGGAGCGTAATGGGTCATAAAGCAGAAAATGATACTGAACGGAATTGAGATTTCTGCTTAATTGATAAAGTAAGATAAGCAATGTTTAGGCAGCCTGTGCAATGCATCGCTGTGCTGAAAAGTTGTCTATTTTCTATTTCACATACATTTGTAATTATACAGTTTTTATCATGGAAAAACAACATTGAAAAAAAAACAATTCCAACAGGTTGTCAGATGGTAACCCCCCAGTGCCAGATTAAGGTCCACCTGGGCTTGGAGCTGAAATTTATGGCACTAGTCATTGTAGCCTATAGGCTACAGTCTGCAAAATGTACTAGGAGAGGGATCTGTAGGATTCAGTGGCAAACGCAGGATTTCTAGAGGGGGGTGTCCAAATGCTTGATTTTAGAGCGAGTGTGGCCAGTCCATGAAGATGGCAGAATTAGTACTTATCCAGTTTTAATATGCGTCATACAATGTGTATTGTGTGTCATAATTCCAGCATATACAGTAAGTCATTTGATGCGACAGTAAGCCATCCTGCCTGAGCTGAATGTTTTTAGTTTAGATGTGAGCACCATTCCAGAGCACTGGAGCAAGTCCTGGAGCCTGGAGGAGCAGCAGAAGAACCTAGCACTTCCCTGGACATATATGTACATATTGGACTCTATAGCAGTGCATCCCTAACAGTGCATGTTTTCCAGATCTCTTAGATGGTGTACAGGTTATTTATTACTGGCTGATACATGTTAAAAGATCCACAAGTGGTGCTAATTATTCGCCCAGCAAAGACAGCCCAGTGGAATGAGTGACAAGAGAGGCTGTTTGTGGGTGGTAACAGGGGCAGGCCAGTAGTAACAGGGGAGTGGAGTTGCGGACGCAGAGTGTTTTCACGCCGTTTCTGGGGCGTGCATACTTAACAGGCAGCGTCATAGTACACGTCACCTGGCTGATTTTTACACTGATGTGCTCACAGTGCTTGCGGTAGGGTACAGTCAACCGCAAGCGCTGTGGTCATATTCGATGGAACCCGATGTACCGATGGATGAATTATACTTCCTGGAGATGACGACAGGCTTGTGGGCGTCTATAAACACAAAGTGATCGCTTGCCAAGACATTGTGCCTGATTCAGAGCCGGACGCAATTAGCGCTCGCTCGTCCTGAAAATAGGGGTGGCTATTCAAATGAACCGTTCGCTGTTTGCGGTCTGTTCACGCCTCTAGGTCTGAACGAGCGTACAAAACTTGCGGTAGTTTTTTGGGAAACTACGCTCCCTGGCCGCTCGCATCCTACGTCATGTCTGCTATTTATTAGATTAATCGAGTACATCGAACAGGGTATGAACTGCTCGCTATTCTTGTGGTTGGTTTTTGCTACCACAATTTTGCGAGCAGTTCTGGCTTAAAAAAAACCCAGTGACGTGGTCAATGACGCTGCTGTTTTAAATATGCACACCCATAAAACGCCCGTTTTGACCTTTAAGCACGCCTGCGATCGGATCTCCACTCCCCGTTTTCAAGCACCTTTCCCTGTTACCACCCACATACGCCTCATTCTGTCACTCAAATTAGTAGGCATTCGCTATTTTGGGAGCACATGAATTTCGGCCACACTGACTGGTTCGCGCATGCGTATAACGATCCGTACGCATGTGCAGTTGGGCAAACATCGCTCGGAGTGAACGAGCGGCCGCTTACGAGTGGCTCTGAATCAGGCCCATAGTGGGCGTGTTTATGCCTTGCCGTGCGATCGCCTGCCTTGACGTCACTTAACTAAATTTCCATACGCTGGGAGCGAGCGGCCGCATCTAGCAAGCGGGTCTCAATCAGGCCTTTAGTTCCCCTCCGAACACTTCAGTGGGGGTGGTGGAGGTAATATAAAGAAATATGAGGATGAAGGGGGGGAAGTGGATAAAATAATTTAAAAAAATTACATTGGTCACAGGGTAGGAGGAAGAGGTGCAAATAAATGGGCTTTTTAAAGGGTGGATTTTGGTTTATAAAACTGATTTATTTTTACTACTAAGGTTGTGTGGGGGATACTATTATTAGAAATTATGACCATTGGGAGGGGACTATTGCTAATGGGGGGGTGGGAAGATATTTTATAATGCGGGCCTATGTACAAGGGGGGATGACGAGTTGCAAAACACCCCCTAGATATATTTTTTTAAATAAAATATTTAAATATATTATAAAAAATACTTTTTAAACTTTATTAAATAATAAAAAAATGACAAAGTCTGAGTGGTTTTGTGGGGAAAAAATGTCAGTTAATTGGCAAATAAAGAATTTTATCATGCTGTGTGTAGTCATTTTTTTTTAATATTATTACAGGTACACTGCAGGTCCGAGCAGGCCCTGTATTCCAGAACATGCTGTCACTTGCTGTTCTCCAAGTTCATACTCCAAGTGGCAGTCATTACCATAAAGAACAATATTAATTCTATTCTTAAGCCAATATTTATTAACCCCACATGCACTGCTTAAGGAGTATAGTCCTAGTGTTATCTAAGCGGGTGGACTGGTTAGCACTATGGTGGGCGGACTCCACAACACATGTTCTCCATGCTATAGTGGTAAAGCCTTGTGCTAGTATGCGGAAATTTCAGGGGGACCCCACACTCTTTGTTCCACCAAGTTTTCAACTAATAGTCTATACTGAAGTGCCTAAACGGTAGTGTTAGTTAGCATTCTTTTTGCATTTTCTTGACATATAGAAGTCTGCACAGATCCTAAGGATCTGTGCAAAGCTTCTAAACCGCATAATTTTTGTGTAGGGATTGTGTTTTAGAAACCGATGGGGAACGACGGCAGGTTTAGTTTAGATAGTTCAATGGTTCTGAGCCCCATCAGTTTCTAAACCCTATCAAAACCGCCGCTTAGCAAATTTATTTTGAAGTTTAACTGAAAACCAAAACATTCCCTGCTAACATCACAACAGCCCGGGATCGTTATGAAAGACCGCCGGATGCATTCAAATCCCAGAAGACTGGCAACAGAAGATCCCGACAGGTACGTTTTTTAACTGTTACTAACCCGCTCCCCACCTAACCCTCCCTTAGGGGTGCCTAAACCTAACCTCCGCCACAAGTGCCTAACCCTAACCCCGCTGTAAGTGCCTAAACCTAACACCCCCTTCACCGCAGCCTAAACCAGGTGCCTAACCCTAACCTCCCCCGGGGGTGCCTAATCCTAACCCCCCCTTTCCCTAGCCTAACCCTAACCCTGCCGGGGTGGTGCCTAACCCTATGTCCCCCCCGGGAGCCCCTAACCTAACCCTCCCCCCCACGGCTGTCCACGTCCGCTGCCCGGCTTACCTTCGTTCGGTATGTTGGGCGTCGGGCTCCCGGCACAGGGATAATGATAAGCGTTTCGATGCCTATCATTAGTCCCCTGTCGGGATTACACAGTCGGGAAGCCGGCGGTCGGCATTTCCACCATCGGCTTCCTGACTGCATCCCTACAACCCACCACTTCTACACTTAGAGGACACTGCCATTAATCTAACATTGCCATGATTCAGTGAGCCAGGAGGCACTGAACTAAATATTGATCAATTGCTAAATAAAAAAAATGGAAAATGCAATGTCATGGAGATCATTATCCGATTACATTATAACGGCACCCACAGAGGCAACAGTGATAAATATAATGTATATCTGTGTGCGACTGTGTCCCTGAATCTGTATACAAAGTGCTAAACTCTAGCGGCCGCTGCTTTTTTCATGCCAAGTTTTGTTGTGCCTCATAAACAGACTCAGGTGCACACAGATATACAAGTGTCACATATGAAATTAATCAGTACAGTTGGTACACAACTTAGACGCATTTTCACGTCTGGTAAGTCGCACTGCATGGCGTATTGAGGCTAGATGTATGAGGCGTCGGACACATCTGCATATAATGAATGGCAAAGGTCTCAGACATCACACCCTTGCACTTCTGCTAGTTGATTAGAGGGGAGTGTTATTGGTTAAATGTATTTGTGGCTGCAGTTAATTTTCACAGCATTATTTACTGTAGATAACAAAATGACACCAAGTCATAGGTCCTGATTCAGAGTTGTGCGCTAATGCTCCAGCAGATGCGATTTTCGTAGCTGTGGATGTGCGAAAATATGCAACAGCATCCGGGACTTGTACTGAGATGCCCGCCTGTGCCATCGCAGCTGTCCAGAACTTCGTACACATACGCGACATCGGACGCAGATCATGCACACATCGACTCCTTCAGTGAGTCTATGGTCACTCAAAATGGTCGCTGGAACTGAGACGCCGTGGCCATGTTTCCTGCGAATGGGATCACAGACGCAGGATGCGACACGCCCCCAAAACAGTCGAGACATACCTGAAATTTTTAACTGAAACTCCCCGTTGCCTCCCCCAAACACTCCCTGTCTGTCAATCACACTACGAGTAAAGACTTGCAGTGTGTGACTACGTAATGTACTTTGACGTATGCGCGGTGCAAGTTAGACGCATGCGCAGTGGCAAAAAATGGCTCCATTTCTGAAAACACCAGCATAGCGCTCAACTCTGAATCAGGCCCATAGTGACTAACACCAGTGGCGGCTCTAGGCACGGGCTAGCTCCATTTCTGAGCTTGCCATAGGCTGGCTGCAGTGGGAAAGCCCGCAACCCCACCCTCTCACTGGCGTTATTAGGTAAGCGCTCAGGGGGAGGGAAGGGGCGTGGCTATGCAGCACAGTACGGCGCTGGGCACATGGATGCCTAGCACCGGTCCTGACTGACACGTTGTTGATGATAATACTTTATGTGACATTAAACCTTTAAATATTCCAAGTTCTACCAAAGCCAAACAGATGACACAAAATAGTAATATGTTCCTGCTTTCATAGCCAACAGCAAGGCACATGCTAAATAATTAAAAACCTAGAGCTCAATGTTCAATGATTCTTCTTTAATGACATTAATATTATTTAATATTACAAACATGGAATGAAGTTCTGCTCTCAATCTTTCATTTGCCAGAGGATACAATTAAATTTTATAAAAGGATGCTTTTTTTCTTCTTCCAATTAAATAATGTCATTGGCTATGCGGCATTTCGGCCTCCTTTGGCTCCTGATTGCTATTTGATTAAAGTGTTAAAAGGTTGTTTAGGAGTCTATTATGCAAGACTATTCATTTATTATCTCTCACCACCCAAACCTCCTCAGCTATCACAGATATGTCCTTTTGCTATTGTAGGTCAGAATATTATTATTATGCAAATGTTGTGCGCAGTGTCCAACTTCTTCCTGAGCTTTATTGCCCTTTTTATATCACACCAGTGCAACACAATATCAGATAGTAGATATTAATTCCAGCCATTAAATGTACTGTACATTTTATGTTACTGTAATATAACTATCTGATGTGCAGGTAAAACAGATATGTCAACCTTAAAAAGGTTCTTTAATTAAAGAATACAATTTGTAACCACTTATAACAATTGCTATAGTGTCATTTACATATCTCTATATGCTGTGAAGATTAAGTGAGACTTTTGGATCCTATTGTTCTAAACTGATTTTCCTCCAGTCGACTCACTTGCCCTGCATGCAAGATTAATGTTGAGTACAGATTTCATTTATTTGAATTAGAACTTGTTGTTTTCAAGAGCATTAATCCTGTGCATCTAGTGTTTCTGTGGTTTCGTTGCAATGTGCAAAATGTTACAACAATGAGACAGGCATGGTCTCCGAGATAGAAGGAGGCAAAAGAAATATCCGAAAGAATATTCCGCATATGACAATGATACATTATAAAGGAAGATTCCTTATTATAAAAATATTATGGGGTCTATTTACTAAGCATTGTTAGGAGACAGAGTGAAAAGTGATAAGGTGCCAGCCAATCAGCTCCCAACTGTCATTTTTCAAACACAGCCTGTGAGATGACAGTTGAGAGCTGATTGGCTGGCACCTTATCACTTTCTTATCACTTTTCACTCTGTCTCCTAACACTGCTTAGTCAATAGACCCCTATATGTTTTGGAAGATTTTTATTATCAAAGCACATTAGCCTTGGCCAAAAGGGGCTTCATTTTGAGTTATTCAGTCTAACAAGTAGGGATGTGCGCCGGACCATTTTTGCCGGATTTGGAATTGGTTCTAATTCGTCGTCCGGCTTTGGATTTGGATTTGCCAAACTGCGGTGACTGGCTTTGGATTTGGATTTGGATTTGGATTTTTTTACAAAAATTGACAAAAAAAGCTAAAATCACATAAATTGGTCTTTTTTTTCTTCCTAGAGTATTATTAACCTCAATAACATTAATTTCCAGTCAATTTAGACCAGTGTTGGCTAACCTTGACACTCCAGCTGTTGTGGAACTATATATCCCAGCATGCCCTGCCACAGTTTTAGCATGCCCTAATAGCAAAACTGTAGCAGTGCATGCTGGGTTATGTAGTTCCATAACAGCTGGAGTGTCAAGGTTAGCCAACACTGATTTAGACCATATCACACCTTATAATATTGTTTTCAACATTATTGGCCAAAGGTTGCAGTGAGCTGACTGGTTACTAAGCGACAAAGCAGCGGCACAACGACACAGACATCACAGTATAAAGCACATCTATGACACATTGCCACACAGCAGTGGCAGAAATTAAAAGTAGTGCACCCACCCAGTGGGGTACGGCCAGCAGAATCACAGTTCTTGTTTACATAGTGGGCTACGGCCCAAAGAGTCACAGTTCACAATCTTATTCACATTACACCGCACATAGGGCCTGATTCACATTACACCATAAAGTAGTGTCTCTTATTTATGTTACGACACACAGTAGTGCCCCTTTTACACAATGCCCACAGTAGTGACCCTTTTACACAATGCCCACAATAGTGCCCCTTTTACACAATGCCCACAGTAGCGGTGTCCCTTACACAATGCCCCCAGCAGTGGTGGCCTCTATGCAGTCCCCTTAGTAGAAGGGTCCCCTATGCAGTGCCCCCAGTAGAATGCCCCCCAGTAGTATTCCCCGCATTAGCAGGCCCCCCCCAGTAGTATGCCCCCCATTAGCAGGCCACCCAGTAGTATGCCCCCCATTAGCAGGCCCCCCCAGTAGTATGCCCCCCATTAGCAGCCCCCCCAGTAGTATGGCCCCCCCAGTAGTATGGCCCCCCCAGTAGTAAGCTGCCCCAGTAGCAGGCCCCCCCCAGTAGTAGGCTGCCCCAGTAGTAGCCCCCCTGTAGTATGGCCCCCCCTGTAGTATGCCCCCCCAGTAGTAGTAAGCCCCTCCCCAGTAGTATGCCCCCCCCAGTAGTAGTAAGCCCCTCCCAGTAGTATGGCCCCCCCAGTAGCAGGCCCCTCAGTAGTATGGCCCCCCCAGTAGCAGACCCCCCCAGTAGCAGACCCCCCAGTAGTATAGCCCCCACCAGTAGCAGGCCCCTCAGTAGTATGGACGCCCAGTAGCAGACCCCCCCAGTAGCAGACCCCCCCAGTAGTATAGCCCCCCCAGTAGTATAGCCCCCCCCAGTAGCAGGCCCCTCAGTAGTATGGACCCCCAGTAGCAGACCCCCCCCAGTAGTATAGCCCCCCAGTAGCAGACCCCCCCAGTAGTATAGCCCCCCCCAGTAGCAGGCCCCCCCAGTAGTATGGCCCCCCCCGCATCCCCAGTAGCAGACCCCCCCCCAGTAGCGCCCTCGGCCCTTGCACAAGTAAAAAAAAAAAACTTACCTGTATCCCCGCTCCCGCGCCGTCCGCTCTGCTGTCACACGCTGAGGAGGGAGCCGGAAGACGGAGCTCATGTGTGAGCTCCAGCCGGCTCCCTCCGTGCAGCAGCCAATGAGAGTCTGTGTGACTCTCATTGGCTGCTGTAACAAACACACAGCTGCCGCTGGCGGCTGTGTGTTTGTGTCTGTGTAGGGCAGAGCGCTCTGCCCTACACAATAGGAGCCCTGATGTCGGATTCTCTAGTGAGAATCCGACATCAGGCGGCCGCCGTTCGGCCCCGAACGGGGATCCGAGTCAGGCGGTGAACACCCGAACAGGGTTCGGGTGGACTCGGATCCCCAATGTTCGGAGCTGTTCGGATTCCACAGAATCCGAACCGCTCATCTCTACTAACAAGTAGTAGCAACTCCTACCCGTGGTCTTCCAGCGGATGCCACTGGGCTGACCGCCTGAGCAGCACCGTGTAATTAGATGCAGGAGGTGGGAAAAATTAGACTTGCGCATGCGCACAACCCCCGGCTTCTAGGGACTGCATCGGCTGCAGCCCCTTACAGCACATTATGGCTGCCAGGTATCTTTGCGTATGCCTACCCCCCCTTCTCCCCCACGGCTTCTTAGGAACTGTATAGGCTGCAACCCCTAGAAGCATTAGAGCTGGCAGAGAGGCAGGAAGGTGGCTTCCCATTGGAAGCACCATCTGCCAATCAAAGTCCAGACTGCCTATCCAGGATGTGATTAGCAGATAGTGCTACCAATGGGCCACTATGTAAAATTTGTCACTGCTAACAAGTCTTAAAAATAATAAAAAAGGAAAGATATGATATAATTTGCTCACTGGTCGGCATTGCTTTGCTAATGTGTACAGATGAACTCTCTTGTCGCCTCTGCAGATAAAATAGTAGTGTGGCTCTCTCAAAATTCTCACTACAGTGCACATTTGGAGCGAGAAAGATGGTCAGCGCAGCCGAATCGCCCAGGACTGGCATGCTGAGAGGGGCTATTTGGCATGACTTGAGCAACAGTATATGAGGACACATCTGTATTTCTATTTACTCTGTAATTATTGTAAGTAGATATGAACTGGAACAGGTGGGACAGGAATACTTACTGTAGATTACATTTTAAGCAGCCAAAAGGCTATTTTTATTCCCTAATTTATATAAGCAGCAGAACTGACTTGTCTCGCTTGTGTATGCTTGCTAGTTAAAGTGTAACTTGACTTTTTAAGTTTATTGTCAGCAGGCCCGAGTACTGAGGAGGGCATGGCCAAAGCTGGGGGGCCTCGGCAGTTGCACAGGAGGGCATTTGTACCCTTCAGCAACATTTGTCCCCATTGGCAGAGCTGCAAGGATGATCTGACCTTCTGTCACACATGATCCACTAAAAATACATTGTCAAATTTCTCCTCTTAAAGCCCTCCACCATTTTAACTCATCTCACCCAAGCAGGACTGTCAAGAGCTTAACGGGGTTGGGGTACTGGTGGTGTGGCCAAATTTGGGAGATGTGGCCACACCCCCTTCCCCCAAAAAATAAAACAATACTATGCGCACCGCCATGCTGAAAGGGGGACAGTTGTCCACCTCAGCAGAGCTGCAAAAAGGGGGACAAAGGAAAATCAAACTTGGAAGTGGCTGTTTACATATAAACACATCAAAGCCATACTTGCTGACCTTTTGGCTGGCTCCTCCAGAAAATTACGCGATTGCATCTGTGATAACCCATTAAGGATCTCATTTATGTGGACTTTTATGTGCTGCCCTGTGCTGGGGAATGTTCTGGATCTGCAGTGTGGAGGGACTCTAGGACCCAGGAGCAGCCAACTGTGAGCAGCACTACACAGCTCAGGATTGAAAGTAAAACCGTGGAAGTAGGCATGTGCAAAGTGATTCATTGAAATGAGCTGAGACACATGGCTCAGCTCAGTGGAGTGTGTCGACTCAGTGTCTCGGCACACGGCTCTTTTGGAATGCAGAGTGCACTGCATGAGTGTAGAGACTGCTGGCAGTGCTGGGAATCAGGGAGGGACTGATCCAGACCTCTGGGAGTGGATCAGCTGCTCTTTTGCATTGATTGTTGATATACTAACAGTCCTGAGTCAGTGTTATTTTGGTATATTATTAATAATCTAATCAATGCATACTTGTTGATCGCAGATGTGCAAGTGTGCAGAATGGGTCCTGGGTAGTCGCACACAAACCCTTAAATGCCTCTGCCTGATTGACATTCAGAGGCATATAAGGAACGGTGCGGGGTCGGCTGCCATTCCCTCAAATGGGGGTGTGTACGCCCCATTTTCCGGGAGTGGCTAGCCCAGAATCTGCGTTGATAAACGCAGTGTCCTGGGCTTGCAAGCCGGCCAGCCTGTGTAAGCTGGGGCTTACTCAGCTGGCTGGAGGCCCAGCGCCATCCACTATAGGGACCATCGACCACCAATGGTCGCGATGGTGATCCCAGCCTGTGACGTCCATCACAGTGCTGGGATCGCAAATGCAGCAGGGAGTGTCATACACCTCCTGCTGCATTTGTATTATTGCAAGGATCGCAATTACAAAGCTGCCTGCTTGCATACATCATATATCTATAGCCTGCATACAGCTTTGCAACTGTGATCCTTTATTAATCAGGCTTTTCATTTGCATATTTTCTCTGGCTGAGGAAAGAACATGTAACAGCCATGAAATATACATATCATTCAGTCCTGGAACTGAACCAAATAAAATAGCAAAATGCTAAATCCCTCATGATACATCTATCGGTAAACAGGATCTCCTCCTCCTCTGGTGTGATTGCAGATAGCAGCAGGTCTCTATCCCAGGGAAGGGGGAAGAACAGGGTAGCACAGCACACTGAGCAGGAGGCTCATATAGACACAGGGTCATGTGGGAAAGGACACTGGGCCTGATTCAATACCGTACGCAACTGCAATTACGCATGCAATTGGCTGATTGTTGCGTACTGCGCATGTGTATGCAAAGCATTGCGTGTGCGAAAACTAGCCATTGCGATTGGAACTGCGATCGCAGTGACTACACAGACCCATTACGGAGTGATTATCAGGAAGTACGGTTTGTGGGTGGTAACGGAGGGGTGGTCAGGTGAATGCAGGCATGCCAGTGCGTTTCAACGCCGTTGCAGGGGCGTGCATATATTAGCCACTGCGATGGCCTACGCAGCCTGAGGCCTGATAGCGTGCATAGACGTTGGCAATTTCTGAGTAAGGTCAGAGCTTGTGCAAGTGTGCGTGAGGCTGCGATGGTACTCGCTGTTACCGATGGTTTCGCAGTCTTGCTAAACATTACGGATGTGTGTAAGGTAAAGTGGGTGTCCTTATGTTGTACAGTGTATGGCATTATGATCGCAATGGATTAGCATACTATTGCAGTTAAACTGCGTGCGTAATCGCTAGTGCATTCGCAGTTGCATTCCGTAGTGAATCAGGCCCACTGACCAAACACATACCGATTTGTTGCATTACCAGTGCACACAAGAACATGGATATGACAGCTGCAGCCACATGTGCACACCTATAGGAAGCTAAGCACATACTCTGCACATTACACACTTACCTGGCACACACGTTCCCTCTTAGTGCCTAACCCTAATACTCCACCCCACAGCGTAACCCTAACCAGCCCCGACATGCTTACATTCGGGATGCTAACAGTCTGAATTCTGGTGGCATTGTGAGTGGTGTCGGCATTTCAGTGCCGGGATCTCGACTGCCCAGCATCCCGAACGTCAGTATGCTGACTACATCCCCTGCATAATATGGATTATTATAAGTAGTACCAGCAACATCATGTTAACTAGCATACTTAATATAGCATTTCTTTCTCATTTTAGGTCTATATTATAAATAAATCACAATACTACAAATGTATTAAGATTAAGAAAATACAGCACACACGTATCTTTCTGAGAGAAAACTTGTTATTAAACGGAATGTTATTTCACATTGTGATCAAACAATTTACTTTAAATTGAAATTCAAAAACATTATTTTTGAAACTTTTTCACTTGAGAGTCGAGTACGCCTTTCTGTTACAGTTTGTCCCTGCTTTGAAAAGATGCGCTCACATGGTACAGAAGTAGCCATTATGCAGAGGCGTCGTTTCATCAGGTCAAAAAGAGTCGGAAAAATCACTCTGTTTTCTTTCCACCAAAGTAGCGGGTTCTCTACCCTGGGCAAAAAGGGCATCCTCATTAATTTATCGAACTCAATAATGCTTGCTGCTCGAGAATTCTCTGCATGAGTTTGGACTAGGCCTCCTACAGACATGTCAAAATCTTCCCATACAGAGCTGGAAGGTGTGGAAGTTCCAAGATCTTCTGTGGCCGGCAGAATACATTGAGCTATTGGTGGCCTAGGCTCTTGGTCTTCATTTCATCCACATATTGCGCAACATTTATTAATGACGGTTTCCTTGGTCTCTTTAAAGCGACGGTCATCTTTGGAGAATCCATGTTCTCTGAATCTAGGATCCAGTAAAGTCGATTCCCATACGATGGTCAGATCCTGATATTTTTTTAGTAGACAGTCCGACACTTCCTCTGTAAGTTTGGTAACTAGAGCAAGGACAGTTTCGCTATCAAAGACAGTGTTCTTCAGCCAGAGACAGTGGCTTAGCAAGCCTTTGCTAAGTAGGACAACTTTAGACAACATAACATTGTGCTCACTACTGATTTCCCTGGTGACCTCTTCAAAGCACCCAAGGATTTCAGATGACTTTTCAATAATATACCAGTCTTCGTTTGTCAAACGTTGAACTGAATCGGGATTCAATATAGCTAAGGCACTTTGTAGGGGCTCTTTTATTTTTTAAATCCTCTGTAACATTTCAAATGTAGAATTCCAACGTGTTGGACAATCTTGTTTTATTGTTAAAATGGGACATCCCATCTGCCTTTGTATGCTGTGCAACTTATCACTAGCCTGTGGACTTCATTTGAAATATCCCACCGTAGACTTCACTTTTGCCCTTATTCCACCTAGTGTTTCCAGACTTGCTTGCACAACTAAGTTCAAGCTGTGCGCAAAACATGGCACATGCCACCAATTGCAAAGCTGCACGGCTTTGACCATATTGGCCGCGTTGTCTGTTGTGCACGCCACAATTCTGTCATGTATGTTCCACTCCCTTGTAACTCTTTCCAACTCGCTGGCAATATTGTCAGACGTGTGTTTGCCAATAAATTTGAAAGACGATAAGAGGTATGATTTCAGACAGCAGTCCTTATCAATAAAATGTGCTGTCACAGCAAAATAATTTTCGTTCTTCAAAGAAGTCCACCCATCTGTAGTGAGAGCTATGTATATTGCATTGGGTTGAATCTCATTTTTAATTCCCTCCAATGTATTATCATAAAACTTATTTAATAAGCTATTGGATAGAGTTTTTCTGCTTGGTAGTTCATAATTTTTGTTAAGCATGGATAGTAATTTCTTAAATTCAGTACTCTCAACAACATTGAAAGGATGGTACTCTTTAACAACCATCCTTAAGACTTGTTCATCTATTTTAGAACGTTTGGCGGCAGATATTGGTTTGGTTGTAAATGTAGTGATTTTGCTTTGTTTTGAATTTGAAGAAGTAGATGCTACAACAAGCTGCCCAGGAGGAGCTGCTGATGAATTATCGTGTTGGTTGTTACCTTCATTTGAAGGATGTTCTTCATGAATTTCAATTGGTAATTGTAATGGCCTCGAACGACTTTCTGTTAGGTTAATAGTCGGATGTTTAACCCGTAGATGTCTTGTCATATTTGAAGTGGAAGACCCCTTGCCAGACAACACAGATGAGCATATGTTGCATTTAACTTTTTCCTTTGAGGGGCGAACAAAGTAATCCCATACCGGACTTTTTAATGCCATGATAATAATAGTACAGTATACTCACTGCACTCAGCGTGAAACTAAACAACTGTGCAAGTGCATGTGCAAAATTAACAATCAACTGCTGACTCTGAATGAGTGACTGTCTGACAGCACAGATCACTCTATATTCACTGTGACAGGCTGACAGCCAAGTAACTAAGCAAAGTAGCAAGGTTGTTTTCAGTAACAGTGTGACTAAGCAACCTTGCTACTTTGTGTTGCTTAGCTAATTGGCTACTTTGCAATTGTTTTAATTTTGTTTTGGCGGGTTTGGGCTTATAATAGCAACACTAAATTCACTGACTCCCAAGGGGTGTGTCACTGAGTATGCCATGTAGGGGCGCTGCTGGCTCCGAGTGAGTCATGAGTCAGCTCCGCCCCTTGTAGCCCCAGAGTGCTGTGATGATTCGTCTCTCGAGTCTTCACTGAGTCTGCAGCGCAGTGCACTGTCTCAGTCTCGAGTCAGTCACACAGGCAGCAGCAGTGATGATGAGCTGAGCAGTTAAGTATCACGACACACACTGCTGTTCCAAGCAACTTCCCTCCCAGAGGGGTGTCACCTTGGAGCACTGCCGCCCAATCACAGTGTGGCTGTGTGTGCACATACTGCACAGCACATAGCCACACATAGTGCACTATTGTCTGACTGCACTCCCCCTCCCCGGTAGCCGCGGTACCAGCCAGCTTTATCTAGCCACGCGGCATAGGCAGGCAGATTAACGTGCACTGACTCTCTATAGTCAGAGCACACACCCCCTGCAGCCGCGGAAGCGGCGTAAACTAGCAGGTGCGGCGGCATTGGCAGATTAACGTGCACTGACTCGGGTCAGTGCACATACACAAACCCCCTGTAGACGTGATAGCGGCGTGAACCGGTGGCCGCGGCAGGGCATGGGCAGGCAGTACGCACAGAGGATCAACATTGAACAAAACGCTGGCAGCCAGGATCATATCCATGAGGACACACCTGGGTCCTGAAGCCTCAGAGTCACTACAGTGAAGGTAATCATGACTGAGTGACTATGACACACTGTAATGTAAAACATCTGACTCTGTGTGACTGACTGAGAGAAGCTACTGACGGCTGTCTCGAAACACTAAACTTTGAATGACTCGAATCATCCGAACTTCCAAATGATTCGAGTCATTGTGTTGAGACAGCAACTCAGTAGCCATCTCTACAAGGAAGAGAGAGAGGAGCGTGACAGGAGCCGTGGTGTGTGCTGGAGAGTGCTGTGACTGAGGGCACAGAGAGCAGGGACCAGCAGCTGATCGGGGTGACTGTGAGGAGACCCCTTCCATGTAAGGCAGCAGGACAAGAGAAGCTGATAGGACACATATCTATTAAAGCTGCTGCAGCCCAAAGGAGAGGAGAGAGTGTGCATGCTGCAAAGACAAGTGCTGGCATCTGTACAGGTACCCCAAGCATTATAGCACATGTCACTTGAGAAGCACCACAGTAAAGACTGTGGGCCTGATTCAGAGCTGAACGCTCTGACCAGAGCGCTCGCTCTGAATCAGGGCCCTCCTACCTTTTTTTGGAGCGTCCTAATGGACGCTCGCATAGCTGTGGATTACCACCCACAGCTATAGCGAGCGTCCATGATGATGGTCGCGATGGTCTTGACCATCACGACCATCGGGCTTGCGACGGAGACCCTGCGGTAGGGTCTCGCTGCCCCAAGCCCTGGAGTGATTTTGGCTCTATCAGAGCCAAAATCACTCCCACTGACATCACTAGTGATGTCAGTGGCACCGGCTTGAGACGGTAGGCGAACGCCTCCGTCTGGCAGGCACGCCCCTGGCACGCCCACCAAAGGGGGTGTGCTGTCAATCAACATCGACAGCACGCCCCCTTTGGTGCGAGACCCGGAGCGATGGTGAGCCCGTTGCTCGCCGGGTCTTGCGCATGCGCACGACAGAGCTCCCTCCGTCGTGCGCATGCGCAGTGGGGAACATCGACCCGCTTGCGATCGTCCTGCCGCTCGCGAGCGGGTCTGAATGACCCCCTGAGATCAGCCAGCACATAGAAGTCTGTGATCTCAGGGCAGCCAGCATACTGCTGTACAGTGAGAGAAGCCTGCAGCAGGATATACAGCAGTAGTGCATAACACAGAAATGTGCAGTGGCCCCACAGGCAGAGACAGCGACGCCATTTTGGATACCAGTAATACAGTTCAGTGTCATCTATAAAGTTTGTGCACCAACAAAAGGCTGTACAGTGAATTCTGAGTACTCACAGGGACATTGTGCTCTCTATTGAATTTATAGTTGAACCATTAGAGATTCTGCCAACTACAACTGCAACTTGATATATTTAGTTTAACCACCTCTAATGCACAGAGGGAGCAGTTTGGCATTCATATGTTTAGCATGAGGTTTTATTAGAAGTATACAGTATGTATAGAGTGAACCCAAGCTTATTAATGTGATATCCTGTACCTATTGCATTGCAACAATATTGCATGTTCTAATGTTCATTTAGAATTGTCCTAGTAGATAGTGATTCAGAGTAATAAACCCCCATTTCTTTATATTGGTCTGGTTTCTGCGCTGGGTTCAGGGGGGTCTCCTGTCTCTCTGCTGTGATAGGAGGAGCCTGAAAGAGGAACTGCACTGATCCATGCCCAAGCAGGTTCCAAAAGAAAGCAGGTACGATCCACTCACTGACATCCCACCAAATTGGGGGTGTTACATTTTGGCGTCTACGAACAGGATCGACCATGGAACTTCAAATAGGCAACCCAGCTGTAGATGACAACAGGATCAGGGAAATGACTGACAGGGTTGCAGGACTCAACCAGTGGCTCACCGAGATGAGAAAGGAGATAAGAGACCTTAGACAGAAACGGGCTGTAACCAGACACGAGGAGTGGTATCCAGACCGCAGAGTGCAAAACAAACCCCGATGAGATGTTTCCAGAGAGACCGGTAGGCGAGTAATTAATCAATTCGACACTCGAGGGAGACCTATATGTCGACGATGCAGATAAAGCGGTCACATTGAGCGGAACTGCCGACAGCCCTCAAGAAGAGAAAGTGGTAGGTCCAATTGCAGTAAGACAGGACCAAGCTACATTGTTTAATGTACTGTATGCCATTGACGATAAGCGAATCATCCCAAGAAGACTTTTGGGTCATGTCGTGTGGTTCAGCGTGCCACGTGGTTACGGATTCATAAAAAGAACAGACACCAAAAGAAGAGTATATGTACATTATGAAGCCATTAAGAAGACCATCCCTGAAACGTGTTTCCGAAGCCTGAGAAGTGGCGAAATGGTCGAATTTGAATTGGCGAATGGAAAGAAAGGCATAAAAGCCGTTAATGTGACTGGTCCAGGTGGTGTTCCGGTACGAGGCAGCAAATTTGCAACAGATCGCAAGCAACATTGGCACTATCCATGTCACGGAGATACTCTAAGTAATACTCAGCAACATGATCAATACAGCGACGGTGGAGAAAGGACAAGAGCAGTTGAAAGTGCAACTGATAGACGGAACGATGATCTTCCACAGTCTTACCGGAGGTGTCGGCACCTACCATATCACCAGATGATACCAGCGGAAAACAGACAGCAAGATCCCAATGTCCCAGAGCAGAGTGAATCCTTGGGGCGAAGAGATGAACAGGACATGAAGGAACCTAGTGAAATGGTGCAACCGAGCATGCAGGATGTAGTTAGGCAGCAACCCCCTTCAGAGCCGGTACATGAGAGCAGACTGAAAGTGGAATGTACCAATTTCAGTATGGCTGACCCCAGTCAAGCAGATTCAAGTTCCACTGACCGGGAAAGGGACACTGAAAGGGTGATTCACATGGCCACAGCAGAGGGTTCGGAGCCCCTTAAACCCAGTAGCCCAGATTTTCTTATGTCACAGTCTGAATCTGATGTCCCTGTAGAAACCGCTAGTGTAGATAAAGAGGTTGTGACATATCTTTACCCAGAGAAATATGGCCCAGATAGTAAGTACACCACTATAAGTGGTGAGGAGTTCACGTTCATGTTGCAACAGGCTATATATAGGTTCAGGAAGAGTCACAAAGGTGTGTTACCTGCTCATTGTAGAGTCTAAACTGCTGTTTTCAACTTTGTATTGATTTGAATGTTATATTGTTGATTATGCAGTAATGTACAAGATACTGTTCTTTGCAAGTGTGTTTATTGCGTGAAGACACACAAGATTTTAGCGGGGGAGTGTGTGATACCCCATAAGGGTCTCATTTATGTGGACTTTTATGTGCTGCCCTGTGCTGGGGAATGTTCTGGATCTGCAGTGAGGAGGGACTCTAGGACCCAGGAGCAGTCAACTGTGAGCAGCACTACACAGCTCAGGATAGAAAGTAAAACCAAGGAAGAGAGAGAGGAGCGTGACAGGAGCCATGGTGTGTGCTGGAGAGTGCTGTGACTGAGGGCACAGAGGGCCTGATTCAGAGCCGGACGCTCTGACAAGAGCGCTCGCTCTGAATCAGCGCCCTCCTACCTAATATTGGAGCGACCTCCTGGCCGCTCGCATAGCTGTGGGTGACCACCCCAAGCATTATAGCATATGTCACGTGAGAAGCACCACAGTAAAGACTGAGGGCTTGATTCAGAGCCGCTCGTAAGCGGCCACTCATTCGGTCTGAGCGATGTTCGCACAACTGCGCATGCGTATGGGTCGTAATGCGCATGTGCAAACCAGTCATTGTGGTCAGAAATCGTGCACTCGCAAAACAGCTAATTTGATTTACAGAATGTACCGTTTGTAGGTGGTAACAGGGGAAGGTGCTTGAAAACGGGGGAGTAGAGATCCGAACGCAGGCGTGCCAAACGGTCAAAAGGGCGTTTAATGGGAGTGCATAATTAGTAAAGGAGCGTCATCGACCACGTCACTTGGTTGTCTTTTAGCCTGAACTGCTCACAGTGATAGCTGTAAGAAAAACCTACCACAAGCACTGCGAGCAGTTCAGATGCCTTTCGATTAGGGGTGAGCGGGTTCGGATTTCTGAAATCCGAACCCCCCCGAGCCCCTCCGATCCGAGTCCGATCCGAGTCAGGCTCGACTTTTCCCGCCTGACTCGGATCTGACATCGAGGCAAAACGTCATCATCCCGCCTTCCGAGTCTCGCGGGTTTTGGATCCTATATAAGGTACCCGCGTCGGCGCCATTTTCTCACTCGGCTGTGGACAGTGAAGAGGGAGGGTGGGAGTTAGTGCTGTGTAGTGTAGTGTAGTGTAGTGCTGCTGTTGTCCACTACTTCAAAGTCCATAGGGGCTGGCTGTGTTGTGCTGTGCTGCTGTTGTTAATAGGGGCTGTGTCCACTACTTCAAAGTCCATAGGGGCTGGCTGGACTGTGTTGTGCAGTCAGTTCCAAAGTCCTGTGCAGTGTCCCAGTCCTAAAGGGGTGCTGTAGTGTTGTCCAGGGGGTGCTCTGTCCATCAGGGGTGCTCCCCCCAAGTGCTAAAAAAATAATATATTTTCTGTGTTTGTGAATTGTGTGCGCAGTAGCCGCACGTGCATCAACAAAGTAGTGCCAAGCGTGCGCCTGTGTCATAAGTAAAGGGCCGGCTGGCTTGACCGTTAAGGGTGCTGTAACCCCCGAAAGTACACTCCAGTCCAAACCAAAAAAAAAATTATTTTCTGTGTTTGTGAATTGTGTGCGCAGTAGCCGCACGTGCATCAACAAAGTAGTGCCAAGCGTGCGCCTGTGTCATAAGTAAAGGGCCGGCTGGCTTGACCGTTAAGGGTGCTGTAACCCCCGAAAGTACACTCCAGTCCAAACCTAAAAAAAAATTATTTTCTGTGTTTGTGAATTGTGTGCGCAGTAGCCGCACGTGCATCAACAAAGTAGTGCCAAGAGTGCGCCTGTGTCATAAGTAAAGGGCCGGCTGGCTTGACCGTTAAAGGGTGCTGTAACCCCCGAAAGTACACTCCAGTCCAAACCAAAAAAAAATTATTTTCTGTGTTTGTGAATTGTGTGCGCAGTAGCCGCACGTGCATCAACAAAGTAGTGCCAAGCGTGCGCCTGTGTCATAAGTAAAGGGCCGGCTGGCTTGACCGTTAAAGGGTGCTGTAACCCCTGAAAGTACACTCCAGTCCAAACCAAAAAAAAATTATTTTCTGTGTTTGTGAATTGTGTGCGCAGTAGCCGCACGTGCATCAACAAAGTAGTGCCAAGCGTGCGCCTGTGTCATAAGTAAAGGGCCGGCTGGCTTGACCGTTAAGGGTGCTGTAACTCCCGAAAGTACACTCCAGTCCAAACCTAAAAAAAAATTATTTTCTGTGTTTGTGAATTGTGTGCGCAGTAGCCGCACGTGCATCAACAAAGTAGTGCCAAGCGTGCGCCTGTGTCATAAGTAAAGGGCCGGCTGGCTTGACCGTTAAAGGGTGCTGTAACCCCCGAAAGTACACTCCAGTCCAAACCAAAAAAAAATTATTTTCTGTGTTTGTGAATTGTGTGCGCAGTAGCCGCACGTGCATCAACAAAGTAGTGCCAAGCGTGCGCCTGTGTCATAAGTAAAGGGCCGGCTGGCTTGACCGTTAAAGGGTGCTGTAACCCCCAAAGTACACTCCAGTCCAAACCAAAAAAAAATTATTTTCTGTGTTTGTGAATTGTGTGCGCAGTAGCCGCACGTGCATCAACAAAGTAGTGCCAAGAGTGCGCCTGTGTCATAAGTAAAGGGCCGGCTGGCTTGACCGTTAAAGGGTGCTGTAACCCACAAAGTACACTCCAGTCCGAACCAAAAAAAAATTTATTTTCTGTGTTTAGCCGCACGTATATATCAAATCGATATAACATAAATGGAGGACCAAACTTTCTCCGATAAAAATAAAATAGAGAAAGATCAAGAACCACTTCCTCCTAGTGCTGAAGCTGCTGCCACTAGTCATGACATAGACGATAACATGCCATCAACGTCGTCTGCCAAGGCCGATGCCCAATGTCATAGTAGAGGGCACATACAATCCCAAATGGCAAAGTTCAGGAAAATGACCTTGAAAAAGACATTTAAATCAGCTGAAGAGAAACGTAAACTTGCCAATATGCCATTTACGACACGGAGTGGCAAGGAACGGCTAAGGTCGATCCCTAGTATGTTCATGACTAGTGGTTCAGCTTCACATGACGATGGAAGCACTCCTCCCACTAAAAAAATCAAAAGAGTTAAGCTGGCAAAAGCACAGCGAAGAACTGTGCTTTCTAAGAAGATATCACAAATCCCCAAAGAGAGTCCAAGTGTGGTGGTGGTTGCGATGCCTGACCTTCCCAGCACTGGACGGGAAGAGGTGGCTCTTTCCACCATTTGCACGCCCCCTGCAAGTGCTGAAAGGAGCACCCACAGTCCACTTGCTGATATGCAAATTGAAGATGTCACTGTTGAAGTACAACAGGATGAGGATACTGGTGTAGCTGGCGCTGAGGAGGAAGTTGGCGAGGAGGATTCTGATGGTGATGTGGTTTGTTTAAATCAGGCTCCGGGGGAGACAGTTGTTGTCCGTGGGATGAAAAAGCCCATCACGGTCATGCCTGGGCAGAAGACCAAACATTCCACCTCTTTGGTCTGGCAATATTTCTATCCAAATCCGGACAACAACTGTCTTGCCATATGTACCATATGTAAAGGTGAAATAAGTAGGGGTAGGGACGTCAACCACCTAGGAACATCCTCCCTTATACGGCACCTGCAGCGCGTTCATAAAAAGTTACTGTCAAGTTCAGAAACTTTGGCTCAGACCGTAAGCAGTCCAGGGACACCTAAATCCCGTTGTCCTGTTGTATCCAAGCGCCTGCAAACCACACCGTCAACTCCCTCCTCGTCAATTTCCTCCTTAGTCAGGATCGGAAGTAGTCCTGCAGGCCATATCACTGGCATGACTGACTCTCCTATCCGGGATTCCTCCGGAGGATCCAGCATTGCTACGCCTACTGCTGCCGCTGCTGCTGTTGCTGCTGCTGCTGGGAGTCGTTCATCATCCCAGAGAGGAAGTAGGAACACCACTACTTTTACTAAACAATTGACCCTCCAACAGTCCTTAGCGAGGAGGATGAAGTACGACAGCAGTCATCCTGAAGCAAAACGTATAACTGAGGCCTTGACTGCTATGTTGGTGTTAGACGTGCGTCCGGTATCCGCCATTAGTGCAGTGGGATTTAGACAATTGATGGAGGTAGTGTGTCCCCGGTTCCAAATCCCGTCTAGATTCCACTTCACTAGGCAGGCGATACCGAGACTGTACAGAAACGTCAGAAAAAGTGTCCTCAGTGTCCTGAAAAATGCCGTTGTACACAATGTCCACTTAACCACGGACATGTGGACAAGTGGAACAGGGCAGACTAAGGACTATATGACTGTGACAGCCCACTGGGTAGATGTATCACCTTACGCAGCAACAGCAGCAGCGTCACCAGTAGCAGCATCTCAGAAACGCCAGCTCGTTACAAGGCAGGCTACGCTGTGTATCACCGGTTTCAGTAAGAGGCACACCGCCGACAACCTCTTAGAGAAACTGAGGGAAATCATCGCCCAGTGGCTTACCCCACTTAGACTCTCCTGGGGATTTGTGATATCTGACAACGCCACCAATATTGTGCGGGCATTACATCTGGGCAAATTCCAGCACGTCCCATGTTTTGCTCACACAATAAACTTGGTGGTGCAGAATTTTCTGAAAAGCGACAGGGGCGTGCAGGAGACGCTTTGGGTGGCCCGAAAAATTTCTGGCCACTTTCGCCATTCAGCGACTGCGTGCCGAAGACTGGAGCGCCAGCAAACACTCTTGAACCTGCCCCGCCATCACCTGAAGCAAGAGGTTGTGACGCGGTGGAACTCAACCCTCTATATGCTTCAGAGGATGGAGGAGCAGCAAAAGGCCATACAAGCCTATACATCCACCTATGACATAGGCAAAGGAGGGGGTATGCACCTGACTCAAGCGCAGTGGAGAATGATTTCCGTGTTGTGCAAGGTTCTTCAGCCCTTCGAACTTGCCACACGTGAAGTCAGTTCAGACACTGCCAGCTTGAGTCAGGTCATTCCCCTCATCAGGCTTTTGCAGAAGCAGCTGGAGAAAGTGAAGGAGGAGCTAAGACGGAGCGATTCCGCTCGGCATGTGGGACTTGTGGATGAAGCCCTTCATTCGCTTTGCCAGGATTCCAGGGTGGTCAATCTGTTGAAATCAGACCACTACATTTTGGCCACCGTGCTCGATCCTAGGTTTAAAGCCTATGTGGTGTCTCTCTTTCCGGCCGACACAAGCCTGCAGAGGTGCAAAGACCTGCTGGTGAACACACTGTCAGCTGAAGCGGAACGTGACACGTCAACGGCTCCTTCTTCATTTTCTCCCGCAACTGGGGCTGCCAGGAAAAAACTTAGGTATCCTAAGCAACCCGCTGGCGGTGATGCAGGGCAGGCAGGACCAAGTTTGGACATCTGGTCCGGACTGAAGGACCTGGCAACAATTTCTGACATGTCTACTGTCACTGCATATGATACTGTCACCATTGACAGAATGGTGGAGGATTACATCGGTGACAGCATCCAAGTAGGCATGTCAGACAGTCCATACCTGTACTGGCAGGAAAAAGAGGCAATTTGGAGGCCCCTGTACAAACTGGCTCTATTTTACCTGAGTTGCCCCCCCTCCAGTGTGTACTCCGAAAGAGTGTTTAGTGCAGCCGGGAACCTTGTCAGCGAAAGGCGTAGGAGGTTGCTTCCACAGAATGTGGAGAAGATGATGTTCATCAAAATGAATTATCAGCTCTTCCAGGGAGACCAGCCTCCAGAAGGTACAGAGGGACCTGTGGTGGTGGATTCAAGTGGGGACGAGTTAATACTTTGTGAGGATGAGGATGTACACACTGAAGAGGGTGAGGAATCGGTGGATGAGGAGGATGAGGATGACATCTTGCCTCCGTAGAGCCAGTTTGTGCAGGGACACATTAATTGCCAGCTTGTTTTGTGGGGGCCCAAACGAACCAATCATTTCAGCCACAGTTGTGTGGCAGACCCTGGCGCTGAAATGATTGATTTGTTAAAGTGTGCATGTCCTGTTTATACAACATAAGGGTGGGTGGGAGGGCCCAAGGACAATTCCATCTTGCACCTCTTTTTTTCTTTGCATTATGTACAGTTTGGGGCCTAGTTTTTCTAACTGCCATCCTGCCTGCCACTGCAGTGTCACTCCTAGATGGGTCACGTGTTTGTGCCGCCCACTCGTGTCGCTTAGCATAGTCATCCAGCTACCTCGGTGCAACCTTTTGGACATAAAAACACTATTGTGAGGTGTGAGGTGTTCAGAATAGACTGGAAATGAGTGGAAATTAAGGTTATTGAGGTTAATAATAGCATAGGAGCAGAAAAACCTACAAATTCTGTGATTTTAGCTGTTTTTATGCTTTTTTTAAAAAAAATACAGATCCAAAACACAAAACCCAGAACCCAAAACACGGAAGGGTGGTTTTGGCAAAACCAATCCAGATCCAAAACACGAAGAAAGATCCAGATCCAAAACCAAAACACAAAACACGAAAAGTGGCCGATGCACACCCCTACTTTCGATGTACCCGATTAATCTAATAAATACCGGAGATGATGTGTGTTGCGAACGGCAAAGGGGCGTCTTTACAAAATAGCGAGCGCATTTTTCGTTCGCTTGCTCAGACATAGAGGCGTCAACAAACCGCAAAGAGCGAGCGCTCATTTTAAATAGCCGGCCCTTATTTTGGAGCGACCGTCCGCAAATAGCGTCCGGCTCTGAATCAGGCCCTGAGATCAGTCAGCACATAGAAGTATACAGTATGTATAGAGCGAACCTAAGCTTATTAAGGTGATATCCTGTACCTTTTGCATTGCAAAAATATTGAATGTTCTAATGTTCATTTAGAATTGTCCTAGTAGATAGTGATTCAGAGTAATAAACCCCCATTTCTTTATATTGTTCTGGTTTCTGCGCTGGGTTCAGGGGGGTATCCTGCCTCTCTGCTGTGATAGGAGGAGCCTGAAAGAGGAACTGCACTGCACAGCGCCTCCCTCCCCGGTGCGCAAAACTGTTTTTTTTTTTTCAAGGGGGCGTGGCCATGCCTGCAATTAGGCAACACCCCCCCTCTGTACCTGGGCCCGGCAGAGCTCTCTACAGCCCTGGATTGGATCTATGTGCAAATACAAGCAGAAGTAGGGACATTCTGGGACTTATTCTGAGTCGGTCATAGCCGCATCCGATCTGCATCTTTTGACGGTCTTGCATCTGCGAGATTATGCAAACATCACTACAAAGCCCTTTCCTGGTGTACATCCATGCACCTGAATGTGCAGGGACTGAGATTCCCAATGTCAACATCCATAGATGCTGAAATACATTGGTCGCACAAGCAAAATGTATGACCTATGTAAGCTGTTGAGCATCTACTTTCACCAACATACCTATGACACTCCTAGAACACGCCCATAGGTCAGACCATCTCAGTGCATACATTACATCACCTTTCTGTTACTGCCCAGGAATGCACATGTTTAGCACATTGCTGAGATTGTGTCTACCGTACACTACTCTGACTCTATGCGCAAGTATCTGGATGCATACTCAGCATGACATAGGCATATGCAGAAGAAAATTATTGCTCCACTGAATCTGACATCAGCAGTGTGCACCAATCAGAATCAGGCTCTTTAGGGTCTATTTACTAAGCAGTGTTAGGAGACAGAGTGAAAAGTGATAAGAAAGTGATAAGGTGCCAGCCAATCAGCTCCCAACTGTCATCTCACAGGCTGTGTTTGAAAAATGACAGCTGGGAGCTGATTGGCTGGCACCTTATCACTTTCTTATCACTTCTCACTCTGGGCTCTATTTACTACAATCCGCATTGGTAATGCAGATTGTAGTGTGATATTACCGAGTGAATTCGCATTGCGAATTCAGGCAATATCACAGGGATTTACTACATATCCCTTGCAGGGACAGAGCTTGCGATAAAGCTCTATCCCTGCTAATCCCCTTCGGAGCCTTATCACGGTATTTTCGCAAAAAATACCGTGATTAAGTGCCCGCGCATGCGCTGACCGTTCGCCGCAGCTAGCCCCCCTCCGGTGCTAAGCCCCGCCACCCGGCGCTAACCCCCCGCGACCCCCCCTCCCTTTCTTACACTTACCTGCATGCACCAGGCCTCCGGTGATGTTCTCCATTCCTCCGGTCAGGTGATCTCCCATACTACACAGTGTGCAAGCGGCTGGTGTGGAGTGATCACTGACAGGGGTATTCGCTACCAGAGGGCCCACCGGAAACTGGAGACATTGATGCATAGGTTCCTCCTGATCAGCAACAACGTTCCTATCCACATTCCACAACCTTCTGCCCACTTCTTATGGTACATATAAACGGGACGATTGTTATTTTACTTTCCACTCAGTTATAGTGGAGTCTGTGCTTTATGTATGTACCATTTTACATGGTTTTGTCCCAATAAATTCCATACTCTTGAATCATTTTGGACAAAGAACTTTTTTTGATTGCCAAGAACCACCTACCATCCCGAATACAAAGATACCTCGATAGGAACGCATTGTTTATTAAGGATTTGAGTCGTGGAATCAAGACTCCATATCAACAGAAATATTTAACAAGATTAGCATAATTCGCTGTGTATTTTCTTTTTATCTTTTAATGACAGTTCCAATCAAGAAGGACTTTCGTATGGTCTTGGAAGACAGCGCTTATTGAACCACCCGTTTTGTTTTTATTTCAAGGTTTAGAGTTGTGGTGCACTCTGGGTGTGTGACTGAGCTGCAGTCTGGAGGGCGCAGGTTGCCTCTACAACATTGTATTTTGATAAGTGATACTTAGGGGTTGGAGTAGATATACCATGCGGTCGTTTGACACTGCACAATCCTGTGAACAACTGCATTACGGGCCTGATTCAGACCCGCTCGCGAGCGCTGAGCACTCACAAGCGGGTCGATGTTGCCCAAGTGCGCATGCGCACGACGGAGGCGGCTCCGGCATGCGCATGCGCGAGACCCGAATAATGATGGCCAAGCCGTCGTTAAGGGTCTCGCACCAAAGGGGGCGTGCTGTTGATGGTGATTGACAGCACGCCTCCTTGGTGGGCATGCCGGGGGCGTGGCTGCTCAGATGGAGGCATTCCCATGGGAACGCCTACCGTCTGGGGCCGGCCCCACTGACATCACTAGTGATGTCAGTGGGAGTGCTTTTGGCTCTGATAGAGCCAAAAGCACTCCAAGGCTTGCGGCAGCGAGACCCTACCGCAAAGGTCTCGTCGCAAGCCCGATGGTCGCGATGGTCTTGACCAACGCGACCATCATTTTGGCCGCTCGCTATAGCTGTGGGTGGTTACACACAGCTATGCGAGCAGCCAGTAGGCCGCTCCAAAAAGTAGGAGTGATGGCCCTGATTCAGAGCGAGCGCTCTGTTAGAGCGTCCGGCTCTGAATCAGGGCCTATATGTCGTTCACCAGCCGCATCAACAACCATGGGGTTGTTCATCAAATTGACAGATTAAGCAGCATGTATGCTAAATCTGTCAATGCGTTGAATGACCCCATGGGAGCGTGCATGGTCGCTCATAGTGGGTACACACTTGCTGATGTGGATATGTCTAGTGTGTACCCACCATAAGATGTTTAAAGCCAGCGGATGAGCAGAAACAGCACAGGTGGTCAGTAAGTGAAAGCATCCAAACATTTCTTAGTCAAATATGAAAAACAAAAGAATAAATAGTATGACTAAATATGAAAGAAGAAAGTCTTGTGGAAGAGACGAGGATATACAGTAGCTGCTGTAAGTCTTCGTGCCAAATGGCTAAGGAGAGGAAAGACAGCGCTGAGCTCTCTCCAAAACCCCACTTGCTCAAGGATTAAGTTAACATAACCAATATGGTCACATAAATCACTCTGACAAAGGTACTATCCAGGGCCGGATCAAGCACTGTGGGGGCCCCTGGGCAACAAACATGTGGAGGCCTCTATCAATAAAAGTTCTATATATATATATATCCAAAATAAACAGTGGCACTCGCAGGACTTGTCATCAGCAATATGGACGGTGTACTAACACCAAATCACCAGCACTGTATCCTTATGGGTCATTGATCCATAAGGATACAATGCTGGTGTTTTGGTGTTAGTTCACCGTCCGTATTGCTGATGACAAGTCCTGTGAGTGCCACTGTTTATTTTGGATGTGTTACACTTTGTGGCTGAAGGAACCGAGGCAAGCTGTAGTTTGGATACCATTGAGTGCCGGCCTGCTCTGGTTGTTTTATATATATATATATATATATATATATACACGCATATATATATTATATATACACATATAGTAGTTGTGACCCTTCTGCAATGCCCGCAGTAGTTGTACCCCTTCTGCAATGCCCCCTGTAGTTGTGCCCCTTCTACAATGCCCAAAATAGTTGTACCCCTTCTGCAATGCCCCCTGTCACCCTGCCTTTAATCCGGCCCTGGTACTATCTGCCAGCTCTCTAATGAAATGGTGTCTTGTGAGATTATGCTTAGAACTACCATTATGTTTAGTACTAGAAGAAAAGTCTACTGCACCTCTTGTGTCGCATGCTACTGTATGTTAATGATATAATCTAAACTAAGAAAACCTAACTCACATAAAGGCTCTTTCAGCCATAATGCTTATTCAGCTGTTTCTGCAAGAGCCATATACTCTGCCTCGGTAGTGGCATGCCAGGCAGGTGGTTAAGGAACTTTTCCCTTGTAAGTATCTGAGGATGCATTTAATGGCTATCCAGTATTTTATTCCTGGGTTGATTGCAAATTGGCTGACCTGGCTGACAGCAGGAGTGATGTCTGCTTTTGTTCCAGTGCTTGCAGACATTGTAGTTACAACCATTTCCTCAATTTCTGCCTCTGATGTTGGACACACATCTTTTGAGATTTTCACTCTTTTGTGAATTGGATTTCCTGACCGGCTTGACATCGGTCATTGCAAACTTGTTGAGCATCACCTCAATGTACAGTAGCCTTTTTTATCTATAGTAACAGTCCCAGCAGGTTTTCTATGATTTCAGACCAAGCAATTTGTCTATTGGCCCAAGGTCTTTGAGTTTCTACTTGTCACTTAGTAAGAACTTGATATCAGCTATTTGTTTTTTTTTGTCATGCAAGCACTAGATCGTCTACATTAACAAGCATGATGAATAAGCTCTTTACTCACTCCTTTTATTCCGTATCATTGCAGCCTTTTTATCTTGGTGTTGTCTACCTTCACACACTGGTGCCTGGGCCCATTACCTATTGGCAGATCCTCCGATGGTTGTTGGTGGTAGTGGTGTGCGATGGAGGTCAATCCAGGGAATTGGCATTAACCGGTAGAAGCAGTGAGCAGGATAACACAGGGTTAACAGCATACAACAGGTACAGGATGTATGGATATCCAGTTGCAGCCAGGGGCATATAAGGGTATGCTGGGTGTTGTCATGAACCTGTGTATGCACACACTGTAATGCCTATATATGCAGTGGTGGCTGCGAGATAAACGTCTAATACACAGCGGTGCTGATATACTGTAGTGTAGATTCAGGTTGTAATAAGGCCTCCGTTATTGAGGGAATACTCAGAGGCACATTGGATCTGGAGGACGGAGCTAGAGAGAAAGACGCATGGGGAGCCGCGCATACACAGTAGGTAGGTCAGAGGTCGTGCCTCCTGGTCTTAGTGTCCAGCAGTTATGGAGAGAAGAGACAGTGCTGAGCAGTTTCTCCAACACAAGTCTGTACATTAATGCTACCCTTGCCTTGTCCAAGTACCGCCACACTCACTGGCATAATGACTGCCTTCCTTTGTGCTTTAATGACTTCATGGGACATTCATTATATCCCTGGTTTGAAAAGCTATTGTATTCCTGGTTTGAAAAGCTATGTATGCATGGGACATTCATTGTCAGCTGAACAAAAATTTATATTTAAAATATTCCATTAAGTCAAATTATTTATTTTATAATTATCTTCAAACTTTTAATGGTTGAATAATTTATAGAGTTGAAGATATATAATTATCTGAAAAACAAATAATTAGCTTTACATCTCCCTGTAGAAGTTGCACAATTAAAGCAAATGTCAGCTTGCAAGTTATTGTCGAAGCAATAATTACACTTAGGAATAATATCAAGACAAAAACTATTTTAAAATAAATATATTTCCTGACTAGGTAATGTCAGAACGAATGACATTTACCCCTCCTTGAAGTTCTGAAAAATAAAATAAAATAGAAATTCACTAAACATTCCTTTCCCCTATATTTACGTTTTCCATTTTCATTTCCTTACACTGTGTAAATGTCCCCTCCCACATCTGGAACTCGCCACCCAGCTCCAAGTTGTGGAGATGGCAGCTGGAGACATTGCCTCTGTGTGCGCCTGGCTGAAGTTCTGCCCGCATATTTTAGTGCAAGATATATTTTATTAAATTTGTCAAAGAAAAATAGAAACAATACTTATATTTGAGAACAGTATCAGGGCCATCATCAAAAAAACACAGCTCAAAATACAAATACACTGGAAAAAATATAAAACTCTGTAATAGATATCACAAGTGCCTTCATGAAACAGCAAAAAGACCCACGACTATGATTCAAATATTACACAAAAACTAAATATTAAAATAAAAGAAACATCAAGACAGTAGGGTAAGGAGGTGGGGTGGGGGAGGGAGAAAGGAAAAAATTTAAATAGAGCAGAAAAAGAGAAAGCTCCAGATCAAGTGGTGCACTCTCACGTCCACCAGAGCCAATTAGAAAAGAAATAGGGTGAAGGTAGAGCTACAATACAATACAACCTTGCAGCCAGTTACCAGGAGCCACATTCTACTACAATTTAGGTCAAACCCAGGAAATTTAGGGGCGAACAGAAGATATTTTTGAAGGTCACAGAGTCTCTGAAATCCATCCAGCGGAACCAGGTGTCTCAAAAGGCCACCATCAGCGGAAGTCAGTATATCATCCATTTCCATATATAAATTTAATCTGGTGATCCATTACCATTGGAGGAGAGGAGGAGCACCATCTTATTGGGATAACTGCTTTAGCAGTTCCCTTTTGGAAAGAGGACCTCTTTCCAAAAGGGTTGGGGGATAGGGCATTTCCACCAGATGTGGAGTGGATTACGCCGAGAGGCATTAGAGCAACGCCAGCAAATATTTGGCACACCAATCCCCATCTTAAGGAGGATATCAGGACATCCGTACCAACGAGAAAGCAACTTGTATAGAGTCTCTACGACACAAACACTGGAGGAACAGGCATGGGCTAATTTAAATATATTTTCTCACTTATTTTCACCTAGGTCAACTCCAAGCTCATGGTCCCAAATTTTAGTAAAATTAGGGAGGGGAAAGCTAGCATCTGCCAACAAAAAAATTATAAATCAGAGATATAGTATGGGCCAGGAAGGTAGAGCTAGCACATAGTTGTTCAAAAGGAGTATAATAAAAAAAAGGGCCTTAGAAGGACCGAGAGATTGCAGGAAATGATGCACCTGAAGATAGTGCCAATATTCCCTTGATGGTAGGTTCCACTTCTCATGTACCTCATCGAAAGGTACAAAAGCCACCTCCACTCCTGGTGGAAATATGGAGCCACAGGATCTTAAAATACAGGTTAAATCCAGACTACCTTGTATAGGCTCCAGAAAGCTTTTTCCCAAAAAGGGAAGATCATCCAAAAGGTCATATACAGCATGCACAGTCCACCAATGCATTTCAAGCTTCTGTTGAGCTCTTTTTTTTTTTAAAAGAGCTCAACAGAAAAACAGCTCAACAGAAGCTCAAAACGCTTTGGTGGACTGTGCATGCTGTATATGACCTTTTGGATGATCTTGCCTTTTGGGAAAAAGCTTTGTGGAACCTATACAGGGTAGTCCGGATTTATCTGTATTTTAAGATCCTGTGGCTTCATATTATCAATTGGGTATGATCCTCCATTCCTTTATTTTGTGCACAATGTATCACTAGCACTTTAAATGAAATACGGCATCTGGATTTTACTTGTTGTCCCATATGTTTTTTAATCTGTTCTTATCAATTGATTAATAATAATGCCTTTAAAAAGCATTTTTTGAAGTGGATCCATTTTATACATTTTATATGTAAGTATTTATTATATGTGAATATTTATCATTTGTGATCTAATTAATTAGCCTTTTCTCTGAGTGATTCTTCTATTGTTATACATTGTTATTTGAGTACCAAGCAGTCATCACCATTGTATTTTAATTTATTTACTCTGGGTGTTCAGGGACTCTCATTGGTGTTTGACCACTAAGGCAGACTCTAGACATATTATGTGCTTCTAGGGGTTTCTATACAGTTCCACATAAACATCTGGAGTGATGTTACAGTCTAGATAGACATCAATAATCTCCTCCATCTGGGATTTACAATAAGGGATTTATAATAAGGGTCTGTGAAAAGGAACTCATTAAAATGCCAGGATCTACATAGCGGGTCAGTAAACCCGACGGATAGGTCCACACTGACTGGGGCATGGTCAGACCAAGATGTTATTCCTAAAGAAGTTGCCTGTACCAGGTGGAGACGTCTGTGACCAAGTAATATGTAATCTATCCTGGAATATGACTGGTGGGAGCTAAAGTAGTATGAATAATCTCATACGCCAGACATCGGACAGCTGATGAGTATGAAGCAAGCGCCTTACCCTTCTCGACATATGGCAAGGAACTGTTGAAGAACCCGATGAGGAATCCATGAAGGTATTCCAGGGCCCAATTGAAGTCCCCACCTACTATTAAGATCCCCTGCTGAAGCAGAGCAATTTTATTCAGAACCCTGGTTTGGGGCATAAATATTAACAAATGTAAAAAGTTGGTTAAAAATAGAGCATTTGACAAGCAGACATCTCCCCTCCTCCAAATTATGCACTTCAGGATTCAGAACTGGCAGATGTTTAGCAAATAAAATAGCAACTACCTTAGATTTCAATTGGGAATAATTACAATAATATACTGTGGGGTAAAATTGGTTATTTAAGTGTGGGGCAGAAGAGGAGTGGCGAAAATGAGTTTTCTGTACTAGAACGATGTCCGCCCCATCAGCATGAAAGGAGCGGAGGGCCTGAGCCCTTTTCTCAGGGACAAATGAAGCGGTATGGGGCACACAGGGGGGTACATCAATACAAATAGTAATAAACAGTACTATGTGACTGCTGGGTAAAAGTTACACACAACTATAGTATCCGTATGAGCAGACAATAAGAACAATAAAAAAATAACAAACAACAGGAAAATATATGAAAAGGAGACTGCTTTATCCATTATGCCCACCCACAATTAAATTGAACAAAGGGACCATAAACCAAATCTTGGGTGATGTTAATGAAGAAGGTCAAAAAGACCCAACCTTAGTCATCTTTGTGACTAGTTGGGGGTAACTCTAAGTAATAGCCCCATAGCAAACCGTTCATAAATCAAGTGGGGTCAGGTGCTAGCAGAGAGTCAGCTCCCCTAGACTTCTTATGGTGCTGTACTTGTTGCCATTGGTCTCTCTTTGGTCGGTCTGAAAGCCACAGAAAGTGGGAGTGAAAAGGCCTGCCAATGGGGGAGGGTGACATGCTCCAAACCCAGTGAAGAGCAGAAGTCAGGTAAGTCCACGGGAGACTGGAGAGTCAGATGTTTGCCAGCATGGGTTACCTGAAGAGAGAGCGGGAAGCCCCATCTATATTTAAGATCTCGTTTGTGCCTAGAATCTGTCAAGGGATTCAATAACCTTCGCTGCTGGAGAGTAGGAGAGGTCTTGGAAAATCTGTAGACGAGTTCCATTGAATACCACTCTCTGTAAGTTGTGAACTTTACGGAGAATCTCCTCTTTCTGTGAAAAATAATGAACCTGGCAAATAACGTCTCTGGGATGGTCAGTCACCAGTCCCTTCAGACGGAGAGCTCTATGTGCGCTGTCAAACTCAATAGGGTCATTCGAGTCTAATTCCAGGATTTCTCCAAAGATTTTATTGAGGACATCGATCAGGCCAGATGGAGGGACATCTTCTGGAAGCCCCCAAACCCTAATGTTGTTCCTGCGGTCTCTGTTGTCCAGGTCAGCCAATCTATTTTGCATGGCCCTCATGTCTGAGGATTGTTGAGACACCAATTCATGAAGTTTGGATAACTGGTCATCGACAGATTCCCTCTCTTCTTCAAGGGTAACAATGCGGGAACCCAAATGTTTGACATCAGCTTGTACTAAAGAAATCTGGGTCTGGAGAGAGTCCTGGATCCACAATTTCAGGGGCTGCATGTCTTGCTTGGAGGGGAGTGACCGAATATGGGTCAGTACTTCCGTAATTTCACCCCAATTGGGACATTTGGGCAGGAAGATCCCCCGGCGAGGGAGAGAGGGCCATGGTGGAGAAGGTTATTGGGACAGACTCAAAGACAGTCGAAGGGGAGTATGCAGAGTGTGAAACAGATAGGTAGGAACGCAGGTTCGGCTGAGAAGTATTGACCCTTGACGTCCGAAAATCCTTCTTCTGCGTATCTCTCTTGTTCTTGCCCATTAGGACCATGTGTGGAGAGGAGTCATATAGTTAAATATCATGGTAGGTGAACGTATGGCGAAGGTCACATTCCCCTGTTAATGAGACTACATAGCAAGCATAAAATGTCTACCTAGAGCCACGAGAACTGGGAAACTTAGCTTAACATTGTAAACCCGAGTAGAGGGGGACGGGAGGGCAGTTCTCATCTTTAGGAGTAGGTAGATATGCCTGTATATTTTAAAGCAACTTAGGTGATACCATTCTATGGCAGGCTGCATTGTTGCCATTTTGTGTCTGTTCTCTCTTGGTGATGTGTTAAACAGCCTTTATTTCCATCTGTTGTAATTTGCTTTGTAGACGGAATCTATTTCCAATTTGTATATGGCAGTAATGGTGTATACACATGGTCAGATTTCTTATCAGATATGAACAATAACGAATGTAAAAATCGTTCAATCGTTCATATCTTTGACATGTAGGGAATGCATCAACCAACGATGCGCATTCCCGTATGTCAGATAACGATATCTGACATCGACTGTGTTTGCAGACACATTTGGACGATTTCATTCATTTTAATACTGTCAGAAATTGTTCATCGTTGATGAAATCGTTCAAATCATTGTAAAAATCGTTCAATCATTCATCAAATCTGATTGTGTGCATGCACCATAAGAGGTAATTTGGATAATTTCCAGCTGCTGTATGCCTTCTGGTTTAGATTTAGATCCGACAAGTCATTTAGACACTCTTGAACTGTAAGAAGATCAAGTTATGGTTCAAGAACGAAATAGTTTGACCAGGAGCATCGGAACAATTTTATGTTCGGTGGGAAATATATAATTTCATTTTGCCCCCCCTGTTATGGCGCCTATGGGTTTGACCCAGGTCTGGTCCTTCATTTCATAAGAGCAACTCTCATAAACTCACTACATCTTGTGTGACTCCATATTGGGTTTAAAATAAATGTTTCCTCTTCAAAATCAAGTAATCCTATGAAACAGAAAGAGGGGCTGACGGTGAGCTTGAAAGTAGTTTTTGAAAAAAAGTATGATGTTAAATATGATTATTTAAAAACCTGCAATTGGGTAAATGTGCAAAGTTGGACAAAATGCAAGATGCAACATCTCTGCTCCAGTAACAGAGGCATCAGGTTTATGTAAGGCATACATCAGATAGGCTTACATCCAGGGGCAGATTGGGAAATGAAAGTGGCCCTGGAAAAATGTGTCAAAGTGGTCCAATGTGCACCCATAAAAGTGGGTGTGGCCTCATGGAAATGGGTGTGGCCTAATGTGGAAAGCCATGCCCACAAGCCACTCCCACTGTTTCAGTCATGCTGGGGGCATGCCCACCGCTCCAGGAGCTGATGGGCTTGTTCACAGTCCTTCTCTCCAGTGAATAACCACAGCAAGCATGTGATTGAGCATTTTCTTACCTATATGATTCTCTGCAACAGAGAACCTCTGAACAAATTGATCCTCCCTGGACAGGCAGTGTATTGAGTTGGTATTTACTATTCATGCACGAGATCCCATGGTCTGGAAGTCGCCTGTATGTGTCGCAATAAAACCAATGTCATTATCATGCAACAGAGGTACACGCAGATAATAAATGTGGGTTTCCCATATCAAACAAATTTATATTAATAAAATATATTTGCTAATTTGGTACCATTTGCATCAGTAATATGATTTAATTAGAATTGTTGTCTTACTGATGATTACTGTCTCCCAGTTGTTTCTTCTAATAGTACCAGCGGTCCTACCATCCTCTACCATGTATCACACAGGACACACACTATAATGCATCACTATATAGACAGGAGGCCCTCTATAAACATCATGTACAATGTATGAGATGGGAAAGGATAATACAAAGCTGGGAAGAGGTTCTGCAGCAGCTGAAACTCAAGGAATCCCCCCCTTCCCCGGTTATACCTTTCGGAAAAGAAAGACGCTGATGGGCTGGAGAGAAAGAGGCTGAAGGGCAGGAGAGTATGACACTGAGGGGCAGGAGAGTATGACACTGAGGGGCAGGAGAGTGTGACACTGAGGGGCAGGAGAGTGTGACACTGAGGGGCAGGAGAGTGTGACACTGAGGGGCAGGAGAGTATGACACTGAGGGGCAGAAGAGTATGACACTGAGGGGCAGGAGAGAAAAAGGCTGAGGGGCAAGAGAGAAAGAGGTTGAGGGACAGGAAAGAGAGAGACGCCGGGGGGCAGGAGCATAAGACGCCGAGTGGCAGGAGCATAAGAGGCTGAGGTGCAGGAGAGAGAAAGGCTGAGGGGCAGGAGAGAGAGAGAGACTGAGGGCCAGGAGAGAGAGAGAGATTCTGAGGGCCAGGAGAGAGAGAGAGACTGAGGGCCAGGAGAGAGAGAGACTGAGGGCCAGGAGAGAGAGAGAGAGACTGAGGGCCAGGAGAGAGAGAGAGACTGAGGGCCAGGAGAGAGAGAGACTGAGGGCCAGGAGAGAGAGAGACTGAGGGCCAGGAGAGAGAGAGAGACTGAGGGCCAGGAGAGAGAGAGAGACTGAGGGCCAGGAGAGAGAGAGAAACTGAGGGCCAGGAGAGAGAGAGACTGAGGGCCAGGAGAGAGAGAGAGACTGAGGGCCAGGAGAGAGAGAGACTGAGGGCCAGGAGAGAGAGAGAGACTGAGGGCCAGGAGAGAGAGAGACTGAGGGCCAGGAGAGAGAGAGAGACTGAGGGCCAGGAGAGAGAGAGACTGAGGGGTGGGAGGGGAAGACCCAGGGGCAGGAGAGAGAGACTGAGGGCAGGAGAGAGACACTGAGGGGACAGACACAGGGAACTCCAAAAGATTGTGTCCCCCCATCGAGAAGAGGTTCTGCAGCAGCTGAGCCCCGCCACCCCCCCCTTCCCCCAGAAGAGGTTCTGCAGCAGCTGAGCCCTCTCCCCCTGGTTGTACCTTTCGCTGAACACACAGTATCTCAGCGCCGCTTGCTCCTGGATGTGCAGCGGTCGGGGCGCCATGCTGCGGATGTGCGGCAAGATGAGGAGCCCCGCGGAGGTCACTGGCCGTAGGGCGCATCTACGGAGAGCAGCTGCTGCAGCAGCAGTAGCGTCCAGCCCAGCTAATACCACCACACAATCACCACTCCGGCCGCCAGGCAGCATCCAATGGAAGCATACGACAAGACAAGGGGGAGGAGACTCCCAGGCAGCCACCCCAGCCCCGTTCTGCCTCATGAAGAGTCCCTCATGCAGCCAGCCCCGATTGTCAACTCTCCACTCTGCCCCTTCTTAGGCTGTGAAGTTAAAGTTTAACTTCACAGCCTGTGGAGGGGTCAGAGTGGAGAGGAGACAATCGGGCTGGCTGCCTAAGCGGCCCCGTTACTTACCCCACCTGCCACTGCCGGCCGCGGATCCGCTGCTCTCTTTTCCGGGTGCTGGCAGCGTAGGAGACAGCTCCCTTCAATGGTAAATAAAGCTCCTTCTCGCGAGAAGAGGCGGGCTGCGGGCAGCAGAGCTCTAGACTAATTGTGACAGGCAGCCGGGCTGCCTGTCATGCTAAAACAAAATGACAGCCGGATGACGCAATTCGGGGGGGCGGGGCCACAATTGACAAGCGGCCCCACACACCAATCGGCCCACCGGGATTCTTCCCGATATAAGTAATGGTCAATCCGCACCTGCTTACATCCAACAGTTGTTTTGATAGTGAAGTATGCAATCGTTGTTAGATTTTAATAAACCTCTAGCTAAGCAGGTGTAACTTTCATTCTTGTGTACAAATAGCAAAAAAAAAAGAAAATTTATCTAAAATATGCCCGCAAAACAGTATAATCTATGATCTATCCAGGAAGAAGCCACCTAGCAGCTGGAGAGGTGATTCTGTAATCAATCAATTAGATAGTTCTGGTGACAATTATCATCATTAGTCAAGTGTATTTGCACATGCAATGAGGCAAGTGTATTTGCACATGCAATGAGGCAAGTGTATTTGCACATGCAATGAGGCAAGTGTATTTGCACATGCAATGAGGCAAGTGTATTTGCACATGCAATGAGGCAAGTGTATTTGCACATGCAATTAATAAATGACTTTAAAAATGATACCACAATGGATTCTCCAATCCTTGAGGATATTCTAAACTTCCTGTAAGAAGGTTGTTAAATGTGTCTTAAGGTGCATACACACATAACGATTTTTTGAACAATTTAACGATAACGACGTCATTACCGTTCAATAAATCGTTTACTTTCTGAGGTACAATGATGAACAATAGTCGTTCAAGCGTGCCCCCGTTTGTAGTTTGTAGTTCATCGTCCATTTCAGACTGTCAAACTTAATGATTTTTATTAAGGGAAGGGACATTTTTCGTTCATCATTGAATGAATCATTCAAAAAATCATTCACTACACTTCAAAAAATTGTTCACTTTTTCAAGGGAGAAACTGAACGAAAATCGTTAATGAAAATCGTTCATTAACAAAATCGTTACGTTTGTATGCAGCATTACAATTAGGACACTGGAAGTCCATACCATGGTTCTAGCTATGCTAATTGGTATCCAATAGGTATAAAAAAAACAAAGTCAAAATGTCTTATCTTATTTTATCTTATCACTTATGTATTTTCAAAGTGGATATTACTCATGGGACTTGGCTTTGATACACAACACAAAAGAGAGCCTCTAAATCAAGCATCTTTGTATGACTTCAGTCTTTAAACTACTATGGGAGAGATGAGGGTAAATGTAGTAACCATTGGTTTGGTTCTAAGCCAAAATCATCCGTTACCGACGAACATCGACAGCTTTTAGCTGTCTAAAAATGACTACTGTATCATCTGTTAAATTGAATCTCGACAGTAATTTTTTTCAGCTCTAAAATCTGTTTTAATCTTTTATTGAAATAAATAAAAGCAATTACAAACTAACTAAATCTTTAGGTGGCTCCATCATCAGTCCATATACTGTAGAACTGCGGGGAAAAAAAAACCGAAAACAGTACCCCACGTACATATTGTGTACAGTGCTAGCAATAAATGACAGGTCACTCAGGGACACTGTCAATTGAATGGGGCAACGCTGATTGCCTAAAGCTGGCCACACACTAGAACAACTTACATCCAACCAGCCAACTTGATTGGTTGGAATGAAAATCTGGTAACGTATGGGAGTAAATGATGATCAGCAGTTTGCTCCTAAATGCCAGAAAACAGATGAAAATGGTCGTTCAGACAAGTTTGTTAAATGTTTGATCTAAACTATTTGTTCAAACAACAGTTTTGGTCCATTTTCCAGCTTTTGGGAGCAAATTGCTGAATGCATTCCTTACCAGATTTTCATTCCAACCAATTAGTGTGTGGCCAGCTTAAGAGTGGACAGTTGCTATGGCAGCATCCGCTCTCAGCCAATCAGTGCTTCCCCCTTCAATTCTATGACAGTGTCCTTGAGTGACCTGTCCTTTGTCACTAACATTGTACACAATGAGCCTGATTCAGAGGTGGACGCTTATGCTTACGCAGCCACGCATTCCCACGCTCACAGCTGTGAAAATCTGCTAATGTTTGCAAAGGTCACCCGAGCATAAAGACGCCCACTGCTGCCTACATACTTGCATGCACGTTCGCATGCACATTTAAATATCAGTAACATCAAAGGACATCGGCAGCCATTTTACCCTTGTGGCAGGTCTGACCTGCTGCAGCCTAAGGAGCTCTTCTGCCACCCAGGGCTGTATACGCACTTGCAGTGGCTAATTTATGCACGCCCATGAAACGATGTTCAAACGCTCTGGCACATCTGCATTTCCTTAACCACCCCCCATCAACACCCCAAATGGTCACTTCCTGTCAATCAATCTGCAATGGGCCTCCGTGGTCTGCGGGCTCGCACAGCATTTGCTGCAGGATCACACAGCTGCGCAATGGCAAACAATCGCTGTGTGTGTGAATTGCAATAGCGTCCACCTCTCAATCAGGCCCAATGTGTACAGTGCATGTCCGTGGGGTTCGGTGAATGCCTACATAAAATGAAAAGGAGGCCTCCCAAGGCCTGGTTGTTCCTTAGGAAGGGGATCCCATTTTATTTTTGGGGTCCCCACTTTCCGAGGAATTCCAGCTCTGTGTTGACTAGTTTGGGGTTGGTATTGACTTCAGTGAATGGTCAGTTGCAAAACTGATGAAAAAATTACCCAAAACTGACCTTTAGAAAATATACCCGCGCATGCGCGAGACCCGGCTAACGACGGCCGCTCCGTCATTAGGGGTCTCGTAGCAGACGGGGCGAGCTGTCGATGTTGAGTGACAGCTCGCCCCGTTTGCTGGGCGGGCCGGGGGCGTGCCCGGCCAAACGGAGGCGTTCCAGTCGGAACGCTTGCCATTTGGGGGCGGCCCCACTGACTGTCGCTAGCATCTAACGATCGCCTCTGAATGAGGCCCATAGTACCAACCCATCTCCCTCAACTTTTATCTTTCTCCAAGGCTTGATACAGTACATCTCCAACTGTATCTTATAAGTGAGCTCAACGTCTACAAGATGGGCCAGTAATAGCAACTGTATCCTGTTTTGAACCTGTCATGGTTTTATTTGAGGAATAGGTGTTCATGAAATTAGATCCAGATGTTCTGCTAAATATTTTCACAAATTTTCACAAATTTATCATTGCAACCAAGATGTTATTTTGCTATCTTTATTCCTGATCATCAGACTGTGCAAAAAATGAAAAGGCTTGTGATTGGCTTTATTGAGATGCCTGAGGTTTACATTGAAGCCAGAAGATCACTATTTGGACAGTGGAGAGGACACCTCTAAAGGGTCAACGAGAATTAGATAGGCCAAACCATCCAGAAGGTATACATGCTGCTCAATAAGCTAGCTAGTCTTAATGCACATTATTTGACAGTAGACTTGGGAGTGTACACTGAACAACTTTGTAAATCAGTAGTTTGGTTATCAGCTTATATTTTCAATTAGAAGTATAGTTTTTATGTGAGATGTATTAAAATGTGTTTGGCTAATATATTTTCCAATCGGTGTCCTCATAGATAAAGTTTGTATTCAACATTCATTATTGTCTACTCTAGTGTTTCATTGTTTCACCCTGATCTTTCTATATGTTATAATAAGATATCCTTACTTGATACAGTATGGATACAGGAGATATTTGATTGGTTGGTACACTGAGGAGCTCAATATAAACACAGTTACTCCCTATATTGGTGATTGACTACCCTGTAGAACTGATTATAAATAGATTGCCCCTTATGATTAAAATATAGCTTTTATTAAGCTTATTTGTAAAATTTAGTTAAAAACAAACACTTAATGAGTATACAAATAGTGAAAAATACAAAGGGATTAAGAAAAAATATAGTGTGTATATGGAATACGCTGTCACCATACTTAATTTATTCCTTCCTTCAATTTTCTGATGCAGTTTAATGTATCCAATATGTATTGGTGTTCAATAGTCTATATTAGTGATCAATAATTTGTGTAGGAATAGTGGATTGGAGGACAGTGTGTGGGTACGTGTAATCTTTAATATATTTGAAGATAGTATTTCTTCCTCTATCTTAAGGCCCCTATACATCTGCGACAGATCGTCGCGATGTAGCGATCCTGCAACCCAGCATTGCAGGATCTCTGAGATCCAACATGTTGGATTTCACAGATATGCCGATCATGATTAAACAATTATTGTGATTGACAGATCAGTGAAATTTAACAAGTAGAATTTCTCCGATCCTGACGGATTGCGGAACATCGATGGCCGCCGGTCGGCCTTTCCGACCAGCGGAACGGTGTTTCTGATCCCATTGCAGCATCGCAGCGATCCGTCGCAAATGTATGGGGGCCTTAAGTTACAAAGTATCCTGTGAGTAATGGATATACAGCTAAAGTAGATTGCAGGTCGAGACCCACGGTGAAGGACTGCATTTAAAAAGGATAAAAGATATCCCCCCAGCCTGGCATCCACAAAATCACGGTCATCCGTTTTAGAAAGGGGACCTATCATTATCAAATGATAGGTCCCCTTAGTATTTATTGTCTGGTGATCACCTATGATCACCAGACAATGTTATCCTGTACTATGTAAAAGTATGTTTTCTGTATATAGGGAAATGGCACTATGGGCCTCACTCAGAGGTGGACGTAGTGTCGATGCCGCATGCAGTTGGACGATGTTGAAAGTCTGTGCATGCGTCTGAATCACGCAGTGCATGTGTCCCAATTGGTACCGCTCAGAGACGCAGCACAGACTCGGATGCAGGGTCTGTGGAATTTAGTGGAATTACATGGGAGGTAACAGGAGGTTGCTAAGTTCATCACCCATCAGCCATAACATTAAAAGCACTTACAGGTGAAGTGAATAACACTGATTATCTTGTTATAATGCCAACTGTCAAAGAGTGGGATATATTAGGCAGCAATTGAACACTCAGTTCTTGAAGTTGATGTGTTGGAAGCAGGAAAAATAGGTATCAATCTCAGTGACTTTGACAAGGGCCAAATTGTATTCGATATTCGAATAATAGAATTTTTTTTTTAAAGTTTCACATTTTCAGAGTATAAGTAGTCCATCCCTGCCTGTGTAACCCAGATTATCTTTTTAAGTGTTTGAGAATTGCAATAACAAAGAATTACTCTTAAAGATTTGACTAAACTATCTATGAATCTTATCCTGTCCAATGAATCATATCCTGTCCAATGTGTCTTTGATATAAGTGCGAATAAGACGCATTTGAAGGTAAAAAATGTTTCCCCAAAAGACGCTCTGCGCTACCAAGTCACGTCACTGCATGTATGACTTTGCCATCGAGAATGCGTTTAGGTTCAAATGCCCCCTAAAGAGACAAGGCCATAGCAGCTTCCGCGGTACCTGCACAACCTACTGACCATGCTCAGTTTCATGACCCTGGTTTCTTCCAGCCTGGTGGCAGAGCCTCAGGTATCTCACAGCCCCCACAAGATCTCCATGCAGCACAGAAAACTCTGCAATGCTTTCTTTCTTTTATTTTGTAACAGGAGAGAAGTGTATGTATGTGCTTAATCCCCTTTTATTGGCCATAGAATTGAGTTGTCAGTGATGGTTATGTATGTTCAGATGTCAAACCCGAATTGAAACAGGTGTTCTATTTGAGAATTCTATTTTGGTTTTTATTAGCGTCTTTTGTGGCCGATTTGCACTATTTTTCCACCGTGATGACAAATACGAATCCTTAGTAAATTTCGAGATACTATTGGTGTCTATGGCCAAATGCTGCCTAGTTGGATCGATGGTCTATTTATCTGAACACATGTTACCGTCCGAGTTTCAGGTGTTCTTGGCCGAGTTTTCCGATTCGAATGGGACAAACTCGGCCGATTTTAGCATTTAGTAAATTGAGAATATGCATTTCACGGGGTATTTTGTTGCATTCAAATTCATTCGATCTTAGTAAATTTACCCCTACACTCCTGTTAATAATCGGGTAGAGCTGGGAGTTACCATCATCATATTGCTGCACACCTAATACACTTTTGGACACCTAGGACCTGATTCTGAGTAGAGCAAAAAAGAGCAAGTAACTGTGCATCTTGGTAAAATCATGTTGCAGTACAGGTGAGGCAGATATAAAATGTGTAGAGATATTTAGGGGTAATTTAGTAACCATCGGATTTGGGGTTTTGGGCGATTTACTAAAGACAAAACCAATGCAAAACCGACTAAAAACTCGACTTAAGAACACCAAACCAACAATCATTGTTTTAACACAGACAACTATAGAATTTGCAGATTTGCCAATGTTCAGTTTGTAAACCGACCAAATCCCAACAGAAAACCTGCTCAGATAATAGAGCTGCCTGTGGCAGGTGAGTTTGGGAGAAGCAAAGGTATTGGGGGTATCGTTTCCAAATTTCAACTAAAATGGTGGAATTAGCCTTTAATAGATGAACATTTAATAGATGCATTAATACTTACTACTTTTTCTGCTTACCTCATAATACTTGGTGCCCAGTTTTGCATTTTTCCTGTTTCTGTTGACCTTCTCTTTTCTATCTGTTGGCCCTTCATAAAATAATCATTATTCTGTTCAGTTTAATTATTATTTAACTTTGTATAGTTAAAACATTCTTCTTACAGTTGCACCGATGTAGTCATTCTCTATTAAGGCATTGCTGCTTGTAGCACACAATTTTCATCAGAATCATTTATGAGATTTGCTTGTTTTTGACACATGTACTGTACTGTGTACTTATATTTTAAATAATTAGATTTCATTATGTGATCTCAATTATTGTCATAATTCCTTTCAACATTTAATATCAGGTCCCCTGTTTTCTTTTCACAGGGATTCCTTTATCTTTTCTCGTACCAAGCCCCCATATTGACAGTTAATTGTAGGTTTACACAACTCAAGTACCCACTTCTCCAATGTTTTTTTCTTTCCTTTTGTATTTCTATTCGTCAGTAAGATAAAACATATGCGCAATCTTTTCCTCAAAGGGTAGAATTCTATATTAAAGATTCATTCAGCACAAAGATGCATAAAAACAATGAAGACATGTACCTAATAACATCCATTCAACATTGGAAAGTACAATCAAGATAGCTTAGAAAAAAAGACACACAAAAGGTAGAAAACAAGTCAACCATTAGCACAGTGAATATAGAAAAAAAACTTTCATTAGAAACAATTGCTATTCCAAGCTGAAGGCATTATCCTGTGGGAGGGAGTGTATCAAAGCTCAGAGTGATGTAAAATGAGAGATAAAATACCAACCAAAAAGCTTCTAAGTGTCACTTTTCAAACACAGCCGTAAAATGGCAGTTTGCACAGCAATGTACGGTATGTGGTTGTATACAGTAGGCAAGGGGAAAAGAACACAGAGGGGTTTATATCAAACTTGCCAATATTCTGGGCAGCCAGGTTGGCGGGGCCAGGGACATTACCTGGCATTAGGGGCGGAGTGGGGCGTGACCGTACAATCACGCAGTTGTGGCTCCGCCCCGTTACACAATGCCGAGATTACTGGCATTCTGAAGCAGGGGGCAGGGCTATGATGATGCGATTCAGCGCGGATCACGTTATTGCTCCCTACTGCGGAGATGTGTGTGGGAGGATCTGGGGGTAGACGGCCAGCCTGGAGACTTGCCTGATTTTCCTGACGGCTGAGAGCACCACCCGATTATCAGGTGCCATCTCCTGGGGTGAACGGTTAGTTCTTTGCATGCAGAAGCCAATTATTAGCATATCAGTCCAGGGCCTTGGTACAGATATCCATAGCTAGTTGTATATGAGAACAAAATAAACAAAAAGCAAATCCTAGCATGTCCGGTTCTTACTTAATAAAGTTCTCACTCTCTAACAAGTGGAAGGACCCAGTGTCCAACTCACACAAAATAAAACAGCACTTTAGCCCAGCACTTTCATCAAGTAGTAACAGTGTATCTCAGCAGGCCTCTGACCTGCTCCCCAGCCAGTGAGAGACAGACTACAGAGACTGACACACCTCTCACAGGTGGTCTGGTAATCAAGGCTGCTAATCATCTTCTGTCCACCAGACATTAGCTAAAACCAAAGACATATATATCTCCCCTTGACATCCTTTCAAGTGTTTTTGTCCCCTCTGTTTCGACCTGTGGGACGGAACACCTGTATTCCGTAATAAAAAAATATGGGACAAAACATCTGCTTTGGTAAAATGCCAAAAACCATTTAGTTTTTCTCCCATTGATCTCTTTATTCTCAGCCATTCACTTCAACAGAGCATGATCCATGATCAAGCTACATTTTCTCCCCCAAGAGGTAGTACCTTAGTGTTTCTAATGCCCACTTAATTGCCAATGCAACAGTGGCATAATTTCTCTCATGTATATTCAATGTCCTACTTAAATAAATAAGAGGATGCTTTTCACCATCTTTCCTTTGAGACAACACACCTATACCTACATCTGATGCGTCTGTCTATACAACAAATTAATTTTTAAATTCAGGTGTCATGAAAACTGGATGTATGCACAATGCTACCTTCAATGTCTGAAAAGTCTTTTCTTCCACAGGATTCCACTTGACCATAACTGATTGTTTACCCTTGGTCAGGTCAGTCAAAGGGACAGCTCTCACCTGCTTCTTATTTAGGGGTCTTGGACAGTTTTGCATTGCCTCAATTTTATTAAGTTGGGGCTTTATTAAACTTCTGTTTATCCCAAATACTTCACCTCTTCCATCCCTAAGCAACACTTTTTGTGTTGGGTGTCAATCCTGCCTCAGAGATGTAGTCCAACACTGTTTGTACCCTGGGTTAGTGAGACTCCCAATCAGTACTACATCATTGAAATAAGCAGTAGCATACTGCCTATGGGGCCTTAGGATTTTGTCTGTCATCCTCTGAAAGGTGGTGGGTGCCCCATATCCCAAATGGCAAAATCTTATACTGAAACAGACCCTCCTGTGCATTTTCTGTCAAAGTCTAGGGTGGTTAAGTATCGTGTCATTCCCAGCCCTCCAATAAATTAATCCACACGAGGCATTGGGTAGGTATAAAACTTACTGTATACACACTATTCAATTTTTGAAAGTCATTGCAGAAGCGGAAGCTCTCATCGGGTTTTGTAATACCCAATGCTGAGTACAAAGGGACTTGACCGCTCACTATGTGACTTTTTAATTATACCTAAATCAGTGGCAGAACTAGCGGCGGTGAAGCCGGTGGTTTGCACCGGGGCCCGCTGTGGTGCAGGGGCCCATTGTCGCCTCTGCACCCACCGCTAGTGTCCCCCGGGCCCCACAAGTGTAGTGCAGACCACAGTGAGAGCGGTCAGCATTAAACAGTAACAAACACACAGCTGCCAGCGGCGGCTGTGTATTTGTTATGGCAGCCAATGAGAGTCAGACAGACTCTCATTGGCTGCTGCGTCCATGGAGGGAGCCGTCTGGAGCTCACTCATGAGCTCCACCTTCCGGCTCCCCCTGCAGCGGGTGATGGAAGAGATGTCATGATGTGTCTCCCATCATGCAGAAGAGCGGGCCGGGAGGAGCGGACAGCGGCGGTCGTGGCAGGAGCGGGGATTCAGGTAAGTTGGGGGGGGTTTGTGTGTATGTGTAAGGGGGCACGGGAACTGGCACAGCATAGGGGGGAGCTAATGGGGGCTCTGTATAAGGTGGTGGCTGCTACTAGGGGCACTGTATGGGGGGGTGGCCGCTACTGGGGGCACTGTATAGGGGGGACTACTACTGGTGGCAATGCATAGGGGGGACTGATACTGGGGGCACTGCATGGGGGGACTACTAGGGGCAATGCATAGGGTGGATTACTACTGGGGGCAATGCATAGGAGGGACTACTACTGGGGGCAATGCATAGGGGGGATTACTATTGTGGACAATGCATAGGGAAGACTACTACTGGGGGCACTGCATAATGGGGACTATTACTGGGGGGCAATGCATAGGGAGAAGTACTACTGGGGGCACTGCATAGGGGGGACTACTACTGGGCACTGCATAGGGGGGACTTTACTGGCGGCAATGCATAGGGGGGACTACTACTGGGGGCACTGCATAGGGGTAACCACTTTTGGGGGCACTGTATAAGGGGAATTACTGGGGGCACTGCATAGGGGGACCACTACTGGGAGCACTGTATATGGGGCACTACTAGGGGCACTGTATAGAGGGACCACTACTTGGGTCACTGCATAGGGGGGCCCAAAGCATATTCTTGCACCTGGCCCACCACTCTCTAGTTCCACCACTGACCTAAATCAATTTTTTTTTTCAATTTCATTAGACAACGATTCCCGTTTGGTTTCTGGTATTCTATAGGGCATTAGGTCAACCTTAATCCCTGGTTCAGTGATTATGTCAAGTTAAATGATTGTTGTTTTACCAGGTATGTCAGAAAACAAATGTCTATTTCTTATTAGAAATTCTTTAGCCACATGCTGTTGAGTAGTTGAGAGGGCTTTGGCTATTATTACTTCAGGAACCAAAGGTACCGGGGTTACCAGAGAGACCGGAGTGGCTGAGAGAGCTTTTCTACCTTTCCAAGTTTTTACAAGATTTACATGGTAGATCTGTTCTGGCTTTCTTTTCCCAGGCTGGTACACTTTATAATTAACCTCCCCCACTTTACCAAACATGAACTTTCTACCCTGGGAACCAAATATGCACTCTGTCCCCCTGGAACAAAGGTATGTAATTGGGCATTATGTTTGTACCCTCTTTGCTGTTCATGTTGGGCTTTTCCAAGTGCTCTCTTACTATCATCACAACTGCAACTATTCTTTATAGCATCTGCGAAACATGCTCAATATCTGTCTTATAAGGACTGGGTTGTCCCTTCCCCTCCCATGTCTCAACTGTAATATCCAGCAATTCCCTTGAGTGTGGTCCTTTGCCGCAAATCAAAAGGTGGAAGATTGTGGAACCTCTCTGATATATATATATATATATATATATATATATCCAAAAGTGATTAATTTTAATCAACAAATATAAGTTACATGATCAACATTTCGGCCACATCATGGCATACATGCCTACCCTCCCGGAATTCGCGGGAGGCTCCCGATTTTCCAGGTAACCTTCCACACCCCTGGAAGGGTAGGCATTTCCCCTGCATTCTGCCCACTTCCTAGTAGAATTTCTGTGGCGGTCGTGGGGTCCCTGTGTAGGAGGCGGGGCTTAATGACGTGATTCTCCATTAATTGTGTCATTTAGCCCCACCCCTATGTAAATTTGCACCAATCGCTGTAATTTACCATGAAGGGGGAGGAGCTTAATTGCATGAATTGTCAGGCCTCACCCCCGTCACAACCCACCTGCTGCTCCTCCCCAGGCTTCTCCCGGGGAAGAGAAAGAAAAGGTAGGCAATTATGCATCATGATCATCCATCACAAAATCACCAAACCATCAGAGCAAAAGAGACATTCAACCATCTGCCAACATGCCAATTGATGCTAAAATTAATTACCCAAAGAAGCTGCACCTAAGACCAACTTCGGCACCCACTTTAGGTTTCAACATATCTAATAAGATATCCCAAGCACCTATAGCAGCTACTGTACTGTAGTTAGAAACTATTTAGAAACTTGCAGATCAACAACCATTTCTTACATCTCCCATGTGAAAATCACTGCTGTTTAACCAAACCAGTGCACGCCTGCGTTTCTCCGCCCACTCCCCCGTTACTACCCCGAAACGCTGACTACCTGTCAATCACTCTACGATGGCTTACCGTGGTGCTCTGTGTGATCGCAGGGCAATCGCAGTGTAGCTGTCGCACATACGCACTACGATGCGGCATGCGCAGTACGCAACAATCGGCCGTCTGCGTACACTGTTGCAGTTGCAATCCATGCTGAATCAGGCCACTTGTAGTTCCCAATCCGCCCCTGGTTCTCTTCACCTCTTATGCTGGGTACACATTAGACGATCCTGGATCGTGGCTGACGGGATGATGTAACGAAACATTGGTCGCCCGTACACAAAGCACGCAACTGCATGATATTTTGTTCAGTGGCTGCATCCAGAAGCATGTCATCGGCCGCCGGATCGTCACATCTGCTGTGCAGAAGAGCAGATGTGACGTTGCTGACGACCAGCGGGAGCACGCCATCGTGGGTACACATTAGACGATGTGCCCGATGTATTGTTCCAATCCATGTCAAAACAATATATCAGCCGATATATTGTCTAATGTGTACACAGCTTGGGCAGGTCCATCTTCACCTTCTCTTTCATGTGACTTTATGTCATTTATTTGTATTACAATCCCCCTCAATCTGCAGAACTGGGGAGCATGCTGACACTTTACAAAGAAAATATGTAATAATAATAATAATGATAATAATAACTATTCTATAAGACAATGTAAGCTCACATGCTGTCCTGATACTGGGCTTATATTTATGTGGAGATATGAAGCTGTTGTGGCTTCATTCAGGATTTACAAGTAAGGCAATCTCGGCTGACTGTTAGCTCCTACTATATTCCGCCCCCATCTCTGCTCCGTCCAGATTTTCTTCCTCCCACTTGCTTAGTTCTCCATATGTTGTACCTCTACTGCTGCCCTGCCATACTGCTGCTGTGTCGTCAAAGTAATGGCATGCATGTCAGACTAATGGTATGCATGTCAGAGTAATGGTATGCATGTCAGAGTATGATATGCATGTCAGAGTAATGGTATGCATGTCAGAGTAATGGTATGCATGTCAGAGTAATGGTATGCATGTCAGAGTAATGGCATGCATGTCAGAGTAATGGCATGCATGTCAGAGTAATGGCATGCATGTCAGAGTAATGGTATGCATGTCAGACTAATGGTATGCATGTCAGAGTAATGATATGCATGTCAGAGTAATGGTATGCATGTCAGAGTAATGGTATGCATATCAGAGTAATGGTATGCATGTCAGACTAATGGTATGCATGTCAGAGTAATGGTATGCATGTCAGAGTAATGGTATGCATGCAGAATTTCCCAAGTGTGCCTCTACCTCTTTGCTTTTCTCCTCAAGCCTCTCCAATTGTGCCTCTGCCCCCTCCCTCCATAGCAGTGCCTCTGCCCAGCTCCCTTCCCACTGATTCCAAAAGTCTGCCTTTGACACCCCACCAAAGTTATGCCTCTGACCCTCCCCGTCAGTGCTGTGCCTCTGCCCCCCCTTCCCAAAGGTTCCTCTGCCTCCCTCCCCAAGTGTGCCTCTGGTCACTCCCTCCCTACCCATGTGTGCCTCTAACCCCCCTTACCTTCTCCATCTCTGACCCAGCCACTAAACCCCCCCCCCCCCAGACACAGCTGGTGGCTGCCAATCAGTATTAGTATGGACAAACGCAGGAAAGACCATGTACAACACCCCAAAACTGAACATACAGATAGCAGATGAGCGCACTTGTAGAGACGCACTACGGATGTGCCTCTATACAGCATAGACGCCAGTCGCAGTGCCCCGTAAGCCTCAGCATTATTGACATGCTGCTAGCATGTCGACCCCATTTTGTGGGTGTGACAAAGCCAGTGGCTGCTTCACTGGCCCCAGCAGCGTGGTTATGCTGGACATACTAAGTTACCAGAAGGTTACTCAGATATACGTAGGGCCAGTGATGTTCACACTGTGGATAAATGTCTTCAGACGCAAAAGATAGGTCTGAGAAGGCAGGAGTGGGCGCCATCTGCAGCATTAGCATATGCACTCAGATCTCCTGTGTCTGAAGTCGCAGCACTGATCCACACTGTATCCACCTCTGAATTAGCCCCTGTGTGTCTTGGAGGCATCAGCATTTGCTTGATTTGGGAGCCAGGTCTCCATGCTGCATCTCTGCATCCACTGGGTCGGAGCTTAGGGGGGTGGGGGGGGAGAGCGTGGTGAGAGGGGCCCTGCCTTTTATATCGCTACTGGGCCCCACAGTTTCTGATGGCATCCCTGTGCCCTATTACTGTATAATTAATAACCCAAATCTCAAGCATTCATATACAGGATTCTAAAATACAATGTATGCCAGTAGATGGCAGTATTGTATTAGAAATATGCATGTTAAATGGTCACTAGTAAGCAAAACGTCTTTGAAATGGTGTCACCAAAACCTGCTAAATGCTGCCATTGTCACATTTGCCTTTCCTTGAGTTTCACGAAATTTGTATAGTATACTGCAGTATTTTGTACAGCAACCTATATGAATAACTGCACATTCCTACAGATCAACCACTAAAGTAGGGCTGAGGTAGTCTAATGGAGCCAAAGAGTCATCCACTGTGAAAAAAAAGAAAGGGATAACATCTTTACTTAAGAAGCAGGTAAACTAATATTTGGCGTTAATATATTAAGCAGTGAGTTACTGATATGAGTATTAATATATATATATATATATATATATATAAACAGGCAAAGTATGTCCACACTGACGTTTTTGTAGTCCAAAAGTGCTGGGGTAGCTGCCCACAAGGGACCTTCAGGTCCTTTGTATAACCTTTAAAGAAAGGGGTGCACTCACCAGTCTTCTAAAAAAGTCCTTTATTCCAACATTTAAAAGTAAATACATGATCAACGTTTCGGTCCCAACCATGGACCTTTGTCAAAATAACAATACAAGCAACTAACATCCCTTATGTACCCTCCTTACTGATTGCTAAATCAACCCACCTGCGATGGGATATGCATCAGTATCTGACTCTGCAATACACATTATACAAGTATCTATGTTGCAGGCTCCTGTGTGAGTAAAGGAGAAACTCCTTACCTAGTCTGAATTCAGTGGTTTCTATGCGATGGATCCATCCTCCCCGCTGTTCTGGGAGTATAATGGAAACTGTCCGCGTGCGTGTCACTGGCTTCCTACTTCCTATCTATTGGAACGCATGCTTGCGTGTCATCATAACCGCTCTGTTCTCAATCACAGCGAGCTGCGGGATCACGTGACGGTTGCTAAGCAACCCCCGTGCATGTTATACTGTTAAAACTTGTGGAGGATTTCAGTCTCTAGGGTCAATAGCTCAATGGCAGTAAATAGATAATCCTCAAATCTCTATCAGAGGAGGGTGAACACATAGGGGAAAAAAGTTAGCAAGCTATAGCTAGCTGTTAACTATTCGCTGACCAAAAGTACTAGTGCATAATAAAATACATAGAAACCTCTCAACTTTTCAAAATTTCATAAACCTGTCCAAGAGGCTATGCCACAACAAACCTCTATTTATTTGCCATACTGACCAGAAAAAATAATGAAAAAATTAAAATAAAAAAAGTGAAAAAAATAAAAAAATAAAAAAAATGAAAAAAAATGAAAAAATATATATTGTTATAGGTGGTGCACCCCTGGATTTAATATTTGTTGGGTCAATCTAAAAATATACCCAAATGTATTGCCTCATTAAGTCCTCTTGGGTAGATGGTATCCAATTTGTGTATCCACAGTGATTCTTTATGTAGGAGCATCCTGGCACGATCACCTCCGCGCCTCGGGGGGGGGGGGGGGCAGCCAATCTATGATCATACATTTCAGGAGGCATGTTGTGCCTCCTGAAAATGGCGAGCACCGGGTTTATCCGAGGATCCAATAGGTAATGTATTCCTGACGGAGGATGTGTGGTTAGCCATCCTCTCGCGAAATGGGCGGATGGTCTTACCCACATAATATAATGAGCATGGGCATATCAGGATATAAACAACATGGTCAGATGTACATGTAACTCGAAGTCGTATTTTAATTTTTCGTCCTGTGTGGGGATGATGGAATAATTGTCCAGCCATCATGCTTCTGCATGTGGTACAGTTCACACATCTGTAACATCCTAGTTTAGTTACATTAAGCCAAGTGGATGTATTCTGTGGCATGATCATGTCTGGTCGCATAAGTATATCTTTAAGGTTACGACCCCGTTTATAACTCATTAGAGGTTCCTCTATGGAGGAATCTTTCTTGCATTTCCCCAAGCTGGGATTCAGCTATCTCAAGGTCAGAATTGTTTCGAAAGACACGTAGAAACTGAGAGACTGGTAGATTGCGTTTTAAGGACTCAGGGTGATGGCTTTTAAAATCTAAAAAGGTGTTGCGGTCAGTTGGCTTTCTATAGATGGTGTAGCCATAGCCCAAATGAGTGGTGTATATGGATACATCCAAAAAATTTATACATGTACTATCATATGTCATCGTCAATTTAATCAGAGTGTCAAGGTTATTCAAATGATTTAACATACCCAGGAGCGACTCCTCGGAACCCCTCCAAATGAGTAAAATATCATCTATAAACCTACGGTAAAAACCGATACCACCTCCAAACGCCGGGAACACGTGATTCCTCTCAAAGGCATCCATGTAGATGTTCGCATATGCCGGTGCGATGTTACTTCCCATCGCTGTTCCGGACGTTTGGAGGTAGTATCGGTCACCGTATCTGAAATAGTTGCAAGTCAACGCAAGTTCCAATAGTTCCATATGGAACTCAATAGGTGGCGGTCCAGCGTGTGAATTAGAAAGAACTCTTCTGACTGCCGCCATGCCCTCATCATGTGGGATCATCGTATATAAAGACGATACGTCTAAAGTTACCAATATACCATCGTTGATCCTAGGTAAAGATCTAATCTTATCAAGTAGATCACTAGTGTCTTTAAGGTAACTACCTATCTGTGTGACACTATTTTGAAGAAAATGATCCAAATATTGGGCCACTGGAGCAAATAAAGAGTTACGGGCAGAAATTATTGGTCGGCCCGGGGGTTTATCAAGTGTTTTGTGTATCTTTGGTACTAGATATATTATGGGACAAATGGGAAATTCTGTTTTCATATATCCATAAGTCTGTTGATCTATCAAATTGTTATTTAAGGCTAGGTCCAATAACACATCCAATTTGTTTTTAAACCCAAAAACCGGGTCTCCACATAATAATCGGTAGGTTTTAATGTCTGAAAGTTGTCTCTTGGCTTCAGTGTCGTAATCTGCAGTATCTAGTACGACCACGGCTCTCCCCTTATCTGCTGGCCTTATGGTAATGTTGTTATTCTTTTTTAATTGTTTTAATGCAGTTCTCTCTAACGATGATAGATTGTGTCTAACTTTTTGTTGAGTTTTTATAGAATCTTGTACACTTTGATCAAGTAATCTGGTATAGGTTTTTATGCTGGGATTTTGTGAAGGCGGGTCAAAGGAGCTCTTATTTTTAAATTTATTAATTTCTGAGTTAGATGTATCACTGAATCTTTCTTTCAGCCTTAACTTACGATTGAGTTTGTAACTATCCACCGTCCACATAAATTTATCATGATAGGTGGTGGGCACAAAGGAGAGTCCCCTAGAAAGGAGGCGCCCACTTTATTGTTGTATTTTTCTATCTGGTAAATGTAATAGGCTGCAGCTTTGAGACATCGGCGAGTCCTGTGGGAGACTGTCCAATGTTTTACAGTAACAGTCTTTTAGTAGAAAAAAAACAGGCTGCTTTTGCCTATTAAAAGACTGTTACTTTAAAACATCGGGCAGTCTTGCACGGGACTCGCCGATGTCTCAACGCCACAGATTTTAACCCCAGTTGTTTAATCAAATTCCATCACCGCAGAAGGAGACCTGTAATGCTGCTGTCACCTCTTGCCTTGTTGGGAAGACGCCCTCTCAGCTCTCCCAGAATATGCCTAACCCTCTTACATAGGTTACTGACTTACCTTGCTCTTCAACTTCCCAGTGGAACTGTGCCCCTCACTGCAGTGTCAAGCAAATGAGAGGTAAAGAAAGACTGGGGAATGGGGGTAAGAACGGGACAGAAAGACGAGGGTTGGGAAAAGAGTGGATGAGAGAAAAACATGCCCCTCACTGGTGTGAGGTGTAATGATGGGAGAAGGAGACAGTAAGATGAATGATATAAAAGCTTTGACATAATATATGAAAATCTCTGTTATTACACAAAACAAAATGGTCAAGAGAAGTCAATAAAAACAAATGTGGGGAAGGTGGTAGAGATAAATGGAGGGGAGGGGGGGTTAAGAAGCAAATTGAAGGTGATGGAGAAAATAAATAGTGTGATGGTTTGGGGCTCTTTTGCTGGAGCTAGGTGATGACTTGTACAGAGTGATAGACACCCTGGATCAAAAGGACTACTACACCATTTGCAGCACCATACAATACCATCTGGCCTACGCTTAGTTGGTCAGGGGTTCATCCTACAGCAGCTTAATGACTCAAAGCATACCTCCAGGCTATGTCACAACAGAAAAGAACAATATCTGGGAATGGCCAGCATGGTCTCCATACTTAAACTCCTCAAACTGGTTTTGGGATGAACTGGATGTAAGGTTTGAACCAAATGAATCTACGAGTACAATACATTTGTAGGAACTTCTGCACCAGTGTTGGGAAAAACATCTGAACATTATTTGATTTTTATTATAGAAATAGTACAATGAGTGTGTTCAGTAGCAAAATAAAAATAAATAAATAAAGGGATTAAAAATAAATACATAAGAAACACTTGTTGAATTGCATATCACTGAACCTTTAGCACATCTATGGAGTCCATAGCCAATTCACTTCCACCCCAACTGGATGTGAGCATTAGCTAGCAGCTGGATTCTCCGTCAGCTACATCAGGGATTTGCAACCATTTTAAAATCTATTTTTTTAATTAAAATTGTCAATTGAAATACTACACAATGAGTGACCTGTTGGCCTTTTTTGCTGCTGCTTTTGGTGCATGGGTGTGATTGCAGGATTGCAGACACTGACAGACAATGTGGGCACACCTGAATGACGGTGCCACCCAGCGATAACGATACATCGCTCACACCATACATACGGCATGATCCAGGGTAGGTCGGCGTTATGTATCATTACATGCTGCATGTAACTACACCACATCGTTCATCGCATCTTCCCATCTGACGTACAGAACAGCAGCTGGGATGATGTGACAAACGACGTCCGGGAATGACGGATCTGGCGTATACACTATATGATGTTTATAACGATATATAATTCCGATCCACAATGGAACAATATATTGAGTGATGGATCATTTTAAGTTTAAGATTATCTGTCCAATATGGCTGATAGGAACGAAAATCTGATAATGTATTAGGGATGTGCAGGTTCGGATAGGTTCGAGTTTGCACGTTGAGTTCGGATTTTTCCCTCCAAAAAAACGGAACTCAGAAAGAGGCTAAACGTCATCTTACATGGACGAACATCATCATTCCTGGACAAAAGTCCAGGAATGATGATGTTCGTCCATGTAAGATGACATTTAGCCTCTTTCTGAGTTCCGTTTTTTTGGAGGGAAAAATACGAACTCAACGTGCAAACTCGAACCTATCCGAGCCTGCACATCCCTATAATGTATACATGTATACAAATGGCAATCGACTATTTGCTTCAAATGACGGAAAATGGACAAAAACAGTTGTTTGGACAAACTGGTTGAATCAAACGGATTTGAATAAAATGGGAATTGTCATTTCATACATTACCAGGTTTTCATTCCAACCAGCCAGATTGGACAGATAATCTTATAGTGTGTACCTAGCTTTAGGGGTCAATTCAATTAGGGGTGATGTTCCCAACCCAGCGAGTAAGTGCAGCTGTAAGCCACACTTATAATACAGTATTGCACATTTCTGTTTGCAGCTCCATAGGGTGCGAGGAAAATTATGCAAGTCCGGGGTGAGATTGGGCCACGAGGGGTACGAATTGTTCGGTGTTTCTATGCTGTTCCAACGGTATTTTGCCCCCTTCGCACCTAATTTGATTGACCCTTAAAGGTGCCTATCCACTAGAAGACAGGCAAAAGACTGCACGATTACGACATTGTAATTGTGCAGCCGGTTGTCAGTCTGTGATGTGCCTACACTGAACGAGCAGTCATTCAGTGTAGGCAAATTCAATCATCTGCAAACATGCTGAACCTGACGTTATCGTCGGTTGACCAGCATGTTTGCCCGATGATAGATGTCTAAGCGACCAGCGGGAGCGCGCATTGCTGGTCGTTCTAGACATTTTTTAAACAATCTGCAAACGATTTTCAAACAATTATCGAACGATGATGATATCGTTATCTTTCAATCGCTAATTTTAATCGCCCAGTAGATAGGCACCTATCCACTAGACTTGCAAACATGAAACTCCGTGACTTTGGCATCAAACTTAAATGTTTTGATAAAAATATGAATTAATACCTTATACTTTCATTTTGCTAGATACATAGAGATTTGCATTAGTAAAGATAAGCGCTGACAACAACTGTGTTTTGTTCTGTATCTCTACACAGCAGCTTTATTACCATGCAGCTGTTACTCAGGAGGGTATGGGATTAACCGTTTATTAAAGGTTATTTAGGTGTAAAATGTAAAAAATCCCTTTGTTTCATACCTAAGAGCTAATTGCATTTGCTTCTTACTGCATTTCAGTGTTATTTGAAACATCGATCTTAGGGCCTGATTAAGACCCAGTCGCAAGGCTGCATTCGCACGCAGCCTGTCGATGCGAAAATATGCTAATGACCGCATACGCAATGTAACTGCAGCACAATAAGTAGACACCCAACACTACATAAAGCCGCCTACTTCCCTTCACTTACGTTGTTGCAAGACAGCAAAAACATCGGTAACATTAGGAACCATCGGACCCACACGCACAAGTTGTGGTTGACCTGACCCTGCAGCAGACATTGCTACATACTTGCCTACCCTCCCGATTTGGTCGGGAGCCTCCCGAAAATCGGTTGTCTCTCCCGACCTCCCGGGAAGGCAGGCAATCCTCCAGCTTCCGCCCACCACTCTTAACCCCCCCACACTTACCTTAGAAACTCCCGCAGTGAGGGGAGCCATGACGCGATTCACCCCGAATCGCGTCATTTTGGCTTCGCCCCCTGCTTCACAATGCCTGTAATATCGGCATTGTGTAGCGGGGCGGGGCCAAAATGACGCGATCGCAAGGCCCTGCCCCTCACTCCGCCCACAAACGAGCATCACCTGGCCGGCCCCGCCTCCTCCCGGAAGGGGCAGCCAGAAAGTCGGCAAGCCTGCATTGCTAATGTTTGTGCTTCCTAACTAGATGTTAGGAAGCATATGCCGTCGCTGGGGCCTAATTATGCACGCCTCTGAAACGGCGTCTAGAAGCCCAGGCACGCCTGCATTTCTCTGACCACCCCCCGTCACCACCCTCAAACAGTCACTTCCTGTCAATCACTGTATGAAGCCTCTGCATCCTCGCTGTGGTCGATTCCCGGTCGCAGCGGCCGGTTCGCGCACTGCAATGCATACGCATTTACAGAATGCAGACATCGACAGGCAGCGTGCGAACGCAGCCTTGCGACCGGGTCTGAATCAGGCCCTTAGTTTGGCACTTGCACACATGAGGACCAATGACGTGACCTCATACCTGTATTTTGCTAGGTACATACGGTACATATTTTCAGTAGTAAAGATAAGTGCTGGCAACAACTGTGTACTTTGCTTTGTATCCATACAGGGCATTTACTGTATATAACCATTCAGCTGGTGCCCTGGAGAATATGGGAATGACCGCTCTTGGGTTTATTTCTTACTATAAAGTAAATGCAGTCTTTGACCATTTTGTGTTATATATATTTTAACAGAATGTTATATTGCTGAGATGTTCAACCCCATCTAAAGCTAGTGGTAGACAATCTATGACTCTCTAGCTGTTGAGGAACGACATGTCAGAGGTACAAGATGTTCTGGGTGGCAAGGAATGCTGGGAGTTGCAGTTCCATGACAATACACTGTCTAAGCCTGCTTTGCCACTAAAATTAAGACTATGAACATATTGAAATACTAAAAACTATGGGCCTGATTCAGTAATAATCGCTATTGCGAATACGCACGCAGACGGCCGATTGTTGCCGTTACTAGGATGGCATACGCAGCTTGAGCTATCACTGCGTGCAACGAAGATAGCAATTTCTGAGTAAGGTCAGGGCTGCTGTAATTTTTCGTGAGGGACCGATGATACTCGATGTTACCGATGTTTGTGAAGGACTGCAAAGTATTATGGATATGAGATAGAGGGAGGCAGTAGGCGTCTCTATGCTTGCAGTGCGACGACATTGCGATTGAAATTATTAGTATAGTTTCACAGCAGACCTGCATGCGATTACGGAGCTGCGATCGCAAGAGCGATCCTTGCTGAATCAGGCCCTACAATAATAATTCATATAATAATTGTAATGTATTTAAAATTAAATAACCCATAAAAATACACAAGCAAAGATGTTACATTTTTAATAGACAGGATAACTGTGTATAAGAGCAGTTTCTACAAGCTTCATTACGTAAATTCTTTGTTTTCCTGAGAAATTAACAATCATTAAGAAGGGTCCATCTTCCTCTGTGCTCCGGATCAGCTGCAGAAACTGCTTCTCAGCTCCCTTTTATTCATCCAGGGAACAATCAGGACACTAAAGGAGCATCTCTGTAGACAGAACACATAAACAACATAGGTATCAAGATTTTGATTGTTAAGATATCCTGTGTCAGAGCGAGCTGTTAAAGGCATCATTAACAATTAGTTTAAAACAATATCACCTAAACTGTTGTCCATGGGGAAAGTTACTGTCATCACTAATGGCTTTACATTGAGAGATTCTTATAATATATTAACAATCAGCAAAATGTATAACTTTCTGTTACATTAAAAGGTGTTAGAGCAGAAGCTCCCTCTCTGCTGCCAAAGTCCCAGCAGGGCCGGATTACGGGTCACATGGGCTGAAAATGTACAAGGGCCTATATTGAGAAGGAGTGGAGCTGTGACCAGTGCTGTGTGGGTGTGGCCAGAGCCATGTGGGTGTGTACACCCCATACACTATCAGTCACACTGTCTCCATAAATTCATAAAATTAGAAAAATTGCATACTTTTGTGGGAAAACTAGATAAACTAGGTTATTTTAATACCTAGGCCCGTATTCAATTAGGTGCGAAAAGTCCGGCACTTTTTGCATGCCGGAGTTTTCGCCATAATCGCTGGTTTTGCATGCGGAAAAGTATCACACTCGTCCCACTTATCCCCGTATTCAATTAGAAACCGGCGAAAACAGCACCCTGCGAATTCCGACCTGGCAAAATGTCCTGTCAGATTTGGGGAAATCAGCCTGACACCCCCCAAAAGATGCACTGACATTGGGGATACCTATAGATACCACCGAATAGGCCTGCTGAATGTATTTGGGGTACTTAAATGCTCTCAATAGCTGCTAATTAGCGTCTTTGCAGAAGTGGTGAAGAATAGCATTTAGCAGTTTTTTTTCCAGAAAATAAGTAGCCCCAGCAAATTTGGGGTACACGAAAATGGGTGCTAGCATATTTTGAAGTTGCTAAAGTGAAGTTTTAAAAATCCTAAAATATCCACCTGCCACAAGCACCTGAAAACTTAAAAACACCTGGGGCATACTTGGGGACCCCCCTGGAGTCTTTTTCGCTAGTTTTTAAGTTTGTCCCCCAACTTTGAACTTTTTCACCCACTTTTTCAAAGTCAGTTTTTGGGGTGTTCTGAAGTTTTTATTTAACTTTTTTGACACAGTTTACCTTTGGGGGGCTGTCCCAAGGGTGTAGGGTGGTTCCCCCATGTTTGCACCCCAAAACCCCAATTCTGCATTTTTTTTCGACAGGTTTCATAGGCGAATCTTATTCGCCTATTCCATTGCATTGACTTTCCGCACCGGCGAAAAGACTTTGGAATTGAATACGGGGATAAGTTTTCGCCAGGCAAAATGACGTCACCAGCGGAATGTTTCCAGAGAAACTGATTTTTCGCACCTAATCAGGGGCGCCGAGAGGGGGGGGAGCGGGTACAGTTTACCCGGGACCCGGCTTCCAGAGGGGCCCGGCGGGGGCCCGGGTCTGGCGCCACCCCCCCCTCACTTCCTCCCTCCCTCTGCAGCAGCCCAGCACACGGCGTGTGCTGGGCTGCAGCGGGAGATTGCTTGCGGCTGCTAAGTAACAGCCACCGCAATCTCCTATGCCTGAAGAGGGGAGCGATCACACTGATCGCGCCCCCCACTGGCTTTGCGCCGGGCTGAGGGGCTCACAGCGCCCCCTCCCCGGCGCACAGCGCCGCTTCTCGGCGCTGCAAAACTCTTTTTTTTTTTTTCAAGGGGGCGTGGCCACGCCTTCTGAAATTAGGCCACGCCCCCTCTTTACCGGGGCCCGGCGTGGCTCTCTATGCCCCTACACCTAATTGAATACCCCCTAAATATTTATGGCTAACTGTGTGGCCAGCTAGGTAGCTGGTAATCATGCTGTCATGATGAGGGGACTATCTTTATGTGGAGCCTTGGAGCTGTAGCTCCATTTGCCCCATTGTTATTCTGGCCCAGAGTTTCTGCTATTCCTCTTACATTACTGGCAGAAAAACCTGGGGCATACTTACCGACTTTGTATGCATCCTTTCCAAGAGCAGCCCGGAGAGCTGTTGCTACAGGCCGGTTCGGGGGGTAGGGCCTGGTGACGTAATTAGGACCCGCCCCTGTCCCGGTAAAATTGCAAGTCTGAGAGAAGGGGTGGGGTTAAATAACACAAATCGCACCGTTTAGCCCCGCCCCCTCCTTGCGGACCCACACATTCCCCATTAAAACTCACCATTCTGCCCGCTTCACTAGGAAGTAGGCAGGATGCAGGAGAACTGCCTGCACTTCCAGGGGTGCGGGGGGCTACCCAAAAAATTGTGAGTCTTCTTGCGACTTCCGGGAGTGTAGGCATGTATGACCTGGGGGGAGGGTGGCTTTTGTTTAAAAGTAATTTCTTATTTTAAGCCTGTATCTGGCCCTACCAGCCACACACACCCCTCTTACCATTTAAATGTGATTGAAACACAGTAATTGATTTGGTGGTTCTGTATTACAGTACTGACAGAGTAACCATGTATCAGACTCCAGGGAAGCCAATTACTTTTTCCTTTTACTTAGATTTACAGATACATATATGAACCCAAGGGTTCATGTGGCCATTATACAAATGTGCAGCAGTATACAGTATAGTGCTGGAAATTTGGTGTGTTTTGATCAGGGATGTGTAGAAAAGGTAGACAGAGAGGAGGCAGTGCCTCACCTGCCATACACTTTTTACTCCAGAGTTCTGACTATAAAAATGATTAGGATAATACAAAGAAGATATTTATAATATTTTCTTTCATTTTTTTATTAGAATTTTTATAGTCAAAACTCAGGAGTATACTGAAGTATGAGAGGAAAGACTCTGCCTCACCTGACCGCACATCACTGCTAGGGGTAGTACATCTGTAAATTCAACTCAGAATCATTTCATTTTCTAAAGGTGTGGTTTGTATATATTTTATTTCAAAAACATTTTGGAATAAAAAAGTTATTTTAACCTCAGTCCCTTACAGTAAACCACAGCTTTTTGGCAAGCAAATCAATATAGTATGTTCTCCATACTGTATACAGAATATTTTCTTATTTTATATAAACTATTTACAACTTTAGGTTGATCTCTTGTAATTGTAGCTTCCTCTTCTCAGGCCCAAGTCAAAAATTAGCTATTTCATAACCATGCAATACAACCCACTCCCTCCTCCCTCCATTATAACCAAAGTATGGAATGTGTCTGTTTTTTCTCAGAAATACTTTTATTTAGATTATTTTGTCAATCAAAATTGTAAACTGTTTTTCTTGGACAGATATTACTTTTCTTCTGATAACATGGTGTAACAAAGAGCTTTTATTAAAACCGTTATACAGAAAAATATAAGCAAAAAAGCTTATACCAGCAGTCAACGCCCCCCTGAGGAAGGCCAATACGCGTTAGGAACACACCACACTCAGACAGGCTCCCCTGCCTGGTTTCCTGACATCTCCCTGCCGCCATGGACAGTGGGTCCTCCTGTCAGGACACACCCCGACATCCTGCTCTACTGCCCCGCACAGCGCACCCAGCAGACATCGACATCAGAACTCTGACAGAGCACGTCCATTGGACAGCACGTCCGAAAGAGACTGTACCCGTGCTGACAGCTAACCATAGCTGAGAGCTCCATCCAGACACTCACTCTGCAGCAATAAACCAGCAGTTTGAATACAGCACAGGGAATGGGTATGGAATACCGCCGGCCCCGGCGGTTCAATTCCCGTCAGCGGCAGCCCGACAGGAGCAGAGTGCGACGCAGCGGAAGCCCGACAGCGCTGGAAATCCCGATCGTGGATAGGTAAGTATCCACTAACCTAACCGAACCCCCCTAACCCTAACCCTCCTTAGGGGTGCCTAACCCTAACTTCCCCCCCAAGTGCCTAACCCTAATCCCCCATCTAAGTGCCTAACCCTAACCACCCCCTTCCCCGCTACCTAAACCTAAGTCCCCCGGGGGGGGTGCCTAACCCTAAGTCCGGGGGTGCCTAACCCTAACCCTCACTCCCCCTAGCCTAACCCTAACCCTCCCGGGGGGGTGCCTAACCCTAAGTCCCCCCCGGGAGCCCTAAACCTAACCTTCCCCCCCGCGGCTGTCCGCTCGCGGCGCCCGGCATCACTACAATCGTTTTACCCATGCCGGGATAAGACAGTCGGGAAGCCGGCTGCCGGTATATAGGCAGTCGGCTTCCCGATTGCTTCCCCAGCACAGACACACAGTGGCTTACCTTACCTGCAATCCCACAGGCTAACTACCCATAGGAGCTAAACCTGCTTTAGAATACTTGCTCACATGAAAGACATCTGGGGCCAAATGTAATAGGTGAGAGTTTAGGAAATGTGAGAGTTTAGCAGTAACCTATCACATTGGTCGAGTTTTATCTCCAAAACATCTGGATGAGAGTTTAAATCGTGAGGTTTTTTTTTAATCTAAAAACATGTGAGTTTGCATGTTCTCTTATTGCATTGGCCGAGTTTAAAATTTACATTTACATTTTCTAAACTCTCACCCTATTACATTTGGCCCTGGTGTTTTTCCACCATCCACAGGCTGCTGTCCTGTCGGAACTGTCATCAATAATCTGGTTGGCACAGAAGCATTAACCACACCAACATTGGGTCTGCATTTGCTGCCTACACCCGTGTGTTGCACACCTAAGACCTCCGCTTTTACCATCTTGGATTCCTTAACACTTTTGTGCAAGAAAAGGCCTAGTGAGTATTCTTATTTTATACTTACCAGTAAGACTAACTCACACGTGGGACACTGCACCTGACATTTCGTCCAATAATCCCCAAGTCATAAGCCTCAGCCAGGCTGAACAGCAGCCAGAACAGGGATGTATGGTAAACTACCCAAACCGCATGGTTAAGATATTCCCTAAAAAATTATAATGCAGCTAACTTAAAACTAAATTTTTTTTTATTTTTTTTTAAATTATAAGACAATAGCTTTAGGTGATTTCAATACTACTTGGGACTAGCACCTAGCACCCTAGCGTAGGCAAACACAGGGGGAGTTTCCATCTGCCTGGAAACCCCCATCCCCAGCCCACACCATGACCACAATAGAAATAGTAATATAATAAAATTTTACAAGTTCTGCATGTTCTTCTCAGTATCACAAATGAAATAAATAGCACTACCTGTGGATCTTTTAACATGTATCAACCATTAGGTAATAACCTGTGCACCAACTAGGAGATCTGGAAAACATGTACTGTTAGGGATGTGCTGCTATAGAGCCCAATATGTACATATATGTCCAGGGCAGTGCTAGGTTATTCTGCTGCTCCACCAGGCTCCCAGGCTTGCTCCAATAGTCTGGAATGGTGCCCACATCTAAAATAAAAGCATTCAGCTCAGGCAGGATGGCCCTATGGCTGCATATAATGGGTTACTGTGATTGCTGGTCCTCTATATGCTGGAATTATGACACACAATATACTTTGTATGATGCACATTAAAGCTGGTTAAGTGCTAATTCTGCTCTCTTCATAGACTGGCCACACTCACTCTAAAATCAGGCATTTGGAAACCCCCCTCTAGAAATCTTGCGTTTGCCACTGCTAGGTCTTCTCTATGTATTATATGTGTTCCCTAAAAGTTTGTGTGAATCCCCTCACTATGAGAAGGATATTGGTAAGCACAATTCAAACTGTTAAAATTAAAAGAAGCAAAACCATGCAGGTTTTGAGCCTTCCCCCTATCCCCCCGTCCCCCAAATGCTCTCCGTGTCCCCCAGAGCATTGTTTTACCCATCTTGATTCAAATAAACCAATTAAACTTTATCATATTGTATTAGACCATTCTTAATAACCCACTCACTGGACATAACCAATCATACACACACCTCAGGAACACTTAGTGAGCGCAGCCCGTTCCATCCCCTTATTTACAGATTTGCAAATGTCTGCTTTTATCTTTTTCTTAAATTAAGGTTTAAATTAGTTATTTTTTTGCCTTCTAATAGATCAGTGCATTTTGCACATAAAGTATAATGAATTGGCCCTAATACAAACAATTGCATGACAAATCATTTCAGTCATCTCCAGTTTGTGAAATCTCTGCTAGTATAATTTTATATATTCTTTATTTAATTTTTATTTAAATTGATATAATTCTACTTTTGAAGAAAAATCTTACCTTTGATTGAGTTTTCGTGTTTGGGCAGTCTGGAGTATAATCTGATTCAATGCAAGAGCTGACAATGACTTCAAAGTCCATGACATATTTCATACCGGACACCACCTAGTGCAAAACAATTTAACCATATACTGTAAGATGTGAAGTAACTGGTCATTACCCCAAATATGAACTAAAAGGAAACACTTCTAAAGAAAAATATTATTCGGGGCCTCATTTACCGTGAGATGCAATTACAGTTCATTTGCAACCGGAAACACTATGGGCCTGATTCAGACCCACTCGCAAGCGCTGAGCGCTCGCGAGCGGGTCGATGTTGCCCAAGTGCGCATGCGCACGACAGAGGCGGCTCCGTCGTGTGCATGCGAGAGACCCGAATAACGACGGCCAAGCCGTCGTTATGGGTCTCGCACCAAAGGGGGCGTGCTGTCGATGGTGATTGACAGACGGAGGCTGCCCAGGCGGAGGCGTTCCCATGGGAACGCCTACCGTCTGGGGCCGGCCCCACTGACATCACTAGTGATATCAGTGGGAGTGCTTTTGGCTCTGATAGAGCCAAAAGCACTCCAGGGCTTGCGGCAGCGAGACCCTACCACAAGGGTCTCGTCGCAAGCCCGATGGTCGCGATGGTCTTGACCATCGCGACCATCATTTTGGCCGCTCGCTATAGCTGTGGGTGGTGAAAAGTAAGAGGGCCGGCCCTGATTCAGAGCGAGCGCTCTGTCAGAGCGTCCGGCTCTGAATCAGGGTCTATGTTCAAATTGTTTTGGGGTAGAGGCCAGACTGCTTGGTTTTTCATGTAGCTCATAAATACTGGGCAGCTTTATTTTAACAACTCAAATTAGAAGTGAGCTCGGAAATGACCCGTCACACCAAGCTATATCACAGTTTTGCAAAGCTGCAAAATTTTACTTTGTAGCTGGATTTACTCCAAACTCTATATATGGCACTGCGAGTAAAGAAAACCATACCATAGTTTTACTAATTCCAAAGCACAAAAGGTTCCTCTTGTTATTCCTTGTAGCACTTTATGAATCACAAAACTCCGGCCACAGCGTGAGAGAGCTGACAGCACAGCACACTGGGCAGGACTTTCATAAGATTCATTGACTTGAATGAGGAAATGAATGTGCACCTGACTGTTCAGAATCCGCATTCACTGCACACTTATCTTCTATCTTCCTGACAGGCTCAGTACTCTTGGCAAGCACCCCAGTCGAGTGACTACAAACAGGTCATGGTGGGGGTACCAGGGGAGACACCAGCAAACCAGTAAGATCTGTTATTTGCTGATATACAGTACATATATACAAGTATACAGTATGTTTCATCAAAAGGTTATATGCAAAATGTACTAAGCATTGCATCCGCCATGTGGTACATCCCACCACATATCCGGTACATACTGGCGTTAATTAACATACATTAAAACAAAAATATCAGCACTTAAAACAGGGAATTACAAAAAGTCTATATTATTACCAAATATTGCATATTTAATAGTACTGAGCAGAATAATACAATATAATGGGGTATTCAATGGTAGTATATAACAATAAATGTAAATGCTGTAAATCTACACATTGCACTCTTTTCACTGTATGTTCAAAAACAGTATCTACAGGGAGATCAGTACACCCTGTCCACCATTACATGCATTAAGGCTTCACACAAGGATTTAATGATGTTCGGCCAGTTATAACTTATATGAATAAACATTGCAAAAAATGTTTCTATTAGCCAGTGACTTATTATAAGCAACTCTATACATTATTTTTACACTCTTTAAAGAAGTCAGCCATCCGTCTAGCAATGGCAATGTAAGTAAACAGAGCATAGCTTAAGTGTGATCAGTTACTGATGATTAATATTCTCAAATCATTGGCTAACATCATAGCATGGAGTGACTGTGTTTTTAAAGTCAAAACATGAATTTATATCACATATAGCTAATGCAAAATTGTCTAATGACCATTTTTGTATTTTATTTAATACATACCATGATATGACAGCTCTGAATATGTATTATCTCTCCATTCCCAAAAGTGAGTTTTACTTTTCAGATAAAGGTTTATCTGAAATTTTAGTATAATCAAAATGATGAAACACTACACAAATACAATATATTGATATATGTATTCTTCATTTTCTATCTGTACAGAATTAAGAAGACAATATATACAGTATTACTGACCTGCCTCCTGATTTTATAAACCTTGTTGATCTTAGTAATTTGCTCATCTGTGTTGGCTTTGTTGTATTCATCTTTGGCAATTTGCAGAGCTTCCTGAACGCCATTAATATTCTCATCAACATCTTGCCAGCCTCCTAGTGCCTTGCGTTGTGCAAAAACATTTGCAAATAGAGCCAATGTGACAAGTGCACATATCTTCCAGTAAACAGCCATTGCTAGAGATGTTACCTTTTCAGAGCTTCTGTGACTGTGGTGGCTCTTTAGCTCGTCCTGTCTAAATGTACAGAAAGCTAGCTGAGCCTCCAGTATTTAAGCTGCTTGGCCCCAGAGTCTGCCAAGTTCTTTCTGCTGAATCAAATGCTTGGCATGAAGCTCCTAACTACAGTTGGATGTTAAGGAAAACATTTACAAATTCCAAGAAAGGGCTTAAAATTGTCATCTCTCTTGTTAAATTGAACTTCTGTACTTTTGGCTCAGCTGGAGAGAGTGAAAACATCTTTTTCCAATTGTATACAAATACAGTATGTTTCATACCACAGTAAGTTCGTGGGAGAGGTATCAACCCTTCTAAAGAGGATAAGTTGCCATAACAACCAATCAGCTTGTACATTTATCTAGTATATGATATAAAATGATAGGTAGAAGCTCATTTGTTGCTATGGGCAACTTCTCTACTTGTTCTTTTTAGAAGGCTTGGTACCCCATTAGTCACAAACACACTTTTTGGGGTAAATCAATCAAAGGCCACAGAAATGGCCAGAAAGCTGGCAGCTGGAGGCCACCAACATTGCTCATTTTCCTTTGTACCCCATAGAGTAAAATCTACAATTTTGGGGTTCATTTGCGCATAGGGCCTGATTCAAGGTCCCACGCTATTGCTATTGCAGCTGCTACCATGGTAGCAGCTGCGATAGCACTCTCATGACAATGCAGCAGAAAGCATCACGCCTCCTGCATGCATTACTGTTCGGAGCTGCGTTCATGTATGCAGCATCAGAACATCTGCATGATCCTCTGCCAGCGGAGATCCAGGCCTCTTCCCCCCCCCCCCCCAGCGGCGGTGACACGACTCCGTATGGGGAAACAGAGTCAGTCACCGCCCCTCCCCACCCAGATATGTTAGCAGACTGTCAATCACTGACAGTCTGCTGCCGCTCTGCTTGTGAATACACAGGACCCATACTGCACATGCGCAGTATGGGTCTTGCGCTGATGCAGACCGGCACAATAGGAGATGTGCGCTAACTATCAGGTCGGCAGACATCTCTGAACTATCCCCATAGTTGAGAATTAAATTTCCCCCACATAAAGTTATTTTCACTCACCTGGCGTAGGCTGCAATCTACCTGTTGCTGGTATTACCATGAATTAAAGGTATTAAGACTGACCATTAACAGTTAAGCATTAAAACAGGATTGCCGTAGTCCTGGGAACTCTACCACGTCAGCCCACATCCAGTACATTCAATTACTAATTTGTCATACTGTAAAATATATCTTACACCCGAACATCTTTTTAAATCTGGAGGACAGCAGACCTCTCAGTGTCCAAAAAGATTGTCCCTGGGGGTTGCTGTTTTTGAGAAAAAGTTGTCAGGGTGAAATCCTCTTCAAGTGTGACTCTACCATTAATTACTATTTCCCAAATTCTCTCTTTTGAATATTCTGGATAACCGTCTTGATAAACATACTAGGCACACACGCTAGCCAAAGTATATATACATGGATGGCTCGCTCAGGTCCCTTTTTTAGAGATTGGCTGTCCCTGGTTAATGTTACAATTGGTCATGAGAAACACATGTATTTGGGAAGAAATGCTACAATATGTTGAAATGGTATCGGTATGACATACCGCCAGACATAAGCCCAACGGATGTAATACCGATGCCTGAAGACAGAAGACTGAAGATCCCGACAGGGTAAGTATTTTAACTATCCCTAACTCTCTCCCTCCCCTAACCTTACTAACCCTAACCCTCTCTTAGGGGTGCCTAACCCTAACCTCTTGGGATTTAGACGCCTATCATTAGTCCCATGCCGGGATTTCACAGTCAGGAAGCCGGCTGTCGGCATTTCGACCGTTGGCTTCCTGGCTGCATACCGTTGAAATGTGAACATTTTAAGCGGCTGATGTCTCCCTATGTGTCTGGTGCTTTCCCTGATCATGATGACAACACTGTACCTCTGCAAGTACAGTCTCCTGTACTAATCATAGTATTGCTCTTATTAATACCTAACAGATGCATGGTTCTGTCAGTGACCTTTTATTATACTTATGTTTGGGAATTGGGGCTTTTCTGAGTACCTGTGTTTTGTCATTCCATATAATGTCTATTACTAATTATATTGGATACTTGGGTGACTTATTCTTTATTTGACATAAGACATATTTGTAATATTTTCTATCTTTTATGTAATGCTTTTCTTCTTTTATATTTCTTTATAGGATGTCTGTAGGGGCCTGTGTCCAGGGTTTTAAATCCGCATTAGGTCCAAAGTCTACATCCTGCTATAGACTATATTGGCACTAGGCCTACGTCTCTTCTATGCCATTGCTCCTGTAATACCACTTATATTACTAACTTCAGGCATCCAGGTATGACAATAAGAGTGGGCACCAGGCCTTATATCCCTAGATAGATGGTACCTCTGGTTCCCACTTGTGGACTTGAGGCACATATGCTGGGCAGTGGTTTCCTTCCAAATACTCCTGTTTGCCACCAGAAATGAGGACAACCATTGTATCTGGGAGTATAATGTGGGCTAGAGTATATCAACATTGTGCATATATCTAGGTATATTTTTTCTCAGTCCAATAAGTGCCAGGTTTCTGTGTGCTGTACTGCTGTCTTCATTAACAGCACTAATGCTGCATCATTTGCCTGTATTGCCTTGTTTTGAAGTAGAATTTATCTGTTACACCATTGCATAAACAACTGTTCACTCATTTAAAGCGACTGACTATTTAGGCCCATATCCAATTAGGTGCGAAAAGTCCTTTACTTTTCGCATGCAGGAGTTTCCACCACCATCGCTAGTTTTGCATGCAGAAAAGTATCACGCGCGTCCCTGCTTATCCCCCTATTCAGTTCCAAAGGAAGCGAAAACGCGTCCCGGCGAAACTCAAACAGGCGAAAAGTCCTGACAGTTTTGGGGAAATCAGCCTGACACCCCCCAAAAGATGCACTAACATTGGAGATCATGGTAGATGCCCTCAATTAGCCCTGCTGAAGCTATTTGGGGTACTTAAATGCTCTCATAAGCTGCTAATTAGCATCTTTGCACTAGCGGTGAAGGATAGCATTTAGCATTTTTTTTTTGGTGGAAATAACTAGTCCCAGCAAATTTGGGGTACATGAAAATGGGTGCTAGCATGGTTAAAAATGGCAAAAGTGAGGTCTAAAAATGCATTAAAAATGCACCTTCAGCAATCACCTGCAATCAAAAAAACACCTCCCCCATTCCTGCAGACCCCACCAAAGTCTATTTCGCTAGCATTTACGTTTGTACCCCAACTTTGTACTTTTTCGCCCCTTTTTTCAAAGTCATTTTTTTGGCGTGCCCTTTATTATTTTTTTGGAATTTTTTGATGCAGATTACCTGTGGGGACCTGTCCTAAGGGTGCAGGGTGGTTTCCCCACCTTTGCACCCCAAAACCGCAATTCTGCACTTTTTTCCGACAGCTATTCATAGGCGAAACCTTTCCGCGGGTACATTGCATTGCGTTTTCGCACCGGCGAAAAGATGCCACAATTGAATACGGGGATAAGTTTCCGCTGGCGAAATTATGTAATCAGCAAAACTTTTTCGCCGAAAACGGCTTTTTGCCGCTAATTGAATACAGCCCTTAGAATGTTGTTAGGGCATTGTGTTAATGAGTTTTTTGTCTTGTGTTTTTCTGTTTCCCTACCTAAATCTGGTGAGCTGCGGTCTATGGCATGCGGGCAAGAAGATGAGGGTGTCTGAGGCATGTGTGCCAGTGATGACATTCCACCCAACTGATTAGTGGATACAGGGCTGTCTTAACAGCAGTGTGGGCCCTGGGCAAAGCAATGCACTGGGGCCCCTACCCATCCATTGTGCCCCCATTAGTAAGCCTCTTATATAGTGCCCCCAGTAGTAGTCCCCCCAATGCAGTTTCCCCAGTAGTGGTACCCCCTATGCAATGCCCCATACAGTATATAGTGCCCCTAGCAGTAGACCCCCCATGCAGTGTCCCCAATAGTGGTACCCCTTATGCAGTGACCTTTAAATAGTGGCCCCAGTTGTAGTCCCCCCTATGCAGTACCCCCAGTATTACCCTTTATATAGAGCCCCCAGTAGTGGTCCCCCGATGCAGTGCCCCCAGTGGTAGTCCCCCCCATGCAGTGCCCGTATTAGTAGTCCCCTCCCCTTGTAGTGCCCCTAGTAGAGTCCCCCCCTTGTACTGCCCCTAGTAGATGTCCCCCCCTTGTACTGCCCCTAGTTGTCCCCACCTTGTACTGCCCCTAGTGGTTGTTACCCCCTTGTATTGCCCCCAGTAGTAGACCCCCATTGTAGAGCCCCCAATAGTAGTTGCCCCCTTGCATTGCCCCTAGTAGTAGACCCTCCATTGTAGTGCCCCCAATAGTACTTCCCCCAGTAGTAGACCCCCCTTGTAGTGCCCCCAGTAGTAGACCCCCACTTGTATTTCCCCCAGTAGTAGTTCCCCCCTTGTATTGCCCCCAGCAGTAGTTCCATTGCCCCCAGTAGTAGTTCCCCCCTTGTATTGCCCACAGTAGTAGTTCCCCCCTTGTATTGCCCCCAGTAGTAGTACCCCCTTGTATTGCCCCCAGTAGTAGTTCCCCCTTGTATTGCCCCAAGTAGTAGTTCCCCCTTGTATTGTCCCCAGTAGTAGTTCCCCCCTTGTATTGCCCCAGTAGTAGTTCCCCCCTTGTATTGCCCCCAGTAGTAGTTCCCCCCTTGTATTGCCCCCAGTAGTAGTCCTCCCCTTGTATTGCCCCCAGTAGTAGTTCCCCCCTTGTATTGCCCCCAGTAGTAGTTCCCCCCTTGTATTGCCCCCAGTAGACACACACATAATACAAATAAAAAATAAACACTTACCTGAATCCCCGCCGCCGCCATCCGCTCCTCCGTCCGTCCTCCCGGGCCGGGCCGCTCTGCATTATGGGAGAGACGTCATGACGTCTCTCCCATTACCCACTGCAGGAGCCGGAAGATGCCTGGCTCCGGCAGTGGGAGCAGCAGCCGATGAGAGTCTGTGTGACTCTCATCAGCTGCTAAAACAAACACACAGCTGCCGGTGCCGGCGGCTGTGTGTTTGTACTGTGTAGTGCTGACCAAACTCCGTCCGGTCAGTGCTACACACGCGGTGCAGCTGTGTCACAGAGACACAGACTGCCAGCGGCTGCGTACCGGAGGGGGGTGGTCGCTCGTCACGGGGGGGGGGGGGTGAGGAAAGGTGACAGACTAGTGCTCTAGTGCTTAGAAAAAAAGAAAAAAAAACATTTACTAACAGGCAGCGGCTGCAGGGGGCTGGAGGGCCCCTTGAAGCTTTGGGCCCTTGGGCAACTGCCCTAAAAGCCCAATGGAAGAGACGGCCCTGAGTGGATACCATTGTCCCTAACGATTTTGTCTGTATGAGTGGTTGTCTTATTGCAGCGTGTCAGCTTTTCCCGTTCCCTTTCAGAAGTGAGTGTCCCCAGTTTGTGACAGGTGCAGTGGGTGCAAGGCTCCTAACAAGAAACAGCATCCAATCCATACGTCCCCATTTTCTTCCATTACACAATTGCATCAAAAATGCTAATTTGGTCTACAGTAGGTTTGGAATTTCTGTATATGCATTAAGTATGTGTGAATGGGCTCATACACATTTTCAAGGTTTTTTAAATAAAATGTTAATGCTTAAATTCAACTTCTCAACTTTTACAAATATATAAAATACCTTTTACATTACCTGGCATTGGCAGTGCACTGAACACCTTACACGTTCACTCGTCATGACGAATGTGATTGTATTCCAATGCACATATTTACAAAACAGATGTTTTTAGAGAATAGTGAAAGGATTATTCGTGAGCGGGATTTCCAAGACCTTAAATAGAAGGCCACATTAAGCACAGAGTGTACAGTACAACACTACAAATAAAAGATTCCCTTAAACCTGATTCACGCGTTACCAGCTATGACATAGAGCTGGTAATCTGTTTTCTCTATTACATGTTTTCTCATTCTCAAATACCAACATCTGTAACAGATTAGTAAGAACATAAACAGACGCCTGAAATCTGCTGAACTGCGTTGTTTAGTTTGTTTCATAACACTAACATATTGTGGAAACTCTATGGCCTGCATTACCTAACAAATGTTATTTAGTTTGGAAAGTAAAATACTCTTTGGCCTTTTTTACTTACAATCTGCGTAATTGTTATACAGTATCCCATCTACTTTACTCAAGATATAAAGTATATAAAGTAAGCACTAAGCAGTAATATATTGTTTGTCAGCAATTGCCGAAATAAATGAACATTGTTGGTAATAAGAGTATTCTGACCTCACTACATGTGATGTGTGTTATATGCAGTTATTCAGATAGATAAACTTTGTATCTCCATTTACTGTAATGGGTTGGGTACGGGATCCCACATGTCAGTATGCCGGCGGTCAGAATCCCAAAGCATGCAGTTAAGTACACTAACCCTCCCCTCCTGCAGCCTAACTGTAACCCTCCCGCAGCCTAATCCTAACCTCCACACCCACAGCCTAACCCTAAACCTCCCCCTAGTGCCTAACCCTAACCCTAATACTTACCGTCGGGATGTCAGCGGTCAGGATCCTTGAGCCAGGATTCTGACCGCCAGTATACCAACCGCCAGTGGGCCTGATACAGCAAGCAACTCAAAGGAGAGAACGCACGCACTTGGCCAATGTTTCCGTACTGCGCATGCACGAACTAGCCAGTGCGATCGGGTAAGCGTACGCTGGCTACACGCAGCCTGCATACAGACCCCTTCCGATACTGATTGACAGGAAGTGCCGTTGGCTGGTGACGGGGGGTGTTCTGGCGAATGCAGGCGTGCCTGTGCGTTTGGACGCCGTTTTAGGGGCGTTCATAATTAAGCCAGTGCGGTGATAGATGCAGTGATGAGACTCCGTGCACACAGGAAGTTGCCAAGATCCTGCGCGAGGTCTGGTCACCACTACTATGCAAATGTGGTTGATGGTTCTCGATGTTACTGATGTTTGTGCTATCTTGCGTACTGATCAGGCTTTGAGTAAAGGGAGATGGGCGGCTTAAAAAAGGGATGGGCGTCTGCATCTTGTGCTGTAGTCCCCGTGCATTGATTAGCATATTCTCGCAGCGGACGGGTGCGTGCGTTCTCTCCTTTGCGTTGCTTGCTGAATCAGGCCCAGCATGCCGACTATATACCACTTTAAGTACAGGCAGTAAATCTTCATAGATGTTTCCATTTTTAATCTTTAATAACATGGGGCCTGATTCAGTAGTGGAAGCTAATGCAGTAGCAGATGTGACTTCTGTAGCGGCCGCTACTGTAAATTTATGCTAATGCTGCAACCAATGCGTTGTCTACTGAGACGCCCACCGGCTCTAGCTCTAATCCCCTGCGCAAATAGTAGCACCAACGAGCGGACATTGGCCAAACCATCCCACATTAGAGCAACCCTATGGTTGCTCAGAATGTCCGACGGTACATGGCCGCCAGTGCCAAAGGAACTGCAGCCTCAACACGCTTGCCGACAAAGCCGCCCCCCCAGTAACTGCCAAGAAATGCCGGCCGGAATTGTATCGATCAACTTGCAATTTCGACCTGTGTCCCCCGGCTGTAACCATCTGGACGCATGCGCAGTGTATCTCAGATGCATGTGCAGATTGAATATATCAGGTGCTTGGGCCTATCTCTGAATCAGGCCCACAGTCCTTTAAATTATGCAGAATAACTTTACCAGATATTGCAGAAACCATCATCTTAACAAGTAGTATATGAATGCATAAACCAGTGGTTCTCAAACTGTCTTAAATCACCGCGCCCTAGAGTATCAGCATTTTTTTCACGGCACCCCTAGGGCAAACGTTTCTTATTCAGAAATTCAGAAAAAAAATTAAGTAAATTGTGTTTATCTGTCATCCTTAGGTTCAGTTACTGTATGTGGTGGTGCACAGAATTGTGCTCCTGTTTGTCCACACATTTTATAATTGGCAGCATCACATTGACCATATACATAATTTGAATTTGATTTGGTCCTGGACCACCAACCTGCGGCACCCAGTTTGGGAACCAATGGCATATAGTATTGTATGGATATTTGTTAGCAACCGTTGATGGTTTGCCACTGATGGCCGATGGTTTTGCCATCAATGGCAGAGATCCGATGGTTCTCAACCGTTGACGGCAGAGAGGCAGCAATTTTTGTTTTCTCTTGATGCTCCACTTAGCCCTTCTACCCTTCAGTGATTTGCCCACAGCAAGGATGCCCATAAATAGTGCAAACCAATAATGGCTTTTCGTCGAAGGTTCATGTGATCAATGTTAAACACTAATGGGACCATCAAGGATGACCATCCTAACCTGCTAACACCAAGAGAAACACAAAATGCTGCCTTGCATACTGAACTGTCACATGATAGACAGGCGCTAGACAAGGGCAAACTATAACAGCTAAATCAGCAGTCTAAAGTCTAAACTATCAAAGTTCAGACACTAAATTGCACTTTGAATCAGTGGTGTAACAACGGCCCCACAGGCTTGGGGACGCAGGGGTCCGGGTTAAGGGTGGCGTGGGGGTCATTGTTACGTCACTGCAAAATGTTGATCGCGATCGTGGAGCTCCTGCCAGTAGATCATGACCAACTTGCCTACTGCAACTGTGAACGCTGGCCTCTTTATCACCACAGAGACCAGAGTTCCCAGTGATACACCACCTTTGCATATTTGTTGAACAGTAACTTTACCAGGACTGTGACATGGCAGCTGTACAAGCCAAACAGCAGAATACTAATGAATTTCGAATGAGTAGTAATATATATATATATATATATATATTAGAGATGAGCGGGTTCGGATCTCAGCGACGCTCGGATCTCCCTGCCTGCCCCGGATCCCTCACCCGAGGCAAAACCTTGCGACCACGCTGTCGGGTTGCAAGGTTTTGTATTGAGCGGGCTTAACGCTGATTGGCTGAGAGAGCCGTCTGTCACGGCTCTCAGCCAATCAGCGTTAAGCCCATTGAACATGAAGAAGATGTCACACGCCATCCCCCGCCGTCTGACACCGCCGGCATCGCCCGCTGCCGACACCGCTGGCATCGCCCGCTGCCGACACCGCTGGCATCACCCGCTGCCGACACCGCCGGCACCCCCACTGTCAGCATCCCAAGCTGCCGACACCACCGCTGCCGACACTGCCGGTACCCCTGCACTGCTGCCCCACGTACTGAGAACATCGTCAGTGATCCTCACACTGCCGACACTCCCACACTGAGGATACCACCAGCACCCCTGCACTGCCGACACTGTCAGCACACATGCACTGAGGACACCGCTGCCACTCCCGCTCTGCCGACACTGCCGGCACACTGCATTGAGAACACCCCTGCACTGCCGACACAGTCAGCAAACCTGCACTGAGGACACCGCTGGCATCCCGCTCTGCCGCCACCGCCGGTACCCTTCACTGAGAACACTGCCAGCACCGCAGCACTGCCATTCCATGTACTGAGGCCACCACCAGCAACCCCCGCACTGCCGACACAGCCAGCAAACCTGCACTAAAGATACAGCTGGCACCCCCGCACTGCCGACACAGTCAGCAAACCTGCACTAAAGACACCGCTGGCACCCCCGCACTGCCGACACAGCCAGCAAACCTGCACTAAAGACACCGCTAGCATCCCCGCACTGCCGACATCACCGGTACCCTTCACTGAGGACACTGCCAGCACCGCAGCACTGCCATTCCATGTACAGAGGTACCGAGGACACCGTCAGCAACCTCGCTCCGCCGACACTGCTGTCACAGTAAGTGCACTATTGGGGTATCCAACCCACACTGTGGGCCTGATTCAGAGCTGGACGCTATTTGCGGACGGTCGTTCCAAAAAAGGGGCCGGCTATTTAAATTGAGCGCTCGCTCTTTGCGGTGTGTTGATGCCTCTATGTCTGAGCGAGCGTCCGAAAAATGCCCTTGCTATTTTGTAAAGACACCCCTTTGCCGTTCGCATCACACGTCATCTCCGGTATTTATTAGATTAATCGGGTACATCGAAAGGCATCTGAACTGCTCGTAGTGCTTGTGGTAGGTTTTTCTTACCGCTATCACTGTGAGCAGTTCAGGCTAAAAGACAACCAAGTGACGTGGTCAATGACGCTCCTTTACTAATTATGCACTCCCATTAAACGCCCTTTTGACCGTTAGGCACGCCTGCGTTCGGATCTCCACTCCCCCGTTTTCAAGCACCTTCCCCTGTTACCACCCACAAACGGTACATTCTGTCAATCAAATTAGCAGCCCCTCGCTATTTTGCGAGCATACATGAAAACGCAATGCAATGTAAGATGTGAAAAAGATTCGCCTATGAGTAGGTGGAGAAAAGAAGTGCAACATTTTTGTTTGGGGTGCAAAGGCGGGGAAACCACTCAGAACCCCTGGGATAGCCCCCAAAGGATAACTGCGTCACTAAAATCCTAAAAAAAAAACCTTAAGTACACCCCAAAAAGTAGTATATATATATATATATATATATATATGTTGCTTGTAGACCGGCACTCCACAATGGAACAACCAGGGATACTTGCCTTGGTGCCCTCCCCCGGTAGACACAGTATCTCCGTATAACAAGAAAAAAAGAGCAGGCAACACTCACAGGGCTTGTAATAAATGAATAATCACCAACAGGTCGTTTATTCCAATGTTTCAATCTCAAATTGCGAGATTTTCCTCAGGGACCATGACAATATAACATGTATAGAGTATAGACCAAATATATATACTCACCTAAGTGCCAAACACCGGGACATAGCTGCCTGGCGGGAGAGATGTTGTCACATCTCTGCGACGCCGCATCCGCGGCCCTCCCACCTCACCAACCGCGTCCAGGTTGGAAATAAGTGTTATTGAGGTTAATTATACTGTAGGAACAAAAACAGGCCCAAATTATGTGATTTTAGTTGTTTTTATGATTATTTAAGAAAAAATCCAGATCCAAAACCAAAACACGAAAACAAAACCCGGAGGTGAGGTCTTGGCAAAACCAATCCAGATCCAAAACCGGGGGGATCCAGATCCAAAACCAGAACACGAGGGTCAGCGCACATCTCTAATATAGATAGATAGATAGATAGATAGATCGATTTATTTAGTAACAGTTTCTTATATAGCGCAGCAAATTTCGTTGCGCTTTACAATTTGAATTAACATTATACTGGGTTGTAAAAGACATGCATACAAACATGACATACATAAGAGTAAGAGGGCCCTGCTCGCACGCTTACAATAGATATATATATATATATATATGTATATATATATATATATATATATATATAGGTGTCCTTGGTAATTAATACATTGAGTGAATCACAATTCAATCTTTCTTTTTGCATGTGAGGAGCTCATTGGGTATTAAAATTAGCCCTGAAAAACAATGTGCCTTTGGCCTTATGATGCAGGTGGGGCCAAGCTGTGGGCAGGTGAAGTCATGTACATGTACATATAAATGTTTATATTCACATCTACTGCATTAAACACCCTACAGATTTGTCCTTTTACACTGTGGCTTGAGTCGTGCCAAGTAGCCTCTCTCGGTGCTCCAGATCCTGCAGGAGCCGCCTCACCAAATGCAATGTTAGCTCAAAATGTGCGTATTATTCACACAAATAAAACTACTGGAAGCAACAAAGCTGTTTTGCTAGCGTACGCAGACCAGTGGCACTCGCGATATTTTACATATATGTGCAACTAAGTGGGGGATTCAAATAATTTACAGCGGCTAATTGATTCTCCTGGGGCTACTCAATTAGCCCGGAAGCCGGCAGTCATCTGGGAATAGCAGCCCTGTTTTCACAATCGCGGGCACAAATACACATGGGTCTGTCGCCTTATCAAGGATCCTATGTGTATTTGCCCGAAAATAGACAATTGTTTGGAGAATAAAACGGGAGTTAATTGAATTGCCCAAAGGCAAAAAATGCGGTAAGTCCCATTTTATTCTCCCGAAAAATTATCAGGGCTAATTCAGTTCCCCTCCACAGGGCCATATACAATTAGGAGTGAAAAGCCGAGATCCGCAAAAAAGTATAGACGATTGTGACTTTTCACCTGTCGGAAAAGTATCGCCGTATTCAATTCCATCCGCTTCTCGCATACGTGAAAATGCAATGCAATGTAAGAGGCGAAAAAGATTCGCCTCTGAGTAGGTGGAGAAAAGAAGTGCTAAATTTTTGTTTGGGGTGCAAAGGCGGGGAAACCACTCAGAACCCCTGGGATAGCCCCCAAAGGATAACTGCGTCACTAAAATCCTAAAAAAAAACCTTAAGTGCACCCCAAAAAGTAGTTTGAAATTGGGGGTGAAAATTGCAAAGTGGGGGGACAAGTTTGCAAACTAGCGAAATAAGGTTCTGGGGGTGCACTAAGAAGGGGTCAAGTGTTTTGGGGATTTCAGGTACATTTTTGGGGGTGCAAATTCGCATTATTTAAAAGTTCACTTTGAAGACATTAAAACATGCTTGTACCCATTTTCAGGTACCCCAGATTTGACTGGACTACTTATTTTCACTTAAAAAACTGCTATTCTTCACCACTTGTGCAAAGACACGAATCAGAACATATCGACACACCTTAAGTACCCCAAATAGCTTTATTAGGGCTAATCGGGGACAAGTACATTGATCCCTAATGTAAGTGCATCTTTTAGGGGGTGTCTGGCTGATTTCCCCAAATCTGACAGCACTTTTCGCCTATTTTGCATTCGCCGGGTTGCGTTTCCGCGTGTTTTGGAATTGAATTACGGCGAATAGCGGGGGAGCGCAAATATGTAGGCGAAACGTGTGATATGCGAAAAAGTATCACGGGTGCGAAACTAATTGAATAAGGCCCTAAGTCTGAAATTGTGAAAAAGTCTTCTATGGAAATAGCCACAGCTTTTTTCCAAGTTCTGTGGTGCTTCATCTGTGACTTTGTATGCGTGTAAAACCAATTCCTGTGCAGTTAAAGACGCAGATCAGCGTCTCTAGTACAATGGCCCTCATTCAGAGCCAGGTTGATGGTCGCGATGGTCAACACCATCGTGACCATCGCGGCTTGCAACGAGACCCTAAGGTTGGGTCTCGGCAACCACAAGCCCCAGGGAGCTTCCTGATCGTGCGCAGGGCCTAAACATCAACCCGCTTGCGAGCGCTCAGCGCTTGCGAGCGGGCCTGAATGAGGTCCAATGTGTGCAGCTTTTCACTGGATCTGCAAATCAACTAAGACACAAAATTGAAAGAAACATATGGTACACTACTCCTCTTGGAGCGTGTCAGTCGTGCCGGGCGTCTCACGTCACATGGCATAAAGACGCTCAGCATATGAGGACACATTTTTAAAACCTATCAAGCTAACATACTGTATGCTTGCCGACATTCTGGCTGTCCCCATCGGGAGCGGGGGCCGTGAATATGTGACCGCGCCACTGTGGCCCCACTCTCACTACACAATGCTGAGATTACCGGCATTGTGGGAGTGGGAGCATGATGATGCTGTTCAGCATGAATCGCGCATCACCCCTCCACTGTGGGGATTTTGTGGGGGGCTGCAGGGGTAGGCGGATGGCCAGGACACTTGCCTGCTTTTCTGGACGGCCAGGAGCGCCAACTGATTTTCGGGAGCCTCCCAGACATTTCTGGGAGAGTAGGCAAGTATGAGCTAACATTGTGGTTACCATGTATTTATAGTTTTCATTTTACGACTGCGACTTTTCATTTTACGACTTCAAACTGTATTGTTATATCACTCAATGGATTTCATAATGAAATAGTTAATGCTCATTAAAAGAAAATGCTAGTAAGGTTCACATAAAGTTCACAAAAATATCACTAAACAACGAAGAAGAAGAAAACATGAATATATTAGATATTCTGTCCAACTCCCCTTCTGGCTCATGTATTGCTGACACGTGTTTGAGTTAGAGAGAGCGTTGTCACAGTAATGATGCATGCTGCCCAGAATTCTTCCTGCTGGAAGTACTAAAAGTCTCATAAACAAAAAAAGTTATAATAAGAAAGAGGAAAAGAAAAACAAAGGCAAAGTGTACCGTTTGCTACATTTATCAAGTGCCTGAAATGTAAAGGGTTAGCTTCAGTTTTTTATAAAGATATGTTTAACTACGGATTGATGGCCTTACTGAAGGTAATGGGCCTCATTCATTACGGATCGCAACTGCGATTGCAATAACAATTACACACGCAGTCTTGCTGCGATAGTATGCTAAGCCACTGCGATCACAATGCCGTCGCAGCATAACATTTCACCTTACACACATTTGTAATGTTTAACAAAACTGCGAAACCATCGGTAACATCGAGTACCATCGCAGCCTCACGCACACTTGCACACTTGACCTCACTCAGGAATTGCTAACCTCATCGCATGTAGTGAAAGGCCAAGCTGCATACAGCATCGCAGTGAATCATTTATGCACGCCCATGCAATGGCGTTTAAACGCCTGGGCACGCCTGCGTTTCGCCAACCACCCCCGTCACCTCCCACAAACAGCACTTCCTGTCAATCACTCTGCAATAGGTCAGCGTAGCCCCGATCTCAGTGGGTGGTTCGCGCATGCGCAGTACGTAACAATTGGCCAATTGCATGCGTAATCACAGTAGCGATCCTTGCTGAATTTGGCCCAATGTTCATTGCCAGCTTTTCTGTTATATCCCACTCTCTTGGTGGACTGCACATCATCAGCGTCCGTGTGTACTGCACTGTACTATACGTTGGCGTCACACACCGCTGTGATGATGAATTCTAGCTATCTACTGTAGCTTATGTAGCTATTCCGGCTATCATTTTCACTCTTAAAAAAAAAATGTTGTCCTTCATTTTAAAAAATGTGTTTGATATTAACAGCAGCTATATTGTATTTAAGTGTTCTCATATTTATTTAAACTGAGGGAAACCCCCTTATCTGAGACTTTTAGCCCTGAGATAACTATAACAGAGAATCTGTCATTGAAACAAGAGCCTTCATAAATTACCTTAATAGTAGGAATTTTTTCTCTTAAAGCAACAGATTGTACCAGAAAATCAGAATCCAATTAATTATAAGCATAATACTGGCTGTAAGGAATGTTAGGAGGATGATGTATGTATAGAATGAAGGCAGGGGCATAAGTTCATACCAGGCCACCCTCCCTCGGCACATGCACAGTAGCACATGGAGCATATGAGGAAGTAATGTGATCGCAAAGTGATCACATTACTTCTCAATGATCGTCGGGACATGCTCCTATCAAAACCTCTGTCCTGGTGACTCACCAATGGTACATCTGAGCGAAAAAAAGTCCTTATTTCCAAGAATTGCGGCAATAAGGAATCTTTATTTTGAGGGGCTGGCACCAAATGATAATAAATAAAAAGTTTTTATTTAGTTTTATTTTAACAATTAGTGCACACATTGGCCCCCACAGGTAAAAAAAAACTCAGACGCTTTGACCCCCAAGAGAAAACAAAACACACACATTGGCTCCAACAAGGAAAACACAGGCACGCACGCACGCACGCACGCACGCACACACACATACACATGCACTCACAAACAGGAAAAAAAATAAAACACATTGTACCCCCACAGAGAAAAAAATATATTAGCCCTACAAGAAAAAATAAAACGCACTTTAATTGCCCCAGCCCCACACGAAAGACTTACATGAGCTGTTGGTTTGCTAAAGAAGATGAGAGAAAGGAGCTCGCAGACCCGCCCTGCCCTCAGCAATGGGCAACACCTGTAGTCATGGACATCGGGGCCGTGTTTTATAGCAATAGGCTGCGCTCTCTGTGCGCATTTGTGAACTGGTTCATGCATGCACTATAACAGTACTAATTACAGGAGCTAAGAAAGTGTTACTGATAGGGCTTATGGAGACAGCTGCTTTTTGGATGTGAAATTAGTCTGTTCACTGAAGAAATTAAAATGTAGTTCATTGGCATAGTTTCATTGAAAAATAAAATGGTCTGGTCCCCATGGTATTTGAATCACAATATGCCAGTACCTGCAACTTCCTGAACTCCCTTTTTATTTCTCTCTCCCTGCCATATAGTTTTTGTGCTCGCCTATGCTGGCTGATATCCTACTACCCCTTCCCATCCTTCTTTGCCCCATTCCCTCTGCACAGCCTAGGCTCACATTTTATTGTGCTCCTAGGGGGTCATTCAGACCCGCTTGCGAGCGAAGGACGCTCGCAAGCGGGTCGTTGTTGGGCGAATGCGCATGCGCATGACGGAGGGAGCTTCGTCGTGCGCATGCGCGAGACCCGGCGAGCGACGAGGAATACGTCGCTCGGGGTCTCGCACCTTTGGTGGGCGTGCCGGGGACGTGGCTGCCAGACGGAGGCGTTCCCATGGGAACGCCTACCGTCTGAGCCCGGCCCCACTGACATCAGTAATGATGTCAGTGGGAGTGATTTTGGCTCTGATAGAGCTAAAATCACTCCTGGGCTTGCGGCAGCGAGACTCTACCGCAGGGCCTCGTCGCAAGCCCGATGGTAGCGATGGTCAAACACCATCGCGACCATCGTCATGGCCGCTCGCTATAGCTGTGGGTGGTCACCCACAGCTATACGAGCGGCCAGGGGGCCGCTCCATTTTTAGGGAAGAGGGCCCTGATTCAGAGCGAGCGCTCTGGTCAGAGCGCCCGGCTCTGAATCAGGCCCTTAGTTCCAACTGTTGCAGTTATAAGTTTCATGCACTGTATAATTTATGTGCTTGTATTCACACACGTACCTTAAACAAGCCTTCCAGCTGCCACCTTGCAGCTTCTAGTACCATAGCCATCCATTGTGGGTGCTGGAATGGGGCTCTTAAGTGTCTGAGCCATTCACTCCAGCTGCTGTAATAAGTGTTATAGTAGTAGTAGTATCTATTGTAGTTGCCAGAACAGGAACTATACCCATCTCTTTGATCTCCCAAAATAGGTGTCTCTGTACTATGGCGCTACTAGAATTTGTGGACTCCACAGCAGCATTTTGAAGGTGACCAAAATACACACACCTAGCGAGAGTGCATATAGGAAGGGTAGGAGGGCCCGTGTGCAGACTCAGTGCGGGCCCCCTCCTCTCTCCGGAGGTGCTGCGGTGCCATGGGTGCAGTAGATTCTGGCTAAGTGCTAGAATCTATTGTGCATGCTCCATTTTCCCGAAGACAGCAGTACTGCGAATGCGCAAGTTACCGGGAAAATGGCCGCCACCATTTTCCCACTGATTTTTGCTGCTCTGCAGTGCCGGCCCAGCGCTGCAGAGCAGCACTCTGGAGACAACAGATAGGTAAATATAAAGACTATTTTGGGTTCAGGGTGTGCGGCTTGAGCCCCCCGTACCCAGGCCCCATGTGCACCGCACACCCTACATCCATTATAAATAAGCCCCTGACGTCAATATTGGAATACTTGGGGCAACAATCTAAGCAGGGACTATTAACCCTCTCACTGTTGGATCACCCAGGAAGACTCAAGCTTACCCTTGTTACCATGTCATTTATGAAGGAGTACATCAGTGTGCGGCAGTGTAATCCACCCTGTCTGATCTCCCTGTGATGGGTCAAGGCAAAATGAGTTGAACCCCTACAGTGTTATCACAGTATGCAATACACGATGACAGACAGGAGTTACATGTCTCTGGGTCTATCCCCAATATTTATATAACAAACTGTGTATCCAAATATATCCTAGTGACTGCCATACAATACACAAAACATCCCAGTGACCTCATACAGTACACAGGGCTTCGTATTGACTTCCATACAGTACACAGCACATCACAGTGACCACCATACAGTAGACAGCGTATTTACTGTCAAATATTAAAATTGAATACAATATTCAACTCCGGTGTTTTGAAGTTTTGTTTACTCTCTTCCCTTACCTATGGCTGCCTCTCTTAGAATAATGTCTATTAATGCTAGAGGGCTTAATGTCCCCGAGAAGAGAGGTTCCTTCCATGCTGAGAGAGCCGATATTGTCCTAGTACAGGAAACTCACTTCCGGCACCCTGATTCCTCTCCTTGTTTTAGTAGTCGATTCTACCCCACGGTTTATTATTGTAATTATACTCACTCTAAATCTAAGGGAGTGGCAATTTTGTTTGCCAAGCATTTACCTGTATCCAATGAGGTGGTTCATAGGTTGGAGGAGGGGAGGTGCCTACTTATTAAACGTACTATATTTTCCCAAGTTTTCACCATCGTTAATATTTATGCCCCGAATCAAGGTCAACCGGTATTCCTTGAAAAGGTCCTTGATAAGATTGCCTCTCTTCGGGAAGGGATCCTAGTGGTTGGTGGAGATCTGAATTGGGCTTTAGATCACCAGCTATACGTGTCTTCTGGTTCCTCTTCCATTCCCGAACGTAAGTCTCGCAAGGTAAGGCATCTCCTCCACACTCATCAGCTGTCCGATGTCTGGCGCATACTTTATCCTACCGTTAGGGATTTTACTCATTTCTCACACCCACATCAGTCCTATTCCAGGATAGACTATATATTGTTAGGCCATAGACATTTACATTTGGTTCGTACCACATCTATTGGTTTGACGACTTGGTCAGACCATGCCCCAGTCCTGTTGGATCTATCCTTGGGAATAGCTGACCCCTCATGCCGGTCTTGGCGCTTTAATGAATCCCTATTGACTGACCCCTATTGTAGATCCCAACTTACTGAGACTATTGACGGATATATTGACTGTAATGTAACCCCTGACATATCAAAGCTTACTATATGGGAGGCACATAAATGCGTACTTCGAGGGAAGTGTATTCTGTTAGGTGCTTATTTGAAAAAACAAAGGATGGCCCAAATTGAAAGTTTATTGCAGAGGATACAGAACTTGGAGTCTTCTCATAAAGCTTCCCTTTCTTCTGATATTTATGTTGAATTGGTTGCTGCACGTACGGCATTGAATAAGCTCCTTCTTGATAAAGTCAAACATTCTTTCAGAAAATGTCGTAGCAGATATTACAAATGGGGTAACAAACCCAGGAAAATGTTAGCTCGCGCACTACGTGCACAAAGAGCCTTATCCTTATTAAGGATGAGAAGGGCCTGACTCTCCGTGACACCAGTGGGATTGCAACATCATTTTGTTCCTTCTATTCTTCCCTTTATAATCTCCCTCCATCTGCAGCTTACCCTGATGCTTTTGAGAAGCAACAGGCCATTAGCGATTATCTGGTTAGAGTTGGGTTTCCTAGGCTCTCGTTATCTGATTTTTCGGAGTTACTATGCTTGACTTAGATGAGGCTATTAAAACTACGCCTTCTGGAAAGAGTCCTGGCCCAGATGGTTTTACTATCAGTTACTACAAGACCTTTAAGAGTAAGCTGTTGCCATTGCTCCTAGAAACCTTTAACTCAATCTCAGATTGATCTCCTTTCTCTGTCCAATCCCTGGAGGCCCATATCACAGTCATCCTCAAGGAAGGCAAGGACCCCTCCCTCTGTCCCAGCTACCGACCCATCTCCCTCCTTAATATTGACATCAAAACTTCTTGCGAACAGATTGAAAATTTTTCTCCCATCAAGTATTCATAGTGATCAGGTTGGATTTGTTCCCGGATGCGAGGCTAAGGATAATACTTCTAAGATACTAGCCCTTATTCACCATATTTCCACGACAAAGACCCCAGCAATCTTATTATCTACCGATGCCGAGAAGGCATTTGATAGGGTTGACTGGGGCTTTATAACCGGTGTGCTACAGCATTTGGGATTGGGCCCTGTCTTCCTCCAGCGCATTCTTTCCCTCTACCGCTCCCCATCAGCTAAGGTTAGAGTTAATGGCTCCCTTTCCAGCTCCTTCGCGATTCATAATGGCACTCAACAAGGTTGCCCACTATCACCTTTGATTTTCTCTGTATGGAGGCCTTGGCGCAGTCTATTCGCCTAAACACAAATATTTCTGGGTATGTCCTCCAAGATAAGGAATACAAATTGGCTCATTTTGCCGATGATTTACTGGCAACTATTACTTCTCCGATTATCTCCTTACCTAATTTACTTGATGAGTTTAGACTATTGGTGACCTTTCCAACTTCAAGATTAATTTATTCCAAACCAACTTCCCTTAACATTACTGCACCGCCCCTAATGTTAGCAGGACTCAAAACTGCTTTTCCCTTTGCCTGGCATGCTTCCCAGTTAAAATATCTTGGAGTAGTTATTACTAGAGACCTAGGCCGCTTGTTTAAAACTAACTTTTCCCCCTTTTGGCCAAAATACGTTCGGATTTACACTCTTGGAGAGCCTGTCCCTTTCATGGTTTTGTAAGTTAGGTGTACTGAAAATGAATTCTCTTCCCAGGATTCTGTATCTTCTGCAAACTCTACCCCTTACGATTCCCCAGCGTTGGTTTTTGGATATTCATGCCCGCTTTAGAGACTTTGTGTGGGGAGGTAAGAGACCACGCCTGAAATTTGACTTAATGTACAGGACAACACATAGAGGAGGTCTCAGGCTCCCTAACATTCAAGGTTATTATCACTCCTGTCTCCTCACTAGGATCCTAGAGTGGTCAAGAACTGACACACTAAAGCAATGGGTGCAAATTGAGAAACACTCATTATCTGTCCCTATTTTAATAGCTCTGTGGCTTCCGACGGCCCCCAGCTCATCTCACCCTACTATTGGGCCCACACTGTCCTGTTGAAAGTCTATTCGAAATAAACCTTCCATTTCTTCTCAGACTTCTCCATATATGTTCTTCTTGGCAAATGTTAATTTTCCGCCTGGATTGGACCATAGAGCCTTTAGTTGTTGGCAGGACCGAGGTCTTTTCCGAGTCGGACAGCTGATGAGTGGGGACGCAGTGACATCGTTTGATGATGTGCAAGGTAATTGAAACTTACCTCAAGGGGAATTTTGGAGATACCTCCAAGTTCGCCACTTTCTTCACTCTCTTGGCCCTTCTGGCTTCCTTCATACAGTCTTAACACCCATTGAACGCCTTTGTGCCGATTCCTCATCCCCTACCCATATATCTACCTGATATAGAATTTTCTTTTGGACGACGTGAGTACCAGTCTTCCACACTTTACTAAAACGTGAGATTTGGAGTTGGGCACTGAGGTGGGGGAGGCCAATTGGGTTAAAATATTTAGTTTGGCACATGCTTGCCCTCCTAGTATTGGTGTTCGGGAGACCCAATATAAATTGATATCCCGCTGGTATAGGTTTCCGGATGTCCTTTCAAAAATGGGATTAGGCGTGCCGAATACATGCTGGCGTTGCTCAAATCCCCCTGGCAACCCGTTTCACATGTGGTGGCAAGGCTCTCTCCTTCGCCTGTTTTGGTCAGAAGTCCTTAAACTTTCTGCAATTATAATTAGGGAACCAGTTCCATCTGATCAGTTGTTCTGGCTGTTTCACCTATCCTCCACCCCCATTTTAAGATATAAGAAGTCCCTGTTGTGCCATTTAAATAACGCAGCTAAATCAGTTATCCCGGTAAAGTGGCACTTCTCCTCTCCTCCAACAGTAAGGGACTGGTTTGATAGAGTTGTTCTCTATATGGAGATGGAAGATATCTTGTCTTCTATGGAAGATAACTACACAACTTTTAGGAATATATGGTATTGTTGGCTAGATTTCAAGGATTCATCCACCTTTAAGAGCATAATTGCAGCACACCCTTCCTAGTTTGCAACACCCTCGGGAATCATAATTTGACTGACCCTTAGATTTAATTAGGGGGAGCTGCTATTCTTTTGTTTGCTTTTGCTGAGCCCAGAGTTGTAATTATTTTATTTATTATTTTTATTTATTTTATTTTTTTATATTCATTTTGGTTTGTCTGTTTTTTGTTTTTTCGTTCTTGTGTATTGTGTTTTTGTTTTTTGATTTTGTTATATTTTATTTTATTTGTATGTAATTTGTGAAATGTATGTGATTTCTATGTTTGTTTCCTATTATAAGCAAATTAATCAATAAAAACCAATTTGCACTAAAATTGAATACAATAATAAACAACTTTTTTGTACGTTATAAAATATATCTTATATATCTTATATATTTATATATTTAAATATAGATATATATATATATATTTTTTTTTCTTAAATGCATAATTTATCATTTATATTATTATGCACAACTATATATTCATGTTTGAACTTATTTTAAATTAATCAGTATATCATGAGTATGATGATGTTAGTCACGTAATGTTTACAAGTCACTGCCCCTGAAACCTGAAAACCCCAACAAACTTTACACAATACTGGAAGACAATGGGAATCCAGTATGGAATACTCTATGGCAAGAGCCTCAGGTAGTATAAAGCAACAGCACTCCTTGGACAAAGGAAACGTGACTGACCTATGGGACGTTGAGTGATAGAAAATAACATGTAGAATGTTTGTGTGTGATCCCACCGCTTTTGTCTGTAACTTATAAATTAACTTGTACCATACAGTGAACTGGTCCCTGATAGTCAGGGAGACTCCCTGAAATAGTAGCAATCTCTCTGACTCCCTGATGAGACCACCAATCTCCCTGACTGCACTTTACCCCCTTTGTTTAGCTGTTATATAGAAAAAAAACAGATATATGCATTCAGATGGGATCATTAGTATAATTTCCCTGCATTGGTTATTAGAAACAATGGCCCTGATTCAGAGCCGGACGCTCTGACCAGAGCGCTCGCTCTGAATCAGGGCCCACCTCCATAATTATGGAGCGTCCTCCTGGACGCTCGTATAGCTGTGGGTCACCACCCACAGCCTATACGAGCGTGCAGGTTGAGACCATCGCGACCAACGCCACTGCGAGCCGGAGCCTGCGGTTGAGTTTCTCAACCGCAAGGCCCGGAGTGATTTTGGCTCTATCAGAGCCAAAATCACTCCCACTGACATCACTAGTGATGTCAGTGGGCCGGCTTCTGACGGTAGGCGTGCTGTCAATCAACATCGACAGCACGCCCCCTTTGATCAGACACAACGAGCGAAGGAAAGTCCTTCGCTCGTCGCGTCTCGCGCATGCGCACGACGGAGCTCCCTCCGTCGTGCGCATGCTCAGTGCACACCATCGACCCACTTGCGAGCGGACAGCCGCTCGCGAGTGGGTCTGAATCAGGCCCAATGATCCCTATGGCTACATGCATCTTCTGAGAAGTATCAGTGTGTTTTCATCAACAAGTAGATCTTACTAAGGGCTCTATTTACTACAATCCGCATTGGGAATGCAGATTGTAGTGTGATATTACCAACTGAATTCACAAATAATTCTCCAAATAAAAGTGACGGAACGCAGTTCCGCCCCGTTCCGGCCCACTTTAAACCCTGTGCATTACTCGCTCACATTCCCATTTACAGAACTTTTTTGAGGCTGCACCTACTCTGGAATACCTTCCCTTGCACACCTCTAGCCTTCAAATCTAAAAAGTGTTTCCTAAACGCTCACCTCTTTAGACAATCAACCATCTGATTTGCATACAACACTGAATCATGCTCACAGTTTTTAGATCCTAAGAGGGGAGTTAGCGTGGTAAAACTTACTATATTGGTGTAGGCTTCATCATGATGCCCATACAAATATAATTAAGCATGTGCAGTACAGTGTTTTGAAGCAATATGCTATGTGCATGATTCGTACTGTACATAAAACTAAGAAAGCCAAGCAAACTGCTGTATAGGTGAACCTGCCTATGTTTTATAATTACCCGTGTACAGATGTTACCAGCTCAATTAACATTTTTAGACAGATTTATGACGCATATTTAGAGATTTTCTAAACAAGAATTATATTTTTTAATAAACACAAATGGAATAACAGGATGCCAATTTAAAGTCAACTATTGTTAAACTAACACATATAATAAATTTAAATATTATATAAATAGATTTAAATGCTGTAGGATTGTTGTTGCCACTTGGCCATTTTATTAAACACAACATTGCTTTGGCTTATTTGTATATAAACTATCCATTTGTGGGCCCTGAATGTGTTTGAATACATTGGCAGCTTCCACCATAGGATCTGTATTTGGGGCTTCGGTAACAGCATCAGTGGATGATTCTCCATCATGAGCTTCTCCTGGTGCTGAAGTATATATGTGAATGAAATCCAGTGTCAGTAGTTCCTCACCCTGTATTGCCACATGCCGGCTCCGAGCACCCTCAGCACGTGAATGTGCCTGAACATCTTGGGTTTCTGTTGGTGTAAAATTATATTGACTTATTTTATAATTGTATAGTTTAGAAATGACATATAAGAGAAAGAAACTATAGTTACATATAATAATGAGTCACATTACACATGACAGTAAGGGCCGAGTCACATGCAATGCTGATGGTCACAGAGATGAGTGATTTTCTGCTATTGCACATATACAACAATCCCAATCCATATGGTGCATGTGTTACACTGTCAGTTACATGGTATGTACACACAGAGCCGCAGTAACGAGTGAGACACAGTGTAATATATACTGGAAATGTATTGGGGGTTCCTGAGCCATGACTGGGAGGAGGCTATGAAGATTCATCTGTCTTATGGGGGTATTATGGGGGTCTTATGGGAGTGTCGCAGAATTGGTTGGGAACTCAGGGCTTGATTAATTACGGATCGCAGTTGCTAATACGTCCGGCCGGTTGTTGCGAGCTGCGCATGCGTATGCTTTGCAGTGCGTGTTCACAAATCGGCCTCCGTGATCGGGACTGAGATCTCAGTGACTACGTAGACCCATTGCAGAGTGATTGACAGGAAGTGCCGTTTGTGGGTGGTGATGGGGGGTGCTTAGCGAAACGCAGGTGTGCCAGTACGTTTGAACGCCATTACAGGGGCGTGCATAAATCATAATGTGCACTGAAGTTAGCAATTTCTGAGTAAGGAATATTTTAATGATATGCAGCATGCCTATATTCTGTGAGCGACACAGAACATGCTGCATATCACTTTAATCAGCAGAAGCTGCTTGTGCTACCTATTATGCATTTGAAGGTAAAAAGTTGCACAAAAAGACGCTCGGCGCTACCGAGTCACACGGAGCTCCCGCATTATGTGTAACGCGACTTGTAGCGCATGGTGGATAGATGTATGTGGACACGTCTGTAAGTACCCAGAGTTTCTAATATTTTATATTAGAAAAATAATGGAATGGCCCCACAACCAGTACTAGGGCTCCAAAGGCTGATGCTGGTTGTTCTTTTGGGGAGGGGGCCACGCCGTTTTTTTTTCTGTGCTAAGGCACTCATGCGGAGGGGAAGAGGGACATAGGCAGACATGGGGAGTGGAATATATCAGGCAGAAACACACATAGGAGATAGAAGGGAGCAGAGGCACACATGTGGAGTGGAGGTGGGACAGAAGCATACATGGGACGTGGAGAAGGGGCATAGGCATTTATGGGGAGGGGAAGCAGGGCATAGCCACACATGGGAAGTGGAGTATCAGGTAGAGACACACAGGGGATATAAGGGAGCAGAGGCACACATGGTAAGTGGAGAAGGGGCAGAGACACACATGGTAAGTGGATAAGGGGCAGAGACACACATGGTAAGTGGAGAAGGGGCAGAGACACACATGGTAAGTGGAGAAGGGGCAGAGACACACATGGTAAGTGGAGAAGGGGTAGAGACACACATGGTAAGTGGAGAAGGGGCAGAGACACACATGGTAAGTGGAGAAGGGGCAGAGACACACATGGTAAGTGGAGTATCAGGTAGAGACACACAGGGGATATAAGGGAGCAGAGGCACACATGATAAGTGGAGAAGGGGCAGAGCCATACATGGGACGTGGAGTATCAGGTAGAGACACACAGGGGATAGAAGGGGCAGAGACACACATGGGAAGTGGAGAAGGGGTAGAGACACACATGGGAAGTGGAGAAGGGGCAGAGACACACATGGTAAGTGGAGAAGGGGCAGAGACACACATGGTAAGTGGAGAAGGGGCAGAGACACACATGGTAAGTGGAGAATGGGTTGTGGAGACGGAGGCAGAGGCACTTATGGGGAGTGGAGGGAGTAGATGCACTCATGGAGATGTGAGGCAGAATCACACATGTGTATGGGAGGATATGGCAGGCAGAGGCACATATACTAAGCTATATAGTGTAGAGACAAGACAGGGGGAATACAGAAACAGATATGCAGGATAGTAGGGAGGGAACATAGAGCTGCAGTACTAGGGAATGAGACATAGCCACTGTGCTACTGAGTGCACCACTGACTCAGCCCCCATGTTGACAAGGAAGAAAAACAAACAAACAGATCTAACACACACTGAAAAAACAAAACCCTACACTATCACTAACCCAACAAACTCACCGCACTCTTACACACTTAGGGCTCTATTTACTACAATCCGCATTTGTAATGCAGATTGTAGTGTGATATTACCGACTGAATTCGCATTGCAAATGTAGGCAATATTACAGGGATTTACTACAAACCCCAGGCAGGGACAGAGCTTGCGATAAAGCTCTGTCCCTGCGAATCCAATTCGCACACTTATCACGGTATTTTTGCAAAAAATACAGTGACAAGTGCATACGCATGCACCAAACGATCGTCGCTAAGCCCCACACCCATCGCTAAGCCCCGCAATCGCGGACCCCCCTGTGACCCCCCCCTGCGACCCTCCCTCCCTTAATTACACTTACCTGCAGTGATCGGTGCTCCGGTGATGTCCTCTATAGCTCCGGTCAGCTGACATCCCATACTGCACTGACATCCCATACCTGACCGGGTCCCAGTGCAGGCTGGGAGACCAGCTGACCGGAGGGAGGATATCACCCGGAGCCCCGATCACCGGCCCCTGGCCTCAGGTAACTTTATTTTTTTACTATTTTTGTTTTCTTTTTTTTTAGCAGTGATCAGCGTGTAGCCTGTTTACACTACACAGCTGATCACTGGGGCCGGCTCCAGGCTCTGCTCTGCCTGTTAGAGCGAAGCAGGAGTTTGGTAACCGGGGGACACCCTGGATAACTCCACCTCCAGGTGGAAATTATGGGAAATGCGATCTGATTACTAAAAATTAGGGGTGTGCACCGGCCACTTTTCGTGTTTTGTGTTTTGGTTTTGGATCTGGATCTTTCTTCGTGTTTTGGATCTGGATTGGTTTTGCCAAAACCACCCTTCCGTGTTTTGGGTTCTGGGTTTTGTGTTTTGGATCTGTATTTTTTTGAAAAAAAGCATAAAAACAGCTAAAATCACAGAATTTGTAGGTTTTTCTGCTCCTATGCTATTATTAACCTCAATAACCTTAATTTCCACTCATTTCCAGTCTATTCTGAACACCTCACACCTCACAATAGTGTTTTTATGTCCAAAAGGTTGCACCGAGGTAGCTGGATGACTATGCTAAGCGACACGAGTGGGCGGCACAAACACGTGACCCATCTAGGAGTGACACTGCAGTGGCAGGCAGGATGGCAGTTAGAAAAACTAGGCCCCAAACTGTACATAATGCAAAGAAAAAAAGAGGTGCAAGATGGAATTGTCCTTGGGCCCTCCCACCCACCCTTATGTTGTATAAACAGGACATGCACACTTTAACAAATCAATCATTTCAGCGCCAGGGTCTGCCACACAACTGTGGCTGAAATGATTGGTTCGTTTGGGCCCCCACAAAACAAGCTGGCAATTAATGTGTCCCTGCACAAACTGGCTCTACGGAGGCAAGATGTCATCCTCATCCTCCTCATCCACCGATTCCTCACCCTCTTCAGTGTGTACATCCTCATCCTCACAAAGTATTAACTCGTCCCCACTTGAATCCACCACCACAGGTCCCTCTGTACCTTCTGGAGGCTGGTCTCCCTGGAAGAGCTGATAATTCATTTTGATGAACATCATCTTCTCCACATTCTGTGGAAGCAACCTCCTACGCCTTTCGCTGACAAGGTTCCCGGCTGCACTAAACACTCTTTCGGAGTACACACTGGAGGGGGGGCAACTCAGGTAAAATAGAGCCAGTTTGTACAGGGGCCTCCAAATTGCCTCTTTTTCCTGCCAGTACAGGTATGGACTGTCTGACATGCCTACTTGGATGCTGTCACCGATGTAATCCTCCACCATTCTGTCAATGGTGACAGTATCATATGCAGTGACAGTAGACATGTCAGAAATTGTTGCCAGGTCCTTCAGTCCGGACCAGATGTCCAAACTTGGTCCTGCCTGCCCTGCATCACCGCCAGCGGGTTGCTTAGGATACCTAAGTTTTTTCCTGGCAGCCCCAGTTGCGGGAGAAAATGAAGAAGGAGCCGTTGACGTGTCACGTTCCGCTTCAGCTGACAGTGTGTTCACCAGCAGGTCTTTGCACCTCTGCAGGCTTGTGTCGGCCGGAAAGAGAGACACCACATAGGCTTTAAACCTAGGATCGAGCACGGTGGCCAAAATGTAGTGGTCTGATTTCAACAGATTGACCACCCTGGAATCCTGGCAAAGCGAATGAAGGGCTTCATCCACAAGTCCCACATGCCGAGCGGAATCGCTCCGTCTTAGCTCCTCCTTCACTTTCTCCAGCTGCTTCTGCAAAAGCCTGATGAGGGGAATGACCTGACTCAAGCTGGCAGTGTCTGAACTGATTTCACGTGTGGCAAGTTCGAAGGGCTGAAGAACCTTGCACAACACGGAAATCATTCTCCACTGCGCTTGAGTCAGGTGCATACCCCCTCCTTTGCCTATGTCATAGGTGGATGTATAGGCTTGTATGGCCTTTTGCTGCTCCTCCATCCTCTGAAGCATATAGAGGGTTGAGTTCCACCGCGTCACAACCTCTTGCTTCAGGTGATGGCGGGGCAGGTTCAAGAGTGTTTGCTGGCGCTCCAGTCTTCGGCACGCAGTCGCTGAATGGCGAAAGTGGCCAGAAATTTTTCGGGCCACCCAAAGCGTCTCCTGCACGCCCCTGTCGCTTTTCAGAAAATTCTGCACCACCAAGTTTATTGTGTGAGCAAAACATGGGACGTGCTGGAATTTGCCCAGATGTAATGCCCGCACAATATTGGTGGCGTTGTCAGATATCACAAATCCCCAGGAGAGTCTAAGTGGGGTAAGCCACTGGGCGATGATTTCCCTCAGTTTCTCTAAGAGGTTGTCGGCGGTGTGCCTCTTACTGAAACCGGTGATACACAGCGTAGCCTGCCTTGTAACGAGCTGGCGTTTCTGAGATGCTGCTACTGGTGACGCTGCTGCTGTTGCTGCGTAAGGTGATACATCTACCCAGTGGGCTGTCACAGTCATATAGTCCTTAGTCTGCCCTGTTCCACTTGTCCACATGTCCGTGGTTAAGTGGACATTGTGTACAACGGCATTTTTCAGGACACTGAGGACACTTTTTCTGACGTTTCTGTACAGTCTCGGTATCGCCTGCCTAGTGAAGTGGAATCTAGACGGGATTTGGAACCGGGGACACACTACCTCCATCAATTGTCTAAATCCCACTGCACTAATGGCGGATACCGGACGCACGTCTAACACCAACATAGCAGTCAAGGCCTCAGTTATACGTTTTGCTTCAGGATGACTGCTGTCGTACTTCATCCTCCTCGCTAAGGACTGTTGGAGGGTCAATTGTTTAGTAAAAGTAGTGGTGTTCCTACTTCCTCTCTGGGATGATGAACGACTCCCAGCAGCAGCAGCAACAGCAGCAGCGGCAGCAGTAGGCGTAGCAATGCAGGATCCTCCGGAGGAATCCCGGATAGGAGAGTCAGTCATGCCAGTGATATGGCCTGCAGGACTACTTCCGATCCTGACTAAGGAGGAAATTGACGAGGAGGGAGTTGACGGTGTGGTTTGCAGGCGCTTGGATACAACAGGACAACGGGATTTAGGTGTCCCTGGACTGCTTACGGTCTGAGCCAAAGTTTCTGAACTTGACAGTAACTTTTTATGAACGCGCTGCAGGTGCCGTATAAGGGAGGATGTTCCTAGGTGGTTGACGTCCCTACCCCTACTTATTTCACCTTTACATATGGTACATATGGCAAGACAGTTGTTGTCCGGATTTGGATAGAAATATTGCCAGACCAAAGAGGTGGAATGTTTGGTCTTCTGCCCAGGCATGACCGTGATGGGCTTTTTCATCCCACGGACAACAACTGTCTCCCCCGGAGCCTGATTTAAACAAACCACATCACCATCAGAATCCTCCTCGCCAACTTCCTCCTCAGCGCCAGCTACACCAGTATCCTCATCCTGTTGTACTTCAACAGTGACATCTTCAATTTGCATATCAGCAAGTGGACTGTGGGTGCTCCTTTCAGCACTTGCAGGGGGCGTGCAAATGGTGGAAAGAGCCACCTCTTCCCGTCCAGTGCTGGGAAGGTCAGGCATCGCAACCACCACCACACTTGGACTCTCTTTGGGGATTTGTGATATCTTCTTAGAAAGCACAGTTCTTCGCTGTGCTTTTGCCAGCTTAACTCTTTTGATTTTTTTAGTGGGAGGAGTGCTTCCATCGTCATGTGAAGCTGAACCACTAGTCATGAACATACTAGGGATCGACCTTAGCCGTTCCTTGCCACTCCGTGTCGTAAATGGCATATTGGCAAGTTTACGTTTCTCTTCAGCTGATTTAAATGTCTTTTTCAAGGTCATTTTCCTGAACTTTGCCATTTGGGATTGTATGTGCCCTCTACTATGACATTGGGCATCGGCCTTGGCAGACGACGTTGATGGCATGTTATCGTCTATGTCATGACTAGTGGCAGCAGCTTCAGCACTAGGAGGAAGTGGTTCTTGATCTTTCTCTATTTTATTTTTATCGGAGAAAGTTTGGTCCTCCATTTATGTTATATCGATTTGATATATACGTGCGGCTAAACACAGAAAATAAATTTTTTTTTGGTTCGGACTGGAGTGTACTTTGTGGGTTACAGCACCCTTTAACGGTCAAGCCAGCCGGCCCTTTACTTATGACACAGGCGCACTCTTGGCACTACTTTGTTGATGCACGTGCGGCTACTGCGCACACAATTCACAAACACAGAAAATAATTTTTTTTTGGTTTGGACTGGAGTGTACTTTGGGGGTTACAGCACCCTTTAACGGTCAAGCCAGCCGGCCCTTTACTTATGACACAGGCGCACGCTTGGCACTACTTTGTTGATGCACGTGCGGCTACTGCGCACACAATTCACAAACACAGAAAATAATTTTTTTTTGGTTTGGACTGGAGTGTACTTTCGGGGGTTACAGCACCCTTTAACGGTCAAGCCAGCCGGCCCTTTACTTATGACACAGGCGCACGCTTGGCACTACTTTGTTGATGCACGTGCGGCTACTGCGCACACAATTCACAAACACAGAAAATAATTTTTTTTTAGGTTTGGACTGGAGTGTACTTTCGGGGGTTACAGCACCCTTAACGGTCAAGCCAGCCGGCCCTTTACTTATGACACAGGCGCACGCTTGGCACTACTTTGTTGATGCACGTGCGGCTACTGCGCACACAATTCACAAACACAGAAAATAATTTTTTTTTTGGTTTGGACTGGAGTGTACTTTCGGGGGTTACAGCACCCTTAACGGTCAAGCCAGCCGGCCCTTTACTTATGACACAGGCGCACGCTTGGCACTACTTTGTTGATGCACGTGCGGCTACTGCGCACACAATTCACAAACACAGAAAATAATTTTTTTTTAGGTTTGGACTGGAGTGTACTTTCGGGGGTTACAGCACCCTTAACGGTCAAGCCAGCCGGCCCTTTACTTATGACACAGGCGCACGCTTGGCACTACTTTGTTGATGCACGTGCGGCTACTGCGCACACAATTCACAAACACAGAAAATAATTTTTTTTTTGGTTTGGACTGGAGTGTACTTTCGGGGGTTACAGCACCCTTAACGGTCAAGCCAGCCGGCCCTTTACTTATGACACAGGCGCACGCTTGGCACTACTTTGTTGATGCACGTGCGGCTACTGCGCACACAATTCACAAACACAGAAAATAATTTTTTTTTTGGTTTGGACTGGAGTGTACTTTCGGGGGTTACAGCACCCTTAACGGTCAAGCCAGCCGGCCCTTTACTTATGACACAGGCGAACGCTTGACACTACTTTGTTGATGCACGTGCGGCTACTGCGCACACAATTCACAAACACAGAAAATAATTTTTTTTTGGTTTGGACTGGAGTGTACTTTCAGGGGTTACAGCACCCTTTAACGGTCAAGCCAGCCGGCCCTTTACTTATGACACAGGCGCACGCTTGGCACTACTTTGTTGATGCACGTGCGGCTACTGCGCACACAATTCACAAACACAGAAAATAATTTTTTTTTGGTTTGGACTGGAGTGTACTTTCGGGGGTTACAGCACCCTTTAACGGTCAAGCCAGCCGGCCCTTTACTTATGACACAGGGGCACTCTTGGCACTACTTTGTTGATGCACGTGCGGCTATTGCGCACACAATTCACAAACACAGAAAATAATTTTTTTTTAGGTTTGGACTGGAGTGTACTTTCGGGGGTTACAGCACCCTTAACGGTCAAGCCAGCCGGCCCTTTACTTATGACACAGGCGCACGCTTGGCACTACTTTGTTGATGCACGTGCGGCTACTGCGCACACAATTCACAAACACAGAAAATAATTTTTTTTTGGTTTGGACTGGAGTGTACTTTCGGGGGTTACAGCACCCTTTAACGGTCAAGCCAGCCGGCCCTTCACTTATGACACAGGCGCACGCTTGGCACTACTTTGTTGATGCACGTGCGGCTACTGCGCACACAATTCACAAACACAGAAAATAATTTTTTTTTAGGTTTGGACTGGAGTGTACTTTCGGGGGTTACAGCACCCTTAACGGTCAAGCCAGCCGGCCCTTTACTTATGACACAGGCGCACGCTTGGCACTACTTTGTTGATGCACGTGCGGCTACTGCGCACACAATTCACAAACACAGAAAATAATTTTTTTTTTGGTTTGGACTGGAGTGTACTTTCGGGGGTTACAGCACCCTTAACGGTCAAGCCAGCCGGCCCTTTACTTATGACACAGGCGCACGCTTGGCACTACTTTGTTGATGCACGTGCGGCTACTGCGCACACAATTCACAAACACAGAAAATATATTATTTTTTTAGCACTTGGGGGGAGCACCCCTGATGGACAGAGCACCCCCTGGACAACACTACAGCACCCCTTTAGGACTGGGACACTGCACAGGACTTTGGAACTGACTGCAGAACACAGTCCAGCCAGCCCCTATGGACTTTGAAGTAGTGGACACAGCCCCTATTAACAACAGCAGCACAGCACAACACAGCCAGCCCCTATGGACTTTGAAGTAGTGGACAACAGCAGCACTACACTACACTACACTACACAGCACTAACTCCCACCCTCCCTCTTCACTGTCCACAGCCGAGTGAGAAAATGGCGCCGACGCGGGTACCTTATATAGGATCCAAAACCCGCGAGACTCGGAAGGCGGGATGATGACGTTTTGCCTCGATGTCAGATCCGAGTCAGGCGGGAAAAGTCGAGCCTGACTCGGATCGGACTCGGATCGGGGGGGCTCGGGGGGGTTCGGATTTCAGAAATCCGAACCCGCTCACCCCTACTAAAAATAAGTGATAATTAGGGCTTGGAGTAGAATTTTACGAATTCTACTCCAATTGCCCTGTAGTAACTTTAGGTGAAACTAAAATAATGTGAAAAGGATGTGAAAACACCCTTTTTCACTGTACTTTAGTAAAAATAATGTTAATAAATAGAGCCCCAAAACACTGACTAAAAAACACAGAAGACAAAAACAGACAACAGAAAATAGTTTGGAGATGGGTGATTTCATAGTTGTTGGTGATATCTGACTTTATTTGTCTAACAACTATAAAAATAATTCACTCCACCCTTTACAATGTTATGTCTGCTGGATCATAGTCTTCACTTACCAGATGGTGACTGGCTCCCCTATTCTCTTCTGCAGAGTTAACTGGGCTGTGGATTCCTCTGGCCCGTCCTGGGCAGCAGCAATGTTCTCTGAGGTCATGTGGATGTGGTGCTTCATGGATCTCCCTCCATTCCGGTCAGCCAATACAGATCCAGGATTCCTCATCACATGAGCGCCACTGACCTGTCAAGTTACACCTATGATTAAGTGCCCTATTTAAACCCTTCCTCATCTTTGCAGTATTCCCTAATATTCATCTCTCCCTCTGTGAACTGCTGGTCAAAGTTCCTGATGAATCAGCTACTCTGTTAGTTTGTTTCCTCCAGTTCCTGCATTAATTTCTTCTGCTAGTAAATCTCCTATTGCTGCTTATTTGGACTGCAGCATTCCTCCAGTCATTGTTCTTGCAGTGAATCTGCTGTTGCTGCATATTTTATATTGCAGTTCCTGCATTCATTGCTTCTGCAGTACTGCTATTGAATCTCCTGTTACTGCTACTCTGTGCCAAGATGTAATCCAGTTTATGTCCTCCTGCCCAAAATGTGCCCAATATCAAGTGGCTCGTCAAGCTTCCTTTGGTCCTCTTTATCCATTATTCATTCCATGTCAACCATGGTCTCACATAACCATAGATTTCACCATGAAATTTTAGTACTCTGGGAAATGTAATAGCATCTGCGTCATTATGGACAGAATCTCAAAAATGACCAACTTTGTAACCCTCAAGGGACTTCCTTCTGCACCCTCTCTGGCAAAACTTTTTTTTAAGAGAACTCTTCCACCTTCTTGGGTGGCCACAGGAGATTGTCACTGATCATGGTGTATAATTTGTGACAAAATTCTGGAGAGTGCTTTGTAAGGTAATAGGAATCAAACTCTGCTTCTCCTGTGCCTATCATACTCAGTCCAATGGACAGACAAGCGAGTATTTCAAAATTTACAGACATTCCTAACAAGATAACTGGGTGAAACTCATTCCTTGTTCAGATTTGCCCACAGCAATCATTATCATCAATCCTCCAGCTCTAGTCTCTTCCATATTGTCTGCAGCCTCCATTTTTGGGTACTATTACCATGTTCTATGCTAGCACCAGTGGTTCCAGTCACAGAAGACCTGATCCAGGACTTCACAAACATCTGTCAGAAGACTAAGCATCATCTACAAAAAATGACAAATCATTACAAAGTCTTTGCAGATAAAATATGTGAAGCCATCCCTAATCTGAAAGTAGGAAACAAAGGCCCTCATTCAGAGCCGCTCGTTAGCGGCAGTACGCTCGTTCCGAGCGATGTTTGCACATCTGCGCATGCGTACGCTTTTTAGTACGCATGCGCGAACCAGTCAGTGCGGCCGAAAATCGTTTGTTCGCTATATAGCGAGTGCCTGCTACTTTGAGTGACAGAATGAGGCGTATGTGGGTGGTAACAGGGGAAGGTGCTTGAAAATGGGGAGTGGAGATCCGAACGCAGGCGTGCTTAAAGGTCAAAGCGGGCGTTTTATGGGTGTGTATATTTAAAACAGCAGCGTCATTGACCACGTCACTGGGTTATTTTATAGCCAGAACTGCACGCAAATTTGTGGTAGCAAACACCAACCACAAGAATAGCGAGCAGTTCATACGCTGGTCGATGTACTCGATTAATCTAATAAATAGCGGACATGACGTAGGATGCGTGCGGCCAGGGGGCGTTTTTAACAAATAAACGAGCGTATGTTTTGCTCGTTCGTTCAGACTTAGAGGTGTGAACAGACTGCAATGTGCGTACGGATCATTTGAATAGCCACCCCTTGTTTTTAAACGAACGACCGCAAATAGCGTACGGCTCTGAATGAGGGCCAAGGTTGGGCTTTTTACTCAAAATATCAAACACTGAGTACCCTCCATGAAGTTTGCTCCTCATTTTGTTGGCTCTTTCACCATCATCCGTGTAATCAATCCGGTTACTAACAAACTTTCACTGCCTCAATATCTGTGTACTCATTCGATCACTAAATACTCAAGTCAGAGGTCATTAATAGGTTCTCTACTCCTAGTCTCCTAATACAAAATAATTTCAGATTCAGACCCAAGGCAGTGAAGAGCTTAAGGTAAACCAAATTTTGAATTCTAGATTTTCCAGTGGCAAGCTTCAATATTTGTTTGACTAGAACTTCTTTGCAGATAAAATATTTGTTTGACTGGACGTGGTATATGTGAACATCGGTAATGTCCATATTCCTAGGCTACTCAATATATTTCATAAGCAGTTCCCTCATTGACCTTATGGAAGGTGTCCTGAGGCCACCTTTAAAGAAGGGTACTGTCACAATCCCCTGGACTGTGGTCCTCACTTACTGAGTCAGGATGGTGATTGTCTGCCTTAGTCTTTACTGCAGAGTTCACTGGGCTACTGCTTCCTCTGCCAGGGCCAGGTAGTGTCAGAAGTCTCAGCATTACATGTGGCAGCGGCACTCCATGGCAACCATCATTTTGTATCTTTCTCCATCTCTGGTTAGCCAATCCGGATCTAGGATTCCTCATCATATGAGCGTCACAAATCTGTCACATTACACCTGTGAGTGTGGCCCAAAACCCTTCCTGGTCTCTGCAGCATTTGCTGATCTTCATCTCTCCCTCTGTGAACTGATGGTTAAGGCTCCTGGTGATTCAACTACTCTGTTAGTTTGTATCCACCAATTCCTGCATTCATTTCTTCTGCTAGTTAATCTCCTGTTGCTGCTAATTTGGATTGCAGCATTCTTCCATCATTGCTCCTGCAGTGAATCTCCTGTTGCTGCTTATTTCAGATTGCAGCATTCCTCCAGCTCCTGCATTCATTGCTTCTGCTAGTCAATCTCCTGTTGCTTCTTAATCACACTGCAGCATTCCACCTTACCTGCATTTACTGCTTCTGCAAGTTTATCTCCAGTTGCTGCTTAATCAGACTGCAGCATTTTACCTATTCCTACATGTACTGCTTCTGCAAGTTCATCCCTAGTTACTTGCTTATCTAGTCTTCAGTATTCCACTTGTTCCTGCATGCACAGTACTGTTTTTGCAAGTTTATCTCCAGTTGCTGGTTAATCAGACTTCAGCATTCTACCTGTTCCTGCATATACTGCTTATGCAAGTTTATCCCCGGTTACTGCTTATCCAGACTACAGCATTCCACCTGTTCCTGCATTTACTGCTTCTGCAAGTTCACCTTTAGTTGCTGCTTATTCAGGCTGCAGAATCCCTCTTGTTTCTGTATTTAGTACTTTAGCTAGTGCATCTCCAGTTGCTACACACTCAGACTGCAGTACTAGTTGATTTCCAGCACACACTGTCCTGCTCTCCTCCTCCAGTATATGCCAGAGGTTCCCAAACGTAGTCCTCAAAGCATCCCAACAGTTCAGGCTTTAGAGAAATCCATGGTTGAGCATAGGTGGTTAAATCAAATTGACTGAGATACTAATTAAGTCACCTGTGCCACTTCCTTGTTTTGGGGGCATGAGCAGAATCTACAAGTGAAGGGGCATGAGCCCAATCTTCTAGTGTCAGTGCACGGTCCCCAGTTCCAAGTGTTGGGGTGATTGCTCAATCTCCTAGGGTCATGGTGTAATCCCAATCTCCTAATGTCTGGGCACATTCCCCATTTCAGAATGTCGAAGTTGCAAGCTCAACCTCATATTTTTGGGGCACAAGCCCAATCTCTGAGTGTTGGGGTGCAATCCCAGCTTGAAGTGTTGGGGTGCAAGCCCAATATCCTAGTGTTGGGGATGCAAGTCCCATCTCATAGTGATTGGGTGCAGTCCCCAGTTCTGATTGTCAGAACGTGAGTCCCAGTTCCGAGTTTTTGGTCATGAGCACAGTCTCCTAGTGTTGGGGCACAGTCCCCAGTTCTGAGCATCAGAGTGAGTTTCTATCTAGAGTAGACACTCACATACTACTTATATTTCTATACCACAGGTAGCATCTACATCTGGTCTGGGATCCAATTTCAGTCCAGTGGTTACTGTATCTGCCACTATTGTCAAGGTTCCTTTGTGCTCATCAGTCCAGAGGTTCCAGTCACTGAGGAGTTCAAGATGACAGCTGAGTCTGAATTTTCAGATGACTACTCAATTAGACGTGACTGCCCCATCTGGGACATCTTGAGATTCAAGTTGTCAAGTTCCTGTCTGTGATGTCTAAGATGACAGCTCCTGAGAACACTTTTACGGCAGAACAATAGGAGACCTTGTTACTAAGGCATTCTTTTCTTATTTTGCCTCATGTGTCATGGCTTCCTACTGGGCATAGATGTAATCCTCCTGCTCCAAGGAAATGCAGGTTTATGAGTTTACCGTGACACAGCCTCTCAGAAGTGGAATGCAAGCACAGACTCTAGTTCCAAGTGTTGAGGTGCAAGCCTAATCTCATAGTGTTGGAGTCTAATCTCCGAGTGTTGGGGTGCAATCCAAGGTTCCAAGTTTTGGGGTTCAAGCCTAATCTCATTGTGCCGGAACTTGAGAACAATATCTTAGTGTTGGGGGCACAGGTCCAATCTCCTAGTGTCAAGGCTCCAAAGTTGACTGCTGCCCTTGCATTTTGGCATAAGGATGATGGTCCCCTTGCCTTCAGGCATGAGGATAGTTCTAACAAAGTTCTGCATTCCATTCTGCTCCTGAGGGCCCTAAATCAGAATCTCCAGCTCTGTCCTATTGTGTCAAGGGTATATCTTCTAAATGTGTCCAGTCGCTGTCCAGCCTTCCAAGTGTCTGGCCACTGCCCAGCCTTCTGAGTGCCTGGCTGCAGCCTAGCCTACTGAATGTCTGGATGCTGCCCAGCCTTCAGACTGTCCGGTCAAATCCCAGTGTAGAGATAATATACTACAGTAGTCTTAATTTAGCCATTAGTGAGCAGAAAGGTCCTTTCCTAAATATTTTTGATCCTCTTTAATGCAGCAAGCACTTTGAGGTGACAATATTTTTGATTTTGCCTTTGTAGAGCAGAACATTTTGGGGTAAATTTACTAAAGTGAGAGTTTTTAGAATTGGAGATGTTGCCCATAGCAACCAATCAGAATCTACTTAGCATTTAACTAGCACCTTCTAGAAGATAATAGCTAGAATCTAATTGATTACTATGGGCAACATCTCTATTTCTAAAAACTCTCAATTTAGTAAATTTACTCTTATGAGCCTTGCTAAATATCTGTGGTCCCCTCTGGTGCGTTAAACACTTTCGGGTGACACTAGTATTGATTTAGCAATTGTATTGCAAAACATTATGGCCCTGGCTAAATATCTTTGGTCCCCTCTGGTGTGTAAAACACTTTTGGGTGACACTATTATCGATTTAGCCATTGTAGAATGAAATACGTATTATGGACCTTGCTAAATATCTTTGGTCCCTTCTGGTGCATTAAACACTTTTGGGTAACACTAGTATTGATTTAGAACTTGTATTGGAAAACATTATGGCCCTGGCTAAATATCTTTGGTCCCCTTTGGTGTGGTAAACACTTTAGGGTGACACTAGTATCGATTTAGCCATTGTAGAAAGAAATATTGTGGGCCTTGTTAAATATCTTTGGTCCCTTCTTGTGTGGTAAGCACTTCCAGGTGACACTAGTATTGATTTAGCAATTGTAGAATTAAATATTATGGCCTAAGCTAAATATCTTTGGTCCCTTATGGTGTGGTAAACACTTTCAGGTGACACTAGTATTGATTTAGCCATTGTAGAATGAAATATTATGGGCCTTGCTAAATAACTTTGGTCCCTTCTGGTGCGGTGAACACTTCCAGGTGACACTAGTATTGATTTAGCAATTGTATTGCAAAACATTATGCTCCTGGCTAAATATCTTTGGTCCCCTCTGGTGTGGTAAACACTTTCGGGTGACACTAGTATCAATTTAGCCATTGTAGAGCAAAACATTATGGCCCTGGCTAAATATATTTGGTCCCTTCTGGAGCGGTAAGCACTTCCAGGTGACACTAGTATTGATTTAGCCATTGTAGAGCAAAACATTATGGGTCTTGCTAAATACCTTTGGTCCCCTCTGATGTGGTAAACACTTTCGGGTGACACTAGTATTGATTTAGCCATTGTAGAATGAAATATTATGGGCCTTGCTAAATAACTTTGGTCCCTTCTGGTGCAGTAAACACTTCCAGGTGACACTAGTATTGATTTAGCCATTTTTGAGCAAAACATTATGGGCCTTGCTAAATATCTTTGGTCCCTTCTGGTGCGGTAAGCACTTCCAGGTGACACTAGTATTGATTTAGCAATTGTATTGCAAAACATTATGGCCCTGGCTAAATATCTTTGGTCCCCTCTGGTGTGGTAAACACTTTCGGGTGACACTAGTATCGATTTAGCCATTCTGCAATGAAATATTATGGGTCTTGCTAAATACCTTTGGTCCCTTCTGGTGTGGTAAGCACTTCCAGGTGACACTAGTATTGATTTAGCAATTGTAGAATTAAATATTATGGCCCTGGCTAAATATGTTTGGTCCCTTCCGGTGCGGTAAACACTTTCAGGTGACACTAGTATTGATTTAGCCATTGTAGAATGAAATATTATGGGCCTTGCTAAATATCTTTGGTCCCTTCTGGTGCGGTAAGCACTTCCAGGTGACACTAGTATTGATTTAGCCATTGTAGAATGAAATATTATGGGCCTTGCTAAATATCTTTGGTCCCTTCTGGTGCGGTAAGCACTTCCAGGTGACACTAGTATTGATTTAGCAATTGTATTGCAAAACATTATGGCCCTGGCTAAATATCTTTGGTCCCCTCTGGTGTGGTAAACACTTTCGGGTGACACTAGTATCGATTTAGCCATTGTACAATGAAATATTATGGGTCTTGCTAAATACCTTTGGTCCCTTCTGGTGTGGTAAGCACTTCCAGGTGACACTAGTATTGATTTAGCAATTGTAGAATTAAATATTATGGCCCTGGCTAAATATCTTTGGTCCCTTCCGGTGCGGTAAACACTTTCAGGTGACACTAGTATTGATTTAGCCATTGTAGAATGAAATATTATGGGCCTTGCTAAATAACTTTGGTCCCTTCTGGTGCAGTAAACACTGCCAGGTGACACTAGTATTGATTTAGCCATTTTTGAGCAAAACATTATGGGCCTTGCTAAATATCTTTGGTCCCTTCTGGTGCGGTAAGCACTTCCAGGTGACACTAGTATTGATTTAGCCATTGTAGAATGAAATATTATGGGCCTTGCTAAATAACTTTGGTCCCTTCTGGTGCAGTAAACACTTCCAGGTGACACTAGTATTGATTTAGCCATTTTTGAGCAAAACATTATGGGCCTTGCTAAATATCTTTGGTCCCTTCTGGTGTGGTAAGCACTTCCAGGTGACACTAGTATTGATTTAGCAATTGTATTGCAAAACATTATGGCCCTGGCTAAATATCTTTGGTCCCCTCTGGTGTGGTAAACACTTTCGGGTGACACTAGTATCGATTTAGCCATTGTACAATGAAATATTATGGGTCTTGCTAAATACCTTTGGTCCCTTCTGGTGTGGTAAGCACTTCCAGGTGACACTAGTATTGATTTAGCAATTGTAGAATAAAATATTATGGCCCTGGCTAAATTTCTTTGGTCCCTTCCGGTGCGGTAAACACTTTCAGGTGACACTAGTATTGATTTAGCCATTGTAGAATGAAATATTATGGGCCTTGCTAAATATCTTTGGTCCCTTCCGGTGCGGTAAACACTTCCAGGTGACACTAGTATTGATTTAGCCATTGTAGAATTAAATATTATGGCCATGGCTAAATATCTTTGGTCCCCTCTGGTGTGGTAAACACTTTCAGGTGACACTAGTATTGATTTAGCAATTGTAGAATTAAATATTATGGCCCTGGCTAAATATCTTTGGTCCCTTCTGGTGCGGTAAGCACTTCCAGGTGACACTAGTATTGATTTAGCAATTGTAGAATTAAATATTATGGCCCTGGCTAAATATCTTTGGTCCCTTCTGGTGTGGTAAACACTTTCGGGTGACACTAGTATTGATTTAGCCATTGTAGAATGAAATATTATGGGCCTTGCTAAATAACTTTGGTCCCTTCTGGTGCAGTAAACACTTCCAGGTGACACTAGTATTGATTTAGCCATTTTTGAGCAAAACATTATGGGCCTTGCTAAATATCTTTGGTCCCTTCTGGTGCGGTAAGCACTTCCAGGTGACACTAGTATTGATTTAGCATTGTATTGCAAAACATTATGGCCCTGGCTAAATATCTTTGGTCCCCTCTGGTGTGGTAAACACTTTCGGGTGACACTAGTATCGATTTAGCCATTGTGCAATGAAATATTATGGGTCTTGCTAAATACCTTTGGTCCCTTCTGGTGTGGTAAGCACTTCCAGGTGACACTAGTATTGATTTAGCAATTGTAGAATTAAATATTATGGCCCTGGCTAAATATCTTTGGTCCCTTCCGGTGCGGTAAACACTTTCAGGTGACACTAGTATTGATTTAGCCATTGTAGAATGAAATATTATGGGCCTTGCTAAATATCTTTGGTCCCTTCTGGTGCGGTAAGCACTTCCAGGTGACACTAGTATTGATTTAGCCATTGTAGAATGAAATATTATGGGCCTTGCTAAATATCTTTGGTCCCTTCTGGTGCGGTAAGCACTTCCAGGTGACACTAGTATTGATTTAGCAATTGTATTGCAAAACATTATGGCCCTGGCTAAATATCTTTGGTCCCCTCTGGTGTGGTAAACACTTTCGGGTGACACTAGTATCGATTTAGCCATTGTACAATGAAATATTATGGGTCTTGCTAAATACCTTTGGTCCCTTCTGGTGTGGTAAGCACTTCCAGGTGACACTAGTATTGATTTAGCAATTGTAGAATTAAATATTATGGCCCTGGCTAAATATCTTTGGTCTCTTCCGGTGCGGTAAACACTTTCAGGTGACACTAGTATTGATTTAGCCATTGTAGAATGAAATATTATGGGCCTTGCTAAATAACTTTGGTCCCTTCTGGTGCAGTAAACACTGCCAGGTGACACTAGTATTGATTTAGCCATTTTTGAGCAAAACATTATGGGCCTTGCTAAATATCTTTGGTCCCTTCTGGTGCGGTAAGCACTTCCAGGTGACACTAGTATTGATTTAGCCATTGTAGAATGAAATATTATGGGCCTTGCTAAATAACTTTGGTCCCTTCTGGTGCAGTAAACACTTCCAGGTGACACTAGTATTGATTTAGCCATTTTTGAGCAAAACATTATGGGCCTTGCTAAATATCTTTGGTCCCTTCTGGTGTGGTAAGCACTTCCAGGTGACACTAGTATTGATTTAGCAATTGTATTGCAAAACATTATGGCCCTGGCTAAATATCTTTGGTCCCCTCTGGTGTGGTAAACACTTTCGGGTGACACTAGTATCGATTTAGCCATTGTACAATGAAATATTATGGGTCTTGCTAAATACCTTTGGTCCCTTCTGGTGTGGTAAGCACTTCCAGGTGACACTAGTATTGATTTTGCAATTGTAGAATAAAATATTATGGCCCTGGCTAAATATCTTTGGTCCCTTCCGGTGCGGTAAACACTTTCAGGTGACACTAGTATTGATTTAGCCATTGTAGAATGAAATTTTATGGGCCTTGCTAAATATCTTTGGTCCCTTCCGGTGCGGTAAACACTTCCAGGTGACACTAGTATTGATTTAGCCATTGTAGAATTAAATATTATGGCCCTGGCTAAATATCTTTGGTCCCCTCTGGTGTGGTAAACACTTTCAGGTGACACTAGTATTGATTTAGCAATTGTAGAATTAAATATTATGGCCCTGGCTAAATATCTTTGGTCCCTTCTGGTGCGGTAAGCACTTCCAGGTGACACTAGTATTGATTTAGCAATTGTAGAATTAAATATTATGGCCCTGGCTAAATATCTTTGGTCCCTTCTGGTGTGGTAAACACTTTCGGGTGACACTAGTATTGATTTAGCCATTGTAGAATGAAATATTATGGGCCTTGCTAAATAACTTTGGTCCCTTCTGGTGCAGTAAACACTTCCAGGTGACACTAGTATTGATTTAGCCATTTTTGAGCAAAACATTATGGGCCTTGCTAAATATCTTTGGTCCCTTCTGGTGCGGTAAGCACTTCCAGGTGACACTAGTATTGATTTAGCATTGTATTGCAAAACATTATGGCCCTGGCTAAATATCTTTGGTCCCCTCTGGTGTGGTAAACACTTTCGGGTGACACTAGTATCGATTTAGCCATTGTGCAATGAAATATTATGGGTCTTGCTAAATACCTTTGGTCCCTTCTGGTGTGGTAAGCACTTCCAGGTGACACTAGTATTGATTTAGCAATTGTAGAATTAAATATTATGGCCCTGGCTAAATATCTTTGGTCCCTTCCGGTGCGGTAAACACTTTCAGGTGACACTAGTATTGATTTAGCCATTGTAGAATGAAATATTATGGGCCTTGCTAAATAACTTTGGTCCCTTCTGGTGCAGTAAACACTTCCAGGTGACACTAGTATTGATTTAGCCATTTTTGAGCAAAACATTATGGGCCTTGCTAAATATCTTTGGTCCCTTCTGGTGTGGTAAGCACTTCCAGGTGACACTAGTATTGATTTAGCAATTGTATTGCAAAACATTATGGCCCTGGCTAAATATCTTTGGTCCCCTCTGGTGTGGTAAACACTTTCGGGTGACACTAGTATCGATTTAGCCATTGTACAATGAAATATTATGGGTCTTGCTAAATACCTTTGGTCCCTTCTGGTGTGGTAAGCACTTCCAGGTGACACTAGTATTGATTTAGCAATTGTAGAATTAAATATTATGGCCCTGGCTAAATATCTTTGGTCCCTTCTGGTGTGGTAAACACTTTCAGGTGACACTAGTATTGATTTAGCAATTGTAGAATTAAATATTATGGCCCTGGCTAAATATCTTTGGTCCCTTCCGGTGCGGTAAACACTTACAGGTGACACTAGTATTGATTTAGCCATTGTAGAATGAAATATTATGGGCCTTGCTAAATATCATTGGTCCCTTCCGGTGCGGTAAACACTTCCAGGTGACACTAGTATTGATTTAGCCATTGTAGAATTAAATATTATGGCCCTGGCTAAATATCTTTGGTCCCCTCTGGTGTGGTAAACACTTTAGGGTGACACTAGTATTGATTTAGCAATTGTAGAATTAAATATTATGGCCCTGGCTAAATATCTTTGGTCCCTTCTGGTGCGGTAAGCACTTCCAGGTGACACTAGTATTGATTTAGCAATTGTAGAATTAAATATTATGGCCCTGGCTAAATATCTTTGGTCCCTTCTGGTGTGGTAAACACTTTCAGGTGACACTAGTATTGATTTAGCAATTGTAGAGCAAAACATTATGGGCCTTGCTAAATATCTTTGGTCCCCTCTGGTGTGGTAAACACTTTCAGGTGACACTAGTATTGATTTAGCAATTGTAGAATTAAATATTATGGCCCTGGCTAAATATCTTTGGTCCCTTCCGGTGCGGTAAACACTTTCAGGTGACACTAGTATTGATTTAGCCATAGTAGAATGAAATATTATGGGCCTTGCTAAATATCTTTGGTCCCTTCTGGTGTGGTAAGCACTTCCAGGTGACACTAGTATTGATTTAGCAATTGTATTGCAAAACATTATGGCCCTGGCTAAATATCTTTGGTCCCCTCTGGTGTGGTAAACACTTTCGGGTGACACTAGTATCGATTTAGCCATTGTACAATGAAATATTATGGGTCTTGCTAAATACCTTTGGTCCCTTCTGGTGTGGTAAGCACTTCCAGGTGACACTAGTATTGATTTAGCAATTGTAGAATAAAATATTATGGCCCTGGCTAAATTTCTTTGGTCCCTTCCGGTGCGGTAAACACTTTCAGGTGACACTAGTATTGATTTAGCCATTGTAGAATGAAATATTATGGGCCTTGCTAAATATCTTTGGTCCCTTCCGGTGCGGTAAACACTTCCAGGTGACACTAGTATTGATTTAGCCATTGTAGAATTAAATATTATGGCCATGGCTAAATATCTTTGGTCCCCTCTGGTGTGGTAAACACTTTCAGGTGACACTAGTATTGATTTAGCAATTGTAGAATTAAATATTATGGCCCTGGCTAAATATCTTTGGTCCCTTCTGGTGCGGTAAGCACTTCCAGGTGACACTAGTATTGATTTAGCAATTGTAGAATTAAATATTATGGCCCTGGCTAAATATCTTTGGTCCCTTCTGGTGTGGTAAACACTTTCGGGTGACACTAGTATTGATTTAGCCATTGTAGAATGAAATATTATGGGCCTTGCTAAATAACTTTGGTCCCTTCTGGTGCAGTAAACACTTCCAGGTGACACTAGTATTGATTTAGCCATTTTTGAGCAAAACATTATGGGCCTTGCTAAATATCTTTGGTCCCTTCTGGTGCGGTAAGCACTTCCAGGTGACACTAGTATTGATTTAGCATTGTATTGCAAAACATTATGGCCCTGGCTAAATATCTTTGGTCCCCTCTGGTGTGGTAAACACTTTCGGGTGACACTAGTATCGATTTAGCCATTGTGCAATGAAATATTATGGGTCTTGCTAAATACCTTTGGTCCCTTCTGGTGTGGTAAGCACTTCCAGGTGACACTAGTATTGATTTAGCAATTGTAGAATTAAATATTATGGCCCTGGCTAAATATCTTTGGTCCCTTCCGGTGCGGTAAACACTTTCAGGTGACACTAGTATTGATTTAGCCATTGTAGAATGAAATATTATGGGCCTTGCTAAATATCTTTGGTCCCTTCTGGTGCGGTAAGCACTTCCAGGTGACACTAGTATTGATTTAGCCATTGTAGAATGAAATATTATGGGCCTTGCTAAATATCTTTGGTCCCTTCTGGTGCGGTAAGCACTTCCAGGTGACACTAGTATTGATTTAGCAATTGTATTGCAAAACATTATGGCCCTGGCTAAATATCTTTGGTCCCCTCTGGTGTGGTAAACACTTTCGGGTGACACTAGTATCGATTTAGCCATTGTACAATGAAATATTATGGGTCTTGCTAAATACCTTTGGTCCCTTCTGGTGTGGTAAGCACTTCCAGGTGACACTAGTATTGATTTAGCAATTGTAGAATTAAATATTATGGCCCTGGCTAAATATCTTTGGTCTCTTCCGGTGCGGTAAACACTTTCAGGTGACACTAGTATTGATTTAGCCATTGTAGAATGAAATATTATGGGCCTTGCTAAATAACTTTGGTCCCTTCTGGTGCAGTAAACACTGCCAGGTGACACTAGTATTGATTTAGCCATTTTTGAGCAAAACATTATGGGCCTTGCTAAATATCTTTGGTCCCTTCTGGTGCGGTAAGCACTTCCAGGTGACACTAGTATTGATTTAGCCATTGTAGAATGAAATATTATGGGCCTTGCTAAATAACTTTGGTCCCTTCTGGTGCAGTAAACACTTCCAGGTGACACTAGTATTGATTTAGCCATTTTTGAGCAAAACATTATGGGCCTTGCTAAATATCTTTGGTCCCTTCTGGTGTGGTAAGCACTTCCAGGTGACACTAGTATTGATTTAGCAATTGTATTGCAAAACATTATGGCCCTGGCTAAATATCTTTGGTCCCCTCTGGTGTGGTAAACACTTTCGGGTGACACTAGTATCGATTTAGCCATTGTACAATGAAATATTATGGGTCTTGCTAAATACCTTTGGTCCCTTCTGGTGTGGTAAGCACTTCCAGGTGACACTAGTATTGATTTAGCAATTGTAGAATAAAATATTATGGCCCTGGCTAAATATCTTTGGTCCCTTCCGGTGCGGTAAACACTTTCAGGTGACACTAGTATTGATTTAGCCATTGTAGAATGAAATATTATGGGCCTTGCTAAATATCTTTGGTCCCTTCCGGTGCGGTAAACACTTCCAGGTGACACTAGTATTGATTTAGCCATTGTAGAATTAAATATTATGGCCCTGGCTAAATATCTTTGGTCCCCTCTGGTGTGGTAAACACTTTCAGGTGACACTAGTATTGATTTAGCAATTGTAGAATTAAATATTATGGCCCTGGCTAAATATCTTTGGTCCCTTCTGGTGCGGTAAGCACTTCCAGGTGACACTAGTATTGATTTAGCAATTGTAGAATTAAATATTATGGCCCTGGCTAAATATCTTTGGTCCCTTCTGGTGTGGTAAACACTTTCGGGTGACACTAGTATTGATTTAGCCATTGTAGAATGAAATATTATGGGCCTTGCTAAATAACTTTGGTCCCTTCTGGTGCAGTAAACACTTCCAGGTGACACTAGTATTGATTTAGCCATTTTTGAGCAAAACATTATGGGCCTTGCTAAATATCTTTGGTCCCTTCTGGTGCGGTAAGCACTTCCAGGTGACACTAGTATTGATTTAGCATTGTATTGCAAAACATTATGGCCCTGGCTAAATATCTTTGGTCCCCTCTGGTGTGGTAAACACTTTCGGGTGACATTAGTATCGATTTAGCCATTGTGCAATGAAATATTATGGGTCTTGCTAAATACCTTTGGTCCCTTCTGGTGTGGTAAGCACTTCCAGGTGACACTAGTATTGATTTAGCAATTGTAGAATTAAATATTATGGCCCTGGCTAAATATCTTTGGTCCCTTCCGGTGCGGTAAACACTTTCAGGTGACACTAGTATTGATTTAGCCATTGTAGAATGAAATATTATGGGCCTTGCTAAATAACTTTGGTCCCTTCTGGTGTAGTAAACACTTCCAGGTGACACTAGTATTGATTTAGCCATTTTTGAGCAAAACATTATGGGCCTTGCTAAATATCTTTGGTCCCTTCTGGTGTGGTAAGCACTTCCAGGTGACACTAGTATTGATTTAGCAATTGTATTGCAAAACATTATGGCCCTGGCTAAATATCTTTGGTCCCCTCTGGTGTGGTAAACACTTTCGGGTGACACTAGTATCGATTTAGCCATTGTACAATGAAATATTATGGGTCTTGCTAAATACCTTTGGTCCCTTCTGGTGTGGTAAGCACTTCCAGGTGACACTAGTATTGATTTAGCAATTGTAGAATTAAATATTATGGCCCTGGCTAAATATCTTTGGTCCCTTCTGGTGTGGTAAACACTTTCAGGTGACACTAGTATTGATTTAGCAATTGTAGAATTAAATATTATGGCCCTGGCTAAATATCTTTGGTCCCTTCCGGTGCGGTAAACACTTTCAGGTGACACTAGTATTGATTTAGCCATTGTAGAATGAAATATTATGGGCCTTGCTAAATATCTTTGGTCCCTTCCGGTGCGGTAAACACTTCCAGGTGACACTAGTATTGATTTAGCCATTGTAGAATTAAATATTATGGCCCTGGCTAAATATCTTTGGTCCCCTCTGGTGTGGTAAACACTTTAGGGTGACACTAGTATTGATTTAGCAATTGTAGAATTAAATATTATGGCCCTGGCTAAATATCTTTGGTCCCTTCTGGTGCGGTAAGCACTTCCAGGTGACACTAGTATTGATTTAGCAATTGTAGAATTAAATATTATGGCCCTGGCTAAATATCTTTGGTCCCTTCTGGTGTGGTAAACACTTTCAGGTGACACTAGTATTGATTTAGCAATTGTAGAGCAAAACATTATGGGCCTTGCTAAATATCTTTGGTCCCCTCTGGTGTGGTAAACACTTTCAGGTGACACTAGTATTGATTTAGCAATTGTAGAATTAAATATTATGGCCCTGGCTAAATATCTTTGGTCCCTTCCGGTGCGGTAAACACTTTCAGGTGACACTAGTATTGATTTAGCCATAGTAGAATGAAATATTATGGGCCTTGCTAAATATCTTTGGTCCCTTCCGGTGCGGTAAACACTTCCAGGTGACACTAGTATTGATTTAGCCATTGTAGAATTAAATATTATGGCCCTGGCTAAATATCTTTGGTCCCCTCTGGTGTGGTAAACACTTTAGGGTGACACTAGTATTGATTTAGCAATTGTAGAATTAAATATTATGGCCCTGGCTAAATATCTTTGGTCCCTTCTGGTGCGGTAAGCACTTCCAGGTGACACTAGTATTGATTTAGCAATTGTAGAATTAAATATTATGGCCCTGGCTAAATATCTTTGGTCCCTTCTGGTGTGGTAAACACTTTCAGGTGACACTAGTATTGATTTAGCAATTGTAGAGCAAAACATTATGGGCCTTGCTAAATATCTTTGGTCCCCTCTGGTGTGGTAAACACTTTCAGGTGACACTAGTATCGATTTAGCCATTGTAGAATGAAATATTATGGGCCTTGCTAAATATCTTTGGTCCCTTCTGGTGCGGTAAGCACTTCCAGGTGACACTAGTATTGATTTAGCCATTGTAGAGCAAAACATTATGGGCCTTGCTAAATATCTTTGGTCCCCTCTGGTGTGGTACACACTTTCGGGTGACACTAGTATTGATTTAGCAATTGTAGAATGAAATATTATGGCCTTGCTAAATATCTTTGGTCCCCTCTGGTGCGGTAAACACATTTTCGGGTGACACTAGTATCGATTTAGCCATTGTAGAATGAAATATTATGGCCTTGCTAAATATCTTTGGTCCCCTCTGGTGCGGTAAACACATTTTCGGGTTACACTAGTATCGATTTAGCCATTGTAGAATGAAATATTATGGGCCTTGCTAAATATCTTTGGTCCCTTCTGGTGCGGTAAACACTTTCAGATGACACTAGTATTGATTTAGCCATTTTTGAGTAAAACATTATGGGCCTTGCTAAATATCTTTGGTCCCTTCTGGTGTGGTAAGCACTTCCAGGTGACACTAGTATTGATTTAGCAATTGTAGAATTAAATATTATGGCCCTGGCTAAATATCTTTGGTCCCTTCTGGTGTGGTAAACACTTTAAGGTGACACTAATACAGGTTGAGTCTCCCATTTCCAAATATTCCGAAATATGGAATATTCCGAAATACGGAATTATTTTGGCATGACTCAGATAAAGAAACCTTTGATTTTGTCATGACTCAATGTACACAAACTTTGTCTAAGGCCCAAATTATTAAAAATATTGTTTAAAATTACCTTCAGTCTTTGTGTATAAGGTGTATATGAAACATAAATTAATTTCATTTCTGTACACAAACTTTGTTTGAGCCACAAAATTATTTAAAATATTGTATAAAATTACCTGCAGACTGTGAGTATAATGGGTATATAAAACATAAATGCATTCTGTGTGTATATTTCAGTCATATTCCCAAGATATTTCATTATGGTATGCAATTATTCCAAAATACGGAATATTCTGTTATCCAAAATACCCCCGATCCCAAGCATTTTGGATATGGGAGACTCAACCTGTATTGATGTAGCCATTATAGAGTGAAACATTATGGACCTTGCTAAATATCTTTGGTCCCCTCTGGTGTGGTAAGCACTTTTGGGTGACACTAGTATCGATTTAGCCATTGTAGAATTAAATATTTTGGGCCTTTCTAAATTTCTTTGGTCCACTCTGGTGCGGTTAACACTTCAGGTGACACTAGTATCGATTTAGTCATTTTAGAGCAAAACATTATGGCCTTGCTAAATATCTTTGGTCCCCTTCTGGTGTGATAAACACATTTGGGTGACACTAGTATCGATTTAGCCATTGTAGATCGGAAAATTATGGCCCTGGCTAAATATCTTTGGTCCCCTCTGGTGTGGTAAACACTTTCGGGTGACACTAGTATCAATTACCCATTGTAGAATGAAATATTATGGGCCTTGCTTAATATCTTTGGTCCCCTCTGGTGTGGTAAACACATTTTCGGGTGACACTAGTATCGATTTAGCCATTGTAGAATGAAATATTATGGCCTTGCTAAATATCTTTGGTCCCCTCTGGTGCGGTAAACACATTTTCGGGTTACACTAATATCGATTTAGCCATTGTAGAATGAAATATTATGGGCCTTGCTAAATATCTTTGGTCCCTTCTGGTGCGGTAAACACTTTAGGGTGACACTAGTATCGATTTAGCCATTGTAGAGCAGAACATTATGGGGTTAGCTAAATATCTTTGGTCCCCTCTGGTGTGGTAAACACTTTTGGGTGACACCAGTGGCGTAAGTTCATCCCAGACGCCCGGAGGCAAGTTATAATTTGGTGCCCCCCCTAAATAAAGTTTAAATAAATATTGTCTTCCACAGTTCTGCCCCTTAAGTACACACTATGCAATCCATTGCACAATATATCGTTCTGGTATAGATCAGAACGATATATCGTGCGGCTCGCATATTGTGAACGCCCAATCGTGCATGCCCAGGGCTCGTTCATCGCATCGTCCCATCTTCTGTGGGGCAGCACAGCATTAGGGAAGATACGGCAAACAACACCATTCTGCAAAATGCAGCATTGAACAACACATCGTGCCGTCGTCCACTGCATCGGCTAACAATTACGGAAGGTGCAATGTATTGTACCGTGGCTGGATACACACATTGTGTGGTGTGTACCTAAGTACTCTCCAGGTAAGGTATTGCTGTAATCATATATCCAGCACATACCACAACAGAGATGTGACTTTGTGTGGCACTAGAAGCAATTCTTATATACAAAAGAGCAGAAACAGCTGTTGGCTAAAAGTAGGTCTGTACTAAAATACTCTTAATACAAAAAAAACTTTTAGTACTAAAAATACCTTAATACGCACGACAGCTGTGCCATGGGCTGGCAGTATCTGTGATAATAGTAAGGGAAAGGTTAGGGCAAGGAGCGCAGCAGGGCACGGCTGCTACTGACCGTATTGTAGAACTCTGTTATAGAGGGAACAATTTTGTAGTTGTCCTCGCACCAGTCCACATCAGAGCTGCCCGTCTGAAGCTGGTCCCATATCCTCAGAGACACCATGGCAAAGTGCGGGCTAATGGTCACTGGTGGGCAGCACAGGCTGAGAGGAGGCAGGTGACCAGGGACTGCGGGTGTCCTGAGCTTGTGCCCTGGGAGCGGGGGGCAACAGATACAGAGCCATACAGCAGGTGACACCAGGTCAGCGTTTATTCCCTCACCGATGTAACTGCGGCAGTAGCCAACAGCATCAGCACTGCATGGAGGCAGCATCAGCCTGGAAGTGTCTACTATCAGCCGGGGAGAGGAAATCTTTGAGCCGCCCCCCTGCAGGGTAAGTGCTGGGGTGTCTCCGAGTCCTGGGCTGGCTTTTCAGTCAGGTAGGCTTAGGCAGGTCGCGGTTGTCACATGCTATGTGACATCGTCACGTCGCAACCATAGAGCGCCACTCTGGGAGCAGCAGCACTGCAGCATATCATGAAGAAGGAACGCCGCTGCTGATCAGCGCTCAGATGCTCTGGAGGTGGCCCCGGAATGGCCCGGGTGACAATGGAGCCATGTGCCCCCTTCAGGGCTGACGCCCGGCGGCTCCATTGTCTCCGGGAGTTCCGCCACTGGGTGACACTAGTATCAATTTAGCCATTGTAGAATGAAATATTATGGACCTTGCTAAATATCTTTGGTCCCTTCTGGTGCGGTAAAAACTTTCCGGTGAAACTAGTTATGATTTAGTCATTGCAGAGCAGAACACTAAGGCCCTCACTAAATATCTTTGGTCCCCTCTGGTGTGGCAAGCATGGGTGAACCTGGTGGGTGGTCCTGGGGAGCACCAGACCACCCATTAGCCTTCTTCATCAATACACCATTTTTATTACTGTTTTGAATGGTGCCTGGACAGCAACACAATGCTTTGCTTGCTTGGCTGCACTGGACCAGGAGGACCAGTCACCAAGGTAATGTTGCTGCACCACTGCTTCGCCTCCCCTCTGTGTTAGATGGACTAAAAGGAATCAGCCATGTACAAGCGTGACGTGACATCATGATGCCAGGCCGTGCACACTCGCTTGCTCTGTCAAGAAGAGCTTGTGGAGGTCTGGAGGAGCTGTACATCAACACTCAGAGGAGTACGCTGACCAGACATTAGTCACTTATATCACTTTTACACTGAAGTCCCGGGTCTGACCTGGGTTTGGAACACATTTCCAACCCAGATCAGACCCGGGACAGACCCCTTTTACATTGCGGCACCAACCGGGGTTATGCCCGTGTTAGCATCGTTCACACCGGACCCGGGTCTGCAGTGACCTGTGTCTTCTGGCATTGCAGTGGACACTTGGAGATGATGTAATCTCCAAGTGCAACTGAAGCCGGCCAATCAGGCAGCATGCGGCACGACCCAGGTCACAATTACCTTTACAATGCAGGGTGACATGGGAACGACCCGTGTCCAACCCTGCCATCTACTCTAGCTGTGTCACTGGACCCGGGGTGATCCATTTACATTGACAAAAATCCCGGGTTGATGCACGTTCACATGCAAAAACTGAAGTTTTATGTTAGTTTAAAAGGGGTTTCAGTGACTGCGACACTGACAGCTGCCACTGCCCCAGTGCCCCACTGCCAGACATAGAAGAAGAGGAGAGGACGTTAGAGAAAAGCAATTTATATTGCCAGGTAAGGCAATTTTTTCATGCTGCAGCTTGCAGAGGAGGGATGATAACAATGATGATAACAAATTTATCTAAAAAATTATAGGGAGTGGAAAAAAAAATCTATTTTATATATATATATATAAAGATGCCATGGCTCCCATAAGGGAGAGAGCACCACTGTGAATGTAATTTAAAAGCCCAGGTTCACCAAGTGTGACATCACATTGGGGCCTACATTGAAGTCCCTCCCTGCAAAAGGATAGCTCTGAGCACTATTCAGTGCAGAGTATAGGCTCCTAAACCACACTCCAGCATTCCTACCTCTAGTGATCCTTAATGCTCATTCCTGACCCTTGACTCTTGCTTGTGACCTGACTGCGTCTCCTTCCTGGTAACTTGTTATTCCAGTTTTGACCTTGGCTATTCTCTGTGACTTGTTTCCATCTGATACCTGGTACTACTTCCTCCATCTGGATCTGACCCGGCTAGTCGATCACAAGTGTGTTTACTACGTACCTTATCACACCTGTACTAGGCAACCAAGTCAGAGGACCGTTATTTGCGTGGGTCCCTGGTGAATACTGCCAGCACGGTAGACTCCGCACCTCTGTACTGGGTCTTGACAGAATACTCTGCCCCAACATGTATGCTACTGGTAATCCCTCGGGGGAATTGCTAGAAAATGTCCTTACTAAGGTCGAGACATGGGTGATCAGGGCCAAATCATGCAGTGCCAACAGACACTTATGCAGCAAGTAAGTACCAATCAATTACCTCCAGTACAGTTAGCACCATCTCCTGTGGTATGTGTTCCAGTTACCGGAGCTTCTGCCTCGCTACAGATTCTGATCCTTTGAAGTTTGTCGTGACCCCAAAAGCTGTCGGGGATTTCTGAATCAGTGTTCGATCCAGTTCAAGGTCCAGGCTACAAATTTATCTTTTAAGAGAACCAAGGTGGCTTACCTCATCGCCTTGTTGTCTGGTCAAGCCCTAGCCTGGGCTTCTCCATTATGGGAGAGAAGCAACCCGCTGGTCAATGACAGAGTAAAATTTCTGAAAGCCTTCAGAAAGGTGTTTGACGAACCCAGATGAGTGTCTTCCGCCACCTCAAGTATTCTGCAATTGAGACAAGGCAACCAGTCCATGAGCCAGTATGCAGTACAATTCAGAACCCTTGCCTCCGAGCTAGGATGGAACAATGAAACCCTGGTAGCTGCATTTATGCAAGGCCTTTTAGAACAGATTAAATATGTACTGTTGTCCAGAGAGCTACCAATGTCACTGGACGACCTAATATCCTTATGTATTTGGGTAGACCTTCGTCATAGAGAAGAGGCATGAGAGAGGGATCAGTCACGGTGATTCAGTTTCAAGCTCGTTCCTCGTTTCATGGCTCCTGTTAAACCTCCTGAAGAGCCCATGCAGATCGGGAAGTCACATCTCCCTGTCACATAGAGGGCATGGAGGTTCAATAATAAGCTGTTTCTGGCTGTTCTTAGTGCTCGGGAAATGAGAAGGCCTAACTGAGCAAGGAGTGGTCAGATTAGGTGCATTTCAGCACACCCCAAAAGAAAATGCTTCTTCTCAATTTACTAATGTGAATCTAGAGAAAGCCCTTTTTATACTTGGGAGCCGATGACAATTACATCACAGCCAAAAATGTCCAGAAGTTAGGAATTCCTAATGTGCTTCTTCATACTCTCTTGACACTCTTTATGCTCCATATCAGTCCTTCAGGGATGTGTTCAGCAAGAAAGCCGCTGAGACTCTGCCTCTTCATTGGGAGTGGGACTGTGCTATAGATTTATTATCTTTGAAAATGCCTCTTCGTGGAAGAGTCTTCACTCTCTCTCTTCCAGAGACCCAGGCCGTTTCCGAATACATTAAGGAGATTTTGGAATGCAGGTTTATAAGAGAGTCCAAATTAACTGGAGGAGCTGGTCTTTTTGTCGTCAAGAAGAAGGGTGGAGGGTTAAAACTTTGCATTGAATACCGGGGTTTGAAAGCTATCACCATCAAGGACCAGTACCATCTACTTTTGTTTGATCAAATAAAAAGGCCAAAGATTTTTTCCAAGCTAGATTTTTGCGGGGCCTACAATTTGATTAGAATCCTGTCTGGGGCGGAGTGGAAGATGGTCTTCAACACTCATGATGGCCACTTTGAGTACTTGGTCATACCTTTTGATATAAGCAGTGCTCCTGCTGTTTTCCAAAAGCACATGAATAACATATTCCGAGACCTGTTATTTAAGTGCTGGTAGTGTATTTGGATGACAACCTGATATTCTCAGAGGATGTTGCAAATCATTGCAAGCATGTATGTGAGGTGCTGTTGTGACTCCAGTATAACCAACTCTTCTGTCAGCTAGAGGAATGTTCCATTGAGCAAAAGGAATTGATGTTCTTGGGCTATATCATTTTGGGCTCTAGGCTTCAGATGGATCCCAAGAAACTTTCCACCATTGTCAACTGGCCTCATCCAATCAGGATGAAGGTGATACAATGCTTCCTGGGTTTCTGCAACTTCTACCGACATTGATACTATAGTGTGTCCCCTTTAGGTGGAAGAAGTGCTTGGCCATCTAAAGCAGTGTTTCATTTCAGCACCTATTCTAAAGCAACCCCACTGTGACCAGCCTTTCTTCCTGGAGGTGGACACTTCCACGACTGGGGTTGGGGTGGTGCTTTCGCAAAAAGATGTGGAAGAAAAATTGTTCTCTTGTGGTTTCTTTTCCCTTAAGTTTTTGGCCCAGAGAAGAATTATGCTGTAGGGGATAAAGATTTGTTATCAATCAGGCTGGCTTTGCAAGAGTGGTGATATCTGTTGGATGGGGCAAAATTTCCGGTAACGGTTTACACCAACCACAAGAACCTTACATATCTTAGAACAGCTCACTGCTTGAACTATCATCAGTTTAGAATGTTGTTGTTCTTCGATCACTTCAACTTGGTAATCACTTACAACCTGGATAGCAAAAATATAAAAGCAGATGCCCTGTCCCGAGCTTGCTTTGTAGAGGTAACTAGCAATAGCAAGGGTCCTCCAGGGAAACCGTTTATAGCACCCGAACTCCATGCAAAGCTTCTTCTGTGGGCACATTCAGCACGCTTCAGTGGTCATGCAGGTGTTAAAAGAACCTTGGAGCTAATTCTCAGGGGCAATTGGTGGCCGACGGTCCATCAATATGTCAAGAATTTTGTGGCAGCCTGCCATACCTGTGCTCAACACAAGGTTCCGCACATTCTCCATCAGGTTCCCTGCTCCCACTACTGGTGCCTGACCATCCTTGGACCCACATCTCCATGAACTTTGTGACAGATCTACCTTCCTGCCAAGGGACAGATTTTCCAAGGCTGTCCATTTTGTTCTGTTAAGGGGATTTTCTTCAGCTCCAAAATTGCCAAAACCATTTATAAGAGAAGTCTTTAGGTTACACGGGTTCCCGAAAGGACATTGGATCTCATTCAGACCCGGTCACAAGCGCTGAGTGCTTGCAACCGGGTCGATGTTTTGGTCCTGTGCGCACGCAGTGGCCGCACTGCGCGTGCGCAAGCCCCGGAGCGAGAGAGAAACTCTCTCGCTCCGGAACTAACTACAAAAGGGACGGCTGTCGATGTTGATCGACAGTTCGGCCCGTTTTGCAGGTGGGGCGGTGGGGTGGTTTCACAAACGGAGGCGTTCCTTAAGGAGTTCCTTAAGGTTTCACAAATGGAGGCGTTCCTTCCAGAGCAGGAAGCTCCCTGGGGCTTGCGGTTGCCGAGACCCAACCTTAGGGTCTCGTCGCAAGTCCCGATAGTCGTGATGGTCTTGACCATCACGACCATCAACCTGGTCGGTCGCTAAGCCGTGGGTGGTAACCCACAGCTTAGCTAGTGACCAGGAGGCCGCACTAGAAAAAGCAAGTGGCCGCCCTCATTCAGAGCGAGTGGCCGCTTCTTGCGATCGCCTCTGAATGAGGGCCTTTGTCTCTGTCAGAGGGGTGCAGTTTACCTCTAGATTCTGGAGAGCATTATGTACTGTAAGTGCTTTGATGTCAGAAGTTTACACGGATTTATGTTTCCGACAATCAAGATGATTGGATCTCTGTTACCATGGGCTGAAATGGCCCATAATAATTTGTTCCATGAGATGTCGGATAACTTTGTTTTTTATACAGTATGGTCTGCACCAAGTGTTACCAGAATTGCCAGTCTATCGATCAGTATCACTCCCAGCTGTTCGTAGTACTGTAAACCGCTTCCTCAATATCTGGAAGGAGGTAAAGAAGAATTTAAACAACGCTTCCTCATGGTGCAAACTTTCTGCTAACAAAAAGAGGAGGAAGGTTCTTATGTGGGGTCCTGGTGATAGAGTCTGGTTATCAATCAAACATCTGTGCCTAAAAGTACCCACCATAAAATTCGCTCCCAGGTTCATTGGCCCCTTTTAGATATTCCAAGTGATTAATCCAGTGTCATACTGGTTAAAACTTCCTGGCACACTCAGGATACCTAATGTGTTCCATGTTTCTCTTCTCAAACTACTGGTTATCAATTGGTTTGAGACACCTAATAAATTCCACCTGTGGCTATCCCAGTAGACCCTCAGGAGGAATATGAGGTGAAACAGATCCTGGAATCCATAGTGTTGCGAGGCACAGTGCAATTCATAGTAGATTGGGAAGGCTATGGTCCAGAGGAGCACTGCTGGGTCAAGGCCTTGGATATTCATGCACCTCGACTCCTTCGGAGGTTCAATCAAAAATTTCCTAATAAGTCATTTGTGGGGTGTTTGATGCCCACCCCTAGAGGGGAGAGTAATGTCACAATGTATCGGGCTCCCAATCCTTCATACCGGGTCTGGCAGCGCTAGCTTCCTACGGCGTCTAAAACAAAATAATTCCCTCATCTAAGTAGGACTCTTCTTCCTGGTGGAGTATTTATTTAATAAATAACACTTTTTTATGAAATATGTCCTGTGCCTCTTTCTGTTGTTCTCTCCACAGTTCCTGTCGAGCGACATGCCAGTAACATCAACAAATCTATGAGCATGATAATAGCCAACATGTAAAATGAAAATAAGACTAACTGAGAGATCCAGGCATGGCTCAATGAAAGTGGTGTTGTAGTCAGCTTACAGACTGTGCGCTGTCATGCATTTCAAAGGACGATGGCCAGATCTATAACTCATTTGAAATGCACATGGTAGGTACTGTAATGACATAAACTTTGTTTTAATATTATTATTATTATTATTATTATTATTATTATTATTATTATTAACAGTACTTTATAAAGTAAATTAGGTAATGTATTACAATTTCATCTTGCTGTCATTGTAATGTTTCTAGTCAACTTTTGTATTGAAGTATTGTACAATATGTTTCATTTTGTTTCATTCAATTTATTTTTTTATACTGTAGGTCACTGGACATGAATCCAATTGAATTGGTCTTGGCAGAGTTGAAAAGGTACTTCAGGTCTGATGTGAAGCCGACAACTGTACAGCAGCTGATATGGAATAGTGAAGATTTGGTAAGATGTACTGACACCTAAGCAGTGTAATAATTATATAAATCATCTGTTATAGTTGAAAGAAATGGTCAAGCCGCTGGTATGTAGCTTGTACTGTACTACTATATATTTAATGTAATGAATATTGTGTATTCATAAAACTGTATTTGCTTAGGTCAATAATGGAATATTGCAATAGTGTATGTGTCAATAAATGAACCTTTGTGTGCTTTTTTGATAAACAGAGTACACCCTTTTTCTATTCTATGGGCCGGATTCAATTAGCCTCGTTAATTTACCTTAGAGTAAATTTAAGATAACCGCGCTGGTACAGAAAATAGTATAGAATATATTTAATAAAGTAAAAATACAGATAAGGATTTATAGGACAATAGATAAATCATTTGAACATAGGGTCAGCAATGTGTCACATGAGTTGGATACTTAATTATTCTTATACATAATTAACATGATGAATGGATCCCTTAGTGTTGTGTGTATTGGGTAAAAATAGACAAATTGGTGACTATTAAAAAATGGGCACAACAATGTAATATATGGTACAAATACTCAATATATTCCTAATATAAATTGTTTATGATATTGTATGATGGCCTTCACAATAATTTGTTTTATTACAGAAGTTAGTTTTACACAATACAATCTATTATACCACTGTTCAGTATAGCTAAATGTATATTATTTCAAAAACAAACTGCCATATCCTTAATTCTCTCTTTTGGATGCTAAATAATGAAAACAAAGCAGTGGGAAATTAAATATAAGTAAATCCTGTTATCTGCCCATCACTATTCCTGAGCAACTCTTTCCTGTTATCTGCCCATCACTATACCTGAGCAACTCTTTCCTGTTATCTGCCCATCACTATTCCTGAGCAATTCTTTCCTGTTATCTGCCCATCTCTATACCTGAGCAACTCTTTCCTGTTATCTGCCCATCACTATTCCTGAGCAACTCTTTCCTGTTATCTACCCATCACTATACCTGAGCAACTCTTTCCTGTTATCTGCCCATCACTATTCCTGAGCAACTCTTTCCTGTTATCTGCCCATCACTATACCTGAGCAACTCTTTCCTGTTATCTGCCCATCACTATACCTGAGCAACTCTTTCCTGTTATCTGCCCATCACTATACCTGAGCAACTCTTTCCTGTTATCTGCCCATCACTATACCTGAGCAACTCTTTCCTGTTATCTGCCTACCACTATTCCTCAGCAACATACTTTTACAAACTGTGTAAAAAATACATTAAAAACACATTTACATAGTATAAAAAAAACAAATACTAACAAATGAAAGTAGCAATCTCAAGTTGGGGACCAATACGCTATGATCTCTACAAGTATTTCAAATATGGGTTGTCATCACTATAGAGATGGGTTATAGGAACACACAACTGGCTCTGTATTGAAACTATCTGTGTAGTGTGACTGAGAAATTATCTCTTTCTCACAGGAGCCCTCAGCAGTGCAGCTCCACTCTGGCTCTCAGGGAACCTCAGAGCCTCTGCCCTGACCAACTGCCATTCACTTCCAACTGTCACTGGCCTCACCCCCTGACACTGCTCATGTGACCTGCTCAGGAATAGTGCTGGGCAGATAACAGGAAAGATCCCAAAAAATGATTTTGGCAACCCTGGATCCTAAATACAAGTTAGCAGCAGAATGATTTTAACCCTAATCAATAAACTGCCATTTGGGATACCTCAATATAACTCAGTTAATGGTATATACAAACTTAACTGTGCTAACATAAGAGATCAATCACCCTTGTATTAGCTGTCTACATAGAACAGTTTGTCCTTTTCGTTTTGTCCACATATAGTGCTACATAAATGTTATTTGTAACACAACTTTGGGGTAGATGTACTAAGCCTTGGATAAAGTACCAACCAATCATCTCCTGTCATTTTTCAAACACAGCCTGTAAAGTGATAGTTAGGAGCTGATTTGTTGCTACTTTTCATCTTGCCACTTTCTCTCTTTCGAAAGGCTTAGTACATCCCCCCTAATGTTTTAGTAACATGTTATATCAAATATATCAAATAGAGACAGAGTTTCGCAGAGGTAATGGACTGTTAGATATGCTACTACTTTTAGTCATGATTATGGAATTGATTTATACATATGTCAACCTCAGTTTTGTTGCTCAGAGTCACAAGTCCTGAAAACAAATTTCTAATCCCTAATTTATTGAGGTATTTTAGAAGATTAAGCGTACTGTACAATAATATCTAATATGTACTTATTGCTATCCATAATAATGGTCAGTCGCTATTGCAATATAGAGTCCTCCTCTAAATAGTCACTATATAATTGCTATGTGCTCTCTGCAATCTTTTTACCTGGCTTGCTCTTACGTGGAATGGAATAATTTATTTTTGCTACATATGTTACACAAAATCTTTGGATGGGATAACTTACTGGTGAGGGCTATAGATGATCCAATTTTACTTCAGTCACTCTATCTGCAGCTTCCAACCGCCACACTGTAACATTCCGTGTTACTGGAAACATTCCGTGTTACTGTAAAATTCCGTGTTACTGTAAACATTCTGTGTTATCATGGCAACTCATAAAAAACTGCTTGTCAATTTTTGAATCAACTTTATTGTACGCAGTTAAGTTTCATAAGCTGGGTACACATCAGAACGACGTTTATCCCAGCCGACCAGACACAGATGAAAGGAAATATCGGGCGGCCATACACATTGCATGATCCAGTATACGACCGTGCTATATATCCTTCCATCCTGCATTCACCTTTAAAAAGGGAAAAAGGGAAAGGTGTTGTTTCAAAATGGCGCACATAGATAAATGATTTATTTATATGATAAAACTTGACTTTTATTCAATATGCATTGAAAAGCGGACAAATGTCAGTGAAATATGTTTAAAATAAAGATATATAGATAAGAATAGAAAATGTTATAATTGGAAAACTTGTAATAAAAACAATTATCCCACTGTGTGTCTCCGTTATTTTGTAATCTATTATTAAATATCTTATATTAAACCATCATTGGTATAGTAGATTTGTCATGTGAACTAATTAACCATTTTGTATGGGAAGGAGATCCGATACCTTATCGTGGTATTAAGCAAAGAATGGCTAAGAAGTATTGTTACTAATATTTGCAGTCATTCAAAATTCACTGTAATGGAATATATTACCATGAATAGGATCAAATATTAATGTAAGTATACCGCAGTATAGGCCTAAATGTCCTGAATTAGCCTTTAATATTAATAGACATATTTATATCAGATCGACCTTTTTAGATGTACCTGGTAAATATGTACCATACACAGATCCTAAAGAGAAGATGAAATTACTGTATGAAATGGTAGAGTCCCTAAACAAGTAGGACACGATGTAATTGTCTGAGAAAATAGCTATATTCTTCCTTAATTAGCCCTAATATTCAGGACAAATAAATAATGAGGAAATGTATTCTCATTAGACACAGACATTTATTCACACCTCTCAGTATATATAATGTAATACAATTGCCAGTCCTTTAGGAATGTATCAGTGTTTAAAGTATCTCCTAGGTTAGAGATTATTATGTCCTAGATATCTCCTAGATTAGAGATTAATATCAGTTCTGTGTTACCCCAATCAATCTTGATTCACCGATTCTGACCCAAAAGTGATCGGAATTGGCGAGTCTGGGATTTTTAACATGTAGTATAAGTCTAGCAGTTGCACATTACAAAGCTGCAGGTTGTATCTGTCTGCTGCCTGCTCTGAACTTGGACCATGGCCTAGTCACTCTTTCACCTGCCTGTCTTGACCTTTGACCTGTTTCTGGATTCTGATTCTACTATACCCATTGTCTGTTGTCCTGTCTAATCATCCTCATTACACCTGCTGGTGTCCTGCTCACATCTCACCAGTCACACTCGGTGCTTATCCAGGGCACCATATACCTGTGTGGATACAACAGCAAAGTCAAATTTTCCTTACATGGGTCCATGGCGAACAATTGAACCCTGGTTAGACTCTGTGCCCCTAAGGGGCTAAGTGGTGCCAAATTGAGCTGACTATACTACCGTATAACTCACCTCTGCAGGTGGGCTGGCTCATATCACAGAGTTGGACATAAGACCAACCCTCAGACAACATCCTACCACCATTTAATCCAATAGCTGATACTCTTAGAAAGTTTTCAAAATATTTCAAACATATCTGATTATTTAGTCAAAACCTAAATGAATTAGTGTGACAGTAAATCAAACTGTCCCTTGTAAATGTACAGTTATAACAACCAGGCCTATCTGATAAATCTATTCTTTAACACATACAGAATATTACTAAATATGATTTAATATGACAAAAATAAACAATGCTTTTTAATTCACAGTTTTAGCATATAAACATTGTCTGGAGCACCATGTACCATACGCAACAAGTTTTATCACTCGTTGTGAGTGATAAAACTCATTGATAATTGAGGTCCTAAGCCTTGGAGAGTGAAAAAGTGGAGAGTGATAAAATACCAACCAATCAGCTCCTGTCAATTTACAGGCTGTGTTTGAAAAATGACAGTTAGGAGCTGATTGGTTGGTACTTTATAACTCTCCACTTTATCTCTCTCCAAGGCTTAGTGCTTCTCCCCAAATGTATTTATATATTCACTATAGATTGTTTTCTGGAGAAGCACGGATAGGATAACCTGGCTATGAAGAGTTGAGAAAGTGCCATCAGATAAGCTTATGTTTTATTTGAAAGTATGCATTTATGTATCAACATATTTAAGGGTTCAGTGGTTGTACATTCTTAAATATGAGTGCTCTACCTCTCTTATATCTAGGAAGGGTTTGGTTTTGATCATCTGGAGCAGAAACAGGTTGGAGGAGGAAGCGGGGTAGCTGCACAAATACACTATTTTGGACTTTTTATAATTGTAGTGAGCACGGAAACCTAGATAGAAAGTAAACATCAAGATTTTTACTGGTATTAATGTAGTTGTCTCTGGTTTTGTCTATAGTTAAATGTTTTTAATAAGAATTTGAATTTACACTTCTTTGTGTATTGCTAGTATTGTTATTTCCCATGCTATTAATAGTTATCGATTATTCACTAAATTCTAAACAATTATTCACTATAAAAAGTCAGGATCCAAACTATCATATTTATTTTTAAACCAGAAACTTTAAATTATATTGCATTTATTCTCTTGTTCCATTTTACCAAGCATGTTTTGGGTGCTGAGAGATAACTTAATAAAAGTCTTTATTGGGATACAGGGGGAGATGTATGGGATTTGTACAGAAACGGCCACCGGCTGCAGTGCTCATCCACTGCTGCATGCAGGAAGACGCACGATTGGATGCATCGGTACAACCATCGGACGCACCATCAGAAATTGCTCCAGCCTTATGTCAGATACAATTTCTCCATCTAAACATGGCTATCGGGGTCAGTGCAACTGTGTCTTAAGACGCAGTCTCTGACTGCTACACACCCGCATCTGGCAAGGCACCCGCCTGATTCATTAAGGATCGCTATTTCTAAAGCGTACGCAGATGGCCGATTGATGCATTTGCATCGCAGTGTGTGCGCGTGAAGGCACCACTGCGATCACATTGCAATCACACAGACCACGGAGAGCCATCGCAGAGTAAGTGACAGGCTGTGAGCGTTTGGGGGTGATGACGGGGGAGTGGTCGGAGAAACGTAGGTGTGTCTGTCCGTTTTAACGCCGTTACATGGCCATGCATAAATTAGCCAGTGGGATTGCATACGCAGCTTGAGTACTTACTGCGTGCAACGAGGTTAGCAATTTCTTAGTAAGGTCAGGGCTGCTGTAATTCTGCGTGAGGGACCGATGGTACTCGATGTTACCAATGTTCATTGAGGTTTGCAATGTGTTACGGATGTCAGATAGCGGTAGTGGGAGGCAGTGGATGTCTCCAGGGGCGTAACTAGACCTAGGGGGGCCCCATAGCAAAATTTTCAAGGGTCCCCTGCTCCCCCTCCACAGGACACCGGGAACCTGAGTCTTCATAGACTCAGGCCCCGACGTCACAGGCTGCAGCCATGGCTGGGACATGAATGCGCCTGCCGCAAGGTCACACCCTTATCTAGCCTGCTTCCCCATGCCCTCCCGTTGATTGATAGATGATGTCACTGGGAGGCGAGATTTCATTGCAGGGGTGGAGCTTAAGCCCGGTGATGCCAGATATTACACAGCTACGGCTGTTCTGTTACTGTAGGTGCAGGGGTAGGGCCAGTCCGGGCCCCATAGCAGCCGTGTCCCTGCACCTACGGTAGTTACGCCAGTGGGCATCTCTATGCTGGCAGTGTGATGGCATTGCCTTAGCATTCATTAGTATATTTTCACAGCCGAACTGCGCGTGATTATGAAGCAGCGATAACAATAGCGATCCTTAAGGAATCAGGCCCTCCTGCTGCAGCTCTGGGTGGTAAACTTCAGGATACAGGCGCAATGTAACTCGGACACATGCGCAGATTGAAAACATCGTCCACTTGCGTACAGCAACAACACTGCGTGCAGCTCTGAATCCTGCTCACAGTATCTACAGCTCCTAAAACCAGTTGATTATCACTTTTACCCAATTAGGTTTGTACTATGTTGTCAGGTGGCACCGAGGGCCTGATTCAGAGCCGCTCGTAAGCGGCCGCTCGTTCGCTCTGAGTGATGTTCGCACAACTGCGCATGCGTATGGTTCGCAATGCACATGCGCAAACCAGTCATTGCGGTCGGAAATCGTGCGCTCATAAAACAACAAGGGGCTGCTAATTTGATTGACAGAATGTACCGTTTGTGGGTGGTAACAGGGGAAGGTGCTTGAAAACGGGGGAGTGGAGATCCAAACGCAGGCGTGCCTAACGGTCAAAAGGGCGTTTAATGGGAGTGCATAATTAGTAAAGGAGCATCATCGACCACGTCACTTGGTTGTCTTTTAGCCTGAACTGCTCGCAATGATAGCGGGAAGTAAATCCTACCACAAGCACTGCGAGCAGTTCAGATGCCTTTCGATGTTCCCGATTAATCTAATAAATAACGAAGATGACATGTGATGCGAACGGCAAAGGGGCGTCTTTACAAAATAGCGAGCGCATTTTTCGGACGTTCGCTCAGACATAGAGGCGTCAACACACCGCAAAGAGCGAGCGCTCAATTTAAATATCCGGCCCCTTTTTAAGAACGAGCGTCCACAAATACCGTCCTGGGCTGAATCAGGCCCCGAGTCCCTTCTTTTATGTGATTGTAATCTTTGTATTTATAAAGATATTTTTTTAAATAATTTATTTACAATATTAAACACATGTTGGATCCTCCTGTCTGGATTTATTACATTTGTTTTATCGGTATCAATTTCAGGTTAAATATTGATATTAACTTTTTTCTTGCTCACACAGTGAAAGTGGGAAATTAATGACATTGTACACATTATACTACGGAATATGCAGTTCTTAATTAAACATAACGAACTCTAATGAATTGAAGTTTAAATACTTATCATTAATAATGACTTTTGACAATCGTTGGGCAAATTGTTCATGTTTGGATACAATCATAGTACAAACATACTTTCATGTCACAATTAATAATCCTTAGAAAGCTGTCACTCCAGTGTACTGTACTAGCTATTGCCCAGCTGTTTACAATGTGATATGGTTTGTGTAATGATTTCCTTACATTTTCCTTTTGGAGGATGAATCAGACAATATATTTCCTTGTTCTGTGTATATAGGATGCAAAGTGTTGCTAGCTCTTAAACCACTTACATAAAATACTTAAAAATGACCCATTGTCTGGTATGAACAGGGCAAGTCTTAAGGGCGCACTATCGTGGTAATTCTCAGTTGGAAGAAATTTGGAAAATGGTCGGAATCGGGGATTATTTACATGTTAAATTTCCCTGATCTGCCAACAGATTGCCAATCATCGATGGCCGCTGATCCATAGATTGGATCGCAGATCAGATTTACAGAACAGGGAATTGTGGCCTTAAATGTATGAGCCCCTTTAGACAAAAATGGGTTCCAGGGCTGACAAATTAATTTACAAATACATTTGAAGTAGGGGTGTATTAACGGTCCCCCACCCTTAACCAGCTGCCGGTCATCTCCCCAAGCCCAGCATCTTACCTAGTGGTAGCAAGCAGGTCACTCCTCCGTAGCGCCATGTTCCCAGTGATATTCGGGAAAATGGTACATGCGCACAAGAGAGCAGAGACTATGGCACAGTGAAAGAGTCTTTGCTTTCACTGCATGGAGCCATCTTCCCACAGTTGTCTCTGCGGAGGAAGAGAGACCTGCTTGCCGGTAAGTATACTATGGGTACAAGGTGTGCGATGTGGAGTCACCCCAGCCCATGTGCACAGCACACCCTGCAGCAATTATAAATACGCCTATGATTTGAAGGTGTTACACTGCTGTGACTGAATATACAACACACAATCCGAGATGCAGGTTTACACTTTTGACACTTTTGACACTTTTGGCCTAATTCCGAGATTTACGCAATGCTGATATTTACGCAGGTGGAGTGATTTTTAGCCAGTGTGCATGCGTGAAAGCCAGTGCCAGATTAAGGTTCACATGGGCCTGGAGCTGAAATTTATGAAGGGCCTATTGCGTGAAGCGCAGGGGGTGTGACCAGTGCCATGGGGGTGTGACTACTGATGTGAGGAGAGGTTGAAAAAGAGCAAATCTTATATTCTAAGTAAATATATACATTGTTGATTATAATGAAAAATGAATAAATCCATTTTTTTTCACCATAATTAACATTGTACATTGCTGTGAGGGTACTTTGTGACCTAGCAAATTTACGCTACGTGCGCTCTGCGAACCTTGTTTTCGATAAAATAATTAAACTAATAATCAATCATACGACTATTACAACAGTTCAAAATATGGCATAATAATAATCAAGGGTCTCATTATGTCATATTTCATACTATGGGCCTGATCCAGATGTGGACGCTATTACTCAGCCTCAAGGAAGCGCTGGTGCAACACTGTCCAACTAGAATGCAAATATAGCAGGAGGAGTCTGTAGGATATAGACACCCTGCATGCATCTGAGATCCCACTGCAGCATCCATAGACACTGCCTCAGATCACCATTGTCACCATCTGCCCCTAAACGGCAGACTGCGGCTCAGGGAGTACTGCGACTGTGATCACAGGGCCCATTGTGCGCATGCACCCCACAATCAGATATGTACATATACTATTGGGTTTATCTACATATCTTATTCAGGCCCTGTGGCCATATAATGTGTGTTTGTATATAATATACACAAATGTATAGAATACATATATACACAGATTCTTGCACACAAGCATACCTTGCAGTACAACGCTACAGCAGGCTTTTGGAACTCCAGGGTCAGCAGGACTGGGTCACGAGGAGGAGGCAGGGGTCACCTTTACGGAGCTCAGCTGCTCTATCCGTTCAGCCATGGTAGTGGGGTGGCATGACATCACACGTCTGAGGAGGCGCTGAGATACCAGGCGCGCAGGGGGGGCCTGTGAAGCCTTCCCCTGTGCCGCCTTTTGTATTATGGTGGCCAAGTGTACAGCATGATTCCTTGGGGGAAACACTCTCTGCCCATTGGGGAGGGAGACTGCAGAGGACTTAACCCTGAGCACCCACCAGGCGAAATAGGGGGCTGGGGGACACATTTGGGGAAATGTTACAGTAATTATCTTAGTAAGTGATGCAGCTGCTGGGGTACTTAGTGGTGCATGAGTGCAAGCTCATTAACCCAGCTAGTGAGAGAGAGCTTGCAGTAGAGACTGCTGAGCGACCCTGGGGTCAGAGCAATTGTTACCTGGGAGAAAGCATTAGCTCTCCATTAGAGGCAGCAGGATCTCTAGGTGCCATGCATCTGCCCCTTGTCATGGATCTAGCTCCAGTCCCCGACAGCCGCCTATGTGCTGGCTGTATGACTGTGGATGCAGGCAGCGGGACATCCCGGCTATCACTGCCAGACTTGTCCCCTATACCTTTCCATTCAGCTTCAAGCCACACATATTACACACATACTGTACATTCACGTTACTTACATCGAGGACGTCCTGCGCAGGCATCATAGCAAGGCCCACTGCTGCTCTATGGGAAGTGTAGTTCTCACGGCCATAGACTCCCATTAGTTACTGCAATCATTGCCGTGCAGAGACACTATAGCTCCCATCGGGCATTGCGCGGTTGGGCAGGGACTGATGGAGTTTGAGCTCTAGATGCTAAAAGTTAAATGCAGTGGCAGGAACTGTCCGAGACTCGATGCCTGGACTCATCTCGACCCCCCAAGCAGGCAGAGCAGCCAGGGAGGTGTGTGGCGTCAGATCTCAGGCAGCCGCTGACAGCTTTTAGCAGGATTTTTTTTCCTATTGCCTCGGGGATCTGTGATCCTGTGGGCCTATTTTCACTGGGGGCCTGGAGCTGTAGATCTATCCGCCCCATTGTTAATCCAGCCCTGGTGAAAGCCACACTGTGCACGCACAGTGATTGTATTGCGATCACACCATCCCTACATGCAGCGCAATCTGACAGTGCAACTGATGACACCATGCAGCGGGATGCGGCAGGGGCCGACATATCGGGCAGTCAGGCACCGAATCATCTAATGTGCTAATGTGTACGGCCACCCAATATTTGTCAAAACTGGATTATTGGCTGAGACAAGATCAGTTTAAAATTGAATCGCAGCGACACCATCTTGCGACTGGCCGCAAGACGCCATTTTGCAAAATGACCGCCTAAGCGCCATTTTAGATAAACGCACACTTTAGTACATGTGGCGATAATACTATTAGCATCATGCAAATGCATCTGTGACCATGTGGCGATTCACCAAAAGCCCATTTCATTACTTTACGTATTATAAAGGATATATATTTCAGAAATGGCTTTACAGTATGCCAAAATTGCATTAGAGCAAGTGGCCAGGTGACAACTGACTTGTGTAGATAAGCTTCCTGAATAGTGTTTGCCCTCACTACAGGTGGTCTGGCTTGAATACACACCTTACATTAGCAAGCTTCCTGCACTGACATGATTTCAAAGATTAGAGTGTCATCTTAGTTCTGTCTCTTGTAGCTGGGTTATTTGCATTTCACACAAGAGACAGGAAGAATAAAGAGTTTTTCTTTTGCTTTATAGTATATGATTTAAGTTGGTTCAGTTAGTTTAAATGCTGTGAAATAAAGATATTTGATAACTAAGGTTCTATACATGTTAAGACAGCAGTGTTTGGGTTCTTACTGATGCATACTCTTTCAACAGAATTCCGGTACTATCGGTGTGGAGATCGCATCATGCATTCCCAACTTATGCACCGCAGAGACTACAAGCAACAAAATGTATATTTTAGGAACAACTGTTAGGATGTAGCATGGGGGCGGGGAGGGGAAAGACCCTCAGCTGTTATAGGCAGGGAGAGTCTATTTGAACCAGCCTGTTAAATGCACTGTAACATATGCTTCCCCCCTGGGAACCAATGACATCAGCAACAAACTTCTCTATTGTCCGGTCTATTCTGGGGGGTATAAATATGTGTGCTCAAATGCTGGGATTTTAGTCTTCTTGCTGAATGCTGAATGACGACGGGGTTTCTTGCTGATGCCTATCACCGGGCTTGGGTCTGTATAATTCCTTTGCGTCTAATTGTGTCTGGATCAATAGCGTGTAACTGACTGTACTTTTACTTGAATAATACTTGTGCTTTGGAACCACAGATTCCAGGTCTAAGTCTTTATTTACTGTATGACTGCGTACGCAAATTAGCGTCATCCTTAGAAGGTATAGGCAGGATATTAGAAGATACAGGCAGGGGTATATAAAGGTTCATTTTAATATTAACAGATGGGGGCTCATCGAGTGAAGTCACTTACATACTCACACGGCACATACGGCTAACGATATCTCAGCAAAGGGTGGAGTGGCCACATACAGAGTTTTCCTGTAACTGCTTTGTGCTGAAAGATCGCTATCCATTTTCGTGTGAGCAAAGGAAGCTGACTAGAATCCAGGGACAAGAGAGGAAAAAGTTTGTTTTCCTTTGTTGATAGAACCTAACGTTTAAAGGGGTGCCGCAGTATTGAGTACACGGCTGAGTCGCAGCTTTGCGCACAGAAAAGACGCACTATTGCGTACGCAGTTAAAAAGTCATTATACTGTTGGGTAGTAGTCGCATTATTTTGAAAATACATCCGCGACGCAAAATTGCAATATGGGCGAGCCACAAATTGGCTCGCACGTGCAGCAAGGTAGCGTTGTGGAGTATATTGCCAGCAGTTCACGCTCACCTCCCCCACCTTATGTGGATGGAGGTGCAAGTACAATTACCAAAAATACCCATAAAAATGTAACAAGCAATTTGTACCCTCTCTTAAGCAACCATAAAGAAAATGTTTATGATATGGATGATGAGCCTATTGTAATGTCTGCCATTTCCCATGCTGTGCAAATGATAGATGCTGCATCACCACAATCATGGGTGGTGCCGCCATCTCCATCGGTAACAGCAAGGGAAGTGTTCACACACTCTGCACCCGTAGAGGAAGTTGTTAATACCATACGTAGCAGCAGCAGATTAAACCCCCAGCCAGGTAACCAGGTCAGAGGTAGCAACGCTACCAGTCTGCATCCCATTCGGACGATAACTGTTCCGAATGGAAATGCAGATGCGAACGGTGTAGTGCCCATGAGGGAAGTAGTAATGCATTGTCCCTGGACAAGAGCAGAACTAAATTCCATCATAAATGATTTCCCCGATCCCAAAAAGGAACTAGCCAAATGTCAAAGATTTTTGAGAAATGTGGGTAGTTCTCATGAGCCAACTAATAAAGATTGGCGTGTGGTGTTAAGGGCCTGTCTTCCACGCAATACCGACGTGACAAAATTTATCATGGATTGTGTATTGGATGGTGACATTCCCTTAACAGACCAAGTAAACCAAGGTAACATTTCCCGCATTGTAACTCAATTGGGTATATATTTTCCAGTAGTAGTTAACTGGAAAAAAATTTTCACAATTAAGCAAAAGGAGAGTGAATCTGCAGAGGATTATTGCGTTCAGGCTCTGCAGGCTATCACCCAGTACACTGTGATAGAAGATATTAAAGATAGCACTCACCACAGGGGAATGATAGTCACGGTACTCATGGACGGTCTGAGAGACGACTTAAAGACTCGGGCTCAGACCTCACAGCCTGGCTGGAGGGGACTTACAATAGATAACCTCATAGAGTCTGCCACAGAACACGATAAAAATATCAGAAAGAAGAGAGAGACCCAGAGCGAAAAACTAATGGCTGTCAAATCCAAGCTATGTAAGGAATGACAATAACATCACAGCCAACCGACACACCTGCACCCACACACACTCCTGCACCTGAACAATTACACGTCCTCACCAATCCCACACCACAGCAAACACATCCTTACCCCACATATCATACACAACCACAGGTCCCATACTCATATCCCCCACAATATCCTTACCCTCCCTATCCTTACCCATACCCACCACCTTTCCCTCTTGCTCAAATCCCACAACAATATATTTTTATTGTTTGTGTAGCACACTTTGAGGGTGTCACCACCCTTTAACAGACAGACGCACGCTTGTCGCTGCTGCTTTGAGGATGCAACTGCGGCTACAGCCCACACAATTCACAAAGACAGAAAAAAGAAGAAGAATATTTTTATTGTTTGTGTAGCACACTTTGAGGGTGTCACCACCCTTTAACAGACAGATGCACGCTTGTCGCTGCTGCTTTGAGGATGCAAGTGCAGCTACATCGCACACAAGTCACAAACACATTAAAAAATAGTTTTTTATTTTTTGGAGCACTTTGAGAGTTACACCACCCTTTAACAGACAGACGCACGCTTGTCGCTGCTGCTTTGAGGATGCAAGTGCGGCTACAGCCCACACAATTCACAAAGACAGAAAAAAGAAGAATATTTTTATCGTTTGTGTAGCACACTTTGAGGGTGTCACCACCCTTTAACAGACAGACGCACGCTTGTCGCTGCTGCTTTGAGGATGCAAGTGCGGCTACATCGCACACAAGTCACAAACACATTAAAAAAATAGTTTTTTATTTTTTGGAGCACTTTGAGAGTTACACCACCCTTTAACAGACAGACGCACGCTTGTCGCTGCTGCTTTGAGGATGCAAGTGCGGCTACAGCCCACACAATTCACAAAGACAGAAAAAAAAAGAACAATATTTTTATTGTTTGTGTAGCACACTTTGAGGGTGTCACCACCCTTTAACAGACAGACGCATGCTTGTCGCTGCTGCTTTGAGGACAGTATCATATGCAGTGACAGTAGACTTGTCAGAAATTGTTGGCACGTCCTTCAGTCCGGACCAGATGTCCAAACCAGCCCTTGACTTATGACACAGGCGCACGCTTGGCGCTGCTACTATGTTGATGCACGTGCGGCTACATCGCACACAAGTCAGAAACACATTAAAAAAATCGTTTTTTATTTTTTGGAGCACTTTGAGGGTTACACCACCCTTTAACAGACAGACACACGCTTGTCGCTGCTGCTTTGAGGATGCAAGTGCGGCTACAGCCCACACAATTCACAAAGACAGAAAAAAGAACAATATTTTTATTGTTTGTGTAGCACACTTTGAGGGTGTCACCACCCTTTAACAGACAGACGCACGCTTGTCGCTGCTGCTTTGAGGATGCAAGTGCGGCTACATCCCACACAATTCACAAAGACAGAAAAAAAAAGAACAATATTTTTATTGTTTGTGTAGCACACTTTGAGGGTGTCACCACCCTTTAACAGACAGACGCACGCTTGTCGCTGCTGCTTTAAGGATGCAGGTGCGGCTACAGCCCACACATTTCACAAAGACCAAAAAAAAAAGAACAATATTTTTATTGTTTGTGTAGCACACTTTGAGGGTGTCACCAACCTTTAACAGACAGATGCACGCTTGTCGCTGCTGCTTTGTGGATGCAGGTGGAATCTAGACGGGATTTGGAACCGGGGACACACTACCTCCATCAATTGTCTAAATCCCACTGCACTAATGGCGGATACCGGACGCACGCCTAACACCAACATAGCAGTCAAGGCCTCAGTTATACGTTTTGCTTCAGGATGACTGCTGTCGTACTTCATCCTCATCGCTAGGGACTGTTGGAGGGTCAATTGTTTAGTAAAAGTAGTGATGTTCCTACTTCCTCTTTGGGATGATGAACAACTCCCAGCAGCAGCAACAGCACTAGGAGGAAGTGGTTCTTGATCTTTCCCTATTTTATTTTTATCGGAGAAAGTTTGGTCCTCCATTTATGTTATATTGATATATACGTGCGGCTAAAGCGCACACAAACACAGAAAATATTTTTTTATTTTTGCTGGAGAGTAGTGCACTTTTTGGGTTACACCACCCTTTAAGAAATGAGCCAGCCGGCTCTTTACTTATGGGACACAGGCGCACGCTTGGTGCTGCTCCTTTGTTGATGCACGTGCAGCCACAGTGTACACAAACACAGAAAATATTATTTTTTTTGGTTTGGACTGGAGTGTACTTTGGGGGTTACAGCACCCTTTAACGGTCAAGCCAGCCGGCCCTTTACTTATGACACAGGCGCACGCTTGGCACTACTTTGTTGATGCACGTGCGGCTACTGCGCACACAATTCACAAACACAGAAAATATATATTTTTTTGGTTTGGACTGGAGTGTACTTTGGGGGTTACAGCACACTTTAACGGTCAAGCCAGCCGGCCCTTTACTTATGACACAGGCGCACGCTTGGCACTACTTTGTTGATGCACGAGCGGCTACTGCGCACACAATTCACGAACACAGAAAATATATATTTTTTTGGTTTGGACTGGAGTGTACTTTGGGGGTTACAGCACCCTTTAATGGTCAAGCCAGCCGGCCCTTTACTTATGACACAGGCGCACGCTTGGCACTACTTTGTTGATGCACGTGCGGCTACTGCGCACACAATTCACAAACACAGAAAATAATTTTTTTTTTGGTTTGGACTGGAGTGTACTTTGGGGGTTACAGCACCCTTTAACGGTCAAGCCAGCCGGCCCTTTACTTATGACACAGGCGCATGCTTGGCACTACTTTGTTGATGCACGTGCGGCTACTGCGCACACAATTCACAAACACAGAAAATATATATTTTTTTGGTTTGGACTGGAGTGTACTTTGGGGGTTACAGCACCCTTTAACGGTCAAGCCAGCCGGCCCTTTACTTATGACACAGGCGCACGCTTGGCACTACTTTGTTGATGCACGTGCGGCTACTGCGCACACAATTCACAAACACAGAAAATATATTTTTTTTTTGGTTTGGACTGGAGTGTACTTTGGGGGTTACAGCACCCTTTAACGGTCAAGCCAGCCGGCCCTTTACTTATGACACAGGCGCACGCTTGGCACTACTTTGTTGATGCACGTGCGGCTACTGTGCACACAATTCACAAACACAGAAAATATATATTTTTTTGGTTTGGACTGGAGTGTACTTTGGGGGTTACAGCACCCTTTAACGGTCAAGCCAGTCGGCCCTTTACTTATGACACAGGCGCACGCTTGGCACTACTTTGTTGATGCACGTGCGGCTACTGCGCACACAATTCACAAACACAGAAAATATTTTTTTTTGGTTTGGACTGCAGTGTACTTTGGGGGTTACAGCACCCTTTAACGGTCAAGCCAGCCGGCCCTTTACTTATGACACAGGCGCACGCTTGGCACTACTTTGTTGATGCACGTGCGGCTACTGCGCACACAATTCACAAACACTGAAAATCTATATTTTTTGGGTTTGGACTGGAGTGTACTTTGGGGGTTACAGCACCCTTTAACGGTAAAGCCAGCCGGCCCTTTACTTATGACACAGGCGCACGCTTGGCACTACTTTGTTGATGCACGTGCGGCTACTGCGCACACAATTCACAAACACAGAAAAAATATTATTTTTTTAGCACTTGGGGAGAGCACCCCTGATGGACAGAGCACCCCCTGGACAACACTACAGCACCCCTTTAGGACTTGGACACTGCACAGGACTTTGGAGTGGACACAGCCCCTATGGAGAACTGACTGCACAACACAGTCCAGCCAGCCCCTATGGACTTTGAAGTAGTGGACACAGCCCCTATTAACAACAGCAGCACAGCACAACACAGCCAGCCCCTATGGACTTTGAAGTAGTGGACAACAGCAGCACAGCGCAGCACAGCACAGCACAACACTACTCAGCACTACACTACACTACACTACACAGCCCAGCCAGCCCTAACTCCCACCCTCCCTCTTCACTGTCCACAGCCGAGTGAGAAAATGGCGCCGACGCGGGTACCTTATATAGGTTCCAAAATCCGCGAGACTCGGAAGGCGGGATGATGACGTTTTGCCTCGATTTCAGATCCGAGTCAGGCCAGAAAAGTCGAGCCTGACTCGGATCTGCCTCGGATCGGGGAGGCTCGAGGGGGTTCGGATTTCAGAAATCCGAACCCGCTCACCCCTAGTTTTAACTGTCACCAAGTGGGACACGTAAGTAAGAACTGCAAAGTGAAGAACACCACACAGGAACACGAGTTTCCCATGGGTTCATAGGTAACCTCAGTATCTTCTCCCAGGACTTATGTGACTGTTTACAATCTTTTCAACCTGCCAATGTATCTGTTCTAATGTACAATGTGGACGATTTATCGTTGTATTTTAGGTCATGTTTAAATGATATTAAACTGTTGTGCTTTATCTCCCACTCATAGGACACAAGGTTGCTAAGGATAAATGGCAGCCATGCCAGGCTGGGGTCGACTACTCGGAATACTATCCAACCCAGTGGCACAGACATTATTTAGAGCAGTAGCTATTAATAACAAGATTTAATTGCAGGAACCTGTATGCAGATACTATATCCCTAGAATTATTAAAAATGATAGGGGGACTTATTTTACAGGTGACGTTTCCAAGAACATGTGTAAGATGATGGGTAACAACACTAAGATTATTCCAGACTGTCTTTTCCTTTATTTGCCCCCCTTTGAGATACTGTTCAAACAGGCTGCCTCATGTGAAAATATGATAATGAGGTTACTGTGCAGGGTCTCACGAAGATGAATGAGAATAACCGAAATTGAAAGTGTTATTAACTAACATGTCTAATGCAACCTGTCATGATGTCAAATCTGGAAGAATTTGTTATGATCCAAATTTTTTTTTAGCTCAGGTTGTTTGACCGATCGGTGGAAAGGTCCGTATCTGACGATACAACATCCTCAAAGGGTGGCCGGGGAAGATACGTGGGTCCATTCCACTCACTATAGGCAGGTTAACCAACCGGTGGAGATACAAGGCAGAGACAAGGCCGATAACGTGGACCTGTCGATTGCGAGCTTGTGCCGGAAGGATTAAAAAGGTGACGGTGAGATATCTGAGCTAAAGAAATGTGTAGATCAGTGCTTCCAGCAATGGAGTGGTCTGCTATGGTCATCCTAGTTCTTTTTCTTTCCAGAGTTTTGTCGTGATGATCTGTTTGGGGATACTCAGTGTCTGTGATGGAGGACCGATTGAGGAAATGGGAGCTGATGGCAGTGCTGATGGAGTGGAGTCAGGAGGAGTGCAATGCCAATCAGGGGAGTGTCTGACCAATTTTAGTATCGTAATTGTTATGTTATTTGGGAAGAATACTTCCAGAAGTTATGACCCTCACACATGTTGAAATGCTTGGTATACATAAAAACACACCATCACCATATCTTCACACGCAATATGAACATAGAGGCAAAAGAAATATGATACCTGGTGATGTGCATAAAACCGCTCAGTTAATTAGTGAGACAACTGGCTTCCAAGTTTTAGTTGCACTGGATCCCACCAGAATTGCTCGGGGTACATTAAATTTTAGATATATTCAGGAACTTGCTAAATTGATAGATAATATCACCGAGATGTACGATGACACATTCAGGTACACAGGGAGACAATTGCAAGCGTACAAGAAAGAACTGGTGCAACACAGGCTAGTGTTGAATTATTTAACTGCTGTTACTGGAGGGTATTGCGTAACATTAGCCACCCAATTTGGAGTAAAATGTTGCACCTATGTCACCAATGATACCAGCGACCCTAAGGAGGAGATAGATCGGAGGATGGATGAAATTCTGCAGCTAAAATGGGAACCATAATGCTTCAGTGGCTGAAGTAGGGGAAAAGATAGAAGGATGGGTTTCATGGTTGAACCCAGTGAAATGGTTCTCAGGTCTAGGGGAATGGGTCCAGGAAGTGATCGCCAGCATAGGCAAATTCTTGATCCTTATACTAAATTGTCATCATAATAATTGGCATATGCGTCCGGTGTGTTCCTATTGTGTTGAAGTGTGGAAAATGTAAAAATAGAGTAAAACAAAAGAATGAAATTATGATAGTGGCCAGTATGAATACCGAGGTAAATACAGAACTGCATTACAACCCTGAGCTAGGAAATACCATCATTTAATGTATTATATTTAGACATGCATAGAATGTATTATTGAAATGTTATTTTTAAAACACCTCAGATAATGTAAAGTCTAAATTCCCCTTCAAGACTGCTTTTATAAGACTGGTGCATCCCCACACCCTTCACATGATCTTCCAAGATCCGCGGTGTGCGTATAATAGTAGTTTTATGTTCCCACTCAGAGATACATTATTGATGGATTAAGAACCACCTTGTGCCATCCCATAATAACACTAAATAATATGTAAATGTAAGCCTAAATTAAATTCTAATAGCAGATTGTGATAGCATGTTGTTCGCTATCAAAGGGTGGACTGTCAAAACTGGATTATTGGCTGAGACAAGATCAGTTTAAAATTGAATCGCAGCGACACCATCTTGCGACTGGCCGCAAGACGCCATTTTGCAAAATGACCGCCTAAGTGCCATTTTAGATAAACTCACACTTTAGTACATGTGGCGATAATACTATTAGCATCATGCGAATGCATCTGTGACCATCGCCATAGGTTAAGGTGATTCACCAAAAGCCCATTTCATTACTTTACATATTATAAAGGATATATATTTCAGAAATGGCTTTACAGTATGCCAAAATTGCATTAAAGCAAGTGGCCAGGTGACAACTGGCTTGTGTAGATAAGCTTCCTGGATAGTGTTTGCCCTCACTACAGGTGGTCTGGCTTGAATATACACCTTACATTAGCAAGCTTCCTGCAATGACATGATTTCAAAGATTAGAGTGTCATCTTAGGTCTGTCTCTTGTAGCTGGGTTATTTGCATTTCACACGAGAGACTGGAAGAATAAAGAGTTTTTCTTTTGAAGCCTGGGACAGGTGGGGGGGACTGCTCACAGAGTGGGCATGTGGAACTATCTGGCTCAGCATGTCACACTGCTAAAATGTTCACTCAGTGAGAGTTAACTGCACCCTTCCTCATACACACATTAATATGTCTTTATACCAAACCCCGAATACTCACACATTACATATTCACACATAAGGTTTAATAAGCTTTAAAGTATATGACTTAAGTTGGTTCAGTTAGTTTAAATGCTGTGAAATAAAGATATTTGATAACTAAGGTTCTATACATGTTAAGACAGCAGTGTTTGGGTTCGTACTGATGCATACTCTTTCAACAGAATTCCGGTACTATCGGTGTGGAGATTGCATCATGCATTCCCAACTTATGGACCGCAGAGACTACAAGCAACAAAATGTATATTTTAGGAACAACTGTTAGGATGTAGCATGGGGGCCGGGAGGGGAAAGACCCTCAGCTGTTAGAGGCAGGGAGAGTCTATTTGAACCAGCCTGTTAAATGCACTGTAACATATGCTTCTCCCCTGGGAACCAATGACATCAGCAACAAACTTCTCTATTGTCCGGTCTATTCTGGGGGGTATAAATATGTGTGCTCAAATGCTGGGAATTTAGTCTTCTTGCTGAATGCTGAATGACGACTGGGGTTTCTTGCTGATGCCTATCACCGGGTCCGGAAGTGCTGCATATGTATACTGTACTTGGGTCTGTATAATTCCTTTGCATCTAATTGTGTCTGGATCAATAGCGTGTAACTGACTGTACTTTTACTTGAATAATACTTGTGCTTTGGAACCACAGATTCCAGGTCTAAGTCTTTATTTACTGTATGACTGCGCACGCAAATTAGTGTCATCCTTAGAAGGTATAGGCAGGATATTAGAAGATACAGGCAGGGGTATATAAAGGTTTATTTTAATATTAACAATGTATAGACATTGTCTGATGTGTACCCAGCCTTAGACTTTATAGACTGATTTTACAATAAAATAATGGGGTTCTTAGTGCGCGTTTTGATCATATTTTTCATGCTCACCTAAAACAACAAGCTGGCCTTTTTCAGATGGGAACCGACACTAACACTTTATCATTTTAATATGAGACTTACCATACTGTGTGCCTCTGAAATATAACTTATACTGGTAGAAACCATATTGCTCCGGGCCCAAATAAGGCAGTCACCACCTTTCAAATATCCAAACTTCATCTAATATTAAAATAACTAGAGAAGAGATGTGCAGGTCAGGAATCCAGGAATAAATGAGCACACCCGAACTCAGAGGTTACAAATCAAACTGGGTCTTCCCACCAACTTTGGATCCTAAAATGATGCAAGATGTCACCTTCTTGGCGCCAGATCACGTATTTTTTTAATTGCATCTAAAGTTCCTCCTTTGTGATCGGGCACCATTTCACATAAAGATCAGAGGGAGAGGGTGTGGACTGTGGGCTGCAACACTGTTCAGGTACTGTGTCAAAAATATAAATATAAAACTATTGTGTTTAGACACTGTTCTAAAAAATAATGTCATTTGGGTGCCATTACTAGGAGCACTGTGAGGCACTCCTAGTGTTTTCAGGCGCTGTGTTACAGTATTTTCATATGGATCAGTTGATAGTACAGCAGAAACAGCACCCCGGTACTAGTGATGCCAATCATGATAATATTTCGCCATCTACTAGAGGTGGTCTAGGGAAAAGAATGTTTAAGAAAGGGCACCTGAAATATAAACAATATTTCACAATGTTAAATAAAACATCACCTTTATTAATAAAAGGAAAATTTACTGCCGAAAAATTTTAAATTGCCAATATTCCATACACCACATGCAGTGTCAAGGAAAGGCTCAGGTCATGGCCTTCCTTTGTGAGTGGTGGTCTGCTCTGGGACACTGAGAGGGGGGGACAGGTACTAATTACTTGGGTCCGGGCTTGCTGGAGGGGCCCGGCAGACCCTGTGGGGAGAGCGATCACACTGAAGCCGTGGCCAAACACAGTCAGGCATCTTCTGAAACCTCACATGCAACAGCTTCTCACTCTTAAATCTACATGTGTCTCTTTTAAAACAGACAAATCAGTTCAACAAAAAAACTAAGGTTGAAGTAAAAACGGTGTGTTCATATACTTCACAAATCCCTGAGGAGATTCTATGTGTGTCCACAAGTGCTATGTGTGAGTCTGACATTTCTGACACTGGGCATGATTAACTACAGATTGTAACTGCGACTGCAATAGTTCAACTGCAATAGTATGCTAATCCACTGCGATCGCTATGCTGTCGCAGCACTACACAAGGGTGCCCACTTTACCTTACACACATCCATAATCCTTAGTAAGACTGCAAAACCATCAGCAACATCGAGTACCATCGGAGCCTCACGCAACTTTTGCACAAGCTCTGACCTTATTCAGGAATTGCTAACTTCACATTTTTGCGATGGGTCTGCATAGTCTCTGCAATCACAGTCCCGATCGCAGTGGCCAGTATGCGCATGCACACTGCGACACATAAGCATGCGCAGGAGGCAACAATCGGCCGATTGCGTGCATAATCGCAGTTGCGATCGGTAGTGAATCAGGCCCACTGTACAGCTAGAGAAGCCTCCTTCCACCATTTTCACACCCTCTGCAAATGTGGAGATGAGCAGCAGTAAAAGTAAAGATGGTGATTTAGAAATTGAGGCTGCTACGGTGGAAGTGCAACATAATGAGGGGGTAATTGTGCATCCAACACTAGTGAGGATGTTGATGATGATGTTGTTTGTGTCAAAGTAAGTCAGCCACCAGTGGCAGTTCTTGCACTTGATAAAAAGAAGGCCATTGTCATGCCTGAGACAAAGTAAATCCACCTCTTTTGTGTGGAATTATTTTTACCAAAACCCTGACATTTTTCAAGCCATCTGTACTGTTTGTGAAGCTAAAGTAAGTAAAGATAGGGACATTAACCATCTTCGAACCTCCTCCCTGTTACGTCATTTGCAGTGAGTTCATGCGGATTATTTGGAAAAGTCAAAAAAATCTTGTAAAATAATACCAAGCAGTCCAGCATCAGCTAGCAGCAGCATGAGTCGATCCCAGCACATGCAATCTCCACTGCCAGTGCCTTAAACATCAATCTCCTCTTTAATGATCAGAGGTAGCCCTTCTGCATTCAATTTGAAAAGCCTCCCCTATCCAGATGAATTTGTGTGCGCTGGGGCTGCTGCTGTTGGGGATGAATCTTTATCCCAGAAGGGAACCAAAAAGACTAGTAGTTTCAAACAAAAATTGACTGTCAACAGCAATCCTTTGCAAGAGGAAGCAAGTAGGAAAGCTGCCATCCAGTTGCACAGCATATTACATCCAATATCCACCATCAATGCACCTGGACAGTTAATTCTACACCCCTCAAAGGAGTCTTTTTCTTTACCCTCTCTTGCTGCAACCATTCTCCTCTGCCAGTACCTGGCTGAAGTATCAATTAATTAACAAGCAATAAATGCTTTTCCTGGCTTCCACTAAATAGTACTACACCTCAATTTATCTGTTCTGGCCATAGGCCTCTGATCTAGTTCTTTATTAATTAAACATTCTATAGCATTGTATAGTTTATATTAAACTGCCATCCTGTCTGCCACTGAGCTGTGAGAAACAAAACAAATTGCAATATTGCTCCTCCGGGAGCCCCGATGAATAATAGATATCATTCGCAGACATGCTTCATAAGATTGAATGGAGCCACACTAATTGGTCATAGTGTGGGAACTGCCTCCATTCTCTTTATAACTATTTTCTTTTTGCTTATTTGAGCATATCTCCACTCCCCCATCCATCCGTCTCTTCAAAGGACAAAGCACCTGGACCTTTTGGAGTTTCCATAGCCTGAGTCAGATTATGGGCAGCGGAATCTGACTGTGCAGAAAAACATCAGTAGCTTTTGCAAAGGCATCGCACAAATATAAAGAGAGCAGAGAGGGTGAGAAGGATATACTGTATACTGACTAGAAAGTGTTTGCTGCCATCTAGTGGCTGTTTTATTTTGTATTTGCTTTTCTTTGGCATTAGAATTAATTTCACATAAATATTATGTTTCAAATTATATTATAACTTTTAAGAATTGCAATTTTATATATTTATTAGATGTATATATTCTAGTAATTTTTAATAATGCATGTCATTTTTTAGAAATGTAAATAAAAATGCATCTACTGTACCATCTAAGAGATAAAAAAGACTTTTATTTCAATTAAAACAAATTTGTACACTTAATTATCATTGTGTAAGAGCACTGACATGGGTGTAACTACCAATGGGAACAGGTATTAAAGGGCTCCTCAGCTCCCAGGCACTGGGCTGATGTTGTTGAAGTTGCAAAGAATTGGTGTGGTCATGCTGTAAATAGAGCAAGGGGTTGTATGGACAGGGTGCGAGAAAGCAATGAGATATCTTAGCAGGCATATTTTAACCCTTTTTATGAGCCCCCTGACACATTTTAACCCTTCCCTAGAAAGATGAGCTAAAAAATGTTATATGTTATCACCTATTTGTACATTGATAGTCATTGAACATGTGGTAATTATATAATTGCAGCCCCCCTCCATATTTTATAAATCAGTACAACTTGTATGAATGTACAATGTTTTGTAGGGTGAAATGACTGACACACACCAAATAAAAACCACCCAACCACTCCTGTGTGTTGTAGTCAGGGCCGTAACTAGGCCATGGCACAGGGCACCGCAGGGCAGGGGGGGGGCCTGTCAATTTTCCTGTTATAGATCATTCTCACTTGTAGCTCCCTTTTCTGTTATCCCCAGCATCTCCTGGCCTCCCTTATCTCACCCCTGGCCCTTCCCCATGAGACCATGGCTCTTTTTCAGGTTCACTATCTTATGTCCCTCTTTAAAAAATGGGGGGGCGCACCAATGCTCTCTCTGGCACAGGGCACCAAAAAGTCTAGTTACGGCTCTGGTTGTAGTATAAGGCGAGATATATAGTCTGGGTCGCTCCTCCCAGCTTCTCTGCCACTGTGTCCGCAGCGTCATTAGAAGATGTCTGCGGTCTGAAAGCTGCAAGGAGCCAGGCCCCTGATGTTGTAACAAAGTGGTTCAATTGCAGTACCACAGTATTGATGGGCTGGGGGAAGCCGTTGGTCCCCCCCCCCCCCAATGCCCGGTGCCCTAGTCTGCAGTCTGAACAGCTTAGTGATTGATTATTGACTGGTTTGGCAGCCCTGGGTCAGATTTAGCCCTCGGGAAAGGGAACCTGGAGCAAGTGCCCCTTTGCCCCTCCCTTTTAATCTAGTTATCCACTGGGCCCTAGGTAGGAACTTAGGTTGCTTGATGGATGATCTGGCTCTGGGATGCATAAAGCGAGTACAAATTAAGGAGCTCTGCCAGAGAAGGAAAAATACATGTAACAAAAAATACAGAGAAGATCAGATCAATAACCGTATCACTGGAGGCAGATCTTCCACACAGACGAGGACAAGGGGCACGATTCAGACCCGCACACAGCCGCTCAGCTGCTAATATATGCATAGGAAGCGATCGCACGGCCAGGCAAGAGGACGCCCACCATGTCTTAGCGAGCGGCGGCAGAGCGAACGTCATCTCCAGGAAGTGTATGCTTTATCAGTAACGTCGAGAGCCATCGGAGCTGCTCGCAGCCCTTGAGGTCGACCCTACCCCGCCGCAAGCACTGCAATCACTGCAGTCTGAAATACATCCAGATGACGTGTACAATGACACTTCCATGCTAGTTATGCACGCCCATGAAATGCCGTTAGAACGCACAGGCACGCCTGTATTTGCACATCCACTTCCCCGTTTTCAAAGACCAGCCCGTCACCACCCACAAACAGCACTTTCTGTCACTCAGGCTAGAGAGAAGAATAAGGATGACGTGCGATCGCTTCCTGATCGCTATGACTGGCTTGCTCACACTCAATGCGATGCATACGCATGCGCAGATTGGAAAAATCGACTGGCTGCGTGCGAACGCAGCCTAGCGAGCGGGTCTGAATCAGGCCCAAAGGCTTGTAAACTGTAATTTAAAATACGCAGTCCAGCGGATGAGGGGCAAGTTGCTTTAGTTAAACCTAAAAGAGGGGGGGGAGAATGACTACTTATAAGGTTTAGAGCAGTACATTTCATCTCATGCTCTTTACATTATGCCCAAATGTGGTACAAGATATTTGAAATATTTTCAAGAGGTGAAGAGAGCGTATTACATAGGTATGCCTAATATACAGTAGTGAGAGGGTGCAAATTATTCACCACACACGGAAGGATTTAATTTCAAACTCTTCAAAGCCACAGGCACTGGGCCTAGAGTTATACTTTGAAAGTGGCAAAGTTTGCCCCTTGCCCTTGAACCTAGGAGCTCATTCAGACCCGTTCGCTAAGCCGTGGACACACACTATGGGCGATCGTCACCCGTCTGCGGCAAGATATGCATGCGCGAACCAGTCACTGCGTCCAGGAATGATGCACACGTAGTACACAGACTGGACGCTAATTTGAGTGACAGATAGCGCCGTTTGTGGGTGGTAACAGGGGAAGGTGCTTGTGAATGGGGGAGTGGATGTGCGAACGCAGGCGTGTCTGCGCATCTTAACGGCGTTTTATGGGTGTGCATAATTAGCAAAGAAGCATCATTGTACACGTCACTTGGATGTATTTCAGCCTGCAGTGATCGCAGTGCTTGCGGTGAGGTAGGGTCTACCTCAAGCACTGTGTGCAGCTCCGATGGCTCTCGATGTCACCGATCAATCACACATTTCCTGGAGATGACGTGTGCTAAGAGAGAAAGGTGGGGGTCTTTATAATGGCGTGCGTTTTCTCTGCCGTTGCTCTCTAAGACATAGAGGGCGCCCTTACACCAGACAGTGCGATTGCGGAATTTGCATACCCGGCCCCTTTTGGCTGCAAGAGAGCGTAGCTTAGCGTCCGGGTCTGAATCGACCCCTTAATACATGAAAGTGCATTTACAGATGTATTACAGGTGCAATTGTACTAATGTAATGAAAACATTAATGGTTTTTACATTAGTGACTGTATAAAAACACAGATGTGATTCTACCTCGCACTCACTATTTATCTATGACTCTGGCTTAACCCATCAATATTTCTTATTCATGCAAAATGTAAAAGCTATAATGAATGAAGGGGATATCCTAAAGTATGAGGACACAGCACTCTGAAGTGACTTTTTAGTTTTCCCAAAGTTAAAAATTCTGGGCCTGATTCAGAGCTGGACGCTCTGACAGAGCGCTCGCTCTGAATCAGGGCCGGCACTCTGGTTTTTCAGAACGGCCTCCTGGCCGCTCGCATAGCTGTGGGTGACCACCCACAGCTATAGCGAGCGGCCATGATGATGGTCGCGATGGTCAAGACCATCGCGACCATCGGGCTTGCGACGAGACCCTTGTGGTAGGGTCTCGTTGCCGCAAGCCCAAGAGTGCTTTCGGCACAAACAGAGCCGAAAGCACTCCCACTGACATCACTTGTGATGTCAGTGGGGCCGGCCCCAGACGGTAGGCGTTCCCATGGGAACACCTCCTTCTGGGCAGCCACGTCCCCGGCCCGCCCACCAAAGGGGGCGTGCTGTCACTCAACATTAACAGCATGCCCCCTTTGGTACGAGACCCGGAGCGACGGTTTGCCCATCGCTATCTGAGTCTCGCGCATGCACACGACGGATCCGGTTCCGTCGTGCCAATGCACACTGGGCCACCATCGACCCACTTGCGAGCGCATAGCGCTCGCGAGTGGGTCTGAATCAGGCCCTCTATCTACTGTGAAATGCAGCAAAAGAGCACAAAAGTATAGGAGCCAAGGCAGAGCAGAGTGTACACCTATTTGCAGAGCATATCTGATGTGTTTTCACACCGCCACATGCCTGGAACCATGTGTAGACAAGTACGAGGGTTGTAGATTTGCATACATCTCAAACTGTGACTGAAGGGCAAAGTGGGCTGTGATGGGGAATTCTCTCATAAGTGATTGTTGGAGAGGGCATGTTGGTTGGATTGAGGGCAATGCAGATTTGGATGGAAGCATAAATACGCCTGTTTCCACACATATCATTTGCATTTACAACTTTAGAGTAGTATAGGGCTGGCACAAGTGTTCCCAAGAGATGGTGACAGCTATCAAAGTAAGGACCTCATTCAGAGCCGCTTGCAAAATGCCAGCGCTCGTTCTGAATGAGGGCGGCCGATTCTATGTTCTGAGCCAGCCTCCTGGCCGCTCGCTAGGCTGTGGGTGACCACCCACAGCTTTAGTGAGTGGCCAGGTTGATGGTCGCGATGGTCAAGACCATCGCGACCATCGGGGCTACCACAAGCCCCAGTGAGCTTTTGGCTCTATTAGAGCCGGAAGCTCACCACTGATATCACGAGTGATGTCAGTGGGGCCGCCCCCAAACAGCAGGCGTTCCGTCGGGAACGCCTCCGTTTGGCCAGACACCCCCCCACCCCGCCTACAAAACGGTGCGAGCTGTCGATCACCATCGACAGCCGTCCCTTTTGTAGTGAGCCCCGGAGCGAGAGAATTCTCTCTCGCTCCAGGGGCTTGCACACGTGCGAGCGGGTCTGAATGGGACCCTAAGATTCATACAACTTAGCACACATTTAGCTCCATGTATGCAATTACGGCCAACTTGCATGCAACTTTGCATTAGCCCCACAGTGTTTTAGTGAGCACATTTCCAAACGTGAATGAGGGTATACACCTAGGTATACGCCAGGCAGACAAGTAGGAGGATTTGTGTATGATGAAATGCTCTGCAGGGTTGCATATTTGCAGTTTGCAAAAGGCTCCAGTTGTACTAGGGAATATCAGATACCATACTCTGGGGCCTATACATCATAAATTTAAACTCTCTGGAGGTAATTAGGTTTAGAACTCGCATGGAGTTCTACCTAATTACCGGAGGAATTCATCATTCCTCCGCTCCATAACTATCTATTCCGAAAAGCTGTCATTTTTGCGATGATAGCTTTTCGGGAAATAGACACTTTTCCCTCTCATTATAACTTTTCGCAGCTGTAATCAGTGCTGCGCATGCGCTGTTACATCCGTAAAAGCAGTGCATGTGCAGCACTGCCTACAGCTGCGATAATTATGTGTGTGTGTGTCCCCCAATCCACCCCTCCGCTCACCTCCCTGTCCCTACAGCTGCGGTAATTTTGTGTTATTGTATGGGAAGTGTGGAAATTAAAGCAGGGGGACTTAACCAGGAGATATCAGTGATATCTCCTGTGTTAAGATACTTCATGAATACTAAAATAACGTTATTTAAGGAAAATGTCCTTAAAAACATTATTTTAGTGTTGATGAATAGACCCCTTTGCCTGATCAGTGCCTGCTAAATAGCTGTAACCATGTAAGTTATTGCTAAAACCTTTACTTTGTGCACACTGTGCTACAGCACCATCTGGGTCATCAAGGGGCGACATGTGATCATCTATAGAGTTTTCCTCACATTCCCATGAAGCCACAGTCTCCTTTACCCTGGACGAACATGCACATGCGCAATATGAACGATGATTTCATGAGCATGAACACTTACTGTACTCTGGACCTGATTCAGAGATGTACGCTACCTAGATGGTTAACGCACATCTCCGATGTTTGGAGGACTGCACATGCGCAGCAGGTGTACTGCGCATGTGCAGCCCTCGGACTGCGAGCCCGCTCACAGTGTGTCCCAGCCCTGATTGACAGAATGCGGCATTTGGGAGGCATTTGGGAGGCAGAGTGGGGGTGTTCCCTGGCAGCGTTCCCGGAAGGGAGGGATGAGGCCAGGGTCTGCGTGGGTGTTCGCATACTTCCTGGCCTCGCAAGCTGTCAGGACCCGGCCAGGCTGTGGGAAGCTTTAGCTCCTGCAGCCTGGTCAATGGAACATCGACAACAATTGCGACCGATGATCACGACTGTGTCAATGGGGACCCCCCCGCTGCGACTTGGGTAGCAGCGCTGGGATCACGCAAATGCAGCAAGGAGGTGTGTGACACCTCCTTCTGCATTTGCATTTTAAATGGATAGATTTGCACAGCTGCTTGTGTGTGCCTGTGCAATTCCATCCATCTCTGAAGTAAGCCCTCTGTGTGTAGCAAGATTACAGGAAACTATCCTGCAGTTACCCCGGGCGGAAGTAGTGAAAAGTGACCCCTGGTGAGTGTTACTGTGCAAAGAGTGTAAGTTTATAATTATTGCAGGGAGGTGCAGTCAGGGTAGCCAGGGGATGTAGAGCCTCTCCTGTCATACTCCTGAGATTTCATATAAAATGAAAAAGATAAAAATACAAAGAAGATATTTACAGACACTCTGGGGGTCGTTTAGAGTTGGCTGTGCTGGCAAAGTGACTGTGTAAGGGGGCACACTGCACGCTGATGTACGCTGTGCTATACTCTGCTGATTAATGCTGTGTCCAGAGACTCACAAGTGGCTGTGCTGTTAAAGTGACTGTGTATAGGGGACACACTGCTCGCTGATGTATGCTGCGCTATACTCTGCTGATTAAAGGGGCTTTGTCCAGACTCACAAGTGGCTTTGTATGCAAAAAAAAAAAAAAGTTTAAAAATTAAAAAAGACTTTGAAGAAAGTTAAAAGTTTAAAAAGAAAAAAAAAATAAACTTTTTTTGTGCTGTACCCCACTGTGTATACATGCACCTTGACTCCTTGGGCTGTATCCCACTGTGTATACAAGTACTGTGACTCCTTGGGCTGTATCCCACTGTGTATACAAGTACTGTGACTCCATGGGCCATAGTCCACTGTGTATACAAGCACTGTGATTCCTTGGGCCATAGTCTACTGTGTATACAAGCACTGTGACTCCTTGGGCCATAGTCCTCTGTGTATACAAGCACCATGACTCCTTGGGCTGTAGCCCTCTGTGTATCTGTACACAAGCACTGTGACTCCTTGGGCTATACCCCACTGTGTATACAAGTACTGTGATGTCTTGGGCCGGAGCCCACAGTGTATACAAGTATCGTGACTTCTTGGGCCGTAGCTCTCTGTATATACAAGTGCCGTGACTCCTTGGGCCGTAGCCCTCTGTGTAACTGTATACAAGTGATGTGACTCCTTGGGCCTTAGCCCTCTGTGTATACAAGCACCATGACTCCTTGGGCTGTACCCCACTGTCTATACAAATACTGTGACTCATTGGGCCATAGCACACTGTGTATACATGCACCATGACTCCTTGGGCCATAGCCCTCTGTATGTCCATAACACACAAGTACTGTGACTCAGTAGTGAGTGGCAGTGTTTCATAGATGTGCTTTAAACTGCAGTGTCTGTGCCACCACTCTGTCGCTTAGTAACCAGCCAGCTCACTGCAGCCTTTGGCCAATAATGGTGAAAATAATATTGTGAGCTGTGAGGTGGTCTAAATTGACTGTAAATGACTAGAAATTATGTTGTTATGATGTTATTGGAGTTAATAATACTCTAGGAACAAAAAAAGCCCAAATTATGTGATTATAGCTTTTTTGTAAATTTTTGTAACAAAATCCAAATCTAAATCCAAATCCAAAAGCAGTCATGGTGCTTTGGTAAATCCAAATCAAAGGCCGGACGATGAATCAGAGCCAAATCCAAATCCAGCAAAAATGGTCCTGCGCACATATCTAGTTTATGTGTTTTTTCTGTGGCACTACAGGTCCCAGCAGGTCCTGGATGATTTCTTCAAGCTTCAACATGATTTTTCAGCTATGTGTATGCAGGCACTTGTAGTGCTAAAAGTGCCTGCACACGCAAGCCGTTTTATTTATTTGGCTGGCTGCATTTGTGTGTAAGAGGTGTGTGTGTCTGTGTAGGCTTTTGTCGGTGTGTGTGAGTGTGTGTCTGTGTGTGTGTGTCTGGGGAGGTGATGGTGTGCTGAGAGACGATGCAGGGGGAGATGGTGTGGCTAAGAGATGCAGGGGGCAGGAAGTTACACAGGGGGAACGAGTCTGGTTGAACCGCTATTGTAAGATGATGACCTTGTTAATATTCCCACAAAAACAGGCATCATTCCGGACGATGCGACCTACATGAATAATGAATGCCGACTAAAGACGCCGTATTCCCATGGAGGATATATTTCTTCAGAGGTTCCACATTATGAGAAACCACCGTATAGGTAAGGTGTATGTGGAATGGAAAGTAAAGTTCCCAGAGTGACAAGAAATGGGTGGTGTGCCATGTTGGCACGCCCCATTTTTACTGGACATGCCCTCTCTATATGCGACCACACCCATTTTTTGCTGCGCGCCAGAGGCGCACATAAATATTTTTCTATATGTGTCTGTGTGGGGTGGGGCACGCCGTTCTTCAACTTGCTTTGGGCTCCAAAGACTCTAGTGATGCCTCTGGCTGTGTTTTTTCCTAGGGAAGAGGCACACATCCCCCTGCAGAATAGGCTTGGACTAGGTGACAGGAGGACCCCTTGCTTTAGGTTTTCTTCTTATCGTGTCAACAGCACAGGAATATAACATTGAGCAATTGCCCGGGACTTGGCTGACTCAATTAGGCATCTCGTAAGTGAATGTGAGCCAAATATGTCATCCATTCATAATGGCTACCTGTTCTGCAGGTGCACCCCACTGCTTCCAAGTCTGCAGGATGATTGCATTAAATAATGCAGTTGGACAGGGTATCCAACCTCTTTAATAAATGCCTTGAAAACCATACGAAATAGTTGCTATTTAAAGGGACTGTAACCTTCCATATGTCGTTTGCTTCATTTTGTCCAGCACAGAAGAGTAAATATGTTAGTTAGTTTTTATATTATTTCTATTTCACCTGATCGCTTTAATTTTTGTGTCCTTTCTGGACTTGACCACTTCCCCAATGACATCATGTATCACCGCCATATCCTGCACATCGCCATTAGGTCATAACCTTAAAGTATTATGTAGTGCGAAGATTATCAAATCTCAGTTCTATTTACAGGATAGTTCTGGGAGGCGTGAAACAGATTTTGGGTGAAAGAAAGCAGAAGATTGGAAATTAAGTAAATTATGAATTTGATAAGCAGTCTTAGTAGTACCAACATATAAATTACATCATGTTCTGTATTAAGATTATTTGAATATATTCATTACTTAATATTTATATGAGAAAAGAAATACACGGTAGGAATCCCTGAAAAATGTTGACCCGGATTGTCTGCAAGCAAAGTATTTCATTGGGACCCTTACCACAGCCCAAAGTTATCATATCACTCCTCAGGTGCCAGTAATCTATATGAGCTTCATAGAAATATTTTATGTCATTCAGAATGCAAGGCCTTTAGTGCTTTGTGAGTGTCATGAAATTAACATAACATTTTTGTTTTTATTTTAGTTTCTTCTTTGCTTTGGTCAGATTTTGTTTCTTTGTAAAAAACATTGCAAAACGTAACTGGATCCTCTTAATATTTTCCATACAACTAATTTTACCATTGTTGTAAAGGAGACAAGTGGGTAACACAACAAGATTCTATAGTAGCAGATATACAGTATTTACTGTAAGAAGAATTTATCACCTCATTTACTTTGCTAGACCTCACAGCCTGTTAACCTTCTAAGAGCCTCCATTATGAAAAAAACAAAGACCACATCAAGCTAAATCAATTTAAAATATATTTATTATGAATTTTTAGCACAAGGAAAACAACACTTTATTTTTACTCTACATTGTAAAATAAATTAGTGCCCAAGATTAGCCGGAGCCTCTTACAAGCTTGTCCTATAAGAGGACCAAGATGGTGGAAGCCTCATGACTCACAAAGAATCATCCTTCAGCACTCAGGAGAGGAAAAACCCCCTGTGGAGGAAACCTCTGGGGACCCATGGCTTGAAGGACTGCCCGTCCCTCTGGGCACTAGGAGGCTATGCAGAGTTATATTTCCAAACTTATTTAAAATATGAACATTTGACACTAAAATGCAGTATACATTTCACCACATTAATAAATAACATTGGCTGACGTCATTAATATACCTCCTGTCCACATCTCCTTAGATTACCCAATTTACATTCCTCACAAAGCTGCGCAATTTTCTGAAGAGGATGGTCATCCCCTTTTGAGAAGCACCGAGTTTACCCGAATGGCTACTATATTTCGATAGATGTGCTGTGCTGCTAGAACCTCCAATTATAGAAATAAACAAGCTCAAGGTCATATTTTAGGGTAGTCAAGCTCCAAGTCTGCAGGCACATCCAAGTGAAGTGCCCTTGTCTTTGATGAGATACTTACCTCAAGAGGATATCTTTCCCTCAGTGGGCTGGGTGCAAGAGATGTATTTGGAGTATGTTAATGACAGCAATGATAATGCTATGTCAGTGTCCTGGGCAGTTAAGAGTGGTAGCAACAGCAAAGAGCTCCCATTATGACATCACAGCATGACCTCACTCGTGTTCTACATTCCTTAAAGGAGAAGTGTACAAAATAATCTCTATTGATGTGTGATATGTTTATATTCTCCATCACCTCTGCTTCCCATGATACACCTGCCATTTATTACACATCTGTCCCTTTGCCATCTCCTTATTCGCCAAAGTTCTCTTTTACTGCATCCACTCATTCAATCAATCAGTTCCTAGCAGCTCTTTCTCATTTCATTAACCTGCTGCTTCTGTATAATTTGAATTTTTCAAGACTGCTACTTGGGTAGAAAACAAGCAAGGGATTGAATGAAAATAAAAAACACAATTAAAATGGCTAGTTATTTCTGCACCTCTATAGGTGTGAGCAAAGCCGAGCGAGGATTTCCTGCAGGATGACCAGCATTACATCAGCATGCAATATTCTGATGGAAACGTGCTGCTAATTGAATCTCCCCAATAGTCTCTGTTCCCATTATAGAATATAATTGCCAATGATGAAGATACAGTGGAGGACCCATTATGTCCATTATACAGTAGACTTTCAGGACTGATAAATATTCAGTTTAGCCTAATGTAACTTGATCAGTATGCAATATATCCCTGTTATGCTTGGCCACTATACAGATCAGGCCTACTGTGCTAAATATACGTCATACTTGCCTACTTTTGAAAAAGCATTTCAGGGAGATTGTGAAAGCACCACCTATGCCTATGAGTGCGGCGGTAAAGTGGGCGTGTCCTGCTACATCTGAGAGGCGTATCGTAACATTGCTTTACATCCACATGTAAATTAACCCCAAAGCAGTTAGTAAGATTTGGCAAGTATGATTTATAACTTATAAACATATTCTTTGTTTATTGTAATCATTTTTATAGTTAACAGTCACCAGCTTTGTGGAGCTCCCTAGGACTACAGGGAGACGAGGGGAGGCAATCGGGAAGCCGACTGCCTAAATACCGGCAGCCGGCTTCCCGACTGTCTTATCCCGGCAAGGGTGAAATGCCGGGCGTCTAGATGTAGACGCCCGCATTTCCCCGATGCTGGGAGACCGGCGCTCGGCATCACGATCATAGTGATGCCGTGCGCGGGAGTGGACAGCTGCGGGGGGGGGAGGATTAGGTTTAGGGCTCCTGAGGGGGACTTAGGGTTAGGCACCCCCCCGGGAGGGTTAGGGTTAGGCTAGGGGAGGGAGGGTTAGGGTTAGGCACCCCCGGGGGGGACTTAGGGTTAGGCACCACCCCAGGGGACTTAGGTTTAGGCAGAGGGGAAGGGGGTGGTTAGGGTTAGGCACTTAGAGGGGGGATTAGGGTAGGCAGTCTGGACTGTGATTGGTAGATAGTGCTTCTAATGGGAAGCACCTACCTGCCGAAGCAGTCCCTGGAAGTCGCGGGGGAGAAGGGAGGAGGTGCACGTGCGTAAGTTCCCCTGCCAGCTGTAATGAACTTCTACGGCATGCAGCTGATGCAGTCCCTAGAAGCCCTGGGCTTGTGCGCATGCGCATACATTTTGCTGTTGGATCTGTGGATTATACTTATGCGCAAATCTCTGGGGGGGTTCCTTTCTACACCCACAGTGCTGCTAAGGTGGGTAGCGGAAGCCGCTGCCCCATGAAGACAACAGGTAGGAGCCCCCACTTGTTACATCAATGCTGCTTGTCTGTATTATGTTTGTACCATGCAGCATGCAGCATGCATAGCAACTCTGCACTTCAGCCATATTATTTGATGTATAGTATGTCTGATATTACACAGCAGATCTGGTAACCATAGCTGAGAGAAATTAATGTATTATTATTGACACACAGTACTTGTAAGACCAGGTGGAGAGCAGCCTGGTGACCAAAAAGTCCTGGTTTATTTTTCCACAATAAATGTTTACTGACATTGTTTTTAAACTATAAGGGATGAGGTACAAACAGAAGAGGGGGAGTGGGGATACAAAAGGACTTGGCGGCCCACATTAACAACTCCAATAATAAAAGAGCAATCAAAAGAAGATGGTATTCCTGGCACACATAAATAATAAACTCAAACATATCACTTAGTGGACACTGGACCTGATTCAGATCCACTCGCAAGATACGATCGCTCGCTTGCAGAAAGGGGCCGGATATGTAAATTAAGCGCTCGCACTGCGTTGCTTAAGGACGCCCACTGTGTGTTAGCGAGCTATGGCAAAGTGGGCTAGCAAGTGTCTGAAGACGCCCCCTTGCCACTCGCAACACACGTCATCTCCGGGAAATGTATGATTAATCGGGACCATCGTGAGCCATCGGAGCAGCTCGCAGCCCTTGAGGTTGCCTTAACCTGCCGCAAGCATTGCGATCAGTGCAGGCTGAAATACATGCAGGTGACGTGTACAATGACGCTACTTTGCTAATTATGCACGCCCTTTAAACGCCGTTTTGGCGGCCAGACACGCCTGCGTTCGCAACACCACTCCCCCTTTCACATGCACCTTCCCCTGTTACCACCCACAACGGCACTATCTGTCACTCCAAACAGCGACCCCATAGTGGCTTACGAGCTACCAAAAGCAAATCGCAATGAATGGTTTGCGCACGCGCACTGTGAATTATACGCATGCGCAGAAGGAGGGAAATCGCTCAGAGTGAGCGATCGCCCCTTAGCGAGCGTGTCTGAATCAGGTCCACAGTCTTTGATACCTCAGGGACTTTAGCAAGGTGAACAAAGGAGGAGGCAGGGCCACACTGCAGATGAGAGGCCAGGGCCCCAGCACCTTTAGTGACATGTAAGTGTCAGGGAAACCGTTTCATTATTGGGGATGAACATAAGAAGAACAAGCGTTTCCATTTTTACATTATACCGGACTTTGGAAACAATCTTATTATCGATGGGAGGGAAGGAGATTTCCAATTTTGAACCAAAGCAAAATTTATCCCAGCACATAACAGTCGGATGTAGGGATTGACAAAGGGTTTCAGTGTAATTGAGCTAGAGTGGGGCCTGGGAGTACAGAAGTCTTCAAAACCGAGGAGATCAGTCCTAACGCCTTCACCCAGAAAGGAAGTACAAGAGAGCAACCCCAAAAAATATGAAAGATGTCCCCTACCAATTTGAACAGTCTCCAGCAAAACCTTGAGCAGGTCAGCTACATCATATGTTAGTGGGCTGGGGTAAGGAATAGCCTATTGAGAAATATAATATGCATTTCTGCATGATTGGTACACTTCAACAGTTGAAACAATATAGTATGAATAGTGAAAATCTGCTTCCCATTGAAGTTCAGTAAGAGATTTGCAGGTCTGGTTCGACTGTAAAGTAAGGTACCAATAAGTAATTTCTACACTACATAATAATTGGTTAACCTACCCAAAAGCTCTGCCGGAGGCAGGTTTAGGGCAGTGACAATTTTACATGCGTCCTGTACCTACAGTAATGTGCAATTTGAAAATATCTATAATAGTCAGATAAGGGAAGGCCAAATTTATCCTGAAATTGAGCTAATGGAATTAACATCTGTAGAGCCATAACATCTACGAAAGTGGAAAAAACCTGGATCACCAGGTAGAAAGATTAATAGGAATTAAATAACTAAGTGCTTTTAAAGATAAATTCGTCATAAGTAATGAGCAGTAAGCGTTAGACAATACCTTGCCATCCCATACCTGCAGGGCATCAGAATTCGCAGTAAGACGGACTGGAGGAGTCGGCCGAAGTCATCCTGGGGTCCACGAAAAGTCTCGAAGAGGTAACTCTGATAGGGGGAAGAAACCAATAATTCAAATGAGAATGTTCGTTTTCAGAGCCGTAACTAGACTTTTTGGTGCCCTGTGCCAGAAAGAGCATTGGCGCCCCCCTCATTTTTCAAAGGGACATAATGCACCCAAAAAAGGGCCATGGCTTCATGGGGAAGGGCCAGGGAAGAGATAGGAAAGGCCAGGAGATGCTGGGGATGAAATAAGATGAAGCTACAAGCAAGAATGATAATAAACACAAATTTGACAGGCCCAAACAGCGCCCCCTGACCTATGGTGCCCTGTGCGATGGCACCGGCCACACTACCCTAGCTAGCCCCAGAAACACAAAATCGATGTATATCCATTTTCATTGTTAACCAATTTCAAATCGATTTTGAAAATTATTATAAATGATCAGAATTGACCTTTAGTAAATATGTCCCTAGATGTTTACTCAAACTCAAGTCTACTAGGAAACATCTAATCAATAAAAGTTCCTGCCTTTTTATCACTTGAATAACCTCTTAAATTTTGTATCCCAATATATAGACTATCTCTTTTTTTTAATAAATATATTTATTGAAGCGTAATGCTTTGCAACATCCCAGCTGCACTGGTTGATGCTAATAGCAGTTTCTTACTGACCCTAGTAAATATCAAGGTATTGGAGAAAAGCACCAATATGGCCCACTCAGGGCCAAAAAGGAACATAGTTGACTAGATGATATTTTGTGTAATTACGTATGTATAGACTATCTTTAATGTACTCCCTATCTGCAATAACCTTGTAATATCTCTCGAATACTGAATAGTCTGCTTCCTGTCACATTTATTATAATGTGTCCATCTAACACAGGCATAGGAAGCAAAGTTGCAGTGGGACAAGCTTTTTGATAGAGGTGTGAAGTTGCGTCAATCTTCAAATTCTGCGATGCTTCATCATCTCACGGAAAGGCATTCCATATATCATTTATACATTCTGCAGGTAATGGAAATTATATTATGTAAAGAGATCTGGTAATTCAACAATGTCATTTTATATTGCTCTGTGTTATAATTAAGAAGAGGTCTGGATGGAACAAATATTAACAATTTAGGCCAAATGCCTCTGGAGAAAAGTGAATAAATCTGCAGCCAATTGCAAAATGAGGTCCATATTCTGTGGCTTGGAAATGTCACTCTTGTATCATAGTGACATGCCCTTTCTGACTTAAATGTTGCCTCACAATTCTAACTCATATGGAACTCTTTAGTGAGACTGTCCAGTTAACATTTTATTGTTTTTGCAAAGTGTCTCCATGGTATCATATAAATTGGTCTCCTTAGCCTCATCTTAAAGGTGCCTACACACTAGACGATGTGCTCAAGATGCAATATCGTGAGCAATTTCCCTTGAACTCTCCCCGGCAGCTCCCAGGCTCTCCAGGACACGATATGGTGCTAAAAAGTGTCCAATCTGACTAAAGATCAATATGCACAAAATCTATCTGTATGAGATTGGCAAATCTTGCCTGCAGTAGGCAAGATCTGAAGATGCTATGGGCCTGATTCAGACCCGGTCGCAAGCACTGAGCGCTCGCAACCTGGTCGATGGTGGCCCACAGCGCATGTGCACGACGGAGTCGGCTCCGTCGGGCGCATGCGCGAGACCTGGCTAGCGACGGGCACTACGTCGCTCCTGGTCACGCATCAAAGGGGGCGAGCTGTTGATGTTGGGTGACAGCTCGCCCCCTTTGGTGGGCGGGCCGGGGGGTGGCTACCAAACGGAGGCGTTCCCATGAGAATGCCTGTCGTTTGGGGACGGCCCCACTGACATCACGGTTCTGTTAGAGCAGAAATCTCTCTGGGGCTTGTGGCCACGAGACCCTACCACAAGGGTCTCGTTGCTCTGTCAGAGCGACCGGGTCTGAATCAGGCCCTATGTATGACCCGTGGGTACGAGCATCAGAATCGTGATCGTGAGACCCGCTCGCTAGCAAGCGGCCGCTCATTGCAGACGATGTTCGCTAATGTGCGCATGCGTATAGTTCGCAGTGCGCGTTCACAAACTAGTACGAGCGATCAGAATGTGTTTGCTTGCCCTGCAAAGACAGCCCAGTGGAATGTGTGACAGGAGAGGCCGTTTGTGGGTGGTAACAGGGGCAGGCTAGTAGTAACGGGGGTGTGGAGTTGCGAACACAGGCATGAAGAGTGTTTTCACGCCGTTTCTGGGGTGTGCATAATTAACTGGCAGCATCATAGTACACGTAACCTGGTTGAATTATACACTGAATTGCCCGCAGTGCTGTATATACTTCCTGGAGATGACGTACGCTAGTGGGCAGCTAAAGACAGGCTAGTGGGCATCTGTAAACACAAAGTGATCGCTCGCCAAGACATAGTGGGCGTGCTTATGCCTTGCCGTGCGAGCTGCTACCTTGACGTCACTGAATTTCCATATGCTGGGAGCGACCGGCCGCATCTAGCGAGCGGGTCTGAATTAGGCCCTAAGTGTAGACTTATGATGGGATTAGGTAACACCTGCCCTTTATATACTCTATTGGCCATATGTAATAGGTCGCAATTTCTTGGTTCTGCGGAGATCCCAGCGATACAGCCTCTAGATTTACGTGGCAATTATTTAGTAGTTAGTTAATTAGTTAGGCATGAGTTTGCTTTGTAACTAATGGCTGCTTTAAATCTAGCAACTTCTGTACATCACCAGAATTGTACAGGGGCCAGGAAATCACAACCTATTACATATGGTCCTATACGCTTATCTCATAAGAGATATATTTTCCAAACAAGAATTATAACCGTCAGGAATCAGGATACACTTTTACATATGATTTTCACTATTGCAACATTAAGAAACACATTTTAGGTGGTGTTCTTTGCACGTCCCATAGTCATGGGACAAGTTTATTAGGGGATGTTGATAAAGCATACTTATATTCTATATTATACATACAGCTCAAAATACGGTTGAAATAAAATGAATGTATGGATGTATTTTTACATTTACAAAAATGTTTGTGTTGAACTCTAAATCAGGCCCCAAGTGTGCTTTGTTGTTTAGGGGAGTCATGCAGAGCTGATTACTAGGCACCAGTTTTTAGATAATAAAAGTGTAAATATCATTCAGTTTGTTTACATTTAATTATTTTTTAACTGATCTAGTATTTTTCATATTAAAAATTGATCTGTGTTACACTCCAGTCTTGTTTAAAGTGAGTTTATGAGATCAGACATTTGGCAATACATATAAGGCATTCAGATTATTAGCCATTACTCTGTAGGTCTTGGTGACCTCCTGTAATATTGTATGATAAGGTCTTGGAATCATTTCTGCAACTTCTGGCAAGAGCACCAGTTAATCGTTGGAAGCCAAAATCTTTAGCAATGGCGCTGTAACCCTTTCCAACCTTATGAGCACTGCGGGATGTACTAAAGGGGAAAAATGTGGTTTTACTGCAATTTCCACATGTACAATTCATTGCGGTGCTTCGTCCCGGTGAGTAACACCATCTTCAGCTGGCGTTACCCAATAGAAGCCTATGGGCTTCTTTTCAGGATGCTCCCCCTGAGAGGGATCCAATCGGATCCCACCCATCTCCCCCGTGACCCGAATCCTGGGCATTAAACCTGGAAGTCCCTCTATCCAGGGGCATCGCAAAGGACAGCTCTTACCGGGAGAGCTGTCCTTGCGCTATTCTATGTACATACCGCAGTAATCAACCTCAGTATGTACCCGATAAGAGGCGGGATGTACCACACTGCGGATGCGGTGCTTAGTACATCCCACCCTAACTATTCTGTTTTGTTTTTATTTTCTGTTTCGCATTTGGTGGGGGCACGATACACTTATAATGAGAGGTTGGAGCATTTAACTGCACTGTAATAGTGTGTTAGACAGAAATGCTAGTGTAAAATTTTGCAGAGTTTTGGGGTCTCTTGACGACAGGCTGCAAGTTTAAATGTTTTGATCATGTAATTAATACATAGATATGTTAACGTCCATTTTGGGAAAAATCCTTACTTCTTAGAGAATAATCATATTTTTAAAATCAACGCACCAAATTCCTTTGGAATCAGCCAGAAAATTGCAGACAATTTTCAGTGAATCAAATTTTGTATTCCGCTATTATTGATTGGACATTTCCTTATGTTCTCTAAACCATACAAACATTTCTGGGTTTGTCCATTTATCACAGATCCTTTAGAAAGGAATTCAGAATGGTTTAGAAAATACAGCCGGTTCAAATCCCAACTGCGGAAGCCCGAGAGGAGGAGATCCCGACGAGGGAAGGTAAGAACCCCAACCCACCCCTCTCTCCCCCTAACCCTCCCTTAGTGGTGCCTAACCCTAACCTCCTCAGGGGGCTGCCTAACCATAACGTCTACCCGGCGGTGCCTAACCCTATTCCTCCCTCCAGGCAGCCAAAACCTAAGTCTCCCGGGGAGGGTGCCTAACCCTAACCTCCCCCTGGTGGTGCCTATCCCTAATCCCCCTTCTCTGCAGCCCAACCCTACCACTCCCGGGGGGGGCCTAACCCTAATTTCCCCCCTGGGGTGCCTAAACCTAACCCCCACTTCAGGGTTGGCTCTAGGGGTGTTCAACCTGAGCGGTCGAACAGGGGCACCACCTATAGAGGGCGCACCCTTCCCCAGTATTCTGATTTCAGCGTTACTGTACTGTCCCGCTGTTCCATCCATGGGCTGAAGTGGCCCGCGGGTGGTCAAATCGGGGGGCTGGGACCCCCACCGCCGCAGCTGCGGCGGTGCCGGGACCCTGGAGTCTGAATGGATGCTGCGCGCATATGCATACAGCATCCATTTAGTGCCGTGAGAGGGCTGGGGGAAGCCCAGCTAGTGAGGCTCCCCCCAGCCTGATGTTATCTGGAGGCGTGCCATGCGGGCACACTCCTCAGATAACACCAGGCAAGGAGGAGTGGCCTATGGTAATTAGGCCACGTCCCCGATTTAGGAGCGCAGAGCACTCGGCCGGCACAGGGCGCTATTGGTGTTCCCCGGGAACATGAGCACACTAACCCGGCCGTGGACTATCAGTATTACAGTTCTTCTGCATGCCGACAACGGGATCTTGATGTCATTCGGGATGTCGGCATCGGCATAATGCCGGGCGACAGGATTCCGGCGGCGGCATATTGATGGCTGGCATCCCATCCGCCGGCAATATCACTGCATCCCAGGAATTCTCCACCATTGTGGCACCTATCACTGCTAGGACTAAAATGGAAGCTGACTCATCTGTTTGGTCACCTGAAGCATAAAAATAGCTACTTCTTTGTACCAATTCTGAAACATTCTGATACTAGTCTGCCATGTGTAGTTGAGGTGGATGCTTTGTCTCAGTATGGCAGAAAAATAGCATCTGCAGAAATTAACTATTATGTGGACCACAGAGAATTATTGACCACAAATGGTCAGCACTGCCTGGTGCACTCCTTGCTAGAAAAAGGAGGGGGATTTAACCCCCTATTGTACCTCAGCACACTGAATAATACCTGCAACAATATATGAAGACTATATGGTCATAGAAATTCAGAGATATTAGTTGCATGCATTTGCAAATACATGGGAGGCTGCTGGGCCACGTCACGGCTTCTCTGTTACCAGCAGTCCCTAACACTGAGGGTTTCACGTCCGGGGCGCAGTGCACCCCAAAAAACGTCCAGCCCAGGACCCCCCCAGGGCATCACACGAAAATGGAAAAAGAGTGACAGTGCAGTGTAAAGTATAGCTGTGTGTGAGTAATCATTAAGTGTGGAATGAGAGGTTAAAATATATGTGAAAAAATACATGAATAATAAACAAACATAAAAGGTGATGTGAAAAGCAACTATGTGTATTAAGTGGTGATGCCCTGAGGAGGCCCAGCCAGACCAGTCCCGGGGGCCCTACGCCCAAATGCTCACCCCAAATGTAAAATATACCAATTATAAGGCCTTGATTGAGCAGCTGCCATTTTTGTTTGTTTGCACTCCTTGCTGTAATGGTGTACACAGATCAGAAAAAAAACTAGATAAATGAGTGAAACCGAGACAGGCTGACGGGCTGTATTCTTTTATTATTTCATTTCACCATAACCTTTAGTTAAGAGTAAAAAAAATATCCAGACTTATAAAAGTATAAGGTGTAAATTTACTAAGAATCTTGTCTGGCCTTATTTAAACAACACACTGGGCATCGCAAGGACTCGCATGAGATTTTATGCCACATATCACGGGTTTACTAAGAATCGTGTTTGCCTGTATTGAGTTAAAGGTGATATTGATTGTGTTGTATCGTGTGTAAGTTCATTCATATGTGCCAGCGCCGTACCAGGGTCTCACTGGCACTGCCGCCCCCTAAACACATACCATTACCATAATAAAGTCTCGCCCAGTGGGTGGGTGAAGGGCGAGGTCCTCCAATGCCGGGCAACTCCTGCACTGTGAGTGTCTGTGCAGATCTCTCCACACACTGCAGGAGAAGGACGGGTTGTGGCGACCGGTGAACATGGCGATCTATGCCCTGTGTGGCAGCACTCAGGGCAGGCTCTAGGGGTGTTCGACCTGTGCGGTCGCACAGGGGCGCCACCCATAGAGGGCGCACCCCTTTCCAACATCCCGATTTCAGCGGGACAGTAATGTCCAGCTGTTCCACCCATGGGCTGAAGTGGCCTGCGGGTGGTCAAATCGGGAGGTTGGGGACCCCCACCGCCGCAGCTGTGTGTTATAGCACGCAGGCAGCTTTGCAATTGCAATCCTTGCAACTATGCAAATGCAGCAGGTGTATGACACCCCCTGCTGCATTTTGCAATCCCATCACTGCAACGTAGGTCGCAGGCTGGGATCACCATCGCGGCCGTCAGTGGTCAATGGGCGCAATGATGGATGGCGCTGGACAACTGAGTAAGCCTCAGCTTACTCAGGCTGGCCGGCTTGCGAACCCAGAAGACTGCATACAGTACATCCATGCAGTCTCTGGGCTGGCCACTCCAGGAAAATGGGAGGCATTAAAAGGCTTGCGTGCAATTGAGCAGGACCCATTCTGCACACTCGCAGAATGGGTCCGGCGCACGAGCAGATTTCCGATAATCGGGAATCTGCGATTAGCACTGCAATTGCGTGTACCCCTGTAAACGTAGTGGGCCTGAGTCGCACGCACTACCAATGTCGGATGCAGTGGGGGGTTTGTTTTTACTTCTGCGCATGCATGTAGATAGCATGTGCAAGCCCGTCAAGAGCCGTGCGAGCCCGGGAGCATGGCCTACTCATAACAGGGGGTATGGCCTACTGGTAACAGGGGGCATGGCCTACTCGTGGGAGGCGTGGCCACGCCCCCTTCGGGATTTTTTTTTTTACAGTGCCGGGGAGTGGCGCTGCGCTGGTAAGGGGGCGCTCTGAGCCCCCTCAGCCCGGCGCAAAGCCAGGGGGGGCACAATCAGTGCGATGCTCCCCCCCCACAGGCATAGGAGACTGCTGTGCAGCTATGAGCAGTCTCCCACTGCAGCTCAGTACACGCTGTGTGCTGGGCTGCTGTGAGGGAGGGGGGGCGGCGTCGGACCCGGCCCCCGCCAGGCCCCTCAGGAAGCCGAGGCCCGGGTAATTTGTACCCGTTCACCCCCCCCCTCTTGGCGCCCCTGAGCATGTGCACAGAATCGCAGTTGTGATTGAGACGCACAGGAGACGCACAGTGTCAGAAATGTGTTGAACATGTAATGGGCGTGTTATAGGAGTACTGCAGGCGTGTCACTGAAAGTGGTCCCATACACAGACGCTTAACCGCTCACATAGGAGGAAGTACTCGGAGGGAGAAGCTCTACCTGCCATAGGGCTGCTACAAGCTCCATTTATGAATCTAAAGATGCACCAATAGGTAACTCAGTAATCTATGGACGCTGACAGTGGGCGTCTCAGTCCTTGCACATTTGGGGGCACGTGTGTACACCGGGGAAGGACTTTGTAGCAGCACTTGAGGCAAAGTCACAGACAGGTGAGAACCAAAAGACGCAAACACAGGCTGCATCTACCTCAGAATTAGCCCCAGTGTCTGATACAGGCTCTCAGGTTTGTTTTTCTACATTTTAGAGAACGTTTGTATTAAATTGAGTTTTGATCTATCATTCACTTCTGCCTATCATCTCCAAACCAATGGGCATATCCAACAAACTAATCACACCTCTGCGCAATCACTCGGGTACTTTTCCTCAGATTTAGACAATTCTGTGTGATGAATGTTCATTTTCTGATGCTTTGAAGCTTGGAGAATGCACAGGGTTAGTCTGGCCCTGGGAATGAGAACCAGGAAAAGGCATATGATTGGGGGGATTACTGCAATTCAGCTACTTGGGGGGTAGGATATATACAATTGTATTGGAGACTGAATTTCTCTTTGATCCATTATGCTCACATTAATGAGTATAGATGCTATATATGGTCCTTTGGGCCTGATTCAGCAAGGAGCGCAGTTGCTAATACGCACGCAATCGGCCGATTGTTGCGAAGTGCACATGCATATGCATCGCAGTGCGTGTGTGCTAACTAGCCATTGCGACCGGGACTGTAATCGCAGTGACTACGCAGAACCATTGTAGAGTGATTGACAGGAAGTGCTGTTTATGGGTGGTGACGGGGGGGTGGTCGGCGAAACGCAGGTGTGCCAGTGCGTTTGAACTCCATTACAGGGGCGTACATAAATTACCCACTGCGATGCTCTACGCAGCCTGAGGCCTGATAGCATGCTTAGAAGTTAGCAATTTCTGAGAAAGGTCAGGGTTTGTGCAAGTGTGCGTGAGGCTGCGATGGTACTCGATTGTACAGAAGTTTTCATAGTCTTGCTGAACACATGGATATGTGTAAGGTAAAGTGGGCGTCCTTATGTTGTGCATTGATGGCATTACCACCGCAATGGATTAGCATACTATCGCAGTTGAACTGCGTGCGTATTCGCTATTGCTTTCGCAGTTGCGTTCTGTAGTGAATCTGATCCTTTAAACTATTAAATATATTATCTTTGATGGGAAGTCACTTGTAAATTTCTACTGTAGTTAGTTAACATAAACGAATCATCTGAAAGTAAAGCAAACACTTCATATAAAGTCAACAGTAAATCTAGATAAACACTTTCACAATATTTGTGCTTAAACCATTCACCAACCACCAACTGTTTGTATCTTTTATATGTATATGAGAGAGGCTACAAAGAGAGAGGCTCAGCAAGCAGCTGAGGCTACGGCTGCGAGAGAGACTGCAAGCAAGAGAGGCTGCAGTTGAGACTACAGTCGTTAGCTGAGGAGAGCTCCCTGAAATTACAGTACAAACAACTCTGTTATTAAAAGAGAGAAATTGGTAAGTGGCTTAGCTTCTCATTTGACAGATAGAGTCCAAGAAGTTATGTAGTGCCCTGAATAGGTAATAGCATACTTGCCGACAATCAGCTCGTTTTGTTTGCTGCATGCTTGTATATGCATTCATATGGACACTGATGCATGGGTTTCAACTGCTATGCTACTTTATTCAGCCATTTGCAAACTATACACATACTGTACACAAGATGACACCAACTTCCCAGCATTCCCCATGGTCCTAGGGACCGTCACTGAGGATCCAGGCTTCACATACAAGTTAGGGAGTGTCTACAAACATTAGGCAATAACATCACAGCTTCCTCCTTCCGGGAGGGAGCTGATTGTAGGCTAACAGTGGGGGAGCGTGTCCGGCCAGCTGTGACTCGTTGGGGGCGGAGCCGTTATTTTCGACACTGTGAAGCAGAGGACGGGGCCACGGTGAAGCGATTCAGCACGATTCGCATCACCGGCTTTATTTTCTACATTCTTGTTTGCCAGCATTAGAAAAAGCATGTTTATGTTTGCTAGCTGGGGAACCTGTTTTGCACCAGACACGTCACTGGCTCTGAATGGCTACCGTAGATGTATGCTGTATGTGGCTGGTGGAAGCTGCGGCACAACCATCCACACTGTATTCAGGAAGTGTCCAGACAGCCATGTTGAATACGGGGTAGATTTACTAAAGCTTCTAAAACAAAGAAGTGGTGATGTTGCCGATAGCAACCAATCAGATTCTAGCTAACATCTCTCTATTGCATTCTAGAAAATGATAGAATCTAATTGGTTGCTATGGGCAATACCACCACTTGTCTGTTTTAAAAGCTTGAGTAAGTCTACCCTCAGGTCTCCTGCTAGTAGAGACACATTTCTGCAGTGCTCTGGCGTCTTGTTGTACTTCACTCTCAGGTCACTTTGCATGGTGTCAGCAGTTTGGCTGTGGTGGCTCAGTGTATCCGCATAGTTCAAGTTCAAGATGGACAGGCTTACTTTCAATACAGCTATGCATAGTGGCTCTGATGGTACTTGCTCATATGTTGCCATTAGCCAAGGAATGAGATTATGGAGCACGTACACCATAGTCATAGTTTGTGGGACTTATTGTACAGTGATGAAACATGTGCACACTAGCTACATGAGAAGGGGTTAACACTAGAGACTGCCATACACCATACCTCCCAACATTTGATGAGTCCAAGGAGGGACAGGTCGTGCGCGGCCGAAAAGGGTGTGTGGCTTACGCAAAAAGGGGCAGAGCATATGGAAACCGGGATGGAGCCTCACGGCTTCCCCCGTTTTCATCACTTTGGGGGCGTGCCCAGCGCTCTCCGAGATGCTGGGCAGCTCCCAGGCAGTACATATACATGCAGACGGGATCTGTTCTCCTCCTGCACACCCGCTGCTCTGCTATCAGAGCAGTGGTTTGTGCTCTCCCCAACTTCCCCCCACCGCGGGAGACACTGCGGCCAGCGGATGGGACAGCGGGACAGTCCCAGAAAAACGGGACTGTCCCGTTGGATGCGGGACAGTTGGCAGGTATGCATACACATCTGCATGCTACATGTGCAGTCTGCCTAGGAGTATGATATATGCAACCTCCAGCATCACACCCAGTAATTGGTGTGAATTGTGGTGATCACCATTCCTATGTCCTGCAATTAATGAATATTGCAATGCTTGTGGCAAAAAGAATCACTTTGCTGGTGCAGATGCAAGCCTAAAGCTGGTTACACACGTAAAGATTTTCTGTCCAACCATCCAACTAGTTGATTGGTTGGAATGAAAATCTGGTAACGTATGGGAGTAAATGATGATCAGCAATTTGCTCCTAAATGCCAGAAAACAGATGAAAATGGTCATCAGACAAGTTTGTTAAACGTTTGATCTAAATAATTTGTTCAAACAACAGTTTTTGTCCATTTTCCGGCGTTTGGGAGCAAATTGCTGATTGTCATTTGCTTTCATACCTTACCAGATTTTCATTTCAACCAATCAACTAGTTGGATGGTTGGACAGAAAATCTTTACGTGTGTATATAGCTTAAGACAGACAGCCAGACAGCCTCATGTTGCACGCTCCAGCAGTCCACCGCACAGGGTTAACACCGTGGAGGCTGTGCCAGAAACTATGCTGGGCGCCAGTTTTCACTGTGAGAGTATTGACCTTAGGACTGAAAAAGATGAAATACATATTTATCACCATAACAGCCAAGGAGACCAATAACACCATTTAAATAAAAATGGACAATGGTGCCTAGTATAACATCATGTCATGGTGCAGGGAAAAATGTGAACTTCCCCGATCAAACTATTGTATATTATAAAACTGTATTTGCTAATATGGTACCATTTGCACCGGTAATGATTCTTTAGAATGATGTGCCTTAATGAAGGTTACTGTACCCCAGAATTTTCCTTCTAATCCTGCCAGTTGTTTACAAGGGCTGGCTGGCAACTTTCAGTCTGGGGGGCAAAAACAAGCATGTGGGTCGGCAGTGGCATTTTTAGTGAGGAGGTGGCCCCCATCCTCTCCGGCCGACAGCCGGCAGCGCTCTGAGCTGTGCGTAGCCAGGGCCGGAGCTATAGACTCTGGGCACTAGAGTACTAGTGTCCTTGTACTGCGCATGCACAAACGACGAGAAAATGGCAATTTTCCAGATGTTTTAACAGCGCCGGACCCCCCGCACCGACGTGGGAGTCCGGAGAGGAAAATAACACTATGGGTGCAGGGCGTGCGGTGCGGGGCCCCCCTGAACCCAGGGACCTGTGTGCCCCGCACACCCTGCACCTATTATAGATAAGTCCCTGGGCCCCAGCCTTTATACCAGCAAACTGCGATGGAAAAATTAGTGTAACAAATATTTTGCAGGAATGGTTTATGTAATGTGGATGTTGTTTAAGTAGTCATTTAAAAGTATAAAAAAAAATTATTTCAAGAGTTATGAACAAATATAAAACCTACTAGCACCAACTGACAAAGTGACTATTCTAGGGTTCAGTGCAGAGAGCGTAACAGTAACCTCTATTCCGTATAGACATTTAAAATCAGACTCCAAATCTGACCACCTCTCCTCGCTCATTAAAAATCATATGCCAGATCTGACCCCCTTTGTTTAAAATCAGACCCCAGATTTCACCGACCCAAACCTCCCCTAAAAATCATACCCCAGGTACGGGATGTAGTTAATAGACCGGCGGACGCAATGCTGCCAGACTAAGGGTCTGATACAGACGAGCTCGCAAGCGCACAGCGCTCGCAAGCGGGTCGATGGTCCTTCACTGCGCATGCACCGCCTCCAGCGTGCGCATGCGCGAGACCCGTCCAGCGACAGCTGCTCCTTCGCTACGGGTCTCGCTACAAGACGGGGTGGCTGTCGATGTTGATTGACAGCTCGCCCCATTTTGTAGGCGGGGAGGGGGTGTGGCTGCACAAATGCAGGCGTTCCCTTAGGAACAGAAACAGACAAATCTCAGGTGTACAACTCCAAATTATTGATAATATATAAATGCAATAAAATTTAGCAATCAATTTATATGCAGCTGTGGCTGCTCTTAACTATCTCTTTTACACTGCACTTTTCTTACTATGGCGGTGCCCTGGGGTAACTTAGCTGGGCCAGTTTTGGTGGGGTCCTGCGCTCTGGATTTGAACCCTAGTATGTTAGGGACCTACCCTAAAGAGGTTACCTGGATATGGTGGGTAGGCCCATAACCTTGGCCATGATTATGCTAAAAACCTTTAATTGATTGCAAAATGTTATTGCATTTATATATTATCAATAATTTGGAGTTGTGCACCTGAGATTTGTCTGTTTCTGTGCCTGCAATTAGTCTCATCAGGTAGCACCGCCCATTATATATATTCAGGTTGTGCAGTCCAGGAATTTTTCCCATATGTTCCCTTAGGAACGCCTGGCATTTGTGGGTGGCCCTACTGACATCACTTGTGATGTCAGTAGTGGACTTCCTGCTCTATTAGAGCAGGGAGTCCACTCAGGCTTGCGAGAGCTGAAACCCTACAACAGGGTCTCCTCGCAAGCCTGATGGTCACGATAATCGCGATGGGCTCCAGGTCACTCGCATAAGCTGTGGGTGGTCACCCACAGCTTAGCAAGCGGCCTGAAGAAAAAAAAACGCCCATCAGACCTGGGAACTGCCTTCGGCAGCGAGCGGGTCTGAATCAGGCTCTAAATCCTGACACTACCTTCCCGACACGGGACTTAAAATAGGCGTTGAAATACCGATGCCTATCATAATCCCGACGCCGGAAGACCGACCCCACCATCCAGATCGTCGTGTGCCGGGTAAGTATAACACAGCCTAGGGATGGGGGGGTTAGGTTTAGGGACCTCCGGGGGGACTTAGGGTTAGGCACCCCCCAGGAAAAGTTAGGGTTATGATAGGGGAAGGGGGAGTTAGGGTTAGGCACCACTATGGGGAGGTTAGAGGTAGGCACCCCCCCGCAGGGTTAGGTTTAGGCTGCGGGAAGATGGGGTTAGGTTTAGGCACCCCTGGTGGGAGGTTTGGGTTAGGCACTAAAGGGGGAGGTAAGGATTAGGCACAGGGGCGTATCTATAATGGGTGCAAGGGGGGCCCCGCACCGCACTCCCTGCACTCATAGCATACTTACCTCTCCGGAGTCCCACATCAGAGCGGGGGTCTGGCACTCTAAAAACGACTGGAATATGGCCGCCGTGGCCATTTTCCCATCGTTTGCTTATGCGCAGTACAGGGAAAATGGCCGTCGTGCCCATTTTCCCGGTGACCTGTGCATACTCTATAGACTCTGGGCGCACTCTAGTGCCCAGAGTCTATAACTCCAGCGCTGGCCATGCACAGCTCAGTGCACACGGGCCCCCTCCTCTCTAGATAAGCCCCTGATTAGGCACCCCTAAGGAAGGGTTAGGGTTGGGGGGGAGAGAGGAGGGTTAGGATACTTACCACCGGGCATCTTCTACTGTCGGCCTTCCACTATCGGGATTTTAACCGGCGGCTGGTATTTAAATCCCATTCCCCAGATACGACACCCCCCACACACCTGATTAAAGGTATACCTCAGGTCTGATCCCCATTCTCGCTCATGAAAAATCAAACCCCCCCAACACACACACAATGCCCTTTATTAAAAATAATACCCTAGATTTGTGTCCTGTCCAGTCCCCCCCCCCACATGCACACACACACAGACACACCTTCTTAATTAAAAATTATACTACAATGTCCCTAACCAGAACCAGCCGGCCTTCATTGACAGGATGTTAGATAAGGTGGACTCTTTGGCTGAAGGTATTCTCGTGGTGGGAGGAGACATGAATTGGACTGTACAGCCGGAACTCGATGTCTCTAGCACTTTTGCCAGATGTTCCTCTAAATTTCACCGTAAGGTACGACGCATCCTGCATGAACATCAGGTGGTTGACACATGGAGGCTCCAAAATCCAGATGTTAGGGACTACACTTTCTACTCCCTCCACATAACATTTATTCAAGACTAGACTACTTTTGTTTGTCCCATAGATTCCTCCATTTACTTAGACATACTTCCATAGGCTCCATGACATGGTCTGACCACGCTCCTATTTCTATAACGTTATCAACCTCCTATCACTATACCAAGCAGTGTACGTGGCGACTAAATTAATCTCTCCTTACTGATACCCGTTGTAGGTCACAGGTAGCCGAAACCATTGGTGATTATTTTTCCCTCAATTAAACCCTGAGGTTTCGGGGATTACAGTGTGGGAAGCCCACAAATGTGTTCTGAGAGGCAAACTAATCCAATTAGGCTCCATGCTAAAAAGAGAAAAGGAAGGCCAGAAACTCCTCCTCCTACAGATACTTAATGACATAGAAACCTCTCATAAGTCAGCCCAGTCCGACAAAGTGTTAGCAGATTTAGAGGAGACAAGAGCTGCTCAAGAACAAACTGCTCTTTGATGGAATAAAATGCAATTTTAGGCTATGTAGAAACAGCTTCTTCCAGTGGGGCAATAAATACGGCAAACACTTCCTATATCCAGACGATTAAAGATTCCTCTGGTAAAGATCATACTTTTACCCAAGACATTGCGACAACTTTACACTCATATTATTCCAAATTATATAACCTTTCTGATCCCCAAATTCCTGAGGAGTCTGCCTCCTTCCGAGATATAGTGGTCCAGTATCTCCAGGAGTCCGAGTTCCCTAAATTATCTTCAGCAGACCAGTTTTGGCTCGATACTCCATTTACTTTAATGGAATTAAAAGAGGCCCTTAAGTCCACTCCCTCTGGTAAAAGCCCAGGCCCTGATGGCTTCACGGTTTTCTACTACAAAACCTTTGGTGAAATGTTGCTCTCCAAAATGCTACTGGCCTTTAATGAGATCTCCATAGATAAATGTTTTTCAGCACAGTCTTTAGAAGCACACATAGCAGTTATTCATAAAGAGGGCAAGGACCCTGCTCAGCGCCCCAGTTACCGCCCAATCTCACTCCTTAATGTAGACGTGAAGTTATTTGCCAAACTGTTTGCCAACAGACTTAAAACACTACTCCCCACGCTCATTCATTCTGATCAGGTGGGGTTCGTTCCGGGCCGAGAGGCTCTTGATAACACCACCAAGATCATTGACCTCATGCACTTGGCTTCCAGCAGCTCTATACCCTTAGTCCTACTTTCCACCGATGCTGAGAAAGCCTTTGATAGGATTAATTGGCTTTTTATGCAAGGATTACTGACTCACCTGGTCCTAGGCCCCACTTGTTTTCAAAGGATAATGGCTTTCTATTGATACCCCACTGTTCGCATTAAAATTAACGGTTCTCTGTCGAAGCCAGTACTAATTAACAATGGCACACGTCAGGGATGCCCTCTTTCCCCCTTATCTTTATACTTTGCATGGAGGCTTTAGCCCGCACTATACAATCTAACCCCGATATCTCAGGCTTTGTAGTTGGTAACAAAGAATATAAATTGGCGTTATTTGAAGATGACTTATTGGCGATTTTATCGAATCCAGTTATCTCAATTCCCAACCGCATGGCTGAATTCAATAGATTTGGCCTACTTTCAAATTTTAAGGTGAATTACACGAAATCTGTGGCTGTTAATTGGTCGTCACCTCCCCATTCCATCTCCATGCTGAAACAGTATTTGAATTTGCTTGGCATCCATCTAGCTTAAAATATCTTGGGGTGGTGCTAAATACCGACCTATCATGTCTCTTTATAGATAACTTTACCCCTCTACTCCGAAATTTTAGACTAGAACTTGGAACATGGCAACGTAAACATTTTTCATGATTCGGAAGAATTAGTATAGTGAAAATGAACATTCTCCCGAGGGTGCTCTATTTGTTCCAGGTTCTTCCCATTCATATTCCATGGTTTCTTGGCCTTCATAGACTGGTGAGAGATTTTGTGTGGGGAGGACGGAGACCCCGTTTTAAACATGACACTCTGTTTCAGCAAAAGCACTTAGGAGGGTTTCAACTCCCCCACTTTCCTACATACTACAATGCCATCATGCTTGGTAGGATTCCCTCCCTATTTCTATATCGACATATTCTTGGTTATCCAAAATTTCCAATTTATCTCATCCCACTATTGGCCCTACATTGACACAGTGGAATAAGCTACGGAAACAGCCCTGTATCTCCTCCTTGTTCTCACCCCTGACCCCACTCTTTGAAAATCCTGATTTTTCACCAGGTTTAATAACAGCTAGTTTTAAAGTATGGTTACAGTTGGGGGTGACACGTGTGGGCCAGCTGGTGGGAAGCACGGGTGTACTGCCTTTATGTGAATTACAGTCGGAATGGTCCTTGCCAAGCTCTGAGGTTTGGCGTTCCCTACAGTTAAAACATTTTGCCCAGTGCAGAGACCTATGAGTGGCTAGTGGCAGATCTTTAACTATTTTTGAGAACATGTGTCTGGCGTCTACCCGTCCGACTCACTTTTTCTCCAAAGGCTATAAACTACTGATTGAGAACTCTTTCTCAACCCTGCCCAAATTCACAGGAGATTGGGAACGTTAATTGCAACTTCAATTAAATCCGAAGAATTGGCAGAAGATTTTTATTACTACCTTCTCATGTTCTGTTAGTTATTCAGTAATAGAAACTCAATTCAAGGTCTTGTCCCGTTGGTATCGATGTCCCCTGACCTTGGCAATAATGTTCCCCAACATATCTAACAGCTGTTGGAGATATAATTAAGAGATAGGTTCTCCACTACAGATATGGTGGGACTGTTCAATTTTAAGACCCTTTTGGAAGAAAGTTATTTCTCTATGTGATATTCTTTTAGGTGGAAACACACCCACTGATCCCTCCCTTTGGTTATTGAATCTATTTCCCGGTTCTATAGCGGCCTATAAAAAGTCTCTGCTTAAGCATGTTAATAGTGCTGCCAAGGCGGTGATTCCTGTCCACTGGAGGTCGATTGTCCCACCCACTGCACAGGAATGGTTTCATAGATTAGATCTGTATATGACCTGGTGGAAAGAATTGAAGAATTTAGTGCTGTTTGGGGCCCATGGCTTGATTTCAAGTCCTCTGCAACCTTTGCCACGAGGTGCAACTAATTATAAGTCACTACGCTATATGCTGCAAAACTTTTTAGTATATGAGGTAATTGTTGCTATACCCCCCCTCCCCCCACTCTTTCCTTTCCCTTCTTCCCCTCATTTTTGTTGTCTAATGTTTGATGCTTAGATTTTTATTTCTGTTGAGCTATTTTTCATGGTATTGTTATACTCACATATTTCTGTATGCGTATGAGGTTATTTTGATTATACGTTTTCTAGTGATTTGTACTGTGCCTCTTTCTTGTTTTGTGCTGTACTAAATAAAATAAATATATATTGGAAAAAAAAATGATACTACAGAATCAGATCCCCTCTCTCATAAAAACCCCATAATCTGCCTCCTGCCTCCCTCATTAAAAATATTACCCCAAATTACTATCCCCTTATTAAAAATCATATCCAATTATGTGTCTCTTCCCTCCCTCATTGGAAATAATGCCCAAAAACTGAAATAATGCTGTCCTCAGATCTATGGGGTGACACAACCATAGAACATTCTCACCCTGCTGCCATCAGTACTTCGTCATCTCTTCCTGCAGCCTTCTGAATGCTGATTGGCGGTTAGCTCCAGCCATCCACCAATCAGTGTGTGGAGACATCCTGCCACCATCACCTCTGGAGAGATACAGGCATCATTCTAATTATGCAGGAGACCCCAGATTTTTGGACCCGACTGCTCACCTGTGGTTGTGCAGCTAGTGTATATCTGCAGAAGATGCCACTAGGCTGGAGTGTCTCTGGGCAGCCCGGGACACTCGTGAGTCCTTGCATATCTCAGCTCCCTACCTGCTCCCCATCCCCCAGACTTCCCCACATTCACCTTGTAATGTATACAGGACACCCAAACCCCCAGAATTCCCCATGTTTACCTTATAATGTATATAGGTCAACCCCCTCAGGCTTTCCCACAGTCACCCTATGTCTATAGGACACCCTCGCCCTCAGACTTCCCCACATTTACTTTATAATATCTATAGGACAACTTCCTACCAGACTTCCCCACATTCACCTTATGTTTATAGGACACCCACCTCAGACTTCCCCACATTCTCTATATGTCTATAAGACACCCACCTCAGACTTCCCCACATTCTCTATATGTCTATAGGGCACTCTCATCAGACTTCCCCACATTGACCTTATGTCTATAGGACACCCACCTCAGACTTCCCCACATTCTCTATATGTCTATAGGGCACTCTCATCAGACTTCCCCACATTCACCATATGTCTATAGGACACCCTCTCCCTCAGACTTCCCCACATTCATTATATGTCTGTAGGACACCCTCTTCCTCAGACTTCCCCACAGTTACTTTTTAATATCTATAGAACACTTCCCCACATTCACTTTGTCTATAGGACACCCACCTCAGACTTCCCCACATTCTCTATGCCTATAGGGCACTCTCATCAGACCATCCCACATTCACCTTATGTCTCTTGGACACCCACCTCAGACTTCCCCACATTCATTGTATGTCTATAGTACACCCATACCCTCAGACTTCCCCACAGTTATTTTATAATATCTATAGGAAATCCCCCATCAGACCTTCCCACATTCACCTTATGTCTATAGGACACCCACCTCAGACTTCCCCACATTCTCTATATGTCTATAAGGCACTATCATCAGACCTTCCCACATTCACCTTATGTCTATAGGACACCCTCCTCAGACTTCCCTACATTCTCTATATGTCTATAGGGCACTCTCATCATACCTTCCCTTATTCACCTTATGTCTATAGGACACCCACCTCAGACTTCCCCACATTCTCTATATGTCTATAAGGCACTCTCATCAGACCTTCCCACATTCACCTTATGTCTATAGAACAACCACCTCAGACTTCCCCACATTCTCTATATGTCTATAGGACACCCTCTCCCTCAGACTTCCCCACAGTTACTTTTTAATATCTATAGGACACGCCCCACCAGACTTCCCCACATTCACCTTATGTATATAGGACACCCACCTCAGACTTCGGGACATTCATTATATATCTATAGGACACCCTCTCCCTCAGACTTCCCCACAGTTACTTTATAATATCTATGGGACATCCCCCCACCAGACTTCCCCACATTCACCTTATGTCTATAAGACACCCACCTCAGACTTCCCCACATTCTCTATGTGTCTATAGGGCACTCTCATGAGACCTTCCCACATTCACCTTATGTCTATAGAACACCCACCTCAGACTTCCCCACATTCTCTATATGTCTATAGGGCACTCTCATCAGACCTTCTTTCATTCACCTTATGTCTATAGGACACCCACCTCAGACTTCCCCACATTCTCTATATGTCTATAGGGCACTCTCATCAGACCTTCCCACATTCACCTTATGTCTATAGGACACCCACCTCAGATTTCCCCACATTCATTATATATCTATAGGACACCCTCTCCCTCAGACTTCCCCACAGTTACTTTATAATATCTATAGGACATTCCCCCACCAGTCTTCCCCACATTCACCTTATGTCTATAAGACACCCACCTCAGACTTCCCCACATTCTCTATATGTCTATAGGGCACTCTCATCAGACCTTCCCACATTCACCTTATGTCTATAGAACATCCACCTCAGACTTCCCCACATTCTCTATATGTCTATAGGGCACTCTCATCAGACCTTCCCACATTCACCTTATGTCTATAGGACACCCACCTCAGACTTCCCCACATTCATTATATATCTATAGGACACCCTCTCCCTCAGACTTCCCCACACTTACTTTATAATATCTATAGGACATTCCCCCACCAGACTTCCCCACATTCACCTTATGTCTATAAGACACCCACCTCAGACTTCCCCACATTCTCTATATGTCTATAGGGCACTCTCATCAGACCTTCCCACATTCACCTTATGTCTATAGAACATCCACCTCAGACTTCCCCACATTCTCTATATGTCTAAAGGGCACTCTCATCAGACCTTCCCTAATTCACCTTATGTCTATAGGACACCCACCTCAGACTTCCCCACAATCTCTATATGTCTATAGGGCACTCTCATCATACCTTCCCATATTCACATTATGTCTATAGGACACCCACCTTAGACTTCCCCACATTCTCTATATGTCTATAAGGCACTCTCATCAGACCTTCCCACATTCACCTTATGTCTGTAGAACAACCACCTCAGACTTCCCCACATTCTTTATATGTCTATAGGACACCCTCTCCCTCAGACTTCCCCACAGTTACTTTTTAATATCTATAGGACACCCCCCACCAGACTTCCCCACATTCACCTTATGTCTATAGGACACCCACCTCAGACTTCCGGACATTCATTATATATCTATAGGACACCCTCTTCCTCAGACTTCCCCACAGTTACTTTATAATATCTATAGGACATCCCCCCACCAGACTTCCCCACATTCACCTTATGTCTATAAGACACCCACCTCAGACTTCCTCACATTCTCTATATGTCTATAGGGCACTCTCATGAGACCTTCCCACATTCACCTTATGTCTATAGAACACCCACCTCAGACTTCCCCACATTCTCTATATGTCTATAGGGCACTCTCATCAGACCTTCCCACATTCACCTTATGTCTATAGAACACCCACCTCAGACTTCCCCACATTCATTATATATCTATTAGGGATGTGCGCCGGACCATTTTTGCCGGATTTGGATTTGGTTCTAATTCGTCGTCCGGCTTTGGATTTGGATTTGGATTTGCCAAACTGCGGTGACTGGCTTTGGATTTGGATTTGGATTTGGATTTGGATTTTTTTTACAAAAATTGACAAAAAAAGCTAAAATCACATAAATTGGTCTTTTTTTTCTTCCTAGAGTATTATTAACCTCAATAACATTAATTTCCAGTCAATTTAGACCATATCACAGCTTATAATATTGTTTTCAACATTATTGGCCAAAGGTTGCAGTGAGCTGACTGGTTACTAAGCGACAAAGCAGCGGCACAATGACACAGACACCACAGTATAAAGCACATCTATGACACATTGCCACACAGCAGTGGCAGAAATGAAAAGTAGTGCACCCACCCAGTGGGTACGGCCAGCAGAGTCACAGTACTTGTTTACATAGTGGGCTACGGCCCAAAGAGTCACAGTGCACAATCTTATTCACATTACACCGCACATAGGGCCTGATTCACATTACATCATAAAGTAGTGTCTCTTATTTATGTTACGACACACAGTAGTGCCCCTTTTACACAATGCCCACAGTAGTGCCCTTTTACACAATGCCCACAGTAGCGGTGTCCCTTACACAATGCCCCCAGCAGTGGTGCCCCCTATGCAGTCCCCTTAGTAGTAGGGTCCCCTATACAGTGCCCCCAGTAGTATGCCCCCCAGTAGTATGCCCCCCATTAGCATGCCACCCAGTAGTATGCCCCCCATTAGCAGGCCCCCCCAGTAGTATGCCCCCCATTAGCATGCCACCCAGTAGTATGCCCCCCATTAGCAGGCCCCCCCAGTAGTATGCCCCCCATTAGCAGACCCCCCAGTAGTATGCCCCCCATTAGCAGCCCCCCCAGTAGTATGGCCCCCCCAGTAGTATGGCCCCCCCAGTAGTAGGCTGCCCCAGTAGCAGGCCCCCCTCAGTAGTAGGCTGCCCCAGTAGTAGCCCCCCTGTAGTATGGCCCCCCTGTTGTATGGCCCCCCCAGTAGTAGTAAGCCCCCCCAGTAGCAGGCCCCTCAGTAGTATGGCCCCCCAGTAGCGGACCCCCCCCAGTAGTATAGCCCCCCCCCAGTAGCAGGCCCCTCAGTAGTATGGACGCCCAGTAGCAGACCCCCCCCAGTAGTATAGCCCCCCCAGTAGCAGATCCCCCAGTAGCAGACCCCCCCAGTAGCAAACCCCCCCCAGTAGCACCCCCGGCCCTTGCACAACTTAAAAAAAAAAAAAAACGTACCTGATTCCTGATTCCCCGCTCCCACGCCGACCGCTCTGCTGAGCCTGTCACACACTGCGGAGGGAGCCGGAAGACGGAGCTCATGTGTGAGCTCCAGCCGGCTCCCTCCGTGCAGCAGCCAATGAGAGTCTGTGTGACTCTCATTGGCTGCTGTAACAAACACACAGCTGCCGCTGGCGGCTGTGTGTTTGTATCTGTGTAGGGCAGAGCGCTATCACAGCGCTCTGCCCTACACAATAGGAGACCTGATGTCGGATTCTCTAGTGAGAATCCGACATCAGGCAGCCGCCGTTCGGCCCCGAATGGGAATCCGAGTCAGGCGGTGAACACCCGAACAGGGTTCGGGTGGACTCGGATCCCCAATGTTCGGAGCGGTTCGGATTCCACAGAATCCGAACCGCTCATCTCTAATATCTATAGGACACCCTCTCCCTCAGACTTCCCCAGTTACTTTATAATATCTATAGAACATTTCCCCACCAGACTTCCCCACATTCACCTTATGTCTATAAGACACCCACCTCAGACTTCCCCACATTCTCTATATGTCTATAGGGCACTCTCATCAGACCTTCCCACATTCACCTTATGTCTATAGAACACCCACCTCAGACTTCCCCACATTCTATATATGTCTATATGGCACTCTCATCAGACCTTCCCTCATTCACCTTATGTCTATAGGACACACACCTCAGACTTCCCCACATTCTCTATATGTCTATAGGGCACTCTCATCAAACCTTCCCACATTAACCTTATGTCTATAGGACACCCACCTCAGACTTCCCCACATTCTCTATATGTCTATAGGGCAATTTCATCATACCTTCCCACATTCACCTTATGTCTATAGGACACCCACCTCAGACTTCCCCGCATTCATTATATGTCTATAGGACACCCACCTCAGACTTCCCCACATTCACTATATGTCTATAGGACACCCACCTCAGACTTACCCAAATTAACTATAGAATATGTCTATAGGACACCCACCTCAGACTTCCCCACATTCACCCTATGTCTATAGGACACCCTCTCCCTCAGACTTCCCCACAGTTACTTTATAATATCTATAGGACACCCTTGCCCCTCCAGATTTCCCCGCTTTCACCTTATGTCTATAACAGCGGTTGTGAAGTGTGCTGCGGCATGGTCAGAAGCAGCGGTCAAAGCCGCCGGTCACATTATAGAACTGCCTAGATTATTATTATTATTATCCTTTATTTATATGGCACCACAAGGGTTCCGCAGTGCCTTACAAAGTACAGAAACAAATGAGTACACAAGGCAACAGTTATTAGCAGTACAGACAATGCAGGACAAGTACATGATTTATAAACAATGCTGCATAACACCTAAATAAGCAGCAGGGTGTCAGTAACCAAGTTTTAGGTGCCATTGTAAATTAAAGTAAAAGTAAGGCAAGTAAGGCAAGAAGAAGCACGTGAGGGAAGAGGACCCTGCTCGCGAGAGCTTACATTCTAAGGGGAGGGTCAGACAAACAGGGGTGACACAGATGGGCTAGATAGTGAGGAAGGAGCATAGAGTAGTGGGTTAGGATGAGCGCTGGAAAGCATTGAGGAAGAAATGGGTCTTGAGAGCCCATTTGAAGATTAAGAGCCAGGAAGCCAAGTGATGGAGGAATTTTGAACCATGGCCAGGGTGACAAAAAAAGGCAGCTACAAGAAGAAGTTGGAAGAGGCAAATGTCATTAGTGTCGAATGGAAAGAATGAGACAGAGGGTTCAGAAGGTAAGACTTGGTAGGAGTGATCCAAGGATAGCAGGACCCCAAGACCACCACCCTGGAAACCTCCAGGCCAAGGTGTGTGAGAGAATGTGAGGCCCCAAAGGAGATAGCTTCAGGAGCAGTGGTGTCAGATGAGTAAATCTAGGGTTTGGTGATGGCTAGGAGATTCAAGGCGTTGCAGATGAAGTGCTCATGAACGGGGACATAAATGTAGTGGCATGACATCACAGGTCGCGCACGCCGCGTTGCGAGCCAGCCCGCTCTGCAAAATAGCCAGCACACTCTCCCTCCCACCCAGTGCTGGATTAAGGGGGAGGCGACAGGGGCGGTCGTTCCGGGGCCCCCACACACAGAGTGGCCCCCACCTCTAGAGCACGCAGGGGGGGTTCTAAGTAGCTAGACACCCCCCCTGACGGACCAAATCCCCCTGCCCCGTCCCCAGGGGGCGGAGCCTAAGGATGTGAGCAGCAGCTGCATAAAAAGTAAGTGTGTATATGTACTGTTTTATTGTGTATATACAGTATGTGTATGTATATGTTAATGTTTATATATGTGTTAGTGTGTGTGTATACTGTGTGTGTATGTGTAAATAGATATCTGTATATATATATATATATATATATATATTTGTGTAAAAATCCACAAAGAAGAACCGCACACACTTAATAGAATTAGCGGATGCTGAGGTCACATATTGTAGCATATATCATCATATTCAATCCCAAGGGATCAATAAACAAGACCAGCACACCTTTAACTTAATGCATGTAAAATGGAATGTATTAAAACACAGCCATGCTTAATCGGATATACACAAATGCACGTAACATCTGCTATGCAGTAGATTCCTGTTATACTTATCAGTGCCTGGTGACCATATGCATATATTCAATCAAAGAGCCCGACGGCCGTTTCAGTGGCAAACCACCTTCATCATGAGCACAGAGTAAAGGGGCCTATCCATCAGACGACTTTTTGAATGATCCGACCAAAACCAGGAGGTTTTGGTTGCTTCGTTCAGAAAGTCATCTAATGGATAGCCGGCAAGGACCAGCGATGTGCGTACACGCTGGGTCCCTGCCGACGCTGACTATCTGTGGAACATGCCCGTCAACCTGATGATGATCGTCAGGTTCGGCATGTTCTCAGATAGGAGGTCGGTTTCCTGCACTGAATGACGTTCAGTGAACGCCGTTCAGTGCAGGCACCGCACCTAGGCGACCTGAAGGACTGAACACTAGTCATTCAGTTTTTCAGGTCACCTAATGGATAGGCCCCTTAAGTGTCAAAGCATGATGTTAAATAGGGAGTGTGGCGCCAAATCAAACAAACATACATAGATCTCACCTGTCACTGGGGGGCCAGACTACATGCTCCCGGATGCAATGTCACAGAGAGTTCCATCTAACCAGCCAGACACATGGTCAGGCATAATAGGTCCGCCCAGAGGGAGAAACACGCTGCAAAGGGGCCAATGCCAGTGTGTCTCCTGGGAGCCGGACACGATGCAATGTGATCACGGCAGTCAAACAAGGACCAATAGCTACAAGCACGTGACTCAAATACGTCACGTTTGTTTCAGTCAATGGAACATCAATGCTATAGGTGTTGACATAAATGTTATAGGTGTTGCCATAGTAATCAACATAGGTAAACATAGAAAAGATCTAACAGTATGAGTGTCTGACAGGCACCAAAAACTTGGCAAACAGACTAACATATAAGACAAAGATATTAAGCACCAAGATACACAGATGGTCCAATCACCATATTAAATAAATATGAACATATAATATGGTGCACTCAAATAAAACCCCAAAAGAGAAAAAGAGAAAATAACGACATTAATAAAACTAATAATCATTAATGGAAAACAATTATTAATGATTTTATTTATATAATATGTATATATATATATATATATATATATACATATATATATATATATATATATGTATACAGCTTGCTGAACCAGCTAATCTTTAGCTCCTGTTGTGAAGGACTGGAATGCAAATTTGCACACTTTTGCATCCTGTTTATGAATTTTAACAATCTGTCAAGTGAATTGTGACGGCTTAAAGCATTCCATCTCCCAAAAATTGTAGCGGGATCATTGGGTTGTTGTGGTGTGATCCCGTCTTGTTACAAATAGAACTGCGGGTTTATTGCTACAATGATGTACCCCTGATGAAGTTCCGTTAAGGAACGAAACGCGTTGGGTTCTCCATTTGTTGTATGCTTTCGTTAAATGTAAGCTCTTTTTATAGACATAAAAATATTTTTTTATGTTGTTAAAATTATACATCTTTTAAATAAGAAAGTGTCTTCCATTTACTGCTAGTGGCCATTGTGGCCCTTTTTTCGGGTGTGTTTTGGTGTGAGGGTGTCTTTCAGTGAAAACTGCAAAGAATTATTGTGTATCAAAAAAAGAACAGTTCATCTGCAAATCCCTACAAAGGAGAAACAAGAGTTTTATAATAACAGCACTTCTAAGTGAAAAAGGACATTTCATCCCATCTCTTGATATTGGACTGATTATTTTTATGGTTACTTATTATTTTTCAGTAAAGTGTACCAATTTGGGTTTTCATATAAAAGGTCTATCTCATTTTAATTATAAGCGCCCTTTTATTCTCCTTTTGTTTTTGTGTCTATGTACTATATCTTTCTAACAGCGATATAGGAGTAAGGTGCAGCTATTTAAATTTATCCGTCAGTTTGCTTCACTTTTTCTAAATTAGCGCAAAGGGGGTATATTTGTTTGTTTTACATATATATATATATATTCACACACGCATGTATATATTCACACTGACCTGTATATAAACTGACAAGCTGGGCTGATATACAAGTAACCTTGTAGATGGTGCAAGGATTACTTTGTCAGGGCTCCCCTGCGTTTGTACTATACTTCACTCAGTGAATGCTGCACTTTCTCCCTGTACTTTGTATTCTTTATATATATATATATATATATATACACATATATATATATATATATATATATATACACATATATATGGTATATGTACATATACAGTACACAAATGTATATATTCACACTGACCTGTATAAACGGACAAGCTGGGCTGAACTTCCTTCCCTCTTCAGCTAGGCGATTGGTTGAGCTGCAGGAAGGAACAGGGGGCCGTGCTTTGGCAGACCAAAGGTGCTTCATCTGCCGGGGGTGGGCGGGGCTTCGGCTGCCCCGGGGTGGGCGGGGCTTCAGCCTGGCTGATCGGATTGTCCAAGAGGAGGGGGTCAGAATGGGCTAAGCTAAGCTGTTCTGGCGGCCGTTAGGTGAGTGGTCTGAGCTGTTAGTTGGTAGTGTCAGGAAAGAAAAAAAAAAAAATTTCCTGCCTGCACTGCAATGCAATCTGTGTGGGCCTATTTTCAATGGGAGGACTGAATCTGTAGCTCCACCCGCCCCATTGTTAATCCAACCCTGGCTCGGTAGCTGAAGCCTACCGCAGACTGCCTAGGTCCTGACAGCCTGCGTGGCCAGGAAATCTGCATCCGTGGATGCAAACCCTGGCCTTGCCACTCCCGTAAAATGGGGGCGTCATGCCCCCATTTCCGGGAACACAGGCCGCCCCAGCCCTCACATTGCCACACAAACACCTCTGCCTGTCAATCAGGCAGAGGCATAAGCAGGGCTGTGTGCAATCTCGCAGGACCTGTTTTACGCATGCACAGGATGGGACCTGTGCATGTGCATGTGCATATGCCCGTTAATTGGGCATCTGCATTAGGCTCCCCAACTGCAAGATGGGAAGGTATGGAAGACACCTATCAGTGTTTGGAGCACACACTCCCACTGCCCTCCCAAACGCAACACTACCATAGCCACATCCACAAATCCCACCACCCAATGGGGGAAGAGGGTAAGATTTCAGAGAGAGAGAGGGGCATGATGTGGCAGAGATGAGAGGAATGGATAGTGACAGGTGACACACAGCAAGATGAAGTGATGACAGATGAAATAGACAGAGGGGTGGCAAAAGGCTGGAGAGACACAAGTTGCATAATGCTGGAGAGACACGAGTGGCATGGGGCTGGAAATGGGTGCATGAGGCTGGAGAGACATAGGGAGCAAGAGGTTGGAGAGACACAGGCGAGGTATAAGGGTAGAGAGACACAGTGAGGCTGGAGCAATACAGGGGGCTTGATGTTGTAGATAACAATAAGGGATGGTGCTGGAGAGACAGAACAGGATGAGGCTATATGGTGGCCACATTAATTTGCAACCCAGTGAATGACAGGTCAAAGTTGTTATATAATTAGAGTCTCTGAAAAACTGATTGTGTGTACTGGACTCTGGTATGGATCATGTCATCCTATTCTATCAATGTTTATACAAAGGAATACAATGGGCCAACCAAAAGCTGTAGAAAACTAAAAGGGTTTATTAGATTTTAAGTGGCATTATTTACGATATGGAATCCTCCTTACTGTGTAGGCAGTGTTTTACCTTTCCAGAAATCTCTGGGTTCACCCTGTGTTATCTGTTCTTTTATAATAATGCCACTTGTTCATTAAGCAAAGTTAATGAATACCCTGAAGAATGGAATAATTCTATCCAACGGTACGTCTCCTGGTCTATTGTATACTGATATAGAACAATATTGTATTCAGTTTCGCCATAGTTGACATATTAGCTGTATTTATCCTAGATAAGCTAATGATTACTTTGTTCTTATGACAAAAATCAGTATAACATATGATTTTCCCATTATATGCTGCCAAGTGTACAGAATAGAAACTTATACAAACAACTGCGCTTTTTAAGTGATGATTAATTAGTTAATACATCTTAAATATACAAAACTGTAAACACATTAGTCTTATCACATTTCTGATATGTCATATCCAAGTCCTACATGACATGTCATATCCAACACTATATAACTCGCTCTAATTCTGTCTTCTGTCCCTTTTTCTCTTTCCTTCATCTCTTTCCATAGGAAACATCATGGCTGCAGCTCTGTGTTTAAGTGTTTTAGTGGCTCTGTCTGTCTTGTCAGTTTCTAGTGAGATACTAGTTGGAGCTCCAGAGGTAGATAATCCCAATGACCCAGATGTCGTAAAGGCTGCAGCATTCGCTGTTAATGGTTTCAATCAGCAATCAAGTGAGGACTATATATACAAACTAGTGAAGATTGTGTCCGCTGAAATTCAGGTAAACCATAAATGTATCGAACCTACTTTTCTTCTGTTAATTGCCAGCAAATTGTTTATAACATTATTCTCATGGTACCCTTTGATGTCTTTAGTGCTTATGTATCAATAATTCACTCAACAGAATTCTAGTAATCTAGGTAAGCATAACATGATATAGAAAGCGTAAAATGACAATACAAAGCTAAATATAACAGGCTACAAACTGAAATGATCATATTAGACAATTCATAAACATTTATACATATACAGACACCGTAACCATGAAATCAGCACTGGCTGAATTAGTCGATTAGATCACCAGTGCAGCAGACAGGTTCAAAGCGACTGTTAGCAAGGTGGAGGTGCTTGTAGTATAACTAAGGAAAGGAAGAGTACATATAAGAGAACACCCTTCTTGTGAGCACTTACAGTCTATAGAAGGGAGAGACAATTCACAATTCATGTTTATATATGTATGTTATTTAGACAGTGTCTACATGTCCATCAAAGCTCTCAACATTAAGAGGTTATTATTATTATTATCCTTTGTTTATATGGTGCCACAAAGGTTCCGCAGCACCTTACACAGTACATAAATGAGCACACAAGAATAAACAGTAATAGTAGTACAAAACAATGCAGGACAAGGACATGGTTTATAAACATTGCTGCATACCACAAGCAGCAGGGTATAAGCAACCAAGTGTTAGGTGCCAATTGGGGAGTTAGGAGTACATGATACTATAAGTAAGGGAGGAAAAGCACAAGAGGGATGAGGGCCCTGCTCGTGAGAGCTTACATTCTAAAGGGGGGGGGGGGGCAGACAGACAGGGGTAGATAGTGAGGAAGGAGGTTACAAGATTTGTACTAGGACATGGTCATGGCAAACTAAGGCTCCCCTGATGGCTGTTTATTGTATTAGGCTGCATGCCATAGAGACACCCCAATGATATGAAACAGATGCGTGCGGTTCTGTGATTACACATGTGCTTGCGCTAGCTTTCTATGTATGCACAGACTAGGATAATGCAAGATACGCTATGGCATAGAACTCACTCTGCAAAACCTTTAACATCTGCATCTGTGACTGAGCCCTTCCTGCATATTATTACCCCATAGTTGGGATGTGGTCAATATTCCGACCGCCGGATTCACAAAGGTAAGTATTGGGTTGGGAGGAGGGTTAGCGTTAGGGTTAGGCACTAGGGGGAGGGTTAGGGTTAGGCACTAGGGGGGAGGTTAGGTTCAAGCCTGGGAAGGGATGATTAGGGGTAGGGAGAGGGGGAGGGTTAGGATACCTACCGACAGGTGTCGGTATCCTAACCCTGTCGGGGTGCTAGCACCGGGATTCTGAACATCGGGATCCCGTGCGCTGGCATCCCGTACCCATCCCCCTATAAACGTGTCAGTCCATCAATAAAACCCCATATCTTTACATGGATCAATAATCAAACAGAAGAATATTGTTTTACATGCTTTTTTAGTACACTTTTTTTTTTGTAATTAGAAAATTATTTGATGAAGGAAACATTTTGCTCTTATTTGACAAAATGGTACTGTGTTGGAGCACGCCTAAAAAAGACCAGCACCCTCTCATGGTTCACTGCACCCAAATGTTTGAAATAATACAAAGAACGAGATTCAGTGAAATACGGTGCTTAAAACAATATACAGTATCAAATAAAGTAGCAAATTGATATTGCAATGAAAATGCAATAAAAATCAAATAAAATTAAATTAGGTGACAGAAACAGCCTAGATAGTATGTATATTATTTTTTTATTTCAGAACAATACAAGTTGTATAAAATACACCCACATTTGACCACCTAAATGGTTAATTACAAAAAAAAAGTCCTGCAAGAAGAGAAGCCATTAACAGTGGTGGGTCTTCCTGAAGACCACCTATCTCTGCTTGTTGAGAGAGGTGGAGTGACTGGAGTGGAGGCACAGCTGCAGCGAGCACTGGCTGCAGGGCGATCCAGTTAGGTTAGGATAGCCAATCACTGTGGTCGGGGGAGAGACAGGTGCACTGTGCCCTGTGAGCTTAGGCTATAGCGGTTGAGGAGAGGAGACTGGGCGGTTACCACAGGTGCCCGGAGCACTGCGAGCCTGCCAGCTGTTGGAAGATTACTTTGCAGCTGCTCCCAGTGGTTGTTTCTGACTGGTTGCATCAGATGCGACCATGTCAGGGAAAGTCCAGCTTGATGTGGTTGCATCTGATGAAAACATGCTAAGCAAGTGGTTATATGATAGCAATGGCTTTCACAAAATATTATATTAAGTAAATACTCGTATTGGATGAATATGGATATTTCAGCATATAAGTAGGTCTCTTCAATACCAAAATCTGATGGCCAACACCTTATATCTTTGTATAGCCGTTTAAAACCAAACTTCCCTGTCACAAAAATATGTTGGGGTCACATAAGCACAAACAGGATTCAGGGCCTGATTCAGACCCGCTTGTAAGCGGCCGCTCGTTCGCTCCGAGCGATGTTCGCACAACTGCGCATGCATATGGGTCGTAATTAGGGATGTGCAGGCTCGGATAGGTTCGAGTTTGCACGTTGAGTTCGGATTTTTCCCTCCAAAAAAACGGAACTCAGAAAGAGGCTAAACGTCATCTTACATGGACGAACATCATCATTCCTGGACTTTTGTCCAGGAATGATGATGTTCGTCCATGTAAGATGACTTTTAGCCTCTTTCTGAGTTCCGTTTTTTTGGAGGGAAAAATCCGAACTCAACGTGCAAACTCGAACCTATCCGAGCCTGCACATCCCTAGTCGTAATGCGCATGCGCCAACCAGTCAGTGCGGTCGGAAATAGAGCGCTCGCAAAATAGCGAGTGCCTGCTAATTTGAGTGACAGGATGAGGCGTTTGTGGGTGGTAACAGGGGAAGGTGCTTGAAAACGAGTGGTGATCCGAATGCAGGCGTGCCAAACGATCAAAACGGGCGTTTTAAGGGTGTACATAATTAACAAAGCAGCGTTATCGGCCACGTCACTTGGTTGTCTCTTAGCCTGAACTGTTCGCATGATTGCAGTAGGAAAATCCTACCACAAGCACTGCGATCAGTTCAGACGCCTTTCGATGTACTTGATTAATCTAATAAATAGCGGAGATGACGTAGGATGCGAGCGGCCAGGAGGCGTCTTTACAAAATAGCGAGCGCATGTTTCGTTCGCTCGCTCAGACATAGAGGCGTCAACAGACCGCAAAGAGCAAGCGCTCAATTTAAATATCCGGTCCCTTTTTCTGAACGAGCGAGCGCAAATAGCGTCCAGCTCTGAATCAGGCCCTCAGTCCCTTGGGGATCTTTTATCCTGCAATCCATTCATCCAGCGTCTGTGTACTGTCATGTAAATGAATAGGGAAATACAGTGCAGATTTTAAGTCAAATTGACACTTTGTCATTACATTTTATTAATAAAAAATGTACTTTTCTATTTACAGATTGTAGCTGGTGTGCGCTATATTGTGAACGTAGAAATTGGGAAGACACAATGCAAGAAATCCACAAGTGACACACACTCCTGTGCTGTCATCCAAGACCCAAAACTTGCCCAGGTCAGTAATTCTGTATAGTTAAAGTTACAATTAAATTAGCTTTTTTGTTTTAGGTATTTTTAGAGAAATCATATTTAATTTAAACAATACCTAGAGAAGGATGTGTAAAGGAAACAACAAGAAATGGATAATAATAGCCCTGCTGGGACGTGAACATGGCATAGATTTACAATTTACAATTCAGCTCTGAAAAGTTTAATATCAATTAACTTGAGTCTTTTTGCAACCTCACTTTCTGCGTACAGAAGCCATCATACTAACCAGCATTCTGGAAAATAAAATATATATATATTCTCTGATCCACCAATAATGAAGGCATTTCTAATGAGGTCAGACTTCTTTCCTCTGACTTCTCCTCTGACTGCTGATAATCATCAATGTCTTGCAAAATGTGTAACTGTCAGCAGGTTGAAAATACTGTTAGGCTGGCGCGAGGAGTTCATACAGAGGCAGTTGTGATCACTTAAACAGGTGCTCGGTCCTTACGAACTCACTGTTTATAAAGGGACTGATTCTGAGTTGGGAGCAAAACAAAAAGAGCAAGTAATGGGATGTAGTTATGTTGCGGCCGCCGGTCACAATCCCGACTGCTGAATGCCAGCAAAGGATTCATGATAGGTGTCGAAATAACGGAGGACGCGTGCCTGAACGAGGTTAAGTACGGGCCGCACTTCCTGTTAGCCGCAGGGGGGAGGGGAGGGTTAGATTTAGGCCAGTTAGCAGGGTTAGTGTTAGGTTCTGGGGGGGTTAGTATTAGGCACCCCTAGGGGGAGGGTTATGGTTAGGCACCCCCAGGGAGAGGTTAGGGTTAGGCACCTCCCCGGGAGGGTTAGGTTTAGGGAGCGTAAGGGGGTTTAGGGTTAGGCACCCCCAGGGGGAGGTTAGGGTTAGACACTATGGGGGGAGGTTAAGGTACTTACCTGCCTCTGTCGGGATCTTCATCCTGTCGGGCAGCCGCTGTCGGGATTTGAACAGGCAGCTAAACAGCCGCCGGCATTTCAATCCCATTCCCAAGTAATCTGGAACAAACCATATGGTCTATGTACTAAACCTTGCATAGAGATAAAGTGAACGGAGGTAAAGTCCTAAACAATCAGCTCCCTACTGTCATTTTTCAAACACAGCCTGTGACATTGCAGTTAGGCGCTGATTGGCTGGTACTTTATCTCCATTCAAGGCTTAGTAAATAGACCCCCATGTTCCAATACAAGTGCAAATATATTTATGGTTTTGGCGTGCAGGGTAAATACCGGCTGCTTTTGCATGTAGCCTACAAATGCTGGACAACATTATTTTTACACTGCAATTTAGATCTGAGTTTGGACACACCCCTCCCAAATCTAACTCTCTGCACATTATACATTTGCCCCTCCTGTATTATAACATGGTTTTACCAAGGTGCAAAGCTTCTTGCTTTTTTTTGCTTTACTCCTACCTCAGACTCAGGCATAGTATTTCAGATATACTGTAGCATGCACATGAAACAAGCAGAATAATAATGTTGCATATAATAGTAGCATACTTGTCTACTCTCCATAAACGTCCGGGAGAATCCTTCATTTAGGGTGGCTCTCCCGGATGCCAGGAAGAATGAACAATTATTTGGAGGCCACCTACTACCTGATTGAAGTGGGCAGTCCTGGCAGCTGATGACATGATGACAGCACCATGGGCCCCACCCTGGCTTACAGTGCCGGTAATCGCAGCATTGTATAATAAGGGACAGGGCCATGATGACACAATCGGCAATCACCCCCTTTGCCTTCCACTTGGTAACGCTATACCCCCCCATCACCAGCCTGGCTGCCCCCTTTTGTAGGGGCATACAGAAAATTGGCAACTATGAATTGCAGCCATGAATAACAGTAGGATTTTAGAATTGTTGGTGTAAATACGAGAACAGATGATAACTTGATGCAGAAGGCAATGCTGGCAATAGGTACATTATATTGCTACACTAGGTGAATGGCTTGAGAGATGCTACCACAAATGGTGAAATCAATAATAGGCAGATAATACTGGAACATATACTATAGTCTATTAGGACTGAAATCCATGACACAATGCCCCGATACCTCAAAGCAATTAGATGTGATAACAGCGACTGGGACAGGCACAGGACCCCTCAGTGAGGCCGGTAGCTGAAAGATGGCAAAACAGTTGCAATATTTTATGCTTCACTTGCCGAGGATTATCAGTGAGGGAGTAGAAGTCTAGTATACAAGTCAGTCAATCAGAACCAAGAGTCACCGAACTACAAGTCAGGGGAGTCACAGAAGTCACAAAAAGAAGAACGACCTCCACGAGCCATCATAGGAAATGCTATTACGATTACCATTGATGGTAGGACATAGATTTGAGACACTCCCAAAGATATAAAGGGAATCTGAGAAAGGCTGAACAAATGTTCATATACAGATAATAAGCAAATTATAAAAAAAAGAACATTGAAATATAAATGTTAGTAATTACATATTAGAAGGAAAGGCAGGTACAAAATCTACTGCCACTCAATTCAAACACCATGGTTTCAGTCATACCCAGTCCGTGGCTTACGGTAATCTGATTGGTGGATAGTGCAGGCTATTCAACAATGAAAGTGTTGATCCTCTTTTATTGGGACAGTTCCACAAACAGGAAAGTGGATGTGAACCTTGAAATGTTAAAAAGGTGCAATTGTACAAATAAACAATAAGTACATGTCCACGTTTTAAGCCATTTGTGAGTCTTAGATTACTGTATAGCTGTTCAGTAATTTGGAAAAAATAGGTCAACAATTGTGAGAGAATGGTAACATGTGATTCCCATAAAATGTGCAATGTATGTAAACGTGTTTAGACCTGAGTTTCTAACCCAGAGCTAATTATATTTTGTCAATATTCCAGACATTACTCTGCACTTTTTCAGTCCTGGAAGTTCCATGGGAGAATGTGGAAAGTCTTGAATCATCCTCTTGCAAGGCACAGTAATAGCAGCTGTTACATAGAGTGAATGTTCTTTGTTCCTTCATTGTTTATTCCATTTCAAATATATACACTTCTGAAACATAATAAACTGTAACAATCTGTGCTTATGATTTGCTATTGTTGTCAGTTTGTATTTTTTTTGTTCCAACTTTTAATGTTTACAGGCAAAGATGTAATAAATACACACTGGACAATGATTATTTAACTGAATACGAATCAGCAGAATATATATATAACAGAAAGGGGTACAGTGGCAGCACTCACGGGTCCTTTAAGAGAAGAATCACTCTGACAAGCTGTGTCAATCTTTGTTTAAAGTTTCGGTCACATAGACCTTTATCAAGAAGTTCTTGATAAAGGTCTATGTGACCGAAACATTGAACAAAGATTGACACAGCTTGTCGGAGTGATTCTTCTCTTAAAAGACCCGTGAGTGCTGCCACTGTACCCCTTTCTGTTGTCTACATAAGGTTATTCATTAACCTTTAGGAGGGCACCTGGCATTTTGCGTACCTGTTACTTTGATTTGTATATATATATATATATATATATATATATATATATGCACATACACATACATATATATATTATATATATATATATATATATATATATTACATTAGAAACATGAATAAACTGTCCAGCAAGGTGGAGCTGATAAACAAGTAAAGAGTATGACACTGTGACAAACAGTAAGTCATTGTAAACATAAAATACACCTATAGAGTATTTACAGACTGAGATATATAGATATTATCCACCAAAACACAAAGTTGTGCAGAGAAAGATGGAAATTTAAGGAAAGCAAAACTTTTAACATGCCATCAGGAGTTGGGAGAATGAGGGCATTACTTGCAAAGTATTTAATTAGGAGCACTCGGGCACCTTATTCTACAGAGAAATGCCAACACCAGGTTTCCATTTGCAAATCATGATAACTGAAATTAGTTTAAGGCAGGGGTGGGGAACCTTTTTTCCGCTGAGGGCCATTTTGATATAGATAACGGCCTGGTTTAGGCCATGCCCCCCCCCCCGCACGCGTGACGTCACACAATCGCCGGTGATTGCAGCAATGCAATGGGGAGCTGTAAGGGCAGCAGTGTGACCACCAGAAGAGTCCTAAGGATCCTCCAGGTGGCAATGCTGCATAGACTCTGGTGCCTTTCTAGGCACCCTGCTAGCCAAATGAGGCCAGCAGAAAAGGCTCCGAGGGCCAGACCAAAGGATACCGAGGGCCTTATAAGGCCCCCGGGCAGGAGGTTCCCATCCCTGGTTTAAGGGGTAGTTGTGTCTTGCAATGGGGGCACATATCCATATCACAAGGCGATGTTTTTGCACCTACACAGAGAAGGAGTCTTTATGAACGATCTTAAACTCTTATTTCACTTTATTCATATATTACTATTATATAGTGCACACATATTACGCAACACTTTACAGAGAATATTTGCCCATTCACATCATTACCTGCCCCAGTGCAATTTACAATCTATATTCCCTACCACTAGGGTTATTTTTTGGGGGAGCCAATTACCAGTAAATGTTTGGATTGTGGGAGGACCAAGAGAAAACCCACGCAAGCACAGTTATGACTGTGGTGGGAATTAACCCCAAGACCTCAGTGCTGTGAGGTAGTAATGCTAACCATTACACCAGCCGTGCTGCCTGTGCTGTGAAGCATATTTTTCAGAACACCCTGGACAATGTAAAAATGTTCACACACAGTGGAGATTTAAAAAAATACATTCAGGGCTTAGTCAAAGGGACTTGGGGGGAGTGTCAGGGGTCTTTAGAAGAGTAATAAGGAGGTGCATAAGTGTGGCCTTCTCATGGCTGGTCTCACCATACTGTTTCCCATACTCATATGTATTGTGCTTAATTAATTTAATTAATACCAATCCAAAAAAACATGTGTATGAGAAATGAGTAATGATACAGATGTGCTCTCATACACCTAATGTCTATAGCCCATATGGCGCAAGACGCCCAGTGCAACTGAACCGCTCTGAGAGGTGCAGCGTTTCGTTTTTTTCTTTACATTTTGCACCTTATGTGCATCACAAACGCAGCGAAATATCACTCACAGTGTACTAGAGACACTGCACCTCAACTTTAACAGCACAGGAATTTGTTTTAAATGGTTCGGGTACGGGATGCCGGCAGTCATAATCCTGACTCTTCCTCCCCAGTGTCTAAACCTAACCTCCCTCCTTTGTGCCAAAATCGAACTCTCCCTCTCTGGTGCCTAAACCTAACCCTCCCTCCTTAGTACCTAACCCTCCCCCTAGTGCCTAGCCCTCCCCCCAAGCCAGCTACTTACCTTCGGGATTCTGGCGGTTGGGATGCCGGCGCCGGTATTCAGATAAGTGGCAGGACTCCGGCGTCAGCATTCTGACCGCCGGAATCCCTGCTGTCAGGATATTGAACATATCCCATTTTAAACACATAGAAAGTCGCAGATGAAGCACAAAGGAACTTGGCATTATAAAAAGCTGCGGCCGCTGCATCGTAGCACTTCATATACAGTTTCAAACTCAGACGCACACAGATGTACAAATGTCCCACATATAATTGATCAGTGCAATCTAGCAAAGTAGTTTTGCTGTTCACAGTTGTTTTATTTATGTGAATAAGACCCACATTACGGGTGAGAAAGTCACCCGGGACCTGGTGCGGCGAGAGGGGTTATTTGCCGCAACTAGAGCCACAGTGTATGAGGACACCACTCTGGATTGGTTGATTCTATCTGTTATATAGTCAGAGGTAACTCTGCAACACAAAAAACAACCATATGTATTAATACACCTTCTAAAGAGAACAGGTGGAGGAGTTGCCCATAGCAACCAATCAGTTTGTATCTACACAAATAAATTATAGCTGATTGGTTGTTATGGTCAGCTCCTCCACTTGTCCACTTAAGATTTGATACATCTCCCCCTATCTCGGTAATTCCTGTATCATTCTCTCCATTGATTATAATCACATTAATTACCTGAATCCACCCTCTATAAACTCTGCCAGTGGTGTAACTAGGGTATTTGGAGCCCAATGCAAGATGAAAAATGGAGCCCCCACCCACAATGTGTGCGCACCGATAAAAAGGGCATGGCCACTGAAAAATGGTGCGTGTCAACATGACACACCACCGTTTCTCGTCACTCTAAGAACATTCCTTTCCATTCCATATGCACCTTATTTCCCCCCAGTAGTAGTGCCCCTCATGGAATGCCCACTGTAGTAGTGCCCCTTATTCAATGTCCTCAGTAGTGCCCCTTATGGAATGTCCTCAGTAGTAGTGCCCCTTAGGCAATGCCCTGTTATGCACATTATGCAGTGCCCCTTATGCAATGCCCTGTTGTGCACATTATGCAGTGCCCCCTGTTGTAGTGCACATTATGCAGTGCCCTTTATGCAATGCCCCCTGTTGTAGTGCACATTATGCAGTGCCCCCAGTAGTTTCCCCTTATACAGTGCCCCTTGTAGTGCCCCTTATACAGTGCCCCTTATACAGTACTCCCAGTAGTGCCCCTTATGCAGTGGCCCTAATAGTGCCCCTTATGCTGTGCTCCCAACAGTGCCACCAGTAGTGCCCATTATACAGTGCCCCAGTAGTGCCCCTCATACACCGTAGTGCACCTTACATATAAAACACAGACACACATTATACTTACCGAATCCCAGCTCCTCCGGTCCTGCTCTGCACTACAGGAGAGACGTCTTGACATCTCTCCCTTCACCAACTGCAGGAGCCAGATGGTGGAGCTCATGAGTGAGCTCCAGTCTGGTTCCGGCCCTGGGTGCAGCAGCCAATGAGAGTCTGTATGACTATTATTGACTGCTAAAATAAACACCGCCACCGGGTAGTACAGTCACTTTCGGTGAGTGTACTACCCGGTGGCGGTGTGTTTATTTTACTGTGTAGTGCGGTCTGCACAACACACTAACCACTGACCTGGATGGCAGATCCCAGGGCACAAGCCTTGCCCAACCCCCTTTAGTTACTCCACTGCTCTGAACATACAGTATAGATGCTACTATTTCTCAGTTAACTTCTGGTACTTGCACCTATTTAAAAATTTAGCAATGTTAGGGTGTCAATAACGCTAATTAACAGAGACATGCTGGATGTTGTCTTTTATTTGCTATCCTGGCAACAGAGCCAGAAAGCGGAAGAGAAAGATGACAGACAACTTACATTGTTTCTATAACAGATCAAAATAGGGAACAATAATTACTGTGTCACAATCCGTACAGGAAATCCACAGGTGAGTGTAAAAGCCAGGGGGTTAGGGTGGCTAGGGAACAACTAAGTGAGTGCCAATGACTAGGTCTGGGCTAGACCTGCCCAGAGGCGCAGAGTCTAACTGACTTGGTGGTCTTCACCAGTGATCCCTCCAATCGGGATTTGGGTTTCACTGCACCAAGTAGGCAGGTCGCAGCCCTCTGGACAGGTACCTGGGAGTAGCAGAAAGACCGGGACTATATTAGGATGAGTATCTTAACACGAGAGATCAAGTGACTACTTGAACACCGGAGTTTAGATAATACTTTGAACATAGGAGTTGATATAATACTTGAACACAGAATTTGAATTAATACTTGAAAACAGGAGTTGAACTAAATACTTCAACACTGGTGAAAAAAGGAATACTTGAACACTGGAAATGAACTAAATACTTGCACACTGGTGAAGAACGGGATACTTGAACACTGGCAATGAACTAAATACTTGAACACTGGTGATGAAAGGAATACTTGAACACTGGAATTGAACAAAATACTTGAATACTGGTGATGAATTAAATACTTGAAAACAGGTGATGAATGGAATACTTGAACACTGGAGAAGGACTTGAGAATGCTTGAACACTGGTGATGAATGGAATACTTGAACACTGGAAATTACGAAATACTTGAACACTGGAAATTAACTTGAGATCCTGGTGTAGATTTGCACAGAGGAACTCAGAGAAATGTGGACACAGGGTCTGATTCAGACCCACTCGCAAGTGCTTGAGCGCTCGCGAGCGGGTTAATGGTGTGCTCTAGGCACGCACAGCGGCCGCACTGTGTGTGTGCAAGCCCCAGAGCGAGAGAGAAATTCTCTCGCTCCGTGGCTCACTACAAAAGGGGCGGCTGTCGATGTTGATTGACAGCTCGCCCCGTTTTGTAGGCGTGGCGGGGGGTGGCTTCACAAACTGAGGCGTTCCCATGCGAACGCCTGCTGTTTGTGGGCGACTCCCCTGACATCACCAGTGATGTCAGTGGGAGAGCTTCCTGCTCTATTAGAGCCAGAAGCTCTCTGGGGCTTGCGGCCACGAGACCCTACCACAAGAATCTTGTCACAAGCCCTGATGGTCAAGACCAACGCAACCATCATCCTTGCCGCTCGCAATAGCTGTGGGTGGTCCCCCTTATACTGTACCCCATTAGTTCCCCTTATACTGTACCCCCTGTATGCAATGCCCCCAGGAGTGGTCCCCCTTATGCAGCCCCCCATTAGCGCCCCTTATACAGTGCCCCCAGTAGTGGTCCCCCTTATGCAGTGCCCCTTATATAGTGCCCCCAGTAGTAGCCCCCCCCAATGCAGTGCCCCCAGTAGTGGTACCCCCTATGCAGTGCCCTTTATATAGTGCCCCCAGTAGTAGTCCCCCCCATGCAGTGCCCCCAATAGTGGTCCCCTTTATGCAGGCACCCAGTAGTGATCCCCCTATTCAGTGCCCCCAGTATTGGTCCCCCCAGTGCAGTGCCCCTTGTAGTAAGCCCCTTATATTGTGCCCCCAGTAGAAGCCCCTCCAGTAGTAATCCCCCCTCCTGATACAGTGCTCCCAGCAGTAGTCCCCCCCCAGTAGTAGTATCCCCCCCAATAGAGGTCCCCCCCAGTAGTGGTCCCCCCAATACAGTGCCCCCAGCAGTAGCAGTAGCCCCTCCAACAGTAGTCCCCAGTAGAAGTCCCCCCCCCAGTAGTGGTGCCCCCAGAAGTGCCCCCCCTCCGATGCAGTGCAGATACAAACATGTAAAAATATAAAAAAAAATACACTTACCTGAATCCACGCTTCAGCCGCAGCTTCTGCCGCCGCACGTCAGTCCACCCGGGCTGGCGCGCTCAGCATTATGGGAGAGACGTCATGACGCCTCTCCCATTACCCACTGCAAGAGCCGGAAGGCGGAGCTCATGAGTGAGCTCCAGCCCGGCTCTTGCAGTGGGCGCAGCAGCCAATGAGAGTCTATCTGACTCTCATTGGCTGCTGATTAACACACACATCACCGCCGCATGGCGGCGATGTGTGTGCAGCAGCCATCCTCAAACCTGGCCGCCGCTCGCGTAATGACAAGCGATGATGCGGCCGCGGCGAAAGGTGAACCCAGTCGGGTAAGCCTGGACTCGCCCAGACCGGCCCATCTGACCATCGGCCCTTCTGGCATTTGCCAGAAGTGCCCGATGGCCAGTCCGGCCCTGGGTCCAGCTAAAAAGTAGTAATTAGCAGGAAACCTGACACCTCAGTACCACAGAGAAGCTGCAATAGAGGCTGAGAAGCACACTACAAATTACACAGGAAAACTAACATAAAAGACTGGAAAACTGAGAGAGAGCTCAAGTCTCAGATGGAAAATTAGCATGGAAGCTAATGCAGGAAGTACTGGAGAACTGTGAGTAGGCTGAAGCAACACTCTGAAGGAAATAGCACAGTGCCACACTGGTGAGAAACAGTCACTGGAACAGCGAAGTTGAACAGCAGTTTTCTGTTCCTGGAGTCAGACTTAAATACCCCTGGGTAGCTGGTCATTGGATCAGAGGATCAGCTGAGTGACCACAGGACTACTATTGGGAGAGACTAGTCAGGTGATATGGACCAACATGGCTACACCCATGCCCGGCACCCTGGAAACCAGGACACACACGAAAGCCCTAGCAGGCCCTGGGGAGACTTCTCAGTCACCACTCACCTCCACTCCCAGTGACTGAACACCTAAGCCCAAGGACACCAGCGCGAAGGTGAGTAGCAGCCGATCCCAGGCCGCATCCTGACATACTGCAAACGCCTCTGAAGCCTATTTCAAAGACTCACCTCTTCCCTTTACCTTTTATCTAGTAATCGGTGGTGTAAGTGAAAGTAGTGTTAGTCTCCTCACTAAGCATATGTGCTGGGCACTAGGACCAAGAGTCTGCAGAAAGGTCCGATCTCCAACCTAATGTGCTACTGTGCATGTGACTGCAGCCATTCTTTACTGTGTAGAGTGACATGGTAGGAGACATAAGTCTCCTACTTAGCTCCTCTGAGAGACCTGGTTAATATCTGCATTTAAAGCTGTTCCATCATCCCTGCTGTATAGAACCCCGCTCCGCTCCATTACCAGTGTGCATGTAACAGTGAGTACAACTACTATAAAAAAAGGACATTGCTAGTATATACTGTATGTAGCACCATTTTTAGAAATGTGAAAAAGTGATTAAGGGGCCTATTTATTCATATCTCAAAAAGGCCCCAAAATTTAAATTAAGCATTAGCAAACATCACAGTGATTTAGAATCTTTTTCAAGGCTATTTATTAAAGGGCTTTTAAATGTATTGAAAAAACAAGGTATGATTTGTGTAGGTACTGCATATACAGGGCCCGGGGAGACTCCTTACGCCTTGGGGGTGCTGATGAGGGGGGCGTGACCATAAGAAAGGGCGATATTAAAAGTAAGGAATTTGAGATTGCCACCATCCATGAGCCAATCTTGGTTCACGAACCGCCAGCCAATCAGGGATAGCTGCGGTGAGCCAATTGTGGCTCACTGTGTCATCGCCCCGCCCCCTGGCACTTGTACCATTAGCCCAATGGCCATGACGGAGCAGAGAAGAGCTCTTGAAGAAAGAAGCAGGAAGAAGACACCGGAAGCCCTGGAGGGTGGTGGCCACTACAAAAGATTTTAAACAGGCCGCTGCCCACCGGGTGAAGACCAAGGAGCCGACGCTCGCCGGAAGTTTGGTCAGTGAAGTGTGTACAACACAGAAGAGCTAATGTCAACCACTGCTCCCTAGGTGATTACTGAGAGTTTTAACCCTCAAATGAAGCACACGGAGGATGGCCCAGTGGCTGAACCAAGCCTGATTGAACCAAAGACTACGAGACAGGTAAGCCCAGGTGTGCCACATCCCACTAAATCACCAGGGTTCAGGCATAAAGCTGGTGGGCATCACCAGGCACTAGGCCTGTAGCACTGTAGGCGGGATCAGTATGAAATATGTGTCCGGTGGTTCAAATCCCGATGTTGGAAGACCGGTAACTGAAGATCCCGACAGGTAAGTATTTTAACTATAACTAACCAAACCCCCCACCCTAACCCTAACCCTCCCTTACGGGCGCCTAACCCAAACCTCCACCCCAAGTGCCTAGTCCTATCCCCCCCTGTAAATGCCTAAACCTAACCTCCCCGCCAGTGTCTAACCCTAACCTCCCACCGGGGGTGTCTAACCCTAACCCCCCCTTCCCCTAGCCTAACCCTTCCCGGGAGGTGCCTAACCCTAAGTTCTCCCCGGGAGCCCCTAACCTAAAGTGGCTGTCTGAGCCCACCGCACAACTTACCTTTGTTATGTCGGACATCGGGCTCGCGGTGTAGGTAAACAGACAATTGTCGGGATTTCGACGTCTGTCATTAGACCCCTGCCAGGATTAGACAGTCAGGAAGCCTCATAGGAAAGGAGTCTGGCCCAGGATAGTCGGGCAATAGGCCCAATTCACATAAAAGGCCCTGTTAGAAGGGGCATTAGGCTCATATACATACAGCCTCCATATCAGGAGGCACCAAGGGCATTAGACCCTATAGGTGGAGGAAAGGCATTAGGCCCTATAGGTATTGCTTTGTAGCAGACCTCACATAGCAGGTGGCACTAAGCTGGGCCATAGAGATCACTAGGCCATGAAGGGATGATATTGCTTGACAGTATTATTTGTAGTTAACTAGCACCATTGGTTAGGCAGTCATGCCCCCATGAAAGGTAGTCTGTATGTAAGGTACCTTTTGGTGTATGGGGTTCTTTAACTGTATTGTTGCATTATTTTACAACTGTCTCTGCATTATTGTTCAATTGCATTGTTTGGGGAGTCTAGCGTGTTAAGGGAGTGCACTACACACAGTCTGTGATAATATTGTTGTTTACTGGGTCAACTAGAGTTAGGGCCAGTTTGTGTTGTGGGTGTTAAACACTAGGGAGAAAAGAGCCGGCTTAGCAGCTGGGAGGATTGGGCTGCTTCTTTATGTTTATCTGCAGGTGCAGAGATCAGGACCATTCATCCATCAAGGGGACCAGTGTATTCGGGGAGCATAATTTGTGCTGTGCGCATAATCTGTGTTTTCTGTATTACCGCTCCCCCCTTCCCCTTCGGGCGTTTTTGTTCGGGTTGCACCATTGTGCTTCGCACGAAGGTGTAATCAGTCTGAGTGCCAACGATGACCATCCACTGATCCCAGTGGATGTCATCCTGGTTCAGCGCATGTTTTCCTTGCAGAGTCCATGAGCAGAAGGTCAGCCCTTACAGTCTGATCTGGGTTCCAGGACCGTCGACCAGAGTGTCATTGGCAGTCTGAAGGTGAGAGCGAGTGGCTGAGGTAAGTGCCCAACTACACCTGCACTGCCCCCTAGCTACCCCCCCACAGTCCCATAGCTTCTTTACTTTCTTTTCCTATTGATTTTATTCTTGGTTGCACTTCCCCAGGAGAACAATGTGTCAGTGAAGTTAAATAGTGAGGGGGAACGGATAAGTGTGATATTTAATCTTGTGTGGACAAAAAAACCAGCTTTTTAGAAATGAATTATAGGTATGCAGCATGTATGTCCTGTGTTTCATGTACTATATGACTGCAGTATCAAGACATTTGTGGTAAAGCATTAAAATACTGGAAACTCACACTGGTACTGAAAAACATACAATTGTAGTACATGTAAGTGCTACTGAAAGGAAGGTAATATCTTTAGCCGAGCAATGTCATGGGTTTTATTTTCTCCTTGCACAACTGCAGGACAGTAGCATAACGACAGTAAATATGTATTCTTCATCTTACAAATACACGAGGATCATATACTGTGTCAGTTTTTCCATCTTTCTGGGTCCTACTGTACATTGCTGAGAGTTCATACACGTGTTATTGTTTTTCCTCCCGGTGTTTAAGGCGTGGTAAGTGTCACCTGATGACATCTGAGTAACCTGTTCTGCATGTAGCAGACCTCACTTCCTTGTTCAGGTTTTATCAAAGTGCAGCACTGAAACACAGTTTTCACCAAGAGGAGGCAAATATATTTGTATTTGAACAGTAAGTATAACATTTCAGTAAAAAAAAATATTTCAAAGATACGTCTGTGTGGAGGTGGCAACTGGGTGCTGTATGTTATTTATGTTATGTATGTCAGATGAATTTCAGCTTGTACAGTAATTCTGCACATTTTGCTCTAATTCGCTGAATCCCAGCTTCAAGTCACCCACTTAATATAAGCTACCTAAAATCTTTATGACAGCACCAGGCAATACAAGTGACAGCTAGGAAATGTGCGAAAAAGTAAATATTAAGGTTCATTTGTGTGTTTCTCCTAGATAGAGTTGTATCTAGAGGAGTGTGTTGTATGTTTCACTTAAGTATCATTGATAGTGCTGGGTGTCATATGTTTTTCATACAACCGTTTGTTTCAGTATTGGTGGCAATAGCTCTCAACAAATTAATGGGTCTATTTCCTAAGCTGTGTTAGGAGACAGAGTGAAACGTGATAAGGTACCAGCCAATCAGCCATCTCAAAATGACAATTGGGAGCTGATTGTCTGGCACCTTATCACTTTTCACTCTGTCTCCTAACACTGCTTAGTACATAGGGGGTCATTCAGACCCGCTCGCGAGCAAAGTTCGCTCGCTAGCGGGTCGATGTTGTTAAACTGTGCATGCGCACGACGGAGGGAGCGACGCTTGGGGTCTCGCACCAAAGGGGGCATGCTGTTGATGGTGACTGACAGCACGCCCCCTTTGGTGGGCGTGCCGGGGGCGTGGCAGCCAGATGGAGGCGTTCCCATGGGAACGCCTACCGTCTGAGTCCGGCCCCACTGACATCAGTAATGATGTCAGTGGGAGTGACTTTGGCTCTGATAGAGCCAAAATCACCCCTGGGCTTGCGGCAGCGAGACCCTACCGCAGGGTCTCGTCGCAAGCCCGATGGTCGCGATGGTCTTTGACCATCGCGACCATCATCATGGACGCTCGCTATAGCTGTGGGTGGTCACCCACAGCTATACGAGCGTCCAGGAGGACGCTCCATTTTCATGGAGGAGGGCACTGATTCAGAGCGAGCGCTCTGAATCAGGCCCATAGACCCCTAAAGCTTTTATGATTTACCTTTAGTTGAAGAGTGCTGACCTTTTTGCATATTTGTGAGTGTATGTACATTATATGGACAAAAGTATTCGGACGCCTGACTATCACACCAACAGGCACTGTAATGACATTGTTTTCAAATACATAGACTTTAATATGGAGTTGGTCCCCCTTTTGCAGCTATAACAGCTTCCACTCTTCTTGGAAGGCTTTCCATGAGATTTTGTAGTGTTTCTGTGGGAATTTGTTCCCATTCATTCTGTAGAGCATTTATAAGGGCAGGCACTGATGTTGGATGAGAAGGCCTGGCTCACTATCTACGTTCCAGTTCATCCCAAAGGTGCTCCATGGGGTTGAGGTCAGGACTCTGGGCCTTATTCAGAGATGTACGCTAACCCAATGGTTAGCGCACATCTCCGATGGTGGGAGCACTGCTCATGCGCAGGAGGTGTACTGCGCATGTGCAGCCCTCTGTCTGTGAGTTTGCTCGCAGAGCCTTACAGCCGCAACCTGATTGATAGGCTGCAGTGTTTGGGAGTCGGAGAGGGGGTGTTCCTGGGCAGCGTTCCCAGAAACGGGGGCGTGCTGCCCCCGTTTTCCGAGAGGGATGAGGCCTCAGGGTCTGCATGGGTGCACTACGGGGAGCTTAGCCACTAGGGGGAGGGTTAGGGTTAGGCTTAAGGACAGGAGGGTTATAATACTTACAAAAATCTGTTGGTATTCTGACCGTTGACATCCTGACCATCAGGATCCCGTACCCAACCCTGAAGATCATGTATTCTTTAAATGTGTAGTCATGTTTATCGCTCCTCTGGAGTCTAGGTTATTGTACAATTCACTGACGAGAAGAAAGACAGCAGATACTGTACTAATGCGGCTACAACAATGTTGTAGCTTATTGTCCAGTCCAGCCCCGTATTGCTGTTGTAAGGACCAGATCATATGTTGCCAGCACAAACATGGAGATGCAGGTGGACAGAAATGGCAGGTGTACCCCAGTCTCTGAGCGGTTTTGCTCCTGCCTTCCCCATATTTAGCAAATTTGGTCACACTTGTGCATCCAGGTGAGTTAATGATCATTAAACATCTCACTGAAAAGGTATTGGATTATGCAAGAGTATATAAACATCTTCCAAAAAAATATAGTTATTTTTTTTGTGTTGTCAGCATTACATATACAACATTGAGTTTAAATATATAAATTGACTAAAATTATTAACAAACTTGTACTAAGTGTCTTGATTGTTCATAGAATAAAATACACATGCTATAACAAAATAAAATAAATTTGTATAGCACACCAGGTGGGAATTGAACCCTGATAGAAAAAATTATAAAGAGGGTGCGCAAAACCTGCAGCCTTCCTGTAATACAGAAATGGAGTGTCACCATACTCTAATCACAATATATAACAAAACAATCTAGATATAGGATGGAGCTGGATATACAATAAAAAAAAATATACATATACAAAAATATTTAATCCTTTTCAATGTCTCTGAGTATGAATACTTCCTTTGGTGATTAGTGACTTTCTTTATAGGTGATCAGACCCTCCTGAAATCCTCCGTGGTGTACATACAGAGGAAGTACAAAAAAACAAAAAGAAAAAAAATTTGATTGGTAGACAACAAGATATGGAAGTGACAACTTCCAATTCTATAATAATCCTTCTTCAATTATTTTCATATCGTACCTTAACTCACAGAGGGGTCTATTTACTAAGCAGTGTTAGGAGACAGAGTGAAAAGTGATAAGAAAGTGATAAGGTGCCAGCCAATCAGCTCCCAACTGTCATCTCACAGGCTGTGTTTGAAAAATGACAGTTGGGAGCTGATTGGCTGGCACCGTATCACTTTCTTAGCACTTTTCACTCTGTCTCCTAACACTGCTTAGTAAAGAGACCCCAGAATGACAAGTGGGGATAATCCTATCTGGGTATCTTTTCCTCCCTCCTTTATATATCCCCATTAAATTCTATAATGTATATTCACACAAGCCTCAATTCCCTTCAATCTTTTGAATTACATGAGGGGAAGATTGAGTCTTGGAATGATGTGGAAAGAATTGGAGGATTAACCAAAGAAACCTTGATGAGCTTCAAAATTCTTCCCTGCTTGTAAGTAGGGTACACATTACATTTTTTGCATGGTTACTCCAGCTTTGCTACAGAGACACCTGGGGATAGAGACCTATATAGGAACTTATGTGCTAAATGGATTAGCGATGGCAGTTGTGATGAGGATTTATTCGCAAAGTGAGTGACAGGTAGTCAGCATTTGGGGTGGTAATGTGGGTGGTTAGATAAACACAGGAGTGTCAAAACCATTTTCTGGACATCCTCTTGTGAGCCTTTGCAATTTCATTTACAGCTAGAATGGCCCTGACATCTTGGGAGAGACACTCTGTCTGAGACAGCATAGTCTTACTCAGAAATTCCATGTACAACCAATGTTTCCAATGTCCCCATTTTTGTACATAAGCGGCAGATGTCAGACGCCGGAAGTGGGTGCCTCAGTGCATAAGACAAAGGCTAAGTCATTAACATGTTTTTGCAAGTCCACTGCAAACAGAATCTCAGTCATGATGGAATTTGCTTCCATCTCTGAATAAGGCCCATAGTAAGAAATTGAATAAACATAAACAGCTGCTGCAATCTTCTACACGTGGTTGCTGAATGCCTAAAATGTCCAGACTCCCAATGGCTAGTTGACACAGGATTCTCGTGGGCGGGCAGATACATCAGGGAAATTAAGTAGGTGGGTAGGAACCACGCTAACACAGGGAGGGGTAGTGAGGGAGGGTGGTGGTGGGGGTACGGGTCTAGAAAGGGGGGAAGGGGGTTTGGGGGGTCATGGGGGTGGTGGAGATGCGGGATGTGGGTAAATGCGGGGTGGGGAAAAAGAAGAAGAGGGGGAGGCTGGTGGTAAAGTGTGGTAGGGGTAGGTATGTGTGGGATCTGGGTGTGTCAAGGGAGTGGAAAGTGCTGCACCTTCTTACAGGAGTACCTAGTCCTGTCTGTAGTAACAATGAAACTGGAGGTTAGGTGTACTCTTTAGATGTGTGTTGCTGGAGATGGTGGAGTTGTGGTGCTGAACTACAGTATGTTGTGTTTATGATGGGAGATGCAGAAATGAAAACAGACAACAGTCTAGGGGCCAAACTGTTTTATTTGAGAAGTCACAATGCTGCTCTGGAATGGTCGGGGGGAGAGGGGTGGTATGGTTATGATGTCTGGTTAGGGATCTAGGAATAATGGGATGGTGTGGTAGTAACGGAATGACTGGCTCTGTGTGGGAATATGGGTAGACCCTTTCAGGGGGCTCCTTGCCGTGCAGTTCTAGACCAGCACATATTCCCTGCTGGACCTTTGGTCTACAGTCTTATGAGCAGATATAAGTGTGTGGACTAGGTGGTGGGGTGAACAAAGTCTCGGATGTTGAGAGTAAGCGGAGCCCCTCACAGTGGTTTGGCGAAGTTCTTACCTACCAGTAGGTTCTTGTGAGGAGTGGAGATGCTGCTGGCAGTGGATTCATGCTGCTAGTTGGTTTGTCTCTTTCTGGCTTGTGCTGTGTGTTGCGGTGCAGGAGGCGGAGGATGGCTCACTGGGGCGTCTGTGTAGTAACGCACCTGTGGAGTCCTTCACAGCTCTGGGGCTGCCTGTGGAGGTGGCACAGTGTGGGGGAAGTCTCTCATAGAAGAATGGAAAGCTCAGCTTTCCTTTCTCTGCTGCGTACAGATTTGCCATCACAGGATGACGTAATCTGTACAGAGAAATGAACAGAGCAGGGAAGTAAGCATACTGTACTACCCTGTTCTCTGCGTCGCCGGACAGGTAAGTCTACATGGCTATCGATGTGATGCGACATATAAATATATTTTTAGCTAGCCACTTCATGTTCTACATTAATAGGCCCCTAATGGGGTGATGTATCAAGCCTCGGAGAGAGATAAAGGCCCTCATTCAGAGGCGCTCGCAAGGAGCGAGTGCTCGTTCTGAATGAGAACGGCCGCTTCTATTTTTAAGTGCGGCCTCCTGGTCGCTAGCTAAGCTGTGGGTTCCTTAAGGAACACCTCCGTTTATGAAACCACCCCCCTGCCCCGCCTACAAAACGGTCCGAGCTGTCGATCAGCATCGACAGCTGGCCCTTTTGTAGTGAGCTCCTGGAGCGAGAGAGTTTCCCTCTCGCTCTGGGGCTTGCGCAGTGCGGCCGCTGCACGTGCGCAGGGCCTAACCATCGACCCGGTTGCAAGCACTCAGCGCTTGCGACCGGGTCTGAATGAGACCCAAAGTACCAACCAATCACCTTCTAATTGTCATTTATCTAGCAAAGATTGTAAAATGGTAGTTAGAAACTGACTGGTTGGTACTTTAGCTCTGTCCACTTTATGTCTCTATAAGGGTCGATACCAGAGCTGTAACAGGGTGCAATTACGTTGCGCAGAGGCGGCATGACTGGCAACTCCAGTTAGTGCAAAGTTGACTGGGCATCCTAAGGACGCCCGATTGGCTACATACATTACCCGTCTCGTCCAAAAGATGCTCCATGGGTGCTGCAGCCGCAATTGTGGCTAGCCAGGAGCAAGGGTCGTGGGGTGGCGAGGGTTCCATCCACAGAGCCAGCCTGTATACACACATTGGGGTAGATGTATGATAGCGGCACTTAACGTGCCGCTATACCGCTTCCTGCTTCGCCTCTTTACCAAGGCGCAGCAGGAAGCACTACCGATGAGATGTAAGAACATCTCATCGGCCGGAGAGGGGGAGCGTTAACTCCCCCCTCCAGCGCTACCCGTTAGAGACAGCAGCGCATCAGCGTAGTGCTGATGCACTGTGTCTCTGTCCCGGCCGGCTCCACTGAGCATGCGCGGGATCTCATGAACTATAATCCTTCATCGTTTTAACTCAGAAAGTGAACGATTTTTTAAACGATTGAACGATAAACAATATCGTTATCGATAATAGTTCAAAAAATCGTTGTGTGCGTCTATGCACCTTTAGCCACAATTGGTGGCGTTGTCCTGAGATAGGCAATGAGAGGCTCGCTGGGGAGCTGGAAAGGTTATTAATAGATGGCTCCTTTGACAGCTTTTCTGGGTACTAGAGATAAATGTTGAGAGATATAGAAAACACTTCACTACAGTCTGTTTGGTAGTTCAGACGGGGGAGATGTATTTTTTTCAGAGTGGAGAAGTTTCCAATAGCAACCTATAATTTTATAGCACGTCCTTGATAAGTGCTAGCTAGAAGCTGCATGGTTGCTATGGGTAACTTCTCCACTTTTTAGAAGGCTTGATACATCTCCCCCATAAAAGTGCAAAGCACTGGAAAAGTTATCACTTCAGTTATGATGACACCTAGGCCAGTGGTTCTCAGTCATCTTGCTGTTATTATGACACCTAGGTGAGTGGTTCTCAGTCATCTTGCTGTTATGATGACACCTAGGTGAGTGGTTCTCAGTCATTTTGCTGTTATGATGACACCTAGGTGAGTGGTTCTCAGTCATCTTGCTGTTATGATGACACCTAGGCCAGTGGGTCTCAGTCATCTTGCTGTTATGATGACACCGAGGTGAGTGGTTCTCAGTCATTTTGCTGTTATGATGACACCTAGGCCAGTGGTTCTCAGTCATCTTGCTGTTATGATGACACCTAGGCCAGTGGTTCTCAGTCATCTTGCTGTTATGATGACACCTAGGCTAGTGGTACTCAGTCATCTTGCTGTTATGATAACACGTAGGCCAGTGGTTCACAGTCATCTTGCTGTTATGATGACACCTAGGCCAGTGGGTCTCAGTCATCTTGCTGTTATGATGACACCTAGGTGAGTGGTTCTCAGTCATCTTGCCGTTATGATGACACCTAGGCTAGTGGTTCTCAGTCATCTTGCTGTTATGATGACACCTAGGCCAGTGGTTCTCAGTCATCTTGCTGTTATGATGACACCTAGGCCAGTGGTTCTTAGTCATCTTGCTGTTATGACACACTTGCTGCCAGACCTGTCAATTATTTGTTATTTGTGTCATATCTATAATCAGATTTAGTAAGAAAATCCAGCTTTAGGAATTAGGTGTAAAATTTAGGGGTGCATAATTTAGGGGATATGTACTTTTTTCTTAAGATAGCTGCTTGATTGCTCAAACAAACCATCTTCCCCGTTCCCAACTACAAACAATCTTTGATTAATGTAGGTATACCTAGAAACACAATGACAGATCACAGAGGTGCTATAAGTGTTCAATAGTCACTTATAGGAAAATGTCAGAATATACAGATGGAGCACATTTTACATAACCAGTTTAAGTTAGGCAGCTAGACCAGGGGCATATTAACAGAGGGGGCCCGTGTGCAGTCTCTGTCCTGGGCCCCCGCCTCTCCGCCCGGCTGCCTGCAACGCACTGAGCGCAGTAAACTCTAGTGCCCTGCCGGAGTCTATTGCGCATGTGCAGGTCACCGGGAAAATGGCACGGCAGCCATTTTCCCGGTGATCTCCTCACTGTGCCTGAGCAAAACGGCAGTTGGTGTGGCTCCCCTATTTGAATTTTGAACTGCCCTGCAGCCCATCCTCTGGAGCCACCACTGATTGTTAGTGATAACAACACTTCTTATATATTACAAAACCTGTTACACCACCCATTCTGCAGTGTCATTAGGCGTACCCAAGAAATGAATCATGTGATTTCCAACCAGTATGTCAGTAAGCAATGCATCACAATAACAAACTGGAAGTATTAGAAGAATCAAGGAAGTGTGGGAGAAATGTCTTTAAAGTTCAAGTTATACAGTACAGTAGGGTTAATATGTTAATAAACATTTTTTAATGAAAAGAAATTCCTCAAGAAGGCATCTGGTTAGAACACTAGCCATTGGGGAGGGTCGGATTGGCATACCAGTCACCAGGAAATAATCAGCCTTAAACACTAACTCCATAATTGTCTTTGCTTTGTACATTAGAAAGGTGTCTGTTTTCTATATTAGCACCCAAAAGTGGTCTGTTTTGCTCATCAGAACAGTCTGCATATTATTAGTAAAGTGGGGTCTAGCTTAGGGCCATATCTATAATGGGTGCAGGGGGGGCCCACACTGCAGCGGCCATTTTCCAGGCAATGGTACAGCCGACACAGGACCCCGGAGAGGTAAGTATTTAATAAATGGGTGCAGGTTTTGCGGTGTGGGCCCCCTCCTGGACCCAGTGGCCCGCACACCCTGCATCCACTGTAGTTTGCCCATATCAGCATGACCTTGGCAAGAAGTGGTATCTGTAACTCAAGGCAGGTCTGTGTGTGGACATGACTTAGTAAGGGTACTTAGGATGAAAAGTTGCTTGAGTATAAAAACTGCTAACACAACTTAATTACTATAATATATATAATAACATGTACAGTAACACAGCTGTTATGTTTGTAGGATGTTTATTAGTGTGTATTTTTCTGTGCTTATAGATTGTCTCTTACTCCTTCCAGGTGACATTATGGTTGTACAGTTGTACTGGTGCCTGGTGGCTGCACTTTGTCTGTGGCCTGCCATTGTTTGCAGTGAGCGTCCAGTTGGTGCTCCGTTAGACATTGATCTCAATAAAGAGGACATTCAGGACATTGTCAACTTTGCTGTGGGAGAGTATAATAAACAATCAAATGATAAATACTTCTACAAACCAATCAGTGTAATCTCAGGTCAAAAGCAGGTAACTTGCTGAAGACGTCACTAGTAAATCAATCATTTAGAAGTTGGACAAAAATAAAAATATGATTACTATGTAATTAAACTGTGATTAAAGGGAAGTAATAAAGGGCAGAGGGTCTCATTCAGACCCGCTCGCGAGCGCTGAGCGCTCGCAAGCGGGTCAATGTTTCCCAAATGCGCATGCGCACGACGGAGGCGCCTCCGTCGTGCGCATGTGCCAGACCTGAATAACGACGGGGTAGCCGTCGTTATGGGTCTCGCACCAAAGGGGGCTTGCTGTCGATGGTGATTGACAGCACGCCCCCTTTGGTGGGCGTGCCAGGGGCGTGGCTGCCCAGACGGAGGCGTTCCCATGGGAACGCCTACCGTCTGGGTCCGGCCCCACTGACATCACTAGTGATGTCAGTGGGAGTGATTTTGGCTCTGATAGAGCCAAAATCACTCCAGGGCTTGCGGCAGACGAGACCCTACCGCAAGGGTTTCGTCGCAAGCCCGATGGTCGCGATGGTCTTGACCATCGCGACCATCATCATGGACGCTCGCATAAGCTGTGGGTGGTAACCCACAGCTATGCGAGCGTCCACGAGGCCACTTGTAGTCCCCAATAAAACATGTTTAGAAAGCACTGAACACCCTTTGTTCTTTAGGCAATAGTAATACACCCTATCTATACACAATAGCCAATTGCGTGGGTAACTAAATTATGTGGATCTAGTTAATTAAGAACAACTTCTTACTGTAATTTATCCAGCACAGTCTTTGAAATGACCATTAGAAGCTGATTGGTTGTTCTGGGCAACTAACTCACTTTATCACGCTGCAAGGCCCTGTGTAATGGTTGGTGTATTTGGTTGAAATGCCCAAAATTCCAGAATAAAATCTTACCGTTGTGCACGCTTTACCAGGTGATATCTTTTTCAGCGTTTACTCCCTTAATAAATTTCAAAATAGCTAAGAGAAATGGTAATAATAATGAAATCAGCCAGCAATAGCACTCACTAGTCTCACACACAGTAGTAACAGCAACAAATTGTTTTCTACAATATTTGTAATATCGCAAGAAATGTAATCATTTATACCTGTCCTATACACTGTCAGTGATACTACTGTAAGTGCTATATATTCTCATATTCTTGTCAAAATGTTAAAATTTTTACCATGTTTTTCTCTTTTGTTGTTGTAGGTTGTCTCTGGAATAAAATATATATTAATTGTGAAAATTAGACAGACAGAGTGCGCAAAAAATGCTCCAAGTGGTTATGGTAATGGTGAGTCCTGTGATGTGGACTATTCAAATGGGGCGCAGGTAAATCTTATTCTACAGCTCATCAAGCTTATAATTTATATGTAATATCACTGCACAGTATACGTAATATCACTGCACAGTATTTCTCAGCAAACAAGACCAACCAAACGTATGTAATCTATCGCTGTGAAGAGCCGTAGTTTGACTCTAAATATACTGTTGTATGTAAGATTTTAGATGTGCCATAAAATCAACCTGCCAACTTCTCTCCAACTGTTTTTCAATAATAGAAAAAAATAAGTAAAAAATGTCTCACACGTGCCATTATACCCCTCCTCCCCAGCAGCCTGTCACACATCTCCCCCTGCACAGCAGCCTGTCACACATCTCCCCCTGCACAGCAGCCTGTCACACATCTCCCCCTGCACAGCAGCCTGTCAAACATCTCCCCCTGCACAGCAGCCTGTCACACATCTTCCCCTGCACAGCAGCCTGTCACACATCTCCTCCTGCACAGCAGCCTGTCACACATCTCCTCCTGCACAACAGCCTGTCACACATCTCCCCCTGCACAGCAGCCTGTCACACATCTTCTCCTGCACAGCAGCCTGTCACACATCTTCCCCTGCACAGCAGCCTGTCACACATCTCCTCCTGCACAGCAGCCTGTCACACATCTCCTCCTGCACAACAGCCTGTCACACATCTCCCCCTGCACAGCAGCCTGTCACACATCTTCTCCTGCACAGCAGCCTGTCACACATCTTCTCCTGCACAGCAGCCTGTCACACATCTTCCCCTGCACAGCAGCCTGTCACACATCTTCTCCTGCACAGCAGCCTGTCACACATCTCCCCCTGCACAGCAGCCTGTCACACATCTCCCCCTGCACAGCAGCCTGTCACACATCTCCCCCTGCACAGCAGCCTGTCATGCATCTCCCCCTGCACAGCAGCTGTCACACATCTCCCCCTGCACAGCAGCCTGTCACACATCTCCCTCTGCACAGCAGCCTGTCACACATCTCCCCCTGCACAGCAGCCTGTCACACAACTACCCCTGCACAGCAGGCTGTCACGCATCTCCTCCTGCACAACAGCCTGTCACTCATTTTCCCCTGCACGGCGCCTGTCACGCATCTCCCCCTGCACAGCAGCCTGTCACGCATCTCCCCCTGCACAGCAGCCTGTCACGCATCTCTCCCTGCACAGCAGCCTGTCACACATCTTCCCCTGCACAGTGCCTGTCACACATCTCCCCCTGCACAGCAGCCTGTCACACATCTCCCTCTGCACAGTAGCTGTCACACATCTCCCCCTGCACAGCAGCCTGTCACACATCTCCCTCTGCACAGCAGCCTGTCACAAATCTCCCCCTGCACAGCAGCCTGTCACACGTCTCCCCCTGCACAGCAGCCTGTAACGCGTCTCCCCCTGCACAGCGCCTGTCACGCATCTCCCCCTGCACAGCAGCCTGACACGCATCTACCTCTGCACAGCAGCCTGTCACGCATCTCCCCCTGCACAGCAGCCTGTCACGCATCTCCCCCTGCACAGCAGCCTGTCACACAACTACCCCTGCACAGCAGCCAGTCACGCATCTCCTCCTGCACAGCAGCCTGTCACGCATCTTCCCCTGCACAGCGCCTGTCACGCATCTCCCCCTGCACAGCAGCCTGTCACGCATCTCCCCCTGCACAGCAGCCTGTCACGCATCTCTCCCTGCACAGCAGCCTGTCAGACATCTTCTCCTGCACAGCAGCCTGTCACACATCTTCTCCTGCACAGCAGCCTGTCACACATCTTCCCCTGCACAGCAGCCTGTCACACATCTCCCCCTGCACAGCAGCCTGTCACACATCTCCCCCTGCACAGCAGTCAGTCACACATCTCCCACTGCACAGCAGCCTGTCACACATCTCCCTCTGCACAGCAGCCTGTCACACATCTCCCCCTGCACAGCAGCCTGTCACGCATCTCCCCCTGCACAGCGCCTGTCACGCATCTCCCCCTGCACAGCAGCCTGTCACGCATCTCCCTCTGCACAGCAGCCTGTCACGCATCTCCTCCTGCACAGCAGCCTGTCACGCATCTCCCCCTGCACAGCAGCCTGTCACACATCTCCCCCTGCACAGCGCCTGTCACACATCTCCCCCTGCACAGCAGCCTGTCACACATCTCCCCCTGCACAGCAGCCTGTCAGACATCTCCCCAACTGCACAGCAGCCTGTCACACATCTCCCCCTGCACAGCCGCCTGTCACACATCTCCCCCTGCACAGCCGCCTGTCACACATCTCCCCCTGCACAGCGCCTGTCACACATCTCCTCCTGCACAGCAGCCTGTCACACATCTACCCCTGCTCAGCAGCCTGTCACACATCTCCCCCTGCACAGCAGCCTGTCACACATCTCCCCCTGCACAGCAGCCTGTCACACATCTCCCCCTGCACAGCGCCTGTCACGCATCTCCCCCTGCACAGCAGCCTGTCACGCATCTCCCCCTGCACAGCAGCCTGTCACGCATCTCTTCCTGCACAGCAGCCTCTCACGCATCTCCTCCTGCAAAACAGCCTGTCACGCATCTCTCCCTGCACAGCAGCCTGTCAGGCATCTTTTCCTGCACAGCAGCCTGTCAGACATCTTCTCCTGCACAGCAGCCTGTCACACATCTTCCCCTGCACAGCGCACAGCGCCTGTCACACCTCTCCCCCTGCACAGCGCCTGTCACGCATCTCCCCCTGCACAGCAGCCTGTCACGCATCTCGTCCTGCACAGCAGCCTGTCAGACATCTTCTCCTGCACAGCAGCCTGTCACACATCTCCTCCTGCACAGCAGCCTGTCACACATCTTCCCCTGCACAGCAGCCTGTCACACATCTCCCCGTGCACAGCGCCTGTCACACATCTCCCCCTGCACAGCAGCCTGTCACGCATCTCCCCCTGCACAGCAGCCTGTCACGCATCTCCCCCTGCACAGCAGCCTGTCACGCATCTCCCCCTGCACAGCAGCCTGTCACGCATCTCCTCCAGCACAGCAGCCTGTCACGCATCTTCCCCTGCACAGCAGCCTTTCACGCATCTCCCCCTGCACAGCAGCCTGTCACGCATCTCTCCCTGCACAGCATCCTGTCAGACATCTTCTCCTGCACAGCAGCCTGTCACACATCTCCCCTTGCACAGCAGCCTGTCACACATCTCCCCCTGCACAGCGCCTGTCACACATCTCCCCCTGCACTGCAGCCTGTCACACATCTTCCCCTGCACAGCAGCCTGTCACGCATCTCCCCCTACACAGCAGCCTGTCACACATCTCTCCCTGCACAGCAGCCTGTCAGACATCTTCTCCTGCACAACAGCCTGTCACACATCTCCCCCTGCACAGCAGCCTGTCACGCATCTTCGCCTATCACACATCTCCTCCTGCACAGCAGCCTGTCACACATCTCCCCCTGCACAGCAGCCTGTCACACATCTCCTCCTGCACAGCAGCCTGTCACACATCTCCCCCTGCACAGCAGCCTGTCATACATCTCCTCCTGCACAGCAGCCTGTCACACATCTCCCCCTGCAGAGCAGCCTGTCACACATCTCCCCCTGCACAGTGCCTGTCACACATCTCCCCCTGCACAGCGCCTGTCACGCATCTCCCCCTGCACAGCAGCCTGTCACGCATCTCCCCCTGCACAGCAACCTGTCACGCATTTCTCCCTGCACAGCAGCCTGTCACGCATCTCTCCCTGCACAGCAGCCTGTCAGGCATCTTTTCCAGCACAGCAGCCTGTCACACATCTTCTCCTGCACAGCAGCCTGTCACACATCTTCCCCTGCACAGCGCCTGTCACACATCTCCCCCTGCACAGCAGCCTGTCACACATCTCCCCCTGCACAGCAGCCTGTCACACATCTCCCCCTGCACAGCAGCCTGTCACACATCTCCCCCTGCACAGCGCCTGTCACACATCTCCCCCTGCACAGCAGCCTGTCACACATCTCCCCCTCCACAGCAGCCTGTCACACATCACCCCCTGCACAGCAGCCTGTCACACATCTTCCCCTGCACAGCAGCCTGTCACACATCTCCCCCTGCACAGCAGCCTGTCACTCATCTCTTCCTGCACAGCAGCCTGTCAGACATTTTCCCCTGCAAAGCAGCCTGTCACACATCTTCCCCTGCACAGCAGCCTGTCACACATCTCCTCCTGCACAGCAGCCTGTCACAGATCTTCCCCTGCACAGCAGCCTGTCACACATCTCCCCCTGCACAGCGCCTGTCACACATCTCCCCCTGCACAGCGCCTGTCACACATCTTCTCCAGCACAGCAGACTGTCAGACATCTTCTCCTGCACAGCAGCCTGTCACACATCTCCCCCTGCACAGCAGCCTGTCACGCATCTCCTCCTGCACAGCAGCCTGTCACGCATGTCCCCCTGCACCGCGCCTGTCACGCATCTCCCCCTGCACAGCAGCCTGTCACGCATCTCCCCCTGCACAGCAGCCTGTCACGCATCTCCCCCTGCACTGCAGCCTGTCACGCATCTCCCCCTGCACAGCAGCCTGTCACGCATCTCCTCCTGCACAGCAGCCTGTCACGCATCTTCCCCTGCACAGCAGCCTTTCACGCATCTCCCCCTGCACAGCAGCCTGTCACGCATCTCTCCCTGCACAGCAGCCTGTCAGACATCTTCTCCTGCACAGCAGCCTGTCACACATCTCCCCCTGCACAGCAGCCTGTCACACATCTCCCCCTGCACAGCAGCCTGTCACGCATCTCCTCCTGCACAGCAGCCTGTCACGCATCTTCCCCTGCACAGCAGGCTTTCACGCATCTCCCCCTGCACAGCAGCCTGTCACGCATCTCTCCCTGCACAGCAGCCTGTCAGACATCTTCTCCTGCACAGCAGCCTGTCACACATCTCCCCCTGCACAGCAGCCTGTCACACATCTCCCCCTGCACAGCAGCCTGTCACACATCTCCCCCTGCACTGCAGCCTGTCACACATCTTCCCCTGCACAGCAGCCTGTCACGCATCTCCCCCTACACAGCAGCCTGTCACGCATCTCTCCCTGCACAGCAGCCTGTCAGACATCTTCTCCTGCACAGCAGCCTATCACACATCTCCCCCTGCACAGCAGCCTGTCACGCATCTTCGCCTATCACACATCTCCTCCTGCACAGCAGCCTGTCACACATCTCACCCTGCACAGCTGCCTGTCACACATCTCCCCCTGCACAGCAGCCTGTCACACATCTCCCCCTGCAAAGCAGCCTGTCACACATCTCCCCCTGCACAGCAGCCTGTCACACATCTCCCCATGCACAGCAGCCTATCACACATCTTCCCCTGCACAGCAGCCTGTCACACATCTCCCCCTGCACAGCAGCCTGTCACACATCTCCCCCTGCACAGCAGCCTGTCACACATCTCCCCCTGCACAGCAGCCTGTCACACATCTTCCTCTGCACTGAAGCCTGTCACACATCTTCCCCTGCACAGCAGTCTGTCACACGTCATCGGGCCCAGCAGCCTGTCAAACATCTTCCCCTGCGCTGCAGCCTGTCACACATCTTCCCCTGCACAGCAGCCTGTCACACATATTCCCCTGCACAGCAGCCTGTAACACGTCATCGGGCCCCAGCAGCCTGTCAAAATCTTCCCCTGCGCAGCAGCCTGTCACACATCTTCCCCTGCACAGCAGCCTGTCATACATCTTCCCCTGCACAGCAGCCTGTCACACATATTTTCCTGCACAGCAGCCTGTCACACATCTCCCCCTGCACAGCAGCCTGTCACACATCTCCCCCTGCACAGCAGCCTGTCACACATCTCCCCCTGCACAGCGCCTGACACACATCTCCCCCTGAACAGCGCCTGACACACATCTCTCCCCGCACAGCAGCCTGTCACACATCTCCCCCCGCACAGCGCCTGTCACACGTCTCCCCCCGCACAGCAGCCTGTCACACGTCTCCCCCTGCACAGCAGCCTGTCACACGTCTCCCCCTGCACAGCAGCCTGTCACACGTCTCCCCCTACATAGCAGCCTGTCACTCATCTCTTCCTGCACAGCAGCCTGTCAGACATTTCCCCCTGCTAAGCAGCCTGTCACACATCTTCCCCTGCACAGCAGCCTGTTACACATCTCCTCCTGCACAGCAACCTGTCACACATTTTCCCCTGCACAGCAGCCTGTCACACATCTCCCCCTGCACAGCAGCCTGTCACACATCTTCCCCTGCACAGCAGCCTGTCACACATCTTCCCCTGCACAGCAGCCTGTCACACATCTCCTCCTGCACAGCAGCCTGTCACACATTATCCCCTGCACAGCAGCCTGTCACAAATATCCCCCTGCACAGCGCCTGTCACACATCTCCCCCTGCACAGCAGCCTGTCACACATCTTCTCCTGCACAGCAGCCTGTCAGACATCTCCTCCTGCACAGCAGCCTGTCACACATCTCCCCCTGCACAGCAGCCTGTCACACATCTCCCCCTGCACAGCAGCCTGTCACACATCTCTCCCTGCACAGCAGCCTGTCACACCTCTCCCCCTGCACAGCAGCCTGTCACGCATCTCCTCCTGCACAGCAGCCTGTCACGCATCTCCCTCTGCACAGCAGCCTGTCACGCATCTCCCCCTGCACAGCGCCTGTCACGCATCTCCCCCTGCACAGCAGCCTATCACGCATCTCCCCCTGCACAGCAGCCGGTCACGCATCATCCCCTGCACAGCAGCCGGTCACGCTTCTCCCCCTGCACAGCATCCTGTCACGCTTCTCCCCCTGCACAGCAGCCTGTCACGCATCTTTCCCTGCACAGCAGCCTGTCACGCATCTCCTCCTGCACAGCTGCCTGTCACGCAACTTCCCCTGCACAGCAGCCTGTCACGCATCTTCCCCTGCACAGCAGCCTGTCACGCATCTCCCCCTGCACAGCAGCCTGTCACGCATCTCTCCCTGCACAGCAGCCTGTCAGACAACTTCTCCTGCACAGCAGCCTGTCACACATCTCCCCCTGCACAGCAGCCTGTCACACATCTCCCCCTGCACAGCAGCCTGTCACACATCTCCCCCTGCACATCAGCCTGTCACGCATCTGCCCCTGCACAGCAGCCTGTCACGCATCTCTCCTTGCACAGCAGCCTGTCAGACATCTCCTCCTGCACAGCTGCCTGTCACACATCTCCCCCTGCACAGCAGCCTGTCACACATCTCCCCCTGCCCAGCGCCTGTCACACATCTCCACCTGCACAGCAGCCTGTCACACATCTCCTCCTGCACAGCAGCCTGTCACACATCTCCTCCTGCACAGCAGCCTGTCACACATCTCCCCCTGCACAGCAGCCTGTCACACATCTCCCCCTGCACAGCAGCCTGTCACACATCTCCCCCTGCACAGCAGCCTGTCACCCATCTTCCAGCCTGTCACACATCTCCCCCTGCACTGCAGCCTGTCACACATCTCCCCCTGCACAGCAGCCTGTCACACATCTCCCCCTGCACAGCAGCCTGTCACACATCTCCCCCTGCACTGCAGCCTGTCACACATCTCCCCCTGCACAGCAGCCTGTCACACATCTTCCCCTGCACAGCTGCCTGTCACACATCTTCCCCTGCATAGCAGCCTGTCACACATCTCCCCCTGCACAGCAGCCTGTCACACATCTCCCCCTGCACAGCAACCTGTCAAACATATTCTCCTGCACAGCAGCCTGTCACACATCTCCCCCTGCACAGCAGCCTGTCACACATCTTCCCCCGCACAGCAGCCTGTCACACATCTCCCCCTGCACAGCAGCCTGTCACACATCTTCCCCTGCAGAGAAGCCTGTCACACAGCTTCCCCTGCAGAGAAGCCTGTCACACATCTCCCCCTGCACAGCAGCCTGTCACACATCTTCCCCTGCACAGCAGCCTGTCACGCATCTCCCCCTGCACAACAGCCTGTCACGCATCTTCCCCTGCACAGCAGCCTGTCAGACATCTTCCAGCCTGTCACACATCTTCCCCTGCACAGCTGCGTGTCACACATCTTCCCCTGCACAGCAGCCTGTCACACATCTCCCCCTGCACAGCAGCCGGTCACACATCTCCCCCTGCACAGCAGCCTGTCACACATATTCTCCTGCACAGCAGCTTGTCACACATCTCCCCCTGCACAGCAGCCTGTCACACATCTTCCCCTGCACAGCAGCCTGTCACACATCTCCCCCTGCACAGCAGCCTGTCACACATCTTCCCCTGCAGAGAAGCCTGTCACACATCTTCCCCTGCAGAGAAGCCTGTCACACATCTCCCCCTGTACAGCAGCCTGTCACACATCTTCCCCTGCACAGCAGCCTGTCACGCATCTCCCCCTGCACAACAGCCTGTCACGCATCTTCCCCTGCACAGCAGCCTGTCAGACATCTTCCAGCCTGTCACACATCTCCCCCTGCACAGCAGCCTGTCACACATCTCCTGCTGCACAGCAGCCTGTCACACATCTCCCCCTGCACAGCAGCCTGTCACACCTCTCCCCCTGCACAGCAGCCTGTCACACATCTCCCCCTGCACAGCAGCCTGTCACGCATCTTCCAGCCTGTCACACATCTCCCCCTGCACAGCAGCCTGTCACACATCTCCCCCTGCACTGCAGCCTGTCACACATCTCCCCCTGCACAGCAGCCTGTCACACATCTTCCCCTGCACAGCTGCCTGTCACACATCTTCCCCTGCACAGCAGCCTGTCACACATCTCCCCTTGCACAGCAGCCTGTCACACATCTTCCCCTGCACAGCAGCCTGTCACACATCTCCTCCTGCACAGCAGCCTGTCACACATCTCCCCCTGCACAGCAGCCTGTCACACATCTCCCCCTGCAGAGAAGCCGGTCACACATCTCCCCCTGCACAGCAGCCTGTCACACATATTCTCCTGCACAGCAGCCTGTCACACATCTCCCCCTGCACAGCAGCCTGTCACACATCTTCCCCTGCAGAGAAGCCTGTCACACATCTTCCCCTGCAGAGAAGCCTGTCACACATCTCCCCCTGCACAGCAGCCTGTCACACATCTTCCCCTGCACAGCAGCCTGTCACACGTCTCCCCCTGCACAGCAGCCTGTCACACATCTTCCCCTGCAGAGAAGCCTGTCACACATCTTCCCCTGCACAGCAGCCTGTCACACATCTCCCCCTGCACAGCAGCCTGTCACACATCTCCCCCTGCACAGCAGCCTGTCACACATCTTCCCCTGCACAGCAGCCTGTCACACATCTCCCCCTGCACAGCAGCCTGTCACACATCTTCCCCTGCACAGCAGCCTTTCACACATCTTCCCCTGCAGAGAAGCCTGTCACACATCTCCTCCTGCACAGCAGCCTGTCACACATCTTCCAATGCACAGCAGCCTGTCACGCATCTCCCCCTGCACAGCAGCCTGTCATGTATCTTCCCCTGCACAGCAGCCTGTCAGACATCTTCCAGCCTGTCACACATCTCCCCCTGCACAGCAGCCTGTCACACATCTCCCACTGCACAGCAGCCTGTCACACATCTCCCCCTGCACAGCAGCCTGTCACACATATCCCCCTGCACAGCAGCCTGTCACACATCTCCCCCTGCACAGCAGCCTGTCACCCATCTTCCAGCCTGTCACACATCTCCCCCTGCACTGCAGCCTGTCACACATCTTCCCCTGCACAGCAGCCTGTCACACATCTCCCCCTGCACAGCAACCTGTCAAACATATTCTCCTGCACAGCAGCCTGTCACACATCTCCCCCTGCACAGCAGCCTGTCACACATCTTCCCCCGCACAGCAGCCTGTCACACATCTCCCCCTGCACAGCAGCCTGTCACACATCTTCCCCTGCAGAGAAGCCTGTCACACAGCTTCCCCTGCAGAGAAGCCTGTCACACATCTCCCCCTGCACTGCAGCCTGTCACACATCTCCCCCTGCACAGCAGCCTGTCACACATCTTCCCCTGCACAGCTGCCTGTCACACATCTTCCCCTGCACAGCATCCTGTCACACATCTCCCCCTGCACAGCAGCCTGTCACACATCTCCCCCTGCACAGCAACCTGTCAAACATATTCTCCTGCACAGCAGCCTGTCACACATCTCCCCCTGCACAGCAGCCTGTCACACATCTTCCCCCGCACAGCAGCCTGTCACACATCTCCCTCTGCACAGCAGCCTGTCACACATCTTCCCCTGCAGAGAAGCCTGTCACACAGCTTCCCCTGCAGAGAAGCCTGTCACACATCTCCCCCTGCACAGCAGCCTGTCACACATCTTCCCCTGCACAGCAGCCTGTCACACATCTCCCCCTGCACAACAGCCTGTCACGCATCTTCCCCTGCACAGCAGCCTGTCAGACATCTTCCAGCCTGTCACACATCTTCCCCTGCACAGCTGCCTGTCACACATCTTCCCCTGCACAGCAGCCTGTCACACATCTCCCCCTGCACAGCAGCCGGTCACACATCTCCCCCTGCACAGCAGCCTGTCACACATATTCTCCTGCACAGCAGCTTGTCACACATCTCCCCCTGCACAGCAGCCTGTCACACATCTTCCCCTGCACAGCAGCCTGTCACACATCTCCCCCTGCACAGCAGCCTGTCACACATCTTCCCCTGCAGAGAAGCCTGTCACACATCTTCCCCTGCAGAGAAGCCTGTCACACATCTCCCCCTGTACAGCAGCCTGTCACACATCTTCCCCTGCACAGCAGCCTGTCACGCATCTCCCCCTGCACAACAGCCTGTCACGCATCTTCCCCTGCACAGCAGCCTGTCAGACATCTTCCAGCCTGTCACATGTCTCCCCCTGCACAGCAGCCTGTCACACATCTCCCGCTGCACAGCAGCCTGTCACACATCTCCCCCTGCACAGCAGCCTGTCACACATCTCCCCCTGCACAGCAGCCTGTCACACATCTCCCCCTGCACAGCAGCCTGTCACGCATCTTCCAGCCTGTCACACATCTCCCCCTGCACAGCAGCCTGTCACACATCTCCCCCTGCACAGCAGCCTGTCACACATCTCACCCTGCACAGCAGCCTGTCACACATCTCCCCCTGCACTGCAGCCTGTCACACATCTCCCCCTGCACAGCAGCCTGTCACACATCTTCCCCTGCACAGCTGCCTGTTACACATCTTCCCCTGCACAGCAGCCTCTCACACATCTCCCCTTGCACAGCAGCCTGTCACACATCTCCCCCTGCACAGCAGCCTGTCACACATCTTCCCCTGCACAGCAGCCTGTCACACATCTCCTCCTGCACAGCAGCCTGTCACACATCTCCCCCTGCACAGCAGCCTGTCACACATATTCTCCTGCACAGCAGCCTGTCACACATCTCCCCCTGCACAGCAGCCTGTCACACATCTTCCCCTGCAGAGAAGCCTGTCACACATCTTCCCCTGCAGAGAAGCCTGTCACACATCTTCCCCTGCACAGCAGCCTGTCACACATCTCCCCCTGCACAGCAGCCTGTCACACATCTTCCCCTGCAGAGAAGCCTGTCACACATCTTCCCCTGCACAGCAGCCTGTCACACATCTCCCCCTGCACAGCAGCCTGTCACACATCTCCCCCTGCACAGCAGCCTGTCACACATCTCCCCCTGCACAGCAGCCTGTCACACATCTTCCCCTGCACAGCAGCCTGTCACACATCTCCCCCTGCACAGCAGCCTGTCACACATCTTCCCCTGCACAGCAGCCTGTCACACATCTTCCCCTGCAGAGAAGCCTGTCACACATCTCCTCCTGCACAGCAGCCTGTCACACATCTTCCACTGCACAGCAGCCTGTCACGCATCTCCCCCTGCACAGCAGCCTGTCATGCATCTTCCCCTGCACAGCAGCCTGTCAGACATCTTCCAGCCTGTCACACATCTCCCCCTGCACAGCAGCCTGTCACACATCTCCCACTGCACAGCAGCCTGTCACACATCTCCCCCTGCACAGCAGCCTGTCACACATCTCCCCCTGCACTGCAGCCTGTCACACATCTCCCCCTGCACAGCAGCCTGTCACACATCTTCCCCTGCACAGCTGCCTGTCACACATCTTCCCCTGCACAGCAGCCTGTCACACATCTCCCCCTGCACAGCAGCCTGTCACACATCTCCCCCTGCACAGCAACCTGTCAAACATATTCTCCTGCACAGCAGCCTGTCACACATCTCCCCCTGCACAGCAGCCTGTCACACATCTTCCCCCGCACAGCAGCCTGTCACACATCTCCCCCTGCACAGCAGCCTGTCACACATCTTCCCCTGCAGAGAAGCCTGTCACACAGCTTCCCCTGCAGAGAAGCCTGTCACACATCTCCCCCTGCACAGCAGCCTGTCACACATCTTCCCCTGCACAGCAGCCTGTCACGCATCTCCCCCTGCACAACAGCCTGTCACGCATCTTCCACTGCACAGCAGCCTGTCAGACATCTTCCAGCCTGTCACACATCTTCCCCTGCACAGCTGCCTGTCACACATCTTCCCCTGCACAGCAGCCTGTCACACATCTCCCCCTGCACAGCAGCCGGTCACACATCTCCCCCTGCACAGCAGCCTGTCACACATATTCTCCTGCACAGCAGCTTGTCACACATCTCCCCCTGCACAGCAGCCTGACACACATCTTCCCCTGCACAGCAGCCTGTCACACATCTCCCCCTGCACAGCAGCCTGTCACACATCTTCCCCTGCAGAGAAGCCTGTCACACATCTTCCCCTGCAGAGAAGCCTGTCACACATCTCCCCCTGCACAGCAGCCTGTCACACATCTTCCCCTGCACAGCAGCCTGTCACGCATCTCCCCCTGCACAACAGCCTGTCACGCATCTTCCCCTGCACAGCAGCCTGTCAGACATCTTCCAGCCTGTCACACATCTCCCCCTGCACAGCAGCCTGTCACACATCTCCCCCTGCACAGCAGCCTGTCACCCATCTTCCAGCCTGTCACACATCTCCCCCTGCACAGCAACCTGTCAAACATATTCTCCTGCACAGCAGCCTGTCACACATCTCCCCCTGCACAGCAGCCTGTCACACATCTTCCCCCGCACAGCAGCCTGTCACACATCTCCCCCTGCACAGCAGCCTGTCACACATCTTCCCCTGCAGAGAAGCCTGTCACACAGCTTCCCCTGCAGAGAAGCCTGTCACACATCTCCCCCTGCACAGCAGCCTGTCACACATCTTCCCCTGCACAGCAGCCTGTCACGCATCTCCCCCTGCACAACAGCCTGTCACGCATCTTCCCCTGCACAGCAGCCTGTCAGACATCTTCCAGCCTGTCACACATCTTCCCCTGCACAGCTGCCTGTCACACATCTTCCCCTGCACAGCAGCCTGTCACACATCTCCCCCTGCACAGCAGCCGGTCACACATCTCCCCCTGCACAGCAGCCTGTCACACATATTCTCCTGCACAGCAGCTTGTCACACATCTCCCCCTGCACAGCAGCCTGTCACACATCTTCCCCTGCACAGCAGCCTGTCACACATCTCCCCCTGCACAGCAGCCTGTCACACATCTTCCCCTGCAGAGAAGCCTGTCACACATCTTCCCCTGCAGAGAAGCCTGTCACACATCTCCCCCTGTACAGCAGCCTGTCACACATCTTCCCCTGCACAGCAGCCTGTCACGCATCTCCCCCTGCACAACAGCCTGTCACGCATCTTCCCCTGCACAGCAGCCTGTCAGACATCTTCCAGCCTGTCACACATCTCCCCCTGCACAGCAGCCTGTCACACATCTCCCGCTGCACAGCAGCCTGTCACACATCTCCCCCTGCACAGCAGCCTGTCACACATCTCCCCCTGCACAGCAGCCTGTCACACATCTCCCCCTGCACAGCAGCCTGTCACGCATCTTCCAGCCTGTCACACATCTCCCCCTGCACAGCAGCCTGTCACACATCTCCCCCTGCACAGCAGCCTGTCACACATCTCCCCCTGCACAGCAGCCTGTCACACATCTCCCCCTGCACAGCAGCCTGTCACACATCTCCCCCTGCACTGCAGCCTGTCACACATCTCCCCCTGCACAGCAGCCTGTCACACATCTTCCCCTGCACAGCTGCCTGTCACACATCTTCCCCTGCACAGCAGCCTGTCACACATCTCCCCTTGCACAGCAGCCTGTCACACATCTCCCCCTGCACAGCAGCCTGTCACACATCTTCCCCTGCACAGCAGCCTGTCACACATCTCCTCCTGCACAGCAGCCTGTCACACATCTCCCCCTGCACAGCAGCCTGTCACACATCTCCCCCTGCAGAGAAGCCGGTCACACATCTCCCCCTGCACAGCAGCCTGTCACACATATTCTCCTGCACAGCAGCCTGTCACACATCTCCCCCTGCACAGCAGCCTGTCACACATCTTCCCCTGCAGAGAAGCCTGTCACACATCTTCCCCTGCAGAGAAGCCTGTCACACATCTTCCCCTGCACAGCAGCCTGTCACACATCTTCCCCTGCAGAGAAGCCTGTCACACATCTCCTCCTGCACAGCAGCCTGTCACACATCTTCCACTGCACAGCAGCCTGTCACGCATCTCCCCCTGCACAGCAGCCTGTCATGCATCTTCCCCTGCACAGCAGCCTGTCAGACATCTTCCAGCCTGTCACACATCTCCCCCTGCACAGCAGCCTGTCACACATCTCCCACTGCACAGCAGCCTGTCACACATCTCCCCCTGCACAGCAGCCTGTCACACATCTCCCCCTGCACAGCAGCCTGTCACACATCTCCCCCTGCACAGCAGCCTGTCACCCATCTTCCAGCCTGTCACACATCTCCCCCTGCACTGCAGCCTGTCACACATCTCCCCCTGCACAGCAGCCTGTCACACATCTCCCCCTGCACAGCAGCCTGTCACACATCTCCCCCTGCACTGCAGCCTGTCACACATCTCCCCCTGCACAGCAGCCTGTCACACATCTTCCACTGCACAGCTGCCTGTCACACATCTTCCCCTGCACAGCAGCCTGTCACACATCTCCCCCTGCACAGCAGCCTGTCACACATCTCCCCCTGCACAGCAACCTGTCAAACATATTCTCCTGCACAGCAGCCTGTCACACATCTCCCCCTGCACAGCAGCCTGTCACACATCTTCCCCCGCACAGCAGCCTGTCACACATCTCCCCCTGCACAGCAGCCTGTCACACATCTTCCCCTGCACAGCAGCCTGTCACACATCTTCCCCTGCAGAGAAGCCTGTCACACAGCTTCCCCTGCAGAGAAGCCTGTCACACATCTCCCCCTGCACAGCAGCCTGTCACACATCTTCCCCTGCACAGCAGCCTGTCACGCATCTCCCCCTGCACAACAGCCTGTCACGCATCTTCCACTGCACAGCAGCCTGTCAGACATCTTCCAGCCTGTCACACATCTTCCCCTGCACAGCTGCCTGTCACACATCTTCCCCTGCACAGCAGCCTGTCACACATCTCCCCCTGCACAGCAGCCGGTCACACATCTCCCCCTGCACAGCAGCCTGTCACACATATTCTCCTGCACAGCAGCTTGTCACACATCTCCCCCTGCACAGCAGCCTGTCACACATCTTCCCCTGCACAGCAGCCTGTCACACATCTCCCCCTGCACAGCAGCCTGTCACACATCTTCCCCTGCAGAGAAGCCTGTCACACATCTTCCCCTGCAGAGAAGCCTGTCACACATCTCCCCCTGCACAGCAGCCTGTCACACATCTTCCCCTGCACAGCAGCCTGTCACGCATCTCCCCCTGCACAACAGCCTGTCACGCATCTTCCCCTGCACAGCAGCCTGTCAGACATCTTCCAGCCTGTCACACATCTCCCCCTGCACAGCAGCCTGTCACACATCTCCCCCTGCACAGCAGCCTGTCACCCATCTTCCAGCCTGTCACACATCTCCCCCTGCACTGCAGCCTGTCACACATCTCCCCCTGCACAGCAGCCTGTCACACATCTCCCCCTGCACAGCAGCCTGTCACACATCTCCCCCTGCACTGCAGCCTGTCACACATCTCCCCCTGCACAGCAGCCTGTCACACATCTTCCCCTGCACAGCTGCCTGTCACACATCTTCCCCTGCACAGCAGCCTGTCACACATCTCCCCCTGCACAGCAGCCTGTCACACATCTCCCCCTGCACAGCAACCTGTCAAACATATTCTCCTGCACAGCAGCCTGTCACACATCTCCCCCTGCACAGCAGCCTGTCACACATCTTCCCCCGCACAGCAGCCTGTCACACATCTCCCCCTGCACAGCAGCCTGTCACACATCTTCCCCTGCAGAGAAGCCTGTCACACAGCTTCCCCTGCAGAGAAGCCTGTCACACATCTCCCCCTGCACAGCAGCCTGTCACACATCTTCCCCTGCACAGCAGCCTGTCACGCATCTCCCCCTGCACAACAGCCTGTCACGCATCTTCCCCTGCACAGCAGCCTGTCAGACATCTTCCAGCCTGTCACAAATCTTCCCCTGCACAGCTGCCTGTCACACATCTTCCCCTGCACAGCAGCCTGTCACACATCTCCCCCTGCACAGCAGCCGGTCACACATCTCCCCCTGCACAGCAGCCTGTCACACATATTCTCCTGCACAGCAGCTTGTCACACATCTCCCCCTGCACAGCAGCCTGTCACACATCTTCCCCTGCACAGCAGCCTGTCACACATCTCCCCCTGCACAGCAGCCTGTCACACATCTTCCCCTGCAGAGAAGCCTGTCACACATCTTCCCCTGCAGAGAAGCCTGTCACACATCTCCCCCTGCACAGCAGCCTGTCACACATCTTCCCCTGCACAGCAGCCTGTCACGCATCTCCCCCTGCACAACAGCCTGTCACCCATCTTCCCCTGCACAGCAGCCTGTCACACATCTCCCCCTGCACAGCAGCCTGTCACACATCTCCCCCTGCACAGCAGCCTGTCACGCATCTTCCAGCCTGTCACACATCTCCCCCTGCACAGCAGCCTGTCACACATCTCCCCCTGCACAGCAGCCTGTCACACATCTCCCCCTGCACAGCAGCCTGTCACACATCTCCCCCTGCACAGCAGCCTGTCACACATCTCCCCCTGCACTGCAGCCTGTCACACATCTCCCCCTGCACAGCAGCCTGTCACACATCTTCCCCTGCACAGCTGCCTGTCACACATCTTCCCCTGCACAGCAGCCTGTCACACATCTCCCCTTGCACAGCAGCCTGTCACACATCTCCCCCTGCACAGCAGCCTGTCACACATCTTCCCCTGCACAGCAGCCTGTCACACATCTCCTCCTGCACAGCAGCCTGTCACACATCTCCCCCTGCACAGCAGCCTGTCACACATCTCCCCCTGCAGAGAAGCCGGTCACACATCTCCCCCTGCACAGCAGCCTGTCACACATATTCTCCTGCACAGCAGCCTGTCACACATCTCCCCCTGCACAGCAGCCTGTCACACATCTTCCCCTGCAGAGAAGCCTGTCACACATCTTCCCCTGTAGAGAAGCCTGTCACACATCTCCCCCTGCACAGCAGCCTGTCACACATCTTCCCCTGCACAGCAGCCTGTCACACATCTCCCCCTGCACAGCAGCCTGTCACACATCTTCCCCTGCAGAGAAGCCTGTCACACATCTTCCCCTGCACAGCAGCCTGTCACACATCTCCCCCTGCACAGCAGCCTGTCACACATCTCCCCCTGCACAGCAGCCTGTCACACATCTCCCCCTGCACAGCAGCCTGTCACACATCTCCCCCTGCACAGCAGCCTGTCACACATCTTCCCCTGCAGAGAAGCCTGTCACACATCTCCCCCTGCACAGCAGCCTTTCACACATCTTCTCCTGCACAGCAGCCTGTCACACATCTCCTCCTGCACAGCAGCCTGTCACACATCTTCCACTGCACAGCAGCCTGTAACACGTCATCGGGCCCCAGCAGCCTGTCAAAATCTTCCCCTGCGCAGCAGCCTATCACACATCTTCCCCTGCGCAGCAACCTGTCACACATCTTCCCCTGCACAGCAGCCTGTCACACATCTCCCCCTGCACAGCAGCCTGTCACGCATCTCCCCCTGCACAGCAGCCTGTCACGCATCTTCCCCTGCACAGCAGCCTGTCACACATCTTCCCCTGCACAGCAGCCTGTCACACATCTTCCCCTGCACAGCAGCCTGTCACACATCTTCCCCTGCACAGCAGCCTGTCACACATCTTCCCCTGCACAGCAGCCTGTCACACATCTTCCCCTGCACAGCAGCCTGTCACACATCTTCCCCTGCACAGCAGCCTGTCACACATCTTCCCCTGCACAGAAGTCTGTCACACATCTTCCCCTGCACAGAAGCCTGCTACACGTCATCGGGCCCCAGCAGCCTGTCACACGTCATCGGGCCCCAGCAGCCTGTCACACATCTTCCCCTGCACAGAAGCCTGTCACACATCTTCCCCTGCACAGCAGCCTGTTACACGTCATAAGGCCCCAGCAGCCTGTCACACATCTTCCCCTGCACATAAGCCTGCTACACGTCATCGGGCCCCAGCAGCCTGTCACACGTCATCGGGCCCCAGCAGCCTGTCACATGTCATCGGGCCCCAGCAGCATCCTATCACACAGTCCAGCAAACTGGAATAAGTGTTTGAGGGACCAAGGGCACTTAAATAGGGAGGCCCTTATGGTCCAATATTAACAGCATAGTCATAATTCACAAGATAGAGACAGTGAGGACGATTCAGAGGTGGACACATCCGAGATGTTTACCGCCAGGAGATGCAGATTGAAATTTCATGGAGATCCATGCAATTTCGATGAGCATTTCTGGGTGGCAACTGGGGAGGTGGCTAACAGTCATGGGAATGTCGGTGTCAGTGACTGGCACTGGTGGCCATGGTCACTCGAACATTCTGCACCTGCAATGTCCGATGGTGCGCCAATAGTGCGCCTTTGTACGCACATTGGCATATTCGCGGTGCAGCTGGTAGGAATCTCACTAGCAATTAGCATAAAGGCGCAGTAGAAGCTGTTACAAAAGTTGCAGCCCTACTGCAACTGCGTCCACCTCATTAGTATGGTAACTGGTAAATAAGAGCTTTCATATGAATGCCATCACTAAAGAGAAATGTATTTAAAAACAGAGGGCCACATATCCACAGACATACATGTAGTCAACTTTGCAATGGATCACAGGCATTATTCTAATTATCTGATTGATCGTCCAAGAATGAAAATCTCTGCCTCAAATTGAGTAGTGTGTGTGCATTTTTGATAATCTGCTGATACTGTATTTCCTATGTTTTCCTGTCACTATGTCATCCTCCTTGTGGGCGTACACATGCAAAATGAGTGTGGTGTGGTGGAAAATCAGTAGCTTCTACTAAAAATTTGCACAATGTGTAGCACCGATTATTGGGGCTGACAATATGCAGAAAAAATCACACTGTTACTCGTCCTGATCCAAAAAATCTGACGGTGTGTCGCTAGCCTTACACATGCAGCAGGTCACATATATAGAGTAGAGATGTGCACGCTCCCCCGTGTTTTGGTTTTGATTCCAATTCTTTATTGTGTTTTGGATCGGATTCGGGGCCTGATTCAGACCCAGAGCAGGTCGATGGTGGCCCAGTGCGCATGCGCGAGCCCCAGGACGAGCGCAAAAAGCACTCGCTCCGTGGCTCACTACAAAAGGGGCGGCTGCCGATGTTGATCGACAGCTCGCCCCATTTTGTAGGCGTGGCAGGGGGTGGCTTCACAAACGGAGGCGTTCCCATGGGAGTGATGTCAGTGGGAGAGCTTCCGGCTCTATTAGAGCCAGAAGCTCTCTGGGGCTTGCGGCCATGAGACCCTATCACAAGGGACTCGTTGCAAGCCCGATGGTCACAATGGTCTTGACCATCGCGACCATCATCCTTGCCACTCGCAATAGCCCACAGCCGCTCAAAAAAAACAAAAACGCTCTGATTCAGAGCAAGCGCTCTTTCAGAGCGTCTGGCTCTGAATCAGGGCCTCGGTTTTGGATTCCTTTTAAATCGCTAAAAATGAGCGGTTTGGTTTTCGACAAATTAGGGCAAATTCGGATTAGTTCTCATTGGCTTTACAAAACACGTTCGAGCCAGATAGCCAGTTTGACGCTGTTTTTGAGATCTGAACTGAGTAAAACCGAACCGCTCATCTCTAATAAAAATAGATAAAATTGATAAAAACAGCTAAAATCATGTAATTTGGATCTGTTTACATGGAATCCAAAACCTGAGTTTGGTTTTTAAAGCCGAGTTCCGAACTTACAGCAGACCCGAGCCGGAAATCTGTTCTACTCGCAATTCCAAAGTGATTGAGCTCCAGCCAGGCTCCAGCAGTGGGCGAAACAGTCAATGAGAGTCTGTCTGACTCTCATTGGCTGCTAATTAAAACAAACACACAGCCGCCGGCGTGCGGCTGTGTGTTTGTTACTTACTGTATAGTGTTGACTGAACTCCATCCGGTCAGCACTTCACTGACCACGGTGTCCTGGACCGCGGCAAACTGCGCCCCCCCCCCCGTGCCGCTGGTTTGATGACACCCAGGGCACATGCCCTCTCGACACCCCCCCCTTAGTTACGCCACTGTTCTCAGGTCAGCCCTGTTCACACTGAACCCAGGTCTGCCCTGCTAAACTTGTGAGGTCATAAAAAGTGGAAGGTGACTGCTCCACAACCACCAATCAGCTCATTTTTAGGCATGACCTAGGTCGGATAACCCGGGTTGCGCCGTTTACACTGCACGATTACCCATGTCCATCCTGGGTCCGACCCTGGTAGCTACCTGGGTAGGATTGATGGGTCACTTGACCCGGGTAATTTTTCAGGGACCCTTTTACACTGAGCTGCAACTCGGGTAGATCCAGCAAAGACCCAGGTTTTTGCTTTGGTGTAAAGGGGTATAACTTAGTGGTTCCCAAACTGGGTGAGTTAGCACCCTGGGGTTCCTCAGGGCACATGCAGGGGTGCCTCAGGTTGATGGTCTAGTACCAAATAAAATTATTTTTAGTCAGTGTGATAGGCAAAGCCAGTACTAATGGCTGCCAATCAACAAATATGTGAACAAAATGAAGCGCAGCCCTGTCAACCACCACATAACTGAAGCTAAGGGTGACATATAACTTAAGCACAATTTACTTCAAGAAATTTTAATTTCTCAATAAGAAACTTTTGACTAAGGGTTCCATGGAAAAAATGCTGATACTCTAGGGTGCTGTGATTTGAAAAGTTTAGGAACCGCTGCATCAACTGCAATTAACATTTACTTATTTTTTTCCCCTCTATTAAAATGTTTCTCTCAATTTTGCAGGAGTACATTTGCAAGTTTGAAGTCGTTGTAAAGGCATGGTTAACAGGAAAAGATGCGCAAAGGCTTGAATCTAGTTCTTGTGTTCTTCAATAATGGAATTACCTGAGACCATCGAGTTTCATGCAACAATGTAGTAACGTTTAAAAACTTGTTACCTATTGTACTGTATGTCATTGTGAATAAAAAGCAAACAATTAATTTCTGTATCTTTAAAGTCCTTTGATTAGCACACTACCCTCTTCAACTGATTTTCCAAGTTCTGTTTTCACTTGCCACTTATTAAACAATAATAATAATACCATATGTGACAATCTACAGTGTTTTTGAAAGCAATACAGTACTTAGGGGCCTGTTCATCATTTGATGGAGGTAATTAGGTTTAGAACTCGCATGGAGTTCTACCTAATTACCGGAGGAATTCATCATTCCTCCGCTCCATAACTATCTATTCCGAAAAGGTGTCATTTTTGCGATGACAGATTTTCGGGAAATAGATACTTTTCCCTACCTGCTCTAACTTACCGCAGCTGTAATCAGTGCTGCGCATGCACTGTTACATCCGTATAAGCAGTGCATGCGCAGCACTGCCTACAGCTGCGATAATTATGTGTGTGTGTCCCAACCCACCCCTCCGCTCACCTCCCTGTCCCAAACTTACCTGGTTGCTGCAGCCTCCTCCAGCTCTGGCTGCTCCTCTGACACTATGGCCCTCATTCAGAGCCGTACACTCTGAGCAGAGCGCACGCTCTGAATGAGGGCCGGGCTCCATTTTCATGGAGCGTCCTCCTGGACGCTCGTATAGCTGTGGGTCACCACCCACAGGCTATACGAGCGTGCTTTGTGATGGCCGCGATGGTCGAGACCATCGCGACCATCGAAATTGCGAGCCGGAGCCTGCGGTTGAGGTTTTCAACCGCAAGCTCCGGAGTGATTTTGGCTCTATCAGAGCCAAAATCACTCCCACTGACATCACTAGTGATGTCAGTGGGCCGGCTTCTGACGGGAGGCGTTCCCGTGGGAATGCCCCCGTCAGGGAGGCACGCCCACCAAAGGGGGCGTGCTGTCAATCAACATTGACAGCACGCCCCCTTTGATCGGACACAACGAGCGAAGGACTTTCCTTCGCTCGTCGCGTCTGGCGCATGCGCACGACGGAGCTCCCTCCGTCGTGCGCATGCTCAGTGCATAACATCGACCCACTTGCGAGCGGACAGCCGCTCGCGAGTAGGTCTGAATCAGGCCCTATGTTCTCCCAGCAGAGCACAGTAAAGTTTAGAAAAAATTAAAAAAGGTTTTGTTTTTTTTTCTCTAAACTTTACTGTGTTCTGCCGGGAGTACAAAGTGTCAGAGGAGCGCCGGAGGGAGCCGAGGAGGACCTGCCAAGCTTACAGCAGGTAAGTGTAACCCACTGTACGCCACCTCAGAGTGGCGTATAGTAACACCATCAAATTCCGAAAATACATAATTTTTGGAATTTGATGAATAGCATAATTTCCATGTCCCCATACTGCATACCTCCCAACATGACCCTCTCCAGGAGGGACACAATGCTCTGGTCCTGGACTTCCCTGGTGATTTATGATTGGTGGCAGCTCCAGAGGTGGGGCTGCAGTACAGTCCAAAATTCAAATAGGGGAGTCTCACCAACTGCCAGTGAGTCCCAGCCAGTGATGTTTGGCAGCAGTTTTAAATGACAGTTGGTGTGGCTCCCCTATTTTAATTTTGAACTGTGCTGCAGCCCCCACTCTTACCAGGGAAGTCCAGGACCAGAGCATTTTGTCCTGGAAAGGGTCATGTTGGGAGGTATGATACTGATGTATGGGGAGTGTAGAAATTACTACCCCTTTTACGCCGGAGCTAAAACCCGGGTTTTTGAAGGGTTAACCCGGGCAGCTCCCTGGTGTAAAAGGGGAGAGAGTTGGATCGCCGGGTCGAGTGACCCGGCAATCCAACCCAGGTAACTAGCAGGGTTTAACACGGGCATAGCCCGTGAAACCCTGCTGTGAGAACAGCGCATTCCGGGTCACGATGACCTGGAGTGCGCTGCTAGCCGGCCAATTGGTCCGGCTTCAGTGGTGCTTGGCGATGACGTCATCTCCAAGCGACCACTTTCACTCCGAAAAAGCCGGGTCAAAGCAGACCCGACTGCGGTGTGAGCGGCGCTGACTCGGGAATATCCCGAGCCGGCGCCGGCAAAATTCCGGGTCTGATCCGGATAGGAACTTTGTTCCAACTCCGGGTCAGACCCGGAATTTAGATGGAAAAGGGGTATAACATAGCTGGACTTAACCAGGAGATATCTCCTGTGTTAAGTGTCATCATGAATACTAAAATAACGGTAATTAAGGAAAATGTTCTTAAAAACGTTATTTTAGTGTTGATGGATAGGCCCCTACATCACTTATACCCATTTCACATCGCAAACCCGGCTCTGACCCGGGATTTTCAACACGGGGTCCAACCCAGCTGCGACCCGGGTCAGACCATATTCACACTGCACCTTTGACCCAGGTTATTCCCGGGTTGACCCTGTTCACACTGAACCTGGGTCAGCCCTGTAAAACCCTACAGATGTCATTAAAAATTTACTTTTTCAGGCTCACAAAGATAAGATCACACAAGGGAGGGGGTGGGGACTGCTCACAGCATTGCAGGAATCATGGCTGATGGATTACCACTGTGGAGCCCGGAGTTCATGAGTGTTTTTGCTTTACTGCTATTTGGTTCCAGCGAGAGCATGATGCAGCTTCTGGCAGCATAGGTATACAGTACACTTCTTCATCACTCCAATGAGCCATCTCTGTAATTACTGTAGTGGTATCAACCCCTTTCAAACTGCCGGAATGCTGCCAGCTGCCTGTGTGTCTGGCTGCTGACATCATCAATCGAGATGCAGGAACATCCAATAATCGTTGTTTACTGAGTCCCGGGTTGGATAACCCGGGTAGGGCCTATTCACACTGCACTTCAACCCGGGTTGTTCCCGTGTTCAGCCCTGCTCGATTTTTATTGGCGGTGCATTCACACTGCACCTCAACCCGGGTCGACCTGCCAATATCCTGGGTTATCTTTGCGATGTGAAAGGGGTATTACAGCAGTCCGATCCATGTCAGGTTATATTTAATTTTGTTTTTCAGTTTAGCCCTAGAAACATTAGGTTTCCTTCACCTAGAAACAATCTCTTTCATCAACCGTCTCTTCACCTATAACGAAAGCACTAAACTATCAAAGCTGTTGCTACTTCAATGTGCTTTGAAAGTTGCTGCCAAAGCAATAATTAGAAGAAACCTGCAATATGATTAGCTAGCAGCACTGCACTTGTATCCAATCACAGCATGAGCTACTACTGTTTGTTAAGCTGTGTACACACTATGCCACAGTTCAGCACAGCAACACTGTGATGCGATGTAACGATACATCGCCCAGCTCACACGATACACATTGCACGATCTGGGATACGATATGCTGCATGTAACAACACCGCGTCATTCATTGCATCGTCCCATCTGATGTGCAGAATAGAAGATGGGGTGGTGCAATTAACAATTGTCATGAATGACCGGACGTGCACCGTATACGATGTATATGATATATCGTTTCGATCCGTGACGGAACACTATATTGTATGATATATCGAATAGTGTGTACCCAGCTTTAGACAGAAGGTATCTATAGCCATACTGATTATTAGCAGAAGACCCACTCACCTTCTGCTTCATTTACGGTACTCCACCATTATTCCCGATAATAAAGGGTACTAAAATGATACACAAAGTGCCTGCTTTGCCCTAGGTACTGCAAGCAGTGCCAGGAAAGCAAAGATAGACTATCAAATTTTTTTATTGCTTTTGATCGCTTTATTGCAGCAAATTATTATTATTTTCTTTAACATCGTAGAAGGAAAGCCATTGTGCAGATATTCCTATAATCTCCATACTCTCAGAATAACTAGTGCAAGAATTCTTACCAGGCAATTTGCTGCTAAAGCTGCCCAGATGCGAAGACATCACATGGCAGAGTGGAAAAGTTGTGCTTTAGGGGGGAGATGTATCAAATCTTCTAAAGAGAACAAGAAGAAGTTACCCATTTCTTCCAATCAGCTTCTAGCTATCATTTATCAAGTACATTCTATGAAATAATAGCTAGAAGCTACTGTAATTGGTTGATATGGACAATTCCTCCACCTGTCCTCTTTACAAGGTTTGATACAGTAAATTTCCTGCCTTAATATTTTGTACACGTCTTGAATGGCACAAATCTGTCATAGCTTTCTTGCTGCTCTGCTGAAGTGCAATAAAAAAGGAGTGTGTTTAGAGATCATTGTAACCATGATATTTGCCTATTTCTGCCTTTCCCTAATACTTACCTTTCTGGCGTCTTGAACGTGTGTGGGTGAAATACGTTCAGTATCCCGGCACAGGGGATGCCGGTGCTTGGAATACCGATGCCGGAATCTCGATACCTGTCAGAATCCCGGCGCTGGCATCCCTAATGTAAGTAGCGGGGTTGGGGAGAGGGTTAGGGGATAGACACTAGGGGGCCGGGAAGGGGGAGGGTTAGGATACCTACCGACAGGTGTCGAATTCCTAACCCTGTCTGGATGCTGGCGTCGGGATTTTGACCACCGGGATCCCAGGCGCCGGCACCCTGTACCCATTCCGTGTGGGTTTGGCGAGTCCTTGGGTATCCACTACTTGATTGTGGAACGACAGTATGATTACAGCATTGTAATCATACAGTTGGTCCTCAGTCCCTATAGTGCCTACACTGAACAGTAGGTCATTCAGTGTAGGTACCCCCACTCATCCCCGAACATGTCCAATCTGTCGTTCATTTTCCTCAATTCATTACCAATGTTGAGTCCAAAAGTACTAAAATCATCCGTGTTCGTCTGTAGCACCTCCTCGGCACATTTTAAAAATGTTTCTGCCTGACCTGGTCCAGAACTTGAGGATGGGGTAGCCTTTCCTGCCAACCTCCGCTTCTTGGCGGCAGGTTCTGAGGGTGGTGGTGGTGGCACCTCAACGATGGTCTCAAGTTCCACCAGCTCACTGGCTGGAGCGTCAGGATCCACTACCGTGAGAAGTAACTAGGAGAGAAACAAATTTGAATTATCAAATAAAATACATGACCAAATTGGTCCAATAATTTTTATTTATATTATTAATATCATTACATTGGTAAAGGAATTGGTATGTCATACCACCAGACTTAAATAAAATACCAACACTGCAAGGCCGGCAGCAGAAGATCCAGACAGAGGTGAGTAAGCCCACTAACCCTACCCTCTTCCCCCCCCTTATCCCTAACCCCTCCTCTTAGGGGGCCTAACCTCCCACCCTAGTGCCTAAACCTAACCCCCCCCGGGGGTGCCTGACTCTTACCCACCCTTCCCCTAGCCTAACCCTAAACCTGCCAGGGGGATGCCTAACCCTAAGTCCACCAGGGAGTCCCTAAACATAACCCCAACCCCCATGGCTAACAAGTCTTGATGCCTGGCTTACCTTCTTTTGGTATACCGGGCGTCGGGATTTTGCCGTGGGCCTGATGATAGGATTCGGCATTTAGATGCCTATCATTAGTCCTATGCCAGGATTTCACAGTCGGGAAGCCAGCGGTCGCCATTTCGACCACCGGCTTCCTGACTTCATCCCATTGGTAAAGTGAGTAAGGATGAAAACAAGTAATCAATTCCTTTCCACTATTGTCAAATTTTTAAGTACAGTAATCTTTGCTATAAAAAAAATACAAAAACAAGAAATATATATATATTTGTTGATGTACTTACAGTATCCTGACTCTCCGGATCATCCTCAGGACGGTCCTCCTCCATGTCCTCATCCAGTGAGCTGCTTGACCGCTTCTGCCTGGTTTTTAAAGTCCTGATCTGAGTACTCTTTGAGCTTTATGCTCCACAAGCACTCATTGGCTTGGTATAAATCCAGGAATCCTGTCCATCCATGTCTGAAATAATAAAAATGTAAAACACACATTAAAAAAATAATTAAAAACAGTTCTTTTAAGTTCTCTATTATACTGGGTCCGTTAAATAAGGGCCTCCAACTATGCAGTCCACCCTTATATGCATTTCCCCTTATATGCAGTGCCCCCTATGCAGATCCCCCCTGGTATGCAGTGCCCCTTATGCAGAGCCCCCCTTATGTGCAGTGCCCCCATGGTTTGCAGTGCCCCTTATGCAGAGCCTCCCTTATATACAGTGCCCCTTTTGCAGAGCCCCCCTTATATGCAGTGCTCCTTATGCAGAGCCCCCCTAGTATTTAGTGCCCCTGCAAACCCCCTTATATGCAGTGCCCCTATGCAGAGACCTGCCCCTGGTATGCAGTGCCCCTGCAGACACCCTCATATGCAGTGACCCTATGCAGAGCCCCCCTGGTATGCAGTGCCCCTGCAGACACCCCTAAATGCAGTGCCCTTATGCAGAGCCCCCCATTTTCCACCTGCGTCTATATCACAGTATATATATGTGGGATTTCTCTGTCTCCCACGCAGGCGCAAAACAGACTCCGAGGCCGACAGTACAGTGCCAGTCTATTGGGCGGAGGTCATTCAGCATGACAGAAGGGATCGGGATTACACCACGCATGCGCTACACGCACCCTGAGGACAAATACGGAAGCACTACCAAGCAACTAGGATGTAAGAAGTGGGCGGAAACGACGCGACAGAGAATAGGAGAAGGCGTAAGCGGATGTGATGCAAGAAGTGGGCATAAGTGACGCGACGGAGAACATGAGCTGGCAATAAGAGAGATGACTACAGAGCCTATTTTAATACATTCTGGCTGCAGGAATAAGTGTGACATATATCGAAAAGCTACACAGAAATGTATAAGACATATGTTATAAATATGGAGTAACACTATTAAGCGCGCTTCTGGATGCCGAAAACCGGAAGTGACGTCACCCGCGGGTGTAACGAGGGAATTGAGTCCGGTTTGATAAAGGGGTATAAAAAGTGGCAACCCCAGACCAGCAGCACCCCTTGATGAAGTCCATGTATGGATGAAACGCTTTGGTACAGCTGATTCTTGCCTGAAATGAACTTAGCGCAGATAAGCATTATATGAATTCCAATTTTAAAAACTTTTTGAATTTAGCCTCGAAGTTTTTATTGTTTATCTTTTTGTATACTCTCCCGTGCTGCTATATTTATTTCTCACTTTGATCTTATATGTTTGCGGTATATTAATTGGAATACCCTTTAAACCGTTTTTATTGATTATTTATTAGCACCACCATTGCACTTTATATACAATATTTGCACAAACGTACCTGTATATGAGATATTTGGCTATATCCTATGATTAGGATTAAGATACGTATAAGCATTTATTTGTGTTTGTTTGTTCTGATATATGTTTTTAAATACCATATTAAATTGATAATATTTTAAATATTTGGTCACATTTTACATTTTATCTTATTAGTTTATGCACTAGATCCTTTTTTGCACAATTGCACTTTTGTCACAAAGTATACGTCAGTCCCTCAAAACCTAGTAAATTTACACAATTTCCACTTAAAGGCCTCATCCAAAGGTCTATACACACTAGGTGCAGCTGACACCCTGTTGCATTCAGGAGAACGTATTACAAACTGCGGTTATAGAATTCCTCTGCTGAGCATATAAGTTGGCGCCGGTACCTCCCCTGTTTTAAATTTGTACTTTGGATTATTGTGTCACCGGCTGCCTCCTTAAGATATTAGTCAGATTTTACAATGTTCTGAAATAATGAAAGAGCCAACTAAAGAAATGACTTATGTCAGAGGATTTTTAATGAGAATAGCACAACTATTGTTCCAGAAATTCCTACTGAGAATCTGGACAACTTATTTTGGGATATGGAGAACCTTCTAACTAAGGAGATCAAAGCATGGTGGGATATAAAAGGCCTTGAGCATTACATCTCTGTTAATAGAGTACCAAGAGACCTAAGACTTTTAAAAATCCCACTTTTGGTGTAGAAAAAGCTAGTTTCATGGAAAAATAGGACAATATTCTACATAAATGTTCAATAGAACTCATGCAATTGATAATCAGTGAGAAAAAAAGCTTAATGACGGATCTTGAAATGGATATCAAAAATAAAGAAAGCATGATGGAGGAGTTATAAAATTATAAGGAGAATGAAAAAGTTCTAAACAAGAAGCTTGAAAAAATTTAAGAAATAGTCATTAAAGGTAAAGAAAAGAAATTTCTAAGAGACAAACAAGACTATGCCAATAATTAAATTAAGCAATGGAGCAGATTTAACACCTCTAACCACATGAGAAGGAATGATCGGAACAGAGAGGAACATCCTGGGAAGCAGTTCCTATCAAGGGACTTAAATGGTTTTAGGGGTGAAGTATGGAGACCATCACCTAAATCCCAGATCAGCACAAGGAACAGATTTTCTGCACTACAGAGACTTGATTCCAATAGTGATACTGAACATCATTTTTTGTCACCAGGCCCAAACATCGTCTAGGACCCAGGGAACCCCCTGCTCAGGGAGACCACCACACTCGCCTCACCGTTGAAAAGAAGATTAAGAGAAGGAGAGGAAAACGGGGTGGTGGGAAGAAGGATCTTAAAAAGGAGGAACCTCCAGTAGACCTCAAAAGCAAAGGAATCTACAATCTTTCCTCGCATACTTTGACTAGACCTGAAATCAACCTGCTTAGCAAGGGACTGAATTATGCCTCGACTTCCAATATGAATAAATTTGATATGTTCATTGATTTGAATAAGTATGTGAGGAATTTGACTTTGAAAAGACATTATATCAGGAAAGAAATAGCCCCGATTAAGAACTATCAGGAACCATTATCGAAGTCTGGACTAAAAAGTAAATCGACTTATTATCCTTTGGAATCCAAAAGCAGTCATATTGAAATTTTCTATGAGAAGGTGAAGAAGGACCTATGTGATCTGGATATGAAAAAGGTCACTAAACAGAATCTTAAGAACAATAAAAACATGCACTTAAAGAACTTCAACAAAACAAGGGGATCATCATTAAACAAGCGATAAAGGGGGAGGATTGGTGTTAATGGACAGACAAGCCTACTTGAAAGAAGCCAATAGATTGCTGGGGGATAAAGACTCGTATATCATATTACCAAAGGACCCTTTGGGTGATTACACAGAGAAACTCAGAACTCTACTTTTAAGTGGCCTCCGTGATGGAACTTTATGTAAGGAAGAATACCAGTACCTCATGACAACTAATCCTATTACCCCCATTTTCTACTTTCTGCCCAAGATACACAAATCATTGATAGATCCACCAGGCAGACCAATTGTTGCCGGGATAGACTCATTAACTTCACACCTCTCAGAGTATGTGGATGTTTTCCTGCAAAAATATGTGGTTAAATTAGATTCTTATCTTAAGGATACCACAAATTTATTACAATACATTGAAGAAATTGAATGGAGGGATAACTATAAATGGATCACCATTGATATACAAGCTTTATACACATGTATCAAACATGATAAAGGGGTGAATGCATGTAGAGATGTCATGGAGGAGGATGCATCCATGGAGAACACTCACCGTGAATTTTTAGGTGATCTTATGACTTTTATATTAAACCATAATTATTTAACATTTTTAGATGTGTTTTATCGCCAAATATGTGGAACAGCCATGGGCACCACCTTTGCGCCCAGTTTTGCTAATATTTTTATGGGATGTTGGGAGAAAAAATACATTCATACAAACAATCCTTTTAAAAATAACATAGTCATGTACAAAAGATACATTGACGATATCCTCATTATTTGGAATGGCTCAGAGGAAGATTTTAAACTATTTTTAAATTTTATTGACAGCAATGATATGAATCTTAAATTCACATCTCATTTTAGTGCTACATCAGTAGAGTTTCTAGACCTCATCCTGAGTGAAGAAGAAGGGAGAGTGATTACAAAGAATTTCATAAAGGAGGTAGACACGAATAGTTATTTACATTATAGAAGTGGACACCTCAAAAAATGGAAGAATAACATCCCTTACTCACAATTTCACAGGATTAAGAGGAATTGTACTAAGGAAAGAGATTGTGAAAATCAGATTAGACTCTATACTGAGAGATTCACTGCAAAAGATTATCCAGCAGAACTTTTTACCAAGGCAGCAGAGAGAACGAATGAATTAAAGAGAGAAGATTTGTTGAAATATAAAGATAAAACAATCGAAAAGAACATCATACCCTTCATTACGACCTACAATGGACATGAAAACAAAATCAAGGGATGCCTACAGAAGCATTGGAATATTTTACTTATTGACCCTGTTCTTAAAGACATTTTACCCCCTAAACCCACCATTCTTTTTAAAAAAAGCAGGAACCTGAAAGACACTTTGGCACCAAGCATGATAAGGGATTTGAATCAGATGAGAAAAGACACCCTTCCCGCATGCTTGGGGTGCTACAAATGTGGCAGACGTAGCATTTGTAAATATTTACACCCACAGAGAAAAGTTTTTTGTAATTTCAATGATTCCAAAGAATAGAAAATTAAAAACTTTTTAAATTGCAATTCAACATCAGTGATATACTTATTGGAATGCAAATGCGGCCTGAAATATGTTGGGAAAACTAAAAGACCCCTAAAACTAAGAATCCAAGAGCATATTCGTAACATCAAGAACAAAATAGAAGGACATGCGGTTTCCAGGCATTTCATCAATCATCATGCATCCAACCCTGAGGAACTAACTTTCAAGGCAATAGAACAAATCACCTTGGGTGAAAAAGGAGGAGATTTGGGCAACAAACTGTCAAGAAGGGAGATGTTTTGGATATTTCAGCTCAACACTATGACCCCGACTGTCACGACCAGGGTATTTCAGCATGGCGCTAGGCGAGTGTTACCTGTGAGGTCATTGTGGCGCGGGCTGTCTGGTGGTGGAGCTGGTGTCTGGTGGGGGGCTTTGGCTGCACGCGTTGTTGTGCGGGCCTGTTGTCACTCTGCGCTGGTAGGGCCTGGCGGCGTCTCCATTCCGTTCGGCATGGGCGCCGCCATCTTGCCTTCTGGCCATGTGATGCGGCTGGCCAATCCTGGTGAGTCACATGTTCCCTCCGGCCAGTAACAGCACGGCATGGGGTATTTAGGAAGGGTCAGTGCCTTCCTTCTTTGCCAGTGCCACGTGTATCTCAGCCTAGCTGAGAGGGAGTTATCTGTGCTTTCCTGTTCCTGTGAATTCGCTGTCTGCCAGTCTGCCTGTCAGCTCCTAGCTCCCACTGGACTACCCCGCTTCCTCCATCACCCTTGCCCATACCTGAGTGCCTGAGCCTGCTGACATCCTGCGCTTCAGTTCACTACCTGTATACCTGGCTTGTTTATTTTCAGTTTCACTACCTGCACACCTGGACAGCTCTAATTGTTTCTACTTGGACACTAACCCTTTTACTCCCACCACAGAACTCTTGTGCACATTTATATATTCCTGGACTTTTATTTACTGCCATTATATGTTTACTCAAGCACTTATTAAAAATCCTAGTATTATTTTCAAATCTGCTACTGTGATCGCTCCTGCTACCACCCCGGGTCCACAAACAACCCAGAACATCACAGTTTGCACTGGCCCATGGAGCCGGCCACGGATCAGGAGTCAGGAGTGGATCTGTTCCAGTGCATTTCTGGTCGTTTAGAAAATCTGGAAAACATGCAGCATCAGATGGCTCAATTTCTGCAAGAGATGTCCAAGCGACAGGATAGTTTGCAAACTTTCTTTTCTACCCCTGAAGTACCAGCAGCTACATCCGCATCAGCGTCTGGGAATACAGAAGGCAGATCATCTCCCCGCTTACATCTTCCTTTACCAAATAAATTTGACGGCAATCCTAAACTCTGCCGAGGATTCCTAAATCAGTGTGACATACATTTTACCCTGCAGCCTGACAACTTTCTAACTGCAAGAACTAAAGTGGCTTATATAGTCTCTCTGTTATCCGGCCAGGCCTTGGAATGGGCTTCCCCACTCTGGGAGCGCTCAGATCCGCTGCTGGATAATTATGCAGGCTTTGTGTCATTTTCGATGATCCTGGGCGTACTGTATCAGCATCATCAAACATCATGACACTGAGACAAGGGGTCCGTCCTGTCAGTCAATATGCCGTGCAAGTTCAAATTATAGCATCAGAGCTCAAATGGAATGAGGAAGCCCTCACCTCGACCTTCTGGCATGGGTTGTCAGACCGACTAAAGGATGATCTAGTCACTCGAGAGCTTCCTACTAATCTGAACGACATGATTTCGTTGTGTATCAAAGTTGACCTACGCTTCAGGGAATGTCAGGCTGAAAAAAACAGAACTGACCGGCAAAGGTCATTTACCCCCTCCATTTCTACCAGTCCTATTCCTTCTCCTACTGAAGAGGAGCCTATGCAGGTCAATCGTACACACCTCTCCAAAGAAGAACGTCAGAGAAGAATGCAAAAGAACCTCTATCTGTACTGTGGAGAGTCCGGTCACCTGCTGATCTCCTGCCCCCGTAAACCGGGAAATGCCAAATCCTAACTGACCCTGGAGACATCAAGTTAGGAGTTATGAACCCGTCTCCAAAAATTAAAGATTTCACGATTACCCTAGCCTTGGATCTTAAACCCAAACCTGTCTTTGCTACTGCTCTACTCGACTCAGGAGCAGCCGGAAATTTCATAACGTCTAGTTTCATAGATAAATTTCAGATTCCTTGTTTGTCTCTCAACCATGCCATCTCTCTGACCTCTATAGACGGACGCCCTCTAACTAACGGGATAGTCACCAAAGAGACTCAACCAATATTGGTCCGAATTGGGGCACTCATTCTGAGTCCTTAAAATTCCTGGTGATATCAGAGGCCTTTCAAGAAATTGTTCTTGGTCTACCCTGGTTACGTCAACATAATCCCAGGATTGATTTGAGTTCTATGCAGATTCTGTCATGGGGTATGGACTGTCAGAAATCCTGTCTTCCAAAAATTTGACCTGTGAGAAAGACAGTTCCATTACTTTCTTCTGCCATTCCCAAGGAATATCAGATGTTCGCCAATGTTTTCTCTGAACAACAAGCAAATATCTTACCCCCTCATAGGGAATGGGACTGTCCAATTGAATTGATACCTTATAAGATACCACCTTGTGGTCGTACCTATCCGCTGTCCTTGCCTGAGACTCAAGCCATGACCGAGTACGTCCGGGACAACCTGGCAAAGGGGTTCATTCACCCCTCTACTTCACCTGCCGGAGCTGGGTTTTTCTTCGTTGGCAAGAAGGACGGTGGTCTAAGACCATGTATCGATTATCGAGGCCTTAATGACATTACTGTAAAGAATCGATACCCTCTTCCCCTGATTACTGAGTTGTTTGATAGGGTCAAGGGCTCTGTCATTTTTTCTAAATTAGATCTAAGAGGGGCTTACAACCTCATTCGTATCAGAGCTGGCGATGAATGGAAGACCGCTTTTAATACCAGAGATGGACATTTCGAGTATTTAGTAATGCCTTTTGGATTGTGTAATGCCCCTGCTGTCTTTCAAAGTTTCGTTAATGAGATTTTCCAGAATCTGTTATATGTTTCGGTTGTTGTCTATCTGGATGACATACTGATTTTTTCACCCTCTGTGACTAAACATCAAGAACATGTTAAAGAAGTTCTGACCCATTTGAAAGAAAACCACCTTTACTGCAAACTGGAGAAATGCGTCTTTGGAGTGCCCAGTGTACCTTTTCTCGGCTATGTAATATCTGGCTCCAGTTTCGAAATGGATCCCAAGAAGTTACAAGCAATTCTGGATTGGACGCGACCTCAGACACTGAAGGCCATCCAGAGATTGTTGGGATTCGCCAATTATTATAGACGCTTCATTAAGGGATTTTCTACACTGCTGGATCCCATTACAGCCTTGACCTGCAAAGGTGCTAATCCTGCCCAATGGTCACCTGAGGCAGAGTCTGCCTTTCATCTTCTAAAGCAGGCCTTTATCTCAGCACCAGTTCTTCAACAACCAGATCTGGACAGGCCTTTTTTGTTGGAAGTAGACGCATCATCTGAAGCTGTGGGAGCAGTCTTGTCTCAACGTTATGAGGACAACCGAGTCCATCCGTGTGGGTTCTTTTCTAAAAAATTCTCACCTGCCGAAAGGAACTACGCCATAGGTGAGCAAGAACTACTAGCTGTAAAGTTGGCGTTGAAGGAATGGAGATATTTGCTAGAAGACACCAAGTTTCCATTTACTGTATTTACGGACCATAGAAATTTCCTATTTCTCAAAAACCTCCAATGTGTGAGTCCTCGTTTGGCCCGCTGGGCAATATTCTTTGCCAGGTTTCAGTTCACCCTGACCTTCCGGTCTGGAGCACTTAATCAGAAGGCTGATGCCCTATCGAGGTCTCTCCTCTGTGATGATCAATCCGAAAATCAAAGCAATACCCCTGTCTTGGAATCAAGAGTTTTCGCCGCATTACAACTTCAGCCTCCTACGGGAAAATCATTTGTGGGCCCGGAATTAAGGAAGCAGCTTCTCACTTGGGCACATTCCTCTCGCTTCGCAGGGCACTCAGGCACTTGGAAGACCTTGGAGTTCCTGAAAAGACACTATTGGTGGCCTTCTATGAAGGCAGATATAATGGAGTTTATCTCTTCCTGCTCCTCCTGTGCCCAGCATAAATCATCATGACAAGCTCCAGCTGGGGAATTGCTTCCATTACCTACTCCATCACGTCCATGGATGCATCTCTCCATGGATTTCGTCACAGACCTGCCAGTCTCTCAAGGTTTCAACACTATCTGGGTTGTAATAGACCGATTTTCTAAGATGGTCCACTATATACCGTTGAAGAAGTTACCTTCTGCCCCTGACCTGGCACAGTTGTTTGTCCAACACATATTTCGTCTACATGGCCTTCCTGCTGAAATTGTCTCTGACCGTGGTGTGCAGTTTACTGCAAAATTCTGGAGGGCTTTGTATTCTGTTCTTCAAGTGAAGTTAAACTTTTCCACGGCCTACCATCCGCAAAGCAACGGCTCCACCGAGAGAGTTAATCAAGATCTAGAGACTTTCTTAAGAATTTTTATGTCATCTTCCCAGGACAATTGGGCTGCCTTGTTGCCGTGGGCTGAGTTTGCACATAATGCTTCCTACCACTTGTCAACTAACCAAACGCCATTTCAGGTTGTATATGGACTTCATCCTCGTGTTCCCGAATTCCGAAGCCTGCCTGTATTCGATGTTCCGGCCGTGGAGGACATGGTGCGGAATTTTGCTGCCATCTGGACTCAAGTACGGTCTGATTTGTTGTAGGCATCCTCTCGCTATAAGACCCAGGCCGATAAGAAGCGTAGAATAGTTCCACGCATGCAAGTTGGAAGCCAGGTCTGGTTATCCACCCGGAATCTTCGTCTGAGGGTTCCTTCTATGAAATTTGCACCACGCTTCATCGGTCCCTTCTCCATAACAGAAGTCATTAATCCAGTGGCCTATCGTCTACAGTTACCCCCATACCTAAAAATCCCTAATTCCTTCCATATTTCCTTATTGAAGCCCCTGGTCCTGAATAAATTCCATAGAGCTCTACCTGCTTCTCCTCGAGTCCAGACAGAGAGAGGAGTTGAGTTTGAGGTCCCCCAGATCTTGGACTCTCGTCTACGCAGAGGTCATCTACAGTATTTGCTGGACTGGAAAGGTCACGGTCCAGAGGAACGTTGCTGCACCGATGCTCGTGATGTCCACGCTCCCACGCTCATCAGGAGATTCCATTCTGCCCATCCAGAGAAGCCTGGTGAGTGTCCTGAGGCCACCCCAAAAGGGGGGGGTACTGTCACGGCAAGGGTATTTCAGCATGGCGCTAGGCGAGTGTTACCTGTGAGGTCATTGTGGCGCGGGCTGTCTGGTGGTGGAGCTGGTGTCTGGCAGGGGGCTTTGGCTGCACGCGTTGTTGTGTGGGCCTGTTGTCACTCTGCGTTGGTAGGGCCTGGCGGCGTCTCCATTCCGTTCGGCATGGGCGCCGCCATCTTGCCTTCTGGCCATGTGATGCGGCTGGCCAATCCTGGTGAGTCACATGTTCCCTCCGGCCAGTAACAGCACGGCATGGGGTATTTAGGAAGGGTCAGTGCCTTCCTTCTTTGCCAGTGCAACGTGTATCTCAGCCTAGCTGAGAGGGAGTTATCTGTGCTTTCCTGTTCCTGTGAATTCGCTGTCTGCCAGTCTGCCTGTCAGCTCCTAGCTCTCACTACCTGCACACCTGGACAGCTCTAATTGTTTCTACTTGGACATTAACCCTTTTACTCCCACCACAGAACTCTTGTGCACATTTATATATTCCTGGACTTTTATTTACTGCCATTATATGTTTACTCAAGCACTTATTAAAAATCCTAGTTTTATTTTCAAATCTGCTTCTGTGATCGCTCCTGCTACCACCCCGGGTCCACAAACAACCCAGAACATCACACCGACTGGTTTCAACGAGAGTTATGAAATTGCCCCTTTCCTGTAATAGGATGAGTTGGTTAGCTGGTGATATCTTTGAAGTATCTACAACCTTACCATTGCAATTACACCCAATCTCGTCTGATCTTGGAAGCTAAGCACAATTGGGCTGGGTCAGTACTTGGATGGGAGACCTCCTGGGAATACCCAGTGTTGTAGTTACAGATATCACTAGTAGGGCGAATGGCCACTCAGTCCGTTAATGGAGTATGGGCACCTTACAACCAGTAGAACTTGTGAAGCATGAAAGAATCATTCAAGCAATCAATGGCTTACAATATGGACTTCTTGGACAGTCACCCGTTTTTTTCAAGTCTCATTTTATCAACAAATAATTTTTTTTTCTACATACATTTTTAATATACTTTTTCATGTTTTAAAGGAATTTCATTGGATCCATGGTGATATGCATGGTCCAATAATATTACATATAGATTACTTCTTTTTAGCCGATCAATTCTATCTAGGTTTTATATGAAACCCTCCTTCTTTTTATCACCTGCAGTATTTACTGATTCATTTACATGTTTATCTAATATACTGGCCGGTAAAATGTTCTCCTTCTTATTAATAGTATTCACGACTACAACATAATGGCGACCCTACAAATGCCCTTATGGATGAAGACTGTGGGATTTCTCTGTCTCCCACGCAGGCGCAAAACAGACTCTGAGGCCGACAGTACAGTGCCAGTCTATTGGGCGAGGTCATTCAGCATGACAGAAGGGATCGGGATTACACCACGCATGCGCTACACGCACCCTGAGGACAAATACGGAAGCACTACCAAGCGACTAGGATGTAAGAAGTGGGCGGAAATGACGCAACGGAGAATAGGAGAAGGCGGAAGCGGATGTGATGCAAGAAGTGGACGGAAGTGACGTGATGGAGAACATGAGCTGGCAATAAGAGAGATGACTACAGAGCCTATTTTAATACAATCTGGCTTCAGGAATAAGGTGACATATATCGAAAAGCTACACAGAAATGTATAAGACATATGTTATAAATATGGAGTAACACTATTGAGCGCGCTTCTGGATGCCGAAAACCAGAAGTGATGTCACCCGCGGGTGTAACGAGGGAATTGAGTCCTGTTTGATAAAGGGGTATAAAAAGTGGCAACCCCAGACCAGCAGCACCCCTTGATGAAGTCCATGTATGGATGAAACGCATTGGGACAGCTGATTCTTGCCTGAAATGAACTTAGCACAGATAAGCATTATATTAATTCCTTCAAGCTATTCAAATATATTTTAAGCAAATTTAAAAACTTTTTGAATTTAGCCTCGAAGTTTTTATTGTTTATCTTTTTGTATACTCTCCTGTGCTGCTATATTTATTTCTCACTTTGATCTTATATGTTTGCGGTATATTAATTGGAATACCCTTTAAACCGTTTTTATTGATTATTTATTAGCACCACCATTGCACTTTATATACAATATTTGCACAAACGTGCCTGTATATGAAATATTTGGCTAAATCCTATGATTAGGATTAAGATACGTATAAGCATTTATTTGTGTTTGTTTGTTCTGATATATGTTTTTAAATACCATATTAAATTGAGAATATTTAAAATATTTGGTCACATTTTACACTTTAACTTATTAGTTTATGCACTAGATCCTTTTTTGCACAATTGCACTTTTGTCACAAAGTATACGTCACTCGCTCAAAACCTAGTAAATTTACACCATATATATATATATATATATATATATATATATATATATATATATAGCATATAGCTACCACTGTGTTTGGTGCTATAGAAAAACAATTAAATTTGTAGTTTATATACATATATTATTATATATCATATTTATCATATTTAGAAAATAAGGCACTCCTGCTTGATCCTGCTACAGTATGTATATATATGTATATATATATATATATATATATATATATATATATATATATTAGACAAACAAATCCCCTCGCTTTGAACTAAATTTTTTAAAAAATAATAAAAATCTAGAGTATACCAAATCATGCAATAGATAGCTGCACCTTTCTCTTAATATCTCTGTTAGACAGATATACAATAGATAGTAACACAAAAAGAAGAAAAAGGGCGCTCACAGACACATATTAAATACGAAAAATGTATAAAACCAGATGTAGTACAGGTAATATAAGTAGCAATCTGAATGCTCAAGTGAACAGTCCTAGATGAAGAAATAGATGGTACATTCTTTTTCTCCCAAAAATATTCTCATTATTGAGTCCTTGTTGATCTTTATGGTTCAAAATGACATTAGAGAAATTGGATACACCGTTCTCAAGGTATATGATTGTTCTTTGTAGTCTCACTGAAAGATACCCTTACACCAGAATACACCCAAACAAAGAGGGCCAGAATGGCCACTATCAGTAATAAATAAAACATTATTTTATTGTATTTTTGAGGAAGTTTCTTATTTCATAAAAGCAGCAGTTTCTGTATGAAGTTGCTTACATCAAGTGTTAATTCATAAATACAGATGGAAACCCAATGCGTTTCGTTCCTAAGCAGAACTTCATCAGGGGCACATCATCGTAACACTGAACCAACAGCCTTAACTTTAACCAGAGAGAATCACAGCACAATAATCATATGATCTCAGATAAGCTTATAGGAGACGAAGTAAATGAGCACGCTCAGCTCAATAAACAGATTTTTAATCCATAGTTGGAATGCACTTATACGAATGACTTTTATCAAGAACCTTGATAAAAGTAATTCTGTGACTGAAACATCAAACTACACAACAAAAATGTTGGCTCATTCTTTGGCTACAAGACCCGTGAGTGCCGCTGCTTTGTACTATATTGATCAGGTGTTTTACCTCTGATGGCACCAGGGCGAGGGTTTCTTTGATTATTGTGGAGTGCCAGCTTCATGTATTCCATATATATACATATATATATATATATTTATATTTATGTATATCCATACAATATATATATATATATATATTTATGTTTATCCATACTATATATATATATATATATACACAGAAGATCCCGCACTCACGGCAATAAAGTGTCAATGTTAGGGTGCTTCCACGGACGGGTGAGTCCACATATAAAATAGAATTTCCAAAGGAAGGATGCACTCTCTGTATAAAATAATATGCACAATTTATTCGTCTTCAGAACATCCAAGTAGTGCAGAAGAATTCTGGATCTTTCTTTGTGTTTTGGATCTGGATTGGTTTTGCCAAATCCACCCTTCCGTGTTTTGGGTTTTGGATCTGGATTATTTTGGAAAAAAGCATAAACACAGCTAAAAGCACAGAATTTGTGGGTTTTTCTGTTGCTATGCTATTATTAACCTCAATAACATTAATTTCCACTCATTTCCAGTCTATTCTGAACACCTCACACCTCACAATATTGTTTTTAGGCCAAAAGGTTGCACCGAGGTAGCTGGATGACTATGCTATGCGACACAAGTAGGCGGCACAAACACGTGGTCCATCTAGGAGTGACACTGCAGTGGCAGACAGGATGGCAGTTTGAAAAACTAGGCCCCAAACAGTACATAATGCAAAGAAAAAAAGGGGTACAAGGTGGAATTGTCCTTGGGTCTTCCCACCCACTTTTATGTTGTATAAACAGGACATGCACACTTTAAGAAACCAATAATTTCAGCACCAAGGTCTGCCACACGGCTGTGGCTGAAATGATTGGATTATTTGGGCCCCCACAAAACAAGCTGGCAATTTATCTGTCCCTGCACAAACTGGCTCTACGGAGGCAAGATGTCGTCCTCATCCTCCTCATCCACTGATTCCTCACCCTCTTCAATGTTGTGTACATCCTCATCCTCACAGAGTATTAATTCATCCCCACTGGAATCCACCACCACAGGTCCCTCTGTACTTTCTGGAGGCTGGTCTCCCTGGAAGAATGGATTATTCATTTTGATGAACATCATCTTCTCCACACCTGTGGAAGCAACCTCCTATGCCTTTCGCTAACAAGGTTCCTGGCTGCACTAAACACTCTTTCGGAGTACATACTGGAGGGGGGGGCAACTCAGGTAAAATAGCCTTTTGCTGCTCCTCCATCCTCTGAAGCATATAGAGGGTTGAGTTCCACCGCGTCACAACCTCTTGCTTCAGGTGATGGCAGGGCAAGTTCAAGAGTGTTTGTTGGTGCTCCAGTCTTTGGCACACAGTCGCTGAATGGTGAAAGTGGACAGAAAATTTTCGGGCCACCCAAAGTGTCTCCTGCACGCCCCTGTCGTTTTTTAGAAAATTCTGCACCACCAAATTTATTGTGTGAGCAAAACATGGGACATGCTGGAATTTGCCCAGATGTAATGCCCGCACAATACAATATTGGTGGTGTTGTCAGATATCGCAAATCCCCAGGAGAGTCTACATGGGGTAAGGCATTGGGCGATGATTTCCCTCAGTTTCTCTAAGTTCCACAAAAGGTACCTAGGCAGGATATTATCTCAACCCATGGGATAACCCTTGTGCTTTTTTTATATGAAGAGGCATACCTACTTTGTATGAATTTTTTTGGGATCAAAAACTTCTTTTTTACTATGTTATTTGGACAATAAACAATATTGATTTTATTGGCAGTGGACTTGCTTGTCACGAGTTATATAAGGACGCCATTTAGACGAACGGAGGAGCACTGATTCCGGGGTGTAAAGATACCTTTTGTGGAATGGTTAGACCTGATTCCAGGTGAGTCTATTCCCAGAAGGGAACAAGCCCTGAATATCATCTATGAGGTTGTGACCAGATTAGCAGAATATATAAAGATACCTTTATGTGAATACATCTCACCTGTTCTAGGTGAGTGGTCTTTATCTGTGTGACTGACCATTTGAAAAAATCATCTATATCTGGAGTATAACTATATGTTACCTTCTCTCCCTATTTGAGATCATTGAGTCATCCAGGAGAGAAGACGAGTCATATATGGGGACAGCGCTCTTTGGACCACTCACATTGGTGTTTTTTCTGTATAATAGAAGGAGTGGTGCTCCTGAGGGTGGACTGAGCAGCAGTCCTTGGGGCGCAGGTTGCTTCTAGATTTTGTTTTTATTCCACTTGTCCACATGTCTGTGGTTAAATGGACATTGGGTACAACTCCATTTTTTAGGACACTGAGGACACTTTTTGTGACGTCTCTGTACATTCTCTGTATCGCCTGCCTAGTGAAGTGGAATCTAGATGGGATTTGGTACTGGGGATACACTACCTCCATCATTGTCTAAATCCCACTGCACTAATGGTGGATACCGGATGCACACCTAACACCAGTGTAGCTGTCAAGGCCTCAGTTATCTGCTTTGCTTCAGGATGACTGTTGTCATCCTCCTCGCTAAGGACTGTTGGAGGGTCAGTTGCTTAGTAAAATAAGTAGTGGTGTTCCTACTTCCTCTCTGGGATGATGAACGACTCCCAGCAGCAACAGCAGCAGCAGTAGGCGTAGCAGTGCAGGATCTTCCCGAGGAATCCCGGATAGGAGAGTCAGTCAAGCCAGTGATATGGCCTGCAGGACTACTTCTGATCCTGACTGAGGAGGAAATTGACGAGGAGGGAGTTGACTGTGTGGTTTGCAGGCACTTGGATACAACAGGACAAAGGGATTTAGGTGTCCCTAGACTGCTTACAGTCTTAGCCACAGTTTCTGAACTTGACAGTAACTTTTTATGAACGCACTGCAGGTGACATAGAAGGGAGGATGTTTCTAGGTGGTTAACGTACCTACACCTACTTATTCCACCTTTACATATGGTACATATGGTACATATGGCAAGACAGTTGTTTGGATAGAAATATTTACAGACCAAAGAGGTGGAATGTTTGGTCTTCTGCCCAGGCATGATCGTGATAGTCTTTTTCATCCCACGGACAACAACTGTCTCCCCAGGTGCCTGATTTAAACAAACCACCGCACACAAGTCACAAACACAGAAAAGATTTTTTTTTTTTGGAGCGCACTTTGGGGGTTACACCACCCTTCAACAGATGAGCCAGCCGGCCCTTTACTTAAGACACAGGCGCATGCTTGTCGCTACTTTGTTAATGCATGTGTGGCTACAGCACACACAAACAGAAAAATATCTTTTTTTTTGCACTACGGGGGAGCACCCCTGTTGGACAGAGCACCCCCTGGACAACACTACAGCACCCCTTTAGGACTACAGCCTTTATGGGACACTGCACAACACAGCCCAGCTAGCCCCTGTGGATTTTGGAGGGGATACAGCTCCTTTGGACAACAGACTGCACAACACAGCCCAGCCAGCCCCTATGGAATTTGGAGTGGACACAGCCTCTATGGATGACAACAGCAGCACAACTCTCACCCACCCTCTTTACTGTTCACAGCCCGAGTGAAAAATGGCGCCGATGTAGGGACCTTTTATAGAATTCAAAACCCGTGAGAATCCAACAGCGGGATGATGACGTGTTACCTCGATTTCAGATCCGAGTCAGGTGGGAAAACTCGAACCTGACTCGGATCCGGCTCAGATCGGGGGGGTTCGGATTTCAGAAATCCGAAATCCGAACCCGTTCATCCTTAATATATATACAGTACATATATATATATATATATATATATATATATTATATATATATATATATTGTGATAGGATCACTGGTAAAGTGGTCTGTGGCAGGTACATTTGTCCCAGATTCCTGTCTTATGTGTTTTAAAACCCCCAGGAGAAAGTCTGCAGTGTAGCAGGCTTGAGTCTCGGCTTTTTGAAAAGCTGGTTTGGGACCTGGGGGTTGTAGTGAGAGGAGAGGGAGGGCTCCACCCACGGCCACTCCAGGTTTTGGTTCTCGCAGCCTGGTAACAGGCTTGTTAGGGTTTCCACCTGAGAGTGGCCAATATAAGCCTAGTGTGTTTAGGGCTGAGTGTCTCACCTGGGAGAGCAGGCAGGGAGTTTGCTCAGAGACACTTGAAAACCTAACTGTGAGCGTTGTGCTGTGCCTTTGTTGCTGGTGAGGGCATTAGGCCCTGCCAGGTTCTGGTAGTGAGGGAACCACCTGTGAAGTTAGTGCCCCGACAGGGCTAGGATTTATGTTTATGTTTTCTTTATGTTATTTCTGACACTGTACAATAAAGACTGGCACCAACCAAGCTTGTACTCGCATCCAGACTGGTGTGCTGCTTCCCTGCTGCTGTGTGTGTGTGTGTAAGGAAGGAGACCTCTACCCAGGAGAGGGACCCCTAATCTGACTGTGTCACAATATATATATATATATACACACACATACACACAAAAGCATGCATGGATCTCACTGATCTGTGCATGCTTCTGCATAACTTGCACCTGCTCATGCTAAAATTGCCAGCATGAAACAGGTCTGTTATTTTGATGAAGTTATGCTCGACTTTGTGTTCGATTTTAAGTTCGGTTATGAATTCTACATTCAAAACCGAACAAGAAAGCATTAGTCCAAATCGAGCAAACCCGAATTTGATTTTTAAAATTGAACTCAAAATTTAAGTTTAGTAAATTTGGGATTTGGACAATTAAATCAAATTTCTATTTGATTTTATTTCATTCGATTTTAAATTACTTAAAATCGAATATAAAGAAAACAAATTTTGCTAAATATACCCCTTATTTTATTCATATATAAGCATATTTAGGTTTATTTTATTTATTTATTAAATAACACATATGTCTTAAAATCTAGGGATGATGGGGCGTGGCCTTGCTATCCATCTGCACAGACGTGCTTCCACAGAGCTCCTGCAATTCCCCTGGGATTTACCACCTTTACAGGAATCTACTACTCCTGGCACAGAAACAGACACATCTCAGGTGCACAACTCCAAATTATTGATAATATATAAATGCAATAAAATTTTGCAATCAATAGAGGTTTTTAGCATAATCATGGCCAAGGTTATGGGCCTACCCACCATATCCAGGTAACCTCTTTAGGGTAGGTCCCTAACATACTAGGGTTCAAATCCAGAGCACAGGACCCCCCCAAACTGGCACAGCTAAGCTGTCCCAGGGCACCGCCATAGTAAGAAAAGTGCAGTGTAAAAGAGATAGTTAAGAGCAGCCACAGCTGCATATAAAGAAATTAAAATAAAAAGGTGACGTACATGTATAATAAACACACAGTGAAGGGTTAAAATGTATTATAAAAGAAAAATGTGTTATAATGCGGTGCCATGAAACAGATCAACCAAAGCAGTCCAGGGGGACCCACGCCCCAAAAATGAACCAAAGTTGCACTACAGTATAGAAGTTGTAGGACTTACCTAGGATTGTGCCTAGTACCAGTGTGCATATACATTACTAGACTCAATGCTTTTAAACCAATAAGGAAGGGTGCTAAACCAGAATGAGGGCATCTCCTTTCCCTCAGATGTGCAATAAAGCACATTAAATGGAGTATATGGGAAAGATTCCTGGACTACACAATCCTGAATATATATAATGGGAGGTGCTACCTGATGAGACTAATTGCAGGCACAGAAACAGACAAATCTCAGGTGCACAACTACAAATTATTGATAATATATAAATGCAATAAAATTTTGCAATCAATAGAGGTTTTTAGCATAATCATGGCCAAGGTTATGGGCCTACCCACCATATCCAGGTGTTTCTCACTGAGGACGCTGTAGTTATGTTAGGGTAGGTCCCTAACATACTAGGGTTCAAATCCAGAGCGCAGAACCCCCCAAACTGGCCCAGCTAAGTTGCCCCAGGGCACCACCATAGTAAGAAAAGTGCAGTGCAAAAGAGATAGTTAAGAGCAGCCACTGCTGCATATAAAGAAATGAAAATAAAAAGGTGAAGTGCACCAAGTGGAGAGGTCGCCTTTCACGGCAGCTCCTCTGAATCCCCTCTAGCTCAGCCTAATCCAGCTGCTTCAGCTGCCTCAGGGGACTTCAGCTCTCACCCCTGACTCCTGGATACTCCGCTGAGCCCCTCTCTGCACTCCGGTGGCCAGCTCCGGCTCCAGCGCTATTGCGGCCTACTTCAGCTCCAGAGGCATGGGACTCGATTTTGGAGCCCCACAGATCGACGGCACCGCGTCATTACCCGATGATGCCATGACCTCCCTGTCCCTCCGCTGGGCTCTGCTGGGGGTGTGGGAGCTGGCGGTGGGGTGATTTAGACCCCTGTGGCCTACTGAAAACACCCGCAGTCGGAGCAGCGAATTGTGGAGGTCTGCCATCTTGGAAGAGGGTCTAGGGACCTGCCTGCACCTGGGACCAGGCTGGACATAACACTGTGTGTCCTGGTCACTGTATAACACGCTGATCTGCCCTCCCCCCCCTTGCTGGATGGATCCCACAGGCCTGCTCTGCAGAGTGAGGGCTTCTGGGTGACTCACCTTCCCTGCTGGGCCCCTTCTCTGCTGCAGCTCTCCTCCCTTGTGTGCTGGTCATCTTGGGCTGATGATTTTCTCCTGTAACCTGGGGAAAAAGAGCATCACCTTGGGCTGAAGATTTCCATAATCCTGAGGATCCCTTCTATAACCTGGGGGGAAAAATCATCATCTATAGTGAGTACCTGTCTCTGACAAAACCCCATAGAGAACTCTCTTAGGCTGTGTTTCCTGCTAAAATCTTCCACTGGGATTGATTCTGGGACTTGTAGTACCACAACATTACTGTTTCTCCCTGAGGACGTTGTAGTTACAGGCTTCACATGCCTCACTGATTGTGCTGATGCAATCTACAACCAAGTGTCACCCCCAACCCGGCCATATTATATGGTTGCCTGCTATAAATTAGAAGGGTGAGCACGGTCATCATATGCCGAAAACTATAAAAATAAATACTGCTGACTTCTGGTGGGCAGTCCTGTTCGAATGACCGCTGGCTCACGGAGTTTACATTGACGTCCAGTTGTTTTACTAGTGCAAAGAGTGTGGTGGGACAGAGGACATTTATCACTAAACCTTCCGTGAGAGTCCTGGTGAGTGGCGGTGGGCCTACATCCTTCTTACACACTCCCAGAACACCGGACTCAGAGCCCAATAGTTAGGGCATCCGACATCGAAACCAACTGACGGTACTCAATTCCGTCATATTCTTTACTGCTAGCAGATAGTCATTATTATGGATCGACATGTGGTCAAAACACCAAGAGGCCCCAGGGGACATCAGACTGGAAAGGGCAAAGGAAGGAGGCCCCTTCGGCTGCCTCCCCGTCCTCCCCGACTTTCCAGATGGCTAGCACAGGAAATAGCCCTAGGGATCCAGAATCAGATGTTGGGACCAATGATGTTGCTGGACCCTTTTCAACACATGAGATTACCAACATATTAGCTTCATTATTGGATCAAAAATTAGCTCAGTTGAAAGACTCTTTAGACTCAGCCTTGACACAATTGACGCAACATGATCAACGAATCTCAGAGGATTTCAGACCTAGAGGATGAGCTTGTTGTACTTAAAACCGATCTATCGATCCAGGAAAAAGCAACAATTTCTATGCAGGATAAGTTGGAAGACCTTGAAATAGAAATAGAAGGAATAATGTGCGCATAATTGGTCTCCCTGAGTCTATCAAAAATAATGAGTTGATGGCACTTGTTTCTGAATGGTTGCCTCGTGAATTAAAGCGTGTTCCAGATATGGGAATGCTGTTGGTGGAGTGTGTCCACCGTATTGGCCCAGACAGACAAAATACCAGAAACAGACCATGGCCTGTCATTATGAAAGTGCTGAATTATGCTGACAAAACTCGACTAATGGAGGCATACAGAAAACAAACAGATCTAAGATATCAGGGAGCCAATATACTCCTGTTCCAGGACTTTTCTTATATGGTTGCGACAAAGAGAAAGGAATTCACTCCCATCTGCAAATGTTTATTTGAAAGGGGACAACGTTTTGCTTTATTATATCCAGCCAAATTGAGAATCTCCTGTGAAGGAAAAACCTACTTCTTTGATACACCACAAGCTGCAAATAACTTTGTGGACTTTCTTCTATCTGCGGCATCACCGCAGAGTTACGGTTGAATGGGAAACGGTTGTTTCATTATATTTCAAGTCTTCCCCATGCGTACTTTACATTCAGGTTCTATATACCAAATGTTTTTTCTGAATGTTTGCCGCTAATTGAATGCAATTATTGTGTCAATATTGTGCAACTTTTTACTATCTGTTACAACCAAATAGTATTATTGTTATTGTTGCGGTATTTCAAGAGGTCATAATATGGACCATTAGAAAATCCATTGCTAATTTCTTCCCTAGTTTACCAACAGTTTCCATTTCAGATACAGTTTTTGGGCCATGTGACCTTAGCTTGTCTGAACTGGTCTTTTAACGCCTATATAGCTATTATAGGCTTTTTTTCTCAATGGTTTTTATTTTATTATTATAGTAGGGGATTATTTCAATCGCCATATTGGGTTCATAAAAATTTACAAATATGTTATATGTTATTCATATGGTTGTGTATGGAGATATATTTTTCCATTCTATTTTCTATGACATGGTGCCCTAGGAGGTGCATTTTCTTACTCCGATGCTTGCTCGCTGGGACAGGTGGGGGTCGTGTTGTTATCAGAAACTTTTATTTTTCAGACCTAGGGCAGGAATAGCCTGATATGGCTGTACAATCTTCTAACTCCACAAGGGTAAAGTCAGTACTTAAATTTGTTTCCTGGAATGTAGAGGGGTTGAATACCCCTATCAAGAGACGTAAGGTCCTTAAACATTTAAAAAGCATAAAACCGGATGTGGCATTTTTACAAGAATCTCATTGGAACTCTAAAGATTCCAATTCGCTGAGAGATACATGGATAGGTGATTTAAGGGCCGTCTCCTTCACATCTAAATGTAGAGGAGTTTTGATTCTTTTTCGTAAAAATATCCCATATAGTATCAAAGACACATTGATAGATCCTGATGGTAGATTCCTCTTTGTAAAGATATCACTACATGACTCAATTTATACCCTGGCCACTCTCTATGCTCCTACTGGTCCGAATAAGGTATTTTTCACCAATCTATATACTAAATTGCAGGGTTGGATGGAAGGAGAATTGATTATGGGAGGTAATTTTAACTGTGTAATTTCTCAAGGTTTAGATAGGTCTAACATACCAGGTAGAGACAGAGAGGCCTTGATGTCCCCTGTACAGTTGCTGATGGACTCATTACAATTATGTGACCCGTGGAGATGTCAGAATCCTGTATCTCATGAGTATACCTTTTACTCACATCCGCACCACACCTTTTCACAAATTGATTTTTGATTATTATCTCGCTCTTTGTATCAAAAGGTAGAGTCCTCTGGGATAACATCAATAGTAGTTTCAGATCATGCTCTGGTATGGTTCTCTCTTTCACTACAATCCCCTATTCTTACCTCATATAATTGGAGATTTCCTGCATACTTAAGTAAATCAACTGGTTCTCGTACTCATTTAGAAGGAGCGTTTTGTAACTATGCAGATGATAATATCGAGCATTTGGATGATGTTAATTTATTTTGGGCAGCCTCAAACCGGTGCTTCAAGGACAAATCATGGAGTATGTGGCCAGGAAGCGTAAGTCGCTAGCTTCTAAACTAGATACATCTGGTATCACCTAACTGAAACATATGATTCACTCATTTTGAGTGAGACACCGGAAAATAGACAGAGATATATGGAGTCTAACACTGAATATGATCTTTTATGTGAAGAACGTGCCCAAACTTCACATAATATTCAGTGTAATAAATTTTTTCAAGGATGCAATAAATCAGGTAGGTTATTGGCTAACTTACCGTATATACTCGAGTATAAGCCGAGTTTTTCAGCACATTTTTTGTGCTGAAAAAGTACCCCCTCGGCTTATACTCGAGTGAAGTGTAGCGCATGACCGGACGGAGTTCGGTCAGCGCTACACAGCACAAACACACAGCCGCCGGAGCCGGCAGCTGTGTGTTTGCTGTAATCAGCAGCCGCTGAGAATCTGTCAGACTCTCATTGGCTGCTGCTGCTCCCACTGCGGGAGCCATCTTCCGGCTCCCGCAGTGGGTAACGGGAGAGACGTCATGAGTAATGACGTCTCTCCCATGCAAAGCGGCCGGAGGAGCTGTTAGCGGCCGGACCAGGAGCAGGAGTTTCAGGTAAGTGATTTTTTTATTTTTTTTATTACGTCTCTCTCTACGGGGGGGGCTGCTGGGGGCACTACCAGGGGGCGATTACTACAGGGGGCACTACCAGGGGGCGATTACTATAGGGGGCACTAAAAGGGGGGATTACTACTGGGGGATCTACCAGGGGGGGGATTACTACAGGGGGCACTACCAGGGGGGATTACTACAGGGGGCACTAAAAGGGGGGATTACCACTGGGGGTACTACCAAGGGGGGATTACTACTGGGGGCACTAAAAGGGGGGATTACCACTGGGGGCACTACCAGGGGGGATTACTACTGGAGGCACTGAAAGGGGGGATTACCACTGGGGGCACTACCAGGAGGGATTACTACTTGGGGCACAACCAGGGGGAATTACTACTGGGGGCACTACCAGCTGCTGCCATTTCCCACCCTAGGCTTATACTCGAGTCAATAAGTTTTCCCAGTTTTTTGTGGTAAAAGTAGGTACCTTGACTTATATTCGGGTCGACTTATACTCGAGTATATACGGTAGTTAAAACTTACAATACATCTTCACATATTTTTCAACGACAGAATAATTTGGGTGCTCACCTGATATTTCGAAACAGTTTCAACAATATTATAAACAATTATGCACAGCGCCTCCAGAATCTCCTGCGCTAGCTATGATGGTTTTCAGAGAGGCAGATTTACCAATACTAACAGAGGAGGAAAGAGATTCATTAGTAGAACCGGTAACGGAGTTGGAACTGTTATCATTAATTAAGTCATTACCTAAAGGCAAGACTCCAGGGCCTGATGGTTTTGGAGCAGAATATTACCAGATTCTATCCACTCAATTAATACCACATTTGTTGTCCTTATTCAATGCTATTATTGGAGGGAAGGCTCCGCCAACTGGTTTTAATGAGGCCAGAATCATAGTATTGCCAAAACCTGGAAAGGACCCCACATTGGTTCAGTCCTATAGACCCATCTCGCTACTGAACCAGGATCTAAAATTGTTCACTAAATTATTAGCTCAGCGACTTCAAAATATTCTTCCTAGAATACTCCATCCAGCACAAAATGGATTTGTTAAGGGTCGTACATCTGTACACAATGTGCGCTTGTTGATAGCAGCTTTGACACATTCTAAACAAATAAACAATAGAGAGGCTGTGATAGTTAGTTATGACGCCAACAAGGCGTTCGATCGCGTTTCCTGGTCACATATATCATGATCCTGCACCTTCAGCAATTTGGCACTGGATTTATTAATATTTTTTGTTTACTTTACACACGCCCTACTGCCTTTCTGACAATTAATGGATTAAACTCTTCTCCTTTTTACTTGTCAAGAGGCACACGCCAGGGATGCCCTTTATCCCCATTGCTTTTTGATCTTGCCCTAGGTCCTTTAATACGCACATTTATTAAAAATGATTTATTCAAAGGAATTTTATTGGGGAATAGTATGATTAAGGTGTCAGCATTTGCAGACGAGCTTCTTTTATATTTTAGTGATCCAAAAAGGGCTTTTCCTTCATTAATAAAAATACTAGAAGAGTTTCATGACATCTCAGGCTTTCTAGTGAATTTTAATAAGACGGAAGCTTTGGCACTGTATGCTGATGCCGGACTGGGATGGGGAGACCAATTTCCATTTCGCTGGGCACAGGGTCATCTAACATATCTGGGCTTGAGATTCCCGAATAAGTTGGAAAATTTATACTCAGCTAATATTACGCTTTCTATTCAACAGATGCTACAAGATTTCGAAAAATGGAAACATCTGCCTTTATCTTTTCTAGGCAGATATCATCTGTATAAAATTACTTCTTTCCCCAGATTACTATATCCACTCCATATGCTTCCTTTTCTTCTAAAAAAAATGATATTAAAATACTTAATGGAGCGCTATCTAAATTTATCTGGGCTGGCAAACGCCCAAGAATTTTGTTATTAAAGTTACAACAACCACTATCACTTGGAGGGGTGAATCTGCCGTGTGCACAGGATTATGCTATAGCAGCCAATTATAGATATGTCCTGGACTTGATAGGGAATAGCAGTTATTTTGCATATTGGGAATTAGATCAAGCTTTTAGCCCTGAATGTAAGTTGGTCAGCTTATTGCATACTTCACCCCAACACATTGCTCTGCATATTAAACTTAACACTCTTTTGAATACTCCCTGTTCTGCTTGGAGACTATTGAGGAAACGATTTAATCTTTCCCATACGGGGTCTTTGTTTAAACCAATTTTTTCTGATATTACTTTTCAAGGCGCTATTACTGATAACATTTTCAGGGACTGGCATCTCCGGGGTCTTAATTTGGTTTATCTTTTTCTAGATGAAGATTGCTCTACAGTATTATCTTTATCTACCCTCAAAGAGAGATACCCCAATATTAACTTTCCAGTGTTTGCATATTTTCAAGTAAGAAGTTATATTTTAAAATTATTGTCGCATCTTGACCAGTTGGACAAAACTAATACTTTGGATGCTGTGGTGAGGAGTGGGATGGGTGGGCTATGTTCTACTTCAGGGCTTTATGATTATGCATGAAGACGACTAGACCTTGCCAAGGTTGATACAGGTTTGGCCAAATGGAAGAATACATTTCCAGACTTAACGCTCCAATATATCATTACATCCTGTACTACACTAAATAAGCAGTTAGTCTCTTCTTCATATGCTGAGATGCATTATAAAATATTGCACAGAGCATATTATACACCAAAACTTAGATACTTAACAGGAACATCAGACAATTCTAATTGTTGTAAATGCTTAACACCTAATGCTGACATAGTGCATTGCCTGTGGTCCTGTGAGATTATTCAAGCATTTTGGAAAGAAGTCCAGTCTTATATAAATAATATACTAACTATTCCTTTTGAGATATCTACGGTATGGGCACTGTGGAATCATTACGCTCCCACATCCCAACCGAGAATATTGAGGGGAAAACGTTTACTGTTAGCTAGAATTGCAGGAACAGCAAAAAAAACGATCCTGTCACAGTGGATCGATTCTAATTCTATTCCCTTAACACTTATGCTACCAAGATTAATGTATCTTTATCAGATGGACTGGGTAGAAAGCTCACTTGATATTGAAAATAGTGTTCAAAATTTTTTGAGATATGGCTCCCATATATTATTACCTTATCACCATCTACCAAAGAAAGGATACGTAAAGTAGTAATTATGACTACTTGGTATAATATGGAGATACTTGAAAAAGGCCATCCGCCATTCTGAGATAAATCATAATGGTCATAGAATCTAAATTGTATGGAATGGGGATATTCAATGTGTTGTGTGGATTTGTTTGTGTGCTTTGCAGTCACTATATGGTCTATGTTATGTTCCATGTACTATTTTCATAAGTTGCTGACTACTAAGTGGAGAATATGTCTTTTACTGTATGATATACATCTTAGCCTTTTTTGTATTACTATGTCATTGAATTATTATATCTTTATATATTATGTACAGAAATGTATTCTCTGTTTAAACTGTAATAATAATAAAAATATTATAAAAAAAAAAAAAGGTGAAGTACATGTATAATAAAAAAACAGGGAAGGGTTAAAATGTGTTATAATAGAAAAATGTGTTATAATAGAAAAATGTGTTATAATGCAGTGCCCTGAAACAGATCAACCAAAGCAGTCCAGGGGGACCCACGCCCCAAAAATGTACCAAAGTTGCACTACAGTATATAACTTGTAGGACTTACCTAGAATTGTGCCTAATACCAGTGTGCATATACATTACCAGACTCCATGCTTTTAAACCAATAAGGGTGCTAATCCAGAATGGGGGTGTCTCCTTTCCCTCAGATGTGCAATAAAGCACATTAAATGGAGTATATGGGAAAGATTCCTGGACTGCACAACCCTCAATATATATATATATATATAATGGGAGGTGAACCTGATGAGACTAATTGCAGGCACAGAAACAGACAAATCTCAGGTGCACAACTCCAAATTATTGATAATATATAAATGCAATAAAATTTTGCAATCAATATAGGTTTTTAGCATAATCATGGCCATGGTTATGGGCCCACCCACCATATCCAGGTAACCTTTTTAGGGTAGGTCCCTAACATACTAGGGTTCAATCCGGATATGATGGGTAGGCCCATAACCTCTATTAATTGCAAAATTTTATTGCATTTATATATTATCAATAATTTGTAGTTGTGCACCTGAGATTTGTCTGTTTCTGTGCCTGCAATTAGTCTCATCAGGTAGCACCTCCCATTATATATATTCAGAGTTGTGCAGCCCAGGAATCTGACCCATCTACTACTCCTAGCTGACCGGTACTCTCACCTGCGTGCCCTGGGCCCAGCCTCCTGCAAGCAGCGCCCTTCTAGCGGCGCTCCCGGCATAGAGGCCTACCCGAGCATCTGAAGCCGTGGCCTTTCCTGGACAGCTGGAGCCGGCGCCGTGGACCGGAAGTCGCATAGGGACCATATTGCGGCCGCAGACCTCGCTATTGTCTGGAGGAGGCTGGCTGCTGGAACTGCCAACTCGACCCCACATACCCCCGGAGGGCCCCTGGAGATACCCACGGCCGGACCCATGAATCGCCATCTTGATGACCCTGCTTCAGCTGCCCAGTCTCCCGGTGATGGTGGAGGACACAGAGAGCAACCAGGGGCACCTTTACTAATAATAGTGCAGCAGTCTGGTGTGCATCCCGAGCTCCCGCTGAATTCACACATTATTGGCCAACTTGCCTACTCAGGTGGCTTATTCTCACCCCCCCTAACCTCCGGCGAACTGACACACTGGGACAGTAACGTCCGCGGAGCCGGGCAGTGTATAACTTCACTGTCGTGGGTTGCCACCTTCAATTCCTATTGAAGCCACGGCCTCAATTTGCTGCCTCGTCCCAGCGGTACTCGCACCCACTTTGCACCTCCCACAGTGCGCCCTTTCCCTCCGACCTGACCCGGAGCTACCGCTACTCACCACCATCCACCCGCGGTGGATATCGAGAACTGGAGCTGCCCTCCTGAGCGGGACTTGTGGAGGGGCTAGAGAAGGACGCCGGCGCCATTTTAAAGTAAGTGCCATGCTTCCTCTCCTCCACACTGTCTGATCAAATCGCACCCCCGGAGCTTCTGAAGCTCAACCCCCCCACTGGAAGTGTCATAGGTCTTTCTTCGTGACACGCTTCATAGCTGTGGCCCTCAGTTGAAACTCCAGGCAAACACAAGATTTGGGCCCTGGAGAACATTCTGCCTCACAGCCCCATCTGTTTGTATTTATCATATACCACGGCACCACCCAGCATTACTGGACCCCCTTCAGCAACTTCAGTTACTACGACACTCTTTAATTGTTACTACAAACTGCACCGATGATTCCCTGAGTGCTCCGATATTGTGCCCTCCTGTGGTAATTATCTAGTCTATATAGTTCAATACAGTTTTCTCCTTCAATTCACTGTTGTACCAGGTCTCCTGTCACTGTTCAACTTATCCCAAATATTTCCCTTACCGATCTACCACCCTTTCACCACTGTCCTCACGATATCACCATGAATAGGTCTAACACAAACTCTAGAAAACGAGTGGGCGGTGATATAGCTCAACACTTTTCCAAAGGTGATAAGTCCTCAACAACTGCTGATCCTCCTTCACCACGCTCTCACCAGACAGATGATGATGACCCCCCCCCTCCAGCTCTGTCCACCAAAGAGGACATCATGGCATTAAGATCCCTTATCACAGACCTCAAGGAATCTCTGGAATCCAAACTGGATAAAGCGGTCTCATCCATTAAATCCGATCTCTCCTCATTGTCCTCCAGAACCTCTAAACTGGAGTCTTGTCAAGACACTCTCCAAAAATCTTAAAACAAAACTCACAGAGACCTTGACCACATTATCCAAGACCTTATCTCCTAAAAATGAGGACGTAGAGAACCGGGAAAGAAGAAACAACCTTCGTATCCGGAATATTCCAGAATCTGTGTCCTCCGACGTCCTAGAGAACTATCTACATAAAATTTTCGCCTTTATTATCCCTGATCTAGGATCCCATCAGCTACCATTGGAAAAAGCCCACGAGCACTTAGACTCAAACCTCGAGATGGTGAACCTCCACGAGATGTAATCATGCTTTTTCTCAGTTTTAAGGATAAAAAAAAGAGTCCTTGCTCTCACATGCAATAAATCTCATATCCTACATGACAACATTAAACTCCAGTTCTTTCAAAACCTGGCTCCTCTCACAATTATCAAATGCAGGGAGCTGACTAGTGCACTACGTTCAAGAGGAATCCGCTACCATTTGGGCTTCCCTTTCAAACTGCTGATCGATTTCAATGGGAAAACCGTTATTATTAGTGATCCCAGAGAGGGCAAAGACTTTCTTACCCATCTAGAGGACTCTGGCCCTTCTCCCACCACATCAGCCACCAGTTAAGAAAGTTCACTGTTCCTTCATCCTACCAACTCTAAACCATGTCTGTTGAGGATCCCACAGATCCGAGATTTGACCTTACAATAAATAATAGCCCCCGTTTTTCAATGGATACCCAAACCACATATCTAGTTCTACTCCAATGACTTTTTCATATCTTTTTCAACAATAATATCATTTTATTTCCTGATATATATATATATATATATAGTTATTTTCATTGTTCCACTGTATTAATGTTTGGTCGTGTATCTAATTAATGGAGTTATGTCCTCAATAGTTTGTGTTGACCTAGATATCTCTAATTCTTCAGCCATCTCACCTGACCTATATATGTTTATTACTGACTTAATTTTAATGTATCCCTACGGACCTCCAACTGAATGTTTAAGTCTGTTTTATATAATGGGTATACTGTTATTTTCTATCTCAATGTTTATATTTTTGTTCTTCATACCCAAACTCTTATTGGCCCCTTTACGCTTTGCCCTTGTACCCTCCCCCACTATTCACCTACAGTGACACACCTACAATTTCTATTTAGCCTTTCTATATTATTCTCCTTCTCATTTAATGCCCACCACCGAAGGGTTATGACATTCCCATCCTCTAATTCTGACTACTTCCACACCCCCCTCCCTACTGAATACTATTCTACTTTACAATCTATATTTTCAAATTTTCTTAAGGTAGCTTGGACTACCCTCCCTGCTACCTTTTTGGACTTTATTGTCCTGACTTCCGTTTGTGTTTTCCTCTGCAGGACATGAGGAATTCCCATTTGGATCCTTCCCCATTACCCCCTTTACTCTGATTTAACTCCTTCCCCTTCTTCCCCTGCGAGTCGGGTTCCCCTCATTCTCACTTTAATCTACCTTCTTTAACGTACCCTATCATTATGCCACTAACCTTCATCTCCTTAAACAACAAGGGTTTGAATACCCCTCAAAAGCGATCTTCGCTTTTTCGATCTGTTTGAAGTCTAAAAGCTGGGATCGTTCTAATACAAGAGACTCACTTTAAAGCTAATATGCACCCTTCTCTACATTCTAAGCACTTCCCTACCGCATATTACTCTTCCAGCCAATCGAAACACAACAGGGTGGTGATACTAGTTAGCAATAAAGTCTCTTTTGTCCAACATTCGGTACACACCGACTCTGATGGAAGATATATTATTTTAACTGGTAAATTGGGCAACCTGGAATGCACAATAGCTAATGTGTATGCTCCCAATTCTGGCCAGATATCATTCTTCAATTCTTTTTTTTCCAAATTAAATAAATATAGGATGGGCTGCCTTCTTGTGGGCGGAGACTTTAATGCCATCCTCAGTCATGAACTTGACAAATCCCCTGCCCCTACTACTTCACGACCTTGTTCTTTGACCCGATCTCTGAACTCACATCTGTGTGAATCAGGCCTTTTTGACACCTGGCAAGCTCTCCATCCTACATCCCGTGACTTTCTCAATTCCCCATCAATCTTATTCAAGGATTGACCTTTTCCTCTGTTGCACCCCAGCATCTAAATACCTCTCCGATTCATCCATAGTCACTAATCATTGGTCTAACCATTCCATAGTCACTGCATCATTTGATTTTTTTGATGTGCCTACATCTTGACCTTCTTGGCGTCTGAATGAAACTCTCTTGAAGATACCAAAATTTCAAGAGAAACTTAAAACTGCCCTCGACGATTATTTTTCTTTGAATACAACAGATTCTGCTTGCACCCCATTGGCCTGGAAAGCTCGTAAAGCAGTCATTCAGGGGCACATCATTAGCTATGCCTCTTTCAGAAACAAAGAACGTAGATCCCAAATGTCTTTTCTGACAGAAGAGGTCTACCGTTTGGAAACCTCTCATAAACATCTTCCTTCCCGCTCTCTATACAACCAACTAACATCCGCAAAAGCATCCCTTAATGCCCTTCAGGCTGAAAAAACTGAACAATCCTTATGTTGGCTTAACCAAAAATTCTATGAAAAAAGCAATAAAGCAGACTCCCTACTAGCCAATAGGCTGAAATTCCGGAAGGCTAGGACCGTGATCCCAGTATTAAAAGATGACCAGTGCACTCACCAATATAACCCTACTACTATCAATTCACTATTCAAAACATATTATGAACACCTTTATAACATCTCCGAACATTCCCCTCTTCCTTCTCCTGCCGACACTTCGATTACAGACTATTTACCCTCCTGTAATCCTCCCTATATTAATACCACACGTTCCTCCACTCTCAACGACTCTATTTTAGCTGAATAAAACCTCTAAAGCACCAGGTCCCGACGGCTTTCCAATGTCTTATTATAAAACCTTCCAATCTTCCCTGATACCACATTTAACTGCGGTTTTTAATCAAATCCTAGAAGGAGCATCATTTCACCCAGAAACGACCAAAGCCACTATTATCGTCCTACTAAAACCCAATAAGGATCCATTATTAGTGTCTAACTACCGTCCCATTTCACTGCTCAACACCGACATACAACTTTTCGCCAAAGTACTTGCAAACAGGTTGTACCTACTTCTCCCCACTGTAATTCACCCTGACCAGGTGGGCTTTGTCCTATCCAGGCAGGCACTAGACAATACTAGTTGATATTGTTCAATTTGTTTGGGACAATAAAAAACCTTGCATTCGTCGTAATATACTTGTCAAACACATGTGGGAGGGAGGTCTGGGTTTACCTAATCTATGCCGTTACCATAATGCTACCCGATTGAGTCAGATGGCCACATGGCATTCTCCTCGACACTTCAAATGATGGGTCGACCTAGAAAGTGATCTTGTCGACATACACTCAACCTCTTACTTACCATGGTTGCCTCGTAAGCACAGACCTAAATCCTCCTTCCTGTCTCCAATTACTTCAACACTTAATAACTGGGATCTCCTCAACAAAAAACGAAACCTTTCCTCGCTCCCTTCACCTCTAACTCCCATCTGGAACAATCCTGCATTCCCTCCAGACCAATCTCATGTCATGGCTCGCCTCTGGACCTCGGCTGGCATTATAAAGTCTCCCCCACTTGAGGTACATGAACAGGCCTGGGAATCAGATCTGGGCTTTTCCCTTGGAGAAGAAGTTTGGGATGCCATATGTTTAGCTGTCTCAAAGTGTTCTATCAGTGTGGCTATCAAAGAGAACTCTTAAAAGGTGTACTTCAGCACTGGTGGTACTTAGTAGCAGAAGGTCTCCATCAGATGTTTCCTAACTCTTCTAACCTACTGTATGTTGGAGAGGGTGCGGTCAAATAGGTAAATTTTTCCACACATGGTGGACCTGTCCCTTAATCATCCTATTTTGGAACATAGTTCGCACCCTGCTCTCTCAACTCCTTAACTTCCCGACTTCTCCCACTCCTGCTAATCTTCTACTCTGTGCTCAGATGGACAGTGTCCCCAACATCTCCAATAAATTAGCTCTCCACATATCCTCAGCTGCCAGGTATCAGATAGCCCGTAACTGGAAGGTCCCGAACACTCCCAGCCGTCAAGAACTCTTGAACAGAATTTGGTTTGTTTCAAAAATTTAATATATTACTAGTTTACAGAACAACACTGTTCAGAAGTTCCAATCTATCTGGAGTTCTTGGTATTCATATTAAAATGTACCCCTCCCCGGTCTTGGTTAGTCCAATATTGATCACTTTCACTGTAACTCTTAACTTCAAATTCCCCCCCGACTCGCTCCCCCTTACTTTTTCCTCTACTCCCCTTCTCTTTATTTATCTCTCCCCTTTTTTTTCCCTTTTCCCTCTTATCTTTTCACCTTTTTCTTATCATAGATTGTTGTATTTTTTCAGTGTATTCTCAAATTTATTCAATAAATGAATACAAAAAAAAATCTAGGGATGACATTACTATTCTACTCTTCTGTGGCAAATAAATGAACAATAGGTTTCAAAGTGTATGAATAATTCAGCTGAGAGCCAGATGAAAGCCGCAGCATAAAGCAAGCAGCAGGTGTAATATTAGATGCTGCAAGCGGACGTGTGTTAACCTGCTCACAGCGCTGGTTTGTCTGATGTTTGGGAGAAACAATAATTTAGAGTAGCTCACTGTAAATGGTACTCATCTTTCTCGTCTCAGTAACAGTCTCAAATGCCTTACATGCAGCATATTAAATGAATGCATTTTTAGGCTGTGTAATAACAGTTTTTATGCCGAATCAGTATATTTTTTTACCATTTAGTAATGTGTGGAAACTGCAAATTTAGATTTGTTTTCATGTTACAGTATAAAAGAAAGAAACACGTAGAAGCCTGTACTGTGCAAAGTGTTGTTTTCCCTGATGCAAAAAAGATAGGATCAAAGCACATATGCCATGTTCTGAAAAGGACATTCCTGAAATTGCCATCACTAATACTGGCCATACACTAGTGCGATTTCGGGCTGATTACCCGATTTAAGACATGTTGTACGATTAATAGTGTGGAAATCGTGTAGTATTTAGGTAGGATACGATACGATGCACGCTCCCGTTGCTCTTAAAATGTATCGTATGATTAGACGTGCAGCCCATATTATCTAATGTATTCGTATGCAGATTGTGCCGTGTATTTGTGCATGCAATGCATCGTGTGTCCGACCAGCATCATTTCAGTGACAGTTTGAAGAATGATGATCAGTTTTTCAGCAGGCAGGCGATCGATCGTACCGTGAGATCGTATGTACATCGTGTGTCCAAAGTGCGGTCGGGACTGCCAGGGAGCTGCCGGAGAGTTCAAGGGAAATCGTAAGATGAATCTAATCTTATGCTGGTCGTTCTAGTATAGTCTGTAGATACAGAACAGATCTTGGAAAATGCTTTCCCATTAGTATTAGTATTAAATTTGTATCCAGTGGTCGAAATGGTAATTTTGAAGTGGGGGTATGGAAAATTTCGAAGTGGAGGCAGCGGTGCAAGTAGTAAGAACATGAAAGCGGCAATATCAGTGCGCGCCACAGGTGTGCAGGAAAAACAGGTGTGGTCATGTGTCACAAGGGGCGTGTCAGTATGACACACAGCTCATTTCTTGTCATTCTGGAAGCATTCCTCTCCATTCCATTACATATACACCATACCTATATGGATGGTTTTCTCTGCAACGGAGAACATATGGTGAAATTTATCCTCTGTGGACAGATAGTGTCTTCAGCCGGTATTAAATATTCATGTAGGTGATCACATGGTCCCTGAAGATGTCTATATTTGTGTAGAAATATATCCAATGTCATCATCGTACAACAGAAGTTGCACCAGACTCATGATTCCTGTGTCACCTCCTGCCCCCTGGGTCCCTCCAGCCTCCATTACAATCATCCTGCCCTGTGTCCCTCCAATGTCACTCTCCTGCCCTGTCTCCCTCCAACTCACCCTCCTGCCCCACTTTCCTGCAGTGCCACCATCCTGCCCTGTCTACCTCCAGTTCCACCATCCTGCCTCATGCCCTGTCTCCCTATAGCTCCTCCATCCTGCCCTCATGCCCTGTCTCCATCCAGCACCACCATCCTGGCCTTATGCCCTGTTTCCATCAAGTACCACCATCCTGCCCTGTCTCCCTCTAATTCCTCCATCCTGTCCTCATGCCCTGTCTCCGTCCAGCACAACCATCCTGCCCTCATGCTGTTTCTGTCCAATGCCACCATCCTGCCCTCATGCCATCTCCTCCCAGTGCCACCATCCTGCCCTCATGCCCTGTCTCCGTCCAGCACCACCATCCTGCCCTCATGCCGTTTCCATCCAGCACCACCATCCTGCCCTCATGCCCTGTCTCCTCCCAGTACCTCCATCCTGCACTCCTGCCATTTCCGTCCAGCGCCACCATACTGTTCTCATACCAGGTGCTGGAGGTTAGACAGGGCATAAGGGCAGTATGGTGGAACTTGAGGGAGATAGGGCAGGATACAGGTGCTGGACGGAAACAGGGCATGAGGGCAGGATGGTGGCACTTGAAAGTGTCTCTTTCAAGTGCCACCATCCTGCATGGATGGTGTCTTCTTCAAGTACCACCATCCTGGCATGAGAACAGGATGGTGGCACTTGAAGGAGACACCTTCAAGTGCCACCATCCTGCCATCATGCCCTGTTTCCGTCCAGCACCTACATCCTGCCCTATCTCCCTCAAGTTCCACCATCCTGCCCTCATGCCCTGTCTCCCTATAGCTCCTCCATCCTGCCGTCATGCCCTGTCTCCATCCAGCACCACCATCCTGGCCTTATGCCCTGTTTCCATCAAGTGCCACCATCCTGCCCTGTCTCCCTCTAGTTCCTCCATCCTGTCCTCATGCCCTGTCTCCGTCCAGCACAACCATCCGGCCCTCATGCCATTTCTGTCCAACGCCACCATCCTGCCCTCATGCAGTCTCCTTCCAGTGCCACCATCCTGCCCTCATGCCCTGTCTCCGTCCAGCACCACCATCCTGCCCTCATGCCCTGTTTCCATCCATCACCACCATCCTGCCCTCATGCCCTGTCTCCTCTCAGTACCTCCATCCTGCACTCATGCCGTTTCCGTCCAGCGCCACCATCTTGTTCTCATGCCAGGTGCTGGAGGTTAGACAGGGCATGAGGGCAGTATGGTGGAACTTGAGGGAGATAGGGCAGGATGCAGGTGCTGGACGGAAACAGGGCATGAGGGCAGGATGGTGGCACTTGAAGGTGTCTCTTTCAAGTGCCACCATCCTGCATGGATGGTGTCTTCTTCAAGTGCTGCCATCCTGGCATGAGAACAGGATGGTGGCACTTGAAGGAGACACCTTCAAGTGCCACCATCCTGCCCTCATGTCCTGTTTCCGTCCAGCACCTGCATCCTGCCCTATCTCCCTCAAGTTCCACCTTACTGCCCTCATGCCCTGTCTAACCTCCAGCACCTCCATCCTGCCCTCGTGCCCTGTCTCACTCCAGCACCTACATCCTGCCCTGTCTCCCTCAAGTTCCACCATACTTCCCTAATGCCCTGTCTAACCTCCAGCACCTCCATCCTGCCCTAGTACCCTGTCTCCCTCCGGCTCCACCCCCACTCCTTACCTTCTCTCTTCAGGGCTGTCAGGTTGCTTTGTATGGCTCCTCTTCCATTCGCATAGGTTCTCGGCACACAAGGAGAGGAGGAAGGCGGGCTGCATATGGTTGCGCCGCCCACATTTTCTAGCGGTGTGTCATCTACCTATGGCTCTGCATTGTCAAAGACGGGCAGGCGGCACGGCAGGGCTCCGGAGCAACAGCATTGCTGGGGACAGACAGCACAACATGGTTTCACAAGGTAATATTGCCGGGGCAAGGGGGCGGAACAGCGGGGCACTGGAGCATCGGAATTGATGGGATGGGCGGCACAGTAGGTCTCTGCAAGTCATCATTGCTGGGGGTGGGCCAGCAGAGCTCCAGAGCGTCGGTACGGCAGGGCTCCAGAGTGCGCAACAGTTTTCCCCACTTAGCACTCAAACCACACCTCTGCCCTCCTATAGTCTGGAAGCTAAAGCTATAAAAAAAAAATTTGGTGCTTGAACGAAGTGCCGGTATGTCATACCGTTACAGGGACAAATGCAAGCCTTTGAAGGGAAGTCAGTATATAGATAAAGTTATAGCAGAATGGAACATATCACAGGAATAAACACATTTTTCAAGGTCATCATCCCACCCTTTGGCAAAAGTCACATAATATTTTTCATTTTTGCAAAGCGTATTACATGTAATGTATACAAAAATATGGTGGTAAAAGATTTAATAAACTCTGCTTAGCTGAGTCATCATGGATAATGAAAATGGATATTTATCTCCAAAAGTCCTTAATGTAGCTCTAGCTTTAGTGTCTGTGAATAATTTAAGGTCTCATTGTCTTGTGTCTCTTTGAATGTCGACACTAGAATGTTGTCAAGGACTTATACCGATATATATGACATGCCGACATGTCCAATGTTGACATGGTCATAATGTCGACCTAACATTTTTCTTCTGTTATAGCCCTAACCCTAACCTCAGCGTAACCCTACACCTAACCATAAAAATAACCCTAACCCTGTAATGTCAATATTGTAACCGTCGAGATTCATAATGTCGTCACAATTTCTGTTATTACCAGGACTTCATCAGGAGGATTAAGTCCTGGTAATAAGTTATAACAGATGGATAAAACGCGTTGAGGCTGTAACTTACTCCGGCTCTGGGACCTCTATGGATTGCTGCTGTTCTCTCTGGCTCAGATAAGCTGTTTTTGCACTGATTAAAACTCTGTGCACATTCTTTTATTCCTTGGGAAGACTGGTGGATCTGGGATTTGATTCCAGGATTAATCACTATCACAAGCGCTTTTAGCCCAACGGTATTCCCTGGGCTTTATATATGTACGTGTGAAGTCTATAGAATTTATATGACACTAGGAAAGTCTAAATTTAATGCACTAGGAGGCACCTTTTGCCTTTATTTTATCACAGAAACTTCACCTATTGGGATATAGGGACTGGCCTGTGGCAGCCACTGGAAGTTCCGGGGAGTGCACATAGAGAGAGAAGACTGCCATAAAGGACACTTATTTTTTCATTTGGATCACTAAAATTAAGAGCCTTTATCATTATTTGTTTTTATTATATACATACTGTACATATATATGTATATATATATATATGTATATATATACACACAGTAAAAAATACATACATTTTGACTCAATATATGTTGTTTGTGTTGTATATACATTTTGGGAACTATTTTAAAGAACCATAATAAAAGTTTAAAGTTTAATTTTTATCATTACATAAGTACATCTAAGAGTGCCCCACAAAAAGAGCCTACTTTTTCTCTTCTCTTCTGGATACAGTTATACTTTGGCTCTGGGGAGCACCACCAATATGAGCTATTTCTAGATCCAAGTTCCCTTGGACGCTATCTTCAGATATTGGTAACTAACATATGGATATATAAGTTTATATAAATTTTTCTGTGCGGATATCACTCCCCCTTTTTGTCTTGTTCTAAAATATTCAGGTATAAGCATTTTGGGCTGCCATAGGGCTTTTATTTTATCAATAATATCTCAAAAATAAACAAAGGGTGATTTTAAGAGTAACTAGAAGGTTGTGTTTGACCAACAGCTAATATTGCAACAAATCCCCCTAAGTGGTGAAAATTTCTCCAGTTTAATTAATATTCAAAGTTGTAGTGCACCAAAGGTACCCCCTATCTTCAATTTCAATTTAGCAGGTCGACCTAATTGGTGCAGCTGAACCTGTGTAAGCGTGATATAAGGGTTCATTTTATTTTATATATATATATATACTGTATAATTAAAAGAAGGCATACATTATTCTAATAATAATAATAATAATAATATAGTTGTTCGTTTTTTAGTATGTGTTATGTACTATTTCTGTATAATGTATTCCTAAGGGAATGTTATATCAATAGGATATCCTAATAATAAGATTGTGTTTGGGAAAAGCTCAATTGTCTAATGACAACAAATAATAATTTCGTCTATCTATCTATCTATCTATCTATCTATCTATCTATCTATCTATCTATCTATCAAAACAGTCTTAAAAATGGGTGCGTTGTATGAAAACTAGCTTATATTAGTATTAGTTTGAATAATTTACTCCAACATAATATTTTATAGTTCTTTATTTCTGTTTATATGATTATGTTTATAACTATTTATGAGCGGACCTATCCTATCTTTATTCAATCAAGTGAGCCCAGCAATGGAAGGCTTAGTGAAATGGAATCCAATTAAAATTATCCCTGCCAACTATGGCTATTTTAGTGTTACAAAGGCACACAACGGGATGCGGCCATAATACCTACCGCGGGGATTCCGTTGCCGGAATCACAACACCTGTCAAAATCCCACCGCCAGCATCCTGACCGCCGGCATCCCAATGATAAGTAGTGGGGTTAGGGTTAGAAGCTAGGGGGAGGGTTAGGGTTAGGCTCTAGGGGGAGGGTTAGGGTTAGGCACTAAGGGGGGAAGGTTAGATATAGGGTGTGAGGAGGGTAAGGATAGGTTTAGGCACTAAGGGGGAAGGGTTAGGTTTAGGGTGCGTGGAGGTGGTGGATAGGTTTAGGCACTGGGGGGGAGATTAGGTGTTAGATTCAAAGTGTTAGACTATAAGTGTAATTAAAATTTGATAACTAAGACGGAGTTACGCCAGAGTTAAACTGGAGGAAAACTGAGGGAAAACATCCTCAAAACCAGGACACTTTTTGAACGACAACAAGCAACATACTTATGTGAATTACCAAATTCACCATCAGCTGCAACTCCTTACTGCACTTGCCGCTTGGACATTGCAAGTACTCCCCTATCTGCGTACTGCTCTTGTTGATGGATCTTTGTTGTTCAAAACACTTCTGACTGGTTTGGCTTTATACATTGTAATTTTTGCCTTCATACTACTGAACATCCTGTTTGTACTGTAATGCCTTTTTCCATTGCATCACATCTGTTCACTTTAAACATTCTTTATTTTAATAACTAATTCCTGCACCCACTACTCACAAACCTCTCTTTACATTTAACTTTTGGAGCTGCGCTCATACATTAGCAGCACTGTTCTTTTACCTGTATTTTTGAACATTTAACAACTTTTATCCACACTGTCTCTACATCACACAGCCAGTTTTCATCTTGCTTATTACCTCGTCCACAGCATGAATGCCCTTTCTTCAAACACCCCCCTTATTCAGTGTCTACATAATCCTCTACTTTATCCATCCCTATCCTCCCCCTCTTGTCTCCTTCACTTCCTGTTCCCCCTATTTTCTCTCATCAGTCTGCTTTCCAACCCTCTGCTTCTTTCCCCCGCCTTTCCTGTTCCTCCACTCTCAGCCACCTCCCTCCCTCCATGGCCTTGCTATCCCACCACTAAGCCCCATTCCCTCCTGGTTCTGCCTGTCACCTCCAGGGCTGCCAAGAGAAATTCTGGGCCCAGATACAGCAACATCCTGTGGGACACAGCATGTTGGGCATGGCTGCAGCCATTTGTGGGTGGGTCTAGCATGTGAGATGCACCCACTCACAGGAACATGGCATACTACTATTAGGGTAAGGCAATGCTGAACTTATTGATTAACACGTGCTGATTTTAAATGAATGTATGCCTTTAAGACAACCTTGTTTTTCTGCCTTAAATAAGAGAAATTCAGATATGTTCTCTTCAAGACTGTTTGACAGGAAGAACTGGCTTACAGCATAAGGGAACCAGAGTTATTCTTATAATGGAAACCGTTACTGCAGGAGCAAGAAGAGGAACAAAGTCAAGGAACTATAAATCTACCTCGCTACAAGCTAAATCTGCTTTTTCCATATATGACGAGCTAATTAATTTGCTAATATGTACGCCCTTAGGGCAAGAATTGATTGGATATTAGTATGCTTCAGGAAATATGTTTTATTGGTTGCTTGCTTAAATGTACACCTTCAATTTGAGGTATTAATAAAGGTGACCAGGAAGTCACAGCTCACTTCTTGAGCTAAATTGTACTTTTCTCAGTGTTAAGTCCAATTTCTCTCGCCGGCCGACTGATAGAAGTCTTCAAGGCAGAATTTCCTAAGCTTGGCAGCTGAACAATACCCTGACATTCTTCTGGGGGCTTCTCGTCCGGGATCCGGCCTCCTCCACGTGCACTGATCAAGATACCACTCCAACTCTTGGGAACAGCAGAATCATACCCGGGTGAGTGCCATATTTGTTGCCTTTAATCTTTCTGCTCTTCCTAAGTAAGGCATGGGATCAGTGGGTGTGAGGTAACGGATTTATTGAATCCTTGTAAATTCTGCCTTTCTATAGAGTATAAGTTGTTGTCAGCAGAAGTGTGTATGATGAGAGGTGTGTGCTTGTACATGTACAGAACTGAGATGTATATAAATGAACGTCTTTAAAAGTACAGCCAAAGACTGCAGTTCTCACCTGCTATTAGAGGCTTGTCCTGTTGTTTGGGAGCTGCGACCCCTGGGCTGACCATTTATTGACTTCATAGCTCTCAGTTCTTGCTTGAAGTGACACGGAGTGCCTTACTCACGAGGGAAGTGGGTAAGCACCAGAGAACCGTGCCCCTTTGCGTGTTTATATGCACCTGCAGTTCTCAGTGTCTGACCTCTAGGGGGAGCCTAAGTCAGGTGTATGTCTGTCTAATTATTTGTATATGCTGCTAGAACACTTCCAATGCCGTACAGTCAGCATATAGACATAGCGCTGATAGTCTTAGCCAGCAAAGCGGGACTTGTCATCTCTTTTAGCACTACTCTGCTTATTGTAAGAAGTAGCAGACACTCAACAACACATCTTCATCTAATTAGGACCCAACCACACCCATATAACACTCTAAGCATCAGGAGAGAATCTAGCCATGATAGAAAATCCTGACATTATTGTAATAGTGTATATTGTATTATTGACAGTAGCATTGCTGTTGTATTGTATATGGGAAATGAAGATAGTAGTTGAGGATACTAGAAGAGTTCCCGCAAGAGTTCCCACAAGAGTTCCATATGACCCAAACAGTCACGCTCAAGTTGAAGTGTAAGGATTGTACAGGGGTCCTGTTGTTACAGAACAATAGGACTTCCTTATACCCAAAACTGACTGGAGTATTAGCCAAAGAAACCCCAGTAGGGCTATACTGTGAGGACAGTCTCACAAGGCCAAAAGTAGGTGTCTATATCATAATTGGTACACACGTGACTGACAAAGAGTATTTACAGGGGAGGGTGGGTGAAGACTGGAAGCAGGTAGTATCCACACTGCCCAGAAATATAGCAAGCAAACAAGCGCCAGTGATCTGCCCTAATATATCCATAAAAGACCCTCAAAGGCCACATGCTACCCAGCTTTGGAAGCTGCTTTGCCAAATACAGAGAGCACCAAGGGTGCTGTACAACACAGATACCCTTTAGATTACATTGTGTAAACTGCACAGGAACGTTGGTGTTACAGACCACTAGGTGGTGCCCGCTTCCAGAATTATCAGCAGTACTTCCTAAAAGTACCCCCAAAGGAATCTTCATTGAAAAAACAGATTGTATGCTTGAGAAAGCCATTATCATAATAGTGGGAACACATACTAGGAATCTGTCATATTTACAGACACTTCAGGGCCAAGATTGGCAGTTAATCTGCAGGAGGATTCCTAGAAATGTTTGTTCAGAATCTGCACCCATAGTCTATCCCAGGGTAAGAATACCTGATCCAAGCAGAGAGTTTGATGCAAAGATTTTCCAAATTTTAAAGAGGGACCCCAGTGGAGTAAATTAATTAAGGAACCTTCAAGACATCTCTAGTATTGACTAGGAGCCGGCAACCCAAGCTGTAACGCAGTTATGGGGGCTCAAGGCAGTAAAGGTATGGCAGAATTAGAACCACGAAGTCCTGTGGAGCTAGTCAGAGATAAAGAAGGAAAAAGTGCACTTAAAGATATACAGAGGATACTCCAGAAAGCTGGGATGCCCAAGCATGGATCTTTGGATCCAATAAGGTGGGAAACTTTTGCAAGAGAGCAGATAACTTGGATCCATCATAAGGGATATGAACATCAGGTGAACTCATGGACAAGGGTAGCTAAGCAGATTCAGAAAGGTGAGGAGGCATTAAATGAAGAAGCGGGAGAATTCTTAGAGGATTGTGGACCTAATCCACCCTCTGCACCAACACCCTCAGCAGGAATACACACACCTTCTACACCCACAGTACCTTCTATCAGGAGAGAGGGACAATGGAGGGTAGGGCCAGTCCCACATAAGCCTTTGTACCCCACAATGTCAGAAGTAATGGGAACAACTCCCAGGGCAGGTAGGAAATGTGCATACTGTGAATCTTATGTACCACCTGCCTACACTATTTGCCCTTATTGTCACAATCAAGATCCAGAGAGAGGGGAACCATGTAATCCAGATTCCCCTCAAACAACATCTGGAGTCTCATATACCCCGACCACACCCCAAGGTCAGTCTCTTTTTCAAAGAGCATTGGGATCAATTCCTTGGAACAGTTTAACAAGTCCTTTACGGCCTTATGTGGGAAACATGGTCTCCCATAGACATACAGTCTGTAAGAAAGCCATAAGCAGCCGGGTTTCTGAGCCATGTGACTGCTCATATTGTAGAGAACCAGAATCTTATTTTGTGCAGGACACTGAACCACCACCATACCTAAGAGACCCAGCAGGGTTTTTTCCAGTGACGGTTCAGAGAGTCCTTGAACCAGCCTCTACCCCACCACACCAAAATGTTGTAGTAAGAACACAAGTCCAATACAAGCCCTGGACTTCCAGAGAACTGGATGATATTGTCACTAAAGCCACAGACCCTAGAAAGAACCCCATGGCTTACCACAGGTTCATGGAAAGATTAGTATCTGTGTGGGGGGCTGTATGGGTGGATCTGGTGGAAATTTGCAGGATGACTATAGGGAGAAGTAGCCTGGCAGAGATACTGGCTCTGCCAGCCAATGACCCTGTAGTAGGCGCTCCTGGAGTAGGGGACAGACAGAACCCAGAATCAGGACCACTCTTTGTAACAAGAGTGAAAGTGTGGTGTGAATTGCAGCAGCAACGTATGCCTGCAGTGCCAGAAGCAAGGCAAAGAGTAGGACAATCAGTTAAGAAATATTATGATCAAACCCATCAATCACACCTAGACAGGGGGTTTGAGGATGGCAATGAAATGCACCTGTGGATGTTCAGAACTTCCTTTTTAGGGGGATTATTAGAGAACCTCAGAGTAGAGCTATATCAGAAAAGACCAGAGGCAGGTACCATGACATTGTCAGCAGTACTTGAGGTTTTGAGAGCAATTGAGGATCAACATGAAGAAAAAAAGACAAAAGCTAAGAATCAACCACAGAAGGTTACAGTCCACGTGGTACAGGAAGGGGGTTACAGACCCAAAAATCAGCCTAGGTCAAACCAAAAAGTTAGCCCAGAAGAGATGAAAAAGAAAGGACTATGTTTCTTTTGTCAGAAAGCAGGACACATAAAAAGGGATTGTCAGAAGTATAAACAGTGGCTAGAGAATAGGCCAACAGGATCAGACAATGCCCACATGTACACTGCATAGGAAATAGGCACTCCAGTATCACACCCTCAATTGGACACCATAAATGCCCCTGGCCCCTGGCCCAAAAGCAGTGGTAACCTTAACACTGCCAGAAGGAGAGCAAATACAATGCATTGTAGATACTGGAGCCAGTCGTACGGTCTTGAGGGTGGCTGATGTCCCTAAGGGGTATTTAACAAACCAAACCATCCCAGGTACAGGACTTACAGGACATAGCATACCTTTGCGCATTAGCAAACCAGTAAAGGTATCTGTAGAATCAGGAAATTAAGGTACCAGTGGAGTTCCTGACCTCCACATCCTGTCCTGTTAATCTGCTTGGGGCAGATATTTTAAGTGTTTTACAGGCCACAATTGAATACAGGGATGGAAATGTTGTACTCAAGGGTAAATCAGGCCAAACACTGGAAAACCAGATTGAAGCAGCAATTTATCTGCTGGAGCATGCAACCCCCAAACCCCAGTCCATCCCACCTTGGTTGTCAGTAATCCCAGACAAATTATGGTCAAAGGGAAAAACAGATGTGGGATTACTAAAAGTACAGCCTGCCACGTTGCATTTGAAGGCAGGTACAATCCCTGTTAAGATAAAGCAGTATCCCCTCACCAAAGAACAAGAACATGCTATCCAGCAACAGATAGCGGCTTATCTAGCCACCGGGGTAATAGGGAATGTAGGCCCCATGGAACACTCCGTTATTTCTGGTGAAGAAGAAAATAGCACCTCCTGGTGGAATCCAAGAGTATCGCATGGTTCATGACCTTAGGGAGGTAAATAAGAGATTGGTAGTGGATGTTCCTATTGTCCCGAATCCACATACCTTACTAAATCAGATACCACCCACAGCCAAATACTTTACAGTCATAGACTTGGCCAATGCTTTCTTCTCTGTACCAATAACACCAGAATGTCAGTTATATCTGGCATTCACCAGCATGGGTAAACAGTATTGCTGGACCAGACTCCCACAGGGAGGGGCCACATCTCCTTCAGAATTTTCAGAGGCAATGTCTCTAGTGCTGCAAGGGTGGAGACCTCAGCAACCATCTACTCTATTATTGCAGTATGTAGATTACTTGCTTCTGTGTACAGATACATAAGAAATTTGTCAAGCTGAGACAGTCTCCTTATTGAAATTCCTATGTGAACAGAATTGTAGAGTGTCTAAGGACAAGCTACAGGTTGCTAAGATGTGAGTTACTTTTTTGGAACACTGCATCTCACAAGGCACTAGACACCTTACACAAGACAGGGTATCTGCAATACAAAAAGTACCTGAACCTACCACTACACGGCAACTCAGAGCCTTCTTAGGCCTCATTGGGTATTGCCCTGATTGGGCCGCCAATGCAGCCATTATATGATGCCCTGACAGATTCAGCAGATAAAAAGGTTAGTCTCACTGCGCAGCAGAAGCAGGCTTTCCAAAATATCAAGACCGTGGTATCCCAGGCACCGGCCCTGGGCCTACCAAGGTATGACAAGCCTTTTATGCTTTTCTGTCATGAGAGGGAGGGGCATGCACAGGGAGTACTAGTGCAGGAACATGGAGGTAAACACAGACCTCTTGCATATTATTCTCTGCAGCTTGATAGCATAATAAAAGGTGCCCCCTCCTGCATCAGAGCTGTAGCAGCAGCTGCACTTCTTAAAGACAAGGCTGCAGATTTAGTCCTGGACCACCACTTAATAGTACAGGTCCCACATTCTATTACAGAAATTCTAAATCAAGCCAGAACTAAACACTTATCTGCAGCAAGACTTACCAAATATGAGGTGGCACTCTTGAGTCCTACAAACATCACAATCAAGAGATGCACAGTGTTGATTCCGCTACTCTGCTCCCAATGCAGGATTCAAGAGAGAGTGGCGATAATCAAGGTACAGGCACATACAAAGGAGAAAACAGCTGAAGCCAGGGGTAATGCCAAAGCTGATGCTGTGGCCAAGCAAGCGGCCCTGATAGAAGTACCAGCCCTATATGGTATAGAAACTGACACAGCAGATAGTGCAAAAAGAGAACAAACAGATATTCAGACCCTGATGCAGTTTCAGGAACAAGCACTGACATGTGAGAAAAGGGGCTGAATAAAAGAGGGAGCCACCTGTGAGGAGAAGTTATGGAGGAAAGGAGACAGGTGGTGCCTTCCCAGGGCCTTATATCCCCTTATGGCTCAACTGGCTCATAGCCCAATGCATAACTCGAAGGAGTCTATGTCAAATACAGTCTCCCAGCACTGGATAGCACCAGGCTTTAATGCAGCAGCTACCGCTTATGTGGCTGCCTGCTTGGTGTGTGGAAACACAATCCAGGACAGACAGTTAAGACACCACAGAAACATACACCCAGGCCAATGTACCCGTTTCAGAGACTGCAGATTGACTACATCCAGTTACCCAGGGTGGGGACATATGAGTATGCCCTCGTTTGTACGGATTTATTCAGTAATTGGCCAGAAGCCTTCCCAGTCGCCAAGGCCACCACCAAAATGACAGCGAAGAAACTGATACATATATAAGTGAAGTGATCTGTAGATATGGGATACCAGAGACCATTGAATCAGATAGAGGATCACACTTCACTGGAGAGCTAATGCAACACATAGTGAAAGATATGGGTATAGAGCAAGCTTTCCACGCCCCCTACCGACCGCAAGCCAGTGGGCGTGTCGAGAGGCTAAACGGGACTTTAAAACTAAAGATCCAGAAGATGATAGCTGAAACAGGCAAAACATGGGTTGATTGTCTACCAGTGGCATTGTATTCAGTTAGGACAACACCCAGTAAGAGGCACAAACTGTCACCACATGAAATATTGTTTCTAAATGCACCAAGGACAGGGTGTTATTTTCCACAGCAGCTCCAACATAATCATGCAGACCTAACTGAATATGTAGCTGCTTTATGTAAGCAGGTAGCTAACACCCATTCTCTAGTTTTCTCCTCCCTTCCAGATCCAGATACAGTTCCAGGTTCACACTCCCTTGAACCAGGTGATTGGGTCTATACAAAGAAACACGTCAGAAGACCACTGGAACCAAGGTTCGAAGGTCCATTCCAGGTCCTATTAACCACACCTACCTCAGTAAAGCTTGGAGGACGACCTACGTGGATTCACACGTCACATTGCAAGAAACTCACAGTCAAGTTGGAACCAGCACAATGAATCCTTTTATCTGGTTGTCACTATTTGTAAATCTGATTATGATGAGTACATGGTCCCAAAGTAAGGGTAATCTCACAGGAGAATACCATAAAACACTACATGAGCCTTGGTCCAATTCACTTGTCCAAATGCATTACACAGCAGCACAGCAGCTCAATATAACAGATTGTTGGATATGCACACATTCACCTCTTTCCTCAAAGACCATGAACTGTGTGGCGGTGCCCTTGACACTAGATGAAGTTATAAATGTCAACTTATTTTCCTTGCTGCCAGTCACAAAGGCAAAATACGTTACTAGGCCTGTACCCTTACTGACTGGTTTGCTAGGCAGAAATGTAAGTTTTTGTTTTTCAGTGCCCCCTACCACCTATATGCAAGAAATGCATGGATAGAACCATCAGATAAAATTGGTGGATGGATCTATAGTGAAGCCAAAAAAAGGCCCCTTGGTCAGGTTAAATGTAAGGAGGCCATGTTCAGGTTTAAGGACCTGGCTTAAAGATTTAGGCACCCCACTCATCATGACTTGCCTTATGTAGATAACCCTCCCTTGGCAATAGATGGCTGTGATGAAAAAGGTATACCAACCATAGGAGCATGGGTGCAGGGTGAGATACCGGAGTATTGGAATAAATCTACCTGTACAGGAAATCCCACCAGGTTAACCCCAAATATGATAATGGTGAGGCCTTTCCTCTATTTCCTCACTCAAACAATGGTGGGACATGCCCCTACTACTCTCCCAGACAATATATATTATTTGTGTGGAAGATATGCATATAAATGGTTACCATATGGGGGTTTTGGAAATTGTACACTGTGTTATCTATTACCTCCTACTTATTATGTTGAACAGATACACCCCACCCACTTGAAACAATGGGATTTTAAGGAACATTCAGTTATAAGGAGGGAAGTACAGCCAGCTAAAAAGGCCAGTCAAGACTTAATCACATTACCATGGATAAATAGGTGCTGTATTAAAAAGGCATTCTATTATATCATGGATCTAGCTAACCTTATTGATAACATAACCAATTTATATGATGATAATTTCAGATTAATGTTACGAGAACTCCAAATGATAACAAAGGAACTATTAGCACATAGGCTGGTGTTAGATTACCTGACAGCCCGAGAAGGAGGAATGTGCATGATAGTGAAGGAGGCTTGCTGCAATTACATAAATCAGACTTGTGAAATTGAAGAGGCTATCGAGCAACATTTAGACAAGGTCCAAGAGCTAAAGAGACAGTTTTCCAAGGATCACACAGTGGAACCATGGTTTGGTACATCCTGGTTCTCATGGCTAAACCCAGCTCAAAGGAGTAGGTGGCTGGTTCATGGGAATAGTTGAGCTTATAGGAAAATTACTACTTGCAGGAGTTGTTCTGTATGCTACGTATAAAATGACTAATTGCCTATTTGAGAAATGTAAGAAGAAACCTGTCACAGTAACTTTAATGTCCGTGGAAAAGATGCCCTTGCATGCCACGGTGACTTGGTGTCCTAAATGTAAGAAAAAGAACCCAGTCACAGCACAGAACAGTTGTGTTTATTGTAGTTATTGTCTGTATGGCTAAATAAGTGTTAACGCAGTTATAGAATTAGAACCCCTCTCTAGCTAGACTTGTGATAGGGGGCAATAACGTGGTATTGAATGATTATTATCTATCTGCATGCAGTCCTTAAGATTGTCATGTACGATAAAGTAAGTACCATCAAACGATATATTGCGATCATATCACAAGTATAGGGACAAGTGTTAATAAAAGGGGAATATTAGGGTAAGGCAATGCTGAACTTATTGATTAATACATGTGCTGATTTTAAATGAATGTATGCCTTTAAGACAACCTTGTTTTTCTGCCTTACATAAGAGAAATTCAGATATGTTCTCTTCAAGACTGTTTGACAGGAAGAACTGGCTTACAGCATAAGGGAACCAGAGTTATTCTTATAATGGAAACCGTTACTGCAGGAGCAAGAAGAGGAATAAAGTCAAGGAACTATAAATCTACCTCGCTACAAGCTAAAACTGCTTTTTCCATATATGACGAGCTAATTAATTTGCTAATATGTACACCCTTAGGGCAAGAAGTGATTGGATATTAGTATGCTTCAGGAAATATGTTTTATTGGTTGCTTGCTTAAATGTACACCTTCAATTTGAGGTATTAATAAAGGTGACCAGGAAGTCACAGCTCACTTCTAGGGCTCTATTTATTAACATTATTTTTACTAAAATAAAGTGAAAAAGGGTGTTTTCACACCCTTTTCACATTATTTTAGTTTCACCTGTATTTATTACAGGGCAATTGGAGTAGAATTAGTAAAATTCTACTCCAACCCCCAGTATCACTTATTTTTAGTAAAGCAGATCGCATTTTCCATAATTGTAATGGGAAATGTGATCTGTGTGCAAGTTACTAAAAATAAATTGTAAAAAAATACCGGGGGAAGCCCTGTGATAATAACGCCACCTGGAGGTGGCGTTATCCAGGGTCTCCCCCGGTTACCGGGCTCCCACTCTGCTCTAACGGGGAGAGCAGAGGCGGGAGCCGGTACCAGTAATCAGCTGTGTGGTCTAAATAGACCGCAAGCTGATTGCTGTAAAAAAAGGAAAAAAAAAATTAAAATTTTTTTTTTTCACTTACCTGAATCCAGGGACCGGTGATCGGGCCTCTGGTGATGGCTCCTCTCCGGTCAGCTGGTCTCCCACAGTGCACTGGGGCCCGGTCATCAGGTGATCGGGCCCCAGTGCAGTATGGGAGATCACCTGATCGGGAAGCCCGGAGAAGACCACCGGAGGCCAGGAGGATGCAGGTAAGTGTAATGAAGGGAGGGGGGGTCGCGGGGGGGGGGAGGGGGGGACGCGGGGGTCCGCGATCACGGGGGGAGGGGCTTAGCACCGGGGGCGGGGCTTAGCGTCGGTGGGGGGGTAGTAGCGGTGGTCGGTCGACGCATGCGCGGGCTCTTAGTCGCGGTATTTTTTCCGAAAATACCGCGACTAGAGTGCGGATGGGATCCGCAGGGACAGAGCTTTATCGCAAGCTCTGTCCCTGCAAGGGATTTATAGTAAATCCCTGTGATATTACCTGAATTTGCAATGCGAATTCACTCGGTAATATCACACTACAATCCGCATTCAATATGCGGATTGTAGTAAATAGAGCCCTTCTTGAGCTAAATTGTACTTTTCTCAGTGTTAAGTCCAATTTCTCTCGCCGGCCGACTGATAGAAGTCTTCAAGGCAGAATTTCCTAAGCTTGGCAGCTGAACAATACCCTGACACTACCTAGCAGCTGGGACTAAAGTATTCACTACTGCATTAGGATGGTGGGACAGTCCCACAATAGCTGCATTTTTAGCAGGATGTATTTAGATGCTAAAATGGAACACACAAAAAGTACTACAGCTTTATTTTAAAAATCTCTCAAGTAAATAACACATAAACGAAATCTATTTTCTGTCATAGAGATAGCTGTATGAAGAATTTAAGTTTGACATAACATCAGGTCATCTTATACGCACACATTCCGCAGCACATATCCTAACCCACTGCTCCATGCTCCTTCCTCACTATCTATCCCATCTGTGTCAACCCTGACTGTCTGCCCCTCCCCTTTAGAATGTAAGCTCTCACGAGCAGGGCCCTCATCTGTCACGTGCTTCTCCTCCCCCTACTTATATTATAATTTACTCCTAACTCCCCAATTGGCACCTAACATTTGGTTGCTGAGGCCCTGTTGCTCGTGTTATGCAGCTACGTGTATAAACCATGTCCTTGTCCTGTATTGTTTTATATTACTATTAAATGTTTTTCTTGTGTGCTCATTTATGTACTGTGTAAGGCACTGCGGAACCTTTGTGGCGCCATATAAATAAAGGATAATAATAATAGCACTGGGGATGGAAGATTAGGGGTAGGGAGAGGGGAGGGTTAGGATACGGACCCTGATAACCCTGTCAAGATGCCGGTGTCAGGATTATGACCGGGAACAAGACCTGACCAGTTTGTGGGAATACTAGAGGGAGCACTATATACCATTTTGCTTGCATCTGCAGCAGGAGATACCATTTGTGGTTGATACAGCCGGCTACCAGAACAGAGCCACCACAACTCTCACTCCATTAGAGCTGCACACGTACTGCAATTATAGATACCATGGACATTCTCAAGGATGGAAATTAACTATGCTTATAGGAGGATCCATTACTAATAACCTTCATTATAAAACAACAATCAACATTTACCTTCTAATACAGGACTCGGACACTGTCTTACATAAGAGACCTATCTCTCTCCACAGTTTAGCGTTCATTATGAATAGCTAATACTACCCATGCTTACCTGCAATTAATCAACTGTCTGTTAAGTTCCAAAGAATCTGATAACCATATTTTAATTTATTGATCTGTATGTATATTATTTTTATGATTATTTTTTGATGAAAGCAAAATATTTTTTTAGACTGTATACGAAGGTCATTCTAGTATGAACGTCTTTCTGTAAAAGCAAACCCAATCTTAATTGCACTGTTATCTTTGCTTCTGTTATATATGAATCCTGCCCTATTAGAATGTACAGATCACATTGTTCAATTTGAATGTAGTAAATTTGAATACAGTAAATTTTACTGTACTTTTTTGCATATTTGGGCAATATTTTTTTAACCTGGAGATAATCCCAAATGTGTTTTTAACACAAAATAGTACAGTTGAATACTCTGTGCAACTGCATATACAGTATATGTAGGAACGGGGCAACTATTAGGACACATCTAGGACACAAGACTAGAGCACCTGCATTTCAGAAGCACCTAAAACACTATGGGGTCTGTGTACTAAGCCTTGGAGGGAGATAAAGTAGAGATATATAAAGCACCAGCCAATCATCTCCTAACTGTCACATTACAGGCTGCGTTTGAAAAATAACAGTTAGGAGCTGATTGGTTGGTACCTTATCTCCATCCACTTTATCTCTCTCCAAGGCTTAGTACATAGACCCCTAAATGAGTGACAATCATATTATCATTTAGGGCCTGATGCAGAGTTACTCGCAAAATGGTCATAATCTATGTGGAAAAACAAAACAAAACTGTCACATATTTGCCCAAACATACCTGAAGTTGTATCCAGTTCCGCATATATACCAGAGTTATACCAAGTGTAAAACTATCTACAGCTCTACGCCCCTGCATTGGAAACAAATGCACAACATTTACGCCATTCTCATCTATGCTATAACTAACCCACAATGCAAATGCCCATGTACAGTAGCGTGAATTGGCCATATTAGCAAATAAACACAACTCGCTATCACCAATTAACTTATTAAGGGCTCCATTTACAAACAAGTCAGTAGCATAGTGATAAATATATTTTTCCCTCTCCGCGTTTTTTTTTCATTTGACATCATCATTTAATAATCTTCCTGTTCGGAGCAAGTGCTAATGAAAAAAGGTCATGTCAGTTATTTTTCATATGTATATAGCGCTGACGATATATATTTAAAAAAAAAAAAAACTTGAGTCTGGCACATGCGCACTGTAGTGAATATATTGCACATGCGCAGTGTCAGTATTAAATTTCATGCAGCAATGGAAACAAATATAATTCCTGTCAAGAGGTCCGTGTTTGTCACAGCAAGCTTCTACACATCAGGTTGATCCAGGGGCGTATTTATAATGGGTGCATTTTCTAATATTACCTCTCCGAGGTCCCGCGTCAGGTGTCTCAGCCCTGCACAAAATACAGGAAAATGGCAGCCTCGGCGCAGTGTCTACTGGTGCCCAGAGTCTACTGCTGCTGCGGTCAGCCATCAGTCTGCTGCTGGCCGCCGTGGAGAGAGGAGGGGGCAACGGACGAGGAATGCACACGGGCCCTCTCCTCCCTTAATAGCTTTCGGGCTGGTCACATGCTACACAGCGGCCCGCTAGGAATTCTGGATAAATCTCTGGATGCCAGCGCTGACTGCTGGGACCTCAGCACCTGTGAGCGCTGTTTAACAGACGCCAGCACCTGGGGATGTCATTTTACATAAACGTACGGTAAGATATTGTTACCGTTTGATATTAAATAAAGGGTCTGCCTTCTGTTTTCATGATTAAAATGCTAACAAATAGCACTATTATACACAAACCCTAAATGTGCATTACTAAATAGGACAAAGTGTTATTTATCATAAGTAACGAGTTTTAAGAGCTGAAACTCATTTGTAAATGGACCTCTAACTCTTATATTAGTAGTCAAAATTGTATCATTGTATATTCATGGTGTCCTGTCACATCTCCATACTACCGTATTATGCATTACTTACAACCACTGTAGATAAGCATCATTAGACTAAACACACTGCTTAATGTATTACAGAACTAATACTTTTCTTATATGTAAATGTTGTAAAGTCTGCTATCCCTCACATGTGCACCGTGTAATAACTGTATGATCTATGTGTATTGGATATTATAGTGCCTGCAAGTTGCTGATTTCTGAGGACTGGTGGTTCTAAGTCTTTGACACCGGTATTTGTGGATGATGCAGAATACAAAACATAGAAAATGTTTTAAAAAGAAATAAGCTAAAACACTAGAAAGCATATAAATGATTACTAAAATAAACTTGTTAGATAATCAAATCCCCCCCAAAAAGCAAAAGCCTTTTATAGACAGAGGAAATCTATGCATCACAGAAGTCAGCTGGATCGCCACCCATGACTAAATGGGTGTTACTGAGCGGCAATGGGGTGTTCGTATTTAGGATAAATTTGCTGTGGGCTTGTAGACAGAATGGTGCCCTAATTAGAGGACATCTTGCACCAAGGTGCAAATGTGTGCTGATACTGATGACAAATGCTCTCACAAACCGAAGGTCCCCATACATCAGAGATTGACTGCAGCAATCGTGCAATTTCCAATCGATTGTGTATAAAAATCTTTCCCTTTTTCAATCGATTGCAGATTGCAGAATTGCCACAATCGATTGAAAAAGGGAAAGATTTTTATACACAATCGATGTATGGGCGCCTAGAGGTATAGGGGAGATGCAGCCACATACACTAGATGCAGCCGACTCTTTACACAGATAGAAATCCACAGCTATTTTCAAGTACACAATGCTCTTTGGAATCAGCCCCATAGTGGGACAGTAGCTTTGCACATTACAAATCTCTGTTACTGCCTTCTGAAATATACTGGGCAGCAATGGCGTATCTATAATGGATGCAGGGTGTGTGCGGTGCACACAGGCCACTGGATCCAGTGGGGCCCACACCCCACACCCTGCACCCATATATAGTTATACTTACCTCTCTGCAGTCTCCAGAATGCTGGCGAGCAGTAAAAATGACAGGGAAAATGGTCGTGGCCATTTTCCCGGTGACTTGTGCATGCGGAGTAGAGATGCCACCGGGAAGAAGGCGCAGGCGCCATTTTCCCAAGGACCCGCGCATACACAGTAGATATTGCATACCTCCCAACATGACCTTCTCCAGGAGGGACACAATGCTCTGGTCCTGGACTTCCCTGATAAGTTATGATTGGTGGAGGCTCCAGAGGTGGGGCTGCAGCACAGTCCAAAATTCAAATAGGGGAGTCGCACCAACTGCCAGTGAGTCCCAGCCAGTGATGTTGGGCAGCGTGTGAAATGACAGTTGGTGTGACTCCCCTATCTGAATTTTGAACTGCGCTGCAGCCCCAACTCTTACCAGGGAAGTACAGGACCAGAGCATTGTGTCCCTCCTGGAGAGGGTCATGTTGGGAGGTATGATATTGGCATGACGCCAGAATCTACTGTGCTGCCAGAGAGGAGGGGGCCTGTACTGAGTCTGCACACAGGCCCTCTCCACTCAAAACATCCCTGCTGGGCATTTCAGTTCACTTTAATGTATTGATTAGTCACGTGTAAGCATTAGTTACTCATATTACATAGGGGTCTATTTATCAAGCAGTGAAAAGTGTGGAGAAGTGAACCAGTGGAGAAGTTGCCTATAGCAACCAATCAGCTTTGAAGTAGCATTTATCAAGTACAGTCTATAAATTATAGGTAGGTGCTGATTGGTTGCTATGAGCAACTTCTCCACTGGTCCACTTCCCCACACATTTTCACTGCTTGATAAATAGTAGCCTGAGTGATTAGTAGCAAATGATTATTGAGAAGCATAAAGTCAGTGTAATATTGTGCAGGATATTCCAAAAGATGTTCTTAAAGTCTCCCTTTGTAGCATGCATTGTAATTAGTTGTGTTCTCCTGTGTTCCCACCCATTGCATTTAGCAACTAGAGAGACAACACTCTCCAGTAACTCATGAAATGTTAATCATGTAACCATTACATAGTTAGCTAAGTCATCCATGGAGACACAATAGATAAGTAGATCCACAGCTTCAGCAACAAATATAGAGGGTTTGATTCAGTGTGGAACGCAAGTCAGCCGCAAATGTGGACGCATTGATGATGTATTACATAAATTATAGCTAGATTCTCATTGGTCACTATGGAAGTCATCTATACTTGTCCTTGTTTGATAAATCTTCCCCTAAAATATACAAATGTTTGTGCTACGTGTAGTGTACTCAGAAGAACAGTATAGTCAGGACCAGGCATTTCTCAGGTTCATACTCGTACTACCTACCATCTACAAGGGACAGAATGAGGCAGCTCAGTACATCTTCCCAAGGTGGAAATGTTCCTTACTTAGTAACCGTGGATACACGGAACTCATAATTAGATGCATTAATCTGATACCTACAAAATTTTGCTATAAATATTTAAAATGTGACATAACGCTTTATATTTCATATCATTTATTTTGAGATGTAGTTGGGATGCTGGCACGCCAAAATCCCAACAGCAATCAGAATCCCGGCGCCAGAATCCCGACAGCCGGAATCCTGACGGTAAGTATTAGGGTTAGGTGTAGGGTTAGACACTAGGAGTTAGGGTTAAACTGCAGAGGGGAGGAGAGAATTAGGCTGCAGGGGGAAGGTTAGGGTTAGGCTGTGGGGGGAGGGTTAGGATTAAGCTGCAGGAAAGGTGGGTTAGGGTTAGGGGGAGAATTAGGGGTTAGGGTTAGCAGTGGCGTCCCTACCTCTCTTTGCACCTGGTTCGGGCAGCGGCGGGGAGCTTGTACTCAGCCACTCGCCGGCAAATAAAGGGGTGTGACCTCGTGGTTATGGACATGACCTCCTGGGTGGGGGCGTGGTCACACCGGGGGAGCAGGCTGCCTGTGTCAAGTGCTGGCTCCCTCACTGTGCTAGTGCCGGCTCTTATCACTGAGGGAGAGCCAGCACTTTGGTGTCACCCCTCGGCTGGTGACATCCGGGTGTGGCCTGCACCTCCCGTCAGGGCCGTAACTAGGGGGGGCTGAGGGGTCATGTGCACCGGGCGCCATCCTCCAGCGGCACCGGCCACATACTTCTTTGTGCCGGAGGTCTGCAGATTGAGACCTCCGGCAGTGGTGCGCGCCGGACAGGGGTCACTGAAAGTTGGCGCAAGATCCCGCCCTCCCTCCTCCCCTCGGAAGTTAGGGTAAGAGCTCAGGGGGGGGAGGAGGGGGCGGAGAGGGACGGCAGTGCTGCACAGGGCGCACTGCCGTCTAGCTACGACGCTGCCTCCCGTACCCACCTTGTGACACCATGAAGGGCTAGTATACTTTCTGGTGTTGGGATTCTGACCGCCGGCACCCATACTCAACCCCGTAATATATATATGTTTATGTCATGAGGAAAAAAATATAACAATTGATGTAGAATTGTAGATACAGTGAACTAACTCCAAATTATCAATAGGGAAATGATCTGAGAAGTGAGAATTGACTCATTACCAACCTTATGTCTGGCCACACACGAAGCCCTAATAAGTAAGGGTGCCATGGGAATAAGTGGAAATCACAATCTATGAACTGTATAATTGGAGCTTGATCTAAAATAAACCCTGCTCCACCTGTATATTATAACTCACTATAAGAAGAGATGGCTTACCCACACTGCTGATGTAGAAAGTAATACTGCACCCTTTTTATCTTACACATAAACGCACATAAATACTTAGACTAAAATATTAAAAACAAATATTGTCAAATGATAATTACAGATATTACATTGATGCCAAGCTGTATACACTGAGTTGCTTTGATATCAACTGTTTTTGCATCTAGCAGGGCAGAAACTAATAGTGACTTTCTACTGCTGCTCTGTGTATCATTGAGACAAAAAGCTGGAGAGCTGATGTAAGTGAAGTAGTGGGACAGTTTCATGGAAGAGGAGCAACATCTTATACTGAATAGGATTTTTCTCCTTTGTCACTGCGGAACTGTCTACTTTCTCCATGTCGCACTTTAATAGCACAATTGGTAAGTGACTGTGGGGCCTATTCATCAACACTAAATTAAAATTTTTAAGGACATTTTCCTTAAATAATGTTATTTTAGTATTCATGAAGCCACTTAGCACAGGAAATATCACTAATATCTCCTTGCTAAGTCCCCCTGCGTTAATTTCCACACTCCCTATACATTAGTATGGGTATGTGGAAATTATGGTATTCATCAAATTCCAATGGAGGTACTATCCGCCACTGTGAGGTGGCGAATAGCAGGTGAAACTTACCTGCTTCCAGCTGGACAGGTCCCCCGGCGTCTTCCTCCGGCGCTCTGGTCCGTCCTCTGGCTCCGGAGGCTGGTCGGACACTGTGTTCTCCCAGCAGAACACAATAAAGATTAGAGAAAAAAAAAAAACTTTTTTTTTTTCTAATCTGTACTGTGGTGTGCTGGGAGACCACATGACAGACCAGCAAGACGGAGCCGGATGCTGCTGCGCAGACAGGTAAGTGTTGAAGGGGGGGAGGAGAGTGGGAGGGAGGGGGGCAGGTGAGCGGAGGGGGCGGACACAAACTTACTGCATGTGTAGGCAGTGCCGTTCATGCGCTGGGTTAACGAATTTAACAGCGCATGCGCAGCACTGCTTCCAGCTGCGATAAGTTAGTGTAGATAGGGATAACGATCTATTTCTGAAAAGCTGTTATCGCAAAAATGACAGCTTTTCGGAATAGATAGTTATAGGGAGGAGGAATGATGAATTCCTCTGGTAATTAGGTAGAACTCCATGCCAGTTCTAAACCTAATTACCTCCAGGGAAAGTTTAGTAATGATGAATAGGCCCCTGAGGATGGTACAACACAATGGCCTCCTGTATCCCACCCGCTCACTACAGGATGTAGTTATAATACCGATAGTTGGGTTGCCAGTGCTTGAAATGCCGGTGCGGGAATCCCAACACCTGTCAGAATCCCGGCACCGGCAATCCAATCGCCAATATCCCGATGGTATGTACTGGGATTAGGGAGAGGGTTAGGGGTTAGGCACTAGGGGGAGGATCAAGGTTAGGCTCTAAGGGAGAGTGTTAGGGTTATGCACTAGAGGGGGGAAGGTTAGGGGTAGGGAGAGGGGGAGGGTTAGGATACTGACTGACAGTTGTCAGTGTCCTAACAATATCAGGATGTTGGCGTCGAGATTTTGACAGCCGGGATACCGAGCGCCTGCATCGCGTACCTATCCCCTCACTACAACTCAGGAGGTTAGTTTAGCGCATGTGTGTGAGTATATATATATACTCACACACTGAGAGAGAGATTCATAAATATAAATATATATATATATATATAATATTATATATATGTGTATAAAACACAACACACACACACACATGGTGCCATGTAATACGGTGCTGGGCAGTTCACTTTAGTTCATAAACCTTCGTTTATGGATCAGTCGCTTGTGTCAGTAAAAGTTACTCACATCACCGAGTGAACATGTAAACACATTAGTGGCAATTGGTTCATGAGCAGCATAAAGCCAGTGTAATATTGTACAGTATATTCCAAAAGATGTTCTTAAAAGTCTCCCCTTTGTTTGCATTGTACTTGCTTGTGTTCTCTTGTGTCCAGACCCCTTGCATTGTAGCAACTAGAAAGAAAACACTCTCCAATAACTCATGAAATGTTAATGACATTACGTAGTTGGATAAGTCATCCCTAGAGACACAGCAGACAAATAGATCTGCAGCTTAAGCACCAGAATGTTTAAGTCTCAGACAGAGATGGGAGGAATTATCTGTACATTACATTGTTATACTGTATATAAGAGTCATTTACAAAGTGCAAAACTGCAGAACCAGCACTGCAACTGCTGTCTTGTGATTCCACATAAACTATTTTTGAGGTAATTTATAATATTTATACAGGGAAGTTTATAGACTAAGTGCAACACATGGCAGCATCTTCAAGAAACCAAATGTCTGCATGATTTGATGACAGGCCCCTTTTTAGCACTTATGTTTAGTTACATATCCCTGGTATGGGAGAGATCAGGTCTCAGATTTTTGCACCTTTCAAGAAAATATCGGTAACTGAAAAATGTGAATAGGAAAAAAACCTGAAAAATGTGAAAAAATAAATCTACACACAATAATTACACATGTAATAAAGATAGTCCCTGTGTCCCCTATTTCTCGTGAATCATTTAATGCATTAATGAGGCTTCATCAAGCAGCCGTACAAGGCAAACTGAAAAGTTCAAATTACCAAATGTGTGGTCCTAAAGTACACAGCAAATGGTAATACGAGATCCCGTACCCAACCCGATTCTATGGTGTACTTCCAAATTCTGTAATAAAGCCATACTACACTATGGGGGAGCTCTCAGCTATGTGGGAGGCAGTTAGCTAGGGACATTTATGCAAATAGAAATACATTGCTAGTCTGCACTTTTTGTGGTGTATGAATGATGTTCTGAATGACTTTATTTGCATTTATTTTCCCTATCACTGTCCGGGATGGGTACAGGATGCCGACAGGGTCATAATCCCAACAGAAGGAGGTAAGTATACTCTCCTTCCCCTAACCCTCTTTCCCTGTAGCCTAACCCTAACCCTCACTCCCAGTGGCTAAAGCTAATCTCCCTCCCCTGCAGCCTAAACATAACCCTGCCCCCCTAGTGCCTAACCCTTACTCTCCCCCTAGTGCCTAACCCTCCCCCTAACCCCAATACTTACTGTGGGGATACGGCAGTTGGCATATCAGCGCTGGGATTCTGACATCCCGACAGCCGGAATAATAACTACATGACTACATCTCCACTGTCCAACAAGTAATGTAGTATAAAGGCCCCCATACATCAGAGATTGATTACAGCAATTGTGCAATTTGCAATCGATTGTGTATAAAAATCTTTCCCTTTTTCAATCGATTGCAGAATTGCCACTATCGATTGAAAAAGGGAAAGATTTTTATACACAATCGACTGCAAATTGCTGCAATCAATTGCTGATGTATGGGGGCCTTTACTTTATTTAGGTTTATAATAATCTGCGTCCGCAAAGAGACCATGCAGTGTCATAATGATGCATATATCTAATTAAATTCTGTGCTCAACTCATAAAATCATAACAATGTCACATTTCAATCACAGAGAACCAAATTTCAGTGTAAAATTATATCTTGAGATACAGGCAACACAACACAAACATTTTAGTATAGCTATTTATGGGACATAATTGTTACGCGTATGTTCAGAGGACAAACTGCATCAAAGTCTTAATGAGATCCTGTACATATATGTCCTCATATACCTAGCGTCTTTATGCCATACAGCGCATAATGGCTGGCGCCACTGGGACACTCAGACGCAGGTAGTGCAGTCACAGTGAACAGTTCACTAAATACTGTTTCTGTACAGTAGCTGTATACAAAGCCGCCTACAGTGTACCAAAGATGTCAGAAATTAGTACAACACATTTACAGAGTCTCAGATTCGCATAATGGAGGCTGGCTTGAGGAATGGCCGCTTGTATTGGAACCCTTTTTACACAGATACAGTATGTGACTTAGTCGCACACAGATGTAAAAGTACCGCAAGCCCCAATAGTCAGTGTATGCTAGTAATGTAGTTCTGTTGCTACTTGCAGTTTTTAGCATTGCAAATAAGACACAACCTTTAAAAATAGGATGCTCACCATGTCTAAATCGCAAGAATCCTGGCTATTCAGCGCACCTAGAGCCACAGTGTATGAGGACACATCTGTATGTAGAGAAGGAGGAAAGTTTAAGACCTTCGTGGGTATATTTACTGAAAGTCAACTTTAATCAATTTTGATCGACCTTTAGTAAATATACTGCTTGGTACTCTTTGCAGTCCTTTTGGTTTATGATGTAAGCCACAGGTTCTCAAACTCAGGGCCTGATTCAGAGCCGGACGCAATCAGCCGTTCGCCCGCAGTAGGTACGACCGTCCAAATGTCAAACCTAGCGCTCGCACGTGTGGTCGCTCGTAGCGAGTCTTCCGCCCCATATTTCCACAACCCCTCCTCTAGCTAACGAGCGTCCGAAATAGCGAGCGCACTACTCGTTTTTGGATGAAGTGTTGGCTCGCACAAGTGCGACCGGAAGTAGGCCTGTCCTTTGTCGATTGCCTTGTTTCTCCTTCGTCAAACATCCGTGAATCGATTGGTGCCAATCATTACCTTAATTTACTTAATTGTTGGTCGAAAGTTTTCAATCTTGTTTCTTTTTTGAATGTCAATAAACTTTATTGTTTGTTTTGTGTTCATTTTGGTCCGTAGAATCCATCTGCTTTTAACGGCAAACTTGTTTTTTTTAATCCAAAGGCTGTTTGTTTGATTTTGTAATAGCTTTTATTTTGGTTTATAATTTAGAAATTGTTTTATTTCCGGCTTGTTGCTAACGCATCCAAATGCAGCAAGCCAATCATAAGTCACAATATATTTTTAGGGGTTGTTCACATGACTCACACATTAACCAATAGAATTCTTCATGTTATTTATGAAAGTACATTAGCCAATCAAAATTTAGGGGTCCCTGTAATAAAACTGATTTCTGTAAAAAAAAAACCATTGCCATCATGAGAGCCAGTGCTTTTACACGGTGTGAGCTGCTGATGCTCACTGAAGTGCTGGATCGCCAAATTACTGACATGCCGCCCCCCATCACCAACCAACGCAAGTGCCGGGCGTACGCGGAGGTGGGATTTCGGAGGACCATCGGCCAATTAGAGCGCCGGTGGTCAGATTTACGCCGCCGGTCCCCACACCTGCTTGCGCATCTTCGGATGAGGATCCGTCGGCGTAAGTGGATATTTGAATGTTTATATAACTATGACAATCTGTTGTTACTTTTTGTCTTTGCTAATGTAAATTTGCATTAATGGGTGTGCATGTGTGCAGTATGCGTTTTTTTCGGGCTAAATGAGACCTTGTTAATGTTTTTTTTTAATTAATATTTTCTTTTGGGTTAATGTTTTACATTTTAAATGTTTTTTGGTATACATATTTGCTAATATTACAAACTATACATCATTTAGGTCAGGAGCGGATCCATAGAAGGAGACGGAGGCCTGCCCGACCCCTCTCCCCAACTCCCACCATCTCCTCTCCTGCCCACTCCTCCCAAATTTCTCCACCCTCCCCTGACCTGGACATCCCTATTTCCCCTCCCTCTCCTGCTCCCCAAATCCAAATAACCCCTCCCTCCCCTGTCCTTAGGGCCGCCATCAGGGGGGGACCGCCGGGCCTCAAGTCCCGGGCCCGGAGGAAAGAGATAGAGAGGGGGGCCTGGGTTGCAGCGGTGCTACACACACTGGCAGACAGGGGATGCAAGGCGAGTTCATGGAACTACATACATTCAACGCCTGCGGCCACGAACCAGCCTGCGATCGCGGAACGGCAACCAATCAGGAGCGGCTGCTCCTGATTGGCTGCTGGTCCGGGAGCTGTGATTGTCTCGCGGCCGGCTTTTGAAATGCCGTCAGAGCTGTTTAGAAGCTCTCCTGGACTGATGCTCCTGGCTGCCGTTGCAGCACCGCTGCCACCCGGGTCCCCATCTCTGAAAAGCAGTCAGCGCTAAATGTACCTGGCTGGCTGCACCAGCGCAGCCAGCAGAAAAGTTCATGAAAAACAGGTACTCCCTCACCTTGCCATGTGCTCTCCCCTCAGTTGCAGCCAGCCTTCCCTGTCCATCCGCTGTTTCAAGACAGCCTTCTCTGCCTTGCCCCCCCCTCCTCTGTTACAGCCTTTGCTGCCCTGTGCTTTCTCCCTAGACAGCCAGCCTTCCCTATACTTCCCTAGTCAGCAAGTCTTCTACCCACTAGTTAAGCCAGCCTTTCCTGTCCCCCCAGTCAGACTTCACTGTCTGCCCCCTAGTCCAGCCATCCTTCCCTGTCTCCCCCATTATCAGCCAGCCTTCCCTGCCCTGTACCTCCCCCCCCCTAGTTCAGTCAGCCTTCCATGCCTCCCTAGTCAGCCAGCCCTCTGCCCAGTCCCCCCCAGTCCAGTCAGCCTTCTCTGCCCTGTGCCTCCCACCCTAGTCCAGCCAGCCTTCCCTGTGCCCCCTAGTCAGCCAGCCTTCCATACACTGTGCCTCCCCCCCGTCCAGCTAGCCTTCCCTGTCCTGTGTTCTACCCTTCTAGCTTTTTCTGTAGATTCAGCCTTTTCAGTGCAATATATATATATTAGCATGTCAATCTAACACCAACCACAGCGCAAAGTTTGTGAATTCTTAAAGGCAACAAATTGATCCCCTCAGTGTAGCTCCGCCCACCTCTGCCCCCCTCCACCCCCGGGGGGTCCTGCCTATCTTGTCAGTACCGGGCCCCGCAATTTCTGATGGCAGCCCTGACTGTCCTACCCATCCACATTCCCACACCCTCCCCTGATGCACTCCCTCCCCTTTATCCCCCCCGGACATTTCCCCACCTTCTTCGGCCATCCACTGGCCCACTTCTTTGGAGGAAGAGGATCTGGGCCAACCTGGCCCTGAACGTGCAGGTATTTTGCATTTAATGTTTGCAATTATTGTGTTAAAATGTGCCCTATATGCATACACTGTGGTATCCCTGCTTACAATCTAAGGGCAGTCCATTTTTTTTTGTTATTTTGGGTTAAAGTTTTTTGTTGTTTTTTTGGGTGCTAATTTTTGAAAAATTTTGGCTAAAATTTAATCTGTAATTTTTTGTTTTTAAATCGTTTTTTGGGGGTTTTTTTTAAGTTTTTTGGAGTTTGTTTTCCTAAATTTTGGCCAAATTTATTCATGTTTCATAACAAAATAAACTTTACAATAACCACATATGCCAGAGCCAAATACAAGTTTCATTGTGCTTTTGTAAATTTCTACACTAAAATCAATATACAAATTGTGTAAAGATTATTTAAGATCCCAAAGTGATTGTTCAAACCACTATTCTCATGTTCATGTTTTGTTAAGTTTTTTTTGTGCCAATTGGTAATTTAGGCAAATTCATGTTACCACTATATTTTAGCACAAAAATTAGCATGGTATGTAAACTTTTTTTAAGTGTAACTCATACTGTTTTTCTTTTATGTTTTATTTAAAAAAATCACATTTAATTAAAACACATATTTGTCTTTCAACAGACCCAAGGAGGCAGGATCAGGCGATTTTGGGCCAAATAATGGCGATGAGGGGCCATTTGGTCCAGCTGCTGGTCTCAATGGACAATTTAATTGTTTTTTTGCTAAATTAATTTTTTATGTTATTTTATTTTGTTAATAAAAGCTGTTTATTTAAACAAATCTCATTTATTGACTCAAACATTAGCTTACAAGGTCAATCAATGTTTTTTGTTTTTTTTAAACAGTTGGGTTTATGGAATTTGCATATGAAAAAAACTTTCTGTTCGCTGTGTATACGAGCAAACGAAAAATGACCACAATGATCCGGCCGCACATGCGCAATGAGAACCGGACGCATGCGTGGTTTAAAACAATCGAATGCGTACGAGTGAACGGCTGATTGCGTCCGGCTCTGAGTCAGGCCCTCAGTCCTCAGGACCTCAACCAGTGCATGTTTTCCAGGTCTCCTCACAGAAACACAAATGAAATCATTAGCTCTACCTGTGGATCTTTTATAATGTGTCAGTGATTAATGAATACACCTGTGCACCTGCTGGGTGACCTGGAAAACTTGAACTGTGTGGGGTCCTGAGGACTGAGTTTGAGAACCACTGATCTAAGCTGAATGTTCTCTGTTATTAGGCACTTTAGGCTCTGCATGTATTCCTGCCGTGGCCTTTAGTACTTACAGAAAGGAAGACTAGTGTTGGGCAAACTAAAATGCTGCCCCATGATCATTAGCTTTATGGAAAATAACAATGTTACAATATAAACATCACATTGGCATGGGGCAGAGCAAACATAATCCAGTATTTCTGCATATATTCATTTCTGCATGTATTAATGTTATTACCAGCAATTTCATATAAAGCCGCCCCCACCTTTGTTATTAGTGCCTGCTTCTTTAATAACAATCTGTAAATAATATAGTTGGTTGCAGCATACTGGGTATGGGAAGATAATTACATAAATTATTTAATTTACTATGAATACAGTTTATAAATATAAGTGATGCCAGTGCTCCTGTCATTTTTCAAACACATCCTGTAATGACAGTTAGGAGCTGATTGGTTGGTACTTTATCTCCGTCCACTTTATCTTTCTCCAAGGCTGAGTACATAGACCCCTAAAAAGTTGTAAAAAACATTGTTGCATATTGTTACATATAAAATGTAAAAATAAAGTTTCTTTTTGAACAGCCTCTAAAAATGTCCTATATATCTTTTTTTTTAAAAACAGATGCCTAAAACTTATTGACTTTGCAGTAGCTACAATTGAAAACATCTTTAAAAACCAACATCAGTAACATCATCTTGGTTACTCGAGTTAATAATAGCTCTAAATAACAAAAATATTAAAGGATCTATCAATTGTCAAAAAAAGCCATCAAACATCAGAGAGAAATAATACATAATTGTCCTTTGCACTCCACTGTCCTGATCCGCCTCCTTTGTTTTGAATAGCCTGTAAGCCATTGCCACCGCTGTGTGACTAAGAGCTACAGTAAGCACCAGAATGGACTGTCGTCGCTAGTATTCTCTGCCCCTTCAGAGCACTTCACCTGTAAGAACGTAAGACGTATTACATAGTCACAGCTCAGTATCAGCAGGTGGCAGGTGCACACACAAAGGACAGCCTCACATCTCCATTTACTTACAACTTCATCTGAGACTGTCTGCGAGCTTCCTCTGAACTGCAACCTACGGCACTAGGAGAAATGGTAAGTAGTTATATAATAAATACAACATCAAATATTGTCTACTTCTGTAACCCACACTTACCTGTGCATATGATTTCTAATTCTTCAATATTAACTGCAAGTTTCTTATATGCATTTCTTATTTGAAAACTAAGAATTTCTTCTCAAAGATGAAGAGCCATAAATTGAGAAAAGTAAATAAAATATTCTAACTAATGTTTAGTTATCCTTCAAGTAGTAAATAATAGGTAGTATTTAGATTTAATAAAATAAAACTTATTTTCTGGATTTGTTGAATAAGTTAATTGTATTTTTTAATATACATATATATATATGTGTGTGTGTGTATATATATATATATATATATATATATATGTGTATATATACTGTATATATATATATATATATATATATATATGTGTGTGTATACATATATATATATATATATATATATATATATATATAAACTAGTAACTGTGTACAGTTTCCTGATTAGGCAGATTAAATAATAACATACTGTAGACTTATTGATCTGTTTTAATAGGATAATTTTTCTAAAACTTAAGGAAAACAGATTGTAAATGTGCTGATGTAAAAATTTATTAAATGTAAATTTATTTAAAATGGAAATAATTTATAGTCCTATCATTTCATTTTCATACAGTTTCTTATTTCATTAGGGATGTAGATCTATCATCCATAAGAATATGTTTATCATGTATTTTTTTTATATGAATATTACATTGAGGCCTACCGTAAACAAAAGTGCTATGTGTACTGTATATTTATCAATTTTATGAAATAAACACGTTACTTTAAACTTACTTTAAATGTTCAGTAGCTGAAAAGTAAAGAGAAAAGAAACATCCTTACAAAGCAGTACTGTCTTATAGCAACAAGTGTTCCTGTCACTATTATTATTTTTTATTATTATTTCTTTGGAACAGCTATTTAGATTTTAATACCTATACCAAAAATTAAAGCTGTCTTGTATGCTATGTCATGCTTATTTACATGTGTATATCTGCTGAATTATATACAGAAGTTTATATGTATTTAGATTAACACAAAATAAGTGAGTTATTATTACTAATGTAAAGGGCTACTTTCACACATTAAAAAGTGGATACAAAAGTGACATTAAATTATGCACTCCATCTGCAGTTGAACTACACATCCCAGCATGTCCTGGCACAGTTTTAGCATGCCCTAACAGCAGTTCCTTGGCAGTACATGCTGGGATCTGCAGTTCCACAACAGCTGGAGTGCCACACAGGTTGCCTACTCCCGTCCTACTGCATAATTCTACTGCTTTATGCCTCAAATCCCTCTGTGAGGCCTCATTTCATCAAACGTCCCCTTTTATTTTACTGTAAAACATGTGATGCTGCAATATCTACAGATGCCCAGAATAATTTGTGTTGATCATTTATTTATTTCTATTATTATAATTAGTATTACATCTGAATGAAAACTACAGTATTCTCAGTTCAGTTAATTAGACCAATTTCTGAAATGTACCACAAACGATCCAAATTTGTCCCAGCATAATAAGTAAAGTAAATAATAAGTCAGTTAAAGAATATCCTTTTCATAATATTTATGGCAAAAACAATAACACAATCTGTCTATGAAAACTACTGTGATTCTGTTCTTGTCAATAAGCTAATTGGATTTGTCCATTCCTTAAAAAATACTGAACAGTACTGAGATAACATTGGCAAGAACGTTCCTCTTCATATGCACTGCATCTGGGGGGACCTACTGGTGGCACTACTGGGAGAAGACCTCTACTGGGGACTACTATTGGGGAAGGGGACTACTACTGGGGGCACTGCATCGGGTGTGACTACTACTGGGGGAACTGCAATGGGGAGGGGGGACTACTACTGGGGGGACTACTACTGGGGGCACTGTATCAGGAGGGGACCTCTACTGGGGACTACTACTGGGGAGCACTGCATCGGGGGGGCCACTACTGGGGGCACTACTAGGGGGGACCTCTAATGGGGACTACTACTGGGGGGACTACTACTGGGGGCATTGCATTGGGGAGGGTGGACTACTACTGGGGGGACTACTATTGGGGGCACTGCATCGGGAGGGGACCTCTACTGGGGACTACTACTGGGGAGCACTGCATCGGGGAGGCCACTACTGGGGGCACTACTCGGGGGGAATCTCTAATGGGGACTACTACTGGGGGGGACTACGACTGGGGGCACTGCATTGGGGGGGACCTCTACTGGGGACTGCTACTGGGGGCACTGCATCAGGGGTGGGGACCACTACTGGGGGAGGGGACCACTACTGGGGGCACTACTTGGGGGACTACTACTGGGGGAACTGCATCGGGGGACCACTAATGGGGGCACTGCATAGGGGGGGACTACTACTGGGGGTACTATATATAGGGCACTGCATAGGGGAGACTACTATTGGGGGCACTATATAAGGGGCACTGCATAGGGGTGACTACTACTGGGGGCACTATATAAGGGGAACTGCATAGGGGGGGCACTACTGGGGGTACTGTATAAGGGGCACTACTGGAGGCCTGCATAAGAGGGACCACTACTGGGGCACTGCATAGGGGGGACTGTATAAGGGGTACTGCATTAAGGTGCATATGGAATGTAAAGGATGTTCAGAGTGATGAGAAAGGGGTGTGTGTCATGTTGACAAGCCCCATTTTTAAGTGACCACGCCCATTTTTTAGCTGAGAACGTCTTTGGTGTGCGCACATAGCGGGGGGCTCCATTTTTCAATTTGCCCTGGGCTCCAAATACTCTAGTTACGCCACTGTACTAAGCCATGGAAAGAGATAAAGTGGATAGAGATAAAGTACAAACCAATCAGCTCCTAGCTATCACTATACAGGCTGTGTTTGAAAAATGACAGTTAGGAGCTGATTGATTGGGACTTTATCTCCAGCCACTTTATTTCTCTCCAAGGCTTAGCACATAGATCTCTATGTTCGGAATTCATAATGTTGGCACCACAATGTCGACAAGGCAACCTGCCATTTTTGTGTGTATTGAACATGCTTTCTATAGGCCTGTGATGTTATAACTATATAAGTATTAATAAACAGAGCTTAAAATATGGTCTATAAGGCCAAATCTTGAAGAGCTCACAGAAGGCCATGTTTCCTTCATTATGTGTATTTGACCTAATCTATCTGCATATATTCGCAGACACAGAAATCTGCAATGACAGGATGTGCGAGTGGTTAGTGTTATCATTTAGTTTAGAATAAAATAAAAATGTGTATGAAGAATGCTCTCAGTTATATGGCTGCTCTGGTCTTTCACAGTCAGTACTTCTTTCATAAATACACATCACTAACACAAGGTCATCACAGGTAAAAGCCGGAAGAGAACTGGGTTTACTCAACCAGATATTGCTTTTACATAGAATCAAAATGGACACAATTGTTGGATGGCCCAAATACATTAGAAATCAGAGTAATAATTAATTGTGAACTGTGGATTTTTGAATAAAAACATATAATAGATATTTGTAGCTAACAGCAATGTAGCATATGCGATATGGGACTTACTAAGGTGAACATACTGCAAAATGAATAATTTATCAGAATGACAGGTGCACCATAGAATAACAGAAAGGATCTGTTTTATTTAGAAGGGGAAAATATAATTGACATATTTAAGCTCATTGGAAGTGAAATACATGTTACACCTGAAGGCACTGTAATTATTGGCAGTGAATATGAGTGGGCTATATGCAGTATATGATATTAAGATACTGTAAAACCTAGACCTGAGAAAGTATTTTGTGTGTAAACAGTACACATGATTTTCCTATTGCTATAGCATCTCTAGTTTACTCTGTGTGTCTATGACACCGTGGTGCAGGTAACCATAGGAATGGGTTATTTGATACCCTTATGTGAGTAGTGAAGAGCAGACGGATATGCTGGTCAAACTTTGACAACACTGAAGCGATGAAAAAGAAGGACCTCACTACACACACACAGATATATATATATATATATATATATATATATATATATATATATATATATGGATTGGGGTACCATAGGTGCGCTAATATTCGTCTGTAGGAAGAGTCTCCACTACAGGAGAGTTTTAAAAATGTCAGCTGATAACTAACTCCTCATACACTCTTTTTTTGTTGCAAGAAAATATATGTCTGCGCTTGTAACCACTAAAAAATATTCACTTACACTCCAGAGCTGTTAATTATGGTTTAATATGAAACAATGCATTTAACACGTTAAAAAATAAGAACTGCAGTTCCTTATAATGAATACACAATAACAGATGCTTTTATAAGCTAATCTGTCAATCATAGGCATAAATGTGCACTGTTAAGTCCAATGGATCCTTAGGATCCCCCTGGAGACCATTAACTTTTCAAAGCAATGATAGTAAATATGGGTAATGTCCCACTTATAAGAGAAGTTGATAAAATATGACTATGAGTTGTCAGACTGAGCGTTTAAACAGTCCGCATGAGTTGAACTCCAAATGTCTCACTGTTCCCACAGGCCAATACCCAATGAGTATAGTGGTTTGGAAAATATGTCACTCACCGCTTACCCGCCCACAGCAGTCATAATCTCAAGGAGCAATTGGCATAGGTGGTAAATGTGGCCGCAATATATCTCCTACACCAGCAGTGAATTGCTTGACACAGAGCACGCTGGCAATTTGGAGAGCCGTTTAGGCAGAAACACTGCAGTGCCATAGGCTGTGTGATGATCACATGCACGATCCGGATCTTTAAAACTGTGCAGGTCAGCAGTAAATGACTGTTATCCTACTTCTCTAAGAGCTGCAAATGGATTGAATCACGGCAGATATAAGAGGTCTTCAGTCCAATACTGTAGATATCAGGAACAGAGCAGTTGTAGGTATAAAGTCCCTTGACGCGTTTCTCCCCTCAGTTTTTTTTTTCAAAAGGCTGTAAACAGAGGGATTTTTTTATTGCTTACTGAGGGAGATTTAAACATAAATTGGTATTAAAAGAACTCAGCTTTACCAATTGGTTGGGAATATATGATATACCATCGCATGGTGAAGAGTTGAAAGAATTGTCTGGCCTTTAAGAGTCGATTTAAGAATCCCATCAGGTTAAGGGACGGAAAATAGGGCCACATAGCTGAGTGTGTATTCAGACCAATTCTATTTGAAGTTTTGTACCCCTGAAGAAGTCCCTTAAGCCTACAAAAAGGGTTATCGATTTGATAGACCGCACCCATCACATGAGAGCTCACACCCGTACGGGTGCAGGTGGTGCATAACATCATCTCTTTAGTATTGGGGCAGGTTATAAAGTCATTTTATGCTACTCATGTATTTATCTATATTGTATTTTATGTAAACAATTTTACCTCTGTTGTTATACCAAGAATAATATATTCAGATATAAGATTCTTTGTTGTAATAAGGCTTTTACTTTTGGGTGATGTTTTCAACAAAAAAAGGATGTATGAGTTAGCTACCAGCTGACATTTTTAAATTTTTTTATAAAAACTCCCTTGTAGTGGAGATTCTTCCTACAGACGAATATTAGTGCACCTAAGGTACCCCAATCCTAGTATCTGTATTTTGTGCCCTTTACTAGCTGAGGTCCACCTGTTAGGTGCTGCTCGTGATATACCGGTATGTTAGCGAGATATAAAAAGAAATGTTTTTGATTTTATATATATATATATATATATATCGTGTTTCCCCGATAATAAGACCTACCCCGAAAATAAGCCCTACCCTTACTTTTGAAAAACGGTCCAAAATGAGCCCTACCCCGAAAATAAGCCCTAACAAAATACCCATTTTGTCCGGTCCCTGCCTGCACTACACTAAAATGTCCCCAGCTCCGCCCCCCAGCATGAAATGGATGCAGCTGTTAAAGATTTAACAGTGGCATCCAATCACAGCTGCAGCGTCTCACTCTCTCACAGTGAGCGCGCGGCAGCTGGCGGGCGTGGCAGCGTCATTTACAGCAGTGCCGCGGAGGAGAGGAGAGAAAAAGAGGAAAAATAATAAAGGTAAGTAAAGAATTGCATTGAATTATTGAAATTGCTGTCAATGTTAATTAAAATAAGCCCTAGCCGGAAAATAAGCCCTATGGAGTTTTTTTGACCCCCCCAAAAAATAAGACAGTGTCTTATTATCGGGGAAACACGGTATGTATATATATATATATATATATATATATATAGGACCGAGTGGTGAGACATGTGCCATGGGCACCGCAGGGCAGGGGCGCTGTTCGGCGGCACCTGTCAATTTTCTGTTTGTAATCATTCTCAATTGTAGCTTCCTCTTCTTGGCCAACTCCCCCTCCATGGCCAAGCACCTTCAGACACACTCCCCCTCCATGGCCACGCACCTTCAGACACACTCCCCCTCCATGGCCAAGCACCTTCAGACACACTCCCCCTCCATGGCCAAGCACCTTCAGACACACTCCCCCTCCATGGCCAAACACCTTCAGACACACTCCCCCTCCATGGCCAAACACCTTCAGACACACTCCCCCTCCATGGCCAAACACCTTCAGACACACTCCCCCTCCATGGCCAAGCACCTTCAGACACACTCCCCCTATATGGCCAAGCACCTTCAGACATATCCTCCTTTATTTAACACACACATTCAAAATACTGCTGCACTCAGGACACAAACCCATAACCTGTTACATGGTAGTCAGACACCTTACACATGGAGCTATCTGCTTCTGCAAAGGAAGCTTGCAGGGCTTGTTGGAACTTTGCGTTCAACAGACCGGGCTGGGGGAGGTTAAGGGGAATAAGTCTGAATAAATATATATACTGGGCCCCACAAATTCTGATGGCAGCCCTGAACACAGCCAACCATTCCTGACCCAGGTGTAACCAGCACACTTCATGTACCCTTAACGGTGAGTTCAGCGGCTAGCGCAGGGTACATACGCAGACCTCCCCGCCACTGATAGTTGCTGCATATACACTACAGTGTTGCATTTTGGACCACGGTGAAAATTGGGTCCAACATCTATAACTCACTTCTAAAGGGTGAGTGTATATCAATCTTTCACGATTTATAAAACATTGTTACGGTTTTACACTATATATACAGGTTGTGTCTCCCATATCCAAAATGCTTGGGACCAGGGGTACTGTATTTTGGATATCGGATTATTCCGTATTTTGGAATATTTGCATACTATAATGAAATATCTTGGGTATACGACCCAAAACTAAACACAGAATGCATTTATGTTCTATATACACCTTATACACACAGCCTGCAGGTCATTTTATACAATATTTTTTATAATTTTGAGCATCAAAAAAAGATTGTGTACATACATGAAATTCATTTATGTTTCATATACACCTTATACACCCAGCCTGAAGGTTATTGTATACTGTATTTTAATGAATTTGTGCTTTAAAACAAGTTTGTGTACATTGAACCATCAGAAAGCAAAGGTTTCACATTCTCAGTCATACTAAAAATATTCCGTAATTCGGAATATTCCGTATTTCGGAATATTTGGATATGGGAGACTCAACCTGTATTATCTTTTTATTTCACATATATTTTTGTGCAAAAAATACCAAAAAGAAAACACTTTCATTAGATCACAGGAAGCACTGGAACCACTTTACAATGCATATACACTACAAGCAGCACTCTCTCTATACCTTTAATTTGTGATCTAGACTGCTGGCTCCAGGCTTGTGCATGGCTGTTCTGATGGATAAATCCTGCTGCAGATGCAGCTTCACCAGCACACTCCTATATCTAGAGCTAGTGTTATACTGCATAATTCAGTATAATCCCTGGAGCCATTGGATTCACACTGAATTTGGCAGTGACACCTGGATAATAGTGGAACAAAGGGACACCCCTTCAACATCGTTCGGGACAAATCAGATTTGTCATGCCTCTTTCCTATGAGGCCATGTCCCTTTTTTTGATGACCATCTTATGTCCATATTTAAAAGGGGGAGGAGGTGGAAAATAAAAAGGAGAGGAGCAGAAAATGCTGCGGATGTATAGTACTGTGCAAAAGTTTTAGGCAGGTGTGGAAAAAATGCTGCAAAGTAAGAATGCTTTAAAAAATAGAAGTGTTAATAGTTTATTTTTATCAACTGACAAAATGCAAAGTGAATGAACAGAAGAGAAAATGAAATCAAATCAATATTTGGTGTGACCACCCTTTGCATTTAAAACAGCATAAATACTTCTAGGTACACTTACACACAGTTTTTGAAGAAACTTGACAGGGAGGTTGTTCCAAATATCTTGGAGAACTTACCACAGATCTTCTGTGGATGTAGGTTTGCTCATATCCTTCTGTCTCTTCATGAAATCCCAGACAAACTCGATGATGTTGAGATCAGGGCTCTGTGGAGGCCATATCATCACTTCCAGGACTCCTTGTTCTTCTTTACGCTGAAGATAGTTCTTAATGACATTGGCTCTATGTTTGGGGTCGTTGTCCTGTTGCAGAATAAATTTGGAGCCAATCAGACACCTCCCTGATGGTATTGCATGATGGATAAGTACCTGTATTTTTCAGCATTGAGGACACCATTAATCCTGAATAAATCCCGAACTCCATTTGTTGAAATGCAGCCCCAAACATCACACACCCACACACACACACAATTGATCCAACAGTGCCCATTGGGATAATTTGTGGCCTTGTGATTTCCCTCACTCAGTGTTTTTGCAAAGTAAAAGTGAGAAAAGCAAAGAAACTCCTAAAAATTCCCTACATTTTAGTAATCTTTGTAATCAAAACTAGATGTACATCTGAGCCTACTTATGAAGGAACACCCTGACTTCACTGAATCCCTCCCTTCAGCTGGGGTAAGACACCGTGCAATCCCGAGCACATTGGAGGTAAATCAGACATAACAGCACAATGGAAGCACTTGAAGTCTCCAAATAGCACCTCAGTACTTTAATGTCTTATGGAATCTAGTTTCTACTTGTACTGTTACACCTATCATGGTATGAATGGTATATTTGAATCTTACTATGCATGTGAATCCTGTGCAGTGGGAGCCATTTAGGGGTTTTTCCTTTACTGATTAACTTCTACATATTTGTGGGATATCTGAATGAACACACATTCTGACAGTTTATCTGTAACCCAAAACACAGTGCCATAGAGATATGAAGTGATGTCGACATATTAGAATGTTGAGATATCATCCCTGGTAGCCCATCGTGACTTACCTACTCCTGACGGCTCCAGCTGCATGTTCCAGGTCCCGGCAGTCATGTGACTGTCACTTCCGGATCAGACCTGTGATCCTCCAATCAGTAAGTATTCTTCCCCTATCGGAAATCTCAATCCCTACTCCTAACCCTCCCTCTAGTGCCTAACCCTATCCACCCCCGCAGCCTATCCTTAACCGCACACAGTCTAAGCCTAATGTTGACATTCTGACACTGTCCACATTTCACATGTCGACAGACTGAGAATGTAACTGTAACTGCAGTGATGGATCAGCGGTCACTTGTGGGAGCCATCTGTACTGTCTATACAGATGCTGACGTCAGAGGTGTCACCGGGTCTGGTGACACCCGAAATGCACTCTGACTATCCCTGTGCGCTGGAGACGAGACACGCCCCCACCCGAATAGGAGATGTGCCCTAAAATAGAGGGGCGTGACCTCGCGGGGATCCTGATGACTTTACTCCGGTGGCAGCCCAGCATCGTACGAGACTGTCAGCTCCTCTTCTATGACAGGAGCCATTGGCTTAGGTGCAGATGCTTTCACTGTATCTCTCGGCAGCCGCCCAAGTTCCATGCGCAGAAGCAGGCGTGATGTGAGACAATGTTCCTTCAGAATGGGAGAGAAGGAAGTCTTCAAAGTGGGCCAGGTTGAGGCAATGTTTGCGGCAGTGGGGGGGGGGGGGCGTCCACCCCGCTCATAATCCGCCCCTGGAAGACCTGATTGTGGATGTAGCTGCTTCTCTTAATTCATTGAGAGGTCATCTGTGAGTTAAGAGATTTTGTTACCTTCACAAACAGTACTGTGCTTACCAAAAGATCAAGTCTGCATCTGAGTTGTTCGATAACCACTTCCACACAGTGTCGGACTGGGGCATAAAGGGCCCCCCGGGGGAATGCAGTGGTAGGGGCCCATGCTTAAGGAGTGTGGCCAGACCCCAGAGAGGGTATGGCCAGCCACCAGAGATGCTTGGCTAACCAATAGGCAAATCTGGTTGTAGTTTCTATAGAAAGGAGCCAAGCACCCATGTTGATCAGTGGTATTACTTCACCAGGTAACTGACCATATAATTAAGTAACAATGTATGATTTGAGGTCTGGAACCTGACACCTAGAGTAGGGGGGTGAGCCCTCAGGCAGTGGGGCCCACCGGGGATTTCCCCTGTACCCCTGTGGGCCAGTGCAACCCTGCTTCCACAATGTGCAGGTAGTTAACTCAGAGCTGACAGAATTTCTGAAAGATGTAGACAATGAGCGAGGAACATCTTGCAGTCTTAGAACTAAGGTGGTGCAATATGGCTGCATATGATCAGTGCCATTATAATATACTCGCACTTCCACAAATAGCATTTTGTAATCAAACAAGGCTGAGAGTATAAGTACAGCAACTGTAATCCAATTCACTGTGAGACTGAAGGAATAGAAAACATTGGCCTACAGCCTGGGAAACTATTCAAACTCTTCAAGAAGAATGACCCAGTCAATTGGTTTTGTATTACTCTCCAATCTTTATGAATGAGCTTCTTTGTCCCATATTCTTTTCATTGGGTTCTCTTTAATATATAACAAAAAACAACCTGTAATAATTAAAATAATTAACATATTAGATAAAAAGAAAAACTGTTCTAAATGTTACTATTTCTGCTATAATTGTGTATGTTGGCAACCTAAATATAGATGGCATTCCATAAAGGTTAGTAATATGCTCTATTTGCCTAGATTTATTGCAGCAGTTTTTAAAGAAAGTAAATTTAGAACCCACATTTAAATTGCTTACCAGCTAGGAAAATATTTTCCTAATGTGTCCCCTCTTTTATCCATAGTGCAAGGGAATGCTACATGTACTACTTTTCCCATGGCACTTTCATTCCTGTCAGAGACTTGGACAAAATATAGGACAGAGGGCCTGATTCAGAGCCGGACGCTCTGAATCAGGGCGTGTTTTTTTTTTCCGTCTGGCCTTTTGGACGCTCATTGCCGCAAGCCCTGGAGTGATTTTGACTCTATCAGAGCCAAAATCACTCCCACTGACATCACTAGTGACGTCAGTGGGGCCGGACCCAGACGGTAGGCGTCCCCATGGGAACGCCTCCGTCTGGCAGCCACGCCCCCGGCATGCCCACCACCCTCCATCATGCGCATGCACACTAGGGCACCATCGACCCGCTTGTGAGAGCTCAGCGCTCGCGAGCGGGTCTGAATCAGGCCCAGAGAGAAGGGGAATGAGAGAACCAATCACCAGCCTCCCACTCACATACATCCTTCCAGTGCCATATAAAGATGGGGAAATATACTCATTTGCCTTTTTAGTTTTACAGAAACAGCAGCCCCTGGCGTATCTGCTAGGAGTGAGGGAAAGTCTAGCTTTATCTTGGGGAGGTGGATGGTCTCACACTTAAGCTGGGTGTACCCAGAGATCCGACGGGCGACCCCCTCACCAACGGGCTGACATATAGGGCGACCGGAACTCATTAGATGATCCAGTGCCCGACCACTCCATATGTCGGCCCTTGCCGCATCCCGCTGCATGGGGTTGTCAGCCACATTGTCACTGTCATGCTCCGGCCCTTACAAACCACTTTCTTACCTCTCTGGTGTCTGTCCAGGCTAACGTTGAGGTCCGCTCGTGCTGTGCATCACTCCTGGATAGCACAGAGGTCCACTCACGCTGCACATCGCTCCCTGCTGGTGCTGAATTCTGTCTGTGCTACTCCTGCCCCGTCCGCTCAGTGTCCTGTCACTGAGCATGGAGATGGCTCTACGCAGCTCTTTGCTCACAGCATGTCTTCCCAACATGATGGCACACAAGCTGCAAGCCAGAGTTCCCTCATAAACCACAGTATGGGCACAGCCATGTTGGACTCTGTCACCTGATACTCAGAGCGCTGCTCCTAGACCAGATGATCGCAGCATCCAATCCCTGGGGATCCTCCCCTATAAATTCCATTTCCTGACTGGCCTCTGTTGCCAGTACAATGTCGCTTCTTGTTGAAGTTACTGCTCTGTGCTGAGCTTCCAGGTACTCTGTATCTGAACGGTCCCAGTCCGTTATATCCACTTCTTAAATCTGGTAAATAGGCCCCCTTTACCAACTTGCACACCAATCTTGCTCTTACAGGGCCTGATTCAGAGCCGGATGCTCTGAACGAGCGCCCGCTCTGAATCAGGGCATTTTTTTGTTTTTTTTGGGAGCGTCCTCCTGGACGCTCGCATAGCTGTGGGTTACCACCCACAGCTTATGCGAGCGTCCATGATGATGGTCGCGATGGTCAAGACCATCGCGACCATCGGGCTTGCGACGAGACCCTGCCGTAGGGTCTCATTGACCGCAAGCCCTGGAGTGATTTTGGCTCTATCAGAGCCAAAATCACTCCCACTGACATCACTAGTGATGTAAGTGGGGCCGGCCGCAGACGGTAGGCGTTCCCATGGGAACGCCTCCATCTGGCAGCCATGCCCACCAAAGGGGGCGTGCTGTCAGTCACCATTGACAGCACGCCCCCTTTGGTGCGAGACCCGGAGCGACGGAGAGCCCGTCGCTAGCTCCCTCCGTCGTGCGCATGCGCAGTAGGGCACTATCGACCCGCTTGCGAGCACTCGCGAGAGGGTCTGAATCAGGCCCACAGTCTCCATCATTTCCAGCCGATACCTCCAACCATCAGTCCCATCCGATGCCTCCAACATCGGATTTTTATCAATGAAGTTCTTTAATTCATCAACATCGGTCCCAACCGATCAAGTTCATCAATTCATCAACATTGGACTCATATCAATTAAGTTCTTCAATTCTTCAACATCGGTTCCTTACTGATCAAGTTAATCAATTCATCAACATCGGATTCAAATCCATTAAGTTCTTCATTTCATCAACATCGGTCTATTCCCTAGCCCAGAGATTCCCATATGCGGTCCTCAAGGCTCCCCAACAGTTCAGGTTTAAGAAATATCCATGGATGAGCACAAGTGGTTAAATCAAATTGACTGAGGTACTAATTAAGGGCCTGATTCAGACCCACTCGCGAGCGGCTATCCGCTCGCAAGTGGGTCGATGTTCTGCACTGCGCATGCACACGACGGAGGGAGCTCCGTCGTGCACATGTGCGAGACGCGACGAGCGAAGGACTTTCCTTCGCTCGTTGTGTCTGATCAAAGGGGGCGTGCTGTTGATGTTGATTGACAGCACGCCCCCTTTGGTGGGCGTGCCGGGGGCGTGCCTCCCAGACGGGGGCGTTCCCATGGGAACGCCTACCGTCAGAAGCCGGCCCCACTGACATCACTAGTGATGTCAGTGGGAGTGATTTTGGCTCTGATAGAGCCAAAATCACTCCGGGCCTTGCGGTTGAGAAACTCAACTGCAGGCTTCGGCTTGCAGTGGCAATGGTCGCGATGGTCAAGAACATCGCGACCATCATCCTGCACGCTCGTATATGCTGTGGGTGGTGACCCACAGCTATACGAGCATCCAGGAGGACGCTCCATAATTATGGAGGTGCGCCCTGATTCAGAGCGAGTGCTCTGGTCAGAGCGTCCGGCTCTGAATCAGGGCCTAAGTCACCTGTGCTCAACCATGGAAATCTCTAAAACCTGAACTGTTGGGGAGCATTTAGGAATGGAGTTTGGGAGCCCCTGCCTTAGACATCTTTTCAAACACTGGGCCTGATTCAGAGCCGGACACTCTGACAGAGCGCTCGCTCTAAATCAGGGCCGTCCTTCTTGTTTTTCAGAGCAGCCTCCTGTCCGCTCGCATAGCTTGTGGTAGGGTCTCGTTGCCGCAAGCCCTGGAGTGATTTTGGCTCTATCAGAGCCAAAATCACTCCCATTGACATCACAAGTGATGTCAGTGGGGCCGGCCCCAGACGGTAGGCGTTCCCATGGGAATGCCTCCGTCTGGGCAGCCACGCCCCCGCCCCGCCCCCCAAAGGGGGCGTGCTGTCACTCAACATCGACAGCACGCCCCCTTTGGTACGAGACCCGGAGCGACGGTTTGCATGCGCACTGGGCCACCATCGACCTGAATCAGGCCCACTGTGTAGGGAGACATGATATTGAAGTATAGTCAGGTAATATATAATAAATCTTCATAGGAATTCTGCTACTACTGTATGTTTGTATTTTTAGCAAGCGGTACTGGTTCTTATAGTTATAAAAAAATAGTCTGCTGTAGGGATTTTAAGTCAAGGATACATTCATATACCATCATTCAAAATATTTATTATTTGGATTATATATTAACAGTTATATAGCGCACGCATATTCTGCAGCACTAGAAAGTATTTAGTCATTCACATCTTTGGATTGTAGGAGGAAACTGAAGCACCCGTAGGAAACCCTCACAAACACAGGGAGAACATATAAACCTCACACAATTAGAACCTTGGTTAGGAATTTAGGGCCTGATGCAGACCCGCTCGCGAGCGCACAGCGCTCGCAAGTGGGTCGATGGTCCCCGACTGCTCATGCACCACCGAGCGTGCGCATGCGCGAGACCCGTACTGCGACGGCAGCTCCGTTGCAACGGGTCTCGCTACAAGACGGGGCGACTGTCGATGTTGATTGACATCTCGCCCTGTTTTGTAGGCAGGGAAAGGGGGTGGCTGCACAAATGCAGGCGTTCCCTTAGGAATGCCTGGCGTTTGTGGGCGGCCCTACTGACATCACTCGTGATGTCAGTAGTGGACATCCTGCTCTATTAGAGCAGGAAGTCCACTGGGGATTGCGAGAGCTGAGACCCTACAACAGGGTTTCCTCACATGCCCGATGGCCGCGATAATTGCGATCATCGCCAGGAAGCTCGGAAAAGCTGTGGGAGGTCACCTGGAGGCCGAAAAAAATAAATAAATCCCTGCCCTGATTCAGAGCGAGTGCTCGCAAACAGCGAGCGCCTCTGAATCAGGCCCTTAATTCATGACCTTGGTGCTGTCAGGTTGACATGTTACCCACAATGCATCTATGCTGCCATCCCAATATTTCCATATAGAACCAACAGATACACAGGATTAAAATGCACCAGGTAATTGATGGTAGCGATATCTATTTCCCTTGTATTTGTATTGATTATCTACAGTTTAACTAGCCATTAAATTAGTTATTATTTAAATGATCTATGTTGGGCAGAAAGACTGTATTGTTCTAACATGCAAACATGCAATGAGAACAATGAGCAGGTTGTTAATAATAAAGCTGAACCACTGAGTGCTAATTTGTATAATTGCAGAAGAGGGTGGGCTCTTGCTCACAGTATGAGATCTCTCCTAGAATACTCAGAGGAATTGAGTTGTTTGGCTGCAGTCTGTTATTATGATGGATGCAGCATGTTCATTTTACTAGGATGTATATGTGACTGACACCATCTTCATTTCCTGCTCTAGCATTGTCTTGTTAGTCACTAACGTCAGCAGAACAGGCTGTACTTCTCACACAAGGGCAGGGTTCTGATGGATTAAATAGATGAGGGGCAGTAAGCAAGCGAAAAGAATTGAACTACTGATTAATACATTTATAATAATGTATTAAAAGCACATCCTAGTACAGTATGCACAGTCTCTACCTCATTCATTAGAATATCACACTCTACAAAGTTACATCTCATTTTTGGTCCAGAGTTACCTACCCTCCCGATTCGGCTGGGAGCCTCCTGGAAATCAGGTGCCGCTCCCGGCCACCCGGAAAGGCAGGCAAGACTCCCGGTGGCTGTCGACCCATCCACCCCTCCACGGTTACACTAGAAACCCCCACAGCGGGAAAATGGGGGGGTGACGCGTTTTGCGTCATAATGGCTCCGCCTCCTGCTTCACAATGCTGTTATTGTGAAGGGGGCGGGGTCACGATGACGCAGTCACGCTGTCCCGCCCCATACTCCGTCCCCACTGAAGCATCATTGCAGCATCACGCCCCCCGTTTGTGGAAGCCTCACAGCTCACTCCCGGAAGGAGGGAGCTGAAAGAAGGCAACTATGATTTTGGTACTTATGTACAGATCATCCTGCATTATTGCAGTTATCCTTTATTCTGCTTGGAACACCCCAAACTGTCGTTGCCTAACCAGCTCTTTCCATACTGTACTAAGAATGAAAATGTTCTCCTCTGACAATTAAGGTCACATTGCTACATCACCCTGTGCTTGTGTCCACTTAATGATGCACATACCAGTCCATGAAACAGGATGTGGTTAAGATGCCGGCAGACGGGATGCCGGATGTCGAAGGTAATTATACTATCGTTAGCCCGCGGATGGGGGGGTTAGGACTAGTGACCTCCCGGGGTGGGTTAGGGTTAGGGGGATGATTAGGCTTAGGCTGCGGGGAGGAGAGGTTAGTGTTAGGCACGACCAGGGAGAGGTTAGGGTTAGGCACCACCCCGGGAGGGTTAGGTTTGGGGTGCGGGAATGGGGAATTAGGATTAGGCACCACTGGGTGGAGGTTAGGGTTAGGCACCACCGAGGGAGGGATGGAAGGAGAGGAGTAGGGTAAGGGTACTTACCGGCCCATGTCGGGATATTGAAGATCTGGATGCCGCTGTCAGTTTTCTGACCACCGGCATCCCGTCCAGCGGTATATCATACCGATTCCCATGAAACCACAACATACAGTATATGGCTTTCTTTGCTATTTTCCAGAAATATGATATATGACATATGATATCATAGGAAGAATTATTTGTTATTTAAATATTTAACTTGGTGATATCATTTGAAAAACGTTAAACAAGTGCATACAAATTTGATTTACCAGTCACCAGTCCCTCTGTTAAGGAGCCAGAGCAAAAAGATAGAAATAATAGAAGATATTGTGGTCTATTCATTATGTTAATTATCGGGGTCCGAGCGGACCCCGGTAATTAACATACTAACTTGCCATGAGTGCCAGAACAAATCATCGCTGAGTTCATGCAGGCGCGCAAAGCCCCGACGTCGGCAGAAGGAGACGGACAGGGGCGGAGGGATCCGAAAAGGATCCCTCTTCGCTAGCGGGTTGTGCGCTGCGAGCGGGAGCAAATGCCATCTGAAGATGGTGAATGCTCCTGTAGTCAAGTTCTGAAAATATTGTATTTTCAGAGCTTGATGAATTGCTGTCCCCATACCAGTGTATGGGGACAGCGGGCCACATCGGCACTACCGGTGATATCTCCTGCTTTACCTTTTTGATGAATGGCCCGGGCACTTAATTTCTACAAAAGCAGGTAAAACATTTTATTTTTACCTGCTTTTGTAGAAATTAAGTGACGATGAATAGACCCCTATATGAAGAACTGGAAACATTGTGCCACTAGTTATTAGCACAAGCTCATTTGGGTTGCATAGTCAGATGACAGCTACAGGGAAGGGCTACAAGGAGGAATTTAAAACAAGTAAAATACCAAATCACAAGATACACTAAAATACTAGACAAGCCAAAGGTCAGACAGCAATGAAATAGACTCGAGAATAAGCTAAACTAAGGGCGGGTGGATATCAAGTGAAGTCAATAAAATTCTATGCACCTTTGCTCGGCAATGTAACCTGTAGCACCAGCAAGGGCTGTGTGAGACTCAAGGGTTTAAGTAACCAAGGAACTTCCTGAATTGGTCGGATTTGGGACTCATGGAAAAACAGGATTAATTCGATTCCACAAAGGGCTCGGTCAGCACATAGCAGGGAACCGGAGAACCACTGGCTGAACTGTTAGGTTACTGTTTATAAACAGAAAGTTTACATTTCAAGTATAGAAACAGAAAATAATAAAAAAGTAGAAAAAATGCATTTTATAGGAATGTACATAAATAAGTCCAGGCATAGGCAAAGGTTATGGGACAGACAGGAAAAAAGGCTTTTTGTATGATAAAACTGTATAGTTTGTTGAACCTCTGTTTAATGGTTAAAAAAAATGAAAGCATCAGAGAACAACCCAGAACCAGAATTCCTATAATGTTTAGCTAACTGCATTCTCCACACCAGTACAGTAAGTAGTTGCTCCAGCCATGGTACCAAAGGAGAAATGGAGTTTAAAACATGAATGTGGACATGTTCAGAGGAATAACACTAGCAAACGAGGATCTTGTAAGATTGTACTGTCATAGAGACACAGGGCCTGATTCAAAGCCGGACGCTATTTGCGGACGGTCGTTCCAAAAAAGGGGCCGGCTATTTAAATTGAGCGCTCGCTCTTTGCGGTTTGTTGATGCCTCTATGTCTGAGCGAGCGAATGAAAAATGCGTTCGCTATTTTGTAAAGACGCCCCTTTGCCGTTCGCAACACACATCATCTCCGGTATTTAGTAGATTAATCGGGTACATCGAAAGGCATCTGAACTGCTCGCAGTGCTTGTGGTAGGTTTTTCCTACCGCAATCACTGCGAGCAGTTCAGGCTAAAAGACAACAAAGTGACGTAGTCGATGACGCTCCTTTACTAATTATGCACAACCATTAAACGCCCTTTTGACTGTTAGGCACGCCTGCGTTCGGATCTCCACTCCCCCGTTTTCAAGCACCTTCCCCTGTTACCACCCACAAACGGTAGATTCTGTCAATCACATTAGCAGCCCCTCGCTGTTTTGCGAGCGCACGATTACCGACCGCAATGACTGGTTTGCGCATGCGCATTACGACCCATACGCATGCGCAGTTGTGCGAACATCGCTCAGAGCGAACGAGCGGCCGCTTAGGAGCGGCTCTGAATCAGGCCCACAATGCAGGACTTTTATACAAGCCATAGGGGTGCCCTAGGTGGCGCCCTGCTCACTGCTTCTTACAGGACATTGGGGCAATACTCAGCTCCCCAGACTGCTGTGGATATTGGCAACCAACTAGTTTCCCCTAATGGTAGCCCCAGCCTTAATTCTAAGCCTATGTCCCTCAATATATTCTGAGACAAGCAATTGTGTAGGTGATAGTCCACAAGTATCTGTCAGTTGGGAGAATGGGGTCAGTGCATTATTCAAGGTAAAATGACTGTATGCATCTTGTAAACTGCTCAGGCATGAGACAAAGGGGGAGTTGGCTCAAGCCTCAGAGATATAAAGGGGGAGATGTACTAAGCCTTGGAAAGAGATAAAGTGGAAAGCGATAAAGTACCAACCAATCAGCTCCTAACTGTCACTTTACAGGCTGTGCTAGAAAAATGACAGTTAGAAGGTGATAGATTGGTACTTTGCTCTCTCCACCAAGGCTTGATACAAATCCCACCAAAGAGAAGGTTTGTTTAAGAAAATAAATGGAAGAAAGGCAGTTGAGCAGTAAGCTAACTTTTTGACTTAGCCCGTTAGACAATTAAATATAGTTATTTGTAGAAGACAGACATGTGAGACATGACATGAGATACATAGCTCCTAAGGATACTCCACATAGAGCATAGGTTTTGTAGTGCTGTCTAAGCAGTGCTTAAAGTGGTCCTAGATAAGTGGCAGAACTCACATCCCCCCCCCCTCCCCTGATTTAATAAAGGGACTGTGGTCTCAAAACAGGGTGTCGTTTCAAAGTGAAAGGGGCGTGGTCACACAATAATATCCCCAATTTAAATGACGCTATTGCAATCGCATATGCAGACGGACGATTATTGCATACTGCCTATTCGTATGCATCACAGTGCGATCACGGATATCACGCAGAGCAATTGCAGAGTGATTGACTGGAAGAGAGCATTTGGGGATGGTGACGGGGAGGGGGCGGTCTGAGAAATGCAGATGTGCCAGTGTGTTTGAACGCCGTTACAGGGGCGTGCATATATTAGCCCCTGCAACAGCATACACAGCCTGAGTACTCACTGCGTGCAGGAAAGTTAGCAATTTCTAAGTGAGGTCTGACCTGCCGTAATTGTGCGAGAGGCTCCGATGTACTTCGATGTTGCAGATGTTTTGGATGGGTTGCAGGGTATTACGGATGTGCGGGAGGGGAAGTGGGCATCTGCATATTGCCTGTGTGAGTGCTTTGCGATTGCAATTATTAGCATGCTTTCATAGCAGAACTACGTGCACGATTGCAGCCGCGACCACATCAGCGATACTTGCTGCTGAATCAGGCCCATAGTGCCCCTGATTCACATTACACCACATAGTAGTGTCTCTTATTCACAGTAGTGCCCCTTTTACACAATGCCCACAGTAGTAGTGCCCCTAATACACATAATGCCCACAGTAGTAGTGCCCTTTATACAATGCCAACAGCAATAGTGCTTACACATAATGCCCACAGCAGTAGTGCCCCTTATGCAGTACCCACAGTGGTAGTGCCCCTTATGCAGAGCCCACTGTAGTGGTAGTGCCCCTTATGCAGTGTCCCCAGTAGTAGTGCTCCTTATGCAGTGCCCCCAGGAATGGTGCCCCTTATGCAATGCCTCCATTACTAGTGCCCCCAGTAGTAATACCCCCTGTAGTAGTGCCCCCAGTGGTAGTGCCCCCTGTAGTAGTGCCCCCAGTGGTAATCTCCCCAGTGGTAATCCCCCTGTAGTAGTGCTCCCAGTAGTAATGCCCTCAGTAGTAATGCCCATATTAGTAGTGCCCCCATTAGTAGTGCCCCTTACACAAAAAACACACAACACTTACCTTAAGCCCCACTCCTGCATCCGCTGCCGTCCGTCTGGCCACCCACTTCTTGGAACTATGGTAGAGACGTCATGATGCAGTGCCCACAGTGGTAGTGCCCCTTATGCAGAGCCCACAGTAGTAGTGCCATTATGCAGTGCCCCCAGTAGTAGTGCCCCTTATGCAGTGCCCCAGGAGTGTTGCCCCTTATGCAGTGCCCCCTATGCAATGCCCCTATTAGTAGTGGCCCCAGTAGTAATGCCCCCTATAGTAGTACCCTCAGTAGTAATGCCCCCTGTAGTAGTGCCCCCAGTAGTAATGCCCTAGTAATAGTTCCCCCAGTGGTAATGCTCCTATTAGTAATGCCCCCTGTAGCAGTGTCCCCAGTAGTAATGCCCCCTATAGTAGTACCCTCAGTAGTAATGCCCCCTATAGTAGTACCCTCAGTAGTAATGCCCCCTGTAGTAGTGCCCCCAGTAGTAATGCCCTAGTAATAGTGCCTCCAGTGGTAATGCTCCTATTAGTAATGCCCCCTGTAGTAGTGTCCCCAGTGGAAATGCCCCCAGTAGTAGTGCTCCCAGGGGTAATGCCCCCCGGTGGTAATGCCCCCTCTAGTAGTGCTATAGGGGTTGCGGTAATGTGTGAAAATTGAGGGACCGTAGAAGTCAATGAATTCTCCACAGTTTACCTTTTGTTAATTACTAATACATAGACCCCATAGCTTAAACATAACTTTAAAGCTGGTGGTGGAGCCAGCACTGTTCATGTTAGTACAAGTTACAAGATTACATATACAAACCAATGGATTTTAGCCTACTGAAGGCATTCAACCACTTTAGCTATTCTAAACCATTTACCATTTTGGTAGCATAAATTCCTGCATGTCTTTCTCTATTTTAACAACAAAATGCTCAGTTATTATGATTTAGAAATTTGTGTATTTTAGTGATAATTAAAAAGGCTTTATTACCTAGAACAAGTTCTAATTACCTGGTGTCAAAATCTCACCATCAATAGCATAAGTGACACCTGCTGGCAGTACAAAGGCATTACAGTAAACTGTGACTTTCTTTTACAGATTTCTTAACAATGTTTTGATGAGACATTTGATTTTTGTGCCTAAATCTAATCAATAACTGTTCTTACTGTTTACACAGGCATCGGGTGTCCAGGTAGATAACTCTGTCATCCTATTGTTCCAAGAAATGAAGCTCAAGAAGTCTGGGAAGAAAGCAGTTTTCTTTGGTTTCAGCAGAGATGAGAAATACATTATTGTGGAGGAGGGCAAAGAAATTATGTCAGACGACTGTGCTAATTTTTTCCCCCGTTTGAAAGCGCTGTTCCCTGAAAACAAATGTTGTTATGCCCTGCTGGATATTCATTACATTACAGGCGAATCAAAGAAACAAGACCTGATATTTGTTATGTGGTAAGTTAATGGATACCATACGCCAGCACATCATATCCCAGCAGACCCTCACCACCCCATCCCCTTCTTTCCCAGCCTGCCTATCCCCATCCTCCCCATCCATTTTGCCATCTCTAATTTAATTCTCCCCAGTTTCTGGATATGAAGTAATGGCCCTAATCCGGTACCCCCCTCCACCTCCCCCCTTGACCCTATCCCCTACCACCTCCTCCGCTACCCCTTTCTCCTGATACCTGTTCCCATCTTACCCATCTCTTCAATATTTCCCTCTCTTTAGGAACTGTCCCCTCTGCATTCAAGCATGCTCTTGTCTCCGCCATTCTTAAAAACCAATCCTTGGCCCTGACACTCTTTCTAATTACAGGCCCATCTTTCTCCTCCCTTTGCCTCCAAACTCCTTGAGCGGATTGTCTACAACCACCTTACAGTCTTTCTCTCCTCTCACTCCCTGCCTGACCCATTTTAGTCTGGCTTTCGTCCTTTCCACAGAAACTGCCCTCACGAAAGTCAGCAATGACCTCCTTGCTGCCAAATCCAAGGGCCATGACTCCCTCCTCATACTCCTTGACCTTTCTGCTACTTTTGACATTGTGGATTACCCTCTACTCCTGCAAAATCTTTATTCCATCAGTCTGCATGATACTGCCCTCTTCTGGCTATCCTCCTACCTCTCTGACTGTTCTTTCTCTCTCTTCTCTCATGACTCCACTTTTCCCCCACTTCCTCTACCAGTAGGTGTCCCCCAAGGTTCTGTTCTTGGACCTTTCCTATTCTCCCTCTATATATCCTCTTTAGATGAGCTCATCAGCATTTTTGGCCTCCAGTATCATCTCTATTCTGATGATCCACCTCTCCTCCCCTGACCTTTCCCCCTCTCTCTTCACTCGTTTCTCCAACTGTCTCTCTGCCATTTCCTCTTAGATGTCTTAACGAATTTTTATAACTTAACATGTGTAAGACTGAGCTGATAATCTTCCCTTATCTCTATTTCACCCGCCGTCATTCCAGAAATAAATGCCGCTGCTCCACCCAACTGATTACTTCTTCCCACTCTCGTCTCCAAGACAAATCCGAGCTGCTCCTTTCCTCTGCAACTATCTACCTATCATACTCTCCACCTGTCTACAAAACTTCAAATGGGCTCTCAAGACCCACTTCTTTATCAAAGCGTTCCAGCTCTCATCCTAACCCACTACTCCATGCACCCTGCTCACTGTTTCCCCCATCCGTTTCTATCTACAGTATGTACCTTGTAAGGCACTGCGGACCCCTTGTGGCGCTATATAATAAAGGATAATAATAATAATACTAGCATTAGTAGCTGATTATAGTCGCAACCCCTGATTGTCTAATCCAAGACCCTCTGCAGTCAGGCTGTGGGCGATAGGCATAAAGTATATAGATGGAGCTGCCTAATAGAAGCCTATGGGCTTCTTTTCACATCATTCCCCAAGAGGGATCCAATAGGATCCCTCCCAGTGTCCCCGGTGACACGCACATTTGCTGGATAATGGCAACGCATGTACAGAAGGACTCCCAGGTCATAAACTCGGAAGTCCTCACAACGCAAAGGTCAGCTTTTATCGGAAGAACTGTCCTTTGCAGTTTTAAACTCAAATCTACATGCAGACGGCGTTATTAAACATAGCTATGCATGTGGTAAAGTGGTGGGATGTACTGCATTCAAAATGCGATGCCTGATACATCCCGCCCTGTCTCTCCTCACTCACACAGGCGGGTGCAAGGTACAGGGAACTGGTGTTTATGCTCTTGCATGTAGCTGCACCACTAACAATCTGCAACTCATTTCTAATTGTCTTCCTTCAGTTTTTTTATATGTCTGCCCATCCCTCTCTCTTAGTATTGACTGGCTCACTCAGGATGTAGTTAATAGACAGCCGGAAGAGATGCCGCCGGGATATTTCAATCACATTCCTGCTCACTAAGGTTTTGGCAGGGGCGCCAAGAAGGAGGGGGAGCGGGTACTGTTTACCTGGGCCCGGGCTGCCTGAGGGGCCCGGCGGGGGCCCGGGTTCGGCACCACCCCTCCCTCCCTTCTCTCTCGAGGCGCTGCAAAAGTGTTTCTTTTTATTATTTTTGTTCAAGGGGGCATGGTCACACCTCCCGCGATTAGCCACGTCCCCCTCTGTTACTTGGCCAGGCAGGGCTCTCTACGGCCCTGGGTTTTGGACCTAGTACAGCTTTCTGCTCAGTGGTGTAACTTCAGTGGGTACAGCCATTACAGAAACTTGAGGTGAGGGAAAGTTGGACAGTGACAACTCTAGCCTCTGAGGCCACCACTCTGCTCTGAAAAATGAGCACACACCAACTCTGAGTGGTGCATATGCCAATAAATAGTGGGGGTCAGCGCTACACCTGATTAATATTAAACCAAGGGGAATCAAATGATTTATGTTATAACTCTATTTATTAGAATACACATATAAAGGGTCACAGTGCCCCTGTAAAACAATAGGAGGAAATGGGGTGAGTGTGTGGAAATGGGGATGCCTATTAAAGTATATATGCCAATACTAAATGTAAATAAGTGCTGGCAAAGTCAAAATAGAGAATGATTAAAAATGAAGGTGAGCAAAGTAGCCAGCACTGTAGTGCTAATAGGTCTCTTGATGTATTACACCAATAGTACACAGTGGTGTGGTGATGGCAGGATATGAATACGCGATTGAGGAATCCCTGAGGAAGGCTTAATAGCCGAAACGCGTTGGAGACACTACAGACCTACCATCTCCACTACCTACATTGCTGCATCCCACCTCCTAAGTCTCCTTGCGGCGCCGAGTCGAGCCACCGCGTCATACCTGTTTGAGCCCGGAGAACTGTGCTATCTCGCGATAGCACAGCTACCCAGGAGTCTCGCAGGGCACCGGTGCGGTCTCTGCATCCCAGACAGCACGCGACTATCACCACGCGCTGTCAGGAATAGCGGAGCGGAAGACCAGGAGGCCAGGACCCGAGACGAGGACGGAGAAGAGGACCACGGTCACCTGGAGGTGACCGTCAAAGGACGCCGAGGGTAAGTCTGTGCACCTGTGGGATACGGGACGCCGCCCTGCCAGACACAACTTATACACCCCGCGTATTCATACCCTGCCATCACCACACCACTGTGTACTATTGGTGTAATACATCAAGAGACCTATTAGCACTACAGTGCTGGCTACTTTGCTCATCTTCATTTTTAATCATTCTCTATTTTGACTTTGCCAGCACTTATTTACATTTAGTATTGGCATATATACTTTAATAGGCATCCCCATTTCCACACACTCACCCCATTTCCTCCTATTGTTTTACAGGGGCACTGTGACCCTTTATATGTGTATTCTAATAAATAGAGTTATAACATAAATCATTTGATTCCCCTTGGTTTAATATTCATCAGGTGTAGCGCTGACCCCCACTATTTATTGCTATATCTATTATATGGGTTGGGTAATCCCATAGAGGTCAGCAGCAGGCATCTACCACATACTTTAGCCCATATTAATTGAGCGCAGGTCCCCCTCCCCCTCTTGGTGCATATGCCAGCCAGGCATGTTCATAAGAGGCCCCCTTTCTGCTCTTTTCAGTGCAAAGCGGGTTTTCCGGGTCACAAGAGTGACATTGGTGGGTACCTGTCCAAATCTTGCTAGGGGCCCAGTGATGCACTGTTCCATCCCTGCTTCTGCCTATCCTGTAGCCCTGTGCTGTAGCTTGTGGCCCTGTCCTTATAGTCTTTTGTAGTCTGCATGGCTTATCCGTCTGCCTTGCTCATGTATATCCTCCTTATAAAACTGATAGACTATAGCAGTATTGAATAATTATTATTTCCAATATGTATTTGGCTGTGTAAAACCATGCTTACATTAAACAAACAAGACCCGCATTTTATGTTGCACACATTCCCAATGTGCTATACAGACGTGTCTCTGCTGTCCAATTTTTTCAGTTGAGTGTTACCTCTAATCACATATACTGTAACAGCTATTTTACAAGTCTGTCCTAAGTGTTAATTATAATAATTATAAACATGCTGAGCATTGAAATATCTTTTATTTAGGGCCCCGGAGGATGCACCGATCAAAGAAAAATTACTATTTGCAAGCTCAAAACCATATTTAAAACAAGCGTTCTCAGGTATGTGGGGAGTAAAATCACATGGCTTCTAAACATCTATATAATATTTGTGTCATAATATTTTTTTTATACATATATGAGCATTGTGATTGGGCCAAAGCTGTCCTGTGTATGGAAAAGAAAAGAAATATGATAGGGAATCCAGTCCTGGATGGAACTACAGATCAATCTTTGTGCCTCCCGTCCTGGAGATTTTGGAGGATGAGGTGCTAGTGGCAACTGCCATGGGAGAGGGGCTTCCTAGCGCATTGAATTGCGTCATCATGGCCACATCCTCTCTGCAAAATAGCGGAATTTGCTGCATTTTGGCCATGGTGACATGAATCATGTCATTACACCCCATCCACTTTTGCATCAGGAAGGAGGGCTTTCTATGCTCCTAGGATCTCGGGAGAGCTCCCTGAAATGTGGACACGAGTAGGTAAGTATGAAAGCAATATGGACAAGTCAGTGTCAGCTTACTATTGGCTGACAGCTCTGCTCTATTACTGTTATTCAGAGACACATGTCCTCTACAGAGATATAGCTGGGAATTAGGGGACTATAGAGTATAGACTCAGCAGAATAGAGATGAAGTTCCCAAAGGTAAAAATAGTATCTATATACTCAGATGAAGCAGGGGGTCCATAACAATGTAGCAAGGATTTCTGTTATCTGATATCACCTAAACAGCCTGCCTTTCAAAGACCAGCATATAGACTTATTATCTGTGTAGTAACTTAGGGCCTGATTCACCATGGATCGCAGTTGCAAAGACCTTTCGCAATCGGTCGATTGTTGCATTCTGTGCATGCACGAACTAGCAATAGCAATGGGAATTGCGATAGCAGAATACGCAGATCCAGAGCAGAGTGACTGACAGGAAGTACCGTTTGGGGTGAAGGGGGGGGTGGTCGGGCGTTGCAACGCCGCTGCAGAGGCATGCATAAATTATCCACTGCGTGGCCATAAGCAGCCATATCACTGATAGCGTGTATGGATGTTAGCAATTTCTAAGTAAGGTCAGGGCTTGTGCAAGTGTGCTTATTAGGGATGTGCCGGCTCGGATTAGTTTGGATTTTCCCCGCCAAGTTTGGATTTTTCCCGCCAAGTTTGGATTTTTCCCGCCAAAATCGGGTCTCAAAAAGAGGCATGACGTCATCTTTCATGGACAAACATCATCATTCCTGGACAAAAGTCCATGAAAGATGATGTTTGTCCATGAAAGATGACGTTTTGCCTCTTCCTGTGACCCAATTTTTGTCGGGAAAAATCAGAACTAATCTGAGCCCGCACATCCCTAGTGCTTATGGGTCCGATGTTACTCAATGTTACCAATGGTTTCGCTATGTTACCCTAGTATACAGATGTGAGTAAGGGGAAGTGGGCGTCCTTATGTCTGGCTGCTTTCGCAATGTGAATGCAAACACTTAAACAGCACCACTGATATTAGCAACTGTGCATTAATATAAGCAGAATTGTGAACCGTAGTGAATCAGGCCTTAGTAAGCATATACTTTAGGGGGTATTTAGCAAAGCTTAGAGAGAGATACAATTGTGACCAATAAAGTAACAACCATACAGCTCTAACTGTCCTTTTTCAAACACAACCTGTAAAATGTAAGTTACAAGCTGATTGGTTAATATTTTATATAACTCACAATTTTATCGCTCTCCAAGCTTAGAGACAACTTCAGACACATGGAAGTATTTCTTTTCTTAACCACATTATATAACACCATTGGAGTGTCGCCATTTTCTGACCATTATAGTTGACCTTGACTCCTAAATATATCCAGTACAATTATTACTTATAATATCTATGCAGTTTTAGTGTTATTACTATGAACATTCAAGACGGTTTTAGAAAAGGAACTGTTTTATGAGGATCGATTTTACTATACTATAATATATAAGTAATTTATTTATTGTTTTTTTTATCATGTGGTTGCTATCACAACAACATTTGTATTGCTTAGTTTATAGTTCAGCTACAGGAATCAGCATTGATTAATTCTGCAGAAAGAAGAGTTTGCTCGGCAATAACAAAACAATCTCTGTCTTTGTTTAGGAGTCAACAAACAATGGGAGCTCCACAGCCAAGACGACCTTACTGTTGACCAACTGGCGCAGAAACTTACAAATGGCAAAATAAAATCTTTGGAGGGTCACCTTTTATAGATGCTCAGTGCCAGTACCGGACAGCCTGCAAGCTAAGCAGAGCTGCTTAAAGTGGAACTAAACCTTCTGCAAATAAATGTTAATATGCTATGCAGTATAATGGAGGGTTAACGTGCTGGATTTTCTTAGGCGTCAGATCAGTTCTATCGAAATTTTCCAATATTGTGCAAATCACTGGAGGTCATTTATGAAACAAAAAGCATCCGCTGAGCGCAAAAGCAGCTTTGGTCTTGTTGTGCACCTTGATTTGTGCAAATCCCTCCGATTTCTATCACTGCACGGGCTGAGGGGTGAGTTGGGCAGAATGAGTGCATTGCTAAAGGGGGGGCGGGTAAATCCGGTCAAAATCCCGACAGTTGGAATGCCGGTGTCAGAATTCTGCTGCTGGCAACCCGACTGTAAGTATTGCGGTTAGGGAGAGGGTTAGGGTTAGTGGTCAGGGTTAGGCACTAGGGGGAGGGTTAGGGTGTGGGGTCAGACACTAGTAGGAGTGTTAACGTAAGGCACTATGGGTGGAGGGTTATGTTTTGCATGCAGGGAGGGGGAGGTTCGGTTTAGGCACCTGGGAGGGAGGGTTAGGGGTAGGGTACTGAATAAGTGGTTTTGCCTTGCCCTCTCCTGTGGCCACGCCCCACCACCTGCGCCCGCTGCAAGTCTTGGCGACCCTGTGCTCAACTAGGATCCGGTCAAAATCCCGACAGTTGGGATGCTGGCGCTTAGAATGCCGGTGCCAGAATCCTGACACCTGTCAGAATGCCGGTGCTGTCATCCCGATGGTAAGTAATGCGGTTAGGGAGAGGGTTAGGGTTAGTGGTCAGGGTTAGGCACTAGGGGGAGGGTTAGGGTGTGGGGTTAGGCACTAGGAGGAGGGTTAAGGTTAAGTACTAAGGGTGGAGGGTTATGTTTTGGATGCAGGGAGGGGAGGTTAGGTTTAGGCACCTGGGAGAGAGGATTGGGTGTAGGGAGAGGGGGAGGGTACTGAATAAGTGGTTTTGCCTCACCCTCTCCTGTGCCCACGCTCCACCACCTGGGCCGCTGGAAGTCTTGGTGATCCTGTGCTCAACTAGGCAAATTTAAAATTTGCGGAACTGTCTCATGACAACGGAGGGCAGGTGTGCACTTTGAATTTGCAAAGATATCGAGTGTGATTTATAAATTACTTCCACTGACTGCATTGTATTTACACATATACATTACATACCTTATAACTAAATCATGAAAGTCCCCAGTTAGTAGAAACTGTAAGTGGCAGCCGGTATACTGTAATTTAACAATGTTGTACTACATGGATAACTGCTTTTATATAGGATGTTAACATATTGTGAGGGTTCTGGTCCATCTTAGGCCATGTGTATACTGTAGCATCTTAGTTCAAATATTTTACTATAAAAATGACAGACTTTTATATTTTACACAACTTACTAATATATATTAAATGCACTGCTTATGGCAATGTGTAATTAATTATAGGCATGAATACGCTTGTATCATTACATTATATCAGTAACATGAATAAATACTTTTTTGGATGCAAATGTACATGAAGCACTAAAAACTAATGTGTTATTGTTGCAGAACTATGTTAAAGTCCCTGCAAATACTATTGGAGAATAAATCTGTGTAAGATTTCTTCATACTGTACATCTGATAATGGCAAATTACAGTATGACCATCTTACTGTAACTCATTGGCTGTATGTAGCAATGGGATCCTCTTCTGTCTAATCCTGCACTGTCTGTCTGCCTGGTTACTCTCTACCACAGAGGTTTCATATTGCCTGGAACACACAGGATTAGCAGTTGGTCTGACAATATATACGATCACAGGGGGGTGTAACCTGGGGGGCATTTAAGCAGTGGTGCAAGTAGTAGTAAAATCTTAGTGGTACTGTACCTAACCATCTCCCCTTTCCATCTGTGCACTGCTCTGACATTTTGCCTTTTCACTTCAGTGCTAGTAGACACTATAATGCACATCCAATAATGCATTTGCCGCATCCTATGATGGGTAATGTAATAAATTTCAGGGGACAGCTTAGAGGGGCACTAGGACCACCTGTTGCTCATCAATGCTCTAGGTCAGGGGTGGGGAACCTTTTTTCTGCCGAGGGCCATTTTGATATAGATAACATTATTCGCGGGCCTGATGTAGGCCACGACCCTCCGTTTGACATCACACGGGGCGGGGCCACAATCGCCGGTGATTGCAGCAATGCCTGGAGCATCCTGAGATGCTCTGGGGATCTGTTAGGGCAGCGGTGTGACCATCTTAAGCATCCTAAGGACGCTCCAGGCGGCACTGCTGCATAGATTCTAGCCACCCTGCTAGCCAGATGAGGCTAGCAGAAAAAAGCTCCGGGGGCCAAATCAAATGATTCCGGGGGCCTTATACGGCACCTTATTGTGCTGACTTGACGTGTGTAATCTATATATTTTAATTCTCCTACAGCAAATACATAAATACACCCACGTAATTTTCTAAATATACAGTTTATACCTAATAAACAGTGTAACATGATCCAAGAGAAAACACACTGTTTATAATATACTATCAATACATAGTACATGTATTGCATTATTGAAAAACAGGATCCAAAGTACACAATTCCATAAATAATCACACCTCATCTGCATTGGTGGTGAAATACATTAAGGAGAAATATATCAAAAATAAATATATCCAATCTGTATTACTCCATGAGAATATTATATTAAACTATTCCAATTGATCTTTTCATTAAGGCCTTTAGGGCTAGTAGAGTCCAGTCTGAAGATCCACCTGGCTTCAGTAAGAAGTAAAGCTTTACCTCTATCCCCACCTCTAGGTCACTGTGGCAAATGGTCGATCATCATATGTTTTAATGTAGATAGGGCATGACCCTTTTCCTTAAAATGCTGTGCCACCGGCTGATCGATCTCTCTACCTGATAGGGATAGATTAATGGCAGACCTATGCAGCGCCATTCTGTCACGGAACTTCCTCGTAGTTTGACCTACATAGTATAGGCCACAAGAGCACATTATTAGGTATACTACAAAAGACGTTGTACATGTTAACACATGTCAGATATCAAATACTTTATGTGAGTAAGGATGTTTGAAGGATCTACCCGGCACCAAGAATTTACAAGTAGTGCAATTATGGCAAATATAACATCCTGGCGGTTTTACATAGACATTAGGTGGATGTTTCATGCCCCTACCTGTGATGTCAGTGACCATCAAATGATCTCTCAGGCAGGGCCGCCATCAGGGGGAAACTGCTGGGACTGTAGTCCCGGGCCCGGACACTCTGGGGACCCACCCGCTCCTACCCCACTACCACTGCTGACGCACAATAGCGGTGACTCCAGTGAGTAGCTGACAGGCCCAGCCCAGGGACACCACCCGCTCCACCTCCTACCGATACTGATGCCGCTGATGGACATTCGGGGGGGGGTGTTTAAAGCTACACAGGAGCATGGTGCTCCTTCCTAAAAGCAGCCGGCGCCGATGATCTCTCAGCAGACCAGGCAGCTACAACTAGCTCTCGGCAGTTGGCAATGTTGCGCTCATGATGTAATCATGACGCAACGACAATGCCTAATAGGAGCCGCCCGGGTTTTTACAGAATGAACTGGAATGCTTGGCAGGTGAAAAGGCTACTGTCCTGAACCCTGGGGAAGCATGATACGAATCGCGGGCGGAGGAAGGAGAGCCCTATCAGGAACATACAGGTGGAGGGGAGCAAAGTACACATTGTGGCAGTTAGAGACGGGGGGAGGGGCATGTAAGTGTGTGTGTGTAAGTGCGTGTGTGTGTGAGGTAACTAAGGCAAGTGTCTGGGGTTGTGGTGGGGCCAGGGCTCGGGGGGCCCTGCCTATTTTGTTTGTCCCGGGCCCCATATTTTCTGACGGCAGCCCTCCTCTCAGGTTACGACCCCTCCTAAATGCTGCTTCTGGTCTACTATTTTTAAATACTGGTAAATCTGGGTCCGATGATACAATAGGCCACAATGCCTTAGTGGCATGTCTAAGTACTGGACTGGCCACAGTAAAACTACTAGACCAGGGAATGATTTATTATCTTCCCTTGTTCTGGGTTGCAGCAACTGAGCTCTAGGCATCTATAGAACTCTCTGCATATGTGCCAACAAAGACTTCTTATCATAACCCCTTGCCAAAAATGTAACAATATGTTCATCCAGTCGAGCAGATATCTTGAAACTATCACTCATAAGCCTTGCCACTCGCATCATCTGCAAAAGTGGCAAACCTTTTTTCAAGGCTGTAGGGTGATGACTGGATGCTAAGAAAAAAGTATTCCTGTCAACATCCTTATAATAAACATTGGTCACAATTAATCCATCCACAATACTGATCTTTACATCCAGAAAATTAGCCGCTAGAGTGTCACACATCTATGTAAATTTAATGGTTGAATCTAATTCATTGACCTTGTACATCAGTGATTGAAATATATCTAGCCCACCAGTCCACAATAGGAAGACATCGTCAATACAACGTGTTACAGTTTAATATGACAATCTACCTCCGGGCAATTCAAAAACATAAAAATATTCGCTTATGAGCACGCCACTGACGACTCCATTGCGCAACCACGTAACTGCACAAAATACTGGCCATCATGCAGAAAATAATTCCAAACCATGGTCAATTCAAGCAGAACCATAAAATGATCCAGGTCAGACACATTGGCCATATCGTGCTTGTTCAGAAAATTTTTCATGGCAACTAAACCACTTTGATGGAGAATTAAAATATATAGATTACACACGTCAAGTCAGCACAATAAGGTGCCCTCTGGTACCTCCTCTACATCTTGTAATAGCTTGAAAAAGCTGGTGATATCTTTCAAAAAGAACTTTGCTTCAATAAGAGTGGTTGTAATAAAGAGTCTAAAAACTGAGCAACCGGTTGATATAATGATTCACGAGCCGATAAAATCGGTCTCCTAGATGGCTTCAAACTGTCCGTGTGAACCTTCGGGAGTGTGTACAAAACTGGAACCTTGAGGTGTTCATTAGATAGTGCTTTTGCTAATTGTGCTGATATTTTCTTTTGTTCCAAGGCATTGTTTAGGATGTTTATTAATTCCAACTGATATTGTTTAGTCGGATCCACCATCAAGCGTTTGTAGATGTTTTCGTCCACCAACTGACGTGAAATCTCCTCTCAGCAATCACAAATATCCTGAATCATAATGGCACCACCTTTGTCAGTGGGCCTTATGCTGATGTCTTGATATGTGCTCAGGCTCTGTAATGCCACTGTCTCAGCTTTGATAAAATTTGTATGTACTTTGCCAGGTGCTGCTGTAAATCTAGTTACTGCATCATCCAGTAGCCTATTAATGGTTAAAGAATTTGTAGATATGGGGTCATAGTTAGATCTAGAGCCTCTTTTAATGAACTGTCCAGAAGAGATGATTCAAGTGCCGCTGGTTTATTTTGAAAGTGTTCCTTCAGATGCAAAAAATCTATGGTGGTCCCTTTTCCAAGTAATTTTGTCATGAAAGTTTGCGGACACAAAGGATAAACCTTTCTTTAAAACCTGAATCTTAATGTTTGGACAAATTGAAGATCAACGTTTCCTCCGTGGGGGAAGTGGTTTTTGCCCCCTCTGGTTATGAACCCCCTCCGGCAGGTGGCAGATCTTCAGCCGAGTTGCTGATTTCTGCCAGACGGAGGCGTTCCCATGGGAACGCCTACCGTCTGGGTCCGGCCCCACTGACATCACTAGTGATGTCAGTGGGAGTGATTTTGGCTCTGATAGAGCCAAAATCACTCCAGGGCTTGCCTGACCTAATGGGGCATACTGTGGTAAGGATGCCTCGTCAGATTCGGATACAAGAAAATCGCTATCGCTTTGACTGGTATATGTTTGTTTGCGATTGCGAACCTGGGAATTTTTAGGTTGCCACGGTCTACGTCTCCGTGCTGGGATCTGTCCCTGTGGGAACGCCTCCGTCTGGCAGCCACGCCCCCGGCACGCCCACCAAAGGGGGCATCCTGTCACTCAACATCGACAGCATGCCCCCTTTGGTGCGAGACCCGGAGCGACAGCTTGGCTGTCGCTATCTGGGTCACGCGCATGCGCACGACGGAGCTCCCTCCGTCGTGCGCATGCGCTCTAGGGCACCATCGACCCGCTTGCGAGCGCTGAGCGCTCGCAAGCGGGTCTGAATCAGGCCCTATGTTTGGGGTCAGTGATGGTTAAAGCATCTTTAAGTAGGATCCTTCAATTTCTGCAGCCGAATAACTGAAAGTTTCACCAATAGGCACATTACAAATGCGGCAGCCCATAGTGTCCTGTGAGGCTGCTAGCCCGGATGCTGTATCCATGAATCAATCATTGTCACTCAGACCCAATTGATAAAATCCCAAAAGTGGGTAAAAAGTGGGTAAAAATTACACAACAGAGCACAAGAAGTATGTCACTGAAATGCCGTTATCATCCTCAATACAAACAATGGTGCCAAGCAACAGGTTCTGATTGATCAGCACAATCCATATAGTTCCAAGACTGCTGGCACTCCAAAATTAAAGACAACTGGCCCTGGTGCCTGTGTTAAATCATACAGACAATATTTCAAAATAAAGACACGACACTCCTGGTCGGGTTATACTCCCATGCAATTTAAAACACAGTCCTGGTGCCCTCTGCAGATGCTCACACAGAAGCCCTTCTATACTATCTAATAGCGGTGGCACTCAGTATAGACATAGTCATATTATAAATCCAATGTTTTGATATTTACTATATCATCATCAGGGTATAAATGCATAATAACACACCCACCTTATAGCCCACAGACACCACGTGTGAAACAAGCACAGCTGGGTCCGGAAGTTAGGCATCCACTGATGACGTCACTAGCCGCTGTCATAGCAACTATAGTGTTTAAAAACTAATATGAAAAGCAGTCAAATATATGAGAAACAGAGCATAATCCCACAAAGACAGAGCAATGTCACAGGTGTTATACCACATACATGAATATTCATAAATATACATAATATAATCTCCAAATTTAGACACAAAGCACCAAATCAAGTATCCCTTCATATCCCATCTACCGTAATCCCTATTATGGATGTGACAATGCTGCTCATATAAGACCGTCTAGCTCAGGGCTGGATTATAGGGAGGGCGACAGGGGCGATCGTCCCGGGGAATCCACACATAGGGTGCCCCCACACACTGTCCTCGGTCCCAATCCCCAAAATGAACTTTTTTTTATCAGTCATCGGAGCCGCTTGCGGCGACCCGCGATTAAACCCCCACCCCTGGCATTTGGCTCCACCCCCTTCTGCTGCTGCTGGCCAATATACCTATCCCTGCCTATGAAAAAGTAAGTATATACTGTATGTATATGTGTACTGTGTATGCATGTATGTGTGTGTGTCTACATATATATATATATATATATATATATATATTAGGGGTGAGCGGGTTCGGATTTCTGAAATCCGAACCCCCCCGAGCCCCCCCGATCCGAGTCCGATCCGAGTCAGGCTCGACTTTTCCCGCCTGACTCGGATTCTGAAATCGAGGCAAAACGTCATCTTCCCGCCTTCCGAGTCTCGCGGGTTTTGGATCCTATATAAGGTACCCACGTCGGCGCCATTTTCTCACTCGGCTGTGGACAGTGAAGAGGGAGGGTGGGAGTTAGGGCTGTGTAGTGTAGTGTAGTGTAGTGTAGTGCTGCTGTTGTCCACTACTTCAAAGTCCATAGGGGCTGGCTGTGTTGTGCTGTGCTGCTGTTGTTAATAGGGGCTGTGTCCACTACTTCAAAGTCCATAGGGGCTGGCTGGACTGTGTTGTGCAGTCAGTTCTCCATAGGGGCTGTGTCCACTCCAAAGTCCTGTGCAGTGTCCCAGTCCTAAAGAGGTGCTGTAGTGTTGTCCAGGGGGTGCTCTGTCCATCAGGGGTGCTCCCCCCAAGTGCTAAAAATATAATATATTTTCTGTGTTTGTGAATTGTGTGCGCAGTAGCCGCACGTGCATCAACAAAGTAGTGCCAAGCGTGCGCCTGTGTCATAAGTAAAGGGCCGGCTGGCTTGACCGTTAAGGGTGCTGTAACCCCCGAAAGTACACTCCAGTCCAAACCAAAAAAAAAATTATTTTCTGTGTTTGTGAATTGTGTGCGCAGTAGCCGCACGTGCATCAACACAGTAGTGCCAAGCGTGCGCCTGTGTCATAAGTAAAGGGCCGGCTGGCTTGACCGTTAAGGGTGCTGTAACCCCCGAAAGTACACTCCAGTCCAAACCAAAAAAAAAATTATTTTCTGTGTTTGTGAATTGTGTGCGCAGTAGCCGCACGTGCATCAACAAAGTAGTGCCAAGCGTGCGCCTGTGTCATAAGTAAAGGGCCGGCTGGCTTGACCGTTAAAGGGTGCTGTAACCCCCGAAAGTACACTCCAGTCCAAACCAAAAAAAAATTATTTTCTGTGTTTGTGAATTGTGTGCGCAGTAGCCGCACGTGCATCAACAAAGTAGTGCCAAGCGTGCGCCTGTGTCATAAGTAAAGGGCCGGCTGGCTTGACCGTTAAGGGTGCTGTAACCCCCGAAAGTACACTCCAGTCCAAACCAAAAAAAAAATTATTTTCTGTGTTTGTGAATTGTGTGCGCAGTAGCCGCACGTGCATCAACAAAGTAGTGCCAAGCGTGCGCCTGTGTCATAAGTAAAGGGCCGGCTGGCTTGACCGTTAAGGGTGCTGTAACCCCCGAAAGTACACTCCAGTCCAAACCAAAAAAAAATTATTTTCTGTGTTTGTGAATTGTGTGCGCAGTAGCCGCACGTGCATCAACAAAGTAGTGCCAAGCGTGCGCCTGTGTCATAAGTAAAGGGCCGGCTGGCTTGACCGTTAAGGGTGCTGTAACCCCCGAAAGTACACTCCAGTCCAAACCAAAAAAAAAATTATTTTCTGTGTTTGTGAATTGTGTGCGCAGTAGCCGCACGTGCATCAACAAAGTAGTGCCAAGCGTGCACCTGTGTCATAAGTAAAGGGCCGGCTGGCTTGACCGTTAAGGGTGCTGTAACCCCCGAAAGTACACTCCAGTCCAAACCAAAAAAAAAATTATTTTCTGTGTTTGTGAATTGTGTGCGCAGTAGCCGCACGTGCATCAACAAAGTAGTGCCAAGCGTGCGCCTGTGTCATAAGTAAAGGGCCGGCTGGCTTGACCGTTAAAGGGTGCTGTAACCCCCAAAGTACACTCCAGTCCAAACCAAAAAAAAAATTATTTTCTGTGTTTGTGAATTGTGTGCGCAGTAGCCGCACGTGCATCAACAAAGTAGTGCCAAGCGTGCGCCTGTGTCATAAGTAAAGGGCCGGCTGGCTTGACCGTTAAAGGGTGCTGTAACCCCCGAAAGTACACTCCAGTCCAAACCAAAAAAAAATTATTTTCTGTGTTTGTGAATTGTGTGCGCAGTAGCCGCACGTGCATCAACAAAGTAGTGCCAAGCGTGCGCCTGTGTCATAAGTAAAGGGCCGGCTGGCTTGACCGTTAAGGGTGCTGTAACCCCCGAAAGTACACTCCAGTCCAAACCAAAAAAAAAATTATTTTCTGTGTTTGTGAATTGTGTGCGCAGTAGCCGCACGTGCATCAACAAAGTAGTGCCAAGCGTGCGCCTGTGTCATAAGTAAAGGGCCGGCTGGCTTGACCGTTAAAGGGTGCTGTAACCCCCGAAAGTACACTCCAGTCCAAACCAGAAAAAAATTATTTTCTGTGTTTGTGAATTGTGTGCGCAGTAGCCGCACGTGCATCAACAAAGTAGTGCCAAGCGTGCGCCTGTGTCATAAGTAAAGGGCCGGCTGGCTTGACCGTTAAGGGTGCTGTAACCCCCGAAAGTACACTCCAGTCCAAACCAAAAAAAAAATTATTTTCTGTGTTTGTGAATTGTGTGCGCAGTAGCCGCACGTGCATCAACAAAGTAGTGCCAAGCGTGCGCCTGTGTCATAAGTAAAGGGCCGGCTGGCTTGACCGTTAAAGGGTGCTGTAACCCCCAAAGTACACTCCAGTCCAAACCAAAAAAAAAATTATTTTCTGTGTTTGTGAATTGTGTGCGCAGTAGCCGCACGTGCATCAACAAAGTAGTGCCAAGCGTGCGCCTGTGTCATAAGTAAAGGGCCGGCTGGCTTGACCGTTAAAGGGTGCTGTAACCCCCGAAAGTACACTCCAGTCCAAACCAAAAAAAAATTATTTTCTGTGTTTGTGAATTGTGTGCGCAGTAGCCGCACGTGCATCAACAAAGTAGTGCCAAGCGTGCGCCTGTGTCATAAGTAAAGGGCCGGCTGGCTTGACCGTTAAGGGTGCTGTAACCCCCGAAAGTACACTCCAGTCCAAACCAAAAAAAAAATTATTTTCTGTGTTTAGCCGCACGTATATATCAAATCGATATAACATAAATGGAGGACCAAACTTTCTCCGATAAAAATAAAATAGAGAAAGATCAAGAACCACTTCCTCCTAGTGCTGAAGCTGCTGCCACTAGTCATGACATAGACGATAACATGCCATCAACGTCGTCTGCCAAGGCCGATGCCCAATGTCATAGTAGAGGGCACATACAATCCCAAATGGCAAAGTTCAGGAAAATGACCTTGAAAAAGACATTTAAATCAGCTGAAGAGAAACGTAAACTTGCCAATATGCCATTTACGACACGGAGTGGCAAGGAACGGCTATGGTCGATCCCTAGTATGTTCATGACTAGTGGTTCAGCTTCACATGACGATGGAAGCCCTCCTCCCACTAAAAAAATCAAAAGAGTTAAGCTGGCAAAAGCACAGCGAAGAACTGTGCTTTCTAAGAAGATATCACAAATCCCCAAGGAGAGTCCAAGTGTGGTGGTGGTTGCGATGCCTGACCTTCCCAGCACTGGACGGGAAGAGGTGGCTCTTTCCACCATTTGCACGCCCCCTGCAAGTGCTGAAAGGAGCACCCACAGTCCACTTGCTGATATGCAAATTGAAGATGTCACTGTTGAAGTACAACAGGATGAGGATACTGGTGTAGCTGGCGCTGAGGAGGAAGTTGGCGAGGAGGATTCTGATAGTGATGTGGTTTGTTTAAATCAGGCTCCGGGGGAGACAGTTGTTGTCCGTGGGATGAAAAAGCCCATCACGGTCATGCCTGGGCAGAAGACCAAACATTCCACCTCTTTGGTCTGGCAATATTTCTATCCAAATCCGGACAACAACTGTCTTGCCATATGTACCATATGTAAAGGTGAAATAAGTAGGGGTAGGGACGTCAACCACCTAGGAACATCCTCCCTTATACGGCACCTGCAGCGCGTTCATAAAAAGTTACTGTCAAGTTCAGAAACTTTGGCTAAGACCGTAAGCAGTCCAGGGACACCTAAATCCCGTTGTCCTGTTGTATCCAAGCGCCTGCAAACCACACCGTCAACTCCCTCCTCGTCAATTTCCTCCTTAGTTAGGATCGGAAGTAGTCCTGCAGGCCATGTCACTGGCATGACTGACTCTCCTATCCGGGATTCCTCCGGAGGATCCTGCATTGCTACGCCTACTGCTGCCGCTGCTGCTGTTGCTGCTGCTGGGAGTCGTTCATCATCCCAGAGAGGAAGTAGGAACACCACTACTTTTACTAAACAATTGACCCTCCAACAGTCCTTAGCGAGGAGGATGAAGTACGACAGCAGTCATCCTGAAGCAAAACGTATAACTGAGGCCTTGACTGCTATGTTGGTGTTAGACGTGCGTCCGGTATCCGCCATTAGTGCAGTGGGATTTAGACAATTGATGGAGGTAGTGTGTCCCCGGTTCCAAATCCCGTCTAGATTCCACTTCACTAGGCAGGCGATACCGAGACTGTACAGAAACGTCAGAAAAAGTGTCCTCAGTGTCCTGAAAAATGCCGTTGTACACAATGTCCACTTAACCACGGACATGTGGACAAGTGGAACAGGGCAGACTAAGGACTATATGACTGTGACAGCCCACTGGGTAGATGTATCACCTTACGCAGCAACAGCAGCAGCGTCACCAGTAGCAGCATCTCAGAAATGCCAGCTCGTTACAAGGCAGGCTACGCTGTGTATCACCGGTTTCAGTAAGAGGCACACCGCCGACAACCTCTTAGAGAAACTGAGGGAAATCATCGCCCAGTGGCTTACCCCACTTAGACTCTCCTGGGGATTTGTGATATCTGACAACGCCACCAATATTGTGCGGGCATTACATCTGGGCAAATTCCAGCACATCCCATGTTTTGCTCACACAATAAACTTGGTGGTGCAGAATTTTCTGAAAAGCGACAGGGGCGTGCAGGAGACGCTTTGGGTGGCCCGAAAAATTTCTGGCCACTTTCGCCATTCAGCGACTGCGTGCCGAAGACTGGAGCGCCAGCAAACACTCTTGAACCTGCCCCGCCATCACCTGAAGCAAGAGGTTGTGACGCGGTGGAACTCAACCCTCTATATGCTTCAGAGGATGGAGGAGCAGCAAAAGGCCATACAAGCCTATACATCCACCTATGACATAGGCAAAGGAGGGGGTATGCACCTGACTCAAGCGCAGTGGAGAATGATTTCCGTGTTGTGCAAGGTTCTCCAGCCCTTCGAACTTGCCACACGTGAAGTCAGTTCAGACACTGCCAGCTTGAGTCAGGTCATTCCCCTCATCAGGCTTTTGCAGAAGCAGCTGGAGAAAGTGAAGGAGGAGCTAAGACGGAGCGATTCCGCTCGGCATGTGGGACTTGTGGATGAAGCCCTTCATTCGCTTTGCCAGGATTCCAGGGTGGTCAATCTGTTGAAATCAGACCACTACGTTTTGGCCACCGTGCTCGATCCTAGGTTTAAAGCCTATGTGGTGTCTCTCTTTCCGGCCGACACAAGCCTGCAGAGGTGCAAAGACCTGCTGGTGAACACACTGTCAGCTGAAGCGGAACGTGACACGTCAACGGCTCCTTCTTCATTTTCTCCTGCAACTGGGGCTGCCAGGAAAAAACTTAGGTATCCTAAGCAACCCGCTGGCGGTGATGCAGGGCAGGCAGGACCAAGTTTGGACATCTGGTCCGGACTGAAGGACCTGGCAACAATTTCTGACATGTCTACTGTCACTGCATATGATACTGTCACCATTGACAGAATGGTGGAGGATTACATCGGTGACAGCATCCAAGTAGGCATGGCAGACAGTCCATACCTGTACTGGCAGGAAAAAGAGGCAATTTGGAGGCCCCTGTACAAACTGGCTCTATTTTACCTGAGTTGCCCCCCCTCCAGTGTGTACTCCGAAAGAGTGTTTAGTGCAGCCGGGAACCTTGTCAGCGAAAGGCGTAGGAGGTTGCTTCCACAGAATGTGGAGAAGATGATGTTCATCAAAATGAATTATCAGCTCTTCCAGGGAGACCAGCCTCCAGAAGGTACAGAGGGACCTGTGGTGGTGGATTCAAGTGGGGACGAGTTAATACTTTGTGAGGATGAGGATGTACACACTGAAGAGGGTGAGGAATCGGTGGATGAGGAGGATGAGGATGACATCTTGCCTCCATAGAGCCAGTTTGTGCAGGGACACATTAATTGCCAGCTTGTTTTGTGGGGGCCCAAACGAACCAATCATTTCAGCCACAGTTGTGTGGCAGACCCTGGCGCTGAAATGATTGGTTTGTTAAAGTGTGCATGTCCTGTTTATACAACATAAGGGTGGGTGGGAGGGCCCAAGGACAATTCCATCTTGCACCTCTTTTTTTTCTTTGCATTATGTACAGTTTGGGGCCTAGTTTTTCAAACTGCCATCCTGTCTGCCACTGCAGTTTCACGCCTAGATGGGTCACGTGTTTGTGCCGCCCACTCGTGTCGCTTAGCATAGTCATCCAGCTACCTCGGTGCAACGTTTTGGACATAAAAACACTATTGTGAGGTGTGAGGTGTTCAGAATAGACTGGAAATGAGTGGAAATTAAGGTTATTGAGGTTAATAATAGCATAGGAGCAGAAAAACCTACAAATTCTGTGATTTTAGCTGTTTTTATGCTTTTTTTAAAAAAAATACAGATCCAAAACACAAAACCCAGAACCCAAAACACGGAAGGGTGGTTTTGGCAAAACCAATCCAGATCCAAAACACGAAGAAAGATCCAGATCCAAAACCAAAACACAAAACACGAAAAGTGGCCGGTGCACACCCCTAATATATATATATATAAAATGTGTCTATATATATATATTTATAGGGGCCCCCACACGATTGTTGCCCAGGGACCACCACAGACCTTAATCCGGCCCTGGTCTAGCTAGTTCACTAACATTATTTATTTAATAAAATCTCTGCCATACTCCATCAAAATGATTTCTATAATAAATGATTTCAGTAGTCGGTGACTCAGTCTTGTTACCCCCCCAAAAAAAGTACTACACGTTGGGGTTATATTGGTTGGTTGCTATTGGCAGGAGAGTTCTGTCCCCCTATGCTATTGTGCTCCCAAAGTTTCCAGTCATTGGTCACTCACTGCATTTAGAGTACAGTGATTTGTGTGATCTTGTACTTCTTCCTGCAATCAGTTATTGCTGAGTACGGCTGGGAACAGGGGAGGTGGAGTCAGGGCAAGCAACAGAAATCTTGGGGCACATTACACTGATATCTCTGGGGGCCCCCTCCCTCAACCTTCCACGACCCCTCCTTCACACAACCCACACATCCCACCCAATACATGTATCACCAATACACATATACTGTATACAAATAGATAGATATAGATGCATGTAGCCTACATGTATCTCTATCTATCTATCTATCTATCTATCTATCTATCTATCTATCTATCTATCTATCTATCTATATCAGTGTTCTTTGACTCATCAGATTTGTCAGCTGCAGGAGTAAAGGATTATACAAGAACACCCTTTTTCCACTAAAGATGTGGGGGAAGCTGTGTGCTCATGCTACTGACTCCACACTACAATTCTCCACTGCATCTACCAATCATCTAGCCAAAACATTGCATAGGATCAAAATTACTTTCAAAATAAACAGCACACCAAAGGTCCAAAAACAAAATAATATATTCCGCATAGTTATATACATTACAAAAAGCAGAGCTCATATTAAATACCATTATTATGATCTATTCCTTGAGGTGAATCGGTTTCACTGCATCTGAATCGTGTACTGTACATAAGGTTGGTGTCACTTCAGCATTTCTGGACTCAACATTTCTCCACCCAAAAATGCAGCATACAGAAGATGATCAGATGCTCTTTTACTGAACATAGGATTCAGTATAGATCGCAATTGCAATTGCAGCTGTGTAATCGCACGCAATGAATATGCTAATATCTGCCACAGCTCAGCCAGCATAGAGACACTGCTGCTTTCTCACATCCGTATTACCTCATAGTCCTGCGTATACATCGGTACCATCGAAGCACATCGGCCTGTCACACACAATTACAGCAGCTCTGATCTGGCTCAGATATTACAAGTCTTGTCGCACGCAGTGACTACACAAATGGCATAGGCAATCGCAGTGGCTAATTTATGCACGCCCATGCAACAGCGCTCAAACAGACAGACACCTGCGTTTCTCCAACCTCTCCCCTGTCACCACCCCCAAACGCTCACGGCCTGTCACTCACTCTGTGATGGATTACACAGCGCATGCGTAATCACAGTGTGATTGTAGCGCAGTGAGGTGCATACGCATGCGCAGTGCTCAACAATCGGCGTACGTAATTACAATTGCGTGCGCTGCTGAATCAGGCCCATAGTAATTAATTAAGACATTGGTTTTAAAATCAAGATATTCAGAATATCAAATAATTATAATACACAGTAATGGTCGCCCTGCATAAAACATGACTTAGGGCCTTATTCAGCTTGGATCGCATGACTGCGTTCGCACGCACCCTCTAGCTGCAAAAATATGCTAATGAATGCAACCGCAGCACTAAACCAAGATGCCCATCATTGTATAAAGCCGCCTACTTCCTATGATATGCATCCGCAAGTCAGAGAAAACATCGGTAACATTGAGTAACATCGGAACCATTCACACAGTTGTGGGTGATCTGACCCTACCTCACAAACTGCTAAATTTCCTGTCACCATCTAGACATCTGAGAGCATATGCAATCACAGGGGCTTAATTATGCACGCTCCTGTAATGGCGTTCAAACGCACAGAAACGCCTGCGTTTTTGTGACCACCCACCTTCTCCACCCCCAAACGGTCACTTCATGTCAACCATTATGTTGTTGGACTGCGTGTACACTGCGATCGCGGGGGTGGGGCTTAGCGATAGGGCGTGGCTAAACAACGGCCGGTTGGCGCATGCGTCGGGTCCGCGATCGCGGGGGTGGGACTTAGCGATGGGGTGGGGCTTAGCGACGGTCGGTTGGCACTTGTCACGGTATTTTTTGCGAAAATACAGTGATAAGTGTGCGAAGGGGATTCGCAGGGAAAGAGCTTTATCGCAAGCTGTAGTAAACCCTGTGATATTGCCTTATAATATCACACTACAATCTGCATTCAAAATGTGGATTGTAGTAAATAGAGCCCTAAGGCAGCAGGATGGGTCAGAAACAAGGCACCTGTTCTGTATCTCACAATCTGTATATCACTAGCTACAAATAAATAGATCAGACATGTCATTTACAATGTAAAATATCACCATTGTGTAACTTCATCAAAATTATTTACATGATTGAGAAAACGATTAAATATTGTACATGGAATAAAACAAACATTATAATGTGATACCGATTCCTGCTACATTGCAAAATGCGTTTGTGCTCCAATAAATAACTGTGTTGTCTCCTATGCTGTGTAATAAGGTGTCTGCTGCAACAAGGTACACGCCGAGAATGTAACTAAAGGTGCCCACACACATACCGACTTGCTCCCAATCAGCCAATGTACACGATTTCCCCTGAACTCTCCCCAGGCAGTCGTGGTCACGATTTGGAGTTAAAAATGTCCAATCTGACTTAAGATCTAACTTGCAGCCAGTGCATTGTATCCCAGATTGGCTAATCTGCCCTACAGCACGGCAGATCTGAAGATGCGATGTACGACGAGCGGGGACGCGCATCGGCATCGTGATCAAGTGTAGAAACCCACGATTTGGCCATTTTTTACATGATCTGTCGTCACGATTCGTCCAAATCGGCCAAATTGGATGAAAAGTCGGTATGTGTGTGGGTACCAAGTTACAGATAAATATAATCTCTATTATATAAGTTACAGATAAATATAATCTCTGTTATATAGAGAGCAAAGGGCATATTTTCATGCTATTTTAATTTGAATCTTCAAACACATTGGTATGTTATTCAATATATTGGTTAATATGCAGAAGACATTGCTGACATTACCCTAAAGTTGTGTCCCACCACCTGTGTTCTGGAACCAGCATCAGCAAATCTTCTAACATTTGAATTAATGTAATTGGTCCAATATTTGCTAAAATAACACAATGCTCTTTGCATACAGGCATTTTTCCTGAATGACTAAAGGAAGTCTTTGTTATCGTATCTATACCCTGACAGCATAACTAACTACAGGCCCTGGGGGTTTTTTTAACTCGAGTGGTTGAATGCTACACAACTAGAGGGCTTGGCTGTGACACTTGGTAATTAGTAGGGGAAGGCCTAAAGGGTCTATGTACTAAGCAGTGATAAGTGACAGAGTGAAAAGTGATAAGTCAGTGATAAGGTACCAGCCAATCAGCTCCCAACTGCCATCTCACAGGCTGTGTTTGAAAAATGACAGTTGGGAGCAGATTGGCTGGCACCTTATCACAGACTTATCACTTTTCACTCTGTCACTTATCACTGCTTAGTACATAGACCCCTAAATCTCATAAAGTCAACATTTTTGATAAGATCATTTTAAGCTGGGTACACACTGACAATTGATCGGCCAATGTATCGGGTGCCCGTCGGCCAGTGCGTACCAGCGCTATGTCTGTGAACGACGTCGTTCACAGACATATCGCTTTGGCTCTACTGCTCAGCCGATAGCAGATATATCTGTCCATCGGGCAGTGGGTATACTTGCAGCAGAGGCCAAGGGGAGGGGGGCGGGACACGCCCCCGGCCATCGGGAACCACAGCCAGAGGCAGATGATGGTTGTTCAGTGTGTATAAACGACCATCATCTGCAGATATATCGGTTCAGTGTATACCCAGCTTAACATATTTTATGTATTTTAGCAAACAGTAAATTACCACAAGCTAATTGATCCCCCCAGGCTATCCAATTAGCCCCGAAGTGCGGCCGCTTGAAGCAGGGATTTTCTTTCGGGACCTCTGCAGGCTGTGAAAAAAAAAGTCTCAGATAATTAGCCTGTTTTCGGGAAGCAGCCAGTGAAGACACATAGGTCCGTGAACTTGTCAGAGATTCTATGTGTATCACCAGAAAATAGATAAGCGGGCTCTAATTGAATTGCTAGAAGCTAAAAAAAAAATACAGTTTTTCTCCCCTGAAAAATTATCAGGGCTAATTGAATACCCCCCTCAATATATAAACTGCCTACACTGATTGGAGGGATTGGTAAGTATTTTTCAGGATGAACTTGGGAGGGGTATGGGAAAAAAAGTTAATTTTAATTGCAATTATTATTCCTATCCATGAAATATACATGTTGTTCTATGAATTTAAATTTTGTTTTATCATTTTAATTAGAGGGTGAAAATTAGTTTGGAATAATTGTTTGTAACCCTTAGTTATATAGAGGTACCTAAATATCAAATAGCTTTGTGTCTCTAGAGAACATCAAAGCTGGTTTCTAGTATTTTTTTGTCTGGGCAAAGAGGGAGAATGTTCGGCTTCTGCTTTTGAGTTATTGTCTTGTCTTTGCAACTACATAGGGAACCATAGCCGTTCAGTTAGTAAAACTAATTTGGGATGGAGATTTGTGGGTTGATTAAAGGTAACATTACATCATAATCAAAAAGTGAAATCTGTTATTGACTGATTGCACATCTTTAATGTTTTGTTTGGTTCTTATTCAGACTTGTTCTCATTGGTTCTCATTTCATGCATGTTCAATGCATAAAGCATAGAGTAAAAGTGGAAGTGGGCAAACTTGCCATTTCTGAACTTAAATCTTTCTAAGTTCAAACCATTTGTTGCTGCCCAGGAGAAGTAGAAATAGGATGCCCATACGGTGTGAAGGAAATCTCTTTTTTAAACCAAAAGCTTTAAGAGACTTCTGCATGAATGACCAAGTTAACCTACTGTATTGAATGCATAGTGCAAACTACTTAAGTACATAGGGTCTGATTCAGACCCGGTCGCAAGTGCTGAGTGCTCGCAACCGGGTCGATGGTGGCCCACAGCGCATGGGCGAGACCCAGCTAGCAGCAATCCGTCGCTCCGGGTCTCTCACCAAAGGGGGCGAGCTGTCGATGTTGAGTGACAGCTCACCCCATTTGGTGGGCGGGCCGGGGGGGTGGCTGCCGAAACGGAGGCGTTCCCGAGGGAACGCTTGCCGTTTGGGGGCGGCCCCACTGACATCACAAGTGATGTCAGTGGAGAGCTTCCGGCTCTGTTAGAGCCGAAAGCTCTCTGGGACTTGCGGACTTGCAGCCACAAGACCTTACCACAAGGGTCTCGTCGCAAGCTCAATGGTCGCGATGGTCTTGACCATCGCGACCATCATCATGGCCGCTCGCTATAGCTGTGGGTGGTCACCCACAGCTATGCGAGCGGCCAGGAGGCCACTCCTAAAAAAAACAGCGCCCGCCCTGACTCGCTTTTTGTGAGCGCCTCTGAATCAGGCCCATAGTCTATTAAGTTTGGTGGGTTTTGCTTGATTCAGCTGAGGAAAGTGGCACAAGTTCAAAAACTCCTGCTTTTCATTTATTGGTTAGCTAAATAAGCCACTGCTATTTTGTTGTGTTTGCTCTGATAACATGGCTCCTAATTCTACTCTAGGCCTAGTTTTTACAGATTTTAGTCAACTACGGTTATTTATGATCAATTCAATTTCAGCTGATAAAGTGGTTATTGTTGCATTTTATCTGCTTTTTCTGTTGTGATGCAAAAGGTATACAATACACCTCTAATGACAGCCGTATGGAGCTCCCAGAGAATAGGTACAGTAGCTGAGGCTTATTAGAGAGATTGCCCAATGCTAAACATTCCTGTGATCTTCGCTTCATTGCTTCTTGGAAGTTGAACCATTTTGTTTCATTCATTCGGCAATATTGACGTGTTTGGGGTAGCTAAATAAGATCAAATTAGGCTACTGAATAATTTGACCATGGGTTGGGACAGATCACTAACTGGGAGATGGACTATTTGGCTGCATCCAAAATTGAACTCAGTCCTAAATTACATTGCATGTATGTGAGAAAAGAAAGTATAGTCTCTGGCAGATAGTACATTTCCCCTTGGAGATGTGAAAATCTGAGTAGCAGGACTGAAATCCCAGGCAATTTACTAAGCTCAAAATCTCCATACAATGCTTAAAAACCCCACGCCCAGATAGCACTGTTATGTCCAATTTAATTAACTGCCAAAACATTCTGACACTTGGAGAACCACATGTGCTAGCATGCCCTGACACACACACAGTAAAATCCTTTATTTTTTACACTCCCCCACATAGCCTCATTCACCACTTTATTACTCCCTCAGATCAATATGGATAGGGTCCTTTTCCTTCCATGCAGGCATATCAAGAACTTGGAAAAATATTAAACCATATAAACGCCGTAGTACTACTACCTATGTTGAGGTCAAATCACACATGGCAGTTCACTGTCGGTTACTGCGATAGAAATGCATTGAAACGATTTGACTGGCCAGAGCGTGGTTCTATGGAGTTTATTAAGGTTATTACAATGGTGTGTGTCTTGTTATTTTTTATTTATACTTTTTTTTTACAGATGCACTACAGGTCCCAACAGGTATGTGAGAGGGTGGAGGTCAAAATCCTGTATAGAAGGATGAATCACTAAAGTTGGAGCCTGTGATTTGGAGTACACCAAAGTAGCAACTATGCTAAATGTAATGCTTGGTGATTGTGGTGATGGGTTGGTTGCTTGAGCGCTAACCCTAACCCACCCACACTATATGCATAAATGGTGCGAGCGGATTTACCTAACCACAAGTAACATATAGAAGTTTGTTTATGTCAGACAAAATGTATTCAACAAGATGAACTAATACAAGTTAGTATACTTTAAAATAAAACCATGTATAACATTTTAATAACAATCAACAAAATAGCATATAAAATCATTTCACCATAACAATCAGCTCTTATGTTCTAATGTCAGCCTAAAGACAGACATGGCTATATACTTTTATCGTACTATAAACCAAACCTGTAAATGAAAGCAAGCTAGAGTATATAAAATATGATCAAATATATTAGATTAATAAATACTTTTGTTATAGAGAAGAGTTCCTTCATTTTGAAAAGGATTAATGTCTAGAGCAGGGGTGAGCAATAAGCAGCCCTCCAGCTTCTGAAACAGTTGGGGGGCAGCTTATTGCCCACCACTAGTCTATAGTATAGAGAAGATATTTCCCTTCTATAGGTGCATACACACACAACGATTTTTTGAACGATTATCGTTAAACAATATCGTTTAACGATAATCGTTTGTAAAAATCGTTCACTTTCTGAGTCAAACGATGAACGATTTTCGTTCATGCGCATTCACGTTTGTAGTTTGTAGTTCAGTCAGACTTGTCAACTCAACGATTTTCAGTAAAGGAATATGCAAAAATCGTTTGTAGTTCTAAAAAATCGTTCATTACATTTAATGGTGCATACACACGATCAGATTTTTTCTTCAGATATGGACGATAACGATTTAAAAATCGTTCAGTCGTTCATATCTGAAGGAAAATCGTTCATATCTGACATGCCTGAACGATGGACGATCTACAATGCGCGTTCCCGTTTGTCAGATAACGATATCTGACATCTGATGGGTTTGCAGTCAGACTTGGACGATTCCATTCATTTTAATGCAGTAAAAAATCGTTCAATCGTTCAAATCGTCCAAATCGTTCAAATCGTTTAATCGTTCAGTCGTTCATCTGACAAATCTGACAAGTCTGACAAATCTGACCGTGTGTACGCTCCATTAATGAACATAGTAAATGAACAACTTTAGTAAACGATTTTAGTTCATTTTTTCAAGGGAGAAAATCGTTTACTAAAATCGTTCATTAACTAAATCGTTGTGTGTGTATGCAGCTTAAGGGGTAATGAATGACATGGTTTGTACCACTAGCTCTTTAAGCTGCATACACACACATAGATTTTGTTACCAACGATTTTATGAACGATTTTATGAACGATTTTCTGTCAGATTATCTGTCAGATTATCTTTCAGATTTTTTAAAGTGTAATGAACGATTTTTATGAACTACAAATGATTTTTGCATATTCCCTTAATGAAAATCGTTCAGTTGACAAGTCTGACTGAACTACAAACTACAAACTACAAACGTGAACGCGCATGAACGATAATCGTTCATCATTTGAGTCAGAAAGTGAACGATTTTTTCAAACGATTATCGTTAAACTATATTGTTTAATGATAATCATTAAAAAAATCGTTGTGTGTGTATGCAGCTTTACTATTAGTCTAAAGGGAAATCTTCATTTATACGAGTATTTGTCTCTATGTTCACGGTGGGTGCAAGTTGTGTCCCTTAACTCTGCACATTTTGCTATGGTTACTGGAACCAAGTTCCGGTATATCTGGTGTTTGGAATCTATAATTAGTGTTGTTGGCATTGGTTTTTCTTCTTTACATTGAAAGAGAATATCTTAACAATTACGTCTCTCTGAGGATCTTGATCCCCCAGTTTGCAGCAGTGGCTTCTGTGTGTTCTTTTAATTGGAATATGGAGTTTGTTCTGGACCTGAATGAAATATGAAATATACAAGTGATATATTGTTACAGACTTTGTGATTCCATTGATTGCAATATATTGTGGATATTTATGTTGTACAGTCTCTTGAGATCTTGGTTTTTCTCCTGGAGGTATTATAGTTCTTTATGAAGAATGTCCAGAATGTCTAATTGTCTCTTCTTTGAAACTGCTGCAACAATGCTGTCTTGTTGTCAAATTCGATTTAAGCTCATCAATAAATGAACGCGTATTGTGTATAGAGACGTCTTTTCAAGAAAAGTGAGACATGATCTTGTAGATACTGATAGTCCTTTTTTTCTTTATTGATGATTTGTGTATGATAGTTAGTATAAAGGAAACAGAGTTGTGCAAATAAAAGGAATTAATTTGCTTACTGATAGTCCTGGATGGGTGATCAGCATGTGGTTACTCTTGAATCAGGGGCATATCTATAATGGGTGCAAGGTGTGCAGGGCACATGGGCACCCGGGTCTAAGGGGGCCCACACCGCACACCCTACACCCATAGGTAATTATACCTATTTCTCCACTGTTTCCCAAAGTGTTGCTCCGTAGCCCGGACCGGCACTGTAGAGCAGCAAACACTCACTAGGAAAATGGAGGCGGCCATTTTCCCAGTGATTTGTGCATGCGCAGAAAAGATGTCCCCAGGAAAGTAGGCGCGGACGCCATTTTCCCGGAGACCCGCGCATGCGCTGTAGATTCTGGCATGAAGCCAGCATCTACAGCACTCAGTGCTGCTGAGCCACTGTCAGAGAGGAGGGCGCCCAAACGGAGGCTGCACACGGGCCCCCTCCTCTCTTAAAACTCCCCTGGCTTGAATCATGAGAAGTTTGAAAGGAAACTTATTCTTCACTGAAATATAAAGCACTGTCATTACACAAGTGACCACATGATGGCAGCAGATTTCTATTTCTGAACTGCAGTGCAAATGTCAGGTTTATTGTGTGGTAATTGCAATTAATGCAATAAAATACGTTTGTGTAGATGATGAAATGGCCTGATGTAAAGGTAGCTGATAAAGTCTTAATAAAGCCCAGGTGGAGGTAGCAGGAAAAGGTTCCCAGTTAGCAGTATACTGTACATTTGCTGTAATATCTTGCTGGGTCTCTGTAGGGGGCCTTACATAGAAACATAGGGCCGTATTCAATTAGACTGCGAAAAGTCGATATTGGCGATAATTAATCTCTGATGATGTCATTTTCGCATGTTTGAATTATCCCCGTATTAAATTTCAAAGACTTTTCGCATCGACTTTTCGCCAGTGCGAAAAGTGTTTGAAAAAAAACGGGGATACGTTTTCACAATGTTTTACATGGTGAAAAAAAGTGCAGAATTGGGGTTTAGGGGTGCAGGCTTAAAAAAATTAGCCTGCACCCCTGGGAATAGCCCCTTAAAGTGAACTTAGTAAAAAAAAAAAAAAATTAATAAAAAAAAATAGGGACACCCCAAAAAAATTATTTTCATTTTGGGGTTAAAAAAATATATATATGGGGAACAAGTTTTTAAATAATGAAATTAATTCAGGGGGGTTCCCAAGTATGCGGCAGGTGTTTAAAAGAATGCGGGTGGTAGCGGTAGGTGCATTTTTGAAAAATTATCAAAATGCACTTTAGGGACTTAAAAATATGCTTGCGCCCATTTTCATGTACTCCAAATTTGATGCCCAGAAAAAAACAAAGTGCTATTCTTCATCACTTCTTCAAAGTCGGGGAAAAACACCTGCCGCGGGTATTTAAAAATCCTGACAATATGCAGAAGGCCAAAACCTATAGTGATTCCCCATGTCAGGACATATTTTGGGGTGTGCCAGGAACAATTCCCGAAAATTCAGAGGACTTTTTGCCAGTGAGTTTTTCACCGGGTGCCGATTCCGCACCTTTTAAATTGAATACGGGGATAAGCGGGTACGCATCCGATACTTTAATCCCACTAAACCTCCGATGTGGAGCGAAAAGTCCAGCATGGACTTTTCGCTCCTATATTGAATATGCCCCATACAATTTGACGGCAGCTAAGAACCACTTGGCCCATCTAGTTTGCCCCCTTTCATTTATCCTTTTGGCAACTTCAACCCTATTTGCTCCTTAGGTCTCTCTTAAGGATATCCATATGCTTATCCCAAGCGTGTTTAAATTGTTCAACCGTCTTGTGTTGCATGGAGCATGGAGACTCCCCCTGGGTTATAACTCATCTGTTTCACTGATAGACCTCCCAATCTTCACTATGGTTGGTGTGAATGATAGAGTTCAGGTCTTAAATAAAAGGTTACTGTTGTGGGTCTCCCAGAGCTCACTTAGGGGCATATTAAATAACGAGTGAAATTCTTGTTATCACTCGTTACTAATCTTAAACGATGCACCAACTAATCAGCTCCTGTCATTTTTCCAACACATGACATTTAGGAGCTGATTGGTTGGAGCACCATTTAAGTTTAGTAACGACTGATGACAAGAATATCACTCATTATTAAATATGCCCCTTACTGTAAAACATGGAGATGTTTAGATCGCTTCTGGATACAGAGCCTACGCGACCTTCTGTGCTCACAATAAGATCAAATAGCGATTTCCATGATGTGTGAGGCCATGAGGGATGATTTAGGCACCACAATGGTATAGCTGTTGTTCCTATCAACATCAGAGGCACACTCCTATTGTATTCCTGTGATCCTACTAATGATACAATTGTTCTACTACCAGACTGTGATTTGAGGCCTTTTATGTCAGCGATGTCCTGAGAGCATACAGTGCTGCATACTTACCTACTTTTTCATCTCCTCAAATCAAATAAAACAAAATTAGGCACTAAAAGTGTACACAAAAGTCTAAAACACATCTAGAAATACAATTGTGATATAAGAAGTGTCAAACAAATAGAAATAATAAAGTGCATAGGTCAATCCACAGGGATGGCAAAGCTCCTTGTCTGAAATTCACATCAATTGTAGTGCCAGATTTATGGATCATGCCGCCCCTAGGCACAACATTACTGCCAAGCCCCCCCAACCCCCCCCCCCTCCCCCCTTGCCACTGGTGCTGCTATAGTGCTATATCACAAAAAACTTAGCAGCTACTTTGATGAATGGGGCAGGGGGCATAGGAGAAATTAGACAACAGTGAATCATGGTGGAGGTTCCTTGCAAGTTTGGGGCTGCATTTCAGCAAATGGAGTTGGGGATTTGTTCAGGATTATTGATGTCCTCAATGCTGAGAAATACAGGCAGGTAGTTATCCATCATGCAATACCGTCTGATTGGCTCCAAATTTATTCTGCAGCAGGACAACGACCCCAAACATACAGCCAATGGCATTAAGAACTATCTTCAGCATAAAGAAGAACAAGGAGTCCTGGAAGTGATGATATGGCCCCCACAGAGCCCTGATCTCAACATCATCGGGTCTGTCTGGGATTACATACAGAGATAGAATGATTTGAGCAAATATACATCCATAGAAGATCTGTGGTTAGTTCTCCAAGATGTTTGGATCAACCTCCCTGCTGAGTTCCTTCAAAAACTGTGTGCAAGTGTACCTAGAAGAATTGATGCTGTTTTGAAGGCAAAGGGTGGTCACACAAATATTGATTTGATTTCGATTTCTCTTCTGTTCATTCATTTTGCATTTTATTAATTTTTTAAAATAAACTATTCACTTCTATTTTTTAAAGCATTCTTACTTTGCAGCATTATTTCCACACCTACCTAAAACTTTTGCCCAGTACTGTATATATACATATTTTTGACACATACTGTATGGAGTATATTGAAATACAGTGTTTAAAACCTGAATAAATGGAGCATCCTTGAAAGATGACTCATATATAACAGGATATACTGAGACCTATGAGTTGAAAGCTGCCACCCCACAGAGATAACAGCTATACAGTTTGTAGATGGTAAAAGACAGCCATGGAAAAAAACACAAATAACCAATTAAATAGAACCACAACCACTTCCAATGAACATATGATGCATACATGTAACATGTAATTGGAACATGTATGCTGTAAATATGAAAATGTTACATGTATATAAGTGAATTAAACCTTTGTGACAGGGAATGTAAATAAAAATATAAAGGTGTGTGCTCAGTGTAGCCTCCATCTAATTCATAAGTGTTACTGTGTAATACAGCAGCTTGTGACACCAGGAGATGTGGTCCCCATTAATCTTATGGCCTATATTGTGTCATAATGGTCACTGAGCATCATTACCTATGACATCACTGCACTGTGTGTATGCTGGATACAACCACATCTCATCAGAGGTGTTTTTACCTTAGTGATTTCAGGTCACAGTATTTATTACAGAGATTTTAGTAAATGCTATAAGCATGGAGGAGGATGTGAGGAGTACTAGTTTGAGACCATCAAAGAAAACTAGAAAGAAGAGTAAGATTCCATCATGTCTGAGTGAGAAAGAGGAACCCTCAGGAGGAGTGAAGAGGAGATTAGGGAAGTGTAGCCCAAGTGGACAGGAGGGGAAGGCACGGAAGGTAGAGGCTGCCACCCCAGGACAGAACTGTCAGGGCCGACAGAAAAGAAGACTGAGCAGTAGAAGGGAGGAGAGTGGCTCTAAAAAGGCAAAGCAAGACAGAGGGGACCTGCCATCTCCCAGACAGGAATCAGAGCATAAGGAGCTGAAGAAACAACACAAAAGGAGACTCCTATGCGATGCGGAAATAGAGAAGAGCCAAAAGAGGGCTAAACTCATGGGTGTAACTACCACAGGTGCAAGGTGTGCAGCTAGCACCATTGGGTGGTACGTAGGGGCCCTTACAAACTATTGCTATGGGGCCTTTACAGACCTAGTTACGCCCCTGGCTAAACTATTTCCCGGACAGAAAGTGAGCCAAGAGAGAGGGGAGAAGCGGAGACGTGAGAGTGAGGATGGAGGAAGAGAGGCAAAGATCCCTAGGGATGAGGATGTCAGCAGGCAAGGTAGGTGATGATATGGGAGAACTACTGTAATACATATATAATCAGCATTGTGAGTGCCAACCTTCCCTGTATATCTTCTGTTCATCTTATGTACAACTTGGCTGCCACCTGAGGCCTTGAACAACTAGGACATTGTTGTTTGCTTTGAAAATATTAACTAGATTTTTATTTTGTTTAAGGGGTCAGTATTGCATCAGTCAGGAGGCCCCTAACATCGCCTCTTTCCTCAGGGGTGTATCTAGTGATCCAAGCGCCCCTGGCAATGTAATGGACTGGCGTCCCCCCCATGCAATGCCCCCAATAGTAATCCCCCAGTAGTAATCCCCCCTATGCTGCATTGCCCCCAGTAGTAGCCCCCCTATACAGTGCCCCAGTAGTAGTCCCCACATACAGTGCCCCCCAGTAGTAGACCCCAGTAGTAGTTCCCCCCAATACGGTGCCCCCAGTAGTGGCCACCCCCCTAAATTGCCCCCAGTATTGGCCACCCCTATACAGTGCCCACAGTAGTGGCCAACCCCCCCTTAAATTCCCCCCAGTAGTGGCCACCCCTATACAGTGCTCCCAGTAGTGGCCACCCCCATAAATTGCCCCCAGTAGTGGCCACTCCTATACAGTGCTCCCCAGTAACAGGCACACCCCCATAAAGTGCCCCCAGTAACTGCCACCCCCTATTTCATTGCCCTCACCCTGTAGTGCCAGGCTTACACACACAAACACACACACAAAGAACAAAAAAAAATTAAACTTAACTGGTCCCCGCTCCTGACGCGACCGCCGCTGTCCGCCCTGAGTCCCGGCCGCTCTTCTCCTGGATGGGAGAGGCGTCATGACGTATGACGTCTCTCCCATCACATGCTGCGGGGGGAGCCGGAAGACGGAGCTCATGAGTGAGCTCCAGCCGGCTCCCTCCGTGGACGACACAGCAGCAAATGAGAGTCTGTCTGACTCTCATTGGCTGGCTGCTATTACAAACACACAGCCGTGTAGGGCAGACCACTCTCATTGCGGTCTGCCCTACACTTGTGGGGCCGGGGGTCTTGTCCATCCCTTGGCTACTGGTGGCACTGCCGGGCGGCGCCCCCCTTTGGTCGGCGCCCCTGGCGAGTGCCATCCTGGCCAATGGGTAGATACGCTCCTGTCTTTCCTCTCTGCACTTTCATACTCTGCTGGGGGCTGGATGTTTTGGCAAGGTAGGTCATTTGCTTCTGGAGGTTTTCTTTTCATCTGAAATTTATCTGAAATTCATGCTGACAAGGATTTAAATAGAGGACAAAAGAAAAAACTTGGAACATTTTCACCTTAGTCCCCTAACAATTAGAGGTCTCCAAGGTATTTAAGCAAACACTATACAGTATCTATTTATGAGAATCATCCCTAAATGTGTGGTATCAGTATTTCCTCCCTCCATCCCTGCATAGCACATGGGGCCCTATCTTAGTAGTTATATATTCGGCAGCTGTGGTCCCACAGGGGGAAACAACATAGATGTGTTTTAGTTTTTGTTTTATTTTTTCAGTCATCATTGTTTGTTTTGTAGGTGATGTTGGCTACATGTCACAGCACCAACACATTAGTAGCTGTGAAAATCCAGAAGAAAAAAGCTGCCAATAATGAGCCTATAAAGAGGGAGTGCTGCGTGCTGGAACTGGCCAAAGACTGTCCCTTTCTCACCTCCGGTCTCTGGGCCTGATTCAGAGCCGGATGCTCTGACAGTGCTCTCGCTCTGAATCATGGCCGGCCTTCTTGTTTTTTAGACCGGCCTCCTGGCCGCTGGCATAGCTGTGGGTGACCACCCACGGCTATAGCGAGCGGCCAGGAAGATGGTCGCGATGGTCAAGACCATCATGACCATCGGGCTTGCGACGAGACCCTTGTGGTAGAGTCTCGTTGCAGCAAGCCCAAGAGAGATTGCGGCTCAAACAGAGCCGAAATCTCTCCCACTGACATCACTCGTGATGTCAGTGGGGCCGCCCCCAAACGGAGGCGTTCGCATGGGAACGCCTCCATTTGGGCAGCCACTCCCACGGCCCACCCACCAAAGGGGGCGTGCTGTCACTCAACATCGACAGCACGCCCCCTTTGGTACGAGACCCAGAGCGATGGTTTACCCGTCGCTATCCGGATCTCGCGCATGCGCACGATGGAGCCAGCTCCGTCGTGCGCATGCGCACTGGGCCACCATCGACCCGCTTGCGAACGCATAGCGCTCGCGAGCGGGTCTGAATCAGTCCCTCTATTACTTCCAGACTGAGGTATGAAATTAGGTTCCTAATTATTTTTAGTGGTCACTGCAGAAAAGTCTGATAACAACAAAACTCTTTATTACACTCACAGCGATAGAAAAAGGACATGTCTTACCAGCTTCATTATTATTATTCTATGGATGACTGTCACATCCATCTCCTCACTATGGTCTATTGTACCCCCACTGGGTACTAATAACTACCATCCTGTCCCAATAGTTACTATTGTCTCAGCTATGGCTCCCTTTATAATGGAGGCATCTAAGAGCAGAGCTCCCTATGCCCTTGGTTTCATGTTTGTACTTTCTCTATCAACATCCAATGTCCTTGTTCTGTCTCTATATATATAATGTAATTTATGTATGATTTTCTATAGCTGCTGGCAGGTGCTGCAGAGCTTTATGGCCAGTTATAAACAGACAATGATGATGATGATTGCTACTGATTTTCTGTAACAGGTGCATTGCTGCATGGTAATGGAGTTTGCCGGTGGAGGGACCCTCAGAGATCTGATGGCCAAACATGTCATCTTTGAGAAATCCGCAGCTGTGTAAGTCACATAGAGAACAGTGTATGATGAAGTAATGGTGTGAGGTTGTATATCAGTCACACACATTAAATGTATCATAGGTACCATATTCTCTACTCACCAGATAGTGTAGAGGAAATATAACGCTAAGTTAGTGACATAAAGGAGCAGTATATGATTAGGGTTTGTGCTCCTACCCTCTAACAATGTATATCTAGGGGGACACTGGTTGGTGAGGACTCAGAGTCCACATGGAACACTTGGCCCTGAGCACTCTATAAATACAATATGTGTAAGAACTGAATACCTACCTCTGTGTGTAAGCAGGAATCATTTGTATCACATTAGACAATGCACATTAAGCCGCCAACTGTGTTACAGGTCACACCTATACCTTCTACCTTATATGTATCAACAGGAAGGAGGAATCAATTATAAAACCAACATAAACACAGGGAAACACATAAAACCTACACAGATAGGGCCCTGGTTAGAATCATATCCATGGCCTTAGCCGTGGTGAGGAAGCAATGCTGTCCACTATGCTACAAAACCAGTTTCCTCATATATTGAGTAATGAATGACATTTGTGCTTTGCTTACATTATAGTGTATCATGTATATTCCATCATGTCTCTCTGTCTCTTCCTATTAGGTTTTATTCTGCAGAGATAATTTGCGGAATCCAATTTCTGCATATGCATGGGATAGTTCATAGGTAAGTGCTCTATCTGCCTCTCAGTATGATGTGTTCATTATATTATACTTTCCGTGTCTCTGTGGTTCCTCTATACGGACCTACTATAGTTATTATGCTTCTCATTAGATAGCAAAATGTCTATTGTCTGTTAATTGAGTTGTACATTTCTTAAGACATGTGTAATTCAAAATACTGTATAAGTATGAGGCCTTTTCAAGATATGATTAAAACAAGGTAAGAACTACAAGTGACAATGTCCCAGCAGGTTATGACTGCCAAGGTTCGGTGAGAGTTATAGTTACAACATTCTTGCCTATTCTACCAGAATGTCCGGGAGGCTCCCGAAACTTGGGTGGTGAACCCGGCCACCCAGAAAAGCTGACAAGTCTCCAGGCAACAGCCTACACCCCAGTGCCACACTTAGGTTTACGCACCCTTCCTTAATAATAAGCTGCCCCCTTATCTCTGACTACAGAAGGTAACAGATGACTCTGCAGTGACTGCACGTGGAAGCTGGCAGACAGGTACTTAGTGGGGTGTGGGCAGTTGCAGTGGTGCATGTCAGGTGGCATAAGTGACTGTAATGCCCTTACTCATAGCCTTAGAGTTTCTCTCCTCTGCTCATTGTGTCCTCTCCTATGTCCATTTCTGTCTCTTTGTCACTATTATAACATTTACATACAGAACCTGTTATTCCTTTGTCTACTTCAGAGACCTCAAGCCAGCGAATATCCTAATCAGTAATGAGGGGCATGTAAAGATTGCTGATTTTGGCCTGGTTGTAGAGAACATCTATAGAAACTACAAAACTGCTGATTTTGTCGGGACCATTAAGTATATGGCCCCAGAGGTAAGTTGTATCAGGAGGTGTTGCAATAGATTACCCACTAGCCCTAAAGTAATGAAGTATTCTAGAGATGTCTTAGATTTTATCAGGCTACCAAGCTGCTATGGAACTACCTATCCCATCATGTCCTGTTACCAAAGCACTAACAGGGCATTCTGAGACCTGTATCTCCATGGCAGCTGAAGGGCTTCAGGTTACCTACATTGGGCCTGAGTCAGAGTTGTACGGTATTGCACAGCTACAGGGAAGCAGCTGTGTGATACAATTCACCTTATATGCTAATGCAGCAGGAGGCGTTCTAGTAGAAAAGATGCTTCCTGCCAGCATCGGAAATCTGAGTGTTGCATCCTAATGCTGGGTACACATTGGGCGAAATATATCAGCTGTTCAATTGAATGGGTAATATATTACAAGCACATAGGGGGGGTGTACCCCCGATATACCTGTGAACAATGTAATTCACAGACATATCATGTTATCTGTGTAGCACAGCTAATGGCTGATATGGGGTGGGCAAATTCAAATGCCCACCCAGCTGTAACATCAGGATGGTAAGTGTGTATACCTGAATTTGCTAGTTGGCTGTCAAGTTGACCTAGTGTGTACTCAGCTTAAGACGCAGCATCGTATCATCTGCAAAACCATCAGCCTAACTGTAAGGTTACCCAGATTGACCCTCGCAGCTTTATAGCTGAGGCCAGGAAGTCTGTGTGGGAAGATGCAGACCCTGGCCCCGGTACTCCCAGAAAACAGAGGTGACATGCCATCATTTTCCGGAACAGCTTTGTGTTATGCATAAATATTTGCCAAAAGCTGCTCATCCCAGTCTATGACATTTGTGGAAAAGTCCTTTCCACAGGGAGATATTTCTTACATGGATAGAAGTATTTTTAATTTATTTTTTTTTCTCTTTCCTCACATTCCAGATCTTCAGAATGGAGCAGTATGGAGCATCTGTTGATTGGTGGGCACTTGGCATCATCCTAAGTATTATGCTGACAGGAAAGGCCCAATATGAAGCGCCAGGCACAAAATATTCACCTTACATGAGTAATATCACCTCTCAAAAGACCTTGGATACAAAACGGCTTACATACGCTGCTGCTGACCTCCTGACCAAGGTAATTATATTACATTAGATTAGAGGCGCGTATAGAAGGTGTAACCGCAAATTTACACTTTTCCCTGATATCATAGAACAGTCACAATTCTGCCATCAGCTCTGATCTTATAAACCTCACTAATTGTCTTGCTGTAAATTCTCATATAACATTGTCCTATGGTGTAAAAAAATGACTTTCTCCCAATTTATCCAGCTCCAGAATAACAACAGCGAATTGCGCCTTGGGGTGAGAGGAGACATCAGGGGTCACCAGTTTTACTCCAATACCAACTGGAAGAAATTGGAGAGGGGGAATATTGCTCCTCCATTCCAGCCAACACTGGTAAGTATGAGACAGACAGACAGACACTTTTGTTACTTCTGTTATTATTAGGAAACTAAACACTAGGATTTTTTCTCAGAAAACTGATCTCCATCTACAACATACAGAGGAGCCCATCTCAGTGTTGGTGTCCCCCGAGACGAGCTCCAGACTATCAGCATATGTCTGTATCTCTGGGATTCCTTTCTGTCATCTTACCCGGGATAACTGAATGACTGGAGGACTCTAGTACCTTTATAATAACATGTGTCAGGTATGTAAGTCACCGATCACATAGAAGAAAATAATAGACAGATATTAAGTAACACTGACTGTGTTCCTTTGTAAATGACGGGTGACTTCTATTTATACACTGGGATGAGATATGTTATGTAGAAGGCCAGGAAATTGGAGATTTCCAAGAGGGTTTTTCTTCATTTGGAAAATGACCCCAATCTTTCCTCATACTACCCCTGACACGTTGTTACATTAAACACAGTATAAACTAAATTGAAAAAATATCCAATTTCAGTTAAACTTAATAATACACACTCAAAATACTAATGAAGACCTGTCCTCTTACAGGTAAAGGGCCTTAAGTAATAGCTTGTGAGATGTAGACATGGGGCAGATTCCAGCACGACTGTCCATATTTATAAAGCGCCAAAAATGATAAGGCAAAACCAAGTTGGTCTTGCCTTTTAAATTATTGCTTCTTTAAAAAAAATATGGCTGAAGTAGTTCTCCACTGCTCCCTACACCATGGAGAGCTCTGTATGGAGATGCAAGGATACAGGAGTGATGTAGACCAGTGCTTCACGGGGAAGAGACAGCCTACATGTCAGAATCGAGGTTCTACCCAATAAAGAACCAAGAGATCAACTATTATATATAGTGGTGGTTGTGTGACCCTGGTGCTATCCACATGTGATAATGGAAAGAGGTGGGGGAGGATGAGCAAATGGCAAAAAGGATATAATAGATTGTATATAAAATGCTGCTCTGCTTCTATGGTATCTGGTTGCAGTGTTTTCAGCATGGCATCATATATATGAAAATAACATAGAGACTTAGAGAGACAATAATAATAACATATTTGGCGTAAGTATATATACCGTAACCTGTTATATGTCCTCAATTAGTTGTTGTAGCCACCTTACCAGAAAACAAGGAGACAGAGTGTTAAAATAAAGTAACACATTTAATTATAAAATACATAAAATATACATGAAACATAAATGGAATTTCAGGAAAAAAAGCTGCCCAAATAGGAATGTTACCAGATTGATGAATCACACACATTGGCAGCCTCCTTATATGTGACAATCAACTTCCTTGCAGCTTTGGTGACTGAAAACAGAAGTGGAAATGTCAGAGCTTCGTCCTGTGGGGATGTAGTCCGGAAGCCGACAGTCTAAATCCCGACCGCCGGCTTCCAGACACTGTAATCCCGGCGTGGTACTAATGACAGGCGTCGAAAACTTGACGCCTGTCATTAACCAGATGCTGGAAGACCGACGACCGGCATACCGAACGACGGTAAGCCGGGTGCCAGGCAGGGACAGCTGCGGGGTGGGGGGGTAAGTTTAGGGCTCCCGGGGGGACTTAGGGTTAGGTACCCCCCAGGAGGGTTAGGGTTAGGCTAGGGGAAGGGGGGGTTGGGGTTAGCCACCCCCGTGGGGAGGTTAGGGTTACACAGTGGGGAAGGGGGGGGTTAGGTTTAGGCACTTAGAGGGGGGATTAGGGTTAGGCACTTGGGGGGGAGGTTAGGGTTAAGCACCCCTAAGGGAGGGTTAGGGGGGAATTAGGTTAGCGATACTTACCTTAGGACGATCAGGATTTTCACCCTTGCCATGCTGCCGGGATTTGAACCGCCGGCCATGCGTCTGGCGGTAATACTTACTACACCCGTCCTGTGTATATAAAACACCATGCCTGTTTGTTTCATCTCAGATGAATGCACATCTGCAGCGATCACATAAGCACCAGGCTGATGACAGCCGTATATTAAACATAAGAAAAAGAGAGGGTAGGCGTTTCAAAAATAAGCAATAAAATAAATCTAAAAGCAGCTCACCAGAGAGGAGTGGTTAACCCCTATGGAACCTAAGGAAGAATGTAGAAAGAACTGGAAGCGCTAAATTGACACTATGAGCCATATCCAATTAGCCCCGAGCATATTCAGATTTAGCGCATAATCCTTACCATCAATGCTGTGCTGAGGGAAGCAATATAATAGCACCTCTTTGCAGTGGACTATATGGAAACTAAGATGGAGGCTGCACTATGACCTACCCAGGATACATTTGGGAAACTACTAAGGAAGCCTGATGTTCAGTTAAGCTGATATCAGGCTGACCACTAGGTGGAGCTTATACAGAACAAATGCATATGGAAAACAATGTTGAAGGCATGAGAAGGATATTGTGAATTTGTGTATGACTAGGGTACAGCTTTGTCAGCAGTGTATATGACTTTGTATGGGTAAATGATTGTGTACATGATGCAATTAAAATTAGTTCATCCCCTTACACTACAAGCAAATAAACATTATCAGGGAGATATCTGATGTTCTATAATTCAGATTTCTAACTTTACATTTACATCATTATCTAATGTGAAAATGACACAAAGGGCTCTATTTACTACAATCCGCATATTGAATGCGGATTGTAGTGTGATATTACCGAGTGAATTCGCATTGCGAATTCAGGCAATATAACAGGGATTTACTATAAATCCCTTGCAGGGACAGAGCTTGTGATAAAGCTCTGTCCCTGCAGATCCCATCCGCACTCTAGTCGCGGTATTTTCGGAACAAATACCGCGACTAAGAGCCCGCGCATGCACCGACCCACCGTCGCTGCTACCCCCCACCAATGCTAAGCCCCGCCCCCCGCGACCCACCCCTCCCTTCATTACACTTACCTGCATCCTCCTGGCCTCCGGTGATCTTCTCCAGGCTTCCCGATCAGGTGATCTCCCATACTGCACTGGGGCCCGATCACCTGATGACCGGGACGCAGTGCACTATGGGAGACCAGCTGACCGGAGAGGAGCCATCACCGGAGGCCCGATCACCGGTCCCTGGATTCAGGTAAGTAAAAAAAAAATTAAAAATTTTTTTTTTTTTTTTACAGCAATCAGCTTGCGGTCTGTTTAGACCACATAGCTGATTACTTGTACCGGCTCCCGCCTCTGCTCTCCCCGTTAGAGCAGAGTGGGAGCCCGGTAACCGGGGGAGACCCTGGATAACGCCACCTCCAGGTGGCGTTATTATCACAGGGCTTCCCCCGGTATTTTTTTACAATTTATTTTTAGTAACTCTGGTCGGATCACATTTTCCATTACAATTATGGGAAATGCGATCTGCTTTACTAAAAATAAGTGATACTAGGGGTTGGAGTAGAATTTTACTAATTCTACTCCAATTGCCCTGTAATAACTACAGGTGAAACTAAAATAATGTGAAAAGGGTGTGAAAACACCCTTTTTCACTTTATTTTAGTAAAAATAATGTTAATAAATAGAGCCCTATATCACTTAAACATAATGTAATATATGTAAAAGAATATATATTTTTTTAAACTAACTTTAATATTTTGCGAAAAATATAAACATAAACATGTGACGAGCGCTATAACAACATCAGACCACAAATGTAATAAGATTTGTCCAGCAGCCTTTCCAGGTCTAGGAGTATATGTTATAATTTCAGCCTTAGGATCACACATTGTCTTATACTCCATGGGGGAAACCTGTATACAAGAAGGTGTATATTGTAACAATATAGGCCATGGAATATGCCTTACCATGCACTTACATCACATGCTGTAATTATTAATTACACACTTTTTACACATTTAGCAAAAAGTATCTTATTGTTCTATAATTTGTTAGGGATAATTTATCATCATATGGGGTAAGACAACATTTCCACATGTGTCATAATAATGTTACTGAAGCGAATTATTGATAATAAGTTGTTGCTTGATGTTCATTTTAGATATAATTCATCTCATGTTTTTCTTTTTTTTTTAACAGGTCTCTGTAACCAACATAACAATGGGAAAGAGCTGGACATTGTTTAGTGACCACCTGCGCACTTCACCTTTATATACATCTAAGACACTTGTGTGCTGCAACCTTTCCGGACTTACTCTGGCTCCTATCTAACCATTACAACATTAGTGGTATATATACCGTTGGAGCTATATTCAATTCTAATTCTGAAGATTAAACCAATATCACCTTATACATTGTTACACGTGGTCTGTTGTTTATTACATTGGGGAATATGAGACATGACAGCTTCTGCTATTCAAAGGAAAAAGAAAGGTCCCAGGAGGAGCTAAAATTAATTAAATAAGATGCGGCTGCCCATAAAGAAGGATTGTGCAGCACCTTCAGCAGTTCAAATAAAGGCACAGACAGTAAGGACTGCGCAATAGCTACAAAATACAAGTCTCTGTGGTAGATAACCAGCACATTTAATATACATTTAAAAAAAAAAACATACACATAAGTAAAAGAAAAATAATATATAAATATATAAAACAACTAAGATCATAGTATCCAGTTAGAGGCTTTAGGAAAATAAGTCCAAATTGTCTCATATTGTGCTGGAGACTAAATAGATAGAAACCACCAATGCTGAATGATTGCTTAAAAAAGACAGGTAAGGTATGTAGGAAGCCCGGCAGCAAGTTAGATGTCTCTTTTTGTTTTTTCATAGATACCATATAAACACTAATAGTATATGAGAGAGAATGTGATAACAGGAAACCAAGCACTAAAATGTTGCTCTGCTATTAGCATAACTGGGAATTAGTGAAATCAGTATCTCACCACTGCTGGATTGCCCTGTCTGTGACCTTTGTTAAGGTGGAGCATTTTGAACAGGACACCGATTCAGCTCCTCTTATTATCTTTTGTTATTTGGCACCTTTGCTGGCAGCGCAGTCCACGTCGGCTTCCCCAGAGTCGGTGCAGTCGTCTGCAAACTTGCAGGAAACTTTTCCTTCCCCCTGACAGGTCCATTTTTGCAAGTTTACCATTAGCTAGGGGTGTTAAGTCCTGGTGCTGCGCCTTTGGTTTCTCATTCTACATCTGCGAATGTGGCTATGGATTTTGTGCCTGTTCTCCCTTCTCCCTCCTCTGCAGGTGTTGCTGCGGCTATGACCTCTGCTGACAAGATTGATGACGCAGTGGTTTGCTGAATAGATTGGTTGCGTTGCTTAAATGGGTAACGTTAGCTGGACGGAAATGATAGCCGATAGATCTTGATCTATTGACGCAGGTCGAAGGTGTGTGCTTATCGCAATTTGAATTTCATTTGCTCAAATTGGCATTTGCAATGGCGTCACGGCGCATTTCGGGTTAGTGAGTTGATGGCACCGTGCACGCTTCGGCGTCTGCGCTGCTTTGTTGGGACATATTGTGCGGCGAGGAACCTCTGTTGCGCAGGTTTAGTTGTGAGTAGTTCACGAATGATCAGTTCAAATGAACTGATCTTCAAAATGAATTAGTTCAATCAGTTCACAGCTCTGGCAATGATCAGTTCATCATGATTTAAAACACGTGGGATTCCCCATCAGCTAAAGACACGGTGCTGAGTGCTGCATGTTATATGCTGTAGTTTGTTTATTCTACAAGAGATAGGGGGAGATGTATCAAACAATTGGCTTCCATCATTTTATAGACAGTGTTAGATAATTGACAGAAGCTGGCATATACAACCCCTAGACTATCACACCCATTATGTCCCTAAATAATGAAAAAAAAGTAAAAGTACAAGCCTTGCAAAGCAACAATTTAGACATTTTTTAAGGAAGAAGTGGTAATAAATATCACAGCCAGTGAAATGCTGGCCTTGAGGTCCTATGGAATGAGACACTCGTCAAGTGCTTTAGTTATAGCTGGAACCATTTGCATCTCCTGTGGCGAGATTTACGTATCATGTTCCTTATCCCCAAGTGATTGTGAATATTGTCTTCCAGGTAGAATACGTCTAGATTGAATACAATGGGCCAGATTTATTACAATCTGCTTTTTTAATGTTGATGTAATAATTTTTGCCTAAATTTGCAAGTTGCTTATTTAGCAATCTCACCTTCCCAGAGACAATTTTGGATAAGAGCCCGTACTGATGAAGAGCTGGAAGCAGAGAGGTAGCTTATGCTATCACTCAGCTTCTCTGCGACCTGACAAACCCCTCTGGCATAGTCATCTGGGTTATGGATCCATAGATAGACAAGCTGGGGGTTCGGCTGGTGCATCTGGTAGGGGGGTAGTTGCAACTTAGTTTGCACTGGCATCTGAAAGTTAGTCCACTTTTTCCTGCATTAAAAACATTTCAGTCTGCATTAAGAGTCGGATTAAGGGGGGTGGCATAGGGGGCAAATGCCCCAAGTCCACTGCTGCCATGGAGTCGGATTGGAACAGAGGAATGACCAAACTTTCCGGCTCATTGCTGCCACCTGCGGACGCATATCTGGGACTGAATACCAGCGTGCAGGTGAGGTCTCTGTCCGGAAAAGTACTATAGTGGATCTCCTGCCCAGCCGCTATTTCACCTTTTGCTGCACTTCTTCTTGTCACTCACAGGAACTATTAGTGAGTATTTAAGCCTTTGACCACGGAGGTCTTTATTATATATTGGTGAGTGTATTGCAAGGATTGTCCACTAAGACTATCTATACCCATTGGATATACTGTGCCCCATTCCCTTTGAACATTACCATTAAACACTACATCTGCTCTACTGTAACAATATAGGGACTGTTTACATCACAAGTTATGTTATGCTGTTAGATATTATGTTTTGCGGAGCCATTTGGCAATGAGAATCATATGTCTATTTTATTTGTTATTACATGTTCTTTATTGTGCACATTGTGTGTTTTAGGTTAATGCATAAATTGTGTTTTTGAGGCCTTTTAAAGAACTCCCAACTGGTATAATAGAATACTAAATTCTATATGGTGCTACACTTTTCCTTTCTTCTGCCTCATACATTTTGTGGGAAGCAGTACCAACTGTGAGAGCTGCCGTTTGGAATTTGGGATGCGTACAGCCATATATTAGCACACCTATAATCGTTTTTGGGTTTATATAAACTTACCAATGAGGAAAGAGAGTTTCTCGTCTCTCATATTACAGATCTAGAACTCGCTTTGGTGATCAAGTCGCTACCGGTTGGTAAAACACCAAGGCCTGATGGTTTCTCTGCATCTTATTATAAAATACTCTCCTCCCATGTTGCACCGCATCTTTTGACTCTATATAATTCTCTTCTTGCCGGTAAACCAGCCCCTATGGACTTCAATGTTGCTCAAAACATAGTATTACCTAAACCTGATAAAAATCCTGCCCTTGTTGTGTCTTACCGTCCAATATCCCTTCTCAAACAAGACTTCAAAATATATGCTAAAATATTGAGCTTGCGTCTACACACACTCCTTCCCAAATTACTCCATCCGGCTCAGACGGGCTTCGTTAGAGGCCGTCATTCGGTTTACAATGTCCGTACACTATTGGCAGCTATAATTAAAACTCATCAAGCCAAAAAAAAAGGGAATCTGGTTGTTAACTCTGACACCAATAAGGAATTCAACAGGGTGTCTTGGTCTCATGTTTTTAATGCGTTATACAAAGATTCCACTGCCTTTCTCACTGTTAACTCCTTAAACACATGTCACTTTCCCTCGCTCGTAGTACATGGCAGGGATGTCCATTATCCCCACTTTTATTTACCCTGGCCCTAGACCCTCTCCTGCGCCATTTTCTCAAAGAAACCAGATGGAAAGGTATTAGACTTGTGCAAACAGAAATAAAATTCTCAGCTTTTATTGATGACCTCCTGCTATATTTTGCTAATCAGCAAATGGCAAAACTTTTACTGGAGTCTCTGCTCCAACGATTTGACCTTATTGCAGGCTTCAAACTGAATTATGCATTGGCCTTTTTTGCTGAAGCTAAATTGGGTAGGGTGGAATGCCTTCCCTTTTAAATGGGCTGGTGACTGTTTTAATTGCTTAGGTTGGTATAAGAATTCCTACTCAGCTCTCTAGATTATATCAGGTGAATTATGCACCACTTTTCATGAAGACTGTTCTTGATCTTAACAAATGGACACACCTTACTTTATCTTATGTGGGCAGATGTCATCTTTATAAAATGATTTGTTTTCCCAGATTTCCTTATGTACTCCACATGCTTCCTATTCTGCCGTATAAGAGGGATGTGGGACTCCTGAATACAGCTATGACCAAATTCATATGGGCAGGCAAGCATCTACAAGAGAGATTTGGGGGGTGTTAATCTGCCATGCCTTAAGCAATATGCTTTAGTGGCTAATTGTAGAATCGCTGGTGACTGGATAGGAGGTGCCGATGTGTACACCACCAGCTATATGGAGCAGGCCTTTCTCCCAGACTGGAACCTAGTGTCTCTTCTACATACCTCTCCGCTTTCTCTCCCCCTAGAAGTTAGAGACAATATGTTATTGCACATTACTTGTATGGCATGGCGTCTGTTCGATCTCTTTTCTTGTCACTATGGGGAAATCCCTCCTTTAAACCATATAAATCATCCCAGATTTTTCATACTTGGTACATGGGAGGTCTTTGATATGTTCATCACTTCCTCCATGCGAGCAATTTCACACACGGTCCCAATTGCAAGAAAATTTCCCAGCACTAACAATTCCTCTATTTCTGTTTTTACAAGCCACCAATTATATACAATCAGTGCCGAAGGGTTTGACTAAGGAGGATCTGGGATGTGGACTGGATGGTGCACTGCGTCACAGGCCTGGTGATCCATCTCTTATATTTATGCTCACTTTCCCAAATTAATGTAGAATCTGGCACTTTGGGATTATTAAAGTGGAAGACTAAGTGCTTTGATCTCCCCATAACAGACATATTATGTTCCTGTCTTAAAATGAACGAGCACCTAGTATCTATTTCCTATACAGAAATGCCCCATTCAAATTTTGCATAGCGCATATTTGACCCCAGAACTGAAATACCCTATTCAAGAGGCCCCTTCATCTGATTGCTATAAGTATGGCGACCAGGAGGCAGACCTAGTACACTGCCTGTGGGGGGATGTAGTCAGAAAAATGACGCCCGGGAAGCCGTCTGACAGAATCCCGGCATTGAAATCTCGAGTTAGGACTAAAGACAAGTGTCTAAATCCTGATGCCTATCTTTAGCCCAATGACGGAATCCCGATAGATGGCTTCCCGAATGAAGGCAAGCGGGGACAGGGTTAGTGTTAGCCATCGGGGGGAGGGTTAGGTTTAGGCACCCCCGGGGGGGATTTAGGGTTAAGCATCCCCCGGGGAGGGTTAGGGTTAGGCTAGGGGAAGAGGGGGTTAGGGTTAGACACCACCGGGGGGAGGGTTAGGTTTTAGGGTGTGGGAAGGAGGGGTTAGGTTTAGGCACTCTGGGGGGACTTAGGTTTAGGCACACCCCGGAGAGGGTTAGGCTAGGGTAAGGGGAGGCTAGGGTTAGGTGCCACTGGGGAGACATATGGTTAGGCACCACTCCGGGAATTTTAGGGTTAGGCACCCCTAAGAGAGGGTTAGAGTTAGGGGGGTAGAGGGATAGGATAGCCATCAGGATTCTGCTTGTCCGGGCTTCCGATGTCGGCATTTCACCCAGAGGCTGCATACCGAACCCACCTGTGGGCATGCCCTAAAGTACTAATTGTACAGAGCAATCTTCAAAATTACATCAATGATGTCCTTAAAATTAGATTTATGATTACTAAACTTTGGGGGTTTTGGGACATTCATCCCGGCACCGTCTGCCTTATCTAAGGGTAATCAACTTTTTACTTACAAAACTAGCAGCTACTGACAAAAAACTATATTATCTAAGTGGTAGCCCCGGACCACCCGTCCATGGCTCTGCTACATCCTAGAGTGTCCTTCTTATTTTTGATGAATTGGACGGAAGCATCCATTCATAAAGATAAAATGGTTGACAAAAAAAACATTTTAGTACATGGCTCCTGTACATACACACTCTACCCCCAATGACGAAGGAGGCTTTACGAAACTGTTTCCAGCTCACATACTAATATAACTTGGAAGTTCTCAGCAATGGGATTCCTTTCTGAGACGTTTCTGTTACATCCATGTAACTCCATGTTTTAAATTACTTCATGGTACCACAGATCGGATTTTACTGTAACTATATTTGAGTTGTGGTTTTAATTACACTCATGCTACTGTATTTTGTACCTGTATTTTTTGGTTTTGATTACCTACCTGTGATTATGGTATACTTGCATTATTTTAAATGTAACCCAGATGAGTACTTTTATTGTATCAACCTGTCAATAAAATATGTTTTAAAGAAAAAAAAAAGTATTGTTACCCAATTAAGGAGGCTGTGTTTAAGAAATGATAGTTTGGAGCTGATTGGTTGGTGATATATATTTCACAATTTTATCTCACATTAAGCTTTGATACATATGCCCCCAAGTCCCAACATTTTGACCTGTTAGACTACACTATATACTTTTCATTTTATTTGAGTGAAACATCTAAAGACAAGAAGATCGCCATCATCAAGAAATTCATTACTTTGTGTGGACTGTTCAACTCGGGTGGGGAACCTTTTTTCTGTTGAGGGCCATTTTGATATATAGAAAATTATTCGTGGGCCTGGTGCAGGTCACGCCCTCTCCGTGTGACATCACACGGGGTAGAGCCACAATCGCCAGTGATTACAACAATGCCCAGAGCATCCTCAGGTGTAAGAGCAGCTGTGTGACTGTCTGAAACGTCCTAAGGACGCTCCAGGCAGCACTGCTGCATAGATTCTGGCTGCAGGGTGACATTCTAGGCACCCTGCTAGTCAGATGAGGCTAGCAGAAAAAAGCTCCGAGGGCCAGACCAAATGATTCAGAGGGCCTTATACGGCACCCGGGCCTGAAGTTCCCCATCCCTGGTTTAAATGAACTGTTCCACAACTTGTGAGTCTTAAAAAGATCTCGCCCACATCGAATAGATTTCCAATCAACAGATTATATAACTATATATATATATATATATATATATATATGGTAATCCACGGACTGGCACTCAACAAGCTGTGCATACCACATAAACTGCTCCGGTGCCTTCCCATAGGGTGCCAACAGGGTGTCCCAAATACAAGTCCAAGAAGGCGGCACTCAAAGACTTTAAATGCAGGTAAAACTTCAGTTTTAATAATCAACGTTTCGGAGGACAAGCCTCCTTTCTCAAGTATGTCAGTGTCTTGAGAAAGGAGGCTTGTCCTCCGAAACGTCGATTATTAAAACTGAAGTTTTACCCGCATTTAAAGTCTTTGAGTGCCGCCTTCTTGGACTTATATATATATATATGTATATATATATATATATATATATATATATTGTGATAGGATCATTGGTAAAGTGGTCTGTGGCAGGTACATTTGTCCCAGATTCCTGTCTTATGTGTTTTAAACCCCCAGGAGAAAGTCTGCAGTATAGCAGGCTTGAGTTTCGGCTTTTTGAAAAGCCGGTTTGGGACCTGGGGGTTGTGGGTGAGAGGAAAGGGAGGGCTCCACCCACGGCCACTCCAGGTTTTGGGCCTTGCAGCCTGGTAACAGGCTTGTTAGGGTTTCCACCTGAGAGTGGCCAATATAAGCCTAGTGTGTTTAGGGCTGATTGTCTCACCTGGGAGAGCAGGCAGGGAGTTTGCTCAGAGACACTTGGAAACCTAACTGTGAGTGTTGTGCTGTGCTTTTGTTGCTGACGAGGGCATTAGGCCCTGCCAGGTTCTGGTAGTGAGGGAACTACCTGTGAAGTTAGTGCCCCGACAGGGCTAGGATTTATATTTATGTTTTCTTTATATTTCTGACATTGTACAATAAAGACTGGCGCCGACCAGCTTGTACTTGCATCCAGACTGGTGTGCTGTTTCCCTGCTGCTGTGTGTGTGTGTGTGTGTAAGGAAGGAGTCCTCTACCCAGGAGAGGGACCCCCTAACCTAACTGTGTCACAATATGGTGGAGAATGCGGGCAACCACACACACTGAAGTTGCAGCAAGAGGAAAACTTTCCATTTAAAAATTAAAGGGACAGACACCCAATTTGTAAATGTGGAAATAACGCTGTGTCCTTGGAGTCCCATAGAGGAGGCGTCAGCCAATGCTCAGAGAGGCAAGGTTCAGCTTCCAACCTACACCCCAGGACAAAATGGAGGACATTATTAAGGCCTTGCTCCAAGCTACAGCAGCTCAGCAGGAGACAAACAAACTTCAGCAGGAATCTACCAGAGCTCAGCAGGAATCCACCAGGGTGCAACTGTTGGCCTTGGAGACAGCCCAGAGGCAACAACAGGTCGCCATCGAGGAAACCTGCCAGGCCATAAAAGAGGTGGTACAGCACCTGCTCGCCCGGCCCAGAGATGTTGCTACTGGTCCTCCCACCCCCACTCACTCCGTACGAGCCAGTCACTTCCTCCAAAAGATGACTTCGGGCGATGATGTGGAGGCCTATCTCACCGTGTTTGAAAGAACGGCCGAAAGGGAGAGTTGGCCCAAGGAGCAGTGGGCAAGTCTGGTGGCACCTTTTTTGTCTGGGGAGCCACAAAAGGCCTATTTTGACTTATGCCTGGCTGATGCCAAGGACTATAAAAAACTAAAACAGGAGATCCTAACTCGCTTGGGAGTCACCACCTTTGTTCGTGCCCAACGGGTCCACCGCTGGGAGTTCCATAGGGACAAGCCTCCACGTTCACAGATGCATGACTTCGTCCATCTGTACTCAAAATGGCTACAGCCCGAGACGCTGACGGGACCACATATCGTGGAAAGGGTCGTGATGGACCGGTACCTGCGATCATTACCTGTGACTCTGCGCAAGTGGGTGAGCCATGCAGACCCTAAGTCCACAGACCAGTTGGTCGAGCCTGTGGAGAGGTACGTGGCGGCTGAGGAGCTGATGAGTATGCCCCACCGAGCCCCGATGGTGCACCGGCGAACTCCCACAGACACTGGTAAGACTGTTCCAGGGGAGAAGGGTGCTGGGCGGTGGAATGTACCTAAGACTGAGGGTGTAGAACCTGGAGACAGGCCTGCCAGGCCAGGAAGGTTCTTGCCCCGTAAACGACTACACATTAATATGACTCAGTGTTTCCGATGTGGTGGCTTCGGCCATATTGCCGCTAATTGTTCACTTACAACTGAACCTATGCAATGTGATACTGCTCATGTCTACCGCAGGGGGTCTTTCTTTGCACAGACAGCCTGTACGGCTGACCGGCAGGCTGAGACTGATAAGCACATGTGTGTACTCACTGTAGATGGCAACCGAGTAGAGGCACTGTTAGACTCTGGTAGCTTGGTGACACTTATAAAAGCTGAGCTGGTGAACCCCTTGAGGCATACAGGGAAAACTGTTGGTGTGACCTGCATACATGGGGATACTCGATAATTATGTTACGGCCGAGGCGAACATCGAGACACCATGTGGCTCTGCTATAGTTTCTGTGGGTTTGGTGCATGGTCTGGTGTACGATGTAATATTGGGGAGAGACTTTGCTCACTTCTGGAAGTTTTGGGAAAGCCGTTTTGTTCCAGAGGTGAACAACCCCGATCCATTTGAGAAGGTTGTCGATGTAGTGGAGAAGGGAGTTTCTTCTGAGTCAGAGTTATTCCCTTTTTCTACTATGGTTGGCGAACTAGAGAATGCGGAACGTGACGGTGGCCCGCCAACTGATGTGCCTCCCATTGAGGTGGGAAGTGTTGTTGGGCCAGGTGATCGTCTGCCTGATTTAGAGGTTAGAAGAGAGGTCTTTGCCGTGGAACAGTTGAATGACCCTACTTTGGTAAAAGCCAGGGAGAATGTAAAAGTAGTTGATGGTAAACCCGTAGACCCTGATAGTCCTTTGTCCTATCCCCACATGGCAATGTGTCAGGATTTGTTATATCAGGTGACTAAGAAGGGGGAAGATATTGTGGAACTACTAATTGTTCCCAAAGCCTACTTAAGAACAGTGTTGGATCTGGCCCATGGTCATATAACGGCAGGCCATCTAGGGGTAGAGAAAACCACTGAGCGAATAATGCAGAGGTTTTTCTGGCCCGGGCTTCATAAAGAGTTGTCTGACTTTTGCGCATCCTGCCCTGAGTGTCAGTATCATGCTCCCAGGCCACATTTTAAGGGTCCACTAGTTCCATTGCCTATCATAGAGGTGCCGTTTGAAAGAATAGCGATGGATTTGGTGGGACCCTTAATGAAGTCTGCCAGGGGACACCAGTATATTCTGGTCATAATGGATTACGCTACAAGGTACCCGGAAGCGATCCCGTTGCGCAATACGTCAACCAAGACCATTGCCAGAGAGCTAGTTCATGTCTTTAGCAGGCTGGGTATACCCAAGGAGATACTAACTGACCAGGGTACACCGTTTATGTCAAAAGTCATGAAAGAGTTATGCCGCCTGTTCAAAATTGAACAGTTAAGAACTTCGGTTTATCACCCCCAAACCGATGGGCTGGTCGAGAGGTTTAACAAGACGTTAAAACACATGCTTAGGAAAGTGGTCGACAAGGATGGTAGGGATTGGGATTACTTATTGCCGTATTTATTGTTGGCCATAAGAGAGGTTCCCCAGTCCTCCACCGGGTTTTCACCCTTCGACTTGTTGTATGGGAGACACCCAAGGGGGTTACTAGACATTGCCAAAGAGACATGGAAGGGGCAGTCTAGTCCTTACAAAACGGTGATTGAGTATGTTTCTCAAATTCACCTGCTACCTTCCAAAGAATGATGGACAGGATTCTAAGGCCCCATAGACGGTATGCGGCTGCTTATCTGGATGACGTGGTCATTCATAGTCCTGATTGGCAGTCTCACTTACCCAGGGTACAAGCAGTGTTGGACTCCATCTATAAGGCAGGTTTGACAGCCAACCCAAAAAAGTGTTGTCTAGGCATAAAGGAAGTAAAATATCTGGGATACACCATTGGCAGAGGCCTGATAAAGTCTCAGCTCAATAAAGTTGATGCCATACAAAACTGGCCACGGCCTCTGAATAAGAAGCAGATGAGAGCCTTCTTGGGAATTACGGGATACTACAGGAGGTTTATACCCAACTTTGCCACCATGGCAGTCCCACTGACTGACCTGACCAAAGGCAAACAAAAAGTCATGGTAGAATGGAGTCCTGAGGCAGAGAAAGCTTTTCAGGAGTTGAAAGTAGCGTTGTGTTCCCAACCAGTCCTGATGACTCCTAATTTTGAAAGGGAATTCATAGTACAAACCGATGCATCAGAAGTAGGTATGGGAGCGGTCCTGTCCCAGAACAAGGAGGGTGAGGAAAACCCTATTTTCTATCTTAGCAGAAAGTTGAATGTACATGAGAGAAACTATGCCACAGTGGAGAAGGAGGCGTTGGCCATAAAATGGGTGTTAGAGGCTCTCAGGTACTACTTGGTTGGAAGAAAGTTCAAATTGATCACTGACCATGCCCCTTTGAAGTGGATGTCCGAAACTAAGGACAGTAATGCGAGAATTACGAGATGGTTCTTGGCGTTACAAACTTTTAAATTTTCAGTGGAACACAGGCCAGGAAGTCAGCTGGCCAATGCTGACGCGTTGTCACGCGTTCATTGTTTGGGGGCTTCAGTTGTTCCGCCCCACAGGTCGAAACAAAGGGGGGGGGATATGTGATAGGATCATTGGTAAAGTGGTCTGTGGCAGGTACATTTGTCCCAGATTCCTGTCTTATGTGTTTTAAACCCCCAGGAGAAAGTCTGCAGTATAGCAGGCTTGAGTTTCGGCTTTTTGAAAAGCCGGTTTGGGACCTGGGGGTTGTGGGCGAGAGGAGAGGGAGGGCTCCACTCATGGCCACTCCAGGTTTTGGGCCTTGCAGCCTGGTAACAGGCTTGTTAGGGTTTCCACCTGAGAGTGGCCAATATAAGCCTAGTGTGTTTAGGGCTGATTGTCTCACCTGGGAGAGCAGGCAGGGAGTTTGCTCAGAGACACTTGGAAACCTAACTGTGAGTGTTGTGCTGTGCTTTTGTTGCTGACGAGGGCATTAGGCCCTGCCAGGTTCTGGTAGTGAGGGAACTACCTGTGAAGTTAGTGCCCCGACAGGGCTAGGATTTATATTTATGTTTTCTTTATATTTCTGACATTGTACAATAAAGACTGGCGCCGACCAGCTTGTACTTGCATCCAGACTGGTGTGCTGCTTCCCTGCTGCTGTGTGTGTGTGTAAGGAAGGAGTCCTCTACCCAGGAGAGGGACCCCCTAACCTAACTGTGTCACAATATATATATATATACAAAAAGCTCCTCATACTCTTAAATTATTTTCTTTGATTACCAATAGTGTGACACACCAGGATACATGGTGCTTAAAATCACTTTCCTCCACAGAAAGAGAACACATACAATATTATAATTACACAATAAAAGATCCATTGCGCTTTTCATCAGCTTAGAGGATCCTCTGATATGACACGATGATGAATCCCCAAATTCTTGAACATGGAGTAATATATAAAAAACTAGCTGAAATTCCAGGCATTGCCCAGGTTTAAATCTTCAACTTATTAATTTAGGCAACCCAGATCAATTAACACCCTTCTTTTCATCCAGATCCATCCAGTGGAATGCCCAGAACAGGTTCCCTGGGTCAAAGTCCTGTCCAGCATACACTAATGGAAGGTCCGACTGGGACTCTATCCCCCCTAAATCATGGCCAGGAACCAACTGGTCCACCTCGCGTTGGTTTAATTCCAATCGGTACAGGGGTGTCTGAATGCATAACTGGACAGACCAATGAATTTTATATATAAGATAGTGTAATACTGCTAAAAAAACAATTTATTTAAAACAAAATAACATAAATAGTAAGCACTTCTGTAAACACTAGATGCCTACCAGATAGCAAAGTTCACATAACATTAAAAAAATACTTCTATTTTCCATAAAGAAGATAAAATACCATCCCATTACCCTAGTAGCCTACCAGATGAATGGTGAGTTTAAAGCATATCAAATTTGAAAGAAAGGTGTACAGGCAGGGCCAGATTAGTAATGGGGCTGATGGAGCTGTAGCTCCAGGCCCACCATCAGAATAGGCCCACAGACAGAAGCATCTACTCTTTGGGCCTGATTCAGAGCCGGACGCAATTAGCGCTCGCTCGTCCAGAAAATAGGGGTGGCTATTCAAATGAACCGTTCGCTCTTTGCGGTCTGTTCACGCCTCTAGGTCTGAACGAGCGAACAAAACTTGCGGTTGTTTTTTGGAAAAATACGCCCCCTGGCCGCTCGCATCCTACGTCATGTCCGCTATTTATTAGATTAATCGAGTACATCGACCAGCGTATGAACTGCTCGCTATTCTTGTGGTTGGTTTTTGCTACCACAATATTGCGAGCAGTTCTGGCTATAAAATAACCCAGTGACGTGGTCAATGACGCTGTTGTTTTAATTATGCACACCCATAAAACGCCCGTTTTGACCTTTAAGCACGCCTGCGTTCGGATCTCCACTCCCCGTTTTCAAGCACCTTCCCCTGTTACCACCCACATACGCCTCATTCTGTCACTCAAAATAGCAGGCACTTGCTATATTGCGTACAAATGATTTTCGGCCGCACTGACTGGTTCGCGCATGCGTACTAAAAACCGTACGCATGCGCAGATGTGCGAACATCGCTCGGAACGAGCGTACTGCCGCTAGCGAGTGGCTCTGAATGAGGGCCTTTGTGTGCAGCTATAGACTGGAATAAATTTTTTCTTCTACAGCAGAGCAGCCGTCCAGTGGCAATCTGAGGCCCCTCCCCCCTTGCCAGCCCTCCCTCTCACCCGGATCAAATACATAAACATTATAGCAGCGCATGGAGGGCTCACTAGCAATGGCGCTTACACCCAGTGACACGGCAGGGGCATCACCTCCACACTGCCTGACATCATCGCGTGTGACATCACATGGGTGCCTGATGCCCACTACCACCGTGCCACATCTATGTCCACCAGCACAGGCAGCAGCTCTGTGAAGACGGCCTGGCAACAACAGTTCTCCTGAGGTGAGGCCAAGGTTCTTGTCAGTGCTGGTCAGGTTGCCTGGATGCTGCCATATGGTAGTAAAATATATATATATATTCTTTCCCTTCTCGCACGCACCAATAAGTGATTGTGTAGCATTATTTCCCCCATTGGTACTATTACATAACAGCACTAAATGAAGAATTGGAGACAGAAAGCCGGTGATGTGTGGTCTGAACATGAGCAGAATTAAGCCATTTGGCCCATTTGTGTTAAAATTTAGATTCAGCGTTTCTAGCCAAGTAGGTATATTTTTCATGTGCAATTGTGGCAGAGACCAACGACAACCAATCATAATACTCCGGCCCTGTGGAGGCCATCCAGGAGCGGGCAATGCAAACTTTGGCCAACATGCAAACATTCAGTACATACTGACGAGTGTGTCTATCAAGCAAGTGGTCTTCTATAATTCCAAGCGTACATATAATAGGAGTAAGAACAGCCCACGGAACTCCTGTAGAGGAGATTACCCTGAGTATTTTTTCCCAGAATTACATAATCTGAGGACAATCCCAAAGCAAATGCCAAAAGTTAGCCGATGGGGCGCTACATTTAGGGCAATTTGAATCTGAACGATCACCAAACCTAAACAGACGATCAGGGGTTAAATAAACCCGGTGCAATAGGAACACCTGGATTTGTTGAAAACAAATTGAGGTGGTAGCTAATCGTGGACATCCCAATGCATCCTGCCAGGAATCGTCCTGTATTGCACCCAGATTAACCTCCCATTTAGCTCTGAGAGCTGGCAGATCATCATGGTGGTGAGCCTGCATTACAAAGGAGTAGGCATGAGAAACAAAACGTCGAGGTCCGCCTATAGACAAGAATTTTTTGACAGGGGAATCTTGAATGTTTGGGGGAGCATCGGGGAATTGGGTCACTAGCGCATGTCTAAGTTGCAGGTATCTAAAGAAATGTGACTGTGGGAGGCCAAATTCAAATTGTAACTGACTAAAGGATTTAAGTACACCTGCATTATATAGCTGTCCCAAGGAGACCACTCCCCACCTGCCCCAAATCCCCCTGGTCTGCAACGCCAAAAGTTCAGGCAAAGCTCGAGAGCACCATAATGGAGTAGCTGGATCTAAGCCCCGTGTCTTCAGAAGTTTTGAGACAGAGTGCCATATTCTGACAGCTTGATTAAGTATAGGTAACATAGTGTTAGATATATTACCACTAAGTAGTGCCTGCAGAGGAGTATGACCTGGAGCATCTTGGGAGATCATAACAGCATGCAGGGCCAGAGGGTCAGTGTCATTTATCCAATGCCACAAATGCGCCAGTTGAGATGCAAAATAATACATGCGAAAGTGGTGAAGTGCCAGACCCCCCTGTGAACAAGGCTTAGTAAGCACATCCGATTTTATGCGAGCTCTGCGATCCGCCCAGACCAGAGAGGAGACCAAACTATTTATTTGATGGAAAAGTTTTTGGGGAAGATAGATCGGAGAGTTATGGAGTACATATAACAGTTTAGGTTTTAGCACCATTTTAATTAAGTTGACACGCCCGGTGAGTGAGAGCGGAAGTTTGCTCCATGTCTTTGCCCTAGCCCTTAAATAGTCCACCTGGGGCACCACATTTAAGGTCACATAATCTCGGGGAGCATTAGATATCCAAATACCAAGATATTTAAAGGTATTGACCCACTTCAGCGGAAATGAAACACTCGAACTCCCAGGGTATGGTCCTCTAAGGGGGAGAATACAAGATTTATCCCAATTTATTGTAAGTCCTGAGAAACTACCAAACTGAGTAATGAGATCAAGAACATGAGGCATGGAGCTGGAATAGCCAGAAACAAAGAGCAACATATCGTCAGCGTACAACGCCACTTTGTCTGTTCTGGCCCCCAGTTCCAATCCCCTGATACTCCTATGTGCCCGAATGAGACAAGCCAAAGGCTCAATTGCTATAGCAAACAGGGTGGGAGAAAAAGGGCATCCCTGTCTTGTTCCACGCGATAAAGGAAAGGAAGAGGATATAAAACCATTAACTGACACCCTAGCTGTTGGGGCCGAATATAGGAGCTGAACCCATTTTATAAACCCAGGGCCAATCCCAAAACAGCGCATGGTCTCCCATAGGAAGGGCCACTCGACAGAATCGAAAGCTTTTGCTGCATCCAGCGAGACATCAACTGAGGAGGACCCTTGCCCGCGAGAGACCTGCAAATGAGTGAAAAGGCGATGTAAATTAATGGATGTGGACTTGCCGGGCATAAACCCCGTCTGGTCTGGGTGGACAACAGATAAAATCACCCTACCTAATCGAATGGCCAATAATTTAGCTAAAATGTTAACATCTGTAGGGAGAAGGGCTATGGGTCGGTAAGAGTCAGAAAGCCTTGGATCCTTTCCCGGCTTAGGCAAGACCACAATAAGAGCCTCTGACATAGATTGTGGGAGAGCAGTGCCCTCATATAGCTGGTTAAACAAGTCAAGGAGACGAGGGACATAAAACTGACTGTGCTTCTTGTACAGCTCTATCGGAACTCCATCTAACCCAGGTGCCTTACCGCCAGGGAATGAATGCAAAGCCTCATTTACCTCCTCCCGAGTCAGTGGAGTGTCCAAGTAATCCCTGTCCTCCGCCGTCAAAGTGGGCAATAATATACCTGCGAGATAGGATTGTACATCGTCTAACGTGCAAGTCAGTCTAGAAGTATATAAAGCCTTATAAAATTGTACAAAAACTGCAGCAATATCTGGGGTCTGTATCTGGGCCACCCCAGCAGAATCAAGAACTTCAACCACAGCTACGGGGGACCTCTCAGCCTGCCAGATTAGCAAGGTAACCTCCCGGCCTGTCAGCCAAGGCATAGTGGGAATGTGCTGCAAACAGCAGCCTATACTGTGTCTTAGCCAATAGTAAGTCACTCCACTCCTTCTGCGTGGCAAGCCAGGCAAGTTTGGAAGAGTCCTGCCCATCAGACAAATACGCTGCTTCCAAAGCCCTGCAGGAGGATTCCAACTCTTTCTCATGGTGCTTGTAGGAAGATTTTAATTCAGACACACGTCTAATCAGGGTACCCCTTAAGAAGGATTTAAAGGCATCCCAAACTACCGTAGTGGAAGCCAAGCCATGATTATTAGAGAAGAATTCACCCCAGGTAGCCTCTAGTTCCGACCCCGCTCCCATACGAGTTAACCAAAAGGGGTTGAGCTTCCAAAAGGAATGCCCGCATTGACCAATCAGGTCCAACCCAAGTACTAATGGGGAGTGATCTGAAATCCCTCTTGCTTCATAAACAACTGACTGAAGTTTAGGCAACAGATTGGGGGAGATCAGGGCAAGGTCAATCCCGGAGAACGAATGATAGCTACGTGAAAAACAGGAATATTGTTTCTCCGTAGGATGTCTCGTCCTCCAAGCATCCACCAAGCCCAGCTCTGCCACAAGGGCCCCGAAGCGACCACTACTGGAGGAAGAGGAACCAGAGGCATTGCTCCGCCTATCAAGAACAGGATCCATTACGTTGTTAAAGTCCCACACACAGATTACAGGTGTATCTGGAAATATAGCCATAATTTCAGCTGCTTTTTTCATAACCTCAGATGAGTACGGAGGTGGGATATATATAGCCAATAAAAGAATGGGGGCAGCATTTATTCGACATTGTAAAAAAACAAACCGTCCCCAAGTGTCACTTTGCAGGGAAACCAACTCAAAACCAAGTGATCTGCATATAAGGATTGAAACACCCCTAGATGATGAAGTGTGTGAGGTATGGTAAACCCAGCCAACCCACGGTTTTGACAATAACCTACCCCCCAGCAAATGTGTTTCAGTTAGGCATGCAATGTCAGAACCATATTGTCGGAGCTGCCGGATGACTAAGGATCTTTTAATTTTATCATTAAGCCCTCGGACATTCCAAGATACAATTCTCAATGGAGTAGCCATCATCCCAGATTAGTACCAGATACTAGCAACAATAGACAGCGGATAACCTTGAAAAACACAAAAAAACGAAAGAAAAACCCCAACCCTTATTCCCTCCCGGTATACCTAACCCCAACTTCGGCATACCTAAATCCCTAACTATAAATCCTAACAACTATCCCGATACAGCAACCCCCCTACAGAGTATGGAGCAAAGAATTTAGATGACCCCTAGACATGAGGGAGCTCTCCAGCCAATAATGCCCTCGGTGCCCCTGCGAAAAAAACATACAATAGCAGGGAAAGGTGCATAAGCCCAAACATAATACATACAGTAGAAAGGTGACAGACTTATATAGCGCAATCAGAGTACAATGCAATAAACCGACAGATAAAAAATAGTCGTTATTTGCAATCAGTAATGATATGAATATAGTGATCTCGTAATGCTATCAGTCTTATTGTCAACAAAGAAATAATAACTTGAAGTTCACAACAAGCCATAAGCGCCCAGCCTATATGAGAACAACAGTCAGTAACCATAAATTAAGCATAGTTACGTGAGTTCAAGGCAAATTATGATCCAGCTGACTTAATCTTCAGCCACGTGTCTGCGACCGGGCCTGTAACGATCTAGCCATAGAGCAGCCTCTTTTGGAGACATAAAGAACTTTGTTTCCCCGTCAGCAATGACTCTTAGCTTGGATGGGAATAACATTGCATATGAGAGATTCAGTTCACGCAGGCGTCTCTTAAATGGCATAAATTGAGCTTTCTCCTTTTGCACATCAATAGAAAAATCAGGAAATACCGAGACACGGCAGCCATTCCTTTCCATAGGACCTTTGACACAAGCTAATCTGAGTACTGAGTCCCGATCTTGGTAGTGTAAGAATTTGGCTATAAACGTATGGGCAGGTGCTCCAGGCGGCGGTGCCCTAGTAGGGACGCGATGAGCCCGTTCCACCGCAAAGTCAGAAGTAAAAGCATCGCGACCAAAAACTTCCAGGAGCCATTTTTCTAGAAATTCTTCCGGATTGTTCCCCTCTTCCTTTTCTGGCAATCCTACGAAGCGAACATTGTTGCAATGTAATCGCCCTTCCATATCTGACAATTTGCGTTGCACGGCCGACATTTGAGAATCCAGGGTATTAACTCATACTTTTAGCAGGGAGAATGAGTCTTCCAAGGTGGAAATACGTGTCTCAGCCTTGCCAACCCTCTCGCAAACACGCTGTAAATCTTGATGAATAACAGTCAGATCAGACTGTACAGAGCCAATCTGGTCAGCTAAGCGCTTCTCACTGGTAGTTACAGCATCCAACACCTGCTGCAAGGTGATCTCCGGGGCCCGCGTAGCAGGTGGAGCTGTAGTTAAAGGAGGTGATTGATCGGGCGTTTCCACAGGATCTTCCTTCTGTGTAGTATTAGACACAGGGTTACGGGAGAAGCGCTCCAGTTTAGCAGCAGTTGATGTGTGGTTTATTTCCCCATAGCTGAAGGGCAACACAGACTACTAATATAGAGAGCTACTGGAGGCAGAGAGTCAATGGGTTAACAAAGAAGAGAAAATGGCCACTACCAGGAAATCAGGATACAGCTTCACTGGCCCATATACCAGCACTGAGCAGCACAGAGCCTCACAGCCCCAGAGAAGTGAGAAGACCAGCGTTGTGCAGCAATGGAAAGGATAGCTCAGCACCGCTGTTCAGGAGATCCAGGGATGAGGAGAGGGGTGCCAGGCACTCACCCACAGCAGCTCCACAACCAGCTCCAGCAGGCTGCAGGACCCAGGACCACCTCGCGGCAATCTCAGGAATCACCCGGCAACAGAAGGGCAGGAGGAGGAAGCACGTGTCCCGCAGACAGCTTCGGCGACCTCAGGGACCCCCGACAACAGACGCTGCAAGTGTCAGATCCAGGGAGCTCAGCAGCAGGAAGGAAGCCACAGCAGGAGACGGAGCCACGTGTCGGGGCCGGAGGACACACACTGCAGAGCCGCGCGGATGGAGAAGAGACGGAAGGCGGCTCAAACTGCCCCCGCAGAGGCAGCACAACTTCCCCCACAAGCCAGGAATAGTGGGCACCACTGGGCAGAGGGCAGGATATTAGCAGCGGATATCGCGGCTGGAGAGCTCAGCAAAGTGCTAGCTACTCCATGTGCATCTTGGCCACGCCCCACGTATATCCCAATGCTTACAAACATACATATATAGATCAACAACCTGTATATCATGGAATCTTAGTTCCATATATTACATGAAGCCAGCATCAGTGTGCAGACTTCCAGATAATCATATGCACATGGTGAGATCCCCAGCTAGTATACATTAAGCTTCCTCTAACTCAATAGTGTTAAATCCCATTGGTCACACATCCTAGGCACACACTGGGCCTGATTCAGAGCCGGACGCTCTGACCAGAGCGCTCGCTCTGAATCAGGGCCCTCCTACCTAAAAATGGAGCGGCCTCCTGGCTGCTCGCATAGCTGTGGGTGACCACCCACAGCTTATGCGGGCGGCCAAAAAGATGGTCGCGATGGTCAAGACCATCGCGACCATCAGGCTTTCGACGAGACCCTGCGGTAGGGTCTCGCTGCCGCAAGCCCTGGAGTGCTTTTGGCTCTATCAGAGCCAAAAGCACTCCCACTGACATCACTAGTGATGTCAGTGGGGTCGGCCCCAGACGGTAGGCGTTCCCATGCGAACGCCTCCTCCTGGGCAGCAACGTCCCCAGCACACCCACCAAAGGGGGCGTGCTGTCACTCACCATCGACAGCACGCCCCCTTTGGTGCGAGACCCATAGCGACAGCTTGGCTGTCGCTATGCGGGTCTCGCGCATGCGCACGATGGAGCTCCCTCCATCGTGCGCATGCGCACTAGGGCACCATCGACCCGCTTGTGAGCGCTCAGCACTCGCGAGCGGGTCTGAATCAGGCCCACTGTGCATCACCATATCGGGCCATGTACTAGTGGCTGCCTCACCTCTCAGCCGCAGATGCGCGCATCACGTCTCATCACTGAGCAACCAGTACAGTTACATATGCATATATCCCGGCTCTCAGCCGAAAGTGGGTCAACGGCATTACGTTACCTAGCAACCCGGTGTCTGTAAACACACAGGACACTAGTGCCAGATATAATAAATATTCTGCATCCACAAAAAATGTATAATACAGGTTGTATATCTATAACCACAATTGTGTTAGACATAGATCCAAGAAGCATATTGTTATAGCAAATCACTAACCTTATATAAAAAAGAATCCCCATTTAACCCATTGGACACCGACTATTTTTTCTGACCACAGACCAAAAAATAAAAATAAGAATAGAAAATAAAAATATTAAAAATAATCAAAAAAATTTTCGTATAAGGAATAACAAAAAAAATTCCAAAAATATTAGCAAAAGTTTATTAAAAAGATGTTATAGTGTATAGCCTCATTGAGTCCTTTAGGCCAGATGGTATCAAGCTTGTGTATCCACATCGCTTCCTTGCGTAAAAGAGCTTTCGCCCTATCACCTCCCCTCTGTAGTGGTAGTATTTGATCTATCACCATAGATCGCAGGTAGGACAGCTGATGCTTGCAACATGCAAAGTGACGGGCAACATGTTTCTCAGAGTCTCCCATATTCAAAGCCAGCCTTATAGTTAAACGGTGGTTGGCAATCCGAAGTGGGCAAATGGTTTTGAACACGGGTAGATAAGTATATACACCACGAAATTAGATGTGCAGGTCAGCCGATGTTTAATCATGATTTTTTTTGTCCACTATGTGGATGTGAGAAAAATGTTCCTGTATTCATGCTCCTGCACGTAGTGCAGTTTAGACATTGAAAGCAGCCCATTTTAGAAGTGGATAACCACCCTTCCATGGCACTTCCCATCTCCATATTGGGGCACATCAGCAAATCCCTCAAATTAGTCCCTCTCCGATAGGCAATCAATGGTTTCTTTGGTAAAATTTTACTCAATACCGGATCAGTTTTCATCAACTTCCAATTCTTTTGGATCGCCGTCCTAGTGGCATGGCTTCCAGTGTCAAAGGTCGTAAGAAACACAAAGTTCCTTTCATCATTAGTGATTTTAAGTGGGTTTCTGTCTCTTCAGAGATTGCGGGCCCTAAAGAGACATTTTTTAATTTTTACCGGATGGTATCCTCTATCTAAGAATCTCTGTTGCATCTCAGATAGTTGACATTCCATCACATCAACATCAGAGTTATTTCGCATAACTCTGATGAACTGTGAGATTGGTAGACTCTCCTTGAGAGGCTTTGGATGGTAGCTATTATAATCAAGAAGTGTGTTCCGATCTGTGATCTTCCTGAAAAGTCGGTGTCCATAACCTGAGCTAGTGGCAAACACAGTCACGTCTAGATAATCGATATGGTAATTATCGCATAACATAGTGAACCGAATCGGTGTCTCCAAACTATTCAGCACCGTAACCATATCTTTGCCAGAAATTTCATCACCTCTCCAAAAAAGGAATACATCATCTATAAAGCATTAATAATAATCAATGCTACCTCCAAACCTCGGGTATATATACCGCTTCTCATAATCATTCATATAGATGTTAGCATATGCCTGGAGCGATGTTACTCCCCATCGCGGTACCAGAGGTCTGGAGGTAGCATCGATCACCAAATTTAAAATAATTGCATGTAAGTGTCAATTCTAAGAGTTCCAGCAAAAAGTCAATAGGTGGTAAACCATGGTGATAAAGTTCCAAGGCATTTCTGATAGCTTGAATGCCTTCTGTGTGCGGTATCACAGTGTACAAGGATGACTCATCCATCGTTACCAATAGATGTGTAACCATGTCCACTGTCAGGGATCTAAGATCTTTAATGAAATCACCCATATCCTTGATATAACTCTGTATATACCTCACACATGGCTTCAAGAAGGCATCCAAATAACGAGCTACTGGTTGAAACAGAGAACCCTGGGCCAAGATGATAGGTCGGCCCGGGGGTTTCTGTAAACATTTATGTACCTTAGGCAATGTGTATATTATTGGACAGACTGGAAACCCAGTATGTAAATAATCACTAACACTCTCGGAGATCCAACCCTGTTTCAATGCTCCATCCAATACAGTGTCAAGTTTATTTTTAAATGTTGCCATAGGATCATTCTCAAGTATCTCATATGTATTGTCATCAGCCAGTTGACTCAAGATTTCTTTATTATGCATATGTGTGTCTTGAATAACCACGGCCCCACTTTTGTCTGCCGGCCTTATTGTAATCATTTTATTTTATTTCAATTCACTAATAGCTTCCCTTTCTAATCTGGCAAGGATATATCTGGTCATTCTGTTTCTCTGAACAGACTCTTTCACGGATTGATCCATAATACGTGAAAATGTTTTAATATTATGGTTGTTTGATATAGGATCATATGTACTACGTTTCTTAAAAGGAGTATCCATATTATCAAGTTTAGAATCCTTAAATTTCTCTAATAATCTCAATTCACAACCCATACTGTAGATGTCAATACTCCACCTTAAATTATCAAATTTCACAGTGGGTATGATAACCCTTTGGACAATACCTTCTTTTGCACTTCACTTTATGTTACTGAGGAGATATTTAAGATTTTATCCGAGGGTTCTTGGGGGTTTTTTTGGTATTTTTTGGTATTGCTCCTTCTCGGATGGGGTCTCCTGTGTTTGTTTGTAACGTGTCTATTTGGGACCTGGTCGTAACCCGAGAACAAGGCTGATATCTACCTGTCTGCGTATTAGAGTTTTCTCTATCAGAGGATGATGCTGTAGAATAATAATCGTATTGCCTAGGACCCCTATTATGGATGTTTTTAAATCTCTGTGTAGGTATCTTAGTACCCACTAACCAGCCATACACTCTGTGATCCTTATAGTCTTTGTCTACCTTCTCAAGCTTGTTTCTTTTAAAGTTGATAAGATCGTTTTTATATCGATCAACTTGTGTACTAAGTTTTAGCAACCAATCCTCTGATTTGTTTGCCTTTAATATAGTCTCTGTTTCTGCAATGATCACTTCCAGATCACTTCTATTTTTTTTTTTATAATATTTTTATTAGTTCCAAAGCATACAAAATAGAAACACAGTAATACATGACATATTTTTATAATGCAAGTAAGGATCGAGAGTGATAAACATTGAAAGGTATAATCTCAAATAAGTATTGCATTACAACAAATCATAAAAAATAATGTAAATGAACAGTACAAAGTACTACAGAAATTGAAAAAAAAAATTAACTACTGTATATATATACTGTACACTTCAGAATTTCACCTTTTCTTAATTTTCCACCTAGGTAATCAAAATCTCTGCACCGAGAAATTACTGGGGCAGAGTGAAAAAATTAGCTTTCATAAAACCTAAATTAATCCTAAGAATGTGAAAAACAAATACACGGCCTCTCTCACAGTGTTAAGACAATAATAGTTATGATAACCATATGAATGTTAGATAATATAACATAGTGTTGTTTCTTGTCTTAGCCAATGAGCTAATATAGACCACCAGGGATAAAAGTGCTGACCCAGGGTAATATATACTGTATATAGCACAAACCATGAGTAGTAGTAAGGGTAGGGAAGCAATTGCCAAGTGTTTGTGTACCGGGAATACTATTCACATAAACATAGGAAGATTTCCCCATAAAATCAGAGAATTATTGTTGAGAAATACAGTATGGTAACATATTGCTTAATGCAGATGATTGGGTCTTAAGTTACCGCTTATGTAATGGCACCTAAAAGCCCACTAAAAATATACAATATATGCTTTGTGTGGCGACCAATCAAGTAGAACTGGTTTCTGCTATATGCCACCCAATGTGCTGAATCATAAATAGCGTACTGCTCCCAAACCCATATACAAATCCCAAATGTCATGGAAATGAGGATCACGATCTGCATCAGAACTGTACATTGTTGTAAGACAAATGTAAGATGGTGGGACAGGAGTAAATAATTCACCCTCAAATACAGTATGTGCATGGGCCTAGAAACAACAGGCAGAACTTCAGGGCTAATATGAGTATCATCACCAGTCTCCAAATCTCTCTGTATCTGTATCTGTATTGGAGTGAGTGGACAAGGGGCTTCGACTTTCAAATGTGCCAGGTCATGCCCTGAATCAGGGGTTTGGATTGTCAAGTGAACAGGGTTATGGTCTAAGAGTGACAGCATGCGGTCAAATTTGGCATCAATATAGGGTAGCAAGTTCTCTGCCAACTTTATGGCCAACTGGTTTGCAAAAGCTTCAGTGAAGGACACTGATGACATGACTGTCACTCCTGATAAAATGGAAGGGACAGGGGGTAGGGGAGAACATGTCTCCTGTTGAGGAGTTTCAGACATGAACATATTACAAAACATAGTGTGACACTAGAAAGTGTGACACAGACAGAAAACAAATGCAGATTACAGAACATTAAACAGTGACAGTTGCAATTTCAGTACCCACCACTAGATGTCAGTAAAGACCCAGTAGAAAACACAGAGAATACTGGTAATAAACGGAGTAATTAAATAAGTCGGTAACAGTCAAAGAAAATAGAGTGATAACAGAATACCACTGCTTTGAGAAGTGACAGTCCCCACCAACCTCAGCAAGCAACAGTAGAACAGGGAATGTCCATTGAATGTCCAAAGGGTGGTGTACTTTAGCAGCTTTTTGATAACACAGGAAGTTTATATGGCAGCATGTAGATATATCCTCCAACACCTTCTTCAATAATTAGCTCCAGAAGAGTAGCAATCCACTCAAAGCAGCAGGGGCTCACCGGCAGGATAAGTGTTGTTCTGGCTCCAAAAAGCAGCAGTAATTGCAAAATGAGTCCCAAACAGCAAGCTCCGGCAACCACAGGCATCCAGGAGAGTCACCACACGTGCAGCTCACAGCACAGGAAAGCAGATGGCAGCAAATGGATCAGGTAAGCAGCAGCCAGATTTGGAGTATAGAGGGAGGAACTGCCGCTGACAGGTTCATGCCAGGGGGGCCCTGGCAGTCATGAAGGCCAACCACGCTGATGGCTGGACTCCGGTGGAAATATTGTTCTCCGAGAGAATACCCTCACCAAAATATTCCCCACACCAAGGACAACTTATAGTAACATGTAGTCCTGGTATCAGTGTAGATGAGGAGGATGGAGGCAGATTCTGCAATGACTTTCAGGAGACTAGCTAAAATGCGGCCATACTAGATGCCCCGCCCACCGGAAGTCTCACTTCTAGTTTTTTAAGATCAGAACCCACCTCCCCAATTACCAACAATAAGAGGTCAAGGGAGCATTTATTTAAACTCCTGCACCATCGGCTACAAAAGATGGGATTATTGCAGCCGATGGTGGGGATTTTTTTAATACGAAATCCTTGTGGTATTTGTTTCATCCGATAATAATCAGAAAGAACCTGTCCATGTAACAGTAAATCTGTTTCACGCTTCTCCAAATTCAACAATTTATGAAAAACATAAAAAAAAACATCAAAAGGTTTATCACCAGGGATACTTTTAAAATCCAATATTCCAAACAAAACTCGTTCAGCTTCTTCATCAGTGAATGAGACCTGATTATATTCAGAATTCAGAAGTAGCTCAGAATTGACTAGATTATCCATGTAAACAGTTACCAAACGTCCTCCTGAGGTGAGGTCAAGGTGCTTGTCAGTGCTGGTCAGGTTGCCTGGCTGCTGCTGTATAGTAGTAAAATTGTATACATAAGGCAACAAGCAGTTGCTTAGTTTAATAATTATATATACTCCAAATATTTATAATATATACACTATATCATATGGAACCCGGACGGCACTCAGTGAGACGCTGCAAGAAATCAACAACAACGCAACTGTGTTGAAGGTCAATGTTTCAGTGTAATAACACTTTTATCAAGACATGTCCGGGTTCCATATGATATATTCCTCTTGTTTGGAAGGGCACCGGAGCGTTATATTCACTGACTGAGTGCCGGGTTTACGTTGGTTTCTAATATATACAATATATATATATATATATATATATATATATATATAGTATCAGTGGCGGCTCCAGAGGTGGGGCTGCAGCACAGTCCAAAATTCAAACAGGGAAGCCACACCGAGTGTATGACAGAAGCCATGAAACAATTGAAAGACTCTAACATATACCAGGTTCTTAATACTAACCCAACAGGAGAGTATGCTTTGGAATTGAATCTTCTGTTAAAGAAGGCGAGGGATGATGGCGTCATTACCTTGGATGAATTTATTTATTTAGTTTGCAAACACCCTATCACTCCGACATATTATCACCTCCCAAAAATTCACAAATCACTGATTGCACCCCCTGGACGTCCCATTATTTCTGGTGTTGGGTCCCTCACAGCTAATTTATCACTTTTTGTTGATTATTTTTTACAGCCTTATGCAGCATCTCAACATTCACATATTAAAGATACTACCACTTTCTTGAACCTTGTTTCTAAGATCAAGTGGAAAGAATCATATTTTTTTGTTACAAGTGATGTACAAGCACTATATTCGAATATTCCACATCACAAGGGGATTAAGGCAGTAAGCAACCGTTTGGCTGGCTTCGATAATATGACGGAGGGGCTGCATAAATTCATTTTGGATTCTATCACATTTATTTTATCACATAATTATTTTATTTTTGATCACATATATTATTTACAGACTCTTGGGACTGCGATGGGGATGAGGTTCGTGCCAAGCTTCGCCAACATATATATGGGCGTGTTCGAGGATACGCACATATGGGGGAGGAGCTTGGGCGCGGACCTCGTCCTATACGGCCGATATATATATGATTTATTTTTTATTTTTGATGGGGACACTAATGATTTTTGTTCGGTATTCACGAACACACTAAATGCTAATGATTTTAATTTAAGATTCACCACTTGTGTGCACAAAGAGAATATTTCCTTTTTTGGATATATCCTTATCCATAGATAATGGCGCCATCACCTCTAAAACCTTCAGGAAAGAAGTAGACAATTTTAATTTTTTAAATTTTGATAGTTCACAACATAAGCCATGGATTAACAATATACCCCGGGAACAACTCAGACGTATTTGTAGGAATTGCACTTACAATGATTCTTTTGAAGACCAGGCGAAGGAATTAATTGATAATTTTAGGTCTAAAGGATATCCTGAACATATCCTTGATACAGCAATAAAAGAAACTAGGAATTTAGATAGAAACGACCTATTAACCTATAAAAATAAGGATAAAACGATATCTTTTGATTTAGACCAGCCCATTTTTATTTCTAAATACAATGTTGCATCTACTAAAATTAAAAACATCATAATGAGGAATCATAGTATCCTCCAGACCGATAATATATTAAATACATGTATTTCAAATAAACCGCTAGTTGTCTTTAGAAAATCAGATAATTTGAGGGATAGAGTGATACAGAGCCTGTTTATAGATAAAAGGAAGCCTAAAATAACTTCTTTGGCTTCACATACACCTTGGCTACCGAGTATAATAAAGGGGTGCTACAAATGTGGCTCCTCAAACTGTATCACTTGTTCTTTCATCAAGAATAACACACACTCTTTTAATACATCAGGAGGAGATGAATCATTTGTGATACAGTCACATATCAATTGAAAATCGACATACGTTGTATACGTATTGTATTGTAGGTGTAATTTAATGTATGTTGGTAGAACCTCACGGTGTTTAAAGGTGAGATTCCTCGAACATAGAAGGAATATTATACGGGGATCCTGTACACATGGCTTTTCTAAACATTTTGAAGAATCACATGGCAAAAACCCTAGTGGAATATTTTTGATAGGGATAGAATGGATTAAACCCACCCTGAGGGAAGGTGATAGAGTCAACAGATTGTGTATTAGGGAAAACTTCTGGATACATAAACTTGGGACCCTCGTACCCGAAGGACTACATGAGTGTATAGAATTTGATCCCTGATTCATCGATTTATTTCAGTATTGTGTCGATTGATTTCTTAGTCTCTGTCTGCAACATCTCTATTATGGAATTTAATTCCTGTTCTGATATTCCTATCATGATTTTAAATGGTTTAATTTTTTTAGGTTTTTAATCATTCTTTACTAGATATTATGAGTTTATTTTTGTAATTTGCTTTGATACATCAATGTTATCTGGTCTTGTGAGGGGTCTCTGTGTAGATTTGCCCTCATTTAAGTCAGCAGATTATTTTCGATGTTAGAACTGTACGATCTATATTATGCATACAATTTATTATATATAATTATATTTATTTATAGTTTTTATGGTTAAGATATTATTTTTTTTTTTATATAGCTATTATTTTATAGTTATCATTGATATATTATTTATTTATATAATAACCATTTACTATTTGGTCCCCTTTGTAATGGTCATTTTTTAATTTTCTGTTTTGAATTTTTTGTGTTTTTTTATTGTGTAAATTTTTTTTTTGTTTTTGTTTTATTGATACAGTATAGTTGTACCATAATTGGTTCATTAATGGACATCTATCTATATGTCCTCTACCTATTCATCTTTCTCTTTTTAGTTTGGGTTTAATTATTTCTACACTTGCAATCATTCAAACAGGAGATATAAGGGATACCTGAAGTCAGTAGCCACACCTTTTTGAGAAAGTCACGTGAATGTGATGAAATGCGTCAAAGGGCTTCCTGACTTCTGACTACTGTCCATCTTTTAGTTACCCGATTGCACCTGCAGGCTGAGATCACCGCTACACATAGCGGTTAGCAATACTCCGGCTACCTCGATCAGGACAATCACCAACATAATATACAGAACGCCAGAACACCTGACCATTCTAAAGAGCCTCTGTTTACCTGCACGCCCGGATTCCACTACCGTAGTTATACACGTCAGCTCGGATCGTGGACTGGCCTGTTGGACGCATGTCTATGTGGGGAGAGCTCTCAGACGGCTAAACCCGGACATCTGTATTCTGATCCTGCAACCGTGAGTTACAATCCCAATTACTGAGGCTGTATGTCCAAGTGACCATTCTTTTTGTCGGGTATCCAGACGGCCTTGAGGCTATTGTGCATTAGCACTATTGACATTTGTTTTATCTTGATTCCTCACAAAGGATACATTGTTACCACGCTATAGCTACTGTAACAGCTTATCCAGCTACAAGTGGAGACTTTATATCTTTATATTTCCTCTTCAAAGGAATTATACTGCCAGGAATTTGGACAGTACTTTATTTTAACTCATTCAGTGTCATGACACTTAGCTAACATCGTATATATCTGCAGATTTAGGATTACTCGTTGGGATTTATTGTATGTGTATTTATTTGTGTTGCAACTATTGCAAATTTTTTAATATTTAAATGTTATGTGGAATTTGTCCATGCTATTTATATATTAAATATTGCTATCATTTCCTAGCAGCGCAAGTCCAGTGTGTGTTTTCGTTTGGTATTGGTTCTGTTATGGAACTTTCACAGTAGGTTCCATCTGGACTTGCAGCGCAAGGGAAATTGTTATTTATTTATTAATTTAATACAATTCATTGGGAGTCATTTGTTAAGCGCCGTGTTTAATATTAGTGTTCTAGGGAAGCCACACCAGCTGCTAGTGAGTCCCGCCTGCTGATGCTTGGCAGCTTTTAGGTTGACAGTTGGTGTGATTCCCCTATTTGAACTTTGGACTGTGCTGCAGTCCCACCTCTGGAGCCACCACTGATATATATATATATATATAGAGAGAGAAAGCACAGGGATAGGAGGCACTCCAGGGCTTTTAAATGATGTAGATAACAGTATTCAATGCTAAGTAACGTTTCGGTTTATTTCAAACCGTTATCCAACATTTCATTAAGCTGTCACTCTGCTTCCTCCCTATTGTTATTCACTCTACACACATATACAGTATATACTTTTTTATAGGAAAAATGAAGAAACTTGCACACTCAAACTTAATATACTGGTGGCTGCATGATCTTAAACTTAGTTAATAGCAGCAGTCCTGTTAGAGACGATCAGCACACCAAATTGAATGCAAAAAAAGTTTTTATAAAGCACATAAAGCACATAACATATATCCCATTATCAGTTCCACAAAGCTTCCAAGCGTGCAAAGACACTGTACAAACTGCATGAAAAAAAGTGAAACACTTCCCATATAAATGTAAAAGCATTAGATACTCATCGCTTCATGTTAAGAACAGTGATCAGGGTAAGCAACCCAATGCCCATGACCGACAGCAGCCATTTCGGTGCATACGTGCACCTTCCTCCTGGGGCAGCATAATGCATACAGAGCCAACTCTAACTGATATACACACCTGGCCATCCGCCAACACCCACAATCATCCACAACAAACGCGCTCACCTGTGTAATATCACCAACCTCCGGGATCTCACGACACACTGCGTGGTATTACCGGAAGTGACGTACTGTCCAACTTCCTCTGCAACAGAACGCAAGCCATAGCCAGCGTAACTAAGCAACCACTAAGGCTGCATAACATGTTCCGTAATCGGAATACAAATGGAATTACCACGCCATAATAATAACAAATTTACCTAATCAGAGCGCATAATGCAAGGGACGAGGCGGACAACGAAAGAGCAGGTGTGATATACCAGTACATATATGTGCTATATACAAATCAATAATCCCACAAACAAGTTTTCTGCCTTAATTTTTTCCTTTTCTTTTTATGTATTCTTTATGTACTGTTTGTGGGATTATTGATTTGTATATAGCACATATATGTACTGGTATATCACACCTGCTCTTTCGTTGTCCGCCTCGTCCCTTGCATTATGCGCTCTGATTAGATAAATTTGTTATTATTATGGCGTGGTAATTCCATTTGTATTCCGATTACGGAACATGTTATGCAGCCTTAGTGGTTGCTTAGTTACGCTGGCTATGGCTTGCGTTCCATTGCAGAGGAAGTTGGACAGTACGTCACTTCCGGTAATACCACGCAGTGTGTAGTGAGATCCCGGAGGTTGGTGATATTACACAGGTGAGCGCGTTTGTTGTGGATGATTGTGGGTGTTGGCGGATGGCCAGGTGTGTATATCAGTTAGAGTTGGCTCTGTATGCATTATGCTGCCCCAGGAGGAAGGTGCACGTATGCACCGAAATGGCTGCTGTCGGTCATGGGCATTGGGTTGCTTACCCTGATCACTGTTCTTAACATGAAGCGATGAGTATCTAATGCTTTTACATTTATATGGGAAGTGTTTCCCTTTTTTCATGCAGTTTGTACAGTGTCTTTGCACGCTTGGAAGCTTTGTGGAACTGATAATGGGATATATGTTATGTGCTTTATAAAAACTTTTTTTGCATTCAATTTGGTGTGCTGATCGTCTCTAACAGGACTGCTGCTATTAACTAAGTTTAAGATCATGCACCCACCAGTATATTAAGTTTGAGTGTGCAAGTTTCTTCGTTTTTCCTATGAACATTTATTTATGGAATTGATGCACCTCCGTCACAAGAGACTGTTTTAAGTCTTTACGGATACAACAATGGCTGAGACCTTTGACCTAAGCGTTTTTGTGAAAAGGATATCTCTGAAATTTTATTTGCTAATACAGATGCATTACAGTTTGATATTGATAGCCCAAAGGAAGTGTTTAATGACCTAGCTAAATTGAAAAAGAGGCATGTGGAACTGTCTTTACATGGTTTAACCCTTTCGCAATATCACAAGGAGAATTTAATACCTCACGGTTTCAGAATTGAAAACCAGCCAACTTTGGGCAGGAATAACAAGGAATTTTGTAGTCAAAGATGCATGATATTGAACTAATGTTCTCTAGACCTTATGATATCTGTAATACAACAGGTCAATTTGGAAATCAGCATATTAGAAAAGGGAATTGTTTTGTGCGAAGTTTCTGGTTTGGATATATTATCTAAAGACAAGGATGTAGATTGGTTACCTAAATTGGAGATGTCTGTGGCTACATTTAAAGCGGAGCTGTTATCCTTTAAGAAAATGAAATATAAAATTGTACGTGATGATTATAAAGAAGGAAGAGTGTAGCAGTGGTTGCAGGGTAGAGATACAAGGCGCCCCTGGAGGTCAGGACAGGGTAATAGAAGACAACGTGCTAACAGAATATACTCTGATTTGGATTCTCAGACTTCCTGTAGTGACTCTGACAACTGTAGAAGCTGGATTATTGGCTGAGACAAGATCAGTTTAAAATTGAATCGCAGCGACACCATCTTGCGACTGGCCGCAAGACGCCATCTTGGAAATGAGATCGCAAGACGCCATTTTGCGAATGGCCGCCTAAGCGCCATTTTAGATAAACTCACACTTTAGTACATGTGGCGATATTACTATTAGCATCATGCGATTGCATCTGTGACCATCGCCATAAGTTACGGCGAATCATCAAAAGCCCATTTCATGACTTTACGTAGTTTGGGTGCTCTGGATAAAGTGTATATTATTATAATTCCCCTAAAGGATATATTTCAGAAATGGCTGTACAGTATGTCAAAATTGGATTGCATTAGCTAAACAGAGCAAATGGCCACGTGACAACTAGCCTGTGTAGACAAGCTTCCTGGACATAACGTCTGCTCTCACTCCAGGTGACCCTGCTCGAATACAGCAAGAGGGTCGTTTGTAGCACCTTACATTAGCAGGCTTCCTACAATAAAATACCTTCAAAGCCAAGAGTGTTATCTGAGGTTTGGGTCTTGTAGCTGTGCTAATTTGCATCCATACATGCCCTGGGAGAACAAAGACCAGTATTTTGGAGCCTAAAGGGTGGGGGCTGCTGGGGCATGAGCAAGTCGTGGAACTATAAGGCTCAGCATTCCACACTGCTAGGTGTTCACTTAGTTTAAGTGAGATTTAAGTGCACCATTTCTCATACACACATTAATACGCACAATTGCGCTGTTAACTAATCGCATATTAGCGAATGCATAAGATCCTGTATGAAAACACTGTTTATTAGCTTCATGCGCACGCATCTGCCCCAAGTTAACTAGGGTCTTTACATCACACCCCGCATACTGACACATTACATATTCACATATAAGGTTTAATAAGCTTTAAAGTGTAAGATTTAAGTTTGTTCATTCTGTGAAATAAACATTATTTGGTAACTAAGGTTTTATACATGATAAGTAAGCCGTGATTGGTATTGTACTGATGCGTACTCTTTCAACAGTATTCTGGTACCATCTGTGTGGAGATCGCATCATGCATTCTCAACTTATGGACCGCAGAGACTTCAAGCAACAAAATGTACATTATATGAACAACTGTTAGGATGTTGCATGAGGCAGGAAAACAGAGATCCCCAGTTGTTAGAGACTGGGTTGTGTCTATTTGAATCAACCTGTTAAATGCCTTGTAACATATGCCCTCTGCTTTTAGGACCAATGGTATTAGCAACAAACTTCTCTATTGTGTTGTTTATTTCTGGGGGGTATAAATATGTGTGCTCTGACCCTGGGTTGCTAGTCTTTGTGCTGAATGCTGATTGACGAGGGGTTTCTTGCTGATGCCTAACATCTGGACCAGAGAGCGCTGCGTATGTATAATTGTACTTGGGTCTGTATAATCTCTTTGTGCTAAGATTATATGAGGATCATAGCGTGTAAGTGCTGTACTTTTACTTGAATAATACTTTGTGCTTTGGAACCACATGTTCTAGGTCTGAAGTCTTTATTTACTGGATGACTGCGTACGCAAATTAGCATCATCCTTAGAGGTTTATTGGAAGGATATTAGAAATTATAGGCAGGTGGTATATTGAGGTTCAAACGCAGTATCCTTAGTTGGGGGCTCATAGTGAAGTCACTTACCTACTCACACGGCACATACGGTTATCGATATCTCAGCAAAGGGTGGAGTGACCACATGCAGGGTTTACCGGCAACCGCTTTGTGCTGAAAGTTCGCTATCTGTTTTCGTGTGAGCCAAGGAAGCTGACTAGAATCCAGGGACAAGAGAGGAAACAGTTTGTTTTCCTTTGTTGATAGAACCTAACGTTTAAAGGGGTGCCGCCGTATTGAGCACGTGGCTGAGTTGCAGTTTTGCACACAGTAAAGACGCACTTTTGCGTACGCAGCTAAAAAGTTGTCATTCAGTTGTGTGGTAGTCACATTATTGTGTATGTGACTGGTCACACAATAGCGTATACGTAATTCCGGTTGTGCTGCCACGTGTTTAAATAAAGCCGTTGAGGTTTACATTTTTCAATTGTTAGCAATATCTGGGTTAACGTGTATTTTTCTGTGCAGGAAAAAGTGTGTAACAGTGAGTATTTGTTGGTAGGGGTAACTTGTTCCCTACAGTTAGAGGTACCGTATGACCTTTAAGGGCTAAGTGCTAGTTGCTTGGTAAGCAGCTTACCATTCTATACACAGTAGCAGGTGTACATGTTGTCTTTGTTGTAGAGAGGTGCGTGGAAGTAGCCGACTTAAACTTCCATAGGTGTGGAAGTTGCCCTACTAAATCTTATCCTGGTGTGGAAGTTGCCTTTTTCAAATCTTATCCAGGTGTGTGGGTGCTGCCATTTAAATCGTCCACAGGTAAGTGAAAATATCTTGATTGTCTTTCACCAGTTTAAATCTTTATTGAAAAGCATAGGAGTTGTCTCAGAATGGGGGCCATGCAAACAATAGAGATGTTAGACAATGATGTGCTGCTAATGGAAGCGCTGTTTGGATCGGCCCGTCGTATTATGCATACTAAGTACGGTACTTATGCTATAAGGTATTGTGATGTATGGTTTAAAATGACGATGAAGAGTGTTAGACCGTTTCCCAGAATTGGTAGTTTTGATAAAAATGTACTAGATAATGTCCGGAATCACATCAGTCTGATGCGCTCCCGAGAGAAAAAGGTAAAATATAATGAATGTTTAAAGTTGTGGCAGCATGAAGGTGATGTGTGGCTTAAAAATGCGCAAGCAATGCAAACTAGCGTTGCGAGCGCATTGCCAGAGAATACATCCGCGACGCTGAATTGCAATACGGGCGAGCCGCAAAATGGCGCGCACATGCAGCAAGGTAGCGTTGTGGAGAGTATTGCTAGCAGTTCACGCCCACCACCCCCACCTTATGTGGTTGGAGGTGCAAGTACAGTTACCAAAAATACCCATAAAAATGTAACAAGCAATTTGTACCCTCTCTTAAGCAACTATAAAGAAAATGTTCATGATGTGGATGATGAGCCTATTGTAATGTCTGCCATTTCCCATGCTGTACAGATGATAGATGCTGCATCACAACAATCATGAGTGGTGCCGTCATCTTCATCAGTAACAGTAAGGGAAGTGCTAACACCCTCTGCACCAGTAGAGGAAGTTGTTAATACCATGTGTAGCAGCAACAGATTAAACCCCAGCCAGGTAACAAGGTCAAAGGTAGCAGCGCTGCCGGTCTGTATCCCATTTGGACAATAACCGTTCCGAATGGAAATGCAGATGTGAACATTGTAGTGCCCACAAGGGAAGTAGTAATGCATTGTCCCTGGACAAGAACAGAACTAAATTCCATCATAAATGATTTCCCCGATCCCAAAAAGGAACTAGCCAAATGTTAAAGATTTTTGAGAAATTTGGGTAGTTCTCATGAGCCAACTAATAAAGACTGGCGTGTGGTGTTAAGAGCCTGTCTACCACGCAATACCGACGTGACAAAATTTATCACGGATTGTGTATTGGATGGTGATGTTCCCTTAACAGACCAAGTAAACCAATGTAACATTTCCCGCATTGTAACTCAATTGGGTATATATTTTCCGGTAGTAGTTAACTGGAACAAAATTTTCACCATTAAGCAAAAGGAGAGTGAATCTGCAGAAGATTATTGCGATCGGGCTCTGCAGGCTATCACCCAGTACACTAGGTTAGAAGATATTAAAGATACCACTCACCACAGGGGAATGATAGTCACGGTACTCATGGACGGTCTGAAAGAGAATTTAAAGACTCGGGTTCAGACCTCACAACCTGGCTGGAGGGGAGTCACAATAGATACCCTCATAGAATCCGCCATAAAACATGATAAAAATATCTCAAAGAAGTGAGAGACCCAGAGCGAAAAACTAATAGCTGTCAGTATACAAGCTCTGGAGGGAATGACGGTAACATCACAGCCAACAGACACACTCGCATCTGCACACACACTTACACCTGAACAGTTATATGCCCTCACTAACCCCACGCAACAACAAACACAGCTCTATACCACAAACCCTATACAACCACAGGTCCCATACTACTCAAAAACCTCATATCCCCCACAATACCCTTACCCTCCCTATTCTTACCCATATCCACCACCTTTACCCTCTGCTCTAACCTCACAACAACACGTGTCTTCACCCGATCCACGAACATGTTTTAATTGTAAACAAACAGGACACTTAAGTAGAAACTGTACAGTAAAAAGAGTAGGAACCCCAAATCAGGGAAGACCTGGACATCTCCATAAGGGATATGCACAGAGACCACCAAATGTCCAGCAGGCACCAGCTCCATTTGTGGCCGTAAATGCTTTATTGGTGAATGGTAGCCAACGCTAGGGGTCAGGTCATATCTGTAGTCTACAGATAGTCAGGTTAACGGGAAGTACTAGGGAAGAAGCGGTCATGATGGTTTATGTAGCTGGTACTGAATATCCTTTTCTTGTAGACACAGGGGCGACCAGGTCAGTGATAAAATCTCCCATTAATTTACAGGTGACCAACGAGACAGTACCAACAATGGGTGTAACGGGTAAAGTGGAACATTATCCTTTAACAAAGTCCACAGAGGTTACTATTGGGCCGTTGCATACCAGGCATTCTTTCCTTCTTGTTATGTAAGATGGGATGTGTTATATATTGCACCCCTGATGGTGTATTTTTAGATATCCCAGAGAGAGTTGCACACGAGGTGCGGGATATGTTGGACACTCCCCAAAGGATAATTTATCACTCTACAAGTTTAAATGAAAATCCATCTCAGGTAGATGAAATGTTGTCCCAAATTCCAGATTTCTTTTGGACTAAGGATGTACAGGACACTGGATTAATGGCAAACTTAAGCCCTGTAATGGTAAATCTAAAGGGCGGTAGGCAAGCTCCAAAAATTCCCCAGTACCCACTAAAACTGGAGGTAGAATTAGGGTTTTTTCCAATAATTGAGCGATTATTGCAACAGGGAATTTTAGTTCGTACAGCTAGTGTAGCCAACAGTCCCATCTTCCCGGTGAAGAAGAGTGGTGGGAGGGGTTATAGGCTGGTCCAAGACCTTAGAGGTGTTAATAAGGTAGTAGAGAGCCAATTCCCTGTAGTGCCAAATCCAGCTGTCATCCTGATGCAGATCCCACCAAATGCAACCCATTTCACTGTCACTGACCTCTGTTCTGCTTTCTTCTCTGTGCCTCTCCACCCTGACTGTCAGTATCTATTTGCATTTACATACAGAGGTGTACAATACACATGGACACGATTACCTCAAGGTTTCATAGACAGCCCCAGTATCTTCTCCCAGGCATTCCACGAGTGTTTACAATCTTTTCAACCTGCCAATGTTCTAATTCAATATGTGGACGATTTATTGCTATGTTCTGACTCGTTTATGTCATGTTTGAATGATACTAAACTTTTGTTGCTTCATCTCTCGCATACAGGACACAAGGTGGCTAAGGACAAACTAGAGCCATGCCAATCCAGAGTAAAATATTTGGGACACTGCCTAACCCAGGGGTTATGACATCTTACAAATGACAGAATCCAGGCCATACAGAACATGACACTGCCGCAGAATCAACAGCAAATTCGTACCTTCTTGAGAATGTGTGGATACTGTAGAATGTGGCACCCAGGTTTTTCTATTTTGGCCTTGCCTTTACAGGAATTAGTCTCTTCTTCAAAGCCCGATCGTGTCATACACACCGAGGAAACAGAGCAGGCTTTTCTTAATCTTAAGGATAGTCTGACAAAAGCTCCTGCATTGGGAATACCTGATTATGAAAAACCTTTTGATTTGTATTGTACGGAAGCCGATGGTTGTGCTGCAGATGTCCTTACACAAAAACATGGTGATGCCAGTAGGCCCGTAGCATACTACAGTGCCCAATTGGACACTGTGGCAAGATGACCCCACTTGTTTGAGAAGTGTAGCAGCTACCGCTTTATTGGTGAGTAAAAGTGAGGATGTATTATTGGGTCATGATATGATTGTCTATACTCCCCATGCTGTATCTGCTCTGTTGAACTCAGCTCAAACCAGACACATCTCTTCAGATAGGTTTACCAAATGGGAACTAGCTCTAATCGCACCTGCAAACATCACTGTTAAGCATTGCAGCACGCTGAATCCAGCAACATATTTACCATATGTACAACATGATGTACAAAGGGTGGAAGGAGGCGAGTTGCTGGCAGGAGGTGAGTTCAGCGGACATAATGATACGCACGATTGTATGGAACATCTGAATCAGACCTTTGCTGCTAGACCTGACATACACGACACACCTTTAGACACAGGTGAATTATGTACAGGTTATGCTGTTGTAAATGACACAGACATCATAGAAGCTAAACCTCTTGGTCCTCCTCACTCAGCCCTGGTGGCAGAGTTAGTAGCACTAACTAGAGCGTGTGAACTGGCAGCAGGCAAATCTGCTAACATTTACACTGACTAAAGGTACCCGTTCGGGGTGGTGCACGATTTGGGGCTCTATGGCGTCTGAGAAATTTTATGACAGCAGCAGGCACACTAGTTGCACATTCCCGACACATAAAACATATTTTAGAAGCAATCCAACTGCCCAAAGCGGTCGCAGTAATTAAATGTAAAGCCCATACATGTGAGGATGATCCAGTGTCACTGGGCAACAACAGAGCCGATGAAGCTACAAAATGGGCAGCAGGGTTAAAAATGTTTTCTCCCCTGAAAAAATTATGTCTTTCCAAACATTTGATATGCTGAAATTAATTGAGATGCAAAATTTGTGTTCAATTCAGGAAAAGTCCATTTGGAAGTCCAAGGGATGTGGGCAAGAGTCCTCCGGGCTCTGGAGGGACAGACAAGGTAAACCAGTAGCCCCCAAGGCATATTACCCCAGCCTGGCTGAGGCAGCACACTCTGACTCATCTGGGAAAACAAGGTATGTGCAAGTTGGTGAGAGCATACTGGTGCGCACCAGGTTTTTCTTCACAAGCAGAAAAGATAGCAATGTCCTGTCTGACCTGCTTGAGGAAGAACATAGGGAAAGCGATCCCTACCGAACCTGCCCACATTCCACCGACTGATGGACCTTTCCAGGTGATACAAATTGATTTCATCCAATTACCACCCTGCAGGAATCTTAAGTATGTATTAGTGTGCACTGATGTATTATCTAATTGGGTTGAGGCCTACCCAGCGGCCACTAATACTGCTGCGTTTACTGCCAAGAAAATAGTTAAGGAATTTTTATGGAGGTACGGTATCCCTAAAATCATTGAGAGTGACAGGGGTACTCATTTCACAGGTGATGTTTTTCAAAATATGTGTAAGCTGATGGGTATTAATAGCCGACTTCACACCCCCTACCGACTGCAAGCCAGTGCCAAGGTAGAGATGATGAACGGGACTATTAAAAATAAGTTAAGTAAAATCATGGCAGAGACTGGACTAGGATGGCCAGAAGCGTTACCTTTGGTCCTACATAGCATAAGGACCACTCCTAGACCCCCTCTAAATCTGTCCCCATTTGAAATACTGTTCAGTAGACAACCTCATTTGATTATAAGTCCACAGGAAGACTTGAAGGGTAACAACGAGGTAACTGTAAAGTATCTTATATCAATGAGTAAGCAGTTAAAGCAACAGCAGCAGAAACTGAAATTGTTGTCCCATGATATGCCTGAAACTAACTGTCATGATGTTGAACCAGGAGAATATGTTATGATCAGAAATTTCTTGCGTTCAGGTTGTTTGACTGATCGGTGGGAAGGTCCGTACCAGGTGCTGCTGACAAGTACTACATCTTTGAAGGTGGCTGAGAGAGATACCTGGGTCCATTCCACTCACTGCAAAAAGGTCAATCAACTGGTGGAGAAACAAGTTGGAGACAAGGCTGATAGCGTGGACCTGTCGCTTGCGAGCTTGTTCCAGGAGGATTGAAAAGGTCGTAGTGAGATTCCTGAACTAAGAGAAATTTGCAGGTCTTGTTGTGACAATGGACGGACCTGCTGTGTTCATTTTCATATTCTCTTTTAGAGTGTTCACCATCCTGGTCGGTTCGGGAATATCCCGTTTCTGTGATGGGAGACCGATTGAGGAAATGTGAGCTGATGGCAGTGCTGATGGAGTGGAGTCAGGAGGAGTGCAATGCCAATCAGGGGAATGTCTGACCAATCTTAGTACTGTTATTGTTAAGAGAGCTGTCATTCCGGATACTCGGGGATGGTGTGGAGGTTTATCGTCTGAAGATTCCTGTATTTGTGAGCTTTGTGAGTCCCTAGTTGATGAGAACTGTATCCAACGGTGCCAACCTAAATATAACCCGTACTGGGGTGGGTATCCTTTAGAGGATTATCATAGCATGGTAGGCAAAGTGTTAAATCAAACTGATTGCTGGGTGTGTTCACATGTGCCACAGGGACAGCATAATGTAGGGTTGGTGCCATTTCCGCTGAATATAACGGAAATTTTAGAATTACAAAAAGGGAAAACATTGGATGGAAAATTTCTCTCATCCAAACCACCTCATTTCAAACTATATCAATTCCAAGTAGATAGATCACTTTTGTGTTTAAACATAACCAACTCTAATAAACCCAGGAGTTGGGAAGTGACGGGGAATAATCAGACGATGACCTTCTCACAAAGAGCTGATAATGAGTCCATAAACCATGATCTGTTACGCCCAATTAAATTATCTAGTGGGAAACATTTTAGGTATCGGTATACATTGAGTTCCACCAAAGAAATTATTGGTAAGGTGCCAGATGGTTATTGTGCTAAAATAATATAGCCAGAAACTTGCATGTACCAGATGGAAGACCCAGAAATAGGATTGTTTGCAAGGGAAATGTGCTTAATGATAATGATGCATACCATTCCTTATGTTCTCCATGATAATGTATATTTTATATGTGGAAGAAAAGTGTATAAGTGGCTCTCCCCGAGTTCCGAAGGTTTGTGTTACCTGGGAAGAGTAGTCCCAGAAGTTGTGACCCTCACACCTGTTGAAATGCTTGGTATACATAAAAACACACCATCACCATATCTTCAAACACAATATGAACACAGAGGCAAACAAAATATGATACCTGGTGACGTGCACAAAGCCACTCAGTTAATTAGTGAGACAACTGGCTTTCAAGTTTTAGTCACATTGGATCCCACCAGGATCACTCGGGGTACATTAAACTTTAGATATATTCAGGAACTTGCTAAATTGATAGATAATATCACCGAGATGTACGATGACACATTCAGGTATACAGGGAGAGAATTGCAAGTGTACAAGAAAGAACTGGTGCAACACAGGCTAGTGTTAAATTATTTAACTGCTGTTACTGGAGGGTATTGTGTAACATTGGCCACCCAATTTGGAGTAAAATGTTGCACCTATGTCACCAATGATACCAGCGACCCCAAGGAGGTGATAGCCCGGAAGATGGATGAAATTCTGCAGCTAAAATGGGAGTTTCATAAGGACCATAATGCTTCAGTGCCTGAAGTAAGGGAGAAGATAGAAAAATGGGTTTCATGGCTGAACCCAGTGAAATGGTTCTCAGGTCTAGGGGAATGGGTCCAGGAAATGATCGCCAGTATAGGCAAATTCTTAATCCTTATAGTGATTGTCATCATAATAATTGGCATATGTGTCCAGTGTGTTCCTATTGTGTTGAAGTGTGGAAAATGTAAAAATAGAGTAAAACAAAAGAACGAAATTATGATGGTGGTCAGTATGAATACCGAGGTAAATACAGAACTGCATTACAACCCTGAACTAGGAAATACCATCATTTAATGTATTATATTTAGCCATGCATAGAATGTATTATTGAAATGTTATTTTTAAAAACACCTCAGATAATGTAAAGTCTCAATTCCCCTTCAAAACTGCCTTTATAGGACTGGTGTATCCCCACACCTTTCAAATGATCTTTCAAGATCCGCGGTGTACGTATAATAGTAGTTTTATGTCCCCACTCAGAGACACATTATTGATGGATTAAGAACCACCTTGTGCCATCCCATAATAACACTAAATAGTACATAAATGTAAGCCTGAATTATATTTTAAAATCAGATTGTGATAGCATGTTGTTCGCTATCAAAGGGTGGACTGTTGAAGCTGGATTATTGGCTGAGACAAGATCAGTTTAAAATTGAATCGCAGTGACACCATATTGCGACTGGCCGCAAGACGCCATCTTGGAAATGACATCGCAAGATGCCATTTTGCGAATGGGCGCCTAAGCGCCATTTTAGATAAACTCACACTTTAGTACATGTGGCGTTATTACTATTAGCATCATGCGATTGCATCTGTGACCATCGCCATAAGTTACGGCGATTCATCAAAAGCCCATTTCATGACTTTACGTAGTTTGGGTGCTCTGGATAAAGTGTATATTATTATAATTCCCCTAAAGGATATATTTCAGAAATGGCTGTACAGTATGTCAAAATTGGATTGCATTAGCTAAACAGAGCAAATGGCCACGTGACAACTAGCCTGTGTAGACAAGCTTCCTGGACATAACGTCTGCTCTCACTCCAGGTGGCCCTTCTCGAATACAGCAAGAGGGTCATTTGTAGCACCTTACATTAGCAGGCTTCCTACAATAAAATACCTTCAAAGCCAAGAGTGTTATCTGAGGTTTGGGTCTTGTAGCTGTGCTAATTTGCATCCACACATGCCCTGGGAGAACAAAGACCAGTATTTTGGAGCCTGAAAAGGGTGGGGGCTGCTGGGGCATGAGCAAGTCGTTGAACAATAAGGCTCAGCATTCCACACTGCTAGGTGTTCACTTAGTTTAAGTGAGATTTAAGTGCACCATTTCTCATACACACATTAATACGCACAATTGCGCTGTTAACTAATCGCATATTAGCAAATGCATGAGATCCTGTATGAAAACGCTGTTGGTTAGCTTCATGCGCACCTATCTGCCCCAAGTTAACTAGCGTCTGTACATCACACCCCGCATACTGACACATTACATATTCACATAAAAGGTTTAATAAGCTTTAAAGTATAAGATTTAAGTTTGTTCATTCTGTGAAATAAAGATTATTTGGTAACTAAGGTTTTGTACATGATAAGTAAGCCGTGATTGGTATTGTACTGATGCGTACTCTTTCAACAGTATTCCGGTACCATCGGTGTGGAGATCGCATCATGCATTCTCAACTTATGGACCGCAGAGACTTCAAGCAACAAAATGTACATTATATGAACAACTGTTAGGATGTTGCATGAGGCAGGAAACCAGAGACCCCCAGTTGTTAGAGGCTGGGTTGTGTCTATTTGAATCAACCTGTTAAATGCCTTGTAACATGTGCCCTCTCCTTTTAGGACCAATGGTATTAGCAACAAACTTCTCTATTGTGTTGTTTATTTCTGGGGGGTATAAATATGTGTGCTCTGACCCTGGGTTCTTAGTCTTTGTGCTGAATGCTGATTCATGAGGGGTTTCTTGCTGATGCCTAACATCTGGACCAGAGAGCGCTGTGTATGTATAATTGTACTTGGGTCTGTATAATCTCTTTGCGCTAAGATTATATGAGGATCATAACGTGTAAGTGCTGTACTTTTACTTGAATAATACTTTGTGCTTTGGAACCACATGTTCTAGGTCTGGAGTCTTCATTTACTGCATGACTGCGTACGCAAATTAGCGTAATCCTTAGAGGTTTATAGGAAGGATATTAGAAGGTATAGGCAGGGGTATATAGAGGTTCAAAGGCAGTATCCTTACATTAGTAATAACAAGGGCCTTTTTTTAAGAGAAAGGGCTCCTTCACAAGGTTTAGACAAAAATTCAGATGCAAACCCTGCAGGAGGGGAGGGAGGAGAAATAAGTCAAAAAGGCAAAATTACGCAGAACAGAGGCAGGAACAGAAAGAAATAATAGTATTTAATCTATCTAGTTATGTTCCAACAGTTACTGAGATGGAAGTTTTGTCGAAGGGGTTAACATTTGTAAAGACATATAAACAAAAACGATTTAATATAGAAGTGGATTTCTACAAATTTCAGTGGCAATTAAAATTAAAACATTTTTTTGATAATAAAGAGAATGTCCCGGTGATTTCCGGACATTTTAGGCCTAAAAGCACTTTTGAACCTAATACTAATGTTCCCTTTATTGACACATTTATATCAATGGTAAAGAAAGAAGTGATGCCTTTGATTGCTAGACAAAAAACCCTCCTTTTCAAATCTTACTTCATGTCAGAAGCAGTCTATCATAGCATTAAGGAACAACAAAGAAATAATGATACGGGCGGGGCGGGGGTATCGTGATTTTAGATAGGATTGACTATATTAATGAGGTTTCTAGACAGTTGTCTGATGAATCTAATTATATCAAGTTGAGAATGGATCCCACATCGACTTCGAAAGAAATTGACAATGTGATTAATTTAGGGTTAAGTAATCGTTGGTTGGATGAAGCAACAGCTAGGTTTCTTATGCAGGATTTTCCTGTAATACCTTTGATTTATGTGCTTCCAAAGGTTCACAAAACCTTACACAACCCCCCGGGGAGACCGATTATTTCCTCCTGGGGGTCACTGTGTCAGAGTCTTTCGCAGTATGTTGATTTTTGGCTTCAGCCTGTGGTCCAGCAGACTGAGTTCTACTTAAAGGATACCATTCATTTTTTGAATAAATTGAATGCATTGTCCATACCCTCCAGTGGCGTCTTGTTGGTTACTTTTGATGTTGTTAATTTATATACGAACATCCCGCATGATGAAGGGATGTGTGCTGTGAGGGAGGCAGTCACCTCCAGTTCACACTACAAGGGTCCACCAGTTGATTTTCTTATCCTTTTGATTCACATTATTTTGCATAAGAATTATTTTTTGTTTAATAACGAATTCTTTTTGCAACGCCGGGGAACTGCAATGGGTTCGAATATGGCCCCGGCGTATGTTAATTTATATATACAGAATTATGAGTTAAAACATATATTATCACATCCATTATCAAAACACATTTTGTTTTATGTTCGTTTTATAGACGACCTTTTTGTGGTGTGGACTGGAAGTGAGAAGGACCTCATCACGTTTTTCAATTACTTGAATTCTATTAATAGTACTATTAGATTAACTCTGAATTTTAGCACATCAGTGATACACTATTTGGATGTGGTGATTAAAATGGAAGATGGTCACTTTGAAACAGTGGTCTATAATAAGGCCACAGACAAGAACACATTATTGGCAGGAGACAGCTTTCATCCCCTCCCATTGAAGAAAGGGCTCCCATATTCGCAACTTGTGCGGTTTGCTAGAATTACATCAGATAGATCAAAATTACCGGCAGAACTGAGAAAAATGGGTAATAAGTTTATCCAGAAGGGATATGCCGCATCAGAGGTACAAGAGGCAATCGATAAGTGCATGAAAATAGATCGGTCTACGCTTTTGAGACCAAATGTCAAAATAAAATCTGAACGCATTAGAATTGCAACTACATATTCCATCAGTTCCACTATAATAAAACGTGCAATTTCTCGACACTGGCATGTAATTCAAGCTGACCCTATTTTGGGAGATCTGTGTAAAGCACCACCTATGTTCTGCTACAGACGGAGCAATAATTTGAAGGACTGTATAACCAGATATGATGTGAATCAGCAGCAGTCTACAAATTGGTTGACAATCAGGAATGGAGTGTTCCGTTGTCCAGGATGCATTAATTGCAGATTTTTGATTACGGGTGGCACCTTGAAGATCCAGCTTCAAAAAAAGTGTATAAGATCAAACATCGCTTAACATGTGAGAGCAAATTTGTAGTATATGTGATATATATATTCCATACAAAATAGTCCGGCACTCCGGTGGTCACATTGGACCATTACCTTGCTCCGGCTGCCCTCCTCCAGGAGTCCCCAATACATGGATATCAAATAGCTGCGGCACTCCGGAGACTGATCAAAATCGGTGAAAAAACGATGTGTTAACGTTTCGTGGTATGGCAACCCCTTCTTCAGGATACACAACAATACAGTGATAAACAACATTAGTGCTTTAAATATCTTACCCACAGAGTGCCTCCGACAGCAACACCGCCCGGCGTCCGGACTGTCCACTTCTGGTTGCAGCATCTTCCGATACCCGGAAGTGACGTTATCCGGCCTCAGTTGGCTGCCATGGGAGCACTGTAAACAAACAGTACAAATAACATTAAAACCTTTGTAAAACCACAGGAAAGTGCTAATTGCTACGTGCTGACATAAATCTAATGTCTCATGTATGAATATAAAAGTAAGAACATCGCATATATAAACGACATAGATATTTCAGTGCATGATTCATGAAATATCGCCATCTTGTGGACATAATGTAAAAAGACATGAATTAAAAACAGTGAAATAGGTATGCATAAATAGTGTTAATACTGGTATATTAAAACCTAAATGTGAATAAATTATAAAAAAATATTCCTTAAAAGATGGTGGCAATCTTAGACATTAGACTTATAATCTCACTTATTACTTTAATATCTAAAAAGTTTATTCAGCAGAGAATATGCATCTAGGAACTCTGCTTCCTCCCTATTGTTATTCACTCTGCACACACACAGAAAGTGAGAATAGGGCAACCCCTTAATGGTGGATAAAGAAAATGTCCAGAAAATTTATTTTGGTATTACTCTTAGTCATAGTAAATTAAATGAGACTGAAATAATTGTTATGTGTCTCAATTAGAGTGTCAAGTGCTTCTTCTGGACCTGTCCAAAACATTAGGAGGTCCTCTATATATCTGTAATATAGATGTATATGTTCTGAAATCTGTCCAGTCCCATTAAATTTACTATGACTAAGGGTAATACCAAAATACATTTTCTGGACATTAGTATTGAGATCAAAGACAACAAAATTCATACATATCTGTATACTAAACCTACAGACCGAAACACTCTCTTAAAACATGACAGCTTCCACCCTAGATCCACCTTTAAGGGGTTGCCCTATTCTCAATTTCTGCGTGTGTGCAGAGTGTATAACAATAGGGCGGAAGCAGAGCGACAGCTTAATGAAATGTTGGATAAATTTGCCCAACGAGGATATTTAGTGCATGAATTACAAGCAGTGAAAAAGAAGGCATTAATCCATAAAAGGGAGGATATTCTACAACCTACTAAACAAAAAGACAGGAAAAGGGTGATTACTTGGGTTAATCAATACAATACTATCAGTAATCAATACAATACTATCAGTAAATACACTAGTAAAAGGTCTAAACAGCTGTGGCCTCTAGTTTCCACAGATTCAGAACTCCCTTTATTACAGAAACCTACTATTATGCCTAGTCACACCCGCAGCTGTAGTTTATGGGACTGGTTGGTCAAAACAGATATTACAGGTCTAAAACCTACACCTGATAAAACGCTGCCTTTTATACAACGCAAGAGAGGATGCTTCAAATGTCTGGGTTGTACAACTTGCAATTACATGATAACAGGAGATATGATCATGCATCCCCTATACAGGGAAGAAATTTGTAATTAAATGGTATACGTTCTGTCTTTCCCATGTGGGCTACATTATGTGGGCAAGACAGAGTGACAGTTTAAAGAGCGTATGGCCCAACACAGGTCGGCAATTAGGGCAGCGTTACAGAGTGGTAGTAGTGAACAGCCTGTCGCACGTCACTTTGTCCAATTTAAACATGGCATGGCCACCGTCAGATACCACATTGTGGACCATGTTCCAGTGTCCCTACGAAGGGGCAATCGAAGAGTCCAGATGGATACATCGGTTTAGATACCTTGTGCCCTAAAGGTCTAAATGAAGCACTGGGGATAAATTGTTTTTTATAATCCTGTGTATTATATAATCTTAATCTTCCTGTTTTTTTTTGTTATAACCTGGGGTTTTTATTACAGTGTTCTATTGTCCTGTTTTTCATAACCAGATTTTTCATTATGAGGTGCTATAGACATCTTTTAGCACATATTTTCAGATATCAGTATTTTAGTTCCTAGATGCATATTCTCTGCTGAATAAACTTTTAGATATTAAAGTAATAAGTGAGATTATAAAACTGATGTGTAATATTGCCACCATCTTTTAATGAATATTTTTTTTATCATTTATTCACATTTAGGTTTTAATATATTAACACTATTGATTACACTGGTTTTTACATTATGTCCACAAGATGGCGTTATTTCATGAATCATGCACTGATTTTCTATGTCGTTTATATATATGCAATGTTTTTACTTATATATTCATACATGTGACATTAGATTTATGTCAGCACGTAGCAATTAGCACTTTCCTGTGGTTTTACAAAGGTTTAATGTTATTTGCAGGTTGTTTACAGCGCTCCCATGGCAGCCAACTGGGGCCGGATGACGTCACTTCGGGGTATCAGAGGAAACCAGAACCGGAAGTGGACAGTCCGGACGCCGGGCGGTGTTGCTGTCAGAGGCTGTTTGAGAGCACTCTGTGCGTAAGATATTTAAAGCACTAATGTTGTTTATCACTGTATTGTTGTGTATCCTGAAGAAGGGGTTGCCGTACCCGGAAACGTTGACAATAAAAACATCGCTTTTTCACCAATTTTGATCAGTCTCCGGAGTGCCGCCACTATTTGATATCCGTGTATTGGGAACTCCCGGAGGAGGGCAGCCAGAGCAAGGTAATGGTCCAATGTGACCACCGGAGTGACGGACTATTTTGTATGGAATATAAATATATATATATATATATATACATACATACTGTGTGTTTTTTACAGTGTGTAAAATATATATATATATATATATATATATATACACACACATACACTGTATATATAAATACTGTATGTATATATATTAGGGGTGAGCGGGTTCGGTTTTACTCGGATCTTTTTATTGGCTATCGCCGAACACGTGTTTTGGATAGCGAATAAAATCGAGCCGAATTTGCGGTAAAGTGGCGATAAGAACCGAGTAAAACCGAACCCGCTCACCCCTAATATATATATATATATATATATATATATATAGTACATATATGTATGTATAGCTATATATACATATGTATGCATATCTATATTATTAAATATAATAAGACATATATCTGCGTTTATAAATATATATATATATGTGTGTATATATTATAAATGGATTGTTTGAAGGTGTGCATCATTTAATTCACAGAACATGCCTACAACTGTGAAGTTGCGTTTTTTTTTTATGTATTGTGAGTCAAACAACATTTAGGACAACATAACAGAAAACTTCAGAGTGCATAACTATTCACCCCCTTAAAGTTACTACTTTGTCGAGCCACCTTTTGCGGCAAATACAGCTGCAAGTCGCTTTGGATAAGTCTCTATGAGCTTGCCACATCTTGCCCCTGGGATTTTTGCCCATTCCTCAAGGCAAAATCGCTCCAGCTCCTTCATGTTGGATGGTTTCCTCTTGTGAACAGCAATCTTCAAGTCTGACCACAGATTCTCAATTGGATTGAGATCTGGGCTTTGACTAGGCCATTCCAACACATTTAAATGTTTCCCCTTAAACCACTTGAGTGTTACTTTAGCAGTATGCTTCGGGTCATTGTCCTGCTGGAAGGTGAATCTCCGTCCCAGTCTCAAATCACAGGCAGACTGAAACAGGTTTTGCTCAAGAATATCCCTGTATTTATCTTTCCCTCGACTCAAATCAGTTTCCCAGTCCCTGCTGCTGAAAAAACATCCCCACAGCATGATGCTGCCACCACCATGTTTCACTGTGGGGATAGTGGGGGTGATGGGAAGTGTTGAATTTGCGCCAGACATAGCGTTTTCCTTGGTGGCCGAAAAGTAAAATTTTTACTCATCTGACCAGAGCACCTTCCTCCATACATTTAGGGAGTCGCCCACATGCCTTTTGGCAAACTCAAATCGTGTCTTCTTATTTTTATCACTAAGTAATGAGCCCAGCTCTATGGAGTGTACAGCTTATTGTGGTCACATGCACAGATACACCAGTCTCTGCTGTGGAACTCTGCAGCTCCTTCAGGGTTACCTTTGGTCTCTGTGCTGCCTCTCTGATTAATGCCCTCCTTGCCCGGTCTGTGAGTTTTGGTGGGCGGCCCTCTCTTGGCAGGTTTGTTGTGGTACCATGTTCTTTCCATTTGATGATGATGGATTTGATGGTGCTGCGGGGGATCATCAAAGATTTAGATATTCTGTTATAACCCAACCCAGAATTCTACTTCTCAACAACTTTGTCCCTGACTTGTTTGGAGAGCTCCTTGGTCTTCATGGTGTGATGCCTCTTGCTTAGTGGTGTTGCAGCCTCTGGGGCCTTTCAGAAAAGGTGTGTTTATACTGACAGATCATGTGACATTTAGATTTCACACAGGTGGACTTCATTTCACTAATTATGTGACTCCTGAAGGTGATTGGTTGCACCAGAACTTTTGAGAGCTTCATAGGAAAAGGGGATGATTACATATGCACATACCAATTTTCAGAATTTTATTTATAAAGCTTCTTTATTAAATATATTTTTCTCATTTCACTTCACCAAATTAGACTATTTGTGCAGATCCATCACATAAAATTCAGAGTAAAAAAATAAATAAATTACAGGTTGTAATGTAACATAAAAGGTAAAAAGCCAAGGGGGTGAAAAGGCACTGTATATATATATATGTATATATATATATATATATATATATATATATATACACACACACTATATGGACAAAAGTATTCGGACGCCCGACCATTACAACAACAGGGACTGTAATGACATTGTATTCAAATACACATACTTTATTATACAGTTGGTCCCCCTTTTGCAGCTATAACAGCTTCCACTTTTCTTGGAAGGCTTTCCAAGAGATTTTGGAGGGTTTCTGTGGGAATTTGTGCCCATTCATTGTGTAGAGCATTTATGAGGACAGGCACTGATGTTGGATGAGAAGACCTGGCTCACAATCTAGGTTCCCGTTCATCCTAAAGGTGCTCGATGGGGTTGAGGTCAGGGCTCCATGCAGGCCAGTCAAGTTCTTCCACACCGAACTCATCAAACCATGTCTTTATAGTCCTTGCTTTGTGCACTGGGGCACAGTCATGTTGGAATAGAAACGGGCCTTCCCCATCTGTTGCCACAAAGGTGGAAGCATAGCATTGTCTAAAATGTTTTGGTATGCTGAAGCATTAAGATTGCCCTTTACTGGAGATAAGGGGCCTAGCCCAAACCCTGAAAAACAGCCCCATACCATTATCCCTCCTCCACCAAACTTCTCAGTTGGCACAATGCAGTCAGACAGGTGACTTTCTCCTGGCATCCACTAAACCCAGACTCACCCATCTGACTGCCAAACAGAGAAGCGTGATTTGTCACTACACAGAACACATTTCCACTGCTCCACAGTCCAGTGTTGGTGTGCTTTACACCACTCCACCAACGCTTGGCATTGGACTTTGTGATGTGAGGCTTGCATGCAGCTGCTCGGCCATGGAAACCAATTCCATTAAGCTCCGGACGCACAGTTTTTGTGCTTACATTAATGCCAGTGGAGGTTTGGAACTCTTTAACTATGGAATCAGCAGAGCGTTGGCGACTTTTATGCACCATGCGCCTTAGTAGTCGTTGACCCCACTCTGTGATTTTACGAGGTCTTCTGCTTCGTGGCTGAGTTGCTGTTGTTCCTAAACCATACTTGCCTACTTTTGAAAAAGCATTTCAGGGAGATTGTGAAAGTAACACATATGAGAGTGCGTTAAAGTGGGTGTGTATTGCTACAACGTAGAGGCGTGGCATAAAGTTGACTGATCTATATGTTCATGAAAACGCACAAATACATTTCAGAAAATTCATGTAGCCAGGAACATTGTGCCTTATAATCAATGCAGGGATATTGATACTAATGATCCCATTTGAATGCTTTTTTTTTAATATAACATCTTCATAATGGAGGTAAGGTGCAATCAGGGAGATTGAGGCACTCTTCAGGGAGGTAGGGAGATTGCTACTATTTCAGGTAGTCTCCCTGACAATGAGGGAGAGTTGGTAAGCATGTGCTAAAAGCTTCTACTTTCTAATAATATCAAATACAGTTGACCGTGGAATATTCAGCAGGGAGATGAGATTTCATGAACCGTCTTATTGCAGCGGTGGCATCCTATCACAGTACCACGCTGAGCTCTTCAGAAAGACCCATTTTGTATCACAAATGTTTGCAAATGGAGACTACATGGCTAGGTGCTTGATTTTATACACCTGGGGCAACGGGTCTGAATAAAACACCTGAATTCAATCATTCAAAAAACAGGTGTGGCCAAATACTTTTGACCATATAGAGTATATATACTGTGTTGTTTTTCTATATGTGTGTGTGTACTTTAATATTTTTTTTCAATGCTCAATAATATAACAGGTGGCGCATACTTCACATAAGAAAAGAGAAGAGAGATTGCGGTAGCTGATAGTAGGCAGTAGCTATGCCCTCCATGGTGCTATCCACACCCCCTGTGTAGAGCACACCCCAAATCAATAGATACACCCCCACGGTGCCGGTCAAACACCCACGCCACCAGACAATAGGCCCTTCATAAATTTCAGCTCCAGGCCCATGTGGACCTTAATTTGGCACTGGGTACAGGTCACTCCTCCCACCGCACCACACCAAAATCCGTTCACCAGGGTGCAGGCAGACACTTTGGGTCCTGCTTGTAACATATTTCAATACCAATCCTTCTCAAGTATTGCTACCCCTGGCCTCCCAGCAGCCCCCTCAACAGTGCAAAGATGGAAGGGAGACCAACGGACCAGTAAGTAGGTTTTTTATATTTTTTTCTCGCACTACATAGTTTTTAGTGCTGATGACCCGCTTGCATTTTTTTTATTTGAATACCGTGGGCATCGGGATCGGGCACACCCGCGGTATTCCAGCATTGGGTGTGAGGGGTGCGAGTTTTTTTTACCATGCTAGACCTCGCCCCCAATTGAATATGCCCTTAACTGTACTTTCTCTATTTCTTTGTATGTTCTTTGAGGAATTGATTCATGATCCGAAGCGACAAACTATAATTAGTTGGATTACCATTCTCCGACACGTATTGTGTGAGAACCAAATGCGATTCAACATTGATTTGTTTAGATTTGTACTAGAAGGATTAGTATTCCTTGTATTGAACGAAATAGGATTGAAATGCCAACAGGATGAGATCCCGACTGGGGCAGGTAAGTATCCTAACCCTTCCCTGTCCTCCCTAACCCTCCCTTAGTGCTGCCTAAACCTAACCTCCCCCCTAGTGCCTAACCCTAACCTCCCCCCAGGGGTGCCTAAACCTAAGCCTCCCTCCCCGCACCCTAATCCTAACCCTCCCGGGGGGGTGCCTAAACCTAACCTCCCCCCGGTGGTGCCTAACCTTAATTCCCCGCCCAAACCTAACTCTAAGCCCGCTAGAGTCCCTATTTGTAACTCTCCCCTCCCCCGCGACTAACGCTAAGGGCGCCCCGGACTTAAACGATGAACAACAAAAGATATTAACAGCAGCTACAAAGCACTGGAGAGAAAAAAATCCACTCCCTGAATGATGTCATGCGATATCAATCATTGTTCGTCTTTTGCCAAAATCTGTCATGTACATGACAGATATCGTTCAGCACAGCCACCAGAATTTTCAATAGATATCTTATGTCTTTCATCGTTCAGAAAAGCATCTGCTAATGGATAGGCCCCATTACCTTCGTTCGGGCTGGCGTCCTCTGCGTTTCGGCGTCGGGATTAACATAGGTGTCGGTATTTCAACGCCTATGTTAAATCTATTGCCGGGATTCCGCTGTCGGAATTGAGGCCGGCGGCCATGAGGTCGCCGGTCTCACAACTACATCCCGTATTGAACCCAGCTGTGCACAGTTTTTGTAGCACAGGGTCTAAAGTGATCTTTTTTTGTGCTTAGTTTTAAGATTTTATATAGGGCCACCCATTTACTTCATTGGTAACATGCCTTTTACATCGCTGAGTATACTCATCTCCACACAATAAACTTTACTTATATACAGACTTTTATAAGAAAATTACATATACATACATCTGCTTATACAAAACCATCATTTATTACATTTTAAAACAAGAAAAATGCTCAATGTCTGCAGCTACATAAATAAGAACTTAAAATTATAATGGTCCTGTCCCCTCGTATAGAGGTCTCGTATATACTAAATTTAAAATTACCCCAACAGTGATACGGGCGCTCATTTATGGGTCCCCATACTCACACCGATATATCGGGATTTTTCACCCAGGGCCTCCGATGGTTTAGTATTTAATACCCTGATCTTGCAATATAAGCAAAATTACCCATAATGCTTCTGGGCTTAGGGCCTGATTCAGAGCCGCTCGTAAGCGGACGCTCGTTCGTTCCGAGCGATGTTTGCCCAACTGCGCATGTGTACGGATCGTAATACGCATGCGCGAACCAGTCAGTGCAGCCGAAAATCGTGTGCTCGCTAAATAGCGAATGCCTGCTAATATGAGTGACAGGAGGAGGCGTATGTGGGTGGTAACAGGGGAAGGTGCTTGAGAACGGGGAGTGGAGATCAGAATGCAGGCGTGCTTAAAGGTCAAAACGGGCGTTTTATGGGTGTGCATAATTAATACAGCAGCGTCACTGACCACGTCACTGGGTTATTTTATAGTCAGAACTGCTCGCAAATTTGTGGTAGGAAAAACCAACCACAAGAATAGCGAGCAGTTCATACGCTGGTCGATGTACTCGATTAATCTAATAAATAGCGGACATGACGTATGATGCGAGCGGCCAGGGGGCGTTTTTATCAAAAAAACAACCGCATGTTTTGTTCGCTCGTTCAGACATAGAGGCGGCAACAGACAGCAAAGAGCGAACGGTTCATTTGAATAGCCACCCCCTTTTTCTGAACGAGCGAGCGCTAATAGCAACCGGCTCTGAATCAGGCCCTTATCATGCCGATACGTCATTTTTGAGACGCTATCAGCATGGAAACCTCATTCTACAGTTGAACTAAAAACAGTATTAGTATTGTATCCTAACTATGGGCTCCATTTACTAACGAAACATAACCCCTTTAGCGCTCGCTAAAGGGGTTATGCCACCTTTCTACATTTAATAAACAGCGGTAATCTAAGATTCATCTTTTAGATGGTGAGAGCGGTCCGGGCCCCATTGCCGGCAATGGAGACCCGGCGGTGCCTTTCCGGCTTCAGCGAAGCCTTCCAGGCATTGCCGGATCTCCGTCATGCACATGCGCAGACGGACTGTCGCGCATGCTCATAACACTGGAGCCCCGTTGCTGGCAGCGTTATTCAGCCAGCAGCCCAGCGGAGGACCTTGCCGAGGACTTTGCTGGAGTTCGCGGGACCTCGCCGGAGGGGTAAGTATTAAAAAATACTAGTTCATTCTCGTTTGTATCACAGTGATACTAAACGAAAATTACCGCTGGTATTTTCGTTCGTTAGTAAGTGGAGCCCTATGTCTGTAAGTCAGGTGATGTTTATTTAATAATATATTAGTAAAGGGACTACTGTACCAGCGGAGGCAGTGTGATGCTCTGGGCAATGTTCTGCTGGGAAACCTTGGGCCCTGGCATTCATGTGGATGTTACTTTGACACGTACCACCTGCCTAAACATTGCTACAGACCAAGTTCACCACTTCATGGCAACGGAATTCCCTGCCACACTGCAAAAATTGTTTAGGATTGGTTTGAGGAACATGACAAAGAGTTCAAGGTGTCAAAATTGGGTTCAATCTGATGGAGCATTTGTGGGATGTGCTGGGAAAATAAGTCTCTGAGCCATGGATGCCACACATGGCAACTTACAGGACTTAAAGGATCTGCTGCTAACATCTTGGTGTCAGATACCAGAAGACACCTTCAGAGATTTTGTGGGCCACCTACCTAAACATTGCTGCAGACCAAGTACACCCTTCATGGCAAGAGTATTCTCTAATGGCAGTGGCCTACATTGCTGGCCTTCTGAACTGTGTCTACAGTTAAAATTCCCAACTGTCACGCTGAATATCTGCGGTTCCCCGGGGGTTATGAGAATGCCTCAAGTAACCCCTTGGTTGCACTCTTCCCACTCTACATTTTATGCCCCGGAGCGGTCACAGAAGCTCTTGGGGAGCGAGTTCACTTCTTAAAACCGCAGGCTGTCACATCACTCTGCCGTGCTTCTGGAACTGTGTTTATGGTTAAAATCGCCAACTTTAATGCTAAATATTTCCAGTTCCCCAGGAGCTAGGGACATGCCTTAAGTAGCCTCTGGTTGCACTCTTCCCCTCTACATTTTAAGTCCTAGAACAGCTCCAGAAGCACTTGGGGTGGCGAGCTCACTGCTTAAAACCAACGGTTATCACATCACTTTGCCGAGCTTCTGGAACTGTCTATGGTTAAACCCTCAACTCCCATGATGAATAGCCCCGGTTCCCCAAGGTGTAGTGACATGCCTCAAGTACCCCTCTGGTTGCACTCCCAACAGCCCCAGAAGCCCTTGGGACTGCTAACTGTGAAGAGATGTGAAGAGCTAGGGTTATGCGATATATCCCGGCTGGGTAACTTTTCAACCAATGATCATCTGTAAGTTAATAATAGCTGGATAGCTGGTATTAGATGTTGGAAGGTTATCATTTCATTATCCAGACAAATTATTTACAGTGCAGTGACTTGCGGAAATAATTATTGAATAGGCTGGCTCAATTGTATGTGCAGGGTGATGCTGTGTGTTTCTATAATGTGTTTCAAATGTGCAATGATTGTAATGATTTAATTAATTTGCTAATCACATGATGGGATTATTATTATTATTATTATCTGCTGCAAATTATTGATTTGTTACAGCAGGTTACTGAGTTCATATAGGAGATCGTTATGTATGTATTTCAGTTTTAGGTTTGCGTGTTGTATGTACAACCATTATTTTTAAGGTATATTATTAAAGGTTATATAAAATACTTTAAATAAATCCAATTAAGAAGTGGCTCCAAAACAAGAGTCTTCTTTTTTTTTCGAGTTCACGTGGGCAAAACTAGTCAAAGGATCTCTCCATGCTGGTATCTTTCTCTATAGCCCTTTTGATTGTTTACAAGGACTCTCCCGTTGCCTATTTGGTAATCTGATTCAGCAGTTGTGCCACTGTCACCAAATGTCTGTTCAGGAAAGAGACACGGATATGATCACCGGCTGGCCACCTGTACAGCAGTCGGACCTGGGACGCTACCTAATTGCCAGAGCATCTGGTAATGCAAAATAAGTATCCTCATTCAGGTGGTCTGGCTATACACCTTCTGGGACTTGTAGTTCCATAGAGACAAATCCATTCTTCTAGGACTATATACACAGTGCACACTCAAATTATTATTGAATATATATATATATAGGTTTATTTATTTATTTATATCCGCGTGATGATTTTTTTTTATAATGCTGACAGTACCATATGTCATTTTTAGGATATTGATATCCATTAGATTATATTTTATATTTTAGCAATAATTTGCTATATGTATTCTTTTATATTTTTAATACTGTATGTCTTGACCCCTCATTACCATACCAGTTCTGTACAAATCCCCGATATTTTGTCTATAAGCGCTGCTCCACATTTTCTTTCTATTTGTTGCTTGCAGTTTAATGGGTGGATGGATTAACTAATTCCCAATTGGAACTAGCTGCTATTTCCTATATAACTAGACACATAGGTGGTTTTTGAAATATTTATATATTTGCTCACTTTTTTGATTAGTGCAGAGGAACCCCTTTGTTTTATAAAAGATCTGAAATAGACATCCCTATGGCATATGCGCCACCCACAATAGGACACTGCTGTGGCTATGCTGTATGCCCATGACATGCCCAGTTGCAGCCTAGTTGACACCCATTTTCTTATATGGAAAAATCTGAGATGTGTTTGAATCACCCGGATTCATAAAGATGAGTATTTCACTATAAACACATCTGCAGTTTTCTAAATTTCACAACGTACGGCTGCATATGGAGCTGTGGGCCTGATTCAGACCCGTTTGCTATCTGCGTACGCTCGCTGGATGCAAATTTGTCAAAGTGACACCACGGGAAGCAATCGCTCGCCAAGGCATAAGCACGCCCACCATGTCTTAGCGAGCGGCCACTTTGTGTATGTGTACGCCCAATCGCACTGGCAGAGCCGCCCACCAGCACCACGTCATCTCCAGGAAGTGCATTAAAACATTGGTACATCGAGCACCATCGGATGTGAACGCAGTGCTTGAGGTAGCTTTACCCTACCGCAAGCATTGCGAGGAAATCAGTGTAAAAAAAAAAGGCAAGTGACGCGTACTATGACGCTGCCTGTTAATTATGCATGCCTCTAAAACGGCGTTGAAACACTTAGGCACGCCTGCGTTCGCATCTCCAACCCCCCCGTTATTAGTGCCCTGCCCCTGCTACCACACACAAATGGCCTCTCCTGTCGCTCATTACACTGGGCTGTCTTTGCAGGGCTAGCGAGTGGTATGCGATCGCAGTGAGTAGTTCGCGCACGCGCAGAACACAGCGTGTGCATGCGCGTACGCAGAACCTTTGTGACGCTTGCGAGCGCACGCATATAGCGAACGGGTCTGAATCAGGCCCTGTGTGCTACTCAGAACCGGTCAGTCTCTAACTTGTAGGTCATTTAACACTCCAGCTGAATCAATCTATGTTTGGCAATGTCTCTGAGCATTCAATACAGTGAAGGAGTAGCTTCTTCTAGATTTCACTTCTATCTATGCTTCTCAGTAGCACTACATTACAGCCGACAGTGACTCTGGGCTGTTATGGCCATCTTTGTGCTGGAGTGTCCATATAGAGCACATACAGATGTGTCCATATACATCTAGCCTCCTTGCGCATTAAACAGACCTTCTAGTTGTGTCATAGCCGCTGACACAGTAACGTAGTATTTTGCATGCAGATACAGCCGCAGTCGCACACTGAATGTAGGATAGCATAACATTCTAATCAGCATAAGCTGCGTGTGATTGCTATTCACATCACTTTGCAAATAAGACACCATTAAAGGGAAAACACGCTCTGCACTACCGAGTAACACGTCGCTCACACGTTATGTGTAACACGACTAGTAGCACATGGAGGATAGATGTGGACACATCTGTACACCTTACTTCTATATGTTTTTGGGAATCCTCAGTCTCAAACCTGTCACTGGGACTGAGAACGATGCTGGTAATGCTATGTGCACCTAGAACTCCCTTAGTTGGCTCCCTTTGTTTATAAGCGGAACCTGGACAGACAGTGATTTCACTTTAGGCAATGGGTATTGCTGTCTATTTCTTTAGTGTTTCCTCAGCCACTCACAGCAACTACTGTCTTGTACTGGTCCTCAGCTCTGGAAGGTATAGCATTCCTACACATAGCACTGAAAGCAACTGAGGCCAACTCTAAGGTAATGTCTTTCTATGTGCTTGTGCCCCTCTCAGTCTTCCTACATCTTGAAGATCCAAGAATCTAACAGCACCATGCACAAACCTTCTCCCCTGCATGGTCACTGCTAGCTGGAGTTAACCCATCCACTTAAAGTGAGGGGGTTGGTACAAAAGTACTGGAACATTTTCTAGAGTAATAGAAGCTCAAGTATTACACCTAAAACTTTTGGTGATTGACTCCCATAAATTACCGGATTTTCATTACAACCAGCCAACTAGTTGGATGGTTAGACAGATAATCTTAAGGTGTATGGCGAGCTTAAGTCTGACACATAGTTATGCAAGTTGAAGACAGGAGAGTTTTTTTCATGGCTACATCAATATTTTAATGGCATTTAGGCAACCAAAAATTCACATGTCTTTATACTGGAGACCAGTTATAATAATGCATTTTCATCATATTTACTGCCTCGTTTAGGTTCTTTCATACATCGCTCACTCCAAAATAGAGACAAAAAAGAAATTGCACAGATTCATACACAGAGTACACAGTTTGTCCCTTTTCATAACCCCAACGACCTCTTCATCATCTTGTCAGTCCGGAAGGTAGATGTGTGGGTATGGCGTACTGACACAGTCAGTGGTTTCATAATGGAATGTATTTTGTTCAGATTAACAAAAATAATGTATATTATTTTACTGCAAACATTAAATGTTGACATATTTTGGCTCACTAAAATATTACTATTGAATCTTTCAAGAATAGGAATGTTTAAGGCATTTTGGTTAAAAAAAATAAAAAAAATTCAAAAAGAATCAAACAGATGTTCCACTATCAATATTGGCTTCTGGTTCCTAGAAAACAAAAAAAAACACAAATGTAAAAGTTTATATCAGTCATTCTGCAGATATTGCTCTATTTAACCACTTAACTGGCTAATATTTATTAAAAAAAAATTACCCACTATTGTAATTTTTTTTAATTATCAAATTATGTAAATAAGAGCTTTTTAAACCTGATTCAATTTAATTTGTTTAACAAAAATGTAAAATCAAGTTAAATAGCTATTATTTAAATAATGTGATAATGTAAAAAAAAAATTAGCATTTTGGGGATATTTAGAAAAAATTGTTTTACAGTTTAAAAAAAAAAATACATATATATATATATATATACTGTGTTAGTGGTGGGGACAGAGAGGAAATGGGCGGGATAGAACAAGGTGGACAGGATGGTGCGGCAGGGATGGAGCCATGATACATACATTGAGTGTGTCCGATCACTGGGCCAGCAGTGATCGGAAGACATAGGGGTAAATTTACTAAAGTGAGAGTTTTTAGAAGTAAGTTTTAGAAGAGATGTTGCCCATAGCAACCAATCAGATTCTAGCTATTATCTTCTAGAAGGTGCTAGTTAAATGTTAAGTAGAATCTGATTGGTTGCTATGGGCAACATCTCTTATAAAACTCACTTCTAAAAACTCTCACTTTAGTAAATTTACCCCATAGTGAGCAGAGCCAGGGCTGCTGTTTCTAGTACAGACTCAGCTGCACTGAAGCCGGCAGGAGGTGGTGTTGCTGGGCCGTCTTATCACTGCTGGCCACAATGATCGGGCACAGCACGAGAGAATCCTCTGCTACCAAGAGCTGTGGCTGCTCTGTTTCTGTTGTAGTCATGGCTGCTCTGCAGACACTGGGTATGGGCACCGCTGAACTGCCTGATCACTGCCGGCCACAGTGATCTGGACACAGAGGAAGAGAAGCTGTAGCTACCATGAGTCACGGCTGCTCTGCTTCCTTTTTAGTTATGGCTGTTCTGCAGCTGCTGGGTGGTGGAGCGTACAGGCTGCCGAGCCACTGGGGTCTTGTCCTCCTGGTACAGTGGACTGGGAGGTCCCACTGATATCAGGGGCTGCTGGGAGATTATCAGAGACTTTGGAAAAAGTACCTTACAATACTTACCACTTTGTGTTAAATGGTAAATTAAATGTTTAACTATATTGTACTGTGCTAAGCAAAGGATTGTTACATGTTTAATCAGAGTAAGCCATAGTAAGGATATAATAGAAGGCATAGAGGTATAGAGTAAAAATATGCTCCGGGTGTAGACTTCATGAACGTTGACACAACAGAGAAAATACAGCAAGAGACAGACACAAATATAATGAGTGTTTACTTATATTTAAAGGAAAATGAACAGCTGTCCTACTGGTTACTCATATTAAATGTGATTTTCTCACATTCACAAATACATGTAAAATATTCCCTAGCACAATTTTATGGAGGATGATGATATTAACTATTCATACCTCTTATTACTGGTTTTCAGGTGAAAATTACTTTCATATAACAAATCATGCAAAATATATTCAATTGGGCCTGTCGTCTACACTCGGTGGAGATAACCATCTTGTAGGCTGAACCATAATTGAATAGATTGCAGACTACCAATATAAAAGGAACTAGTGAGATTCACTGGAGCTCAGTAAGGGCAGCGACTCTGGAGCATGACACATTTTGCCTCACTTGATGGGATGAGCTGGGATGATTAAGATGTTCCTCTCTACCTTTCTATATGGCCCCATGTACCTCAGATCGCTCCTAAATACAGTGACAATGACTGTGAACAGTTAGATTGCTGAAAAGGGATTCAATGAAGATTTTTAGGAGTTCTCTGGAGGTGCCAGATATTGGCAGTCACCCTGCAGTATCAATGGGAAACCTTTAGCATCATTTAGGAGCAATTGATGCAGAACAGCAGATTCTCATTTGCACAAAAACCCATGTAATAAACTGATTCAAATATAATATAGTGACACATGTAATAATGTTCCAATGTCCAAAATGTGGACTGACTTTAAGGACTATCTCCAATGTGTGCAGATGATAGAGGCAGCTTATTATGTGAATGTGAGACCATTTAATATGAGTAGTGTGATGTCTGAGGGACAGATTCAGTTAGTAATATTAGTCAGCTTAGAAGGTATGGAGAGGAGAGTGAGAGAGGTAAGTTATTAGTACCGTCACTTGCAGTTGGCTTTGTAGCTGTTTATTGTGCTCTCTTTCCTTAGTTAGTTGTTCCTTAGAAGCCTTCAAGAGCTGTAACAGTTTGTTAGCTGCTTGACCTAAGTCCCGTGTTAGTTTTTTTTCCTTGTCAAGTCTCTCCTACAATTATTTCCAGTGAAGGACATTGTTAGTTATATCCAGTTGTGCATATGACATACACCCTGCGTACAGGTGTGATTTGCCTGTCCGGAACGTTTACCCTGTTACATATGGCCTCATACGAATGGAACCATTTAGATCCAACTATACACAAATGTCATCTAAGTTACAGCAATAGGTGACTCCTGTCAGACCAGCTCCTCTTCTGTCAAATCATAAAAGTGGTTTTATATTATTCCTATGTTCCAGTGTATGGAGCATTTAACAAGATATATAACTTCAGGCAAATCACACCTTAAATGTTAATAAATATATTGTAACAAAAACAGGAAGTTAATTTAGCGTCATAAACCCTTCTGATCGTCTGTTGGCAAACAAGCTTTCCAATGCTGGGATAGTACTTACTATAGATTCCAACAGTCTGTCAGCTACACAACTGTGCAAACCTATGCACTAGGCAACTGTATATTATGCACAGTAGAAACAGTAATGACCATAAGTGGGAACGTATTAGCAAGCAGTGTATTACACTTGCTTGATGAAGTAAGGGAATAACAAAGATATTATCATGACAGGTACTAAGTAAAGTCTCAACCTTGCAATGAGCACTGGTTATTACAAAGATGTATACGCCTACCGTGGGATAAGCCTATTTAATGCTGAAATCTCCATGTCACAAGTTCTTATCCACTGTAGTGACTTTAGTTTAGTGTTATAAGGTGATTAACCAAATTATAAACTCAATCTAACCTTCAATTGCTGAGCTTCCTCTGTGCCAGTGGAGGTTTCTTCTGCGGTTTTCAGTTTCTCCAACTCTTGCTGCAAACTGTACATGGATTTCTGTTCATTTAATATATGAAATATAAGATAAGTTATTGATTTCCATATTTTTTGTCCTCTTCAATGTCTAAAACATGGCTGTTTTCTAAGAAATATTCTACCCGAGATTTGATAAATGACCGTCATAATATCCAATGTAATAAACATTCAACTATACAGGTATAATTCATGTATAATTGTGTCCCATGTAGCCTTATGGTCTAAGATTACAATAAATTGTGAGTTGGCCTATCCTGTGCAAGTTCCACTTGTATTTTATTAACTGGGTCATTCCACGGTGACTCATGTTACAGAATCCCATAGCAAGTATATGCATGGCTATCAACAGTAAAAGGAATTGATGTGAAATTAATTTGATTTACTGAGAAAATAATAAGACAGGTCATGCTTTAAAACTGTATACAGGAATTGCTAATTGTTTGCTATGTCACTTTGTAACGTGAGTTACCATAGAATAACCCAACTATGTCCGAGGAAAATATATACTAGATATAATATAATATATATATACTATAAAATATATACTAGATATAACATATACATATAAATATATGTTATCCATATGGCAGACTATGAGTAGATTCACTGGGTTGGGTCTGCTAACGCTTTGCTAACTATCTGTCACATTGTCAGTCCTTTCTGGGCCCAACCCTGTCCTTACTGATCTCACACTGCACCGCCATTGGCATCACACGTATGGAAATGAAGTGATTTTGTGGAAAAGAAACCAGCACCAGTAATGGTAACTAGGTAAAGTTCTATCACAGGAATATTTGTTTGCATTCTATTATGTTTCCATTAGATATTCACAATGGGATAATAAAACATATATGGATAGAGTCCCTTCAATCCTTTATTTCATTTTGTATTTAATGTGCTCACCTCTTCCAGTTGTTCTGTTTTATTGTGCTCTTCAATTTGTTCCTCAAAACTTGGCTGTGGAGCCTTCAGCTGAGTATAAAACATTTACATATATAAGTCATTGTGTGACATAGGGGTCTATTTATCAAGCAGTGAAAAATGTGGAGAGGTGAACCAGTGGAGAAGTTGCCCATAGCAACCAATCAGCTGCTACCTATTATTTTATAGACTGTACTTGATAAATGCTACTTGAAAGCTTATTGGTTACTATGGGCAACTGTAAATCACAGTACAGGTTGAGTCTCCCATATCCAAATATTCCAAAATATGGAATATTCCGAAATACGGAATAATTTTGGCATGACTGAGATAATGAAACCTTTGTTTTTTGATGGTTCAATGTACACAAACTTTGTCTAAGGCGCAAATTATTAAAAATATTGTATAACATTACCTTCAGGCTGTGTGTATAAGGTGTATATGAAACATAAATGAATTTCATTTCTGTACACAAACTTTGCTTGAGCCACAAAATTATTGAAAATATTGTATAAAATGACCTGCAGGCTGTGTGTATAAGGTGTACATAACACATAAATGCATTCTGTGTGTATATTTGGGTCCCAATCCCAATATATCTCATTATGGTATGCAGTTATTCCAAAATACGGATTATTCCGTTATCCAAAATACTCCTGGTCCCAAGCATTTTGGATATGGGAGACTCAACCTGTATCTATCTGAACAATTAAAAGTTCAGCGTGCCCAATACAATGCATAATTGCAATAAATATTTATATAAATTGATTAATTTATTCAAAATATACTAACATGGCAAAAATATTTTTGAGAGGAAAGGAATAGACGCAGACAGTATTTTGATAGCACTATATAGTGGAAACTAGCACCGTAATGTAATTTCACATTGTAATAAAGACTAGGGAGGGCTGTATATCCGTCATATCATTGCCTTGCAGGAAGATGGAGACTGTACATTTCCTACAAACTACAAAGTACAATCAGTGCTGAATTTCAGGTTACGTAAATACAAATAAAAAATTATTTTATGGGTGAGGGATGAGCGGTAATTATTTGGAGAATGCTTTTACACTATTTTTTATTTAACAACCATCCCCGCGAGCCATCAATATTTTCCCCATAAAACGTTGACAGTGACGGGTGTTATACGCCCACCCCTTTTCCGATTTATAGGCCAGTAGTAGATGGCGTGGAGCCGGAGGTAGATGCTGGAGGACTCCCTGGATGGAGTCCTGCTTAAATATAAAACAATAATGGTAAACGCGCTGCTATTAAATTCGAAGGCTGGAAAGAAAGTGGATGAAGGAGCTCTCACATTACCTGTTGATCCTGTGCGCTGTGTGACTCCCTCTCATGCACATGATTCTGCATTTCACTTAGCTGCTGCCTGAGCTGAAAAATAGGGGAGATCTGGTTCAAGCATAGTAAAAATAAATGGTTGTTCGCTTTGGAAACCCCAACCCTCTTCCCCGTAGTATCAGTTGCCCATAAGCAGCGTAATGTCAGGGAATCCTGCTTGAAGACCACAGCATTTTAGCACTCACTATGTTATGGTTGTGTGCTATGTGTTTATGTGGAACTTGAATGGACTGGCAACAGCACTTCTTCAGCCGTACGACAAATTGCAGCACCAAATATACCTGTGCAGTAGGTCTGACATACTCGCCTTCTGCAGAGACTCAGGACCTCATTCAGAGCCGGTCGCACAGAGCGCGCGGTCGGTCTGAATGAGGGGAGGACGTCTTGAATTTTCAAGACGTCCTCCTTTGCGGTAGTAAGGCTGTGGGTTAACACCCACAGCCTTACGACCGCCTAAGGTGATGGTCGCGATGGTCAAGACCCATGGGAACGCCCCCGTTTGGGCTGCCACCCCCCCGGCCCGCCTTCCAAACGGGGCAAGCTGTCAATCAACATCGACAGCTCACCCCCTTTGGATCGAGACCCGCTACGACCGGCGCTGTCGGTCGTAGCGGGTCTCACGCATGCACACGACGGCGCCGGCACCGTAGTGCGCATGCTCTGTGGGGGGCCATCGACCCGGTCCGAGCGCATCGGCGCTAACGACCGGGTCTGAATGACCCCCTCAATGCTTTCTTCACTTTCAGCAGCGAGCAAGTGCTGAACACAAAGAAGGTTATTTATGGACAATGGGCCTGATTCACTACTGATCACAAACTATGATTGCAATAGCGATTACGCTCGCAGTTCATCTGCGATAGTATGCTAATCCATTGCAATCGCTATGCACCGCAGCATAACATAAGGATGCCCAATTTACCTCACACACATCTGTAATGTTTAGCAAGACTGTAAAACCATAGGTAACATCGAGTACCATTGCAGCCTCACACACACTTGCACAAGCTCTGACCTTACTCAGAAATTGCTAACTTTAGCGCACGCATGAGTCTTCAAGCTGCGTAAGGCATCGCAGTGGATAATTTATGCGCGCTCCTGCAACGGTGTCCAAGCGCACTGGCACGCCTGCGCTTCGCCGACCACCCCACCCCCATCTCCAGCCCCAGCGCAGACCCGCTCGGAATGGCCTGTTTGAGCACGCGCACTGCATACGCATGCACAGTACGCAACAATCGCCTGATTGCGTGCGCATTAGCAGTTGTGATCCAAGCTGAATCAGGTCCCATATGCACGGCAAAAACCTGTTTTGCATTTCTGCCAAGAGCATGTGTTTGGGTGCAAGATGGCAACACTTTTTAATTGGAATATGAGTTTCAAACATACAATAGCAGGCGTTGGTTTGAGGGAGGGGATTCTTTATTAAGCACAGTAGGCAATGGTGTTACTAGGGTTGGTGTTAAAAATGGAGCGTGGACTCACAGGGAGAGGGACGTGACCTTACAGCATGCCGTAGTTTTTATCACTCCGGGGGTGTGCCCAGTCACAGCAATGACCGGGAGCCGGGCTAAGCTCAGTACATCAGGTCTTGTCTATGCTCTTATTGAGACAATGTTGCACCTTGTGGATACATTTTTAGGAAAGGAGCTCATTTGTAGGCACACTTCAAACACACCAATATGCCATATGTAATACAGGAAGTCCTGAAGTGCCTTCATTTATATGATTAATTAAACCATACATGAAGATTGCCATAGTAGGAGTTTAAGATAAAAACAATAAAAGCCAATTGAGGGTCCAACGTGGTCAGAGGTTGTAGCTCTGTGTGAGGTTTACATGTTTTCACTTTTGCATAGTGTTCTAATGCTTATAACACCTCCACACAAATCTAGGTGCATTTATAGAGGCATCCCCTGAGAACAGAGAAAATGCAGTGAGCGGTGGCAGGAAGGCAGTCTGACTGGGGCATTACACCTATCTAGCCGTAACACAAGTGTCCTAACGTGAGCTGTGGGGACAGAAACCTTCCATCGACCAGAAGGGTAAAGCTTGGCTTGAGGGACGACTTTCAATAGCTCGCAGTGAGGGAGCTGCTCTGCTACACACATAGCCCTAATCTGGGGGATCGTCTATTGTGTGTTATACAAGTGAGGGGATACCACCAAGGTACTACACACACTAATGGGCTTGGGAGAGTTGTCCCTAAGTTGATAACTATTTTAAATACCTACAGTCAGGGTTATTTTTCTGGAAAAATAGGTTCAGGAACTGTGGGCGGAGCTACAGACAAATAATTATATAAACACACAGGGCTATTTTTTGGGAAAAATAAGTTCAGGAACTGTGGGCAGAGCTACTGGGGGTGGAGCTATAGAAAAACAATTATATATTACATATAAATATATAATATATACATAGTGTTTAGAAAAGAATGCACTCAAAAGGGACTTTAAAATAAAATTATCTTATGGAAAATACATTTTGGCCCAGGACAATATGTCATAGTTAATGATAGATTCAGGAACTGAGGCCCTGATTCAGAGCCGGACGCTCTGACAGAGCGCTCGCTCTGAATCAGGGCGTCTTTTTTTTTTTTTTATGGAGCGGCCTCCTGGCCGCTCGCATTGCTGTGGGTTGCCACCCACAGCTAATGCGAGCAGCCAGGATGATGGTCGCGATGGTCAAGACCATCGCGACCATCGGGCTTGCGATGAGACCCTTGTGGCCCCAGAGAGCTTTCGGCTCAAACAGAGCCGAAAGCTCTCCCACTGACACTGACTTGTGATGTCAGTGGGGCCGCCCCCAAACGGTAGGCGTTCCCATGGGAACGCCTCCGTCTGGGCAGCCACCCCCCTGACCCGCCCACCAAAGGGGGCGTGCTGTCACTCAACATCGACAGCACGCCCCCTTTGGTGCGAGACCCGGAGCGACGGAGTGCCCGTCGCTATCCGGGTGTCGCGCATGCGCACGACGGAGCCGGCTCCGACGTGCGCATGCGCTCTGGGCCACCATCGACCCGGTTGCGAGCTCTCAGCGCTTGCGACCGGGTCTGAATCAGGCCCTGAGTCCCTGCTGAAAAATAGCACTGTATACTGTATATATTTATTATAGATACTTATATATATGAAAAATAGCACTGACTACAGTAATATGTTAGAAGGACACAAACAAAATATTTTTGAGGAACACTGTAGGCTGCATCAAATGGCTGATCACAGGGAAATGTACCATGTTGAACTGAAATATGAATATAAAGTCAAATATCTCAAAATATACTTCTATTTTAAGTTTAGTGGTCATTTGTATATTTGTATTTTAGGTACTGTGACCACTTTTTTACTCTTCAGTTGCCAGATTGTTCGTCTATACACACTGGAACAGGTATCACTATAAAACCATGTATTTCATCCAATAAAGCTGCGCTATGCAAGTAATGACATTTTTACCAGTGTTTATATAGTAATTATTTCCTCATAGGCTGCTACAGCATACTGTACAACAGACAGCCGGGCCTGCAGGTCAGATGCAGCCTCTCTCATTCTCTTGCAACCTTCCTAGTAACTATTATATGACCTTTGTTCATAGTATTCAGCCTGCCACCATATAGAGTAATTATAGTACAGCTATACTGTATATGTTATCATCAAAATGTAAATATTAGTACAAGGCTCAACAGTATCAGGCAAAGGAAAATCTAGTGTAGAAATTACCAGAGAAAGCTCTTTGCTCTGTTTTCTGGCTTCTGCCTTCGTAGATTCTAAGTGCTCCTGTGATTCTGACAAAAGCTGACTCAGCTACAGTAAAAGAAAAGACAGATATTAAATACTAAAGTGTATATCAGTTTAAATAATAATAACATTACATTACAAGACCAGACACAAGAGCTCGGCCCAAATAAGGGACATACATAGTAGCAGTGCAGAAAATGTGCTGTAACCCATTGCAACCATATTATTGATTTCATTTTCTAAACCATACTATAAGAGTGTACAACTGGTTCCTATGTAACCATAGAAACCAATTTACACATTTTATAGTATGGTTTAGAAAATGAAATCAATAATGTGGGTGCTATGTGTGCTAGTTCTCATAAATGACTCCCATGGAGCTTCATTGCATGGTCTTCCCCCTTAACCTATTATAGTTTGTAGACCACACCACCTCAGCGCTCCAGCTAGTGCACCCTCACACTGTGCTTTAATATATAGAGCAGAGGTTCCCAAACGCAGTCCTCAAGGCTCCCCAACAGTTCAGGTTTTAGAGATATCCATGGTTGAGCACAGATGGTTAAATCAAATTGACTGAGGTACTACTTAAGTCACCTGTGCTCAACCATGGATATCTCTAATACCTGCACTGTTGGGGAGCCTTGAGGACCACGTTGGGAACTTCTAATATAGAGCCTCAAGATGCTTAATAATGATATAAGCACTCAGAGCTCCCACCTCCAGGGGACTCTCTGCTGCTCTGCCCCTTGCCCACGTTGTCCTGCCCTACCTCCTCTCTGCTGCTCTGTCCCACCCAGCTCCTTCACCTAATCTGTAACCGTTCCACCGCGTGAATCGGTTCCGCCCGGCTCCAATACACTGTTCCTGGTGGCCGGCTTGCTCCTCTTTTGCGGCGCTAGGTTTGTTCCGTCTCCTTAACAGTGTGAGCCAGTGAGGTGCACAGCCTAGCCCACACAGCGCTCGCCTGTTGGAGATGGGACAGACCTTATACATTTATTATATAGATGTGCATTTGGTGATGAGTGGATGTAACTTTTGAAAGTGTTCTGAAACAGAATGTATAGCTCTCGCGGAAGATAAAACACCTGCTGTGAGAAACTTCTATATTAAAAAGGAAAGATGTGCCCAATATATTAGAGGACACACTATGTGGCCTCCTGATTTATATGCCCATGGAACTCTGTGAGACTTCGAATTTTCTGATTACTAGATTTACTTTGAATGGCAAATATGTGCAAGTATTAATATATGATTTCTACTACCCCATGCTTCAACAGCACACATTGTCTACTGATCCAAGACTTGGATCAGTACATATGTAGGCAGTATGTAACAAGCAATGTCTGTTATATACAAGGAAAGGTATGGCAGGACAGTTTACCCTTTTCTACAACGTTTCAAATCAAAAACATTTTGAACTGCAGTTTAGTTGGGCTGTAGCTAGTAGAATATAAAAGTCCACTGCTTACATGACCAGATGTGAAATATTTCTGCTACAAGATACATACACTCTCCACCTCCTGAGAGTAGGTCTGACATTCTGTGCTAGATGTGTTCATCTGGGTCTCCAGCTGGGCCTCCATGAGAGCAATGCATTCCTTCAGCTGAAATACAGACAGGAAATATGTGTAACCCTCTGTGCTCTGAACATACAGCCAAATTACATAGTAAATAGGTTATCATACAGGACAGTTACAGCCACATCCACAACTTTATGAATATTTGTATATATAATAATTATCTGCAGACTACATAATTAGAGACCAGAGAGGGCAAGAAGGCCCTGCTCACCCGTGTTAGCATTCTAGAGGGGCTATTGGTGGAAACATGAAGGGAGAAAATATATAGAAGCTGTATGTAATATATAGAAGTATGTAACCCTCTGTGCAATAAGTCACATAGAGAGGCTATATGTGATCCTCTGTACAATGATTTATACATATAAGCTGTAGTGTAACCCTACCTACTGTGACTCATACATGGAAACTGTATGTAACCTATGGGCCTGATCACTACCGATCGCAACTGCAATTGCAATAGTGATTACGCCCGCAGTCTCACTGCCATAGTATGCTAATCCATTGCAATCGCTATGCCGCCGCAGCACAACATAAGGACGCCCACTTTACCTTACATACATCCGTAATGTTTAGCAAGACTGCAAAACCATCGGTACAAACGAGTACAATCGCAGCCTCAAGCACACTTGTACAAGCTCTGACCTTACTCAGGAATGACTAACTTCAGGGCACGCTATGAGTCCTCAGGCTGCGTATGGCATCGCAGTGGATAATTTATTATTATTTATTCCCTGCAACATCGTTCAAACGCACTGATGCGCATGAGTTTCGCTGACCTCCCCCAAACTGTACTTCCTGTCAATCATTCTGCGATGGGTCTGCGTGATCATTGCGATCACAGTCCCAATCGCAGTGGCCGTCTCACACACACGCACTGTAATCCATACACATACGCAGAATGCAACAATTGGCCGATTGTGTGCGTAATCGCAGTTGCGAACGGTAGTGAAGGCCCTATAAACACAGAAACTGTATGTATGTACTCCATGCTATGAACTATATATAGAAACTATATGTAATACTCTCTACGGTATACAATCGGGAAGCCGGCTGCCTTAATACCGGCAGCCGGCTTCCCGACTGTCATATCCCGGCGAGGGTGAAATGCCGGGCGTCTAGATGTAGACGCCTGACATTTCCCCAATGCCGGGAGACCGGGGCCCGGTACCCCAAACGAAGGGATGCTGGGTGCCGCGAGCGGAAAGCCGTGGGGGGGGGAGGGTTAGGTTTAGGGCACCCGGGGGGTCTTAGGGTTAGGCACCCCCCCGGGAGGGTTAGGGCTAGGCTAGGGGGAGGGAGGGTTAGGGTTAGGCACCCGGGGGACTTAGGTTTAGGTAGCGGGGAAGGGGGGGTTAGGCACTTAGAGGGGGGATTAGGATTAGGCACTTGGGGGGGAGGTTAGGGTTAGGCACCCCTAAGGAGGGTTAGGTTAGTCGGGCTTCCGCTGCTGGGAACCCTGCTTTGGTCGGCCAGGCACTGACGGGAAACGAACCGCCGGCCATGGGGCCGGCGGTATTTCATACCGATTCCCTCTCTACTGTTAACTAAACACAAAATGTAGCCATATGTACTATGAACTATACATAGAAGCTGTATGTTACCTTTCATTGTATGATATTGTATGATTTATACATAGAGGGCCTGATCCTGAGTCACCCAGTTTCAAATGCGGCCAATTCTAGCACTTTTAGCAAACTGCAATGCGCCGTAGTAAACGTATGTATCTCTCCGTATCTCCAGGCCAGTCTGAGTCACATGGGTCTCAGCCTTTTCTCATCAGATGTGAAATCGCCATTTCTAGGTTTCTACTGGGTATATAGAGAGAAGAGTGTCCCGGGGATCGTGTGCGTGTAGCCAGAGTTACATCCTATTGTGAGTCGTGTATATGCCGAGGTGTAAGTGCTGGTACCAGTGGTGAGGTCTGTGCTGGCAGATGGAAAACAGTGAGGCCGGTGCAAAGCGATGTGCATAATCATATAGTCACCTTACCATTCCTTTACCAAATATCTGCTCTCCAAATGCAGACACATATGGACCTGCTTACTATTCAGGCCCAGAAACTGTATGTAATTCTCTGTACTATGGTTTATAGATACATATGTAACCCTCCTTACTAGGACCTATACATGAAAACTGCATTTAACCCTCTCTCCTGTAAACTATACATAAAAGCTGTATATATCCCTCAGCATTGTGAACAGCCTCCTTTCTAAGATTTATACATAGAGACTGTAGGTAACCCTTAGTACTATGATCTATACATAGGAATTATATGTAGTCCTCTGTTCTATGATTTATACATAGAGACTGTAGGTAACCCTTAGTACTATGAACTATACATAGGAATTATATGTATCCCTCTGTTCTATGATTTATACATAGAGACTGTAGGTAACCCTTAGTACTATGAACTATACATAGGAATTATATGTAGTCCTCTGTTCTATGATTTATACATAGAGACTGTAGGTAACCCTTAGTATTATGATCTATACATAGGAATTATATGTAGTCCTCTGTTCTATGATTTATACATAGAGACTGTAGGTAACCCTTAGTACTATGATCTATACATAGGAATTATATGTAGTCCTCTGTTCTATGATTTATACATAGAGACTGTAGGTAACCCTTAGTACTATGAACTATACATAGGAATTATATGTATCCCTCTGTTCTATGATTTATACATAGAAACTGTATTTAACACTCTACTATGATTTATACACAAAAACTGAATGTAACCCCCTTTACTATGATATGTACTATATGTAACCCTCTGTACTGTGAACTATACATATATATACTGTATATAACCTTGTTCTCTACTATGATCTATAGAAACTGTGTTACTCTCCACACTATAATTTATACATAAAAACTGCATGTTACCCCATGTAGTATGCATATACATAAAACTATATGTAACCCTCTGTATTATGAATTACACATAGAAATTGTTCGTAGCCCTCCATACTGTTAAATACACATAGGTAAGCCTCCAAAGAACTACACAGAGAAACTCTATAACTCTCCATACTATGAACTATGGGCCTGATTCAGAGCCGGACGCAATTAGCGCTCGCTCGTCCAGAAAATAGGGGTGGCTATTCAAATGAACCGTTCGCTCTTTGCGGTCTGTTCACGCCTCTAGGTCTGAACGAGCGAACAAAACTTGCGGTCGTTTTTTTGGAAAAATACGCCCCCTGGCCACTCGCATCCTACGTCATGTCCGCTATTTATTAGATTAATCGAGTACATCGACCAGCGTATGAACTGCTCGCTATTCTTGTGGCTGGTTTTTGCTACCACAAAATTGCGAGCAGTTCTGGCTCTAAAATAACCAAGTGACGTGGTCAGTGATGCTGCTGTATTAATTATGCACACCCATAAAACGCCCGTTTTGACCTTTAAGCACGCCTGCGTTCTGATCTCCACTCCCCGTTTTCAAGCACCTTCCCCTGTTACCACCCACATACGCCTCCTCCTGTCATTCAAAATAGCAGGCATTCACTATATAGCGAACAAATGATTTTCGGCCGCACTGACTGGTTCGCGCATGCGTATTAAAAACCGTACGCATGTGCAGATGGGCGAACATCGCTCGGCTCTGAATCAGGCCCTATATTCTGAAACTGTATGTAACCATCCATACTATGAACTATACAAAGAAACTGTATGTAACCCTCCATACTATGAACTATACAGAGAAACTGTATGTAACTCTCCATACTATGAACTATGGGCCTGATTCAGACCCACTCGCGAGCGGCTGTCCGCTCGCAAGTGGGTCGATGTTATGGACTGAGCATGCGCACGATGGAGGGAGCTCCGTCGTGCGCATGCGCCAGACGCGACGAGCGAAGGAAAGTCCTTCGCTCGTTGTGTCCGATCAAAGGGAGCGTGCTGTCAATGTTGATTGACCGCACGCCCCCTTTGGTGGGCGTGCTGGGGGCGTGCCTCCCTGACGGGGGCGTTCCCACGGGAACGCCTCCCGTCAAAAGCCGGACCACTGACATCACTAGTGATGTCAGTGGGAGTGATTTTGGCTCTGATAGAGCCAAAATCACTCCGGAGCTAGCGGTTGAAAACCTCAACCGCAGGCTCCGGCTCGCAATTTCGATGGTCGCGATGGTCACGACCATCGCGGCCATCACAATGCACGCTCGTATAGCCTGTGGGTGGTCACCCACAGCTATACGAGCGTCCAGGAGGACGCTCCATTTTCATGGAGCCCGGCCCTCATTCAGAGCGTGCGCTCTGCTCAGAGCGTACGGCTCTGAATGAGGGCCTATATTCAGAAACTGTATGTAACCCTCCATACTATGAACTATACAGACAAACTGTATGTAACCCTCCATACTATGAACTATACAGAGAAACTGTATGTAACCCTCCATACTATGAACTATACAGAGAAACTGTATGTAACCCTCCATACTATGAACTATACAGAGAAACTGTATGTAACCCTCCATACTATGAACTATATAACAAAAATTATATAATCCTCCATACTATGTGTTGCATAGAACGTCATGCAACACTCTGTACTTCTGTTCTATGACCTACACATAGAAATTGTATGTAGTCCTCGTATTCTGATCTGTACATAGCAACTGTGGGGCTCATGTACAGTTAAATGCGTTTTGCTCTAAAAATGTAGAGTAAACTACGCTGTGTGTGGCCGTTTCGTTATAGTAAAGAACATGCAAAAGTAATGATCTGGTTGATTGTACCTGGTCTGTAGTTTGGAGGTCTGATTTCAGTCTTTCCGCTGATTCTTCTAACGACTTCACTTGGATTTGTGACTATAAAGGAAAACATCATTCTGTTTAGGAAGCACATAGTCAGCGGCTGACTGCCCCCCTACATGCAGTGACGCTTCTAGGTTTTAAAGACTCGTCCCTAGAAATGTGTGTGTTTATATAGTTAGCATCCAGTTTATCATACACCCATCTATGCTGTATAGTGTGTCATATTTTCTGTGCACATGTGCTGTAATTACAACCAATCCAATTCTATCTGGCAATATTCTATCACGGTTTAGAGAATAAAAACAGATATCTTATTGGCCACTGGGCTACTTCACATTTGTGAACATTCCACCGTGATACTAATATATAAAATAAAATAAGTCCCATTGTGTTTACAGATGTACACAGTGGGCTGTGAGTAATGTGAACAATCCCAGCTTCAGACGTAGTTTACTGAACTATTATGGTGTGTGGACCATAAAGATGATTCTTCAATGAACAATAACAGAACAGCACTCACCTTACTGAGCTCTTCCTCAGATGCCTCTAACTTTGCTTTCCACACCTGCTCTTCTTCTTCAACACTCTTCTGTAGGTCTTTCAGCATTCCTTCCTAATATCATGAAAATAACAGCATTCTTTTAGAGTAGTTTATGTAGTTCATCAATTTATGCTACGATTTATCTTTAGAAAATACACCCTGGTTACTGGAGGAGGGGGCAGAGCTGGATGTGTGCATTACAGTCCCATGGTGGCTTTATGCCTGTACTAGGATCACATTCTTACATCCAGCAGAGGAGGGAGGTAAAAAGCCACGCCATTTATCCTGACCTCAATGTCACTCTTGGCCAATACAGGGCTCAGAGATTCTTCCTAGGTAATCCTTATGGTGTCTGCAGCCATCAATGGCAAGTGCTCTCTTAGGGCCTGATTCAGACCTGCTCGCAAGCGGGTCGATGGTGGGGTATTGCGCACGCGCTGGTATAAGAGAACAATAGCTAATGTTCTACTGTACAGCACATCTAAAAAGGATGCACAACATATCATATGGTAATAAGTATCGTTGTTTACTCAGGTAACTTGTACTGTATTTCAAAAGTAATTAGCACCTGTAGCTATGACATGTGCAGCGATATAAGGCGAAATGCTCACAGTGTGTATGGTTCCAAAACAACATGCATGTCATAGTTAGACTGCACTAACATTTCCCAATCAAACACTTGTTCCCTTTAAGTACGTTGGGATCGTCAGGTGTTTAGAGCGCATTAGTGTAGGTCATTTAAGACCCAAATATGAACTGCCCAAGATTTAAGTTTTTAGTCAGAGATTGAGTTAGGACATGTAGACTAAATGTAGCCTATGTTTATTCTTATGCCCAAATCACACATTAAAACCATATTCCCATTGCATTACTCATTTCACTCAGGTATTGTGAATAAAACATTGAGTAAACAGGTTATTATAAGACAAAGAGGGAAGTAAAAAAAAGAAGTTACCTTTCAAACATATTGGCACACAGACATACACTCACAGTTAGGAAATCAAAGCAGGCATGAAAATCAGGAAAAACTTGCATATGACAGGAAAGGACTAGCATCATACATAGGCAATATTTTTACACTGCAAATAATACAATGGGGCTGATTCCGAGTTGTACACAATGCCGCTGTTTACGGAGTTGAGCGATTTCCAGTAAACTGTGCATGTCTCAATGTACATTACTGTAGTCGCTCTCAGCAACAACTTACTCACAGTGTGATTGACAGAGAGCTTTTGGGAGAGAGAACGCAGATGTGTCTCAACCATTTTGGGGCGTGTCACACCCTGCAACTGCGATCCCGTGCACAAGAAATATGGCTCCAGCATCTTAGTTCCCATGCCCCCTTCTGCGGGATCATAGGCTTACTCAGTGACGTGCCGTGAAGTCAATGGCTGGGAGGCACACATGGAGATGTCTCTGAGTGCTTGGAGTCTGTCTCACCCCCTACTCACTGTAACTCTCCCTTAACTACACCAAGCTTCAGTTTTCATTGATTCTCTTACCTGCATCAGTGTGTCTTCTTTTGCTTCTGTTGACTGAGCTCCGATCTCTAAACATTGCAGTGCACTTCCTGGTCACATGACACATCCAAGGTGTCCATCAGTGCTCAAGGCACACCCCCCACACTCAGCGGCATGCCTCCGTTAGCTCTCTTTCTGTGCAGCTTATTCCCAGTGGTGTGGCCCCGTCCCCAGCTCTGCAAGCAATGTCTGACTACACAGAATTAAAACTGAGCTGTTGCTGCCTCATCTCCCTACAGTCCCAGAGAGCTCCACAAAGCAGGTGAGTGTTAACTATAAAAATTATTACAATAAACAAAGAAGATGTTTATAAGTTATAAATACCTTCTTTGTATTAAATACCTTCTTTGTATTGTCATAATTTTTATATCAAATCTCAGGAGCATGACAGGGGAGGCTCCGCCTCCCAACTGCACGTCCCTGCTCAGAACTGCGATAATCTACTAATCTGCAACTGATGCTGCGCCTTTGTACACAGATGCTGCACCATTTTATATATATCTCCCGGCATCTGCGACATTTGCATATTTTTGCACAGCAGCTGCGTACACAGACGCAGCAGCGGCGGCGGGATTAGCATACAACTCTGAATCTGGCCTAATGTCCATTAATGGAGGTAATTATAGTGTACTATTTGTGTGATCAGAAATGGAACTACAGTGATAAAGCACAACTTACCGTATCAGCAAGAATAGTCCTATACTGGTCACATTCTGCTTGCAAAGAGACCTGTGCAGCTTCTGCTTCTTTTAATTTAAGTAGTGATTCCTACACGGAAAAAAACGAAACATTACAATTGGACAAAAATGTGAGTATGTATATATATATATATATATATATATATATATATATATACATAAAATATATATACATATATATATATATATATATATATAAAATTTCCTAACGTTTGGCTATAACATTTTGGCCCTTATATGCAGGAAACGGAGTTGTAGGTAGATTTTATTTCTATAAATTTGCCAGATTGGCTTTGCATTTTAAAGTATTGCCACTTTAAAACTACCAGCTAAATCACTGTGATTGGGCTTTATCCTGCTGCTCGCAGGCTATTCTATAATGGCTATTGTTTAACGTGTTACCATTGTAATAATTTTTGTCTCTCATGACATGAGGGCAATTATTTTTCCATAATTAAATCTGTTTCCGTGTGGAAATGTATAAAATTATAAAATGGAGCCAGAGTCACAAAAGTGGCATTATACTGCTATACACAATGTGCTCATACAGCATGTAGCTGGGTGTAGACACAATAAATATTACATTGGTGCAGCTTGTTGCTACATCAACAAATATCTAATATCCTAAATATTAAACATTTACTTGTATACCAGATGGTGCAGCTTGTTGCTACATCTACAGTTATCTAGTAGGCTTATAGTGAAACACTTACTAGGATATCACATAGTGCAGTTTGTTGCTACATCTATGGTTAATCTAGTAGGTTTATAGTATAACACTTATTAGAATATACAGTAACAGTGCAGCTTGTTGTTACATATACAGTAACCTAGTAGGCTTATAGTAAAACACTTACTAGAATATACAGTAATAAGATGCAGCTTGCTGCTAAGCTACAGTTATCTAGTAGGGGGATGTAGCCAACGGTCTCAATGCCTACATCCAAATCCGACAAGGGACTTAAGATAGGCGTTGAAATACAGAGGGAGGGTTAGGTTTAGGGAGTGTAGCGGGGTTAGAGTTAGGTTTGGGGGGTGGGGAGGTTAGGGTTAGGCACTAAGTGGGGGGGGGGTAGGTTTAGGCACTAACAGGGAGGGTTAGGGTGGGGAGGGTTGAGGTTAAGCTACAAGAAGGGTGGGTTAGGGATGGAAGGGTAAGTATACTTACCTTACGGGATACCAACCAGCGGGATGCCGCTGTCGATATTCTGACAGGAGGCTTCCCGACAGCTGGCATTACATACCTATTCCCTAGTAGGCTACAGTACAACACTTACTAGGATATTACATAGTTCAGCTTGCTGATACAGCTACAGTTATCTATTATGCTTATAGAAAAACACTTACTGAAGAGTCTGTCTGGTCTGACTGCTGACTCAACTGTTTCAGTAGGTCTGATGACTTCTCTCCAAACTCCTGCAGCCACTCGCTGTAAAACTGTAGAAGGTAGAACAACAATCAATTAATGTCACAATATTCTGGCTCATTTCATGTTTACTGTGTATGCTCATGTGCTGCATAGACCTTGTTTTTTATTTTTTTTTATCACCCTTAATAGCAGTTGACATATATGTAAATAAAGCCTGTTATTACTATTCCTACTATCATTTCCCTTAGGCGCAGTGCTAAACCTTTGGTGCTCAATGTACACTTAGAAGATCATTTTAGCTTTATAGCGGCTGTGAAATGAATACGGAGAATATGTATACGTGCAAAGTGCCATGTTACCAAATGAGAAATACGGGGGTATATTTTGAGGCAATTTAGGACATTATCTTCAAACATTCAGACATTTTACACAACCAATTCTGAAGGAATGAGAAATGGGGATTTAGCAAAAGACTGACAATTAGGAGGTATGTTGTTCTAACTAAATTTAATGATGACTATTAGTTTTGTGTTTGTAGTATGTGAACTTTGTTTTCCAGTATAGTTTATACTAGGTGCCAGACATGGGCAAAAAAAGGCTGAGGTGCATTACATTCTGCCAAATGGCACACTGCGGGCTACTGATTGACATGTTTAATGTAAAGTTATTATGGCAATGCCCAAAATGCAGTCATTTTCCATCGATTCTACTGCCTCAGCACTGGAGCTTTATAATCCAATTCCAAGTCTACTTTTCTTATTACCGATTATTTTTCATCTACAAGGGTAAAACTGTATTTGTTGTGTTTAACCATTATCACAATTTCTGCAGATGCACCTGCACCAAGAAACTTTACCATAGAAACAGCACCATCTAGTGTTTGCCATGAATATTGTTTAACGCTTGCTTGGTATTTGCAATGACTTTTGAAGAAAGTATTTCTCAGTGAATGGATTTCCACTGTTCTATTTGGAAGGCATACTTCAAAATATGATATAGTCTTCATTTTACAGTAATGCTGCATGTATATGAATGATGTTAGAAGGTTATTATTCTATACTTAGGTTTATATTGTCACTAAATATAAATGTAGATTTGCAGGATCTTAACAGAATATCTTGCATTTTTGGGTTTAATAAAGTGACCTGGGTAACAAATTTGGATTACCTCTCAATGCAGGTATAAGTCTTAAAGGACTTTGCAGCACTGAAAAGTACAATATAGGCGCACATGTTATAAGTGCTCTGTAACAATCCTTTAAATCTACATAAACATCTCTTTACATACCTGATGTGACTCTACAGTGACCAGGGGGAATAGTGTCATCAGTGTTTCTTTTGTCTGAGTTTGAACCCCAGTTAGCTGTTGTGACAGGTCTTCCTGTGATGAAAATATAATTACATAGTTTTGTAAATGTGTTATGGTGCATACACACGGTCAGACTTGCTAGATCAACGATGAACGATTTTACCAACGATCTCATTAACGATGAACGATGAACGATTTCTGACAGTATTTAAATGATGAAGTTGTTCAAGTTGGACTGCAAACACAGGCAACTTCAGATATCGTTATCTAACATGCGGCCACGCGCATCGTTGGTCGATGCATGCCAAACATGTCAACGATATGAAAGATGTAATGATTTTTTCCATCGTTATCGTTCATATTGTGAAGAATATCTGACCGTGTGTACCCTCCATTATTTATTTCTTTTCAGTTATTTATAAAGCGCACACATATTCCATAGTACTTTACAAAGAATATTTGGCCAATGTCTTATATTCAATCTATTTTGCCAATAGTACATGAAAATAAAAAGAAAATTGGTCCCACATATTATAATAATTGTCTGATCATAGGACACAAGGTTCAGAGTTTACACATCCTAGGACTGAATAGTATGGTTCATGCTTGTCACCAGGGCTGAACCTTAGCTGTGTTCCAACTAATTTGGGTGTTTGGATTCCATGAAAATGGAACAAGGACAAGGGAGAAATAATCAGACTTCAGTTCTCCAGCCAAAGCTACTACTAGTATGCAGTACATTATAGTAGGGCATAGTTGCCGACATTCAGCTCCCTCCTTCTGGGAGGGAGCTGAATGCCTGTACACAGCGGGGGGGTGCACGGGCACTGACTCTGCATGGGGGCGGGGGCGGGGCCAGGGGTGTGACATCGCGATTGCGTCATCGTGGCCTCGCCCCCTCTTCACATTGCCGAAAATAAAGGCATTGTGAAGCCGTGGGCGGAGCCACGATTACGCAATTTAGCGCGAATCGCGTCATTGGGCCCCCTGCTGCGGGGGGTTTCTAGTTGTAGTCAGGGGGGCAGGCGGCAGCTGGGAGGCTTGCCTGACTTTCCAGGAGGTCGGGAGCAGCACCCGATATTCAGGAGGCTGCCAACCAAATCGGGAGGGTAGGCAAGCCTGTATAGGGTAATAACAACTGCCTCTTGCTGTCTATTCAAACACTGGTGCCTTACTGCAATAACACCACAAGTAGTATATGGGAAAGATTTCTGGACGGATACCCTGAATATATATATATATATATATATATATATATATATATATATAATGGGAGTTGCTACCTGATGAGACTAATTGCAGACACAAAAACAGACAAATCTCAGGTGCACAACTCCAAATTATTAATAATATATAAATGCAATAACATTTTGCAATCAATAGAGGTTTTTAGCATAATTTTGGCCAAGGTTATGGGCCTACCCACCACATCCAGGTAACCTCTGTAGGGTAGGTCCCTAATATACTACGATTCAATTCCAGAGCGCAGGACACCCCCAAACTAGACCAGCTAAGCCGCCCCAGGGCACTGCCATAGTAAGAAAAGTGCAGTGTGAAAGAGATAGTTAGGAGCAGCTACTGCTGCATATAAAGAATGAAAATAAAAAGTGAGGTACATATATAATACACAAACAGTGAAGGGTTAAAATGTGTTATAAAAGAAAAATGTGTTATAATGCGGTGCCCTGACACAGATCAACAGAGGCAATCCAGGGGGACCCACGCCCCATAACTGAACCAAAGTTGCACTACAGTATATAAAACTAGTAGGAGTCTGGATTAGCACTCTTCCTTATTGGTTTAAAAAGCATGGAGTCTGGTAATGAATATGCACACTAGTATTAGGCACAATTCTAGGTAAGTCCTACAAGTTTTATATACTGTAGTGCAACTTTGGTTCAATTTTGGGGTGTGGGTCCCCCTGGATTGCCTTTGTTGATCTGTTTCAGGGCACCGCATTATAACACATTTTTCTTTTATAACACATTTTAACCTTTCACTGTTTGTTTATTATATATGTACCTCACTTTTATTTTCATTCTTTATATGCAGCAGTAACTGCTCCTAACTATCTCTTTCACACTGCACTGTTCTTACGATGGCGGTGCCCTGGGGCAGCTTAGCTGGGCTAGTTTGGGGGTGTCCTGCGCTCTGGATTTGAATCGTAGTATGTTAGGGACCTACCCTACAGAGGTTAGCTGGATATGGTGGGTAGGCCCATAACCTTGGCTAAGATTATGCTAAAAACCTCTATTGATTGCAAAATTTGATTGCATTTATATATTATTAATAATTTGAAGTTGTGCACCTGAGATTTGTCTGTTTTTATAACACCACATGTACACAGAAGTGGGTACAATGAACGTGACCGTATGAAGTAAATGTATAGGTCCCAATCTTCTATGCATGGCATGGAGTACAGCTAAAGCCATTTATGGTGGGACAGGGTATAAAACAACAATAGCCATTTTCCCTTTTTGTCTAAGTTTAGGCCCATTGCCTTACGGTCTCTGGTCATCACGCACGCATGCATGGGGTTTATTTACTAAGTACCTAGTTCTAAAAACCGGTGCTTCAGATAATTTTTATGCTAGCAATGTAAAAAGGGCAATGAGATCTTACTGTATGTATTGGTGGCATTTTGTTTCAGCATGAAATAACCACTTTTTATGCTTGTAAATATGTCCTGTTACAGTCCTTTTAACTGATGATTAACAAATTATCTTTTTAAATAATCTGGGAATCCGGGACTATGGAGAGGTAAATGTAATATATGGGTGGAAGGTTTGCGGTGCACACGGGCCCTTGGATCCAGTGGGGCCCACTCCGCCTCTACCCATTATAGATACGCTACTGCTGGGAATACATAGCTGGGCCTGCTATAGCTCGTCTAGAGGACCTGATGAGGTTTCTCCAGCCGCTCTTATTTGTTTTGTTAAAAGTGTGCATTTTACATCGTTAAAAGGCACACCTGACATCTACAATACAAGCCCACATCTAAAGCAAAATTAAATTATTACATGTAGCAAATATCTAGACATTAGAGGAATATGTTTGATATATGTAATGAATATATGTCTTACTGTGTTAAACATACTACAGGAGCCCATTGAGGATTGGTAACTTAGAAGAGGATATCCAGCATTGAAAATCCCCCTGACCGTTAGCAGCCCTTCCCTTGTCAATATGTCGGGGGAGAATATTCCATCTGGGATTCTGACTTTCGCTTCGAATGACAACCATCTTGAATCCCCTTTAACACTATTTCTCTGCGGGTTTTGGGAACTTCATAATAATGTAGTCTCCAGGGCTAGTACACATACACATTACTAAACTTGCACTGACCTGTGCCTGGCTAGAGACCAATCATTCTGGGGTCTTATGAAGGCTATCATTTAAGGTAACAGTGAGTCCTCATCATATGACTTACTGTACATGAGGAGGCCGGATTACTGTGACAAAATGTAGAAAGTGGGCATTCCCTTGTTTCAGTATAATGTCCCAACGATTACATCATGAATGATCTGAAAACAATACAAGAAACACATACTATATAGGGGGGTGAGGGGTAAGTTTTTACCTTTTCTTTCTTTTCTGAGCTTAGTTTTTCTCCACAAGTTTTTTCTACCTGACCCAGTGCATCCATGGCCTGCCAATTTTTCTCTCGTAGTTCCTATAAAAAGCATTTTCACAATGATCAGGAATTTCAGGCCTTCAACATAACTATTTTTCCACATTGAAATAGCCATGAAGCCTAAAATTCAAGGTAATCAAATACAAAATGGAATTTATGTATTAACAAGTTCCATTACAATGACCAAAATGCAGATGCTAAAACTGCAAATATGAAATCTTGTAATATAGTTGCTAGAGCAAGTAATTATACTTTCCTGCTCAGGGTTTCCAGTGCCTTCTATGTCATTCAATACATAGAGACAAGGCACACAAATCACAGAGCCTATTTAAATATACCCTATTGTTAATAGTCCCTGGATTGGTAATTATTAAGATAACAAGTACTGTAGTGATTTAATTAAGCCATCCTCCTAAACCAGCCAGCTAAGGGCAACTTTAGTAATCCATGTGGGAAGATGTATACATCCTTCTAAATAGGACAGATGAAGAACCAATCAGTTTCTGGCTATTATATTCTAGAATGTACTTGATAATGATAGCTAGAAGCTGATTGGTTGCTATGGCAACTTCTCCACTTGTCATCTTTAGAAGGTTTCATACTTCTCCCACACAGTATGATGAAACATGCATTTCCTTTATGAGATCAAATGAATAGCTGACCGTCCAGGATTTGTGTCGCAAATCATCCACAGACTAATTAGAAATAAATAAAATATATGGAGATGTACTGCGTAGCTGCCAAAAATGTCTAATTCTTCTAGGAAGTGTTGGTATAAAGACTATAAACTGTTTCTGAAAACCCCCTAATAGGCAACACATGAGGTAAGGATGAATAGATTGCACAAGATCTCTGGAATCCCATCTGAGGAATGTCTGACTTCCAACATGCCAGACAGGAAATTAACAAAACGTCATTTAGCTGACCAAAATGTTGCAAAATAAGACAAGAAACGAAGCTTACAGTAGGAAACAGGATATTGTTTTTGCATACATTAAATCCTTTTCTCTGAATCCATTAGGAGACACTGGATTGTGGATATATAGAGGCTACATGAGCACTTCAGGTCTTCAGCATAGAATAAAGAATATAAAACTGCTTGCGCTACTCACTCTTCTATATCCCAATCCTGTAGATTACTCTTATCTAGTGTGGGTGCTCCAACAGGTTGAGAGAAAACTATTATAATGTACAAAGCTCCAGGGAGTATATTTACTAAAGTGTGAGTTTTTAGAAGTGGAGATGTTGCCCATCGCAACCAATCAGATTCTACTTAACATTTATCTAGCACCTTCTAGAAAATAAAAGCTAGAATCTGATTGGTTGCTATGGGCAACATCTCAACTTCCAAAAACCCAAACTTTAGTAAATATACCCCCAGCTGTCACTCATCTGATTGGGGGATAGGAGGACCATTGAGACATCTGAAAGTTAACCCTTTGGGTGATTACATTCATCATGCTAGAATGACTGATTTTCCCCAAATATAAAGAGAATTTTTGACAAATGTGCTAAGGAATGAAAGGTTATTTGTTTGGATAAAATAAATAAGAAAAACAACTGACTGTATTCTCTTAGTTCCAAGTTTAGCTTTTGGTATACAATCCCAAACCCTGAGAGGGTATATATTGAAATGTCTCCATATGATGTATCCTATGCGGGTTACACACTCGTAAGTGCATCGGCGAGTGTATACACTCAATATATCTGTGAATGACGTTGTTCACAGACATATCAGGTCAGTCCTGTAGCACAGCCGATGCCGATATATGGGTCACCCGTACCCACTTGCATGTGGGTACGGGGGACCCGATGACCGCCCATATACTTGCTGCAGGGACTGCCGACACTGATATTACAACTGGGCAGACAAATTAAGATGTACGCCCAGTTGTGATGTCAGCCTAGACACATTGCACGATTGGAAAGTGTGTAAAGCTTATCAATTGACCGCCCTGTGGGCAGATCGGTCTTATGACGGATCAGTGTCTAAATGTGTACCCAGCCTTAGGAAGAGAATTAGATATATTGAACTACTGTGATAATTGATTGACAAACATGTTTGTAATGTTTTATGGTAATATTATGATTTGCATTTATAATAAGCTGAAAAAGTAGGATTATGCAGGCTAATACACTGAAGTGCCAAAAGTCAGGGGATAGTTGCTTATTATTGTGTAGAACCCCCTTTAGTCCGGCGAAGTGTAGCAACTGCACGTCGCATTGACTCCACAAGTGGACAGAAGACCTCTGGAGAGATGTTGACCTATGCCATCTGGATAGCTTCCCACAGCTCCCTGATATTTGTAGGTGCAAGATCTTGGGTGCAAATGGACCTCTCCACCACATCCCATAAATGCTCGATTGGGTTCATGTTGGGTGAACGTGGTGGCCATACCATTCATCAGAACTGTCCACCCCCGTTACACTCCCCAAACGCCGCAGCTTGTCAATCATGCTGTACCTTGAAGGGGTTGTTAGAAGGACCTGTACATGCGCAGAACGGATCCTGCACATATGCAGACTCCAAAACATTGGAGATGTGCGCTGACCATCGGGTTAACGTACATCTCTGAATCAGGCCCTAAGAGTAAAGATTTACACTAATCAACAACCTACCACAGCTCTAAAGATAACTCTCTCTAATTGGTAATTCAGGAGAGTTAGCAGAAGCTAAGGCATTGGGTAATCTTTTGTCGGACTTCAGATTGTGAAGTGAAGCCTGCCAAGGAGTTACTAAGCTGCCCTGGGGTTGTACCTCCTCCCATGTCCCAGCACAACCTCAGCCACCACCCTGGGAAGGGTGGTATTTTTTCCTATTGTAGGGCTACCATATTGAGGCTGTGCCACCTGACTGTTATATGCAACAGTAGGGGTCTGTACTGCTGCAGAGCAGGCCTAGGCCAACGGAGGCTGACCGCTACTTACAGGACCCTCCTCTTACCCTGGAGTCAGGAGATGGGAGTTACATACCTAGTTGCTCTCCCATCTACAGGTAGTGCCACACTGGGAGCAGGATGTGGTGGGAGGATGTATTTGCAGCCAGCCCAGAGACGTTGCCTGCTTCAAAGTAACCTAAATTTTAAATAAAATTGCAGGCTACTGATGCAGGGCAGCAAGAATGCACCCTAGTCTTGTGGGCTCTCTAATAACAAGTCACCAGCAGGATTGGGAAATAAAAGAGCACATATAGTTTGATTTTATTCAAAGTGCCAAATTCCTTATTGAGGCTTTATATCCCATGTCCTAGTGTTACCCAACTGGATGAATAAGAAATTACATATTTAAGCCATAAATGGAGAACAGATATGGAATATTGCTGAGCATTTTGCACTGCCTAATTCCTTTCAATGAAAACGTGCTAGCATTACTTGCATTTATTTTAAATATTCCCTAAAAAGTAAAAGAGGGACACCTGAGATGGTAAAAACATACTTTTTCAAGTGTTCCCAGACCATGCCTTCGGAAACAAATAAGCATAAAGCACACCTAATTATACAGGCTATGCACTTCAACAGGTAATAACTTCATACATTTAGCAGCAAAACAGATCATTTGAAAGTCAAAACAATATCAAATTGACAGTTTAGAAGGTCGTGCAGATTTGTGACTAAAAATATGCCACAGAGAAGGTAGGACCTTCCAGTAGACATTAATAACTTTAATAATCAGTGCTGTGTTCATATCAGAAATTTAGTACATACAGTCTACGTAGCTATGGCAATGCAATTTCACTTGAGCAGATAGTTTAACCATCCTGAATACCTTGTTGCATATATCCTACTGTTACGCAGGCCATACATCTAACGGGCAAATCCCCGATTCCCTAAAGCCAATCCAATTATTGGCAGACTCGTTTTCCTTGGGGATCTGCAATATATTACATGTTAAAAATCCCAAACTCACCAATTCTGATCCCTTTTGGGTTGGAATCTGCGAATCGAGATTGTCCAACATGTTGGATTTTGCAGATCACCCGACCCAGTCATTGGAAGAACGGGGAATTGGCCCAACAGATCCTTGATGTATGGACCCCATTAATTATAATGTTGCTTAGGAAATTACTGTATATATTGAGAACCAATTTGGTATATTTAAAAGGTAAAATATATTTTTAGATATCTGAGGACCAAAGTAACTTTTTGGGTGTATCATACCACCTAATGTTGGCCATACATGTTTTACTCATGTGTTCATTATTATTTTAAATATAGGCGCTGAATAAAAGCAAAACAAAATTAGGAACCTTGCAGGGTAAATACTGCATACTTTTGCATGTTAGCCCACAAATACTGGACAGCTTATTTTTACTCAGCAATTTAGAGTTCAGCTAGAACACTACCCCCATCCCCCCCCACACTCTAAATCTCGCTGCACATTTGAAATTTGCCCCATCTGCAGTGCAATATGGTTTTTCCGAGGTACAAATGTGCTCCCTTTTTTTTTGCTTTGCTCCCACCTCTGAATCACCTGCATGATATTGCAATTATATTTCATATTCTCATTTATCCTTGGACACGTTGTCAAACCAGTTTGATCTTCAAAAAGCCACTGTCACGCAAAATACTTCAGTGTGATAAAATAAATAGTACATACATTATTTTTATTTTTCTGCTGTTCAATTGCTTCTTTTAACTCGATGACTTCTTTTTCTAGTAAGGGAATCTGAGCCTCTTTGTCTTGAAGTCTGCAAAAGAAAAGAACATTATAATGAAATACAAAATACCACAGCATAGAAAAAAAATACAATATGGTCCGGAGAGAATGTCTACAACAAAGCAGAAAAACATTCAATCATTTCATACAACTGAGGTATCCCGACATAGAATGTGCAGCTGATACCCATTTCCTGCTAGAATAATTGGTTCAAGTTGCAGTTTGACCAGCCTGTTCATAAAAGTAAGAATACCACAAACACTGTGGGGTGCAAAATACAAACATTGCTGTAACACTGAGTGATGGGTGTCACAGCAATGGGATTAGCAAAAATGTAATTAGGAGGTCAGGTCTTAAAACCATATGTACTTTCGTGATAAAAACATTGGTAATGCATTGCTACTTAATTTTGTACCAACGTATCAATGATATGTTTCTGGAGTATTTGTACTTTGTTCTATTACCTGGCATACAGTTTCAGGAGCGTTTATTTTCATTTTGTTTTCATTTTATTGTATTTAAGTATTCTTTTCACATTATCATATTTATTACTATTTATATTTGGTTTTTTTACATAATTATTACTATTATTATATTATCTAAGCATATTTTTTATCTCTTGTTTTCATTACAAGCATCTTTCATATTTTATCTATACCCACCAACTCCACTACTTTACAATTTATTCACGTTTTCATTCACCACGTTCTTTATAATAGACAGGCAAATAACAGCTCTCCTGCATCTATATTTACTAGCACTATATAAAGGAAACTGCTACTATCCCATAATTACAGGAGCGTTCCCACCACTATTGTACAGTTCTATTACCTGGCTCGTAACTCTGCATATTCAGCTTCTTTACTTTCCTAAAAAAATAAATAGGGAACAATCATTTATATGCATCTTAAATACTTCTTATTCATCTATTACTGTACGATTTTACTAAGGTAATGGAGAAAATCCTGCAAGTTAATTTTCCCAGCCAGTAAAAGTAAAAATGTACACTGCAGAAGTAGAGAGGTGTCAGATTGATGCCAACATAATGTACAGTACTAACAAAGACCTCAGTATAGCGCGTTTTAACGCGGTGCAGGAAGTTGAGGACCCGGTTTTTAAAAGTGCTCGGGTCCCACAGGACGCGCTGTGGGCAGTACCGCAGCAGCCAATCGCCGGTGGCGGCGTTTTCTCGACAAGTCAGCGGCGTCTCCTTAACCAATAGCTGCCGGCAGCATCTGATCCAAATGCCACCTATCACAGCCTTCCTTCCTCAAAGCCCGCCATCCTGCTCAGTCTCCAGAAGATTATGCAGTGACCCGTTGAAGTCTCGATCCAGCCCCTGCTCTGATTAACATTAGTAGTCTCCTGCTGGGGCTGTTAGTTTCCCCTGCCGGGACCGGGAGGCTCCATGGCTCTAACGCTGGCGTTCCCATCTCTGCACTTATCTGAATCTGCTGGGGTGCCCGTGGCGTTAGCTGCTGAGGCGGTCCCCAACCGTGATGGCTTGCCCCTGCCCCTGCGCTGGACCTGTCTCCATGACCACTGGGGTCCTAGATTCTCTCTGTGGAGGTGCGCTCCAGAGCCTGCTCCTGCTCTTTCCTTGCGGCGATGCTGGTCACGGTGAGGTAAATCTGACTGCTACTCCCCTTTTCTACAGCAGCAAGGTGGGTGGGGTGTGGGGGGATACCTACATTTTCCCAGTGTGTTGTCCCCTTTTTCTTCTCCTTCGTTTTGCCCCTTTCTTTGTCACTTGTTCTACCCCCCTCCTTCTCTTTTGCCCCCATTGCATTATACATGTGGACATTATTTGCCCAGAACTTCCAATGAGTGTTTTTATCACTGCTAGATTGGCCTGCTCTCTGTCTGGACTCTCTGGCCCATTTACAATTTACTATACTACTCTTCTGTTGGGTTGATATTATGTGTGTAGACATCAATCTCACTCTACCCCATTGGTTGTTCTCACCTGCTTCACCCTATGGGTTTACTGTTAATTTAATGCTATTGTTTATATCCTAAGCCTGCTGTTTGTTCTTATTCCCTGTGAGGGCAAATGTATGTGTGTTTTTTTCTTTAATAAATACAGTACTACTACTAATAATAATGGGACAGGAGGGAGCTGCATGTCGACAACAGTGACTCGGCCGGGGGCTCCCAGCAGGTGGAACACTGCAACCACTTATATCTACCATTGCCTTCTCCCTACCCCCTGTACTGCCTGCCGCTAGCTCCCTCCTTACCCCCCAGCACTGGGGTGCCACTCCATGGTTAATATTAGAAAGGTGATCTCTGTGGTTCAGTCACTTGCGACCTTGGGGAGCCAATATCCTTCAGCCAAATGCGATGTAAGAGAAGTGCTTGAAAAAGTGGAGTGACCTTCCTGGACCCCAAAAAACAGGCATGCATCAAACATCGCATTTTGCATGCTTTGCATCCAGCTATCATCGCATGCATGCCAGCGTAAATAACGCCAGTATGCATGAATAAAATCGCAAAGGACAACTCTCTCGATAAGAGCTGTGCTTTGCGAGAGAGGGACCTCAGGGTTTATGACACAGAAGTACCTCTGTGCATGCGCAGAAGGATGCTCGTGCCATGGGGGGTGCTGAGAGGGATCCGATTGGATCCCTCCTAGGCGGGAGTTGCAAATAGGAGCCCATAGACTTCTATTGGGCAATGTCATCTAAAGGTGGAGTGGCCCACCGCTTCCAAGACCTGGAATGTATGGCATTCTGGGGCTTGGTGCATATGCGGTGAGCAGCCGAACCTCAGAAAACTTAATTTTTGGAGGATTGACCGCAAAAAACACAATAGTGCAGGATGCCTAATAATATAGTGCACCTAATGTTTTAAGCCAATTCCACCTTGCAAAATAAAATTTTAAATATTTCTGTGTTTTGGTTCCTAGAGATTTCAATCTTTTATAAACGTAACTTTACCCTAGTTATTACTAAGATTACTCACATATAAGATACATGGACATTTCTTCTGCTTTCATTATTGGGAGGAATATCTTTTATTAGGAATGTATTTTCCCCCAGTTATCTTATCCTATCCAGATGTTTCCTACCTGTCTTTCCCTATCTGACTTTGCCCGCTGTTAAGTTAATTACTGTTTTTCTGTGGCTACATAAAAAACCTTGTACAGCTAAGGCAAAGATGCAATTACAGAGGGAGGGAGGAGGCCTTGTAGTACCTAACTAATATTTCGATTTTAACCTGTAAAATGTTTTTCCCGCTAAATTACCGATTGGTTATTAGGTACTGAAATTATACCCACAAGCCTTCTGAGCTGGAATTATTTTCTCCATACTCTCCTGCTGCTCTTTTACATGTTCCTAGGTTATCAGTCCCTCCTCATATTTTGAATAATATTCTTTTTCTCACGATACTTATTTCTCATGGTTTGCGATTACTACTAAGCTCTCTAGACATATATTCTCAAAATTTGCCTGATCCCTTCACTTTCTTATAGTCTTTTTTTATGAACGGATCCCTACAAAACAAGGTATCTGTACTCAGACTTTTTAAGTCCTGTCGTGCAAGGGATATGGGGCAAAATGGTTAGCAAACGGTACCAAGATTCAGCTGTTATTGACTCTTCTGAAGTATTATTGAAACATTACGACTCCACTTTATCAATTATTATTTATTACCAGTTATTTATATAGTGCACACATATTCCGCAGTGCTTTATAGAGAATATTTATCCATTTACATCAGTCCCTGCCAAAGTGGAGCTTACAATCTATATTCCCTATCACACACATACACATTACACACTAGGGTTAATTTTTGTTGGGAGCCAATTAACCTACCAGTATATTTTTGGAGTGTGGGAAGAAACCGCAGTACCTAAAGGAAACCCATACAAACACAGGGAGAATATACAAACTCCACACAGTTAGGGCCGTAGTGGAAATCGTACCCACAACCTCAGTGCTGTGAGGCATTAATGCTAACCATTACACCATCTGCACTGCCCACTTTGAAAGTTTTAAAATGCTTCAAGGAGTCCATACTACTAAAGACCACTAAACCTGTACACAACATTCTTTAAACTAAAATGGTTCAGTGATTAATCTGCTGGGACAGAAGTAGCAACAAAAAGAAGACACCTATGTGTCTTAGTGACGTCTCTGTGTGTGGGCGGTAAGGTGCCATAGTAATTAGCTGTGTGTGCATGTTCTCACAGGGGGAGCCTGGATAACTTGCAGTGGGACAAGATTACTGAAAACTTTATTATTTTGGTATGTAAGCTTTTTATATTCGTTTCGGAACGTTAAACACATAGGCCTATTTATTTTTCATCAATTATGTAAACAAAGAAGCATTAAAAAAAGCCATTACTCACACCTGAGGTTAAGTGTGTGGCTACTGAAAAGTCAGATTTCAGAGACTGCATTGCTAACCTGTTGCTGCTTCTCTTTTTCTGTGTCTTTGCTTTGTCCTGCTTCCAGCAAAGCTTCAATGGATTTTATCCTATCCAAGAGATGTGTGTTTTCCCCTGTGACCTCTTGAAGCTTTTGGTTTAGTTTGTCCAACTCCTCCGATTTCTGTTTGCCTTCAGCTTCATAAGACATCAGTTTAGTCTGAAGATCTGGGATTAAAAATAAGAAAAACATCAGACACCACAAACAACTTTGCAGCATGTGGTTGTTGCAAAATTAGAGGGGATGATTTATAGTTGAACGCTGGAGCAATTTTTTTTCAGTTTGCTGATTTTTTTCTGATCTCCGCATGTGCAGATCAGGTCCTGCGATGTTGCTCGCAGTGCCCCAAAAGCTGCAGCATAAATGGCATGCTGCTGGCGTTTGGAGGCAAAGATGTTCCAGAAAACAGGGGTGTGCCGAAGCCATTGGTTGAGTTCTCAGGTGCAGCTTCACTGGCCCCGGCAGCATGATTTCACCGGACGTCCTGAATAACCTGAGGGTTACTCAGATGTCCGATGTTCATGCAGTTGATCTGATGCTGTGTCCTCGGATGCAGCAGCAGATCAGAGATGCCGGCAGGAAGCATCCATTTACATGAGCTGCTACATTAACACAACTATGAATCAGGCCCAGAATTAATTAAGAACATTTGGGGTAATTTGGGTTTATTGGGGTAAGCATGTTTCCTATGCAGAACAGACAGTCTTGCTGTATGGCTATTGACACTAGCAAATCATTCAGAGCCACTTGATCATACTTATTGACTTTGAATTCCTCCTCTCTGGGAGAAGCCCAGAGAGGAGATGCAGCTGACTGCCTCGGGAAGCTGGGTTGGGCTCTCATGTCATTAGGCTTCACCCCATTATGTAAAAATGTCACTAATCACAGGTACGTGGGGAGGGGCGACGCAATTTCCAACACTTAATCTCCCCATCCTGCCCACTTAACTAAAAAAATCAGGGGTTTCCCGCACCTTCCAGAGGAGTAGGTAAGTAAGTATGCAATGAATGGCAATCTCACATGGGGAGATGTACTAAGCCTAAAAAAGTGATAAAGTGGAGAGTTATAATGTAGCAGCCAATCAGCTTCTAACCGCCATTTTTCAAACACAGCCTGTAATGTGACAGTTAGGAGCTGATTGGTTGGAACTTTATCACTCACTTCTCAAGGCTTAGTACATCTCCCTGATAAATGTCTTAGAAGTCAGTTAACACTGGGCTGATATAGAGTTATGAACAAAATGATTGATCTGCACAAAAAGGGCTATACATGAAAGCTTGGAGAGAGATAAAATTATGAGAATTATTATTGTGAGATAAAGTACCAACCAATCTGCTCCTAAATGTCACTTTACAGGCTATTTTCACAATTTTATCTCTCTCCAAGCTTTCATGAATAGTCCCCTAAGGGGTCTATGTATCAAAGCTGTGAGAGTGATAAAATTGTGAGAGATAAAGTGCTAACCAATCAGCTCCTAACTATAATTTTTTAAACACAGTCTGCAAAATGTAAATTGGAAGCTGATTGGTTAGTACTTTATCTCTCACAACTGTATCACTCTCACAACTTTGATACATAGGGGTCAATCCTATTCTGTGCGATGATCTCGCCAGTGCGAGTCATTGTGGAAGTGGCGAGCCCGACTTTCGCCAAATTTTGCTCGCAGCCCCGCAGGGCTGTGAGCAAAATGTGGAGAATTCAGGGTTGAGTCAGGCTGCGAAGAGTGCGATGTGCCGGTCCGTTGCCGGCGTTTTAATGCCGTTGCAACGGCACATCGCACCCTTCGCACGGAATAGGATTGGCCCCATAGGCCCCTAAGTGTGTATGTGGGTCTCATTCAGACCCGCTCGCGAGCGCTGTACGCTCGCAAACGGGTCGAGGTTACCCAAATGCGCATGTGCGCGACGGCGGCTGCTCCGTCGTGCTCATGCGCGAGACCCGGCGAGCGACGGGGAAGCCGACGCTCGGGGTCTCGCTCCAAAGGGGGCGTGCTGTCGATGGTGATTGACAGCACGCCCCCTTTGGTGGGCATGCCAGGGGCGTGGATGCCCAGACGGAGGCGTTCCCATGGGAACGCCTACCGTCTGGGTCCGGCCCCACTGACATCACTAGTGATGTCAGTGGGAGTGTTTTTGGCTCTGATAGAGCCAAAAGCACTCCGTGCTTGCTGCAGACGAGACCCTACCACAAGGGTCTCGTCGCAAGCCCGATGGTCGCGATGGTCTTGACCATCGCGACCATCTTTTTGGCCGCTCGCATAAGCTGTGGGTGGTCACCCACAGCTATGCGAGCGTCCAGGAGGACGCTCCAATTTTAGGTAGGAGGGCCCTGATTCAGAGCGAGCGCTCTGGTCAGAGCGTCCGACTCTGAATCAGGCCCTGTGTTCACTGGTGTATATGCAACCTGAAGGATGAAAAACAGAGAGCTATGATTATGAAAACAAAATCTTTTATTCATATAAGAGGCACAATGTAGTGTTTTACATGCAGATTTATGACTAAGTGGATGACAAATATAATTTGTCTCATTAATTTGACAGTGATGTAATGAGTGTGTGCACCTGTTAATATTAAACTCATTTTTGTGTTCCCAAATACTGTAGGTTTTGAAAAGTGTTTTCATCTTTATATAGGAAACTCAGCTTCTTTAACAGAAGAATTACATTAATAGGATAAATTATTATTCCCATGTACAAAAAGAGAAATTACCTTCGGTGATCAACCAACCTGGCCAATATTCAGACCTCAATAGAGACAACTTGTAATCAATCCAACTAACAAGTTATATACATTAATTCCTAGAGCATGAATATATGAACGGCCTTCCTCAACTATGCTCTGAATTACAGCTGGTTCATAGGTCATTGTCATTGCTTACTGTACAGTGTACTGCATATCGTTCATATGACTTCATACTATTTTATGTGCTTGGATTAATAATGAACCTGTCCAGTCTTTTACCATTTACATTATTTGTCCATTGATGGCATCATTACGCAGCAGTGTCAGACTGGGGCATAAAGGGCCCACCGGGAGAATGCAGTGATAGGGGCCCAAATTTAGGGGTGTGGCCAGCCTCTAAAGGGGGTGTGGCCAGCCTCCACAGAGGCTTGGCTAACCATTAGAGAGTGCATGGACTGGGTTCCTTAAAAATGTATATATAGTGAATATTGCTAGTGCTTGCATGATAATGTACCAGATTAATAACAGCAATGCATTGTAGAAAATACACCATAGTCCTGTGCAGTATAATGTAACATATGTATAATGTATAGTTCAAGTGCACAGTCTTAAACCTGATTCCTAGAGGTGGGGGTGGGTCCACAGGCACTGCGGCCCACCGAGGGATTCCCCTGTACCCCTGTGGGCCAGTCCAACCCAGTTACTCAGTACTAACTGCACCAATGATTATTTCTATATGTTTATTAGGGTACGGATACCAGTTAGATTGTCCATATAGGAACGGAGAGTGATTTACCTACTAAAAACAGATTGTCCTCTCACCTGCCAAGTTCTTCTGCTCTGCTTTGGCCTTTTCTGTATCTGCAAGGAGAGTTTTGTAACTGTTCTGCGACCTGCGCAATTCTTCACTCATTTCATCTAACCGTTTCTGTAATGTACTTTCACTCTCCTGCTGCAAACTCTTAAAAGACAAATGAGAAAATAAAGAACATACAGTATATAACAAACAGTTAATCTTCAGAGTGTGGATGAAATATATGAGTGTATTATAATGAGCAGTAACAGAGGATATCTTTCTAAAACAGAAAAAATATACAAAAATCACATTTCTATATCAGTTTCCAGTTGTGAAGATAATGTGAACACATATACACAAGAGTTATTATTAACATTTTTCCAAACAGCACAGGAGAAATATGAAAGACTAAGTGATACTGTACATTGTATTTAAGGCAGCCTAATGATTACTATAAAAATATTATCCTACCCTTATACTAAGCCCCCAAACACCACTATGTAAGTAACCATACAGGTCCAGAATGGAATACCCACCATGGATGATGAATGATCTCCTTTATAACCTTTTTGCATTGCCTACTTATAGTAAAGTAGATGTACTTGTAACATTGCAGCCTCTATCTGGTCAAAGTCCCAGCCTCTCTTCTGCAATGGCAACCTACACATCACCACCACCCTCTCTGTCCTCTGCTACCAATGGTCCTGCATACAATGACGGGCAGTGACACCACCAGCACTGGACCAGAGACAAACATCACATCTACTCCTCATCCGAACAACACAGCACATTCTTCCTCTACTGAAACTGCACCACATAATAAGCTCATCCACACCTCTGAAGTGTCGGGAGATGAAGAGTTTGTACTCAGCAAGGTATGCTACACTGGTATCAGGTACGCAAGTCTCTTCTGGTGCACAAAACTTCTCCCGGCCGGGGAAGAACAACGTGGTTCACCACTAAGCTGAAGCCTGAAAAGTAGAAGCTCCTGGACACTAACTAAAGCCACCTAACCACTAGTAAGTTCTATACACTATGCTAGAAGAACTCTGCACACTCTGAATATCGCTACACCAGAACCATTGGAAGGAGACACCTGGTTTCCAAGGTCTGGTTCTGTTACCACACTTATTGCTACATTGCAGAATATTACTCCATCAGAGAACTGAGACTAAGTAAGCATTACAGTGCGTCGCTCTATACCACCACCCGCCATTGATTTATTGTATTTGACATCATAGCAACTAATTCACAAAATTTTTGTGTCACCGTTCTCATTACAATTACCATACATCCACTCACACACTCATATACCCTACACACAACTACGCATATCAGTAGACACATGACAGACACCCACACTAATCCAGAACCTCTTACACTCGTAGGTTCACACAGGTCACACACATTCCTTTAGTAAAGCTCCCCCATCCTCTCCAATCCCACATGCTCCACATCCCCATGTTTTGGCCACAAGGTAGAAACACACACACGCGCTAGGTACCACCGCATTTGAATGTGAAATAAAAGCATTTTTGGGAGAAGATTCAATATAGGTCTAGACCTGATAAACCCAAGACTGACACTCTGTAGACCAGGATTACATGGTAGCCTCATGGGTTTTAAACAGGGAAGGGCAGCTACAAGAACACAGATGTATGAAGCAGTGAAAACAGTGAAGAAGTTTGACAGTGGAGACGTTACCTATGGCAACCAATCAGCTTCTTCCTATCATTTTATAGAATGTATTTGATAAAAGTTACCTCAAAGCTGATTGGCTGCCATGGGCAACTTTTCCACTCTTTTCACTGCTTCATACATCTACCCCACAGTCTGGTAAGGAACGGCCCAGCATTTAACTGGGCCAACAATGTATACAGCTTATACATGATAAAAGCCTATCCAAACTAGGGCTGCTCGCCATTGCCTGCTTCATGGTCAACAGGATGGAATCTGATCTGTGCAGAGAACAATCTGGTATTCTCTACGATGCAGGTGTTGTTTCTTTTCATTTTGTACATTATTATTTCTTTTCCATTGTAAAGCTTAAAAAAAGATTGATGTTTGTAAAAGTTTGTTAAATAACTTTAAAGATTTACAACAGAAAATTAAATCTGCAAATTGCCTAAAAACATAACAGAAGAAATCTGTAAACAGCTTGGTTATAGCAGTAACAAGTTGAAAATGCATTTTTCATTAACAATTTATTACAACAATACTTTATATTGGGTGTATGACCTAATTTAACACTTTAATGAGGTAACATTTGTAGGTATAGATGACTATTATATATCTTGTATATTTGCTCAAATAAGTAGCTAATTTACTGTTAACGGTTATATATTAAAATTAGACTGAAATAATATGCTTTTATTTATATTTGTAATCTTTTGAGAAAGCTAAACAAAACTTAAAGAAGGCTTGAATATATAAATGCCCTGTTTTCGCCGCCGAGATCGCGAAAATACATAGGGGGTCAATCCAATTAGGTGTGAATTGCGAGTAGTGAGTTTGTCTCTTCAAATTCGCAGACTTTGCATTGAAGCGCGCTCCTGAGAATTCTCCAATCCAATTAAAAATGCCTATTTGCACTACTCGTAGCAGAGGGGTGCAAATTGACTGCCAAATGAGATTTGAGAGAAATGCATGAAAATGTGGGGAGACCACCCTGGACCCCCAAAATGGATAATTTTGTTAGCAGGACTGTTTGTGGGTATTAGGAAGGTACTTTAGGTTTTTAAATGGTGTCAAATGGCTGATTTGTGTTTTTAAATGAAATAAAATTATAAAAAACAAACTTTTGTAGTTGAATCTCAAACAAATTAAATGAAAAAAATGCTGAAAAAAAAAGTTGGAAAAAGGGTGATATTGGGGCACTTTGAGGACACCTTGAAAAGTAAAAATAATATATCTAACAACTAAAAACTTATTGGAATTAAATTTGGGGTGCCTAAACTAATGAAAAAGTTGATTTTAGCGTAATTTAAGGTCAATATTTTTTTACCCCAAAAAATGACATGTAACTAAGACTAATTAAACTAATTGGAAACTTCCAATTGCCTAATTAGTCATTAGGGGTGTGTCCAAGGGGTTCAGCATAGTGTCCCAACATTTCAACCTTAAAATAATGATTTTCCTTTCCATCTCTCAGGGAGGTGTGAATGGAAGGTTGCGAATTCAGTCTGACTGATTCAGTGCGAGTGGCTAATTGAAATGCAAAATGAATTCGAAGTTAAAATAGCAACTCGCACTTCGCAATTCGCACCTAATTGGATTGACCCCATAGAATCCTTGATAAGTTCACATATCTACCGTATGTGTTTTCGGGCGAAAATGGAACATTTTTCAGCCGAGAAAACAAAGGCTAAATGGACAGCCCGAAAAAAAACATCAGGTATAATCGTGATAAACTGCAGTTTTTTGCACATGAAAATTCGGGGCTAGTAGGATACCGCCCTAAGTGTCCTTTCACCCAGTGCTAGAGTCCACACATGAGCAGTATATGTAAATGCATCTAAGAGAAGGATTTATGGTGGCCTTACCTGCAGTTGGGACAGCTGCTTCTCGTAACCAGAGATTTTACCATCCAGATTCTTTCGTCGCTGCTCTTCTTGTTGCAGAGCTTCTGACTTTTCTGTGAGCTCTTTGGATAGTTTGCTGCATTCCTGACGAAGCTTAGCCAGTTCAGCATTCTGCCTAAAAGAACAGCATGTTACTATTGCTGACATTTCAATGGCACTGATGTATTATATAGGATGCATTTATAGACAGGAGTGATTAAGAAAATTAGCAAGAAAAAAAAGAAATGGGGTTTTGCTATATGAGACCTCGGAAGAGAGAGAGAAATGAGAGAGATGGAATTTTGTAATGAGAAACAAGTAGAACTAAAGAGCATGATTCTAATTGGCACAGGGATGGTGATGAGATAAAGGTGGCGGCCTGAGGACATGGAAGGCTAATGGACGAAGATATTCAGCAGCGTGGAAGTGCCAGTGTAGAATGAAAGGTAACCCAAGGGGCTTTGAGGTCTGTATGCAAAAAACATGTAATACTTATCTCTATATATGTTAAACTTAATGAACTTTGACTTTAATGTCAGGGAGAGTGCAAATTGCATGAATTTGTCCTGTAAAAGAACATTGACAATCATTCCCTATATTTTTGTTCGTTTCTCCTTCCGGGTCCATCAGTATTACCCGAGGGGATTTGTGGCCAAATAAGGACTGTTTCCATTGTAACTTAAAGGAACCTGTGGAAAATGTTAAATTGACATTCATATTCAAGAGCAAGAAAGTACAACATCTGTGGGAAACATCTTGGCACAGTGATTAGATTACTACCAAGGGTAAGTGGTCTAAGTGGAGATTGTATGTTCTACCATGTTGAGTTGGGTATCCTCCAGGTGCTCAGGTTTCCCACCACAGTACAAAAACAGAGTGGTAGGTTAATTAGTCACTGACTAACATGAGTTATAGTGTGTGTAAGTCTTCATGTATAAGGGAATTTATATAATTAATAATAGGGCAGGGACTAATGAGAATGAATAAATATTATCTGTACAGCACTGTGTAATATGATGGCACTATATAAATAACTTGTAATAAATACACATGACACTTAGGGCGGTATTCAAATAGTACGCACCCGCAATAGAGTTCCGCCTGCCGGACTCTTCGCCTACATCGCGTCTTTTGGCCGCGGAAACTTATCGTGTGCGTCCCCGCTATTCGCTGTATTCAATTCCAAAAGGCGCGAAAACGACGACACGCGAAGTAAGAACAGGCAGAAAGTGCTGTCAGAATCAAGGAAATCAGCCTGAACCCCCACAAAAAAAGATGCAGAAACATTGGGGATCAATGTAGTAGTGCCCGATTAGTCCTAATTAAACTGCTTGGGGTACTTAAGTTGGCACAAATGCCTCTAATTAGTGTCTTTGCACAAGTGGTGAAGAATGGCATAAAGCAGTTTCTTTTGAGAAAATACATAGACCAGCCAAATTTGGGGTACTTGAAAATGGGTGCTAGCATATTTTAAAGTCGCTAAAGTGAACTTTTAAAAAATTTGAAAAACGCACCTGTTGCAAACACCTGCAATCCCAAAAACACCTTACCCATACTTGCAGACCCCCAAGAAGTCTATTTCGCTACTTTTTATGCTTGTACCCCCACTTTGTACTTTTTCGCCCTCAAAATGAAAGGGAGTAAATTTATTATGTTGCACTTTTCACCACGGCCACTTCTGCGATTTCAGCCCCTGCATTTAATGGGGTAATAATGTTAAATACAAAAAGCACCACGTTGGCTAGTAAGCGAGGACAATACATGATTAGCTTATACTTACTTGCTCTCAGTTTGGCTGGTTGCTTGGTTTAGTGCATCTCTTAGAATAGAGTTCTCCTGCTGCAGGCGAGCAAGCTGCGCTTTGGGGCCATTTTCAAGCTCATCTTGAAGAGTCCGAATCTGTTTTACAACAAAAAAAGAAATCTAAATAGGTGACAATACAAAAAAAAAACTACGAAATCACTGACAAATTGAACACACTGTGGTTGACGGCACTTGTCTTCCACCAATAAGATCCAGGAGGGGACGGGGCTATTCTCACTGCCACAAACCAATGATATAACAACAGTATGAGATATAGCTTGTCAAGAGTATATTTTTCTACAAAATAGATTATTATGAACAGACATATTGTACAGATGTTTGTAAATATTTTTGTGCTGGGCCACACAATTCATTTATGCAAGAAAATGTGTTCCGAAAACATAATGATTTTGGAACACAAGCAATTTTGTTAAGCAACGGTCATAAAAAGGATATGACATGTAACACAAAATCAGTTTTATTTGTGTAAAATAAATGTAATAATAGGTTATAGCCACAACTTGAATACTACAAAATGAATAGCATTCACTACTTTCTGCCATACTTTAAATAGTAATTTTGTTAATCAATTAACTAAAAAAAAATGTGTTCATGATAGATGTAGTTTTCAGAAAAGCTAGAATACACCATACTTGCCGACATCTCGGCAGGGGAATCCGGGAGGGGGCTGGCAGGTCCGTCCAGCAGGGAGGATGGGGGCGGGTCAAAGAGGCGGAGCGGGGGCGTGCCGACGCGATCGCGTCATAGTGGCCCCGCCCCCGCTTTATAATGCCAATATTACTGGCATTATAAGGCAGTGGGCGGGGCTACGATGACGCGATTCGCGCTGAATCGCGTCATCACACCCCCGCACCGCCCACTTTTGCGGCTGGCGCGGGGGTTAGCGGGGCGCCGGCATCTATTTCGGGGGACTTGCCTAGTCTTGCGGGGTGTCGGGAGCGGCACCCGATTTTCGGGAGGCTCCCGACAGTCCCGGGAGAGTAGGCAAGTATGGAATACACCCCAAAATAGATTGTGTGCAAATAAGAAGTCAAACAGACCATAAAGTCTAAATTCAACAGATTGTCCTTTAGAAAGTGTAATGTCTGCTGTCGCTCCCCTCATTTTATACAGGTTCTAATTGGATACTATTCTACCAGATTGTGAGAAATGACATACTGTAAATATTCCCACAATTCCCTTCTGCATGCACATCCTGTGTGAGTCAGGAGACATACATAAATGTGTAGCACAGACATGCTGGACTAGTGATATCTGAGAATTGCTTTATTGCGGCGAGTAATGTACGAGTAGCATCGTGCACGGCCTGTCACTTTACCTCGTCCACAGGAAGGGTGTTAGTGAAGAACTGTCCAGGTGGGTGCATTGCTACTCATGCTAACTGTTTGGCAGTTGAGTTCTCAGATGGGTTTTAAATTTATACTCATTTTGGTACACAAAATAACTGATAGACAAATGACACCTCACACAATAAAAATCATTTTAGTAATAATTTGATTGGAAAAATAAGATTTAAATGTCAAATGTCAATTTGGTCTCTTTATTAAACAAAAATCTATAAGGCAACTACAGAGTATATTTTTGGAATAAGGGCAATATATACTGTTATTATACTATATAGGAAAACACCTTGCCAATGACAGACACAAACTATAAATAGGAAAGCTAGCGTAGAGACCCATCTGATTTGTGGTAGATAGGCATTCACAATTTTATTTCAATGTGCACTAAGAAACTCATCTTCATATATATTACATTATGTTAGTTTGTTATCTATATATTTCCTATTGTGTATATTAAGCTTCTGACCAGGACCGGTGTTGGGGTGTTCCCCTGCAAACTATAAATTTGCGCCCTCCTACAAATATGTTCTCTTGACCTGTCACTATTAGGATTAGAGAGACTATATAATTTTTTTAAATTGTATATTTTTTTCATTTATAATAATTACTATATGCTAATCACCATTCATTGAATCATAAAGATTAACTGCACAGGCTGTTAGTGTAAACATTACATCATTTACAATCAGAATGTATTTTAGGTAAAATAATTTGCATATCCTATCTTCTAATGAGCTCTGATGTAGACTTGACCTCTGATAGCCTTCTGAGTTTGTTCTATTCAGAAAGGGTGTTGGAAGCAAGATATAAAATAACTAATCACTTTTAATTCAAAATGTTTTCCTAAACAGAAATAATTAAAATATTCTGGGAAGTCCTCACTAAAATATAATTGGTTAGATCTCTCTATATATGATTGGAGTTTCCTCATCGTATTTAATATTTCATGGTAACCCTAATCTAGGGTGAGGCTTACATGCCACCTGATGACTCACAATTTCAGTGTTTCCCATACGTAACTGTGCACAGGTTGAACTTCCTTGATATACACCTGCCTCATACTCTTATCTATATTTAGACAAATTGAACGACATGTTCCATTGCTTCTTACCACCACACCCAAGACAGCAAACAGGTTGGGGAAAAGCAAGAAATTAAACTTCATATAGTTCAAGAATCTTTGCTACAACTAGCACAATATAAGCACAGCAGAATAAGTATTTGCGCTATATTAATGACTGGTAATAAATATATATACACTATTTATTACAACAGTTTTAGGTTTCCTCAGACTGCTCCAGATTTAGACATTATAAATATTTAAAGCAAAATATAAAAAAAAAAAAATTAAATCTAAGAAATATATCATAGCAAAATAATATACATTATGAACTTTGACATAATCAACTGGATATATACTTTGCTATAAACTCCAATGGCCAGTACATTAAACACATACTGTACGTATTTAGGATTTTAATAAGACAGGCATCATATTTTGTATCTGACGCTCCCTATCAATAACACCTGACACTAACAGCTGTCTTGTACTTAATAAATAGAGGTATAGTTTGTGCTAAGCATAAGCCTTTATTGCAGTCTTTTTTTGTAATTTACGATCATTAATAATGATCCAATTCAAATCGTTACTATTTTGCAGATATAAATAATAATGTGTTCCGTTAGTCCTCATTTAAATGACAACAAATATTTAAATATAATTTAGAGTCATGATACACCTGGTTTAAAAGATAATCAGGAATACGAACTGTTTTACTGCAATTGCAATCGCAATGGAAGGCTGGGTATCTTCATTGTAGTGACAAATGCATACCATAATTAAAAACCCATTAGGGGGCATGGTGCAGACTATAGCTTACACCCAAAATAACCAGCGCACTGTGCACAAACTTATATATTCACAGCACAGTATGTTTGAAAATTAAAGTGAACTTTCATTGGTCTGCTGCATTTATGCGAGCAAAATGCTTGATGGTTCCTTAGCAAGCGCCAGAATTCTTGATTCTGTATTAAACGTAATACAGAGCACCCCAACATTTTACAAAGTACCTACCTTTCCTTGCAGCTGCTGAATCTCAGTCACATGATCCTTGTAACTGGCCTGCATTCGGGCTTGCAATGCATTAATCTCCTGGTCCCGGGACAGTATCTGCTCCTTGAGCTTGGATTCAACGCTATTCACCTTGGCTTTCTCAGCTGTCAATTCCTGCATCGTAATACAATGAACAAATGTAGCAATGAAATAACAGTCCTGCACACAAGGAAGATACCGTACCATAGGGAGATCCCAAACTCCAGTCCTCAAGTTATGAAAGGATAACTCTTTATGTACTGTAAGTTAGCTCTTTTAGAATGTAAGCTCTTACGAGCAGGGCCCTCTCTCCTCTTGTGCTTCTCCCTACTTTAGTTTCTACTTCTTACTTGGGTGCTAATGCTCTGTTGCTTATATGGTTGCTAATGTAGCAATATATATTATCCATGTCCTGGTCCTGTATTGTATTGTTCTGTAAAGCTGCATACACACGTAAAGATTTTCTGTCCAGCCATCCAACTAATTGATTGGTTGGAATGAAAATCTGGTAAGGTATGAAAGCAAATGAGAATCAGCAATTTGCTCCCAAACGCCGGAAAATGGACAAAAACTGTTGTCTGAACAAATTTTTTAGATCAAACATTTAACAAACTTGTCTGACGGCCATTTTCATGTTTTTTGGCATTTAGGAGCAAATTGCTGATCATCATTTACTCCCATACGTTACCAGATTTTCATTCCAACCAATCAACTAGTTGGATGGTTGGACAGAAAATCTTTACAGCTTAAGTCGCTTGTCAACAATTTGTTTATGTACGCTGCGGAACACTTGTGACGCCATATAAATAAATAATAATAATAATAAGCTAAAGCCTAAACGGTACAGAGATGGAAGATCTACAGTGTCTAGATAGAGGGCAAAATTTACTAAGCGGCGGTTTCTAAACCCCGGCGGTTTGGTGGTGGTTTGACAGTGGGTTCTATTCTGTACTAAACTCCGGGGGTTTGGTGGCGGTTTTGCAGCGGTTTCTAAATGACAGCCCTGTTTTATTCTATTCTAAAATGTGTTTTGACTGCGGTTTGGCGGCGGTTTTGCTATCTGCAGATTTACTAAGGCCAAAAGCGCTGCAAAAGTCCCGTCAAAACACATTTTAGAATAGAGTAGAACAGGGCTGTCATTTAGAAACTGCTGCAAAACCGCCACCAAACTCCCGGGGTTTAGAACAGAATAGAACCCGCCGTCAAACTGCCGGGGTTTAGAACCCGCCGCTTAGTAAATTTTGTCCAGACAATCAAAAGATTAACACCAGATGGTCAACATGCAAATTGGTCGACAGAGTTAAAAGTTAAAAGGTTGACATGGTCTAAGGTCGACAGGGTTAAATGGTCAACAGTGTGCAAGGTGACACAGGCCTGTGGGAAGGGATCAGTATGATTTACCATACTTCAAATCCCGACAAGGTAAGTAAATCAACTATTTTTCTGTTATTGCAAAACTTTACTTTTTTATTAACCTCTAGCTGTTGTTTTATGTTATTCACTGGCTTTCAATTGCTTCAATTTCAATAAAAATGTTTGACCAGTAGTGTATATAAATATATAAATAGTCAACTGTTACCCTTTTGAGTATCTACAAGACTTAATATATTTGTTTGCAGAGTGGAAAGGTAAAATAGGGCCTACTTTTGAGGACTGTATATATTTCTTTCTTTTATTCACTTTTTTATATTTTTGTGTGCTTTCTGATTTCTGTGATAACGCCGTGTGTCAGGTGTTCCAAGGCCATGCAATGAGTCACCTTATTCATTTCACGTAATCTATTTTTTGCAGCCGCTGCATCTTCTTGTTCCGCTGACAGCAATTTCTCTTTCTCCTCCAGCTGCCGTTTCAGAGCTGTAACTGGATCTCCCTTCTGAGTGGCCTGAAAATATGACAAACATTTTTTTTTAACCTATATTGTTCTGAGCTTTTGTGTTCTTCAACAAAATAAAATGATAGAAAGGAAAGCGAGAGATTAATGCTTGGTATCATCCAGCCGTTTCACTTCTAGGTACTATTATTTTGCAAAGTAAGCACTATAGCAAATATATTAAACATTTTTTGCCCCCTAAATTACGAAAATATTTTTACATTTAACGTGCACACTGATTGAATCTGTTTTTACATCTTAAAGTGTTGTACACACAGTGAAGCAGCCATTCTGTCACTAATACATGAATCTATTGCTATACTACATTATCATGAAACTGCTGCTATGCTTATCTCATCCTTCTAAAGGTGGGTACACACTAGACGATTTTTTTGGCGGATATTGACGCATCGGAATGTTAATCTTGCAAATCATGCAGTGCGTGAATTATAGTGATGCCGATATGCGCTCCCGCTGGTCATTGGCCGCATTCTCAGATCTTCCCTGCAAGCAGGAAGATCTGCCAATCTCGTTAACGACCCTATATCTATAATGACCTATATTGTTAGGTTGTTGGTCAGATTACACACTGTGTAAGGGCAATATCGTTTGCCCAGGAGCTCCAGGAAGTTCAGGGGAAATCGTTGACGACATTGCATTGTTTGCAGATCGTCTAGTGTGTAAGGGCCTTAAGACTGTGGAGCAAGGTACACTACTATTTTGGCTAATTGGGCCCATACATCTGAGGCGCATTACCCTGATTCCCCTACCCAATCTGTTGATTGGAAACGCTGATTGTCGGCCATCGATCGGTGATCCATCAGGAAAATTCTGCATGTTAAAAATCCCGTATTTGCAGATTCCGACCATTTTCGAGTCGGGATCGGGGAATCGAGATCTTTCAACATGTTGAATATTCCTGATTCCCAGACCCCGCCATCAGCAGAACGGGGAATTGCCCCAATCTATCGTAGATGTATGGGGACCATAAGTCATTAGAAGCTGTTTTCAATATACAAGATAACAGTGAGAGTTGTATTACTGTGTGCCATGTGTCCTGCTTGATGCCATTTTTCTCGGTTAGTATTTCAATAAGCTTCTGTGCTTCTCCTTCGCTGAAAACCATGCTGCTGATGGTGGAAACAAGGGTCTTGTATGGGAGGAAAAGAGCGCCATCCAGTTCACTAGAAGCTGTAAAATACATGATGAGAACAAAGGTCAGTGTCACAGTTATACTCTAATGTTCTTACACAGAGATTAACCAGAAGAAAAAATTGGAAACTGAGAACCTGAAGGGTCACATATTTAAGTCCGAAGATGTTTTGTAGGAATAAATATGTAAAGCCTTTACATACATTGAAAGAATTGTTGTTAGCAGTGGAAAAATGGGTAAAACGGTTTAATTTTTAGACACATAATCAATAATTCCCTGTAGAGAAAGTTCTATGAAATAGAGAGGAGACAAATAAAATTGCTTCATTCACTGATCATTAAGTTTATTGACCAGGAGATTTTTCAGGATAAAATGTGTTAGGTGAATAGCAGATTATGAAATAGATCTAGGCTAAATGATGCCATGACCTGGATCTTGTAAACAATACAAGCATCGCTGTATGACACTAATCCAAAATGTATCTATTTCTCAACAGTTAATTATATAGCACCAGCTAATTCCATTGTGTTTTACAATTGGGAATAAAACAGTAATAAAACAATACTGTATAATGACACAAAAAGGCTAGAGGGTCCTGCTCGCAAGCTTACAATCTACAGGGAATCTGTGTCACATGTTTACTGATTTATAACTCTTAGGGGCAGATGCAATCCCCTAACTAGGGGTGTGCGAACAAAGCCGTCGACAGAGCTCAGGGTTCTGTGTGCAGCCAACTCTTTGGATGAGTGGAGGAAAGTTGGTCTGGTGTATGGCCAGTTTTACCCTCGCCGGCTTCCAGACTTTCTACTCCCGGCGTGGTACTAATGACAGGCGTCGAAAACTCGATGCCTGTCATTAACCAGACGCCGGAAGACCGACGCCCGGCATACCGAATGAGGGTAAGCCGGACGCCGGCAGCTGTGGGGGGTGGAGGGTTAGATTTAGGGCTCCCGGGGGGACTTAGGGTTAGACACCCCCCGGGAGGGTTAGATTTAGGCTAGGGGAAGGGGGGGTTAGGGTTAGGCACCCCCGGGGGACTTAGGTTTAGGCAGCGGGGAAGTGGGGATTAGGTTTAGGCACTTAGAGGGGGGATTAGGGTTAGGCACTTGGGGGGAGGTTTGGGTTAGGCACCCCTAAGGGAGGGTTAGGGGGTAGAATTAGGTCAGCGATACTTACCTTAGGGACGATCGGGATTTTCACCCTTTCCGGGCTGCCACTGTCGGGATTTGAACCGCCGGCCATGCTTCCGGCGGTAATACCCACTACACTCCCGCTGGTAGTGCTTGGCAGGCATGTACTTGCTCCTGGGAGTCTTAGACAATCTCACAGGAATGCAGATAATTGGACACTACAGGAGAGCAGACAATCAAAAAACATGCATAGGGCCTGGACCTGTCAAGTACACGTGCACTCCGTGACCACGAACACCCCACCGCCTCTTGGACAGCTGCATTCCTGGAGGCTAGTCATCACAACCACCGCAGTTTTGGGCAGCAAAAACAAATAAGTAAATAGATGGATACAGTGATATAGTAAGTGCACCGGCCGGGACCAGATAGATTTTTTTTTCCATAGCTTGCTAACTTTTATTTAAAAAGCAAATGGAAATAGTTGTTATATGTGATTTAGGGCAGCGTGGATGCACCATAGTTAGATTACTAGAAATAGATAGTTACAGCGCTATGAGAACTAATGGTTAATTAACCAGATGAAGTGCAATCAAAGTTAAAATACAATTATTTAATAATGATAAAAAGTAACATGTATAAGTATTAGCCAATTGTAAATGCAACCCCTGCAAATATACGGTATACAAATGGAAAGATTTTATGAATGTAATCTCTGGAACTCCTTAGGATGACAGTGGTAAGATATTGAATGTTCCAAATGGGTAAGTCTCTAACCAAACTCACGATAATAGGGATCCACAGTGTCCTAGAGCGACATCATGCTCTGATAGTGTCCCTTGGAGTGGTGAAACTTTGCAATCCAAATGGTGGTTTAGATATGATGATATACGTCCATCTGTCCCTTGGAGATTGCCCAAACAGGTAAGTATGGTCCACGGAGTCTGTTCCAGGTAGAATAGCAGCAGTAGAAGCAAAAGATCCAGATGTATCCTTTTGGAATGGAGGGTTGCTTGAACATCTAACGCGTTTCGCTGGGTAACCCCCAGCTTTATCAAAGGTGATTGTCTGTTAGGTTGGTGGGGATATTTATACAGAGTCAAAATGGCCCCTAATTATCCACACATGTTAGTGGTTGCACTTCATCATTATAAACATGTTAAAAAACAACAAGTGTCCTAATAACATTAATAAAACCTGCTATTGAGGCAAACCTTCCATTAAGAGAAATATGAAATGAAGTAAATAGTAAGGTTAATTACCTCAGGCTCATCCGTCCGTGTATTGCCATGCCGATCACGTGACATCAACAGGAGATCATGTGATACTGGCAGATCACATGACCTCCTGTTTACACGGATACGGATAGCGCAGAGAGTCGGAAGTTCCCACATGTTGTGGAACGCGGAAGTGAAACACATGCTGGTCAAACGCCGACATTAAACAGGCTGCATTCAATAACATCATATTGCAGCGTCCTCAGCTCCCAGATCTAACGTCGCGACGTGATCGGCATGGCAATACATGGACGGATGAGCCTGAGGTAATTAACCTTACTATTTACTTCATTTCATATTTCTCATATTGCCTCAATAGCAGATTTAATTAATGTTATTAGGACACTTGTTGTTTTTAACATGTTTATAATGATGAAGTGCAACCACTAACATGTGTGGATAATTAGGGGCCATTTTGACTCTGTATAAATATCCCCACCAACCTAACAGACAATCACCTTTGATAAAGCTGGGGGTTACCCAGCGAAACGCGTTAGAGGTTCAAGCAACCCTCCATTCCAAAAGGATACATCTGGATCTTTTGCTTCTACTGCTGCTATTATACCTGGAACAGACTCCGTGGACCATACTTACCTGTTTGGGCAATCTCCAAGGGACAGATGGACGTATATCATCATATCTAAACCACCATTTGGATTGCAAAGTTTCACCACTCCAAGTGACACTATCAGAGCATGATGTCGCTCTAGGACACTGTGGATCCCTATTATCGTGAGTTTGGTTAGAGACTTACCCATTTGGAACATTCAATATCTTACCACTGTCATCCTAAGGAGTTCCAGAGATTACATTCATAAAATCTTTCCATTTGTATACCGTATATTTGCAGGGGTTGCATTTACAATTGGCTAATACTTATACATGTTACTTTTTATCATTATTAAATAATTGTATTTTAACTTTGATTGCACTTCATCTGGTTAATTAACCATTAGTTCTCATAGCGCTGTAACTATCTATTTCTTGTTATATATTGAGTGTGGCTAAACTCATCTACTACAGCTGCTGGAAAAATTGCCTAATTAAGCGCCCGTTGTGAAGTTTATCTTCACACTTTTCTCTGGTTTTTATAGTTAGATTACTGCCTCAAAGCCCTCAGGTTATGAGTTCAATTCCTGACCGAGATATAATTGGTGTAGAGTTTGTATGTTCTCCTTGTGTTTGAGTTGATTTCCTCTGGATGTTCCAGTTTCCTCACAAACTCCAAAAACATACTGGCAGGTTAAAAAATAAAAATGAACCATAATGTGCCTGTGTATCCATGAGCTAGGGAATACATTGCAAGCTCCACTGGGGCATGGATGGATGTGAATGACTGAAATATTAATTGTAAAGAGTTGCGTAATATAAGAGTACTATATCAATAGCTGTCACTAAAAATAATAATAATAATAATAATAATAATAATAATATGCATGACACTAAAGAGAGCGTGCTATTAGGTAAGTGCAAAACAAACAAAAAAAGATCAAGATGCATTATGAAAACCAGAATGCAACGATGGTAAAATGAACATGATGTAAAACCCTTTAAAACCTAGTTAAACACGTGTAAATAACCCTTATGGTCGTACCTGTATGTACTATGAGAAATTTGTGTTATTTTTCATAACTTAAATTCTGTACTCATTTAAGCATTTAATAATAAATAGTATTACAACTGCAACGCTCATTTACACCTGAGCATCTGTAACTAAGTAGGCAATAGACAAGGCAAAATTGCAACGTGTTAATTACTTATGATAACTGTATGACATATTTCCAAAGTAATTTGTTCAGTAGTCAAAAAATGTTTTCTTTGTTTTTTTTTACATTTTTAGAATAAATGCAAGAATCATTTTTGTTTAGACCGTGCCCTTCATGCCACAATGTACAGTGCATGGCAGCCAAGAATATGTTCATTTAAAAGGAAGTTTTTTAATGGGTGACTGCAAATCCCCATTCCAGGAACTTAGCTTTGCAAAGACCTCTCAAGGCTCCTAGTGTGCCAAACACAGAGTCAGTCGTTCCATGTGATGATTATGTAAATGTGCTGCTTTCGCTATGGCTGGCGCTTTCCATACAGAAAAAAAAGAGTCATTTAAAAAACGGTATACGTGGATCATGTCGACATTCAGAATGTTGACATCAGAATGTCAACATTGACAGAATGTCATCATGGTCATAATGTTAACATTGTGAATGTCGACAGCTGTTTTTAGATGATTTTAGAGTTAGGGTTAGGCTGCGGTTAGTCTATAGAAAACAGCATTGCTGACATGCCGCTTGTCGCCATCCATAATGTAGACATTCTGGCATACTCATTTAAACAGTACCAACATTATAAAGCAATAGATATAATTTTATAAGTGATGAATAAAAGCAATACATGGAAAGAAACATTTCCACATGCTGCAACAGAGGTCATAAATAAAAGAGGGCAAATTTTATATTCGGAGATAGGAAGACGGCTGGGGGTGGGGCACAAATCAATGACCCACAAGGTACTGTCAGATCCTTACATGCTAATGAAACATGGGTAAAGTATTGCAAAAAAAAATTCCAAAGGTTTTCTTCGGGTAATTACCCTGAATATCACCTTTTTATAGAATGGTTGACAGACAGGAATAGTCTACCCGCATTTGTGGTTGAGATCCAAGCATTAAAAGAATTCAAGAATACTGTACATAGCACAAACATCTTGCTTTTCTTCTAGGTTTCTATGAGTTACTGCATAACAAAAATGAATAAAAAAAACAAACACTATCCCATGAGCAAAAAAAAATTTTTTTTACATTTTGATGGAAAATTGATGGTTCGTTGACCAACTCAGTCATGAAATTCAAAACCATCTTTATCATACACAGCTCTCTGTCTGGCTGCACGGTTGACTGTTTGGACTAGATGGGATGTTGCTTATTTTGCGCTGGCTGACATGGTGAAATGTAGCAAGTAGCAGTACAAATTGCTGCTAGGTGATTACAATGTTGGAAATATTACACGCCACTCTGCATCACATCTTGCTCGGCTTTCTCCACAATTAAATGGTTTTATATTTTGGCAAAGTGTCCAACACCATGCATTATTTTCTACCACCTGAAAATGTATGCATTGCTCCGCACAATACATCCAGGATATACAGGAGAAATTAAGTGTTCTTAGTAAGAAACAACAGAAGCTATTTTGTTCCAGGTACTCCTCCTGCATTTGTCATAAGGTGATTTATTGGAAAAAAAAAGATGATAGCGTGTGGTACTTGTCCTCTTCCGGTCTGGCCCGGTGACAGGGGGGTAAAAGGGGCACACTTGTATGGGGCACTGTGATTCTGAGGGGCCCCGATTAATTGGTTCCTAACTGTGACGCTGTAGTGATCAGCAAAGAGCGCAAGCATGTACGAGGACCTGGGAGTCCTGTCACTATTCCCCAGACATGGATGGCCACTGCAATAAAGTTTTTCTTGTTTAGCGGCATAACGTGAGTTACATCATAATGCCACGCTGTGCTGCACCTCTGAAAAACAGAGGGGCCACTGCTGTAGCGTGAAGAGGAGCAGCCAGAAAACACAGAAGAAGGTAAGTGATTATGGACTAGAGCTGAAGAGACACTGGGGGACTGGAGCTGTGGATAGACAAGATGGCTGTAGCTGGGGAGACACAGGGAACCTGGAGAGACACGAGGGAGCTGGAGAGACTCAGGAAGCCTGGAGAGACACAAACGGGCTGGAGGGAAACTAGAAGGCTTGAATACACATGGGGGCTGGAGGGAGAAAGGGGGTTGTAGAGACACAAGGGAGCTAGAGCAAGAAAGACACATGGGGGAGTGAGGCTGGAGAGACAGGAGGAGGTAAAGCTGGAGAGACACAGAGGGAAGTGAGGCTGGAGAGACACAGGTGGGAGGTGATGCTGGAGAGACACAGGGGGTTGAGGCTGGATAAACACAGTAGGGAAGGGTCTGAAGAGAACTGGGGGGGGGGCGGAGTGGCTGGAGATTATCCACAACTGGCAGGATTAGAAGGAAAAGGCTCAGGGACAGTAATCTTCAATAAAGCACCATTTTAGCAAATACAGTTTAATAATAGAATATTGCTTGATCAGGGAAGTTCACATTTTGCCCTACAACAAAACTTAAGTTACTATGTATTATATGGTTGAAACTCTGTTATATGATGTTGACACTGGTTATATTCCTTCGCAAACAGGCATCTTCCTGACAATGTGATATCCTACATGACTAGTGAATAGTCTAATTGGAATGTGCTTTGTACTGGAACAGTATTTCTCTTCTTTTTAATGTGTTTTATTATAGGTGATATTAAGCCAGTGGTTCTTAAACTTTCACTGCACCCTATAGTATATGCATATTTTTCACACCACCCCCAGGCCAAAAGTTCCTTTTTTAGAAAGTAATTAAAAATTATTATATTAAGTTTATTGTGCTTTATTGTCATCCTAAGGTTCAGTTGTAGTGATGGACAGGGCTGCGCTTCTGTTTGTCCACATAGTTTGTGATTGGCAGACACCAGCACTGGTTTTGCCTATCACATTGACCATAAAAAATTTGATTTGGTCCTGGACCACCAACACTAGGAACCCCTGCAAGTGCTCCATGTCACCCAAAGGAGTCAGCACCCACTTTGGGAACTGATATATTAAGCTGTCACTGACTTGTTTCTCGGATTCCTCCAATGTCAATGAGGTTACAGCAAAAAAATATTTTTTACAAGACCTTACGGGACCAATCTAATCATCTAATCTAATTATTGTAGTGTAAATATAGACCAAAATGAACTACAAATAGAGCAAATTAAATTCTTTAATTCTTACATAAATAGCTTTCCATTTTGTCAGGATGGAACATTGAGGTCTGCTGTCTCGGCGCAGGAAAGGAACTGCTACTGCCTTGATCCGCTGATGTCAAAGGAACATTCCATACATCCAGAGCAACATTAGAGCCAGTTTTAGCCATCTCTCATGGAAAAAAATAAATATGGCTATATTCATAGTGATGTTTCCTGGTTTTCCTATAAACCAGGAACCAGTCAGAACTCTGTTGTGTAAGAAAAGCAAGGAACCAGTTTGGTATAACATTTCATGTATAACTACAGCTGACTTCTTTTGATTTAAAGATGTGGTACAGCAAGATAATGGTATATATGACTGGATTGTGTTGTAATATCATCAGGCAAAATATCTTGTTTCAAATTGGTGTGATTACTGCTATGTATTTTAAGGAGATCTAAAGGGGACACGTCTTGAGCCAAGAAAGTTGGGCAGTTTTGCATAGCCTGAAGGCACTTGCGCCATCTTCAACCTCTCTGACCAACATGTATATAAAGTGCAGCCTTGGTAGCTCAGAGGCCACGTGCAGCATGTTGATGTCACAGAGTTGTATAGGGAGGAGGGGGCTCGATGGTACCGGGATTGGCAGTTACTTTGTGTAAAGAGCAGACTGAGATGGTAAATGTGACCAGAGCTTGTCATTATCTACTGTAAGGATATAACTACTTCGGTATTAGACCATGTAATGTGCGGACCATTTAATGTGGGCAACCTAGGCTTCTGGGCCCAATGGACACTGATCAACCATAAAGCTTTTCAGGCCGTAATCTAAGGTGCCAGTTCTTGGGGGACGGCAGTATCACTACCAAACCATTTGCCCTGTTGTGGTACCACATTTAACTAATTAAACCATCATGTGGTTGACTCATTGCAGCTTCACAAAATACCAATTGGCCGTGATCACAGTGTGCAGAGCAGGGCCGTAGGGAGGGTGGTGCGGCCGGTGCCTCCGCACAGGGCGGAATCCTTCCAGGGTCACCGGCCACACGGTTTCCGGCTTCGGAAGTCTGCAGGAGTAGACCTCCTGCGGTGGTTCGCAGTGCACCAAAAAAGCCAGCGGAAGGTCCTGCCCACCCTCCACCCCCTGCATGGAAAGGCAAGCGCTCAGGGGGAGGAGGGGGGCGGGGAGGGAGCGAGAGGGTCGGCAGTACTGCACAGCTACGGCACTGGTGCAGAGGACCCGGAATGAGCAATGGGGACTACACAAATTCCCTTATTCTAGCCAATGTAAGAGTGGTCAGGCAATCAGTTCACCCTCCATAGCATATAAGTGATGAATTTATTTTGAAAATCGAGGGGCCACCAGGAGGAATTCATACAATTGCTCCGATTTGTAACGATCAGGGGAAAGCAAGTAAACCTAATTATTAATCATTTATTTACACATTGTGCAGTAAATATCATTGTACAATTAGGTTGTAAAATATAACATTTTTCAAACTCATCTCTAAAGGAGAGTGGCAGGCACAGAATCAAAATTTATCAGGCGGCCCATACTTCTTATGGGCGGCCCTGCACAAGAGTGTGCCTCTGTATTATATAACGGTAATAAGAACAAACCTCTGCACTTTGGAGCTCATTCAGACCCGCTCGTTAAGATGCATACTCTCGTTGCTGCTGCCGATGGTATGCAGTGTGTATGTATTGTGCGCATGCGCATACCTTAGCGAAAGTTCACAATGCATTTGCTCGCTGCGCATAGACAGCCCAGCAGAGTGAGTGACAGGGGAAACCTTTTGTAGTTGGTAACAGGGGCTGGTCATTAAAAACGGGGGAGTGGAGGTGAAAACACAGACGTACCTGAGCATCTCAAATGCATTTTAGAGGTGTGCATAATTATAAGACAGCATCATAGTACACGTCACCTGGCTTGTCTTTACACTGAAGTGCTCACAGTGCTTGCGGCAGGGTATGCTCTTTGAAATTACATTATATATTTTGATCATACTTTCTATAACCTATTATGTAAAGTTAAAGCAGCAGCATAACAAAGAGAATTGAATCCACAGAACGAGAGATATTCTGATTCATTAAAGAGGGTAGAAAAATCTTGTATTGATAAATTGTAGCAACTAATTACTAAGTATCATTTTTTTACTACAGTTTAGAAAATGAAAACAAATGTCTGTCACTCAAAATGCAATCATTACAGCATATATTAATTGTGCACTAGTGCTCATAAAATCATGTTTAGCAGACTTGTCATTAGCCAAGTTCAGTGCTTAATCTAATATATAACCTAGATCAGAAGTGAGCAATGTGATGACTGAAGACCATACTGCACGACTGTCACGACCAGGGTATCTCTTCCCAGGAACCTGCGGTGCTTACCAGTGCAGACGCTGTGGCGTGGCCCTTCCTGCGGGGGAGCTGGTACTTGGAGACTAGTGCTGGGTGCGCGTGGGTGTCTGATGTCTGTGAGTCCTGCTGGCAGGGGTAAGGCTATCTTGCCTCACCATGCTGCGGGGGTCTGGGTGCGGCCATCTTGCCTCAGGGCATGTGACATACTGGGCCTATCCTGATGCATCAGGTGATCTCTCCCAGCCACTCACGCTCTGCTGCTGGATACTTAAGGAGGTTGGAGCTCCCTGTGGTTGCCAGTGCAACGTATTTCACAGCTTGCTGTGAGAGAGTTCCCTGTGCTCCTAAGCCTTGTTCCTGCTCCGGTGCTACCTTTGCCTCCTGTCAGCTAAGTCGGCTACCACATACCTTCCAGCACCACTCTGACCAGTCCCACGGCCTCCAGTCCGGAGGTGACTGCTCTGTCTCCCACAGGTTACCCACTCCTGTGTCCTGAACCTGTTGTTAGCCCCTCGTTCAGCCATTCATCAAGGATATATCATTTAAGTCATTCTACAGCATATCAGGATATCTCATAAAGTCATTCTACATGATATCTCATTCAGCCATATTTGCATCATTTATGGATTTCACTTTAAACATCTCTGCCACTTTTCTGGACATTGACTTTGTTCTCTCCCACTACAGTAACCTATCATTCACATACCCCGGTTCAAAGTTTATTTACATTGGGACTCTAGTTACTATTTGTATATTTTCATGCCTATTAATATCCATATAAAACAACAAACTTTCCAGTTTAAATCTGTTCCTGCTTCCACTTCTGTTTCCACCCCGGGTCCACAAAAATCCCAGTCCGTAACAACGAACATACAAGCCTAGGGCAGCGAATGAAAAATGCTGGCATCTAACATAGCATAGAATTAAAAAAAAAATCACTGACTATTTACAACAGCTAATAAGTACAGATATTTATTTTGAAATATGCAAGTAAAAATTAGACCTAAATATAAAAAAAACCACAAAATATAATTATTAACCATCTACAAATATAAATATATTAGCAAAATCCACAAATGTAAAAACAATATAATTTGTAATCGCTTTGCAGAGATGGGTGTCCAATAATACTGGATTCTATGGTAACCAAACTACTAGTCTATGTTACATCCATATAAATTCCAAGTAAAAAAAAAAAAACACAAGACAATGAACAGTAATTCCAGAAAAAAAAATATAATCCATTTGTCATACACAAAATAAATGAGTACACTTTACTGTGCCGATCACCTGAACAATAGTCACTATTCTGTATTGCTATTATCTTTGCTTTCTATCTGTCCCATGTCATCCCTAGAAAGCAAAGGATACAATTTCCTGGATATCAATAAAGTTAATGTGTTCCAGACAATGCCTCTGTACAGTAATTAAAGCCTCGGGCAATTCATCGTTTCCCATATGATATTTGACCCACTCACTGCACAAGAAGCCTTGAGCACAATACCGAAATCAGCAATGCATTATTGGCCCAATACTGTGTCTCACTAGGCAAAGTCACTTGTTTAACAAAGTACAGACAGGTTATGTTGCAAAATTTTGTACACACCTTCTGCATTAAATATCCAGTATTCCAGTACTACACTAAACCCTTTAAGGGAAAATATATCTCGCACTGTAACAGAGTGCATCTAGCTTTGCCTGGATCTGAAGAATTATCTTCAATTGGAAAGGATTGTATACTGTCCTCAGCATATATTGACAAATATTGAAAGATAATAAATCAGGGTGTGCTGAAACCACAGCATAGTAGTATAAAAGTAATAGTATAAAAGTAAACAAAAAAGTGTCGCCTTTCCTCATCTATAGCAAATATTTATGCATCATTCAACCATAGAGAAAAAATGCTTGTATAACTATGGGGGTCAATTCAATTAAGCGCAATGTGAATAGCATGGAGAAGGGGTTCCCGGAGCAAATCAATTGACCACGCTGTTAAACCGACTAAAGGGTTTCTTCTTGCTCCCTCCTGAGGATGTGAGCAGAAATCCAACTAAATTGCCGGACGCGATGCAGTTTTTTAGCTTAGCACGCCTAAAATGTGCCTTAAGGCGTGCTAACTGGCATATCCCGACTAAGTGCCGAGTGCTGGGGAAACAACTGAATAGCTTCAGGAACTCCTTGCCAGCGCTATTCACATCATGTTCAATTAAATTGCCCCCTATATCTTTAACCTCATATTTCTATTTATGTGTAAGAAATCAAGATGCATCACACACCTGGCTCAGTTTTCTTCTTTGGCACATTCTTCTTCTTTGGAGCTGCCTCATTTTTGTGATCATCATGGTTCACAACAACTTCAACTTTTTTAGGTGGATGTGAGCTAGTGACTGGTGGGCTTGGCCGAGATCCAACAGGAGGAACAGCAACCACAGGAACTTCTTTGACTGGAACCTCCAAAACTGGAACTTGCTTCGAAACTGCCTTGGTCACAGCCACCACTGGAGCCTGAGATGGTTCGACCTTTTGGACTTTCTTCTCTTGCTTTTTCTTCTTGTCTTTAGGGGAAGGTGCAGCCTTTTCTGGCGGTGGGATCACAACTGGTACTACAGGAGTTTCCTGAATCTTCACGGCCTCTACTACAATTTCAGGTTCCAATACAACTTTTTTCTGCTCGTTAGAATCCACAGCCGGTTCATGTTCAGGTAACTTTCCATTGGGTTTGTCTTCCTTCTTCTTAGACTTTGCTTTTTTTTCAGGGAGTTTATCTTTTTTCTTTTTATCAACTTTTGGTACTTGGCTCTTTTCTAGCTCTTTGCGTTGCTTCGCCAAGGCTTCTTCATAAGAGGTCTCTTTCATAGAAAAGGAAGACACCAGGACAATACCAATTGCCGATATAACCATGAAACCTCCAAAAACCATAACTCCTAAAGTCTGAGGATCGTATATATCCATACTGATTTTCTTTTATGATACCTAAAATAAGAAAGAAACAGAGGTCAGAAAAATTGTCATCCAAGAAAACAAAAAGGCATTCCAAGCATTCTGTGGGCTAATTGTAATAGACTGCGAGCCATCGCTGCTGCGGGAATACATGCGAGTATGCCCGTATTTTTAAAGCAGCAAGCAAGTTAAAGGCTAAACCAAGCTGGTTTAGCCTTTAACATGCTTGCTGCTTTAAAAATTTCAGGCATACTCGCTTGTATTCCCGCACCGGCGTAAGCAGGCAATCTATTACATTTAGCCCTATATCTCTGTTGGAAATATATTAATCTTTATTCTACTCAGGAAGCACTCAGTATATTTCGAAATCTACAAAAATCTGCTTACATTTGCACAGGTGAGACTTACAGTTTTATAGTTTGTATGCATTATTTTATAATTAAAACGCAACATGTTTATTACTAAAAAGTGCAGTTACAATATGTTTAAACAAATGCCTATAAATAAAAGTATTTCAGAAAACAAATATAAATGTATTCTATGCATTTCCTTTCTGAGTATCTATTCAAAGATACTGTAAGGAAAGACTTGATAGGCCTAGAATTGAAACCTACATAAGATGTGTTTGTATTGAAGAAAATGTAAATAAATCCCTTAAAGCATATCAGATTCGCCTGCAATAGTCCTATGGTAATTGAGTAGGCCAGAATGGAAGATGGAACCTTCTCTGCTACTAACTGCGACATGTAGCTGGATCACTGCCCACAGTGATATATAGTATAGAGCAGAGCGGAAGTGTGGACCTGATCATGGGTAATCTGTGATGCTATCAGGGATTGGTGGGAGAACACACAGAGCTAAGACGGGATATCCCCTTTCTGTCAGCATTGGTGGATCCCTTGCATATTGTCAGCTACTGTTGGCATCTTTTTACACTGAATCTGTCAGTGTTGGCAATACAGGAGACCAGTGACTAGCTCCCTTGGTTAAAGAAGAATAAAAAAGGAATCCCAAACTTAATGTAACGTAAACTTACAATATCACCATCAGATAGGAGGTCATTTAGAATTAATTCAAGTACGGAGCAGGAATATTTTTTATATATATATATATATATACATATATATATATATATATATATATATACGACAGGCTCAATCCACGGCACTCGACCATCTGGGGTGCCCTTGGTATGTGACCACACCATCTACATAAAAAATATCATACAAACTCGGCACTCACATGCTTTTCAAACTGCAACTCCTTTGAACATAGGGAATGTTGGTTCCAAAATATTGCAATAATTTGTTAAACTGGCCTCTCTTTAAGGCAGGACCCAGTTTTCTGTTTAAAATGTATGCAAGCTTGAGGCCAAGATAGCAGATCAAGTTCATTTATCTGAGAATCAGTGTAGGGACTGGCTAGATGGGAATACCGTGAAGCGGTGGCCAGCTTAACAAATTATTGCAATATTTTGGAACCAACATTCCCTATGTTCAAAGGAGTTGCAGTTTGAAAAGCATGTGAGTGCCGAGTTTGTATGATATTTTTTATATATATATATATATATATATATATATATAAACCATATGCAGAGGTCCGGCTCTCCCTTTACAGCATAAATAGGTCGGGTGCCCGCAAGTAAATAAATGGTATACTCCACCGATAGATGCAGCACTCCTGGCACAGAATAATCACAGATACGTCAACGTAATAGACAACGTTTCAGTGCCCTTTTATTAATATTTGTGGCAGACCTGATGAAAGTGCCACAAATATTAATAAAAGGGCACTGAAACGTTGTCTATTACATTGACGTATCTGTGATTATTCTGTGCCAGGAGTGCTGCATCTATCGGTGGAGTATATATATATATATATATATATAAATTCTATAATATTGTGTAGGTCCCCCTCATGCCGACAATCAAAATAACACTGACCTGTCAAGCCATGGACTCCACAAGACCTATGATGGTGTCCTGTGGTATATGGCACCAAGACGTTGGCAACATATCCTTTAAGACCCTGTTGCTGGTTTACCGGTTGTCCTTTCTTGGACTACATTTGGTAGGTAGCAACCTCTGCATAGCAGGAACACCTCACAAGTCCGGCCATTTGGAGATGCTCTGACCCAATCATCTAGTCATCACAATTTGTCCCTTGTCAAAGTCACCAAGATCCTTACGCTTACCCATTTCTCCTGCTTTCAACACATCAACTACAAGAACGGACACTTCACTTGCTGCCTAATATATCCAACCCCCTGACAGGTACCATTGTAATGAGATAATCAATGTTATTCACCTCACCTGACAGTGGTTTTAATGTTATGGCTTATGGGTCAGAAAGAATCTACACAGCTTGCACTGGTGCCCAATTAGAAGTAATGGCACTCCACATCCATCGAAATAAACGGCAGCCAGAGATGGTAAAGCAAATAAGCCACGACTGTGTATTTCAGATCAAAGGTTCAGTCCTGAAATATTGATCTCAATACACGATCGTGGCTTATATGCCATATTGTCTCTGGGTGCCGTTTACCGAGATGGATGTGGAGTAGATATATATATATATATATATATATATATATATAAATTATTTGGAATTAAAGACTGACTTATGATTGCTGGAACATTCCAGTTTTCTTAAAATGTAAATAACCTGATTTAATTTATGCAATTCTCTAACATAGAACTGTCACAAAAAATAATAATAAAAAGAGAAATGTAGATTACTTTCTATAATATAAAACATTGCCAGTCACAAGGTCGTTTTCAAAGATCTCAACTTTTTCTTTCTTATTCATATTGTCATCCAAGTGGTCATACAACTATTTGCAAATGATCATTTATCGATTCCCTTATGGTGATAATAAAGATTACAATTATCAGCTACAGTACTTGTGGAAGCTGGAACATTGGTTTTGTTCAAAAACTGTATTGGAGACTACCTGCCAAGTTCTACTGTAGTAAATGGCAATGGAGTGGAATAATATTTTCTTTTTCTTTTGCATTAATACATACTGTATTGGCTGAAATAAATTTTCACAAGTAGTTTAACAACACTTCTTTTACCACCTGTAAGTGAACATTGGCGAATACACAGCTGTACCGAGAAACTGTTTCTTATACAATATTTACCTTATAGATGAGAATGTGCTTCAAGCAATAGTGAGTTAAGGGGTGCAATCAAGTGGTCGACCTGGCCTCCACTCATTGTAAATAGCTAGCACAGTGGATGAAACAGCATGAAAATGAACTGGCAAAGTAATGGTGCATTCTTTTATGCTTTTTATGTTTGCTTTAACTAATATAATCTATTGTACTGTTAACGCATAAGAAATTAGTAATCATGTGTATTAAAACTACAATGCACCATTTTAGAAGGCAATGATGCTACAGTACTGTTGACTCCATTCTGTCCTATTTTAAATGCACTTTCATGGATTTATTCACATGTGGACAATAACAAGTTTTCAAATCATTATTAGAACTAACTTAAACGTTTTTGGAATTTACAATTTAAAAAAAAAAACACATGTAAAGTGCCTGGGTGTGCGCATACCATCAAATGATCACCCTAATTGTTGCATTCCTTCACTCGTTCCTCCAGTTCAGTGCCCTCAGCGCTCTCACTAGTTCACAATGAGAGTGAGCAGCAGCTTTATCCACAGCTCAGCTCCACATTTATCTAGTTCCTGTGTGATGTGGATGAGTGTTTGTTACTCCCTTATTATACCTATGCCACAGCTATCTGAGTCTCATTCTGCAGCACGTGCTCTTTTTAAGTTCAAGAAGTCATGTGCTTACATTTATGTATAAGACAGTTTTACAGGTATGTGGATGGCCATGACAGCAGAGTAGTCTGTAGGGGTTCTAAGGTTTGCATCGTCACATGGGAATAGTTTGGCAGGTGGGGGTATTCCTTGCTGACTCCAGATAACAAGGGAGGGATCATTTTGGCTGGCGTTTCCTGCTCTGCCCAAGGGCAAACAGCCTTTATCACCCCACAAATGGACCTGGCTTTTCCACCTTGCCTTAGCTCGCAGAGATCGAGTTGAATCCTATACTTTTATGAAATAATTTTTTTGTATTTAGCTTTTAAGGGTCACAGAAACAAAATAAGGGAAATAAGGGAAGATACAAGGAGTGATATTATACAGCTATCCTACCGCAAAATAATTATGGCATAACCACCAACACAAATTGTGTCAAAGGTACATAAAAAAAGCATATTAGATGTAAACTAAGTATTTAAATTAAAATAAAAAAAATAACCTTTAGGCTTTAACAAAAAAGGATGAAAATAATATAAATAACATGTGAGATATGTACATTATAATTTAAGCACCCAGCATGCCATGTGAATAGATCAGGTTATTTACAATATCTCATGTAAGTGTATCTACAACTAGGAAACTGAACTTGAACTGAAGTAATTAAATTACAGAGCTGGAAAATTGTTGAATATATATATATATATATATATATATATATATATATATATATACAGCCATGGCCAAAAGTTTTGAGAATTACACAAGTACAGTATTGGTTTTCACAAAGTTTGCTGCTTCAGTGTTTTTAGACCTTTTTGTCAGATGTTACTATGGTATACTTAAGTGAAACTACAAGCATTTCATAAGTATTAAAGGCTTTTATTGACAATTACATTAACTTTATGCAAAGAGTCAATATTTGCAGTGTTGACCCTTCCTTTTCAAGACCTATGCAATTTGCCCTGGCATGCTGTAAATCAACTTCTGGGCCACATACTGACTGATGGCCGCCCATTCTTGCCTAATCAATGCTTGGAGTTTGTCAGAATTTGTGGGTTTTTGTTTGTCCACCCGTCTCTTGACCACAAGTTCTCAATAGGATTGAGGTCTGGGACGTTTCCTGGCCATGGACAAAAATGTCAATGTTTTGTTCCCCGAGCCACTTAGTTATCACTTTTGCCATATAGCAAGGTGCTCCATCATGCCGGAAAAGGCATTGTTCATTACCAAACTGTTCTTGGATGGTTGGGAGAAGTTGCTCTTGGACGATGTTTTGGTACTATTCTTTATTAAGTTTATAGGTCATCTGCTTTTGTGACATAGATAGAGGTGAACTCTGTTGAATCAGCGCAGTGATCTCCTAAATCGGTCTAAAAAGGTCTAAAAACACTGAAGCAGCAAACTTGAGAAAACCAATACTTGTGTCATTCTCAAAACTTTTGGCCACGCTGTATAGCTTTAGGTCACAATTACGCACAATAGTGGTTGACCTGACCGCCGCAGGATATTGGCCGCTTCCTGTGTACAGCTTTCGGTATGGCTGCATATGCCGCCGCACTGCCTTAATTATGCATGCCCCTATAACGGCGTTATAACGCCTGCGTTCACCTGACCACCCCCTGTCACCACCCACAAACGGCAATTCCTGTCAATCAATATCAGAAGGGTCTGCATGCACACTGCGTGTAGTCTGCGTACCATAACCCGATCACACTGGCTAGCTCACGCACGCGCAGTGTAATGCATACTCATGCACAGTGCGAATTAATCGACCGATTGCGTGCATTCTATCCTTTGCGTTCCTTGCTGAATCAGGCACCATATACCTTAGTACATGCAATATATTCTCATGTTAGTCATAATAATGTGAAATTAGAATTAAAATACAGTTACTTAAATAAGGGATGGAGCTACTCACCCCATTCACCCCCTCTACCTGTAGCAGAAGTCCCACACTGACTCCCCCACCCTCCAATCGCTTTAGTAGTACATCAATTAAGACTGCAGGAACTTGTATTCTACAAATGCCGCTCCCACTGTGAAAAATAATGCCCTTTATTACTACAATTACCCGTGCATCTGCCGCCACCAGGGATGCAGCACAGGGCTTGTTGGATGCTCGGTAGGGGGAACCCCATTTTCCCCACTTTCCCGAGGATTGCCAGCCCTGGGCTGACCAGTTTGGAGCTGGTTTAATGCTTTGGCAGGAAGAGCCCACACTGTGTGTCTTCATGCTGTGTGTTACAGCCCTGGTTATAGGGGGAACACCATTGCGGTTTTTCCCACGATTTTCCATGACTAGATCAGGCTGAAGGTCCAGGGCTGGTTATGGATTTGGGTTAAGGTATGCCCTTTTTAAAAAAAAAATATTTAGGTGCTATTAAGCCTAAAGCCAGGTACACACTAGACAATATATTGGATGATTGGTCGTTTTAGGATGAATCGGAGCGACAAACCGACCACATTGTCCACTGTGTACGCACAAATGCGCGCTTCCGCACGTTGTTTGTCGCATCATAAGATCTACCTGAATCTGAAAATCTAGCGAGCAACAGCATGGTTCTGGATGCGCCGGTGGAACAACATATCGGGCGGTCGTACACCAGATCGTGCAGTGTGTACAAACTGCCCGATATATCATCCAGTCGCATCTGGTATTGTTGAGTACACACATTGTCTAGTGTGTACCCAGCATTAGAAGCATGCACAGATCATAGTGATCTGTGATGTATCTTTTTTAATGTTTAAATTAAATTATTAGGTTGTATTTGCAATTGATGTTGAACAGATAGCTCAAAACCAGCCATATGCAACTAACATCGAATTTGATTTTGAAAACAATTTCAAAATCGAATGTTAGTAAATGAGTGATTTGACCAGTGATTTATATGGTCGATTTTGAGTAATTACCTACCGTATATACTCGAGTATAAGTCGACCCGAATATAGGCCGCGGTACCTAATTTTACCCCAAAAAACTGGGAAAACTTATTGACTCGAGTATAAGCCTAGGGTGGGAAATGCAGCAGCTGGCAGTGCCCCCAGTAGTAATCCCCCCTGGTAGTGCCCCCAGAAGTAATTGCCCCTGGTAGTGCCCACAGTAGTAATCCCCCCTGGTAGTGCCCCCAGAAGTAATTCCCCCTGGTAGTGCCCCCAGTAGTAATCCCCCCCTGGTAGTGCCCCCAGAAGTAATCCCCCCCTGGTAGTGCCCCCAGAAGTAATCCCCCCCTGGTAGTGCCCCCAGAAGTAATCCCCCTCTGGTAGTGCCCCCACAAGTAATCCCCCCCCTGGTAGTGCCCCCACAAGTAATCCCCCTCTGGTAGTGCCCCCACAAGTAATCCCCCCCTGGTAGTGCCCCCAGAAGTAATCCCCCCTGGTAGTGCCCCCAGTAGTCCTAATAAAAATAAAAAATAAAACACTTACCTGAAACCACGCTCCTGGTACCACCGCTGCTATCAGCTCCTCCGGCCGCTTTGCATTATGGGAGAGACGTCGTCATGACGTCTCTCCCATTACCCACTGCGGGAGCCGGAAGATGGCTCCCGCAGTGGGAGCAGCAGCAGCCGATGAGAGTCTGACAGACTCTCATCGGCTGTTGATTACAACAAACACACAGCTGCCGGCTCCGGCGGTTGTGTGCTTGGAAGTGTGTAGTGCTGACCGAACTCCGTCCGGTCAGCGCTACACACGCGGTGCAGCTGTGTCACAGAGACACAGTCTGCACCGCGGCCCGCATGGTATGCTACTCAGCTGCGTACCATGCGGGCATGACTTGATTATAAGCCGAGGGGGGGCTTTTTCAGCACAAAAAATGTGCTGAAAAACTCAGCTTATGCTCGAGTATATACGTTAAGTGTGAACCTTAACAATTTGTCAGGATTTTTGTTTATGCGGGCATACACTGCCAGATTACATGCCTGTCAGACTGACAGACATTTTATCTGGCTGCCTGACACCCAGCAGATTTCACGGACATACAACGTGACATATCTCACAGTGTATTGTCCCCGATATCTGAGGAGACATTTTCCCGTTCTTTCCCTGTGAAGGAATAGGGGAAATGCCTGTTGTCGGCCGTGGCTGGGCATACACTGCCCGACGTGGCTGACTTTCACTTTGAGAATATCGAATGGAACGGGCATACTGAACAATCCGGTATGCCCGACCAATCAATATTTTCAGATTGATTTCCTGCATACGCTGTGCAATTACAGTGTCTAGCCGATCCGCTGATATCAGGCGGATCGTCCCGATAATTGTATAGTGTATACCTAGCATTAGATTTAATTCTGTGTTTATTTTATCTTTGTTATTCTTATTTGTTAAGCAAAGTAAAATGCACGGTCATCTGGATGTCATTGTACAAATATTTATGCCTACAACACTTGTAAATTATATTTTCCTACCGTATGTTCTCTTTCATATAAATCGAGGTTGTTGAAGAAAAAGAAAAGTGTCTGTGAATACTAGAGGGCCAGAAATCATGCTATATCTAGGTCTCAGTCTGTGACAAGGAGTCTGGTTCTAGACATATTTCCAGCTTAGGAACAGCATCAGTCTTTCCACTTCTGAGTTTTTTTCCCTTAGCAGTACAGTGTTAACCTATACCGGAATCCTAGAAATATTCCTTAAAAATGAAAACACTAGCTGCACTGTGCCTTGTCTACAGACAGACGCTTGTGGCAGACATGTCTGCCAACACTGCCGCATTTTTAGCACACAGCCAAAACAGACACTAAATATTTGAGTGGCAGGTAGATTTCTACTAAAATATACATTTAGTATACATTTTCTTGGCAGGAAAATTGTACCTTGTAGAAGTAGGAGACTAATATAGAATGAAGACCTAAATTTAAAATGTACTTTTTTTTTTTTACATTTTCAATCTTAGAAGTTAAATCTCAGTGGTATTAAACGAGTAATATAAATATTTATAGAAATCCTTAATCTTTTATATGGGAGTTCAGGAATCACATGCTCCTCACCTCTTCTTGTACCAAAAACAACAAAATCATACATATACTGTACATAAAAGAAAGAAGACAATATTAGAACATTCTGAATGAAAACTATTTAATTTATTAAGGTCCTATCACTATGGAGATGCAAACGCCAGTTACCTGAGGTGCGGAACAAACAGTCAACATTCAGAATGTTGATACCAGAATGTCAAAATGAACGGCATGTACAAGTCAAATGTTGACAATGTGGTTTTGGCTATTTTGACATAGGAAATGGGTTCCAATGTCATTCCTCTTTGCATGTATTAAACTAGCATTAAAAAGGCTATTAAATGCATGTCGGCCTTACACCATACTTGCCAACTGTATTCAAGCCACATTTTTGTTATCCCAATTTACGGCCTTTAACAGTGCAGGGCAGATGTACACATCGTCGTAGCCCAGCCTCCTGCTGTTCAAAACTGGGTTTCGCTGTATTTTACTGCAGTGTGCGGGCTAGTACATTGTGAATCACGTCATCCAGCCTCTTGGTCGCCCACTTCAGTCAAGAAGTGGGCGGAACCGGTAGACTGGCCAACTCTGTCTGGAGCCTGGGAGAGACCCTCCAAATTCGGGGTTCTCCCAGACCTTTCCGGGAGAGTTGACAAGTATGCCTTACACTGGTATGCAAGTAATATTTTTTTATTTACAGTACACTTAAACCTATAAACATCTACATCCCGAACATTGAAGCATGTATCCTGCACATTATTTTTAGTTCAGTGATACTGATAAAATAACAGATAAAATGGATGTGACTACAAGTGATCAAGTCATATGATCACAGTCCAAGTGACCAAACATCTAACTTAATATTATAGCAGAAATAAATACATTAAAAAGAAACGACCAGTAACCACATAACAAGTGTGATGGTCCGTCATAATAGCTTGTGAATGCAATAGGAGACTGGTTAATATCAATACCAAGTTGACTCCTGCCAGCCACGGCTGCGGGTTGGGTATGTTTACCTCTGCCAACATGTGGAGCAGCTGCAGGGAAGAAAGGGCACTTGTCTGACAGTGACAGGAGAATACGTTATCTGTAGGGACAGTCAATCAGGGCAACGAAGGCATGGAATCATGAACAGCTGATGTTAGCCCCATCTCTCCAAAAAAAAAAAAAAACACTGAGGCTTTTATTATCTCGCCCAGTAGTAAATCACATATATTTGGAAATAAAAAAGGAAACAAAAAAAATAGGGACATTTATGATAACTGCTACACAAGAATAAATTGCAGCCCACAGATAACAATCCTATGTTTGTATTAATTAAAAACAAAATGAACTAGAAAAAGGAGCGTTACAATATATAACTTGTTGCTGTGAAGCAAATCTTTCTCTCCAAACTAGATTTAATTAAAGACCCCAGTATTAAGCTGCATACACACGTAAAGATTTTCTGTCCAACCATCCAACTAGTTGATTGGATGGAATGAAAATCTGGTAACGTATGGGAGTAACTGACGATCAGCAATTTGCTCCTAAATGCCAGAAAACAGATGAAATTGGTCGGCAGACAAGTTTGTTAAATGTTTGATCTAAATGATCTAAATAGTTTGTTCAAACAACAGTTTTTGTCCATTTTCCAGCGTTTGGGAGCAAATTGCTGATCATCAGTTACTCCCATACGTTACCAGATTACCATTCCAACCAATCAACTAGTGGGATGGTTGGACAGAAAATCTTTAGGTGTATGCACTCTAATACTGTGCACACACTTGGCAATATATCGTACGATTTACAAGCAATATATTGCAAGTTCTCTGCGGGTTTGTACACCTGATATGTCTGTGAACGATGTCAGGTCGGCCCTGCAACACAGTCGATGCAGATATATCTGAAAGATTTATCAGTTCATCTGGCTATGTATACACAACTAACCGTACACTGGCTGCAGGGACCGCCAACACTGACATCTCAACTGGGCGGGCATTTAAATGCCCGCCCAGCTGTGATGTCAGCCCAGACAGATCATGCGGCCACTTGGTAAGTGTGTATAGCTTACTGTGAGATTTTGCTCATAGTAACGAAAATAAATCAGCTTGTAGTTATTAGTTTCCAGAATGTACTAGATAAATGAAGCTTATTGGTTGCAAATGGCAAATTCTCCACTTGTCTTCTTTAAAAGGTTTTTATAAATGTACCATTTATAGTGTATGCACTGGTGGAAAGTATCAGCCACCGGTATTAAAGCAGCCACTCTCAGGCAGGCAGTAGACTCTGGCTTTGTGCCATAGTCTACTGTACATGCCCAAGTCTCCGGGAACATGACAACTGCACCTTAATCCCGCAGATATCACTACAGCGCATGCGCAAATTACTTGGAAAATGGCCACCGCACCATTTTCCCAGTGCTTAAAGTCTACAGAACAGGCTGACTCGGGACTCCGGATAGGAAAGTATACCAATTACATGGGTGTAGGGGGTGCGGCGTGGGCTCCCCTGGACCCTGGGGCCCATGTGCACCGCACATCCTACACCCCTTATAGATATGCCAATGCACCCTGTCATACCTCACTGAGATGAGACTGCACTGTGACTGGAGGCGTGGCTTCACTGACAGTACAGAAAATGCTAAATATTGCAGAACACCTTTGAAATGGGATGGGTACAGAATGCTGGCGTTCGGGATCCCGGCAGTCAGAATCCCAACGCCGGCATCCCGACAAAATTACAATACAGACACTTTGTCGGTAGCTATAAGTGGCTTGGAGCTTCAGAAATTCAAATTTTTTTTATGGGACTCCCATGTTTCAAATGTGGGTTCCTTCACATATTCAGGTGTCAGTAAGAACATGTAATGCCCACCCGCCCATATGCAGAAAATTTATGTTTTCTGTAGAGCAGGCCGGGTAATATAGTCTGGGGATCACTGGATAAGAGGGAACCCACCTCTTTCATATGTGGATGTCCCTGAATTTCTGGAAGTCATGATTCCCTTGAATCCATGATTTTTCTGTATTGCAGCGAATAATGTCTGCTGCTCACTTTGATTGACATTAGCTTTTATGGGGGAAGCCTCGATTTTCCTAGGGTGCCAGGTTGCTATAATGGAGGGACTTAAAGTCCCACTCACCAGTGTGGATAGGCTATTTAAAATTTTTGTAGGAAACCCCCTCCCCATCATTGTGGAAGTCAACGTCTGCAGTTTACACTCGTCTTCCGCAGTAAAGGGTTAAATCATGTATCTTTTTAAGGATACCAGTTACATACTATCTAATCAGATGAGACAAACTATTCAAAGATAATTTAGTTACGTAATAACCTTCAGTTATGAAGAGCTTGATCATGGTGTACACAACACAAACCATAAATGAAAATGTGCAAGGCCATATAATCAATATTCCATATGTATAAAGTATATAACATTCTGTGGTATTGCAAAACTTTCCTTACTTTTCTGAGAGATCCCATCGAGTCATGAGTTGTGGAGAGTTCTGCAGGAGCTGGTTACATTAATGATGTGTGAGTTACAAGACTATTAAGATCTTCTCTCTTTAATGTAACTTTCCCTTTTATGATCTGGAGTGAACTCTCTAAACACTGGTGCAGCAGTGCAATGTACATTGCTTGTAATTAAGGACTCCCTAGAGACGTATCCAGGTTTATTTTCAATTAGTTACCTAGCATTGTAAGCCTTTTCATAGCTAGCCAGCTAACAGGAGAACAAACTAACCTCACAGAAAGGAACTAGTCAAATAAAAGATTTATACCCGGATAACATTAAAAAAAATAAATGACCTCTTCCATTTGTGTAAAATGCTCCTACACTTACAACGTATTTTACTATTAATTTGCTGTTGCTGAATCAGTTGTTATAAAGAGGGGGTTTACATTTTTCTAAGATCAATAACAATTACACTAGGGAACAGTCAATCTGTTGCCAGGGAATTAAGAGTCGATTCCATTAATTTTGTGCTACTGATCAGGAATATTCCATGCTTATTTTTCAATTGGTTCTAGTTTTTGAGATATGCATATGTCTTTAATATTTATGAAAAATTTAATTAAACAATGTTAAAAATAGCTAAAAGATATTTTTTTTGTTCTGATTAAATTTGATTAGTAAAATGTTATAAAAAGACTCAGGATAATTACATACATAAGTGTTAGGAAGCTATGAGAACCGTTTTTTGTAGGATTTTCTTTTGTATTCTTGTTGCAGATTCCAACAATAATCCAACCTTCCTTGATATCTTTCTTACATTACCTGAATATCCTGAAGGAACCGTTCACCCTGTTCTTCGCTTAAATCTCCTAGATTGGATGGGAAGTGATCTAAATGGCTGTACAAAAAATTTACTTTAATACTAATCTTGGCACCTACTTTCTCGAAACATTTTAGCATGCTGTGGACTAATTCATGATAGTTGTCTGCCTTGTGATTGCCTAAAAATTTTTGAATGACAGACACATAACTCAGTTTCCGTATGTGTGGGCCGTCAAAAATTCCTGCCTTTAATTTTTCAATACTAAGAGATGGAAATGTTCGCCTGACTTGTCCAATGCTTTTACAAATTGTTTAATTAAACCCAGTTTGATTTGGAGAGGCGGCAGTATGATTTTTTTCCTGTCAATTAAGGGCTCATGAATGATGTTGGCTTCTCCTACAGTTATAACTTCTCTTGGAGGCATAAGGTTTGCTGCAAGTGCTTTTGTTTTGCACGACTATCCCATAAGCATATGTGACAAGGATACTTAGTATATCCACTTTGCTGCCCAAGAAGAAAGTTTACATTTTTAAATTGACACAAACAGACCACTGATGTTGAGAATAAGCAATTTTTTGTAAGACTAACTTCATATTTTCATAATGTTCTTTAAGTTTTGTTCGAATGACCGATAGATATCGATGCAAATTTATTCCCATTGTGCAGTAATACGCATTTTAAGCTCCTTTTAGAACTATCCAAAAAGAGCCGCCAGTCTTCAGCTCAATATTCTGGTAAGCCCATCGTCTAGAGAAGTTCCGGAATAGTGTTGCAATACACAAGATTATCTTGGCGAAAGAAAGGGATTATGGCTATCTCTCTATTTCGATACGACGTTATAGTAACATCCGGCTCAAGACAGTGCTTTTCTTGAAATCTGGATGCTAAAAGCTCGGCTCCTTTTTTCAATCAATTCAAGTTAGTTCCTTTTGAGAAAATTTGTTTGGAGTAGAGGAACTTTCTTCAAACTCACTTTCATCTGTGTTGTCACTTGCACTGGATGAAATTAACATTTCCACATCATCACATTCAACTTCGCACAAAGAACTGAATGATGGTACAGGTAAATCTTCGCTATGTGGTATCGGTTGTTTTGCCGAATTCATACTTTGGTATTCCCATCTGCCTTTCTTCTTCTTACAGCACAAAAATATAACTCAAGTGATCTTTTGGCTCACACCACATCATAGGTATGCCGAAATTAAGTCCTTTTCGAACGCCGTTAGTCTAATTGCGGAGTGATTTTATCGCAGGTTTTACAAACTTTGTGAGGCACCCAAATCTTGTCTTGCTGGCTTATGTGACGCCCAAAATAAGCCTGATACGCTTGTTTTACGAATACAGTTATATTTTTTCTTTCTTTTGCAACACAATATTTGCCACAAATATAACAAAAAACATCAGGGTTGTTACTACACCGTCTCCAAGAAGAACTCATTTTTATGGCGCAAACATTTTGTTTCACACATTCAGTGTTAACTCCCAACAAAAGCCGAGGATGTACTGAACAACACAAGCCCAAACGTTGGGAAATTGGTTGTGGTGGGACAGAGAGAGGGCGAACAAAGGAACAGGCAGTGTGCTAACTGCGTCACTCTGTCCTCTCCGTTGTTCCTGTCTGTATGCTGCTAGGAGGCGTGGCTGTGGTCTGAGGATGTCCCAGCAGGCTCAGCAGTGCACTGCCACGCCTCCTCCCAGTGTAAGTGAGGAGATATGAATGTGTTGTGTTGCTCCTGTCTGTATGCTGGGAGGAGGCGTGGCTGTGGTCTGAGGATGTACCAGCAGGCTCAGCAATGCATGGCCACGCCTCCTCCCAGCGTTAGTGAGGAGATATGAATGCGTTGTGTTGCTCCTGTCTGTATGCTGGGAGGAGGCGTGGCTGTGGTCTGAGGATGTCCCAGCAGGCTCAGCAGTGCACTGCCACGCCTCCTCCCAGTGTAAGTGAGGAGATATGAATGCGTTGTGTTGCTCCTGTCTGTATGCTGGGAGGAGGCGTGGCTGTGGTCTGAGGATGTACCAGCAGGCTCAGCAATGCATGGCCACGCCTCCTCCCAGCGTTAGTGAGGAGATATGAATGTGTTATGTGTCTCAAACGTGACTACCAGCTACGTTATCACAAATAAAACAAATTATTGTTATTGCTGAAAGAGGGTAGTTGTTACAAAAGCAAAACTAAGTTGATTCTGTTAAGTAAAGCAGGCCTGGACTAGTAAGGTACTTCAAATGGATAACATAATTGAATTTTATAATTTTTCATTTAATTTGAAAGCTGGAACCAATTCAGCTATTGCGAAGATCTAATGCGAAAATAGGACCTGCCACTACTCTCAAACTGATCTGAAATCCTTGGCAAAAAAAATATATATATTTTTTTGTTCCCCAGTGTTATAATCAGGCCAGGTACAGTTTAGCAATAGTAATTTAAATGAAGTAGGGCATAGAGAATTTTACAGCAGGTGTAAGGGCACACATTTTTTATTCTGATTCAGCTGGCTGTGAATGAAATGTTTCAGAAACACTCGTACACCAATGGGAACAAAAAAAAAAATATTTGTAGCATATAAAAAAAAAAATGCTTAAGCACACAAAAGCATAACATACTCACGAGCAACAAAGAAAGCACCCATCAGAGTCAGTGGTGCAAATAACCAATCACACATGGGTTGTCATCATCATCAGCACTGCTCCTTGACCACCCGCAATGTATATGCTCCTGCGTCACAGTCTACATTTGTTCGCAATGTCGCTGTACTATGTTAGTATGTCCTGTCCTATACTGTCTCTACTGGTGCAAGTGGGAGTAAGTGTCAGATTCTCCAAAATCAGAACATATGTGTGCATAGTGATTACATGTAAGAATACACTAACCAAAACTGACACAGCCCTCGCTCTGTATCTGCCCCTTAATGAAAAGCTACATGCCGAGCCGAGATGGGGCAAGTGCACAGCTTTTTGGGAAAGAGGGGGTATTCCACCTTAAAAGAGTGTAAATCAAAAACTCTGGTTATATGAGCCTTTACAAATGCTGCCCTTTTGACCTGTAATACACTGTATAATAAAATGCTATCTTGACTATTATACTGTATAATAAAAATGCAAAAGGTAAAAATGTTAGTATATATTTACAGCTAAAGAAATGCACAATACAGAGAACTATAGCCAACTATACACGTGCCATTTGCTGTATGACCAAGCATAAAGTTACTTTGTAGTTTGTAGTACATCTTATCATACACCTTATCTAGGCCTGCATTTACCTTATAATATTCAGAAGAGCTGATTCACTTTCTGTGTGTTCCACATGGAGAGTACAGGGAAAAGGTGCTGTGTGCACAGTGATCAATCATTCCTGTGCTGTACACCTACAACTATGCTATAGGTGGACTAGGACGCACGCCAAGGCTCTGGCTTGCATTTTCTGATAGAATAATATATTTGTATTCAGTTAGGCTACATACAAATGGATTGTTTGAAAGTAATTTAATGCTTCATACTTTACATACTCCTAAAATGCCTCTATATAAACCTGAACGCCAACACCTATGATTATTTTTCTATTTCAAGTTTAGACACAATAAGAAACAAAAATCCATCAGGTGTAAAATATTGGATTCACTATAATCATCTTAGCTACAACTTTAAGAACTATATTATTATTATTATTACTAGCTGTTGTCCGCCGCTTCGCACATGATAAAATCGCTTCTGCCAACATTTTTTTATTTGCAGTGTTCTAGTTGTAGTTGTATTGCTTTGCATAGGGGCCCTGTCGCAGGAGTTGCCCACGTGACCAGCAGCACTATACAGACTGGTGGCAGCAGCGCCTTCACCCACCACTCACACCAATGTCACTGTGTGCCCTGTGCACAGACTGCTGTGTAGCCTATCCTATTCACCCACCACTCACACCACTGTCACTGTGTAGGAGATGGACATGGTTTATAAACATTGCTGCTTCAGGAGGCATAATACTGAATTAAGTAGTTGGGAGGCAGCACCCAGGGCTAGGTGCCGTTGTAGGTAGTTGGGAGGAGATGATGGTATAAGTGAGGGAAGCAAATGCACTAAAGGGAAGAGGGCTCTGCTCATGAGACCATACAGTCTAAATGGGACTGGCAGACAGGCAGGGGTGACACAGAGGGGAGAGACAGTAAGCAGGGAGCATGGAGCAGTGGGCTAGGATAAAAAAACAACAACAACAACAACTGTGGATCACTTCTCTATCTGCCAGGTGTGTACCTAGCTTTAGTCAAGAGTTGTAAAATAGGTTTACGACTCAGCCATGGCACTTCCGCAACAGGTAAATTGTAACATAGGAAAACAGATATTCCGGCCATTTACTCCAATTTGTCCTGTGCAGCTTACTGTTTTACATTACATTTTCTTTGAGGTTCCATACAATCCAGCAAGCTGTGTGACGTCACGTGATACTCAGTTATTACACATGCTACAATCTCTCACACCTAAATAACCGGACCATGGGGCTGAATGAGTCAGACGCAATGTGGCTGTGTTTGGGTGATGACACGGAGGCCTGATTTACTACATTATGCTAATGTGGGTTTCCGTAGGGCTCATATAAGGATTCATGAGGCTTCAAGTGGGAAGCCACACTGCCCATTATTATTATCCATCCACAGCTGCAACTGTCATCATTAGTATTGGCATGTACACCAGCCCCATGCTGGCTGCAAGAGATCTTTCTGAAATAGGATTTATTCCTCCATTCGCACGACTCCACTACAAGGCCATGACACTACCATAATGCAGAACGGTTCCATTCGATCACATTGTCGCCACCTAGCTCCCATCCTGAAATAGCCATTTCACACAAAGTGAGGTCCAGAAAATCTGTCCTGTAAGTTCGCTTGTGCTCATGTGCTGTATGTTAAAAGCACTATTTGGGTACAAGAAAAGAGATACATCCGACTCAGAATCAGCCCATACTTCTTTGCTGTATGATCTTTCTTTTCCTCTAGTTTCAATATAGATATATACACATTTTGGGAAAACCACTTGTTCTTGGCTGGCAGTGAAATGGCATACCAGGAGCTTTCATCATTTAGCAGGAAGTTGCGAGGTGGTAGATTTCCCATTAGGCACGAGCCTAGTAGCGCAACTTGCTGGGGGCAGCACTTGGAAGCTGGTTTTATTACTGTCAGTCCGAAATTTTCCAGTAACTACAAAATATTTCCACTGTACCATATGACATCATGAGTGGATTGTGACTGGGTAGGATAAGCTGAGACTGCTTTTATTTACTTACCCATGTTCTTTACATTATAGTGAAAACCATCTCAAGATGTCTGCCGCAGGGGCTGCCTAGTTTATTTATTGCCTGATCTTTTCTCAATAAATTTTGGGTTCTGTACATGTTGTAAACATCAATAAAATGTATTTGAATAGTTAAGAGATTTCTAAAACAATGGGGAAATAAGTATTTTTTTAAAAATCAATCAATGTTTAACCAACTGGGGAGTTGAGGCAGGTCCTTTTTGTGGAGTGATTATCTCCCAGTGGGGTGAATTCAATTTAACGCGATGTTGAATAGCTGTGGGAGAGAGCTCCCGCAGCTATTCAATACATGGCGCTGTTTGGGCGCGCTAAGGATTTCTTCTCGCACCCCCCTGGGGATGCGAGGAGAAATCCGACCAAAGTACTATTTTTCTGCTTAGCGCGGCGTTAACAGTCACGCGCCCGGCACTTTGGTCAGAGAATGACGGCTAACGCCCATTAACACCCTTGTTAAGGCGCGATAACCTGTATTCTCCGACCACACAGCGCGGTGAATTGAATAGCTGCGGGAACTCCCTCCCGCGGCTATTCAACATCGCGTTGAATTGAATTCCCCCCAGTATGTCATAAAATTGTTAAAATCTATTTAGAAAAAATAGATTGCAACTATTATCACATGAGCCCCAAAAAAATGATTAAAAGAGGATGAGTGAGAGAAGGGAAGAAAGTTGTAAAACATCAATATCAAGTAAATGTGCACATGGTTTAAGGTCACCCTAGACAAGTTAAATATTTACAAATAAAGGCTAGTGGAATTAAAACAGACTAATGGTGGGTACTCACTTGCCGACATATTGGCCATTCGATTGAACGGCCGATATATCTTGTGCACATTGGCCAGTATGTATAGACGATATGTCTGTGAACGTCGTCGTTCATTCACAGACTGCCGGGGCAGAGACTGCCGGGAAAGGGGTTGCGACGCGACCCCCACCCATCGGGACCGCAGTGATGATTCATCTGCAGATATATCTTTTTGCCGTGTACAAACTTTAAGGTATAATGAAGTGCAAGGTTGAAAAAAATGCAGATTTTCAAGCGATTTTGCCACGTGATTCAAAGCTCCATTTTTTTTTTTCAGGCAAAACCATCCTGGTCGATGGTAAAAGAAATAAATTGTTGCTTTAAATATCCCACTGCAAAATCACAGAAAAATCTTACAGTTTGCAATTACATTCTGCCTTAGGCCCAGATTCAGTTAGCTGTGATAAAACCTTTGTTCACCGTGACTTGACTTAATGCACTTATAGTGCTGTAATTTCACTTACCGCGGGTATGCTTGCTCTTGTTTAACGCACAATTCAATTGGAAAAGGCTTAACTGTGTGGTCTAGCAGTAATTCTGGCTGGTAATCAGGGGAGTAGCGAGTGTGGTTCCAGTGGAGCATGAGCTCCGGGCACCAAAATGGAAAGAGTGCACCATTCAGGTTTGCGGAATTCATGGGGCGCTGCACAGTATGATGGCTGCCTGTTAGTTTTATCTCAGTTTGTTTGCTCTATATCCTAAATAAGTTATGGATCTGAAATCCGTTTCTACATTTCATGCTCCCTCAAGATGCCCAGATTGCCGGCCCTTCCTCCTCTAGGTGCGTACACACTGGGCGATTAAAGTGGACAACTGAACGATAACGATATCATTATCGTTCAGTCGTCCACTTTATCGTCCATTTTTAACACCAAAACGATGAACAATAACGATGATGCGCGTTCCAGCGGGTGGTTCGTCATTGTCGTTCACTGAGCAAACATGCAGGCCAACCTGAAGATGTCGTCAAGTTGCTGCATGTTGGGGAATGGGGGAGAGAGCCCGGCGCTGAACGATATCGTTAATGATATCGTTCAGCGGGTGTGCTGAACGACATTGAGCACAGCCTGCCGGGGACACACTAGACGATATCGCTTAGGGAGCATATCGTCTAGTGTGTACGCTCCTTCTGTGATCATCTTCTTTCACCTCCCCTTTCCTGTCAGATTGATTACATTCACTTCTCACCTCTTTAATTCCCTCCATTATCTATCATGGCTCTTTGCCCCTGTCCACTCCTTTTTTTTGGCTTCTGTCACCACCCCTCTCTGATAAACTCTTTGTCCCTCCCTTTCCTTTCTTATTGGCTTCTGTCACCTCCCCTCTCTGATCAACTCTTTGTCCCTCCCCTCTCTTTTCTTATTGGCTTCTGTCACCACCCCTCTCTGATCAACTCTTTGTCCCTCCCCTTTACTTTCTTATTGGCTTCTGTCACCTCCCTTCTCTGATCAACTCTTTGTCCCTCCCCTCTCCTTTCTTATTGGCTTCTGTCACCTCCCTTCTCTGATCAACTCTTTGTCCCTCCCCTCTCCTTTCTTATTGGCTTCGGTCACCACCCCTCTCTGATCAACTCTTTGTCCCTCCCCTTTCCTTTCTTATTGGCTTCTGTCACCACCTCTCTCTGATCAACTCTTTGTCCCTCCCCTCTCCTTTCTTATTGGCTTCTGTCACCACCTCTCTCCTCTCCTTTCTTATTGGCAGGTATGAGTTTAAAAAAAAGTCACTGTTTTGCTATATAAAGTAATAAGGTGTTCCCAGGCATGACCACAAAGTGTTATTTGAAAGGTCTTTTAAAAAATACTGTATTAGAAGACCTGAAATAATGGTGGTAGACAGAACATGATTAGTAGTACTCACATTAATATAGGTGCAAATGTATATTTGCGAAGTAGGAGCATAGCTGAGAATGGAGCTTCCTATAGGTGTTCCTACTCCAGTGAAAGCTGCTTGGGGCAGTAATTGCAGTAATAAGCTGAGCACCCTGTGGAATCTCACTGTAGCAAATGTATTCTGTCAATTTAAGTTAAATGATCAGAATATATAATACACTCTGCTCTATTGACTAATAAAGATTAAAAGGAGATAAAAGTCAGATCCTAGGTGCTATACATAAATAAAGCAGTGCCAAAGGAGCTACCCCTTAATGTCAGATAGTGTATCACTGAAGCATTCTATTCCCCCAATGGGACCTCAATGCCCAGCGTGATACTGACACTGTTTGCTATTTTTCTCTTCATTTCAGTATTCCTCCTGGCTGACTCACCCTCCACCACACAATATTCAGCAGGAGCATATCCATACTTTTCCATTGGTGCCACAGACAGCTGTCTAATACCAGCGGACCGGACCTGTGCCTAGGGGACTATTTCCACTGCAAAGGCTTCACCAGCGTTGCTAAAGGACCCCATAATATCATTTGGACACTGGAACTGGTAACTATAGACTCTTGCTAGTGAATTTCTATATAAAGCACCATTAGCTTTTCCATGAATAAGGAATTTAATTCGGATATTTGCTCCTAGCAACATTGCTATATTCTGTACATTATTTCTGTCGATGTGGACTGGGTGACTTTTTATCCTTTTATTTTTATTTTCTTCTCATTGTGCTGATATAGTTATATCTACATATTTACATGTGTTTTTATCTGTGCATATGATTAGCTTTTGATATTAAATTGTGATACATTTTTCATGTTCATGTTTGTATTCTGAGCGCTGTTTTTTACTTGTTATATTTCTATTTGTTTGTGAGGATTGACCATCCTCTCTCCTCTGCTATTTAAAGCTATATACAGCAGCTCACTTTACTATTGGATATTCACACCACGAAGCAGCACCTCATCAGTTCACCGCAGGCTGGCCATACCCCACTGGCAAAGTTGAGTACAGGGAGGGGGGGCGCAACGACATGCACTTTCTCCAGGCGCCATGGTTCCACGCTACTCCTCTGCTGGTAATACCCACATTAAGTGTGCATGGAAAAGGGGGAAATCTATACTGTTATCCAATAAACGTTTGCACTTTTTTTTGGAGTACAGGCTGAAGTCTATTAGTGCCAAAAGCAAAGTGTTTGGGGATCTTAAAAGGTGTCAAATTACTGATTATTTTGCATTTTTTTTTTTTTTAACAGTGAAAAAAATAGAAAGCAAGTGTTTTTCAGCAAAATAATGCTCTAAATAAATTGTAGGTGCATATAAATGCCTGTAAGTAGATGTTTGTGTGTAACTTTTAAAAATGTGTTAAAAAACGCCTGTAAATCCCACCTCGCAGGTTAACTTGTGTGGCTAATTAAATAGCAAAAATTTGTGCCCGACAGAGTTAATTTGCATTTACTTGCGTTAACATGTATTTGTCCTTTATCAAATTCATTAAAATATAAATACGGTACAGTTTAAAAAAAATGTAAGTATCTGGTTGCTGTTTATTGATAACACCAGTATTTCCCTAAATGCCAATTTTTATAGCCTACTGTAGTAGTACTTTTAATTGCAAGACATACTTGTGTATTTTTAAAGCCCCAAAATGTATTGGCTAATACGTTAAAAATAAATATTCAGCTGCCCTTAGCAACCAAACCTGTAATATACAGTACATTTTTGAGCTTATACATTTTTATCCAATTTCCATAATATCTCTGCACAGTGGGCCTGATTCAGAACCGCTCGCTAGCGCTGTGTGCTCGCAAGCGGGTCGGTGGTGGGGCACTGCGCACGGCGTGCGCAAGCCCTTTAGGGAGTGAGAAATTTACTTGCTCCGGGGCTCGCTACAAACGGGGTGGCTGACGATGTTGATTGACAACTCGCCCCGTTTTGTAGGTGGGGAGGGGGGGTGGTTGGACAAACGGAGAACTTCCTGAAGGAAATCTGCCGTTTGTAGGCTGCCCTACTGAAATAACTTGTGATGTCAGTAGTGAGCTTCCTGCTCTATTAGAGCAGGAAGCTTACTGGGGCTTGCTGCAGACGAGACCCTACCACAAGGGTCTCGTCGCAAGCCCGATGGTCGCGACCATCACCTGGCTGCTCGCAAAAGCTGTGGGTGGTCACCCACAGCTTAGCGAGTGGCCTGGAGGCCGGGCAAAAAAAATAAATGGCCGCCCTGATTCACAGCGAGCGGTCACAAAGAGCGTCCGGCTCTGAATCAGGGTCAGTATTTATAAAGGGACACGTTTATTAACAAACTGCAGAATCATTTACACAGTGAAAATACTATTTCTATAGTTTATTTCCATATACTGTTGCTGGTCATATCCATACACGGACATCTGCTATATATAAAAAACTGTTTCGGGGGAGATTCTCTGATTTGCATCTCTCTGTAATTGGTGGTGTCTAGATTCACCTCATGGAGAGGACCCTGATGTCATCAGCTACTATCCAATGTCATTCCCTTCCATCCACGTGGGCATAGAGGGGGAATATAATCTCGTGCCAAGCATGGCGAGCCACCGTGCCCGAAGCGTGGCGAGAGAAGCGAGCCCACGTGGGGACAAGTTTCTTCTCTAGGTGGACTTTATGGGCACAGAACTGCACTTCCGCCCTCACTTCACGTCACTTCCAGGTCCCTAGCGCGAAGGGGAAGTAAGCCCAACCCTCTGGAATCATGCAGAAGTCTGCATTAGCCAGTGATGTTACAACGAGCAATGACATTAACAGGTTACATTTAGCAATGCTCACATTTGGCCTATATGAAATGTAAGAGATCAATTTGGTCAATTCATACTGTAGCAATTTTGACCTCCAAACCACAGTGACTTGTAGGTAAGGGTACTACTATTGCATGTGATGTGATGTGATGTGATGTGATGTGATGTGAGTTTGAAAACCCAAAATCGCTGGGAATGTGAGCCAAAATGTACCAGGAAAAGGCTCGGGCTGGCAACATTTGTCAGTTTGTGCTAATATATATTTATGTATACATATTAAACATGTATTTTTCACTAATTAACACTTAATAGTCCCAAACAATGAAATATATTTATGGGGCACAATAATTTAATGATTTTATCATTGGAGTGAGATATCTAATTGTTGTGGTACGTGCAGTGTAAAGTCAGTCTTATACTAAACACTGTGATTCACCTTAATCTATGAGCATTACAATTTCTGGATTTAGATGCCCTTTAATGAATTAATGATTTATGTCTAAAAACATTTTACAAGCTGCCTGAGTAAAAATGAGTGTACAAATACCAATAACCTTTCTGCATGGACAAAATGTCTTTGTTGCCCTGATAGGATAATACAGTATACGCTTTCATTAAACGAACAATTGCCTGTTGCATTGTACCCGTGACTGGCTCCACAGTGACTTGTGCTAATTATTTCATATTGTCACAATGTGTATCCAGGCTTCTATTGTCAGTACTTGCAATTCATGCATGGGCTTAGATGGTCAAATAGAGCACAAGAACGACCACACATCAAAAAAGTGCTATTTTGTCAATGAAGGACACTTACTGTAACAGTAATGGTGCATACACACGATCAGATTTTTTCTTCAGATATGGACGATAACGATTTAAAAATCGTTCAGTCGTTCATATCTGATGGAAAATCGTTCATATCTGACATGCCTGAACGATGGACGATCAACGATGCGCGTTCCCGTTTGTCAGATAACGATATCTGACATCTGATGGGTTTGCAGTCAGACTTGGACGATTCCATTCATTTTAATGCAGTCAAAAATCGTTCAATCGTTCAAAACTTTGGTCAAATCGTCCAAATCATTCAAATCGTTTAATCGTTCAGTCGTTCATCTGACAAATCTGACAAGTCTGACAAATCTGACCGTGTGTACGCTCCATTAGGGTGATTTTCCATTGTGTACCATTTGCTTGTGGGCACAATTTTACACACACACAAAAAGGGTGCACAAATAGTGTGGCCAAACCAAATGCTGTCTACACAACCTGTCAGATGAAGTAATCGCCCAATCACGTTTTCTGACAGTACTGTTAGATTTCTGAAACATCCCAGTCACTTATTGGCAGATACAGATAAGATATTGATCGGGATTGGTGGTCTTTTTGGGAACTTTGCAGCAATGTATGGGTACCTTTGATCTAGCTACATATGATAATGCAACTCACCCGGGAGCCATTTGTAATATGTAATATTATTGTCCGTCTGCTCTGTGGAAAAACTAGCATTTAAACACCAGTAACACAGCTTCCAAAAATTAGCACTGCATTGTAAATATTCCCAAAGGCAAATGCTCGTGGGTATAGTGTCATTGCAACCACTGGAAATATTTGGAACCATTTCCATAACCGTTTAGATGTTTTTCTTTACATGAGTAGAGGCATATATTTTGACTCAGAAGGTAAGATCTCTAAAACTGGGGGCAGTCAAACACTTTGGTAACTACCACCTTCCTGGATTACGTAACCCCATAGTATATTACTTTTCCAGAAAATGTAAATGACCAGGCCTTTCATGGAAGAGGAACAGTAAAAGGGATTTTGTAATAACTACAACCCATCAAAAATGCCCTTCACCATTATCTAATCATGACATGTCTGATTGTACTTCCATGTGTCAACTAACTCTTAAGTACTTTAGGCAACTTCATAGTAAAACTCTTTGCATACAAATTATAACATTTCACAAGGCTGATACCAATTTACCAATTAAATGCAGACTTCTGCGTCACAATCTCAAACTATGTTTCACAACAGTTCTCTACTGTAAAACTGTATCCAATTTCTAAAGATATTTAAGTGCCATTTCAATCCATTAAGTATCATGCACCATTGCAATATATACATAAACACACTGGGAACAGTCTATGAAATGTTATATTGTACTTCCTCCTGTTAACCAACAGAGCTGCCTGACATTATCAGTGACTGATTAAGGGGGGTATTTATCAAAGCAGGGAGAAAGATAAAATTGTGAGAGATAAAGTACTAACCAATCAGCTTCCAATTTACATTTTGTAGTCTGTGTTTAAGAAAAATTATAGGTAGGAGCTGATTGATTGGTAATTTATTTTTTTACAATTGTATCTCTCATGCAGCTTTGATAAATACCCCCCTAAGGCCCTTTTGTCTCCATCGGTCACATGTGTAAAGGGCCAGATTGTGCAGATCTGCTCTCGTAGATCAGGTTTAACACAACACAGGTCCCAATTTGACAGAAAATAAAGGGTGTGGGTTGCTTTAAGCTATTATATCTAAGTACATTCTACTGCTCCCACCTACAATCCCGAATACAATCTTAAATATAATGAGTTCAGATAAGGATCTTTGTACTTTAAACACATATGTAAGTTTTCCCATTTGTTTAATTTAAATTTGGTTCTGACATACAAATAAGATATTTAGAAAATATATATATATATTTTTGCAGTGATATAATAATGTAAAGTGCACCAGTATTTTTCATACTTTGATTTAATAGCATATACAAACCACCTACATTCTTAGGGGTCAATTAAATTAGGAGCGAGTGGGATGAGTTGCCATTGAAACGGCGTAGAGACGTCAGCAACGGCAACTGAATTCACCCCCCTCATGGCCCAATCTCGCCCCAGACTCGTTTTTTGTACTCAGCCCTGTGATGGCACGAACAGAAATCCACAAGTCCAGTTGCATCAGAACTTGGTTGCACCTAATTGAATTGGCCCTTTAGGGTTATTTCACATTTGCCGGTATTGGCCGGCGGCAAACAGCCGCCCTGTTTTTAGCCGGGTGTCAAATCTAGTAAATGTAGGGAATCGGCGGGTCCATTCAGACGGCACGGCTACGGCACGGTCGCCGTCCAACAGATGGAAATATCTACTGTGCAGGACGGTGCAGTGCCATGGCCGTGCCGTCCCTTCATGCCAGTAGTGTGAAGGAAACAATGTTTCCTTTCACACACCCTGGCTTCTGCTGGCCGGGCTTGCGTATGCCCAATTGGTTGGCAAAAAAAAAAAACCATAAAAAGCGGCTCAAAGTGGCTGCTTGTGAAAGGCACACTGGATGCAAGCGGTCGCTCAGAAACTGGGCGGCCACTTGCATCCTGACCGCCCGCCTCTGTGATGGTCAGAGACCATCGCGACCATCGGGGCTTACAACGAGACCCTAGGGTAGGGTCTCCCTTGTCGTAAGCCCCGGAGAGCTTCTGGCTCTGTCAGAGCCGGAAGCTCTCCACCCCCTCATCCACCCCCAATCAACATCGACAGCTCGCCCCCGTTGGATCGAGACCCGCTATGACCAGCGCTGTCGGTCGTGGCGGGTCTCACGCATTCGCACGACAGCGCCGTTGTGCGCACGCTCTGTGGGAGGCCATTGACCCGGTCCGAGCGCATCGGCGCTAACGACCGGGACTGAATGACCCCCACAGTGCCTGTAAAAACCCGGCCAAAACCGGCAAATGTGAAACTGGCCTCACTGTAGGTGTGGGATCTATTCGGCAGAATGCTAGGAAGTTTTGTTTTTAAAGGGTAAAGTTTAAATTTGGAGCACAATGCCTGAAAAAGCATTCCAAGACTATAGAGCATATTCAATTGAGCGCGAGGTTTAGCGAGGAAAAAACCTTGCGCCCCTCGCTCCCAATTTTGGAATACTGCGGGTATGCACGCTCCCGATACCAGCGGTATCCATTTTAAAAGAAAGTGGTAGCCGGGTTTTCAGCTCTGAAAACCCTGCGCCGTGTAAAAAATAAAAAAAAGAGCACTTACCTGCCCTGTGTTCTCCGCGGCACCCGGTGGCCTCCCCTCTATCTTCTTACTGGAGAGGGGGCTGCTGGGAGATTTAGTTCTCCCAGCGCCCATTCCGGGGGGGAGCACACAGACACTTGGGGGGGATACACCGGGGGCCACACACACACAACACTTATATACATACACACACTTACAAACACTCAGACACACACACTGACATACTCACCCTGCAGCAGAGGATTCGGCTTCTGACTCGGGATACAGAGGAAGATGCAGAAGACAGCACTGCAGAAGGTAATTGAGTAAGGACTAATTAAGCTAATTGGAAACTTCCAATTGCTTAATTAGTCCTAATGGGGGTGCCGCCGGGGTCCCAGAGCAAGTCCCTACAGGAAAAACCTTGCAGGATATTTGCAATTCACGCAACCAATTGCATATGCCCCTATGAATCTGACATGCACCTCCATATTAAATTGTTCTTCAGGACTCCTCAGAGTGACTATTGTGCAGAAGTATCAATCCTTGTAAAGATTGGAGAAGTGGAGAAGTTGCCCATAACAACCAATTAGCTTCTACCTATCATTTTATAGAATGTACTTGATAAATGTGACCTCAGAGTTGATTGGATGCTATGGAAAACTTCTCCACTTGCCCACTTCTCTCTTTAGAAGGTTTAATACATTAGTGGTTCCCAAACTTTTTTGAATTATGGCGCACTAGAGTATCAGCATTGTTTTCACAGCACCCCTAAGCCAAAAGTTTGATATTGAAAAATTTAGAAATAATGTAGTGAAGTCGTAAAGTGAAGTAAATTGTACTTACCTGTCATCTTAAGGTTCAAGTATGTGGTTTTGGACAGTTTTGTGCTTCTTTTGTCCACATATTTACATTACATTTACAATAAATAATTTGATTTGGTGCTGGACAATCAACCTGAGGCACCCCTGCAAGTGTCCTGAGGCACCCCACGGCTCACAGTTTGGGAACCACTGCATTAGAATATAAAGGAGGAGACTGTTAACATGTTTGTATGATATAAAAAAGGAGTAACAACAACTATTTGCAGTTTTGTTCCTTGTTTTCTGAACTCTCTGTAAAAAGGTAAAAGCTAGCAATCAGTAACGTTGTGCGGCTGCACATGTACCCGACAATGCACATTTTCCTGCGCACATCTAATCATTGCATGGTGAAATGTGCGATGTTAGTGGCTGCAAGCAGCTGGAGAAACGGTCAGAACACAAACTCGCAGCCATTGCTGTTAATTGAATTGCCCCAAAAGAGCTTCCTGATAATAGATTAATTGTTTGAATATCTGCTGCCTAATGTCATTGGCTGGTGCTGTGAATGGTCTCATATGGGCAGAGTTTGGCACTCCAAGCGGGACTGGCGCAAGGCCTGGGAACATGCACCCCCAGCAAACACACAAACTTGGAAGTGGCACCCCTTCCACACTTGGAAATGGTGCCCTGCCTCCATCTTACTGCTTGTTACTTTGGCATGGGGTAGCATCCTTGGCTCCTCAGACTGGGAGGGGTTGGTTCATGGCTTTAACATCATTCCAGTGTAACACGGGCATGGAGGAGCAGCAGCTTCACATGTAAGAACTCCTTTATGTCAGCATTACAACAGTATTCCAGGCACCTACTAACCACTGGCGCCAGTGACGTCATTAGGTATTAGAAGGCCCCACGACAAAAGTTTGTAAGGGCCCCTATGTACCAACCAATGGTGAAATATATATATATATATATATATATATATATAAAAAACACATGTAACTCGACAAGGAAGATGTCCCCTCCCCAGCACTGGGCCCCTTGCACCTATGGTAGTTATGCCCATGACTGGTGCCCCAGGCAACTGCCTAGGCTCACATATTTGCGCTGGCCCTGACCCAACCAGCTGTGCCTTGGTTATAGTTTAAGAAACATAATTCCAATAGTTAAAGATACTTATGTAATTGTATATGGTGTCCTATAAACTGGTGAATTATAACCAATATATTGCATTTTTGCAGCATGCTAAATATATTATCAAGCAATGCCAAACAACAACATACTGTATGCTAGACACCAGCTAGTTAAAGGAGACAACTGAGATGATTATTGTAGAACAGTACATTGGCAATCCAAGGCAGCCCCCTGGTGATCTGTGACAGGAAAGCCACATAACACCAGTCAGCGTCCCAGAAAACCTGCGATTTCTTCCTCCCAGTACATCAAAGCCGATGAAAATCACTGCAGCAATGTAGACCAGACAGAGAAAAAAGCAGCACAGATAAACCCCGTCCCGTATGCTAATAAGGTCCATCCCCTAGGGCTCTGTCTGCTCTGTGCGATACAGACTATCATGATCTTTCCAGACCGCTAGATGGGTTAAGCAGACGTGTCCCTCAGATCAGATGTGGACACGTAAGCCTCTTCCAGAGGCAGGTCAGAGCCTGGAGCTCCCCACGCCAGAAATGTCATCTCTTTCTCAAACTTTCCATGACCAATGAAAGTCTGAAGCAACAATAAATCCCCATTTGGAGTATTGGGTGTTCCCTGCAGTCAGGAATCCCACATAATCTTTTCTCTCTTTTTACAAAGGCCATTCCAGAATGAAGCTGTAGTGTACCCCATCACTGCAGGAACATCTGTTTCACATTCCCAATTTGCTGCACATAATATTATTTATATATATATATATATATATATATATATACACACACATATATATATATATATATATATATATATATATATATACACACACACACACACACACACACACACACACACACACACACACACACATATATGTATATAGTGCTAACATGTTGAAATTTACAATTGGGGACAACATATAATACTTAGTAATGATCACATCACTATAATACAGTAGCTGTAGCCAGGACAATACAGAACAGACACAATGAACATTTAGCAGTGATTAAGGAGACACTGCAAATTTTGGATCTCACTAAACTGACACGTAGAATAAAAAGATACCACCCCCTCCCTGGCTAGCACATGCAAAGTCCATACAAGTTCGCAGAACTATGTTGCTTTCAAAAAAATTAAGTCAGTATTACAAAATCTCATACAGTCACTCACTAAGAAGTATGTTCTATCCTGTAAGCTAGGGGTGGGCAATAAGTGCCCCCCTCCTCGCTGTTGTAGAACTACACATCCCAGCACGCCCTGCCACAGTTTTGCTATCTGACCATGCTAAAACTGTTGCAAGGCATGCTGGGATTTGTAGTTCAATAACAGCTGGAGGGCCACTGATTGCCCACCACTGCAAGCCTTTATCGTTCATGTACTAACATTTACTTATTATTATTTTTTTTTAACATTTACTTATATAGCCCCGACATATTCCGTTGAGCGAATAAAACAGTCAAGGAAAGAAAAGACTGGGTTGAAACAAAGAGGTCATTGTAATGATATAGCTGACAATTGGTAATATAGAAGCAGAGAACGGAACATCTGGCTGTCCAGATATTAAGGTACAACAAGTTCCAGCATGCCTTCTTAGCCAAATGCTACATATGGAACATGCAAGACCATCTTATAGCTGCAAAACAGCAAGATAGCCATAAATAAGCTGAAGCAAGTCTTCACTAATATATAATATGGATGTCAAAGTTACATAAAGTATAACGTAGATGATCAGTAAGCAGAGCTACATTAATAGTGTCTATAATGCATGTGCAGGACATCCCAAGGAAAGGTGCCCAGCTGTGCTCTGTGCCCAGGCTGTGCAATGCTGCTTCTCTACAGTATATATTGCACGTCTGCTGCACACTTACCTGCACAGAGAAGATGAGAGCAGAGCACAGCAGAACAGAGCAGTGACACTGCGCTGCTGGAGATGCTCAGAGACTGTGGTGGGAGCTGCGCTGCTGCAGGCACTGACTGAACCCTCCTGGCACAGACTTGCTCACTGAGCCGGCTCAGCCTCTGCTTCTGCTGCTGCTGCTGACTCTCTGGAGTCGTGGCACTTTTCTTTTCACTCGCTTTTTTTTTCAATCAAACTTTATTGCGCATGTCAGCAAATACCAAATAGGAGTTCAGTGCGGTCATTTTTTTTTTACAATCTGTTCGACTTCGACTTCAAACCCTCGCCGCTCTGCTCTCAGGCGTTTTTTCTGATCTGTCCTGCATGTGTCCTGCGGCTCCTGCCTTATAAACAGATTTTAACAACTGTTGTATTCACATGCATGTGTTTTTATATGGTTGAATAAACACCCTCATATATAATTTTTATGTGGGAGCCAAGGTGTATGTTTTTTCATTATTCACGCACACCGCATAGCCGGGTAGTGTGCATTGGCAATTTTAAAATCTTGTGTAGTGTGCCTCGAGTTGAAAATCACTGCACTACACGATGAAAGAACAATTGAACGATAACGACATCGTTATCGTTCAATTGCTCCTTATACTGTGCAGTGGATAATATGCCCACACTGAACGAAATGTCGTTCAGTGCAGGCACCCTCCCTGCGAGGGCACACCCCATTTTAGGCAGCGCGCTGCTATGCCGCCCTCACAGCGTCCCTCCCCGCACCAGGATTCGCCTACCCTCCAACATGACCCGTTCCATTAGGTACAAAATGCTCTGCTCCTGGACTTCCCACCTAATGTATGATTGCAGTCACCTGTGTTGAACAGATCAGACAGGTGTTTCACCACAGGTGACTGCAATCACACATTAAGAGGGAAGTCCAGAAGCAGAGCATTTTGTACCTAATGGAATGGGTCATGTTGGAGGGTCTGGATTCCGTCGCCGGTATTCTAACTGCCGTCATCCCAATCATCGGGATGCTGACTACATCCCGTACTGAAACACCAGGGCAAATTTTATTACTCAACTTGACGCATGTGCAGTGTGACCGAGACACATGCACAGTTTACCGATAATCAGTCAACTGCGTAAATATCCCTACATCCATCTCTGAATCAGGCCACGTCTGCAAAAGGGATGCAGTCAAGGAGCCGATGGTCGAAATGCCGACTGCTGGCTTCCCAACTGTCAAATCCCGGCAAGGTACTAATGACAGGCGTCAAAATCCCAACGCCTGTCATTATACCTACGCCGGGAGCCCGACGCCCGGCATACCAATCGAAGCCAGGCGGCAAGCGCGAACAGCCGCGGTGGGAAAGGGTTAGGTTAGGGGCTTCCGGGGGGGACTTAGGGTTAGGCACCCCCCCCGGGAGGGTTAGGCTAGGGGAAGGGGGGTTAAGATTAGGCACCCCCGGGGGGAGATTAGGGTTAGTCACCCCCCTCCGGGAGACTTAGGTTTAGTGTGCGGGTATGGGGGGTTAGGGTTAGGCACCCCTAAGGGAGGGGGAGGGTTAGTAATACTCACCTAAATCTCCTGTCGGGATTTCCACTGCTGCCGGTCTGCCGGTGTCGAGATTTGAACCGCCGGCCTTACAGCCAGCGGTCATTCATACTGATTCCCTGCAAAAGACCCATCTGAAGCAGGTGTCCAATTTCCAACTGCACGCTATGATCGAGCAAGGAAGCCGGCATACACGCTAACAACACTCCCATGACACTTCTATGAGATGGAACACTTCCATGCGTTTACATTATTGCCACCCAGTTACCGCCCAGAAACACCAACTTTACGGATCGTGGGCCTGATGCTGAGTTGCACACAAAGCGAATGCAGCAGCATTAATTGGCAGTCGTCTGTCTGTGTGTGTATGCAAATGCAGAAGCAAACTCCTTCCCTTGTGGACATTAGTGTGGCCGAATGTACAAGTACCGAGACACCTACTTTTAATGCCCATGCACGCTGTAATACCGATTTGTGTCCTTATACGCCACCATTGGTCGCACTATAGAAACTTGCACCAGCCCTGTGGCAGGTGCAGTTTCTCTGTCTGACCACTGCCACCTATGCCTGCGGCCGTTCGTCTCTGAACTCAGCCGCTTGCATTGACATACCCGCAGCACTCCCGTAATACGCTCACTGAAAGGACCGCCCATGAACCCCCACCACTTTTCCGCCCCCTCTCTGTTACCGTCTGTCTTCGTAACGGGACACCTTTTTTCATGCACTCTGTATAACGCATGTGTTGTAAGGGTTTTCAGAGCTTTTCGCACATGCGGCAGATAATCGCTCAACAACGTGAACATTGGCATTGTGATTTGGATTGCGTGTGACACAGAATCAGGCCCTGTGTGCTGTCATGTTGTGTTGAATGTATTAACAGGCAGCAACTCCTTAGCTCCCTAATGGGATCAACAAGAAATACTTACAGAAACTAAGTTGTGAAGACCACTCACCTCAGACAGACCCCCATTCCTTTCTGATAATCTGACACAAACCTGACTGGTAGTGCCACTGCCTGCTGGTGCAATGGCTCAGGCCTCTCATCAGAGCCGTAACTAGATTTTTTGGTACCCTGTGCCAGAGACCATTGGCGCCCCCCCTCCCCCTCCCTCCCATTTTTTAAATAGGAACATAAGATAGAGTACCTGAAAAAGGGCCATGGCCTCATGGGGAAGGACCAGGGAAGAGACCTTGATTCATTTCATAGGGGGTAGAATTAGGTTAGTTTATACTTACCTTTAGGATGATCGGGATTTCCTCCTCTGTCGGGCTGCCGCTGCCGGGATTTGAACAAATCATACCGAATACCTTACTGACATCACTACTGATGTCAGTAGTAGACTTCCTGCTCTAGTCCACTCGGCCTTGCGGCAGCCTAGTCCCTACTGTAGGGTCTCGTTGCAAGGTCGATGGTCGCGATTATCGCAACGGTCTCTTGGCCGCTCGCACAAGCTGGGGGTGGTCTCCCACAGCTTTGCGAGCAGCCGGAGATTAAAAAAAAAAATTAAAACGCCCACAATCCCAGCGTGCGAGCAGCGGCAGCGAGCGGCTCTGAATCAGGGCCTTAAATGGAAAACAGCAGTACGGCTGGCAATTAAGTCCGATTTCTTCTCGCACCTCATGAGAGTGTGAGAATAAATCCTCTATAGTCGAATTTAACAGCACAGTCAATTGAATAGCTCCGGGAACTCCTTCAAGGGGCTATTCTATATTGTGCTGAATTGAATGGCCCCCTTAGGCCCGTATTTAATTTGAGGCGAAAAGTCCAGACTTTTCGCCTCCTTCGCCTGTATTCCAGGCGGAAAGGTATCACGCGCGTGCCCGCTATTCCCCGTATTCAATTCCAAAATAGGCGAAATTGAGAACCGGCGAAACTTTGACCAACGAAAAAATACGGGAATTTTCGAGAAATAATTGTAGGACCCCCCTAAAGATGTCCAGACCTGGGGGATCACTATGGGTACCCCCGTTTTTGTCTGCAGAAGAAAGTCGGGTTTTAAATAGCCGCGGCAGGTGTTTTTTTCCCGACATTGAAGAAGTGATGCAGAAGAGCACTTAGGTTTTTTTTTTTCGTTTTTTTAAGTGGTCCCATCAAATTTGGGGAATATGAAAATGGGTACTAGCATATTTTTAAGTCCCTAAACTAATTTTTTTTAAATTCTTTAAAAATGCACCTGCCGCTAATAGCCTATTCTAGAAAACACCTTCCGCATACTTGCAGAACACCCCTGAACCTATTTTTTTAAACACTGTTCCCCTTTTTTTTTTTCACCTCAAAGTTTTAACACCATTTTTGGGGGGTCCTGAGGATATTTATAATATTTTTTTACACAGTTTATCCTAAGGGGACTTAATAAAGACTGCAGGCTATTTTTTTTTACCCTACACCCCTAAACCCCAGTTCTGCACTTTTTTTCGCCTGCTAATATTCCCCAGCGCTTTACAGATAATATTTAGTCATACACATCAGTCCCTTCCCCAATGTAGCTTACAGTCCACATTACACCAACATGTGGGTTCATATTTTGCTACAAACTAATTAACCTACCAGTATGTTTTTGGATTATGGGAGCAAACCAGAATACCCAAAGGAAAGCCACGTAAGCATTCGGAGAGCAAACAAAGGGCCTGATTCAGAGCTGAACGCTCTGACCAGAGCGCTCGCTCTGAATCAGGGCCCTCCTACCTTTTTTTGGAGCGTCCTCATGGACGCTCGCATAGCTGTGGGTTACCACCCACAGCTATAGCGAGCGTCCATGATGATGGTCGCGATGGTCTTGACCATCGCGACCATCGGGCTTGCGACGGAGAACCTGCGGTAGGGTCTCGCTGCCGCAAGCCCTGGAGTGATTTTGGCTCTATCAGAGCCAAAATCACTCCCACTGACATCACTAGTGATGTCAGTGGGGCCGGCTTGAGACGGTAGGCGTTCCCATGGGAACGCCTTCGTCTGGCAGGCACGCCCCCGGCACGCCCACCAAAGGGGGCGTGCTGTCAATCAACATCGACAGCACGCCCCCTTTGGTGCGAGACCCGGAGCGATGGAGAGCCCGTCGTTCTCCGGGTCTCGCGCATGCGCACGACGGAGCTCCCTGCGCAGTGGGGGACATCGACCCGCTTGCGAGCGTACTGCCGCTCACGAGCGGGTCTGAATGACCCCCAAACTCCACACAGAAAGGGTCTTGGTGGGAATTGAACCCAAGATCTCAGTGCTGTGCGGTAGCAAGTTAACCACTGTGTCACCGTGCTACTGGTTTCTTTTTCCACTGAGACTACATGACCCAATAACAACAAAATCAAAGTTCAATACCAAGTGAATACTCACTTAAATAACAACCATCTTTCAGACACAGGAATTTTTCTTTTTTTGTTAATATTTATTTTATTCATCAGATCAATAATGCATTACACATCATATATAAAACAAAATAAATAAAGTGAGAAATGACAAAGTGAACGAATCCTATCTTGGGCGCTAGGAATGGCAGCAGATCACAACCTTATAAATCCAGCAAACCTCAGACACATCATATGCCTCCCATCCACCTCCAAAACACTGAAATATACCTTATGGAATTCACGCTCTGTCTGCAACAAACTAACATCCACCCATGACCTCTTTATTTCAAATAACCTCAATCTTCTGGCATTAACAGAAACTTGGCTCACACAAACAGACATTTCCTCCCCTTCAGCGCTCTCACATGGTGGTCTACACTTCACACACCTCCAGGCCTGGTAATAGTAAAGGAGGTGGAGTAAGAATATACTGTCCCAATCTTTTACATACACAGTCAGTGTCGGACTGGGGCATAAAATGCCCACCGGGGGAATGCAGTGGTAGGGGCCCATGCTTAAGGGGTGTGGTCAGACCCAGAGATGCTTGACTAACCAATAGGCAAATCTGGTTGTAGTTTCTATAGAAAGGAGCCAAGCACCTGTGTTGATCAGTGGTTCTACTCCACCAGGTAACTGACCATATAATTGAGTAACAATGTATGATTTGAGGTCTGGAACCTGACACCTAGAGTAGGGGGGTGGGCCCTCAGGCAGTGGAGCCCACCAGGGATTTGCCCTATGACCCTCTCTATCAAATTACCATCCTATCTCCCAGCTACCTTGCCCCTCCAAGCTACTGGAGAGACTTGCCTAGACTCGCCTCACACACTTTGTTAACACCCACAACTTACTGGATCCACTTCAGTAAGGCTTTCGTTCCCAACACTCCACTGAGACAGCACTGACTAAGGTAGTAAATGGTCTGGTCACTGCCAGGGCTAAAGGCCATTATTCACTTCTAATTCTTCTAGATCTCTCTGCTGCCTTTGACACTGTTGACCACTCTCTTCTCATACAAACACTACAATCCCTAGGTCTTCAAAACAGCCCTCTCTTGGTTCTCATCCTACCTATCAAATCGCTCTTTCACTGTTCGCTTTTCTGATTCTACCTCCACTTCACTACCTCTATCAGTTGGAATACCACAAGGTTCAGTATTAGGTCCTCTGCTTTTCTCAATATATACCACCTCTCTTGGCAAACTAATCAGCTCTTTTGGTTTTCAGTATCATCTGTACGCGGACAATACTCAAATTTACCTATCCTCCCCAGATTTGTCACCATCTGTGCTGGTCCGTGTTACTGAATGTCTCCCTGCCATTTCATCTTGGATGTCATCTCACCACCTCAAACTTAATCTATCCAAAACAGAATTAATTCTATTTCCACCGGCCAATAGTAGTTGCCAACCTGATATCTCTATTACTGTTGACAACTCGACAATCAACCCCACCCCACAAGCTCGCTGCCTAGGTGTCATCCTTGACTCTGAACTGTCATTTGTGACCCACATTCAATCAGTCTCTAAATCCTGTTACATACATCTAAAAAACATAGCCAAAATTCGACCATATCTTACGCAAGACACTGCAAAAACTCTAATGCACGCACTCATAATTTCCCGCATTGACTATTGCAATAGTCTCCTTATTGGTCTTCCCAAAAACAGGCTCTCCCCACTACAATCCATTTTGAATGCAGCTGCGAGGCTGATCTAGCTCACCAAACGTTCAGTGTCTGCTGATCCACTCCGTCAGTCCCTCCATTGTCTGCCGGTCTCCTACCGTATTCAATTTAAAATACTTACACTATTAACCAAACCACACCAACAAACATATCTTCACTTATCTTAAAATATCTTCCAACCCGACATCTCCGCTCTGCACAAGATCTGTGTCTCTCATCCTCGCGCATTACTTGTTCCCATGCATGGTTACAGGACTTTTTTTGTCTGCCCACCCCCTGTGGAATGCCCTCCCATGCACAATAAGACTTTCCACTAGTTTCCAAACATTCAAGCGTTCTCTGAAAACTCACCTCTTCTGACAAGCTTATCAGATTCCAGGACTGCCCACCTAACCTATTATAGCTCCCTATCTAACTCTCTTCTTATAGAAAACACCTATCACTTCTTCTCTTTCTTCAATTTAACATCCTCCTAACCCTAGGCCAACTTTCCAGTGTGATTGGACCAATCTGAAATATGTAGCACCTATCCTTGTGTATCAACACCTATTTCCCTATAGATTGTGAGCAGGGCCCTCTTACTCTTATGCATGTCTTTTATGTATGTATGTATGTCTTTTACAACCCAGTATAATGTTAATGTTGATTCAAATTGTAAAGCACAACGGAATTTGCTGTGCTATATAAGCAACTGTTAATAAATAAATAAATTATAACAAGACACCACAACTTGTAGACAATACCATATTACACACAAAAAGGAAATAGACTTTTGCGCCAATTCTATTCCAAAAAAATATATATAGTGTCCTCAATGATTCATGGTTCCTCAGTCAGAATTTGAAAAAACAAGATAATCTCAAAGACCAGGCATTAGCAAATTATCTTTGCAAAATATATACATATATATATATATATATATATATATACATATATATATATATATATATAGCACAATGAGTTGACTGTAGAGCGACTGGTTTATAAAAAGTGCATAAATCATATATATATATTAGAACCAATCCTATGATTGAAAAATTAAAGTGCCAGTGCTTTATAAATAAATAATTCAACAATTTAATACATATATAATATACAGTGATAAGAGAAAAAAAAATAAAGTAAAAACGTACAGCATACACATAAAAAGACCCCTTTTTTAGATGGAAGGGTAAAATCAGAGAAGGAAAAGGTCTAAAAACTAAGCACTTTAAAAAGAAAGAAAATCTTTTTTAAAAGCTTAAATAAATAAATAGCTTATCTGAACACGGTGGATAAGGTTTGACACATTCATAGGTTCAAAAGGCAAGGCAAGCTCTCCCCCAATACGTTTCATCCTGGGGACTTCATCAAGGGGATACCAGTGTGTTGGGTCATGTTCTTATTTATACCCCCATACAAGTTCATCAGAGATTAGGAGGCCGCATCATTTCCTGTTCATTCAATGTTGTTCTGTTACTCAAACTCCATTTAACATAGTATGAGCACATTACCACAACGGTATATGGTTAAACTATTATATCAGACCTCCGTTTCTAACTGTCAAAAGGTCATTAATAATAAAAAACATTCCGTTATGAAAGGGCAACATCCGCTTAGCTGCCTAGGACTTCCGCCCTTAGTAGTTACATCACGTCCTGTGCATTGCGGCTTTTTCAGGGGCCGGGGTAGGCTGGATACATCACATCCGCCCTCACGGCTGTGTTCCTCCTTAGTCACGTGGGCCCGATGTCATCCGTCACTTCCGCCCTTCTCCTGCCAGTCCATGCAATGGATGTGTAATTACTTCCGCCCTTCGCGTCACTGTACCTCCGCAGCCAGGTTGTTCGTTTCCATGGGAACATGAATAGCGTTATCCGGCTTCCTGGGTACTTCAGGCATGAAGCACTGTGTTGTTCATATCGGACTCCACTTCTGCCCACACTTAGGCATATTAACATAGACATTTTGCCGCAATCTGTGACTTAAAGAAAAAACGTTCATTAGATTCCATAATGTAATTATAGGGAAATATTAAGGACCGCATATTAATCAATTTATAATTCAAAACCATATTCTAGTATAATGGTTAGTTGTTTTAGCCCAATTATAGAGCAACATAGTTCACAATCCATTTTTTTAAATTTACTTAAAAAAGGGGGGTTTTTTAGGGGGAAAAAAATCAAAAAATCTAAATCAGAAGGGATTTCCCAAAGGCTTCTAGTTTTAGTTATGTTTGTATAGCAAAGTCCATATTTAGTTATAAGTCTAACTCCAATGATCTTTTCAGATACTAGTTCTTTTGGCAGATATTCGACATTTCTTCATAGTACTCCAGATGTATTCATAATTTCACAGACTCCATATTAAACGTTTCCTAAAGTTCTTTCAAGTTTATATGTTGTTACGTATGTTTTCCCGTGTATTCTTTCAGGCTCCATCATTCACATTGCCATTTAAGGATTATCACCCAACCATAGTTTTGCAGCACCTGGTATTCCCAGGAGGTCACCCATCCTAGTACTAACCAGACCCACAGGAGCTTTGCTTCCAAGTTCGAGCGGAATTGGGCATATACCCAGTGGTATGGCTGCAATCAAAGGTGGTGATTATATCCTATATGCCTACCATACCTGAACTTCTCCAAGAAGTCACCCTCCAGGGTACTGATCAGGCCCTCCACATCAATCCACCATATCCCATAGTGGATCGGTAATGAGGTATATTTAGTAGGTGGGAGGATGCCATCACAAGAAAGGCGCAATTTCGTAACTTTCGTTGAAACCTTTCGGTGCCAATGTGTCCAATTCGAATAGCCAATACATCTCACGCCTTGAAAGTAAATTTCCAAGATCTCCTCCTCGTTCTCCTAGTGTTACATGTTCAATAGCTTTGAACGTGATATCTTCTGGATTGAAGTTATGAACTAAGGAAAAATGTTTTGAAACAGCATGTCCCTCTATTTTGTTGCGTATATTGCGGATATGTTCCTGGATCCTTAGTTTTAGTGGTCTCTTGGTTTTACCCACGTATTTAAGTCCACAAGTACATTCCAATAAGTAAATGACAGACGTAGAGTTACAATTCATGAAGGTTTTAATATTAAACTCTTTTGATCCCTCTGCATTCGTGAAAGTTTTTCTCTTAGGATGGACAAATTTGCAAATATTGCAGTGGCCACATTTGTAACTGCCATTGCATTGGAGCATTTTTGACACTTTTATTGTTTCTTTTTCTTGTAACATGCTTGGAGCTAATAAATCTTTCACATTTTTTGACTTCCTGTAAACAATTTGTGGTTGAGATGGTAAAATATTCTTCAGTATTGGGTCCATCAAGAGGATGTTCCAATTTTTATTGAATGCTTTCCTGATTTGTCTCTTGTGATCATTAAACATTGTGACAAGGTATTTTCTCTGGTTTGCCTAATGCTTCCCCTTTGTACTTAAGAAGTTCTTGTCTGTCCAAAGCTTTTGTTTTTTGGAGTGCAGTTGTTAAAGCAGCTTCAGGATATTTCTTCTCTCTGAATCGGTCTGCATAAACTTCAAGTTGTTCTTCGCATACCTTCATATCACTGCAGTTGCGTCGGATTCTGTGGAATTGGGAGTACGGAATATTCCTCTTCCATTTATCTAAATGGCAGCTTTCGAAGTGCAAATAACTATTTGCATCAACAGTTTTAATAAAGTTCTTAGTGCATATTCTATCTCCCACTGATGATAATACCAAATCTAAAAATTCAACTTTAAAAGTATTAAAATTAGATGTAAATTTCAGGTTCATGTTGTTATTTGAAATATGCGTTAAAAATTGTTTAAAATTTTCTTCCGTACCTTCCCATATAATCAAAATGTCATCAATATACCTTTTATATAAAATGAGGTTGGTCTTAAATGGGTTGTTGGTATAGACATAGCAATTTTCCCAGCATCCCATAAACAAATTCGCAAAGCTTGGGGCAAAAGTAGTACCCATTGCCGTGCCACATATTTGGCGTTGCACTCCTCCTGACTCCACTCCATCAGCACTGCCATCAGCTCCCATTTCCTCAATCGGTCCTCCATCACAGACACTGAGTATCCCCAAACAGATCATCACGACAAAAACTCTGGAAAAAAAAGAACTAGGATGACCACAGCACACCACTCCATTGCTGGAAGCACTGATCTACACATTTCTTTAGCTCAGATATCTCACCGTCACCTTTTTAATCCTTCCGGCACAAGCTCGCAATCGACAGGTCCACGTTATCGGCCTTGTCTCCGCCTTGTATCTCCACCGGTTGGTTAACCTCCCTATAGGTAGTGGAATGGACCCACGTATCTTCCTCGGCCACCCTTTGAGGATGTGGTATCGTCAGATATGAACCTTTCCACCGATCAGTCAAACAACCTGAGCTAAAAAAAATTTGGATCAAATTCTCCAGATTTCACATCATGACAGTTTGCATTAGACATGTTAGTTAATAACACTTTCAATTTTGGTTATTCTCATTCATCTTCGTGAGACCCTGTACAGTAACCTCATTATCAAATTTTCACATGAGGCTGCCTGTTTGAACAGTATCTTCAAGGGGGGCAAATAAAGGAAAATACAGTCTGGGATAATCCTAGTGTTGTTACCCATCACCTTACACATGTTCTTGGAAACGTCACCTGTAAAATAAGTTCCCCCATCATTTTTAATAATTCTAGGGATATAGTATCTGCATACAGGTTCCTGCAATTAAATCTTGTTATTAATAGCTACTGCTCTAAATAATGCCTGTGCCACTGGGTTGGATAGTATTCCGAGTAGTCGACCTTAGCCTGGCATGGCTGCTGTTTATCCTTAGCAACCTTGTGTCCTATGAGTGGGAGATAAAGCATAACAGTTTAATATCATTTAAACATGACCTAAAATACAACAATAAATCGTCCACATTTTACATTGAACAGATCCATTGATAGGTTGAAAAGATTGTAAACAGTCATATAAGGCCTGGGAGAAGACACTGGGGTTACCTATGAACCCATGGGAAACCCGTGTTCATGTGTGGTGTTCTTTACTTTGCAGTACTTACTTATGTGTCCCGCTTGGTTGCAGTTAAAACATGTTTTTGAGCGGGGTGGATGGAAAGATTGTTGTGGGATTTGAGCAAGAGGGAAAGATGGTGGGTATGGGTAAGGATGTGAAGGATAAGGGTATTGTGGGAGGTATGAAGTTTGTGGGTAGTATGAGGCCTGTGGTTGTGTATGATATGTGGGGTAAGGATGTGTTTGCTGTGGTGTGGGATTGGTGAGGACGTGTAATTGTTCAGGTGCAGGTGTGTGTGTGGGTGCAGGTGTGTTGGTTGGCTGTGATGTTATTGTCATTCCTTCCAGAACTTGGATACTGACAGCCATTAGTTTTTCGCTCTGGGTCTCTCTCTTCTTTGTGATATTTTTATCATGTTCTATGGCATACTCTATGAGGTTATCTATTGTGAGTCCCCTTCAGCCAGGCTGTGAGGTCTGAACCCGAGTCTTTAAATTCTCTTTCAGACCATCCATGAGTACCGTGACTATCATTCCCCTGTGGTGAGTGCTATCTTTAATATCTTCTATCCCAGTGTACTGGGTGATAGCCTGCAGAGCCCGGTCATAATAGTCTTCTGCAGTTTCACTCTCCTATTGCTTGATTGTGAAAATTTTGTTCCAGTTAACTATGTTATTTGGGAAGAATACTTCCAGAAGTTATGACCCTCACATATGTTGAAATGCTTGGTATACATAAAAACACACCATCACCATATCTTCACACGCAATATGAACACAGAGGCAAGAGAAATATGATACCTGGTGATGTGCATAAAGCCGCTCAGTTAATTAGTGAGACAACTGGCTTTCAAGTTTTAGTCGCACTGGATCCCACCAGAATTGCTCGGGGTACATTAAATTTTAAGATATATTCAGGAACTTGCTAAATTGATAGATAATATCACCGAGATGTACGATGACACATTCAGGTATACAGGGAGAGAATTGCAAGTGTACAAGAAAGAACTAGTGCAACACAGGCTAGTGTTGAATTATTTAACTGCTGTTACTGGAGGGTATTGCGTAACGTTAGCCACCCAATTTGGAGTAAAATGTTGCACCTATGTCACCAATGATACCAGCAACCCTAAGGAAGTGATAGACCGGAGGATGGATGAAATTCTGCAGCTAAAATGGGAGTTTCGTAAGAACCATAATGCTTCAGTGGCTGAAGTAGGGGAAAAGATAGAAGGATGGGTTTCATGGCTGAACCCAGTGAAATGGTTCTCAGGTCTAGGGGAATGGGTCCAGGAAGTGATCGCCAGCATAGGCAAATTCTTGATCCTTATACTAATTGTCATCATAATAATTGGCATATGCGTCCGGTGTGTTCCTATTGTGTTGAAGTGTGGAAAATGTAAAAATAGAGTAAAACGAAAGAACGAAATTATGATGGTGGCCAGTATGAATACCGAGGTAAATACAGAACTGCATTACAACCCTGAGCTAGGAAATACCATCATTTAATGTATTTAGACATGCATAGAATGTATTATTGAAATGTTATTTTTAAAACACCTCAGATAATGTAAAGTCTAAATTCCCCTTCAAGACTGCTTTTATAAGACTGGTGCATCCCCACACCTTTCACATGATCTTCCAAGATCCGCAGTGTGCGTATAATAGTAGTTTTATGTCCCCATCCAGAGACACATTATTGATGGATTAAGAACCACCTTGTGCCATCCCATAATAACACGAAATAATATGTAAATGTAAGACTAAATTAAATTCTAATAGCAGATTGTGATAGCATGTTGTTCGCTATCAAAGGGTGGGCTGTTGAAACTGGATTATTGGCTGAGACAAGATCAGTTTAAAATTGAAGCGTGCATGATGCCATCTTGCGAATGGCAGCTATACTCCATTTTAGAAACAAGAATCTACACGACGCCATTTTGCGACAAACGCCATTTTAAGTTACAACTCACAAGCTAAGTACAGATGGCAATGTTTTTGATAATCTGTCAAGGGCAACTGGAAGAACAGCTTCCTGAGTAAAAGTAAATAGAATAGACAATGAGTGTTTTTACATACAAATTGGGAATCCCTGTATGCAGACAAGTATAGTTGTGGCAATTGTAATATAATCCAGGCATTGATCTAAACAATTGGATTTGTCTGAATCCTAAACAGGTTTTAGCCCCACACCCAGATAGGATGGCCCCAGCTTCACAGCTTGGGGTAACACATTTGCATTCACACAAGAGTCTGGGAGAACAAAAGAGCTTTTCCTTTGAACACAGGAAAGGTGGGGGCTGCTGAGACAAGGGGCATTTGGAACTATCATGCTCAGCAATCCACACTGCTAGGTGTTCACTTAGTAAGTGTTAAGTGCACCAGTTCTCATACACACATTAATGAGCACGCATCTGCCCCAAGTTAACTAGCGTCTTTCTATCAAACCCCGCATACTCACACATTACATATCCACATAAAAGGTTTAATAAGCTTTAAGGTATAAGATTTAAGTTTGTTGAGTTAGTATAAATGCTGTGAAATAAAGATATTTGATAACTAAGGTTTTATACATGCTAAGAAAACCGTGTTTGGTTTCGTATTGATGCGTACTCTTTCAACAAAATTCCGGTACTATCGGTGTGGAGATCGCATCATGCATTCTCAACTTATGGACCACAGAGACTACAAGCAACAAAATGTATATTTTATGAACAACTGTTAGGATGACTGTTAGGGGGCGGGAGGGCAGAGACCCCTAGTTGTTGGAGGCTGGGTTGAGTCTATTTGAACCAGCCTGTTAAACGCTCTGTAACAGATGGTTCCCCCATGGGAACCAATGGCATAAGCAAATAACTTCTCTATTGTCCTGTCTATTCTGGGGGGGTATAAACGTATGCTCAAACACTGGGTCTTTAGTCTTCTTGCTGAATGCTGATTGACGGAGGTCTTCTTTCTGAATGCCGGGATCTGGTCCAGAGCGCATGCGTATGTATACTATACTTGAGGTCTGTATAATTCCTTTGCGTCTAATTGTGTATGGATCAATAGCGTGTAACTGACTGTACTTTTTACTTGAATAATACTTTGTGCTTCAGATCCACACATTCCAAGTCTGGAGTCTTTTATTTACTGTATGACTGCGTACGCAAATTGGCGTCATCCTTAGTGGTTTATAGGTAGGATTTTAGAAGGTACAGGCAGGGGTATATACAGGTTCAATTTTAATATCGTCACACTATATAAGGGGCACTACATAGGGAGTACCACTACTACTGCATAGAGGGGAGTACTACTGGGGGCACTATACAAGGAGGTTACTACTGTGGGCACAAGGGGCACTGCACAGGGGGGACCACTACTGGGGGCACTATATAAGGGGCACAGCATAGGGGGTACCACTACTGGGGGCACTGCATAGGGAGGACTACTACTGGGGGCACTATATAAGGGGCTTACTACTGGGGACACAAGGGGCACTGCACAGGGGGGACCACTACTGGGGGCACTGCATAGGGGGCATCACTACTGGGGGCACTACTGGAGTCCTGCATAAGGGGGACCTCTCCTGGGGCACAAGGGGCACTGCATAGGTGAAACTACTACTGGGGGCACTATATAAGGGGGACTGCATAAGGGGAGCCACTCCTGGGGCACAAGGAGTACTGCACAGGGGGGACAACTACTGGGGGCACTGTATAAGGGGCACTGCATAGGGGGATCACTACTGGGGGCCTGCATAAGGGTGACCACTACTGGGGGAAATGTATAAGGGGCACTACTTGGGGCCTGCATAAGAGGGATCACTATTGGGGGGCACCTGTACCTGTCAGCCACTACACCCAGAGAAGACTGTTGTTGCCAGGAAATGCTGGGAGAGCCGTAGGACCCATTTTGCTGTGGGCTGCCCAGAGAAGTGCCCAAAGACATGGAAGATCTGCCTACGAGATCAAGGGGAAGGAGCCCGCACCGTGACTTGACCACCAGCACTGACCGGAGGGACACCCACCTGGAGCAAGGCTACACTGGGAGGACCCGAGGACAGTATGCAAGGGAAGAGACAACCCAAAAGGAAAAGGCTCAAAGACCTCTGGGCTGCAGTAACTTCTCTGCCTGACAGAGCCCTGAGAAGGGGAATTTCCCCTGCAAGCATTCCTGTGTACTGACATCTGAGGACTGCTTCTTGGAGCTCTTGTGCAGTGCTTAGCATCCCGGAGCAGGCTGAATAGCTGCAGCAAGAGGTGAGATTACCTCAGATTCCCTGTCACCTTCTATAGGCCCTCAGTCTTCAACTGCCCTCCAAACTATCTTCCTGCTCTCAGTTTCTCCCCCAATAGAAGTGCAAAAAGGGGAAATATAGGTCTTCTGTTATTAGCCTGGACTTAGAGTTATTGGGGATCTCCTTGACTTACTGGTAGCTCCTTATCTAACTGTTAGGGGTTCATTACTTACCTGGTAAGGTGTGGCTTGGGGTCTGTTTAGCTCATTAGGCTAGGGGTATAGGCAGGGCCGGACCTCCCATTACGCAAACAATGCAGCTGCGTAGAGCACCAGCCAGCAGAGGGTGCTGTGGGTGGTGGTCCCCAGCACCACAGTCCTTCCCGCACCGTAGCGCCGCTGCCACCACCACACTCCTCCTCCTCTCCCCACACCCCTGTCGCCACCACCACCACCACACTCCCCCCACCCCCTCTTCCGCGACAGCCGGAGCTCACTCCTGAGCTCTGGCTTCCGGGTCCCCCCCCGTGGGCACTATGGGAGAGACGTCATGACGTCTCCCATAGTTCTGAGGAGCGGCAGACGGTAGCGGATGCAGGATCGGGGCTAAAGGTAAGTATTGTGGGTTTTTTTGTGTGTGTGGGCATGGCACACTAATGGGGCATTACTACTGGGGGCACACTAACAGGGGGCATTACTACTGGGGGCACACTTACAGGGGACCACTTCTGGGTGCACTATATAAAGGGCAATACTGGGGGTACTGCAAAGGGGGGGAACTACAACTGGGGCCACTATTTAAAGGGCACTGCATAAGGGGTACCACTATTGGGGGCACTGCATGGGGAGGAGGACTATACTGGGGGCACTATATAAGGGGCACTGCACAGGGGGGATCACTACTGGGGGCACTACTGGAGTCCAGCATAACAGGGACCTTTCCTGGGGCACAAGGGGCACTGCATAGGGGGGACTACTACTGGGGGACTGCATAAGGGGGACCACTCCTGGGGCACAAGGGGCATTGCATAGGGAGGACTACTACTGGGGGCACTACTGGGGGACTGCATAAGGGAGACCACTCTTGGGACACAAGGGGTATTGCACAGGGGGAAAAACTACTGGGGGCACTGTAAAAGGACAACTGCATAGGGGGGAATCACTAGTGGGGCAATGTATAAGGGGCACTACTTGGGGCCTGCATAAGAGGGTCCACTACTGGGGGACATTGCATACTCGGGTACTGTATTAGGAGCACTACTGGGGGGACTGCATTAAGGTGCTTATGGAATGGAAAGGACTTTCCAGAGTGATGAGAAAAGGGTGTGTGACATGGTTATGGCTTTTTCCATGAGACCACGGCCCCTTAATTTGTTTAGGCACGCGCAACAAGATGCCTGAGGGCACCAAAAAATATACTCGCTTACCAAAAAATTTGGGCTAGGACCGGCCCTGGGTATAGGGTTAGGTTACCCATTTTGTGACCCATTGTATAATTGATATTTGTAATTTCCCTCGTGAACCTCCAACTCATACTGGGAGGGGACATGGTATGTTTGTTGTGTCAGCTCAAGTATGATGCAACCATGATGGGATGTCAACTGTTGATTTGATTTAAGTGCAATGTGTATTCATTCTTGCTGATGTTTCATTAATTGTTGATCTCTCTCTACGCATTGTGCATTTTTGCAGTTAAACATTGTGAATGCTGGTTTCTTTAGTACAATGCATATTTAATCCTGCTAATGGCTCATGGAATGATTACTTCTCTCAAGAAAGTCTAATTTCTGCAAAGTGTCATTTCTGCAAAGTGTTCCTCTGCTTCTCTACAGTACTTTCCCGCCATTGAACTGTATTGCCTCAGCTTAGCAAAGACTGTTGTACAAGTGGCCTGCTGGCGAACAAGTAAAAGTCGTCTGCTATATAGCCAAAGTGTCATTCTGCAAAGTGTACCTCTGCTTCTCTACAGTACTTTCCCGCCATTGAACTGTATTGCCTCAGCTTAGACTGTTATTCTAGACCTATAGTGGTTGTAACTATTCAAATCATCATACTATTACAGTTGATAATTGTGAATGTACTGGTTTGTCTGGCTCTCATGTAGCTGGCCATGTATGTTTTAGCTGTCTCTTATCAAAAATCCTGTAAACCCTTATAGCCCAAATAAACGGCTCTGTTTTCGAAGAACGCGGTTTCAGCCTCTGTGTCTGCAAATGGGGGATTGTGTATACTTGCCTCTGTCACGGTGTATTCTTGCCACAGGTGAGAAGAAGCTGCAGCCACGCAAGAAAACCGCACTATAGAACCTGGTTACCACAACCCTCTGAGTTCATTTAACACCCACATACTGTAGGAGACAGCTGACATTCAGACAGACATCAATTTAAGGTTCCCTAATCTGCAGCTGGTTCCTGACTGGTTCCTGATCTGCCAGTTACTGTATTACAGCCGCTTATCAGCACCTCCAGCTGCTCCTCACTCCTTCATACTTCTGCAGAGGGCAAGTTATCCCCAATTTACACATCACATCCTAGGATGCATTTCATCAAGATACACTACAGCCTACTCACTATGCGCGCTCTACCTGCTATGCCCATTCCTGTCCCATTAACTCCTACTGGACCTGATTCAGAGGTACACACTAACTGCATGCAATGGGAATGTTCACATAGTTGAATTATTATTTGCTACAGTGCATGGGCAACATATTCTGAAAACACTTACGATGAATGTGTTATCCAGAACAGTAGCTCAGAAACTCCCCGATGGACCAAATTTTTTTTCAGAGACTAAGGCAGTGATTCCCAACCTCGGTCCTCAAGGCACACTAACAGTCCTGGTGTTAGTGATATCCATGCTAAAGCACAGATGGTTTAATAAAAATAACAGACCTACTAATTAAGGGCCTGATTCAGACCCACTCGCAAGCGGCTGTCCGCTCGCAAGTGGGTCGATGGTGTGCACTGAGCATGCGCACGACGGAGGGAGCTCCGTCGTGCGCATGCGCCAGACGCGACGAGTGAAGGAAAGTCCTTCGCTCGTTGTGTCTGATCAAAGGGGGCGTGCTGTCGATGTTGATTGACAGCACGCCCCCTTTGGTAGGCGTGCCTCCCTGACGGGGGCGTTCCCATGGGAACGCCTCCCGTCAGAAGCCGGCCCACTGACATCACTAGTGATGTCAGTGGGAGTGATTTTGGCTCTGATAGAGCCAAAATCACTCCGGAGCTTGCGGTTGAAATCCTCAACCGCAGGCTCCAGCTCGCAGTTTCGATGGTCGCGATGGTCAAGACCATCGCGGCCATCAAACTGCACGCTCGTATAGCCTGTGGGTGGTGACCCACAGCTATACGAGCGTCCAGGAGGACGCTCCATTTTCATGGAGGGCGGCCCTCATTCAGAGCGTGCGCTCTGCTCAGAGCGTACGGCTCTGAATGAGGGCCTAAGTTGCCTGTGCTCAAGTATGGCTATCCTTAAAACCTGGACTGTTAGTGTGCCATGAGGACCGTGGTTGGGAACCCCTGGACTAAGGGGTAAATTTACTAAAGTGACAATTTTTATAAGTGAGTTTTAGAAGAGATGTTGCCCATAGCAACCAATCAGATTCTAGCTATTATCTTCTAGAAGGTGCTAGTTAAATGTTAAGTAGAATCTGATTGGTTGCTATGGGCAACATCACTTCTAAAACTCACTTCTAAAAAAACTCTCACTTTAGTAAATTTACCCCTAAGACAGCCTTGTCTCCATATCTGCACCAGCTGTGGGCCACCCACTATAATCAGAGATGCCAGGCCACTGCCTGTTTAGCTGTCAGCGATTACACATCAGGTGACTTTAATACCACCTGATGTGGAAGCGCTGACAGCTCAACTGGCAGGGTCCGAGCAGTGCGCCGCAATTACAGTCCTCATAGAGGGAGCATGGAAGAGGAAGAATCAGGCTGCCTAGAAGCCTGGCACCTAGGAGGAGATGCGTAGCTAGCAGCAGAGCCCCCATGTGTGTGTGTAAGTATGGTATGTGTATGTATGCTCTGTGTGTTTGTAAGTATGCTGTGTGTATGCTACAATATGTGTATGTATGCTACAGTACCTGCAATGTTTAAAACACCCGTCCCATCCATACAGCCCCCCCCAAAATACCTGACCTAGGACTTTAAATCCATTTTCCTTATTTGTTGTATGCAAGTGATTTCATTGTTTGTTTTTTCGTTCTTTGTCTACCACCCTACTAACATTTGAATAATTCAACTCAATATACAGTAAATAAATTTGATACATTGTAGATGCCAATTTTAGATGGTACAAGTTTTTATAACTGTTTTCTTTCAAATTACAGATGGTGTTTTTTCTTTCTTTCAAATTATTACAGATGGTTTTTCTTTCTTTCAAATTATTAATGATGGTGTTTTTTCTTTCTTTCAGATTATTAAAGATGGTGTTTTTTCTTTCTTTCAGATTATTAAAGATGGTGGTTTTTCTTTCTTTCAAATTTATTAAAGATGGTGGTTTTTCTTTCAAATGTATTAAAGATGGTGTTTTTTCTTTCTTTCAAATCTATTAAAGATGGTGGTTTTTCTTTCCTTCAAATGTATAAAAGATGGTGTTTTTTCTTTTTTTCAAATGATTTAAAGATGGTGGTTTTTCTTTTTTTTCAAATATTTTAAAGATGGTGTTTTTCCTTTTTTTCAAATGTATTAAAGATGGTGGTTTTTCATTTTTTCAAATGTATAAAAGATGGTGGTTTTTCTTTTTTTAAAATGTTTTAAAGATGGTAGTTTTTCTTTTTTTTAAATGTATTAAAAATGGTGTAGTTTTTTTTTCAAATGTATTAAAGATGGTGTTTTTTCTTTTTTCAATTGTTTTAAATATGGAAGTTTTTCTTTCTTTTAAATTTACACCTGAAATGACAGAATATAAAATAAGACAACTTAGCAGTCTAAAAAAGGAAAGATATGAACCGCGCTAAATATATCTAATGAATATACTGATGTATAAATAAAGAGCACAAGTAATATCTAGTTCAGATAGATGAATAAAAACATGAGTAGTAATAATATTCCGTCAAACATAAACAATAAACATTCTATATGGCTTGATCGATATAATCAATATATTTATTCCTCAAAATATAAAAGGTACATTTATTGATGTGCACAAGGAGATTTAAACATATCTAGTATGTAAATATACACATGTACAAATAAAAAGTATATGCAAAAAGTATATGTAAAAAGAGATCCTAAAAATCAAGAATCTCTAGGTGTAGATAACCAATTCCGTCCACAAGATGATGATTAAATTAAAAATCTCTAAATGACAGCAATAGTCTCGATCCAAATGGTGGTGCCAAATTTCGCTGTGGTAGGACCCACATGGTGTTGCCAAATTTCGCTGTGGTAGGACCCACAGCTTCCTCAGTAGCATATGCTACTGAGGAAGCTGTGGGTCCTACCACAGCGAAACGCGTTTAGCTCCCCACTTTTTTGCATACATCACTTGGGACATTTGGACTGTCTTCCGGACCGGCATCATTTCTTCACTCTCCAGCCTCTGTTTAGATCGTCAGCACGCCAGTGCAGGAATTCTACACCTATCCCGGGCTGTGGACGCTTCTATGGAGTCTGGTAATTAACCTAATAGCTGGACATTATTCCGGAGACACCTTAGGCCAGTGATTGTTGGCACCAATTTGGCACCACCATTTGGATCGAGACTATTGCTCTCATTTAGAGATTTTTAATTTAATCATCATCTTGTGGACGGAATTGGTTATCTACACCTAGAGATTCTTGATTTTTAGGATCTCTTTTTACATATACTTTTTGCATATACTTTTTATTTGTACATGTGTATATTTACATACTAGATATGTTTAAATCTCCTTGTGCACATCAATAAATGTACCTTTTATATTTTGAGGAATAAATATATTGATTATATCGATCAAGCCATATAGAATGTTTATTGTTTATGTTTGACGGAATATTATTACTACTCATATTTTTATTCATCTATCTGAACTAGATATTACTTGTGCTCTTTATTTATACATCAGTATATTCATTAGATATATTTAGCACGGTTCATATCTTTCCTTTTTTTTATTGCAAGCCTTGTTGGGAGTTGACTACTCCACTGAACCAGCTGCTTGGTCGTCAGCGCCTACTGATCGTCCCCTCCCTTTTCCCCTATCTTCACATTTTTTACAAACTTAGCAGTCTACCATATGTCTTTACAGTTCATCACATTTCTTTAACTCAGACAATAATGAGAAAATTAAAACCTTGGACATCTTTGAAATGTAATTTCAAATTATGCTTGAGAATTGTACATTTCTCAAACTTTTTCTATAAAATTAAATGGTAGTGTATAAGAGCAGATGAGAAGATGGGAGGAATGACACATGGGAGAGTGCAAAAACGTGGACAATATCGTGCCAATTTGGCTCAAACTGACAAATCGTCCAATATATCATCTATTGTGTACCCAGCTTGACTAATCTACATCCTCAAGGCATACTAACAGTCCAGGTTTAGGATAGTCATGCTTTTAAGCACAGGTGGCTTAATTAGTACCTCAGTTATTGATTTAACCATCTGTGCTTTATGCATGGATATCCTTAAAACATGGACTGTTAGTGTACCATGAGGATCGAGTTTGTAAAACACTGCTTTAAGTACAACAATAAAAATATGTTATATAGAGTGGGTGGGTGATGGATAGAAGCCCATTTTGCCACCTCACAAATGTGAAAATTTGCAATGCCCCTGACTATAGCTGTAATTTTCCCAAAGATTTGTGCATGCGTAGTAAATCACCAGGAATATGGCAGGGATGCGATGCTCCTGGGGACCTGTCCATGCATAGTAGCCTTTAGCATAGTGCCAGAGACTACTCCACTGGCAAGAAGGGGCGGTGAGGCACACAGAGACTGCACACAGGCCCTGTCTCTTATAATCTGGGGTAAGCAGGTGTGCCGATAAGTGGGCATGGCCTAATCATGGGAGGCAAGACCATGCTCTCTTGGGAGGAAAAAAACAAAACATATTTTGCAGTGCCCTAAGGGGGGGCTCTGTGAGCCCCTCAGCTCACTGTATAGTCAATGGGGGGCACTACCAGTGTGATCGCTCCCCCCATAGGCATAGGAGATTGCTGTGGCTGCAACTTAGCAGCTGAGAGCAGTCTCCCAGTGCAGCCCAGCACACAGCAGCGTGCAATGGGCTGATGTGATTTAAGAGTCTGGGCCCCCGCCAGGCCCTTCCAGCAAGCTCGGGCCTGGGTAATTAGTACTCGCTCCCCCCCTTCTCGGCTCCCCTGGGAATAAGTCCCATTTTGTATTTACTATATGTATACGGGATGTCTGTCATTGAAATGCACAGTATGTATTTGAATATTTTTTATTAAAAAAATATATACTATCTAATGTCAAAAGTAAGTAATCGAGGAGTGTTCTAAGTACTTTCTTGTTTTACTGATAAACTTTGGGGACACAGACCTCATGGCCAAGCTGCCAGCATTCTCCCAATTATATGACTTTCGTATATTTCATAATTAGTATATGCTAAGCTGCATATATATATAGTGCCCCCCACACACACACTGTTGCTCTTTCTCTCCCTACAGACTCTACAAATCGGTACTTTGCAAGAATGAACCCTATTACATTTCCCTCAATACTGTAATATATAATGGATTATAAAGTATAATTAATTACTTACTTTGCCGACCAGCAGCAGCATAAGGACCGTAGCCACCTTAAAAATTTGTTTGGCTTCTTTCTGCAAAAAAACCCCAAAAACATATGTTAGTGCATGGGGCAGGGTTTTGGTTCTACGCAGATGATATTAAAGTTTTTTTTCTATAGAACAGCAGCATTTTCCTTTGTGTGTAAGTTACTGTGTATGTGTTTCATATATAAATAGTTGATGAAGTTAATAAAGGGGACCCAGATGTGCTTGACAGAAACTACTGTTCTGCCTGTTTTATAATATAGAGAACCTGGAATAGGAACATTATTGTGATTAGAGAAATCCAGCAGTGTAGCCTATGGGGAGGTGAGGGATGTACATAGGGGGCATGTGCAAAGGCTTGTGGGGCAGGTGTGGAGGACTAAGTGGAATGTGGGGAGGTTTGAGTGGCATGTGGGGGACATATAGAGGACTAAGTGGAATGTGGGGAGGTCTGAGTTACATGTGGGGGATATGTAGAGGACTAAGTGGAATGTGGGGAGGTCTGAGTGGCATGTGGGGGATATGTAGAGGACTAAGTGGAATGTGGGGAGGTTTGAGTGGCATGTGGGGGATATGTAGAGGACTAAGTGGAATGTGGGGAGGTCTGAGTTACATGTGGGGGATATGTAGAGGACTAAGTGGAATGTGGGGAGGTCTGAGTGGCATGTGGGGGATATGTAGAGGACTAAGTGGAATGTGGGGAGGTTTGAGTGGCATGTGGGGGATATGTAGAGGACTAAGTGGAATGTAAGGAGGTCTGAGTGGCATGTGGGGGATATGTAGAGGACTAAGTGGAATGTGGGGAGGTCTGAATGGCATGTGGGGGATATGTAGAGGACTAAGTGGAATGTGGGGAGGTTTGAGTGCTAAGTCAATGGCATGTGGTAGAAGTTTGCACCATCAATCACAACCTAATGTTTTCAGCTTCCCCTCTGGCCCCAGGATTTTCTTTAATTTAAACACAGATATGAAGAACTGGTCTTCTCTCCCTTTCCCAGTTTGTACAGGCGTGAATAATGCTACAGGGTGATATCTACAGGAGTGATCAATGGCTACAGGAGTGCTTGGATAATGCCACAGGCGGATAGCTTTGTCCAAATATACCCGCCCTTAATTCATATAAGGTGGCTGCAGTCTGTTTGGGATTGTGAATGGTGTCATATGAAGAATTCTGTGGAAGGTATAAAAAGACAGGAGCCTAATAGTGTATAAATATAATTCAGTGAATTGAATAAAGTGGCAAAGAGAAATAAATGAATCTCCTCTGTTACAGAGGGACTGTGGGGACCTTTCTTGGATAACAAGAAATATGGAGACAAGAGCAAACAACAAATAGTGTAGTGTTGTACATTAAGCGTTTCAGTCTCTGCATAGACTTCATCAGGGGAGTTGATGCCTATAATACACACAGGTAAGCATCAATTTATTATCCTTATAATACAAAATCTAACATATATTACTGCATCTATTCATCACATATGGTACAACAATATTTATTGTTTCCTCTTTTCTGTCAATTTATTGGAGACCATGAAAGGTTCCTACAGGAGATCCAGGACATACACTTTACTCTATAATTATAATTGCTGTGTTTGTGTGTTATGGTGTCTCTATGAGAGAAAACATGCTGCTGAAACAAAGTGAACTATGCCTGGTAAAAATCCTTGTATTTTTATTAGTGAGCTAGGACCATTCTGTGTTTAGTTAGTGCTGGATGGCAAGGTGTTTATTTTTGTTCATTTGTTTTTACCTTATAATAAAACTGGTCAAGGTCAGTTGTACCAGACCAATGGACTTTGTGTGATCTCTCAGCAGCTGCATATTGCCATCTACCCCATGGGATGCTACCAATTTCCTGTCCCTGTTACAATATATATATTGTGTGTGTAATATATATATATATATATATATATATATATATATATATATATATATATATATAAATAATATATTAGAGTTGTGCGGGTCCAGTTTTACTCTGACATGTTCGCATTTCAAGACGGCATTATATCTGGCTCTCACGTGTTTTGGATAGTCGATAAAATAAATCCAAACTTGCTCTAATTTGGCGATAAGAATCGAATAAAACTGTACCCGCACATTTTATATATGTATATATGTATATATATATATATATATACACTATGAATACTGGTATATCTTAATGTGTTTTAAATCGTTCATCCACTAATTTGTTTTTAAATGAATAGTGATTGATTCCCAATAGTGCTATTCTCTCAAATATATATAGCTGCTGTTATTATAACTGCTGTTATTAAGCGCCTCATTGGTCTTTTCTTCATAGTACATTTATAGCACTCTGTGTAGTTAGACAGATAGATAATGTGTTTTTATCTGTTGGGAGATTTTGGGGTGTCAAGCAGGGGAATGGGATATTTGTACAGCCTTTTTGATAGAAGGTTGGATGGAGGTGTAATGATTACTGTGAAGAGTCCTACAGTACAAGATGTTATTCAATAATATATTTTACAATGATATACATACTTTTTCTCTTCTTCCTCTGCCATTTTCTCCTCTTCTTCTGGTATCTCCTCTTCCTCCTCCACCATCTCTTCCTCCACCGCCATCCCTTCCTCCTCTTCCACCTCCTCCACCATCTTTTCCTCCTCTGGAATTTCTTCCTCATCCGCCATCCCTTCCTCCTCTGCCATCTCTTCCTTCTCCACCATCTCCTCCTCTTCCTCCTCCACCATCTCTTTCTCCTCTGTTATCTCTTCCTCCTCTGCTATTCCTTCCTCCTCCACCATCTCCGCCTCTTCCTCCTCCACCATCTCCGCCTCTTCCTCCTCCACGATCTCTTCCTTCTCCGCCATCTCCACCTCTTCCTCCTCCACCATCGCCTCCTCTTTCTCCTCTGCCATCCCTTCCTCCGCCATCTCCTCCTCTTCCTCCTCCAACATCTCTTCCTTCTCCACCATCTCCTCCTGTTCCTCCTCCACCATCCCTTCCTCCTCCATCTCCTCTTCCTCCTCCGCCATCTCTTCCTCCATCATCTCCTCTTCCTTTTCCGCCATCTCCTCCTCTTCCTCCTCCAGCATCTCTTCCTCCTCCGCCATTTCCTCCTCCAACATCTCCTCCTCCGCCATCCCTTCCTCCTCCACCATCTCCTCCTCTTCCTCCTCCATCATCCCTTCGTCCACCATCTCCTCTTCCTCCTCCGCCATCCCTTCCTCCACCATCTCCTCTTCCTCCTCCGCCATCCCTTCCTCCTCCATCAGCTCCTCCTCTTCCGGCATCTCTTCCTCCTCCATCATCTCCTTCTCCTCCTCTGCCATCCCTTCCTCCTCCACCATCTCCTCCTCTTCCTCCTCCACCATCCCTTCCTCCTCCACCATCTCCTCCTCTTCCTCCTCCGCCATCTCTTCCTCCTCCGCCATCACCTCCTCTTCCTCCTCTTCATCTCCATTACTGTTACACACAGAGTGAAAAAAAAAAAATCTAAATTACATTATACCTACAATATCTCTTTGTAATACAGTTATTTTCTGTTACTTTGAGTTCAGTTTTGCTGGCAATGCATGGATTATAAAAGGTTTAAAATGTAAAACATTCAGGTTGGTTGTTGTAATGTATCTCAGTTGGCTAAATTATTGCTTGTTAATTTTTATTAATCTATATTTAAATAGTGCTAATATATTGCACCTTATATAGAATTTTAGCTCATGGACATCACTTCATCTAAAATCTATATCAAACAAACTAGGGTCACTGTGGTCCAGAACCTACCACTATATATTTTTAACTTTAGTAGGAAAGAAGAGACCCTGTAGGTGTCCAACAAGAAGACAGTTAGATCATACAAACTCCACACAGATAGTGGCTGTGCCCTGGTTGGAATCAAACCCACGGCCCCACCAATGTGATGCAGCAATGTTAATTATAATGCCGGGAATCCAGGCTGTCGGGAGTGGGTGGGGCAATGTGACATAAGTCTGTGATAATTGTGGGGACTAATGATTCAAATAAACAGTAAGAAAATGATAGGATAGAGTCCTGGGTGCTAGGACAGGGGGATGAGAGACACAAATTAGAAAATAAACAGTATACTTCTTGTCAGATGTTATTATCTTATAAGTAATGGAGTACTTCTCAACATAGAAAAGACACAGGAAAAACACAGAAAATAGTGTAATCCTGTAAGTGGTAACACACTACTTTTAAAATATAGCAACTGAGATGTAGGTGATTAGAACACAAGTATTTTATTATACAAATATGTAATTAGCTCCAATTTGAGAAACTGGTGAACCAAAAAATAAAATATACATAGTTGTTAAACAGGCTGGACTGTCAGTGCTTATGCCAGCTATATACAAACTGGTTTCCAGTAAAAACTACACCAGATAGACAAAGTCCCAATTTACACTGTGTGATAACCAACGCTGAGCACTCGCAAGCGGGTCGATGTTGGCCTAGAGCGCATGCGCATGACAGACCCGGCTCCATCATGCGCATGCGCGAGACCCGGATAGCGACGGGCAAGCCGTTGCTATGGGTCTCGTAGCAAAGGGGGCGTGCTGTCGATGGTGAGTGACAGCACGCCACATTTGGTGGGCATGCCGGGGGCGTGGCTGCCCAGATGGAGGCATTCCTATGGGAACGCCTACTGTCTGGGGCCGGCCCTACTGACATCACAAGTAATGTCAGTGGGAGTGCACTCCAGGGCTTGCGGCAACGAGACCCTACCACAAGGGTTTTGTCGCAAGCCCGATGGTCGCGATTGTCTTGACCATCGCGACCATCTTTTTGGCCGCTCGCTATAGCTATGGGTGGTCACCCACAGCTATGCGAGCGGCCAGGAGGCCGCTCTAAAAAAAAGAGGCCTCAGGGCCTGATTCAGACCCGCTCGCGAGCGCTGAGCGCTCGCAAGCGGGTCGATGGTGGCCCAGTGCGCATGCGCACAAGGGAGCCGGCTCCGGCGTGCGCATGCGCGAGACCCGGATAGCGACGGCCAAGCCGTCACTATGGGTCTCGCTACAAAGGGGGCGTGTTGTCGATGGTGAGTGACAGCATGCCCCCTTTGGTGGGTGGGCCGGGGGCGTGGCTGCCCAGATGGAGGTGTCCCCATGGGAACGCCTACCGTCTGGAGCCGGCCCCACTGACATCACAAGTGATGTCAGTGGGAGTGCTCTCAACTCTGATGGAGCCGAAAGCACTCCAGGGCTTGCGGTAACGAGACCCTACCACAAGGGTCTCGTCGCAAGCCCGATGGTCTTGACCATCGCGACCATCTTTTTGGCTGCTCGCTATAGCTGTGGGTGGTCACCCACAGCTATGCAAGCGGCCAGGAGGCCGCTCAAAAAAAGCAGAGGGACGGCCCTGATTCAGAGCGAGCGCTCTGTCAGAGCGTCCAGCTCTGAATCAGGGCCACAGTTCCTACAGTATCTGGCACGGGACCTATTTGGCCATATCTGTTTGTCTCTTTTAGTAATATATACTATTGGCTATACATGTGTGCATATGTTTTTTGCTTTATAGCTGCATTGCATACTCTGTATATTCCTATTGGGCCATAGGGGTTGGGTATGATAATCCGGCTGTCAGGATGCCGCTAGTCAGAATACCAACAGCAGCATCCTGACAGGCAGATTCCCGACACCCATTGGAGTGAATAGTAAGTATTTTTCTAACCCCTACCCTAACCCACCCTTCTCTGAGCCTAACCCTAACCCTCCCCCCCCAGTGCCTAAACCTAACCTCCCCCTCCCCGATGCCTAACCCTACCCATCCCCCTAGTGCCTAACCCTAACCCCGCTATGTAACTCTTCCCTCCCCGTGCACCTCGATACTTATCTTCAGGATGCTGACGGTCAAGATACTGGTGTCCTAACCTGTTGGGATTTCAGCGCATGTATTAGGACCATCGGCATCCTGCACGCCGGGAAACCGACTACATCCCGGCCCATAGTATGGAGCCTGTTTAAAATTGTATATTATATTTTTTGGTTCACCAGTTTCTAAAGTTGAACTCAATTACGTATATGTATAATAAAATGCTCTTTTTTTAATGATCTATATCACAGTAACTATATTTAAAATCAACTTACAGTATTATACTGTTTTGTGTTTCCACTTTTTCTATGCTGAGAAACGCTTCATTACTAGAAAAAATAATGATATCTAAAGAGATGTATACTGTTTATTTTCCTATTTGTGTCTCTTCTCCCCCTGTCCTAGTGCCCAGGGCTCTATACTATGATTTTCTTACTGTATATCTATTTATTAGGGGATCCGGGGATACCCCCAGTATTATTGCCCCAGGCTGCTGTGCAGGATTTTGCATACTTATTATTTATCACTACTAATGATGCAAATAGTCAGACCCCACCACCAACCGATGCTGTCTGCACCTCTTCTCTGGGGTTCTCCCGGAGGAGACATTATAAGAGTTGGTATGAGCACAGGGCATGCAGTGACTGGGGGTATCCATGACCTTATCTGGACTAATGGTCATTACTTGGTATTGGGGTTATTGGTTTTGACCTTAGAGATGGATAAGAATTGATGTGGAAGGGCATGAATAGTCACAGTGCTATACTGTGAGACACCAGCCATCCCATATGACCATAGGATAGCCAGGGCCGGTGCAAGGTATCTGGGGGCCCTAGGCAAAGATTGACATTACCACCCCTGCTCCCCACAGCAATTGTGCAGGGGGGGGTTAGGCATGTCCTGTGGGGACTTAGGGTTAGGACCCCCCAGGGAAGGTTAGGGTTAGGGGTGGGAGAGGGGGGTTAGCGTTAGGCACCACTGGGGGGACTTTAGGGATAGGCACCCCCCCAGGAGGGTTAGGTTTAGGCTGTGGGGTTACATATATAAACAGACTCACACCTATACACACACACACAGACTCACACCTACATATATACATACGCACATACATACACAGACTCACACCTATATATATATACACACACATACATACACAGACTAACACCTATATACACACATACATATACAGACTCACACCTTTATATAGAGACACATACATACACAAACTCACACCTATATACACATACATACATACAGACTCACACCTATATACACACATACATAGACTCACACCTATAAACACATACACAGACACACCAATACACACAGACTCACACCTATATACACAAACACATACATACACAGACTCACACATACAGTATATACACACACACATACATAAACTCACACCTATATACACAAACACATACATACACAGACTCACACCTACAGTATATACACACACATACATACATACATACATAGACTCACACCTATATACACAACACACATACATACAGACTGACACCTGTATACACATACATACATAGACTCACACCTATATACACACATTCACAGACTCACACCTATATGCACAAACAGATACATACACAGACTCACACCTACAGTGTATATACACACACATACATACATAGACTCACACCTATATACACAAACACATACATACACAGACACACCTACAGTATATACACACACACATACATACATAGAGTCACACCTATATACACACATACATAGACAGACTGACACCTATATACACACATACATACACATACATACACAGACAGACACCTATATACACACATACACAAATACATAAACATATACACACACATATATACATACATATTAGAGATGAGTGCGATCGGATCTCAGAAATCCAAACCCACCAGAATTTTGGGGATCCAGGGCGATCCGAGCGCAGCTCGGATCTCCCTGCCCGCCCCGGATCCCTCACCCGAGGCAAAACCTCGTGACCCCGCTGTCGGGTCGCAAGGTTTTGTTTTGAGCGGGCTTAACGCTGATTGGCTGAGAGCCATCCTGTCATGGCTCTCAGCCAATCAGCGTTAAGCCCATTGAAAATGCACTAGTTGAGAGAAAAAGATGCTGCCCGCCATCCCCCGCTGCCTGAAACCGCTGGCACCCTCATCGCCGACACCCCCACTGGCAGCATTCCCCGCTACCGACACCACAGCTACTGACACTCCTGCACTGCTACCCCACGTACTGAGGACACCATCAGCGACCCCCACACTGCCAACACTCCCACACTGAGGACACCACCAGCACCCCAGCACTGCCGACACTGTCAGCACACATGCACTGAGGACACCGCTGGCACCCCCACTCTCCCGACACCCTGCATTGACAACACCCCTGCACTGCCAACACAGTCAGCAAACCTGCACTTAGGACACTGCTGGCACCCCGGCTCTGCCGACACAGCCAGTAAACCTACACTAAAGACATCGCTGGCACCCCTGCACTGCCATTCCATGTACTGAGGACACCACCAGCAACCCCCGCACTGCCAACACAGCCAGCAAACCTGCACTAAAGACACCACTGGTACCTCCGCACTGCCGACACAGCCAGAAAACCTGCACTAAAAACACCGCTGGCACCCCCGCACTGCCGACATCACCGGTACCCTTCACTGAGGGCACTACCAGCACCGCAGGACTGCCATTCCATGTACGGAGGACACCGTCAGCAATCCCGCTCTGCCGACACTGCTATCACAGTAAGTGCACTGTTGGTGTATCCAACCCACACTGTATAACACACTGTGGACCTCATTCAGAGTCACTCGCAAAAAGCGAGCGATCGCTCTGAATGAGGACGGCTGCTTTGTTTTTTAAAAGCCGGCCTCCTGGCCACTCACTAAGCTGTGGGTGACCACCCACAGCTTTTGTGAGTGGCTAGGTGATGGTCGCGACCATCGGGCTTGTGACGAGACCCTTATGGTAGGGTCTCATCTGTCGCAAGCCCCAGTGAGCTTCCGGCTCTAATAGAATGCCTCCGTTTGTCCAGCCACCCTGGCCACAAAACGGGGCGAACTGTCGATCAATATCGACAGCCACCCCATTTGTAGTGAGCCCCGGAGCGAGTTAATTTCTCACTTGCTACGGGGCTTGCGCACGTGCATTGCACATGCCGTGCGTGCGCAATGCACAACCATCGACCCGCTTGCGAGCGCTTAGCACTTGTGAGTGGGTCTGAATGAGACCCAGTATCTGTGTTGGAAATTAGAAGCTGAACTGCCACATGTTAGTGCCGCCCACTGTGTCACTTAGCTTAGTCAGCCAGCTAGCTGGATGCAACCTTTTGACCTTAAATAGATGAAGCAAATAATATTGTGAGATGGGCAAAATTGATTGTAAATTACTGGAAATAAATGTTATTGAGATTACTTATACTGTAGGAACAAAAACAGGCCCATTTTATGTGATTTTAGCTGTTTTTAATTTTTTTTAAGAAAAAAATCCAGATCCAGAAGCAAAACACGAAAACAAAACACCAAGGAAAAAACAAAACAAAACCAGATTCATATTCAAAACCAGGGGAGATCCAGATCCAAAACCAAAACACAAGGTTTGGCGCACATCTCTAATACATATATACATACATACACACACCTATATACATACATACATACATACATACACAGGGACACACATACAGATACACACACCTATATCCACACACACATACATACATACATACATAGCATACACACATACATACACAGGGACACACACCTATATACACACACATACTTACACACACACACAGGTACACACCTATATACATACACACTCACACCTAGGGGTAAATTTACTAAAGTGAGAGTTTTTAGAAGTGAGTTTTAGAAGAGATGTTGCCCATAGCGATCAATCAGATTCTAGCTAATATCTTCTAGAATGTGCTAGTTAAATGTTATGTAGAATCTGATTGGTTGCTATGGGCAACATCTCTTCTAAAACTCACTTCTAAAAACTCTCACTTTAGTAAATATACCCCCTACTGTATATATACACAGACACACACCTATATACAGACACACACCTATACACACACACATAGACAGACACACACCTATATACAGACACACACCTATATACAGACACACACATACATAGACAGACAAACACGCACATACATATACATTTACCTCACCAGGGGGCCCATTTATCAACGTGCATTTGAGGTAAATTCCCCGAAAACACCTGTTTTCGGGGGTTTACCTCAAATACTAAGTATCCCCCGAATGTATGAAGGAGGGACCGCAGCAGGTATCTCCCATACCTGCTGCGATCCCTCCATTGCCGCCGGCAACCGCCTCCCCCATAGGTTACTATGGGGGATGCGATGCTGCCAAATGTATCAATATCGGGAATGCGAAGCATTCCCGATATTGACCCCAGCAGCTAACGCTATCTGGAGATAGCGTTAGCCGCTGTGTCCTATGGGCACTCACCGCATTTCAGCCGGCGGAGGGATCTTCCAGATCCCTCCGCCGGCAATGGGCGCCACTCATGTGCAGTCCTCGGGACTGCGCATGCGCAGTAGCCCGGAATGCGCTCCGGCCACATCGCAGGGACGGGCTCTTTTCGGAGCCCATCTCCCTGCATGTGCCGGGTCATACATTCGGCCGGTATGATCGCATTTTGCAATGCTGATATCACCACTCGTAACTCCCACTCCCCCCACCCCCCAACACAAACCTGCCCTGCACTCTCTGCAGTCAGTGACAGGGAACATACAGGCAGTATGGTGGCCACCCCTTCCCTCTCAGCACACAGTGACACAGACAGCACACACACATACTGACATCCCAGGGGCCACGACAGAGAGATTGGCAGCCTGGAGTCAGTGCAGGAGGACAGGTACCGCCGGCTGTCGGATGATTAGACCAGCAGCCACACCAGTGCAGTGTAAGAGAAGGATGTCTCGCTTTCAGAGACATCCGTCTTTTTTGTTTGCTAGACTCAGTGGCTCCAAGGACCGGCGCCCTTAGGCAGCTGCCTAAAGTTGCCTAATGGTAGTGCCAGGCCTGAGGATAGCGCATCACAGGGGTGGGCTACGATCTCTGCAAGTTAAGAGGTTCTGCTCATTGAGATACATTCCCTGATTATTTTAAACTTAAGCCGGGTACACACTAGATGATATGTCCGATCGGCATCACCCCGGGAGGGTTAGGTTTAGGGTATAGGAAGGGGGGTTAGGATTAGGCACTGTCCTGGGGGACTTAGGGTCAGGCACCACCCCAGGAGTTTTAGGGTTAGGCACCCCTGAGGAGGAGAGTTAGGGGGGACAGGGGAGGGTAATAGTACTAAACAGCCACCGGTATTTCAATACCATTCCGTATCCTGTTGCTGTCAGATATTCGACAGCGGTCCCTCATAGCCAGGACCTTTCCAGACTACAGGGATATATGACATTTGTTTTGTATAGGTGTAATTATGTATGCTTATTACGCCATTCTATGGGTAGACACAATGGGAGTGGTTTCAGGTGTTAAGAGGATAATTAGCTGTGGGTACTTGTAGTTCTTTAATAGGTTGTTACCCTGTGTGGCTTTGAAAATAGTGTCAGGAGACTGAAATGTTGAATTATTAAGCCTGTTTAACTTCTAGCATAAATGGAGCGTTCTGGTCTTGTTTTATGATCTACATTGCAGTAACCTAACATGATATATAGTTGGCACCCCTAAATTGCTAGGGAATAAAGAGAAGGGGATGTTCAGCCATGTACCTACATATATACTTATATAAGTGTGTGCGGTGCTGCCAAGAGTTGTGTTGGGCCCGGGTTATGGGGGGAGAAGGCATTTCGATAGATAAAGGAGCAGCTACACCCCTCATACAGTATATAATACAGAGTGACTTAAGGTCTGTCTGTAAACTCCTAGATACATGGGATGCTGTTTAGGCTCTGTTTGTTTGTATTACAGTTTTATTACTTGCATTTCTCGACCGAGTTTTCCTATTCGAATGGAACAAACTCGGACGATTTTAGCGTTTAGTAACTTGCGAATATGCATTTTCCGTGCAATTTTGCCGAATTCAAATTAATTCAATCTTGGTAAATTTACCCCATATCATTCTACATGCAGAGACACCCGCAGGCGCACTCAGAATATAGGCTGTATATCATTTTACTCATCAGAAGCTGCTTCTGCATCCTATTTACATCACTGTGTGACTAAGGCGCATTTGAAGGGACAAAGGGCCTCATTCAGAGGCGGTCAGAGGATGCAAGCGGTCGCTCAGAAACTGGGCGGCCACTTGCATCCTGACCGCCCGCCTCTGTTGCGGTCGTTAGGCTGTGGGTTAACACCCACAGCTCTAACGACCTCTCGGGTGATGGTCGCGATGGTCAGAGACCACTAGTGATGTCAGTGGAGAGCTTCCGGCTCTGACAGAGCCAGAAGCTCTACGGAGCTTACGATAAGTGAGACCCTACCCTAGGGTCTCGTCGTAAGCCCCGATGGTCGTGAGGTTTACGACGAGACCCTAGGGTAGGGTCTCACTTGTCGTAAGCCCCGGAGAGCTTCTGGCTCTGTCAGAGCCGGAAGCTCTCCACTGACATCACTAGTGTAACCCTGGTTAGGGTTACGGAGATAATTCATATATACAATTGAAACAGGTATATATTTTCATTCATCTATTTACAGCAAAATGCCATTTATGAGGTAAATGTTAAATATACTGTAGGGATAGATGTGATGTGATGTAAATATAAGTAAATATGTGGAAATGTAGGTACCCTGTGCATGTTAGATATCTATGATGTCAGTGGACTTTGGTGCTTCATGCTGCAGATATACATTTCACAGACATTGGTGATAGTTGCAGAAGGGGCGGAGTAATATAGATGGGAGTGAATTGGTTTCTGTCAGGAAAAAAGGATCCGGTGAGAGGGAGGATATATAACAGCTGTTAGTAGCAGCTGAGAGGCAGTCTCCTGATCCCTCCCTCCAGTGCCTGCCTTCCTGTGACCCGGCCAGCCAGTGAGCAGCTATGAGCTGCCGGGCGCAGGGGGGCAGAGCCGGAGAGGGAGCCCAGCCGGAGCTGGGGAAGAAGGTGGGACAGCGGCACCCACCCTGTCTTGCCGATGATGCCAGAGAGGCGGCGTCGCGGAAGGTGGACCCGCACCGATCTGGGTGATCCCTGGTGAGAGGAGGCGGCTGGCTCAGACAGCAGGCCAATGGTCGCAGTGGGACTACCGGCGTCATGGAGCAGGCGCCGGCTACAGTTGGCCAGGAGGTGGCTGTCGGGAGTCCCCCTGTGATGGAAGTCTGAGAGGCGGGTCCTGGGCAGGCAAATCAGCCTGAATTCAGGCTGACTGCAGAGGCTGAAGCAAGCAGCAGCTCCCACTACAAAGGACAGCCCGGAGGCTGTATCTCTATACCACAGGGCTGTGTGTACAAATACAAGCACCACACTCACAATACTCACCAGCTGCCCTTCAAACATTACTCAAAGGCTTAATTTCTGCCTAACCATATAACCCACTTACTAGCAAGCTGAGGCAGCAAAGAGGAGGGACCAAAAGGGATAGATAACTCAATATCTATAAGAGACTGGGACTTAGGAATACAGGAAGAATTCACAGCCTGAGGCAGATATAAGTCAGGGGGAGTTGGTGTATGCATCTACTGTACTATCTATAATAGTGCCAGTTACACTTATAATCCACAGCACACAGCACCAAACTCGGGTTTTTTGCATTGACAGGACTGCTGTATAAATATAATTATTTTGGAGTATGAATAGTTATGTTCATTGTGACTGTGATGGAATAACCCCACAGGACTATGGGCCTGATTCAGAGCCGTTCGCTATTTGCGGTCGTTCGTTCAAAAACAAGGGGTGGCTATTCAAATGATCCGTTCGCAAATTGCAGTCTGTTCACACCTCTAAGCCTGAACGAACGAGCAAAACATACGCTCGTTTATTTGTTAAAAACGCCCCCTGGCCGCTTGCACCATACGTCATGTCCGCTATTTATTAGATTAATCGAGTACATCGACCAGCGTATGAACTGCTCGCTATTCTTGTGGTTGGTGTTTGCTACCACAAATTTGCGAGCAGTTCTGGCTATAAAATAACCCAGTGACGTGGTCAATGACGCTGCTGTATTAATTATGCACACCCATAATACGCCCGTTTTGACCTTTAAGCACGCCTGCGTTCGGATCTCCACTCCCCATTTTCAAGCACCTTCCCCTGTTACCACCCACATACGCCTCATTCTGTCACTCAAAATAGCAGGCACTCGCTATATAGCGTACAAACGATTTTTGTCCGCACTGACTGGTTCGCGCATGCGTACTAAAAACCGTACGCATGCGCAGATGTGCAAACATCGCTCGGAACGAGCGTACTGCCGCTAACGAGCGGCTCTGAATGAGGGCCATAGTCTCCTAACTAATGTTATAACATTGTTTAAGTTTAAGGGTTTTGTATATTAAGCAATGTATTGATGTAATACATGGAGTTGTGTTTATCCTCTGTATATTAACAGCAGTTTATATGCAAAGTACAAGTGAAGGTCCTTTACTTATATTCCTTATAAAAAGTAACTTTAATGTTTTTTAACTACTGTGTGTTTACTTACCTGGAGTGATTACGGTGGGAGTTCCATTACTGCGGAATCTGTGGAAGGAGAAGACATTGGTGGTAAATGTGAAGTGAAATGATACAGTATTGTATGTGATTACACATTATCTATACACCACACTATATATTCTATCACTGGGTTTTCCCAGGTGAGCCCTTTGGACATTCAAAATAATTAACCTGGGTGGAGGCACTGACAATGGAGACATACACCACCAATAGAGGGTAAGGGTGGGTACATTAGGAGTAACAAAGGTGGTAGTAACCTGGTGACCCTTTAGTGGTAAAAAGGGGGGGTTACACTAGTGATGTCAGTGGGGCCTCCCCCAAACGGCAGGCGTTCCCATGGGAACGCCTCCGTTTGGGCTGCCACCCCCCCGGCCCGCCTTCCAAACGGGGCGAGCTGTCAATCAACATCGACAGCTCGCCCCCTTTGGAAAGAGACCTGCTACGACCAGCGCTGTCGGTCGTAGTGGGTCTCACGCATGCGCACGAAGGAGCCAGCTCCCTCGTGCGCATGCACACTAGACAAACATCGAGGCGGCCATGCGGTCGTAGACCGTATGGCCGCCTCTGAATACAGCCCAAAGTCTCACTAAAAGATGCTCTGCGCTACCGAGCCATACGGCGCTCATGCGTTATGTGTAATGCGACTTATAGCGCACAGAGGATAAATGTACATGGACACATCTGTATGTATAATGCTGGGAAATATATATCTTCATGGTGCATAAGTGAATAGAGCGACAGAATCATATGTGACCGATCTGTTACAAAAGTAAAGAAGTAAACATGAATGTAGGTACTTACTAATATTGGACTGTCTGATCACTGTTAGAAACATAAAAAGTTAAACAGAAAATGTAAAGGGTTTTCCAAGTTCAGTTTGCTTTAGGTAACTTACATAACTTTCTACATCTTTTACTACATACATTGTTTTATTCTTCTCCCTTTATTATGTACTTTTGAGTCATATCTACTAAATAAATAAAAGAAGTTTGTTTGTTTGTTGGTGAATATCTTCCACAGTTCTGAAGGGGTGTGATGTGGCATGCCGATGGATGAAATCCCGGCGGTATGGTGACTAGTAAAACATGGTTAAACATTAATTAACATTAATTGGAGAGGAAATTAAATTCATTTCCTCTCCAATCCCCAATGGCTATAGTAGTGAGTGGATAATATTACAGCGAGCTATAAAGCATTACATATATAGGATCTCTAACATAATTGTACTATTTCAGCTAATTGTTATATACTGAAATTAATCATAATACTATGAAAGATTTGCAATAAAACTAATTGTTACATGTCATATACTGTTATGTTTGTGTATCTTTATAGGTGTATTTATGTATGCTTGTTACACCATTTTATTGGTAGTCACAATGGAAGTGGTTTAGGTGTTATGAGGATAATTAGCTATGGGTATTTGTAATCCTACAAGGGGTTGTTACCCTGTGCCATTGAAAATAGTATCAGGTGACTGAAACATTGATTAAACTTATTTAATTTCCATCATGATTGGAGCATGCAGGTCTTTTTTACAAGCTACATTGACATTGCCTAACTGTATCTTTATTTGGCACCCCCAAATTGCTAAAAGAAGATGGTGAGCATCCATCTACATATGAATATACAAATATAGGTGTGTGGAGAGCACCCCGGGTTATGGGGGTAGGGCGCATATCACCAGATGAGGGATCATCTATACCCTTCTCTCAGTATGTAGTCATGACCCATATCCACCACATTCTGGTAGCCCAAAAGGTCCTTGGCACCTGTATGTTGGCGATTATAGTGTGGGCATGGTTCTACAATGATCGCATCGTTTGGCCCCACCTCCTCTTCTTAATGCATGATTCATGGCATTTTGCTGAGAGGAGATGAATAGTGAGGACCCTAAAGACCCCACTCCCATCAGGTGCCACACTGCATCTATGCCCTGAGCTTCTCCTGGAGATGGATTATAAGAGTTGGCAAGTATGAGTTCAGGGCATGCAGTGACTGGGGGTAGCCATGAACTAATCTGGACTGAGGGTCATTACTTGATCTTAGAGGTAGGTAGCGGGATGCTGACTCTGAAAGATTTGAGGTCCCTGCAAAGGCTTCGATGGGTGTGGTGATACTCTGTGGGACACTCACGTGCGTGTCCAAAGGAGGCCCCTGGTGGGGGCTTGCACAGTTTTCAGGGAACTGCTGGGAAGCCCCCAGCCTCCCTCAGTACAGTGAGGATGAGATGTGCACATGGGTGTCATCCATCACCCCACTGCTACACTATTTGGTGACACTGTCCAAGGGGATGACATGAAAATAGACCAGCTCTGCTATTTTGGTGTCACCCCCTTGGATGATGTCATCCAGTGCAGCCCACATCCCCCACACTCCGTAGTGATGCCATTGGGTCCCTGCATAGTAAGATAAATTTCCTGATCATTTTGAATTTATTGTTCTGCTGTAGTCAGATATTGGACAGCGGTCCCCCATAGCCGGGACCTGTAAACTGTGTGTATCAAGTTGGTGCCCCTTATACAGTGCCCACTGTAGTAGTCCCCCTATAGTTGTGCCCCTTATGCAATGACCCCTGTAGCAGTGACCCTTCTGCAATATCCCCTGTAGCTGGGCCCCTTATGCATTGCCCCCTGTAGCAGTGCCCCTAATGCATTGCCCCCTGTAGCAGGGCCCCTTATGCAATGTCCCCTGTAGCAGTGACCCTTATGCAATACCCCCTGTAGCAGTGCCCCTTGTGCAATGCCCCCTGTAGTAGTGCCCCTTATGCATTGCCCCCTGTACTAGTGCCCCTAATGCAATGCCACCTGTAGTAGTTCCCCTAATGCAATGCGCCTGATGTACAACAGCATAAACATCGGTAACATTGATGCAGATTGGACAGCAATGCAGCAAGTCTGACAAAATAACTCTCTTGACACACTGTGTGCTCTCATGTTGCAAAGGAGAGATGAATGGCTAATTTATGCACGCCCATGAAACAGTATTTAACGCCCAGCCCCATTTCACAGCCACTGCCCAGCCCCGTCTCACAACAGCTGCCCAGCCCTGTATCACCACTGTTGATTAACCGGCTCGTGGCTCTCTTCTTTGCAACATGAGAGCACACAGCATGTCAAGAGAGCTGCATGGTGAGACTTGCTGCATGGCTGTCTGATCTACATCGATGTTACCAATGTTTATGCTGTTGTACATCGTCAGATGGATATCAGAAGCTAGCAGTGGGCGTCCCTTTGCTCGGCTTTGCTTAGCATATTTTAGCAGCAGCGATCCGTGAGATAATGCAGTTGCGATTACATTAGCGCACATCTCTGAATCAGATTCTATATGTGTAATGCTGGGAAATATGTACATTGTGCATAAGTGAATAGAGCTATAGGATTATATTTGACTAATCTGTTAAATACATAAGTAAGTAAAAATAATATAGGTACTTACTCAGAACTGAAGAGTCCATTAAAGGTTTTAGTACTGTTAGAAAATGAAAGTTAAACAGTAAAAGTTACAATGGTTTTCCAACTTGCATTACATTTATGCACCTGTTACTACAAACCTTGTTTTGTTTGTTTTTTGCATTTATACTGTAGATTTGAGCGATATCGTTATATTATCCGGCAGAGCTGTTTTCTGCTCTGTGTAGATTTGAGCGATATCGTTATATTATCCGGCAGAGCTGTTTTCTGCTCTGTGATTTTCTGCTCTGTGATACAAGGCAAAGCTGTGATTTGAATACAACTGTATCCAATGCACAGAGCACAGCAGAGCAGTATTGTATTCTACAGCAACAAAATAAAACAACACCGCCTGGCTGTACAGTACAAACACATGTCAGTAATGTAATATCCTGTGAGGCACCTGTAAGATTTTATCAATTTAGGGGGAACACACCAGGGGGTATATTTATGAAGTGGTATAATTTGTAGGCTGCAGCTTCTTGGCTGACTTACAGACCATGGGCCTGATTCAGAGCTGCTCACTAGATGTGATCGCTCACACGATGTGTATGCAAATTGCGTAGGCAGCGCTTCCGCACAACAATGCATTAGCACACCCAGTACAGTGGCAAACGCAGGATTTCTAGAGGGAGGTTTCCAAATGCCTGAGTTTAGAGTTTGAGTGTGGCCAGTCCATGAAGAGGGCAGAATTAGTACTTATCCAGCTTTAATATGTTACATACAAAGTATATTGTGTGGCATAATTCCAGCATATACATGATCAGCGATCACAGTAAGTCATTAGATGCAGCAGTAGGTCCATCCTGTGTGAGCAGAATGTCTTTCTTTAGATGTGGGCACCATTCCAGGGCATGGGAGCAAGTCTGGGAGTCTGGGGGAGCAGCAGAATAACCTAGCACTGCCCTGGACATATATCTACATATTGGTCTCCTTATGTACTGGATAGTGTATTATTATACAGTATTAATAATTAACCCTATTGATGGGCCACATGTCCTAGTTGGTGCATAGGTGTATTTATTACTAGCTGACACATTTTAAAAGATCCACAGGTGGTGCTAATCATTTAATTTGTGATATTGAGAAGAACATGCAGCGCTAGTAACATTCTATTATATTACTATTTCTATTGTGGTCATGGTGTGTGCTGGGGAGGGGGGTTTCCAGGCAGATGGACCCCCAATGCGTTTGCCTATGCAGTATTTGTTTAAGAGCGCTCACATAGTGTGTGCAGATGCCCACCAGCCTGTTTTAAGACACCCACTTGTGCACGTCAAGGCCAGGAAATGTATGCAACCATCGGTACATCGGATGCTATTGCATCGCTTGAGGTTGACCATACCCTGCCGCATGCACTGCGAGCACTTCAGTGTAAAAACAAGCCAGGTGACATGTACTATGATGCTGTCCTATAATTATGCACACCTCTAAGACGCTGTTGAGATGCTCAGGTACGGCTGCGTTTGCACCTTCACTCCCCCATTTTTAATGTTACCACCTACAAATGGCTACCCCTGTCACCCACTCTGCTGGGCTGTCTATGCGCAGCGAGCGAATGCATTGTGAACTTTCGCTAAGGTATGCGCACTGCGATGTATACGCACAATGCATACACACTGCATACCATCGGCAGCAGTGAGAGTATGCACCTTAGCGAGCAGGTCTGAATGAGCTCCCATGTTCTCTTACACACTAGGGTCACTTTGTTCCAAAATTAAGTAACCTACCACTATGTCTTTTTAATGTGGGGAGAAAACAAGAGAACTTGGAGGAGTCTGATAGTAGGACAATGAGAACTCTTACAAACTCCAGATTGTGCCCGTGGTCCTCACTGTTCCATGTGTATCATGTTAGTTGGAACCAGGGGCATAGAGAGGGTGGTGACGATGGAGCAAAAGCTCCAGGCACTGAGGAGGATAGAAGGAGCTGACTTTAAGCCTGTGTTGAATTTGTCAATAAACCTTTTAATACATTCCTGCCTATAAACCTCTAAGATTCACCTGCCTAGAACCTCTAAGATAAAACCTGCCTATACCTTCTGAAACCACAAGATGTCGCTAATTAGCGCTGTGTTTGATTATACCATTAATGGAATACTGAGACAGTTGAATAGCGGTCCAAAGCGCTAATTATTATTATTCAGGTAAAAGTACAGATGTTACAATGCTATGATCTAATAATGAGCGCAAATAAATTGTACAAACATTAGGTCATAAGGTACAGTTAAAATACATGAAACGGTTATTAAAGATCAAAATACAATGAGCAATATGAGACAGAGAGACAGAGAGAGAGAGAGAGAGAAAAAGAGACACATCAAAATACAATGAGAGAGATATCAATGTCTGCTGGGAGCACATGTTCAAGATGGCTGGTGATGGTGTGTGTGTGTGTGTGTTTGTGTGTGAGGGGGGGGTGTTTAGGAATGCTTCCTGCCCTATTGTCCAAACCGCATGGTCTACAAACAAACTCCATTATGAAGCTACCTCATTGAAATCTCCCATAATGCCATAGTTAATTAAATATGCAAGCTGGATATCATATGCCAACACATCAGGCACTGCACCATTTAATATTCCAACATGTACAACACAAGCTGATTCCAATATACAACAATACCATCCTACAACAGACCTCATCCAGTACCCACTAGACCGTGGGGAGGGGGAAGGGCTGAAGCAAATGCTCTTCCTTTGTTTGCAAGCCTCATGATCCCTAGGCAAACTCCAATTTGAAAACTCACATTAAGTTGTAGCTCTGTAAATCATACATCCATAAATGATCACAATTATAATAAAGACAATATACCTATCTGACCCATACAACACCATAACTGGGTAGAATTATAATTTCCTTTGTTCACCCCACATGGAAGTAGCCATCTCTAATAAACTGCAGACAATATACCTATCTGACCCACACGGCAATTACTTATGACCATTCAAAGCTGTTATTAATTCAACTTCCATAATATATAACTGATACCACCCTATGATTACATTCATGAGTACACAACACATACCAAGCCTATCTCTCCCAAGCAGAGATATTGTTCAAGCACATGGCAAGGCCCTAACACAGAGCACATGGGAAGGCCCTAACACAGAACACATGGGAAGGCCCTAACACAGAACACATGGGAAGGCCCTAACACAGAACACATGGGAAGGCCCTAACACAGAACACATGGGATCTCAATCAACCAGCATCAATCATTTACAAATATTACAAAAACTCCATAATCAATCCCTTTCCTGCATGCTGACAACAGACTATTGTACCCTACAGTGTAGATGAAGAGTACAGATTAGATAACATATCATCCACTGTATGCTAACACAGACTCATGAATATCCTTAGAAAACTACAAACCACACACCATGCTAAGCTAATAACAGATTAACACCAAACATAGCTACAGACACCCAAGTAGGCTAAATATTGCACATTTTATACTTAGCTATAACCCAGAGGAACTGAGACCCATTTTTCCGTTGTCTTGTGAGGGAGCGAACCTCTCTCTTCCAAAGATCTGCAAGTGTGTCTGCTGGCTGTGTGTTCTCAGGATGTGCATGCTATGTTCCCGCCCCCTTTTACTTGTGAGGTCATCAGAAAGGGAGTATCCTTTTGGTTACCTGAACTACTGTTCCCAGTTAGCTATCTCTATTGATTAGACTGGAATAACCTGTCCTTTGGACAAAAATGTAAACAAGCCTACACCATGTTATTGTCTTTTGGTAAAGGTTAGAAATCTGTTACAGGGCATTTATTGGACAATTCCAAATGGATACAAAAGGTCTCCAACCTCCTTTTGTATCCCCCACATGCAAAGCTAAGCTGCTATGGCAAACAACATTTCAAATAGTTATTCTCTCTAACATTCATATTTCATAGCCGCATGTTCTGATCTTCATATTGATGTCACCGGAACGCTGTGGAAACAGAGTAGATCAGTACGGCTCCACACACAGTCCAATTGTCATTTACTAAGCCATAGTTACAGAAAACATTCATTTCTTTATATACTGACATTGCGTTTAAACCAAATAATTATCCTTTTTGCGTTACGGGACCATTGCTTTTAAATGTATGTATGCGGGGAAAACAGCACTGAATTGCGTTGTGCGTCTGAGGGTCGGTGGGGCACTCAGCGAGCAGCACTAAGCTGGAAGGGCATCTATGTGTGTGTGTGGCCATGCCAGTATGATTTTGGGAAGGATCACTAAAAAACTGACTGTGTTCTGTTTAACATTGTGTGTATGAGTTGCAGGGAATTTTGCTACTTTTCAAATATAAGTCTGTGTGTGATATTATACACATAAGTCCATGCATGATGGGCCACATGTACACACACATATATATTTATATATATATATATATACATACACACATATACACACACACACACACAAGCACACATGTATTTTTCTGATGTTTTTAAACTGCAATTGCAAAATGTGTTTATACAGTGAATTTAATCCTCATACAGGAAGGAGGCTTCCAGCTGTGCTGTCGGAGCCTCCCTGTTTATTCTGCCTGTTTTGGGTTGAAGATGGGCTTTGTATAGGGTTCCAAATGCTAATAAGTTAGTGTTTGTGTTAAACACTGTCTGCCTGTGTTTGAGGAAGGTTGACTATGTACCTTTTTTTTTACAAAATAGTGCTGTGAGATTTTATTTCTAAGATGGAGTCTTGACGCCCTTTACAAGATAGCATTGCGCAGATTCCAAATGCAAACAGATTCTGTCTTCGCCAATTATCCGGTTTTGACAGTCCACCCTTTGATAGCCAATCAAGCGCTATCACAACCTGTTCTGAATCTGTTTAGCCATGCATGAGAATATACCGTTCAATGTTATTATGGTATGACACAGTATGGTCATTTGAACCATTCAGATAATGCGTCTCCGGGAGGGACATAAAACTGTCCTTATACGCACACCGCGGATCCTTAAGGGATCATGGGAAAGATGTTGGGATGCACCTATCCTATAAGGGGAGCCTTGGAAGGGGTTGGGACTACATTACCTAAGATGACTTAAAACAACATAAACGTTATATCCATGCATGACCACTCAAACTCAGGTTACATTGTTATACACTACATATTGGACCGGCACTCCCCTGGTTTGGTATAGCACTCCTCCTTTCGACTCCTCTGCATCAATGCCGACATCAGCTCCCATTGTCTGTATCAGTCCCCCATCATCGAAACCAGGAATCCCCGAACAACCCAGGATGGTGAAAACTCTGAAAAAGAATACAAAAATGAACACAGCGGACTGGTCCATTGCTGCAACACTGATCTGCAATTTCTTTAGCTCGGATAGCTCACAGTCACCTTTTAATCTTCCCGGCACAAGCTCGCGATCGACAGGTCCATGCTATCGGCCTCGTCTCCGCCTTGTATCTTCTCCGGTAGATTAATCCTCCCTGTATTTGGTGGAATGGACTCTGGTATCTTAGTCGGCCACCCTTTGAGGATGTAGAATTTTGTTAACACGTCGGATATGGTTCTATCCCCCGATCAATCAGGCAATCTGAACACAAGAAATTATTAGATCAAATGAATTTTTCTCCAGGTTTAACATCATTACAGTTTGCTTCAGGCATGTTAGTAAATAACACTTCAATTCCTGTTGTTCTTACACATTGTCATGAGAACCTGCACAGTAACCTCATAATATTTTCACATGAGGCTACCTGGCAAACAGTATCTCAACGGAAGACAGACAGGTGGTCTGGGATGATCTTGATACTAGTACCTATCACCTTACACATGTTGTAAAAGATATTACTTGTGAAATGAGTATTCCTTCCATCACTAATTCTAAGGATACTGTATTGATACAAAAATTCCTGCAATAAAAAAATTCTGTTATAAATGTCTACGGTTCTATTGTTTCCTTGTCTTCTGGATAGGGCAATACTCCAAATATTTAACCTTAGCCGGGTATGGCTGTCGTATGTCTTTGGCAGCCTTGCGTCCTGTATGTGAAAGATAAAGCACAACAGTTTAATATCATTTAAACATATGGGCTGAAAAGATTTTAAACAGTTCTATAAAGCTTTGACAAACAATACTGGGTTAGTCCCTGGGACCCTGATGCTTTTGTGTCTATGTTCAGTGTACCTCTCCCTTATATGGAAGCAAGAGGGCACTGGTAGTTGGGGTATGGGAGGGAGAAAATAAACAATAATTAAGCTACCTCACTCTGGATCTCTCTTTTTTTTTTTAGCTTAAGAGAGGGTATAAGTGGTTAGTTAAATTTTTATGGGTTTTCACATTGACTGTACCTACACCCCCAGCCGCATATGATGGTGGTGGTGCGCGTGAACCATCTGTACTACCTTCCACAACGCTACCGTGCCACAAGTGCGCGCTATTTCGCAGCTCGCACGCATTGCAAATCAGCGCTGCGGGTTTATTCTCTGGTAATGTGCTCACAACGCTAGTTTGCATCGTTTGCACATTGTTAAGCCACGCCTCCCCTTCATGCTGCCACAGTTTTAAACAAAAGACTTAATCTTTTTCTCTCGGGATCGCACCATACTGATGTGATCCTGGACATTGTCTAACACATTTTTATCAAAACCACCAATTCTGGGAAACGGTCTAACACTCATTCTCGTCATATTAAACCATATATCACAATACCTTATTGCATAAGTACCATACTTAGTATGCATGATACGATGGGCCGATCTGATCGGCGCCTCCATTAGCAGCACATCATTGCCTAACATTTCTACTGTTTGCATGGCTCCCATTCTGAGACAACTCCTATGCTTTTCAATAAAAATTTAAGCTGGTGAAAGACAATCAAGATACTTTCACTTACCTGTGAACGATTTAAGTCGGCGGCGCCCACACACCTGGATAAGATTTCGTAAGGCCACTTCCACACCTAGATAAGTTTTGAAACAGGCAACTTCCAGACCCGGATAAGCTTTAGTAAGGTAACTTCCAGACCTATGAGAGTTTATATGTCGGCCACTCTCACGCACCTCTATACAACAAAGACAACATGTACACCTGCTACTGTGTTTAGAATGGTAAAGCTGCTTACCGAGCGACTAGGCTAACCCTTGCACCTAGCCCTTAAGGATCATACGGTACCCTTGACTTTAAGGAATAAATTACCCCTATCAACAATACACTCACTGTTACACACTTTTTCTCTGCGCAGAAAATAAACGTTTACCCAGATATTGGTAGATAGGAAAAAAATGTAAACCTCAATGGCTTTGTTCAAACATGTGGCAGCAGAACCGGAAGTGCGTATACGCTATCGTGTGCCCAGCCGCATACACATTAATGCGACTACCACACAACCGTATAATGATTTTTTTAACTGCGTACGCAAAAATGCGTCTCAGCCGCATACTCAATACTGCGGCACCCCTCTAAACGTAAGGTTCTATCAACAGAGAAAAAAAAAAACTTTTTTTTTTTTTCCTCTCTTGTCCCTGGATTCTGATCAGCGCTTCCTCTACACAATAACCGGCAGTACGCTCTCAGCAGCACTGTGGTAATGAGAGACTAATGTGTCTCTCAAAAGGCGCCTCCACCCTTTTGCTGAGAGAGGACTGACCGAGTGTTATCGTGTATCAGATAGTGTGATAAACCGATGAGCCCCCACTGTTGAATTTGTCAATAAACCTTTTAATACATTCCTGCCTATAAACTTCTAAGATTCACCTGCCTAGAACCTCTAAGACAAAACCTGCCTATACCTTCTGAAACCACAAGATGTCGCTAATTAGCGCTGTGTTTGATTATACCATTAATGGAATACTGAGACAGTTGAATAGCGGTCCAAAGCGCTAAAGATTATTATTCAGGTAAAAGTACAGATGTTACAACGCTATGATCTAATAATGAGCGCAAATAAATTGTACAAACATTAGGTCATAAGGTACAGTTAAAATACATGAAATGGTTATTAAAGATCAAAATACAATGAGCAATATGAGACAGAGAGATAGAGAGAAAAAGAGACATCAAAATACAATGAGAGAGATATCAATGTCTGCTGGGAGCACATGTTCAAGATGGCTGGTGATGGTGTGTGTGTGTGTGTTTGTGTGTGAGGGGGGGGTGTTTAGGAATGCTTCCTGCCCTATTGTCCAAACCGCATGGTCTACAAACAAACTCCATTATGAAGCTACCTCATTGAAATCTCCCATAATGCCATAGTTAATTAAATATGCAAGCTGGATATCATATGCCAACACATCAGGCAAACACTGCACCATTTAATATTCCAACATGTACAACACAAGCTGATTCCAACATACAACAATACCATCCTACAACAGACCTCATCCAGTACCCACTAGACCGTGGGGAGGGGGAAGGGCTGAAGCACATGCTCTTCCTTTGTTTGCAAGCCTCATGATCCCTAGGCAAACTCCAATTTGAAAACTCACATTAAGTTGTAGCTCTGTAAATCATACATCCATAAATGATCACAATTATAATAAAGACAATATACCTATCTGACCCATACAACACCATAACTGGGTAGAATTATAATTTCCTTTGTTCACCCCACATGGAAGTAGCCATCTCTAATAAACTGCAGACAATATACCTATCTGACCCACACGGCAATTACTTATGACCATTCAAAGCTGTTATTAATTCAACTTCCATAATATATAACTGATACCACCCTATGATTACATTCATGAGTACACAACACATACCAAGCCTATCTCTCCCAAGCAGAGATATTGTTCAAGCACATGGCAAGGCCCTAACACAGAGCACATGGGAAGGCCCTAACACAGAACACATGGGAAGGCCCTAACACAGAACACATGGGATCTCAATCAACCAGCATCAATCATTTACAAATATTACAAAAACTCCATAATCAATCCCTTTCCTGCATGCTGACAACAGACTATTGTACCCTACAGTGTAGATGAAGAGTACAGATTAGATAACATATCATCCACTGTATGCTAACACAGACTCATGAATATCCTTAGAAAACTACAAACCACACACCATGCTAAGCTAATAACAGATTAACACCAAACATAGCTACAGACACCCAAATAGGCTAAATATTGCACATTTTATACTTAGCTATAACCCAGAGGAACTGAGACCCATTTTTCCGTTGTCTTGTGAGGGAGCGAACCTCTCTCTTCCAAAGATCTGCAAGTGTGTCTGCTGGCTGTGTGTTCTCAGGATGTGCATGCTATGTTTCCGCCCCCTTTTACCTGTGAGGTCATCAGAAAGGGAGTATCCTTTTGGTTACCTGAACTACTGTTCCCAGTTAGCTATCTCTATTGATTAGACTGGAATAACCAGTCCTTTGGACAAAAATGTAAACAAGCCTACACCATGTTATTGTCTTTTGGTAAAGGTTAGAAATCTGTTACAGGGCATTTATTGGACAATTCCAAATGGATACAAAAGGTCTCCAACCTCCTTTTGTATCCCCCACATGCAAAGCTAAGCTGCTATGGCAAACAACATTTCAAATAGTTATTCTCTCTAACATTCATATTTCATAGCCGCATGTTCTGATCTTCATATTGATGTCACCGGAACGCTGTGGAAACAGAGTAGATCAGTACGGCTCCACACACAGTCCAATTGTCATTTACTAAGCCATAGTTACAGAAAACATTCATTTCTTTATATACTGACATTGCGTTTAAACCAAATAATTATCCTTTTTGCGTTACGGGACCATTGCTTTTAAATGTATGTATGCGGGGAAAACAGCACTGAATTGCGTTGTGCGTCTGAGGGTCAGTGGGGCACTCAGCGAGCAGCACTAAGCTGGAAGGGCATCTATGTGTGTGTGTGGCCATGCCAGTATGATTTTGGGAAGGATCACTAAAAAACTGACTGTGTTCTGTTTAACATTGTGTGTATGAGTTGCAGGGAATTTTGCTACTTTTCAAATATAAGTCTGTGTGTGATATTATACACATAAGTCCATGCATGATGGGCCACATGTACACACACACATATATATATATATATATATATATATATATACACACACATATACACACACACAAGCACACATGTATTTTTCTAATATTTTTAAACTGCAATTGCAAAATGTGTTTATACAGTGAATTTAATCCTCATACAGGAAGGAGGCTTCCAGCTGTGCTGTCGGAGCCTCCCTGTTTATTCTGCCTGTTTTGGGTTGAAGATGGGCTTTGTATAGGGATCCAAATGCTAATAAGTTAGTGTTTGTGTTAAATACTGTCTGCCTGTGTTTGAGGAAGGTTGACTATGTACCTTTTTTTTTACAAAATAGTGCTGTGAGATTTTATTTCTAAGATGGAGTCTTGACGCCCTTTACAAGATAACATTGCGCAGATTCCAATTGCAAACAGATTCTGTCTTTGCCAATTATCCGGTTTTGACACCTGATTCCGGGGCCGGCAGCTCCGCTGCATGGATGGAATGCGAACGCAAGCCACAAAGCCACGCTCCCTTGTAGTGACGCTACTAACTAGCGTCACTCCCTCTCCACCTATCGAGCCCTCTCCCTACCTTCCCAGAGATTTACATCATAAGGAGACGGGGCTTATGTCAGCGGTAAAGTGAGGCAGGGCTTAAGTCTGGGGGTGGTACCAACGCCAAGTACTGTACATGAATTAAGAGAGGTGCCATGGTTGTTATATATATATATATATATATATATATATATATATATAAATATATGCATTGTATGCATGCACATACATATATATATATATATATATATTTTATATATACCTGTGTGTGTGTAGGACACATCTCTAATCAGCGCTGAGCATCGGGTGACAGCTCCCAGTGGGCTGGCGGTAGGACAGATCCGGTTCTGGAAGCAGTACACAACCCCGACCTCAGTAGTGAGCCAATCACAGACTGGCGGACAAATAAAAAGTTGAAGGTGGTGGCCTTTTACATTTGGCACTGGCCGCTAGCTACTCACAACTTGCGGACCGGCTCCAAATCACTACCGAAACTTCCTCGGCTCTCCATCCCAGCATTACTCAAAGCAGTCAGTGTCCCTGCATAGTGATGCGCCACCCGCCAGAGCCCGCTGCCAGCTGGGGGACAGGGAGGAGAAGCCGGTCTCTGCCAGCGCCGACTCTGGACAAAGAAATAGAGGTATAGGGGGTGAGAGGAGGACTAAGGCAGTGTGAGATGCGGGGGGTGGTAGAGGGAAGTAGGCAACGCCATGTGCAGGGTGTGAGAGAGGGTTGCAGGATGTACGAGTGGGGAGTAGGTAGTGTGGGGTACAGGGTGTGGGAGAAAATAGTATCCAGTGAGAGGTGCAGGGGTTGAGATAGAAGCAGAGGCTGAATCTTATTATCAAAATCCCTAAAGCTTGGGGAGGGGGGTTTAATTAAAATTTACATACCCCCACTTCAACATTCCCACTTCGAGCACTGTATATATATGTATATATATGCATATATATAATATATATATATATATATATATATATAAGGGCACAGATAATGGCACTCAAATGGACTTGGAAGAAATACAAAGTACTCGGATCTCCTAATCGATAAGGACTATAAGTAGAGCCGCGTACTTTGTATTTTTTCCAAGTCCATTTGAGTGCCACTATCTGTGCCCTTGTGACATACCTTCTGAGTGGAGCACCGTGGCTGCTAGTTTCCTGTTATTGGAGTGCCGGCTTTCGAGGATGATATTTATATATATACTACAACGCCTATTTATGAATAATACAACAGAACTGGCTCTGGGTCTGATTCAGCTTGGATCGCAGTTGCTAATACGCATGCAACCGGCTGATTGTTGCATTCTGCGCATGTGGACGCATTCCAGTGCGCGTGCATGAACCGGCCACTGCAATGGGGACTGCAATCTCCATGGATACGCAGACCCATTGCATAGTGATTGACATGAAGTGCCATTTGTGGGTGGTAACGGGGGGTGGTCAGCTGAACGCAGGCGTGCCAGTGCGTTTCAACACCATTGCAGGGGTGTGCATAAATTATCCCCTGCGATCCCATATACGCAGTGTGAGGTCTCATAGTGTGAGTGGCTGTTAGCAATTCCTGAGTAAGGTCACGGCTCATGCAACTGTGCATATGGGTCCGATGGTACTCGACTGCAGCGATGGTTTCACTTTTCTGCTAAGTATTACGGATGTGTGTATGGTACAGTGGGCGTCCTTATGTGGTGATGAGATTGCATTGCAATCACAGAGGTTTGGCTTGCTATTGCAGTTGAACTGCGTGCGTATGCAGAATTGTGATCCAAGCTAAATCAGGCCTCTGTTGTTCATTTTTTTTTCTCTCTTACAAATGCTCACATGCCCCCACATGTTGGCCACATCCACAATCCAGTACAGGTGAAGGGGGTGCCGCAACATATTCTTGCTCCGGGCACTATGGCTCCTAGCTACACCTCTGGTTGGAACATACAATCAGCCTGCAACTTCTATAGGGCGGCTTATTATATGTACAGTATAATGCTAGGAAGTCTCTCTTTCTCTCTATCTAGTAGTAGATAAGTAATCAGAGCTATAGGATCATATGTGACTGATCTGTTATACAAATAAATGAGTAATAAAGCATGTAGGTACTTACTGGTATCGGATGTACCTCATGTACTCATCCATTTCAAGACTGTTTGAAAAATAAACAGTTAAACAATAAAAAATAAAGGAGTTTTCACCTTCATAATGTGTTAGATTACTTGCTTTTCTTTCTGCATATATTACTATATGTACATACATACATTGCTTTATTTTTCTGCATTTATTCTGTCGTTTTTAGCCATATCATTATATTATCTGGCAGAGCTGTGTAGTTTTGCTGCTATACACGGCAAAGCTGTGATTGGGATACAAATATATCCAATGCACAGAGCACAACAGAGCAGTATTGAGCAATGAAATAAACGCTGAGGGGGGGATTCAATTGTTTAGCCGGCAGCTTTTTTTCTAAGATGCCCAATTTAGCAATTCAATTGTTGCTCTGTCAGGGCGCGATAGACGCTGCCGGTATTTCTGCTCGCACCCTCAGGAGGGTGCAAGCTGAAATGTGTGAGAAATCCCCTGGTTAGGGCGTGCAAACCACAGTTAGTGCGCCCTAACCAGAACGGCTTTAGCCATTTTATATGGCTAAACCCGGGACAAAAAGGGCAATAATTAATGAGCGCCCAGAACATTTGAATTTCAACACTGGGCGCTCATTAATTATCACGCCTTAAAAAAAACAATTGAATCGTCCCCTGAGTATACAGTATAAACCAGAGGTTCCCAACCGCGGTCCTTTAGGCACATTATCAGTCCAGGTTTTAAGGATAGCCATAATTGAGCACAAGTATCTTAATTAGTCCCTAAGTTATTTTGCTTTAACCATCTGTGCTCAAGCATGGCTATAACTAAAACCTGGACTGTTAGGGGCATATTTTACTAAAGCGAGAGGTTTTAGAAGTGGCGTTGTTGCCCATAGCAACCAATCTAAAAGATAATAGCTAGAATCTGGTTTGTTGCTATGGGTAACATCTCCACTTAGTGTGCCTTGGGGATGGAGGTTGGGAAATACTGGTATAAACACATGTCGGTAAATGTAATGGGCACCTATAAGATTTTATCAATTTAGGTAGAAAACACCAGGGGGTATAGTTATGAAGTGGTGGATTTTGCAAGCTGCAGCTTTTTGTCTAACTTAGGCCCGTATTCAATATTGGAGCGAAAAGCTCGTGCTGGACTTTTTGCTCCACATCGGAAGTTTTGCAGGGATAATGTATCGGGTGCTCACCCGCTTTAAATCCGCATTCAATTAGACAGGAGCGAAAACGGGACCCAGCAGAAGGTAAGTATCGGGAAAAAATAGGGATTTTTCGGGATATCATCCAGGGACGCCCTAATGATGTCCTGACATGGGGGATCACTATGGGTACCCCTGTTTTGGCCTGCAGAAGGCAAGTATAGTGTTATATAGCTGCGGCACGTGTTTTTTTCTGCCTGGGAAGAAGGGGTGAAGAAGAGCACTTAGGTTTTTTTTTTACAAACAAAAACTAGGTGCATCAAATTTGGGGTACATGAAAATGGGTGCAAGCCTATTTTTAAGTCCCTAAAGTGCATTTTTAAAATTTTTCAAAAACGCAACTGCCGCTACTACGCACATTCTATTAAACACCTGCCGCATACATGGGGACCCTCCCTGAATTAATTTCGTTAGGCTTTGTTCCCCATACATAATTTTTTTTTTTTAACTCCAAAATTTCACTTATTTTTTTGGGGTGTCCCTATTTTTATTTTTTTACTTCTCTTGACACAGATCATTTTTAGGGGCCATTCCCAGGGGTGCAGGCTATTTTTTTTAAAGCCTGCACCCCTAAACCCCAATACTGAACTTTTTTTCACCACCTATTCTGTGGTGAAAACTTATCCCCATTTTTTTACAAATAATTTTTGCACTGGCAAAAAGTCTTTATAATTGAATACGGGCATAATTAAAATAGGTGAAAATGACATCATATTCAATTTGAGGCTTTTCGTCCTTAGGGCCTGATTCAGAGCTGAACGCTCTGACCAGAGCGCTCGGTCTGAATCAGGGCCCTCCTCCCTGAAAATGGAGCGTCCTCTTGGATGCTCGCATAGCTGTGGGTGACCACCCACAGCATATGCGAGCGTCCATGATGATGGTCGCGATGGTCTTGACCATCGCGACCATCGGGCTTGCGACGGAGACCCTGCGGTAGGGTCTCGCTCCCGCAAGCCCTGGAGTGATTTTGGCTCTATCTGAGCCAAAATCACTCCCACTGACATCACTAGTGATGTCAGTGGGGCCGGCTTCAGACGGTAGGCGTTCCCATGGGAACGCCTCCATCTGGCAGGCACGCCCCCGGCACGCCCACCAAAGGGGGTGTGCTATCAATCAACATCGACAGCACGCCCCCTTTGGTGCGAGACCCGGAGCGATGGAGAGCCCGTCGCTCACCGGGTCTCGCGCATGCGCACGACGGAGCTCCCTCCGTCGTGCGCATGCGCAGTGGGGGAACATCGACCTGCTTGCGAGCGTACTGCCGCTCATGAGCGGGTCTGAATGACCCCCTTAGTCTGTATTCTCTTACACACTGCTGTAGGGTCACTAAGTAACCTACTACCATGGGGCCCACTTTTGCAAAGTGATTTGGACGCATTACTAGCACCCCGTGATCGCATTGCAAGATGCGATCTTAGCGCCGGCATGTATTAAAGAGCCCCCGCAGAGACAGTGGCTCAGAAAGGGGCCGGTCCCTACAAGATGATCAGAGTGCAGAGACCATCTCTTCACTCCTGTGCTGGGCTCAGACCATGCATGCGATGTGTAGTCCATAGGTTACAGAAGCACAGCGCCATCTTTAGTTGTGTCAGCTGCTGGGGCCAAGCTCTGGAATACACTTGGTAAATCTGACAGCATCGCATCCCCCATAGAAACCTAGAGACCGACACAGGAGAGGGACCTCAGAGATATCTGCTGTGGTCCCTCCATAATACATTGCAGGGATACTAATTATTTTGGGATATCCACTGAAAGCGGGTGTTTTTCAGGGAATATGCCACAAATAGTTAATGATAAATGGGCCACTATACCTTTTCAATGTTGGAGAAAACAAGAGAACTTAGAGGAGTCCCAATGGAGAACAGTGAGATCATACAAACTGCACACATATTGTGTCCAGGTTGGAATCATACCCAAAGACCCAGCAATGTGACACAGCAATGCTGACTACTGTGCCACCCTCTACAAGCAGTCATAAGACTTCATATACCTCAGCACAGACCTACAATCACTGACTGTAAGAATAAAGTCATTAGAATTAAATCAAATTCCCATTTGTCTTAAAGATATCAAACCAAATTAAAGTGAATAATACTATTAAGAAAAGTGGAGAGTTGTATAAACAGTAACTGATGGGCATTATCTTCCCCATCATTGTCTTTACAATGACAAAATGGCTCCCTCCCAACATGACAAATTTGGACACATTAGTCATTGCCCCCAATCCGTGCAGACATCACCCTAATCTACCTATGATGCTCCCTTTTACATAAGGCCATAGCCTTGTTTGCCCACTGAAATTCAGATACAGTTGGGGGATTAGTTTTTGTCTGGCCCGGGCAATGGGGAGACCAAATATACAAATCTGGCTGTGAGAGATCCCACATTTTATAATAAGGCCCAAAATGTTGGAACGTTGTCACTGGGCTTACAGAGGTTATTCAAGTAAAATAATCACATAATAATATATCAGAAAAATCAGCTAGTATATATGTGCCTTATATTAATGTGGTTTTATCAGACATGGATTACACAAGTTTTACAATAATATAATTACCACATCTCTGGTTCAGCAAACATCGTGCAGTATTCTTGAGACATTTCTACAAGTAGAAAATATAAAATGTTATGAAATACAGACGTTCACATGACATATTACATATAACATATACGGGCGCCCTGCATTTTGTACTATGGCTGGACACGGCTACATTGGTTTGTATGGACCGGGAGACGTGATGTCATGATTTTCTTTTGCACTTGTATTGTATTGTTCAAAGAAGGCGAGGGCTGGCCGTTGACTGGACCCTGCAGCGGTCGTTGGAGTCCTGGACCTGAGGAGTCTGCTAACCATGGCAGGCACCGTACCGGGAGCAAAGTAAGTCCTGAGAGTCTAAAAATAAAAATGCGGGCGTGGAATCTGGTCGATGAGTAGAAAACTGACCTTGTGAATCGGATGGCCGAGGTATTGAGCGGGCCTGGGTACTTGGGGGAAATGGCTGCTAGAGGTGGTACCTCTAAGCCCCATCATGGGGTATCCCTATGGTGCATGTCACTGACAGAGCGGCCATTGTTGCAGCTTTGTGGGAGGGGGTAGTAATGCCACTCCTGGGCCCCTAAATATGCCTGGACCCAGGTATGTTGTACCGCCTCTCAGTGCCCCAGATTATTGTCTAGCAGACGAGAGCTTAACAGGAAGCTGCCAGCTGTTTCCTCTGGTCTGAGCTGCTGGCACCCAATGAGGGGGTACCATGGAGGCATTAGACACATTGTATGAGAGAGATTATATTGCCTAGGTATCCTCATGGGGGCACTCAAAGCAACATGTGTTATGGCTGGTGAGAGCTGGCTGTAGCTGACATATGGATAGTAACAGTAATGACTGACTCTGGTTTTCCAGGGGCCCTGCTTATTCTGTCAGCAGGGGCGCCGAGAGGGGGGGGAGCGGGTACAGATTACCGGGGCCCGGGCTTCCAGAGGGGCCCGGCGGGGGCCTGGGTCCGGCACCGCTCCCCCTCCCTCACAGCAGCCCAGCACACAGCGTGTGCTGAGCTGCAGTGGAGACTGCTCATGGCTCCTGAGCAGCAGCCACAGCAGTCTCCTATGCCTGTGGGGGGGAGCGATCACACTGATCGCGCCCCCCCTGGCTTTGAGCAGGGCTGAGGGGGCCCAGAGCGCCCCCCTCCCCAGCGCACAGTGACGCTTCGCGGCGCTGCAAATCTTTATTTGTATTTTTTCCCGGGAAGGGGGCGTGGCCATGCCTCTCGCGATTAGGCCACACCCCCTATTACCCGGGCCCGCCGCGGCTCTCAGCGGGCCTGTCTGTCAGTCCCGGGCCCCACAATTTCTGATGGCAGCTCTGAGTAAGAAGATTAATTTCTGAGAAGACTATTCCTTTATACAATGCTCATAGTGTTACCAGGTCTGATACAGACCCAGCATGACAAATTACCCACCACAATGTAATAATCTAGATATAGAGATGTTCCCTAAATCCAGTAAATTCATTAAATCTGGATTTCCAAAATATGCTGGTGTATTACAACAACTTGCTATCAATCTCCTTTAATATAAATGGGATATTTACAAAAAGAACATAAATATAGCATAAAAAGTGACTTATCTAAACATTATTTTCCCAGCCACAAATGAGAATATCAGTCATTACTTCCAATCACTTAATCTCATAATATTTACACATAAACCAGTGAAATGGTTATACAGTATTTATATAAAATATGAGCACAAAAATCTTTTGGCAGAGAAATGGAGATAACAGAACATTTTCCATACTACTTCCTCCAGCAAGCCATCATTTCAAGATTTTCCTACCTGGGATAAATAATGATACAGCCAATTGCTTAATTTACCTATAGTTTTGCTGATTATATTAAAGAATTATAAAAGGGAAATGGGACAATGTCTTTAGGAAGATAAAGTAGATACAGTATAGGCCCAATTGGGGATGAAATTTGGAGTTAACAGAAACAAATAATGGACATTATTAGGGCCACAAAGAAAACCTACCTCAGGAAAGCAACTCGTATTGAGAAGTGAGGTTACCAAGGCAGCAGCCGTGTATATCACGTGTGTGATGTCATAATGTGTATGCTAACTGACTGTGACATCACCAACTGCCATTACCTAATGCAGGGGCTCAGGAAACATTCATATAATGTTATGCTTATTTTCAGTTGGAAGATGGAGAAAATGGAGTGGGCAAATGTTAAAGGACATAGGGGGAGATGTATCAAAACTTGGAGAGTGATAAAGAAGAGAGAGATAAAGTAACCAATCAGCTTCTAACTGCCATTTTACAGGCTGTGTTTGAAAAATAACAGTTAGGATCTGATTGGTTAGTACTTTATCTCTCTCCAAGGTTTGATACATATGCACCATAAACATTAAAGTTCAATTTGAAGATCACTATTTATCATAATCTTTGCATCTATTAGAGAAATTGACTTTTAAATCACCAGTTTTCCAAATCAACCAAATTGTGTTGCCAGACATCCCAAACTGATGGAAATCACCAATTTCTCTGGTGAATCTATGAAATCTGTGAAAGTTTAATATAGTTAATCTTATAAATTAGTAATACTATTTCACTCTACTCAGACACTGAAATGTAGTTAGAGTATTTGGCATGTAGAAGCACTGGAATAAATGAGCCTGTCCATTAGTTATTTCCTCAGATGTACTTATAACCCTGTTAGGAATCAAGAGCACATTAAAATGAATAAAAAAGGTGCCCAAGTAGCTTATCAGAACTAGCCAGATGGACTACTTACAGAGTAACACAACATTTGGAGTTGTTAAGTGAATACTATATGACCTCAGTGGCACACACTGGGCGATGTAACAAGGGGTTATGGGTTGGCAGTAGATATTGGAGACATAAGCTCCGGTTCCCCTCTTTACTATTGAAAGAGTAGTCACCATAGGGGGTTTATCCGCTCACCCCTACTTTTAACCCATTGTAGTCTATGTGCTACTGGAACTTTCTTAAATTATTAATCATAGGATACTATCGGAGCTGATGTCCCAGTGTCCTCAATTACATGGAAAGATCTCACTTTATTCAATCCATTCCCCCCATGAACTGTAATTGGATGTTTTTAATCACATCAATTTAATTTCTACTATTTCCTATACACCTGTGAAATGGCATTATACCAAGAGGGTGCGGGGCCTAATGAGGAAATGTCCCCCCAGCCATGTCCCCATCAAGAGGAGCTGCTTTATCTTTCCTTGGTTATTATGATATATATACAGTCAGGTCCATAAATATTGGGACATTGACCAAATTTTCATATTTTGGCCTCTATTCACCACCACAATGGCTTTGAAATGAAACAAACAAGATGTGCTTTAACTGCAGACTTTCAGATGTAATTTGAGGGTAATCAGATGAACGGTGTAGGAATTACAACGGTTTCTATATGTGCCTCCCACTTTTTAAGGGACCAAAAGTAATGGGACAAACTAAACAATCCTAAAATCTAACTTTCACTTTTTAATACTTTGTTGCAAAACCTTTGCAGGCAATTACAGCCTGAAGTCTGGAACGCATAGACATGACCAGATGCTGGGTTTCATCCCTGGTGATGCTCTGCCAGGCCTCTACTGCAAATGTCTTCAGTTCCTGCTTGTTCTTGGGGCATTTTCCCTTCAGTTTTGTCCGCATCAAGTGAAATGCATGCTCAATTGGATTCAGGTCAGGGGATTGACTTGGCCATTGCATAACATTCCACTTTTTAGCCTTAAAAAACTCTTTGGTTGCTTTTGCAGTATGCTTCGGGTCATTGTCCATCTGCACTGTGAAGCGCTGTCCAATGAGTTCTGAAGCATTTTACTGAACATGAGCATATAATATTACCCGAAACACTTCAGAATTCATTCTGCTGCTTTTGTCAGCAGTCACATCATCAATAAATACAAGGGAACCAGTTCCATTGGCAGCCATACATGCCCACGCCATGACACTACCACCACCATGCTTCACTGATGAGGTGGTATGTTTTGGATCATGAGCAGTTCCTTTCCTTCTCTTCTCTTCCCATCACTCTGGTACAAGTTGATCTTTGTCTCATCTGTCCATAGGATGTTGTTCCAGAACTGTAATGGCTTTTTTAGATGTTGTTTGGCAAACTCTTATCTGGTCTTCCTGTTTTTGTGGCTCATGAATGATTTACATCTTGTGGTGAACCCTCTATATTCACTCTTGTGAAGTCTTCTCTTGATTGTTGACTTTGACACATATACACCTACCTCCTGGAGAGTGTTCTTGATTTGGCCAACTGTTGTGAAGGGGTTTTTCTTCACCAGGGAAATAATTCTTCTGTCATCCACCACAGTTGTTTTCCGTGGTCTTCTGGGTCTTCCGGTGTTGCTGAGCTCTCACCTCACCTCACCTGTCCATGAAATAGCTTTTGAGTTGATAGTCCCATTACTTTTGGCCCCTTAAAAAGTGGGAGGCACATATAGAAACCGTTGTAATTACTACACCGTTCACCTGATTTGGATGTAATTACCTTCAAATTAAATCTGAAAGTCTGCAGTTGAAGCACATCTTGTTTGTTTCATTTCAAAGCCATTGTGGTGGTGAATAGAGGCCAAAATATGAAAATTCTGTCAATGTCCCAATATTTATGGACCTGACTGTATATATATATATATATATACATACAGGGGCGCTGAGAGGAAGGGGGGAGCGGGTATAGATTACCCGGGCCCGAGCTTCCTGAGGGGCCCGGTGCCGCCCCCCCTCCCTCACAGCAGCCCAGCACACAGCGTGTGCTGAGCTACAGTAGGAGACTGCTCGTGGCTGCTGAGCAGCAGCCATAGCAGTCTCCTATGCTTGTGGGTTGGAGCGATCACACTGACCGTGCCTCCCCTGGCTTTGAGCAGGGCTGAGGGGGCTCGGAGTGTCCCCCCTCACCATTGCACAGCGCCGATTTGCGGCGCTGCAAAACTTTTTTCTTTTCGGGCCACACATCCCACGATTAGGCCACGCCTCCTGTTACCCGGGCCTGCAGCGGCTCTTGGCGGGCCTGTATATATATATTTACGTGTGTGTGTGTATGTGTGTGCTATTTATATTTATGTGTGCTATATATCTAAACCTCCCCGTGCAAATCCTGCATTTACCCCTGGACCTATAGTTTTGTATGATCACCTGATGGCACCAGCAATGACAAGTATTTCATTCTTAATCTGCATAGATGTTCAGAAGCTTTTTATTAAGTAGTTCATTCCCTTGTCATCACTTTCATTCTGCTTAATTATGAAAGCTTTTAGTTTATGGATTAATAAGAAAGTTATTTTATTAAATACTGCTTAGCTATTACAATGGTAAATCTTGTGACTTTAATTATGTGTGTAATAAAAAATATAATCCTACCAATGCTAAATAACAGCAAATTGAATATAGAGAATTGTGTATGAAAAGAATACAATAAATAAAATAAATAATATAGACCTCAGCAGCCATTGAGGAGACTGATATTTCATACACAAAGACACTAAGCAGCCCTTAGACTATACTATTACAGGATAAATTACCTGATATCGCTACACTAGATTACATGAAGCTCATAAAATATAAAAAATATACATTTATTATAACAATTTATTACACAATAAAAAACATTCAGACATAATATAATAGTAACATATAATAGCTAATGCTTTCCTAAAAAGACACTTCTCAAATGTTATTCTATTTAAAGCTATATCAACCAGTGTTTGTATTGGTGACTTACTGTATATAATCCATGTACAGTATGTACAAACAAGAGCAAAACGTGCATGCTATATCTATTCCCTGTATATAGTTCATAGCATACAAGAGACAGACTGGGAAAATAATATATAATATATCATATTATATAACAATAAATCTGTAGTAGTAAAATGTTGCAGTCACAGAGAAGTAGAGTGAATTTCAAATAGAGATTTCTAAGGATCACTATCCATGGAGAGCATTCCGGGGTTCCCAACTTAGGATGACCCTAAAGTTCACTCGGTGCCGTAACTAGGGACGTGCGAGCAGTGCTGGTGCACAGGGTGCAGGGCCCTGGAGGCAGCACAATCTCTGCTACACGGCACCTGCATTTGACTTGCAGGGTGATTGGAATGGCCTCTGTGCAGCCATTAGTACTTCCGCAGTGCCGGCCAGGGCATCCAAGGGAACCTCCGGAATGCAGCCTGTAGTCAGAGCTCTACTTTCCAGAGCCGGCTTCTCCACCCCGTAGGCATGACGTCATTACGTCATAGGTTTAGGGGGCGTGGGAAGGCACAGAGAACACTGCCATCCTGTTACAGTGCTGCTTCCACTTTGTCTTCTTCAGCTGTCTGCACCCAACTTCTGATGGCTACTGTGCTTTCATCTAACAGGTTTTACTGGTATAGTTCCCAATGATAGAGATGTAAGGCATTGTAACGTGGTCTGTGTGCAAATCGCCACTGGACTCTGGAGAGAAGCAGAAGTGCGTCTTTACTAGCTGAAGTAATGCTGAACAATAGCTTTGGAGGCAGTTCCTGTATAACAAAGTAGATGGCAATGATGTAACTTCTGCCATCCACATACAGCAAACATCTACAAAATAAAGAACAATAAACAGGTTTGTGTGTGTAAGACAGTGTGACAGGTGTTGGATGCAGGGACCGTGTGCAACAAAGAACAAATGTAAACTGGTAAAAAATGGGGGATTAAGTAACATAATCCTGAAATTCTGGATTAGACCTGGAAATTCTCCCAGACCTGGTGATAAAGAAAGGGGCTAGTGCTGTGTCCTGTACCTGAATAGGCTCAATACTGGATTTATTGTCCGTGCTGATGGGTGTTCTGACTAGGGGTGTGCACCGGCCACTTTTCGTGTTTTGGTTTTGGATCTGGATCTTTCTTCGTGTTTTGGATCTGGATTGGTTTTGCCAAAACCACCCTTCGGTGTTTTGGGTTCTGGGTTTTGTGTTTTGGATCTGTATTTTTTTTTAAAAAACATAAAAACAGCTAAAATCACAGAATTTGTGGGTTTTTCTGCTCCTATGCTATTATTAACCTCAATAACCTTAATTTCCACTCATTTCCAGTCTATTCTGAACACCTCATACCTCACAATAGTGTTTTTATGTCCAAAAGGTTGCACCGAGGTAGCTGGATGACTATGCTAAGCGACACGAGTGGCCGGCACAAACACGTGGCCCATCTAGGAGTGACACTGCAGTGGCAGACAGGATGGCAGTTTGAAAAACTAGGCCCCAAATAGTACATAATGCAAAGAAAAAAAAGAGGTGCAAGAATGGAATTGTCCTTGGGCCCTCCCACCCACCCTTATGTTGTATAAACATGACATGCACACTTTAACAAACCAATCATTTCAGCGCCAGGGTCTGCCACACGACTGTGGCTGAAATGACTGGTTCGTTTGGGCCCCCACAAAACAAGCTGGCAATTAATCTGTACCTGCACAAACTGGCTCTACGGAGGCAAGATGTCGTCCTCATCCTCCTCATCCACCAATTCCTCACCCTCTTCAGTGTTGTGTACATCCTCATCCTCACAGAGTATTAATTCCTCCCCGCTGGAATCCACCACCACAGGTCCCTCTGTACGTTCTGGAGGCTGGTCTCCCTGGAAGAGTTGATAATTAATTTTTATGAACATCATCTTCTCCACATTTTGTGGAAGCAACCTCCTACGCCTTTCGCTGACAAGGTTCCCGGCTGCACTAAACACTCTTTCGGAGTACACACTGGAGCGGGGCAACTCAGGTAAAATAGAGCCAGTTTGTACAGGGTCCTCCAAATTGCCTCTTTTTCCTGCCAGTACAGGTACGGACTGTCTGACATGCCTACTTGGATGCTGTCACCGATGTAGTCCTTTAACAGACAGACGCACGCTTGTCGCTGCTGCTTTGAGGATGCAGGTGCGGCTACAGCCCACACAATTCACAAAGATAGAAAAAAAAAGAATTTTTTTATTGTTTGTGGAGCGCACTTTGAGGGTTACACCACCCTTTAACAGACAGATGCACGCTTGGCGCTGCTGCTTTGAGGATGCAGGTGCGGCTACTGCGCATACATTTCACACACAAACACAGAAAAAAAGAAGATTATTTTATTTTGTTGGAGCGCACTTTGGGGGTAACACCACCCTTTAACAGACAGACGCACGCTTGTCGCTGCTGCTTTGAGGACAGTATCATATGCAGTGACAGTAGACTTGTCAGAAATAGTTGGCACGTCCTTCAGTCCAGACCAGATGTCCAAACCGGCCCTTGACTTATGACACAGGCGCACGCTTGGCGCTGCTGCTGTGTTGATGCACGTGCGGCTACATCGCATACAAGTCACAAACACAGAAAAAAAAGAAGAATTTTTTCATTGTTTGTGGAGCGCACTTTGAGGGTTACACCACCCCTTAACAGACAGACGCACGCTTGTCGCTGCTGCTTTGAGGATGCAGGTGCGGCTACAGCCCACACAATTCACAAAGACAGAAACATTTTTTTTTTTTATTGTTTGTGGAGCGCACTTTGAGGGTTACACCACCCTTTAACAGACAGACGCATGCTTATCGCTGCTGCTTTGAGGATGCAGGTGCGGCTACTGTGCATACATTTCACAAAGACAGAAAAAAAAGAAGAATTTTTTTATTGTTTGTGGAGCGCACTTTGAGGGTTACACCACCTTTTAACAGACAGACGCACGCTTGTCGCTGCTGCTTTGAGGATGCAGGTGCAGCTACTGTGCATACATTTCACAAAGACAGAAAAAAAATAATTTTTTTATTGTTTGTGGAGCGCACTTTGAGGGTTACACCACCCTTTAACAGACAGACGCACGCTTGTCGCTGCTGCTTTGAGGATGCAGGTGTGGCTACTGCGCATACATTTCACAAAGAGAAAAAAAAGAAGAATTTTTTATTTTGTTTGGAGTGTACTTTGGGGGTTACAGCACCCTTTAACGGACAAGCCAGCCGGCCCTTTACTTATGACACAGGCGCACGCAGTCGCTGAGTGGCAAAAGTGGGCAGAAATTTTTTGGGCCACCCAAAGCGTCTCCTTCACGCCCCTGTCGCTTTACAGAAAATTCTGTACCAAGTTTATTGTGTGAGCAAAACATGGGACGTGCTGGAATTTGCCCAGATGTAATGCCCGCACAATATTGGTGGCATTGTCAGATATCACAAATCCCCAGGAGAGTCTAAGTGGGGTAAGCCACTGGGCGATGATTTCCCTCAGTTTCTCTAAGAGGTTGTCGGCGGTGTGCCTCTTACTGAAACTGGTGATACACAGTGTAGCCTGCCTTGGAACGAGCTGGCGTTTATGAGATGCTGCTACTGGTGACGCTGCTGTTGTTGCTGCGTAAGGTGATACATTTACCCAGTGGGCTGTCACAGTCCTTAGTCTGCCCTGTTCCACTTGTCCACATGTCCGTGGTTAAGTGGACATTGGGTACAACCGCATTTTTCAGGACACTGAGGACACTTTTTCTGACGTTTCTGTACAGTCTCGGTATCGCCTGCCTAGTGAAGTGGAATCTAGACGGGATTTGGAACCGGGGACACACTACCTCCATCAATTGTCTAAGTCCCACTGCACTAATGGCGGATACCGGACGCACGTCTAACACCAACATAGCAGTCAAGGCCTCAGTTATACGTTTTGCTTCAGGATTACTGCTGTCGTACTTCATCCTCCTCGCTAAGGACTGTTGGAGGGTCAATTGTTTAGTAAAAGTAGTGGTGTTCCTACTTCCTCTCTGGGATGATGAACAACTCCCAGCAGCAGCAACAGCACTAGGAGGAAGTGGTTCTTGATCTTTCCCTATTTTATTTTTATCGGAGAAAGTTTGGTCCTCCATTTATGTTATATTGATATATACGTGCGGCTAAGGCGCACACAAACACAGAAAATATTTTTTTATCTTTGTTGGAGACTAGTGCACTTTGTGGGTTACACCACCCTTTAAGAAATGAGCCAGCCGGCCCTTTACTTATGGGACACAGGCGCACGCTTGGCGCTGCTCCTTTGTTGATGCACGTGCAGCCGCAGTGCACACAATTCACAAACACAGAAAATATTTTTTTATTTTGTTTGGAGTGTACTTTGGGGGTTACAGCACCCTTTAACGGTCAAGCCAGCCGGCCCTTTACTTATGACACAGGCGCACGCTTGCCACTACTTTGTTGATGCACGTGCGGCTACTGCGCACACAATTCACAAACACAGAAAATATTTTTTTATTTTGTTTGGAGTGTACTTTGGGGGTTACAGCACCCTTTAACGGACAAGCCAGCCGGCCCTTTACTTATGGGACACAGGCGCATGCTTGGCGCTGCTCCTTTGTTGATGCACGTGCAGCCACAGTGCACACAATTCACGAACACAGAAAAAATATTTATTTTTTTTGCACTTGGGGGGAGCACCCCTGATGGACAGAGCACCCCCTGGACAACACTACAGCACCCCTTTAGGACTGGGACACTGCACAGGACTTTGGAGTGGACACAGCCCCTATGGACAACTGACTGCACAACACAGTCCAGCCAGCCCCTATGGACTTTGAAGGAGTGGACACAGCCCCTATGACCAACAGCAGCACAGCGCAGCACAGCACTACACTACACTACACAGCCCAGCCAGCCCTAACTCCCACCCTCCCTCTTCACTGTCCACAGCCAAGTGAGAAAATGGTGCCGACGTGGGTACCTTATATAGGTTCCAAAACCCGCGAGACCCGGAAGACGGGATGATGACGTTTTGCCTCGATTTCAGATCCGAGTCAGGCGGGAAAAGTCGAGCCTGGCTCGGATCGTCCTCGGATTGGGGGGGCTCGGGGGGGTTCGGATTTCAGAAATCCGAACCCGCTCACCCCTAATATATACATGTGTCTGTATATATATAATATATATAATAAACTGTATATATATAATAATATATATATATAATATAATATATATAATATATATATAATATATATTGAGAATAAACACCTAAGTTGATTCACGAAATTTACAGCCTCTGAGTGCCACTCTGTCCTGGTTGATGTGCACGGAAGTTTTTTTCTTGGAGAGGGCACCGGAGCAAGTATACCCTGCGGGCACCGGAGTGCTGGGTATTGCAGTTCTTTTATATATATGTATATATATATATATATATACATGTAATATTTACACATGGATATATATATATATATATATACATATATATGTATATAGATTGTGTGTGCTGCCCCCTAACCGATGTCAAACAATCGATTATGGTACAGCTGTCAATGACCAGAACTACACTATACCATAAATATGTTTATTTTTATGGTATATGGTGTTTAAAAAATTTTTTTTTATTGGAATAGTTTTAAAAGATGTTCTTGACCTAATTCAATCATAAAAAAGAGCAATTAAAAACACTAGTTAATATATTTATAAAATGCTCTATGTTACTGAGCTGAATAATATATAGTAAATAATAGTAGTGTTTATATTATCATCATTATTGTCCTGTAATAATATAGTAATGCAAAACTGTTCAGTGCTGGAAACTCGGTATAACAAAACATACAAAAAACAAATCCTACACAGAAACATGTGCATATGAGGTTGACTGAGATAGTGCAGCCATGAGACAGAGGGCGCTGCTTGTAGGGGGTTACAATAAGGTGGGAGAGGGGTCTATGCTTCCATGCTAGGAGCGAGGTGCTAGTAACTCTAATAATGTCATCATTTACTATTCATGTGTACGTCAGGGTCCATTAGCTAAAGGGGATCTAGCTGCAACCCTGCCTTCATTACCCCTACCTCCGTAACTCAAAGTGTGCCCTTACCCTGCCTGTAACTCTCATTATTCCTGCCACTCATACTGCCAGTCACTTACTCTGTCCCCTCATAGTCCTGTCATTCAGTCACATTCACCTTTGTATCACTCACACTGACCCTCAATGTCCCTACACTCATCATTTACAGTAGTCCTGCCAGTCACACTATCACTCAAGCTACGTACCACACAAAACACCAACAATGTCACTGTCACACACTCACCCTGGCACTCACACTAAATAACACACAATCACTTCGGCATGCATGTGAAGAGTGGTGGGATGCATCCCATTCTGCATGTTAATTTTTGTGTGGATGTTTTTTTGCTATATATGTATTGTAAGAGAGTAATAGCTGAATCCACACTAAATACTCACACACACACATACACACATGTGCACACACACATACACTAACTCACTCAGAAATGCAAGATCCACACTGGGCTCTATGTAAAAAGCAAAGTGTAAATCGACATAAATAGACTGCAGCTTTTTCCAAATAGTTTTTGCGTACAACTAAGAATCAGGCTTTATGAGGAGGGATCCTGTCCTCTTCGTCAGACCTCACCCCTTCAACAGACCCCGCCTCTATTAGGGCTGCTTCTATAAATTTCCCGGGTTGGTTCACCAGCCCAATCCGCCCCTCCCAGCCCCTATGGACAACAAACTGCACAACACAGCCCAGCCAGCCCCTATGGACTTTGGAGGAGTGGACACAGCCCCTATGGACAACAGCAGCACAGCACAACACAGCCAGCCCCTATGGACTTTGGAGGAGTGGACACAGCCCCTATGGACAACAGCAGCGCAGCACTACACTACACTACACAGCCCAGCCAGCCCTAACTTCCCCCCTCCCTCTTCACTGTCCACAGCTGAGTGAGAAAATGGCGCCGACGTGGGTACCTTTTATAGAGTCCAAAACCCACGAGATCCGGAAGGCGGGATGATGACGTTTTGCCTCGATTTCAGATCCGAGTCAGGCGGGAAAAGTCGAGCCTGACTCGGATACGACTTGGATCGGGGGGGCTCGGATTTCAGAAATCCGAACCCGCTCACCCCTAATTATAATGTGAGTAGACTGTGAAAAAAGTTCTACAGGCCTGGGGTCAAGCCACAAAAAACAAAAACTGATATGAAATGTGCAATTTGGTCATGTTGTCTTACCCCAATGTCCAGCACTTTGGCAGATGGCAGATGCCATAGTGCACAATGGGACATATCTCTCTTCATGGGTGAAAAAGGTGAGTTTTGACCTTACACATTTTTGCATTTGTCCAAGTCGGACAAACGCAAAAATGTTTGTTCCGAGTCGGACACAACTTGGCCGTTTCTGTCTTTCCGTGAAATAGTGCATTTTGGGTCAGGAACTGGGAGGTGGCCCACAGATGTACAAGTGAAATCCCTGGTGGGCTCCACCCACTTCCTCTAGGGGTGGAGCAGGATCATGGATGAATTTGGGTGCTTGGTTTGTTTCTATGGAAACTACACCAAGATGAGCACTCCTGCCGATTAAAGTGGGTAGTCCTGACACACCCCTGTCCCATCCTTTATAAAGGGGTCTTGCTTTTTGCATGTCCTCTCTAAATGGTTGGCCAAGTTCCTCTGTGGTGGCTGACCACACCCCTTATCTTGGGCCCCTACCACTGCATTCACTGGTGGGCCTTTCATGCCCCAGTCTGACACTGATGAGTGGCATTGGTTTTCTGTAAAAGGAAAAGTACTCTCCAGCTCTAATAGGAACACATAAAATGTATTTAGAAATCCACTAGTGATCCTGTCTATGACACTAATTCTATTTGGGGTAATACCCCTTGTTCCCACGATTGTGAATCATTGATGAGAAATGTGTCTGTGACACTATTATACTCAAAAGGTCATATACCTTACTCACATATTGTAAGCTATATAAACCAGAAATGTCCAAACAGCAAGTAAAAGTAATTTATTTATTTATATATAGAGTTAAGCAATTATACCTGGCTCTTTTTTTCAAATAGCAAATTGCCATGGAGATAAGTGTACAAATATTGCAATATACGCTTTTCTAGCCATTTCAAACAACATATTGCATCTGAAGATGGGCGGTAGAACTGCGCTCTCGTTGACCAGGGCGTGGTGTGTTGTGGTTTCGGGGTGCTGCACCTTTGTGTGGGAGTACCTTTCCCACACTGAAAACGTATGGGGGTAGGGGGGGTAAGGTGCGCTCTTCCTGCTAGTAGTGGTGATGGTGATGACTTGTGTGTGTTTGTGAGTGGTGTTAATTAGAATGTTTCTTCTGGTGGTGGTGGTGTTTTGGGAGTGAGGAGGGTGTGATTGGGTATAGAGTGTAGTTTGGAGTAATGTGAAAAGGGGAATGGAATAGGATCAAAATGAGGCCAGCGAGACACAGTAATTTGGGGCAAAATCTTTTATTGAGTAGTCACAATGCTGCTCTGTTAAGATCCCAGGCAGGTGGGTGGGGTTCAGTGATGAGTGGTGATGAGACTGGGGAGGTAGGTGGACCCTTTTAGGGGGCTCCTTCCCGTGCGGTTCAGTGACCTTGCACGTCACCCCTGCTGGACCTATTGTCGACAGTCTAGGAAGTCTCGGGGGGTGGGGGGATTTGCAGAGTGGGTTGGAACACCTGTGCGGCGTCCCACGTGTTGGTGTGAGTCTTGGCAGTACTTACCTACCGGTAGGTTTTTTGTTATGGTGATGTAGGTCGACGTTGCGGCCGTTGCAGATGGGTTGGAAGCTGCAGGTTTGTTGGTGAGCTGGATCAGCGTGTTGCTGGTGTGCTGCAGGTGCACGGCTGTTCTGATTGGTCTGCGGAGGTCAGCGACCGGAGTATGCAGCTGAAGTTGGCTCTTGGTCTTGCCGCTGGTGGTGCGGAGCCAGAGATGTGGATGGGTGAGCCGCTAGGAGGCTGGGTTGCAGCATGTGTGCTGGGACCACCACTAGGGGGTGGTCTGCCCGGTATACTAATTCAAAAAAAGCCAGGGAGGATGTGGAAAGTGTGACCGGTCACTGGCTGGGCGGACTTGCGGCCGGATGTGCGGGATGCTCTTATCACTGACGGTCCCTCGTGGAAATGGGGATCGACGGTGGAGACACCCCTGGCCAGGAGTGAGTTGCTGAGCACCCCTGGGAGCAGGGAGGAGAGAGGCTGGTCCGGGGTGGAGCCGGTCACTGGAGGTGTGAGCAGTGCGGACCAGCAGGCGGGTGGGCTGAGAACTTTCTGCACTGGTGGTCCCTGGTGGGGATGGGGATCTTTAGTGGAGGTCAGCCTGGATCGGTGTCGGGTTTGATGTGAGGGTCTCCAACGCGTTTTGGCACAGGTGCCTTCTTCACCTCCTTTTTTTTTTTTTTTTTTTAGGGAAACAAGATTGTACGCATGTTTGTTATTTTTCTTCATGTTTTGGGGGCCAAGAAAACAATCGTCCTTTTGTTTTTTGCTAAGTGTTAATTAAAACTCTTAAATTATTTTTAACCCTTGGTTTTTTTAGTCAAAAATAATGATTAGATTTCCGTTGGATTGTTTGTAATTTTGTTTCCGGGATTACCTTTTAACCAGTTTTGGAATAAATTAACAATAGAAATTTGCAGATTTTTAACCTTTTTTTTTTTTTTTGTTTTGTTTTTTGCCATAATAAAATCTGGATAACGTAAAAACAAATAACAAATTATTTTAGCAACACACAAACAAAATAAGTGCCATTTGAAATCCACAAACAAACACAATTTAAAAACAATTCACAAGAAAGGAGAGGGAGGTTTTGGGCATTAAGGAATATGGGGCAAACACAGAGATGGATTGTGGGAAAATTAGCCAGTGCTGTCATCGCCTTTTGGCCCGTTTGGCCGGGGTAGGGAGGGAGCCTGAACGGGTCCGGGATGTCCTTCGGCTGGCCTGGCCAGAGGCAGATGTTGTGGCCTCTGGACTAGGCATAGGGCTAGGCACATTTGGAGGGATGGCTGTTGTTGTGCCAGAGGTGGAGGGTCCTGATGTTCCGGCAGGAAGGGAGGCCGGCTACAACATGTGCTGGCAAATGAGCTGCTCCAGGGCATTTGCTATTCGCACGTTGGCCCCAGTATTTTCCGCCAGGGCCTTAGCAATGGTCACATTGGCCGCAGCACTTTGCTCCAGGGCGTCCGCCACCTGTAGCAGACTGGTGTCCAGCCTCAGCAGAATCTCGGTGTGCTGATCCGTTTTAATATTGAGATCAGTGAGGAGGGCCACTGCCTGCGAGGGGGAATGCCCTGGACTGTCTGCCACAGGGTCCCCAGCCGGATCTACTGCTTCCTCCCCTGCAGAGCCAGCAGAAATTCTGTGGCCAAAGCTCATCCGCCTGTGTCTCTGATAAAAAAGAGAAAAGAGTAACATTATAATCTAGATATTGTCCCAAACACATTTCTGAGTTGTTAACATTACAACATTTACCTTGGGCAACATGAGGAGCCGCAAAGTCTGGCATGTCGGTATCCATGTTCGACACGCCAAACACCTCCTCATCCTGCACACACCCCTGGGCCATCTCCTCCAAATCTGTGAGCTCCAGTGACACAGAGGTGGGACCCCCACCTGTCCCCCCTGCATGCCTAGCCCTATCAGACAGTTTTTGCTTAAGCCGATTTTTGAAGTCGCTCCATCTGTGGGTTAAAAAGTTGGCATTATTCCTGCAGTATTTGGACCTGAAAACACTTTTTTATCAAATGTAGTTTTTACGTACCGGCGTTTGACCTCCCGGGTTGAACGTTCAAACTCACCCACCCTATTGACACCACTGGCTATGTCATCCCACATTTTCCATTTCTGGCTTGCACCCATATTCCTTGGTCCCTGTGGAAGGTTGTCATTGCACATTTGCACCAAAACCTCCATCTCCTTTCTTGTGAATTGTGGCTGGCTTTTTTTTTTTTGTTTAGTTGGCCTACTAGGCCCAGCAGCCTCTTCCATGGCATCCTCCACTCCTTTTTTTAAAATGTAATTAAAATTTATAATGTAAAATGTTCCCAAAATTATTGTTAAACATAATCCTTTAGCCCAAAAAAAGACAAATACTTACCTGGCGCCTCTTGGCCAGTGCTTTGCTGCTCTGTAGTCATTTTGGTCCTTCAGTTCTCACTACAGCAGACTGATTTCGGTTTTCAGTGACGTTTTTATACATGCGTCAGCATTATTCGGCTGCATCATTGATTGTGCGCTCCTATTGTCTGTCCTTAATTTGAGCGGGAAAATAAAGACTATTTATGGCTTGGCATGACTCGAGTCGAGGTGGCATGTTATGATTGTTGGAGGTTTTGCGTTGGAGTGGATTGTTGGCTGATTTTTGAGTAGAAGGAGGAATTTTTTTGTGGGATATTTTTGTTTTTTTTCTTCTTTCTTTTCCGTTCGCTTTTTTTTTTTATTGTTTGGCTATTTTTATTTGAATTTTTGAGTAAGTATTTTAAAAAACCACCGTAAAAAATAATAGTAAATAGTTTACTAATGTTTTTAATATTTTTTTTTTACAGTTATTTTGGCATTGCCCCAGTGATGTTTTTGAACTTTGGGATATTTGTCTGTTTTTGGTAAGTGTTTTTGGTTTCATGAATTTACAAATTCGATGTGTTGGTCTTAGCATATGTTTCGCTAAGTAATCTTGTTTCTTTTCTGGGAACAATCATGTCTTACCACTAAATGTAGCGTACTATTTAGCGCACTAATGTGTCCTTAATTAACTGTAAAAGTTGCGTACTATTTAGCGAACTAATGTGTCCTTAATTAACTGTAAAAGTTGCGTACTATTTAGCGAACTAATGTGTCCTTAATTAACTGTAAAAGTTGCGTACTATTTAGCGCACTAATGTGTCCTTATTTAACTGTAAAAGTTGCGTACTATTTAGCGCACTAATGTGTCCTTATTTAACTGTAAAAGTAGCATACTAGTTAGCGAACTAATGTTTTTTGAATTTTTCAGTGTAAATTCATGTTTTACCACTAAATGTAGCGTACTATTTTCCGAACTAATGTGTGCTCCCTTCTCTATTTTTTCGCCAAAGAAATTTGTTTACAATCATAGTTTATTAAATTAATCTTAAGAATATTCTCTACTTTTGAAATGTAGGTTGTTCTGCACATGACAAGTCCCAGGCCTGTAAGCATCTTTGGATTTCTTAGAAAAGATAAGTATATTTTTCTTTACACATTTGTCTAAAACAATAACTACCTGGCTTAACATTTCAGGTTGATGTTGGTCGTATTATATTGACCATGGTTCCAGAACCCGACCAACCTCAACTTCGTCCCAGGCATAGGCCTCGTAGGCGTGCAAGGCCCCAGATATATAGAACATGTGTCACCCTTTTTGGAATGCCAGATGATGAGGTATTAAGGCGATACCGTCTTCTGCCACAAATCATCATAGACACTCTCTCATTAATAGAGAGTGATCTTGAACGGCAAATTGACAGTCCTACAGCAATACCACCACTTACGCAATTAATGTCGGTGTTACATTTTTGTGCCTCAGGATCCTTTCAAACCACTGTGGGAATAGTTGCTGGAATCTCACAATCCTCCTTTTCAAGGATCCTGAGGGCAGTGATGGAGGCCCTTTTTAAACACCTCCATCATTTTATTAAAATGCCATTGGATATGGGTTCCCTTAATGTGGCGAAGGCTAATTTTTACCAAATAGCTGGCTTCCCACACATCATAGGGGTTGTGGATGGCACTCACATACCACTTCAGCCTCCAGCAAGGCTGGAGGCTATATTTAGGAACCGAAAGCACTTTCACTTGATGAATGTAATGGTGGTATGTGATGCCTCCCTCCAGATCCTGTCCCTGAATGCCAAATTCCCCGGCAGTGCACATGATTCCTTCGTCATCCGGCAATCAGGGATTTGGCACAAATTAAACAACCTCCAAGCTGGTGATGCGTGGCTTCTGGGTAAGTTGAAACCTTCTGTTGAAACCAATGCAAATCTTGTTATACAATGGTCCTGATGTTTTTTTATATATTTTCACAGGAGACAGTGGTTACCCTTGCACGCCCTGGCTGCTCACTCCTTATTTGGTTCCCACACCAGGGCCACAAAGTGAGTATAATTCCGCACTTACAGCCACCAGGCAGGTGGTGGAGCACTGTATCTGCCTTTTAAAAGGCCGATTCAGATGCCTCCACCGCTCTGGTGGCGACCTCATGTATTTGCCGGCTATGGTTTCGAAAATTGTGGTCCTGTGTGGGATATTTCACAACATCACCATAAGGAGTGGTGTCCCAATGCAGCCAGAGGATGCCTTGCCTGAGGATGGCTCCCCCGAGGTTGGTCGGAGGTCAGTATGTGGGGGGGCCATACGTGATGAAGTGGTGGCCAGATTTTTTAGGTAATTATTTCCAGCCAATTTTTTTAATTGCCCCAATGTAGACATGTAATATTTTATTGTTCACTTTTAACTTTTTTTTTACTCCCTAAAATGACCATAAAAATCCATGCCTACTACCTGATCAACACAAATGACTTTCTGTGGACACATTGGATATAACTTCGGGAACAATGATTTCTTCTCCTCATTTGTGGATTCATGTTGGCATGCTACTTCTTCAAACAGTTCCTGATTTTGTTTTTTTGTGGGTTTGGGTGATTTTTTGACTTGTGTGTGTTTGCAATGTTTGTATTTATTGTGTCATTTCACTTGGTGTTTATTATTTGTGTGGATTAAAGTTTTTTTTTGATGTTAAAAAACCATTTCCATCGTAAATTACAACCAAGTGTAACCTGTTTAAAAAAATTCAAACTTGATTAATAGCTAATCCTGTAATTTCTTAAATTACAGCCTGCTTTGTGGCTAAAAACAAACACCAAAGGTATTATGGTGAATCAATATATTTGCCAATGTAGGCCTAAGCAGGTTTGTTTTAATTTTTACATTACCCCCAAAAAAGAACAAACTATTTTTGCCGTTAATTCTACAAACCTATTGGTATTGTTAGGTGTTTAATGTACCAGCTTACATACTTACATGAGCTTTCTACAATCCAATTTACATTACTTAAAAACTCATGGTAAAATAGTAGACTTATGCAAGGTTCAACAATCTAAGATTTACAGACAAGGAATGAGACTTAAATAAATCAAAATAAATTGTATTTTTTACAAATTTTTTTTAGGAAAAAACAAAAAAATTAGTGGTGCAGGCGCGCCATAATGTGATCCAACGCCACTAGCATGGCAACTACATGGCCCCTCAAATTCTGCAAGCCTGCATAAATGTCTTCGTTACGCCTCTGGTCCTCTGTGGGTAAAAAAAATGTGCGGATTACTAAAATGACACATTAATTTATATGTGAAAAAACAACTACAAAACAAAAGGAATGCCAAACAAAAATATTGAGGAAAATCAAAGCCAAAAAATATTTGGAAAAAAAAACATAAAAGAGAGTTACAACTACGCAAAAATACAACATTTGTTGGTACCGTAAACAAGAAAGACACAAGTATGAGTGTTTGGACATGTGTCATATGTGTAAGGGGAAAACATCCTAGACATTGTTTCACAAAGATATATTTAAAAAACATTGGAACTACTTTACTATTTAGAACTGCACAGGCAAAAGGACAACATCAACCAAAATAAAGCAAACATTACAAAAACCATAGTTTAAAATGTAAACATACCGGGAACATTGCTGACTGGGCCTGGAGCCCCGAATTCCTCCTCATCAGAGGTGGGTCAGTGGCTCAGGGAAGGAGGAGGGGTGATGTGGGATGAAGTGGAGGGTGAGGAAAAGAGGGGGGGTTTGAGTGGAGGGGGAAGTTGGAGGGATGGTAAGGTGAGGAGAGGGAGGGGACTGATGGGCGGCAAGGTCTGGGGTGGAGGAGGAATTTGGGGAAGAGTGGGCAGAGGAGGTTTGGGTGGGAGTGGGGGATAGGGGACGAGCCCGACGTCGGTGACGTTGGAGACGTCGTAGTCTGCGCTCAGCCCCTAAATGATGTTGAAAAATTTATATTATTACATATTTAATATTTTGATTCCCAAATTTACACACCAAAAAAAACAAACAGGGCTATACGGTAAACATGCACACGCAGGTATGTCCAAAAGAAAGAAACAGGGCTATACAGTAAACATGCACATGCAGGTATGTCCAAAAGAAAGAAACAGGGCTATACGGTAAACATGCACACGCAGGTATGTCCAAAAGAAAGAAACAGGGCTATACGGTAAACATGCACACGCAGGTATGTCCAAAAGAAAGAAACAGGGCTATACGGTAAACATGCACATGCAGGTATGTCCAAAAGAAAGAAACAGGGCTATACGGTAAACATGCACACGCAGGTATGTCCAAAAGAAAGAAACAGGGCTATACGGTAAACATGCACACGCAGGTATGTCCAAAAGAAAGAAACAGGGCTATACGGTAAACATGCACACGCAGGTATGTCAAAAAAAAAGAAACAGGGCTATACGGTAAACATGCACACGCAGGTATGTCCAAAAGAAAGAAACAGGGCTATACGGTAAACATGCACATGCAGGTATGCTTACATTTTAAATAAAATACAAAAAAAACCTTACTTTCTTGTATTTGCTGACGCAAATTGGCCAACAAGCGTGGGGATCGGCGCCTCAGATCGGACCACCTTCTTTCGAGTTGGCCGATGTTTCTACGGTAGCCAATCGTACGCAGGCGGCGCCGCACCTCCGCGTAGGCAAGCCGCTTGCTGAGGTTAGTGATGGGGGCCGGATGCTCCGTGATTCCCCGGTCCATCACATCAGTGAGGACCAGGAGTTCACGGCGACAAAAAGCGGCGGCTCTCATGATGGCAATGATTTTTTTTTTACACAAAACAGTTTTAATAAAGGTCCTATAAAAAATTTGATTGGATAATGTACTTTGGAAATTAACAGAAACCATTCTATTGGTTAATGTATGAGTCATGTGACCTACACACTAACAAATATAATGTGAGTTATGATAGGCTTGATGCAGTGACATGCGTAAGCTAATTTAAATAATTTAAAAAAAAGGTACAAAATCGGCCTATACAAAAAACGCAAAACAATAGCATTCAAACAAACTTTTAATTTTGAAAAACCATCCCCTTGGTCCAACCGTACGAAGAAATGACACACACTAACAATAATAAAGTTTATTGACATTGAAAAAAAAAAAACGGATTGCAAACATGTGAATAACAGTTAAGCTAATTAATATAGTGATTGCCATTAATCGATTCAAGCATTAATCGATTCAAGTAGGTTTGCTGAATGAAATAGCAGGCAATCGAAAAATGATAGGGCCACTTCCGGAATTGACTTGTGCGAGCGTTCCCTGAGACAGACGGTCGCTATTTTGAACGTTCGCTAGCTAGAGGAGGGGTTGGGAAACTATGGGGCGGAAGATTAGCTGCGAGCGAACATACAAGCGAGCGCTTGAATTAACATTTTTTCGCTCGTACAGCGGACGAGCGGACGGCCACTTGCGTCCTGGTCTGAATCAGGCCCACAATTCCTTGCATTAATTGAACAGATATTTGCATTAGCATAGTAAATCAGGCTCCTGTGGCTGCCCGCAATTACAGCCACTTTGCGACTCAGAATCAGTCCTAGTAAGTGCAATTGGTGTTATATTATTTGTTTGTTTTAATAGACTATCACTTTTCTGCAAGCAACAGATATACTGTATGTATTATTACTAATAAGTTTCTGTATTGGCTTGCCTTCCCTTGCCTCACTTGCTTTTCTTACACTAACTATTAAAATATCACTCAGGCTTTAATTCCTAACACTGCACAGGCAGACCCACCAGAATGATCTCAGGCTGACGTACAGCTGCTTTCTGGAGCCTCTTAGGTAGTATGTGGATCTTTCTCCCCTGGCTACTGTACATGTGCAGCATAGGTACTCAATGTAAGAGCTGTATGGCAGTGCAGAGTGCAGACCAATAGGAAGCTGTTGGTCTGGGAAGTTACTAAAAGGACTGCCATCCAGGGGCGATTTAATAGAGAAGGGGGCCTGTGTGCAGCCTATGTTTGGGCCCACTCCTCTCTGTCGGCACACTGAGCACGGTAGGTTCTGGCTTCATGGGTCTCTGGGAAAAGGGTGCCCACGCCCATTTTCCCATGGGGCATATTTTCTGCGCATGCGCAGGTCACCGGGAAAGTGGCAGCTGCCATTTTCCCAGTGATTTTCTGCTGCTCTGCAGCACATCGGAATCTGCAGAGAGGTAAGTAAGTACTTATGAACTAGGGGTGTGCGGTGTGGGCCCCCCTGGACCCGTGTGCACCCATTATAAAGACGCCTATGCTGCTGCCATCATAAATTGTGGGGACCATGACTGAGTCTCCCCCTATGTTTCTGCAATTCCAGCCCCGAAGTGCCTCTATAGCTCCAACCAGCCCCATTCTGTCTATCCAGCCAGCACCCCTATTGTCTCCCCAGCCAGCACCCCTTCTGTTTCTCCAGCCAGCCTCCGCATCCTGCCCCCTGCATCCCGCAGGCACTTGCCTTCTGGTTGCTCTTCTTCATGCTGCTTCTTGCTCCTCTGTCAGTGGTCATGGCGCCATGTGCGCTTTGTCTCAGTAAAAACAAGAAGAAAAAAAATTGTTGTACCAGGCAGCCACGGGCAAGCGGCTGTCCAGATGGACCCCACAGTAATGGATAGGATAGATCCATCTATAAACGCTGCCTGTGCCACTGCAGTGATCAGCAGGGCGCAGACAGCAGTTATAGATGGATCTATCTGTGCCCCCCTGACAGCTGGTGCCTAGAGGCCAATGCTTCCATGGCCTCCGGGAGTTTCACCACTGTGCAGCTCTCCAGGTATCGGCGGCAGACAGTGTCATTTTTCTAGAAAATAGGTTCAAGAATTGCTGGGGTGAGGAGGGGTGGTACAGAAGTGGGCGGAGCTGTGGATAATGTGGGTGGAGCTGCAGTGGGGATGGAACATCAATTGGTGTGTGAACCAATTTTTTAAATAATTGTCAAAGTGTGGGGTGGGTGTTATTATTACATGTCAATCTATCATATAATATATAAATAGAGATATAGTATAGGAGAGAAAACTGCTATAAAATTACATACTGTACACACCCACAGAAAACCAGAATCCACAATAAATATATAGGGAAAGTGGAAACCACATTGATTCTACATATATAGAAGAAAAGCCAGATCCACATAAAATACATTAAAAAGGCAGATTCACATAAAATACATTGAAAAAAGCAGATCCAAATAAAAATACAATAAAAAAGCCAGATCCACATAAAAAAAAACACATTGACAAGCCTAGATCCACAAAAAAAACCTTGAAAAAGTCAGATCCACATAAATTAGGTATTATGGCGATAAAAGTACCACCATAACACTGATGCAGTACATATGGGGAAGCCTTCAGTGGTAAAAACTGGCAAATGTTACTGCATTCAGGGTTTTCGCTAGCAATAGCGGCATTAGAGGGAAAAAAATATTTAAATTATTATTATTATTATTATTATTATTATCCTTTATTTATATGGCGCCACAAGGGTTCCGCAGCGCCTTACATAGTACAGAAACATAGTACATAAACAGTTGAACAGAACAAGAAAACAGTGTCATACAGTTTAAGACACTACAAGACAAGTACATGGTATATAAACACTGCTGCAACAGAAGCAGGATGGCAAAAGTCACGGGTTAGGTGCTTTTGAGTATAGAGCAGATAGTATAAGTAAAGAAAGGATAAGCACAAGAGGATAGAGGGCCCTGCTCGCGAGAGCTTACATTCTAAAGGGGATGGGCAGACAGACAGGGGTGACACAGAAAGGGTAGACAGTGAGCGTGGGACAGAGGGTTAGGATGACAGATGGCTGGATTCCTATTTTGCAGTATGTGTGGAAGTAATTTGCATTAAGATTTACGCCACTGACATTCTACTTTAAGAGGCAGTTTTTGTAGGTGTTTGTGGAGAGCCATGGCTGTTATATCAGTTTACGTGAAGTCTGACGGGTGGCAGAAGCCACTTAATGTGGGGCTATTTAGAGAGTGTGGTTAACGTGTGAACCAGCAGTCTCAGGTAAATGTCGAAATTGGTGAAAGCAGTTATTGTAAAGAGATGTTCAGATGTAAAATAATAAGTTGTGATCAAGTGTGAATTCTATAAGGCACATTTATTGATTTGGAGGGTGATGGGAGACATGTGAGGGTTGCAGGATATATATTCCATAGTAAATCCGCTGTATGTGTGAGGGGCCTGGATTTGGTGATATGTCATCAGATAATAAAAGCAGAAGGATGGAGAAGTAGATATAGTTGTAGGTGTGTAAAAGTTTTTTATAGTGACACAATGAGGCTGTAATTGTCAATTTTTGATGAAAAGAAAGCTCATTAGTTTTTAGAGGAGGTGAGTGACTCAATAGGGCGGCAGTGTGCCCAGAGAGGGGAGATGCAGGGAAAGTTAGGGATGTTATATCCTTAGAGAAAATACAAAGGAGAGATTTGATAAAAAGAAATGTGTAGTACATGGTGAGTTTTAGGTTTGTTATTTTTAGACAAATTTTAAAGCAATCAGTTTCTTAATCTGAAATTACCTTAGATGTTGGTCAATGTTTGTTCAACTGTTTGATTAACTGTTATGTAATCACACTTTGTGCATTTAACACTTGGTGTGTTTAGCCCCAGCTGCCCCTAGACTGAATATAAAGGAGTGGTATCCTTGATTAAGACAGGCTACAACTGACTCAATTGCTCTGCTGATCAAAGGAGATAACTTGCTCTGAGTTGGAGCAAAAGCCAGGCCAGATATATACCATAAACTATGCTTCACTGAACAATATAGACTATACATGTAAAAACAATTCTATGCAAGAGATGAAATATCACATACATTTAAAAACTGCACATGATTGCATGAAGGTCTGTGCAGAGTATATATGCAGTAGGCAGGATGAGAGATGAAATATCACATACATTATAAATCAGAAGATTGTGCTTTCCTGCCATGCTCCGGTATCTACACGCTGCTTCTGATCGTCGCGCCAGCAGGACTCCATCACCTTCAGCAGAAGGGGAGTAGGATGGTAAGGGATAAAGAAGGGAGAAGTGGAGATGAAAGGGGGTGGCAGGATGAGAGGCAGAGCAAGACGAAAACTATTTTGTGAAGTGCACAGGGGAAAGATAGGTGGTGGGGGCAATATATGAGAGACCAGTGATGTCTGGATATGGGAGGGCTGCAAGTGGAGGGTCTCAGGACAGGGAAGAATAGACCTGGGGGATGCAGGGCAGGGAGAGCTGGACCAAGGGGGGATACACAGGGCAGGGATGGCATAGGGCATGTGATGGCAAAGGGCAGGGAAGGCTGGAACTTAATGGGGGGCAAAGGACAGGGAAGGCTGGACCTGGGGGGCACAGGACAGGGAAATGCAGACTAAAGGCACAGTACAGGCAAGGTTGGACTAGGGGGTGCACAGGACAGGGAGGGCTGTATGGGGGGCATACAGGGCAGAGAAGGCTGAACTAGGGGGGCACAGAGCAGGGAAGGCTGATCCTTGGTGTGGAGACATAGGGGGCAGAGAAGGCTGGACCTGGGGGGAGCAGGGCAGAGAAGGATGGATCTGGGAGGGGCACAGGACAGGGAGAGCTAGACCAAGGGAAAGTGTAGGACAGGGAGGGTTGAACCTTTGGGGGCACAAGAATGGCTAGACATCATGGAGAGGTGGTGCAGGGCAGGGAAGGCTGGACCTTGATGGGAGGCACGGAGCAAGAAAAGCTGGACCTGTGGCGGCACAGGACATGGAAGGATGGGCCTGGGGGATGCAGGGCAGGGAGTGCTGGACCAAGGGGTGATGCAGGACAGGGAGGGCTGGACCTGGCGGGCACAGGGTAGGGAGGGCTAGACCAAGGGGAAGTGCAGTACAGGGTGGGCTAGACCTATTAGGGGCAAAGAAATTACTAGACATGGTGGGAGTGGAACACGACAGGGAATGGCGGGCCTGGGTTGGCACAGTACAGGGAAGGCTGGACCTTGGAGTGCACAGGACAGGAAATACTGGACCTGGGGGGGGTCACAGGACAGGGAAGGCTGGAACTGGGGGGCACAGGGCAGGAACAGGCTGGACCTTGGCAAGCTTGCACAGGGCATCCACTGAGGCATGCATCTTGGACAGATAGACTGGCTGATGGTGGGAGGTGACTGCCACTGCTTCTGCTGCCTCCTAGCCCCCTATGCTCACCGGGAACACTTAGCTGGTTGCAGATCATGGACTGGTAGCCAGCCAGGCATGGAGAGACAGCGGTGGCAGTACGAATTTGGCACAGGCTGTGAGCTAATTGCAGCTCATGGACCAGCAGCCAATCAGGCTTACTGCAGGCACCAAATTCGAAATGCTGCAGCTGTCTCCATAACTGGCTGCCTGTCATGATCTGCTCTGGTCCTTTCCACCTGAAAAATAGCCCTGGACGTAGGAGTCAGTGTCGGGCACGTGGAGATGTTGCCCGTAGTAACCAATCTCATTCTACTTAACATTTATCTAGCACCTTCTAGAAGATAACAGTTATGGGCAACATCTCCACTTCTAAAAACTCTGACTGCAGTAAATGTACCCCATTGTATGTAAACCCTTGTATAAATCGTAGAATTATTCTACCTTGTATGCATAGTATAGCAACCTGTTGATCACTATATTTTTTTTATGCTCTGGATTTTTTTGGAAACTTTGGACTTATTATGGAGCATCTTTTGGGAACTTCTATCTTATCATGGCAGTGACTAAAACACTGTCATCTATTTTCAAAATAATACAAGATCAGATTCACAACCATCCTGTGACATGGTTCATTTTCCCTTCTACCGTGTTCCTGAATGTCTTCCTGTCATTCCATCTTAGGTTTCCTCTCTCCACCTCACACTGGCACGCCTTCGTTTCGCTGACCACCCCCCGTCACCGCCCCCGAACAGTACTTCCTGTCAATCACTCTGCGATGAGTCTGTGTAGTCACTGCGATCGCAGTCCCGATCTAAATGGCTAGTTCTTGCATACGCATGTGCAGTACAGAACAATCGTCCGATTGCGTGCGTGTTAGCATCTGCTTTCCTTGCTGAATCAGGCCCTGTGTCTTTCCAAAAAGATGATGATTATCGCTCAACTCAGTAAACATCGGAATAGTGAAGATCTCTGAATCTGCCCCAAGATGCACTACAAGGCTTAGGAATTAAAATAAATAATATACTAAAAACATCAGAGAGTCCATGTAGATATGTTGTAGATCAGACTCTCCAGCAATAGTCCATATGTGAATAAAATAAAAGTAGACAATATATTGGTATGGCGTATAGAACCAGCTTATAAAACACCTCCTTGTGTACTATTAGAAATGGGAGACTAGTGCCTATAAGATGATCCGCCACCGACAGGATAAAATTCAACTCACATGTGTGCTTACATGCGGTATGTATAGTTGAATCGCATAAAGGTATAATTTCCTTGTATCAATTCACAAATCTCTACAGCATCTACCACATTAGAAGAATCCCACAGTAAATTCGCACATGTGTATGCTTACACAGATCACATATGATGAAGCTTATAAAGGTAGGTTTTTTACATCAGTGGTATCGATAACACAGATGAAAACTATATACATCAATATTTCCGGTGTGTTAGTGGATGCTTACACAAAGCTTACTTGGGGTGCTCTTTATTCCTGCACATCAAGGTTTCTTTATGTGATGTATAGCCACAATCACACATGTAAGTTGAATTTTATCCTGTAGGTGGCGGATCATCATATAGGCACTAGTCTCCCATTTCTAATAATACACATGGAGGTGTCTTATAAGCTGGTTCTATACGCCATACCAATATATTGTCTACTTTTAGTGTATTCACATATGGACTATTGCTGGAGACACTGCGAGAGTCTAGAACATATCTACATGGACTCTCATTTTTAGTATTGGGACTTATATATGTATGAAACAGACGAAGCACTGATGTTTTTAGTCTATTCTTTATTTTATCTGTACTCTTTTAGGAATTTGGTGGTTCTTTTAATACTAAAACGTGGCAGCTAGTTATTTGCGCCTTTGAAACCCATCCCAACACACATTTTTCCTAAGGGTTAGGGATTATTTAGTCTCTATCCTAGCATATTTGCTCTGTTTGTAACGAAATAAAAAAAAAAAAAAAGATTGAACAAGACTTTACTAACTGCAACAACACTCAATGGATGTCTCAGGTAAACATTGCAAGGTGGTGTATGATCTAAGGGCCTGATTCAGACCCGCTCGCTGAGATGCATACTCTCGCTGCTGTCGATGGTATGCAGTGTGTATGCATCACAGTGCACAAGCGCTAACCTTAGCGAAAGTTCACAATGCATTCACTCAGGGCCGTAGCTAGGTTGGGCGGCCGGTGCCATCGCACAGGGCACCACAGGTCAGGGGGCGCTGTTTGGGCCTGTCAAATTTCTGTTTATTATCATTCTCACTTGTAGCTTCCTCTTATTTTATCCCCAGCATCTCCTGGCCTCCCCTAACTCTTCCCTGATCCTTCTCCATGAGGCCATTCCCCTTTTTTGGGTGCATTTTGTCCCTTTGAAAAATGAGGGGGGCGCCAATGCTCTTTCTGGCACAGGGCACCAAAGAGTCTAGTTGCGGCTCTGCATTCACTCACTGCGCATAGACAGCCCAGCAGAGTGAGTGACAGGGGAAGCCGTTTGTAGGTGGTAACGGGCTGGCCATTAAAAACGGGGGAGTGGAGGTGAAAATGCAGGCGTGCCTGAGCATCTCAACACCGTTTTAAAGGTGTGCATAATTATAAGACAGCATCATAGTACACGTCACCTGGCTTGTTTTTACAATGAAGTGCTTGTGGCAGGGTATGATCACCCTCAAGCGCTGCGATAGCATCCGATGTACCAATGGTTGCATACACTTCCTGGACATGACGTGCACAAGTGGGTGTCTTAAAACAGGCCGGTGGATGTCTGCATACACTATGTGATCGCTCTCTAAGAAATATTGGGTGCGCTAATGCATTGCTGTGCGATAGCACTGCCTACACAATTTGCATACACATCATGCGAGTGACTCTGAATCAGGCCCTAAATGTGTTATCAGCTCTCAGTGGAAAACCCTTAACTTTGCATGAGACATAAAATTGTCATTGAAATGTCCCAGTTCTACTCTTTATCTTGTGCTTCAATTCAATTCTTCTTGTATATGACATCATTGTTTATTATTTATTTAAACATCGTTTTGTAGCATTTATAAAGGCTCTTTGTGCTGCCCAAATGAAACATCTGTAAAATGTCTACGTTGTGTAAATGAGCAGATGGTTTTCCTTTGTTAGCCAGAATGGTATTTTTGCTTTCGCCAGGATTTCTTTTTCAGTTCTGTCACAAAACCTGACCCAAATCTTACACATGAGAAAAAAACACACTGATTCAAACAGACAGCTACCTGTGTCAAGCTGACCTGAAACATTGTGAAATTGCATAAATAGTTATTTTTTAACATTTGCAAAGTAGAATGTGAGCAAATGACAATGGCAGAATATAGACGTGAGTCTACTAATTGCATTGTCCACCATGATAATAAGAATTAAAATTTTAAAGAATAAAAAAAGAACTTTGGCAATGCAGGGAAAAATGACAAACGTATGATGAAAGGCAGCAAAGAGCACATGTATTTACGCATGGACCTAATTGTACCCACCTATAACTCATGTCTGATCATAAACTTCTCTAATACATATAAAGTATGGGGGAGATGTATCAAACCTTCTAAAGAGGGCAAATCAAGACGTTTCCTGTATCAACCAGCTTACAGCTATCATTTATCTAATACATGCCATTGTTATGGGTATGCAGTCGGGAAGCCGGCGGACGTAAGCCCGACAGCCGGCTTCCCGACTGCTTTATTCCGGCGAGGGTTAAATGACAGGCGTCAAAATCTAGACGCCTTTCATTTTACCGACGCCGGGAGACCGGCGCCCGGCATCCTGAGTGAAGTGATGCCGGGCACCGCTGCGGACAGCTGTGGGGGGGTGGCTTAGGTTTAGGGCTCCCGGGGGGGACTTAGGGTTAGGCAACCCCCCGGGAGGTTAGAGTTAGGCTAGGGGAAGGGAGGGTTAGGGTTAGGCACCCTCGGCGGGGACTTAGGGTTAGGCACCCCCCCCGAGGGACTTAGGTTTAGGCGGCGGGGAAGGGGGTGTTAGGTTTAGGCACTTAGAGGGGGGATTAGGGTTAGGCACTGGGGGGAAGGTTAGGGTTAGGCACCCCTAAATAGGGTTAGTGGGGTTAGGTTAGATGATACTTACCTGTGGATGATCGGGATTTTCAGCCATGTCGGCCAGCCGCTGTCGGGATTTGAACCGCCGGACGCAATCATACCGATTCCATTGTTATGAGTACCAGTGACCGTTCCTACTAAGCCGACTAGAACTTCAGGCTATGCGCTCTTCTTCCACTAACAACCGCCCGTTGTTCCCTTGGAGATAATTCACTCACCGTTACTTAGGCGGCCATCTGGATTTACTGCTCGGAGTAGTAGCAGCTTACAGGAGTGTCAACTGGAATCCTGAGGTGATAAGGAGTTTATACAGTAGGAGAAATGCGGCTTTGGGAGCCGATGGTGTGGCAAGTGTGCCGTTGATGCGGCTAATGTGCCGATGGTGCGGCTTGTGTGCCAATGGTGCGGCAATAGCTGTTATTAGATAGTCAATGGTTAAGCTGTGGCTTTGAGAACCGCTGGTGTGGCAAGTGTGCCAATGATGTGTCAACTGTGCCGATGGTGCGGCAATAATCGTTAGAAGACAGTCAAGTGGTATGTTATGGCTTTGAGAGCCGATGGTGTGGCAAATGTGCCTATGATGCGGATTGTGTGCGATGATGCGGCTTGCATGCCGATGGTGCGGCAATAGCCATTAGTAGACAGTCAAATGGTATGTTATGGCTTTGAGAGCCAATGGTGCGGCGAATGTGCCAATGATGTGGCTTGTGTTTTGATGGTGAGGCAATAGCCGTTAGCAGACAGTCAAATGGTAAATGCTGCGGCTTGGAGAGCAGATGGCTGCACGGAGGTGTGGCTTGGAAGCCGTAGAAGAAGCGGGAGAGCCAGTGACAGCATGGAAGCTGTTGATGTGGCAAATGTGCCGAAGGTGCAGCAAGAGCCGATGGTGGAGAAGTGAATAGTTGGTGCTGCGGCTTGGAAAGCCTATGGCAGCACGGCGGTGTTGGTGTGGCTTGGAAGCCGTAGAAGAAGCTTGGAGAGCTGATAACAGCAGGGAAGCTGTTGATGCGGCAAATGTGCCGAAGGTGCAGCAAGAGCCGATGGTAGAAAAGTTAGTAGTAGGTGCTGCGGCTTGGAGAGCCAATGGCAGCACTGCAGTGTAGGTGCGGCTTGGAAGCCGTAGAAGAAGCTGGAGTTAGCACGGAAGCCACTTCGGGAAGGTCCACTTCTGTACCAAGAGGAGGAACAGAACGCTGACCATGCAGCCAAGCCGATGGAAATCACAGATATGCTATAGTCAGCGAGGTGGCAAAAGTTCAGTGAGTACAAATAGAAGGATGCACCAATCACGCAGCACTGTGAATGATACGTCACTTCCTGAGGCGTGCCGATCGCCTAGTGACAGGAGAAACTGGAATAACCCCATCCTGACTGGGTAAACTGCTTGAAGGAGACAAGTCGATCACGATTTGAAACAGTACCCCCCCCCCATTGATGCATGATTGAAAAACCCCCAGAACCTGGTTTGTCCGGAAAATCCAGAAAGAATTGTCTTCTCAGCCTGGGAGCATGAAGAGCAGTCTCAGGAACCCAGGAGCATTCCTCCAGACCATAGCCCTTCCAATGGACTAAGAACTGCAGACGACCTCTGGAGATTCTAGAGTCCAAGATCTTCTCCACTACAAACTCGTGTTGGCCGTGGTTCACAACAGAAGCAGGCCTGGATGAGAACCTAGGTGTGAATTTGGCTGAAGAGAAGACCAGCTTGAGTAGGTAATTGAAGTTTTAAGGCTACGGCTTCAGCTGTGAAATTATTCGAAATGGACCAATAAACCTAGGACCCATCTTCTGCGTAGGTTGGCAGAGCTTGATGTTCTTCATGGAGAGCCAAACCAAATCATCCCTCTTTAATCCACATGACCTCCAATGTTTATCAGCAGAATTTTTTGAGCAGAGAGACACTTTCTGAAGGCTTTGATGGACCTTGCTCCAAATCTGACAGAGCCAAGAGACAGAAGATGAGGCTGGTGAACAGGAGTCAAAAGCGTTTGCCCTCGGATGTTGCCCTGTAACACAGAAGAATGGGGACACTGAACATGCAGAATGGCATGAATTGTTAAAAGCAAACTCAGCAAGCGGTAGATGAGATACCCAGTCATTATGGCACTTGGAAACATAGCAGCGTAGATATTGTTCCAGACACTGGTTAATGTGCTCAGTTTGCCCAATGGACTGCAGGTGGTAACCAGAAGAAAGACTAAGGTCAATGCCCAGGGAAGTACAGAATGCTCTCCAGAACTGTGCCACAAACTGTGTTCCTCGATCTGACATGATATCCATTGGTAAGTCGTGAAATCCATGGCAATGTGGGTCCAGAGTCTCCTAGGTATGGAAAGTGGAAGTAACAGACCTGAAGGAGCTGTCCAAGGTGTCTTATTTCGGGCACAGACCTCACATGCCAGGACAAATTCACGCACATCTTTGGTCAAGGACGGCCGCCAAACAGAGCGGGAGAGCAACTCTAAGGTCTTACTGATGCCTGGATGACCAGAAACTCGACAAGTGTGAAAATCCAGTAGAACTGCTCTTCTAAACATCTCTGAAACAAACAGATGACCAGAATGCTTCTCAGGAGGTGACTCTGATTGACAGGCCCAAATGAGATCAGCCAGATTTTGGGTGATGGCACAATGGAAGGAGTCGGAATGATAGCCTTGTCTGCCCTGGAGACCCGTTGTGTAGGATCAAAGCTCCTGGATAAGGCATCAGCCTTGATGTTCTTTGAACCAGTACGGAAGGAGATGAGGAAGTTGAACCGGGTAAAAAATAATGCCCAACGTGCTTGCCGCAAGTTCAACTTTTTAGCAGACTGAACGTAAGGCAGGTTCTTGTGGTCAGTAAGGACCATGATCCAGTGTTTGGCCCCTTCTAGCCAGTGTCTCCAGTCCTCAAAAGCCCATTTCATTGCTAGCAACTCCCGATTTCCTACGTCATAGTTGCATTCAGCAAAGGAAAATTTGTGAGAAAAGAATGCACACAGGTGCAACTTATTATCACAAGGGTCTTTCTGTGATAGGACGGCTCAAGCTCCTACTTCAGAAGCATCCACCTCCAGTACAAATGGAAGGCCAGGATCAGGCTGTCGAAGTACCGATGCCTGAGTGAATGCGATCTTGAGAGCTTTGAAAGACTGGATCGCTTTAACTGACCAATTTTGGGTATCTGCTCCTTTCTTGGTCAGATTCATGACAGGTGCCACAATGCTGGAGAAAGATTCAATGAATTGGCAATAGTAATTTAAAAAGCAGAGGAAACGATGAACAGCCTTAAGGGAAGTTGGTTGGATCCACTTCAGTATCACCTCGACTTTACCAGGATCCATCAAAAATCCCTGGGACGAGATGATATATCCCAGAAAAGAAGCCTGAGTGACATCGAAATCACATTTCTCAAACTTGCTGTACAGGTGATTCTCCCGCAGTTTCTGAAGAACCTGACAAACGTGCTGATGGTGTTGATCCAGCGATTGAGAGATAATGAGAATGTCGTCCAGATATATGACAATGGATACCCCTAAAAACTCTTGAAGGATATCATTGATCAGGTCAGGGCATTGGATAAGCCGAACGGCATGACCAGATACTCATAATATCATGAGTGAGTGCTGAAGGCCGTCTTCCACTCATCTTCACTTCTGATTTGAATCAGGTTGTAAGCCCCTCGAAGGTCAATCTTAGAGAAGATATTAGCCTGGCACAGCTGATCGATTAGTACCGGAATGAGAGGTAAGGGGTATGAATTTTTGACCGTGATGTTAAGACTTTGATGGTCAATGCAGCGATGAAGAAATCCATCCTTCTTTCCCACAAAGAATAAAACGTCTCCCACTGGTGACTTAGAGGGACGGATGAACCCTTTAGCCAAAGCATACTCGATATACTCTCTCATTGCTGTTTCCTCCGGTACTGAAAGGGAATACAACCGACCTTTGGGTAACTTGGCACCTGGGATAAGGTTGATGGTACAGTCATAGGGCCTATGTGGTGGAAGGAAATCCTCAAGTTTTTTAGAAAACACATCGACGTAATTCCATTACTGATGTGGAATGGCTGGAGGAACCTCGGCAACCGCTGGTTGAACTGGCCGAATTGGAATCTCTAAGCAACGAGTCTGACAGGCATGACTCCATTTGTAAATCTCTCCAGACTGCCAATTGATCATGGGATTATGATCCCTAAGCCACGGAAGACCAAGAACGACTGGAGCCAAGGGACAATGGAGGAGATAAAAAGACAGTCTCAGAGTGCAAAATTCCGACAGATAAACGGAGAGGAGGCGTCTGAAACGTAATATGACCTGATGAAATCAATCCTCCATCCAGACCACATATTGGAATTTTCTGATCCAAAGGGACAGCTGGTACGCCCAGAGTATGGAAGAAAATGAACTCCATGAAGTTGCCTGCCGCCCCACTATTCAGAAATGCCGAAGTAGTCAGAGTGGAATTGGTCAATTGGATGGCTGCTAGAACTAGAATAGAATTTTTGGAGGAAATGGGAGTCAGGCCTAAGTGCAAATCCTCCTTAACACCTAGGCCTTGCCTTTTACCAGTCTGAGTGGACAATTATTAACAGTATGCACCTTGTCACCACAATACATACAGAGGCCTAGAGAACGTCTTCTGCGTCTCTCTTCCAGCGATAGGCGAGATGCACCAATCTGCATTGGCTCCTCTGCGTCCAAAGGTGGAACCCAAGCGAGAGAACGAGGCAATCTAGTGGGATGGTTCTGCTCTCATTTTCGTCCCCGTAGACATGGTCAATCCTAATGGCTTGTTGCATTAGATCATCCAAGGACTCAGAAGGTGAATGTTGGACGAGGATGTCCTTGATGCCCTCAGAAAGACCGAGACAGTATTGGCTACGTAGAGCCGGATCGTTCCAACCCTAGTTGGTTGCCCATCTGCGGAACTCTGAGGAGTAATCCCCGGCCACCTTCTGACCCTGTCTGAGAGAACGTAACTTAGACTCTGCCAGAACAGTCCGGTCCGGGTCACCATACATTAAGCCCAAGGCCGTAAAGAAGGCATCAGCAGTCTGTAATGCAGCATGGGTTGAAGGCAATCCAAAGGCCCAAGTCTGTGGATCCCCTTGAAGGAGAGAGATTACCAGTCCCACTCATTGCAACTGCGTCCCTGAAGAGACTGAACAAAGTCTGAAGTAAAGCTTGCAACTGTTGCGGAAGTTTAAAAACTGTTGGCGATCCCCAGAAAACCAATCTGGCAAATTCATCTTTGGTTCGTGGAGAGGAACTGGATACACGGGAGGACGGCTCTCTTCAACATGCAATGAGAGTTCCTGGACCTTCTGGTCAAGAGCTTGTATTTGAGCTGCAAGCACCTGGGCAGGATTCTTCCCCTGCTCCAAATTAGCAGAAGCTATCAGTCCGATCCAACGCTTTCTTTCACTGTATTTTCCAGGCCTACTATAATGTTGAGTACCAGTGACCACTCCTAGTAAGCCGACTAGAACTTCAGGCTACGAACTCTTTCGCCACTAACAACCGCCCGTTGTTCCTTAGAGATAATTCACTCACCGGTACTTAGGCGGCCGCCTGGACTTACTGCTCGGAGTAGTAGCAGTTTACAGGAGTGTCAACTGGAATCCTGAAGTGATTAGAAGGAGTTTATACAGTAGGAGAGATGCGGTTTTTGGAAGCGATGGTGTGGTGTGCCGATGATGCGGCTTGTTTGCCGATGGTGCGGCAATAGCCGTTAGTAGACAGTCAAATGGTATTTTATGGCTTTGTGAGCTGATGGTGCGGTGAATGTGCCGATGATGCAGCAGATGTGCCGATGGCAGCGCGGTGGCGTAAGTGTGGCTGTCAGCGCCCCTGCATAAGGTGCACTTTGATAACACTTTTCCCTAAGGGAAAAACCTTGGCACCTGGAAAAGCTTGGCACTTTTAGATAAGTCGGAGCAAGTTCAGAATGTGAACACTTAAAATTTTGACTAAAAGTAAGTCGACATTTTTTTTTTGAGGACTAAATTGTAACGATAACGATAATGAAAGATATGGTAAGAACTTACCCTTGACTTTGGGGTATAGGTTGGGAACCAACTCCGGGCACCACACAGTTAAAGCTTTCAGCTCCCAGGATGCACTGGGTCCACTCTCCCTATAACCCCGCCCCCAAGCCAGAGGCACCTCAGTTCGTAAGTAGCCAAAGGCCGGAGGAGGAAAGAAAGAGAGAGAAGACTGGAACACTCAAGAACCATACTCACAGAGAAGGAGACGAGAAACCGGTGACCAGTAACACAGCCCATATGAAACCAGGTGCGTCAGGGCGGGTGCCCTGTGAACCCTATGGACTTTGAAGAAAGAGAGATAAAGAGGGTAAGTTCTTACCATCTCTCTCATTTTCTTCAGGGTCCATAGGGAATCCACAGGGTTGACTTTGGGGATATCCCAAAGCAGTCCTTGTAAGGGTGGGGATGCTCCTGTGATGAGAGGAGAACCCATTGCCCAAAGGAAGCATCCTGAGAGGCAAAGGAATCCAATGCATAGAACCTTAGAAAGGTGTGGACAGAAGACCAGGTGGCCAACTTGCAAAGCAGAACAGCCGAGGCGCCACAGCGAGCCACCCACAAGGGACCCACAGCCCGAGTAGAATAAGCATCAACAGAAACAGAAAGGCCTTCCTATGTGTAGGCCCCTGAGATAGACATGCGAAGCCATCTAGCCAATGTCTGTTTATCGGCCGGCCATCCTTTCCTGTGAAATCCATAGACTACAAATAAGGAGTCTGATTTCCTGAAGGAACTTGAACGGACCACGTAAATCCGGAGAGGCCGGACCACAGTCAATGAGGCCATCCCAGCCGAGAGGACTGGAGACTGAAATGTCGGTACAATAAGTTCCTGAATAATATGGAACTTAAAAACCACTTTAGGAAGAAACACAGGGCAAGTGCGACTCACAACCCTGTCTTGGTGAAATATCCAGAAGAGGGAGCCACATGAGAACGCTCCCAATTCTGACACTCTCCGGGCAGATGCAAACGCCATAAGAAAGAGAGTCTAAGCCATAACCACGTAAGGGCTATCAAAACTAGTGGTTCAAATGGAGGCCACAGGAGGACACGAAGAACCACTGCCAAATCCCAAGGAGCCCCTAGGGGGGATAAAGGGAGGTAGAATTCATAAAACACCTTGAAGAAGGGTCTGGATACCTGAGAGTGGAGCAATTCCACATCCGAACTATACTGACAGTGCAGAGACCCGCACTTTCAGGAAGACCATGCGGAGGGCAAGACCCAAGCCAGCTGGAAGGAATGCCAGAACTTCTGGAAATCCTAAACACCTGATGATCGTAGCTACAGGTACGATACCATAAGATTTATGTATGCCACATTCTGTGGTAGATCCCAGCAAAAGCTGGTCTACACGCTCTAAACATCCCGTTGATGACAGAGCCAGAGAAGCCTTAGGACCACAGTAGGGATGCAGTCAAAGACAAGCGATCCAGGTCCAGGGAAAGGCAAGGACCCTGAGACAATAGGTCCGCATATTGAGGCAGCAGGAAGGGAGTGTTGATGGAGAGACTCCAAAAATCTAAGTACCAGTGACGTCTGGGGCAATCTGGCGTCACCAGCAGGAGAGTACCTCCATCTCGATTGAACTTCCGAAAACCTCGAGGAAGAAGGGAGACCGGAGGAAACAGGTACACAAGTGGACGGTCCACTTCACTGACAACGCGTCACCGAAGGTTGCTTCAGTATCTCTAGTTCTGGACTCTAACACCGGCAGTGTGTGATAGAGTCAGGAGGTCATGAGGACCACCTCTGGGAGGCCCCCACTGCTCACTAGGAGTTGAAACCTCTCATGGAGAAGAGACCAGTCCCCGGGATGCACGTCGTGATGGCTGAGGAAGTCCGCTTCCCAATGGAGAAATCCTGGAATGAACACTGCAGAGATGGCCGGGAGGAGACACTTGGACTACGTCAGAATGTGTGACATTCCTGTCATTTCTGCCCAACTACGAGACATTGTCGGACTGAACCTTTACAGGTTTACCTTGAAGTATGTGTTAGGCCAGAGCGAGGGCCCAAGACAGCTTGAAGTTCCAATAAGTTGATTGGGAGGGCGAAATTGACAGACGTCCAACTACCCGAAAGGTTATGCACACCGATCACTGCGCCCCAGAGACTGGCATCCGTTGTAAGGATTACCCTAGATGAGATGGCCATAGCCACCCAGATAGAGAGCATCATCGTCTGAACAGTGATCTGATAGAGAAACCCGTTCTATCTGGAGAGAATCAGTTTGTGCAAAGGCCTGGAATGGAACTGAGCATATTCCACCCTTCCGAGGGTAGACACCCTGGATTCCAGAACCCACATTACAGAGTGTAATAACATTTGTCGACTGTGGAGACATCCGCGCACTCGTGGCTGAAGAGTGGAGATCTTGTCTGACATCAGAAGGATTCTCCGATTCTGAGAATCCAGCAGGGCTCCCAGATGAATCATACCCTGTGAGGGATTCAGGGAGAGGATTCAGGGACGACTTTTTCCCAGTTGATTAACCATTTGTGCTTGTGAAGGAAAGCAATGGTTAACTTGAAATGGCTTTAAAGTACGTTGGTGATCCTGCTAAAAGCAGGAGGCTGTCCAGATACTGGAGGAGTCTGATACCCTGAACAGGTGGGCTGTCATAAAAGCCATAAATCTGGTAAACTCCGGTGGGGCTGTGGATAGTCCAAAGGGCAGAGCCCAAAAATTGGAAGTGCTGCTGTGGCACAGCAAACCTGAGCTAACGCTGATTAGAGGGCTCTATAGGTACCTGTAGGTACGTGTCCTGAATATTCAGCGATACCATAAAGTCTCCAGGTTCCAAATCTCGGATGCTGGAGCATAGGCACCTTTAGGAACTAGTTCAGGGGTTTGAGATAGAGGATAAGCCAATGAGGACCATTCGGCCTCTGCACCAGAAAGAAAGTAGAATAACCAGTACCTCGCTGAGATAGTGGGGCTAGCATAAATACCCCTGCTTACCGCAAGGACTGTATAGCTTTCTGGATTTGTAAGGCCTTGTTCGGGTACGAAGCGCCTGTGTAGCAAAACATGTGGGGAGGCCATCTGAGCAATGAGAGGGCGTACCCATGAGAGACTTCAACTCCTACCCAAGCGTCCGTGGTGACTTGACACCAGCATTGGGCGAACTGAAAAAGTCGTTATCTTACTCTGGGATTCCCCAGATGAAGACCTGTCTCGTCAGGCTGAAGGTTTATCCTTAGGTTTAGAAGCAGGGACTCTGGATGTCCAGGTCTGCTCGGTACCGGGTATGGTGGCCCTCATGGAGCCCGACAGCCTAGGAAAATACTGGCCTTTAGGCTGTCCCTGAGGACAAAAAGACAGATTTAGTCCGAGGCCTTGTAGTGGGAGTAGCTGAAGGCGGAAATTTTGCCATTAGTGATACTGCCAATGTTGCTACAATCTTGTCAAGGTCAGGACCAAACAAGATCTCCCCAATATAGGGTATACAATTTAAGGTCTATCTTGGAGTCCACCTCTGCCTTCCATGAGTGCAGCCATAGGGTATGGCGGCGGACACAGTCGCAGCCGAAACCCTGAAGGTTAGGAAACTGGCATCCAGTGTAGTTACTTCAACATATGAAACTGCATTTTTTATGTGAGCAACAAAACACATCTGATCCCCAGAAGGTTTTGAGAAAAAAGCTTTGCAAATGCCTCAGCCCAGCACTCAGTAGCATTAGCCAACCATGCGATAGCCATGGTTGGACTGGCAACAGCCCCTGAAAGCGAGTATATTGATTTCAGGCAAAGTTACCACCTACGTATCCGTAGAATCCGTCCGGGCAGGAATGGGAGGCGTAGTAACCCTCTTAATCAGACTAGTAACATGAAAATCCACCCCAGGAGGTGATTCCTATTACTTGTAATGACCCTCGGGGAATGGGAAACATGAAGCCAAACGCTTTTGTGATACCTCTTATCTGGCGATAGCCAGACTCCCGCCATGTGATCCACGCGCTGGTCAGAGAAGGGGAACACAGCCGAAGACACTTTAATGCTTAAACAGAGGGTGATATGATTTAGGTGCAGGTTTGACATCCTCTTTAACTAGGATAGACCTGACCACCAACACCCAAGAAGGGATAATAATACTTGATTTTGGCTCCCCCTCGTGTGAGAGGAATAGGAGTCTGATACATTATCCGGATCATAAGTTTCAAAATGTTTTGTGTGTCTACGCGCTCAAAGACCTATTTCTCTTGCGGCGGGAGCGGCTGCTGGTATGTGAGGTAACCACCCTCACTATAAAGTAATATTGGAAGTTTTGCTAGCGCGGACTCTCTGTGCTTTATTCTCTCACCTGTCAGTATATATCTACCCCCTCCCTTTGTTTGAAGTTCTGTGAGTATAACACTTGTCCTGTTACGTGGTGTCTCACCAAAAATTAGCCGGCCAGCAGTAAAGTACACATATTTGAGAACATTGTGCCTATAACTACCGCAAGGTGCATCAGTTTTTAATTTAATTTTGTGTTAAAATGTATATATTTTAATAAATACTGCATGACAAATTACTGATCACAAGTAGTTATTCTGCACACAGAAAAACATCACAAGGTTGAGCGCATAGGTATGACAAAACTTCCATTATCCTGATCACCCTAGGCCAGGGGTTTTCAACTGCCGGTTGTGAAGTGTGCCGCGGGGCTGTCAGAGCCACCGGGCACATTTTACCTTACTTCAGTATCCCGGGCCGCTGAGCTCCTCTGGGAGACTCAGGCGCGCCCGGGCAGTGAACTGCAAAGATGCGGCGGCATGACATCACAGGTCACGCACGCCGCGTTGTCCACTGCCCTCCAGCCCGCTCCGCCAGCCAACGCCCTGCGCCAATCAGCCAGCCCGCACTCTTACCTCCCGCCCGGCGCCAATCAGCCAGCCCGCACTCTGTCTTTATCTCCCGCCTGGCAGCCTGCCTAGAAGTCCGCCCGCTGATCCGCTGCAGTGAGTGACAAGGGGGGGAGAAATGTGGGTTTTGTTTGTGGGGACCAGCCACATTTTTTCTCTAAGTGGGGACCAGTCATATTTTTTTCTTCTTAGTGGGGACCAGCCATATATTTGCCTATTTAGTGGGGAACAATGTGGTTTTTTTTTTTTGTTTTGTTTCTGTGGGGCCAGCCATGGGTTTCTTTTTCTGTGCGGCAGTCATTTTCTGTGGGAACAATTCTGTGCGGCTCAGTGTGGTATGGTTGTTTTTTTCCTGTGGGGCGCAATGTGGTATGGTTGTTTTTTTTTTCTGTGGGGCACAATGTGGCATATTTTTTTTTGTTGGGAGCAAAGTGGAATAGTTGTTTTTCTGTGGGGAGCAATGTATGTGTTTTTTTATGTGGGAGTCAATATGTATGTATTTTTAATTAATAGGTCCAGTGTTCTCCACAGAAAAAAATTCCAGCCGGGTGGTATCAAGAAGTAGCCAGGTGGGGACTTCGCAATAATAAAATGTTTTAAACCCTGACCTTATAATGCAGTGCCCCCAGACTGGCCCAATATGTAGTGCCCCCAGACTGGCCCCATATCCAGTGCCCCCAGACTGGTCCCAGCCCCAGTCCAGAACTTACCTGAACATGCTCAGCGGCGCTCCCACTGCCGCTCTGTGACTGGATCTAGCAGGCACGCAGGGTAAGCTCTTCACATCGTGGGTGACATCATGACATAACCCGCGCAATGCATCACTGGAAGCGCTTGCCTCTGAAGCGATCGGAGGCTTCTTTAGCCTCCGGTCGCTTCAGAGGCCAGCGTTCCACACCAGGTGACAGGGAATGCGTCGGGGGGAGGGGGGAGTGCCGGGTGGTGGGCTGTTTCTGCAGGACGATGTGCCCGTAGAAAACAGCCTGGGGAGAACACTGAGGTCAAGCCAGTCTGCTCGCACGCTGTTCAAAACTGCGCACTGTGTGCTGGCTGCAACCCTAGCCAATGAGGGACAGGTAGGGTACAGGTGTTTTATTCATGTGGGTACCAATGTGTGTTGTTTTTTTTATGTTGGAGCTCATATGTATGTGTTTTATAGGTCCCGCACACAGCATCGCCAGCCAGCCAGCCATAAGCCAGCCAGCACATATTTGAAGCTCTGCACTTTTGGAGACACTGAGGCTACAGCAATCCGCACCACTGAGGGACAGTGACGTCTGTGTGATCCCTTCTCAGCTACCGACAGGTAGGGGACAATGTGTGTTGTTTTAATTTTTTTGTGAGGGCCAGCCAATATGTTTGCTCCCCACAGAAAAAATCAATGTGATTGTTTGTTTGTTTTTTTCTGTGGAGGCCAATGGATGTATGTTTTATCCTTTGTGTTTTTTTGTTTTTTTTTGGGAGCCAATGTGTGTATTTTGTTCCCATGAGGGCCAATGTGTTTTATATTCTACCTGTAGGCTGGGGACAATTTGTGTGAATTTTCATAATATAAAGTTTTGAGTCTAGTTATTTTTATTTTTATTTCTTTAAGGTTTATTAGATATGGACAAATTTCTATTACGAAAACGTGTATTGGATAATGACAATGACAATGAATCAAGAATTGCTGACTGTAGTTCTGGTAGTAAATCCATAGTGCGCCAGTATAATGAAAATTATTTGTCCTTCGGATTCATATCAACTGGTGAAGATCAGCCACGTCCCAAGTGCATTGTTTGTGGTGAGAAACTGGCAAACCAAGCCATGGTTCCAAGTAAATTGAAAAGACACCTTCACACAAAGCACTCACACCTGTGCGAAAAGCCAATTGAATATTTTAAAAGGCTTGTAGCTGAACAAAAATCCCAGGCTAAACAATGGGCCAAGATCACAACTGTTTCTGACAAAGCTCAAGAAGCAAGCTATGCCGTTTCTGAAATTGTGGCAAAAAAGTTGAAGTCACATACAATAGCAGAGTCGGTAATTTTACCAGCATGCTGTAAAATTGTTAATATTATGTTTGGTGAGAAATATGAAAAAGATACTGAAAATTCCTATGTCTGATAATACTATTTGTCGGCGTATACAAGACATGTCTGAAGATATTGAATCACAAGTTATAATTAACATCAAAGAAGCTAATATTTTTGCCATCCAGTTGGATGAGTCAACTGACATCACTGGAAAAGCTCAACTCCTAGCATTCACCAGGTTTCTTTGGAATGGAAAGTTCATTGAACAATTTCTGTTTTGCAAAGTTCTTCCAGAAACAACAAAAGGCCAAGACATTTTTGATGTTGTCAACACTTATTTCAGTTCTCATCATATGAATTGGAAATCATGCATCAGCATCTGCACAGACGGTGCTCCATCTATGTCAGGAAGATTGAGAGGATTTGTAGCACTGGCCAAGCAACAGAACCCTGCCATTGTGTTTACACACTGTTTCCTGCACAGAGAGGCCCTCATTTCAAAATCCATAGTACCTTAGCTGCAAAAAGTACTGGATGAAGCAATAAAAATGGTCAACTACATCAAAAGGAGGCCATTAAAATCAAGGCTGTTTTCTACACTGTGTTCTGCCATGGATGCTGCTCACACACAACTGCTACTGCACACAGACGTCAGGTGGCTATCTCGAGGGCGGGTGCTTTCAAGATTCTATGAACTTAAGGAAGAGCTTATATTTTTTTTTTACTTCAGAAGAGTCTGAGATGGCTGACCTGCTTAGTGATGAGACCTTGTGCAATAAAGTTGCCTTCCTTGCTGATATGCTTGTCAACCATCTGACCTCGTACAAGGGATATCATGAGACATCGCAAAGCACAAGTTTCCCATTAATATTCTTATGTAAGTAAAAACTATTTCTACTATCTTTAATGGAAATAATAACAGAAATCACCATATATTAAATATAAGTTGATATTTGTTATTAAATATTATATTTGGTAAAAAAAAAAAAGGATGGTGTGCCTCGGCAATTTCAAAATCTTGTGTAGTGTGCCCCCAGTTGAAAAAGGTTGAAAATCTCTGCCCTAGGCTGACGAACTGTGTTAGACAGCCGTACAGACTGGGGAGACACCACAGGGCGTATATTAAGCATTCTTGTGTTTCTTAGAAAACGACATCCACCCAGGGTGGCTATTGTGGTAATCCCTGCAAGGGAAATGACAGACTGTTGTGGTACCTGAGGGAATTGCATGTACTGTGAAAAACCCTGGTATGGAGCGACAGTCTGTGTTACAGGGGTAAAGTGCAAGAACTGCGAGATACCCTGAGAGGGAAGGGTAGCATGTTAAGGTAACCCCAAGCGGGTTATAAACTATGGGGGCCGCCAGGCGATCCGCAATGGAGGCCAGGGTCTTGAGGAACAAACCACCCAAGGGGGTCCTTTAAGGGGCCCGGCGCCTGATGGCACCTAATACATAACCCTTCCTGAGTCAAATCTTCCGTACTCAGACCTGCAGCACATGACTTGCAGGATAGCAAAAAAATGGGTGCAGTATCGTGCTCTATTTCCTGGTCAGACATATCTGACTTAAGGGGGTATCCACTAGACGATAAAGTTGAACGATAATGATAAAATCGTTCGATAATCGTTCAAACATCATTTGAACATCGTTTGCAAATCGTGCAGTAATTGTTTCTAACGATGTACGATGCGCGCTCCCGCTGGTCGTTTGATCGTCTCCTCCATCGACTGAACATGCAGGTCAATTTCACTTGATTGCTTACAAATCGTTTACGCTGAACGATCAAACGATGAAACACTGTCTGCCCACTATAGCTGAAAGCTCTCAATCACAGATTAAAACAACATAGTTTATTGTTAGATCTTTTGCAAATCCTTTGCAAATCTTTTGCAAATTGTTCAGAGTGGAAGATCATATTTCAAGGGAAACTTCAAGGGAAAATCGTTAAGAGGTTGGACAGGGCTAAAATCGTCTAGTGGATGCCCCCCATAACAATCATTGTGGAAATATCAAGCAGCACTATACTGGTCCTGACTGGCACTAAGATTAGCTGCAGGGACCCATTATCAGCGTATGCAACACACAGTTCCATCTAAAATATGGCAACGTGCAGCACGCAACAGTATGTGACAAACCTCACAAATATTGACGAGTATATATATGTGAGGTCTCAGAACCACCCTAGGTACACCTGTTTAGGGATAGATATATACTGACAGGTGAGAGAATAAAGCACAGACAGTCAGCGCTAGCATAAGTCACATACAATGCAGAAATATATATACATAAACATTACATATAATATACTGCAAATGGCACTACATTCAACAGCCCAGATTCAGTGTCTGGGGAGGCTATAGCGCTGTGTACACTGACCTAAATGGTGAGGTACGCAGGGGGACTGGACCAACTGACATCCTTGGAGTTCTGTGCTGCACCACATAGTAAAATGGCCGCCGGAAACCTCAGAGGAAGCGAGGCCCATGGAGGAAGCAGCTCAGGGACACCAGACTACAGGCTTGAAAGGCGCGCTGATTTGAGGGGAGGAGCCGCTACAACAGGGAAGGCTGCCTCCCCTGGCCGGCTATTAACTCCCGGGACGCTGGCTCACGCTGCCGATCTTGAAGTCCCTGGTGGTCTAGTGGGTATGCGGGGTATGAGGGGGGCCCCACCACTGCCAGCGCCTCTGGTCTGTCCCCAGTGACTGGAGGCATCGGACTGGATAAATGCGCGGGTCACTGCAAGCGGTGACCCGCGACCTTACCTGTTCCCTGTCGATCCGGCAGCAGTCCTGGCAGCCCGCAGAGTCCAGCTAGCACAGACTCTGGGGACCCGCTGAGATCCCCAGATCTGTACTGACGTCTCGGCGCCGGAGCGGCAGCTTAGACGTCCTATGGACAGTCTGACGCTGCCGCTCTGAAGAGTCAAAAGTAAAAATAAACTTTAAACTCATAAAAATAAAATAAGTTTAGGGGCTGCTAATCAGCCCCTCTGCGCAAATGATAACCCGACTCCGGCCGGGCACCAACTTAAACTGAGGTGCCTCTGGCTTGGGGGCAGGGTTATAGGGAGAGTGAACCCAGTGCATCGTGGGAGTTGAAAGCTTTAACTGCGTGGAGCCCGGATTTGGTTCACAACCTATACCCCCAAGGTCAAACCTGTGGACCCCCTATGGACCCTGAAGAAGAAAATACCTGTATAAACATTTTAATAACTAAAATTATGACAAAATCTTTGTTCAATTTTAAATAAGCGACTAAGGGCCTGATTCATTACCGATTGCAACTGCGATTACGCACACAATTGGCCGATTGTTGCGTTCTGTGCATACGTATGCAACACAGTGCGCGTGCGTGAACTGGCCACTGACTACACAGACCCATCGCAGAGTGATTGACAGGACGTGCATAATTAAGACGCAGCGTCATAGTACACGTCACATGGTGGCATTTTACACTGAAGCACTCACAGTGCTTGCGGTAGGGTATGGTCGACCACAAATGCTGCGTTCGCTTCCGATGGTACTCGATGTTACCGATGGTTGCATACACATCCTGGAGATGACGTGCATAAGTGGGCATTTTAACACAGGTTGGTGGGCATCTGCATACACACCGCGATCGCACTCCAAGACATAGTGGGCGTGCTAATGCCTTGCCATGCGATCGCGGATTTGCATACTTTTGCTGCGTGCGAACGCATCTTGCGAGCGGGTCTGAATCGAGCCCTAAATTTAAAATCCTTGACAAAATGAACACTGGTTACTACATACACTACTTTCTATTTTTGAAGTAGGGATATTTAAAATTTTTAGATATTTGCATTTTTCTATAGAAATCACTGCGTCTTTTTTCGTTTTCTCGCACCTCCAGAGCAAGTCTATTTTTGTCCTAAAATCGTTAATTTTATGAAAAGTCATCGGGACTTGCAGTGCGACCCCGGGGGCACCCCCCCCCCGGAGGACTAAATAAGCAATTGGAAGTTTTCAGTTTGCATAATTTGACCTTAATTACTCACCTTCCGAAGAAGTGTCTTGTGCATCCAGTGGGAGCTGGGTCTTCTGCAGCAGGGTGAGTGTGTGTTTATAAGTGTGTATGAGTGAGTGTGTGCATGAGTGCGTGTGTGTGAGAATGACCGCCAGTGTGAGTGACCCCCCCGTGTGTGTATAACCGGCGCTGGGAGAACTATATCTCCCAGCAGCCTCTGGGACTCCCAGCAGCCCCATCCCCAGAGACAAGATGAGCGTGCACACCCGCAGTATATCCAAAATTGGGTGCATGGTTTTTTACCTTGCTAAACCTCGCCCCCAATTGAATATTCCCCATACTGTAGTTAAAGGTATGCTGACTTCAAGTTCTCAAGGGAATTTTAGAGAAAAGTTCTCCAGTAAAATCCATTACAGTCAGGGGCGTAACTAGACCTAGGGGGGGCCCCATAGCAAAACTTTCACTGGACCCTCAGAGCCCAGCACCCCCTGTCCTCTCTTTGGGACCCATTATCTATGCTTCCTGGGGGTCTATCGTCAAAAGGTGACCATAGAAATGTGCAGGAGAATGGGGGCTACATGCCGGGAGGTTCCTCTGAGCGGGAATGAAACAGCTGAGCCACATCTTATTCCAGTCACAGGCAGAAGGGGAAGCACCATCCACATCAACTATTGGGCGGCGCACAGCGGGAACTCTGTGACTCCTCTGACAGGATTCAATTGATTGGCACCAGCCAGCAGGGGACGGGCACTTTAAAATGGTAATACCTGGGTATCAGAAAGAAGAAGCCAAAGTGAGAAGAGGGGCGGAGAGGTGAGGTGCCCCCCTTCTCTCCTCCAGCTGGACCGCCTTCGTCCTCTTTATTCATTATGGCACCCAAATGGCCACAGCATACTAATAATTAGTCAGTCTGACTTAATAATGACGCAGGCAGCTGACCCCTTCATTGCGGTGGGCACTGCCGATAGTTCTGCCCCTGGGCCCCACACTGCCTCCACCGCGCTCCTGGCTGCCTGCTACCCTGTCTTGACCGGGTTAACCAGAGCAGCTATCCGCACATCCAGCCACCTTCCGGCTGCATGCTGAGGTGCCCGGTCGGAGCGGCTCCGAACGCGGAAGCCAGGGCAGCTGTCCACCCATCCTGCCTCCTCCCCGCTCCCAGCTGCATGCTGCCCGGTCACAACCGCCAGAGCAGTCGTCCACCCATCCAGGCTCCTCCCCACTCGCGGCTGCATGCTGAGCTGCCAGCGGTAGCCAGAGCAGCGGTCCGCCCCAAACATCCACCGGCCCTAGGTTTGGAATGCCCTTAGGCATTTGCCTAGGTTGCCTATGCCTACGGCCGGCTCTGGATGCCATCACTGTTAAGCCAAAATGCATGCCCTAGCCACATAAATATTTGTCACCCACAGGTAGGTATTTGCAGATGCAGACCCATTGAGACGAGTTGACCTTTTTAACTGTAGTAGCAATTTTTGAATGCTCTAAAATGGAAAAAGCGTACAAGGTAAAGAATATAAATGGCACCTAAAAGCTCATGTTAAATGTGCATAAAAATGTCAAATGGTTATGGTTCCTTTGGAAAGTATGTGCTTTATTTTACATTTGCTTAGCACTTGTTTTGCGTTAAAAGTCATAGTAAAAAGCCTAATTGTAATGGCAATTGATAATTAGGGAGAGCATCTTACCACACTCCTCAGAGACAATGCACTTGATTCTGATTTGCACACCACTTTGTATGTGGCCATACACATGCATCCTGGGCTGCACACGCATCTATGCGAATGTTCACACAATTCAGAAAGGTTCGCAAGTCAGCCGTTTCACTGCGGCCCATAGATAGTTATTTCTGGGTAGCAACCAGATTGCAACAATGCAAACCCACACAAGAGGTCCATTCTGTGAGTGTATCATGGGGTGTCTTCTATTCTCAGTCATGCATTTGCACAGCGGAGCCAAATTCAGATGGATCTCCTTCACCCAGTAAGTGTAAGTGATAGTGATCACGGCTGCTTTTGTGAATGGAGCTGTTGGGGCAGTGCGTTCGCAAAGAGGTATATGACTCAGAATATACTGGAATTAGCAAATTGTTTGCAATCCATTTGAAGCGGGCGTCATGAGTTGCGTTCACATTACATGCAACTTAGAATCAGGCTCAATATGCTAATATGATACTCCTTATTCGAAAGCACCGTTATATAAAGGTCTGTCATAGAACTCTTATACAAAGGTCTCTCATAGAACCATTATATAAAGGTCTGCATAGAACCGTTATATAAAGGTCTGTCATAGAACCGTTATATAAAGGTCTGTCATAGAACCGTTATATAAAGGTCTGTCATAGAACCGTTATATAAAGGTCTGTCATAGAACCGTTATATAAAGGTCTGTCATAGAACCATTATATAAAGCAGTGGTTCTCAAACTCGGTCCTCAGGACCCCACACGGCTCACATTTTGCAGGTCACCCAGCAAGTGTACAGGTGTAATCATTACTCACTGACACATTTTAAAAGGTCCACAGGTGGAGCTAATTATTTCACTTGATTCAGTGTGGAGACATGGAAAACATGCACTGTTTGAGAACCTGTGATATAAAGGTCTGTCAGCCTAGAAATATGAAAATTCTAAAAAAATAAAATAAAAAAAAATTCATTACATTTTTTAAAGAAATTTTACAATAGAGCTTTTACATTAAAATAATATACTTGACAATACATAAAGTAAAAGAAAAGCAAGGAGTACATAATAGCAACAGGAGAATGAATCACATTTTTGACCTATCAATCAGTGTAAATAAGCATTTTCTTTTGACTAACAAAGCATCATAGATGCGTGCGATTGTTACACAGTGTTCTCGCCTAACAGAAGCAATATGCAAATCCATGACAACATGTGTAAACAAGCACATCCTCCTGCAACAATGGGCTTGTGTTATTTTCAGTAATCACTTATGTCCAGGCATTACTGGTCAATGGTCACAATTGTTCATTGCCTGGCACATATCAGCAGTCTAACAAACAAGAAGATGTGTAGAGATTCTTCTAACACAGTTTTGAAATCAAGCATCAAGATACTGTTTAACAAGATGTAAAGCTAAGAATGAAGATGTAAATCTAATGAATGAAGATGTAAACTGGCACATCTACCCATTGGCCTGGATGGGGCACCGGCCAAAGGTGGGCACCGTCCAGCAGTGCCACCAGCAGCCAAGGGGTGGGCTACCCCAGGGGCCGAACTAGCTGCGGTGCGCCTACCGCTAGTCCCTCGGGCCTCACAAGTCTAGGGCAGACCGCAGTGAGAGCGCTCTGCCCTACACAGTTTATAAACACATAGCTGCCAGCGGCGGCTGTGTGTTTGTTATAGCAGCCAGTCAATGAGAGTCAGACAGACTGCTGCGACCACGGAGGGAGCCGGCTGGAGCTCACTCATGACTTCTCTCCCATAGTGCACTGCAGAGCGGACAGCGGCGGTCGCGTCAGGAACAAGGATCAGGTAAGTGTTGTATTTTTTGTTTTCTTCTGTGTGCGTAAGCCTGGCACAGGGGGTGCTACTAGGGGGCACTATATAACTGGTGGCCGCTACTGCGGGCACCAAATAGGGGGGCCACTACCAGGGGCACTGTATAGCTGGTGGCAACTACTGGGGGCACTTTATGGGGGGGTGGCCACTACTGGGGGCACCAAATAGGGGGGGGCCGCTACTGGGGGCACTGTATTGCTGGTGGCCACTACTGGGGGCCACTACTGGGAGCACCAAAGAGGGGGGGCCGCTACTGGGGGCACTGTATAGCTGGTGGCCGTTACTGGGGGGCACTTTATGGGGGGCCACTACTGGGGCCACCAAATAGGGGGGACTACTACTGGGGGCAATGCATCATAGGAGTACTTCTAATGGGGCAATGCAGCATAGGGGGGACTACTACTGGGGGTACTGTATAGGGGGCAGGGCTGCCATCAGAAATTTTGGGGCCCAGTACTAACAAATTAGGCAGGGCCCCCCGGGGTATAGGGCAGACTTGGGTAGAGTTGTGGATAATGTGGGTGGAGCTACTTCGGGGGTGGTGCATCAATTGGTGTGTAAATCAGGGATGGCTAGACATGGTGGAGGGGGGGCACATGGTAGAGAAGTCTGGATATTAATGGGGGGCACAGGGCAGGGAAGGCTAAAAAAGCGGGGGCACTTGGCTGGGAAGTCGATTGGGGTGGCAAAGGGCAGGGAAGGCTGGTTTGGTCTGGGGAGGCAAAGGGCAGGGAAAGCCAGGGGAGAGGCAGGGCAGAGAAGGCTGGCAGGCTGGCTAGACATAGGGGTGCCGCCGGGAAAACTTGCTGGACTAGGACAGGGAAAACAGGCTGGTTGGCTGGACTAGAAGGGGGAGGGAGTGCAGGGAAGGCTGGCTGAACTGGGTAGGTAGGCAGGGAAGGAATGCTGGCTGGACTGGCGGGAGGGTAGGCAGGGAAGGAATGCTGGCTGGACTGGGGGGTGGGCAGGGAAGGATGGCTTGCTGGACTGGGGGTAGGCATGGAAGGATGGCTTGCTGGACTAGAGGGTAGGCAGGGAAGGAAGGCTGGCTGCACTTGGGGGATGGGCAGGGAAGGAAGGCTGGCTGCACTGGGGGAGTGGGCAGGAAAAGAAAGCTGGCTGCACTGCTGGGGGGGTGGGCAGGGAAGGAAGGATGGCTGGGAAGGAGAGGGCTTAGGCTGGCTGTAATCGAGTGGGGGCACAAGACAGGGTCAAGTGAAACAAACCTGAGAAAGGGGCCAGGGTGGCAGCGGCGAGTAATGCATCGGGCGGCAGGCGCCAGGCGGAGAAAAAGAGCATCTGGCTGCGTTGCGGCATTAGAACTATGGAGCCGGCCACAAGCCGATCATAGCTTGCGTAACAGCAGCCAATCAGGAGCAGCCGCTTCTGATTGGCTGCTGTTCCGCGAGCTGTTATTGGCTCGCGGCCAGCTGAATACTACTGAGCTGGCCGTGAGCCAATCACAGCTGATTGGAGGACTACTACTGGGGGGAATGCAGCATAGGGGAAACTACTACTGGGGGCAATGCAGCATAGGGGGGACTACTACTGGTGGCACTGCATAGGGGGGTAGCTGGGGAACCATTTTAAGTACTTATTTAATGTATAGTATTATTATTCAGAAATTATGGGGGGAGGGGGCGCAAGTCTATTAGTTTGCCAGGGGTGCTCAGAACCCTAGATACACCCCTGATTGAAGATATAACCCTAATGATTGAAGATATAGGGGTTTATGTATCAAGCAGTGAAAAGTGTGGAGAAGTTGCCAATAGCAACCAATCAGCTCCTACTGTACCTATTATTTTATAGACTGTACTTGATAAGTGCTACTTATACACCTGTGTAGGCAGAATAGGCTGCTGCCCCCCCACACCCCTGCATCAGAGCAGCTGCTGATCTGTTTTTTTGTGTAGCAGTACCAGTGGGTAGATAGGGGAAGGGGTGTTGCAGTGGCTATTTGTGTGTGTGGAGAGGTTGGGGCTACATGCTGGGTCCCGGAAGCTTCAGCTTTGGGACCAACCAACCCCGGCCATCACGAAGCAGACAGAGTTAGAGCTGTTTGTGTTTATGCAGAGCCACCCATTTGCTGTGACAAGTAGCTCTGAATAAACACAGCCGGCTCCTACGTACACAAGATGGCTCCAACGTCTCAGTCCAGACGCCCATGCTGCGTGACCATAGGGTTACTCACAAGGACGATTAGTGGAGGACCTGCGTATGGGCTGTGAATGTGTACGTAGTTACGGTGCTGTTTGGCGATGACTCTGATGGGCATCTCAGTACTGTTAGGGGAGGATGCGATTTTACACACAATCGCTCTTCCGCAGCATATGAAATCGCAGCTGCGATTGCAACACCGTACTGTACATAATTTGAATCAGGCCCTAAGCCCACAACACATCCCGACACAACAAAACAGTTCTCTTGCATGTGTTTCCATTCTTGCCACTCAGAAATGCCTGTACAGCAGCTGCAGAAATTGTGAGATGTGTACAAATCTGAATGCAGTGTACAGTATGTTTGCAAAAATGCATATGCAACCCACCACATATGCACAGTATGCAAATAATTGCTAGATGCTTGCATGCAACTTAGAATCAGGACAAACTGGATTATTATGAATTCCGACACCGGAAGACCGGCAGCAGTGAAAATCCCGATAGGTAAGTAAATACACTATCGCTAACTCATCCCCCCCCCTAGCCCTTACCCTCCCTTAGGGGTGCCTAACCCTAACCTCCCCCCTGTCCCCGCAGCCTAACCCTCCCGGGGGGTGCCTAACCCTAAGCTCACCCCGGGGGTCCCTAACCTAACCCTTTCCCCCCTAAACCCCACCCGTAAGTGCCTAAACCTAACCCCCCTCCGTCCCCGCAGGCACCCCCTAACCCTGCCGGGGGGGGTGCCTATCCCTAACCTCCCCCTGGGGGTGCCTAACCCTAACCCCCCCTTCCCCTAGCCTAACCCTAACCTCCACCTGGGGGTACCTAACCCTAACCCCCCCTTCCCCTAGCCTAACCCTCCCGGTGGTGTGCCTAACCCTAAGTCCCCCCCAAGAGCCCCTAATCTAACACTCTGCCACCTCCGCCCGGCTTCCCTTCGTTCCGGATGCCTGGAGTCAGGCTCCCGGCATAGGGAAGATAGGCGTCGGGATTTCGACGTCCATCATTAGTCCCCTGTCGGGATTGCACAGTCGGGAAGCCGGCGGTCGGCATTTAGACGGTCGGCTTCCGTACTGCATACCGGCCAAACATTACACTAAAAAAGTTCACACAAAAGTATTATTATTGCCAGTTATTTATATAGCACACATATTCTGAGAATATTTCAGTCACCCATATCAGTACCTGTCCCAGTGGAGCATGCTCTCTATATTGCCTCTCATATAGTCACAAATACACACTAGGGTTATTTTATTGTCAAAAACCAATTAACCTACCAGTATGTTTTTTTAGTGTTTGTGAGGAAGTCCACGCAAACATGGGGAGATATATTTGCATAAATAAAACAACTGGGAGTGACAAAACTACGTTGCTAGTTACACTGATCAATTTGATGTGCAACATTTGTACATCTAGGGGCGGATCCAGAACAAACTGACAGGGGGGGTACCACGATAGGGGAAGGCGTGGGTGGGTGGTATATTCCTGGAAAAGTGGGTGTGTCCTCATAGCAAGGGGCGTGGCCTCACAAGGAATGCCATACCATGAGCCACGTCCTCGTTTTCATCATGCTGAGGGCATGGAATACATACAATAACCAAGGCCAAGACAATTTATGTCCTACCTGCCATAGCCAGGGCCACCGACAGCCGTGCTGGTCCCAGGTGACAGGGGGTGTGGCATAATCACGGTAGGCGTGGCCAAGCCCCCTTAGAAAAAAAATAATTGTGGTGCTGCGCGCTGGGGAGGGGGGCGATGTGTGCCCCTCAGCACGGCGCAAAGCCAATGGGGGGCGCAATAAGCGTGATGGCTCCCCCCATAGGCATAGTAGACTGCTCCGGCTGCTGCTTTAGCAGCCGCAAGCAGTCTCCCAGTGTAGCCCAGCACATAGCAGTGTGTGCTGGGCTGCTGTGATGTAAGAGGGAGGGGGAACGGTGCCAGACCCAGGCCCCCATCGGGCCCCTCCAGCAAGCCCGGGCCCGGGTAATTAGTACCCGCTCCCCCCCCCTCTCGGTGTCCCAGGCCACAGCTGCTGGTCTAAGCTCCATTGGTAGTTGCCTAAATATTGGAAAGTTTACGACCTGTCTGGAAAAGAGGGAATAAATACCTGCACTTAAAAGTGTCAAATAATTTAGATCCCTCCCCCTGAATCTGCAACTGCCAACATAAAGCATTACCATGCATGGATCTCTCTCATTGCCCTCTCCCTGCCCATATCTATATTACTGCCCCCTCCATTGCCGTCTCATCACCCCTCCCACCATATCGCTCTGATTGCCCCTTTCATAGCTGTCTTACTGCCAGTTCCTTCCAAATTAAACTGACCTCTCACATATCACTGAGTGACCCCCTAACTGCACCAAGTGTCCACCTCAGAGCACTCACTGTCCCTTTCATTGTCTACCACACAGCACTCCCCCTTCACTGCCACCTCACAGCACTCTCCTCCCCATCACACCCAAGCACCTTTAGTAAACACCTCACAGCACTGCCGCGGCCCATCCAGTGTCCACCTCACTAGCACCCTGTGTGAGAAATTTTTTAGCGCCTCCATCCAACTACTGTATATCCATAATTAATACTGTTACTATTTTTAATATTAAAAAACACACAACATTGGCTTCCACTAAGAAAAAAACAAAGACATTGCTCCTCACGGGAAAAAATAAAATGAATTCGCCCCCATAGGAGAAAAAAATTGGCCCCGCAGGAATAAAACACACATATTGGCCCCCACAGGAAAAAAAATAATACACCCCAGCCCCCTCACAGATGACTGACCTAACCTGTCAGCAGCAGAAGCCGTGGACAGCACAGGTCTGGTGTTTGGCAGGGTCAGAGTCTTTGGATACAGGTCTGGTGGATGACGGTGAGTATGCAGAGATGGGTATAGTAAGCAACAGGGTGAGTGTGTGGGGACTGGTCTGGTAGGTGACAGTTTACGTGTGCAAGGACAAGTCTGGTAGGTGATAGGGTGAGTGTATGTGGGGCAGATAATGTGGGTGATAGGGCGAAAGTCAGTGGGCAGGTCTGGACACCTTCCCTTCTCCTCACAGTACTTCCCCACTTCAATGCACTCTCCCCCTTCATCATATCACAGCCAGGAGTGTAGCAGGGGTGGTTCCAGTGGAGCACATGCTCCAGGTGCCTGCTCTGCCCAGGGCACCGGAGATCAGCCATCTGATGAAGGGCAGAGCGCCTGCTGAGCTGAGCATGAAACACATAAAGAGATCAGTACCTTCAGACAGGGGGCATGGTGTGGGTGGAGCGACACTTGTGGCTCCGCCCTCACCATGCCCCCCCATATGGACACACTGATTTCTTTATGTGCTTCAAGCTCAGCTCATCAGCAGGTGATTCCCTCGTCCATCCACCCCCAGTCTAATGGCTGATCTCCGGTACCCTGCAACAGTAAGGAAAGGGGAAGTATCATCTGAGTAAGGGAAAATATCTGTGTGTAAAGGGAGGGGAGCTTTGTTAAGTAGAAGAGCTGTGTGTGTACGAGCGTGTGCCGGGGTTGGTCTGTATGAGGAGGGAAGATATTTGTGAGGGGGAGAACTGTGTGTGAAGGGGGGATCTGAGTGGGGGACAGTGGCGGCTCTTTACTTTACTTTTAGGGGGGGCGGTCTAAGAAAAATATTAACTCCCCCCCCCGGATTCCCCCACAATAATAATATGGTCCACCTTATGCTTAATAAAAGTCTGGAAGGACTGTAATGCTGAACTTGACCACTACCGCTGGGTGTGATATGTACTACCGCCGGCTGCCCGACAAAGGAGGAAATCCCGATCGTCCTAAAGGTAAGTATAAACTAATCTAATTCTACCCCCTAACCCTCCTTTAGGGTGCCTAACCCTAATCTCCCCCCTGTCCCTAACCCCCCCTCTTCGTGCCTAAACCTAACCCCCTCTTCCCCGCTGCCTAACCCTAAGTCCCCCCCGGGAGCCCTAAACCTAAAGCAGCTGTCCGCTGCGGCGCCCGGCATCCCTTCAATCGGGATGCCGGGCACCGGTCTCCCGGCGTCGGTAAAATGACAGGCGTCTGACAGGACGCCTGTCATTCAACCCTCGCCGGGATTAAGTAGTCTGGAAGCCGGCGGTTGGCATTTAGACCGTCGGCTTCCAGACTACATCCCCTACCGCTTTCTGTTTTCTCATAATATTCCAAGGGTACCGTCTGATCTTATGCTATATATAGTGTCTATGTGTGTAATATATATATAAATATATATATATGTTCCAAAAGTTCGGCACTCAGGTAAAAAATGCACAAAGCGGGGTGCCTTCCTAAATAATGTATATACAACCAATCGCTCTACCTGTGTGAGGTATGGAGACCCCCCAGGAGTAGAACAAAAAAGAGGAGGCACTCCCTTTTAGAGTAGAAAAAAACGTATACTTATGTCATGTAGAAATTCAGTACAGAGACATGCCTCTGTACTGAATTTCTACATGACATAAGTATACGTTTTTTTCTACTCTAAAAGGGAGTGCCTCCTCTTTTTGTTCTACTCCTGGGGGGTCTCCATACCTCACACAGGTAGAGCGATTGGTTGTAAATATATATATATATATATATATATACACACACGCATGCTATATATAGTATGTATATGTATGTAAATATATATACACTACACACTATTTACAGTCTGCAGTGTAATATATGTTGTTATATATATATATATGCATATATTACACTGCAGACTGTTTATAATGTGTAGATGTATAAATATTTACATACATATACAGCATGTGCAATATATATATATATATATATATAATTATATATATATATATATATATATAAATAACCTGGAACAAACATTAAAAACTTTCTCTAAGTGGCACTCACAGATTGACACTGAGGACAACCCATCCCCTGATGATCATCTGCAGCAGCAGCAACCAGTGCACATCAACCGACTGGACTGCCTTCACGTGGAGCAGATCCCAGCATAGCCTGTAATGGTCGCGATGGTCCGCGGCCGAAGGTACCTATGTGATGTCACATGGCGTGGCATCACATGACGCAGAGGAGCCTCCAGACACTGTACAGTGCACAGATAGGGCCCGGCTAATAAGCCGCGAGCGGGTGAGAGAGGGAGAAAGGTGGAGGTGACCCAGCACCAGCGCGATGTGCAGGTGAGTGGGTGACAGACTCTATCTGCCAGAGTCTCTGGTGCAACCTGCACTGTTGATGACAACGTGGCGTAACTATAAATTTTGCTTCCTCCTGCCAAAAAGATGCCCCCACCCGGCCATAAAACAGACACACCCAAAGATGACGTTTGAGGTGTGTGATTTCATGATACAGTAATGTCACCGTAATGCCCTTGTAACAAATTATGCCACACCTTAATACCCCTATAACACATTATGCCACACCATAATGCCTCTTACAACACATTATGCCATACAGTAATGCCATTACACATTATGCCACAAATAATGCCATGTATAACACATAATGACACAGAGTAATACCCTTATAACAAATTATGCCACATCGTGCCTCTTATACAGTGCCCCCTGTAGTAGTCCTCCTATAGTTGTGCCCCTTATGCTATGCTCCATGTAGTAGTGCCCCTTATGCAATGTCCCCTGTAGCAGTGCCCATTATGCAGGGCCTCCCTGGAGTAGTGCCCATTATGCAGGCCCCCCTGGAGCAGTGCCCATTATGCAGACCCCCCTGTAGCAGTGCCCATTATGCAGGTCCCCCAGTAGCAGTGTCCCTTATGCAGACCCCCTGGAGCAGTGTCCATTATGTAGGCCCACCTGGAGCAGTGTCCATTATGTAGGCCCCCATGTATAAGTGCCCATTATGCAGGTCCCCTGGAGCAGTGCCCCTTATGCAGGCCCCCTGGAGCAGTGCCCCTTATGTAGGCCCCCGTGTAGCAGTGGCCATTATGCAGGCCCCCCTGGAGCAGTGGCCATTATGCTGGCCCCCCTGTAGCAGGGCCCCTTATGCAGACCCTCCTGTAGCAGTGTCCCTTATGCAGGCCCACTTGTAGCAGTGTCCCTTATGCAGGCCCCCTTGTAGCAGTGCCCCTTACGCAGGCCCCACTGTAATTGTTCCCCCACGCACCATTACTGACCTGACTCGTTGCCGTCCTGGATGTCCCTCTCACTTGCGCGCTGACTGTATCTAACATGATCCAGCAGGCGCGGCCGCGCAGGATCCTCAGCGCCCGGGTAACGTCATGACATCACCCGCGCACTGCATGGCTGGGAACTCCGGCCTCTGAAGTGATCGAAGGCTTCTTTAGCCTCCGATTGCTTCAGAGGCAAGCCACCAGCATGCTCTGTCATCAGATGACAGGTAGCAGCCGCGCTAGCGGCTGCCCGGCTGAGCCTGTTTCTCTTGTTTAAATAAGTGGGCGGGGCTATTGGGAATCGGGGCTTTGTTTATGGGGGGCCTTCGCCCTGATCGCCCCCCCTGGATCCGCCACTGGTGGGGGGAGCGCTGTGTGTGTGAGGGGACTCGAAAGTTTGAGTGAGAGCTGTGTAATGAGAGGTGAGCTGTGTAAGGGGGAGAGCTGTGGTGGAGTCTTAATGAGGGGGGATCTTTGTATGTGTTTGATGGCAGGATATATGTGTGAGAAGGGGGAAGATCTGAGTGAGTGGCGAGAGCTGTGTGAGAAATGTATACACTGTATGTATTTATATAGACATTAATATGTAGCACCGAGGCGGTATTTTGCTTAGGACCCTTAGACTCTGGGACTGAGTAGAAGGGATGAAGGGTGGAGCCATGGCATTAATGAGGGAGGAGGAGTCGGTCCCCTGCCATCATCACCTCTGGCTTCTCCTCTTTTTCACCTCTGAGGTGGGTCCCACCTACCACCCTGGCCCTGACGTAAGCCGGCCTGGGTTGCACGGAGGAGAGAACATGGCAGCTGTGTCCCTGCTGCTGAAGGGAGGCCTAAGCCGGGTGCTGATGCTGAGGGCCTGGGTCGCGGCACCCATGACTGGGAGAAGCCTGAGCGATGAGTCTGGTGAGGTCATGCCTGACTGCTCTGATGCCAATAAGGGGCACTACTATTGCATGTGTATAAGGGGCACTACTGTGGCATAATGTGTAAAAGGGATACTACTGTGGCATAACTTAAATAAGGGGTCTTTTGTTAGGCATAATGTGAATAAAGGGCACTACTGTGGCATAACATGAACTGTGTAGCATAATGTAAAAAAATTGCCAAAACTTTGGCATTACACAAATTAATGAGCACTAATGTGTAGCATAAAGTGCATTGTGGCCATAATTGTGTAACATAATGTGAATAAGCAGCATTACTGTGGCGTAACATGAATTAAAGACCCTACTGGGAGAGTTGGCAAGTATACCCTGCAGTATCACCCACAGCAGCCTTCCAAGACGTGACACTGCTGAGGAAGAGGGGAGCTAAGGGAGATGGAGCTGCTTGGATGCTCCGATTGTGTTATAGGTGTAACAAATGCAGGGCAGCCCCCCCGTGTTTCTGCAACTCCCCTTCTCTGTCCACAGCTCCAGCAGCCCTACTTCTGTGTCTCCATCCCCAGCAGTTCCTCTTCTGTGTCCCTATCGCTAGCCCCCCTTCTATGTCCTCAGCTCCGGGAGCCCCCTTCTGTACTAGCAGCCCCCCTTCTGTGTCCAGAGCCAGTACCAGCAGCCCCCCTTCTGTGTCCCCAGCCAGCCCCCCTTCTGTGTCCCCATCCCCAGCGGTTCCCCTTGTGTTCCCAGCCAGCCCCCTTTCTGTGTCCCCAGCTCCAGCAGCACCCCTTCTGTGTCTCCATCCCAAGCAGCCCCCCTTTAGTGTCCCCAGACAGTCCCAGCAGCCCCCCTTCTCTGTGCCCAGCCACCCCTCTTGTGTATCCAGCAGCACCTCTTCTAAGTCCGCAGCCAGGTCCAGCAGCCCCCCTTCTGTGTCCCCAGATGCAGCAACCCCTTTTCTGTGTCCAGAGCCAGCCCCACTTGTGTCCAGAGCCAGCCCTAGCAGCCCCACTTGTTTCATCAGCCACGCCCCTTCTGTGTCCCCAGCCAGCCCCTCTTCTATAGCCACAGCAGCCCTTTTTCTGTGTCCACAGCCAGCCCCAGCCTTTTATGTCCCCAATCCCCAGTAGCCCTCCCTCTATGTCCCCACTCCCCAACCTTTTATGTCCCCACTCCTCAGCAGCCTCCCTTTTATGTCCCCACTCCCCAGCCGGCCCCCTCTTGTGTCCCCAGCCCCACCCCTTCTAAGTCCGCAGCCAGGTCAAGCAGCCACCCTTCTGTGTCCCCAGACCCAGCAACCCCTCTTCTGTGTCCAGAGCCAGCCCCAGCAGCTCCACTTCTGTGTCCAGAGCCAGCCCAAGCAGCCTCCCTTCTATATGCCCTTCCAGCTCCCCTTCAGTTTCCCCAGCAGCCCCTTCTGTGTCCCCAGCCACGCCCCGCTTCTATAGCCCCAGCAGCCATTCTTCTGTGTCCCCAGCCACCCCCTTCTATGTCCAGAGCCAGCCCCAGCAGCACCCCCTCTGTGTCCAGAGCCAGCCCAAGCAGCCCTCTTCTATGTCCAGAGCCAGCCCCAGCAGCCCCCTTCTATGCCCTCACTCTCCTGCCAGTCCCAGCCTTTTATGTCTCCATTCCCCAGCAGCCCCTTCTATGTCTCCACTCTCCAGCCAGCCCCAGTCTTTTATGTCCCAAATCCCCAGTAGCCCTCTTTCTATGTCCCCAATCCCGAGCATTCCCCTTCTATGTCTCCACTCCCCAGCATTTTATGTCCCCACTCCTCAGCAGCCCCCTTGTCCCCACTCCCCAGCCAGCCGCCTTCTATGTCCTCACTCCCCAGCAGGCCCAGCCTTTTATGGCCTCACTCCCCAGGCCACCCCAGCAGCCCCTTTCTATGATCCCACTCCCCAGCAGCCCCCTTCTATGTCCCCACTCTTCTGCCAGCCCTAACCTTTTATGTCCCCACTCCCCAGCAGCCCCCCTTCTATATCTCCACTCTCCAGCCAGCCCCAGACTTCTGTGTCCCCTCTCCCCAGCAGGCCCAGCCTTTTATGGCCTCACTCCCCAGGCCACCCCAGCAGCCCCCTTCTATGTCCCCACTCCCCAGCAGCCCCCTTCTATGTCCCCACTCTCCTGCCAGCCCTAGCCTTTTACGTCGCCACCCCCCAGCAGCCCCCTTCTATATCTCCACTCTCCAGCCAGCCCCAGACTTCTGTGTCCCCACTGCCCAGCAGCCCAATTTCTATGTCCCCACTCCCCAGCCAGCCCCAGTCTTTTATGTCCCAAATCCCCAATAGCCCTCTTTCTATGTCCCCAATCCCCAGCCAGCCGCACCATTCCCCTTCTATGCCTCCACTCCTCAGCAGCCTCCCTTCTATGTCCCCACTCCCCAGCCAGCCCCCTTCTATTTCCTCACTCCCCAGCAGGCCAAGTCTTTTATGGCCTCACTCCCCAGCCAGCCCCCTTTTATGTCCCCACTTCCCAGCCACCCCCAGCAGCCCCTTTCTATATCCCCACTCCCCAGCAGGCCCCTTTCTGTGCACCCTTCTTAACTTGTTGCTGCTCAAGGCAAGCGGCTCCTCTGTCCTCTCCTCTCTTCAGCGGTGCGAATGACATCTGGACGTTACGCGCGCCGGGTCTTTAAAAAAGAAAAAGAGGAAAACTTTATTGGACGCCAGCGCCGGCGGGCACGCACATCGTCTTTGGCAATCAGAGTAGCTTGCACCCGGGGAGGGCTGACAGCAGCAGCCTCATCCTCGTGGGGGCAGTGCAGCTGGATTACAAGTAAAAAAACCCCTTCTAAACGACAGGGGGGCACGTGCCTGGGTGCCCCCCTGAATACGTCACTGTGTACAACTTTGTGCCACTGAGTCTGAATCTGTGTAAAAAGGGCTCCGATGCAAGCGACCGCAGCTTTTCCTCACGCCAAGTTCCATTGTGCTTACTGTGAGTGCAAAATTAACACCTTAATCACTTTCTATATGAATGAACTAAACCATACAAGTTATTTGCAAGGAAACAGGAAAATGTTGTCTAAACATATTTTATTTGAAACATAAATAATAATTTTTTTTTGCAAAAGTAAAATAAAAAATAAATAAATATATATATATATATATATATATTTTTTTTAAGGCATATATAAATTCTGTAATAAATGAATAAAAACTGAAATGGTGCCTTCCATTATCTCTCAGTGCAGGTCCTCCAGTTGTGCCCTTCATCATCAACAGCAACTGTCGCAGATACAAAGGGACCATATTAGAGTCCAAGGGGTATATAGTATGTTTACTAAAGTGCGGATTTATAGACGTGGAGATGTTGCCCATAGCAACCAATCAGATTATACTGTAGCTATCTTCTAGAAGGTGCTTGATAAATGATAGTAGAATCTAATTGGTTGCTATGGGCAACAACTCCACTGCTATAAACCAGCACTTTAGTAAATATACCCCCAAATGAGCATTTATTTTTCACTTTTCTAAAAGTTTGATGGGGCGTTTGTTTGCCAGTTCTTGGAGTATTCATCATTTATGCCAGGTTTTGCACTGATTGCTTCAGTATGGTGGTGCCATACCAAGCTGGGAATCCATACACACCATGAGGATCATTAGCTCCCCCTTGATATCACCAATCAATGACACTTTGCCCTAACTAATTCTGCTGGCTCCCCAAAACCTGTTTCAGGCTTTTATAGTTTATTAAGGTGACTCCAGACTCACTGATATATCTCAGTGGCACTGTCAATTACCATCTCTATCTATCGATGCTCTTGCTAAAGCACTTCTTTTAGTTTTATATTTTAGCCTATATCAAGAGATGTATATAGACTGTTATATAGGGGTTCTCTCTCCCAGTTCAGATGTTTTTCAATTGCCTTGCAATCTACCCCACAATGTCCTAAATGTGCCTGTATTGATGGATTCCTATATCACTAGTTGTGAGATTGCCCGCTGATAAAATAAAATGTTAGATTCTGTTCAAGAGTTATGCACTCTCTCATTTGGTGAACTATGGACCTCATTCAAAGCCGCTCGTAAGCAGCCATTCGCTCGTTCTGAGTGATGTTCGCACATCTGCGCATGCGTATGGATTGTAATATGCATGACCGAACCAGTCAGTGCGGCCGAAAATCGTGTGCTCGCTAAATAGCGAATGCCTGCTATTTTGAGTGACAGGAGGAGGTGTATGTGGGTGGTAACGGGAAGGTGCTTGAAAACGGGGAGTGGAGATCAGAACACCGGCGTGCTTAAAGGTCAAAACGGGCGTTTTAAGGGTGTGCATAATTAAAACAGCAGCGTCATCGACCACGTCACTTGGTTATTTTATAGTCAGAACTGCTCGCAAGATTGCGGTAGGAAAAACCAACCACAAGAATAGCGAGCAGTTCATACGCTGTTCGATGTACTCGATTAATCTATTAAATAGTGGACACGACGTATGGTGCGAGCGGCCAGGGGGCGTATTTTTCAAAAAAATGACCGCATGTTTTGTTCGCTCGTTCAGACATAGAGGCGGCAACAGACCGCAAAGAGCGAACGGTTCATTTAAATAGCCAGCCCCTTTATCAGAACGACCGTCCGCAAATAGCGTCCGGCTCTGAATCAGGCCCAATGTTCCATTGTCACCCGAGTGGCCTATATTTGGCATATCTCTTTCACCTACTAGAAATACGAGTGGCTGTAAAAAATTACTTTTGATACGTTCTGCTGCAGCTATAACATTTATTCTGCAACATTGGATCCTCCCTGACCCCCTTCTATGGCTTTTTTGGAGACACTGTTTTCGTTTCTGCATGGATTGGATGGAGTTAAGACTTTCTTTGAAATATAGGAATGCTACATAGACACAGTACCTTATCCAGTGTCGGACTGGGGCATGAAGGGCCCAAAGGGGGATTACAATGGTAGGGGCCCACTGAAGGTAGACGGCACAAAGCTGAAGAGGTATGGCCAACCAATTGAGGGGGTATGGCTAGCCATCAGAGGGGCAGAAGAGAGTGTTGTCCCATTTTCTGGGTGTGCCAATGCCAGTGGCTGCGCCATTGGGTGCAGCTTCTCTGTCCCTGGTGGCATGATTTTGATAGATATCCTAAATAAGGGTTACTCAAATGTCCAATGTTCACGCAGTTAATCCGATGCAGTGTCTTTGGATGCAGCCATCGGATCACAGAAGCTGGCAGTCAACATATTTTTTACTTAAGACACCGCAGCGGCTGTGCATGTCTATACATCTTTGAATCAGGCGCACAGACAGCATTCTAAAGAGCGATATATAATACAATGAACGTCCTAGCAAGACAAAAAAAAACATCTGGGGTGCTGAGAAATGTCTTTAGAAGTAGTAAAGTAAAATAAAAAGAACTTTAATATAATCAAATTTGAATAGTTAAGAAACTGCCACCATCTCAGGAGGTGAGGGGTTCCTAAAACAGCAATACTACCAGAAATAAGGCAGGACGCACGGTAAACAAATGCTAAGGTGGTTCCCTCTTTAAAGAAGCACTGCAGATTATCTGATTATGTCCTTGTGCTGGGCATGATATGGGCATTGGCAATGACTCATGATGCCATTGACACATGCGGTGCTGATGAAACGAATTATCAATACCAGGACAACCAAAGTAAAGGTGGGTGGGGGATGTACATTTAAGTTCTCTTAAATTGAGATTTATTTTTTCCTTAAACGGCTCTTTTAGCAGCAGTGCTGCCCTATGCGGTTCAGGAGTTTAGTTTAGCTGCATTCATATACTTACACCACATCCATTTCAACCCTGCTACCTGTTTGGCCGCACCTGCGTTTAACCCCTTATTGGCAAGAAAGGGACAACTCCAAAAAGGAAAATAGGAATCAGGGGGGCACATAGAGAAAGGAAAATTAAGGATTAACGGAAGATGTGCCGCACCTATATGCAAGAAATTATTGCTTCTTTGTGGAGTGCAGGACGAGAGAGAGAGGAGAGGAGAGAAATATCTCTTTTGATTTATACATAAGAGAGACGGAAGAGGGAAAAATGATAGACTTAGAGAGGTAGGAGGAAGGACACAAGGATAACAGAGCTATTATCTGTCCAGGTAACATGCAGGTACATATACACATACATATATAGTCACACACATATACATATATAGTCACACACATACAGTATATTGCTACTGTTGTACACATAGACACACTTATACACACATATATATAGTCATACACATACATACTTTACAGACAATATGGTGTCCTCCTATCCACTTACCTTACACTGTCTGGTTCACTAGCTGCAGCTGCCGCTCCTCCGGCTGTCCTGTCAAGCAGTGATAGTGCCGACACCTGGATGGTGCCCTGTCTGTCACTGACTGCTGCTCCTCAGCTTCTTGGCTGGCTCCTCTTTTTACAATGAAGTTTGTGTGATCGCAGCATATGACATCCCACCTTACACGGGCAAAGGGGGAGGCAGAGCTAAATTGCCTCCAGACCATGCAATAGCCGGGTGGCCTCCCAAAGACACTGTAATGTTCTGACACAGAGACCCCCGTGCGTTCGTTACCACGTAAGCCCCGCCTCCTGACAAAAAGGGGTGGGGTCTTGAAGCATTGTGGCCCACCGTGGAATTACCCGGCTCCCCGACAGGCCAGTCCATACCTGACCTTATCCCAACAAATTGTTACTCATTGTTTTCATGCTACAAGTTGAGTCTCCCATATCCAAAATGTTTGGGACCAGGGGTTATTTGGATATCGGAATATTCTCATACCATTAAGAAATATCTTGGGAATAGGACCCAAATCTAAACACAGAATGCATGTATGTTTTATATACAACTTATACACACAGCCTGCAGGTAATTTTATACAATATTTTCAATAACTTTTTGGCTCAAACATAGTTTGTCTACATACATATAATTCATTTATGTTTCATATACACCTTATACACAAAGCCTGAAGGTAATTTTATACAATATTTTTAATAATTTTGTGCCTTAAAAAAAGTTTGTGTACATTGCTCCGTCAAAAAGCAAAGGTGTCATTATCTCAGTCAGGCTAAAAAAAATTCCATATTTCATAATATTTGGATATGGGATACTCAACCTGTAATATTGTTTGATTTTGTCAGGTTCCTCTTACCGGATCTGAGTCTCATCCTAATGTACTGCTGCCCACCTTATTGCTAAAGTTTTATGGAAGTTGCTTTATCTGCCCCCTACACATTTAATTTTATTCCCTTTCCCCTATATTTTCTTTCCTTTTCTGTTTGGCTGCTCCCATGGGGTCCCCCTCACCCCATAGTTTATGTCATATTTTGTATGTGTGTTCTGCTGTTGTTTGCTTTGCTCTATCTGCCATTATGTTTTCAGGTATAGTTTGTCAATATTAATCATGCCAACATGAGAATGTCAACATGGTCCTAATGCTGACATGAAGCATGTCGATACAGATGAAATGTTGAAATAATTATAATGTCGACAAAATGTCCCTGGGGGTCTAGTGGTGATTTTACTGATACAGCGGGTCTGCTGGCTCCATCGGTGTTTTCCGGGTCTGGAGGTCAGGTGATGATGACTTCCAGTGGATCCAGATGCACTTCCGGTGGCGAGTATGACTAACCCGAAATCCCTAATCAGTGGCGTAACAAGGGTGTTTGAAAAACTGAGCCCCCCCAACTATGTGCGCACGCCGTAGACGAATAAGTGGGCGTGGCCACATGCCACGAGGGGCGTGGCAACTGAAAAAACTGGGGACGTGTCAATATGACACACCACCATTTCTCGTCACTCTGGGAACATTCCTTTCCATTCCATATGTACTTTAATGCCCCAGTAGTAAATGCCCCTTGTAGTAGTGCCCCTTATGCAGTGCTCCCAGTAGTAGTGCCCCTTATGCAATGCCCTCTGTTGTAGAGCACATTATGCAGTGCCCCCAGTTTACAGTGCCCCAGTTGTGACCCTTATACAGTGCCCCCAGATGTGACCCTTACACGGTGCCCCAGTAGTTACCCCTATACAGTGCCCATTAAACAGAGCCTCCAGTAGTGCCCCTTATGCAGTGCCTCTTATACAGTGCCCCCAGCAGGCTGTCAGTGATTGACAGTCTGCTGTCATTTGGGGGGTGAGGGGGCGGCGACGGGCTCCATTTTCCAAAACGGAGGCATGTTGCCATCTGTTTGGGGGAGGGAAGAGGCCAGAATCTTTGTCAGCAGAGATTTCCTGGCCTCTTTTGGACATCTGCGATGGCTGGCCTGCGTGACTCCATGGTCACTCAGCCGGCCAAGGATCATGCAGATGATCCAATGCTGTATCCATGGACGCAGCACGGATCATAAATCCATACAGGAGGCATCATGCCTCCTGCTGCATTAGCATAATAGCAAGGACGGAATTGCAAAGCTGCTTGTTTGCAGCTTTGCAATTTCGTCCAGAGCTGAATCACCCCTTCAGATCAGTTGGAGAAGGTTATGGGGCTTGTACAAGACAACCTTGTAAAATCACATACATTAGGTGAAGGAAGTCATGGAGCTATACATTATCCAAAGATATCATATTCAAGTGGCCAGCCTCCACTGTGATGATCTCTGTGATGAAACTTAGGGGTTACCTTCACTCCTCCATGGAGGCATCTCATATCACATGACAGGATATTGCAGAGTTGAACACAAGTCATAAGCATCTCAGGCGGATCTCCCCTGCAGCTGGACTGACCTGGGCATTCTCACTAAGGCAATGTTCAGGCTTGCAGATGTCGATATTGCGAACTATGCAGAGTTCTGTATAACTGTAAACATGTTTGTTTTCAGACAGATCATTTAGTGTGTACCGACCTCGTTAGCGATACGTCCCGGCGGGCTACTGGCATGGGCAATTGCATACACAATTGCTGATGCCAGGAGCGACATATATACATATTAAAAAACAACAAATCGGAGTGCAAGTCTTAAATAGAGTTCAGTCCCAATAAAAGATTTTATCGCCGTGAGTCTGTATGCATTGCCTCATATATTGGGCCGACGTCCTTCCCTCTTTTCAAAGGTCCCCGTATCCACAATACAGGTAAATTAATTTCTAAAAGATAAACTAAGGGAGCGCCCAATAGTGCATTATCTCAAGCATTTGTTGAAAACATGTAGTACATGAACCATAGAATCACGTACTGACAGAAGCGGTCAGACCACGGCAATCTCATAACATGCAATGGTAACACTAGGCCACGTCCCTACGCGTTTCGTCACTTCATCGGAGGGCTGCCTTCTGACGAAGTCCTAGTGACGAAACGGGTGGAGGCGTGGCCTAGCGTTACCATTGCGTGTTATAAGATTGCCGAGGAGATTATCTGCTTGTTCCCAGAGACTCGTTTCTTTTTAAAGCTGTGTTTACCTGCGGTGGTCTGACCGCTTCTGTCAGTACGTGATTCATGACATATGGTTCATGTACTACATGTTTTCAATAAATGCTTGAGATAATGCACTATTGGGCGCTCCCTTTGTTTATCTCTTAGAAATATATATACACAGACATATATATATATATATATATATACACACACACACACATATATATATATATATATAGACGCACATACATTATATATATATATATATATATATATATATATATATACAGTATATACACACACATATACACAAATATATATATACATACATATACACAGTATATATATACCTTCTTGCAAAATATATTTATATAGTATTATTATTGCCATCACCAGGCATCCTGAAAGCCATTGTGGGCAGTGGTAGTTCTGCAATGCTTACTGGCTGTTACTGGCTCCGTCACCAGACCGCACTACAGATATCAAACTCAAAAGAAACTACAGCTCCCAGCAGCCCTTGCTGCCGGGAGCTCCTGGCAGCAAGGGCTGCTGGAAGCTGTAGTTTCTTTTGAATTCCTACACTGTAGCGCATGGCCTGACACCTGCACCGATAACAGTGGCTCCTGCCTGCTGTTGTGTGATTCTCGGGGCAACACACTGCCCAGGGGCGCACACCGACACCAGGTACAACACTAGTATGTGTTACTACCTCCTGGCCGCAGATGGCATCGCCGGCCGGTGCCCCTTCTTGGCTGGAGCCCCTGGCAAATGCCATCCTGGCCAATAGGTAGATACATCCCTGGTTGTCACCATGCTGGTGCACTTTTGACATTACAATTAGTGATTGCTTTGTTTGGCCAAATGGTACCAGTAAGTGTGGAGGCAATTTTGTATTTTTATGCTAGTAGTATCACTTGGTTCCTGTTTTGTGTGTTATGACTAAGTACACTTCATTGAACATCTGTGATAAGCTGAACTAAAGCTCAAAAAAAAAAAAAAGAGGAAAATTATCTAGAGTACCCCTGAGGATTTTATGGTAGTTTCTTTATGCCTGGTGGGGAAAAATAGGTCTGACCTAGCTGAACACAACTAAATAATATAAATGTGCAGCCCGGCGAAAACACTTATACTCAGAATAAGAAAGTCCAAATCACTCCACCAGCAGTATCATTAACAATACCTAACTAGAAATTTGTTTTACAAGTGCACTATGATATTTTAACAGATTAAGAGATTTAGATTTCTTTTGTAGATAATGGCTGCTAAATCTGTGGAGTTAAGAAGGATTATTTTAGTTAGCACAACAAATATGTAAATGCCACATTTATCAAGTTAAGAAAATTCCCTTTTAAATCAGTAATGTGATTATAATGTAAATTAAAGGCACTTTTTAACATTATTAACTTTTAACATTATTAACTAATTTATATACATGAACTATGGCCCTGATTCAGAGCCGTACGCTATTTGCGGACAGTCGTTCTGAAAAAGGGGCCGGATATTTAAATTAAGCGCTCGCTCTTTGCGGTCTGTTGACGCCTCTATGTCTGAACGAGCGAACGAAACATGCGCTCGCTATTTTGAAAAAAACGCCCCCTGGCTGCTCGCATCATACGTCATCTCCGCTATTTATTAGATTAATCGAGTACATCGAACGGCGTCTGAACTGCTCGCTATTCTTGTGGTAGCATTTTCCAACCGCAATCATGCGAGCAGTTCGGGCTAAAAGACAACCAAGTGACGTGGTCGATGACGCTGCTTTGTTAATTATGCACACCCTTAAAACGCCCGTTTTGATCGTTTGGCACGCCTGCGTTCGGATCTCCACTCCCCGTTTTCAAGCACCTTCCCCTGTTACCACCCACAAACGCCTCATCCTGTCACTCAAATTAACAGGCATTCGCTATTTTGCGAGCACACGATTTCTGACCGCTCTGACTGGTTCGCGCATGCGTATTACAACCCATGCGCAGATGTGCAAACATCGCTCGGAGCGAACGAGCGGCCGCTTACGAGCGGCTCTGAATCAGGCCCTATGTACATGCATCATGCTCTCTTTTACATCTCAGCAGTACAGAAGGTTGTTATTTTAGGAAGCAGATGCTACACTAATCAAATCAGTAGTCAGTGACTGCAGGCCCTCCAACAAGACCCTTCCACTTGGTACAAAATGCTTTGCTCCTGGACTTCCCTCACCATTATGATTGCAGTCTACCACAATTAACGGCATTGTAAAGAGAGGGGTCGGGTCACAATATCGTGATTCAGCTCGATACTAAGAAACTTTTCATGGACCATATACTGTAAAGGGCACTAGGCTACTCTATATGCTAATATATTTAGGTAAATTGGATATCTAGACATCATCAGCGGCAATAGAGCGAAAAGCCCTGGCAAACTTAAAGTTAGGATTCCTTACGTAACTGAAAGGAAACAATCAAGACAGTGAGATAATCGGGGCATTTTATTAAATTTTTTAGGCACCTCTGTTTATGAGGAAAATAATGCCTAAAACACACAACACTTTTCTAGCAATCAGGAATTTGAAAGAGTGGAAAAATGACCCATTATACAGTCTACTTCCAGGGGTTCTCAAATAGTGGGTCACGGGCCACAGCACATTTTCCAGGTGGGTCAAAGACACTACCCGATTCTAGTCTCCGAAAAGAATTTCTGCAATACTTTACAGAAACTGGGAGAGAAGGACTCACGCTCATGAGGAATCCTTTTCTTATTAAGTTAATTACACCCAGGATGGGAATTGGTATGATTTACCGCCAGACCCCTGGCCCGCGGTTCAAATCCCGACAGCGGTTGCCCGAACAGGATGAAAATCCCGATAGCGGTTGCCCGAACAGGATGAAAATCCCGATCGTCCCCAGGTAAGTATTCACTAACCTATTCCCCCACCCTAACCATCCTTTAGGGTGCCTAACCCTAACCCCCCCTTACCCGCCGCCTAAACCTAACTCCCCCGGGGGGGTGACTAAACCTAACCTCCCCCCGGGGGTGCCTAACCCTAACCCCCCCGGGGGTGCCTAACCCTTACCCGCCGCCTAAACCTAACTCCCCCGGGGGGGTGCCTAACCCTAACCCTCCCCCTAGCCTAACCCTAAGTCCCCCCCGGGAGCCCTAAACCTAACGCTCCCCCCCGCCGCCGCTGTCCGCAGTCTACCGGCGTCGGTAAAATGACAGGCGTCTAGATGTAGACGCCAGTCATTTAACCCTCGCCGGGATTAAGCAGTTGGGAAGCCGGCTGTCGGGATTAGGTCCGCCGGCTTCCCGACTGCATACCTCAGGAAGATGAACTGATTAAACTTCAAAATGTTTCAGGACCCAGAGATGTCTTTGAAGCTTCCTCTATTTATGAGTTTGTCCAAAAATTATGGTAAGCTACCCCAGGGGCATCTTTAGAGAGGGAGGGGCCCGTGTGCATCCCCCACCATGGGCCCCCTCTTCTCACTCTGGCAGCCGACTGACACGGCTGGCCGGTCACCGCAGAATCAATAGACTCTGGACACTGGAGTGTGCCCGGAGTCTATTGCGCATGCGCAGATCGCTGCGATTTCCTCACAGTGCATGTGCAAAACACTGGAAAAATGGCTGCTGCGGCCATTTTCCGGCGATTGAGCAGTGCTGAGAGACCCGACGCGGGACCTCGGAGAGGTAAGTTTTACATAATATAGGTGCAGGGTGTGCGGTGCGGGCCCCCTGCACACCCTGCACCCATTATAGATACACCCCTGAGCTACCCGTACATTGCAGAGGAATTCCTTTGGAAGCTCAAAAGACTTAAGTTATGTATGTTCTTGACATTTCTTTGGTGTAAAAAACTTGATCCCCACTAGGCCATTACAAGCCTGATGAAAAGCCAGCTGAGCCACATGGTGAAAAAAGTTGGGAACCGCTGGTCCTGTCTCTATGAGCTGTACACTAATGTTCAATATCTAATATAATTTATTAAATGGGAAGCTTTATGATTTTAAAATAGTTTGAAGCAGTTAACTACAGTACCTAATGGGCTAATATATTTTCAAAAGTGTCCCCAAAATAGTCGCTTTTATTATTAATATTACTAAATTATGTAAATAAGACCTCTTTAAACCCGAATCTATATAATTTTTATTAACAAATATGCCGATATGTTTCATGAAACAATTCCGCTTTCACAAACTCCTATTTGCATTTACCCCACAGCGTTAATTAGTAGAAGGAGCAGGATCCCCTAGAAGTGATATGAGTCTGCAGTATTATCAGACTAGTGCAAGAAGCTTTAGGGGTCTATGTATCAAGTTGTTTGTTACATACAATTATGCAGAAACTGCAGTTTCTGCATAATTTTATATATTTTCCTATGTACTTTTGGCACAATGCAGGAGATTTCACAGAAATCTAACACAAAATGCTACTTAGCAAAGCAGATTGCAGTCCCCATTATTATAATTGGGGACTACGATCTGATCCCTATGTACCAAACTCGGAGTTTGGTCCCGGTAGTTTACACCATTCTCAGATGGTATAAACTGCTGTAAGCCTAATCAGGCTCCAGGAGCGCAGCCTCCAGCCAGCTCTGGAAGCTAACACTGTGCGCATGCGCAGTGTCAGCTTCCAAAGGAAGAGTGAAAGACTTCTACAATTTGCTGGGGATTTAACTCGCAGGGCAGCGGTTACAGCAACCGCTGTCCCTGCGAGTTCCCTTTTGTACATAGGATATTTTGGTGAAAAATTAAAATATCCCATGCGATATGTAAAGATAATAATCGCGGCAGTGGCGTGATTTTTAGTACATAGACCCCTAAGGGATCAAACCATACTTGCCAACTCTCCCTGATGGTCAGGGAGACTCCCTGAAATAGCAGCAATCTCCATGCCTCCCTGAAGAGTCCAGCAATCTCCCTGATTGTGCCTTACCCCCATTATGTAGCTGTTATATTGAAAAAAACAACACATATTCAAATTTATTTATTTATTAACAGTTTCTTATATAGCGCAGCATATTCCGTTGCGCTTTACAATTGTAATCATTAATAGAACAAAACTGGGTAATAACAGACAGATATATAGGTAGGAAGGCCCTGCTCGCAATCTTACAATCTAATGGGATCATAGTATAATCATACTTGCCGCCTATCTGGCTGCCCCTTCCGGGAGGGAGCAGCCAGATCGGTATAACTGGGGGCGTGGCCAGCAAACGGGGGCAGGGCCAGCCAGATGACAAGTATTTGCGGGCGGGGCCAAGCGATCACGTAATTTTGGCCCCGCCCCCTGCTTCACACTGCCTGTAATATCGGCAGTGCGTAGCGTGCCGATATTACCAAATTGGGAGGATAGGCAAGTATGAGTATAATGTCCCTGCATTGTTTAAAAGGCACAATGATCCCTCTGGCTACATGCATTTTCTAAAAAGTATCAGTGTGTTTTCATCAACAAGTAGATCTTACTAACTGCTTTGGGGCTCATTTACATTTGGATGTAAGTCAATAATATGACACGCCCCTCAGATGTAGCAGTACACACCCACTTTACTGCGCTCTCATGGGTGTTGCTTTCACACTCTCCCTGAAATGATTTTCAAAAGTAGTCAAGTATGAGTCAAACACATATGTATTACAGTATATACGTATGTTAAATATCCATGTTATAGTTTCAGGGGACAAAACTTGCCAGCTGCTGGAATAGCTATCTATAGCTGCATACCTCCTCTAATGATGGAATGTTTTATTTCCCAAGGACAGCCAGTTTGGTCTTTTTTTCCTACAGTTAAATATTCTGTTTGCTTAGCTTTGTTTTCTGTGTTGCAAACTGTTTATTTTGGAAATGCCCCATGAACATGCAAACATTTCATTCCTACTACTGCCATCCTCTCTCTGCATATCCTGTTTGCACTGGTCTTCTCAGCTGCAAAGCAAACTCTGATTAAAGGCAGCTGGTAAAGCTGACGTGTGCAAGTGAATGCTGAAATCTACACAGTATTGCTAATGCTGGCCATACACGCTATAATTATCGGGGCGATCCGCCTGATATCGGCGGATCGCCCTGATAATTGTAGCGTGTGGGAGGGCGACCGAGGGTTAAATATTGCTCGGGCATGCCGGATCGTGATGTCAGTGGGGCCACCCCCAAACGGAGACGTTCACATGGGAACGCCTCCGTTTGGGCAGCCACTCCCCCGGCCCGCCCACCAAAGGGGGCGTGCTATCACTCAACATCGACAGCACGCCCCCTTTGGTACGAGACCCGGAGCGACGGATTGCCCGTCGCTATCCGGATCTCGCGCATGCGCACGGCGGAGCAGGCTTTGTCATGCGCATGCACTCTGGGCCACCATCGACCTGGTTGCGAGCGCTCAGCGCTTGCGACCGGGTCTGAATCAGGCCCTATGTTTTGGGATCTTGCTAGTTTCTGAGGAGATGGTTATACCTTGCTAAAATGTATCTAAACAACATTTGTTTAGTTTCTAAAAAGAGAACGTTACCTTAATTATGTAGAGATCTATAATAACTATGAAGTGGTTTATGATAAAACTTGATATTAACTGCCAGCTGATTGGCTTCCGCTAATTGCCCATTATATAAAATCGGCCAAAACCCGTCGACTAACAAAGTCCAATAGACAAAACGCATTTGGGCATGGCAACTTAGTGACGTCACAACACCGTGGCGTTGCTTCATGGGAAGTGTAGTCCTGAGACTGGGATACGGAACGCTGTGTTTACTGCGGACAGGATGACTACTAGTGGCGGCTCCACTGATATTGATGTGGCAGTGTTAGTCCAGGCTCGTAGTGATCCTGTATGCCGGACTATGATATTTTATGTGTAAGTTCTTATGTGTTCTATAATTAAATATTTGTTACCTTTTACTCATTGTGGTGCGCATCCCTTCTGCTTCTTTGACCATATATATATATATATATGATGCCCTGGAAATTAGTATAGTGCTGCACCACTAGCACCAGGTTCAGGTGTGTTCAGAATGCTTCAGTGGCCGATTTCCCTATAGCTAAGATAGGACACACCGTGACATAGAGGCAAGCCTGATATTCCCCTTTTTGCAGACACAGTGATCAGTCAGGAAAGAACAGTACAACGCAATTTTATTATTACCAATAAGTAAACAACAATTGACATAAAAATATGTTTACCATTAACAGGATAACATTTTGCACATTCCAGTATCAAGATATCTACTTAATACCTCCCTGTCCTCTACCGGTGACCCCAACTGGCAAGTCAAAGTTGACTACGGGAAACACAATCTTTGCTTGACCTAGTAGGTTTGTAACAGTAGTACACTTGACTAGCAAATTGTAGCTAATAATCACAGTCTTCTGTTAGCATGAGGGCCTTTGCTGAGAAAAGATAACAACCGTACACTGGCCAATTGTAACTAATGAACTCAGGGCCTGATTCAGACCCGCTCGCGAGCGCACAGCGCTCTCAAGCGGGTCGATGGTCCCCCACTGCGCATGCGCACGCCGGAGCCGGCTCGCACATGCGCGAGACCCGGCCAGCGACGGGCGCTCCGTCGCTACGGGTCTCGCACCAAAGCAGGGCAGCTGTCGATTGTGATTGACAGCTTGCCCCGTTTTAGAGGCGGGCAGGGGGGGGTGGCTGGCCAAACAGAGGCGTTCCCGAAGGAACGCCTGCCGTTTGGGGGCGGTCCCACTGACATCACGAGTGATGTCAGTGGTGAGCTTCTGGCTCTATTAGAGCTGATAGCTCACTGGGGCTTGCGGGAATGAGATGCTACCACAAGGATCTTGTCGCAAGCACCGATGGTCGCGATCGAGACCCTACCACAAGGGTCTTGTCGCAAGCCCCGATGGTCGCGACCATCACCTGGCCGCTCGCTAAAGCTGTGGGTGGTTACCCACAGCTTAGCGAGTGGCCAGGAGGCCATCTTTAAAAGAAAAAACAGGGACGCCCTGATTCAGAGCGAGCTCTCTCAAAGAGCGTCCGGCTCTGAATAAGGCCCACAGTCTTTTGCTAGCATGAGGGCCTTTGCTGGGAAAAATAACAAAAGTACATAGACTATGCTGAGAGCAGTAGTGCACCGGCTAATTGTAGCTAATGAACACAGGGCCTGATTCTGACCCGCTCGCGAGCGCTGGGCGTTCGCAAGCGTGTCGATGGTGCCGAATTGCGCATGCGCACGACAGAGGCCAAGCCGTCGTTATGGGTCTCGCACCAAAGGGGGCATGCTGTCGATGGTGAGTGACAGCACGCCCCCTTTGGTGGACGTGCTGGGGGAGTGGCTGCCAGACGGAGGCGTTCCCATGGGAACGCCTACCGTCTGAGTCCGGCCCTACTGACATCAGTAGTGATGTCAGTGGGAGTGATTTTGGCTCTGAAAGAGCCAAAATCACTCCAGGGCTTGCGGAAGACGAGACCCTACCGCAGGGTCTCATCGCAAGCCCGATGGTCGCGATGGTCTTGACCATCGCGACCATCATCATGGACGCTCGCTATAGCTGTCCATGAGGCCGCTCCAAGTTGAGGGAGGAGGGCCCTGATTCAGAGCGAGCGCTCTGGTCAGAGCGTTCGGCTCTGAATCAGGCCCACAGTCTTTTGCTAGCATGAGGGCCTTTGCTGGGAAAAATAACAACAGTACATAGGTTATGCTGAGAGCAGTAGTGCACAGGCCAATTGTAGCTAATGAACACAGGACCTCATTCAGAGCCGGACGCAAGTGGCCGATCGCTCGTCCGCCGTACGAGCGGAAATATTTAAATCCAAGCGCTCGCTCGTATGTTCGCTCGTAGCTAACCTTCCGCCCCATATTCTCCCAACCCCTCCTCTAGCTAGCGAATGTACAAAATAGCGAGCATCCGTCTCCTCTTTGGTTGCAATGAGCACTCGCACAAGTCAATTCCGGAAGTGGCCCTGTCAGTTTCGATTGCCTGCTATTTCATTCTGTAAACATACTTGAATCGATTACTGGCAATCACTATATTAATTACCGTAATTGTTTGTTTCACATGTTTGCAATCCTGTTTTTTTTTTCAATGTCAATAAACTTTATTCTTGTTAGTGTGTGTCATCTCTTCCGCAGAATACGTACGGTTTGACCAAGGGGATGGTTTTTCTAATGTAAAAGTTTGTTTGAATGCTACTAATGTTTTTTTTTTTTTTTTTTAAATGCAGATTTTCCTTTTATTTTTTGTACATTTAAATTAGCTTACGCATGTCACTGCATCAAGCCTATCATAACACATTATATTTGTGAGGGTGTAGGTCACATGACTCCTACACTAACCGATAGAATTGTTCCTGTTAATTTACAAAGTACATTAGCCAATCAAAATTTTTCTAGGACCTTTATTAAAACTGGTTTGTGTAAAAAAAATCATTGCCATCATGAGAGCCAACGCTTTCTGTAGGCGGGAGCTAATGGTGCTCGTTGAGGTCATGGATGAGCGCATTCATTACTGACCATCCGTTCCTCATCACCAATCTGCGAAAGCGTAGTGCCTACGCGGAGGTGCGCCGCCGCCTGCGTTCCCTTGGCTATCGCCGTAATATCGGCCAGTTGGAACGCAGGTGGTCGGATCTGAGGCGCCGATCACCACGCCTGCTGGCCCTTTTGCGGCTCCGGATTGGCCAAAGTAAGTGTTTCTGTGTCTTTTTTTTTTTTTATTTTCTCATACCTGCGTGTGCTTGTTTACAGTATATACCTGTTTTTATTATTTTGGTCATACCTGCATGTGCATGTTTACAGTATATCCCTGTTTTTATTATTTTATCCCAAAATTGAAAATATAAAAATGTAATTAAAAATGTTTTTCTCCATCATTTAGGGGCAGAGCGGATAGTCAGACGGCGCCGACATGTGGCTTTTCCCCTATCCCCCACCCAAACATCCCCTGCCCACTCTTCCCCAAATTCCCCCTCCACCCCAGACCTTGCCATCCTTCAGTCCCCTCCCTCTCCTCACCTGACCATCCCTCCAACTTCCCCCTCTCCTCAAAACCCACCTCAGTTTTCCACACCCTCAGCCATAACCCCTCCTCCTTCCCTTACCCACTGGCCCACCTCAGATGAGGAGGATTTCGTGGCTCCAGGCCCAGTCCGCAGTGTGCCTGGTATGTTTACATTGTAAACTATGGGTTGTTTTTTTTTGTGTCAATTAATTTGTTTTATGTTGTCCTTTTACCTGTGCAGTTCAAAATAGTAAAGTAGTTCCAATGTTTTTTATATATATCTTTGTGAAACAATGTCAAGGATGTTTTCCCCTTACACATATGACACATGTCCAAACACTCCCACTTGTGTCTTTCTTGTTTACGGTACCAACAAATGTCGTAGTTTTGCTTAGGTTTAAGACATATGTTTTTTTAGGTTATTTCTACTTTTTGGCCCCTTATTTTTTGAAAATATTTTCGTTTGGCATTCCTTTTTTTTTTGGACATGTTTTTGTAACTGATGTTTTTTTTTGGTATAGCCAGATTTTTTTGTGGGTTTGAACATTGTAAATGAAGGTGTCATTTTATTAACCCGCACATTTTTGTTCCCCACAGAGGCCCAGAGGCGTAACGAGGCCATTGCTGGAGGATTGGTGGAACTCCGGGGCCATGTAATTGGCATGCTGGTGGCCTTGGACCACCTTTTGGCGATCCTACGCCAATAATTTTCTATTTTTTTCCCAAATAAAAAAAAAATATTTTGATTTATTTAAGTCTCATTCCTTGTCTGTAAATCTTAGATTGTTGAACCTCACATAAGTCTACTATTTGTCCCTGTGTTTTTAAGTAATGTCAATTTGTTTGTAGAAAGGTCAAGTAAGTATGTAAGCTTGCACATTAAACACATAACAATACCAATAGGTTTTTAGACTTAACGTCAAAAATAGATTAAATATTTTTGGTGGTAATGTAAAAATTAAAGCAACCTGCTTAGGCCTAGAATTGTAAACATACTGATTCACCATAATACCTTTGGTGTTTGTTTTTAGCCACAAAGCAGGGTACAAAAGTTTAGAATTTAAGAAATTACAGTATTAGGCATTAAGCATGTTTGCATTTTTTGGAGCAGGTTTCACTTTTCACTTTACGAAGGAAATGGTTGTTTAATGAAAAAAATAAATTTATTGCACACAAATAATAAACACCAACTGAATTGTCCAAACAAAATCACACAGTTAAAACACACACAAAAGACCAAAAAAAAAAAAAAAAATTCAAGAACTCTTTGAAGAAGTAGCATGCCAACATGAATCCACAAATGAGGAGAAGAAATCATTGTTCCAGAAGTAATATCCAATGTGTCCACATAAAGTCATTTTTGATGATCAGGTAGTATGCATGGATTTTTATGGTCATTTTAGGGAATAAAACAAAAACAAAATTAAAAAAAAGTTAAAAGTGTACATTAAAATAATACATGTCTACATTGTGTCAATTAAATAACTTTGTTGAAATAATTACCTAAAAAATCTGGCAACAATTTGATCGCATATGGCACCCCCACATACTGACCTCCGACCAACCTCGGGGGGGCCGTCCTCAGGCAAGGCATCCCCTCTGGCTGCATTTGGGACACCACTCCTTATGGCGATGTTGTGAAATATCCCACACAGGACCACAATTTTGGAAACCATAGCCGGCAAATACATGAGGTCGCCACCAGAGCGGTGGAGGTATCTGAATCGGCCTTTTAAAAGGCCGATACAGCGCTCCACCACCTGCCTGGTGGCTGTAAGTGCGGAATTATACTGACTTTGTGGCCCTGGTGTGGGAACCAAATAAGGAGTGAGCAGCCAGGGCGTACAAGGGTAACCACTGTCTCCTGTGAAAATATAATAAACATCAGGACCATTGTGTACCAAGCTTTGCATTGGTTTCAACAGAAGGTTTCAACTTACCCAGAAGCCACGCATCACCAGCTTGGAGGTTGTTTAATTTGTGCCAAATCCCTGATTGCCGGATGACGAAGGAATCATGTGCACTGCCTGGGAATTTGGCATTCAGGGACAGGATCTGGAGGGAGGCATCACATACCACCATTGCATTCATCGAATGAAAGTGTTTTCAGTTCCTAAATATTGCCTCCAGCATTGCTGGAGGCTGAAGTGGTATGTGAGTGCCATCCACAACCCCTATGATGTGTGGGAAGCCAGTAATTTGGTAAAATTTATCCTTCACCACATTAAGGGAACCCATATCCAATGGCATTTTAATAAAATGATGGAGGTGTTTAAATAGTGCATCCATCACTGCCCTCAGGATCCTTGAAAAGGAGGATTGGGAGATTCCTGCGACTATTCCCACGGTGGTTTGAAAGGATCCTGAGGCACAAAAATGTCACATCGACGTTAATTGCGTAAGTGGTGGTATTGCTGTAGGACTGTCAATTTGCCGTTCAAGATCACTCTATTAATGAGAGAGTGTCTATGATGATTTTGGAAGGCAGACGGTAGCGCCTTAACACCTCATCATATGGCATTCCAAAAAGAGTGACATGTGTTCGATATATCTGGGGCCTTGCATGCCTACGAGCCCTACGCCTGGGATGAAGTTGAGGTTGGTCGGGTTCTGGAACCATGGCCAAGAGAATACGACCAACATCAACCTGAAATGTTAAGCAAGGTAGTTATTGGTTTAGACAAATGTGTTAAGAAAAATATACTTATCTTTTCAAAGAAAACCAAAGAATCTTACAGGCCTGGGTAGTGTCATGTGAAAATCAACCTACATTTCAAAAGGAGAAAATATTTTGAAGATTAATTTTAGAAACTAGGAATTAAACCAAATATAGTTTTCTAAAATTTAGAGAAGGGAGCACACATTATTTCGCAAAATAGTACGCTACATTTAGACTTAAGACATGATTTTACACAGAACAAGCACATATTAGTTCACAAAATAGTACGCTACATTTAGACTTAAGACATGATTTTACACAGAAAAAGCACACATTAGTTTGCAAAATAGTACGCTACATTTAGACTTAAGACATGATTTTACACAGAACAAGCACATATTAGTTTGCAAAACATATGCCAAGACCAACACATCTAATTTGTTAAGTAATAAAACCAAAAACACTTACCAAAAACAGACAAATATCAAAAAGTTATAAAAGGTCACTTGGGTTCCAGCCAAAATAACTGTAAAAATAAAAAAAAAAAAATATAAAAATTTTGCCACAATTTATTAATAAATGTTTATGGGAATTATTGAAATACTTACTCAAAAACATAAAAAAACCCCGCAAAAATGCTAACTTAAAGAAAGTACTAAAAAAAAACGCTCCTTACAAAAAAAAAAAAAAAACTCCTTCACGTTCCACCAACCAAACAAACCACTCTACACCGAAATACCTCCAACAATCAAAAAATGCCACCTCGAATGGAGTCACACCAAGCCATAAATAGTCTACGTTTTCCCGTTCAAATTAAGGAGCGCACAATGAATGATGCGGCCGAATAATGCTGACGCATGCATAAAAACGTCACTGAAGGCCCAAATCGGTCTGCTGCATTGAGAAAAGAAACAATGAGTACAGAGCAGCAAAGTACTAGCCAAGAGGCGCCATGTAAGTATTTGGTTTTTTATGGGAAAATGCTTATGTTTAACATTCCATTTTGAAAAATGTTACTTTAAAATTTTTTAAACCATTTCCAAAAAAGGTGTGGAGGATGCCATAGAAGAGGCTGCTGGGCCTAGTAGGCAAACTAGGGCCAAAAAAAAAAGGCAGCCACAATTCACAAGGAAGGAGATGGATGTTTTGGTGCAAATGTGCAACAACAACCTGGCAGGCACCAAGGAATATGGGTGCAACCCAGAGATGGAAACTGTGGGACGACATAGCCAGTGCTGTCAATGGGGTGGGTGAGTTTGAACGTTCAACCTGGGAGGTCAAACGCCGGTACGTAAAAACTACATTTGACTAGAAAGTGTTTACAGGTCCAAATACTGCAGTAATAATGCCTACTTTTTAACCAACAGATGGAGCGACTTCAAATATCGGCTTAAACAAAAACTGGCTGATAGGGCTAGGCATGCAGGGGGGACAGGTGGGGGTCTCACCTCTGTGTCACTTGAGCTCACGGATTTGGAGGAACTGGCACAGGGGTGTGTGCAGGATGAGGAGGTGTTTGGCGTGTCGAACATGGATACTGACATGCCAGACTTTGCGGCTCCTCATGTTGCCCCAGGTAAATGTTGTAATGTTAACAACTCAGAAATGTGTTTTGGAAAATATCTAGATTATAATTTTACTCTTTTCTCTTTTTTCTCACAGAGACACAGGCGGATGAGTCTGCTCCAGAGGTGAGCTTTGGCCGCAGAATTTCTTCTGGCTCTGCAGGGGAGGAAGCAGTAGATCCGGCTGGGGACCCTGTGGAAGACAGTCCAGGGCATTCCCCCTCGCAGGCAGTGGCCCTCCTCACTGATCTCAATGTTAAAACGGATCAGCACACCGAGATTCTGCTGAGGATGGATGCCAATCTGCTACAGGTGGCGGACGCCCTGGAGGAAACTGCTGCGGCCAACGTGAGAATTGCAAATGCCCTGGAGCAGCTCGTTCGCCAGCACATGTTGGAGCCAGCCTCCCTTCCTGCCGGAACATCAGGACCCTCCACCTCTGGCACAACAACAGCCATCCCTCCAAATGTGCCTAGCCCTATGCCTAGTCCAGAGGCCACAACATCTGCCTCTGGCCAGGACAGCCGAAGGACATCCCGGACCAGTTCAGGCTCCCTCCAACCCCCGGCCAAACGGCCTAAAAGGCGATGACAGCACTGGCTAATTTCCCCACAATCCATCTCTGTGTTTGCCCCATATTCCTTCATGCCAAAAACCTCCCTTTCCTTTCTTGTGAATTGTTTAATTTTTTTTTTATTTTTTAGTTCAAATGCCACTTAATTTGTTTGTGTGTGGCCAAAATCATTTGTTAATTTTTTTTCCTTAAAATAAATCTGTTTAAGAAAAAAAAACTAAAAAACAAAAAAGGACACAATCATTTAATAAAATTATGTTCAAAATCTGCAACATTCTATTGTTGATTTATAACAAAACTGGTTAAAAGATAATCCCTCAAACAAACTTACAAACAATACAACGGAAATAGAAACATTTAATTTTTTAAAAAAAAACAAGGGTTAAAAACAATTTATGCGTTTTAATTAATACTTAGCAAAAAACAAAAGGACGATTGGTTTCTTGGCCAAACAAAAAATATGAATAAAAAAATACATGCGTACAATATTATTTCCCTAAAAAAGAAACACTTACAGCTGAGTAGTTCACCTGCGTTCGTTTTTTAGCTACTAAAAAGGTCTATTTGCTAAACACCTTACAAGCAGTTTAGCTATTAAAAGATGATTGTTTTTGTGGTCTCAATTGATAAATCGCTACACCATCGATGAGCGGAGGGAAGTACGAAGAGACCATCGTCATTGCGGTAGACTATACCAGACCACAAGCTAAGCGAGCAGTCTTAATGGAAATTGGATCAGACAGTGACGTATCACTCGTTCCGTTCACATTTGGCGCTCGCATAAGATAATTTATGTACGCCCAAAAAACGCCTCGACACGCCTGCGTTTTCCCATCTCCACCCCCGTCACCACCCCAAGACGGACAGTTCTGTCAATCACATGTCACTTCCTGTTCGCTGTGTATACGATCGACCAAAAAATCACCGCAATCAGACGTACGCACATGCGCACTGTTACACCGATGCATGCGTGGGTGGACAACATCGGCTGACTACGAATGAACGGCCACTTGCGTCCGCCTCTGAATCAGGCCCACAGGCCCTGATTCACACCCGCTCGCTGCCAGAGGCAGCTCGCAGGTCTGAAGGGCTTTTTTTAAAAAGAAAGTCCGGCCTTATGGCCGCTCGTTAAGCTGTGGGTGACCACCCACAGCTTTAGCGAGCGGCCAGGTGATGGTCACGACCATCGGGGCTTGCGACGAGACCCTTGTGGTAGGGTCTCGTCTGCTGCAAGCCCCAGTGAGCTTCCGGCTCTAATAGAGCCGGAAGCTCACCGCTGACATCACTCGTGATGTCAGTGGGGCTGCCCCCAAACGGCAGGCGTTCCTTTGGAAATGCCTCCGTTTGTGTAGCCACCCCCCCAACCCGCTTACTGAATGGGGCCCGCCCCTTTTGGATGCGAGCGCCAGAGCGAGTGATTTCTTGCTCGCTCCGAGGGCTCACGTGCGCACTGCGTGGCCATCGACCCGTTTGCGAGCGCATAGTGCTTGCAAGCGGGTCTGAATCAGGCCCACAGTCTTTTGCTAGCATGTGGGCCTTTGCTGAGAAAAATAACAACAGTACATAGGCTATGCTGAGAGCAGTAGTGCACCGGCCAATTGTAGCTAATGAACACTCGGCCTGATTCAGAGCCGGACGCTCTGACCAGAGCGCTCGCTCTGGATCAGGGCCCTCCTACCTAAACTTGGAGCGCGGCCTCATGGACGCTCGCATAGCTGTGGGTTACCACCCACAGCTATAGCGAGCGTCCATGATGATGGTCGCGATGGTCAAGACCATCGCGACCATCGGGCTTGCGATGAGACCCTGCAGTAGGGTCTCGTCTTCCGCAAGCCCTGGAGTGATTTTGGCTCTTTCAGAGCCAAAATCACTCCCACTGACATCACTAATGATGTCAGTGGGGCCGGACCCAGACGGTAGGCGTTCCCATAGGAACGCCTCCATCTGGGCAGCCACGCCCCCGGCACGCCCACCAAATGGGGCGTGCTGTCACTCACCATCGACAGCACGCCCCCTTTGCTGCGAGACCCATAGCAACGGCTTGCCCGTCGCTATCCGGGTCTCGCGCATGCGCACGACGGAGCCGGGTCCGTCGTGTGCATGCGCATTAGGGCACCATCGACCCGCTTGCGAGCGTCCTGCACTCGCGAGCGGGTCTGAATTAGGCCCACAGTCTTTTGCTAGCATGTGGGCCTTTCCTGGGAAAAATAACAACAGTACATAGGCTATGCTGGGAGTAGTAGTTCTCCGGCCTATTGCAGCTAATAAACAGTCTTTTGCTAGCATGAGGGCCTTTCCTGAGAAAAATTAAAACTATCTACCTAAAGGCCTATGCCACAAATTATTATCACCAGAATTGCCAGCCGGGGTTACACAGGGTTAAAAAAACATTAAATATACATTGCACCACAGAAATCCAAAATGTAAATGGTTCACAGTAAACATACACAGTGTTTTGAGAAACATCAGCAACAAATTAGGCACTGGCAGGGATGAATATACATGACATTAGAATATTGAAAACCAGCAATGCACCATCATAGTACAGCAAACATTTAGCACTTGACTGACATTATGCAGAGAGACAGTTGCAAACCTATATATGCATAAATAGAAAAGATGCCTCGGCAGGCATCGATGTACAAGTAAACAAAATAAAACTTTAGCAATGAGACTTTTGCATTTACACCAATACCAGTGAATACATATACATTACATGGCAAGAAAACAGCATTTACAGTAAACACAATTGCATCAGACATGAGCTGACACAATAACCCAAATCACGTCCCCTCCCAGCATGAACTGGAGGTTCACAAGAAAGATAAAACACCAGATAAGCAATGAATATAGGAAAGGGGTTATCCTATCCCTTACTTCACCCCTGCGTTCTCACCTCACCTATTTTAAGACACTATCAATGAGAGTTTAAATGGCAGGCTATACTAATGAACCCCCTTGTGTGGGCCTAAGAGTAGGTACTGCGCACAACTGCCTGGCGGCAGCTCCTAGAAGGAGACTAGGGACCCACTAAAAAGATTGGGGACCCACTAGAAGGCACTATGGGAAGGAGGCAAGGGGTAGTCACAGTCTCACACAGGCAGGGGCTCTTCCGCCCAAATGCGACTCCTGGATACTGGAACTGCACCGCACCAGGCTGCGCTAAGTACTGGAGCTCTTCCCTCGTCCTCCTGACAGCATGCTTGGGCTAGGGAGCGCTCATTGGGGCAATACTCCATAAGATCCACAGATCCTCCTGGGACTTTGCAGGCACAGCTCCTCCGCGGTGTCTTCTTCTATACAGCGTCGTCGTCCCCACTCCTCTTCCAGGTGCGGGAACTTTGTCAGGGTTCTTCTCCAAGGGTCGCCCGTGGCAGGTTCTTCCGTCACAGTCTCTCCAGGCAGCGCAGGTCCTCTCCCCAGCGGCAGTCTCCTCTGCGTGGGTCTTCCTCCGCAGTCCCAGCAGCAGTGTCCTCTTCTGGGGCTGCCTTCTCTGTCACTCGCCGGGTCTTCCTGGCAGCAGGGGTTTAGGTAGCAGTGGGCGCACTCAGCGGGGTCCAGCAGCCGGGCTCTTCTTCTGGTCTCCGGCAGCAAGACACAGAATACTTCTTCCCAGCAGGGTCTCCAGGGTCCGGACTTTACTGTCAGTGGCAGCAGTTTACTCGGTCCTCAGCAGTACAGCAGGTGAGTGTCAGCGGTGCTGTCATACTCCGGCAGCAGTTCCTCTGCCGCAGGGTGCCCAGTTCCTCTGGCACTCCACGCCACTCTATCATGGTGGCACTTCCCCAAGGGTGTTGACAGGTCCAGCCTCACCCCGCTGCATGCAGCAAACAATCTGCACTCCAAATAAGCAGCAGTCAGGCAAGCTTCCCCCAGGGCTCTGGGGAGCCATATTTATTACTTAGGTGCCTTCTCTGGCCCTCCTCCCTGGCACAGTCCGGCAATAATTATTGGACCAGGGGACCCAGTAGCAGTCCACCCACAGGTCCCTCTGCCCTGCAACCTGGGGGGCCAATCAATTGGGGCTTTTTTAGCGGGCTCCCCAAGTTGTCAGGCTGGCTGACAGATGTTCTCCCTGGGCTGCACATTCTCAGAAGCATTCAGGGACAGTGGGGTCAGCTAAAGTTCATCAGCCCTGGAACTATAGTGAATGGGGCAGTAATATCTATATACAGTATAATAAAAAAAATTGGGGGACCCCTATTTGGGCACAAATTTGGGGGTACCACACACACATATATATATATATATATATATAGTCGGAATAGGGGTCCATCTCCTGGGGTAGATGGACACCTCCTTACACACAGCAGCCAGGAAACAGCACACAAGTCCAGAGTTTTCATGCAAGCTGGTCAAAACCAGTTTTTATTGTGCAATATAAAGCACTAAATAAACAAAACATAAAACTAAGGCCCTCATTCAGAGCCACTCGCAAACAGCAGTACGCTCGTTGCGTTCCGATGTTGACTAACCGCGCATGCGTCGGTGTAACACTGCGCATGTGCGTACGGCAGATTGCGAGTTTTTTTGGTCTCGTTCGTCAAATAGCGTACAGGAAGTGACATGTCAAATGTGATTGACAGAACAGGGCGCTTTTGGGTGTTGACGGGGGTGGAGATGGAAAAACGCAGGCGTGGCGAGGCGTTTTTGGGGCGTACATACATTAGCAGATGCGAGCGTAAAATGTGTTCGGACCGACTCATACGTCACTGGATGATCCTCTTTCCCTTCAAAAAGCTCGCACAGCTTAGGGTCTGGATTACTCGACCACATTGGCGATGGCCTTCTCCTCCGTCCCGGGACTCCACGATGTTGTTGCGATTAATCGCGGGAGGGCTGAAAAGCAATTAGTGTTGGATTGAAAACCGGCTTGGTATGTGTTTTGAAATCAGTTTTTTGGGATAGCACAAAACCGTACGCAGGTGGAAATCTGACTTGCTAATGTCAGGATGACACAATCAATTTGCGTACATTTGTGGGGGTTTATTTTGCCCTCAATTTGGTGGTTAGGGCCTATTGTAACAATAATGTCATCATGTTTTAATTTTCTCACCATTTTATTTTTGCCTCTTGAATTTGCCTCGTTATATGAATTTTTAAACGTTCCTTAAAGAGCCCTTTTTTTATTTTTATTTTTTATATTTTTGGCAATTTTTTGCCTTTTGGTCCAGGATTAAATGTAACCCATTTGTACAATAATTTCACAATCCAATGTCAGATTTTTGGTGTCAATTTATTGGTCAAACAAAAAATAAATTAATAAAAAATTTGGGGACATCTTTTTTTGCCAAAGATCTGTCCCAAAATCCAACAAATTGGCCCAACATAACTGTTGACATAAACATACAACAAAAAATTAAAAACATTTCACAAGAAAGGAGAGGGAAGTTTGGACCAGAAAGGAATAATGAGCCAAGCACAGAAGGATTGTGGGAAAAGTCGCCATTGCTGTCACCGTTTTTTCACCCGTTTGGATGGGGGAGGGAGGGTGCCAGACCTGGTCCGGGATGTCATCGGGCTGGCCTGTCCAGAGGCAGATGTTGTGGCCTCTGCACTAGGCACAGGGCTAGGCACATTTGGAGGATTGGCTGATGTTGTGCCAGAGGTGGAGGATCCTGATGTTCCGGCAGGAAGGGAGGTCGGCTCCACCATGTGCTGGCGAACGAGCTGCTCCAGGGCATTGGCGATGCGGATGTTGGCCCTGGTATTTTCCGCCAGGGCCTGACCAATGGTCACGTCGGCCGCAGCATTTTGCTCCAGGGCCTCAGCCACCCGTACCAGACTGGCGTCCATCCTCTGCAGAATCTCCGTATGGAAATCCGATTTGAAATTGAGTTCTGTGAGGAGGGACACTGCCTGCGAGGGGGATTGCCCTGGACTGGCTTCTGCAGGGTCCTCAGCCGGATGTACTGGTTCCTCCCCTGCAGAGCCAGCAGAAATTCGGCGGCCAAGGCTCCCCTCTGGAGCAGACTCATCCGCCTGTGTCTCTGTTAGGAAAAATGAGAAAAGACTCACATTAGAATCTACATATTGGCCCACTAACGTTTCAGAGTTGGTGACATCAAAAGATTTACCTGGGACAACATGAGGAGCCGCAAAGTCTGGCATGTCCGTATCCATGTTGGACACGCCAAACACCTCCACAGGCTGCACACACCCCTGTGCCAAGCTCTTCTAAATCCGTCAACTCCAATGACACAGGGGTGGGACCCCCACCTGTCCCCCTTGCATGCCTAGCCCTGTCCGCGAGTTTTTGCTTTAGGCGATATTTGAAGTCTGTGGGGAAAAAATGGAAGCCATTATCCTTTTGTTTAAAATGGTGTTTGTTTTTAGGGGGGGCAAGTGTTTACTTACCGCCGTTTGACATCCTGGGCTAGACGGACATAATCACCCACCCAATTGACAGCAACGGCTACCTCTTCCCACATTCTCCACTTCTGGCTTAGACTCATATTCCTGTCTGCCTGTGGCAGGATGTCCACACACTTCTGTATCAAAACCTCCATCTCCTTTCTTGTGAAATGTGGCTGCCTTTTTTTTTTTGCAGCTTTGGCCGGAATACTGGGCCCAGCAGCCTCTTCCATGTCAGCCTCCTCACCTATTTGTGTAAATATTCAGATTTCACAAATTCACAACTTGCCCAATCTTATGTTTCAAATTAATCATTGATACAAAATGCATGAAAGACTTACCGCCTGACTCTAGGGCATTGTTTCCCTGGTCTGTAGCCATGTCTGAGGTCCAAACAAGAAATACACCAGAATTTAAATGTGTTTTCGTGACGTATTTATACATGCGTCCTTATTTTGCGGCCGCATCATTGATTGTGCGTTCCTATGATCCCTCCTTAATTTGTGCGGGAAACGAAACACTATTTATGGCTTGGTGTGTCTCGAGTCGAGGTGGCGTTTTTGGATTGTTGGAGGTTACCTTGGTTGGAGTTTCTTGTTTGCGGATAAAGGAGTTGGCGTTTGTAGTTTATTTTGCTTGCTAGATTTGCGTTTTTATTTTCCGTTCTCTTTTTTGGTTTTTTTATTTTTGGCCTCGTTTCTTGATTTGGTAAGTTTTGTGAAGTCTAACTTTTGTTCAATTGGTGTCTCATTGTGTTTCTTCTTGTTTTTAATTTTTGGATCCATAATTTAATATCTTTTAGCTTTTTATTAATTTCGGACCCAAAGACCTTTTGATTTGGACTCTTATATATTTGCTCTTGGTAAGTCCATTTTTTATCTTGTATTTGTGAACTAATTAGCGCATTTTTACTACTTACTATTGTGACTTGTATTTGCGAACTAATTAGCGCATTTTTACTACTTACTATTGTGACTTGTATTTGCGAACTAATTAGCGCATTTTTCTCAGTTTGTTTATTAACTTTTATTTGCGAACTAATTAGCGCATTTTTAAATGCTTATTAATCCTGTAAAATTTTTTGTGGTTGCCCTTTCGCTTTTTTGGGAAACATTTCAACCCATTTTGATGTACTGTGTGCAATGTCGTTTTGCTCTTTGGCCAAATGTGTGTTTCGCATATTTTAAGTTTTGTCTAGCACAAAATTTAGAAACATAAATGCACAGAGTAAAATTTGTCAAATTTTTTTTGTGATTAATTTCAGTTTGGACGTATCATGACAATACCCCGGCATGTAAGCAGCAATGGATGGTAGCATCAAGCTAAGTTGTTCTTAATTTTCTTTTGGGGTGGGTCCAAAGCCTTACATTCCAATCTTGCCATTTCAGATTGTTCTGGCCATGCTCCCGGAAGCCGACCAACCTCAATCTCGTCCCAGGCGTAGGCATCGTAGGCGTGCAAGGCCCCAGATATTTCGAACACGTGTCACCCTTTTTGGAATGCCCGATGATGAGGTTTTAAGACGCTACCGTCTTCCTCCCAAAATCATCATAGACACTCTCTCATTAATAGAGAGTGATCTTGAGCGGCAAATTGACAGTCCAACAGCAATACCACCACTTACGCAAATTATGGCGGTGTTACATTTCTGTGCCTCAGGATCGTTTCAAACAACGGTGGGAATAGTGGCGGGCATCTCACAATCCTCCTTTTCCTGGATCCTGAGGGCAGTGATGGAGGCGCTTTTCAAGCACCTCCATCATTTTATTCAAATGCCTTTGGATATGTGTGCCCTTAGTGTGGCCAAGGCCAATTTTTACCAAATAGCTGGCTTCCCACACATCATAGGGGTTGTGGATGGTACTCGCATACCACTTCAGCCTCCAGCACGGCTGGAGGCCATATTTCGAAACAGGAAACACTATCACTCCCTGAATGTAATGGTGGTATGTGATGCCTCCCTCCAGATCCTGTCCCTGAATGCAAAATTACCAGGAAGTGCACATGACTCCTTCGTCATCCGGCAATCAGGGATATGGCACAAATTAAACAACCTCCAAGCTGGTGATGCGTGGCTTCTGGGTAAGTGTAGACCTTTAGTACATAACAATGTTAAGCTTGATACACAGTGATCCTGATGTTGTCTATTCTTTTTCACAGGAGACAGTGGATACCCTTGCATGCCCTGGCTGCTCACTCCTTATTTGGCTCCCACACCAGGTCCACAAAGTGAGTTTAATACCGCACTTACAGCCACCAGGCAAGTGGTGGAGCGCTGTATCGGCCTTTTAAAAGGCCGATTCAGATGCCTCCACCGCTCTGGTGGCGAGCTCATGTATTTGCCGGATATGGTTTCGAAAATTGTGGTCCTGTGTGGGATCTTTCACAACATCGCCATAAGGAGTGGTGTTCCAATGCAGCCAGAGGATGCCTTACCTGAGGATGGTCGGAGGTCAGTATGTGGGGGGGCCATACGCGATGATGTGGTGGCCCGATATTTTAGGTAATTATTGACCAAACAACAGTGTGTATACCCAATGTGTTAGTTTTTTAACGTTCATCTTTTTTGATATTAATTCTTGCACCATCTTCTGTTTGTTTGCATAATCTTTGGCACTCCCACGATGACTACTTCCTGCTACCCTTCAAAAACCTTTATGTTGAAACTTCGGGAATATTTTCTGACACCAATATTGCAACGCCATATTTTTGAAATCATGTGGGCATGGACCTTCGTCAACCAGTTCTTGATTTGTTTTGTGTTTGTTTCGTGTTTTTGTTATGTGGTGTATTTCTGATTATCACTGTGTGTTTTGTTTGTGAGTGACCACTTTGTATTTTGATTTCTGTTGTGAATAAATATTTGGAGAGTGTAATTTGTTTCCTTTTTGGGCACGTTAGAAGCAAGTGTAACCAAACTCCAAAACGTTAATTTTACCTAAGGGGTAACCCAGTAATGAAGCAAGTGGAGCTAAAATGTAATATGTTTTCGGGGTACTAACCAACACAACAAGGAATCCTGTACAATCAGTTGCCTTCGTAAGATTGTCCTAAGCAATTTGGCCACCAAATAGGAACCTGAAAAATGGTGTAAACTATCATGTTGACCACCACAAAAAAGGAAAATGACATTGGTACTGGGAGGTGTTTCTTGTGCCTGTTTGCATTCAAAATACAACACACAATCTGTAGTGAGATTCTGTGGCAATCCTTGCTTGAAGAGTCTACTTATGTCAGTGTAAAGAATCTTGGATTTACTCCAAACGCATGAGACAGAGCTTGATTTAAAACTGATTTATTATGAAACAAATCGAAAATAAAATAAAAACTAATTCCTAAGGAGGACCAACAGATGGTCAAGGCCCTGCATAAGCCCGGTGACCTGCTCCCGCATACGGCCCACACAATTCACTAGCTCTTCCCGACGCCTCTGTTCCTCTGTGGGTGACAAAAGTTTGGGGATTAATAAATCGATAATGAAGCAACATTCTAAAAAAAACACAAAACAAGCAAACCAAAACTTACAAGCTTGTGGGCCAAAAAAACATTACACGGATAAAACCCAGCACCCCAAAATGTCTAAGGGGAAAAATACAAGGGCCCTAAAAAAAGGCACACAGGTGTGATGTGTATGGTGACATCAGCAGGAACAGGTAAAGACAACCCCCAAAAATACCCTAAGGCGACAGAAAGGCAAAAAAAATGGGGACGACACATGATTACATACAAACAGTTTGTGGTGTCCAAAATAAACTTTAAAAACATACCGTTCTCCAAAACGACAGAGCCAGAAGCCACTCCCTGGACCACCTCGGAGGTCGCTACATTCCCCAACCCTAGGGGCAAGGTGTTTGCGGGATCCTGGGAGGGGGTATTTGGAGGAGGGACGGATGGAGGAGAGGGGGAATTGGGCTGGAGGGGAAGTAGGCCTGAAATTTCGGCCACAGGGTCTGGGGAGGAGGGGGTAATAGACGAATTGGGGGTTGGAGAAAGGGGCCGGGACCGGCGTCTTGTGGGGTTGATGCCGCCGCAGTGTTTGCTGTGCCCCTAAAAAATGACAAAAATATTGTGGTTAGTTTCAACAGGAATCCAAAAAAAAAAAAAAAAACACAATAGGACAGACATGAAAACATGCACATGCAGATATGACTACAATGACTCAATAGGACAGACATGAAAACATGCACATGCAGATATGACTACAATGACTCAATAGGACAGACATGAAAACATGCACATGCAGATATGACTACAATGACTCAATAGGACAGACATGAAAACATGCACACGCAGTTAGGGCCCACAAGATAAACTTGAAAACCACAGTCCAGAACACTTACTTTCCGCAATCTGCATGCGAAAGCATGCCAGCAAGTGGGGCGTCCGCCGGTGCAGGTCCGACCACCTGCGCTCCAGCTGGCCAATATGTCGGCGTGAGCCGAAGGAGCGCAGGCGTCGACGTACCTCCGCATATGCGGAACGCTTGCGCCTATTGGAGATGGGTGGAGGCTGACTGGTGATCCGCCTGTCCATCACCTCCGTGAGCACCAGCAGTTCGCGCCTGGTGAATGCGGCGGATCTCATGATGGCAATGGTGTTTTTTTGAAAAAATATTTTTAATAAAGCACCCCAAACAAATTTGATTGGCTAATGTATTTGGGAAATTAACAGGACAAATTCTATTGGTTAGTGTATGAGTCATGTGTTCGACAGGGCCACAAATCTCTTGAGAGTTATGATAGGCTTGATGCAGTGACATGCGTAAGCAAATTTAAATAAAGAAATGAACCACAGAAAAATTGTGGGGAGACAAACAAATAGAACAATTGTTTAATTGGGGCTAACATGTCTTTTGAACAATAAAAGCGAAGGTTTCAGCCGTACGTATTCTGCGAGCAAATACAAACACGGACAAGATTACATTGCATTGTGTTGAAAAAAAAAAAACAATTAAGCTAATTGATACATTGATTGCCATGATACGATTGAGGGAGGTAGGCCGAAAAAACGAGCAGGTAATCGGAATCTGACATTCCCACTTCCGGTTTGTACTTGTGCGTGCGTTCCCTTCAAGCCATTTCTGGGATGTACGCTCGCTATTTGGCACGCTCGTTAGTTAGAGGAGGGGTCGCCTGAGTTTGGGGCGGATTTTTAGCTGCGTACGAAAATACGAGCGAGTGCTTGAATTTAAATATTTTTTTACGTACGCCGAACATGCGTACGCCCGCTTGCGAGTGGGTCTGAATCAGTGCCTAAATCCTAGCCCGTCTGGGCACTAACTAGACAGGTTATTCCCTCTCTACAAGTGGCAAGGCCTACTGCCTTACCACAAACACAGCACTTTCAAATATCACAGCGTCTCTGAACAAACCTCAGTATCTGTTCTTCCCAGGGTATGTGAGACACTGAACCAAAACCTAACACAGCTTATCTGAGCCGCTTCCAGGTTCAACTACTAGTCAGCCTGCTCTCAGACTGAAAGGCCCAACACCTGGAATGGCCTGTGGACGGAGCCCTCCCATCTCTTCTCACATCCACACCCCCAGGACCCATTATCCGGCTTTTACCAAAAGCTGACACTCCAATCTGTTTGGCAGAACAGACTTTTCCTGGGGGCTTAAAGCACACATGATGAGAATCTGGGACACACATATATGCCATCCACAACTTCTCCAGTGCTTCTAACACAATATACTGTGTGTGTATATATATATATATATATATATATATATATATTTTTAGAATAATTTGGCCCCAGAAACATAATATCTATGTTCAACGATTTTGATGATTAAATCAATCAAAATTGATTGAATTCAACCTTTGGTATAAAGAATAAGAGCAAAGTATATAATAAATCAAAATACTGGATAAAATGGATGTATAAAAAAATAAAGAATAAGAACCTGGTTTAGGGCCCGATTCAGACCCGTTCGCTAGCAAGCGTTCGGTTGTAGCTTGTTTTGCAATGTGCACATGCGTATGCATCGCAGTGCGTGAACTAGTCCGAGCAATCGGGAAGCGTAGACAGCCCAGCTGAATGAGTGACAGGTCAAGCCGTTTGTGGGCGGTAACAGGGGCAGGGCCACTAGAAATGGGGGAGTGGAGGTGCGTACGCAGGCGTGCCTGAGCATCTTAATGCCATTTCAGAGGCATGCATAATTAACAGGCAGCGTCATAGTACACATCACTTGGTTGAATTAAACACTGAAGTGCTCGCAGTGCTTGCGGTAAGGTATAGTCAACCTCAAGCGCTACGTTCGCTTCCGATGGTGCCTAATGTACCGATGGTTGCATACACTTCCTGGAGATGACATGCGCTAGTGGGTGTCTGAAGACAGGCTGGTGGGCGTCTGTATATATATATATATATATATTGCACGCCAAGACATAGTGGGCGTGCTAATGCCTTGCCGTCACTTAGCCGAATTTGCATACGCTGCGAGCGAGCGTACGCATCTAGTGAACGGGTCTGAATCGGGCCCTTAATCCACTTAGGTGTGAGTTTGCAAATACAAGTTTGTTTCATGAAACTCGCAGACTTCGCACTCATGCGCGCTCCCGAGAAACGCAAGATCCAATTCAAAATGCCAATTCACGCTACTCGTGGTAAGGTTGCATGGACTTTGTACAAAAAGTGAACTGGGAGAAGAGCATGAAAAAGTGGGGAAACCATCCTGGATCCTCAAAAATTTAGAGGCTGTTAGTTAAGTACTGGAGGTTCTTAAAAAGTGTTAAATATTGTTTGGTTTTTTTTTACTTTTTCATAATGGTTGAAAAATGTTACGACGCATGTGTTTTTCTCCAAATTAAAGTCGTTTTGCAGTGTTGTTATACAATTGTGTAGAAAGTAGGGGTGAGCGGGTTCGGATTTCTGAAATCCGAACCCCCCCGATCCGAGGCAGATCCGAGTCAGGCTCGACTTTTCCCGCCTGACTCGGATCTGAAATCGAGGCAAAACGTCATCATCCCGCCTTCCGAGTCTCGCGGGTTTTGGAACCTATATAAGGTACCCGCGTCGGCGCCATTTTCTCACTCGGCTGTGGACAGTGAAGAGGGAGGGTGGGAGTTAGGTCTGGCTGGGCTGTGTAGTGTAGTGTAGTGCAGAGTAGTGTTGTGCTGTGCTGCGCTGTGCTGCTGTTGTCCACTACTTCAAAGTCCATAGGGGCTGGCTGTGTTGTGCTGCTGTTGTTAATAGGGGCTGTGTCCACTACTTCAAAGTCCATAGGGGCTGGCTGGACTGTGTTGTGCAGTCAGTTCTCCATAGGGGCTGTGTCCACTCCAAAGTCCTGTGCAGTGTCCCAGTCCTAAAGGGGTGCTGTAGTGTTGTCCAGGGGGTGCTCTGTCCATCAGGGGTGCTCCCCCCAAGTGCTAAAAAAATTATATTTTTTGTGTGTTTGTGATTTGTGTGCGCAGTAGCCGCACGTGCATCAACAAAGTAGTGCCAAGCGTGCGCCTGTGTCATAAGTAAAGGCAAAAAGTATGGTGGTCGCTCACATCAACTTAATGACATTGCACAGGTGCTCGTAAAGGGTGGGGTTTACACTGAGCTACAGAAAAAAAAGGGATTTTCCCTCCAGCACACTGCAGCAAAAACAAAAATACTTGAATCCTACATGATAATAGAAATTCAGAGGTATTGGTTTACATACATTTGCAAATATATGAATAAGCGCTGGGCCAAACGTCAAGGCTCCTCTATACCAGCGTCCCTAACATTATGGGGTTCACGTCTGAGACGCAGGGAACCCCAAAAGAATCCAGCCAAGGACCATCCCCAGGGCATCACACGAATAATGGAAAAAAGGGTGAAAGTGAAGTGTAAAGTATAGTTGTGTAAAGATAAATCAATAAGTCTTAATGGTAAGGGGTTAAAATGACATAAATAATAGACAAACAAATAGAAAGGTGATCAAAAAATATCTATGTGAATTAAGTGGTGATGCCCTGAAAAAAGGCCCAGCCAGAGCAAGCCTGGGGGCCCCACATCCAAACGCTCACCCCAAAATAATTGTTGCTACCTAATAGTAGCACCCACTCTGGGTCATATAATAACAAATTAATGTACTGCATAATAACAGTACATGTATAAGCTGAGAGCAGACTCACCTAGAAGGTACCCCAGAAACCTCCTAATGGCACTATTCAGACCAACACATCCTCCCAATGCTGGCTCCTTTCATGCCTCACAGAACTACAAACAAAAAGTATGGTGGTCGCTCACATCAACTTAATGACATTGCACAGGTGCTCGTAAAGGGTGGGGTTTACACTGAGCTACAGAAAAAAAAAGGGATTTTCCCTCCAGCACACTGCAGCAAAAACAAAAATACTTGAATCCTACATGATAATAGAAATTCAGAGGTATTGGTTTACATACATTTGCAAATATATGAATAAGCGCTGGGCCAAACGTCAAGGCTCCTCTATACCAGCGTCCCTAACATTATGGGGTTCACGTCTGAGACGCAGGGAACCCCAAAAGAATCCAGCCAAGGACCATCCCCAGGGCATCACACGAATAATGGAAAAAAGGGTGAAAGTGAAGTGAAAAGTATAGTTGTGTAAAGATAAATCAATAAGTCTTAATGGTAAGGGGTTAAAATGACATAAATAATAGACAAACAAATAGAAAGGTGATCAAAAAATATCTATGTGAATTAAGTGGTGATGCCCTGAAAAAAGGCCCAGCCAGAGCAAGCCTGGGGGCCCCACACCCAAACGCTCACCCCAAAATAATTGTTGCTACCTAATAGTAGCACCCACTCTGGGTCATATAATTACAAATTAATTTACTGCATAATAACAGTACATGTATAAGCTGAGAGCAGACTCACCTAGAAGGTACCCCAGAAACCTCCTAATGGCACTATTCAGACCAACACATCCTCCCAATGCTGGCTCCTTTCATGCAACTACAAACAAAAAGTATGGTGGTCGCTCACATCAACTTAATGACATTGCACAGGTGCTCGTAAAGGGTGGGGTTTACACTGAGCTACAGAAAAAAAAAGGGGAAAGAAAATAATTTTCTGTGTTTGTGAATTGTGTGCGCAGTAGCCGCACGTGCATCAACAAAGTAGTGCCAAGCGTGCGCCTGTGTCATAAGTAAAGGGCCGGCTGGCTTGACCGTTAAAGGGTGCTGTAACCCCCAAAGTACACTCCAAACCAAAAAAATATATATTTTCTGTGTTTGTGAATTGTGTGCGCAGTAGCCGCACGTGCATCAACAAAGGAGCAGCGCCAAGCGTGCGCCTGTGTCCCATAAGTAAAGAGCCGGCTGGCTCATTTCTTAAAGGCTGGTGTAACCCACAAAGTGCACTACTCTCCAGCAAAAATAAAAAAATATTTTCTGTGTTTAGCCGCACGTATATATCAAATCGATATAACATAAATGGAGGACCAAACTTTCTCCGATAAAATAGAGAAAGATCAAGAACCACTTCCTCCTAGTGCTGAAGCTGCTGCCACTAGTCATGACATAGACGATAACATGCCATCAACGTCGTCTGCCAAGGCCGATGCCCAATGTCATAATAGAGGGCACATACAATCCCAAATGACAAAGTTCAGGAAAATGACCTTGAAAAAAACATTTAAATCAGCTGAAGAGAAACGTAAACTTGCCAATATGCCATTTACGACACGGAGTGGCAAGGAACGACTAAGGTCGATCCCTAGTATGTTCATGACTAGTGGTTCAGCTTCACATGACGATGGAAGCCCTCCTCCCACTAAAAAAATCAAAAGAGTTAAGCTGGCAAAAGCACAGCGAAGAACTGTGCTTTCTAAGAAGATATCACAAATCCCCAAGGAGAGTCCAAGTGTGGTGGTGGTTGCGATGCCTGACCTTCCCAGCACTGGACGGGAAGAGGTGGCTCTTTCCACCATTTGCACGCCCCCTGCAAGTGCTGAAAGGAGCACCCACAGTCCACTTGCTGATATGCAAATTGAAGATGTCACTGTTGAAGTACAACAGGATGAGGATACTGGTGTAGCTGGCGCTGAGGAGGAAGTTGGCGAGGAGGATTCTGATGGTGATGTGGTTTGTTTAAATCAGGCTCCGGGGGAGACAGTTGTTGTCCGTGGGATGAAAAAGCCCATCACGGTCATGCCTGGGCAGAAGACCAAACATTCCACCTCTTTGGTCTGGCAATATTTCTATCCAAATCCGGACAACTGTCTTGCCATATGTACCTTATGTAAAGGTGGAATAAGTAGGGGTAGGGACATTAACCACCTAGGAACATCCTCCCTTATACGGCACCTGCAGCGCGTTCATAATAAGTTACTGTCAAGTTCAGAAACTTTGGCTAAGACCGTAAGCAGTCCAGGGACACCTAAATCCCGTTGTATCAAAGTGCCTGCAAACCACACCGTCAACTCCCTCCTTGTCAATTTCCTCCTTAGTCAGGATCGGAAGTAGTCCTGCAGGCCATGTCACTGGCATGACTGACTCTCCTATCCCGGATTCCTCCGGAGGATCCTGCATTGCTACGCCTCCTGCTGCCGCTGCTGCTGCTGGGAGTCGTTCATCATCCCAGAGAGGAAGTAGGAACACCACTACTTTTACTAAACAATTGACCCTCCAACAGTCCTTAGCGAGGAGGATGAAGTACGACAGCAGTCATCCTGAAGCAAAACGTATAACTGAGGCCTTGACTGCTATGTTGGTGTTAGACGTGCGTCCGGTATCCGCCATTAGTGCAGTGGGATTTAGACAATTGATGGAGGTAGTGTGTCCCCGGTTCCAAATCCCGTCTAGATTCCACTTCACTAGGCAGGCGATACCGAGACTGTACAGAAACGTCAGAAAGTGTCCTCAGTGTCCTGAAAAATGCCGTTGTACCCAATGTCCACTTAACCACGGACATGAGGACAAGTGGAACAGGGCAGACTAAGGACTATATGACTGTGACAGCCCACTGGGTAGATGTATCACCTTACGCCGCAACAGCAGCAGCGTCACCAGTCGAAGCATCTCAGAAACGCCAGCTTGTTCCAAGGCAGGCTACGCTGTGTATCACCGGTTTCAGTAAGAGGCACACCGCCGACAACCTCTTAGAGAAACTGAGGGAAATCATCGCCCAGTGGCTTACCCCACTTAGACTCTCCTGTGGATTTGTGATATCTGACAACGCCACCAATATTGTGCGGGCATTACATCTGGGCAAATTCCAGCACGTCCCATGTTTTGCTCACACAATAAACTTGGTGGTGCAGAATTTTCTGAAAAGCGACAGGGGCGTGTAGGAGACGCTTTGGGTGGCCCGAAAAATTTCTGCCCACTTTCGCCATTCAGCGACTGCGTGCCGAAGACTGGAGCGCCAGCAAACACTCTTGAACCTGCCCCGCCATCACCTGAAGCAAGAGGTTGTGACGCGGTGGAACTCAACCCTCTATATGCTTCAGAGGATGGAGGAGCAGCAAAAGGCCATTCAAGCCTATACATCCACCTATGACATAGGCAAAGGAGGGGGTATGCACCTGACTCAAGCGCAGTGGAGAATGATTTCCGTGTTGTGCAAGGTTCTCCAGCCCTTCGAACTTGCCACACGTGAAGTCAGTTCAGACACTGCCAGCTTGAGTCAGGTCATTCCCCTCATCAGGCTTTTGCAGAAGCAGCTGGAGAAAGTGAAGGAGGAGCTAAGATGGAGCGATTCCGTTCGGCATGTGGGACTTGTGGATGAAGCCCTTCATTCGCTTTGCCAGGATTCCAGGGTGGTCAATCTGTTGAAATCAGACCACTACATTTTGGCCACCGTGCTCGATCCTAGGTTTAAAGCCTATGTGGTGTCTCTCTTTCCGGCCGACACAAGCCTGCAGAGGTGCAAAGACCTGCTGGTGAATACACTGTCAGCTGAAGCGGAACGTGACACGTCAACAGCTCCTTCTTCATTTTCTCCCGCAACTGGGGCTGCCAGGAAAAAACGTAGGTATCCTAAGCAACCCGCTGGCGTGATGCAGGGCAGGCAGGACCAAGTTTGGACATCTGGTCCGGACTGAAGGACCTGGCAACAATTTCTGACATGTCTACTGTCACTGCATATGATACTGTCACCATTGACAGAATGGTGGAGGATTACATCGGTGACAGCATCCAAGTAGGCATGTCAGACAGTCCATACCTGTACTGGCAGGAAAAGAGGCAATTTGGAGGTCCCTGTACGAACTGGCTCTATTTTACCTGAGTTGCCCCCCCTCCAGTGTGTACTCCGAAAGAGTGTTTAGTGCAGCCGGGAACCTTGTCAGCGAAAGGCGTAGGAGGTTGCTTCCACAGAATGTGGAGAAGATGATGTTCATCAAAATGAATTATCAGCTCTTCCAGGGAGACCAGCCTCCAGAACGTACAGAGGGACCTGTGGTGGTGGATTCAAGTGGGGACGAGTTAATACTTTGTGAGGATGAGGATGTACACACTGAAGAGGGTGAGGAATCGGTGGATGAGGATGACATCTTGCCTCCGTAGAGCCAGTTTGTGCAGGGACAGATTAATTGCCAGCTTGTTTTGTGGGGGCCCAAACGAACCAATCATTTCAGCCACAGTCGTGTGGCAGACCCTGGCGCTGAAATGATTGGTTTGTTAAAGTGTGCATGTCCTGTTTATACAACATAAGGGTGGGTGAGAGGGCCCAAGGACAATTCCATCTTGCACCTCTTTTTTTTCTTTGCATTATGTACAGTTTGGGGCCTAGTTTTTCAAACTGCCATCCTGTCTGCCACTGCAGTATCACGCCTAGATGGGTCACGTGTTTGTGCCGCCCACTCATGTCGCTTAGCATAGTCATCCAGCTACCTCGGTGCAACCTTTTGGACATAAAAACACTATTGTGAGGTGTTCAGAATAGACTGGAAATGAGTGGAAATTAAGGTTATTGAGGTTAATAATAGCATAGGAGCAGAAAAACCTACAAATTCTGTGATTTTAGCTGTTTTTATGCTTTTTTTCAAAAAAATACAGATCCAAAACACAAAACCCAGAACCCAAAACATGGAAGGGTGGTTTTGGCAAAACCAATCCAGATCCAAAACATGAAGAAAGATCCAGATCCAAAACACGAAAAGTGGCCGGTGCACACCCCTAGTAGAAAGTCAAAATAAATGCTTTTAGGCCCCATCTGCAAGTTCACAAACCCCTCTGCCATCAATACACCACCACATACCTGTCCTGCATCATTTATACCTCCACATACCTGTCCCACATCATTTACACCTCAACACACATGTCCAACATCACTTACACCTCTACATACCTGTCCCACATCATTTACATCTCCACACACCTGTCCCACATTATTTACACCTCCACACACCTGTCCCACATCATTTACCTCTCCACACACCTGTCCCACATCATTTACATCTCCACACACCTGTCCCACATCATTTACATCTCCACACACCAGTCCCACATCATTTACACCTCCACACACCTGTCCCACATCATTTAACCACTTATTGAGCTTTTTAAAGAAATTCACCTTAAAACTGGAATGTCTTTATTGGCCAAATTATGCTATTTAAACCCCTCCAAGTGCATGATTATTCATTGGAAGGAATGTACCAAAGGTTCTGCACTCTTTTGAAATTTTAACTAAAGATAAGTGGGTCCATCCAGGGGCTGTTAAAAAGTTGATATTTTTTCTGCTGTACTCCACAGTGTAGTCATATAAGCACTGTGACACTGCAGCCCCATTGTATCCATATAAGCACTGTGACGCTGCAGGCCGTACCCCAGTGTATTCATATAAGCACTGTGATTCTGCAGGCCATACCCCAGTGTATCCATGTAAGTACTGTGATGCCGCAGGCTGTACCCCAGTGTATCCATACAAATACTGTAACGCTGCAGGCTGTACCCCAGTGTATCCATATAAATACTGTGATGCTGCTGCCCGTACCCCAGTGTATCCAGATTCCATATAAGTACTGTGATGCTGCTGCCCGTATGCCAGTGTATCCATACAATTACTGTGACAATGCAGGCTGTACCCCAGTGTATCCATGCAAGTACTGTGACGCTGCTGGCCATACCCCAGTGTATCCATATATAAGTACTGTGACGCTGCTGCCCGTATCCCAGTGTATCCAGATTCCATATAAGTACTGTGATGCTGCTGGCCATACCCCAGTGTATTCATATATAAGTACTGTGACGCTGCTGCCCGTATCCCAGTGTATCCAGATTCCATATAAGTACTGTGACGCTGCTGGCCGTACCCCAGTGTATCCATATATAAGTACTGTGACGCTGCAGGCTGTATCCCACTGTGTTCACATAAGTGGTGTAACACCGCAGTGTCATTTGCGAGCAAAGTTTAAAAAAGTTATTAAATAATAAATATATTTTTTGTTGTACTGTTCCATCCAGTGGCTGTGCCGTGTTGTCCATCCAGTAGCTGTGTCCAAACACTTCCTGTGCTGTCACAGACTGGTGCTGCAGTGACCCCACAGGCCATAGCCCAATGCGTTTACTAACTTTGCATAAGCACTGCGACTCCAAGTAGTGTCAGTTGAAATAATAAAGTTTAAAAATATATATATTTTACAGTGGTAAAGAAAAAAACATCAAAGGGAAAGTTGGCTGCAGAAAAACGTCAAATTGCCAATATGCCATTCACCACACATAGTGGCAAGGAAAGGCTAAGGCCTTGGCCTTTATTTATAAGTGGTTGTTCTGCAACTGTCAGTGAGGCATGTTCTTCTGCCTATTATGACGACGTAAGCCCCTCTCACTCTAGAAAGTGTAAATAAAATGAAAACCACTAAGGCACAGGAACCAACTGTGTGCTCAAAAATGTCACAAATCACTGTGGAGAGTCTAACTGTATCCACGAGTGCAATGTGTGAGCCTGACCTTTCCAGTACTGTAATCGAAGAGGAGCCTTCTTCCACCTTTTGTGCAGCCTCTGCAAATGTGGGGATGAGCAGCACAAGTCAACATGCTACCATATAAATTGAGGATGCTTCTGTGGAAGTGCACCAGGAGTAGGAGGGTATTTGTGCAGCTGATGCTGGAGATAATAAGGATGTTGATGATGAGGATGTTGTTTATGTAAATCAGGCACCAGTGGAAACAGTTGTTGCCCATGATAAGAAACTCTTATGTGTGGAATTATTTCTACCCAAATCTGGACAACAACTGTCAAGCCATCTATAGTGTTTGCAAAGCCAAAGTAGAGGTAGGGACCTTAACATCTAGAAACTTACTCCCTGTTACGTAATTTGCAGGGAGTTTTTGGAAAAATCAGAAACTGGTGCTAAAAAATAACAACAGACAGTCAAGCATCAGTTAGCTCCCTTCCCTCAGCTAGATCCCAGCACCTGCAATCTCCACACCTTCATCATCATTATCCTCACTAATGATCAGAGGTTCTGTATACAGGATAAGGCTAGATGACTTCTCCCTTATCTAGGATTCCTCAGAAGAATCCTTGAACGCTAAGCCTGCTGCTGCTGGATCTTCATTCCAAAAAGACTACTACTAGTAGTAGTTTAAAAAAACAATTGACTGTTAAACAATCCTTTTATAGAGGAAGCAAGTACTGTATGACAGCTGTCACACAGTTGCACAGCGGATCACTGACACCATGACGGCTGTGCTAGTATTAGATGGTGAAATTATAAAAATTGATGATAGTGTTGAGGAAGTGCGAAAGGAGGATGAGAGGGATATTTGTCTTCTATCTGAAACTAATGAGGATGCTGATGACGAGGATGTTGTTTGTGTAAATCAGCCACCAGTGGCAGCAGTTCTTGCTCGTGATAGAAAGACCAGAAAAGCCACATCTTGAGTGTGGAATTATGTTAGCCCAAATCCTGACAACAGTTGTAAAGGCATATGTACCATTTGTGAAGCTAAGGTTAGTAGAGGTAGGGACGCTGATCATCTAGACACCTGCTCCTCTTATGTCATTTGCAGTGATTATAATAGTTTGAAAATTAATAACAAGCAGTCCAGCATCAGCTACCAGCAGTTTGGGCCAGCACATGCAAACTCCACCACCAACACCCTCATCATCAACCTCCTCCTTAGTGATTGGAGATAGTCCTTCCAAAAAAATATTTTGTGGGGGCCCAAACAAACCAAGAACTTTAGCGACAAGGAATGACACTTTTGTGGCTGAAGTGCTTGATTTGTTAAACTGTGCATGTCCTTTTTAATATCCCACATAAGAGGGGGGGAGCAAGGACAATTCCATCCTGCACCTATTTTCTTTACATTTTGCACAATTTGGGGCATTGCCGACTGACATTTGTATAGTTTATTAAACTGTTATCCTATCTGCTACTGCTGTGTAACAATGTTTCATAGATGTCCTATATTTTTTTAAACTGCCGTGCATTTGTGCCGCTGCTCTGTTGCATACTTTAGCCAGCCAGCTCGCTTCAACATTTGGCCTATATTGGCAGAGCCGGCCCTAGCCAATTCGGTGCCCTAGGCAAAATTTTGGCTGATGCCCCCTAGCATGTATTAATATATAAATATATATATATACACACACATATATATATACACACATACATATATATACGTAATAAAAGGCCGGCACCCCACCTTGCAGTTCCACCAGCCTCATTCGCCCAGATCTAGTGTGTGTCTCAGCCCCATTCCCTTATACCCAGTGTCTCTTGGCACCATTCCCCCACTGTGTCAGCCTCATTCTCCCCCCAGCCCCAGGGTGTGTCAGCATCATTCTCCCCTCCAGCCTCTTTCCCCCCACCCCCAGCGTGTCAGCCTCTTTCTCCCCCCAAGCCCGAGTGTGTCTCAGCCTTGCCTTCCCCCTCCAGCCCCAGTGTGTCTCAGCCTTCTCCCCCCAGTCCCAGTGCGTGTCTCAGCCTTCCCCCCCAGCCCCAGTGCGTGTCTCAGCCTACCCCCCCAGCCCCAGTGCGTGTCTCAACCTTCCCCCCCCAGCCCCAGTGCGTGTCTCAGCCTTCTCCCCCCAGCCCCAGTGCGTGTCTAAGCCTACCCCCCAGCGCGTGTCTCAGCCTCCCCCCCAGTGCGTGTCTCAGCCTTCCCCCCCAGCTCCAGTGCATTTCTCAGCCTCCCCCCCAGCCCCAGTGCGTGTCTCAGCCTTCCCCCCAGCCCCAGTGCATGTCTCAGCCTTCCCAGCCCTAGTGCATGTCTCAGCCTTCTCCCCCACAGCCCCATTGTGTGTCTCAACCTTCCCCCCCAGCCCCAGTGCGTGTCTCAGCCTTCCCCCCCAGCCCCAGTGCGTGTCTCAACCTTCCCCCCCAGCCCCAGTGCGTGTCTCAGCCTTCTCCCCCCAGCCCCAGTGCGTGTCTCAGCCTTCCCCCCCCAGCCCTAGTGCGAGTCTCAGCCTTCCCCCCCAGCCCTAGTGCGAGTCTCAACCCCCCCCCAGCCCCAGTGCGTGTCTCAGCCTCCCCCCCCAGCCCCAGTGCATGTCTCAGCCTTCCCCCCCAGCCCCAGTGCATGTCTCAGCCTTCCCAGCCCTAGTGCGTGTCTCAGCCTTCCCCCACAGCCCCAGTGCGTGTCTCAACCTTCCCCCCCACAGCCCCAGTGCGTGTCTCAACCTTCCCCCCCACAGCCCCAGTGTCTCAACCTTCCCCCCCAGCCCCAGTGCGTGTCTCAGCCTTCCCCCCCCCAGCCCCAGTGCGTGTCTCAGCCTTCTCCCCCCAGCCCCAGTGCGTGTCTCGGCCTTCCCCCCAGCCCCAGTGCGTGTCTCAAACCTTCCCCCCCCCCCAGCCCCAGTGCGTGTCTCAGCCTTCCCCCCCAGCCCCAGTGCGTGTCTCAGCCTTCCCCCCCCAGCCCTAGTGCGTGTCTCAGCCTTCCCCCCCCAGCCCTAGTGCGAGTCTCAACCCCCCCCCAGCGCGTGTCTCAGCCTCCCCCCCAGCCCCAGTGCATGTCTCAACCTTCCCCCCCACAGCCCCAGTGTCTCAACCTTCCCCCCCAGCCCCAGTGCGTGTCTCAGCCTTCCCCCCCAGCCCTAGTGCGTGTCTCAGCCTACCCCCCCAGCCCCAGTGTCTCAGCCTTCCCCCCCAGCCCCAGTGCGTGTCTCAGCCTGTCCCCCCCAGCCCTAGTGCGTGTCTCAGCCTACCCCCCCCAGCCCCAGTGTCTCAGCCTTCCCCCCCAGCCCCAGTGCGTGTCTCAACCTTCCCTCCCAGTGCGTGTCTCAGCCTTCTCCCCCCAGCCCCAGTGCGTGTCTCAGCCTTCCCCCCCAGCCCCAGTGCGTGTCTCAAACCTTCCCCCCCCAGCCCCAGTGCGTGTCTCAGCCTTCCCCCCCAGCCCCAGTGCGTGTCTCAGCCTTCCCCCCCAGCCCTAGTGCGTGTCTCAGCCTTCCCCCCCAGCCCTAGTGCGAGTCTCAACCCCCCCAGCCCCAGTGCGTGTCTCAGCCTCCCCCCCAGCCCCAGTGCATGTCTCAACCTTCCCCCCCACAGCCCCAGTGTCTCAACCTTCCCCCCCAGCCCTAGTGCGTGTCTCAGCCTTCCCCCCCAGCCCTAGTGCGAGTCTCAACCCCCCCAGCCCCAGTGCGTGTCTCAGCCTCCCCCCCAGCCCCAGTGCATGTCTCAACCTTCCCCCCCACAGCCCCAGTGTCTCAACCTTCCCCCCCAGCCCCAGTGCGTGTCTCAGCCTTCCCCCCCAGCCCTAGTGCGTGTCTCAGCCTACCCCCCCCAGCCCCAGTGTCTCAGCCTTCCCCCCCAGCCCCAGTGCGTGTCTCAGCCTGTCCCCCCCAGCCCTAGTGCGTGTCTCAGCCTACCCCCCCAGCCCCAGTGTCTCAGCCTTCCCCCCCAGCCCCAGTGCGTGTCTCAGCCTACCCCCCCAGCGTCTCAGCCTTCCCCCCCAGCCCCAGTGCGTGTCTCAGCCTTCCCCCCCAGCCCCAGTGCGTGTCTCAGCCTTCCCAGCCCTAGTGCGTGTCTCAGCCTTCCCCCCCACAGCCCCAGTGCGTCTCAGCCTTCCCAGCCCTAGTGCCTGTCTCAGCCTTCCCCCCCCAGCCCTAGTGCGTGTCTCAGCCTCCCCCCCAGCCCCAGTGCATGTCTCAACCTTCCCCCCCAGCCCTAGTGCGTGTCTCAACCTTCCCCCCCAGCCCTAGTGCGTGTCTCAGCCTTCCCCCCCAGCCCTAGTGCGTGTCTCAGCCTTCCCGCCCCAGTGCGTGTCTCAGCCTTCCCCCCCAGCCCCAGTGCGTGTCTCAGCCTTCCCCCCCCAGCCCTAGTGCGTGTCTCAGCCTTCCCCCCCCAGTGCGTGTCTCAGCCTTCCCCCCAGCCCCAGTGCATGTCTCAGCCTTCCCAGCCCTAGTGCATGTCTCAGCCTTCTCCCCCCCAGCCCCAGTGCGTGTCTCAACCTTCCCCCCCCCCCAGCCCCAGTGCGTGTCTCAACCTTCCCCCCCCAGCCCCAGTGCGTGTCTCAGCCTTCTCCCCCCAGCCCATGTGCGTATCTCAGCCTGTCCCCCCCAGCGCGTGTCTCAGCCTACCCCCCCAGCCCCAGTGTCTCAGCCTTCCCCCCCAGCCCCAGTGCGTGTCTCAGCCTTCCCCCCCAGCCCCAGTGCGTGTCTCAGCCTTCCCAGCCCTAGTGCGTGTCTCAGCCTTCCCCCCCACAGCCCCAGTGCGTCTCAGCCTTCCCAGCCCTAGTGCCTGTCTCAGCCTTCCCCCCCCAGCCCTAGTGCGTGTCTCAGCCTCCCCCCCAGCCCCAGTGCATGTCTCAACCTTCCCCCCCAGCCCTAGTGCGTGTCTCAACCTTCCCCCCCAGCCCTAGTGCGTGTCTCAGCCTTCCCCCCCAGCCCTAGTGCGTGTCTCAGCCTTCCCGCCCCAGTGCGTGTCTCAGCCTTCCCCCCCAGCCCCAGTGCGTGTCTCAGCCTTCCCCCCCAGCCCTAGTGCGTGTCTCAGCCTTCCCCCCAGCCCCAGTGCATGTCTCAGCCTTCCCAGCCCTAGTGCGTGTCTCAGCCTTCCCCCCCACAGCCCCAGTGCGTCTCAGCCTTCCCAGCCCTAGTGCGTGTCTCAGCCTTCCCCCCCCAGCCCTAGTGCGTGTCTCAGCCTCCCCCCCCAGCCCCAGTGCGTGTCTCAACCTTCCCCCCAGCCCTAGTGCGTGTCTCAACCTTCCCCCCCAGCCCTAGTGCGTGTCTCAGCCTTCCCGCCCCAGTGCGTGTCTCAACCTTCCCCCCCAGCCCCAGTGCGTGTCTCAGCCTCCCCGCCCCAGAGCCGCCACTTACCTTGGCTGCTTCATCTCCGCGGCTCCTCTCGATCCTCTCCTTCCAGCAGCCCAGCCCCTTGTTATGACACGGCGCGTATGACGTCACGCGCGCCGTGTCATAACAAGGAGCTGGGCTGCAGCAGGGGGTAGCTGTTATGTTGGTGGAGCTGGAGCGGCCGAAGCGGGTCAGCTCGGACTCCAACCATTTAAATAATGGGGACCTGGTTGGAATGAGCTTCTGTGCAGAAGCTCATTCTGACCGGTCAAAGTCACCTGACCGGCTGACAGGTGCGCTGCCAGGTCGGAGAGGAGCTCCGATCGCGGCAGCGGCAGAGCCTTGAATGCCCCTAGGCATTCAAGTCGCCCCTAGGCATAAGCTTATTATGCCTATGCCTAGGGCCGGCTCTGTATATTGGTGAAAAGTAGTGAAAAAAAAATAGTAGGCTGTGAGGTGGTTAAAATTGACTGGAAATGCCTGAAAATTATTGTTATTATGGTTAATAATAATACGGTAGGAACAAAAACAGGCCCAAATTATGTGCAGTGTCACCAAACAATAATAGCGCAGCTAAGTTGCTAACACACACACAAAAAAAGCACTTTTATTTTTTTTTACACTGGAGAAGAGCACCCCTGAATGAGGCAGCAGCCCATTGATGAACAACACAGACAGCACCCCTTTTTTATGGACAACAAAGCACCCCTGCCGAGTGCGGACAGACCACCTGCAGAGTTACAAATACGTAGACAATAAACTGCGGCAGTGTCACCAAACAATAATAGTGCAGCTAAGTTGCTAACACACACACACACACAAAAAAAGAGAGAAAAAGTACTTTTTTTTTACACTGGGGAAGAGCACCCCTAATTGACAGAGCACCCCTTTATGAACTGCAGCCCTAGCCTGATATACAGGACAACTACACAGCAGCAGCCACAGTTAATTGACAGGACAAGTGACACAGCAGCTGCAGCACCCACTGAAGGAAGCCCCCCTTTATGGACAACACAGCAGCAGCCTTCAGCACAAGACCCCAACTGGACACACAGACTGAGTGACTGACTACACGTCTGCTAGCTTCTCTCTCCACAGCCGGACCTTTATATAAACCAAAACCCGCAAGAATCCGAGAGCGGGAGGATGACGCATTTTTCCTCGTTTTCAGATCCGAGTTAGGCAGCAAAACCCGAGCTGGATTCAGATCTCACCTCGGAACACGAAGTTCGGATGGGTCCGGTTCATCTCTAATTTTTACCTTAAAATAAAGACTTTTCCAAGCTTTTCACCTGCCGAAGGGCGTGCGCACAAAGCAGCACAAATTTCCTCTGAAAAAGCTATACAAGTTTGGAATTGGATTGCAACTGAAATTAGCGGCGCAAGTTCACCGTGAGAATGGCTAGCAGTACCCAACTTGCACCTAATCGGATTGACCCCAAAGTGTATAATAGGTGATGTAGTGGTACTGGATAAGCTATTATAAAAGGGGCCGGAAAATGGAATAATAAAATAGCAGTGTGTGACACATCCGTACTTGTGCTGTCACTGTAATCGGCCTCGGAGAGATAGTTATGGGCCTGATTCTGAGTCACACGCAATCAGTGCACAATGCTGATGTTCACGTAGATCAGTAATTATTTGCAACTCTGCATGTGAGAAAAATTCTGACATCAACTGTGGTGCATGCGTTACACACACATGGGGAGATGTACTTAGCTCTGGAAAGTGATAAATTGGAGAGTGATAAACGACCAGCCACTCCGCTCCTAACTGTCATGTTACAGGCTGTGTTTGAAAACTGTCAATTAGGAGCTGATTGGTTGGTCGTTTATCACTCTCAAATTATCATTTAGCTTAGTACATCTTCCCAACAGTGTGCGCTCAAAGGTGCTGTTGCGATCAGGACAAATGGTATAAGAAGTGTGGCGGAAAAGTGATAGGCATTCCAGGGTGGTAACTGGGAGGTGGTTAGAAATGCGCGCAACAAAGATTTATTCAGTGTGCGTGTAATGGGCGTGCAAGCGGCTGCGTTTCCAGACTCAGAGCCACAGGCAAAGGAGGACATGGTCAGACAGAGAAACTGCGACTGATCAGGTTCGGCTCAACACTTTGTTCGATCAGTGCGCTCGAGTAGGGGCGCCACTCCATAGAGGGCGCGACCCTCCCAGCAATTCCCGATTTCAGCGGGACAGTCCTGATTTTTCGGCCACTGCCCCGCTGTTCCACCCGCAGAACGAAATGTCCCGTGGGCGGTCGGGAAGTTGACCACCTCCACTGCCGCAGACTGATACACATAAATAAAGCGGCAGTTCTCCTATAGACATAGGCGGATATACCGCAGCCTAGCTGATATCCTGGAGACATATTCCAGCTAGAACATGGAGACGAGGAGAGCCAAGAAGAGCCCAAAATCAAAAAACAATCTATCGAGGAAAAGCTAGTTCTCTAGCAGTTGTGCGGCAGTGCTGGCCCTGGAAAAGGGGAATGGATGCAGTGCGCAGGAAGAGGGCTGGGGCAGCCTAGCTACTGACGTAGCGCTGGGCTCGGCCCCAGCCTGCCGCTAACGGGAGGCGTGACATATGGGCACGCCCCCCCAAGAATGTTATTTGGGGGTGTGGCCTATGGTAATTAGGTCACACCTCCATTTTCAGTTGCATGCGGGTGAAGGGCCGACGAGTTGCTATCCTGCACAGGGCACGGCTCCCCCTGGAGCCGCCCCTGCGATTGATGGTGGCGTATACGGACGTTCCATTCAGTATTACGCCTGGCACCTACAGTAAACGTGCCAGTCTAACAGCATGCACAGTTGGGTGAATGTATGTGCACAAGGTAGGGGTTTGTAGCGTCATTTGCAAAAAACTGGCAGACGGGCGACCGTCAATAGATGATGCTGCTGCATGTGCTTTTGAGCGCAACTGAGAATCAGGCCCTGTGTGTCACTCTGATTGGCCTAGAAGAGCTAATTATATGTATGTACTTTGGAGGTTTAATAATGACCCAGATGATTGAAAAAGATAAAGAATTCTGTGCAGAGTATCATTATGCTATTGTGTGTGCGAAATGTGTTCTGTTGTGTAGTCGACAAGGGTGCTTGACATTAAAATGACTTGTGCAGCAAATAAAGTGAATGATGACATGGCATATGTGTACACAGCTTGATAGAATAACTTGATCATATTAACTTTCCAATAATACAAGGAATAAAATGAAAATACATATATAGTTCATATAGTGCATTACAGGAACGGTTCATAGGAACAATTAATTTCATAACATGTAATATCATTGTATAACAATAATACGATGCATAGACAGATCATGATGATTACATGTGTCAGATCATGAATAATGTTGTAAGATATTTAGCATATTCTTTTTAATAATTTGAGGGTTGTCCATCGTTCCTGTAAATATATATCATTTTTGAAGAAATGCAAATGTGATCAGATCAGAACACACAGTTTAAACAGATAATAACTGTTCAAGAGTTTCTACATATCTTAGTTTTATGTATCTATATTATATTATGTACAGGGGCAAACATAGGGTTTCTATAGGGAGGTTTCCATGCCATAGGGCCAGAGTTTGCATGACTAACTTAGCAGGGGTGTGGCTATAATTTTATACAGGGCTTGCCTGCTCCCAGACCCAATCCCATCCCGGACAAATAGCAAATAGGTCCCACAGTTGCTCCTTCGCACAGCAGAGCAATGTGAAGCAGAACAAACCTGCCGACAGTAACTACAGTCAATAAAAAGTACTGACTGAGCAGGACAGTTACCTGAAACCACTCCAGCACTGACTGAATTGCACCATCACCCCAACTTACAATTCTGCCACCATCAACCCCCTCCATGAAAATAATAGCACCCACTCACTATTAAATGAAAAAAACTAAAAAAGATTAAAGTCAGGCGCAACCAATTTACTGGCGGTGGTCACTTTAAATATTAATTGCAGCTCCTAGCTAATAATACCAAGTGATAGGTTTATTTCTTTGTCACTATTAAATGGTAGCCCCACTCCCACACTGCACCGATTAATGAATAGCTCATGCCCCACCTCTAAGACATATACATCATTTTTTTTTTTTTAAATACTTTTTTGTTTAAGCATCACATCAAATTACAGTAATCAAACACAGTACAATACAATAAAGAATATATTGGTGTACATATATATATATATACGTCCGCAATTCCACACAACAGAATACAAAATTACAGACTGATACACATAAATAAAGCGGCAGTTCTCCTATAGACATAGGCGGATATACCGCAGCCTAGCTGATATCCTGGAGACATATTCCAGCTAGAACCTGGAGACGAGGAGAGCCAAGAAGAGCCCAAAATCAAAAAACAATCTATCAAGGAAAAGCTAGTTCTCTAGCAATATGGGAGGTTCACCCAGTAGAATTCTTGTCTCATACCATTCTGTATTATTAAGTGAGTGTTTAATTCGACTCCGGAAATCCATTGGTAGTATGGAGATGTAACTCTCCCAAGAGTCCAAAAATTTAGCAACTAATCTGTCTTTATTTAAAGTTGTCTCCAACCAATCCATCTGAAAAATGTAGTGAATTTTCTGTTTAAATAATTTTAAGGAGGGTGGGGGCGTCGGAATCCACTAGTGTAGGCAGGGCCGGACTGGGACTAAAAATAGGCCCTGGCATTTTAAAGCACACAGGCCCATCTTGGGGGTCAATCATATTAGCCGTGATGATCTCGTCGGCGCGAGTCATCGCGGCAGTGGCCGCACTTTACAGCAGCCCGGATTTGCCTAATATTGCTCGCAGCCCCATAGGGCTCCGAACAAAATTATGCGAATCCTGGCTTGGGTAGCGAAGGGTGCGAGCTGCGGTGCCGTTGGTAAATGCCATTGCAACAACACATCGCACCTAATAGGATTGACCCCTTGGTGTCAACATCCTGGTTCCTGTCACAGACTCTTTCCCTTGCTATTCCTAACTCTTCCCACTGCTTAGTCTATGCTGATACACATATAATATTAGAACAACATAAAAGTGTACATTATTCTCTGTATTTAGTGTTCACCTTAGGTCCGGCAGTAGGCAGGGTGCCGGGCCTAGAGATAGGGCACTTCTGCGCGCGCTAAATGCGCGAGCGGGCAAAAAGGGGGCGTGGTCAAAGAAAAGGGGGCGTGTCTTTATGACGCGTCCCCTTTTTGTCACTCAAGTGCCAGGCAGTCCCCAAGCGCTACGGTCACTGTGAATGGATGTGCCTCCGTTTTGACCACACGTGGGACACTGTGACCCACGGGTGAAGACAGAACCCACAGGCTGTCTCAGCGGGGCACCGCACTGGAGAGCAGGGTGCTTTCTGCCCTTCAGAAATAGGGCAGGACGCGGCGCCCCGCTGAAACAGTCTAGCGGGAACACTAGTATTAAAACACACACAACAGTGCACATTCTGCAAGGGATTTAAACATGTGCCACCACACAGGTGAGGGCTGGGACACTGAGGGATAGTTCAGGGAGGGTGAGGGAAGGGACACTGAGGGGGAGATACAGGGAGGGTGAGGGAACGGACACTGAGGGGGGTTAAAGGGAGGGTGAGGACGGGGACACTGGGGGTTACAGAGAGGGTGGGGGCTGGGACACTGAGGGAGGTTACAGGGGGGATGAGGGCTGGGACACTGAGGGAGGTTACAGGGGGGATGAGGGCTGGGACACTGATTTGGGGTTACAGGGAGGGTGAGGCCTGGGACACTGATTTGTAAGGAAACATTGTTTCCTATACACTACTGTCAAGCAGGGACGGCATGGACACAGCACGGCAGCCGCACTGCTCAGTGGATATTCCCGGCTGTAACGTGACTGTGCCATGTGAAAAGAGGCACCTGTTTTCAGCCACCATTATTTTTCACACCCGGCAAAAAAACGGACGGCCTTTTGTCGCCCGGTCAAAACCGGCATGTGTGAAACTGGCCTGAGGGTGAGGGAAGGGACACTGAGGGGGAGATACAGGAAAGGTGAGGGCAGGGACACTGAGGGGGAGATACAGGGAATGTGGGGGCAGGGACACTGATTGGGGGTTACAGGGAGGGTGGGGGCTGGGACACTGATTGGGAGGTTACAGAGAGGGTGAGGGCTGGGACACTGATTGGGAGGTTACAGGGAGGGTGAGGGCTAGGACACTGATTGGGGATTACAGGGAGGGTGGGGGCTGTGAAACTGATTGGGGTTACAGGAAGGGTGGGGGCTGGGACACTAATTGGGGGTTATAGGGAGGGTGGGGGCTGGGACACTAATTGGGGGTTATAGGGAGGGTGGGGGCTGGGACACTAATTGGGGGTTATAGGGAGGGTGGGGGCTGGGACACTAATTGGGGGTTAGAGAGGGTGGGGGCTGGGACAGAGGGGTGTTATAGGGAGGGTGGGGGCTGGGACACTGAGGGGGGTTACAGGGAGGTGGGGGCTGGGACATTGAGGGGAGTTACAGGGAAGGTGGGGGCTAGGACACTAATTGGGGGTTACAGAGAGGGTGGGGGCTGGGGCACTAATTGTGGGTTACAGAGAGGGTGGGGGCTGGGATACTGAGGGGGAGATATAGGGTCTGATTCAGAGCCGGACGCTCTTTCAGAGCGCTCGCTCTGAATCAGTGCCCTCCCTATCTTTTTTTTAGAGCGGCCACCTGGCCGCTCGCATAGCTGTGGGTGACCACCCACAGCTATAGCAAGCGGCCAAAAAGATGGTCACGATGGTCAAGAGCATTGCGACCATCGGGCATGCGACGAGACCCTTGTGGTAGGGTCTCGTCTTCTGCAAGCCCTGGAGTGCTTTTGGCTCTATCAGAGCCAAAAGCACTCCCACTGGCCGGCCCCAGACGGTAGGCGTTCCCATAGGAACGCCTCCGTCTGGCCCGCCACGCCCACCAAAGGGGGCGTGCTGTCACTCACCATCGACAGCACGCCCCCTTTGTAGCAATACCCATAGCGACCCATAGAGCCGGGTCCGTCGTGCGCATGCGCACTGGCCCAACATCGACCCGCTTGTGAGCACTCAGCGCTCGCGAGCTGGTCTGAATCAGGCCCACAGTGATTATACAGTATAAAGCGTTCTGTCATTAGGGTAAAGAGCAACAGATATAAAAAGTAAATAAAGTGCACACACTTACCTGATAGTGTTTGGTAGTGTCCCCTCTCCTCTCCACTTCAGGGTCGCATTGGGTCTCCTCCTGCTTCTTTTAGGAAAGATATTTTGTATGGCATCCAAACGGACGGCCAGACCAGCCCACTTGACCATGGGCCTTCTGGCATTTGCCAGAAGTGTCCGATGGCCAGTCCGGCCCTGCCTGTAGGATAGATTTGCGTGCAGCTGCACTAATTGCTAGTAGCAACTTTCTGCAGCCTTTAGAAACCCGCTGATTCTCTGGTATAATACTAAAAATAGCCCATTCTGCTGTAAATGGCAGGTAATTCACTAAATAATCCATAGAAATTTTTTTAACCTGCATCCAGAAGCGTCGTATTAGAGGGCATGCCCAGAGACAGTGAAAAAGATCTGCCCTAGGTGTTCGGCAGCAAAGGCACTCATGAGAAGTGAACATTCCTGGTAAGTATTGTCTGTGGGGTGAGTAGTAAGCTCTGTGAAATATGTTATAAAACAATTCCTGGTATTGCATTGAAGGCATTAAGCGACATGAGGAAATTAAGTTTTTGACTAGTAAGGGACAATTAAGATCTGGGAAATCCACCAGCCATTGTCGTACTCCTGAATGATTGGTGGAATGATCCATTGGGGAACATAAAAATATGTAATGTGCAGATATGGCTTTTCTGGCGGCAGGCGGGGAACCCAATAGTTCATCTAATGGATTCGACCAATCTCCTTCCGAGAACCTCTCGGCAACAGAGGCGGATCTGGAAATAAGCCAGTGGGAAGCGTTGTAGAATTGGAAAGTTTGTTTTGGCCTCACCAAAACTTAAAAACTTTCTGGTAGACGAGTCCACCGCCCCTCTAAGATTTTTAAGTCCCTTTCCCAAAAAATTGTAAAAGGATGAGCAGCCTCCCGGTGTTGGAAAGCCTCATTATCTAGAAATGTCAGAAATAGAGACTTGTATTCATTTCGATTTGCTTAATGTCTTAGTCTATGCCATAAGCGATATGTCGACCAGAGTAAAGGGTTATGTTTTAAGTCCTGATCTATCTCCACTTCAAAACAGTGAAGGGTCATTAAATTACCTTTTGAAAGGAATTGGGTGTCTAATGCTGTGTTAGTATAAATATCGCTGTTTGAAATCCAATCTCGCAGATGTCTCATTATAGCCGCATGATTGTATATTTGAATCTGGGGAAAGTTAATACCTCCGTTTGATTTATGTTGTTGGAGCTGGAGCTTTATCATTGCTATCCTTGGTCTTTCCAGATGAACTTGCGGAAAAGACCATTAATTTTTATCAGGTCAGTATTGCTTATCAGTAGCGGTAGGGATTGCATTAAATACAAAAGAAGTGGGAAAGTTGACATCTTAATTAGGTTCGCTCTGCCTAGGTAGGAAAGAGTCAAATGATTCCATCCTTCCAACTCACTTGAAATAGCTGATATTGCCTCCCCTATGTTTAACCAATATAGTTCTGAGGGATGTTTAGATAGCTTAATGCCCAAATATGTAAAGTGGGATTTTGCCCAATTGAGCAGTTGTTCTTGGCTCCAAGTTGGACTAATTACCCCTGGTCCTAAGTACATACCTATTGACTTTGAGAAGTTGACCTCAAATCCTGACACACTTCCAAAGTCTCGCAAGAGGTCAAGGACGTTGGGCAGAGAATTTTGGGGGTTGCTTATATATAGCAATATATCATCCGCGAACGCAGATATTTTTACCTCCATATTACCTATTTGGATTCCCTTAAATATAGATGAATCTTGCAAGAGACGCAGTAAAGGGTCAATTGATAAATTAAAGAGAAGCGGCGATAATGGGCACCCTTGCCTTGTACCCGGCCTATTGCATAGTCAATTGTTCTCCTTTAAGGCTGTTAACTATATGGGAAGTGGAGGGTGTTGTATAGAAGTAACGAATAAGTTTTATAAAGTTGTCATCAAATTCTCTGTCCTTCAAAACCTTAAACAGATGGGGCCAGGCCACGGTGTCAAAGGCCTTATGTGTGTCTAGACTTAAGAGCATACTGTATGTCACATCATTTTTTAATGGAATTTCATGCATTTGAATGAACAACTGCATTTAATTTAAACCATTTTGTATTTCATGCTTTATTCTTCAGTAATGCACACATTGGGCCTGATTCCGCACTGCTGATGTTGGACGTAGCGGAGTGCTTTTTTCCTTCTCCGCATATGTTGAAAATGTGGCGGGCGTTCCTGGCTTAGGGCTCACACGAAGATGGCCTATTTTATGGGCGTGCTATAGGAGTGATGTGGGAATATTGGTGAACGTGGTTGGGTACACAGATGCTCAGCCTCTCACATAGGAGGCCTTATTCGGATGCCACATGGCTAGTGCAAGTTTTGATGGTGCGTCTAAAGATGCATCAATCTATATTTCAGTGCATTCAGATGCTGCGAGTGGGCATCTCAGTCTTTTCACAACCGGGCACATGGATGTAGCTTTGTAGTTGATTTTGCATATAGGCGCTGCCAATTGATGCAGACAAAGAGGTAGCTGCATCCAACTCAAGAGTCAGATCCATTATTCTTTCAAATCAATTATGACAACATACATTTTATCCCATGGCCAAAGCAATGAATCATCGAGCAAACACAGAGCAAGTCATGCAAACAGATGTGTCCTCATACGTCTAGCACCAATACGGCATGCAGCACAATATGCCTGGCGTGATTGATCTGCAAAGTCCTGTGCAACTCTGCTAGCGCACGGTGCGATATAGCAGCCGATCTGACGGATTGGTACAATTTTGCTACTATATCTTACCGTGTATGGGCATGATATTGGCTAGTGCACACACCCAGGAGGTCGTACATCACACCTTCAGATCTTACTGCAAGTTCAGTTGATCTGAGGAAGTGATGTACGATCCCATGCAGCACTATGCATGGGGGGTAGGAGTGCTGGCCATCGGATCTCCCGTCGCGTCATAAGGTGCATATCTCACCGTGTATGGGCGGCATAAGTCGCAATGTGATGCGACTAGGTCGCACCAGGAGACTGTGTTGATTAATTTAATATGTGACACCTGTATATCTGTGTGCGACACAGTCTGAAATTGGAACTTGGGGGTAAATTTATCAAAGGTCGATTTGAAGAGTGATTTAGCTCTTCTCAAATCGAATTTTGAAAAACCAGTGATTTTGCCAGATTTACTATAGTTCATTTTTGAGTTCGATTTGCAAATCGAATTCGATTTAGGTCGATTTGTGAAAGTGATTTGTTGTTCAGTCTTGCCTTTGAAATTGAAAGTCACATCCCAAATCACACATCCAATCGATCTTCAAATCGAAATTGTAACACTTGTACAATCAGTCAAAAGCCTACAATCCTTAGCTGTGCTAATTATCACCGATTATGGACCATGGCACACATCCTTTAAAAGAGGTGCGTGTGTAGAGTTTTGTTACCCAAACTCCCGAAACACAGCACAGAGAGGTGTTTGAGAGAAATACTGGTTATGAGCATCCTAACTGCAGGTACATTATGGATTCAGGACGAAGAAGCCATAGAGAGAGGGTAGTGGAGGATAGTGGGCATTTGGAGAGAGGTCCGTCTGGAGACTAAAGTGATGCTGCCATTGCAGAATAAGTTACAGAGGATGCTGGTGGCCATGAGTCAGATATATGCCTGTTTTGCAACCTGGCAAAACGAGATCTGGCTGAAATATTTGTTTTAGTTTATGCACAAAATTGTGCTTTAGTGGATTCTTTGCTTCCAATTTAACTTCTGCTGCATGGAAGCGTGCCATGTGGCAAATTATCATTTATTATTAGGGAGGAGTGCCAAATTATCATCTATTATTAGGGAGGAGTGCCAGAAAAACTTCTGCTGCATGGAAGCGTGCCATGTGGCAAATTGCAGTTGATGCAATAAATGCAGCTGGTACTTTCAAACGCACCAAATTACATTGTCTCAAAAGATTTTCAGACATTCGTCGCTTAGTAAAGCAAAAAATGGCAGACGACAGAAATAGTGCCATTGCCACTGGTGGGGGCTCACCTCAAGATATCACCTTTAATGAGTATGAGGAAAAAGTTAAAAGCATAATCCCTATGTAATTTGTTGCAGGGGTGAATGTGCATGACACAGATGCACCACCACTTCGGCATGTGCCTGGTGAGTATCTATATTTGTAACTGCATACATCTTTTTTTTATGGTTTGCACCTACTTTTAGTAGTTGTGTTTTTTCGTTTAGGATAATCTCTAGAATTTCGTTTTTGTTAAAGTTTTTTTTCAAATGATAAATGTGTAATTGTTTGTTATGTGTCAGTAATTTGTGTATTGTTACTGTTTGATTGCAGCACAAAGGAAATCTGCACCTGAACATTCACCAGATCCCCAACTAGATGATGAATTGCCAGGTAATTGTGTTTGCATACATTTATTTACTATTACCAAATCACATAACTCTCCTTTGTTATGAAGTTAAAATATTACCAATGTTTTAATTTACTATTATTAATTAATGAAAGTGTCTGTCATTTTTTCGCATTATCAATGTTTATTTGTACTGGGTTTTTTTTCAGCTGTAAAAGTTTCTAAATGTGTTTACAATGTAAAAATTAAGTTTATGTGCCACACTTGATTTTGTCAAGTGTTGATGTTTTGCAAGAATGAAGACAAGTGTGTTTTAAATTAAGTAACAAATTGTTTTTAAACTAAATTAAGGACCATCTTCAGAATGGACTCAGCTGGCCTTTACTGTTGCTTTGCGTGTAAATAATCCGGCTGATGTTGTTCAGAGTCCCACACCTCTTTTGGAAACATCTGAAGATCCTGGCCTTGATTGTGGTATGGATCATTAAACCTACAAATGTAAAAATTTCGATAAGATTTTGTTTCAAAATTTTTTAAAAATAGTTTAATGTAGCATTTTCGCAAGTGTTGTGTTTTAAATTTTGTTTTTTATAATTACTGTAGATTTTGAACCATCACTCTTGGAAAAGTGCCCCAGGGCCCAGCCAAGTGGCGAAGATCCAAATTTGGCGAAGTTTACGCTTGATTTGTAGGCAATATCACCCACAACACCACTTGCAGATTCCCAAATCTCACAACCCGAGCAACCAACACCACCAATAGAAAACCAAATGGGCAGAGATTTCCTATCAGCCATTTCTGCATTTGAACAAACCCAAGTTGAATTTATGTCCACTCAAATGAGGCAAAATGCTGTAAATAATAAGCTCCTGCACAAAGTAACAAATGCATTAACCAATATTAATGTTACACTAGAGAATATTAATTCTAATATGCACATTATGGCCTCATCCATTCAAAATCTAAATGAAGCACACAACAACAAGCATTATTGAGTGGTTTTCTCTCCACACAACAAACCATAATTAGTAATATTACTACCACACAACAGGCACACACAAATGCTATTGTTGATTTAAGTAACAATATACAATATAAGTACAGTAGCTGACCGAATGTTGGATAGATTTGCAGAATCATTACCTGCCACATCCAGTAGCATTACCCCAAACACAAGGCAAGAAGCAATTGCACAAACTTGATCAGGCCTCAAAACCAGAGGAGGGTTAACTGGCAGGAATGAGGATATTCCACCAGCTGCGAAAAATCCAAAAAGCATTAAATGCAAATAGTTTTGGGGTTGTATGACTGTTTGTGTGTTTATTTGTGTTTTGGGGCTGGGTACAGTATTTGTACATAAAGACTATATTTTTTTCATGGAGACATATAATTTATTAGTAAATGCAGAATAAAATATATTTGCAATATTTTTGCACAAACACAAAAATGCAAAGTGTGTTTGTGAAAAATATTATTGTGTAAGTAAGTTGCTTGGTTTGTGTTTGTTTAATAAAGTTTAAAGAAATTTGTTGCTCCTTTTTTTATTCCAAAAAAACCCCAATAAAGAATAAGCTTATTTTATTGTTTTGGATTTGTATACAAAGTGTATTGGGCAAATGTAACTAGAAAAAAAAACTTAATGTGCTGTTACTTTCCGTGTGGGCAAAAACGTTTTGCTTGTTTCCTCTCTTCGCCTAAGCGGAAACATGTGTAGTAAGGTTCCTTGTAGGTGAAAAAGTATCGCGTGTTTACTCTTTTCGCCTAAGCGGAAACACAAAACAAAGTGGATACAATGTTTAATGTTACAATGTCTTGTGTGCTTCAAATTTGCAAAACAAACAGTATCCACCACATGTCTGCAAGTTACATTCACATTTTGGCCCCCAAAAAACTAGAAAGTTTAAAGGTTTTGAGCGTAAAAAACAAACAAACATATAATTAAGTTTGTAATCTTTATAAAAATAACCACAATAAGGCTTGGTTAGTTAAGACAAAACATGTGGTCATGTTAAATGTGGATAAATGTCTCCAAATTTAGTAAATTAAAACAACAAATGAGTGTTCAAAAACACTTATATGAATGATTATAGGCTATGTTTCATTAACTTTAAAAAAAGGAAAAAATACTTACACCTCAAATAGCTTGCAATTAGGGAAGCCCTAATCTGCCTTCCACTTTCTGAACTCACAGAGTCATTTGTGGGTAACAACACCTGCTTGCTCACTGTCTATCAGCATAATCAGGGGGTAGTGGCTGATTTAAAGCAAAATTATGCAATAGGAAGCAGCAGAGCACAATATCTGACACTTTAACTGGATTATATAATAAAATGCCTCCCGATTTATCAAGACACCTGAACCTAGTTCTTAATAGTCCAAAAGTGCGTTCTATCACGGATCGAGTGGATATATGTGCCTCATTATACTTATGCTCAGCAGGAGTATGCGGCTATGACAGTGGAGTAGCTAAATCACCTGAAATTAAAAAAAAAAAAAGAGGTAAAACCCCCCCAGTTTTTAAGTGTCTAAATTTAAAACAAAACAACTTACCTAGCAACCATCCCTCGGGCATTTCACCATACTCAAATTTGGCATTGAGGGATGACATTCTGAAGATGTAGGCATCATGACAGGAACCAGGGTAACCAGTTACAACACTCATGATTTTAAAGTTTGCATCACAGACCACCTGCACATTCATAGAATAGGTATGATGCCGATTGATGAAGAAGTGTGCAGTATTCCTGGGTGGTCTCAGCCCAATGTGTGTGCAATCTATAGCTCCAAGGACATTAGACATGGCAGCCAAACTATAGAAGGCTACCCTAAGTTCATGCCACTGTGCTTCATGGTTAGGAAAACAGATGTAGGTGGAACAGAGGGGGGTCATTGCAGCCATGACTTGTCCAAGGTGCCTCATCCAGGCACTGACTAAAAGGAGCCAGTAGCAAAAAATGTAGAGCACACAGCAGCTTGTGCAGGCCTGATATGGCACAAGACCGTGCAGTGTCTGGCTCAAGCTGAGTCTTGACGAGGTCATACAGCAACATAAGGTTTGAACGTGCCAGGCGAAACATCTGGATAACCTCGCTAGCAGACAATGCATTGAGATTTAACCACCCACGAAGAACCTAGGCCTGCGTAGGCTCTGCGGTACCTCAATAAGCTGCTGTGGTTCCTCTGCTTCAGGCTCCTGTGTCCTCTGAGTCAGGTGGTGATTGGTATACCGCAGGTAAGCTCCCAACATTGCATAGCCAGAATTCGCCATTATAAGAACTGGGACAGTACAGCAGATGCTTGTGTACACTTTTATAAAGAGGCCAATTAAAAAACAACCAATAAAATGAGGTTTTCAAACGCTAATAGACACTATGGAGTGAGTCTATTGTTTTGGTGGTTTGTAATTTGATTTCATAATCGATTTGGTGTGCGAATTGAAATCAAATAATAGTAAATAAGGTTGCTCTGTGTTGTTCAATGAAAAAGTACCAATATTTTGCCAATGTTCAATATAGAGTCGGTTTGTTGAGAAATTCAGTTTAGTGTTCGAATTACCATTCAAATTAGGCTTTAGTAAATACTCAAAAGCAAAATCGCATGCAAATCGCATACCAAATCACTCAAAATGCCAAATCGACCCTTAGAAATTTACCCCTTAGTCCCTCGATGTTGAAGCTTTCAAAATGCTTGAATGCGGACAGATAATGTATTTGTTGATTGCAATATACTGTATATAAAAAAGCTTTTTATTTTTACTTAAAACAAAAATAAAAAAAAGGGTTTATATATTAAAAAGAATATTGTTTTTTCCTAGCCCTTTGTTGCATAATGGCATTTGATGTAAGTTAAATGAGGACGAGAAATATGTTCCTTTAAAGCAAACATCTGAAGACATATCGTCAGAAGAGGATGACAGTTTACAGCTGAAAAAATTAAGAAATTGAAAAAAAGAGCACCTTGATTCACGCAAACGGAAAACAAAAGTTTAAATCAACGTTATTTTGAACAACTATAAAATGCAATTTGGTAAAAATTGTGGCCCGAATTTCAGTTTAGCCAAACGAGCACTAGTTTGGCAAAAAATCGCAACGGATGTATCCGCAGTGGGCCAAATTCCCAGGAGTCCTTATGTTTGCAAAAACGATTTACAGATTGTAAATCAGTGTTAAAAAAAAACCCCTTACACTTCAAAAAAATCATGAGAAAAAAAGGCGGACGACCAGCATTAAAAATCAATCTTAGAGCCTGGGAAAGAAAACTTAAAATCATCTATCACCTATAGAGCATTATTGGAATAGCCGATGCCATTGACACAGAACGTTACCCAAAAGTGACCAATTTAACTGGTATTAATTTTTTAATTTAAAATATTCTAAAAATTATTATAATTGTAAAATTTTAAATTAGTTTGTAATCCTTTCCAGAACGTTTATTTTATTAATTATACCATAAGTAATACATTTTAATTGTTTCATGCAGAAAATTATTTATGCCGATTAAAGGTCCAATTTTTTTGTGTTTGAAATCTTCCTGTTTATTGTTAACATTGTGATTTAGGTTTAAAATCTGATTCTTTGAATGAGATTAATTCATTTAAAGCTCATTATACAAGAATTATGTCAACAAAAAATATAGGTATTGTAATTATTAGTGCTGTCATTTACTATATTATTAGTCGAATAGAATCAGGAAGGTGTTAAACTTTAAATAAGATATAACACAATTATAATGTGTATACAAATAAATTAAAATTATTAATGCTTCACAATTATAATATGGTCATTTATAAGCAAAAATTATTGTATAATAGTTCAAATTTGCATTATTTGAGGACAGTATACTTTCTAATGAAATATGATTTTTGATATAATACATTATTTCATGTTCTCAAAAGTATTTTATAATTTAAAATTTGTTTGTACTTAATTATTTAAAAATAATAATGGAGTGTCATCAATTATACTGAATTTTAAATGGTTCTTGAATTCTGAAATATTAAAACATTATTATAATTTTTAAGTACTTTTTGAAAAATAATTATTACCAATTAGTATTTTTTTACACGTTTGATTTGGTTTAAGAATATATTTGAATAGTCAAAATAAACCAATAAAAAAACATAAACAAACAAATCTACCAATAAGGGTTAGACACTATAACCCTAGTTAATAATGAAGTAAATTTACCATATTCTGCTTTTTTTTTAGTTTAATTAACGTTTATTGTATTCTAAACGTCAAATCAAAAACATCAATTATTACATATTATTTACTTTTCTCTGATATGATTTATGTGGAATATACATGCTGATATATGACGTAAAAAAAATGTGTAATGGCATATGATGTGGCTAATATGCTGGCTCATGGGTTGCTAGATGCCTAAATACCAACTGCTGGCAAAATGCTTCAGAGCAAGACCCCAAGTATGTCGTTTTGCATTGTTGTCCATCAAGCATCACAAACCCAGCTTATCACACATCCTGTTCGAAAACTCATGCGTCATTGTCCAGCAGAGCCTCTTTATAGTACGAAATATACGATTAGTTATATTGGAGGTAAATATTATATATAGGCTTAATTCATCCATCACCTGTAACCTTAATTAATATATTCTTCTTCTTCAGGGTCCTTAGGGATACCATGAAATGTGTGGTTGGAGTGATCCAGGCACCAAACAGTCATGACCAGTTGCACATTTTTGGACAGGGGGACTGCTTCAGCAGCCCCAAGGTATACTTTTATGATATGTTAATTCTTTTATACATCAGAGCAAGCAGCGTTAGACGTCCTAATGGATGCCTATGCTGCTGCTCTGACTACCCCTGCCGGCGCTGCAACACTGGTGAGTGGTCAAGTGATTCCGGTGGGTGTCAGCGGGGTTTTGTTATCCGCTCCAATGTGGACACAGGGAAGCAACCGGACAAACCTAAATGACAGATAAGGCAATTTCACATTCAAGAGGAATCGATTTTTTTGCAGTCCTTACACCCGGCGGTGGAGGCCTGCAAGAGGGCATTGTAATAGGGCGACTGGTTCGTCCGCTCCCCTACTAGACCACCGGGTCAGGAGTCGAGGATCATGGCAGGCCACTTTCACCCGTGGCAAGTTGATGCAGCAGCAGGAAAATTGGCTCTTCCCTGGCAGACTCTCCCCCAGCCCTGAGCACGATCCCTCACAGGATGTTTCCTGCCTCTAAACTGCTCCTCCTCACCCTCTTTCCCATATGAGACGCTCAGCTTCCAAAATCTGTGCTTTGCTGAAGCTACAAGTCTCAGTAGGGTTTGCTGTCAGGAAGCCGATGGTCGGAATGCCGACCGCCAGCTTCCCTACTGTGCAATCCCGACAGAGGACTAATGTTAGGCATCGAAATCCCGATGCCTATCATTATCCCTAAGCCGGGAGCCCGACGTCCGGCATACTGAACGAAGGTAAGCTGGGCGGTGGGCGGGGACAGCCGCAGAGGGGTTGGGTTAGGGGCTCCCGGTAGAAACTTAGGGTAAGGCACCCCACCGGGAGGAATATGGTTAGAATAGGGGAAGGGGGGGTTAGGCACCACCCTGGGAGGGTTAGGTTTGGGCTGTAGGGACGGGGGGGTTAGGTTTAGGCACTTATGGGGGGAGGTTAGGGCATACTTGCCTACATCCTGGCTGCTTCCTCCGGGAGGAAGCAGCCAGGTCGGTTTAGCAGGGGGGCGGGGCCTGTAGAGGGGCGTGACTGAACACATTACCAGTGTTTAGGGGCGGAGCCACGCGATCGCGTCATTTAGGCTTTGCCCCGCTACACAATGCCGATATTTCCGGCATTGCGAGGCAGGGGGCTGGGTTATGACGCGAATCGCGTCATCAGCCCCTCCGCAGTGGGGGTTTAGCGCTACATTGCGGGGGGACTGAAGTTGGGAGAACTGCCTACTTTACCGGGGGGGCTGGGAGCGGCACCCGATTTTTGGGAGGCTCCCGGCCAAATCGGGAGAGTAGGCATGTATGGGTTAGGGTAAGGCACCCCTAAAGGAGGGTTAGGTTAGATAGTTTACTTACCTGTCGGGATCTTCACTGTTGCCGGTCTTCCAGCGGTCATTCATATTGATCCCCTCAGGAGAATGGGGTCTAGTCTCCTTGTAGACCACTTCCCAGAGCCAGGTTATACAGCACTCAATCCTACTAGCCTATTGAGCATTTGTTAGTTGTTTTGTGCTCATTGAAAGTATATTTATTTATATGCATTGTATGTGACTTGTGCTAGCTCTGCTATTGGACTGCCTTAAAATTTTTAACTGTCAATTATATCTATCCCTGCTGCTCTGTATTAACCCTCAGCTACCGGTGTACATTAATACTTCAAATTTACTTTTTTTATACTAGGTCTTCTAAAGGCAAGGGTACACAGGAGGCTGCAGCCCCTGTGCTGGCTACATGCAAATACTGAGCAGCAGGCCTGTCCCCTCATGATTCTGAGCTGGATGTTCTGTGTGCAAATTGTTATGTACTACGTCATCATCACCTGTACAGGAGCCACCTTGGGTATCCTCCTTTTCCCAGGTTATGACGTTAGTGGATCACTTATTAGCCCAAGTGCTGCCTCCCACCATGTTGTGTCCATAGCAGTTACAGCCTGTTATGTCTGTACCCCTTATGCATCCAACTTGGATGGATGTTATTTTACACTCACTTCAGAATACCGTTCATAAGTCTGTAAGCCTATAAGCAAATGTTACGATACCATTAGCCACTAAATCACAAAGGTGACCTGCATCATCCTCTCAGTTCATCGTGCTATTGGATTCTGAAGTATCATCTGAGTAGGCAAATGATGCAGACGTTTCTCCATCTTGGGTCCCACTCGGGTGTGGAAGAATTTCATTCTGACTTTTTGCCATCATCAATTGCTCCCTAAGCCTAAACAGTCCTCTTTTCGTTCATTTTGGCCCCGAGATAAGGCAAAAATACGAATCCTTTCCCAGGCAGTGTAGTTTACACAAGACCACTCGTGTCAGTCCAAGCAGTCTTGGGCAACCATAAATCCAGCACCCAAGTCTGAAGACAAACCCTCCCCCTGACAGGGCAGGCCTCTTCCTGGGGAATCCCAGGGTGGATGGCCGACTTATTCAGTTCCCCAAATCATGGTGTCAAACAATCATGGACGCCTGAGTTCGAGATGTGGTCTCTCCATAGGATGCCCTAATTTATTTGATGTGTCCTCCTCTCCAAAGTTTTTTATATGTCCTACATCAGACACCACAAGGCTCTGCCCTTCCCCAATGGGTCTCATCGTTCTATTCTGAATCTCAGATCCATCAAAATCTTTATACGACAGCCCAGGTATCGCATAAAAACTCTACGATAATTTTTCCCAGCATTGAAACCTGGGAATTTTATGGCTTCTCTGAACATTCAGGATGCATACCTGCAGGGTACCTATTACACCACCTCTTTTTTAAAATCAGCGGATGGTGTATCTGCTGCATACCATTTAGGGACAAAGGTCAACCCATAAAATAAGCCTGCTCATAAACATCATGGAGCTTCGAGCAGTATATAAAGCTTTCACTTTGGCACAAGACCTTCTCCTTAACTTGGAAACGGACTTCCTGAGCTCTCCATCCAGATGTCTTTCAACTCCTGGTGGACAAATGGGGTCTACCGGATGTGGACATCATGTACTTACGTCACAACTACAAGGTCCCCAGGTATGGGTTCTGGACCCGAGATCCCTCAGCCGCCTTCGTGGACACACTGGCAGTAAGGTGGGACTTCAACCTCACATACCTCTTTCCACTGATCTCTCTCCTCACAAGGGTTCTCTAAAAATTCAAACTGGTTCTCCGACCTATGGAGCCTCTCCATAGACACTCCCTTTTCCACTTCCTCTACGGCCGGATCTGTTAGCCTTCCTCAGCCCGCTTATATTACAGAGTTTGGCACTCTTAATTTCATTGGTGCTCCCCCAGAAACTATGATCCTAAGTATTTTAAGGATTTGCCGGTTACTTGCTTTTCTCCTGGCTGGTTTAAACCTCGGCCTCCACCGGGACACCATGAGAGTTCAGGTTACTGCACTGTCTGTCTCATTTCAGCGAAGTATCACCCCCTTCTCTGATCTTATAAGATTCTTTCAGGGTATTTTTCACCTTCAGTCCCATTTTTGTCCCTCCAGTTGGCTACGTGGGATGTCTTTGGTTCTCCGGGCATTACTGGTTTCTTTATTTGATCATCTGGACTCATTAGACCTCAAGTGGCTGACAGCGAAAAAGCCCTCTCTCCTGTCTTCAGGGTCTTTTATATTGCTGCGCTCTCCTTTGCCCCCTCCTTTTTGCTCTTTCATCCCGACAGAGCTGTCCTTCATAGACGGGCTGGATACTGTGGTTCCGGTCTTCCAGTCCTTGGACCTCTCTGCTGGTGAAGGCTCTCTTGATGTGGTTCGTGCTTTTTGGAACTACGTGGACCACACCAAATCTTTTAGGATTTCGGATTCCCTTTTTTTCTGTTGTATGGCTTTCACAAGCGGGGCTGGCTAGCTACTAAACAGAGCTTAGCTCGATGACTCTTCAAGAAATCTCTCAAGCTTACACACAAGCTGTTCTTCCTGATCCATGCAGAGTTACAGCACATTCTACAAGGTCTGTAGAACCTTCATGGGCATTTCGCTGTGACGCTTATGCTGTACAATTGTGTAGAGCGGCCACATGGTCTTCCGTCAACACCTTCCTCAGATTCTACGCCTTTGCCTCTCAGGATGCTTCCTTTGGGCGTCGGATTCTCGTTAGGGAGGCTGCTATGGGACATCCCCATGGTATCCCTGTGGGCTCTGAAGAAGAAATTAAGAGTTATGGTTTAACTTACCTTTTTTAACTCTATTGCTTAGAACATAGGGTCTACAGGTCACTCACACAGATGCACTTAGCTTCATATCTTTTTTCCTCTAAGTCCCTGATTTGCTCATCTTCTGTGAGAGTGTTTCTCGTGTGTACTGTTCTTCCTTCTTTCTCCTGCTCCTGCCTTGGTATTGTTCACAAAACTGTCTGCCTGTGGGCAGGGTATATGTGGAGGACAACTGGTGCAGCCATGGTAGCTAAATCTTTGACTGTTTGGTGTCCGGATCACTCCACCCACACACACCACATGTTATCCCTGTGGACCCTATGTACTTTGAACAAAGATAAGTTGAACATAACTCTCTAAAAATTGTGTTTTATAGGTTCAAATCCCAAAGAAAATTTAACAAAGTTTCAAACATATCCATGTAATAGTTCAGAAGCAATTTCTTTGGATAAGGGAATAGAGGACTATCCACAAGATCCATTCACATTTTCTGAAAAAACTTTTGCAAATAAGTAAAAAAGGAATAATACTAATCAGCCTCCAGATTCTCCTAAACAAACCAAAAATAAAATGAAAAAAACATCATTTTTGGATATCATTAGCCTTATTACTTAAACCCTTGATGCAAGTAATAGTTTTTTCCACTCAGAATTAGCTACCATGCAAAAGGGTTTTGATAAATTTCAGGCATTTTGATGGTTTACATCAAATTTCAAAAAATGTTGAATTACTTACCACACAAATTGGCACGAGGCAGAACAAAAAAACAGATTTAGAACAACCATATTCTAGTCCTTCAACAAATCAACAAGAAAACTTCGAGAGTATTACAGAAATTAATAAAGAGGACCTGGGAAGAAAATCTGGAAATTTGTCAGATCATCAACAAGCAAAACCAAGTTCCTGAAAATTAGACCAGCCAGACAATTTAAGAAACCATCAAAACTGTCAGGTTAGTATCCTTTATATAATATAATTATTTAAGAAATAAAAAATGATTTAGGCATTAAAAATAAGGGTTAGAATGCACTACATATATCCCACAGACGGTGCAGCACACATAGGGCTGCACAGACAGTATAAAATAGTTAGCATTACTGCCTCACAGTACTGAGGTCATGGGTTTGATTCCCACTATGGCCCCAACTACATGTAGTTTGTATATTCTCCCTGTGCTTGCGTGGGTTTCCTCTAGGTACTCCGGTTTCCTCCAACAATCCAAAAATATACTGGCTAATTTGCTCCCAAAACAATTTATATGTGTGTGTATTTGTCTATGCCTGTGGTAGGGAACATACTGTAGATTGTAAGCTCTACTGGTGCAGAGACTGATGTGAAAATATAAACATTCTTTGTAAAGCGTGGCGGAATATGTGTGCACTATATAAATAAAAGGTAAATAATTAAAATATTCCAGAATGTATGTGCTGTAATAGAATCTTTTTATATTTGATCTTAATATGTTTATCGTCTTTCGAAATTGGGACACCCCCACTTGTTTTTTGTTTTTTTTTAAACCGTGTGGTAGACAAGTTGAAACCATACCAAAGATTTCTGGTAATTTTTTAAGCCTTGTTAAGAACTCATTTTGTTCTACCCTGTGGTAGGCTTTATTGCCAGGAGGCCCTTTTTTGAGATTTTCTTGAAAAAATGAACATTAAATGACCTCAGTTGAGTGTAGTCTTCTTGTCTGGTTTTAATGTCAGAGTAGAGTGCATATGGCATTAACCTAAATGAGTATTTAAAAATGACATCAAATACTTAGGGGTAAATTTACTAAGATGGGAGTTCTATTAAAAAGTGATGTTGCCCATAGCAACCAATCCAATCCACTATATATGTTTTGCCAAAAAAATAAAAAATATAGACATCTCATTGAGTTTACATAATTGATTGTAATTAGTTTAACTGTGTAAATTAATAACCTTAATTAGAAAGAGGAATAGTTTGGCATTGCGTCAGAGGGATTCTGGTGCATACAATACTTGCTCCGGATTACTTACACTGTCCTAATTCTGGCAACGGCATCCCAATCACCTGGGATACGTAATGGTGAGTAGCGAAGGAGGCTTAGACTTAGGCACTTTTGGTGATGGTTATGGATATACACCAGGGAAAGGGAGGTAAGGTTTGGGCACTAGGAGGGCGAGGTTAAGTTCAGGCTCCAGGGATGAAATATTTAGGGTATGGGGGGGTTTGGAAAGGCTGGGGGACACTGGACCATGGGGTTGTAGCTGTGACTGCAAGGAGATGGCACTTAAATAACTCTATAACTTTAACACTAAGCTCCTCCCCTCTGCAACTCCATGACTTCAGTGTAGTTTAAGTGCCTTAGAAGTGAGGCACGATTTAAGAGGGCTGCTATGCAGCACCTTGTAGTAAGTATCTTTTTATGATTTCTTTGTAAGATTTTATTTTTCTTTCTAGTGAGGTACCTGTGCGCTGCCTATTGCAGCACACAGACTGAGTGCGGCGGCTTGCGGGAGCACGGCTTGCCGCTTACAGCCGCAGCGGAGGAAGGGTGCGCTACCTGGCGGCACCCTCCCCCTGCACTCCGGTCTCCATCGGAGACCTCCTGGGCCCAGGGACAGAGCAAGCCTTCACCCTTTTAGAGGGTGCAGGCGGCCGTGCTGTCCTGGATGGCAGACACCATCTTGCTGGGCTGAAGAGGCACACCCTCGCACAGGCAGCCTGCACTGGGGCATACCAAGCGTTTTCTAAACTGCAAGGAGGAGTAACACTTTGGTGCAGTAGAGTGGCCGGGCTGAAAGGGGGGGCGGAGCCTATCTGCGCTGATCTCCCCCATTGCATTTGGGGGGCTGAGCTCTGCCTAATTCTGCTGCTTAGGACACATTGCCGAGAGAGGCATCCTGCAGCTTGCAAGGGAGGCACATCCGGAGTTTCTGCCTCTGAAACAAAGGGCTACTATGGTGTTGTTTTTTACGTGTGCCCAGTGTCACGGGAAATTTCCATGTAGACAGTCGGACTCTGAGGCGCTGTGCTCAGACTGTCAAGCGGTGGCAGGGGGTGCACAGGTGTTGGAAGGTTACCACTTTCGCCTCAGAAGAGCCGTCGTGGGCTCGGGCTATGGGTTGGTCACTCTCTGATTTGGTGCAGCTTATCATGCTTCAGCGGGAGGAACAGGCTCACACGGCTGCTGTGTCTGTTTCTGCCATAGAGTGTTGCCTCGCCGGTGGCAGCCGGTGCAGTACCACATCCAAGGCCCAACCCACCTTAGCTTCTTACCATGGAGCGCACTGCGGCGGGATTCTAAACAGTTTCCTCTTATATGGAATGTTTCTTTGAGGTTACTAAACTGCGCGAGGCGCATAAGCGTCCTCCTCTATCCAGGGGGCCATTAGACGTTTCAGAGTCCGAGGAGGGTGAACTACCAGAAGAGAAGGTTCTCCCGGAGGGGGAGGATCCAGAGCCCTCGTTGGGCTAAGGGGTGGAAGACCTCATTACTGCGATGTGGCAGTCACTGGACTACCTGGACTTGGATACCCAGGCACAAGCGGTGGGTCCATTCAAGCATCTAGGCAAGAGGATTGTTTCTTTGCCTGCTTCCTTGGATCTTTCAGATCTCGTGATCGCAAGTTTCCGTCCCTTTATCCACTTCCGCCAGACCATGTCACCAAGTGGGAGCAACCTCTCAAGTTCAATGCGGCAGTGGCACATTTGGCTAAGCACACTGCACTTCCGTTGAAGGGCTCGGCTTCCGTCAAGGATCCTCTGGATAAGAAATTGGAAGGTTGCCTTAAGTTCATGTTTATTGGCTCTGGGGTCGTTATTTGACCTTTGCTGGCCTCAGCGTGGGTCGCTCGGGACAAGTTCATTGCTGGAATTCAGGGTGACTTGTCTAGAGATGCTTTAATGAAGTTGGCGGGCAGCTGAATATGTGTGCGAGGCCATCCCGGATGGTGCTCAGGTAGCCTCCAGAGTTTCGGCTATGGCCGTCTCGAAGGGCACCCTGGCTCCGCGCCTGGGAGGCAGACGCCGACTCCAAGTGTTCCTTGGAATCTCTCCCCTTTGGCAACGGGGTTCTATTTGGCGCTGAATTCAACACCATTTCAACACCATTATTGCCCAAGCTACCGGGGGAGAAAACTTACTTTCCTGCCAGTAGTGGCCCAAAGACAGCGGGAACCACAGTTCCGTACTTTCCACTCCTCCTTTCAAGGGAGGGGGGTCTACTAGAGGGCAGTCGGCCCACGGCCATTTTTTCCCCAGCAGGGGTTCCGCTCCTCGAGTCAGGTTTTCTGGTGCTTACAGATGCTCAGGATCAAAGGCTCCTGAGAAGCCTAATCCTGGCGGGGTATCTGCCCACCCAGTCAGGTTGGGGGTAGGAGCTCCAGTTCAGGGACCGGTGGTTGGCGTCGACGGCCGATTCCTAGATGCAGGGCATCTTTTTCCAAGGATGTCATCGAATTCAGGGGTCCGCCACCGCTACGTTTATTCGCAACGGGCCTTCCCCGGGACATGGAGAAGAGAGTGGCCTTGGACCTGGCCATCAGTTCCCTGCTTGCAGAAGGAGTTGTTGTTCCGGTGTCGGAACAGAAACAGGGATTCTACTCCAAACTCTTCCTTGTTCAGAAGTCCAATGGCACCTATCACCCGATTTTGAACCTACGATCCTTGAACACCAGACTGTGGGTGGACCATTTCCGCATGTAATCTATCCGCTCTGTGATCCAGGAAATGTCGGTCAATTAATTTTTGGCCTCGCTCGACGTCAGGGACGAGTAGCTTCACGTTCCGATTTGGGCAGATCATCATTCTCTCCTCAGGTTACGGTCGGCCCGGCACACTTTCAGTTCCAGACCCTGACTTTCAGTTTGGCAACAGCCCCACGCTTCTTCACAAAGATCATAGCGGCTATGACAAGTCTGTGGCACAAGGACGTGATAACGGTCGTTCACTATGATAACGGTCGTTCACTATTTGGACGATCTGCAGGTGAGAGCAGATTCAGCTTCCCAGTTGCAGGCCCATCTGCACCACACAGTGCAGGTGCTTCAGGATCATAGCTGGATCCTGAACTTCGTGAAGTCACGCCTGATGTTCCTGGGTGTGATCTTCGACACCTCTCTCCAACGAGTCTTCCTCCCCGAGCCCAAAGCCTGGGCCCTCCAGGATTTGGTCACAACTGTGCTGTCAGTTCCCACCCGTCGATCCGGCTGTGCATGAAGCTGTTGGGCACAATGTTCTCCACCTTTGAGACCATCCAGTATGCTCGTTTCCACTTGCGGGAGTTCCAGAGGGAAATTCTCCACATTTGGGCGGGGCACATGGAGGACCTGTCCTCTCAGTATCTGGTTCTGTCAGACAGCACTCGGCAATCCCTTCAGTGGTGGCTGGTTTCTGATCATCTGCTCCGAGGTTGCTCATTGGCCACTCCAGACTGGGTCATTGTGACCAGACGCAAATCTCCTCGGTTGGGGAGCTGTGACATCAAACCTTCATTTTCAGGGTCTTTGGTCGTCATCGGAGACTGCCCTGCCGATCAATGTGCTGGAGCTCCGTGCCATCTATCCATCTCTGCTGGGAGCTCGGTCTTTCCTGGCGGGCAGGCCGGTGCAAATTCAGTCAGACAATGCCACGGCTGTGGCGCATTTGAATCATCAGGGCGGCACCAAGAGCACGGCAGCTATGGTGGAGGTGGCCATCATTCTCATTTGGGTGGAGGACTTTGCTCTGGCACTATCGGTAGTGTTTATTCCGGGAGTGGAGAATTAGGAGGCGGACTTCCTCAGCAGGAACAACTTCCTGCTGGGGGAGTGGTTTCTCCATCCGGAGGTGTTCCAGCAGTTGGCACGGAGGTGGGGTGGCTTTTTCTTAAAGGAATTTCCCCATCTATAGTTCGCACTATGCTGCGGGCCCGGAGACATGTTTCGTCGCACAAATATCACAGGGTCTGGAAGACCTACATCTTGTGGTGCGAGCGGCGTGAGGTTCACACATCCCGATTTCACCTGCTAAGGTTTTTAGCTGTCCTTCGAGGAGGTCTGGAAGCGGCTTGCGGCTTCACTCCTTAAAAGTTCAAATTTCGGTTCTGTCAATTTATTTTCAGCTGCGTTTGGCCCTCCTGCCAGATGTTCAGACTATTTTGCAGGGAGTGTTGCGGGTTCAACCTCCATTTCAGCTGCCGGTGGCTCCGTGGGATCTGACCTTGGTCCTTTCCGTTCTTAAGCAGGGTCCTTTTGGTCCTCTGTTCACACGTTCGCTCAGTATGTTTTTGCCTCCGGCCGCGCCCACTTTGGGCGTACAGTTCTCTGGTCAGGCAGCCTGAGCCTTTCCTTCCCTGGGGGCGGCTTTGGAATGTCCCATGGTCCAGTGTCCCCCAGCCTTGATGAAGGAAAAAAGGGGATTTATGGTTACTTACAGTTGAATCCTTTTCTCTGAATCAAACTTGAGGACACTGCATTCCCTCCCTCACGCTCATTTGTGTTGCGTTGTGTTTTTGCGACCGGTTTGTCACTGCGCTTCTGTTTTTAATTTGATTATAACAGTTTCACTGGGTTACTGCTTCTCCTTACCAGGCACTTTTGAAGTTGTACTGAAGTCATGGGGTTGCAGAGGGGAGGAGCTTAGTGTTAAAGTTACAGAGTTAATTAAGTGCCAGCTCCTTGCAGTCCCAGCTACAACCCCATGGTCCTGTGTCCCCCAGCTTGATCCAGAGAAAAGTATTCAACGGTAAGTAACCAGAAATCCACTTTTTCTTAAATTATGCAAGGATGCAGGCATTTTGGATGTTTGAACAGCAGTATTTCGAATCCCTGCATCCCATACTGATCACCCAATAAGATCTTCTAATCCTAAAGCCCAAAAAATATTTTTTTAACCTTTTGTCCAAAATATATTAAAACATAAATAGATTTGATGACTATATGTGCATATTTTGGCTGGTTTTGTATTGTTTTAACATGCCCGTTCTCCCTTCAGTAATGGGAGATTGTAGGACGTTATTTAAATGATGTAGATTATCGCCCTGATTGCACCTTTTCAGCTTGGGTTTAAAACAGCTACACCGAACAAAAGTATTATAATGGCAGTTGCCCCAATGAGTACCAGTGCTTTGCACCTAAACAACCCTGTTTCGCAGGGAGATTAAATCCTGGACTTACTCTGCCCGGTTATATATATTTTTTTAATCGTGTGCAGATTTTTTTTTATCGTAAAGTAAATTTGACTATTGTTATGCTTTTGAAATATCTAATTTTTTTTGTATTTATTTTCATAGAGTACAATTGAGAAATAGATATGTGCAAATGAACTTTACTATTGGTATACAATTGTGATATCCAATTTTTTTGTTAGCTTTTTTCAAAATTAATAGAAAAAGCTTACAATCTTAAAAATATTTTGTTTACTTTATTTGAGTTTTTTGGTTAAACACTTAATATTTTATAAAAAAAAATTAAACAGGTGTTTAAACAGAAACGTCTAGTTTTATTATTATTTAGATTAATATATTATAAAGAGAAAATTTTCTCCATTTTGATACCCAGTTTCCATGGTTGAAATTTTTAACTTGACATTGATATTTATCTGAAAACTGAGGACTCTGGAATAACTGAATTTTTTGAGATGGTTATTTCTTCAATCAAATTAGTTCAAGTAAACCTAAATGATTACAAAATGTGTAAGTTATAAACCACAGAAAAAAAGAGAAAGAAGGACTCTTTGTGGGGGCACACAATAGGTATAGAGATATGGCTGATACCAGCCTAATAAAAATTTACTTTTATTCGACATAATATTAAAAAGATAAGCAACTAATAATAATTAAACAAGCAAACAGACAATACGTTTGTACATAAATCATGGGAGATGCATTCTCCACTATGGATTGAAAAAAGCCAGGCGAGATAATACTACCATGATATAAATATTCATATGTGCCTTTGGCCACAATACAATATTTATTACCAATTGATTCACAGTTTAGGCATACTACATCAAGAGGAAAAAGTCACTTTTGATGCTAGTATCTATCTCCTGATAGGATAAATTCCCATTCATTTATATGAGAGATAGAGTGCCCACATGCATTTGAAGTTAGTACAAAGAAATATTATAAATTAGATCATACACTGTGTGTGGAATAAGGTTAAATAGTTAAATGGAGTGTAATACATACCAGTAATAAATATTATTTATAAACCTCACACAGAGAAACTTCAAAAGCCTGACACAACACAGCACAAAAAACACCAGGGTGGACCTCATTAATATATATTACCCAAATTAAAGATAGATATTGTTGGTTAATTACATAGCATAAGGGTACATAGATAGCAAGTATAATCAGAACAGTCAATCGCTTGTCCCACTTACTGAATAACTATTATGCTGCAGATGGAAAATAAGGTCCAACAAGGTGTATGTTAGTGATAGCTTACTTGTTGGACTTTTTTTTCCATCTGCAGCATAATAGTTATTAAGCAAGTGGGACAAGCGATTGACTGCTCTGATTATACTTGCTATCTATGTACCCTTATGCTATGTAATTAACCAACAATATCTATCATTAATTTGGGTAATATATATTAATGAGGTCCACCCTGGTGTTTTTTGTGCTGTGTTGTGTCAGGCTTTTGAAGTTTCTCTGTGTGAGGTTTATAAATAATATTTATTACTGGTATGTATTACACTCCATTTAATTATTTAACCTTATTCCACACACAGTGTATGATCTAATTGATAATATTTCTTTGTACTAACTTCAAATGCATGCGGGCACATCTATATATGTATTACTATCTCTCATATAAATGAATGGGAATTTATCCCATCAGGAGATAGATACTAGCATCAAAAGTGACTTTTTCCTCTTGATGTAGTATGCCTAAACTGTGAATCAATTGGTAATAAATATTGTATTGTGGAAAAAGGCACATATGAATATTTATATCATGGTAGTATTATCTCGCCTGGCTTTTTTCAATCCATAGTGGAGAATGCATCTCCCTTGATTTATGTACAAACGTATTGTCTGTTTGTTTGTTTAATTATTATTATTTGCTTATCTTTTTAATATTATGTCGAATAAAAGTTAATTTTTATTAGGCTGGTATCAGCCATATTTCTATACCTATTGTGTGCCCCAACCAAGAGTCCTTCTCTCTCTTTTTTTCTGTGGTTTATATACTATAAACTGACTCTGGGGAGCACCACAGACTTTCCTATTGATAGGTCTGTTAGACTGTGGTCCTATGATCCACGATAGGAATACTATGACACGTGCATGTGTGTGCATATATTAAGTCTGTCTTAGGTATATTTAAGAGATACATCACGCATTATACAATAGCAGAATTTTTTCAGTGCGGTTCCATTACACATTTTCTTTGTACCCAAAATGTGTAAGTTAATGGTAATTAAACTAATGGTAGGCTATTAGTTAGAAAATTATTTATGTAATAAAATGAGATATACAACATTTAAAAATGTCCTTTAAAATCTTTGCTTTAGAGATATTTAGTGTTAAATATGTATTAAATGATTGTGTAATTTGTTGTATTTTTGATAATCTTTATTCATTATAAAGATATAGTTAAGATGTTGAATTCAATACAATAAAGTATATATTTAATAATCAAAATTTCTAAAAAATAAATAAATGTATTATTTCTTGGTTTTTAAAATCTTAACAAATGAATGCAAAATTAAAAAAAATTTAAATGTATTACATAGAGTTTAAGTCAGTCTATTTAAAAAAGCTAACTAAAAGTGCATACCATAGTGCAGTTTGTTTTTAGAGTTTATAAAAATATATTGTTTGTGGCTTCCTTATTTGTTCCTTTTTAAGTAGTTTAAATTCACTCACTAGAATTTATCAATTAGCTATAATTTGTAGATATTTACATTCAAAACAATGTCTCAACTGTAAACACTTGTCATTTACAATGTGTAATGCTAGTATTATCAGCAAAACTTTTAGTGTGTTATAATAAAAAACCTTCAAATAAACCTCCTTGTATATTTTTTTTTAAAATGAACATTTACTAAAGTAAGAATCATTAAAATGAGATGTATATATGTGTATCTATAGTTTAAAAAAATGTTTTTTCCAAATTTTAGTAAACCGTTTCATTCATAACCAGTTTATACCGTTAATTAAAAATATCATAAGTAAAGGGAATATTATACAGTGAATGTAATGTAAAATATGAATAGTTTTTTGAGGGGTGGTGGAGAACATTTTCAAGGATAAGTTATTGGAAAGGGTAAATGTATAACTATAGGAGTAAGAAAAGGAAATCTACTTCAACTTGAAATAATGAAGTACAGTAGTTTGTGTATTTACACGCTGGTGGTTGAGATGCAGCAATGTGATTTGAAGAATGACATTTGGACCATAAACCACATTTCATTATATAACATTTTGCCTATTGCTATGCAAATGAGTAACACCATATTCTGTTGGAGTTTACCTATAAAAGCAGAAGGGTTTCCAAACACAGAGATATACGAAAGGCATTCTAAATATTACCAAATATGAACCCTTTGCAAAGCACTTGACATGCAGCCATCAAGTAATTTTTTTTATATAAATCAAAATATGAATCAAGTAACCAAAATTCTCCTTAAATCTTAATGTTTTGAAGAGATATGTCCTCATTTTTTTTCATTATCAACCACATGGAACATTGGAACTAGTACTGTGGCTTTAGATGGGTTGTAGAGAGGAGCCATCACATTATTTTTGGCTATAGACAGGGTTTCAAAAGTACTCAAGGTTGTAGGAGGTTCAAAGATGAAATACATGGTTAGTGGGATTTTGTGACACACAAGAGAAGGTTGGTGGTGCTCAGTTATACACATGAAAGGGTGGAAGGTCCATGCACTCAAATAGTTTTGTTTTTTTGTGGGGGATGGTGGAATATTAGATGCAAATGTGTAAGTTGGAGTCAGGTACACACATGAGTAGTGGTGGTCCTAAACATATAAGGGTAGTGGTATTCGGAAAAACATTTTGGAAAGTGCTTATAAACACAAAAATGGGTGAGAAGTGTCAGCAGTGATCTTAGGCAGGGGGCCTACATTTACACATGCTCAGATGTATGAATGGGAGTGGGTGGGCTGGAGGCACACCTGTGTATAATGGGGGTCAGTGGCAGATTTGGGAAGTTGGGAATACAGATTTGGGAATACCTTTATGTTATGTCAATGAGCTGTCTAGTAAGGCTGTGTATAATAGGTATAGTGTAAACTCCACCACAGCAAGAGGGCATACTACAACTGCAATTCACTGCCAAGGACTTATCGACGTCATTAATGATGCATACCCGGAAATAGTAGGTGCCATTGGCTAACATGGGAGATCGCGGAGCTGAGAGAATTTCACGGAGACTGGCCTCATACGGTAAACTGCGCATTGGCGATTACACAAACTACATTGCGGCATATGCGAAAGGTGACTTTAGGGAACTCAGCAGCCGTTAACAGTTGTTTATCATGTAAAAACTGATTGCACCCCAGGTGCTATAAAGTTGGCTTTGTCATTGCAGAATCATTATGGAGCAGTTTCACTGGAAAGTGCTGCTGATTCTTCAAAAAACAACATTCTAGTATTATTGAGCCTTGTACAGAATAGAATGTAACTAACTTTTTTAATTGTTTACATTATGTATTTCTAATAAGGCAAATCAAATTGTTCCGAAATCACAGTAAAATAGACCATGGATGTTAATTCGTATATTGTTTGTAAAATGATCATGCTTTGGCAGACATGTTGCTAGCATGCAAGTCAGGTCTCCAAGTAGAAGAATTTTAATGATTAATCTCAAATTAAAAACATTCCTACATCCCATACTGTACATCAGCACATAATGCTACAAAGGGTTTACTGGGTCACCTGTTAAATGCATGTATTCAATGTATTATTATTTTATCTAACTCCATTTTAAAATTGGTTTGGTATGTAAAGAAACTGTCACAAACTCTCGGACGGAGTGTGAATGCTTCCCGTATTCAGGTAATTCTCTAGAGCTATTCCTGAGGCACGGAGTCTAATGTGCCGGCGGTTTTCACCAGGGACCCTCGTAAGAAGGTATGGACTTGGCTGCATCCGACACACAGGTCGCGGCCCTCAGGTTAGGTTTCCCTATACAGGTGCTGGCGAACTCAGTTTGAAGTGCAGGAGGCTTTACTAGCCATGTCAGAACCAAACAGACGAGACGGTACCAGGGAGCAGACGTAAATGGGTGACAGGGAATAGCCGAGGTCAGAACCAGATATCAACGTAGAACCAGGGGTCAGGCAGAATCAGAGTCACAAACAAGCCAAAGTCAGAACCATTAGTCAGGATATACACAGGAACACTGGAGTATGGTAATGGACTGGAGTGCTCCCAGGAACTTCCTTATATAGGTCAGAGTTCACATAGTCTCCAATCAGCACTTCCCTAACTATGCGCCTGTCTCTTTAAATCTCTAGCAGAGCAGCGCGCGCGCTCCTAAGGAAGCCGCGGCCGTCTGCACACAGCAGCCGTGGATGTCCCCACGCCAGTCCGGACCCCAGCACCGCCGAACCAGGTAAGAGGGACCTGGACTCAGCAGCGCTGTGACAGAAACTTTGACATATGACTTTTTAAAAGTTTAAATATTTACACTTAAGCCCCATGCTCCCTGATGCACTGGATGATTTATTTGAACAATATCGATATCTTTGAACTATATATCGTTCAAATCGTCCAGTGATGCACACTCCTGCGTGTCGTTAACAATATCCCCAGCCGTCTGTACATGCAGTCCAATCTGGGGATATTGTTAGCGATGCTATGCTGCCGAATGCATCATGGCTCTGCACCCTCCCGCCGTCATTTGTCGTTGCTGACATTGGAAAGTGTATATGCACTTGCTGATGCCGACACCCGTGCCGGGGCCGCCGCATCTGACATCACTCCGTACACACATCGTCCAGTGTGTACAGGGCTTTATTTATATTAATGCCAACCATTAATTTTTTTTTTTTGTAAAATCTTTTTTTTAGAAAAATGTCTGCAGATAAACACTCAAGAGTTCCTGAGAGATTTCATTGAATTATACCAGTCACATACCTGTTTGTGGAAGGTCAAATCATCTGATTATAGTAATAAACAAAAAAGGAATGATGCCATATAGTTTCTAATTAAATTAGCCAAACCGCTGTACCCTTTTGCTGATGTTGCATGGGTTAAAAATAAAATTCAGAACTTTACGATTGTATCTAAGAGAGAGACTAACAAAATTTAAAAATCCAAGAAATCCGGTGCCGGTGCTCAGTATGTACCTAGTCTCTGGTACTATGATTTGTTATTGTTTACAAGAGATCAAGAGGTGATGCGACCTGCCATAGACAGCAATTCATTCAATGATCATGCAGAGGGAACAGCCATGGATAGCCAAGATGTAATGGAAGATCCATTAACCAGCTTAGTACTGAAAAATATGATTTTATTAAAGTACAAATTATTGTAACATATCATTATTTAGAATTGTGGACTCTTGGAATTGGTTTTGCAATATTTTAATTGCAAGCTCAGGGGATGATTCAGCATTGCAGGCTAGTGAAATGCTGAACTCAGACTCCCGATGAATATGCACATTTGCAGAATCCCTTCTGCGCATGTGCAGAACAGGTCATGCATGTTCACACCCAGCCACATGTATGCCTTTTCCAAATTAACAGGCAAAGTCTTTTTCAGGGTGGGGCGTGTATGTCTGTCATTGACAAAAAAGGGGGGGGGTGGTGTCACCCCCATTTTCTTGGGGTGGCAAGGACAGGATCTGCTTCCAGGGATTCAGTTTCATGGCCTTGCAAGATGGCCAGCCTGCGTAGGAAGAGGCTTACTCAACTGGCCGGCGCCGTACACCAGTCTGCAGTCTCGGTCATAGAGCAGAGAACGCAAATGCAGCATGGGGGTGTCAGACACCTCCTGCTGCATTTGCATATTATTAGCATGGACGGAATTGCAAAGCTGTTTGGGCGCCACTTTGCAATTTTGTATCATTATAGTGATAAAGCAAGAGAACACACAGTAACAGCTGAACTTGAAAAAATGTATTTATTCAAACATACAGATTCAATAATAATCACAAAATGATATATTCAGCTGCAAACATCAATATACTTAGAACATAAGATTAGGAAATAAAGCATAATGATGATGCCAAATTATTATAAGGCAATGTTATCTTGCCATTCTACTGCGCCAAGACCATTGAAATAGGTAGGTCACGTAGTTTTCACGGATTAGCTTGGCACTATTTGTAGAATTGTGTGCATCTGACATCTCCACGGGTGTCCAGGTGAAATAGTCACTTTCCACAACAAGATTTTCAGCAGACAAATGAAAACTACTTAAGGATTTTCTTTATAAGTAGTTGTGGAGGACACAACAGGCCAAAACGACAACATCTATTTTGTCTAGACGTAACATGATAGATGTATGCAGTGGCAAACGCAGGATTTCTAGAGGGGGGTTTCCAAATGCTTGATTTTAGTGTGACTGTGGCCAGTCCATGAAGAGGGTAGAATTAGCACTTAACCAGCTTTAATATGCATCATACAAAGTATATTGTGTGTGTGTCATAATTCCAGCATATAGAGGACCAGCAATCACAGTAAGCCATTAAATGCAACAGTAGGGCCATCCTGCCTGACCTGAATGTTTTTATTTTATATGTGGGCACCATTCCAGAGTATTAGAGCAAGTTCAGGAGTCTGGGGGAGCAGCAGAATAACCTAGCACTGCCCTGGACATATGTGTACATATTGGGCTCTATAGCAGCACATCCCTAACAGTGAGTGTTTTCCAGATCTCCTAGTTGGTGCACAGGTTATTTATTGCTGACTGATACATGTTAAAAGTTGCTCAGTTGGTGCAAATTATTTCATGTATGATACTGTGATGAAAATGCAGCACTAGTAAAATTCTATGACATTAATATTTCTATTGTGGTCATGGTGTGGGCTAGGGAGGGGGGTTTCCAGGCAGATGGAAACACCCACTGCGTTTGCCTATGGTATGTCGGAATCTATTACTGGGAATGCCAAATGCATTAACAACAACTCTCCCTCTCTGGCAAATTAATGCAAAGGCTTCATCTGCTACAAAAACAAAAGGTAGCCCAAATTTTGTTTCTGAATCAGATAGTAAATTCAGAGGAGTGCCGCCATGCAGTTTGTCATAGAATGTTGTTTGCTCAAAAGAGCCACCATCAGACACGCCCATTTTATCTACATTAACATACAGAAATTCATAATTAGCATTTACAGTATTATTGCCAAAGAAACCCTTATAGTTATAATAATAACTGCTTGGTGGAGGTGGAGGTGAGATCCTTATGTTTGCCATCAATTGCACCACCATTTCTCGTCCAACACTTCTGCGATAGCTTTCCATTCTTCTGATGTGGAAGGAAACTATACAGCAGAGGGGAAAAAAAATAAAAATCAATTAAAATTCACATCGTCCCTTATTTCTCTAGCAATCACCTGCTTTGTCTTCTAGAATTGAGACACCAACTGATCCCCAACATGTGAAAAAAAGGACTACTCAAGAAATTGCCTAAAAGATCAGAAGTAGAAGGTGTGGAGGAAATGGCAGAGTTACTCCTCCATAGAGCAACAAACCTATTCAACCAACCTGTGGATGAATATGATGTCATAGGAGTCAGCTGGGGAGCAAAGTTGCGGCGAATTCCACCCCAACATCAATACTATGCAGATAAACTTGTTAATGAGGTACTGCATATGGCCTCCATTGGAGATGTTAGTGCATATACCTTCATATCAAATTTCTCCTCTCATAGGCCACTGCATGACAGCTATCATGGCCCTCAGGCTTTAATAGGGCGCAGTCTCATATCTCTCAGCAAGCACAGCCTGAAACATACTATAGTACGCCACCTCATGTGCCCTCTCTCCACCATACATGACAGTTATGTCAGTCCCCTTCTGTATCAGTCTCATGATCAAAGTACATCTACCACTACACATGGTAGTACCGATGTCATGCAACAATTGTATTTTGACCCTACACAAGTTTAAAATAATACTCAACCGCAGTCTCCTAATTTTGTAAAATGATAAATCCTTTTGCACTGTTTCATGGCTAAAAACTTTGTTGACGAGTTTGTTTTTTTAATAGAAAAAAACATGCACACAGTTTTATTATTATAAAAACAAACACATTTCTTGCTCAAATTACTTACCCTAAAATACTCAACTTTTAACGCTTGTATAATGACATTACAAGTTCCCGGTATAATGTTACCAAGAGCTTATGCAGAAATAGTAGCTGAAAATTTAAAAACTTCAAATGAACGGCCAGTGGCCAAATAGCACAAAGTTGCCACTAATCTTTGTTCAGCGTATTTGGACTTTTTAAATTTCGTGTGTCTTGTTTGGAAATTAAAGGAGTTACTAGTTCAAGTAACTATTGAAAGATACTGTCGGAAGTCCTCAGGGTTATTTTCTCTAAATTCTTTTAAGAGCTCCATATAAGACATAGGGGTAAATTTACTAAGATGGGATTCTATTAAGAAGTGATGTTGCCCATAGCAACCAATCAGATTCTACTTCTCAGATATCTTAGTAAATTTACCCCCTGGAATCCAATTGGTTGCTACGGGCAACATCACTTCTTAATAGAACTTCCATCTTAGTAAATTTACCCCATAGAACCTCTGTTCTTCAAGTATACTTTGGTCCAGCAGCTTCTTTTAACATTCTTTCTTCTCTTTCTCCTGCTTTGTTAAACTAGGCTTATAGAAGCTGTTGCAAATGCTGCTCTGACACAATTTGGATTGACATTCATTTTTCTAAGTATTTTTATCATGAGAATATATGGTTCCTTTCAAATGGATTATATCATATCACTCAGTGTTCTATAAACAAAAAGAATATTGAGTGTTAATTAAATTCGTATATATAGATAAAAACATTGATAATAAAAGAATTACATAATTGTTGTCTATGAAGGTGGCAGGTCCATGCATTTGTGGGCAGAGGAAACGGTGCCAAGGCTTGAGTTATGATGAATGAGACAGGTTGCAAAGAAGATATTTTCCCCAGCCCTGGTGGTAGATGGGGGCGCCAAAAGAAAATTACTACTACACAGCCATTCATCTCTGTACTACAGTACAATTACTCAACAGCAGCTCATACCTACCAGCAGTGCTTGAAGCTCGCCACAAACGATCACTCTCTCCGGGACACATGCTGAATTGGTGGCGAGGAGGCAGGCACTTAGTAAACTCAGCTTAAACAAGTCTAAATTGTCCCTCCGTAAAAATGTAAATGCAAATGAGGCAACAAACCTGGTAAATTATTAGCCCATGTGCTCCGCCAACAGCGGAAGTCAACTTTCATTTCTAAGCTTAAAGATGATACTGGCTCACTTCACCATATTTCAACTGATATATCCAATATTTTTCGTACCTATTATTCCCATTTGTATAACTTAAATTCTGTATAACTTAAATTCTGACCTACCCGCTCCCGATGCACATACACAGACTAAACTAATAGACAGTCTGCTGGAGGAGATAGGGGCCTCCCTTGAGAACCTATTCACCCTACTAGAGCTTGAGGCTGCTATTGCAGCCCTCCCATTGGGTAAGAGTCCTGGGCCTGACAGCTTCACTATTGCTTATCACAAAACGTTTCGAGACAAATTGGCCCCGCTCTTATTACAGTCCTTGAATCAAATACAGTATCTGACACACACCCCTGGTCCTGACAATCTCTTGAAGGCAAAGACAATCCAAAAGAAGGCAAAAATCCTACACAATGTAGTTACCACCTGATATCTTTGTTAAATGTCGATGTAAAATTGATGGCAAAGATGATTGCTTCTGGCCTCCAACCTCTTCTGCCTGATATTATCCACCAGGACCAAGTGGGATTTGTCCCGGGCCACCAAGGTTATCAAACTCATTCATCATGCTAACAACTCCTCTATCCCCATGATCCTATTGTCCACAGATGCAGAGAAAGCATTTGATCGGGTGGACTGGCAGCTTATGTCCAGGGTACTGCACCAAATGGGTCTAGATCCTAACTGCCTGACTAAAATGCTGTCCCTATACCATCATCCAAACACCAGAGTCAGGGTGAATGGGATACTCTCATCCTTTTTTGATATTTCTAATGACACCAGGCAGGGCTGTCCCCGATCTTCTCTGGTGTTTGTTTTATGTATGGAGGCTTTAGCAAGAGAAATTCGGCTGAAACCAGATATTGGAGGTGTAGTTAGGTTCCCACGTCCATAAACTGGCGCTCTATGCAGGCGACCTTCTGGCTTTTGTTACTAACCCTTCTGTGTCTCTCCCTAGTCTTTACGCTGAATTGTATAGATTTTCTTTGTTAACCAATTTTAAAATCAATTATGCCAAATCAATTGCATTAAATATAAACACGCCTCACTCCACAGTCATAGGACTCCAGCAAGCATTTCCTTTGGTACCCTTCCCTTACTAAATATCTGGGTGTACTTCTCACAAGAGATAATTCGGATTTAATTAAATAAAAATTTGACCGGATTCTGAGGACTATCAGATTGGATCTTCAACGTTGGCTTCCTCTACGAGTCTCCTGGTTAGGGAGCATTAATACCTTTAAGATGAATATCCTACCGAGGATCTTCTACAAACCCTACCCATACACATTCCCATTTCTTTTTTTTAAAGATCTTCATAAAGCAGTCCAAGATTCTATATTGGGTAACAAGCATCCTAGAGATAAACAGTACCCTTTTCAGATGAAAACACCAAGGTGGTTTGCAACTCCCTGATTTTTTGCATTATTATCACACTGTTCTTCTCTGTCGTATAGTTTTTTTAAACAATGGGTCTGTATCGAAAATTGTTTTTTATCTATCTCTATTAATATAGCTCCTTGGATACAGACTCCCCCATCCCTGATACATCAGATGATTTCTCCTACGCTATCATGTTGGCTACATCACAGGACTCTCCGACACGTTTCCTCTTCACCTTCACCTCTCACTTCCCTCTTTTACAATTCCGACCTTACACCAGGTCTCCATTCCCATGTTGGCGTTTATCTCACCTCCTTTGCCTTAGTCAACTGGTGGAGAATGACGCTTTTGTCCCTTTCCCCATCCTTCAGGAAAGATGGACTCTGGCGAATGGCGAGATATGGTGATGCCTACAAGTAAAACATTTTATACAAACATATCTTAGAAAGCTTTCACTCTCTAGGGCTCTCACTCCCATTGAAGCTTTATGCACCTCTTCTGTAGCACCTCGTCACATTCTTTCCGATGTATATAAATTGCTAGCTGAAATTCATCGCAGTTCTTTTCCCAATTTTACCACAGTTTGGCAGAGGGAAACGGGTCTCACTATTTCTGATAGGCAATGTGAAATTTTTTTTCTTTATACTCCAGTATCTTCTCAAAGTATATCCGTGATTGAGATGCATTTTACATTTCTCACCAGATGGTATAGGTATCCAAGTGTTTTGTGTAAAATGTTCCCGGGTCTTCCCAACACATGTTGGTGCTCTTTCATATTTGGTGGACTTATCCTAAGCTCCGGGAGTTCTGGAATACGATTATTCAGATCACTAGGGTGGTTGTTGGAAACTAGGCGTCGGCTAACCCTGGTTCCTGGTAGCTTAACTTAATAGACTTGCCTATCTCTACATATAATAAATCCCTATTTAAACATTTTGTCAATGCAGCAAAAGCAATTATTCTGGTTTATTGGAGAGCACCTCACCCCCCTTCGAATAGATATGTACATGGATATGGAAGATCTATCTCTTTACAACCGGGATAGACAACAGGAGTTTACCACCACGTGGTTTCCCTGGCTTGAATATAAGGCTTCTACTGAATGTCGGGACCATTTGTTCAGGTAGACCGGGCAGATAAGGGTATACAACTTTTTTCTTTTATTTGGGTACTAGATTTTATACCTAATAGTTTATATAAATAGGCTATCCGATCCGACCTCTTTACTATTTATCCGACCTCTTTACCCCGTTTACCTTGATATGTTTTCATACATCCCTTTTTTATTTCTGTCATTTTTGAAACATTTTTTCACAATGTGTTTGATATTTTTTTATATAATTATTATTTGATTGTCTTTGAGATTGTTAATAAACATTGACTATACAAAAAAAAAAAAGTGTCCTGTTCCCAGGAACATTAGTACAATCTAAAATTACCATACTGTGTATAATCTCTTGACGTGCCTTCACATGCAATTTCCCAGACACTTCACACATACAGTATATATATATATATATATATATATATATATATATATATATATACAGTAGCAATGGGTCCGGCTCTCCCTGTATCAGTCTTAATAAAGCGCTGGGTGCCCGCACAGTAGCAAATGTAACGATTCCATAGGTGCAGCACTCCAGTCAAAGAAATACACTCCGGTGGTAATGATGCAAACGGCCGTTTGCATCATTACCGCCTGAGTGTATTTCTTTGACTGGAGTGCTGCACCTATGGAATGGTGTTATATATATATACTTGCATCGGTCCGGCACTCACCACTTCATATCACAGCTTGCCTCCGTGCCTTCCTTAATAGGATACCATACCAGAGATTTGAGGCGGCACTGAAGGTCTTATCCTGCTTTATTTAAACACGAGATGTGTTTAAATAAAGCAGGATAAGACCTTCAGTGCCGCCTCAAATCTCTGGTATATATATATATATATGACACACATGTATACATATACATAAAATTTACACTATATGGACAAAAGTATATGGACACACCTCTTAAATATTGAATTGAAGAGTTTCAATCAGACCTGTAACTGGCAAAATGGTATTGTTCACTTAGGTGCTTTAATGGCTACCGGTCTGTTCATCTGCAACATTTGTTGAAACGCAGCAGCTGACTGAGTTGTACTCTGACTAGAGTGGGCATAAACATCCAGGAAGGATGTATAGGGAGGGCAAACATAGTAGTCTGAAACTGCTGTGGGTATCCCATTATGGGAGGCAGTATGGGAGCAGCCAAACGGTCCACTAGCTGTGTCATAACCTGAGACAAGGAGGACACCCAAGATGGCTCCTGTACAGAATAGGCTGGTAGACTGGACTGGTGAGGTGGTTCTTTATAACAAACAGCACACAAACCATCCTGCATAAAGTCCTGAGAGGACAAGCCTGTCAAACAACTTTTACATGAAACCAGCACCGAGGCCTCAGTTTCCTGTTTCCTCTTATTCTTAATAAGTGCAAATATGGCTGCCTTCACAAGCAACAAGTACTCTGAGGTGTGTCCACTGCACAAGTGTATACGTGTAAATTGTACTGTAATTATTGCATTACCCTTCCCTTCCAAGGAAAGTTTATCATTTATATATTTTTGTTGATATTTTATTTTAAATTAATCCTGGGTAGAAGGGGGTGCTACCAGAGACAGTCTGTAAGTATAGATCTAACAAATGGGAATTTGGAAGAGGAAAAATAAATCTCTTGTACTGTACATGCACTCAGGTAATGTAGAAAATATATGTTCTTAAATGTAACTTTTAATAATGAATTAAAATAACAAAATTGTAATCCTATCCAATATAAGAAGCAAGCAAAATCATCATAAAATAAAAAGTGTGCAAGAAAATAAAGATGTGATTTAAAAACTGTTAGCCGGTGTCTAATTATTTATGATAATAAATTATTAAGTGCCACATACATCATTGATAATGCTCTGTTATTTTGTTAAGGGGATATCAATCCACTTTGAGCATAAGAAGGAACAGGAATTTTTATAATTCATATATGTCATATATTAGCTGCATAAGTAACTCTCTAGTTAACAACAACAATTTAAAAGGGATACAAATGGTCCATAAAGTAATACACTTTAGATCCCTTATTGAGGTTACTATCTTATAACTGTTAAATCCTGACACAGTGTTATTGTCACAATAACTCCAGTGACTAATAATCTCTGCAAAAGTAAACTGACTCCTATTGATACCTTATATATCATTAAATCGTCGATGCATAAGTTGCATTTTTTAAATGTCAGTTTGCCACATATAGCTCCTGTCTCACCTTGGCTGATAGTATTGGCGTGCCTAGGTGTTATTGGGTTCACTAGTCACACCGCTTCCTTGTTAGATCGACTGACACATAGATTATTTATTGTTTCAACGTCCCTAGTGAATCAGATATATAGATATATATGTGTGTATATATATATATATATATATATATATATATTAGGGGTGAGCGGGTTCGGTTCTACTCGGATCTTTTCATTGGCTATCGCCGAACATGTGTTTTGGATAGCGAATAAAATCAAGCCGAATTTGCGGTAAAGTGGCGATAAGAACCGAGTAAAACCGAACCCGCTCACCCCTAATATATATATATATATATATATATATATATATATATATAGAGAGAGAGAGAGAGAGATACTAAAGCATATAGATGACAATGATGTTGTAGCACTGTTACAGATAATTTCTTTGTTAATACATTAAAGACACTGGCAAAACTGTCAACGCGCGTTTCGCTACCTCGTAGATATTGTGTGCGATGAACGATAATCGCGCCTAAAATCGTCAAGTATTGTATGCGGTACACGATGAACGATGCGCGCTCCCACAGACAACAAAAGATATCTTTTGTCGTCCGTGCATGCAGCCCAATATCGTAGACTATATCGTTCATAACGTTCAGTATGTACGAAATTAACGATATTTGTCATTTTGAAGTTAAAGCCACTCCCTGGACACTCCCCATCCTCCATTTTGCCTTCTACTGTGGAGCTGACAGCGGCACATTTGTGGAAGTGCACAATTTATCTACTAATAGCGGCGGTAAGTATCCTGTCCACCAATGTTTACACACTGTCCACCAATGTGACCACTGGTCATCAGTTTTCCTAATGACCACCAATGTAAATAAAAGGATGACATGACCACTGGCCACCAATGTATAAAGGTTCATAATAAACACACATTGTCCACCAATGTGCCTACTGACCATCAAGTATCTCATTGGCCACCAATGTAAAAAGGACCGCTGGCCAGCAATGTAATAAACACAGCCAACCTTTGGTCACATTGCCAACCAATGTGTACACATTGTGCACCATTGTGCCCAATGTTCATCAATGATACTACTGCAGACCACTGTAAAAAATGAATGCCATGTGTCCGCTGACCACCAATGCAATAAAAACTGTCAGACAAAGGTCAGACACTACACCAAGGTTTACACAACGTTCAGCAATATTTGCAGGGTCCAACATATTTATAACTAGGATGCTGGACCGCATGCCCACCCCAATAGTAATAAACACTGTCCACCAATGTGTGCATGACCCTGTATATAGGATGCCAATGTGGCTGCATGCCCCCCCAATAGTCATAAACACTGTCCACCAATGTTAGCATGACCCTATGTTTGCACGACCCTGTATATAAGATGCCATTGTGACCGCATGCCCCCCAATAGTAATAAACACTGTCCACCAATGTTAGCACGACCCTCTGGATGTGTATATAAAATGCCAATGTCCATAATTTATTACATGATTCAGTATATTATTAATTATTTTTATGTAGTTATAAAACCCTAAATAGTTATCGAATGTTTCTAAAATTAAATTATATAAATTAGTTAATGTATACCGCCGCATACCTGTCCTTTTTGATTATTCTGCTGTTCTATTAATACATATATGTGTCCTTTTTTTGTTCGCTAAGCATTTAAAAAAAATTCTATCATGTATTTGAATCATTTTTAATATAGTTTTTATATTTAATATTCATTTATATTGTCCATTTTTGTTTTTCAGAAATGGCCAGTACAAAAAAATCTAGAATTCTAGACAGGATTCATTGACTTGTATCAGGCGCAGCAGCCTCGGCAGATCTCCAGGCACATCGCAGGGACAGGCTCCTTTTGCATGTCCCGGATGAAACATCCGGACCCTACGATCGCATTTTGCAATGCGATCCTGGGTGGTACTGTCACGGCCTGATCACGTTGCAAAAGCAATCGTTAATAAATAGGGGCTTTAATCAGAGATGTACGCTAACTTGATGGTTAGCACACATCTCCAATGGTGGAAGGACTGCGCATGTGCAGGAGGTGTACTGAGCATGTGCAGCCCTGCTCCGGCGAGTTCACTTGCAGTGTCTCCCAGCAGCAGCCTGAATGACAGGCTGCGGTGTTTGGGAGGTGGAGCGAGAGCATTCTCTGGTAGCATTACAGGAAATGGGGGGCGTGTTGCCCCCGTTTTCCAGGAGGGACCGCATGGGTGCACACAAGACTTCCTGGCCTTGCAAGCTGCCAGTACCCAGCTAGGCTGCGGGAAGCTTTAGCTTGTAGGGAGGAAAATTTAAGGGCAAAGACCCAATTAGATGCAATCCTAGACATGCAAGCAACTAGACAGATATTTAACTCTAATTTCCAGTTTTATTGCTTAGGCAATAAACCAAGACGACTATTATCAAATTTAGTACCGGGCTTTAGATCGGCCACACATATCCTTCCATTAAAAATGGAGGAGGTGTTAGATTACATAAGGGGGAGGAAGTGATGGAATTATACTCGTAAACAAGCCTTCTAGGCAATGCTTTCTACCCCCAAAAACTCCATCAGAATTACTTTTATCCCCAATAGAGGATATCCTAAAAGCCATCGCAATACTGAAACCCTTCAAATCACTGGATTCCAATGGACTTTCAGGGGAGTTTTACCAAATTTTGGCTGAAAGTTGAGTAGATACACTAACAGAGGTGTTCAACACCATCCTTACAAAAAATATATTACCCCTGTATTTCAATTCAGTGATTGTGAGAGTACTTCCCAAACTGGGACGAGACCCAGACGATCCTGCGTCTTACCGCACAATATCACTCTAAAGCACTGATTATAAATTACTTACCAAAATCCTTGCTGAGAGATTAAAACTCATCCTACACTAAATCATCTGACCTGACCAAACGGGATTAATTTATGGCAGACACTCTGTGGTAAATGTTTGTAAAGTTATTGCGGTGATTCAGCATCTGTTTCGGACAGGTGGTCCCAGTCATCAGGTGGTTATATCAATGGATGCTGAAAAAGCTTTTGATCTGGTCACCTGGGATGACCTGTTTGAGACGTTACTTTGTTTTGGTTTCACGAGCGACACAGTGACATTGCTAAAAACATTATATACGTCTCCACTTACGCAGATGTCCAGTAATGGATACATATCTTCATCATTTGAAATACAGAAGAGAACGAGACAGGGTTACCCTTTGTCGCCACTCCTTTTTGCTTTGGCTCTTGAGCCATTGGCTATTGCTCTTCGCACTTATACACAGATTCAAGGTATCCGGATAGGAGCAGTAGAGCTAAAGTAAGTCTGTTCACAGATTGATTAAGTCAGAAGTCCTTTGTGTTGCTAACTTGGTAATTCGCCATTGCCCTCACATTTACTGAATCAATTTAAGGTTAATACACAGTCTATTAAATATTTGGGGATTCATATCCTAGCTCAGATCTCCCAGCTATATATTCGAGGAATTTTACCCCAACCATAGCCAAAGTCGTTAAACTTTTAGATTCTTGACGCTTTCTTCCTTTAAACTTATTAAGTCGTATCGCATTACTGAAAGCTGTTATTCTTCCTAAACTTTTTTACCTAATGCAGATGCTGCCTATTCGAATTTCAAAATCTGACAATAAAAAATTATGAGATATGGTTTTTAAGTTTATATGGCAATATAAAAAACCTTGAATTGCTACAAAGAAGTTATATTTAAGAAAGGTGGATGGAGGATTGGGGGTACCTAATTGCTCTGCTTTTTCCACCTCTTTTTTTCTGTAGATACTTTTTAGATTGGTGTACTGGCAAGGAAACTTATATACATATGGTTATTGAAGGCAATATTGTTTCCATATTCTCCGACAGCCCTCCTTTATAACCCTCGCTCTGCTCTACCACAGGAGGCACTTGACAATGTTATGTTTTATGATACCTACAGTCAGGTCCAAAAATATTGGGACATTGACAGAATTTTCAGATTTTGGCCTCTATTCACCACCACAATGGCTTTGAAATGAAACAAACAAGATGTGCTTTAACTGCAGACTTTCAGATTTAATTTGAGGGTAATTACATCCAAATCGGGTGAACGGTGTAGGAATTACAACAGTTTCATTTGTGCCTCCCACTTTTATAAGGGTCCAAAAGTAATGGGACTATCAACTCAAAAGCTATTTCATGGACAGGTGTGGGCTATTCCCTCATTATTTCATTATCAATTAAGCAGGTAAAAGGTCTGGAGTTGATTCTAGGTGTGACATTTGCATTTGGAATCAGTTGATGTTGACTCTCAATATGAGATCCAAAGAGCTGTCACTATCAGTGAAGCAAGCCATCATTAGGCTGAAAAATCAAAACAAACCCATCAGAGAGATAGCAAAAACATTAGGTGTGGGCAAATCAACTGTTTGGAACATTCTTAAAAAGAAAGAACGCACCGGAGAGCTCAGCAACACCAAAAGACCAGGAAGACCATGGAAAACAACTGTGGTGGATGACAGAAGAATTATTTCCCTGGTGAAGAAAAACCCCTTCACAACAGTTGGCCAAATCAAGAACACTCTCCAGGAGGTAGATGTATATGTGTCAAAGTCAACAATCAAGAGAAGACTTCACAAGAGTGAATATAGAGGGTTCACCACAAGATGTAAACCATTGGTGAGCCACAAAAACAGGAAGACCAGATTAGAGTTTGCCAAACAAAATCTAAAAAAGCCATTACAGTTCTGGAACAACATCCTATGGACAGATGAGACAAAGATCAACTTGTACCAGAGTGATGGGAAGAGAAGAGAAGGAAAGGAACTGCTCATGATCCAAAACATACCACCTCATCAGTGAAGCATGGTGGTGGTAGTGTCATGGCGTGGGCATGTATGGCTGCCAATGGAACTGGTTCCCTTGTATTTATTGATGATGTGACTGCTGACAAAAGCAGCAGAATGAATTCTGAAGTGTTTCGGGCATTCAGTCAAATGCTTCAGAACTCATTGGACGGCGCTTCACAGTGCAGATGGACAATGACCCGAAGCATACTGCAAAAGCAACCAAAGAGTTTTTTAAGGCTAAAAAGTGGAATGTTATGCAATGGCCAAGTCAATCCCCTGACCTGAATCCGATTGAGCATGCATTTCACTTGATGAAGACAAAACTGAAGGGAAAATGCCCCAAGAACAAGCAGGAACTGAAGACATTTGCAGTAGAGGCCTGGCAGAGCATCACCAGGGATGAAACCCAGCGTCTGGTGATGTCTATGCGTTCCAGACTTCAGGCTGTAATTGCCTGCAAAGGATTTGCAACAAAGTATTAAAAAGTGAAAGTTAGATTTAGGATTGTTTAGTTTGTCCCATTACTTTTGGCCCCTTAAAAAGTGGGAGGCACATATAGAAACCGTTGTAATACCTACACCGTTCACCTGATTTGGATGTAATTACCCTCAAATTAAATCTGAAAGTCTGCAGTTAAATCACATCTTGTTTGTTTCATTTCAAAGCCATTGTGGTGGTGAATAGAGGCCAAAATATGAAAATTCTGTCAATGTCCCAATATTTATGGACCTGACTGTATATGTCTTGGGTTAGTTTGAATCGTACTCTCCGAATAAGATATACCTCTTCTAAATATATTACATTTTGGGGTAATCCTTCTTTCATACCAGAATTGGAAAGAAAAAGGGGATAATCTCAAAATAAAAGATGTATTTGATCCTGGAAGTACACTACTCTCTTTCTAAGAACTTAAGGATGTTTTCTCTTACGAGTAGAGATTTTTATATGTATCTTCAGGCTAGACAATTTGTCCAATCTATACCTGTTCCTATGTTTTACAACAGATAGTGATACTTTACATTCTCTACTTACTTTTTGTTCTTATCTACATCTTATAAAACCAGACATTTATATTCTGAAATCCAACCAGTTGCAAAGGATACCTCTTGGGCCTCATGTGTGGCTCAATGGAATTCAGACATTCCTCAGACAGATAAAGGGGAAATTCTTTTACAAAACATAGAACATACAATGAAACTCGTATTCTCAGCTACACTACGAGGTTCACATGAAAACTTTAAATAGGGCTTACATCTCTCAAAGCCAACAGCGTTATATAAATCCAGTTGAGCCTGGATTTTTGCCTAAAATGTAATGCTAATTTCTATCATGGAATATGGGGAAGATCAAGAAGTTTTGGGACAAGGTTATGCTGTTTATTAATGGACTATGTAAAGATCCCCTAGCTATGCTTTGTGCCAATTTTACCAACTGGGATATGCAGGGGCGCCATAAAGAGTTACTCCCCTTTATTACTCTTACTGTCACAGTAGCGAAGAAAATAATTTTATGTAACTGGACGGTTTCTACAACTCCATTCTTAGCTGCAGTTAGATATATGCTACTTTGACTGTTGTATTTAGACAGACGAAATTGCCTGCCTCAGATCGAAATAGGAGTAGTTAAATTCCACAAAAAATGGGGTGTATTCATTGATTCCTTGGACTAGCCTACACAAAAACATATCTTTCAGTTGTTTGAAACCACTACATGGTAGTATTTACATTGTACATTAACTTAATGTTACACTATTGCTCTGAGACTCTGGGTGAGGGTGGGAGGGGGGTATTTGCCTATTGCCTGTATTTTTCCTGATTTCACATATTTTTTTATTTCCCTATATGTCATAGCAACAGCTGTATATATTGTCTATTGTAATGTATTATTTTATGTTATATGGATCACACTCTTTTTATTAGTATGACAAGCTATGATTGATGCTACTTAATGACATAATTAAGCCTGTGTGGATACGTCTATTCATTTCTGGCTGTATTTGACCATATATTTGATGTACTTAGTCTCTCTTTTTTCTCTGTTCTCAATAAATTACATTTTTGTTGAAAGAAAAAAAAACACTTAGAAAACATCATTTTAAACATGTAATAGATATTTTTTTTACTGATTTTATTAAAATTAAATATGTAAACACACATTATGCTGAATGAAAGCAGTTGGGATTTTATTTAAGCTCCAATTTTCACATTTTATAACAAACACGTTAGCTAATACATTGGTCCTGTCATGAAACTGCGCCCTCTCCATTAAAGTTACCCAGGTAATCTCCCCTCACCTGTTTACCACGGGCACAGGGTGCAGATTGAAAACGGGCACTAGTCACAGATGTCCACATTTCGCTTTCCTCCAGGCAATCTGGATGATTGGGCAATGTTGTTGGTACAGGTCTATGTTGAGAGTTTTTGTAGCGCAGTAAGTTATGGAGGGCACAGCAGGCCAATACCACCCACTCAATTTTATCCACCCTTAAATTTATTGGTGTGTGGAAAATGTGGAATCGGCTACTCATGATGCAAAAGACATTTTCCACACTACGCCGTGCTCTGGATAGTCTGTAATTATAAATTCTACTCTCTTTTGACAATCCCCTTTGTGGAAATGGCTTCATAACATGTTCATGAAGTGCAAACGCTTCATCGGCTACAAATACGAAATTCAAGCCAAATTTGGTTTGCGAAGGCAAAGGTAAATTTAAACTCTGGGATGCGAGTCTCTCATAAAAATACTGTCTCCCTGAATGTGCCTCCATCAGACGCTCGTCCATTTTTCCCTAGATCTACATACAAAAACTCATTGATAGCATTCACAATGGCCATCAACACAATACTGAAGAATCCTTTGAAGTTATAATAGATGGATCCAGATTTGGCAGGTTGGGAAATCCGCACGTGCTTCCCATATATGACACCACCATAGTTTGGGAAGTTCCATCTATTTTCAAATTCTTTAGCTATACTTTACCACTCCTCCACCGAGTTGGAAACTATAATGAAACGAGAGAAAAAAAAGTAAACATGCGTGTTTAGTTTACATGAAGTTCTATTTAGCAACATATAATAGATGACAAAAAGCAAATAACATTTGGGGGCCATTTAATGTGAACCAAGATGAAATACTACAGATGTGTCCACATACATATATCCTCGGGATGCAATCAGGAAGCCGGCTGACATTATACCGACAGCTGGCTTCCCGACTGTCATATCCCGGTGAGGGTGAAATGACAGGCGTCTAGATGTAGACGCCGCTCATTTCACCGACGCCGGGAGACCGGCATCCCGATCGAAGGGATGCCGGGCGCCGTCAGTGGACAGCCCCGGGGATGGGGGGGGGTTACGTTTAGGGCTCCCACGGGGGACTTAAAGTTAGGCACCCCCCCGTGAGGTTAGGGTTAGCCTAGGGGGAGGGAGGGTTAAGCACCCCCCGGGGGACTTAGGTTGAGGCAGCGGGGAAGGGGGGATTAGGTTTAGGCACTTGGGGGGGAGGTTAGGGTTAGGATCCCCTAAGGGAGGGTTAGGAGGGTAGGTTAGATCATACTTACCTGGGGACGATCGGGATTTCCTGCGCTGTCGGGCTGCCGCTGCAGGGATTCGAGCTGCCGGCCATACGGTGGTATTACATACCGATTCCATATCCTCCATGCACTACAAGTTGCGCCACACATAACGCATGAGCTCCAAGTTACTCGTTAGTGCCGAGCGTCTTGTCGTGCAAATTTTTACCATCAAATGTCTTATTAGCACAGTGATGTGAATAGGTAGCAGATTATGATGATGTGCGGCATGGCTATGTTCTGTGAGTGTATGTGCATGCAAAAATGCTACGTTACATTGTCAATGGGTGCGACGCTGTAACGTAGTACCACGCATTCAGATACACCAGCAATTTCACACAGAACATAGCCATGCCGCTCATCATTATAATCTGCAGAAACTACATGTGCTACCGTTCACATCACTATGCTAATAAGACATATTTGATGGTAAAAATGTGCACAACAAGACGCTTGGCGCCACCGGCTCACACCATGGCAATAACATTTGGTGGGCGATTATGTGAGGCAGCAGCATATACTATTTCAGCAACAGCACATAACATTTGGGGGGCAAAAACATACCAAAGCATATTAACAATGCAACAGCGTTCAGCAGGTATTAACCAAACCAAACTAGCCTAGGGCATAAATGCAATGGGTTTTTTTTTGTTTATGATGGCTCCTCCAAAAAGTAATTTTTGTAAGAACTTTAAGTTATAAGTTTGCATCCTCGTGTGCTGCAATTTCAGACTCCTGTGCTGGCAAAATTAGACTTGTGAGCAGACACAAAAGGGACAAAAGGGCGTCAGGGACAATATGTCGACACACTAGAGGACGACATGGAAGAAGCTCAACAGGTACAAATGGTGGACAGGGTCACATGATCAACAGGGTCACACAGTCAACATGAAAATGGTCGACACAAATGGTCGACACTTTGTTTTCTAACGCTCCCTCCAGGTGCCTAACCCAAATTTTCAGGGTACCTTCTAGTGCCTAACACCCTAATCCTCTGAGAAGTACCTAACCCTAACCGTCTGGATAGGTGACTAACCCTAACCGACCTTTTAACTGTCTATCTATAGTACGGTATCCTACTACCATGCCTGGAGCAGCAGCACAGCAACTGCCTGCCAGCGGGGGAGGCTGGACTGGGAAAAGAGGGAGGGAGAAAGCAGCAGACATACCAGGTACAGAGACTCCAGCTCTCACACCCTCATCCTGCGCTCTAGCCCTGCTCTCATACCCACACGTCACTCTCACACTCCTACCCCGCTCTCATCCTCCTCTCAAACCCGTATCTTGATCTCACACCCACAACCTCACCCCGCTCTCACACTCCCACCAACACCCTCCTCTCACACCATCACCTTGCTCTCTTATCCTCACCTTTATATGATAGATTGACACGCACCCACACAGCCCAAACTTTGACTTTTTAAAAAAAACTGTTTTATGCACCAACTGATGCCACACCTCTGCTGTAGCTCCATCCACAGCAACGCCCACCTCTGACAAACTGCCCCCCCCAACCACCCATGGGAAGGGGCCCCACAATTTCTGATGGCAGCCCTGCAGACAGGGGCGGATACAGGAAAAAATGACAGGGGGGGCACCATGATTGACGTGTGTGGCTGGCAGTGTGGCCCACTGTTTAAGGGACTGCGTCCCTTGTGCTCACTGGGAATGTAACATCTGCCTATTGTTAATTGTGAAAAATATCATAGCATGTGATCTATAGTTGTACTTTTATTTTAAACAGCTGAGTGGATTAATGGCCTAATTCAGAGTTGGGATTCCACCTGGACAAATCATGTTGCAATGCAGGTGGTGCAAATACATACATGTTTTTTGCATGTAGCCCACAAATCCTGGAAAGCTTGTTTTTTTACACTGCAATTTAGATGTCACTTTGAATACACCCATCCCAAATCTAAATCTGTCTGCACATTTTAAATCTGCCCGACCTGCAGTGCAGCATGGTTTTACTAAGATGCACAGTTATTTGCTCTACAATATCTTACTCTGAATCAGGCCCAAAGTGGGAAAGTAAATTTGCTGGAAATTGAAAGCAAAGGGCCGGGGGTCTGGGGGACGGCATGGCCCCCAGAAACTTGGGATTTTAAAGTGTTAAATTAAGTTTCGATGGGAGCTTGGCCATGGCAGCGCAGGAGTAGGACACAGGTCTGAAGGGCTCCCTGACATCATCCTGTTCCCTCTGCGGCTCAGTGTTCATGCTGGCCGGGACCCTGTGTAGCCGGCTCAGGAGGAACACGCCGGGTGATTGAATCCGGGCTGGGAACTGGATGGGTGCGGCTGGAGCGCATCCTTCCTTATATGCAGGCTCCCAGTGCTACCTTGGACATACGTGGCAGCGGCCGGCAGTTCTCCGGTGATGGTTTCCCGCCTCCCTGCGCTCCAGAACTAGCGGTTACTTCTTACATAGAGGACACATGCGGAGGTGACCGGCAGTGGCTGTTTTGCTTTCGGAGACCCAGCGTTTGCAATATCTCCTTTACAGCAGTGGAGAATCTAATCTACCTGGTGTGGATGGGTGAGCCCAATATTTCTATTGCCAAACAGCAATTGCTGGACTTTCTCTTCATTTGAAAAGCCTACCATTTCAGTGTTATGGGCTATGCTGGGGACTGTCTGATTTGCTAGCATTACTTTTGTGGTAGTGTGCGGGACTGTTAAAAAGCAATCTGAGCCTGCCTTTTGTCTGTTATTGGCAATATGGGGAAAACTGGACAAGCTGCAGCTGCTGCACGGTTAGAAGAGTATATCCCCGCTCCCAGACATCTGCAAGTGGTGGCTCACAGGGGCCCGTCTATACCACAAACTACAGTGATGTCAAACTCGGGGCCTCCAGCTTTCGTGGGACTACATATCCCAGCATGCCCTACCACAGTTTTAGCATGCCCTAATAGCAAAACTGTGGCACTGCATGCTGGGATGTGTAGTTCCACTGCAGCTGGAGGGCCCGAGTTTGACACCACTGATCTAAAGCAATTGGCTCACCTGTTCCTCAGAAGTAACATTACAGGCAGTTAATTCCAGCGAGCAGCGCTTATTTGAAAAAAATCGTTATGGTGCAATGAGATATTTCCTTATTGTGCCAGGATCTGCAAAAAGTGCGGGAAAGGGTGGGCGAAGTGGAAACCCATGTATCCACAATAGAGGATTTACAAGGTCCGTTGCAGAAGCAAGTTAAAATCTTAAAAGGAGCAGATGTCTACTATGCAGAATACGTTGTCTGACATAGGACGGTTACGTGTGCGATTTGTAGGTCTCCCTGAACGGGACGGGGGCGATGCTCCGGAAATGTTCCTGGAGAAATGGCTGTGATAATTTTGGAAGAGACTCTTTTTCAGCTCAATTTACAGTGGAAAGGGCTCATCGGATCCCTTTTCACCCATTACTCCCTGGGGCACCACCTCGTACCCTTATTACAAAATTTCTACATTATCAGGACAGAAACTCAGTATTAAGAGGCCACAAGAGTGTAACGGGGTTAAAATCTCCGTATTTCTGGACTCTGCGTTTGAGGTGCAAAAGGATTGAGCCAAGTTTATTAAACACCGGCTGCGAGAACTGAATATACAATATTCTATGCGGTTTCCCTCCAAACTCAAGAGTGGTGGCGGATGGAGAATCCAAGTCTTTTTTAACACCAAGGGGGCTGCTGCATGGATGGACCACCGGGCACCTGGACCAAGACATCTGGCTAGTGATTAACTCAGCACTTGCGCCCGGATAATCGAAGCAAATAGGATTTTTAAGTCTATGGATGGCTGTGTTACCTATGGAATAATTCTGCATAAATCATTTATCTGTGTCTCATCAGTTACTTCAAGATATGCTAACTGATATTATATGAATGTTACTGTATATAGTTAGTCAGATTGATGAAGTAAGCAGTCTTAGCAGTGATGCAGATATTCTATCGGAAAGGCCTATTTGAGTGAGCAGGATTGGAATATATGTTCTCTCAATATTATGAGCTATGGGCCTAGATATGCATAGGGTAGCGATCACTCATAAATATTATAAATTGTTTAGGATAATTGTACTTTTTTTTTTAGAGCCGCAGGTAGTATAAAATTCTAATATAGTGTCATAGATATGTCAGAGAGCCCACCATGCCTTGGTGGTCATTGTAATTTATTACCCCATCATTGTGAGTTGAGGGATGTATATAATTTCTTTTTTTTTTGTGTGTGTTTGGATGGGGATTTATACAGGGAGGGGGGAAAAGGGATTGTGCTGGTAAAGGGGGTTATATTGTTATGTTTTGCAAGTATTTTCTATTATAATGTGATGTGTGACAATTGCTTAGGAAATGATTTGTCAATGTTTCCAAGATCTATGTATCATCATAATTAATTCTGATGAAGTGGAATGGGATAGGTTGGATTATAAGGTGATCAATCTGATTAATATGGGTCTTCTCTACATATGGTTAAACTCTTGACGTGGAATGTGAGAGGCATAAACGACAATATAAAACGCTCGCTGGTTTTTAAGCAGCTACGGAAAAACGGAGTGGAGGTTATTTGTTTAGTGGGGGAGAAACTCTTGTTTCTAAAAAAGCCATGGGTTGAATGGGCGTTTCATGCCCCGCATACATCGTCTTCTAGAGGTCTGGCTATTCTTGTTAAAAAAACAGTTCCCTTTGTTTGTAATTCAGTTAAAATGGATTCAGGAGGTCGTTATGTTTTTATGGATTGTAATATATATTCGACCCATATGTATATTTTGGCAATATACATTCCTCCGCCATTTTCGTACCAAGTATTAAAATAGGCAGTGGAGTTTGTAACACATTCACCAGATTCTCCAGTTGTCTATATGGGAGACTTTAAAAATGTATTAGACCCGTCATTGGACAGATGGCGGAAATCCTCAGCTTTTTCAAAGCAGATTTAGGCTGGGTAGATCCTTGACTTGAAAAATATCCTTGAATGAAACAATTTTCTTGTTTTTCCCAGTCATATCATTCCTTTCCTAGGCTAGATTTAGTTCTTGTATCCAAAAATCAGGTAACCCGAGCAGTGGCGGATTTTGCCTAGGGGCTGCGATGCTGCAGCCCTCTAGCAAAATCTGCCACCTCAGTGTAGTCTGTACAGTCCGTGACTGCACTGGTTACACTGTGACTGGTAGTGGCTTCCTATTGGAAGTGCCACCTGCCAGTCACATATACAATAAGCAAGCCCCAGGGGGAGGTGTCTCCTCCCCCTGGGACTGCCAGTCCGAGCTGCTAGGAAGCCGCTACTCTGCCTTTCTGCCAGCCCTAACCGGTTCCTAGGGGCTGCAGACAATGCAGCCCTTTGGAAGCCAGTGGTGACATGTGCATGCGCGGCTCCCCGCCGCTAGTGCGCATGTGCCAGTCCTGGCGCCTGACAGATCAATTACGCAGGCACCGGTGAGTGGTCCTGTAGTTTTCAGCGGCGGCAGCCCATCTCAACAAAGAGTGTAGGAGCTGCCGCTGACCCCGAGTGTCTAAGGTGGAATATAAAACTAAAGGTATATCGGACCACTCCCCATTGTTTATACAGGTGGATATGAATATCGATAGGGGGCAACCATGTTGGAAATTTCACCCTGGTTGGCTAGATCAGATGGGGCTGGATTGGAAATGGTGGCATTATGGTTAGAATAAGTGGGATCAGCATTTGCAGCTGTAGTTTGGGATGCATTTAAAGCGTTTATGGTTCATTAATAAAGAAGGTAGCAGAGTTGAAAAAAACTGTATAGAAAAACTGCTTCAGAATTAGAAATTGAGTACAGAAAATTTAGAGTTTGTATATCTAAAGAATTAAACGGAAGCTACTAAATCTAAGTGGTTAGAAGCACAGAAAGAGTAGACGGCAGACTTATACGAAGGGGCAGTCTGTCGGATGTTATTTAACTCTCATTCTAGATACTTAAATTCTGATAGACCAGCAAGTTATTTGGCGCACTTGATACAGTTAGATAGGCCTTCAAATATCATCGTAGAAATACAATATATTAAGGGGGACATGTTCACCACTAATCCTGAGATAGTGGAAGTCTTTTCAACCTATTTTGAGGATGTATACAACACCGGATTAATGTGTAATCAGACTGAAATAGTAGAATGTTAAATCTGTGAAAGCACGAGTTTTTAGATGCACCCTTTACAAGGGAGGAAATAATGCTAGCTATAAAGTCATTTCTGGGGGTAAAGCCCCTGGATTAGACGGTATCCTGGTAGAAATGTATGAGAAACATATGACGCTGTTTACTACCAAATTATTAGAATCATTTAAAGTGTATTATAAGGAAAACTCCCTTCCTGATTCTATGTTGGAAGCAATAATAGTAGTTTTGCTAAAACCCAGTAAGGATCCTGTATTGCTGGAATCATATAGAACAATTTTCTTAATTTCTACAGATGTTAAGGTTCTAGCCAAAATCCTTTCGATTCGATTTAATGAAGTTATAACCACAATAATCAATCCAGATCAGACAGGGTTCATGCCAGGTAAATCTACCTCAGTAAACCTACGAAGGTTATATACACATTTACAAGTTTCCCATGAGGAGGAGTGAATGTGTATCACTCGATGCAGTAAAGGTGTTTGATTCAGAGGAGTGGGAAGTTATGCAAGCCTTTGGGTTCGGACTAGGCTTTATTAAATGGGTTAAAATATTTTATGCGACCCCTACAGCCAGAATTTCATTTATCGGATGTTTTATCCACATTTCCTCTGCTAAGGGGTACAAGGCAGGGATGTCCCTTGTCTCCCACCCTATTCGCACTGGCAATTAAGCCATTGGCATGTATTATTAGATCACAATCTGGGATAACAGGTTTAAGGGTGGGATATGGATAAAGTGGCACTATATGCGGATGATGTTGTATTGTTTTTGCCAAATTATACTATCTCTATGCAGATAGTTTTTCAGGTGATTCAAACATTTGGAAGGTATTCTGGCTTGAAAATAAATTGGAGGAAATCTCACATCCTAACATTATGAGTTTTGCCCAATGGTGTCTTTAAAAATATTTGGGTTACAAATTCTGTGCAGGAATTTATACCCATGAATATACAGCCGTCATTCGAGTATTTGCGGATCAAAACTAGATCTTGGGTTAAATTGCCACTTACAGTAATGGGTCGGGTCAATTTAGTGAAAATGGTAATGCAACATAAATTTCTATATGCAATTTTCAACAGTCACCTGTTTTTTTGCCAGAACAGCTGTTGAGGAAATGAAATTGTTTGATAACTTCATTGGTGTGGAGGAATAAACGACCGAGAATTCCGTTAAATACTCTCACTAGATGTAGGGAATTTGGAAGCTTAGCTCTTCCTAATTTCAAAATATATTACTACGCTGCACAGTTGGCCTATTTACGGTTGTGGATAAAGAAAGACCTGGATAAAGGAAGACCTAGATAATGTATGGATACGTATGTTAATCTCATAGACATCAATAGGACATACGCCTATGCAAGCTTTACTTGCAGGAGGTTTTCTACATACAGATCTGCCTATGTTTATTGAAGCTGTTAAGATATGGGAGCAAGTAACAAGATTGTTGAAGTATGAAGGATTAGACCCAGATACTCCTTTATGGAAATCTAAGGACTTGACTGAATTAAGCTCTCTACAAGTAAACAGAATATGGGGATCTAAAGGTATTTGCTCTATAGGCCAATTATATGATTCTAATATTCTGAAATCTTTCTCAACTATGCGAAGAATTTGATATACCAGTTTCGTATTTCTATAGATACCACTAACTAAGACATGCACTAAACAGTTTCTGGAATCCTCACCAAATATAGTAGATTCACTAGGCGTCACAAGTTGCCGCACTGCGTATGCAGGACAAGGCGAACGCCGGGCGAGGGTTCTATGAAACTCCTCCTACCTCTTGTCCATCATGCCGGGATTGATCTGGATTGGCTCCTGCTTCTATTTCCTCCTGGTGTGAACACTGCTTCGATGCTAAGAATTGTCTCACAGCTGCCGGCGTTACAATTGATCCTCTGCCAAGAGTTGCTCCATACTCTCTCCACTCAGCAAACCAGAGACATGCCTGGTGCTAATCGGCTGCACGCTCTCCCCACAGATATTTGCATCACGCTGATTCCATCTTGACACATTCTGTGGATTTCTTCCAGCCGACTCCAACAAGGGTGAGATACAATTATATGCTGAATATTGTATCCCTTTTCAGATAACTAAGTATCCTTGCAGGCTGACTGCATTTTTTTCACATACGGGACAATCAATCATTATATCCACTCTTAAGTGGACTACATCTTCATAACCACATAATTTCTGTGCTGCCATTGACACGTCCACATTTAAACCACAGTGGACATCGCAAATGTGTTGTTTATATATGTGTTTTATAATACTCCACTATATGCTTTTTATTTTTAGAGTTGTTCATGGTATAATTTGATTAATGTCTTTACATTGTTTTGAATATTAAATGTGATTCATTGTATTGCTTTTGGCCATTTTTCTAGAACACACATTTTTACATTATTTTATTTATCACTCCAGCGCTGTTCATTGATTCAGTTCATTTGTTTTTTTCTTGTTGGTTTGCTACCATTTTTGAACAGCTGCAGGGGATAATTCACTAAGTGACTCCAGTCAGTGCCTAAGGCTATATTTTTAGTTTTCATATCAACCCTCAAGGCTGCTACATGGCCCAGAGGCCGCATCTTGCTCATGGCCCACAGGCCACTACCAGCCCTCAAGGCTGCTACACCCAGAGGCCACATCTTGCTCACAGGCCGCAACCAGCCAAGGTTTCCAGCCCTCAAGGCTGCTACACAGCCCAATGTCGCATCTTGCTCACGGCCCACAGGCAACAGTCTGCCTAAGTCATCTGCCCCCAAGACTGTAATTGCCTTACTCTTCTTGACTAAACCTCCGATTCCTAACACCAGGTAAACATTTTTTGACGGCTCTGGGGTCACGTAGAATACTCTCATGTATATATGGGCATCTAATAAATGCTCATCATTGCGAAGACCTCCCTAGATTGAAAGATAAATGGGTGGAAGACATTGGACCAGTAAGTGAAGAAGCATGGAGTACGGTGATGGCGTCCCCTCGAGACTCTACTAATTTGATTAGATTCAGCAAATACAGCTATTTATCCTACATAGGACATATCTCACCCGTTAGATTATTGAAGTCTGCAACTCAGATATCTCCCCAAAGTGTAAGGCCGACTCAGGAAAGTTTGGCACCTCTTGTGAGAATGCCTCTTGGTGAAAGCTTTCTGGAGCAGAGTCACCCAAGTTATGGTTAATACAGATATACCCCTTTCAGTGATAACACCTAGGTTTTGCTCTCTTGGAATACTATTTTGGTGACTGGTATACAATATAGAGATTATAGAGATACTGATTCTAGTAATCAGTATACAAGGAGTTAGCGGAAGTCACCCAATTCCGACAGCCAGTGAGCAGTGTAATTACATTCTATTCCATGGCTTACCATAGCAGGTAGCGTGGAAGCTGACCGGATACCGAGGTCCAGGCAGTGGTGAAGCTAGGCTTTCTGTCACTCAAGGTAAAGACTCGGTTTGCCGTGCCCCTCCCTTGGCTACAGCTGTCAACATTGTAAAGAATGAAATGTATGTAGGATTAGGGAAAAAACATTTTTAGTCCTGTTACAATATGTTGCCAGGGACTGCCGCATTTTTTCTATGGTTCTGTAATGACTACACTTTCCAATGGAGCATGCAGGCTCCACTGCCTCTAGACTCCATGGCTAAGTATTTCTGTATTACACTATCTCACCCATCACAGAGCATTACAGTGACAGTCATACTATACAGAAAATATTGCAGCGATCGCCATATAATACAGAGAGCTTCAGTGACTGCCATGTAATGCAGAGAGCATCACAGTACCTGCCATATAATACAGATAGCATCACAGTGACCGACAGATAATGAGAGCATTGTATTGCCAGCCATATAATGCAGAGAGCATCTTAATGACTACCATATAATACAAAGAGCGTTGCAATGACCACCATATAATAGAGTGCATTGCAGTGATCACCAGATAATACAGAGAGCGTCACAGTGACTGAACTATGGGCCTGATTCAGAGCCGGACGCTATTTGCGCTCGCTCGTTCAGAAAAAAGGGGTGGCTATTCAAATGAACCGTTCGCTCTTTGCGGTCTGTTCACGCCTCTAGGTCTGAACGAGCGAACCAAACATGCTGTCGTTTTTTGGAAAACTACGCCCCCTGGCCGCTCGCATCCTACGTCATGTCCGCTATTTATTAGATTAATCGAGTACATCGACCAGCGTATGAACTGCTCGCTATTCTTGTGGTTGGTTTTTCCTACCGCAATCATGCGAGCAGTTCTGACTGTAAAATAACCCAGTGACGTGGTCAATGACGCTGTTGTATTAATTATGCACACCCATAAAAGGCCCGTTTTGACCTTTAAGCACGCCTGCGTTCGGAACTCCACTCCCCGTTTTCAAGCACCTTCCCCTGTTACCACTCACATACGCCTCCTCCTGAGCAAACAAACGATTTTCGGCCGCAATGACTGGTTCGCGCATGCGTATTAAGATCCGTACGCATGCGCAGTTGTGCAAACATCGCTCGGAACGAACGAGCGGCCGCTTACGAGCGGCTCTGAATCAGGCCCTATAATGCAGAGCATTGCATTGACTGCAATATAATGGAGACCATCAGTGCCACTGATCTAATACAGAGAGCATTTCAGGGACCTCCATCTAATGCAAAGAGCATTGTGGTGACCACAACATAATGTAGAGCGCATAGCAGGGACCGCATATAATGCAAAGAGCATTGCAGTGGCTGCCACATAATGCAGAGACCATTAGTGGGCGCTATATAATACAAACATTTTAGCAGTGACCACCAAATAATGCAAAGACCATCAGTGCCTTCCTTACCGGGCTGGTTCTAGACCAAAAATACACCTTACCTATATGGCGGTTTCTCTGCAATGGGGAACATCTGAAGAAATTGATCCTTCCAGGGCAGACGGTGTCTTCAACAACAAAGAGGACTACTACACTGGTTCAATTCAACAAACATCCTGTAATAATGTTCTATTATGATATGATATTACAAACACAAAATATGTTCAACAGGGTGTGTGCTACCTGCTACCAAATGATATACATACATACAGGAAAAAGAAAGAGGTAGTACAATGGTGCACGATTCGAATAACTCAATAATTAAAATATAAAAAATAACCTTTATTGTATATTAATTAAAATGTGTATGGTTCCCCTCCGGGTGTTGAGGTAGCGGCAAAGTATTTAAAAATAGATCAAAGAGTTGAAAATAAAGATTTGAATAATATGCCAAGGATATTTTCACACAAAGACTCCAAAGAATGTCGATATATTAGGGTATACTCTTCCTTGTAATAGGAAAATATGAACAAACTGGTATTGATGAAAAAAGGTCACAGCTTGTTCACTGTTCAATTTTAAGAAAAATCTAATTCATAAGAATAAAGACGTTGAGTATAGAAAATTATATATATTACTTATAACTTTGTTCATAAAAAAATGATCAAAGTAATGTCAAAAAAATAAATCAAAATAAGCCACAATACAATTGTCTTGGTTTTTCAATCTCCACTTATTATAATGATCGATTATTTAATCCTTCTGATTACAGTTTGGGACTATGGGCCTGATTCAGTCGCTCTGAATCTGGGTGTTTTTTTTTTTTTTTCATCTCCATGCCGCTCGCATAGCTGTGGGTGACCACCCACAGCTTTTGCGAGCGGCCTTGCGATGGTCGCGATTATCGCGACCATCGGGCTTGCGACGAGACCCTTGTTGTAGGGTCTCGTGCACACTTGTGATGTCAGTAGGGCCGCCCACAAACGGCAGGTGTTCCTTAAGGAAAGCTTCCGTTTGTGCAGCCAGCCCCCCTACCCGCCCACAAAACGGAGCGAGCGGTCAATCAACATCGACAGCCTCCTTGTTTTGGAGCGAGCCATGGAGCGAGTGAAGTTCTCATTCGCTAGGGGGCTGTCGCGCACCATCAACCCTCTTGCGAGCGCTATGCGCTCACGAGCGGGTCTGAATCAGGCCCTATATTCTGTCCTTTTATCATTTATAGCTTCCTTATATTAGGTGAGTTGTGAGCATATACAAGTGAAAAGTTGCAGTTGATAAATATTTATTCTGCAGGAAATCTTCTCAGTTGGTGATTGTAATGACAGTATCATAAGTGTCTTGTGTCAGTGGGCCTGAATCACTACAGATTGCAAATATTCTTATACGCACGTAACGCAGTTGCTAATATCATTGGTGCTATGTAAATGTGTGCATTCCCATTGCGATCGCAGCCTGACATAAGGACGCCCACTTCCCCTTACTCATATCTGTATACTACGGCAACATAGCGAAACTATCTGTAACATCGGACCCACACGCACACTTGCACAAGCCCTGACCTTACTCAGAAATTACTAACAGCCATGCACGCTCAGTGCTATGGCCACGCAGTGGATAATTTATGCACGCCCCTGCAACGGCATTGAAACACACTGGCACGCCTGCATTCGGCCGACCACCAGTGTACAGTAAAAAAAAAAAAAAAAAAAATGCCCAAAAATCCCCTTTGCCCCCCCCTGAATCCGCCACTGGTTACAGACAATGGAGCAAACAAAAGGTGCAGTGGAGAAAGCATTTGGGAAGAAAAGAGCATTCTATGCTTTTCCCACACTCTTAATTTAGTTGCAGAAAAATGTCATACAGGTATATATATTTATCTCTCTGTCATGGCATTAGTTTGCCTTATACAGGAGAGACTTTCAGTTTTTCAGCTGTGGGAATTCAAAACATATTGTTCAAAGATGCAACAACTTTGAGTGACCCAGTACGTAATTCGTTGCTGAGAGTATTAGAGGATTCTAGGTTGATTATGTACCAACAATCGAACACAACAATCCTGATTTTGTCCGTAGATGGGTCGCCATCTTGAACAAATGTGCATTTGATCTGATGATAGCAGTCATAGAGGAGGCTAACCGGGAACTCCAAATCACTAGAAATAAAATGGCATTATTTGAGAAGGACCATAAGAAAACTTTGGGGGATGAACCAAACCAGAATTGGATAAACAAGTTGGAAACCCAATGTGAACAATATAAAAAGAATCTTGTTAAATTCAAGAAGAATCAAGAGGATCAAAGTAATCAATTTTGCAAAAAGTTGACCCGTTAGAACAACACAAGGGGCCAAATGTAATAGGTTGTAAGTTTTAGTAACAGTACAAACTCCACTTTCTCGCAGTTTGTTCTGCAACTCGCAAATTTAATAGGGTGTCAGTTTGCAAGCACAGATGAATCTGACATGTGAGTTCCCGCGAGATTACACTTGGCGTTTCAAAAGGTTACTAAAACAATTTAAAACAAAGTCACCCTTTGGCACACCAAAATCTGCTGATCGATGCCACACACCCTATTATAAACCCCTGATCCTCCATTTTGTCCTTTGATAGGTTGGTGAAGCTGACTGTGAAGGATAGAGGAGAGAGTTTGCTGCAGATATTATTGATTATAGTACCATGTCTTCCAGACACAGAAGAGCCAGGAGGAGGATGATGTGGCTCATAGTCACCCAGCCATTTACTGAGAAGGGTAGTGAGGAGGAAGAGGGTGCCCATAAGACCCCATTAGCCGGCAAAAAAGCAATGTGGCAAAAGTATATTGGAAGCAGTTAATGCTGTTGGGTCCTGCCCCCGAGATGTCAAAAATATAAAAAAAAGGTATGATGTGTCAAGCGGGGTGTGAAGGGCAAAATGGCTGATTAACTTTGTGAAACCAAAAAAAACGGCGGGGGACAACATGTCCGTATAATGTATTTGAGTAGAAACTGGTCTTTCCTCCCGAAGTTCTCCCTGGCGAACATCTTGAGGATAAGGATCGTCCTCCAGCTGCAAGGCGTCCTGGTGAGTCAACAATCAAATGTCCAACTTAAAAGTGTTTTTTAATATTCATGGTAAACTATCCATTTATTTTACTATTATTTGCTTTATACACAAATGTTTGCAAACTGTGTCCCAAGTGGCAGATTACCTGTGGCCCTCCAGCTGCTGTGTAACTACACATCCCAACATGACCTGACATATTTTTGCGTTTTGAGCATGTGAAATCTGTTGCAGGCCAAGCTTGTATGTGTACTTCCACAGCGGCTGTATGTCTGTTTACTTTCCAAATTTTTTTTTACAACAATGTATATTAATATCCTTTAAAAGGATTATAAATAATAAGCATGTACCATTTACATTTACCCCCCCCCCCCCCCAAAGGACAAATCAGCCCAAAAAAGAATACATAAATGACCTCAGAACACTCCAAAAATAAATGAAATTTTTGGGGTCAAAATGAAAAGTGGGGTGACAAAGATGAAAACTAACGAAATAGGGTTCTTGGGGGGCTGATTGGATGGGCCAGGTGTTTTTAGAATTGCAGGTGCACGTAGCAGGTGGATTTTTTTTTTTTTTTAATTTAAAGTGTACTTTACAGATACAAAAATATGCTAGCACCCATTTTCAAAGTACCCCAAATTTGACTGGACTATTTTTTAGCACCAAAAAATACTGTTTTCTATCATTCTTCACCACTTTTACAAAAATGCTTCTAGAAAGCTTTCAACACAAATTAAGAACAAAAAGTACATTATTAGGGCTAATAGTACACATCTGTAATGATTACCAGTGTCAAAGGGCCTGATTCAGACCCACTCGCGAGCGGCTGTCCGCTCGCAAGTGGGTCGATGTTATGCACTGAGCATGCGCACGACGGAGGGAGCTCCGTCGTGCGCATGCGCCAGACGCGACGAGCGAAGGAAAGTCCTTCGCTCGTTGTGTCCGATCAAAGGGGGCGTGCTGTCAATGTTGATTGACAGCACGCCCCCTTTGGTGGGCGTGCCGGGGGCGTGCCTCCCTGACGGGGGCGTTCCCACGGGAACGCCTCCCGTCAGAAGCCGGCCCACTGACATCACTAGTGATGTCAGTGGGAGTGATTTGGGCTCTGATAGAGCCAAAATCACTCCGGAGCTTGCGGTTGAAAACCTCAACCGCAGGCTCCGGCTCGCAATTTCGATGGTCGCGATGGTCTCGACCATCGCGGCCATCACAAAGCACGCTCGTATAGCCTGTGGGTGGTGACCCACAGCTATACGAGCGTCCAGGAGGATGCTCCATGAAAATGGAGGGCGGCCCTCATTCAGAGCGTGCGCTCTGCTCAGAGCGTACGGCTCTGAATGAGGGCCAAAGTGTCTTATTTTGGGGTGCAGACTGATTCCTCCATTCTATTCAGTACTTTCCGCCTGTTATGCATTCACCTATTTCCGTTTTCGCCTGTTCTGCATAGGGCGAAATGCGGGGCCGCGCAAGCCGCAAATTCGTGTCTCAAACAGGAGAAGGCGGCAGAAAGTCCGGGAATTTTCGCGGCTAATTGAATACGGGCCAAGTTCCATTTGTAAAGGAGGCAATGTGCAAAGTGCATTAGCACGTACTAGATGTTGTTTCTTCTCCTTTGTGATGCTTATTCAGTATTACCTAGCAACATTTTTATTTTTATATGTTTTTCCTTCTATGTTACTTTAACCAGCTTCTGCATCGAAGCATAAAAAGGCCACTAAAACTCAGCACTCTCAACTGTCCGAGGAAGAGGCTATGTTGCACAAAATAATATAAACTTAGATTAACTCAACACCTTCAAGAAGCTATTTAATCTTATTGGTTGCTATGGACAACAACTACATTTCAAATAAATGTCACTTACATTAACAAAGTAATGAGGCTACACACTTTACAAGCACTTAAATGTAAAGTCCTCATGATTTCTAAAATAAATGATCAGCAAAATATGCTGCAGTAACGCTGTTTTTAAAATTACATTGTGTATTTAGGATAACGGTCAAAAATCCCAGATGCTTGCTAATGCAATTTCAGCAGTAAATTTGTATACAACGCAGCTGAAAACATATGATAAAGAAAACTAAATAGACCCAAGCATAAACACTTCTTACCTGCGTGCAACAATGCATACTGCCGTAAATAATGGCAACATTGCCTCACATCAGCAGCCATCTTGCCATAGCTGCAGCTGTGACATGCTGCAGCCTTGTGTCCATTCTCAGACGGATTTCCTTGAGAAACAAACTCGCCAAATGGATGTCATTGCCCACCAGCTCCGCAAGATGAATAGAACATCCTCAGGGAACACGTACCTGTATGGTGAGTGAGAGGAAAATATACGTATGTTCAAATGACATAAGCCATATGGGATTAGACCATGGCCATACGTGAGTTGGTCATAAGCCACCAAAGGGAGCTGTCAGGCCAAAGGCAGGAAGTTAAGTTGAGGCACCATCAACCTCAAGTTTTAGCTCCCAACCCACCAGCCCCCAAACTGCATCGCCACTATCTCCACCTAGACACAGTGCTCGTGTGCATGGAGGTGCATCAAAAGGGACATGGTGGGCAGAGGTAGTTTGGGCTCTAAGTAATTTTGTATATGTTATGCACATTGTGTTTTTCATTTGTGTTTAATATACTTTTTCAGTTAAAAGTTGTTTGTTAAATACATTTTATTTTGGTGTACCGAAATTTGGAGAAAACAACACAAAATGTACAACTGACAATACACACTTACATGTAGTGAAGGATGACTATTTCACTCTGAAATGTTTCTTTGGTGAGAAATGATGGCACCAGTATTACATTTATTAAAAATGTTAGTGTCTTTTTTAAGCTAAAACACACCGGAATATTTACATTTACATATGTTGAGGGAGGGTAATTGCTATTTTGAAAAGTGTGTGGAAAATCTTGCATTGGTATAGGGGTGTACACAAGGGAGCTGTAAATAGCTATTCAACTCATGCAAATAATAGGGGTGTTGTACAGTTGAAGAGGCACAAACTTTGTAGATACAGTAAGTGGATTCTTCCTTGCATGAATGTACATCTGAGAAAGTCAAAGTTTGGAGCTCGCACAAGATAAACAAGGAATTATTACATCCCTAAATTATTAACACTAACAACAGTAGGGATGTTTATGTTGTCAAAAATCAACTTGAGGTAGTAATAAACACCATATGTTGTGTATAAGTAGTGGGTTGGTGGTGCTCCCCCGAGTCAGAAAGTCAAGTAAATATTGAGAAAGAGAAAAGAAGACTCGTTGGGGGCACTCTTATAAGGTGGTACAGGATTCTGAGTTATTTTAAAATATAACCTTTATTCTAGAGCCTATAAAATATGTAGGATATAAAATAATCCAAGGAGTAATGTATACAAGGATAATACAAATATTACACAAACAATAAACACATAACAACATACATTGCATAAGTGAGTATGCAGACTCCTATATAAATGGGAAGAAAAAGTTGTGAAATTCGCTTATTTTATATTAAAAAACATGATTCACTATTACAAGTGAGTCATGTAGAAAAAAGGATTTTCTTTCTCAGTTAAATTAAATGACAATCGGCGAAAGTGTGAAAAATTTTTTTTGACATGCCTGTAATTGCTATATGATAAATAAAGTTTGTGAAACCTAATTGGTTTTGATCATAGAATCAGCAACAATCAATGTTGCCATGTAGTCCCCACCATTGTTTCTTGCATACAGTATCTTAACAAAACCCGAGTATTTTAGCACAGAAATAGTACAGCTATATTAAAGAGTCAACATTAGCCCAACACTGGCATGGAAAAAACATGTAATATCATTAGTGTATTATAGTAGTTGTCAGAGGCATATGTGGCATGCATATAAACATAATCGGGACGTACTAAAAGGAATGACAAGCAGGTCTGCATAAATGGAATGCCAATTGACTATAAAGGGAGCGGACTAGTCTTTTGTGTATATTTTACAAAATCTTATGCCAATGCACTATGGCCCTCATTCAGAGACGGTCGCAAGAAGCAATCGCTCTCACTGAATGAGGGCGGGCGCTTCTTTTTTTTAGTGCGGCCTCCTGGTCGCTAGCTAAACTGTGGGTCACCACCCACAGATTAGCGACCGACCATGTTGATGGTCGCAATGGTCGCGGCCATCGGGGCTTGCGACGAGACCCTAAGGTTGGGTCTCGGCAAACGCAAGCCCCAGGGAGCTTCTTGCTCTGATCGAGCAGGAAGCTCCCCACTGACATCACTGATGATGTCAGTGCAGCCGCCCACAAAACGGCAGGCGTTCCGTCAGGGTTTTGTGAAACCACCCCCCCGCCCCACCTACAAAACGGGCCGAGCTGTCGATCAACATCGACATCCGGCCCTTTTGTAGAGAGCTCCGGGGCTTGCGCACGCGCAGTGCGGCCGCTGCGTGTGCGCAGAGCCTAACCATCGAGCTTGTAGCTCAGATGTGTTTATATATTTTACATGAGGAATGACGGTGAATGATGCACGTTACTACGGAATGACAGCTGTTCCATTCGCCATCCCCAGGCAAAGCTGTCATTAAAACAGTGAATATGTCCCATATAAATACACCGATTTTTATATGATCCCCTAAGTGCACAAACTTTTACCTTTGTACATACATCCGCCTATGCCTGTACCCTACTATACATGTCACATAATAAGGAATGACGCACGTTTACTACGGAATGACAGCTGTTCCGGTTGCCATCCCCAGGCAAATCTGTCATTAAAACAGTGCATATGTCCCATATAAAATAATACACCGATTTTTATATGATCCCTTAAGCGCACAAACTTTTCCCTTTGTACATACATCCGCCTATACCTGTACCCTACTATACATGTCACATAACAAGGAATGACGCACGTTTACTGCGGAATGACAGCTGTTCCATTCACCATCCCCAGGCAAATCTGTAATTAAAACAGTAAATATGTCCCATATAAAGACTCCGATATTTATATGATCCCCTAAGCACACAAACTTTTTCCTTTGTACATACATCCCCCTATACCTGTACCCTACTATACATGTCACAAAATAAGGAATGACACACGTTACTACGGAATGACAGCTGTGTCGGTTACCATCCCCAGGCAAATCTGTAATTAAAACAGTGCATATGTCCCATATAATGACTCCGATTTTTATATGATCCCCTCAGCGCACAAACTTTTCCCTTTCCTACATACATCCGCCTATAGTTGTACCCTACTATACATGTCCAATAATGCAGAATGACTCATGTTTATTACGGAATAACAGCTGTTCCGGTTGCCATCCCCAGGCAAATCTGTCATTAAAACAGTGCATATGTCCCATATAAAGACTCCGATTGTTCTATGTTCCCTTAAGCGCGCACACTTTTCCTTTTTCATATGCGTCCACCTATACCTGTACCCTACTATACATGTCACATAATGTGGAATGACGGCCACTTACTACAGAATGACAGCTGTTTTATTCGCCATCCCCTGGCAAAAATGCCATCAAAACAGTGCATATTTTCTGTGACCGGAGGCTGGCCACACATGGCTAATGGTGGCTGCAGAATTGAAGGGATTAACCCCTCGTACTGTGGTGCAATTTTTAAATAGAACAGTAGGTGCAGGCGCCCATTTTAAATGCTAGATGCCGAGTGTGTTAAAAACTTAAAATGTATTTTTAGCTGTAGTGTCTACAGTGGCCTGAGGCCCTGATTCAGACCCGCTCGCTGCCACTGGCCGCTCACTGGGATTGTGGGCGGTTTTTTTTGTCACCTGGCCGCTCGCAAAGCTGTGGGAGACCACCCACAGCTTGTTCGAGCGGCCTGGAGACCATCGCGATAATCGCGACCATGTGACAAGAACCTAAGGTAGGGTCTAGGCTTCCGCAAGGCCGAGTGGACTTCCTGCTTTAATAGAGCAGGAAGTCGACTACTGACATCACTATAAATGTCAGTAGGTCCTCCCACAAACGGCAGGCGTTTGCAGGGATGCAGGGAACGCCTGCATTTGTCCAGCCACCCCCCTACTCGCCCACAAAACGGGGCGAACTGTCACTCACCATCGACAGCCGCCCCGTCTTGTTGCGAGCCCCGTAAAGACTGAACTTCAGTCGCTCATCGGTGGTCGCGCACGTCGGACACGGCACATGTGCATTGCATAAACATCGGGCTGCTTGCGAGCGCATTGTTCACGAGCGGCTCTGAATCAGGGCCCGGATCCCCTCTGACAGACGCAGCAATGGTGTTAACCCCTCGTTGCGCTGCACCAGGAGACAGGTGCGCCGCTCAGTGCTCCACACTGGGGACCGAGAACTTAGCTCCCAGCGCCCCTGCTACACCGCTGCTGCTCCACCCTCGATGCACTGCATCGGGGGTGGGGGGGCGGGTGCAAACACCCACTACTGCCGGGACATATGGCCTGATTCAGACCCGCTCGCTAGATGCGTACGCTTGCACCCAGCATATGCAAATTCAGAACGAACCCAGCAAGCTAGACGATCACATGGCAAGTCATAAGCACGCCCACCATGTCTTGGCGTGCATTCACTTTGTGTAAGCAGATGCCCACCAGCCTGTCTTAAGACACCCACTTGCGCACGCTATCACCAGGAAGTGTATGCAACCCTCGGTACATTGGGTACCATCGGGAGCATTCGCAGCGCTTGAGGTTGCCTTTACCCTACCGCAAGCACTTCAGTGTAAAAACCAGCCAGGTGATGTGTACTATGATGCTGCCTGCTAATTATGCACGCCCTTTAAACGCCGTTTTGACGCCCAGACATGCCTGCGGTCGCACCACCACTCCCTCGTTCACAAGCACCTTCCCGTTGCCACCCACAAACAGTGCTGTCACTCAAGGTAGCGCTGTCTTTGTGCTAAGAGCGCACAATTCCCGATCGCAAGAACTGGCTTGCGCACGCGCACTGCTATGCATGCGCACATTGCGAAACATCGTCAGCTACGAGCGAACGCTTCTTAGCGTCCGTGTCTGAATCGGGCCCATAGTCCCAGGGCTGTAGGACAGTATGTGGGTTGATTGCTGGTGCGCCCCAGCTTTACAGGGCGGCAGGGAGACGCTGCAGTCGGGATGCTTGTCCTGTACTGCAGGGCAAAGTAGCCGCCCGCTGGGGGACAGGGTGAGCCAGCTCCCTGTACCTCCAGCACTGAGAGTGTGCTCCTGATACCCCAGAGAGGTAAAAGGATAGATGGTAGCAGGGGGTGCCCATTGCCGAGTGCTGGGGACCGAGAGAGTAGATCCTGGTGCCTCCAGCAATGGGCTTAGTAAATAAAAACACATGGGTTTAAAATAAAAGGTTTAAAAATGTATGTCCAGCACTGAGCCAGGGAAGCAGGTCCTGGGCTGCAGGGCTGCTGTGTGTAAAAGCCTGGTGCCAGGCACCAGACAGAGTATGTATTTTAAGTGTATATATTTGATTTATAGTATCTTAAATGTGTAATGTAATTTAAAAGTGCACTCACCTTTGTTTCCCCTGGAAGTCCCAGGGAATCCAGGTCTCCGTGTGTGTTGCTGGATCCCCTAGCCACTTCCAGGGAGGACTGCTGTCTTATGCAGCCTCATGCCTGAAAGATGTATGAGGAGGTGCATGGAGAAGCTGACTAATGCAGCCAGCTAAGTTGTTTCAGGGAGCTCCCTCTCCGTGGCCAGGAAACCCTGCCCGGACACCTTGGTTGCCGACCAGTGAAGCTAAAATTCAGGCAGAGGTGGCAGGCTTGGTCCCTTAGGAGATTCCTGGAAGTACATTTTGGAGGGAAACTTCTCCCAGCCCTTGATGAGCCGATTCCTGGGTGGCGTCTAAAACACCAGGTAGACTCAGGCACAGGGGAGTGAACACTCCCCACAGGGGACAATGGCCCTCATTCAGAGCCGCTCGCTATTTGCGGTAGTTCGTTCTAAAACAAGGGGTGGCTATTCAAATGAACCGTTCGCTAATTGCGGTCTGTTCACGACTCAGTCTGAACGAGCGAGCAAAACTTGCGGTTGTAATTTTGAAAAATACGCCCCCTTGCCGCTCGCACCATACGTCATGTCCGCTATTTATTAGATTAATCGAGTACATTGAACAGCATATGAACTGCTCGCTATTCTTGTGGCTGGTTTTTTCAACCGCTATTTTGCGAGCAGTTCTGAGTAAAAAGAAAAACAAGTGACGTGGTCAATGACGCTGCTGTATTAATTATGCACTCCCTTAAAACGCCCGTTTTGACATTTAAGCACGCCTGCGTACGAATTCCACACCCCCGTTTTCAAGCACCTTCCCCTGTTACCACCCACATACGCCTCCTTCTGTCACTCAAAATAGCAGGCATTCGCTATATAGCGAACAAACGATTTTCGGCCGCACTGACTGGTTCGCGCATGCGTATTAAAATCCGTACGCATGCGCAGATGTGCGAACATCGGTCAGAGCGTACGAGCGGCTCTGAATCAGTGCCAATGTGCATGTGGACAGCACGTGCACGTAACTGTTGAAAACCACATGGCGGCCTTACCCCCTGTGGCAATGTGTATTAGAGTAGGATAAAAGAGGGCATGTGAGCTCTGTAAGGGTGTATTTTTTGGATCATCAAGGACTGCTGTAACATCTTTGTATGTTGTTCCCTTTAAAGCTGAGGGAAGTCTCTTTTAAAACTAATGAGCAATAAACATATTTGCCTGTACAACGACTGCATCAGAGTCCTGCGACAACAGAATTGTGCAAAACGCTATTCCGTTCTCCGTATGTTCTGGATTGAGCTCCAAGCTCAAGCCCTCTGCCAGCTACCGTGCAGAGCCTGATCCATTGCAAGGTGTGAAGACACTGGGTTTATGTGTGCATTATTTTTGCCTACTGGCCCTCGTCGCCCTGAGAAAGGCAACGGTATATAGCTCCCGCATGATACCCCGGGTCCTTTATGGGTTCATGGATCACACAGTAAGCACACAATAGCAATGTACAAGAGCACCTTTATTACATACACACTAATTATACATGTAAACCGTAACCACACTATGTACAGTATATACAGGTAGCACTAACATCAACCACATTTAAAGACTAAAGGTGCGTACACACAGGACGATTTGTTCCATGAGCTCCATAGTCCCATGTGTCCCCGGCAGGGGTGTGCCCAGTGTTGTTAACAACACTGAGCACAACACTGAACAAAATCAAATCAAGAACGATTTCGTTCAGTGCCGGGCTCCCTCCCCCATCCCCGAACATGTTCATCCTGACATTATCGTCAGGTTGAATGGGAGGTTCGGGCGTTGAACGGAAACTACCAACTACAAACGGGAGCGCACATTTGTAGTTATCGTTCGTTTTGAGTCAGAAATTAAACGATTTTTTGGACGACTGAACGATAACGTTATCAGTCGTCCAAATAATCGCTACGTGTGTATGCACCATTGGACTATTCTAAAAGCCACACAAAGGAACCCTTCCCATCCTAGACAGTCAATAATCCACCTCAGTGACTGTGAGCCCGGACCGCTGCACAGCTGTGATACTCCGGTGGGCAATGTGCTGCTGAGAGAGGTACTGCCGAACGACTTGCTGGTCCTGGCCGCTTGTCCGAAGGGATTCCGCTACTCGCGAGAGTAGGGTATGCTGTGAAAGTCACCCAGCTCCAGGTGGCACACTAACCGCGCACCTGAGACAGCTCTGGATAGAACAATAGGTTTTGGCTGCGTATCTGTCCCTGGTCTCCCTTTGATGAAGTCCATTGCTGGAAGGCGGCAATGTCTGCAATCCTGGCTAGGTCTGGAGGTGCCTCAGTACTCCACGTCGGTCCTGCCTCACCAGCCAGGAACCCCGAACAAAGAACACAGAGGGCCTGATTCAGAGTGCCCCCAACGAGTCTTTTCTCTTTCTAAATATTTACATGAATGTACATTTCACAATGCTCACCAAATTATTTATACACATTAGGGACAGAATTATTAATCTGACAGACCACACAAAATATTATTTTACATTTTATTTTAACATGTTAGAAAAGAAAATGTGCAGTCAACAGATGTTCATGAAAATAGGTTGCTTCAAAGGCTAATGGTAAATTTGCACAATTCACATCAGCTAAATAAGGTTGTCAACAGCAGGATCCTGACAAGAAGATACGTCCATGTATCAAACTGGATATTGAGTTGTAGAATTAAAGGAAAAATATTTTGAGATAAAAATTACTTATTAAAAAAAAACATGGCCCAGTAAGGCACACATTCACCTACATAAATGTGACAGAACAACAATACCATCTACATCATAAGTAATAGGTTGGTTCACATGAAGGAAAAACAAAGAAAGAAAAACATGTACAGAACCATATTTATGTGTAACACATGCATGCCTTGTTCGTATAGTAACCTTATTACGGACAGTGCATATAATTACATTTTAGAACATTAAACTTACCAAACATGGAACTGTCACCATCAAGTCCACTCCCAACAGGCCCAGTTGAACATAAAGATGAACCAAATATTAGTTACGCCAGTGGATCCACTTCTGCCTGCATTAGACAAAACACCATTGGTAAGTCAATATTGAAAAAACAACAGGCAACACACACAACAACAAGAACTGTTGTGCAGATTGCTGTGTCACTTCAAATTCATGACAATGAAAAAAAATTGTAAGATTGACTAACAGAAAAGAAACAAATGAAGGCCTCAAGCCAGAGATCTTTAGTAGCCAGATCTGACTGGAAGGAACTTGCAAAGTATAATAAGGGTCAACAACCCTGCCCTTTGTACACAAATAACGACATTTTCTACATTCAAATACACATCAATACATATATATATATTCTTATACAAGGTTACCCTCAACATGGGGATATATATATATATATATATATATATATATATATATATATATATATAGTCCATAAAAGATAGCACTCACCAGGCTTGTATTCCAATAGAAAAAAGTAGTTTTAATTGCTTACATCATAGTACAGGTCGTACAGGTCGACGTTTCGATCCCACAACAGGACCTTTATCAAGACCAGAAAGAACTATTGTTCTTTCTGCTTCTGGCACTTGGTGATCTTAATAAAGGTCCTGTTGTGGGACCAAAACATCAACCTGTACTATGATGTAAGCAATTAAAACTACTTTTTTCTATCGGGATACAAGCCTGGTGAGTGCTCTCTCTTATGGACTATGACAACTTGTATTTTTCATGTTGCCAGTAGGATTTTTTGCACCCCAATAGTTGGATCATGGTGGAGTGTGTGCGGCTTTATACCGTTATATATATATATATATATACACACACACACACACACACACACACACACGTACTCACAACATGGGGTACACACCCTAGAGCACTGGAAGACCAACTCAATACATTTGAAACTGCTATTCTACTTGTATAGGCAACCATACTTGAAAGGCTAAATGCAACAGGTAAGAGTTTACAGAAAACAAACATTAGTATTGGTGAAGTAGTGACAGACTCATTTGACACCTTTGAAAATAAGGCCAAAAAAAATACAATGAACAATGTCAAGTCATAGGAAGGTAAGAGTTTAAGAAAACAGATATACTTCCACGATTAGGGAAAAACGAATGATGAAGCTAATATTTCAACAAGAGAACAGTTCATCTTTGAGACCATCAACGCTATAACTGATCATCTTCTTGTGGAGCTGAAAAGATGGAAGTCCTACTGAATCATTAATAGGTGGTTTGCAAAAAGCATCATCAGCAATAACCCTGAATGAGCTGCCCATTTTAACCAATAAACTGCAAAAATACTACCCAGTGACCTTGAAGAGTCCTTCACATAAGAATGTATCCCGGTACACATCATAGATAGTGACGAGTGGACAGAAATCTGGGACAATGACGCTTCTAGTTCTATCAGTGTCAAAATTAAAGAAAACATTTATAAATTATTATATTGGTTGTACCTTCTCGATTAAAAGCAATGTTTCCCGACACCTATGATAGGTGCTAGAGGGGATGTCAGAATGAGGACACCTTTTTGCATATATGGTGGTCTTGTCCAAAACTGACCGTTATCTGGAGGATCAATCTCCTCTAGCACCTATTTGACACTAGTATTCGTTTTGATCCTAAATATTTCCTTCTTCCCTTGAATCTTCCCACCCTCTCCCGGCATCAAAATAAACTGCTTCGGCACATTGCTATTTGACAGGTCGTGGCAGATACAACCGACAGCAAAAATCCCACACTATCACCTATGCAGGTAATTCTAACGCGTATTTGGTACATTTATAAAATGGAATATGTGACTGTTATTATACGTCATTCCTCGTAGTACTTTGACAAAATATGGTCCCCGTTTAATCCTCTGTTTCACTTCTACTTATAGGCTTTGTGACTAGAGAGTCGCCCCCTCACCCTCTTCTATTTACTTACGGTCCTTTTTCTTTCGTCCTCTTTTTTTTTTTCTCTTTTCAGTTCCCTTGCTTCTCTTTTCTCTATTTTTTTCCCCCCCGGATGGCTTGCCACACTGTCGCTGCGAGATTATCTTCTTGCTCTTATATTTTTCTTAAAAATTAATCACTGTGCTTTTTGTTTGGTATACTCTAGATTTCACACCATTTAAATATTATGTGATTTATGTACATCTGATGTATTTTTATTGTGATTTTAAGTTTAAAAAAAAAAAAAGAATGTATCCAGGTTTCTTCTATAATACCTCAGGAATCACAAGATATTGCAATGTGGCAGTATATCATTGATCATGATATGCAGGATACCTTCCCAAATACAGAAACAATTATAGGTTTTTTTACGTGTGCATGTGGCTAATGCCAGTTGCGAGAGATCATTTTATGAAGAAGGATCATGGGCCAAGAGCATTTATCAGATCTATCTTTGTTAGCTGTGGAATCTGATCTGGTCAGACGGCTGGTCTTCAGTAACATAGTGTGGATTATTTTGCACAGAAAAAGCTCAAAGTAACAATCTAGTATGAAGTCTGGTGTTTGGCCTGAACAACAAATTGCGGTCTATGTGCTTTTATGCATTGAGTTGGTGTACCTAATACCATGGCCACTGAGTGTTTAATGTTATTTATTTGTTCATATTGTTTACAGTATGTTTTATATGAATTTAATATATTGAAATGAACATATATGAGACATACATGTAAATAGACATTGTATGTGTATTATAAATGATAGTCTTCACTTGTATTTCACAGTTTTGTTGAGTTAATATAAAAAATATATTTATAGGTATGTGTTAATACATTTTTCTTTTTCTCCTTGTATTTATCGTTGCATGTATAGGGTAAGAAAATTATAATCTGGATGTAATGGAGGAGGGGAGGCCAAGACCGGTATCTTGCCTAGGGCCCCATGAGATCTTAATCCGACTGTGTGCGACACTACACTTCCCAGATTGCCCTGCGAAAGTTTTGCTAATAAAACATGCAAAAGCTGTGGCAGGGCATGCTGGGGACATGTAGTTCCACAGCAGCTGTAATGCCGGCAGTTGCCTACCCCTACGTAAGAAATATTTTAAGCCATTCAGTGAATTAATAATAGATCATGTAAAAAATAAATGTAGAGAACAATTTAGGAGCTTTCACCCCTCCTTCATCGAGATGATTCAATAATTATACTCATCGTCGTCCACTATCCTTCAGATTAATGGATATAATAGCAATCCAATACCTATGTTTCGTGGAACTCGCCAGGGATGCCCCTTATCCCCACTTTTATTCAACATAGCCATTGATCCCTTATTATGCTGTCGAAGCTGGATTATTGGCTGAGACAAGATCAGTTTAAAATTGAATCGCAGCGACACCATCTTGCGACTGGCCGCAAGACGCCATTTTAGATAAACTCACACTTTAGTACATGTGGCGATATTACTATTAGCATCATGCGATTGCATCTGTGAGCATCGCCTTAAGTTACGGCGATTCATCAAAAGCCCATTTTCATGACTTTACATAGTTTGGGTGCTCTGGATAAAGTGTATATTATTATAATTCCCCTAAAGGATATATTTCAGAAACGGCTGTACAGTATGTCAAAATTGGATTGCATTAGCTAAGCAGAGCAAATGGCCTCATGACAAGCTTCATGGACATAACGTCTGCTCTCACTCCAGGTGGCCCTGCTCGAATACAGCAAGAGGGTCGTTTGTAGCACCTTACATTAGCAGGCTTCCTACAATAAAATACCTTCAAAGCCAAAAGTTATCTGAGGTTTGGGTCTTGTAGCTGTGCTAATTTGCATTCACACAGACCCTGGGAGAACAAAGACCAGTATTTGGAGCCTGAAAAGGGTGGGGGCTGCTGGGGCATGTGCAAGTCATGGAACAATAAGGCTCAGTATTCCATACCGCTAGGTGTTCACTTGGTTTAAGTGAGATTTAAGTGCACCATTTCTCATACAGACATTAATACGCACAATTGCGCTGTTAACTAGTCACATATTAGCGAATGCACAAGATCCTGTATGAAAACGCTGTTTATTAGCTTTATACGCACGCATCTGCCCCAAGTTAACTAGCGTCTTTACATCACACCCCGCATACTTACACATTACATATTCACATAAAAGGTTTACACATTACATATTCACATAAAAGGTTTAATAAGCTTTAAAGTATAAGATTTAAGTTTGTTCATTTAGCATAGATGCTGTGAAATAAAGATTATTTGGTAACTAAGGTTTTATACATGACAAGTAAGCCGTGATTGGTACTGTACTGATGCGTACTCTTTCAACAGTATTCCGGTACCATCGGTGTGGAGATCGCATCATGCATTCTCAACTTGTGGACCGCAGAGACTTCAAGCAACAAAATGTACATTATATGAACAACTGTTAGGATGTTGTATGGGGCAGGAAACCAGAGACCCCCAGTTGTTAGAGGCTGGGTTGTGTCTATTTGAATCAACCTGTTAAATGCCTTGTAACATATGCTCTCTCCTTTAGGACCAATGGTATTAGCAACAAACTTCTCTCTTGTGTTGTTTATTTCTGGGGGGGTATAAATATGTGTGCTCTGACCCTGGGTTGCTAGTCTTTGTGCTGAATGCTGATTGACAAGGGGTTTCTTGCTGATGCCTAACATCTGGACCAGAGAGCGCTGCGTATTCAAAATGACTCTAGCTTTCAAGGGATCACAATAGGAAACAAAGTACAGGCTGAGTCTCCCATATCCAAATATTCCAAAATACGGAATAATTTTGGCATGACTGAGATAATGAAACCTTTGATTTTTGATGGTTTAATGTACACAAACTTTGTCTAAGGCACAAATTATTAAAAATATTATGTAAAATTACCTCCAGGCTGTGTGTATATGAAACATAAATGAATTTCATTTCTGTACACAAACTTTGCCATATTGTATAAAATTTCTCTCTCTCTCTCTCTCTCTATATATATATATATATATATATATATATAGATCTATCTATATATCACAACCCTCCGAATCAATGCCTAGAATATTTCAGATTCTACAACAATTTGGAGAAAATTCAGGGTTCCAGGTTAACTGGCCAAAATCAGTAGCACTTCGCCTAGATTCAAGCAATTTTTTGAGTAGTTGTCTCGGTGATGTTAATTTAACATGGAGGTCTGATTCAATTACTTACCTAGAGAATTACTGTACAAACCAGGTCTCCTGTATGATCTCAATGACAAATCTGCTATACGCAGGATGTCCGTTGAGCTGGAGGGTTGGAAACCGCTGCCATTGTCATATATTGGAAGGGCTAATCTCATCAAAATGGTGTCATTTCCACGTTCAATGTATTTGATATTCAGCAACTTCAATTCCTGTTTCAGCAATTCATATGGCAGGGTAAATGGGGGCGTATAGGACTTATAAAATTACAACAGCCAGTTACTAACGGTGTATTAACTTCCCTAATGTCCAGATATACTGTCAGGTGGCTCATTTGAGATATCTAAAAGATTGGTTGCATTGTCGGGACAATTATGCAAATACTTCTCTGAAGAGGGAGTTTCTTCAGGGAGGGGACCTAGTTTATTTTCTGCATTTGCACGATCAAGAAGTCTTACCCCATATTCAAGAAAATCCACTTCTCTGGTCTATTAGAAAAATATGCCACACGTTGCACCACAAATTTAATTTAAATGCTTATAAAACATTGTACCTCCCCCTTGTTGCCAATCCTGACTTTCAAGATGGACAAGCCAGATATCCCTTTAATACTTGGAGAATTTGTGGGGTGACTAATATTGGTTCTATAGTGGACACAGAGTGCCGTTAACCTCTCACGTTCCAGGAAACATCCAAGCAGTACCCAGTTGTAGTAGGACATCCAATGGCATTCCCATTAGTTTAGCATTATTCCAGTTTAGTTGTTAGATACTTCTCCCCGAATGACTGGGATAGCCCACTTGATAAGTTGTTATTACAGCAGCAACCTTTAGGTAGAGGAGCTCAGCTTACCAGAGGATCCAGATTCTATTAGACCACTCTAAATCTCAAAGAGGAGTATCAGTTTGGCCATCTCAAAACCCACGTTTACAAATTGATAATCTACTTACTGCGCATTACAGGTCCTGTAGATCTTTTTCTTCTGTAATGTACATAGAGATGTTTCTCAACATACTCTATAGAACATAGCTCTCACAACACAGGTTTCAAATTGGCCTCTCCACGTCGCATCTGTGCTTTAAATATGGTGCTCCTCAAGCAGATCTGATTCATTGTCTTTGGACTTGTCCCATAATTCGCAAATTCTCGGTCCATGTTCGTACATACTTTGTGAGACACTTAACTATCTACCCTTAACACCAGATTGAGCACTTTTTAGAATCATCTCCCAGGACTTACGCGTTACCAAAGGGTGTCGAACGCTTTTACTGGCAGTAAGTGCAGCGGCAAGAATGGGTAGGGACTACGCTGGAAAGAAAGACGAAGGTATGTGAAAGCTATTCAAAGTTCTTTTTCAAATACCACATGGTATATGCTTTATATGGTAGACAATGCCCCTCCAATAGCTATATAGTTTTATAACACAAGAATCCAATTTTGCACAAACATGGGGGATTACTTGGGATCGGGGGGAGATGGGTTGAGGCGTGCGAGCAAATCTCTATTTCGTTTTCTTTTCTCTTATGTGTGTAAAGGAGTAATTTTTGTTAATATACTGTGTTGATTCTTTGTGTCCAAAGATATACAAATAGTAAAGAAAATATGTTTTAATTCTATTTTTACCAAAGAATTGTACTCACTGGTGATTACTGTATGTATTACCGGTATATCTTTTATTTCACAATGTAAAACTCATTGTTTTAATAAAAATATTATTAAAAAATATATACAGTATATATATATATATATACATATATACATACATACATACATACACTTATATATATATATATATATAAAACTATTGAAAAGCCGGCACTCCCTGGCTGTATATGCAAACAACCGCGTCCGGTGCCTCCCACGTGGTGTATCAGTAACGATACCCGCATCAACATTTCAGAACTTTATGTTGTTCTTTCTATCCTGACGAAAGAACAACATAAAGTTCTGAAACGTTGATCATATACAGGCTCCGTGTGGATTTATTATACAGTCGTTTGAGTGCCACCTCTTACTTGTTGGAGGTATATATATATATATATATATATATATATATATATATAAAATCACATCAGTTTTATTTAATAAAAACAAATCAGGCAGAAAACATTCCATTAAATATCACTGTAAAAGTTGGCTAGATATAGGTGGAATAATAAAACAGCACTAAAATCAGACACTGCAGCACTGGTAGTCATATAAAACGGCGCTTTAAGAAAGAGGAAAAAAAATTGTGATGGCTCAAAGAATGGGTGAAAGCATCTACAAAATGGAAGGTCTTGCAGGGTGTTCCCAGTATGCAGTGATTAGTCGGTAACGACAACCAGTGAGCCAGCGACAGGGTCATGGGCACCCAAAGCTCATTGATGCAAGTGGGGAACAAAGGCTAGCGAGTCTGGTCCAATCCCACAAATGAGCTACTGTAGTACAAATTGCTGAAAACATAAATGCTGGCTATGATAGAAAGGTGTCAGAACACAGCAGCTTGTTGAGTATGGTGCTGTGTGTCCAGGACCAGCCTTGGGCATAGGCAGTCTAGGGTGACCTAGCTCAGAGGTGGGCACCAACTTGACATTACAATACTCTGACTCAGTGCGGGCGATGAGGGAGGGGGCGGTCCAACCTGAGGGGAGACCTTCCCTTTCGTTTGTCCTCTGCTTTTGCCAGCCGGCATACAAGTTGAAAACAACTGACAACAATTTCAGCTGCTGTCAGCAGCCTGCTTAGATGAATCAGAAATAAAAGTTCCCGCACTGAAAGTCACTCACAGTTCAGTTTGAGTGACAAATAGGAGCAATTGGAAATTTTATATCTCTATCCAGTGTATTTTTGTAAATCCAATTCCTATCACTAGGATAGGAGTGCTATTGGTACCCCTATTATTTGTCAGTTTGAAGAAAAAATATGGGGATTTCTTTATTCAGTACACTTAAGGTGCATACACATGAGACGATATCTTTGAACGATATGAACGATATCGTTCAAAGATATATCGTTCCTTGTGTATGCAATGAACGATGTGCACTCCCGCTGGACGATAACGATATCTTTGGTCGTCCACACATGCAGGCCAATTTGGACGATATCATCAAGAATTGCCTGTTCAGAGATGTGGCAGGATGACTTCACTGAAAGATGTAATATTATTTAAAAGATATCTTTCAGTGTGTACACCCAATATCGTTTGTCCTGCACTACAGGAAAATCGTTCAGCGATATCGTTGGTTGTGCAGATCGTCCCGTGTGTACCCAGCATTACTCCTCTTTAGAATACAGCACTTTTTCTTATATTATATATATGTTTCCACATCCAACCAGAGGGATTATTTATAAATGTATATTATATACTTAATACTTAACTTTTATTTCTGTATGTTATGCTATAAAATATAGTGTGCGTTTAGCAGCGAAATAAAATTTATAGTAGTGATATTAGAAAAGAATGTGTGAATTAAAATAAAATCAGATGTCCACCTGTATATTGTTCCTTTGTTATCTCCAATAAATATGTTTTATACATTTGTGTTATATTTATTATCAAAAGTTCTCATGTCTTGGCTTATTTTGTAACTATGATATAAATTCCTCTTGCAAATAAGGTAATAATTCACTAGTTTCCTTTAGTGAAGTTATTGGAAACTGTCATACCTTTCAGACAGACTCTTAAATACCGTCAATTTTCCGACCCTGCACAAAACTGCCGGGTTTAGCGGTAGTGTGAAAGCTACCTAACCGGGTAAGGAGCCCGTGATCCCGACCCTGCAATTTACCTGGGTTATTCCCAAGTCTGCGTAGGATAGTCCCGGGATTTCACGTGTGTGAACGTGCTTGCTGGACCAGGTATTTTAGTTCCGGTCTAGTACAAACTTCAGCAGTAAGTAGTTCCGCCTCCAGCAGTACAGTTTTGTTGCGGCCGCCCGGTTGAGTGTCAGAGCACACAATACTCACTCTGTACAGGGCAATACTGCAAGCTATTAAGGGACTCTACAGTGTGGCATAATGTACAGGGGTCCAACAGTGTGGCATAATGTACAGGGGTCCTACTGTGTGGCATTATTTATAAGGAGTACTACTGTGTGGCGTTACGTCGTGAATAAGGGTCACTACTTTCCTATGTGATTAAGTTCATAAAAGTGTGAATAATTGGATTTTGGTGGTAATGCAGAGGCAGACACAGAATGGCGGTTGCTGCTTACAGAATCGGGAATCTGAGGCTGCAAAGGACCGTTCTGCGCAGGTGCATTTCTGGAGATGAGGGAGCCCGTGGGCAATCTCCGTCACGGAGCCCCCTCCTCTCCGTCCGGCAATGCCCTGAGCAGTGTGCGGCACACTTATAGGCTCTGGGCACTACAGTGTGCCTAGAGTCTATAGCGTATACGCAGGTCACCGGGAAAATGGCCGCTGGCCGCAGCGGCCATTTTCCTTCTACTGCGCATGCGCAAATCCTTCTACTGTGCATGCGCAGATGACAGGAAAATGGCATAGACATCCTAAATTCTAAAACTGTTCTATTCAAAAACGTAAACAAAAGCAAAGACTATAAGTCTAGTGTGTTATGATGTTAGAAATTAGTGTAGAAGGCCAAAAATCGGGTGGACCACACATGGGTGATTGATCGACCATGGCGACTGGATTAGTGTTATAAGGAAGAGGAGGCTGCACACTGGGTGTCATGTTATGAGTTGGCCATATGGGGTATGTTGCTGTTAAGGGATCAAACTGGTTATCATTATCAGTGGACATATTATTATTATAGTTATTGTTATTTTGGGTTGCCATCTCCTAAAAGGTGTTTACGAAAAGACAGAGACTACCTATCAGCTCAGGCATAGACACTTCCTGAGGAACAGAGCTATGTTCTCTGGAGGGAAGCAAAATAGTCGGGAGCACCTATTCCAACATCTGAAGCTCTTATCTCTCCACATCTATAATTAGGTGAAAAAAATTTTTCATCAGGGACATCTAGCTCCTCTTTCTGTACCCTGCTCACCCTTTTTGGACAGGAAGTCCAGGATGGATGGTTGGTTTGGAAGGGGAAGGCCTAGCAACAGATGGGGGTGGTCATTATCAAGACCTGGTCCCCCCCCCAGTGGGTGTAGTCTGGGAGGTATTGGTTGGCATGCAGGCAGCGGAATAATAAGGCCTCCATGTTGTCTGTGCTTACTATTCCGTATTTCAGTTTGCAATTCAGGTAGGAATAAAGTCGGCTACAGAACACAGTGACAGAATCACTGGATGTCTTAGTGCATTCAGGCCAAACACGATCCATGAATTCAAAAGACAGATTCCGGACAGATGAATCATTTGCTTGTTATAATCTTTGGTAATTCCTGGCAAATGTGGGTGTTATAGCCAGACACTTTGAAGGCTGTAACTTTGAACTGCATTATGGAAAACATGTGAATGAAACCTCCACACTGCAGAACATGATGGAGAAATCCCTTGAAGTTCAGCACCTAGAGCATCTTTTTTCATGTTCTCTGAGGCCTCTCCTGACTGTGAAGAAAGATTCTCCACACTGTAGTCTTCCATTGTGACTTTTTAATGGTGATTTCAATGTTGTCCACTGGCTGAGATCCATCTCATCTGAGGGTTGGGTTTTCCCCATGCAAATGAGACAATTCACATCCAGAAGGTGACTCATGTTTAGCCGTGGTGTCAGTCTCTCTTTTGGCAGAAATTGCACAATCTTGGTCTTGGGGGCACCATGATGAATCAGACAGATCCTCCAGGGTAAACATCTGATCTGGTGTTGTATCTATTTCTATTAATCCTTTGTGTGTGAGTTTAGTCATCTGCCGTTTGTGGTGGAGCTCTTTTTCTGCTTTCTTAATGATCTCCAGACACAACACAACGTAAAAACTAAAACCTTAAACTGAAATGTTGCATTTAATGAAAATGTGATTGATTCAATGGCGGCATGTTTAGATTTTATTTTTTGTTACATTTTTTGTGTGTAATGTTTTTTTTGCTCTTTGTGCTGTGCGGACTTTTCCCTTTCCTTTGTCTTTCCTACAGGCTGGGGTAGGGGGACAAACTCTACTAAATTTTTTACACTTTTGTGCAATCTACCCCCCAAAAGGATTGGGTAATGACTCATCAGATTCCTATGTCTTCAAATACCTATACTCCTAGGTCTAGTTTGAAATTGGTCTTGTGGAATGTGGGGGGCCTTAATTCTCCTATTAAGAGGAAGAGAGTTACTACTTTTCTCAAGCATCCATATTGTTTTCCTACAGGAGACCCATTGGAGGGCTGGGGATAATTTCACCTTGAGAGATTCCTGGATTGGCGATTGCGTTTCTGCCCCTTTCAGATCTAAATCACAGGGAGTGGTGATTTTGCTTAGCCTCCATATTCCAAACACTATTTCTGATCAATATTTTGATCCCAATGGGCATTTTCTTCTCGTAACTCAAGTTATATGCTCTATCAAATATACTTTAGTGAACACTTACGCCCCTAATAGTCCCTCAGATGTTTTGCACGTTTTCTCAGTTTTTGTCTCAAAGAGAGTCCCCGAATTTATAATAGGAGGTGACAGTGGATGATGCAAGAATTGATAAGTCCCCTTCTCCTGCTAGGCCACTTTCCTCGCCTTGGCAACTTATATCTAGTTTAAAGTCCCTTCATGGTCTAGTTGACCCTTGGCGCTTATTTAATCCTACAGACCGGTCTTACATCCACCTCTGCGGTTCACAGCTCACTATCTCGGATTGATTATATCCTGGTAGCGGACTTTCTCTTCTCCTTCGTACAAGATGCGACTCTGGGAGATATTGTGATTTCTGACCATGCCCCAATTAGTATTTCCCTCATACACCCTTCCCCTGCTTTGTCATCCCGTCAATGCCGTTTCCCTTCCTATCTTTCGCAGTCGGATGATTTGAAAAAAAATTTAGCCCTCAAATGGAATGAATTTGTGGACGATAATATAGAGCACTGGGATGATTCTGTCCTTTTTTAGGAGACATCCAAAGTGGTGATGCGCGGCCATATCATAAATTATATTTCAAAAAAGCAGGGAGATGAGAGGGTCCGCTATGAGTCTTTTATTGAAACTATGGCCTCTGCCTTTAATCAGTATATAGCTCAACCGTGTGATGAATCCTTCAACTCTTATAGCCTCTAAACAGTCTTCCTCCTCTTCCATTATGCTTCTCAGTCTCGATGCCCATAAAGCTTTCGATACTGTCTTATGATCGCACCTACATGAAATTTTGAATCGGCGCGTTTTTGGTCAGGACTTTATAGGTTTAATACAATTTTTTTATTCTTCGCCTTTGACCTCGCTAATGTTGAATGATACGCGGGGAGGTGACATAACTATGAGTAGAGGCACTCGCCAAAGTTGCCCCTTGTCGCCGTTACTGTTTAATCTCTCTCTTGATCCCTTACTTCGCTTAATTCATCATTCTCCAGTAATTCATGGCATTAAAATAGGCAGCAGTGAAATTAAGATTACGGCCGATGATGTTTTGCTTTATCTTTCCCATTTTCCATCCGATCTCTGGTCTACAGATCAATTGAGATAAATCGGTTGCCTTTTATTTAAAACCAAAACTTTATACACCCAAGTTGGCATGCTACAACTCCCTTTGAGTGAGGTAGGAAAAGTTTTACTTATTTGGGAGTGCAAATTTCCAAGAATCCCTCATTTTATATTCTTTGAACATTTCTAAAGTTTTGGCATCCATGCTTCGGGGTCTCGATGGGTGGCATCTTCAGCTCTATTTGGGTAGGGCCAGTTTAATTAAAATGATTTCTTTCTCTAGATTGATGTACGTATTTCAATCTCTCCCTCTGTTACTCACTCTGGTAGACACAAAAAAAATGAACACATCCCTCTGTAATTTTATTTGGAAAAACAAAAGGCACAAGATTGGCCTGATTCACTTACAACAATCAAAATATAATGGTGGTATCAATTTTCCCAACATAACGAATTACAACCACGCTGCTCTGTTGCGCCACCTTCGTGATTCTTGTATACTGATACATTACTGGAAGACAATTTCTTAGTTGAATGGAATTCGTGCTCTTATCTCTATCTCCATGTCGCAGAAATCCCTTTGCATATAAAGGAGAACCCTCTCCTTTGGAATACGCATAGGGTGTGGCACATATTGCAACATAAATATGGGTTGAATGCATATAATAAGCTTTTTCTTCCCTTTCTTTACAACCCAGATTTCCAGCGGGGCTTGGCCTTTAACCCTTTCTCATTGTGGTCAGAAAAGGGTATCACTTCTATTGGGTGGTTGGTTGATAAAAGTTACATTCCACCAGGCAGTAGACAAGTTTGACTTTTTGGCTCCCTACCCTTTTGCATATTTCCAGGCTCATCATTACATTAATCAAGTGGCCCGTAATTTGTCTGACATGAATTGGGATGATCCACTGGATAAGCTTTTGTCCTGTCCCACTCCTACCTATCTCGCTTCACTATGTTTTTTTACCTGCTAATACAGACTATACCAAACTTCAATCAGGCCTACCTAGGTGGTTACAACAGTTCCCAAATGTAAAGATTGACCAACTGCTCAAGGCCCTCGATGATTCCTGTTGCCTCCTTCCTATGAGTTCTTATACAAAGTTATTTCTAAATGTTTTTCATAGAACGTATATTAGTCCTAGAAGGGGCCTTTTGATGGGTTCTTCTAATTCACACAATTGCCCTCGCTGTGGTGACGATAATGCAGATTTGTACCATTGTTTATGGTCTTGCCCATAGGATAGAGCCTTTTGGCTTCAGATTTGTAGATTTGCCTTGGGCCATTTGGTCAACTATGTGCCTTTTAATCCCGAATGGGCCATATTAGGAGTGTGTCTCCTGGGAGCCGTAAACTCTTGCTTGCTCTAAGTGCGGCTGCTAAAAAGACTATACTACAGGTATGGATCCAGCCGGGGATGCCTCCCTTCTCTTTATTGAAAGAAAAATTTTAAGTGTCAACATTTTTTCAACGTCTGGGAAAGCTATATAGTGACACTCCATTCAATGCTTTTCATCCACCTCGTGGTATTTGATGCGCTTAATAGATAATGACCCTCCTGTATCACTGTTACGGATTCCCTAGTCCGCACGGCATTATTCATTTATTATTAGGTATTTATAGGTTTTATTTTGTTTTATTTATTTCTTCTACAATGCTTTATTTTAGCTTTATGTTTGATTGATTTAATGATTTGTCCTGCCATTTGTCTATTATGTGATATTTATATTCTTGCATGAATTTATACGATGTTATATTGTATTGACTCTATTTTTGTCTTTTTTTTTTCTTGTCATTGTTGCTTTTGAATCAATAAAATATATGATTTAAAAAAAAAAAAACAGGCTGTTACTGGTGCCCGTCATGTACCACCTGTGGATATCTACCATCAGGACATAAGTTCACACACCCACATACCAATAAGTCTTTTACAATAAGACATGTCCTAAGAAAAAAAAACACCTGCAAACAAAAGGTTAGAAACATTTATAAAGGTTTGTATAAAATTATGCAATTGCGTTTTTAAGTAGAGGTACCTTTTACATAAGTAAATATAAATGCTTATATTTTTATACTCCGGAGTTGTACTGTTAGAAAAAAAAATAGAAGTCATTAATCAATGTTTATGTGGTTTATGGCCACCAAAACAAACTGAAAATCCTTAAAAAAATTCTCTTAAATTTAGGATCTGCTGTTAATATTATTGCAATGGAAAAAAAATCAATTATATTGTTACTAATTGTGTAACACTTATAAGTATGTTTCAATTAATTTCTTTATTATAGAAAAATTATATGATCAGGCCCATAGTGCCTATAGAAATGAAATGTTGTCAAGGTAAACCCTGACTTTCTTATAGATGGCCAAGGCTTTATTGACCCTGGTCCTTCATGGTCGGTGCCATAGAGGAACCCTCTGTTGGAGCGACTGCTGTTCCAGAATGGAGTTTTGTGTAATGTTTGACCCCTAGGGCCTTGGAAAACCTGTCTGTCGTTTGGTGGCACCTTACAATATCTGCTTGATGTGGCCTTGTTTTCCACATTTGTAGCAGCTGATTGCAGGCACAACAGTGGTGGACTGCGCATCCCCTTGTAGTGCGTTTCACCTATGGTTTGGTGTAGTCTTTAGCCGTTTCTGTTGTAATTGCAATGTGCGCAGCTGCAAGTTACGTAATTTACATTGATCATGTTGTACAGCCCTTTCGATCAAATTCTGTACAGTAAGAAAAAAAATGAAGTTTTTTACCTGCATGGTAAGAATAAATGACCTGCATGAAATTGGAATCAGTGTTGTTGTGGGATTAAGAGCAAAAATACCCAGATGGGATTGCCAACACCATGTTGAGTGTGAGTACTGTACGCAAATATAACCATCCTTTTTCTGTCATAATAGACATATATTCTGTATATTCCTGGTTTTTGTCTGCACTTTTCAAGAACGTCTATGGTACAAAGGGAAGATACGATCTAAATACCATCTAAGATAATATTTTTATTTGTACTTCCCTTGTTATATGAAAGACATCGCCGGTTCTCCACTCTTCAATTTTTGTCGTTTTTATATTTAAAAAGTAAGCTCTTATGAGCAGGGCCCTCTACCCTCTTGTGCTTCTCCTTCTCTACTTTCATCTACTTCTTACTCCCCACCAGGGCACCAAACACTTGGCTACTTTGCTCTGTTGCTTATCTGGGTGTTATGGTCGCTAATGTAGCAATGTATATTATCCATGTTCTTGTCCTGCATTGTAATGTATTGTCACTGCGGAACACATGTGGCGTCATATAAATAAATGATAATATATTGTAAGACCATAGCGGATGGAGGAGAAACAGTGGATACCATAATCGGTGGAGACGCTGCACCATTTGGAACGGTATCCTCATTTTCTTCAGGCAGTCAGAACAAGAATCAGATATGATCGGCTTTGTTTGTCCAGGGGTTTCTATTAGTACAGCAACATCTGCAATTTCTTTAGAAATAATCAGGTTTCTGGTTAAAGGCAGTGCTTTCGCATTGCAAGGTGTATCTTTGCGCTGGCGCCAACACTATATAATGGCGATTAAATTGTTGCGACTGCTGATGTAATTTTGGACTCACAAGACCTCAGTAAGCAATGCCCTCATGTTTCCAGTTTCATAAACTTCAGCTGCTTCATTCTATTTTTAGCAGTACATTAGAAATAATTTTTTCTTCAACATTTGATAATACAGAAGGACTAAAGGTTCCTCGTCTTGGGAAAGAGTACAGACAAGTGTTTCGTAAGTTTAGACCATTCTTTCACATATTTCATACTATCATCTCCATACTTATGCTTCATCACCACGCAAGGTCCTTGCAGATCTGCATGTGAATATTCACTTATCAATTTGGTTTCACTGCCATTACTCATTGTTGCTAACTTCTCTTTTCTCTTAAATGTCTTTGTAGTTACTTTAAAAAGTCTATTACTAATTTTTTAACGATGAGCGTGTATTTATACTAATAATGGTCTAACCAATGAGCATGTCTACTTGATTGCAAATGTATATTAGACCATATAATAGGAGGTATCCAAAAGGGAATTTGCAATACATCAGTCTTAACATCAAGCATGCTTCCTTTGTACCAAAAGACATGCCAGGTAATTATGAGAAGCACTTTTAATTAGGAAGGAAGGAGAACATTCTAATAGCTCTAAGGAATCAGGCTAGTTCAGATCTATATATAAGGTGAACCCTATTTATGTAGGGGGCCAGACCAAAATCTAGGGGGCCAGACCAAAATCTAGGGGGCCAGACCAAAATCTATGGCTTTACAGAGTAAGAAACAAGACTTGACTCAGTGTCATCAAAGTTCACTTAAGAGAGAAAATAATAATTTGAGACAATAGATACCATTCTTTTAGGTTAGGATCACCAGAAAAGACACAACAAAGAAAAAGGTAAGAATCCATCAAAAAGTGTAAAGATAGGGTAAGAAATTATGCCATCAAGGACACTCATTGAACATGAAAAAAATCAGTGATTACAAATGGACTTCAATTTGCTCCAGCAGGCAATCCTAATTTGAGCTTTTCTTTGAATACACATGATTTATGCCATAGGAGACATTTTACGTACAAAGCATTGAAATCAGAGGGGTGGAAGGTAGACCTATTGTATTGGATCACAATGATCAGAAGGATTTTATTATTTTGGGGGACCTTCTTGCTGAAGGAGGAAACAGAGCAAAAGCCACAATATTTCAGTGCCATTAATATCAATAATCACAAGATGATAAAATTCATAAGAAAATGGTTTAAAATTCACAAAAAATTAAATGGACTACGCCTTTATTGGGGATTTCTAAACAGCCACTCTAGAAGATTTTCACAAGCTTCGAGAGAATAAAAATATTAACAGAAATAAATATAGGATAAGCCACAACAATCTAAATATAAATGAAAGGAGAGCTGTGAATAGTTTAAAGATGATGAATCTATAATTATTAACCTTCGGTGAACTACTGTATGTGGGGTGTGACATACCCTAGCAATATTTAAACTCCCATAACTTTTAAAAAATACTGCGCGTTAGTTGCTGTTTCGTGTAGCTGGAATTGCGATGTGGGCCAGTTTGCATAGTGATGGCGATTTAGTGCGGCGAGCGCTAGCGCAGAGAGCATCTCATACACCCCACCTAGTTTGGCACGTAGCTTGGTTTTAGGAACAAAGACTTTGAAATGTCTTGACTTCGGGATGAAGACATACATGCAGCACTTTTGCAAGATAATGAGGACAAAGATGACTGTTTCCTCCCTCGAAGTGATGAATCCGATCACTTGAGTATTCAGTCCGATCATCCAAATGAGGTAGATCCCGAAGGACAGTACTTTGAGCGGTGAGCCATCTACTTCTTGGCAATACTGTTTGTAAAGATGGTCAGGGAACTGGCATAAGAAACCGATAAGAACCAACATCTGAACAAGAAGTGAAAACATAACGCAATTTCCAGGCGTGAACGGCAAAGCTAGAGACAAAAAAAGTCACTTTGAATGTTCCGAGGCATTTTTCACAGATAATATGCATGCAATATTGTGGATTCAGTGTATTCGGAGACTTCCAGAGCTAAAATCAAAACTGTTTTGAAGTATTGTTTTTAGCTGGATTGTTTCGTTCTGGTCGACAAAATCTAAATGATTTATAGGCTTCTCACTGTTCTGGGATTTAAATATTTTGAATGACAATGTCAAAAAAATATTCCCTTTTTTACTCAATACGAGGTTCAAGGACAGTGTAACTCGGGCCAAATTAGCGCCTATCCGCAATATATTTCAAATCTTTTTTCAAAGTTGTCAAAATGCCTATACACCATTTGAATATCTAACATTGGATGAAGAGCTGGTAGCCTACAGAGGAAGATGCGAGTTCAGAAAGTATATTCCGTCCAAGCCAGCCAAATACAGTATAAACATTTACGCATTGTTAGATCCAAAAACATAAATACACGTTGAAACTTGAAATTTATTGTGGAAAACCCGACAATATTCCCTTTTCAGTCAGCAACAAGCCTTATGTTGTCATGGGCATTAAGGCTAGTTGCGTTTCTGGATCCTCGAGGAATCTGACCATAGATAACTTTTTCACTTGTTATGAAACTGCAAAAAATTTACTCTGCAATCATAAACTTTACTCTAGTTGGTACCAATTCAAGACAAAGAGCTCATTGAGGCACATAAGACAACTAGGCAACTCTAAATTTTACACCAAGCTACCTTCTAATTTGACCCCTAGGTTTGAGTTAAAAGATCTGATTAAGGGGGTCATCTCCAAGGAAGAGTTCTTTTTTTTTTCCAATCCACATCCAATCCCCACCTTTTATCACCTTCCGAAAATTCACAAATCCCTCTTTTCACCCCCTGGGCGCCCAATTATTCTGGTATTGGATCCCCTAACACTATTTTATCTCTTCTTTCTTCAGACTCATGTAGTCTCTCACCAATCCCACATTAGAGACACTACTCAATTTCTGAATTTGATTTACAGTCCACAAAAGAGGCATTGAAGCTGTCTGTCACTTTTTGTGCACTGATGTGGGATTGGAGACTAGACGTTGGGAGTTTATCCTGGATTCTATTCTGGTTATTCTCTCACAACTATTTTTCATGTGATACACAGTTTTACATCCAGATCCACAGTACTGCCATTGGTCTCTTTGGAGGACAAGCACATTTGGAGCAGTCAGTTCAGGGCAAACTTGGGTGTTCTCTGGCACATACACAGATCTTTTTATTATTTTAGGTGGGTATTTTTTTCATTTACTACCTATTTGAATTCTAAAGGGGCATATCCACTACACGATATGCTCCCTGTACAATGCTGTTAAACGATTTTCCCTTGAAATCTCCATGTCCATATTATCGTAAAGCCTGTACAATTTGCAAACGATTTGTAAAAGATATTTTATCATTCAAATTCTGTGACAGATGTTTCTTGAGGGGTGTATACTGGGATGGGGTGGGCGGGGCTTTCATGAGGGAATAAAAAGGTTGCGGCCATTTTTCTTTGCATTTATACTCTGTGGCTAGTTTGGTTTGGTTTATACCTGCTGAACGCTGATGCATTGCTAATTTGCTGTGGTTTGTTTTTGGCTTGTCTTTAAACAAACTGTGTTTATTTTTGCTCATCATGGAACCTTATCGCTATCGTGTGATATCTAATTCAAGAAACATCTAATTCATGCTATAACAATTTCCTTTGGAAAAATGTACTCAATATTTAACAGCTGCCTCTCAATTCATCTTCAGTGTACATGTAAACATACCCTTGAGTTAATTCTATGGTTTGGGGACGTATTTAGTATAATTACACAGCACCAATTCAATGAGCAAAAATTGTAAGTATTAAATTCTATGTTCACCGGTCGAACATAATTTTGTGAACATCATATATTCCAGTGGTTTACATGAGTGCACCGATTTAGAATCATAGGCAGGTGGTGTTTTGTGGGTATACAATCGGGAAACCGGCTGCCTTAATACCGACAGCCAGCTTCCCGACTGTCATATCCCAGTGAGGGAGAACATAGAACCCAGTGAGGGAGAACCTGGAAAATGTCTCAATTTTCTACGTATGGATTATGTCTCCTTTCGGAAGTTGCAGAGTCTGGTGACTCCCTACATCCAGAGGTAGCATACCAAGTTGCGGAGGGCAATAACTGCTGAGGAGAGGCTCATCATAACCCTGGAGGTACCTTGCAACTGGCAGATCCCTAGTTGATCTGAAGTTTGGCAGCCTTTGGGACACATCATTCCAGAGACATGCTGAGCCATATTTACTGTCCTGAAGCCTCAGTATTTTAAGGCAATTACAAATTTTACAGACACTGTCAATGATATACGCTGCTGAATCCCACTGTATGCCCCTTGAGTATATTTTATTAGCTGGCCTTATGATAGACGCTGCTGCACCCCACTGTACGCCCCACTCTACGCCCCTTAAGTACATTTTGCTTGCTGTCTTTATGATATCTGATGCTTGGCCCCAATATAAACTGCATAATAAATATAAATCTTAATGTTTTCAAATAGTATATTCCCAATAAATGTATTTTTGTTGATGCTGATATGGTATAGTATCATCTTGCTACATCTACTCCTGAAGAAATCCCGAAAAACCACAGCAGGACAAATCGCGTTGAGCTGGACCTCCTGTGAATACCTCCATAATAATGGACAGATAAGCTCCTTGTTTTTTGTTATATTGTAAGAGTCTCTATAATTTTTTTATTATTAAAGGTTATGTTATTTGAACTTATTACACTATTGGAGGCTCTCTTTTCTATATCCTTATGTATACTGGGATTTGCCTTTGAAGTGGAAGAGAGGTTAATAAGGAGAGACTCTACATATATTGACCCATAACATGTTACAGCTGGTACGAGGCTTGTACACTTTGGGTGCTGGATTAAACACGAGTGGAGTGTTTTAAAGACACATTTTTATCTTCTGTTACTTTTTAATATTTTTTTTAGTTTGATCACACTTATGCATGAAAGCACTTTCTATTTATAATCTTTCAGGCTACACTATGATTGTGCTTGTTTTATTCTGGGTTTTTTTAGATTCATGTCGTGGGGTTGTCACATGAAGACATTGTCTCCAGACCTTTTGGATTCCTTTGTGAACTTTATTGTTTAAGGTACTTTGAAATACCTCTTCAAACGTTGCGTTTGAAAAATTAGTTGGCAGCTGATTGGTTGGTACAGTACCTTATCTCTTTTCATTGTCTTCTTTAACACAATACGCTTAAGCAATATTGTGAAGTTGTATAGAGGCACAAGATAATAAATATGATAAATAATACAGGTGTATAAAAAGCACTCCCTAATGATATACTGTACAGTAGGTGTCAGCTCATCAGTAATAAAATGACAAAGGTGATTTGTCAGTAATAAAATGTGTGAATATCGGAACTGATAGTATAGGCCAAATGTGCTATTTTTATAACATAAATCAAAACTTAGTGTGTACAGTACCATTAGTGTAAAACTTAAATGTGCAAAGTGCAATAATGCAATGATACAGTAGGTATATGTGCATACAATTATATACGTACAGTAAATACAATTTAAGGTGCGGAATATTACAGTACTGTGTATATCAGTGTAAAAATGCCATAATATATGAATATAAAAAAAAAAAAAAAAAAAGTTTAATTCAGAATATACAGTAGACCTGACCCTGACACATACTGTAGGGAGGTACATAAAAGACAAATAAGAAATTATATATTTAATATTCCTCACCTAAAATTGTATTTACGTTTATAATTGTATGCACATACTGTACAGTATTATACTGTACCTATCATTGCATTATTGCACATTTAACTTTTACACTAATGGCTCTAATGGTACAGTACGCACTAAGTTTAGATTTATGTTATAAAAATAGCACATTTGGCACTCTATATCAGTTCGGAATATATATCAGGCATACTGTACTGTCACCAGGGCTAAACATACAGTACTGTACAGTAAAGGCTAAAAAGTATTACACATTAAATTTTGTCACATTTACACCAGCAGATAATGTGAAATGTGGCCTGCTCGATGGAAACTAAGGGGCATACAGTACAGTACTGTAAGTATCAAAGCTTGATGTAAGATAAAATTGTGAAATATATACAGTATAACCAGCTTACATTTTGCAGGCTGTGTTTAATAAATGATAGTTTTGAGCTGATTGGTGATATATATTTCCCAAGTTTATCTCACATCAAGCTTTGATACATATTCCCCGTAATATGCAAAGATGCATCTACAAAGGAGACATTAAACAGGACATTAGACTAAAACAAGATGGCCGCGAGGACAAGACAGTCACTCACGGGAGACTATAAGGGGCATGGGAGGTTAGGAAACAATCAGCAGTATACGTTGTGTGTAGGAAACAATCAGCGGTATACGTTGTGTGTGAATATAAAAATCTATACGCAAATAAGCGTCTACGGGGATGGGCAAAGGACAGGGCACACTGTGGCAGCGGGACAAAGAGAAAAAAAAGAGAGGGAAAGAGGTTGGGAGAGAGACTGACAAGGGAAAAAAAGGAGATACAGTACTGTAGAAACAATGTGATGTACTGTACTAAACTTACGTGGCATGGTGAGGCCACTGTGGCCAGGGATGGGCTGGGGCCCTTCGGTTGTCGATTCTGTTGAAAAAAAAATTATGTTAATGTTACACAAGTCCAGATAAGAGAGAAAAACAGAAGGAGAGGTAGAAAGAGAGAAAAAGAGGGAGGGAGAGAGAAATCACTTGGTGGTGTGAGAATTCTGTCATTAACTGTATACCAACACATACAGGTATTGAAGAACAAACAACATTAAATAAATATAGAGCTATTGAAGTTCAATATTATTAAGTTTACTCCAGTACAGTAGACTCTCCTCAACTTCCAACCACCTGCCATTTCTCTACTCTATGCCACCCAGCTGTATTTTAAATTAAACCACAATGCACTAGACATTGTATTGAACAAAATGCAGCGACATACAGGTACTGTAAGGCAGACCTTTGAGCTGACTGCTTACAGTAAATGGATTAACAAAACGTCCTTTATTTTGGTAATGAGAGGCTCTTGCTTGCTTTGGGGGAAGGGACCTGATGCACTGTGTGTGGCTCCCGACCCACTGGGCATGCACCAGAAATATCATTGTGACCCTCCAACTGGGCATGCACCAGAGATGCCATTTATAACCCCTCGGAGCTGGCTGACAGCCACCACAGCACCAACCGTGCTAACATTGACGCAAGTTTGTGCTTTAAACGTAGTCAGTTTGTAATACAGAGACATCTCTGTCAAACAGATCCCACTACCAGTTACTGGTCATGAGAAATCACCATAGAGTCCAAGGCTGGAACAGCATCGACAATGATGCAAGTCTGCGCTTTAAACGCACAGTCAGTTTGTAATGCAGAAACCTCTCTTTCAAACAGAGCCCACTGCCAGTTACTGAACTCATAAAATCACTATAGTGTCCAATTCTAGGACAGCATTGAAATTTAAACTATTTTGCGCTTTAAACGCAGTCAGTTTGTAATACAGAGACTCTGTCAAATAGATCCCACTACCAGTTACTGGTCATGAGAAATCGATAGAAAGTCCAAGGCTCTAACAGCATCGACAATGACGCAAGTTTGCACTTTAAACGCAGTCAGTTTGTAATACAGAGACTTCCCTCTCAAACAGAGCCCACTACTGTAGCAGTTTCTGAAGTCATGAAATGACTATTGTGTACAAGTCTGGGACAGCGCAAAGTGGTTGGTTGTGCGAACATGTAAATACTGTACAGTGCGTGAATGTGATATCCATCCAATTTAACAGTATGGCACTCAGTACAAATTACAACAGTGGAGCACTAGCCACCCAGCGGTTAAGCGCTGTATTACATGCTGTGGCGTATCCTTAGTTGAAGAATACCATGGTACGCCACAAGTCCAGCCATCACGTAACGTTCCATGGCGCGACTCAGGCCTGAACGCCACGCCATGAGCAACAAACTTGCTGGGCACATCTGTAATACTTCAAATACGACGATACACAGTATTTTGGATAACGTAATATTCTGTATTTTGGAATATTTGCATATCATAATTAAATAACTTGGGAATGGGACCCCAATATACACACAGAATGCATTTGTGTGTTATATACACCTTATAAACACAGCCTGCAGGTAATTGTATACAATATTTTGAATAATTTTGTGGCTCAAGCAAAGTTTGTGTACATACATTAAATTAATTTGTTTCATATACACCTTATGCACAGCTTGAAGGTAATTTTATACAATAATTTTAATAATTTGTGCCTTAGACAAAGTTTGTGTACATTGAACCATCAAAAATCAAAGGTTTCATTATCTCAGTCATGCCAAAATTATTCCATATTTCGGAATATTCCGTAATTCTGAATATTTGGATATGGGGGACTCAACCTGTATAACCAAACTATTTGCCAGTCTTCTGGTTCATTTTATCAACAGTGTCAATCAGCTTTTAGTAATTTCTTTATGACGGCATTGGATGCCATTCTAAAACATACAAAAGATTGCATACATTATCTACACACTGTGGGCAAAATTTACTAAGCGGCGGGTTCTATACCTCAGCGGCGGCGGGTTCTAAACCTCGGCGGCGGCAGATCTGCAGATTTACTAAGGCCACAACCGCTGCAAAACCGCCGTCAAAACACATTTTAGAATAGACTAGAACAGGGCTGTCATTTTTCGAAACCGCTGCAGAACCGCCACCAAACCCCCGGGGTTTAGAACAGAACAGAACCTGCAGTCAAATCCCCACCAAACAGCCGGGGTTTAGAATCCGCCGCTGTGAAATTGGAAGTACTTTCACTCCATTAAGTTATTTGTAACCATAAGACTAATGTCTGGCTCAACACATGATGCCAACATTCTTAAGACATTGTAATATTTATAATAAATTTGGAGAATTTTTATATTCGGATGGCAGACTGCTTGGTAAGTTAAGTATAATAGCATTGTATTTTAGTGCAATTCATTACTCACACATGAATTTTCACACATGAATTTATTAAAGACGAAACATTCATTTAATAAACCAATTTAAAATTATTTTTTTCTGAAATTGTTTTGAAAAGCAACCCAGTTCCATGTCTTTACTTTTATGACACATGGTACATTTTTAATAATAAAGTAAAAATACAATAAAAATAGCAGCATTCTAGAATTTCCTATTTAATTTTCAAACATAATTTGTATTAACAATTATAAGGTCTACACCAGATAATTCTTAGTGCTTTCTAAACTCCACACACGTTTCCTTCTACATCAAGTTCTGGAGAGGAGGGTACGTTCTTTCACATATGGTGAGCGTGCGCAGTAATACACTCTTACTGAAACCAAGTGTGGGACCTAATTTTGAAGGTCACATGACTCTTGTCTCGAGAGGCTTCTGTTGTGTTTGTGTGTGCTTGAGTCCCTTCAGCTAGTTAGGATGGCAAATTATTAATCCATAAGTAATGCATCAAAATCTTTAACAGCCCTTCATGCAAGTGTCCATTTTGTGGTCACTATGAAATACATGTCAAACTTACAAATTAACACTGTGGATACCTTTCAGGGATTCTGTACCATTATCAGTCCACTCCACAAATATACAGATGCCCAACATCCGGCAACAGGGGGCAATTGAAGTAGACAAACTCATCTTTATGGGTGGATGAACTGCTCAACATCATCCTCGAGAAAATGCTGGAGAAAAAGGTCATAGCAACTTTTAAAGCATGATAAAAATACCAAAATAAAAAAAAAATCACAAATTAAAAAATTGATCATCGCAACAGTGGACTGTGTACTCAGCCATGCAGATACAAGCCACTCGCGGAGGACCCAGGTAAGTTTGTTGATGACGCAGGCCTTTCCGATGCATAATGGGGATAATAGTGTAGAGGAGCATTTGGGGGATGCGCCGGTGGGGGATGAAAACTACTGGATTCCGGGTGAGTGGGCTGTAGAGGTGTATATAGGAAAGTGTCGTGTTTTTGTTTAATTTATCGACCAAAGCACGACGAGCCGCCTTATATACAACCATTCTGAAAAACAGCTGGCTTTGGAGCTGCATATTCCGCATTTCATGATTGATGTTCTAGCCAAAAATAGCACAATCATCTGTGGGAGTGTGAAGAATTTCCTCCGCACAGAGGTGTATCTATTATTAAATTGTGAAGATGAAACCTGTTTATTTAGTATCAATCTTATTACAGCCAGTCTCAATAACATTGCAGAAGAAAAAATCTTTTTCTATAAATACTATTTTGACAGGTCTCTCTCTTAATATTGGTTATCCCAAGAAACCATCTAGTTTTGTTTTGTATGACACCTTGTTTTGAAATAGTGTATATTTGACACTCGGATCCTCATAAGAAAAAGGAAGCAGAGAGAATGACGTGTATGCTTTGAGGATTATACCGCTCAATTCTAATTTAGTACATTCAGCATCCACTATCAGTTCCTTATGCGGTTCTCACCAATTGCTAATATCATTATGATTATAAATATCATATAGTGTCCAAGTTCAAGATCTCACTCTCAGTATAATACTTATATTCTGAATGATGTATTATTTCCAAAAGCCCCATGGGTGTTGTGTTTATACATGATAGTTTATAGTTCATACAACATAATTTGAGAGCAAGTATTCAAGGGAAATGATTATGCAAATGACCTAATCATATTGAGATGATGTAATTGGGCGATATACACTGTTATATTTGTTTGGTTGGAGTGGATGCAGATACTTGATATATAATAAAATAATATACTGGGAGTTTCTATGTCTAGCGCTCTAGTCCGGGGAGGTCTCCTTAGTGATCAGACACCACGCTGACACTACGGGATGCAGTCAGGAAACAGACGGTCGAAATACCGACCGCCGGCTTCCCGACAGTCAAATGTCGGCAGGGGCCTAATGATAGGCGTCGAAATCCCGACGCCCAGAGCCGGATTAAGGGGGGGGCATAGGAGGCTAGTACCCCCGGGCCCCCCTTTCTTAGGGGGCCCCCTTCCCAGCCATACTCAGAGATACCTTGAGCGAGTACTTGCACTGCTGTCCGATGGGACACACTCCTTTTCACACTGGCTGGGGACTGTCACTGCGCTGCCTGCGGTGCTTGATCGGCCTAGCTGCGCATGCGTGGCAGCCGGCAGTTCCTCAGAGCAGAGCTCTCTGACTTGAATCTATCATGTAATCAGGGCCGGATGTGACTTTTCTGCCTTCCACTCTGCTCCCAATCACAGCGAGCTCCTGAGCACCGCTGATGGTTAGGTTGGATAGATTCTACTATCAACCCACTGCGGATGCCAGTTGCTCTGTGTCTACCCTGCAGAGACTGTGACTCGCACGCAGCAGCCCCTGCAAGTTAGCAGCCAGTGTAGATGGGAGACTGTACATTACACAATGCCATTGCTATTGACTTCAGGAGGTGAGTAGTGTGGGCACCATGCTCCACTGTCTGTCTGGGAGGCGGATTTCCCTCCAGGGTAATGGCTGCAGCATTATGCACTACCTACAATATGTTCCATAAGTCTTCTCCTGTCTCTCAATGAGGTATGTGCTGCTGAATTTCCAATATCATCAAAACCGACCTGATTGGCTACAAGGTAAAAGATAATGTATTTAGCTGCAATCAGTGTGCATGACTTTTCATGTACAGTGTGTGTGTGTGTGTGTGTGTGTGTGTGTGTATATATATATATATATATATATAATTTATAGGAACCCTCCCCTTCCTGTGTTTGCCACAGGTCCAAGGACGATTCTACTCCTTTCCAGCGTCAGCTGCCAGCAGCAGCTCTCCCAGCAGCAACATGACAAAATGGCACGCTGCTGCTGGTGATGGAGCCTGGAGGAGGTTTCCAAGTCTGCCCCCAGTGCAGGTAGCACCTGCGCTGCTGCCTCATGAAAGTGTTTGGGGGAGGAGGCACACAGCAGGCAAAGCCAGGGGGCAGTGCTGAGAAGAGGGGGAGGGCCCCTCTGTATTAAATGCCCCGGGCCCCCCAAGGGCTTAATCCGGCCCTGCCGACGCCCACCCGGCATACCGAACGAACGAAGGGGGGGGGGACTTAGGGTTAGGCTAGGGGAAAGGGGGGGGGGGGGGGGGAGTTAGGCTAGGGGAAAGGGGGTGTTAGGGTTAGGCTAGAAGCGGGGGTTAGGCACCTCCCGGGAGACTTAGGTTTAAGGCTGCGGGGACAGGGAGGTTATGGTTAGGCACACCTAAGGGAGGGTTAGTTTTACTTACCTTAATCCCGTCGGGATCTTCACTCCTGCCGATCTTCAGATGCTGTTTTATTGATTGCCACAGCACAGTTTTGAAAAATGTATATTCGGTAATTATCACTACTGCTCCCATCAGATGCTGTTTTATTGATTGCCACAGCACAGTTTTGAAAAATGTATATTCGGTAATTATCACTACTGCTCCCATCAGATGCTGTTTTATTGATTGCCACAGCACAGTTTTGAAAAATGTATATTCGGTAATTATCACTACTGCTCCCATCAGATGCTGTTTTATTGATTGCCACAGCACAGATTTGAAAAATGTATATTCGGTAATTATCACTACTGCTCCCATCAGATGCTGTTTTATTGATTGCCACAGCACAGTTTTGAAAAATGTATATTCGGTAATTATCACTACTGCTCCCATCAGATGCTGTTTTATTGATTGCCACAGCACAGTTTTGAAAAATGTATATTCGGTAATTATCACTACTGCTCCCATCAGATGCTGTTTTATTGATTGCCACAGCACAGTTTTGAAAAATGTATATTCGGTAATTATCACTACTGCTCCCATCAGATGCTGTTTTATTGATTGCCACAGCACAGTTTTGAAAAAATTATATTCGGATTATCCAGGAAACTTCGGACTGGATCGGCTTGGTACATTGTAATTTTGCCCTCATACTACATAAATTCTTGTATGTATTGCCTTTTCCCATTGTGTCACATCTATCCACTTTAATCATTTATTTAATAACTAATTCCTGCACCCATTACTCACACACCTCTCTTTATGTATCACTTTCGGAGCTGCACTCATACATTATAATAATAATTTTATTTATATAGTGCTTTTCTCCTAAAGGACTCAAAGTGCTTTACATTTACAGTACATTTACATTAGCAGCACTGTTCTTTTATCTCTATTTTTGAACATTTAACAACTTTAATCCACACTGTCTCTACATCACACAGCCTCCACTCCAGTTTATCTCACTTATTACCTCGTCCATAGCATGAACACTCTTACTTCAAACACCCCCCTTAATCAGTGCCCACATAATCCTCTACTTTATCCATCCCTATCCTCCCCCTCCCCCTTTTTTTCTCTCATCAGTCTGCTTTCCAACCCTCTGCTTCTTTTCCCCCGCCATTACTGTTCCTCCATTCTCAACCACCTCCCTCTCTCCATGGCCTTGCTATCCCACCACTATGCCCACCTGGTTCTGCCTCCAGGGCTACCAAAAGAAATTCTGAGCCCGGGTACTGCAACATCCTGTGAGACCACAGAATGTTGGGCATGGCTGCACCCATTTGTGGGTAGGCCTAGCATGTGAGACGCACCCACTCACTGGAGCATGGCATAGCATCCAGCAGCTGGGATTAAAGTAGTCACTACTGTATTAGGATGGCGGGACAGTCCCATAATATATCCATTTTTTATCAGGATGTATGTAGATGCTAAAATGTAACACACAATAATTAAAGTGCTACAACTTTATTTTGTACATCTCTCATGTGAATAACACAAACAAAATCTATTTTCTGTCATAGGAATAGATGTATGAAGGACTTAATCTTGACATAACATCAGGTTATCTTAAACACACACATACCGCAGTACATATCCTAACCCACTGCTCCATGCTCCTTCCTCACTATCTACCCCATCTGTGTCGCCCCTGTCTGTCTGCCCTTCCCCTTTAGAATGTAAGCTCTAACGAGCAGGGCCCTCGTCCCTCATGTGCTTCTCCTCCCCCTACGTATAGTATAATTTACTCCTAACTCCCCACAATGACACCTAACACCTGGTTGCTCATGTCCTGCTGCTTGTTATGCAGCTATGTTTATAAACCATGTCCTTGTCCTACATTGTTTTGTATTACTATTAACTGTTTTCTTGTGTGCTCATTTATGTACTGTGTAAGGCGCTGCGGAACCTTTGTGGCGCCATATAAATAAAGGATAATAATAATAATAATCTTCCGGCATCGGGATCTGAACCGCCGGCTGGCGGTCATTCATACTGATTCTGACACTACTATAGTTCGTTATATTTTGTCAGACATCCACAAGTATCATATACACAAGGCCGTCAGTAACCCACATAAGTTCATGTTATAATTAGACATTGTGCCAGGTATTATGTGTTGCAAACCAACGCAGTGTCTTGCTTCAAGCTTTTTCAAGGTAAGCCGAGCGTATACTGGATATGCCTTATATAGCCCCGGGTGTCCCATTTGACCAATCCTGAGTTGACAGGTTCCTTCCATCCAATAAATTTGTTACGTGTTGGAGTACCGCCCTATTCTTTTAGGCTGACATCTCTCCTATTGCTTGGAGACTGATGACGTTGTCGAAGCTGAATAATTGAGTGAGACAAGTTCAGTTTAAAATTTAATCGCAGCGATGCCATCTTGCGAATGGCCGCAAGACTCCATTTTAGAAATGCGATCGCAAGACGCCATTTTGCGAATGGCCGCCAAAGCGCCATTTTAGGTGAACTCACAATATAGTACATGTGGCGATATTTTTATTAGCACTATGCGATCGCTTCTTTCACCATTTTTCATACGCACAATTATACCCACAAGGGCGCTATTAAATAATCGCAATTAGCGAATGCATGAGACTTACTATGAAACCGCTGAAAAAGTAGCTTTATGCGCACGCATCTGCCCCAAATTATCTAGCGTCCTTATATCAAACCCCGAATACTCACACTACATATTCGCACACAAGGTTCCATTAGCATCAAATTGTATGATTCAAGTTAATTAAGTTAGTTTAAATGCAAAGAAATAGAGGTTTTTGATATCTAAGGTATTATACATGATAAGCAAGGTTATAGGCAGTTTAGGCAAGGTTATAGAGGTTCTAGGCAGGTGAATCTTAGAGGTTTATAGGCAAGAATATATATTAAAGGTTAATACTGACGATTCAACGTTTTCTATCAGAGCCTTTAGTCTACTGTGGATTCCTTGTGTTACTTAAGACCAGAGTAATAGATCTATGATTGCTTTAAGGTTATTTGGAATTATCAGTATATTCCAGTCTCTCTATTATGACTATATACATCTATCCAGATGATCTATTGTCATAATGTTATTTTCAACTGAGTGTTTTATTAATAAGTATATTACAAAGTGTAGATTAAGAAGAAACCCTAATCAATCACGTGATCATCCTACAGTGTTAGGTAATGGAGCCTTTTCAGGTTTACTTTTATCTATAGTCGATAAGTAGATCCCTTTTGATCATATATAGGCAACCTCAATTGATCTCCCAACATAAATCTATATTAGAGTAATATTTAATCCATATTCCACATTCACTTCTTAGTATTAGATCCCAAATATCATATTTATATATCATTATAGTCTTAACTAATATGGAAATATTACGGAAAACATTAAAATTAGTGTATTTATAGTAGGTTTATGTATATGTTATTATATATCAAAGATATATGTTTTCATTTACTTTTAAAAAATATACATGTGTGAAAAAATATAGAAATGGAAAAAGGAACCATATGAATATAGAAATAGTATCAGAATAATAATCTCAATGTCATGGATCTTTTAGTGTCATTATTCATAAATCACACACATTTTTTTTTTTATTATTTATTTATTGGGAAATCCTTTTCATAACAGAATTACATACATCCATATTTATAATTGGTTTGTATATCCACATGTCTGAGTCCATCTGAGGTCTGAATAATTGTCAGAGTATCATGGATCTCCTCCTAAGGTTTCAATTGAGATTGTGTATCAGTATACTGTAGGTGCCGGAGACTATATTTCTCTGATTCACTTGTAATTTGAAATAGTTATGTACCTAAAAAATGTCCTATATAAATTATATTAGCGAGTATAATTAATAGTGTGTGCTAAAACTGTGATTGATCCTAAGTGAGGTTATCAACTCCAAAATAAATTAAGTGTCTGTGTGCCCAGTGATATCCCTATATAAATTAATAAATAAAAAAATTCTTAATGGGAGATTTATTGAAATCAAGTTCTTCCATTGTTCAGCAAATACCATTCTAGGTGGTTTGCCATCAAGTAATGTGCTTATTAAAAATCCACCAAATAAAATAGTGAGGTTAAGAAAATATACATATATAAAGTGTAATAGAAAAAAAAAATCTACTTATATAAAAACTTGAAATAAAACCCTGTGCAAACAAAAAATGTGAAATAAAGTGGTGTGTTAATGAGTCATCACAGATGTGTAGTTCCAGTAACCTGTTAATCTCTTTTCTTTTATAGGATCTAGTATAAAGGGACATTATAGTTGTACTTGTTGTTACAACTCATACATGTTCTATAGGTATAGCATGGTGTGTTATGTGAGCAGATAGTTAATGGTATATAGTTTCTAACAGTATGACATTTAGTTCTTCTGCATGAGGTCTTTTTAAAGAAAGGTCCACTATTGTACTAATCAGGACTCATTGTTATTAGAATTATTTGCATATCATTTTTGTATCTAGTTCATTATTTCAAGAAGGCTACATAGCTGTTCTCATTTAGACCTTTTGGTGTTATGGTGTCCACAAGATATATGAATTTGTTTCTTGTCTCAAGATTTCACCATCCACGTCTCCTCTGATATTTACATTAATTTTTTTCATATCGTATGTTTTTAATGCACATGGGTTGCCCTCATGTTGTTTTCAAAAAAATGTATCAACTTTTTTTGTTCTCATTCTGCATTTTGCATGCTGCCCAAGTGTTCCAGAATCCTTTGTTTGAGCGGTCTTTTAGTTTTCCCAACATAATTTTTGTTACATGGGCATTGTAGATTATAGATCACTGCTGTCATGTTGAAATTTATGTTTATCTATACTGTATGCCATGTTTTGTTATATCTGTCACAGTAGGTGTCTTTGGGGATCATAGTTGGGCATGCTTTACATGTACCGCATCTTCTAGATCCTTTGTTAAAGTATAATGATTTTTTGGCGGATTCCAGATGACTCAGTTAAAACATCTTTGAGGTTTTTGGACTGTTTCCAACTTATTTGTATTTTGTCCCCCCGTGGTTGAGATAGATCTTTATCGGTGTGTAGCACCTTTATATGTTTAAGATATTTTGAATATACTTCCATTCATGGAAAATTTTTCCCACATACCTTTTTTCTTTGGCTTAGACGATTGTAGTTGATGAAAAAGGGGGTTGGGTGGGGTCCGCACTCGACAATCCAGTAAGGTCATATATCGAAATAACATCAGTGTCAATATTCAAAAACCAACATTGGGGTCTTAACTGAAATAAATTATAGTAAGACTTGGTTGGTGGTGCTACCAGACAGATTTGTAGAAATCACAAATAAACAAATATGAGTAGAAGCAAAAAGAACAAAGAAAGTCTTGCTGGTGCACTCTTAGGATGATGGAAATGAAACAAATGGAGAAATGAAAAAATATATATATTAATCACATTAAAACTTAACTTTTATTGGTAAATCTTAAGAGACAACACAGAGAACATATGAAAAGATGCAACTCTGGGTGTCTAAAATCTCAAAAAGTGAATGAGTACACATATAGAAATACCTACAATATTAATAATTCGTATGAGAACATGTCAAAGTATATATGATATCAATAATACATATGTAGGAGAGAAGATCTCATGTCAAAATATATATGATATCAATAATTCATATGTAGGAGAGAAGATCTGGGCGAAAGTATAAATACCCAATTCCTAGAATGTAATTGTACTAGGTCATTGGAGATATGAACCACCTTATTCTAATTGTACCATGTGTGAGCTATATTATCACTCTACCAATAATGAATTAAACAAACAAACAAAAACAACACACAGTCGCATCTGGATCTAGGTGTACATGTATACACTCTCACAAATCGTAATGCTTGTAAAAACGAGGTACTGAGAAAAAGTAGTTGAACATATAACAAATCCACAATAATTGATATCACAAAGATTAAGATATATGAGGTCATAAATAGAATAATTCACAGGCATACGTAAATTAGTACATCTCTGATTGAAGTGTATAAGTGCTTACAGTGATCATAATTGAATAAATAATTGCGTAAACACATAGAATGTGACTGTTCAGATATATTTAGACAACTAGTAATGTGTTTTTAAATGAAATACCTGACAGAAAAATCTGGATCCGTACCCAGTGCAACAGATCTACATATTAATGAACCCAAAAATCGCATAAATAAATAATTAGAAAGATTCAGTAACAAGTGTCATGGTTTAGGGATAGACAGATTTATCCATATAACATTGCTTTATATAGACACAGTCATAAAGTGCAATGTGCTTGTGATAATCAATAACCCATGATCGATAATCATGAAGAACATATGATAAATTGTTATAAAAAATTTTTCAAGTATTAAAGTGCTTGCAAATCGTTCATAGAAAATAAATACAGATATACCATAAACAGTGAGTAAAGTTGTAGTTGATGCCTGGTATAGGAGTTGGTATCTTTATGTGCCTGCTTTATAGTACTGCTACTATAACCCCAGGATTTTAACCTCCTGCTGAGTTCTTCCGATTTTCTTTGGAATGTATGTTTTTTGGAACAATTTCGTTTCATACGGAGGAATTCTCTCTTGGGTAGGCCTTTCAGAACTGGAGGAAAATGTGAGCTCATATTATGTAAAATACTGTTTGTAGAGGTTTTCTTACGGAACAGGTCTGATGCTGAAATGACCATCCTCCTCTATTGATAAGTGAGATATCCAAAAAGTTTACTTTTTCTCTACTGGCTTCATAGGTTAATTTCAGGTTGATTGTATTGAGTTTAGTCAAAATTTTTGCAAAAAGTTGTATCTCACCTTCCCAAAAGATCAGGAGGTCGTCAATGTACCTTAACCATAATATGATACTGCGCCCCTGGTAGTGGTCCACTTTATGAGGGCTCCAAGTGCCCCCGGTAGTGGTCCATTTTATGAGGGCCCCAAAATGGAGGCCAGGGAGTGGCCAAATAGAAAGATATCGTTGATGGTTCATTTTGTTGACACTGAACGATATGAACGATTTGGTCTATTATATTGTCCAAGTTGGCCTGCATGCATGGACGATGAAAGATATCTTTATTGTCCATGCGGGAACATTCATCGTTGGTCATTGTCAGGTTGGTGACTGCAAAAAAGTGAACGATATGAACAATATGAAAAGATATCGTTATCGTTCACATAAGTCGTATCGCGTGTACGCACCATTAGTCACAATTGTGCATAAAATCACAAATGTTAGGAAGAAATATCTACATTGGGGCTAGCCAGGGTGCGTGCATGTTAAGAATCAGTCCCTAAAAGACTATACTGTTTTAACCCTACCAACCATTACCCCTAAAAGAGACATTCACATCACAGCAGTACCCTGCAAATCTGTCGCTTTTTATCATGTGATTTCGATACTTGAGTTGCCTATGCTTTAGAGTGAGAATTTGCAAATCATAATATATTGTATATGCAAAATGTGACACAGGGACAGCGGGTAAAATAAGTATTTTATCAACATCATCAACATTTTTCTCAGTAAATATATTTGTAATGGGGCTATTGTAATTAAATTTTCACCAAATGTCAGCAACCCATGCAATCCACACATGCAAAGAAATCAAACCATAGATGTCCATAAATAATGTGTAATAATGTGAAATTACACAGGGAAAAAGTATTGAACACATGAAGAAAGGGAGGTGCAAAAAGGCATGGAAAGCTAAGACACCAGCTGAAATCTATCAGTAATTAGAAAGCAATCCTGCCCCTTTGTCAGTGCAAATTAATATACGTTGGTTCAGTCCCAACTGATGTCCTAAAAAAGGTGTCGAATTACCAAGGTGTCACACAAGAAACATCTCATGATGGGTAAAAGCAAAGAGCTCACTCAAGACTTTTGCAACCTTATTGTTGCAAAACATACTGATGGCATTGAATAAAGGAGGATTTCTAAACTTCTGAATGTTCCAATGAGCATTGTTGGGGCCATAATCAGGAAGTGGTAAGAACATCATTTCACCATAAACCGGCCACGATCAGGTGCTCCTCGCAATATATCAGAAGAGAAGTTGTCCAAGAGCCAAGGACCACTTGTGGAGAGCTTCATAAAGACCTGGAATTAGCAGGTACAATTGTTTCAAAGAAAACAAATAAGTAATACACTCAACCACCATGGCGTGCATGCACGCTCACCACGCAAGACTCTATTGCTGAAGAAAAATTATGTTGAAGCTCGTTTTAAGTTTGTTGCACAACATTTGGATAAGCATATAAAATCCTGGGAGAACATAGTCTGGTCAGATGAGACCAAAATTTAACTCTTTGGATGCCATAATACACACCATGTTTGGAGAAATTGCACTGCACCCCAAAAACACCATACCAACAGTGAAGTTTGGAGGTGGGGACATCATGGTGTGGGGCTGTTTTTCAGCATATGGTACTAGAATACTTCATATTATTGAAGGAAGGATGAATGGAAAAATGTATCGAGACATTCTTGATAAAATTCTGCTGCCATCTACCAGGATGCTGAAGATAAAATAACGGTGGACATTTCAGCAAGGACACTCAATTGGTTTCAGATAATGAAAATAAAGCTGCTAGAATGGCCCAGCCAATCACCTGACTTGAATCCAATTGAAAATCTATGTAAAGAACTAAAGACCAGAGTTCATAGAAGAGGCCCACGGAACCTTCAAGATTTGAAGACTGTTTGTGTGGAAGAATAAGCCAAAATCACATCTGAGCAATGCATGCGACTAGTTTCTCTATACAGGAGGCATCTTGAAGCTGTCATTACCAACAAAGGCTTTTGTACGAAGTATTAAATAAATTTCAGTAAGTGCGTTCAATACTTTTTCCCTGTGTTATTACACACAACCTAAAATTTATGGACGTCTATGGAAGTGGTTCACAAACTTGTTCGAATCACGGCGCCCTAGACTATCAGTAATTTTTTAATTAAATAAAGTCAATTGTGTCATCCTTGTTCAGTTATGTGATGGTTGACAGGGGTGTGCTTCTTTTGGTCCACATATTGTTTGATTGGCAGCCATTAGCACAGGTTTTGCCTCTCACACTGACTAAAAATCATTTTATTTGATACTTGACCACCAACCTGAGGCACCCCTGCAAATGCCATACAGCAACCAGTTTGGGAATCACTGGTCTATGGTTTGATTTCTTTGCATGTGTGTATTGTATATGTGTTTACTGAGAAAAATGTTGATGTGTTCAATACTTATTTTACCTGCTGTATGTTACAATACATTGAAACAGCAGGAATTACTTAGGCATTAAACAACATAATACTGGAGCATATCGGCAAATGCTATTAGGCAAAATTCCCCTGGCACCCGCTCTGGACTAGTGAATCAATCATTCACTACTTTCCAACGGTGGATTGGTAGATGAAACATCTTAAACTTTGATGTGCCAAGCAGATGTAAAGTAAATGGGTATTGGATTGTGGGTCTGCATCATCTGAGGTTGCAACCAGACAAAATCAATAAAAAAAAAAAAAGAAAAAAGAAAATAGGCAGACTGGAGGAACACCACAGTCTCTATAAGCAAATCCAACTGGTGCTTCTTCCTTCTTTTCTGTGAGGATGGTGATACCTGCAGTTAAGATCCTAAACAGCTGTACTTTGTGCTGTTTTAAGAGTGGCAGAAAAACAATGTGCAACTAGTCACTGTGGGTAACAAGGTAATAGTTATTGAGTATTAAGAGACATACAGGCTGCTATCTTTGTGCAAATAGATCTTATAGGCTCTGATGCCATAATTCCAATTAACACTATTTCAAAGTGGTCAGATTGACTGAGAAACAGACCAGAGGCAGCATGTGTATCCTCCTGTACCTAAACTAGCAGCTGAAAAAAAAAAATTGTTGTTGCAGCAACGAGTTCTCACAGAAAAGTTCAGTTTGCACAGAATGCAGAGCTGGCAATAAATGCAAGATACATGCATCTCTAATAGGATATGCTCGTGCTTCACTCAAATATATGTGCTTGTGTATACACCAGGAAATGTGGCTTCACAATGGTAGATACACAATTCATACACAATTTGTGGTACATGAATGGGCAGCATTATGAATAACTAATAAAGGTTGTATTCACCATGCAAAAGGAAAACTAAAGCTACAGAATCAAAATTACAGGACTCAAATTTTAAATCAATGCTCATATCACCTTAGTCTTGGAAAGATAATGTTGCACTGATTGATTGCTACAGAACGACTGCTACAAATATTAAAATAGAACGCTGCTTTGAGCCAACTACAGTGGGAGTGATATAACCAAGTGACTGTTGATCGTCATAATTAGGTCATGAGTCTTTCTTGTGGTCAGCATGGAATGCATTCACCCTTACACATCTCCCCATCTTATGCTTATTAGCGCAAAGAGACGGAAATTCAAACTAGCCTCATTCGTCGTGGATGCACTCGCAATTTTTTGTGCAAACTAAAGTCATTTTTAGGGTTGAAAAAAGGCAAATTGTTTTCTACTAATTCTGCATGAGCCCCACAGAAAGTAAATCCTAGAATAGGCTCAAAAATATACCCTTTTAAACAGTCAAAGCCAGTCTCACTTCTCAGCTAAGGAGCTAGAATGAACTTTCTTTGAGAATCAGTGAAGTTTGCCCTGCAAAATACACTAGGGATAAAGAGGTGCACACATCCCCAAACACGCAAGATATTACAACAGATGTGACCTCTCAGCTGATGTGTAGAACTGAAAGTCCCAGCATATCACTGGAGGGGAAGCTGGTAGGTACTGGCGAGATGCATAACAGGTTTTGGTATTTTGAAGCCAAAATGACAGGTGGGCAGAGTCTGTATAAATCAACATGAGAATGAACTGAAACAGTTGATGATTTTATGGGATTTTATTAACGGCAGTCACATTCAGTACAGCGCACGCAGAAAGTGAGTACTTTACATTTTCAGCTCCAACAAGCAAAGCGGCAACTTCGTTAATATAACCCAAAGTCTATCAGACAAACAAGATCTTTATTAAAAGGTCTTAAAAAAGAAATACAAATACAGAAGCAAAAATAAAAAAGCAGACAGATACAAAGAAATAGGGGTTTGGCATACAATGCTAATCTTTGTACTTTAATTCTTTATCCTGGGCACACACTGGCCAATATATTGGCCGATCAATGGATCAGCCCATATATCTGCTGGCCGTCGGCCAGTGTGTACTGACGATTTGTCTGTAAACCGTGTCATTCAGACATATCACATTGGCTGTGTGCACAGCAGTTGCTGCAGACAGTCCATACACACACAGCAGCAGCTGCGGGGAGGGGGGCGACCCCGCCCACAACGCATCAGTGGGACCCGCGGCTGCCGGGTAGATTATGGCTGTTCAGTGTGTATGAACGACCATCATCTAATGATATATCTGCAGATCAGTCAATCTGCAAATATATCTTTCAGGTGTGTACCCACAATAAGGCTTTTCTTATTGCTTCATGCACACAATGGATAGTGGGTATAAAGGATTACCTATGCCTATAATTATTTAAAGGGTGGTTTAAGGAATCTGGTTGAAACGTCTAACACATTTAACAGGCTTGTAAATATAATTTTTTATTTTGTCCTTCCAACAGTATTTTTGGCAGCACATTACAGTTTAGGGAACTTGGTATAGAATGAGTTTCAATAAGAGAATGTATGGTCACCTCATATAAAACAGCTTTAATTCCACTTCCCCTATAACAGCAGATTCCAAATCATGACAAAAAGGCATTTTTCAACACATATGCAGCTTGTATATCATACTTTAATATGTATACAGATAACTTGTATGTTTACATGCAATTCTTTTTAGAAAGGCTATGACAGGCCTTTCTTTTTGGCACTGAGCACATACTATCCTTAGTTGTGCTACACGCTGCTGCTGACAAGGGTTATCGGCATGCATGTGGCAGCCTGCTCTATGTACATAGCACCACAGAGGTTACATTCACACTACACCTTGCAGCGCTGCTTTTTCGACATTGCTGCCATACAGCTAAATACGCAGCAGGCTGCCTGTCACTGACCCTACACACTGCTGCTTCACCATTGCAGCCGCTGCCACAGTATCAGGGTGTCCTGACACGTGTATTAGCCAGCGAGTACACTACTGTGTAGTGCAGCCAGCGTTTCTTCCAGCCTCGAGAGAGAAGAATAATGGAGTCCGCCTGACGAGTTATATAAAGGCACCGCCGTCTTGACGCGCCTTGGATTACAAGGCAATCAAACACCGGCGGCAGAGGTCAAGGGGATGTGGGCGGGATGAGCGTCTCCGCATAACCGTAAGGCAAACCTTTCTTCAGTTATCTATGGCATCCTGGAGGGGTCAAAATAAGCTCAAAGCAAAGCAAAGATATTCAAGCATAGTGCAGGAAGGATGAGTGCTTATGTGTGTATATTAGGGGTGAGCGGGTTCGGATTTCTGAAATCCGAACCCCCCCCCGAGCCCCCCGATCCGAGTCAGGCTCGACTTTTCCCGCCTGACTCGGATCTGAAATCGAGGCAAAACGTCATCATCCCGCCTTCCGGGTCTCGCGGGTTTTGGATCCTATATAAGGTACTCGCGTCGGCGCCATTTTCTCACTCGGCTGTGGACAGTGAAGAGGGAGGGTGGGAGTTAGGGCTGGCTGGGCTGTGTAGTGTAGTGTAGTGTAGTGCTGTGCTGTGCTGCGCTGTGCTGCTGTTGTCCACTACTTCAAAGTCCATAGGGGCTGGCTGTGTTGTGCTGTGCTGCTGTTGTTAATAGGGGCTGTGTCCACTACAAAGTCCATAGGGGCTGGCTGGACTGTGTTGTGCAGTCAGTTCTCCATAGGGGTTGTGTCCACTCCAAAGTCCTGTGCAGTGTCCCAGTCCTAAAGGGGTGCTGTAGTGTTGTCCAGGGGGTGCTCTGTCCATCAGGGGTGCTCCCCCCAAGTGCTAAAAAAATAATATTTTTTGTGTGTTTGTGAATTGTGTGCGCAGTAGCCGCACGTGCATCAACAAAGTAGTGCCAAGCGTGCGCCTGTGTCATAAGTAAAGGGCCGGCTGGCTTGACCGTTAAAGGGTGCTGTAACCCCCAAAGTACACTCCAGTCCAAACCAAAAAAATATATATTTTTTCTGTGTTTGTGAATTGTATGCGCAGTAGCCGCACGTGCATCAACAAAGTAGTGCCAAGCGTGCGCCTGTGTCATAAGTAAAGGGCCGGCTGGCTTGACCGTTAAAGGGTGCTGTAACCCCCAAAGTACACTCCAGTCCAAACCAAAAAAATATATATTTTTTCTGTGTTTGTGAATTGTATGCGCAGTAGCCGCACGTGCATCAACAAAGTAGTGCCAAGCGTGCGCCTGTGTCATAAGTAAAGGGCCGGCTGGCTTGACCGTTAAAGGGTGCTGTAACCCCCAAAGTACACTCCAGTCCAAACCAAAAAAAAAAATATTTTCTGTGTTTGTGAATTGTGTGCGCAGTAGCCGCACGTGCATCAACAAAGTAGTGCCAAGCGTGCGCCTGTGTCATAAGTAAAGGGGCGGCTGTCTTGACTGTTAAAGGGTGCTGTAACCCCCAAAGTACACTCCAGTCCAAACCAAAAAAAAAAAAATTTTTTCTGTGTTTCTGAATTGTGTGCGCAGTAGCCGCACGTGCATCAACAAAGTAGTGCCAAGCGTGCGCCTGTGTCATAAGTAAAGGGCCGGCTGGCTTGACCGTTAAAGGGTGCTGTAACCCCCAAAGTACACTCCAGTCCAAACCAAAAAAAAAAATTATTTTCTGTGTTTGTGAATTGTGTGCGCAGTAGCCGCACGTGCATCAACAAAGTAGTGCCAAGCGTGCGCCTGTGTCATAAGTAAAGGGGTGGCTGGCTTGACCGTTAAAGGGTGCTGTAACCCCCAAAGTACACTCCAGTCCAAACCAAAAAAAAAAATATTTTTTCTGTGTTTGTGAATTGTGTGCGCAGTAGCCGCACGTGCATCAACAAAGTAGTGCCAAACGTGCGCCTGTGTCATAAGTAAAGGGCCGGCCGGCTTGACCGTTAAAGGGTGCTGTAACCCCCAAAGTACACTCCAGTCCAAACCAAAAAAAAAATTATTTTCTGTGTTTGTGAATTGTGTGCGCAATAGCCGCACGTGCATCAACAAAGTAGTGCCAAGCGTGCGCCTGTGTCATAAGTAAAGGGCCGGCTGGCTTGTCCGTTAAAGGGTGCTGTAACCCCCAAAGTACACTCCAGTCCAAACCAAAAAAAAAATAATTTTCTGTGTTTGTGAATTGTGTGCGCAGTAGCCGCACGTGCATAAACAAATTAGTGCCAAGCGTGCGCCTGTGTCATAAGTAAAGGGCCGGCTGGCTTGACCGTTAAAGGGTGCTGTAACCCCCAAAGTACACGCCAGTCCAAACCAAAAAAATATATATTTTTTCTGTGTTTGTGAATTGTGTGCGCAGTAGCCGCACGTGCATCAACAAAGTAGTGCCAAGCGTGCGCCTGTGTCATAAGTAAAGGGCCGGCTGGCTTGACCGATAAAGGGTGCTGTAACCCCCAAAGTACACTCCAGTCCAAACCAAAAAAAAAATAATTTTCTGTGTTTGTGAATTGTGTGCGCAGTAGCCGCACGTGCATCAACAAAGTAGTGCCAAGCGTGCGCCTGTGTCATAAGTAAAGGGCCGGCTGGCTTGACTGTTAAAGGGTGCTGTAACCCCCAAAGTACACTCCAGTCCAAACCAAAAAAAAAAATATTTTCTGTGTTTGTGAATTGCGTGCGCAGTAGCGGCACGTGCATCAACAAATTAGTGCCAAGCGTGCGCCTGTGTCATAAGTAAAGGGGCGGCTGGCTTGACCGTTAAAGGGTGCTGTAACCCCCAAAGTACACTCCAGTCCAAACCAAAAAAAAAAATATTTTTTGTGTTCGTGAATTGTGTGCGCAGTAGCCGCACGTGCATCAACAAAGTAGTGCCAAGCGTGCGCCTGTGTCATAAGTAAAGGGCCGGCTGGCTTGACCGTTAAAGGGTGCTGTAACCCCCAAAGTACACTCCAGTCCAAACCAAAAAAATATATATTTTCTGTGTTTGTGAATTGTGTGCGCAGTAGTCGCACGTGCATCAACAAAGTAGTGCCAAGCGTGTGCCTGTGTCATAAGTAAAGGGCCGGCTGGCTTGACCGTTAAAGGGTGCTGTAACCCCCAAAGTACACTCCAGTCCAAACCAAAAAAAAATTATTTTCTGTGTTTGTGAATTGTGTGCGCAATAGCCGCACGTGCATCAACAAAGTAGTGCCAAGCGTGCACCTGTGTCATAAGTAAAGGGCCGGCTGGCTTGACCGTTAAAGGGTGCTGTAACCCCCAAAGTACACTCCAGTCCAAACCAAAAAAAAAAATATTTTCTGTGTTTGTGAATTGTGTGCGCAGTAGCCGCACGTCCATCAACAAAGTAGTGCCAAGCGTGCGCCTGTGTCATAAGTAAAGGGCCGGCTGGCTTGACCGTTAAAGGGTGCTGTAACCCCCAAAGTACACTCCAGTCCAAACCAAAAAAAAAATTTTTTTCTGTGTTTGTGAATTGTGTGCGCAGTAGCCGCACGTGCATCAACAAAGTAGTGCCAAGCTTGCGCCTGTGTCATAAGTAAAGGGCCGGCTGGCTTGACCGTTAAAGGGTGCTGTAACCCCCAAAGTACACTCCAGTCCAAACCAAAAAAAAAATTATTTTCTGAGTTTGTGAAATGTGTGCGCAGTAGCCGCACGTGCATCAACAAAGTAGTGCCAAGCGTGCGCCTGTGTCATAAGTAAAGGGCCGGCTGGCTTGACCGTTAAAGGGTGCTGTAACCCCCAAAGTACACTCCAGTCCAAACCAAAAAAAAAAATATTTTTTCTGTGTTTGTGAATTGTGTGCGCAGTAGCCGCACGTGCATCAACAAAGTAGTGCCAAGCGTGCGCCTGTGTCATAAGTAAAGGGCCGGCTGGCTTGACCGTTAAAGGGTGCTGTAACCCCCAAAGTACACTCCAGTCCAAACCAAAATAAAAACCATTTTCTGTGTTTGTGAATTGTGTGCGCAGTAGCCGCACGTGCATAAACAAAGTAGTGCCAAGCGTGCACCTGTGTCATAAGTAAAGGGCCGGCTGGCTTGACCGTTAAAGGGTGCTGTAACCCCCAAAGTACACTCCAGTCCAAACCAAAAAAAAATAATATTTTCTGTGTTTGTGAATTGTGTGCGCAGTAGCCGCACGTGCATCAACAAAGTAGTGCTAAGCGTGCGCCTGTGTCATAAGTAAAGGGCCGGCAGGCTTGACCATTAAAGGGTGCTGTAACCCCCAAAGTACACTCCAGTCCAAACCAAAAAAAAATATATTTTCTGTGTTTGTGAATTGTGTGCGCAGTAGCCGCACGTGCATCAACAAAGTAGTGCCAAGCGTGCGCCTGTGTCATAAGTAAAGGGCCGGCTGGCTTGACCGTTAAAGGGTGCTGTAACCCCCAAAGTACACTCCAGTCCAAACCAAAAAAAAAAATATTTTTTCTGTGTTTGTGAATTGTGTGCGCAGTAGCCGCACGTGCATCAACAAAGTAGTGCCAAGCGTGCGCCTGTGTCATAAGTAAAGGGCCGGCTGGCTTGACCGTTAAAGGGTGCTGTAACCCCCAAAGTACACTCCAGTCCAAACCAAAATAAAAACCATTTTCTGTGTTTGTGAATTGTGTGCGCAGTAGCCGCACGTGCATAAACAAAGTAGTGCCAAGCGTGCACCTGTGTCATAAGTAAAGGGCCGGCTGGCTTGACCGTTAAAGGGTGCTGTAACCCCCAAAGTACACTCCAGTCCAAACCAAAAAAAAATAATATTTTCTGTGTTTGTGAATTGTGTGCGCAGTAGCCGCACGTGCATCAACAAAGTAGTGCTAAGCGTGCGCCTGTGTCATAAGTAAAGGGCCGGCAGGCTTGACCATTAAAGGGTGCTGTAACCCCCAAAGTACACTCCAGTCCAAACCAAAAAAAAAAATATTTTCTGTGTTTGTGAATTGTGTGCGCAGTAGCCGCACGTGCATCAACAAAGTAGTGCCAAGCGTGCGCCTGTGTCATAAGTAAAGGGCCGGCTGGCTTGACCGTTAAAGGGTGCTGTAACCCCCAAAGTACACTCCAAACCAAATAAAAAAATATTTTCTGTGTTTGTGAATTGTGTGCGCTGAAGCGGCACGTGCATCAACAAAGTAGTGCCAAGCGTGCGCCTGTGTCATAAGTAAAGGGCCGGCTGGCCTGACCGTTAAAGGGTGCGGTAACCCCCAAAGTACACTCCAAACCAAATAAAAAAATATTTTCTGTGTTTGTGAATTGTGTGCGCAGTAGCCGCACGTGCATCAACAAAGTAGTGCCAAGCTTGCGCCTGTGTCATAAGTAAAGGGCCGGCTGGCTTGACCGTTAAAGGGTGCTGTAACCCCCAAAGTACACTCCAAACCAAATAAAAAAATATTTTCTGTGTTTGTGAATTGTGTGCGTAGTAGCCGCACGTGCATCAACAAAGTAGTGCCAAGCGTGCGCCTGTGTCATAAGTAAAGGGCCGGCTGGCTTGACCGTTAAAGGGTGCTGTAACCCCCAAAGTACACTCCAAACCAAATAAAAAAATATTTTCTGTGTTTGTGAATTGTGTGCGCAGTAGCCGCACGTGCATCAACAAAGGAGCAGCGCCAAGCGTGCGCCTGTGTCCCATAAGTAAAGGGCCGGCTGGCTCATTTCTTAAAGGGTGGTGTAACCCACAAAGTGCACTACTCTCCAGCAAAAATAAAAAAATATTTTCTGTGTTTGTGCGCGCCTTAGCCGCACGTATATATCAAATCGATATAACATAAATGGAGGACCAAACTTTCTCCGATAAAAATAAAATAGAGAAAGATCAAGAACCACTTCCTCCTAGTGCTGAAGCTGCTCCCACTAGTCATGACATAGACGATAACATGCCATCAACGTCGTCTGCCAAGGCCGATGCCCAATGTCATAGTAGAAGCCACATACAATCCCAAATGACAAAGTTCAGGAAAATGACCTTAAAAAAAACATTTAAATCATCTGAAGAGAAACGTAAACTTGCCAATATGCCATTTATGACACGGAGTGGCAAGGAACGGCTAAGGTCTTTCCCTATGACTAGTGTGTGTCATACTAGTATGACTAGTATGTTCATGACTAGTGATTCAGCTTCACATGACGATGGAAGCCCTCCTCCCGCTAAAAAAATCAAACGAGTTAAGCTGGCAAAAGCACAGCAAAAAACTGTGCGTTCTAAGAAGATATCACAAATCCCCAAGGAGAGTCCAAGTGTGGTGGTGGTTGCGATGCCTGACCTTCCCAGCACTGGACAGGAAGAGGTGGCTCTTTCCACCATTTGCCTGCCCCCTGCAAGTGCTGAAAGGAGCACCCACAGTCCACTTGCTGATATGCAAATTGAAGATGTCACTGTTGAAGTACAACAGGATGAGGATACTGGTGTAGCTGGCGCTGAGGAGGAAGTTGGCGAGGAGGATTCTGATGGTGATGTGGTTTGTTTAAATCAGGCTCCGGGGGAGACAGTTGTTGTCCGTGGGATGAAAAAGCCCATCACGGTCATGCCTGGGCAGAAGACCAAACATTCCACCTCTTTGGTCTGGCAATATTTCTATCCAAATCCGGACAACAGCTGTCTTGCCATATGTACCATATGTAAACGTGGAATAAGTAGGGGTAGGGACGTTAACCACCTAGGAACATCCTCCCTTATACGGCACCTACAGCGCGTTCATAATAAGTTACTGTCAAGTTCAGAAACTTTGGCTAAGACCGTAAGCAGTCCAGGGACACCTAAATCCCGTTGTCCTGATGTATCCAAGCGCCTGCAAACCACACCGTCAACTCCCTCCTCGTCAATTTCCTCCTTAGTCAGGATCGGAAGTAGTTCTGCAGGCCATGTCACTGGCATGACTGACTCTCCTTTCCGGGATTCCTCCGGAGGATCCTGCATTGCTACGCCTCCTGCCGCCGCTGCTGCTGTTGCTGCTGCTGGGAGTCGTTCATCATCCCAGAGAGGAAGTAGGAACACCACTACTTTTACTAAACAATTGACCCTCCAACAGTCCTTTAAGTACGACAGCAGTCATCCTGAAGCAAAACGTATAACTGAGGCCTTGACTGCTATGTTGGTGTTAGATGTGCATCCGGTATCCGCCATTAGTGCAGTGGGATTTAGACAATTGATGGAGGTAGTGTGTCCCCGGTTCCAAATCCCGTCTAGATTCCACTTCACTAGGCAGGCGATACCGAAACTGTACAGAAACGTCAACAAAAGTGTCCTCAGTGTCCTGAAAAATGCCGTTGTACCCAATGTCCACTTAACCACGGACATGTGGACAAGTGGAACAGGGCAGACTAAGGACTATATGACTGTGACAGCCCACTGGGTAGATGTATCACCTTATGCAGCAACAGCAGCAGCGTCACCAGTAGCAGCATCTCAGAAATGCCAGCTCGTTCCAAGGCAGGCTACGCTGTGTATCACCGGTTTCAGTAAGAGGCACACCGCCGACAACCTCTTAGAGAAACTGAGGGAAATCATCGCCCAGTGGCTTACCCCACTTAGACTCTCCTGGGGATTTGTGATATCTGACAACGCCACCAATATTGTGCGGGCATTACATCTGGGCAAATTCCAGCACGTCCCATGTTTTGCTCACACAATAAACTTGGTGGTGCAGAATTTTCTGAAAAGCGACAGGGACGTGCAGGAGACGCTTTGGGTGGCCCGAAAAATTTCTGCCCACTTTCGCCATTCAGCGACTGCGTGCCGAAGACTGGAGCGCCAGCAAACACTCTTGAACCTGCCCCGCCATCATCTGAAGCAAGAGGTTGTGACGCGGTGGAACTCAACCCTCTATATGCTTCAGAGGATGGAGGAGCAGCAAAAGGCCATTCAAGCGTATACATCCACCTATGACATAGGCAAAGGAGGGGGTATGCACCTGACTCAAGCACAGTGGAGAATGATTTCCGTATTGTGCAAGGTTCTCCAGCCCTTCGAACTTGCCACACGTGAAGTCAGTTTAGACACTGCCAGCTTGAGTCAGGTCATTCCCCTCATCAGGCTTTTGCAGAAGCAGCTGGAGAAAGTGAAGGAGGAACTAAGACAGAGCGATTCCGCTCAGCATGTGGGACTTGTGGATGAAGCCCTTCTTTCGCTTTGCCAGGATTCCAGGGTGGTCAATCTGTTGAAATCAGACCACTACATTTTGGCCACCGTGCTCGATCCTAGGTTTAAAGCCTATGTGGTGTCTCTCTTTCCAGCCGACACAAGCCTGCAGAGGTGCAAAGACCTGCTGGTGAAAACACTGTCAGCTGAAGCGGAACGTGACACGTCAACAGCTCCTTCTTCATTTTCTCCCGCAACTGGGGCTGCCAGGAAAAAACGTAGGTATCCTAAGCAACCCGCTGGCGGTGATGCAGGGCAGGCAGGACCAAGTTTGGACATCTGGTCCGGACTGAAGGACCTGGCAACAATTTCTGACATGTCTACTGTCACTGCATATGATACTGTCATCATTCACAGAATGGTGGAGGATTACATCGGTGACAGCATCCAAGTAGGCATGTCAGATAGTCCATACCTGTACTGGCAAGAAAAAGAGGCAATTTGGAGGCCCCTGTACAAACTGGCTCTATTTTACCTGAGTTGCCCCCCCTCCAGTGTGTACTCCGAAAGAGTGTTTAGTGCAGCCGGGAACCTTGTCAGCGAAAGGCGTAGGAGGTTGCTTCCACAAAATGTGGAGAAGATGATGTTCATAAAAATGAATTATCAACTCTTCCAGGGAGACCAGCCTCCAGAACGTGCAGAGGGACCTGTGGTGGTGGATTCCAGCGGGGACGAGTTAATACTCTGTGAGGATGAGGATGTACACAACACTGAAGAGGGTGAGGAATCGGTGGATGAGGATGAGGACGACATCTTGAATCCGTAGAGCCAGTTTGTGCAGGGACAGATTAATTGCCAGCTTGTTTTGTGGGGGCCCAAACGAACCAATCATTTCAGCCACAGTCGTGTGGCAGACCCTGGCGCTGAAATGATTGGTTTGTTAAAGTGTGCATGTCCTGTTTATACAACATAAGGGTGGGTGGGAGGGCCCAAGGACAATTCCATCTTGCACCTCTTTTTTTTCTCTTGAATTATGTACTGTTTGGGGCCTAGTTTTTCAAACTGCCATCCTGTCTGCCACTGCAGTGTCACTCCTAGATGGGCCACGTGTTTGTGCCGCCCACTCGTGTCGCTTAGCATAGTCATCCATCTACCTTGGTGCAACCTTTTGGACATAAAAACACTATTGTGAGGTGTGAGGTGTTCAGAATAGACTGGAAATGAGTGGAAATTTAGGTTTTTGAGGTTAATAATAGCATAGGAGCAGAAAAATCAACACATTCTGTGATTTTAGCTGTTTTTATGCTTTTTTTAAAAATAATACAGATCCAAAACCCAGAACCCAAAACACCGAAGGGTGGTTTTGGCAAAACCAATCCAGATCCAAAACACGAAGAAAGATCCAGATCCAAAACACAAAACACGAAAAGTGGCCGGTGCACACCCCTAGTGTATATGTATGTATATATATATGTATATATATATATATATGGAGAGAGAGAGAGACATAGATATAAAGCTAGACATAGATAGAATATAAATTTTTTTTATATAATTTTGTTTTTTCCAATAGCCATCTGCAATGGTGTGATATGTAGCTTGAAATAAACAAACAGCAGCACTCAGTGATTTCCAAATAGTCATAGTGTATTAAGTTATGTCATATAACAGCCGGTGTTTTTCGGGCTCACATGCCCCTTTGTAAAGGTGACTAAGGGGCATATGAGCCCCAAAATGACGGCTGCAAAGTTCCCTCAGGCAGACCTGCAATGTCCCCTGCAAATTCACAGCAGGCAGTCTTTTAAGTAAAATATTGTCCTGCACAGCGCATGGACCATCTCTGCGCAGTACGTGTGTGTGACGTGTATATATATATATAATAGTATAGCCTTCCGGTTGCTTGGCTACCTCTACCTTACATTCATATTGCTCCCTCCCCCACACGCTTCTCTGTCTCCCAGGTGGAATCTCCATGGAGGAATGTGTGGGGAGGCAGCAGTGTTTAAGATAAACAAGTGATGAGAAGGAATATATATATATATTAGGGGTGAGCGGGTTCGGATTTCTGAAATCCGAGCCCCCCCGATCCGAGGCCGATCCGAGTCAGGCTCGACTTTTCCCGCCTGACTCGGATCTGAAATCGAGGCAAAACGTCATCATCCCGCCTTCCGGGTCTCGCGGGTTTTGGATCCTATATAAGGTACCCGCGTCGGCGCCATTTTCTCACTCGGCTGTGGACAGTGATGAGGGAGGGTGGGAGTTAGGGCTGGCTGGGCTGTGTAGTGTAGTGTAGTGCAGAGTATTGTTGTGCTGTGCTGCGCTGTGCTGCTGTTGTCCACTACTTCAAAGTCCATAGGGGCTGGCTGTGTTGTGCTGTGCTGCTGTTGTTAATAGGGGCTGTGTCCACTACTTCAAAGTCCATAGGGGCTGGCTGGACTGTGTTGTGCAGTCAGTTCTCCATAGGGGCTGTGTCCACTCCAAAGTCCTGTGCAGTGTCCCAGTCCTAAAGGGGTGCTGTAGTGTTGTCTAGGGGGTGCTCTGTCCATCAGGGGTGCTCCCCCCAAGTGCTAAAAAAATAATATTTTTTGTGTGTTTGTGAATTGTGTGCGCAGTAGCCGCACGTGCATCAACAAAGTAGTGCCAAGCGTGCGCCTGTGTCATAAGTAAAGGGCCGGCTGGCTTGACCGTTAAAGGGTGCTGTAACCCCCAAAGTACACTCCAGTCCAAACCAAAAAAAATAATTTTTTTTCTGTGTTTGTGAATTGTGTGCGCAGTAGCCGCACGTGCATCAACAAAGTAGTGCCAAGCGTGCGCCTGTGTCATAAGTAAAGGGCCGGCTGGCTTGACCGTTAAAGGGTGCTGTAACCCCCAAAGTACACTCCAAACCAAATAAAAAAATATTTTCTGTGTTTGTGAATTGTGTGCGCAGTAGCCGCACGTGCATCAACAAAGTAGTGCCAAGCGTGCGCCTGTGTCATAAGTAAAGGGCCGGCTGGCTTGACCGTTAAAGGGTGCTGTAATCCCCAAGTACACTCCAAACCAAATAAAAAAATATTTTCTGTGTTTGTGAATTGTGTGCGCAGTAGCCGCACGTGCATCAACAAAGGAGCAGCGCCAAGCGTGCGCCTGTGTCCCATAAGTAAAGGGCCGGCTGGCTGGACTGTGTTGTGCAGTCAGTTCTCCATAGGGGCTGTGTCCACTCCAAAGTCCTGTGCAGTGTCCCAGTCCTAAAGGGGTGCTGTAGTGTTGTCCAGGGGGTGCTCTGTCCATCAGGGGTGCTCCCCCCAAGTGCTAAAAAAATAATATTTTTTGTGTGTTTGTGAATTGTGTGCGCAGTAGCCGCAAGTGCATCAACAAAGTAGTGCCAAGCGTGCGCCTGTGTCATAAGTAAAGGGCCGGCTGGCTTGACCGTTAAAGGGTGCTGTAACCCCCAAAGTACACTCCAGTCCAAACCAAAAAAAAATATATTTTTTCTGTGTTTGTGAATTGTGTGCGCAGTAGCCGCACGTGCATCAACAAAGTAGTGCCAAGCGTGCGCCTGTGTCATAAGTAAAGGGCCGGCTGGCTTGACCGTTAAAGGGTGCTGTAACCCCCAAAGTACACTCCAGTCCAAACCAAAAAAAAAAATGTTTCTGTGTTTGTGAATTGTGTGCGCAGTAGCCGCACGTGCATCAACAAAGTAGTGCCAAGCGTGCGCCTGTGTCATAAGTAAAGGGCCGGCTGGCTTGACCGTTAAAGGGTGCTGTAACCCCCAAAGTACACTCCATTCCAAACCAAATAAAAAAATATTTTCTGTGTTTGTGAATTGTGTGCGCAGTAGCCGCACGTGCATCAACAAAGTAGTGCCAAGCGTGCGCCTGTGTCATAAGTAAAGGGCCGGCTGGCCTGACCGTTAAAGGGTGCTGTAACCCCCAAAGTACACTCCAAACCAAAAAAAAATATATTTTCTGTGTTTGTGAATTGTGTGCGCAGTAGCCGCACGTGCATCAACAAAGTAGTGCCAAGCATGCGCCTGTGTCATAAGTAATGGGCCGGCTGGCTTGACCATTAAAGGGTGCTGTAACCCCCAAAGTACACTCCAGTCCAAACCAAAAAAAAAAATATTTTCTGTGTTTGTTAATTGTGTGCACAGTAGCCGCACGTGCATCAACAAAGTAGTGCCAAGCGTGCGCCTGTGTCATAAGTAAAGGGCCGGCTGGCTTGACTGTTAAAGGGTGCTGTAACCCCTAAAGTACACTCCAGTCCAAACCAAATAAAAAAATATTTTCTGTGTTTGTGAATTGTGTGCGCAGTAGCCGCACGTGCATCAACAAAGTAGTGCCAAGCGTGCGCCTGTGACATAAGTAAAGGGCCGGCTGACTTGACCGTTAAAGGGTGCTGTAACCCCCAAAGTACACTCCAAACCAAATAAAAAATATTTTCTGTGTTTGTGAATTGTGTGCGCAGTAGCCGCACGTGCATCAACAAAGGAGCAGCGCCAAGCGTGCGCCTGTGTCATAAGTAAAGGGCCGGCTGGCTTGACCATTAAAGGGTGCTGTAACCCCCAAAGTACACTCCAGTCCAAACCAAAACAAATATTTTCTGTGTTTGTGAATTGTGTGCGCAGTAGCCGCACGTGCATCAACAAAGTAGTGCCAAACGTGCGCCTGTGTCATAAGTAAAGGGCCGGCTGGCTTGACCGTTAAAGGTTGCTTTAACCCCCAAAGTACACTCCAGTCCAAACCAAATAAAAAAATATTTTCTGTGTTTGTGAATTGTGTGCGCAGTAGCCGCACGTGCATCAACAAAGTAGTGCCAAGCGTGCGCCTGTGTCATAAGTAAAGGGCCGGCTGGCTTGACCGTTAAAGGGTGCTGTAACCCCCAAAGTACACTCCAAACCAAATAAAAAAATATTTTCTGTGTTTGTGAATTGTGTGCGCAGTAGCCGCACGTGCATCAACAAAGGAGCAGCGCCAAGCGTGCGCCTGTGTCCCATAAGTAAAGGGCCGGCTGGCTCATTTCTTAAAGGGTGGTGTAACCCACAAAGTGCACTACTCTCCAGCAAAAATAAAAAAATATATTCTGTGTTTGTGTGCGCCTTAGCCGCACGTATATATCAAATCGATATAACATAAATGGAGGACCAAACTTTCTCCGATAAAAATAAAATAGAGAAAGATCAAGAACCACTTCCTCCTAGTGCTGAAGCTGCTCCCACTAGTCATGACATAGACGATAACATGCCATCAACGTCGTCTGCCAAGGCCGATGCCCAATGTCATAGTAGAAGCCACATACAATCCCAAATGACAAAGTTCAGGAAAATGACCTTAAAAAAAACATTTAAATCATCTGAAGAGAAACGTAAACTTGCCAATATGCCATTTATGACACGGAGTGGCAAGGAACGGCTAAGGTCTTTCCCTATGACTAGTGTGTGTCATACTAGTATGACTAGTATGTTCATGACTAGTGATTCAGCTTCACATGACGATGGAAGCCCTCCTCCCGCTAAAAAAATCAAACGAGTTAAGCTGGCAAAAGCACAGCAAAGAACTGTGCGTTCTAAGAAGATATCACAAATCCCCAAGGAGAGTCCAAGTGTGGTGGTGGTTGCGATGCCTGACCTTCCCAGCACTGGACGGGAAGAGGTGGCTCTTTCCACCATTTGCATGCCCCCTGCAAGTGCTGAAAGGAGCACCCACAGTCCACTTGCTGATATGCAAATTGAAGATGTCACTGTTGAAGTACAACAGGATGAGGATACTGGTGTAGCTGGCGCTGAGGAGGAAGTTGGCGAGGAGGATTCTGATGGTGATGTGGTTTGTTTAAATCAGGCTCCGGGGGAGACAGTTGTTGTCCGTGGGATGAAAAAGCCCATCACGGTCATGCCTGGGCAGAAGACCAAACATTCCACCTCTTTGGTCTGGCAATATTTCTATCCAAATCCGGACAACAACTGTCTTGCCATATGTACCATATGTAAACGTGGAATAAGTAGGGGTAGGGACGTTAACCACCTAGGAACATCCTCCCTTATACGGCACCTACAGCGCGTTCATAATAAGTTACTGTCAAGTTCAGAAACTTTGGCTAAGACCGTAAGCAGTCCAGGGACACCTAAATCCCGTTGTCCTGATGTATCCAAGCACCTGCAAACCACACCGTCAACTCCCTCCTCGTCAATTTCCTCCTTAGTCAGGATCGGAAGTAGTCCTGCAGGCCATGTCACTGGCATGACTGACTCTCCTATCCGGGATTCCTCCGGAGGATCCTGCATTGCTACGCCTCCTGCCGCTGCTGCTGCTGTTGCTGCTGCTGGGAGTCGTTCATCATCCCAGAGAGGAAGTAGGAACACCACTACTTTTACTAAACAATTGACCCTCCAACAGTCCTTTAAGTATGACAGCAGTCATCCTGAAGCAAAACGTATAACTGAGGCCTTGACTGCTATGTTGTGCATCCGGTATCCGCCATTAGTGCAGTGGGATTTAGACAATTGATGGAGGTAGTGTGTCCCCGGTTCCAAATCCCGTCTAGATTCCACTTCACTAGGCAGGCGATACCGAAACTGTACAGAAACGTCAACAAAAGTGTCCTCAGTGTCCTGAAAAATGCCGTTGTACCCAATGTCCACTTAACCACGGACATGTGGACAAGTGGAACAGGGCAGACTAAGGACTATATGACTGTGACAGCCCACTGGGTAGATGTATCACCTTACGCAGCAACAGCAGCAGCGTCACCAGTAGCAGCATCTCAGAAATGCCAGCTCGTTCCAAGGCAGGCTATGCTGTGTATCACCGGTTTCAGTAAGAGGCACACCGCCGACAACCTCTTAGAGAATCCGAGGGAAATCATCGCCCAGTGGCTTACCCCACTTAGACTCTCCTGGGGATTTGTGATATCTGACAACGCCTTAATATTGTGCGGGCATTACATCTGGGCAAATTCCAGCACATCCCATGTTTTGCTCACACAATAAACTTGGTGGTGCAGAATTTTCTGAAAAGCGACAGGGACGTGCAGGAGACGCTTTGGGTGGCCCGAAAAATTTCTGCCCACTTTCGCCATTCAGCGACTGCGTGCCGAAGACTGGAGCGCCAGCAAACACTCTTGAACCTGCCCCACCATCATCTGAAGCAAGAGGTTGTGACGCGGTGGAACTCAACCCTCTATATGCTTCAGAGGATGGAGGAGCAGCAAAAGGCCATTCAAGCCAATACATCCACCTATGACATAGGCAAAGGAGGGGGTATGCACCTGACTCAAGCACAGTGGAGAATGATTTCCGTATTGTGCAAGGTTCTCCAGCCCTTCGAACTTGCCACACGTGAAGTCAGTTTAGACACTGCCAGCTTGAGTCAGGTCATTCCCCTCATCAGGCTTTTGCAGAAGCAGCTGGAGAAAGTGAAGGAGGAACTAAGACAGAGCGATTCCGCTCAGCATGTGGGACTTGTGGATGAAGCCCTTCTTTCGCTTTGCCAGGATTCCAGGGTGGTCAATCTGTTGAAATCAGACCACTACATTTTGGCCACCGTGCTCGATCCTAGGTTTAAAGCCTATGTGGTGTCTCTCTTTCCGGCCGACACAAGCCTGCGGAGGTGCAAAGACCTGCTGGTGAAAACACTGTCAGCTGAAGCGGAACGTGACACGTCAACAGCTCCTTCTTCATTTTCTCCCGCAACTGGGGCTGCCAGGAAAAAACGTAGGTATCCTAAGCAACCCGCTGGCGGTGATGCAGGGCAGGCAGGACCAAGTTTGGACATCTGGTCCGGACTGAAGGACCTGGCAACAATTTCTGACATGTCTACTGTCACTGCATATGATACTGTCATCATTGACAGAATGGTGGAGGATTACATCGGTGACAGCATCCAAGTAGGCATGTCAGACAGTCCGTACCTGTACTGGCAAGAAAAAGAGGCAATTTGGAGGCCCCTGTACAAACTGGCTCTATTTTACCTGAGTTGCCCCCCCTCCAGTGTGTACTCCGAAAGAGTGTTTAGTGCAGCCGGGAACCTTGTCAGCGAAAGGCGTAGGAGGATGCTTCCAAAAAATGTGGAGAAGATGATGTTCATAAAAATGAATTATCAACTCTTCCAGGGAGACCAGCCTCCAGAACGTGCAGAGGGACCTGTGGTGGTGGATTCCAGCGGGGACGAGTTAATACTCTGTGAGGATGAGGATGTACACAACACTGAAGAGGGTGAGGAATCGGTGGATGAGGATGAGGACGACATCTTGAATCCGTAGATCCAGTTTGTGCAGGGATAGATTAATTGCCAGCTTGTTTTGTGGGGGCCCAAACGAACCAATCATTTCAGCCACAGTCGTGTGGCAGACCCTGGCGCTGAAATGATTGGTTTGTTAAAGTGTGCATGTCCTGTTTATACAACATAAGGGTGGGTGGGAGGGCCCAAGGACAATTCCATCTTGCACCTCTTTTTTTTCTCTTGAATTATGTACTGTTTGGGGCCTAGTTTTTCAAACTGCCATCCTGTCTGCCACTGCAGTGTCACTCCTAGATGGGCCACGTGTTTGTGCCGCCCACTCGTGTTGCTTAGCATAGTCATCCATCTACCTTGGTGCAACCTTTTGGACATAAAAACACTATTGTGAGGTGTGAGGTGTTCAGAATAGACTGGAAATGAGTGGAAATTAAGGTTTTTGAGGTTAATAATAGCATAGGAGCAGAAAAATCAACACATTCTATGATTTTAGCTGTTTTTATGCTTTTTTTTAAAAATAATACAGATCCAAAACCCAGAACCCAAAACACCGAAGGGTGGTTTTGGCAAAACCAATCCAGATCCAAAACACGAAGAAAGATCCAGATCCAAAACCAAAACACAAAACACGAAAAGTGGCCGGTGCACACCCCTAGTGTGTGTATATATATATATATATATATATATGGAGAGAGAGAGAGACATAGATATAAAGCTAGACATAGAATATTAATTTTTTTTATATAATTTTGTTTTTTCCAATAGCCATCTGCAATGGTGTGATATGTAGCTTGAAATAAACAAACAGCAGCACTCAGTGATTTCCAAATAGTCATAGTGTATTAAGTTATGTCATATAACAGCCGGTGTTTTTCGGGCTCACATGCCCCTTTGTAAAGGTGACTAAGGGGCATATGAGCCCCAAAATGACGGCTGCAAAGTCCCCTCAGGCAGACCTGCAATGTCCCCTGCAAATTCACAGCAGGCAGTCTTTTAAGTAAAATATTGTCCTGCACCGCGCATGGACCATCTCTGCGCAGTACGTGTGTGTGACGTGTATATATATATATATATATAATAGTATAGCCTTCCGGTTGCTTGGCTACCTCTGCCTTGCATTCATATTGCTCCCTCCCCCACACGCTTCTCCGTCTCCCAGGTGGAATCTCCATGGAGGAATGTGTGGGGAGGCAGCAGTGTTTAAGATAAACAAGTGATGAGAAGGAATATATATATATATAATAGGGGTGAGCGGGTTCGGATTTCTGAAATCCGAACCCCCCCGATCCGAATCAGGCTCGACTTTTCCCGCCTGACTCGGATCTGAAATCGAGGCAAAACGTCATCATCCCGCCTTCCGGGTCTCGCGGGTTTTGGATCCTATATAAGGTACCCGCGTCGGCGCCATTTTCTCACTCGGCTGTGGACAGTGAAGAGGGAGGGTGGGAGTTAGGGCTGGCTGGGCTGTGTAGTGTAGTGTAGTGCAGAGTAGTGTTGTGCTGTGCTGCGCTGTGCTGCTGTTGTCCACTACTTCAAAGTCCATAGGGGCTGGCTGTGTTGTGCTGTGCTGCTGTTGTTAATAGGGGCTGTGTCCACTACTTCAAAGTCCATAGGGGCTGGCTGGACTGTGTTGTGCAGTCAGTTCTCCATAGGGGCTGTGTCCACTCCAAAGTCCTGTGCAGTGTCCCAGTCCTAAAGGGGTGCTGTAGTGTTGTCCAGGGGGTGCTCTGTCCATCAGGGGTGCTCCCCCCAAGTGCTGAAAAAATAATACTTTTTCTGTGTTTGTGAATTGTGTGCGCAGTAGCCGCACGTGCATCAACAAAGTAGTGCCAAGCGTGCGCCTGTGTCATAAGTAAAGGGCCGGCTGGCTTGACCATTAAAGGGTGCTATAACCCCCAAAGTACACTCCAGTCCAAAAAAAAAAAAAAATAAATTTCTGTGTTTGTGAATTGTGTGCGCAGTAGCCGCACGTGCATCAACAAAGTAGTGCCAAGCGTGCGCCTGTGTCATAAGTAAAGGGCCAGCTGGCTTGACCGTTAAAGGGTGGTGTAACCCCCAAACTACACTCCAGTCCAAACCACAAAAAAAAATATTTTCTGTGTTTGTGAATTGTGTGCGCAGTAGCCGTACGTGCATCAACAAAGTAGTACCAAGCGTGCGCCTGTGTCATAAGTAAAGGGCCGACTGGCCTGACCGTTTAAGGGTGCTGTAACCCCCAAAGTACACTCCAGTCCAAACCAAAAAAAAAAATATTTTCTGTGTTTGTGAATTGTGTGCGCAGTAGCCGCACGTGCATAAACAAAGTAGTGCCAAGCGTGCGCCTGTATCATAAGTAAAGGGCCGGCTGGCTTGACCGTTAAAGGGTGCTGTAACCCCCAAAGTACACTCCAGTCCAAACCAAAAACAAAAAATATTTTATGTGTTTGTGAATTGTGTGCGCAGTAGCCACACGTGCATCAACAAAGTAGTGCCAAGCGTGCGCCTGTGTCATAAGTAAAGGGCTGGCTGGCTTGACCGTTAAAGGGTGCTGTAACTCCCAAAGTACACTCCAGTCCAAACCAAAAAAAAAAAAATATTTTCTGTGTTTGTGAATTGTGTGCGCAGTAGCCGCACGTGCATCAACAAAGTAGTGCCAAGCGTGCGCCTGTGTCATAAGTAAAGGGCCGGCTGGCTTGACCGTTAAAGGGTGGTGTAACCCCCAAACTACACTCCAGTCCAAACCACAAAAAAATATATTTTCTGTGTTTGTGAATTGTGTGCGCAGTAGCCGCACGTGCATCAACAAAGTAGTGCCAAGCGTGCGCCTGTGTCATAAGTAAAGGGCCGGCTGGCTTGACCATTAAAGGGTGCTGTAACCGCCAAAGTACACTCCAGTCCAAACCAAAAAAAAAAATATTTTCTGTGTTTGTGAATTGTGTGCGCAGTAGCCGCACGTGCATCAACAAAGTAGTGCCAAGCGTGCGCCTGTGTCATAAGTAAAGGGCCGGCTGGCTTGACCATTAAAGGGTGCTGTAACCCCCAAAGTACACTCCAGTCCAAACAAAAAAAAATAATATTTTCTGTGTTTGTGAATCGTGTGCGCAGTAGCCGCACGTGCATCAACAATGTAGTGCCAAGCGTGCGCCTGTGTCATAAGTAAAGGGCCGGCTGGCTTGACCGTTAAAGGGTGCTATAACCCCCAAAGTACACTCCAGTCCAAACAAAAAAAAAAAAAAAATTTCTGTGTTTGTGAATTGTGTGCGCAGTAGCCGCACGTGCATCAACAAAGTAGTGCCAAGCGTGCGCCTGTGTCATAAGTAAAGGGCCGGCTGGCTTGACCGTTAAAGGGTGCTGTAACCCCCAAAGTACACTCCAAACCAAATAACAAAATATTTTTTCTGTGTTTGTGAATTGTGTGCGCAGTAGCTGCACGTGCATCAACAAAGTAGTGCCAAGCGTGCGCCTGTGTCATAAGTAAAGGGCCGGCTGGCTTCACCGTTAAAGGGTGCTGTAATCCCCAAAGTACACTCCAGTCCAAACCAAAAAAAAAAATATTTTCTGTGTTTGTGAATTGTGTGCGCAGTAGCCGCACGTGCATCAACAAAGTAGTGCCAAGCGTGCGCCTGTGTCATAAGTAAAGGGCCGGCTTGCTTGACCGTTAAAGGGTGCTGTAACCCCCAAAGTACACTCCAGTCCAAACCAAAAAAAAAATTATTTTCTGTGTTTGTGAATTGTGTGCGCAGTAGCAGCACGTGCATAAACAAAGTAGTGCCAAGCGTGCGCCTGTATCATAAGTAAAGGGCCGGCTGGCTTGACCGTTAAAGGGTGCTGTAACCCCCAAAGTACACTCCAGTCCAAACCAAAAAAAAAATATTTTATGTGTTTGTGAATTGTGTGCGCAGTAGCCACACGTGCATCAACAAAGTAGTGCCAAGCGTGCGCCTGTGTCATAAGTAAAGGGCTGGCTGGCTTGACCGTTAAAGGGTGCTGTAACGCCCAAAGTACACTCCAGTCCAAACCAAAAAAAAAAAAATATATTTTCTGTGTTTGTGAATTGTGTGCGCAGTAGCCGCACGTGCATCAACAAAGTAGTGCCAAGCGTGCGCCTGTGTCATAAGTAAAGGGCCGGCTGGCTTGACCGTTAAAGGGTGGTGTAACCCCCAAACTACACTCCAGTCCAAACCACAAAAAAAAATATTTTCTGTGTTTGTGAATTGTGTGCGCAGTAGCCGTACGTGCATCAACAAAGTAGTACCAAGCGTGCGCCTGTGTCATAAGTAAAGGGCCGACTGGCCTGACCGTTTAAGGGTGCTGTAACCCCCAAAGTACACTCCAGTCCAAACCAAAAAAAAAAATATTTTCTGTGTTTGTGAATTGTGTGCGCAGTAGCCGCACGTGCATAAACAAAGTAGTGCCAAGCGTGCGCCTGTATCATAAGTAAAGGGCCGGCTGGCTTGACCGTTAAAGGGTGCTGTAACCCACAAAGTACACTCCAGTCCAAACCAAAAAAAAAATATTTTATGTGTTTGTGAATTGTGTGCGCAGTAGCCACACGTGCATCAACAAAGTAGTGCCAAGCGTGCGCCTGTGTCATAAGTAAAGGGCTGGCTGGCTTGACCGTTAAAGGGTGCTGTAACTCCCAAAGTACACTCCAGTCCAAACCAAAAAAAAAAAAATATTTTCTGTGTTTGTGAATTGTGTGCGCAGTAGCCGCACGTGCATCAACAAAGTAGTGCCAAGCGTGCGCCTGTGTCATAAGTAAAGGGCCGGCTGGCTTGACCGTTAAAGGGTGGTGTAACCCCCAAACTACACTCCAGTCCAAACCACAAAAAAAAATATTTTCTGTGTTTGTGAATTGTGTGCGCAGTAGCCGTACGTGCATCAACAAAGTAGTACCAAGCGTGCGCCTGTGTCATAAGTAAAGGGCCGACTGGCCTGACCGTTTAAGGGTGCTGTAACCCCCAAAGTACACTCCAGTCCAAACCAAAAAAAAAAATATTTTCTGTGTTTGTGAATTGTGTGCGCAGTAGCCGCACATGCATCAACAAAGTAGTGCCAAGCGTGCGCCTGTGTCATAAGTAAAGGGCCGGCTGGCTTGACCGTTAAAGGGTGCTGTAACCCCCAAAGTACACTCCAAACCAAATAACAAAATATTTTTTCTGTGTTTGTGAATTGTGTGCGCAGTAGCTGCACGTGCATCAACAAAGTAGTGCCAAGCGTGTGCCTGTGTCATAAGTAAAGGGCCGGCTGGCTTGACCGTTAAAGGGTGGTGTAACCCCCAAAGTACTCTCCAGTCCAAACCACAAAAAAATATATTTTCTGTGTTTGTGAATTGTGTGCGCAGTAGCCGTACGTGAATCAACAAAGTAGTACCAAGCGTGCGCCTGTGTCATAAGTAAAGGGCCGACTGGCCTGACCGTTTAAGGGTGCTGTAACCCCCAAAGTACACTCCAGTCCAAACCAAAAAAAAAAATATTTTCTGTGTTTGTGAATTGTGTGCGCAGAAGCCGCACGTGCATTAACAAAGTAGTGCCAAGCGTGCGCCTGTGTCATAAGTAAAGGGCCGGCTGGCTTCACCGTTAAAGGGTGCTGTAACCCCCAAAGTACACTCCAGTCCAAACCAAAAAAAAAATATTTTCTGTGTTTGTGAATTGTGTGCGCAGTTACCGCACGTTCATCAACAAAGTAGTGCCAAGCGTGCGCCTGTGTCATAAGTAAAGGGCCGGCTGGCTTGACCGTTAAAGAGTGCTGTAACCGCCAAAGAACACTCCAGTCCAAACCAAAAAAAAAAATATTTTCTGTGTTTGTGAATTGTGTGCGCAGTAGCCGCACGTGCATCAACAAAGTAGTGCCAAGCGTGCGCCTGTGTCATAAGTAAAGGGCCAGCTGGCTTGACCGTTAAAGGGTGCTGTAACCCCCAAAGTACACTCCAAACCAAATAACAAAATATTTTTTCTGTGTTTGTGAATTGTGGGCGCAGTAGCCACACGTGCATCAACAAAGTAGTGCCAAGCGTGCGCCTGTGTCATAAGTAAAGGGCCGGCTAGCTTGACCGTTAAAGGGTGCTGTAACCCCCAAAGTACACTCCAAACCAAATAATAAAATATTTTTTCTGTGTTTGTGAATTGTGTGCGCAGTAGCTGCACGTTCATCAACAAAGTAGTGCCAAGCGTGCGCCTGTGTCATAAGTAAAGGGCCAGCTGGCTTGACCGTTAAAGGGTGCTGTAACCCCCAAAGTACACTCCAGTCCAAACCAAAAAAAAAATATTTTCTGTGTTTGTGAATTGTGTGCGCAGTAGCCGCACGTGCATCAACAAAGTAGTGCCAAGCATGCGCCTGTGTCATAAGTAAAGGGCCGGCTGGCTTGACCATTAAAGGGTGCTGTAACCCCCAAAGTACACTCCAGTCCAAACCAAAAAAATATTTTTTTTTTCTGTGTTTGTGAATTGTTTGCGCAGTAGCCGCACGTGCATCAACAAAGTAGTGCCAAGCGTGCGTCTGTGTCATAAGTAAAGGGCCGGCTGGCTAGACCGTTAAAGGGTGCTGTTACCCCCAAAGTACACTCCAAACCAAATAACAAAATATTTTTTCTGTGTTTGTGAATTGTGTGCGCAGTAGCTGCACGTGCATCAACAAAGTAGTGCCAAGCGTGCGCCTGTGTCATAAGTAAAGGGCCGGCTGGCTTGACCGTTAAAGGGTGCTGTAACCCCCAAAGTACACTCCAGTCCAAACCAAAAAAAAAATATTTTCTGTGTTTGTGAATTGTGTGCGCAGTAGCCGCACGTTCATCAACAAAGTAGTGCCAAGCGTGCGCCTGTGTCATAAGTAAAGGGCCGGCTGGCTTGACCGTTAAAGTGTGCTGTAACCCCCAAAGTACACTCCAGTCCAAACAAAATAAAAAATATTTTCTGTGTTTGTGAATTGTGTGCGCAGTAGCGGCACGTGCATCAACAAAGTAGTGCCAAGCGTGCGCCTGTGTCATAAGTAAAGGGCCGGCTGGCTTGACCGTTAAAGGGTGCTGTAACTCCCAAAGTACACTCCAGTCCAAACCAAAAAAAAAAATTTTTTCTGTGTTTGTGAATTGTGTGCGCAGTAGCTGCACGTGCATCAACAAAGTAGTGCCAAGCGTGCGCCTGTGTCATAAGTAATGGCTTGACCGTTAAAGGGTGCTGTAACCCCCAAACTACTCTCCAAACCAAATAACAAAATATTTTTTCTGTGTTTGTGAATTGTGTGCGCAGTAGCCGCACGTGCATCAACAAAGTAGTGCCAAGCGTGCGCCTGTGTCATAAGTAAAGGGCCGGCTGGCTTGACCGTTAAAGGGTGGTGTAACCCCCAAACTACACTCCAGTCCAAACCACAAAAAAAAATATTTTCTGTGTTTGTGAATTGTGTGCGCAGTAGCCGTACATGCATCAACAAAGTAGTACCAAGCGTGCGCCTGTGTCATAAGTAAAGGGCCGACTGGCCTGACCGTTTAAGGGTGCTGTAACCCCCAAAGTACTCTCCAGTCCAAACCAAAAAAAAAAATATTTTCTGTGTTTGTGAATTGTGTGCGCAGTAGCCGCACGTGCATCAACAAAGTAGTGCCAAGCGTGCGCCTGTGTCATAAGTAAAGGGCTGGCTAGCTTGACCGTTAAAGGGTGCTGTAACCCCCAAAGTACACTCCAGTCCAAACCAAAAAAAAAATATTTTATGTGTTTGTGAATTGTGTGCGCAGTAGCCACACGTGCATCAACAAAGTAGTGCCAAGCGTGCGCCTGTGTCATAAGTAAAGGGCTGGCTGGCTTGACCGTTAAAGGGTGCTGTAACCCCCAAAGTACACTCCAGTCCAAACCAAAAAAAAATATTTATTTTCTGTGTTTGTGAATTGTGTGCGCAGTAGCCGCACGTGCATCAACAAAGTAGTGCCAAGCGTGCGCCTGTGTCATAAGTAAAGGGCCGGCTGGCTTGACCGTTAAAGGGTGGTGTAACCCCCAAACTACACTCCAGTCCAAACCACAAAAAAATATATTTTCTGTGTTTGTGAATTGTGTGCGCAGTAGCCGTACGTGAATCAACAAAGTAGTACCAAGCGTGCGCCTGTGTCATAAGTAAAGGGCCGACTGGCCTGACCGTTTAAGGGTGCTGTAACCCCCAAAGTACACTCCAGTCCAAACCAAAAAAAAAAAAATTTTCTGTGTTTGTGAATTGTGTGCGCAGAAGCCGCACGTGCATCAACAAAGTAGTGCCAAGCGTGCGCCTGTGTCATAAGTAAAGGGCCAGCTAGCTTGACCGTTAAAGGGTGCTGTAACCCCCAAAGTACACTCCAAACCAAATAACAAAATATTTTTTCTGTGTTTGTGAATTGTGTGCGCAGTAGCTGCACGTGCATCAACAAAGTAGTGCCAAGCGTGCGCCTGTGTCATAAGTAAAGGACCGGCTGGCTTGACCGTTAAAGGGTGCTGTAACCCCCAAAGTACACTCCAGTCTAAACCAAAAAAAAAAATATTTTCTGTGTTTGTGAATTGTGTGCGCAGTAGCCGCACGTGCATCAACAAAGTAGTGCCAAGCGTGCGCCTGTGTCATAAGTAAAGGGCCGGCTGGCTTGACTATTAAAGGGTGCTGTAACCCCCAAAGTACACTCCAGTCCAAACCAAAAAAATATATATTTTTTCTGTGTTTGTGAATTGTGTGCGCAGTAGCCGCACGTGCATCAACAAAGTAGTGCCAAGCATGCGCCTGTGTCATAAGTAAAGGGCCGGCTGACTAGACCGTTAAAGGGTGCTGTTACCCCCAAAGTACACTCCAAACCAAATAACAAAATATTTTTTCTGTGTTTGTGAATTGTGTGCGCAGTAGCTGCACGTGCATCAACAAAGTAGTGCCAAGCGTGCGCCTGTGTCATAAGTAAAGGGCCGGCTGGCTTGACCGTTAAAGGGTGCTGTAACCCCCAAAGTACACTCCAGTCCAAACAAAAAAAATATATTTTCTGTGTTTGTGAATTGTGTGCGCAGTAGCCGCACGTTCATCAACAAAGTAGTGCCAAGCGTGCGCCTGTGTCATAAGTAAAGGGCCGGCTGGCTTGACCGTTAAAGTGTGCTGTAACCCCCAAAGTACACTCCAGTCCAAACAAAATAAAAAATATTTTCTGTGTTTGTGAATTGTGTGCGCAGTAGCCGCACGTGCATCAACAAAGTAGTGCCAAGCGTGCGCCTGTGTCATAAGTAAAGGGCCGGCTGGCTTGACCATTAAAGGGTGCTTTAACCCCCAAAGTACACTCCAGTCCAAACCAAAAAAATATATATTTTTTCTGTGTTTGTGAATTGTGTGCGCAGTAGCCTCACGTGCATCAACAAAGTAGTGCCAAGCGTGCGCCTGTGTCATAAGTAAAGGGCCGGCTGGCTTGACCGTTAAAGGGTGCTGTAACCCCCAAAGTACACTCCAAACCAAATAACAGAATATTTTTTCTGTGTTTGTGAATTGTGTGCGCAGTAGCTGCACGTGCATCAACAAAGTAGTGCCAAGCGTGCGCCTGTGTCATAAGTAAAGGGCCGGCTGGCTTCACCGTTAAAGGGTGCTGTAACCCCCAAAGTACACTCCAGTCCAAACCAAAAAAAAAATATTTTCTGTGTTTGTGAATTGTGTGCGCAGTTACCGCACGTTCATCAACAAAGTAGTGCCAAGCGTGCGCCTGTGTCATAAGTAAAGGGCCGGCTGGCTTGACCGTTAAAGAGTGCTGTAACCGCCAAAGAACACTCCAGTCCAAACCAAAAAAAAAAATATTTTCTGTGTTTGTGAATTGTGTGCGCAGTAGCCGCACGTGCATCAACAAAGTAGTGCCAAGCGTGCACCTGTGTCATAAGTAAAGGGCCAGCTGGCTTGACCGTTAAAGGGTGCTGTAACCCCCAAAGTACACTCCAAACCAAATAACAAAATATTTTTTCTGTGTTTGTGAATTGTGGGCGCAGTAGCTGCACGTGCATCAACAAAGTAGTGCCAAGCGGGCGCCTGTGTCATAAGTAAAGGGCCGGCTGGCCTGACCGTTAAAGGGTGTTGTAACCCCCAAAGTACACTCCAAACCAAATAAAAAATATTTTCTATGTTTGTGAATTGTGTGCGCAGTAGCCACACGTGCATCAACAAAGTAGTGCCAAGCGTGCGCCTGTGTCATAAGTAAAGGGCCGGCTGGCTTGACCGTTAAAGAGTGCTGTAACCGCCAAAGAACACTCCAGTCCAAACCAAAAAAAAAAATATTTTCTGTGTTTGTGAATTGTGTGCGCAGTAGCCGCACGTGCATCAACAAAGTAGTGCCAAGCGTGCGCCTGTGTCATAAGTAAAGGGCCAGCTGGCTTGACCGTTAAAGGGTGCTGTAACCCCCAAAGTACACTCCAAACCAAATAACAAAATATTTTTTCTGTGTTTGTGAATTGTGGGCGCAGTAGCCACACGTGCATCAACAAAGTAGTGCCAAGCGTGCGCCTGTGTCATAAGTAAAGGGCCGGCTAGCTTGACCGTTAAAGGGTGCTGTAACCCCCAAAGTACACTCCAAACCAAATAATAAAATATTTTTTCTGTGTTTGTGAATTGTGTGCGCAGTAGCTGCACGTTCATCAACAAAGTAGTGCCAAGCGTGCGCCTGTGTCATAAGTAAAGGGCCAGCTGGCTTGACCGTTAAAGGGTGCTGTAACCCCCAAAGTACACTCCAGTCCAAACCAAAAAAAAAATATTTTCTGTGTTTGTGAATTGTGTGCGCAGTAGCCGCACGTGCATCAACAAAGTAGTGCCAAGCATGCGCCTGTGTCATAAGTAAAGGGCCGGCTGGCTTGACCATTAAAGGGTGCTGTAACCCCCAAAGTACACTCCAGTCCAAACCAAAAAAATATTTTTTTTTTCTGTGTTTGTGAATTGTTTGCGCAGTAGCCGCACGTGCATCAACAAAGTAGTGCCAAGCGTGCGTCTGTGTCATAAGTAAAGGGCCGGCTGGCTAGACCGTTAAAGGGTGCTGTTACCCCCAAAGTACACTCCAAACCAAATAACAAAATATTTTTTCTGTGTTTGTGAATTGTGTGCGCAGTAGCTGCACGTGCATCAACAAAGTAGTGCCAAGCGTGCGCCTGTGTCATAAGTAAAGGGCCGGCTGGCTTGACCGTTAAAGGGTGCTGTAACCCCCAAAGTACACTCCAGTCCAAACCAAAAAAAAAATATTTTCTGTGTTTGTGAATTGTGTGCGCAGTAGCCGCACGTTCATCAACAAAGTAGTGCCAAGCGTGCGCCTGTGTCATAAGTAAAGGGCCGGCTGGCTTGACCGTTAAAGTGTGCTGTAACCCCCAAAGTACACTCCAGTCCAAACAAAATAAAAAATATTTTCTGTGTTTGTGAATTGTGTGCGCAGTAGCGGCACGTGCATCAACAAAGTAGTGCCAAGCGTGCGCCTGTGTCATAAGTAAAGGGCCGGCTGGCTTGACCGTTAAAGGGTGCTGTAACTCCCAAAGTACACTCCAGTCCAAACCAAAAAAAAAAATTTTTTCTGTGTTTGTGAATTGTGTGCGCAGTAGCTGCACGTGCATCAACAAAGTAGTGCCAAGCGTGCGCCTGTGTCATAAGTAATGGCTTGACCGTTAAAGGGTGCTGTAACCCCCAAACTACTCTCCAAACCAAATAACAAAATATTTTTTCTGTGTTTGTGAATTGTGTGCGCAGTAGCCGCACGTGCATCAACAAAGTAGTGCCAAGCGTGCGCCTGTGTCATAAGTAAAGGGCCGGCTGGCTTGACCGTTAAAGGGTGGTGTAACCCCCAAACTACACTCCAGTCCAAACCACAAAAAAAAATATTTTCTGTGTTTGTGAATTGTGTGCGCAGTAGCCGTACATGCATCAACAAAGTAGTACCAAGCGTGCGCCTGTGTCATAAGTAAAGGGCCGACTGGCCTGACCGTTTAAGGGTGCTGTAACCCCCAAAGTACTCTCCAGTCCAAACCAAAAAAAAAAATATTTTCTGTGTTTGTGAATTGTGTGCGCAGTAGCCGCACGTGCATCAACAAAGTAGTGCCAAGCGTGCGCCTGTGTCATAAGTAAAGGGCTGGCTAGCTTGACCGTTAAAGGGTGCTGTAACCCCCAAAGTACACTCCAGTCCAAACCAAAAAAAAAATATTTTATGTGTTTGTGAATTGTGTGCGCAGTAGCCACACGTGCATCAACAAAGTAGTGCCAAGCGTGCGCCTGTGTCATAAGTAAAGGGCTGGCTGGCTTGACCGTTAAAGGGTGCTGTAACCCCCAAAGTACACTCCAGTCCAAACCAAAAAAAAATATTTATTTTCTGTGTTTGTGAATTGTGTGCGCAGTAGCCGCACGTGCATCAACAAAGTAGTGCCAAGCGTGCGCCTGTGTCATAAGTAAAGGGCCGGCTGGCTTGACCGTTAAAGGGTGGTGTAACCCCCAAACTACACTCCAGTCCAAACCACAAAAAAATATATTTTCTGTGTTTGTGAATTGTGTGCGCAGTAGCCGTACGTGAATCAACAAAGTAGTACCAAGCGTGCGCCTGTGTCATAAGTAAAGGGCCGACTGGCCTGACCGTTTAAGGGTGCTGTAACCCCCAAAGTACACTCCAGTCCAAACCAAAAAAAAAAAAATTTTCTGTGTTTGTGAATTGTGTGCGCAGAAGCCGCACGTGCATCAACAAAGTAGTGCCAAGCGTGCGCCTGTGTCATAAGTAAAGGGCCAGCTAGCTTGACCGTTAAAGGGTGCTGTAACCCCCAAAGTACACTCCAAACCAAATAACAAAATATTTTTTCTGTGTTTGTGAATTGTGTGCGCAGTAGCTGCACGTGCATCAACAAAGTAGTGCCAAGCGTGCGCCTGTGTCATAAGTAAAGGACCGGCTGGCTTGACCGTTAAAGGGTGCTGTAACCCCCAAAGTACACTCCAGTCTAAACCAAAAAAAAAAATATTTTCTGTGTTTGTGAATTGTGTGCGCAGTAGCCGCACGTGCATCAACAAAGTAGTGCCAAGCGTGCGCCTGTGTCATAAGTAAAGGGCCGGCTGGCTTGACTATTAAAGGGTGCTGTAACCCCCAAAGTACACTCCAGTCCAAACCAAAAAAATATATATTTTTTCTGTGTTTGTGAATTGTGTGCGCAGTAGCCGCACGTGCATCAACAAAGTAGTGCCAAGCATGCGCCTGTGTCATAAGTAAAGGGCCGGCTGACTAGACCGTTAAAGGGTGCTGTTACCCCCAAAGTACACTCCAAACCAAATAACAAAATATTTTTTCTGTGTTTGTGAATTGTGTGCGCAGTAGCTGCACGTGCATCAACAAAGTAGTGCCAAGCGTGCGCCTGTGTCATAAGTAAAGGGCCGGCTGGCTTGACCGTTAAAGGGTGCTGTAACCCCCAAAGTACACTCCAGTCCAAACCAAAAAAAAAATATTTTCTGTGTTTGTGAATTGTGTGCGCAGTAGCCGCACGTTCATCAACAAAGTAGTGCCAAGCGTGCGCCTGTGTCATAAGTAAAGGGCCGGCTGGCTTGACCGTTAAAGTGTGCTGTAACCCCCAAAGTACACTCCAGTCCAAACAAAATAAAAAATATTTTCTGTGTTTGTGAATTGTGTGCGCAGTAGCCGCACGTGCATCAACAAAGTAGTGCCAAGCGTGCGCCTGTGTCATAAGTAAAGGGCCGGCTGGCTTGACCATTAAAGGGTGCTTTAACCCCCAAAGTACACTCCAGTCCAAACCAAAAAAATATATATTTTTTCTGTGTTTGTGAATTGTGTGCGCAGTAGCCTCACGTGCATCAACAAAGTAGTGCCAAGCGTGCGCCTGTGTCATAAGTAAAGGGCCGGCTGGCTTGACCGTTAAAGGGTGCTGTAACCCCCAAAGTACACTCCAAACCAAATAACAGAATATTTTTTCTGTGTTTGTGAATTGTGTGCGCAGTAGCTGCACGTGCATCAACAAAGTAGTGCCAAGCGTGCGCCTGTGTCATAAGTAAAGGGCCGGCTGGCTTCACCGTTAAAGGGTGCTGTAACCCCCAAAGTACACTCCAGTCCAAACCAAAAAAAAAATATTTTCTGTGTTTGTGAATTGTGTGCGCAGTTACCGCACGTTCATCAACAAAGTAGTGCCAAGCGTGCGCCTGTGTCATAAGTAAAGGGCCGGCTGGCTTGACCGTTAAAGAGTGCTGTAACCGCCAAAGAACACTCCAGTCCAAACCAAAAAAAAAAATATTTTCTGTGTTTGTGAATTGTGTGCGCAGTAGCCGCACGTGCATCAACAAAGTAGTGCCAAGCGTGCGCCTGTGTCATAAGTAAAGGGCCGGCTGGCTTGACCGTTAAAGGGTGCTGTAACCGCCAAAGTACACTCCAGTCCAAACCAAAAAAAAATATATTTTCTGTGTTTGTGAATTGTGTGCGCAGTAGCCGCACGTGCATCAACAAAGTAGTGCCAAGCGTGCACCTGTGTCATAAGTAAAGGGCCAGCTGGCTTGACCGTTAAAGGGTGCTGTAACCCCCAAAGTACACTCCAAACCAAATAACAAAATATTTTTTCTGTGTTTGTGAATTGTGGGCGCAGTAGCTGCACGTGCATCAACAAAGTAGTGCCAAGCGGGCGCCTGTGTCATAAGTAAAGGGCCGGCTGGCCTGACCGTTAAAGGGTGTTGTAACCCCCAAAGTACACTCCAAACCAAATAAAAAATATTTTCTATGTTTGTGAATTGTGTGCGCAGTAGCCACACGTGCATCAACAAAGTAGTGCCAAGCGTGCGCCTGTGTCATAAGTAAAGGGCCGGCTAGCTTGACCGTTAAAGGGTGCTGTAACCCCCAAAGTACACTCCAAACCAAATAACAAAATATTTTTTCTGTGTTTGTGAATTGTGGGCGCAGTAGCCACACGTGCATCAACAAAGTAGTGCCAAGCGTGCGCCTGTGTCATAAGTAAAGGGCCGGCTAGCTTGACCGTTAAAGGGTGCTGTAACCCCCAAAGTACACTCCAAACCAAATAATAAAATATTTTTTCTGTGTTTGTGAATTGTGTGCGCAGTAGCTGCACGTTCATCAACAAAGTAGTGCCAAGCGTGCGCCTGTGTCATAAGTAAAGGGCCAGCTGGCTTGACCGTTAAAGGGTGCTGTAACCCCCAAAGTACACTCCAGTCCAAACCAAAAAAAAAAATATTTTCTGTGTTTGTGAATTGTGTGCGCAGTAGCCGCACGTGCATCAACAAAGTAGTGCCAAGCATGCGCCTGTGTCATAAGTAAAGGGCCGGCTGGCTTGACCATTAAAGGGTGCTGTAACCCCCAAAGTACACTCCAGTCCAATCCAAAAAAATATTTTTTTTTTCTGTGTTTGTGAATTGTTTGCGCAGTAGCCGCACGTGCATCAACAAAGTAGTGCCAAGCGTGCGTCTGTGTCATAAGTAAAGGGCCGGCTGGCTAGACCGTTAAAGGGTGCTGTTACCCCCAAAGTACACTCCAAACCAAATAACAAAATATTTTTTCTGTGTTTGTGAATTGTGTGCGCAGTAGCTGCACGTGCATCAACAAAGTAGTGCCAAGCGTGCGCCTGTGTCATAAGTAAAGGGCCGGCTGGCTTGACCGTTAAAGGGTGCTGTAACCCCCAAAGTACACTCCAGTCCAAACCAAAAAAAAAATATTTTCTGTGTTTGTGAATTGTGTGCGCAGTAGCCGCACGTTCATCAACAAAGTAGTGCCAAGCGTGCGCCTGTGTCATAAGTAAAGGGCCGGCTGGCTTGACCGTTAAAGTGTGCTGTAACCCCCAAAGTACACTCCAGTCCAAACAAAATAAAAAATATTTTCTGTGTTTGTGAATTGTGTGCGCAGTAGCGGCACGTGCATCAACAAAGTAGTGCCAAGCGTGCGCCTGTGTCATAAGTAAAGGGCCGGCTGGCTTGACCGTTAAAGGGTGCTGTAACTCCCAAAGTACACTCCAGTCCAAACCAAAAAAAAAATTTTTTTCTGTGTTTGTGAATTGTGTGCGCAGTAGCTGCACGTGCATCAACAAAGTAGTGCCAAGCGTGCGCCTGTGTCATAAGTAATGGCTTGACCGTTAAAGGGTGCTGTAACCCCCAAACTACTCTCCAAACCAAATAACAAAATATTTTTTCTGTGTTTGTGAATTGTGTGCGCAGTAGCCGCACGTGCATCAACAAAGTAGTGCCAAGCGTGCGCCTGTGTCATAAGTAAAGGGCCGGCTGGCTTGACCGTTAAAGGGTGGTGTAACCCCCAAACTACACTCCAGTCCAAACCACAAAAAAAAATATTTTCTGTGTTTGTGAATTGTGTGCGCAGTAGCCGTACATGCATCAACAAAGTAGTACCAAGCGTGCGCCTGTGTCATAAGTAAAGGGCCGACTGGCCTGACCGTTTAAGGGTGCTGTAACCCCCAAAGTACTCTCCAGTCCAAACCAAAAAAAAAAATATTTTCTGTGTTTGTGAATTGTGTGCGCAGTAGCCGCACGTGCATCAACAAAGTAGTGCCAAGCGTGCGCCTGTGTCATAAGTAAAGGGCCGGCTAGCTTGACCGTTAAAGGGTGCTGTAACCCCCAAAGTACACTCCAGTCCAAACCAAAAAAAAAATATTTTATGTGTTTGTGAATTGTGTGCGCAGTAGCCACACGTGCATCAACAAAGTAGTGCCAAGCGTGCGCCTGTGTCATAAGTAAAGGGCTGGCTGGCTTGACCGTTAAAGGGTGCTGTAACCCCCAAAGTACACTCCAGTCCAAACCAAAAAAAAATATTTATTTTCTGTGTTTGTGAATTGTGTGCGCAGTAGCCGCACGTGCATCAACAAAGTAGTGCCAAGCGTGCGCCTGTGTCATAAGTAAAGGGCCGGCTGGCTTGACCGTTAAAGGGTGGTGTAACCCCCAAACTACACTCCAGTCCAAACCACAAAAAAATATATTTTCTGTGTTTGTGAATTGTGTGCGCAGTAGCCGTACGTGAATCAACAAAGTAGTGCCAAGCGTGCGCCTGTGTCATAAGTAAAGGGCCGGCTGGCTTGACTATTAAAGGGTGCTGTAACCCCCAAAGTACACTCCAGTCCAAACCAAAAAAATATATATTTTTTCTGTGTTTGTGAATTGTGTGCGCAGTAGCCGCACGTGCATCAACAAAGTAGTGCCAAGCATGCGCCTGTGTCATAAGTAAAGGGCCGGCTGACTAGACCGTTAAAGGGTGCTGTTACCCCCAAAGTACACTCCAAACCAAATAACAAAATATTTTTTCTGTGTTTGTGAATTGTGTGCGCAGTAGCTGCACGTGCATCAACAAAGTAGTGCCAAGCGTGCGCCTGTGTCATAAGTAAAGGGCCGGCTGGCTTGACCGTTAAAGGGTGCTGTAACCCCCAAAGTACACTCCAGTCCAAACCAAAAAAAAAATATTTTCTGTGTTTGTGAATTGTGTGCGCAGTAGCCGCACGTTCATCAACAAAGTAGTGCCAAGCGTGCGCCTGTGTCATAAGTAAAGGGCCGGCTGGCTTGACCGTTAAAGTGTGCTGTAACCCCCAAAGTACACTCCAGTCCAAACAAAATAAAAAATATTTTCTGTGTTTGTGAATTGTGTGCGCAGTAGCCGCACGTGCATCAACAAAGTAGTGCCAAGCGTGCGCCTGTGTCATAAGTAAAGGGCCGGCTGGCTTGACCATTAAAGGGTGCTTTAACCCCCAAAGTACACTCCAGTCCAAACCAAAAAAATATATATTTTTTCTGTGTTTGTGAATTGTGTGCGCAGTAGCCTCACGTGCATCAACAAAGTAGTGCCAAGCGTGCGCCTGTGTCATAAGTAAAGGGCCGGCTGGCTTGACCGTTAAAGGGTGCTGTAACCCCCAAAGTACACTCCAAACCAAATAACAGAATATTTTTTCTGTGTTTGTGAATTGTGTGCGCAGTAGCTGCACGTGCATCAACAAAGTAGTGCCAAGCGTGCGCCTGTGTCATAAGTAAAGGGCCGGCTGGCTTCACCGTTAAAGGGTGCTGTAACTCCCAAAGTACACTCCAGTCCAAACCAAAAAAAAAATATTTTCTGTGTTTGTGAATTGTGTGCGCAGTTACCGCACGTGCATCAACAAAGTAGTGCCAAGCGTGCGCCTGTGTCATAAGTAAAGGCTTGACCGTTAAAGGGTGCTGTAACCCCCAAACTACTCTCCAAACCAAATAACAAAATATTTTTTCTGTGTTTGTGAATTGTGTACGCAGTAGCCGCACGTGCATCAACAAAGTAGTGCCAAGCGTGCGCCTGTGTCATAAGTAAAGGGCCGGCTGGCTTGACCATTAAAGGGTGCTTTAACCCCCAAAGTACACTCCAGTCCAAACCAAAAAAATATATATTTTTTCTGTGTTTGTGAATTGTGTGCGCAGTAGCCGCACGTGCATCAACAAAGTAGTGCCAAGCGTGCGCCTGTGTCATAAGTAAAGGGCCGGCTGGCTTGACCGTTAAAGGGTGCTGTAACCCCCAAAGTACACTCCAAACCAAATAACAGAATATTTTTTCTGTGTTTGTGAATTGTGTGCGCAGTAGCTGCACGTGCATCAACAAAGTAGTGCCAAGCGTGCGCCTGTGTCATAAGTAAAGGACCGGCTGGCTTGACCGTTAAAGGGTGCTGTAACCCCCAAAGTACACTCCAGTCCAAACCAAAAAAAAAATATTTTCTGTGTTTGTGAATTGTGTGCGCAGTTACCGCACGTTCATCAACAAAGTAGTGCCAAGCGTGCGCCTGTGTCATAAGTAAAGGGCCGGCTGGCTTGACCGTTAAAGAGTGCTGTAACCGCCAAAGAACACTCCAGTCCAAACCAAAAAAAAAAATATTTTCTGTGTTTGTGAATTGTGTGCGCAGTAGCCGCACGTGCATCAACAAAGTAGTGCCAAGCGTGCGCCTGTGTCATAAGTAAAGGGCCGGCTGGCTTGACCGTTAAAGGGTGCTGTAACCGCCAAAGTACACTCCAGTCCAAACCAAAAAAAAAAATATTTTCTGTGTTTGTGAGTTGTGTGCGCAGTAGCCGCACGTGCATCAACAAAGTAGTGCCAAGCGTGCGCCTGTGTCATAAGTAAAGGGCCGGCTGGCTTGACCGTTAAAGGGTGCTGTAACCCCCAAAGTACACTCCAGTCCAAACCAAAAAAATATATATTTTTTCTGTGTTTGTGAATTGTGTGCGCAGTAGCCACACGTGCATCAACAAAGTGGTGCCAAGCGTGCACCTGTGTCATAAGTAAAGGGCCAGCTGGCTTGACCGTTAAAGGGTGCTGTAACCCCCAAAGTACACTCCAGTCCAAACCAAAAAAAAAATATTTTCTGTGTTTGTGAATTGTGTGCGCAGTAGCCGCACGTTCATCAACAAAGTAGTGCCAAGCGTGCGCCTGTGTCATAAGTAAAGGGCCGGCTGGCTTGACCGTTAAAGGGTGCTGTAACCCCCAAAGTACACTCCAGTCCAAACAAAATAAAAAATATTTTCTGTGTTTGTGAATTGTGTGCGCAGTAGCCGCACGTGCATCAACAAAGTAGTGCCAAGCGTGCGCCTGTGTCATAAGTAAAGGGCCGGCTGGCTTGACCGTTAAAGGGTGCTGTAACTCCCAAAGTACACTCCAGTCCAAACCAAAAAAAAAAAAAATTTCTGTGTTTGTGAATTGTGTGCGCAGTAGCTGCACGTGCATCAACAAAGTAGTGCCAAGCGTGCGCCTGTGTCATAAGTAAAGGCTTGACCGTTAAAGGGTGCTGTAACCCCCAAACTACTCTCCAAACCAAATAACAAAATATTTTTTCTGTGTTTGTGAATTGTGTACGCAGTAGCCGCACGTGCATCAACAAAGTAGTGCCAAGCGTGCGCCTGTGTCATAAGTAAAGGGCCGGCTGGCTTGACCATTAAAGGGTGCTTTAACCCCCAAAGTACACTCCAGTCCAAACCAAAAAAATATATATTTTTTCTGTGTTTGTGAATTGTGTGCGCAGTAGCCGCACGTGCATCAACAAAGTAGTGCCAAGCGTGCGCCTGTGTCATAAGTAAAGGGCCGGCTGGCTTGACCGTTAAAGGGTGCTGTAACCCCCAAAGTACACTCCAAACCAAATAACAGAATATTTTTTCTGTGTTTGTGAATTGTGTGCGCAGTAGCTGCACGTGCATCAACAAAGTAGTGCCAAGCGTGCGCCTGTGTCATAAGTAAAGGACCGGCTGGCTTGACCGTTAAAGGGTGCTGTAACCCCCAAAGTACACTCCAGTCCAAACCAAAAAAAAAATATTTTCTGTGTTTGTGAATTGTGTGCGCAGTTACCGCACGTTCATCAACAAAGTAGTGCCAAGCGTGCGCCTGTGTCATAAGTAAAGGGCCGGCTGGCTTGACCGTTAAAGAGTGCTGTAACCGCCAAAGAACACTCCAGTCCAAACCAAAAAAAAAAATATTTTCTGTGTTTGTGAATTGTGTGCGCAGTAGCCGCACGTGCATCAACAAAGTAGTGCCAAGCGTGCGCCTGTGTCATAAGTAAAGGCCCGGCTGGCTTGACCGTTAAAGGGTGCTGTAACCGCCAAAGTACACTCCAGTCCAAACCAAAAAAAAAAATATTTTCTGTGTTTGTGAGTTGTGTGCGCAGTAGCCGCACGTGCATCAACAAAGTAGTGCCAAGCGTGCGCCTGTGTCATAAGTAAAGGGCCGGCTGGCTTGACCGTTAAAGGGTGCTGTAACCCCCAAAGTACACTCCAGTCCAAACCAAAAAAATATATATTTTTTCTGTGTTTGTGAATTGTGTGCGCAGTAGCCACACGTGCATCAACAAAGTGGTGCCAAGCGTGCACCTGTGTCATAAGTAAAGGGCCGGCTGGCTTGACCGTTAAAGGGTGCTGTAACCCCCAAAGTACACTCCAAACCAAATAACAAAATATTTTTTCTGTGTTTGTGAATTGTGTGCGCAGTAGCTGCACGTGCATCAACAAAGTAGTGCCAAGCGTGCGCCTGTGTCATAAGTAAAGGGCCGGCTGGCCTGACCGTTAAAGGGTGTTGTAACCCCCAAAGTACACTCCAAACCAAATAAAAAATATTTTCTATGTTTGTGAATTGTGTGCGCAGTAGCCTCACGTGCATCAACAAAGTAGTGCCAAGCGTGCGCCTGTGTCATAAGTAAAGGGCTGGCTGGCTTGACCGTTAAAGGGTGCTGTAACCCCCAAAGTACACTAAAGTCCAAACAAAAAAAAAATATATTTTCTGTGTTTGTGAATCGTGTGCGCAGTAGCCGCACGTGCATCAACAATGTAGTGCCAAGCGTGCGCCTGTGTCATAAGTAAAGGGCCGGCTGGCTTGACCATTAAAGGGTGCTGTAACCCCCAAAGTACACTCCAGTCCAAACCAAAAAAAAAAAAAAATTTCTGTGTTTGTGAATTGTGTGCGCAGTAGCCTCACGTGCATCAACAAAGTAGTGCCAAGCGTGCGCCTGTGTCATAAGTAAAGGGCCGGCTGGCTTGACCGTTAAAGGGTGCTGTAACCCCCAAAGTACACTCCAAACCTAATAAGAAAATATTTTTTCTGTGTTTGTGAATTGTGTGCGCAGTAGCTGCAAGTGCATCAACAAAGTAGTGTCAAGCGTGCGCCTGTGTCATAAGTAAAGGGCCGGCTGGCTTGACCGTTAAAGGGTGCTGTAACCCCCAAAGTACACTCCAGTCCAAACCAAATTTTTTTTATATTTTCTGTGTTTGTGAATTGTGTGCGCAGTAGCCGCACGTGCATCAACAAAGGAGTGCCAAGCGTGCGCCTGTGTCATAAGTAAAGGGCCGGCTGGCTTGACCGTTAAAGGGTGCTGTAACTCCCAAAGTACACTCCAGTCCAAACCAAAAAAAAAAAAATTTTCTGTGTTTGTGAATTGTGTGCGCAGTAGCTGCACGTGCATCAACAAAGTAGTGCCAAGCGTGCGCCTGTGTCATAAGTAAAGGCTTGACCGTTAAAGGGTGCTGTAACCCCCAAACTACTCTCCAAACCAAATAACAAAATATTTTTTCTGTGTTTGTGAATTGTGTACGCAGTAGCCGCACGTGCATCAACAAAGTAGTGCCAAGCGTGCGCCTGTGTCATAAGTAAAGGGCCGGCTGGCTTGACCATTAAAGGGTGCTTTAACCCCCAAAGTACACTCCAGTCCAAACCAAAAAAATATATATTTTTTCTGTGTTTGTGAATTGTGTGCGCAGTAGCCGCACGTGCATCAACAAAGTAGTGCCAAGCGTGCGCCTGTGTCATAAGTAAAGGGCCGGCTGGCTTGACCGTTAAAGGGTGCTGTAACCCCCAAAGTACACTCCAAACCAAATAACAGAATATTTTTTCTGTGTTTGTGAATTGTGTGCGCAGTAGCTGCACGTGCATCAACAAAGTAGTGCCAAGCGTGCGCCTGTGTCATAAGTAAAGGACCGGCTGGCTTGACCGTTAAAGGGTGCTGTAACCCCCAAAGTACACTCCAGTCCAAACCAAAAAAAAAATATTTTCTGTGTTTGTGAATTGTGTGCGCAGTTACCGCACGTTCATCAACAAAGTAGTGCCAAGCGTGCGCCTGTGTCATAAGTAAAGGGCCGGCTGGCTTGACCGTTAAAGAGTGCTGTAACCGCCAAAGAACACTCCAGTCCAAACCAAAAAAATATATATTTTCTGTGTTTGTGAATTGTGTGCGCAGTAGCCGCACGTGCATCAACAAAGTAGTGCCAAGCGTGCGCCTGTGTCATAAGTAAAGGGCCGGCTGGCTTGACCGTTAAAGGGTGCTGTAACCGCCAAAGTACACTCCAGTCCAAACCAAAAAAAAAAATATTTTCTGTGTTTGTGAGTTGTGTGCGCAGTAGCCGCACGTGCATCAACAAAGTAGTGCCAAGCGTGCGCCTGTGTCATAAGTAAAGGGCCGGCTGGCTTGACCGTTAAAGGGTGCTGTAACCCCCAAAGTACACTCCAGTCCAAACCAAAAAAATATATATTTTTTCTGTGTTTGTGAATTGTGTGCGCAGTAGCCACACGTGCATCAACAAAGTGGTGCCAAGCGTGCACCTGTGTCATAAGTAAAGGGCCGGCTGGCTTGACCGTTAAAGGGTGCTGTAACCCCCAAAGTACACTCCAAACCAAATAACAAAATATTTTTTCTGTGTTTGTGAATTGTGTGCGCAGTAGCTGCACGTGCATCAACAAAGTAGTGCCAAGCGTGCGCCTGTGTCATAAGTAAAGGGCCGGCTGGCCTGACCGTTAAAGGGTGTTGTAACCCCCAAAGTACACTCCAAACCAAATAAAAAATATTTTCTATGTTTGTGAATTGTGTGCGCAGTAGCCTCACGTGCATCAACAAAGTAGTGCCAAGCGTGCGCCTGTGTCATAAGTAAAGGGCTGGCTGGCTTGACCGTTAAAGGGTGCTGTAACCCCCAAAGTACACTAAAGTCCAAACAAAAAAAATATATATTTTCTGTGTTTGTGAATCGTGTGCGCAGTAGCCGCACGTGCATCAACAATGTAGTGCCAAGCGTGCGCCTGTGTCATAAGTAAAGGGCCGGCTGGCTTGACCATTAAAGGGTGCTGTAACCCCCAAAGTACACTCCAGTCCAAACCAAAAAAAAAAAAAAAATTTCTGTGTTTGTGAATTGTGTGCGCAGTAGCCTCACGTGCATCAACAAAGTAGTGCCAAGCGTGCGCCTGTGTCATAAGTAAAGGGCCGGCTGGCTTGACCGTTAAAGGGTGCTGTAACCCCCAAAGTACACTCCAAACCTAATAAGAAAATATTTTTTCTGTGTTTGTGAATTGTGTGCGCAGTAGCTGCAAGTGCATCAACAAAGTAGTGTCAAGCGTGCGCCTGTGTCATAAGTAAAGGGCCGGCTGGCTTGACCGTTAAAGGGTGCTGTAACCCCCAAAGTACACTCCAGTCCAAACCAAATTTTTTTTATATTTTCTGTGTTTGTGAATTGTGTGCGCAGTAGCCGCACGTGCATCAACAAAGGAGTGCCAAGCGTGCGCCTGTGTCATAAGTAAAGGGCCGGCTGGCTTGACCGTTAAAGGGTGCTGTAACCGCCAAAGTACACTCCAGTCCAAACCAAAAAAAAAAATATTTTCTGTGTTTGTGAATTGTGTGCGCAGTAGCCGCACGTGCATCAACAAAGTAGTGCCAAGCGTGCGCCTGTGTCATAAGTAAAGGGCCAGCTGGCATGACCGTTAAAGGGTGCTGTAACCCCCAAAGTACACTCCAAACCAAATAACAAAATATTTTTTCTGTGTTTGTGAATTGTGTGCGCAGTAGCTGCACGTGCATCAACAAAGTAGTGCCAAGCGTGCGCCTGTGTCATAAGTAAAGGGCCGGCTGGCCTGACCGTTAAAGGGTGTTGTAACCCCCAAAGTACTCTCCAAACCAAATAAAAAATATTTTCTATGTTTGTGAATTGTGTGCGCAGTAGCCACACGTGCATCAACAAAGTAGTGCCAAGCGTGCGCCTGTGTCATAAGTAAAGGGCCGGCTAGCTTGACCGTTAAAGGGTGCTGTAACCCCCAAAGTACACTCCAAACCAAATAATAAAATATTTTTTCTGTGTTTGTGAATTGTGTGCGCAGTAGCTGCACGTGCATCAACAAAGTAGTGCCAAGCGTGCGCCTGTGTCATAAGTAAAGGGCCAGCTGGCTTGACCGTTAAAGGGTGCTGTAACCCCCAAAGTACACTCCAGTCCAAACCAAAAAAAAAAATATTTTCTGTGTTTGTGAATTGTGTGCGCAGTAGCCGCACGTGCATCAACAAAGTAGTACCAAGCATGCGCCTGTGTCATAAGTAAAGGGCCGGCTGGCTTGACCATTAAAGGGTGCTGTAACCCCCAAAGTACACTCCAGTCCAAACCAAAAAAATATTTTTTTTTTTCTGTGTTTGTGAATTGTTTGCGCAGTAGCCGCACGTGCATCAACAAAGTAGTGCCAAGCGTGCGCCTGTGTCATAAGTAAAGGGCCGGCTGGCTAGACCGTTAAAGGGTGCTGTTACCCCCAAAGTACACTCCAAACCAAATAACAAAATATTTTTTCTGTGTTTGTGAATTGTGTGCGCAGTAGCTGCACGTGCATCAACAAAGTAGTGCCAAGCGTGCGCCTGTGTCATAAGTAAAGGGCCGGCTGGCTTGACCGTTAAAGGGTGCTATAACCCCCAAAGTACACTCCAGTCCAAACCAAAAAAAAAATATTTTCTGTGTTTGTGAATTGTGTGCGCAGTAGCCGCACGTTCATCAACAAAGTAGTGCCAAGCGTGCGCCTGTGTCATAAGTAAAGGGCCGGCTGGCTTGACCGTTAAAGTGTGCTGTAACCCCCAAAGTACACTCCAGTCCAAACAAAATAAAAAATATTTTCTGTGTTTGTGAATTGAGTGCGCAGTAGCCGCACGTGCATCAACAAAGTAGTGCCAAGCGTGCGCCTGTGTCATAAGTAAAGGGCCGGCTGGCTTGACCGTTAAAGGGTGCTGTAACTCCCAAAGTACACTCCAGTCCAAACCAAAAAAAAAAATTTTTTCTGTGTTTGTGAGTTGTGTGCGCAGTAGCCGCACGTGCATCAACAAAGTAGTGCCAAGCGTGCGCCTGTGTCATAAGTAAAGGGCCGGCTGGCTTGACCGTTAAAGGGTGCTGTAACCCCCAAAGTACACTCCAGTCCAAACCAAAAAAATATATATTTTTTCTGTGTTTGTGAATTGTGTGCGCAGTAGCCACACGTGCATCAACAAAGTGGTGCCAAGCGTGCACCTGTGTCATAAGTAAAGGGCCGGCTGGCTTGACCGTTAAAGGGTGCAGTAACCCCCAAAGTACACTCCAAACCAAATAACAAAATATTTTTTCTGTGTTTGTGAATTGTGTGCGCAGTAGCTGCATGTGCATCAACAAAGTAGTGCCAAGCGTGCGCCTGTGTCATAAGTAAAGGGCCGGCTGGCCTGACCGTTAAAGGGTGTTGTAACCCCCAAAGTACACTCCAAACCAAATAAAAAATATTTTCTATGTTTGTGAATTGTGTGCGCAGTAGCCTCACGTGCATCAACAAAGTAGTGCCAAGCGTGCGCCTGTGTCATAAGTAAAGGGCCGGCTGGCTTGACCGTTAAAGGGTGCTGTAACCCCCAAAGTACACTAAAGTCCAAACAAAAAAAATATATATTTTCTGTGTTTGTGAATCGTGTGCGCAGTAGCCGCACGTGCATCAACAATGTAGTGCCAAGCGTGCGCCTGTGTCATAAGTAAAGGGCCGGCTGGCTTGACCATTAAAGGGTGCTGTAACCCCCAAAGTACACTACAGTCCAAACCAAAAAAAAAAAAAAAATTTCTGTATTTGTGAATTGTGTGCGCAGTAGCCTCACGTGCATCAACAAAGTAGTGCCAAGCGTGCGCCTGTGTCATAAGTAAAGGGCCGGCTGGCTTGACCGTTAAAGGGTGCTGTAACCCCAAAGTACACTCCAAACCAAATAACAAAATATTTTTTCTGTGTTTGTGAATTGTGTGCGCAGTAGCCGCACGTGCATCAACAAAGTAGTGCCAAGCGTGCGCCTGTGTCATAAGTAAAGGGCCGGCTGGCTTGACCGTTAAAGGGTGCTGTAACCCCCAAAGTACACTCCAGTCCAAACCAAAAAAATATATATTTTTTCTGTGTTTGTGAATTGTGTGCGCAGTAGCCGCACGTGCATCAACAAAGTAGTGCCAAGCGTGCGCCTGTGTCATAAGTAAAGGGCTGGCTGGCTTGACCGTTAAAGGGTGCTGTAACCCCCAAAGTACACTCCAAACCAAACCAAAAAAAATTATATTTTCTGTGTTTGTGAATTGTGTGCGCAGTAGCCGCACGTGCATCAACAAAGTAGTGTAAAGCGTGCGCCTGTGTCATAAGTAAAGGGCCGGCTGGCTTGACCGTTAAAGGGTGCTGTAACCCCCAAAGTACACTCCAGTCCAAACCAAAAAAAAAAATATTTTCTCTATTTGTGAATTGTGTGCGCAGTAGCCGCACGTGCATCAACAAAGTAGTGCCAAGCGTGCGCCTGTGTCATAAGTAAAGGGCCGGCTGGCTTGACCGTTAAAGGGTGCAGTAACCCCCAAAGTACACTAAAGTCCAAACAAAAAAAATATATATTTTCTGTGTTTGTGAATCGTGTGCGCAGTAGACGCACGTGCATCAACAATGTAGTGCCAAGCGTGCGCCTGTGTCATAAGTAAAGGGCCGGCTGGCTTGACCATTAAAGGGTGCTGTAACCCCCAAAGTACACTCCAAACCAAACCAAAAAAAATAATATTTTCTCTGTTTGTGAATTGTGTGCGCAGTAGCCGCACGTGCATCAACAAAGTAGTGCCAAGCGTGCGCCTGTGTCATAAGAAAAGGGCCAGCTGGCTTGACCGTTAAAGGGTGCTGTAACCCCCAAAGTACACTCCAGTCCAAACCAAAAAAAATATATATATTTTTTCTGTGTTTGTGAATTGTGTGCGCAGTAGCCGCACGTGCATCAACAAAGTAGTGCCAAGTGTGCGCCTGTGTCATAAGAAAAGGGCCAGCTGGCTTGACCGTTAAAGGGTGCTGTAACCCCCAAAGTACACTCCAGTCCAAACCAAAAAAAATATATATTTTTTTTCTGTGTTTGTGAATTGTGTGCGCAGTAGCCGCACGTGCATCAACAAAGTAGTGCCAAGCGTGCGTCTGTGTCATAAGTAAAGGGCCGGCTGGCTTGACCGTTAAAGCTTGCTGTAACCCCCAAAGTACACTCCAAACCTAATAAGAAAATATTTTTTCTGTGTTTGTGAATTGTGTGCGCAGTAGCTGCAAGTGCATCAACAAAGTAGTGTCAAGCATGCGCCTGTGTCATAAGTAAAGGGCCGGCTGGCTTGACCGTTAAAGGGTGCTGTAACCCCCAAAGTACACTCCAGTCCAAACCAAAAATGTTTTATATTTTCTGTGTTTGTGATTTGTGTGCGCAGTAGCCGCACGTGCATCAACAAAGGAGTGCCAAGCGTGCGCCTGTGTCATAAGTAAAGGGCCGGCTGGCTAGACCGTTAAAGGGTGCTGTAACCGCCAAAGTACACTCCAGTCCAAACCAAAAAAATAATATTTTCTGTGTTTGTGAATTGTGTGCGCAGTAGCCGCACGTGCATCAACAAAGTAGTGCCAAGCGTGCGCCTGTGTCATAAGTAAAGGGCCAGCTGGCATGACCGTTAAAGGGTGCTGTAACCCCCAAAGTACACTCCAAACCAAATAACAAAATATTTTTTCTGTGTTTGTGAATTGTGTGCGCAGTAGCTGCACATGCATCAACAAAGTAGTGCCAAGCGTGCGCCTGTGTCATAAGTAAAGGGCCGGCTGGCCTGACCGTTAAAGGGTGCTGTAACCCCCAAAGTACTCTCCAAACCAAATAAAAAATATTTTCTATGTTTGTGAATTGTGTGCGCAGTAGCCACACGTGCATCAACAAAGTAGTGCCAAGCGTGCGCCTGTGTCATAAGTAAAGGGCCGGCTAGCTTGACCGTTAAAGGGTGCTGTAACCCCCAAAGTACACTCCAAACCAAATAATAAAATATTTTTTCTGTGTTTGTGAATTGTGTGCGCAGTAGCCGCACGTGCATCAACAAAGTAGTGCCAAGCGTGCGCCTGTGTCATAAGTAAAGGGCCGGCTGGCTTGACCGTTAAAGGGTGCTGTAACTCCCAAAGTACACTCCAGTCCAAACCAAAAAAAAAAATTTTTTCTGTGTTTGTGAATTGTGTGCGCAGTAGCTGCACGTGCATCAACAAAGTAGTGCCAAGCGTGCGCCTGTGTCATAAGTAAAGGCTTGACCGTTAAAGGGTGCTGTAACCCCCAAACTACTCTCCAAACCAAATAACAAAATATTTTTTCTGTGTTTGTGAATTGTGTGCGCAGTAGCCGCACGTGCATCAACAAAGTAGTGCCAAGCGTGCGCCTGTGTCATAAGTAAAGGGCCGGCTGGCTTGACCATTAAAGGGTGCTTTAACCCCCAAAGTACACTCCAGTCCAAACCAATAAAAAATATATTTTTTCTGTGTTTGTGAATTGTGTGCGCAGTAGCCGCACGTGCATCAACAAAGTAGTGCCAAGCGTGCGCCTGTGTCATAAGTAAAGGGCCGGCTGGCTTCACCGTTAAAAGGTGCTGTAACCCCCAAAGTACACTCCAGTCCAAACCAAAAAAAATAATATTTTCTGTGTTTGTGAATTGTGTGCGCAGTAGCCGCACGTGCATCAACAAAGTAGTGCCAAGCGTGCGCCTGTGTCATAAGTAAAGGGCTGGCTGGCTTGACCGTTAAAGGGTGCTGTAACCCCCAAAGTACACTCCAAACCAAACCAAAAAAAATTATATTTTCTGTGTTTGTGAATTGTGTGCGCAGTAGCCGCACGTGCATCAACAAAGTAGTGTAAAGCGTGCGCCTGTGTCATAAGTAAAGGGCCGGCTGGCTTGACCGTTAAAGGGTGCTGTAACCCCCAAAGTACACTCCAGTCCAAACCAAAAAAAAAAATATTTTCTCTGTTTGTGAATTGTGTGCGCAGTAGCCGCACGTGCATCAACAAAGTAGTGCCAAGCGTGCGCCTGTGTCATAAGTAAAGGGCCGGCTGGCTTGACCGTTAAAGGGTGCTGTAACCCCCAAAGTACACTAAAGTCCAAACAAAAAAAATATATATTTTCTGTGTTTGTGAATCGTGTGCGCAGTAGACGCACGTGCATCAACAATGTAGTGCCAAGCGTGCGCCTGTGTCATAAGTAAAGGGCCGGCTGGCTTGACCATTAAAGGGTGCTGTAACCCCCAAAGTACACTCCAAACCAAACCAAAAAAAATAATATTTTCTCTGTTTGTGAATTGTGTGCGCAGTAGCCGCACGTGCATCAACAAAGTAGTGCCAAGCGTGCGCCTGTGTCATAAGAAAAGGGCCAGCTGGCTTGACCGTTAAAGGGTGCTGTAACCCCCAAAGTACACTCCAGTCCAAACCAAAAAAAATATATATTTTTTTTCTGTGTTTGTGAATTGTGTGCGCAGTAGCCGCACGTGCATCAACAAAGTAGTGCCAAGCGTGCGCCTGTGTCATAAGAAAAGGTCCAGCTGGCTTGACCGTTAAAGGGTGCTGTAACCCCCAAAGTACACTCCAGTCCAAACCAAAAAAATATATATTTTTTTTCTGTGTTTGTGAATTGTGTGCGCAGTAGCCGCACGTGCATCAACAAAGTAGTGCCAAGCGTGCGTCTGTGTCATAAGTAAAGGGCCGGCTGGCTTGACCGTTAAAGCTTGCTGTAACCCCCAAAGTACACTCCAAACCTAATAAGAAAATATTTTTTCTGTGTTTGTGAATTGTGTGCGCAGTAGCTGCAAGTGCATCAACAAAGTAGTGTCAAGCATGCGCCTGTGTCATAAGTAAAGGGCCGGCTGGCTTGACCGTTAAAGGGTGCTGTAACCCCCAAAGTACACTCCAGTCCAAACCAAAAATGTTTTATATTTTCTGTGTTTGTGAATTGTGTGCGCAGTAGCCGCACGTGCATCAACAAAGGAGTGCCAAGCGTGCGCCTGTGTCATAAGTAAAGGGCCGGCTGGCTAGACCGTTAAAGGGTGCTGTAACCGCCAAAGTACACTCCAGTCCAAACCAAAAAAAAAAATATTTTCTGTGTTTGTGAATTGTGTGCGCAGTAGCCGCACGTGCATCAACAAAGTAGTGCCAAGCGTGCGCCTGTGTCATAAGTAAAGGGCCAGCTGGCATGACCGTTAAAGGGTGCTGTAACCCCCAAAGTACACTCCAAACCAAATAACAAAATATTTTTTCTGTGTTTGTGAATTGTGTGCGCAGTAGCTGCACGTGCATCAACAAAGTAGTGCCAAGCGTGCGCCTGTGTCATAAGTAAAGGGCCGGCTGGCCTGACCGTTAAAGGGTGTTGTAACCCCCAAAGTACTCTCCAAACCAAATAAAAAATATTTTCTATGTTTGTGAATTGTGTGCGCAGTAGCCACACGTGCATCAACAAAGTAGTGCCAAGCGTGCGCCTGTGTCATAAGTAAAGGGCCGGCTAGCTTGACCGTTAAAGGGTGCTGTAACCCCCAAAGTACACTCCAAACCAAATAATAAAATATTTTTTCTGTGTTTGTGAATTGTGTGCGCAGTAGCTGCACGTGCATCAACAAAGTAGTGCCAAGCGTGCGCCTGTGTCATAAGTAAAGGGCCAGCTGGCTTGACCGTTAAAGGGTGCTGTAACCCCCAAAGTACACTCCAGTCCAAACCAAAAAAAAAAATATTTTCTGTGTTTGTGAATTGTGTGCGCAGTAGCCGCACGTGCATCAACAAAGTAGTACCAAGCATGCGCCTGTGTCATAAGTAAAGGGCCGGCTGGCTTGACCATTAAAGGGTGCTGTAACCCCCAAAGTACACTCCAGTCCAAACCAAAAAAATATTTTTTTTTTTCTGTGTTTGTGAATTGTTTGCGCAGTAGCCGCACGTGCATCAACAAAGTAGTGCCAAGCGTGCGCCTGTGTCATAAGTAAAGGGCCGGCTGGCTAGACCGTTAAAGGGTGCTGTTACCCCCAAAGTACACTCCAAACCAAATAACAAAATATTTTTTCTGTGTTTGTGAATTGTGTGCGCAGTAGCTGCACGTGCATCAACAAAGTAGTGCCAAGCGTGCGCCTGTGTCATAAGTAAAGGGCCGGCTGGCTTGACCGTTAAAGGGTGCTATAACCCCCAAAGTACACTCCAGTCCAAACCAAAAAAAAAATATTTTCTGTGTTTGTGAATTGTGTGCGCAGTAGCCGCACGTTCATCAACAAAGTAGTGCCAAGCGTGCGCCTGTGTCATAAGTAAAGGGCCGGCTGGCTTGACCGTTAAAGTGTGCTGTAACCCCCAAAGTACACTCCAGTCCAAACAAAATAAAAAATATTTTCTGTGTTTGTGAATTGAGTGCGCAGTAGCCGCACGTGCATCAACAAAGTAGTGCCAAGCGTGCGCCTGTGTCATAAGTAAAGGGCCGGCTGGCTTGACCGTTAAAGGGTGCTGTAACTCCCAAAGTACACTCCAGTCCAAACCAAAAAAAAAAATTTTTTCTGTGTTTGTGAGTTGTGTGCGCAGTAGCCGCACGTGCATCAACAAAGTAGTGCCAAGCGTGCGCCTGTGTCATAAGTAAAGGGCCGGCTGGCTTGACCGTTAAAGGGTGCTGTAACCCCCAAAGTACACTCCAGTCCAAACCAAAAAAATATATATTTTTTCTGTGTTTGTGAATTGTGTGCGCAGTAGCCACACGTGCATCAACAAAGTGGTGCCAAGCGTGCACCTGTGTCATAAGTAAAGGGCCGGCTGGCTTGACCGTTAAAGGGTGCAGTAACCCCCAAAGTACACTCCAAACCAAATAACAAAATATTTTTTCTGTGTTTGTGAATTGTGTGCGCAGTAGCTGCATGTGCATCAACAAAGTAGTGCCAAGCGTGCGCCTGTGTCATAAGTAAAGGGCCGGCTGGCCTGACCGTTAAAGGGTGTTGTAACCCCCAAAGTACACTCCAAACCAAATAAAAAATATTTTCTATGTTTGTGAATTGTGTGCGCAGTAGCCTCACGTGCATCAACAAAGTAGTGCCAAGCGTGCGCCTGTGTCATAAGTAAAGGGCCGGCTGGCTTGACCGTTAAAGGGTGCTGTAACCCCCAAAGTACACTAAAGTCCAAACAAAAAAAATATATATTTTCTGTGTTTGTGAATCGTGTGCGCAGTAGCCGCACGTGCATCAACAATGTAGTGCCAAGCGTGCGCCTGTGTCATAAGTAAAGGGCCGGCTGGCTTGACCATTAAAGGGTGCTGTAACCCCCAAAGTACACTCCAGTCCAAACCAAAAAAAAAAAAAAAATTTCTGTATTTGTGAATTGTGTGCGCAGTAGCCTCACGTGCATCAACAAAGTAGTGCCAAGCGTGCGCCTGTGTCATAAGTAAAGGGCCGGCTGGCTTGACCGTTAAAGGGTGCTGTAACCCCAAAGTACACTCCAAACCAAATAACAAAATATTTTTTCTGTGTTTGTGAATTGTGTGCGCAGTAGCCGCACGTGCATCAACAAAGTAGTGCCAAGCGTGCGCCTGTGTCATAAGTAAAGGGCCGGCTGGCTTGACCGTTAAAGGGTGCTGTAACCCCCAAAGTACACTCCAGTCCAAACCAAAAAAATATATATTTTTTCTGTGTTTGTGAATTGTGTGCGCAGTAGCCGCACGTGCATCAACAAAGTAGTGCCAAGCGTGCGCCTGTGTCATAAGTAAAGGGCTGGCTGGCTTGACCGTTAAAGGGTGCTGTAACCCCCAAAGTACACTCCAAACCAAACCAAAAAAAATTATATTTTCTGTGTTTGTGAATTGTGTGCGCAGTAGCCGCACGTGCATCAACAAAGTAGTGTAAAGCGTGCGCCTGTGTCATAAGTAAAGGGCCGGCTGGCTTGACCGTTAAAGGGTGCTGTAACCCCCAAAGTACACTCCAGTCCAAACCAAAAAAAAAAATATTTTCTCTATTTGTGAATTGTGTGCGCAGTAGCCGCACGTGCATCAACAAAGTAGTGCCAAGCGTGCGCCTGTGTCATAAGTAAAGGGCCGGCTGGCTTGACCGTTAAAGGGTGCAGTAACCCCCAAAGTACACTAAAGTCCAAACAAAAAAAATATATATTTTCTGTGTTTGTGAATCGTGTGCGCAGTAGACGCACGTGCATCAACAATGTAGTGCCAAGCGTGCGCCTGTGTCATAAGTAAAGGGCCGGCTGGCTTGACCATTAAAGGGTGCTGTAACCCCCAAAGTACACTCCAAACCAAACCAAAAAAAATAATATTTTCTCTGTTTGTGAATTGTGTGCGCAGTAGCCGCACGTGCATCAACAAAGTAGTGCCAAGCGTGCGCCTGTGTCATAAGAAAAGGGCCAGCTGGCTTGACCGTTAAAGGGTGCTGTAACCCCCAAAGTACACTCCAGTCCAAACCAAAAAAAAAATATATATTTTTTCTGTGTTTGTGAATTGTGTGCGCAGTAGCCGCACGTGCATCAACAAAGTAGTGCCAAGTGTGCGCCTGTGTCATAAGAAAAGGGCCAGCTGGCTTGACCGTTAAAGGGTGCTGTAACCCCCAAAGTACACTCCAGTCCAAACCAAAAAAAATATATATTTTTTTTCTGTGTTTGTGAATTGTGTGCGCAGTAGCCGCACGTGCATCAACAAAGTAGTGCCAAGCGTGCGTCTGTGTCATAAGTAAAGGGCCGGCTGGCTTGACCGTTAAAGCTTGCTGTAACCCCCAAAGTACACTCCAAACCTAATAAGAAAATATTTTTTCTGTGTTTGTGAATTGTGTGCGCAGTAGCTGCAAGTGCATCAACAAAGTAGTGTCAAGCATGCGCCTGTGTCATAAGTAAAGGGCCGGCTGGCTTGACCGTTAAAGGGTGCTGTAACCCCCAAAGTACACTCCAGTCCAAACCAAAAATGTTTTATATTTTCTGTGTTTGTGATTTGTGTGCGCAGTAGCCGCACGTGCATCAACAAAGGAGTGCCAAGCGTGCGCCTGTGTCATAAGTAAAGGGCCGGCTGGCTAGACCGTTAAAGGGTGCTGTAACCGCCAAAGTACACTCCAGTCCAAACCAAAAAAATAATATTTTCTGTGTTTGTGAATTGTGTGCGCAGTAGCCGCACGTGCATCAACAAAGTAGTGCCAAGCGTGCGCCTGTGTCATAAGTAAAGGGCCAGCTGGCATGACCGTTAAAGGGTGCTGTAACCCCCAAAGTACACTCCAAACCAAATAACAAAATATTTTTTCTGTGTTTGTGAATTGTGTGCGCAGTAGCTGCACATGCATCAACAAAGTAGTGCCAAGCGTGCGCCTGTGTCATAAGTAAAGGGCCGGCTGGCCTGACCGTTAAAGGGTGCTGTAACCCCCAAAGTACTCTCCAAACCAAATAAAAAATATTTTCTATGTTTGTGAATTGTGTGCGCAGTAGCCACACGTGCATCAACAAAGTAGTGCCAAGCGTGCGCCTGTGTCATAAGTAAAGGGCCGGCTAGCTTGACCGTTAAAGGGTGCTGTAACCCCCAAAGTACACTCCAAACCAAATAATAAAATATTTTTTCTGTGTTTGTGAATTGTGTGCGCAGTAGCCGCACGTGCATCAACAAAGTAGTGCCAAGCGTGCGCCTGTGTCATAAGTAAAGGGCCGGCTGGCTTGACCGTTAAAGGGTGCTGTAACTCCCAAAGTACACTCCAGTCCAAACCAAAAAAAAAAATTTTTTCTGTGTTTGTGAATTGTGTGCGCAGTAGCTGCACGTGCATCAACAAAGTAGTGCCAAGCGTGCGCCTGTGTCATAAGTAAAGGCTTGACCGTTAAAGGGTGCTGTAACCCCCAAACTACTCTCCAAACCAAATAACAAAATATTTTTTCTGTGTTTGTGAATTGTGTGCGCAGTAGCCGCACGTGCATCAACAAAGTAGTGCCAAGCGTGCGCCTGTGTCATAAGTAAAGGGCCGGCTGGCTTGACCATTAAAGGGTGCTTTAACCCCCAAAGTACACTCCAGTCCAAACCAATAAAAAATATATTTTTTCTGTGTTTGTGAATTGTGTGCGCAGTAGCCGCACGTGCATCAACAAAGTAGTGCCAAGCGTGCGCCTGTGTCATAAGTAAAGGGCCGGCTGGCTTCACCGTTAAAAGGTGCTGTAACCCCCAAAGTACACTCCAGTCCAAACCAAAAAAAATAATATTTTCTGTGTTTGTGAATTGTGTGCGCAGTAGCCGCACGTGCATCAACAAAGTAGTGCCAAGCGTGCGCCTGTGTCATAAGTAAAGGGCTGGCTGGCTTGACCGTTAAAGGGTGCTGTAACCCCCAAAGTACACTCCAAACCAAACCAAAAAAAATTATATTTTCTGTGTTTGTGAATTGTGTGCGCAGTAGCCGCACGTGCATCAACAAAGTAGTGTAAAGCGTGCGCCTGTGTCATAAGTAAAGGGCCGGCTGGCTTGACCGTTAAAGGGTGCTGTAACCCCCAAAGTACACTCCAGTCCAAACCAAAAAAAAAAATATTTTCTCTGTTTGTGAATTGTGTGCGCAGTAGCCGCACGTGCATCAACAAAGTAGTGCCAAGCGTGCGCCTGTGTCATAAGTAAAGGGCCGGCTGGCTTGACCGTTAAAGGGTGCTGTAACCCCCAAAGTACACTAAAGTCCAAACAAAAAAAATATATATTTTCTGTGTTTGTGAATCGTGTGCGCAGTAGACGCACGTGCATCAACAATGTAGTGCCAAGCGTGCGCCTGTGTCATAAGTAAAGGGCCGGCTGGCTTGACCATTAAAGGGTGCTGTAACCCCCAAAGTACACTCCAAACCAAACCAAAAAAAATAATATTTTCTCTGTTTGTGAATTGTGTGCGCAGTAGCCGCACGTGCATCAACAAAGTAGTGCCAAGCGTGCGCCTGTGTCATAAGAAAAGGGCCAGCTGGCTTGACCGTTAAAGGGTGCTGTAACCCCCAAAGTACACTCCAGTCCAAACCAAAAAAAATATATATTTTTTTTCTGTGTTTGTGAATTGTGTGCGCAGTAGCCGCACGTGCATCAACAAAGTAGTGCCAAGCGTGCGCCTGTGTCATAAGAAAAGGTCCAGCTGGCTTGACCGTTAAAGGGTGCTGTAACCCCCAAAGTACACTCCAGTCCAAACCAAAAAAATATATATTTTTTTTCTGTGTTTGTGAATTGTGTGCGCAGTAGCCGCACGTGCATCAACAAAGTAGTGCCAAGCGTGCGTCTGTGTCATAAGTAAAGGGCCGGCTGGCTTGACCGTTAAAGCTTGCTGTAACCCCCAAAGTACACTCCAAACCTAATAAGAAAATATTTTTTCTGTGTTTGTGAATTGTGTGCGCAGTAGCTGCAAGTGCATCAACAAAGTAGTGTCAAGCATGCGCCTGTGTCATAAGTAAAGGGCCGGCTGGCTTGACCGTTAAAGGGTGCTGTAACCCCCAAAGTACACTCCAGTCCAAACCAAAAATGTTTTATATTTTCTGTGTTTGTGAATTGTGTGCGCAGTAGCCGCACGTGCATCAACAAAGGAGTGCCAAGCGTGCGCCTGTGTCATAAGTAAAGGGCCGGCTGGCTAGACCGTTAAAGGGTGCTGTAACCGCCAAAGTACACTCCAGTCCAAACCAAAAAAAAAAATATTTTCTGTGTTTGTGAATTGTGTGCGCAGTAGCCGCACGTGCATCAACAAAGTAGTGCCAAGCGTGCGCCTGTGTCATAAGTAAAGGGCCAGCTGGCATGACCGTTAAAGGGTGCTGTAACCCCCAAAGTTCACTCCAAACCAAATAACAAAATATTTTTTCTGTGTTTGTGAATTGTGTGCGCAGTAGCTGCACATGCATCAACAAAGTAGTGCCAAGCGTGCGCCTGTGTCATAAGTAAAGGGCCGGCTGGCCTGACCGTTAAAGGGTGCTGTAACCCCCAAAGTACTCTCCAAACCAAATAAAAAATATTTTCTATGTTTGTGAATTGTGTGCGCAGTAGCCACACGTGCATCAACAAAGTAGTGCCAAGCGTGCGCCTGTGTCATAAGTAAAGGGCCGGCTACCTTGACCGTTAAAGGGTGCTGTAACCCCCAAAGTACACTCCAAACCAAATAATAAAATATTTTTTCTGTGTTTGTGAATTGTGTGCGCAGTAGCCGCACGTGCATCAACAAAGTAGTGCCAAGCGTGCGCCTGTGTCATAAGTAAAGGGCCGGCTGGCTTGACCGTTAAAGGGTGCTGTAACTCCCAAAGTACACTCCAGTCCAAACCAAAAAAAAAATTTTTTTCTGTGTTTTTGAATTGTGTGCGCAGTAGCTGCACGTGCATCAACAAAGTAGTGCCAAGCGTGCGCCTGTGTCATAAGTAAAGGCTTGGCCGTTAAAGGGTGCTGTAACCCCCAAACTACTCTCCAAACCAAATAACAAAATATTTTTTCTGTGTTTGTGAATTGTCTGCGCAGTAGCCGCACGTGCATCAACAAAGTAGTGCCAAGCGTGCGCCTGTGTCATAAGTAAAGGGCCGGCTGGCTTGACCATTAAAGGGTGCTTTAACCCCCAAAGTACACTCCAGTCCAAACCAATAAAAAATATATTTTTTCTGTGTTTGTGAATTGTGTGCGCAGTAGCCGCACGTGCATCAACAAAGTAGTGCCAAGCGTGCGCCTGTGTCATAAGTAAAGGGCCGGCTGGCTTGACCGTTAAAGGGTGCTGTAACCCCCAAAGTACACTCCAAACCAAATAACAGAATATTTTTTCTGTGTTTGTGAATTGTGTGCGCAGTAGCTGCACGTGCATCAACAAAGTAGTGCCAAGCGTGCGCCTGTGTCATAAGTAAAGGGCCGGCTGGCTTGACCGTTAAAGGGTGCTGTAACCCCCAAAGTACACTCCAGTCCAAACCAAAAAAAAAATATTTTCTGTGTTTGTGAATTGTGTGCGCAGTTACCGCACGTTCATCAACAAAGTAGTGCCAAGCATGCGCCTGTGTCATAAGTAAAGGGCCGGCTGGCTTGACCGTTAAAGAGTGCTGTAACCGCCAAAGAACACTCCAGTCCAAACCAAAAAAAAAATATTTTCTGTGTTTGTGAATTGTGTGCGCAGTAGCCGCACGTGCATCAACAAAGTAGTGCCAAGCGTGCGCCTGTGTCATAAGTAAAGGGCCGGCTGGCTTGACCGTTAAAGGGTGCTGTAACTGCCAAAGTACACTCCAGTCCAAACCAAAAAAAAAAATATTTTCTGTGTTTGTGAGTTGTGTGCGCAGTAGCCGCACGTGCATCAACAAAGTGGTGCCAAGCGTGCGCCTGTGTCATAAGTAAAGGGCCGGCTGGCTTGACCGTTAAAGGGTGCTGTAACCCCCAAAGTACACTCCAAACCAAATAACAAAATATTTTTTCTGTGTTTGTGAATTGTGTGCGCAGTAGCTGCACGTGCATCAACAAAGTAGTGCCAAGCGTGCGCCTGTGTCATAAGTAAAGGGCCGGCTGGCCTAACCGTTAAAGGGTGTTGTAACCCCCAAAGTACACTCCAAACCAAATAAAAAATATTTTCTATGTTTGTGAATTGTGTGCGCAGTAGCCTCACGTGCATCAACAAAGTAGTGCCAAGCGTGCGCCTGTGTCATAAGTAAAGGGCCGGCTGGCTTGACCGTTAAAGGGTGCTGTAACCCCAAAGTACACTCCAAACCAAATAACAAAATATTTTTTCTGTGTTTGTGAATTGTGTGCGCAGTAGCTGCACGTGCATCAACAAAGTAGTGCCAAGCGTGCGCCTGTGTCATAAGTAAAGGGCCGGCTGGCTTCACCGTTAAAAGGTGCTGTAACCCCCAAAGTACACTCCAGTCCAAACCAAAAAAAATAATATTTTCTGTGTTTGTGAATTGTGTGCGCAGTAGCCGCACGTGCATCAACAAAGTAGTGCCAAGCGTGCGCCTGTGTCATAAGTAAAGGGCCGGCTGGCTTGACCGTTAAAGGGTGCTGTAACCCCCAAAGTACACTCCAGTCCAAACCAAAAAAATATATATTTTTTCTGTGTTTGTGAATTGTGTGCGCAGTAGCCGCACGTGCATCAACAAAGTAGTGCCAAGCGTGCGCCTGTGTCATAAGTAAAGGGCTGGCTGGCTTGACCGTTAAAGGGTGCTGTAACCCCCAAAGTACACTCCAAACCAAACCAAAAAAAATTATATTTTCTGTGTTTGTGAATTGTGTGCGCAGTAGCCGCACGTGCATCAACAAAGTAGTGTAAAGCGTGCGCCTGTGTCATAAGTAAAGGGCCGGCTGGCTTGACCGTTAAAGGGTGCTGTAACCCCCAAAGTACACTCCAGTCCAAACCAAAAAAAAAAATATTTTCTCTGTTTGTGAATTGTGTGCGCAGTAGCCGCACGTGCATCAACAAAGTAGTGCCAAGCGTGCGCCTGTGTCATAAGTAAAGGGCCGGCTGGCTTGACCGTTAAAGGGTGCTGTAACCCCCAAAGTACACTAAAGTCTAAACAAAAAAAAAATATATTTTCTGTGTTTGTGAATCGTGTGCGCAGTAGACGCACGTGCATCAACAATGTATTGCCAAGCGTGCGCCTGTGTCATAAGTAAAGGGCCGGCTGGCTTGACCATTAAAGGGTGCTGTAACCCCCAAAGTACACTCCAAACCAAACCAAAAAAAATTATATTTTCTGTGTTTGTGAATTGTGTGCGCAGTAGCCGCACGTGCATCAACAAAGTAGTGCCAAGCGTGCGCCTGTGTCATAAGTAAAGGGCCGGCTGGCTTGACCGTTAAAGGGTGCTGTAACTCCTAAAGTACACTCCAGTCCAAACCAAAAAAAAAAATATTTTGTGTGATTGTGAATTGTGTGCGCAGTAGCCGCACGTGCATCAACAAAGTAGTGCCAAGCGTGCGCCTGTGTCATAAGTAAAGGGCCGGCTGGCCTGACCGTTAAAGGGTGCTGTAACCCCCAAAGTACACTCCAAACCAAATAATAAAATATTTTTTCTGTGTTTGTGAATTGTGTGCGCAGTAGCTGCACGTGCATCAACAAAGTAGTGCCAAGCGTGCGCCTGTGTCATAAGTAAAGGGCCGGCTGGCTTGACCGTTAAAGGGTGCTGTAACCCCCAAAGTACACTCCAGTCCAAACCAAAAAAATATATATTTTCTGTGTTTGTGAATTGTGTGCGCAGTAGCCGCACGTGCATCAACAAAGTAGTGCCAAGCGTGCGCCTGTGTCATAAGAAAAGGGCCAGCTGGCTTGACCGTTAAAGGGTGCTGTAACCCCCAAAGTACACTCCAGTCCAAACCAAAAAAAAAATATATTTTTTTTCTGTGTTTGTGAATTGTGTGCGCAGTAGCTGCACGTGCATCAACAAAGTAGTGCCAAGCGTGCGTCTGTGTCATAAGTAAAGGGCCAGCTGGCTTGACCGTTAAAGGGTGCTGTAACCCCCAAAGTACACTCCAGTCCAAACCAAAAAAAAAAATATTTTCTGTGTTTGTGAATTGTGTGCGCAGTAGCTGCACGTGCATCAACAAAGTAGTGCCAAGCATGCGCCTGTGTCATAAGTAAAGGGCCGGCTGGCTTGACCATTAAAGGGTGCTGTAACCCCCAAAGTACACTCCAGTCCAAACCAAAAAAATATTTTTTTTTTCTGTGTTTGTGAATTGTTTGCGCAGTAGCCGCACGTGCATCAACAAAGTAGTGCCAAGCGTGCGCCTGTGTCATAAGTAAAGGGCCGGCTGGCTAGACCGTTAAAGGGTGCTGTTACCCCCAAAGTACACTCCAAACCAAATAACAAAATATTTTTTCTGTGTTTGTGAATTGTGTGCGCAGTAGCTGCACGTGCATCAACAAAGTAGTGCCAAGCGTGCGCCTGTGTCATAAGTAAAGGGCCGGCTGGCTTGACCGTTAAAGGGTGCTGTAACCCCCAAAGTACACTCCAGTCCAAACCAAAAAAAAAATATTTTCTGTGTTTGTGAATTGTGTGCGCAGTAGCCGCACGTTCATCAACAAAGTAGTGCCAAGCGTGCGCCTGTGTCATAAGTAAAGGGCCGGCTGGCTTGACCGTTAAAGTGTGCTGTAACCCCCAAAGTACACTCCAGTCCAAACAAAATAAAAAATATTTTCTGTGTTTGTGAATTGTGTGCGCAGTAGCCGCACGTGCATCAGCAAAGTAGTGCCAAGCGTGCGCCTGTGTCATAAGTAAAGGGCCGGCTGGCTTGACCGTTAAAGGGTGCTGTAACTCCCAAAGTACACTCCAGTCCAAACCGAAAAAAAAAATTTTTTCTGTGTTTGTGAATTGTGTGCGCAGTAGCTGCACGTGCATCAACAAAGTAGTGCCAAGCGTGCGCCTGTGTCATAAGTAAAGGCTTGACCGTTAAAGGGTGCTGTAACCCCCAAACTACTCTCCAAACCAAATAACAAAATATTTTTTCTGTGTTTGTGAATTGTGTGCGCAGTAGCCGCAAGTGCATCAACAAAGTAGTGCCAAGCGTGCGCCTGTGTCATAAGTAAAGGGCTGGCTGGCTTGACCATTAAAGGGTGCTTTAACCCCCAAAGTACACTCCAGTCCAAACCAAAAAAAAAATATTTTTTCTGTGTTTGTGAATTGTGTGCGCAGTAGCCGCACGTGCATCAACAAAGTAGTGCCAAGCGTGCGCCTGTGTCCTAAGTAAAGGGCCGGCTGGCTTGACCGTTAAAGGGTGCTGTAACCCCCAAAGTACACTCCAAACCAAATAACAGAATATTTTTTCTGTGTTTGTGAATTGTGTGCGCAGTAGCTGCACGTGCATCAACAAAGTAGTGCCAAGCGTGCGCCTGTGTCATAAGTAAAGGGCCGGCTGGCTTGACCGTTAAAGGGTGCTGTAACCCCCAAAGTACACTCCAGTCCAAACCAAAAAAAAAATATTTTCTGTGTTTGTGAATTGTGTGCGCAGTTACCGCACGTACATCAACAAAGTAGTGCCAAGCGTGCGCCTGTGTCATAAGTAAAGGGCCGGCTGGCTTGACCGTTAAAGGGTGCTGTAACCCCCAAAGAACACTCCAGTCCAAACCAAAAAAAAAAATATTTTCTGTGTTTGTGAATTGTGTGCGCAGTAGCCGCACGTGCATCAACAAAGTAGTGCCAAGCGTGCGCCTGTGTCATAAGTAAAGGGCCGGCTGGCTTGACCGTTAAAGGGTGCTGTAACCGCCAAAGTACACTCCAGTCCAAACCAAAAAAAAAAATATTTTCTATGTTTGTGAGTTGTGTGCGCAGTAGCCGCACGTGCATCAACAAAGTAGTGCCAAGCGTGCGCCTGTGTCATAAGTAAAGGGCCGGCTGGCTTGACCGTTAAAGGGTGCTGTAACCCCCAAAGTACACTCCAGTCCAAACCAAAAAAATATATATTTTTTCTGTGTTTGTGAATTGTGTGCGCAGTAGCCGCACGTGCATCAACAAAGTGGTGCCAAGCGTGCGCCTGTGTCATAAGTAAAGGGCCGGCTGGCTTGACCGTTAAAGGGTGCTGTAACCCCCAAAGTACACTCCAAACCAAATAACAAAATATTTTTTCTGTGTTTGTGAATTGTGTGCGCAGTAGCTGCACGTGCATCAACAAAGTAGTGCCAAGCGTGCGCCTGTGTCATAAGTAAAGGGCCGGCTGGCCTGACCGTTAAAGGGTGTTGTAACCCCCAAAGTACACTCCAAACCAAATAAAAAATATTTTCTATGTTTGTGAATTGTGTGCGCAGTAGCCTCACGTGCATCAACAAAGTAGTGCCAAGCGTGCGCCTGTGTCATAAGTAAAGGGCCGGCTGGCTTGACCGTTAAAGGGTGCTGTAACCCCCAAAGTACACTAAAGTCCAAACAAAAAAAACAAAAAATTTTCTGTGTTTGTGAATTGTGTGCGCAGTAGCCTCACGTGCATCAACAAAGTAGTGCCAAGCGTGCGTCTGTGTCATAAGTAAAGGACCGGCTGGCTTGACCATTAAAGGGTGCTGTAACCCCCAAAGTACACTCCAGTCCAAACCAAAAAAAAAAATATTTTCTGTGTTTGTGAGTTGTGTGCGCAGTAGCCGCACGTGCATCAACAAAGTAGTGCCAAGCGTGCGCCTGTGTCATAAGTAAAGGGCCGGCTGGCTTGACCATTAAAGGGTGCTGTAACCCCCAAAGTACACTCCAGTCCAAACCAAAAAAAACAAAAAATTTTCTGTGTTTGTGAATTGTGTGCGCGGTAGCCTCACGTGCATCAACAAAGTAGTGCCAAGCGTGCGCCTGTGTCATAAGTAAAGGGCCGGCTGGCTTGACCGTTAAAGGGTGCTGTAACCCCAAAGTACACTCCAAACCAAATAACAAAATATTTTTTCTGTGTTTGTGAATTGTGTGCGCAATAGCTGCACGTGCATCAACAAAGTAGTGCCAAGCGTGCGCCTGTGTCATAAGTAAAGGGCCGGCTGGCTTCACCGTTAAAAGGTGCTGTAACCCCCAAAGTACACTCCAGTCCAAACCAAAAAAAATAATATTTTCTGTGTTTGTGAATTGTGTGCGCAGTAGCCGCACGTGCATCAACAAAGTAGTGCCAAGCGTGCGCCTGTGTCATAAGTAAAGGGCCGGCTGGCTTGACCGTTAAAGGGTGCTGTAACCCCCAAAGTACACTCCAGTCCAAACCAAAAAAATATATATTTTTTTCTGTGTTTGTGAATTGTGTGCGCAGTAGCCGCACGTGCATCAACAAAGTAGTGCCAAGCGTGCGCCTGTGTCATAAGTAAAGGGCTGGCTGGCTTGACCGTTAAAGGGTGCTGTAACCCCCAAAGTACACTCCAAACCAAACCAAAAAAAATTATATTTTCTGTGTTTGTGAATTGTGTGCGCAGTAGCCGCACGTGCATCAACAAAGTAGTGTAAAGCGTGCGCCTGTGTCATAAGTAAAGGGCCGGCTGGCTTGGCCGTTAAAGGGTGCTGTAACCCCCAAAGTACACTCCAGTCCAAACCAAAAAAAAAAATATTTTCTCTGTTTGTGAATTGTGTGCGCAGTAGCCGCACGTGCATCAACAAAGTAGTGCCAAGCGTGCGCCTGTGTCATAAGAAAAGGGCCAGCTGGCTTGACCGTTAAAGGGTGCTGTAACCCCCAAAGTACACTCCAGTCCAAACCAAAAAAAATATATATTTTTTTTCTGTGTTTGTGAATTGTGTGCGCAGTAGCCGCACGTGCATCAACAAAGTAGTGCCAAGCGTCCGCCTGTGTCATAAGAAAAGGGCCGGCTGGCTTGACCGTTAAAGGGTGCTGTAACCCCCAAAGTACACTCCAGTCCAAACCAAAAAAAATATATATTTTTTTTCTGTGTTTGTGAATTGTGTGCGCAGTAGCCGCACGTGCATCAACAAAGTAGTGCCAAGCGTGCGCCTGTGTCATAAGTAAAGGGCCGGCTGGCTTGACCGTTAAAGCTTGCTGTAACCCCCAAAGTACACTCCAAACCTAATAAGAAAATATTTTTTCTGTGTTTGTGAATTGTGTGCGCAGTAGCTGCAAGTGCATCAACAAAGTAGTGTCAAGCGTGCGCCTGTGTCATAAGTAAAGGGCCGGCTGGCTTGACCGTTAAAGGGTGCTGTAACCCCCAAAGTACACTCCAGTCCAAACCAAATTTTTTTTATATTTTCTGTGTTTGTGAATTGTGTGCGCAGTAGCCGCACGTGCATCAACAAAGGAGTGCCAAGCGTGCGCCTGTGTCATAAGTAAAGGGCCGGCTGGCTAGACCGTTAAAGGGTGCTGTAACCGCCAAAGTACACTCCAGTCCAAACCAAAAAAAAAAATATTTTCTGTTTGTGAATTGTGTGCGCAGTAGCCGCAGGTGCATCAACAAAGTAGTGCCAAGCGTGCGCCTGTGTCATAAGTAAAGGGCCAGCTGGCATGACCGTTAAAGGGTGCTGTAACCCCCAAAGTACACTCCAAACCAAATAACAAAATATTTTTTCTGTGTTTGTGAATTGTGTGCGCAGTAGCTGCACGTGCATCAACAAAGTAGTGCCAAGCGTGCGCCTGTGTCATAAGTAAAGGGCCGGCTGGCCTGACCGTTAAACGGTGTTGTAACCCCCAAAGTACTCTCCAAACCAAATAAAAAATATTTTCTATGTTTGTGAATTGTGTGCGCAGTAGCCACACGTGCATCAACAAAGTAGTGCCAAGCGTGCGCCTGTGTCATAAGTAAAGGGCCGGCTAGCTTGACCGTTAAAGGGTGCTGTAACCCCCAAAGTACACTCCAAACCAAATAATAAAATATTTTTTCTGTGTTTGTGAATTGTGTGCGCAGTAGCTGCACGTGCATCAACAAAGTAGTGCCAAGCGTGCGCCTGTGTCATAAGTAAAGGGCCAGCTGGCTTGACCGTTAAAGGGTGCTGTAACCCCCAAAGTACACTCCAGTCCAAACCAAAAAAAAAAATATTTTCTGTGTTTGTGAATTGTGTGCGCAGTAGCCGCACGTGCATCAACAAAGTAGTGCCAAGCATGCGCCTGTGTCATAAGTAAAGGGCCGGCTGGCTTGACCATTAAAGGGTGCTGTAACCCCCAAAGTACACTCCAGTCCAAACCAAAAAAATATATTTTTTTTCTGTGTTTGTGAATTGTTTGCGCAGTAGCCGCACGTGCATCAACAAAGTAGTGCCAAGCGTGCGCCTGTGTCATAAGTAAAGGGCCGGCTGGCTAGACCGTTAAAGGGTGCTGTTACCCCCAAAGTACACTCCAAACCAAATAACAAAATATTTTTTCTGTGTTTGTGAATTGTGTGCGCAGTAGCTGCACGTGCATCAACAAAGTAGTGCCAAGCGTGCGCCTGTGTCATAAGTAAAGGGCCGGCTGGCTTGACCATTAAAGGGTGCTGTAACCCCCAAAGTACACTCCAGTCCAAACCAAAAAAAAAATATTTTCTGTGTTTGTGAATTGTGTGCGCAGTAGCCGCACGTTCATCAACAAAGTAGTGCCAAGCGTGCGCCTGTGTCATAAGTAAAGGGCCGGCTGGCTTGACCGTTAAAGTGTGCTGTAACCCCCAAAGTACACTCCAGTCCAAACAAAATAAAAAATATTTTCTGTGTTTGTGAATTGTGTGCGCAGTAGCCGCACGTGCATCAACAAAGTAGTGCCAAGCGTGCGCCTGTGTCATAAGTAAAGGGCCGGCTGGCTTGACCGTTAAAGGGTGCTGTAACTCCCAAAGTACACTCCAGTCCAAACCAAAAAAAAATTTTTTTTCTGTGTTTGTGAATTGTGTGCGCAGTAGCTGCACGTGCATCAACAAAGTAGTGCCAAGCGTGCGCCTGTGTCATAAGTAAAGGCTTGACCGTTAAAGGGTGCTGTAACCCCCAAACTACTCTCCAAACCAAATAACAAAATATTTTTTCTGTGTTTGTGAATTGTGTGCGCAGTAGCCGCACGTGCATCAACAAAGTAGTGCCAAGCGTGCGCCTGTGTCATAAGTAAAGGGCCGGCTGGCTTGACCATTAAAGGGTGCTTTAACCCCCAAAGTACACTCCAGTCCAAACCAAAAAAATATATATTTTTTCTGTGTTTGTGAATTGTGTGCGCAGTAGCCGCACGTGCATCAACAAAGTAGTGCCAAGCGTGCGCCTGTGTCATAAGTAAAGGGCCGGCTGGCTTGACCGTTAAAGGGTGCTGTAACCCCCAAAGTACACTCCAAACCAAATAACAGAATATTTTTTCTGTGTTTGTGAATTGTGTGCGCAGTAGCTGCACGTGCATCAACAAAGTAGTGCCAAGCGTGCGCCTGTGTCATAAGTAAAGGACCGGCTGGCTTGACCGTTAAAGGGTGCTGTAACCCCCAAAGTACACTCCAGTCCAAACCAAAAAAAAAATATTTTCTGTGTTTGTGAATTGTGTGCGCAGTTACCGCACGTTCATCAACAAAGTAGTGCCAAGCGTGCGCCTGTGTCATAAGTAAAGGGCCGGCTGGCTTGACCGTTAAAGAGTGCTGTAACTGCCAAAGAACACTCCAGTCCAAACCAAAAAAAAAAATATTTTCTGTGTTTGTGAATTGTGTGCGCAGTAGCCGCACGTGCATCAACAAAGTAGTGCCAAGCGTGCGCCTGTGTCATAAGTAAAGGGCCGGCTGGCTTGACCGTTAAAGGGTGCTGTAACCGCCAAAGTACACTCCAGTCCAAACCAAAAAAAAAATTATTTTCTGTGTTTGTGAGTTGTGTGCGCAGTAGCCGCACGTGCATCAACAAAGTAGTGCCAAGCGTGCGCCTGTGTCATAAGTAAAGGGCCGGCTGGCTTGACCGTTAAAGTGTGCTGTAACCCCCAAAGTACACTCCAGTCCAAACCAAAAAAAATTTTTTTTTCTGTGTTTGTGAATTGTGTGCGCAGTAGCTGCACGTGCATCAACAAAGTAGTGCCAAGCGTGCGCCTGTGTCATAAGTAAAGGCTTGACCGTTAAAGGGTGCTGTAACCCCCAAACTACTCTCCAAACCAAATAACAAAATATTTTTTCTGTGTTTGTGAATTGTGTGCGCAGTAGCCGCACGAGCATCAACAAAGTAGTGCCAAGCGTGCGCCTGTGTCATAAGTAAAGGGCCGGCTGGCTTGACCATTAAAGGGTGCTTTAACCCCCAAAGTACACTCCAGTCCAAACCAAAAAAATATATATTTTTTCTGTGTTTGTGAATTGTGTGCGCAGTAGCCGCACGTGCATCAACAAAGTAGTGCCAAGCGTGCGCCTGTGTCATAAGTAAAGGGCCGGCTGGCTTGACCGTTAAAGGGTGCTGTAACCCCCAAAGTACACTCCAAACCAAATAACAGAATATTTTTTCTGTGTTTGTGAATTGTGTGCGCAGTAGCTGCACGTGCATCAACAAAGTAGTGCCAAGCGTGCGCCTGTGTCATAAGTAAAGGACCGGCTGGCTTGACCGTTAAAGGGTGCTGTAACCCCCAAAGTACACTCCAGTCCAAACCAAAAAAAAAATATTTTCTGTGTTTGTGAATTGTGTGCGCAGTTACCGCACGTTCATCAACAAAGTAGTGCCAAGCGTGCGCCTGTGTCATAAGTAAAGGGCCGGCTGGCTTGACCGTTAAAGAGTGCTGTAACTGCCAAAGAACACTCCAGTCCAAACCAAAAAAAACAAAAAATTTTCTGTGTTTGTGAATTGTGTGCGCGGTAGCCTCACGTGCATCAACAAAGTAGTGCCAAGCGTGCGCCTGTGTCATAAGTAAAGGGCCGGCTGGCTTGACCGTTAAAGGGTGCTGTAACCCCAAAGTACACTCCAAACCAAATAACAAAATATTTTTTCTGTGTTTGTGAATTGTGTGCGCAGTAGCTGCACGTGCATCAACAAAGTAGTGCCAAGCGTGCGCCTGTGTCATAAGTAAAGGGCCGGCTGGCTTCACCGTTAAAAGGTGCTGTAACCCCCAAAGTACACTCCAGTCCAAACCAAAAAAAATAATATTTTCTGTGTTTGTGAATTGTGTGCGCAGTAGCCGCACGTGCATCAACAAAGTAGTGCCAAGCGTGCGCCTGTGTCATAAGTAAAGGGCCGGCTGGCTTGACCGTTAAAGGGTGCTGTAACCCCCAAAGTACACTCCAGTCCAAACCAAAAAAATATATATTTTTTTCTGTGTTTGTGAATTGTGTGCGCAGTAGCCGCACGTGCATCAACAAAGTAGTGCCAAGCGTGCGCCTGTGTCATAAGTAAAGGGCTGGCTGGCTTGACCGTTAAAGGGTGCTGTAACCCCCAAAGTACACTCCAAACCAAACCAAAAAAAATTATATTTTCTGTGTTTGTGAATTGTGTGCGCAGTAGCCGCACGTGCATCAACAAAGTAGTGTAAAGCGTGCGCCTGTGTCATAAGTAAAGGGCCGGCTGGCTTGGCCGTTAAAGGGTGCTGTAACCCCCAAAGTACACTCCAGTCCAAACCAAAAAAAAAAATATTTTCTCTGTTTGTGAATTGTGTGCGCAGTAGCCGCACGTGCATCAACAAAGTAGTGCCAAGCGTGCGCCTGTGTCATAAGAAAAGGGCCAGCTGGCTTGACCGTTAAAGGGTGCTGTAACCCCCAAAGTACACTCCAGTCCAAACCAAAAAATATATATATTTTTTTTCTGTGTTTGTGAATTGTGTGCGCAGTAGCCGCACGTGCATCAACAAAGTAGTGCCAAGCGTCCGCCTGTGTCATAAGAAAAGGGCCGGCTGGCTTGACCGTTAAAGGGTGCTGTAACCCCCAAAGTACACTCCAGTCCAAACCAAAAAAAATATATATTTTTTTTCTGTGTTTGTGAATTGTGTGCGCAGTAGCCGCACGTGCATCAACAAAGTAGTGCCAAGCGTGCGCCTGTGTCATAAGTAAAGGGCCGGCTGGCTTGACCGTTAAAGCTTGCTGTAACCCCCAAAGTACACTCCAAACCTAATAAGAAAATATTTTTTCTGTGTTTGTGAATTGTGTGCGCAGTAGCTGCAAGTGCATCAACAAAGTAGTGTCAAGCGTGCGCCTGTGTCATAAGTAAAGGGCCGGCTGGCTTGACCGTTAAAGGGTGCTGTAACCCCCAAAGTACACTCCAGTCCAAACCAAAATTTTTTTATATTTTCTGTGTTTGTGAATTGTGTGCGCAGTAGCCGCACGTGCATCAACAAAGGAGTGCCAAGCGTGCGCCTGTGTCATAAGTAAAGGGCCGGCTGGCTAGACCGTTAAAGGGTGCTGTAACCGCCAAAGTACACTCCAGTCCAAACCAAAAAAAAAAATATTTTCTGTTTGTGAATTGTGTGCGCAGTAGCCGCAGGTGCATCAACAAAGTAGTGCCAAGCGTGCGCCTGTGTCATAAGTAAAGGGCCAGCTGGCATGACCGTTAAAGGGTGCTGTAACCCCCAAAGTACACTCCAAACCAAATAACAAAATATTTTTTCTGTGTTTGTGAATTGTGTGCGCAGTAGCTGCACGTGCATCAACAAAGTAGTGCCAAGCGTGCGCCTGTGTCATAAGTAAAGGGCCGGCTGGCCTGACCGTTAAAGGGTGTTGTAACCCCCAAAGTACTCTCCAAACCAAATAAAAAATATTTTCTATGTTTGTGAATTGTGTGCGCAGTAGCCACACGTGCATCAACAAAGTAGTGCCAAGCGTGCGCCTGTGTCATAAGTAAAGGGCCGGCTAGCTTGACCGTTAAAGGGTGCTGTAACCCCCAAAGTACACTCCAAACCAAATAATAAAATATTTTTTCTGTGTTTGTGAATTGTGTGCGCAGTAGCTGCACGTGCATCAACAAAGTAGTGCCAAGCGTGCGCCTGTGTCATAAGTAAAGGGCCAGCTGGCTTGACCGTTAAAGGGTGCTGTAACCCCCAAAGTACACTCCAGTCCAAACCAAAAAAAAAAATATTTTCTGTGTTTGTGAATTGTGTGCGCAGTAGCCGCACGTGCATCAACAAAGTAGTGCCAAGCATGCGCCTGTGTCATAAGTAAAGGGCCGGCTGGCTTGACCATTAAAGGGTGCTGTAACCCCCAAAGTACACTCCAGTCCAAACCAAAAAAATATATTTTTTTTCTGTGTTTGTGAATTGTTTGCGCAGTAGCCGCACGTGCATCAACAAAGTAGTGCCAAGCGTGCGCCTGTGTCATAAGTAAAGGGCCGGCTGGCTAGACCGTTAAAGGGTGCTGTTACCCCCAAAGTACACTCCAAACCAAATAACAAAATATTTTTTCTGTGTTTGTGAATTGTGTGCGCAGTAGCTGCACGTGCATCAACAAAGTAGTGCCAAGCGTGCGCCTGTGTCATAAGTAAAGGGCCGGCTGGCTTGACCATTAAAGGGTGCTGTAACCCCCAAAGTACACTCCAGTCCAAACCAAAAAAAAAATATTTTCTGTGTTTGTGAATTGTGTGCGCAGTAGCCGCACGTTCATCAACAAAGTAGTGCCAAGCGTGCGCCTGTGTCATAAGTAAAGGGCCGGCTGGCTTGACCGTTAAAGTGTGCTGTAACCCCCAAAGTACACTCCAGTCCAAACAAAATAAAAAATATTTTCTGTGTTTGTGAATTGTGTGCGCAGTAGCCGCACGTGCATCAACAAAGTAGTGCCAAGCGTGCGCCTGTGTCATAAGTAAAGGGCCGGCTGGCTTGACCGTTAAAGGGTGCTGTAACTCCCAAAGTACACTCCAGTCCAAACCAAAAAAAAATTTTTTTTCTGTGTTTGTGAATTGTGTGCGCAGTAGCTGCACGTGCATCAACAAAGTAGTGCCAAGCGTGCGCCTGTGTCATAAGTAAAGGCTTGACCGTTAAAGGGTGCTGTAACCCCCAAACTACTCTCCAAACCAAATAACAAAATATTTTTTCTGTGTTTGTGAATTGTGTGCGCAGTAGCCGCACGTGCATCAACAAAGTAGTGCCAAGCGTGCGCCTGTGTCATAAGTAAAGGGCCGGCTGGCTTGACCATTAAAGGGTGCTTTAACCCCCAAAGTACACTCCAGTCCAAACCAAAAAAATATATATTTTTTCTGTGTTTGTGAATTGTGTGCGCAGTAGCCGCACGTGCATCAACAAAGTAGTGCCAAGCGTGCGCCTGTGTCATAAGTAAAGGGCCGGCTGGCTTGACCGTTAAAGGGTGCTGTAACCCCCAAAGTACACTCCAAACCAAATAACAGAATATTTTTTCTGTGTTTGTGAATTGTGTGCGCAGTAGCTGCACGTGCATCAACAAAGTAGTGCCAAGCGTGCGCCTGTGTCATAAGTAAAGGACCGGCTGGCTTGACCGTTAAAGGGTGCTGTAACCCCCAAAGTACACTCCAGTCCAAACCAAAAAAAAAATATTTTCTGTGTTTGTGAATTGTGTGCGCAGTTACCGCACGTTCATCAACAAAGTAGTGCCAAGCGTGCGCCTGTGTCATAAGTAAAGGGCCGGCTGGCTTGACCGTTAAAGAGTGCTGTAACTGCCAAAGAACACTCCAGTCCAAACCAAAAAAAAAAATATTTTCTGTGTTTGTGAATTGTGTGCGCAGTAGCCGCACGTGCATCAACAAAGTAGTGCCAAGCGTGCGCCTGTGTCATAAGTAAAGGGCCGGCTGGCTTGACCGTTAAAGGGTGCTGTAACCGCCAAAGTACACTCCAGTCCAAACCAAAAAAAAAATTATTTTCTGTGTTTGTGAGTTGTGTGCGCAGTAGCCGCACGTGCATCAACAAAGTAGTGCCAAGCGTGCGCCTGTGTCATAAGTAAAGGGCCGGCTGGCTTGACCGTTAAAGTGTGCTGTAACCCCCAAAGTACACTCCAGTCCAAACAAAATAAAAAATATTTTCTGTGTTTGTGAATTGTGTGCGCAGTAGCCGCACGTGCATCAACAAAGTAGTGCCAAGCGTGCGCCTGTGTCATAAGTAAAGGCTTGACCGTTAAAGGGTGCTGTAACCCCCAAACTACTCTCCAAACCAAATAACAAAATATTTTTTCTGTGTTTGTGAATTGTGTGCGCAGTAGCCGCACGAGCATCAACAAAATAGTGCCAAGCGTGCGCCTGTGTCATAAGTAAAGGGCCGGCTGGCTTGACCATTAAAGGGTGCTTTAACCCCCAAAGTACACTCCAGTCCAAACCAAAAAAATATATATTTTTTCTGTGTTTGTGAATTGTGTGCGCAGTAGCCGCACGTGCATCAACAAAGTAGTGCCAAGCGTGCGCCTGTGTCATAAGTAAAGGGCCAGCTGGCTTGACCGTTAAAGGGTGCTGTAACCCCCAAAGTACACTCCAAACCAAATAACAGAATATTTTTTCTGTGTTTGTGAATTGTGTGCGCAGTAGCTGCACGTGCATCAACAAAGTAGTGCCAAGCGTGCGCCTGTGTCATAAGTAAAGGACCGGCTGGCTTGACCGTTAAAGGGTGCTGTAACCCCCAAAGTACACTCCAGTCCAAACCAAAAAAAAAATATTTTCTGTGTTTGTGAATTGTGTGCGCAGTTACCGCACGTTCATCAACAAAGTAGTGCCAAGCGTGCGCCTGTGTCATAAGTAAAGGGCCGGCTGGCTTGACCGTTAAAGAGTGCTGTAACTGCCAAAGAACACTCCAGTCCAAACCAAAAAAAAAAATATTTTCTGTGTTTGTGAATTGTGTGCGCAGTAGCCGCACGTGCATCAACAAAGTAGTGCCAAGCGTGCGCCTGTGTCATAAGTAAAGGGCCGGCTGGCTTGACCGTTAAAGGGTGCTGTAACCGCCAAAGTACACTCCAGTCCAAACCAAAAAAAAAATTATTTTCTGTGTTTGTGAGTTGTGTGCGCAGTAGCCGCACGTGCATCAACAAAGTAGTGCCAAGCGTGCGCCTGTGTCATAAGTAAAGGGCCGCCTGGCTTGACCGTTAAAGGGTGCTGTAACCCCCAAAGTACACTCCAGTCCAAACCCAAAAAATATATATTTTTTCTGTGTTTGTGAATTGTGTGCGCAGTAGCCGCATGTGCATCAACAAAGTGGTGCCAAGCGTGCGCCTGTGTCATAAGTAAAGGGCCGGCTGGCTTGACCGTTAAAGGGTGCTGTAACCCCCAAAGTACACTCCAAACCAAATAACAAAATATTTTTTCTGTGTTTGTGAATTGTGTGCGCAGTAGCTGCACGTGCATCAACAAAGTAGTGCCAAGCGTGCGCCTGTGTCATAAGTAAAGGGCCGGCTGGCCTGACCGTTAAAGGGTGTTGTAACCCCCAAAGTACACTCCAAACCAAATAAAAAATATTTTCTATGTTTGTGAATTGTGTGCGCAGTAGCCTCACGTGCATCAACAAAGTAGTGTAAAGCGTGCGCCTGTGTCATAAGTAAAGGGCCGGCTGGCTTGACCGTTAAACGGTGCTGTAACCCCCAAAGTACACTCCAGTCCAAACCAAAAAAAAAAATATTTTCTCTGTTTGTGAATTGTGTGCGCAGTAGCCGCACGTGCATCAACAAAGTAGTGCCAAGCGTGCGCCTGTGTCATAAGTAAAGGGCCGGCTGGCTTGACCGTTATAGGGTGCTGTAACCCCCAAAGTACACTAAAGTCCAAACAAAAAAAATATATATTTTCTGTGTTTGTGAATCGTGTGCGCAGTAGACGCACGTGCATCAACAATGTAGTGCCAAGCGTGCGCCTGTGTCATAAGTAAAGGGCCGGCTGGCTTGACCATTAAAGGGTGCTGTAACCCCCAAAGTACACTCCAAACCAAACCAAAAAAAATTATATTTTCTGTGTTTGTGAATTGTGTGCGCAGTAGCCGCACGTGCATCAACAAAGTAGTGCCAAGCGTGCGCCTGTGTCATAAGTAAAGGGCCGGCTGGCTTGACCGTTAAAGGGTGCTGTAACTCCTAAAGTACACTCCAGTCCAAACCAAAAAAAAAAATATTTTGTGTGTTTGTGAATTGTGTGCGCAGTAGCCGCACGTGCATCAACAAAGTAGTGCCAAGCGTGCGCCTGTGTCATAAGTAAAGGGCCGGCTGGCCTGACCGTTAAAGGGTGCTGTAACCCCCAAAGTACACTCCAAACCAAATAATAAAATATTTTTTCTGTGTTTGTGAATTGTGTGCGCAGTAGCTGCACGTGCATCAACAAAGTAGTGCCAAGCGTGCGCCTGTGTCATAAGTAAAGGGCCGGCTGGCTTGACCGTTAAAGGGTGCTGTAACCCCCAAAGTACACTCCAGTCCAAACCAAAAAAATATATATTTTCTGTGTTTGTGAATTGTGTGCGCAGTAGCCGCACGTGCATCAACAAAGTAGTGCCAAGCGTGCGCCTGTGTCATAAGAAAAGGCCCAGCTGGCTTGACCGTTAAAGGGTGCTGTAACCCCCAAAGTACACTCCAGTCCAAACCAAAAAAAATATATATTTTTTTTCTGTGTTTGTGAATTGTGTGCGCAGTAGCCGCACGTGCATCAGCAAAGTAGTGCCAAGCGTGCGCCTGTGTCATAAGAAAAGGGCCGGCTGGCTTGACCGTTAAAGGGTGCTGCAACCCCCAAAGTACACTCCAGTCCAAACCCAAAAAAAAATATTTTTTTTTTCTGTGTTTGTGAATTGTGTGCGCAGTAGCCGCACGTGCATCAACAAAGTAGTGCCAAGCGTGCGCCTGTGTCATAAGTAAAGGGCCGGCTGGCTTGACCATTAAAGCTTGCTGTAACCCCCAAAGTACACTCCAAACCTAATAAGAAAATATTTTTTCTGTGTTTGTGAATTGTGTGCGCAGTAGCTGCAAGTGCATCAACAAAGTAGTGTCAAGCGTGCGCCTGTGTCATAAGTAAAGGGCCGGCTGGCTTGACCGTTAAAGGGTGCTGTAACCCCCAAAGTACACTCCAGTCCAAACCAAAATTTTTTTATATTTTCTGTGTTTGTGAATTGTGTGCGCAGTAGCCGCACGTGCATCAACAAAGGAGTGCCAAGCGTGCGCCTGTGTCATAAGTAAAGGGCCGGCTGGCTTGACCGTTAAAGGGTGCTGTAACTCCCAAAGTACACTCCAGTCCAAACCAAAAAAAAAAATATTTTGTGTGTTTGTGAATTGTGTGCGCAGTAGCCGCACGTGCATCAACAAAGTAGTGCCAAGCGTGCGCCTGTGTCATAAGTAAGGGGCCGGCTGGCCTGACCGTTAAAAGGTGCTGTAACCCCCAAAGTACACTCCAGTCCAAACCAAAAAAAAAATTATTTTCTGTGTTTCTGAATTGTGTGCGCAGTAGCCACACGTGCCTCAACAAAGTAGTGCCAAGCGTGCGCCTGTGTCATTAGTAAAGGGCCGGCTGGCTTGACCGTTAAAGGGTGCTGTAACCCCCAAAGTACACTCCAGTCCAAACCAAAAAAAAAAATATTTTCTGTGTTTGTGAATTGTGTGCGCAGTAGCCGCACGTGCATCAACAAAGTAGTGCCAAGCGTGCGCCTGTGTCATAAATAAAGGGCCGGCTGGCTTGACCGTTAAAGGGTGCTGTAACCCCCAAAGTACACTCCAGTCCAAACCAAAAAAATATATATTTTTTCTGTGTTTGTGAATTGTGTGCGCAGTAGCCGCACGTGCATCAACAAAGTAGTGCCAAGCGTGCGCCTGTGTCATAAGTAAAGGGCTGGCTGGCTTGACCGTTAAAGGGTGCTGTAACCCCCAAAGTACACTCCAAACCAAACCAAAAAAAATTATATTTTCTGTGTTTGTGAATTGTGTGCGCAGTAGCCGCACGTGCATCAACAAAGTAGTACCAAGCGTGCGCCTGTGTCATAAGTAAAGGGCCGGCTGGCTTGACCATTAAAGGGTGCTGTAACCCCCAAAGTACACTCCAGTCCAAACCAAAAAAAAATATATTTTTTCTGTGTTTGTGAATTGTGTGCGCAGTAGCCGCACGTGCATCAACAAAGTGGTGCCAAGCATGCGCCTGTGTCATAAGTAAAGGGCCGGCTGGCTTGACCGTTAAAGGGTGCTGTAACCCCCAAAGTACACTCCAAACCAAATAACAAAATATTTTTTCTGTGTTTGTGAATTGTGTGCGCAGTAGCTGCACGTGCATCAACAAAGTAGTGCCAAGCGTGCGCCTGTGTCATAAGTAAAGGGCCGGCTGGCCTGACCGTTAAAGGGTGTTGTAACCCCCAAAGTACACTCCAAACCAAATAAAAAATATTTTCTATGTTTGTGAATTGTGTGCGCAGTAGCCTCACGTGCATCAACAAAGTAGTGCCAAGCGTGCGCCTGTGTCATAAGTAAAGGGCCGGCTGGCTTGACCGTTAAAGGGTGCTGTAACCCCCAAAGTACACTCCAGTCCAAACCAAAAAAAATAATATTTTCTGTGTTTGTGAATTGTGTGCGCAGTAGCCGCACGTGCATCAACAAAGTAGTGCCAAGCGTGCGCCTGTGTCATAAGTAAAGGGCTGGCTGGCTTGACCGTTAAAGGGTGCTGTAACCCCCAAAGTACACTCCAAACCAAACCAAAAAAAATTATATTTTCTGTGTTTGTGAATTGTGTGCGCAGTAGCCGCACGTGCATCAACAAAGTAGTACCAAGCGTGCGCCTGTGTCATAAATAAAGGGCCGGCTGGCTTGACCGTTAAAGGGTGCTGTAACCCCCAAAGTACACTCCAGTCCAAACCAAAAAAATATATATTTTTTCTGTGTTTGTGAATTGTGTGCGCAGTAGCCGCACGTGCATCAACAAAGTGGTGCCAAGCATGCGCCTGTGTCATAAGTAAAGGGCCGGCTGGCTTGACCGTTAAAGGGTGCTGTAACCCCCAAAGTACACTCCAAACCAAATAACAAAATATTTTTTCTGTGTTTGTGAATTGTGTGCGCAGTAGCTGCACGTACATCAACAAAGTAGTGCCAAGCGTGCGCCTGTGTCATAAGTAAAGGGCCGGCTGGCCTGACCGTTAAAGGGTGTTGTAACCCCCAAAGTACACTCCAAACCAAATAAAAAATATTTTCTATGTTTGTGAATTGTGTGCGCAGTAGCCTCACGTGCATCAACAAAGTAGTGCCAAGCGTGCGCCTGTGTCATAAGTAAAGGGCCGGCTGGCTTGACCGTTAAAGGGTGCTGTAACCCCCAAAGTACACTAAAGTCCAAACAAAAAAAATATATATTTTCTGTGTTTGTGAATCGTGTGCGCAGTAGCCGCACGTGCATCAACAATGTAGTGCCAAGCGTGCGCCTGTGTCATAAGTAAAGGGCCGGCTGGCTTGACCATTAAAGGGTGCTGTAACCCCCAAAGTACACTCCAGTCCAAACCAAAAAAAAAAAAAAATTTCTGTGTTTGTGAATTGTGTGCGCAGTAGCCTCACGTGCATCAACAAAGTAGTGCCAAGCGTGAGCCTGTGTCATAAGTAAAGGGCCGGCTGGCTTGACCGTTAAAGGGTGCTGTAACCCCAAAGTACACTCCAAACCAAATAACAAAATATTTTTTCTGTGTTTGTGAATTGTGTGCGCAGTAGCTGCACGTGCATCAACAAAGTAGTGCCAAGCGTGCGCCTGTGTCATAAGTAAAGGGCCGGCTGGCTTCACCGTTAAAAGGTGCTGTAACCCCCAAAGTACACTCCAGTCCAAACCAAAAAAAATAATATTTTCTGTGTTTGTGAATTGTGTGCGCAGTAGCCGCACGTGCATCAACAAAGTAGTTCCAAGCGTGCGCCTGTGTCATAAGTAAAGGACCGGCTGGCTTGACCGTTAAAGGGTGCTGTAACCCCCAAAGTACACTCCAGTCCAAACCAAAAAAATATATATTTTTTCTGTGTTTGTGAATTGTGTGCGCAGTAGCCGCACGTGCATCAACAAAGTAGTGCCAAGCGTGCGCCTGTGTCATAAGTAAAGGGCTGGCTGGCTTGACCGTTAAAGGGTGCTGTAACCCCCAAAGTACACTCCAAACCAAACCAAAAAAAATTATATTTTCTGTGTTTGTGAATTGTGTGCGCAGTAGCCGCACGTGCATCAACAAAGTAGTGTAAAGCGTGCGCCTGTGTCATAAGTAAAGGGCCGGCTGGCTTGACCGTTAAAGGGTGCTGTAACCCCCAAAGTACATTCCAGTCCAAACCAAAAAAAAAAATATTTTCTCTGTTTGTGAATTGTGTGCGCAGTAGCCGCACGTGCATCAACAAAGTAGTGCCAAGCGTGCGCCTGTGTCATAAGTAAAGGGCCGGCTGGCTTGACCGTTAAAGGGTGCTGTAACCCCCAAAGTACACTAAAGTCCAAACAAAAAAAAAATATATTTTCTGTGTTTGTGAATCGTGTGCGCAGTAGATGCACGTGCATCAACAATGTAGTGCCAAGCGTGCGCCTGTGTCATAAGTAAAGGGCCGGCTGGCTTGACCATTAAAGTGTGCTGTAACCCCCAAAGTACACTCCAAACCAAACCAAAAAAAATTATATTTTCTGTGTTTGTGAATTGTGTGCGCAGTAGCCGCACGTGCATCAACAAAGTAGTGCCAAGCGTGCGCCTGTGTCATAAGTAAAGGGCCGGCTGGCTTGACCATTAAAGGGTGCTGTAACTCCTAAAGTACACTCCAGTCCAAACCAAAAAAAAATATATTTTGTGTGTTTGTGAATTGTGTGCGCAGTAGCCGCACGTGCATCAACAAAGTAGTGCCAAGCGTGCGCCTGTGTCATAAGTAAAGGGCCGGCTGGCCTGACCGTTAAAGGGTGCTGTAACCCCCAAAGTACACTCCAAACCAAATAATAAAATATTTTTTCTGTGTTTGTGAATTGTGTGCGCATTAGCTGCACGTGCATCAACAAAGTAGTGCCAAGCGTGCGCCTGTGTCATAAGTAAAGGGCCGGCTGGCTTGACCGTTAAAGGGTGCTGTAACCCCCAAAGTACACTCCAGTCCAAACCAAAAAAAAATATATTTTCTGTGTTTGTGAATTGTGTGCGCAGTAGCCGCACGTGCATCAACAAAGTAGTGCCAAGCGTGCGCCTGTGTCATAAGAAAAGGGCCAGCTGGCTTGACCGTTAAAGGGTGCTGTAACCCCCAAAGTACACTCCAGTCCAAACCAAAAAAAAAATATATTTTTTTTCTGTGTTTGTGAATTGTGTGCGCAGTAGCCGCACGTGCATCAACAAAGTAGTGCCAAGCGTGCGCCTGTGTCATAAGAAAAGGGCCGGCTGGCTTGACCGTTAAAGGGTGCTGTAACCCCCAAAGTACACTCCAGTCCAAACCAAAAAAAATATATATTTTTTTTCTGTGTTTGTGAATTGTGTGCGCAGTAGCCGCACGTGCATCAACAAAGTAGTGCCAAGCGTGCGCCTGTGTCATAAGTAAAGGGCCGGCTGGCTTGACCATTAAAGCTTGCTGTAACCCCCAAAGTACACTCCAAACCTAATAAGAAAATATTTTTTCTGTGTTTGTGAATTGTGTGCGCAGTAGCTGCAAGTGCATCAACAAAGTAGTGTCAAGCGTGCGCCTGTGTCATAAGTAAAGGGCCAGCTGGCTTGACCGTTAAAGGGTGCTGTAACCCCCAAAGTACACTCCAGTCCAAACCAAAAATTTTTTATATTTTCTGTGTTTGTGAATTGTGTGCGCAGTAGCCGCACGTGCATCAACAAAATAGTGCCAAGCGTGCGCCTGTGTCATAAGTAAAGGGCCGGCTGGCTTGACCGTTAAAGGGTGCTGTAACCGCCAAAGTACACTCCAGTCCAAACCAAAAAAAAAAATATTTTCTGTGTTTGTGAATTGTGTGCGCAGTAGCCGCACGTACATCAACAATGTAGTGCCAAGCGTGCGCCTGTGTCATAAGTAAAGGGCCAGCTGGCTTGACCGTTAAAGGGTGCTGTAACCCCCAAAGTACACTCCAAACCAAATAAAATTTTTTTTCTATGTTTGTGAATTGTGTGCGCAGTAGCCACACGTGCATCAACAAAGTAGTGCCAAGCGTGCGCCTGTGTCATAAGTAAAGGGCCGGCTAGCTTGACCGTTAAAGGGTGCTGTAACCCCCAAATTACACTCCAAACCAAATAATAAAATATTTTTTCTGTGTTTGTGAATTGTGTGCGCAGTAGCTGCACGTGCATCAACAAAGTAGTGCCAAGCGTGCGCCTGTGTCATAAGTAAAGGGCCAGCTGGCTTGACCGTTAAAGGGTGCTGTAACCCCCAAAGTACACTCCAGTCCAAACCAAAAAAAAAAATATTTTCTGTGTTTGTGAATTGTGTGCGCAGTAGCCGTACGTGCATCAACAAAGTAGTGCCAAGCATGCGCCTGTGTCATAAGTAAAGGGCCGGCTGGCTTGACCATTAAAGGGTGCTGTAACCCCCAAAGTACACTCCAGTCCAAACCAAAAAAATATTTTTTTTTTCTGTGTTTGTGAATTGTTTGCGCAGTAGCCGCACGTGCATCAACAAAGTAGTGCCAAGCGTGCGCCTGTGTCATAAGTAAAGGGCCGGCTGGCTAGACCGTTAAAGGGTGCTGTTACCCCCAAAGTACACTCCAAACCAAATAACAAAATATTTTTTCTGTGTTTGTGAATTGTGTGCGCAGTAGCTGCACGTGCATCAACAAAGTAGTGCCAAGCGTGCGCCTGTGTCATAAGTAAAGGGCCGGCTGGCTTGACCGTTAAAGGGTGCTGTAACCCCCAAAGTACACTCCAGTCCAAACCAAAAAAAAAATATTTTCTGTGTTTGTGAATTGTGTGCGCAGTAGCCGCACGTTCATCAACAAAGTAGTGCCAAGCGTGCGCCTGTGTCATAAGTAAAGGGCCGGCTGGCTTGACCGTTAAAGTGTGCTGTAACCCCCAAAGTACACTCCAGTCCAAACAAAATAAAAAATATTTTCTGTGTTTGTGAATTGTGTGCGCAGTAACCGCACGTGCATCAACAAAGTAGTGCCAAGCGTGCGCCTGTGTCATAAGTAAAGGGCCGGCTGGCTTGACCGTTAAAGGGTGCTGTAACTCCCAAAGTACACTCCAGTCCAAACCAAAAAAAAAAAATTTTTCTGTGTTTGTGAATTGTGTGCGCAGTAGCTGCACGTGCATCAACAAAGTAGTGCCAAGCGTGCGCCTGTGTCATAAGTAAAGGCTTGACCGTTAAAGGGTGCTGTAACCCCCAAACTACTCTCCAAACCAAATAACAAAATATTTTTTCTGTGTTTGTGAAGTGTGTGCGCAGTAGCCGCACGTGCATCAACAAAGTAGTGCCAAGCGTGCGCCTGTGTCATAAGTAAAGGGCCGGCTGGCTTGACCATTAAAGGGTGCTTTAACCCCCAAAGTACACTCCAGTCCAAACCAAAAAAAAATATATTTTTTCTGTGTTTGTGAATTGTGTGCGCAGTAGCCGCACGTGCATCAACAAAGTAGTGCCAAGCGTGCGCCTGTGTCATAAGTAAAGGGCCGGCTGGCTTGACCGTTAAAGGGTGCTGTAACCCCCAAAGTACACTCCAAACCAAATAACAGAATATTTTTTCTGTGTTTGTGAATTGTGTGCGCAGTAGCTGCACGTGCATCAACAAAGTAGTGCCAAGCGTGCGCCTGTGTCATAAGTAAAGGGCCGGCTGGCTTGACCGTTAAAGGGTGCTGTAACCCCCAAAGTACACTCCAGTCCAAACCAAAAAAAAAATATTTTCTGTGTTTGTGAATTGTGTGCGCAGTTACCGCACGTTCATCAACAAAGTAGTGCCAAGCGTGCGCCTGTGTCATAAGTAAAGGGCCGGCTGGCTTGACCGTTAAAGAGTGCTGTAACCGCCAAAGAACACTCCAGTCCAAACCAAAAAAAAAAATATTTTCTGTGTTTGTGAATTGTGTGCGCAGTAGCCGCACGTGCATCAACAAAGTAGTGCCAAGCGTGCGCCTGTGTCATAAGTAAAGGGCCGGCTGGCTTGACCGTTAAAGGGTGCTGTAACCGCCAAAGTACACTCCAGTCCAAACCAAAAAAAAAAATATTTTCTGTGTTTGTGAGTTGTGTGCGCAGTAGCCGCACGTGCATCAACAAAGTAGTGCCAAGCGTGCGCCTGTGTCATAAGTAAAGGGCCGGCTGGCTTGACCGTTAAAGGGTGCTGTAACCCCCAAAGTACACTCCAGTCCAAACCAAAAAAATATATATTTTTTCTGTGTTTGTGAATTGTGTGCGCAGTAGCCGCACGTGCATCAACAAAGTGGTGCCAAGCGTGCACCTGTGTCATAAGTAAAGGGCCGGCTGGCTTGACCATTAAAGGGTGCTGTAACCCCCAAAGTACACTCCAAACCAAATAACAAAATATTTTTTCTGTGTTTGTGAATTGTGTGCGCAGTAGCTGCACGTGCATCAACAAAGTAGTGCCAAGCGTGCGCCTGTGTCATAAGTAAAGGGCCGGCTGGCCTGACCATTAAAGGGTGTTGTAACCCCCAAAGTACACTCCAAACCAAATAAAAAATATTTTCTATGTTTGTGAATTGTGTGCGCAGTATCCTCACGTGCATCAACAAAGTAGTGCCAAGCGTGCGCCTGTGTCATAAGTAAAGGGCCGGCTGGCTTGAACGTTAAAGGGTGCTGTAACCCCCAAAGTACACTAAAGTCCAAACAAAAAAAAAATATATTTTCTGTGTTTGTGAATCGTGTGCGCAGTAGCCGCACGTGCATCAACAATGTAGTGCCAAGCGTGCGCCTGTGTCATAAGTAAAGGGCCGGCTGGCTTGACCATTAAAGGGTGCTGTAACCCCCAAAGTACACTCCAGTCCAAACCAAAAAAAATAAAAATTTTCTGTGTTTGTGAATTGTGTGCGCAGTAGCCTCACGTGCATCAACAAAATAGTGCCAAGCGTGCGCCTGTGTCATAAGTAAAGGGCCGGCTGGCTTGACCGTTAAAGGGTGCTGTAACCCCAAAGTACACTCCAAACCAAATAACAAAATATTTTTTCTGTGTTTGTGAATTGTGTGCGCAGTAGCTGCACGTGCATCAACAAAGTAGTGCCAAGCGTGCGCCTGTGTCATAAGTAAAGGGCCGGCTGGCTTCACCGTTAAAAGGTGCTGTAACCCCCAAAGTACACTCCAGTCCAAACCAAAAAAAATAATATTTTCTGTGTTTGTGAATTGTGTGCGCAGTAGCCGCACGTGCATCAACAAAGTAGTGCCAAGCGTGCGCCTGTGTCATAAGTAAAGGGCCGGCTGGCTTGACCGTTAAAGGGTGCTGTAACCCCCAAAGTACACTCCAGTCCAAACCAAAAAAATATATTTTTTTTCTGTGTTTGTGAATTGTGTGCGCAGTAGCCGCACGTGCATCAACAAAGTAGTGCCAAGCGTGCGCCTGTGTCATAAGTAAAGGGCTGGCTGGCTTGACCGTTAGAGGGTGCTGTAACCCCCAAAGTACACTCCAAAAAAAACCAAAAAAAATTATATTTTCTGTGTTTGTGAATTGTGTGCGCAGTAGCCGCACGTGCATCAACAAAGTAGTGTAAAGCGTGCGCCTGTGTCATAAGTAAAGGGCCGGCTGGCTTGACCGTTAAAGGGTGCTGTAACCCCCAAAGTACACTCCAGTCCAAACCAAAAAAAAAAATATTTTCTCTGTTTGTGAATTGTGTGCGCAGTAGCCGCACGTGCATCAACAAAGTAGTGCCAAGCGTGCGCCTGTGTCATAAGTAAAGGGCCGGCTGGCTTGACCGTTAAAGGGTGCTGTAACCCCCAAAGTACACTAAAGTCCAAACAAAAAAAAAATATATTTTCTGTGTTTGTGAATCGTGTGCGCAGTAGACGCACGTGCATCAACAATGTAGTGCCAAGCGTGCGCCTGTGTCATAAGTAAAGGGCCGGCTGGCTTGACCATTAAAGGGTGCTGTAACCCCCAAAGTACACTCCAAACCAAACCAAAAAAAATTATATTTTCTGTGTTTGTGAATTGTGTGCGCAGTAGCCGCACGTGCATCAACAAAGTAGTGCCAAGCGTGCGCCTGTGTCATAAGTAAATGGCCGGCTGGCTTGACCGTTAAAGGGTGCTGTAACTCCTAAAGTACACTCCAGTCCAAACCAAAAAAAAAAATATTTTGTGTGTTAGTGAATTGTGTGCGCAGTAGCCGCACGTGCATCAACAAAGTAGTGCCAAGCGTGCGCCTGTGTCATAAGTAAAGGGCCGGCTGGCCTGACCGTTAAAGGGTGCTGTAACCCCCAAAGTACACTCCAAACCAAATAATAAAATATTTTTTCTGTGTTTGTGAATTGTGTGCGCAGTAGCTGCACGTGCATCAACAAAGTAGTGCCAAGCGTGCGCCTGTGTCATAAGTAAAGGGCCGGCTGGCTTGACCGTTAAAGGGTGCTGTAACCCCCAAAGTACACTCCAGTCCAAACAAAAAAAATATATATTTTCTGTGTTTGTGAATTGTGTGCGCAGTAGCCGCACGTGCATCAACAAAGTAGTGCCAAGCGTGCGCCTGTGTCATAAGAAAAGGGCCAGCTGGCTTGACTGTTAAAGGGTGCTGTAACCCCCAAAGTACACTCCAGTCCAAACCAAAAAAAATATATATTTTTTTTCTGTGTTTGTGAATTGTGTGCGCAGTAGCCGCACGTGCATCAACAAAGTAGTGCCAAGCGTGCGCCTGTGTCATAAGAAAAGGGCCGGCTGGCTTGACCGTTAAAGGGTGCAGTAACCCCCAAAGTACACTCCAGTCCAAACCAAAAAAAATATCTATTTTTTTTCTGTGTTTGTGAATTGTGTGCGCAGTAGCCGCACGTGCATCAACAAAGTAGTGCCAAGCGTGCGCCTGTGTCATAAGTAAAGGGCCAGCTGGCTTGACCGTTAAAGCTTGCTGTAACCCCCAAAGTACACTCCAAACCTAATAAGAAAATATTTTTTCTGTGTTTGTGAATTGTGTGCGCAGTAGCTGCAAGTGCATCAACAAAGTAGTGTCAAGCGTGCGCCTGTGTCATAAGTAAAGGGCCGGCTGGCTTGACCGTTAAAGGGTGCTGTAACCCCCAAAGTACACTCCAGTCCAAACCAAATTTTTTTTATATTTTCTGTGTTTGTGAATTGTGTGCGCAGTAGCCGCACGTGCATCAACAAAGGAGTGCCAAGCGTGCGCCTGTGTCATAAGTAAAGGGCTGGCTGGCTTGACCGTTAAAGGGTGCTGTAACTCCGAAAGTACACTCCAGTCCAAACCAAAAAAAAAAATATTTTGTGTGTTTGTGAATTGTGTGCGCAGTAGCCGCACGTGCATCAACAAAGTAGTGCCAAGCGTGCGCCTGTGTCATAAGTAAAGGGCCGGCTGGCCTGACCGTTAAAGGGTGCTGTAACCCCCAAAGTACACTCCAGTCCAAACCAAAAAAAAAATTATTTTCTGTGTTTGTGAATTGTGTGCGCAGTAGCCACACGTGCATCAACAAAGTAGTGCCAAGCGTGCGCCTGTGTCATAAGTAAAGGGCCAGCTGGCTTGACCATTAAAGGGTGCTGTAACCCCCAAAGTACACTCCAGTCCAAACCAAAAAAAAAAATATTTTCTGTGTTTGTGAATTGTGTGCGCAGTAGCCGCACGTGCATCAACAAAGTAGTGCCAAGCGTGCGCCTGTGTCATAAATAAAGGGCCGGCTGGCTTGACCGTTAAAGGGTGCTGTAACCCCCAAAGTACACTCCAGTCCAAACCAAAAAAAAATATATTTTTTCTGTGTTTGTGAATTGTGTGCGCAGTAGCCGCACGTGCATCAACAAAGTAGTGCCAAGCGTGCGCCTGTGTCATAAGTAAAGGGCTGGCTGGCTTGACCGTTAAAGGGTGCTGTAACCCCCAAAGTACACTCCAAACCAAACCAAAAAAAATTATATTTTCTGTGTTTGTGAATTGTGTGCGCAGTAGCCGCACGTGCATCAACAAAGTAGTACCAAGCGTGCTCCTGTGTCATAAGTAAAGGGCCGGCTGGCTTGACCGTTAAAGGGTGCTGTAACTCCTAAAGTACACTCCAGTCCAAACCAAAAAAAAAAATATTTTGTGTGTTTGTGAATTGTGTGCGCAGTAGCCGCACGTGCATCAACAAAGTAGTGTAAAGCGTGCGCCTGTGTCATAAGTAAAGGGCCGACTGGCCTGACCGTTAAAGGGTGCTGTAACCCCCAAAGTACACTCCAGTCCAAACCAAAAAAAAAATTATTTTCTGTGTTTGTGAATTGTGTGCGCAGGTGCCACACGTGCATCAACAAAGTAGTGCCAAGCGTGCGCCTGTGTCATAAGTAAAGGGCCGGCTGGCTTGACCGTTAAAGGGTGCTGTAACCCCCAAAGTACACTCCAGTCCAAACCAAAAAAAAAAATATTTTCTGTGTTTGTGAATTGTGTGCGCAGTAGCCGCACGTGCATCAACAAAGTAGTGCCAAGCGTGCGCCTGTGTCATAAGAAAAGGGCCAGCTGGCTTGACCGTTAAAGGGTGCTGTAACCCCCAAAGTACACTCCAGTCCAAACCAAAAAAAAAATATATTTTTTTTCTGTGTTTGTGAATTGTGTGCGCAGTAGCCGCACGTGCATCAACAAAGTAGTGCCAAGCGTGCGCCTGTGTCATAAGAAAAGGGCCGGCTGGCTTGACCGTTAAAGGGTGCTGTAACCCCCAAAGTACACTCCAGTCCAAACCAAAAAAAATATATTTTTTTTTTCTGTGTTTGTGAATTGTGTGCGCAGTAGCCGCATGTGCATCAACAAAGTAGTGCCAAGCGTGCGCCTGTGTCATAAGTAAAGGTCCGGCTGGCTTGACCGTTAAAGCTTGCTGTAACCCCCAAAGTACACTCCAAACCAAATAAGAAAATATTTTTTCTGTGTTTGTGAATTGTGTGCGCAGTAGCTGCAAGTGCATCAACAAAGTAGTGCCAAGCGTGCGCCTGTGTCATAAGTAAAGGGCCGGCTGGCTTGACCGTTAAAGGGTGCTGTAACCCCCAAAGTACACTCCAGTCCAAACCAAAATTTTTTTATATTTTCTGTGTTTGTGAATTGTGTGCGCAGTAGCCGCACGTGCATCAACAAAGGAGTGCCAAGCGTGCGCCTGTGTCATAAGTAAAGGGCCGGCTGGCTTGACCGTTAAAGGGTGCTGTAACTCCCAAAGTACACTCCAGTCCAAACCAAAAAAAAAAAATATTTTCTGTGTTTGTGAATTGTGTGCGCAGTAGACGCACGTGCATCAACAAAGTAGTGCCAAGCGTGCGCCTGTGTCATAAGTAAAGGGCCGGCTGGCTTGACCGTTAAAGGGTGCTGTAACTCCCAAAGTACACTCCAGTCCAAACCAAAAAAAAAAATATTTTGTGTGTTTGTGAATTGTGTGCGCAGTAGCCGCACGTGCATCAACAAAGTAGTGCCAAGCGTGCGCCTGTGTCATAAGTAAAGGGCCGGCTGGCCTGACCGTTAAAGGGTGCTGTAACCCCCAAAGTACACTCCAGTCCAAAAAAAAAAAAAATTATTTTCTGTGTTTGTGAATTGTGTGCGCAGTAGCCACACGTGCATCAACAAAGTAGTGCCAAGCGTGCGCCTGTGTCATAAGTAAAGGGCCGGCTGGCTTGACCGTTAAAGGGTGCTGTAACCCCCAAAGTACACTCCAGTCCAAAGCAAAAAAAAAAAAATTTTCTGTGTTTGTGAATTGTGTGCGCAGTAGCCGCACGTGCATCAACAAAGTAGTGCCAAGCGTGCGCCTGTGTCATAAGTAAAGGGCCAGCTGGCTTGACCGTTAAAGGGTGCTGTAACCCCCAAAGTACACTCCAGTCCAAACCAAAAAAAAAATATTTTCTGTGTTTGTGAATTGTGTGCGCAGTAGCCGCACGTGCGTCAACAAAGTAGTGCCAAGCGTGCGCCTGTGTCATAAGTAAAGGGCCGGCTGGCTTGACCGTTAAAGGGTGCTGTAACCCCCAAAGTACACTCCAGTCCAAACCAAAAAAATATATATTTTCTGTGTTTGTGAATTGTGTGCGCAGTAGCCGCACGTGCAACAACAAAGTAGTGCCAAGCGTGCGCCTGTGTCATAAGTAAAGGGCCGGCTGGCTTGACCGTTAAAGGGTGCTGTAACTCCCAAAGTACACTCCAGTCCAAACCAAAAAAAAAAATATTTTCTGTGTTTGTGAATTGTGTGCGCAGTAGCCTCACGTGCATCAACAAAGTAGTGCCAAGCGTGCGCCTGTGTCATAAGTAAAGGGCCGGCTGGCTTGACCGTTAAAGGGTGCTGTAACCCCCAAAGTACACTCCAGTCCAAACCAAAAAGAAAAATATTTTCTGTGTTTGTGAATTGTGGGTGCAGAAGCCGCATGTTCATCAACAAAGTAGTGCCAAGCGTGCGCCTGTGTCATAAGTAAAGGGCCGGCTGGCTTGACCGTTAAAGGGTGCTGTAACGCCCAAAGTACACTCCAGTCCAAACCAAAAAAAAAATTATTTTCTGTGTTTGTGAATTGTGTGCGCAGTAGCCGCACGTGCATAAACAAAGTAGTGCCAAGCGTGCGCCTGTGTCATAAGTAATGGGCCGGCTGGCTTGACCGTTAAAGGGTGCTGTAGCCGCCAAAGTACACTCCAGTCCAAACCAAAAAAAAAAATATTTTCTGTGTTTGTGAATTGTGTGCGCAGTAGCCGCACGTGCATCAACAAAGTAGTGCCAAGCGTGCGCCTGTGTCATAAGTAAAGGGCCGGCTGGCTTCACCGTTAAAAGGTGCTGTAACCCCCAAAGTACACTCCAGTCCAAACCAAAAAAAATAATATTTTCTGTGTTTGTGAATTGTGTGCGCAGTAGCCGCACGTGCATCAACAAAGTAGTGCCAAGCGTGCGCCTGTGTCATAAGTAAAGGGCCGGCTGGCTTGTCCGTTAAAGGGTGCTGTAACCCCCAAAGTACACTCCAGTCCAAACCAAAAAAAAAATTATTTCTGTGTTTGTGAATTGTGTGCGCAGTAGCCGCACGTGCATAAACAAAGTAGTGCCAAGCGTGCACCTGTATCATAAGTAAAGGGCCGGCTGGCTTGACCGTTAAAGGGTGCTGTAACCCCCAAAGTACACTCCAGTCCAAACCAAAAAAAAAATATTTTATGTGTTTGTGAATTGTGTGCGCAGTAGCCACACGTGCATCAACAAAGTAGTGCCAAGCGTGCGCCTGTGTCATAAGTAAAGGGCTGGCTGGCTTGACCGTTAAAGGGTGCTGTAACTTCCAAAGTACACTCCAGTCCAAACCAAAAAAAAAATATTTTCTGTGTTTGTGAATTGTGTGCGCAGTAGCTGCACGTGCATCAACAAAGGAGTGCCAAGCGTGCACCTGTGTCATAAGTAAAGGGCCGGCTGGCTTGACCGTTAAAGGGTGCTGTAACTCCCAAAGTACACTCCAGTCCAAACCAAAAAAAAAAAATATTTTCTGTGTTTGTGAATTGTGTGCGCAGTAGACGCACGTGCATCAACAAAGTAGTGCCAAGCGTGCGCCTGTGTCATAAGTAAAGGGCCGGCTGGCTTGACCGTTAAAGGGTGCTGTAACTCCCAAAGTACACTCCAGTCCAAACCAAAAAAAAAAATATTTTGTGTGTTTGTGAATTGTGTGCGCAGTAGCCGCACGTGCATCAACAAAGTAGTGCCAAGCGTGCGCCAGTGTCATAAGTAAAGGGCCGGCTGGCCTGACCGTTAAAGGGTGCTGTAACCCCCAAAGTACACTCCAGTCCAAACCAAAAAAAAAATTATTTTCTGTGTTTGTGAATTGTGTGCGCAGTAGCCACACGTGCATCAACAAAGTAGTGCCAAGCGTGCGCCTGTGTCATAAGTAAAGGGCCGGCTGGCTTGACCGTTAAATGGTGCTGTAACGCCCAAAGTACACTCCAGTCCAAACCAAAAAAAAAATTATTTTCAGTGTTTGTGAATTGTGTGCGCAGTAGCCGCACGTGCATCAACAAAGTAGTGCCAAGCGTGCGCCTGTGTCATAAGTAAAGGGCCGGCTGGCTTGACTGTTAAAGGGTGCTGTAACCCCCAAAGTACACTCCAGTCCAAACCAAAAAAAAAAATATTTTCTGTGTTTGTGAATTGTGTGCGCAGTAGCCGCACGTGCGTCAACAAAGTAGTGCCAAGCGTGCGCCTGTGTCATAAGTAAAGGGCCGGCTGGCTTGACCGTTAAAAGGTGCTGTAACCCCCAAAGTACACTCCAGTCCAAACCAAAAAAATATATATTTTCTGTGTTTGTGAATTGTGTGCGCAGTAGCCGCACGTGCAACAACAAAGTAGTGCCAAGCGTGCGCCTGTGTCATAAGTAAAGGGCCGGCTGGCTTGACCGTTAAAGGGTGCTGTAACTCCCAAAGTACACTCCAGTCCAAACCAAAAAAAAAAATATTTTCTGTGTTTGTGAATTGTGTGCGCAGTAGCCTCACGTGCATCAACAAAGTAGTGCCAAGCGTGCGCCTGTGTCATAAGTAAAGGGCCGGCTGGCTTGACCGTTAAAGGGTGCTGTAACCCCCAAAGTACACTCCAGTCCAAACCAAAAAGAAGAATATTTTCTGTGTTTGTGAATTGTGGGTGCAGAAGCCGCATGTTCATCAACAAAGTAGTGCCAAGCGTGCGCCTGTGTCATAAGTAAAGGGCCGGCTGGCTTGACCGTTAAAGGGTGCTGTAACGCCCAAAGTACACTCCAGTCCAAACCAAAAAAAAAAATATTTTCTGTGTTTGTGAATTGTGTGCGCAGTAGCCGCACGTGCATCAACAAATAGTGTAAAGCGTGCGCCTGTGTCATAAGTAAAGGGCCGGCTGGCTTGACCGTTAAAGGGTTCTGTAACCCCCAAAGTACACTCCAGTCCAAACCAAAAAAAAAAATATTTTCTCTGTTTGTGAATTGTGTGCGCAGTAGCCGCACGTGCATCAACAAAGTAGTGCCAAGCGTGCGCCTGTGTCATAAGTAAAGGGCCGGCTGGCTTGACCGTTAAAGGGTGCTGTAACCCCCAAAGTACACTAAAGTCCAAACAAAAAAAATATATATTTTCTGTGTTTGTGAATCGTGTGCGCAGTAGCCGCACGTGCATCAACAATGTAGTGCCAAGCGTGCGCCTGTGTCATAAGTAAAGGGCCGGCTGGCTTGACCATTAAAGGGTGCTGTAACCCCCAAAGTACACTCCAGTCCAAACCAAAAAAAAAAAAATTTTTTCTGTGTTTGTGAATTGTGTGCGCAGTAGCCTCACGTGCATCAACAAAGTAGTGCCAAGCGTGCGCCTGTGTCATAAGTAAAGGGCCGGCTGGCTTGACCGTTAAAGGGTGCTGTAACCCCAAAGTACACTCCAAACCAAATAACAAAATATTTTTTCTGTGTTTGTGAATTGTGTGCGCAGTAGCTGCATGTGCATCAACAAAGTAGTGCCAAGCGTGCGCCTGTGTCATAAGTAAAGGGCCGGCTGGCTTGACCGTTAAAGGGTGCTGTAACCGCCAAAGTACACTCCAGTCCAAACCAAAAAAAAAAATATTTTCTGTGTTTGTGAGTTGTGTGCGCAGTAGCCGCACGTGCATCAACAAAGTAGTGCCAAGCGTGCGCCTGTGTCATAAGTAAAGGGCCGGCTGGCTTGACCGTTAAAGGGTGCTGTAACCCCCAAAGTACACTCCAGTCCAAACCAAAAAAATATATATTTTTTCTGTGTTTGTGAATTGTGTGCGCAGTAGCCGCACGTGCATCAACAAAGTGGTGCCAAGCGTGCGCCTGTGTCATAAGTAAAGGGCCAGCTGGCTTGACCGTTAAAGGGTGCTGTAACCCCCAAAGTACACTCCAAACAAAATAACAAAATATTTTTTCTGTGTTTGTGAATTGTGTGCGCAGTAGCTGCACGTGCATCAACAAAGTAGTGCCAAGCGTGCGCCTGTGTCATAAGAAAAGGGCCGGCTGGCCTGACCGTTAAAGGGTGTTGTAACCCCCAAAGTACACTCCAAACCAAATAAAAAATATTTTCTATGTTTGTGAATTGTGTGCGCAGTATCCTCACGTGCATCAACAAAGTAGTGCCAAGCGTGCGCCTGTGTCATAAGTAAAGGGCCGGCTGGCTTGACCATTAAAGGGTGCTGTAACCCCCAAAGTACACTCCAGTCCAAACCAAAAAAAATAATATTTTCTGTGTTTGTGAATTGTGTGCGCAGTAGCCGCACGTGCATCAACAAAGTAGTGCCAAGCGTGCGCCTGTGTCATAAGTAAAGGGCCGGCTGGCTTGACCGTTAAAGGGTGCTGTAACCCCCAAAGTACACTCCAGTCCAAACCAAAAAAAAAATTATTTTCTGTGTTTGTGAATTGTGTGCGCAGTAGCCGCACGTGCATAAACAAAGTAGTGCCAAGCGTGCACCTGTATCATAAGTAAAGGGCCGGCTGGCTTGACCGTTAAAGGGTGCTGTAACCCCCAAAGTACACTCCAGTCCAAACCAAAAAAAAAATATTTTATGTGTTTGTGAATTGTGTGCGCAGTAGCCACACGTGCATCAACAAAGTAGTGCCAAGCGTGCGCCTGTGTCATAAGTAAAGGGCTGGCTGGCTTGACCGTTAAAGGGTGCTGTAACTTCCAAAGTACACTCCAGTCCAAACCAAAAAAAAAATATTTTCTGTGTTTGTGAATTGTGTGCGCAGTAGCTGCACGTGCATCAACAAAGGAGTGCCAAGCGTGCACCTGTGTCATAAGTAAAGGGCCGGCTGGCTTGACCGTTAAAGGGTGCTGTAACTCCCAAAGTACACTCCAGTCCAAACCAAAAAAAAAAAATATTTTCTGTGTTTGTGAATTGTGTGCGCAGTAGACGCACGTGCATCAACAAAGTAGTGCCAAGCGTGCGCCTGTGTCATAAGTAAAGGGCCGGCTGGCTTGACCGTTAAAGGGTGCTGTAACTCCCAAAGTACACTCCAGTCCAAACCAAAAAAAAAAATATTTTGTGTGTTTGTGAATTGTGTGCGCAGTAGCCGCACGTGCATCAACAAAGTAGTGCCAAGCGTGCGCCTGTGTCATAAGTAAAGGGCCGGCTGGCCTGACCGTTAAAGGGTGCTGTAACCCCCAAAGTACACTCCAGTCCAAACCAAAAAAAAAATTATTTTCTGTGTTTGTGAATTGTGTGCGCAGTAGCCACACGTGCATCAACAAAGTAGTGCCAAGCGTGCGCCTGTGTCATAAGTAAAGGGCCGGCTGGCTTGACCGTTAAATGGTGCTGTAACGCCCAAAGTACACTCCAGTCCAAACCAAAAAAAAAATTATTTTCTGTGTTTGTGAATTGTGTGCGCAGTAGCCGCACGTGCATAAACAAAGTAGTGCCAAGCGTGCGCCTGTGTCATAAGTAATGGGCCGGCTGGCTTGACCGTTAAAGGGTGCTGTAGCTGCCAAAGTACACTCCAGTCCAAACCAAAAAAAAAAATATTTTCTGTGTTTGTGAATTGTGTGCGCAGTAGCCGCACGTGCATCAACAAAGTAGTGTAAAGCGTGCGCCTGTGTCATAAGTAAAGGGCCGGCTGGCTTGACCGTTAAAGGGTGCTGTAACCCCCAAAGTACACTCCAGTCCAAACCAAAAAAAAAAATATTTTCTCTGTTTGTGAATTGTGTGCGCAGTAGCCGCACGTGCATCAACAAAGTAGTGCCAAGCGTGCGCCTGTGTCATAAGTAAAGGGCCGGCTGGCTTGACCGTTAAAGGGTGCTGTAACCCCCAAAGTACACTAAAGTCCAAACAAAAAAAAAATATATTTTCTGTGTTTGTGAATCGTGTGCGCAGTAGCCGCACGTGCATCAACAATGTAGTGCCAAGCGTGCGCCTGTGTCATAAGTAAAGGGCCGGCTGGCTTGACCATTAAAGGGTGCTGTAACCCCCAAAGTACACTCCAGTCCAAACCAAAAAAAAAAAATTTTTTTCTGTGTTTGTGAATTGTGTGCGCAGTAGCCTCACGTGCATCAACAAAGTAGTGCCAAGCGTGCGCCTGTGTCATAAGTAAAGGGCCGGCTGGCTTGACCGTTAAAGGGTGCTGTAACCCCAAAGTACACTCCAAACCAAATAACAAAATATTTTTTCTGTGTTTGTGAATTGTGTGCGCAGTAGCTGCACGTGCATCAACAAAGTAGTGCCAAGCGTGCGCCTGTGTCATAAGTAAAGGGCCGGCTGGCTTGACCGTTAAAGGGTGCTGTAACCGCCAAAGTACACTCCAGTCCAAACCAAAAAAAATAATATTTTCTGTGTTTGTGAGTTGTGTGCGCAGTAGCCGCACGTGCATCAACAAAGTAGTGCCAAGCGTGCGCCTGTGTCATAAGTAAAGGGCCGGCTGGCTTGACCGTTAAAGGGTGCTGTAACCCCCAAAGTACACTCCTGTCCAAACCAAAAAAATATATATTTTTTCTGTGTTTGTGAATTGTGTGCGCAGTAGCCGCACGTGCATCAACAAAGTGGTGCCAAGCGTGCGCCTGTGTCATAAGTAAAGGGCCGGCTGGCTTGACCGTTAAAGGGTGCTGTAACCCCCAAAGTACACTCCAAACCAAATAACAAAATATTTTTTCTGTGTTTGTGAATTGTGTGCGCAGTAGCTGCACGTGCATCAACAAAGTAGTGCCAAGCGTGCGCCTGTGTCATAAGAAAAGGGCCGGCTGGCCTGACCGTTAAAGGTTGTTGTAACCCCCAAAGTACACTCCAAACCAAATAAAAAATATTTTCTATGTTTGTGAATTGTGTGCGCAGTATCCTCACGTGCATCAACAAAGTAGTGCCAAGCGTGCGCCTGTGTCATAAGTAAAGGGCCGGCTGGCTTGACCGTTAAAGGGTGCTGTAACCCCCAAAGTACACTAAAGTTCAAACAAAAAAAATATATATTTTCTGTGTTTGTGAATCGTGTGCGCAGTAGCCGCACGTGCATCAACAATGTAGTGCCAAGCGTGCGCCTGTGTCATAAGTAAAGGGCCGGCTGGCTTGACCATTAAAGGGTGCTGTAACCCTCAAAGTACACTCCAGTCCAAACCAAAAAAAAAAAAATTTTCTGTGTTTGTGAATTGTGTGCGCAGTAGCCTCACGTGCATCAACAAAGTAGTGCCAAGCGTGCGCCTGTGTCATAAGTAAAGGGCCGGCTGGCTTGACCGTTAAAGGGTGCTGTAACCCCCAAAGTACACTCCAGTCCAAACCAAAAAAAAAATTATTTTCTGTGTTTGTGAATTGTGTGCGCAGTAGCCGCACGTGCATAAACAAAGTAGTGCCAAGCGTGCACCTGTATCATAAGTAAAGGGCCGGCTGGCTTGACCGTTAAAGGGTGCTGTAACCCCCAAAGTACACTCCAGTCCAAACCCCAAAAAAAATATTTTATGTGTTTGTGAATTGTGTGCGCAGTAGCCACACGTGCATCAACAAAGTAGTACCAAGCGTGCGCCTGTGTCATAAGTAAAGGGCTGGCTGGCTTGACCGTTAAAGGGTGCTGTAACTTCCAAAGTACACTCCAGTCCAAACCAAAAAAAAAATATTTTCTGTGTTTGTGAATTGTGTGCGCAGTAGCTGCACGTGCATCAACAAAGGAGTGCCAAGCGTGCACCTGTGTCATAAGTAAAGGGCCGGCTGGCTTGACCGTTAAAGGGTGCTGTAACTCCCAAAGTACACTCCAGTCCAAACCAAAAAAAAAATATATTTTCTGTGTTTGTGAATTGTGTGCGCAGTAGACGCACGTGCATCAACAAAGTAGTGCCAAGCGTGCGCCTGTGTCATAAGTAAAGGGCCGGCTGGCTTGACCGTTAAAGGGTGCTGTAACTCCCAAAGTACACTCCAGTCCAAACCAAAAAAAAAAATATTTTGTGTGTTTGTGAATTGTGTGCGCAGTAGCCGCACGTGCATCAACAAAGTAGTGCCAAGCGTGCGCCTGTGTCATAAGTAAAGGGCCGGCTGGCCTGACCGTTAAAGGGTGCTGTAACCCCCAAAGTACACTCCAGTCCAAACCAAAAAAAAAATTATTTTCTGTGTTTGTGAATTGTGTGCGCAGTAGCCACACGTGCATCAACAAAGTAGTGCCAAGCGTGCGCCTGTGTCATAAGTAAAGGGCCGGCTGGCTTGACCGTTAAATGGTGCTGTAACGCCCAAAGTACACTCCAGTCCAAACCAAAAAAAAAATTATTTTCTGTGTTTGTGAATTGTGTGCGCAGAAGCCGCACGTGCATAAACAAAGTAGTGCCAAGCGTGCGCCTGTGTCATAAGTAATGGGCCGGCTGGCTTGACCGTTAAAGGGTGCTGTAGCCGCCAAAGTACACTCCAGTCCAAACCAAAAAAAAAAATATTTTCTGTGTTTGTGAATTGTGTGCGCAGTAGCCGCACGTGCATCAACAAAGTAGTGTAAAGCGTGCGCCTGTGTCATAAGTAAAGGGCCGGCTGGCTTGACCGTTAAAGGGTGCTGTAACCCCCAAAGTACACTCCAGTCCAAACCAAAAAAAAAAATATTTTCTCTGTTTGTGAATTGTGTGCGCAGTAGCCGCACGTGTATCAACAAAGTAGTGCCAAGCTTGCGCCTGTGTCATAAGTAAAGGGCCGGCTGGCTTGACCGTTAAAGGGTGCTGTAACCCCCAAAGTACACTAAAGTCCAAACAAAAAAAAAAAATATTTTCTGTGTTTGTGAATCGTGTGCGCAGTAGCCGCACGTGCATCAACAATGTAGTGCCAAGCGTGCGCCTGTGTCATAAGTAAAGGGCCGGCTGGCTTGACCATTAAAGGGTGCTGTAACCCCCAAAGTACACTCCAGTCCAAACAAAAAAAAAAAAAATTTTTCTGTGTTTGTGAATTGTGTGCGCAGTAGCCTCACGTGCATCAACAAAGTAGTGCCAAGCGTGCGCCTGTGTCATAAGTAAAGGGCCGGCTGGCTTGACCGTTAAAGGGTGCTGTAACCCCAAAGTACACTCCAAACCAAATAACAAAATATTTTTTCTGTGTTTGTGAATTGTGTGCGCAGTAGCTGCACGTGCATCAACAAAGTAGTGCCAAGCGTGCGCCTGTGTCATAAGTAAAGGGCCGGCTGGCTTGACCGTTAAAGGGTGCTGTAACCGCCAAAGTACACTCCAGTCCAAACCGAAAAAAAAAAATATTTTCTGTGTTTGTGAGTTGTGTGCGCAGTAGCCGCACGTGCATCAACAAAGTACTGCCAAGCGTGCGCCTGTGTCATAAGTAAAGGGCCGGCTGGCTTGACCGTTAAAGGGTGCTGTAACCCCCAAAGTACACTCCAGTCCAAACCAAAAAAATATATATTTTTTCTGTGTTTGTGAATTGTGTGCGCAGTAGCCGCACGTGCATCAACAAAGTGGTGCCAAGCGTGCGCCTGTGTCATAAGTAAAGGGCCGGCTGGCTTGACCGTTAAAGGGTGCTGTAACCCCCAAAGTACACTCCAAACCAAATAACAAAATATTTTTTCTGTGTTTGTGAATTGTGTGCGCAGTAGCTGCACGTGTATCAACAAAGTAGTGCCAAGCGTGCGCCTGTGTCATAAGAAAAGGGCCGGCTGGCCTGACCGTTAAAGGGTGTTGTAACCCCCAAAGTACACTCCAAACCAAATAAAAAATATTTTCTATGTTTGTGAAATGTGTGCGCAGTATCCTCACGTGCATCAACAAAGTAGTGCCAAGCGTGCGCCTGTGTCATAAGTAAAGGGCCAGCTGGCTTGACCGTTAAAGGGTGCTGTAACCCCCAAAGTACACTCCAGTCCAAACCAAAAAAAATAATATTTTCTGTGTTTGTGAATTGTGTGCGCAGTAGCCGCACGTGCATCAACAAAGTAGTGCCAAGCGTGCGCCTGTGTCATAAGTAAAGGGCCGGCTGGCTTGACCTTTAAAGGGTGCTGTAACCCCCAAAGTACACTCCAGTCCAAACCAAAAAAAAAATTATTTTCTGTGTTTGTGAATTGTGTGCGCAGTAGCCGCACGTGCATAAACAAAGTAGTGCCAAGCGTGTACCTGTATCATAAGTAAAGGGCCGGCTGGCTTGACCGTTAAAGGGTGCTGTAACCCCCAAAGTACACTCCAGTCCAAACCAAAAAAAAAATATTTTATGTGTTTGTGAATTGTGTGCGCAGTAGCCACACGTGCATCAACAAAGTAGTGCCAAGCGTGCGCCTGTGTCATAAGTAAAGGGCTGGCTGGCTTGACCGTTAAAGGGTGCTGTAACTTCCAAAGTACACTCCAGTCCAAACCAAAAAAAAAATATTTTCTGTGTTTGTGAATTGTGTGCGCAGTAGCTGCACGTGCATCAACAAAGGAGTGCCAAGCGTGCACCTGTGTCATAAGTAAAGGGCCGGCTGGCTTGACCGTTAAAGGGTGCTGTAACTCCCAAAGTACACTCCAGTCCAAACCAAAAAAAAAATATATTTTCTGTGTTTGTGAATTGTGTGCGCAGTAGACGCACGTGCATCAACAAAGTAGTGCCAAGCGTGCGCCTGTGTCATAAGTAAAGGGCCGGCTGGCTTGACCGTTAAAGGGTGCTGTAACTCCCAAAGTACACTCCAGTCCAAACCAAAAAAAAAAATATTTTGTGTGTTTGTGAATTGTGTGCGCAGTAGCCGCACGTGCATCAACAAAGTAGTGCCAAGCGTGCGCCTGTGTCATAAGTAAAGGGCCGGCTGGCCTGACCGTTAAAGGGTGCTGTAACCCCCAAAGTACACTCCAGTCCAAACCAAAAAAAAAATTATTTTCTGTGTTTGTGAATTGTGTGCGCAGTAGCCACACGTGCATCAACAAAGTAGTGCCAAGCGTGCGCCTGTGTCATAAGTAAAGGGCCGGCTGGCTTGACCGTTAAATGGTGCTGTAACGCCCAAAGTACACTCCAGTCCAAACCAAAAAAAAAATTATTTTCTGTGTTTGTGAATTGTGTGCGCAGAAGCCGCACGTGCATAAACAAAGTAGTGCCAAGCGTGCGCCTGTGTCATAAGTAATGGGCCGGCTGGCTTGACCGTTAAAGGGTGCTGTAGCCGCCAAAGTACACTCCAGTCCAAACCAAAAAAAAAAATATTTTCTGTGTTTGTGAATTGTGTGCGCAGTAGCCGCACGTGCATCAACAAAGTAGTGTAAAGCGTGCGCCTGTGTCATAAGTAAAGGGCCGGCTGGCTTGACCGTTAAAGGGTGCTGTAACCCCCAAAGTACACTCCAGTCCAAACCAAAAAAAAAAATATTTTCTCTGTTTGTGAATTGTGTGCGCAGTAGCCGCACGTGTATCAACAAAGTAGTGCCAAGCTTGCGCCTGTGTCATAAGTAAAGGGCCGGCTGGCTTGACCGTTAAAGGGTGCTGTAACCCCCAAAGTACACTAAAGTCCAAACAAAAAAAAAAAATATTTTCTGTGTTTGTGAATCGTGTGCGCAGTAGCCGCACGTGCATCAACAATGTAGTGCCAAGCGTGCGCCTGTGTCATAAGTAAAGGGCCGGCTGGCTTGACCATTAAAGGGTGCTGTAACCCCCAAAGTACACTCCAGTCCAAACAAAAAAAAAAAAAAATTTTCTGTGTTTGTGAATTGTGTGCGCAGTAGCCTCACGTGCATCAACAAAGTAGTGCCAAGCGTGCGCCTGTGTCATAAGTAAAGGGCCGGCTGGCTTGACCGTTAAAGGGTGCTGTAACCCCAAAGTACACTCCAAACCAAATAACAAAATATTTTTTCTGTGTTTGTGAATTGTGTGCGCAGTAGCTGCACGTGCATCAACAAAGTAGTGCCAAGCGTGCGCCTGTGTCATAAGTAAAGGGCCGGCTGGCTTGACCGTTAAAGGGTGCTGTAACCGCCAAAGTACACTCCAGTCCAAACCGAAAAAAAAAAATATTTTCTGTGTTTGTGAGTTGTGTGCGCAGTAGCCGCACGTGCATCAACAAAGTACTGCCAAGCGTGCGCCTGTGTCATAAGTAAAGGGCCGGCTGGCTTGACCGTTAAAGGGTGCTGTAACCCCCAAAGTACACTCCAGTCCAAACCAAAAAAATATATATTTTTTCTGTGTTTGTGAATTGTGTGCGCAGTAGCCGCACGTGCATCAACAAAGTGGTGCCAAGCGTGCGCCTGTGTCATAAGTAAAGGGCCGGCTGGCTTGACCGTTAAAGGGTGCTGTAACCCCCAAAGTACACTCCAAACCAAATAACAAAATATTTTTTCTGTGTTTGTGAATTGTGTGCGCAGTAGCTGCACGTGTATCAACAAAGTAGTGCCAAGCGTGCGCCTGTGTCATAAGAAAAGGGCCGGCTGGCCTGACCGTTAAAGGGTGTTGTAACCCCCAAAGTACACTCCAAACCAAATAAAAAATATTTTCTATGTTTGTGAAATGTGTGCGCAGTATCCTCACGTGCATCAACAAAGTAGTGCCAAGCGTGCGCCTGTGTCATAAGTAAAGGGCCAGCTGGCTTGACCGTTAAAGGGTGCTGTAACCCCCAAAGTACACTCCAGTCCAAACCAAAAAAAATAATATTTTCTGTGTTTGTGAATTGTGTGCGCAGTAGCCGCACGTGCATCAACAAAGTAGTGCCAAGCGTGCGCCTGTGTCATAAGTAAAGGGCCGGCTGGCTTGACCTTTAAAGGGTGCTGTAACCCCCAAAGTACACTCCAGTCCAAACCAAAAAAAAAATTATTTTCTGTGTTTGTGAATTGTGTGCGCAGTAGCCGCACGTGCATAAACAAAGTAGTGCCAAGCGTGTACCTGTATCATAAGTAAAGGGCCGGCTGGCTTGACCGTTAAAGGGTGCTGTAACCCCCAAAGTACACTCCAGTCCAAACCAAAAAAAAAATATTTTATGTGTTTGTGAATTGTGTGCGCAGTAGCCACACGTGCATCAACAAAGTAGTGCCAAGCGTGCGCCTGTGTCATAAGTAAAGGGCTGGCTGGCTTGACCGTTAAAGGGTGCTGTAACTTCCAAAGTACACTCCAGTCCAAACCAAAAAAAAAATATTTTCTGTGTTTGTGAATTGTGTGCGCAGTAGCTGCACGTGCATCAACAAAGGAGTGCCAAGCGTGCACCTGTGTCATAAGTAAAGGGCCGGCTGGCTTGACCGTTAAAGGGTGCTGTAACTCCCAAAGTACACTCCAGTCCAAACCAAAAAAAAAAAAATATTTTCTGTGTTTGTGAATTGTGTGCGCAGTAGACGCACGTGCATCAACAAAGTAGTGCCAAGCGTGCGCCTGTGTCATAAGTAAAGGGCCGGCTGGCTTGACCGTTAAAGGGTGCTGTAACTCCCAAAGTACACTCCAGTCCAAACCAAAAAAAAAAATATTTTGTGTGTTTGTGAATTGTGTGCGCAGTAGCCGCACGTGCATCAACAAAGTAGTGCCAAGCGTGCGCCTGTGTCATAAGTAAAGGGCCGGCTGGCCTGACCGTTAAAGGGTGCTGTAACCCCCAAAGTACACTCCAGTCCAAACCAAAAAAAAAATTATTTTCTGTGTTTGTGAATTGTGTGCGCAGTAGCCACACGTGCATCAACAAAGTAGTGCCAAGCGTGCGCCTGTGTCATAAGTAAAGGGCCGGCTGGCTTGACCGTTAAATGGTGCTGTAACGCCCAAAGTACACTCCAGTCCAAACCAAAAAAAAAATTATTTTCTGTGTTTGTGAATTGTGTGCGCAGTAGCCGCACGTGCATAAACAAAGTAGTGCCAAGCGTGCGCCTGTGTCATAAGTAATGGGCCGGCTGGCTTGACCGTTAAAGGGTGCTGTAGCCGCCAAAGTACACTCCAGTCCAAACCAAAAAAAAAAATATTTTCTGTGTTTGTGAATTGTGTGCGCAGTAGCCGCACGTGCATCAACAAAGCAGTGTAAAGCGTGCGCCTGTGTCATAAGTAAAGGGCCGGCTGGCTTGACTGTTAAAGGGTGCTGTAACCCTCAAAGTACACTCCAGTCCAAACCAAAAAAAAAAATATTTTCTGTGTTTGTGAATTGTGTGCGCAGTAGCCGCACGTGCATCAACAAAGTAGTGCCAAGCGTGCGCCTGTGTCATAAGTAAAGGGCCGGCTGGCTTGACCGTAAAAGGGTGCTGTAACCCCCAAAGTACACTAAAGTCCAAACAAAAAAAAAATATATTTTCTGTGTTTGTGAATCGTGTGCGCAGTAGCCGCACGTGCATCAACAATGTAGTGCCAAGCGTGCACCTGTGTCATAAGTAAAGGGCCGGCTGGCTTGACCATTAAAGGGTGCTGTAACCCCCAAAGTACACTCCAGTCCAAACCAAAAAAAAAAATTTTTTTTCTGTGTTTGTGAATTGTGTGCGCAGTAGCCTCACGTGCATCAACAAAGTAGTGCCAAGCGTGCGCCTGTGTCATAAGTAAAGGGCCGGCTGGCTTGACCGTTAAAGGGTGCTGTAACCCCAAAGTACACTCCAAACCAAATAACAAAATATTTTTTCTGTGTTTGTGAATTGTGTGCACAGTAGCTGCACGTGCATCAACAAAGTAGTGCCAAGCGTGCGCCTGTGTCATAAGTAAAGGGCCGGCTGGCTTGACCGTTAAAGGGTGCTGTAACCGCCAAAGTACACTCCAGTCCAAACCAAAAAAAAAAATATTTTCTGTGTTTGTGAGTTGTGTGCGCAGTAGCCGCACGTGCATCAACAAAGTAGTGCCAAGCGTGCGCCTGTGTCATAAGTAAAGGGCCGGCTGGCTTGACCGTTAAAGGGTGCTGTAACCCCCAAAGTACACTCCAGTCCAAACCAAAAAAATATATATATTTTCTGTGTTTGTGAATTGTGTGCGCAGTAGCTGCACGTGCATCAACAAAGTGGTGCCAAGCGTGCGCCTGTGTCATAAGTAAAGGGCCGGCTGGCTTGACCGTTAAAGGGTGCTGTAACCCCCAAAGTACACTCCAAACCAAATAACAAAATATTTTTTCTGTGTTTGTGAATTGTGTGCGCAGTAGCTGCACGTGCATCAACAAAGTAGTGCCAAGCGTGCGCCTGTGTCATAAGAAAAGGGCCGGCTGGCCTGACCATTAAAGGGTGTTGTAACCCCCAAAGTACACTCCAAACCAAATAAAAAATATTTTCTATGTTTGTGAATTGTGTGCGCAGTATCCTCACGTGCATCAACAAAGTAGTGCCAAGCGTGCGCCTGTGTCATAAGTAAAGGGCCGGCTGGCTTGACCGTTAAAGGGTGCTGTAACCCCCAAAGTACACTAAAGTTCAAACAAAAAAAATATATATTTTCTGTGTTTGTGAATCGTGTGCGCAGTAGCCGCACGTGCATCAACAATGTAGTGCCAAGCGTGCGCCTGTGTCATAAGTAAAGGGCCGGCTGGCTTGACCATTAAAGGGTGCTGTAACCCCCAAAGTACACTCCAGTCCAAACCAAAAAAAAAAAAATTTTTCTGTGTTTGTGAATTGTGTGCGCAGTAGCCTCACGTGCATCAACAAAGTAGTGCCAAGCGTGCACCTGTGTCATAAGTAAAGGGCCGGCTGGCTTGACCGTTAAAGGGTGCTGTAACCCCAAAGTACACTCCAAACCAAATAACAAAATATTTTTTCTGTGTTTGTGAATTGTGTGCGCAGTAGCTGCACGTGCATCAACAAAGTAGTGCCAAGCGTGCGCCTGTGTCATAAGTAAAGGGCCGGCTGGCTTCACCGTTAAAAGGTGCTGTATCCCCCAAAGTACACTCCAGTCCAAACCAAAAAAAATAATATTTTCTGTGTTTGTGAATTGTGTGCGCAGTAGCCGCACGTGCATCAACAAAGTAGTGCCAAGCGTGCGCCTGTGTCATAAGTAAAGGGCTGGCTGGCTTGACCATTAAAGGGTGCTGTAACCCCCAAAGTACACTCCAAAAAAACCCAAAAAAAATTATATTTTCTGTGTTTGTGAATTGTGTGCGCAGTAGCCGCACGTGCATCAACAAAGTAGTGTAAAGCGTGCGCCTGTGTCATAAGTAAAGGGCCGGCTGGCTTGACCGTTAAAGGGTGCTGTAACCCCCAAAGTACACTCCAGTCCAAACCAAAAAAAAAAATATTTTCTCTGTTTGTGAATTGTGTGCGCAGTCGCCGCACGTGCATCAACAAAGTAGTGCCAAGCGTGCGCCTGTGTCATAAGTAAAGGGCCGGCTGGCTTGACCGTTAAAGGGTGCTGTAACCCCCAAAGTACACTAAAGTCCAAACAAAAAAAATATATATTTTCTGTGTTTGTGAATCGTGTGCGCAGTAGACGCACGTGCATCAACAATGTAGTGCCAAGCGTGCGCCTTTGTCATAAGTAAAGGGCCGGCTGGCTTGACCATTAAAGGGTGCTGTAACCCCCAAAGTACACTCCAAACCAAACCAAAAAAAATTATATTTTCTGTGTTTGTGAATTGTGTGCGCAGTAGCCGCACGTGCATCAACAAAGTAGTGCCAAGCGTGCGCCTGTGTCATAAGTAAAGGGCCGGCTGGCTTGACCGTTAAAGGGTGCTGTAACGCCCAAAGTACACTCCAGTCCAAACCAAAAAAAAAAATATTTTGTGTGTTAGTGAATTGTGTGCGCAGTAGCCGCACGTGCATCAACAAAGTAGTGCCAAGCGTGCGCCTGTGTCATAAGTAAAGGCCGGCTGGCCTGACCGTTAAAGGGTGCTGTAACCCCCAAAGTACACTCCAAACCAAATAATAAAATATTTTTTCTGTGTTTGTGAATTGTGTGCGCAGTAGCCGCACGTGCATCAACAAAGTAGTGCCAAGCGTGCGCCTGTGTCATAAGAAAAGGGCCAGCTGGCTTGACCGTTAAAGGGTGCTGTAACCCCCAAAGTACACTCCAGTCCAAACCAAAAAAAATATATATTTTTTTTCTGTGTTTGTGAATTGTGTGCGCAGTAGCCGCACGTGCATCAACAAAGTAGTGCCAAGCGTGCGCCTGTGTCATAAGAAAAGGGCCGGCTGGCTTGACCGTTAAAGGGTGCTGTAACCCCCAAAGTACACTCCAGTCCAAACCAAAAAAAATATATATTTTTTTTCTGTGTTTGTGAATTGTGTGCGCAGTAGCCGCACGTGCATCAACAAAGTAGTGCCAAGCGTGCGCCTGTGTCATAAGTAAAAGGCCGGCTGGCTTGACCGTTAAAGCTTCCTGTAACCCCCAAAGTACACTCCAAACCTAATAAGAAAATATTTTTTCTGTGTTTGTGAATTGTGTGCGCAGTAGCTGCAAGTGCATCAACAAAGTAGTGTCAAGCGTGCGCCTGTGTCATAAGTAAAGGGCCGGCTGGCTTGACCGTTAAAGGGTGCTGTAACCCCCAAAGTACACTCCAGTCCAAACCAAAATTTTTTTATATTTTCTGTGTTTGTGAATTGTGTGCGCAGTAGCCGCACGTGCATCAACAAAGTAGTGCCAAGCGTGCGCCTGTGTCATAAGTAAAGGGCCGGCTGGCTTGACCGTTAAAGGGTGCTGTAACCCCCAAAGTACACTCCAAACCAAATAACAAAATATTTTTTCTGTGTTTGTGAATTGTGTGCGCAGTAGCCGCACGTGCATCAACAAAGTAGTGCCAAGCGTGCGCCTGTGTCATAAGTAAAGGGCCGGCTGGCTTGACCGTTAAAGGGTGCTGTAACCGCCAAAGTACACTCCAGTCCAAACCAAAAAAAAAAATATTTTCTGTGTTTGTGAGTTGTGTGCGCAGTAGCCGCACGTGCATCAACAAAGTAGTGCCAAGCGTGCGCCTGTGTCATAAGTAAAGGGCCGGCTGGCTTGACCGTTAAAGGGTGCTGTAACCCCCAAAGTACACTCCAGTCCAAACCAAAAAAAAATATATATTTTCTGTGTTTGTGAATTGTGTGCGCAGTAGCTGCACGTGCATCAACAAAGTGGTGCCAAGCGTGCGCCTGTGTCATAAGTAAAGGGCCGGCTGGCTTGACCGTTAAAGGGTGCTGTAACCCCCAAAGTACACTCCAAACCAAATAACAAAATATTTTTTCTGTGTTTGTGAATTGTGTGCGCAGTAGCTGCACGTGCATCAACAAAGTAGTGCCAAGCGTGCGCCTGTGTCATAAGAAAAGGGCCGGCTGGCCTGACCATTAAAGGGTGTTGTAACCCCCAAAGTACACTCCAAACCAAATAAAAAATATTTTCTATGTTTGTGAATTGTGTGCGCAGTATCCTCACGTGCATCAACAAAGTAGTGCCAAGCGTGCGCCTGTGTCATAAGTAAAGGGCCGGCTGGCTTGACCGTTAAAGGGTGCTGTAACCCCCAAAGTACACTAAAGTTCAAACAAAAAAAATATATATTTTCTGTGTTTGTGAATCGTGTGCGCAGTAGCCGCACGTGCATCAACAATGTAGTGCCAAGCGTGCGCCTGTGTCATAAGTAAAGGGCCGGCTGGCTTGACCATTAAAGGGTGCTGTAACCCCCAAAGTACACTCCAGTCCAAACCAAAAAAAAAAAAATTTTTCTGTGTTTGTGAATTGTGTGCGCAGTAGCCTCACGTGCATCAACAAAGTAGTGCCAAGCGTGCACCTGTGTCATAAGTAAAGGGCCGGCTGGCTTGACCGTTAAAGGGTGCTGTAACCCCAAAGTACACTCCAAACCAAATAACAAAATATTTTTTCTGTGTTTGTGAATTGTGTGCGCAGTAGCTGCACGTGCATCAACAAAGTAGTGCCAAGCGTGCGCCTGTGTCATAAGTAAAGGGCCGGCTGGCTTCACCGTTAAAAGGTGCTGTATCCCCCAAAGTACACTCCAGTCCAAACCAAAAAAAATAATATTTTCTGTGTTTGTGAATTGTGTGCGCAGTAGCCGCACGTGCATCAACAAAGTAGTGCCAAGCGTGCGCCTGTGTCATAAGTAAAGGGCTGGCTGGCTTGACCATTAAAGGGTGCTGTAACCCCCAAAGTACACTCCAAAAAAACCCAAAAAAAATTATATTTTCTGTGTTTGTGAATTGTGTGCGCAGTAGCCGCACGTGCATCAACAAAGTAGTGTAAAGCGTGCGCCTGTGTCATAAGTAAAGGGCCGGCTGGCTTGACCGTTAAAGGGTGCTGTAACCCCCAAAGTACACTCCAGTCCAAACCAAAAAAAAAAATATTTTCTCTGTTTGTGAATTGTGTGCGCAGTCGCCGCACGTGCATCAACAAAGTAGTGCCAAGCGTGCGCCTGTGTCATAAGTAAAGGGCCGGCTGGCTTGACCGTTAAAGGGTGCTGTAACCCCCAAAGTACACTAAAGTCCAAACAAAAAAAATATATATTTTCTGTGTTTGTGAATCGTGTGCGCAGTAGACGCACGTGCATCAACAATGTAGTGCCAAGCGTGCGCCTTTGTCATAAGTAAAGGGCCGGCTGGCTTGACCATTAAAGGGTGCTGTAACCCCCAAAGTACACTCCAAACCAAACCAAAAAAAATTATATTTTCTGTGTTTGTGAATTGTGTGCGCAGTAGCCGCACGTGCATCAACAAAGTAGTGCCAAGCGTGCGCCTGTGTCATAAGTAAAGGGCCGGCTGGCTTGACCGTTAAAGGGTGCTGTAACGCCCAAAGTACACTCCAGTCCAAACCAAAAAAAATTATATTTTCTGTGTTTGTGAATTGTGTGCGCAGTAGCCGCACGTGCATCAACAAAGTAGTGCCAAGCGTGCGCCTGTGTCATAAGTAAAGGCCGGCTGGCCTGACCGTTAAAGGGTGCTGTAACCCCCAAAGTACACTCCAAACCAAATAATAAAATATTTTTTCTGTGTTTGTGAATTGTGTGCGCAGTAGCCGCACGTGCATCAACAAAGTAGTGCCAAGCGTGCGCCTGTGTCATAAGAAAAGGGCCAGCTGGCTTGACCGTTAAAGGGTGCTGTAACCCCCAAAGTACACTCCAGTCCAAACCAAAAAAAATATATATTTTTTTTCTGTGTTTGTGAATTGTGTGCGCAGTAGCCGCACGTGCATCAACAAAGTAGTGCCAAGCGTGCGCCTGTGTCATAAGAAAAGGGCCGGCTGGCTTGACCGTTAAAGGGTGCTGTAACCCCCAAAGTACACTCCAGTCCAAACCAAAAAAAATATATATTTTTTTTCTGTGTTTGTGAATTGTGTGCGCAGTAGCCGCACGTGCATCAACAAAGTAGTGCCAAGCGTGCGCCTGTGTCATAAGTAAAAGGCCGGCTGGCTTGACCGTTAAAGCTTCCTGTAACCCCCAAAGTACACTCCAAACCTAATAAGAAAATATTTTTTCTGTGTTTGTGAATTGTGTGCGCAGTAGCTGCAAGTGCATCAACAAAGTAGTGTCAAGCGTGCGCCTGTGTCATAAGTAAAGGGCCGGCTGGCTTGACCGTTAAAGGGTGCTGTAACCCCCAAAGTACACTCCAGTCCAAACCAAAATTTTTTTATATTTTCTGTGTTTGTGAATTGTGTGCGCAGTAGCCGCACGTGCATCAACAAAGTAGTGCCAAGCGTGCGCCTGTGTCATAAGTAAAGGGCCGGCTGGCTTGACCGTTAAAGGGTGCTGTAACCCCCAAAGTACACTCCAAACCAAATAACAAAATATTTTTTCTGTGTTTGTGAATTGTGTGCGCAGTAGCCGCACGTGCATCAACAAAGTAGTGCCAAGCGTGCGCCTGTGTCATAAGTAAAGGGCCGGCTGGCTTGACCGTTAAAGGGTGCTGTAACTCCCAAAGTACACTCCAGTCCAAACCAAAAAAAAAAATATTTTCTGTGTTTGTGAATTGTGTGCGCAGTAGCCGCACGTGCATCAACAAAGTAGTGCCAAGCGTGCGCCTGTGTCATAAGTAAAGGGCCGGCTGGCTTGACCGTTAAAGGGTGCTGTAACCCCCAAAGTACACTCCAGTCCAAACCAAAAAAATATATATTTTCTGTTTGTGAATTGTGTGCGCAGTAGCCGCACGTGCATCAACAAAGTAGTGCCAAGCGTGCGCCTGTGTCATAAGTAAAGGGCCGGCTGGCTTGACCGTTAAAGGGTGTTGTAACTCCCAAAGTACACTGCAGTCCAAACCAAAAAAAAAAATATTTTCTGTGTTTGTGAATTGTGTGCGCAGTAGCCGCACGTGCATCAACAAAGTAGTGCCAAGCGTGCGCCTGTGTCATAAGTAAAGGGCCGGCTGGCTTGACCGTTAAAGGGTGCTGTAACCCCCAAAGTACTCTCCAGTCCAAACCAAAAAAAAAATTATTTTCTGTGTTTGTGAATTGTGTGCGCAGTAGCCGCACGTGCATCAACAAAGTAGTGTAAAGCATGCGCCTGTGTCATAAGTAAAGGGCCGGCTGGCTTGACCGTTAAACGGTGCTGTAACCCCCAAAGTACACTCCAGTCCAAACCAAAAAAAAAAATAATTTCTGTGTTTGTGAATTGTGTGCGCAGTAGCCGCACATGCATCAACAAAGTAGTGCCAAGCGTGCGCCTGTGTCATAAGAAAAGGGCCGGCTGGCTTGACCATTAAAGGGTGCTGTAACCCCCAAAGTACACTCCAGTCCAAACCAAAAAAAAAAATATTTTCTGTGTTTGTGAATTGTGTGCGCAGTAGCCGCACGTGCATCAACAAAGTAGTGCCAAGCGTGCGCCTGTGTCATAAGTAAAGGGCCAGCTGGCTTGACCATTAAAGGGTGCTGTAACCCCCAAAGTACACTCCAAACCAAAAAATATATATTTTCTGTGTTTGTGAATTGTGTGCGCAGTAGCCGCACGTGCATCAACAAAGTAGTGCCAAGCGTGCGCCTGTGTCATAAGTAAAGGGCCGGCTGGCTTGACCGTTAAAGGGTGCTGTAACCCCCAAAGTACACTCCAGTCCAAACCAAAAAAAAAATATTTTCTGTGTTTGTGAATTGTGTGCGCAGTAGCCGCACGTGCATCAACAAAGTAGTGCCAAGCGTGCGCCTGTGTCATAAGTAAAGGGCTGGCTGGCTTGACCGTTAAAGGGTGCTGTAACCCCCAAAGTACATTCCAAACCAAATAACAAAATATTTTTTCTGTGTTTGTGAATTGTGTGCGCAGTAGCTGCACGTGAATCAACAAAGCAGTGCCAAGCGTGCGCCTGTGTCATAAGTAAAGGGCCGGCTTGCTTGACCATTAAAGGGTGCTGTAACCCCCAAAGTACACTCCAAACCAAAAAAATATATATTTTCTGTGTTTGTGAATTGTGTGCGCAGTAGCCGCACGTGCATAAACAAAGTAGTGCCAAGCGTGCGCCTGTGTCATAAGTAAAGGGCCGGCTGGCTTGACCGTTAAAGGGTGCTGTAACCCCCAAAGTACACTCCAAACCAAAAAAAAAATTTTTTTCTGTGTTTGTGAATTGTGTGCGCAGTAGCCGCACGTGCATCAACAAAGTAGTGCCAAGCTTGCGCCTGTGTCATAAGTAAAGGGCCGGCTGGCTTGACCGTTAAAGGGTGCTTTAACCCCCAAAGTACACTCCAGTGCAAACCAAAAAAAATATATTTTTTCTGTGTTTGTGAATTGTGTGCGCAGTAGCCGCACGTGCATCAACAAAGTAGTGCCAAGCGTGCGCCTGTGTCATAAGTAAATGGCCGGCTGGCTTGACCGTTAAAGGGTGCTGTAACCCCCAAAGTACACTCCAAACCAAATAACAAAATATTTTTTCTGTGTTTGTGAATTGTGTGCGCAGTTACCGCACGTTCATCAACAAAGTAGTGCCAAGCGTGCGCCTGTGTCATAAGTAAAGGGCCGGCTGGCTTGACCGTTAAAGGGTGCTGTAACCGCCAAAGTACACTCCAGTCCAAACCAAAAAAAAAAATATTTTCTGTGTTTGTGAATTGTGTGCGCAGTAGCCGCACGTGCATCAACAAAGTAGTGCCAAGCGTGCGCCTGTGTCATTAGTAAAGGGCCGGCTGGCTTGACCGTTAAAGGGTGCTGTAACCCCCAAAGTACACTCAAAACCAAATAACAAAATATTTTTTCTGTGTTTGTGAATTGTGTGCGCAGTAGCTGCACGTGCATCATCAAAGTAGTGCCAAGCGTGCGCCTGTGTCATAAGTAAAGGGCCGGCTGGCTTGACCGTTAAAGGGTGCTGTAACCCCCAAAGTACACTTCAGTCCAAACCAAAAAAAAAATATTTTCTGTGTTTGTGAATTGTGTGCGCAGTAGCCGCACGTTCATCAACAAAGTAGTGCCAAGCGTGCGCCTGTGTCATAAGTAAAGGGCCGGCTGGCTTGACCTTTAAAGGGTGCTGTAACCCCCAAAGTACACTCCAGTCCAAACCAAAAAAAAAATTATTTTCTGTGTTTGTGAATTGTGTGCGCAGTAGCCACACGTGCTTCAACAAAGTAGTGCCAAGCGTGCGCCTGTGTCATAAGTAAAGGGCCGGCTGGCTTGACCGTTAAAGGGTGCTGTAACCCCCAAAGTACACTCCAGTCCAAACAAAAAAAAAAAATATTTTCTGTGTTTGTGAATTGTGTGCGCAGTAGCCGCACGTGCATCAACAAAGTAGTGCCAAGCGTGCGCCTGTGTCATAAGTAAAGGGCCGGCTGGCTTGACCGTTAAAGGGTGCTTTAACCCCCAAAGTACATTCCAAACCAAATAACAAAATATTTTTTCTGTGTTTGTGAATTGTGTGCGCAGTAGCTGCACGTGCATCAACAAAGCAGTGCCAAGCGTGCGCCTGTGTCATAAGTAAAGGGCCGGCTGGCTTGACCATTAAAGGGTGCTGTAACCCCCAAAGTACACTCCAGTCCAAACCAAAAAAAAAATATTTTCTGTGTTTGTGAATTGTGTGCGCAGTTACCGCACGTTCATCAACAAAGTAGTGCCAAGCGTGCGCCTGTGTCATAAGTAAAGGGCCGGCTGGCTTGACCATTAAAGGGTGCTGTAACCGCCAAAGTACACTCCAGTCCAAACCAAAAAAAATAATATTTTCTGTGTTTGTGAATTGTGTGCGCAGTAGCCGCATGTGCATCAACAAAGTAGTGCCAAGCGTGCGCCTGTGTCATAAGTAAAGGGCCGGCTGGCTTGACCGTTAAAGGGTGCTGTAACCCCCAAAGTACACTCCAAACCAAATAAAAAATATTTTCTGTGTTTGTGAATTGTGTGCGCAGTAGCCACACGTGCATCAACAAAGTAGTGCCAAGCGTGCGCCTGTGTCATAAGTAAAGGGCCGGCTAGCTTGACCATTAAAGGGTGCTGTAACCCCCAAAGTACTCTCCAAACCAAATAATAAAATATTTTTTCAGTGTTTGTGAATTGTGTGCGCAGTAGCTGCACGTGCATCAACAAAGTAGTGCCAAGCGTGCGCCTGTGTCATAAGTAAAGGGCCGGCTCGCTTGACCGTTAAAGGGTGCTGTAACCCCCAAAGTACACTCCAGTCCAAACCAAAAATAAAAATATTTTGTGTTTGTGAATTGTGTGCGCAGTAGCCGCACGTGCATCAACAAAGTAGTGCCAAGCGTGCGCCTGTGTCATAAGTAAAGGGCCGGCTGGCTTGACCGTTAAAGGGTGCTGTAACCCCCAAAGTACACTCCAGTCCAAACCAAAAAAATATATATTTTTTCTGTGTTTGTGAATTGTGTGCGCAGTAGCCGCACGTGCATCAACAAAGTAGTGCCAAGCGTGCGCCTGTGTCATAAGTAAAGGGCTGGCTGGCTTGAACGTTAAAGGGTGCTGTAACCCCCAAAGTACTCTCCAGTTCAAACCAAAAAAATATATATTTTTTCTGTGTTTGTGAATTGTGTGCGCAGTAGCCGCACGTGCATCAACAAAGTAGTGCCAAGCGTGCGCCTGTGTCATAAGTAAAGGGCCGGCTGGCTTGACCGTTAAAGGGTGCTGTAACCCCCAAAGTACACTCAAAACCAAATAACAAAATATTTTTTCTGTGTTTGTGAATTGTGTGCGCAGTAGCTGCACGTGCATCAACAAAGTAGTGCCAAGCGTGCGCCTGTGTCATAAGTAAAGGGCCGGCTGGCTTGACCGTTAAAGGGTGCTGTAACCCCCAAAGTACACTTCAGTCCAAACCAAAAAAAAAATATTTTCTGTGTTTGTGAATTGTGTGCGCAGTAGCCGCACGTTCATCAACAAAGTAGTGCCAAGCGTGCGCCTGTGTCATAAGTAAAGGGCCGGCTGGCTTGACCGTTAAAGGGTGCTGTAACCCCCAAAGTACACTCCAGTCCAAACCAAAAAAAAAATTATTTTCTGTGTTTGTGAATTGTGTGCGCAGTAGCCACACGTGCTTCAACAAAGTAGTGCCAAGCGTGCGCCTGTGTCATAAGTAAAGGGCCGGCTGGCTTGACCGTTAAAGGGTGCTGTAACCCCCAAAGTACACTCCAGTCCAAACCAAAAAAAAAAATATTTTCTGTGTTTGTGAATTGTGTGCGCAGTAGCCGCACGTGCATCAACAAAGTAGTGCCAAGCGTGCGCCTGTGTCATAAGTAAAGGGCCGGCTGGCTTGACCATTAAAGGGTGCTGTAACCCCCAAAGTACACTCCAGTCCAAACCAAAAAAAAAAATATTTTCTGTGTTTGTGAATTGTGTGCGCAGTAGCCGCACGTGCATCAACAAAGTAGTGCCAAGCGTGCGCCTGTGTCATAAGTAAAGGGCCGGCTGGCTTGACCGTTAAAGGGTGCTGTAACCCCCAAAGTACACTCAAAACCAAATAACAAAATATTTTTTCTGTGTTTGTGAATTGTGTGCGCAGTAGCCGCACGTGCATCAACAAAGTAGTGCCAAGCGTGCGCCTGTGTCATAAGTAAAGGGCCGGCTGGCTTGAACGTTAAAGGGTGCTGTAACCCCCAAAGTACTCTCCAGTTCAAACCAAAAAAATATATATTTTTTCTGTGTTTGTGAATTGTGTGCGCAGTAGCCGCACGTGCATCAACAAAGTAGTGCCAAGCGTGCGCCTGTGTCATAAGTAAAGGGCCGGCTGGCTTGACCGTTAAAGGGTGCTGTAACCCCCAAAGTACACTCAAAACCAAATAACAAAATATTTTTTCTGTGTTTGTGAATTGTGTGCGCAGTAGCTGCACGTGCATCAACAAAGTAGTGCCAAGCGTGCGCCTGTGTCATAAGTAAAGGGCCGGCTGGCTTGACCGTTAAAGGGTGCTGTAACCCCCAAAGTACACTTCAGTCCAAACCAAAAAAAAAATATTTTCTGTGTTTGTGAATTGTGTGCGCAGTAGCCGCACGTTCATCAACAAAGTAGTGCCAAGCGTGCGCCTGTGTCATAAGTAAAGGGCCGGCTGGCTTGACCGTTAAAGGGTGCTGTAACCCCCAAAGTACACTCCAGTCCAAACCAAAAAAAAAATTATTTTCTGTGTTTGTGAATTGTGTGCGCAGTAGCCACACATGCTTCAACAAAGTAGTGCCAAGCGTGCGCCTGTGTCATAAGTAAAGGGCCGGCTGGCTTGACCGTTAAAGGGTGCTGTAACCCCCAAAGTACACTCCAGTCCAAACCAAAAAAAAAAATATTTTCTGTGTTTGTGAATTGTGTGCGCAGTAGCCGCACGTGCATCAACAAAGTAGTGCCAAGCGTGCGCCTGTGTCATAAGTAAAGGGCCGGCTGGCTTGACCATTAAAGGGTGCTGTAACCCCCAAAGTACACTCCAGTCCAAACCAAAAAAAAAAATATTTTCTGTGTTTGTGAATTGTGTGCGCAGTAGCCGCACGTGCATCAACAAAGTAGTGCCAAGCGTGCGCCTGTGTCATAAGTAAAAGGCCGGCTGGCTTGACCGTTAAAGGGTGCTGTAACTCCCAAAGTACACTCCAGTCCAAACCAAAAAAAAAAATATTTTCTGTGTTTGTGAATTGTGTGCGCAGTAGCTGCACGTGCATCAACAAAGTAGTGCCAAGCGTGCGCCTGTGTCATAAGTAAAGGGCCGGCTGGCTTGACCGTTAAAGGGTGCTGTAACCCCCAAAGTACACTCCAGTCCAAACCAAAAAAATATATATTTTCTGTTTGTGAATTGTGTGCGCAGTAGCCGCACGTGCATCAACAAAGTAGTGCCAAGCGTGCGCCTGTGTCATAAGTAAAGGGCCGGCTGGCTTGACCGTTAAAGGGTGCTGTAACTCCCAAAGTACACTCCAGTCCAAACCAAAATTTTTTTATATTTTCTGTGTTTGTGAATTGTGTGCGCAGTAGCCGCACGTGCATCAACAAAGTAGTGCCAAGCGTGCGCCTGTGTCATAAGTAAAGGGCTGGCTGGCTTGACCGTTAAAGGGTGCTGTAACTCCCAAAGTACACTCCAGTCCAAACCAAAAAAATAAATATTTTGTGTGTTTGTGAATTGTGTGCGCAGTAGCTGCACGTGCATCAACAAAGTAGTGCCAAGTGTGCGCCTGTGTCATAAGTAAAGGGCCGGCTGGCCTGACCGTTAAAGGGTGCTGTAACCCCCAAAGTACACTCCAAACCAAATAAAAAATATTTTCTGTGTTTGTGAATTGTGTGCGCAGTAGCCACACGTGCATCAACAAAGTAGTGCCAAGCGTGCGCCTGTGTCATAAGTAAAGGGCCGGCTAGCTTGACCGTTAAAGGGTGCTGTAACCCCCAAAGTACACTCCAAACCAAATAATAAAATATTTTTTCTGTGTTTGTTGATGCACGTGCAGCTACTGCGCACACAATTCACAAAGTAGTGCCAAGCGTGCGCCTGTGTCATAAGTAAAGGACCGGCTGGCTTGACCGTTAAAGGGTGCTGTAACCCCCAAAGTACACTCCAGTCCAAACCAAAAAAAAAAATATTTTCTGTGTTTGTGAATTGTGTGCGCAGTAGCCGCACGTGCTTCAACAAAGTAGTGCCAAGCGTGTGCCTGTGTCATAAGTAAAGGGCCGGCTGGCTTGAACGTTAAAGGGTGCTGTAACCCCCAAAGTACACTCCAGTTCAAACCAAAAAAATATATATTTTTTCTGTGTTTGTGAATTGTGTGCGCAGTAGCCGCACGTGCATCAACAAAGTAGTGCCAAGCGTGCGCCTGTGTCATAAGTAAAGGGCCGGCTGGCTTGACCGTTAAAGGGTGCTGTAACCCCCAAAGTACACTCAAAACCAAATAACAAAATATTTTTTCTGTGTTTGTGAATTGTGTGCGCATTAGCTGCACGTGCATAAACAAAGTAGTGCCAAGCGTGCGCCTGTGTCATAAGTAAAGGGCCGGCTGGCTTGACCGTTAAAGGGTGCTGTAACCCCCAAAGTACACTCCAAACCAAAAAAAAAATATTTTCTGTGTTTGTGAATTGTGTGCGCAGTAGCCGCACGTTCATCAACAAAGTAGTGCCAAGCGTGCGCCTGTGTCATAAGTAAATGGCCGGCTGGCTTGACCGTTAAAGGGTGCTGTAACCCCCAAAGTACACTCCAGTCCAAACCAAAAAAAAAATTATTTTCTGTGTTTGTGAATTGTGTGCGCAGTAGCCACACGTGCTTCAACAAAGTAGTGCCAAGCGTGCGCCTGTGTCATAAGTAAAGGGCCGGCTGGCTTGACCGTTAAAGGGTGCTGTAACCCCCAAAGTACACTCCAGTCCAAACCAAAAAAAAAAATATTTTCTGTGTTTGTGAATTGTGTGCGCAGTAGCCGCACGTGCATCAACAAAGTAGTGCCAAGCGTGCGCCTGTGTCATAAGTAAAGGGCCGGCTGGGTTGACCGTTAAAGGGTGCTGTAACCCCCAAAGTACATTCCAAACCAAATAACAAAATATTTTTTCTGTGTTTGTGAATTGTGTGCGCAGTAGCTGCACGTGCATCAACAAAGCAGTGCCAAGCGTGCGCCTGTGTCATAAGTAAAGGGCCGGCTGGCTTGACCATTAAAGGGTGCTGTAACCCCCAAAGTACACTCCAGTACAAACCAAAAAAAAAATATTTTCTGTGTTTGTGAATTGTGTGCGCAGTTACCGCACGTTCATCAACAAAGTAGTGCCAAGCGTGCGCCTGTGTCATAAGTAAAGGGCCGGCTGGCTTGACCGTTAAAGGGTGCTGTAACCGCCAAAGTACACTCCAGTCCAAACCAAAAAAAATAATATTTTCTGTGTTTGTGAATTGTGTGCGCAGTAGCCGCATGTGCATCAACAAAGTAGTGCCAAGCGTGCGCCTGTGTCATAAGTAAAGGGCCGGCTGGCTTGACCGTTAAAGGGTGTTGTAACCCCCAAAGTACACTCCAAACCAAATAAAAAATATTTTCTGTGTTTGTGAATTGTGTGCGCAGTAGCCACACGTGCATCAACAAAGTAGTGCCAAGCGTGCGCCTGTGTCATAAGTAAAGGGCCGGCTAGCTTGACCATTAAAGGGTGCTGTAACCCCCAAAGTACTCTCCAAACCAAATAATAAAATATTTTTTCTGTGTTTGTGAATTGTGTGCGCAGTAGCTGCACGTGCATCAACAAAGTAGTGCCAAGCGTGCGCCTGTGTCATAAGTAAAGGGCCGGCTCGCTTGACTGTTAAAGGGTGCTGTAACCCCCAAAGTACACTCCAGTCCAAAGCAAAAATAAAAATATTTTGTGTTTGTGAATTGTGTGCGCAGTAGCCGCACGTGCATCATCAAAGTAGTGCCAAGCATGCGCCTGTGACATAAGTAAAGGGCCGGCTGGCTTGACCATTAAAGGGTGCTGTAACCTCCAAAGTACACTCCAGTCCAAACCAAAAAAATATATTTTTTTTCTGTGTTTGTGAATTGTGTGCGCAGTAGCCGCACGTGCATCAACAAAGTAGTGCCAAGCGTGCGCCTGTGTCATAAGTAAAGGGCCGGCTGGCTTGAACGTTAAAGGGTGCTGTAACCCCCAAAGTACTCTCCAGTTCAAACCAAAAAAATATATATTTTTTCTGTGTTTGTGAATTGTGTGCGCAGTAGCCGCACGTGCATCAACAAAGTAGTGCCAAGCGTGCGCCTGTGTCATAAGTAAAGGGCCGGCTGGCTTGACCGTTAAAGGGTGCTGTAACCCCCAAAGTACACTCAAAACCAAATAACAAAATATTTTTTCTGTGTTTGTGAATTGTGTGCGCAGTAGCTGCACGTGCATCAACAAAGTATTGCCAAGCATGCGCCTGTGTCATAAGTAAAGGGCCAGCTGGCTTGACCGTTAAAGGGTGCTGTAACCCCCAAAGTACACTTCAGTCCAAACCAAAAAAAAAATATTTTCTGTGTTTGTGAATTGTGTGCGCAGTAGCCGCACGTTCATCAACAAAGTAGTGCCAAGCGTGCGCCTGTGTCATAAGTAAATGGCCGGCTGGCTTGACCGTTAAAGGGTGCTGTAACCCCCAAAGTACACTCCAGTCCAAACCAAAAAAAAAATTATTTTCTGTGTTTGTGAATTGTGTGCGCAGTAGCCACACATGCTTCAACAAAGTAGTGCCAAGCGTGCGCCTGTGTCATAAGTAAAGGGCCGGCTGGCTTGACCGTTAAAGGGTGCTGTAACCCCCAAAGTACACTCCAGTCCAAACCAAAAAAAAAAATATTTTCTGTGTTTGTGAATTGTGTGCGCAGTAGCCGCACGTGCATCAACAAAGTAGTGCCAAGCGTGCGCCTGTGTCATAAGTAAAGGGCCGGCTGGCTTGACCATTAAAGGGTGCTGTAACCCCCAAAGTACACTCCAGTCCAAACCAAAAAAAAAAATATTTTCTGTGTTTGTGAATTGTGTGCGCAGTAGCCGCACGTGCATCAACAAAGTAGTGCCAAGCGTGCGCCTGTGTCATAAGTAAAAGGCCGGCTGGCTTGACCGTTAAAGGGTGCTGTAACTCCCAAAGTACACTCCAGTCCAAACCAAAAAAAAAAATATTTTCTGTGTTTGTGAATTGTGTGCGCAGTAGCTGCACGTGCATCAACAAAGTAGTGCCAAGCGTGCGCCTGTGTCATAAGTAAAGGGCCGGCTGGCTTGACCGTTAAAGGGTGCTGTAACCCCCAAAGTACACTCCAGTCCAAACCAAAAAAATATATATTTTCTGTTTGTGAATTGTGTGCGCAGTAGCCGCACGTGCATCAACAAAGTAGTGCCAAGCGTGCGCCTGTGTCATAAGTAAAGGGCCGGCTGGCTTGACCGTTAAAGGGTGCTGTAACTCCCAAAGTACACTCCAGTCCAAACCAAAATTTTTTTATATTTTCTGTGTTTGTGAATTGTGTGCGCAGTAGCCGCACGTGCATCAACAAAGTAGTGCCAAGCGTGCGCCTGTGTCATAAGTAAAGGGCTGGCTGGCTTGACCGTTAAAGGGTGCTGTAACTCCCAAAGTACACTCCAGTCCAAACCAAAAAAATAAATATTTTGTGTGTTTGTGAATTGTGTGCGCAGTAGCTGCACGTGCATCAACAAAGTAGTGCCAAGTGTGCGCCTGTGTCATAAGTAAAGGGCCGGCTGGCCTGACCGTTAAAGGGTGCTGTAACCCCCAAAGTACACTCCAAACCAAATAAAAAATATTTTCTGTGTTTGTGAATTGTGTGCGCAGTAGCCACACGTGCATCAACAAAGTAGTGCCAAGCGTGCGCCTGTGTCATAAGTAAAGGGCCGGCTAGCTTGACCGTTAAAGGGTGCTGTAACCCCCAAAGTACACTCCAAACCAAATAATAAAATATTTTTTCTGTGTTTGTTGATGCACGTGCAGCTACTGCGCACACAATTCACAAAGTAGTGCCAAGCGTGCGCCTGTGTCATAAGTAAAGGACCGGCTGGCTTGACCGTTAAAGGGTGCTGTAACCCCCAAAGTACACTCCAGTCCAAACCAAAAAAAAAAATATTTTCTGTGTTTGTGAATTGTGTGCGCAGTAGCCGCACGTGCTTCAACAAAGTAGTGCCAAGCGTGTGCCTGTGTCATAAGTAAAGGGCCGGCTGGCTTGAACGTTAAAGGGTGCTGTAACCCCCAAAGTACACTCCAGTTCAAACCAAAAAAATATATATTTTTTCTGTGTTTGTGAATTGTGTGCGCAGTAGCCGCACGTGCATCAACAAAGTAGTGCCAAGCGTGCGCCTGTGTCATAAGTAAAGGGCCGGCTGGCTTGACCGTTAAAGGGTGCTGTAACCCCCAAAGTACACTCAAAACCAAATAACAAAATATTTTTTCTGTGTTTGTGAATTGTGTGCGCATTAGCTGCACGTGCATAAACAAAGTAGTGCCAAGCGTGCGCCTGTGTCATAAGTAAAGGGCCGGCTGGCTTGACCGTTAAAGGGTGCTGTAACCCCCAAAGTACACTCCAAACCAAAAAAAAAATATTTTCTGTGTTTGTGAATTGTGTGCGCAGTAGCCGCACGTTCATCAACAAAGTAGTGCCAAGCGTGCGCCTGTGTCATAAGTAAATGGCCGGCTGGCTTGACCGTTAAAGGGTGCTGTAACCCCCAAAGTACACTCCAGTCCAAACCAAAAAAAAAATTATTTTCTGTGTTTGTGAATTGTGTGCGCAGTAGCCACACGTGCTTCAACAAAGTAGTGCCAAGCGTGCGCCTGTGTCATAAGTAAAGGGCCGGCTGGCTTGACCGTTAAAGGGTGCTGTAACCCCCAAAGTACACTCCAGTCCAAACCAAAAAAAATAATATTTTCTGTGTTTGTGAATTGTGTGCGCAGTAGCCGCACGTGCATCAACAAAGTAGTGCCAAGCGTGCGCCTGTGTCATAAGTAAAGGGCCGGCTGGCTTGACCATTAAAGGGTGCTGTAACCCCCAAAGTACACTCCAGTCCAAACCAAAAAAAAAAATATTTTCTGTGTTTGTGAATTGTGTGCGCAGTAGCCGCACGTGCATCAACAAAGTAGTGCCAAGCATGCGCCTGTGTCATAAGTAAAAGGCCGGCTGGCTTGACCGTTAAAGGGTGCTGTAACTCCCAAAGTACACTCCAGTCCAAACCAAAAAAAAAAATATTTTCTGTGTTTGTGAATTGTGTGCGCAGTAGCCGCACGTGCATCAACAAAGTAGTGCCAAGCGTGCGCCTGTGTCATAAGTAAAGGGCCGGCTGGCTTGACCGTTAAAGGGTGCTGTAACCCCCAAAGTACACTCCAGTCCAAACCAAAAAAATATATATTTTCTGTTTGTGAATTGTGTGCGCAGTAGCCGCACGTGCATCAACAAAGTAGTGCCAAGCGTACGCCTGTGTCATAAGTAAAGGGCCGGCTGGCTTGACCGTTAAAGGGTGCTGTAACTCCCAAAGTACACTCCAGTCCAAACCAAAAAATTTTTATATTTTCTGTGTTTGTGAATTGTGTGCGCAGTAGCCGCACGTGCATCAACAAAGTAGTGCCAAGCGTGCGCCTGTGTCATAAGTAAAGGGCTGGCTGGCTTGACCGTTAAAGGGTGCTGTAACTCCCAAAGTACACTCCAGTCCAAACCAAAAAAATAAATATTTTGTGTGTTTGTGAATTGTGTGCGCAGTAGCTGCACGTGCATCAACAAAGTAGTGCCAAGTGTGCGCCTGTGTCATAAGTAAAGGGCCGGCTGGCCTGACCGTTAAAGGGTGCTGTAACCCCCAAAGTACACTCCAAACCAAATAAAAAATATTTTCTGTGTTTGTGAATTGTGTGCGCAGTAGCCACACGTGCATCAACAAAGTAGTGCCAAGCGTGCGCCTGTGTCATAAGTAAAGGGCCGGCTAGCTTGACCGTTAAAGGGTGCTGTAACCCCCAAAGTACACTCCAAACCAAATAATAAAATATTTTTTCTGTGTTTGTGAATTGTGTGCGCAGTAGCTGCACGTGCATCAACAAAGTAGTGCCAAGCGTGCGCCTGTGTCATAAGTAAAGGACCGGCTGGCTTGACCGTTAAAGGGTGCTGTAACCCCCAAAGTACACTCCAGTCCAAACCAAAAAAAAAAATATTTTCTGTGTTTGTGAATTGTGTGCGCAGTAGCCGCACGTGCTTCAACAAAGTAGTGCCAAGCGTGCGCCTGTGTCATAAGTAAAGGGCCGGCTGGCTTGAACGTTAAAGGGTGCTGTAACCCCCAAAGTACACTCCAGTTCAAACCAAAAAAATATATATTTTTTCTGTGTTTGTGAATTGTGTGCGCAGTAGCCGCACGTGCATCAACAAAGTAGTGCCAAGCGTGCGCCTGTGTCATAAGTAAAGGGCCGGCTGGCTTGACCGTTAAAGGGTGCTGTAACCCCCAAAGTACACTCAAAACCAAATAACAAAATATTTTTTCTGTGTTTGTGAATTGTGTGCGCATTAGCTGCACGTGCATAAACAAAGTAGTGCCAAGCGTGCGCCTGTGTCATAAGTAAAGGGCCAGCTGGCTTGACCGTTAAAGGGTGCTGTAACCCCCAAAGTACACTCCAAACCCAAAAAAAAATAATTTTCTGTGTTTGTGAATTGTGTGCGCAGTAGCCGCACGTGCATCAACAAAGTAGTGGCAAGCGTGCGCCTGTGTCATAAGTAAAGGGCCGGCTGGCTTGACCGTTAAAGGGTGCTTTAACCCCCAAAGTACACTCCAGTGCAAACCAAAAAAAAAAATATTTTTTCTGTGTTTGTGAATTGTGTGCGCAGTAGCCGCACGTGCATCAACAAAGTAGTGCCAAGCGTGTGCCTGTGTCATAAGTAAATGGCCGGCTGGCTTGACCGTTAAAGGGTGCTGTAGCTCCCAAAGTACACTCCAGTCCAAACCAAAAAAAATATATATTTTCTGTGTTTGTGAATTGTGTGCGCAGTAGCCGCACGTGCATCAACAAAGTAGTGCCAAGCGTGCGCCTGTGTCATAAGTGAAGGGCCGGCTGGCTTGACCGTTAAAGGGTGCTTTAACCCCCAAAGTACACTCCAGTGCAAACCAAAAAAAAAAAATTTTTTTCTGTGTTTGTGAATTGTGTGCGAAGTAGCCGCACGTGCATCAACAAAGTAGTGCCAAGCGTGCGCCTGTGTGATAAGTAAATGGCCGGCTGGTTTGACCGTTAAAGGGTGCTGTAGCTCCCAAAGTACACTCCAGTCCAAACCAAAAAAAAAAAATATTTTCTGTGTTTGTGAATTGTGTGCGCAGTAGCCGCACGTGCATCAACAAAGTAGTGCCAAGCGTGCGCCTGTGTCATAAGTAAAGGGCCGGCTGGCTTGACCGTTAAAGGGTGCTGTAACCCCCAAAGTACACTCCAAACCAAAAAAATAAAAAATTTCTGTGTTTGTGAATTGTGTGCGCAGTAGCCGCACGTGCATCAACAAAGTAGTGCCAAGCGTGCGCCTGTGTCATAAGTAAAGGGCCGGCTGGCTTGACCGTTAAAGGGTGCTTTAACCCCCAAAGTACACTCCAGTGCAAACCAAAAAAATATATATTTTTTCTGTGTTTGTGAATTGTGTGCGCAGTAGCCGCACGTGCATCAACAAAATAGTGCCAAGCGTGCGCCTGTGTCATAAGTAAATGGCCGGCTGGCTTGACCATTAAAGGGTGCTGTAGCTCCCAAAGTACACTCCAGTCCAAACCAAAAAAAAAATATTTTCTGTGTTTGTGAATTGTGTGCGCAGTAGCCGCACGTGCATCAACAAAGTAGTGCCAAGCGTGCTCCTGTGTCATAAGTAAAGGGCCGGCTGGCTTGACCGTTAAAGGGTGCTGTAACCCCCAAAGTACACTCCAAACCAAATAACAAAATATTTTTTCTGTGTTTGTGAATTGTGTGCGCAGTAGCTGCACGTGCATAAACAAAGTAGTGCCAAGCGTGCGCCTGTGTCATAAGTAAAGGGCCGGCTGGCTTGACCGTTAAAGGGTGCTGTAACCCCCAAAGTACACTCCAAACCAAAAAAAAAATAATTTTCTGTGTTTGTGAATTGTGTGCGCAGTAGCCGCACGTGCATCAACAAAGTATTGGCAAGCGTGCGCCTGTGTCATAAGTAAAGGGCCGGCTGGCATGACAGTTAAAGGGTGCTTTAACCCCCAAAGTACACTCCAGTGCAAACCAAAAAAAATAATATTTTTTCTGTGTTTGTGAATTGTGTGCACAGTAGCCGCACGTGCATCAACAAAGTAGTGCCAAGCGTGCGCCTGTGTCATAAGTAAATGGCCGGCTGGCTTGACCGTTAAAGGGTGCTGTAGCTCCCAAAGTACACTCCAGTCCAAACCAAAAAAAATATATATTTTCTGTGTTTGTGAATTGTGTGCGCAGTAGCCGCACGTGCATCAACAAAGTAGTGCCAAGCGTGCGCCTGTGTCATAAGTGAAGGGCCGGCTGGCTTGACCGTTAAAGGGTGCTTTAACCCCCAAAGTACACTCCAGTGCAAACCAAAAAAAAAAATTTTTTTCTGTGTTTGTGAATTGTGTGCGAAGTAGCCGCATGTGCATCAACAAAGTAGTGCCAAGCGTGCGCCTGTGTGATAAGTAAATGGCCGGCTGGCTTGACCGTTAAAGGGTGCTGTAGCTCCCAAAGTACACTCCAGTCCAAACCAAAAAAAAAAAATATTTTCTGTGTTTGTGAATTGTGTGCGCAGTAGCCGCACGTGCATCAACAAAGTAGTGCCAAGCGTGCGCCTGTGTCATAAGTAAAGGGCCGGCTGGCTTGACCGTTAAAGGGTGCTGTAACCCCCAAAGTACACTCCAAACCAAAAAAAAAAAAAATTTCTGTGTTTGTGAATTGTGTGCGCAGTAGCCGCACGTGCATCAACAAAGTAGTGCCAAGCATGCGCCTGTGTCATAAGTAAAGGGCCGGCTGGCTTGACCGTTAAAGGGTGCTTTAACCCCCAAAGTACACTCCAGTGCAAACCAAAAAAATATATATTTTTTCTGTGTTTGTGAATTGTGTGCGCAGTAGCCGCACGTGCATCAACAAAGTAGTGCCAAGCGTGCGCCTGTGTCATAAGTAAAGGGCCGGCTGGCTTGACCGTTAAAGGGTGCTGTAACCCCCAAAGTACACTCCAAACCAAATAACAAAATATTTTTTCTGTGTTTGTGAATTGTGTGCGCAGTAGCTGCACGTGCATCAACAAAGTAGTGCCAAGCGTGCGCCTGTGTCATAAGTAAAGGGCCGGCTGGCTTGACCGTTAAAGGGTGCTGTAACCCTCAAAGTACACTCCAGTCCAAACCAAAAAAAAAATATTTTCTGTGTTTGTGAATTGTGTGCGAAGTAGCCGCACGTTCATCAACAAAGTAGTGCCAAGCGTGCGCCTGTGTCATAAGTAAAGGGCCGGCTGGCTTGACTGTTAAAGGGTGCTGTAACCCCCAAAGTACACTCCAGTCCAAACCAAAAAAAAAATTATTTTCTGTGTTTGTGAATTGTGTGCGCAGTAGCCGCACGTGCTTCAACAAAGTAGTGCCAAGCGTGCGCCTGTGTCATAAGTAAAGGGCCGGCTGGCTTGACCGTTAAAGGGTGCTGTAACCCCCAAAGTACACTCCAGTCCAAACCAAAAAAATATATATTTTCTGTGTTTGTGAATTGTGTGCGCAGTAGCCGCACGTGCATCAACAAAGTAGTGCCAAGCGTGCGCCTGTGTCATAAGTAAAGGGCCGGCTGGCTTGACCGTTAAAGGGTGCTGTAACTCCCAAAGTACACTCCAGTCCAAACCAAAAAAAAAAATATTTTCTGTGTTTGTGAATTGTGTGCGCAGTAGCCGCACGTGCATCAACAAAGTAGTGCCAAGCGTGCGCCTGTGTCATAAGTAAAGGGCCGGCTGGCTTGACCGTTAAAGGGTGCTGTAACCCCCAAAGTACACTCCAGTCCAAACCAAAAAAATATATATTTTCTGTTTGTGAATTGTGTGCGCAGTAGCCGCACGTGCATCAACAAAGTAGTGCCAAGCGTGCGCCTGTGTCATAAGTAAAGGGCCGGCTGGCTTGACCGTTAAAGGGTGCTGTAACTCCCAAAGTACACTGCAGTCCAAACCAAAAAAAAAAATATTTTCTGTGTTTGTGAATTGTGTGCGCAGTAGCCGCACGTGCATCAACAAAGTAGTGCCAAGCGTGCGCCTGTGTCATAAGTAAAGGGCCGGCTGGCTTGACCGTTAAAGGGTGCTGTAACCCCCAAAGTACTCTCCAGTCCAAACCAAAAAAAAAATTATTTTCTGTGTTTGTGAATTGTGTGCGCAGTAGCCGCACGTGCATCAACAAAGTAGTGTAAAGCATGCGCCTGTGTCATAAGTAAAGGGCCGGCTGGCTTGACCGTTAAACGGTGCTGTAACCCCCAAAGTACACTCCAGTCCAAACCAAAAAAAAAAATAATTTCTGTGTTTGTGAATTGTGTGCGCAGTAGCCGCACATGCATCAACAAAGTAGTGCCAAGCATGCGCCTGTGTCATAAGAAAAGGGCCGGCTGGCTTGACCATTAAAGGGTGCTGTAACCCCCAAAGTACACTCCAGTCCAAACCAAAAAAAAAAATATTTTCTGTGTTTGTGAATTGTGTGCGCAGTAGCCGCACGTGCATCAACAAAGTAGTGCCAAGCGTGCGCCTGTGTCATAAGTAAAGGGCCGGCTGGCTTGACCATTAAAGGGTGCTGTAACCCCCAAAGTACACTCCAAACCAAAAAAATATATATTTTCTGTGTTTGTGAATTGTGTGCGCAGTAGCCGCACGTGCATAAACAAAGTAGTGCCAAGCGTGCGCCTGTGTCATAAGTAAAGGGCCGGCTGGCTTGACCGTTAAAGGGTGCTGTAACCCCCAAAGTACACTCAAAATCAAATAACAAAATATTTTTTCTGTGTTTGTGAATTGTGTGCGCAGTAGCCGCATGTGCATCAACAAAGTAGTGCCAAGCGTGCGCCTGTGTCATAAGTAAAGGGCCGGCTGGCTTGACCATTAAAGGGTGCTGTAACCCCCAAAGTACACTCCAGTCCAAACCAAAAAAAAAAATATTTTCTGTGTTTGTGAATTGTGTGCGCAGTAGCCGCACGTGCATCAACAAAGTAGTGCCAAGCGTGCGCCTGTGTCATAAGTAAAGGGCCGGCTGGCTTGACCGTTAAAGGGTGCTGTAACTCCCAAAGTACACTCCAGTCCTAACCAAAAAAAAAAATATTTTCTGGGTTTGTGAATTGTGTGCGCAGTAGTCGCACGTGCATCAACAAAGTAGTGCCAAGCGTGCGCCTGTGTCATAAGTAAAGGGCCGGATGGCTTGACCGTTAAAGGGTGCTGTAACCCCCAAAGTACACTCCAGTCCAAACCAAAAAAATATATATTTTCTGTTTGTGAATTGTGTGCGCAGTAGCCGCACGTGCATCAACAAAGTAGTGCCAAGCGTGCGCCTGTGTCATAAGTGAAGGGCCGGCTGGCTTGACCGTTAAAGGGTGCTTTAACCCCCAAAGTACACTCCAGTGCAAACCAAAAAAAATAATTTTTTTTCTGTGTTTGTGAATTGTGTGCGAAGTAGCCGCACGTGCATCAACAAAGTAGTGCCAAGCGTGCGCCTGTGTGATAAGTAAACGGCCGGCTGGCTTGACCGTTAAAGGGTGCTGTAGCTCCCAAAGTACACTCCAGTCCAAACCAAAAAAAAAAATATTTTCTGTGTTTGTGAATTGTGTGCGCAGTAGCCGCACGTGCATCAACAAAGTAGTGCCAAGCGTGCGCCTGTGTCATAAGTAAAGGGCCGGCTGGCTTGACCGTTAAAGGGTGCTGTAACCCCCAAAGTACACTCCAAACCAAAAAAAAAAAAAATTTCTGTGTTTGTGAATTGTGTGCGCAGTAGCCGCACGTGCATCAACAAAGTAGTGCCAAGCGTGCGCCTGTGTCATAAGTAAAGGGCCGGCTGGCTTGACCGTTAAAGGGTGCTTTAACCCCCAAAGTACACTCCAGTGCAAACCAAAAAAAAATATATTTTTTCTGTGTTTGTGAATTGTGTGCGCAGTAGCCGCACGTGCATCAACAAAATAGTGCCAAGCGTGCGCCTGTGTCATAAGTAAATGGCCGGCTGGCTTGACCGTTAAAGGGTGCTGTAGCTCCCAAAGTACACTCCAGTCCAAACCAAAAAAAAAAAATATTTTCTGTGTTTGTGAATTGTGTGCGCAGTAGCCGCACGTGCATCAACAAAGTAGTGCCAAGCGTGCTCCTGTGTCATAAGTAAAGGGCCGGCTGGCTTGACCGTTAAAGGGTGCTGTAACCCCCAAAGTACACTCCAAACCAAATAACAAAATATTTTTTCTGTGTTTGTGAATTGTGTGCGCAGTAGCTGCACGTGCATCAACAAAGTAGTGCCAAGCGTGCGCCTGTGTCATAAGTAAAGGACCGGCTGGCTTGACCGTTAAAGGGTGCTGTAACCCCCAAAGTACACTCCAGTCCAAACCAAAAAAAAAAATATTTTCTGTGTTTGTGAATTGTGTGCGCAGTAGCCGCACGTGCATCAACAAAGTAGTGCCAAGCGTGCGCCTGTGTCATAAGTAAAGGGCCGGCTGGCTTGAACGTTAAAGGGTGCTGTAACCCCCAAAGTACACTCCAGTTCAAACCAAAAAAATATTTATTTTTTCTGTGTTTGTGAATTGTGTGCGCAGTAGCTGCACGTGCATCAACAAAGTAGTGCCAAGCGTGCGCCTGTGTCATAAGTAAAGGGCCGGCTGGCTTGACCGTTAAAGGGTGCTGTAACCCTCAAAGTACACTCCAGTCCAAACCAAAAAAAAAATATTTTCTGTGTTTGTGAATTGTGTGCGAAGTAGCCGCACGTTCATCAACAAAGTAGTGCCAAGCGTGCGCCTGTGTCATAAGTAAAGGGCCGGCTGGCTTGACCGTTAAAGGGTGCTGTAACCCCCAAAGTACACTCCAGTCCAAACCAAAAAAAAAATTATTTTCTGTGTTTGTGAATTGTGTGCGCAGTAGCCGCACGTGCTTCAACAAAGTAGTGCCAAGCGTGCGCCTGTGTCATAAGTAAAGGGCCGGCTGGCTTGACCGTTAAAGGGTGCTGTAACTCCCAAAGTACACTCCAATCCAAACCAAAAAAAAAAATATTTTCTGTGTTTGTGAATTGTGTGCGCAGTAGCCGCACGTGCATCAACAAAGTAGTGCCAAGCGTGCGCCTGTGTCATAAGTAAAGGGCCGGCTGGCTTGACCGTTAAAGGGTGCTGTAACCCCCAAAGTACACTCCAGTCCAAACCAAAAAAATATATATTTTCTGTTTGTGAATTGTGTGCGCAGTAGCCGCACGTGCATCAACAAAGTAGTGCCAAGCGTGCGCCTGTGTCATAAGTAAAGGGCCGGCTGGCTTGACCGTTAAAGGGTGCTGTAACCCCCAAAGTACACTCCAGTCCAAACCAAAAAAAAATATATTTTCTGTGTTTGTGAATTGTGTGCGCAGTAGCCGCACGTGCATCAACAAAGTAGTGCCAAGCGTGCGCCTGTGTCATAAGTAAAGGGCCGGCTGGCTTGACCGTTAAAGGGTGCTGTAACCCCCAAAGTACTCTCCAGTCCAAACCAAAAAAAAAATTATTTTCTGTGTTTGTGAATTGTGTGCGCAGTAGCCGCACGTGCATCAACAAAGTAGTGTAAAGCATGCGCCTGTGTCATAAGTAAAGGGCCGGCTGGCTTGACCGTTAAATGGTGCTGTAACCCCCAAAGTACACTCCAGTCCAAACCAAAAAAAAAAATAATTTCTGTGTTTGTGAATTGTGTGCGCAGTAGCCGCACATGCATCAACAAAGTAGTGCCAAGCGTGCGCCTGTGTCATAAGAAAAGGGCCGGCTGGCTTGACCATTAAAGGGTGCTGTAACCCCCAAAGTACACTCCAGTCCAAACCAAAAAAAAAAATATTTTCTGTGTTTGTGAATTGTGTGCGCAGTAGCCGCACGTGCATCAACAAAGTAGTGCCAAGCGTGCGCCTGTGTCATAAGTAAAGGGCCGGCTGGCTTGACCATTAAAGGGTGCTGTAACCCCCAAAGTACACTCCAAACCAAAAAAATATATATTTTCTGTGTTTGTGAATTGTGTGCGCAGTAGCCGCACGTGCATAAACAAAGTAGTGCCAAGCGTGCGCCTGTGTCATAAGTAAAGGGCCGGCTGTCTTGACCGTTAAAGGGTGCTGTAACCCCCAAAGTACACTCCAGTCCAAACCAAAAAAAAAAATATTTTCTGTGTTTGTGAATTGTGTGCGCAGTAGCCGCACGTGCATCAACAAAGTAGTGCCAAGCGTGCGCCTGTGTCATAAGTAAAGGGCCAGCTGGCTTGACCGTTAAAGGGTGCTGTAACCCCCAAAGTACATTCCAAACCAAATAACAAAATATTTTTTCTGTGTTTGTGAATTGTGTGCGCAGTAGCTGCACGTGAATCAACAAAGCAGTGCCAAGCGTGCGCCTGTGTCATAAGTAAAGGGCCGGCTTGCTTGACCATTAAAGGGTGCTGTAACCCCCAAAGTACACTCCAAACCAAAAAAATATATATTTTCTGTGTTTGTGAATTGTGTGCGCAGTAGCCGCACGTGCATAAACAAAGTAGTGCCAAGCATGCGCCTGTGTCATAAGTAAAGGGCCGGCTGGCTTGACCGTTAAAGGGTGCTGTAACCCCCAAAGTACACTCCAAACCAAAAAAAAAAATTTTTTCTTTGTTTGTGAATTGTGTGCGCAGTAGCCGCACGTGCATCAACAAAGTAGTGCCAAGCTTGCGCCTGTGTCATAAGTAAAGGGCCGGCTGGCTTGACCGTTAAAGGGTGCTTTAACCCCCAAAGTACACTCCAGTGCAAACCAAAAAAAAAATATTTTTTCTGTGTTTGTGAATTGTGTGCGCAGTAGCCGCACGTGCATCAACAAAGTAGTGCCAAGCGTGCGCCTGTGTCATAAGTAAATGGCCGGCTGGCTTGACCGTTAAAGGGTGCTGTAACCCCCAAAGTACACTCCAAACCAAATAACAAAATATTTTTTCTGTGTTTGTGAATTGTGTGCGCAGTTACCGCACGTTCATCAACAAAGTAGTGCCAAGCGTGCGCCTGTGTCATAAGTAAAGGGCCGGCTGGCTTGACCGTTAAAGGGTGCTGTAACCGCCAAAGTACACTCCAGTCCAAACCAAAAAAAAAAATATTTTCTGTGTTTGTGAATTGTGTGCGCAGTAGCCGCACGTGCATCAACAAAGTAGTGCCAAGCGTGCGCCTGTGTCATAAGTAAAGGGCCGGCTGGCTTGACCGTTAAAGGGTGCTGTAACCCCCAAAGTACACTCAAAACCAAATAACAAAATATTTTTTCTGTGTTTGTGAATTGTGTGCGCAGTAGCTGCACGTGCATCAACAAAGTAGTGCCAAGCGTGCGCCTGTGTCATAAGTAAAGGGCCGGCTGGCTTGACCGTTAAAGGGTGCTGTAACCCCCAAAGTACACTTCAGTCCAAACCAAAAAAAAAATATTTTCTGTGTTTGTGAATTGTGTGCGCAGTAGCCGCACGTTCATCAACAAAGTAGTGCCAAGCGTGCGCCTGTGTCATAAGTAAAGGGCCGGCTGGCTTGACCGTTAAAGGGTGCTGTAACCCCCAAAGTACACTACAGTCCAAACCAAAAAAAAAATTATTTTCTCTGTTTGTGAATTGTGTGCGCAGTAGCCACACGTGCTTCAACAAAGTAGTGCCAAGCGTGCGCCTGTGTCATAAGTAAAGGGCCGGCTGGCTTGACCGTTAAAGGGTGCTGTAACCCCCAAAGTACACTCCAGTCCAAACCAAAAAAAAAAATATTTTCTGTGTTTGTGAATTGTGTGCGCAGTAGCCGCACGTGCATCAACAAAGTAGTGCCAAGCGTGCGCCTGTGTCATAAGTAAAGGGCCGGCTGGCTTGACCATTAAAGGGTGCTGTAACCCCCAAAGTACACTCCGTCCAAACCAAAAAAAAAAATATTTTCTGTGTTTGTGAATTGTGTGCGCAGTAGCCGCACGTGCATCAACAAAGTAGTGCCAAGCGTGCGCCTGTGTCATAAGTAAAGGGCCGGCTGGCTTGACCGTTAAAGGGTGCTGTAACTCCCAAAGTACACTCCAGTCCAAACCAAAAAAAAAAATATTTTCTGGGTTTGTGAATTGTGTGCGCAGTAGCCGCACGTGCATCAACAAAGTAGTGCCAAGCGTGCGCCTGTGTCATAAGTAAAGGGCCGGCTGGCTTGACCGTTAAAGGGTGCTGTAACCCCCAAAGTACACTCCAGTCCAAACCAAAAAAATATATATTTTCTGTTTGTGAATTGTGTGCGCAGTAGCCGCACGTGCATCAACAAAGTAGTGCCAAGCGTGCGCCTGTGTCATAAGTAAAGGGCCGGCTGGCTTGACCGTTAAAGGGTGCTGTAACTCCCAAAGTACACTCCAGTCCAAACCAAAAAAAATTTATATTTTCTGTGTTTGTGAATTGTGTGCGCAGTAGCCGCACGTGCATCAACAAAGTAGTGCCAAGCGTGCGCCTGTGTCATAAGTAAAGGGCTGGCTGGCTTGACCGTTAAAGGGTGCTGTAACTCCCAAAGTACACTCCAGTCCAAACCAAAAAAATAAATATTTTGTGTGTTTGTGAATTGTGTGCGCAGTAGCCGCACGTGCATCAACAAAGTAGTGCCAAGCGTGCGCCTGTGTCATAAGTAAAGGGCCGGCTGGCCTGACCGTTAAAGGGTGCTGTAACCCCCAAAGTACACTCCAAACCAAATAAAAAATATTTTCTGTGTTTGTGAATTGTGTGCGCAGTAGCCACACGTGCATCAACAAAGTAGTGCCAAGCGTGCGCCTGTGTCATAAGTAAAGGGCCGGCTAGCTTGACCGTTAAAGGGTGCTGTAACCCCCAAAGTACACTCCAAACCAAATAATAAAATATTTTTTCTGTGTTTGTGAATTGTGTGCGCAGTAGCTGCACGTGCATCAACAAAGTAGTGCCAAGCGTGCGCCTGTGTCATAAGTAAAGGACCGGCTGGCTTGACCGTTAAAGGGTGCTGTAACCCCCAAAGTACACTCCAGTCCAAACCAAAAAAAAAAATATTTTCTGTGTTTGTGAATTGTGTGCGCAGTAGCCGCACGTGCATCAACAAAGTAGTGCCAAGCGTGCGCCTGTGTCATAAGTAAAGGGCCGGCTGGCTTGAACGTTAAAGGGTGCTGTAACCCCCAAAGTACACTCCAGTTCAAACCAAAAAAAAATATATTTTTTCTGTGTTTGTGAATTGTGTGTGCAGTAGCCGCACGTGCATCAACAAAGTAGTGCCAAGCGTGCGCCTGTGTCATAAGTAAAGGGCCGGCTGGCTTGACCGTTAAAGGGTGCTGTAACCCCCAAAGTACTCTCCAGTCCAAACCAAAAAAAAAATTATTTTCTGTGTTTGTGAATTGTGTGCGCAGTAGCCGCACGTGCATCAACAAAGTAGTGTAAAGCATGCGCCTGTGTCATAAGTAAAGGGCCGGCTGGCTTGACCGTTAAATGGTGCTGTAACCCCCAAAGTACACTCCAGTCCAAACCAAAAAAAAAAATAATTTCTGTGTTTGTGAATTGTGTGCGCAGTAGCCGCACATGCATCAACAAAGTAGTGCCAAGCGTGCGCCTGTGTCATAAGAAAAGGGCCGGCTGGCTTGACCATTAAAGGGTGCTGTAACCCCCAAAGTACACTCCAGTCCAAACCAAAAAAAAAAATATTTTCTGTGTTTGTGAATTGTGTGCGCAGTAGCCGCACGTGCATCAACAAAGTAGTGCCAAGCGTGCGCCTGTGTCATAAGTAAAGGGCCGGCTGGCTTGACCATTAAAGGGTGCTGTAACCCCCAAAGTACACTCCAAACCAAAAAAATATATATTTTCTGTGTTTGTGAATTGTGTGCGCAGTAGCCGCACGTGCATAAACAAAGTAGTGCCAAGCGTGCGCCTGTGTCATAAGTAAAGGGCCGGCTGTCTTGACCGTTAAAGGGTGCTGTAACCCCCAAAGTACACTCCAGTCCAAACCAAAAAAAAAAATATTTTCTGTGTTTGTGAATTGTGTGCGCAGTAGCCGCACGTGCATCAACAAAGTAGTGCCAAGCGTTCGCCTGTGTCATAAGTAAAGGGCCGGCTGGCTTGACCGTTAAAGGGTGCTGTAACCCCCAAAGTACATTCCAAACCAAATAACAAAATATTTTTTCTGTGTTTGTGAATTGTGTGCGCAGTAGCTGCACGTGAATCAACAAAGCAGTGCCAAGCGTGCGCCTGTGTCATAAGTAAAGGGCCGGCTTGCTTGACCATTAAAGGGTGCTGTAACCCCCAAAGTACACTCCAAACCAAAAAAATATATATTTTCTGTGTTTGTGAATTGTGTGCGCAGTAGCCGCACGTGCATAAACAAAGTAGTGCCAAGCATGCGCCTGTGTCATAAGTAAAGGGCCGGCTGGCTTGACCGTTAAAGGGTGCTGTAACCCCCAAAGTACACTCCAAACCAAAAAAAAAAAATTTTTCTTTGTTTGTGAATTGTGTGCGCAGTAGCCGCACGTGCATCAACAAAGTAGTGCCAAGCTTGCGCCTGTGTCATAAGTAAAGGGCCGGCTGGCTTGACCGTTAAAGGGTGCTTTAACCCCCAAAGTACACTCCAGTGCAAACCAAAAAAAAAATATTTTTTCTGTGTTTGTGAATTGTGTGCGCAGTAGCCGCACGTGCATCAACAAAGTAGTGCCAAGCGTGCGCCTGTGTCATAAGTAAATGGCCGGCTGGCTTGACCGTTAAAGGGTGCTGTAACCCCCAAAGTACACTCCAAACCAAATAACAAAATATTTTTTCTGTGTTTGTGAATTGTGTGCGCAGTTACCGCACGTTCATCAACAAAGTAGTGCCAAGCGTGCGCCTGTGTCATAAGTAAAGGGCCGGCTGGCTTGACCGTTAAAGGGTGCTGTAACCGCCAAAGTACACTCCAGTCCAAACCAAAAAAAAAAATATTTTCTGTGTTTGTGAATTGTGTGCGCAGTAGCCGCACGTGCATCAACAAAGTAGTGCCAAGCGTGCGCCTGTGTCATAAGTAAAGGGCCGGCTGGCTTGACCGTTAAAGGGTGCTGTAACCCCCAAAGTACACTCAAAACCAAATAACAAAATATTTTTTCTGTGTTTGTGAATTGTGTGCGCAGTAGCTGCACGTGCATCAACAAAGTAGTGCCAAGCGTGCGCCTGTGTCATAAGTAAAGGGCCGGCTGGCTTGACCGTTAAAGGGTGCTGTAACCCCCAAAGTACACTTCAGTCCAAACCAAAAAAAAAATATTTTCTGTGTTTGTGAATTGTGTGCGCAGTAGCCGCACGTTCATCAACAAAGTAGTGCCAAGCGTGCGCCTGTGTCATAAGTAAAGGGCCGGCTGGCTTGACCGTTAAAGGGTGCTGTAACCCCCAAAGTACACTACAGTCCAAACCAAAAAAAAAATTATTTTCTCTGTTTGTGAATTGTGTGCGCAGTAGCCACACGTGCTTCAACAAAGTAGTGCCAAGCGTGCGCCTGTGTCATAAGTAAAGGGCCGGCTGGCTTGACCGTTAAAGGGTGCTGTAACCCCCAAAGTACACTCCAGTCCAAACCAAAAAAAAAAATATTTTCTGTGTTTGTGAATTGTGTGCGCAGTAGCCGCACGTGCATCAACAAAGTAGTGCCAAGCGTGCGCCTGTGTCATAAGTAAAGGGCCGGCTGGCTTGACCATTAAAGGGTGCTGTAACCCCCAAAGTACACTCCGTCCAAACCAAAAAAAAAAATATTTTCTGTGTTTGTGAATTGTGTGCGCAGTAGCCGCACGTGCATCAACAAAGTAGTGCCAAGCGTGCGCCTGTGTCATAAGTAAAGGGCCGGCTGGCTTGACCGTTAAAGGGTGCTGTAACTCCCAAAGTACACTCCAGTCCAAACCAAAAAAAAAAATATTTTCTGGGTTTGTGAATTGTGTGCGCAGTAGCCGCACGTGCATCAACAAAGTAGTGCCAAGCGTGCGCCTGTGTCATAAGTAAAGGGCCGGCTGGCTTGACCGTTAAAGGGTGCTGTAACCCCCAAAGTACACTCCAGTCCAAACCAAAAAAATATATATTTTCTGTTTGTGAATTGTGTGCGCAGTAGCCGCACGTGCATCAACAAAGTAGTGCCAAGCGTGCGCCTGTGTCATAAGTAAAGGGCCGGCTGGCTTGACCGTTAAAGGGTGCTGTAACTCCCAAAGTACACTCCAGTCCAAACCAAAAAAAATTTATATTTTCTGTGTTTGTGAATTGTGTGCGCAGTAGCCGCACGTGCATCAACAAAGTAGTGCCAAGCGTGCGCCTGTGTCATAAGTAAAGGGCTGGCTGGCTTGACCGTTAAAGGGTGCTGTAACTCCCAAAGTACACTCCAGTCCAAACCAAAAAAATAAATATTTTGTGTGTTTGTGAATTGTGTGCGCAGTAGCCGCACGTGCATCAACAAAGTAGTGCCAAGCGTGCGCCTGTGTCATAAGTAAAGGGCCGGCTGGCCTGACCGTTAAAGGGTGCTGTAACCCCCAAAGTACACTCCAAACCAAATAAAAAATATTTTCTGTGTTTGTGAATTGTGTGCGCAGTAGCCACACGTGCATCAACAAAGTAGTGCCAAGCGTGCGCCTGTGTCATAAGTAAAGGGCCGGCTAGCTTGACCGTTAAAGGGTGCTGTAACCCCCAAAGTACACTCCAAACCAAATAATAAAATATTTTTTCTGTGTTTGTGAATTGTGTGCGCAGTAGCTGCACGTGCATCAACAAAGTAGTGCCAAGCGTGCGCCTGTGTCATAAGTAAAGGACCGGCTGGCTTGACCGTTAAAGGGTGCTGTAACCCCCAAAGTACACTCCAGTCCAAACCAAAAAAAAAAATATTTTCTGTGTTTGTGAATTGTGTGCGCAGTAGCCGCACGTGCATCAACAAAGTAGTGCCAAGCGTGCGCCTGTGTCATAAGTAAAGGGCCGGCTGGCTTGAACGTTAAAGGGTGCTGTAACCCCCAAAGTACACTCCAGTTCAAACCAAAAAAAAATATATTTTTTCTGTGTTTGTGAATTGTGTGTGCAGTAGCCGCACGTGCATCAACAAAGTAGTGCCAAGCGTGCGCCTGTGTCATAAGTAAAGGGCCGGCTGGCTTGACCGTTAAAGGGTGCTGTAACCCCCAAAGTACACTCAAAACCAAATAACAAAATATTTTTTCTGTGTTTGTGAATTGTGTGCGCAGTAGCTGCACGTGCATAAACAAAGTAGTGCCAAGCGTGCGCCTGTGTCATAAGTAAAGGGCCGGCTGGCTTGACCGTTAAAGGGTGCTGTAACCCCCAAAGTACACTCCAAACCAAAAAAAAAATAATTTTCTGTGTTTGTGAATTGTGTGCGCAGTAGCCGCACGTGCATCAACAAAGTAGTGGCAAGCGTGCGCCTGTGTCATAAGTAAAGGGCCGGCTGGCTTGACCGTTAAAGGGTGCTTTAACCCCCAAAGTACACTCCAGTGCAAACCAAAAAAAAAAATATTTTTTCTGTGTTTGTGAATTGTGTGCGCAGTAGCCGCACGTGCATCAACAAAGTAGTGCCAAGCGTGCGCCTGTGTCATAAGTAAATGGCCGGCTGGCTTGACCGTTAAAGGGTGCTTTAGCTCCCAAAGTACACTCCAGTCCAAACCAAAAAAAATATATATTTTCTGTGTTTGTGAATTGTGTGCGCAGTAGCCGCACGTGCATCAACAAAGTAGTGCCAAGCGTGCGCCTGTGTCATAAGTGAAGGGCCGGCTGGCTTGACCGTTAAAGGGTGCTTTAACCCCCAAAGTACACTCCAGTACAAACCAAAAAAAAATTTTTTTTTTCTGTGTTTGTGAATTGTGTGCGCAGTAGCCGCACGTGCATCAACAAAGTAGTGCCAAGCGTGCGCCTGTGTGATAAGTAAATGGCCAGCTGGCTTGACCGTTAAAGGGTGCTGTAGCTCCCAAAGTACACTCCAGTCCAAACCAAAAAAAAAAAATATTTTCTGTGTTTGTGAATTGTGTGCGCAGTAGCCGCACGTGCATCAACAAAGTAGTGCCAAGCGTGCGCCTGTGTCATAAGTGAAGGGCCGGCTGGCTTGACCGTTAAAGGGTGCTTTAACCCCCAAAGTACACTCCAGTGCAAACCAAAAAAAAAAATTTTTTTTCTGTGTTTGTGAATTGTGTGCGCAGTAGCCGCACGTGCATCAACAAAGTAGTGCCAAGCGTGCGCCTGTGTGATAAGTAAATGGCCGGCTGGCTTGACCGTTAAAGGGTGCTGTAGCTCCCAAAGTACACTCCAGTCCAAACCAAAAAAAAAAAATATTTTCTGTGTTTGTGAATTGTGTGCGCAGTAGCCGCACGTGCATCAACAAAGTAGTGCCAAGCGTGCGCCTGTGTCATAAGTAAAGGGCCGGCTGGCTTGACCGTTAAAGGGTGCTTTAACCCCCAAAGTACACTCCAGTGCAAACCAAAAAAAAAAATATTTTTTCTGTGTTTGTGAATTGTGTGCGCAGTAGCCGCACGTGCTTCAACAAAATAGTGCCAAGCGTGCGCCTGTGTCATAAGTAAAGGGCCGGCTGGCTTGACCGTTAAAGGGTGCTGTAACCCCCAAAGTACACTCCAAACCAAAAAAAAAAAAAATTTCTGTGTTTGTGAATTGTGTGCGCAGTAGCCGCACGTGCATCAACAAAGTAGTGCCAAGCGTGCGCCTGTGTCATAAGTAAAGGGCCGGCTGGCTTGACCGTTAAAGGGTGCTTTAACCCCCAAAGTACACTCCAGTGCAAACCAAAAAAAAAAATATTTTTTCTGTGTTTGTGAATTGTGTGCGCAGTAGCCGCACGTGCTTCAACAAAATAGTGCCAAGCGTGCGCCTGTGTCATAAGTAAATGGCCGACTGGCTTGACCGTTAAAGGGTGCTGTAGCTCCCAAAGTACACTCCAGTCCAAACCAAAAAAAAAAAATATTTTCTGTGTTTGTGAATTGTGTGCGCAGTAGCCGCACGTGCATCAACAAAGTAGTGCCAAGCGTGCGCCTGTGTCATAAGTAAAGGGCCGGCTGGCTTGACCATTAAAGGGTGCTGTAACCCCCAAAGTACACTCCAAACCAAATAACAAAATATTTTTTCTGTGTTTGTGAATTGTGTGCGCAGTAGCTGCACGTGCATCAACAAAGTAGTGCCAAGCGTGCGCCTGTGTCATAAGTAAAGGACCGGCTGGCTTGACCGTTAAAGGGTGCTGTAACCCCCAAAGTACACTCCAGTCCAAACCAAAAAAAAAAATATTTTCTGTGTTTGTGAATTGTGTGCGCAGTAGCCGCACGTGCATCAACAAAGTAGTGCCAAGCGTGCGCCTGTGTCATAAGTAAAGGGCCGGCTGGCTTGAACGTTAAAGGGTGCTGTAACCCCCAAAGTACACTCCAGTTCAAACCAAAAAAATATATATTTTTTCTGTGTTTGTGAATTGTGTGGGCAGTAGCCGCACGTGCATCAACAAAGTAGTGCCAAGCGTGCGCCTGTGTCATAAGTAAAGGGCCGGCTGGCTTGACCGTTATAGGGTGCTGTAACCCCCAAAGTACACTCCAAACCAAATAACAAAATATTTTTTCTGTGTTTGTGAATTGTGTGCGCAGTAGCTGCACGTGCATCAACAAAGTAGTGCCAAGCGTGCGCCTGTGTCATAAGTAAAGGGCCGGCTGGCTTGACCGTTAAAGGGTGTGTAACCCCCAAAGTACACTCCAGTCCAAACCAAAAAAAAAATATTTTCTGTGTTTGTGAATTGTGTGCGAAGTAGCCGCACGTTCATCAACAAAGTAGTGCCAAGCGTGCGCCTGTGTCATAAGTAAAGGGCCGGCTGGCTTGACCGTTAAAGGGTGCTGTAACCCCCAAAGTACACTCCAGTCCAAACCAAAAAAAAAATTATTTTCTGTGTTTGTGAATTGTGTGCGCAGTAGCTGCACGTGCTTCAACAAAGTAGTGCCAAGAGTGCGCCTGTGTCATAAGTAAAGGGCCGGCTGGCTTGACCGTTAAAGGGTGCTGTAACCCCCAAAGTACACTCCAGTCCAAACCAAAAAAATATATATTTTCTGTTTGTGAATTGTGTGCGCAGTAGCCGCACGTGCATCAACAAAGTAGTGCCAAGCGTGCGCCTGTGTCATAAGTAAAGGGTCGGCTGGCTTGACCGTTAAAGGGTGCTGTAACTCCCAAAGTACACTGCAGTCCAAACCAAAAAAAAAATATTTTCTGTGTTTGTGAATTGTGTGCGCAGTAGCCGCACGTGCATCAACAAAGTAGTGCCAAGCGTGCGCCTGTGTCATAAGTAAAGGGCCGGCAGGCTTGACCGTTAAAGGGTGCTGTAACCCCCAAAGTACACTCCAGTCCAAACCAAAAAAAAAATTATTTTCTGTGTTTGTGAATTGTGTGCGCAGTAGCCGCACGTGCATCAACAAAGTAGTGTAAAGCATGCGCCTGTGTCATAAGTAAAGGGCCGGCTGGCTTGACCGTTAAACGGTGCTGTAACCCCCAAAGTACACTCCAGTCCAAACCAAAAAAAAAAATAATTTCTGTGTTTGTGAATTGTGTGCGCAGTAGCCGCACGTGCATCAACAAAGTAGTGCCAAGCGTGCGCCTGTGTCATAAGAAAAGGGCCAGCTGGCTTGACCATTAAAGGGTGCTGTAACCCCCAAAGTACACTCCAGTCCAAACCAAAAAAAAAAATATTTTCTGTGTTTGTGAATTGTGTGCGCAGTAGCCGCACGTGCATCAACAAAGTAGTGCCAAGCGTGCGCCTGTGTCATAAGTAAAGGGCCGGCTGGCTTGACCATTAAAGGGTGCTGTAACCCCCAAAGTACACTCCAAACCAAAAAAATATATATTTTCTGTGTTTGTGAATTGTGTGCGCAGTAGCCGCACGTGCATAAACAAAGTAGTGCCAAGCGTGCGCCTGTGTCATAAGTAAAGGGCCGGCTGGCTTGACCGTTAAAGGGTGCTGTAACCCCCAAAGTACACTCCAGTCCAAACCAAAAAAAAAAATATTTTCTGTGTTTGTGAATTGTGTGCGCAGTAGCCGCACGTGCATCAACAAAGTAGTGCCAAGCGTGCGCCTGTGTCATAAGTAAAGGGCCGGCTGGCTTGACCGTTAAAGGGTGCTGTAACCCCCAAAGTAAATTCCAAACCAAATAACAAAATATTTTTTCTGTGTTTGTGAATTGTGTGCGCAGTAGCTGCACGTGCATCAACAAAGCAGTGCCAAGCGTGCGCCTGTGTCATAAGTAAAGGGCCGGCTTGCTTGACCATTAAAGGGTGCTGTAACCCCCAAAGTACACTCCAAACCAAAAAAATATATATTTTCTGTGTTTGTGAAATGTGTGCGCAGTAGCCGCACGTGCATAAACAAAGTAGTGCCAAGCGTGCGCCTGTGTCATAAGTAAAGGGCCAGCTGGCTTGACCGTTAAAGGGTGCTCTAACCCCCAAAGTACACTCCAAACCAAAAAAAAATTTTTTTTCTGTGTTTGTGAATTGTGTGCGCAGTAGCCGCATGTGCATCAACAAAGTAGTGCCAAGCTTGCGCCTGTGTCATAAGTAAAGGGCCGGCTGGCTTGACCGTTAAAGGGTGCTTTAACCCCCAACGTACACTCCAGTGCAAACCAAAAAAAAATATTTTTTCTGTGTTTGTGAATTGTGTGCGCAGTAGCCGCACGTGCATCAACAAAGTAGTGCCAAGCGTGCGCCTGTGTCATAAGTAAATGGCCGGCTGGCTTGACCGTTAAAGGGTGCTGTAACCCCCAAAGTACACTCCAAACCAAATAACAAAATATTTTTTCTGTGTTTGTGAATTGTGAGCGCAGTAGCTGCACGTGCATCAACAAAGTAGTGCCAAGCATGCGCCTGTGTCATAAGTAAAGGGCCGGCTGGCTTGACCATTAAAGGGTGCTGTAACCCCCAAAGTACACTCCAGTCCAAACCAAAAAAAAAATATTTTCTGTGTTTGTGAATTGTGTGCGCAGTTACCGCACGTTCATCAACAAAGTAGTGCCAAGCGTGCGCCTGTGTCATAAGTAAAGGGCCGGCTGGCTTGACCGTTAAAGGGTGCTGTAACCGCCAAAGTACACTCCAGTCCAAACCAAAAAAAAAAATATTTTCTGTGTTTGTGAATTGTTTGCGCAGTAGCCGCATGTGCATCAACAAAGTAGTGCCAAGCGTGCGCCTGTGTCATAAGTAAAGGGCCGGCTGGCTTGACCGTTAAAGGGTGCTGTAACCCCCAAAGTACACTCCAAACCAAATAAAAAATATTTTCTGTGTTTGTGAATTGTGTGCGCAGTAGCCACACGTGCATCAACAAAGTAGTGCCAAGCGTGCGCCTGTGTCATAAGTAAAGGGCCGGCTAGCTTGACCATTAAAGGGTGCTGTAACCCCCAAAGTACACTCCAAACCAAATAATAAAATATTTTTTCTGTGTTTGTGAATTGTGTGCGCAGTAGCTGCACGTGCATCAACAAAGTAGTGCCAAGCGTGCGCCTGTGTCATAAGTAAAGGGCCGGCTCGCTTGACCGTTAAAGGGTGCTGTAACCCCCAAAGTACACTCCAGTCCAAACCAAAAATAAAAATATTTTGTGTTTGTGAATTGTGTGCGCAGTAGCCGCACGTGCATCAACAAAGTAGTGCCAAGCGTGCGCCTGTGTCATAAGTAAAGGGCCGGCTGGCTTGACCGTTAAAGGGTGCTGTAACCCCCAAAGTACACTCCAGTCCAAACCAAAAAAATATATATTTTTTCTGTGTTTGTGAATTGTGTGCGCAGTAGCCGCACGTGCATCAACAAAGTAGTGCCAAGCGTGCGCCTGTGTCATAAGTAAAGGGCCGGCTGGCTTGAACGTTAAAGGGTGCTGTAACCCCCAAAGTACACTCCAGTTCAAACCAAAAAAATATATATTTTTTCTGTGTTTGTGAATTGTGTGCGCAGTAGCCGCACGTGCATCAACAAAGTAGTGCCAAGCGTGCGCCTGTGTCATAAGTAAAGGGCCGGCTGGCTTGACCATTAAAGGGTGCTGTAACCCCCAAAGTACACTCAAAACCAAATAACAAAATATTTTTTCTGTGTTTGTGAATTGTGTGCGCAGTAGCTGCACGTGCATCAACAAAGTAGTGCCAAGCGTGCGCCTGTGTCATAAGTAAAGGGCCAGCTGGCTTGACCATTAAAGGGTGCTGTAACCCCCAAAGTACACTTCAGTCCAAACCAAAAAAAAATATTTTCTGTGTTTGTGAATTGTGTGCGCAGTAGCCGCACGTTCATCAACAAAGTAGTGCCAAGCGTGCGCCTGTGTCATAAGTAAAGGGCCGGCTGGCTTGACCGTTAAAGGGTGCTGTAACCCCCAAAGTACACTCCAGTCCAAACCAAAAAAAAAATTATTTTCTGTGTTTGTGAATTGTGTGCGCAGTAGCCACACGTGCTTCAACAAAGTAGTGCCAAGCGTGCGCCTGTGTCATAAGTAAAGGGCCGGCTGGCTTGACCGTTAAAGGGTGCTGTAACCCCCAAAGTACACTCCAGTCCAAACCAAAAAAAAAAATATTTTCTGTGTTTGTGAATTGTGTGCGCAGTAGCCGCACGTGCATCAACAAAGTAGTGCCAAGCATGCGCCTGTGTCATAAGTAAAGGGCCGGCTGGCTTGACTGTTAAAGGGTGCTGTAACTCCCAAAGTACACTCCAGTCTAAACCAAAAAAATATATATTTTCTGTGTTTGTGAATTGTGTGCGCAGTAGCCGCACGTGCATCAACAAAGTAGTGCCAAGCGTGCGCCTGTGTCATAAGTAAAGGGCCGGCTGGCTTGACCATTAAAGGGTGCTGTAACCCCCAAAGTACACTCCAGTCCAAACCAAAAAAATATATATTTTCTGTTTGTGAATTGTGTGCGCAGTAGCCGCACGTGCATCAACAAAGTAGTGCCAAGCGTGCGCCTGTGTCATAAGTAAAGGGCCGGCTGGCTTGACCGTTAAAGGGTGCTGTAACTCCCAAAGTACACTCCAGTCCAAACCAAAAAAATATATATTTTCTGTGTTTGTGAATTGTGTGCGCAGTAGCCGCACGTGCATCAACAAAATAGTGCCAAGCGTGCGCCTGTGTCATAAGTAAAGGGCCGGCTGGCTTGACCATTAAAGGGTGCTGTAACCCCCAAAGTACACTCCCGTCCAAACCAAAAAAAAAATATTTTCTGTGTTTGTGAATTGTGTGCGCAGTAGCCGCACGTTAATCAACAAAGAAGTGCCAAGCGTGCGCCTGTGTCATAAGTAAAGGGCCGGCTGGCTTGACCGTTAAAGGGTGCTGTAACCCCCAAAGTACACTCCAGTCCAAACCAAAAAAAAAATTATTTTCTGTGTTTGTGAATTGTGTGCGCAGTAGCCGCACGTGCATCAACAAAGTAGTGTACAGCATGCGCCTGTGTCATAAGTAAAGGGCCGGCTGGCTTGACCGTTAAACGGTGCTGTAACCCCCAAAGTACACTCCAGTCCAAACCAAAAAAAAAAATAATTTCTGTGTTTGTGAATTGTATGCGCAGTAGCCGCACGTGCATCAACAAAGTAGTGCCAAGCGTGCGCCTGTGTCATAAGTAAAGGGCCGGCTGGCTTGACCATTAAAGGGTGCTGTAACCCCCAAAGTACACTCCAGTCCAAACCAAAAAAAAAAATATTTTCTGTGTTTGTGAATTGTGTGCGCAGTAGCCGCACGTGCATCAACAAAGTAGTGCCAAGCGTGCGCCTGTGTCATAAGTAAAGGGCCTGGCTGGCTTGACCGTTAAAGGGTGCTGTAACCCCCAAAGTACACTCCAAACCAAATAACAAAATATTTTTTCTGTGTTTATGAAATGTGTGCGCAGTAGCTGCATGTGCATCAACAAAGTAGTGCCAAGCGTGCACCTGTGTCATAAGTAAAGGGCCGGCTGGCTTGACCGTTAAAGGGTGCTGTAACCCCCAAAGTACACTCCAAACCAAAAAAATATATATTTTCTGTGTTTGTGAATTGTGTGCGCAGTAGCCGCACGTGCATAAACAAAGTAGTGCCAAGCGTGCGCCTGTGTCATAAGTAAAGGGCCGGCTGGCTTGACCGTTAAATGGTGCTGTAACCCCCAAAGTACACTCCAGTCCAAACCAAAAAAAAAATATTTTCTGTGTTTGTGAATTGTGTGCGCAGTAGCCGCACGTGCATAAACAAAGTAGTGCCAAGCATGCGCCTGTGTCATAAGTAAAGGGCCAGCTGGCTTGACCGATAAAGGGTGCTGTAACCCCCAAAGTACATTCCAAACAAAATAACAAAATATTTTTTCTGTGTTTGTGAATTGTGTGCGCAGTAGCTGCACGTGCATCAACAAAGCAGTGCCAAGCGTGCGCCTGTGTCATAAGTAAAGGGCCGGCTGGCTTGACCGTTAAAGGGTGCTGTAACTCCCAAAGTACACTCCAGTCCAAACCAAAAAAAATTATATTTTGTGTGTTTGTGAATTGTGTGCGCAGTAGCTGCACGTGCATCAACAAAGTAGTGCCAAGCGTGCGCCTGTGTCATAAGTAAAGGGCCGGCTGGCCTGACCGTTAAAGGGTGCTGTAACCCCCAAAGTACACTCCAAACCAAATAAAAAATATTTTCTGTGTTTGTGAATTGTGTGCGCAGTAGCCACACGTGCATCAACAAAGTAGTGCCAAGCGTGCGCCTGTGTCATAAGTAAAGGGCCGGCTAGCTTGACCGTTAAAGGGTGCTGTAACCCCCAAAGTACACTCCAAACCAAATAATAAAATATTTTTTCTGTGTTTGTGAATTGTGTGCGCAGTAGCTGAACGTGCATCAACAAAGTAGTGCCAAGCGTGCGCCTGTGTCATAAGTAAAGGGCCGGCTGGCTTGACCGTTAAAGGGTGCTGTAACCCCCAAAGTACACTCCAGTCCAAACCAAAAAAAAAAATATTTTCTGTGTTTGTGAATTGTGTGCGCAGTAGCCGCACGTGCATCAACAAAGTAGTGCCAAGCGTGCGCCTGTGTCATAAGTAAAGGGCTGGCTGGCTTGACCGTTAAAGGGTGCTGTAACCCCCAAAGTACACTCCAGTCCAAACCAAAAAAAAAAATATTTTTTCTGTGTTTGTGAATTGTGTGCGCAGTAGCCGCACGTGCATCAACAAAGTAGTGCCAAGCGTGCGCCTGTGTCATAAGTAAAGGGCCGGCTGGCTTGACCGTTAAAGGGTGCTGTAACCCCCAAAGTACACTCCAAACCAAATAACAAAATATTTTTTCTGTGTTTGTGAATTGTGTGCGCTGTAGCTGCACGTGCATCAACAAAGTAGTGCCAAGCGTGCGCCTGTGTCATAAGTAAAGGGCCGGCTGGCTTGACCGTTAAAGGGTGCTGTAACCCCAAAGTACACTCCAGTCCAAACCAAAAATTTTTTTATTTTCTGTGTTTGTGAATTGTGTGCGCAGTAGCTGCACGTGCATCAACAAAGTAGTGCCAAGCGTGCGCCTGTGTCATAAGTAAAGGGCCGGCTGGCCTGACCATTAAAGGGTGCTGTAACCCCCAAAGTACACTCCAAACCCAAAAAAAAATATTTTCTGTGTTTGTGAATTGTGTGCGCAGTAGCCACACGTGCATCAACAAAGTAGTGCCAAGCGTGCGCCTGTGTCATAAGTAAAGGGCCGGCTAGCTTGACCGTTAAAGGATGCTGTAACCCCCAAAGTACACTCCAAACCAAATAACAAAATATTTTTTCTGTGTTTGTGAATTGTGTGCGCAGTAGCTGCACGTGCATCAACAAAGCAGTGCCAAGCGTGCGCCTGTGTCATAAGTAAAGGGCCGGCTGGCTTGACCGTTAAAGGGTGCTGTAACTCCCAAAGTACACTCCAGTCCAAACCAAAAAAAATTATATTTTGTGTGTTTGTGAATTGTGTGCGCAGTAGCCGCACGTGCATCAACAAAGTAGTGCCAAGCGTGCGCCTGTGTCATAAGTAAAGGGCCGGCTGGCCTGACCGTTAAAGGGTGCTGTAACCCCCAAAGTACACTCCAAACCAAATAAAAAATATTTTCTGTGTTTGTGAATTGTGTGCGCAGTAGCCACACGTGCATCAACAAAGTAGTGCCAAGCGTGCGCCTGTGTCATAAGTAAAGGGCCGGCTAGCTTGACCGTTAAAGGGTGCTGTAACCCCCAAAGTACACTCCAAACCAAATAATAAAATATTTTTTCTGTGTTTGTGAATTGTGTGCGCAGTAGCTGAACGTGCATCAACAAAGTAGTGCCAAGCGTGCGCCTGTGTCATAAGTAAAGGGCCGGCTGGCTTGACCGTTAAAGGGTGCTGTAACCCCCAAAGTACACTCCAGTCCAAACCAAAAAAAAAAATATTTTCTGTGTTTGTGAATTGTGTGCGCAGTAGCCGCACGTGCATCAACAAAGTAGTGCCAAGCGTGCGCCTGTGTCATAAGTAAAGGGCTGGCTGGCTTGACCGTTAAAGGGTGCTGTAACCCCCAAAGTACACTCCAGTCCAAACCAAAAAAAATAATATTTTTTCTGTGTTTGTGAATTGTGTGCGCAGTAGCCGCACGTGCATCAACAAAGTAGTGCCAAGCGTGCGCCTGTGTCATAAGTAAAGGGCCGGCTGGCTTGACCGTTAAAGGGTGCTGTAACCCCCAAAGTACACTCCAAACCAAATAACAAAATATTTTTTCTGTGTTTGTGAATTGTGTGCGCAGTAGCTGCACGTGCATCAACAAAGTAGTGCCAAGCGTGCGCCTGTGTCATAAGTAAAGGGCCGGCTGGCTTGACCGTTAAAGGGTGCTGTAACCCCAAAGTACACTCCAGTCCAAACCAAAAATTTTTTTATTTTCTGTGTTTGTGAATTGTGTGCGCAGTAGCTGCACGTGCATCAACAAAGTAGTGCCAAGCGTGCGCCTGTGTCATAAGTAAAGGGCCGGCTGGCCTGACCGTTAAAGGGTGCTGTAACCCCCAAAGTACACTCCAAACCCCAAAAAAAATATTTTCTGTGTTTGTGAATTGTGTGCGCAGTAGCCACACGTGCATCAACAAAGTAGTGCCAAGCGTGCGCCTGTGTCATAAGTAAAGGGCCGGCTAGCTTGACCGTTAAAGGGTGCTGTAACCCCCAAAGTACACTCCAAACCAAATAATAAAATATTTTTTCTGTGTTTGTGAATTGTGTGCGCAGTAGCTGCACGTGCATCAACAAAGTAGTGCCAAGCGTGCGCCTGTGTCATAAGTAAAGGGACAGCTGGCTTGACCGTTAAAGGGTGCTGTAACCCCCAAAGTACACTCCAGTCCAAACCAAAAAAAAAAATATTTTCTGTGTTTGTGAATTGTGTGCGCAGTAGCCGCACGTGCATCAACAAAGTAGTGCCAAGCGTGCGCCTGTGTCATAAGTAAAGGGCCGGCTGGCTTGACCGTTAAAGGGTGCTGTAACCCCCAAAGTACACTCCAGTCCAAACCAAAAAAATATATATTTTTTCTGTGTTTGTGAATTGTGTGCGCAGTAGCCGCACGTGCATCAACAAAGTAGTGCCAAGCGTGCGCCTGTGTCATAAGTAAAGGGCCGGCTGGCTTGACCGTTAAAGGGTGCTGTAACCCCCAAAGTACACTCCAAACCAAATAACAAAATATTTTTTCTGTGTTTGTGAATTGTGTGCGTTGTAGCTGCACGTGCATCAACAAAGTAGTGCCAAGCGTGCGCCTGTGTCATAAGTAAAGGGCCGGCTGGCTTGACCGTTAAAGGGTGCTGTAACCCCCAAAGTACACTCCAGTCCAAACCAAAAAAAATTATATTTTCTGTGTTTGTGAATTGTGTGCGCAGTAGCCACACGTGCATCAACAAAGTAGTGCCAAGCGTGCGCCTGTGTCATAAGTAAAGGGCCGGCTGGCTTGACCGTTAAAGGGTGCTGTATCTCCCAAAGTACACTCCAGTCCAAACCAAAAAAAATATATATTTTCTGTGTTTGTGAATTGTGTGCGCAGTAGCCGCACGTGCAACAACAAAGTAGTGCCAAGCGTGCGCCTGTGTCATAAGTAAAGGGCCGGCTGGCTTGACCGTTAAAGGGTGCTGTAACTCCCAAAGTACACTTCAGTCCAAACCAAAAAAAAAAATATTTTGTGTGTTTGTGAATTGTGTGCGCAATAGCCGCACGTGCATCAACAAAGTAGTGCCAAGCGTGCGCCTGTGTCATAAGTAAAGGGCCGGCTGGCCTGACCATTAAAGGGTGCTGTAACCCCCAAAGTACACTCCAAACCAAATAAAAAATATTTTCTGTGTTTGTGAATTGTGTGCGCAGTAGCCACACGAGCATCAACAAAGTAGTGCCAAGCGTGCGCCTGTGTCATAAGTAAAGGGCCGGCTGGCTTGACCGTTAAAGGGTGCTGTATCCCCCAAAGTACACTCCAGTCCAAACCAAAAAAAAAAATATTTTCTGTGTTTGTGAATTGTGTGCGCAGTAGCCGCACGTGCATCAACAAAGTAGTGCCAAGCGTGCGCCTGTGTCATAAGAAAAGGGCCGGCTGGCTTGACTGTTAAAGGGTGCTGTATCCCCCAAAGTACACCCCAGTCCAAACCAAAAAAATATATATTTTTTCTGTGTTTGTGAATTGTGTGCGCAGTAGCCGCATGTGCATCAACAAAGTAGTGCCAAGCGTGCGCCTGTGTCATAAGTAAAGGGCCGGCTGGCTTGACCGTTAAAGGGTGCTGTAACCCCCAAAGTACACTCCAAACTAAATAACAAAATATTTTTTCTGTGTTTGTGAATTGTGTGCGCAGTAGCTGCACGTGCATCAATAAAGTAGTGCCAAGCGTGCGCCTGTGTCATAAGTAAAGGGCCGGCTGGCTTGACCATTAAAGGGTGCTGTAACCCCCAAAGTACACTCCAGTCCAAACCAAAAAAAAAATATTTTCTGTGTTTGTGAATTGTGTGCGCAGTTACCGCACGTTCATCAACAAAGTAGTGCCAAGCGTGCTCCTGTGTCACAAGTAAAGGGCCGGCTGGCTTGACCATTAAAGGGTGCTGTAACCCCCAAAGTACACTCCAGTCCAAACCAAAAAAAATATTATTTTCTGTGTTTGTGAATTGTGTGCGCAGTAGCCGCACGTGCATAAACAAAGTAGTGCCAAGCGTGCGCCTGTGTCATAAGTAAAGGGCCGGCTGGCTTGACCGTTAAAGGGTGCTGTAACCGCCAAAGTACACTCCAGTCCAAACCAAAAAAAAATATATTTTCTGTGTTTGTGAATTGTGTGCGCAGTAGCCGCACGTGCATCAACAAAGTAGTGCCAAGCGTGCGCCTGTGTCATAAGTAAAGGGCCGGCTGGCTTGACCGTTAAAGGGTGCTGTAACCCCCAAAGTACACTCCAGTCCAAACCAAAAAAATATATATTTTTTCTGTGTTTGTGAATTGTGTGCGCAGTAGCCGCACGTGCATCAACAAAGTAGTGCCAAGCGTGCGCCTGTGTCATAAGTAAAGGGCCAGCTGGCTTGACTGATAAAAGGGTGCTGTAACCCCCAAAGTACACTCCAAACCAAATAACAAAATATTTTTTCTGTGTTTGTGAATTGTGTGCGCAGTAGCTGCACGTGCATCAACAAAGTAGTGCCAAGCGTGCGCCTGTGTCATAAGTAAAGGGCCGGCTGGCTTGACCGTTAAAGGGTGCTGTAACCCCCAAAGTACACTCCAGTCCAAACCAAAAAAAAAAAATATTTTCTGTTTGTGAATTGTGTGTGCAGTAGCCGCACGTGCATCAACAAAGTACTGCCAAGCGTGCACCTGTGTCATAAGTAAAGGACCGGCTGGCTTGACCGTTAAAGGGTGCTGTAACCCCCAAAGTACACTCCAGTCCAAACCAAAAAAAAAAATATTTTCTGTGTTTGTGAATTGTGTGCGCAGTAGCCGCACGTGCATCAACAAAGTAGTGCCAAGCGTGCACCTGTGTCATAAGTAAAGGGCCGGCTGGCCTGACCATTAAAGGGTGCTGTAACCCCCAAAGTACACTCCAAACCAAATAAAAAATATTTTCTGTGTTTGTGAATTGTGTGCGCAGTAGCCACACGTGCATCAACAAAGTAGTGCCAAGCGTGCGCCTGTGTCATAAGTAAAGGGCCGGCTATGTTGACCGTTAAAGGGTGCTGTAACCCCCAAAGTACACTACAAACCAAATAATAAAATATTTTTTCTGTGTTTGTGAATTGTGTGCGCAGTAGCTGCACGTGCATCAACATAGTAGTTCCAAGCGTGCGCCTGTGTCATAAGTAAAGGGCCGGCTGGCTTGACCGTTAAAGGGTGCTGTAACCCCCAAAGTACACTCCAGTCCAAACCAAAAAAAAATATATTTTCTGTGTTTGTGAATTGTGTGCGCTGTAGCCGCACGTGCATCAACAAAGTAGTGCCAAGCGTGCGCCTGTGTCATAAGTAAAGGGCCGGATGGCTTGACCATTAAAGGGTACTGTAACCCCCAAAGTACACTCCAGTCCAAACCAAAAAAAAAATTATTTTCTGTGTTTGTGAATTGTGTGCGCAGTAGCCACACGTGCATAAACAAAGTAGTGCCAAGCGTGCGCCTGTGTCATAAGTAAAGGGCCAGCTGGCTTGACCGTTAAAGGGTGCTGTAAGTCCCAAAGTACACTCCAGTCCAAACCAAAAAAAAAAAATATTTTCTGTGTTTGTGAATTGTGTGTGCAGTAGCCGCACGTGCATCAACAAAGTAGTGCCAAGCGTGCGCCTGTGTCATAAGTAAAGGGCCGGCTGGCTTGACCGTTAAAGGGTGCTGTAACCCCCAAAGTACACTCCAGTCCAAACCAAAAAAAAAAATATTTTCTGTGTTTGTGAATTGTGTGCGCAGTAGCCGCACGTGCATCAACAAAGTAGTGCCAAGCGTGCGCCTGTGTCATAAGTAAAGGGCCGGCTGGCCTGACCGTTAAAGGGTGCTGTAACCCCCAAAGTACACTCCAAACCAAATAAAAAATATTTTCTGTGTTTGTGAATTGTGTGCGCAGTAGCCACACGTGCATCAACAAAGTAGTGCCAAGCGTGCGCCTGTGTCATAAGTAAAGGGCCGGCTATGTTGACCGTTAAAGGGTGCTGTAACCCCCAAAGTACACTACAAACCAAATAATAAAATATTTTTTCTGTGTTTGTGAATTGTGTGCGCAGTAGCTGCACGTGCATCAACATAGTAGTTCCAAGCGTGCGCCTGTGTCATAAGTAAAGGGCCGGCTGGCTTGACCGTTAAAGGGTGCTGTAACCCCCAAAGTACACTCCAGTCCAAACCAAAAAAAAATATATTTTCTGTGTTTGTGAATTGTGTGCGCTGTAGCCGCACGTGCATCAACAAAGTAGTGCCAAGCGTGCGCCTGTGTCATAAGTAAAGGGCCGGCTGGCTTGACCGTTAAAGGGTACTGTAACCCCCAAAGTACACTCCAGTCCAAACCAAAAAAAAAATTATTTTCTGTGTTTGTGAATTGTGTGCGCAGTAGCCACACGTGCATAAACAAAGTAGTGCCAAGCGTGCGCCTGTGTCATAAGTAAAGGGCCGGCTGGCTTGACCGTTAAAGGGTGCTGTAACTCCCAAAGTACACTCCAGTCCAAACCAAAAAAAAAAAATATTTTCTGTGTTTGTGAATTGTGTGCGCAGTAGCCGCACGTGCATCAACAAAGTAGTGCCAAGCGTGCGCCTGTGTCATAAGTAAAGGGCCGGCTGGCTTGACCGTTAAAGGGTGCTGTAACCCCCAAAGTACACTCCAGTCCAAACCAAAAAAAAAAATATTTTCTGTGTTTGTGAATTGTGTGCGCAGTAGCCGCACGTGCATCAACAAAGTAGTGCCAAGCGTGCGCTGTGTCATAAGTAAAGGGCCGGCTGGCCTGACCGTTAAAGGGTGCTGTAACCCCCAAAGTACACTCCAAACCAAATAAAAAATATTTTCTGTGTTTGTGAATTGTGTGCGCAGTAGCCACACGTGCATCAACAAAGTAGTGCCAAGCGTGCGCCTGTGTCATAAGTAAAGGGCCGGCTATGTTGACCGTTAAAGGGTGCTGTAACCCCCAAAGTACACTACAAACCAAATAATAAAATATTTTTTCTGTGTTTGTGAATTGTGTGCGCAGTAGCTGCACGTGCATCAACATAGTAGTTCCAAGCGTGCACCTGTGTCATAAGTAAAGGGCCAGCTGGCTTGACCGTTAAAGGGTGCTGTAACCCCCAAAGTACACTCCAGTCCAAACCAAAAAAAAAAATATTTTGTGTGTTTGTGAATTGTGTGCGCAGTAGCCGCACGTGCATCAACAAAGTAGTGCCAAGTGTGCGCCTGTGTCATAAGTAAAGGGCCGGATGGCCTGACCGTTAAAGGGTGCTGTAACCCCCAAAGTACACTCCAAACCAAATAAAAATTATTTTCTGTGTTTGTGAATTGTGTGCGCAGTAGCCACACGTGCATCAACAAAGTAGTGCCAAGCGTGCGCCTGTGTCATAAGTAAAGGGCCGGCTAGCTTGACCGTTAAAGGGTGCTGTAACTTCCAAAGTACACTCCAAACCAAATAATAAAATATTTTTTCTGTGTTTGTGAATTGTGTGCGCAGTAGCTGCACGTGTATCAACAAAGTAGTGCCAAGCGTGCGCCTGTGTCATAAGTAAAGGGCCGGCTGGCTTGACCGTTAAAGGGTGCTGTAACCCCAAAAGTACACTCCAGTACCAACCAAAAAAAAAAATATTTTCTGTGTTTGTGAATTGTGTGCGCAGTAGCCGCACGTGCATCAACAAAGTAGTGCCAAGCGTGCGCCTGTGTCATAAGTAAAGGGCCGGCTGGCTTGACCGTTAAAGGGTGCTGTAACCCCCAAAGTACACTCCAGTCCAAACCAAAAAAATATATATTTTTTCTGTGTTTGTGAATTGTGTGCGCAGTAGCCGCACGTGCATCAACAAAGTAGTGCCAAGCGTGCGCCTGTGTCATAAGTAAAGGGCCGGCTGGCTTGACCATTAAAGGGTGCTGTAACCCCCAAAGTACACTCCAGTCCAAACCAAAAAAAAAATTATTTTCTGTGTTTGTGAATTGTGTGCGCAGTAGCCGCACGTGCATAAACAAAGTAGTGCCAAGCGTGCGCCTGTATCATAAGTAAAGGGCCGGCTGGCTTGACCGTTAAAGGGTGCTGTAACCCCCAAAGTACACTCCAGTCCAAACCAAAAAAAAAATATTTTATGTGTTTGTGAATTGTGTGCGCAGTAGCCACACGTGCATCAACAAAGTAGTGCCAAGCGTGCGCCTGTGTCATAAGTAAAGGGCTGGCTGGTTTGACCGTTAAAGGGTGCTGTTGCTCCCAAAGTACACTCCAGTCCAAACCAAAAAAAAATAATATTTTCTGTGTTTGTGAATTGTGTGCGCAGTAGCCGCACGTGCATCAACAAAGTAGTGCCAAGCGTGCGCCTGTGTCATAAGTAAAGGGCCGGCTAGCTTGACCGTTAAAGGGTGCTGTAACCCCCAAAGTACACTCCAAACCAAATAACAAAATATTTTTTCTGTGTTTGTGAATTGTGTGCGCAGTAGCTGCACGTGCATCAACAAAGTAGTGCCAAGCGTGCGCCTGTGTCATAAGTAAAGGACCGGCTGGCTTGACCGTTAAAGGGTGCTGTAACCCCCAAAGTACACTCCAGTCCAAACCAAAAAAAAAAATATTTTCTGTGTTTGTGAATTGTGTGCGCAGTAGCCGCACGTGCATCAACAAAGTAGTGCCAAGCGTGCGCCTGTGTCATAAGTAAAGGGCCGGCTGGCTTGAACGTTAAAGGGTGCTGTAACCCCCAAAGTACACTCCAGTTCAAACCAAAAAAATATATATTTTTTCTGTGTTTGTGAATTGTGTGCGCAGTAGCCTCATGTGCATCAACAAAGTAGTGCCAAGCGTGCGCCTGTGTCATAAGTAAAGGGCCGGATGGCTTGACCGTTAAAGGGTACTGTAACCCCCAAAGTACACTCCAGTCCAAACCAAAAAAAAAATTATTTTCTGTGTTTGTGAATTGTGTGCGCATTAGCCACACGTGCATAAACAAAGTAGTGCCAAGCGTGCGCCTGTGTCATAAGTAAAGGGCCGGCTGGCTTGACCGTTAAAGGGTGCTGTATGTCCCAAAGTACACTCCAGTCCAAACCAAAAAAAAAAAATATTTTCTGTGTTTGTGAATTGTGTGTGCAGTAGCCGCACGTGCATCAACAAAGTAGTGCCAAGCGTGCACCTGTGTCATAAGTAAAGGGCCGGCTGGCTTGACCGTTAAAGGGTGCTGTAACCCCCAAAGTACACTCCAGTCCAAACCAAAAAAAAAAATATTTTCTGTGTTTGTGAATTGTGTGCGCAGTAGCCGCACGTGCATCAACAAAGTAGTGCCAAGCGTGCGCCTGTGTCATAAGTAAAGGGCTGGCTGGCCTGACCGTTAAAGGGTGCTGTAACCCCCAAAGTACACTCCAAACCAAATAACAAAATATTTTTTCTGTGTTTGTGAATTGTGTGCGCAGTAGCTGCACGTGCATCAACAAAGTAGTGCCAAGCGTGCGCCTGTGTCATAAGTAAAGGGCCGGCTGGCTTGACCGTTAAAGGGTGCTGTAACCCCAAAGTACACTCCAGTCCAAACCAAAATTTTTTTTATTTTCTGTGTTTGTGAATTGTGTGCGCAGTAGCTGCACGTGCATCAACAAAGTAGTGCCAAGCGTGCGCCTGTGTCATAAGTAAAGGGCCGGCTGGCCTGACCGTTAAAGGGTGCTGTAACCCCCAAAGTACACTCCAAACCAAATAACAAAATATTTTTTCTGTGTTTGTGAATTGTGTGCGCAGTAGCTGCACGTGCATCAACAAAGCAGTGCCAAGCGTGCGCCTGTGTCATAAGTAAAGGGCCGGCTGGCTTGACCGTTAAAGGGTGCTGTAACTCCCAAAGTACACTCCAGTCCAAACCAAAAAAAATTATATTTTGTGTGTTTGTGAATTGTGTGCGCAGTAGCCGCACGTGCATCAACAAAGTAGTGCCAAGCGTGCGCCTGTGTCATAAGTAAAGGGCCGGCTGGCCTGACCGTTAAAGGGTGCTGTAACCCCCAAAGTACACTCCAAACCAAATAAAAAATATTTTCTGTGTTTGTGAATTGTGTGCGCAGTAGCCACACGTGCATCAACAAAGTAGTGCCAAGCGTGCGCCTGTGTCATAAGTAAAGGGCCGGCTGGCTTGACCGTTAAAGGGTGCTGTAACCCCCAAAGTACACTCCAAACCAAATAACAAAATATTTTTTCTGTGTTTGTGAATTGTGTGCGTTGTAGCTGCACGTGCATCAGCAAAGTAGTGCCAAGCGTGCGCCTGTGTCATAAGTAAAGGGCCGGCTGGCTTGACCGTTAAAGGGTGCTGTAACCCCCAAAGTACACTCCAGTCCAAACCAAAAAAAATTATATTTTCTGTGTTTGTGAATTGTGTGCGCAGTAGCCACACGTGCATCAACAAAGTAGTGCCAAGCGTGCGCCTGTGTCATAAGTAAAGGGCCGGCTAGCTTGACTGTTAAAGGGTGCTGTAACCCCCAAAGTACACTCCAAACCAAATAATAAAATATTTTTTCTGTGTTTGTGAATTGTGTGCGCAGTAGCTGCACGTGCATCAACAAAGTAGTGCCAAGCGTGCGCCTGTGTCATAAGTAAAGGGACAGCTGGCTTGACCGTTAAAGGGTGCTGTAACCCCCAAAGTACACTCCAGTCCAAACAAAAAAAAAAAATATTTTCTGTGTTTGTGAATTGTGTGCGCAGTAGCCGCACGTGCATCAACAAAGTAGTGCCAAGCGTGCGCCTGTGTCATAAGTAAAGGGCCGGCTGGCTTGACCGTTAAAGTGTGCTGTAACCCCCAAAGTACACTCCAGTCCAAACCAAAAAAATATATATTTTTTCTGTGTTTGTGAATTGTGTGCGCAGTAGCCGCACGTGCATCAACAAAGTAGTGCCAAGCGTGCGCCTGTGTCATAAGTAAAGGGCCGGCTGGCTTGACCGTTAAAGGGTGCTGTAACCCCCAAAGTACACTCCAAACCAAATAACAAAATATTTTTTCTGTGTTTGTGAATTGTGTGCGTTGTAGCTGCACGTGCATCAACAAAGTAGTGCCAAGCGTGCGCCTGTGTCATAAGTAAAGGGCCGGCTGGCTTGACCGTTAAAGGGTGCTGTAACCCCCAAAGTACACTCCAGTCCAAACCAAAAAAAATTATATTTTCTGTGTTTGTGAATTGTGTGCGCAGTAGCCACACGTGCATCAACAAAGTAGTGCCAAGCGTGCGCCTGTGTCATAAGTAAAGGGCCGGCTGGCTTGACCGTTAAAGGGTGCTGTATCTCCCAAAGTACACTCCAGTCCAAACCAAAAAAAATATATATTTTCTGTGTTTGTGAATTGTGTGCGCAGTAGCCGCACGTGCATCAACAAAGTAGTGCCAAGCGTGCGCCTGTGTCATAAGTAAAGGGCCGGCTGGCTTGACCGTTAAAGGGTGCTGTAACTCCCAAAGTACACTCCAGTCCAAACCAAAAAAAAAAATATTTTGTGTGTTTGTGAATGGTGTGCGCAATAGCCGCACGTGCATCAACAAAGTAGTGCCAAGCGTGCGCCTGTGTCATAAGTAAAGGGCCGGCTGGCCTGACCATTAAAGGGTGCTGTAACCCCCAAAGTACACTCCAAACCAAATAAAAAATATTTTCTGTGTTTGTGAATTGTGTGCGCAGTAGCCACACGAGCATCAACAAAGTAGTGCCAAGCGTGCGCCTGTGTCATAAGTAAAGGGCCGGCTGGCTTGACCGTTAAAGGGTGCTGTATCCCCCAAAGTACACTCCAGTCCAAACCAAAAAAAAAAATATTTTCTGTGTTTGTGAATTGTGTGCGCAGTAGCCGCACGTGCATCAACAAAGTAGTGCCAAGCGTGCGCCTGTGTCATAAGAAAAGGGCCGGCTGGCTTGACTGTTAAAGGGTGCTGTATCCCCCAAAGTACACCCCAGTCCAAACCAAAAAAATATATATTTTTTCTGTGTTTGTGAATTGTGTGCGCAGTAGCCGCATGTGCATCAACAAAGTAGTGCCAAGCGTGCGCCTGTGTCATAAGTAAAGGGCCGGCTGGCTTGACCGTTAAAGGGTGCTGTAACCCCCAAAGTACACTCCAAACTAAATAACAAAATATTTTTTCTGTGTTTGTGAATTGTGTGCGCAGTAGCTGCACGTGCATCAATAAAGTAGTGCCAAGCGTGCGCCTGTGTCATAAGTAAAGGGCCGGCTGGCTTGACCATTAAAGGGTGCTGTAACCCCCAAAGTACACTCCAGTCCAAACCAAAAAAATATATATTTTTTCTGTGTTTGTGAATTGTGTGCGCAGTAGCTGAACGTGCATCAACAAAGTAGTGCCAAGCGTGCGCCTGTGTCATAAGTAAAGGGCCGGATGGCTTGACCGTTAAAGGGTACTGTAACCCCCAAAGTACACTCCAGTCCAAACCAAAAAAAAAAATATTTTCTGTGTTTGTGAATTGTGTGCGCAGTAGCCGCACGTGCATCAACAAAGTAGTGCCAAGCGTGCACCTGTGTCATAAGTAAAGGACCGGCTGGCTTGACCGTTAAAGGGTGCTGTAACCCCCAAAGTACACTCCAGTCCAAACCAAAAAAAAAAATATTTTCTGTGTTTGTGAATTGTGTGCGCAGTTACCGCACGTTCATCAACAAAGTAGTGCCAAGCGTGCTCCTGTGTCACAAGTAAAGGGCCGGCTGGCTTGACCATTAAAGGGTGCTGTAACCCCCAAAGTACACTCCAGTCCAAACCAAAAAAAAAATTATTTTCTGTGTTTGTGAATTGTGTGCGCAGTAGCCGCACGTGCATAAACAAAGTAGTGCCAAGCGTGCGCCTGTGTCATAAGTAAAGGGCCGGCTGGCTTGACCGTTAAAGGGTGCTGTAACCGCCAAAGTACACTCCAGTCCAAACCAAAAAAAAAAATATTTTCTGTGTTTGTGAATTGTGTGCGCAGTAGCCGCACGTGCATCAACAAAGTAGTGCCAAGCGTGCGCCTGTGTCATAAGTAAAGGGCCGGCTGGCTTGACCGTTAAAGGGTGCTGTAACCCCCAAAGTACACTCCAGTCCAAACCAAAAAAATATATATTTTTTCTGTGTTTGTGAATTGTGTGCGCAGTAGCCGCACGTGCATCAACAAAGTAGTGCCAAGCGTGCGCCTGTGTCATAAGTAAAGGGCCAGCTGGCTTGACTGATAAAAGGGTGCTGTAACCCCCAAAGTACACTCCAAACCAAATAACAAAATATTTTTTCTGTGTTTGTGAATTGTGTGCGCAGTAGCTGCACGTGCATCAACAAAGTAGTGCCAAGCGTGCGCCTGTGTCATAAGTAAAGGGCCGGCTGGCTTGACCGTTAAAGGGTGCTGTAACCCCCAAAGTACACTCCAGTCCAAACCAAAAAAAAAAAATATTTTCTGTGTTTGTGAATTGTGTGTGCAGTAGACGCACGTGCATCAACAAAGTACTGCCAAGCATGCACCTGTGTCATAAGTAAAGGACTGGCTGGCTTGACCGTTAAAGGGTGCTGTAACCCCCAAAGTACACTCCAGTCCAAACCAAAAAAAAAAATATTTTCTGTGTTTGTAAATTGTGTGCGCAGTAGCCGCACGTGCATCAACAAAGTAGTGCCAAGCGTGCACCTGTGTCATAAGTAAAGGGCCGGCTGGCCTGACCATTAAAGGGTGCTGTAACCCCCAAAGTACACTCCAAACCAAATAAAAAATATTTTCTGTGTTTGTGAATTGTGTGCGCAGTAGCCACACGTGCATCAACAAAGTAGTGCCAAGCGTGCGCCTGTGTCATAAGTAAAGGGCCGGCTATGTTGACCGTTAAAGGGTGCTGTAACCCCCAAAGTACACTACAAACCAAATAATAAAATATTTTTTCTGTGTTTGTGAATTGTGTGCGCAGTAGCTGCACGTGCATCAACATAGTAGTTCCAAGCGTGCGCCTGTGTCATAAGTAAAGGGCCGGCTGGCTTGACCGTTAAAGGGTGCTGTAACCCCCAAAGTACACTCCAGTCCAAACCAAAAAAATATATATTTTCTGTGTTTGTGAATTGTGTGCGCTGTAGCCGCACGTGCATCAACAAAGTAGTGCCAAGCGTGCGCCTGTGTCATAAGTAAAGGGCCGGATGGCTTGACCGTTAAAGGGTACTGTAACCCCCAAAGTACACTCCAGTCCAAACCAAAAAAAAAATTATTTTCTGTGTTTGTGAATTGTGTGCGCAGTAGCCACACGTGCATAAACAAAGTAGTGCCAAGCGTGCGCCTGTGTCATAAGTAAAGGGCCAGCTGGCTTGACCGTTAAAGGGTGCTGTAAGTCCCAAAGTACACTCCAGTCCAAACCAAAAAAAAAAAATATTTTCTGTGTTTGTGAATTGTGTGTGCAGTAGCAGCACGTGCATCAACAAAGTAGTGCCAAGCGTGCGCCTGTGTCATAAGTAAAGGGCCGGCTGGCTTGACCGTTAAAGGGTGCTGTAACCCCCAAAGTACACTCCAGTCCAAACCAAAAAAAAAAATATTTTCTGTGTTTGTGAATTGTGTGCGCAGTAGCCGCACGTGCATCAACAAAGTAGTGCCAAGCGTGCGCCTGTGTCATAAGTAAAGGGCCGGCTGGCCTGACCGTTAAAGGGTGCTGTAACCCCCAAAGTACACTCCAAACCAAATAAAAAATATTTTCTGTGTTTGTGAATTGTGTGCGCAGTAGCCACACGTGCATCAACAAAGTAGTGCCAAGCGTGCGCCTGTGTCATAAGTAAAGGGCCGGCTATGTTGACCGTTAAAGGGTGCTGTAACCCCCAAAGTACACTACAAACCAAATAATAAAATATTTTTTCTGTGTTTGTGAATTGTGTGCGCAGTAGCTGCACGTGCATCAACATAGTAGTTCCAAGCGTGCGCCTGTGTCATAAGTAAAGGGCCGGCTGGCTTGACCGTTAAAGGGTGCTGTAACCCCCAAAGTACACTCCAGTCCAAACCAAAAAAAAATATATTTTCTGTGTTTGTGAATTGTGTGCGCTGTAGCCGCACGTGCATCAACAAAGTAGTGCCAAGCGTGCGCCTGTGTCATAAGTAAAGGGCCGGCTGGCTTGACCGTTAAAGGGTACTGTAACCCCCAAAGTACACTCCAGTCCAAACCAAAAAAAATATTATTTTCTGTGTTTGTGAATTGTGTGCGCAGTAGCCACACGTGCATAAACAAAGTAGTGCCAAGCGTGCGCCTGTGTCATAAGTAAAGGGCCGGCTGGCTTGACCGTTAAAGGGTGCTGTAACTCCCAAAGTACACTCCAGTCCAAACCAAAAAAAAAAAATATTTTCTGTGTTTGTGAATTGTGTGCGCAGTAGCCGCACGTGCATCAACAAAGTAGTGCCAAGCGTGCGCCTGTGTCATAAGTAAAGGGCCGGCTGGCTTGACCGTTAAAGGGTGCTGTAACCCCCAAAGTACACTCCAGTCCAAACCAAAAAAAAAAATATTTTCTGTGTTTGTGAATTGTGTGCGCAGTAGCCGCACGTGCATCAACAAAGTAGTGCCAAGCGTGCGCTGTGTCATAAGTAAAGGGCCGGCTGGCCTGACCGTTAAAGGGTGCTGTAACCCCCAAAGTACACTCCAAACCAAATAAAAAATATTTTCTGTGTTTGTGAATTGTGTGCGCAGTAGCCACACGTGCATCAACAAAGTAGTGCCAAGCGTGCGCCTGTGTCATAAGTAAAGGGCCGGCTATGTTGACCGTTAAAGGGTGCTGTAACCCCCAAAGTACACTACAAACCAAATAATAAAATATTTTTTCTGTGTTTGTGAATTGTGTGCGCAGTAGCTGCACGTGCATCAACATAGTAGTTCCAAGCGTGCACCTGTGTCATAAGTAAAGGGCCAGCTGGCTTGACCGTTAAAGGGTGCTGTAACCCCCAAAGTACACTCCAGTCCAAACCAAAAAAAAAAATATTTTGTGTGTTTGTGAATTGTGTGCGCAGTAGCCGCACGTGCATCAACAAAGTAGTGCCAAGTGTGCGCCTGTGTCATAAGTAAAGGGCCGGCTGGCCTGACCGTTAAAGGGTGCTGTAACCCCCAAAGTACACTCCAAACCAAATAAAAATTATTTTCTGTGTTTGTGAATTGTGTGCGCAGTAGCCACACGTGCATCAACAAAGTAGTGCCAAGCGTGCGCCTGTGTCATAAGTAAAGGGCCGGCTAGCTTGACCGTTAAAGGGTGCTGTAACTTCCAAAGTACACTCCAAACCAAATAATAAAATATTTTTTCTGTGTTTGTGAATTGTGTGCGCAGTAGCTGCACGTGTATCAACAAAGTAGTGCCAAGCGTGCGCCTGTGTCATAAGTAAAGGGCCGGCTGGCTTGACCATTAAAGGGTGCTGTAACCCCAAAAGTACACTCCAGTACCAACCAAAAAAAAAAATATTTTCTGTGTTTGTGAATTGTGTGCGCAGTAGCCGCACGTGCATCAACAAAGTAGTGCCAAGCGTGCGCCTGTGTCATAAGTAAAGGGCCGGCTGGCTTGACCGTTAAAGGGTGCTGTAACCCCCAAAGTACACTCCAGTCCAAACCAAAAAAATATATATTTTTTCTGTGTTTGTGAATTGTGTGCGCAGTAGCCGCACGTGCATCAACAAAGTAGTGCCAAGCGTGCGCCTGAGTCATAAGTAAAGGGCCGGCTGGCTTGACCATTAAAGGGTGCTGTAACCCCCAAAGTACACTCCAGTCCAAACCAAAAAAAAAATTATTTTCTGTGTTTGTGAATTGTGTGCGCAGTAGCCGCACGTGCATAAACAAAGTAGTGCCAAGCGTGCGCCTGTATCATAAGTAAAGGGCCGGCTGGCTTGACCGTTAAAGGGTGCTGTAACCCCCAAAGTACACTCCAGTCCAAACCAAAAAAAAAATATTTTATGTGTTTGTGAATTGTGTGCGCAGTAGCCACACGTGCATCAACAAAGTAGTGCCAAGCGTGCGCCTGTGTCATAAGTAAAGGGCTGGCTGGTTTGACCGTTAAAGGGTGCTGTAGCTCCCAAAGTACACTCCAGTCCAAACCAAAAAAAAAAAATATTTTCTGTGTTTGTGAATTGTGTGCGCAGTAGCCGCACGTGCATCAACAAAGTAGTGCCAAGCGTGCGCCTGTGTCATAAGTAAAGGGCCGGCTAGCTTGACCGTTAAAGGGTGCTGTAACCCCCAAAGTACACTCCAAACCAAATAACAAAATATTTTTTCTGTGTTTGTGAATTGTGTGCGCAGTAGCTGCACGTGCATCAACAAAGTAGTGCCAAGCGTGCGCCTGTGTCATAAGTAAAGGACCGGCTGGCTTGACCGTTAAAGGGTGCTGTAACCCCCAAAGTACACTCCAGTCCAAACCAAAAAAAAAAATATTTTCTGTGTTTGTGAATTGTGTGCGCAGTAGCCGCACGTGCATCAACAAAGTAGTGCCAAGCGTGCGCCTGTGTCATAAGTAAAGGGCCGGCTGGCTTGAACGTTAAAGGGTGCTGTAACCCCCAAAGTACACTCCAGTTCAAACCAAAAAAATATATATTTTTTCTGTGTTTGTGAATTGTGTGCGCAGTAGCCTCATGTGCATCAACAAAGTAGTGCCAAGCGTGCGCCTGTGTCATAACTAAAGGGCCGGATGGCTTGACCGTTAAAGGGTACTGTAACCCCCAAAGTACACTCCAGTCCAAACCAAAAAAAAAATTATTTTCTGTGTTTGTGAATTGTGTGCGCAGTAGCCACACGTGCATAAACAAAGTAGTGCCAAGCGTGCGCCTGTGTCATAAGTAAAGGGCCGGCTGGCTTGACCGTTAAAGGGTGCTGTATGTCCCAAAGTACACTCCAGTCCAAACCAAAAAAAAAAAATATTTTCTGTGTTTGTGAATTGTGTGTGCAGTAGCCGCACGTGCATCAACAAAGTAGTGCCAAGCGTGCGCCTGTGTCATAAGTAAAGGGCCGGCTGGCTTGACCGTTAAAGGGTGCTGTAACCCCCAAAGTACACTCCAGTCCAAACCAAAAAAAAAAATATTTTCTGTGTTTGTGAATTGTGTGCGCAGTAGCCGCACGTGCATCAACAAAGTAGTGCCAAGCGTGCGCCTGTGTCATAAGTAAAGGGCCGGCTGGCCTGACCGTTAAAGGGTGCTGTAACCCCCAAAGTACACTCCAATCCAAATAACAAAATATTTTTTCTGTGTTTGTGAATTGTGTGCGCAGTAGCTGCACGTGCATCAACAAAGTAGTGCCAAGCGTGCGCCTGTGTCATAAGTAAAGGGCCGGCTGGCTTGACCGTTAAAGGGTGCTGTAACCCCAAAGTACACTCCAGTCCAAACCAAAAATTTTTTTATTTTCTGTGTTTGTGAATTGTGTGCGCAGTAGCTGCACGTGCATCAACAAAGTAGTGCCAAGCGTGCGCCTGTGTCATAAGTAAAGGGCCGGCTGGCCTGACCGTTAAAGGGTGCTGTAACCCCCAAAGTACACTCCAAACCCAAAAAAAAATATTTTCTGTGTTTGTGAATTGTGTGCGCAGTAGCCACACGTGCATCAACAAAGTAGTGCCAAGCGTGCGCCTGTGTCATAAGTAAAGGGCCGGCTAGCTTGACCGTTAAAGGGTGCTGTAACCCCCAAAGTACACTCCAAACCAAATAACAAAATATTTTTTCTGTGTTTGTGAATTGTGTGCGCAGTAGCTGCACGTGCATCAACAAAGCAGTGCCAAGCGTGCGCCTGTGTCATAAGTAAAGGGCCGGCTGGCTTGACCGTTAAAGGGTGCTGTAACTCCCAAAGTACACTCCAGTCCAAACCAAAAAAAATTATATTTTGTGTGTTTGTGAATTGTGTGCGCAGTAGCCGCACGTGCATCAACAAAGTAGTGCCAAGCGTGCGCCTGTGTCATAAGTAAAGGGCCGGCTGGCCTGACCGTTAAAGGGTGCTGTAACCCCCAAAGTACACTCCAAACCAAATAAAAAATATTTTCTGTGTTTGTGAATTGTGTGCGCAGTAGCCACACGTGCATCAACAAAGTAGTGCCAAGCGTGCGCCTGTGTCATAAGTAAAGGGCCGGCTAGCTTGACCGTTAAAGGGTGCTGTAACCCCCAAAGTACACTCCAAACCAAATAATAAAATATTTTTTCTGTGTTTGTGAATTGTGTGCGCAGTAGCTGAACGTGCATCAACAAAGTAGTGCCAAGCGTGCGCCTGTGTCATAAGTAAAGGGCCGGCTGGCTTGACCGTTAAAGGGTGCTGTAACCCCCAAAGTACACTCCAGTCCAAACCAAAAAAAAAAATATTTTCTGTGTTTGTGAATTGTGTGCGCAGTAGCCGCACGTGCATCAACAAAGTAGTGCCAAGCGTGCGCCTGTGTCATAAGTAAAGGGCTGGCTGGCTTGACCGTTAAAGGGTGCTGTAACCCCCAAAGTACACTCCAGTCCAAACCAAAAAAAAAAATATTTTTTCAGTGTTTGTGAATTGTGTGCGCAGTAGCCGCACGTGCATCAACAAAGTAGTGCCAAGCGTGCGCCTGTGTCATAAGTAAAGGGCCGGCTGGCTTGACCGTTAAAGGGTGCTGTAACCCCCAAAGTACACTCCAAACCAAATAACAAAATATTTTTTCTGTGTTTGTGAATTGTGTGCGCAGTAGCTGCACGTGCATCAACAAAGTAGTGCCAAGCGTGCGCCTGTGTCATAAGTAAAGGGCCGGCTGGCTTGACCGTTAAAGGGTGCTGTAACCCCAAAGTACACTCCAGTCCAAACCAAAAATTTTTTTATTTTCTGTGTTTGTGAATTGTGTGCGCAGTAGCTGCACGTGCATCAACAAAGTAGTGCCAAGCGTGCGCCTGTGTCATAAGTAAAGGGCCGGCTGGCCTGACCGTTAAAGGGTGCTGTAACCCCCAAAGTACACTCCAAACCCAAAAAAAAATATTTTCTGTGTTTGTGAATTGTGTGCGCAGTAGCCACACGTGCATCAACAAAGTAGTGCCAAGCGTGCGCCTGTGTCATAAGTAAAGGGCCGGCTAGCTTGACCGTTAAAGGGTGCTGTAACCCCCAAAGTACACTCCAAACCAAATAATAAAATATTTTTTCTGTGTTTGTGAATTGTGTGCGCAGTAGCTGCACGTGCATCAACAAAGTAGTGCCAAGCGTGCGCCTGTGTCATAAGTAAAGGGACAGCTGGCTTGACCATTAAAGGGTGCTGTAACCCCCAAAGTACACTCCAGTCCAAACCAAAAAAAAAAATATTTTCTGTGTTTGTGAATTGTGTGCGCAGTAGCCGCACGTGCATCAACAAAGTAGTGCCAAGCGTGCGCCTGTGTCATAAGTAAAGGGCCGGCTGGCTTGACCGTTAAAGGGTGCTGTAACCCCCAAAGTACACTCCAGTCCAAACCAAAAAAATATATATTTTTTCTGTGTTTGTGAATTGTGTGCGCAGTAGCCGCACGTGCATCAACAAAGTAGTGCCAAGCGTGCGCCTGTGTCATAAGTAAAGGGCCGGCTGGCTTGACCGTTAAAGGGTGCTGTAACCCCCAAAGTACACTCCAAACCAAATAACAAAATATTTTTTCTGTGTTTGTGAATTGTGTGCGTTGTAGCTGCACGTGCATCAACAAAGTAGTGCCAAGCGTGCGCCTGTGTCATAAGTAAAGGGCCGGCTGGCTTGACCGTTTAACGGTGCTGTAACCCCCAAAGTACACTCCAGTCCAAACCAAAAAAAATTATATTTTCTGTGTTTGTGAATTGTGTGCGCAGTAGCCACACGTGCATCAACAAAGTAGTGCCAAGCGTGCGCCTGTGTCATAAGTAAAGGGCCGGCTGGCTTGACCGTTAAAGGGTGCTGTATCTCCCAAAGTACACTCCAGTCCAAACCAAAAAAAATATATATTTTCTGTGTTTGTGAATTGTGTGCGCAGTAGCCGCACGTGCATCAACAAAGTAGTGCCAAGCGTGCGCCTGTGTCATAAGTAAAGGGCCGGCTGGCTTGACCATTAAAGGGTGCTGTAACTCCCAAAGTACACTCCAGTCCAAACAAAAAAAAAAAATATTTTGTGTGTTTGTGAATTGTGTGCGCAATAGCCGCACGTGCATCAACAAAGTAGTGCCAAGCGTGCGCCTGTGTCATAAGTAAAGGGCCGGCTGGCCTGACCGTTAAAGGGTGCTGTAACCCCCAAAGTACACTCCAAACCAAATAAAAAATATTTTCTGTGTTTGTGAATTGTGTGCGCAGTAGCCACACGAGCATCAACAAAGTAGTGCCAAGCGTGCGCCTGTGTCATAAGTAAAGGGCCGGCTGGCTTGACCGTTAAAGGGTGCTGTATCCCCCAAAGTACACTCCAGTCCAAACCAAAAAAAAAAATATTTTCTGTGTTTGTGAATTGTGTGCGCAGTAGCCGCACGTGCATCAACAAAGTAGTGCCAAGCGTGCGCCTGTGTCATAAGAAAAGGGCCGGCTGGCTTGACTGTTACAGGGTGCTGTATCCTCCAAAGTACACCCCAGTCCAAACCAAAAAAATATATATTTTTTCTGTGTTTGTGAATTGTGTGCGCAGTAGCCGCACGTGCATCAACAAAGTAGTGCCAAGCGTGCGCCTGAGTCATAAGTAAAGGGCCGGCTGGCTTGACCATTAAAGGGTGCTGTAACCCCCAAAGTACACTCCAGTCCAAACCAAAAAAAAAATTATTTTCTGTGTTTGTGAATTGTGTGCGCAGTAGCCGCACGTGCATAAACAAAGTAGTGCCAAGCGTGCGCCTGTATCATAAGTAAAGGGCCGGCTGGCTTGACCGTTAAAGGGTGCTGTAACCCCCAAAGTACACTCCAGTCCAAACCAAAAAAAAAATATTTTATGTGTTTGTGAATTGTGTGCGCAGTAGCCACACGTGCATCAACAAAGTAGTGCCAAGCGTGCGCCTGTGTCATAAGTAAAGGGCTGGCTGGTTTGACCGTTAAAGGGTGCTGTAGCTCCCAAAGTACACTCCAGTCCAAACCAAAAAAAAAAAATATTTTCTGTGTTTGTGAATTGTGTGCGCAGTAGCCGCACGTGCATCAACAAAGTAGTGCCAAGCGTGCGCCTGTGTCATAAGTAAAGGGCCGGCTAGCTTGACCGTTAAAGGGTGCTGTAACCCCCAAAGTACACTCCAAACCAAATAACAAAATATTTTTTCTGTGTTTGTGAATTGTGTGCGCAGTAGCTGCACGTGCATCAACAAAGTAGTGCCAAGCGTGCGCCTGTGTCATAAGTAAAGGACCGGCTGGCTTGACCGTTAAAGGGTGCTGTAACCCCCAAAGTACACTCCAGTCCAAACCAAAAAAAAAAATATTTTCTGTGTTTGTGAATTGTGTGCGCAGTAGCCGCACGTGCATCAACAAAGTAGTGCCAAGCGTGCGCCTGTGTCATAAGTAAAGGGCCGGCTGGCTTGAACGTTAAAGGGTGCTGTAACCCCCAAAGTACACTCCAGTTCAAACCAAAAAAATATATATTTTTTCTGTGTTTGTGAATTGTGTGCGCAGTAGCCTCATGTGCATCAACAAAGTAGTGCCAAGCGTGCGCCTGTGTCATAACTAAAGGGCCGGATGGCTTGACCGTTAAAGGGTACTGTAACCCCCAAAGTACACTCCAGTCCAAACCAAAAAAAAAATTATTTTCTGTGTTTGTGAATTGTGTGCGCAGTAGCCACACGTGCATAAACAAAGTAGTGCCAAGCGTGCGCCTGTGTCATAAGTAAAGGGCCGGCTGGCTTGACCGTTAAAGGGTGCTGTATGTCCCAAAGTACACTCCAGTCCAAACCAAAAAAAAAAAATATTTTCTGTGTTTGTGAATTGTGTGTGCAGTAGCCGCACGTGCATCAACAAAGTAGTGCCAAGCGTGCGCCTGTGTCATAAGTAAAGGGCCGGCTGGCTTGACCGTTAAAGGGTGCTGTAACCCCCAAAGTACACTCCAGTCCAAACCAAAAAAAAAAATATTTTCTGTGTTTGTGAATTGTGTGCGCAGTAGCCGCACGTGCATCAACAAAGTAGTGCCAAGCGTGCGCCTGTGTCATAAGTAAAGGGCCGGCTGGCCTGACCGTTAAAGGGTGCTGTAACCCCCAAAGTACACTCCAATCCAAATAACAAAATATTTTTTCTGTGTTTGTGAATTGTGTGCGCAGTAGCTGCACGTGCATCAACAAAGTAGTGCCAAGCGTGCGCCTGTGTCATAAGTAAAGGGCCGGCTGGCTTGACCGTTAAAGGGTGCTGTAACCCCAAAGTACACTCCAGTCCAAACCAAAAATTTTTTTAATTTTCTGTGTTTGTGAATTGTGTGCGCAGTAGCTGCACGTGCATCAACAAAGTAGTGCCAAGCGTGCGCCTGTGTCATAAGTAAAGGGCCGGCTGGCCTGACCGTTAAAGGGTGCTGTAACCCCCAAAGTACACTCCAAACCCAAAAAAAAATATTTTCTGTGTTTGTGAATTGTGTGCGCAGTAGCCACACGTGCATCAACAAAGTAGTGCCAAGCGTGCGCCTGTGTCATAAGTAAAGGGCCGGCTAGCTTGACCGTTAAAGGGTGCTGTAACCCCCAAAGTACACTCCAAACCAAATAACAAAATATTTTTTCTGTGTTTGTGAATTGTGTGCGCAGTAGCTGCACGTGCATCAACAAAGCAGTGCCAAGCGTGCGCCTGTGTCATAAGTAAAGGGCCGGCTGGCTTGACCGTTAAAGGGTGCTGTAACTCCCAAAGTACACTCCAGTCCAAACCAAAAAAAATTATATTTTGTGTGTTTGTGAATTGTGTGCGCAGTAGCCGCACGTGCATCAACAAAGTAGTGCCAAGCGTGCGCCTGTGTCATAAGTAAAGGGCCGGCTGGCCTGACCGTTAAAGGGTGCTGTAACCCCCAAAGTACACTCCAAACCAAATAAAAAATATTTTCTGTGTTTGTGAATTGTGTGCGCAGTAGCCACACGTGCATCAACAAAGTAGTGCCAAGCGTGCGCCTGTGTCATAAGTAAAGGGCCGGCTAGCTTGACCGTTAAAGGGTGCTGTAACCCCCAAAGTACACTCCAAACCAAATAATAAAATATTTTTTCTGTGTTTGTGAATTGTGTGCGCAGTAGCTGAACGTGCATCAACAAAGTAGTGCCAAGCGTGCGCCTGTGTCATAAGTAAAGGGCCGGCTGGCTTGACCGTTAAAGGGTGCTGTAACCCCCAAAGTACACTCCAGTCCAAACCAAAAAAAAAAATATTTTCTGTGTTTGTGAATTGTGTGCGCAGTAGCCGCACGTGCATCAACAAAGTAGTGCCAAGCGTGCGCCTGTGTCATAAGTAAAGGGCTGGCTGGCTTGACCGTTAAAGGGTGCTGTAACCCCCAAAGTACACTCCAGTCCAAACCAAAAAAAAAAATATTTTTTCAGTGTTTGTGAATTGTGTGCGCAGTAGCCGCACGTGCATCAACAAAGTAGTGCCAAGCGTGCGCCTGTGTCATAAGTAAAGGGCCGGCTGGCTTGACCGTTAAAGGGTGCTGTAACCCCCAAAGTACACTCCAAACCAAATAACAAAATATTTTTTCTGTGTTTGTGAATTGTGTGCGCAGTAGCTGCACGTGCATCAACAAAGTAGTGCCAAGCGTGCGCCTGTGTCATAAGTAAAGGGCCGGCTGGCTTGACCGTTAAAGGGTGCTGTAACCCCAAAGTACACTCCAGTCCAAACCAAAAAATTTTTTATTTTCTGTGTTTGTGAATTGTGTGCGCAGTAGCTGCACGTGCATCAACAAAGTAGTGCCAAGCGTGCGCCTGTGTCATAAGTAAAGGGCCGGCTGGCCTGACCGTTAAAGGGTGCTGTAACCCCCAAAGTACACTCCAAACCCAAAAAAAAATATTTTCTGTGTTTGTGAATTGTGTGCGCAGTAGCCACACGTGCATCAACAAAGTAGTGCCAAGCGTGCGCCTGTGTCATAAGTAAAGGGCCGGCTAGCTTGACCGTTAAAGGGTGCTGTAACCCCCAAAGTACACTCCAAACCAAATAATAAAATATTTTTTCTGTGTTTGTGAATTGTGTGCGCAGTAGCTGCACGTGCATCAACAAAGTAGTGCCAAGCGTGCGCCTGTGTCATAAGTAAAGGGACAGCTGGCTTGACCATTAAAGGGTGCTGTAACCCCCAAAGTACACTCCAGTCCAAACCAAAAAAAAAAATATTTTCTGTGTTTGTGAATTGTGTGCGCAGTAGCCGCACGTGCATCAACAAAGTAGTGCCAAGCGTGCGCCTGTGTCATAAGTAAAGGGCCGGCTGGCTTGACCGTTAAAGGGTGCTGTAACCCCCAAAGTACACTCCAGTCCAAACCAAAAAAATATATATTTTTTCTGTGTTTGTGAATTGTGTGCGCAGTAGCCGCACGTGCATCAACAAAGTAGTGCCAAGCGTGCGCCTGTGTCATAAGTAAAGGGCCGGCTGGCTTGACCGTTAAAGGGTGCTGTAACCCCCAAAGTACACTCCAAACCAAATAACAAAATATTTTTTCTGTGTTTGTGAATTGTGTGCGTTGTAGCTGCACGTGCATCAACAAAGTAGTGCCAAGCGTGCGCCTGTGTCATAAGTAAAGGGCCGGCTGGCTTGACCGTTTAACGGTGCTGTAACCCCCAAAGTACACTCCAGTCCAAACCAAAAAAAATTATATTTTCTGTGTTTGTGAATTGTGTGCGCAGTAGCCACACGTGCATCAACAAAGTAGTGCCAAGCGTGCGCCTGTGTCATAAGTAAAGGGCCGGCTGGCTTGACCGTTAAAGGGTGCTGTATCTCCCAAAGTACACTCCAGTCCAAACCAAAAAAAATATATATTTTCTGTGTTTGTGAATTGTGTGCGCAGTAGCCGCACGTGCATCAACAAAGTAGTGCCAAGCGTGCGCCTGTGTCATAAGTAAAGGGCCGGCTGGCTTGACCATTAAAGGGTGCTGTAACTCCCAAAGTACACTCCAGTCCAAACAAAAAAAAAAAATATTTTGTGTGTTTGTGAATTGTGTGCGCAATAGCCGCACGTGCATCAACAAAGTAGTGCCAAGCGTGCGCCTGTGTCATAAGTAAAGGGCCGGCTGGCCTGACCGTTAAAGGGTGCTGTAACCCCCAAAGTACACTCCAAACCAAATAAAAAATATTTTCTGTGTTTGTGAATTGTGTGCGCAGTAGCCACACGAGCATCAACAAAGTAGTGCCAAGCGTGCGCCTGTGTCATAAGTAAAGGGCCGGCTGGCTTGACCGTTAAAGGGTGCTGTATCCCCCAAAGTACACTCCAGTCCAAACCAAAAAAAAAAATATTTTCTGTGTTTGTGAATTGTGTGCGCAGTAGCCGCACGTGCATCAACAAAGTAGTGCCAAGCGTGCGCCTGTGTCATAAGAAAAGGGCCGGCTGGCTTGACTGTTAAAGGGTGCTGTATCCTCCAAAGTACACACCAGTCCAAACCAAAAAAATATATATTTTTTCTGTGTTTGTGAATTGTGTGCGCAGTAGCCGCACGTGCATCAACAAAGTAGTGCCAAGCGTGCGCCTGAGTCATAAGTAAAGGGCCGGCTGGCTTGACCATTAAAGGGTGCTGTAACCCCCAAAGTACACTCCAGTCCAAACCAAAAAAAAAATTATTTTCTGTGTTTGTGAATTGTGTGCGCAGTAGCCGCACGTGCATAAACAAAGTAGTGCCAAGCGTGCGCCTGTATCATAAGTAAAGGGCCGGCTGGCTTGACCGTTAAAGGGTGCTGTAACCCCCAAAGTACACTCCAGTCCAAACCAAAAAAAAAATATTTTATGTGTTTGTGAATTGTGTGCGCAGTAGCCACACGTGCATCAACAAAGTAGTGCCAAGCGTGCGCCTGTGTCATAAGTAAAGGGCTGGCTGGTTTGACCGTTAAAGGGTGCTGTAGCTCCCAAAGTACACTCCAGTCCAAACCAAAAAAAAAAAATATTTTCTGTGTTTGTGAATTGTGTGCGCAGTAGCCGCACGTGCATCAACAAAGTAGTGCCAAGCGTGCGCCTGTGTCATAAGTAAAGGGCCGGCTAGCTTGACCGTTAAAGGGTGCTGTAACCCCCAAAGTACACTCCAAACCAAATAACAAAATATTTTTTCTGTGTTTGTGAATTGTGTGCGCAGTAGCTGCACGTGCATCAACAAAGTAGTGCCAAGCGTGCGCCTGTGTCATAAGTAAAGGACCGGCTGGCTTGACCGTTAAAGGGTGCTGTAACCCCCAAAGTACACTCCAGTCCAAACCAAAAAAAAAAATATTTTCTGTGTTTGTGAATTGTGTGCGCAGTAGCCGCACGTGCATCAACAAAGTAGTGCCAAGCGTGCGCCTGTGTCATAAGTAAAGGGCCGGCTGGCTTGACCGTTAAAGGGTGCTGTATCCCCCAAAGTACACTCCAGTCCAAACCAAAAAAAAAAATATTTTCTGTGTTTGTGAATTGTGTGCGCAGTAGCCGCACGTGCATCAACAAAGTAGTGCCAAGCGTGCGCCTGTGTCATAAGAAAAGGGCCGGCTGGCTTGACTGTTAAAGGGTGCTGTATCCTCCAAAGTACACCCCAGTCCAAACCAAAAAAATATATATTTTTTCTGTGTTTGTGAATTGTGTGCGCAGTAGCCGCACGTGCATCAACAAAGTAGTGCCAAGCGTGCGCCTGAGTCATAAGTAAAGGGCCGGCTGGCTTGACCATTAAAGGGTGCTGTAACCCCCAAAGTACACTCCAGTCCAAACCAAAAAAAAAATTATTTTCTGTGTTTGTGAATTGTGTGCGCAGTAGCCGCACGTGCATAAACAAAGTAGTGCCAAGCGTGCGCCTGTATCATAAGTAAAGGGCCGGCTGGCTTGACCGTTAAAGGGTGCTGTAACCCCCAAAGTACACTCCAGTCCAAACCAAAAAAAAAATATTTTATGTGTTTGTGAATTGTGTGCGCAGTAGCCACACGTGCATCAACAAAGTAGTGCCAAGCGTGCGCCTGTGTCATAAGTAAAGGGCTGGCTGGTTTGACCGTTAAAGGGTGCTGTAGCTCCCAAAGTACACTCCAGTCCAAACCAAAAAAAAAAAATATTTTCTGTGTTTGTGAATTGTGTGCGCAGTAGCCGCACGTGCATCAACAAAGTAGTGCCAAGCGTGCGCCTGTGTCATAAGTAAAGGGCCGGCTAGCTTGACCGTTAAAGGGTGCTGTAACCCCCAAAGTACACTCCAAACCAAATAACAAAATATTTTTTCTGTGTTTGTGAATTGTGTGCGCAGTAGCTGCACGTGCATCAACAAAGTAGTGCCAAGCGTGCGCCTGTGTCATAAGTAAAGGACCGGCTGGCTTGACCGTTAAAGGGTGCTGTAACCCCCAAAGTACACTCCAGTCCAAACCAAAAAAAAAAATATTTTCTGTGTTTGTGAATTGTGTGCGCAGTAGCCGCACGTGCATCAACAAAGTAGTGCCAAGCGTGCGCCTGTGTCATAAGTAAAGGGCCGGCTGGCTTGAACGTTAAAGGGTGCTGTAACCCCCAAAGTACACTCCAGTTCAAACCAAAAAAATATATATTTTTTCTGTGTTTGTGAATTGTGTGCGCAGTAGCCTCATGTGCATCAACAAAGTAGTGCCAAGCGTGCGCCTGTGTCATAACTAAAGGGCCGGATGGCTTGACCGTTAAAGGGTACTGTAACCCCCAAAGTACACTCCAGTCCAAACCAAAAAAAAAATTATTTTCTGTGTTTGTGAATTGTGTGCGCAGTAGCCACACGTGCATAAACAAAGTAGTGCCAAGCGTGCGCCTGTGTCATAAGTAAAGGGCCGGCTGGCTTGACCGTTAAAGGGTGCTGTATGTCCCAAAGTACACTCCAGTCCAAACCAAAAAAAAAAAATATTTTCTGTGTTTGTGAATTGTGTGTGCAGTAGCCGCACGTGCATCAACAAAGTAGTGCCAAGCGTGCGCCTGTGTCATAAGTAAAGGGCCGGCTGGCTTGACCGTTAAAGGGTGCTGTAACCCCCAAAGTACACTCCAGTCCAAACCAAAAAAAAAAATATTTTCTGTGTTTGTGAATTGTGTGCGCAGTAGCCGCACGTGCATCAACAAAGTAGTGCCAAGCGTGCGCCTGTGTCATAAGTAAAGGGCCGGCTGGCCTGACCGTTAAAGGGTGCTGTAACCCCCAAAGTACACTCCAATCCAAATAACAAAATATTTTTTCTGTGTTTGTGAATTGTGTGCGCAGTAGCTGCACGTGCATCAACAAAGTAGTGCCAAGCGTGCGCCTGTGTCATAAGTAAAGGGCCGGCTGGCTTGACCGTTAAAGGGTGCTGTAACCCCAAAGTACACTCCAGTCCAAACCAAAAATTTTTTTATTTTCTGTGTTTGTGAATTGTGTGCGCAGTAGCTGCACGTGCATCAACAAAGTAGTGCCAAGCGTGCGCCTGTGTCATAAGTAAAGGGCCGGCTGGCCTGACCGTTAAAGGGTGCTGTAACCCCCAAAGTACACTCCAAACCCAAAAAAAAATATTTTCTGTGTTTGTGAATTGTGTGCGCAGTAGCCACACGTGCATCAACAAAGTAGTGCCAAGCGTGCGCCTGTGTCATAAGTAAAGGGCCGGCTAGCTTGACCGTTAAAGGGTGCTGTAACCCCCAAAGTACACTCCAAACCAAATAACAAAATATTTTTTCTGTGTTTGTGAATTGTGTGCGCAGTAGCTGCACGTGCATCAACAAAGCAGTGCCAAGCGTGCGCCTGTGTCATAAGTAAAGGGCCGGCTGGCTTGACCGTTAAAGGGTGCTGTAACTCCCAAAGTACACTCCAGTCCAAACCAAAAAAAATTATATTTTGTGTGTTTGTGAATTGTGTGCGCAGTAGCCGCACGTGCATCAACAAAGTAGTGCCAAGCGTGCGCCTGTGTCATAAGTAAAGGGCCGGCTGGCCTGACCGTTAAAGGGTGCTGTAACCCCCAAAGTACACTCCAAACCAAATAAAAAATATTTTCTGTGTTTGTGAATTGTGTGCGCAGTAGCCACACGTGCATCAACAAAGTAGTGCCAAGCGTGCGCCTGTGTCATAAGTAAAGGGCCGGCTAGCTTGACCGTTAAAGGGTGCTGTAACCCCCAAAGTACACTCCAAACCAAATAATAAAATATTTTTTCTGTGTTTGTGAATTGTGTGCGCAGTAGCTGAACGTGCATCAACAAAGTAGTGCCAAGCGTGCGCCTGTGTCATAAGTAAAGGGCCGGCTGGCTTGACCGTTAAAGGGTGCTGTAACCCCCAAAGTACACTCCAGTCCAAACCAAAAAAAAAAATATTTTCTGTGTTTGTGAATTGTGTGCGCAGTAGCCGCACGTGCATCAACAAAGTAGTGCCAAGCGTGCGCCTGTGTCATAAGTAAAGGGCTGGCTGGCTTGACCGTTAAAGGGTGCTGTAACCCCCAAAGTACACTCCAGTCCAAACCAAAAAAAAAAATATTTTTTCAGTGTTTGTGAATTGTGTGCGCAGTAGCCGCACGTGCATCAACAAAGTAGTGCCAAGCGTGCGCCTGTGTCATAAGTAAAGGGCCGGCTGGCTTGACCGTTAAAGGGTGCTGTAACCCCCAAAGTACACTCCAAACCAAATAACAAAATATTTTTTCTGTGTTTGTGAATTGTGTGCGCAGTAGCTGCACGTGCATCAACAAAGTAGTGCCAAGCGTGCGCCTGTGTCATAAGTAAAGGGCCGGCTGGCTTGACCGTTAAAGGGTGCTGTAACCCCAAAGTACACTCCAGTCCAAACCAAAAATTTTTTTATTTTCTGTGTTTGTGAATTGTGTGCGCAGTAGCTGCACGTGCATCAACAAAGTAGTGCCAAGCGTGCGCCTGTGTCATAAGTAAAGGGCCGGCTGGCCTGACCGTTAAAGGGTGCTGTAACCCCCAAAGTACACTCCAAACCCAAAAAAAAATATTTTCTGTGTTTGTGAATTGTGTGCGCAGTAGCCACACGTGCATCAACAAAGTAGTGCCAAGCGTGCGCCTGTGTCATAAGTAAAGGGCCGGCTAGCTTGACCGTTAAAGGGTGCTGTAACCCCCAAAGTACACTCCAAACCAAATAATAAAATATTTTTTCTGTGTTTGTGAATTGTGTGCGCAGTAGCTGCACGTGCATCAACAAAGTAGTGCCAAGCGTGCGCCTGTGTCATAAGTAAAGGGACAGCTGGCTTGACCATTAAAGGGTGCTGTAACCCCCAAAGTACACTCCAGTCCAAACCAAAAAAAAAAATATTTTCTGTGTTTGTGAATTGTGTGCGCAGTAGCCGCACGTGCATCAACAAAGTAGTGCCAAGCGTGCGCCTGTGTCATAAGTAAAGGGCCGGCTGGCTTGACCGTTAAAGGGTGCTGTAACCCCCAAAGTACACTCCAGTCCAAACCAAAAAAATATATATTTTTTCTGTGTTTGTGAATTGTGTGCGCAGTAGCCGCACGTGCATCAACAAAGTAGTGCCAAGCGTGCGCCTGTGTCATAAGTAAAGGGCCGGCTGGCTTGACCGTTAAAGGGTGCTGTAACCCCCAAAGTACACTCCAAACCAAATAACAAAATATTTTTTCTGTGTTTGTGAATTGTGTGCGTTGTAGCTGCACGTGCATCAACAAAGTAGTGCCAAGCGTGCGCCTGTGTCATAAGTAAAGGGCCGGCTGGCTTGACCGTTTAACGGTGCTGTAACCCCCAAAGTACACTCCAGTCCAAACCAAAAAAAATTATATTTTCTGTGTTTGTGAATTGTGTGCGCAGTAGCCACACGTGCATCAACAAAGTAGTGCCAAGCGTGCGCCTGTGTCATAAGTAAAGGGCCGGCTGGCTTGACCGTTAAAGGGTGCTGTATCTCCCAAAGTACACTCCAGTCCAAACCAAAAAAAATATATATTTTCTGTGTTTGTGAATTGTGTGCGCAGTAGCCGCACGTGCATCAACAAAGTAGTGCCAAGCGTGCGCCTGTGTCATAAGTAAAGGGCCGGCTGGCTTGACCATTAAAGGGTGCTGTAACTCCCAAAGTACACTCCAGTCCAAACAAAAAAAAAAAATATTTTGTGTGTTTGTGAATTGTGTGCGCAATAGCCGCACGTGCATCAACAAAGTAGTGCCAAGCGTGCGCCTGTGTCATAAGTAAAGGGCCGGCTGGCCTGACCGTTAAAGGGTGCTGTAACCCCCAAAGTACACTCCAAACCAAATAAAAAATATTTTCTGTGTTTGTGAATTGTGTGCGCAGTAGCCACACGAGCATCAACAAAGTAGTGCCAAGCGTGCGCCTGTGTCATAAGTAAAGGGCCGGCTGGCTTGACCGTTAAAGGGTGCTGTATCCCCCAAAGTACACTCCAGTCCAAACCAAAAAAAAAAATATTTTCTGTGTTTGTGAATTGTGTGCGCAGTAGCCGCACGTGCATCAACAAAGTAGTGCCAAGCGTGCGCCTGTGTCATAAGAAAAGGGCCGGCTGGCTTGACTGTTAAAGGGTGCTGTATCCTCCAAAGTACACCCCAGTCCAAACCAAAAAAATATATATTTTTTCTGTGTTTGTGAATTGTGTGCGCAGTAGCCGCATGTGCATCAACAAAGTAGTGCCAAGCGTGCGCCTGTGTCATAAGTAAAGGGCCGGCTGGCTTGACTGTTAAAGGGTGCTGTAACCCCCAAAGTACACTCCAAACTAAATAACAAAATATTTTTTCTGTGTTTGTGAATTGTGTGCGCAGTAGCTGCACGTGCATCAATAAAGTAGTGCCAAGCGTGCGCCTGTGTCATAAGTAAAGGGCCGGCTGGCTTGACCATTAAAGGGTGCTGTAACCCCCAAAGTACACTCCAGTCCAAACCAAAAAAAAAATATTTTCTGTGTTTGTGAATTGTGTGCGCAGTTACCGCACGTTCATCAACAAAGTAGTGCCAAGCGTGCTCCTGTGTCACAAGTAAAGGGCCGGCTGGCTTGACCATTAAAGGGTGCTGTAACCCCCAAAGTACACTCCAGTCCAAACCAAAAAAAAAATTATTTTCTGTGTTTGTGAATTGTGTGCGCAGTAGCCGCACGTGCATAAACAAAGTAGTGCCAAGCGTGCGCCTGTGTCATAAGTAAAGGGCCGGCTGGCTTGACCGTTAAAGGGTGCTGTAACCGCCAAAGTACACTCCAGTCCAAACCAAAAAAAAAAATATTTTCTGTGTTTGTGAATTGTGTGCGCAGTAGCCGCACGTGCATCAACAAAGTAGTGCCAAGCGTGCGCCTGTGTCATAAGTAAAGGGCCGGCTGGCTTGACCGTTAAAGGGTGCTGTAACCCCCAAAGTACACTCCAGTCCAAACCAAAAAAATATATATTTTTTCTGTGTTTGTGAATTGTGTGCGCAGTAGCCGCACGTGCATCAACAAAGTAGTGCCAAGCGTGCGCCTGTGTCATAAGTAAAGGGCCAGCTGGCTTGACTGATAAAAGGGTGCTGTAACCCCCAAAGTACACTCCAAACCAAATAACAAAATATTTTTTCTGTGTTTGTGAATTGTGTGCGCAGTAGCTGCACGTGCATCAACAAAGTAGTGCCAAGCGTGCGCCTGTGTCATAAGTAAAGGGCCGGCTGGCTTGACCGTTAAAGGGTGCTGTAACCCCCAAAGTACACTCCAGTCCAAACCAAAAAAAAAAAATATTTTCTGTGTTTGTGAATTGTGTGTGCATTAGCCGCACGTGCATCAACAAAGTACTGCCAAGCGTGCACCTGTGTCATAAGTAAAGGACCGGCTGGCTTGACCGTTAAAGGGTGCTGTAACCCCCAAAGTACACTCCAGTCCAAACCAAAAAAAAAAATATTTTCTGTGTTTGTGAATTGTGTGCGCAGTAGCCGCACGTGCATCAACAAAGTAGTGCCAAGCGTGCACCTGTGTCATAAGTAAAGGGCCGGCTGGCCTGACCATTAAAGGGTGCTGTAACCCCCAAAGTACACTCCAAACCAAATAAAAAATATTTTCTGTTTGTGAATTGTGTGCGCAGTAGCCACACGTGCATCAACAAAGTAGTGCCAAGCGTGCGCCTGTGTCATAAGTAAAGGGCCGGCTATGTTGACCGTTAAAGGGTGCTGTAACCCCCAAAGTACACTACAAACCAAATAATAAAATATTTTTTCTGTGTTTGTGAATTGTGTGCGCAGTAGCTGCACGTGCATCAACATAGTAGTTCCAAGCGTGCGCCTGTGTCATAAGTAAAGGGCCGGCTGGCTTGACCGTTAAAGGGTGCTGTAACCCCCAAAGTACACTCCAGTCCAAACCAAAAAAAAATATATTTTCTGTGTTTGTGAATTGTGTGCGCTGTAGCCGCACGTGCATCAACAAAGTAGTGCCAAGCGTGCGCCTGTGTCATAAGTAAAGGGCCGGATGGCTTGACCGTTAAAGGGTACTGTAACCCCCAAAGTACACTCCAGTCCAAACCAAAAAAAAAATTATTTTCTGTGTTTGTGAATTGTGTGCGCAGTAGCCACACGTGCATAAACAAAGTAGTGCCAAGCGTGCGCCTGTGTCATAAGTAAAGGGCCAGCTGGCTTGACCGTTAAAGGGTGCTGTAAGTCCCAAAGTACACTCCAGTCCAAACCAAAAAAAAAAAATATTTTCTGTGTTTGTGAATTGTGTGTGCAGTAGCCGCACGTGCATCAACAAAGTAGTGCCAAGCGTGCGCCTGTGTCATAAGTAAAGGGCCGGCTGGCTTGACCGTTAAAGGGTGCTGTAACCCCCAAAGTACACTCCAGTCCAAACCAAAAAAAAAAATATTTTCTGTGTTTGTGAATTGTGTGCGCAGTAGCCGCACGTGCATCAACAAAGTAGTGCCAAGCGTGCGCCTGTGTCATAAGTAAAGGGCCGGCTGGCCTGACCGTTAAAGGGTGCTGTAACCCCCAAAGTACACTCCAAACCAAATAAAAAATATTTTCTGTGTTTGTGAATTGTGTGCGCAGTAGCCACACGTGCATCAACAAAGTAGTGCCAAGCGTACGCCTGTGTCATAAGTAAAGGGCCGGCTATGTTGACCGTTAAAGGGTGCTGTAACCCCCAAAGTACACTACAAACCAAATAATAAAATATTTTTTCTGTGTTTGTGAATTGTGTGTGCAGTAGCTGCACGTGCATCAACATAGTAGTTCCAAGCGTGCGCCTGTGTCATAAGTAAAGGGCCGGCTGGCTTGACCGTTAAAGGGTGCTGTAACCCCCAAAGTACACTCCAGTCCAAACCAAAAAAAAATATATTTTCTGTGTTTGTGAATTGTGTGCGCTGTAGCCGCACGTGCATCAACAAAGTAGTGCCAAGCGTGCGCCTGTGTCATAAGTAAAGGGCCGGCTGGCTTGACCGTTAAAGGGTACTGTAACCCCCAAAGTACACTCCAGTCCAAACCAAAAAAAAAATTATTTTCTGTGTTTGTGAATTGTGTGCGCAGTAGCCACACGTGCATAAACAAAGTAGTGCCAAGCGTGCGCCTGTGTCATAAGTAAAGGGCCGGCTGGCTTGACCGTTAAAGGGTGCTGTAACTCCCAAAGTACACTCCAGTCCAAACCAAAAAAAAAAAATATTTTCTGTGTTTGTGAATTGTGTGCGCAGTAGCCGCACGTGCATCAACAAAGTAGTGCCAAGCGTGCGCCTGTGTCATAAGTAAAGGGCCGGCTGGCTTGACCGTTAAAGGGTGCTGTAACCCCCAAAGTACACTCCAGTCCAAACCAAAAAAAAAAATATTTTCTGTGTTTGTGAATTGTGTGCGCAGTAGCCGCACGTGCATCAACAAAGTAGTGCCAAGCGTGCGCTGTGTCATAAGTAAAGGGCCGGCTGGCCTGACCGTTAAAGGGTGCTGTAACCCCCAAAGTACACTCCAAACCAAATAAAAAATATTTTCTGTGTTTGTGAATTGTGTGCGCAGTAGCCACACGTGCATCAACAAAGTAGTGCCAAGCGTGCGCCTGTGTCATAAGTAAAGGGCCGGCTATGTTGACCGTTAAAGGGTGCTGTAACCCCCAAAGTACACTACAAACCAAATAATAAAATATTTTTTCTGTGTTTGTGAATTGTGTGCGCAGTAGCTGCACGTGCATCAACATAGTAGTTCCAAGCGTGCACCTGTGTCATAAGTAAAGGGCCAGCTGGCTTGACCGTTAAAGGGTGCTGTAACTCCCAAAGTACACTCCAGTCCAAAAGAAAAAAAAAAATATTTTGTGTGTTTGTGAATTGTGTGCACAGTAGCCGCACGTGCATCAACAAAGTAGTGCCAAGCGTGCGCCTGTGTCATAAGTAAAGGGCCGGCTGGCCTGACCATTAAAGGGTGCTGTAACCCCCAAAGTACACTCCAAACGAAATAATAAAATATTTTTTCTGTGTTTGTGAATTGTGTGCGCAGTAGCTGCACGTGTATCAACAAAGTAGTGCCAAGCGTGCGCCTGTGTCATAAGTAAAGGGCCGGCTGGCTTGACCGTTAAAGGGTGCTGTAACCCCAAAAGTACACTCCAGTACCAACCAAAAAAAAAAATATTTTCTGTGTTTGTGAATTGTGTGCGCAGAAGCCGCACGTGCATCAACAAAGTAGTGCCAAGCGTGCGCCTGTGTCATAAGTAAAGGGCCGGCTGGCTTGACCGTTAAAGGGTGCTGTAACCCCCAAAGTACACTCCAGTCCAAACCAAAAAAAAATATATTTTTTCTGTGTTTGTGAATTGTGTGCGCAGTAGCCGCACGTGCATCAACAAAGTAGTGCCAAGCGTGCGCCTGTGTCATAAGTAAAGGGCCGGCTGGCTTGACCATTAAAGGGTGCTGTAACCCCCAAAGTACACTCCAGTCCAAACCAAAAAAAAAATTATTTTCTGTGTTTGTGAATTGTGTGCGCAGTAGCCGCACGTGCATAAACAAAGTAGTGCCAAGCGTGCGCCTGTATCATAAGTAAAGGGCCGGCTGGCTTGACCGTTAAAGGGTGCTGTAACCCCCAAAGTACACTCCAGTCCAAACCAAAAAAAAAATATTTTATGTGTTTGTGAATTGTGTGCGCAGTAGCCACACGTGCATCAACAAAGTAGTGCCAAGCGTGCGCCTGTGTCATATGTAAAGGGCTGGCTGGCTTGACCGTTAAAGGGTGCTGTAGCTCCCAAAGTACACTCCAGTCCAAACCAAAAAAAAAAAATATTTTCTGTGTTTGTGAATTGTGTGCGCAGTAGCCGCACGTGCATCAACAAAGTAGTGCCAAGCGTGCGCCTGTGTCATAAGTAAAGGGCCGGCTAGCTTGACCGTTAAAGGGTGCTGTAACCCCCAAAGTACACTCCAAACCAAATAACAAAATATTTTTTCTGTGTTTGTGAATTGTGTGCGCAGTAGCTGCACGTGCATCAACAAAGTAGTGCCAAGCGTGCGCCTGTGTCATAAGTAAAGGACCGGCTGGCTTGACCGTTAAAGGGTGCTGTAACCCCCAAAGTACACTCCAGTCCAAACCAAAAAAAAAAATATTTTCTGTGTTTGTGAATTGTGTGCGCAGTAGCCGCACGTGCATCAACAAAGTAGTGCCAAGCGTGCGCCTGTGTCATAAGTAAAGGGCCGGCTGGTTTGAACGTTAAAGAGTGCTGTAACCCCCAAAGTACACTCCAGTTCAAACCAAAAAAAAATATATTTTTTCTGTGTTTGTGAATTGTGTGCGCAGTAGCCTCATGTGCATCAACAAAGTAGTGCCAAGCGTGCGCCTGTGTCATAAGTAAAGGGCCGGCTGGCTTGACCGTTAAAGGGTGCTGTAACCCCCAAAGTACACTCAAAACCAAATAACAAAATATTTTTTCTGTGTTTGTGAATTGTGTGCGCAGTAGCTGCACGTGCATCAACAAAGTAGTGCCAAGCGTGCGCCTGTGTCATAAGTAAAGGGCCGGCTGGCTTGACCGTTAAAGGGTGCTGTAACCCCCAAAGTACACTCCAGTCCAAACCAAAAAAAATTTTTTTTCTGTGTTTGTGAATTGTGTGCGCAGTAGCCGCACGTTCATCAACAAAGTAGTGCCAAGCGTGCGCCTGTGTCATAAGTAAAGGGCCGGCTGGCTTGACCGTTAAAAGGGTGCTGTAACCCCCAAAGTACACTCCAGTCCAAACCAAAAAATAAATTATTTTCTGTGTTTGTGAATTGTGTGCGCAGTAGCCACACGTGCTTCAACTAAGTAGTGCCAAGCGTGCGCCTGTGTCATAAGTAAAGGGCCAGCTGGCTTGACCGTTAAAGGGTGCTGTAACCCCCAAAGTACACTCCAGTCCAAACCAAAAAAAAAAATATTTTCTGTGTTTGTGAATTGTGTGCGCAGTAGCCGCACGTGCATCAACAAAGTAGTGCCAAGCGTGCGCCTGTGTCATAAGTAAAGGGCCGGCTGGCTTGACCATTAAAGGGTGCTGTAACTCCCAAAGTACACTCCAGTCCAAACCAAAAAAAAAAATATTTTCTGTGTTTGTGAATTGTGTGCGCAGTAGCCGCACGTGCATCAACAAAGTAGTGCCAAGCGTGCGCCTGTGTCATAAGTAAAGGGCCGGCTGGCTTGACCGTTAAAGGGTGCTGTAACCCCCAAAGTACACTCCAGTCCAAACCAAAAAAAAAAATATTTTCTGTGTTTGTGAATTGTGTGCGCAGTAGCCGCACGTTCATCAACAAAGTAGTGCCAAGCGTGCGCCTGTGTCATAAGTAAAGGGCCGGCTGGCTTGACCATTAAAGGGTGCTGTAACCCCCAAAGTACACTCCAGTCCAAACCAAAAAAAAAATTATTTTCTGTGTTTGTGAATTGTGTGCGCAGTAGCCGCACGTGCATCAACGAAGTAGTGTAAAGCATGCGCCTGTGTCATAAGTAAAGGGCCGGCTGGCTTGACCGTTAAACGGTGCTGTAACCCCCAAAGTACACTCCAGTCCAAACCAAAAAAAATAATAATTTCTGTGTTTGTGAATTGTGTGCGCAGTAGCCGCACGTGCATCAACAAAGTAGTGCCAAGCGTGCGCCTGTGTCATAAGTAAAGGGCCGGCTGGCTTGACCATTAAAGGGTGCTGTAACCCCCAAAGTACACTCCAGTCCAAACCAAAAAAAAAAATATTTTCTGTGTTTGTGAATTGTGTGCGCAGTAGCCGCACGTGCATCAACAAAGTAGTGCCAAGCGTGCGCCTGTGTCATAAGTAAAGGGCCAGCTGGCTTGACCATTAAAGGGTGCTGTAACCCCCAAAGTACACTCCAAACCAAATAACAAAATATTTTTTCTGTGTTTGTGAAATGTGTGCGTAGTAGCTGCACGTGCATCAACAAAGTAGTGCCAAGCGTGCGCCTGTGTCATAAGTAAAGGGCCGGCTGTCTTGACCGTTAAAGGGTGCTGTAACCCCCAAAGTACACTCCAAACCAAAAAAATATATATTTTCTGTGTTTGTGAATTGTGTGCGCAGTAGCCGCACGTGCATAAACAAAGTAGTGCCAAGGGTGCGCCTGTGTCATAAGTAAAGGGCCGGCTGGCTTGACCGTTAAAGGGTGCTGTAACCCCCAAAGTACACTCCAGTCCAAACCAAAAAAAAAAATATTTTCTGTGTTTGTGAATTGTGTGCGCAGTAGCCGCACGTGCATCAACAAAGTAGTGCCAAGCGTGCGCCTGTGTTATAAGTAAAGGGCCGGCTGGCTTGACCGATAAAGGGTGCTGTAACCCCCAAAGTACATTCCAAACCAAATAACAAAATATTTTTTCTGTGTTTGTGAATTGTGTGCGCAGTAGCTGCACGTGCGTCAACAAAGCAGTGCCAAGCGTGCGCCTGTGTCATTAGTAAAGGGCTGGCTGGCTTGACCGTTAAAGGGTAATGTAACTCCCAAAGTACACTCCAGTCCAAACAAAAAAAAAAAAATATTTTCTGTGTTTGTGAATTGTGTGCGCAGTAGCCGCACGTGCATCAACAAAGTAGTGCCAAGCGTGCGCCTGTGTCATAAGTAAAGGGCCGGCTGGCTTGACCGTTAAAGGGTGCTGTAACTCCCAAAGTACACTCCAGTCCAAACCAATAAAAAAAATATTTTGTGTGTTTGTGAATTGTGTGCGCAGTAGCCGCACGTGCATCAACAAAGTAGTGCCAAGCGTGCGCCTGTGTCATAAGTAAAGGGCCGGCTGGCCTGACCGTTAAAGGGTGCTGTAACCCCCAAAGTACACTCCAAACCAAATAAAAAATATTTTCTGTGTTTGTGAATTGTGTGCGCAGTAGCCACACGTGCATCAACAAAGTAGTGCCAAGCGTGCGCCTGTGTCATAAGTAAAGGGCCGGCTAGCTTGACCGTTAAAGGGTGCTGTAACCCCCAAAGTACCCTCCAAACCAAATAATAAAATATTTTTTCTGTGTTTGTGAATTGTGTGCGCAGTAGCTGCACGTGCATCAACAAAGTAGTGCCAAGCGTGCGCCTGTGTCATAAGTAAAGGGCCGGCTGGCTTGACCGTTAAAGGGTGCTGTAACCCCCAAAGTACACTCCAGTCCAAACCAAAAAAAAAAATATTTTCTGTGTTTGTGAATTGTGTGCGCAGTAGCCGCACGTGCATCAACAAAGTAGTGCCAAGCGTGCGCCTGTGTCATAAGTAAAGGGCCGGCTGGCTTGACCGTTAAAGGGTGCTGTAACCCCCAAAGTACACTCCAGTCCAAACCAAAAAAATATATTTTTTTTCTGTGTTTGTGAATTGTGTGTGCAGTAGCCGCACGTGCATCAACAAAGTAGTGCCAAGCGTGCGCCTGTGTCATAAGTAAAGGGCCGGCTGGCTTGACCGTTAAAGGATGCTGTAACCCCCAAAGTACACTCCAAACCAAATAACAAAATATTTTTTCTGTGTTTGTGAATTGTGTGCGCAGTAGCTGCACGTGCATCAACAAAGTAGTGCCAAGCGTGCGCCTGTGTCATAAGTAAAGGACCGGCTGGCTTGACCGTTAAAGGGTGCTGTAACCCCCAAAGTACACTCCAGTCTTAACCAAAAAAAAAAATATTTTCTGTGTTTGTGAATTGTGTGCGCAGTAGCCGCACGTGCATCAACAAAGTATTGCCAAGCGTGCGCCTGTGTCATAAGTAAAGGGCCGGCTGGCTTGAACGTTAAAGGGTGCTGTAACCCCCAAAGTACACTCCAGTTCAAACCAAAAAAAAATATATTTTTTCTGTGTTTGTGAATTGTGTGCGCAGTAGCCTCATGTGCATCAACAAAGTAGTGCCAAGCGTGCGCCTGTGTCATAAGTAAAGGGCCGGCTGGCTTGACCGTTAAAGGGTGCTGTAACCCCCAAAGTACACTCAAAACCAAATAACAAAATATTTTTTCTGTGTTTGTGAATTGTGTGTGCAGTAGCCGCACGTGCATCAACAAAATAGTGCCAAGCGTGCGCCTGTGTCATAAGTAAAGGGCCGGCTGGCTTGACCGTTAAAGGGTGCTGTAACCCCCAAAGTACACTCCAAACCAAATAACAAAATATTTTTTCTGTGTTTGTGAATTGTGTGCGCAGTAGCTGCACGTGCATCAACAAAGTAGTGCCAAGCGTGCGCCTGTGTCATAAGTAAAGGACCGGCTGGCTTGACCGTTAAAGGGTGCTGTAACCCCCAAAGTACACTCCAGTCTTAACCAAAAAAAAAAATATTTTCTGTGTTTGTGAATTGTGTGCGCAGTAGCCGCACGTGCATCAACAAAGTAGTGCCAAGCGTGCGCCTGTGTCATAAGTAAAGGGCCGGCTGGCTTGAACGTTAAAGGGTGCTGTAACCCCCAAAGTACACTCCAGTTCAAACCAAAAAAAAATATATTTTTTCTGTGTTTGTGAATTGTGTGCGCAGTAGCCTCATGTGCATCAACAAAGTAGTGCCAAGCGTGCGCCTGTGTCATAAGTAAAGGGCCGGCTGGTTTGACCGTTAAAGGGTGCTGTAACCCCCAAAGTACACTCAAAACCAAATAACAAAATATTTTTTCTGTGTTTGTGAATTGTGTGCGCAGTAGCTGCACGTGCATCAACAAAGTAGTGCCAAGCGTGCGCCTGTGTCATAAGTAAAGGGCTGGCTGGCTTGACTGTTAAAGGGTGCTGTAACCCCCAAAGTACACTCCAGTCCAAACCAAAAAAATTTTTTTTTCTGTGTTTGTGAATTGTGTGCGCAGTAGCCGCACGTTCATCAACAAAGTAGTGCCAAGCGTGCGCCTGTGTCATAAGTAAAGGGCCGGCTGGCTTGACCGTTAAAAGGGTGCTGTAACCCCCAAAGTACACTCCAGTCCAAACCAAAAAAAAAATTATTTTCTGTGTTTGTGAATTGTGTGCGCAGTAGCCACACGTGCTTCAACAAAGTAGTGCCAAGCATGCGCCTGTGTCATAAGTAAAGGGCCAGCTGGCTTGACCGTTAAAGGGTGCTGTAACCCCCAAAGTACACTCCAGTCCAAACCAAAAAAAAATATATTTTCTGTGTTTGTGAATTGTGTGCGCAGTAGCCGCACGTGCATCAACAAAGTAGTGCCAAGCGTGCGCCTGTGTCATAAGTAAAGGGCCGGCTGGCTTGACCGTTAAAGGGTGCTGTAACTCCCAAAGTACACTCCAGTCCAAACCAAAAAAAAAAATATTTTCTGTGTTTGTGAATTGTGTGCGCAGTAGCCGCACGTGCATCAACAAAGTAGTGCCAAGCGTGCGCCTGTGTCATAAGTAAAGGGCCGGCTGGCTTGACCGTTAAAGGGTGCTGTAACCCCCAAAGTACACTCCAGTCCAAACCAAAAAAAAAATTATTTTCTGTGTTTGTGAATTGTGTGCGCAGTAGCCACACGTGCTTCAACAAAGTAGTGCCAAGCGTGCGCCTGTGTCATAAGTAAAGGGCCAGCTGGCTTGACCGTTAAAGGGTGCTGTAACCCCCAAAGTACACCCCAGTCCAAACCAAAAAAAAAATTATTTTCTGTGTTTGTGAATTGTGTGCGCAGTAGCCACACGTGCTTCAACAAAGTAGTGCCAAGCGTGCGCCTGTGTCATAAGTAAAGGGACAGCTGGCTTGACCGTTAAAGGGTGCTGTAACCCCCAAAGTACACTCCAGTCCAAACCAAAAAAAAATATATTTTCTGTGTTTGTGAATTGTGTGCGCAGTAGCCGCACGTGCATCAACAAAGTAGTGCCAAGCGTGCGCCTGTGTCATAAGTAAAGGGCCGGCTGGCTTGACCGTTAAAGGGTGCTGTAACTCCCAAAGTACACTCCAGTCCAAACCAAAAAAAAAAATATTTTCTGTGTTTGTGAATTGTGTGCGCAGTAGCCGCACGTGCATCAACAAAGTAGTGCCAAGCGTGCGCCTGTGTCATAAGTAAAGGGCCGGCTGGCTTGACCGTTAAAGGGTGCTGTAACCCCCAAAGTACACTCCAGTCCAAACCAAAAAAATATATATTTTCTGTTTGTGAATTGTGTGCGCAGTAGCCGCACGTGCATCAACAAAGTAGTGCCAAGAGTGCGCATGTGTCATAAGTAAAGGGCCGGCTGGCTTGACCGTTAAAGGGTGCTGTAACTCCCAAAGTACACTCCAGTCCAAACCAAAAAAAAAAATATTTTCTGTGTTTGTGAATTGTGTGCGCAGTAGCCGCACGTGCATCAACAAAGTAGTGCCAAGCGTGCGCCTGTGTCATAAGTAAAGGGCCGGCTGGCTTGACCGTTAAAGGGTGCTGTAACCCCCAAAGTACACTCCAGTCCAAACCAAAAAAAAAAATATTTTCTGTGTTTGTGAATTGTGTGCGCAGTAGCCGCACGTTCATCAACAAAGTAGTGCCAAGCGTGCGCCTGTGTCATAAGTAAAGGGCTGGCTGGCTTGACCATTAAAGGGTGCTGTAACCCCCAAAGTACACTCCAGTCCAAACCAAAAAAAAAATTATTTTCTGTGTTTGTGAATTGTGTGCGCAGTAGCCGCACGTGCATCAACGAAGTAGTGTAAAGCATGCGCCTGTGTCATAAGTAAAGGGCCGGCTGGCTTGACCGTTAAACGGTGCTGTAACCTCCAAAGTACACTCCAGTCCAAACCAAAAAAAAAAATATTTTCTGTGTTTGTGAATTGTGTACGCAGTAGCCGCATGTGCATCAACAAAGTAGTGCCAAGCGTGCGCCTGTGTCATAAGTAAAGGGCTGGCTGGCTTGACCGTTAAAGGGTGCTGTAGCTCCCAAAGTACACTCCAGTCCAAACCAAAAAAAAAAAATATTTTCTGTGTTTGTGAATTGTGTGCGCAGTAGCCGCACGTGCATCAACAAAGTAGTGCCAAGCGTGCGCCTGTGTCATAAGTAAAGGGCCGGCTAGCTTGACCGTTAAAGGGTGCTGTAACCCCCAAAGTACACTCCAAATCAAATAACAAAATATTTTTTCTGTGTTTGTGAATTGTGTGCGCAGTAGCTGCACGTGCATCAACAAAGTAGTGCCAAGCGTGCGCCTGTGTCATAAGTAAAGGACCGGCTGGCTTGACCGTTAAAGGGTGCTGTAACCCCCAAAGTACACTCCAGTCCAAACCAAAAAAAAAAATATTTTCTGTGTTTGTGAATTGTGTGCGCAGTAGCTGCACGTGCATCAACAAAGTAGTGCCAAGCGTGCGCCTGTGTCATAAGTAAAGGGCCGGCTGGCTTGAACGTTAAAGGGTGCTGTAACCCCCAAAGTACACTCCAGTTCAAACCAAAAAAATATATATTTTTTCTGTGTTTGTGAATTGTGTGCGCAGTAGCCTCATGTGCATCAACAAAGTAGTGCCAAGCGTGCGCCTGTGTCATAAGTAAAGGGCCGGCTGGCTTGACCGTTAAAGGGTGCTGTAACCCCCAAAGTACACTCAAAACCAAATAACAAAATATTTTTTCTGTGTTTGTGAATTGTGTGCGCAGTAGCTGCACGTGCATCAACAAAGTAGTGCCAAGTGTGCGCCTGTGTCATAAGTAAAGGGCCGGGTGGCTTGACCGTTAAAGGGTGCTGTAACCCCCAAAGTACACTCCAAACGAAAAAAAATATATATTTTCTGTGTTTGTGAATTGTGTGCGCAGTAGCCGCACGTGCATAAACAAAGTAGTGCCAAGGGTGCGCCTGTGTCATAAGTAAAGGGCCGGCTGGCTTGACCGTTAAAGGGTGCTGTAACCCCCAAAGTACACTCTAGTCCAAACCAAAAAAAAAAATATTTTCTGTGTTTGTGAATTGTGTGCGCAGTAGCCGCACGTGCATCAACAAAGTAGTGCCAAGCGTGCGCCTGTGTTATAAGTAAAGGGCCAGCTGGCTTGACCGATAAAGGGTGCTGTAACCCGCAAAGTACATTCCAAACCAAATAACAAAATATTTTTTCTGTGTTTGTGAATTGTGTGCGCAGTAGCTGCACGTGCATCAACAAAGCAGTGCCAAGCGTGCACCTGTGTCATTAGTAAAGGGCCGGCTGGCTTGACCGTTAAAGGGTAATGTAACTCCCAAAGTACACTCCAGTCCAAACAAAAAAAATAAATATTTTCTGTGTTTGTGAATTGTGTGCGCAGTAGCCGCACGTGCATCAACAAAGTAGTGCCAAGCGTGCGCCTGTGTCATAAGTAAAGGGCCGGCTGGCTTGACCGTTAAAGGGTGCTGTAACTCCCAAAGTACACTCCAGTCCAAACCAATAAAAAAAATATTTTGTGTGTTTGTGAATTGTGTGCGCAGTAGCCGCACGTGCATCAACAAAGTAGTGCCAAGCGTGCGCCTGTGTCATAAGTAAAGGGCCGGCTGGCCTGACCGTTAAAGGGTGCTGTAACCCCCAAAGTACACTCCAAACCAAATAAAAAATATTTTCTGTGTTTGTGAATTGTGTGCGCAATAGCCACACGTGCATCAACAAAGTAGTGCCAAGCGTGCGCCTGTGTCATAAGTAAAGGGCCAGCTAGCTTGACCGTTAAAGGGTGCTGTAACCCCCAAAGTACCCTCCAAACCAAATAATAAAATATTTTTTCTGTGTTTGTGAATTGTGTGCGCAGTAGCTGCACGTGCATCAACAAAGTAGTGCCAAGCGTGCGCCTGTGTCATAAGTAAAGGGCCGGCTGGCTTGACCGTTAAAGGGTGCTGTAACCCCCAAAGTACACTCCAGTCCAAACCAAAAAAAAAAATATTTTCTGTGTTTGTGAATTGTGTGCGCAGTAGCCACACGTGCATCAACAAAGTAGTGCCAAGCGTGCGCCTGTGTCATAAGTAAAGGGCCGGCTGGCTTGACCGTTAAAGGGTGCTGTAACCCCCAAAGTACACTCCAAACCAAATAACAAAATATTTTTTCTGTGTTTGTGAATTGTGTGCGCAGTAGCTGCACGTGCATCAACAAAGTAGTGCCAAGCGTGCGCCTGTGTCATAAGTAAAGGACCGGCTGGCTTGACCGTTAAAGGGTGCTGTAACCCCCAAAGTACACTCCAGTCTTAACCAAAAAAAAAAATATTTTCTGTGTTTGTGAATTGTGTGCGCAGTAGCCGCACGTGCATCAACAAAGTAGTGCCAAGCATGCGCCTGTGTCATAAGTAAAGGGCCGGCTGGCTTGAATGTTAAAGGGTGCTGTAACCCCCAAAGTACACTCCAGTTCAAACCAAAAAAATATATATTTTTTCTGTGTTTGTGAATTGTGTGCGCAGTAGCCTCATGTGCATCAACAAAGTAGTGCCAAGCGTGCGCCTGTGTCATAAGTAAAGGGCCGGCTGGCTTGACCGTTAAAGGGTGCTGTAACCCCCAAAGTACACTCAAAACCAAATAACAAAATATTTTTTCTGTGTTTGTGAATTGTGTGCGCAGTAGCTGCACGTGCATCAACAAAGTAGTGCCAAGCGTGCGCCTGTGTCATAAGTAAAGGGCTGGCTGGCTTGACCGTTAAAGGGTGCTGTAACCCCCAAAGTACACTCCAGTCCAAACCAAAAAAAAATTTTTTTCTGTGTTTGTGAATTGTTTGCGCAGTAGCCGCACGTTCATCAACAAAGTAGTGCCAAGCGTGCGCCTGTGTCATAAGTAAAGGGCCGGCTGGCTTGACCGTTAAAAGGGTGCTGTAACCCCCAAAGTACACTCCAGTCCAAACCAAAAAAAAAATTATTTTCTGTGTTTGTGAATTGTGTGCGCAGTAGCCACACGTGCTTCAACAAAGTAGTGCCAAGCGTGCGCCTGTGTCATAAGTAAAGGGCCAGCTGGCTTGACCGTTAAAGGGTGCTGTAACCCCCAAAGTACACTCCAGTCCAAACCAAAAAAAAAATATTTTCTGTGTTTGTGAATTGTGTGCGCAGTAGCCGCACGTGCATCAACAAAGTAGTGCCAAGCGTGCGCCTGTGTCATAAGTAAAGGGCCGGCTGGCTTGACCGTTAAAGGGTGCTGTAACTCCCAAAGTACACTCCAGTCCAAACCAAAAAAAAAAATATTTTCTGTGTTTGTGAATTGTGTGCGCAGTAGCCGCACGTGCATCAACAAAGTAGTGCCAAGCGTGCGCCTGTGTCATAAGTAAAGGGCCGGCTGGCTTGACCATTAAAGGGTGCTGTAACCTCCAAAGTACACTCCAGTCCAAACCAAAAAAATATATATTTTCTGTTTGTGAATTGTGTGAGCAGTAGCCGCACGTGCATCAACAAAGTAGTGCCAAGCGTGCGCATGTGTCATAAGTAAAGGGCCGGCTGGCTTGACCGTTAAAGGGTGCTGTAACTCCCAAAGTACACTCCAGTCCAAACCAAAAAATAAAATATTTTCTGTGTTTGTGAATTGTGTGCGCAGTAGCCGCACGTGCATCAACAAAGTAGTGCCAAGCGTGTGCCTGTGTCATAAGTAAAGGGCCGGCTGGCTTGACCGTTAAAGGGTGCTGTAACCCGCAAAGTACACTCCAGTCCAAACCAAAAAAAAAAATATTTTCTGTGTTTGTGAATTGTGTGCGCAGTAGCCGCACGTTCATCAACAAAGTAGTGCCAAGCGTGCGCCTGTGTCATAAGTAAAGGGCCGGCTGGCTTGACCATTAAAGAGTGCTGTAACCCCCAAAGTACACTCCAGTCCAAACCAAAAAAAAAATTATTTTCTGTGTTTGTGAATTGTGTGCGCAGTAGCCGCACGTGCATCAACGAAGTAGTGTAAAGCATGCGCCTGTGTCATAAGTAAAGGGCCGGCTGGCTTGACCGTTAAACGGTGCTGTAACCCCCAAAGTACACTCCAGTCCAAACCAAAAAAAAAAATATTTTCTGTGTTTGTGAATTGTGTACGCAGTAGCCGCATGTGCATCAACAAAGTAGTGCCAAGCGTGCGCCTGTGTCATAAGTAAAGGGCTGGCTGGCTTGACCATTAAAGGGTGCTGTAGCTCCCAAAGTACACTCCAGTCCAAACCAAAAAAAAAAAATATTTTCTGTGTTTGTGAATTGTGTGCGCAGTAGCCGCACGTGCATCAACAAAGTAGTGCCAAGCGTGCGCCTGTGTCATAAGTAAAGGGCCGGCTAGCTTGACCGTTAAAGGGTGCTGTAACCCCCAAAGTACACTCCAAACCAAATAACAAAATATTTTTTCTGTGTTTGTGAATTGTGTGCGCAGTAGCTGCACGTGCATCAACAAAGTAGTGCCAAGCGTGCGCCTGTGTCATAAGTAAAGGACCGGCTGGCTTGACCGTTAAAGGGTGCTGTAACCCCCAAAGTACACTCCAGTCCAAACCAAAAAAAAAAATATTTTCTGTGTTTGTGAATTGTGTGCGCAGTAGCCGCACGTGCATCAACAAAGTAGTGCCAAGCGTGCGCCTGTGTCATAAGTAAAGGGCCGGCTGGCTTGAACGTTAAAGGGTGCTGTAACCCCCAAAGTACACTCCAGTTCAAACCAAAAAAATATATATTTTTTCTGTGTTTGTGAATTGTGTGCGCAGTAGCCTCATGTGCATCAACAAAGTAGTGCCAAGCGTGCGCCTGTGTCATAAGTAAAGGGCCGGCTGGCTTGACCGTTAAAGGGTGCTGTAACCCCCAAAGTACACTCAAAACCAAATAACAAAATATTTTTTCTGTGTTTGTGAATTGTGTGCGCAGTAGCTGCACGTGCATCAACAAAGTAGTGCCAAGCGTGCGCCTGTGTCATAAGTAAAGGGCCGGCTGGCTTGACCGTTAAAGGGTGCTGTAACCCCCAAAGTACACTCCAGTCCAAACCAAAAAAATTTTTTTTTCTGTGTTTGTGAATTGTGTGCGCAGTAGCCGCACGTTCATCAACAAAGTAGTGCCAAGCGTGCGCCTGTGTCATAAGTAAAGGGCCGGCTGGCTTGACCGTTAAAAGGGTGCTGTAACCCCCAAAGTACACTCCAGTCCAAACCAAAAAAAAAATTATTTTCTGTGTTTGTGAATTGTGTGCGCAGTAGCCACACGTGCTTCAACAAAGTAGTGCCAAGCGTGCGCCTGTGTCATAAGTAAAGGGCCAGCTGGCTTGACCGTTAAAGGGTGCTGTAACCCCCAAAGTACACTCCAGTCCAAACCAAAAAAAAAAATATTTTCTGTGTTTGTGAATTGTGTGCGCAGTAGCCGCACGTGCATCAACAAAGTAGTGCCAAGCGTGCGCCTGTGTCATAAGTAAAGGGCCGGCTGGCTTGACCGTTAAAGGGTGCTGTAACTCCCAAAGTACACTCCAGTCCAAACCAAAAAAAAATATATTTTCTGTGTTTGTGAATTGTGTGCGCAGTAGCCGCACGTGCATCAACAAAGTAGTGCCAAGCGTGCGCCTGTGTCATAAGTAAAGGGCCGGCTGGCTTGACCATTAAAGGGTGCTGTAACCCCCAAAGTACACTCCAGTCCAAACCAAAAAAATATATATTTTCTGTTTGTGAATTGTGTGCGCAGTAGCCGCACGTGCATCAACAAAGTAGTGCCAAGCGTGCGCATGTGTCATAAGTAAAGGGCCGGCTGGCTTGACCGTTAAATGGTGCTGTAACTCCCAAAGTACACTCCAGTCCAAACCAAAAAAAAAAATATTTTCTGTGTTTGTGAATTGTGTGCGCAGTAGCCGCACGTGCATCAACAAAGTAGTGCCAAGAGTGCGCCTGTGTCATAAGTAAAGGGCCGGCTGGCTTGACCGTTAAAGGGTGCTGTAACCCCCAAAGTACACTCCAGTCCAAACCAAAAAAAAAAATATTTTCTGTGTTTGTGAATTGTGTGCGCAGTAGCCGCACGTTCATCAACAAAGTAGTGCCAAGCGTGCGCCTGTGTCATAAGTAAAGGGCTGGCTGGATTGACCATTAAAGGGTGCTGTAACCCCCAAAGTACACTCCAGTCCAAACCAAAAAAAAAATTATTTTCTGTGTTTGTGAATTGTGTGCGCAGTAGTCGCACGTGCATCAACGAAGTAGTGTAAAGCATGCGCCTGTGTCATAAGTAAAGGGCCAGCTGGCTTGACCGTTAAACGGTGCTGTAACCCCCAAAGTACACTCCAGTCCAAACCAAAAAAAAAAAAATTTCTGTGTTTGTGAATTGTGTGCGCAGTAGCCGCACGTGCATCAACAAAGTAGTGCCAAGCGTGCGCCTGTGTCATAAGTAAAGGGCCGGCTGGCTTGACCATTAAAGGGTGCTGTAACCCCCAAAGTACACTCCAGTCCAAACCAAAAAAAAAAATATTTTCTGTGTTTGTGAATTGTGTGCGCAGTAGCCGCACGTGCATCAACAAAGTAGTGCCAAGCGTGCGCCTGTGTCATAAGTAAAGGGCCAGCTGGCTTGACCATTAAAGGGTGCTGTAACCCCCAAAGTACACTCCAAACCAAATAACAAAATATTTTTTCTGTGTTTGTGAAATGTGTGCGCAGTAGCTGCACGTGCATCAACAAAGTAGTGCCAAGCGTGCGCCTTTGTCATAAGTAAAGGGCCGGCTGGCTTGACCGTTAAAGGGTGCTGTAACCCCCAAAGTACACTCCAAACCAAAAAAATATATATTTTCTGTGTTTGTGAATTGTGTGCGCAGTAGCCGCACGTGCATAAACAAAGTAGTGCCAAGGGTGCGCCTGTGTCATAAGTAAAGGGCCGGCTGGCTTGACCGTTAAAGGGTGCTGTAACCCCCAAAGTACACTCCAGTCCAAACCAAAAAAAAAAATATTTTCTGTGTTTGTGAATTGTGTGCGCAGTAGCCGCACGTGCATCAACAAAGTAGTGCCAAGCGTGCGCCTGTGTTATAAGTAAAGGGCCGGCTGGCTTGACCGATAAAGGGTGCTGTAACCCCCAAAGTACATTCCAAACCAAATAACAAAATATTTTTTCTGTGTTTGTGAATTGTGTGCGCAGTAGCTGCACGTGCATCAACAAAGCAGTGCCAAGCGTGCGCCTGTGTCATTAGTAAAGGCCGGCTGGCTTGACCGTTAAAGGGTAATGTAACTCCCAAAGTACACTCCAGTCCAAACAAAAAAAATAAATATTTTCTGTGTTTGTGAATTGTGTGCGCAGTAGCCGCACGTGCATCAACAAAGTAGTGCCAAGCGTGCGCCTGTGTCATAAGTAAAGGGCCGGCTGGCTTGACCGTTAAAGGGTGCTGTAACTCCCAAAGTACACTCCAGTCCAAACCAATAAAAAAAATATTTTGTGTGTTTGTGAATTGTGTGCGCAGTAGCCGCACGTGCATCAACAAAGTAGTGCCAAGCGTGCGCCTGTGTCATAAGTAAAGGGCCGGCTGGCCTGACCGTTAAAGGGTGCTGTAACCCCCAAAGTACACTCCAAACCAAATAAAAAATATTTTCTGTGTTTGTGAATTGTGTGCGCAGTAGCCACACGTGCATCAACAAAGTAGTGCCAAGCGTGCGCCTGTGTCATAAGTAAAGGGCCGGCTAGCTTGACCGTTAAAGGGTGCTGTAACCCCCAAAGTACCCTCCAAACCAAATAATAAAACATTTTTTCTGTGTTTGTGAATTGTGTGCACAGTAGCTGCACGTGCATCAACAAAGTAGTGCCAAGCGTGCGCCTGTGTCATAAGTAAAGGGCCGGCTGGCTTGACCGTTAAAGGGTGCTGTAACCCCCAAAGTACACTTCAGTCCAAACCAAAAAAAAAAATATTTTCTGTGTTTGTGAATTGTGTGCGCAGTAGCCGCACGTGCATCAACAAAGTAGTGCCAAGCGTGCGCCTGTGTCATAAGTAAAGGGCCGGCTGGCTTGACCGTTAAAGGGTGCTGTAACCCCCAAAGTACACTCCAGTCCAAACCAAAAAAATATATATTTTTTCTGTGTTTGTGAATTGTGTGTGCAGTAGCCGCACGTGCATCAACAAAGTAGTGCCAAGCGTGCGCCTGTGTCATAAGTAAAGGGCCGGCTGGCTTGACCGCTAAAGTGTGCTGTAACCCCCAAAGTACACTCCAAACCAAATAACAAAATATTTTTTCTGTGTTTGTGAATTGTGTGCGCAGTAGCTGCACGTGCATCAACAAAGTAGTGCCAAGCGTGCGCCTGTGTCATAAGTAAAGGACCGGCTGGCTTGACCGTTAAAGGGTGCTGTAACCCCCAAAGTACACTCCAGTCTTAACCAAAAAAAAAAATATTTTCTGTGTTTGTGAATTGTGTGCGCAGTAGCCGCACGTGCATCAACAAAGTAGTGCCAAGCGTGCGCCTGTGTCATAAGTAAAGGGCCGGCTGGCTTGAACGTTAAAGGGTGCTGTAACCCCCAAAGTACACTCCAGTTCAAACCAAAAAAATATATATTTTTTCTGTGTTTGTGAATTGTGTGCGCAGTAGCCTCATGTGCATCAACAAAGTAGTGCCAAGCGTGCGCCTGTGTCATAAGTAAAGGGCCGGCTGGCTTGACCGTTAAAGGGTGCTGTAACCCCCAAAGTACACTCAAAACCAAATAACAAAATATTTTTTCTGTGTTTGTGAATTGTGTGCGCAGTAGCTGCACGTGCATCAACAAAGTAGTGCCAAGCGTGCGCCTGTGTCATAAGTAAAGGGCTGGCTGGCTTGACCGTTAAAGGGTGCTGTAACCCCCAAAGTACACTCCAGTCCAAACCAAAAAAATTTTTTTTTCTGTGTTTGTGAATTGTGTGCGCAGTAGCCGCACGTTCATCAACAAAGTAGTGCCAAGCGTGCGCCTGTGTCATAAGTAAAGGGCCGGCTGGCTTGACCGTTAAAAGGGTGCTGTAACCCCCAAAGTACACTCCAGTCCAAACCAAAAAAAAAATTATTTTCTGTGTTTGTGAATTGTGTGCGCAGTAGCCACACGTGCTTCAACAAAGTAGTGCCAAGCGTGCGCCTGTGTCATAAGTAAAGGGCCAGCTGGCTTGACCGTTAAAGGGTGCTGTAACCCCCAAAGTACACTCCAGTCCAAACCAAAAAAAAAAATATTTTCTGTGTTTGTGAATTGTGTGCGCAGTAGTCGCACGTGCATCAACAAAGTAGTGCCAAGCGTGCGCCTGTGTCATAAGTAAAGGGCCGGCTGGCTTGACCGTTAAAGGGTGCTGTAACTCCCAAAGTACACTCCAGTCCAAACCAAAAAAAAAAATATTTTCTGTGTTTGTGAATTGTGTGCGCAGTAGCCGCACGTGCTTCAACAAAGTAGTGCCAAGCATGTGCCTGTGTCATAAGTAAAGGGCCGGCTGGCTTGACCGTTAAAGGGTGCTGTAACCCCCAAAGTACACTCCAGTCCAAACCAAAAAAATATATATTTTCTGTTTGTGAATTGTGTGCGCAGTAGCCGCACGTGCATCAACAAAGTAGTGCCAAGCGTGCGCATGTGTCATAAGTAAAGGGCCGGCTGGCTTGACCGTTAAAGGGTGCTGTAACTCCCAAAGTACACTCCAGTCCAAACCAAAAAAAAAAATATTTTCTGTGTTTGTGAATTGTGTGCGCAGTAGCCGCACGTGCATCAACAAAGTAGTGCCAAGCGTGCGCCTGTGTCATAAGTAAAGGGCCGGCTGGCTTGACCGTTAAAGGGTGCTGTAACCCCCAAAGTACACTCCAGTCCAAACCAAAAAAAAAAATATTTTCTGTGTTTGTGAATTGTGTGCGCAGTAGCCGCACGTTCATCAACAAAGTAGTGCCAAGCGTGCGCCTGTGTCATAAGTAAAGGGCCGGCTGGCTTGACCATTAAAGGGTGCTGTAACCCCCAAAGTACACTCCAGTCCAAACCAAAAAAAAAATTATTTTCTGTGTTTGTGAATTGTGTGCGCAGTAGCCGCACGTGCATCAACGAAGTAGTGTAAAGCATGCGCCTGTGTCATAAGTAAAGGGCCGGCTGGCTTGACCGTTAAACGGTGCTGTAACCCCCAAAGTACACTCCAGTCCAAACCAAAAAAAAAAATATTTTCTGTGTTTGTGAATTGTGTACGCAGTAGCCGCATGTGCATCAACAAAGTAGTGCCAAGCGTGCGCCTGTGTCATAAGTAAAGGGCTGGCTGGCTTGACCATTAAAGGGTGCTGTAGCTCCCAAAGTACACTCCAGTCCAAACCAAAAAAAAAAAATATTTTCTGTGTTTGTGAATTGTGTGCGCAGTAGCCGCACTTGCATCAACAAAGTAGTGCCAAGCGTGCGCCTGTGTCATAAGTAAAGGGCCGGCTAGCTTGACCGTTAAAGGGTGCTGTAACCCCCAAAGTACACTCCAAACCAAATAACAAAATATTTTTTCTGTGTTTGTGAATTGTGTGCGCAGTAGCTGCACGTGCATCAACAAAGTAGTGCCAAGCGTGCGCCTGTGTCATAAGTAAAGGACCGGCTGGCTTGACCGTTAAAGGGTGCTGTAACCCCCAAAGTACACTCCAGTCCAAACCAAAAAAAAAAATATTTTCTGTGTTTGTGAATTGTGTGCGCAGTAGCCGCACGTGCATCAACAAAGTAATGCCAAGCGTGCGCCTGTGTCATAAGTAAAGGGCCGGCTGGCTTGAACGTTAAAGGGTGCTGTAACCCCCAAAGTACACTCCAGTTCAAACCAAAAAAATATATATTTTTTCTGTGTTTGTGAATTGTGTGCGCAGTAGCCTCATGTGCATCAACAAAGTAGTGCCAAGCGTGCGCCTGTGTCATAAGTAAAGGGCCGGCTGGCTTGACCGTTAAAGGGTGCTGTAACCCCCAAAGTACACTCAAAACCAAATAACCAAATATTTTTTCTGTGTTTGTGAATTGTGTGCGCAGTACTGCACGTGCATCAACAAAGTAGTGCCAAGCGTGCGCCTGTGTCATAAGTAAAGGGCCGGCTGGCTTTACCGTTAAAGGGTGCTGTAACCCCCAAAGTACACTCCAGTCCAAACCAAAAAAATTTTTTTTTCTGTGTTTGTGAATTGTGTGCGCAGTAGCCGCACGTTCATCAACAAAGTAGTGCCAAGCGTGCGCCTGTGTCATAAGTAAAGGGCCGGCTGGCTTGACCGTTAAAAGGGTGCTGTAACCCCCAAAGTACACTCCAGTCCAAACCAAAAAAAAAATTATTTTCTGTGTTTGTGAATTGTGTGCGCAGTAGCCACACGTGCTTCAACAAAGTAGTGCCAAGCATGCGCCTGTGTCATAAGTAAAGGGCCAGCTGGCTTGACCGTTAAAGGGTGCTGTAACCCCCAAAGTACACTCCAGTCCAAACCAAAAAAAAAAATATTTTCTGTGTTTGTGAATTGTGTGCGCAGTAGCCGCACGTGCATCAACAAAGTAGTGCCAAGCATGCGCCTGTGTCATAAGTAAAGGGCCGGCTGGCTTGACCGTTAAAGGGTGCTGTAACTCCCAAAGTACACTCCAGTCCAAACCAAAAAAAAAAATATTTTCTGTGTTTGTGAATTGTGTGCGCAGTAGCCGCACGTGCATCAACAAAGTAGTGCCAAGAGTGCGCCTGTGTCATAAGTAAAGGGCCGGCTGGCTTGACCGTTAAAGGGTGCTGTAACCCCCAAAGTACACTCCAGTCCAAACCAAAAAAAAAAATATTTTCTGTGTTTGTGAATTGTGTGCGCAGTAGCCGCACGTTCATCAACAAAGTAGTGCCAAGCGTGCGCCTGTGTCATAAGTAAAGGGCTGGCTGGCTTGACCATTAAAGGGTGCTGTAACCCCCAAAGTACACTCCAGTCCAAACCAAAAAAAAAATTATTTTCTGTGTTTGTAAATTGTGTGCGCAGTAGCCGCACGTGCATCAACGAAGTAGTGTAAAGCATGCGCCTGTGTCATAAGTAAAGGGCCAGCTGGCTTGACCGTTAAACGGTGCTGTAACCCCCAAAGTACACTCCAGTCCAAACCAAAAAAAAAAAAATTTCTGTGTTTGTGAATTGTGTGCGCAGTAGCCGCACGTGCATCAACAAAGTAGTGCCAAGCGTGCGCCTGTGTCATAAGTAAAGGGCCGGCTGGCTTGACCATTAAAGGGTGCTGTAACCCCCAAAGTACACTCCAGTCCAAACCAAAAAAAAAAATATTTTCTGTGTTTGTGAATTGTGTGCGCAGTAGCCGCACGTGCATCAACAAAGTAGTGCCAAGCGTGCGCCTGTGTCATAAGTAAAGGGCCAGCTGGCTTGACCATTAAAGGGTGCTGTAACCCCCAAAGTACACTCCAAACCAAATAACAAAATATTTTTTCTGTGTTTGTGAAATGTGTGCGCAGTAGCTGCACGTGCATCAACAAAGTAGTGCCAAGCGTGCGCCTGTGTCATAAGTAAAGGGCCGGCTGGCTTGACCGTTAAAGGGTGCTGTAACCCCCAAAGTACACTCCAAACCAAAAAAATATATATTTTCTGTGTTTGTGAATTGTGTGCGCAGTAGCCGCACGTGCATAAACAAAGTAGTGCCAAGGGTGCGCCTGTGTCATAAGTAAAGGGCCGGCTGGCTTGACCGTTAAAGGGTGCTGTAACCCCCAAAGTACACTCCAGTCCAAACCAAAAAAAAAAATATTTTCAGTGTTTGTGAATTGTGTGCGCAGTAGCCGCACGTGCATCAACAAAGTAGTGCCAAGCGTGCGCCTGTGTTATAAGTAAAGGGCCGGCTGGCTTGACCGATAAAGGGTGCTGTAACCCCCAAAGTACATTCCAAACCAAATAACAAAATATTTTTTCTGTGTTTGTGAATTGTGTGCGCAGTAGCTGCACGTGCATAAACAAAGCAGTGCCAAGCGTGCGCCTGTGTCATTAGTAAAGGCCGGCTGGCTTGACCGTTAAAGGGTAATGTAACTCCCAAAGTACACTCCAGTCCAAACCAATAAAAAAAATATTTTGTGTGTTTGTGAATTGTGTGCGCAGTAGCCGCACGTGCATCAACAAAGTAGTGCCAAGCGTGCGCCTGTGTCATAAGTAAAGGGCCGGCTGGCCTGACCGTTAAAGGGTGCTGTAACCCCCAAAGTACACTCCAAACCAAATAAAAAATATTTTCTGTGTTTGTGAATTGTGTGCGCAGTAGCCACACGTGCATCAACAAAGTAGTGCCAAGCGTGCGCCTGTGTCATAAGTAAAGGGCCGGCTAGCTTGACCGTTAAAGGGTGCTGTAACCCCCAAAGTACCCTCCAAACCAAATAATAAAATATTTTTTCTGTGTTTGTGAATTGTGTGCACAGTAGCTGCACGTGCATCAACAAAGTAGTGCCAAGCGTGCGCCTGTGTCATAAGTAAAGGGCCGGCTGGCTTGACCGTTAAAGGGTGCTGTAACCCCCAAAGTACACTCCAGTCCAAACCAAAAAAAAAAATATTTTCTGTGTTTGTGAATTGTGTGCGCAGTAGCCGCACGTGCATCAACAAAGTAGTGCCAAGCGTGCGCCTGTGTCATAAGTAAAGGGCCGGCTGGCTTGACCGTTAAAGGGTGCTGTAACCCCCAAAGTACACTCCAGTCCAAACCAAAAAAATATATATTTTTTCTGTGTTTGTGAATTGTGTGTGCAGTAGCCGCACGTGCATCAACAAAGTAGTGCCAAGCGTGCGCCTGTGTCATAAGTAAAGGGCCGGCTGGCTTGACCGTTAAAGTGTGCTGTAACCCCCAAAGTACACTCCAAACCAAATAACAAAATATTTTTTCTGTGTTTGTGAATTGTGTGCGCAGTAGCTGCACGTGCATCAACAAAGTAGTGCCAAGCGTGCGCCTGTGTCATAAGTAAAGGACCGGCTGGCTTGACCATTAAAGGGTGCTGTAACCCCCAAAGTACACTCCAGTCTTAACCAAAAAAAAAAATATTTTCTGTGTTTGTGAATTGTGTGCGCAGTAGCCGCACGTGCATCAACAAAGTAGAGCCAAGCGTGCGCCTGTGTCATAAGTAAAGGGCCGGCTGGCTTGAACGTTAAAGGGTGCTGTAACCCCCAAGTACACTCCAGTTCAAACCAAAAAAATATATTTTTTTTCTGTGTTTGTGAATTGTGTGCGCAGTAGCCTCATGTGCATCAACAAAGTAGTGCCAAGCGTGCGCCTGTGTCATAAGTAAAGGGCCGGCTGGCTTGACCGTTAAAGGGTGCTGTAACCCCCAAAGTACACTCAAAACCAAATAACAAAATATTTTTTCTGTGTTTGTGAATTGTGTGCGCAGTAGCTGCACGTGCATCAACAAAGTAGTGCCAAGCGTGCGCCTGTGTCATAAGTAAAGGGCCGGCTGGCTTGACCGTTAAAGGGTGCTGTAACCCCCAAAGTACACTCCAGTCCAAACCAAAAAAAATTTATTTTCTGTGTTTGTGAATTGTGTGCGCAGTAGCCGCACGTTCATCAACAAAGTAGTGCCAAGCGTGCGCCTGTGTCATAAGTAAAGGGCCGGCTGGCTTGACCGTTAAAAGGGTGCTGTAACCCCCAAAGTACACTCCAGTCCAAACAAAAAAAAAAATTATTTTCTGTGTTTGTGAATTGTGTGCGCAGTAGCCACACGTGCTTCAACAAAGTAGTGCCAAGCGTGCGCCTGTGTCATAAGTAAAGGGCCAGCTGGCTTGACCGTTAAAGGGTGCTGTAACCCCCAAAGTACACTCCAGTCCAAACCAAAAAAAAAATATTTTCTGTGTTTGTGAATTGTGTGCGCAGTAGCCGCACGTGCATCAACAAAGTAGTGCCAAGCGTGCGCCTGTGTCATAAGTAAAGGGCCGGCTGGCTTGACCGTTAAAGGGTGCTGTAACTCCCAAAGTACACTCCAGTCCAAACCAAAAAAAATAATATTTTCTGTGTTTGTGAATTGTGTGCGCAGTAGCCGCACGTGCATCAACAAAGTAGTGCCAAGCGTGCGCCTGTGTCATAAGTAAAGGGCCGGCTGGCTTGACCGTTAAAGGGTGCTGTAACCCCCAAAATACACTCCAGTCCAAACCAAAAAAATATATATTTTCTGTTTGTGAATTGTGTGCGCAGTAGCCGCACGTGCATCAACAAAGTAGTGCCAAGCGTGCGCATGTGTCATAAGTAAAGGGCCGGCTGGCTTGACCGTTAAAGGGTGCTGTAACTCCCAAAGTACACTCCAGTCCAAACCAAAAAAAAAAATATTTTCTGTGTTTGTGAATTGTGTGCGCAGTAGCCGCACGTGCATCAACAAAGTAGTGCCAAGCGTGCGCCTGTGTCATAAGTAAAGGGCCGGCTGGCTTGACCATTAAAGGGTGCTGTAACCCCCAAAGTACACTCCAGTCCAAACCAAAAAAAAAAATATTTTCTGTGTTTGTGAATTGTGTGCGCAGTAGCCGCACGTTCATCAACAAAGTAGTGCCAAGCGTGCGCGTGTGTCATAAGTAAAGGGCCGGCTGGCTTGACCATTAAAGGGTGCTGTAACCCCCAAAGTACACTCCAAACCAAATAACAAAATATTTTTTCTGTGTTTGTGAAATGCGTGCGCAGTAGCTGCACGTGCATCAACAAAGTAGTGCCAAGCGTGCGCCTGTGTCATAAGTAAAGGGCCGGCTGGCTTGACCGTTAAAGGGTGCTGTAACCCCCAAAGTACACTCCAAACCAAAAAAATATATATTTTCTGTGTTTGTGAATTGTGTGCGCAGTAGCCGCACGTGCATAAACAAAGTAGTGCCAAGTGTGCGCCTGTGTCATAAGTAAAGGGCCGTCTGGCTTGACCGTTAAAGGGTGCTGTAACCCCCAAAGTACACTCCAGTCCAAACCAAAAAAAAAAATATTTTCTGTGTTTGTGAATTGTGTGCGCAGTAGCCGCACGTGCATCAACAAAGTAGTGCCAAGCGTGCGCCTGTGTTATAAGTAAAGGGCCGGCTGGCTTGACCGATAAAGGGTGCTGTAACCCCCAAAGTACATTCCAAACCAAATAACAAAATATTTTTTCTGTGTTTGTGAATTGTGTGCGCAGTAGCTGCACGTGCATCAACAAAGCAGTGCCAAGCGTGCGCCTGTGTCATAAGTAAAGGGCCAGCTGGCTTGACCGTTAAAGGGTGCTGTAACTCCCAAAGTACACTCCAGTCAAAACCAATAAAAAAAATATTTTGTGTGTTTGTGAATTGTGTGCGCATTAGCCGCACGTGCATCAACAAAGTAGTGCCAAGCGTGCGCCTGTGTCATAAGTAAAGGGCCGGCTGGCCTGACCGTTAAAGTGTGCTGTAACCCCCAAAGTACACTCCAAACCAAATAAAAAATATTTTCTGTGTTTGTGAATTGTGTGCGCAGTAGCCACACGTGCATCAACAAAGTAGTGCCAAGCGTGCGCCTGTGTCATAAGTAAAGGGCCGGCTAGCTTGACCGTTAAAGGGTGCTGTAACCCCCAAAGTACCCTCCAAACCAAATAATAAAATATTTTTTCTCTGTTTGTGAATTGTGTGCGCAGTAGCTGCACGTGCATCAACAAAGTAGTGCCAAGCGTGCGCCTGTGTCATAAGTAAAGGGCCGGCTGGCTTGACCGTTAAAGGGTGCTGTAACCCCCAAAGTACACTCCAGTCCAAACCAAAAAAAAAAATATTTTCTGTGTTTGTGAATTGTGTGCGCAGTAGCCGCACGTGCATCAACAAAGTAGTGCCAAGCGTGCGCCTGTGTCATAAGTAAAGGGCCGGCTGGCTTGACCGTTAAAGGGTGCTGTAACCCCCAAAGTACACTCCAGTCCAAACCAAAAAATATATATTTTTTCTGTGTTTGTGAATTGTGTGTGCAGTAGCCGCACGTGCATCAACAAAGTAGTGCCAAGCGTGCGCCTGTGTCATAAGTAAAGGGCCGGCTGGCTTGACCGTTAAAGGGTGCTGTAACCCTGAAAGTACACTCCAAACCAAATAACAAAATATTTTTTCTGTGTTTGTGAATTGTGTGCGCAGTAGCTGCACGTGCATCAACAAAGTAGTGCCAAGCGTGCGCCTGTGTCATAAGTAAAGGGCAGGCTGGCTTGACCGTTAAAGGGTGCTGTAACCCCAAAGTACACTCCAGTCCAAACCAAAAAAAATTATATTTTCTGTGTTTGTGAATTGTGTGCGCAGTAGCCGCACGTGCATCAACAAACTAGTGCCAAGCGTGCGCCTGTGTCATAAGTAAAGGGCCGGCTGGCTTGACCGTTAAAGGGTGCTGTAACTCCCAAAGTACACTCCAGTCCAAACCAATAAAAAAAATATTTTCTGTGTTTGTGAATTGTGTGCGCAGTAGCTGCACGTGCATCAATAAAGTAGTGCCAAGCGTGCGCCTGTGTCATAAGTAAAGGGCCAGCTGGCTTGACCGTTAAAGGGTGCTGTAACTCCCAAAGTACACTCCAGTCCGAACCAAAAAAAAAAATATTTTGTGTGTTTGTGAATTGTGTGCACAGTAGCCGCACGTGCATCAACAAAGTAGTGCCAAGCGTGCGCCTGTGTCATAAGTAAAGGGCCGGCTGGCCTGACCGTTAAAGGGTGCTGTAACCCCCAAAGTACACTCCAAACCAAATAAAAAGTATTTTCTGTGTTTGTGAATTGTGTGCGCAGTAGCCACACGTGCATCAACAAAGTAGTGCCAAGCGTGCGCCTGTGTCATAAGTAAAGGGCCAGCTAACTTGACCGTTAAAGGGTGCTGTAACCCCCAAAGTACACTCCAAACCAAACAATAAAATATTTTTTCTGTGTTTGTGAATTGTGTGCGCAGTAGCTGCACGTGCATCAACAAAGTAGTGCCAAGCGTGCGCCTGTGTCATAAGTAAAGGGCCGGCTGGCTTGACCGTTAAACGGTGCTGTAACCCCCAAAGTACACTCCAGTCCAAACCAAAAAAAAAAATAATTTCTGTGTTTGTGAATTGTGTGCGCAGTAGCCGCACGTGCATCAACAAAGTAGTGCCAAGCGTGCGCCTGTGTCATAAGTAAAGGGCCGGCTGGCTTGACCATTAAAGGGTGCTGTAACCCCCAAAGTACACTCCAGTCCAAACCAAAAAAATAATATTTTCTGTGTTTGTGAATTGTGTGCGCAGTAGCCGCACGTGCATCAACAAAATAGTGCCAAGCGTGCGCCTGTGTCATAAGTAAAGGGCCAGCTGGCTTGACCATTAAAGGGTGCTGTAACCCCCAAAGTACACTCCAAACCAAATAACAAAATATTTTTTCTGTGTTTGTGAAATGTGTGCGCAGTAGCTGCACGTGCATCAACAAAGTAGTGCCAAGCGTGCGATTGTGTCATAAGTAAAGGGCCGGCTGGCTTGACCGTTAAAGGGTGCTGTAACCCCCAAAGTACACTCCAAACCAAAAAAATATATATTTTCTGTGTTTGTGAATTGTGTGCGCAGTAGCCGCACGTGCATAAACAAAGTAGTGCCAAGCGTGCGCCTGTGTCATAAGTAAAGGGCCGGCTGGCTTGACCGTTAAAGGGTGCTGTAACCCCCAAAGTACACTCCAGTCCAAACCAAAAAAAAAAATATTTTCTGTGTTTGTGAATTGTGTGCGCAGTAGCCGCATGTGCATCAACAAAGTAGTGCCAAGCGTGCGCCTGTGTCATAAGTAAAGGGCCAGCTGGCTTGACCGTTAAAGGGTGCTGTAACCCCCAAAGTACATTCCAAACCAAATAACAAAATATTTTTTCTGTGTTTGTGAATTGTGTGCGCAGTAGCTGCACGTGCATCAACAAAGCAGTGCCAAGCGTGCGCCTGTGTCATAAGTAAAGGGCCGGCTGGCTTGACCGTTAAAGGGTAATGTAACTCCCAAAGTACACTCCAGTCCAAACAAAAAAAATAAATATTTTCTGTGTTTGTGAATTGTGTGCGCAGTAGCCGCACGTGCATCAACAAAGTAGTGCCAAGCGTGCGCCTGTGTCATAAGTAAAGGGCCGGCTGGCTTGACCGTTAAAGGGTGCTGTAACTCCCAAAGTACATTCCAGTCTAAACCAATAAAAAAAATATTTTGTGTGTTTGTGAATTGTGTGCGCAGTAGCCGCACGTGCATCAACAAAGTAGTGCCAAGCGTGCGCCTGTGTCATAAGTAAAGGGCCGGCTGGCCTGACCGTTAAAGGGTGCTGTAACCCCCAAAGTACACTCCAAACCAAATAACAAAATATTTTTTCTGTGTTTGTGAATTGTGTGCGCAGTAGCTGCACGTGCATCAACAAAGTAGTGCCAAGCGTGCGCCTGTGTCATAAGTAAAGGACCGGCTGGCTTGACCGTTAAAGGGTGCTGTAACCCCCAAAGTACACTCCAGTCCAAACCAAAAAAAAAAATATTTTCTGTGTTTGTGAATTGTGTGCGCAGTAGCCGCACGTGCATCAACAAAGTAGTGCCAAGCGTGCGCCTGTGTCATAAGTAAAGGGCCGGCTGGCTTGAACGTTAAAGGGTGCTGTAACCCCCAAAGTACACTCCAGTTCAAACCAAAAAAATATATATTTTTTCTGTGTTTGTGAATTGTGTGCGCAGTAGCCTCATGTGCATCAACAAAGTAGTGCCAAGCGTGCGCCTGTGTCATAAGTAAAGGGCCGGCTGGCTTGACCGTTAAAGGGTGCTGTAACCCCCAAAGTACACTCCAGTCCAAACCAAAAAAAATTTTTTTTCTGTGTTTGTGAATTGTGTGCGCAGTAGCCGCACGTTCATCAACAAAGTAGTGCCAAGCATGCGCCTGTGTCATAAGTAAAGGGCCGGCTGGCTTGACCGTTAAAAGGGTGCTGTAACCCCCAAAGTACACTCCAGTCCAAACCAAAAAAAAAATTATTTTCTGTGTTTGTGAATTGTGTGCGCAGTAGCCACACGTGCTTCAACAAAGTAGTGCCAAGCGTGCGCCTGTGTCATAAGTAAAGGGCCAGCTGGCTTGACCGTTAAAGGGTGCTGTAACCCCCAAAGTACACTCCAGTCCAAACCAAAAAAAAAAATATTTTCTGTGTTTGTGAATTGTGTGCGCAGTAGCCGCACGTGCATCAACAAAGTAGTGCCAAGCGTGCGCCTGTGTCATAAGTAAAGGGCCGGCTGGCTTGACCGTTAAAGGGTGCTGTAACTCCCAAAGTACACTCCAGTCCAAACCAAAAAAAAAAATATTTTCTGTGTTTGTGAATTGTGTGCGCAGTAGCCGCACGTGCATCAACAAACTAGTGCCAAGCGTGCGCCTGTGTCATAAGTAAAGGGCCGGCTGGCTTGACCGTTAAAGGGTGCTGTAACCCCCAAAGTACACTCCAGTCCAAACCAAAAAAATATATATTTTCTGTTTGTGAATTGTGTGCGCAGTAGCCGCACGTGCATCAACAAAGTAGTGCCAAGCGTGCGCATGTGTCATAAGTAAAGGGCCGGCTGGCTTGACCGTTAAAGGGTGCTGTAACTCCCAAAGTAAACTCCAGTCCAAACCAAAAAAAAAAATATTTTCTGTGTTTGTGAATTGTGTGCGCAGTAGCCGCACGTGCATCAACAAAGTAGTGCCAAGCGTGCGCCTGTGTCATAAGTAAAGGGCCGGCTGGCTTGACCGTTAAAGGGTGCTGTAACCCCCAAAGTACACTCCAGTCCAAACCAAAAAAAAAAATATTTTCTGTGTTTGTGAATTGTGTGCGCAGTAGCCGCACGTTCATCAACAAAGTAGTGCCAAGCGTGCGCCTGTGTCATAAGTAAAGGGCCGGCTGGCTTGACCATTAAAGGGTGCTGTAACCCCCAAAGTACACTCCAGTCCAAACCAAAAAAAAAATTATTTTCTGTGTTTGTGAATTGTGTGCGCAGTAGCCGCACGTGCATCAACAAAGTAGTGCCAAGCGTGCGCCTGTGTCATAAGTAAAGGGCCGGCTGGCTTGACCATTAAAGGGTGCTGTAACCCCCAAAGTACACTCCAGTCCATACCAAAAAAAAAAATATTTTCTGTGTTTGTGAATTGTGTGCGCTGTAGCCGCACGTGCATCAACAAAGTAGTGCCAAGCGTGCGCCTGTGTCATAAGTAAAGGGCCGGCTGGCTTGACCGTTAAAGGGTGCTGTAACCCCCAAAGTACACTCCAAACCAAATAACAAAATATTTTTTCTGTGTTTGTGAATTGTGTGCGCAGTAGCTGCACGTGCATCAACAAAGTAGTTCCAAGCGTGCGCCTGTGTCATAAGTAAAGGGCCGGCTGGCCTGACCGTTAAAGGGTGCTGTAACCCCCAAAGTACACTCCAAACCAAATAAAAAGTATTTTCTGTGTTTGTGAATTGTGTGCGCAGTAGCCACACGTGCATCAACAAAGTAGTGCCAAGCGTGCGCCTGTGTCATAAGTAAAGGGCCGGCTAGCTTGACCGTTAAAGGGTGCTGTAACCCCCAAAGTACACTCCAAACCAAACAATAAAATATTTTTTCTGTGTTTGTGAATTGTTTGCGCAGTAGCTGCACGTGCATCAACAAAGTAGTGCCAAGCGTGCGCCTGTGTCATAAGTAAAGGGCCGGCTGGCTTGACCGTTAAACGGTGCTGTAACCCCCAAAGTACACTCCAGTCCAAACCAAAAAAAAAAATAATTTCTGTGTTTGTGAATTGTGTGCGCAGTAGCCGCACGTGCATCAACAAAGTAGTGCCAAGCGTGCGCCTGTGTCATAAGTAAAGGGCCGGCTGGCTTGACCATTAAAGGGTGCTGTAACCCCCAAAGTACACTCCAGTCCAAACCAAAAAAAAAATATTTTCTGTGTTTGTGAATTGTGTGCGCAGTAGCCGCACGTGCATCAACAAAGTAGTGCCAAGCGTGCGCCTGTGTCATAAGTAAAGGGCCAGCTGGCTTGACCATTAAAGGGTGCTGTAACCCCCAAAGTACACTCCAAACCAAATAACAAAATATTTTTTCTGTGTTTGTGAAATGTGTGCGCAGTAGCTGCACGTGCATCAACAAAGTAGTGCCAAGCGTGCGCCTGTGTCATAAGTAAAGGGCCGGCTGGCTTGACCGTTAAAGGGTGCTGTAACCCCCAAAGTACACTCCAAACCAAAAAAATATATATTTTCTGTGTTTGTGAATTGTGTGCGCAGTAGCCGCACGTGCATAAACAAAGTAGTGCCAAGCGTGCGCCTGTGTCATAAGTAAAGGGCCGGCTGGCTTGACCGTTAAAGGGTGCTGTAACCCCCAAAGTACACTCCAGTCCAAACCAAAAAAAAAAATATTTTCTGTGTTTGTGAATTGTGTGCGCAGTAGCCGCACGTGCATCAACAAAGTAGTGCCAAGCGTGCGCCTGTGTCATAAGTAAAGGGCCGGCTGGCTTGACCGTTAAAGGGTGCTGTAACCCCCAAAGTACACTCCAGTCCAAACCAAAAAAATATATATTTTCTGTTTGTGAATTGTGTGCGCAGTAGCCGCACGTGCATCAACAAAGTAGTGCCAAGCGTGCGCATGTGTCATAAGTAAAGGGCCGGCTGGCTTGACCGTTAAAGGGTGCTGTAACTCCCAAAGTAAACTCCAGTCCAAACCAAAAAAAAAAATATTTTCTGTGTTTGTGAATTGTGTGCGCAGTAGCCGCACGTGCATCAACAAAGTAGTGCCAAGCGTGTGCCTGTGTCATAAGTAAAGGGCCGGCTGGCTTGACCGTTAAAGGGTGCTGTAACCCCAAAGTACACTCCAGTCCAAACCAAAAAAAAAAATATTTTCTGTGTTTGTGAATTGTGTGCGCAGTAGCCGCACGTTCATCAACAAAGTAGTGCCAAGCGTGCGCCTGTGTCATAAGTAAAGGGCCGGCTGGCTTGACCATTAAAGGGTGCTGTAACCCCCAAAGTACACTCCAGTCCAAACCAAAAAAAAAATTATTTTCTGTGTTTGTGAATTGTGTGCGCAGTAGCCGCACGTGCATCAACAAAGTAGTGCCAAGCGTGCGCCTGTGTCATAAGTAAAGGGCCGGCTGGCTTGACCATTAAAGGGTGCTGTAACCCCCAAAGTACACTCCAGTCCAAACCAAAAAAAAAAATATTTTCTGTGTTTGTGAATTGTGTGCGCAGTAGCCGCACGTGCATCAACAAAGTAGTGCCAAGCGTGCGCCTGTGTCATAAGTAAAGGGCCGGCTGGCTTGACCGTTAAAGGGTGCTGTAACCCCCAAAGTACACTCCAAACCAAATAACAAAATATTTTTTCTGTGTTTGTGAATTGTGTGCGCAGTAGCTGCACGTGCATCAACAAAGTAGTGCCAAGCGTGCGCCTGTGTCATAAGTAAAGGGCAGGCTGGCTTGACCGTTAAAGGGTGCTGTAAACCCAAAGTACACTCCAGTCCAAACCAAAAAAAATTATATTTTCTGTGTTTGTGAATTGTGTGCGCAGTAGCCGCACGTGCATCAACAAAGTAGTGCCAAGCGTGCGCCTGTGTCATAAGTAAAGGGCCAGCTGGCTTGACCGTTAAAGGGTGCTGTAACCGCCAAAGTATACTCCAGTCCAAACCAAAAAAAAAAATATTTTCTGTGTTTGTGAATTGTGTGCGCAGTAGCCGCACGTGCATCAATAAAGTAGTGCCAAGCGTGCGCCTGTGTCATAAGTAAAGGGCCGGCTGGCTTGACCGTTAAAGGGTGCTGTAACTCCCAAAGTACACTCCAGTCCAAACCAAAAAAAAAAATATTTTGTGTGTTTGTGAATTGTGTGCACAGTAGCCGCACGTGCATCAACAAAGTAGTGCCAAGCGTGCGCCTGTGTCATAAGTAAAGGGCCGGCTGGCCTGACCGTTAAAGGGTGCTGTAACCCCCAAAGTACACTCCAAACCAAATAAAAAGTATTTTCTGTGTTTGTGAATTGTGTGCGCAGTAGCCACACGTGCATCAACAAAGTAGTGCCAAGCGTGCGCCTGTGTCATAAGTAAAGGGCCGGCTAGCTTGACTGTTAAAGGGTGCTGTAACCCCCAAAGTACACTCCAAACCAAACAATAAAATATTTTTTCTGTGTTTGTGAATTGTGTGCGCAGTAGCTGCACGTGCATCAACAAAGGAGTGTCAAGCGTGCGCCTGTGTCATAAGTAAAGGGCCGGCTGGCTTGACTGTTAAACGGTGCTGTAACCCCCAAAGTACACTCCAGTCCAAACCAAAAAAAAAAATAATTTCTGTGTTTGTGAATTGTGTGCGCAGTAGCCGCACGTGCATCAACAAAGTAGTGCCAAGCGTGCGCCTGTGTCATAAGTAAAGGGCCGGCTGGCTTGACCATTAAAGGGTGCTGTAACCCCCAAAGTACACTCCAGTCCAAACCAAAAAAAAAATATTTTCTGTTTGTGAATTGTGTGCGCAGTAGCCGCACGTGCATCAACAAAGTAGTGCCAAGCGTGCGCCTGTGTCATAAGTAAAGGGCCAGCTGGCTTGACCATTAAAGGGTGCTGTAACCCCCAAAGTACACTCCAAACCAAATAACAAAATATTTTTTCTGTGTTTGTGAAATGTGTGCGCATTAGCTGCACGTGCATCAACAAAGTAGTGCCAAGCGTGCGCCTGTGTCATAAGTAAAGGGCCGGCTGGCTTGACCGTTAAAGGGTGCTGTAACCCCCAAAGTACACTCCAAACCAAAAAAATATATATTTTCTGTGTTTGTGAATTGTGTGCGCAGTAGCCGCACTTGCATCAACAAAGTAGTGCCAAGCGTGCGCCTGTGTCATAAGTAAAGGGCCGGCTGGCTTGACCGTTAAAGGGTGCTGTAACCCCCAAAGTACACTCCAGTCCAAACCAAAAAAATATATATTTTCTGTGTTTGTGAATTGTGTGCGCAGTAGCCGCACGTGCATCAACAAAGTAGTGCCAAGCGTGCGCCTGTGTCATAAGTAAAGGGCCGGCTGGCTTGACCGTTAAAGGGTGCTGTAACCCCCAAAGTACATTCCAAACCAAATAACAAAATATTTTTTCTGTGTTTGTGAATTGTGTGCGCAGTAGCTGCACGTGCATCAACAAAGCAGTGCCAAGCGTGCGCCTGTGTCATAAGTAAAGGGCCGGCTGGCTTGACCGTTAAAGGGTAATGTAACTCCCAAAGTACACTCCAGTCCAAACAAAAAAAATAAATATTTTCTGTGTTCGTGAATTGTGTGCGCAGTAGCCGCACGTGCATCAACAAAGTAGTGCCAAGCGCGTGCCTGTGTCATAAGTAAAGGGCCGGCTGGCTTGACCGTTAAAGGGTGCTGTAACTCCCAAAGTACACTCCAGTCCAAACCAATAAAAAAAATATTTTGTGTGTTTGTGAATTGTGTGCGCAGTAGCCGCACGTGCATCAACAAAGTAGTGCCAAGCGTGCGTCTGTGTCATAAGTAAAGGGCCGGCTGGCCTGACCGTTAAAGGGTGCTGTAACCCCCAAAGTACACTCCAAACCAAATAACAAAATATTTTTTCTGTGTTTGTGAATTGTGTGCGCAGTAGCTGCACGTGCATCAACAAAGTAGTGCCAAGCGTGCGCCTGTGTCATAAGTAAAGGACCGGCTGGCTTGACCGTTAAAGGGTGCTGTAACCCCCAAAGTACACTCCAGTCCAAACCAAAAAAAAAATATTTTCTGTGTTTGTGAATTGTGTGCGCAGTAGCCGCACGTGCATCAACAAAGTAGTGCCAAGCGTGCGCCTGTGTCATAAGTAAAGGGCCGGCTGGCTTGAACGTTAAAGGGTGCTGTAACCCCCAAAGTACACTCCAGTTCAAACCAAAAAAATATATATTTTTTCTGTGTTTGTGAATTGTGTGCGCAGTAGCCTCATGTGCATCAACAAAGTAGTGCCAAGCGTGCGCCTGTGTCATAAGTAAAGGGCCGGCTGGCTTGACCGTTAAAGGGTGCTGTAACCCCCAAAGTACACTCAAAACCAAATAACAAAATATTTTTTCTGTGTTTGTGAATTGTGTGCGCAGTAGCTGCATGTGCATCAACAAAGTAGTGCCAAGCGTGCGCCTGTGTCATAAGTAAAGGGCCGGCTGGCTTGACCGTTAAAGGGTGCTGTAACCCCCAAAGTACACTCCAGTCCAAACCAAAAAAAAAATTATTTTCTGTGTTTGTGAATTGTGTGCGCAGTAGCCACACGTGCTTCAACAAAGTAGTCCCAAGCGTGCGCCTGTGTCATAAGTAAAGGTCCAGCTGGCTTGACCATTAAAGGGTGCTGTAACCCCCAAAGTACACTCCAGTCCAAACCAAAAAAAAAAATATTTTCTGTGTTTGTGAATTGTGTGCGCAGTAGCCGCACGTGCATCAACAAAGTAGTGCCAAGCGTGCGCCTGTGTCATAAGTAAAGGGCCGGCTGGCTTGACCGTTAAAGGGTGCTGTAACTCCCAAAGTACACTCCAGTCCAAACCAAAAAAAAAAATATTTTCTGTGTTTGTGAATTGTGTGCGCAGTAGCCGCACGTGCATCAACAAAGTAGTGCCAAGCGTGCGCCTGTGTCATAAGTAAAGGGCCGGCTGGCTTGACCATTAAATGGTGCTGTAACCCCCAAAGTACACTCCAGTCCAAACCAAAAAAATATATATTTTCTGTTTGTGAATTGTGTGCGCAGTAGCCGCACGTGCATCAACAAAGTAGTGCCAAGCGTGCGCATGTGTCATAAGTAAAGGGCCGGCTGGCTTGACCGTTAAAGGGTGCTGTAACTCCCAATGTAAACTCCAGTCCAAACCAAAAAAAAAAATATTTTCTGTGTTTGTGAATTGTGTGCGCAGTAGCCGCACGTGCATCAACAAAGTAGTGTAAAGCATGCGCCTGTGTCATAAGTAAAGGGCCGGCTGGCTTGACCGTTAAACGGTGCTGTAACCCCCAAAGTACACTCCAGTCCAAACCAAAAAAAATAATAATTTCTGTGTTTGTGAATTGTGTGCGCAGTAGCCTCACGTGCATCAACAAAGTAGTGCCAAGCGTGCGACTGTGTCATAAGTAAAGGGCCGGCTGGCTTGACCATTAAAGGGTGCTGTAACCCCCAAAGTACACTCCAGTCCAAACCAAAAAAAGAAATATTTTCTGTGTTTGTGAATTGTGTGCGCAGTAGCCGCACGTGCATCAACAAAGTAGTGCCAAGCGTGCGCCTGTGTCATAAGTAAAGGGCCAGCTGGCTTGACCATTAAAGGGTGCTGTAACCCCCAAAGTACACTCCAAACCAAATAACAAAATATTTTTTCTGTGTTTGTGAAATGTGTGCGCAGTAGCTGCACGTGCATCAGCAAAGTAGTGCCAAGCGTGCGCCTGTGTCATAAGTAAAGGGCCGGCTGGTTTGACCATTAAAGGGTGCTGTAACCCCCAAAGTACACTCCAAACCAAAAAAATATATATTTTCTGTGTTTGTGAATTGTGTGCGCAGTAGCCGCACGTGCATAAACAAAGTAGTGCCAAGGGTGCGCCTGTGTCATAAGTAAAGGGCCGGCTGGCTTGACCGTTAAAGGGTGCTGTAACCCCCAAAGTACACTCCAGTCCAAACTAAAAAAAAAAATATTTTCTGTGTTTGTGAATTGTGTGCGCAGTAGCCGCACGTGCATCAACAAAGTAGTGCCAAGCGTGCGCCTGTGTTATAAGTAAAGGGCCGGCTGGCTTGACCGTTAAAGGGTGCTGTAACCCCCAAAGTACATTCCAAACCAAATAACAAAATATTTTTTCTGTGTTTGTGAATTGTGTGCGCAGTAGCTGCACGTGCATCAACAAAGCAGTGCCAAGCGTGCGCCTGTGTCATAAGTAAAGGGCCGGCTGGCTTGACCGTTAAAGGGTAATGTAACTCCCAAAGTACACTCCAGTCCAAACAAAAAAATAAATATTTTCTGTGTTTGTGAATTGTGTGCGCAGTAGCCGCACGTGCATCAACAAAGTAGTGCCAAGCGTGCACCTGTGTCATAAGTAAAGGGCCGGCTGGCTTGACCGTTAAAGGGTGCTGTAACTCCCAAAGTACACTCCAGTCCAAACCAATAAAAAAAATATTTTGTGTGTTTGTGAATTGTGTGCGCAGTAGCCGCACGTGCATCAACAAAGTAGTGCCAAGCGTGCGCCTGTGTCATAAGTAAAGGGCCGGCTGGCCTGACCGTTAAAGGGTGCTGTAACCCCCAAAGTACACTCCAAACCAAATAAAAAATATTTTCTGTGTTTGAGAATTGTGTGCGCAGTAGCCACACGTGCATCAACAAAGTAGTGCCAAGCGTGCGCCTGTGTCATAAGTAAAGGGCCGGCTAGCTTGACCGTTAAAGGGTGCTGTAACCCCCAAAGTACCCTCCAAACCAAATAATAAAATATTTTTTCTGTGTTTGTGAATTGTGTGCGCAGTAGCTGCACGTGCATCAACAAAGTAGTGCCAAGCGTGCGCCTGTGTCATAAGTAAAGGGCCGGCTGGCTTGACCGTTAAAGGGTGCTGTAACCCCCAAAGTACACTCCAGTCCAAACCAAAAAAAAAAATATTTTCTGTGTTTGTGAATTGTGTGCGCAGTAGCCGCACGTGCATCAACAAAGTAGTGCCAAGCGTGCGCCTGTGTCATAAGTAAAGGGCCGGCTGGCTTGACCGTTAAAGGGTGCTGTAACCCCCAAAGTACACTCCAGTCCAAACCAAAAAAATATATATTTTTTCTGTGTTTGTGAATTGTGTGTGCAGTAGCCGCACGTGCATCAACAAAGTAGTGCCAAGCGTGCGACTGTGTCATAAGTAAAGGGCCGGCTGGCTTGACCGTTAAAGGGTGCTGTAACCCCCAAAGTACACTCCAAACCAAATAACAAAATATTTTTTCTGTGTTTGTGAATTGTGTGCGCAGTAGCTGCACGTGCATCAACAAAGTAGTGCCAAGCGTGCGCCTGTGTCATAAGTAAAGGGCAAGCTGGCTTGACCGTTAAAGGGTGCTGTAACCCCAAAGTACACTCCAGTCCAAACCAAAAAAAATTATATTTTCTGTGTTTGTGAATTGTGTGCGCAGTAGCCGCACGTGCATCAACAAAGTAGTGCCAAGCGTGCGCCTGTGTCATAAGTAAAGGGCCGGCTGGCTTGACCGTTAAAGGGTGCTGTAACTCCCAAAGTACACTCCAGTCCAAACCAAAAAAAAAAATATTTTGTGTGTTTGTGAATTGTGTGCACAATAGCTGCACGTGCATCAACAAAGTAGTGCCAAGCGTGCGCCTGTGTCATAAGTAAAGGGCCGGCTGGCCTGACCGTTAAAGGGTGCTGTAACCCCCAAAGTACACTCCAAACCAAATAAAAAGTATTTTCTGTGTTTGTGAATTGTGTGCGCAGTAGCCACACGTGCATCAACAAAGTAGTGCCAAGCGTGCGCCTGTGTCATAAGTAAAGGGCTGGCTAGCTTGACCGTTAAAGGGTGCTGTAACCCCCAAAGTACACTCCAAACCAAACGATAAAATATTTTTTCTGTGTTTGTGAATTGTGTGCGCAGTAGCTGCACGTGCATCAACAAAGTAGTGCCAAGCGTGCGCCTGTGTCATAAGTAAAGGGCCGGCTGGCTTGACCATTAAACGGTGCTGTAACCCCCAAAGTACACTCCAGTCCAAACCAAAAAAAAAAATAATTTCTGTGTTTGTGAATTGTGTGCGCAGTAGCCGCACGTGCATCAACAAAGTAGTGCCAAGCATGCGCCTGTGTCATAAGTAAAGGGCCGGCTGGCTTGACCATTAAAGGGTGCTGTAACCCCCAAAGTACACTCCAGTCCAAACTAAAAAAAAAAATATTTTCTGTGTTTGTGAATTGTGTGCGCAGTAGCCGCACGTGCATCAACAAAGTAGTGCCAAGCGTGCGCCTGTGTTATAAGTAAAGGGCCGGCTGGCTTGACCGTTAAAGGGTGCTGTAACCCCCAAAGTACATTCCAAACCAAATAACAAAATATTTTTTCTGTGTTTGTGAATTGTGTGCGCAGTAGCTGCACGTGCATCAACAAAGCAGTGCCAAGCGTGCGCCTGTGTCATAAGTAAAGGGCCGGCTGGCTTGACCGTTAAAGGGTGCTGTAACTCCCAAAGTACACTCCAGTCCAAACCAAAAAAAAAAATATTTTCTGTGTTTGTGAATTGTGTGCGCAGTAGCCGCACGTGCATCAACAAAGTAGTGCCAAGCGTGCACCTGTGTCATAAGTAAAGGGCCGGCTGGCTTGACCGTTAAAGGGTGCTGTAACTCCCAAAGTACACTCCAGTCCAAACCAATAAAAAAAATATTTTGTGTGTTTGTGAATTGTGTGCGCAGTAGCCGCACGTGCATCAACAAAGTAGTGCCAAGCGTGCGCCTGTGTCATAAGTAAAGGGCCGGCTGGCCTGACCGTTAAAGGGTGCTGTAACCCCCAAAGTACACTCCAAACCAAATAAAAAATATTTTCTGTGTTTGAGAATTGTGTGCGCAGTAGCCACACGTGCATCAACAAAGTAGTGCCAAGCGTGCGCCTGTGTCATAAGTAAAGGGCCGGCTAGCTTGACCGTTAAAGGGTGCTGTAACCCCCAAAGTACCCTCCAAACCAAATAATAAAATATTTTTTCTGTGTTTGTGAATTGTGTGCGCAGTAGCTGCACGTGCATCAACAAAGTAGTGCCAAGCGTGCGCCTGTGTCATAAGTAAAGGGCCGGCTGGCTTGACCGTTAAAGGGTGCTGTAACCCCCAAAGTACACTCCAGTCCAAACCAAAAAAAAAAATATTTTCTGTGTTTGTGAATTGTGTGCGCAGTAGCCGCACGTGCATCAACAAAGTAGTGCCAAGCGTGCGCCTGTGTCATAAGTAAAGGGCCGGCTGGCTTGACCGTTAAAGGGTGCTGTAACCCCCAAAGTACACTCCAGTCCAAACCAAAAAAATATATATTTTTTCTGTGTTTGTGAATTGTGTGTGCAGTAGCCGCACGTGCATCAACAAAGTAGTGCCAAGCGTGCGACTGTGTCATAAGTAAAGGGCCGGCTGGCTTGACCGTTAAAGGGTGCTGTAACCCCCAAAGTACACTCCAAACCAAATAACAAAATATTTTTTCTGTGTTTGTGAATTGTGTGCGCAGTAGCTGCACGTGCATCAACAAAGTAGTGCCAAGCGTGCGCCTGTGTCATAAGTAAAGGGCAGGCTGGCTTGACCGTTAAAGGGTGCTGTAACCCCAAAGTACACTCCAGTCCAAACCAAAAAAAATTATATTTTCTGTGTTTGTGAATTGTGTGCGCAGTAGCCGCACGTGCATCAACAAAGTAGTGCCAAGCGTGCGCCTGTGTCATAAGTAAAGGGCCGGCTGGCTTGACCGTTAAAGGGTGCTGTAACTCCCAAAGTACACTCCAGTCCAAACCAAAAAAAAAAATATTTTGTGTGTTTGTGAATTGTGTGCACAGTAGCTGCACGTGCATCAACAAAGTAGTGCCAAGCGTGCGCCTGTGTCATAAGTAAAGGGCCGGCTGGCCTGACCGTTAAAGGGTGCTGTAACCCCCAAAGTACACTCCAAACCAAATAAAAAGTATTTTCTGTGTTTGTGAATTGTGTGCGCAGTAGCCACACGTGCATCAACAAAGTAGTGCCAAGCGTGCGCCTGTGTCATAAGTAAAGGGCTGGCTAGCTTGACCGTTAAAGGGTGCTGTAACCCCCAAAGTACACTCCAAACCAAACAATAAAATATTTTTTCTGTGTTTGTGAATTGTGTGCGCAGTAGCTGCACGTGCATCAACAAAGTAGTGCCAAGCGTGCGCCTGTGTCATAAGTAAAGGGCCGGCTGGCTTGACCGTTAAACGGTGCTGTAACCCCCAAAGTACACTCCAGTCCAAACCAAAAAAAAAAATAATTTCTGTGTTTGTGAATTGTGTGCGCAGTAGCCGCACGTGCATCAACAAAGTAGTGCCAAGCATGCGCCTGTGTCATAAGTAAAGGGCCGGCTGGCTTGACCATTAAAGGGTGCTGTAACCCCCAAAGTACACTCCAGTCCAAACCAAAAAAAAAATATTTTCTGTGTTTGTGAATTGTGTGCGCAGTAGCCGCACGTGCATCAACAAAGTAGTGCCAAGCGTGCGCCTGTGTCATAAGTAAAGGGCCAGCTGGCTTGACCATTAAAGGGTGCTGTAACCCCCAAAGTACACTCCAAACCAAATAACAAAATATTTTTTCTGTGTTTGTGAAATGTGTGCGCAGTAGCTGCACGTGCATCAACAAAGTAGTGCCAAGCGTGCGCCTGTGTCATAAGTAAAGGGCCGGCTGGCTTGACCGTTAAAGGGTGCTGTAACCCCCAAAGTACACTCCAAACCAAAAAAATATATATTTTCTGTGTTTGTGAATTGTGTGCGCAGTAGCCGCACGTGCATAAACAAAGTAGTGCCAAGCGTGCGCCTGTGTCATAAGTAAAGGGCCGGCTGGCTTGACCGTTAAAGGGTGCTGTAACCCCCAAAGTACACTCCAGTCCAAACCAAAAAAATATATATTTTCTGTGTTTGTGAATTGTGTGCGCAGTAGCCGCACGTGCATCAACAAAGTAGTGCCAAGCGTGCGCCTGTGTCATAAGTAAAGGGCCGGCTGGCTTGACCGTTAAAGGGTGCTGTAACCCCCAAAGTACATTCCAAACCAAATAACAAAATATTTTTTCTGTGTTTGTGAATTGTGTGCGCAGTAGCTGCACGTGCATCAACAAAGCAGTGCCAAGCGTGCGCCTGTGTCATAAGTAAAGGGCCGGCTGGCTTGACCGTTAAAGGGTAATGTAACTCCCAAAGTACACTCCAGTCCAAACAAAAAAAATAAATATTTTCTGTGTTTGTGAATTGTGTGCGCAGTAGCCGCACGTGCATCAACAAAGTAGTGCCAAGCGTGCGCCTGTGTCATAAGTAAAGGGCCGGCTGGCTTGACCGTTAAAGGGTGCTGTAACTCCCAAAGTACACTCCAGTCCAAACCAATAAAAAAAATATTTTGTGTGTTTGTGAATTGTGTGCGCAGTATCCGCACGTGCATCAACAAAGTAGTGCCAAGCGTGCGCCTGTGTCATAAGTAAAGGGCCGGCTGGCCTGACCGTTAAAGGGTGCTGTAACCCCCAAAGTACACTCCAAACCAAATAAAAAATATTTTCTGTGTTTGTGAATTGTGTGCGCAGTAGCCACATGTGCATCAACAAAGTAGTGCCAAGCGTGCGCCTGTGTCATAAGTAAAGGGCCAGCTAGCTTGACCGTTAAAGGGTGCTGTATCCCCCAAAGTACCCTCCAAACCAAATAATAAAATATTTTTTCTGTGTTTGTGAATTGTGTGCGCAGTAGCTGCACGTGCATCAACAAAGTAGTGCCAAGTGTGCGCCTGTGTCATAAGTAAAGGGCCGGCTGGCTTGACCGTTAAAGGGTGCTGTAACCCCCAAAGTACACTCCAGTCTAAACCAAAAAAAAAAATATTTTCTGTGTTTGTGAATTGTGTGCGCAGTAGCCGCACGTGCATCAACAAAGTAGTGCCAAGCGTGCGCCTGTGTCATAAGTAAAGGGCCGGCTGGCTTGACCATTAAAGGGTGCTGTAACCCCCAAAGTACACTCCAGTCCAAACCAAAAAAATATATTTTTTTTCTGTGTTTGTGAATTGTGTGCGCAGTAGCCGCACGTGCATAAACAAAGTAGTGCCAAGCGTGCGCCTGTGTCATAAGTAAAGGGCCGGCTGGCTTGACCGTTAAAGGGTGCTGTAACCCCCAAAGTACACTCCAAACCAAATAACAAAATATTTTTTCTGTGTTTGTGAATTGTGTGCACAGTAGCTGCACGTGCATCAACAAAGTAGTGCCAAGCGTGCGCCTGTGTCATAAGTAAAGGGCAGGCTGGCTTGACCATTAAAGGGTGCTGTAACCCCAAAGTACACTCCAGTCCAAACCAAAAAAAATTATATTTTCTGTGTTTGTGAATTGTGTGCGCAGTAGCCGCACGTGCATAAACAAAGTAGTGCCAAGCGTGCGCCTGTGTCATAAGTAAAGGGCCGGCTGGCTTGACCATTAAAGGGTGCTGTAACCGCCAAAGTATACTCCAGTCCAAACCAAAAAAAAAAATATTTTCTGTGTTTGTGAATTGTGTGCGCAGTAGCCGCACGTGCATCAACAAAGTAGTGCCAAGCGTGCGCCTGTGTCATAAGTAACGGGCCGGCTGGCTTGACCGTTAAAGGGTGCTGTAACTCCCAAAGTACACTCCAGTCCAAACCAAAAAAAAAAATATTTTGTGTGTTTGTGAATTGTGTGCACAGTAGCCGCATGTGCATCAACAAAGTAGTGCCAAGCGTGCGCCTGTGTCATAAGTAAAGGGCCGGCTGGCCTGACCGTTAAAGGGTGCTGTAACCCCCAAAGTATACTCCAAACCAAATAAAAAGTATTTTCTGTGTTTGTGAATTGTGTGCGCAGTAGCCACACGTGCATCAACAAAGTAGTGCCAAGCGTGCGCCTGTGTCATAAGTAAAGGGCCGGCTAGCTTGACCATTAAAGGGTGCTGTAACCCCCAAAGTACACTGCAAACCAAATAATAAAATATTTTTTCTGTGTTTGTGAATTGTGTGCGCAGTAGCTGCACGTGCATCAACAAAGTAGTGCCAAGCGTGCGCCTGTGTCATAAGTAAAGGGCCGGCTGGCTTGACCGTTAAAGGGTGCTGTAACCCCCAAAGTACACTCCAGTCCCAACCAAAAAAAAAAATATTTTCTGTTTGTGAATTGTGTGCGCAGTAGCCGCACGTGCATCAACAAAGTAGTGCCAAGCGTGCGCCTGTGTCATAAGTAAAGGGCCGGCTGGCTTGACCATTAAAGGGTGCTGTAACCCCCAAAGTACACTCCAGTCCAAACCAAAAAAATATATATTTTTTCTGTGTTTGTGAATTGTGTGCGCAGTAGCCGCACGTGCATCAACAAAGTAGTGCCAAGCGTGCGCCTGTGTCATAAGTAATGGGCCGGCTGGCTTGACCGTTAAAGGGTGCTGTAACCCCCAAAGTACACTCCAGTCCAAACCAAAAAAAAAATATTTTATATGTTTGTGAATTGTGTGCGCAGTAGCCACACGTGCATCAACAAAGTAGTGCCAAGCGTGCGCCTGTGTCATAAGTAAAGGGCTGGCTGGCTTGACGGTTAAAGGGTGCTGTAGCTCCCAAAGTACACTCCAGTCCAAACCAAAAAAAAAAAATATTTTCTGTGTTTGTGAATTGTGTGCGCAGTAGCAGCAAGTGCATCAACAAAGTAGTGCCAAGCGTGCGCCTGTGTCATAAGTAAAGGGCCGGCTAGCTTGACCATTAAAGGGTGCTGTAACCCCCAAAGTACACTCCAAACCAAATAACAAAATATTTTTTCTGTGTTTGTGAATTGTGTGCGCAGTAGCTGCACGTGCATCAACAAAGTAGTGCCAAGCGTGCGCCTGTGTCATAAGTAAAGGACCGGCTGGCTTGACCGTTAAAGGGTGCTGTAACCCCCAAAGTACACTCCAGTCCAAACCAAAAAAAAAAATATTTTCTGTGTTTGTGAATTGTGTGCGCAGTAGCCGCACGTGCATCAACAAAGTAGTGCCAAGCGTGCGCCTGTGTCATAAGTAAAGGGCCGGCTGGCTTCAACGTTAAAGGGTGCTGTAACCCCCAAAGTACACTCCAGTTCAAACCAAAAAAATAAATATTTTTTCTGTGTTTGTGAATTGTGTGCGCAGTAGCCGCACGTGCATCAACAAAGTAGTGCCAAGCGTGCGCCTGTGTCATAAGTAAAGGGCCGGCTGGCTTGACCGTTAAAGGGTGCTGTAACCCCCAAAGTACACTCCAGTCCAAACCAAAAAAAAAATATTTTCTGTGTTTGTGAATTGTGTGCGCAGTAGCCGCACGTGCATCAACAAAGTAGTGCCAAGCGTGCGCCTGTGTCATAAGTAAAGGGCCGGCTGGCTTGACCGTTAAAGGGTGCTGTAACTCCCAAAGTACACTCCAGTCCAAACCAAAAAAAAAAATATTTTCTGTGTTTGTGAATTGTGTGCGCAGTAGCCGCACGTGCATCAACAAAGTAGTGCGAAGCGTGCGCCTGTGTCATAAGTAAAGGGCCGGCTGGCTTGACCGTTAAAGGGTGCTGTAACCCCCAAAGTACACTCCAGTCCAAACCAAAAAAAAAAATATTTTCTGTATTTGTGAATTGTGTGCGCAGTAGCCGCACGTTCATCAACAAAGTAGTGCCAAGCGTGCGCCTGTGTCATAAGTAAAGGGCCGGCTGGCTTGACCGTTAAAGGGTGCTGTAACCCCCAAAGTACACTCCAGTCCAAACCAAAAAAAAAATATTTTCTGTGTTTGTGAATTGTGTGCGCAGTAGCCGCACGTGCATCAACAAAGTAGTGTAAAGCATGCGTCTGTGTCATAAGTAAAGGGCCGGCTGGCTTGACCATTAAACGGTGCTGTAACCCCCAAAGTACACTCCAGTCCAAACCAAAAAAAAAAATAATTTCTGTGTTTGTGAATTGTGTGCGCAGTAGCCGCACGTGCATCAACAAAGTAGTGCCAAGCGTGCACCTGTGACATAAGTAAAGGGCCGGCTGGCTTGAACATTAAAGGGTGCTGTAACCCCCAAAGTACACTCCAGTCCAAACCAAAAAAAATAATATTTTCTGTGTTTGTGAATTGTGTGCGCAGTAGCCGCACGTGCATCAACAAAGTAGTGCCAAGCGTGCGCCTGTGTCATAAGTAAAGGGCCAGCTGGCTTGACCATTAAAGGGTGCTGTAACCCCCAAAGTACACTCCAAACCAAATAACAAAATATTTTTTCTGTGTTTGTGAAATGTGTGCGCAGTAGCTGCACGTGCATCAACAAAGTAGTGCCAAGCGTGCGCCTGTGTCATAAGTAAAGGGCCAGCTGGCTTGACTGTTAAAGGGTGCTGTAACCCCCAAAGTACACTCCAAACCAAAAAAATATATATTTTCTGTGTTTGTGAATTATGTGCGCAGTAGCCGCACGTGCATAAACAAAGTAGTGCCAAGCGTGCGCCTGTGTCATAAGTAAAGGGCCGGCTGGCTTGACCGTTAAAGGGTGCTGTAACCCCCAAAGTACACTCCAGTCCAAACCAAAAAAAAAAATATTTTCTGTGTTTGTGAATTGTGTGCACAGTAGCCGCACGTGCATCAACAAAGTAGTGCCAAGCGTGCGCCTGTGTCATAAGTAAAGGGCCGGCTGGCTTGACCGTTAAAGGGTGCTGTAACCCCCAAAGTACATTCCAAACCAAATAACAAAATGTTTTTTCTGTGTTTGTGAATTGTGTGCGCAGTAGCTGCACGTGCATCAACAAAGTAGTGCCAAGCGTGCGCCTGTGTCATAAGTAAAGGGCCAGCTGGCTTGACCATTAAAGGGTGCTGTAACCCCCAAAGTACACTCCAAACCAAAAAAATATATATTTTCTGTGTTTGTGAATTGTGTGCGCAGTAGCCGCACGTGCATAAACAAAGTAGTGCCAAGCGTGCGCCTGTGTCATAAGTAAAGGGCCGGCTGGCTTGATCGTTAAAGGGTGCTGTAACCCCCAAAGTACACTCCAAACCAAAAAAAAAAAAATTTTCAGTGTTTGTGAATTGTGTGCGCAGTAGCCGCACGTGCATCAACAAAGTAGTGCCAAGCGTGCGCCTGTGTCATAAGTAAAGGGCCGGCTAGCTTGACCGTTAAAGGGTGCTTTAACCCCCAAAGTACACTCCAGTGCAAACCAAAAAAAAAATATTTTTTCTGTGTTTGTGAATTGTGTGCGCAGTAGCCGCACGTGCATCAACAAAGTAGTGCCAAGCGTGCGCCTGTGTCATAAGTAAATGGCCGGCTGGCTTGACCGTTAAAGGGTGCTGTAACCCCCAAAGTACACTCCAAACCAAATAACAAAATATTTTTTCTGTGTTTGTGAATTGTGTGCGCAGTAGCTGCACGTGCATCAACAAAGTAGTGCCAAGCGTGCGCCTGTGTCATAAGTAAATGGCCGGCTGGCTTGACCGTTAAAGGGTGCTGTAACCCCCAAAGTACACTCCAGTCCAAACCAAAAAAAAAATATTTTCTGTGTTTGTGAATTGTGTGCGCAGTTACCGCACGTTCATCAACAAAGTAGTGCCAAGCGTGCGCCTGTGTCATAAGTAAAGGGCCAGCTGGCTTGACCATTAAAGGGTGCTGTAACCCCCAAAGTACACTCCAGTCCAAACCAAAAAAAAAATTATTTTCTGTGTTTGTGAATTGTGTGCGCAGTAGCCACACGTGCTTCAACAAAGTAGTGCCAAGCGTGCGCCTGTGTCATAAGTAAAGGGCCAGCTGGCTTGACCGTTAAAGGGTGCTGTAACCCCCAAAGTACACTCCAGTCCAAACCCAAAAAAAAAATATTTTCTGTGTTTGTGAATTGTGTGCGCAGTAGCCGCACGTGCATCAACAAAGTAGTGCCAAGCGTGCGCCTGTGTCATAAGTAAAGGGCCGGCTGGCTTGACCGTTATAGGGTGCTGTAACTCCCAAAGTACACTCCAGTCCAAACCAAAAAAAAATATATTTTCTGTGTTTGTGAATTGTGTGCGCAGTAGCCGCACGTGCATCAACAAAGTAGTGCCAAGCGTGCGCCTGTGTCATAAGTAAAGGGCCGGCTGGCTTGCCCGTTAAAGGGTGCTGTAACCCCCAAAGTACACTCCAGTCAAAACCAAAAAAAAAAATATTTTCTGTTTGTGAATTGTGTGCGCAGTAGCCGCACGTGCATCAACAAAGTAGTGCCAAGCGTGCGCCTGTGTCATAAGTAAAGGGCCGGCTGGCTTGACCGTTAAAGGGTGCTGTAACTCCCAAAGTACACTCCAGTCCAAACCAAAAAAAAAAATATTTTCTGTGTTTGTGAATTGTGTGCGCAGAAGCCGCACGTGCATCAACAAAGCAGTGCCAAGCGTGCGCCTGTGTCATAAGTAAAGGGCCAGCTGGCTTGACCATTAAAGGGTGCTGTAACCCCCAAAGTACACTCCAGTCCAAACCAAAAAAAAAAATATTTTCTGTGTTTGTGAATTGTGTGCGCAGTAGCCGCACGTTCATCAACAAAGTAGTGCCAAGCGTGCGCCTGTGTCATAAATAAAGGGCCGGCTGGCTTGACCGTTAAAGGGTGCTGTAACCCCCAAAGTACACTCCAGTCAAAACCAAAAAAATATATATTTTCTGTTTGTGAATTGTGTGCGCAGTAGCCGCACGTGCATCAACAAAGTAGTGCCAAGCGTGCGCCTGTGTCATAAGTAAAGGGCCAGCTGGCTTGACCGTTAAAGGGTGCTGTAACCCCCAAAGAACACTCCAAACCAAAAAAATATATATTTTCTGTGTTTGTGAATTGTGTGCCCAGTAGCCGCACGTGCATAAACAAAGTAGTGCCAAGCGTGCGCCTGTGTCATAAGTAAAGGGCCGGCTGGCTTGACCGTTAAAGGGTGCTGTAACACCCAAAGTACACTCCAGTCCAAACCAAAAAAAAAAATATTTTCTGTGTTTGTGAATTGTGTGCACAGTAGCCGCACGTGCATAAACAAAGTAGTGCCAAGCGTGCACCTGTGTCATAAGTAAAGGGCCAGCTGGCTTGACCGTTAAAGGGTGCTGTATCCCCCAAAGTACATTCCAAACCAAATAACAAAATATTTTTTCTGTGTTTGTGAATTGTGTGCGCAGTAGCCGCACGTGCATCAACAAAGTAGTGCCAAGCGTGCGCCTGTGTCATAAGTAAAGGGCCGGCTGGCTTGACCGTTAAAGGGTGCTGTAACTCCCAAAGTACACTCCAGTCCAAACCAAAAAAAAAAATATTTTCTGTGTTTGTGAATTGTGTGCTCAGTAGCCGCACGTGCATCAACAAAGTAGTGCCAAGCGTGCGCCTGTGTCATAAGTAAAGGGCCGGCTGGCTTGACCGTTAAAGGGTGCTGTAACCCCCAAAGTACACTCCAGTCCAAACCAAAAAAAAAAATATTTTCTGTATTTGTGAATTGTGTGCGCAGTAGCCGCACGTTCATCAACAAAGTAGTGCCAAGCGTGCGCCTGTGTCATAAATAAAGGGCCGGCTGGCTTGACCGTTAAAGGGTGCTGTAACCCCCAAAGTACACTCCAGTCCAAACCAAAAAAAAAATATTTTCTGTGTTTGTGAATTGTGTGCGCAGTAGCCGCACGTGCATCAACAAAGTAGTGTAAAGCATGCGTCTGTGTCATAAGTAAAGGGCCGGCTGGCTTGACCATTAAACGGTGCTGTAACCCCCAAAGTACACTCCAGTCCAAACCAAAAAAAAAAATAATTTCTGTGTTTGTGAATTGTGTGCGCAGTAGCCGCACGTGCATCAACAAAGTAGTGCCAAGCGTGCGCCTGTGACATAAGTAAAGGGCCGGCTGGCTTGAACATTAAAGGGTGCTGTAACCCCCAAAGTACACTCCAGTCCAAACCAAAAAAAATAATATTTTCTGTGTTTGTGAATTGTGTGCGCAGTAGCCGCACGTGCATCAACAAAGTAGTGCCAAGCGTGCGCCTGTGTCATAAGTAAAGGGCCAGCTGGCTTGACCATTAAAGGGTGCTGTAACCCCCAAAGTACACTCCAAACCAAATAACTAAATATTTTTTCTGTGTTTGTGAAATGTGTGCGCAGTAGCTGCACGTGCATCAACAAAGTAGTGCCAAGCGTGCGCCTGTGTCATAAGTAAAGGGCCAGCTGGCTTGACCGTTAAAGGGTGCTGTAACCCCCAAAGTACACTCCAAACCAAAAAAATATATATTTTCTGTGTTTGTGAATTATGTGCGCAGTAGCCGCACGTGCATAAACAAAGTAGTGCCAAGCGTGCGCCTGTGTCATAAGTAAAGGGCCGGCTGGCTTGACCGTTAAAGGGTGCTGTAACCCCCAAAGTACACTCCAGTCCAAACCAAAAAAAAAAATATTTTCTGTGTTTGTGAATTGTGTGCACAGTAGCCGCACGTGCATCAACAAAGTAGTGCCAAGCGTGCGCCTGTGTCATAAGTAAAGGGCCGGCTGGCTTGACCGTTAAAGGGTGCTGTAACCCCCAAAGTACATTCCAAACCAAATAACAAAATATTTTTTCTGTGTTTGTGAATTGTGTGCGCAGTAGCTGCACGTGCATCAACAAAGTAGTGCCAAGCGTGCGCCTGTGTCATAAGTAAAGGGCCGGCTGGCTTGACCATTAAAGGGTGCTGTAACCCCCAAAGTACACTCCAAACCAAAAAAATATATATTTTCTGTGTTTGTGAATTGTGTGCGCAGTAGCCGCACGTGCATAAACAAAGTAGTGCCAAGCGTGCGCCTGTGTCATAAGTAAAGGGCCGGCTGGCTTGATCGTTAAAGGGTGCTGTAACCCCCAAAGTACACTCCAAACCAAAAAAAAAAAAATTTTCAGTGTTTGTGAATTGTGTGCGCAGTAGCCGCACGTGCATCAACAAAGTAGTGCCAAGCGTGCGCCTGTGTCATAAGTAAAGGGCCGGCTAGCTTGACCGTTAAAGGGTGCTTTAACCCCCAAAGTACACTCCAGTGCAAACCAAAAAAAAAAATATTTTTTCTGTGTTTGTGAATTGTGTGCGCAGTAGCCGCACGTGCATCAACAAAGTAGTGCCAAGCGTGCGCCTGTGTCATAAGTAAATGGCCGGCTGGCTTGACCGTTAAAGGGTGCTGTAACCCCCAAAGTACACTCCAAACCAAATAACAAAATATTTTTTCTGTGTTTGTGAATTGTGTGCGCAGTAGCTGCACGTGCATCAACAAAGTAGTGCCAAGCGTGCGCCTGTGTCATAAGTAAATGGCCGGCTGGCTTGACCGTTAAAGGGTGCTGTAACCCCCAAAGTACACTCCAGTCCAAACCAAAAAAAAAATATTTTCTGTGTTTGTGAATTGTGTGCGCAGTTACCGCACGTTCATCAACAAAGTAGTGCCAAGCGTGCGCCTGTGTCATAAGTAAAGGGCCAGCTGGCTTGACCATTAAAGGGTGCTGTAACCCCCAAAGTACACTCCAGTCCAAACCAAAAAAAAAATATTTTCTGTGTTTGTGAATTGTGTGCGCAGTAGCCGCACGTGCATCAACAAAGTAGTGCCAAGCGTGCGCCTGTGTCATAAGTAAAGGGCCAGCTGGCTTGACCGTTAAAGGGTGCTGTAACTCCCAAAGTACACTCCAGTCCAAACCAAAAAAAAAAATATTTTCTGTGTTTGTGAATTGTGTGCGCAGTAGCCGCACGTGCATCAACAAAGTAGTGCCAAGCGTGCGCCTGTGTCATAAGTAAAGGGCCGGCTGGCTTGACCGTTAATGGGTGCTGTAACCCCCAAAGTACACTCCAGTCCAAACCAAAAAAAAAAATATTTTCTGTATTTGTGAATTGTGTGCGCAGTAGCCGCACGTTCATCAACAAAGTAGTGCCAAGCGTGCGCCTGTGTCATAAGTAAAGGGCCGGCTGGCTTGACCGTTAAAGGGTGCTGTAACCCCCAAAGTACACTCCAGTCCAAACCAAAAAAAAAATATTTTCTGTGTTTGTGAATTGTGTGCGCAGTAGCCGCACGTGCATCAACAAAGTAGTGTAAAGCATGCGTCTGTGTCATAAGTAAAGGGCCGGCTGGCTTGACCATTAAACGGTGCTGTAACCCCCAAAGTACACTCCAGTCCAAACCAAAAAAAAAAATAATTTCTGTGTTTGTGAATTGTGTGCGCAGTAGCCGCACGTGCATCAACAAAGTAGTGCCAAGCGTGCGCCTGTGTCATAAGTAAAGGGCCGGCTAGCTTGACCGTTAAAGGGTGCTTTAACCCCCAAAGTACACTCCAGTGCAAACCAAAAAAAAAAATATTTTCTGTGTTTGTGAATTGTGTGCACAGTAGCCGCACGTGCATCAACAAAGTAGTGCCAAGCGTGCGCCTGTGTCATAAGTAAAGGGCCAGCTGGCTTGACCGTTAAAGGGTGCTGTAACCCCCAAAGTACATTCCAAACCAAATAACAAAATATTTTTTCTGTGTTTGTGAATTGTGTGCGCAGTAGCTGCACGTGCATCAACAAAGTAGTGCCAAGCGTGCGCCTGTGTCATAAGTAAAGGGCCGGCTGGCTTGACCATTAAAGGGTGCTGTAACCCCCAAAGTACACTCCAAACCAAAAAAATATATATTTTCTGTGTTTGTGAATTGTGTGCGCAGTAGCCGCACGTGCATAAACAAAGTAGTGCCAAGCGTGCGCCTGTGTCATAAGTAAAGGGCCGGCTGGCTTGATCGTTAAAGGGTGCTGTAACCCCCAAAGTACACTCCAAACCAAAAAAAAAAAATTTTTCAGTGTTTGTGAATTGTGTGCGCAGTAGCCGCACGTGCATCAACAAAGTAGTGCCAAGCGTGCGCCTGTGTCATAAGTAAAGGGCCGGCTAGCTTGACCGTTAAAGGGTGCTTTAACCCCCAAAGTACACTCCAGTGCAAACCAAAAAAAAATATATTTTTTCTGTGTTTGTGAATTGTGTGCGCAGTAGCCGCACGTGCATCAACAAAGTAGTGCCAAGCGTGCGCCTGTGTCATAAGTAAATGGCCGGCTGGCTTGACCGTTAAAGGGTGCTGTAACCCCCAAAGTACACTCCAAACCAAATAACAAAATATTTTTTCTGTGTTTGTGAATTGTGTGCGCAGTAGCTGCACGTGCATCAACAAAGTAGTGCCAAGCGTGCGCCTGTGTCATAAGTAAATGGCCGGCTGGCTTGACCGTTAAAGGGTGCTGTAACCCCCAAAGTACACTCCAGTCCAAACCAAAAAAAAAATATTTTCTGTGTTTGTGAATTGTGTGCGCAGTTACCGCACGTTCATCAACAAAGTAGTGCCAAGCGTGCGCCTGTGTCATAAGTAAAGGGCCAGCTGGCTTGACCATTAAAGGGTGCTGTAACCCCCAAAGTACACTCCAGTCCAAACCAAAAAAAAAATTATTTTCTGTGTTTGTGAATTGTGTGCGCAGTAGCCACACGTGCTTCAACAAAGTAGTGCCAAGCGTGCGCCTGTGTCATAAGTAAAGGGCCAGCTGGCTTGACCGTTAAAGGGTGCTGTAACCCCCAAAGTACACTCCAGTCCAAACCAAAAAAAAAAATATTTTCTGTGTTTGTGAATTGTGTGCGCAGTAGCCGCACGTGCATCAACAAAGTAGTGCCAAGCGTGCGCCTGTGTCATAAGTAAAGGGCCGGCTGGCTTGACCGTTATAGGGTGCTGTAACTCCCAAAGTACACTCCAGTCCAAACCAAAAAAAAAAATATTTTCTGTGTTTGTGAATTGTGTGCGCAGTAGCCGCACGTGCATCAACAAAGTAGTGCCAAGCGTGCGCCTGTGTCATAAGTAAAGGGCCGGCTGGCTTGCCCGTTAAAGGGTGCTGTAACCCCCAAAGTACACTCCAGTCAAAACCAAAAAAATATATATTTTCTGTTTGTGAATTGTGTGCGCAGTAGCCGCACGTGCATCAACAAAGTAGTGCCAAGCGTGCGCCTGTGTCATAAGTAAAGGGCCGGCTGGCTTGACCGTTAAAGGGTGCTGTAACTCCCAAAGTACACTCCAGTCCAAACCAAAAAAAAAAATATTTTCTGTGTTTGTGAATTGTGTGCGCAGAAGCCGCACGTGCATCAACAAAGTAGTGCCAAGCATGCGCCTGTGTCATAAGTAAAGGGCCAGCTGGCTTGACCATTAAAGGGTGCTGTAACCCCCAAAGTACACTCCAGTCCAAACCAAAAAAAATAATATTTTCTGTGTTTGTGAATTGTGTGCGCAGTAGCCGCACGTTCATCAACAAAGTAGTGCCAAGCGTGCGCCTGTGTCATAAATAAAGGGCCGGCTGGCTTGACCGTTAAAGGGTGCTGTAACCCCCAAAGTACACTCCAGTCAAAACCAAAAAAAAATATATTTTCTGTTTGTGAATTGTGTGCGCAGTAGCCGCACGTGCATCAACAAAGTAGTGCCAAGCGTGCGCCTGTGTCATAAGTAAAGGGCCAGCTGGCTTGACCGTTAAAGGGTGCTGTAACCCCCAAAGAACACTCCAAACCAAAAAAATATATATTTTCTGTGTTTGTGAATTGTGTGCCCAGTAGCCGCACGTGCATAAACAAAGTAGTGCCAAGCGTGCGCCTGTGTCATAAGTAAAGGGCCGGCTGGCTTGACCGTTAAAGGGTGCTGTAACCCGCAAAGTACACTCCAGTCCAAACCAAAAAAAAAAATATTTTCTGTGTTTGTGAATTGTGTGCACAGTAGCCGCACGTGCATAAACAAAGTAGTGCCAAGCGTGCGCCTGTGTCATAAGTAAAGGGCCAGCTGGCTTGACCGTTAAAGGGTGCTGTAACCCCCAAAGTACATTCCAAACCAAATAACAAAATATTTTTTCTGTGTTTGTGAATTGTGTGCGCAGTAGCTGCACGTGCATCAACAAAGCAGTGCCAAGCGTGCGCCTGTGTCATAAGTAAAGGGCCGGCTGGCTTGACCATTAAAGGGTGCTGTAACCCCCAAAGTACACTCCAAACCAAAAAAATGTATATTTTCTGTGTTTGTGAATTGTGTGCGCAGTAGCCGCACGTGCATCAACAAAGTAGTGCCAAGCGTGCGCCTGTGTCATAAGTAAAGGGCCGGCTAGCTTGACCGTTAAAGGGTGCTTTAGCCCCCAAAGTACACTCCAGTGCAAACCAAAAAAAAAAATATTTTTTCTGTGTTTGTGAATTGTGTGCGCAGTAGCCGCACGTGCATCAACAAAGTAGTGCCAAGCGTGCGCCTGTGTCATAAGTAAATGGCCGGCTGGCTTGACCGTTAAAGGGTGCTGTAACCCCCAAAGTACACTCCAAACCAAATAACAAAAATTATTTTCTGTGTTTGTGAATTGTGTGCGCAGTAGCCACACGTGCTTCAACAAAGTAGTGCCAAGCGTGCGCCTGTGTCATAAGTAAAGGGCCGGCTGGCTTGACCGTTAAAGGGTGCTGTAACCCCCAAAGTACACTCCAGTCCAAACCAAAAAAAAAAATATTTTCTGTGTTTGTGAATTGTGTGCGCAGTAGCCGCACGTGCATCAACAAAGTAGTGCCAAGCGTGCGCCTGTGTCATAAGTAAAGGGCCGGCTGGCTTGACCGTTAAAGGGTGCTGTAACTCCCAAAGTACACTCCAGTCCAAACCAAAAAAAAAAATATTTTCTGTGTTTGTGAATTGTGTGCGCAGTAGCCGCACGTGCATCAACAAAGTAGTGCCAAGCGTGCGCCTGTGTCATAAGTAAAGGGCCGGCTGGCTTGACCGTTAAAGGGTGCTGTAACCCCCAAAGTACACTCCAGTCAAAACCAAAAAAACATTTATTTTCTGTTTGTGAGTTGTGTGCGCAGTAGCCGCACGTGCATCAACAAAGTAGTGCCAAGCGTGCGCCTGTGTCATAAGTAAATGGCCGGCTGGCTTGACCGTTAAAGGGTGCTGTAACTCCCAAAGTACACTCCAGTCCAAACCAAAAAAAAAAATATTTTCTGTGTTTGTGAATTGTGTGCGCAGTAGCCGCACGTTCATCATCAAAGTAGTGCCAAGCGTGCGCCTGTGTCATAAGTAAAGGGCCGGCTGGCTTGACCGTTAAAGGGTGCTGTAACCCCCAAAGTACACTCCAAACCAAATAACAAAATATTTTTTCTGTGTTTGTGACTTGTGTGCGCAGTAGCCACACTTGCTTCAACAAAGTAGTGCCAAGCGTGCGCCTGTGTCATAAGTAAAGGGCCGGCTGGCATGACCGTTAAAGGGTGCTGTAACCCCCAAAGTACACTCCAGTCCAAACCAAAAAAAAAAATATTTTCTGTGTTTGTGAATTGTGTGCGCAGTAGCCGCACGTGCATCAACAAAGTAGTGCCAAGCGTGCGCCTGTGTCATAAGTAAAGGGCCGGCTGGCTTGACCGTTATAGGGTGCTGTAACTCCCAAAGTACACTCCAGTCCAAACCAAAAAAAAAAAATATTTTCTGTGTTTGTGAATTGTGTGCGCAGTAGCCGCACGTGCATCAACAAAGTAGTGCCAAGCGTGCGCCTGTGTCATAAGTAAAGGGCCGGCTGGCTTGACCGTTAAAGGGTGCTGTAACCCCCAAAGTACACTCCAGTCAAAACCAAAAAAATATATATTTTCTGTTTGTGAATTGTGAGCGCAGTAGCCGCACGTGCATCAACAAAGTAGTGCCAAGCGTGCGCCTGTGTCATAAGTAAAGGGCCGGCTGGCTTGACCGTTAAAGGGTGCTGTAACTCCCAAAGTACACTCCAGTCCAAACCAAAAAAAAAAATATTTTCTGTGTTTGTGAATTGTGTGCGCAGAAGCCGCACGTGCATCAACAAAGTAGTGAAAAGCGTGCGCCTGTGTCATAAGTAAAGGGCCAGCTGGCTTGACCGTTAAAGGGTGCTGTAACCCCCAAAGTACACTCCAGTCCAAACCAAAAAAAATAATATTTTCTGTGTTTGTGAATTGTGTGCGCAGTAGCCGCACGTTCATCAACAAAGTAGTGCCAAGCGTGCGCCTGTGTCATAAGTAAAGGGCCGGCTGGCTTGACCGTTAAAGGGTGCTGTAACCCCCAAAGTACACTCCAGTCAAAACCAAAAAAATATATATTTTCTGTTTGTGAATTGTGTGCGCAGTAGCCGCACGTGCATCAACAAAGTAGTGCCAAGCGTGCGCCTGTGTCATAAGTAAAGGGCCAGCTGGCTTGACCGTTAAAGGGTGCTGTAACCCCCAAAGTACACTCCAAACCAAAAAAATATATATTTTCTGTGTTTGTGAATTGTGTGCCCAGTAGCCGCACGTGCATAAACAAAGTAGTGCCAAGCGTGCGCCTGTGTCATAAGTAAAGGGCCGGCTGGCTTGACCGTTAAAGGGTGCTGTAACCCCCAAAGTACACTCCAGTCCAAACCAAAAAAAAAATTATTTTCTGTGTTTGTGAATTCTGTGCGCAGTAGCAGCACATTCATCAACAAAGTAGTGTAAAGCATGCGCCTGTGTCATAAGTAAAGGGCTGGCTGGCTTAACCATTAAAGGGTGCTGTAACTCCCAAAGTACACTCCAGTCCAAACCAAAAAAAAAAAAATTTTCTGTGTTTGTGAATTGTGTGCGCAGTAGCCGCACGTTCATCAACAAAGTAGTGCCAAGCGTGCGCCTGTGTCATAAGTAAAGGGCCGGCTGGCTTGACCGTTAAAGGGTGCTGTAACCCCCAAAGTTACCTCCAGTCCAAACCAAAAAAAAAATTATTTTCTGTGTTTGTGAATTGTGTGCGCAGTAGCCGCACGTGCATCAACAAAGTAGTGTAAAGCATGCGCCTGTGTCATAAGTAAAGGGCCGGCTGGCTTGACCGTTAAACGGTGCTGTAACCCCCAAAGTACACTCCAGTCCAAACCAAAAAAAAAAAAAATTTCTGTGTTTGTGAATTGTGTGCGCAGTAGCCGCACGTGCATCAACAAAGTAGTGCCAAGCGTGCGCCTGTGACATAAGTAAAGGGCCGGCTGGCTTGACCATTAAAGGGTGCTGTAACCCCCAAAGTACACTCCAGTCCAAACCAAAAAAAAAAATATTTTCTGTGTTTGTGAATTGTGTGCGCAGTAGCCGCACGTGCATCAACAAAGTAGTGCCAAGCGTGCGCCTGTGTCATAAGTAAAGGGCCAGCTGGCTTGACCATTAAAGGGTGCTGTAACCCCCAAAGTACACTCCAAACCAAATAACAAAATATTTTTTCTGTGTTTGTGAAATGTGTGCGCAGTAGCTGCACGTGCATCAACAAAGTGGTGCCAAGCGTGCGCCTGTGTCATAAGTAAAGGGCCAGCTGGCTTGACCGTTAAAGGGTGCTGTAACCCCCAAAGTACACTCCAGTCCAAACCAAAAAAAAAATTATTTTCTGTGTTTGTGAATTGTGTGCGCAGTAGCCGCACATTCATCAACAAAGTAGTGTAAAGCATGCGCCTGTGTCATAAGTAAAGGGCTGGCTGGCTTAACCATTAAAGGGTGCTGTAACTCCCAAAGTACACTCCAGTCCAAACCAAAAAAAAAAATATTTTCTGTGTTTGTGAATTGTGTGCGCAGTAGCCGCACGTTCATCAACAAAGTAGTGCCAAGCGTGCGCCTGTGTCATAAGTAAAGGGCCGGCTGGCTTGACCGTTAAAGGGTGCTGTAACCCCCAAAGTTACCTCCAGTCCAAACCAAAAAAAAAATTATTTTCTGTGTTTGTGAATTGTGTGCGCAGTAGCCGCACGTGCATCAACAAAGTAGTGCCAAGCGTGCGCCTGTGACATAAGTAAAGGGCCAGCTGGCTTGACCATTAAAGGGTGCTGTAACCCCCAAAGTACACTCCAGTCCAAACCAAAAAAAAAAATATTTTCTGTGTTTGTGAATTGTGTGCGCAGTAGCCGCACGTTCATCAACAAAGTAGTGCCAAGCGTGCGCCTGTGTCATAAGTAAAGGGCCAGCTGGCTTGACCATTAAAGGGTGCTGTAACCCCCAAAGTTACCTCCAGTCCAAACCAAAAAAAAAATTATTTTCTGTGTTTGTGAATTGTGTGCGCAGTAGCCGCACGTGCATCAACAAAGTAGTGTAAAGCATGCGCCTGTGTCATAAGTAAAGGGCCGGCTGGCTTGACCGTTAAACGGTGCTGTAACCCCCAAAGTACACTCCAGTCCAAACCAAAAAAAAAAATAATTTCTGTGTTTGTGAATTGTGTGCGCAGTAGCCGCACGTGCATCAACAAAGTAGTGCCAAGCGTGCGCCTGTGACATAAGTAAAGGGCCGGCTGGCTTGACCATTAAAGGGTGCTGTAACCCCCAAAGTACACTCCAGTCCAAACCAAAAAAAAAAATATTTTCTGTGTTTGTGAATTGTGTGCGCAGTAGCCGCACGTGCATCAACAAAGTAGTGCCAAGCGTGCGCCTGTGTCATAAGTAAAGGGCCAGCTGGCTTGACCATTAAAGGGTGCTGTAACCCCCAAAGTACACTCCAAACCAAATAACAAAATATTTTTTCTGTGTTTGTGAAATGTGTGCGCAGTAGCTGCACGTGCATCAACAAAGTGGTGCCAAGCGTGCGCCTGTGTCATAAGTAAAGGGCCAGCTGGCTTGACCGTTAAAGGGTGCTGTAACCCCCAAAGTACACTCCAAACCAAAAAAATATATATTTTCTGTGTTTGTGAATTGTGTGCGCAGTAGCCGCACGTGCATAAACAAAGTAGTGCCAAGCGTGCGCCTGTGTCATAAGTAAAGGGCCGGCTGGCTTGACCGTTAAAGGGTGCTGTAACCCCCAAAGTACACTCCAGTCCAAACCTAAAAAAAAAATATTTTCTGTGTTTGTGAATTGTGTGCACAGTAGCCGCACGTGCATCAACAAAGTAGTGCCAAGTGTGCGCCTGTGTCATAAGTAAAGGGCCGGCTGGCTTGACCGTTAAAGGGTGCTGTAACCCCCAAAGTACATTCCAAACCAAATAACAAAATATTTTTTCTGTGTTTGTGAATTGTGTGCGCAGTAGCTGCACGTGCATCAACAAAGCAGTGCCAAGCGTGCGCCTGTGTCATAAGTAAAGGGCCGGCTGGCTTGACCATTAAAGGGTGCTGTAACCCCCAAAGTACACTCCAAACCAAAAAAATAAATATTTTCTGTGTTTGTGAATTGTGTGCGCAGTAGCCGCACGTGCATAAACAAAGTAGTGCCAAGCGTGCGCCTGTGTCATAAGTAAAGGGCCGGCTGGCTTGACCGTTAAAGGGTGCTGTAACCCCCAAAGTACACTCCAAACCAAAAAAAAAAATTTTTCAGTGTTTGTGAATTGTGTGCGCAGTAGCCGCACGTGCATCAACAAAGTAGTGCCAAGCGTGCGCCTGTGTCATAAGTAAAGGGCCGGCTAGCTTGACCGTTAAAGGGTGCTTTAACCCCCAAAGTACACTCCAGTGCAAACCAAAAAAAAAAATATTTTTTCTGTGTTTGTGAATTGTGTGCGAAGTAGCCGCACGTGCATCAACAAAGTAGTGCCAAGCGTGCGCCTGTGTCATAAGTAAATGGCCGGCTGGCTTGACCGTTAAAGGGTGCTGTAACCCCCAAAGTACACTCCAAACCAAATAACAAAATATTTTTTCTGTGTTTGTGAATTGTGTGCTCAGTAGCTGCACGTGCATCAACAAAGTAGTGCCAAGCGTGCGCCTGTGTCATAAGTAAAGGGCCGGCTGGCTTGACCGTTAAAGGGTGCTGTAACCCCCAAAGTACACTCCAGTCCAAACCAAAAAAAAAATATTTTCTGTGTTTGTGAATTGTGTGCGCAGTTACCGCACGTTCATCAAACAAAGTAGTGCCAAGCGTGCGCCTGTGTCATAAGTAAAGGGCCGGCTGGCTTGACCGTTAAAGGGTGCTGTAACCGCCAAAGTACACTCCAGTCCAAACCAAAAAAAAAAATATTTTCTGTGTTTGTGAATTGTGTGCGCAGTAGCCGCATGTGCATCAACAAAGTAGTGCCAAGCGTGCGCCTGTGTCATAAGTAAAGGGCCAGCTGGCTTGACCGTTAAAGGGTGCTGTAACCCCCAAAGTACACTCCAAACCAAATAAAAAATATTTTCTGTGTTTGTGAATTGTGTGCGCAGTAGCAACACGTGCATCAACAAAGTAGTGCCAAGCGTGCGCCTGTGTCATAAGTAAAGGGCCGGCTAGCTTGACCATTAAAGGGTGCTGTAACCCCCAAAGTACACTCCAAACCAAATTATTAAATATTTTTTCTGTGTTTGTGAATTGTGTGCGCAGTAGCCACACGTGCATCAACAAAGTAGTGCCAAGCGTGCGCCTTTGTCATAAGTAAAGGGCCGGCTCGCTTGACCGTTAAAGGGTGCTGTAACCCCCAAAGTACACTCCAGTCCAAACCAAAAATAAAAATATTTTGTGTTTGTGAATTGTGTGCGCAGTAGCCGCACGTGCATCAACAAAGTAGTGCCAAGCGTGCGCCTGTGTCATAAGTAAAGGGCCGGCTGGCTTGACCGTTAAAGGGTGCTGTAACCCCCAAAGTACACTCCAGTCCAAACCAAAAAAATATATATTTTTTCTGTGTTTGTGAATTGTGTGCGCAGTAGCCGCACGTGCATCAACAAAGTAGTGCCAAGCGTGCGCCTGTGTCATAAGTAAAGGGCCGGCTGGCTTGAACGTTAAAGGGTGCTGTAACCCCCAAAGTACACTCCAGTTCAAACCAAAAAAAAATATATTTTTTCTGTGTTTGTGAATTGTGTGCGCAGTAGCCGCACGTGCATCAACAAAGTAGTGCCAAGCGTGCGCCTGTGTCATAAGTAAAGGGCCGGCTGGCTTGACCGTTAAAGGGTGCTGTAACCCCCAAAGTACACTCAAAACCAAATAACAAAATCTTTTTTCTGTGTTTGTGAATTGTGTGCGCAGTAGCTGCACGTGCATCAACAAAGTAGTGCCAAGCGTGCGCCTGTGTCATAAGTAAAGGGCCGGCTGGCTTGACCGTTAAAGGGTGCTGTAACCCCCAAAGTACACTTCAGTCCAAACCAAAAAAAAAATATTTTCTGTGTTTGTGAATTGTGTGCGCAGTAGCCGCACGTTCATCAACAAAGTAGTGCCAAGCGTGCGCCTGTGTCATAAGTAAAGGGCCGGCTGGCTTGACCGTTAAAGGGTGCTGTAACCCCCAAAGTACACTCCAGTCCAAACCAAAAAAAAAATTATTTTCTGTGTTTGTGAATTGTGTGCGCAGTAGCCACACGTGCTTCAACAAAGTAGTGCCAAGCGTGCGCCTGTGTCATAAGTAAAGGGCCGGCTGGCTTGACCGTTAAAGGGTGCTGTAACTCCCAAAGTACACTCCAGTCCAAACCAAAAAAATATATATTTTCTGTTTGTGAATTGTGTGCGCAGTAGCCGCACGTGCATCAACAAAGTAGTGCCAAGCGTGCGCCTGTGTCATATGTAAAGGGCCGGCTGGCTTGACTGTTAAAGGGTGCTGTAACTCCCAAAGTACACTCCAGTCCAAACCAAAAAAAAAAATATTTTCTGTGTTTGTGAATTGTGTGCGCAGTAGCCGCACGTGCATCAACAAAGTAGTGCCAAGCGTGCGCCTGTGTCATAAGTAAAGGGCCGGCTGGCTTGACCGTTAAAGGGTGCTGTAACCCCCAAAGTACACTCCAGTCCAAACCAAAAAAAAAAATATTTTCTGTGTTTGTGAATTGTGTGCGCAGTAGCCGCACGTTCATCAACAAAGTAGTGCCAAGCGTGCGCCTGTGTCATAAGTAAAGGGCCGGCTGGCTTGACCGTTAAAGGGTGCTGTAACCCCCAAAGTACACTCCAGTCCAAACCAAAAAAAAAATAATTTTCTGTGTTTGTGAATTGTGTGCGCAGTAGCCGCACGTGCATCAACAAAGTAGTGTAAAGCATGCGCCTGTGTCATAAGTAAAGGGCCGGCTGGCTTGACCGTTAAACGGTGCTGTAACCCCCAAAGTACACTCCAGTCCAAACCAAAAAAAAAAATAATTTCTGTGTTTGTGAATTGTGTGCGCAGTAGCCGCACTTGCATCAACAAAGTAGTGCCAAGCGTGCGCCTGTGTCATAAGTAAAGGGCCGGCTGGCTTGACCATTAAAGGGTGCTGTAAACCCCAAAGTACACTCCAGTCCAAACCAAAAAAAAAAATATTTTCTGTGTTTGTGAATTGTGTGCGCAGTAGCCGCACGTGCATCAACAAAGTAGTGCCAAGCGTGCGCCTGTGTCATAAGTAAAGGGCCAGCTGGCTTGACCATTAAAGGGTGCTGTAACCCCCAAAGTACACTCCAAACCAAATAACAAAATATTTTTTCTGTGTTTGTGAAATGTGTGCGCAGTAGCTGCACGTGCATCAACAAAGTAGTGCCAAGCGTGCGCCTGTGTCATAAGTAAAGGGCCAGCTGACTTGACCGTTAAAGGGTGCTGTAACCCCCAAAGTACACTCCAGTCCAAACCAAAAAAAAAATTATTTTCTGTGTTTGTGAATTGTGTGCGCAGTAGCCACACGTGCTTCAACAAAGTAGTGCCAAGCGTGCGCCTGTGTCATAAGTAAAGGGCCGGCTGGCTTGACCGTTAAAGGGTGCTGTAACTCCCAAAGTACACTCCAGTCCAAACCAAAAAAATATATATTTTCTGTTTGTGAATTGTGTGCGCAGTAGCCGCACGTGCATCAACAAAGTAGTGCCAAGCGTGCGCCTGTGTCATATGTAAAGGGCCGGCTGGCTTGACTGTTAAAGGGTGCTGTAACTCCCAAAGTACACTCCAGTCCAAACCAAAAAAAAAAATATTTTCTGTGTTTGTGAATTGTGTGCGCAGTAGCCGCACGTGCATCAACAAAGTAGTGCCAAGCGTGCGCCTGTGTCATAAGTAAAGGGCCGGCTGGCTTGACCGTTAAAGGGTGCTGTAACCCCCAAAGTACACTCCAGTCCAAACCAAAAAAAAAAATATTTTCTGTGTTTGTGAATTGTGTGCGCAGTAGCCGCACGTTCATCAACAAAGTAGTGCCAAGCGTGCGCCTGTGTCATAAGTAAAGGGCCGGCTGGCTTGACCGTTAAAGGGTGCTGTAACCCCCAAAGTACACTCCAGTCCAAACCAAAAAAAAAATAATTTTCTGTGTTTGTGAATTGTGTGCGCAGTAGCCGCACGTGCATCAACAAAGTAGTGTAAAGCATGCGCCTGTGTCATAAGTAAAGGGCCGGCTGGCTTGACCGTTAAACGGTGCTGTAACCCCCAAAGTACACTCCAGTCCAAACCAAAAAAAAAAATAATTTCTGTGTTTGTGAATTGTGTGCGCAGTAGCCGCACTTGCATCAACAAAGTAGTGCCAAGCGTGCGCCTGTGTCATAAGTAAAGGGCCGGCTGGCTTGACCATTAAAGGGTGCTGTAAACCCCAAAGTACACTCCAGTCCAAACCAAAAAAAAAAATATTTTCTGTGTTTGTGAATTGTGTGCGCAGTAGCCGCACGTGCATCAACAAAGTAGTGCCAAGCGTGCGCCTGTGTCATAAGTAAAGGGCCAGCTGGCTTGACCATTAAAGGGTGCTGTAACCCCCAAAGTACACTCCAAACCAAATAACAAAATATTTTTTCTGTGTTTGTGAAATGTGTGCGCAGTAGCTGCACGTGCATCAACAAAGTAGTGCCAAGCGTGCGCCTGTGTCATAAGTAAAGGGCCAGCTGACTTGACCGTTAAAGGGTGCTGTAACCCCCAAAGTACACTCCAAACCAAAAAAATATATATTTTCTGTGTTTGTGAATTGTGTGCGCAGTAGCCGCACGTGCATAAACAAAGTAGTGCCAAGCGTGCGCCTGTGTCATAAGTAAAGGGCTGGCTTGCTTGACCGTTAAAGGGTGCTGTAACCCCCAAAGTACACTCCAAACAAAAAAAAAAATTTTTTCAGTGTTTGTGAATTGTGTGCGCAGTAGCCGCACGTGCATCAACAAAGTAGTGCCAAGCGTGCGCCTGTGTCATAACTAAAGGGCCGGCTAGCTTGACCGTTAAAGGGTGCTTTAACCCCCAAAGTACACTCCAGTGCAAACCAAAAAAAATAATATTTTTTCTGTGTTTGTGAATTGTGTGCGCAGTAGCCGCACGTGCATCAACAAAGTAGTGCCAAGCGTGCGCCTGTGTCATAAGTAAATGGCCGGCTGGCTTGACCGTTAAAGGGTGCTGTAACCCCCAAAGTACACTCCAAACCAAATAACAAAATATTTTTTCTGTGTTTGTGAATTGTGTGCGCAGTAGCTGCACGTGCATCAACAAAGTAGTGCCAAGCGTGCGCCTGTGTCATAAGTAAAGGGCCAGCTGGCTTGACCATTAAAGGGTGCTTTAACCCCCAAAGTACACTCCAGTCCAAACCAAAAAAAAAATATTTTCTGTGTTTGTGAATTGTGTGCGCAGTTACCGCACGTTCATCAACAAAGTAGTGCCAAGCGTGCGCCTGTGTCATAAGTAAAGGGCCGGCTGGCTTGACCGTTAAAGGGTGCTGTAACCGCCAAAGTACACTCCAGTCCAAACCAAAAAAAAAATATTTTCTGTGTTTGTGAATTGTGTGCGCAGTAGCCGCATGTGCATCAACAAAGTAGTGCCAAGCGTGCGCCTGTGTCATAAGTAAAGGGCCGGCTGGCTTGACCGTTAAAGGGTGCTGTAACCCCCAAAGTACACTCCAAACCAAATAAAAAATATTTTCTGTGTTTGTGAATTGTGTGCGCAGTAGCCACACGTGCATCAACAAAGTAGTGCCAAGCGTGCGCCTGTGTCATAAGTAAAGGGCCAGCTAGCTTGACCATTAAAGGGTGCTGTAACCCCCAAAGTACACTCCAAACCAAATAATAAAATATTTTTTCTGTGTTTGTGAATTGTGTGCGCAGTAGCTGCACGTGCATCAACAAAGTAGTGCCAAGCGTGCGCCTTTGTCATAAGTAAAGGGCCGGCTCGCTTGACCGTTAAAGGGTGCTGTAACCCCCAAAGTACACTCCAGTCCAAACCAAAAATAAAAATATTTTGTGTTTGTGAATTGTGTGCGCAGTAGCCGCACGTGCATCAACAAAGTAGTGCCAAGCGTGCGCCTGTGTCATAAGTAAAGGGCCGGCTGGCTTGAGCGTTAAAGGGTGCTGTAACCCCCAAAGTACACTCCAGTCCAAACCAAAAAAATATATATTTTTTCTGTGTTTGTGAATTGTGTGCGCAGTAGCCGCACGTGCATCAACAAAGTAGTGCCAAGCGTGCGCCTGTGTCATAAGTAAAGGGCCGGCTGGCTTGAAAGTTAAAGGGTGCTGTAACCCCCAAAGTACACTCCAGTCCAAACCAAAAAAAAAATTATTTTCTGTGTTTGTGAATTGTGTGCGCAGTAGCCACACGTGCTTCAACAAAGTAGTGCCAAGCGTGCGCCTGTGTCATAAGTAAAGGGCCGGCTGGCTTGACCGTTAAAGGGTGCTGTAACCCCCAAAGTACACTCCAGTCCAAACCAAAAAAAATATATTTTCTGTTTGTGAATTGTGTGCGCAGTAGCCGCACGTGCATCAACAAAGTAGTGCCAAGCGTGCGCCTGTGTCATAAGTAAAGGGCCGGCTGGCTTGACTGTTAAAGGGTGCTGTAACTCCCAAAGTACACTCCAGTCCAAACCAAAAAAAAAAATATTTTCTGTGTTTGTGAATTGTGTGCGCAGTAGCCGCACGTGCATCAACAAAGTAGTGCCAAGCGTGCGCCTGTGTCATAAGTAAAGGGCCGGCTGGCTTGACCGTTAAAGGGTGCTGTAACCCCCAAAGTACACTCCAGTCCAAACCAAAAAAAAAAATATTTTCTGTGTTTGTGAATTGTGTGCGCAGTAGCCGCACGTTCATCAACAAAGTAGTGCCAAGCGTGCGCCTGTGTCATAAGTAAAGGGCCGGCTGGCTTGACCGTTAAAGGGTGCTGTAACCCCCAAAGTACACTCCAGTCCAAACCAAAAAAAAAATTATTTTCTGTGTTTGTGAATTGTGTGCGCAGTAGCCGCACGTGCATCAACAAAGTAGTGTAAAGCATGCGCCTGTGTCATAAGTAAAGGGCCGGCTGGCTTGACCGTTAAACAGTGCTGTAACCCCCAAAGTACACTCCAGTCCAAACCAAAAAAAAAAATAATTTCTGTGTTTGTGAATTGTGTGCGCAGTAGCCGCACTTGCATCAACAAAGTAGTGCCAAGCGTGCGCCTGTGTCATAAGTAAAGGGCCGGCTGGCTTGACCATTAAAGGGTGCTGTAAACCCCAAAGTACACTCCAGTCCAAACCAAAAAAAAAAATATTTTCTGTGTTTGTGAATTGTGTGCGCAGTAGCCGCACGTGCATCAACAAAGTAGTGCCAAGCGTGCGCCTGTGTCATAAGTAAAGGGCCAGCTGGCTAGACCATTAAAGGGTGCTGTAACCCCCAAAGTACACTCCAAACCAAATAACAAAATATTTTTTCTGTGTTTGTGAAATGTGTGCGCAGTAGCTGCACGTGCATCAACAAAGTAGTGCCAAGCGTGCGCCTGTGTCATAAGTAAAGGGCCAGCTGACTTGACCGTTAAAGGGTGCTGTAACCCCCAAAGTATACTCCAAACCAAAAAAAAAAAAATTTTCAGTGTTTGTGAATTGTGTGCGCAGTAGCCGCACGTGCATCAACAAAGTAGTGCCAAGCATGCGCCTGTGTCATAAGTAAAGGGCCGGCTAGCTTGACCGTTAAAGGGTGCTTTAACCCCCAAAGTACACTCTAGTGCAAACCAAAAAAAATAATATTTTTTCTGTGTTTGTGAATTGTGTGCGCAGTAGCTGCACGTGCATCAACAAAGTAGTGCCAAGCGTGCGCCTGTGTCATAAGTAAATGGCCGGCTGGCTTGACCGTTAAAGGGTGCTGGAACCCCCAAAGTACACTCCAAACCAAATAACAAAATATTTTTTCTGTGTTTGTGAATTGTGTGCGCAGTAGCTGCACGTGCATCAACAAAGTAGTGAAAAGCGTGCGCCTGTGTCATAAGTAAAGGGCCAGCTGGCTTGACCATTAAAGGGTGCTTTAACCCCCAAAGTACACTCCAGTCCAAACCAAAAAAAAAATATTTTCTGTGTTTGTGAATTGTGTGCGCAGTTACCGCACGTTCATCAACAAAGTAGTGCCAAGCGTGCGCCTGTGTCATAAGTAAAGGGCCGGCTGGCTTGACCGTTAAAGGGTGCTGTAACCGCCAAAGTACACTCCAGTCCAAACCAAAAAAAAAATATTTTCTGTGTTTGTGAATTGTGTGCGCAGTAGCCGCATGTGCATCAACAAAGTAGTGCCAAGCGTGCGCCTGTGTCATAAGTAAAGGGCCGGCTGGCTTGACCGTTAAAGGGTGCTGAAATCCCCAAAGTACACTCCAAACCAAATAAAAATTATTTTCTGTGTTTGTGAATTGTGTGCGCAGTAGCCACACGTGCATCAACAAAGTAGTGCCAAGCGTGCGCCTGTGTCATAAGTAAAGGGCCGGCTAGCTTGACCATTAAAGGGTGCTGTAACCCCCAAAGTACACTCCAAACCAAATAATAAAATATTTTTTCTGTGTTTGTGAATTGTGTGCGCAGTAGCTGCACGTGCATCAACAAAGTAGTGCCAAGCGTGCGCCTTTGTCATAAGTAAAGGGCCGGCTCGCTTGACCGTTAAAGGGTGCTGTAACCCCCAAAGTACACTCCAGTCGAAACCAAAAATAAAAATATTTTGTGTTTGTGAATTGTGTGCGCAGTAGCCGCACGTGCATCAACAAAGTAGTGCCAAGCGTGCGCCTGTGTCATAAGTAAAGGGCCGGCTGGCTTGAGCGTTAAAGGGTGCTGTAACCCCCAAAGTACACTCCAGTCCAAACCAAAAAAATATATATTTTTTCTGTGTTTGTGAATTGTGTGCGCAGTAGCCGCACGTGCATCAACAAAGTAGTGCCAAGCGTGCGCCTGTGTCATAAGTAAAGGGCCGGCTGGCTTGAACGTTAAAGGGTGCTGTAACCCCCAAAGTACACTCCAGTTCAAACCAAAAAAATATATATTTTTTCTGTGTTTGTGAATTGTGTGCGCAGTAGCCGCACGTGCATCAACAAAGTAGTGCCAAGCGTGCGCCTGTGTCATAAGTAAAGGGCCGGCTGGCTTGACCGTTAAAGGGTGCTGTAATCCCCAAAGTACACTCAAAACCAAATAACAAAATATTTTTTCTGTGTTTGTGAATTGTGTGCGCAGTAGCTGCACGTGCATCAACAAAGTAGTGCCAAGCGTGCGCCTGTGTCATAAGTAAAGGGCCGGCTGGCTTGACCGTTAAAGGGTGCTGTAACCCCCAAAGTACACTTCAGTCCAAACAAAAAAAAAAATATTTTCTGTGTTTGTGAATTGTGTGCGCAGTAGCCGCACCTTCATCAACAAAGTAGTGCCAAGCGTGCGCCTGTGTCATAAGTAAAGGGCCGGCTGGCTTGACCGTTAAAGGGTGCTGTAACCCCCAAAGTACACTCCAGTCCAAACCAAAAAAAAAATTATTTTCTGTGTTTGTGAATTGTGTGCGCAGTAACCGCACGTGCATCAACAAAGTAGTGCCAAGCGTGCGCCTGTGTCATAAGTAAAGGGCCGGCTGGCTTGACCGTTAAAGGGTGCTGTAACTCCCAAAGTACACTCCAGACCAAACCGAAAAAAAAAATATTTTCTGTGTTTGTGAATTGTGTGCGCAGTAGCCGCACGTGCATCAACAAAGTAGTGCCAAGCGTGCGCCTGTGTCATAAGTAAAGGGCCGGCTGGCTTGACCGTTAAAGGGTGCTGTAACCCCCAAAGTACACTCCAGTCCAAACCAAAAAAAAAAATATTTTCTGTGTTTGTGAATTGTGTGCGCAGTAGCCGCACGTTCATCAACAAAGTAGTGCCAAGCGTGCGCCTGTGTCATAAGTAAAGGGCCGGCTGGCTTGACCGTTAAAGGGTGCTGTAACCTCCAAAGTACACTCCAGTCGAAACCAAAAAAAAAATTATTTTCTGTGTTTGTGAATTGTGTGCGCAGTAGCCGCACGTGCATCAACAAAGTAGTGTAAAGCATGCGCCTGTGTCATAAGTAAAGGGCCGGCTGGCTTGACCGTTAAACGGTGCTGTAACCCCCAAAGTACACTCCAGTCCAAACCAAAAAAAAAAATAATTTCTGTGTTTGTGAATTGTGTGCGCAGTAGCCTCACGTGCATCAACAAAGTAGTGCCAAGCGTGCGCCTGTGTCATAAGTAAAGGGCCGGCTTGCTTGACCATTAAAGGGTGCTGTAAACCCCAAAGTACACTCCAGTCCAAACCAAAAAAAAAAATATTTTCTGTGTTTGTGAATTGTGTGCGCAGTAGATGCACTTGCATCAACAAAGTAGTGCCAAGCGTGCGCCTGTGTCATAAGTAAAGGGCCAGCTGGCTTGACCATTAAAGGGTGCTGTAACCCCCAAAGTACACTCCAAACCAAATAACAAAATATTTTTTCTGTGTTTGTGAAATGTGTGCGCAGTAGCTGCACGTGCATCAACAAAGTAGTGCCAAGCGTGCGCCTGTGTCATAAGTAAAGGGCCAGCTGGCTTGACCGTTAAAGGGTGCTGTAACCCCCAAAGTACACTCCAAACAAAAAAAATATATATTTTCTGTGTTTGTGAATTGTGTGCGCAGTAGCCGCACGTGCATAAACAAAGTAGTGCCAAGCGTGCGCCTGTGTCATAAGTAAAGGGCCAGCTGGCTTGACCGTTAAAGGGTGCTGTAACCCCCAAAGTACACTCCAGTCCAAACCAAAAAAAAAATATTTTCTGTGTTTGTGAATTGTGTGCACAGTAGCCGCACGTGCATCAACAAAGTAGTGCCAAGCGTGCGCCTGTGTCATAAGTAAAGGGCCAGCTGGCTTGACCGTTAAAGGGTGCTGTAACCCCCAAAGTACATTCCAAACCAAATAACAAAATATTTTTTCTGTGTTTGTGAATTGTGTGCGCAGTAGCTGCACGTGCATCAACAAAGCAGTGCCAAGCGTGCACCTGTGTCATAAGTAAAGGGCCAGCTGGCTTGACCATTAAAGGGTGCTGTAACCCCCAAAGTACACTCCAAACCAAAAAAATATATATTTTCTGTGTTTGTGAATTGTGTGCGCAGTAACCGCACGTGCATAAACAAAGTAGTGCCAAGCGTGCGCCTGTGTCATAAGTAAAGGGCCGGCTGGCTTGACCGTTAAAGGGTGCTGTAACCCCCAAAGTACACTCCAAACCAAAAAAAAAAAAATTTTCTGTGTTTGTGAATTGTGTGCGCAGTAGCCGCACGTGCATCAACAAAGTAGTGCCAAGCGTGCGCCTGTGTCATAAGTAAATGGCCGGCTGGCTTGACCGTTAAAGGGTGCTGTAACCCCCAAAGTACACTCCAAACCAAATAACAAAATATTTTTTCTGTGTTTGTGAATTGTGTGCGCAGTAGCTGCACGTGCATCAACAAAGTAGTGCCAAGCGTGCGCCTGTGTCATAAGTAAAGGGCCGGCTGGCTTGACCGTTAAAGGGTGCTGTAACCCCCAAAGTACACTCCAGTCCAAACCAAAAAAAAAATATTTTCTGTGTTTGTGAATTGTGTGCGCAGTTACCGCACGTTCATCAACAAAGTAGTGCCAAGCGTGCGCCTGTGTCATAAGTAAAGGGCCGGCTGGCTTGACCGTTAAAGGGTGCTGTAACCGCCAAAGTACACTCCAGTCCAAACAAAAAAAATATATATTTTCTGTGTTTGTGAATTGTGTGCGCAGTAGCCGCATGTGCATCAACAAAGTAGTGCCAAGCGTGCGCCTGTGTCATAAGTAAAGGGCCGGCTGGCTTGACCATTAAAGGGTGCTGTAACCCCCAAAGTACACTCCAAACCAAATAAAAAATATTTTCTGTGTTTGTGAATTGTGTGCGCAGTAGCCACACGTGCATCAACAAAGTAGTGCCAAGCGTGCGCCTGTGTCATAAGTAAAGGGCCGGCTGGCTTGACCGTTAAAGGGTGCTGTAACCGCCAAAGTACACTCCAGTCCAAACAAAAAAAAAAAATATTTTCTGTGTTTGTGAATTGTGTGCGCAGTAGCCGCATGTGCATCAACAAAGTAGTGCCAAGCGTGCGCCTGTGTCATAAGTAAAGGGCCGGCTAGCTTGACCATTAAAGGGTGCTGTAAACCCCAAACCAAATAATAAAATATTTTTTCTGTGTTTGTGAATTGTGTGCGCAGTAGCTGCACGTGCATCAACAAAGTAGTGCCAAGCATGCGCCTGTGTCATAAGTAAAGGGCCGGCTCGCTTGACCGTTAAAGGGTGCTGTAACCCCCAAAGTACACTCCAGTCCAAACCAAAAATAAAAATATTTTGTGTTTGTGTATTGTGTGCGCAGTAGCCGCACGTGCATCAACAAAGTAGTGCCAAGCGTGCGCCTGTGTCATAAGTAAAGGGGCGGCTGGCTTGACCGTTAAAGGGTGCTGTAACCCCCAAAGTACACTCCAGTCCAAACCAAAAAAATATATATTTTTTCTGTGTTTGTGAATTGTGTGCGCAGTAGCCGCACGTGCATCAAAAAAGTAGTGCCAAGCGTGCGCCTGTGTCATAAGTAAAGGGGCGGCTGGCTTGAACGTTAAAGGGTGCTGTAACCCCCAAAGTACACTCCAGTTCAAACCAAAAAAATATATATTTTTTCTGTGTTTGTGAATTGTGTGCGCAGTAGCTGCACGTGCATCAACAAAGTAGTGCCAAGCGTGCGCCTGTGTCATAAGTAAAGGGCCGGCTGGCTTGACCGTTAAAGGGTGCTGTAACCCCCAAAGTACACTCAAAACCAAATAACAAAATCTTTTTTCTGTGTTTGTGAATTGTGTGCGCAGTAGCTGCACGTGCATCAACAAAGTAGTGCCAAGCATGCGCCTGTGTCATAAGTAAAGGGCCGGCTGGCTTGACCGTTAAAGGGTGCTGTAACCCCCAAAGTACACTTCAGTCCAAACCAAAAAAAAAATATTTTCTGTGTTTGTGAATTGTGTGCGCAGTAGCCGCACGTTCATCAACAAAGTAGTGCCAAGCGTGCGCCTGTGTCATAAGTAAAGGGCCGGATGGCTTGACTGTTAAAGGGTGCTGTAACCCCCAAAGTACACTCCAGTCCAAACCAAAAAAAAAATTATTTTCTGTGTTTGTGAATTGTGTGCGCAGTAGCCACACGTGCTTCAACAAAGTAGTGCCAAGCGTGCGCCTGTGTCATAAGTAAAGGGCCGGCTGGCTTGACCGTTAAAGGGTGCTGTAACCCCCAAAGTACACTCCAGTCCAAACAAAAAAAAAATTTTTTTCTGTGTTTGTGAATTGTGTGCGCAGTAGCCGCACGTGCATCAACAAAGTATTGCCAAGCGTGCGCCTGTGTCATAAGTAAAGGGCCGGCTGGCTTGACCGTTAAAGGGTGCTGTAACTCCCAAAGTACACTCAAGTCCAAACCAAAAAAATATATATTTTCTGTGTTTGTGAATTGTGTGCGCAGTAGCCGCACGTGCATCAACAAAGTAGTGCCAAGCGTGCGCCTGTGTCATAAGTAAAGGGCCGGCTGGCTTGACCGTTAAAGGGTGCTGTAACCCCCAAAGTACACTCCAGTCCAAACCAAAAAAATATATATTTTCTGTGTTTGTGAATTGTGTGCGCAGTAGCCGCACGTTCATCAACAAAGTAGTGCCAAGCGTGCGCCTGTGTCATAAGTAAAGGGCCGGCTGGCTTGACTGTTAAAGGGTGCTGTAACTCCCAAAGTACACTCCAGTCCAAACCAAAAAAAAAAATATTTTCTGTGTTTGTGAATTGTGTGCGCAGTAGCCGCACGTGCATCAACAAAGTAGTGCCAAGCGTGCGCCTGTGTCATAAGTAAAGGGCCGGCTGGCTTGACCGTTAAAGGGTGCTGTAACCCCCAAAGTACACTCCAGTCCAAACCAAAAAAAAAAATATTTTCTGTGTTTGTGAATTGTGTGCGCAGTAGCCGCACGTTCATCAACAAAGTAGTGCCAAGCGTGCGCCTGTGTCATAAGTAAAGGGCCGGCTGGCTTGACCGTTAAAGGGTGCTGTAACCCCCAAAGTACACTCCAGTCCAAACCAAAAAAAAAATTATTTTCTATGTTTGTGAATTGTGTGCGCAGTAGCCGCACGTGCATCAACAAAGTAGTGTAAAGCATGCGCCTGTGTCATAAGTAAAGGGCCGGCTGGCTTGACCGTTAAACGGTGCTGTAACCCCCAAAGTACACTCCAGTCCAAACCAAAAAAAAAAATATTTTCTGTGTTTGTGAATTGTGTGCGCAGTAGCCGCACGTGCATCAACAAAGTAGTGCCAAGCGTGCGCCTGTGTCATAAGTAAAGGGCCAGCTGGCTTGACCATTAAAGGGTGCTGTAACCCCCAAAGTACACTCCAAACCAAATAACAAAATATTTTTTCTGTGTTTGTGAAATGTGTGCGCAGTAGCTGCACGTGCATCAACAAAGTAGTGCCAAGCGTGCGCCTGTGTCATAAGTAAAGGGCCAGCTGACTTGACTGTTAAAGGGTGCTGTAACCCCCAAAGTACACTCCAAACCAAAAAAATATATATTTTCTGTGTTTGTGAATTGTGTGCGCAGTAGCCGCACGTGCATAAACAAAGTAGTGCCAAGCGTGCGCCTGTGTCATAAGTAAAGGGCTGGCTTGCTTGACCGTTAAAGGGTGCTGTAAACCCCAAAGTACACTCCAAACCAAAAAAAAAAAAATTTTCAGTGTTTGTGAATTGTGTGCGCAGTAGCCGCACGTGCATCAACAAAGTAGTGCCAAGCGTGCGCCTGTGTCATAAGTAAAGGGCTGGCTAGCTTGACCGTTAAAGGGTGCTTTAACCCCCAAAGTACACTCCAGTGCAAACCAAAAAAAATAATATTTTTTCTGTGTTTGTGAATTGTGTGCGCAGTAGCCGCACGTGCATCAACAAAGTAGTGCCAAGCGTGCGCCTGTGTCATAAGTAAATGGCCGGCTGGCTTGACCGTTAAAGGGTGCTGTAACCCCCAAAGTACACTCCAAACCAAATAACAAAATATTTTTTCTGTGTTTGTGAATTGTGTGCGCAGTAGCTGCACGTGCATCAACAAAGTAGTGCCAAGCGTGCGCCTGTGTCATAAGTAAAGGGCCAGCTGGCTTGACCATTAAAGGGTGCTGTAACCCCCAAAGTACACTCCAGTCGAAACCAAAAATAAAAATATTTTGTGTTTGTGAATTGTGTGCGCAGTAGCCGCACGTGCATCAACAAAGTAGTGCCAAGCGTGCGCCTGTGTCATAAGTAAAGGGCCGGCTGGCTTGAGCGTTAAAGGGTGCTGTAACCCCCAAAGTACACTCCAGTCCAAACCAAAAAAATATATTTTTTTTCTGTGTTTGTGAATTGTGTGCGCAGTAGCCGCACGTGCATCAACAAAGTAGTGCCAAGCGTGCGCCTGTGTCATAAGTAAAGGGCCGGCTGGCTTGAACGTTAAAGGGTGCTGTAACCCCCAAAGTACACTCCAGTTCAAACCAAAAAAATATATATTTTTTCTGTGTTTGTGAATTGTGTGCGCAGTAGCCGCACGTGCATCAACAAAGTAGTGCCAAGCGTGCGCCTGTGTCATAAGTAAAGGGCCGGCTGGCTTGACCGTTAAAGGGTGCTGTAATCCCCAAAGTACACTCAAAACCAAATAACAAAATATTTTTTCTGTGTTTGTGAATTGTGTGCGCAGTAGCTGCACGTGCATCAACAAAGTAGTGCCAAGCGTGCGCCTGTGTCATAAGTAAAGGGCCGGCTGGCTTGACCGTTAAAGGGTGCTGTAACCCCCAAAGTACACTTCAGTCCAAACCAAAAAAAAAATATTTTCTGTGTTTGTGAATTGTGTGCGCAGTAGCCGCACCTTCATCAACAAAGTAGTGCCAAGCGTGCACCTGTGTCATAAGTAAAGGGCCGGCTGGCTTGACCGTTAAAGGGTGCTGTAACCCCCAAAGTACACTCCAGTCCAAACCAAAAAAAAAATTATTTTCTGTGTTTGTGAATTGTGTGCGCAGTAGCCGCACGTGCATCAACAAAGTAGTGCCAAGCGTGCGCCTGTGTCATAAGTAAAGGGCCGGCTGGCTTGACCGTTAAAGGGTGCTGTAACTCCCAAAGTACACTCCAGTCCAAACCGAAAAAAAAAATATTTTCTGTGTTTGTGAATTGTGTGCGCAGTAGCCGCACGTGCATCAACAAAGTAGTGCCAAGCGTGCGCCTGTGTCATAAGTAAAGGGCCGGCTGGCTTGACCGTTAAAGGGTGCTGTAACCCCCAAAGTACACTCCAGTCCAAACCAAAAAAAATAATATTTTCTGTGTTTGTGAATTGTGTGCGCAGTAGCCGCACGTTCATCAACAAAGTAGTGCCAAGCGTGCGCCTGTGTCATAAGTAAAGGGCCGGCTGGCTTGACCGTTAAAGGGTGCTGTAACCTCCAAAGTACACTCCAGTCCAAACCAAAAAAAAAATTATTTTCTGTGTTTGTGAATTGTGTGCGCAGTAGCCGCACGTGCATCAACAAAGTAGTGTAAAGCATGCGCCTGTGTCATAAGTAAAGGGCCGGCTGGCTTGACCGTTAAACGGTGCTGTAACCCCCAAAGTACACTCCAGTCCAAACCAAAAAAAATAATAATTTCTGTGTTTGTGAATTGTGTGCGCAGTAGCCTCACGTGCATCAACAAAGTAGTGCCAAGCGTGCGCCTGTGTCATAAGTAAAGGGCCGGCTTGCTTGACCATTAAAGGGTGCTGTAAACCCCACAGTACACTCCAGTCCAAACCAAAAAAAAAAATATTTTCTGTGTTTGTGAATTGTGTGCGCAGTAGATGCACTTGCATCAACAAAGTAGTGCCAAGCGTGCGCCTGTGTCATAAGTAAAGGGCCAGCTGGCTTGACCATTAAAAGGTGCTGTAACCCCCAAAGTACACTCCAAACCAAATAACAAAATATTTTTTCTGTGTTTGTGAAATGTGTGCGCAGTAGCTGCACGTGCATCAACAAAGTAGTGCCAAGCGTGCGCCTGGGTCATAAGTAAAGGGCCAGCTGGCTTGACCATTAAAGGGTGCTGTAACCCCCAAAGTACACTCCAAACAAAAAAAATATATATTTTCTGTGTTTGTGAATTGTGTGCGCAGTAGCCGCACGTGCATAAACAAAGTAGTGCCAAGCGTGCGCCTGTGTCATAAGTAAAGGGCCGGCTGGCTTGACCGTTAAAGGGTGCTGTAACCCCCAAAGTACACTCCAGTCCAAACCAAAAAAAAAAATATTTTCTGTGTTTGTGAATTGTGTGCACAGTAGCCGCACGTGCATCAACAAAGTAGTGCCAAGCGTGCGCCTGTGTCATAAGTAAAGGGCCGGCTGGCTTGACCGTTAAAGGGTGCTGTAACCCCCAAAGTACATTCCAAACCAAATAACAAAATATTTTTTCTGTGTTTGTGAATTGTGTGCGCAGTAGCTGCACGTGCATCAACAAAGCAGTGCCAAGCGTGCGCCTGTGTCATAAGTAAAGGGCCAGCTGGCTTGACCATTAAAGGGTGCTGTAACCCCCAAAGTACACTCCAAACCAAAAAAATATATATTTTCTGTGTTTGTGAATTGTGTGCGCAGTAACCGCACGTGCATAAACAAAGTAGTGCCAAGCGTGCGCCTGTGTCATAAGTAAAGGGCCGGCTGGCTTGACCGTTAAAGGGTGCTGTAACCCCCAAAGTACACTCCAAACCAAAAAAAAAAAAATTTCTGTGTTTGTGAATTGTGTGCGCAGTAGCCGCACGTGCATCAACAAAGTAGTGCCAAGCATGCGCCTGTGTCATAAGTAAATGGCCGGCTGGCTTGACCGTTAAAGGGTGCTGTAACCCCCAAAGTACACTCCAAACCAAATAACAAAATATTTTTTCTGTGTTTGTGAATTGTGTGCGCAGTAGCTGCACGTGCATCAACAAAGTAGTGCCAAGCGTGCGCCTGTGTCATAAGTAAAGGGCCAGCTGGCTTGACCGTTAAAGGGTGCTGTAACCCCCAAAGTACACTCCAGTCCAAACCAAAAAAAAAATATTTTCTGTGTTTGTGAATTGTGTGCGCAGTTACCGCACGTTCATCAACAAAGTAGTGCCAAGCGTGCGCCTGTGTCATAAGTAAAGGGCCGGCTGGCTTGACCGTTAAAGGGTGCTGTAACCGCCAAAGTACACTCCAGTCCAAACAAAAAAAAAAAATATTTTCTGTGTTTGTGAATTGTGTGCGCAGTAGCCGCATGTGCATCAACAAAGTAGTGCCAAGCGTGCGCCTGTGTCATAAGTAAAGGGCCGGCTAGCTTGACCATTTAAGGGTGCTGTAAACCCCAAACCAAATAATAAAATATTTTTTCTGTGTTTGTGAATTGTGTGCGCAGTAGCTGCACGTGCATCAACAAAGTAGTGCCAAGCATGCGCCTGTGTCATAAGTAAAGGGCCGGCTCGCTTGACCATTAAAGGGTGCTGTAACCCCCAAAGTACACTCCAGTCCAAACCAAAAATAAAAATATTTTGTGTTTGTGTATTGTGTGCGTAGTAGCCGCACGTGCATCAACAAAGTAGTGCCAAGCGTGCGCCTGTGTCATAAGTAAAGGGCCGGCTGGCTTGACCGTTAAAGGGTGCTGTAACCCCCAAAGTACACTCCAGTCCAAACCAAAAAAATATATATTTTTTCTGTGTTTGTGAATTGTGTGCGCAGTAGCCGCACGTGCATCAAAAAAGTAGTGCCAAGCGTGCGCCTGTGTCATAAGTAAAGGGGCGGCTGGCTTGAACGTTAAAGGGTGCTGTAACCCCCAAAGTACACTCCAGTTCAAACCAAAAAAATATATATTTTTTCTGTGTTTGTGAATTGTGTGCGCAGTAGCTGCACGTGCATCAACAAAGTAGTGCCAAGCGTGCGCCTGTGTCATAAGTAAAGGGCCGGCTGGCTTGACCGTTAAAGGGTGCTGTAACCCCCAAAGTACACTCAAAACCAAATAACAAAATCTTTTTTCTGTGTTTGTGAATTGTGTGCGCAGTAGCTGCACGTGCATCAACAAAGTAGTGCCAAGCATGCGCCTGTGTCATAAGTAAAGGGCCGGCTGGCTTGACCGTTAAAGGGTGCTGTAACCCCCAAAGTACACTTCAGTCCAAACCAAAAAAAAAATATTTTCTGTGTTTGTGAATTGTGTGCGCAGTAGCCGCACGTTCATCAACAAAGTAGTGCCAAGCGTGCGCCTGTGTCATAAGTAAAGGGCCGGATGGCTTGACCGTTAAAGGGTGCTGTAACCCCCAAAGTACACTCCAGTCCAAACCAAAAAAAAAATTATTTTCTGTGTTTGTGAATTGTGTGCGCAGTAGCCACACGTGCTTCAACAAAGTAGTGCCAAGCGTGCGCCTGTGTCATAAGTAAAGGGCCGGCTGGCTTGACCGTTAAAGGGTGCTGTAACTCCCAAAGTACACTCAAGTCCAAACCAAAAAAAAAAATATTTTCTCTGTTTGTGAATTGTGTGCGCAGTAGCCGCACGTGCATCAACAAAGTAGTGCCAAGCGTGCGCCTGTGTCATAAGTAAAGGGCCGGCTGGCTTGACCGTTAAAGGGTGCTGTAACCCCCAAAGTACACTCCAGTCCAAACCAAAAAAATATATATTTTCTGTGTTTGTGAATTGTGTGCGCAGTAGCCGCACGTTCATCAACAAAGTAGTGCCAAGCGTGCGCCTGTGTCATAAGTAAAGGGCCAGCTGGCTTGACCATTAAAGGGTGCTGTAACCCCCAAAGTACACTCCAGTCCAAACCAAAAAAAAAATTATTTTCTGTGTTTGTGAATTGTGTGCGCAGTAGCCGCACGTGCATCAACAAAGTACTGTAAAGCATGCGCCTGTGTCATAAGTAAAGGGCCGGCTGGCTAGACCGTTAAACGGTGCTGTAACCCCCAAAGTACACTCCAGTCCAAACCAAAAAAAAAATAATTTCTGTGTTTGTGAATTGTGTGCGCAGTAGCCGCACGTGCATCAACAAAGTAGTGCCAAGCGTGCACCTGTGTCATAAGTAAAGGGCTGGCTGGCTTGACCATTAAAGGGTGCTGTAACCCCCAAAGTACACTCCAGTCCAAACCAAAAAAAAATATATTTTCTGTGTTTGTGAATTGTGTGCGCAGTAGCCGCACGTGCATCAACAAAGTAGTGCCAAGCGTGCGCCTGTGTCATAAGTAAAGGGCCGGCTGGCTTGACCGTTAAAGGGTGCTGTAACCCCCAAAGTACACTCCAAACCAAATAATAAAATATTTTTTCTGTGTTTGTGAAATGTGTGCGCAGTAGCTGCACGTGCATCAACAAAGTAGTGCCAAGCGTGCGCCTGTGTCATAAGTAAAGGACCGGCTGGCTTGACCGTTAAAGGGTGCTGTAACCCCCAAAGTACACTCCAAACCAAAAAAATATATATTTTCTGTGTTTGTGAATTGTGTGCGCAGTAGCCGCACGTGCATAAACAAAGTAGTGCCAAGCGTGCGCCTGTGTCATAAGTAAAGGGCCAGCTGGCTTGACCATTAAAGGGTGCTGTAATCCCCAAAGTACACTCCAGTCCAAACCAAAAAAAAAAATATTTTCTGTGTTTGTGAATTGTGTGCGCAGTAGCCGCACGTGCATCAACAAAGTAGTGCCAAGCGTGCGCCTGTGTCATAAGTAAAGGGCCGGCTGGCTTGACCGTTAAAGGGTGCTGTAACCCCCAAAGTACATTCCAAACCAAATAACAAAATATTTTTTCTGTGTTTGTGAATTGTGTGCGCAGTAGCTGCACGTGCATCAACAAAGCAGTGCCAAGCGTGCGCCTGTGTCATAAGTAAAGGGCCGGCTGGCTTGTCCGTTAAAGGGTGCTGTAACTCCCAAAGTACACTCCAGTCCAAACCAAAAAAAATTATATTTTGTGTGTTTGTGAATTGTGTGCGCAGTAGCCGCACGTGCATCAACAAAGTAGTGCCAAGCGTGCGCCTGTGTCATAAGTAAAGGGCCGGCTAGCTTGACCGTTAAAGGGTGCTGTAACCCCCAAAGTACACTCCAAACCAAATAATAAAATATTTTTTCTGTGTTTGTGAATTGTGTGCGCAGTAGCTGCACGTGCATCAACAAAGTAGTGCCAAGCGTGCGCCTGTGTCATAAGTAAAGGGCCGGCTGGCTTGACCGTTAAAGGGTGCTGTAACCCCCAAAGTACACTCCAGTCCAAACCAAAAAAAAAAATATTTTCTGTGTTTGTGAATTGTGTGCGCAGTAGCCGCACGTGCATCAACAAAGTAGTGCCAAGCGTGCGCCTGTGTCATAAGTAAAGGGCCGCCTGGCTTGACCGTTAAAGGGTGCTGTAACCCCCAAAGTACACTCCAGTCCAAACCAAAAAAATATATATTTTTTCTGTGTTTGTGAATTGTGTGCGCAGTAGCCGCACGTGCATCAACAAAGTAGTGCCAAGCGTGCGCCTGTGTCATAAGTAAAGGGCCGGCTGGCATGACCGTTAAAGGGTGCTGTAACCCCCAAAGTACACTCCAAACCAAATAACAAAATATTTTTTCTGTGTTTGTGAATTGTGTGCGTTGTAGCTGCACGTGCATCAACAAAGTTGTGCCAAGCGTGCGCCTGTGTCATAAGTAAAGGGCCGGCTGGCTTGACCGTTAAAGGGTGCTGTAACCCCCACAGTACACTCCAGTCCAAACCAAAAAAAATTATATTTTCTGTGTTTGTGAATTGTGTGCGCAGTAGCCACACGTGCATCAACAAAGTAGTGCCAAGCGTGCGCCTGTGTCATAAGTAAAGGGCCAGCTGGCTTGACCGTTAAAGGGTGCTGTACCTCCCAAAGTACACTCCAGTCCAAACCTAAAAAATATATATATTTTCTGTGTTTGTGAATTGTGTGCGCAGTAGCCGCACGTGCATCAACAAAGTAGTGCCAAGCGTGCGCCTGTGTCATAAGTAAAGGGCCAGCTGGCTTGACCATTAAAGGGTGCTGTAACTCCCAAAGTACACTCCAGTCCAAACCAAAAAAAAAAATATTTTGTGTGTTTGTGAATTGTGTGCGCAAAAGCCGCACGTGCATCAACAAAGTAGTGCCAAGCGTGCGCCTGTGTCATAAGTAAAGGGCCAGCTGGCCTGACCGTTAAAGGGTGCTGTAACCCCCAAAGTACACTCCAAACCAAATAAAAAATATTTTCTGTGTTTGTGAATTGTGTGCGCAGTAGCCACACGTGCATCAACAAAGTAGTGCCAAGCTTGCGCCTGTGTCATAAGTAAAGGGCCGGCTGGCTTGACCGTTAAAGGGTGCTGTATCCCCCAAAGTACACTCCAGTCCAAACCAAAAAAAAAAATATTTTCTGTGTTTGTGAATTGTGTGCGCAGTAGCCGCACGTGCATCAACAAAGTAGTGTAAAGCATGCGCCTGTGTCATAAGTAAAGGGCCGGCTGGCTTGACCGTTAAACGGTGCTGTAACCCCCAAAGTACACTCCAGTCCAAACCAAAAAAAAAAATAATTTCTGTGTTTGTGAATTGTGTGCGCAGTAGCCTCACGTGCATCAACAAAGTAGTGCCAAGCGTGCGCCTGTGTCATAAGTAAAGGGCCAGCTGGCTTGACCATTAAAGGGTGCTGTAACCCCCAAAGTACACTCCAAACCAAATAACAAAATATTTTTTCTGTGTTTGTGAAATGTGTGCGCAGTAGCTGCACGTGCATCAACAAAGTAGTGCCAAGCGTGCGCCTGGGTCATAAGTAAAGGGCCAGCTGGCTTGACCATTAAAGGGTGCTGTAACCCCCAAAGTACACTCCAAACAAAAAAAATATATATTTTCTGTGTTTGTGAATTGTGTGCGCAGTAGCCGCACGTGCATAAACAAAGTAGTGCCAAGCGTGCGCCTGTGTCATAAGTAAAGGGCCGGCTGGCTTGACCGTTAAAGGGTGCTGTAACCCCCAAAGTACACTCCAGTCCAAACCAAAAAAAAAAATATTTTCTGTGTTTGTGAATTGTGTGCACAGTAGCCGCACGTGCATCAACAAAGTAGTGCCAAGCGTGCGCCTGTGTCATAAGTAAAGGGCCGGCTGGCTTGACCGTTAAAGGGTGCTGTAACCCCCAAAGTACATTCCAAACCAAATAACAAAATATTTTTTCTGTGTTTGTGAATTGTGTGCGCAGTAGCTGCACGTGCATCAACAAAGCAGTGCCAAGCGTGCGCCTGTGTCATAAGTAAAGGGCCAGCTGGCTTGACCATTAAAGGGTGCTGTAACCCCCAAAGTACACTCCAAACCAAAAAAATATATATTTTCTGTGTTTGTGAATTGTGTGCGCAGTAACCGCACGTGCATAAACAAAGTAGTGCCAAGCGTGCGCCTGTGTCATAAGTAAAGGGCCGGCTGGCTTGACCGTTAAAGGGTGCTGTAACCCCCAAAGTACACTCCAAACCAAAAAAAAAAAAATTTCTGTGTTTGTGAATTGTGTGCGCAGTAGCCGCACGTGCATCAACAAAGTAGTGCCAAGCATGCGCCTGTGTCATAAGTAAATGGCCGGCTGGCTTGACCGTTAAAGGGTGCTGTAACCCCCAAAGTACACTCCAAACCAAATAACAAAATATTTTTTCTGTGTTTGTGAATTGTGTGCGCAGTAGCTGCACGTGCATCAACAAAGTAGTGCCAAGCGTGCGCCTGTGTCATAAGTAAAGGGCCAGCTGGCTTGACCGTTAAAGGGTGCTGTAACCCCCAAAGTACACTCCAGTCCAAACCAAAAAAAAAATATTTTCTGTGTTTGTGAATTGTGTGCGCAGTTACCGCACGTTCATCAACAAAGTAGTGCCAAGCGTGCGCCTGTGTCATAAGTAAAGGGCCGGCTGGCTTGACCGTTAAAGGGTGCTGTAACCGCCAAAGTACACTCCAGTCCAAACAAAAAAAAAAAATATTTTCTGTGTTTGTGAATTGTGTGCGCAGTAGCCGCATGTGCATCAACAAAGTAGTGCCAAGCGTGCGCCTGTGTCATAAGTAAAGGGCCGGCTAGCTTGACCATTAAAGGGTGCTGTAAACCCCAAACCAAATAATAAAATATTTTTTCTGTGTTTGTGAATTGTGTGCGCAGTAGCTGCACGTGCATCAACAAAGTAGTGCCAAGCATGCGCCTGTGTCATAAGTAAAGGGCCGGCTCGCTTGACCGTTAAAGGGTGCTGTAACCCCCAAAGTACACTCCAGTCCAAACCAAAAAAATATATATTTTTTCTGTGTTTGTGAATTGTGTGCGCAGTAGCCGCACGTGCATCAAAAAAGTAGTGCCAAGCGTGCGCCTGTGTCATAAGTAAAGGGGCGGCTGGCTTGAACGTTAAAGGGTGCTGTAACCCCCAAAGTACACTCCAGTTCAAACCAAAAAAATATATATTTTTTCTGTGTTTGTGAATTGTGTGCGCAGTAGCTGCACGTGCATCAACAAAGTAGTGCCAAGCGTGCGCCTGTGTCATAAGTAAAGGGCCGGCTGGCTTGACCGTTAAAGGGTGCTGTAACCCCCAAAGTACACTCAAAACCAAATAACAAAATCTTTTTTCTGTGTTTGTGAATTGTGTGCGCAGTAGCTGCACGTGCATCAACAAAGTAGTGCCAAGCATGCGCCTGTGTCATAAGTAAAGGGCCGGCTGGCTTGACCGTTAAAGGGTGCTGTAACCCCCAAAGTACACTTCAGTCCAAACCAAAAAAAAAATATTTTCTGTGTTTGTGAATTGTGTGCGCAGTAGCCGCACGTTCATCAACAAAGTAGTGCCAAGCGTGCGCCTGTGTCATAAGTAAAGGGCCGGATGGCTTGACCGTTAAAGGGTGCTGTAACCCCCAAAGTACACTCCAGTCCAAACCAAAAAAAAATTATTTTCTGTGTTTGTGAATTGTGTGCGCAGTAGCCACACGTGCTTCAACAAAGTAGTGCCAAGCGTGCGCCTGTGTCATAAGTAAAGGGCCGGCTGGCTTGACCGTTAAAGGGTGCTGTAACCCCCAAAGTACACTCCAGTCCAAACAAAAAAAAAAAAAATTTTCTGTGTTTGTGAATTGTGTGCGCAGTAGCCGCACGTGCATCAACAAAGTATTGCCAAGCGTGCGCCTGTGTCATAAGTAAAGGGCCGGCTGGCTTGACCGTTAAAGGGTGCTGTAACTCCCAAAGTACACTCAAGTCCAAACCAAAAAAAAAAATATTTTCTCTGTTTGTGAATTGTGTGCGCAGTAGCAGCACGTGCATCAACAAAGTAGTGCCAAGCGTGCGCCTGTGTCATAAGTAAAGGGCCGGCTGGCTTGACCGTTAAAGGGTGCTGTAACCCCCAAAGTACACTCCAGTCCAAACCAAAAAAAAATATATTTTCTGTGTTTGTGAATTGTGTGCGCAGTAGCCGCACGTTCATCAACAAAGTAGTGCCAAGCGTGCGCCTGTGTCATAAGTAAAGGGCCAGCTGGCTTGACCATTAAAGGGTGCTGTAACCCCCAAAGTACACTCCAGTCCAAACCAAAAAAAAAAATATTTTCTGTGTTTGTGAATTGTGTGCGCAGTAGCCGCACGTGCATCAACAAAGTACTGTAAAGCATGCGCCTGTGTCATAAGTAAAGGGCCGGCTGGCTTGACCGTTAAACGGTGCTGTAACCCCCAAAGTACACTCCAGTCCAAACCAAAAAAAAAATAATTTCTGTGTTTGTGAATTGTGTGCGCAGTAGCCGCACGTGCATCAACAAAGTAGTGCCAAGCGTGCACCTGTGTCATAAGTAAAGGGCTGGCTGGCTTGACCATTAAAGGGTGCTGTAACCCCCAAAGTACACTCCAGTCCAAACCAAAAAAAAATATATTTTCTGTGTTTGTGAATTGTGTGCGCAGTAGCCGCACGTGCATCAACAAAGTAGTGCCAAGCGTGCGCCTGTGTCATAAGTAAAGGGCCGGCTGGCTTGACCGTTAAAGGGTGCTGTAACCCCCAAAGTACACTCCAAACCAAATAATAAAATATTTTTTCTGTGTTTGTGAAATGTGTGCGCAGTAGCTGCACGTGCATCAACAAAGTAGTGCCAAGCGTGCGCCTGTGTCATAAGTAAAGGACCGGCTGGCTTGACCGTTAAAGGGTGCTGTAACCCCCAAAGTACACTCCAAACCAAAAAAATATATATTTTCTGTGTTTGTGAATTGTGTGCGCAGTAGCCGCACGTGCATAAACAAAGTAGTGCCAAGCGTGCGCCTGTGTCATAAGTAAAGGGCCAGCTGGCTTGACCGTTAAAGGGTGCTGTAATCCCCAAAGTACACTCCAGTCCAAACCAAAAAAAAAAATATTTTCTGTGTTTGTGAATTGTGTGCGCAGTAGCCGCACGTGCATCAACAAAGTAGTGCCAAGCGTGCGCCTGTGTCATAAGTAAAGGGCCGGCTGGCTTGACCGTTAAAGGGTGCTGTAACCCCCAAAGTACATTCCAAACCAAATAACAAAATATTTTTTCTGTGTTTGTGAATTGTGTGCGCAGTAGCTGCACGTGCATCAACAAAGCAGTGCCAAGCGTGCGCCTGTGTCATAAGTAAAGGGCCGGCTGGCTTGTCCGTTAAAGGGTGCTGTAACTCCCAAAGTACACTCCAGTCCAAACCAAAAAAAATTATATTTTGTGTGTTTGTGAATTGTGTGCGCAGTAGCCGCACGTGCATCAACAAAGTAGTGCCAAGCGTGCGCCTGTGTCATAAGTAAAGGGCCGGCTAGCTTGACCGTTAAAGGGTGCTGTAACCCCCAAAGTACACTCCAAACCAAATAATAAAATATTTTTTCTGTGTTTGTGAATTGTGTGCGCAGTAGCTGCACGTGCATCAACAAAGTAGTGCCAAGCGTGCGCCTGTGTCATAAGTAAAGGGCCGGCTGGCTTGACCATTAAAGGGTGCTGTAACCCCCAAAGTACACTCCAGTCCAAACCAAAAAAAAAAATATTTTCTGTGTTTGTGAATTGTGTGCGCAGTAGCCGCACGTGCATCAACAAAGTAGTGCCAAGCGTGCGCCTGTGTCATAAGTAAAGGGCCGCCTGGCTTGACCGTTAAAGGGTGCTGTAACCCCCAAAGTACACTCCAGTCCAAACCAAAAAAAAATATATTTTTTCTGTGTTTGTGAATTGTGTGCGCAGTAGCCGCACGTGCATCAACAAAGTAGTGCCAAGCGTGCGCCTGTGTCATAAGTAAAGGGCCGGCTGGCTTGACCGTTAAAGGGTGCTGTAACCCCCAAAGTACACTCCAAACCAAATAACAAAATATTTTTTCTGTGTTTGTGAATTGTGTGCGTTGTAGCTGCACGTGCATCAACAAAGTTGTGCCAAGCGTGCGCCTGTGTCATAAGTAAAGGGCCGGCTGGCTTGACCGTTAAAGGGTGCTGTAACCCCCACAGTACACTCCAGTCCAAACCAAAAAAAATTATATTTTCTGTGTTTGTGAATTGTGTGCGCAGTAGCCACACGTGCATCAACAAAGTAGTGCCAAGCGTGCGCCTGTGTCATAAGTAAAGGGCCAGCTGGCTTGACCGTTAAAGGGTGCTGTACCTCCCAAAGTACACTCCAGTCCAAACCTAAAAAATATATATATTTTCTGTGTTTGTGAATTGTGTGCGCAGTAGCCGCACGTGCATCAACAAAGTAGTGCCAAGCGTGCGCCTGTGTCATAAGTAAAGGGCCAGCTGGCTTGACCATTAAAGGGTGCTGTAACTCCCAAAGTACACTCCAGTCCAAACCAAAAAAAAAAATATTTTGTGTGTTTGTGAATTGTGTGCGCAAAAGCCGCACGTGCATCAACAAAGTAGTGCCAAGCGTGCGCCTGTGTCATAAGTAAAGGGCCAGCTGGCCTGACCGTTAAAGGGTGCTGTAACCCCCAAAGTACACTCCAAACCAAATAAAAAATATTTTCTGTGTTTGTGAATTGTGTGCGCAGTAGCCACACGTGCATCAACAAAGTAGTGCCAAGCTTGCGCCTGTGTCATAAGTAAAGGGCCGGCTGGCTTGACCGTTAAAGGGTGCTGTATCCCCCAAAGTACACTCCAGTCCAAACCAAAAAAAAAAATATTTTCTGTGTTTGTGAATTGTGTGCGCAGTAGCCGCACGTGCATCAACAAAGTAGTGCCAAGCGTGCGCCTGTGTCATAAGTAAAGGGCCAGCTGGCTTGACCGTTAAAGGGTGCTGTAACCCCCAAAGTACACTCCAAACCAAATAACAAAATATTTTTTCTGTGTTTGTGAATTGTGTGCGCAGTAGCTGCACATGCATCAACAAAGTAGTGCCAAGCGTGCGCCTGTGTCATAAGTAAAGGGCCGGCTGGCTTGACCGTTAAAGGGTGCTGTAACCCCCAAAGTACACTCCAAACCAAATAACAAAATATTTTTTCTGTGTTTGTGAATTGTGTGCGCAGTAGCTGCACGTGCATCATCAAAGTAGTGCCAAGCGTGCTCCTGTGTCATAAGTAAAGGGCCGGCTGGCTTGACCATTAAAGGGTGCTGTAACCCCCAAAGTACACTCCATTCCAAACCAAAAAAAAAATATTTTCTGTGTTTGTGAATTGTGTGCGCAGTTACCGCACGTTCATCAACAAAGTAGTGCCAAGCGTGCTCCTGTGTCATAAGTAAAGGGCCGGCTGGCTTGACCATTAAATGGTGCTGTAACCCCCAAAGTACACTCCAGTCCAAACCAAAAAAAAAATTATTTTCTGTGTTTGTGAATTGTGTGCGCAGTAGCCGCACGTGCATAAACAAAGTAGTGCCAAGCGTGCGCCTGTGTCATAAGTAAAGGGCCGGCTGGCTTGACCGTTAAAGGGTGCTGTAACCGCCAAAGTACACTCCAGTCCAAACCAAAAAAAAAATATTTTCTGTGTTTGTGAATTGTGTGCGCAGTAGCCGCACGTGCAACAACAAAGTAGTGCCAAGCGTGCGCCTGTGTCATAAGTAAAGGGCCGGCTGGCTTGACCGTTAAAGGGTGCTGTAACCCCCAAAGTACACTCCAGTCCAAACCAAAAAAATATATATTTTTTCTGTGTTTGTGAATTGTGTGCACAGTAGCCACACGTGCATCAACAAAGTAGTGCCAAGCGTGTGCCTGTGTCATAAGTAAAGGGCCGGCTGGCTTGAGTGTTAAAGAGTGCTGTAACCCCCAAAGTACACTCCAAACCAAATAACAAAATATTTTTTCTGTGTTTGTGAATTGTGTGCGCAGTAGCTGCACGTGCATCAACAAAGTAGTGCCAAGCGTGCGCCTGTGTCATAAGTAAAGGGCCGGCTGGCTTGACCGTTAAAGGGTGCTGTAACCCCCAAAGTACACTCCAGTCCAAACCAAAAAAAAAAAATATTTTCTGTGTTTGTGAATTGTGTGTGCAGTAGCCGCACGTGCATCAACAAAGTACTGCCAAGCGTGTGCCTGTGTCATAAGTAAAGGACCGGCTGGCTTGACCGTTAAAGGGTGCTGTAACCCCCAAAGTACACTCCAGTCCAAACCAAAAAAAAAAATATTTTCTGTGTTTGTGAATTGTGTGCGCAGTAGCCGCACGTGCATCAACAAAGTAGTGCCAAGTGTGCGCCTGTGTCATAAGTAAAGGGCCGGCTGGCCTGACCGTTAAAGGGTGCTGTAACCCCCAAAGTACACTCCAAACCAAATAAAAAATATTTTCTGTGTTTGTGAATTGTGTGCGCAGTAGCCACACGTGCATCAACAAAGTAGTGCCAAGCGTGCGCCTGTGTCATAAGTAAAGGGCCAGCTATGTTGACCGTTAAAGGGTGCTGTAACCCCCAAAGTACACTACAAACCAAATAATAAAATATTTTTTCTGTGTTTGTGAATTGTGTGCGCAGTAGCTGCACGTGCATCAACATAGTAGTTCCAAGCGTGCGCCTGTGTCATAAGTAAAGGGCCAGCTGGCTTGACCATTAAAGGGTGCTGTAACCCCCAAAGTACACTCCAGTCCAAACCAAAAAAAAAAATATTTTCTGTGTTTGTGAATTGTGTGCGCAGTAGCCGCACGTGCATCAACAAAGTAGTGCCAAGCGTGCGCCTGTGTCATAAGTAAAGGGCCGGCTGGCTTGACCATTAAAGGGTACTGTAACCCCCAAAGTACACTCCAGTCCAAACCAAAAAAAAAATTATTTTCTGTGTTTGTGAATTGTGTGCGCAGTAGCCACACGTGCATAAACAAAGTAGTGCCAAGCGTGCGCCTGTGTCATAAGTAAAGGGCCGGCTGGCTTGACCGTTAAAGGGTGCTGTAACCCACAAAGTACACTCCAAACCAAATAACAAAATATTTTTTCTGTGTTTGTGAATTGTGTGCGCAGTAGCTGCACGTGCATCAACAAAGTAGTGCCAAGCGTGCGCCTGTGTCATAAGTAAAGGGCCGGCTGGCTTGACCATTAAAGGGTGCTGTAACCCCCAAAGTACACTCCAAACCAAATAATAAAATATTTTTTCTGTGTTTGTGAATTGTGTGCGCAGTAGCTGCACGTGCATCAACAAAGTAGTGCCAAGCATGCGCCTGTGTCATAAGTAAAGGGCCGGCTGGCTTGACCGTTAAAGGGTGCTGTAACTCCCAAAGTACACTCCAGTCCAAACCAAAAAAAAAAAAAATTTTTCTGTGTTTGTGAATTGTGTGCGCAGTAGCCGCACGTGCATCAACAAAGTAGTGCCAAGCGTGCGCCTGTGTCATAAGCAAATGGCCGGCTGGCTTGACCGTTAAAGGGTGCTGTAACCCCCAAAGTACACTCCAGTCCAAACCAAAAAAAAATTTTTTTGTGTGTTTGTGAATTGTGTGCGCAGTAGCCGCACGTGCATCAACAAAGTAGTGCCAAGCGTGCGCCTGTGTCATATGTAAAGGGCCGGCTGGCCTGACCGTTAAAGGGTGCTGTAACCCCCAAAGTACACTCCAAACCAAATAAAAAAATATTTTTTCTGTGTTTGTAAATTGTGTGCGCAGTAGCTGCACGTGCATCAACAAAGTAGTGCCAAGCGTGCGCCTGTGTCATAAGTAAAGGGCCGGCTGGCTTTACCGTTAAAGGGTGCTGTAACCCCCAAAGTACACTCCAGTCCAAACCAAAAAAAAAATAATTTCTGTGTTTGTGAATTGTGTGCGCAGTAGCCGCACGTGCATCAACAAAGTAGTGCCAAGCGTGCACCTGTGTCATAAGTAAAGGGCTGGCTGGCTTGACCATTAAAGGGTGCTGTAACCCCCAAAGTACACTCCAGTCCAAACCAAAAAAAAAAAATATTTTCTGTGTTTGTGAATTGTGTGCGCAGTAGCCGCACGTGCATCAACAAAGTAGTGCCAAGCGTGCGCCTGTGTCATAAGTAAAGGGCCGGCTGGCTTGACCGTTAAAGGGTGCTGTAACCCCCAAAGTACACTCCAAACCAAATAATAAAATATTTTTTCTGTGTTTGTGAAATGTGTGCGCAGTAGCTGCACGTGCATCAACAAAGTAGTGCCAAGCGTGCGCCTGTGTCATAAGTAAAGGACTGGCTGGCTTGACCGTTAAAGGGTGCTGTAGCCCCCAAAGTACACTCCAAACCAAAAAAATATATATTTTCTGTGTTTGTGAATTGTGTGCGCAGTAGCCGCACGTGCATAAACAAAGTAGTGCCAAGCGTGCGCCTGTGTCATAAGTAAAGGGCCAGCTGGCTTGACCGTTAAAGGGTGCTGTAATCCCCAAAGTACACTCCAGTCCAAACCAAAAAAAAAAATATTTTCTGTGTTTGTGAATTGTGTGCGCAGTAGCCGCACGTGCATCAACAAAGTAGTGCCAAGCGTGCGCCTGTGTCATAAGTAAAGGGCCGGCTGGCTTGACCGTTAAAGGGTGCTGTAACCCCCAAAGTACATTCCAAACCAAATAACAAAATATTTTTTCTGTGTTTGTGAATTGTGTGCGCAGTAGCTGCACGTGCATCAACAAAGCAGTGCCAAGCGTGCGCCTGTGTCATAAGTAAAGGGCCGGCTGGCTTGTCCGTTAAAGGGTGCTGTAACTCCCAAAGTACACTCCAGTCCAAACCAAAAAAAATTATATTTTGTGTGTTTGTGAATTGTGTGCGCAGTAGCCGCACGTGCATCAACAAAGTAGTGCCAAGCGTGCGCCTGTGTCATAAGTAAAGGGCCGGCTAGCTTGACCGTTAAAGGGTGCTGTAACCCCCAAAGTACACTCCAAACCAAATAATAAAATATTTTTTCTGTGTTTGTGAATTGTGTGCGCAGTAGCTGCACGTGCATCAACAAAGTAGTGCCAAGCGTGCGCCTGTGTCATAAGTAAAGGGCCGGCTGGCTTGACCGTTAAAGGGTGCTGTAACCCCCAAAGTACACTCCAGTCCAAACCAAAAAAAAAAATATTTTCTGTGTTTGTGAATTGTGTGCGCAGTAGCCGCACGTGCATCAACAAAGTAGTGCCAAGCGTGCGCCTGTGTCATAAGTAAAGGGCCGCCTGGCTTGACCATTAAAGGGTGCTGTAACCCCCAAAGTACACTCCAGTCCAAACCAGAAAAATATATATTTTTTCTGTGTTTGTGAATTGTGTGCGCAGTAGCCGCACGTGCATCAACAAAGTAGTGCCAAGCGTGCGCCTGTGTCATAAGTAAAGGGCCGGCTGGCTTGACCGTTAAAGGGTGCTGTAACCCCCAAAGTACACTCCAAACCAAATAACAAAATATTTTTTCTGTGTTTGTGAATTGTGTGCGTTGTAGCTGCACGTGCATCAACAAAGTAGTGCCAAGCGTGCGCCTGTGTCATAAGTAAAGGGCCGGCTGGCTTGACCGTTAAAGGGTGCTGTAACCCCCACAGTACACTCCAGTCCAAACCAAAAAAAATTATATTTTCTGTGTTTGTGAATTGTGTGCGCAGTAGCCACACGTGCATCAACAAAGTAGTGCCAAGCGTGCGCCTGTGTCATAAGTAAAGGGCCAGCTGGCTTGACCGTTAAAGGGTGCTGTACCTCCCAAAGTACACTCCAGTCCAAACCAAAAAAATATATATATTTTCTGTGTTTGTGAATTGTGTGCGCAGTAGCCGCACGTGAATCAACAAAGTAGTGCCAAGCGTGCGCCTGTGTCATAAGTAAAGGGCCAGCTGGCTTGACCATTAAAGGGTGCTGTAACTCCCAAAGTACACTCCAGTCCAAACCAAAAAAAAAAATATTTTGTGTGTTTGTGAATTGTGTGCGCAAAAGCCGCACGTGCATCAACAAAGTAGTGCCAAGCGTGCGCCTGTGTCATAAGTAAAGGGCCAGCTGGCCTGACCGTTAAAGGGTGCTGTAACCCCCAAAGTACACTCCAAACCAAATAAAAAATATTTTCTGTGTTTGTGAATTGTGTGCGCAGTAGCCACACGTGCATCAACAAAGTAGTGCCAAGCTTGCGCCTGTGTCATAAGTAAAGGGCCGGCTGGCTTGACCGTTAAAGGGTGCTGTATCCCCCAAAGTACACTCCAGTCCAAACCAAAAAAAAAAATATTTTCTGTGTTTGTGAATTGTGTGCGCAGTAGCCGCACGTGCATCAACAAAGTAGTGCCAAGCGTGCGCCTGTGTCATAAGTAAAGGGCCAGCTGGCTTGACCGTTAAAGGGTGCTGTAACCCCCAAAGTACACTCCAAACCAAATAACAAAATATTTTTTCTGTGTTTGTGAATTGTGTGCGCAGTAGCTGCACATGCATCAACAAAGTAGTGCCAAGCGTGCGCCTGTGTCATAAGTAAAGGGCCGGCTGGCTTGACCGTTAAAGGGTGCTGTAACCCCCAAAGTACACTCCAAACCAAATAACAAAATATTTTTTCTGTGTTTGTGAATTGTGTGGCAGTAGCTGCACGTGCATCATCAAAGTAGTGCCAAGCGTGCTCCTGTGTCATAAGTAAAAGGCCGGCTGGCTTGACCATTAAAGGGTGCTGTAACCCCCAAAGTACACTCCATTCCAAACCAAAAAAAAAATATTTTCTGTGTTTGTGAATTGTGTGCGCAGTTACCGCACGTTCATCAACAAAGTAGTGCCAAGCGTGCTCCTGTGTCATAAGTAAAGGGCCGGCTGGCTTGACCATTAAATGGTGCTGTAACCCCCAAAGTACACTCCAGTCCAAACCAAAAAAAAAATTATTTTCTGTGTTTGTGAATTGTGTGCGCAGTAGCCGCACGTGCATAAACAAAGTAGTGCCAAGCGTGCGCCTGTGTCATAAGTAAAGGGCCGGCTGGCTTGACCGTTAAAGGGTGCTCTAACCGCCAAAGTACACTCCAGTCCAAACCAAAAAAAAAAATATTTTCTGTGTTTGTGAATTGTGTGCGCAGTAGCCGCACGTGCAACAACAAAGTAGTGCCAAGCGTGCGCCTGTGTCATAAGTAAAGGGCCGGCTGGCTTGACCGTTAAAGGGTGCTGTAACCCCCAAAGTACACTCCAGTCCAAACCAAAAAAATATATATTTTTTCTGTGTTTGTGAATTGTGTGCACAGTAGCCACACGTGCATCAACAAAGTAGTGCCAAGCGTGCGCCTGTGTCATAAGTAAAGGGCCGGCTGGCTTGAGTGTTAAAGAGTGCTGTAACCCCCAAAGTACACTCCAAACCAAATAACAAAATATTTTTTCTGTGTTTGTGAATTGTGTGCGCAGTAGCTGCACGTGCATCAACAAAGTAGTGCCAAGCGTGCGCCTGTGTCATAAGTAAAGGGCCGGCTGGCTTGACCGTTAAAGGGTGCTGTAACCCCCAAAGTACACTCCAGTCCAAACCAAAAAAAAAAAATATTTTCTGTGTTTGTGAATTGTGTGTGCAGTAGCCGCACGTGCATCAACAAAGTACTGCCAAGCGTGCGCCTGTGTCATAAGTAAAGGACCGGCTGGCTTGACCGTTAAAGGGTGCTGTAACCCCCAAAGTACACTCCAGTCCAAACCAAAAAAAAAAATATTTTCTGTGTTTGTGAATTGTGTGCGCAGTAGCCGCACGTGCATCAACAAAGTAGTGCCAAGCGTGCGCCTGTGTCATAAGTAAAGGGCCGGCTGGCCTGACTGTTAAAGGGTGCTGTAACCCCCAAAGTACACTCCAAACCAAATAAAAAATATTTTCTGTGTTTGTGAATTGTGTGCGCAGTAGCCACACGTGCATCAACAAAGTAGTGCCAAGCGTGCGCCTGTGTCATAAGTAAAGGGCCGGCTATGTTGACCGTTAAAGGGTGCTGTAACCCCCAAAGTACACTACAAACCAAATAATAAAATATTTTTTCTGTGTTTGTGAATTGTGTGCGCAGTAGCTGCACGTGCATCAACATAGTAGTTCCAAGCGTGCGCCTGTGTCATAAGTAAAGGGCCAGCTGGCTTGACCATTAAAGGGTGCTGTAACCCCCAAAGTACACTCCAGTCCAAACCAAAAAAAAATATATTTTCTGTGTTTGTGAATTGTGTGCGCAGTAGCCGCACGTGCATCAACAAAGTAGTGCCAAGCGTGCGCCTGTGTCATAAGTAAAGGGCCGGCTGGCTTGACCATTAAAGGGTACTGTAACCCCCAAAGTACACTCCAGTCCAAACCAAAAAAAAAAATATTTTCTGTGTTTGTGAATTGTGTGCGCAGTAGCCACACGTGCATAAACAAAGTAGTGCCAAGCGTGCGCCTGTGTCATAAGTAAAGGGCCGGCTGGCTTGACCGTTAAAGGGTGCTGTAACCCACAAAGTACACTCCAAACCAAATAACAAAATATTTTTTCTGTGTTTGTGAATTGTGTGCGCAGTAGCTGCACGTGCATCAACAAAGTAGTGCCAAGCGTGCGCCTGTGTCATAAGTAAAGGGCCGGCTGGCTTGACCATTAAAGGGTGCTGTAACCCCCAAAGTACACTCCAAACCAAATAATAAAATATTTTTTCTGTGTTTGTGAATTGTGTGCGCAGTAGCTGCACGTGCATCAACAAAGTAGTGCCAAGCGTGCGCCTGTGTCATAAGTAAAGGGCCGGCTGGCTTGACCGTTAAAGGGTGCTGTAACTCCCAAAGTACACTCCAGTCCAAACCAAAAAAAAAAAATTTTTTCTGTGTTTGTGAATTGTGTGCGCAGTAGCCGCACGTGCATCAACAAAGTAGTGCCAAGCGTGCGCCTGTGTCATAAGTAAATGGCCGGCTGGCTTGACCGTTAAAGGGTGCTGTAACCCCCAAAGTACACTCCAGTCCAAACCAACAAAAAATTTTTTTGTGTGTTTGTGAATTGTGTGCGCAGTAGCCGCACGTGCATCAACAAAGTAGTGCCAAGCGTGCGCCTGTGTCATATGTAAAGGGCCGGCTGGCCTGACCGTTAAAGGGTGCTGTAACCCCCAAAGTACACTCCAAACCAAATAAAAAAATATTTTTTCTGTGTTTGTAAATTGTGTGCGCAGTAGCTGCACGTGCATCAACAAAGTAGTGCCAAGCGTGCGCCTGTGTCATAAGTAAAGGGCCGGCTGGCTTTACCGTTAAAGGGTGCTGTAACCCCCAAAGTACACTCCAGTCCAAACCAAAAAAAAAAATAGTTTGTGTGTTTGAGAATTGTGTGCGCAGTAGCCGCACATGCATCAACAAAGTAGTGCCAAGCGTGCGCCTGTGTCATAAGAAAAGGGCCGGCTGGCTTGACCGTTAAAGGGTGCTGTAACCCCCAAAGTACACTCCAGTCCAAACCAAAAAAATATATTTTTTTTCTGTGTTTGTGAATTGTGTGCGCAGAAGCTGCACGTGCATCAACAAAGTAGTGCCAAGCGTGCGCCTGTGTCATAAGTAAAGGGCCAGCTGGCTTGACCGTTAAAGGGTGCTGTAACCCCCAAAGTACACTCCAAACCAAATAACAAAATATTTTTTCTGTGTTTGTGAATTGTGTGCGCAGTAGCTGCACGTGCATCAACAAAGTAGTGCCAAGCGTGCGCCTGTGTCATAAGTAAAGGGCCAGCTGGCTTGACCGTTAAAGGGTGCTGTAACCCCCAAAGTACACTCCAAACCAAATAACAAAATATTTTTTCTGTGTTTGTGAATTGTGTGCGCAGTAGCTGCACGTGCATCAACAAAGTAGTGCCAAGCGTGCGCCTGTGTCATAAGTAAAGGGCCGGCTGGCTTGACCATTAAAGGGTGCTGTAACCCCCAAAGTACACTCCAGTCCAAACCAAAAAAAAAATATTTTCTGTGTTTGTGAATTGTGTGCGCAGTTACCGCACGTTCATCAACAAAGCAGTGCCAAGCGTGCTCCTGTGTCATAAGTAAAGGGCCGGCTGGCTTGACCGTTAAAGGGTGCTGTAACCCCCAAAGTACACTCCAGTCCAAACCAAAAAAAAAATTATTTTCTGTGTTTGTGAATTGTGTGCGCAGTAGCCGCACGTGCATAAACAAAGTAGTGCCAAGCGTGCGCCTGTGTCATAAGTAAAGGGCCGGCTGGCTTGACCGTTAAAGGGTGCTGTAACCGCCAAAGTACACTCCAGTCCAAACCAAAAAAAAAAATATTTTCTGTGTTTGTGAATTGTGTGCGCAGTAGCCGCACATGCATCAACAAAGTAGTGCCAAGCGTGCGCCTGTGTCATAAGTAAAGGGCCGGCTGGCTTGACCGTTAAAGGGTGCTGTAACCCTCAAAGTACACTCCAGTCCAAACCAAAAAAATATATATTTTTTCTGTGGTTGTGAATTGTGTGCGCAGTAGCCGCACGTGCATCAACAAAGTAGTGCCAAGCGTGCGCCTGTGTCATAAGTAAAGGGCCGGCTGGCTTGACCGTTAAAGGGTGCTGTAACCCCCAAAGTACACTCCAAACCAAATAACAAAATATTTTTTCTGTGTTTGTGAATTGTGTGCGCAGTAGCTGCATGTGCATCAACAAAGTAGTGCCAAGCGTGCGCCTGTGTCATAAGTAAAGGGCCGGCTGGCTTGACCGTTAAAGGGTGCTGTAACCCCCAAAGTACACTCCAGTCCAAACCAAAAAAAAAAAATATTTTCTGTGTTTGTGAATTGTGTGTGCAGTAGCCGCACGTGCATCAACAAAGTACTGCCAAGCGTGCGCCTGTGTCATTAGTAAAGGACCGGCTGGCTTGACCGTTAAAGGGTGCTGTAACCCCCAAAGTACACTCCAGTACAAACCAAAAAAAAAAATATTTTCTGTGTTTGTGAATTGTGTGCGCAGTAGCCGCACGTGCATCAACAAAGTAGTGCCAAGCGTGCGCCTGTGTCATAAGTAAAGGGCCGGCTGGCATGACCGGTAAAGGGTGCTGTAACCCCCAAAGTACACTCCAAACCAAATAAAAAATATTTTCTGTGTTTGTGAATTGTGTGCGCAGTAGCCACACGTGCATCAACAAAGTAGTGCCAAGCGTGCGCCTGTGTCATAAGTAAAGGGCCGGCTACGTTGACCGTTAAAGTGTGCTGTAACCCCCAAAGTACACTACAAACCAAATAATAAAATATTTTTTCTGTGTTTGTGAAATGTGTGCGCAGTAGCCGCACGTGCATCAACAAAGTAGTGCCAAGCGTGCGCCTGTGTCATAAGTAAAGGGCCGGCTGGCTTGACCGTTAAAGGGTGCTGTAAGCCCCAAAGTACACTCCAGTCCAAACAAAAAAAAAATTATTTTCTGTGTTTGTGAATTGTGTGCGCAGTAGCCACACGTGCATAAACAAAGTAGTGCTAAGCGTGCGCCTGTGTCATAAGTAAAGGGCCGGCTGGCTTGACCGTTAAAGGGTGCTGTAACCCCCAAAGTACACTCCAAACCAAATAACAAAATATTTTTTCTGTGTTTGTGAATTGTGTGCGCAGTAACTGCACGTGCATCAACAAAGTGCCAAGCGTGCGCCTGTGTCATAAGTAAAGGGCCGGCTGGCTTGACCGTTAAAGGGTGCTGTAACCCCCAAAGTACACTCCAGTCCAAACCAAAAAAAATTATATTTTGTGTGTTTGTGAATTGTGTGCGCAGTTGCCGCACGTGCATCAACAAAGTAGTGCCAAGCGTGCGCCTGTGTCATAAGTAAAGGGCCGGCTGGCCTGACCATTAAAGGGTGCTGTAACCCCCAAAGTACACTCCAAACCAAATAAAAAATATTTTCTGTGTTTGTGATGCGCTGTAGCCACACGTGCATCAACAAAGTAGTGCCAAGCGTGCGCCTGTGTCATAAGTAAAGGGCTGGCTAGCTTGACCGTTAAAGGGTGCTGTAACCCCCAAAGTACACTCCAAACCAAATAACAAAATATTTTTTCTGTGTTTGTGAATTGTGTGCGCAGTAGCTGCACTTGCATCAACAAAGTAGTGCCAAGCGTGCGCCTGTGTCATAAGTAAAGGGCCGGCTGGCTTGACCGTTAAAGGGTGCTGTAACCCCCAAAGTACACTCCAGTCCAAACCAAAAAAAATATATATTTTCTGTGTTTGTGAATTGTGTGTGCAGTAGCTGCACGTGCATCAACAAAGTAGTGCCAAGCGTGCGCCTGTGTCATAAGTAAAGGACCGGCTGGCTTGACCGTTAAAGGGTGCTGTAACCCCCAAAGTACACTCCAGTACAAACCAAAAAAAAAAATATTTTCTGTGTTTGTGAATTGTGTGCGCAGTAGCCGCACGTGCATCAACAAAGTAGTGCCAAGCGTGCGCCTGTGTCATAAGTAAAGGGCCGGCTGGCCTGACCATTAAAGGGTGCTGTAACCCCCAAAGTACACTCCAAACCAAATACAAAATATTTTCTGTGTTTGTGAATTGTGTGCGCAGTAGCCACACGTGCATCAACAAAGTAGTGCCAAGCGTGCGCCTGTGTCATAAGTAAAGTCCCGGCTACGTTGACCATTAAAGGGTGCTGTAACCCCCAAAGTACACTACAAACCAAATAATAAAATATTTTTTCTGTGTTTGTGAATTGTGTGCGCAGTAGCCGCACGTGCATCAACAAAGTAGTGCCAAGCGTGCGCCTGTGTCATAAGTAAAGGGCCGGCTGGCTTGACCGTTAAAGGGTGCTGTTACCCCCAAAGTACACTCCAGTCCAAACAAAAAAAAAATTATTTTCTGTGTTTGTGAATTGTGTGCGCAGTAGCCACACGTGCATAAACAAAGTAGTGCCAAGCGTGCGCCTGTGTCATAAGTAAAGGGCCGGCTGGCTTGACCGTTAAAGGGTGCTGTAACCCCCAAAGTACACTCCAAACCAAATAACAAAATATTTTTTCTGTGTTTGTGAATTGTGTGCGCAGTAGCTGCACGTGCATCAACAATGTGCCAAGCGTGCGCCTGTCTCATAAGTAAAGGGCCGGCTGGCTTGACCGTTAAAGGGTGCTGTAACCCCCAAAGTACACTCCAGTCCAAACCAAAAAAAATTATATTTTCTGTGTTTGTGAATTGTGTGCGCAGTAGCCACACGTGCATCAACAAAGTAGTGCCAAGCGTGCGCCTGTGTCAGAAGTAAAGGGCCGGCTGGCTTGACTGTTAAAGGGTGCTGTAACTCCCAAAGTACACTCCAGTCCAAACCAAAAAAATATATATATTTTCTGTGTTTGTGAATTGTGTGCGCAGTAGCCACACGTGCATCAACAAAGTAGTGCCAAGCATGTGCCTGTGTCATAAGTAAAGGGCCGGCTGGCTTGACCGTTAAAGGGTGCTGTAACTCCCAAAGTACACTCCAGTCCAAACCAAAAAAATATATATTTTGTGTGTTTGTGAATTGTGTGCGCAGTAGCCGCACGTGCATCAACAAAGCAGTGCCAAGCGTGCGCCTGTGTCATAAGTAAAGGGCCGGCTAGCTTGACTGTTAAAGGGTGCTGTAACCCCCAAAGTACACTCCAAACCAAATAATAAAATATTTTTTCTGTGTTTGTGAATTGTGTGCGCAGTAGCTGCACGTGCATCAACAAAGTAGTGCCAAGCGTGCACCTGTGTCATAAGTAAAGGGCCGGCTGGCTTGACCGTTAAAGGGTGCTGTAACCCCCAAAGTACACTCCAGTCCAAACCAAAAATAAAAATATTTTCTGTGTTTGTGAATTGTGTGCGCAGTAGCCGCACGTGCATCAACAAAGTAGAGCCAAGTGTGCGCCTGTGTCATAAGAAAAGGGCCGGCTGGCTTGACCGTTAAAGGGTGCTGTAACCCCCAAAGTACACTCCAGTCCAAACCAAAAAAAAAAAATATTTTCTGTGTTTGTGAATTGTGTGTGCAGTAGCCGCACGTGCATCAACAAAGTACTGCCAAGCGTGCGCCTGTGTCATAAGTAAAGGACCGGCTGCTTGACCGTTAAAGGGTGCTGTAACCCCCAAAGTACACTCCAGTCCAAACCAAAAAAAAAAATATTTTCTGTGTTTGTGAATTGTGTGCGCAGTAGCCACACGTGCATCAACAAAGTAGTGCCAAGCGTGCGCCTGTGTCATAAGTAAAGGGCCGGCTGGCCTGATCGTTAAAGGGTGCTGTAACCCCCAAAGTACACTCCAAACCAAATAAAAAATATTTTCTGTGTTTGTGAATTGTGTGCGCAGTAGCCACACGTGCATCAACAAAGTAGTGCCAAGCGTGCGCCTGTGTCATAAGTAAAGGGCCGGCTATGTTGACCGTTAAAGGGTGCTGTAACCCCCAAAGTACACTACAAACCAAATAATAAAATATTTTTTCTGTGTTTGTGAATTGTGTGCGCAGTAGCTGCACGTGCATCAACATAGTAGTTCCAAGCGTGCGCCTGTGTCATAAGTAAAGGGCCAGCTGGCTTGACCGTTAAAGGGTGCTGTAACCCCCAAAGTACACTCCAGTCCAAACCAAAAAAATATATATTTTCTGTGTTTGTGAATTGTGTGCGCAGTAGCCACACGTGCATAAACAAAGTAGTGCTAAGCGTGCGCCTGTGTCATAAGTAAAGGGCCGGCTGGCTTGACCGTTAAAGGGTGCTGTAACCCCCAAAGTACACTCCAAACCAAATAACAAAATATTTTTTCTGTGTTTGTGAATTGTGTGCGCAGTAGCTGCACGTGCATCAACAAAGTGCCAAGCGTGCGCCTGTCTCATAAGTAAAGGGCCGGCTGGCTTGACCGTTAAAGGGTGCTGTAACCCCCAAAGTACACTACAGTCCAAACCAAAAAAAATTATATTTTCTGTGTTTGTGAATTGTGTGCGCAGTAGCCACACGTGCATCAACAAAGTAGTGCCAAGCGTGCGCCTGTGTCATAAGTAAAGGGCCGGCTGGCTTGACCGTTAAAGGGTGCTGTAACTCCCAAAGTACACTCCAGTCCAAACCAAAAAAAATATATATTTTCTGTGTTTGTGAATTGTGTGCGCAGTAGCCGCACGTGCATCAACAAAGTAGTGCCAAGCGTGCGCCTGTGTCATAAGTAAAGGGCCGGCTGGCTTGACCGTTAAAGGGTGCTGTAACTCCCAAAGTACACTCCAGTCCAAACCAAAAAAAAAAATATTTTGTGTGTTTGTGAATTGTGTGCGCAGTAGCCGCACGTGAATCAACAAAGTAGTGCCAAGCGTGCGCCTGTGCTATAAGTAAAGGGCCAGCTAGCTTGACCGTTAAAGGGTGCTGTAACCCCCAAAGTACACTCCAAACCAAATAATAAAATATTTTTTCTGTGTTTGTGAATTGTGTGCGCAGTAGCCGCACGTGCATCAACAAAGTAGTGCCAAGCGTGCGCCTGTGTCATAAGTAAATGGCCGGCTGGCTTGACCGTTAAAGGGTGCTGTAACCCCCAAAGTACACTCCAGTCCAAACCAAAAAAAATTTTTTTTGTGTGTTTGTGAATTGTGTGCGCAGTAGCCGCACGTGCATCAACAAAGTAGTGCCAAGCGTGCGCCTGTGTCATATGTAAAGGGCCGGCTGGCCTGACCGTTAAAGGGTGCTGTAACCCCAAAAGTACACTCCAAACCAAATAAAAAAATATTTTTTCTGTGTTTGTGAATTGTGTGCGCAGTAGCTGCACATACATCAACAAAGTAGTGCCAAGCGTGCGCCTGTGTCATAAGTAAAGGGCCGGCTGGCTTGACCGTTAAAGGGTGCTGTAACCCCCAAAGTACACTCCAGTCCAAACCAAAAAAAAAAATAGTTTGTGTGTTTGAGAATTGTGTGCGCAGTAGCCGCACGTGCATCAACAAAGTAGTGCCAAGCGTGCGCCTGTGTCATAAGAAAAGGGCCAGCTGGCTTGACCGTTAAAGGGTGCTGTAACCCCCAAAGTACCCTCCAGTCCAAACCAAAAAAATATATATTTTTTCTGTGTTTGTGAATTGTGTGCGCAGTAGCTGCACGTGCATCAACAAAGTAGTGCCAAGCGTGCGCCTGTGTCATAAGTAAAGGGCCAGCTGGCTTGACCGTTAAAGGGTGCTGTAACCCCCAAAGTACACTCCAAACCAAATAACAAAATATTTTTTCTCTGTTTGTGAATTGTGTGCGCAGTAGCTGCACGTGCATCAACAAAGTAGTGCCAAGCGTGCGCCTGTGTCATAAGTAAAGGGCCGGCTGGCTTGACCATTAAAGGGTGCTGTAACCCCCAAAGTACACTCCAAACCAAATAACAAAATATTTTTTCTGTGTTTGTGAATTGTGTGCGCAGTGGCTGCACGTGCATCAACAAAGTAGTGCCAAGCGTGCGCCTGTGTCATAAGTAAAGGGCCGGCTGGCTTGACCGTTAAAGGGTGCTGTAACCCCCAAAGTACACTCCAGTCCAAACCAAAAAAAAAATATTTTCTGTGTTTGTGAATTGTGTGTGCAGTAGCCGCACGTGCATCAACAAAGTACTGCCAAGCGTGCGCCTGTGTCATAAGTAAAGGACCGGCTGGCTTGACCGTTAAAGGGTGCTGTAACCCCCAAAGTACACTCCAGTCCAAACCAAAAAAAAAAATATTTTCTGTGTTTGTGAATTGTGTGCGCAGTAGCCACACGTGCATCAACAAAGTAGTGCCAAGCGTGCGCCTGTGTCATAAGTAAAGGGCCGGCTGGCCTGATCGTTAAAGGGTGCTGTAACCCCCAAAGTACACTCCAAACCAAATAAAAAATATTTTCTGTGTTTGTGAATTGTGTGCGCAGTAGCCACACGTGCATCAACAAAGTAGTGCCAAGCGTGCGCCTGTGTCATAAGTAAAGGGCCGGCTATGTTGACCGTTAAAGGGTGCTGTAACCCCCAAAGTACACTACAAACCAAATAATAAAATATTTTTTCTGTGTTTGTGAATTGTGTGCGCAGTAGCTGCACGTGCATCAACATAGTAGTTCCAAGCGTGCGCCTGTGTCATAAGTAAAGGGCCAGCTGGCTTGACCGTTAAAGGGTGCTGTAACCCCCAAAGTACACTCCAGTCCAAACCAAAAAAATATATATTTTCTGTGTTTGTGAATTGTGTGCGCAGTAGCCACACGTGCATAAACAAAGTAGTGCCAAGCGTGCGCCTGTGTCATAAGTAAAGGGCCAGCTGGCTTGACCGTTAAAGGGTGCTGTAACCCCCAAAGTACACTCCAAACCAAATAACAAAATATTTTTTCTGTGTTTGTGAATTGTGTGCGCAGTAGCTGCACGTGCATCAACAAAGTAGTGCCAAGCGTGCGCCTGTGTCATAAGTAAAGGGCCGGCTGGCTTGACCATTAAAGGGTGCTGTAACCCCCAAAGTACACTCCAGTCCAAACCAAAAAAAATTATATTTTCTGTGTTTGTGAATTGTGTGCGCAGTAGCCACACGTGCATCAACAAAGTAGTGCCAAGCGTGCGCCTGTGTCATAAGTAAAGGGCCGGCTGGCTTGACCGTTAAAGGGTGCTGTAACTCCCAAAGTACACTCCAGTCCAAACCAAAAAAAAAATATATTTTCTGTGTTTGTGAATTGTGTGCGCAGTAGCCGCACGTGCATCAACAAAGTAGTGCCAAGCGTGCGCCTGTGTCATAAGTAAAGGGCCGGCTGGCTTGACCGTTAAAGGGTGCTGTAACTCCCAAAGTACACTCCAGTCCAAACCAAAAAAAAAAATATTTTGTGTGTTTGTGAATTGTGTGCGCAGTAGCCGCACGTGAATCAACAAAGTAGTGCCAAGCGTGCGCCTGTGCTATAAGTAAAGGGCCGGCTAGCTTGACCGTTAAAGGGTGCTGTAACCCCCAAAGTACACTCCAAACCAAATAATAAAATATTTTTTCTGTGTTTGTGAATTGTGTGCGCAGTAGCCGCACGTGCATCAACAAAGTAGTGCCAAGCGTGCGCCTGTGTCATAAGTAAATGGCCGGCTGGCTTGACTGTTAAAGGGTGCTGTAACCCCCAAAGTACACTCCAGTCCAAACCAAAAAAAATTTTTTTTGTGTGTTTGTGAATTGTGTGCGCAGTAGCCGCACGTGCATCAACAAAGTAGTGCCAAGCGTGCGCCTGTGTCATATGTAAAGGGCCGGCTGGCCTGACCGTTAAAGGGTGCTGTAACCCCAAAAGTACACTCCAAACCAAATAAAAAAATATTTTTTCTGTGTTTGTGAATTGTGTGCGCAGTAGCTGCACGTACATCAACAAAGTAGTGCCAAGCGTGCGCCTGTGTCATAAGTAAAGGGCCGGCTGGCTTGACCGTTAAAGGGTGCTGTAACCCCCAAAGTACACTCCAGTCCAAACCAAAAAAAAAAATAGTTTGTGTGTTTGAGAATTGTGTGCGCAGTAGCCGCACGTGCATCAACAAAGTAGTGCCAAGCGTGCGCCTGTGTCATAAGAAAAGGGCCAGCTGGCTTGACCGTTAAAGGGTGCTGTAACCCCCAAAGTACCCTCCAGTCCAAACCAAAAAAATATATATTTTTTCTGTGTTTGTGAATTGTGTGCGCAGTAGCTGCACGTGCATCAACAAAGTAGTGCCAAGCGTGCGCCTGTGTCATAAGTAAAGGGCCGGCTGGCTTGACCGTTAAAGGGTGCTGTAACCCCCAAAGTACACTCCAAACCAAATAACAAAATATTTTTTCTCTGTTTGTGAATTGTGTGCGCAGTAGCTGCACGTGCATCAACAAAGTAGTGCCAAGCGTGCGCCTGTGTCATAAGTAAAGGGCCGGCTGGCTTGACCATTAAAGGGTGCTGTAACCCCCAAAGTACACTCCAAACCAAATAACAAAATATTTTTTCTGTGTTTGTGAATTGTGTGCGCAGTAGCTGCACGTGCATCAACAAAGTAGTGCCAAGCGTGCGCCTGTGTCATAAGTAAAGGGCCGGCTGGCTTGACCGTTAAAGGGTGCTGTAACCCCCAAAGTACACTCCAGTCCAAACCAAAAAAAAAATATTTTCTGTGTTTGTGAATTGTGTGCGCAGTTACCGCACGTTCATCAACAAAGCAGTGCCAAGCGTGCTCCTGTGTCATAAGTAAAGGGCCGGCTGGCTTGACCGTTAAAGGGTGCTGTAACCCCCAAAGTACACTCCAGTCCAAACCAAAAAAAAAATTATTTTCTGTGTTTGTGAATTGTGTGCGCAGTAGCCGCACGTGCATAAACAAAGTAGTGCCAAGCGTGCGCCTGTGTCATAAGTAAAGGGCCGGCTGGCTTGACCGTTAAAGGGTGCTGTAACCGCCAAAGTACACTCCAGTCCAAACCAAAAAAAAAAATATTTTCTGTGTTTGTGAATTGTGTGCGCAGTAGCCGCACATGCATCAACAAAGTAGTGCCAAGCGTGCGCCTGTGTCATAAGTAAAGGGCCGGCTGGCTTGACCGTTAAAGGGTGCTGTATCCCTCAAAGTACACTCCAGTCCAAACCAAAAAAATATATATTTTTTCTGTGTTTGTGAATTGTGTGCGCAGTAGCCGCACGTGCATCAACAAAGTAGTGCCAAGCGTGCGCCTGTGTCATAAGTAAAGGGCCGGCTGGCTTGACCGTTAAAGGGTGCTGTAACCCCCAAAGTACACTCCAAACCAAATAACAAAATATTTTTTCTGTGTTTGTGAATTGTGTGCGCAGTAGCTGCACGTGCATCAACAAAGTAGTGCCAAGCGTGCGCCTGTGTCATAAGTAAAGGGCCGGCTGGCTTGACCGTTAAAGGGTGCTGTAACCCCCAAAGTACACTCCAGTCCAATCCAAAAAAAAAAAATATTTTCTGTGTTTGTGAATTGTGTGTGCAGTAGCCGCACGTGCATCAACAAAGTACTGCCAAGCGTGCGCCTGTGTCATAAGTAAAGGACCGGCTGGCTTGACCGTTAAAGGGTGCTGTAACCCCCAAAGTACACTCCAGTACAAACCAAAAAAAATAATATTTTCTGTGTTTGTGAATTGTGTGCGCAGTAGCCGCACGTGCATCAACAAAGTAGTGCCAAGCATGCGCCTGTGTCATAAGTAAAGGGCCGGCTGGCCTGACCGTTAAAGGGTGCTGTAACCCCCAAAGTACACTCCAAACCAAATAAAAAATATTTTCTGTGTTTGTGAATTGTGTGCGCAGTAGCCGCACGTGCATCAACAAAGTAGTGCCAAGCGTGCGCCTGTGTCATAAGTAAAGGGCCGGCTACGTTGACCGTTAAAGTGTGCTGTAACCCCCAAAGTACACTACAAACCAAATAATAAAATTTTTTTTTCTGTGTTTGTGAATTGTGTGCGCAGTAGCCGCACGTGCATCAACAAAGTAGTGCCAAGCGTGCGCCTGTGTCATAAGTAAAGGGCCGGCTGGCTTGACCTTTAAAGGGTGCTGTAAGCCCCAAAGTACACTCCAGTCCAAACAAAAAAAAATTATTTTCTGTGTTTGTGAATTGTGTGCGCAGTAGCCACACGTGCATAAACAAAGTAGTGCTAAGCGTGCGCCTGTGTCATAAGTAAAGGGCCAGCTGGCTTGACCGTTAAAGGGTGCTGTAACCCCCAAAGTACACTCCAAACCAAATAACAAAATATTTTTTCTGTGTTTGTGAATTGTGTGCGCAGTAGCTGCACGTGCATCAACAAAGTGCCAAGCGTGCGCCTGTGTCATAAGTAAAGGGCCGGCTGGCTTGACCGTTAAAGGGTGCTGTAACCCCCAAAGTACACTCCAGTCCAAACCAAAAAAAATTATATTTTCTGTGTTTGTGAATTGTGTGCGCAGTAGCCATACGTGCATCAACAAAGTAGTGCCAAGCGTGCGCCTGTGTCATAAGTAAAGGGCCGGCTGGCTTGACTGTTAAAGGGTGCTGTAACTCCCAAAGTACACTCCAGTCCAAACCAAAAAAAATATATATTTTCTGTGTTTGTGAATTGTGTGCGCAGTAGCCGCACGTGCATCAACAAAGTAGTGCCAAGCGTGCGCCTGTGTCATAAGTAAAGGGCCGGCTGGCTTGACCATTAAAGGGTGCTGTAACTCCCAAAGTACACTCCAGTCCAAACCAAAAAAAAAAATATTTTGTGTGTTTGTGAATTGTGTGCGCAGTTGCCGCACGTGCATCAACAAAGTAGTGCCAAGCGTGCGCCTGTGTCATAAGTAAAGGGCCGGCTGGCCTGACCATTAAACGGTGCTGTAACCCCTAAAGTACACTCCAAACCAAATAAAAAATATTTTCTGTGTTTGTGATGCGCTGTAGCAACACGTGCATCAATAAAGTAGTGCCAAGCGTGCGCCTGTGCCATAAGTAAAGGGCCGGCTAGCTTGACCGTTAAAGGGTGCTGTAACCCCCAAAGTACACTCCAAACCAAATAACAAAATATTTTTTCTGTGTTTGTGAATTGTGTGCACAGTAGCTGCACGTGCATCAACAAAGAAGTGCCAAGCATGCGCCTGTGTCATAAGTAAAGGGCCGGCTGGCTTGACCGTTAAAGGGTGCTGTAACCCCAAAAGTACACTCCAGTCCAAACCAAAAAAAAAAATATTTTCTGTGTTTGTGAATTGTGTGCGCAGTAGCCGCACGTGCATCAACAAAGTAGTGCCAAGCGTGCGCCTGTGTCATAAGTAAAGGGCCGGCTGGCCTGACCATTAAAGGGTGCTGTAACCCCCAAAGTACACTCCAAACCAAATAAAAAATATTTTCTGTGTTTGTGAATTGTGTGCGCAGTAGCCACACGTGCATCAACAAAGTAGTGCCAAGCGTGCGCCTGTGTCATAAGTAAAGGCCTGGCTACTTTGACCATTAAAGGGTGCTGTAACCCCCAAAGTACACTACAAACCAAATAATAAAATATTTTTTCTGTGTTTGTGAATTGTGTGCGCAGTAGCCGCACGTGCATCAACAAAGTAGTGCCAAGCGTGCGCCTGTGTCATAAGTAAAGGGCCGGCTGGCTTGACCGTTAAAGGGTGCTGTAACCCCCAAAGTACACTCCAGTCCAAACAAAAAAAAAAATTATTTTCTGTGTTTGTGAATTGTGTGTGCAGTAGCCACACGTGCATAAACAAAGTAGTGCTAAGCGTGCGCCTGTGTCATAAGTAAAGGGCCGGCTGGCTTGACCGTTAAAGTGTGTTGTAACCCCCAAAGTACACTCCAAACCAAATAACAAAATATTTTTTCTGTGTTTGTGAATTGTGTGCGCAGTAGCTGCACGTGCATCAAAAAAGTAGTGCCAAGCGTGCGCCTGTGTCATAAGTAAAGGGCCGGATGGCTTGACTGTTAAAGGGTGCTGTAACTCCCAAAGTACACTCCAGTCCAAACCAAAAAAAATATTATTTTCTGTGTTTGTGAATTGTGTGTGCAGTAGCCACACGTGCATAAACAAAGTAGTGCTAAGCGTGCGCCTGTGTCATAAGTAAAGGGCCGGCTGGCTTGACCGTTAAAGTGTGTTGTAACCCCCAAAGTACACTCCAAACCAAATAACAAAATATTTTTTCTGTGTTTGTGAATTGTGTGCGCAGTAGCTGCACGTGCATCAACAAAGTAGTGCCAAGCGTGCGCCTGTGTCATAAGTAAAGGGCCGGCTGGCTTGACCGTTAAAGGGTGCTGTAACCCCCAAAGTACACTCCAGTCCAAACAAAAAAAAAAATTATTTTCTGTGTTTGTGAATTGTGTGTGCAGTAGCCACACGTGCATAAACAAAGTAGTGCTAAGCGTGCGCCTGTGTCATAAGTAAAGGGCCGGCTGGCTTGACCGTTAAAGTGTGTTGTAACCCCCAAAGTACACTCCAAACCAAATAAAAAATTATATTTTCTGTGTTTGTGAATTGTGTGCGCAGTAGCCACACGTGCATCAACAAAGTAGTGCCAAGCGTGCGCCTGTGTCATAAGTAAAGGGCCGGCTGGCTTGACTGTTAAAGGGTGCTGTAACTCCCAAAGTACACTCCAGTCCAAACCAAAAAAAATATATATTTTCTGTGTTTGTGAATTGTGTGCGCAGTAGCCACACGTGCATCAACAAAGTAGTGCCAAGCGTGCGCCTGTGTCATAAGTAAAGGGCCGGCTGGCTTGACCGTTAAAGGGTGCTGTAACTCCCAAAGTACACTCCAGTCCAAACCAAAAAAATATATATTTTGTGTGTTTGTGAATTGTGTGCGCAGTAGCCGCACGTGCATCAACAAAGTAGTGCCAAGCGTGCGCCTGTGTCATAAGTAAAGGGCCGGCTAGCTTGACTGTTAAAGGGTGCTGTAACCCCCAAAGTACACTGCAAACCAAATAATAAAATATTTTTTCTGTGTTTGTGAATTGTGTGCGCAGTAGCTGCACGTGCATCAACAAAGTGCCAAGCGTGCGCCTGTGTCATAAGTAAAGGGCCGGCTGGCTTTACCGTTAAAGGGTGCTGTAACCCCCAAAGTACACTCCAGTCCAAACCAAAAATAAAAATATTTTCTGTGTTTGTGAATTGTGTGCGCAATAGCCGCACGTGCATCAACAAAGTAGAGCCAAGCGTGCGCCTGTGTCATAAGAAAAGGGCCGGCTGGCTTGACCGTTAAAGGGTGCTGTAACCCCCAAAGTACACTCCAGTCCAAACCAAAAAAAAATATATTTTTTCTGTGTTTGTGAATTGTGTGCGCAGTAGCCGCACGTGCATCAACAAAGTAGTGCCAAGCGTGCGCCTGTGTCATAAGTAAAGGGTCGGCTGGCTTGACCGTTAAAGGGTGCTGTAACCCCCAAAGTACACTCCAAACCAAATAACAAAATATTTTTTCTGTGTTTGTGAATTGTGTGCGCAGTAGCCGCACGTGCATCAACAAAGTAGTGCCAAGCGTGCGCCTGTGTCATAAGTAAAGGGCCGGCTGGCTTGACCATTAAAGGGTGCTGTAACTCCCAAAGTACACTCCAGTCCAAACCAAAAAAAAAAAATATTTTCTGTGTTTGTGAATTGTGTGCGCAGTAGCCGCACGTGCATCAACAAAGTAGTGCCAAGCGTGCGCCTGTGTCATAAGTAAAGGGCCGGCTGGCTTGACCGTTAAAGGGTGCTGTAACTCCCAAAGTACACTCCAGTCCAAACCAAAAAAAAAAATATTTTGTGTGTTTGTGATTGTGTGCGCAGTAGCCACACGTGCATCAACAAAGTAGTGCCAAGCGTGCGCCTGTGTCATAAGTAAAGGGCCGGCTAGCTTGACCGTTAAAGGGTGCTGTAACCCCCAAAGTACACTCCAAACCAAATAATAAAATATTTTTTCTGTGTTTGTGAATTGTGTGCGCAGTAGCTGCACGTGCATCAACAAAGTAGTGCCAAGCGTGCGCCTGTGTCATAAGTAAAGGGCCGGCTAGCTTGACCGTTAAAGGGTGCTGTAACCCCCAAAGTACACTCCAAACCAAATAAAAAATATTTTCTGTGTTTGTGAATTGTGTGCGCAGTAGCCGCACATGCATCAACAAAGTAGTGCCAAGCGTGCGCCTGTGTCATAAGTAAATGGCCGGATGGCTTGACCGTTAAAGGGTGCTGTAACCCCCAAAGTACACTCCAGTCCAAACCAAAAAAAAAAATATTTTGTGTGTTTGTGAATTGTGTGCGCAGTAGCCGCACGTGCATCAACAAAGTAGTGCCAAGCGTGCGCCTGTGTCATAAGTAAAGGGCCGGCTGGCTTGACCGTTAAAGGGTGCTGTAACCCTCAAAGTACACTCCAGTCCAAACCAAAAAAATATATATTTTTTCTGTGTTTGTGAATTGTGTGCGCAGTAGCCGCACGTGCATCAACAAAGTAGTGCCAAGCGTGCGCCTGTGTCATAAGTAAAGGGCCGGCTGGCTTGACCGTTAAAGGGTGCTGTAACCCCCAAAGTACACTCCAAACCAAATAACAAAATTTTTTTTTCTGTGTTTGTGAATTGTGTGCGCAGTAGCCGCACGTGCATCAACAAAGTAGTGCCAAGCGTGCGCCTGTGTCATAAGTAAATGGCCGGCTGGCTTGACCATTACAGGGTGCTGTAACTCCCAAAGTACACTCCAGTCCAAACCAAAAAAAATATATATTTTCTGTGTTTGTGAATTGTGTGCGCAGTAGCCGCACGTGCATCAACAAAGTAGTGCCAAGCGTGCGCCTGTGTCATAAGTAAAGGGCCGGCTAGCTAGACCATTAAAGGGTGCTGAAACCCCCAAAGTACACTCCAAACCAAATAACAAAATATTTTTTCTGTGTTTGTGAATTGTGTGTGCAGTAGCTGCACGTGCATCAACAAAGTAGTGCCAAGCGTGCGCCTGTGTCATAAGTAAAGGGCCGGCTGGCTTGACCGTTAAAGGGTGCTGTAACCCTCAAAGTACACTCCAGTCCAAACCAAAAAAATATATATTTTTTTTGTGTTTGTGAATTGTGTGCGCAGTAGCCGCACATGCATCAACAAAGTAGTGCCAAGCGTGCACCTGTGTCAAAAGTAGAGGGCCGGCTGGCTTGACCGTTAAAGGGTGCTGTAACCCCCAAAGTACACTCCAGTCCAAACCAAATAAAAAATATTTTCTGTGTTTGTGAATTGTGTGCGCAGTAGCCACACGTGCATCAACAAAGTAGTGCCAAGCGTGCGCCTGTGTCATAAGTAAAGGGCCGGCTAGCTTGACCGTTAAAGGGTGCTGTAACCCCCAAAGTACACTCCAAACCAAATAATAAAATATTTTTTCTGTGTTTGTGAATTGTGTGCGCAGTAGCTGCACGTGCATCAACAAAGTAGAGCCAAGCGTGCGCCTGTGTCATAAGTAAAGGGCCGGCTGGCTTGACCATTAAAGGGTGCTGTAACCCCCAAAGTACACTCCAGTCCAAACCAAAAAAAAAAATAGTTTGTGTGTTTGAGAATTGTGTGCGCAGTAGCCGCACGTGCATCAACAAAGTAGTGCCAAGAGTGCGCCTGTGTCATAAGAAAAGGGCCGGCTGTCTTGACCGTTAAAGGGTGCTGTAACCCCCAAAGTACACTCCAGTCCAAACCAAAAAAATATATATTTTTTCTGTGTTTGTGAATTGTGTGCGCAGTAGCTGCACGTGCATCAACAAAGTAGTGCCAAGCGTGCGCCTGTGTCATAAGTAAAGGGCCGGCTGGCTTGACCGTTAAAGGGTGCTGTAACCCCCAAAGTACACTCCAGTCCAAACCAAAAAAAAAATATTTTCTGTGTTTGTGAATTGAGTGCGCAGTTACCGCACGTTCATCAACAAAGTTGTGCCAAGCGTGCTCCTGTGTCATAAGTAAAGGTCCAGCTGGCTTGACCGTTAAAGGGTGCTGTAACCCCCAAAGTACACTCCAGTCCAAACCAAAAAAAAAAATATTTTCTGTGTTTGTGAATTGTGTGCGCAGTAGCCGCACGTGCATAAACAAAGTAGTGCCAAGCGTGTGCCTGTGTCATAAGTAAAGGGCCGGCTGGCTTGACTGTTAAAGGGTGCTGTAACCCCCAAAGTACACTCCAGTCCAAACCAAAAAAAATTATATTTTCTGTGTTTGTGAATTGTGTGCGCAGTAGCCACACGTGCATCAACAAAGTAGTGCCAAGCGTGCGCCTGTGTCATAAGTAAAGGGCCTGGCTGGCTTGACTGTTAAAGGGTGCTGTAACTCCCAAAGTACACTCCAGTCCAAACCAAAAAAAATATATATTTTCTGTGTTTGTGAATTGTGTGCGCAGTAGCCACACGTGCATCAACAAAGTAGTGCCAAGCGTGCGCCTGTGTCATAAGTAAAGGGCCGGCTGGCTTGACCGTTAAAGGGTGCTGTAACTCCCAAAGTACACTCCAGTCCAAACCAAAAAAATATATATTTTGTGTGTTTGTGAATTGTGTGCGCAGTAGCCGCACGTGCATCAACAAAGTAGTGCCAAGCGTGCGCCTGTGTCATAAGTAAAGGGCCGGCTAACTTGACTGTTAAAGGGTGCTGTAACCCCCAAAGTACACTCCAAACCAAATAATAAAATATTTTTTCTGTGTTTGTGAATTGTGTGCGCAGTAGCTGCACGTGCATCAACAAAGTAGTGCCAAGCGTGCACCTGTGTCATAAGTAAAGGGCCGGCTGGCTTGACCGTTAAAGGGTGCTGTAACCCCCAAAGTACACTCCAGTCCAAACCAAAAATAAAAATATTTTCTGTGTTTGTGAATTGTGTGCGCAGTAGCCGCACGTGCATCAACAAAGTAGAGCCAAGCGTGCGCCTGTGTCATAAGAAAAGGGCCGGCTGGCTTGACCGTTAAAGGGTGCTGTAACCCCCAAAGTACACTCCAGTCCAAACCAAAAAAAAAAAATATTTTCTGTGTTTGTGAATTGTGTGTGCAGTAGCCGCACGTGCATCAACAAAGTACTGCTAAGCGTGCGCCTGTGTCATAAGTAAAGGACCGGCTGGCTTGACCGTTAAAGGGTGCTGTAACCCCCAAAGTACACTCCAGTCCAAACCAAAAAAAAAAATATTTTCTGTGTTTGTGAATTGTGTGCGCAGTAGCCACACGTGCATCAACAAAGTAGTGCCAAGCGTGCGCCTGTGTCATAAGTAAAGGGCCGGCTGGCCTGATCGTTAAAGGGTGCTGTAACCCCCAAAGTACACTCCAAACCAAATAAAAAATATTTTCTGTGTTTGTGAATTGTGTGCGCAGTAGCCACACGTGCATCAACAAAGTAGTGCCAAGCGTGCGCCTGTGTCATAAGTAAAGGGCCGGCTATGTTGACCGTTAAAGGGTGCTGTAACCCCCAAAGTACACTACAAACCAAATAATAAAATATTTTTTCTGTGTTTGTGAATTGTGTGCGCAGTAGCTGCACGTGCATCAACATAGTAGTTCCAAGCGTGCGCCTGTGTCATAAGTAAAGGGCCGGCTGGCTTGACCGTTAAAGGGTGCTGTAACCCCCAAAGTACACTCCAGTCCAAACCAAAAAAATATATATTTTCTGTGTTTGTGAATTGTGTGCACAGTAGCCGCACGTGCATCAACAAAGTAGTGCCAAGCGTGCGCCTGTGTCATAAGTAAAGGGCCGGCTGGCTTGACCGTTAAAGGGTACTGTAACCCCCAAAGTACACTCCAGTCCAAACCAAAAAAAAAATTATTTTCTGTGTTTGTGAATTGTGTGCGCAGTAGCCACACGTGCATAAACAAAGTAGTGCCAAGCGTGCGCCTGTGTCATAAGTAAAGGGCCAGCTGGCTTGACCGTTAAAGGGTGCTGTAACCCCCAAAGTACACTCCAAACCAAATAACAAAATATTTTTTCTGTGTTTGTGAATTGTGTGCGCAGTAGCTGCACGTGCATCAACAAAGTAGTGCCAAGCGTGCGCCTGTGTCATAAGTAAAGGGCCAGCTGGCTTGACCATTAAAGGGTGCTGTAACCCCCAAAGTACACTCCAGTCCAAACCAAAAAAAATTATATTTTCTGTGTTTGTGAATTGTGTGCGCAGTAGCCACACGTGCATCAACAAAGTAGTGCCAAGCGTGCGCCTGTGTCATAAGTAAAGGGCCGGCTGGCTTGACCATTAAAGGGTGCTGTAACTCCCAAAGTACACTCCAGTCCAAACCAAAAAAAATATATATTTTCTGTGTTTGTGAATTGTGTGCGCAGTAGCCGCACGTGCATCAACAAATTAGTGCCAAGCGTGCGCCTGTGTCATAAGTAAAGGGCCGGCTGGCTTGACCATTAAAGGGTGCTGTAACTCCCAAAGTACACTCCAGTCCAAACCAAAAAAAAAAATATTTTGTGTGTGTGTGAATTGTGTGCGCAGTAGCCGCACGTGAATCAACAAAGTAGTGCCAAGCGTGCGCCTGTGCCATAAGTAAAGGGCCGGCTAGCTTGACCGTTAAAGGGTGCTGTAACCCCCAAAGTACACTCCAAACCAAATAATAAAATATTTTTTCTGTGTTTGTGAATTGTGTGCGCAGTAGCTGCACGTGCATCAACAAAGTAGTGCCAAGCGTGCGCCTGTGTCATAAGTAAAGGGCCGGCTAGCTTGACCGTTAAAGGGTGCTGTAACCCCCAAAGTACACTCCAGTCCAAACCAAAAAAAAAATATTTTGTGTGTTTGTGAATTGTGTGCGCAGTAGCCGCACGTGCATCAACAAAGTAGTGCCAAGCGTACGCCTGTGTCATAAGTAAAGGGCCGGCTGGCCTGACCATTAAAGGGTGCTGTAAGCCCCAAAGTACACTCCAGTCCAAACAAAAAAAAAATAATTTTCTGTGTTTGTTGTGTGTGTGCAGTAGCCACACGTGCATAAACAAAGTAGTGCTAAGCGTGCGCCTGTGTCATAAGTAAAGGGCCGGCTGGCTTGACCGTTAAAGGGTGCTGTAACCCCCAAAGTACACTCCAAACCAAATAACAAAATATTTTTTCTGTGTTTGTGAATTGTGTGCGCAGTAGCTGCACGTGCATCAACAAAGTAGTGCCAAGCGTGCGCCTGTGTCATAAGTAAAGGGCCGGCTGGCTTGACCATTAAAGGGTGCTGTAACCCTCAAAGTACACTCCAGTCCAAACCAAAAAAATATATATTTTTTCTGTGTTTGTGAATTGTGTGCGCAGTAGCCGCACGTGCATCAACAAAGTAGTGCCAAGCGTGCGCCTGTGTCATAAGTAAAGGGCCGGCTGGCTTGACCGTTAAAGGGTGCTGTAACCCCCAAAGTACACTCCAAACCTAATAACAAAATTTTTTTTTCTGTGTTTGTGAATTGTGTGCGCAGTAGCCGCACGTGCATCAACAAAGTAGTGCCAAGCGTGCGCCTGTGTCATAAGTAAATGGCCGGCTGGCTTGACCATTACAGGGTGCTGTAACTCCCAAAGTACACTCCAGTCCAAACCAAAAAAAAAATATATTTTCTGTGTTTGTGAATTGTGTGCGCAGTAGCCGCACGTGCATCAACAAAGTAGTGCCAAGCGTGTGCCTGTGTCATAAGTAAAGGGCCGGCTAGCTTGACCGTTAAAGGGTGCTGTAACCCCCAAAGTACACTCCAAACCAAATAACAAAATATTTTTTCTGTGTTTGTGAATTGTGTGTGCAGTAGCTGCACGTGCATCAACAAAGTAGTGCCAAGCGTGCGCCTGTGTCATAAGTAAAGGGCCGGCTGGCTTGACCGTTAAAGGGTGCTGTAACCCTCAAAGTACACTCCAGTCCAAACCAAAAAAATATATATTTTTTTTGTGTTTGTGAATTGTGTGCTTAGTAGCCGCACGTGCATCAACAAAGTAGTGCCAAGCGTGCACCTGTGTCAAAAGTAAAGGGCCGGCTGGCTTGACCGTTAAAGGGTGCTGTAACCCCCAAAGTACACTCCAGTCCAAACCAAATAAAAAATATTTTCTGTGTTTGTGAATTGTGTGCGCAGTAGCCACACGTGCATCAACAAAGTAGTGCCAAGCGTGCGCCTGTGTCATAAGTAAAGGGCCGGCTAGCTTGACCGTTAAAGGGTGCTGTAACCCCCAAAGTACACTCCAAACCAAATAATAAAATATTTTTTCTGTGTTTGTGAATTGTGTGCGCAGTAGCTGCACGTGCATCAACAAAGTAGAGCCAAGCGTGCGCCTGTGTCATAAGTAAAGGGCCGGCTGGCTTGACCGTTAAAGGGTGCTGTAACCCCCAAAGTACACTCCAGTCCAAACCAAAAAAAAAAATAGTTTGTGTGTTTGAGAATTGTGTGCGCAGTAGCCGCACGTGCATCAACAAAGTAGTGCCAAGAGTGCGCCTGTGTCATAAGAAAAGGGCCGGCTGTCTTGACCGTTAAAGGGTGCTGTAACCCCCAAAGTACACTCCAGTCCAAACCAAAAAAAAATATATTTTTTCTGTGTTTGTGAATTGTGTGCGCAGTAGCTGCACGTGCATCAACAAAGTAGTGCCAAGCGTGCGCCTGTGTCATAAGTAAAGGGCCGGCTGGCTTGACCGTTAAAGGGTGCTGTAACCCCCAAAGTACACTCCAGTCCAAACCAAAAAAAAAATATTTTCTGTGTTTGTGAATTGAGTGCGCAGTTACCGCACGTTCATCAACAAAGTAGTGCCAAGCGTGCTCCTGTGTCATAAGTAAAGGTCCAGCTGGCTTGACCGTTAAAGGGTGCTGTAACCCCCAAAGTACACTCCAGTCCAAACCAAAAAAAAAAATATTTTCTGTGTTTGTGAATTGTGTGCGCAGTAGCCGCACGTGCATAAACAAAGTAGTGCCAAGCGTGCGCCTGTGTCATAAGTAAAGGGCCGGCTGGCTTGACTGTTAAAGGGTGCTGTAACTCCCAAAGTACACTCCAGTCCAAACCAAAAAAAATATATATTTTCTGTGTTTGTGAATTGTGTGCGCAGTAGCCACACGTGCATCAACAAAGTAGTGCCAAGCGTGCGCCTGTGTCATAAGTAAAGGGCCGGCTGGCTTGACCATTAAAGGGTGCTGTAACTCCCAAAGTACACTCCAGTCCAAACCAAAAAAATATATATTTTGTGTGTTTGTGAATTGTGTGCGCAGTAGCCGCACGTGCATCAACAAAGTAGTGCCAAGCGTGCGCCTGTGTCATAAGTAAAGGGCCGGCTAGCTTGACTGTTAAAGGGTGCTGTAACCCCCAAAGTACACTCCAAACCAAATAATAAAATATTTTTTCTGTGTTTGTGAATTGTGTGCGCAGTAGCTGCACGTGCATCAACAAAGTAGTGCCAAGCGTGCACCTGTGTCATAAGTAAAGGGCCGGCTGGCTTGACCATTACAGGGTGCTGTAACTCCCAAAGTACACTCCAGTCCAAACCAAAAAAAATATATATTTTCTGTGTTTGTGAATTGTGTGCGCAGTAGCCGCACGTGCATCAACAAAGTAGGGCCAAGCGTGCGCCTGTGTCATAAGTAAAGGGCCAGCTAGCTTGACCGTTAAAGGGTGCTGTAACCCCCAAAGTACACTCCAAACCAAATAACAAAATATTTTTTCTGTGTTTGTGAATTGTGTGTGCAGTAGCTGCACGTGCATCAACAAAGTAGTGCCAAGCGTGCGCCTGTGTCATAAGTAAAGGGCCGGCTGGCTTGACCGTTAAAGGGTGCTGTAACCCTCAAAGTACACTCCAGTCCAAACCAAAAAAATATATATTTTTTTTGTGTTTGTGAATTGTGTGCGCAGTAGCCGCACGTGCATCAACAAAGTAGTGCCAAGCGTGCACCTGTGTCAAAAGTAAAGGGCCGGCTGGCTTGACCGTTAAAGGGTGCTGTAACCCCCAAAGTACACTCCAGTCCAAACCAAATAAAAAATATTTTCTGTGTTTGTGAATTGTGTGCGCAGTAGCCACATGTGCATCAACAAAGTAGTGCCAAGCGTGCGCCTGTGTCATAAGTAAAGGGCCGGCTAGCTTGACCGTTAAAGGGTGCTGTAACCCCCAAAGTACACTCCAAACCAAATAATAAAATATTTTTTCTGTGTTTGTGAATTGTGTGCGCAGTAGCTGCACGTGCATCAACAAAGTAGAGCCAAGCGTGCGCCTGTGTCATAAGTAAAGGGCCGGCTGGCTTGACCGTTAAAGGGTGCTGGAACCCCCAAAGTACACTCCAGTCCAAACCAAAAAAAAAAATAGTTTGTGTGTTTGAGAATTGTGTGCGCAGTAGCCGCACGTGCATCAACAAAGTAGTGCCAAGAGTGCGCCTGTGTCATAAGAAAAGGGCCGGCTGTCTTGACCGTTAAAGGGTGCTGTAACCCCCAAAGTACACTCCAGTCCAAACCAAAAAAAAATATTTTTTTTCTGTGTTTGTGAATTGTGTGCGCAGTAGCTGCACGTGCATCAACAAAGTAGTGCCAAGCGTGCGCCTGTGTCATAAGTAAAGGGCCGGCTGGCTTGACCGTTAAAGGGTGCTGTAACCCCCAAAGTACACTCCAGTCCAAACCAAAAAAAAAATATTTTCTGTGTTTGTGAATTGAGTGCGCAGTTACCGCACGTTCATCAACAAAGTAGTGCCAAGCGTGCTCCTGTGTCATAAGTAAAGGTCCAGCTGGCTTGACCGTTAAAGGGTGCTGTAACCCCCAAAGTACACTCCAGTCCAAACCAAAAAAAAAAATATTTTCTGTGTTTGTGAATTGTGTGCGCAGTAGCCGCACGTGCATAAACAAAGTAGTGCCAAGCGTGCGCCTGTGTCATAAGTAAAGGGCCGGCTGGCTTGACTGTTAAAGGGTGCTGTAACCCCCAAAGTACACTCCAGTCCAAACCAAAAAAAATTATATTTTCTGTGTTTGTGAATTGTGTGCGCAGTAGCCACACGTGCATCAACAAAGTAGTGCCAAGCGTGCGCCTGTGTCATAAGTAAAGGGCCTGGCTGGCTTGACTGTTAAAGGGTGCTGTAACTCCCAAAGTACACTCCAGTCCAAACCAAAAAAAATATATATTTTCTGTGTTTGTGAATTGTGTGCGCAGTAGCCACACGTGCATCAACAAAGTAGTGCCAAGCGTGCACCTGTGTCATAAGTAAAGGGCCGGCTGGCTTGACCGTTAAAGGGTGCTGTAACTCCCAAAGTACACTCCAGTCCAAACCAAAAAAATATATATTTTGTGTGTTTGTGAATTGTGTGCGCAGTAGCCGCACGTGCATCAACAAAGTAGTGCCAAGCGTGCACCTGTGTCATAAGTAAAGGGCCGGCTGGCTTGACCGTTAAAGGGTGCTGTAACCCCCAAAGTACACTCCAGTCCAAACCAAAAATAAAAATATTTTCTGTGTTTGTGAATTGTGTGCGCAGTAGCCGCACGTGCATCAACAAAGTAGAGCCAAGCGTGCGCCTGTGTCATAAGAAAAGGGCCGGCTGGCTTGACCGTTAAAGGGTGCTGTAACCCCCAAAGTACACTCCAGTCCAAACCAAAAAAAAAAAATATTTTCTGTGTTTGTGAATTGTGTGTGCAGTAGCCGCACGTGCATCAACAAAGTACTGCTAAGCGTGCGCCTGTGTCATAAGTAAAGGACCGGCTGGCTTGACCGTTAAAGGGTGCTGTAACCCCCAAAGTACACTCCAGTCCAAACCAAAAAAAAAAATATTTTCTGTGTTTGTGAATTGTGTGCGCAGTAGCCACACGTGCATCAACAAAGTAGTGCCAAGCGTGCGCCTGTGTCATAAGTAAAGGGCCGGCTGGCCTGATCGTTAAAGGGTGCTGTAACCCCCAAAGTACACTCCAAACCAAATAAAAAATATTTTCTGTGTTTGTGAATTGTGTGCGCAGTAGCCACACGTGCATCAACAAAGTAGTGCCAAGCGTGCGCCTGTGTCATAAGTAAAGGGCCGGCTATGTTGACCGTTAAAGGGTGCTGTAACCCCCAAAGTACACTACAAACCAAATAATAAAATATTTTTTCTGTGTTTGTGAATTGTGTGCGCAGTAGCTGCACGTGCATCAACATAGTAGTTCCAAGCGTGCGCCTGTGTCATAAGTAAAGGGCCAGCTGGCTTGACCGTTAAAGGGTGCTGTAACCCCCAAAGTACACTCCAGTCCAAACCAAAAAAAAATATATTTTCTGTGTTTGTGAATTGTGTGCACAGTAGCCGCACGTGCATCAACAAAGTAGTGCCAAGCGTGCGCCTGTGTCATAAGTAAAGGGCCGGCTGGCTTGACCGTTAAAGGGTACTGTAACCCCCAAAGTACACTCCAGTCCAAACCAAAAAAAATATTATTTTCTGTGTTTGTGAATTGTGTGCGCAGTAGCCACACGTGCATAAACAAAGTAGTGCCAAGCGTGCGCCTGTGTCATAAGTAAAGGGCCAGCTGGCTTGATCGTTAAAGGGTGCTGTAACCCCCAAAGTACACTCCAAACCAAATAACAAAATATTTTTTCTGTGTTTGTGAATTGTGTGCGCAGTAGCTGCACGTGCATCAACAAAGTAGTGCCAAGCGTGCGCCTGTGTCATAAGTAAAGGGCCAGCTGGCTTGACCATTAAAGGGTGCTGTAACCCCCAAAGTACACTCCAGTCCAAACCAAAAAAAATTATATTTTCTGTGTTTGTGAATTGTGTGCGCAGTAGCCACACGTGCATCAACAAAGTAGTGCCAAGCGTGCGCCTGTGTCATAAGTAAAGGGCCGGCTGGCTTGTCCATTAAAGGGTGCTGTAACTCCCAAAGTACACTCCAGTCCAAACCAAAAAAAAAAATATTTTGTGTGTGTGTGAATTGTGTGCGCAGTAGCCGCACGTGAATCAACAAAGTAGTGCCAAGTGTGCGCCTGTGCCATAAGTAAAGGGCCGGCTAGCTTGACCGTTAAAGGGTGCTGTAACCCCCAAAGTACACTCCAAACCAAATAATAAAATATTTTTTCTGTGTTTGTGAATTGTGTGCGCAGTAGCTGCACGTGCATCAACAAAGTAGTGCCAAGCGTGCGCCTGTGTCATAAGTAAAGGGCCGGCTAGCTTGAACGTTAAAGGGTGCTGTAACCCCCAAAGTACACTCCAAACCAAATAAAAAATATTTTCTGTGTTTGTGAATTGTGTGCGCAGTAGCCGCACATGCATCAACAAAGTAGTGCCAAGCGTGCGCCTGTGTCATAAGTAAATGGCCGGCTGGCTTGACCGTTAAAGGGTGCTGTAACCCCCAAAGTACACTCCAGTCCAAACCAAAAAAAAAAATATTTTGTGTGTTTGTGAATTGTGTGCGCAGTAGCCGCACGTGCATCAACAAAGTAGTGCCAAGCGTGCGCCTGTGTCATAAGTAAAGGGCCGGCTGGCCTGACCATTAAAGGGTGCTGTAAGCCCCAAAGTACACTCCAGTCCAAACAAAAAAAAAATAATTTTCTGTGTTTGTGAATTGTGTGCGCAGTAGCCACACGTGCATAAACAAAGTAGTGCTAAGCGTGCGCCTGTGTCATAAGTAAAGGGCCGGCTGGCTTGACCGTTAAAGGGTGCTGTAACCCCCAAAGTACACTCCAAACCAAATAACAAAATATTTTTTCTGTGTTTGTGAATTGTGTGCGCAGTAGCTGCACGTGCATCAACAAAGTAGTGCTAAGCGTGCGCCTGTGTCATAAGTAAAGGGCCGGCTGGCTTGACCGTTAAAGGGTGCTGTAACCCTCAAAGTACACTCCAGTCCAAACCAAAAAAATATATATTTTTTCTGTGTTTGTGAATTGTGTGCGCAGTAGCCGCACGTGCATCAACAAAGTAGTGCCAAGCGTGCGCCTGTGTCATAAGTAAAGGGCCGGCTGGCTTGACCGTTAAAGGGTGCTGTAACCCCCAAAGTACACTCCAAACCAAATAACAAAATTTTTTTTTCTGTGTTTGTGAATTGTGTGCGCAGTAGCCGCACGTGCATCAACAAAGTAGTGCCAAGCGTGCGCCTGTGTCATAAGTAAATGGCCGGCTGGCTTGACCATTACAGGGTGCTGTAACTCCCAAAGTACACTCCAGTCCAAACCAAAAAAAAAATATATTTTCTGTGTTTGTGAATTGTGTGCGCAGTAGCCGCACGTGCATCAACAAAGTAGTGCCAAGCGTGCGCCTGTGTCATAAGTAAAGGGCCGGCTAGCTTGACCGTTAAAGGGTGCTGTAACCCCCAAAGTACACTGCAAACCAAATAACAAAATATTTTTTCTGTGTTTGTGAATTGTGTGTGCAGTAGCTGCACGTGCATCAACAAAGTAGTGCCAAGCGTGCGCCTGTGTCATAAGTAAAGGGCCGGCTGGCTTGACCGTTAAAGGGTGCTGTAACCCTCAAAGTACACTCCAGTCCAAACCAAAAAAATATATATTTTTTTTGTGTTTGTGAATTGTGTGCGCAGTAGCCACACGTGCATCAACAAAGTAGTGCCAAGCGTGCACCTGTGTCAAAAGTAAAGGGCCGGCTGGCTTGACCGTTAAAGGGTGCTGTAACCCCCAAAGTACACTCCAGTCCAAACCAAATAAAAAATATTTTCTGTGTTTGTGAATTGTGTGCGCAGTAGCCACACGTGCATCAACAAAGTAGTGCCAAGCGTGCGCCTGTGTCATAAGTAAAGGGCCGGCTAGCTTGACCGTTAAAGGGTGCTGTAACCCCCAAAGTACACTCCAAACCAAATAATAAAATATTTTTTCTGTGTTTGTGAATTGTGTGCGCAGTAGCTGCACGTGCATCAACAAAGTAGAGCCAAGCGTGCGCCTGTGTCATAAGTAAAGGGCCGGCTGGCTTGACCATTAAAGGGTGCTGTAACCCCCAAAGTACACTCCAGTCCAAACCAAAAAAAAAAATAGTTTGTGTGTTTGAGAATTGTGTGCGCAGTAGCCGCACGTGCATCAACAAAGTAGTGCCAAGAGTGCGCCTGTGTCATAAGAAAAGGGCCGGCTGTCTTGACCGTTAAAGGGTGCTGTAACCCCCAAAGTACACTCCAGTCCAAACCAAAAAAAAAAATATTTTTTCTGTGTTTGTGAATTGTGTGCGCAGTAGCTGCACGTGCATCAACAAAGTAGTGCCAAGCGTGCGCCTGTGTCATAAGTAAAGGGCCGGCTGGCTTGACCGTTAAAGGGTGCTGTAACCCCCAAAGTACACTCCAGTCCAAACCAAAAAAAAAATATTTTCTGTGTTTGTGAATTGAGTGCGCAGTTACCGCACGTTCATCAACAAAGTAGTGCCAAGCGTGCTCCTGTGTCATAAGTAAAGGTCCAGCTGGCTTGACCGTTAAAGGGTGCTGTAACCCCCAAAGTACACTCCAGTCCAAACCAAAAAAAAAAATATTTTCTGTGTTTGTGAATTGTGTGCGCAGTAGCCGCACGTGCATAAACAAAGTAGTGCCAAGCGTGCGCCTGTGTCATAAGTAAAGGGCCAGCTGGCTTGACTGTTAAAGGGTGCTGTAACCCCCAAAGTACACTCCAGTCCAAACCAAAAAAAATTATATTTTCTGTGTTTGTGAATTGTGTGCGCAGTAGCCACACGTGCATCAACAAAGTAGTGCCAAGCGTGCGCCTGTGTCATAAGTAAAGGGCCTGGCTGGCTTGACTGTTAAAGGGTGCTGTAACTCCCAAAGTACACTCCAGTCCAAACCAAAAAAAATATATATTTTCTGTGTTTGTGAATTGTGTGCGCAGTAGCCACACGTGCATCAACAAAGTAGTACCAAGCGTACGCCTGTGTCATAAGTAAAGGGCCGGCTGGCTTGACCGTTAAAGGGTGCTGTAACTCCCAAAGTACACTCCAGTCCAAACCAAAAAAATATATATTTTGTGTGTTTGTGAATTGTGTGCGCAGTAGCCGCACGTGCATCAACAAAGTAGTGCCAAGCGTGCGCCTGTGTCATAAGTAAAGGGCCGGCTAGCTTGACTGTTAAAGGGTGCTGTAACCCCCAAAGTACACTCCAAACCAAATAATAAAATATTTTTTCTGTGTTTGTGAATTGTGTGCGCAGTAGCTGCACGTGCATCAACAAAGTAGTGCCAAGCGTGCACCTGTGTCATAAGTAAAGGGCCGGCTGGCTTGACCGTTAAAGGGTGCTGTAACCCCCAAAGTACACTCCAGTCCAAACCAAAAATAAAAATATTTTCTGTGTTTGTGAATTGTGTGCGCAGTAGCCGCACGTGCATCAACAAAGTAGAGCCAAGCGTGCGCCTGTGTCATAAGAAAAGGGCCGGCTGGCTTGACCGTTAAAGGGTGCTGTAACCCCCAAAGTACACTCCAGTCCAAACCAAAAAAAAAAAATATTTTCTGTGTTTGTGAATTGTGTGTGCAGTAGCCGCACGTGCATCAACAAAGTACTGCTAAGCGTGCGCCTGTGTCATAAGTAAAGGACCGGCTGGCTTGACCGTTAAAGGGTGCTGTAACCCCCAAAGTACACTCCAGTCCAAACCAAAAAAAAAAATATTTTCTGTGTTTGTGAATTGTGTGCGCAGTAGCCACACGTGCATCAACAAAGTAGTGCCAAGCGTGCGCCTGTGTCATAAGTAAAGGGCCGGCTGGCCTGATCGTTAAAGGGTGCTGTAACCCCCAAAGTACACTCCAAACCAAATAAAAAATATTTTCTGTGTTTGTGAATTGTGTGCGCAGTAGCCACACGTGCATCAACAAAATAGTGCCAAGCGTGCGCCTGTGTCATAAGTAAAGGGCCGGCTATGTTGACCGTTAAAGGGTGCTGTAACCCCCAAAGTACACTACAAACCAAATAATAAAATATTTTTTCTGTGTTTGTGAATTGTGTGCGCAGTAGCTGCACGTGCATCAACATAGTAGTTCCAAGCGTGCGCCTGTGTCATAAGTAAAGGGCCAGCTGGCTTGACCGTTAAAGGGTGCTGTAACCCCCAAAGTACACTCCAGTCCAAACCAAAAAAATATATATTTTCTGTGTTTGTGAATTGTGTGCACAGTAGCCGCACGTGCATCAACAAAGTAGTGCCAAGCGTGCGCCTGTGTCATAAGTAAAGGGCCGGCTGGCTTGACCGTTAAAGGGTACTGTAACCCCCAAAGTACACTCCAGTCCAAACCAAAAAAAAAATTATTTTGTGTGTGTGTGAATTGTGTGCGCAGTAGCCGCACGTGAATCAACAAAGTAGTGCCAAGCGTGCGCCTGTGCCATAAGTAAAGGGCCGGCTAGCTTGACCGTTAAAGGGTGCTGTAACCCCCAAAGTACACTCCAAACCAAATAATAAAATATTTTTTCTGTGTTTGTGAATTGTGTGCGCAGTAGCTGCACGTGCATCAACAAAGTAGTGCCAAGCGTGCGCCTGTGTCATAAGTAAAGGGCCGGCTGGCTTGACCGTTAAAGGGTGCTGTAACTCCCAAAGTACACTCCAGTCCAAACCAAAAAAAAAAAAAAATTTCTGTGTTTGTGAATTGTGTGCGCAGTAGCCGCACGTGCATCAACAAAGTAGTGCCAAGCGTGCGCCTGTGTCATAAGTAAATGGCCGGCTGGCTTGACCGTTAAAGGGTGCTGTAACCCCCAAAGTACACTCCAGTCCAAACCAAAAAAAATTTTTTTTGTGTGTTTGTGAATTGTGTGCGCAGTAGCCGCACGTGCATCAACAAAGTAGTGCCAAGCGTGCGCCTGTGTCATATGTAAAGGGCCGGCTGGCCTGACCGTTAAAGGGTGCTGTAACCCCCAAAGTACACTCCAAACCAAATAAAAAAAAATTTTTTCTGTGTTTGTGAATTGTGTGCGCAGTAGCTGCACGTGCATCAACAAAGTAGTGCCAAGCGTGCGCCTGTGTCATAAGTAAAGGGCCGGCTGGCTTGACCGTTAAAGGGTGCTGTAACCCCCAAAGTACACTCCAGTCCAAACCAAAAAAAAAAATAGTTTGTGTGTTTGAGAATTGTGTGCGCAGTAGCCGCACGTGCATCAACAAAGTAGTGCCAAGCGTGCGCCTGTGTCATAAGAAAAGGGCCAGCTGGCTTGACCGTTAAAGGGTGCTGTAACCCCCAAAGTACACTCCAGTCCAAACCAAAAAAATATATATTTTTTCTGTGTTTGTGAATTGTGTGCGCAGTAGCTGCACGTGCATCAACAAAGTAGTGCCAAGCGTGCGCCTGTGTCATAAGTAAAGGGCCGGCTGGCTTGACCGTTAAAGGGTGCTGTAACCCCCAAAGTACACTCCAAACCAAATAACAAAATATTTTTTCTCTGTTTGTGAATTGTGTGCGCAGTAGCTGTACGTGCATCAACAAAGTAGTGCCAAGCGTGCGCCTGTGTCATAAGTAAAGGGCCGGCTGGCTTGACCGTTAAAGGGTGCTGTAACCGCCAAAGTACACTCCAGTCCAAACCAAAAAAAAAAATATTTTCTGTGTTTGTGAATTGTGTGCGCAGTAGCCGCACATGCATCAACAAAGTAGTGCCAAGCGTGCGCCTGTGTCATAAGTAAAGGGCCGGCTGGCTTGACCGTTAAAGGGTGCTGTAACCCTCAAAGTACACTCCAGTCCAAACCAAAAAAATATATATTTTTTCTGTGTTTGTGAATTGTGTGCGCAGTAGCCGCACGTGCATCAACAAAGTAGTGCCAAGCGTGCGCCTGTGTCATAAGTAAAGGGCTGGCTGGCTTGACCGTTAAAGGGTGCTGTAACCCCCAAAGTACACTCCAAACCAAATAACAAAATATTTTTTCTGTGTTTGTGAATTGTGTGCGCAGTAGCTGCACGTGCATCAACAAAGTAGTGCCAAGCGTGCGCCTGTGTCATAAGTAAAGGGCCAGCTGGCTTGACCGTTAAAGGGTGCTGTAACCCCCAAAGTACACTCCAGTCCAATCCAAAAAAAAATAATATTTTCTGTGTTTGTGAATTGTGTGTGCAGTAGCCGCACGTGCATCAACAAAGTACTGCCAAGCGTGCGCCTGTGTCATAAGTAAAGGACCGGCTGGCTTGACCGTTAAAGGGTGCTGTAACCCCCAAAGTACACTCCAGTACAAACCAAAAAAAAAATATTTTCTGTGTTTGTGAATTGTGTGCGCAGTAGCCACACGTGCATCAACAAAGTAGTGCCAAGCGTGCGCCTGTGTCATAAGTAAAGGGCCGGCTACGTTGACCGTTAAAGTGTGCTGTAACCCCCAAAGTACACTACAAACCAAATAATAAAATATTTTTTCTGTGTTTGTGAATTGTGTGCGCAGTAGCCGCATGTGCATCAACAAAGTAGTGCCAAGCGTGCGCCTGTGTCATAAGTAAAGGGCCGGCTGGCTTGACCTTTAAAGGGTGCTGTAAGCCCCAAAGTACACTCCAGTCCAAACAAAAAAAAAATTATTTTCTGTGTTTGTGAATTGTGTGCGCAGTAGCCACACGTGCATAAACAAAGTAGTGCTAAGCGTGCGCCTGTGTCATAAGTAAAGGGCCAGCTGGCTTGACCGTTAAAGGGTGCTGTAACCCCCAAAGTACACTCCAAACCAAATAACAAAATATTTTTTCTGTGTTTGTGAATTGTGTGCGCAGTAGCTGCACGTGCATCAACAAAGTGCCAAGCGTGCGCCTGTGTCATAAGTAAAGGGCCGGCTGGCTTGACCGTTAAAGGGTGCTGTAACCCCCAAAGTACACTCCAGTCCAAACCAAAAAAAATTATATTTTCTGTGTTTGTGAATTGTGTGCGCAGTAGCCATACGTGCATCAACAAAGTAGTGCCAAGCGTGCGCCTGTGTCATAAGTAAAGGGCCGGCTGGCTTGACTGTTAAAGGGTGCTGTAACTCCCAAAGTACACTCCAGTCCAAACCAAAAAAAAAATATATTTTCTGTGTTTGTGAATTGTGTGCGCAGTAGCCGCACGTGCATCAACAAAGTAGTGCCAAGCGTGCGCCTGTGTCATAAGTAAAGGGCCGGCTGGCTTGACCATTAAAGGGTGCTGTAACTCCCAAAGTACACTCCAGTCCAAACCAAAAAAAAAAATATTTTGTGTGTTTGTGAATTGTGTGCGCAGTTGCCGCACGTGCATCAACAAAGTAGTGCCAAGCGTGCGCCTGTGTCATAAGTAAAGGGCCGGCTGGCCTGACCATTAAACGGTGCTGTAACCCCCAAAGTACACTCCAAACCAAATAAAAAATATTTTCTGTGTTTGTGATGCGCTGTAGCCACACGTGCATCAACAAAGTAATGCCAAGCGTGCGCCTGTGTCATAAGTAAAGGGCCGGCTAGCTTGACCGTTAAAGGGTGCTGTAACCCCCAAAGTACACTCCAAACCAAATAACAAAATATTTTTTCTGTGTTTGTGAATTGTGTGCACAGTAGCTGCACGTGCATCAACAAAGAAGTGCCAAGCATGCGCCTGTGTCATAAGTAAAGGGCCGGCTGGCTTGACCGTTAAAGGGTGCTGTAACCCCCAAAGTACACTCCAGTCCAAACCAAAAAAAAAATATATTTTCTGTGTTTGTGAATTGTGTGTGCAGTAGCCGCACGTGCATCAACAAAGTAGTGCCAAGCGTGCGCCTGTGTCATAAGTAAAGGACCGGCTGGCTTGACCGTTAAAGGGTGCTGTAACACCCAAAGTACACTCCAGTACAAACCAAAAAAAAAAATATTTTCTGTGTTTGTGAATTGTGTGCGCAGTAGCCGCACGTGCATCAACAAAGTAGTGCCAAGCGTGCGCCTGTGTCATAAGTAAAGGGCCGGCTGGCCTGACCATTAAAGGGTGCTGTAACCCCCAAAGTACACTCCAAACCAAATAAAAAATATTTTCTGTGTTTGTGAATTGTGTGCGCAGTAGCCACACGTGCATCAACAAAGTAGTGCCAAGCGTGCGCCTGTGTCATAAGTAAAGGCCTGGCTACGTTGACCATTAAAGGGTGCTGTAACCCCCAAAGTACACTACAAACCAAATAATAAAATATTTTTTCTGTGTTTGTGAATTGTGTGCGCAGTAGCCGCACGTGCATCAACAAAGTAGTGCCAAGCGTGCGCCTGTGTCATAAGTAAAGGGCCGGCTGGCTTGACCGTTAAAGGGTGCTGTAACCCCCAAAGTACACTCCAGTCCAAACAAAAAAAAAATTATTTTCTGTGTTTGTGAATTGTGTGCGCAGTAGCCACACGTGCATAAACAAAGTAGTGCTAAGCGTGCGCCTGTGTCATAAGTAAAGGGCCGGCTGGCTTGACCGTTAAAGTGTGCTGTAACCCCCAAAGTACACTCCAAACCAAATAACAAAATATTTTTTCTGTGTTTGTGAATTGTGTGCGCAGTAGCTGCACGTGCATCAACAAAGTGCCAAGCGTGCGCCTGTGTCATAAGTAAAGGGCCGGCTGGCTTGACCGTTAAAGGGTGCTGTAACCCCCAAAGTACACTCCAGTCCAAACCAAAAAAAATTATATTTTCTGTGTTTGTGAATTGTGTGCGCAGTAGCCACACGTGCATCAACAAAGTAGTGCCAAGCGTGCGCCTGTGTCATAAGTAAAGGGCCGGCTGGCTTGACTGTTAAAGGGTGCTGTAACTCCCAAAGTACACTCCAGTCCAAACCAAAAAAAATATATATTTTCTGTGTTTGTGAATTGTGTGCGCAGTAGCCACACGTGCATCAACAAAGTAGTGCCAAGCGTGCGCCTGTGTCATAAGTAAAGGGCCGGCTGGCTTGACCGTTAAAGGGTGCTGTAACTCCCAAAGTACACTCCAGTCCAAACCAAAAAAATATATATTTTGTGTGTTTGTGAATTGTGTGCGCAGTAGCCGCACGTGCATCAACAAAGTAGTGCCAAGCGTGCGCCTGTGTCATAAGTAAAGGGCCGGCTAGCTTGACTGTTAAAGGGTGCTGTAACCACCAAAGTACACTCCAAACCAAATAATAAAATATTTTTTCTGTGTTTGTGAATTGTGTGCGCAGTAGCTGCACGTGCATCAACAAAGTAGTGCCAAGCGTGCACCTGTGTCATAAGTAAAGGGCCGGCTGGCTTGACCGTTAAAGGGTGCTGTAACCCCCAAAGTACACTCCAGTCCAAACCAAAAATTAAAATATTTTCTGTGTTTGTGAATTGTGTGCGCAATAGCCGCACGTGCATCAACAAAGTAGAGCCAAGCGTGCGCCTGTGTCATAAGAAAAGGGACGGCTGGCTTGACCGTTAAAGGGTGCTGTAACCCCCAAAGTACACTCCAGTCCAAACCAAAAAAATATATATTTTTTCTGTGTTTGTGAATTGTGTGCGCAGTAGCCGCACGTGCATCAACAAAGTAGTGCCAAGCGTGCGCCTGTGTCATAAGTAAAGGGTCGGCTGGCTTGACCGTTAAAGGGTGCTGTAACCCCCAAAGTACACTCCAAACCAAATAACAAAATATTTTTTCTGTGTTTGTGAATTGTGTGCGCAGTAGCCGCACGTGCATCAACAAAGTAGTGCCAAGCGTGCGCCTGTGTCATAAGTAAAGGGCCGGCTGGCTTGACCGTTAAAGGGTGCTGTAACTCCCAAAGTACACTCCAGTCCAAACCAAAAAAAAAAATATTTTCTGTGTTTGTGAATTGTGTGCGCAGTAGCCGCACGTGCATCAACAAAGTAGTGCCAAGCGTGCGCCTGTGTCATAAGTAAAGGGCCGGCTGGCTTGACCGTTAAAGGGTGCTGTAACTCCCAAAGTACACTCCAGTCCAAACCAAAAAAAAAAATATTTTGTGTGTTTGTGATTGTGTGCGCAGTAGCCACACGTGCATCAACAAAGTAGTGCCAAGCGTGCGCCTGTGTCATAAGTAAAGGGCCGGCTAGCTTGACCGTTATAGGGTGCTGTAACCCCCAAAGTACACTACAAACCAAATAATAAAATATTTTTTCTGTGTTTGTGAATTGTGTGCGCAGTAGCTGCACGTGCATCAACAAAGTAGTGCCAAGCGTGCGCCTGTGTCATAAGTAAAGGGCCGGCTAGCTTGACCGTTAAAGGGTGCTGTAACCCCCAAAGTACACTCCAAACCAAATAAAAAATATTTTCTGTGTTTGTGAATTGTGTGCGCAGTAGCCGCACGTGCATCAACAAAGTAGTGCCAAGCGTGCGCCTGTGTCATAAGTAAATGGCCGGCTGGCTTGACCGTTAAAGGGTGCTGTAACCCCCAAAGTACACTCCAAACCAAATAACAAAATATTTTTTCTCTGTTTGTGAATTGTGTGCGCAGTAGCTGCACGTGCATCAACAAAGTAGTGCCAAGCGTGCGCCTGTGTCATAAGTAAAGGGCCAGCTGGCTTGACCATTAAAGGGTGCTGTAACCCCCAAAGTACACTCCAAACCAAATAACAAAATATTTTTTCTGTGTTTGTGAATTGTGTGCGCAGTAGCTGCACGTGCATCAACAAAGTAGTGCCAAGCGTGCGCCTGTGTCATAAGTAAAGGGCCGGCTGGCTTGACCGTTAAAGGGTGCTGTAACCCCCAAAGTACACTCCAGTCCAAACCAAAAAAAAAATATTTTCTGTGTTTGTGAATTGTGTGCGCAGTTACCGCACGTTCATCAACAAAGCAGTGCCAAGCGTGCTCCTGTGTCATAAGTAAAGGGCCGGCTGGCTTGACCGTTAAAGGGTGCTGTAACCCCCAAAGTACACTCCAGTCCAAACCAAAAAAAAAATTATTTTCTGTGTTTGTGAATTGTGTGCGCAGTAGCCGCACGTGCATAAACAAAGTAGTGCCAAGCGAGCGCCTGTGTCATAAGTAAAGGGCCGGCTGGCTTGACCGTTAAAGGGTGCTGTAACCGCCAAAGTACACTCCAGTCCAAACCAAAAAAAAAAATATTTTCTGTGTTTGTGAATTGTGTGCGCAGTAGCCGCACATGCATCAACAAAGTAGTGCCAAGCGTGCGCCTGTGTCATAAGTAAAGGGCCGGCTGGCTTGACCGTTAAAGGGTGCTGTAACCCTCAAAGTACACTCCAGTCCAAACCAAAAAAAAATATATTTTTTCTGTGTTTGTGAATTGTGTGCGCAGTAGCCGCACGTGCATCAACAAAGTAGTGCCAAGCGTGCGCCTGTGTCATAAGTAAAGGGCCGGCTGGCTTGACCGTTAAAGGGTGCTGTAACCCCCAAAGTACACTCCAAACCAAATAACAAAATATTTTTTCTGTGTTTGTGAATTGTGTGCGCAGTTACAGCACGTTCATCAACAAAGCAGTGCCAAGCGTGCTCCTGTGTCATAAGTAAAGGGCCGGCTGGCTTGACCGTTAAAGGGTGCTATAACCCCCAAAGTACACTCCAGTCCAAACCAAAAAAAAAATTATTTTCTGTCTTTGTGAATTGTGTGCGCAGTAGCCGCACGTGCATAAACAAAGTAGTGCCAAGCGAGCGCCTGTGTCATAAGTAAAGGGCCGGCTGGCTTGACCGTTAAAGGGTGCTGTAACCCCCAAAGTACACTCCAGTCCAAACAAAAAAAAAATTATTTTCTGTGTTTGTGAATTGTGTGCGCAGTAGCCACACGTGCATAAACAAAGTAGTGCTAAGCGTGCGCCTGTGTCATAAGTAAAGGGCTGGCTGGCTTGACCGTTAAAGTGTGCTGTAACCCCCAAAGTACACTCCAAACCAAATAACAAAATATTTTTTCTGTGTTTGTGAATTGTGTGCGCAGTAGCTGCACGTGCATCAACAAAGTGCCAAGCGTGCGCCTGTGTCATAAGTAAAGGGCCGGCTGGCTTGACCGTTAAAGGGTGCTGTAACCCCCAAAGTACACTCCAGTCCAAACCAAAAAAAATTATATTTTCTGTGTTTGTGAATTGTGTGCGCAGTAGCCACACGTGCATCAACAAAGTAGTGCCAAGCGTGCGCCTGTGTCATAAGTAAAGGGCCGGCTGGCTTGACTGTTAAAGGGTGCTGTAACTCCCAAAGTACACTCCAGTCCAAACCAAAAAAAATATATATTTTCTGTGTTTGTGAATTGTGTGCGCAGTAGCCACACGTGCATCAACAAAGTAGTGCCAAGCGTGCGCCTGTGTCATAAGTAAAGGGCCAGCTGGCTTGACCATTAAAGGGTGCTGTAACCCCCAAAGTACACTCCAAACCAAATAACAAAATATTTTTTCTGTGTTTGTGAATTGTGTGCGCAGTAGCTGCACGTGCATCAACAAAGTAGTGCCAAGCGTGCGCCTGTGTCATAAGTAAAGGGCCGGCTGGCTTGACCGTTAAAGGGTGCTGTAACCCCCAAAGTACACTCCAGTCCAAACCAAAAAAAAAATATTTTCTGTGTTTGTGAATTGTGTGCGCAGTTACCGCACGTTCATCAACAAAGCAGTTCCAAGCGTGCTCCTGTGTCATAAGTAAAGGGCCGGCTGGCTTGACCGTTAAAGGGTGCTGTAACCCCCAAAGTACACTCCAGTCCAAACCAAAAAAAAAATTATTTTCTGTGTTTGTGAATTGTGTGCGCAGTAGCCGCACGTGCATAAACAAAGTAGTGCCAAGCGAGCGCCTGTGTCATAAGTAAAGGGCCGGCTGGCTTGACCGTTAAAGGGTGCTGTAACCCCCAAAGTACACTCCAGTCCAAACAAAAAAAAAATTATTTTCTGTGTTTGTGAATTGTGTGCGCAGTAGCCACACGTGCATAAACAAAGTAGTGCTAAGCGTGCGCCTGTGTCATAAGTAAAGGGCCGGCTGGCTTGACCGTTAAAGTGTGCTGTAACCCCCAAAGTACACTCCAAACCAAATAACAAAATATTTTTTCTGTGTTTGTGAATTGTGTGCGCAGTAGCCGCACGTGCATCAACAAAGTAGTGCCAAGCGTGCGCCTGTGTCATAAGTAAAGGGCCGGCTGGCTTGACCGTTAAAGGGTGCTGTAACCCCCAAAGTACACTCCAAACCAAATAACAAAATATTTTTTCTGTGTTTGTGAATTGTGTGCGCAGTAGCTGCACGTGCATCAACAAAGTAGTGCCAAGCGTGCGCCTGTGTCATAAGTAAAGGGCCGGCTGGCCTGACCGTTAAAGGGTGCTGTAACCCCCAAAGTACACTCCAAACCAAATAAAAAATATTTTCTGTGTTTGTGAATTGTGTGCGCAGTAGCCACACGTGCATCAACAAAGTAGTGCCAAGCGTGCGCCTGTGTCATAAGTAAAGGGCAGGCTACGTTGACCGTTAAAGTGTGCTGTAACCCCCAAAGTACACTACAAACCAAATAATAAAATATTTTTTCTGTGTTTGTGAATTGTGTGCGCAGTAGCCGCACGTGCATCAACAAAGTAGTGCCAAGCGTGCGCCTGTGTCATAAGTAAAGGGCCGGCTGGCTTGACCTTTAAAGGGTGCTGTAAGCCCCAAAGTACACTCCAGTCCAAACAAAAAAAAAATTATTTTCTGTGTTTGTGAATTGTGTGCGCAGTAGCCACACGTGCATAAACAAAGTAGTGCTAAGCGTGCGCCTGTGTCATAAGTAAAGGGCCGGCTGGCTTGACCGTTAAAGGGTGCTGTAACCCCCAAAGTACACTCCAAACCAAATAACAAAATATTTTTTCTGTGTTTGTGAATTGTGTGCGCAGTAGCTGCACGTGCATCAACAAAGTGCCAAGCGTGCGCCTGTGTCATAAGTAAAGGGCCGGCTGGCTTGACCGTTAAAGGGTGCTGTAATCCCCCAAAGTACACTCCAGTCCAAACCAAAAAAAATTATATTTTCTGTGTTTGTGAATTGTGTGCGCAGTAGCCATACGTGCATCAACAAAGTAGTGCCAAGCGTGCGCCTGTGTCATAAGTAAAGGGCCGGCTGGCTTGACCATTAAAGGGTGCTGTAACTCCCAAAGTACACTCCAGTCCAAACCAAAAAAAAAAATATTTTGTGTGTTTGTGAATTGTGTGCGCAGTTGCCGCACGTGCATCAACAAAGTAGTGCCAAGCGTGCGCCTGTGTCATAAGTAAAGGGCCGGCTGGCCTGACCATTAAAGGGTGCTGTAACCCCCAAAGTACACTCCAAACCAAATAAAAAATATTTTCTGTGTTTGTGATGCGCTGTAGCCACACGTGCATCAACAAAGTAATGCCAAGCGTGCGCCTGTGTCATAAGTAAAGGGCCGGCTAGCTTGACCGTTAAAGGGTGCTGTAACCCCCAAAGTACACTCCAAACCAAATAACAAAATATTTTTTCTGTGTTTGTGAATTGTGTGCGCAGTAGCCACACGTGCATCAACAAAGTAGTGCCAAGCGTGCGCCTGTGTCATAAGTAAAGGCCTGGCTACGTTGACCATTAAAGGGTGCTGTAACCCCCAAAGTACACTACAAACCAAATAATAAAATATTTTTTCTGTGTTTGTGAATTGTGTGCGCAGTAGCCACACGTGCATAAACAAAGTAGTGCTAAGCGTGCGCCTGTGTCATAAGTAAAGGGCCGGCTGGCTTGACCGTTAAAGTGTGCTGTAACCCCCAAAGTACACTCCAAACCAAATAACAAAATATTTTTTCTGTGTTTGTGAATTGTGTGCGCAGTAGCTGCACGTGCATCAACAAAGTGCCAAGCATGCGCCTGTGTCATAAGTAAAGGGCCGGCTGGCTTGACCGTTAAAGGGTGCTGTAACCCCCAAAGTACACTCCAGTCCAAACCAAAAAAAATTATATTTTCTGTGTTTGTGAATTGTGTGCGCAGTAGCCACACGTGCATCAACAAAGTAGTGCCAAGCGTGCGCCTGTGTCATAAGTAAAGGGCCGGCTGGCTTGACTGTTAAAGGGTGCTGTAACTCCCAAAGTACACTCCAGTCCAAACCAAAAAAAATATATATTTTCTGTGTTTGTGAATTGTGTGCGCAGTAGCCACACGTGCATCAACAAAGTAGTGCCAAGCGTGCGCCTGTGTCATAAGTAAAGGGCCGGCTGGCTTGACCGTTAAAGGGTGCTGTAACTCCCAAAGTACACTCCAGTCCAAACCAAAAAAATATATATTTTGTGTGTTTGTGAATTGTGTGCGCAGTAGCCGCACGTGCATCAACAAAGTAGTGCCAAGCGTGCGCCTGTGTCATAAGTAAAGGGTCGGCTGGCTTGACCGTTAAAGGGTGCTGTAACCCCCAAAGTACACTCCAAACCAAATAACAAAATATTTTTTCTGTGTTTGTGAATTGTGTGCGCAGTAGCCGCACGTGCATCAACAAAGTAGTGCCAAGCGTGCACCTGTGTCATAAGTAAAGGGCCGGCTGGCTTGACCGTTAAAGGGTGCTGTAACTCCCAAAGTACACTCCAGTCCAAACCAAAAAAAAAAATATTTTCTGTGTTTGTGAATTGTGTGCGCAGTAGCCGCACGTGCATCAACAAAGTAGTCCCAAGCGTGCGCCTGTGTCATAAGTAAAGGGCCGGCTGGCTTGACCGTTAAAGGGTGCTGTAACTCCCAAAGTACACTCCAGTCCAAACCAAAAAAAAAAATATTTTGTGTGTTTGTGATTGTGTGCGCAGTAGCCACACGTGCATCAACAAAGTAGTGCCAAGCGTGCGCCTGTGTCATAAGTAAAGGGCCGGCTAGCTTGACCGTTATAGGGTGCTGTAACCCCCAAAGTACACTACAAACCAAATAATAAAATATTTTTTCTGTGTTTGTGAATTGTGTGCGCAGTAGCTGCACGTGCATCAACAAAGTAGTGCCAAGCGTGCGCCTGTGTCATAAGTAAAGGGCCCGCTAGCTTGACCGTTAAAGGGTGCTGTAACCCCCAAAGTACACTCCAAACCAAATAAAAAATATTTTCTGTGTTTGTGAATTGTGTGCGCAGTAGCCGCACGTGCATCAACAAAGTAGTGCCAAGCGTGCGCCTGTGTCATAAGTAAATGGCCGGCTGGCTTGACCGTTAAAGGGTGCTGTAACCCCCAAAGTACACTCCAGTCCAAACCAAAAAAAAAAATATTTTGTGTGTTTGTGAATTGTGTGCGCAGTAGCCGCACGTGCATCAACAAAGTAGTGCCAAGCGTGCGCCTGTGTCATAAGTAAAGGGCCGGCTGGCTTGACCGTTAAAGGGTGCTGTAACCCCCAAAGTACACTCCAAACCAAATAACAAAATATTTTTTCTGTGTTTGTGAATTGTGTGCGCAGTAGCTGCACGTGCATCAACAAAGTAGTGCCAAGCGTGCGCCTGTGTCATAAGTAAAGGGCCGGCTGGCTTGACCGTTAAAGGGTGCTGTAACCCTCAAAGTACACTCCAGTCCAAACCAAAAAAATATATATTTTTTCTGTGTTTGTGAATTGTGTGCGCAGTAGCCGCACGTGCATCAACAAAGTAGTGCCAAGCGTGCGCCTGTGTCATAAGTAAAGGGCCGGCTGGCTTGACCGTTAAAGGGTGCTGTAACCCCCAAAGTACACTCCAAACCAAATAACAAAATTTTTTTTTCTGTGTTTGTGAATTGTGTGCGCAGTAGCCGCAAGTGCATCAACAAAGTAGTGCCAAGCGTGCGCCTGTGTCATAAGTAAATGGCCGGCTGGCTTGACCGTTACAGGGTGCTGTAACTCCCAAAGTACACTCCAGTCCAAACCAAAAAAAAAATATATTTTCTGTGTTTGTGAATTGTGTGCGCAGTAGCCGCACGTGCATCAACAAAGTAGTGCCAAGCGTGCGCCTGTGTCATAAGTAAAGGGCCGGCTAGCTTGACCGTTAAAGGGTGCTGTAACCCCCAAAGTACACTCCAAACCAAATAACAAAATATTTTTTCTGTGTTTGTGAATTGTGTGTGCAGTAGCTGCACGTGCATCAACAAAGTAGTGCCAAGCGTGCGCCTGTGTCATAAGTAAAGGGCCGGCTGGCTTGACCGTTAAAGGGTGCTGTAACCCTCAAAGTACACTCCAGTCCAAACCAAAAAAATATATATTTTTTTTGTGTTTGTGAATTGTGTGCGCAGTAGCCACACGTGCATCAACAAAGTAGTGCCAAGCGTGCACCTGTGTCAAAAGTAAAGGGCCGGCTGGCTTGACCGTTAAAGGGTGCTGTAACCCCCAAAGTACACTCCAGTCCAAACCAAATAAAAAATATTTTCTGTGTTTGTGAATTGTGTGCGCAGTAGCCACACGTGCATCAACAAAGTAGTGCCAAGCGTGCGCCTGTGTCATAAGTAAAGGGCCGGCTGGCTTGACCGTTAAAGGGTGCTGTAACCCCCAAAGTACACTCCAAACCAAATAACAAAATATTTTTTCTGTGTTTGTGAATTGTGTGCGCAGTTACCGCACGTTCATCAACAAAGCAGTGCCAAGCGTGCTCCTGTGTCATAAGTAAAGGGCCGGCTGGCTTGACCGTTAAAGGGTGCTGTAACCCCCAAAGTACACTCCAGTCCAAACCAAAAAAAAAATTATTTTCTGTCTTTGTGAATTGTGTGCGCAGTAGCCGCACGTGCATAAACAAAGTAGTGCCAAGCGAGCGCCTGTGTCATAAGTAAAGGGCCGGCTGGCTTGACCGTTAAAGGGTGCTGTAACCCCCAAAGTACACTCCAGTCCAAACAAAAAAAAAATTATTTTCTGTGTTTGTGAATTGTGTGCGCAGTAGCCACACGTGCATAAACAAAGTAGTGCTAAGCGTGCGCCTGTGTCATAAGTAAAGGGCTGGCTGGCTTGACCGTTAAAGTGTGCTGTAACCCCCAAAGTACACTCCAAACCAAATAACAAAATATTTTTTCTGTGTTTGTGAATTGTGTGCGCAGTAGCTGCACGTGCATCAACAAAGTGCCAAGCGTGCGCCTGTGTCATAAGTAAAGGGCCGGCTGGCTTGACCGTTAAAGGGTGCTGTAACCCCCAAAGTACACTCCAGTCCAAACCAAAAAAAATTATATTTTCTGTGTTTGTGAATTGTGTGCGCAGTAGCCACACGTGCATCAACAAAGTAGTGCCAAGCGTGCGCCTGTGTCATAAGTAAAGGGCCGGCTGGCTTGACTGTTAAAGGGTGCTGTAACTCCCAAAGTACACTCCAGTCCAAACCAAAAAAAATATATATTTTCTGTGTTTGTGAATTGTGTGCGCAGTAGCCACACGTGCATCAACAAAGTAGTGCCAAGCGTGCGCCTGTGTCATAAGTAAAGGGCCAGCTGGCTTGACCATTAAAGGGTGCTGTAACCCCCAAAGTACACTCCAAACCAAATAACAAAATATTTTTTCTGTGTTTGTGAATTGTGTGCGCAGTAGCTGCACGTGCATCAACAAAGTAGTGCCAAGCGTGCGCCTGTGTCATAAGTAAAGGGCCGGCTGGCTTGACCGTTAAAGGGTGCTGTAACCCCCAAAGTACACTCCAGTCCAAACCAAAAAAAAAATATTTTCTGTGTTTGTGAATTGTGTGCGCAGTTACCGCACGTTCATCAACAAAGCAGTGCCAAGCGTGCTCCTGTGTCATAAGTAAAGGGCCGGCTGGCTTGACCGTTAAAGGGTGCTGTAACCCCCAAAGTACACTCCAGTCCAAACCAAAAAAAAAATTATTTTCTGTGTTTGTGAATTGTGTGCGCAGTAGCCGCACGTGCATAAACAAAGTAGTGCCAAGCGAGCGCCTGTGTCATAAGTAAAGGGCCGGCTGGCTTGACCGTTAAAGGGTGCTGTAACCCCCAAAGTACACTCCAGTCCAAACAAAAAAAAAATTATTTTCTGTGTTTGTGAATTGTGTGCGCAGTAGCCACACGTGCATAAACAAAGTAGTGCTAAGCGTGCGCCTGTGTCATAAGTAAAGGGCCGGCTGGCTTGACCGTTAAAGTGTGCTGTAACCCCCAAAGTACACTCCAAACCAAATAACAAAATATTTTTTCTGTGTTTGTGAATTGTGTGCGCAGTAGCCGCACGTGCATCAACAAAGTAGTGCCAAGCGTGCGCCTGTGTCATAAGTAAAGGGCCGGCTGGCTTGACCGTTAAAGGGTGCTGTAACCCCCAAAGTACACTCCAAACCAAATAACAAAATATTTTTTCTGTGTTTGTGAATTGTGTGCGCAGTAGCTGCACGTGCATCAACAAAGTAGTGCCAAGCGTGCGCCTGTGTCATAAGTAAAGGGCCGGCTGGCCTGACCGTTAAAGGGTGCTGTAACCCCCAAAGTACACTCCAAACCAAATAAAAAATATTTTCTGTGTTTGTGAATTGTGTGCGCAGTAGCCACACGTGCATCAACAAAGTAGTGCCAAGCGTGCGCCTGTGTCATAAGTAAAGGGCAGGCTACGTTGACCGTTAAAGTGTGCTGTAACCCCCAAAGTACACTACAAACCAAATAATAAAATATTTTTTCTGTGTTTGTGAATTGTGTGCGCAGTAGCCGCACGTGCATCAACAAAGTAGTGCCAAGCGTGCGCCTGTGTCATAAGTAAAGGGCCGGCTGGCTTGACCTTTAAAGGGTGCTGTAAGCCCCAAAGTACACTCCAGTCCAAACAAAAAAAAAATTATTTTCTGTGTTTGTGAATTGTGTGCGCAGTAGCCACACGTGCATAAACAAAGTAGTGCTAAGCGTGCGCCTGTGTCATAAGTAAAGGGCCGGCTGGCTTGACCGCTAAAGGGTGCTGTAACCCCCAAAGTACACTCCAAACCAAATAACAAAATATTTTTTCTGTGTTTGTGAATTGTGTGCGCAGTAGCTGCACGTGCATCAACAAAGTGCCAAGCGTGCGCCTGTGTCATAAGTAAAGGGCCGGCTGGCTTGACCGTTAAAGGGTGCTGTAATCCCCCAAAGTACACTCCAGTCCAAACCAAAAAAAATTATATTTTCTGTGTTTGTGAATTGTGTGCGCAGTAGCCATACGTGCATCAACAAAGTAGTGCCAAGCGTGCGCCTGTGTCATAAGTAAAGGGCCGGCTGGCTTGACCATTAAAGGGTGCTGTAACTCCCAAAGTACACTCCAGTCCAAACCAAAAAAAAAAATATTTTGTGTGTTTGTGAATTGTGTGCGCAGTTGCCGCACGTGCATCAACAAAGTAGTGCCAAGCGTGCGCCTGTGTCATAAGTAAAGGGCCGGCTGGCCTGACCATTAAACGGTGCTGTAACCCCCAAAGTACACTCCAAACCAAATAAAAAATATTTTCTGTGTTTGTGATGCGCTGTAGCCACACGTGCATCAACAAAGTAATGCCAAGCGTGCGCCTGTGTCATAAGTAAAGGGCCGGCTAGCTTGACCGTTAAAGGGTGCTGTAACCCCCAAAGTACACTCCAAACCAAATAACAAAATATTTTTTCTGTGTTTGTGAATTGTGTGCACAGTAGCTGCACGTGCATCAACAAAGAAGTGCCAAGCATGCGCCTGTGTCATAAGTAAAGGGCCGGCTGGCTTGACCGTTAAAGGGTGCTGTAACCCCCAAAGTACACTCCAGTCCAAACCAAAAAAAATATATATTTTCTGTGTTTGTGAATTGTGTGTGCAGTAGCCGCACGTGCATCAACAAAGTACTGCCAAGCGTGCGCCTGTGTCATAAGTAAAGGACCGGCTGGCTTGACCGTTAAAGGGTGCTGTAACACCCAAAGTACACTCCAGTACAAACCAAAAAAAAATATATTTTCTGTGTTTGTGAATTGTGTGCGCAGTAGCCGCACGTGCATCAACAAAGTAGTGCCAAGCGTGCGCCTGTGTCATAAGTAAAGGGCCGGCTGGCCTGACCATTAAAGGGTGCTGTAACCCCCAAAGTACACTCCAAACCAAATAAAAAATATTTTCTGTGTTTGTGAATTGTGTGCGCAGTAGCCACACGTGCATCAACAAAGTAGTGCCAAGCGTGCGCCTGTGTCATAAGTAAAGGCCTGGCTACGTTGACCATTAAAGGGTGCTGTAACCCCCAAAGTACACTACAAACCAAATAATAAAATATTTTTTCTGTGTTTGTGAATTGTGTGCGCAGTAGCCACACGTGCATAAACAAAGTAGTGCTAAGCGTGCGCCTGTGTCATAAGTAAAGGGCCGGCTGGCTTGACCGTTAAAGTGTGCTGTAACCCCCAAAGTACACTCCAAACCAAATAACAAAATATTTTTTCTGTGTTTGTGAATTGTGTGCGCAGTAGCTGCACGTGCATCAACAAAGTGCCAAGCATGCGCCTGTGTCATAAGTAAAGGGCCGGCTGGCTTGACCGTTAAAGGGTGCTGTAACCCCCAAAGTACACTCCAGTCCAAACCAAAAAAAATTATATTTTCTGTGTTTGTGAATTGTGTGCGCAGTAGCCACACGTGCATCAACAAAGTAGTGCCAAGCGTGCGCCTGTGTCATAAGTAAAGGGCCGGCTGGCTTGACTGTTAAAGGGTGCTGTAACTCCCAAAGTACACTCCAGTCCAAACCAAAAAAAATATATATTTTCTGTGTTTGTGAATTGTGTGCGCAGTAGCCACACGTGCATCAACAAAGTAGTGCCAAGCGTGCGCCTGTGTCATAAGTAAAGGGCCGGCTGGCTTGACCGTTAAAGGGTGCTGTAACTCCCAAAGTACACTCCAGTCCAAACCAAAAAAATATATATTTTGTGTGTTTGTGAATTGTGTGCGCAGTAGCCGCACGTGCATCAACAAAGTAGTGCCAAGCGTGCGCCTGTGTCATAAGTAAAGGGTCGGCTGGCTTGACCGTTAAAGGGTGCTGTAACCCCCAAAGTACACTCCAAACCAAATAACAAAATATTTTTTCTGTGTTTGTGAATTGTGTGCGCAGTAGCCGCACGTGCATCAACAAAGTAGTGCCAAGCGTGCACCTGTGTCATAAGTAAAGGGCCGGCTGGCTTGACCGTTAAAGGGTGCTGTAACTCCCAAAGTACACTCCAGTCCAAACCAAAAAAAAAAATATTTTCTGTGTTTGTGAATTGTGTGCGCAGTAGCCGCACGTGCATCAACAAAGTAGTCCCAAGCGTGCGCCTGTGTCATAAGTAAAGGGCCGGCTGGCTTGACCGTTAAAGGGTGCTGTAACTCCCAAAGTACACTCCAGTCCAAACCAAAAAAAAAAATATTTTGTGTGTTTGTGATTGTGTGCGCAGTAGCCACACGTGCATCAACAAAGTAGTGCCAAGCGTGCGCCTGTGTCATAAGTAAAGGGCCGGCTAGCTTGACCGTTATAGGGTGCTGTAACCCCCAAAGTACACTACAAACCAAATAATAAAATATTTTTTCTGTGTTTGTGAATTGTGTGCGCAGTAGCTGCACGTGCATCAACAAAGTAGTGCCAAGCGTGCGCCTGTGTCATAAGTAAAGGGCCCGCTAGCTTGACCGTTAAAGGGTGCTGTAACCCCCAAAGTACACTCCAAACCAAATAAAAAATATTTTCTGTGTTTGTGAATTGTGTGCGCAGTAGCCGCACGTGCATCAACAAAGTAGTGCCAAGCGTGCGCCTGTGTCATAAGTAAATGGCCGGCTGGCTTGACCGTTAAAGGGTGCTGTAACCCCCAAAGTACACTCCAGTCCAAACCAAAAAAAAAAATATTTTGTGTGTTTGTGAATTGTGTGCGCAGTAGCCGCACGTGCATCAACAAAGTAGTGCCAAGCGTGCGCCTGTGTCATAAGTAAAGGGCCGGCTGGCTTGACCGTTAAAGGGTGCTGTAACCCCCAAAGTACACTCCAAACCAAATAACAAAATATTTTTTCTGTGTTTGTGAATTGTGTGCGCAGTAGCTGCACGTGCATCAACAAAGTAGTGCCAAGCGTGCGCCTGTGTCATAAGTAAAGGGCCGGCTGGCTTGACCGTTAAAGGGTGCTGTAACCCTCAAAGTACACTCCAGTCCAAACCAAAAAAATATATATTTTTTCTGTGTTTGTGAATTGTGTGCGCAGTAGCCGCACGTGCATCAACAAAGTAGTGCCAAGCGTGCGCCTGTGTCATAAGTAAAGGGCCGGCTGGCTTGACCGTTAAAGGGTGCTGTAACCCCCAAAGTACACTCCAAACCAAATAACAAAATTTTTTTTTCTGTGTTTGTGAATTGTGTGCGCAGTAGCCGCAAGTGCATCAACAAAGTAGTGCCAAGCGTGCGCCTGTGTCATAAGTAAATGGCCGGCTGGCTTGACTGTTACAGGGTGCTGTAACTCCCAAAGTACACTCCAGTCCAAACCAAAAAAAAAATATATTTTCTGTGTTTGTGAATTGTGTGCGCAGTAGCCGCACGTGCATCAACAAAGTAGTGCCAAGCGTGCGCCTGTGTCATAAGTAAAGGGCCGGCTAGCTTGACCGTTAAAGGGTGCTGTAACCCCCAAAGTACACTCCAAACCAAATAACAAAATATTTTTTCTGTGTTTGTGAATTGTGTGTGCAGTAGCTGCACGTGCATCAACAAAGTAGTGCCAAGCGTGCGCCTGTGTCATAAGTAAAGGGCCGGCTGGCTTGACCGTTAAAGGGTGCTGTAACCCTCAAAGTACACTCCAGTCCAAACCAAAAAAATATATATTTTTTTTGTGTTTGTGAATTGTGTGCGCAGTAGCCACACGTGCATCAACAAAGTAGTGCCAAGCGTGCACCTGTGTCAAAAGTAAAGGGCCGGCTGGCTTGACCGTTAAAGGGTGCTGTAACCCCCAAAGTACACTCCAGTCCAAACCAAATAAAAAATATTTTCTGTGTTTGTGAATTGTGTGCGCAGTAGCCACACGTGCATCAACAAAGTAGTGCCAAGCGTGCGCCTGTGTCATAAGTAAAGGGCCGGCTGGCTTGACCGTTAAAGGGTGCTGTAACCCCCAAAGTACACTCCAAACCAAATAATAAAATATTTTTTCTGTGTTTGTGAATTGTGTGCGCAGTAGCTGCACGTGCATCAACAAAGTAGAGCCAAGCGTGCGCCTGTGTCATAAGTAAAGGGCCGGCTGGCTTGACCGTTAAAGGGTGCTGTAACCCCCAAAGTACACTCCAGTCCAAACCAAAAAAAAAAATAGTTTGTGTGTTTGAGAATTGTGTGCGCAGTAGCCGCACGTGCATCAACAAAGTAGTGCCAAGAGTGCGCCTGTGTCATAAGAAAAGGGCCGGCTGTCTTGACCGTTAAAGGGTGCTGTAACCCCCAAAGTACACTCCAGTCCAAACCAAAAAAATATATATTTTTTCTGTGTTTGTGAATTGTGTGCGCAGTAGCTGCACGTGCATCAACAAAGTAGTGGCAAGCGTGCGCCTGTGTCATAAGTAAAGGGCCGGCTGGCTTGACCGTTAAAGGGTGCTGTAACCCCCAAAGTACACTCCAAACCAAATAACAAAATATTTTTTCTGTGTTTGTGAATTGTGTGCGCAGTAGATGCACATGCATCAACAAAGTAGTGCCAAGCGTGCGCCTGTGTCATAAGTAAAGGGCCGGCTGGCTTGACCGTTAAAGGGTGCTGTAACCCCCAAAGTACACTCCAAACCAAATAACAAAATATTTTTTCTGTGTTTGTGAATTGTGTGCGCAGTAGCTGCACGTGCATCAACAAAGTAGTGCCAAGCGTGCGCCTGTGTCATAAGTAAAGGGCCGGCTGGCTTGACCGTTAAAGGGTGCTGTAACCCCCAAAGTACACTCCAGTCCAAACCAAAAAAAAAATATTTTCTGTGTTTGTGAATTGTGTGCGCAGTTACCGCACGTTCATCAACAAAGCAGTGCCAAGCGTGCTCCTGTGTCATAAGTAAAGGGCCGGCTGGCTTGACCGTTAAAGGGTGCTGTAACCCCCAAAGTACACTCCAGTCCAAACCAAAAAAAAAATTATTTTCTGTGTTTGTGAATTGTGTGCGCAGTAGCCGCACGTGCATAAACAAAGTAGTGCCAAGCGAGCGCCTGTGTCATAAGTAAAGGGCCGGCTGGCTTGACCGTTAAAGGGTGCTGTAACCCCCAAAGTACACTCCAGTCCAAACAAAAAAAAAATTATTTTCTGTGTTTGTGAATTGTGTGCGCAGTAGCCACACGTGCATAAACAAAGTAGTGCTAAGCGTGCGCCTGTGTCATAAGTAAAGGGCCGGCTGGCTTGACCGTTAAAGTGTGCTGTAACCCCCAAAGTACACTCCAAACCAAATAACAAAATATTTTTTCTGTGTTTGTGAATTGTGTGCGCAGTAGCCGCACGTGCATCAACAAAGTAGTGCCAAGCGTGCGCCTGTGTCATAAGTAAAGGGCCGGCTGGCTTGACCGTTAAAGGGTGCTGTAACCCCCAAAGTACACTCCAAACCAAATAACAAAATATTTTTTCTGTGTTTGTGAATTGTGTGCGCAGTAGCTGCACGTGCATCAACAAAGTAGTGCCAAGCGTGCGCCTGTGTCATAAGTAAAGGGCCGGCTGGCCTGACCGTTAAAGGGTGCTGTAACCCCCAAAGTACACTCCAAACCAAATAAAAAATATTTTCTGTGTTTGTGAATTGTGTGCGCAGTAGCCACACGTGCATCAACAAAGTAGTGCCAAGCGTGCGCCTGTGTCATAAGTAAAGGGCAGGCTACGTTGACCGTTAAAGTGTGCTGTAACCCCCAAAGTACACTACAAACCAAATAATAAAATATTTTTTCTGTGTTTGTGAATTGTGTGCGCAGTAGCCGCACGTGCATCAACAAAGTAGTGCCAAGCGTGCGCCTGTGTCATAAGTAAAGGGCCGGCTGGCTTGACCTTTAAAGGGTGCTGTAAGCCCCAAAGTACACTCCAGTCCAAACAAAAAAAAAATTATTTTCTGTGTTTGTGAATTGTGTGCGCAGTAGCCACACGTGCATAAACAAAGTAGTGCTAAGCGTGCGCCTGTGTCATAAGTAAAGGGCTGGCTGGCTTGACCGTTAAAGGGTGCTGTAACCCCCAAAGTACACTCCAAACCAAATAACAAAATATTTTTTCTGTGTTTGTGAATTGTGTGCGCAGTAGCTGCACGTGCATCAACAAAGTGCCAAGCGTGCGCCTGTGTCATAAGTAAAGGGCCGGCTGGCTTGACCGTTAAAGGGTGCTGTAATCCCCCAAAGTACACTCCAGTCCAAACCAAAAAAAATTATATTTTCTGTGTTTGTGAATTGTGTGCGCAGTAGCCATACGTGCATCAACAAAGTAGTGCCAAGCATGCGCCTGTGTCATAAGTAAAGGGCCGGCTGGCTTGACCATTAAAGGGTGCTGTAACTCCCAAAGTACACTCCAGTCCAAACCAAAAAAAAAAATATTTTGTGTGTTTGTGAATTGTGTGCGCAGTTGCCGCACGTGCATCAACAAAGTAGTGCCAAGCGTGCGCCTGTGTCATAAGTAAAGGGCCGGCTGGCCTGACCATTAAACGGTGCTGTAACCCCCAAAGTACACTCCAAACCAACTAAAAAATATTTTCTGTGTTTGTGATGCGCTGTAGCCACACGTGCATCAACAAAGTAATGCCAAGCGTGCGCCTGTGTCATAAGTAAAGGGCCGGCTAGCTTGACCGTTAAAGGGTGCTGTAACCCCCAAAGTACACTCCAAACCAAATAACAAAATATTTTTTCTGTGTTTGTGAATTGTGTGCACAGTAGCTGCACGTGCATCAACAAAGAAGTGCCAAGCATGCGCCTGTGTCATAAGTAAAGGGCCGGCTGGCTTGACCGTTAAAGGGTGCTGTAACCCCCAAAGTACACTCCAGTCCAAACCAAAAAAAATATATATTTTCTGTGTTTGTGAATTGTGTGTGCAGTAGCCGCACGTGCATCAACAAAGTACTGCCAAGCGTGCGCCTGTGTCATAAGTAAAGGACCGGCTGGCTTGACCGTTAAAGGGTGCTGTAACACCCAAAGTACACTCCAGTACAAACCAAAAAAAAATATATTTTCTGTGTTTGTGAATTGTGTGCGCAGTAGCCGCACGTGCATCAACAAAGTAGTGCCAAGCGTGCGCCTGTGTCATAAGTAAAGGGCCGGCTGGCCTGACCATTAAAGGGTGCTGTAACCCCCAAAGTACACTCCAAACCAAATAAAAAATATTTTCTGTGTTTGTGAATTGTGTGCGCAGTAGCCACACGTGCATCAACAAAGTAGTGCCAAGCGTGCGCCTGTGTCATAAGTAAAGGCCTGGCTACGTTGACCATTAAAGGGTGCTGTAACCCCCAAAGTACACTACAAACCAAATAATAAAATATTTTTTCTGTGTTTGTGAATTGTGTGCGCAGTAGCCACACGTGCATAAACAAAGTAGTGCTAAGCGTGCGCCTGTGTCATAAGTAAAGGGCCGGCTGGCTTGACCGTTAAAGTGTGCTGTAACCCCCAAAGTACACTCCAAACCAAATAACAAAATATTTTTTCTGTGTTTGTGAATTGTGTGCGCAGTAGCTGCACGTGCATCAACAAAGTGCCAAGCATGCGCCTGTGTCATAAGTAAAGGGCCGGCTGGCTTGACCGTTAAAGGGTGCTGTAACCCCCAAAGTACACTCCAGTCCAAACCAAAAAAAATTATATTTTCTGTGTTTGTGAATTGTGTGCGCAGTAGCCACACGTGCATCAACAAAGTAGTGCCAAGCGTGCGCCTGTGTCATAAGTAAAGGGCCGGCTGGCTTGACTGTTAAAGGGTGCTGTAACTCCCAAAGTACACTCCAGTCCAAACCAAAAAAAATATATATTTTCTGTGTTTGTGAATTGTGTGCGCAGTAGCCACACGTGCATCAACAAAGTAGTGCCAAGCGTGCGCCTGTGTCATAAGTAAAGGGCCGGCTGGCTTGACCGTTAAAGGGTGCTGTAACTCCCAAAGTACACTCCAGTCCAAACCAAAAAAATATATATTTTGTGTGTTTGTGAATTGTGTGCGCAGTAGCCGCACGTGCATCAACAAAGTAGTGCCAAGCGTGCGCCTGTGTCATAAGTAAAGGGCCGGCTAGCTTGACTGTTAAAGGGTGCTGTAACCCCCAAAGTACACTCCAAACCAAATAATAAAATATTTTTTCTGTGTTTGTGAATTGTGTGCGCAGTAGCTGCACGTGCATCAACAAAGTAGTGCCAAGCGTGCACCTGTGTCATAAGTAAAGGGCCGGCTGGCTTGACCGTTAAAGGGTGCTGTAACCCCCAAAGTACACTCCAGTCCAAACCAAAAATAAAAATATTTTCTGTGTTTGTGAATTGTGTGCGCAATAGCCGCACGTGCATCAACAAAGTAGAGCCAAGCGTGCGCCTGTGTCATAAGAAAAGGGCCGGCTGGCTTGACCGTTAAAGGGTGCTGTAACCCCCAAAGTACACTCCAGTCCAAACCAAAAAAATATATATTTTTTCTGTGTTTGTGAATTGTGTGCGCAGTAGCCGCACGTGCATCAACAAAGTAGTGCCAAGCGTGCGCCTGTGTCATAAGTAAAGGGTCGGCTGGCTTGACCGTTAAAGGGTGCTGTAACCCCCAAAGTACACTCCAAACCAAATAACAAAATATTTTTTCTGTGTTTGTGAATTGTGTGCGCAGTAGCCGCACGTGCATCAACAAAGTAGTGCCAAGCGTGCACCTGTGTCATAAGTAAAGGGCCGGCTGGCTTGACCGTTAAAGGGTGCTGTAACTCCCAAAGTACACTCCAGTCCAAACCAAAAAAAAAAATATTTTCTGTGTTTGTGAATTGTGTGCGCAGTAGCCGCACGTGCATCAACAAAGTAGTCCCAAGCGTGCGCCTGTGTCATAAGTAAAGGGCCGGCTGGCTTGACCGTTAAAGGGTGCTGTAACTCCCAAAGTACACTCCAGTCCAAACCAAAAAAAAAAATATTTTGTGTGTTTGTGATTGTGTGCGCAGTAGCCACACGTGCATCAACAAAGTAGTGCCAAGCGTGCGCCTGTGTCATAAGTAAAGGGCCGGCTAGCTTGACCGTTATAGGGTGCTGTAACCCCCAAAGTACACTACAAACCAAATAATAAAATATTTTTTCTGTGTTTGTGAATTGTGTGCGCAGTAGCTGCACGTGCATCAACAAAGTAGTGCCAAGCGTGCGCCTGTGTCATAAGTAAAGGGCCCGCTAGCTTGACCGTTAAAGGGTGCTGTAACCCCCAAAGTACACTCCAAACCAAATAAAAAATATTTTCTGTGTTTGTGAATTGTGTGCGCAGTAGCCGCACGTGCATCAACAAAGTAGTGCCAAGCGTGCGCCTGTGTCATAAGTAAATGGCCGGCTGGCTTGACCGTTAAAGGGTGCTGTAACCCCCAAAGTACACTCCAGTCCAAACCAAAAAAAAAAATATTTTGTGTGTTTGTGAATTGTGTGCGCAGTAGCCGCACGTGCATCAACAAAGTAGTGCCAAGCGTGCGCCTGTGTCATAAGTAAAGGGCCGGCTGGCTTGACCGTTAAAGGGTGCTGTAACCCCCAAAGTACACTCCAAACCAAATAACAAAATATTTTTTCTGTGTTTGTGAATTGTGTGCGCAGTAGCTGCACGTGCATCAACAAAGTAGTGCCAAGCGTGCGCCTGTGTCATAAGTAAAGGGCCGGCTGGCTTGACCGTTAAAGGGTGCTGTAACCCTCAAAGTACACTCCAGTCCAAACCAAAAAAATATATATTTTTTCTGTGTTTGTGAATTGTGTGCGCAGTAGCCGCACGTGCATCAACAAAGTAGTGCCAAGCGTGCGCCTGTGTCATAAGTAAAGGGCCGGCTGGCTTGACCGTTAAAGGGTGCTGTAACCCCCAAAGTACACTCCAAACCAAATAACAAAATTTTTTTTTCTGTGTTTGTGAATTGTGTGCGCAGTAGCCGCAAGTGCATCAACAAAGTAGTGCCAAGCGTGCGCCTGTGTCATAAGTAAATGGCCGGCTGGCTTGACCGTTACAGGGTGCTGTAACTCCCAAAGTACACTCCAGTCCAAACCAAAAAAAAAATATATTTTCTGTGTTTGTGAATTGTGTGCGCAGTAGCCGCACGTGCATCAACAAAGTAGTGCCAAGCGTGCGCCTGTGTCATAAGTAAAGGGCCGGCTAGCTTGACCGTTAAAGGGTGCTGTAACCCCCAAAGTACACTCCAAACCAAATAACAAAATATTTTTTCTGTGTTTGTGAATTGTGTGTGCAGTAGCTGCACGTGCATCAACAAAGTAGTGCCAAGCGTGCGCCTGTGTCATAAGTAAAGGGCCGGCTGGCTTGACCGTTAAAGGGTGCTGTAACCCTCAAAGTACACTCCAGTCCAAACCAAAAAAATATATATTTTTTTTGTGTTTGTGAATTGTGTGCGCAGTAGCCACACGTGCATCAACAAAGTAGTGCCAAGCGTGCACCTGTGTCAAAAGTAAAGGGCCGGCTGGCTTGACCGTTAAAGGGTGCTGTAACCCCCAAAGTACACTCCAGTCCAAACCAAATAAAAAATATTTTCTGTGTTTGTGAATTGTGTGCGCAGTAGCCACACGTGCATCAACAAAGTAGTGCCAAGCGTGCGCCTGTGTCATAAGTAAAGGGCCGGCTGGCTTGACCGTTAAAGGGTGCTGTAACCCCCAAAGTACACTCCAAACCAAATAATAAAATATTTTTTCTGTGTTTGTGAATTGTGTGCGCAGTAGCTGCACGTGCATCAACAAAGTAGAGCCAAGCGTGCGCCTGTGTCATAAGTAAAGGGCCGGCTGGCTTGACCGTTAAAGGGTGCTGTAACCCCCAAAGTACACTCCAGTCCAAACCAAAAAAAAAAATAGTTTGTGTGTTTGAGAATTGTGTGCGCAGTAGCCGCACGTGCATCAACAAAGTAGTGCCAAGAGTGCGCCTGTGTCATAAGAAAAGGGCCGGCTGTCTTGACCGTTAAAGGGTGCTGTAACCCCCAAAGTACACTCCAGTCCAAACCAAAAAAATATATATTTTTTCTGTGTTTGTGAATTGTGTGCGCAGTAGCTGCACGTGCATCAACAAAGTAGTGGCAAGCGTGCGCCTGTGTCATAAGTAAAGGGCCGGCTGGCTTGACCGTTAAAGGGTGCTGTAACCCCCAAAGTACACTCCAAACCAAATAACAAAATATTTTTTCTGTGTTTGTGAATTGTGTGCGCAGTAGATGCACATGCATCAACAAAGTAGTGCCAAGCGTGCGCCTGTGTCATAAGTAAAGGGCCGGCTGGCTTGACCGTTAAAGGGTGCTGTAACCCCCAAAGTACACTCCAAACCAAATAACAAAATATTTTTTCTGTGTTTGTGAATTGTGTGCGCAGTAGCTGCACGTGCATCAACAAAGTAGTGCCAAGCGTGCGCCTGTGTCATAAGTAAAGGGCCGGCTGGCTTGACCGTTAAAGGGTGCTGTAACCCCCAAAGTACACTCCAGTCCAAACCAAAAAAAAAATATTTTCTGTGTTTGTGAATTGAGTGCGCAGTTACCGCACGTTCATCAACAAAGTAGTGCCAAGCGTGCTCCTGTGTCATAAGTAAAGGTCCAGCTGGCTTGACCGTTAAAGGGTGCTGTAACCCCCAAAGTACACTCCAGTCCAAACCAAAAAAAAAAATATTTTCTGTGTTTGTGAATTGTGTGCGCAGTAGCCGCACGTGCATAAACAAAGTAGTGCCAAGCGTGCGCCTGTGTCATAAGTAAAGGGCCGGCTGGCTTGACTGTGAAAGGGTGCTGTAACTCCCAAAGTACACTCCAGTCCAAACCAAAAAAAATATATATTTTCTGTGTTTGTGAATTGTGTGCGCAGAAGCCGCACGTGCATCAACAAATTAGTGCCAAGCGTGCGCCTGTGTCAAGAGTAAAGGGCCGGCTGGCTTGACCATTAAAGGGTGCTGTAACTCCCAAAGTACACTCCAGTCCAAACCAAAAAAAAATATTTTTTGTGTGTTTGTGAATTGTGTGCGCAGTAGCCGCACGTGCATCAACAAAGTAGTGCCAAGCGTGCGCCTGTGTCATAAGTAAAGGGCCGGCTGGCCTGACCATTAAAGGGTGCTGTAACCCCCAAAGTACACTCCAAACCAAATAAAAAATATTTTCTGTGTTTGTGAATTGTGTGCGCTGTAGCCACACGTGCATCAACAAAGTAGTGCCAAGCGTGCGCCTGTGTCATAAGTAAAGGGCCGGCTAGCTTGACCGTTAAAGGGTGCTGTAACCCCCAAAGTACACTCCAAACCAAATAATAAAATATTTTTTCTGTGTTTGTGAATTGTGTGCGCAGTAGCTGCACGTGCATCAACAAAGTAGTGCCAAGCGTGCACCTGTGTCATAAGTAAAGGGCCAGCTGGCTTGACCGTTAAAGCATGCTGTAACCGCCAAAGTATACTCCAGTCCAAACCAAAAAAAAAATATTTTCTGTGTTTGTGAATTGTGTGCGCAGTAGCCGCACGTGCATCAACAAAGTAGTGCCAAGCGTGCGCCTGTGTCATAAGTAAAGGGCCGGCTGGCTTGACCGTTAAAGGGTGCTGTAACCCTCAAAGTACACTCCAGTCCAAACCAAAAAAATATATATTTTTTCTGTGTTTGTGAATTGTGTGCGCAGTAGCTGCACGTGCATCAACACAGTAGTGCCAAGCGTGCGCCTGTGTCATAAGTAAAGGGCCGGCTGGCTTGACCGTTAAAGGGTGCTGTAACCCCCAAAGTACACTCCAGTCCAAACCAAAAAAAAATATTTTCTGTGTTTGTGAATTGAGTGCGCAGTTACCGCACGTTCATCAACAAAGTAGTGCCAAGCGTGCTCCTGTGTCATAAGTAAAGGTCCAGCTGGCTTGACCGTTAAAGGGTGCTGTAACCCCCAAAGTACACTCCAGTCCAAACCAAAAAAAAAAATATTTTCTGTGTTTGTGAATTGTGTGCGCAGTAGCCGCACGTGCATCAACAAAGTAGTGCCAAGCGTGCTCCTGTGTCATAAGTAAAGGTCCAGCTGGCTTGACCGTTAAAGGGTGCTGTAACCCCCAAAGTACACTCCAGTCCAAACCAAAAAAAAAAATATTTTCTGTGTTTGTGAATTGTGTGCGCAGTAGCCGCACGTGCATCAACAAAGTAGTGCCAAGCGTGCGCCTGTGTCATAAGTAAAGGGCCGGCTAGCTTGACCGTTAAAGGGTGCTGTAACCCCCAAAGTACACTCCAAACCAAATAATAAAATATTTTTTCTGTGTTTGTGAATTGTGTGCGCTGTAGCTGCACGTGCATCAACAAAGTAGTGCCAAGCGTGCGCCTGTGTCATAAGTAAAGGGCCAGCTGGCTCGACCATTAAAGCGTGCTGTAACCGCCAAAGTACACTCCAGTCCAAACCAAAAAAAAAAATATTTTCTGTGTTTGTAAATTGTGTGCGCAGTAGCCGCACGTGCATCAACAAAGTAGTGCCAAGCGTGCGCCTGTGTCATAAGTAAAGGGCCGGCTGGCTTGACCGTTAAAGGGTGCTGTAACCCTCAAAGTACACTCCAGTCCAAACCAAAAAAAAATATATTTTTTCTGTGTTTGTGAATTGTGTGCGCAGTAGCCGCACGTGCATCAACAAAGTAGTGCCAAGCGTGCGCCTGTGTCATAAGTAAAGGGCCGGCTGGCTTGACCGTTAAAGGGTGCTGTAACCCCCAAAGTACACTCCAGTCCAAACCAAAAAAAAAAAATATTTTCTGTGTTTGTGAATTGTGTGTGCAGTAGCCGCACGTGCATCAACAAAGTACTGCCAAGCGTGCGCCTGTGTCATAAGTAAAGGACCGGCTGGCTTGACCGTTAAAGGGTGCTGTAACCCCCAAAGTACACTCCAGTCCAAACCAAAAAAAAAAAATATTTTCAGTGTTTGTGAATTGTGTGTGCAGTAGCCGCACGTGCATCAACAAAGTACTGCCAAGCGTGCGCCTGTGTCATAAGTAAAGGACCGGCTGGCTTGACCGTTAAAGGGTGCTGTAACCCCCAAAGTACACTCCAGTACAAACCAAAAAAAAAAATATTTTCTGTGTTTGTGAATTGTGTGCGCAGTAGCCGCACGTGCATCAACAAAGTAGTGCCAAGCGTGCGCCTGTGTCATAAGTATAGGGCCGTCTGGCCTGACCGTTAAAGGGTGCTGTAACCCCCAAAGTACACTCCAGTCCAAACCAAAAAAAAAAATATTTTCTGTGTTTGTGAATTGTGTGCGCAGTAGCCGCACGTGCATAAACAAAGTAGTGCCAAGCGTGCGCCTGTGTCATAAGTAAAGGGCCGGCTGGCTTGACTGTGAAAGGGTGCTGTAACTCCCAAAGTACACTCCAGTCCAAACCAAAAAAAATATATATTTTCTGTGTTTGTGAATTGTGTGCGCAGTAGCCGCACGTGCATCAACAAATTAGTGCCAAGCGTGCGCCTGTGTCAAGAGTAAAGGGCCGGCTGGCTTGACCATTAAAGGGTGCTGTAACTCCCAAAGTACACTCCAGTCCAAACCAAAAAAAAATATTTTTTGTGTGTTTGTGAATTGTGTGCGCAGTAGCCGCACGTGCATCAACAAAGTAGTGCCAAGCGTGCGCCTGTGTCATAAGTAAAGGGCCGGCTGGCCTGACCATTAAAGGGTGCTGTAACCCCCAAAGTACACTCCAAACCAAATAAAAAATATTTTCTGTGTTTGTGAATTGTGTGCGCTGTAGCCACACGTGCATCAACAAAGTAGTGCCAAGCGTGCGCCTGTGTCATAAGTAAAGGGCCGGCTAGCTTGACCATTAAAGGGTGCTGTAACCCCCAAAGTACACTCCAAACCAAATAATAAAATATTTTTTCTGTGTTTGTGAATTGTGTGCGCAGTAGCTGCACGTGCATCAACAAAGTAGTGCCAAGCGTGCACCTGTGTCATAAGTAAAGGGCCAGCTGGCTTGACCGTTAAAGCATGCTGTAACCGCCAAAGTATACTCCAGTCCAAACCAAAAAAAAAATATTTTCTGTGTTTGTGAATTGTGTGCGCAGTAGCCGCACGTGCATCAACAAAGTAGTGCCAAGCGTGCGCCTGTGTCATAAGTAAAGGGCCGGCTGGCTTGACCGTTAAAGGGTGCTGTAACCCTCAAAGTACACTCCAGTCCAAACCAAAAAAAAATATATTTTTTCTGTGTTTGTGAATTGTGTGCGCAGTAGCTGCACGTGCATCAACACAGTAGTGCCAAGCGTGCGCCTGTGTCATAAGTAAAGGGCCGGCTGGCTTGACCGTTAAAGGGTGCTGTAACCCCCAAAGTACACTCCAGTCCAAACCAAAAAAAAATATTTTCTGTGTTTGTGAATTGAGTGCGCAGTTACCGCACGTTCATCAACAAAGTAGTGCCAAGCGTGCTCCTGTGTCATAAGTAAAGGTCCAGCTGGCTTGACCGTTAAAGGGTGCTGTAACCCCCAAAGTACACTCCAGTCCAAACCAAAAAAAAAAATATTTTCTGTGTTTGTGAATTGTGTGCGCAGTAGCCGCACGTGCATCAACAAAGTAGTGCCAAGCGTGCTCCTGTGTCATAAGTAAAGGTCCAGCTGGCTTGACCGTTAAAGGGTGCTGTAACCCCCAAAGTACACTCCAGTCCAAACCAAAAAAAAAAATATTTTCTGTGTTTGTGAATTGTGTGCGCAGTAGCCGCACGTGCATCAACAAAGTAGTGCCAAGCGTGCGCCTGTGTCATAAGTAAAGGGCCGGCTAGCTTGACCGTTAAAGGGTGCTGTAACCCCCAAAGTACACTCCAAACCAAATAATAAAATATTTTTTCTGTGTTTGTGAATTGTGTGCGCTGTAGCTGCACGTGCATCAACAAAGTAGTGCCAAGCGTGCGCCTGTGTCATAAGTAAAGGGCCAGCTGGCTCGACCATTAAAGCGTGCTGTAACCGCCAAAGTACACTCCAGTCCAAACCAAAAAAAAAAATATTTTCTGTGTTTGTGAATTGTGTGCGCAGTAGCCGCACGTGCATCAACAAAGTAGTGCCAAGCGTGCGCCTGTGTCATAAGTAAAGGGCCGGCTGGCTTGACCGTTAAAGGGTGCTGTAACCCTCAAAGTACACTCCAGTCCAAACCAAAAAAAAATATATTTTTTCTGTGTTTGTGAATTGTGTGCGCAGTAGCCGCACGTGCATCAACAAAGTAGTGCCAAGCGTGCGCCTGTGTCATAAGTAAAGGGCCGGCTGGCTTGACCGTTAAAGGGTGCTGTAACCCCCAAAGTACACTCCAGTCCAAACCAAAAAAAAAAAATATTTTCTGTGTTTGTGAATTGTGTGTGCAGTAGCCGCACGTGCATCAACAAAGTACTGCCAAGCGTGCGCCTGTGTCATAAGTAAAGGACCGGCTGGCTTGACCGTTAAAGGGTGCTGTAACCCCCAAAGTACACTCCAGTCCAAACCAAAAAAAAAAAATATTTTCAGTGTTTGTGAATTGTGTGTGCAGTAGCCGCACGTGCATCAACAAAGTACTGCCAAGCGTGCGCCTGTGTCATAAGTAAAGGACCGGCTGGCTTGACCGTTAAAGGGTGCTGTAACCCCCAAAGTACACTCCAGTACAAACCAAAAAAAAAAATATTTTCTGTGTTTGTGAATTGTGTGCGCAGTAGCCGCACGTGCATCAACAAAGTAGTGCCAAGCGTGCGCCTGTGTCATAAGTATAGGGCCGTCTGGCCTGACCGTTAAAGGGTGCTGTAACCCCCAAAGTACACTCCAAACCAAATAAAAAATATTTTCTGTGTTTGTGAATTGTGTGCGCAGTAGCCACACGTGCATCAACAAAGTAGTGCCAAGCGTGCGCCTGTGTCATGAGTAAAGGGCCGGCTACGTTGACCATTAAAGGGTGCTGTAACCCCCAAAGTACACTACAAACCAAATAATAAAATATTTTTTCTGTGTTTGTGAATTGTGTGCGCAGTAGCCGCACGTGCATCAACAAAGTAGTGCCAAGCGTGCGCCTGTGTCATAAGTAAAGGGCCGGCTGGCTTGACCGTTAAAGGGTGCTGTAATCCCCAAAGTACACTCCAGTCCAAACAAAAAAAAAAATTATTTTCTGTGTTTGTGAATTGTGTGCGCAGTAGCCACACGTGCATAAACAAAGTAGTGCTAAGCGTGCGCCTGTGTCATAAGTAAAGGGCCGGCTGGCTTGACCGTTAAAGGGTGCTGTAACCCCCAAAGTACACTCCAAACCAAATAACAAAATATTTTTTCTGTGTTTGTGAATTGTGTGCGCAGTAGCTGCACGTGCATCAACAAAGTGCCAAGCGTGCGCCTGTGTCATAAGTAAAGGGCCGGCTGGCTTGACCGTTAAAGGTTGCTGTAACCCCCAAAGTACACTCCAGTCCAAACCAAAAAAAATTATATTTTCTGTGTTTGTGAATTGTGTGCGCAGTAGCCACACGTGCATCAACAAAGTAGTGCCAAGCGTGCGCCTGTGTCATAAGTAAAGGGCCGGCTGGCTTGACTGTTAAAGGGTGCTGTAAATCCCAAAGTACACTCCAGTCCAAACCAAAAAATATATATATTTTCTGTGTTTGTGAATTGTGTGCGCAGTTGCCGCACGTGCATCAACAAAGTAGTGCCAAGCGTGCGCCTGTGTCATAAGTAAAGGGCCGGCTAGCTTGACCGTTAAAGGGTGCTGTAACCCCCAAAGTACACTCCAAACCAAATAATAAAATATTTTTTCTGTGTTTGTGAATTGTGTGTGCAGTAGCTGCACGTGCATCAACAAAGTAGTGCCAAGCGTGCACCTGTGTCATAAGTAAAGGGCCGGCTGGCTTGACCATTAAAGGGTGCTGTAACCCCCAAAGTACACTCCAGTCCAAACCAAAAAAATATATATTTTTTCTGTGTTTGTGAATTGTGTGCGCAGTAGCCGCACGTGCATCAACAAAGTAGTGCCAAGCGTGCGCCTGTGTCATAAGTAAAGGGCTGGCTGGCTTGACCGTTAAAGGGTGCTGTAACCCCCAAAGTACACTCCAAACCAAATAACAAAATATTTTTTCTGTGTTTGTGAATTGTGTGCGCAGTAGCCGCACGTGCATCAACAAAGTAGTGCCAAGCGTGCGCCTGTGTCATAAGTAAAGGGCCGGCTGGCTTGACCGTTAAAGGGTGCTGTAACTCCCAAAGTACACTCCAGTCCAAACCAAAAAAAAAATTATTTTCTGTGTTTGTGAATTGTGTGCGCAGTAGCCGCACGTGCATCAACAAAGTAGTGCCAAGCGTGCGCCTGTGTCATAAGTAAAGGGCCGGCTGGCTTGACCGTTAAAGGGTGCTGTAAGTCCCAAAGTACTCTCCAGTCCAAACCAAAAAAAAAAATATTTTGTGTGTTTGTGATTGTGTGCGCAGTAGCCACACGTGCATCAACAAAGTAGTGCCAAGCGTGCGCCTGTGTCATAAGTAAAGGGCCGGCTAGCTTGACCGTTAAAGGGTGCTGTAACCCCCAAAGTACACTCCAAACCAAATAAAAAAATATTTTCTGTGTTTGTGAATTGTGTGCGCAGTAGCCACACGTGCATCAACAAAGTAGTGCCAAGCGTGCGCCTGTGTCATAAGTAAAGGGCCGGCTAGCTTGACCGTTAAAGGGTGCTGTAACCCCCAAAGTACACTCCAAACCAAATAAAAAAATATTTTCTGTGTTTGTGAATTGTGTGCGCAGTAGCTGCACGTGCATCAACAAAGTAGTGCCAAGCGTGCGCCTGTGTCATAAGTAAAGGGCCAGCTAGCTTGACCGTTAAAGGGTGCTGTAACCCCCAAAGTACACTCCAAACCAAATAAAAAATATTTTCTGTGTTTGTGAATTGTGTGCGCAGTAGCCGCACGTGCATCAACAAAGTAGTGCCAAGCGTGCGCCTGTGTCATAAGTAAATGGCCGGCTGGCTTGACCGTTAAAGGGTGCTGTAACCCCCAAAGTACACTCCAGTCCAAACCAAAAAACAAAATATTTTGTGTGTTTGTGAATTGTGTGCGCAGTAGCCGCACGTGCATCAACAAAGTAGTGCCAAGCGTGCGCCTGTGTCATAAGTAAAGGGCTGGCTGGCCTGACCATTAAAGGGTGCTGTAACCCCCAAAGTACACTCCAAACCAAATAAAAAATATTTTCTGTGTTTGTGAATTGTGTGCGCAGTAGCCACACGTGCATCAACAAAGTTGTGCCAAGCGTGCGCCTGTGTCATAAGTAAAGGGCCGGCTAGCTTGACCGTTAAAGGGTGCTGTAACCCCCAAAGTACACTCCAAACCAAATAATAAAATATTTTTTCTGTGTTTGTGAATTGTGTGCGCAGTAGCTGCACGTGCATCAACAAAGTAGAGCCAAGCGTGCGCCTGTGTCATAAGTAAAGGGCCGGCTGGCTTGACCGTTAAAGGGTGCTGTAACCCCCAAAGTACACTCCAGTCCAAACCAAAAAAAAAAATAGTTTGTGTGTTTGAGAATTGTGTGCGCAGTAGCCGCACGTGCATCAACAAAGTAGTGCCAAGAGTGCGCCTGTGTCATAAGAAAAGGGCCGGCTGGCTTGACCGTTAAAGGGTGCTGTAACCCCCAAAGTACACTCCAGTCCAAACCAAAAAAATATATATTTTTTCTGTGTTTGTGAATTGTGTGCGCAGTAGCTGCACGTGCATCAACAAAGTAGTGCCAAGCGTGCGCCTGTGTCATAAGTAAAGGGCCGGCTGGCTTGAACGTTAAAAGGTGCTGTAACCCCCAAAGTACACTCCAAACCAAATAACAAAATATTTTTTCTGTGTTTGTGAATTGTGTGCGCAGTAGCTGCACGTGCATCAACAAAGTAGTGCCAAGCGTGCGCCTGTGTCATAAGTAAAGGGCCGGCTGGCTTGACCATTAAAGGGTGCTGTAACCCCCAAAGTACACTCCAAACCAAATAACAAAATATTTTTTCTGTGTATGTGAATTGTGTGCGCAGTAGCTGCACGTGCATCAACAAAGTAGTGCCAAGCGTGCGCCTGTGTCATAAGTAAAGGGCCGGCTGGCTTGACCGTTAAAGGGTGCTGTAACCCCCAAAGTACACTCCAGTCCAAACCAAAAAAAAAATATTTTCTGTGTTTGTGAATTGTGTGCGCAGTTACCGCACGTTCATCAACAAAGTAGTGCCAAGCGTGCTCCTGTGTCATAAGTAAAGGGCCAGCTGGCTTGGCCGTTAAAGGGTGCTGTAACCCCCAAAGTACACTCCAGTCCAAAACAAAAAAAAAAAATATCTTCTGTGTTTGTGAATTGTGTGCGCAGTAGCCGCACGTGCATAAACAGAGTAGTGCCAAGCATGCACCTGTGTCATAAGTAAAGGGCCGGCTGGCTTGACCGTTAAAGGGTGCTGTAACCGCCAAAGTACACTCCAGTCCAAACCAAAAAAAAAAATATTTTCTGTGTTTGTGAATTGTGTGCGCAGTAGCCGCACGTGCATCAACAAAGTAGTGCCAAGCGTGCGCCTGTGTCATAAGTAAAGGGCCGGCTTGCTTGACCGTTAAAGGGTGCTGTAACCCTCAAAGTACACTCCAGTCCAAACCAAAAAAATATATATTTTTTCTGTGTTTGTGAATTGTGTGCGCAGTAGCCGCACGTGCATCAACAAAGTAGTGCCAAGCGTGCGCCTGTGTCATAAGTAAAGGGCCGGCTACGTTGACCGTTAAAGGGTGCTGTAACCCCCAAAGTACACTACAAACCAAATAATAAAATATTTTTTCTGTGTTTGTGAATTGTGTGCGCAGTAGCCGCACGTGCATCAACAAAGTAGTGCCAAGCGTGCGCCTGTGTCATAAGTAAAGGGCCAGCTGGCTTGACCGTTAAAGGGTGCTGTAACCCCCAAAGTACACTCCAAACCAAATAACAAAATATTTTTTCTGTGTTTGTGAATTGTGTGCGCAGTAGCTGCACGTGCATCAACAAATTGCCAAGCGTGCGCCTGTGTCATAAGTAAAGGGCCGGCTGGCTTGACCGTTAAAGGGTGCTGTAACCCCCAAAGTACACTCCAGTCCAAACCAAAAAAAATTATATTTTCTGTGTTTGTGATTGTGTGCGCAGTAGCCACACGTGCATCAACAAAGTAGTGCCAAGCGTGCGCCTGTGTCATAAGTAAAGGGCCGGCTAGCTTGACCGTTAAAGGGTGCTGTAACCCCCAAAGTACACTCCAAACCAAATAAAAAAATATTTTCTGTGTTTGTGAATTGTGTGCGCAGTAGCCACACGTGCATCAACAAAGTAGTGCCAAGCGTGCGCCTGTGTCATAAGTAAAGGGCCGGCTAGCTTGACCGTTAAAGGGTGCTGTAACCCCCAAAGTACACTCCAAACCAAATAAAAAAATATTTTCTGTGTTTGTGAATTGTGTGCGCAGTAGCTGCACGTGCATCAACAAAGTAGTGCCAAGCGTGCGCCTGTGTCATAAGTAAAGGGCCAGCTAGCTTGACCGTTAAAGGGTGCTGTAACCCCCAAAGTACACTCCAAACCAAATAAAAAATATTTTCTGTGTTTGTGAATTGTGTGCGCAGTAGCCGCACGTGCATCAACAAAGTAGTGCCAAGCGTGCTCCTGTGTCATAAGTAAAGGTCCAGCTGGCTTGACCGTTAAAGGGTGCTGTAACCCCCAAAGTACACTCCAGTCCAAACCAAAAAAAAAAATATTTTCTGTGTTTGTGAATTGTGTGCGCAGTAGCCGCACGTGCATCAACAAAGTAGTGCCAAGCGTGCTCCTGTGTCATAAGTAAAGGTCCAGCTGGCTTGACCGTTAAAGGGTGCTGTAACCCCCAAAGTACACTCCAGTCCAAACCAAAAAAAAAAATATTTTCTGTGTTTGTGAATTGTGTGCGCAGTAGCCGCACGTGCATCAACAAAGTAGTGCCAAGCGTGCGCCTGTGTCATAAGTAAAGGGCCGGCTAGCTTGACCGTTAAAGGGTGCTGTAACCCCCAAAGTACACTCCAAACCAAATAATAAAATATTTTTTCTGTGTTTGTGAATTGTGTGCGCTGTAGCTGCACGTGCATCAACAAAGTAGTGCCAAGCGTGCGCCTGTGTCATAAGTAAAGGGCCAGCTGGCTTGACCATTAAAGCGTGCTGTAACCGCCAAAGTACACTCCAGTCCAAACCAAAAAAAAAAATATTTTCTGTGTTTGTGAATTGTGTGCGCAGTAGCCGCACGTGCATCAACAAAGTAGTGCCAAGCGTGCGCCTGTGTCATAAGTAAAGGGCCGGCTGGCTTGACCGTTAAAGGGTGCTGTAACCCTCAAAGTACACTCCAGTCCAAACCAAAAAAAAATATATTTTTTCTGTGTTTGTGAATTGTGTGCGCAGTAGCCGCACGTGCATCAACAAAGTAGTGCCAAGCGTGCGCCTGTGTCATAAGTAAAGGGCCGGCTGGCTTGACCGTTAAAGGGTGCTGTAACCCCCAAAGTACACTCCAGTCCAAACCAAAAAAAAAAAATATTTTCTGTGTTTGTGAATTGTGTGTGCAGTAGCCGCACGTGCATCAACAAAGTACTGCCAAGCGTGCGCCTGTGTCATAAGTAAAGGACCGGCTGGCTTGACCGTTAAAGGGTGCTGTAACCCCCAAAGTACACTCCAGTCCAAACCAAAAAAAAAAAATATTTTCAGTGTTTGTGAATTGTGTGTGCAGTAGCCGCACGTGCATCAACAAAGTACTGCCAAGCGTGCGCCTGTGTCATAAGTAAAGGACCGGCTGGCTTGACCGTTAAAGGGTGCTGTAACCCCCAAAGTACACTCCAGTACAAACCAAAAAAAAAAATATTTTCTGTGTTTGTGAATTGTGTGCGCAGTAGCCGCACGTGCATCAACAAAGTAGTGCCAAGCGTGCGCCTGTGTCATAAGTAAAGGGCCGTCTGGCCTGACCGTTAAAGGGTGCTGTAACCCCCAAAGTACACTCCAAACCAAATAAAAAATATTTTCTGTGTTTGTGAATTGTGTGCGCAGTAGCCACACGTGCATCAACAAAGTAGTGCCAAGCGTGCGCCTGTGTCATGAGTAAAGGGCCGGCTACATTGACCATTAAAGGGTGCTGTAACCCCCAAAGTACACTACAAACCAAATAATAAAATATTTTTTCTGTGTTTGTGAATTGTGTGCGCAGTAGCCGCACGTGCATCAACAAAGTAGTGCCAAGCGTGCGCCTGTGTCATAAGTAAAGGGCCGGCTGGCTTGACCGTTAAAGGGTGCTGTAATCCCCAAAGTACACTCCAGTCCAAACAAAAAAAAAAATTATTTTCTGTGTTTGTGAATTGTGTGCGCAGTAGCCACACGTGCATAAACAAAGTAGTGCTAAGCGTGCGCCTGTGTCATAAGTAAAGGGCCGGCTGGCTTGACCGTTAAAGGGTGCTGTAACCCCCAAAGTACACTCCAAACCAAATAACAAAATATTTTTTCTGTGTTTGTGAATTGTGTGCGCAGTAGCTGCACGTGCATCAACAAAGTGCCAAGCGTGCGCCTGTGTCATAAGTAAAGGGCCGGCTGGCTTGACCGTTAAAGGTTGCTGTAACCCCCAAAGTACACTCCAGTCCAAACCAAAAAAAATTATATTTTCTGTGTTTGTGAATTGTGTGCGCAGTAGCCACACGTGCATCAACAAAGTAGTGCCAAGCGTGCGCCTGTGTCATAAGTAAAGGGCCGGCTGGCTTGACTGTTAAAGGGTGCTGTAAATCCCAAAGTACACTCCAGTCCAAACCAAAAAATATATATATTTTCTGTGTTTGTGAATTGTGTGCGCAGTTGCCGCACGTGCATCAACAAAGTAGTGCCAAGCGTGCGCCTGTGTCATAAGTAAAGGGCCGGCTAGCTTGACCGTTAAAGGGTGCTGTAACCCCCAAAGTACACTCCAAACCAAATAATAAAATATTTTTTCTGTGTTTGTGAATTGTGTGCGCAGTAGCTGCACGTGCATCAACAAAGTAGTGCCAAGCGTGCACCTGTGTCATAAGTAAAGGGCCGGCTGGCTTGACCGTTAAAGGGTGCTGTAACCCCCAAAGTACACTCCAGTCCAAACCAAAAAAATATATATTTTTTCTGTGTTTGTGAATTGTGTGCGCAGTAGCCGCACGTGCATCAACAAAGTAGTGCCAAGCGTGCGCCTGTGTCATAAGTAAAGGGCTGGCTGGCTTGACCGTTAAAGGGTGCTGTAACCCCCAAAGTACACTCCAAACCAAATAACAAAATATTTTTTCTGTGTTTGTGAATTGTGTGCGCAGTAGCCGCACGTGCATCAACAAAGTAGTGCCAAGCGTGCGCCTGTGTCATAAGTAAAGGGCCGGCTGGCTTGACCGTTAAAGGGTGCTGTAACTCCCAAAGTACACTCCAGTCCAAACCAAAAAAAAAATTATTTTCTGTGTTTGTGAATTGTGTGCGCAGTAGCCGCACATGCATCAACAAAGTAGTGCCAAGCGTGCGCCTGTGTCATAAGTAAAGGGCCGGCTGGCTTGACCGTTAAAGGGTGCTGTAAGTCCCAAAGTACTCTCCAGTCCAAACCAAAAAAAAAAATATTTTGTGTGTTTGTGATTGTGTGCGCAGTAGCCACACGTGCATCAACAAAGTAGTGCCAAGCGTGCGCCTGTGTCATAAGTAAAGGGCCGGCTAGCTTGACCGTTAAAGGGTGCTGTAACCCCCAAAGTACACTCCAAACCAAATAAAAAAATATTTTCTGTGTTTGTGAATTGTGTGCGCAGTAGCCACACGTGCCTCAACAAAGTAGTGCCAAGCGTGCGCCTGTGTCATAAGTAAAGGGCCGGCTAGCTTGACCGTTAAAGGGTGCTGTAACCCCCAAAGTACACTCCAAACCAAATAAAAAAATATTTTCTGTGTTTGTGAATTGTGTGCGCAGTAGCTGCACGTGCATCAACAAAGTAGTGCCAAGCGTGCGCCTGTGTCATAAGTAAAGGGCCAGCTAGCTTGACCGTTAAAGGGTGCTGTAACCCCCAAAGTACACTCCAAACCAAATAAAAAATATTTTCTGTGTTTGTGAATTGTGTGCGCAGTAGCCGCACGTGCATCAACAAAGTAGTGCCAAGCGTGCGCCTGTGTCATAAGTAAATGGCCGGCTGGCTTGACCGTTAAAGGGTGCTGTAACCCCCAAAGTACACTCCAGTCCAAACCAAAAAACAAAATATTTTGTGTGTTTGTGAATTGTGTGCGCAGTAGCCGCACGTGCATCAACAAAGTAGTGCCAAGCGTGCGCCTGTGTCATAAGTAAAGGGCTGGCTGGCCTGACCATTAAAGGGTGCTGTAACCCCCAAAGTACACTCCAAACCAAATAAAAAATATTTTCTGTGTTTGTGAATTGTGTGCGCAGTAGCCACACGTGCATCAACAAAGTTGTGCCAAGCGTGCGCCTGTGTCATAAGTAAAGGGCCGGCTAGCTTGACCGTTAAAGGGTGCTGTAACCCCCAAAGTACACTCCAAACCAAATAATAAAATATTTTTTCTGTGTTTGTGAATTGTGTGCGCAGTAGCTGCACGTGCATCAACAAAGTAGAGCCAAGCGTGCGCCTGTGTCATAAGTAAAGGGCCGGCTGGCTTGACCGTTAAAGGGTGCTGTAACCCCCAAAGTACACTCCAGTCCAAACCAAAAAAAAATATAGTTTGTGTGTTTGAGAATTGTGTGCGCAGTAGCCGCACGTGCATCAACAAAGTAGTGCCAAGAGTGCGCCTGTGTCATAAGAAAAGGGCCGGCTGGCTTGACCGTTAAAGGGTGCTGTAACCCCCAAAGTACACTCCAGTCCAAACCAAAAAAATATATATTTTTTCTGTGTTTGTGAATTGTGTGCGCAGTAGCTGCACGTGCATCAACAAAGTAGTGCCAAGCGTGCGCCTGTGTCATAAGTAAAGGGCCGGCTGGCTTGAACGTTAAAAGGTGCTGTAACCCCCAAAGTACACTCCAAACCAAATAACAAAATATTTTTTCTGTGTTTGTGAATTGTGTGCGCAGTAGCTGCACGTGCATCAACAAAGTAGTGCCAAGCGTGCGCCTGTGTCATAAGTAAAGGGCCGGCTGGCTTGACCATTAAAGGGTGCTGTAACCCCCAAAGTACACTCCAAACCAAATAACAAAATATTTTTTCTGTGTATGTGAATTGTGTGCGCAGTAGCTGCACGTGCATCAACAAAGTAGTGCCAAGCGTGCGCCTGTGTCATAAGTAAAGGGCCGGCTGGCTTGACCGTTAAAGGGTGCTGTAACCCCCAAAGTACACTCCAGTCCAAACCAAAAAAAATATATTTTCTGTGTTTGTGAATTGTGTGCGCAGTTACCGCACGTTCATCAACAAAGTAGTGCCAAGCGTGCTCCTGTGTCATAAGTAAAGGGCCAGCTGGCTTGGCCGTTAAAGGGTGCTGTAACCCCCAAAGTACACTCCAGTCCAAAACAAAAAAAAAAAATATCTTCTGTGTTTGTGAATTGTGTGCGCAGTAGCCGCACGTGCATAAACAGAGTAGTGCCAAGCATGCACCTGTGTCATAAGTAAAGGGCCGGCTGGCTTGACCGTTAAAGGGTGCTGTAACCGCCAAAGTACACTCCAGTCCAAACCAAAAAAAAAAATATTTTCTGTGTTTGTGAATTGTGTGCGCAGTAGCCGCACGTGCATCAACAAAGTAGTGCCAAGCGTGCGCCTGTGTCATAAGTAAAGGGCCGGCTTGCTTGACCGTTAAAGGGTGCTGTAACCCTCAAAGTACACTCCAGTCCAAACCAAAAAAATATATATTTTTTCTGTGTTTGTGAATTGTGTGCGCAGTAGCCGCACGTGCATCAACAAAGTAGTGCCAAGCGTGCGCCTGTGTCATAAGTAAAGGGCCGGCTACGTTGACCGTTAAAGGGTGCTGTAACCCCCAAAGTACACTACAAACCAAATAATAAAATATTTTTTCTGTGTTTGTGAATTGTGTGCGCAGTAGCCGCACGTGCATCAACAAAGTAGTGCCAAGCGTGCGCCTGTGTCATAAGTAAAGGGCCAGCTGGCTTGACCGTTAAAGGGTGCTGTAACCCCCAAAGTACACTCCAAACCAAATAACAAAATATTTTTTCTGTGTTTGTGAATTGTGTGCGCAGTAGCTGCACGTGCATCAACAAATTGCCAAGCGTGCGCCTGTGTCATAAGTAAAGGGCCGGCTGGCTTGACCGTTAAAGGGTGCTGTAACCCCCAAAGTACACTCCAGTCCAAACCAAAAAAAATTATATTTTCTGTGTTTGTGATTGTGTGCGCAGTAGCCACACGTGCATCAACAAAGTAGTGCCAAGCGTGCGCCTGTGTCATAAGTAAAGGGCCGGCTAGCTTGACCGTTAAAGGGTGCTGTAACCCCCAAAGTACACTCCAAACCAAATAAAAAAATATTTTCTGTGTTTGTGAATTGTGTGCGCAGTAGCCACACGTGCATCAACAAAGTAGTGCCAAGCGTGCGCCTGTGTCATAAGTAAAGGGCCGGCTAGCTTGACCGTTAAAGGGTGCTGTAACCCCCAAAGTACACTCCAAACCAAATAAAAAAATATTTTCTGTGTTTGTGAATTGTGTGCGCAGTAGCTGCACGTGCATCAACAAAGTAGTGCCAAGCGTGCGCCTGTGTCATAAGTAAAGGGCCAGCTAGCTTGACCGTTAAAGGGTGCTGTAACCCCCAAAGTACACTCCAAACCAAATAAAAAATATTTTCTGTGTTTGTGAATTGTGTGCGCAGTAGCCGCACGTGCATCAACAAAGTAGTGCCAAGCGTGCGCCTGTGTCATAAGTAAATGGCCGGCTGGCTTGACCGTTAAAGGGTGCTGTAACCCCCAAAGTACACTCCAGTCCAAACCAAAAAAAAAAATTTTTCTTTGTTTTTTTGTGAATTGTGTGCGCAGTAGCCGCACGTGCATCAACAAAGTCGTGCCAAGCGTGCGCCTGTGTCATAAGTAAAGGGCCGGCTGGCCTGACCATTAAAGGGTGCTGTAACCCCCAAAGTACACTCCAAACCAAATAAAAAATATTTTCTGTGTTTGTGAATTGTGTGCGCAGTAGCCACACGTGCATCAACAAAGTAGTGCCAAGCGTGCGCCTGTGTCATAAGTAAAGGGCCGGCTAGCTTGACCGGTAAAGGGTGCTGTAACCCCCAAAGTACACTCCAAACCAAATAATAAAATATTTTTTCTGTGTTTGTGAATTGTGTGCGCAGTAGCTGCACGTGCATCAACAAAGTAGAGCCAAGCGTGCGCCTGTGTCATAAGTAAAGGGCCGGCTGGCTTGACCGTTAAAGGGTGCTGTAACCCCCAAAGTACGCTCCAGTCCAAACCAAAAAAAAAAATAGTTTGTGTGTTTGAGAATTGTGTGCGCAGTAGCCGCAAGTGCATCAACAAAGTAGTGCCAAGAGTGCGCCTGTGTCATAAGAAAAGGGCCGGCTGGCTTGACCGTTAAAGGGTGCTGTAACCCCCAAAGTTCACTCCAGTCCAAACCAAAAAAATATATATTTTTTCTGTGTTTGTGAATTGTGTGCGCAGTAGCTGCACGTGCATCAACAAAGTAGTGCCAAGCGTGCGCCTGTGTCATAAGTAAAGGGCCGGCTGGCTTGAACGATAAAGGGTGCTGTAACCCCCAAAGTACACTCCAAACCAAATAACAAAATATTTTTTCTGTGTTTGTGAATTGTGTGCGCAGTAGCTGCACGTGCATCAACAAAGTAGTGCCAAGCGTGCGCCTGTGTCATAAGTAAAGGGCCGGCTGGCTTGACCGTTAAAGGGTGCTCTAACCCCCAAAGTACACTCCAAACCAAATAACAAAATATTTTTTCTGTGTATGTGAATTGTGTGCGCAGTAGCTGCACGTGCATCAACAAAGTAGTGCCAAGCGTGCGCCTGTGTCATAAGTAAAGGGCCGGCTGGCTTGACCGTTAAAGGGTGCTGTAACCCCCAAAGTACACTCCAGTCCAAACCAAAAAAAAAATATTTTCTGTGTTTGTGAATTGTGAGCGCAGTTACCGCACGTTCATCAACAAAGTAGTGCCAAGCGTGCTCCTGTGTCATAAGTAAAGGGCCAGCTGGCTTGGCCGTTAAAGGGTGCTGTAACCCCCAAAGTACACTCCAGTCCAAACAAAAAAAAATAATATTTTCTGTGTTTGTGAATTGTGTGCGCAGTAGCCGCACGTGCATAAACAGAGTAGTGCCAAGCATGCGCCTGTGTCATAAGTAAAGGGCCGGCTGGCTTGACCGTTAAAGGGTGCTGTAACCGCCAAAGTACACTCCAGTCCAAACCAAAAAAAAAAATATTTTCTGTGTTTGTGAATTGTGTGCGCAGTAGCCGCACGTGCATCAACAAAGTAGTGCCAAGCGTGCGCCTGTGTCATAAGTAAAGGGCCGGCTGGCTTGACCGTTAAAGGGTGCTGTAACCCTCAAAGTACACTCCAGTCCAAACCAAAAAAATATATATTTTTTCTGTGTTTGTGAATTGTGTGCGCAGTAGCCGCACGTGCATCAACAAAGTAGTGCCAAGCGTGCGCCTGTGTCATAAGTAAAGGGCCGGCTGGCTTGACCGTTAAAGGGTGCTGTAACCCCCAAAGTACACTCCAAACCAAATAACAAAATATTTTTTCTGTGTTTGTGAATTGTGTGCGCAGTAGCTGCACGTGCATCAACAAAGTAGTGCCAAGCGTGCGCCTGTGTCATAAGTAAAGGACCGGCTGGCTTGACCGTTAAAGGGTGCTGTAACCCCCAAAGTACACTCTAGTCCAAACCAAAAAAAAAAATATTTTCTGTGTTTGTGAATTGTGTGCGCAGTAGCCGCACGTGCATCAACAAAGTAGTGCCAAGCGTGCGCCTGTGTCATAAGTAAAGGGCCAGCTGGCCTGACCGTTAAAGGGTGCTGTAACCCGCAAAGTACACTCCAAACCAAATAAAAAATATTTTCTGTGTTTGTGAATTGTGTGCGCAGTAGCCACACGTGCATCAACAAAGTAGTGCCAAGCGTGCGCCTGTGTCATAAGTAAAGGGCCGGCTACGTTGACCATTAAAGGGTGCTGTAACCCCCAAAGTACACTACAAACCAAATAATAAAATATTTTTTCTGTGTTTGTGAATTGTGTGCGCAGTAGCCGCACGTGCATCAACAAAGTAGTGCCAAGCATGCGCCTGTGTCATAAGTAAAGGGCCAGCTGGCTTGACCGTTAAAGGGTGCTGTAACCCCCAAAGTACACTCCAAACCAAATAACAAAATATTTTTTCTGTGTTTGTGAATTGTGTGCGCAGTAGCTGCACGTGCATCAACAAAGTGCCAAGCGTGCGCCTGTGTCATAAGTAAAGGGCCGGCTGGCTTGACCGTTAAAGGGTGCTGTAACCCCCAAAGTACACTCCAGTCCAAACCAAAAAAAATTATATTTTCTGTGTTTGTGAATTGTGTGCGCAGTAGCCACACGTGCATCAACAAAGTAGTGCCAAGCGTGCGCCTGTGTCATAAGTAAAGGGCCGGCTGGCTTGACTGTTAAAGGGTGCTGTAACTCCCAAAGTACACTCCAGTCCAAACCAAAAAAAATATATATTTTCTGTGTTTGTGAATTGTGTGCGCAGTAGCCGCACGTGCATCAACAAAGTAGTGCCAAGCGTGCGCCTGTGTCATAAGTAAAGGGCCGGCTGGCTTGACCGTTAAAGGGTGCTGTAACTCCCAAAGTACACTCCAGTCCAAACCAAAAAAAATAATATTTTGTGTGTTTGTGAATTGTGTGCGCAGTAGCCGCACGTGCATCAACAAACTAGTGCCAAGCGTGCGCCTGTGTCATAAGTAAAGGGCCGGCTGGCCTGACCGTTAAAGGGTGCTGTAACCCCCAAAATACACTCCAAACCAAATAAAAAATATTTTCTGTGTTTGTGAATTGTGTGCGCTGTAGCCACACGTGCATCAACAAAGTAGTGCCAAGCGTGCGCCTGTGTCATAAGTAAAGGGCCGGCAGGCTTGACCGTTAAAGGGTGCTGTAACCCCCAAAGTACACTCCAGTCCAAAATAAAAAAAATTATATTTTCTGTGTTTGTGAATTGTGTGCGCAGTAGCCGCACGTGCATCAACAAAGTAGAGCCAAGCATGCGCCTGTGTCGTAATTAAAGGGCCGGCTGGCTTGACCGTTAAAGGGTGCTGTAACCCCCAAAGTACACTCCAGTCCAAACCAAAAAAATATATATTTTTTCTGTGTTTGTGAATTGTGTGCGCAGTAGCCGCACGTGCATAAACAAAGTAGTGCCAAGCGTGCGCCTGTGTCATAAGTAAAGGGCCGGCTGGCTTGACCGTTAAAGGGTGCTGTAACCCCTAAAGTACACTCCAGTCCAAAATAAAAAAAATTATATTTTCTGTGTTTGTGAATTGTGTGCGCAGTAGCCACACGTGCATCAACAAAGTAGTGCCAAGCGTGCGCTTGTGTCATAAGTAAAGGGCCGGCTAGCTTGACCGTTAAAGGGTGCTGTAACCCCCAAAGTACACTCCAAACCAAATAATAAAATATTTTTTCTGTGTTTGTGAATTGTGTGCGCAGTAGCTGCACGTGCATCAACAAAGTAGTGCCAAGCGTGCGCCTGTGTCATAAGTAAAGGGCCGGCTGGCTTGACCGTTAAAGGGTGCTGTAACTCCCAAAGTACACTCCAGTCCAAACCAAAAAAAAAAAAAATTTCTGTGTTTGTGAATTGTGTGCGCAGTAGCAGCACGTGCATCAACAAAGTAGTGCCAAGCGTGCGCCTGTGTCATAAGTAAAGGGCCGGCTTGCTTGACCGTTAAAGGGTGCTGTAACCCCCAAAGTACACTCCAAACCAAATAATAAAATATTTTTTCTGTGTTTGTGAATTGTGTGCGCAGTAGCTGCACGTGCATCAACAAAGTAGTGCCAAGCGTGCGCCTGTGTCATAAGTAAAGGGCCGGCTGGCTTGACCGTTAAAGGGAGCTGTAACCCCCAAAGTACACTCCAGTCCAAACCAAAAAAAAAAATAGTTTGTGTGTTTGTGAATTGTGTGCGCAGTAGCCGCACGTGCATCAACAAAGTAGTGCCAAGCGTGCGCCTGTGTCATAAGAAAAGGGCCGGCTGGCTTGACCGTTAAAGGGTGCTGTAACCCCCAAAGTACACTCCAGTCCAAACCAAAAAAAAAAATATTTTTTCTGTGTTTGTGAATTGTGTGCGCAGTAGCTGCACGTGCATCAACAAAGTAGTGCCAAGCGTGCACCTGTCTCATAAGTAAAGGGCCGGCTGGCTTGACCGTTAAAGGGTGCTGTAACCCCCAAAGTACACTCCAAACCAAATAACAAAATATTTTTTCTGTTTGTGAATTGTGTGCGCAGTAGCTGCACGTGCATCAACAAAGTAGTGCCAAGCGTGCGCCTGTGTCATAAGTAAAGGACCGGCTGGCTTGACCGTTAAAGGGTGCTGTAAACGCCAAAGTACACTGCAGTCCAAACCAAAAAAAAAAATATTTTCTGTGTTTGTGAATTGTGTGCGCAGTAGCTGCACGTGCATCAACAAAGTAGTGCCAAGCGTTCGCCTGTGTCATAAGTAAAGGACCGGCTGGCTTGACCGTTAAAGGGTGCTGTAACCGCCAAAGTACACTGCAGTCCAAACCAAAAAAATATATATTTTCTGTGTTTGTGAATTGTGTGCGCAGTAGCCGCACGTGCATCAACAAAGTAGTGCCAAGCGTGCGCCTGTGTCATAAGTAAAGGGCCGGCTGGCTTGACCGTTAAAGGGTGCTGTAACCCCCAAAGTACACTCCAGTCCAAACCAAAAAAATATATATTTTTTCTGTGTTTGTGAATTGTGTGCGCAGTAGCCGCACGTGCATCAACAAAGTAGTGCCAAGCGTGCGCCTGTGTCATAAGTAAAGGGCTGGCTGGCTTGACCGTTAAAGGGTGCTGTAACCCCCAAAGTACACTCCAAACCAAATAACAAAATATTTTTTCTGTGTTTGTGAATTGTGTGCGCAGTAGCTGCACGTGCATCAACAAAGTAGAGCCAAGCGTGCGCCTGTGTCATAAGTAAAGGGCCGGCTGGCTTGACCGTTAAAGGGTGCTGTAACCCCCAAAGTACACTCCAGTCAAAACCAAAAAAAATTATATTTTCTGTGTTTGTGAATTGTGTGCGCAGTAGCCGCACGTGCATCAACAAAGTAGTGCCAAGCGTGCGCCTGTGTCATAAGTAAAGGGCCGGCTGGCTTGACCGTTAATGGGTGCTGTAACCCCCAAAGTACGCTCCAGTCCAAACCAAAAAAAATAATATTTTCTGTGTTTGTGAATTGTGTGCGCAGTAGCCACACGTGCATCAACAAAGTAGTGCCAAGCGTGCGCCTGTGTCATAAGTAAAGGGCCGGCTGGCTTGACCGTTAAAGGGTGCTGTAACTCCCAAAGTACACTCCAGTCCAAACCAAAAAAAAAAAATATTTTCTGTGTTTGTGAATTTTGTGCGCAGTTGCCGCACGTGCATCAACAAAGTACTGCCAAGCGTGCGCCTGTGTCATAAGTAAAGGACCGGCTGGCTTGACCGTTAAAGGGTGCTGTAACCCCCAAAGTACACTCCAGTCCAAACCAAAAAAAAAAATATTTTCTGTGTTTGTGAATTGTGTGCGCAGTAGCCGCACGTGCATCAACAAAGTAGTGCCAAGCGTGTGCCTGTGTCATAAGTAAAGGGCCAGCTGGCCTGACCGTTAAAGGGTGCTGTAACCCCCAAAGTACACTCCAAACCAAATAAAAAATATTTTCTGTGTTTCTGAATTGTGTGCGCAGTAGCCACACGTGCATCAACAAAGTAGTGCCAAGCGTGCACCTGTGTCATAAGTAAAGGGCCGGCTAGCTTTACCGTTAAAGGGTGCTGTAACCCCCAAAGTACACTCCAAACCAAATAATACAATATTTTTTCTGTGTTTGTGAATTGTGTGCGCAGTAGCTGCACGTGCATCAACATAGTAGTGCCAAGCGTGCGCCTGTGTCATAAGTAAAGGGCCGGCTGGCTTGACCGTTAAAGGGTGCTGTAACCCCCAAAGTACACTCCAAACCAAATAAAAAATATTTTCTGTGTTTGTGAATTGTGTGCGCAGTAGCCACACGTGCATCAACAAAGTAGTGCCAAGCGTGCGCCTGTGTCATAAGTAAAGGGCCGGCTAGCTTGACCATTAAAGGGTGCTGTAACCCCCAAAGTACACTCCAAACCAAATAATAAAATATTTTTTCTGTGTTTGTGAATTGTGTGCGCAGTAGCTGCACGTGCATCAACAAAGTAGTGCCAAGCGTGCGCCTGTGTCATAAGTGAAGGGCCGGCTGGCTTGACCGTTAAAGGGTGCTGTAACCCCCAAAGTACACTCCAGTCCAAACCAAAAAAAAAATATTTTCTGTGTTTGTGAATTGTTTGCGCAGTAGCCGCACGTGCATCAACAAAGTAGTGCCAAGCTTGCGCCTGTGTCATAAGTAAAGGGCCGGCTGGCTTGACCGTTAAAGGGTGCTGTAACCCCCAAAGTACACTCCAAACCAAATAACAAAATATTTTTTCTGTGTTTGTGAATTGTGTGCGCAGTAGCTGCACGTGCATCAACAAAGTAGTGCCAAGCGTGCGCCTGTGTCATAAGTAAAGGGCTGGCTGGCTTGACCGTTAAAGGGTGCAGTAACTCCCAAAGTACACTCCAGTCCAAACCAAAAAAAAAAATATTTTGTGTGTTTGTGAATTGTGTGCGCAGTAGCCACACGTGCATCAACAAAGTAGTGCCAAGCGTGCGCCTGTGTCATAAGTAAAGGGCCGGCTAGCTTGACCGTTAAAGGGTGCTGTAACCCCCAAAGTACACTCCAAACCAAATAATAAAATATTTTTTCTGTGTTTGTGAATTGTGTGCGCAGTAGCCGCATGTGCATCAACAAAGTAGTGCCAAGCGTGCGCCTGTGTCATAAGTAAAGGGCCGGCTGGCTTGACCGTTAAAGGGTGCTGTAACTCCCAAAAAACACTCCAGTCCAAACCAAAAAAAAAAATATTTTGTGTTTGTGAATTGTGTGCGCAGTAGCCACACGTGCATCAACAAAGTAGTGCCAAGCGTGCGCCTGTGTCATAAGTAAAGGGCCGGCTAGCTTGACCGTTAAAGGGTGCTGTAACCCCCAAAGTACACTCCAAACCAAATAATAAAATATTTTTTCTGTGTTTGTTAATTGTGTGCGCAGTAGCTGCACGTGCATCAACAAAGTAGTGCCAAGCGTGCGCCTGTGTCATAAGTAAAGGGCCGGCTGGCTTGAGCGTTAAAGGGTGCTGTAACTCCCAAAGTACACTCCAGTCCAAACCAAAAAAAAAATATATTTTCTGTGTTTGTGAATTGTGTGCGCAGTAGCCACACGTGCATCAACAAAGTAGTGCCAAGCGTGCGCCTTTGTCATAAGTAAAGGGCCGGCTGGCTTGACCGTTAAAGGGTGCTGTAACCCCCAAAGTACACTCCAGTCCAAACCAAAAAAATATATATTTTGTGTGTTTGTGAATTGTGTGCGCAGTAGCCGCACGTGCATCAACAAAGTAGTGCCAAGCGTGCGCCTGTGTCATAAGTAAAGGGCCGGCTGGCCTGACCGTTAAAGGGTGCTGTAACCCCCAAAGTACACTCCAAACCAAATAAAAAATATTTTCTGTGTTTGTGAATTGTGTGCGCAGTAGCCACACGTGCATCAACAAAGTAGTGCCAAGCGTGCGCCTGTGTCATAAGTAAAGGGCCGGCTGGCTTGACCGTTAAAGGGTGCTGTAACCCCCAAAGTACACTCCAGTCCAAACCAAAAAAAAAAATAGTTTGTGTGTTTGAGAATTGTGTGCGCAGTAGCCGCACGTGCATCAACAAAGTAGTGCCAAGCGTGCGCCTGTGTCATAAGAAAAGGGCCGGCTGGCTTGACCGTTAAAGGGTGCTGTAACCCCCAAAGTACACTCCAGTCCAAACCAAAAAAATATATATTTTTTCTGTGTTTGTGAATTGTGTGCGCAGTAGCTGCACGTGCATCAACAAAGTAGTGCCAAGCGTGCGCCTGTGTCATAAGTAAAGGGCCGGCTGGCTTGACCGTTAAAGGGTGCTGTAACCCCCAAAGTACACTCCAAACCAAATAACAAAATATTTTTTCTGTGTTTGTGAATTGTGTGGGCAGTAGCTGCATGTGCATCAACAAAGTAGTGCCAAGCGTGCGCCTGTGTCATAAGTAAAGGGCCAGCTGGCTTGACCATTAAAGGGTGCTGTAACCCCCAAAGTACACTCCAAACCAAATAACAAAATATTTTTTCTGTGTTTGTGAATTGTGTGCGCAGTAGCTGCACGTGCATCAACAAAGTAGTGCCAAGCGTGCGCCTGTGTCATAAGTAAAGGGCCGGCTGGCTTGACCATTAAAGGGTGCTGTAACCCCCAAAGTACACTCCAGTCCAAACCAAAAAAAAAATATTTTCTGTGTTTGTGAATTGTGTGCGCAGTTACCGCACGTTCATCAACAAAGTAGTGCCAAGCGTGCTCCTGTGTCATAAGTAAAGGACCAGCTGGCTTGACCGTTAAAGGGTGCTGTAACCCCCAAAGTACACTCCAGTCCAAACCAAAAAAAAAAATATTTTCTGTGTTTGTGAATTGTGTGCGCAGTTGCCGCACGTGCATCAACAAAGTAGTGCCAAGCGTGCGCCTGTGTCATAAGTAAAGGGCCGGCTGGCCTGACCGTTAAAGGGTGCTGTAACCCCCAAAGTACACTCCAAACCAAATAAAAAATATTTTCTGTGTTTATGAATTGTGTGCGCAGTAGCCACACGTGCATCAACAAAGTAGTGCCAAGCGTGCGCCTGTGTCATAAGTAAAGGGCCGGCTACGTTGACCGTTAAAGGGTGCTGTAACCCCCAAAGTACACTACAAACCAAATAATAAAATATTTTTTCTGTGTTTGTGAATTGTGTGCGCAGTAGCCGCACGTGCATCAACAAAGTAGGGCCAAGCGTGCGCCTGTGTCATAAGTAAAGGGCCGGCTGGCTTGACCGTTAAAGGGTGCTGTAACCCCCAAAGTACACTCCAGTCCAAACCAAAAAAAAAATATTTTCTGTGTTTGTGAATTGTTTGCGCAGTAGCCGCACGTGCATCAACAAAGTAGTGCCAAGCTTGCGCCTGTGTCATAAGTAAAGGGCCGGCTGGCTTGACCGTTAAAGGGTGCTGTAACCCCCAAAGTACACTCCAAACCAAATAACAAAATATTTTTTCTGTGTTTGTGAATTGTGTGCGCAGTAGCTGCACGTGCATCAACAAAGTAGTGCCAAGCATGCGCCTGTGTCATAAGTAAAGGGCCGGCTGGCTTGACCGTTAAAGGGTGCTGTAACTCCCAAAGTACACTCCAGTCCAAACCAAAAAAAAAAATATTTTGTGTGTTTGTGAATTGTGTGCGCAGTAGCCACACGTGCATCAACAAAGTAGTGCCAAGCGTGCGCCTGTGTCATAAGTAAAGTGCCGGCTAGCTTGACCGATAAAGGGTGCTGTAACCCCCAAAGTACACTCCAAACCAAATAATAAAATATTTTTTCTGTGTTTGTGAATTGTGTGCGCAGTAGCCGCATGTGCATCAACAAAGTAGTGCCAAGCGTGCGCCTGTGTCATAAGTAAAGGGCCGGCTGGCTTGACCGTTAAAGGGTGCTGTAACTCCCAAAAAACACTCCAGTCCAAACCAAAAAAAAAAATATTTTGTGTGTTTGTGAATTGTGTGCGCAGTAGCCACACGTGCATCAACAAAGTAGTGCCAAGCGTGCGCCTGTGTCATAAGTAAAGGGCCGGCTAGCTTGACCGTTAAAGGGTGCTGTAACCCCCAAAGTACACTCCAAACCAAATAATAAAATATTTTTTCTGTGTTTGTTAATTGTGTGCGCAGTAGCTGCACGTGCATCAACAAAGTAGTGCCAAGCGTGCGCCTGTGTCATAAGTAAAGGGCCGGCTGGCTTGACCGTTAAAGGGTGCTGTAACTCCCAAAGTACACTCCAGTCCAAACCAAAAAAAAAAAATATTTTCTGTGTTTGTGAATTGTGTGCGCAGTAGCCACACGTGCATCAACAAAGTAGTGCCAAGCGTGCGCCTGTGTCATAAGTAAAGGGCTGGCTGGCTTGACCGTTAAAGGGTGCTGTAACCCCCAAAGTACACTCCAGTCCAAACCAAAAAAATATATATTTTGTGTGTTTGTGAATTGTGTGCGCAGTAGCCGCACGTGCATCAACAAAGTAGTGCCAAGCGTGCGCCTGTGTCATAAGTAAAGGGCCGGCTGGCCTGACCGTTAAAGGGTGCTGTAACCCCCAAAGTACACTCCTAACCAAATAAAAAATATTTTCTGTGTTTGTGAATTGTGTGCGCAGTAGCCACACGTGCATCAATAAAGTAGTGCCAAGCGTGCGCCTGTGTCATAAGTAAAGGGCCGGCTGGCTTGACCGTTAAAGGGTGCTGTAACCCCCAAAGTACACTCCAGTCCAAACCAAAAAAAAAAATAGTTTGTGTGTTTGAGAATTGTGTGCGCAGTAGCCGCACGTGCATCAACAAAGTAGTGCCAAGCGTGCGCCTGTGTCATAAGAAAAGGGCCAGCTGGCTTGACCGTTAAAGGGTGCTGTAACCCCCAAAATACACTCCAAACCAAATAACAAAATATTTTTTCTGTGTTTGTGAATTGTGTGCGCAGTAGCTGCATGTGCATCAACAAAGTAGTGCCAAGCGTGCGCCTGTGTCATAAGTAAAGGGCCAGCTGGCTTAACCATTAAAGGGTGCTGTAACCCCCAAAGTACACTCCAAACCAAATAACAAAATATTTTTTCTGTGTTTGTGAATTGTGTGCACAGTAGCTGCACGTGCATCAACAAAGTAGTGCCAAGCGTGCGCCTGTGTCATAAGTAAAGGGCCGGCTGGCTTGACCATTAAAGGGTGCTGTAACCCCCAAAGTACACTCCAGTCCAAACCAAAAAAAAAATATTTTCTGTGTTTGTGAATTGTGTGCGCAGTTACCGCACGTTCATCAACAAAGTAGTGCCAAGCGTGCTCCTGTGTCATAAGTAAAGGACCGGCTGGCTTGACCGTTAAAGGGTGCTGTAACCCCCAAAGTACACTCCAGTCCAAACCAAAAAAAAAAATATTTTCTGTGTTTGTGAATTGTGTGCGCAGTTGCCGCACGTGCATCAACAAAGTAGTGCCAAGCGTGCGCCTGTGTCATAAGTAAAGGGCCGGCTGGCCTGACCGTTAAAGGGTGCTGTAACCCCCAAAGTACACTCCAAACCAAATAAAAAATATTTTCTGTGTTTATGAATTGTGTGCGCAGTAGCCACACGTGCATCAACAAAGTAGTGCCAAGCGTGCGCCTGTGTCATAAGTAAAGGGCCGGCTACGTTGACCATTAAAGGGTGCTGTAACCCCCAAAGTACACTACAAACCAAATAATAAAATATTTTTTCTGTGTTTGTGAATTGTGTGCGCAGTAGCCGCACGTGCATCAACAAAGTAGGGCCAAGCGTGCGCCTGTGTCATAAGTAAAGGGCCGGCTGGCTTGACCGTTAAAGGGTGCTGTAACCCCCAAAGTACACTCCAGTCCAAACAAAAAAAAAATTATTTTCTGTGTTTGTGAATTGTGTGCGCAGAAGCCACACGTGCATAAACAAAGTAGTGCTAAGCGTGCACCTGTGTCATAAGTAAAGGGCCGGCTGGCTTGACCGTTAAAGGGTGCTGTAACCCCCAAAGTACACTCCAAACCAAATAACAAAATATTTTTTCTGTGTTTGTGAATTGTGTGCGCAGTAGCCACACGTGCATCAACAAAGAAGTGCCAAGCGTGCGCCTGTGTCATAAGTAAAGGGCCGGCTGGCTTGACTGTTAAAGGGTGCTGTAACTCCCAAAGTACACTCCAGTCCAATCCAAAAAAAATATACATTTTCTGTGTTTGTGAATTGTGTGCGCAGTAGCCGCACGTGCATCAACATAGTAGTGCCAAGCGTGCGCATGTGTCATAAGTAAAGGGCCGGCTGGCTTGACCGTTAAAGGGTGCTGTAACTCCCAAACTACACTCCAGTCCAAACCAAAAAAAAAAATATTTTGTGTGTTTGTGAATTGTGTGCGCAGTAGCCGCACGTGCATCAACATAGTAGTGCCAAGCGTGCGCCTGTGTCATAAGTAAAGGGCCAGCTGGCCTGACCATTATAGGGTGCTGTAACCCCCAAAGTACACTCCAAACCAAATAAAAAATATTTTCTGTGTTTGTGAATTGTGTGCGCTGTAGCCACACGTGCATCAACAAAGTAGTGCCAAGCGTGCGCCTGTGTCATAAGTAAAGGGCCGGCTAGCTTGACCGTTAAAGGGTGCTGTAACCCCCAAAGTACACTCCAAACCAAATAATAAATTATTTTTTCTGTGTTTGTGAATTGTGTGCGCAGTAGCTGCACGTGCATCAACAAAGTAGTGCCAAGCGTGCGCCTGTGTCATAAGAAAAGGGCCGGCTGGCTTTACCGTTAAAGGGTGCTGTAACCCCCAAAGTACACTCCAGTCCAAACCAAAAAAAAATATATTTTTTCTGTGTTTGTGAATTGTGTGCGCAGTAGCTGCACGTGCATCAACAAAGTATTGCCAAGCGTGCGCCTGTGTCATAAGTAAAGGGCTGGCTGGCTTGACCGTTAAAGGGTGCTGTAACCCCCAAAGTACACTCCAAACCAAATAACAAAATATTTTTTCTGTGTTTGTGAATTGTGTGCGCAGTAGCTGCACGTGCATCAACAAAGTAGTGCCAAGCGTGCGCCTGTGTCATAAGTAAAGGGCCGGCTGGCTTGACCGTTAAAGGGTGCTGTAACCCCCAAAGTACACTCCAGTCGAAACCAAAAAAAATTATATTTTCTGTGTTTGTGAATTGTGTGCGCAGTAGCCGCACGTGCATCAACAAAGTAGTGCCAAGCGTGCGCCTGTGTCATAAGTAAAGGGCCGGCTGGCTTGACCGTTAAAGGGTGCTGTAACCCCCAAAGTACACTCCAGTGCAAACCAAAAAAAATAATATTTTCTGTGTTTGTGAATTGTGTGCGCAGTAGCCACACGTGCATCAACAAAGTAGTGCCAAGCGTGCGCCTGTGTCATAAGTAAAGGGCCGGCTGGCTTGACCGTTAAAGGGTGCTGTAACTCCCAAAGTACACTCCAGTCCAAACCAAAAAAAAAATAATATTTTCTGTGTTTGTGAATTGTGTGCGCAGTAGCTGCACGTGCATCAACAAAGTACTGCCAAGCGTGCGCCTGTGTCATAAGTAAAGGACCAGCTGGCTTGACCGTTAAAGGGTGCTGTAACCCCCAAAGTACACTCCAGTCCAAACCAAAAAAAAAATATTTTCTGTGTTTGTGAATTGTGTGCGCAGTAGCCGCACGTGCATCAACAAAGTAGTGCCAAGCGTGTGCCTGTGTCATAAGTAAAGGGCCAGCTGGCCTGACCGTTAAAGGGTGCTGTAACCCCCAAAGTACACTCCAAACCAAATAAAAAATATTTTCTGTGTTTCTGAATTGTGTGCGCAGTAGCCACACGTGCATCAACAAAGTAGTGCCAAGCGTGCACCTGTGTCATAAGTAAAGGGCCGGCTAGCTTGACCGTTAAAGGGTGCTGTAACCCCCAAAGTACACTCCAAACCAAATAATAAAATATTTTTTCTGTGTTTGTGAATTGTGTGCGCAGTAGCTGCACGTGCATCAACAAAGTAGTGCCAAGCGTGCGCCTGTGTCATAAGTAAAGGGCCGGCTGGCTTGACCGTTAAAGGGTGCTGTAACCCCCAAAGTACACTCCAGTCCAAACCAAAAAAAAAATATTTTCTGTGTTTGTGAATTGTTTGCGCAGTAGCCGCACATGCATCAACAAAGTAGTGCCAAGCTTGCGCCTGTGTCATAAGTAAAGGGCCGGCTGGCTTGACCGTTAAAGGGTGCTGTAACCCCCAAAGTACACTCCAAACCAAATAACAAAATATTTTTTCTGTGTTTGTGAATTGTGTGCGCAGTACCTGCACGTGCATCAACAAAGTAGTGCCAAGCGTGCGCCTGTGTCATAAGTAAAGGGCTGGCTGGCTTGACCATTAAAGGGTGCTGTAACCCCCAAAGTACACTCCAGTCGAAACCAAAAAAAATTATATTTTCTGTGTTTGTGAATTGTGTGCGCAGTAGCCGCACGTGCATCAACAAAGTAGTGCCAAGCGTGCGCCTGTGTCATAAGTAAAGGGCCGGCTGGCTTGACCGTTAAAGGGTGCTGTAACCCCCAAAGTACACTCCAGTGCAAACCAAAAAAAATAATATTTTCTGTGTTTGTGAATTGTGTGCGCAGTAGCCACACGTGCATCAACAAAGTAGTGCCAAGCGTGCGCCTGTGTCATAAGTAAAGGGCCGGCTGGCTTGACCGTTAAAGGGTGCTGTAACTCCCAAAGTACACTCCAGTCCAAACCAAAAAAAAAATAATATTTTCTGTGTTTGTGAATTGTGTGCGCAGTAGCTGCACGTGCATCAACAAAGTACTGCCAAGCGTGCGCCTGTGTCATAAGTAAAGGACCAGCTGGCTTGACCGCTAAAGGGTGCTGTAACCCCCAAAGTACACTCCAGTCCAAACCAAAAAAAAAATATTTTCTGTGTTTGTGAATTGTGTGCGCAGTAGCCGCACGTGCATCAACAAAGTAGTGCCAAGCGTGTGCCTGTGTCATAAGTAAAGGGCCAGCTGGCCTGACCGTTAAAGGGTGCTGTAACCCCCAAAGTACACTCCAAACCAAATAAAAAATATTTTCTGTGTTTCTGAATTGTGTGCGCAGTAGCCACACGTGCATCAACAAAGTAGTGCCAAGCGTGCACCTGTGTCATAAGTAAAGGGCCGGCTAGCTTGACCGTTAAAGGGTGCTGTAACCCCCAAAGTACACTCCAAACCAAATAATAAAATATTTTTTCTGTGTTTGTGAATTGTGTGCGCAGTAGCTGCACGTGCATCAACAAAGTAGTGCCAAGCGTGCGCCTGTGTCATAAGTAAAGGGCCGGCTGGCTTGACCGTTAAAGGGTGCTGTAACCCCCAAAGTACACTCCAGTCCAAACCAAAAAATAAAATATTTTCTGTGTTTGTGAATTGTTTGCGCAGTAGCCGCACATGCATCAACAAAGTAGTGCCAAGCTTGCGCCTGTGTCATAAGTAAAGGGCCGGCTGGCTTGACCGTTAAAGGGTGCTGTAACCCCCAAAGTACACTCCAAACCAAATAACAAAATATTTTTTCTGTGTTTGTGAATTGTGTGCGCAGTACCTGCACGTGCATCAACAAAGTAGTGCCAAGCGTGCGCCTGTGTCATAAGTAAAGGGCTGGCTGGCTTGACCATTAAAGGGTGCTGTAACTCCCAAAGTACACTCCAGTCCAAACAAAAAAAAAAAATTTCTGTGTTTGTGAATTGTGTACGCAGTAGCCGCACGTGCATCAACAAAGTAGTGCCAAGCGTGCGCCTGTGTCATAAGTAAAGGGCCGACTGGCTTGACCGTTAAAGGGTGCTGTAACTCCCAAAGTACACTCCAGTCCAAACCAAAAAAAAAAATATTTTGTGTGTTTGTGGATTGTGTGCGCAGTAGCCACACGTGCATCAACAAAGTAGTGCCAAGCGTGCGCCTGTGTCATAAGTAAAGGGCCGGCTAGCTTGACCGTTAAAGGGTGCTGTAACCCCCAAAGTACACTCCAAACCAAATAATAAAATATTTTTTCTGTGTTTGTGAATTGTGTGCGCAGTAGCCGCATGTGCATCAACAAAGTAGTGCCAAGCGTGCGCCTGTGTCAAAAGTAAAAGGGCCGGCTGGCTTGACCGTTAAAGGGTGCTGTAACTCCCAAAAAACACTTCAGTCAAAACCAAAAAAAAATATATTTTGTGTGTTTGTGAATTGTGTGCGCAGTAGCCACACGTGCATCAACAAAGTAGTGCCAAGCGTGCGCCTGTGTCATAAGTAAAGGGCCGGCTAGCTTGACCGTTAAAGGGTGCTGTAACCCCCAAAGTACACTCCAAACCAAATAATAAAATATTTTTTCTGTGTTTGTGAATTGTGTGCACAGTAGCTGCACGTGCATCAACAAAGTAGTGCCAAGCGTGCGCCTGTGTCATAAGTAAAGGGCCGGCTGGCTTGACCGTTAAAGGGTGCTGTAACTCCCAAAGTACACTCCAGTCCAAACAAAAAAAAAAATATTTTCTGTGTTTGTGAATTGTGTGCGCAGTAGCCACACGTGCATCAACAAAGTAGTGCCAAGCGTGCGCCTGTGTCATAAGTAAAGGGCCGGCTGGCTTGACCGTTAAAGGGTGCTGTAACCTCCAAAGTACACTCCAGTCCAAACCAAAAAAAAAAATATTTTGTGTGTTTGTGAATTGTGTGCGCAGTAGCCGCACGTGCATCAACAAAGTAGTGCCAAGCGTGCGCCTGTGTCATAAGTAAAGGGCTGGCTGGCCTGACCGTTAAAGGGTGCTGTAACCCCCAAAGTACACTCCAAACCAAATAAAAAATATTTTCTGTGTTTGTGAATTGTGTGCGCAGTAGCCACATGTGCATCAACAAAGTAGTGCCAAGCGTGCGCCTGTGTCATAAGTAAAGGGCCGGCTAGCTTGACCGTTAAAGGGTGCTGTAACCCCCAAAGTACACTCCAAACCAAATAATAAAATATTTTTTCTGTGTTTGTGAATTGTGTGCGCAGTAGCTGCACGTGCATCAACAAAGTAGTGCCAAGCGAGCGCCTGTGTCATAAGTAAAGGGCCGGCTGGCTAGACCGTTAAAGGGTGCTGTAACCCCCAAAGTACACTCCAGTACAAACCAAAAAAAAAAATATTTTGTGTGTTTGTGAATTGTGTGCGCAGTAGCCGCACGTGCATCAACAAAGTAGTGCCAAGCGTGCGCCTGTGTCATAAGAAAAGGGCCGGCTGGCTTGACCGTTAAAGGGTGCTGTAACCCCCAAAGTACACTCCAGTCCAAACCAAAAAAATATATATTTTTTCTGTGTTTGTGAATTGTGTGCGCAGTAGCCGCACGTGCATCAACAAAGTAGTGCCAAGCGTGCGCCTGTGTCATAAGTAAATGGCCGGCTGGCTTGACCGTTAAAGGGTGCTGTAACCCCCAAAGTACTCTCCAGTCCAAACCAAAAAAAAAAATATTTTGTGTGTTTGTGAATTGTGTGCGCAGTAGCCGCACGTGCATCAACAAAGTAGTGCCAAGCGTGCGCCTGTGTCATAAGTAAAGGGCCAGCTGGCCTGACCGTTAAAGGGTGCTGTAACCCCCAAAGTACACTCCAAACCAAACAAAAAATATTTTCTGTGTTTGTGAATTGTGTGCGCAGTAGCCACACGTGCATCAACAAAGTAGTGCCAAGCGTGCGCCTGTGTCATAAGTAAAGGTCCGGCTAGCTTGACCGTTAAAGGGTGCTGTAACCCCCAAAGTACACTCCAAACCAAATAATAAAATATTTTTCTGTGTTTGTGAATTGTGTACGCAGTAGCTGCACGTGCATCAACAAAGTAGTGCCAAGCGTGCGCCTGTGTCATAAGTAAAGGGCCGGCTGGCTTGACCGTTAAAAGGTGCTGTAACCCCGAAAGTTCACTCCAGTCCAAACCAAAAAAAAAAATAGTTTGTGTGTTTGAGAATTATGTGCGCAGTAGCCGCACGTGCATCAACAAAGTAGTGCCAAGCGTGAGCCTGTGTCATAAGAAAAGGGCCGGCTGGCTTGACCGTTAAAGGGTGCTGTAACCCACAAAGTACACTCCAGTCCAAACCAAAAAAATATATATTTTTTCTGTGTTTGTGAATTGTGTGCGCAGTAGCTGCACGTGCATCAACAAAGTAGTGCCAAGCGTGCGCCTGTGTCATAAGTAAAGGGCCGGCTGGCTTGACCGTTAAAGGGTGCTGTAACCCACAAAGTACACTCCAAACCAAATAACAAAATATTTTTTCTGTGTTTGTGAATTGTGTGCGCAGTAGCTGCACGTGCATCAACAAAGTAGTGCCAAGCGTGCGCCTGTGTCATAAGTAAAGGGCCAGCTGGCTTGACCATTAAAGGGTGCTGTAATCCCCAAAGTACACTCCAAACCAAATAACAAAATATTTTTTCTGTGTTTGTGAATTGTGCGCGCAGTAGCTGCACGTGCATCAACAAAGTAGTGCCAAGCGTGCGCCTGTGTCATAAGTAAAGGGCTGGCTGGCTTGACCGTTAAAGGGTGCTGTAACCCCCAAAGTACACTCCAGTCCAAACCAAAAAAATATATATTTTTTCTGTGTTTGTGAATTGTGTGCGCAGTAGCTGCACGTGCATCAACAAAGTAGTGCCAAGCGTGCGCCTGTGTCATAAGTAAAGGACCGGCTGGCTTGACCGTTAAAGGGTGCTGTAACCCCCAAAGTACACTCCAAACCAAATAAAAAATATTTTCTGTGTTTGTGAATTGTGTGCGCAGTAGCCACACGTGCATCAACAAAGTAGTGCCAAGCGTGCGCCTGTGTCATAAGTAAAGGGCCGGCTGGCTTGACCGTTAAAGGGTGCTGTAACCCCCAAAGTACACTCCAGTCCAAACCAAAAAAAAAAATAGTTTGTGTGTTTGAGAATTGTGTGCGCAGTAGCCGCACGTGCATCAACAAAGTAGTGCCAAGCGTGCGCCTGTGTCATAAGAAAAGGGCCGGCTGGCTTGACCGTTAAAAGGTGCTGTAACCCCCAAAGTACACTCCAGTCCAAACCAAAAAAATATATATTTTTTCTGTGTTTGTGAATTGTGTGCGCAGTAGCTGCACGTGCATCAACAAAGTAGTGCCAAGCGTGCGCCTGTGTCATAAGTAAAGGGCCGGCTGGCTTGACCGTTAAAGGGTGCTGTAACCCCCAAAGTACACTCCAAACCAAATAACAAAATATTTTTTCTGTGTTTGTGAATTGTGTGCGCAGTAGCTGCATGTGCATCAACAAAGTAGTGCCAAGCGTGCGCCTGTGTCATAAGTAAAGGGCCAGCTGGCTTGACCATTAAAGGGTGCTGTAACCCCCAAAGTACACTCCAAACCAAATAACAAAATATTTTTTCTGTGTTTGTGAATTGTGTGCGCAGTAGCTGCACGTGCATCAACAAAGTAGTGCCAAGCGTGCGCCTGTGTCATAAGTAAAGGGCCGGCTGGCTTGACCATTAAAGGGTGCTGTAACCCCCAAAGTACACTCCAGTCCAAACCAAAAAAAAAATATTTTCTGTGTTAGTGAATTGTGTGCGCAGTTACCGCACGTTCATCAACAAAGTAGTGCCAAGCGTGCTCCTGTGTCATAAGTAAAGGACCGGCTGGCTTGACCGTTAAAGGGTGCTGTAACCCCCAAAGTACACTCCAGTCCAAACCAAAAAAAAAAATATTTTCTGTGTTTGTGAATTGTGTGCGCAGTTGCCGCACGTGCATCAACAAAGTAGTGCCAAGCGTGCGCCTGTGTCATAAGTAAAGGGCCGGCTGGCCTGACCGTTAAAGGGTGCTGTAACCCACAAAGTACACTCCAAACCAAATAAAAAATATTTTCTGTGTTTATGAATTGTGTGCGCAGTAGCCACACGTGCATCAACAAAGTAGTGCCAAGCGTGCGCCTGTGTCATAAGTAAAGGGCCGGCTGGCTTGACCGTTAAAGGGTGCTGTAACCCCCAAAGTACACTCCAAACCAAATAACAAAATATTTTTTCTGTGTTTGTGAATTGTGTGCGCAGTAGCTGCATGTGCATCAACAAAGTAGTGCCAAGCGTGCGCCTGTGTCATAAGTAAAGGGCCAGCTGGCTTGACCATTAAAGGGTGCTGTAACCCCCAAAGTACACTCCAAACCAAATAACAAAATATTTTTTCTGTGTTTGTGAATTGTGTGCGCAGTAGCTGCACGTGCATCAACAAAGTAGTGCCAAGCGTGCGCCTGTGTCATAAGTAAAGGGCCGGCTGGCTTGACCATTAAAGGGTGCTGTAACCCCCAAAGTACACTCCAGTCCAAACCAAAAAAAAAATATTTTCTGTGTTTGTGAATTGTGTGCGCAGTTACCGCACGTTCATCAACAAAGTAGTGCCAAGCGTGCTCCTGTGTCATAAGTAAAGGACTGGCTGGCTTGACCGTTAAAGGGTGCTGTAACCCCCAAAGTACACTCCAGTCCAAACCAAAAAAAAAAATATTTTCTGTGTTTGTGAATTGTGTGCGCAGTTGCCGCACGTGCATCAACAAAGTAGTGCCAAGCGTCCGCCTGTGTCATAAGTAAAGGGCCGGCTGGCCTGACCGTTAAAGGGTGCTGTAACCCCCAAAGTACACTCCAAACCAAATAAAAAATATTTTCTGTGTTTATGAATTGTGTGCGCAGTAGCCACACGTGCATCAACAAAGTAGTGCCAAGCGTGCGCCTGTGTCATAAGTAAAGGGCCGGCTACGTTGACCATTAAAGGGTGCTGTAACCCCCAAAGTACACTACAAACCAAATAATAAAATATTTTTTCTGTGTTTGTGAATTGTGTGCGCAGTAGCCGCACGTGCATCAACAAAGTAGGGCCAAGCGTGCGCCTGTGTCATAAGTAAAGGGCCGGCTGGCTTGACCGTTAAAGGGTGCTGTAACCCCCAAAGTACACTCCAGTCCAAACAAAAATAAAATTATTTTCTGTGTTTGTGAATTGTGTGCGCAGAAGCCACACGTGCATAAACAAAGTAGTGCTAAGCGTGCGCCTGTGTCATAAGTAAAGGGCCGGCTGGCTTGACCGTTAAAGGGTGCTGTAACCCCCAAAGTACACTCCAAACCATATAACAAAATATTTTTTCTGTGTTTGTGAATTGTGTGCGCAGTAGCCACACGTGCATCAACAAAGTAGTGCCAAGCGTGCGCCTGTGTCATAAGTAAAGGGCCGGCTGGCTTGACTGTTAAAGGGTGGTGTAACTCCCAAAGTACACTCCAGTCCAAACCAAAAAAAATATATATTTTCTGTGTTTGTGAATTGTGTGCGCAGTAGCCGCACGTGCATCAACATAGTAGTGCCAAGCGTGCGCCTGTGTCATAAGTAAAGGGCCGGCTGGCTTGACCGTTAAAGGGTGCTGTAACTCCCAAAGTACACTCCAGTCCAAACCAAAAAAAAAAATATTTTGTGTGTTTGTGAATTGTGTGCGCAGTAGCAGCACGTGCATCAACATAGTAGTGCCAAGCGTGCGCCTGTGTCATAAGTAGAGGGCCAGCTGGCCTGACCATTATAGGGTGCTGTAACCCCCAAAGTACACTCCAAACCAAATAATAAATTATTTTTTCTGTGTTTGTGAATTGTGTGCGCAGTAGCTGCACGTGCATCAACAAAGTAGTGCCAAGCGTGCGCCTGTGTCATAAGTAAAGGGCCGGCTGGCTTGACCGTTAAAGGGTACTGTAACCCCCAAAGTACACTCCAGTCCAAACCAAAAAAAAAATATTTTCTGTGTTTGTGAATTGTGTGCGCAGTAGCCGCACGTGCATCAACAAAGTAGAGCCAAGCGTGCGCCTGTGTCATAAGAAAAGGGCCGGCTGGCTTGACCGTTAAAGGGTGCTGTAACCCCCAAAGTACACTCCAGTCCAAACCAAAAAAATATATATTTTTTCTGTGTTTGTGAATTGTGTGCGCAGTAGCTGCACGTGCATCAACAAAGTATTGCCAAGCGTGCGCCTGTGTCATAAGTAAAGGGCTGGCTGGCTTGACCGTTAAAGGGTGCTGTAACCCCCAAAGTACACTCCAAACCAAATAACAAAATATTTTTTCTGTGTTTGTGAATTGTGTGCGCAGTAGCTGCACGTGCATCAACAAAGTAGTGCCAAGCGTGCGCCTGTGTCATAAGTAAAGGGCCGGCTGGCTTAACCGTTAAAGGGTGCTGTAACCCCCAAAGTACACTCCAGTCCAAACCAAAAAAAATAATATTTTCTGTGTTTGTGAATTGTGTGCGCAGTAGCCACACGTGCATCAACAAAGTAGTGCCAAGCTTGCGCCTGTGTCATAAGTAAAGGGCCGGCTGGCTTGACCATTAAAGGGTGCTGTAACTCCCAAAGTACACTCCAGTCCAAACCAAAAAAAAAATAATATTTTCTGTGTTTGTGAATTGTGTGCGCAGTAGCTGCACGTGCATCAACAAAGTACTGCCAAGCGTGCGCCTGTGTCATAAGTAAAGGACCAGCTGGCTTGACCGTTAAAGGGTGCTGTAACCCCCAAAGTACACTCCAGTCCAAACCAAAAAAAAAAATATTTTCTGTGTTTGTGAATTGTGTGCGCAGTAGCCGCACGTGCATCAACAAAGTAGTGCCAAGCGTGTGCCTGTGTCATAAGTAAAGGGCCAGCTGGCCTGACCGTTAAAGGGTGCTGTAACCCCCAAAGTACACTCCAAACCAAATAATAAAATATTTTTTCTGTGTTTGTGAATTGTGTGCGCAGTAGCTGCACGTGCATCAACAAAGTAGTGCCAAGCGTGCGCCTGTGTCATAAGTAAAGGGCCGGCTGGCTTGACCATTAAAGGGTGCTGTAACCCCCAAAGTACACTCCAAACCAAATAAAAAATATTTTCTGTGTTTGTGAATTGTGTGCGCAGTAGCCATACGTGCATCAACAAAGTAGTGCCAAGCGTGCGCCTGTGTCATAAGTAAAGGGCCGGCTAGCTTGACCGTTAAAGGGTGCTGTAACCCCCAAAGTACACTCCAAACCAAATAATAAAATATTTTTTCTGTGTTTGTGAATTGTGTGCGCAGTAGCTGCACGTGCATCAACAAAGTAGTGCCAAGCGTGCGCCTGTGTCATAAGTAAAGGGCCGGCTGGCTTGACCGTTAAAGGGTGCTCTAACCCCCAAAGTACACTCCAGTCCAAACCAAAAAAAAAATATTTTCTGTGTTTGTGAATTGTTTGCGCAGTAGCCGCACGTGCATCAACAAAGTAGTGCCAAGCTTGCGCCTGTGTCATAAGTAAAGGGCCGGCTGGCTTGACCGTTAAAGGGTGCTGTAACCCCCAAAGTACACTCCAAACCAAATAACAAAATATTTTTTCTGTGTTTGTGAATTGTGTGCGCAGTACCTGCACGTGCATCAACAAAGTAGTGCCAAGCGTGCGCCTGTGTCATAAGTAAAGGGCTGGCTGGCTTGACCGTTAAAGGGTGCTGTAACTCCCAAAGTACACTCCAGTCCAAACAAAAAAAAAATATATTTTCTGTGTTTGTGAATTGTGTACGCAGTAGCCGCACGTGCATCAACAAAGTAGTGCCAAGCGTGCGCCTGTGTCATAAGTAAAGGGCCGACTGGCTTGACCGTTAAAGGGTGCTGTAACTCCCAAAGTACACTCCAGTCCAAACCAAAAAAAAAAATATTTTGTGTGTTTGTGGATTGTGTGCGCAGTAGCCACACGTGCATCAACAAAGTAGTGCCAAGCGTGCGCCTGTGTCATAAGTAAAGGGCCGGCTAGCTTGACCGTTAAAGGGTGCTGTAACCCCCAAAGTACACTCCAAACCAAATAATAAAATATTTTTTCTGTGTTTGTGAATTGTGTGCGCAGTAGCCGCATGTGCATCAACAAAGTAGTGCCAAGCGTGCGCCTGTGTCAAAAGTAAAAGGGCCGGCTGGCTTGACCGTTAAAGGGTGCTGTAACTCCCAAAAAACACTCCAGTCAAAACCAAAAAAATATATATTTTGTGTGTTTGTGAATTGTGTGCGCAGTAGCCACACGTGCATCAACAAAGTAGTGCCAAGCGTGCGCCTGTGTCATAAGTAAAGGGCCGGCTAGCTTGACCGTTAAAGGGTGCTGTAACCCCCAAAGTACACTCCAAACCAAATAATAAAATATTTTTTCTGTGTTTGTGAATTGTGTGCGCAGTAGCTGCACGTGCATCAACAAAGTAGTGCCAAGCGTGCGCCTGTGTCATAAGTAAAGGGCCGGCTGGCTTGACCGTTAAAGGGTGCTGTAACTCCCAAAGTACACTCCAGTCCAAACCAAAAAAAAAAAATATTTTCTGTGTTTGTGAATTGTGTGCGCAGTAGCCACACGTGCATCAACAAAGTAGTGCCAAGCGTGCGCCTGTGTCATAAGTAAAGGGCCGGCTGGCTTGACCGTTAAAGGGTGCTGTAACCCCCAAAATACACTCCAGTCCAAACCAAAAAAAAAAATATTTTGTGTGTTTGTGAATTGTGTGCGCAGTAGCCGCACGTGCATCAACAAAGTAGTGCCAAGCGTGCGCCTGTGTCATAAGTAAAGGGCTGGCTGGCCTGACCGTTAAAGGGTGCTGTAACCCCCAAAGTACACTCAAAACCAAATAAAAAATATTTTCTGTGTTTGTGAATTGTGTGCGCAGTAGCCACATGTGCATCAACAAAGTAGTGCCAAGCGTGCGCCTGTGTCATAAGTAAAGGGCCGGCTAGCTTGACCGTTAAAGGGTGCTGTAACCCCCAAAGTACACTCCAAACCAAATAATAAAATATTTTTTCTGTGTTTGTGAATTGTGTGCGCAGTAGCTGCACGTGCATCAACAAAGTAGTGCCAAGCGAGCGCCTGTGTCATAAGTAAAGGGCCGGCTGGCTAGACCGTTAAAGGGTGCTGTAACCCCCAAAGTACACTCCAGTACAAACCAAAAAAAAAAATATTTTGTGTGTTTGTGAATTGTGTGCGCAGTAGCCGCACGTGCATCAACAAAGTAGTGCCAAGCGTGCGCCTGTGTCATAAGAAAAGGGCTGGCTGGCTTGACCGTTAAAGGGTGCTGTAACCCCCAAAGTACACTCCAGTCCAAACCAAAAAAATATATATTTTTTCTGTGTTTGTGAATTGTGTGCGCAGTAGCTGCACGTGCATCAACAAAGTAGTGCCAAGCGTGCGCCTGTGTCATAAGTAAATGGCCGGCTGGCTTGACCGTTAAAGGGTGCTGTAACCCCCAAAGTACTCTCCAGTCCAAACCAAAAAAAAAAATATTTTGTGTGTTTGTGAATTGTGTGCGCAGTAGCCGCACGTGCATCAACAAAGTAGTGCCAAGCGTGCGCCTGTGTCATAAGTAAAGGGCCAGCTGGCCTGACCGTTAAAGGGTGCTGTAACCCCCAAAGTACACTCCAAACCAAATAAAAAATATTTTCTGTGTTTGTGAATTGTGTGCGCAGTAGCCACACGTGCATCAACAAAGTAGTGCCAAGCGTGCGCCTGTGTCATAAGTAACGGTCCGGCTAGCTTGACCGTTAAAGGGTGCTGTAACCCCCAAAGTACACTCCAAACCAAATAATAAAATATTTTTTCTGTGTTTGTGAATTGTGTGCGCAGTAGCTGGACGTGCATCAACAAAGTAGTGCCAAGCGTGCGCCTGTGTCATAAGTAAAGGGCCAGCTGGCTTGACCATTAAAGGGTGCTGTAATCCCCAAAGTACACTCCAAACCAAATAACAAAATATTTTTTCTGTGTTTGTGAATTGTGCGCGCAGTAGCTGCACGTGCATCAACAAAGTAGTGCCAAGCGTGCGCCTGTGTCATAAGTAAAGGGCCGGCTGGCTTGACCGTTAAAGGGTGCTGTAACCCCCAAAGTACACTCCAGTCCAAACCAAAAAAATATATATTTTTTCTGTGTTTGTGAATTGTGTGCGCAGTAGCTGCACGTGCATCAACAAAGTAGTGCCAAGCGTGCGCCTGTGTCATAAGTAAAGGGCCGGCTGGCTTGACCGTTAAAGGGTGCTGTAACCCCCAAAGTACACTCCAAACCAAATAAAAAATATTTTCTGTGTTTGTGAATTGTGTGCGCAGTAGCCACACGTGCATCAACAAAGTAGTGCCAAGCGTGCGCCTGTGTCATAAGTAAAGGGCCGGCTGGCTTGACCGTTAAAGGGTGCTGTAACCCCCAAAGTACACTCCAGTCCAAACCAAAAAAAAAAATAGTTTGTGTGTTTGAGAATTGTGTGCGCAGTAGCCGCACGTGCATCAACAAAGTAGTGCCAAGCGTGCGCCTGTGTCATAAGAAAAGGGCCGGCTGGCTTGACCGTTAAAGGGTGCTGTAACCCCCAAAGTACACTCCAGTCCAAACCAAAAAAATATATTTTTTTTCTGTGTTTGTGAATTGTGTGCGCAGTAGCTGCACGTGCATCAACAAAGTAGTGCCAAGCGTGCGCCTGTGTCATAAGTAAAGGGCCGGCTGGCTTGACCATTAAAGGGTGCTGTAACCCCCAAAGTACACTCCATACCAAATAACAAAATATTTTTTCTGTGTTTGTGAATTGTGTGCGCAGTAGCTGCATGTGCATCAACAAAGTAGTGCCAAGCGTGCGCCTGTGTCATAAGTAAAGGGCCAGCTGGCTTGACCATTAAAGGGTGCTGTAACCCCCAAAGTACACTCCAAACCAAATAACAAAATATTTTTTCTGTGTTTGTGAATTGTGTGCGCAGTAGCTGCACGTGCATCAACAAAGTAGTGCCAAGCGTGCGCCTGTGTCATAAGTAAAGGGCCGGCTGGCTTGACCATTAAAGGGTGCTGTAACCCCCAAAGTACACTCCAGTCCAAACCAAAAAAAAAATATTTTCTGTGTTTGTGAATTGTGTGCGCAGTTACCGCACGTTCATCAACAAAGTAGTGCCAAGCGTGCTCCTGTGTCATAAGTAAAGGACCGGCTGGCTTGACCATTAAAGGGTGCTGTAACCCCCAAAGTACACTCCAGTCCAAACCAAAAAAAAAAATATTTTCTGTGTTTGTGAATTGTGTGCGCAGTTGCCACACGTGCATCAACAAAGTAGTGCCAAGCGTGCGCCTGTGTCATAAGTAAAGGGCCGGCTGGCCTGACCGTTAAAGGGTGCTGTAACCCCCAAAGTACACTCCAAACCAAATAAAAAATATTTTCTGTGTTTATGAATTGTGTGCGCAGTAGCCACACGTGCATCAACAAAGTAGTGCCAAGCGTGCGCCTTTGTCATAAGTAAAGGGCCGGCTATGTTGACCGTTAAAGGGTGCTGTAACCCCCAAAGTACACTACAAACCAAATAATAAAATATTTTTTCTGTGTTTGTGAATTGTGTGCGCAGTAGCCGCACGTGCATCAACAAAGTAGGGCCAAGCGTGCGCCTGTGTCATAAGTAAAGGGCCGGCTGGCTTGACCGTTAAAGGGTGCTGTAACCCCCAAAGTACACTCCAGTCCAAACAAAAAAAAAATTATTTTCTGTGTTTGTGAATTGTGTGCGCAGAAGCCACACGTGCATAAACAAAGTAGTGCTAAGCGTGCGCCTGTGTCATAAGTAAAGGTCCGGCTAGCTTGACCGTTAAAGGGTGCTGTAACCCCCAAAGTACACTCCAAACCAAATAATAAAATTTTTTTTCTGTGTTTGTGAATTGTGTGCGCAGTAGCTGCACGTGCATCAACAAAGTAGTGCCAAGCGTGCGCCTGTGTCATAAGTAAAGGGCCGGCTGGCTTGACCGTTAAAGGGTGCTGTAACCCCCAAAGTACACTCCAGTCCAAACCAAAAAAAAAATAGTTTGTGTGTTTGAGAATTATGTGCGCAGTAGCCGCACGTGCATCAACAAAGTAGTGCCAAGCGTGAGCCTGTGTCATAAGAAAAGGGCCGGCTGGCTTGACCGTTAAAGGGTGCTGTAACCCACAAAGTACACTCCAGTCCAAACCAAAAAAATATATATTTTTTCTGTGTTTGTGAATTGTGTGCGCAGTAGCTGCACGTGCATCAACAAAGTAGTGCCAAGCGTGCGCCTGTGTCATAAGTAAAGGGCCGGCTGGCTTGACCGTTAAAGGGTGCTGTAACCCCCAAAGTACACTCCAAACCAAATAACAAAATATTTTTTCTGTGTTTGTGAATTGTGTGCGCAGTAGCTGCACGTGCATCAACAAAGTAGTGCCAAGCGTGCGCCTGTGTCATAAGTAAAGGGCCAGCTGGCTTGACCATTAAAGGGTGCTGTAATCCCCAAAGTACACTCCAAACCAAATAACAAAATATTTTTTCTGTGTTTGTGAATTGTGCGCGCAGTAGCTGCACGTGCATCAACAAAGTAGTGCCAAGCGTGCGCCTGTGTCATAAGTAAAGGGCCGGCTGGCTTGACCGTTAAAGGGTGCTGTAACCCCCAAAGTACACTCCAGTCCAAACCAAAAAAATATATATTTTTTCTGTGTTTGTGAATTGTGTGCGCAGTAGCTGCACGTGCATCAACAAAGTAGTGCCAAGCGTGCGCCTGTGTCATAAGTAAAGGGCCGGCTGGCTTGACCGTTAAAGGGTGCTGTAACCCCCAAAGTACACTCCAAACCAAATAACAAAATATTTTTTCTGTGTTTGTGAATTGTGTTCGCAGTAGCTGCACGTGCATCAACAAAGTAGTGCCAAGCGTGCGCCTGTGTCATAAGTAAAGGGCCAGCTGGCTTGACCATTAAAGGGTGCTGTAATCCCCAAAGTACACTCCAAACCAAATAACAAAATATTTTTTCTGTGTTTGTGAATTGTGTGCGCAGTAGCTGCACGTGCATCAACAAAGTAGTGCCAAGCGTGCGCCTGTGTCATAAGTAAAGGGCCGGCTGGCTTGACCGTTAAAGGGTGCTGTAACCCCCAAAGTACACTCCAGTCCAAACCAAAAAAAAAATATTTTCTGTGTTTGTGAATTGTGTGCGCAGTTACCGCACGTTCATCAACAAAGTAGTGCCAAGCGTGCTCCTGTGTCATAAGTAAAGGGCCGGCTGGCTTGACCATTAAAGGGTGCTGTAACCCCCAAAGTACACTCCAGTCCAAACCAAAAAAAAAATTATTTTCTGTGTTTGTGAATTGTGTGCGCAGTAGCCGCACGTGCATAAACAAAGTAGTGCCAAGCGTGCGCCTGTGTCATAAGTAAAGGGCCAGCTAGCTTGACCGTTAAAGGGTGCTGTAACCGCCAAAGTACACTCCAGTCCAAACCAAAAAAAATAATATTTTCTGTGTTTGTGAATTGTGTGCGCAGTAGCCGCACGTGCATCAACAAAGTAGTGCCAAGCGTGCGCCTGTGTCATAAGTAAAGGACCGGCTGGCTTGACCGTTAAAGGGTGCTGCAACCCCCAAAGTACACTACAGTCCAAACCAAAAAAAAAATATTTTCTGTGTTTGTGAATTGTGTGCGCAGTAGCCGCACGTGCATCAACAAAGTAGTGCCAAGCGTGCGCCTGTGTCATAAGTAAAGGGCCGGCTGGCCTGACCGTTAAAGGGTGCTGTAACCCCCAAAGTACACTCCAAACCAAATAAAAAATATTTTCTGTGTTTGTGAATTGTGTGCGCAGTAGCCACACGTGCATCAACAAAGTAGTGCCAAGCGTGCGCCTGTGTCATAAGTAAAGGGCCGGCTACGTTGACCGTTAAAGGGTGCTGTAACCCCCAAAGTACGCTACAAACCAAATAATAAAATATTTTTTCTGTGTTTGTGAATTGTGTGCGCAGTAGCCGCACGTGCATCAACAAAGTAGGGCCAAGCGTGCGCCTGTGTCATAAGTAAAGGGCCGGCTGGCTTGACTGTTAAAGGGTGCTGTAACCCCCAAAGTACACTCCAAACCAAATAATAAAATATTTTTTCTGTGTTTGTGAATTGTGTGCGCAGTAGCTGCACGTGCATCAACAAAGTAGTGCCAAGCATGCGCCTGTGTCATACGTAAAGGGACGGCTGGCTTGAACGTTAAAGGGTGCTGTAACCCCCGAAGTACACTCCAGTCCAAACCAAAAAAAAAAATATTTTCTGTGTTTGTGAATTGTGTGCGCAGTAGCCGCACGTGCATCAACAAAGTAGAGCCAAGCGTGCGCCTGTGTCATAAGAAAAGGGCCGGCTGGCTTGACCATTAAAGGGTGCTGTAACCCCCAAAGTACACTCCAAACCAAATAACAAAATATTTTTTCTGTGTTTGTGAATTGTGTGCGCAGTAGCCACACGTGCATCAACAAAGTAGTGCCAAGCGTGCGCCTGTGTCATAAGTAAAGGGCCGGCTGGCTTGACTGTTAAAGGGTGCTGTAACTCCCAAAGTACACTCCAGTCCAAACCAAAAAAAATATATATTTTCTGTGTTTGTGAATTGTGTGCGCATTAGCCGCATGTGCATCAACAAAGTAGTGCCAAGCGTGCGCCTGTGTCATAAGTAAAGGGCCGGCTGGCCTGACCGTTAAAGGGTGCTGTAACCCCCAAAGTACACTCCAAACCAAATAAAAATATTTTCTGTGTTTGTGAATTGTGTGCGCTGTAGCCACACGTGCATCTACAAAGTAGTGCCAAGCGTGCGCCTGTGTCATAAGTAAAGGGCCGGCTAGCTTGACCGTTAAAGGGTACTGTAACCCCCAAAGTACACTCCAAACCAAATAATAAAATATTTTTTCTGTGTTTGTGAATTGTGTGCTGCACGTGCATCAACAAAGTAGTGCCAAGCATGCGCCTGTGTCATACGTAAAGGGACGGCTGGCTTGAACGTTAAAGGGTGCTGTAACCCCCGAAGTACACTCCAGTCCAAACCAAAAAAAAAAATATTTTCTGTGTTTGTGAATTGTGTGCGCAGTAGCCGCACGTGCATCAACAAAGTAGAGCCAAGCGTGCGCCTGTGTCATAAGAAAAGGGCCGGCTGGCTTGACCATTAAAGGGTGCTGTAACCCCCAAAGTACACTCTAGTCCAAACCAAAAAAAAATATTTTTTTTCTGTGTTTGTGAATTGTGTGCGCAGTAGCCGCACATGCATCAACAAAGTAGTGCCAAGCGTGCGCCTGTGTCATAAGTAGAGGGCCGGCTGGCTTGACCGTTAAAGGGTGCTGTAACCCCCAAAGTACACTCCAGTCCAAACCAAAAAAATATATATTTTCTGTGTTTGTGAATTGTGTGCGCAGTAGCCACACGTGCATCAAAAAAGTAGTGCCAAGCGTGCGCCTGTGTCATAAGTAAAGGGCCGGCTGGCTTGACCGTTAAAGGGTGCTGTAACTCCCAAAGTACACTCCAGTCCAAACCAAAAAAAAAAAATATTTTCTGTGTTTGTGAATTGTGTGCGCAGTAGCCGCATGTGCTTCAACAAAGTAGTGCCAAGCGTGCGCCTGTGTCATAAGTAAAGGGCCGGCTGGCTTGACCGCTAAAGGGTGCTTTAACTCCCAAAGTACACTCCAGTCCAAACCAAAAAAAAAAATATTTTGTGTGTTTGTGAATTGTGTGCGCAGTAGCAGCACGTGCATCAACAAAGTAGTGCCAAGCGTGCGCCTGTGTCATAAGTAAAGGGCCAGCTAGCTTGACCGTTAAAGGGTGCTGTAACCCCCAAAGTACACTCCAAACCAAATAATAAAATATTTTTTCTGTGTTTGTGAATTGTGTGTGCAGTAGCTGCACGTGCATCAACAAAGTTGTGCCAAGCGTGCGCCTGTGTCATAAGTAAAGGGCCGGCTGGCTTGACCGTTAAAGGGTGCTGTAACCCCCAAAGTACACTCCAGTACAAACCAAAAAAAAAAATATTTTGTGTGTTTGTGAATTGTGTGCACAGTAGCCGCACGTGCATCAACAAAGTAGTGCCAAGCGTGCGCCTGTGTCATAAGAAAAGGGCTGGCTGGCTTGACTGTTAAAGGGTGCTGTAACCCCCAAAGTACACTCCAGTCCAAACCAAAAAAATATATATTTTTTCTGTGTTTGTGAATTGTGTGCGCAGTAGCCGCACGTGCATCAACAAAGTAGTGCCAAGCGTGTGCCTGTGTCATAAGTAAAGGGCCGGCTGGCCTGACCGTGAAAGGGTGCTGTAACCCCCAAAGTACACTCCAAACCAAATAACAAAATATTTTTTCTGTGTTTGTGAATTGTGTGCGCAGTAGCTGCACGTGCATCAACAAAGTAGTGCCAAGCGTGCGCCTGTGTCATAAGTAAAGGACCGGCTGGCTTGACCGTTAAAGGGTGCTGTAACCGCCAAAGTACACTCCAGTCCAAACCAAAAAAAAAAATATTTTCTGTGTTTGTGAATTGTGTGCGCAGTAGCCACACGTGCATCAACAAAGTAGTGCCAAGCGTGCGCCTGTGTCATAAGTAAAGGGCCGGCTGGCTTGACCGTTAAAGGGTGCTGTAACCCCCAAAGTACACTCCAGTCCAAACCAAAAAAATAATATTTTCTGTGTTTGTGAATTGTGTGCGCAGTAGCCACACGTGCATCAACAAAGTAGTGCCAAGCGTGCGCCTGTGACATAAGTAAAGGGCCGGCTGGCTTGACCGTTAAAGGGTGCTGTAACCCCCAAAGTACACTCCAAACCAAATAATAAAATATTTTTTCTGTGTTTGTGAATTGTGTGTGCAGTAGCTGCACGTGCATCAACAAAGTAGAGCCAAGCGTGCGCCTGTGTCATAAGTAAAGGGCCGGCTGGCTTGACCGTTAAAGGGTGCTGTAACTCCCAAAGTACACTCCAGTCCAAACCAAAAAAAAAAAAAATTTTCTGTGTTTGTGAATTGTGTGCGCAGTAGCCGCACGTGCATCAACAAAGTAGTGCCAAGCGTGCGCCTGTGTCATAAGTAAATGGACGGCTGGCTTGACCATTAAAGGGTGCTGTAACCCCCAAAGTACACTCCAGTCCAAACCAAAAAAAAAAATATTTTGTGTGTTTGTGAATTGTGTGCGCAGTAGCCGCACGTGCATCAACAAAGTAGTGCCAAGCGTGCGCCTGTGTCATAAGTAAAGGGCCGGCTGGCCTGACCCTTAAAGGGTGCTGTAACCCCCAAAGTACACTCCAAACCAAATAAAAAATATTTTCTGTGTTTGTGAATTGTGTGCGCAGTAGCCACACGTGCATCAACAAAGTAGTGCCAAGCGTGCGCCTGTGTCATAAGTAAAGGGCCGGCTAGCTTGACCGTTAAAGGGTGCTGTAACCCCCAAAGTACACTCCAAACCAAATAATAAAATATTTTTTCTGTGCTTGTGAATTGTGTGCGCAGTAGCCGCACGTGCATCAACAAAGTAGTGCCAAGTGTGCGCCTGTGTCATAAGTAAAGGGACGGCTGGCTTGACCGTTAAAGGGTGCTGTAACCCCCAAAGTACACTCCAGTCCAAACCAAAAAAAAAAATATTTTCTGTGTTTGTGAATTGTGTGCGCAGTAGCCGCACGTGCATCAACAAAGTAGAGCCAAGCGTGCGCCTGTGTCATAAGAAAAGGGCCGGCTGGCTTGACCATTAAAGGGTGCTGTAACCCCCAAAGTACACTCTAGTCCAAACCAAAAAAAAATTTTTTTTTTCTGTGTTTGTGAATTGTGTGCGCAGTAGCCGCACGTGCATCAACAAAGTAGTGCCAAGCGTGCGCCTGTGTCATAAGTAGAGGGCCAGCTGGCTTGACCGTTAAAGGGTGCTGTAACCCCCAAAGTACACTCCAAACCAAATAACAAAATATTTTTTCTGTGTTTGTGAATTGTGTGCGCAGTAGCTGCACGTGCATCAACAAAGTAGTGCCAAGCGTGCGCCTGTGTCATAAGTAAAGGGCCGGCTGGCTTGACCGTTAAAGGGTGCTGTAACCCCCAAAGTACACTCCAGTCCAAACCAAAAAAAAAAATAGTTTGTGTGTTTGAGAATTATGTGCGCAGTAGCCGCACGTGCATCAACAAAGTAGTGCCAAGCGTGAGCCTGTGTCATAAGAAAAGGGCCGGCTGGCTTGACCGTTAAAGGGTGCTGTAACCCACAAAGTACACTCCAGTCCAAACCAAAAAAATATATATTTTTTCTGTGTTTGTGAATTGTGTGCGCAGTAGCTGCACGTGCATCAACAAAGTAGTGCCAAGCGTGCGCCTGTGTCATAAGTAAAGGGCCGGCTGGCTTGACCGTTAAAGGGTGCTGTAACCCCCAAAGTACACTCCAAACCAAATAACAAAATATTTTTTCTGTGTTTGTGAATTGTGTGCGCAGTAGCTGCACGTGCATCAACAAAGTAGTGCCAAGCGTGCGCCTGTGTCATAAGTAAAGGGCCAGCTGGCTTGACCATTAAAGGGTGCTGTAATCCCCAAAGTACACTCCAAACCAAATAACAAAATATTTTTTCTGTGTTTGTGAATTGTGCGCGCAGTAGCTGCACGTGCATCAACAAAGTAGTGCCAAGCGTGCGCCTGTGTCATAAGTAAAGGGCCGGCTGGCTTGACCGTTAAAGGGTGCTGTAACTCCCAAAGTACACTCCAGTCCAAACCAAAAAAATATATATTTTTTCTGTGTTTGTGAATTGTGTGCGCAATAGCTGCACGTGCATCAACAAAGTAGTGCCAAGCGTGCGCCTGTGTCATAAGTAAAGGGCCGGCTGGCTTGACCGTTAAAGGGTGCTGTAACCCCCAAAGTACACACCAAACCAAATAACAAAATATTTTTTCTGTGTTTGTGAATTGTGTGCGCAGTAGCTGCACGTGCATCAACAAAGTAGTGCCAAGCGTGCGCCTGTGTCATAAGTAAAGGGCCAGCTGGCTTGACCATTAAAGGGTGCTGTAATCCCCAAAGTACACTCCAAACCAAATAACAAAATATTTTTTCTGTGTTTGTGAATTGTGTGCGCAGTAGCTGCATGTGCATCAACAAAGTAGTGCCAAGCGTGCGCCTGTGTCATAAGTAAAGGGCCGGCTGGCTTGACCGTTAAAGGGTGCTGTAACCCCCAAAGTACACTCCAGTCCAAACCAAAAAAAAAATATTTTCTGTGTTTGTGAATTGTGTGCGCAGTTACCGCACGTTCATCAACAAAGTAGTGCCAAGCGTGCTCCTGTGTCATAAGTAAAGGGCCGGCTGGCTTGACCGTTAAAGGGTGCTGTAACCCCCAAAGTACACTCCAGTCCAAACCAAAAAAAAAATTATTTTCTGTGTTTGTGAATTGTGTGCGCAGTAGCCGCACGTGCATAAACAAAGTAGTGCCAAGCGTGCGCCTGTGTCATAAGTAAAGGGCCAGCTAGCTTGACCGTTAAAGGGTGCTGTAACCCCCAAAGTACACTCCAAACCAAATAACAAAATTTTTTTTCTGTGTTTGTGAATTGTGTGCGCAGTAGCCACACGTGCATCATCAAAGTAGTGCCAAGCGTGCGCCTGTGTCATAAGTAAAGGGCCGGCTGGCCTGACCATTAAAGGGTGCTGTAACCCCCAAAGTACACTCCAAACCAAATAAAAAATATTTTCTGTGTTTGTGAATTGTGTGCGCAGTAGCCACACGTGCATCAACAAAGTAGTGCCAAGCGTGCGCCTGTGTCATAAGTAAAGGGCCGGCTACGTTGACCGTTAAAGGGTGCTGTAACCCCCAAAGTATGCTACAAACCAAATAATAAAATATTTTTTCTGTGTTTGTGAATTGTGTGCGCAGTAGCCGCACGTGCATCAACAAAGTAGGGCCAAGCGTGCGCCTGTGTCATAAGTAAAGGGCCGGCTGGCTTGACCGTTAAAGGGTGCTGTAACCCCCAAAGTACACTCCAGTCCAAACAAAAAAAAAATTATTTTCTGTGTTTGTGAATTGTGTGCGCAGTAGCCGCACGTGCTTAAACAAAGTAGTGCTAAGCGTGCGCCTGTGTCATAAGTAAAGGGCCGGCTGGCTTGACCGTTAAAGGGTGCTGTAACCCCCAAAGTACACTCCAAACCAAATAACAAAATATTTTTTCTGTGTTTGTGAATTGTGTGCGCAGTAGCCACACGTGCATCAACAAAGTAGTGCCAAGCGTGCGCCTGTGTCATAAGTAAAGGGCCGGCTGGCTTGACTGTTAAAGGGTGCTGTAACTCCCAAAGTACACTCCAGTCCAAACCAAAAAAAAAATATATTTTCTGTGTTTGTGAATTGTGTGCGCATTAGCCGCATGTGCATCAACAAAGTAGTGCCAAGCGTGCGCCTGTGTCATAAGTAAAGGGCCGGCTGGCCTGACCGTTAAAGGGTGCTGTAACCCCCAAAGTACACTCCAAACCAAATAAAAAATTTTTCTGTGTTTGTGAATTGTGTGCGCTGTAGCCACACGTGCATCTACAAAGTAGTGCCAAGCGTGCGCCTGTGTCATAAGTAAAGGGCCAGCTAGCTTGACCGTTAAAGGGTTCTGTAACCCCCAAAGTACACTCCAAACCAAATAATAAAATATTTTTTCTGTGTTTGTGAATTGTGTGCGCAGTAGCTGCACGTGCATCAACAAAGTAGTGCCAAGCATGCGCCTGTGTCATACGTAAAGGGACGGCTGGCTTGACCGTTAAAGGGTGCTGTAACCCCCAAAGTACACTCCAGTCCAAACCAAAAAAAAAAAAAATTTCTGTGTTTGTGAATTGTGTGCGCAGTAGCCGCACGTGCATCAACAAAGTAGAGCCAAGCGTGCGCCTGTGTCATAAGAAAAGGGCCAGCTGGCTTGACCATTAAAGGGTGCTGTAACCCCCAAAGTACACTCTAGTCCAAACCAAAAAAAAATTTTTTTTTTCTGTGTTTGTGAATTGTGTGCGCAATAGCCGCACGTGCATCAACAAAGTATTGCCAAGCGTGCGCCTGTGTCATAAGTAGAGTGCCGGCTGTCTTGACCGTTAAAGGGTGCTGTAACCCCCAAAGTACACTCCAAACCAAATAACAAAATATTTTTTCTGTGTTTGTGAATTGTGTGCGCAGTAGCTGCACGTGCATCAACAAAGTATTGCCAAGCGTGCGCCTGTGTCATAAGTAAAGGGCCGGCTTGCTTTACCGTTAAAGGGTGCTGTAACCCCCAAAGTACACTCCAGTCCAAACCAAAAAAAATTATATTTTCTGTGTTTGTGAATTGTGTGCGCAGTAGCCACACGTGCATCAACAAAGTAGTGCCAAGCGTGCGCCTGTGTCATAAGTAAAGGGCCGGCTGGCTTGACCGTTAAAGGGTGCTGTAACTCCCAAAGTACACTCCAGTCCAAACCAAAAAAAAAAAATATTTTCTGTGTTTGTGAATTGTGTGCGCATTAGCCGCATGTGCTTCAACAAAGTAGTGCCAAGCGTGCGCCTGTGTCATAAGTAAAGGGCCGGCTGGCTTGACCACTAAAGGGTGCTGTAACTCCCAAAGTACACTCCAGTCCAAACCAAAAAAAAAAATATTTTGTGTGTTTGTGAATTGTGTGCGCAGTAGCAGCACATGCATCAACAAAGTAGTGCCAAGCGTGCGCCTGTGTCATAAGTAAAGGGCCGGCTAGCTTGACCGTTAAAGGGTGCTGTAACCACCAAAGTACACTCCAAACCAAATAATAAAATATTTTTTCTGTGTTTGTGAATTGTGTGTGCAGTAGCTGCACGTGCATCAACAAAGTTGTGCCAAGCGTGCGCCTGTGTCATAAGTAAAGGGCCGGCTGGCTTGACCATTAAAGGGTGCTGTAACCCCCAAAGTACACTCCAGTACAAACCAAAAAAAAAAATATTTTGTGTGTTTGTGAATTGTGTGCGCAGTAGCCGCACGTGCATCAACAAAGTAGTGCCAAGCGTGCGCCTGTGTCATAAGAAAAGGGCTGGCTGGCTTGACTGTTAAAGGGTGCTGTAACCCCCAAAGTACACTCCAGTCCAAACCAAAAAAATATATATTTTTTCTGTGTTTGTGAATTGTGTGCGCAGTAGCCGCACGTGCATCAACAAAGTAGTGCCAAGCGTGCGCCTGTGTCATAAGTAAAGGGCCGGCTGGCCTGACCGTTAAAGGGTGCTGTAACCCCCAAAGTACACTCCAAACCAAATAACAAAATATTTTTTCTGTGTTTGTGAATTGTGTGCGCAGTAGCTGCACGTGCATCAACAAAGTAGTGCCAAGCGTGCGCCTGTGTCATAAGTAAAGGACCGGCTGGCTTGACTGTTAAAGGGTGCTGTAACCCCCAAAGTACACTCCAGTCCAAACCAAAAAAATAATATTTTCTGTGTTTGTGAATTGTGTGCGCAGTAGCCACACGTGCATCAACAAAGTAGTGCCAAGCGTGCGCCTGTGTCATAAGTAAAGGGCCGGCTGGCTTGACCGTTAAAGGGTGCTGTAACCCCCAAAGTACACTCCAAGCCAAATAATAAAATATTTTTTCTGTGTTTGTGAATTGTGTGTGCAGTAGCTGCACGTGCATCAACAAAGTAGAGCCAAGCGTGCGCCTGTGTCATAAGTAAAGGGCCGGCTGGCTTGACCGTTAAAGGGTGCTGTAACTCCCAAAGTACACTCCAGTCCAAACCAAAAAAAAAAAAAATTTTCTGTGTTTGTGAATTGTGTGCGCAGTAGCCGCACGTGCATCAACAAAGTAGTGCCAAGCGTGCGCCTGTGTCATAAGTAAATGGACGGCTGGCTTGACCATTAAAGGGTGCTGTAACCCCCAAAGTACACTCCAGTCCAAACCAAAAAAAAAAATATTTTGTGTGTTTGTGAATTGTGTGCGCAGTAGCCGCACGTGCATCAACAAAGTAGTGCCAAGCGTGCGCCTGTGTCATAAGTAAAGGGCCAGCTGGCCTGACCCTTAAAGGGTGCTGTAACCCCCAAAGTACACTCCAAACCAAATAAAAAATATTTTCTGTGTTTGTGAATTGTGTGCGCAGTAGCCACACGTGCATCAACAAAGTAGTGCCAAGCGTGCGCCTGTGTCATAAGTAAAGGGCCGGCTAGCTTGACCGTTAAAGGGTGCTGTAACCCCCAAAGTACACTCCAAACCAAATAATAAAATATTTTTTCTGTGTTTGTGAATTGTGTGCGCAGTAGCCGCACGTGCATCAACAAAGTAGTGCCAAGTGTGTGCCTGTGTCATAAGTAAAGGGACGGCTGGCTTGACCGTTAAAGGGTGCTGTAACCCCCAAAGTACACTCCAGTCCAAACCAAAAAAAAAAATATTTTCTGTGTTTGTGAATTGTGTGCGCAGTAGCCGCACGTGCATCAACAAAGTAGAGCCAAGCGTGCGCCTGTGTCATAAGAAAAGGGCCGGCTGGCTTGACCATTAAAGGGTGCTGTAACCCCCAAAGTACACTCTAGTCCAAACCAAAAAAAATTCTTTTTTTTCTGTGTTTGTGAATTGTGTGCGCAGTAGCCGCACGTGCATCAACAAAGTAGTGCCAAGCGTGCGCCTGTGTCATAAGTAGAGGGCCGGCTGGCTTGACCGTTAAAGGGTGCTGTAACCCCCAAAGTACACTCCAAACCAAATAATAAAATATTTTTTCTGTGTTTGTGAATTGTGTGTGCAGTAGCTGCACGTGCATCAACAAAGTAGTGCCAAGCGTGCGCCTGTGTCATAAGTAAAGGGCCGGCTGGCTTGACCGTTAAAGGGTGCTGTAACCCCCAAAGTACACTCCAGTACAAACCAAAAAAAAAAATATTTTGTGTGTTTGTGAATTGTGTGCGCAGTAGCCGCACGTGCATCAACAAAGTAGTGCCAAGCGTGCGCCTGTGTCATAAGAAAAGGGCTGGCTGGCTTGACTGTTATAGGGTGCTGTAACCCCCAAAGTACACTCCAGTCCAAACCAAAAAAATATATATTTTTTCTGTGTTTGTGAATTGTGTGCGCAGTAGCCGCACGTGCATCAACAAAGTAGTGCCAAGCGTGCGCCTGTGTCATAAGTAAAGGGCCGGCTGGCCTGACCGTTAAAGGGTGCTGTAACCCCCAAAGTACACTCCAAACCAAATAACAAAATATTTTTTCTGTGTTTGTGAATTGTGTGCGCAGTAGCTGCACGTGCATCAACAAAGTAGTGCCAAGCGTGCGCCTGTGTCATAAGTAAAGGACCGGCTGGCTTGACCATTAAAGGGTGCTGTAACCGCCAAAGTACACTCCAGTCCAAACCAAAAAAAAAAATATTTTCTGTGTTTGTGAATTGTGTGCGCAGTAGCCACACGTGCATCAACAAAGTAGTGCCAAGCGTGCGCCTGTGTCATAAGTAAAGGGCCGGCTGGCTTGACCGTTAAAGGGTGCTGTAACCCCCAAAGTACACTCCAGTCCAAACAAAAAAAATAATATTTTCTGTGTTTTTGAATTGTGTGCGCAGTAGCCACACGTGCATCAACAAAGTAGTGCCAAGCGTGCGCCTGTGTCATAAGTAAAGGGCCAGCTGGCTTGACCGTTAAAGGGTGCTGTAACCCCCAAAGTACACTCCAAACCAAATAACAAAATATTTTTTCTGTGTTTGTGAATTGTGTGCGCAGTAGCCGCACGTGCATCAACAAAGTAGTGCCAAGCGTGCGCCTGTGTCATAAGTAAAGGGCCGGCTGGCTTGACCGCTAAAGGGTGCTGTAACTCCCAAAGTACACTCCAGTCCAAACCAAAAAAATAAATATTTTGTGTGTTTGTGAATTGTGTGCGCAGTAGCAGCACGTGCATCAACAAAGTAGTGCCAAGCGTGCGCCTGTGTCATAAGTAAAGGGCCGGCTAGCTTGACCGTTAAAGGGTGCTGTAACCCCCAAAGTACACTCCAAACCAAATAATAAAATATTTTTTCTGTGTTTGTGAATTGTGTGTGCAGTAGCTGCACGTGCATCAACAAAGTAGTGCCAAGCGTGCGCCTGTGTCATAAGCAAAAGGGCCGGCTGGCTTGACCGTTAAAGGGTGCTGTAACCCCCAAAGTACACTCCAGTACAAACCAAAAAAAAAAATATTTTGTGTGTTTGTGAATTGTGTGCGCAGTAGCCGCACGTGCATCAACAAAGTAGTGCCAAGCGTGCGCCTGTGTCATAAGAAAAGGGCTGGCTGGCTTGACTGTTAAAGGGTGCTGTAACCCCCAAAGTACACTCCAGTCCAAACCAAAAAAATATATATTTTTTCTGTGTTTGTGAATTGTGTGCGCAGTAGCCGCACGTGCATCAACAAAGTAGTGCCAAGCGTGCGCCTGTGTCATAAGTAAAGGGCCGGCTGGCCTGACCGTTAAAGGGTGCTGTAACCCCCAAAGTACACTCCAAACCAAATAACAAAATATTTTTTCTGTGTTTGTGAATTGTGTGCGCAGTAGCTGCACGTGCATCAACAAAGTAGTGCCAAGCGTGCGCCTGTGTCATAAGTAAAGGACCGGCTGGCTTGACCATTAAAGGGTGCTGTAACCGCCAAAGTACACTCAAGTCCAAACCAAAAAAAAAAATATTTTCTGTGTTTGTGAATTGTGTGCGCAGTAGCCACACGTGCATCAACAAAGTAGTGCCAAGCGTGCGCCTGTGTCATAAGTAAAGGGCCGGCTGGCTTGACCGTTAAAGGGTGCTGTAACCCCCAAAGTACACTCCAGTCCAAACCAAAAAAATAATATTTTCTGTGTTTGTGAATTGTGTGCGCAGTAGCCACACGTGCATCAACAAAGTAGTGCCAAGCGTGCGCCTGTGTCATAAGTAAAGGGCCAGCTGGCTTGACCGTTAAAGGGTGCTGTAACCCCCAAAGTACACTCCAAACCAAATAACAAAATATTTTTTCTGTGTTTGTGAATTGTGTGCGCAGTAGCTGCACGTGCATCAACAAAGTAGTGCCAAGCGTGCGCCTGTGTCATAAGTAAAGGACCGGCTGGCTTGACCGTTAAAGGGTGCTGTAACTGCCAAAGTACACTCCAGTCCAAACCAAAAAAAAAAATATTTTCTGTGTTTGTGAATTGTGTGCGCAGTAGCCACACGTGCATCAACAAAGTAGTGCCAAGCGTGCGCCTGTGTCATAAGTAAAGGGCCGGCTGGCTTGACCGTTAAAGGGTGCTGTAACCCCCAAAGTACACTCCAGTCCAAACCAAAAAAATAATATTTTCTGTGTTTGTGAATTGTGTGCGCAATAGCCACACGTGCATCAACAAAGTAGTGCCAAGCGTGCGCCTGTGTCATAAGTAAAGGGCCAGCTGGCTTGACCGTTAAAGGGTGCTGTAACCCCCAAAGTACACTCCAAACCAAATAACAAAATATTTTTTCTGTGTTTGTGAATTGTGTGCGCAGTAGCTGCACGTGCATCAACAAAGTAGTGCCAAGCGTGCGCCTGTGTCATAAGTAAAGGACCGGCTGGCTTGACCATTAAAGGGTGCTGTAACCGCCAAAGTACACTCCAGTCCAAACCAAAAAAAAAAATATTTTCTGTGTTTGTGAATTGTGTGCGCAGTAGCCACACGTGCATCAACAAAGTAGTGCCAAGCGTGCGCCTGTGTCATAAGTAAAGGGCCGGCTGGCTTGACCGTTAAAGGGTGCTGTAACCCCCAAAGTACACTCCAGTCCAAACCAAAAAAATAATATTTTCTGTGTTTGTGAATTGTGTGCGCAGTAGCCACACGTGCATCAACAAAGTAGTGCCAAGCGTGCGCCTGTGTCATAAGTAAAGGGCCAGCTGGCTTGACCGTTAAAGGGTGCTGTAACCCCCAAAGTACACTCCAAACCAAATAACAAAATATTTTTTCTGTGTTTGTGAATTGTGTGCGCAGTAGCTGCACGTGCATCAACAAAGTAGTGCCAAGCGTGCGCCTGTGTCATAAGTAAAGAACCGGCTGGCTTGACCGTTAAAGGGTGCTGTAACTGCCAAAGTACACTCCAGTCCAAACCAAAAAAAAAAATATTTTCTGTGTTTGTGAATTGTGTGCGCAGTAGCCACACGTGCATCAACAAAGTAGTGCCAAGCGTGCGCCTGTGTCATAAGTAAAGGGCCGGCTGGCTTGACCGTTAAACGGTGCTGTAACCCCCAAAGTACACTCCAGTCCAAACCAAAAAAATAATATTTTCTGTGTTTGTGAATTGTGTGCGCAGTAGCCACACGTGCATCAACAAAGTAGTGCCAAGCGTGCGCCTGTGTCATAAGTAAAGGGCCAGCTGGCTTGACCGTTAAAGGGTGCTGTAACCCCCAAAGTACACTCCAAGCCAAATAACAAAATATTTTTTCTGTGTTTGTGAATTGTGTGCGCAGTAGCTGCACGTGCATCAACAAAGTAGTGCCAAGCGTGCGCCTGTGTCATAAGTAAAGGACCGGCTGGCTTGACCATTAAAGGGTGCTGTAACCGCCAAAGTACACTCCAGTCCAAACCAAAAAAAAAAATATTTTCTGTGTTTGTGAATTGTGTGCGCAGTAGCCACACGTGCATCAACAAAGTAGTGCCAAGCGTGCGCCTGTGTCATAAGTAAAGGGCCGGCTGGCTTGACCGTTAAAGGGTGCTGTAACCCCCAAAGTACACTCCAGTCCAAACCAAAAAAATAATATTTTCTGTGTTTGTGAATTGTGTGCGCAGTAGCCACACGTGCATCAACAAAGTAGTGCCAAGCGTGCGCCTGTGTCATAAGTAAAGGGCCAGCTGGCTTGACCGTTAAAGGGTGCTGTAACCCCCAAAGTACACTCCAAACCAAATAACAAAATATTTTTTCTGTGTTTGTGAATTGTGTGCGCAGTAGCTGCACGTGCATCAACAAAGTAGTGCCAAGCGTGCGCCTGTGTCATAAGTAAAGGACCGGCTGGCTTGACCGTTAAAGGGTGCTGTAACTGCCAAAGTACACTCCAGTCCAAACCAAAAAAAAAAATATTTTCTGTGTTTGTGAATTGTGTGCGCAGTAGCCACACGTGCATCAACAAAGTAGTGCCAAGCGTGCGCCTGTGTCATAAGTAAAGGGCTGGCTGGCTTGACCGTTAAAGGGTGCTGTAACCCCCAAAGTACACTCCAGTCCAAACCAAAAAAATAATATTTTCTGTGTTTGTGAATTGTGTGCGCAGTAGCCACACGTGCATCAACAAAGTAGTGCCAAGCGTGCGCCTGTGTCATAAGTAAAGGGCCAGCTGGCTTGACCGTTAAAGGGTGCTGTAACCCCCAAAGTACACTCCAAACCAAATAATAAAATATTTTTTCTGTGTTTGTGAATTGTGTGCGCAGTAGCCGCACGTGCATCAACAAAGTAGTGCCAAGCGTGCGCCTGTGTCATAAGTAAAGGGCCGGCTGGCCTGACCGTTAAAGGGTGCTGTAACCCCCAAAGTACACTCCAAACCAAATAAAAAATATTTTCTGTGTTTGTGAATTGTGTGCGCAGTAGCCACACGTGCATCAACAAAGTAGTGCCAAGCGTGCGCCTGTGTCATAAGTAAAGGGCCGGCTACGTTGACCGTTAAAGGGTGCTGTAACCCCCAAAGTACACTCCAGTCCAAACCAAAAAAAAAAATATTTTCTGTGTTTGTGAATTGTGTGCGCAGTAGCCACACGTGCATCAACAAAGTAGTGCCAAGCGTGCGCCTGTGTCATAAGTAAAGGGCCGGCTGGCTTGACCGTTAAAGGGTGCTGTAACCCCCAAAGTACACTCCAGTCCAAACCAAAAAATTAATATTTTCTGTGTTTGTGAATTGTGTGCGCAGTAGCCGCACGTGCATCAACAAAGTAGTGCCAAGCGTGCGCCTGTGTCATAAGTAGAGGGCCGGCTGGCTTGACCGTTAAAGGGTGCTGTAACCCCCAAAGTACACTCCAAACCAAATAACAAAATATTTTTTCTGTGTTTGTGAATTGTGTGCGCAGTAGCTGCACGTGCATCAACAAAGTATTGCCAAGCGTGCGCCTGTGTCATAAGTAAAGGGCCGGCTGGCTTTACCGTTAAAGGGTGCTGTAACCCCCAAAGTACACTCCAGTCCAAACCAAAAAAAATTTTATTTTCTGTGTTTGTGAATTGTGTGCGCAGTAGCCACACGTGCATCAACAAAGTAGTGCCAAGCGTGCGCCTGTGTCATAAGTAAAGGGCCGGCTGGCTTGACCGTTAAAGGGTGCTGTAACTCCCAAAGTACACTCCAGTCCAAACCAAAAAAAAAATATATTTTCTGTGTTTGTGAATTGTGTGCGCAGTAGCCGCATGTGCATCAACAAAGTAGTGCCAAGCGTGCGCCTGTGTCATAAGTAAAGGGCCGGCTGGCTTGACCGCTAAAGGGTGCTGTAACTCCCAAAGTACACTCCAGTCCAAACCAAAAAAAAAAATATTTTGTGTGTTTGTGAATTGTGTGCGCAGTAGCAGCACGTGCATCAACAAAGTAGTGCCAAGCGTGCGCCTGTGTCATAAGTAAAGGGCCGGCTAGCTTGACCGTTAAAGGGTGCTGTAACCCCCAAAGTACACTCCAAACCAAATAATAAAATATTTTTTCTGTGTTTGTGAATTGTGTGTGCAGTAGCTGCACGTGCATCAACAAAGTAATGCCAAGCGTGCGCCTGTGTCATAAGTAAAGGGCCGGCTGGCTTGACCGTTAAAGGGTGCTGTAACCCCCAAAGTACACTCCAGTACAAACCAAAAAAAAAAATATTTTGTGTGTTTGTGAATTGTGTGCGCAGTAGCCGCACGTGCATCAACAAAGTAGTGCCAAGCGTGCGCCTGTGTCATAAGAAAAGGGCTGGCTGGCTTGACTGTTAAAGGGTGCTGTAACCCCCAAAGTACACTCCAGTCCAAACCAAAAAAATATATATTTTTTCTGTGTTTGTGAATTGTGTGCGCAGTAGCCGCACGTGCATCAACAAAGTAGTGCCAAGCGTGCGCCTGTGTCATAAGTTAAGGGCCGGCTGGCCTGACCGTTAAAGGGTGCTGTAACCCCCAAAGTACACTCCAAACCAAATAACAAAATATTTTTTCTGTGTTTGTGAATTGTGTGCGCAGTAGCTGCACGTGCATCAACAAAGTAGTGCCAAGCGTGCGCCTGTGTCATAAGTAAAGGACCGGCTGGCTTGACCGTTAAAGGGTGCTGTAACCGCCAAAGTACACTCCAGTCCAAACCAAAAAAAAAAATATTTTCTGTGTTTGTGAATTGTGTGCGCAGTAGCCACACGTGCATCAACAAAGTAGTGCCAAGCGTGCGCCTGTGTCATAAGTAATGGGCCGGCTGGCTTGACCGTTAAAGGGTGCTGTAACCCCCAAAGTACACTCCAGTCCAAACCAAAAAAATAATATTTTCTGTGTTTGTGAATTGTGTGCGCAGTAGCCACACGTGCATCAACAAAGTAGTGCCAAGCGTGCGCCTGTGTCATAAGTAAAGGGCCGGCTGGCTTGACCGTTAAAGGGTGCTGTAACCCCCAAAGTACACTCCAAACCAAATAATAAAATATTTTTTCTGTGTTTGTGAATTGTGTGCGCAGTAGCCGCACGTGCATCAACAAAGTAGTGCCAAGCGTGCGCCTGTGTCATAAGTAAAGGGCCGGCTGGCCTGACCGTTAAAGGGTGCTGTAACCCCCAAAGTACACTCCAAACCAAATAAAAAATATTTTCTGTGTTTGTGAATTGTGTGCGCAGTAGCCACACGTGCATCAACAAAGTAGTGCCAAGCGTGCGCCTGTGTCATAAGAAAAGGGCCGGCTACGTTGACCGTTAAAGGGTGCTGTAACCCCCAAAGTACGCTACAAACCAAATAATAAAATATTTTTTCTGTGTTTGTGAATTGTGTGCGCAGTAGCTGCACGTGCATCAACAAAGTAGTGCCAAGCATGCGCCTGTGTCATACGTAAAGGGACGGCTGGCTTGACCGTTAAAGGGTGCTGTAACCCCCAAAGTACACTCCAGTCCAAACCAAAAATAAAAATATTTTCTGTGTTTGTGAATTGTGTGCGCTGTAGCCACACGTGCATCTACAAAGTAGTGCCAAGCGTGCGCCTGTGTCATAAGTAAAGGGCCGGCTAGCTTGACCGTTAAAGGGTGCTGTAACCCCCAAAGTACACTCCAAACCAAATAATAAAATATTTTTTCTGTGTTTGTGAATTGTGTGCGCAGTAGCTGCACGTGCATCAACAAAGTAGTGCCAAGCATGCGCCTGTGTCATACGTAAAGGGATGGCTGGCTTGACCGTTAAAGGGTGCTGTAACCCCCAAAGTACACTCCAGTCCAAACCAAAAAAAAAAATATTTTCTGTGTTTGTGAATTGTGTGCGCAGTAGCCGCATGTGCATCAACAAAGTAGTGCCAAGCGTGCGCCTGTGTCATAAGAAAAGGGCCGGCTGGCTTGACTGTTAAAGGGTGCTGTAACCCCCAAAGTACACTCCAGTCCAAACCAAAAAAAAAATATTTTTTCTGTGTTTGTGAATTGTGTGCGCAGTAGCCGCACGTGCATCAACAAAGTAGTGCCAAGCGTGCGCCTGTGTCATAAGTAAAGGGCCGGCTGGCCTGACCGTTAAAGGGTGCTGTAACCCCCAAAGTACACTCCAAACCAAATAACAAAATATTTTTTCTGTGTTTGTGAATTGTGTGCGCAGTAGCTGCACGTGCATCAACAAAGTAGTGCCAAGCGTGCGCCTGTGTCATAAGTAAAGGACCGGCTGGCTTGACCATTAAAGGGTGCTGTAACCGCCAAAGTACACTCCAGTCCAAACCAAAAAAAAAAATATTTTCTGTGTTTGTGAATTGTGTGCGCAGTAGCCGCACGTGCATCAACAAAGTAGTGCCAAGCGTGCGCCTGTGTCATAAGTAAAGGGCCGGCTGGCTTGACCATTAAAGGGTGCTGTAACCCCCAAAGTACACTCCAGTCCAAACCAAAAAAATAATATTTTGTGTGTTTGTGAATTCTGTGCGCAGTAGCCACACGTGCATCAACAAAGTAGTGCCAAGCGTGCGCCTGTGTCATAAGTAAAGGGCCGGCTGGCTTGACCGTTAAAGGGTGCTGTAACTCCCAAAGTACACTCCAGTCCAAACAAAAAAAAAAATATTTTCTGTGTTTGTGAATTGTGTGTGCAGTAGCAGCACGTGCATCAACAAAGTACTGCCAAGCGTGCGCCTGTGTCATAAGTAAAGGACCGGCTGGCTTGACCGTTAAAGGGTGCTGTAACCCCCAAAGTACACTCCAGTCCAAACCAAAAAAATATATATTTTCTGTGTTTGTGAATTGTGTGCGCAGTAGCCGCACGTGCATCAACAAAGTATTGCCAAGCAAGCGCCTGTGTCATAAGTGAAGGGCCAGCTGGCCTGACCGTTAAAGGGTGCTGTAACCCCCAAAGTACACTCCAAACCAAATAAAAAATATTTTCTGTGTTTGTGAATTGTGTGCGCAGTAGCCACACGTGCATCAACAAAGTAGTGCCAAGCGTGCGCCTGTGTCATAAGTAAAGGGCCGGCTAGCTTGACCGTTAAAGGGTGCTGTAACCCCCAAAGTACACTCCAAACCAAATAATAAAATATTTTTTCTGTGTTTGTGAATTGTGTGCGCAGTAGCTGCACGTGCATCAACATAGTAGTGGCAAGCGTGCGCCTGTGTCATAAGTAAAGGGCCGGCTGGCTTGACCGTTAAAGGGTGCTGTAACCCCCAAAGTACACTCCAAACCAAATAACAAAATATTTTTTCTGTGTTTGTGAATTGTGTGCGCAGTAGCCACACTTGCATCAACAAAGTAGTGCCAAGCGTGCGCCTGTGTCATAAGTAAAGGGCTGGCTGGCTTGACTGTTAAAGGGTGCTGTAACTCCCAAAGTACACTCCAGTCCAAACCAAAAAAAATATATTTTTTCTGTGTTTGTGAATTGTGTGCGCAGTAGCCGCACGTGCATCAACAAAGTAGTGCCAAGCGTGCGCCTGTGTCATAAGTAAAGGGCCGGCTGGCTTGACCATTAAAGGGTGCTGTAACTCCCAAAGTACACTCCAGTCCAAACCAAAAAAATAAATATTTTCTGTGTTTGTGAATTGTGTGCGCAGTAGCCGCACGTACATCAACAAAGTAGTGCCAAGCGTGCGCCTGTGTCATAAGTAAAGGGCCGGCTGGCCTGACCGTTAAAGGGTGCTGTAACCCCCAAAGTACACTCCAAACCAAATAAAAAATATTTTCTGTGTTTGTGAATTGTGTGCGCTGTAGCCACATGTGCATCAACAAAGTAGTGCCAAGCGTGCGCCTGTGTCATAAGTAAAGGGCCAGCTAGCTTGACCGTTAAAGGGTGCTGTTACCCCCAAAGTACACTCCAAACCAAATAATAAAATATTTTTTCTGTGTTTGTGAATTGTGTGCGCAGTAGCTGCACGAGCATCAACAAAGTAGTGCCAAGCGTGCGCCTGTGTCATAAGTAAAGGGCCAGCTGGCTTGACCGTTAAAGGGTGCTGTAACCCCCAAAGTACACTCCAGTCCAAACCAAAAAAAAAAATATTTTCTGTGTTTGTGAATTGTGTGCGCAGTAGCCGCACGTGCATCAACAAAGTAGAGCCAAGCGTGTGCCTGTGTCATAAGAAAAGGGCTGGCTGGCTTGACCGTTAAAGGGTGCTGTAACCCCCAAAGTACACTCCAGTCCAAACCAAAAAAATATATTTTTTTTCTGTGTTTGTGAATTGTGTGCGCAGTAGCCGGACGTGCATCAACAAAGTAGTGCCAAGCGTGCGCCTGTGTCATAAGTAGAGGGCCGGCTGGCTTGACCGTTAAAGGGTGCTGTAACCCCCAAAGTACACTCCAAACCAAATAACAAAATATTTTTTCTGTGTTTGTGAATTGTGTGCGCAGTAGCCGCACGTGCATCAACAAAGTAGTGCCAAGCGTGCGCCTGTGTCATAAGTAAAGGGCCGGCTGGCCTGACCGTTAAAGGGTGCTGTAACCCCCAAAGTACACTCCAAACCAAATAACAAAATATTTTTTCTGTGTTTGTGAATTGTGTGCGCAGTAGCTGCACGTGCATCAACAAAGTAGTGCCAAGCGTGCGCCTGTGTCATAAGTAAAGGACCGGCTGGCTTGACCATTAAAGGGTGCTGTAACCGCCAAAGTACACTCCAGTCCAAACCAAAAAAAAAAATATTTTCTGTGTTTGTGAATTGTGTGCGCAGTAGCCGCACGTGCATCAACAAAGTAGTGCCAAGCGTGCGCCTGTGTCATAAGTAAAGGGCCGGCTGGCTTGACCATTAAAGGGTGCTGTAACCCCCAAAGTACACTCCAGTCCAAACCAAAAAAATAATATTTTGTGTGTTTGTGAATTCTGTGCGCAGTAGCCACACGTGCATCAACAAAGTAGTGCCAAGAGTGCGCCTGTGTCATAAGTAAAGGGCCGGCTGGCTTGACCGTTAAAGGGTGCTGTAACTCCCAAAGTACACTCCAGTCCAAACAAAAAAAAAATATTTTCTGTGTTTGTGAATTGTGTGTGCAGTAGCAGCACGTGCATCAACAAAGTACTGCCAAGCGTGCGCCTGTGTCATAAGTAAAGGACTGGCTGGCTTGACCGTTAAAGGGTGCTGTAACCCCCAAAGTACACTCCAGTCCAAACCAAAAAAATATATATTTTCTGTGTTTGTGAATTGTGTGCGCAGTAGCCGCACGTGCATCAACAAAGTATTGCCAAGCAAGCGCCTGTGTCATAAGTGAAGGGCCAGCTGGCCTGACCGTTAAAGGGTGCTGTAACCCCCAAAGTACACTCCAAACCAAATAAAAAATATTTTCTGTGTTTGTGAATTGTGTGCGCAGTAGCCACACGTGCATCAACAAAGTAGTGCCAAGCGTGCGCCTGTGTCATAAGTAAAGGGCCGGCTAGCTTGACCGTTAAAGGGTGCTGTAACCCCCAAAGTACACTCCAAACCAAATAATAAAATATTTTTTCTGTGTTTGTGAATTGTGTGCGCAGTAGCTGCACGTGCATCAACATAGTAGTGGCAAGCGTGCGCCTGTGTCATAAGTAAAGGGCCGGCTGGCTTGACCGTTAAAGGGTGCTGTAACCCCCAAAGTACACTCCAAACCAAATAACAAAATATTTTTTCTGTGTTTGTGAATTGTGTGCGCAGTAGCCACACTTGCATCAACAAAGTAGTGCCAAGCGTGCGCCTGTGTCATAAGTAAAGGGCCGGCTGGCTTGACTGTTAAAGGGTGCTGTAACTCCCAAAGTACACTCCAGTCCAAACCAAAAAAAATATATTTTTTCTGTGTTTGTGAATTGTGTGCGCAGTAGCCGCACGTGCATCAACAAAGTAGTGCCAAGCGTGCGCCTGTGTCATAAGTAAAGGGCCGGCTGGCTTGACCATTAAAGGGTGCTGTAACTCCCAAAGTACACTCCAGTCCAAACCAAAAAAATAAATATTTTCTGTGTTTGTGAATTGTGTGCGCAGTAGCCGCACGTACATCAACAAAGTAGTGCCAAGCGTGCGCCTGTGTCATAAGTAAAGGGCCGGCTGGCCTGACCGTTAAAGGGTGCTGTAACCCCCAAAGTACACTCCAAACCAAATAAAAAATATTTTCTGTGTTTGTGAATTGTGTGCGCTGTAGCCACATGTGCATCAACAAAGTAGTGCCAAGCGTGCGCCTGTGTCATAAGTAAAGGGCCAGCTAGCTTGACCGTTAAAGGGTGCTGTTACCCCCAAAGTACACTCCAAACCAAATAATAAAATATTTTTTCTGTGTTTGTGAATTGTGTGCGCAGTAGCTGCACGTGCATCAACAAAGTAGTGCCAAGCGTGTGCCTGTGTCATAAGTAAAGGGCCAGCTGGCTTGACCGTTAAAGGGTGCTGTAACCCCCAAAGTACACTCCAGTCCAAACCAAAAAAAAAAATATTTTCTGTGTTTGTGAATTGTGTGCGCAGTAGCCGCACGTGCATCAACAAAGTAGAGCCAAGCGTGTGCCTGTGTCATAAGAAAAGGGCTGGCTGGCTTGACCGTTAAAGGGTGCTGTAACCCCCAAAGTACACTCCAGTCCAAACCAAAAAAATATATTTTTTTTCTGTGTTTGTGAATTGTGTGCGCAGTAGCCGCACGTGCATCAACAAAGTAGTGCCAAGCGTGCGCCTGTGTCATAAGTAGAGGGCCGGCTGGCTTGACCGTTAAAGGGTGCTGTAACCCCCAAAGTACACTCCAAACCAAATAACAAAATATTTTTTCTGTGTTTGTGAATTGTGTGCGCAGTAGCTGCACGTGCATCAACAAAGTATTGCCAAGCGTGTGCCTGTGTCATAAGTAAAGGGCCGGCTGGCTTTACCGTTAAAGGGTGCTGTAACCCCCAAAGTACACTCCAGTCCAAACCAAAAAAAATTATATTTTCTGTGTTTGTGAATTGTGTGCGCAGTAGCCGCACGTGCATCAACAAAGTAGTGCCAAGCGTGCGCATGTGTCATAAGTAAAGGGCCGGCTGGCTTGACCGTTAAAGGGTGCTGTAACTCCCAAAGTACACTCCAGTCCAAACCAAAAAAAAATAATATTTTCTGTGTTTGTGAATTGTGTGCGCAGTAGCCGCACGTGCATCAACAAAGTAGTGGCAAGCGTGCACCTGTGTCATAAGTAAAGGGCCGGCTGGCTTGACCGCTAAAGGGTGCTGTAACTCCCAAAGTACACTCCAGTCCAAACCAAAAAAAAAAATATTTTGTGTGTTTGTGAATTGTGTGCGCAGTAGCAGCACGTGCATCAACAAAGTAGTGCCAAGCGTGCGCCTGTGTCATAAGTAAAGGGCCGGCTAGCTTGACCGTTAAAGGGTGCTGTAACCCCCAAAGTACACTCCAAACCAAATAATAAAAGATTTTTTCTGTGTTTGTGAATTGTGTGTGCAGTAGCTGCACGTGCATCAACAAAGTAGTGCCAAGCGTGCGCCTGTGTCATAAGTAAAGGGCCGGCTGGCTTGACCGTTAAAGGGTGCTGTAACTCCCAAAGTACACTCCAGTCCAAACCAAAAAAAAAAAAATTTTTCTGTGTTTGTGAATTGTGTGCACAGTAGCCGCACGTGCATCAACAAAGTAGTGCCAAGCGTGCGCCTGTGTCATAAGTAAATGGCCGGCTGGCTTGACCATTAAAGGGTGCTGTAACCCCCAAAGTACACTCCAGTCCAAACCAAAAAAAAAAATATTTTGTGTGTTTGTGAATTGTGTGCGCAGTAGCCGCACGTGCATCAACAAAGTAGTGCCAAGCGTGCGCCTGTGTCATAAGTAAAGGGCCGGCTGGCCTGACCGTTAAAGGGTGCTGTAACCCCCAAAGTACACTCCAAACCAAATAAAAAATATTTTCTGTGTTTGTGAATTGTGTGCGCAGTAGCCACACGTTCATCAACAAAGTAGTGCCAAGCGTGCGCCTGTGTCATAAGTAAAGGGCCGTCTAGCTTGACCGTTAAAGGGTGCTGTAACCCCCAAAGTACACTCCAAACCAAATAATAAAATATTTTTTCTGTGTTTGTGAATTGTGTGCGCAGTAGCCGCACGTGCATCAACAAAGTAGTGCCAAGTGTGCGCCTGTGTCATAAGTAAAGAGCCGGCTGGCTTGACCATTAAAGGGTGCTGTAACCCCAAAGTACACTCCAGTACAAACCAAAAAAAAAAATATTTTGTGTGTTTGTGAATTGTGTGCGCAGTAGCCGCACGTGCATCAACAAAGTAGTGCCAAGCGTGCGCCTGTGTCATAAGAAAAGGGCCGGCTGGCTTGACTGTTAAAGGGTGCTGTAACCCCCAAAATACACTCCAGTCCAAACCAAAAAAATATATATTTTTTCTGTGTTTGTGAATTGTGTGCGCAGTAGCCGCACGTGCATCAACAAAGTAGTGCCAAGCGTGCGCCTGTGTCATAAGTAAAGGGCCGGCTGGCCTGACCGTTAAAGGGTGCTGTAACCCCCAAAGTACACTCCAAACCAAATAACAAAATATTTTTTCTGTGTTTGTGAATTGTGTGCGCAGTAGCTGCACGTGCATCAACAAAGTAGTGCCAAGCGTGCGCCTGTGTCATAAGTAAAGGACCGGCTGGCTTGACCGTTAAAGGGTGCTGTAACCGCCAAAGTACACTCCAGTCCAAACCAAAAAAAAAAATATTTTCTGTGTTTGTGATTTGTGTGCGCAGTAGCCGCACGTGCATCAACAAAGTAGTGCCAAGCGTGCGCCTGTGTCATAAGTAAAGGGCCGGCTGGCTTGACCGTTAAAGGGTGCTGTAACCCCCAAAGTACTCTCCAGTCCAAACCAAAAAAATAATATTTTCTGTGTTTGTGAATTGTGTGCGCAGTAGCCACACGTGCATCAACAAAGTCGTGCCAAGCGTGCGCCTGTGTCATAAGTAAAGGGCCGTCTGGCTTGACCGTTAAAGGGTGCTGTAACTCCCAAAGTACACTCCAGTCCAAACTAAAAAAAAAATATTTTCTGTGTTTGTGAATTGTGTGCGCAGTAGCCGCACGTGCATCAACAAAGTACTGCCAAGCGTGCGCCTGTGTCATAAGTAAAGGACCGGCTGGCTTGACCATTAAAGGGTGCTGTAACCCCCAAAGTACACTCCAGTCCAAACCAAAAAAAAATATATTTTCTGTGTTTGTGAATTGTGTGCGCAGTAGCTGCACGTGCATCAACAAAGTAGTGCCAAGCAAGCGCCTGTGTCATAAGTGAAGGGCCAGCTGGCCTGACCGTTAAAGGGTGCTGTAACCCCCAAAGTACACTCCAAACCAAATAAAAAATATTTTCTGTGTTTGTGAATTGTGTGCGCAGTAGCCACACGTGCATCAACAAAGTAGTGCCAAGCGTGCGCCTGTGTCATAAGTAAAGGGCCGGCTAGCTTGACCATTAAAGGGTGCTGTAACCCCCAAAGTACACTCCAAACCAAATAATAAAATGTTTTTTCTGTGTTTGTGAATTGTGTGCACAGTAGCTGCACGTGCATCAACAAAGTAGTGCCAAGCGTGCGCCTGTGTCATAAGTAAAGGGCCAGCTGGCCTGACCGTTAAAGGGTGCTGTAACCCCCAAAGTACACTCCAAACCAAATAAAAAATATTTTCTGTGTTTGTGAATTGTGTGCGCAGTAGCCACACGTGCATCAACAAAGTAGTGCCAAGCGTGCGCCTGTGTCATAAGTAAAGGGCCGGCTACGTTGACCGTTAAAGGGTGCTGTAACCCCCAAAGTACGCTACAAACCAAATAATAAAATATTTTTTCTGTGTTTGTGAATTGTGTGCGCAGTAGCTGCACGTGCATCAACAAAGTAGTGCCAAGCATGCGCCTGTGTCATACGTAAAGGGACGGCTGGCTTGACCGTTAAAGGGTGCTGTAACCCCCAAAGTACACTCCAGTCCAAACCAAAAATAAAAATATTTTCTGTGTTTGTGAATTGTGTGCGCTGTAGCCACACGTGCATCTACAAAGTAGTGCCAAGCGTGCGCCTGTGTCATAAGTAAAGGGCCGGCTAGCTTGACCGTTAAAGGGTGCTGTAACCCCCAAAGTACACTCCAAACCAAATAATAAAATATTTTTTCTGTGTTTGTGAATTGTGTGCGCAGTAGCTGCACGTGCATCAACAAAGTAGTGCCAAGCATGCGCCTGTGTCATACGTAAAGGGACGGCTGGCTTGACCGTTAAAGGGTGCTGTAACCCCCAAAGTACACTCCAGTCCAAACCAAAAAAAAAAATATTTTCTGTGTTTGTGAATTGTGTGCGCAGTAGCCGCATGTGCATCAACAAAGTAGTGCCAAGCGTGCGCCTGTGTCATAAGAAAAGGGCCGGCTGGCTTGACTGTTAAAGGGTGCTGTAACCCCCAAAGTACACTCCAGTCCAAACCAAAAAAATATATATTTTTTCTGTGTTTGTGAATTGTGTGCGCAGTAGCCGCACGTGCATCAACAAAGTAGTGCCAAGCGTGCGCCTGTGTCATAAGTAAAGGGCCAGCTGGCCTGACCGTTAAAGGGTGCTGTAACCCCCAAAGTACACTCCAAACCAAATAACAAAATATTTTTTCTGTGTTTGTGAATTGTGTGCGCAGTAGCTGCACGTGCATCAACAAAGTAGTGCCAAGCGTGCGCCTGTGTCATAAGTAAAGGACCGGCTGGCTTGATCATTAAAGGGTGCTGTAACCGCCAAAGTACACTCCAGTCCAAACCAAAAAAAAAAATATTTTCTGTGTTTGTGAATTGTGTGCGCAGTAGCCGCACGTGCATCAACAAAGTAGTGCCAAGCGTGCGCCTGTGTCATAAGTAAAGGGCCGGCTGGCTTGACCATTAAAGGGTGCTGTAACCCCCAAAGTACACTCCAGTCCAAACCAAAAAAATAATATTTTGTGTGTTTGTGAATTCTGTGCGCAGTAGCCACACGTGCATCAACAAAGTAGTGCCAAGCGTGCGCCTGTGTCATAAGTAAAGGGCCGGCTGGCTTGACCGTTAAAGGGTGCTGTAACTCCCAAAGTACACTCCAGTCCAAACAAAAAAAAAAATATTTTCTGTGTTTGTGAATTGTGTGTGCAGTAGCAGCACGTGCATCAACAAAGTACTGCCAAGCGTGCGCCTGTGTCATAAGTAAAGGACCGGCTGGCTTGACCGTTAAAGGGTGCTGTAACCCCCAAAGTACACTCCAGTCCAAACCAAAAAAATATATATTTTCTGTGTTTGTGAATTGTGTGCGCAGTAGCCGCACGTGCATCAACAAAGTAGTGCCAAGCAAGCGCCTGTGTCATAAGTGAAGGGCCAGCTGGCCTGACCGTTAAAGGGTGCTGTAACCCCCAAAGTACACTCCAAACCAAATAAAAAATATTTTCTGTGTTTGTGAATTGTGTGCGCAGTAGCCACACGTGCATCAACAAAGTAGTGCCAAGCGTGCGCCTGTGTCATAAGTAAAGGGCCGGCTAGCTTGACCGTTAAAGGGTGCTGTAACCCCCAAAGTACACTCCAAACCAAATAATAAAATATTTTTTCTGTGTTTGTGAATTGTGTGCGCAGTAGCTGCACGTGCATCAAAATAGTAGTGGCAAGCGTGCGCCTGTGTCATAAGTAAAGGGCCGGCTGGCTTGACCGTTAAAGGGTGCTGTAACCCCCAAAGTACACTCCAAACCAAATAACAAAATATTTTTTCTGTGTTTGTGAATTGTGTGCGCAGTAGCCACACTTGCATCAACAAAGTAGTGCCAAGCGTGCGCCTGTGTCATAAGTAAAGGGCCGGCTGGCTTGACTGTTAAAGGGTGCTGTAACTCCCAAAGTACACTCCAGTCCAAACCAAAAAAAATATATTTTTTCTGTGTTTGTGAATTGTGTGCGCAGTAGCCGCACGTGCATCAACAAAGTAGTGCCAAGCGTGCGCCTGTGTCATAAGTAAAGGGCCGGCTGGCTTGACCATTAAAGGGTGCTGTAACTCCCAAAGTACACTCCAGTCCAAACCAAAAAAATAAATATTTTCTGTGTTTGTGAATTGTGTGCGCAGTAGCCGCACGTACATCAACAAAGTAGTGCCAAGCGTGCGCCTGTGTCATAAGTAAAGGGCCGGCTGGCCTGACCGTTAAAGGGTGCTGTAACCCCCAAAGTACACTCCAAACCAAATAAAAAATATTTTCTGTGTTTGTGAATTGTGTGCGCTGTAGCCACATCTGCATCAACAAAGTAGTGCCAAGCGTGCGCCTGTGTCATAAGTAAAGGGCCAGCTAGCTTGACCGTTAAAGGGTGCTGTTACCCCCAAAGTACACTCCAAACCAAATAATAAAATATTTTTTCTGTGTTTGTGAATTGTGTGCGCAGTAGCTGCACGTGCATCAACAAAGTAGTGCCAAGCGTGCGCCTGTGTCATAAGTAAAGGGCCAGCTGGCTTGACCGTTAAAGGGTGCTGTAACCCCCTAAGTACACTCCAGTCCAAACCAAAAAAAAAAATATTTTCTGTGTTTGTGAATTGTGTGCGCAGTAGCCGCACGTGCATCAACAAAGTAGAGCCAAGCGTGTGCCTGTGTCATAAGAAAAGGGCTGGCTGGCTTGACCGTTAAAGGGTGCTGTAACCCCCAAAGTACACTCCAGTCCAAACCAAAAAAAATTATATTTTCTGTGTTTGTGAATTGTGTGCGCAGTAGCCGCACGTGCATCAACAAAGTAGTGCCAAGCGTGCGCCTGTGTCATAAGTAAAGGGCCGGCTGGCTTGACCGTTAAAGGGTGCTGTAACTCCCAAAGTACACTCCAGTCCAAACCAAAAAAAAATAATATTTTCTGTGTTTGTGAATTGTGTGCGCAGTAGCCGCACGTGCATCAACAAAGTAGTGGCAAGCGTGCACCTGTGTCATAAGTAAAGGGCCGGCTGGCTTGACCGCTAAAGGGTGCTGTAACTCCCAAAGTACACTCCAGTCCAAACCAAAAAAAAAAATATTTTGTGTGTTTGTGAATTGTGTGCGCAGTAGCAGCACGTGCATCAACAAAGTAGTGCCAAGCGTGCGCCTGTGTCATAAGTAAAGGGCCGGCTAGCTTGACCGTTAAAGGGTGCTGTAACCCCCAAAGTACACTCCAAACCAAATAATAAAAGATTTTTTCTGTGTTTGTGAATTGTGTGTGCAGTAGCTGCACGTGCATCAACAAATTAGTGCCAAGCGTGCGCCTGTGTCATAAGTAAAGGGCCGGCTGGCTTGACCGTTAAAGGGTGCTGTAACTCCCAAAGTACACTCCAGTCCAAACCAAAAAAAAAAAAATTTTTCTGTGTTTGTGAATTGTGTGCACAGTAGCCGCACGTGCATCAACAAAGTAGTGCCAAGCGTGCGCCTGTGTCATAAGTAAATGGCCGGCTGGCTTGACCATTAAAGGGTGCTGTAACCCCCAAAGTACACTCCAGTCCAAACCAAAAAAAAAAATATTTTGTGTGTTTGTGAATTGTGTGCGCAGTAGCCGCACGTGCATCAACAAAATAGTGCCAAGCGTGCGCCTGTGTCATAAGTAAAGGGCCGGCTGGCCTGACCGTTAAAGGGTGCTGTAACCCCCAAAGTACACTCCAAACCAAATAAAAAATATTTTCTGTGTTTGTGAATTGTGTGCGCAGTAGCCACACGTGCATCAACAAAGTAGTGCCAAGCGTGCGCCTGTGTCATAAGTAAAGGGCCGTCTAGCTTGACTGTTAAAGGGTGCTGTAACCCCCAAAGTACACTCCAAACCAAATAATAAAATATTTTTTCTGTGTTTGTGAATTGTGTGCGCAGTAGCCGCACGTGCATCAACAAAGTAGTGCCAAGTGTGCGCCTGTGTCATAAGTAAAGAGCCGGCTGGCTTGACCATTAAAGGGTGCTGTAACCCCCAAAGTACACTCCAGTACAAACCAAAAAAAAATATATTTTGTGTGTTTGTGAATTGTGTGCGCAGTAGCCGCACGTGCATCAACAAAGTAGTGCCAAGCGTGCGCCTGTGTCATAAGAAAAGGGCCGGCTGGCTTGACTGTTAAAGGGTGCTGTAACCCCCAAAATACACTCCAGTCCAAACCAAAAAAATATATATTTTTTCTGTGTTTGTGAATTGTGTGCGCAGTAGCCGCACGTGCATCAACAAAGTAGTGCCAAGCGTGCGCCTGTGTCATAAGTAAAGGGCCGGCTGGCCTGACCGTTAAAGGGTGCTGTAACCCCCAAAGTACACTCCAAACCAAATAAAAAATATTTTCTGTGTTTGTGAATTGTGTGCGCAGTAGCCACACGTGCATCAACAAAGTAGTGCCAAGCGTGCGCCTGTGTCATAAGTAAAGGGCCGTCTAGCTTGACCGTTAAAGGGTGCTGTAACCCCCAAAGTACACTCCAAACCAAATAACAAAATATTTTTTCTGTGTTTGTGAATTGTGTGCGCAGTAGCTGCACGTGCATCAACAAAGTAGTGCCAAGCGTGCGCCTGTGTCATAAGTAAAGGACCGGCTGGCTTGACCGTTAAAGGGTGCTGTAACCGCCAAAGTACACTCCAGTCCAAACCAAAAAAAAAAATATTTTCTGTGTTTGTGATTTGTGTGCGCAGTAGCCGCACGTGCATCAACAAAGTAGTGCCAAGCGTGCGCCTGTGTCATAAGTAAAGGGCCGGCTGGCTTGACCGTTAAAGGGTGCTGTAACCCCCAAAGTACACTCCAGTCCAAACCAAAAAAATAATATTTTCTGTGTTTGTGAATTGTGTGCGCAGTAGCCACACGTGCATCAACAAAGTCGTGCCAAGCGTGCGCCTGTGTCATAAGTAAAGGGCCGGCTGGCTTGACCGTTAAAGGGTGCTGTAACTCCCAAAGTACACTCCAGTCCAAACTAAAAAAAAAATATTTTCTGTGTTTGTGAATTGTGTGCGCAGTAGCCGCACGTGCATCAACAAAGTACTGCCAAGCGTGCGCCTGTGTCATAAGTAAAGGACCGGCTGGCTTGACCATTAAAGGGTGCTGTAACCCCCAAAGTACACTCCAGTCCAAACCAAAAAAATATATATTTTCTGTGTTTGTGAATTGTGTGCGCAGTAGCTGCACGTGCATCAACAAAGTAGTGCCAAGCAAGCGCCTGTGTCATAAGTGAAGGGCCAGCTGGCCTGACCGTTAAAGGGTGCTGTAACCCCCAAAGTACACTCCAAACCAAATAAAAAATATTTTCTGTGTTTGTGAATTGTGTGCGCAGTAGCCACACGTGCATCAACAAAGTAGTGCCAAGCGTGCGCCTGTGTCATAAGTAAAGGGCCGGCTAGCTTGACCATTAAAGGGTGCTGTAACCCCCAAAGTACACTCCAAACCAAATAATAAAATGTTTTTTCTGTGTTTGTGAATTGTGTGCACAGTAGCTGCACGTGCATCAACATAGTAGTGCCAAGCGTGCGCCTGTGTCATAAGTAAAGGGCTGGCTGGCTTGACCATTAAAGGGCGCTGTAACCCACAAAGTACACTCCAGTTCAAACCAAAAAAAATAATATTTTCTGTGTTTGTGAATTGTGTGCGCAGTAGCTGCACGTGCATCAACAAAGTAGTACCAAGCGTGTGCCTGTGTCATAAGTAAAGGGCTGGCTGGCTTGACTGTTAAAGGGTGCTGTAACTCCCAAAGTACACTCCAGTCCAAACCAAAAAAAAAATATTTTTTCTGTGTTTGTGAATTGTTTGCGCAGTAGCCGCACGTGCATCAACAAAGTAGTGCCAAGCATGCGCCTGTGTCATAAGTAAAGGGCCGGCTGGCCTGACCGTTAAAGGGTGCTGTAACCCCCAAGGTACACTCCAAACCAAATAAAAAATATTTTCTGTGTTTGTGAATTGTGTGCGCAGTAGCCACACGTGCATCAACAAAGTAGTGCCAAGCGTGCGCCTGTGTCATAAGTAAAGGGCAGGCTAGCTTGACCGTTAAAGGGTGCTGTAACCCCCAAAGTACACTCCAAACCAAATAATAAAATATTTTTTCTGTGTTTGTGAATTGTGTGCGCAGTAGCTGCACGTGCATCAACATAGTAGTGGCAAGCGTGCGCCTGTGTCATAAGTAAAGGGCCGGCTGGACCGTTAAAGGGTGCTGTAACCCCCAAAGTACACTACAGTCCAAACCAAAAAAAAAAATATTTTCTGTGTTTGTGAATTGAGTGTGCAGTAGCCGCACGTGCATCAACAAAGTAGTGCCAAGCGTGCGCCTGTGTCATAAGTAAAGGGCCGGCTGGCTTGACCGTTAAAGGGTGCTGTAACCCCCAAAGTACACTCCAGTCCAAACCAAAAAAAAATATATTTTGTGTGTTTGTGAATTGTGTGCGCAGTAGCCACACGTGCATCAACAAAGTAGTGCCAAGCGTGCGCCTGTGTCATAAGTAAAGGGTCGGCTGGCTTGACTGTTAAAGGGTGCTGTAACTCCCAAAGTACACTCCAGTCCAAACCAAAAAAATATATATATTTTCTGTGTTTGTGAATTGTGTGCGCAGTTGCCGCACGTGCATCAACAAAGTAGTGCCAAGCGTGCGCCTGTGTCATAAGTAAAGGGCCGGCTGGCTTGACCGTTAAAGGGTGCTTTAACTCCCAAAGTACACTCCAGTCCAAACCCCAAAAAAAAGTATTTTGTGTGTTTGTGAATTGTGTGCACAGTAGCCGCACGTGCATCAACAAAGTAGTGCCAAGCGTGCGCCTGTGTCATAAGAAAAGGGCCGGCTGGCCTGACCATTACAGGGTGCTGTAACCCCCAAAGTACACTCCAAACCAAATAAAAAATATTTTCTGTGTTTGTGAATTGTGTGCGCAGTAGCCACACGTGCATCATCAAAGTAGTGCCAAGCGTGCGCCTGTGTCATAAGTAAAGGGCCGGCTAGGTTGACCGTTAAAGGGTGCTGTAACCCCCAAAGTACACTCCAAACCAAATAATAAAATATTTTTTCTGTGTTTGTGAATTGTGTGCGCAGTAGCTGCACGTGCATCAACATAGTAGTGCCAAGCGTGCGCCTGTGTCATAAGTAAAGGGCCGGCTGGCTTGACCATTAAAGGGTGCTGTAACCCACAAAGTACACTCCAGTCCAAACCAAAAAAAAAAATATTTTCTGTGTTTGTGAATTCTGTGCGCAGTAGCTGCACGTGCATTAACAAAGTAGTGCCAAGCGTGCGCATGTGTCATAAGTAAAGGGCCGGCTGGCTTGACCGTTAAAGGGTGCTGTAACCCCCAAAGTACACTCCAGTCCAAACCAAAAAAAAAATTATTTTCTGTGTTTGTGAATTGTATGCGCAGTAGCAGCACGTGCATCAACAAAGTAGTGCCAAGCGTGCGCCTGTGTCATAAGAAAAGGGCCGGCTGGCTTGACCGTTAAAGGGTGCTGTAACCCCCAAAGTACACTCCAGTCCAAACCAAAAAAAAAAATATTTTTTCTGTGTTTGTGAATTGTGTGCGCAGTAGCTGCACGTGCATCAACAAAGTAGTGCCAAGCGTGCGCCTGTGTCATAAGTAAAGGGCCGGCTGGCTTGACCGTTAAAGGGTGCTGTAACCCCCAAAGTACACTCCAAACCAAATAACAAAATATTTTTTCTGTGTTTGTGAATTGTGTGCGCAGTAGCTGCACGTGCATCAACAAAGTAGTGCCAAGCGTGCGCCTGTGTCATAAGTAAAGGGCCGGCTGGCTTGACCGTTAAAGGGTGCTGTAACCCCAAAGAACACTCCAGTCCAAACCAAATAAAAAATATTTTCTGAGTTTGTGAATTGTGTGCGCAGTAGCCACACGTGCATCAACAAAGTAGTGCCAAGCGTGCGCCTGTTTCATAAGTAAAGGGCCGGCTAGCTTGACCGTTAAAGGGTGCTGTAACCCCCAAAGTACACTCCAAACCAAATAATAAAATATTTTTTCTGTGTTTGTGAATTGTGTGCGCAGTAGCTGCACGTGCATCAATAAAGTAGTGCCAAGTGTGCGCCTGTGTCATAAGTAAAGGGCCGGCTGACTTGACCATTAAAGGGTGCTGTAACCCCCAAAGTACACTCCAGTCCAAACCAAAAAAATAAATATTTTCTGTGTTTGTGAATTGTGTGCGCAGTAGCCTCACGTGCATCAACAAAGTAGTGCCAAGCGTGCGCCTGTGTCATAAGTAAAGGGCCAGCTGGCTTGACCGTTAAAGGGTGCTGTAACCCCCAAAGTACACTCCAAACCAAATAACAAAATATTTTTTCTGTGTTTGTGAATTGTGTGCGCAGTAGCTGCACGTGCATCAACAAAGTAGTGCCAAACGTGCGCCTGTGTCATAAGTAAAGGGCCGGCTGGCTTGACCGTTAAAGGGTGCTGTAACCCCCAAAGTACACTCCAGTCCAAACCCCAAAAAATTATATTTTCTGTGTTTGTGAATTGTGTGCGCAGTAGCCGCACGTGCATCAACAATGTAGTGCCAAGCGTGCGCCTGTGTCATAAGTAAAGGGCCAGCTGGCTTGACCGTTAAAGGGTGCTGTAACTCCATAAGTACACTCCAGTCTAAACCAAAAAATAAAATATTTTGTGTGTTTGTGAATTGTGTGCGCAGTAGCCGCACGTGCATCAACAAAGTAGAGCCAAGCGTGCGCCTGTGTCATAAGTAAAGGGCCGGCTGGCCTGACCGTTAAAGGGTGCTGTAACCCCCAAAGTACACTCCAAACCAAATAAAAAATATTTTCTGTGTTTGTGAATTGTGTGCGCAGTAGCCACACGTGCATCAACAAAGTAGTGCAAAGCGTGCGCCTGTGTCATAAGTAAAGGGCCGGCTAGCTTGACCGTTAAAGGGTGCTGTAACCCCCAAAGTACACTCCAAACCAAATAATAAAATATTTTTTCTGTGTTTGTGAATTGTGTGCGCAGTAGCTGCACGTGCATCAACAAAATAGTGCCAAGCGTGCGCCTGTGTCATAAGTAAAGGGCCGGCTGGCTTGACCATTAAAGGGTTCTGTAACCCCCAAAGTACACTCCAGTCCAAACCAAAAAAAAAAATATTTTCTGTGTTTGTGAATTGTATGCGCAGTAGCAGCACGTGCATCAATAAAAAAGTGCCAAGCGTGCGCCTGTGTCATAAGAAAAGGGCCGGCTGGCTTGACCGTTAAAGGGTGCTCTAACCCCCAAAGTACACTCCAGTCCAAACCAAAAAAAAAAAATTTTTTTCTGTGTTTGTGAATTGTGTGCGCAGTAGCTGCACGTGCATAAACAAAGTAGTGCCAAGCGTGCGCCTGTGTCATAAGTAAAGGGCCGGCTGGCTTGACCGTTAAAGGGTGCTGTAACCCCCAAAGTACACTCCAAACCAAATAACAAAATATTTCTTCTGTGTTTGTGAATTGTGTGCGCAGTAGCTGCACGTGCATCAACAAAGTAGTGCCAAGCGTGCGCCTGTGTCATAAGTAAATGGCCGGCTGGCTTGACCTTTAAAGGGTGCTGTAACCCCCAAAGTACTCTCCAGTTCAAACCAAAAAAATATATATTTTCTGTGTTTGTGAATTGTGTGCGCAGTAACCGCACGTGCATCAACAAAGTAGTGCCAAGCGTGCGCCTGTGTCATAAGTAAAAGGGCCGGCTGGCTTGACCGTTAAAGGGTGCTGTAACCCCCAAAGTACACTCCAGTCCAAACCAAAAAAAAAAATATTTTCTGTGTTTGTGAATTGTGTGCGCAGTAGCTGCACGTGCATCAACAAAGTAGTGCCAAGCGTGTGCCTGTGTCATAAGAAAAGGGCCGGCTGGCTTGACCGTTGAAGGGTGCTGTAACCCCCAAAGTACACTCCAGTCCAAACCAAAAAAATATATATTTTTTCTGTGTTTGTGAATTGTGTGCGCAGTAGCCGCACGTGCATCAACAAAGTAGTGCCAAGCGTGCACCTGTGTCATAAGTAAAGGGCCGGCTGGCTTGACCGTTAAAGGGTGCTGTAACCCCCAAAGTACACTCCAGTCCAAACCAAAAAAAAAAATATTTTCTGTGTTTGTGAATTGTGTGCGCAGTAGCCGCACGTGCATCAACAAAGTAGTGCCAAGCGTGCGCCTGTGTCATAAGTAAAGGGCCGGCTGGCTTGACCGTTAAAGGGTGCTGTAACCCCCAAAGTACACTCCAGTCCAAACCCCAAAAAATTATATTTTCTGTGTTTGTGAATTGTGTGCGCAGTAGCCGCACGTGCATCAACAATGTAGTGCCAAGCGTGCGCCTGTGTCATAAGTAAAGGGCCAGCTGGCTTGACCGTTAAAGGGTGCTGTAACTCCATAAGTACACTCCAGTCTAAACCAAAAAATAAAATATTTTGTGTGTTTGTGAATTGTGTGCGCAGTAGCCGCACGTGCATCAACAAAGTAGAGCCAAGCGTGCGCCTGTGTCATAAGTAAAGGGCCGGCTGGCCTGACCGTTAAAGGGTGCTGTAACCCCCAAAGTACACTCCAAACCAAATAAAAAATATTTTCTGTGTTTGTGAATTGTGTGCGCAGTAGCCACACGTGCATCAACAAAGTAGTGCAAAGCGTGCGCCTGTGTCATAAGTAAAGGGCCGGCTAGCTTGACCGTTAAAGGGTGCTGTAACCCCCAAAGTACACTCCAAACCAAATAATAAAATATTTTTTCTGTGTTTGTGAATTGTGTGCGCAGTAGCTGCACGTGCATCAACAAAATAGTGCCAAGCGTGCGCCTGTGTCATAAGTAAAGGGCCGGCTGGCTTGACCATTAAAGGGTTCTGTAACCCCCAAAGTACACTCCAGTCCAAACCAAAAAAAAAAATATTTTCTGTGTTTGTGAATTGTATGCGCAGTAGCAGCACGTGCATCAATAAAAAAGTGCCAAGCGTGCGCCTGTGTCATAAGAAAAGGGCCGGCTGGCTTGACCGTTAAAGGGTGCTCTAACCCCCAAAGTACACTCCAGTCCAAACCAAAAAAAAAAAATTTTTTTCTGTGTTTGTGAATTGTGTGCGCAGTAGCTGCACGTGCATAAACAAAGTAGTGCCAAGCGTGCGCCTGTGTCATAAGTAAAGGGCCGGCTGGCTTGACCGTTAAAGGGTGCTGTAACCCCCAAAGTACACTCCAAACCAAATAACAAAATATTTCTTCTGTGTTTGTGAATTGTGTGCGCAGTAGCTGCACGTGCATCAACAAAGTAGTGCCAAGCGTGCGCCTGTGTCATAAGTAAATGGCCGGCTGGCTTGACCTTTAAAGGGTGCTGTAACCCCCAAAGTACTCTCCAGTTCAAACCAAAAAAATATATATTTTCTGTGTTTGTGAATTGTGTGCGCAGTAACCGCACGTGCATCAACAAAGTAGTGCCAAGCGTGCGCCTGTGTCATAAGTAAAAGGGCCGGCTGGCTTGACCGTTAAAGGGTGCTGTAACCCCCAAAGTACACTCCAGTCCAAACCAAAAAAAAAAATATTTTCTGTGTTTGTGAATTGTGTGCGCAGTAGCTGCACGTGCATCAACAAAGTAGTGCCAAGCGTGTGCCTGTGTCATAAGAAAAGGGCCGGCTGGCTTGACCGTTGAAGGGTGCTGTAACCCCCAAAGTACACTCCAGTCCAAACCAAAAAAATATATATTTTTTCTGTGTTTGTGAATTGTGTGCGCAGTAGCCGCACGTGCATCAACAAAGTAGTGCCAAGCGTGCACCTGTGTCATAAGTAAAGGGCCGGCTGGCTTGACCGTTAAAGGGTGCTGTAACCCCCAAAGTACACTCCAGTCCAAACCAAAAAAAAAAATATTTTCTGTGTTTGTGAATTGTGTGCGCAGTAGCCGCACGTGCATCAACAAAGTAGTGCCAAGCGTGCGCCTGTGTCATAAGAAAAGGGCCTTCTGGCTTGACCGTTGAAGGGTGCTGTAACCCCCAAAGTACACTCCAGTCCAAACCAAAATAAAAAATATTTTCTGTGTTTGTGAATTGTGTGCGCAGTAGCCGCACGTGCATCAACAAAGTAGTGCCAAGCGTGCGCCTGTGTCATAAGTAAAGGGCCGGCTGGCTTGACCGTTAAAGGGTGCTGTAACCCCCAAAGTACACTCCAGTCCAAACCAGAAAAAAAATTATTTTCTGTTTTTGTGAATTGTGTGCGCAGTAGCCACACGTGCATAAACAAAGTAGTGCCAAGCGTGCGCCTGTGTCATAAGTAAAGGGCCGGCTGGCTTGACCGTTAAAGGGTGCTGTAACCCCCAAAGTACACTCCAAACCAAATAACAAAATATTTTTTCTGTGTTTGTGAATTGTGTGCGCAGTAGCTGCACGTGCATCAACAAAGTAGTGCCAAGCGTGCGCCTGTGTCATAAGTAAAGGGCCGGCTGGCTTGACCGTTAAAGGGTGCTGTAACCCCCAAAGTAAACTCCAGTCCAAACCAAAAAAATAAATATTTTCTGTGTTTGTGAATTGTGTGCGCAGTAGCCACACGTGCATCAACAAAGTAGTGCCAAGCGTGCGCCTGTGTCATAAGAAAATGGCCGGCTGGCTTGACCATTAAAGGGTGCTGTAACCCCCAAAGTACACTCCAAACCAAATAACAAAATATTTTTTCTGTGTTTGTGATTTGTGTGCGCAGTAGCTGCACGTGTATCAACAAAGTAGTGCCAAGCGTGCGCCTGTGTCATAAGTAAAGGGCCGGCTGGCTTGACCGTTAAAGGATGCTGTAACCCCCAAAGTACACTCCAGTCCAAACCAAAAAAAAAAATATTTTCTGTGTTTGTGAATTGTGTGCGCAGTAGCCGCACGTGCATCAACAAAGTAGTGCCAAGCGTGCGCCTGTGTCATAAGTAAAGGGCCAGCTGGCTTGACCGTTAAAGGGTGCTGTAACCCCCAATGTACACTCCAGTCCAAACCAAAAAAAAAATTATTTTCTGTGTTTGTGAATTGTGTGCGCAGTAGCCACACGTGCATAAACAAATTAGTGCCAAGCGTGCGCCTGTGTCATAAGAAAGGGCCGGCTGGCTTCACCGTTAAAGGGTGCTGTAACCCCCAAAGTACACTCCAAACCAAATAACAAAATATTTTTTCTGTGTTTGTGAATTGTGTGCGCAGTAGCTGCACGTGCATCAACAAAGTAGTGCCAAGCGTGCGCCTGTGTCATAAGTAAAGGGCCGGCTGGCTTGACCATTAAAGGGTGCTGTAACCCCCAAAGTACACTCCAGTCCAAACTAAAAAAAATTATATTTTCTGTGTTTGTGAATTGTGTGCGCAGTAGCCGCACGTGCATCAACAAAGTAGTGCCAAGCGTGCGCCTGTGTCATAAGTAAAGGGCCGGCTGGCTTGACCGTTAAAGGGTGCTGTAACTCCCAAAGTACACTCCAGTCCAAACCAAAAAAAAAAAATATTTTCTGTGTTTGTGAATTGTGTGCGCAGTAGCCGCACGTGCATCAACAAAGTAGTGCCAAGCGTGCGCCTGTGTCATAAGTAAAGGGCCAGCTGGCTTGACCGTTAAAGGGTGCTGTAACTCCCAAAGTACACTCCAGTCCAAACCAAAAAAAAAAAATATTTTGTGTGTTTGTGAATTGTGTGCGCAGTAGCCACACGCGCATCAACAAAGTAGTGCCAAGCGTGCGCCTGTGTCATAAGTAAAGGGCCGGATAGCTTGACCGTTAAAGGGTGCTGTAACCCCCAAAGTACACTCCAATCCAAATAATTAAATATTTTTTCTGTGTTTGTGAATTGTGTGCGCAGTAGCTGCACGTGCATCAACAAAGTAGTGCCAAGCGTGCGCCTGTGTCATAAGTAAAGGGCCGGCTGGCTTGACCGTTAAAGGGTGCTGTAACCCCCAAAGTACACTCCAGTCCAAACCAAAAAAATATATATTTTTTCTGTGTTTGTGAATTGTAGGTGCAGTAGCCGCACGTGCATCAACAAAGTAGTGCCAAGCGTGCGCCTGTGTCATAAGTAAAGGGCCGGCTGGCTTGACCGTTAAAGGGTGCTGTAACCCCCAAAGTACACTCCAAACCAAATAACAAAATATTTTTTCTGTGTTTGTGAATTGTGTGCGCAGTAGCTGCACGTGCATCAACAAAGTAGTGCCAAGCGTGCGCCTGTGTCATAAGTAAAGGGCCGGCTGGCTTGACCGTTAAAGGGTGCTGTAACCCCCAAAGTACACTCCAGTCCAAACCAAATAAAAAATATTTTCTGTGTTTGTGAATTGTGTGCGCAGTAGCCACACGTGCATCAACAAAGTAGTGCCAAGCGTGCGCCTGTGTCATAAGTAAAGGGCCGGCTAGCTTGACCGTTAAAGGGTGCTGTAACCCCCAAAGTACACTCCAAACCAAATAATAAAATATTTTTTCTGTGTTTGTGAATTGTGTGCGCAGTAGCTGCACGTGCATCAACAAAGTAGTGCCAAGCGTGCGCCTGTGTCATAAGTAAAGGGCCGGCAGGCTTGACCGTTAAAGGGTGCTGTAACCCCCAAAGTACACTCCAGTCCAAACCAAAAAAAAATATATTTTTTCTGTGTTTGTGAATTGTGTGCGCAGTAGCCGCACGTGCATCAACAAAGTAGTGCCATGCATGCGCCTGTGTCATAAGTAAAGGGCTGGCTGGCTTGACCATTAAAGGGTGCTGTAACCCCCAAAGTACACTCCAAACCAAATAACAAAATATTTTTTCTATGTTTGTGAATTGTGTGCGCAGTAGCTGCACGTGCATCAACAAACTAGTGCCAAATGTGCGCCTGTGTCATAAGTAAAGGGCCGGCTGGATTGACCGTTAAAGGGTGCTGTAACCCCCAAAGTACACTCCAGTCCAAACCAAAAAAAATTATATTTTCTGTGTTTGTGATTTGTGTGAGCAGTAGCAGCACGTGCATCAACAAAGTAGTGCCAAGTGAGCGCCTTTGTCATAAGTAAAGGGCCGGCTGGCTTGACTGTTAAAGGGTGCTGTATCTCCATAAGTACACTCCAGTCCAAACCAAAAAAAAAAAATATTTTGTGTGTTTGTGAATTGTGTGCGCAGTAGCCGCACGTGCATCAACAAAGTAGTGCCAAGCGTGCGCCTGTGTCATAAGTAAAGGGCCGGCTGGCCTGACCGTTAAAGGGTGCTGTAACCCCCAAAGTACACTCCAAACCAAATAAAAAATATTTTCTGTGTTTGTGAATTGTGTGCGCAGTAGCCACACGTGCATCAACAAAGTAGTGCCAAGCGTGCGCCTGTGTCATAAGTAAAGGGCCGGCTAGCTTGTCCATTACAGGGTGCTGTAACCCCCAAAGTACACTCCAAACCAAATAATAAAATATTTTTTCTGTGTTTGTGAATTGTGTGCGCAGTAGCCGCACATGCATCAACAAAGTAGTGCCAAGCGTGCGCCTGTGTCATAAGTAAAGGGCCGGCTGGCTTGACCGTTAAAGGGTGCTGTAACCCCCAAAGTACACTCCAGTCCAAACTAAAAAAAATTATATTTTCTGTGTTTGTGAATTGTGTGCGCAGTAGCCGCACGTGCATCAACAAAGTAGTGCCAAGCGTGCGCCTGTGTCATAAGTAAAGGGCCGGCTGGCTTGACCGTTAAAGGGTGCTGTAACTCCCAAAGTACACTCCAGTCCAAACCAAAAAAAAAAATATTTTCTGTGTTTGTGAATTGTGTGCGCAGTAGCCGCACGTGCATCAACAAAGTAGTGCCAAGCGTGCGCCTGTGTCATAAGTAAAGGGCCAGCTGGCTTGACCGTTAAAGGGTGCTGTAACTCCCAAAGTACACTCCAGTCCAAACCAAAAAAAAAAAATATTTTGTGTGTTTGTGAATTGTGTGCGCAGTAGCCACACGTGCATCAACAAAGTAGTGCCAAGCGTGCGCCTGTGTCATAAGTAAAGGGCCGGATAGCTTGACCGTTAAAGGGTGCTGTAACCCCCAAAGTACACTCCAATCCAAATAATTAAATATTTTTTCTGTGTTTGTGAATTGTGTGCGCAGTAGCTGCACGTGCATCAACAAAGTAGTGCCAAGCGTGCGCCTGTGTCATAAGTAAAGGGCCGGCTGGCTTGACCGTTAAAGGGTGCTGTAAACCCCAAAGTACACTCCAGTCCAAACCAAAAAAATATATATTTTTTCTGTGTTTGTGAATTGTAGGTGCAGTAGCCGCACGTGCATCAACAAAGTAGTGCCAAGCGTGCGCCTGTGTCATAAGTAAAGGGCCAGCTGGCTTGACCGTTAAAGGGTGCTGTAACCCCCAAAGTACACTCCAAACCAAATAACAAAATATTTTTTCTGTGTTTGTGAATTGTGTGCGCAGTAGCTGCACGTGCATCAACAAAGTAGTGCCAAGCGTGCGCCTGTGTCATAAGTAAAGGCCCGGCTGGCTTGACCGTTAAAGGGTGCTGTAACCCCCAAAGTACACTCCAGTCCAAACCAAATAAAAAATATTTTCTGTGTTTGTGAATTGTGTGCGCAGTAGCCACACGTGCATCAACAAAGTAGTGCCAAGCGTGCGCCTGTGTCATAAGTAAAGGGCCGGCTAGCTTGACCGTTAAAGGGTGCTGTAACCCCCAAAGTACACTCCAAACCAAATAATAAAATATTTTTTCTGTGTTTGTGAATTGTGTGCGCAGTAGCTGCACGTGCATCAACAAAGTAGTGCCAAGCGTGCGCCTGTGTCATAAGTAAAGGGCTGGCAGGCTTGACCGTTAAAGGGTGCTGTAACCCCCAAAGTACACTCCAGTCCAAACCAAAAAAATATATATTTTTTCTGTGTTTGTGAATTGTGTGCGCAGTAGCCGCACGTGCATCAACAAAGTAGTGCCAAGCATGCGCCTGTGTCATAAGTAAAGGGCTGGCTGGCTTGACCATTAAAGGGTGCTGTAACCCCCAAAGTACACTCCAAACCAAATAACAAAATATTTTTTCTATGTTTGTGAATTGTGTGCGCAGTAGCTGCACGTGCATCAACAAACTAGTGCCAAACGTGCGCCTGTGTCATAAGTAAAGGGCCGGCTGGATTGACCGTTAAAGGGTGCTGTAACCCCCAAAGTACACTCCAGTCCAAACCAAAAAAAATTATATTTTCTGTGTTTGTGAATTGTGTGCGCAGTAGCAGCACCTGCATCAACAAAGTAGTGCCAAGCGAGCGCCTGTGTCATAAGTAAAGGGCCGGCTGGCTTGACTGTTAAAGGGTGCTGTAACTCCATAAGTACACTCCAGTCCAAACCAAAAAAAATAATATTTTGTGTGTTTGTGAATTGTGTGCGCAGTAGCCGCACGTGCATCAACAAAGTAGTGCCAAGCGTGCGCCTGTGTCATAAGTAAATTGCCGGCTGGCCTGACCGTTAAAGGGTGCTGTAACCCCCAAAGTACACTCCAAACCAAATAAAAAATATTTTCTGTGTTTGTGAATTGTGTGCGCAGTAGCCACACGTGCATCAACAAAGTAGTGCCAAGCGTGCGCCTGTGTCATAAGTAAAGGGCCGGCTAGCTTGTCCATTACAGGGTGCTGTAACCCCCAAAGTACACTCCAAACCAAATAATAAAATATTTTTTCTGTGTTTTAGTGAATTGTGTGCGCAGTAGCTGCACGTGCATCAACAAAGTAGTGCCAAGCGTGCGCCTGTGTCATAAGTAAAGGGCCGGCTGGCTTGACCATTAAAGGGTGCTGTAACCCCCAAAGTACACTCCAGTCCAAACCAAAGAAATAAATATTTTCTGTGTTTGTGAATTGTGTGCGCAGTAGCCGCACAAGTGCATCAACAAAGTAGTGCCAAGCGTGCGCCTGTGTCATAAGAAAAGGGCCGGCTGGCTTGACCGTTAAAGGGTGCTGTAACCCCCAAAGTACACTCCAGTCCAAACCAAAAAAATATATATTTTTTCTGTGTTTGTGAATTGTGGGTGCAGTAGCCGCACGTGCATCAACAAAGTAGTGCCAAGCGTGCGCCTGTGTCATAAGTAAAGGGCCGGCTGGATTGACCGTTAAAGGGTGCTGTAACCCCCAAAGTACACTCCAAACCAAATAACAAAATATTTTTTCTGTGTTTATGAATTGTGTGCGCAGTAGCTGCACGTGCATCAACAAAGTAGTGCCAAGCGTGCGCCTGTGTCATAAGTAAAGGGCCGGCTGGCTTGACCGTTAGAGGGTGCTGTATCCCCCAAAGTACACTCCAGTCCAAACCAAATAAAAAATATTTTCTGTGTTTGTGAATTGTGTGCGCAGTAGCCACACGTGCATCAACAAAGTAGTGCCAAGCGTGCGCCTGTGTCATAAGTAAAGGGCCGGCTAGCTTGACCATTAAAGGGTGCTGTAACCCCCAAAGTACACTCCAAACCAAATAACAAAATATTTTTTCTATGTTTGTGAATTGTGTGCGCAGTAGCTGCACGTGCATCAACAAACTAGTGCCAAACGTGCGCCTGTGTCATAAGTAAAGGGCCGGCTGGATTGACCGTTAAAGGGTACTGTAACCCCCAAAGTACACTCCAGTCCAAACCAAAAAAAATTAGATTTTCTGTGTTTGTGAATTGTGTGCGCAGTAGCAGCACGTGCATCAACAAAGTAGTGCCAAGCGAGCGCCTGTGTCATAAGTAAAGGGCCGGCTGGCTTGACTGTTAAAGGGTGCTGTAACTCCATAAGTACACTCCAGTCCAAACCAAAAAAAAAAATATTTTGTGTGTTTGTGAATTGTGTGCGGAGGAGCCGCACGTGCATCAACAAAGTAGTGCCAAGCGTGCGCCTGTGTCATAAGTAAAGGGCCGGCTGGCTTGACCATTAAAGGGTGCTGTAACCCCCAAAGTACAATCCAGTCCAAACCAAAGAAATAAATATTTTCTGTGTTTGTGAATTGTGTGCGCAGTAGCCGCACGTGCATCAACAAAGTAGTGCCAAGCGTGCGCCTGTGTCATAAGAAAAGGACCGGCTGGCTTGACCGTTAAAGGGTGCTGTAACCCCCAAAGTACACTCCAGTCCAAACCAAAAAAATATATATTTTTTCTGTGTTTGTGAATTGTGGGTGCAGTAGCCGCACGTGCACCAACAAAGTAGTGCCAAGCGTGCGCCTGTGTCATAAGTAAAGGGCCGGCTGGCTTGACCATTAAAGGGTGCTGTAACCCCCAAAGTACACTCCAAACCAAATAACAAAATATTTTTTCTGTGTTTGTGAATTGTGTGCGCAGTAGCTGCACGTGCATCAACAAAGTAGTGCCAAGCGTGCGCCTGTGTCATAAGTAAAGGGCCGGCTGGCTTGACCGTTAAAGGGTGCTGTAACCCCCAAAGTACACTCCAGTTAAAACCAAATAAAAAATATTTTCTGTGTTTGTGAATTGTGTGCGCAGTAGCCACACGTGCATCAACAAAGTAGTGCCAAGCGTGCGCCTGTGTCATAAGTAAAGGGCCGGCTAGCTTGACCGTTAAAGGGTGCTGTAACCCCCAAAGTACACTCCAAACCAAATAATAAAATATTTTTTCTGTGTTTGTGAATTGTGTGCGCAGTATCTGCACATGCATCAACAAAGTAGTGCCAAGCGTGCGCCTGTGTCAAAAGTAAAGGGCCGGCAGGCTTGACCGTTAAAGGGTGCTGTAACCCCCAAAGTACACTCCAGTCCAAACCAAAAAAATATATATTTTTTCTGTGTTTGTGAATTGTGTGCGCAGTAGCCGCACGTGCATCAACAAAGTAGTGCCAAGCATGCGCCTGTGTCATATGTAAAGGGCTGGCTGGCTTGACCATTAAAGGGTGCTGTAACCCCCAAAGTACACTCCAAACCAAATAACAAAATATTTTTTCTATGTTTGTGAATTGTGTGCGCAGTAGCTGCACGTGCATCAACAAACTAGTGCCAAACGTGCGCCTGTGTCATAAGTAAAGGGCCGGCTGGATTGACCGTTAAAGGGTGCTGTAACCCCCAAAGTACACTCCAGTCCAAACCAAAAAAAATTATATTTTCTGTGTTTGTGAATTGTGTGCGCAGTAGCAGCACGTGCATCAACAAAGTAGTGCCAAGCGAGCGCCTGTGTCATAAGTAAAGGGCCGGCTGGCTTGACTGTTAAAGGGTGCTGTAACTCCATAAGTACACTCCAGTCCAAACCAAAAAAAAAAATATTTTGTGTGTTTGTGAATTGTGTGCGCAGTAGCCGCACGTGCATCAACAAAGTAGTGCCAAGCGTGCGCCTGTGTCATAAGTAGAGGGCCGGCTGGCCTGACCATTAAAGGGTGCTGTAACCCCCAAAGTACACTCCAAACCAAATAATAAAATATTTTTTCTGTGTTTGTGAATTGTGTGCGCAGTAGCCGCACGTGCATCAACAAAGTAGTGCCAAGCGTGCGCCTGTGTCATAAGTAAAGGGCCGGCTGGCTTGACCGTTAAAGGGTGCTGTAACCCCCAAAGTACACTCCAGTCCAAACTAAAAAAAATTATATTTTCTGTGTTTGTGAATTGTGTGCGCAGTAGCCGCACGTGCATCAACAAAGTAGTGCCAAGCGTGCGCCTGTGTCATAAGTAAAGGGCCGGCTGGCTTGACCGTTAAAGGGTGCTGTAACTCCCAAAGTACACTCCAGTCCAAACCAAAAAAAAATAATATTTTCTGTGTTTGTGAATTGTGTGCACAGTAGCAGCACGTGCATCAACAAAGTAGTGCCAAGCGTGCGCCTGTGTCATAAGTAAAGGGCCAGCTGGCTTGACCGTTAAAGGGTGCTGTAACTCCCAAAGTACACTCCAGTCCAAACCAAAAAAAAAAAATATTTTGTGTGTTTGTGAATTGTGTGCGCAGTATCCACACGTGCATCAACAAAGTAGTGCCAAGCGTGCGCCTGTGTCATAAGTAAAGGGCCGGATAGCTTGACCGTTAAAGGGTGCTGTAACCCCCAAAGTACACTCCAATCCAAATAATTAAATATTTTTTCTGTGTTTGTGAATTGTGTGCGCAGTAGCTGCACGTGCATCAACAAAGTAGTGCCAAGCGTGCGCCTGTGTCATAAGTAAAGGGCTGGCTGGCTTGACCGTTAAAGGGTGCTGTAACCCCCAAAGTACACTCCAGTCCAAACCAAAAAAATATATATTTTTTCTGTGTTTGTGAATTGTAGGTGCAGTAGCCGCATGTGCATCAACAAAGTAGTGCCAAGCGTGCGCCTGTGTCATAAGTAAAGGGCCGGCTGGCTTGACCATTAAAGGGTGCTGTAACCCCCAAAGTACACTCCAAACCAAATAACAAAATATTTTTTCTGTGTTTGTGAATTGTGTGCGCAGTAGCTGCACGTGCATCAACAAAGTAGTGCCAAGCGTGCGCCTGTGTCATAAGTAAAGGGCCGGCTGGCTTGACCATTAAAGGGTGCTGTAACCCCCAAAGTACACTCCAGTCCAAACCAAATAAAAAATATTTTCTGTGTTTGTGAATTGTGTGCGCAGATGCCACACGTGCATCAACAAAGTAGTGCCAAGCGTGCGCCTGTGTCATAAGTAAAGGGCCGGCTAGCTTGACCGATAAAGGGTGCTGTAACCCCCAAAGTACACTCCAAACCAAATAATAAAATATTTTTTCTGTGTTTGTGAATTGTGTGCGCAGTAGCTGCACGTGCATCAACAAAGTAGTGCCAAGCGTGCGCCTGTGTCATAAGTAAAGGGCCGGCAGGCTTGACCGTTAAAGGGTGCTGTAACCCCCAAAGTACACTCCAGTCCAAACCAAAAAAATATATATTTTTTCTGTGTTTGTGAATTGTGTGCGCAGTAGCCGCACGTGCATCAACAAAGTAGTGCCAAGCATGCGCCTGTGTCATAAGTAAAGGGCCGGCTGGCTTGACCATTAAAGGGTGCTGTAACCCCCAAAGTACACTCCAAACCAAATAACAAAATATTTTTTCTATGTTTGTGACTTGTGTGCGCAGTAGCTGCACGTGCATCAACAAACTAGTGGCAAACGTGCGCCTGTGTCATAAGTAAAGGGCCGGCTGGATTGACCGTTAAAGGGTGCTGTAACCCCCAAAGTACACTCCAGTCCAAACCAAAAAAAATAATATTTTCTGTGTTTGTGAATTGTGTGCGCAGTAGCAGCACGTGCATCAACAAAGTAGTGCCAAGCGAGCGCCTGTGTCATAAGTAAAGGGCCGGCTGGCTTGACTGTTAAAAGGTGCTGTAACTCCATAAGTACACTCCAGTCCAAACCAAAAAAAAAAATATTTTGTGTGTTTGCGAATTGTGTGCGCAGTAGCCGCACGTGCATCAACAAAGTAGTGCCAAGCGTGCGCCTGTGTCATAAGTAAAGGGCCGGCTGGCCTGACCGTTAAAGGGTGCTGTAACCCCCAAAGTACACTCCAAACCAAATAAAAAATATTTTCTGTGTTTGAGAATTGTGTGCGCAGTAGCCACACGTGCATCAACAAAGTAGTGCCAAGCGTGCGCCTGTGTCATAAGTAAAGGGCCGGCTAGCTTGTCCATTACAGGGTGCTGTAACCCCCAAAGTACACTCCAAACCAAATAATAAAATATTTTTTCTGTGTTTTAGTGAATTGTGTGCGCAGTAGCTGCACGTGCATCAACAAAGTAGTGCCAAGCGTGCGCCTGTGTCATAAGTAAAGGGCCGGCTGGCTTGACCATTAAAGGGTGCTGTAACCCTCAAAGTACACTCCAGTCCAAACCAAAGAAATAAATATTTTCTGTGTTTGTGAATTGTGTGCGCAGTAGCCGCACGTGCATCAACAAAGTAGTGCCAAGCGTGCGCCTGTGTCATAAGAAAAGGGCCGGCTGGCTTGACCGTTAAAGGGTGCTGTAACCCCCAAAGTACACTCCAGTCCAAACCAAAAAAATATATTTTTTTTCTGTGTTTGTGAATTGTGGGTGCAGTAGCCGCACGTGCATCAACAAAGTAGTGCCAAGCGTGCGCCTGTGTCATAAGTAAAGGGCCGGCTGGCTTGACCATTAAAGGGTGCTGTAACCCCCAAAGTACACTCCAAACCAAATAACAAAATATTTTTTCTCTGTTTGTGAATTGTGTGCGCAGTAGCTGCACGTGCATCAACAAAGTAGTGCCAAGCGTGCGCCTGTGTCATAAGTAAAGGGCCAGCTGGCTTGACCGTTAAAGGGTGCTGTAACCCCCAAAGTACACTCCAGTCCAAACCAAATAAAAAATATTTTCTGTGTTTGTGAATTGTGTGCGCAGTAGCCACACGTGCATCAACAAAGTAGTGCCAAGCGTGCGCCTGTGTCATAAGTAAAGGGCCGGCTAGCTTGACCGTTAAAGGGTGCTGTAACCCCCAAAGTACACTCCAAACCAAATAATAAAATATTTTTTCTGTGTTTGTGAATTGTGTGCGCAGTAGCTGCACATGCATCAACAAAGTAGTGCCAAGCGTGCGCCTGTGTCAAAAGTAAAGGGCCGGCAGGCTTGACCGTTAAAGGGTGCTGTAACCCCCAAAGTACACTCCAGTCATAACCAAAAAAAAATATATTTTTTCTGTGTTTGTGAATTGTGTGCGCAGTAGCCGCACGTGCATCAACAAAGTAGTGCCAAGCATGCGCCTGTGTCATAAGTAAAGGGCTGGCTGGCTTGACCATTAAAGGGTGCTGTAACCCCCAAAGTACACTCCAAACCAAATAACAAAATATTTTTTCTATGTTTGTGAATTGTGTGCGCAGTAGCTGCACGTGCATCAACAAACTAGTGCCAAACGTGTGCCTGTGTCATAAGTAAAGGGCCGGCTGGATTGACCATTAAAGGGTGCTGTAACCCCCAAAGTACACTCCAGTCCAAACCAAAAAAAAATTATTTTCTGTGTTTGTGAATTGTGTGCGCAGTAGCAGCACGTGCATCAACAAAGTAGTGCCAAGCGAGCGCCTGTGTCATAAGTAAAGGGCCGGCTGGCTTGACTGTTAAAGGGTGCTGTAACTCCATAAGTACACTCCAGTCCAAACCAAAAAAAAAAATATTTTGTGTGTTTGTGAATTGTGTGCGGAGTAGCAGCACGTGCATCAACAAAGTAGTGCCAAGCGTGCGCCTGTGTCATAAGTAAAGGGCCGGCTGGCTTGACCATTAAAGGGTGCTGTAACCCCCAAAGTACACTCCAGTCCAAACCAAAGAAATAAATATTTTCTGTGTTTGTGAATTGTGTGCGCAGTAGCCGCACGTGCATCAACAAAGTAGTGCCAAGCGTGCGCCTGTGTCATAAGAAAAGCGCCTGCTGGCTTGACCGTTAAAGGGTGCTGTAACCCCCAAAGTACACTCCAGTCCAAACCAAAAAATATATATTTTTTCTGTGTTTGTGAATTGTGGGTGCAGTAGCCGCACGTGCATCAACAAAGTAGTGCCAAGCGTGCGCCTGTGTCATAAGTAAAGGGCCGGCTGGCTTGACCGTTAAAGGGTGCTGTAACCCCCAAAGTACACTCCAAACCAAATAACAAAATATTTTTTCTGTGTTTGTGAATTGTGTGCGCAGTAGCTGCACGTGCATCAACAAAGTAGTGCCAAGCGTGCGCCTGTGTCATAAGTAAAGGGCCGGCTGGCTTGACCATTAAAGGGTGCTGTAACCCCCAAAGTACACTCCAGTCCAAACCAAATAAAAAATATTTTCTGTGTTTGTGAATTGTGTGCGCAGTAGCCACACATGCATCAACAAAGTAGTGCCAAGCGTGCGCCTGTGTCATAAGTAAAGGGCCGGCTAGCTTGACCGTTAAAGGGTGCTGTAACCCCCAAAGTACACTCCAAACCAAATAATAAAATATTTTTTCTGTGTTTGTGAATTGTGTGCGCAGTAGCTGCACATGCATCAACAAAGTAGTGCCAAGCGTGCGCCTGTGTCAAAAGTAAAGGGCCGGCAGGATTGACCGTTAAAGGGTGCTGTAGCCCCCAAAGTACACTCCAGTCCAAACCAAAAAAATATATTTTTTTTCTGTGTTTGTGAATTGTGTGCGCAGTAGCCGCATGTGCATCAACAAAGTAGTGCCAAGCATGCGCCTGTGTCATAAGTAAAGGGCTGGCTGGCTTGACCATTAAAGGGTGCTGTAACCCCCAAAGTACACTCCAAACCAAATAACAAAATATTTTTTCTATGTTTGTGAATTGTGTGCGCAGTAGCTGCACGTGCATCAACAAACTAGTGCCAAACGTGCGCCTGTGTCATAAGTAAAGGGCCAGCTGGATTGACCGTTAAAGGGTGCTGTAACCCCCAAAGTACACTCCAGTCCAAAAAAAAAAAATTATATTTTCTGTGTTTGTGAATTGTGTGCGCAGTAGCAGCACGTGCATCAACAAAGTAGTGCCAAGCGAGCGCCTGTGTCATAAGTAAAGGGCCGGCTGGCTTGACTGTTAAAGGGTGCTGTAACTCCATAAGTACACTCCAGTCCAAACCAAATAAAAAATATTTTCTGTGTTTGTGAATTGTGTGCGCAGTAGCCACATGTGCATCAACAAAGTAGTGCCAAGCGTGCGCCTGTGTCATAAGTAAAGGGCCGGCTAGCTTGTCCATTACAGGGTGCTGTAACCCCCAAAGTACACTCCAAACCAAATAATAAAATATTTTTTCTGTGTTTTAGTGAATCGTGTGCGCAGTAGCTGCACGTGCATCAACAAAGTAGTGCCAAGCGTGCGCCTGTGTCATAAGTAAAGGGCCAGCTGGCTTGACCATTAAAGGGTGCTGTAACCCCCAAAGTACACTCCAGTCCAAACCAAAAAAAAAAATATTTTCTGTGTTTGTGAATTGTATGCGCAGTAGCAGCACGTGCATCAACAAAGTAGTGCCAAGCGTGCGCCTGTGTCATAAGAAAAGGGCCGGCTGGCTTGACCGTTAAAGGGTGCTGTAACCCCCAAAGTACACTCCAGTCCAAACCAAAAAAAAAAATATTTTTTCTGTGTTTGTGAATTGTGTGCGCAGTAGCATCACGTGCATCAACAAAGTAGTGCCAAGCGTGCGCCTGTGTCATAAGTAAAGGGCTGGCTGGCTTGACCGTTAAAGGGTGCTGTAACCCCCAAAGTACACTCCTAACCAAATAACAAAATATTTTTTCTGTGTTTGTGAATTGTGTGCGCAGTAGCTGCACGTGCATCAACAAAGTAGTGCCAAGCGTGCGCCTGTGTCATAAGTAAAGGGCCGGCTGGCTTGACCGTTAAAGGGTGCTGTAACCCCCGAAGTACACTCTAGTCCAAACCAAAAAAAAAATATTTTCTGTGTTTGTGAATTGTGTGCGCAGTAGCCGCACTTTCATCAACAAAGTAGTGCCAAGCGTGCGCCTGTGTCATAAGTAAAGGGCCAGCTGGCATGTCCGTTAAAGGGTGCTGTAACCCCCAAAGTACACTCCAGTCCAAACCAAAAAAAAAATTATTTTCTGTGTTTGTGAATTGTGTGTGCAGTAGCCGCACGTGCATCAACAAAGTAGTGCCAAGCGAGCGCCTGTGTCATAAGTAAAGGGCCGGCTGGCTTGACTGTTAAAGGGTGCTGTAACTCCATAAGTACACTCCAGTCCAAACCAAAAAAAATTATATTTTGTGTGTTTGTGAATTGTGTGCGCAGTAGCCGCACGGGCATCAACAAAGTAGTGCCAAGCGTGCACCTGTGTCATAAGTAAAGGGCCGGCTGGCCTGACCGTTAAAGGGTGCTGTAACCCCCAAAGTACACTCCAAACCAAATAAAAAATATTTTCTGTGTTTGTGAATTGTGTGCGCAGTAGCCACACGTGCATCAACAAAGTAGTGCCAAGCGTGCGCCTGTGTCATAAGTAAAGGGCCGGCTAGCTTGTCCATTACAGGGTGCTGTAACCCCCAAAGTACACTCCAAACCAAATAATAAAATATTTTTTCTGTGTTTTAGTGAATTGTGTGCGCAGTAGCTGCACGTGCATCAACAAAGTAGTGCCAAGCGTGCGCCTGTGTCATAAGTAAAGGGCCGGCTGGCTTGACCGTTAAAGGGTGCTGTAACCCCGAAAGTACACTCCTAACCAAATAACAAAATATTTTTTCTGTGTTTGTGAATTGTGTGCGCAGTAGCTGCACGTGCATCAACAAAGTAGTGCCAAGCGTGCGCCTGTGTCATAAGTAAAGGGCCGGCTGGCTTGACCATTAAAGGGTGCTGTAACCCCCAAAGTACACTCCAGTCCAAACCAAAAAAATATATTTTTTTTCTGTGTTTGTGAATTGTGTGCGCAGTAGCTGCACGTGCATCAACAAAGTAGTGCCAAGCGTGCGCCTGTGTCATAAGTAAAGGGCCAGCTGGCTTGACCGTTAAAGGGTGCTGTAACCCCCAAAGTACACTCCAGTCCAAACCAAAAAAAATATATTTTCTGTGTTTGTGAATTGTGTGCGCAGTAGCCGCACGTGCATCAACAAAGTAGTGCCAAGCGTGCGCCTGTGTCATAAGTAAAGGGCTGGCTGGCCTGACCGTTAAAGGCTGCTGTCACCCCCAAAGTACACTCCAAACCAAATAAAAAATATTTTCTGTGTTTGTGAATTGTGTGCGCAGTAGCCACACGTGCATCAACAAAGTAGTGCCAAGCGTGCGCCTGTGTCATAAGTAAAGGGCCAGCTAGCTTGACCGTTAAAGGGTGCTGTAACCCCCAAAGTACACTCCAAATCAAATAATAAAATATTTTTTCTGTTTGTGAATTGTGTGCGCAGTAGCTGCACGTGCATCAACAAAGTAGTGCCAAGCGTGCGCCTGTGTCATAAGTAAAGGGCCAGCTGGCTTGACCATTAAAGGGTGCTGTAACCCCCAAAGTACACTCCAGTCCAAACCAAAAAAAAAAATATTTTCTGTGTTTGTGAATTGTATGCGCAGTAGCAGCACGTGCATCAACAAAAAAGTGCCAAGCGTGCGCCTGTGTCATAAGAAAAGGGCCGGCTGGCTTGACCGTTAAAGAGTGCTGTAACCCCCAAAGTACACTCCAGTCCAAACCAAAAAAATATATATTTTTTCTGTGTTTGTGAATTGTGTGCGCAGTAGCCGCACGTGCATCAACAAAGTAGTGCCAAGCGTGCGCCTGTGTCATAAGTAAAGGGCCGGCTAGCTTGACCGTTAAAGGGTGTTGTAACCCCCAAAGTACACTCCAAACCAAAAATAAAATATTTTTTCTGTGTTTGTGAATTGTGTGCGCAGTAGCTGCACGTGCATCAACAAAGTAGTGCCAAGCGTGCGCCTGTGTCATAAGTAAAGGGCCGGCTGGCTTGACTGTTAAAGGGTGCTGTAACCCCCAAAGTACACTCCAGTCCAAACCAAAAAAAAAATATTTTCTGTGTTTGTGAATTGTGTGCGCAGTAGCCGCACGTGCATCAACAAAGTAGTGCCAAGCGTGCGCCTGTGTCATAAGTAAAGGGCCGGCTAGCTTGACCGTTAAAGGGTGCTGTAACCCCCAAAGTACACTCCAAACCAAATAATAAAATATTTTTTCTGTGTTTTTGAATTGTGTGCGCAGTAGCTGCACGTGCATCAACAAAGTAGTGCCAAGCGTGCGCCTGTGTCATAAGTAAAGGGCCGGCAGGCTTGACCGTTAAAGGGTGCTGTAACCCTCAAAGTACACTCCAGTCCAAACCAAAAAAATATATATTTTTTCTGTGTTTGTGAATTGTGTGCGCAGTAGCCGCTCGTGCATCAACAAAGTAGTGCCAAGCATGCGCCTGTGTCATAAGTAAAGGGCTGGCTGGCTTGACCATTAAAGGGTGCTGTAACCCCCAAAGTACACTCCAAACCAAATAACAAAATATTTTTTCTATGTTTGTGAATTGTGTGCGCAGAAGCTGCACGTGCATCAACAAACTAGTACCAAATGTGCGCCTGTGTCATAAGTAAAGGGCCGGCTGGATTGACCGTTAAAGGGTGCTGTAACCCCCAAAGTACACTCCAGTCCAAACCAAAAAAAATTATATTTTCTGTGTTTGTGAATTGTGTGCGCAGTAGCAGCACGTGCATCAACAAAGTAGTGCCAAGCGAGCGCCTGTGTCATAAGTAAAGGGCCGGCTGGCTTGACTGTTAAACGGTGCTGTAACTCCATAAGTACACTCCAGTCCAAACCAAAAATAAAAATATTTTGTGTGTTTGTGAATTGTGTGCGCAGAAGCCACACGTGCATCAACAAAGTAGTGCCAAGCGTGCGCCTGTGTCATAAGTAAAGGGCCGGCTGGCCTGACCGTTAAAGGGTGCTGTAACCCCCAAAGTACACTCCAAACCAAATAAAAAATATTTTCTGTGTTTGTGAATTGTGTGCGCAGTAGCCACACGTGCATCAACAAAGTAGTGCCAAGTGTGCGCCTGTGTCATAAGTAAAGGGCCGGCTAGCTTGTCCATTACAGGGTGCTGTAACCCCCAAAGTACACTCCAAACCAAATAATAAAATATTTTTTCTGTGTTTTAGTGAATCGTGTGCGCAGTAGCTGCACGTGCATCAACAAAGTAGTGCCAAGAGTGCGCCTGTGTCATAAGTAAAGGGCCAGCTGGCTTAACCATTAAAGGGTGCTGTAACCCCCAAAGTACACTCCAGTCCAAACCAAAAAAAAAAATATTTTCTGTGTTTGTGAATTGTATGCGCAGTAGCAGCACGTGCATCAACAAAGTAGTGCCAAGCGTGCGCCTGTGTCATAAGAAAAGGGCCGGCTGGCTTGACCGTTAAAGGGTGCTGTAACCCCCAAAGTACACTCCAGTCCAAACCAAAAAAAAAATATTTTTTCTGTGTTTGTGAATTGTGTGCGCAGTAGCATCACGTGCATCAACAAAGTAGTGCCAAGCGTGCGCCTGTGTCATAAGTAAAGGGCTTGCTGGCTTGACCATTAAAGGGTGCTGTAACCCCGAAAGTACACTCCTAACCAAATAACAAAATATTTTTTCTGTGTTTGTGAATTGTGTGCGCAGTAGCTGCACGTGCATCAACAAAGTAGTGCAAAGCGTGCGCCAGTGTCATAAGTAAAGGGCCTGCTGGCTTGACCGTTAAAGGGTGCTGTAACCACCCGAAGTACACTCTAGTCCAAACCAAAAAAAAAATATTTTCTGTGTTTGTGAATTGTGTGCGCAGTAGCCGCACGTTCATCAACAAAGTAGTGCCAAGCGTGCACCTGTGTCATAAGTAAAGGGCCGGCTGGCATGACCGTTAAAGGGTGCTGTAACCCCCAAAGTACACTCCAGTCCAAACCAAAAAAAAAATTATTTTCTGTGTTTGTGAATTGTGTGTGCAGTAGCCGCACGTGCATCAACAAAGTAGTGCCAAGCGAGCGCCTGTGTCATAAGTAAAGGGCCGGCTGGCTTGACTGTTAAAGGGTGCTGTAACTCCATAAGTACACTCCAGTCCAAACCAAAAAAAATAATATTTTGTGTGTTTGTGAATTGTGTGCGCAGTAGCCGCACGGGCATCAACAAAGTAGTGCCAAGCGTGCGCCTGTGTCATAAGTAAAGGGCCAGCTGGCCTGACCGTTAAAGGGTGCTGTAACCCCCAAAGTACACTCCAAACCAAATAAAAAATAATTTCTGTGTTTGTGAATTGTGTGCGCAGTAGCCACACGTGCATCAACAAAGTAGTGCCAAGCGTGCGCCTGTGTCATAAGTAAAGGGCCGGCTAGCTTGTCCATTACAGGGTGCTGTAACCCCCAAAGTACACTCCAAACCAAATAATAAAATATTTTTTCTGTGTTTTAGTGAATTGTGTGCGCAGTAGCTGCACGTGCATCAACAAAGTAGTGCCAAGCGTGCGCCTGTGTCATAAGTAAAGGGCCGGCTGGCTTGACCGTTAAAGGGTGCTGTAACCCCGAAAGTACACTCCTAACCAAATAACAAAATATTTTTTCTGTGTTTGTGAATTGTGTGCGCAGTAGCTGCACGTGCATCAACAAAGTAGTGCCAAGCGTGCGCCTGTGTCATAAGTAAAGGGCCGGCTGGCTTGACCATTAAAGGGTGCTGTAACCCCCAAAGTACACTCCAGTCCAAACCAAAAAAATATATTTTTTTTCTGTGTTTGTGAATTGTGTGCGCAGTAGCTGCACGTGCATCAACAAAGTAGTGCCAAGCGTGCGCCTGTGTCATAAGTAAAGGGCCAGCTGGCTTGACCGTTAAAGGGTGCTGTAACCCCCAAAGTACACTCCAGTCCAAACCAAAAAAAATATATTTTCTGTGTTTGTGAATTGTGTGCGCAGTAGCCGCACGTGCATCAACAAAGTAGTGCCAAGCGTGCGCCTGTGTCATAAGTAAAGGGCTGGCTGGCCTGACCGTTAAAGGCTGCTGTCACCCCCAAAGTACACTCCAAACCAAATAAAAAATATTTTCTGTGTTTGTGAATTGTGTGCGCAGTAGCCACACGTGCATCAACAAAGTAGTGCCAAGCGTGCGCCTGTGTCATAAGTAAAGGGCCAGCTAGCTTGACCGTTAAAGGGTGCTGTAACCCCCAAAGTACACTCCAAACCAAATAATAAAATATTTTTTCTGTTTGTGAATTGTGTGCGCAGTAGCTGCACGTGCATCAACAAAGTAGTGCCAAGCGTGCGCCTGTGTCATAAGTAAAGGGCCAGCTGGCTTGACCATTAAAGGGTGCTGTAACCCCCAAAGTACACTCCAGTCCAAACCAAAAAAAAAAATATTTTCTGTGTTTGTGAATTGTATGCGCAGTAGCAGCACGTGCATCAACAAAAAAGTGCCAAGCGTGCGCCTGTGTCATAAGAAAAGGGCCGGCTGGCTTGACCGTTAAAGAGTGCTGTAACCCCCAAAGTACACTCCAGTCCAAACCAAAAAAATATATATTTTTTCTGTGTTTGTGAATTGTGTGCGCAGTAGCCGCACGTGCATCAACAAAGTAGTGCCAAGCGTGCGCCTGTGTCATAAGTAAAGGGCCGGCTAGCTTGACCGTTAAAGGGTGTTGTAACCCCCAAAGTACACTCCAAACCAAAAATAAAATATTTTTTCTGTGTTTGTGAATTGTGTGCGCAGTAGCTGCACGTGCATCAACAAAGTAGTGCCAAGCGTGCGCCTGTGTCATAAGTAAAGGGCCGGCTGGCTTGACCGTTAAAGGGTGCTGTAACCCCCAAAGTACACTCCAGTCCAAACCAAATAAAAAATATTTTCTGTGTTTGTGAATTGTGTGCGCAGTAGCCACACGTGCATCAACAAAGTAGTGCCAAGCGTGCGCCTGTGTCATAAGTAAAGGGCCGGCTAGCTTGACCGTTAATGGGTGCTGTAACCCCCAAAGTACACTCCAAACCAAATAATAAAATATTTTTTCTGTGTTTGTGAATTGTGTGCGCAGTAGCTGCACGTGCATCAACAAAGTAGTGCCAAGCGTGCGCCTGTGTCATAAGTAAAGGGCCGGCTGGCTTGACTGTTAAAGGGTGCTGTAACCCCCAAAGTACACTCCAGTCCAAACCAAAAAAAATATATTTTCTGTGTTTGTGAATTGTGTGCGCAGTAGCCGCACGTGCATCAACAAAGTAGTGCCAAGCGTGCGCCTGTGTCATAAGTAAAGGGCCGGCTGGCTTGACCATTAAAGGGTGCTGTAACCCCCAAAGTACACTCCAGTACAAACCAAAAAAATATATATTTTTTCTGTGTTTGTGAATTGTGTGCGCAGTAGCCACACGTGCATCAACAAAGTAGTGCCAAGCGTGTGCCTGTGTCATAAGTAAAGGGCCAGCTAGCTTGACCGTTAAAGGGTGCTGTAACCCCCAAAGTACACTCCAAATCAAATAATAAAATATTTTTTCTGTGTTTGTGAATTGTGTGCGCAGTAGCTGCACGTGCATCAACAAAGTAGTGCCAAGCGTGCGCCTGTGTCATAAGTAAAGGGCCAGCTGGCTTGACCATTAAAGGGTGCTGTAACCCCCAAAGTACACTCCAGTCCAAACCAAAAAAAAAAATATTTTCTGTGTTTGTGAATTGTATGCGCAGTAGCAGCACGTGCATCAACAAAAAAGTGCCAAGCGTGCGCCTGTGTCATAAGAAAAGGGCCGGCTGGCTTGACCGTTAAAGAGTGCTGTAACCCCCAAAGTACACTCCAGTCCAAACCAAAAAAATATATATTTTTTCTGTGTTTGTGAATTGTGTGCGCAGTAGACGCACGTGCATCAACAAAGTAGTGCCAAGCGTGCGCCTGTGTCATAAGTAAAGGGCCGGCTGGCTTGACTGTTAAAGGGTGCTGTAACCCCCAAAGTACACTCCAGTCCAAACCAAAAAAAAAATATTTTCTGTGTTTGTGAATTGTGTGCGCAGTAGCCGCACGTGCATCAACAAAGTAGTGCCAAGCGTGCGCCTGTGTCATAAGTAAAGGGCCGGCTAGCTTGACCGTTAAAGGGTGCTGTAACCCCCAAAGTACACTCCAAACCAAATAATAAAATATTTTTTCTGTGTTTGTGAATTGTGTGCGCAGTAGCTGCACGTGCATCAACAAAGTAGTGCCAAGCGTGCGCCTGTGTCATAAGTAAAGGGCCGGCAGGCTTGACCGTTAAAGGGTGCTGTAACCCTCAAAGTACACTCCAGTCCAAACCAAAAAAAAATATATTTTTTCTGTGTTTGTGAATTGTGTGCGCAGTAGCCGCTCGTGCATCAACAAAGTAGTGCCAAGCATGCGCCTGTGTCATAAGTAAAGGGCTGGCTGGCTTGACCATTAAAGGGTGCTGTAACCCCCAAAGTACACTCCAAACCAAATAACAAAATATTTTTTCTATGTTTGTGAATTGTGTGCGCAGAAGCTGCACGTGCATCAACAAACTAGTACCAAACGTGCGCCTGTGTCATAAGTAAAGGGCCGGCTGGATTGACCGTTAAAGGGTGCTGTAACCCCCAAAGTACACTCCAGTCCAAACCAAAAAAAATTATATTTTCTGTGTTTGTGAATTGTGTGCGCAGTAGCAGCACGTGCATCAACAAAGTAGTGCCAAGCGAGCGCCTGTGTCATAAGTAAAGGGCCGGCTGGCTTGACTGTTAAACGGTGCTGTAACTCCATAAGTACACTCCAGTCCAAACCAAAAATAAAAATATTTTGTGTGTTTGTGAATTGTGTGCGCAGTAGCCACACGTGCATCAACAAAGTAGTGCCAAGCGTGCGCCTGTGTCATAAGTAAAGGGCCGGCTGGCCTGACCGTTAAAGGGTGCTGTAACCCCCAAAGTACACTCCAAACCAAATAAAAAATATTTTCTGTGTTTGTGAATTGTGTGCGCAGTAGCCACACGTGCATCAACAAAGTAGTGCCAAGTGTGCGCCTGTGTCATAAGTAAAGGGCCGGCTAGCTTGTCCATTACAGGGTGCTGTAACCCCCAAAGTACACTCCAAACCAAATAATAAAATATTTTTTCTGTGTTTTAGTGAATCGTGTGCGCAGTAGCTGCACGTGCATCAACAAAGTAGTGCCAAGAGTGCGCCTGTGTCATAAGTAAAGGGCCGGCTGGCTTAACCATTAAAGGGTGCTGTAACCCCCAAAGTACACTCCAGTCCAAACCAAAAAAAAAAATATTTTCTGTGTTTGTGAATTGTATGCGCAGTAGCAGCACGTGCATCAACAAAGTAGTGCCAAGCGTGCGCCTGTGTCATAAGAAAAGGGCCGGCTGGCTTGACCGTTAAAGGGTGCTGTAACCCCCAAAGTACACTCCAGTCCAAACCAAAAAAAAAATATTTTTTCTGTGTTTGTGAATTGTGTGCGCAGTAGCATCACGTGCATCAACAAAGTAGTGCCAAGCGTGCGCCTGTGTCATAAGTAAAGGGCTTGCTGGCTTGACCATTAAAGGGTGCTGTAACCCCGAAAGTACACTCCTAACCAAATAACAAAATATTTTTTCCGTGTTTGTGAATTGTGTGCGCAGTAGCTGCACGTGCATCAACAAAGTAGTGCAAAGCGTGCGCCAGTGTCATAAGTAAAGGGCCTGCTGGCTTGACCGTTAAAGGGTGCTGTAACCACCCGAAGTACACTCTAGTCCAAACCAAAAAAAAAATATTTTCTGTGTTTGTGAATTGTGTGCGCAGTAGCCGCACGTTCATCAACAAAGTAGTGCCAAGCGTGCACCTGTGTCATAAGTAAAGGGCCGGCTGGCATGACCGTTAAAGGGTGCTGTAACCCCCAAAGTACACTCCAGTCCAAACCAAAAAAAAAATTATTTTCTGTGTTTGTGAATTGTGTGTGCAGTAGCCGCACGTGCATCAACAAAGTAGTGCCAAGCGAGCGCCTGTGTCATAAGTAAAGGGCCGGCTGGCTTGACTGTTAAAGGGTGCTGTAACTCCATAAGTACACTCCAGTCCAAACCAAAAAAAATAATATTTTGTGTGTTTGTGAATTGTGTGCGCAGTAGCCGCACGTGCATCAACAAAGTAGTGCCAATCGTGCGCCTGTGTCATAAGTAAAGGGCCGGCTGGCCTGACCGTTAAAGGGTGCTGTAACCCCCAAAGTACACTCCAAACCAAATAAAAAATATTTTCTGTGTTTGTGAATTGTGTGCGCAGTAGCCACACGTGCATCAACAAAGTAGTGCCAAGCGTGCGCCTGTGTCATAAGTAAAGGGCCGGCTAGCTTGTCCATTACAGGGTGCTGTAACCCCCAAAGTACACTCCAAACCAAATAATAAAATATTTTTTCTGTGTTTTAGTGAATTGTGTGCGCAGTAGCTGCACGTGCATCAACAAAGTAGTGCCAAGCATGCGCCTGTGTCATAAGTAAAGGGCCGGCTGGCTTGACCGTTAAAGGGTGCTGTAACCCTCAAAGTACACTCCTAACCAAATAACAAAATATTTTTTCTGTGTTTGTGAATTGTGTGCGCAGTAGCTGCACGTGCATCAACAAAGTAGTGCCAAGCGTGCGCCTGTGTCATAAGTAAAGGGCCGGCTGGCTTGACCGTTCAAGGGTGCTGTAACCCCCAAAGTACACTCCAGTCCAAACCAAAAAAATATATATTTTTTCTGTGTTTGTGAATTGTGTGCGCAGTAGCTGCACGTGCATCAACAAAGTAGTGCCAAGCGTGCGCCTGTGTCATAAGTAAAGGGCCGGCTGGCTTGACCGTTTAAGGGTGCTGTAACCCCAAAAGTACACTCCAAACCAAATAACAAAATATTTTTTCTGTGTTTGTGAATTGTGTGCGCAGTAGCTGCACGTGCATCAACAAAGTAGTGCCAAGCATGCGCCTGTGTCATAAGTAAAGGGCCGGCTGGCTTGACCGTTAAAGGGTGCTGTAACCCCCAAAGTACACTCCAGTCCAAACCAAATAAAAAATATTTTCTGTGTTTGTGAATTGTGTGCGCAGTAGCCACACGTGCATCAACAAAGTAGTGCCAAGCGTGCGCCTGTGTCATAAGTAAAGGGCCGGCTAGCTTGACCGTTAAAGGGTGCTGTAACCCCCAAAGTACACTCCAAACCAAATAATAAAATATTTTTTCTGTGTTTGTGAATTGTGTGCGCAGTAGCTGCACGTGCATCAACAAAGTAGTGCCAAGCGTGCGCCTGTGTCATAAGTAAAGGGCCGGCTGGCTTGACCGTTAAAGGGTGCTGTAACCCCCAAAGTACACTCCAGTCCAAACCAAATAAAAAATATTTTCTGTGTTTGTGAATTGTGTGCGCAGTAGCCACACGTGCATCAACAAAGTAGTGCCAAGCGTGCGCCTGTGTCATAAGTAAAGGGCCAGCTAGCTTGACCGTTAAAGGGTGCTGTAACCCCCAAAGTACACTCCAAACCAAATAATAAAATATTTTTTCTGTGTTTGTGAATTGTGTGCGCAGTAGCTGCACGTGCATCAACAAAGTAGTGCCAAGCGTGCGCCTGTGTCATAAGTAAAGGGCCGGCTGGCTTGACCGTTAAAGGGTGCTGTAACCCCCAAAGTACACTCCAGTCCAAACCAAAAAAAATTTTATTTTCTGTGTTTGTGAATTGTGTGCGCAGTAGCCGCACGTGCATCAACAAAGTAGTGCCAAGCGTGCGCCTGTGTCATAAGTAAAGGGCTAGCTGGCCTGACCGTTAAAGGCTGCTGTCACACCCAAAGTACACTCCAAACCAAATAAAAAATATTTTCTGTGTTTGTGAATTGTGTGCGCAGTAGCCACACGTGCATCAACAAAGTAGTGCCAAGCGTGCGCCTGTGTCATAAGTAAAGGGCCAGCTAGCTTGACCGTTAAAGGGTGCTGTAACCCCCAAAGTACGCTCCAAATCAAATAATAAAATATTTTTTCTGTGTTTGTGAATTGTGTGCGCAGTAGCTGCACGTGCATCAACAAAGTAGTGCCAAGCGTGCGCCTGTGTCATAAGTAAAGGGCCAGCTGGCTTGACCATTAAAGGGTGCTGTAACCCCCAAAGTACACTCCAGTCCAAACCAAAAAAAAAAATATTTTCTGTGTTTGTGAATTGTATGCGCAGTAGCAGCACGTGCATCAATAAAAAAGTGCCAAGCGTGCGCCTGTGTCATAAGAAAAGGGCCGGCTGGCTTGACCGTTAAAGAGTGCTGTAACCCCCAAAGTACACTCCAGTCCAAACCAAAAAAATATATATTTTTTCTGTGTTTGTGAATTGTGTGTGCAGTAGCCGCACGTGCATCAACAAAGTAGTGCCAAGCGTGCGCCTGTGTCATAAGTAAAGGGCCGGCTGGCTTGACTGTTAAAGGGTGCTGTAACCCCCAAAGTACACTCCAGTCCAAACCAAAAAAAAAATATTTTCTGTGATTGTGAATTGTGTGCGCAGTAGCCGCACGTGCATCAACAAAGTAGTGCCAAGCGTGCGCCTGTGTCATAAGTAAAGGGCCGGCTAGCTTGACCGTTAAAGGGTGCTGTAACCCCCAAAGTACACTCCAAACCAAATAATAAAATATTTTTTCTGTGTTTGTGAATTGTGTGCGCAGTAGCTGCACGTGCATCAACAAAGTAGTGCCAAGCGTGCGCCTGTGTCATAAGTAAAGGGCCGGCTGGCTTGACCGTTAAAGGGTGCTGTAACCCCCAAAGTACACTCCAGTCCAAACCAAATAAAAAATATTTTCTGTGTTTGTGAATTGTGTGCGCAGTAGCCACACGTGCATCAACAAAGTAGTGCCAAGCGTGCGCCTGTGTCATAAGTAAAGGGCCGGCTAGCTTGACCGTTAAAGGGTGCTGTAACCCCCAAAGTACACTCCAAACCAAATAATAAAATATTTTTTCTGTGTTTGTGAATTGTGTGCGCAGTAGCTGCACGTGCATCAACAAAGTAGTGCCAAGCGTGCACCTGTGTCATAAGTAAAGGGCCGGCTGGCTTGACCGTTAAAGGGTGCTGTAACCCCCAAAGTACACTCCAGTCCAAACCAAAAAATATATATTTTCTGTGTTTGTGAATTGTGTGCGCAGTAGCCGCACGTGCATCAACAAAGTAGTGCCAAGCGTGCGCCTGTGTCATAAGTAAAGGGCCGGCTGGCTTGACCATTAAAGGGTGCTGTAACCCCCAAAGTACACTCCAGTACAAACCAAAAAAATATATATTTTTTCTGTGTTTGTGAATTGTGTGCGCAGTAGCCGCACGTGCATCAACAAAGTAGTGCCAAGCGTGCGCCTGTGTCATAAGTAAAGGGCTGGCTGGCCTGACCGTTAAAGGCTGCTGTAACCCCCAAAGTACACTCCAAACCAAATAAAAAATATTTTCTGTGTTTGTGAATTGTGTGCGCAGTAGCCACACGTGCATCAACAAAGTAGTGCCAAGCGTGCGCCTGTGTCATAAGTAAAGGGCCAGCTAGCTTGACCGTTAAAGGGTGCTGTAACCCCCAAAGTACACTCCAGTCCAAACCAAAAAAAAAAATATTTTCTGTGTTTGTGAATTGTATGCTGAGTAGCAGCACGTGCATCAACAAAAAAGTGCCAAGCGTGCGCCTGTGTCATAAGAAAAAGGCCAGCTGGCTTGACCGTTAAAGAGTGCTGTAACCCCCAAAGTACACTCCAGTCCAAACCAAAAAAATATATATTTCTTCTGTGTTTGTGAATTGTGTGCGCAGTAGCCGCACGTGCATCAACAAAGTAGTGCCAAGCGTGCGCCTGTGTCATAAGTAAAGGGCCGGCTGGCTTGACTGTTAAAGGGTGCTGTAACCCCCAAAGTACACTCCAGTCCAAACCAAAAAAAAATATATTTTTTCTGTGTTTGTGAATTGTGTGCGCAGTAGCAGCACGTGCATCAACAAAGTAGTGCCAAGCGAGCGCCTGTGTCATAAGTAAAGGGCCGGCTGGCTTGACTGTTAAACGGTGCTGTAACTCCATAAGTACACTCCAGTCCAAACCAAAAATAAAAATATTTTGTGTGTTTGTGAATTGTGTGCGCAGTAGCCACACGTGCATCAACAAAGTAGTGCCAAGCGTGCGCCTGTGTCATAAGTAAAGGGCCGGCTGGCCTGACCGTTAAAGGGTGCTGTAACCCCCAAAGTACACTCCAAACCAAATAAAAAATATTTTCTGTGTTTGTGAATTGTGTGCGCAGTAGCCACACGTGCATCAACAAAGTAGTGCCAAGTGTGCGCCTGTGTCATAAGTAAAGGGCCGGCTAGCTTGTCCATTACAGGGTGCTGTAACCCCCAAAGTACACTCCAAACCAAATAATAAAATATTTTTTCTGTGTTTTAGTGAATCGTGTGCGCAGTAGCTGCACGTGCATCAACAAAGTAGTGCCAAGAGTGCGCCTGTGTCATAAGTAAAGGGCCGGCTGGCTTAACCATTAAAGGGTGCTGTAACCCCCAAAGTACACTCCAGTCCAAACCAAAAAAAAAAATATTTTCTGTGTTTGTGAATTGTATGCGCAGTAGCAGCACGTGCATCAACAAAGTAGTGCCAAGCGTGCGCCTGTGTCATAAGAAAAGGGCCGGCTGGCTTGACCGTTAAAGGGTGCTGTAACCCCCAAAGTACACTCCAGTCCAAACCAAAAAAAAAATATTTTTTCTGTGTTTGTGAATTGTGTGCGCAGTAGCATCACGTGCATCAACAAAGTAGTGCCAAGCGTGCGCCTGTGTCATAAGTAAAGGGCTTGCTGGCTTGACCATTAAAGGGTGCTGTAACCCCGAAAGTACACTCCAAACCAAATAACAAAATATTTTTTCCGTGTTTGTGAATTGTGTGCGCAGTAGCTGCACGTGCATCAACAAAGTAGTGCAAAGCGTGCGCCAGTGTCATAAGTAAAGGGCCTGCTGGCTTGACCGTTAAAGGGTGCTGTAACCACCCGAAGTACACTCTAGTCCAAACCAAAAAAAAAATATTTTCTGTGTTTGTGAATTGTGTGCGCAGTAGCCGCACGTTCATCAACAAAGTAGTGCCAAGCGTGCACCTGTGTCATAAGTAAAGGGCCGGCTGGCATGACCGTTAAAGGGTGCTGTAACCCCCAAAGTACACTCCAGTCCAAACCAAAAAAAAAATTATTTTCTGTGTTTGTGAATTGTGTGTGCAGTAGCCGCACGTGCATCAACAAAGTAGTGCCAAGCGAGCGCCTGTGTCATAAGTAAAGGGCCGGCTGGCTTGACTGTTAAAGGGTGCTGTAACTCCATAAGTACACTCCAGTCCAAACCAAAAAAAATAATATTTTGTGTGTTTGTGAATTGTGTGCGCAGTAGCCGCACGTGCATCAACAAAGTAGTGCCAATCGTGCGCCTGTGTCATAAGTAAAGGGCCGGCTGGCCTGACCGTTAAAGGGTGCTGTAACCCCCAAAGTACACTCCAAACCAAATAAAAAATATTTTCTGTGTTTGTGAATTGTGTGCGCAGTAGCCACACGTGCATCAACAAAGTAGTGCCAAGCGTGCGCCTGTGTCATAAGTAAAGGGCCGGCTAGCTTGTCCATTACAGGGTGCTGTAACCCCCAAAGTACACTCCAAACCAAATAATAAAATATTTTTTCTGTGTTTTAGTGAATTGTGTGCGCAGTAGCTGCACGTGCATCAACAAAGTAGTGCCAAGCATGCGCCTGTGTCATAAGTAAAGGGCCGGCTGGCTTGACCGTTAAAGGGTGCTGTAACCCTCAAAGTACACTCCTAACCAAATAACAAAATATTTTTTCTGTGTTTGTGAATTGTGTGCGCAGTAGCTGCACGTGCATCAACAAAGTAGTGCCAAGCGTGCGCCTGTGTCATAAGTAAAGGGCCGGCTGGCTTGACCGTTCAAGGGTGCTGTAACCCCCAAAGTACACTCCAGTCCAAACCAAAAAAATATATATTTTTTCTGTGTTTGTGAATTGTGTGCGCAGTAGCTGCACGTGCATCAACAAAGTAGTGCCAAGCGTGCGCCTGTGTCATAAGTAAAGGGCCGGCTGGCTTGACCGTTTAAGGGTGCTGTAACCCCAAAAGTACACTCCAAACCAAATAACAAAATATTTTTTCTGTGTTTGTGAATTGTGTGCGCAGTAGCTGCACGTGCATCAACAAAGTAGTGCCAAGCATGCGCCTGTGTCATAAGTAAAGGGCCGGCTGGCTTGACCGTTAAAGGGTGCTGTAACCCCCAAAGTACACTCCAGTCCAAACCAAATAAAAAATATTTTCTGTGTTTGTGAATTGTGTGCGCAGTAGCCACACGTGCATCAACAAAGTAGTGCCAAGCGTGCGCCTGTGTCATAAGTAAAGGGCCGGCTAGCTTGACCGTTAAAGGGTGCTGTAACCCCCAAAGTACACTCCAAACCAAATAATAAAATATTTTTTCTGTGTTTGTGAATTGTGTGCGCAGTAGCTGCACGTGCATCAACAAAGTAGTGCCAAGCGTGCGCCTGTGTCATAAGTAAAGGGCCGGCTGGCTTGACCGTTAAAGGGTGCTGTAACCCCCAAAGTACACTCCAGTCCAAACCAAATAAAAAATATTTTCTGTGTTTGTGAATTGTGTGCGCAGTAGCCACACGTGCATCAACAAAGTAGTGCCAAGCGTGCGCCTGTGTCATAAGTAAAGGGCCAGCTAGCTTGACCGTTAAAGGGTGCTGTAACCCCCAAAGTACACTCCAAACCAAATAATAAAATATTTTTTCTGTGTTTGTGAATTGTGTGCGCAGTAGCTGCACGTGCATCAACAAAGTAGTGCCAAGCGTGCGCCTGTGTCATAAGTAAAGGGCCGGCTGGCTTGACCGTTAAAGGGTGCTGTAACCCCCAAAGTACACTCCAGTCCAAACCAAAAAAAATTTTATTTTCTGTGTTTGTGAATTGTGTGCGCAGTAGCCGCACGTGCATCAACAAAGTAGTGCCAAGCGTGCGCCTGTGTCATAAGTAAAGGGCTAGCTGGCCTGACCGTTAAAGGCTGCTGTCACACCCAAAGTACACTCCAAACCAAATAAAAAATATTTTCTGTGTTTGTGAATTGTGTGCGCAGTAGCCACACGTGCATCAACAAAGTAGTGCCAAGCGTGCGCCTGTGTCATAAGTAAAGGGCCAGCTAGCTTGACCGTTAAAGGGTGCTGTAACCCCCAAAGTACGCTCCAAATCAAATAATAAAATATTTTTTCTGTGTTTGTGAATTGTGTGCGCAGTAGCTGCACGTGCATCAACAAAGTAGTGCCAAGCGTGCGCCTGTGTCATAAGTAAAGGGCCAGCTGGCTTGACCATTAAAGGGTGCTGTAACCCCCAAAGTACACTCCAGTCCAAACCAAAAAAAAAAATATTTTCTGTGTTTGTGAATTGTATGCGCAGTAGCAGCACGTGCATCAATAAAAAAGTGCCAAGCGTGCGCCTGTGTCATAAGAAAAGGGCCGGCTGGCTTGACCGTTAAAGAGTGCTGTAACCCCCAAAGTACACTCCAGTCCAAACCAAAAAAATATATATTTTTTCTGTGTTTGTGAATTGTGTGTGCAGTAGCCGCACGTGCATCAACAAAGTAGTGCCAAGCGTGCGCCTGTGTCATAAGTAAAGGGCCGGCTGGCTTGACTGTTAAAGGGTGCTGTAACCCCCAAAGTACACTCCAGTCCAAACAAAAAAAAAAATATTTTCTGTGATTGTGAATTGTGTGCGCAGTAGCCGCACGTGCATCAACAAAGTAGTGCCAAGCGTGCGCCTGTGTCATAAGTAAAGGGCCGGCTAGCTTGACCGTTAAAGGGTGCTGTAACCCCCAAAGTACACTCCAAACCAAATAATAAAATATTTTTTCTGTGTTTGTGAATTGTGTGCGCAGTAGCTGCACGTGCATCAACAAAGTAGTGCCAAGCGTGCGCCTGTGTCATAAGTAAAGGGCCGGCTGGCTTGACCGTTAAAGGGTGCTGTAACCCCCAAAGTACACTCCAGTCCAAACCAAATAAAAAATATTTTCTGTGTTTGTGAATTGTGTGCGCAGTAGCCACACGTGCATCAACAAAGTAGTGCCAAGCGTGCGCCTGTGTCATAAGTAAAGGGCCGGCTAGCTTGACCGTTAAAGGGTGCTGTAACCCCCAAAGTACACTCCAAACCAAATAATAAAATATTTTTTCTGTGTTTGTGAATTGTGTGCGCAGTAGCTGCACGTGCATCAACAAAGTAGTGCCAAGCGTGCACCTGTGTCATAAGTAAAGGGCCGGCTGGCTTGACCGTTAAAGGGTGCTGTAACCCCCAAAGTACACTCCAGTCCAAACCAAAAAATATATATTTTCTGTGTTTGTGAATTGTGTGCGCAGTAGCCGCACGTGCATCAACAAAGTAGTGCCAAGCGTGCGCCTGTGTCATAAGTAAAGGGCCGGCTGGCTTGACCATTAAAGGGTGCTGTAACCCCCAAAGTACACTCCAGTACAAACCAAAAAAATATATATTTTTTCTGTGTTTGTGAATTGTGTGCGCAGTAGCCGCACGTGCATCAACAAAGTAGTGCCAAGCGTGCGCCTGTGTCATAAGTAAAGGGCTGGCTGGCCTGACCGTTAAAGGCTGCTGTAACCCCCAAAGTACACTCCAAACCAAATAAAAAATATTTTCTGTGTTTGTGAATTGTGTGCGCAGTAGCCACACGTGCATCAACAAAGTAGTGCCAAGCGTGCGCCTGTGTCATAAGTAAAGGGCCAGCTAGCTTGACCGTTAAAGGGTGCTGTAACCCCCAAAGTACACTCCAGTCCAAACCAAAAAAAAAAATATTTTCTGTGTTTGTGAATTGTATGCTGAGTAGCAGCACGTGCATCAACAAAAAAGTGCCAAGCGTGCGCCTGTGTCATAAGAAAAAGGCCAGCTGGCTTGACCGTTAAAGAGTGCTGTAACCCCCAAAGTACACTCCAGTCCAAACCAAAAAAATATATATTTCTTCTGTGTTTGTGAATTGTGTGCGCAGTAGCCGCACGTGCATCAACAAAGTAGTGCCAAGCGTGCGCCTGTGTCATAAGTAAAGGGCCGGCTGGCTTGACTGTTAAAGGGTGCTGTAACCCCCAAAGTACACTCCAGTCCAAACCAAAAAAAAAATATTTTCTGTGTTTGTGAATTGTGTGCGCAGTAGCCGCACGTGCATCAACAAAGTAGTGCCAAGCGTGCGCCTGTGTCATAAGTAAAGGGCCGGCTAGCTTGACCATTAAAGGGTGCTGTAACCCCCAAAGTACACTCCAAACCAAATAATAAAATATTTTTTCTGTGTTTGTGAATTGTGTGCGCAGTAGCTGCACGTGCATCAACAAAGTAGTGCCAAGCGTGCGCCTGTGTCATAAGTTAAGGGCCGGCAGGCTTGACCGTTAAAGGGTGCTGTAACCCTCAAAGTACACTCCAGTCCAAACCAAAAAAAAATATATTTTTTCTGTGTTTGTGAATTGTGTGCGCAGTAGCCGCACGTGCATCAACAAAGTAGTGCCAAGCATGCGCCTGTGTCATAAGTAAAGGGCTGGCTGGCTTGACCATTAAAGCGTGCTGTAACCCCCAAAGTACACTCCAAACCAAATATCAAAATATTTTTTCTATGTTTGTGAATTGTGTGCGCAGAAGCTGCACGTGCATCAACAAACTAGTGCCAAACGTGCGCCTGTGTCATAAGTAAAGGGCCGGCTGGATTGACCGTTAAAGGGTGCTGTAACCCCCAAAGTACACTCCAGTCCAAACCAAAAAAAATTATATTTTCTGTGTTTGTGAATTGTGTGCGCAGTAGCAGCACGTGCATCAACAAAGTAGTGCCAAGCGAGTGCCTGTGTCATAAGTAAAGGGCCGGCTGGCTTGACTGTTAAAGGGTGCTGTAACTCCATAAGTACACTCCAGTCCAAACCAAAAAAAATAATATTTTGTGTGTTTGTGAATTGTGTGCGCAGTAGCCGCACGTGCATCAACAAAGTAGTGCCAAGCGTGCGCCTGTGTCATAAGTAAAGGGCCGGCTGGCCTGACCGTTAAAGGGTGCTGTAACCCCCAAAGTACACTCCAAACCAAATAAAAAATATTTTCTGTGTTTGTGAATTGTGTGCGCAGTAGCCACACGTACATCAACAAAGTAGTGCCAAGCATGCGCCTGTGTCATAAGTAAAGGGCCGGCTAGCTTGTCCATTACAGGGTGCTGTAACCCCCAAAGTACACTCCAAACCAAATAATAAAATATTTTTTCTGTGTTTTAGTGAATTGTGTGCGCAGTAGCTGCACGTGCATCAACAAAGTAGTGCCAAGCGTGCGCCTGTGTCATAAGTAAAGGGCCGGCTGGCTTGACCATTAAAGGGTGCTGTAACCCCCAAAGTACACTCCAGTCCAAACCAAAGAAATAAATATTTTCTGTGTTTGTGAATTGTGTGCGCAGTAGCCGCACGTGCATCAACAAAGTAGTGCCAAGCGTGCGCCTGTGTCATAAGAAAAGGGCCGGCTGGCTTGACCATTAAAGGGTGCTGTAACCCCCAAAGTACACTCCAGTCCAAACCAAAAAAAAAAATATTTTCTGTGTTTGTGAATTGTATGCGCAGTAGCAGCACGTGCATCAATAAAAAAGTGCCAAGCGTGCGCCTGTGTCATAAGAAAAGGGCCGGCTGGCTTGACCGTTAAAGAGTGCTGTAACCCCCAAAGTACACTCCAGTCCAAACCAAAAAAATATATATTTTTTCTGTGTTTGTGAATTGTGTGTGCAGTAGCCGCACGTGCATCAACAAAGTAGTGCCAAGCGTGCGCCTGTGTCATAAGTAAAGGGCCGGCTGGCTTGACTGTTAAAGGGTGCTGTAACCCCCAAAGTACACTCCAGTCCAAACCAAAAAAAAAATATTTTCTGTGATTGTGAATTGTGTGCGCAGTAGCCGCACGTGCATCAACAAAGTAGTGCCAAGCGTGCGCCTGTGTCATAAGTAAAGGGCCGGCTAGCTTGACCGTTAAAGGGTGCTGTAACCCCCAAAGTACACTCCAAACCAAATAATAAAATATTTTTTCTGTGTTTGTGAATTGTGTGCGCAGTAGCTGCACGTGCATCAACAAAGTAGTGCCAAGCGTGCGCCTGTGTCATAAGTAAAGGGCCGGCTGGCTTGACCGTTAAAGGGTGCTGTAACCCCCAAAGTACACTCCAGTCCAAACCAAATAAAAAATATTTTCTGTGTTTGTGAATTGTGTGCGCAGTAGCCACACGTGCATCAACAAAGTAGTGCCAAGCGTGCGCCTGTGTCATAAGTAAAGGGCCGGCTAGCTTGACCGTTAAAGGGTGCTGTAACCCCCAAAGTACACTCCAAACCAAATAATAAAATATTTTTTCTGTGTTTGTGAATTGTGTGCGCAGTAGCTGCACGTGCATCAACAAAGTAGTGCCAAGCGTGCACCTGTGTCATAAGTAAAGGGCCGGCTGGCTTGACCGTTAAAGGGTGCTGTAACCCCCAAAGTACACTCCAGTCCAAACCAAAAAATATATATTTTCTGTGTTTGTGAATTGTGTGCGCAGTAGCCGCACGTGCATCAACAAAGTAGTGCCAAGCGTGCGCCTGTGTCATAAGTAAAGGGCCGGCTGGCTTGACCATTAAAGGGTGCTGTAACCCCCAAAGTACACTCCAGTACAAACCAAAAAAATATATATTTTTTCTGTGTTTGTGAATTGTGTGCGCAGTAGCCGCACGTGCATCAACAAAGTAGTGCCAAGCGTGCGCCTGTGTCATAAGTAAAGGGCTGGCTGGCCTGACCGTTAAAGGCTGCTGTAACCCCCAAAGTACACTCCAAACCAAATAAAAAATATTTTCTGTGTTTGTGAATTGTGTGCGCAGTAGCCACACGTGCATCAACAAAGTAGTGCCAAGCGTGCACCTGTGTCATAAGTAAAGGGCCAGCTAGCTTGACCGTTAAAGGGTGCTGTAACCCCCAAAGTACACTCCAGTCCAAACCAAAAAAAAAAATATTTTCTGTGTTTGTGAATTGTATGCTGAGTAGCAGCACGTGCATCAACAAAAAAGTGCCAAGCGTGCGCCTGTGTCATAAGAAAAAGGCCAGCTGGCTTGACCGTTAAAGAGTGCTGTAACCCCCAAAGTACACTCCAGTCCAAACCAAAAAAATATATATTTCTTCTGTGTTTGTGAATTGTGTGCGCAGTAGCCGCACGTGCATCAACAAAGTAGTGCCAAGCGTGCGCCTGTGTCATAAGTAAAGGGCCGGCTGGCTTGACTGTTAAAGGGTGCTGTAACCCCCAAAGTACACTCCAGTCCAAACCAAAAAAAAAATATTTTCTGTGTTTGTGAATTGTGTGCGCAGTAGCCGCACGTGCATCAACAAAGTAGTGCCAAGCGTGCGCCTGTGTCATAAGTAAAGGGCCGGCTAGCTTGACCATTAAAGGGTGCTGTAACCCCCAAAGTACACTCCAAACCAAATAATAAAATATTTTTTCTGTGTTTGTGAATTGTGTGCGCAGTAGCTGCACGTGCATCAACAAAGTAGTGCCAAGCGTGCGCCTGTGTCATAAGTAAAGGGCCGGCAGGCTTGACCGTTAAAGGGTGCTGTAACCCTCAAAGTACACTCCAGTCCAAACCAAAAAAAAATATATTTTTTCTGTGTTTGTGAATTGTGTGCGCAGTAGCCGCACGTGCATCAACAAAGTAGTGCCAAGCATGCGCCTGTGTCATAAGTAAAGGGCTGGCTGGCTTGACCATTAAAGCGTGCTGTAACCCCCAAAGTACACTCCAAACCAAATAACAAAATATTTTTTCTATGTTTGTGAATTGTGTGCGCAGAAGCTGCACGTGCATCAACAAACTAGTGCCAAACGTGCGCCTGTGTCATAAGTAAAGGGCCGGCTGGATTGACCGTTAAAGGGTGCTGTAACCCCCAAAGTACACTCCAGTCCAAACCAAAAAAAATTATATTTTCTGTGTTTGTGAATTGTGTGCGCAGTAGCAGCACGTGCATCAACAAAGTAGTGCCAAGCGAGTGCCTGTGTCATAAGTAAAGGGCCGGCTGGCTTGACTGTTAAAGGGTGCTGTAACTCCATAAGTACACTCCAGTCCAAACCAAAAAAAATAATATTTTGTGTGTTTGTGAATTGTGTGCGCAGTAGCCGCACGTGCATCAACAAAGTAGTGCCAAGCGTGCGCCTGTGTCATAAGTAAAGGGCCGGCTGGCCTGACCGTTAAAGGGTGCTGTAACCCCCAAAGTACACTCCAAACCAAATAAAAAATATTTTCTGTGTTTGTGAATTGTGTGCGCAGTAGCCACACGTACATCAACAAAGTAGTGCCAAGCATGCGCCTGTGTCATAAGTAAAGGGCCGGCTAGCTTGTCCATTACAGGGTGCTGTAACCCCCAAAGTACACTCCAAACCAAATAATAAAATATTTTTTCTGTGTTTTAGTGAATTGTGTGCGCAGTAGCTGCACGTGCATCAACAAAGTAGTGCCAAGCGTGCGCCTGTGTCATAAGTAAAGGGCCGGCTGGCTTGACCATTAAAGGGTGCTGTAACCCCCAAAGTACACTCCAGTCCAAACCAAAGAAATAAATATTTTCTGTGTTTGTGAATTGTGTGCGCAGTAGCCGCACGTGCATCAACAAAGTAGTGCCAAGCGTGCGCCTGTGTCATAAGAAAAGGGCCGGCTGGCTTGACCGTTAAAGGGTGCTGTAACCCCCAAAGTACACTCCAGTCCAAACCAAAAAAATATATATTTTTTCTGTGTTTGTGAATTGTGGGTGCAGTAGCCGCACGTGCATCAACAAAGTAGTGCCAAGCGTGCGCCTGTGTCATAAGTAAAGGGCCGGCTGGCTTGACCGTTAAAGGGTGCTGTAACCCCCAAAGTACACTCCAGTCCAGACCAAAAAAAAATATATTTTTTCTGTGTTTGTGAATTGTGTGCGCAGTAGCCGCACGTGCATCATCAATGTAGTGCCAAGCGTGCGCCTGTGTCATAAGTAATGGGCCGGCTGGCTTGACCGTTAAAGGGTGCTGTAACCCCCAAAGTACACTCCAGTCCAAACCAAAAAAAAAAAAATATTTTCTGTGTTTGTGAATTGTGTGCGCAGTAGCCGCACGTGCATCAACAAAGTAGTGCCAAGCGTGCGCCTGTGTCATAAGTAAAGGGCCGGCTGGCTTGACCATTAAAGGGTGCTGTAACCCCCAAAGTACACTCCAGTCCAAACCAAAAAAATAAATATTTTCTGTGTTTGTGAATTGTGTGCGCAGTAGCCGCACGTGCATCAACAAAGTAGTGCCAAGCGTGCGCCTGTGTCATAAGTAAAGGGCCGGCTGGCTTGACCGTTAAAGGGTGCTGTAACCCCCAAAGTACACTCCAAACCAAAAAAATATATATTTTTTGTGTTTGTGAATTGTGTGCGCAGTAGCCGCAAGTGCATCAACAAAGTAGTGCCAAGCGTGCACCTGTGTCATAAGTAATGGTCCGGCTGGCTTGACCGTTAAAGGGTGCTTTAACCCCCAAAGTACACTCCAGTCCAAACCAAAAAAATATATATTTTCTGTGTTTGTGAATTGTGTGCGCAGTAGACGCACGTGCATCAACAAAGTAGTGCCAAGCGTGCGCCTGTGTCATAAGTAAAGGGCCAGCTGGCTTGACCGATAAAGGGTGCTGTAACCCCCAAAGTACACTCCAGTCCAAACCAAAAAAAAAAATATTTTCTGTGTTTGTGAATTGTATGCGCAGTAGCAGCACGTGCATCAACAAAAAAGTGCCAAGCGTGCGCCTGTGTCATAAGAAAAGGGCCGGCTGGCTTGACCGTTAAAGAGTGCTGTAACCCCCAAAGTACACTCCAGTCCAAACCAAAAAAATATATTTTTTTTCTGTGTTTGTGAATTGTGTGCGCAGTAGCCGCACGTGCATCAACAAAGTAGTGCCAAGCGTGCGCCTGTGTCATAAGTAAAGGGCCGGCTGGCTTGACTGTTAAAGGGTGCTGTAACCCCCAAAGTACACTCCAGTCCAAACCAAAAAAAAAATATTTTCTGTGTTTGTGAATTGTGTGCGCAGTAGCCGCACGTGCATCAACAAAGTAGTGCCAAGCGTGCGCCTGTGTCATAAGTAAAGGGCCGGCTAGCTTGACCGTTAAAGGGTGCTGTAACCCCCAAAGTACACTCCAAACCAAATAATAAAATATTTTTTCTGTGTTTGTGAATTGTGTGCGCAGTAGCTGCACGTGCATCAACAAAGTAGTGCCAAGCGTGCGCCTGTGTCATAAGTAAAGGGCCGGCTGGCTTGACCGTTAAAGGGTGCTGTAACCCCCAAAGTACACTCCAGTCCAAACCAAATAAAAAATATTTTCTGTGTTTGTGAATTGTGTGCGCAGTAGCCACACGTGCATCAACAAAGTAGTGCCAAGCGTGCGCCTGTGTCATAAGTAAAGGGCCGGCTAGCTTGACCGTTAAAGGGTGCTTTAACCCCCAAAGTACACTCCAGTCCAAACCAAAAAAATATATATTTTCTGTGTTTGTGAATTGTGTGCGCAGTAGACGCACGTGCATCAACAAAGTAGTGCCAAGCGTGCGCCTGTGTCATAAGTAAAGGGCCAGCTGGCTTGACCGATAAAGGGTGCTGTAACCCCCAAAGTACACTCCAGTCCAAACCAAAAAAAAAAATATTTTCTGTGTTTGTGAATTGTATGCGCAGTAGCAGCACGTGCATCAACAAAAAAGTGCCAAGCGTGCGCCTGTGTCATAAGAAAAGGGCCGGCTGGCTTGACCGTTAAAGAGTGCTGTAACCCCCAAAGTACACTCCAGTCCAAACCAAAAAAATATACATTTTTTCTGTGTTTGTGAATTGTGTGCGCAGTAGCCGCACGTGCATCAACAAAGTAGTGCCAAGCGTGCGCCTGTGTCATAAGTAAAAGGCCGGCTGGCTTGACTGTTAAAGGGTGCTGTAACCCCCAAAGTACACTCCAGTCCAAACCAAAAAAAAAATATTTTCTGTGTTTGTGAATTGTGTGCGCAGTAGCCGCACGTGCATCAACAAAGTAGTGCCAAGCGTGCGCCTGTGTCATAAGTAAAGGGCCGGCTAGCTTGACCGTTAAAGGGTGCTGTAACCCCCAAAGTACACTCCAAACCAAATAATAAAATATTTTTTCTGTGTTTGTGAATTGTGTGCGCAGTAGCTGCACGTGCATCAACAAAGTAGTGCCAAGCGTGCGCCTGTGTCATAAGTAAAGGGCCGGCTGGCTTGACCGTTAAAGGGTGCTGTAACCCCCAAAGTACACTCCAGTCCAAACCAAATAAAAAATATTTTCTGTGTTTGTGAATTGTGTGCGCAGTAGCCACACGTGCATCAACAAAGTAGTGCCAAGCGTGCGCCTGTGTCATAAGTAAAGGGCCGGTTAGCTTGACCGTTAAAGGGTGCTATAACCCCCAAAGTACACTCCAAACCAAATAATAAAATATTTTTTCTGTGTTTGTGAATTGTGTGCGCAGTAGCTGCACGTGCATCAACAAAGTAGTGCCAAGCGTGCGCCTGTGTCATAAGTAAAGGGCCGGCTGGCTTGACCGTTAAAGGGTGCTGTAACCCCCAAAGTACACTCCAGTCCAAACCAAAAAAAATATATTTTCTGTGTTTGTGAATTGTGTGCGCAGTAGCCGCACGTGCATCAACAAAGAAGTGCCAAGCGTGCGCCTGTGTCATAAGTAAAGGGCCGGCTGGCTTGACCATTAAAGGGTGCTGTAACCCCCAAAGTACACTCCAGTACAAACCAAAAAAATATATATTTTTTCTGTGTTTGTGAATTGTGTGCGCAGTAGCCGCACGTGCATCAACAAAGTAGTGCCAAGCGTGCGCCTGTGTCATAAGTAAAGGGCTGGCTGGCCTGACCGTTAAAGGCTGCTGTAACCCCCAAAGTACACTCCAAACCAAATAAAAAATATTTTCTGTGTTTGTGAATTGTGTGCGCAGTAGCCACACGTGCATCAACAAAGTAGTGCCAAGCGTGCGCCTGTGTCATAAGTAAAGGGCCAGCTAGCTTGACCGTTAAAGGGTGCTGTAACCCCCAAAGTACACTCCAAATCAAATAATAAAATATTTTTTCTGTGTTTGTGAATTGTGTGCGCAGTAGCTGCACGTGCATCAACAAAGTAGTGCCAAGCGTGCGCCTGTGTCATAAGTAAAGGGCCAGCTGGCTTGACCATTAAAGGGTGCTGTAACCCCCAAAGTACACTCCAGTCCAAACCAAAAAAAAAAATATTTTCTGTGTTTGTGAATTGTATGCGCAGTAGCAGCACGTGCATCAACAAAAAAGTGCCAAGCGTGCGCCTGTGTCATAAGAAAAGGGCCGGCTGGCTTGACCGTTAAAGAGTGCTGTAACCCCCAAAGTACACTCCAGTCCAAACCAAAAAAATATATATTTTTTCTGTGTTTGTGAATTGTGTGCGCAGTAGCCGCACGTGCATCAACAAAGTAGTGCCAAGCGTGCGCCTGTGTCATAAGTAAAGGGCCGGCTGGCTTGACTGTTAAAGGGTGCTGTAACCCCCAAAGTACACTCCAGTCCAAACCAAAAAAAAAATATTTTCTGTGTTTGTGAATTGTGTGCGCAGTAGCCGCACGTGCATCAACAAAGTAGTGCCAAGCGTGCGCCTGTGTCATAAGTAAAGGGCCGGCTAGCTTGACCGTTAAAGGGTGCTGTAACCCCCAAAGTACACTCCAAACCAAATAATAAAATATTTTTTCTGTGTTTGTGAATTGTGTGCGCAGTAGCTGCACGTGCATCAACAAAGTTGTGCCAAGCGTGTGCCTGTGTCATAAGTAAAGGGCCGGCAGGCTTGACCGTTAAAGGGTGCTGTAACCCTCAAAATACACTCCAGTCCAAACCAAAAAAAAATATATTTTTTCTGTGTTTGTGAATTGTGTGCGCAGTAGCCGCACGTGCATCAACAAAGTAGTGCCAAGCATGCGCCTGTGTCATAAGTAAAGGGCTGGCTGGCTTGACCATTAAAGGGTGCTGTAACCCCCAAAGTACACTCCAAACCAAATAACAAAATATTTTTTCTATGTTTGTGAATTGTGTGCGCAGAAGCTGCACGTGCATCAACAAACTAGTGCCAAACGTGCGCCTGTGTCATAAGTAAAGGGCCGGCTGGATTGACCGTTAAAGGGTGCTGTAACCCCCAAAGTACACTCCAGTCCAAACCAAAAAAAATTATATTTTCTGTGTTTGTGAATTGTGTGCGCAGTAGCAGCACGTGCATCAACAAAGTAGTGCCAAGCGAGTGCCTGTGTCATAAGTAAAGGGCCGGCTGGCTTGACTGTTAAAGGGTGCTGTAACTCCATAAGTACACTCCAGTCCAAACCAAAAAAAATAATATTTTGTGTGTTTGTGAATTGTGTGCGCAGTAGCCGCACGTGCATCAACAAAGTAGTGCCAAGCGTGCGCCTGTGTCATAAGTAAAGGGCCGGCTGGCCTGACCGTTAAAGGGTGCTGTAACCCCCAAAGTACACTCCAAACCAAATAAAAAATATTTTCTGTGTTTGTGAATTGTGTGCGCAGTAGCCACACGTACATCAACAAAGTAGTGCCAAGCGTGCGCCTGTGTCATAAGTAAAGGGCCGGCTAGCTTGTCCATTACAGGGTGCTGTAACCCCCAAAGTACACTTCAAACCAAATAATAAAATATTTTTTCTGTGTTTTAGTGAATTGTGTGCGCAGTAGCTGCACGTGCATCAACAAAGTAGTGCCAAGCGTGCGCCTGTGTCATAAGTAAAGGGCCGGCTGGCTTGACCATTAAAGGGTGCTGTAACCCCCAAAGTACACTCCAGTACAAACCAAAGAAATAAATATTTTCTGTGTTTGTGAATTGTGTGCGCAGTAGCCGCACGTGCATCAACAAAGTAGTGCCAAGCGTGCGCCTGTGTCATAAGAAAAGGGCCGGCTGGCTTGACCGTTAAAGGGTGCTGTAACCCCCAAAGTACACTCCAGTCCAAACCAAAAAAATATATATTTTTTCTGTGTTTGTGAATTGTGGGTGCAGTAGCCGCACGTGCATCAACAAAGTAGTGCCAAGCGTGCGCCTGTGTCATAAGTAAAGGGCCGGCTGGCTTGACCGTTAAAGGGTGCTGTAACCCCCAAAGTACACTCCAGTCCAGACCAAAAAAAAAAATATTTTTTCTGTGTTTGTGAATTGTGTGCGCAGTAGCCGCATGTGCATCATCAATGTAGTGCCAAGCGTGCGCCTGTGTCATAAGTAATGGGCCGGCTGGCTTGACCGTTAAAGGGTGCTGTAACCCCCAAAGTACACTCCAGTCCAAACCAAAAAAAAAAATATTTTCTGTGTTTGTGAATTGTGTGCGCAGTAGCCGCACGTGCATCAACAAAGTAGTGCCAAGCGTGCGCCTGTGTCATAAGTAAAGGGCCGGCTGGCTTGACCGTTAAAGGGTGCTGTAACCCCCAAAGTACACTCCAGTCCAAACCAAAAAATAAATATTTTCTGTGTTTGTGAATTGTGTGCGCAGTAGCCGCACGTGCATCAACAAAGTAGTGCCAAGCGTGCGCCTGTGTCATAAGTAAAGGGCCGGCTGGCTTGACCGTTAAAGGGTGCTGTAACCCCCAAAGTACACTCCAAACCAAAAAAATATATATTTTTTGTGTTTGTGAATTGTGTGCGCAGTAGCCGCAAGTGCATCAACAAAGTAGTGCCAAGCGTGCGCCTGTGTCATAAGTAATGGTCCGGCTGGCTTGACCGTTAAAGGGTGCTTTAACCCCCAAAGTACACTCCAGTCCAAACCAAAAAAATATATATTTTCTGTGTTTGTGAATTGTGTGCGCAGTAGACGCACGTGCATCAACAAAGTAGTGCCAAGCGTGCGCCTGTGTCATAAGTAAAGGGCCAGCTGGCTTGACCGATAAAGGGTGCTGTAAGCCCCAAAGTACACTCCAGTCCAAACCAAAAAAAAAAATATTTTCTGTTTCTGAATTGTGTGCGCAGTAGCCGCACGTGCATCAACAAAGTAGTGCCAAGCGTGCGCCTGTGTCATAAGTAAAGGGCCGGCTGGCTTGACCGTTAAAGGGTGCTGTAACCCCCAAAGTACACTCCAGTCCAGACCAAAAAAAAAAATATTTTTTCTGTGTTTGTGAATTGTGTGCGCAGTAGCCGCACGTGCATCATCAATGTAGTGCCAAGCGTGCGCCTGTGTCATAAGTAAAGGGCCGGCTGGCTGGACCGTTAAAGGGTGCTGTAACCCCCAAAGTACACTCCAAACCAAAAAAATATATATTTTTTGTGTTTGTGAATTGTGTGCGCAGTAGCCGCACGTGCATCAACAAAGTAGTGGCAAGCGTGCGCCTGTGTCATAAGTAAAGGGACGGCTGGCTTGACCGTTAAAGGGTGCTGTAACCCCCAAAGTACACTCCAGTCCAAACCAAAAAAATATATATTTTCTGTGTTTGTGAATTGTGTGCGCAGTAGCCGTACGTGCATCAACAAAGTAGTGCGAAGCGTGCGCCTGTGTCATAAGTAAAGGGCCGGCTGGCTTTACCGTTAAAGGGTGCTGTAACCCCCAAAGTACAATCCAAACCAAAAAAATATATATTTTCTGTGTTTGTGAATTGTGTGCGCAGTAGCCGCACGTGCATCAACAAAGTAGTGCCAAGCGTACGCCTGTGTCATAAATAAAGGGCCGGCTGGCTTGACCGTTAAAGGGTGCTGTAACCCCCAAAGTACACTCCAGTCCAAACCAAAAAAAAATTATTTTCTGTGTTTGTGAATTGTGTGCGCAGTAGCTGCATGTGCATCAACAAAAAAGTGCCAAGCGTGCGCCTGTGTCATAAGAAAAGGGCCGGCTGGCTTGACCGTTAAAGAGTGCTGTAACCCCCAAAGTACACTCCAGTCCAAACCAAAAAAATATATATTTTTTCTGTGTTTGTGAATTGTGTGCGCAGTAGCCGCACGTGCATCAACAAAGTAGTGCCAAGCGTGCGCCTGTGTCATAAGTAAAGGGCCGGCTGGCTTGACTGTTAAAGGGTGCTGTAACCCCCAAAGTACACTCCAGTCCAAACCAAAAAAAAAATATTTTCTGTGTTTGTGAATTGTGTGCGCAGTAGCCGCACGTGCATCAACAAAGTAGTGCCAAGCGTGCGCCTGTGTCATAAGTAAAGGGCCGGCTAGCTTGACCGTTAAAGGGTGCTGTAACCCCCAAAGTACACTCCAAACCAAATAATAAAATATTTTTTCTGTGTTTGTGAATTGTGTGCGCAGTAGCTGCACGTGCATCAAAAAAGTAGTGCCAAGCGTGCGCTTGTGTCATAAGTAAAGGGCCGGCAGGCTTGACCGTTAAAGGGTGCTGTAACCCTCAAAATACACTCCAGTCCAAACCAAAAAAAATATATTTTTTCTGTGTTTGTGAATTGTGTGCGCAGTAGCCGCACGTGCATCAACAAAGTAGTGCCAAGCATGCGCCTGTGTCATAAGTAAAGGGCTGGCTGGCTTGACCATTAAAGGGTGCTGTAACCCCCAAAGTACACTCCAAACCAAATAACAAAATATTTTTTCTATGTTTGTGAATTGTGTGCGCAGAAGCTGCACGTGCATCAACAAACTAGTGCCAAACGTGCGCCTGTGTCATAAGTAAAGGGCCGGCTGGATTGACCGTTAAAGGGTGCTGTAACCCCCAAAGTACACTCCAGTCCAAACCAAAAAAAATTATATTTTCTGTGTTTGTGAATTGTGTGCGCAGTAGCAGCACGTGCATCAACAAAGTAGTGCCAAGCGAGTGCCTGTGTCATAAGTAAAGGGCCGGCTGGCTTGACTGTTAAAGGGTGCTGTAACTCCATAAGTACACTCCAGTCCAAACCAAAAAAAATAATATTTTGTGTGTTTGTGAATTGTGTGCGCAGTAGCCGCACGTGCATCAACAAAGTAGTGCCAAGCGTGCGCCTGTGTCATAAGTAAAGGGCCGGCTGGCCTGACCATTAAAGGGTGCTGTAACCCCCAAAGTACACTCCAAACCAAATAAAAAATATTTTCTGTGTTTGTGAATTGTGTGCGCAGTAGCCACACGTACATCAACAAAGTAGTGCCAAGCGTGCGCCTGTGTCATAAGTAAAGGGCCGGCTAGCTTGTCCATTACAGGGTGCTGTAACCCCCAAAGTACACTCCAAACCAAATAATAAAATATTTTTTCTGTGTTTTAGTGAATTGTGTGCGCAGTAGCTGCACGTGCATCAACAAAGTAGTGCCAAGCGTGCGCCTGTGTCATAAGTAAAGGGCCGGCTGGCTTGACCATTAAAGGGTGCTGTAACCCCCAAAGTACACTCCAGTACAAACCAAAGAAATAAATATTTTCTGTGTTTGTGAATTGTGTGCGCAGTAGCCGCACGTGCATCAACAAAGTAGTGCCAAGCGTGCGCCTGTGTCATAAGAAAAGGGCCGGCTGGCTTGACCATTAAAGGGTGCTGTAACCCCCAAAGTACACTCCAGTCCAAACCAAAAAAATATATATTTTTTCTGTGTTTGTGAATTGTGGGTGCAGTAGCCGCACGTGCATCAACAAAGTAGTGCCAAGCGTGCGCCTGTGTCATAAGTAAAGGGCCGGCTGGCTTGACCGTTAAAGGGTGCTGTAACCCCCAAAGTACACTCCAGTCCAGACCAAAAAAAAAAATATTTTTTCTGTGTTTGTGAATTGTGTGCGCAGTAGCCGCACGTGCATCATCAATGTAGTGCCAAGCGTGCGCCTGTGTCATAAGTAATGGGCCGGCTGGCTTGACCGTTAAAGGGTGCTGTAACCCCCAAAGTACACTCCAGTCCAAACCAAAAAAAAAAATATTTTCTGTGTTTGTGTATTGTGTGCGCAGTAGCCGCACGTGCATCAACAAAGTAGTGCCAAGCGTGCGCCTGTGTCATAAGTAAAGGGCCGGCTGGCTTGACCGTTAAAGGGTGCTGTAACCCCCAAAGTACACTCCAGTCCAAACCAAAAAATAAATATTTTCTGTGTTTGTGAATTGTGTGCGCAGTAGCCGCACGTGCATCAACAAAGTAGTGCCAAGCGTGCGCCTGTGTCATAAGTAAAGTGCCGGCTGGCTTGACCGTTGAAGGGTGCTGTAACCCCCAAAGTACACTCCAAACCAAAAAAATATATATTTTTTGTGTTTGTGAATTGTGTGCGCAGTAGCCGCAAGTGCATCAACAAAGTAGTGCCAAGCGTGCGCCTGTGTCATAAGTAATGGTCCGGCTGGCTTGACCGTTAAAGGGTGCTTTAACCCCCAAAGTACACTCCAGTCCAAACCAAAAAAATATATATTTTCTGTGTTTGTGAATTGTGTGCGCAGTAGACGCACGTGCATCAACAAAGTAGTGCCAAGCGTGCGCCTGTGTCATAAGTAAAGGGCCAGCTGGCTTGACCAATAAAGGGTGCTGTAAGCCCCAAAGTACACTCCAGTCCAAACCAAAAAAAAAAATATTTTCTGTTTCTGAATTGTGTGCGCAGTAGCCGCACGTGCATCAACAAAGTAGTGCCAAGCGTGCGCCTGTGTCATAAGTAAAGGGCCGGCTGGCTTGACCATTAAAGGATGCTGTAACCCCCAAAGTACACTCCAAACCAAATAACAAAATATTTTTTCTGTGTTTGTGAATTGTGTGCGGAGTAGCCGCACGTGCATCAACAAAGTAGTGCCAAGCGTGCGCCTGTGTCATAAGTAAAGGGCCGGCTGGCTTGACCGTTAAAGGGTGCTGTAACCCCCAAAGTACACTCCAGTCCAGACCAAAAAAAAAAATATTTTTTCTGTGTTTGTGAATTGTGTGCGCAGTAGCCGCACGTGCATCATCAATGTAGTGCCAAGCGTGCGCCTGTGTCATAAGTAATGGGCCGGCTGGCTTGACCGTTAAAGGGTGCTGTAACCCCCAAAGTACACTCCAGTCCAAACCAAAAAAAAAAATATTTTCTGTGTTTGTGAATTGTGTGCGCAGTAGCCGCACGTGCATCAACAAAGTAGTGCCAAGCGTGCGCCTGTGTCATAAGTAAAGGGCCGGCTGGCTTGACCGTTAAAGGGTGCTGTAACCCCCAAAGTACACTCCAGTCCAAACCAAAAAAATAAATATTTTCTGTGTTTGTGAATTGTGTGTGCAGTAGCCGCACGTGCATCAACAAAGTAGTGCCAAGCGTGCGCCTGTGTCATAAGTAAAGGGCCGGCTGGCTTGACCGTTAAAGGGTGCTGTAACCCCCAAAGTACACTCCAAACCAAAAAAATATATATTTTTTGTGTTTGTGAATTGTGTGCGCAGTAGCCGCACGTGCATCAACAAAGTAGTGGCAAGCGTGCGCCTGTGTCATAAGTAAAGGGACGGCTGGCTTGACCGTTAAAGGGTGCTGTAACCCCCAAAGTACACTCCAGTCCAAACAAAAAATATATATATTTTCTGTGTTTGTGAATTGTGTGCGCAGTAGCCGTACGTGCATCAACAAAGTAGTGCCAAGCGTGCGCCTGTGTCATAAGTAAAGGGCCGGCTGGCTTTACCGCTAAAGGGTGCTGTAACCCCCAAAGTACAATCCAAACCAAAAAAATATATATTTTCTGTGTTTGTGAATTGTGTGCGCAGTAGCCGCACATGCATCAACAAAGTAGTGCCAAGCGTACGCCTGTGTCATAAATAAAGGGCCGGCTGGCTTGACCGTTAAAGGGTGCTGTAACCCCCAAAGTACACTCCAGTCCAAACCAAAAAAAAATTATTTTCTGTGTTTGTGAATTGTGTGCGCAGTAGCTGCATGTGCATCAACAAAGTAGTGCCAAGCGTGCGCCTGTGTCATAAGTAATGGGCTGGCTGGCTTGACCATTAAAGGGTGCTGTAACCCCCAAAGTACACTCCAGTCCAAACCAAAAAAAAAATATTTTCTGTGTTTGTGAATTGTGTGCGCAGTAGACACACGTCCATCAACAAAGTAGTGCCAAGCGTGCGCCTGTGTCATAAGTAAAGGGCCGGCTGGCTTGACCGTTAAAGGGTGCTGTAACCCCCAAAGTACACTCCAGTCCAAACCAAAAAAAAAAATATTTTCTGTGTTTGTGAATTGTGTGCGCAGTAGCTGCACGTGCATCAACAAAGTAGTGCCAAGCGTGCGCCTGTGTCATAAGTAAAGGGCCGGCTGGCTTGACCATTAAAGGTTGCTGTAACCCCCAAAGAACACTCCAGTCCAAACCAAAAAAAAAATTATTTTCTGTGTTTGTGAATTGTGTGCGCAGTAGCCACATGTGCATCAACAAAGTAGTGCCAAGTGTGCGCCTCTGTCATAAGTAAAGGGCCGGCTGGCTTGACCGTTAAAGGGTGCTGTAACCCCCAAAGTACACTCCATTCCAAACCAAAAAAAATATATTTTCTGTGTTTGTGAATTGTGTGCGCAGTAGCCGCACGTGCATCAACAAAGTAGAGCAAAGCGTGCGCCTGTGTCATAAGTAAAGGGCCGGCTGGCTTGACCATTAAAGGGTGCTGTAACCCCCAAAGTACACTCCAAACCAAACAACAAAATATTTTTTCTGTGTTTGTGAATTGTGTGCGCAGTAGCCGCACGTGCATCAACAAAGTAGAGCCAAGTGTGCGCCTGTGTCATAAGTAAAGGGCCGGCTGGCTTGAACGTTAAAGGGTGCTGTAACCCCCAAAGTACACTCCAATCCAAACCAAAAAAATATATATTTTCTGTGTTTGTGAATTGTGTGCGCAGTAGCCGCACGTGCATCAACAAAGTAGTGCCAAGCGTGCACCTGTGTCATAAGTAACGGGCCGACTGGCTTGACCGTTAAAGGGTGCTGTAACCCCCAAAGTACACTCCAAACCAAAAAAAAAATATTTTCTGTGTTTTTGAATTGTGTGCGCAGTAGCCGAACGTGCATCAACAAAGTAGTGCCAAGCGTGCACCTGTGTCATAAGTAAAGGGCCAGCTGGCTTGACCGTTAAAGGGTGCTATAACCCCCAAAGTACACTCCAAACCAAATAAAAAAATATTTTCTGTGTTTGTGAATTGTGTGCGCAGCAGCCGCACGTGCATCAACAAAGTAGTGCCAAGCGTGCGCCTGTGTCATAAGTAAAGGGCCGGCTGGCTTGACCATTAAAGGGTGCTGTAACCCCCAAAGTACACTCCAGTCCAAACCAAAAAAAAAATATTTTCTGTGTTTGTGAATTGTGTGCGCAGTAGCCGCACGTGCATCAACAAAGTAGTGCCAAGCGTGCGCCTGTGTCATAAGTAAAGGGCCGGCTGGCTTGACCATTAAGGGGTGCTGTAACCCCCAAAGTACACTCCAGTCCAAACCAAAAAAAAAAATATTTTCTGTGTTTGTGAATTGTGTGCGCAGTAGCCGCACGTGCATCAACAAAGTAGTGCCAAGCGTGCACCTGTGTCATAAGTAAAGGGCCGGCTGGCTTTACCGTTAACGGGTGCTGTAACCCCCAAAGTACACTCCAGTCCAAACCAAAAAAAAAAATATTTTCTGTTTCTGAATTGTGTGCGCAGTAGCCGCACGTGCATCAACAAAGTAGTGCCAAGCGTGCGCCTGTGTCATAAGTAAAGGGCCAGCTGGCTTGACCGTTAAAGGGTGCTGTAACCCCCAAAGTACACTCCAAACCAAATAACAAAATATTTTTTCTGTGTTTGTGAATTGTGTGCGCAGTAGCAGAACTTGCATCAACAAAGTAGTGCCAAGCATGCGTCTGTGTCATAAATAATGGGCCAGCTGGCTTGACCGTTAAAGGGTGCTGTAACCCCCAAAGTACACTCCAGTCCAAACCAAAAAAAAATATATTTTCTGTGTTTGTGAATTGTGTGCGCAGTAGCCGCTCGTGCATCAACAAAGTAGTGCCAAGCGTGCGCCTGTGTCATAAGTAAAGGGCTGGCTGGCTTGACCATTAAAGGGTGCTGTAACCCCCAAAGTACACTCCAAACCAAATAACAAAATATTTTTTCTGTGTTTGTGAATTGTGTGCGCAGTAGCAGCACGTGCATCAACAAAGTAGTGCCAAGCGTGCGCCTGTGTCATAAATAAAGGACCGGCTGGCTTGACCGTTAAAGGGTGCTGTAACCCCCAAAGTACACTCCTGTCCAAACCCAAAAAAAAATATTTTCTGTGTTTGTGAATTGTGTGCGCAGTAGCCGCACGTGCATCAACAAAGTAGAGCCAAGCATGCGCCTGTGTCATAAGTAAAGGGCCGGCTGGCTTGACCGTTAAAGGGTGCTGTAACCGCCAAAGTACACTCCAAACCAAATAACAAAATATTTTTTCTGTGTTTGTGAATTGTGTGCGCAGTAGCCGCACGTGCATCAACAAAGTAGAGCCAAGCGTGCGCCTGTGTCATAAATAAAGGGCCGGCTGGCTTGAATGTTAAAGGGTGCTGTAACCCCCAAAGTACACTCCAATCCAAACCAAAAAAATATATATTTTCTGTGTTTGTGAATTGTGTGCGCAGTAGCCGTACGTGCATCAACAAAGTAGTGCCAAGCGTGCGCCTGTGTCATAAGTAAAGGGCCAGCAGGCTTGACCGTTAAAGGGTGCTGTAACCCCCAAAGTACACTCCAAACCAAAAAAAAAATATTTTCTGTGTTTGTGAATTGTGTGCGCAGAAGCCGCACGTGCATCAACAAAGTAGTGCCAAGCGTGCACCTGTGTCATAAGTAAAGGGCCGGCTGGCTTGACCGCTAAAGGGTGCTGTAACGCCCAAAGTACACTCCAAACCAAATAAAAAATATTTTCTGTGTTTGGGAATTGTGTGCGCAGTAGCTGCACGTGCATCAACAAAGTAGTGCCAAGCGTGCGCCTGTGTCATAAGTAAAGGGCCGGCTGGCTTGACCGTTAAAGGGTGCTGTAACCCCCAAAGTACACTCCAGTCCAAACCCAAAAAAAAATATTTTCTGTGTTTGTGAATTGTGTGCGCAGTAGCCGCACGTGCATCAACAAAGTAGTGCCAAGCGTGTGCCTGTGTCATAAGTAAAGGGCCGGCTGGCTTGACCATTAAAGGGTGCTGTAACCCCCAAAGTACACTCCAGTCCAAACCAAAAAAAAAAATATTTTCTGTGTTTGTGAATTATGTGCGCAGTAGCCGCACGTGCATCAACAAAGTAGTGCCAAGCGTGCGCCTGTGTCATAAGTAAAGGGCTGGCTGGCTTGACCGTTAAAGGGTGCTGTAACCCCCAAAGTACACTCCAGTCCAAACCAAAAAAATATATATTTTCTGTGTTTGTGAATTGTGTGCGCAGTAGCCGCACGTGCATCAACAAAGTAGTGCCAAGCGTGCGCCTGTGTCATAAGTAAAGGGCCGGCTGGCTTGACCATTAAAGGGTGCTGTAACCCCCAAAGTACACTCCAAACCAAATAACAAAATATTTTTTCTGTGTTTGTGAATTGTGTGCGCAGTAGCAGCACGTGCATCAACAAAGTAGTGCCAAGCATGTGCCTGTGTCATAAATAAAGGGCTGGCTGGCTTGACCGTTAAAGGGTGCTGTAACCCCCAAAGTACACTCCAGTCCAAACCAAAAAAAAAAATATTTTCTGTGTTTGTGAATTGTGTGTGCTGTAGCCGCACGTGCATCAACAAAGTAGTGCCAAGCGTGCACCTGTGTCATAAGTAAAGGGCCAGCTGGCTTGACCATTAAAGGGTGCTGTAACCCCCAAAGTACACTCCAGTCCAAACCAAATAAAAAAATATTTTCTGTGTTTGTGAATTGTGTGCGCAGTAGCCGCACGTGCATCATCAAAGTAGTGCCAAGCGTGCGCCTGTGTCATAAGTAAAGGGCCGGCTGGCCTGACCATTAAAGGGTGCTGTAACCCGCAAAGTACTCTCCAAACCAAAAAAATATATATTTTCTGGGTTTGTGAATTGTGTGCGCAGTAGCCGCACGTGCATCAACAAAGTAGTGCCAAGCGTGCGCCTGTGTCATAAGTAAAGGGCCGGCTGGCTTGACCGTGAAAGGGTGCTGTAACCCCCAAAGTACACTCCAGTCCAAACCAAAAAAAAAAAATATTTTCTGTGTTTGTGAATTGTGTGCGCAGTAGCCGCACTTGCATCAAAAAAGTAGTGCCAAGCGTGCACCTGTGTCATAAGTAAAGGGCCGGCTGGCTTGACCGTTAAAGGGTGCTGTAACCCCCAAAGTACACTCCAGTGCAAACCAAAAAAAAAATATTTTCTGTGTTTGTGAATTGTGTGCGCAGTAGCCGCAAGTGCATCAACAAAGTAATGCCAAGCGTGCGTCTGTGTCATAAGTAATGGTCCGGCTGGCTTGACCGTTAAAGGGTGCTGTAACCCCCAAAGTACACTCCAGTCCAAACCAAAAAAAAAAATATTTTCTGTGTTTGTGAATTGTGTGCGCAGTAGACGCACGTGCATCAACAAAGTAGTGCCAAGCGTGCGCCTGTGTCATAAGTAAAGGGCCAGCTGGCTTGACCGTTAAAGGGTGCTGTAACCCCCAAAGTACACTCCAGTCCAAACCAAAAAAAAAAATATTTTCTGTTTCTGAATTGTGTGCGCAGTAGCCGCACGTGCATCAACAAAGTAGTGCCAAGCGTGCGCCTGTGTCATAAGTAAAGGGCCGGCTGGCTTGACCGTTAAAGGGTGCTGTAACCCCCAAAGTACACTCCAGTCCGAACCAAAAAAATATATTTTTTCTGTGTTTGTGAATTGTGTGCGCAGTAGCCGCATGTGCATTCAACAAAGTAGTGCCAAGCGTGCGCCTGTCTCATAAGTAAAGGGCCAGCTGGCTTGATGGTTAAAGGGTGCTGTAACCCCCAAAGTACACTCCAGTCCAAACCAAGAAAAAAAATATTTTCTGTGTTTGTGAATTGTGTGCGCAGTAGCCGCACGTGCATCAACAAAGTAGTGCCAAGCGTGCACCTGTGTCATAAGTAAAGGGCTGGCTGGCTTGACCGTTAAAGGGTGCTGTAACCCCCAAAGTACACTCCAAACCAAATAAAAAATATTTTCTGTGTTTGGGAATTGTGTGCGCAGTTGCTGCACGTGCATCAACAAAGTAGTGCCAAGCGTGCGCCTGTGTCATAAGTAAACGGCCGGCTGGCTTGACCGTTAAAGGGTGCTGTAACCCCCAAAGTACACTCCAGTCCAAACCAAAAAAAATATATTTTCTGTGTTTGTGAATTGTGTGCGCAGCAGCCGCACGTGCATCAACAAAGTAGTGCCAAGCGTGCGCCTGTGTCATAAGTAAAGGGCCGGCTGGCTTGACCATTAAAGGGTGCTGTAACCCCCAAAGTACACTCCAGTCCAAACCAAAAAAATAAATATTTTCTGTGTTTGCGAATTGTGTGCGCAGTAGCCGTACGTGCATCAACAAAGTAGTGGCAAGCGTGCGCCTGTGTCATAAGTAAAGGGACGGCTGGCTTGAGCATTAAAGGGTGCTGTAACCCCCAAAGTACACTCCAGTCCAAACCAAAAAATATATATTTTCTGTGTTTGTGAATTGTGTGCGCAGTAGCCGTACGTGCATCAACAAAGTAGTGCCAAGCGTGCGCCTGTGTCATAAGTAAAGGGCCGGCTGGCTTGACCGTTAAAGGGTGCTGTAATCCCCAAAGTACAATCCAAACCTAAAAAAAAAATATATATTTTCTGTGTTTGTGAATTGTGTGCGCAGTAGCCGCACGTGCATCAACAAAGTAGTGCCAAGCGTACGCCTGTGTCATAAGTAAAGGACCGGCTGGCTTGACCATTAAAGGGTGCTGTAACCCCCAAAGTACACTCCAGTCCAAACCAAAAAAAAATAATTTTCTGTGTTTGTGAATTGTGTGCGCAGTAGCTGCACGTGCATCAACAAAGTAGTGCCAAGCGTGCACCTGTGTCATAAGTAAAGGGTCGGCTGGCTTGACCATTAAAGGGTGCTGTAACCCCCAAAGTACACTCCAGTCTAAACCAAAAAAAAATTATTTTCTGTGTTTGTGAATTGTGTGCGCAGGAGCTGCACGTGCATCGACAAAGTAGTGCCAAGCGTGCGCCTGTGTCATAAGTAATGGGCCGGCTGGCTTGACCGTTAAAGGGTGCTGTAACCCCCAAAGTACACTCCATTCCAAACCAAAAAAAAAATATTTTCTGTGTTTGTGAATTGTATGCGCAGTAGCCGCACGTGCATCAACAAAGTAGAGCCAAGCATGCGCCTGTGTCATAAGTAAAGGGCCGGCTGGCTTGACCGTTAAAGGGTGCTGTAACCCCCAAAGTACACTCCAAACCAAATAACAAAACATTTTTTCTGTGTTTGTGAATTGTGTGCGCAGTAGCCGCACGTGCATCAACAAAGTAGAGCCAAGCGTGCGCCTGTGTCATAAATAAAGGGCCGGCTGGCTTGAACGTTAAAGGGTGCTGTAACCCCCAAAGTACACTCCAATCCAAACCAAAAAAATATATATTTTCTGTGTTTGTGAATTGTGTGCGCAGTAGACGCACGTGCATCAACAAAGTAGTGCCAAGCATGTGCCTGTGTCATAAGTAAAAGGGCCAGCTGGCTTGACCGTTAAAGGGTGCTGTAACCCCCAAAGTACACTCCAAACCAAAAAAAAAATATTTTCTGTGTTTGTGAATTGTGTGCGCAGAAGCCGCACGTGCATCAACAAAGTAGTGCCAAGCGTGCACCTGTGTCATAAGTAAAGGGCCGGCTGGCTTGACCGCTAAAGGGTGCTGTAACGCCCAAAGTACACTCCAAACCAAATAAAAAATATTTTCTGTGTTTGGGAATTGTGTGCGCAGTAGCTGCACGTGCATCAACAAAGTAGTGCCAAGCGTGCGCCTGTGTCATAAGTAAAGGGCCGGCTGACTTGACCGTTAAAGGGTGCTGTAACCCCCAAAGTACACTCCAGTCCAAACCAAAAAAAAAATATTTTCTGTGTTTGTGAATTGTGTGCGCAGTAGCCGCACGTGCATCAACAAAGTAGTGCCAAGCGTGTGCCTGTGTCATAAGTAAAGGGCCGGCTGGCTTGACCATTAAAGGGTGCTGTAACCCCCAAAGTACACTCCAGTCCAAACCAAAAAAAAAAAATATTTTCTGTGTTTGTGAATTGTGTGCGCAGTAGCCGCACGTGCATCAACAAAGTAGTGCCAAGCGTGCGCCTGTGTCATAAGTAAAGGGCTGGCTGGCTTGACCGTTAAAGGGTGCTGTAACCCCCAAAGTACACTCCAGTCCAAACCAAAAAAATATATATTTTCTGTGTTTGTGAATTGTGTGCGCAGTAGCCGCACGTGCATCAACAAAGTAGTGCCAAGCGTGCGCCTGTTTCATAAGTAAAGGGCCGGCTGGCTTGACTGTTAAAGGGTGCTGTAACTCCATAAGTACACTCCAGTCCAAACCACAAAAAAAAATATTTTCTGTGTTTGTGAATTGTGTGCGCAGTAGCCGCACGTGCATCAACAAAGTAGTGCCAAGCGTGCGCCTGTGTCATAAGTAAAGGGCTGGCTGGCTTGACCGTTAAAGGGTGCTGTAACCCCCAAAGTACACTCCAGTCCAAACCAAAAAAATATATATTTTCTGTGTTTGTGAATTGTGTGCGCAGTAGCCGCACGTGCATCAACAAAGTAGTGCCAAGCGTGCGCCTGTGTCATAAGTAAAGGGCCAGCTGGCTTGACCATTAAAGGGTGCTGTAACCCCCAAAGTACACTCCAAACCAAATAACAAAATATTTTTTCTGTGTTTGTGAATTGTGTGTGCTGTAGCCGCACGTGCATCAACAAAGTAGTGCCAAGCGTGCACCTGTGTCATAAGTAAAGGGCCAGCTGGCTTGACCATTAAAGGGTGCTGTAACCCCCAAAGTACACTCCAGTCCAAACCAAATAAAAAAATATTTTCTGTGTTTGTGAATTGTGTGCGAAGTAGCCGCACGTGCATCATCAAAGTAGTGCCAAGCGTGCGCCTGTGTCATAAGTAAAGGGCCGGCTGGCCTGACCATTAAAGGGTGCTGTAACCCCCAAAGTACTCTCCAAACCAAAAAAATATATATTTTCTGGGTTTGTGAATTGTGTGCGCAGTAGCCGCACGTGCATCAACAAAGTAGTGCCAAGCGTGCGCCTGTGTCATAAGTAAAGGGCCGGCTGGCTTGACCGTGAAAGGGTGCTGTAACCCCCAAAGTACACTCCAGTCCAAACCAAAAAAAAAAAATATTTTCTGTGTTTGTGAATTGTGTGCGCAGTAGCCGCACTTGCATCAAAAAAGTAGTGCCAAGCGTGCGCCTGTGTCATAAGTAAAGGGCCGGCTGGCTTGACCATTAAAGGGTGCTGTAACCCCCAAAGTACACTCCAGTCCAAACCAAAAAAAAAATATTTTCTGTGTTTGTGAATTGTGTGCGCAGTAGCCGCAAGTGCATCAACAAAGTAATGCCAAGCGTGCGTCTGTGTCATAAGTAATGGTCCGGCTGGCTTGACCGTTAAAGGGTGCTGTAACCCCCAAAGTACACTCCAGTCCAAACCAAAAAAAAAAATATTTTCTGTGTTTGTGAATTGTGTGCGCAGTAGACGCAGGTGCATCAACAAAGTAGTGCCAAGCGTGCGCCTGTGTCATAAGTAAAGGGCCAGCTGGCTTGACCGTTAAAGGGTGCTGTAACCCCCAAAGTACACTCCAGTCCAAACCAAAAAAAAATATATTTTCTGTTTCTGAATTGTGTGCGCAGTAGCCGCACGTGCATCAACAAAGTAGTGCCAAGCGTGCACCTGTGTCATAAGTAAAGGGCCGGCTGGCTTGACCGTTAAAGGGTGCTGTAACCCCCAAAGTACACTCCAAACCAAATAAAAAATATTTTCTGTGTTTGGGAATTGTGTGCGCAGTAGCTGCACGTGCATCAACAAAGTAGTGCCAAGCGTGCGCCTGTGTCATAAGTAAAGGGCCGGCTGGCTTGACCGTTAAAGGGTGCTGTAACCCCCAAAGTACACTCCAGTCCAAACCAAAAAAAAATATTTTCTGTGTTTGTGAATTGTGTGCGCAGTAGCCGCACGTGCATCAACAAAGTAGTGCCAAGCGTGCGCCTGTGTCATAAGTAAAGGGCCGACTGGCTTGACCATTAAAGGGTGCTGTAACCCCCAAAGTACACTCCAGTCCAAACCAAAAAAAAAAATATTTTCTGTGTTTGTGAATTGTGTGCGCAGTAGCCGCACGTGCATCAACAAAGTAGTGCCAAGCGTGCGCCTGTGTCATAAGTAAAGGGCTGGCTGGCTTGACCGTTAAAGGGTGCTGTAACCCCCAAAGTACACTCCAGTCCAAACCAAAAAAATATATATTTTCTGTGTTTGTGAATTGTGTGCGCAGTAGCCGCACGTGCATCAACAAAGTAGTGCCAAGCGTGCGCCTGTGTCATAAGTAAAGGGCCGGCTGGCTTGACCATTAAAGGGTGCTGTAACCCCCAAAGTACACTCCAAACCAAATAACAAAATATTTTTTCTGTGTTTGTGAATTGTGTGCGCAGTAGCAGCACGTGCATCAACAAATTAGTGCCAAGCATGTGCCTGTGTCATAAATAAAGGGCTGGCTGGCTTGACCGTTAAAGGGTGCTGTACCCCCAAAGTACACTCCAGTCCAAACCAAAAAAAAAATATTTTCTGTGTTTGTGAATTGTGTGTGCTGTAGCCGCACGTGCATCAACAAAGTAGTGCCAAGCGTGCACCTGTGTCATAAGTAAAGGGCCAGCTGGCTTGACCATTAAAGGGTGCTGTAACCCCCAAAGTACACTCCAGTCCAAACCAAATAAAAAAATATTTTCTGTGTTTGTGAACTGTGTGCGCAGTAGCCGCACGTGCATCATCATAGTAGTGCCAAGCGTGCGCCTGTGTCATAAGTAAAGGGCCAGCTGGCCTGACCATTAAAGGGTGCTGTAACCCCCAAAGTACTCTCCAAACCAAAAAAATATATATTTTCTGGGTTTGTGAATTGTGTGCGCAGTAGCCGCACGTGCATCAACAAAGTAGTGCCAAGCGTGCGCCTGTGTCATAAGTAAAGGGCCGGCTGGCTTGACCATGAAAGGGTGCTGTAACCCCCAAAGTACACTCCAGTCCAAACCAAAAAAAAAAAATATTTTCTGTGTTTGTGAATTGTGTGCGCAGTAGCCGCACTTGCATCAAAAAAGTAGTGCCAAGCGTGCGCCTGTGTCATAAGTAAAGGGCCGGCTGGCTTGACCGTTAAAGGGTGCTGTAACCCCCAAAGTACACTCCAGTCCAAACCAAAAAAAAAATATTTTCTGTGTTTGTGAATTGTGTGCGCAGTAGCCGCAAGTGCATCAACAAAGTAATGCCAAGCGTGCGTCTGTGTCATAAGTAATGGTCCGGCTGGCTTGACCGTTAAAGGGTGCTGTAACCCCCAAAGTACACTCCAGTCCAAACCAAAAAAAAATATATTTTCTGTGTTTGTGAATTGTGTGCGCAGTAGACGCACGTGCATCAACAAAGTAGTGCCAAGCGTGCGCCTGTGTCATAAGTAAAGGGCCAGCTGGCTTGACCGTTAAAGGGTGCTGTAACCCCCAAAGTACACTCCAGTCCAAACCAAAAAAAAAAATATTTTCTGTTTCTGAATTGCGTGCGCAGTAGCCGCACGTGCATCAACAAAGTAGTGCCAAGCGTGCGCCTGTGTCATAAGTAAAGGGCCGGCTGGCTTGACCATTAAAGGGTGCTGTAACCCCCAAAGTACACTCCAGTCTGAACCAAAAAAATATTTTTTTTCTGTGTTTGTGAATTGTGTGCGCAGTGGCCGCATGTGCATTCAACAAAGTAGTGCCAAGCGTGCGCCTGTCTCATAAGTAAAGGGCCAGCTGGCTTGACCGTTAAAGGGTGCTGTAACCCCCAAAGTACACTCCAGTCCAAACCAAAAAAAAAAATATTTTCTGTGTTTGTGAATTGTGTGCGCAGTAGCCGCACGTGCATCAACAAAGTAGTGCCAAGCGTGCGCCTGTGTCATAAGTAAAGGGCCTGCTGGCCTGACCATTAAAGGGTGCTGTAACCCCCAAAGTACACTCCAAACCAAAAAAAAAATTATTTTCTGTTTTTGTGAATTGTGTGCGCAGTAGCCGCACGTGCATCAACAAAGTAGTGCCAAGCGTGCGCCTGTGTCATAAGTAAAGGGCCGGCTGTCTTGACCATTAAAGGGTGCTGTATCCCCCAAAGTACTCTACAGTCCAAACCAAAAAAAAAAATATTTTCTGTGCTTGTGAATTGTGTGTGCAGTAGCCGCACGTGCATCAACAAAGTAGTGCCAAGCGTGCGCCTGTGTCATAAGTAAAGGGCCAGCTGGCTTGACCGTTAAAGGGTGCTGTAACCCCCAAAGTACAATCCAAACCAAAAAAATATATATTTTCTGTGTTTGTGAATTGTGTGCGCAGTAGCCACACGTGCATCAACAAAGTAGTGCCAAGCGTATGCCTGTGTCATAAATAAAGGGCCAGCTGGCTTGACCGTTAAAGGGTGCTGTAACCCTCAAAGTACACTCCAGTCCAAACCAAAAAAAATTATTTTCTGTGTTTGTGAATTGTGTGCGCAGTAGCTGCATGTGCATCAACAAAGTAGTGCCAAGCGTGCACCTGTGTCATAAGTAATGGGCTGGCTGGCTTGACCATTAAAGGGAGCTGTAACCCCCAAAGTACACTCCAGTCCAAACCAAAAAAAAAATATTTTCTGTGTTTGTGAATTGTGTGCGCAGTAGACACACGTCCATCAACAAAGTAGTGCCAAGCGTGCACCTGTGTCATAAGTAAAGGGCAGGCTGGCTTGACCGTTAAAGGGTGCTGTAACCCCCAAAGTACACTCCAAACCAAATAACAAAATATTTTTTCTGTGTTTGTGAATTGTGTGCGCAGTAGCAGCACGTGCATCAACAAAGTAGTGCCAAGCGTGCGCCTGTGTCATAAATAAAGGGCCGGCTGGATTGACCGTTAAAGGGTGCTGTAACCCCCAAAGTACACTCCAGTCCAAACCAAAAAAAAAAATATTTTCTGTGTTTGTGAATTGTGTGCGCAGTAGCCGCACGTGCATCAACAAAGTAGTGCCAAGCGTGCGCCTGTGTCATAAGTAAAGGGCCGACTGGCTTGACCGTTAAAGGGTGCTGTAACCCCCAAAGTACACTCCAAACCAAATAACAAAATATTTTTTCTGTGTTTGTGAATTGTGTGCGCAGTAGCAGCACGTGCATCAACAAAGTAGTGCCAAGCGTGCGCCTGTGTCATAAATAAAGGGCCGGCTGGCTTGACCGTTAAAGGGTGCTGTAACCCCCAAAGTACACTCCTGTACAAATAAAAAAATATATATTTTCTCTGTTTGTGAATTGTGTGCGCAGTAGCCGCACATGTATCATCAAAGTAGTGCCAAGCGTGCGCCTGTGTCATAAGTAAAGGGCCGGCTGGCTTGACCGTTAAAGGTTGCTGAAACCCCCAAAGTACACTCCAGTCCAAACCAAAAAAATAAATATTTTCTGTGTTTGTGAATTGTGTGCGCAGTAGCCGCACGTGCATCAACAAAGTAGTGCCAAGCGTGCGCCTGTGTCATAAGTAAAGGGCCAGCTGGCTTGACCATTAAAGGGTGCTGTAACCCCCAGAGAACACTCCAGTATAAACCAAAAAAAAAAAAAATTCTGTGTTTGTGAATTGTGTGCGCAGTAGCCGCACGTGCTTCAACAAAGTAGTGCCAAGCGTGCGCCTGTGTCATAAGTAAAGGGCCGGCTGGCTTGACCGTTAAAGGGTGCTGTAACCCCCAAAGTACACTCCAGTCCAAACCAAAAAAAAAATATTTTTTCTGTGTTTGTGAATTGTGTGCGCAGTAGCCGCACGTGCATCAACAAAGTAGTGCCAAGCGTGCGCCTGTGTCATAAGTAAAGGGCCGGCTGGCTTGATCGTTAAAGGGTGCTGTAACCCCCAAAGAACACCAGTCCAAACCAAAAAAAAAATTATTTTCTGTGTTTGTGAATTGTGTGCGCAGTAGCCGCACATGCATCAACAAAGTAGTGCCATGAGTGCGCCTGTGTCATAAGTAAAGGGCCGGCTGGCTTGACCATTAAAGGGTGCTGTAACCCCCAAAGTACACTCCAGTCCAAACCAAAAAAATATATATTTTTTGAGTTTGTGAATTGTGTGCGCAGTAGCCGCATGTGCATCAACAAAGTAGTGCCAAGCGTGCGCCTGTGTCATAAGTAAAGGGCCGGCTGGCTTGACCATTAAAGGGTGCTGTAACCCCCAAAGTACACTCCAGTCCAAACCAAAAAAAAAAATATTTTCTGTGTTTGTGAATTGTGTGCGCAGTAGCCGCACGTGCATCAACAAAGTAGTGCCAAGCGTGCGCCTGTGTCATAAGTAAAGGGCCGGCTGGCCTGACCGTTAAAGGGTGCTGTAACCCCCAAAGTACACTCCAAACCAAAAAAATATATATTTTCTGTGTTTGTGAATTGTGTGCGCAGTAGCCGCACGTGCATCAACAAAGTAGTGCCAAGCGTGCACCTGTGTCATAAGTTAAGGGCCAGCTGGCTTGACCATTAAAGGGTGCTGTAGCCCCCAAAGTACACTCCAAACCAAATAACAAAATATTTTTTCTGTGTTTGTGAATTGTGTGTGCAGTAGCCGCACGTGCGTCAACAAAGTAGTGCCAAGCGCGCGCCTGTGTCATAAGTAAAGGGCCGGCTGGCTTGACCATTAAAGGGTGCTGTAACCCCCAAAGTACACTCTAAACCAAATAACAAAATATTTTTTCTGTGTTTGTGAATTGTGTGCGCAGTAGCTGCACGTGCATCAACAAAGTAGTGCCAAGCGTGCGCCTGTGTCATAAGTAAAGGGCCGGTTGGCTTGACCGTTAAAGGGTGCTATAACCCCCAAAGTACACTCCAGTCTAAACCAAAAAAAAAATATTTTCTGTGTTTGTGAATTGTGTGCGCAGTAGCCACACGTGCTTCAACAAAGTAGTGCCAAGCATGCGCCTGTGTCATAAGTAAAGGGCCGGATGGCTTGACCGTTAAAGGGTGCTGTAACCCCCAAAGTACACTCCAGTCCAAACCAAAAAAAAAATATTTTCTATTTGTGAATTGTGTGCGCAGTAGCCGCACGTGCATCAACAAAGTAGTGCCAAGCGTGCGCCTGTGTCATAAGTAAAGGGCCAGCTGGCTTGACCATTAATGGGTGCTGTAACCCCCAAAGTACACTCCAAACCAAATAACAAAATATTTTTTCTGTTTGTGAATTGTGTGCGCGGTAGCCGCACGTGCATCAACAAAGTAATGCCAAGCGTGCGCCTGTGTCATAAGAAAAGGGCCGGCTGGCTTGACCGTTAAAGGGTGCTGTATTCCCCAAAGTACACTCCAAACCAAAAAAATATATATTTTCTGTGTTTGTGAATTGTGTGCGCAGTAGCCGCACGTGCATCAACAAAGTAGTGCCAAGCGTGCGCCTGTGTCATAAGTAAAGGGCCGGCTGGCTTGAACATTAAAGGGTGCTGTAACTCCCAAAGTACACTATAGTCCAAACCAAAAAAAAAATTATTTTCTGAGTTTGTGAATTGTGTGCGCAGTAGCCACACGTGCATCAACAAAGTAGTGCCAAGCATGCGCCTGTGTCATAAGTAAAGGGCCGGCTGGCTTGACCGTTAAAGGGTGCTGTAACCCCCAAAGTACACTCCAGTCCAAACCAAAAAAAAAAATATTTTCTGTGTTTGTGAATTGTGTGCGCAGTAGCCGCACGTGCATCAACAAAGTAGTGCCAAGCGTGCACCTGTCTCATAAGTAAAGGGCCGGCTGGCTTGACCGTTAAAGGGTGCTGTAACCCCCAAAGTACACTCCAAACCAAAAAAATATATATTTTCTGTGTTTGTGAATTGTGTGTGCAGTAGCCGCACGTGCGTCAACAAAGTTGTGCCAAGCGCGCGCCTGTGTCATAAGTAAAGGGCCGGCTGGCTTGACCATTAAAGGGTGCTGTAACCCCCAAAGTACACTCTAAACCAAATAACAAAATATTTTTTCTGTGTTTGTGAATTGTGTGCGCAGTAGCTGCACGTGCATCAACAAAGTAGTGCCAAGCGTGCGCCTGTGTCATAAGTAAAGGGCCGGCTGGCTTGACCGTTAAAGGGTGCTATAACCCCCAAAGTACACTCCAGTCTAAACCAAAAAAAAAATATTTTCTGTGTTTGTGAATTGTGTGCGCAGTAGCCGCACGTGCTTCAACAAAGTAGTGCCAAGCGTGCGCCTGTGTCATAAGTAAAGGGCCGGCTGGCTTGACCGTTAAAGGGTGCTGTAACCCCCAAAGTACACTCCAGTCCAAACCAAAAAAAAAATATTTTTTCTGTGTTTGTGAATTGTGTGCGCAGTAGCCGCACGTGCATCAACAAAGTAGTGCCAAGCGTGCGCCTGTGTCATAAGTAAAGGGCCAGCTGGCTTGACCGTTAAAGGGTGCTGTAACCCCCAAAGTACACTCCAGTCCAAACCAAAAAAAAAAATATTTTCTATTTGTGAATTGTGTGCGCAGTAGCCGCACGTGCATCAACAAAGTAGTGCCAAGCGTGCACCTGTGTCATAAGTTAAGGGCCAGCTGGCTTGACCATTAAAGGGTGCTGTAGCCCCCTAAGTACACTCCAAACCAAATAACAAAATATTTTTTCTGTGTTTGTGAATTGTGTGTGCAGTAGCCGCACGTGCGTCAACAAAGTAGTGCCAAGCGCGCGCCTGTGTCATAAGTAAAGGGCCGGCTGGCTTGACCATTAAAGGGTGCTGTAACCCCCAAAGTACACTCTAAACCAAATAACAAAATATTTTTTCTGTGTTTGTGAATTGTGTGCGCAGTAGCTGCACGTGCATCAACAAAGTAGTGCCAAGCGTGCGCCTGTGTCATAAGTAAAGGGCCGGTTGGCTTGACCGTTAAAGGGTGCTATAACCCCCAAAGTACACTCCAGTCTAAACCAAAAAAAAAATATTTTCTGTGTTTGTGAATTGTGTGCGCAGTAGCCGCACGTGCTTCAACAAAGTAGTGCCAAGCGTGCGCCTGTGTCATAAGTAAAGGGCCGGCTGGCTTGACCGTTAAAGGGTGCTGTAACCCCCAAAGTACACTCCAGTCCAAACAAAAAAAAAAAGATTTTTTCTGTGTTTGTGAATTGTGTGCGCAGTAGCCGCACGTGCATCAACAAAGTAGTGCCAAGCGTGCGCCTGTGTCATAAGTAAAGGGCCGGCTGGCTTGACCGTTAAAGGGTGCTGTAACCCCCAAAGTACACTCCAGTCCAGACCAAAAAAAAAATTATTTTCTGTGTTTGTGAATTGTGTGCGCAGTAGCAGCACGTGCATCAACAAAGTAGTGCAATGCGTGCGCCTGTGTCATAAGTAAAGGGCCGGCTGGCTTGACCATTAAAGGGTGCTGTAACCCCCAAAGTACACTCCAGTCCAAACCAAAAAAAAAATATTTTCTGTGTTTGTGAATTGTGTGCGCAGTAGCCGCACATGCATCAACAAAGTAGTGCCAAGCGTGCGCCTGTGTCATAAGTAAAGGGCCGGCTGGCTTGACCGTTAAAGGGTGCTGTAACCCCCAAAGTACACTCCAAACCAAAAAAATATATATTTTTTGAGTTTGTGAATTGTGTGCGCAGTAGCCGCATGTGCATCAACAAAGTAGTGCCAAGCGTGCGCCTGTGTCATAAGTAAAGGGCCGGCTGGCTTGACCATTAATGGGTGCTGTAACCCCCAAAGTACACTCCAGTCCAAACCAAAAAAAAAAATATTTTCTGTGTTTGTGAATTGTGTGCGCAGTAGCCGCACGTGCATCAACAAAGTAGTGCCAAGCATGCGCCTGTGTCATAAGTAAAGGGCTGGCTGGCTTGACCATTAAAGGGTGCTGTAACCCCCAAAGTACTCTCCAGTCCAAACCAAAAAAATATATATTTTCTGTGTTTGTGAATTGTGTGTGCAGTAGCCGCACGTGCGTCAACAAAGTAGTGCCAAGCGTGCGCCTGTGTCATAAGTAAAGGGCCGGCTGGCTTGACCATTAAAGGGTGCTGTAACCCCCAAAGTACACTCCAAACCAAATAACAAAATATTTTTTCTGTGTTTGTGAATTGTGTGCGCAGTAGCCGCACGTGCATCAACAAAGTAGTGCCAAGTGTGCACCTGTGTCATAAGTAAAGGGCCGGCTGGCTTGACCGTTAAAGGGTGCTGTAACCCCCAAAGTACACTCCAGTTCAAACCAAATAAAAAAATATTTTCTGTGTTTGTGAATTGTGTGCGCAGTAGCAGCACGTGCATCAACAAAGTAGTGCCAAGCGTGCGCCTGTGTCATAAGTAAAGGGCCGGCTGGCTTGACCGTTATAGGGTGCTGTAACCCCCAAAGTACACTCCAGTCCAAACCAAAAAAATATATATTATCTGTGTTTGTGAATTGTGTGCGCAGTAGCCGCACGTGCATCAACAAAGTAGTGCCAAGCGTGCGCCTGTGTCATAAGTAAAGGGCCAGCTGGCATGACCGTTAAAGGGTGCTGTAACTCCCAAAGTACACTACAGTCCAAACCAAAAAAAAAATTATTTTCTGTGTTTGTGAATTGTGTGCGCAGTAGCCACACGTGCATCAACAAAGAAGTGCCAAGCATGCGCCTGTGTCATAAGTAAAGGGCTGGCTGGCTTGACCGTTAAAGGGTGCTGTATCCCCCAAAGTACACTCCAGTCCAAACCAAAAAAAAATTATTTTCTGTGTTTGTGAATTGTGTGTGCAGTAGCCGCTCGTGCATCAACAAAGTAGTGCCAAGCGTGCGCCTGTCTCATAAGTAAAGGGCCGGCTGGCTTGACCGTTAAAGGGTGCTGTAACCCCCAAAGTACACTCCAGTCCAAACCAAAAAAAAAAAAAATTTCTATTTGTGAATTGTGTGCGCAGTAGCCGCACGTGCATCAACAAAGTAGAGCCAAGCATGCGCCTGTGTCATAAGTAAAGGGCCAGCTGGCTTGAACGTTAAAGGGTGCTGTAACCCCCAAAGTACACTCCAGTCCAAACCAAAAAAAAAATTATTTTCTGTGTTTGTGAATTGTGTGCACAGTAGCCGCACGTGCATCAACAAAGTAGTGCCAAGCGTGCGCCTGTGTCATAAGTTAAGGGCCGGCTGGCTTGACCGTTAAAGGGTGCTGTAACCCCCAAAGTACACTCCAAACCAAATAACAAAATATTTTTTCTGTGTTTGTGAATTGTGTGCGCTGTAGCCGCACGTGCATCAACAAAGTAGTGCCAAGTGTGCGCCTGTGTCATAAGTAAAGGGCCGGCTGGCTTGACCATTAAAGGGTGCTGTAACTCCCAAAGTACACTCCAGTCCAAACCAAAAAAAAAATTATTTTCTGTGTTTGTGAATTGTGTGCACAGTAGCCGCACGTGCATCAACAAAGTAGTGCCAAGCGTGCGCCTGTGTCATAAGTTAAGGGCCGGCTGGCTTGACCGTTAAAGGGTGCTGTAACCCCCAAAGTACTCTCCAGTCCAAACCAAAAAAAAATTATTTTCTGTGTTTGTGAATTGTGTGCGCAGTAGCCGCACGTGCATCAACAAATTAGTGCAATGCGTGCGCCTGTGTCATAAGTAATGGGCCGGCTGGCTTGACCATTAAAGGGTGCTGTAACCCCCAAAGTACACTCCAGTCCAAACCAAAAAAAAAATATTTTCTGTGTTAGTGAATTGTGTGCGCAGTAGCCGCACATGCATCAACAAAGTAGTGCCAAGCGTGCGCCTGTGTCATAAGTAAAGGGCCGGCTGGCTTGACCGTTAAAGGGTGCTGTAACCCCCAAAGTACACTCCAAACCAAAAAAATATATATTTTTTGAGTTTGTGAATTGTGTGCGCAGTAGCCGCATGTGCATCAACAAAGTAGTGCCAAGCGTGCGCCTGTGTCATAAGTAAAGGGCCGGCTGGCTTGACCATTAATGGGTGCTGTAACCCCCAAAGTACACTCCAGTCCAAACCAAAAAAATATATATTTTCTGTGTTTGTGAATTGTGTGTGCAGTAGCCGCACGTGCGTCAACAAAGTAGTGCCAAGCGTGCGCCTGTGTCATAAGTAAAGGGCCGGCTGGCTTGACCATTAAAGGGTGCTGTAACCCCCAAAGTACACTCCAAACCAAATAACAAATATTTTTTCTGTGTTTGTGAATTGTGTGCGCAGTAGCCGCACGTGCATCAACAAAGTAGTGCCAAGTGTGCACCTGTGTCATAAGTAAAGGGCCGGCTGGCTTGACCGTTAAAGGGTGCTGTAACCCCCAAAGTACACTCCAGTTCAAACCAAATAAAAAAATATTTTCTGTGTTTGTGAATTGTGTGCGCAGTAGCAGCACGTGCAGCAACAAAGTAGTGCCAAGCGTGCGCCTGTGTCATAAGTAAAGGGCCGGCTGGCTTGACCGTTATAGGGTGCTGTAACCCCCAAAGTACACTCCAGTCCAAACCAAAAAAAAAAATATTTTCTGTGTTTGTGAATTGTGTGCGCAGTAGCCGCACGTGCATCAACAAAGTAGTGCCAAGCGTGCGCCTGTGTCATAAGTAAAGGGCCGGCTGGCTTGACCATTAAAGGGTGCTGTAACCCCCAAAGTACACTCCAGTCCAAACCAAAAAAATATATATTTTCTGTTTGTGAATTGTGTGTGCAGTAGCCGCACGTGCGTCAACAAAGTAGTGCCAAGCGTGCGCCTGTGTCATAAGTAAAGGGCCGGCTGGCTTGACCATTAAAGGGTGCTGTAACCCCCAAAGTACACTCCAAACCAAATAACAAAATATTTTTTCTGTGTTTGTGAATTGTGTGCGCAGTAGCTGCACGTGCATCAACAAAGTAGTGCCAAGTGTGCGCCTGTGTCATAAGTAAAGGGCCGGCTGGCTTGACCGTTAAAGGGTGCTGTAACCCCCAAAGTACACTCCAGTTCAAACCAAATAAAAAAATATTTTCTGTGTTTGTGAATTGTGTGCGCAGTAGCAGCACGTGCATCAACAAAGTAGTGCCAAGCATGCGCCTGTGTCATAAGTAAAGGGCCGGCTCACTTGACCATTAAAGGGTGCTGTAATCCCCAAAGTACACTTCAGTCCAAACCAAAAAAAAAATATTTTCTGTGTTTGTGAATTGTGTGCGCAGTAGCCGCACGTGCATCAACAAAGTAGTGCCAAGCGTGCGCCTGTGTCATAAGAAAAGGGCCGGCTGGCTTGACCATTAAAGGGTGCTGTAACCCCCAAAGGACACTCCAGTCCAAACCAAAAAAAAAAATATTTTCTGTGTTTGTGAATTGTGTGCGCGGTTGCCGCACGTGCATCAACAAAGTAGTGCCAAGCGTGCGCCTGTGTCATAAGTAAAGGGCCGGCTGGCCTGACCGTTAAAGGGTGCTGTAACCCCCAAAGTACACTCCAAACCTAAAAAAAAAATATTTTCTGTGTTTGTGAATTGTGTGCGCAGTAGCCGCACGTGCATCAACAAAGTAGTGCCAAGCGTGCGCCTGTGACATAAGTAAAGGGCCAGCTGGCTTGACTGTTAAAGGGTGCTGTAACCCCCAAAGTACACTCCAGTCCAAACCCAAAAAAAAATATTTTCTGTGTTTGTGAATTGTGTGCGCAGCAGCCGCACGTGCATCAACAAAGTAGTGCCAAGCGTACGCCTGTGTCAAAAGTAAAGGGCCAGCTGGCTTGACCGTTAAAGGGTGCTGTAACCCCCAAAGTACACTCCAGTCCAAACCAAAAAAAAAAAAAAATTTCTGTGTTTGTGAATTGTGTGCGCAGTAGCCGCACGTGCATCAGCAAAGTAGTGCCAAGCGTGCGCCTGTGTCAAAAGTAAAGGGCCAGCTGGCTTGACCGTTAAAGGGTGCTGTAACCCCCAAAGTTCACTCCAGTCCAAACCAAAAAAAAAATATTTTTTCTGTGTTTGAGAATTGTGTGCGCAGTAGCTGCACGTGCATCAGCAAAGTAGTGCCAAGCGTGCGCCTGTGTCATAAGTAAAGGGCCGGCTGGCTTGACCGTTAAAGGGTGCTGTAACCCCCAAAGTACACTCCAGTCCAAACCAAAAAAAAAATTATTTTCTGTGTTTGTGAATTGTGTGCGCAGTAGCCGCACATGCATCAACAAAGTAGTGCCAAGCGTGCGCCTGTGTCATAAGTAAAGGGCCGGCTGGCTTGACCGTTAAAGGGTGCTGTAACCCCCAAAGTACACTCCAGTCCAAACCAAAAAAAAAATATTTTCTGTGTTTGTGAATTGTGTGCGCAGTAGACGCACGTGCATCAACAAAGTAGTGCCAAGCGTGCGCCTGTGTCATAAGTAAAGGGCCAGCTGGCTTGACCGTTAAAGGGTGCTGTATTCCCCAAAGTACACTCCAAACCAAAAAAATATATATTTTCTGTGTTTGTGAATTGTGTGCGCAGTAGCCGCACGTGCATCAACAAAGTAGTGCCAAGCGTGTGCCTGTGTCATAAGTAAAGGGCCAGCTGGCTTGAACGTTAAAGGGTGCTGTAACTCCCAAAGTACACTACAGTCCAAACCAAAAAAAATTTATTTTCTGTGTTTGTGAATTGTGTGCGCAGTAGCCACACGTGCATCAACAAAGTAGTGCCAAGCATGCGCCTGTGTCATAAGTAAAGGGCCGGCTGGCTTGACCGTTAAAGGGTGCTGTAACCCCCAAAGTACACTCCAGTCCAAACCAAAAAAAAAATTATTTTCTGTGTTTGTGAATTGTGTGTGCAGTAGCCGCACGTGCATCAACAAAGTAGTGCCAAGCGTGCGCCTGTCTCATAAGTAAAGGGCCGGCTGGCTTGACCATTAAAGGGTGCTGTAACCCCCAAAGTACACTCCAGTCCAAACCAAAAAAAAATAAATTTCTATTTGTGAATTGTGTGCGCAGTAGCCGCACGTGCATCAACAAAGTAGTGCCAAGCGTGCGCCTGTGTCATAAGTAAAGGGCCGGCTGGCTTGACCGTTAAAGGGTGCTGTAACCCCCAAAGTACACTCCAAACCAAAAAAATATATATTTTTTGAGTTTGTGAATTGTGTGCGCAGTAGCCGCATGTGCATCAACAAAGTAGTGCCAAGCGTGCGCCTGTGTCATAAGTAAAGGGCCAGCTGGCTTGACCGTTAAAGGGTGCTGTAACCCCCAAAGTACACTCCAGTCCAAACCAAAAAAAAAAATATTTTCTGTGTTTGTGAATTGTGTGCGCAGTAGCCGCACGTGCATCAACAAAGTAGTGCCAAGCGTGCGCCTGTGTCATAAGTAAAGGGCCGGCTGGCTTGACCATTAAAGGGTGCTGTAACCCCCAAAGTACACTCCAGTCCAAACCAAAAAATTATATATTTTCTGTGTTTGTGAATTGTGTGTGCAGTAGCCGCACGTGCGTCAAGAAAGTAGTGCCAAGCGTGCGCCTGTGTCATAAGTAAAGGGCCAGCTGGCTTGACCATTAAAGGGTGCTGTAACCCCCAAAGTACACTCCAAACCAAATAACAAAATATTTTTTCTGTGTTTGTGAATTGTGTGCGCAGTAGCCGCACGTGCATCAACAAAGTAGTGCCAAGTGTGCGCCTGTGTCATAAGTAAAGGGCCGGCTGGCTTGACCGTTAAAGGGTGCTGTAACCCCCAAAGTACACTCCAGTTCAAACCAAATAAAAAAATATTTTCTGTGTTTGTGAATTGTGTGCGCAGTAGCAGCACGTGCATCAACAAAGTAGTGCCAAGCATGCGCCTGTGTCATAAGTAAAGGGCCGGCTCGCTTGACCATTAAAGGGTGCTGTAACCCCCAAAGTACACTTCAGTCCAAACCAAAAAAAAAATATTTTCTGTGCTTGTGAATTGTGTGCGCAGTAGCCGCACGTGCATCAACAAAGTAGTGCCAAGCGTGCGCCTGTGTCATAAGTAAAGGGCCGGCTGGCTTGACCATTAAAGGGTGCTGTAACCCCCAAAGTACACTCCAAACCTAAAAAAAAAATATTTTCTGTGTTTGTGAATTGTGTGCGCAGTAGCCGCATGTGCATCAACAAAGTAGTGCCAAGTGTGCGCCTGTGACATAAGTAAAGGGCCAGCTGGCTTGACCGTTAAAGGGTGCTGTAACCCCCAAAGTACACTCCAGTCCAAACCCAAAAAAAAAATATTTTCTGTGTTTGTGAATTGTGTGCGCAGTAGCCGCACGTGCATCAACAAAGTAGTGCCAAGCGTACGCCTGTGTCAAAAGTAAAGGGCCAGCTGGCTTGACCGTTAAAGGGTGCTGTAACCCCCAAAGTACACTCCAGTCCAAACCAAAAAAAAAATATTTTTTCTGTGTTTGTGAATTGTGTGCGCAGTAGCCGCACGTGCATCAGCAAAGTAGTGCCAAGCGTGCGCCTGTGTCAAAAGTAAAGGGCCAGCTGGCTTGACCGTTAAAGGGTGCTGTAACCCCCAAAGTTCACTCCAGTCCAAACCCAAAAAAAAGTATTTTTTCTGTGTTTGTGAATTGTGTGCGCAGTAGCCGCACGTGCATCAGCAAAGTAGTGCCAAGCGTGCGCCTGTGTCATAAGTAAAGGGCCGGCTGGCTTGACCGTTAAAGGGTGCTGTAACCCCCAAGGTACACTCCAGTCCAAACCAAAAAAAAAATTATTTTCTGTGTTTGTGAATTGTGTGCGCAGTAGCCGCACGTGCATCAACAAAGTAGTGCCAAGCGTGCGCCTGTGTCATAAGTAAAGGGCCGGCTGGCTTGAACGTTAAAGGGTGCTGTAACCCCCAAAGTACACTCCAGTCCAAACCAAAAAAAAATATATTTTCTGTGTTTGTGAATTGTGTGTGCAGTAGCCGCACGTGCATCAACAAAGTAGTGCCAAGCGTGCACCTGTGTCATAAGTAAAGGGCCAGCTGGCTTGACCGTTAAAGGGTGCTGTATTCCCCAAAGTACACTCCAAACCAAAAAAATATATATTTTCTGTGTGTGAGAATTGTGTGCGCAGTAGCTGCACGTGCATCAGCAAAGTAGTGCCAAGCGTGCGCCTGTGTCATAAGTAAAGGGCCGGCTGGCTTGACCGTTAAAGGGTGCTGTAACCCCCAAAGTACACTCCAGTCCAAACCAAAAAAAAAATTATTTTCTGTGTTTGTGAATTGTGTGCGCAGTAGCCGCACATGCATCAACAAAGTAGTGCCAAGCGTGCGCCTGTGTCATAAGTAAAGGGCCGGCTGGCTTGACCGTTAAAGGGTGCTGTATTCCCCAAAGTACACTCCAAACCAAAAAAATATATATTTTCTGTGTTTGTGAATTGTGTGCGCAGTAGCCGCACGTGCATCAACAAAGTAGTGCCAAGCGTGTGCCTGTGTCATAAGTAAAGGGCCAGCTGGCTTGACCGTTAAAGGGTGCTGTAACTCCCAAAGTACACTACAGTCCAAACCAAAAAAAAATTATTTTCTGTGTTTGTGAATTGTGTGCGCAGTAGCCACACGTGCATCAACAAAGTAGTGCCAAGCATGCGCCTGTGTCATAAGTAAAGGGCCGGCTGGCTTGACCGTTAAAGGGTGCTGTAACCCCCAAAGTACACTCCAGTCCAAACCAAAAAAAAAATTATTTTCTGTGTTTGTGAATTGTGTGTGCAGTAGCCGCACGTGCATCAACAAAGTAGTGCCAAGCGTGCACCTGTCTCATAAGTAAAGGGCCGGCTGGCTTGACCGTTAAAGGGTGCTGTAACCCCCAAAGTACACTCCAGTCCAAACCAAAAAAAAATAAATTTCTATTTGTGAATTGTGTGCGCAGTAGCCGCACGTGCATCAACAAAGTAGTGCCAAGCGTGCGCCTGTGTCATAAGTAAAGGGCCGGCTGGCTTGACCGTTAAAGGGTGCTGTAACCCCCAAAGTACACTCCAAACCAAAAAAATATATATTTTTTGAGTTTGTGAATTGTGTGCGCAGTAGCCGCATGTGCATCAACAAAGTAGTGCCAAGCGTGCGCCTGTGTCATAAGTAAAGGGCCGGCTGGCTTGACCGTTAAAGGGTGCTGTAACCCCCAAAGTACACTCCAGTCCAAACCAAAAAAAAAAATATTTTCTGTGTTTGTGAATTGTGTGCGCAGTAGCCGCACGTGCATCAACAAAGTAGTGCCAAGCGTGCGCCTGTGTCATAAGTAAAGGGCCGGCTGGCTTGACCATTAAAGGGTGCTGTAACCCCCAAAGTACACTCCAGTCCAAACCAAAAAATTATATATTTTCTGTGTTTGTGAATTGTGTGTGCAGTAGCCGCACGTGCGTCAACAAAGTAGTGCCAAGCGTGCGCCTGTGTCATAAGTAAAGGGCCAGCTGGCTTGACCATTAAAGGGTGCTGTAACCCCCAAAGTACACTCCAAACCAAATAACAAAATATTTTTTCTGTGTTTGTGAATTGTGTGCGCAGTAGCCGCACGTGCATCAACAAAGTAGTGCCAAGTGTGCGCCTGTGTCATAAGTAAAGGGCCGGCTGGCTTGACCGTTAAAGGGTGCTGTAACCCCAAAAGTACACTCCAGTTCAAACCAAATAAAAAAATATTTTCTGTGTTTGTGAATTGTGTGCGCAGTAGCAGCACGTGCATCAACAAAGTAGTGCCAAGCATGCGCCTGTGTCATAAGTAAAGGGCCGGCTCGCTTGACCATTAAAGGGTGCTGTAACCCCCAAAGTACACTTCAGTCCAAACCAAAAAAAAAATATTTTCTGTGTTTGTGAATTGTGTGCGCAGTAGCCGCACGTGCATCAACAAAGTAGTGCCAAGCGTGCGCCTGTGTCATAAGTAAAGGGCCGGCTGGCTTGACCATTAAAGGGTGCTGTAACCCCCAAAGTACACTCCAAACCTAAAAAAAAAATATTTTCTGTGTTTGTGAATTGTGTGCGCAGTAGCCGCACGTGCATCAACAAAGTAGTGCCAAGTGTGCGCCTGTGACATAAGTAAAGGGCCAGCTGGCTTGACCGTTAAAGGGTGCTGTAACCCCCAAAGTACACTCCAGTCCAAACCCAAAAAAAAAATATTTTCTGTGTTTGTGAATTGTGTGCGCAGTAGCCGCACGTGCATCAACAAAGTAGTGCCAAGCGTACGCCTGTGTCAAAAGTAAAGGTCCAGCTGGCTTGACCGTTAAAGGGTGCTGTAACCCCCAAAGTACACTCCAGTCCAAACCAAAAAAAAAATATTTTTTCTGTGTTTGTGAATTGTGTGCGCAGTAGCCGCACGTGCATCAGCAAAGTAGTGCCAAGCGTGCGCCTGTGTCAAAAGTAAAGGGCCAGCTGGCTTGACCGTTAAAGGGTGCTGTAACCCCCAAAGTTCACTCCCGTCCAAACCAAAAAAAAAGTATTTTTTCTGTGTTTGTGAATTGTGTGCGCAGTAGCCGCACGTGCATCAGCAAAGTAGTGCCAAGCGTGCGCCTGTGTCATAAGTAAAGGGCCGGCTGGCTTGACCGTTAAAGGGTGCTGTAACCCCCAAGGTACACTCCATTCCAAACCAAAAAAAAAATTATTTTCTGTGTTTGTGAATTGTGTGCGCAGTAGCCGCACGTGCATCAACAAAGTAGTGCCAAGCGTGCGCCTGTGTCATAAGTAAAGGGCCGGCTGGCTTGAACGTTAAAGGGTGCTGTAACCCCCAAAGTACACTCCAGTCCAAACCAAAAAAAAATATATTTTCTGTGTTTGTGAATTGTGTGTGCAGTAGCCGCACGTGCATCAACAAAGTAGTGCCAAGCGTGCACCTGTGTCATAAGTAAAGGGCCAGCTGGCTTGACCGTTAAAGGGTGCTGTATTCCCCAAAGTACACTCCAAACCAAAAAAATATATATTTTCTGTGTTTGTGAATTGTGTGCGCAGTAGCCGCACGTGCATCAACAAAGTAGTGCCAAGCGTGCGCCTGTGTCATAAGTAAAGGGCCAGCTGGCATGACCGTTAAAGGGTGCTGTAACTCCCAAAGTAAACTACAGTCCAAACCAAAAAAAAAATTATTTTCTGTGTTTGTGAATTGTGTGCGCAGTAGCCACACGTGCATCAACAAATTAGTGCCAAGCATGCGCCTGTGTCATAAGTAAAGGGCCGGCTGGCTTGACCGTTAAAGGGTGCTGTAACCCCCAAAGTACACTCCAGTCCAAACCAAAAAAAAAATTATTTTCTGTGTTTGTGAATTGTGTGTGCAGTAGCCGCACGTGCATCAACAAAGTAGTGCCAAGCGTGCGCCTGTCTCATAAGTAAAGGGCCGGCTGGCTTGACCGTTAAAGGGTGCTGTAACCCCCAAAGTACACTCCAGTCCAAACCAAAAAATAAATAAATTTCTATTTGTGATTTGTGTGCGCAGTAGCCGCACGTGCATCAACAAAGTAGAGCCAAGCATGCGCCTGTGTCATAAGTAAAGGGCTGGCTGGCTTGAACGTTAAAGGGTGCTGTAACCCCCAAAGTACACTCCAGTCCAAACCAAAAAAAAAATTATTTTCTGTGTTTGTGAATTGTGTGCACAGTAGCAGCACGTGCATCAACAAAGTAGTGCCAAGCGTGCGCCTGTGTCATAAGTTAAGGGCCGGCTGGCTTGACCGTTAAAGGGTGCTGTAACCCCCAAAGTTCACTCCAAACCAAATAACAAAATATTTTTTCTGTGTTTGTGAATTGTGTGCGCTGTAGCCGCACATGCATCAACAAAGTAGTGCCAAGTGTGCGCCTGTGTCATAAGTAAAGGGCCGGCTGGCTTGACCATTAAAGGGTGCTGTAACTCCCAAAGTACACTCCAGTCCAAACCAAAAAAAAATATATTTTCTGTGTTTGTGAATTGTGTGCACAGTAGCCGCACGTGCATCAACAAAGTAGTGCCAAGCGTGCGCCTGTGTCATAAGTTAAGGGCCGGCTGGCTTGACCGTTAAAGGGTGCTGTAACCCCCAAAGTACTCTCCAGTCCAAACCAAAAAAAAAATATTTTCTGTGTTTGTGAATTGTGTGCGCAGTAGCCGCACGTGCATCAACAAATTAGTGCCAAGCGTGCGCCTGTGTCATAAGTAAAGGGCCGGCTGGCTTGACCGTTAAAGGGTGCTGTAACCCCCAAAGTACACTCCAGTCCAAACCAAAAAAATATATATTTTCTATTTGTGAATTGTGTGCGCAGTAGCCGCACGTGCATCAACAAAGTAGTGCCAAGCGTGCACCTGTGTCATAAGTTAAGGGCCAGCTGGCTTGACTGTTAAAGGGTGCTGTAGCCCCCAAAGTACACTCCAAACCAAATAACAAAATATTTTTTCTGTGTTTGTGAATTGTGTGTGCAGTAGCCGCACGTGCGTCAACAAAGTTGTGCCAAGCGCGCGCCTGTGTCATAAGTAAAGGGCCGGCTGGCTTGACCATTAAAGGGTGCTGTAACCCCCAAAGTACACTCTAAACCAAATAACAAAATATTTTTTCTGTGTTTGTGAATTGTGTGCGCAGTAGCTGCACGTGCATCAACAAAGTAGTGCCAAGCGTGCGCCTGTGTCATAAGTAAAGGGCCGGCTGGCTTGACCGTTAAAGGGTGCTATAACCCCCAAAGTATACTCCAGTCTAAACCAAAAAAAAAATATTTTCTGTGTTTGTGAATTGTGTGCGCAGTAGCCGCACGTGCTTCAACAAAGTAGTGCCAAGCGTGCGCCTGTGTCATAAGTAAAGGGCTGGCTGGCTTGACCGTTAAAGGGTGCTGTAACCCCCAAAGTACACTCCAGTCCAAACAAAAAAAAAAATATTTTTTCTGTGTTTGTGAATTGTGTGCGCAGTAGCCGCACGTGCATCAACAAAGTAGTGCCAAGCGTGCGCCTGTGTCATAAGTAAAGGGCCGGCTGGCTTGACCATTAAAGGGTGCTGTAACCCCCAAAGTACACTCCAGTCCAAACCAAAAAAAAAATATTTTCTGTGTTAGTGAATTGTGTGCGCAGTAGCCGCACATGCATCAACAAAGTAGTGCCAAGCGTGCGCCTGTGTCATAAGTAAAGGGCCGGCTGGCTTGACCGTTAAAGGGTGCTGTAACCCCCAAAGTACACTCCAAACCAAAAAAATATATATTTTTTGAGTTTGTGAATTGTGTGCGCAGTAGCCGCATGTGCATCAACAAAGTAGTGCCAAGCGTGCGCCTGTGTCATAAGTAAAGGGCCGGCTGGCTTGACCATTAATGGGTGCTGTAACCCCCAAAGTACACTCCAGTCCAAACCAAAAAAAAAAATATTTTCTGTGTTAGTGAATTGTGTGCGCAGTAGCCGCACGTGCATCAACAAAGTAGTGCCAAGCATGCGCCTGTGTCATAAGTAAAGGGCTGGCTGGCTTGACCATTAAAGGGTGCTGTAACCCCCAAAGTACACTCCAGTCCAAACCAAAAAAATATATATTTTCTGTGTTTGTGAATTGTGTGTGCAGTAGCCGCACGTGCGTCAACAAAGTAGTGCCAAGCGTGCGCCTGTGTCATAAGTAAAGGGCCGGCTGGCTTGACCATTAAAGGGTGCTGTAACCCCCAAAGTACACTCCAAACCAAATAACAAAATATTTTTTCTGTGTTTGTGAATTGTGTGCGCAGTAGCCGCACGTGCATCAACAAAGTAGTGCCAAGTGTGCACCTGTGTCATAAGTAAAGGGCCGGCTGGCTTGACCGTTAAAGGGTGCTGTAACCCCCAAAGTACACTCCAGTTCAAACCAAATAAAAAAATATTTTCTGTGTTTGTGAATTGTGTGCGCAGTAGCAGCACGTGCATCAACAAAGTAGTGCCAAGCGTGCGCCTGTGTCATAAGTAAAGGGCCAGCTGGCTTGACCGTTATAGGGTGCTGTAACCCCCAAAGTACACTCCAGTCCAAACCAAAAAAAAAAATATTTTCTGTGTTTGTGAATTGTGTGCGCAGTAGCCGCACGTGCATCAACAAAGTAGTGCCAAGCGTGCGCCTGTGTCATAAGTAAAGGGCCGGCTGGCTTGACCATTAAAGGGTGCTGTAACCCCCAAAGTACACTCCAGTCCAAACCAAAAAAATATATATTTTCTGTTTGTGAATTGTGTGTGCAGTAGCCGCACGTGCGTCAACAAAGTAGTGCCAAGCGTGCGCCTATGTCATAAGTAAATGGCCGGCTGGCTTGACCATTAAAGGGTGCTGTAACCCCCAAAGTACACTCCAAACCAAATAACAAAATATTTTTTCTGTGTTTGTGAATTGTGTGCGCAATAGCCGAACGTGCATCAACAAAGTAGTGTCAAGTGTGCGCCTGTGTCATAAGTAAAGGGCCGGCTGGCTTGACCGTTAAAGGGTGCTGTAACCCCCAAAGTACACTCCAGTTCAAACCAAATAAAAAAATATTTTCTGTGTTTGTGAATTGTGTGCGCAGTAGCAGCACGTGCATCAACAAAGTAGTGCCAAGCATGCGCCTGTGTCATAAGTAAAGGGCCGGCTCACTTGAACATTAAAGGGTGCTGTAATCCCCAAAGTACACTTCAGTCCAACCAAAAAAAAAATATTTTCTGTGTTTGTGAATTGTGTGCGCAGTAGCCGCACGTGCATCAACAAAGTAGTGCCAAGCGTGCGCCTGTGTCATAAGTAAAGGGCCGGCTGGCTTGACCATTAAAGGGTGCTGTAACCCCCAAAGGACACTCCAGTCCAAACCAAAAAAATATATATTTTCTGTGTTTGTGAATTGTGTGCGCAGTTGCCGCACGTGCATCAACAAAGTAGTGCCAAGCGTGCGCCTGTGTCATAAGTAAAGGGCCGGCTGGCCTGACCGTTAAAGGGTGCTGTAACCCCCAAAGTACACTCCAAACCTAAAAAAAAAATATTTTCTGTGTTTGTGAATTGTGTGCGCAGTAGCCGCACGTGCATCAACAAAGTAGTGCCAAGCGTGCGCCTGTGACATAAGTAAAGGGCCAGCTGGCTTGACCGTTAAAGGGTGCTGTAACCCCCAAAGTACACTCCAGTCCAAACCCAAAAAAAAAATATTTTCTGTGTTTGTGAATTGTGTGCGCAGTAGCCGCACGTGCATCAACAAAGTAGTGCCAAGCGTACGCCTGTGTCAAAAGTAAAGGGCCAGCTGGCTTGACCGTTAAAGGGTGCTGTAACCCCCAAAGTACACTCCAAACCTAAAAAAAAAATATTTTCTGTGTTTGTGAATTGTGTGCGCAGTAGCCGCACGTGCATCAACAAAGTAGTGCCAAGTGTGCGCCTGTGACATAAGTAAAGGGCCAGCTGGCTTGACCGTTAAAGGGTGCTGTAACCCCCAAAGTACACTCCAGTCCAAACCCAAAAAAAAAATATTTTCTGTGTTTGTGAATTGTGTGCGCAGTAGCCGCACGTGCATCAACAAAGTAGTGCCAAGCGTACGCCTGTGTCAAAAGTAAAGGGCCAGCTGGCTTGACCGTTAAAGGGTGCTTTAACCCCCAAAGTACACTCCAGTCCAAACCAAAAAAAAAATATTTTTTCTGTGTTTGTGAATTGTGTGCGCAGTAGCCGCACGTGCATCAGCAAAGTAGTGCCAAGCGTGCGCCTGTGTCAAAAGTAAAGGGCCAGCTGGCTTGACCGTTAAAGGGTGCTGTAACCCCCAAAGTTCACTCCAGTCCAAACCAAAAAAAAAGTATTTTTTCTGTGTTTGTGAATTGTGTGCGCAGTAGCCGCACGTGCATCAGCAAAGTAGTGCCAAGCGTGCGCCTGTGTCATAAGTAAAGGGCCGGCTGGCTTGACCGTTAAAGGGTGCTGTAACCCCCAAGGTACACTCCAGTCCAAACCAAAAAAAAAATTATTTTCTGTGTTTGTGAATTGTGTGCGCAGTAGCCGCACGTGCATCAACAAAGTAGTGCCAAGCGTGCGCCTGTGTCATAAGTAAAGGGCCGGCTGGCTTGAACGTTAAAGGGTGCTGTAACCCCCAAAGTACACTCCAGTCCAAACCAAAAAAATATATATTTTCTGTGTTTGTGAATTGTGTGTGCAGTAGCCGCACGTGCATCAACAAAGTAGTGCCAAGCGTGCACCTGTGTCATAAGTAAAGGGCCAGCTGGCTTGACCGTTAAAGGGTGCTGTATTCCCCAAAGTACACTCCAAACCAAAAAAATATATATTTTCTGTGTTTGTGAATTGTGTGCGCAGTAGCCGCACGTGCATCAACAAAGTAGTGCCAAGCGTGCGCCTGTGTCATAAGTAAAGGGCCAGCTGGCATGACCGTTAAAGGGTGCTGTAACTCCCAAAGTACACTACAGTCCAAACCAAAAAAAAAATTATTTTCTGTGTTTGTGAATTGTGTGCGCAGTAGCCACACGTGCATCAACAAATTAGTGCCAAGCATGCGCCTGTGTCATAAGTAAAGGGCCGGCTGGCTTGACCGTTAAAGGGTGCTGTAACCCCCAAAGTACACTCCAGTCCAAACCAAAAAAAAAATTATTTTCTGTGTTTGTGAATTGTGTGTGCAGTAGCCGCACGTGCATCAACAAAGTAGTGCCAAGCGTGCGCCTGTCTCATAAGTAAAGGGCCGGCTGGCTTGACCGTTAAAGGGTGCTGTAACCCCCAAAGTACACTCCAGTCCAAACCAAAAAAAAAATAAATTTCTATTTGTGATTTGTGTGCGCAGTAGCCGCACGTGCATCAACAAAGTAGAGCCAAGCATGCGCCTGTGTCATAAGTAAAGGGCCGGCTGGCTTGAACGTTAAAGGGTGCTGTAACCCCCAAAGTACACTCCAGTCCAAACCAAAAAAAAAATTATTTTCTGTGTTTGTGAATTGTGTGCACAGTAGCAGCACGTGCATCAACAAAGTAGTGCCAAGCGTGCGCCTGTGTCATAAGTTAAGGGCCGGCTGGCTTGACCGTTAAAGGGTGCTGTAACCCCCAAAGTTCACTCCAAACCAAATAACAAAATATTTTTTCTGTGTTTGTGAATTGTGTGCGCTGTAGCCGCACATGCATCAACAAAGTAGTGCCAAGTGTGCGCCTGTGTCATAAGTAAAGGGCCGGCTGGCTTGACCATTAAAGGGTGCTGTAACTCCCAAAGTACACTCCAGTCCAAACCAAAAAAAAAAATATTTTCTGTGTTTGTGAATTGTGTGCACAGTAGCCGCACGTGCATCAACAAAGTAGTGCCAAGCGTGCGCCTGTGTCATAAGTTAAGGGCCGGCTGGCTTGACCGTTAAAGGGTGCTGTAACCCCCAAAGTACTCTCCAGTCCAAACCAAAAAAAAAATATTTTCTGTGTTTGTGAATTGTGTGCGCAGTAGCCGCACGTGCATCAACAAATTAGTGCCAAGCGTGCGCCTGTGTCATAAGTAAAGGGCCGGCTGGCATGACCGTTAAAGGGTGCTGTAACCCCCAAAGTACACTCCAGTCCAAACCAAAAAAATATATATTTTCTATTTGTGAATTGTGTGCGCAGTAGCCGCACGTGCATCAACAAAGTAGTGCCAAGCGTGCACCTGTGTCATAAGTTAAGGGCCAGCTGGCTTGACCGTTAAAGGGTGCTGTAGCCCCCAAAGTACACTCCAAACCAAATAACAAAATATTTTTTCTGTGTTTGTGAATTGTGTGTGCAGTAGCCGCACGTGCGTCAACAAAGTAGTGCCAAGCGCGCGCCTGTGTCATAAGTAAAGGGCCGGCTGGCTTGACCATTAAAGGGTGCTGTAACCCCCAAAGTACACTCTAAACCAAATAACAAAATATTTTTTCTGTGTTTGTGAATTGTGTGCGCAGTAGCTGCACGTGCATCAACAAAGTAGTGCCAAGCGTGCGCCTGTGTCATAAGTAAAGGGCCGGCTGGCTTGACCGTTAAAGGGTGCTATAACCCCCAAAGTATACTCCAGTCTAAACCAAAAAAAAAATATTTTCTGTGTTTGTGAATTGTGTGCGCAGTAGCCGCACGTGCTTCAACAAAGTAGTGCCAAGCGTGCGCCTGTGTCATAAGTAAAGGGCTGGCTGGCTTGACCGTTAAAGGGTGCTGTAACCCCCAAAGTACACTCCAGTCCAAACAAAAAAAAATTATTTTTTCTGTGTTTGTGAATTGTGTGCGCAGTAGCCGCACGTGCATCAACAAATTAGTGCCAAGCGTGCGCCTGTGTCATAAGTAAAGGGCCGGCTGGCTTGACCATTAAAGGGTGCTGTAACCCCCAAAGTACACTCCAGTCCAAACCAAAAAAAAAATATTTTCTGTGTTAGTGAATTGTGTGCGCAGTAGCCGCACATGCATCAACAAAGTAGTGCCAAGCGTGCGCCTGTGTCATAAGTAAAGGGCCGGCTGGCTTGACCGTTAAAGGGTGCTGTAACCCCCAAAGTACACTCCAAACCAAAAAAATATATATTTTTTGAGTTTGTGAATTGTGTGCGCAGTAGCCGCATGTGCATCAACAAAGTAGTGCCAAGCGTGCGCCTGTGTCATAAGTAAAGGGCCGGCTGGCTTGACCATTAATGGGTGCTGTAACCCCCAAAGTACACTCCAGTCCAAACCAAAAAAAAAAATATTTTCTGTGTTAGTGAATTGTGTGCGCAGTAGCCGCACGTGCATCAACAAAGTAGTGCCAAGCATGCGCCTGTGTCATAAGTAAAGGGCCGGCTGGCTTGACCGTTAAAGGGTGCTGTAACCCCCAAAGTACACTCCAGTCCAAACCAAAAAAAAATAAATTTCTATTTGTGAATTGTGTGCGCAGTAGCCGCACGTGCATCAACAAAGTAGAGCCAAGCATGCGCCTGTGTCATAAGTAAAGGGCCGGCTGGCTTGACCGTTAAAGGGTGCTGTATCCCCCAAAGTACACTCCAGTCCAAACCAAAAAAAAAATATTTTCTGTTTGTGAATTGTGTGTGCAGTAGCCGCACGTGCATCAACAAAGTAGTGCCAAGCGTGCGCCTGTGTCATAAGTAAAGGGCCGGCTGGCTTGACCATTAAAGGGTGCTGTAACCCCCAAAGGACACTCCAGTCCAAACCAAAAAAATATATATTTTCTGTGTTTGTGAATTGTGTGCGCAGTTGCCGCACGTGCATCAACAAAGTAGTGCCAAGCGTGCGCCTGTGTCATAAGTAAAGGGCCGGCTGGCCTGACCATTAAAGGGTGCTGTAACCCCCAAAGTACACTCCAAACCTAAAAAAAAAATATTTTCTGTGTTTGTGAATTGTGTGCGCAGTAGCCGCACGTGCATCAACAAAGTAGTGCCAAGCGTACGCCTGTGTCAAAAGTAAAGGGCCAGCTGGCTTGACCGTTAAAGGGTGCTGTAACCCCCAAAGTACTCTCCAGTCCAAACCAAAAAAAAAATATTTTCTGTGTTTGTGAATTGTGTGCGCAGTAGCCGCACGTGCATCAACAAAGTAGTGCCAAGCGTACGCCTGTGTCAAAAGTAAAGGGCCAGCTGGCTTGACCGTTAAAGGGTGCTGTAACCCCCAAAGTACACTCCAAACCAAATAACAAAATATTTTTTCTGTGTTTGTGAATTGTGTGCGCAGTAGCCGAACGTGCATCAACAAAGTAGTGCCAAGTGTGCACCTGTGTCATAAGTAAAGGGCCGGCTGGCTTGACCGTTAAAGGGTGCTGTAACCCCCAAAGTACACTCCAGTTCAAACCAAATAAAAAAATATTTTCTGTGTTTGTGAATTGTGTGCGCAGTAGCAGCACGTGCATCAACAAAGTAGTGCCAAGCATGCGCCTGTGTCATAAGTAAAGGGCCGGCTCACTTGACCATTAAAGGGTGCTGTAATCCCCAAAGTACACTTCAGTCCAACCAAAAAAAAAATATTTTCTGTGTTTGTGAATTGTGTGCGCAGTAGCCGCACGTGCATCAACAAAGTAGTGCCAAGCGTGCGCCTGTGTCATAAGTAAAGGGCCGGCTGGCTTGACCGTTAAAGGGTGCTGTATTCCCCAAAGTACACTCCAAACCAAAAAAATATATATTTTCTGTGTTTGTGAATTGTGTGCGCAGTAGCCGCACGTGCATCAACAAAGTAGTGCCAAGCGTGCGCCTGTGTCATAAGTAAAGGGCCAGCTGGCATGACCATTAAAGGGTGCTGTAACTCCCAAAGTACACTACAGTCCAAACCAAAAAAAAAATTATTTTCTGTGTTTGTGAATTGTGTGCGCAGTAGCCACACGTGCATCAACAAATTAGTGCCAAGCATGCGCCTGTGTCATAAGTAAAGGGCCGGCTGGCTTGACCGTTAAAGGGTGCTGTAACCCCCAAAGTACACTCCAGTCCAAACCAAAAAAAAAATTATTTTCTGTGTTTGTGAATTGTGTGTGCAGTAGCCGCACGTGCATCAACAAAGTAGTGCCAAGCGTGCGCCTGTCTCATAAGTAAAGGGCCAGCTGGCTTGACCGTTAAAGGGTGCTGTAACCCACAAAGTACACTCCAGTCCAAACCAAAAAAAAAATAAATTTCTATTTGTGAATTGTGTGCGCAGTAGCCGCACGTGCATCAACAAAGTAGAGCCAAGCATGCGCCTGTGTCATAAGTAAAGGGCCGGCTGGCTTGAACGTTAAAGGGTGCTGTAACCCCCAAAGTACACTCCAGTCCAAACCAAAAAAAAAATTATTTTCTGTGTTTGTGAATTGTGTGCACAGTAGCAGCACGTGCATCAACAAAGTAGTGCCAAGCGTGCGCCTGTGTCATAAGTTAAGGGCCGGCTGGCTTGACCGTTAAAGGGTGCTGTAACCCCCAAAGTTCACTCCAAACCAAATAACAAAATATTTTTTCTGTGTTTGTGAATTGTGTGCGCTGTAGCCGCACATGCATCAACAAAGTAGTGCCAAGTGTGCGCCTGTGTCATAAGTAAAGGGCCGGCTGGCTTGACCATTAAAGGGTGCTGTAACTCCCAAAGTACACTCCAGTCCAAACCAAAAAAAAAAATATTTTCTGTGGTTGTGAATTGTGTGCACAGTAGCCGCACGTGCATCAGCAAAGTAGTGCCAAGCGTGCGCCTGTGTCAAAAGTAAAGGGCCAGCTGGCTTGACCGTTAAAGGGTGCTGTAACCCCCAAAGTTCACTCCAGTCCAAACCAAAAAAAAAGTATTTTTTCTGTGTTTGTGAATTGTGTGCGCAGTAGCCGCACGTGCATCAGCAAAGTAGTGCCAAGCGTGCGCCTGTGTCATAAGTAAAGGGCCGGCTGGCTTGACCGTTAAAGGGTGCTGTAACCCCCAAGGTACACTCCAGTCCAAACCAAAAAAAAAATTATTTTCTGTGTTTGTGAATTGTGTGCGCAGTAGCCGCACGTGCATCAACAAAGTAGTGCCAAGCGTGCGCCTGTGTCATAAGTAAAGGGCCGGCTGGCTTGAACGTTAAAGGGTGCTGTAACCCCCAAAGTACACTCCAGTCCAAACCAAAAAAATATATATTTTCTGTGTTTGTGAATTGTGTGTGCAGTAGCCGCACGTGCATCAACAAAGTAGTGCCAAGCGTGCACCTGTGTCATAAGTAAAGGGCCAGCTGGCTTGACCGTTAAAGGGTGCTGTATTCCCCAAAGTACACTCCAAACCAAAAAAATATATATTTTCTGTGTTTGTGAATTGTGTGCGCAGTAGCCGCACGTGCATCAACAAAGTAGTGCCAAGCGTGCGCCTGTGTCATAAGTAAAGGGCCAGCTGGCATGACCGTTAAAGGGTGCTGTAACTCCCAAAGTACACTACAGTCCAAACCAAAAAAAAAATTATTTTCTGTGTTTGTGAATTGTGTGCGCAGTAGCCACACGTGCATCAACAAATTAGTGCCAAGCATGCGCCTGTGTCATAAGTAAAGGGCCGGCTGGCTTGACCGTTAAAGGGTGCTGTAACCCCCAAAGTACACTCCAGTCCAAACCAAAAAAAAAATTATTTTCTGTGTTTGTGAATTGTGTGTGCAGTAGCCGCACGTGCATCAACAAAGTAGTGCCAAGCGTGCGCCTGTCTCATAAGTAAAGGGCCGGCTGGCTTGACCGTTAAAGGGTGCTGTAACCCCCAAAGTACACTCCAGTCCAAACCAAAAAAAAAATAAATTTCTATTTGTGATTTGTGTGCGCAGTAGCCGCACGTGCATCAACAAAGTAGAGCCAAGCATGCGCCTGTGTCATAAGTAAAGGGCCGGCTGGCTTGAACGTTAAAGGGTGCTGTAACCCCCAAAGTACACTCCAGTCCAAACCAAAAAAAAAATTATTTTCTGTGTTTGTGAATTGTGTGCACAGTAGCAGCACGTGCATCAACAAAGTAGTGCCAAGCGTGCGCCTGTGTCATAAGTTAAGGGCCGGCTGGCTTGACCGTTAAAGGGTGCTGTAACCCCCAAAGTTCACTCCAAACCAAATAACAAAATATTTTTTCTGTGTTTGTGAATTGTGTGCGCTGTAGCCGCACATGCATCAACAAAGTAGTGCCAAGTGTGCGCCTGTGTCATAAGTAAAGGGCCGGCTGGCTTGACCATTAAAGGGTGCTGTAACTCCCAAAGTACACTCCAGTCCAAACCAAAAAAAAAAATATTTTCTGTGTTTGTGAATTGTGTGCACAGTAGCCGCACGTGCATCAACAAAGTAGTGCCAAGCGTGCGCCTGTGTCATAAGTTAAGGGCCGGCTGGCTTGACCGTTAAAGGGTGCTGTAACCCCCAAAGTACTCTCCAGTCCAAACCAAAAAAAAAATATTTTCTGTGTTTGTGAATTGTGTGCGCAGTAGCCGCACGTGCATCAACAAATTAGTGCCAAGCGTGCGCCTGTGTCATAAGTAAAGGGCCGGCTGGCATGACCGTTAAAGGGTGCTGTAACCCCCAAAGTACACTCCAGTCCAAACCAAAAAAATATATATTTTCTATTTGTGAATTGTGTGCGCAGTAGCCGCACGTGCATCAACAAAGTAGTGCCAAGCGTGCACCTGTGTCATAAGTTAAGGGCCAGCTGGCTTGACCGTTAAAGGGTGCTGTAGCCCCCAAAGTACACTCCAAACCAAATAACAAAATGTTTTTTCTGTGTTTGTGAATTGTGTGTGCAGTAGCCGCACGTGCGTCAACAAAGTAGTGCCAAGCGCGCGCCTGTGTCATAAGTAAAGGGCCGGCTGGCTTGACCATTAAAGGGTGCTGTAACCCCCAAAGTACACTCTAAACCAAATAACAAAATATTTTTTCTGTGTTTGTGAATTGTGTGCGCAGTAGCTGCACGTGCATCAACAAAGTAGTGCCAAGCGTGCGCCTGTGTCATAAGTAAAGGGCCGGCTGGCTTGACCGTTAAAGGGTGCTATAACCCCCAAAGTATACTCCAGTCTAAACCAAAAAAAAAATATTTTCTGTGTTTGTGAATTGTGTGCGCAGTAGCCGCACGTGCTTCAACAAAGTAGTGCCAAGCGTGCGCCTGTGTCATAAGTAAAGGGCTGGCTGGCTTGACCGTTAAAGGGTGCTGTAACCCCCAAAGTACACTCCAGTCCAAACAAAAAAAAATTATTTTTTCTGTGTTTGTGAATTGTGTGCGCAGTAGCCGCACGTGCATCAACAAATTAGTGCCAAGCGTGCGCCTGTGTCATAAGTAAAGGGCCGGCTGGCTTGACCATTAAAGGGTGCTGTAACCCCCAAAGTACACTCCAGTCCAAACCAAAAAAAAAATATTTTCTGTGTTAGTGAATTGTGTGCGCAGTAGCCGCACATGCATCAACAAAGTAGTGCCAAGCGTGCGCCTGTGTCATAAGTAAAGGGCCGGCTGGCTTGACCGTTAAAGGGTGCTGTAACCCCCAAAGTACACTCCAAACCAAAAAAATATATATTTTTTGAGTTTGTGAATTGTGTGCGCAGTAGCCGCATGTGCATCAACAAAGTAGTGCCAAGCGTGCGCCTGTGTCATAAGTAAAGGGCCGGCTGGCTTGACCATTAATGGGTGCTGTAACCCCCAAAGTACACTCCAGTCCAAACCAAAAAAAAAAATATTTTCTGTGTTAGTGAATTGTGTGCGCAGTAGCCGCACGTGCATCAACAAAGTAGTGCCAAGCATGCGCCTGTGTCATAAGTAAAGGGCCGGCTGGCTTGACCGTTAAAGGGTGCTGTAACCCCCAAAGTACACTCCAGTCCAAACCAAAAAAAAATAAATTTCTATTTGTGAATTGTGTGCGCAGTAGCCGCACGTGCATCAACAAAGTAGAGCCAAGCATGCGCCTGTGTCATAAGTAAAGGGCCGGCTGGCTTGACCGTTAAAGGGTGCTGTATCCCCCAAAGTACACTCCAGTCCAAACCAAAAAAAAAATATTTTCTGTTTGTGAATTGTGTGTGCAGTAGCCGCACGTGCATCAACAAAGTAGTGCCAAGCGTGCGCCTGTGTCATAAGTAAAGGGCCGGCTGGCTTGACCATTAAAGGGTGCTGTAACCCCCAAAGGACACTCCAGTCCAAACCAAAAAAATATATATTTTCTGTGTTTGTGAATTGTGTGCGCAGTTGCCGCACGTGCATCAACAAAGTAGTGCCAAGCGTGCGCCTGTGTCATAAGTAAAGGGCCGGCTGGCCTGACCATTAAAGGGTGCTGTAACCCCCAAAGTACACTCCAAACCTAAAAAAAAAATATTTTCTGTGTTTGTGAATTGTGTGCGCAGTAGCCGCACGTGCATCAACAAAGTAGTGCCAAGCGTACGCCTGTGTCAAAAGTAAAGGGCCAGCTGGCTTGACCGTTAAAGGGTGCTGTAACCCCCAAAGTACTCTCCAGTCCAAACCAAAAAAAAAATATTTTCTGTGTTTGTGAATTGTGTGCGCAGTAGCCGCACGTGCATCAACAAAGTAGTGCCAAGCGTACGCCTGTGTCAAAAGTAAAGGGCCAGCTGGCTTGACCGTTAAAGGGTGCTGTAACCCCCAAAGTACACTCCAAACCAAATAACAAAATATTTTTTCTGTGTTTGTGAATTGTGTGCGCAGTAGCCGAACGTGCATCAACAAAGTAGTGCCAAGTGTGCACCTGTGTCATAAGTAAAGGGCCGGCTGGCTTGACCGTTAAAGGGTGCTGTAACCCCCAAAGTACACTCCAGTTCAAACCAAATAAAAAAATATTTTCTGTGTTTGTGAATTGTGTGCGCAGTAGCAGCACGTGCATCAACAAAGTAGTGCCAAGCATGCGCCTGTGTCATAAGTAAAGGGCCGGCTCACTTGACCATTAAAGGGTGCTGTAATCCCCAAAGTACACTTCAGTCCAACCAAAAAAAAAATATTTTCTGTGTTTGTGAATTGTGTGCGCAGTAGCCGCACGTGCATCAACAAAGTAGTGCCAAGCGTGCGCCTGTGTCATAAGTAAAGGGCCGGCTGGCTTGACCGTTAAAGGGTGCTGTATTCCCCAAAGTACACTCCAAACCAAAAAAATATATATTTTCTGTGTTTGTGAATTGTGTGCGCAGTAGCCGCACGTGCATCAACAAAGTAGTGCCAAGCGTGCGCCTGTGTCATAAGTAAAGGGCCAGCTGGCATGACCATTAAAGGGTGCTGTAACTCCCAAAGTACACTACAGTCCAAACCAAAAAAAAAATTATTTTCTGTGTTTGTGAATTGTGTGCGCAGTAGCCACACGTGCATCAACAAATTAGTGCCAAGCATGCGCCTGTGTCATAAGTAAAGGGCCGGCTGGCTTGACCGTTAAAGGGTGCTGTAACCCCCAAAGTACACTCCAGTCCAAACCAAAAAAAAAATTATTTTCTGTGTTTGTGAATTGTGTGTGCAGTAGCCGCACGTGCATCAACAAAGTAGTGCCAAGCGTGCGCCTGTCTCATAAGTAAAGGGCCAGCTGGCTTGACCGTTAAAGGGTGCTGTAACCCACAAAGTACACTCCAGTCCAAACCAAAAAAAAAATAAATTTCTATTTGTGAATTGTGTGCGCAGTAGCCGCACGTGCATCAACAAAGTAGAGCCAAGCATGCGCCTGTGTCATAAGTAAAGGGCCGGCTGGCTTGAACGTTAAAGGGTGCTGTAACCCCCAAAGTACACTCCAGTCCAAACCAAAAAAAAAATTATTTTCTGTGTTTGTGAATTGTGTGCACAGTAGCAGCACGTGCATCAACAAAGTAGTGCCAAGCGTGCGCCTGTGTCATAAGTTAAGGGCCGGCTGGCTTGACCGTTAAAGGGTGCTGTAACCCCCAAAGTTCACTCCAAACCAAATAACAAAATATTTTTTCTGTGTTTGTGAATTGTGTGCGCTGTAGCCGCACATGCATCAAAAAAGTAGTGCCAAGTGTGCGCCTGTGTCATAAGTAAAGGGCCGGTTGCTTGACCATTAAAGGGTGCTGTAACTCCCAAAGTACACTCCAGTCCAAACCAAAAAAAAAAATATTTTCTGTGGTTGTGAATTGTGTGCACAGTAGCCGCACGTGCATCAACAAAGTAGTGCCAAGCGTGCGCCTGTGTCATAAGTTAAGGGCCGGCTGGCTTGACCGTTAAAGGGTACTGTAACCCCCAAAGTACTCTCCAGTCCAAACAAAAAAAAAAAATATTTTCTGTGTTTGTGAATTGTGTGCGCAGTAGCCGCACGTGCATCAACAAATTAGTGCCAAGCGTGCGCCTGTGTCATAAGTAAAGGGCCAGCTGGCTTGACCATTAAAGGGTGCTGTAACCCCCAAAGTACACTCCAGTCCAAACCAAAAAAATATATATTTTCTATTTGTGAATTGTGTGCGCAGTAGCCGCACGTGCATCAACAAAGTAGTGCCAAGCGTGCACCTGTGTCATAAGTTAAGGGCCAGCTGGCTTGACCGTTAAAGGGTGCTGTAGCCCCCAAAGTACACTCCAAACCAAATAACAAAATATTTTTTCTGTGTTTGTGAATTGTGTGTGCAGTAGCCGCACGTGCGTCAACAAAGTAGTGCCAAGCGCGCGCCTGTGTCATAAGTAAAGGGCCGGCTGGCTTGACCATTAAAGGGTGCTGTAACCCTCAAAGTACACTCTAAACCAAATAACAAAATATTTTTTCTGTGTTTGTGAATTGTGTGCGCAGTAGCTGCACGTGCATCAACAAAGTAGTGCCAAGCGTGCGCCTGTGTCATAAGTAAAGGGCCGGCTGGCTTGACCGTTAAAGGGTGCTATAACCCCCAAAGTATACTCCAGTCTAAACCAAAAAAAAAATATTTTCTGTGTTTGTGAATTGTGTGCGCAATAGCCGCACGTGCTTCAACAAAGTAGTGCCAAGCGTGCGCCTGTGTCATAAGTAAAGGGCCGGCTGGCTTGACCGTTAAAGGGTGCTGTAACCCCCAAAGTACACTCCAGTCCAAACAAAAAAAAAAATATTTATTCTGTGTTTGTGAATTGTGTGCGCAGTAGCCGCACGTGCATCAACAAAGTAGTGCCAAGCGTGCGCCTGTGTCATAAGTAAAGGGCCGGCTGGCTTGACCGTTAAAGGGTGCTGTAACCCCCAAAGTACACTCCAGTCCAGACCAAAAAAAAAATTATTTTCTGTGTTTGTGAATTGTGTGCGCAGTAGCAGCACGTGCATCAACAAAGTAGTGCAATGCGTGCGCCTGTGTCATAAGTAAAGGGCCGGCTGGCTTGACCATTAAAGGGTGCTGTAACCCCCAAAGTACACTCCAGTCCAAACCAAAAAAAAAATATTTTCTGTGTTAGTGAATTGTGTGCGCAGTAGCCGCACATGCATCAACAAAGTAGTGCCAAGCGTGCGCCTGTGTCATAAGTAAAGGGCCGGCTGGCTTGACCGTTAAAGGGTGCTGTAACCCCCAAAGTACACTCCAAACCAAAAAAATATATATTTTTTGAGTTTGTGAATTGTGTGCGCAGTAGCCGCATGTGCATCAACAAAGTAGTGCCAAGCGTGCGCCTGTGTCATAAGTAAAGGGCCGGCTGGCTTGACCATTAATGGGTGCTGTAACCCCCAAAGTACACTCCAGTCCAAACCAAAAAAAAAAATATTTTCTGTGTTAGTGAATTGTGTGCGCAGTAGCCGCACGTGCATCAACAAAGTAGTGCCAAGCATGCGCCTGTGTCATAAGTAAAGGGCTGGCTGGCTTGACCATTAAAGGGTGCTGTAACCCCCAAAGTACACTCCAGTCCAAACCAAAAAAATATATATTTTCTGTGTTTGTGAATTGTGTGTGCAGTAGCCGCACGTGCGTCAACAAAGTAGTGCCAAGCGTGCGCCTGTGTCATAAGTAAAGGGCCGGCTGGCTTGACCATTAAAGGGTGCTGTAACCCCCAAAGTACACTCCAAACCAAATAACAAAATATTTTTTCTGTGTTTGTGAAATGTGTGCGCAGTAGCCGCACGTGCATCAACAAAGTAGTGCCAAGTGTGCACCTGTGTCATAAGTAAAGGGCCGGTTGGCTTGACCGTTAAAGGGTGCTGTAACCCCCAAAGTACACTCCAGTTCAAACCAAATAAAAAAATATTTTCTGTGTTTGTGAATTGTGTGCGCAGTAGCAGCACGTGCATCAACAAAGTAGTGCCAAGCGTGCGCCTGTGTCATAAGTAAAGGGCCGGCTGGCTTGACCGTTATAGGGTGCTGTAACCCCCAAAGTACACTCCAGTCCAAACCAAAAAAAAAAATATTTTCTGTGTTTGTGAATTGTGTGCGCAGTAGCCGCACGTGCATCAACAAAGTAGTGCCAAGCGTGCGCCTGTGTCATAAGTAAAGGGCCGGCTGGCTTGACCATTAAAGGGTGCTGTAACCCCCAAAGTACACTCCAGTTCAAACCAAAAAAATATATATTTTCTGTTTGTGAATTGTGTGTGCAGTAGCCGCACGTGCGTCAACAAAGTAGTGCCAAGCGTGCGCCTGTGTCATAAGTAAAGGGCCGGCTGGCTTGACCATTAAAGGGTGCTGTAACCCCCAAAGTACACTCCAAACCAAATAACAAAATATTTTTTCTGTGTTTGTGAATTGTGTGCGCAATAGCCGAACGTGCATCAACAAAGTAGTGTCAAGTGTGCGCCTGTGTCATAAGTAAAGGGCCGGCTGGCTTGACCGTTAAAGGGTGCTGTAACCCCCAAAGTACACTCCAGTTCAAACCAAATAAAAAAATATTTTCTGTGTTTGTGAATTGTGTGCGCAGTAGCAGCACGTGCATCAACAAAGTAGTGCCAAGCATGCGCCTGTGTCATAAGTAAAGGGCCGGCTCACTTGACCATTAAAGGGTGCTGTAATCCCCAAAGTACACTTCAGTCCAACCAAAAAAAAAATATTTTCTGTGTTTGTGAATTGTGTGCGCAGTAGCCGCACGTGCATCAACAAAGTAGTGCCAAGCGTGCGCCTGTGTCATAAGTAAAGGGCCGGCTGGCTTGACCATTAAAGGGTGCTGTAACCCCCAAAGGACACTCCAGTCCAAACCAAAAAAATATATATTTTCTGTGTTTGTGAATTGTGTGCGCAGTTGCCGCACGTGCATCAACAAAGTAGTGCCAAGCGTGCGCCTGTGTCATAAGTAAAGGGCCGGCTGGCCTGACCGTTAAAGGGTGCTGTAACCCCCAAAGTACACTCCAAACCTAAAAAAAAAATATTTTCTGTGTTTGTGAATTGTGTGCGCAGTAGCCGCACGTGCATCAACAAAGTAGTGCCAAGCGTGCGCCTGTGACATAAGTAAAGGGCCAGCTGGCTTGACCATTAAAGGGTGCTGTAACCCCCAAAGTACACTCCAGTCCAAACCCAAAAAAAAAATATTTTCTGTGTTTGTGAATTGTGTGCGCAGTAGCCGCACGTGCATCAACAAAGTAGTGCCAAGCGTACGCCTGTGTCAAAAGTAAAGGGCCAGCTGGCTTGACCGTTAAAGGGTGCTGTAACCCCCAAAGTACACTCCAAACCAAATAACAAAATATTTTTTCTGTGTTTGTGAATTGTGTGCGCAGTAGCCGAACGTGCATCAACAAAATAGTGCCAAGTGTGCGCCTGTGTCATAAGTAAAGGGCCGGCTGGCTTGACCGTTAAAGGGTGCTATAACCCCCAAAGTACACTCCAGTTCAAACCAAATAAAAAAATATTTTCTGTGTTTGTGAATTGTGTGCGCAGTAGCAGCAGGTGCATCAACAAAGTAGTGCCAAGCATGCGCCTGTGTCATAAGTAAAGGGCCGGCTCACTTGACCATTAAAGGGTGCTGTAATCCCCAAAGTACACTTCAGTCCAACCAAAAAAAATATATTTTCTGTGTTTGTGAATTGTGTGCGCAGTAGCCGCACGTGCATCAACAAAGTAGTGCCAAGCGTGCGCCTGTGTCATAAGTAAAGGGCCGGCTGGCTTGACCATTAAAGGGTGCTGTAACCCCCAAAGGACACTCCAGTCCAAACCAAAAAAATATATATTTTCTGTGTTTGTGAATTGTGTGCGCAGTTGCCGCACGTGCATCAACAAAGTACTGCCAAGCGTGCGCCTGTGTCATAAGTAAAGGGCCGGCTGGCCTGACCGTTAAAGGGTGCTGTAACCCCCAAAGTACACTCCAAACCTAAAAAAAAAATATTTTCTGTGTTTGTGAATTGTGTGCGCAGTTGCCGCACGTGCATCAACAAAGTAGTGCCAAGCGTGCGCCTGTGACATAAGTAAAGGGCCAGCTGGCTTGACCGTTAAAGGGTGCTGTAACCCCCAAAGTACACTCCAGTCCAAACCCAAAAAAAAAATATTTTCTGTGTTTGTGAATTGTGTGCGCAGTAGCCGCACGTGCATCAACAAAGTAGTGCCAAGCGTACGCCTGTGTCAAAAGTAAAGGGCCAGCTGGCTTGACCGTTAAAGGGTGCTGTAACCCCCAAAGTACACTCCAGTCCAAACCAAAAAAAAAATATTTTTTCTGTGTTTGTGAATTGTGTGCGCAGTAGCCGCACGTGCATCAGCAAAGTAGTGCCAAGCGTGCGCCTGTGTCAAAAGTAAAGGGCCAGCTGGCTTGACCGTTAAAGGGTGCTGTAACCCCCAAAGTTCACTCCAGTCCAAACCAAAAAAAAAATATTTTTTCTGTGTTTGAGAATTGTGTGCACAGTAGCCGCACGTGCATCAGCAAAGTAGTGCCAAGCGTGCGCCTGTGTCATAAGTAAAGGGCCGGCTGGCTTGACCGTTAAAGGGTGCTGTATTCCCCAAAGTACACTCCAAACCAAAAAAATATATATTTTCTGTGTTTGTGAATTGTGTGCGCAGTAGCCGCACGTGCATCAACAAAGTAGTGCCAAGCGTGCGCCTGTGTCATAAGTAAAGGGCCAGCTGGCTTGACCGTTAAAGGGTGCTGTAACTCCCAAAGTACACTACAGTCCAAACCAAAAAAAAATTATTTTCTGTGTTTGTGAATTGTGTGCGCAGTAGCCACACGTGCATCAACAAAGTAGTGCCAAGCATGCGCCTGTGTCACAAGTAAAGGGCCGGCTGGCTTGACCGTTAAAGGGTGCTGTAACCCCCAAAGTACACTCCAGTCCAAACCAAAAAAAAATTATTTTCTGTGTTTGTGAATTGTGTGTGCAGTAGCCGCACGTGCATCAACAAAGTAGTGCCAAGCGTGCGCCTGTCTCATAAGTAAAGGGCCGGCTGGCTTGACCGTTAAAGGGTGCTGTAACCCCCAAAGTACACTCCAGTCCAAACCAAAAAAAAATAAATTTCTATTTGTGAATTGTGTGCGCAGTAGCCGCACGTGCATCAACAAAGTAGAACCAAGCATGCGCCTGTGTCATAAGTAAAGGGCCGGCTGGCTTGACCGTTAAAGGGTGCTGTATCCCCCAAAGTACACTCCAGTCCAAACCAAAAAAAAAATATTTTCTGTGTTTGTGAATTGTGTGCGCAGTAGCCGCACGTGCATCAACAAAGTAGTGCCAAGCGTGCGCCTGTGTCATAAGTAAAGGGCCGGCTGGCTTGACCAATAAAGGGTGCTGTAACCCCCAAAGGACACTCCAGTCCAAACCAAAAAAATATACATTTTCTGTGTTTGTGAATTGTGTGCGCAGTTGCCGCACGTGCATCAACAAAGTAGTGCCAAGCGTGCGCCTGTGTCATAAGTAAAGGGCCGGCTGGCTTGACCGTTAAAGGGTGCTGTATTCCCCAAAGTACACTCAAAACCAAAAAAATATATATTTTCTGTGTTTGTGAATTGTGTGCGCAGTAGCCGCACGTGCATCAACAAAGTAGTGCCAAGCGTGCGCCTGTGTCATAAGTAAAGGGCCAGCTGGCTTGACCGTTAAAGGGTGCTGTAACTCCCAAAGTACACTACAGTCCAAACCAAAAAAAAATTATTTTCTGTGTTTGTGAATTGTATGCGCAGTAGCCACACGTGCATCAACAAAGTAGTGCCAAGCATGCGCCTGTGTCACAAGTAAAGGGCCGGCTGGCTTGACCGTTAAAGGGTGCTGTAACCCCCAAAGTACACTCCAGTCCAAACCAAAAAAAAATTATTTTCTGTGTTTGTGAATTGTGTGTGCAGTAGCCGCACGTGCATCAACAAAGTAGTGCCAAGCGTGCGCCTGTCTTATAAGTAAAGGGCCGGCTGGCTTGACCGTTAAAGGGTGCTGTAACCCCCAAAGTACACTCCAGTCCAAACCAAAAAAAAATAAATTTCTATTTGTGAATTGTGTGCGCAGTAGCCGCACGTGCATCAACAAAGTAGAACCAAGCATGCGCCTGTGTCATAAGTAAAGGGCCGGCTGGCTTGACCGTTAAAGGGTGCTGTATCCCCCAAAGTACACTCCAGTCCAAACCAAAAAAAAAATATTTTCTGTGTTTGTGAATTGTGTGCGCAGTAGCCGCACGTGCATCAACAAAGTAGTGCCAAGCGTGCGCCTGTGTCATAAGTAAAGGGCCGGCTGGCTTGACCATTAAAGGGTGCTGTAACCCCCAAAGGACACTCCAGTCCAAACCAAAAAAATATACATTTTCTGTGTTTGTGAATTGTGTTCGCAGTTGCCGCACGTGCATCAACAAAGTAGTGCCAAGCGTGCGCCTGTGTCATAAGTAAAGGGCCGGCTGGCCTGACCGTTAAAGGGTGCTGTAACCCCCAAAGTACACTCCAAACCTAAAAAAAAAATATTTTCTGTGTTTGTGAATTGTGTGCGCAGTAGCCGCACGTGCATCAACAAAGTAGTGCCAAGCGTGCGCCTGTGACATAAGTAAAGGGCCAGCTGGCTTGACCGTTAAAGGGTGCTGTAACCCCCAAAGTACACTCCAGTCCAAACCCAAAAAAAAAATATTTTCTGTGTTTGTGAATTGTGTGCGCAGTAGCCGCACGTGCATCAACAAAGTAGTGCCAAGCGTACGCCTGTGTCAAAAGTAAAGGGCCAGCTGGCTTGACCGTTAAAGGGTGCTGTAACCCCCAAAGTACACTCCAAACCAAATAACAAAATATTTTTTCTGTGTTTGTGAATTGTGTGCGCAGTAGCCGAACGTGCATCAACAAAGTAGTGCCAAGTGTGCGCCTGTGTCATAAGTAAAGGGCCGGCTGGCTTGACCGTTAAAGGGTGCTGTAACCCCCAAAGTACACTCCAGTTCAAACCAAATAAAAAAATATTTTCTGTGTTTGTGAATTGTGTGCGCAGTAGCAGCACGTGCATCTACAAAGTAGTGCCAAGCATGCGCCTGTGTCATAAGTAAAGGGCCGGCTCACTTGACCATTAAAGGGTGCTGTAATCCCCAAAGTACACTTCAGTCCAACCAAAAAAAAAATATTTTCTGTGTTTGTGAATTGTGTGCGCAGTAGCCGCACGTGCATCAACAAAGTAGTGCCAAGCGTGCGCCTGTGTCATAAGTAAAGGGCCAGCTGGCTTGACCATTAAAGGGTGCTGTAACCCCCAAAGGACACTCCAGTCCAAACCAAAAAAATATATATTTTCTGTGTTTGTGAATTGTGTGCGCAGTTGCCGCACGTGCATCAACAAAGTAGTGCCAAGCGTGCGCCTGTGTCATAAGTAAAGGGCCAGCTGGCCTGACCGTTAAAGGGTGCTGTAACCCCCAAAGTACACTCCAAACCTAAAAAAAAAATATTTTCTGTGTTTGTGAATTGTGTGCGCAGTAGCCGCACGTGCATCAACAAAGTAGTGCCAAGCGTGCGCCTGTGTCATAAGTAAAGGGCCAGCTGGCCTGACCGTTAAAGGGTGCTGTAACCCCCAAAGTACACTCCAAACCTAAAAAAAAAATATTTTCTGTGTTTGTGAATTGTGTGCGCAGTAGCCGCACGTGCATCAACAAAGTAGTGCCAAGCGTGCGCCTGTGACATAAGTAAAGGGCCAGCTGGCTTGACCGTTAAAGGGTGCTGTAACCCCCAAAGTACACTCCAGTCCAAACCCCAAAAAAAAATATTTTCTGTGTTTGTGAATTGTGTGCGCAGTAGCCGCACGTGCATCAACAAAGTAGTGCCAAGCGTACGCCTGTGTCAAAAGTAAAGGGCCAGCTGGCTTGACCGTTAAAGGGTGCTGTAACCCCCAAAGTACACTCCAGTCCAAACCAAAAAAAAAATTTTTTTTCTCTGTTTCTGAATTGTGTGCGCAGTAGCCGCACGTGCATCAGCAAAGTAGTGCCAAGCGTGCGCCTGTGTCAAAAGTAAAGGGCCAGCTGGCTTGACCGTTAAAGGGTGCTGTAACCCCCAAAGTTCACTCCAGTCCAAACCAAAAAAAAAATATTTTTTCTGTGTTTGAGAATAGTGTGCGCAGTAGCCGCACGTGCATCAGCAAAGTAGTGCCAAGCGTGCGCCTGTGTCATAAGTAAAGGGCCGGCTGGCTTGACCGTTAAAGGGTGCTGTAACCCCCAAAGTACACTCCAGTCCAAACCAAAAAAAAAATTATTTTCTGTGTTTGTGAATTGTGTGCGCAGTAGCCGCACGTGAATCAACAAAGTAGTGCCAAGCGTGCGCCTGTGTCATAAGTAAAGGGCCGGCTGGCTTGACCGTTAAAGGGTGCTGTAACCCCCAAAGTACACTCCAGTCCAAACCAAAAAAAAAAATATTTTCTGTGTTTGTGAATTGTGTGCGCAGTAGCCGCACGTGCATCAACAAAGTAGTGCCAAGCGTGCGCCTGTGTCATAAGTAAAGGGCCGGCTGGCTTGACCGATAAAGGGTGCTGTATTCCCCAAAGTACACTCCAAACCAAAAAAATATATATTTTCTGTGTTTGTGAATTGTGTGCGCAGTAGCCGCACGTGCATCAACAAAGTAGTGCCAAGCGTGCGCCTGAGTCATAAGTAAAGGGCCAGCTGGCTTGACCGTTAAAGGGTGCTGTAACTCCCAAAGTACACTACAGTCCAAACCAAAAAAAAATTATTTTCTGTGTTTGTGAATTGTGTGCGCAGTAGCCACACGTGCATCAACAAAGTAGTGCCAAGCATGCGCCTGTGTCACAAGTAAAGGGCCAGCTGGCTTGACCGTTAAAGGGTGCTGTAACCCCCAAAGTACACTCCAGTCCAAACCAAAAAAAAAATTATTTTCTGTGTTTGTGAATTGTGTGTGCAGTAGCCGCACGTGCATCAACAAAGTAGTGCCAAGCGTGCGCCTGTGTCATAAGTAAAGGGCCAGCTGGCTTGACCGTTAAAGGGTGCTGTAACTCCCAAAGTACACTACAGTCCAAACCAAAAAAAAATAAATTTCTATTTGTGAATTGTGTGCGCAGTAGCCGCACGTGCATCAACAAAGTAGAACCAAGCATGCGCCTGTGTCATAAGTAAAGGGCCAGCTGGCTTGACCGTTAAAGGGTGCTGTATCCCCCAAAGTACACTCCAGCAAACCAAAAAAAAAATTATTTTCTGTGTTTGTGAATTGTGTGCACAGTAGCCGCACGTGCATCAACAAAGTAGTGCCAAGCGTGCGCCTGTGTCATAAGTTAAGGGCCGGCTGGCTTGACCGTTAAACGGTGCTGTAACCCCCAAAGTACACTCCAAACCAAATAACAAAATATTTTTTCTGTGTTTGTGAATTGTGTGCGCTGTAGCCGCACGTGCATCAACAAAGTAGTGCCAAGTGTGCGCCTGTGTCATAAGTAAAGGGCCGGCTGGCTTGACCGTTAAAGGGTGCTGTAACTCCCAAAGTACACTCCAGTCCAAACCAAAAAAAAATGATTTTCTGTGTTTGTGAATTGTGTGCACAGTAGCCGCACGTGCATCAACAAAGTAGTGCCAAGCGTGCGCCTGTGTCATAAGTTAAGGGCCGGCTGGCTTGACCGTTAAAGGGTGCTGTAACCCCCAAAGTACTCTCCAGTCCAAACCAAAAAAAAATTATTTTCTATGTTAGTGAATTGTGTGCGCAGTAGCCGCACGTGCACCAACAAATTAGTGCCAAGCGTGCGCCTGTGTCATAAGTAAAGGGCCAGCTGGCTTGACCGTTAAAGGGTGCTGTAACCTCCAAAGTACACTCCAGTCCAAACCAAAAAAAAATATATTTTCTACTTGTGAATTGTGTGCGCAGTAGCCGCACGTGCATCAACAAAGTAGTGCCAAACGTGCACCTGTGTCATAAGTTAAAGGCCGGCTGGCTTGACCGTTAAAGGGTGCTGTAGCCCCCAAAGTACACTCCAAACCAAATAACAAAATATTTTTTCTGTGTTTGTGAATTGTGTGTGCAGTAGCCGCACGTGCGTCAACAAAGTAGTGCCAAGCGCGCGCCTGTGTCATAAGTAAAGGGCCGGCTGGCTTGACCATTAAAGGGTGCTGTAACCCCCAAAGTACACTCTAAACCAAATAACAAAATATTTTTTCTGTGTTTGTGAATTGTGTGCGCAGTAGCTGCACGTGCATCAACAAAGTAGTGCCAAGCGTGCACCTGTGTCATAAGTAAAGGGCCGGCTGGCTTGACCATTAAAGGGTGCTATAACCCCCAAAGTACACTCCAGTCTAAACCAAAAAAAAAATATTTTCTGTGTTTGTGAATTGTGTGCGCAGTAGCCGCACGTGCTTCAACAAAGTAGTGCCAAGCGTGCGCCTGTGTCATAAGTAAAGGGCCGGCTGGCTTGACCGTTAAAGGGTGCTGTAACCCCAAAAGTACATTCCAGTCCAAACAAAAAAAAAAATATTTTTTCTGTGTTTGTGAATTGTGTGCGCAGTAGCCGCACGTGCATCAACAAAGTAGTGCCAAGCGTGCGCCTGTGTCATAAGTAAAGGGCCGGCTGGCTTGACCGTTAAAGGGTGCTGTAAACCCCAAAGTACACTCCAGTCCAAACCAAAAAAAAAATTATTTTCTGTGTTTGTGAATTGTGTGCGCAGTAGCAGCACGTGCATCAACAAAGTAGTGCCATGCGTGCGCCTGTGTCATAAGTAAAGGGCCGGCTGGCTTGACAATTAAAGGGTGCTGTAACCCCCAAAGTACACTCCAGTCCAAACCAAAAAAAAAAATATTTTCTGTGTTAGTGAATTGTGTGCGCAGTAGCCGCACATGCATCAACAAAGTAGTGCCAAGCGTGCGCCTGTGTCATAAGTAAAGGGCCGGCTGACTTGACCGTTAAAGGGTGCTGTAACCCCCAAAGTACACTCCAAACCAAAAAAATATATATTTTTTGAGTTCGTGAATTGTGTGCGCAGTAGCCGCATGTGCATCAACAAAGTAGTGCCAAGCGTGCGCCTGTGTCATAAGTAAAGGGCCGGCTGGCTTGACCATTAATGGGTGCTGTAACACCCAAAGTACACTCCAGTCCAAACCAAAAAAAAAAATATTTTCTGTGTTTGTGAATTGTGTGCGCAGTAGCTGCACGTGCATCAACAAAGTAGTGCCAAGCGTGCGCCTGTGTCATAAGTAAAGGGCCGGCTGGCTTGACCATTAAAGGGTGCTGTAACCCCCAAAGTACACTCCAGTCCAAACCAAAAAAATATATATTTTCTGGGTTTGTGAATTGTGTGTGCAGTAGCCGCACGTGCGTCAACAAAGTAGTGCCAAGCGTGCGCCTGTGTCATAAGTAAAGGGCCGGCTGGCTTGACCATTAAAGGGTGCTGTAACCCCCAAAGTACACTCCAAACCAAATAACAAAATATATTTTCTGTGTTTGTGAATTGTGTGCGCAGTAGCCGCACGTGCATCAACAAAGTAGTGCCAAGTGTGCACCTGTGTCATAAGTAAAGGGCCGGCTGGCTTGACCATTAAAGGGTGCTGTAACCCCCAAAGTACACTCCAGTTCAAACCAAATAAGAAAATATTTTCTGTGTTTGTGAATTGTGTGCGCAGTAGCAGCACGTGCATCAACAAAGTAGTGCCAAGCATGCGCCTGTGTCATAAGTAAAGGGCCGGCTCGCTTGACCATTAATGGGTGCTGTAACCCCCAAAGTACACTTCAGTCCAAACCAAAAAAAAAATATTTTCTGTGTTTGTGAATTGTGTGCGCAGTAGCCGCACGTGCATCAACAAAGTAGTGCCAAGCGTGCGCCTGTGTCATAAGTAAAGGGACAGCTGGCTTGACCGTTAAAGGGTGCTGTAACCCCCAAAGGACACTCCAGTCCAAACCAAAAAAAAAAATATTTTCTGTGTTTGTGAATTGTGTGCGCGGTTGCCGCACGTGCATCAACAAAGTGGTGCCAAGCGTGCACCTGTGTCATAAGTAAAGGGCCAGCTGGCCTGACCGTTAAAGGGTGCTGTAACCCCCAAAGTACACTCCAAACCCAAAAAAAAAATATTTTCTGTGTTTGTGAATTGTGTGCGCAGTAGCCGCACGTGCATCAACAAAGTAGTGCCAAGCGTGCGCCTGTGTCAAAAGTAAAGGGCCAGCTAGCTTGACCGTTAAAGGGTGCTGTAACCCCCAAAGTACACTCCAGTCCAAACCAAAAATAATATATTTTTTCTGTGTTTGTGAATTGTGTGCGCAGTAGCCGCACGTGCATCAGCAAAGTAGTGCCAAGCGTGCGCCTGTGTCATAAGTAAAGGGCCAGCTGGCTTGACCATTAAAGGGTGCTGTATCCCCCAAAGTACACTCCAGTCCAAACCAAAAAAAAATTATTTTCTGTGTTTGTGAATTGTGTGCGCAGTAGCCGCACTTGCATCAACAAAGAAGTGCCAAGCGTGCGCCTGTGTCCTAAGTAAAGGGCCGGCTGGCTTGACCGTTAAAGGGTGCTGTAACCCTCAAAGTACACTCCAGTCCAAACCAAAAAAAAAAATATTTTCTGTGTTTGTGAATTGTGTGCGCAGTAGCCGCACGTGCATCAACAAAGTAGTGCCAAGCGTGCGCCTGTGTCATAAGTAAAGGGCCGGCTGGCTTGACCGTTAAAGGGTGCTGTATTCCCCAAAGTACACTCCAAACCAAAAATATATATATTTTCTGTGTTTGTGAATTGTGTGCGCAGTAGCCGCACGTGCATCAACAAAGTAGTGCCAAGCGTGCGCCTGTGTCATAAGTAAAGGGCCGGCTGGCTTGACCATTAAAGGGTGCTGTAACTCCCAAAGTACACTACAGTCCAAACCAAAAAAAAAATTATTTTCTGTGTTTGTGAATTGTGTGCGCAGTAGCCACACGTGCATCAACAAATTAGTGCCAAGCATGCGCCTGTGTCATAAGTAAAGGGCCGGCTGGCTTGACCGTTAAAGGGTGCTGTAACCCCCAAAGTACACTCCAGTCCAAACCAAATAAAAAAATATTTTCTGTGTTTGTGAATTGTGTGCGCAGTACCCGCACGTGCATCAACAAAGTAGTGCCAAGCGTGCACCTGTGTCATAAGTAAAGGGCCGGCTGGCTTGACCGTTAAAGGGTGCTGTAACTCCCAAAGTACACTCCAGTCCAAACCAAAAAAAAAAATATTTTCTGTGTTTGTGAATTGTGTGCGCAGTAGCCGCACGTGCATCAACAAAGTAGTGCCAAGCGTGCGCCTGTGTCATAAGTAAAGGGCCGGCTGGCTTGACCATTAAAGGGTGCTGTAACCCCCAAAGTACACTCCAGTCCAAACCAAAAAAATATATATTTTCTGTTTGTGAATTGTGTGTGCAGTAGCCGCACGTGCGTCAACAAAGTAGTGCCAAGCGTGCGCCTGTGTCATAAGTAAAGGGCCGGCTGGCTTGACTATTAAAGGATGCTGTAACCCCCAAAGTACACTCCAAACCAAATAACAAAATATTTTTTCTGATTTTGTGAATTGTGTGCGCAGTAGCCGAACGTGCATCAACAAAGTAGTGCCAAGTGTGCGCCTGTGTCATAAGTAAAGGGCCGGCTGGCTTGACCGTTAAAGGGTGCTGTAACCCCCAAAGTACACTCCAGTTCAAACCAAATAAAAAAATATTTTCTGTGTTTGTGAATTGTGTGCGCAGTAGCAGCACGTGCATCAACAAAGTAGTGCCAAGCATGCGCCTGTGTCATAAGTAAAGGGCCGGCTCGCTTGACCATTAAAGCGTGCTGTAATCCCCAAAGTACACTTCAGTCCAAACCAAAAAAAAAATATTTTCTGTGTTTGTGAATTGTGTGCGCAGTAGCCGCACGTGCATCAACAAAGTAGTGCCAAGCGTGCGCCTGTGTCATAAGTAAAGGGCCGGCTGGCTTGACCATTAAAGGGTGCTGTAACCCCCAAAGGACACTCCAGTCCAAACCAAAAAAATATATATTTTCTGTGTTTGTGAATTGTGTGCGCAGTTGCCGCACGTGCATCAACAAAGTAGTGCCAAGCGTGCGCCTGTGTCATAAGTAAAGGTCCGGCTGGCCTGACCGTTAAAGGGTGCTGTAACCCCCAAAGTACACTCCAAACCTAAAAAAAAAATATTTTCTGTGTTTGTGAATTGTGTGCGCAGTAGCCGCACGTGCATCAACAAAGTAGTGCCAAGCGTGCGCCTGTGACATAAGTAAAGGGCCAGCTGGCTTGACCATTAAAGGGTGCTGTAACCCCCAAAGTACACTCCAGTTCAAACCAAATAAGAAAATATTTTCTGTGTTTGTGAATTGTGTGCGCAGTAGCAGCACGTGCATCAACAAAGTAGTGCCAAGCATGCGCCTGTGTCATAAGTAAAGGGCCGGCTCGCTTGACCATTAATGGGTGCTGTAACCCCCAAAGTACACTTCAGTCCAAACCAAAAAAAAAATATTTTCTGTGTTTGTGAATTGTGTGCGCAGTAGCCGCACGTGCATCAACAAAGTAGTGCCAAGCGTGCGCCTGTGTCATAAGTAAAGGGACAGCTGGCTTGACCGTTAAAGGGTGCTGTAACCCCCAAAGGACACTCCAGTCCAAACCAAAAAAAAAAATATTTTCTGTGTTTGTGAATTGTGTGCGCGGTTGCCGCACGTGCATCAACAAAGTGGTGCCAAGCGTGCACCTGTGTCATAAGTAAAGGGCCAGCTGGCCTGACCGTTAAAGGGTGCTGTAACCCCCAAAGTACACTCCAAACCCAAAAAAAAAATATTTTCTGTGTTTGTGAATTGTGTGCGCAGTAGCCGCACGTGCATCAACAAAGTAGTGCCAAGCGTGCGCCTGTGTCAAAAGTAAAGGGCCAGCTAGCTTGACCGTTAAAGGGTGCTGTAACCCCCAAAGTACACTCCAGTCCAAACCAAAAATAATATATTTTTTCTGTGTTTGTGAATTGTGTGCGCAGTAGCCGCACGTGCATCAGCAAAGTAGTGCCAAGCGTGCGCCTGTGTCATAAGTAAAGGGCCAGCTGGCTTGACCATTAAAGGGTGCTGTATCCCCCAAAGTACACTCCAGTCCAAACCAAAAAAAAATTATTTTCTGTGTTTGTGAATTGTGTGCGCAGTAGCCGCACTTGCATCAACAAAGAAGTGCCAAGCGTGCGCCTGTGTCCTAAGTAAAGGGCCGGCTGGCTTGACCGTTAAAGGGTGCTGTAACCCTCAAAGTACACTCCAGTCCAAACCAAAAAAAAAAATATTTTCTGTGTTTGTGAATTGTGTGCGCAGTAGCCGCACGTGCATCAACAAAGTAGTGCCAAGCGTGCGCCTGTGTCATAAGTAAAGGGCCGGCTGGCTTGACCGTTAAAGGGTGCTGTATTCCCCAAAGTACACTCCAAACCAAAAATATATATATTTTCTGTGTTTGTGAATTGTGTGCGCAGTAGCCGCACGTGCATCAACAAAGTAGTGCCAAGCGTGCGCCTGTGTCATAAGTAAAGGGCCGGCTGGCTTGACCATTAAAGGGTGCTGTAACTCCCAAAGTACACTACAGTCCAAACCAAAAAAAAAATTATTTTCTGTGTTTGTGAATTGTGTGCGCAGTAGCCACACGTGCATCAACAAATTAGTGCCAAGCATGCGCCTGTGTCATAAGTAAAGGGCCGGCTGGCTTGACCGTTAAAGGGTGCTGTAACCCCCAAAGTACACTCCAGTCCAAACCAAATAAAAAAATATTTTCTGTGTTTGTGAATTGTGTGCGCAGTACCCGCACGTGCATCAACAAAGTAGTGCCAAGCGTGCACCTGTGTCATAAGTAAAGGGCCGGCTGGCTTGACCGTTAAAGGGTGCTGTAACTCCCAAAGTACACTCCAGTCCAAACCAAAAAAAAAAATATTTTCTGTGTTTGTGAATTGTGTGCGCAGTAGCCGCACGTGCATCAACAAAGTAGTGCCAAGCGTGCGCCTGTGTCATAAGTAAAGGGCCGGCTGGCTTGACCATTAAAGGGTGCTGTAACCCCCAAAGTACACTCCAGTCCAAACCAAAAAAATATATATTTTCTGTTTGTGAATTGTGTGTGCAGTAGCCGCACGTGCGTCAACAAAGTAGTGCCAAGCGTGCGCCTGTGTCATAAGTAAAGGGCCGGCTGGCTTGACTATTAAAGGATGCTGTAACCCCCAAAGTACACTCCAAACCAAATAACAAAATATTTTTTCTGATTTTGTGAATTGTGTGCGCAGTAGCCGAACGTGCATCAACAAAGTAGTGCCAAGTGTGCGCCTGTGTCATAAGTAAAGGGCCGGCTGGCTTGACCGTTAAAGGGTGCTGTAACCCCCAAAGTACACTCCAGTTCAAACCAAATAAAAAAATATTTTCTGTGTTTGTGAATTGTGTGCGCAGTAGCAGCACGTGCATCAACAAAGTAGTGCCAAGCATGCGCCTGTGTCATAAGTAAAGGGCCGGCTCGCTTGACCATTAAAGCGTGCTGTAATCCCCAAAGTACACTTCAGTCCAAACCAAAAAAAAAATATTTTCTGTGTTTGTGAATTGTGTGCGCAGTAGCCGCACGTGCATCAACAAAGTAGTGCCAAGCGTGCGCCTGTGTCATAAGTAAAGGGCCGGCTGGCTTGACCATTAAAGGGTGCTGTAACCCCCAAAGGACACTCCAGTCCAAACCAAAAAAATATATATTTTCTGTGTTTGTGAATTGTGTGCGCAGTTGCCGCACGTGCATCAACAAAGTAGTGCCAAGCGTGCGCCTGTGTCATAAGTAAAGGTCCGGCTGGCCTGACCGTTAAAGGGTGCTGTAACCCCCAAAGTACACTCCAAACCTAAAAAAAAAATATTTTCTGTGTTTGTGAATTGTGTGCGCAGTAGCCGCACGTGCATCAACAAAGTAGTGCCAAGCGTGCGCCTGTGACATAAGTAAAGGGCCAGCTGGCTTGACCGTTAAAGGGTGCTGTAACCCCCAAAGTACACTCCAGTCCAAACCCCCAAAAAAAATATTTTCTGTGTTTGTGAATTGTGTGCGCAGTAGCCGCACGTGCATCAACAAAGTAGTGCCAAGCGTACGCCTGTGTCAAAAGTAAAGGGCCAGCTGGCTTGACCGTTAAAGGGTGCTGTAACCCCCAAAGTACACTCCAGTCCAAACCAAAAAAAAAATATTTTTTCTGTGTTTGTGAATTGTGTGCGCAGTAGATGAACGTGCATCAGCAAAGTAGTGCCAAGCGTGCGCCTGTGTCAAAAGTAAAGGGCCAGCTGGCTTGACCGTTAAAGGTTGCTGTAACCCCCAAAGTTCACTCCAGTCCAAACCAAAAAAAAAATATTTTTTCTGTGTTTGAGAATTGTGTGCGCAGTAGCCGCACGTGCATCAGCAAAGTAGTGCCAAGCGTGCGCCTGTGTCATAAGTAAAGGGCCGGCTGGCTTGACCGTTAAAGGGTGCTGTAACCCCCAAAGTACACTCCAGTCCAAACCAAAAAAAAAATTATTTTCTGTGTTTCTGAATTGTGTGCGCAGTAGCCGCACGTGCATCAACAAAGTAGTGCCAAGCGTGCGCCTGTGTCATAAGTAAAGGGCCGGCTGGCTTGACCGTTAAAGGGTGCTGTAACCCCCAAAGTACACTCCAGTCCAAACCAAAAAAAAAAATATTTTCTGTGTTTGTGAATTGTGTGCGCAGTAGCCGCACGTGCATCAACAAAGTAGTGCCAAGCGTGCGCCTGTGTCATAAGTAAAGGGCCGGCTGGCTTGACCGTTAAAGGGTGCTGTATTCCCCAAAGTACACTCCAAACCAAAAAAATATATATTTTCTGTGTTTGTGAATTGTGTGCGCAGTAGCCGCACGTGCATCAACAAAGTAGTGCCAAGCGTGCGCCTGTGTCATAAGTAAAGGGCCAGCTGGCTTGACCGTTAAAGGGTGCTGTAACTCCCAAAGTACACTACAGTCCAAACCAAAAAAAAATTATTTTCTGTGTTTGTGAATTGTGTGCGCAGTAGCCACACGTGCATCAACAAAGTAGTGCCAAGCATGCGCCTGTGTCACAAGTAAAGGGCCGGCTGGCTTGACCGTTAAAGGGTGCTGTAACCCCCAAAGTACACTCCAGTCCAAACCAAAAAAAAATAAATTTCTATTTGTGAATTGTGTGCGCAGTAGCCGCACGTGCATCAACAAAGTAGAGCCAAGCATGCGCCTGTGTCATAAGTAAAGGGCCGGCTGGCTTGACCGTTAAAGGGTGCTGTATCCCCCAAAGTACAATCCAGTCCAAACCAAAAAAAAAATTATTTTCTGTGTTTGTGAATTGTGTGCACAGTAGCCGCACGTGCATCAACAAAGTAGTGCCAAGCGTGCGCCTGTGTCATAAGTTAAGGGCCGGCTGGCTTGACCGTTAAAGGGTGCTGTAACCCCCAAAGTACACTCCAAACCAAATAACAAAATATTTTTTCTGTGTTTGTGAATTGTGTGCGCTGTAGCCGCACGTGCATCAACAAAGTAGTGCCAAGTGTGCGCCTGTGTCATAAGTAAAGGGCCGGCTGGCTTGACCGTTAAAGGGTGCTGTAACTCCCAAAGTACACTCCAGTCCAAACCAAAAAAAAAATTATTTTCTGTGTTTGTGAATTGTGTGCACAGTAGCCGCACGTGCATCAACAAAGTAGTGCCAAGCGTGCGCCTGTGTCATAAGTTAAGGGCCGGCTGGCTTGACCGTTAAAGGGTGCTGTAACCCCCAAAGTACTCTCCAGTCCAAACCAAAAAAAAATTATTTTCTGTGTTTGTGAATTGTGTGCGCAGTAGCCGCACGTGCATCAACAAATTAGTGCCAAGCGTGCGCCTGTGTCATAAGTAAAGGGCCAGCTGGCTTGACCGTTAAAGGGTGCTGTAACCTCCAAAGTACACTCCAGTCCAAACCAAAAAAAAAAATATTTTCTATTTGAGAATTGTGTGCGCAGTAGCCGCACGTGCATCAACAAAGTAGTGCCAAGCGTGCACCTGTGTCATAAGTAAAGGGCCGGCTGGCTTGACCGTTAAAGGGTGCTGTATTCCCCAAAGTACACTCCAAACCAAAAAAATATATATTTTCTGTGTTTGTGAATTGTGTGCGCAGTAGCCGCACGTGCATCAACAAAGTAGTGCCAAGCGTGCGCCTGTGTCATAAGTAAAGGGCCAGCTGGCTTGACCGTTAAAGGGTGCTGTAACTCCCAAAGTACACTACAGTCCAAACCAAAAAAAAATTATTTTCTGTGTTTGTGAATTGTGTGCGCAGTAGCCACACGTGCATCAACAAAGTAGTGCCAAGCATGCGCCTGTGTCACAAGTAAAGGGCCGGCTGGCTTGACCGTTAAAGGGTGCTGTAACCCCCAAAGTACACTCCAGTCCAAACCAAAAAAAAATAAATTTCTATTTGTGAATTGTGTGCGCAGTAGCCGCACGTGCATCAACAAAGTAGAGCCAAGCATGCGCCTGTGTCATAAGTAAAGGGCCGGCTGGCTTGACCGTTAAAGGGTGCTGTATCCCCCAAAGTACAATCCAGTCCAAACCAAAAAAAAAATTATTTTCTGTGTTTGTGAATTGTGTGCACAGTAGCCGCACGTGCATCAACAAAGTAGTGCCAAGCGTGCGCCTGTGTCATAAGTTAAGGGCCGGCTGGCTTGACCGTTAAAGGGTGCTGTAACCCCCAAAGTACACTCCAAACCAAATAACAAAATATTTTTTCTGTGTTTGTGAATTGTGTGCGCTGTAGCCGCACGTGCATCAACAAAGTAGTGCCAAGTGTGCGCCTGTGTCATAAGTAAAGGGCCGGCTGGCTTGACCGTTAAAGGGTGCTGTAACTCCCAAAGTACACTCCAGTCCAAACCAAAAAAAAAATTATTTTCTGTGTTTGTGAATTGTGTGCACAGTAGCCGCACGTGCATCAACAAAGTAGTGCCAAGCGTGCGCCTGTGTCATAAGTTAAGGGCCGGCTGGCTTGACCGTTAAAGGGTGCTGTAACCCCCAAAGTACTCTCCAGTCCAAACCATAAAAAAATTATTTTCTGTGTTTGTGAATTGTGTGCCCAGTAGCCGCACGTGCATCAACAAATTAGTGCCAAGCGTGCGCCTGTGTCATAAGTAAAGGGCCAGCTGGCTTGACCGTTAAAGGGTGCTGTAACCTCCAAAGTACACTCCAGTCCAAACCAAAAAAAAAAATATTTTCTATTTGTGAATTGTGTGCGCAGTAGCCGCACGTGCATCAACAAAGTAGTGCCAAGCGTGCACCTGTGTCATAAGTTAAGGGCCGGCTGGCTTGACCATTAAAGGGTGCTGTAGCCCCCAAAGTACACTCCAAACCAAATAACAAAATATTTTTTCTGTGTTTGTGAATTGTGTGTGCAGTAGCCGCACGTGCGTCAACAAAGTAGTGCCAAGCGCGCGCCTGTGTCATAAGTAAAGGGCCGGCTGGCTTGACCATTAAAGGGTGCTGTAACCCCCAAAGTACACTCTAAACCAATTAACAAAATATTTTTTCTGTGTTTGTGAATTGTGTGCGCAGTAGCTGCACGTGCATCAACAAAGTAGTGCCAAGCGTGCGCCTGTGTCATAAGTAAAGGGCCGGCTGGCTTGACCATTAAAGGGTGCTATAACCCCCAAAGTACACTCCAGTCTAAACCAAAAAAAAAATATTTTCTGTGTTTGTGAATTGTGTGCGCAGTAGCAGCACGTGCTTCGACAAAGTAGTGCCAAGCGTGCGCCTGTGTCATAAGTAAAGGGCCGGCTGGCTTGACCGTTAAAGGGTGCTGTAACCCCCAAAGTATCCAAACAAAAAAAAAATATTTTTTCTGTGTTTGTGAATTGTGTGCGCAGTAGCCGCACGTGCATCAACAAAGTAGTGCCATGCGTGCGCCTGTGTCATAAGCAAAGGGCCAGCTGGCTTGACCATTAAAGGGTGCTGTAACCCCCAAAGTACACTCCAGTCCAAACCAAAAAAAAAATTATTTTCTGTGTTTGTGAATTGTGTGCGCAGTAGCAGCACGTGCATCAACAAAGTAGTGCCATGCGTGCGCCTGTGTCATAAGTAAAGGGCCGGCTGGCTTGACAATTAAAGGGTGCTGTAACCCCCAAAGTACACTCCAGTCCAAACCAAAAAAAAAAATATTTTCTGTGTTAGTGAATTGTGTGCGCAGTAGCCGCACATGCATCAACAAAGTAGTGCCAAGCGTGCGCCTGTGTCATAAGTAAAGGGCCGGCTGGCTTGACCGTTAAAGGGTGCTGTAACCCCCAAAGTACACTCCAAACCAAAAAAATATATATTTTTTGAGTTTGTGAATTGTTGTGCGCAGTAGCCGCATGTGCATCAACAAAGTAGTGCCAAGCGTGCGCCTGTGTCATAAGTAAAGGGCCGGCTGGCTTGACCATTAATGGGTGCTGTAACACCCAAAGTACACTCCAGTCCAAACCAAAAAAAAAAATATTTTCTGTGTTTGTGAATTGTGTGCGCAGTAGCTGCACGTGCATCAACAAAGTAGTGCCAAGCGTGCGCCTGTGTCATAAGTAAAGGGCCGGCTGGCTTGACCATTAAAGGGTGCTGTAACCCCCAAAGTACACTCCAGTCCAAACCAAAAAAATATATATTTTCTGTGTTTGTGAATTGTGTGTGCAGTAGCCGCACGTGCGTCAACAAAGTAGTGCCAAGCGTGCGCCTGTGTCATAAGTAAAGGGCCGGCTGGCTTGACCATTAAAGGGTGCTGTAACCCCCAAAGTACACTCCAAACCAAATAACAAAATATTTTTTCTGTGTTTGTGAATTGTGTGCGCAGTAGCCGCACGTGCATCAACAAAGTAGTGCCAAGTGTGCACCTGTGTCATAAGTAAAGGGCCGGCTGGCTTGAACATTAAAGGGTGCTGTAACCCCAAAGTACACTCCAGTTCAAACCAAATAAGAAAATATTTTCTGTGTTTGTGAATTGTGTGCGCAGTAGCAGCACGTGCATCAACAAAGTAGTGCCAAGCATGCGCCTGTGTCATAAGTAAAGGGCCGGCTCGCTTGACCATTAAAGGGTGCTGTAACCCCCAAAGTACACTTCAGTCCAAACCAAAAAAAAATATTTTCTGTGTTTGTGAATTGTTGTGCGCAGTAGCCGCACGTGCATCAACAAAGTAGTGCCAAGCGTGCGCCTGTGTCATAAGTAAAGGGCCAGCTGGCTTGACCATTAAAGGGTGCTGTAACCCCCAAAGGACACTCCAGTCCAAACCAAAAAAAAAATATTTTCTGTGTTTGTGAATTGTGTGCGCGGTTGCCGCAAGTGCATCAACAAAGTGGTGCCAAGCGTGCACCTGTGTCATAAGTAAAGGGCCGGCTGGCCTGACCGTTAAACGGTGCTGTAACCCCCAAAGTACACTCCAAACCTAAAAAAAAAATATTTTCTGTGTTTGTGAATTGTGTGCGCAGTAGCCGCACGTGCATCAACAAAGTAGTGCCAAGCGTGCGCCTGTGACATAAGTAAAGGGCCAGCTGGCTTGACCGTTAAAGGGTGCTGTAACCCCCAAAGTACACTCCAGTCCAAACCCCAAAAAAAAATATTTTCTGTGTTTGTGAATTGTGTGCGCAGTAGCCGCACGTGCATCAACAAAGTAGTGCCAAGCGTGCGCCTGTGTCAAAAGTAAAGGGCCAGCTGGCTTGACCGTTAAAGGGTGCTGTAACCCCAAAGTACACTCCAGTCCAAACCAAAAATAATATATTTTTTCTGTGTTTGTGAATTGTGTGCGCAGTAGCCGCACGTGCATCAGCAAAGTAGTGCCAAGCGTGCGCCTGTGTCATAAGTAAAGGGGCCGGCTGGCTTGACCGTTTAAAGGGTGCTGTATCCCCCAAAGTACACTCCAGTCCAAACCAAAAAAAAAATATTTTCTGTGTTTGTGAATTGTGTGCGCAGTAGCCGCACGTGCATCAACAAAAAAGTGCCAAGCGTGCGCCTGTGTCCTAAGTAAAGGGCCGGCTGGCTTGACCGTTAAAGGGTGCTGTAACCCCCAAAGTACACTCCAGTCCAAACCAAAAAAAAAAATATTTTCTGTGTTTGTGAATTGTGTGCGCAGTAGCCGCACGTGCATCAACAAAGTAGTGCCAAGCGTGCGCCTGTGTCATAAGTAAAGGGCCGGCTGGCATGACCGTTAAAGGGTGCTGTATTCCCCAAAGTACACTCCAAACCAAAAAAATATATATTTTCGGTGTTTGTGAATTGTGTGCGCAGTAGCCGCACGTGCATCAATAAAGTAGTGCCAAGCGTGCACCTGTCTCATAAGTAAAGGGCCGGCTGGCTTGACTGTTAAAGGGTGCTGTAACCCTCAAAGTACATTCCAGTCCAAACCAAAAAAAAAAAAATTTCTATTTGTGAATTGTGTGCGCAGTTTGCCGCTCGTGCATCAACAAAGTAGTGCCAAGCGTGCGCCTGTGTCATAAGTAAAGGGCCGGCTGGCTTGACCATTAAAGGGTGCTGTAACCCCCAAAGTACACTCCAAACCAAATAACAAAATATTTTTTCTGTGTTTGTGAATTGTGTGCGCTGTAGCCGCACGTGCATCAACAAAGTAGTGCCAAGTGTACGCCTGTGTCATAAGTAAAGGGCCGGCTGGCTTGACCGTTAAAGGGTGCTGTAACTCCCAAAGTACACTCCAGTCCAAACCAAAAAAAAAATTATTTTCTGTGTTTGTGAATTGTGTGCACAGTAACCGCACGTGCATCAACAAAGTAGTGCCAAGCGTGCGCCTGTGTCATAAGTTAAGGGCCGGCTGGCTTGACCGTTAAAGGGTGCTGTAACCCCCAAAGTACTCTCCAGTCCAAACCAAAAAAAAATTATTTTCTGTGTTTGTGAATTGTGTGCGCAGTAGCCGCACGTGCATCAACAAAGTAGTGCCAAGAGTGCACCTGTGTCATAAGTTAAAGGCAAGCTGGCTTGACCGTTAAAGGGTGCTGTAGCCCCCAAAGTACACTCCAAACCACATAACAAAATATTTTTTCTGTGTTTGTGAATTGTGTGAGCAGTAGCCGCACGTGCATCAACAAAGTAGTGCCAAGTGTGCGCCTGTGTCATAAGTAAAGGGCCGGCTGGCTTGACCATTAAAAGGTGCTGTAACCCCAAAGTACACTCCAGTCTAAACCAAAAAAAATAATATTTTCTGTGTTTGTGAATTGTGTGCGCAGTAGCCGCACGTGCATCAACAAAGTAGTGCCAAGCGTGCGCCTGTGTCATAAGTAAAGGGCAGGCTGGCTTGACCGTTCAAGGGTGCTGTAACCCCCAAAGTAGACTCCAGTCCAAACCAAAAAAAAAATATTTTTTCTGTGTTTGTGAATTGTGTGCGCAGTAGCCGCACGTGCATCAAAAAAGTAGTGCCAAGCATCCGCCTGTGTCATAAGTAAAGGGCTGGCTGGCTTGACCGTTAAAGGGTGCTGTAACCCCCAAAGTACACTCCAAACCAAGTAACAAAATTTTTTTCTGTGTTTGTGAATTGTGTGCGCAGTAGCCGCACGTGCATCAACAAAGTAGTGCCAAGCGTGCGCCTGTGTCATAAGTAAAGGGCCGGCTGGATTGACCGTTAAAGGGTGCTGTAACCCCCAAAGTACACTCCAGTTCAAACCAAAAAAAATAATATTTTCTGTGCTTCTGAATTGTGTGCGCAGTAGCCGCACGTGCATCACAAAGTAGTGCCAAGGGTGCGCCTGTGTCATAAGTAAAGGGCCGGCTGGCTTGAACGTTAAAGGGTGCTGTAACCCCCAAAGTACACTCCAGTCAAAACCAAATAAAAAAATATTTTCTGTGTTTGTGAATTGTGTGCGCAGTTGCCACACGTGCATCAACAAAGTAGTGCCAAGCGTGCGCCTGTGTCATAAGTAAAGGGCCGGCTGGCCCTGACCGTTAAAGGGTGCTGTAACCCCCAAAGTACACTCCAGTCCAAACCAAAAAAATATATATTTTCTGGGTTTTTATGTGCGCAGTAGCCGCATGTGCATCAACAAAGTAGTGCCAAGCGTGCGCCTGTGACATAAGTAAAGGGCCAGCTGGCTTGACCATTAAAGGGTGCTGTAACCCCCAAAGTACACTCCACTCCAAACCCAAAAAAAAAATATTTTCTGTGTTTGTGAATTGTGTGCGCAATAGCCGCACGTGCATCAGCAAAGTAGTGCCAAGCGATGCGCCTGTGTCATAAGTAAAGGGCCGGCTGGCTTGACCGTTATAGGGTGCTGTAACCCCCAAAGTACACTCCAGTCCAAACCAAAAAAAAAAATATTTTCTGTGTTTGTGAATTGTGTGCGCAGTAGCCGCACGTGCATCAACAAAGTAGTGCCAAGCGTGCACCTGTCTCATAAGTAAAGGGCCGGCTGGCTTGACCGTTAAAGGGTGCTGTAACCCCCAAAGTACATTCCAGTCCAAACCAAAAAAAAATAAAATTTCTATTTGTGAATTGTGTGCGCAGTAGCCGCACGTGCATCAACAAAGTAGTGCCAAGCGTGCACCTGTCTCATAAGTAAAGGGCCGGCTGGCTTGACCGTTAAAGGGTGCTGTAACCCCCAAAGTACATTCCAGTCCAAACCAAAAAAAAATAAAATTTCTATTTGTGAATTGTGTGCGCAGTAGCGGCACGTGCATCAACAAAGTAGTGCCAAGAGTGCACCTGTGTCATAAGTTAAAGGCCAGCTGGCTTGACCGTTAAAGGGTGCTGTAGCCCCCAAAGTACACTCCAAACCAAATAACAAAATATTTTTTCAGTGTTTGTGAATTGTGTGAGCAGTAGCCGCACGTGCATCAACAAAGTAGTGCCAAGTGTGCGCCTGTGTCATAAGTAAAGGGCCGGCTGGCTTGACCATTAAAGGGTGCTGTAACCCCCAAAGTACACTCCAGTCTAAACCAAAAAAAATAATATTTTCTGTGTTTGTGAATTGTGTGCGCAGTAGCCGCACGTGCATCAACAAAGTAGTGCCAAGCGTGCGCCTGTGTCATAAGTAAAGGGCATGCTGGCTTGACCATTAAAGGGTGCTGTAACCCCCAAAGTAGACTCCAGTCCAAACCAAAAAAAAAATATTTTTTCTGTGTTTGTGAATTGTGTGCGCAGTAGCCGCACGTGCATCAAAAAAGTAGTGCCAAGCGTCCGCCTGTGTCATAAGTAAAGGGCTGGCTGGATTGACCGTTAAAGGGTGCTGTAACCCCCAAAGTACACTCCAAACCAAATAACAAAATATTTTTTCTGTGTTTGTGAATTGTGTGCGCAGTAGCCGCACGTGCATCAACAAAGTAGTGCCAAGCGTGCGCCTGTGTCATAAGTAAAGGGCCGGCTGGATTGACCGTTAAAGGGTGCTGTAACCCCCAAAGTACACTCCAGTTCAAACCAAAAAAAATAATATTTTCTGTGCTTCTGAATTGTGTGCGCAGTAGCCGCACGTGCATCAACAAAGTAGTGCCAAGGGTGCGCCTGTGTCATAAGTAAAGGGCCGGCTGGCTTGAACGTTAAAGGGTGCTGTAACCCCCAAAGTACACTCCAGTCAAAACCAAATAAAAAAATATTTTCTGTGTTTGTGAATTGTGTGCGCAGTTGCCGCACGTGCATCAACAAAGTAGTGCCAAGCGTGCGCCTGTGTCATAAGTAAAGGGCCAGCTGGCCTGACCGTTAAAGGGTGCTGTAACCCCCAAAGTACACTCCAAACCTAAAAAAAATATATTTTCTGTGTTTGTGAATTATGTGCGCAGTAGCCGCACGTGCATCAACAAAGTAGTGCCAAGCGTGCGCCTGTGACATAAGTAAAGGGCCAGCTGGCTTGACCGTTAAAGGGTGCTGTAACCCCCAAAGTACACTCCACTCCAAACCCAAAAAAAAAATATTTTCTGTGTTTGTGAATTGTGTGCGCAATAGCCGCACGTGCATCAACAAAGTAGTGCCAAGCGTGCGCCTGTGTCAAAAGTAAAGGGCCAGCTGGCTTCACCGTAAAAGGGTGCAGTAACCCCCAAAGTACACTCCAGTCCAAACCAAAAAAAAAATATTTTTTCTGTGTTTGTGAATTGTGTGCGCAGTAGCCGCACGTGCATCAGCAAAGTAGTGCCAAGCGATGCGCCTGTGTCATAAGTAAAGGGCCGGCTGGCTTGACCGTTAAAGGGTGCTGTAACCCCCAAAGTACACTCCAGTCCAAACCAAAAAAAAAATTATTTTCTGTGTTTGTGAATTGTGTGCGCAGTAGCCGCACGTGCATCAACAAAGTAGTGCCAAGCGTGCGCCTGTGTCATAAGTAAAGGGCCAGCTGGCTTGACCGTTAAAGGGTGCTGTAACCCCCAAAGTACACTCCAGTCCAAACCAAAAAAAAAAATAATTTCTGTGTTTGTGAATTGTGTGCGCAGTAGCCACACGTGCATCAACAAAGTAGTGCCAAGCGTGCGCCTGTGTCATAAGTAAAGGGCCGGCTGGCTTGACCGTTAAAGGGTGCTGTATTCCCCAAAGTACACTCCAAACCAAAAAAATATATATTTTCTGTGTTTGTGAATTGTGTGCGCAGTAGCCGCACGTGCATCAACAAAGTAGTGCCAAGCGTGCGCCTGTGTCATAAGTAAAGGGCCGGCTGGCTTGACTGTTAAAGGGTGCTGTAACTCCCAAAGTACACTACAGTCCAAACAAAAAAAAAAATTATTTTCTGTGTTTGTGAATTGTGTGCGCAGTAGCCACACGTGAATCAACAAAGTAGTGCCAAGCATGCGCCTGTGTCATAAGTAAAGGGCCGGCTTGCTTGACCGTTAAAGGGTGCTGTAACTCCCAAAGTACACTCCAGTCCAAACCAAAAAAAAAATAAATTTCTATTTGTGAATTGTGTGCGCAGTAGCCGCACGTGCATCAACAAAGTAGTGCCAAGCATGCGCCTGTGTCATAAGTAAAGGGCCGGCTGGCTTGACCGTTATAGGGTGCTGTAACCCCCAAAGAACACTCCAGTCCAAACCAAAAAAAAATTATTTTCTGTGTTTGTGAATTGTGTGCACAGTAGCCGCACGTGCATCAACAAAGTAGTGCCAAGCGTGCGCCTGTGTCATAAGTAAAGGGCCTGCTGGCTTAACCATTAAAGGGTGCTGTAACCCCCAAAGTACACTCCAGTCCAAACCAAAAAAATATATATTTTTTGTGTTTGTGAATTGTGTGTGCAGTAGCCGCACGTGCGTCAACAAAGTAGTGCCAAGCGTGCGCCTGTGTCATAAGTAAAGGGCTGGCTGGCTTGACCGTTAAAGGGTGCTGTAACCCCCAAAGTACACTCCAGTCCAAACCAAAAAAAAATAATTTTCTGTGTTTGTGAATTGTGTGCGCAGTAGCCGCACGTGCATCAACAAAGTAGTGCCAAGCGTGCGCCTGTGTTATAAGTAAAGGGCCAGCTGGCTTGACCATTAAAGGGTGCTGTAACCCCCAAAGTACACTCCAAACCAAAAAAATATATATTTTTCGTGTTTGTGAATTGTGTGCGCAGTAGCCGCACGTGCGTCAAAAAAGTAGTGCCAAGCGTGCGCCTGTGTCATAAGTAAAGGGCTGGCTGGCTTGACCATTAAAGGGTGCTGTAACCCCCAAAGTACACTCCAGTCCAAACCAAAAAAAAAAATATTTTCTGTGTTTGTGAATTGTGTGCGCAGTAGCCGCACGTGCGTCAACAAAGTAGTGCCAAGCGTGCGCCTGTGTCATAAGTAAAGGGCCTGCTGGCTTGACCATTAAAGGGTGCTGTAACCCCAAAGTACACTCCAGTCCAAACCAAAAAAATATATATTTTCTGTGTTTGTGAATTGTGTGTGCAGTAGCCGCACGTGCGTCAAGAAAGTAGTGCCAAGCGTGCGCCTGTGTCATAAGTAAAGGGCCGGCTGGCTTGACCGTTAAAGGGTGCTGTAACCCCCAAAGTACACTCCAAACCAAATAACAAAATATTTTTTCTGTGTTTGTGAATTGTGTGTGCAGTAGCCGCACGTGCATCAACAAAGTAGTGCCATGTGAGATCCTGTGTCATAAGTAAAGTGCCAGCTGGCTTGACCGTTAAAGGGTGCTGTAACCCCCAAAGTACACTCCAGTCCAAACCAAATAAAAAAATATTTTCTGTGTTTGTGAATTGTGTGCGCAGTAGCCGCACGTGCATCAACAAAGTAGTGCCAAGCGTGCGCCTGTGTCATAAGTAAAGGGCTGGCTGGCCTGACTGTTAAAGGGTGCTGTAACCCCCAAAGTACACTCCAAACCAAAAAAATATATATTTTCTGTGTTTGTGAATTGTGTGCGCAGTAGCCGCACGTGCGTCAACAAAGTAGTGCCAAGCGTGCGCCTGTGTCATAAGTAAAGGGCCGGCTGGCTTGACCGTTAAAGGGTGCTGTATTCCCCAAAGTACACTCCAAACCAAAAAAATATATATTTTCTGTGTTTGTGAATTGTGTGCGCAGTAGCCGCACGTGCATCAACAAAGTAGTGCCAAGCGTGCGCCTGTGTCATAAGTAAAGGGCCGGCTGGCTTGACTGTTAAAGGGTGCTGTAACTCCCAAAGTACACTACAGTCCAAACAAAAAAAAAAATTATTTTCTGTGTTTGTGAATTGTGTGCGCAGTAGCCACACGTGAATCAACAAAGTAGTGCCAAGCATGCGCCTGTGTCATAAGTAAAGGGCCGGCTTGCTTGACCGTTAAAGGGTGCTGTAACTCCCAAAGTACACTCCAGTCCAAACCAAAAAAAAAATAAATTTCTATTTGTGAATTGTGTGCGCAGTAGCCGCACGTGCATCAACAAAGTAGTGCCAAGCATGCGCCTGTGTCATAAGTAAAGGGCCGGCTGGCTTGACCGTTATAGGGTGCTGTAACCCCCAAAGAACACTCCAGTCCAAACCAAAAAAAAATTATTTTCTGTGTTTGTGAATTGTGTGCACAGTAGCCGCACGTGCATCAACAAAGTAGTGCCAAGCGTGCGCCTGTGTCATAAGTAAAGGGCCTGCTGGCTTAACCATTAAAGGGTGCTGTAACCCCCAAAGTACACTCCAGTCCAAACCAAAAAAATATATATTTTTTGTGTTTGTGAATTGTGTGTGCAGTAGCCGCACGTGCGTCAACAAAGTAGTGCCAAGCGTGCGCCTGTGTCATAAGTAAAGGGCTGGCTGGCTTGACCGTTAAAGGGTGCTGTAACCCCCAAAGTACACTCCAGTCCAAACCAAAAAAAAATAATTTTCTGTGTTTGTGAATTGTGTGCGCAGTAGCCGCACGTGCATCAACAAAGTAGTGCCAAGCGTGCGCCTGTGTTATAAGTAAAGGGCCAGCTGGCTTGACCATTAAAGGGTGCTGTAACCCCCAAAGTACACTCCAAACCAAAAAAATATATATTTTTCGTGTTTGTGAATTGTGTGCGCAGTAGCCGCACGTGCGTCAAAAAAGTAGTGCCAAGCGTGCGCCTGTGTCATAAGTAAAGGGCTGGCTGGCTTGACCATTAAAGGGTGCTGTAACCCCCAAAGTACACTCCAGTCCAAACCAAAAAAAAAAATATTTTCTGTGTTTGTGAATTGTGTGCGCAGTAGCCGCACGTGCGTCAACAAAGTAGTGCCAAGCGTGCGCCTGTGTCATAAGTAAAGGGCCTGCTGGCTTGACCATTAAAGGGTGCTGTAACCCCAAAGTACACTCCAGTCCAAACCAAAAAAATATATATTTTCTGTGTTTGTGAATTGTGTGTGCAGTAGCCGCACGTGCGTCAAGAAAGTAGTGCCAAGCGTGCGCCTGTGTCATAAGTAAAGGGCCGGCTGGCTTGACCGTTAAAGGGTGCTGTAACCCCCAAAGTACACTCCAAACCAAATAACAAAATATTTTTTCTGTGTTTGTGAATTGTGTGTGCAGTAGCCGCACGTGCATCAACAAAGTAGTGCCATGTGAGATCCTGTGTCATAAGTAAAGTGCCAGCTGGCTTGACCGTTAAAGGGTGCTGTAACCCCCAAAGTACACTCCAGTCCAAACCAAATAAAAAAATATTTTCTGTGTTTGTGAATTGTGTGCGCAGTAGCCGCACGTGCATCAACAAAGTAGTGCCAAGCGTGCGCCTGTGTCATAAGTAAAGGGCCGGCTGGCCTGACTGTTAAAGGGTGCTGTAACCCCCAAAGTACACTCCAAACCAAAAAAATATATATTTTCTGTGTTTGTGAATTGTGTGCGCAGTAGCCGCACGTGCGTCAACAAAGTAGTGCCAAGCGTGCGCCTGTGTCATAAGTAAAGGGCCGGCTGGCTTGACCGTTAAAGGGTGCTGTAACCCCCAAAGTACACTCCAAACCAAATAACAAAATATTTTTTCTGTGTTTGTGAATTGTGTGCGCAGTAGCCGCACGTGCATCAACAAAGTAGTGCCATGTGAGCGCCTGTGTCATAAGTAAAGGGCAGGCTGGCCTGACCGTTAAAGGTGCTGTAACCCCCAAAGTACACTCCAGTCCAAACCAAAAAAATATATATTTTCTGTGTTTGTGAATTGTGTGCGCAGTAGCCGCACGTGCATCAACAAAGTAGTGCCAAGCGTGCGCCTGTGTCATAAGTAGAGGGCCTGCTGGCTTGACCGTTAAAGGGTGCTTTATTCCCCAAAGTACACTCCAAACCAAAAAAATATATATTTTCTGTGTTTGTGAATTGTGTGCGCAGTTGACGCACGTGCATCAACAAAGTAGTGCCAAGCATGCGCCTGTGTCATAAGTAAAGGGCTGGCTGGCTTGACCGTTAAAGGGTGCTGTAACTCCCAAAGTACACTACAGTCCAAACCAAAAAAAAAATTATTTTCTGTGTTTGTGAATTGTGTGCGCAGTAGCCGCACGTGCGTCAACAAAGTAGTGCCAAGCGTGCGCCTGTGTCATAAGTAAAGGGCCTGCTGGCTTGACCATTAAAGGGTGCTGTAACCCCAAAGTACACTCCAGTCCAAACCAAAAAAAATATATTTTCTGTGTTTGTGAATTGTGTGTGCAGTAGCCGCACGTGCGTCAAGAAAGTAGTGCCAAGCGTGCGCCTGTCTCATAAGTAAAGGGCCGGCTGGCTTGACCATTAAAGGGTGCTGTAACCCCCAAAGTACACTCCAAACCAAATAACAAAATATTTTTTCTGTGTTTGTGAATTGTGTGCGCAGTAGCCGCACGTGCATCAACAAAGTAGTGCCATGTGAGATCCTGTGTCATAAGTAAAGTGCCAGCTGGCTTGACCGTTAAAGGGTGCTGTAACCCCCAAAGTACACTCCAGTCCAAACCAAATAAAAATATATTTTCTGTGTTTGTGAATTGTGTGCGCAGTAGCCGCACGTGCATCAACAAAGTAGTGCCAAGCGTGCGCCTGTGTCATAAGTAAAGGGCCGGCTGGCCTGACCGTTAAAGGGTGCTGTAACCCCCAAAGTACACTCCAAACCAAAAAAATATATATTTTCTGTGTTTGTGAATTGTGTGCGCAGTAGCCGCACGTGCGTCAACAAAGTAGTGCCAAGCGTGCGCCTGTGTCATAAGTAAAGGGCCGGCTGGCTTGACCGTTAAAGGGTGCTGTAACCCCCAAAGTACACTCCAAACCAAATAACAAAATATTTTTTCTGTGTTTGTGAATTGTGTGCGCAGTAGCCGCACGTGCATCAACAAAGTAGTGCCATGTGAGCGCCTGTGTCATAAGTAAAGGGCCGGCTGGTTTAACCATTAAAGGGTGCTGTAACCCCCAAAGTACACTCCAATCCAAACCAAATAAAAAAATATTTTCTGTGTTTGTGAATTGTGTGCGCAGTAGCCGCACGTGCATCAACAAAGTAGTGCCAAGCGTGCGCCTGTGTCATAAGTAAAGGGCAGGCTGGCCTGACCGTTAAAGGGTGCTGTAACCCCCAAAGTACACTCCAAACCAAAAAAATATATATTTTCTATGTTTGTGAACTGTGTGCGCAGTAGCCGCACGTGCATCAACAAAGTAGTGCCAAGCGTGTGCCTGTCTCATAAGTAAAGGGCCGGCTGGCTTGACCATTAAAGGGTGCTGTAACCCCCAAAGTACACTTCAGTCCAAACCAAAAAAAAAATATTTTCTGTGTTTGTGAATTGTGTGCGCAGTAGCCGCACGTGCATCAGCAAAGTAGTGCCAAGCGTGCGCCTGTGTCATAAGTAAAGGGCCGGCTGGCTTGACCGTTAAAGGTGCTGTAACCCCCAAAGTACACTCCAGTCCAAACCAAAAAAATATATATTTTCTGTGTTTGTGAATTGTGTGCGCAGTAGCCGCACGTGCATCAACAAAGTAGTGCCAAGCGTGCGCCTGTGTCATAAGTAGAGGGCCTGCTGGCTTGACCGTTAAAGGGTGCTTTATTCCCCAAAGTACACTCCAAACCAAAAAAATATATATTTTCTGTGTTTGTGAATTGTGTGCGCAGTAGCCGCACGTGCATCAACAAAGTAGTGCCAAGCATGCGCCTGTGTCATAAGTAAAGGGCCGGCTGGCTTGACCGTTAAAGGGTGCTGTAACTCCCAAAGTACACTACAGTCCAAACCAAAAAAAAAATTATTTTCTGTGTTTGTGAATTTTGTGCGCAGTAGCCGCACGTGCATCAACAAAGTAGTGCCAAGCATGCGCCGGTGTCATAAGTAAAGGGCCGGCTGGCTTGACCCTTAAAGGGTGCTGTAACCCCCAAAGTACACTCCAGTCCAAACCAAAAAAAAAATTATTTTCTGTGTTTGTGAATTGTGTGTGCAGTAGCCGCACGTGCATCAACAAAGTAGTGCCAAGCGTGCGCCTGTCTCATTAGTAAAGGGCCGGCTGGCTTGACCGTTAAAGGGTGCTGTAACCCCCAAAGTACACTCCAGTCCAAACCAAAAAAAAAATTATTTTCTGTGTTTGTGAATTGTGTGCGCAGTAGCCACACGTATATCAACAAAGTAGTGCCAAGCGTGCGCCTGTCTCATAAGTAAAGGGCCGGCTGGCTTGACCGTTAAAGGGTGCTGTAACCCCCAAAGTACATTCCAGTCCAAACCAAAAAAAAAAAAAATTTCTATTTGTGAATTGTGTGCGCAGTTGCCGCACGTGCATCAACAAAGTAGTGCCAAGCGTGCGCCTGTGTCAAAAGTAAAGGGCCAGCTGGCTTGACCATTAAAGGGTGCTGTAACCCCCAAAGTACACTCCAAACCAAATAACAAATTTTTTTTTCTGTGTTTGTGAATTGTGTGCGCTGCAGCCGCACGTGCATCAACAAAGTAGTGCCAAGTGTGCGCCTGTGTCATAAGTAAAGGGCCGGCTGGCTTGACCGTTAAAGGGTGCTATAACCCCCAAAGTGCACTCCAGTCTAAACCAAAAAAAAATATTTTCTGTGTTTGTGAATTGTGTGCGCAGTAGCCGCACGTGCATCAACAAAGTAGTGCCAAGCGTGCGCCTGTGTCATAAGTAAAGGGCAGGCTGGCTTGACCGTTAAAAGGTGCTGTAACCCCCAAAGTACACTCCAGTCCAAACCAAAAAAAAATTATTTTTTCTGTGTTTGTAAATTGTGTGTGCAGTAGCCGCACGTGCATCAACAAAGTAGTGCCAAGCGTGCGCCTGTGTCATAAGTAAAGGGCCAGCTGGCTTGACCGTTAAAGGGTGCTGTAACCCCCAAAGTACACTCCAGTCCAAACCAAAAAAAAAATATTTTCTGTGTTTGTGAATTGTGTGCGCAGTAGCCGCACGTGCATCAACAAAGTAGTGCCATGCGTGCGCCTGTGTCATAAGTAAAGGGCTGGCTGGCTTGACCGTTAAAGGGTGCTGTAACCCCCAAAGTACACTCCAGTCCAAACCAAAAAAAAATATTTTCTGTGTTTGTGAATTGTGTGCGCAGTAGCCGCACGTGCATCAACAAAGTAGTGCCAAGCGTGCGCCTGTGTCATAAGTAAAAGGCCGGCTGGCTTGACCATTAAAGGGTGCTGTAACCCCCAAAGTACACTCCAGTCCAAACCAAAAAAATATATATTTTCTGTGTTTGTGAATTGTGTGCGCAGTAGCCGCACGTGCATCAACAAATTAGTGCCATGTGAGCGCCTGTGTCATAAGTAAAGGGCCGGCTGGTTTAACCGTTAAAGGGTGCTGTAACCCCCAAAGTACACTTCAATCCAAACCAAATAAAAAAATATTTTCTGTGTTTGTGAATTGTGTGCGCAGTAGCCGCACGTGCATCAACAAAGTAGTGCCAAGCGTGCGCCTGTGTCATAAGTAAAGGGCAGGCTGGCCTGACCGTTAAAGGGTGCTGTAACCCCCAAAGTACACTCCAAACCAAAAAAATATATATTTTCTATGTTTGTGAACTGTGTGCGCAGTAGCCGCACGTGCATCAACAAAGTAGTGCCAAGCGTGTGCCTGTCTCATAAGTAAAGGGCCGGCTGGCTTGACCATTAAAGGGTGCTGTAACCCCCAAAGTACACTTCAGTCCAAACCAAAAAAAAAATATTTTCTGTGTTTGTGAATTGTGTGCGCAGTAGCCGCACGTGCATCAGCAAAGTAGTGCCAAGCGTGCGCCTGTGTCATAAGTAAAGGGCCGGCTGGCTTGACCGTTAAAGGTGCTGTAACCCCCAAAGTACACTCCAGTCCAAACCAAAAAAATATATATTTTCTGTGTTTGTGAATTGTGTGCGCAGTAGCCGCACGTGCATCAACAAAGTAGTGCCAAGCGTGCGCCTGTGTCATAAGTAGAGGGCCTGCTGGCTTGACCGTTAAAGGGTGCTTTATTCCCCAAAGTACACTCCAAACCAAAAAAATATATATTTTCTGTGTTTGTGAATTGTGTGCGCAGTAGCCGCACGTGCATCAACAAAGTAGTGCCAAGCATGCGCCTGTGTCATAAGTAAAGGGCCGGCTGGCTTGACCGTTAAAGGGTGCTGTAACTCCCAAAGTACACTACAGTCCAAACCAAAAAAAAAATTATTTTCTGTGTTTGTGAATTTTGTGCGCAGTAGCCGCACGTGCATCAACAAAGTAGTGCCAAGCATGCGCCTGTGTCATAAGTAAAGGGCCGGCTGGCTTGACCCTTAAAGGGTGCTGTAACCCCCAAAGTACACTCCAGTCCAAACCAAAAAAAAAATTATTTTCTGTGTTTGTGAATTGTGTGTGCAGTAGCCGCACGTGCATCAACAAAGTAGTGCCAAGCGTGCGCCTGTCTCATTAGTAAAGGGCCGGCTGGCTTGACCGTTAAAGGGTGCTGTAACCCCCAAAGTACACTCCAGTCCAAACCAAAAAAAAAATTATTTTCTGTGTTTGTGAATTGTGTGCGCAGTAGCCACACGTATATCAACAAAGTAGTGCCAAGCGTGCGCCTGTCTCATAAGTAAAGGGCCGGCTGGCTTGACCGTTAAAGGGTGCTGTAACCCCCAAAGTACATTCCAGTCCAAACCAAAAAAAAAAAAAATTTCTATTTGTGAATTGTGTGCGCAGTTGCCGCACGTGCATCAACAAAGTAGTGCCAAGCGTGCGCCTGTGTCAAAAGTAAAGGGCCAGCTGGCTTGACCATTAAAGGGTGCTGTAACCCCCAAAGTACACTCCAAACCAAATAACAAATTTTTTTTTCTGTGTTTGTGAATTGTGTGCGCTGCAGCCGCACGTGCATCAACAAAGTAGTGCCAAGTGTGCGCCTGTGTCATAAGTAAAGGGCCGGCTGGCTTGACCGTTAAAGGGTGCTATAACCCCCAAAGTACACTCCAGTCTAAACCAAAAAAAAATATTTTCTGTGTTTGTGAATTGTGTGCGCAGTAGCCGCACGTGCATCAACAAAGTAGTGCCAAGCGTGCGCCTGTGTCATAAGTAAAGGGCAGGCTGGCTTGACCGTTAAAAGGTGCTGTAACCCCCAAAGTACACTCCAGTCCAAACCAAAAAAAAATTATTTTTTCTGTGCTTGTAAATTGTGTGTGCAGTAGCCGCACGTGCATCAACAAAGTAGTGCCAAGCGTGCGCCTGTGTCATAAGTAAAGGGCCAGCTGGCTTGACCGTTAAAGGGTGCTGTAACCCCCAAAGTACACTCCAGTCCAAACCAAAAAAAAAATATTTTCTGTGTTTGTGAATTGTGTGCGCAGTAGCCGCACGTGCATCAACAAAGTAGTGCCATGCGTGCGCCTGTGTCATAAGTAAAGGGCTGGCTGGCTTGACCGTTAAAGGGTGCTGTAACCCCCAAAGTACACTCCAGTCCAAACCAAAAAAAAATATTTTCTGTGTTTGTGAATTGTGTGCGCAGTAGCCGCACGTGCATCAACAAAGTAGTGCCAAGCGTGCGCCTGTGTCATAAGTAAAAGGCCGGCTGGCTTGACCATTAAAGGGTGCTGTAACCCCCAAAGTACACTCCAGTCCAAACCAAAAAAATATATATTTTCTGTGTTTGTGAATTGTGTGCGCAGTAGCCGCACGTGCATCAACAAATTAGTGCCAAGCGTGCGCCTGTGTCATAAGTAAAGGGCCGGCTGGCTTGACCATTAAAGGGTGCTGTAACCCCCAAAGTACACTCCAGTCCAAACCAAAAAAATATATATTTTCTGTGTTTGTGAATTGTGTGTGCAGTAGCCGCACGTGCGTCAACAAAGTAGTGCCAAGCGTGCGCCTGTGTCATAAGTAAAGGGCCGGCTGGCTTGACCGTTAAATGGTGCTGTAACCCCCAAAGTACACTCCAAACCAAATAACAAAATATTTTTTCTGTGTTTGTGAATTGTGTGCGCAATAGCCACACGTGCATCAACAAAGTAGTGCCATGTGAGCGCCTGTGTCATAAGTAAAGGGCCGGCTGCCTTGACCGTTAAAGGGTGCTGTAACCCCCAAAGTACACTCCAGTCCAAACCAAATAAAAAAATATTTTCTGTGTTTGTGAATTGTGTGCGCAGTAGCCGCACGTGCATCAACAAAGTAGTGCCAAGCGTGCGCCTGTGTCATAAGTAAAGGGCCGGCTTGCCTGACCGTTAAAGGGTGCTGTAACCCCCAAAGTACACTCCAAACCAAAAAATAATATATTTTCTGTGTTTGTGAATTGTGTGCGCAGTAGCCGCACGTGCATCAACAAAGTAGTGCCAAGCGTGCGCCTGTGTCATAAGTAAAGGGCCGGCTGGCTTGACCATTAAAGGGTGCTGTAACCCCCAAAGTACACTTCAGTCCAAACCAAAAAAAAAATATTTTCTGTGTTTGTGAATTGTGTGCGCAGTAGCCGCACGTGCATCAACAAAGTAGTGCCAAGCGTGCGCCTGTGTCATAAGTAAAGGGCCGGTTGGCTTGACCATTAAAGGGTGCTGTAACCCCCAAAGTACACTCCAGTCCAAACCAAAAAAAAAAATATTTTCTGTGTTTGTGAATTGTGTGCGCAGTAGCCGCCCGTGCATCAACAAAGTAGTGCCAAGCGTGCGCCTGTGTCATAAGTAAAGGGCTGGCTGGCTTGACCGTTAAAGGGTGCTGTAACCCACAAAGTACACTCCAAACCAAATAACAAAATATTTTTTCTGTGTTTGTAAATTGTGTGCGCAGTAGCCGCACGTGCATCAACAAAGTAGTGCCAAGCGTGCGCCTGTGTCATAAGTAAAGGGCCGGCTGGCTTGACCATTAAAGGGTGCTGTAACCCCCAAAGTACACTCCAGTCCAAACCAAAAAAAATAATATTTTCTGTGTTTGTGAATTGTGTGCGCAGTAGCCGCACGTGCATCAACAAAGTAGTGCCAAGCGTGCGCCTGTGTCTTAAGTAAAGGGCCGGCTGGCTTGACCATTAAAGGGTGCTGTAACCCCCAAAGTACACTCCAGTCCAAACCAAAAAAAAAAATATTTTCTGTGTTTGTGAATTGTGTGCGCAGTAGCCGCACGTGCATCAACAAAGTAGTGCCAAGCGTGCACCTGTGTCATAAGTAAAGGGCCGGCTGGCTTGACCGTTAAAGGGTGCTGTAACCCCCAAAGTACACTCCAGTCCAAACCCAAAAAAAAAATATTTTCTGTGTTTGTGAATTGTGTGCGCAATAGCCACAAGTGCATCAACAAAGTAGTGCCAAGCGTGCGCCTGTGTCAAAAGTAAAGGGCTGGCTGGCTTGACCGTTAAAGGGTGCTGTAACCCCCAAAGTACACTCCAGTCCAATCCAAAAAAAATATATATTTTCTGTGTTTGTGAATTGTGTGCGCAGTAGCCGCACGTGCATCAGCAAAGTAGTGCCAACCGTGCGCCTGTGTCATAAGTAAAGGGCCGGCCGGCTTCACCGTTAAAGGGTGCTGTAACCCCCAAAGTACACTCCAGTCCAAACCAAAAAAAAAATTATTTTCTGTGTTTGTGAATTGTGTGCGCAGTAGCCGCACGTGCATCAACAAAGTAGTGCCAAGCGTGCGCCTGTGTCATAAGTAAAGGGCTGGCTGGCTTGACCGTTAAAGGGTGCTGTAACCCCCAAAGTGCACTCCAGTCCAAACCAAAAAAAAAATATTTTCTGTGTTTGTGAATTGTGTGCGCAGTAGCCGCACGTGCATCAACAAAGTAGTGCCAAGCGTGCGCCTGTGTCATAAGTAAAGGGCCGGCTGGCTTGACCATTAAAAGGTGCTGTAAACCCCAAAGTACACTCCAGTCCAAACCAAAAAAAAAATATTTTCTGTGTTTGTGAATTGTGTGCGCAGTAGCCGCACGTGCATCAACAAAGTAGTGCCAAGCGTGCGCCTGTGTCATAAGTAAAGGGCCGGCTGGCTTGACCATTAAAGGGTGCTGTAACCCCCAAAGTACACTCCAGTCTAAACCAAAAAAAAAATATTTTCTGTGTTTGTGAATTGTGTGCGCAGTAGCCGCACGTGCATCAACAAAGTAGTGCCAAGCGTGCGCCTGTGTTATAAGTAAACGGCTGGCTGGCTTGATCATTAAAGGGTGCTGTAACTCCCAAAGTACACTCCAAACCAAATAACAAAATATTTTTTCTGTGTTTCTGAATTGTGTGCGCAGTAGCCGCACGTGCATCAACAAAGTAGTGCCAAGCGTGCGCCTGTGTCATAAGTAAAGGGCCGGCTGGCTTGACCGTTAAAGGGTGCTGTAACCCCCAAAGTACACTCCAGTCCAAACCAAAAAAATATATATTTTCTGTGTTTGTGAATTGTGTGCGCAGTAGCCGCCCGTGCATCAACAAAGTAGTGCCAAGCGTGCGCCTGTGTCATAAGTAAAGGGCCGGCTGGCTTGACCGTTAAAGGGTGCTGTAACCCCAAAAGTACACTCCAGTCTAAACCAAAAAAAAAAATATTTTCTGTGTTTGTGAATTGTGTGCGCAGTAGCCGCAAGTGAATCAACAAAGTAGTGCCAAGCGTGCGCCTGTGTCATAAGTAAAGGGCCGGCTGGCTTGACCATTAAAGGGTGCTGTAACCCCCAAAGAACACTCCAAACCAAATAACAAAATTTTTTTTCTGTGTTTGTGAATTGTGTGCGCTGCAGCCGCACGTGCATCAACAAAGTAGTGCCAAGTGTGCGCCTGTGTCATAAGTAAAGGGCCGGCTGGCTTGACCGTTAAAGGGTGCTATAACCCCCAAAGTACACTCCAGTCTAAACCAAAAAAAAAATATTTTCTGTGTTTGTGAATTGTGTGCGCAGTAGCCGCACGTGCATCAACAAAGTAGTGCCAAGCGTGCGCCTGTGTCATAAGTAAAGGGCAGGCTGGCTTGACCGTTAAAAGGTGCTGTAACCCCCAAAGTACACTCCAGTCCAAACCAAAAAAAAATTATTTTTTCTGTGTTTGTAAATTGTGTGTGCAGTAGCCGCACGTGCATCAACAAAGTAGTGCCAAGCGTGCGCCTGTGTCATAAGTAAAGGGCCAGCTGGCTTGACCGTTAAAGGGTGCTGTAACCCCCAAAGTACACTCCAGTCCAAACCAAAAAAAAATTATTTTCTGTGTTTGTGAATTGTGTGCGCAGTAGCCGCACGTGCATCAACAAAGTAGTGCCATGCGTGCGCCTGTGTCATAAGTAAAGGGCTGGCTGGCTTGACCGTTAAAGGGTGCTGTAACCCCCAAAGTACACTCCAGTCCAAACCAAAAAAAAATATTTTCTGTGTTTGTGAATTGTGTGCGCAGTAGCCGCACGTGCATCAACAAAGTAGTGCCAAGCGTGCGCCTGTGTCATAAGTAAAGGGCCGGCTGGCTTGACCATTAAAGGGTGCTGTAACCCCCAATGTACACTCCAGTCCAAACCAAAAAAATATATATTTTCTGTGTTTGTGAATTGTGTGCGCAGTAGCCGCACGTGCATCAACAAATTAGTGCAAAGCATGCGCCTGTGTCATAAGTAAAGGGCCGGCTGGCTTGACCATTAAAGGGTGCTGTAACCCCCAAAGTACACTCCAGTCCAAACCAAAAAAATATATATTTTCTGTGTTTGTGAATTGTGTGCGCAGTAGCCGCCCGTGCATCAACAAAGTAGTGCCAAGCGTGCGCCTGTGTCATAAGTAAAGGGCCGGCTGGCTTGACCGTTAAAGGGTGCTGTAACCCCAAAAGTACACTCCAGTCTAAACCAAAAAAATAAATATTTTCTGTGTTTGTGAATTGTGTGCGCAGTAGCCGCAAGTGCATCAACAAAGTAGTGCCAAGCGTGCGCCTGTGTCATAAGTAAAGGGCCGGCTGGCTTGACCATTAAAGGGTGCTGTAACCCCCAAAGTACACTCCAAACCAAATAACAAATTTTTTTTTCTGTGTTTGTGAATTGTGTGCGCTGCAGCCGCACGTGCATCAACAAAGTAGTGCCAAGTGTGCGCCTGTGTCATAAGTAAAGGGCCGGCTGGCTTGACCGTTAAAGGGTGCTATAACCCCCAAAGTACACTCCAGTCTAAACCAAAAAAAAAATATTTTCTGTGTTTGTGAATTGTGTGCGCAGTAGCCGCACGTGCATCAACAAAGTAGTGCCATGCGTGCGCCTGTGTCATAAGTAAAGGGCAGGCTGGCTTGACCGTTAAAAGGTGCTGTAACCCCCAAAGTACACTCCAGTCCAAACCAAAAAAAAATATTTTCTGTGTTTGTGAATTGTGTGCGCAGTAGCCGCACGTGCATCAACAAAGTAGTGCCAAGCGTGCGCCTGTGTCATAAGTAAAGGGCCGGCTGGCTTGACCATTAAAGGGTGCTGTAACCCCCAAAGTACACTCCAGTCCAAACCAAAAAAATATATATTTTCTGTGTTTGTGAATTGTGTGCGCAGTAGCCGCACGTGCATCAACAAATTAGTGCCAAGCATGCGCCTGTGTCATAAGTAAAGGGCCGGCTGGCTTGACCATTAAAGGGTGCTGTAACCCCCAAAGTACACTCCAGTCCAAACCAAAAAAATATATATTTTCTGTGTTTGTGAATTGTGTGTGCAGTAGCCGCACGTGCGTCAACAAAGTAGTGCCAAGCGTGCTCCTGTGTCATAAGTAAAGGGCCGGCTGGCTTGACCGTTAAAGGGTGCTGTAACCCCCAAAGTACACTCCAAACCAAATAACAAAATATTTTTTCTGTGTTTGTGAATTGTGTGCGCAGTAGCCACACGTGCATCAACAAAGTAGTGCCATGTGAGCGCCTGTGTCATAAGTAAAGGGCCGGCTGGCTTGACCGTTAAAGGGTGCTGTAACCCCCAAAGTACACTCCAGTCCAAACCAAATAAAAAAATATTTTCTGTGTTTGTGAATTGTGTGCGCAGTAGCCGCACGTGCATCAACAAAGTAGTGCCAAGCGTGCGCCTGTGTCATAAGTAAAGGGCCGGCTGGCTTGACCATTAAAGGGTGCTGTAACCCCCAAAGTACACTTCAGTCCAAACCAAAAAAAAAATATTTTCTGTGTTTGTGAATTGTGTGCGCAGTAGCCGCACGTGCATCAACAAAGTAGTGCCAAGCGTGCGCCTGTGTCATAAGTAAAGGGCCGGTTGGCTTGACCATTAAAGGGTGCTGTAACCCCCAAAGTACACTCCAGTCCAAACCAAAAAAAAAAATATTTTCTGTGTTTGTGAATTGTGTGCGCAGTAGCCGCACGTGCATCAACAAAGTAGTGCCAAGCGTGCGCCTGTGTCATAAGTAAAGGGCTGACTGGCTTGACCGTTAAAGGGTGCTGTAACCCACAAAGTACACTCCAAACCAAATAACAAAATATTTTTTCTGTGTTTGTGAATTGTGTGCGCAGTAGCCGCACGTGCATCAACAAAGTAGTGCCAAGCGTGCGCCTGTGTCATAAGTAAAAGGCCGGCTGGCTTGACCATTAAAGGGTGCTGTAACCCCCAAAGTACACTCCAGTCCAAACCAAAAAAAAAAATATTTTCTGTGTTTGTGAATTGTGTGCGCAGTAGCCGCACGTGCATCAACAAAGTAGTGCCAAGCGTGCGCCTGTGTCTTAAGTAAAGGGCCGGCTGGCTTGACCATTAAAGGGTGCTGTAACCCCCAAAGTACACTCCAGTCCAAACCAAAAAAAAAAATATTTTCTGTGTTTGTGAATTGTGTGCGCAGTAGCCGCAAGTGCATCAACAAAGTAGTGCCAAGCGTGCACCTGTGTCATAAGTAAAGGGCCGGCTGGCTTGACCGTTAAAGGGTGCTGTAACCCCCAAAGTACACTCCAGTCCAAACCCAAAAAAAAAATATTTTCTGTGTTTGTGAATTGTGTGCGCAATAGCCACACGTGCATCAACAAAGTAGTGCCAAGCGTGCGCCTGTGTCAAAAGTAAAGGGCTGGCTGGCTTGACCGTTAAAGGGTGCTGTAACCCCCAAAGTACACTCCAGTCCAATCCAAAAAAAATATATATTTTCTGTGTTTGTGAATTGTGTGCGCAGTAGCCGCACGTGCATCAGCAAAGTAGTGCCAACCGTGTGCCTGTGTCATAAGTAAAGGGCCGGCTGGCTTCACCATTAAAGGGTGCTGTAACCCCCAAAGTACACTCCAGTCCAAACCAAAAAAAAAATTATTTTCTGTGTTTGTGAATTGTGTGCGCAGTAGCCGCACGTGCATCAACAAAGTAGTGCCAAGCGTGCGCCTGTGTCATAAGTAAAGGGCTGGCTGGCTTGACTGTTAAAGGGTGCTGTAACCCCCAAAGTGCACTCCAGTCCAAACCAAAAAAAAAATATTTTCTGTGTTTGTGAATTGTGTGCGCAGTAGCCGCACGTGCATCAACAAAGTAGTGCCAAGCGTGCGCCTGTGTCATAAGTAAAGGGCTGGCTGGCTTGACCATTAAAAGGTGCTGTAACCCCCAAAGTACACTCCAGTCCAAACCAAAAAAAAAATATTTTCTGTGTTTGTGAATTGTGTGCGCAGTAGCCGCACGTGCATCAACAAAGTAGTGCCAAGCGTGTGCCTGTGTCATAAGTAAAGGGCCGGCTGGCTTGACCATTAAAGGGTGCTGTAACCCCCAAAGTACACTCCAGTCTAAACCAAAAAAAAAATATTTTCTGTGTTTGTGAATTGTGTGCGCAGTAGCCGCACGTGCATCAACAAAGTAGTGCCAAGCGTGCGTCTGTGTCATAAGTAAAGGGCCGGCTGGCTTGATCATTAAAGGGTGCTGTAACTCCCAAAGTACACTCCAAACCAAATAACAAAATATTTTTTCTGTGTTTCTGAATTGTGTGCGCAGTAGCCGCACGTGCATCAACAAAGTAGTGCCAAGCGTGCGCCTGTGTCATAAGTAAAGGGCCGGCTGGCTTGACCGTTAAAGGGTGCTGTAACCCCCAAAGTACACTCCAGTCCAAACCAAAAAAAAATATATTTTCTGTGTTTGTGAATTGTGTGCGCAGTAGCCGCCCGTGCATCAACAAAGTAGTGCCAAGCGTGCGCCTGTGTCATAAGTAAAGGGCCGGCTGGCTTGACCGTTAAAGGGTGCTGTAACCCCAAAAGTACACTCCAGTCTAAACCAAAAAAATATATATTTTCTGTGTTTGTGAATTGTGTGCGCAGTAGCGGCACGTGCATCAACAAAGTAGTGCCAAGCGTGCGCCTGTGTCATAAGTAAAGGGCTGGCTGGCTTGATTGTTAAAGGGTGCTGTAACCCCCAAAGTACACTCCAGTCCAAACCAAAAAAAAAAATATTTTCTGTTTGTGAATTGTGTGCGCAGTAGCCGCACGTGCATCAACAAAGTAGTGCCAAGCGTGCGCCTGTGTCATAAGTAAAGGGCTGGCTGGCTTGACCGTTAAAGGGTGCTGTAACCCACAAAGTACACTCCAAACCAAATAACAAAATATTTTTTCTGTGTTTGTGAATTGTGTGCGCAGTAGCCGCACGTGCATCAACAAAGTAGTGCCAAGCGTGCGCCTGTGTCATAAGTAAAAGGCCGGCTGGCTTGACCATTAAAGGGTGCTGTAACCCCCAAAGTACACTCCAGTCCAAACCAAAAAAAAAAATATTTTCTGTGTTTGTGAATTGTGTGCGCAGTAGCCGCACGTGCATCAACAAAGTAGTGCCAAGCGTGCGCCTGTGTCTTAAGTAAAGGGCCGGCTGGCTTGACCATTAAAGGGTGCTGTAACCCCCAAAGTACACTCCAGTCCAAACCAAAAAAAAAAATATTTTCTGTGTTTGTGAATTGTGTGCGCAGTAGCCGCAAGTGCATCAACAAAGTAGTGCCAAGCGTGCACCTGTGTCATAAGTAAAGGGCCGGCTGGCTTGACCGTTAAAGGGTGCTGTAACCCCCAAAGTACACTCCAGTCCAAACCCAAAAAAAAAATATTTTCTGTGTTTGTGAATTGTGTGCGCAATAGCCACACGTGCATCAACAAAGTAGTGCCAAGCGTGCGCCTGTGTCAAAAGTAAAGGGCTGGCTGGCTTGACCGTTAAAGGGTGCTGTAACCCCCAAAGTACACTCCAGTCCAATCCAAAAAAAATATATATTTTCTGTGTTTGTGAATTGTGTGCGCAGTAGCCGCACGTGCATCAGCAAAGTAGTGCCAACCGTGCGCCTGTGTCATAAGTAAAGGGCCGGCTGGCTTCACCGTTAAAGGGTGCTGTAACCCCCAAAGTACACTCCAGTCCAAACCAAAAAAAAAATTATTTTCTGTGTTTGTGAATTGTGTGCGCAGTAGCCGCACGTGCATCAACAAAGTAGTGCCAAGCGTGCGCCTGTGTCATAAGTAAAGGGCTGGCTGGCTTGACCGTTAAAGGGTGCTGTAACCCCCAAAGTGCACTCCAGTCCAAACCAAAAAAAAAATATTTTCTGTGTTTGTGAATTGTGTGCGCAGTAGCCGCACGTGCATCAACAAAGTAGTGCCAAGCGTGCGCCTGTGTCATAAGTAAAGGGCCGGCTGGCTTGACCATTAAAAGGTGCTGTAACCCCCAAAGTACACTCCAGTCCAAACCAAAAAAAAAATATTTTCTGTGTTTGTGAATTGTGTGCGCAGTAGCCGCACGTGCATCAACAAAGTAGTGCCAAGCGTGCGCCTGTGTCATAAGTAAAGGGCCGGCTGGCTTGACCATTAAAGGGTGCTGTAACCCCCAAAGTACACTCCAGTCTAAACCAAAAAAAAAATATTTTCTGTGTTTGTGAATTGTGTGCGCAGTAGCCGCACGTGCATCAACAAAGTAGTGCCAAGCGTGCGTCTGTGTCATAAGTAAAGGGCTGGCTGGCTTGATCATTAAAGGGTGCTGTAACTCCCAAAGTACACTCCAAACCAAATAACAAAATATTTTTTCTGTGTTTCTGAATTGTGTGCGCAGTAGCCGCACGTGCATCAACAAAGTAGTGCCAAGCGTGCGCCTGTGTCATAAGTAAAGGGCCGGCTGGCTTGACCGTTAAAGGGTGCTGTAACCCCCAAAGTACACTCCAGTCCAAACCAAAAAAAAATATATTTTCTGTGTTTGTGAATTGTGTGCGCAGTAGCCGCCCGTGCATCAACAAAGTAGTGCCAAGCGTGCGCCTGTGTCATAAGTAAAGGGCCGGCTGGCTTGACCGTTAAAGGGTGCTGTAACCCCAAAAGTACACTCCAGTCTAAACCAAAAAAAAAAATATTTTCTGTGTTTGTGAATTGTGTGCGCAGTAGCCGCACGTGCATCAACAAAGTAGTGCCAAGCGTGCGCATGTGTCATAAGTAAAGGGCTGGCTGGCTTGATTGTTAAAGGGTGCTGTAACCCCCAAAGTACACTCCAGTCCAAACCAAAAAAAAAATTATTTTCTGTGTTTGTGAATTGTGTGCGCAGTAGCCGCACGTGCATCAACAAAGTAGTGCCAAGCGTGCGCCTGTGTCATAAGTAAAGGGCCGGCTGGCTTGACCGTTAAAGGGTGCTGTAACCCCCAAAGTACACTCCAAACCAAATAACAAAATATTTTTTCTGTGTTTGTGAATTGTGTGCGCAGTAGCCGCACGTGCATCAACAAAGAAGTGCCAAGCTTGCGCCTGTGTCATAAGTAAAGGGCCGGCTGGCTTGTCCGTTAAAGGGTGCTGTAACACCCAAAGTACACTCCAGTCCAAACCAAATAAAAAAATATTTTCTGTGTTTGTGAATTGTGTGCGCAGTAGCCGCACGTGCATCAACAAAGTAGTGCCAAGCGTGCGCCTGTGTCATAAGTAAAGGGCCGGCTGGCTTGACCGTTAAAGGGTGCTGTAACCCCCAAAGTACACTCCAGTCCAAACCAAAAAAAAATTATTTTCTGTGTTTGTGAATTGTGTGCGCAGTAGCCGCAGGTGCATCAACAAAGTAGTGCCAAGCGTGCGCCTGTGCCATAAGTAAAGGGCCGGCTGGCTTGACCGTTAAAGGGTGCTGTAACCCCCAAAGTACACTCCAAACCAAAAAAATATATATTTTTTGTGTTTGTGAATTGTGTGCGCAGTAGCCGCACGTGCATCAACAAAGTAGTGCCAAGCGTGCGCCTGTGTCATAAGTAAAGGGCCGGCTGGCTTGACCATTAAAGGGTGCTGTAACCCCCAAAGTACACTCCAGTCCAAACCAAAAAAAAAAATATTTTCTGTGTTTGTGAATTGTGTGCGCAGTAGCCGCACGTGCATCAACAAAGTAGTGCCAAGCGTGCGCCTGTGTCATAAGTAAAGGGCCAGCTGGCTTGACCATTAAAGGGTGCTGTAACCCCCAAAGTACACTCCAGTCCAAACCAAAAAAATATATATTTTCTGTGTTTGTGAATTGTGTGTGCAGTAGCCGCACGTGCGTCAACAAAGTAGTGCCAAGCGTGCGCCTGTGTCATTAGTAAAGGGCCAGCTGGCTTGACCGTTAAAGGGTGCTGTAACCCCCAAAGTACATTCCAAACCAAATAACAAAATATTTTTTCTGTGTTTGTGAATTGTGTGCGCACTAGCCGCACGTGCATCAACAAAGTAGTACCATGTGAGCGCCTGTGTCATAAGTAAAGGGCCAGCTGGCTTGACCGTTAAAGGGTGCTGTAACCCCCAAAGTACACTCCAGTCCAAACCAAATAAAAAAATATTTTCTGTGTTTGTGAATTGTGTGCGCAGTAGCCGCACGTGCATCAACAAAGTAGTGCCAAGCGTGCGCCTGTGTCATAAGTAAAGGGCCGGCTGGCCTGACCATTAAAGGGTGCTGTAACCCCCAAAGTACACTCCAAACCAAAAAATAATATATTTTCTGTGTTTGTGAATTGTGTGCGCAGTAGCAGCACGTGCATCAACAAAGTAGTGCCAAGCGTGCGCCTGTGTCATAAGTAAAGGGCCGGCTGGCTTGACCATTAAAGGGTGCTGTAACCCCCAAAGTACACTTCAGTCCAAACCTTAAAAAAAAAAATATTTTCTGTGTTTGTGAATTGTGTGCGCAGTAGCCGCACGTGCATCAACAAAGTAGTGCCAAGCGTGCGCCTGTGTCATAAGTAAAGGGCCGGTTGGCTTGACCATTAAAGGGTGCTGTAATCCCCAAAGTACACTCCAGTCCAAACCAAAAAAAAAAATATTTTCTGTGTTTGTGAATTGTGTGCGCAGTAGCCGCACGTGCATCAACAAAGTAGTGCCAAGCGTGCGCCTGTGTCATAAGTAAAGGGCTGGCTGGCTTGACCGTTAAAGGGTGCTGTAATCCACAAAGTACACTCCAAACCCAAAAAAAAAATATTTTCTGTGTTTGTGAATTGTGTGCGCAGTAGCCGCACGTGCATCAGCAAAGTAGTGCCAAGCGTCCACCTGTGTCATAAGTAAAGGGCCGGCTGGCTTGACCATTAAAGGGTTCTGTAACCCCCAAAGTACACTCCAGTCCAAACCCAAAAAAAAAATATTTTCTGTGTTTGTGAATTGTGTGCGCAGTAGCCGCACGTGCATCAACAAAGTAGTGCCAAGCGTGCGCCTGTGTCAAAAGTAAAGGGCCGGCTGGCTTGACCGTTAAAGGGTGCTGTAACCCCCAAAGTACACTCCAGTCCAAACCAAAAAAAAAAAAATTTTTCTGTGTTTGTGAATTGTGTGCGCAGTAGCCGCACGTTCATCAGCAAAGTAGTGCCAAGCGTACGCCTGTGTCATAAGTAAAGGGCCGGCTGGCTTGACCGTTAAAGTGTGCTGTAACCCCCAAAGTACACTCCAGTCCAAACCTAAAAAAAAAAATTATTTTCTGTGTTTGTGAATTGTGTGCGCAGTAGCCGCACGTGCATCAACAAAGTAGTGCCAAGCGTGCGCCTGTGTCATAAGTAAAGGGCTGGCTGGCTTGACCATTAAAGGGTGCTGTAACCCCCAAAGTACACTCCAGTCCAAACCAAAAAAAAAATATTTTCTGTGTTTGTGAATTGTGTGCGCAGTAGGCGCACGTGCATCAACAAAGTAGTGCCAAGCGTGCGCCTGTGTCATAAGTAAAGGGCCGGCTGGCTTGACCATTAAAGGGTGCTGTAACCCCCAAAGTACACTCCAGTCCAAACCAAAAAAAATATATTTTCTGTGTTTGTGAATTGTGTGCGCAGTAGCCGCACGTGCATCAACAAAGTAGTGCCAAGCGTGCGCCTGTGTCATAAGTAAAGGGCTGGCTGGCTTGATCGTTAAAGGGTGCTGTAACTCCCAAAGTACACTCCAAACCAAATAACAAAATATTTTTTCTGTGTTTGTGAATTGTGTGCGCAGTAGCCGCACGTGCATCAACAAAGTAGTGCCAAGCGTGCGCCTGTGTCATAAGTAAAGGGCCGGCTGGCTTGACCATTAAAGGGGGCTGTAACCCCCAAAGTACACTCCAGTCCAAACCAAAAAAATATATATTTTCTGCGTTTGTGAATTGTGTGCGCAGTAGCCGCACGTGCATCAACAAATTAGTGCCAAGCGTGCGCCTGTGTCATAAGGAAAGGGCCGGCTGGCTTGACCGTTAAAGGGTGCTGTAACCCCCAAAGTACACTCCAGTCTAAACCAAAAAAAAAAATATTTTCTGTGTTTGTGAATTGTGTGCGCAGTAGCCGCACGTGCATCAACAAAGTAGTGCCAAGCGTGCGCCTGTGTCATAAGTAAAGGGCTGGCTGGCTTGATCGTTAAAGGGTGCTGAAACTCCCAAAGTACACTCCAAACCAAATAACAAAATATTTTTTCTGTGTTTGTGAATTGTGTGCGCAGTAGCCGCACGTGCATCAACAAAGTAGTGCCAAGCGTGCGCCTGTGTCATAAGTAAAGGGCCGGCTGGCTTGACCGTTAAAGGGTGCTGTAACCCCCAAAGTACACTCCAGTCCAAACCAAAAAAATATATATTTTCTGTGTTTGTGAATTGTGTGCGCAGTAGCCGCACGTGCATCAACAAAGTAGTGCCAAGCGTGCGCCTGTGTCATAAGTAAAGGGCCAGCTGGCTTGACCATTAAAGGGTGCTGTAACCCCCAAAGTACACTCCAGTCCAAACCAAAAAAAAAATTATTTTCTGTGTTTGTGAATTGTGTGCGCAGTAGCCGCACGTGCATCAACAAAGTAGTGCCAAGCGTGCGCCTGTGTCATAAGTAAAGGGCCGGCTGGCTTGACTGTTAAAGGGTGCTGTAACCCCCAAAGTACACTCCAAACCAAATAACAAAATATTTTTTCTGTGTTTGTGAATTGTGTGCGCAGTAGCCGTACGTGCATCAACAAAGAAGTGCCAAGCTTGCGCCTGTGTCATAAGTAAAGGGCCGGCTGGCTTGTCCATTAAAGGGTGCTGTAACCCCCAAAGTACACTCCAGTCCAAACCAAATAAAAAATGTTTTCTGTGTTTGTGAATTGTGTGCGCAGTAGCCGCACGTGCATCAACAAAGTAGTGCCAAGCGTGCGCCTGTGTCATAAGTAAAGGGCCGGCTGGCTTGACCGTTAAAGGGTGCTGTAACCCCCAAAGTACACTCCAGTCCAAACCAAAAAAAAATTATTTTCTGTGTTTGTGAATTGTGTGCGCAGTAGCCGCACGTGCATCAACAAAGTAGTGCCATGCATGCGCCTGTGTCATAAGTAAAGGGCCGGCTGGCTTGACCGTTAAAGGGTGCTGTAACCCCCAAAGTACACTCCAGTCCAAACCAAAGAAAAATATTTTCTGCTTTTGTGAATTGTGTGCGCAGTAGCCGCACTTGCATCAACAAAGTAGTGCCAAGCGTGCGCCTGTGTCATAAGTAAAGGGCCGGCTGGCTTGACCATTAAAGGGTGCTGTAACCCCCAAAGTAAACTCCAAACCAAAAAAATATATATTTTTTGTGTTTGTGAATTGTGTGCGCAGTAGCCGCACGTGCATCAACAAAGTAGTGCCAAGCGTGCGCCTGTGTCATAAGTAAAGGGCCGGCTGGCTTGACCATTAAAGGGTGCTGTAACCCCCAAAGTACACTCCAGTCCAAACCAAAAAAAAAAATATTTTCTGTGTTTGTGAATTGTGTGCGCAGTAGCCGCACGTGCATCAACAAAGTAGTGCCAAGCGTGCGCCTGTGTCATAAGTAAAGGGCCGGCTGGCTTGACCATTAAAGGGTGCTGTAACCCCCAAAGTACACTCCAGTCCAAACCAAAAAAAGATATATTTTCTGTGTTTGTGAATTGTGTGTGCAGTAGCCGCACGTGCGTCAACAAAGTAGTGCCAAGCGTGCGCCTGTGTCATAAGTAAAGGGCCGGCTGGCTTGACCGTTAAAGGGTGCTGTAACCCCCAAAGTACACTCCAAACCAAATAACAAAATATTTTTTCTGTGTTTGTGAATTGTGTGCGCACTAGCCGCATGTGCATCAACAAAGTAGTGCCATGTGAGCGCCTGTGTCATAAGTAAAGGGCCGGCTGGCTTGACCGTTAAAGGGTGCTGTAACCCCCAAAGTACACTCCAGTCCAAACCAAATAAAAAAATATTTTCTGTGTTTGTGAATTGTGTGCGCAGTAGCCGCACGTGCATCAACAAAGTAGTGCCAAGCATGCGCCTGTGTCATAAGTAAAGGGCCGGCTGGCCTGACCGTTAAAGGGTGCTGTAACCCCCAAAGTACACTCCAAACCAAAAAAATATATATTTTCTGTGTTTGTGAATTGTGTGCGCAGTAGCCGCACGTGCATCAACAAAGTAGTGCCAAGCGTGCGCCTGTGTCATAAGTAAAGGGCCAGCTGGCTTGACCATTAAAGGGTGCTGTAACCCCCAAAGTGCACTTCAGTCCAAACCAAAAAAAAAATATTTTCTGTGTTTGTGAATTGTGTGCGCAGTAGCCGCACGTGCATCAACAAAGTAGTGCCAAGCGTGCGCCTGTGTCATAAGTAAAGGGCCGTTTGGCTTGACCATTAAAGGGTGCTGTAACCCCCAAAGTACACTCCAGTCCAAACCAAAAAAAAAAATATTTTCTGTGTTTGTGAATTGTGTGCGCAGTAGCCGCACGTGCATCAACAAAGTAGTGCCAAGCGTGCGCCTGTGTCATAAGTAAAGGGCTGGCTGGCTTGACCGTTAAAGGGTGCTGTAACCCACAAAGTACACTCCAAACCAAATAACAAAATATTTTTTCTGTGTTTGTGAATTGTGTGCGCAGTAGCCGCACGTGCATCAACATAGTAGTGCCAAGCGTGCGCCTGTGTCATAAGTAAAGGGCCGGCTGGCTTGACCGTTAAAGGGTGCTGTAACCCCCAAAGTACACTCCAGTCCAAACCAAAAAAAAAAATATTTTCTGTGTTTGTGAATTATGTGCGCAGTAGCCGCACGTGCATCAACAAAGTAGTGCCAAGCGTGCGCCTGTGTCATAAGTAAAGGGCCGGCTGGCTTGACCATTAAAGGGTGCTGTAACCCCCAAAGTACACTCCAGTCCAAACCAAAAAAAAAAATTTTTCTGTGTTTGTGAATTGTGTGCGCAGTAGCCGCACGTTCATCAGCAAAGTAGTGCCAAGCGTACGCCTGTGTCATAAGTAAAGGGCCGGCTGGCTTGACCGTTAAAGTGTGCTGTAACCCCCAAAGTACACTCCAGTCCAAACCTAAAAAAAAAAATTATTTTCTGTGTTTGTGAATTGTGTGCGCAGTAGCCGCACGTGCATCAACAAAGTAGTGCCAAGCGTGCGCCTGTGTCATAAGTAAAGGGCTGGCTGGCTTGACCATTAAAGGGTGCTGTAACCCCCAAAGTACACTCCAGTCCAAACCAAAAAAAAAATATTTTCTGTGTTTGTGAATTGTGTGCGCAGTAGGCGCACGTGCATCAACAAAGTAGTGCCAAGCGTGCGCCTGTGTCATAAGTAAAGGGCCGGCTGGCTTGACCATTAAAGGGTGCTGTAACCCCCAAAGTACACTCCAGTCCAAACCAAAAAAAATATATTTTCTGTGTTTGTGAATTGTGTGCGCAGTAGCCGCACGTGCATCAACAAAGTAGTGCCAAGCGTGCGCCTGTGTCATAAGTAAAGGGCTGGCTGGCTTGATCGTTAAAGGGTGCTGTAACTCCCAAAGTACACTCCAAACCAAATAACAAAATATTTTTTCTGTGTTTGTGAATTGTGTGCGCAGTAGCCGCACGTGCATCAACAAAGTAGTGCCAAGCGTGCGCCTGTGTCATAAGTAAAGGGCCGGCTGGCTTGACCATTAAAGGGGGCTGTAACCCCCAAAGTACACTCCAGTCCAAACCAAAAAAATATATATTTTCTGCGTTTGTGAATTGTGTGCGCAGTAGCCGCACGTGCATCAACAAATTAGTGCCAAGCGTGCGCCTGTGTCATAAGGAAAGGGCCGGCTGGCTTGACCGTTAAAGGGTGCTGTAACCCCCAAAGTACACTCCAGTCTAAACCAAAAAAAAAAATATTTTCTGTGTTTGTGAATTGTGTGCGCAGTAGCCGCACGTGCATCAACAAAGTAGTGCCAAGCGTGCGCCTGTGTCATAAGTAAAGGGCTGGCTGGCTTGATCGTTAAAGGGTGCTGAAACTCCCAAAGTACACTCCAAACCAAATAACAAAATATTTTTTCTGTGTTTGTGAATTGTGTGCGCAGTAGCCGCACGTGCATCAACAAAGTAGTGCCAAGCGTGCGCCTGTGTCATAAGTAAAGGGCCGGCTGGCTTGACCGTTAAAGGGTGCTGTAACCCCCAAAGTACACTCCAGTCCAAACCAAAAAAATATATATTTTCTGTGTTTGTGAATTGTGTGCGCAGTAGCCGCACGTGCATCAACAAAGTAGTGCCAAGCGTGCGCCTGTGTCATAAGTAAAGGGCCAGCTGGCTTGACCATTAAAGGGTGCTGTAACCCCCAAAGTACACTCCAGTCCAAACCAAAAAAAAAATTATTTTCTGTGTTTGTGAATTGTGTGCGCAGTAGCCGCACGTGCATCAACAAAGTAGTGCCAAGCGTGCGCCTGTGTCATAAGTAAAGGGCCGGCTGGCTTGACTGTTAAAGGGTGCTGTAACCCCCAAAGTACACTCCAAACCAAATAACAAAATATTTTTTCTGTGTTTGTGAATTGTGTGCGCAGTAGCCGTACGTGCATCAACAAAGAAGTGCCAAGCTTGCGCCTGTGTCATAAGTAAAGGGCCGGCTGGCTTGTCCATTAAAGGGTGCTGTAACCCCCAAAGTACACTCCAGTCCAAACCAAATAAAAAATGTTTTCTGTGTTTGTGAATTGTGTGCGCAGTAGCCGCACGTGCATCAACAAAGTAGTGCCAAGCGTGCGCCTGTGTCATAAGTAAAGGGCCGGCTGGCTTGACCGTTAAAGGGTGCTGTAACCCCCAAAGTACACTCCAGTCCAAACCAAAAAAAAATTATTTTCTGTGTTTGTGAATTGTGTGCGCAGTAGCCGCACGTGCATCAACAAAGTAGTGCCATGCATGCGCCTGTGTCATAAGTAAAGGGCCGGCTGGCTTGACCGTTAAAGGGTGCTGTAACCCCCAAAGTACACTCCAGTCCAAACCAAAGAAAAATATTTTCTGCTTTTGTGAATTGTGTGCGCAGTAGCCGCACTTGCATCAACAAAGTAGTGCCAAGCGTGCGCCTGTGTCATAAGTAAAGGGCCGGCTGGCTTGACCATTAAAGGGTGCTGTAACCCCCAAAGTAAACTCCAAACCAAAAAAATATATATTTCTTGTGTTTGTGAATTGTGTGCGCAGTAGCCGCACGTGCATCAACAAAGTAGTGCCAAGCGTGCGCCTGTGTCATAAGTAAAGGGCCGGCTGGCTTGACCATTAAAGGGTGCTGTAACCCCCAAAGTACACTCCAGTCCAAACCAAAAAAAAAAATATTTTCTGTGTTTGTGAATTGTGTGCGCAGTAGCCGCACGTGCATCAACAAAGTAGTGCCAAGCGTGCGCCTGTGTCATAAGTAAAGGGCCGGCTGGCTTGACCATTAAAGGGTGCTGTAACCCCCAAAGTACACTCCAGTCCAAACCAAAAAAAGATATATTTTCTGTGTTTGTGAATTGTGTGTGCAGTAGCCGCACGTGCGTCAACAAAGTAGTGCCAAGCGTGCGCCTGTGTCATAAGTAAAGGGCCGGCTGGCTTGACCGTTAAAGGGTGCTGTAACCCCCAAAGTACACTCCAAACCAAATAACAAAATATTTTTTCTGTGTTTGTGAATTGTGTGCGCACTAGCCGCATGTGCATCAACAAAGTAGTGCCATGTGAGCGCCTGTGTCATAAGTAAAGGGCCGGCTGGCTTGACCGTTAAAGGGTGCTGTAACCCCCAAAGTACACTCCAGTCCAAACCAAATAAAAAAATATTTTCTGTGTTTGTGAATTGTGTGCGCAGTAGCCGCACGTGCATCAACAAAGTAGTGCCAAGCATGCGCCTGTGTCATAAGTAAAGGGCCGGCTGGCCTGACCGTTAAAGGGTGCTGTAACCCCCAAAGTACACTCCAAACCAAAAAAATATATATTTTCTGTGTTTGTGAATTGTGTGCGCAGTAGCCGCACGTGCATCAACAAAGTAGTGCCAAGCGTGCGCCTGTGTCATAAGTAAAGGGCCAGCTGGCTTGACCATTAAAGGGTGCTGTAACCCCCAAAGTGCACTTCAGTCCAAACCAAAAAAAAAATATTTTCTGTGTTTGTGAATTGTGTGCGCAGTAGCCGCACGTGCATCAACAAAGTAGTGCCAAGCGTGCGCCTGTGTCATAAGTAAAGGGCCGTTTGGCTTGACCATTAAAGGGTGCTGTAACCCCCAAAGTACACTCCAGTCCAAACCAAAAAAAAAAATATTTTCTGTGTTTGTGAATTGTGTGCGCAGTAGCCGCACGTGCATCAACAAAGTAGTGCCAAGCGTGCGCCTGTGTCATAAGTAAAGGGCTGGCTGGCTTGACCGTTAAAGGGTGCTGTAACCCACAAAGTACACTCCAAACCAAATAACAAAATATTTTTTCTGTGTTTGTGAATTGTGTGCGCAGTAGCCGCACGTGCATCAACATAGTAGTGCCAAGCGTGCGCCTGTGTCATAAGTAAAGGGCCGGCTGGCTTGACCGTTAAAGGGTGCTGTAACCCCCAAAGTACACTCCAGTCCAAACCAAAAAAAAAAATATTTTCTGTGTTTGTGAATTATGTGCGCAGTAGCCGCACGTGCATCAACAAAGTAGTGCCAAGCGTGCGCCTGTGTCATAAGTAAAGGGCCGGCTGGCTTGACCATTAAAGGGTGCTGTAACCCCCAAAGTACACTCCAGTCCAAACCAAAAAAAAAAATTTTTCTGTGTTTGTGAATTGTGTGCGCAGTAGCCGCACGTGCATCAACAAAGTAGTGCCAAGCGTGCGCCTGTGTCAAAAGTAAAGGGCCGACTGGCTTAACCGTTAAAGGGTGCTGTAACCCCCAAAGTACACTCCAGTCCAAACCAAATAAAAATGTTTTTTCTGTGTTTGTGAATTGTGTGCGCAGTAGCCGCACGTGCATCAGCAAAGTAGTGCCAAGCGTGCGCCTGTGTCATAAGTAAAGGGCCGGCTGGCTTGACCATTAAAGGGTGCTGTAACCCCCAAAGTACACTCCAGTCCAAACCAAAAAAAAAATTATTTTCTGTGTTTGTGAATTGTGTGCGCAGTAGCCGCACGTGCATCAACAAAGTAGTGCCAAGCGTGCGCCTGTGTCATAAGTAAAGGGCCGGCTGGCTTGACCGTTAAAGGGTGCTGTAACCCCGAAAGGACACTCCAGTCCAAACCAAAAAAAAAATATTTTCTGTGTTTGTGAATTGTGTGCGCAGTAGCCGCACGTGCATCAACAAAGTAGTGCCAAGCGTGCGCCTGTGTCATAAGTAAAGGGCCGGCTGGCTTGACCATTAAAAGGTGCTGTAAACCCCAAAGTACACTCCAGTCCAAACCAAAAAAAAAATATTTTCTGTGTTTGTGAATTGTGTGCGCAGTAGCCGCACGTGCATCAACAAAGTAGTGCCAAGCATGCGCCTGTGTCATAAGTAAAGGGCCGGCTGGCTTGACCGTTAAAGGGTGCTGTAACCCCCAAAGTACACTCCAGTCTAAACCGAAAAAAAATATATTTTCTGTGTTTGTGAATTGTGTGCGCAGTAGCCGCACGTGCATCAACAAAGTAGTGCCAAGCGTGTGCCTGTGTCATAAGTAAAGGGCTGGCTGGCTTGATCGTTAAAGGGTGCTGTAACTCCCAAAGTACACTCCAAACCAAATAACAAAATATTTTTTCTGTGTTTGTGAATTGTGTGCGCATTAGCCGCACGTGCATCAACAAAGTAGTGCCAAGCGTGCGCCTGTGTCATAAGTAAAGGGCCGGCTGGCTTGACCGTTAAAGGGTGCTGTAACCCCCAAAGTACACTCCAGTCCAAACCAAAAAAATATATATTTTCTGTGTTTGTGAATTGTGTGCGCAGTAGCCGCACGTGCATCAACAAAGTAGTGCCAAGCGTGCGCCTGTGTCATAAGTAAAGGGCCGGCTGGCTTGACCGTTAAAGGGTGCTGTAACCCACAAAGTACACTCCAGTCTAAACCAAAAAAAAAAATATTTTCTGTGTTTGTGAATTGTGTGCGCAGTAGCCGCACGTGCATCAACAAAGTAGTGCCAAGCGTGCGCCTGTGTCATAAGTAAAGGGCTGGCTGTCTTGATCGTTAAAGGGTGCTGTAACTCCCAAAGTACACTCCAAACCAAATAACAAAATATTTTTTCTGTGTTTGTGAATTGTGTGCGCAGTAGCCGCACGTGCATCAACAAAGTAGTGCCAAGCGTGCGCCTGTGTCATAAGTAAAGGGCCGGCTGGCTTGACCGTTAAAGGGTGCTGTAACCCCCAAAGTACACTCCAGTACAAACCAAAAAAATATATATTTTCTGTGTTTGTGAATTGTGTGCGCAGTAGCCGCACGTGCATCAACAAAGTAGTGCCAAGCGTGCGCCTGTGTCATAAGTAAAGGGCCGGCTGGCTTGACCGTTAAAGGGTGCTGTAACCCCCAAAGTACACTCCAGTCCAAACCAAAAAAAAATTATTTTCTGTGTTTGTGAATTGTGTGCGCAGTAGCCGCACGTGCATCAACAAAGTAGTGCCATGCATGCGCCTGTGTCATAAGTAAAGGGCCGGCTGGCTTGACCGTTAAAGGGTGCTGTAACCCCCAAAGTACACTCCAGTCCAAACCAAAAAAAAATATTTTCTGTGTTTGTGAATTGTGTGCGCAGTAGCCGCACTTGCATCAACAAAGTAGTGCCAAGCGTGCGCCTGTGTCATAAGTAAAGGGCCGGCTGGCTTGACCATTAAAGGGTGCTGTAACCCCCAAAGTAAACTCCAAACCAATAAAATATATATTTTTTGTGTTTGTGAATTGTGTGCGCAGTAGCCGCACGTGCATCAACAAAGTAGTGCCAAGCATGCGCCTGTGTCATAAGTAAAGGGCCGGCTGGCTTGACCATTAAAGGGTGCTGTAACCCCCAAAGTACACTCCAGTCCAAACCAAAAAAAAAAATATTTTCTGTGTTTGTGAATTGTGTGCGCAGTAGCCGCACGTGCATCAACAAAGTAGTGCCAAGCGTGCGCCTGTGTCATAAGTAAAGGGCCGGCTGGCTTGACCATTAAAGGGTGCTATAACCCCCAAAGTACACTCCAGTCCAAACCAAAAAAAGATATATTTTCTGTGTTTGTGAATTGTGTGTGCAGTAGCCGCACGTGCGTCAACAAAGTAGTGCCAAGCGTGCGCCTGTGTCATAAGTAAAGGGCCGGCTGGCTTGACCGTTAAAGGGTGCTGTAACCCCCAAAGTACACTCCAAACCAAATAACAAAATATTTTTTCTGTGTTTGTGAATTGTGTGCGCACTAGCCGCATGTGCATCAACAAAGTAGTGCCATGTGAGCGCCTGTGTCATAAGTAAAGGGCCAGCTGGCTTGACCGTTAAAGGGTGCTGTAACCCCCAAAGTACACTCCAGTCCAAACCAAATAAAAAAATATTTTCTGTGTTTGTGAATTGTGTGCGCAGTAGCCGCACGTGCATCAACAAAGTAGTGCCAAGCATGCGCCTGTGTCATAAGTAAAGGGCCGGCTGGCCTGACCGTTAAAGGGTGCTGTAACCCCCAAAGTACACTCCAAACCAAAAAAATATATATTTTCTGTGTTTGTGAATTGTGTGCGCAGTAGCCGCACGTGCATCAACAAAGTAGTGCCAAGCGTGCGCCTGTGTCATAAGTAAAGGGCCGGCTGGCTTGACCATTAAAGGGTGCTGTAACCCCCAAAGTGCACTTCAGTCCAAAGCAAAAAAAAAATATTTTCTTTGTTTGTGAATTGTGTGCGCAGTAGCCGCACGTGCATCAACAAAGTAGTGCCAAGTGTGCGCCTGTGTCATAAGTAAAGGGCTGGCTGGCTTGACCGTTAAAGGGTGCTGTAACCCACAAAGTACACTCCAAACCAAATAACAAAATATTTTTTCTGTGTTTGTGAATTGTGTGCGCAGTAGCCGCACGTGCATCAACATAGTAGTGCCAAGCGTGCGCCTGTGTCATAAGTAAAGGGCTGGCTGGCTTGACCATTAAAGGGTGCTGTAACCCCCAAAGTACACTCCAGTCCAAACCAAAAAAAAAATATTTTCTGTGTTTGTGAATTATGTGCGCAGTAGCCGCACGTGCATCAACAAAGTAGTGCCAAGCGTGTGCCTGTGTCTTAAGTAAAGGGCCGGCTGGCTTGACCATTAAAGGGTGCTGTAACCCCCAAAGTACACTCCAGTCCAAACCAAAAAAAAAAATATTTTCTATGTTTGTGAATTGTGTGCGCAGTAGCCGCACGTGCATCAACAAAGTAGTGCCAAGCGTGCACCTGTGTCATAAGTAAAGGGCCGGCTGGCTTGACCATTAAAGGGTGCTGTAACCCCCAAAGTACACTCCAGTCCAAACCCAAAAAAAAAATATTTTCTGTGTTTGTGAATTGTGTGCGCAGTAGCCGCACGTGCATCAACAAAGTAGTGCCAAGCATGCGCCTGTGTCATAAGTAAAGGGCTGGCTGGCCTGACCGTTAAAGGGTGCTGTAACCCCCAAAGTACACTCCAAACCAAAAAAATATATATTTTCTGTGTTTGTGAATTGTGTGCGCAGTAGCCGCACGTGCATCAACAAAGTAGTGCCAAGCGTGCGCCTGTGTCATAAGTAAAGGGCCAGCTGGCTTGACCATTAAAGGGTGCTGTAACCCCCAAAGTGCACTTCAGTCCAAACCAAAAAAAAAATATTTTCTGTGTTTGTGAATTGTGTGCGCAGTAGCCGCACGTGCATCAACAAAGTAGTGCCAAGCGTGCACCTGTGTCATAAGTAAAGGGCCGTTTGGCTTGACCATTAAAGGGTGCTGTAACCCCCAAAGTACACTCCAGTCCAAACCAAAAAAAAAAATATTTTCTGTGTTTGTGAATTGTGTGCGCAGTAGCCGCACGTGCATCAACAAAGTAGTGCCAAGCGTGCGCCTGTGTCATAAGTAAAGGGCTGGCTGGCTTGACCGTTAAAGGGTGCTGTAACCCACAAAGTACACTCCAAACCAAATAACAAAATATTTTTTCTGTGTTTGTGAATTGTGTGCGCAGTAGCCGCACGTGCATCAACATAGTAGTGCCAAGCGTGCGCCTGTGTCATAAGTAAAGGGCTGGCTGGCTTGACCGTTAAAGGGTGCTGTAACCCCCAAAGTACACTCCAGTCCAAACCAAAAAAAAAAATATTTTCTGTGTTTGTGAATTATGTGCGCAGTAGCCGCACGTGCATCAACAAAGTAGTGCCAAGCGTGCGCCTGTGTCATAAGTAAAGGGCCGGCTGGCTTGACCATTAAAGGGTGCTGTAACCCCCAAAGTACACTCCAGTCCAAACCAAAAAAAAAAATTTTTCTGTGTTTGTGAATTGTGTGCGCAGTAGCCGCACGTGCATCAACAAAGTAGTGCCAAGCGTGCGCCTGTGTCAAAAGTAAAGGGCCGGCTGGCTTGTCCATTAAAGGGTGCTGTAACCCCCAAAGTACACTCCAGTCCAAACCAAATAAAAATGTTTTTTCTGTGTTTGTGAATTGTGTGCGCAGTAGCCGCACGTGCATCAGCAAAGTAGTGCCAAGCGTGCGCCTGTGTCATAAGTAAAGGGCCGGCTGGCTTGACCATTAAAGGGTGCTGTAACCCCCAAAGTACACTCCAGTCCAAACCAAAAAAAAAATTATTTTCTGTGTTTGTGAATTGTGTGCGCAGTAGCAGCACGTGCATCAACAAAGTAGTGCCAAGTGTGCACCTGTGTCATAAGTAAAGGGCCGGCTGGCTTGACCATTAAAGGGTGCTGTAACCCCGAAAGTACACTCCAGTCCAAACCAAAAAAAAAATATTTTCTGTGTTTGTGAATTGTGTGCGCAGTAGCCGCACGTGCATCAACAAAGTAGTGACAAGCGTGCGCCTGTGTCATAAGTAAAGGGCCGGCTGGCTTGACCATTAAAAGGTGCTGTAAACCCCAAAGTACACTCCAGTCCAAACCAAAAAAAAAATATTTTCTGTGTTTGTGAATTGTGTGCGCAGTAGCCGCACGTGCATCAACAAAGTAGTGCCAAGCATGCGCCTGTGTCATAAGTAAAGGGCCGGCTGGCTTGACCGTTAAAGGGTGCTGTAACCCCCAAAGTACACTCCAGTCTAAACCGAAAAAAAATATATTTTCTGTGTTTGTGAATTGTGTGCGCAGTAGCCGCACGTGCATCAACAAAGTAGTGCCAAGCGTGTGCCTGTGTCATAAGTAAAGGGCTGGCTGGCTTGATCGTTAAAGGGTGCTGTAACTCCCAAAGTACACTCCAAACCAAATAACAAAATATTTTTTCTGTGTTTGTGAATTGTGTGCGCAGTAGCCGCACGTGCATCAACAAAGTAGTGCCAAGCGTGCGCCTGTGTCATAAGTAAAGGGCCGGCTGGCTTGACCGTTAAAGGGTGCTGTAACCCCCAAAGTACACTCCAGTCCAAACCAAAAAAATATATATTTTCTGTGTTTGTGAATTGTGTGCGCAGTAGCCGCACGTGCATCAACAAAGTAGTGCCAAGCGTGCGCCTGTGTCATAAGTAAAGGGCCGGCTGGCTTGACCGTTAAAGGGTTCTGTAACCCACAAAGTACACTCCAGTCTAAACCAAAAAAAAAAATATTTTCTGTGTTTGTGAATTGTGTGCGCAGTAGCCGCACGTGCATCAACAAAGTAGTGCCAAGCGTGCGCCTGTGTCATAAGTAAAGGGCTGGCTGTCTTGATCGTTAAAGGGTGCTGTAACTCCCAAAGTACACTCCAAACCAAATAACAAAATATTTTTTCTGTGTTTGTGAATTGTGTGCGCAGTAGCCGCACGTGCATCAACAAAGTAGTGCCAAGCGTGCGCCTGTGTCATAAGTAAAGGGCCGGCTGGCTTGACCGTTAAAGGGTGCTGTAACCCCCAAAGTACACTCCAGTACAAACCAAAAAAATATATATTTTCTGTGTTTGTGAATTGTGTGCGCAGTAGCCGCACGTGCATCAACAAAGTAGTGCCAAGCGTGCGCCTGTGTCATAAGTAAAGGGCCGGCTGGCTTGACCGTTAAAGGGTGCTGTAACCCCCAAAGTACACTCCAGTCCAAACCAAAAAAAAATTATTTTCTGTGTTTGTGAATTGTGTGCGCAGTAGCCGCACGTGCATCAACAAAGTAGTGCCATGCATGCGCCTGTGTCATAAGTAAAGGGCCGGCTGGCTTGACCGTTAAAGGGTGCTGTAACCCCCAAAGTACACTCCAGTCCAAACCAAAAAAAAATATTTTCTGTGTTTGTGAATTGTGTGCGCAGTAGCCGCAATTGCATCAACAAAGTAGTGCCAAGCGTGCGCCTGTGTCATAAGTAAAGGGCCGGCTGGCTTGACCATTAAAGGGTGCTGTAACCCCCAAAGTAAACTCCAAACCAAAAAAATATATATTTTTTGTGTTTGTGAATTGTGTGCGCAGTAGCCGCACGTGCATCAACAAAGTAGTGCCAAGCATGCGCCTGTGTCATAAGTAAAGGGCCGGCTGGCTTGACCATTAAAGGGTGCTGTAACCCCCAAAGTACACTCCAGTCCAAACCAAAAAAAAAAATATTTTCTGTGTTTGTGAATTGTGTGCGCAGTAGCCGCACGTGCATCAACAAAGTAGTGCCAAGCGTGCGCCTGTGTCATAAGTAAAGGGCCGGCTGGCTTGACCATTAAAGGGTGCTGTAACCCCCAAAGTACACTCCAGTCCAAACCAAAAAAAGATATATTTTCTGTGTTTGTGAATTGTGTGTGCAGTAGCCGCAGGTGCGTCAACAAAGTAGTGCCAAGCGTGCGCCTGTGTCATAAGTAAAGGGCCGGCTGGCTTGACCGTTAAAGGGTGCTGTAACCCCCAAAGTACACTCCAAACCAAATAACAAAATATTTTTTCTGTGTTTGTGAATTGTGTGCGCACTAGCCGCATGTGCATCAACAAAGTAGTGCCATGTGAGCGCCTGTGTCATAAGTAAAGGGCCAGCTGGCTTGACCGTTAAAGGGTGCTGTAACCCCCAAAGTACACTCCAGTCCAAACCAAATAAAAAAATATTTTCTGTGTTTGTGAATTGTGTGCGCAGTAGCCGCACGTGCATCAACAAAGTAGTGCCAAGCATGCGCCTGTGTCATAAGTAAAGGGCCGGCTGGCCTGACCGTTAAAGGGTGCTGTAACCCCCAAAGTACACTCCAAACCAAAAAAATATATATTTTCTGTGTTTGTGAATTGTGTGCGCAGTAGCCGCACGTGCATCAACAAAGTAGTGCCAAGCGTGCGCCTGTGTCATAAGTAAAGGGCCGTTTGGCTTGACCATTAAAGGGTGCTGTAACCCCCAAAGTACACTCCAGTCCAAACCAAAAAAAAAAATATTTTCTGTGTTTGTGAATTGTGTGCGCAGTAGCCGCACGTGCATCAACAAAGTAGTGCCAAGCGTGCGCCTGTGTCATAAGTAAAGGGCTGGCTGGCTTGACCGGTAAAGGGTGCTGTAACCCACAAAGTACACTCCAAACCAAATAACAAAATATTTTTTCTGTGTTTGTGAATTGTGTGCGCAGTAGCCGCACGTGCATCAACATAGTAGTGCCAAGCGTGCGCCTGTGTCATAAGTAAAGGGCCGGCTGGCTTGACCATTAAAGGGTGCTGTAACCCCCAAAGTACACTCCAGTCCAAACCAAAAAAAAAATATTTTCTGTGTTTGTGAATTATGTGCGCAGTAGCCGCACGTGCATCAACAAAGTAGTGCCAAGCGTGCGCCTGTGTCTTAAGTAAAGGGCCGGCTGGCTTGACCATTAAAGGGTGCTGTAACCCCCAAAGTACACTCCAGTCCAAACCAAAAAAAAAAATATTTTCTGTGTTTGTGAATTGTGTGCGCAGTAGCCGCACGTGCATCAACAAAGTAGTGCCAAGCGTGCGCCTGTGTCATAAGTAAAGGGCCGGCTGGCTTGACCATTAAAGGGTGCTGTAACCCCCAAAGTACACTCCAGTCCAAACCAAAAAAAGATATATTTTCTGTGTTTGTGAATTGTGTGTGCAGTAGCCGCACGTGCGTCAACAAAGTAGTGCCAAGCGTGCGCCTGTGTCATAAGTAAAGGGCCGGCTGGCTTGACCGTTAAAGGGTGCTGTAACCCCCAAAGTACACTCCAAACCAAATACCAAAATATTTTTTCTGTGTTTGTGAATTGTGTGCGCACTAGCCGCATGTGCATCAACAAAGTAGTGCCATGTGAGCGCCTGTGTCATAAGTAAAGGGCCAGCTGGCTTGACTGTTATAGGGTGCTGTAACCCCCAAAGTACACTCCAGTCCAAACCAAATAAAAAAATATTTTCTGTGTTTGTGAATTGTGTGCGCAGTAGCCGCACGTGCATCAACAAAGTAGTGCCAAGCATGCGCCTGTGTCATAAGTAAAGGGCCGGCTGGCCTGACCGTTAAAGGGTGCTGTAACCCCCAAAGTACACTCCAAACCAAAAAAATATATATTTTCTGTGTTTGTGAATTGTGTGCGCAGTAGCCGCACGTGCATCAACAAAGTAGTGCCAAGCGTGCGCCTGTGTCATAAGTAAAGGGCCGGCTGGCTTGACCATTAAAGGGTGCTGTAACCCCCAAAGTGCACTTCAGTCCAAAGCAAAAAAAAAATATTTTCTGTGTTTGTGAATTGTGTGCGCAGTAGCCGCACGTGCATCAACAAAGTAGTGCCAAGCGTGCGCCTGTGTCATAAGTAAAGGGCTGGCTGGCTTGACCGTTAAAGGGTGCTGTAACCCACAAAGTACACTCCAAACCAAATAACAAAATATTTTTTCTGTGTTTGTGAATTGTGTGCGCAGTACCCGCACGTGCATCAACATAGTAGTGCCAAGCGTGCGCCTGTGTCATAAGTAAAGGGCCGGCTGGCTTGACCATTAAAGGGTGCTGTAACCCCCAAAGTACACTCCAGTCCAAACCAAAAAAAAAATATTTTCTGTGTTTGTGAATTATGTGCGCAGTAGCCGCACGTGCATCAACAAAGTAGTGCCAAGCATGTGCCTGTGTCTTAAGTAAAGGGCCGGCTGGCTTGACCATTAAAGGGTGCTGTAACCCCCAAAGTACACTCCAGTCCAAACCAAAAAAAAAAATATTTTCTGTGTTTGTGAATTGTGTGCGCAGTAGCCGCACGTGCATCAACAAAGTAGTGCCAAGCGTGCACCTGTGTCATAAGTAAAGGGCCGGCTGGCTTGACCATTAAAGGGTGCTGTAACCCCCAAAGTACACTCCAGTCCAAACCCAAAAAAAAAATATTTTCTGTGTTTGTAAATTGTGTGCGCAGTAGCCGCACGTGCATCAACAAAGTAGTGCCAAGCATGCGCCTGTGTCATAAGTAAAGGGCTGGCTGGCCTGACCGTTAAAGGGTGCTGTAACCCCCAAAGTACACTCCAAACCAAAAAAATATATATTTTCTGTGTTTGTGAATTGTGTGCGCAGTAGCCGCACGTGCATCAACAAAGTAGTGCCAAGCGTGCGCCTGTGTCATAAGTAAAGGGCCAGCTGGCTTGACCATTAAAGGGTGCTGTAACCCCCAAAGTGCACTTCAGTCCAAACCAAAAAAAAAATATTTTCTGTGTTTGTGAATTGTGTGCGCAGTAGCCGCACGTGCATCAACAAAGTAGTGCCAAGCGTGCACCTGTGTCATAAGTAAAGGGCCGTTTGGCTTGACCATTAAAGGGTGCTGTAACCCCCAAAGTACACTCCAGTCCAAACCAAAAAAAAAAATATTTTCTGTGTTTGTGAATTGTGTGCGCAGTAGCCGCACGTGCATCAACAAAGTAGTGCCAAGCGTGCGCCTGTGTCATAAGTAAAGGGCTGGCTGGCTTGACCGTTAAAGGGTGCTGTAACCCACAAAGTACACTCCAAACCAAATAACAAAATATTTTTTCTGTGTTTGTGAATTGTGTGCGCAGTAGCCGCACGTGCATCAACATAGTAGTGCCAAGCGTGCGCCTGTGTCATAAGTAAAGGGCCGGCTGGCTTGACCGTTAAAGGGTGCTGTAACCCCCAAAGTACACTCCAGTCCAAACCAAAAAAAAAAATATTTTCTGTGTTTGTGAATTATGTGCGCAGTAGCCGCACGTGCATCAACAAAGTAGTGCCAAGCGTGCGCCTGTGTCATAAGTAAAGGGCCGGCTGGCTTGACCATTAAAGGGTGCTGTAACCCCCAAAGTACACTCCAGTCCAAACCAAAAAAAAAAAAATTTCTGTGTTTGTGAATTGTGTGCGCAGTAGCCGCACGTGCATCAACAAAGTAGTGCCAAGCGTGCGCCTGTGTCAAAAGTAAAGGGCCGGCTGGCTTGTCCGTTAAAGGGTGCTGTAACCCCCAAAGTACACTCCAGTCCAAACCAAATAAAAATGTTTTTTCTGTGTTTGTGAATTGTGTGCGCAGTAGCCGCACGTGCATCAGCAAAGTAGTGCCAAGCGTGCGCCTGTGTCATAAGTAAAGGGCCGGCTGGCTTGACCATTAAAGGGTGCTGTAACCCCCAAAGTACACTCCAGTCCAAACCAAAAAAAAATTATTTTCTGTGTTTGTGAATTGTGTGCGCAGTAGCCGCACGTGCATCAACAAAGTAGTGCCAAGCGTGCGCCTGTGTCATAAGTAAAGGGCCGGCTGGCTTGACCGTTAAAGGGTGCTGTAACCCCGAAAGTACACTCCAGTCCAAACCAAAAAAAAAATATTTTCTGTGTTTGTGAATTGTGTGCGCAGTAGCCGCACGTGCATCAACAAAGTAGTGCCAAGCGTGCGCCTGTGTCATAAGTAAAGGGCCGGCTGGCTTGACCATTAAAAGGTGCTGTAAACCCCAAAGTACACTCCAGTCCAAACCAAAAAAAAAATATTTTCTGTGTTTGTGAATTGTGTGCGCAGTAGCCGCACGTGCATCAACAAAGTAGTGCCAAGCATGCGCCTGTGTCATAAGTAAAGGGCCGGCTGGCTTGACCGTTAAAGGGTGCTGTATCCCCCAAAGTACACTCCAGTCTAAACCGAAAAAAAATATATTTTCTGTGTTTGTGAATTGTGTGCGCAGTAGCCGCACGTGCATCAACAAAGTAGTGCCAAGCGTGTGCCTGTGTCATAAGTAAAGGGCTGGCTGGCTTGATCGTTAAAGGGTGCTGTAACTCCCAAAGTACACTCCAAACCAAATAACAAAATATTTTTTCTGTGTTTGTGAATTGTGTGCGCAGTAGCCGCACGTGCATCAACAAAGTAGTGCCAAGCGTGCGCCTGTGTCATAAGTAAAGGGCCGGCTGGCTTGACCGTTAAAGGGTGCTGTAACCCCCAAAGTACACTCCAGTCCAAACCAAAAAAATATATATTTTCTGTGTTTGTGAATTGTGTGCGCAGTAGCCGCACGTGCATCAACAAAGTAGTGCCAAGCGTGCGCCTGTGTCATAAGTAAAGGGCCGGCTGGCTTGACCGTTAAAGGGTGCTGTAACCCACAAAGTACACTCCAGTCTAAACCAAAAAAAAAAATATTTTCTGTGTTTGTGAATTGTGTGCGCAGTAGCCGCACGTGCATCAACAAAGTAGTGCCAAGCGTGCGCCTGTGTCATAAGTAAAGGGCTGGCTGTCTTGATCGTTAAAGGGTGCTGTAACTCCCAAAGTACACTCCAAACCAAATAACAAAATATTTTTTCTGTGTTTGTGAATTGTGTGCGCAGTAGCCGCACGTGCATCAACAAAGTAGTGCCAAGCGTGCGCCTGTGTCATAAGTAAAGGGCCGGCTGGCTTGACCGTTAAAGGGTGCTGTAAACCCCAAAGTACACTCCAGTACAAACCAAAAAAATATATATTTTCTGTGTTTGTGAATTGTGTGCGCAGTAGCCGCACGTGCATCAACAAAGTAGTGCCAAGCGTGCGCCTGTGTCATAAGTAAAGGGCCGGCTGGCTTGACCGTTAAAGGGTGCTGTAACCCCCAAAGTACACTCCAGTCCAAACCAAAAAAAAATTATTTTCTGTGTTTGTGAATTGTGTGCGCAGTAGCCGCACGTGCATCAACAAAGTAGTGCCATGCATGCGCCTGTGTCATAAGTAAAGGGCCGGCTGGCTTGACCGTTAAAGGGTGCTGTAACCCCCAAAGTACACTTCAGTCCAAACCAAAAAAATATATTTTCTGTGTTTGTGAATTGTGTGCGCAGTAGCCGCAATTGCATCAACAAAGTAGTGCCAAGCGTGCGCCTGTGTCATAAGTAAAGGGCCGGCTGGCTTGACCATTAAAGGGTGCTGTAACCCCCAAAGTAAACTCCAAACCAAAAAAATATATATTTTTTGTGTTTGTGAATTGTGTGCGCAGTAGCCGCACGTGCATCAACAAAGTAGTGCCAAGCGTGCGCCTGTGTCATAAGTAAAGATCCGGCTGGCTTGACCATTAAAGGGTGCTGTAACCCCCAAAGTACACTCCAGTCCAAACCAAAAAAAAAAATATTTTCTGTGTTTGTGAATTGTGTGCGCAGTAGCCGCACGTGCATCAACAAAGTAGTGCCAAGCGTGCGCCTGTGTCATAAGTAAAGGGCCGGCTGGCTTGACCATTAAAGGGTGCTGTAACCCCCAAAGTACACTCCAGTCCAAACCAAAAAAAGATATATTTTCTGTGTTTGTGAATTGTGTGTGCAGTAGCCGCACGTGCGTCAACAAAGTAGTGCCAAGCGTGCGCCTGTGTCATAAGTAAAGGGCCGGCTGGCTTGACCGTTAAAGGGTGCTGTAACCCCCAAAGTACACTCCAAACCAAATAACAAAATATTTTTTCTGTGTTTGTGAATTGTGTGCGCACTAGCCGCATGTGCATCAACAAAGTAGTGCCATGTGAGCGCCTGTGTCATAAGTAAATGGCCAGCTGGCTTGACCATTAAAGGGTGCTGTAACCCCCAAAGTACACTCCAGTCCAAACCAAATAAAAAAATATTTTCTGTGTTTGTGAATTGTGTGCGCAGTAGCCGCACGTGCATCAACAAAGTAGTGCCAAGCATGCGCCTGTGTCATATGTAAAGGGCCGGCTGGCCTGACCGTTAAAGGGTGCTGTAACCCCCAAAGTACACTCCAAACCAAAAAAATATATATTTTCTGTGTTTGTGAATTGTGTGCGCAGTAGCCGCACGTGCATCAACAAAGTAGTGCCAAGCGTGCGCCTGTGTCATAAGTAAAGGGCCGGCTGGCTTGACCATTAAAGGGTGCTGTAACCCCCAAAGTGCACTTCAGTCCAAAGCAAAAAAAAATATTTTCTGTGTTTGTGAATTGTGTGCGCAGTAGCCGCACGTGCATCAACAAAGTAGTGCCAAGCGTGCGCCTGTGTCATAAGTAAAGGGCTGGCTGGCTTGACCGTTAAAGGGTGCTGTAACCCACAAAGTACACTCCAAACCAAATAACAAAATATTTTTTCTGTGTTTGTGAATTGTGTGCGCAGTAGCCGCACGTGCATCAACATAGTAGTGCCAAGCGTGCGCCTGTGTCATAAGTAAAGGGCCGGCTGGCTTGACCATTAAAGGGTGCTGTAACCCCCAAAGTACACTCCATTCCAAACCAAAAAAAAAATATTTTCTGTGTTTGTGAATTATGTGCGCAGTAGCCGCACGTGCATCAACAAAGTAGTGCCAAGCGTGCGCCTGTGTCTTAAGTAAAGGGCCGGCTGGCTTGACCATTAAAGGGTGCTGTAACCCCCAAAGTACACTCCAGTCCAAACCCAAAAAAAAAATATTTTCTGTGTTTGTGAATTGTGTGCGCAGTAGCCGCACGTGCATCAACAAAGTAGTGCCAAGCGTGCACCTGTGTCATAAGTAAAGGGCCGGCTGGCTTGACCATTAAAGGGTGCTGTAACCCCCAAAGTACACTCCAGTCCAAACCCAAAAAAAAAATATTTTCTGTGTTTGTGAATTGTGTGCGCAGTAGCCGCACGTGCATCAACAAAGTAGTGCCAAGCGTGCGCCTGTGTCAAAAGTAAAGGGCCGGCTGGCTTGACCGTTAAAGGGTGCTGTAACCCCCAAAGTACACTCCTGTCCAAACCAAATAAAAATGTTTTTTCTGTGTTTGTGAATTGTGTGCGCAGTAGCCGCACGTGCATCAGCAAAGTAGTGCCAAGCGTGCGCCTGTGTCATAAGTAAAGGTCCGGCTGGCTTGACCATTAAAGGGTGCTGTAACCCCCAAAGTACACTCCAGTCCAAACCAAAAAAAAAATTATTTTCTGTGTTTGTGAATTGTGTGCGCAGTAGCCGCACGTGCATCAACAAAGTAGTGCCAAGCGTGCGCCTGTGTCATAAGTAAAGGGCCGGCTGGCTTGAGCGTTAAAGGGTGCTGTAACCCCAAAAGTACACTACAGTCCAAACCAAAAAAATAATATTTTCTGTGTTTGTGAATTGTGTGCGCAGTAGCCGCACGTGCATCAACAAAGTAGTGCCAAGCGTGCGCCTGTGTCATAAGTAAAGGGCCGGCTGGCTTGACCATTAAAAGGTGCTGTAACCCCCAAAGTACACTCCAGTCCAAACCAAAAAAAAAATATTTTCTGTGTTTGTGAATTGTGTGCGCAGTAGCCGCACGTGCATCAACAAAGTAGTGCCAAGCATGCGCCTGTGTCATAAGTAAAGGGCCGGCTGGCTTGACCGTTAAAGGGTGCTGTAACCCCCAAAGTACACTCCAGTCTAAACCGAAAAAAAATATATTTTCTGTGTTTGTGAATTGTGTGCGCAGTAGCCGCACGTGCATCAACAAAGTAGTGCCAAGCGTGTGCCTGTGTCATAAGTAAAGGGCTGGCTGGCTTGATCGTTAAAGGGTGCTGTAACTCCCAAAGTACACTCCAAACCAAATAACAAAATATTTTTTCTGTGTTTGTGAATTGTGTGCGCAGTAGCCGCACGTGCATCAACAAAGTAGTGCCAAGCGTGCGCCTGTGTCATAAGTAAAGGGCCGGCTGGCTTGACCGTTAAAGGGTGCTGTAACCCCCAAAGTACACTCCAGTCCAAACCAAAAAAATATATATTTTCTGTGTTTGTGAATTGTGTGCGCAGTAGCCGCACGTGCATCAACAAAGTAGTGCCAAGCGTGCGCCTGTGTCATAAGTAAAGGGCCGGCTGGCTTGACCGTTAAAGGGTGCTGTAACCCCCAAAGTACACTCCAGTCTAAACCAAAAAAAAAAATATTTTCTGTGTTTGTGAATTGTGTGCGCAGTAGCCGCACGTGCATCAGCAAAGTAGTGCCAAGCGTGCGCCTGTGTCATAAGTAAAGGGCTGGCTGGCTTGACCATTAAAGGGTGCTGTAACCCCCAAAGTACACTCCAGTCCAAACCAAAAAAAAAATAATTTTCTGTGTTTGTGAATTGTGTGCGCAGTAGCCGCACGTGCATCAACAAAGTAGTGCCAAGCGTGCGCCTGTGTCATAAGTAAAGGGCCGGCTGGCTTGACCGTTAAAGGGTGCTGTAACCCCCAAAGTACACTCCAGTCCAAACCAAAAAAAAAATATTTTCTGTGTTTGTGAATTGTGTGCGCAGTAGCCGCACGTGCATCAACAAAGTAGTGCCAAGCGTGCGCCTGTGTCATAAGTAAAGGGCCGGCTGGCTTGACCATTAAAAGGTGCTGTAACCCCCAAAGTACACTCCAGTCCAAACCAAAAAAAAAATATTTTCTGTGTTTGTGAATTGTGTGCGCAGTAGCCGCACGTGCATCAACAAAGTAGTGCCAAGCATGCGCCTGTGTCATAAGTAAAGGGCCGGCTGGCTTGACCGTTAAAGGGTGCTGTAACCCCCAAAGTACACTCCAGTCTAAACCGAAAAAAAATATATTTTCTGTGTTTGTGAATTGTGTGCGCAGTAGCAGCACGTGCATCAACAAAGTAGTGCCAAGCGTGCGCCTGTGTCATAAGTAAAGGGCTGGCTGGCTTGATCGTTAAAGGGTGCTGTAACTCCCAAAGTAAACTCCAAACCAAATAACAAAATATTTTTTCTGTGTTTGTGAATTGTGTGCGCAGTAGCCGCACATGCATCAACAAAGTAGTGCCAAGCGTGTGCCTGTGTCATAAGTAAAGGGCCGGCTGGCTTGACCATTAAAGGGTGCTGTAACCTCCAAAGTACACTCCTGTCCAAACCCAAAAAAAAAATATTTTCTGTGTTTGTTAATTGTGTGCGCAGTAGCCGCACGTGCATTAACAAAGTAGTACCAAGCGTGCGCCTGTGTCTTAAGTAAAGGGCCGGCTGGCTTGACCGTTAAAGGGTGCTGTAACCCCCAAAGTACACTCCAGTCCAAACCAAAAAAAAAAATATTTTCTGTGTTTGTGAATTGTGTGCGCCGTTGCCGCACGTGCATCAACAAAGTAGTGCCAAGCGTGCGCCTGTGTCATAAGTAAAGGGCCGGTTGGCTTGACCATTAAAGGGTGCTGTAATCCCCAAAGTACACTCCAGTCCAAACCAAAAAAAAAAATATTTTCTGTGTTTGTGAATTGTGTGCGCAGTAGCTGCACGTGCATCAACAAAGTAGTGCCAAGCGTGCGCCTGTGTCATAAGTAAAGGGCTGGCTGGCTTGACCGTTAAAGGGTGCTGTAACCCACAAAGTACACTCCAAACCAAATAACAAAATATTTTTTCTGTGTTTGTGAATTGTGTGCGCAGTAGCCGCACATGCATCAACAAAGTAGTGCCAAGCGTGCGCCTGTGTCATAAGTAAAGGGCCGGCTGGCTTGACCATTAAAGGGTGCTGTAACCCCCAAAGTACACTCCAGTCCAAACCCAAAAAAAAATATTTTCTGTGTTTGTGAATTGTGTGCGCAGTAGCCGCACGTGCATTAACAAAGTAGTACCAAGCGTGCGCCTGTGTCTTAAGTAAAGGGCCGGCTGGCTTGACCATTAAAGGGTGCTGTAACCCCCAAAGTACACTCCAGTCCAAACCAAAAAAAAAAATATTTTCTGTGTTTGTGAATTGTGTGCGCAGTAGCTGCACGTGCATCAGCAAAGTAGTGCCAAGCGTGCACCTGTGTCATAAGTAAAGGGCCGGCTGGCTTGACCGTTAAAGGGTGCTGTAACCCCCAAAGTACACTCCAGTCCAAACCCCCAAAAAAAAAATTTCTGTGTTTGTGAATTGTGTGCGCAGTAGCCGCACGTGCATCAACAAAATAGTGCCAAGCGTGCGCCTGTGTCATAAGTAAAGGGCCGGCTGGCTTGACCATTAAAAGGTGCTGTAACCCCCAAAGTACACTCCAGTCCAAACCAAAAAAAAATATTTTCTGTGTTTGTGAATTGTGTGCGCAGTAGCCGCACGTGCATCAACAAAGTAGTGCCAAGCATGCGCCTGTGTCATAAGTAAAGGGCCGGCTGGCTTGACCGTTAAAGGGTGCTGTAACCCCCAAAGTACACTCCAGTCTAAACCGAAAAAAAATATATTTTCTGTGTTTGTGAATTGTGTGCGCAGTAGCAGCATGTGCATCAACAAAGTAGTGCCAAGCGTGCGCCTGTGTCATAAGTAAAGGGCTGGCTGGCTTGATCGTTAAAGGGTGCTGTAACTCCCAAAGTAAACTCCAAACCAAATAACAAAATATTTTTTCTGTGTTTGTGAATTGTGTGCGCAGTAGCCGCACGTGCATCAACAAAGTAGTGCCAAGCGTGCGCCTGTGTCATAAGTAAAGGGCCGGCTGGCTTGACTGTTAAAGGGTGCTGTAACCCCCAAAGTACACTCCAGTCCAAACCAAAAAAATATATAATTTCTGTGTTTGTGAATTGTGTGCGCAGTAGCCGCACGTGCATCAAAAAAGTAGTGCCAAGCGTGCGCCTGTGTCATAAGTAAAGGGCTGGATGGCTTGACCGTTAAAGGGTGCTGTAACCCCCAAAGTACACTCCAAACCAAATAACAAAATATTTTTTCTGTGTTTGTGAATTGTGTGCGCAGTAGCCGCACGTGCATCAACAAAGTAGTGCTAAGCGTGCGCCTGTGTCATAAGTAATGGGCCGGCTGGCTTGACCGTTAAAGGGTGCTGTAACCCCCAAAGTACACTCCAGTCCAAACCAAAAAAAAAAATATTTTTTCTGTGTTTGTGAATTGTGTGCGCAGTAGCCGCGCGTGCATCAACAAAGTAGTGCCAAGCGTGCGCCTGTGTCATAAGTAAAGGGCCGGCTGGCTTGACCGTTAAAGGGTGCTGTAAACCCCAAAGTACACTCCAGTCCAAACCAAAAAAAAAATTATTTTCTGTGTTTGTGAATTGTGTGCGCAGTAGCCGCACGTGCATCAACAAAGTAGTGCCAAGCGTGCGCCTGTGTTATAAGTAAAGGGCCGGCTGGCTTGACTGTTAAAGGGTGCTGTAACCCCCAAAGTACACTCCAGTCCAAACCAAAAAAATATATATTTTCTGTGTTTGTGAATTGTGTGCGCAGTAGCCGCACGTGCATCAACAAAGTAGTGCCAAGCGTGCGCCTGTGTCATAAGTAAAGGGCTGGATGGCTTGACCGTTAAAGGGTGCTGTAACCCCCAAAGTACACTCCAAACCAAATAACAAAATATTTTCTCTGTGTTTGTGAATTGTGTGCGCAGTAGCCGCACGTGCATCAACAAAGTAGTGCTAAGCGTGCGCCTGTGTCATAAGTAATGGGCCGGCTGGCTTGACCGTTAAAGGGTGCTGTAACCCCCAAAGTACACTCCAGTCCAAACCAAAAAAAAAAATATTTTTTCTGTGTTTGTGAATTGTGTGCGCAGTAGCCGCGCGTGCATCAACAAAGTAGTGCCAAGCGTGCGCCTGTGTCATAAGTAAAGGGCCGGCTGGCTTGACCGTTAAAGGGTGCAGTAAACCCCAAAGTACACTCCAGTCCAAACCAAAAAAAAATTATTTTCTGTGTTTGTGAATTGTGTGCGCAGTAGCCACACGTGCATAAACAAAGTAGTGCCAAGCGTGCGCCTGTGTCATAAGTAATGGGCCGGCTGGCTTGACCGTTAAAGGGTGCTGTAACCCCCAAAGTACACTCCAGTCCAAACCAAAAAAAATAATATTTTCTGTGTTTGTGAATTGTGTGCGCCGTAGCTGCACGTGCATCAACAAAGTAGTGCCAAGCGTGCGCCTGTGTCATAAGTAAAGGGCCGGTTGGCTTGACCATTAAAGGGTGCTGTAATCCCCAAAGTACACTCCAGTCCAAACCAAAAAAAAAAATATTTTCTGTGTTTGTGAATTGTGTGCGCACTAGCCGCACGTGCATCAACAAAGTAGTGCCAAGCGTGCGCCTGTGTCATAAGTAAAGGGCTGGCTGGCTTGACCGTTAAAGGGTGCTGTAACCCACAAAGTACACTCCAAACCAAATAACAAAATATTTTTTCTGTGTTTGTGAATTGTGTGCGCAGTAGCCGCACATGCATCAACAAAGTAGTGCCAAGCGTGTGCCTGTGTCATAAGTAAAGGGCCGGCTGGCTTGACCATTAAAGGGTGCTGTAACCCCCAAAGTACACTCCAGTCCAAACCCAAAAAAAAAATATTTTCTGTGTTTGTGAATTGTGTGCGCAGTAGCCGCACGTGCATTAACAAAGTAGTACCAAGCGTGCGCCTGTGTCTTAAGTAAAGGGCCGGCTGGCTTGACCGTTAAAGGGTGCTGTAACCCCCAAAGTACACTCCAGTCCAAACCAAAAAAAAAAATATTTTCTGTGTTTGTGAATTGTGTGCGCCGTTGCCGCACGTGCATCAACAAAGTAGTGCCAAGCGTGCGCCTGTGTCATAAGTAAAGGGCCGGTTGGCTTGACCATTAAAGGGTGCTGTAATCCCCAAAGTACACTCCAGTCCAAACCAAAAAAAAAATATTTTCTGTGTTTGTGAATTGTGTGCGCAGTAGCCGCACGTGCATCAACAAAGTAGTGCCAAGCATGCGCCTGTGTCATAAGTAAAGGGCCGGCTGGCTTGACCGTTAAAGGGTGCTGTAACCCACAAAGTACACTCCAAACCAAATAACAAAATATTTTTTCTGTGTTTGTGAATTGTGTGCGCAGTAGCAGCATGTGCATCAACAAAGTAGTGCCAAGCGTGCGCCTGTGTCATAAGTAAAGGGCTGGCTGGCTTGATCGTTAAAGGGTGCTGTAACTCCCAAAGTAAACTCCAAACCAAATAACAAAATATTTTTTCTGTGTTTGTGAATTGTGTGCGCAGTAGCCGCACGTGCATCAACAAAGTAGTGCCAAGCGTGCGCCTGTGTCATAAGTAAAGGGCCGGCTGGCTTGACTGTTAAAGGGTGCTGTAACCCCCAAAGTACACTCCAGTCCAAACCAAAAAAATATATAATTTCTGTGTTTGTGAATTGTGTGCGCAGTAGCCGCACGTGCATCAAAAAAGTAGTGCCAAGCGTGCGCCTGTGTCATAAGTAAAGGGCTGGATGGCTTGACCGTTAAAGGGTGCTGTAACCCCCAAAGTACACTCCAAACCAAATAACAAAATATTTTTTCTGTGTTTGTGAATTGTGTGCGCAGTAGCCGCACGTGCATCAACAAAGTAGTGCTAAGCGTGCGCCTGTGTCATAAGTAATGGGCCGGCTGGCTTGACCGTTAAAGGGTGCTGTAACCCCCAAAGTACACTCCAGTCCAAACCAAAAAAAAATATATTTTTTCTGTGTTTGTGAATTGTGTGCGCAGTAGCCGCGCGTGCATCAACAAAGTAGTGCCAAGCGTGCGCCTGTGTCATAAGTAAAGGGCCGGCTGGCTTGACCGTTAAAGGGTGCTGTAAACCCCAAAGTACACTCCAGTCCAAACCAAAAAAAAAATTATTTTCTGTGTTTGTGAATTGTGTGCGCAGTAGCCGCACGTGCATCAACAAAGTAGTGCCAAGCGTGCGCCTGTGTCATAAGTAAAGGGCCGGCTGGCTTGACTGTTAAAGGGTGCTGTAACCCCCAAAGTACACTCCAGTCCAAACCAAAAAAATATATATTTTCTGTGTTTGTGAATTGTGTGCGCAGTAGCCGCACGTGCATCAACAAAGTAGTGCCAAGCGTGCGCCTGTGTCTTAAGTAAAGGGCCGGCTGACTTGACCGTTAAAGGGTGCTGTAACCCCCAAAGTACACTCCAGTCCAAACCAAAAAAAAAAATATTTTCTGTGTTTGTGAATTGTGTGCGCCATTGCCGCACGTGCATCAACAAAGTAGTGCCAAGCGTGCGCCTGTGTCATAAGTAAAGGGCCGGTTGGCTTGACCATTAAAGGGTGCTGTAATCCCTAAAGTACACTCCAGTCCAAACCAAAAAAAAAATATTTTCTGTGTTTGTGAATTGTGTGCGCAGTAGCTGCACGTGCATCAACAAAGTAGTGCCAAGCGTGCGCCTGTGTCATAAGTAAAGGGCTGGCTGGCTTGACCGTTAAAGGGTGCTGTAACCCACAAAGTACACTCCAAACCAAATAACAAAATATTTTTTCTGTGTTTGTGAATTGTGTGCGCAGTAGCCGCACATGCATCAACAAAGTAGTGCCAAGCGTGCGCCTGTGTCATAAGTAAAGGGCCGGCTGGCTTGACCATTAAAGGGTGCTGTAACCCCCAAAGTACACTCCAGTCCAAACCCAAAAAAAAATATTTTCTGTGTTTGTGAATTGTGTGCGCAGTAGCCGCACGTGCATTAACAAAGTAGTACCAAGCGTGCGCCTGTGTCTTAAGTAAAGGGCCAGCTGGCTTGACCATTAAAGGGTGCTGTAACCCCCAAAGTACACTCCAGTCCAAACCAAAAAAAAAAATATTTTCTGTGTTTGTGAATTGTGTGCGCAGTAGCCGCACGTGCATCAGCAAAGTAGTGCCAAGCGTGCACCTGTGTCATAAGTAAAGGGCCGGCTGGCTTGACCGTTAAAGGGTGCTGTAACCCCCAAAGTACACTCCAGTCCAAACCCCCAAAAAAAAATTTTCTGTGTTTGTGAATTGTGTGCACAGTAGCCGCACGTGCATCAACAAAATAGTGCCAAGCGTGCGCCTGTGTCATAAGTAAAGGGCCGGCTGGCTTGACCATTAAAAGGTGCTGTAACCCCCAAAGTACACTCCAGTCCAAACCAAAAAAAAAATATTTTCTGTGTTTGTGAATTGTGTGCGCAGTAGCCGCACGTGCATCAACAAAGTAGTGCCAAGCATGCGCCTGTGTCATAAGTAAAGGGCCGGCTGGCTTGACCGTTAAAGGGTGCTGTAACCCCCAAAGTACACTCCAGTCTAAACCGAAAAAAAATATATTTTCTGTGTTTGTGAATTGTGTGCGCAGTAGCAGCATGTGCATCAACAAAGTAGTGCCAAGCGTGCGCCTGTGTCATAAGTAAAGGGCTGGCTGGCTTGATCGTTAAAGGGTGCTGTAACTCCCAAAGTAAACTCCAAACCAAATAACAAAATATTTTTTCTGTGTTTGTGAATTGTGTGCGCAGTAGCCGCACGTGCATCAACAAAGTAGTGCCAAGCGTGCGCCTGTGTCATAAGTAAAGGGCCGGCTGGCTTGACTGTTAAAGGGTGCTGTAACCCCCAAAGTACACTCCAGTCCAAACCAAAAAAATATATAATTTCTGTGTTTGTGAATTGTGTGCGCAGTAGCCGCACGTGCATCAACAAAGTAGTGCCAAGCGTGCGCCTGTGTCATAAGTAAAGGGCTGGATGGCTTGACCGTTAAAGGGTGCTGTAACCCCCAAAGTACACTCCAAACCAAATAACAAAATATTTTTTCTGTGTTTGTGAATTGTGTGCGCAGTAGCCGCACGTGCATCAACAAAGTAGTGCTAAGCGTGCGCCTGTGTCATAAGTAATGGGCCGGCTGGCTTGACCGTTAAAGGGTGCTGTAACCCCCAAAGTACACTCCAGTCCAAACCAAAAAAAAAAATATTTTTTCTGTGTTTGTGAATTATGTGCGCAGTAGCCGCGCGTGCATCAACAAAGTAGTGCCAAGCGTGCGCCTGTGTCATAAGTAAAGGGCCGGCTGGCTTGACCGTTAAAGGGTGCTGTAAACCCCAAAGTACACTCCAGTCCAAACCAAAAAAAAAATTATTTTCTGTGTTTGTGAATTGTGTGCGCAGTAGCCGCACGTGCATAAACAAAGTAGTGCCAAGCGTGCGCCTGTGTCATAAGTAATGGGCCAGCTGGCTTGACCGTTAAAGGGTGCTGTAACCCCCAAAGTACACTCCAGTCCAAACCAAAAAAAAAAATATTTTCTGTGTTTGTGAATTGTGTGCGCCGTAGCCGTACGTGCATCAACAAAGTAGTGCCAAGCGTGCGCCTGTGTCATAAGTAAAGGGCCGGTTGGCTTGACCATTAAAGGGTGCTGTAATCCCCAAAGTACACTCCAGTCCAAACCAAAAAAAAAAATATTTTCTGTGTTTGTGAATTGTGTGCGCAGTAGCCGCACGTGCATCAACAAAGTAGTGCCAAGCGTGCGCCTGTGTCATAAGTAAAGGGCTGGCTGGCTTGACCATTAAAGGGTGCTGTAACCCACAAAGTACACTCCAAACCAAATAACAAAATATTTTTTCTGTGTTTGTGAATTGTGTGCGCAGTAGCCGCACGTGCATCAACAAAGTAGTGCTAAGCGTGCGCCTGTGTCATAAGTAATGGGCCGGCTGGCTTGACCGTTAAAGGGTGCTGTAACCCCCAAAGTACACTCCAGTCCAAACCAAAAAAAAAAATATTTTTTCTGTGTTTGTGAATTGTGTGCGCAGTAGCCGCGCGTGCATCAACAAAGTAGTGCCAAGCGTGCGCCTGTGTCATAAGTAAAGGGCCGGCTGGCTTGACCGTTAAAAGGTGCTGTAAACCCCAAAGTACACTCCAGTCCAAACCAAAAAAAAAATTATTTTCTGTGTTTGTGAATTGTGTGCGCAGTAGCCGCACGTGCATAAACAAAGTAGTGCCAAGCGTGCGCCTGTGTCATAAGTAATGGGCCAGCTGGCTTGACCGTTAAAGGGTGCTGTAACCCCCAAAGTACACTCCAGTCCAAACCAAAAAAAAAAATATTTTCTGTGTTTGTGAATTGTGTGCGCCGTAGCCGCACGTGCATCAACAAAGTAGTGCCAAGCGTGCGCCTGTGTCATAAGTAAAGGGCCGGTTGGCTTGACCATTAAAGGGTGCTGTAATCCCCAAAGTACACTCCAGTCCAAACCAAAAAAAAAAATATTTTCTGTGTTTGTGAATTGTGTGCGCAGTAGCCGCACGTGCATCAACAAAGTAGTGCCAAGCGTGCGCCTGTGTCATAAGTAAAGGGCTGGCTGGCTTGACCGTTAAAGGGTGCTGTAACCCACAAAGTACACTCCAAACCAAATAACAAAATATTTTTTCTGTGTTTGTGAATTGTGTGCGCAGTAGCCGCACATGCATCAACAAAGTAGTGCCAAGCGTGTGCCTGTGTCATAAGTAAAGGGCCGGCTGGCTTGACCATTAAAGGGTGCTGTAACCCCCAAAGTACACTCCAGTCCAAACCCCAAAAAAAAATATTTTCTGTGTTTGTGAATTGTGTGCGCAGTAGCCGCACGTGCATTAACAAAGTAGTACCAAGCGTGCGCCTGTGTCTTAAGTAAAGGGCCGGCTGGCTTGACCGTTAAAGGGTGCTGTAACCCCCAAAGTACACTCCAGTCCAAACCAAAAAAAAAAATATTTTCTGTGTTTGTGAATTGTGTGCGCCGTCGCCGCACGTGCATCAACAAAGTAGTGCCAAGCGTGCGCCTGTGTCATAAGTAAAGGGCCGGTTGGCTTGACCATTAAAGGGTGCTGTAATCCCCAAAGTACACTCCAGTCCAAACCAAAAAAAAAAATATTTTCTGTGTTTGTGAATTGTGTGCGCAGTAGCTGCACGTGCATCAACAAAGTAGTGCCAAGCGTGCGCCTGTGTCATAAGTAAAGGGCTGGCTGGCTTGACCGTTAAAGGGTGCTGTAACCCACAAAGTACACTCCAAACCAAATAACAAAATATTTTTTCTGTGTTTGTGAATTGTGTGCGCAGTAGCCGCACATGCATCAACAAAGTAGTGCCAAGCGTGCGCCTGTGTCATAAGTAAAGGGCCGGCTGGCTTGACCATTAAAGGGTGCTGTAACCCCCAAAGTACACTCCAGTCCAAACCCCAAAAAAAATATTTTCTGTGTTTGTGAATTGTGTGCGCAGTAGCCGCACGTGCATTAACAAAGTAGTACCAAGCGTGCGCCTGTGTCTTAAGTAAAGGGCCGGCTGGCTTGACCATTAAAGGGTGCTGTAACCCCCAAAGTACACTCCAGTCCAAACCAAAAAAAAAAATATTTTCTGTGTTTGTGAATTGTGTGCGCAGTAGCCGCACGTGCATCAGCAAAGTAGTGCCAAGCGTGCACCTGTGTCATAAGTAAAGGGCCGGCTGGCTTGACCGTTAAAGGGTGCTGTAACCCCCAAAGTACACTCCAGTCCAAACCAAAAAAAAAATATTTTCTGTGTTTGTGAATTGTGTGCGCAGTAGCCGCACGTGCATCAACAAAGTAGTGCCAAGCATGCGCCTGTGTCATAAGTAAAGGGCCGGCTGGCTTGACCGTTAAAGGGTGCTGTAACCCCCAAAGTACACTCCAGTCTAAACCCAAAAAATATATATTTTCTGTGTTTGTGAATTGTGTGCGCAGTAGCAGCACGTGCATCAACAAAGTAGTGCCAAGCGTGCGCCTGTGTCATAAGTAAAGGGCTGGCTGGCTTGATCGTTAAAGGGTGCTGTAACTCCCAAAGTAAACTCCAAACCAAATAACAAAATATTTTTTCTGTGTTTGTGAATTGTGTGCGCAGTAGCCGCACGTGCATCAACAAAGTAGTGCCAAGCGTGCGCCTGTGTCATAAGTAAAGGGCCAGCTGGCTTGACTGTTAAAGGGTGCTGTAACCCCCAAAGTACACTCCAGTCCAAACCAAAAAAATATATATTTTCTGTGTTTGTGAATTGTGTGCGCAGTAGCCGCACGTGCATCAACAAAGTAGTGCCAAGCGTGCGCCTGTGTCATAAGTAAAGGGCTGGATGGCTTGACCGTTAAAGGGTGCTGTAACCCCCAAAGTACACTCGAAACCAAATAACAAAATATTATTTCTGTGTTTGTGAATTGTGTGCGCAGTAGCCGCACGTGCATCAACAAAGTAGTGCTAAGCGTGCGCCTGTGTCATAAGTAATGGGCCGGCTGGCTTGACCGTTAAAGGGTGCTGTAAACCCCAAAGTACACTCCAGTCCAAACCAAAAAAAAAATTATTTTCTGTGTTTGTGAATTGTGTGCGCAGTAGCCGCACGTGCATAAACAAAGTAGTGCCAAGCGTGCGCCTGTGTCATAAGTAATGGGCCGGCTGGCTTGACCGTTAAAGGGTGCTGTAACCCCCAAAGTACACTCCAGTCCAAACCAAAAAAAAAAATATTTTCTGTGTTTGTGAATTGTGTGCGCCGTAGCCGCACGTGCATCAACAAAGTAGTGCCAAGCGTGCGCCTGTGTCATAAGTAAAGGGCCGGTTGGCTTGACCATTAAAGGGTGCTGTAATCCCCAAAGTACACTCCAGTCCAAACCAAAAAAATATATATTTTCTGTGTTTGTGAATTGTGTGCGCAGTAGCCGCACGTGCATCAACAAAGTAGTGCCAAGCGTGCGCCTGTGTCATAAGTAAAGGGCTGGCTGGCTTGACCGTTAAAGGGTGCTGTAACCCACAAAGTACACTCCAAACCAAATAACTAAATATTTTTTCTGTGTTTGTGAATTGTGTGCGCAGTAGCCGCACATGCATCAACAAAGTAGTGCCAAGCGTGCGCCTGTGTCATAAGTAAAGGGCCGGCTGGCTTGACCATTAAAGGGTACTGTAACCCCCAAAGTACACTCCAGTCCAAACCCAAAAAAAAAATATTTTCTGTGTTTGTGAATTGTGTGCGCAGTAGCCGCACGTGCATTAACAAAGTAGTACCAAGCGTGCGCCTGTGTCTTAAGTAAAGGGCCGGCTGGCTTGACCATTAAAGGGTGCTGTAACCCCCAAAGTACACTCCAGTCCAAACCAAAAAAAAAAATATTTTCTGTGTTTGTGAATTGTGTGCGCAGTAGCCGCACGTGCATCAGCAAAGTAGTGCCAAGCGTGCACCTGTGTCATAAGTAAAGGGCCGGCTGGCTTGACCGTTAAAGGGTGCTGTAACCCCCAAAGTACACTCCAGTCCAAACCCCAAAAAAAAATATTTTCTGTGTTTGTGAATTGTGTGCGCAGTAGCCGCACGTGCATCAACAAAGTAGTGCCAAGCGTGCGCCTGTGTCATAAGTAAAGGGCTGGCTGGCTTGACCGTTAAAGGGTGCTGTAACCCACAAAGTACACTCCAAACCAAATAACAAAATATTTTTTCTGTGTTTGTGAATTGTGTGCGCAGTAGCCGCACATGCATCAACAAAGTAGTGCCAAGCGTGCGCCTGTGTCATAAGTAAAGGGCCGGCTGGCTTGACCATTAAAGGGTGCTGTAACCCCCAAAGTACACTCCAGTCCAAACCCAAAAAAAAAATATTTTCTGTGTTTGTGAATTGTGTGCGCAGTAGCCGCACGTGCATTAACAAAGTAGTACCAAGCGTGCGCCTGTGTCTTAAGTAAAGGGCCGGCTGGCTTGACCATTAAAGGGTGCTGTAACCCCCAAAGTACACTCCAGTCCAAACCAAAAAAAAAAATATTTTCTGTGTTTGTGAATTGTGTGCGCAGTAGCCGCACGTGCATCAGCAAAGTAGTGCCAAGCGTGCACCTGTGTCATAAGTAAAGGGCCGGCTGGCTTGACCGTTAAAGGGTGCTGTAACCCCCAAAGTACACTCCAGTCCAAACCCCAAAAAAAAATGTTTTCTGTGTTTGTGAATTGTGTGCGCAGTAGCCGCACGTGCATCAACAAAGTAGTGCCAAGCGTGCGCCTGTGTCAAAAGTAAAGGGCCGGCTGGCTTGACCGTTAAAGGGTGCTGTAACCCCCAAAGTACACTCCAGTCCAAACCAAAAAAAAAATATTTTTTCTGTGTTTGTGAATTGTGTGCGCAGTAGCCGCACGTGCATCAGCAAAGTAGTGCCAAGCGTACACCTGTGTCATAAGTAAAGGGCCGGCTGGCTTGACCGTTAAAGGGTGCTGTAACCCCCAAAGTACACTCCAGTCTAAACCAAAAAAAAAAATATTTTCTGTGTTTGTGAATTGTGTGCGCAGTAGCCGCACGTGCATCAACAAAGTAGTGCCAAGCGTGCGCCTGTGTCATAAGTAAAGGGCTGGTTGGCTTGATCGTTAAAGGGTGCTGTAACTCCCAAAGTACACTCCAAACCAAATAACAAAATATTTTTTCTGTGTTTGTGAATTGTGTGCACAGTAGCCGCACGTGCATCAACAAAGTAGTGCCAAGCGTGCGCCTGTGTCATAAGTAAAGGGCCGGCTGGCTTGACCGTTAAAGGGTGCTGTAACCCCCAAAGTACACTCCAGTCCAAACCAAAAAAATATATATTTTCTGAGTTTGTGAATTGTGTGTGCAGTAGCCGCACTTGCATCAACAAAGTAGTGCCAAGCGTGCGCCTGTGTCATAAGTAAAGGGCCGGCTGGCTTGACCGTTAAAGGGTGCTGTAACCGCCAAAGTACACTCCAGTCCAAACCAAAAAAAAAATTATTTTCTGTGTTTGTGAATTGTGTGCGCAGTAGCCGCACGTGCATCAACAAAGTAGTGCCAAGCGTGCGCCTGTGTCATAAGTAAAGGGCCGGCTGGATTGACTGTTAAAGGCTGCTGTAACCCCCAAAGTACACTCCAAACCAAATAACAAAATATTTTTTCTGTGTTTGTGAATTGTGTGCGCAGTAGCCGCACGTGCATCAACAAAGAAGTGCCAAGCTTGCGCCTGTGTCATAAGTAAAGGGCCGGCTGGCTTGTCCGTTAAATGGTGCTGTAACCCCCAAAGTACACTCCAGTCCAAACCAAATAAAAAAATATTTTCTGTGTTTGTGAATTGTGTGCGCAGTAGCCGCACGTGCATCAACAAAGTAGTGCCAAGCGTGCGCCTGTGTCATAAGTAAAGGGCCGGCTGGCTTGACCGTTAAAGGGTGCTGTAACCCCCAAAGTACACTCCAGTCCAAACCAAAAAAAAATTATTTTCTGTGTTTGTGAATTGTGTGCGCAGTAGCCGCACGTGCATCAACAAAGTAGTGCCATGCATGCGCCTGTGTCATAAGTAAAGGGCCGGCTGGCTTGACCGTTAAAGGGTGCTGTAACCCCCAAAGTACACTCCAGTCCAAACCAGAAAAAAATATTTTCTGTGTTTGTGAATTGTGTGCGCAGTAGCCGCACGTGCATCAACAAAGTAGTGCCAAGCGTGCGCCTGTGTCATAAGTAAAGGGCCGGCTGGCTTGACCGTTAAAGGGTGCTGTAACCCCCAAAGTAACTCCAAACCTAAAAAAAATATATATTTTTTGTGTTTGTGAATTGTGTGCGCAGTAGCCGCACGTGCATCAACAAAGTAGTGCCAAGCGTGCGCCTGTGTCATAAGTAAAGGGCCGGCTGGCTTGACCATTAAAGGGTGCTGTAACCCCCAAAGTACACTCCAGTCCAAACCAAAAAAAAAAAATATTTTCTGTGTTTGTGAATTGTGTGCGCAGTAGCCGCACGTGCATCAACAAAATAGTGCCAAGCGTGCGCCTGTGTCATAAGTAAAGGGCCGGCTGGCTTGACCATTAAAGGGTGCTTTAACCCCCAAAGTACACTCCAGTCCAAACCAAAAAAATATATATTTTCTGTGTTTGTGAATTGTGTGTGCAGTAGCCGCACGTGCGTCAACAAAGTAGTGCCAAGCGTGCGCCTGTGTCATAAGTAAAGGGCCGGCTGGCTTGACCGTTAAAGGGTGCTGTAACCCCCAAAGTACACTCCAAACCAAAAAAATATATATTTTCTGTGTTTGTGAATTGTGTGCGCAGTAGCCGCACGTGCATCAACAAAGTAGTGCCAAGCGTGCGCCTGTGTCATAAGTAAAGGGCCGGCTGGCTTGACCATTAAAGGGTGCTGTAACCCCCAAAGTACACTTCAGTCCAAACCAAAAAAAAAATATTTTCTGTGTTTGTGAATTGTGTGCGCAGTAGCCTCACGTGCATCAACAAAGTAGTGCCAAGCGTGCGCCTGTGTCATAAGTAAAGGGCTGGCTGGCTTGACCGTTAAAGGGTGCTGTAACCCACAAAGTACACTCCAAACCAAATAACAAAATATTTTTTCTGTGTTTGTGAATTGTGTGCGCAGTAGCCGCACGTGCATCGACAAAGTAGTGCCAAGCGTGCGCCTGTGTCATAAGTAAAGGGCCGGCTGGCTTGACCATTAAAGGGTGCTGTAACCCCCAAAGAACACTCCAGACCAAACAAAAAAAATATATATTTTCTGTGTTTGTGAATTGTGTGCGCAGTAGCCGCACGTGCATCGACAAAGTAGTGCCAAGCGTGCGCCTGTGTCTTAAGTAAAGGGCCGGCTGGCTTGACCATTAAAGGGTGCTGTAACCCCCAAAGTACACTCCAGTCCAAACCAAAAAAAAAAATATTTTCTGTGTTTGTGAATTGTGTGCGCAGTAGACGCACGAGCATCAACAAATTAGTGCCAAGCGTGCACCTGTGTCATAAGTAAAGGGCCGGCTGGCTTGACCGTTAAAGGGTGCTGTAACCCCCAAGGTACACTCCAGTCCAAACCCAAAAAAAAAATATTTTCTGTGTTTGTGAATTGTGTGCGCAGTAGCCGCACGTGCATCAACAAAGTAGTGCCAAGCGTGCGCCTGTGTCAAAAGTAAAGGGCCGGCTGGCTTGACCGTTAAAGGGTGCTGTAACCCCCAAAGTACACTCCAGTCCAAACCAAAAAAAAAATGTTTTTTCTGTGTTTGTGAATTGTGTGCGCAGTAGCCGCACGTGCATCAACAAAGTAGTGCCAAGCGTGCGCCTGTGTCATAAGTAAAGGGCCGGCTGGCTTGACCATTAAAAGGTGCTGTAACCCCCAAAGTACACTCCAGTCCAAACCAAAAAAAAAATATTTTCTGTGTTTGTGAATTGTGTGCGCAGTAGCCGCACGTGCATCAACAAAGTAGTGCCAAGCATGCGCCTGTGTCATAAGTAAAGGGCCGGCTGGCTTGACCGTTAAAGGGTGCTGTAACCCCCAAAGTACACTCCAGTCTAAACCGAAAAAAAAAATATTTTCTGTGTTTGTGAATTGTGTGCGCAGTAGCCGCACGTGCATCAACAAAGTAGTGCCAAGCGTGCGCCTGTGTCATAAGTAAAGGGCTGGCTGGCTTGATCGTTAAAGGGTGCTGTAACTCCCAAAGTACACTCCAAACCAAATAACAAAATATTTTTTCTGTGTTTGTGAATTGTGTGCGCAGAAGCCGCACGTGCATCAACAAAGTAGTGCCAAGCGTGCGCCTGTGTCATAAGTAAAGGGCTGGCTGTCTTGATCGTTAAAGGGTGCTGTAACTCCCAAAGTACACTCCAAACCAAATAACAAAATATTTTTTCTGTGTTTGTGAATTGTGTGCGCAGTAGCCGCACGTGCATCAACAAAGTAGTGCCAAGCGTGCGCCTGTGTCATAAGTAAAGGGCCGGCTGGCTTGACCGTTAAAGGGTGCTGTAACCCCCAAAGTACACTCCAGTCCAAACCAAAAAAATATATATTTTCTGTGTTTGTGAATTGTGTGCGCAGTAGCCGCACGTGCATCAACAAAGTAGTGCCAAGCGTGCGCCTGTGTCATAAGTAAAGGGCCGGCTGGCTTGACCGTTAAAGGGTGCTGTAACCCCCAAAGTACACTCCAGTCCAAACCAAAAAAATATATATTTTCTGTGTTTGTGAATTGTGTGCGCAGTAGCCGCACGTGCATCAACAAAGTAGTGCCAAGCGTGCGCCTGTGTCATAAGTAAAGGGCTGGATGGCTTGACCGTTAAAGGGTGCTGTAACCCCCAAAGTACACTCCAGTCCAAACAAAAAAATAAAATATTTTCTGTTTGTGAATTGTGTGCGCAGTAGCTGCACGTGCATCAACAAAGTAGTGCCAAGCGTACGCCTGTGTCATAAGTAAAGGGCCATCTGGCTTGACCGTTAAAGGGTGCTGTAACCCCCAAAGTACACTCCAAACCAAATAACAAAATATTTTTTTTGTGTTTGTGAATTGTGTGAGCAGTAGCCGCACGTGCATCAACAAAGTAGTGCTAAGCGTGCGCCTGTGTCATAAGTAATGGGCCGGCTGGCTTGACCATTAAAGGGTGCTGTAACCCCCAAAGTACACTCCAGTCCAAACCAAAAAAAAAAATATTTTTTCTGTGTTTGTGAATTGTGTGCGCAGTAGCCGCGCGTGCATCAACAAAGTAGTGCCAAGCGTGCGCCTGTGTCATAAGTAAAGGGCCGGCTGGCTTGACCGTTAAAGGGTGCTGTAAACCCCAAAGTACACTCCAGTCCAAACCAAAAAAAAAATTATTTTCTGTGTTTGTGAATTGTGTGCGCAGTAGCCGCACATGCATAAACAAAGTAGTGCCAAGCGTGCGCCTGTGTCATAAGTAAAGGACCGGCTGGCTTGACCGTTAAAGGGTGCTGTAACCCCCAAAGTACACTCCAGTCCAAACCAAAAAAAAATATATTTTCTGTGTTTGTGAATTGTGTGCGCCGTAGCCGCACGTGCATCAACAAAGTAGTGCCAAGCGTGCACCTGTGTCATAAGTAAAGGGCCGGCTGGCTTGACCGTTAAAGGGTGCTGTAACCCCCAAAATACACTCCTGTCCAAACCAAAAAAAAAAATATTTTCTGTGTTTGTGAATTGTGTGCGCTGTAGCCGCACGTGCATCAACAAAGTAGTGCCAAGCGTGCGCCTGTGTCATAAGTAAAGGGCCGGCTGGCCTGACCATTAAAGGGTGCTGTAACCCCCAAAGTACACTCCAAACCAAAAAAATATATATTTTCTGTGTTTGTGAATTGTGTGCGCAGTAGCCGCACTTGCATCAACAAAGTAGTGCTAAGCGTGCGCCTGTGTCATAAGTAAAGGGCCGGCTGGCTTGACCGTTAAAGGGTGCTGTAACCCCCAAAGTACACTCCAAACCAAATAAAAAAATATTTTCTGTGTTTGTGAATTGTGTGCGCAGTAGCCGCACGTGCATTAACAAAGTAGTGCCAAGCGTGCGCCTGTGTCATAAGTAAAGGGCCGGCTGGCTTGACCATTAAAGGGTGCTGTAACCTCCAAGGTACACTCCAAACCAAATAAAAAAATATTTTCTGTGTTTGTGAATTGTGTGCGCAGCAGCCGCACGTGCATCAACAAAGTAGTTCCAAGCGTGCGCCTGTGTCATAAGTAAAGGGCCGGCTGGCTTGACCGTTAAAGGGTGCTGTAACCCCCAAAGTACACTCCAAACCAAATAAAAAAATATTTTCTGTGTTTGTGAATTGTGTGCGCAGTAGCCGCACGTGCATCAACAAAGGAGCAGCGCCAAGCGTGCGCCTGTGTCCCAAAAGTAAAGGGCCAGCTGGCTCATTTCTTAAAGGGTGTTGTAACCCACAAAGTGCACTACTCTCCAGCAAAAATTTAAAAATATTTTCTGTGTTTGTGTGCGCCTTAGCCGCACGTATATATCAAATCGATATAACATAAATGGAGGACCAAACTTTCTCAGATAAAAATAAAATAGAGAAAGATCAAGAACCACTTCCTCCTAGTGCTGAAGCTGCTCCCACTAGTCATGACATAGACGATAACATGCCATCAACGTCGTCTGCCAAGGCCGATGCCCAATGTCATAGTAGAAGCCACATACAATCCCAAATGACAAAGTTCAGGAAAATGACCTTAAAAAAAACATTTAAATCGGGGGCATGGCCTGACTGCAGAACTGAGTGGCAGCATAAATCAGGAGCTCCAGCTACTCCAAATGAAATAACCCCTTTTACCCGCTAATTTGGGATCTATGTCACCCCTGATTGCAGGTCCCCAACACTGTGGACATTGCGGACCCGTTTGTGTGGACACTGCACCTCCGAGGACAGCTCCGTGAACCTAGGAGCTCTGGGGCCTTATTGGTGCCGAAAAGCCGCGACCTAGAGTACGGGCGCTGCCAGTCGCGACTCTAACACCCAGCGAAATCATCCCCCCTTTTCAACCTAAAGCCCTCGCGGGTCCCCCCCGCTCACACCGCTACCCACCAAAGCCCTACGTCTTACCTGCCGCACCACCGGAGAGTTCGGGTCGCCCGCCAGCGGAGGAGTTGCTGTGACGCGGGACCCCGCGTCTGACAGACGGAGGATTGGACACAGTGGGGGTGATTCACCTGAAGGCCCCTGCACGCTGCGTTTGCGGTGAGAGCCCTACGTCTTACCTGCCGCACCACCGGAGAGTTCGGGGGCGCCCACCAGCGGAGGAGTTGCTGTGACACGGGACCCCGCATCTGACGGACGGAGGATTGGACACAGTGGGGGTGACACACCTGAAGGCCCCTGCACGCTGCATTTGCGGTGAGAGCCGCCCGAAGTGTGTATTGAGGGAAGAGCAGCTGGTGAGTCCTTGCTCTATCCCTTAACGGGCACCCGTAGTCCTCCTCCCACACATCCCCAGACACAATCCTCCTGTGCCCTGTATCCTCCCTGACAGTGTACCAGACTGGCACACTATACAAATAGCTAGCGTCTACTGCAGCTTGAGTGCCAGAGTGACCTGCGGCCCCTGCCTGCTACTCCTTAAACACCTGACTCTTATAAAAGGGGATACTGTGGTGATTACAATCACAAATTGGTACCCTGCCACTTTTTTTTTTTTTTTTTTTTTTTTCACCCTATCCTTGGATGCCAATGTCTGCACACTCCTGAAATCCTCTTGCACTTCCCCCGGGGTCTCACTCCTTACAGAGGCTGCAGTGTGAGATCTGTCGGCTGGACCGGGATCTCTGTTTTGCTGGAACATAGAGCACTAGTATTATTGATCTACATCTGTTACCAGCTGTTATAAAGTTCGTGGACACTGTAGTCACTCTGGACAAAGATGTGATCCATTGCTCCCCCCGCTCCCGAGCTACCAGCATACTCATTATTTCTCTCTATGTGTTCACACATTGCTATTTTATCCTTGTTTAATGCGATACTATGAGCAGATCAGGAAATAGAGCAAGAAAAACCGCATCACAAGATATCTCACAACATTTCTCCCGTCATGGGTCACAGACCTCAGTTACTTCACCTATTACATCTATATCTCAATCAAGGATGGATCCTATGTCAGCCCCCTCGACAAAAGAGGACATTCAATCCCTTCAGTCTATGATTTTGGACCTCAAAACCTCATTCACGACTGCTCTCCAAACGGCTATTGGTGAATTGAAATCTGACATTGCTAATCTGGAATCTCGTACATCCCTGTTAGAATCACAAGCAGACACCTATCGGAACTTTCAAGAAAAAACAGGCAACAACATGGACTGCCTTCACAGCGAACTGGAGTTTCTCCGAGATAAGACGGAGGATCTCGAAAACCGCGAGAGACGAAACAACCTCCGAATCCGTAATGTCCCGGAGGCCATTGCAGCTTCCGACTTGGAACCCTATCTCAAGAGATTATTTATTTCAATAGCTCCTTCATTGACTGCTGATTCCATACAGATAGAGCGAGCTCATCGGGCATTGCGACCGAAACCTAAAGACTCTGAACCTCCTAGGGATGTTGTTCTTAAATTGCTGTCATTCCAGATCAAGAACACCATCACTTTGGCCAGTAGGAACGCCACCTCCTTTTTGTTCGATGGATCCCGTATACAAGTATTTCAAGACTTGGCCCCGGCTACCTTAGCTAAACGTCGCGACCTTCGAGCAGTCACAGCTACACTCCGGGATCATGGCTATAAATACAGATGGGGATTCCCCTTCCGTCTCTCGGTGAACATTGAAGGCCGCCTTCATTCTATCCGCTCTGTGGAAGAGGGGAATCAACTGCTTAGAAAACTGCACTTGGCAACTACCCCTGATCCAGTTCCTAATCGCTCTGGAGCATCATCGCCAACCTGATTTACTTCCGATTTGGGTTTGAATCTTTTGTTGCCTATTGTAGGTCTAAGGTTAATTTTCTAACTGTTTCTTACAAGCTATTTTCTAATTAATCCTATATCTCCACTGATCACTAGAAGCTTACGAAATGTTTTGAATATTATTATTTTTTATTGCTATGGCCTTGCCTAATTTACAGGTAAAGATATTTTTCTCAAGATTTTAATTTAGTCCTACTAATACTGATGTTTTTCAGTCTGATTTATTGTGTACTGGAACATATTCATGTTATTATATGTAAATGTTGAGTTCATATATGTACATGTGCACTGTGGGTTTTTGATTCTAATACTACTAGATTTGCCTCTTTACCTGTTACTATAATGTTTCACAGTTATAGTGTCTATTATGGCTCTATCATTGGACCTAACATTTATTTATTCTTTTTCCTTTTGTTCTTCTTTTTCTTGCTCATAGTGTTATCTAATGTTCAGTATCAACCAATGATTACCATATGTAGCTCTTAGGGGGGAGCGGTGGTATTCTTACTTGTCTCTCCACCCCCCCAAAATTAGAGATTATAGTTAAATATATTAATTGGGCTTGTTAATAGGCCTATTATTGACTACATTATTCAATCCCACCTGTGAGCTCCCACCCCTGTGGAGCTCTACCTTTGTGTCCGACTATCCAGTTCTGTAGGATATTATCGGACGCTTATTTAGTCTCTCTTTTTCTTTTCATCTCTATTATTTTTTTTTTTTTCAACGTTTTCCAGAGTTTTTTCACTGGTATTCATTTAGACGTAATTTGAACCCTTGCTACAATGCCTCTAACGAGTTTGTCCATTAACACAAAAGGGCTTAATACACCCCAAAAACGCTCACATCTTCACAAGACCCTCCGTAAAATGAAAGGAGATATTATTTTTTTACAGGAGACCCACTCGAAAAATAACTCGCACCCGTCATTATCCTCCAAAACCTTCCCAAAGGTTTGGTACTCCAACCATACCTCTAAACGTAATGGCGTGGCAATTTTGATCAGAAATTCTCTCCCTTTTCAATTTTTAGATTCAAAATGTGACTCTGAGGGCAGATATATTATGATACGAGGTAAAATTGGCCATGAGGAGATTACGTTAGCTAACATATATGCCCCTAACACTGACCAAACCAGATTCTTTCGTAAATTTTTTCATGATTTCAATATCTACCGTAAAGGTAAAACATTAGTGGGCGGAGACTTTAATATGCTCTCCTGACCTGGACAAATCAGGCTCCCCCTCTCGTAGAGACATGTCAACTCCATCATTAGCACTACAAAAAAATATAGCCGAAACTGGGCTATTCGATGTATGGCGTTTTCTTAACCCTACAACCCGAGATTATACTTTTTATTCCATACCCCATGATGTATATTCTCGTATTGATTTATTTCTTTGTTGTGCCTCTCTCTCACAGTCTGCAATTCAGTCCAAGATAATTCCTAACACTTGGTCGGATCACTCAATTTTGTTGGTAACATTTAACCTATTAGAATCTAAAACTGGTAGATCTCCATGGAGACTTAATGAAACTTTATTAAAAATCCCCCAATTTCAAGAATTGATAAAAACCAAAATTCAGGATTACTTCGTCCTTAATGAACAGGGAGACTGTACTACATCGATAGTCTGGGAGGCCCATAAAGCGGTCATACGGGGATCAATTATCCAATATGCTTCTCGTAGGAAAAGAGAACAGGAGCAACAGATAGCTCACCTGACTAAATCCATTGCAGATCTAGATAGAGAACATAAACGCACTCACTCCAAGACCACTCTTGCCCAACTTTCTAAAGCAAGATCTGAAATGCAAACTCTCCAAGCCGAGGAGGTCGAACGGTCTCTACGCTGGGCTAATCAAAATTTCCACGACAAAAGCAACAAGGCTCATACCTTATTGGCTAATAAACTTCGCACTAAAAAGCGGGCCAGGCCATCTACTCAATTAAACACCCCACTGGCAGTTTAACCTATGACCCTAAATGTATCAATAAGGTATTTTCAGACTATTATCGAGCTCTATATAATTTAAAACCACCTGTTGACCCATCCTTTCATAACACTGAATCCCAAATGTATTTAGACTCTTGTGCCCTCCCCCAAATTGATACATCTGCTTGTCAGCTCCTAAATAATGATATCTCAATCGAGGAAATTGAAGCGGCACTAAAAGTCCAGAAACCTTCTAAGGCTCCAGGCCCAGATGGATACTCAATGGCCTACTACAAAACATTTGCCCCTCAGTTGTTGCCATATATGGTTAAACTATTTAATGGAGTCATGAATGGAACCCCGTTCCATACTGATTCTTTGGCCTCTCGTATTATAGTTATTCCCAAACCCGGTAAAGACCCTTCCCTTTGTACCAACTATAGGCCCATTTCTTTAATAAACACCGATCTTAAATTATTTGCCAAGGTTCTTGCTACTAGACTAAATTCGGTGGCGACGTCTTTGGTTGACTCTGACCAAGTAGGCTTTATGCTGGGACGTCAGGCCTCAGACAACACAAGACGCATTATCAATTTGATCCATCATATTAGTGTTTCCAAAATACCTTCTACAGTCCTAGCACACGACGCTGAGAAGGCGTTTGATCGCATTTCATGGCCCTTCCTATTCTCTACTCTCTCTTCATTTGGATTCAGGGGCCACTTTATTACAGCTATTAAGGCCCTCTATTCCTGTCCCTCTTCTACGGTTCTGACTAATGGGATCTGTTCTCCCAGATTCACCCTTACCAATGGTACACGACAAGGATGCCCATTGTCACCCCTTATATTCGCCCTATGTATCGAACCACTAGCAGCTCGTATTCGAGCTAATACTGATATACAGGGTATTACAGTTGGTCAAAACCATTACAAAATATCCCTTTTTGCGGATGATGTCCTCCTGACCCTTTCCAATCCGTTAATATCCCTTCCTAACCTTCAAAAAGAACTCTCCGTTTATGGTTCCTGTTCAGGATACAAAGTTAATCATTCTAAATCGGAAGCTTTAGCTTTACATGTCTCTCCCCATTTGCAGACCACGTTAACGTCTAAATTTCATTTTCTTTGGAGGCCATCCGCTATAAAATATCTCGGGATATCCATCACTAAAACCTACTGTTCTCTGTATCAGGCTAATTTTGTCCCTCTGATTAATAATTTGACACATGATCTTCAGAAATGGGATCGGTTGTATATCTCTTGGTTTGGTAGCATAAACGCTCTCAAAATGAATCTTCTCCCCCGTTTACTATATCTTTTCCAGACTCACACAATTTCGATACCCCGCACAACCCTTGCCTCTTTACAAAAACTCTGTAACAGATTAGTGTGGGAGGGACGCAGGCCCCATATCAAGAGATCAATTCTCAGCAAAAGTACAATCACAGGGGGCCTGGGACTCCCTATCATACAGTCTTATTATGACGCATGTCATCTTAATCATATTTTGTCATGGCATTCTGGCCCAGGAACTAAAAAATGGGTTGATATTGAGAATTCATTGACTCAATGTGGTTCGCTTAATACTTTGATTTGGCTCCCCAAAAATTGTAGGCCGGCATCAGTGTACTCTGTCCCTACTGTTAAGTTCTCTCTCCAGTTGTGGGACAAAACACGCATCACTTATGACCTCTCTCCCTATCCGTCCCCACTCACCCCAATATGGGACCATCCACAATTCCCTTCAGGATGTGATAGAAATATGGCAGCTCCATGGCGAGCTCGAGGCGTAGACAGATTTCTCCACATCAAAGGAGAATTCGCTCCTTCCTCATTCCAAGACTTACAAGATCACCTAAATTTACCCTCCTCTTGTTTCTTCCAATATTTTCAAATTATTAGTTTTATCTGCTCTCAATCCAAATCTCCTATATTGCGCAAGCCTACCTCATTTGAACGTATGTGTTTATATTCAATTGGGAAGAGAGGGAATATTTCAACAATTTACAATTCAGTTCTAACCCCTGACCGTCCTCCACGTGAATCACATGAGTTACTATGGGAATCTGATCTTGCTGTGATCTTAGACGATGACCAATGGGAAGAAATTAAATTACGTACTGCCAAAGCCTCCATCAGTGTTTCAATACGTGAAACCTGCTATAAAGTATATACCCGTTGGTATTTAGTCCCTACTAAACTACATTCCATATTTCCTGCTACGTCCAAAATGTGTTGGAGACTTTGTGGTCAAGAAGGAACATTTTTCCACATTTGGTGGTCTTGTCCCTCTATCCGCCTTTTGTGGTCCCATGTTCACCAAGTGATTAATCAAGCTCTTGGTACAGGATTTATATTAAACCCAGTCTCTGCATTATTGAATGCACCACTCATTGGTGTCTCCAAAACCCAGAATAAATTGATTACACATATCTGTAATGCCGCTAAAACCCTTATAGCCAAACACTGGAAAGACCAACGCCCACCCTCAAGAGATGCTCTTATGGCTAAAATTAACTATATTGCATCAATGGAATATATTTCCAGCTTAAAAAATAACTCGTTGACAAAATATCATTTGATTTGGTCACCATGGTTTCATTCTCAGGCCCGCGCGACTCCTGGAATCTGTTGATTACTTTACCCTTAATCTCCCTTACTTCCCCTTGCCTTGAATTCTTTCCTCCTATTTTTTATTTTTTTTCTCTCTTTTTGAGGATTCTGTACGATACCATAGACTTTTCTTTTTTGTTAGTCTTTGAAAGGACATTCACGCTACTCTGATTATTGTTATCTCACGGTCTTACATTTGTATTCTCATCCTCGATTTATTTTTATTTATTTTTTATTTTTATTTTTATTTATATGTTCTATATGTGATGTTTTTCATATATGTCTTCATAACTGTAAAATCTTTTTTGTCTCAATAAAAATTATTGTTATTAAAAAAAAAAAAAAAAAAAAACATTTAAATCATATGAAGAGAAACGTAAACTTGCCAATATGCCATTTATGACACGGAGTGGCAAGGAACAGCTAAGGTCTTTCCCTATGACTAGTGTGTGTCATACTAGTATGACTAGTATGTTCATGACTAGTGATTCAGCTTCACATGACGATGGAAGCCCTCCTCCCGCTAAAAAAATCAAACGAGTTAAGCTGGCAAAAGCACAGCAAAGAACTGTGCGTTCTAAGAAGATATCACAAATCCCCAAGGAGAGTCCAAGTGTGGTGGTGGTTGCGATGCCTGACCTTCCCAGTACTGGACGGGAAGAGGTGGCTCTTTCCACCATTTGCACGCCCCCTGCAAGTGCTTAAAGGAGCACCCACAGTCCACTTGCTGATATGCAAATTGAAGATGTCACTGTTGAAGTACAACAGGATGAGGATACTGGTGTAGCTGGCGCTGAGGAGGAAGTTGGCGAGGAGGATTCTGATGGTGATGTGGTTTGTTTAAATCAGGCTCCGGGGGAGACAGTTGTTGTCCGTGGGATGAAAAAGCCCATCACGGTCATGCCTGGGCAGAAGACCAAACATTCCACCTCTTTGGTCTGGCAATATTTCTATCCAAATCCGGACAACAACTGTCTTGCCATATGTACCATATGTAAACGTGGAATAAGTAGGGGTAGGGACGTTAACCACCTATGAACATCCTCCCTTATACGGCACCTACAGCGCGTTCATAATAAGTTACTGTCAAGTTCAGAAACTTTGGCTAAGACCGTAAGCAGTCCAGGGACACCTAAATCCCGTTGTCTTGATGTATCCAAGCGCCTGCAAACCACACCGTCAACTCCCTCCTCGTCAATTTCCTCCTTAGTCAGGATCGGAAGTAGTCCTGCAGGCCATGTCACTGGCATGACTGACTCTCCTATCTGGGATTCCTCCGGAGGATCCTGCATTGCTACGCCTCCTACTGCCGCTGCTGCTGTTGCTGCTGCTGGGAGTCGTTCATCATCCCAGAGAGGAAGTAGGAACACCACTACTTTTACTAAACAATTGACCCTCCAACAGTCCTTTAAGTACGACAGCAGTCATCCTGAAGCAAAACGTATAACTGAGGCCTTGACTGCTATGTTGGTGTTAGATGTGCATCCGGTATCCGCCATTAGTGCAGTGGGAGTTAGACAATTGATGGAGGTAATGTGTCCCCGGTTCCAAATCCCGTCTAGATTCCACTTCACTAGGCAGGCGATACCGAAACTGTACAGAAACGTCAACAAAAGTGTCCTCAGTGTCCTGAAAAATGCCGTTGTACCCAATGTCCACTTAACCACGGACATGTGGACAAGTGGAACAGGGCAGACTAAGGACTATATGACTGTGACAGCCCACTGGGTAGATGTATCACCTTACGCAGCAACAGCAGCAGCGTCACCAGTAGCAGCATCTCAGAAATGCCAGCTCGTTCCAAGGCAGGCTACGCTGTGTATCACCGGTTTCAGTAAGAGGCACACCGCCGACAACCTCTTAGAGAAACTGAGGGAAATCATCGCCCAGTGGCTTACCCTACTTAGACTCTCCTGGGGATTTGTGATATCTGACAACGCCACAACTATTGTGCGGGCATTACATCTGGGCAAATTCCAGCACGTCCCATGTTTTGCTCACACAATAAACTTGGTGGTGCAGAATTTTCTGAAAAGCGACAGGGACGTGCAGGAGACGCTTTGGGTGGCCCGAAAAATTTCTGCCCACTTTCGCCATTCAGCGACTGTGTGCCGAAGACTGGAGCGCCAGCAAACACTCTTGAACCTGCCCCGCCATCATCTGAAGCAAGAGGTTGTGACGCGGTGGAACTCAACCCTCTATATGCTTCAGAGGATGGAGGAGCAGCAAAAGGCCATTCAAGCCTATACATCCACCTATGAAATAGGCAAAGGAGGGGGTATGCACCTGACTCAAGCACAGTGGAGAATGATTTCCGTATTGTGCAAGGTTCTCCAGCCCTTCGAACTTGCCACATGTGAAGTCAGTTTAGACACTGCCAGCTTGAGTCAGGTCATTCCCCTCATCAGGCTTTTGCAGAAGCAGCTGGAGAAAGTGAAGGAGGAGCTAAGACAGAGCGATTCCGCTCAGCATGTGGGACTTGTGGATGAAGCCCTTCTTTCGCTTTGCCAGGATTCCAGGGTGGTCAATCTGTTGAAATCAGACCACTACATTTTGGCCACCGTGCTCGATCCTAGGTTTAAAGCCTATGTGGTGTCTCTCTTTCCGGCCGACACAAGCCTGCAGAGGTGCAAAGACCTGCTGGTGAAAACACTGTCAGCTGAAGCGGAACGTGACACGTCAACAGCTCCTTCTTCATTTTCTCCTGCAACTGGGGCTGCCAGGAAAAAACTTAGGTATCCTAAGCAACCCGCTGGCGGTGATGCAGGGCAGGCAGGACCAAGTTTGGACATCTGGTCCGGACTGAAGGACCTGGCAACAATTTCTGACTTGTCTACTGTCACTGCATATGATACTGTCACCATTGACAGAATGGTGAAGGATTACATCAGTGACAGCATCCAAGTAGGCATGTCAGACAGTCCGTACCTGTACTGGCAAGAAAAAGAGGCAATTTGGAGGCCCCTGTACAAACTGGCTCTATTTTACATGAGTTGCCCCCCCTCCAGTGTGTACTCCGAAAGAGTGTTTAGTGCAGCCGGGAACCTTGTCAGCGAAAGGCGTAGGAGGTTGCTTCCACAAAATGTGGAGAAGATGATGTTCATAAAATGAATTATCAACTCTTCCAGGGAGACCAGCCTCCAGAACGTACAGAGGGACCTGTGGTGGTGGATTCCAGCGGGGACGAGTTAATACTCTGTGAGGATGGGGATGTACACAACACTGAAGAGGGTGAGGAATCGGTGGATGAGGATGAGGACGACATCTTGCCTCCGTAGAGCCAGTTTGTGCAGGGACAGATTAATTGCCAGCTTGTTTTGTGGGGGCCCAAACGAACCAATCATTTCAGCCACAGTCGTGTCCCCTGGCGCTGAAATGATTGGTTTGTTAAAGTGTGCATGTCCTGTTTATACAACATAAGGGTGGGTGGGAGGGCCCACCGACAATTCCATCTTGCACCTCTTTTTTTTCTCTTGAATTATGTACTGTTTGGGGCCTAGTTTTTCAAACTGCCATCCTGTCTGCCACTGCAGTGTCACTCCTAGATGGGCCACGTGTTTGTGCCGCCCACTCGTGTCGCTTAGCATAGTCATCCATCTACCTCGGTGCAACCTTTTGGACATAAAAACACTATTGTGAGGTGTGAGGTGTTCAGAATAGACTGGAAATGAGTGGAAATTAAGGTTTTTGAGGTTAATAATAGCATAGGAGCAGAAAAATCAACACATTCTGTGATTTTAGCTGTTTTTATGCTTTTTTTTTAAATAATACAGATCCAAAACACAAAACCCAGAACCCAAAACACAGAAGGGTGGTTTTGGCAAAACCAATCCAGATCCAAAACACGAAGAAAGATCCAGATCCAAAACCAAAACACAAAACACGAAAAGTGGCCGGTGCACACCCCTAATATATATATATATATATATATATATATATATACACACACACACTTCTCTAGGCAGCACTCCCAATACACCGTAACGAGTTTCCTAGGTGTCCATATGCAATGGACCCAAAATATAGAATACAGCAGGTGGAACTCGATTAATAAATCCAAGACACAGCTCAGTCTAATTGTCAACGTTTCGAGACTATTTTATTGTCTCGTCAACAGGATCCTGCCTGCTGCTTTCTATATATCTATATACACTTTTTGTAAAGCTGTGTAATTACCAAACAGGATTAGTAGTTTCAGTCAACTGCAGGGATTGATTTGCTCTCTATAGTGCGATGTTGTAGAAGTCGGGCATTAACGGAGAAGATTATTACGTTATCTGCTCTGTTAACCCATTCCTTCATAGCTGGGATACATAAATCATGCCGAAATGTTAGTTTCCACATGATTTAAGTAACATTTTGCTTGCTGAATAAGGCCCTTAATATTAAATATCCTTTAAAAATATGAAGAAAAAAAATTAGTACGGAAAATGTTTAAATAGTAATAGTGATGTCACTCACTTATGAAATAAAAAATCATATGCACACTTGTAAAGAATTAGTCATTCCAATAAAACTGAGAAACAATTGGCGATATACAAAATAAATTGTATCAATTAGGGACATAGGGCCTGATTCATTAAGGATCGCTATTGTGATTGGCGCTCCATAATCACACGCAGGTCTGCTATGAAAATATGCTAATGAATGCTATCACAATGCCATCGCACTGCCAGCATAGAGACGCCGACTGCCTCCCACTACCGCTATTTCACATCCGTATTATCTTGCAGACCTGCATATACATCGGTAACATTGAGTACCATCGGCCCCTCACACAGAATTGCAGCAGCCCTGACCTTACTTAGATATTGCTAACCTCATTGCACGCAGTAAGCACCCAAGCGGTGTATGCCATCGCAATGGCCAATTTAGGCACGCCGATGTAACAGCGTTCAAACAGACTGGCACACCTGCGTTTCTCCAACCACTCCCTTGTCACCACCCCCAAATGCTGACTACTTGTCACTCACTCTGCGATGGCTTACCGTGCTCTGCGTCTATTGTGGTCTATTCATCTAAATCTGTGGCAAAGAATTGTTACTTATCACTATAGATCGTATCAGTTTGATGTAGGGGTGTGCACCGGCCACTTTTCGTGTTTTGTGTTTTGGTTTTGGATCTGGATCTTTCTTCGTGTTTTGGATCTGGATTGGTTTTGCCAAAACCACCCTTCCGTGTTTTGGGTTCTGGGTTTTGTGTTTTGGATCTGTATTTTTTTGAAAAAAAGCATAAAAACAGCTAAAATCACAGAATTTGTAGGTTTTTCTGCTCCTATGCTATTATTAACCTCAATAACCTTAATTTCCACTCATTTCCAGTCTATTCTGAATACCTCACACCTCACAATAGTGTTTTTATGTCCAAAAGGTTGCACCGAGGTAGCTGGATGACTATGCTAAGCGACACGAGTGAGCGGCACAAACACGTGACCCATCTAGGCGTGAAACTGCAGTGGCAGACAGGATGGCATTGAAAAACTAGGCCCCAAACTGTACATAATGCAAAGAAAAAAAAGAGGTGCAAGATGGAATTGTCCTTGGGCCCTCCCACCCACCCTTATGTTGTATAAACAGGACATGCACACTTTAACAAACCAATCATTTCAGCGCCAGGGTCTGCCACACAACTGTGGCTGAAATGATTGGTTCGTTTGGGCCCCCACAAAACAAGCTGGCAATTAATCTGTCCCTGCACAAACTGGCTCTACGGAGGCAAGAAGTCGTCCTCATCCTCCTCATCCACAGATTCCTCACCCTCTTCAGTGTTATGTACATCCTCATCCTCACAGAGTATTAATTCGTCCCTGCTGGAACCACAGGTCCCTCTGTACGTTCTGGAGGCTGGTCTCCCTGGAAGAGTTGATCATTCATTTTATGAACATCATCTTCTCCACATTTTGTGGAAGCAACCTCCTACGCCTTTCGCTAACAAGGTTCCCGGCTGCACTAAACACTCTTTCGGAGTACACACTGGAGGGGGGGCAACTCAGGTAAAATAGAGCCAGTTTGTACAGGGACCTCCAAATTGCTTCTTTTTCCTGCCAGTACAGGTACGGACTGTCTGACATGCCTACTTGGATGCTGTCACCGATGTAATCCTTTAACAGACAGACGCACGCTTGTCGCTGCTGCTTTGAGGATTCAAGTGTGGCTACAGCCCACACAATTCACAAAGACAGAAAAAAAAAAAGAATATTTTTATTGTTTGTGGAGCACACTTTGAGGGTTACACCACCCTCTAACAGACAGACGCACGCTTGTCGCTGCTGCTTTGAGGATGCAAGTGCGGCTACAGCCCACACAATTCACAAAGACAGAAAAAAGAAGAAGAATATTATTATTCTTTGTGTAGCACACTTTGAGGGTGTCACCACCCTTTAACAGACAGACGCACGCTTGTCGCTGCTGCTTTAAGGATGCAGGTGCGGCTACAGCCCACACATTTCACAAAGACTGAAAAAAAAAGAACAATATTTTAATTGTTTGTGTAGCACACTTTGAGGGTGTCACCACCCTTTAACAGATAGACGCACGCTTGTCGCTGCTGCTTTAAGGATGCAGGTGCGGCTACAGCCCACACAATTCACAAAGACAGAAAAAAGAAGAATATTTTTATTGTTTGTGTAGCACACTTTGAGGGTGTCACCACCCTTTAACAGACAGACGCACGCTTGTCGCTGCTGCTTTGAGGATGCAAGTGCGGCTACATCGCACACAAGTCACAAACACATAAAAAAAATAGTTTTTTATTTTTTGGAGCACTTTGAGAGTTACACCACCCTTTAACAGACAGACGCACGCTTGTCGCTGCTGCTTTAAGGATGCAGGTGCGGCTACAGCCCACACATTTCACAAAGACAGAAAAAAAAGAACAATATTTTAATTGTTTGTGTAGAACACTTTGAGGGTGTCACCACCCTTTAACAGACAGACGCACGCTTGTCGCTGCTGCTTTAAGGATGCAGGTGCGGCTACAGCCCACACAATTCACATAGACAGATAAAAGAAGAAGAATATTTTTATTGTTTGTGTAGCACACTTTGAGGGTGTCACCACCCTTTAACAGACAGACGCACGCTTGTCGCTGCTGCTTTAAGGATGCAGGTGCGGCTACAGCCCACACATTTCACAAAGACCGAAAAAAAAAGAACAATATTTTAATTGTTTGTGTAGCACACTTTGAGGGTGTCACCACCCTTTAACAGACAGACGCACGCTTGTCGCAGCTGCTTTAAGGATGCAGGTGCGGCTACAGCCCACACAATTCACAAAGACAGAAAAAATAACAATATTTTAATTGTTTGTGTAGCACACTTTGAGGGTGTCACCACCCTTTAACAGACAGATGCACGCTTGTCGCTGCTGCTTTGAGGATGCAAGTGTGGCTACATCGCACACAAGTCACAAACACATTAAAAAATTTTTTTTGATTTTTTGGAGCACTTTGAGAGTTACAACACCCTTTAACAGACAGACGCACGCTTGTCGCTGCTGCTTTGAGGATGCAAGTGCGGCTACAGCCCACACAATTCACAAAGACAGAAAAAAAAAGAACAATATTTTAATTGTTTGTGTAGCACACTTTGAGGGTGTCACCACCCTTTAACAGACAGACGCACGCTTGTTGCTGCTGCTTTAAGGATGCAGGTGCGGCTACAGCCCACACATTTCACAAAGACCGAAAAAAAAGAACAATATTTTAATTGTTTGTGTAGAACACTTTGAGGGTGTCACCACCCTTTAACAGACAGACGCACGCTTGTCGCTGCTGCTTTAAGGATGCAGGTGCGGCTACAGCCCACACATTTCACAAAGACAGAAAAAAAAAGAACAATATTTTAATTGTTTGTGTAGCACACTTTGAGGGTGTCACCACCCTTTAACAGACAGACGCACGCTTGTCGCTGCTGCTTTGAGGATGCAGGTGGAATCTAGACAGGATTTGGAACCGAGGACACACTACCTCCATCAATTGTCTAAATCCCACTGCACTAATGTCGGATACCGGACGCACGTCTAACACCAACATAGCAGTCAAGGCCTCAGTTATACATTTTGCTTCAGGATGACTGCTGTCGTACTTCATCCTCATCGCTAGGGACTGTTGGAGGGTCAATTGTTTAGTAAAAGTAGTGATGTTCCTACTTCCTCTCTGGGATGATGAACAACTCCCAGCAGCAGCAACAGCACTAGGAGGAAGTGGTTCTTGATCTTTCCCTATTTTATTTTTATCAGAGAAAGTTTGGTCCTCCATTTATGTTATATTGATATATATACGTGCGGCTAAAGCGCACACAAACACAGAAAATATTTTTTTATTTTTGCTGGAGAGTAGTGCACTTTGTGGGTTACACCACCCTTTAAGAAATGAGCCAGCCGGCTCTTTACTTATGGGACACAGGCGCACGCTTGGCGCTGCTCCTTTGTTGATGCAAGTGCAGCCACAGTGCACACAAGTCACAAACACAGAAAATATATATTTTTTTGGTTTGGAGTGTACTTTGGGGGTTACAGAACCCTTTAACGGTCAAGCCAGCCGGCCCTTTACTTATGACACAGGCGCACGCTTGGCACTACTTTGTTGATGCACGTGCGGCTACTGCGCACACAATTCACAAACACAGAAAATAATTTTTTTTCGGTTTGGACTGGAGTGTACTTTGGGGGTTACAGCACCCTTTAACGGTCAAGCCAGCCGGCCCTTTACTTATGACACAGGTGCACGCTTGGCACTACTTTGTTGATGCACGTGCGGCTACTGCGCACACAATTCACAAACACAGAAAATAATTTTTTTTTTGGTTTGGACTGGAGTGTACTTTCGGGGGCTACAGCACCCTTTAACGGTCAAGCCAGCCGGCCCTTTACTTATGACACAGGCGCACGCTTGGCACTACTTTGTTGATGCACGTGCGGCTACTGCGCACACAATTCACAAACACAGAAAATAAAATTTTTTTTGGTTTGGACTGGAGTGTACTTTGGGGGTTACAGCACCCTTTAACGGTCAAGCCAGCCGGCCCTTTACTTATGACACAGGCGCACACTTGGCACTACTTTGTTGATGCACGTGCGGCTACTGCGCACACAATTCACAAACACAGAAAATAATTTTTTTTCGGTTTGGACTGGAGTGTACTTTGGGGGTTACAGCACCCTTTAACGGTCAAGCCAGCCGGCCCTTTACTTATGACACAGGCGCACGCTTGGCACTACTATGTTGATGCACGTGCGGCTACTGCGCACACAATTCACAAACACAGAAAATAATTTTTTTTTTGGTTTGGACTGGAGTGTACTTTCGGGGGTTACAGCACCCTTTAACGGTCAAGCCAGCCGGCCCTTTACTTATGACACAGGCGCACGCTTGGCACTACTTTGTTGATGCACGTGCGGCTACTGCGCACACAATTCACAAACACAGAAAATACATTTTTTTTTGGTTTGGACTGGAGTGTACTTTGGGGGTTACAGCACCCTTTAACGGTCAAGCCAGCTGGCCCTTTACTTATGACACAGGCGCACGCTTGGCACTACTTTGTTGATGCACATGCGGCTACTGCGCACACAATTCACAAACACAGAAAATAATTTTTTTTTTGGTTTGGACTGGAGTGTACTTTGGGGGTTACAGCACCCTTTAACGGTCAAGCCAGCCGGCCCTTTACTTATGACACAGGCGCACGTTTGGCACTACTTTGTTGATGCACGTGCGGCTACTGCGCACACAATTCACAAACACAGAAAATAATTTTTTTTTGGGTTTGGACTGGAGTGTACTTTCGGGGGTTACAGCACCCTTTAACGGTCAAGCCAGCCGGCCCTTTACTTATGACACAGGCGCACGCTTGGCACTACTTTGTTGATGCACGTGCGGCTACTGCGCACACAATTCACAAACACAGAAAATAAATTTTTTTTTGGTTTGGACTGGAGTGTACTTTGGGGGTTACAGCACCCTTTAACGGTCAAGCCAGCCGGCCCTTTACTTATGACACAGGCGCACACTTGGCACTACTTTGTTGATGCACGTGCGGCTACTGTGCACACAATTCACAAACACAGAAAATAATTTTTTTTCGGTTTGGACTGGAGTGTACTTGGGGGTTACAGCACCCTTTAACAGTCAAGCCAGCCGGCCCTTTACTTATGACACAGGCGCACGCTTGGCACTACTTTGTTGATGCACGTGCGGCTACTGCGCACACAATTCACAAACACAGAAAATAATTTTTTTTTTGGTTTGGACTGGAGTGTACTTTCGGGGGTTACAGCACCCTTTAACGGTCAAGCCAGCCGGCCCTTTACTTATGACACAGGCGCACGCTTGGCACTACTTTGTTGATGCACGTGCGGCTACTGCGCACACAATTCACAAACACAGAAAATACATTTTTTTTTGGTTTGGACTGGAGTGTACTTTGGGGGTTACAGCACCCTTTAACGGTCAAGCCAGCTGGCCCTTTACTTATGACACAGGCGCACGCTTGGCACTACTTTGTTGATGCACATGCGGCTACTGCGCACACAATTCACAAACACAGAAAATAATTTTTTTTTTGGTTTGGACTGGAGTGTACTTTGGGGGTTACAGCACCCTTTATCGGTCAAGCCAGCCGGCCCTTTACTTATGACACAGGCGCACGTTTGGCACTACTTTGTTGATGCACGTGCGGCTACTGCGCACACAATTCACAAACACAGAAAATAATTTTTTTTTGGGTTTGGACTGGAGTGTACTTTCGGGGGTTACAGCACCCTTAACGGTCAAGCCAGCCGGCCCTTTACTTATGACACAGGCGCACGCTTGGCACTACTTTGTTGATGCACGTGCGGCTACTGCGCACACAATTCACAAACACAGAAAATAATTTTTTTTTTGGTTTGGACTGGAGTGTACTTTCGGGGGTTACAGCACCCTTAACGGTCAAGCCAGCCGGCCCTTTACTTATGACACAGGTGCACGCTTGGCACTACTTTGTTGATGCACGTGCGGCTACTGCGCACACAATTCACAAACACAGAAAATAATTTTTTTTTGGTTTGGACTGGAGTGTACTTTCGGGGGTTACAGCACCCTTTAACGGTCAAGCCAGCCGGCCCTTTACTTATGACACAGGCGCACGCTTGGCACTACTTTGTTGATGCACGTGCGGCTACTGCGCACACAATTCACAAACACAGAAAATATATTATTTTTTTAGCACTTGGGGGGAGCACCCCTGATGGACAGAGCACCCCCTGGACAACACTACAGCACCTCTTTAGGACTGGGACACTGCACAGGACTTTGGAGTGGACACAGCCCCTATGGAGAACTGACTGCACAACACAGTCCAGCCAGCCCCTATGGACTTTGAAGTAGTGGACACAGCCCCTATTAACAACAGCAGCACAGCACAACACAGCCAGCCCCTATGGACTTTGAAGTAGTGGACAACAGCAGCACTACACTACACTACACTACACAGCCCTAACTCCCACCCTCCCTCTTCACTGTCCACAGCCGAGTGAGAAAATGGCGCCGACTTGGGTACCTTATATAGGATGATGACGTTTTGCCTCGATTTCAGATCCGAGTCAGGCGGGAAAAGTCGAGCCTGATTCGGATCGGACTCGGATCGGGGGGGCTCGGGGGGGTTCGGATTTCAGAAATTCGAACCCGCTCACCCCTAGTTTGATGCAATCTTTAGTTTTCATAAGTAGCAATTCATGTACACTTACCTGATATGCGATGCGGTAAATGCAGTTTCGGCGATCCGGTCTTCTCTGTGCGCTGCTGTCATCTGGCTGGTGGCTCCTGTGCTTTGAATGAATCTTCAGTGCGCCGGCATCTGTGTGGAGGGAGGTCATCTCGGCGGCATCGGCGGTAGGGGTAGGGACAGATTGGAGGGGCACTGGGGCACTAAGTAGGAGGTGACCTGGCATATGCTGGGTCACCTTAGCGGTGGCAGGGTTAGGAACTGGGAGGGGGCGTGGAGGCAGCGGGCAGCATTATGCAAGGTTGCCGGGTCACTTTACTATAGTTGCACGCGGCGGGTGCAGGGATATAATGTGGGGGCCCTGCGGCAGTGTGTGGGGACTTTATTATAGCTGTGTCGCCAGCAGGAGTAGGGACATAGCGGAGGCACTGGGGCAGCCTGTAGTCAGGAGGAGGTGACCCGGCATATGCACATGCTTATGCTCTGAGCTCCTCTGGTTGGCTGCTGGCTCAGAAGGGGGCGGATAACACAGGGAGAAGACAGGAAGACAGCTGCTCTTCACTCCTAACAGCACTGCTAACGCCATCCTGAGATGACGAATGCAGTGCTAGAAGAGGAACGGAAAGCTGAGCTTTCTGTTCCTTTATGAATCACACTCACCATACAATTGTATGGTGATGTGATACATGCAGGAGCAGGTTCCCTACTGGAGACGTAATAAGCTTCTCCAACGGTACCTTGCTCTATGAATAGCACGTAGCAAAGAAGTGCCCTGTTTTCAGATAAATTGGACACTTAACTGCTTAATGAATAGACCCCATAGTTCCTTCTCCCCATATACGGAAAATATATGTTTTTCCGAAGCGCAGGGTTGCATTGGGCCTGATTCAGGGGTTTACGCTATTGTATTCGCAGCTGCAAGAATATGCTAATAGAACAGCCGCCGGAACTTATACTGAGACTCCCATCGGAGTTATCGCAGCTACGTACACGTGGACGGCATCGAGCGCAGATCATGTAAACATCGACTTCCAGAGTATGTCTATGGTCACTCAGAATGACCGCCATAACTGAGACCCCGGAGCCATGTTATTTGCATACTGCATCACAGACACAGCCGGAAACACATGCTGAAAACGGACAGAACATGACTCAGTTTTAGCTGTCCCTCCCCGTTATCTCCCACAAAACGTTTGCTTCTTGTCAGTCCCTTGCGAATGAATCCCCACTGCAAACATAGGCCCTCATTCAGAGCCGCTCGTTAGCGGCAGTACGCTCGTTCCGAGCGATGTTTGCACATCTGCGCATGCGTACGGTTTTTAGTACGCATGCGCGAACCAGTCAGTGCGGCCAAAAATCGTTTGTACGCTATATAGCGAGTGCCTGCTATTTTGAGTGACAGAATGAGGCGTATGTGGGTGGTAACAGGGGAAGGTGCTTGAAAATGGGGAGTGGAGATCCGAACGCAGGCGTGCTTAAAGGTCAAAACGGGCGTATTATGGGTGTGCATAATTAATACAGCAGCGTCATTGACCACGTCACTGGGTTATTTTCTAGCCAGAACTGCTCGCAAATTTGTGGTAGCAAACACCAACCACAAGAATAGCGAGCAGTTCATACGCTGGTCGATGTACTCGATTAATCTAATAAATAGCGGACATGACGTATGGTGCGAGCGGCCAGGGGGCGTTTTTAACAAATAAACGAGCGTATGTTTTGCACGCTCGTTCAGACTTAGAGGCGTGAACAGACTGCAATTTGCGAACGGATCATTTGAATAGCCACCCCTTGTTTTTGAACGAACGACCGCAAATAGCGAACGGCTCTGAATGAGGGCCATAATCTTAATTCAATCATCACGCATGTGCATTGCGGCTGTGACCCATTCGCAGACCAGAATAGTGTACAGCTCTGAATCAGGCCAATTGTCCAGTGATCATAAGTGATCACCAGACAATAAGTATTGAGGTGACACATCATTTGAAAGAGGGAACCTCTGCTCTTTCTAAAATGGGTGTCCCTGACTTTATAGATTCCAGATAGATACCAGATTGAGGGGGGACCTTCCCCCTCCCTGGACCCCATGATTTTGCCATAATGCAGAGGGTTTTGTCTGGTGATCACACTCATCCTACGCAGCGAGGGGCTAATTTTTTCCAACTTTGTTACAATATACTGCATTGAGTTCTGAGGTATGTTAATTGTGAAAAATCATCTATCCGTTATATCTTGGACTTACTGAAAATGCTCTTTAGTCTTCATTTTTAATCTTATTTTCTTTGTGAAGGCCTTTACCATGCTGTAGTACCTGACAGAGGGTCAGCAATTTAGATTTATGAATAAATGGACGACAGGTGATGCACTAATTTCTCACACAGATGGTGTAAATGAAGTAATGGCACAACTTTTAATTTTGGTTGCAAGAAAGTTGTCCATTTCCTGCCCCTACTATATTTTAGTTTGATTAAGTTTTGTTTGATTTGTAGAAGATTCTTACGTGCACTGAGGGAAAGGCCGACTGCAGCGGTGAAGTTTGGTTTGAATCTGAGACTGCCTATGTATTTTTGAATGGTAAAATAGGCCTCCACTGGTCCTAATTGTGGGCTGAGCATGTTTGAGGCGGTTCCCTCTGTCCTGTGGGAAATTTATCAAGCAGCAATTTTGTATAATTGTTGTTTTTTGGCATTTTTTTGGAGGGGGGACGGGTGGGGGGTCAGTTATCATTTCCAACTTACTACAGATCACCATCTCGATTTTTTACAATAAAAATTATGCATTGTCTGATTTAGTAATGTGAACAAACCGTAGGTAAACCAACTTTGAAATCCACCCAAAAAATAAAGATGACTAGGAAACCTATATATAAGAAAATTAAAAAAAACACCCATACCTCTTTGCAAGTATGTCTGTGGCAAATATAAAGGTGTCATTATGGAGGGGATGTAGTTATGTTGTTAGTTATGAGAGCAGCAGCCACGATGCCACCGGTCTCAATACCGACATCCAAATCCCGACAAGGGACTTAAGATAGGCGTTGAAATACCGACGCCTATCTTAATCCCGATGTCGGAACGCTGAAGGATGCCAGCGAGGGTTAAATTTAGGATGCGTAGTGTGGTTAGGGTTAAGTTTGGGGGGGGAGATTAGGCACTTCTAGGGGGGGTAGGGTTAGGCACTAAGGGGGAGGGTTAGGTTTAGGCACGAAGGGGGGGGGTTAATTTTAGCCACTAACGGGGAGGGTTAGGGTTAGGCTACAAGAACGGAGGGCTAGGGGGGAAAGGGGGGAGGGTAAGTATACTCTCGAGATACCAACCATCGGGATGCCGATGTTGGTATTCTGACAGGAGGCATCCCGACAGCCGGCATTACATACCCATTCCTTATGGAGGATATGGTGAACCGTGAATGTGGTGGAGAGGGAGGAACCAGAGCATCATAATGAGGGTCTGTGTATATCCTACACTGTCTATGTGAGAATACAGATATGACAATATAGGTCAGAGACAGACTCATTGACACATTGTTTTCAATAAGCTCATGCTGTTTGTACCCTCATTGATTCAATAAGCTCATACTGTTTTTATTCCTTTAGCAAATCTAACATGTGAGAATGTCATGTAGGCTAAGCTTGTGCCACTTTTAACCTTGTATACAGTATGTAGTGTACATTACATTACAGATATGTCCTCATACACTTATCCCTTTTCCGCCATATGGTGTGAAAAGCATGGAGCGTAATGTACTTCTTCCTTCGACTGTGGGGGTGATTTAGTCTCATACTGTAGTGCTATCACAGCTGTTAACATGGTAGCAGCTGTGATAGCACTATTATGGTAATGCAGCAGGAGGAATCACATATCCTGCATTCATTACTGATCTGAGCTGCGTCCATGGACGTAGAATCTGATCATCTGCAAGGTCCTCGGCTGGCTGAGTAACTGTGGGGTCAGGGGCGTCTTTTGAGAGGAGGGGGCTCCTCAGTGCAGTGCAGACTCAGTGCGGGCCCCTTCCTCTCTTCGGTGATCCAGCAGTGCGCTGTAGATTCTGGCTTAGTGCCAGAATCTACTGCGCATGCGCAGGTCTCCGGGAAAATGGTGCCCGCCCCGTTTTCCCTCAGACAGTAGCACTGTGCATGCGCAGGTCACTGGGAAAATGGTGACGGCACTGCAAAGCAGTACTACGGAGAGGTAAGTATAGGATTATAGATGCAGGGTGTGCAGTGTGGGCCCCCAGGGGCCCATGTCTCTGCACACCATGCACCCATTAAAGATACGCCCATTCATGGGGTCACTCAAGCCGACCGCCACAGATGCACAAAAGAGACCAGATAATCTTCATTAGCCTACGGAGATCCTGGCTTCTCCCCCACCCCCTAACGGCGGCGTCCCCTCCCCGCCCAGAAATGACAGCAGACTGTCAATCACTGACAGTCTACTGCCTCTCTGCATGCGTCCGGGATCGCAGACCCATACTGCACATGCGCAGTACAGTCTTGTGTCTGCGCAATCTGAGAGGTGCGCTAATTATTGGGTTAGTGCGCATCTCTGAATCAGCCCCTATATATGTACAATCTTTCATCTTAGCTTGTAAATAATGTAATAAGCTTTTTGTCACAAAAGAATGGCTATACAGTAAAGTTGCAGATTAAGCATCATGCATGAAGGTTGCAGTATTGGATGTGCCCAGTGTATTATTTCCTCTACTTTGCTACTTTTTCCTCCACTTTACGTCTTAGGGGTAAATTTACTAAAGATTGGTTTTGGGTCTATTTAAAAATGAACGGCTATAGATGATTATCGACGTTAGTTTGCAGTCTAAAAGACAGCATTTACTAATCATCGGCTTTGAACGTCGTTTAAATGCTGACGTTGATACCCAGATTTTAAACCCATCTTCCACCGCAGATCCGATGGCAAACCCACTGACAATCTGCTGCGGATGTGAAGCCCTGCACAGTTCATAGCTTAGGTAGAGTAAAATGTAAAGAAATGAATAAAATTTAAAAAGAAAATGTGTGCCCCCCCCCTCCCCAATCCATACCCAGCACTGGGCATATGAGCTTAAACTGGTTTTGCAAAATAGGGTGAAAAAACGGCTTGGGGTTATTTTCCAATAACCAGCACCAGGCTGAACCATTTTTTTTGTGAACTGTGTGGAACTCCTGGATAGCTGTAGCTATGGTTCAGCTTGGACAGGCGTAATACAAGTGGAACAGTAGGCTGTCGTTGATGCGCCCTTTCTTATTGTGCAGGTAGCACATACTCCTAAACAAAATAGAGAATTATTTCTGCACCTCCTTATGTTCCTGGCTGTTGTTCAGGAAAGTGCTTCGAAGAATGGAACTCGTGAACGTGAGGGTCAATATAACAGTATAATATATATATACTTTTGTATGAATAAATAATTATGTTTCTATGAAGACTGGTGAGTGCACCCCTGCCATTTGTATTTTATCTTTGCAAGGACCCTGTTTGAGTGTCCTATATGGGTAGCTACCCCAGCAAACTGGATCATTAAAACATGAGTGTGGACCTCTTTGGAGGTATATATATAATATTATATATATATATATATATATATATATAATATGCATTTTGGTTCCTTGCAGACCTTTGCCAAAACTCAATAAATCTCATTACAGCATCATCGCAAGTGTAATCATCCGGTGGGGGGGAAAAACAACACATAATACTTGCTTACCTGAGCCTCCATGTAAACACCAGCAATTGTAGTCAATTTGACCCCATGTGTTCCACAGTGGAACGCATCAAGCAGGAAATGATGTCACTTCACTTCCTGTTTCGTAAATCGCCAATAAATAGTTGTGGCTATATATAAATAACCTTGTAATGGGTTTGGGTTTGATTACATAATTATTTAAATATAGCGGCAACTATTTATTGGTGATGTATGAAACAGGAAGTGTTATCACTTCCTGCTTGATGTGTTCCACAGGAGAATGCATGTGGTAATTTTGGCACCCAATTCGATTACAGCTGCTGGTATATATAGGGAGGCTCAAGTAAGCAGGTATTAAAATTTTATTTATTTTTCAGGGGGAGATGTATGAAGGGTGATATGTGTCTGGACAATTCATCTCTCCCCCCCTCCCTCCAAATTGTAATTTGACAGTTGTAATCTGACATCTCATGAGTCAGTTTGAACACTGACTAGGCTGCTCATGGCAAGGCAACAAGAATTATCATAGTTTAAATAGGGCATTATAGTGGGTGCCCAACAGATGGGACTTCCATTTCCAAAGTTGTGCAGAAATTCAGCATTCCTTGATCTATGGTATCATGTGTATATCAGAAATACCTCATGGAAGGCATTACTACCCACCGTGGACATTGTAGTGGCCGCACGGGGGCTTAATGTTCATGACCAACGGTATCTTGCCAGAACTGTCTGTGGTAACAGCCAAGCAACATTGGCTCAAATCACATCCAATGCAGGAGGTACCAGACACAGTGTTCTTTAGCTTTCATGGGGTATGGGAGCAGAAGACCCATCAGAGTGCCCCTATTAACACTAAGACACCGGGCACTGCACCTCACATGGGCTCGTGATGTCACTATTTGGACCTTGGAGGACTGGCAACATCTGGCGTAGTCACATTTCCAATTGTTTTGGGCTGATGGCTAACGGTAGGGTTTGGGTGTGGCGCAGACCCCATCTGGCCATCAACGCCAGTTGTCTATGAGGCACTGTGCAGGCTGGTGATGGTTCCATAATGGTGTGGGATGTTTTCACGTGGCATGGGTTGGCTCCGCTGGTCTGCCTGAACATGCCTTTGACCAGTAACCACTACGTTGCATTAATTGATGTCCATTTGCAGCCCTTCATGTACTTTTTTTTTGTAATCAGGTATTTTTTATTGGAAGAAATTTCAATTAACAGAGATACAAATACAGACAAAACAAAGCAAAGGCATCAGATATTTGCATACTATAACATGTATAACATATTGGAAGAGAGAAAAAAAAGGAAAGAAAGGCATATTTAAAGCCGTTTCCCAAGCTATTGTTATAATATATAAAAAAAAAACATGAATTATATTTATTAATCAAACGTAATACACAATTTGAAAAATATATAGTACATAAAATCTCCAGAAAAAGATATATAGGTGTATTACATTATCGAATAAGGCAATTAATACATAAACACAGGGCTGCCTTCAGAAATTGTGGGGCCCATGACTGACAAATTAGGCAGGTCCCCCAGCCCCCCCCCCCCTGCCTTATTCATACATTTAAAAAAATGGCAAATATTTTAAACATCTGACATGCTGCAATAAATTTAACATAAGAAGGATCAGACACACTTACCTTGGTGACCTCGCTCCTTCTACTGTTCTGTATGACTGTCTGCTCTGGTTCCCAAGCCCACAGCGTAGGTGGGAGTGTAGGTGAAGTGGGCGGGGTGCGGATAGATGGATGTCATTCACTCTATTGTGCGGCTGGGCGGTATCTGGAGCGAGCAGGCTCCACTGAGTGCCCAGCTGTGGTGTCTGCCCATGGCAAAGGAGGGGGGGCGGGAGGGCGGCCCTGGGCTGGGCCTGTCACTGTCAGCCACTTTTGATGGACTTTTTTTGCCTTCACTTCTAGCCAAAACCCATCACTCCCCCCCACCCCATTTCTTATACCGTCTGTCCAGATAGCAACAGCATCTTTCTGAGGGGCTTGTGGCTCAGAATTAGGCCCTATTTGATATGAGTACACATGGGGTAAGGGGCTTACTGTGCGTTCTACTGACAAATACGATGTGATTGACCTAGAGTGGATATTACAGAATTGTGAGGGTGTCAGTGGGTGCTCAGGCACTATAAACCCATAATCACCTTAGATAGGGAAGATTTATTTGATCACTGCATATAGCTGTAAATTACCGATTAATCCTGTATTATTATGGTAAACACTGATGGCTCTGCAGATGTTACATTACCCTCCCATACCTAGGCTAGTAAAAACAAAATACACACCATTATTGGTTTACCATGATCTCCATACTCCAGGCTGAGACAGATCAGCAACCCAAAATCCTTTGCAGAAAAAATTTCTCCGACATGTCTGTATTTCTCCAGTCACCTCCAATTTTAAGAAAACGATTAACATTTCCTATTGTAATCACAAATCAACAACCCAGAGAAACATGTGTAAAGAAGGCAAAGTTAATTATAACTTAGTTATCCGTGCTCATGGCGGACTGGAGGTGTACAGTACACAGTGCTCTGGAACAGTTCTCCCACAGTTTACATGTACTGCACTTCATATTGCATTCCGCGGCTCCTCTCTCCTTCAGTGGCGTGACGTCATGACGTCACGCTGCGCCGGCCCACTAGAAAAACTTTATTGCGGCGAATGCAACGAATGTAAGCGGGAGGTGGCTTGGTGTCACTCACTCTATTGCAGTGGAGGGTGGGTGGGAGCAAGCCCCCGCTTTGGCCTGCCACTCACAATCTTTCAACAGCGGGTGGGCGGTATTGGGAGTGGGCAGGCTCCCCAAGTATCCGGCCACGGCGTAGGTGGGCGGGAGGGCGGCGTCCCTGGGCTGGGCCTGTCACTGTGTCCGCTACTTTTATTGTGTGGTGACAGGTGGCTAGGAGCAGCTGGACGGCGGGCTCCCCGAGTTTCCGGGCCCGGGACTCTAGTCCATGCAGTCCCCCCCTGATGGCAGCCCTGCATAAACATGATGACAACTATAACTCAAACCCATTTGAACTCATCCCAGCCTCAAGAAAATACATTTTTGCATCCACAACAGCCTCGGCAGTTCTACCCAACCGTGAATGACACCATCTATCTCACATATCATGGAATTTAGACATAGTATTTTGAGATTTAAAAATATGCTTTTCATGTCTAACCACATAATTTACCAACATTTTCCACTTAAACAGCTCAGGGGGATCAACCGTAAACCACGTGCGAGCCGCAATTACCTTGGCAAGTGTAGAGAGACACATAATATAACAGTACAGTACTAAGGAATGCGTTTCTTCTAAATCTAGGCCGAATTAGCAGATTTCAGGACTGTAGCCCGGCAGAGAGGGATCCGTAACTAGAATATCCCTCCACACGTTTCTAGAATTCGTGAACTAATGGGCAATTCCACAGCAAATGGCAGAAAACAGCATTGTCTTCTCGACATCTAGGACAAAGAGAGTCCTCCCTAAGACCATCACAATACAAAAAAACATGGATACGATATACTCTATGCAAAACATAAAAATGTACCTGTTGATATCTAACACACGGCGTAGTATATTTCATTGAGCCTAACATTTGTAGCCAGTGTTCATCAGAGATAGGACCGATATCTGTTTCCCATTTCAGCTTAAGAGGAGTAAACAACTCTGGGAACAGTTTATCATTAAGAGTGGCATAAATGGAGGACACCTTAACCCGGAGAAAATATAGGAGTAGTACAGGCAAACTGTGTCTGTGCAGCATGCCGCAACTGCAAATATCTAAAAAAGGCTGTATTAGAAATATTGAACTCAACTTGCAATTGCGGAAATGATTTAAAACACCTGACCCAGAGTCCTAACGCCCTTCAAAAGCCATATGTTATCCGAAGACAGCTTAAACAGTTTAGGATAAGAGCTGTTAAACCATAGAGGAGAATCAGCATCCACATCAGACCACTCAAAAAGGGTATGAGCATAACGCCAGACCAACAAAGCCTGACGAAGTAAAGGGGGCAATCCAGAAGTAGACATACCAGAAAGTAAGAATAATAAAGGAGTAAGGAAGGATCCAACCCGTTCAGCCAAAAAAAACAGCAATGTCAAACCAGGGGAGGCAGATACCCAGTCGGACAAATTAACTAATTGAGCGGCTATATAATAGAACCGAAGGTTAGAAAGGCCCAAGCCACCAGAAGCTTTAGTTTTATAAAGGGCTTTAATGGACACTCTGACAGGTCTGTAACCCCAAATGAAGCACGAAAGAATACTATCAATGGCAGAAAACACCCTTTTGGCCATATATTCTGGAGAATGCTGTAAAATATATAAATACTTGGGCTGTATAGACATTTGAAATAAATTTATACGCCCCAAAACTGACAGGCAATTTTTTACAAACATTAATTTTCGCTTTAAATTAGTTATGGGATCAATATTTTGTAGTATATAGTCTGAGGCCAGAGGTGTAATCCAGACGCCCAGATATTTGAATCTTATGGTCCACTGCAAGGGACAAGGCAGTTGCTCTTGTTCAGGGATACATCCTGAAATAGGGAATATATTAGACTTATTCCAATTAATATGTTATCCTGAAAAGACCCCAAACATACTAATAATACTAATAATACACAACACTGACTCTAATTAATTCCCCGAGTTCTAAAAACAAGAGCATATCATAAGCATATAGGTCTTCATTCAGAGGTGGCCGTATGGTCTACGACCGCACAGCCGCCTCGATGTTTGTCAAGTGCGCATGCGCACGAGGGAGCCGGCTCCTTCGTGCGCATGCGTGAGACCCGCTACGACCGACAGCGCCGGTCGTAGCAGGTCTCTTTCCAAAGGGGGCGAGCTGTCGATGGTGATTGACAGCTCGCCCCATTTGGAAGGCGGGCCGGAGGGGTGGCAGCCCAAACGGAGGCGTTCCCATTGGAACGCCTACCGTTTGGGGGAGGCCCCACTGACATCACTAGTGATGTCAGTGGGGAGCTTCCGGCTCTGACAGAGCCAGAAGCTCTCCGGGGCTTACGACAAGTGAGACCCTACCCTAGGGTCTCGTCGTAAGCCCCGATGGTCAGACCATTGCGACCATCACCCTAGCGGTCGTTAGAGCTGTGGGTGTAAACCCACAGCCTAACGACCGAAACAGAGGCGGGCAGTCAGGATGCAAGCGGCCGCCCAGTTTCTGAGCGACCGCTTGCATCCTCCGACCGCCTCTGAATGAGGCCCATAGAGCCACAACATCCTCAGCCATACCGGACTTAATGCCTCAAACAACAGGATCTGCACATAGTAAACAGGCCTATGGCTCAATGGCCATAGCAAAAAGGGAAGGGGTCAACGGACAACCATGACGGGTCCCCCTCATTAAAGGAAAAGGAGCTGACATATATCCATTGACAGACACCCTAGCTGCCGGAGAAGAGTACAGGAGCTGAATCCAGTGTATAAAACGAGGTCCAAAGGCAAATTTACGAAGCACAGCCCACAGGTAGCCCCATTCTACTGAAACTCTGGTGTACAGATAAGAGTAATATTCACAAAACACCTCGGAAATACCAACCCGGAGTAACACGGCTGACCCTTGGAATCCAGAATACACTGCACAATATTAGCATGGGAGCCAGCTCTTGCTAAAAAGGCCAAATAACTACCACCAACCTCAGCCTGACAATATTGGTTATGTCTAGAGAAGAGTAATCTGTGTTTGGATTTATCAAGGAGATACTCCGACCACTCTCTCTGAGCATTCAGCCACAATTCACGATCAATTGGTGATTGAGAAAGAGAATATATTGAGCCTCTAGTTGCGAGCACAAGAGCTCAAGGCGGGATTCCTCCTTCCTATTATGCATTTTGATTTCAGAAACCCGTTTAATGAATGAGCCTCGCATATAAGCCTTAAAGGCATCATGCCTAATATTCGGATTTGGGTGAGAAAGATTATCTGATTGAAATCCCTCCCATGCCGCAACAAGTTCAGAAACAGCTCCCATCATAGATAGCCAAAATGGGTGCAATTTTCAGAAATGTACCCCCTTATCTCGAGACATGTTTAGTGTAAGTAGTACAGGAGAATGATCTGAGATACCCCTGGACAAATAAGCTATGTCAGATACCATAGATAATATATTAGGGGAGAGTAACGCTAGGTCTATTCGAGATAACGTCTGATAGGAAGTGGAATGGCATTAATATTGAGCGGCAGATGGATTCCTACAACGCCAGACATCAATCCAACCCAGTTCAGCAATAAGATTGTCGAACGGAGTGGGAAAAGGAGAAGGAAGAATCAACACCCTCCCTCCACCCAGTGGCATATCTATAATGGGTGCAGTGTGTGCGGGGCCCCCCTGGACCCGGGGGCCCATATGCGCACACACTGCACCCATATTTTTTTTAAACTTACCTGTCCGAGGTCCCGCGTCGGGTGTCACTGCTGCTCAGAACACCGGGAAAATGGCCACCGTGGCCATTTTCCGGTGTTCTGCGCATGCACAGTATACTCCAGGCACTAGAGTGTGCCCGGAGTCTACTGCACATGCACAGAACGCCGGAAAATGGGCGCCGCTGCCATTTTTTCAGCGTTTTGCGCATGCGCAGTATATTCCGGGTACACTCTAGTGCCAGGAGTCTACTAATGCTCCGTTGGCTGGCCATCCGCGTCAGTCGGCTGCCAGCCACAAAGGGGGGGGGGCCCGCACGAGGAGTGCACATGGGCCCCCTCCTCTCTTAAAATGCCCCTGCCTCCACCTATCCAATTGACGATCCATGACGTTATTAAAGTCACCCATACATATCACAGGTGTACCAGGAGATTGAGCAATAAATATAGCGGCCTGACATAAAACGTCATTATTATACGGAGGAGGAATATACACAGCCAATATATGAAGGAGGACATGATTAACAGCAGCTCGAAGAAAAACAAACCGTATCAACCAGGCTAGATTCTATGTGAATATGCAATGATTTGCTAATAAGAACCGAGACCCCCTTGCATTATGTGAGAATGTGGAGTGATACATATGACCTATCCAGGGTTTTTTAAGTGCCAAAACTTTACTGCTGTATAGATGAGTTTCTGAAAGACATACAATTTCAGCATGGTGCTTCTTAATTTGGGACATAACAAGAGAGCGCTTAATTCTGTCGTTCAAACCCCGAACGTTCCAACCAAGAGGCGGTGATCACCAGCAGTCGCAATCACGGACTCACATATGAAACAGCAAATACGGGATAGAGTAAAATTGACAAGAGATAATAAAAAAATGATAATAAAACACAGTGAGATGACTCAATGTGGGCCCAATCAGCCAAACCATCAATAGGTAGTGTATTTTACCCTGAGAAACAAAGAAAAAGGAGAGAAAAAAATCTACACATATATACTGGTGACACAAAAGAAAAAAGAAAACAAAACAAACTATCTATCACATCCCTAACCCACCCTGTATAGCCTTCAAAACTAGAGGTATGCCTAGTCCCCATGCCCTAAAACTCCCTCCCCCCACTATAACACTTGTAAAAAAAAAAGGAGAGAGTGGGACAACAAGAGACCAGCAGGGATCTGCAGTAAGGCAACCGCAGTATAATCCAATAATCACCAGCTGATAATGTCACTTTAAATGGATAATGCACTGCAAGGGGATAATTGCAACCTGTGAACAGCGCTGAGCAGGATAACTGTAGTGATGGAGCACAGCATAGGGGATTCCAGGAGCCACCCAAGATGGCGTCTGCAGAGGGACTCACCGGGCTCAGGACCCAGCAGAGGAGTAACAACAAGCGGCAGTCACCCCCAGCCCCGGTGTCAACAGACCGAGGAGCCCCAGACAGTGCACAGCACCAGGAGAGGGAGAGGTCAGTGGCACTCCAGCATCCTCCACCGGGTGGAAGCGCTCACAGTCAGGAGGGGGATAGACACCACAGCAGGCCCCAGTACTCCTCAGCGCAGGAACAGGCACAGCGAGATGCCGGACACACCCGCTCAGGACACCGGAGGAATCAGGAAGGACTCCTGCACCTGCAGGTAAGATGTGAACCCTAGACCACCAGGGGATCAGGATGAAGAAACGGATGATTCACGGGAGCTACAGCAAAATGCTGCTATTCCATACTGTGCCAAGCCAAGCCCCAGCCCTTCATGTACTTCATAAAGCCCCACAACCATAGAATATTCCAGTAGGATGATGCACCATGTCATCTGTCCCAAGTTGTCCATTCTGGAGAATGTCCGTTCAGACGAATGCTGTGGCCACCATGTTTGCCTGAGCATTTATGGGACGTGGTGGAGAGGTCCATTCACACCCAAGATCCTGTACCTACAAATATCAGGGAGCTGTGGGAAGCTATCCAGACGGCATGGGTCAACATCTTTCCATAAGTCTTCCGTCCACTTGTGGAATCGATGCCACGTCGAGTTGCTGCACTTTGCCTTCGTGTGTGTATGTGGTGTTGTGCCCCATGATGATGGTGCCGCTGAGCACCGAAATGGCCGTCGGGCTGTCCATGCATAATGGTGTTTTGATGTTGTAATTGGCTCCATGTTGATACCGATGAAGTCCGTTAAGTATTGCTTTTTGCACTTTAAGATATGTGACTGAAGGTGTATTTTGGAAGCTACTTTTTTTACCAACATGCACAATATATGAACTTTTGGTATTTGCAATACCAGCTTAAGCTTTTGGCATTTAATAATGGTATGTTAGTCTTTCCTGCATCGGATGATATTATGATTTTTCCATCTGGTGACTTCAACAAACCAGTGGCTAGGAGCTTTTTTGAAGCAAAACACCAACTGGCATCACTGAAATGTATGTTACTTGACTTAATCCCCCCACTTAAAAAGAGGACGATTGAGCAAAAATGCTTATTCATAGAGAGGTGAGATAGATCCACGTTCTGGATACCTTGTGGCCACGTGGTGTGAATGAATCCATCCATTTGGAAATATTTCTGGGTTGATTACTTTTTTTCAGGAGTGCAATCATTTCTAAGTTTTTCCTCATTTTTCTGCAGATTTTTATTTTTTCAGTGGGTCGTCTTTTGTTCTATGTAGCCTGTCATAATAATGTTATTATTCTCACACAACACTGCTTGTTCTGTTATGTGTTATATGTTATGTATTTGTTACTGTGTTACACTTAATTGTATTTAATACTTACTCTGTATCCTTATACATTGCTATATATCATGTATTGTAAATAGGGGATTTTCTGTATGACTTTTACTTTTGTTGCTGTGTCCCACATACACACATATATATATATATATATATATATATATACCCACAAAATGTTGGCATCTGTGATCATGTACTTTTGCTAATTCTTCAAAGTAGTGCTTAAAGTGAAGATAGAGATGTGGTGGAATTCAACCCCCCCACCACCACCACCATCAACGATGCTATTTTAATAAAGGGACAGTGTGCCGTAGGCATGTGCTGCGAAAGGGGCGTGGTCTCAAAAGAAAGGAGCGTAGCCACACAATAGTATCTCCAATTCAAATTATGCCACACAGTAGCACAATCTTAGTCACATTTCATCGCACATAGTGCCCCTGATTCACATTACACCACATAGTAGTGTCCCTTATTCATGTTACGACACACAGTAGTGCCCCTTTTACACAATGCTAACATTAGTGCCACTTATACACAATGCCCACTTGATTAGTGTTCCTAATATACATAATGCCCATAGTAGTAGTGCCCCTTATACAGTGCCCACAGCAGTAGTGCCTCTTATGCAATACCCACTAAGTGGTGCCCCTTATGCAATGTCCCCAGTAGTGGTACCCCTTATACAGTGTCCCCAGTAGTGGTGCCCCTTATTCACAGCCCCCAGTAGTGGTGTCCATTATGGATTGCCCCCAGGAGTTGGATTCCTTATGCAATGCTCCCATTAGTAGTGCCCCCAGTGGTAATGCCCTTATTAGTAATGCCTCCTAGTAGTAATGCCCCTAGTAGTAATGCCCCCCAGAAGTAATGCCCCCCAGTAGTAGTGACCCCAGTAGTAGCGCTGCCTGTAGTAATGCCCCCTGTAGTAGGGTCCACAGTAGTAGTGCATACTTACCTTAAGCCCCGCTCCTGCAACCGATGCCATCCGACTGGACACTCCTCGAAACTATGGGAGAGACGTCATGACGTCTATCCCATAGTGCACAGTTGCACACTGTGGGAGCCGGAAGCAAGAGCTCAGGAGCGAACTCCAGCCTCCATCTGCCGCTGTAGGGAAGGAGCCGGACGCCCGCTGGTAACAAAATCTCAGCGGGCGCCCAGCAACTCCCTGCGGTGCAGTGCTGACAGGCCGGATTAGGTGGGAACTGGTTCAGTCTCCAAATAGAACTGACAAAACGCAGTTCCACCCCATTCCGGACCACTTAACCCCTGCATCAAAGTTCCCGAGTGCAAACCATTTTTGAAATTGATTAAATGTCCATGGTTGCCCGATCCTCTTAGTATAGGTCCCTGTCAGTAAATTAACCTAAAACAAAACACATAGAATAAAAACACCAATAGGATGCCAATAGTGTAGTATTTGTAGTAAAAATTAGTTAAAAGAAGCAGAGCCGTAACTAGACTTTTTGGTGCCCTGTGCCAGAAAGAGCATTGGCGCCCCCTCATTTTTCAAAGGGACATAATGCACCCAAAAAAGGGCCATGGCTTCATGGGGAAGGGCCAGGGAAGAGATAGGAGAGGCCAGGAGATGCTGGGGATGAAATAAGAGGAAGCTACAAGCAAGAATGATAATAAACAGAAATTTGACAGGCCCAAACAGCGCCCCCTGACCTGTGGTGCCCTGTGCGATGGCACCGGCCGCACTACCCTAGCTACGGCCCTGAAAAGAAGTATTCCTTCCATTAATATACGTACCTCAATTATATCTTATATTCATGCTTATCTCTTATCAAATGAGGTGAATCTTTAACCTTTTTATCTCCCTCTCGTATTTCTTGATCCAGCTAGATAAAGCTTCATCCAATTTCTCAAGCTTATGTAGAGGTCCTATAAAAGACCCTTGCACCAAAAGCACCCGAAAAAGGCCAATGGCCACTCATTGTGTTGTAATTCACGCAATTGTATTTATTTGATAATAAAAATATGGTTCAAATACTCTTACTTAAAAAATATAGCTTTTTACAACATGTAGGTTATCCTCATTAGGGACAGTTGTTAAATTAAGTCCACCTCACCCTACCAGTAGGTGTAAGCTCCTCGTGGCATTCGATAAGTTCCTTTTTGGTGGGATCCACCTAACGTGTTTAGTCAAAGTTTACTTCTTCAGGGGTGTAAAACCTACATTGTCTTGACAACTTTGTTAATCTTGGTGGCCGGACTTCTTGATTTAGAAAAGACTGAATGCTTTCAGCTCAGACAGATGCTGGCTCCTTATATTAGTGTCCTGCAGGCTCCGACTCTTAATTAAATATGAAACACACGTCTCTTCTTTTCTTACCTGAAAATTACTGTAACAAACAAATGGCAACTTCAGAAGCCTCATATAAAGTTGCTGGGTTGGAGAAGGTAGAATTATGATGGACAAATCAAGAGAATGGACAATTGTGAGGGATGAACCTGCAGTCAACAAAAAATCTAATAAATTATTAAACCGAGGCTTCATAATCCTTATTGAAGTGATATTTATCAAAGTGCTTAAATATTGCTGGAAGTAAAATAACGTACAGTTGTCAGTTCTGATGGTGCACTGCCACCTATTGTTTCTAGCTGGTACTGCTGCTGGACATCAGTAAGGTGGCTTTTCAACTTTAAGGGGCCTATATATCAAGGCAGTTTTTCATAAAAGTATGCAGAAACTGCAGTTTCTGCATAATTGTGTGTATCAGTGCTATGTACTAATAGCCTAATTCAAGACATTTCACAAAAATCTGAGACTGTGATCTGATCCCTATGTACCAAACCCAGAAAAGCGAATCAAATGTGAAAAGACTCCTCTGCTGTCCCTGCGAGCTACACTTATCCTATATATATGCCTGATGACAGTGCCGGTATAGTGGAGGCACTGAAATGTTGCTGCTCTTTAACTTGATGTATTAAAGTTTATTACGAGTACCCTGAGTGCCGCATCTGGAGAATAAGTATTTGACTATTTTATGCGGGTACCGGGCCATGTTTATCATTACCTGGGAGAGCCGGACCCATTGCGCTGTTATTTAAATAAATATATATATATATATATATATATATATACAGTACCAGTCAAAAGTTTGGACACACCTTCTCATTCAATGGTTTTTGTTTATTTAAATAATTTTCAACATAGTAGATTAATACTGATGATATCAAAACTATGAAAGAACATATATGGAATTATGTAGTCAACAAAAAAGTGTTAAACAAATCAAAATATGTTTTTTTTTTATTTTAGATTCCTCATAGTAGCCCCCTTTTGCTTTGATGACAGCTTTTGCACACTCTTGGAATCCTCTCAATCAGCTTCATGAGATAGTCTCCTGGAATGGTTTTCCAACAGTCTTGAAAGAGTTCGCAGAGGTGCTGAGCACTTGTTGGCTGCTTTTCCTTCACTCTGCGGTCCAACTCATCCCAAACCAGCTCATTTGGGTTTAGGTCAGGTGATTGTGGAGGCCAGGTCATCTGACGCAGCACTCCATCACTTTCCTTCTTGGTAAAGTAGCCCTTACAGTCAAGTAGCCTGGAGGTGTGTTTGGGGTCATTGTCTTGTTGAAAACAAATGATGGTCCCAGTAAGCGCAAACCAGATGGGATGGCATGGCGCTGCAGAATGCTGTGGTAGCCATGCTGGTTAAGTGTGCCTTGAATTTTTAATAAATCACCAACAGTGTCACCAGCAAAGCACCCCCACACCTCCTCCATGCTTCACAGTGGGAACCACACTTGAAGAAACCATCCGCTCACCTTCTCTACGTCTCACAAAGACACAGTGGTTGGAACCAAAAATCTCAAATTTGGACTCATCAAACCAAAGTACAGATTTCCACTGGTCTAATGTCCATTCCTTGTGTTTCTTGGCCCAAACAATTCTCTTCTTCTTGTTGTTCATCCTCAGTAGTTCAGATTCATGCAGTCTCCTCTGAACAGTTGATGTTGAGATTTGTCTGCTACTTGAACTCTGTGAAGACATTATTTGGTCTCTAATCTGAGGTGCTGTTAAGTAGCGGTTTCTGAGGCTGGTAACTCTAATGAACTTATCCTCTGCAGCAGAGGTAATTCTTGGTCTTCCTTTCCTGGGGCGGTACTCATGAGAGCCAGTTTCATCATAGCGTTTGATGGTTTTTGCAACTGCACTTGAGGATACATTAAAAGTTCTTGAAATTTTCCATATAGACTGACCTTCATGTCTTAAAGTAATGATGGACTGTCGTTTCTTTTTACGGAGTTGAGTGGTTGGTGCCATAATATGGATTACAACAGTAGTCAAATAGTGGTGTCCACTGTGTACTAACCCTACATCTGCACAAAACAACTGATGGTCTCAAACACATTAAGTAGGCAAGTAATTCCACAGATTGACTCTTGACAAGGCACCTCATGAAGCTGATTGAGAGAATGCCAAGAGTGTGCAAAGCTGTCATCAAAGCAAAAGGGGGCTACTTTGAGGAATCTAAAATAAAAATCATATTTTGATTTGTTTAACACTTTTTTGTTTACAACATAATTCCATATGTGTTCTTTCATAGTTTTGATGTCTTCAGTATTAATCTACTATGTTGAAAATAATTGAAATAAACAAAAACCATTGAATGAAAAGGTGTGTCCAAACTTTTGACTTGTACTATATATATAGTTTATAGGAAAACAAAACAATGCAGGACAAGGACATGGTTTATAAACATAACATGAATAACACAAGCAACAGGGCATCAGTAACTACGTGTTAGGTGCCAACTGGGGAGTTAGGAGTACATGACAGTATAAGTAGAGGGAGGAGAAGCACTTGAGGGATGAGGGCCCTGCTCGCGAGAGCTTACATTCTAAAGGGGAGGGGCAGACAGACAGGGGCGAGACAGATGGGGCAGATAGTGAGGAAGGAGCATGGAGCAGTGGGTTAGGATATATGCTGCGGAATGTGTATGTTTTAAGATGACATTATGTTATGTCAAAATTATTTTTTTTGTTCATCTATCTCTTACAAAAAAAATGATTTTATTTATGTGTTATTTGCATGAGAAATGTACAAAACAAAGTAGTTGCACTTTAATTATTGTCTGTTACATTATAGCATCCAATCTAAATACATCCAGCTAAGAATGCAGCTATTATGAGACTGTCCCGCCATCCTAAGAGTGAATACTTTAGTCCCAGCTGCTAGGTGCTATGTTATGCTCCTGTGAGTGGGTGCTTCTCACATTCTAGACCCACCCACAAAGGGGTGCAGCCATGCCTAACATGCTGTGGCCACACCCCCTCCAGGGGGGCCCCCAGGATGTTGCTGTACCCGGGCCTAGGATTTCTTTTGGCAGCCCTGGAGGGGTGATCGGCAGAGAAAGGAAGGAGTGGGGCTTAGTGGTGGGGTAGCAAGGCCATGGAGGGAGGGAGGTACAGTAGTTGAGAGTGGAGGAACAGAAAGGTGGAGCAGAGAAGCAGAGGGTTGGAAGGGAGACTGATGAGAGAAGAAAGGGGGAACAGCAAGTGCAGGAGACAAGAGGGGGAGGATAAAAGTTGAAAAATAGGTAAAGTAGAGGATTATGTAGACACTGAATAAGGGGGGTGGTTGAAGTATCGGTGTTCATGCTCTGGACAAGGTAATAAGTGAGATAAAAACAGGAGTGGAGGCTGCGTGATATACAGTGTGGATAAATGTAGCTTAATGTTCGAATATACAGGTAAAAGAACAGTGCTGCTAATGTATGAGCACATTTACAAAAGTAGAATATAAAGAGAAGTATGTGAGTAGTGGGTGCAGGAATTAGTTATTAAAATTAAGAATGTTTAAAGTGGATAGATGTGACGCAATGGAAAAAGGCAAATCAAACAGGATTTTCAGTAGTATGAAGGCAACAATTACAATGTACAGAGCCTATTCAGTCAGAGGTGTTTTGAACAACAAAAGCAATCATTAACAGCAGCACGCAGATAGGGGAGTACTTGCATTGTCCAAGCCTGAAGTGCAGTAAGGAGTGTCCTGGATATACAGTCAGGTGCATAAATATTGGGACATTGGCAAAATTTTCATATTTTGGCCTCTATTCACCCCCACAATGGCTTTGAAATGAAACAAACAAGATGTGCTTTCACTGCAGACTTTCAGATTTAATTTGAGGGTAATTACATCCAAATCAGGTGAATGGTGTAGGAATTACAACGGTTTCTATATGTGCCTCCCACTTTTTAAGGGGCCAAAAGTAATGGGACTATCAACTCAAAAGCTATTTCATGGACAGGTGTGGACTAGTCCCTCGTTATTTCATTATCAATTAAGCAGGTAAAAGGTCTGGAGTTGATTCTAGGTGTGACATTTGCATTTGGAATCAGTTGCTGTCGACTCTCAATATGAGATCCAAAGAGCTGTCACTATCAGTGAAGCAAGCCATCATTTGCCTGAAAAATCAAAACAAACCCATCAGAGAGATAGCAAAAACATTAGGTGTGGCCAAATCAACTGTTTGGAACATTCTTAAAAAGATAGAACGCACCGGAGAGCTCAGCAACATCAAAAGACCCGGAAGACCACGGAAAACAACTGTGGTGGATGACAGAAGAATTATTTCCCTGGTGAAGAAAAACCCCTTCACAACAGTTGGCCAAATCAAGAACACTCTCCAGGTGGTAGGTGTATATGTGTGTCAAAGTCAACAATCAAGAGAAGACTTCACAAGAGTGAATATAGAGGGTTCACTACAAGATGTAAACCATTGGTGAGCCTCAAAAACAGGAAGACCAGATTAGAGTTTGCCAAACAACATCTAAAAAAGCCATTACAGTTCTGGAACAACATCCTATGGACAGATGAGACAAAGATCAACTTGTACCAGAGTGATGGGAAGAGAAAAGTATGGAGAAGGAAAGGAACTGCTCATGATCCAAAACATACCACCTCATTGTCAGGGTTCAGCCTAGGATCAGCTATCTCTTACCTCCATGCCGGCTTCCCCTGACTTCCTTGTGGTCAGACGCCTGGTGCAGTGAGGGGTGAGATGCTGAGTATTCTACCTTAGGTGCTTTTGCGGACTTCCATGGTTGGCTGTGTGTTTTGGGGATCGGTGTTCCCATCATGGGCGCCGCCATGACAGTTCGCAAAAGCACCTAAGGTAGAATACTCAGCATCTCACCCCTCACTGCACCAGGCGTCTGACCACAAGGAAGTCAGGGGAAGCCGGCACGGAGATAAGAGATAGCCGATCCTAGGCTGAACCCTGACAGTACCCCCTCCTTTTAGGGTGGGCACCGAACACCCATAAAAGCTCAGCTGGAACTCCTCAGAAAGACACAAAAAATACTTGAAAACACAGGAAAGTCAAAAATCTTTGAAGACATAAGATGTTTTTGAAGATTAGAAGAACAAGGTACACAACTACCAGATGGTCTCTCAAACTTCAATTGGGACTAAATAATTGGAAAAAATGATTAACTTGTCATAGAAAGGTTGGTCACCAGGAAGTCATCGACTCTTCTTCTTTTTCGAACCACTAGAAGTAGAAGACTTAAGTTGCAAAGTGTCTTTCACGGGAACTACTGAAATTATGGTACCCCAGAACTTGAGGCTTTGTTGAGATGAGTATTCCTGAGAGAACTGTCAGGATAAGTTGGACCAAATTCTTTAATGACTGCCGCAGAAAAGGCTACTAAATCTGACAGCATCGGATCCTTTGAATCATAAATAGGCTCAACCCAGTCCCAGGCTTTACCTCGGAAAGATGAAATGATAAATTTTACTACATTACTAGGCTTGATTTCAGACCATGGTGAGGATTTCATAATAGCGATGAAATGATCCACCAAGGCATAATACTGCGTTATATCTCCATCAAAAAGAATGGGCATAGAAACATCAGATGGATCCTGAGGGATACCTATAGATATAGTGGTAGCGTCATTTTGTGAACCTCTTAACTGATGGGGCACTAAAACGTTTCACTTTGACACAACACCAGAAGACTCTTCCTTGAGTAAAGAACTGGAGATCCTTTCTTGGTGCAAGAAATTTGAGATCTTTCCCTGGGATACGAATTTTGAAACTCCTTCTTCGGATGTTAGACTTGGGACTGCCTCCTGAGGAGTAACACTGGTAGCCTCCTGCTGAGGTATGACACTAGAACCCCCATCTTGGGGAGTAACACTTGTAAACCCTTGTTCTTGGGGTACAAGACTTGAGACCCCCTCCTGGGGTAAGACACTTGCACTCTCCTTCGGAAATGTAATACTCGAAATCCCCCCATGGGGAATGGCACTAGGAATCCTATCTTGGAGTATAATACTTGAAACCCCCTTTTGGGGTAAAACAGTTGGAAGTCCCTTTTGGGGAATAACACTGGAAACCCCATCCTCAGGTGAGACACTTGAAGTCCCATCCTGGGGAAAGACACTAGGAACCCTCTCTCGGGGTAAGAGGCTTGAAACCCCCTCCTGGGGTAAAGAACTTAAAATAAGGATTTTCTCTTGGGACGTAACACTTGAAATCCCCTCCCGGGGTATAACACTGGGAACCCCATCCTGGGGTAAGACACTTGAAATCCCCTCCTGGGGTAGGATACTTGAAATCCCTTTCTGAGGAATAACACTTGAAATGAAGACCCTCTCTTGGGGCGTAAGACTTGAAACGAAGGCCTCCCCTTGAGGCGTGAAACTCGAAACGAAAGCCCCCCCCTGGGACGTGAAACTCGAAGCGAAGGCCCCCTCCTGGGGCGTGAAACTCGAAGCAAAGGCCCCATCCTGGGACCGGAAACTTGAAACAAAAGTCTTCTCCAAGGGTACAACACTTGTAACCTCTTCCTGGGGTAAAAGACTTGAAATTAACGCCCCCTCCTGGGGCACAAAACTTGTAACATCCTCCTGGGGTGAGAGACTTAAGGCCCCTTCCTTGAGTACAGAACTTGAAACTCCCTGTTGGAGTATGGGACCTAAAACCCCCTTCTGGGGAAGCAGACTCGGCTTTTCCTTTCGGGGTATGGAACATGAAACCCTCTTTTGGAATGCGAGAACAGAGACTTCCTCCTGGGGTGAGTGACTCAAAACCTCCTCTTGAGGTTTGAAACTTGAGACCCTTTCTTGGGGCGTAACACTTGAAATGATGGCCCTCTCCTGGGGCACAAAACTTGAGATCCCCTGCTGGAGTGCGAGACTTGAAACCCCCTGCTGGAGTGCAAGACTTGAGACCCCCTCCTGGGGTGCGAGACTTGAGACCCCCTCCTGGGGTGCGAGACTTGAGACCCCCTCCTGGGGTGCGAGACTTGAGACCCCCTCCTGGGGTGCGAGACTTGAGACACTCACTTGGGGTAAGGAAGTTGGGACCCCTCCTGGGGCTACTGACTGGAGTCCCTATATTGGGAAAAACAGAATCTGGGCTGGGACTGGAATAAGCAGAATCCGGGCTGGGACTGGAACAGGCAGAATCCGGGCTGGGACTGGAACAGACAGAATCCGGGCTGGAACTGGAACAGGCAGAATCCGGGCTGGGACTGGAATAGGCAAAATCCGGGCTGGGACTGGAACAGGCAAAATCCAGGCTGGGACCGGAACAGAATCCGGGCTGTGACCAGTAGAAATGGAATGAGTAGTGTCCCTGACTTTAGAAGGTTGAAATATCCTCTCAATATTTCTTAGACGAGGGTTAAAGCATCTTGTAACAGGGCCCCAATCAAAAACTTGAACTTTCTTTTGCTTAGTGGACATCACCTCCTTATCTGTAACTGAAGAAATGGAAATCACAATGAATGATGGGGAGAACTGAAAGCGCAGATGTTGGGAGTCAGAGACTTGCCACCACTTCTCAGTGGGCGCAGAGTACAGTCCTTAAGAAAGTGATCATCGTAACCACAATATAAACACAGATGCAGTTCCCGCCGTCGCTGACGTTCAACCTCAGTAAGTTTAGGGCACAGGAAACTCTGATGCTTTCCTGTAGTTTGCTTGGAAGGGCTGTTAGTCAAGTAAGGAGTAACACTAGAAAGCTTGGGAATAACTCGAAAAATTTTGGGACGGAGATTTTGTAGTTGTTCTAAAAGCCAGTAGAAACTCTTGAAAGGTTCAGGGTCAGGAATATCAGAAAATTGGGGAACCAGAGGACACTTGAGAGGTTCACTAGTATACACGGAAACATTTTCATCAGTAGAGGTAATTGGAACTTCAGAACGAAGCTGTGCAGAATTCATTGGCGGAACTTGTGGTGTGTCTGGGGACAAAGCAGCTAGAACCGAATGAAAAACCATAATTTGACTAGAGAGTTCTTGCAGCTGCTGTCTGACGGATTGCAGAGCTGTCTCCTGTGCAGTCACACGAAAAAGTAAATCCTGAAAACCTGCTTCACCCTGGAACCCGGCGACTTGCATATTTTTGGGCTGCTCAAACTGTCACGATCCGATGCAAATGTTCCTTTGTGGAGGACGGTAAGCCGGGGGGTTCGGGTGACCTGGGAAGTGACTGGACTAGGTCTCCTAGTTGCGGCTGAACACAGGTTTGGCTAGACCTGCCCAGAGGTGCGGAGTCTAACTCACTTGGTGGTTTTCTCCAGTGACCCCTCCAATTGGGATTTGGTTTTCCGCTGCACCAAGTGAGCAGGTCGCGGCCCTCTGGACAGGTACCTGGGAATGGCAGAAGACCGGAAACTATATTTAACAAACCAAATGCTAGAGCACAGGAGGTAAACAGGATGCTTAGATATTGAAACGCTGTTTAGGGATCCTAATCACAGGCTAGCATAGGAATACTGGAAAGTGTACTGAGAATCACTAAGAAATCCAAGTGCTGATTGCACAGAAAAACAGAGGCATATATTGGGAATTAAGAAAAAAGAAGAAAAGAAACTCTATTATGTGAGCACTCTTAATGGAAAATGATCAATGAAATTATTAAAACATAACCTTTAATGTGGTAAACTAATATTTCTATGACAAAGGACAAAAGACTAGACAATAAACATATAACATAAAAGTACCCAGAATTGTGGTAAATCAAGAGATCTATAGGTGTATGCTAATACAGTAAAGCATCCTATTTTATAGACGACCCCTTAAATCAACATAAAGTTCAATGGGTAACAAGTAGAGAGCATAGTCACATGCTCTAAATAGTTCATCAAACAAACGGCGAACATCTAAAGCAGCATAATGAACATATAATACTTTAATGGTACTTATTGAAATCTCAACAGTCAGTATAACATATTGCTTAAAAGAATTTTTGGAGTTCATGGATATTTTAAACACCAATCAACTTAATTTGAAATTCACTTAGGAGATTAGTAATAAAAGTATCCCCTTTCTTGATTTGAGAGAGTGATGGAGAACTCACTACCAATTTTTATAGGAAAGCAACAGCAACCAACAGTCTCCTATTTGAAGAAAGCTGCCATTTCCCGCCCACAATTTCCAACTTACCCAAGGGCGAATTTCTACGCCTCAGGCGGAATTGCTCAAAAGAGGAGGACTTCAAGAGCCAGTGCGAAGATCTCTCTTCTAGATTACATAACAGAGGCTATAGCAAATGCTCGATCAAGAAAGCCAGGTATTTGGTGTCAAAGATTGACAGGGATACCCTCGTTTTACCTAAACCCAATATCAAAGCTAAACAAGAGATAAGATTCGTTGGGGAGTTTAGCAGGGATTGGGACAAACTTAAAAAGATCATTCAGAAACACTGGTCGATCCTCCTGTTAGACACGGATCTGCAAACTCACTTAAAAACAGAAGTATCCATGAGCTGGAGAAGAGCCAACAATCTGGGGGATTTACTCATCCACAGTCATTATCAACATATGCCAAGAAAAAAACCCAAGGTGGTGGGCACCTTTTCATGTGGAGGTTGCAAAGCCTGCAAATACATGGGCTTGACTCATCCCTTACAGGACAAGTATGGCAAAAACATTCGGATACGTGAGTTCTTCAATTGCAATACAACAGGGGTTATTTATTGCCTAATCTGCACCTGTGGATACAAATACGTGGGCATGACCACCAGAGCCCTGAAGGTGAGGGTACTAGAACATGTCAACAATATCAAAAATGCCAGGTCAGATACTGCTAAAATGAAAAAACTAACCTCAGTATCCAGACACTTTCTACTTAAACATAACTGTGTCCCGGACGAACTACGGGTTACCTGTCTAGAAAGAGTTAAAATGGGCATTAGAGGAGGAGATTTGAGCTTAGCCCTCCTGAAAAAAGAAACAGAATGGATTTTTAACCTGGATACAATAACACCAAGGGGCATGAATGAGTACAATAGCTACAGTCCCTTTCTGTAAGTTCTCTGTGGGTTGAGAACATATGTTTGATCATCATACCGTTTGGAAAAAAAATTTCAATATTGGTTCAGGTACCAGTTTCCACTCTAGTGAGCACCTACACTACCCGATATGGCATTTTTCCTATTTGAATAGGGAATAGTGGTTATGTCTTAACTAGTACATTTTCATTATTGAGGGTCAGTGCGTCGATTCTCCCCCTTTCCCCCATTTCCTTTGTTTTTGACTGTATATTGGCTGAGATTATTTCTCAGGTTCATTAATTGACAGCACGACCAACACCTATTGACTTTTTGATTATTTAAAATAAAATTGTATACTATGGCAAATTTAAATCTGAAGGAGGAATTGACTCTCAAACAAAAGACACAGGAAGATTTAGATAATATTTTTTCTTCATCAGAGATAGATCCTTTTAATAACACTAAATGGGAGGAGGACTTCACTCAACTTAAATTTCTACTACATAAACAACTCCGGGTCAACTGGGATCTGAGAACCTTGGAAAATTACCAAAAACATAAAATCTCTCCCAGGGGCTTGAGACCTAAGGTTTTTCCATCCTTTAAATTAGCCACGGAAAACTTACAGAAACAATGGGAGTCTAGCCTCCTGAGATGTTCCCAAGATTTAATTACCATACTTATCAAACACAATCTTCTTACACTTGAAGAATGTGAAAAAGAGATAGATAATCTGGGCAAACAATTGTCCCAATGGGAACAGGACTTACAATTTCAGAAAAGCTTTGATAAAAACAAACAGGAGCTAGAAACTGTTGAGAAGACCATTATTGCACGAAAACGCCAGAAATTCACCAGAGATATGAAAGATTTTTCCACGGGTACCATTTTTAAATGGAACCAACAAACTAAACCTAGGTATCTCAGACAAGAGAATTTCAATTACTCGTCATCAGAGGCTGAATCCTCCGGCACAGAGGAGTATTCTGAAAACCGTCCTACCTTCAGATCAACCTCTTCCACCACTGCGGTCTCTTTTTTAGAGGGCACGAGAGAACCACGAGGGAGGTATCCTATAGAAGGCCCACGAGGAGGGGGCGGAAGAAGAGGAAGGGGTACACCAAATTGGGAACCCTCCCTACCTCAGAGACAGTCATCACGGATCAACAGACAGAGGTAACTAATCCTGGACAGGAAGAACTTCAGATTATCAACCTGTCAGATGAAATCCTCACACCAGCACAAGTTTCCCTATTGAAAAAGGGACTTACATTCTCCCCCACAGTCAATTTCAATCGATTTAATTGGGAGAAAGATTTACATTTATTTGTGAGGAAGCTTCTCCTCACTAAATTCTTCTGTAACCAGGAAAGAATGAAGGAGATGAGTAGTCTCCCCACTGACTCTGTCGAATTGAACACTGTCTCACAAGGGGTATTGGATTTGGACTCAAGCAGAGATATGGAGGCTTTACTTATGTTAGAGGAACTGGCAGAAGAATCCACTCCCATTCCTAATGGTGAGACAGGTGGTAACAGACCCACCTGTAAAAGAAGTCAACCTTTTTTCCCCCGGAGAATACAAGTGCACCAGTACAGATTTTCATGGAACTAGTATCTCGGGATATGGATCGACTCTTTGTAGAAAATTCACTTAATAAGAACACATATCAAAATATTACTGAATCAGAAAAACAAGCTCTGCATGAGATGCGACAATGGAACCACTTAATCATTAAACCCTCAGACAAAGGAGGTAATATTGTCCTTTGGCCCAAGGACAAGTATGTAAAAGAGATTAAGCATCAATTACAGGATGTTTCCTGCTATACACAACTGAAGTTTGATCCTACAGACAAATTTCAAATTCAGTATGACAGAATGATTCAGAAAGCCCTCCATAATAATGTGATCACTAAGAGTGAATCAGATTTTTTGCAGGTAAAGAACCCTAAGATTCCCACCTTTTATGCACTCCCCAAAGTGCATAAAAATACTAACAATCCCCCAGGTAGACCAATAGTCTCTGAGATAGGTAGTCTGACAGAACAGGGAAGCAGGTTCCTAGACTTACATCTGAGGGATCATGTATTATCTCTTCCATCGTATTTAAAAGACACTAGAGATGTATTACAGTAAATACACGGTATTAAATTAGGAGAGAAACATCTTTTGATATCTATAGATGTTGAATCATTATACACCTCCATACAACATCAAAATGGTTTATCAGCAATACGATACTTCCTGGAAATGACCAGCAATGGGGAATTTAATGAATTCTTGATCGAACTACTTTCTTTCATTTTACACAAAAATTACTTTACCTTTGAGGACAAATTCTTCCTCCAGACCAGGGGCACGGCCATGGGTTCCACCTGCGCACCCACCTATGCCAATTTATTTCTCGGCTGGTGGGAGCGCGAGGTGGTTTTCGCAGAAATTAACGACAAATACACACAACATGTATTGCATTGGCTGAGATATATCGACGATATATTGGTTATTTGGGGAGGTGAAGAATATGAATTTTTGGAGTTCATGGATATTTTAAACACCAATCAACTTAATTTGAAATTCACTTGGGAGATTAGTAATAAAAGTATCCCCTTTCTTGATTTGAGAATCAACAAAGAGAGTGATGGAGAACTCACTACCAATCTTTATAGGAAAGCAACAGCAACCAACAGTCTCCTATTTGAAGAAAGCTGCCATTTCCCGCCCACAGTTTCCAACTTACCCAAGGGCGAATTTCTACGCCTCAGGCGGAATTGCTCAAAAGAGGAGGACTTCAAGAGCCAGTGCGAAGATCTCTCTTCTAGATTACAAAACAGAGGCTATAGCAAACGCTCGATCAAGAAAGCCAGGTATTTGGTGTCAAAGATTGACAGGGATACCCTCGTTTTACCTAAACCCAAGATCAAAGCTAAACAAGAGATAAGATTCATTGGGGAGTTTAGCAGGGATTGGGACAAACTTAAAAAGATCATTCAGAAACACTGGTCGATCCTCCTGTTAGACACGGATCTGCAAACTCACTTAAAAACAGAAGTATCCATGAGCTGGAGAAGAGCCAACAATCTGGGGGATTTACTCACCCACAGTCATTATCAACATATGCCAAGAAAAAATCCAAGGTGGTGGGCACCTTTTCATGTGGAGGTTGCAAAGCCTGCAAATACATGGGCTTGACTCATCCCTTACAGGACAAGTATGGCAAAAACATTCGGATACGTGAGTTCTTCAATTGCAATACAACAGGGGTTATTTATTGCCTAATCTGCACCTGTGGATACAAATAGGTGGGCATGAACACCAGAGCCCTGAAGGTGAGGGTACTAGAACATGTCAACAATATCAAAAATGCCAGGTCAGATACTGCTAAAATGAAAAAACTAACCTCAGTATCCAGACACTTTCTACTTAAACATAACTGTGTCCTGGACGAACTACGGGTTACCTGTCTAGAAAGAGTTAAAATGGGCATTAGAGGAGGAGATTTGAGCTTAGCCCTCCTGAAAAAAGAAACAGAATGGATTTTTAACCTGGATACGATAACACCAAGGGGCATGAATGAGTACAATAGCTACAGTCCCTTTCTGTAAGTTCTCTGTGGGTTGAGAACATATGTTTGATCATCATACCGTTTGGAACATTTTTTTCAATATTGGTTCAGGTACTTTTTTACTTACTCGTCCTACTTTCACTTCTTTTTCATCTCTGGAATTATAGGGGTCACTGACTGTTGGCATGTTTGTCAACACACCTTGACACATTTAATACACATATATAGGTGGTATATCGTGCTCCTCTGCACGTAATACCACCTACTTAAGCAAGTACATAGATAGGTGTACAAAGCACTGCACCCTTATATTGTATCACTTTATAATAGGTAATATATACCTTTTCCTTGCACTCATTCTGTACTATTGTACTTACTTACTTATTTTATTTATTTTTGATCTCTTATTCACTTTTATCACTACCACTTTTCACGTTTATTTACTTATTTCTTTCAATTTTCACTATATCTTGAACATCAGGTCTATTTAATTATCATTGAATATATACACATAGTAGTTATACAGTTTATTCCTCATCTACTACACTTAGCTATTGACTTATTATTACTATTCAACGATAATAATTTTTTCTAATTTTTTCTTAATTTTTTCCTTTTTTTCTATATTTTTTCTATATTTTTCTCTTTCTTTAAACAAATAATTTTATTACACAATTGGGACATGGCATCTCTCACCTTTTTCATTATATATCTATTTATTCATTTAAATTTTTTTTTAATATAACTTATATTTTATAGTGAACTTATACCCTCATTTATAGTACATCTATTTGTATCCCATTAATATAATAAAAAATAAAAAAATTTCAATTCAGTAGTAGGATCCTATTCAGCAGTGGGAATTTAAATTATTTTCTTTATGCTCTTTAAAGACATGCGCTATATCAAAAAACGATTATCAAGAGCGCTATTAGGAACTCAAAATAGACTATATAGAGCCAATATTTAAGAAGGGAATATCTTTTACCTGTTTATAACATTATATTATAGGAACAACTTATTGTAAGTCTCTATGTATGGCAGGCTGCTTTGTCAAACATAGAAAAATACCATTTTGTTATTTTCGCCTCTAAACACAATGATAATAGAGGCTCTCCTGTCCATTGGCTAAGTACTCTGGCAATCAGACTCAACGAGGCTGTTATTGGTCACTTGCCGATTGGTTATAGGCCTTGTCTATCACGAGGCTCAGAGATACGATTGGACCATGCAGAGTTTAGCTATGCTGACTCACCTGGGACTGCTTATGCAGTAACCACTTCCTCCGTGAACAAGCCTTACCGGTGAAACGCGCGTCGGTGGGAGGGTGCCTGCGCTGGCGCCACGCAGGACACCCAATCTACAGTCAGTATACACTGCTGCAATATTGTCTGCTGTTGCTCCCCTTGGGAGACTTTTGTCCTCTGTGCTAGGACTTGGCTAGTCGCTGTGCGGCGACTGCCCCGTTCAGGTATGGGGGATGTTAGTGGTATATTACAGGTATGACATTTATACTTAACCACTAGGACCAGTGTCTACCTACAGACCACATATCCTTGCACTACCAGAGTGGTATTATGTAACAGGGGATTAGGACCTAGTATGTTATTCACTATTTAATTGCTGCAAAACACCTACACGCTGACTATACCTATCAGTTGATTACTAAGTGCCAGGACTTTTGATCATTGTGCAACTGCCCTGTTTGGGTATTATTTGGTAACATTGTCTACCTTTTATAGGTTAGACATAGCTTTTAATCAACTCAGTTACTAATTAACAAAGGGAGTATATGTCACTAATGTGAACGATTGTGTGCTGAAATACAACATATGATTAACATCAGAAACTGTTCTATTCAAGACATTATCCATTCCATTGTATCACTATCACTATTATTAACTTGATTTACCTTATAAAGGTGAAATGCTCCTTCTGGTCAATTAAGCCTGTGGTTAAAAGGCAGTGCATGCCATTTCTTTGAATAATTGTATGTATTAAAAAAATTTCCTATATGATATGAACATCAGCACAAAATACTCAATGAAACTCCTATATCATCGTTTATTAGTCCAGGGTTATTAATAGCAAACTAGTTTGCATATTTTATGTCAGCAAATTATTTTACAACAGCTACTCTTTTTCCATAATTATCAGTTCGGGTAACATTACAAACAAGGTTTCTCAAATTGAATTTATGTATACTTCTATTTTGATTTGTGTGAGAAAAATCTTGCTATTATAGGATTTATCTACCTATATATTATCCTTAGAACCAACCTGAGACCTTTCAGTATATATGAGTACATAACGATACCCTTATCCTGTATTTTTGTCAAATAACTAAGCTCAAAGTTCAACAGTATTTATCCATGATGGGTTACTAACTAATCCTTACTATCTACTCTATTAACTGATGACAATCTCATTTAAAGTAACTCTCCCATTAGGGGTCCAATGCATAGAGTAACAGCAGAAGCGAAATAGTGAGCAACGTTGCGGTTACACTGTTGTTTCTAGGGGTAACATTGCTACCAAATGATCTCTCACCCCTCATAGATGGCTTTGCTAAGTGAGGGGAAGTAGAATTATAGGTGGATCGATCCTCACCCCGACCGTCCTGTTACTTCATCCTTTTAAGCAATATGTTATACTGACTGTTGAGATTTCAATAAGTACCATTAAAGTATTATATGTTCATTACGCTGCTTTAGATGTTCGCCGTTTGTTTGATGAACTATTTAGAGCATGTGACTATGCTCTCTACTTGTTACCCATTGAACTTTATGTTGATTTAAGGGGTCATCTATAAAATAGGATGCTTTACTGTATTAGCATACACCTATAGATCTCTTGATTTACCACAATTCTGGGTACTTTTATGTTATAAGTTTATTGTCTAGTCTTTTGTCCTTTGTCATAGAAATATTAGTTTACCACATTAAAGGTTATGTTTTAATTATTTCATTGATCATTTTCCATTAAGAGTGCTCACATAATAGAGTTTCTTTTCTTCTTTTTTCTTATAAACCCAGTTTCCACTCTAGTGAGCTCCTACACTACCCGATATGGCATTTTTTCTATTTGAATAGGGAATAGTGGTTATGTCTTAACTAGTACATTTTCATTATTGAGGGTCAGTGCGTCGATTCTCCCCTTTTCCCCCATTTCCTTTGTTTTTGAATATATTGGGAATTGCTAGATATGTTTAGAGCTGATTTGCAGAGACAAGACACAGAGCAAAGAACACCAACGTGCACTGGAAAGCTATAAATGTAGGTGTTGACTGCACAAACAAGACACAGAGAGAAGTGGACACAGGCACATGTAGTAATCCCAGTCGCAGGCTAGCTTGGAAACTCAGGAAAATGTGCAGGAACTGCAACAGATTCTGGAGCTGATAAACACAGTAAAACACAGAGGAAAGGCAGAAATAAATTGGGGAAGCAAGTAATGCTGGTACTGGACAAAGGCAATTACCAGGAGAGTGCTGTAGGTCCAGCTGTGAGCTAATTAGTACTAGCAGGTAATCTGACACCTCAGTGACACAGGGTAATAGCCACAGGAAAGCTGCAATAGAATTAGCAGCACATATACAAAGACACACAGGGAAGGGGCATGAAACACTGAAGTACTGTGAGAAAGCTAAAGTCTCAGAGTAAGGGTTAGCATGGAAGCTAATACAGGAAACTGGAAAACTGTGAGCAGGCTGAAGCAACACGCTGAAGGATTTAGCACAGAGCTACAGTGGGAGTAACACAGGCACTTGGAATAACGAAGTTGAACAGCATCTTCCTGAAGTTCTGGGGGTGGATTTATACCCAGGGGTAGCAGATTATTGGAGCACAGCATCAGCTGACTGAGATCATGCTACCATTGGTTAGGAGGACTGTCACATGAGAGGAACTGTCATGGCGGCGCCCATGATGGGAACTCCGATCCCCAAAACACACAGCCGACCATGGAAGTCCGCAAAAGCACCTAAGGTAGAATACTCAGCATCTCACCCCTCATTGCACCAGGCGTCTGACCACAAGGAAGTCAGGGGAAGCCGGCATGGAGGTAAGAGATAGCCGATCCTAGGCTGAACCCTGACACTCATCAGTGAAGCATGGTGGTGGTAGTGTCATGGCATGGGCATGTATGGCTGCCAATGGAACTGGTTCCCTTGTATTTATTAATGATGTGACTGTTGACAAAAGCAGCAGAATGAATTCTGAAGTGTTTTGGGCAATATTATATGCTCATATTCAGTCAAATGCTTCAGAACTTATTGGACAGCGCTTCACAGTGCAGATGGACAATGACCCGAAGCATACTGCAAAAACAACCAAAGAGTTTTTTAAGGCTAAAAAGTGGAATGTTATGCAATGGCCAAGTCAATCCCCTGACCTGAATCCGATTGAGCATGCATTTCACTTGATGAAGACAAAACTGAAGGGAAAATGCCCCAAGAACAAGCAGGAACTGAAGACATTTGCAGTAGAGGCCTGGCAGAGCATCACCAGGGATGAAACCCAGCGTCTGGTGATGTCTATGCGTTCCAGACTTCAGGCTGTACTTGCCTGCAAAGGATTTGCAACAAAGTATTAAAAAGTGAAAGTTAGATTTAGGATTGTTTAGTTTGTCCCATTACTTTTGGCCCCTTAAAAAGTGGGAGGCACATATAGAAACCATTGTAATTTCTACACCGTTCACTTGATTTGGATGTAATTACCTTCAAATTAAATCTGAAAGTCTGCAGTTAAAGCACATCTTGTTTGTTTCATTTCAAAACCATTGTGGTGGTGAACAGAGGCCAAAATATGAAAATTCTGTCAATGTCCCAATATTTATGCACCTGACTGTACATACAGCAGGTGTAAGGGATGGTGAATTAGCTAATTCACTTAAGTATGTTGTATGATGTCCTTCAGAGGGAGTTCTGGCTTTCAGGATGTTATCCTCCATCTTAACTCCGGCATAACCCAGTCTTAGTTATCAAAATGTAATTACACTTATAATCTAACACTTTGAATCTAACACTGACTATAGCAGTCTACGGCTAAGCAGCTTTCCTGATTACTATATATATATATATATATATATATATTATATATATATCCATCGCAATACTGATCGTTAATGATTATGGCAGTGCCGCAATTATTAATACATAACCCCCTGAGGCTTAGTTTACAGTAATTAATTATTTAACAAACTTCCATAAAGTTTCTCTTGGTCTGTTAATTTCATCCACTTAAGCAACTTGCACCCAGTTATCGGTGTAATATAAAATCTAATTATTTCAAAGCACTTTTTTATTATAGGACCCATGAATATCAGTGTAAAATAAAGGAAAAGCATGGCAGTTTCCAGTTGGGAATTGTGATGCATTATGTATAGTTTGGTCCAGTATATGAGAAAAATAAATATTAACTTGCGTCATAAGAAAATCTATCCTTATCTCTGCTTTAGTCCAAGTAAATACATCCAGTCTTGTAACTTTTTCATTATTCATAAATCAGCTACTGTGTTGAACAACAGATGTGTCCACTGGTATCTTTACCGCTTGTGCGTCAAATGTGCGAATGCATCGCACCATTTGACATGCCGTGGCTGCATTCGCATCATGCAATCCTATGGATCGCAGGTGCAAGCTCGCCATGCATACCCAGTCACGGGCGGGCATCTCGCGCCATACGTGGCGCACTAGCGGCAAAGATACAAGAGGACACATCTGTATTTCCCCTTTCACACCAAGGGGTATATTTACTAAAGTGCAGGTATTTTGGAATGGAAATGTTTCCCACAGCAACCAATAAGATTCTACTTAATATTTATCTAGCATCTTCTAGAAGATAATAGCTAGAATCCGATTGGTTGTTACGGGCAACATCTCCACTTTTAAAATACCTGTACTTTAGTAAATATACACACAAGCTCATACCTCCCAACTTTTTCCCCCGGGGAGTTGGGACTTGCGCGCGCCTGGGACCAACCTGGATACAATGCTGAAAGGGTGGACCCGGGTTATTTAAAAGCTGCTGATTGGCTGTGGATGCAGAGGCCCGCCTCAAGGGAGTGACATGAGGGACAAACATGGGTGCAGTGTGAACAAGGATGATACGGGAACAAGTTGGGACAAAGGTACAGTGTGAAAGGGGTCTGAGCAGCTGTGACACAGGTTGAAACCGTGTTCAATAATTTGGGTCAGACCCGGGATTTTGGTTGAAAGTGGTATACACAGGCACATAGACAATAGAAAGTACAGTACACATATAGAGATATAATTCTTGCGCCACTGAATGGGGTCAACGAGTGTTCCTTTATATAATATCAGGAATAAATCCGATAAAATCAGTCACCAATGTTCCTTATCAAATTCTACTTTCTCTGATCTTCATAAGCCTCAGGATAACACTTTCATGAATATTTCCAAAGACCATGTGAACGAGAAGAAACAGAATTTCTATATGGTGAAGTACTTCCAAAAAAACTTTATTACAACATCAATATATAAATATCAAAACATAATCCACAGGATAGGGTAAAAAATAGCCGTGTACCGTGTTGTAGGGGTGTAGTCTCCTAGCACCCAAGCAAGCATGAGATGGTAAAACCCCACCAGTCTCCCAGGAATGACTCGTGGACTTGCTTCAGTCTTGGAGATGTCCCCCCATGGTGCCAGTCACACACCAATGCGTTTCGACTCACCAATGATAAGAGTCTTCCTCAGGGTATGTGTGTACTGCATGTCCCCTCCTTATATCCCCCTTATTGGTTTCCTATTGGTAGGACAATATCATTTCAGTTATTCTCTACATCCACTATGTCAAACTAGTTATTTTCCTTTATCAACTAGATCTTTTATTAATGGACCTATATACATTCATTTAAACATAATAAAACCCATCCTTAGATGTATAATCTGCAGTTATGCTTAATTGCGTTCCACAGCCGGAACGCATGGCACTTCCTGTTTCCTAATTCCCGATCATGTACGGACTTCCGGTCCGGAGGTCATGTGGGATCATGACGTGTAGTCACTTTCAGGTAACCCTAGTAGCGGCATCAACATCCTGATGTCGCCCCACCTCTTCTCCTATTTGACTGTCGGGGATAGTAATCCATAGCGCTAGTCGCGCCTTCCACGTGACGCTGGTCACGCCCTTTCACCATGGTGATACAACCCGCCCAGCATCCCGGATGTACTAGCCATTGACCTCTACCCACTTCCTTGGAACGCAAATACGAGTAGTTGCGTTCCACCAACGGGGTAGGTAATGGAATCCATGCACTTGTGAACAGTCAAATGTACAAATCGCAGAATAAATACATAAAAATACAATTGAAAATATTAAAAATATTAAAACCAATCCCATAGGAGACCCAGCAGCTTGTCAAGAAAAGGGGAGTATCCTTCACTGACAATAAATAATAGATCCACGTTTCATGTGTATTAAAAACATATAAATAGAAATGCAAATAAAATCCCTACAGTGGAAAGAATCATAGAAAGGAGAAACAGTAAAAAATACATATTACAGGAACCATTTAAGCTCAAAGTCAGTATTTAGTCCATTGGGAGATAAGGTGCATAGGTCATAAATCCATTTAATTTCAACCTTGGCCAACTGATCACCTATATCTTTCTTTCACCAATGATTGGTAACTTGACCAATACCCATAACCAGTTTAAGACTTTTGGCTGAACATTCATGCAATTCTTTAAAGTGGTTGGAGACCGAGTGTTTCTCAAACCCTTTCTTTATATTTCTTAAATGTTCTGCCCAATGTTCTCTTAAAATTCTTGAAGTGCAGCCCACATATTGGAGTCTGCACTGGCACTCCAGAAGATATACACAGTTCTTGCTGTTACATGTGATAAAATCTTTGATCTTATACCTGACTTTGGTCACATTAGAAATAAAGGTATCAACTTTGCTAGGTTGTACCCTATGATTTTTACACATAAGACACAGTCCACATCTGTGGAATCCTATTGTTCTAATTCTACCCTCTCTCTTAGGTGGCACCGCACTCTTAACCAACTTGTTTCTAATAGTGGGTGCCCTTCTATACACAAATTTAGGTTTCTCTGTTATAATAGATCTTAACAAGACATCTTTCCCCAAAAGGTGCCAATGTCTCTTAATTATTTTTTCTACTTCCTTGTACTGACTACTAAATGTGGTGATAAATGGTAGATCACTGTTCTTTCCCGACTTTTTATCTCTCTCCCTAGTCGGTAATAAGTCCTCTCTATTGACCTCTATCATCTCATTGATAGGGCCTTCTATATCAGAACTTATATAACCTTTCGAGAGGAATTTATTTTTTAAAATTTCCGATTGTTCTTTAAAAACCTGCAAATCAGTACAATTCCGACGGACCCTTCTTATTTGTCCTCTCGGGATATTTCTCAACCATAGAGGATGATGGTTACTATTCCAATCAATATAAGAATTACTATCTGTTGGTTTATTAAATGTTTTTGTTTGAAGAAATTTTTCTTCTACATATAGGACTACGTCTAAAAAATTGACACTCAATGGACTACTATTAAAAGTTAAAACAATGTTAAAAGTATTATCATTCAAATAGTTAAAAAAGGCATCCAACTCCAACTCATTACCTCTCCATATAAACAAAATATTGTCTATATATCGATACCATCTAACAATATTGGGGGCAGAACTATTATTGTTCCAAATTTTCTGGTTTTCCCAGTACCCCATGAAAAGGTTAGCATATGATGGGGCAAACCGAGTACCCATGGCAGTACCTTTGCATTGTTCATAAAATTTCCCACCATGCCAGAAAAAATTATTGGTAAGTATAAATTGTATACCTTCAATTAAAAAATCAACCTTCTCATTCCCCAGGTCCCCCATATTCAAGAAATATTTCATAGCATCCAACCCTTGGGAGTGTTCAATGATGGTATACAGACTGGTCACATCTGCAGTGACCAAAATGAACTCATCTTCCCAATGGATATCTCTTAGTTTATTTAAAACATCACTCGTATCCTTAATATAGGACTTCAATTTCCCAACCTCTGGTTGTAAGTGATAGTCAATAAAATGGGACAAGTTTGATGTGATCCCCTCAGTCCCAGCAACTATCGGGCGACCCGGAAGATTTTCTAGATTCTTATGAACCTTGGGTAATATATAAAAAACTGGAAGGCTCGGATTTTCTATTAAGATATATTTTTCCTCCTTATCTGAAATAATATTTTTCTCTCTATATTTGTTCAATAGGGTTCTTAAATCCCTATTGATCCTTTCACTGGGATTACTCCTCAAAATGGCATACGTCTGCCTATCATTAAGCTGCCTCATAATCTCCTTTTCATACCCTGCCGTGTCCATAATCACGATACTCCCCCCTTTATCAGCGGGTTTTATCGTGATATCTTTGTTCTCACTTAGACTCTTCAAGGCATTCCTTTCCTTAATTGTGGTATTTTGATTTCTCCCCCACTTAGGTTCGAGTTTCTCCAAATCCATAGTAACTGCCTTATTAAAACTTTCCACAAAACACCCTCGACTAAATACGGGATTGAAAGTGGATTTAGGTCTGAAAATTTCTTGTTTAAAAGTCCCACCCGTTTGTCCTAGAAAATATTTTTCAAAGAAATCTTCCTAATGAATTTTTGAATGTCCAAGTAAGTTTCAAATTTATTTAATTTGTTATTTGGCGCAAACTTGAGACCCTTTTTCAGAACCAATTCTTCCTCTTTGGTTAAATTATGTGTACTCAAATTAAAAATCTTAATCCTTTCCTCTTTTTCTATATTGGGATCAAGTTCACTTCCCTTAGAAGGTACTGGTTTAGATTTCTTTGTTAGTTTCTTCATCAACCCCTTTCCCCTCTTTCCTCTTTTTTTATTTTTCACTACAGTCTGCGGTTCCATTTTCTCCTCCCTAAAAAATCCTCCTCTCCCAACACTTGAAATCTATTTTTCGTATTTATCGGATTTCTATAACTTGTTTCTCTTGGATACCATTCATCCTTAACATAATATGTATCTCTCCTAGGGGTATTCCTGCTATTCGAAAAGAAAACTTTCCGATTACTTCTCCAACCTCTTTGATCATCCCTTTGATGGTAATTATTCCATTTTACATCATTACGCTGCCTCAACCTATTTGGTCTCCATTCATGATTCTCTCTATATCTTTCTTTGTTTCTAGAATGATCTGTATTCCTTAAATAATGGTTCCCCTCTTTTTTCTTAGGACTACTTCTACATTCACATGGGGTATTATCCCCCTCTTTCCATTTTCTCCCTCTAGGGGTATGATTTTGTTCCTCCTCCTCTCCTACACTGAGAATGTCATCCTCTACCTGTTCCTTATCTCTTACACTTTCTATTTTATCCCTTCTAAATTTACTCTTTTTTCTCAGGATGATTTCCTTCTCTTTTCTCACGATTTTATTTTCCATTTCAATCTCCATCGCTTGATAGTCTTCTATTTTACGAAAGGGTTCTAATTTCACTGTTAGGGACTGAATTTCATCCTCAATTTCCACTAAATTCTTTTTCCTTTCCTGGACAATAAGTTCCATCAGTGCAAATGAACAATCACTTATTATCTTATCCCATCTTATATAGAATTCACTGCTTTCATTTCTCGATGTTGCCCTTTTATCTATTCTTAACCCTCTAGTTATTATTTGTTCTGCCACATATTTCTCTAATGTGGCTGCATCCCACCATACTCGACTTTCTCGTAACAGTACATGTTCTAGATTCTTCAATATAACACCAACTTCATCATCATTACTTCTATCTCTATCTCCACTTCGATATTTCTCCCCTGTATCAAACAGGGTATTAATTAACACTTGTCGTTGATTTCTATACCCCAACATGATGCAGCTGATGAATCTTATAGAGACAGTGGATACACTTAGTAAATAAATGGAAAAAAACACTAGCGCTTCAAAACATAATACAGGCAGCAAAGAACTACATAGGAGGAGTCTCTATTCCTCCAAAAAGTTACATACACATATAGAGATATAATTCTTGCACCACTGAATGGGGTCAACGAGTGTTCCTTTATATAATATCAGGAATAAATCCGATAAAATCAGTCACCAATGTTCCTTATCAAATTCTACTTTCTCTGATCTTCATAAGCCTCAGGATAACACTTTCATGAATATTTCCAAAGACCATGTGAACGAGAAGAAACAGAATTTCTATATGGTGAAGTACTTCCAAAAAAACTTTATTACAACATCAACATATAAATATCAAAACATAATCCACAGGATAGGGTTAAAAATAGCCGTGTACCGTGTTGTAGGGGTGTAGTCTCCTAGCACCCAAGCAAGCATGAGATGGTAAAACCCCACCAGTCTCCCGGGAATGACTCGTGGACTTGCTTCAGTCTTGGAGATGTCACCCCACGGTGCCAGTCACACACCAACGCGTTTTGACTCACCAATGATAAGAGTCTTCCTCAGGGTATGTGTGTACTGCATGTCCCCTCCTTATATCCCCCTTATTGGTTTCCTATTGGTAGGACAATATCATTTCAGTTATTCTCTACATCCACTATGTCAAACTAGTTATTTTCCTTTATAAACTAGATCTTTTATTAATGGACCTATATACATTCATTTAAACATAATAAAACCCATCCTTAGATGTATAATCCGCAGTTATGCTTAATTGCGTTCCACAGCCGGAACGCATGGCACTTCCTGTTTCCTAATTCCCGATCATGTACGGACTTCCGGTCCGGAGGTCATGTGGGATCATGACGTGTAGTCACTTTCAGGTAACCCTAGTAGCGGCATCAACATCCTGACATCGCCCCACCTCTTCTCCTATTTGACTGTCGGGTCGCGCCCTTTCACCATGGTGATACAACCCGCCCAGCATCCCGGATGTACTAGCCATATATTTTTAATATTTTCAATTGTATTTTTATGTATTTATTCTGCGATTTGTACATTTGACTGTTCACAAGTGCATGGATTCCATTACCTACCCCGTTGGTGGAACGCAACTACTCGTATTTGCGTTCCAAGGAAGTGGGTAGAGGTCAATGGCTAGTACATCCGGGATGCTGGGCGGGTTGTATCACCATGGTGAAAGGGCGCGACCAGCGTCACGTGGAAGGCACGACTAGCGCTATGGATTACTATCCCCGACAGTCAAATAGGAGAAGAGGTGGGGCGACGTCAGGATGTTGATGCCGCTACTAGGGTTACCTGAAAGTGACTACACGTCATGATCCCACATGACCTCCGGACCGGAAGTCCGTACATGATCGGGAATTAGGAAACAGGAAGTGCCATGCGTTCCGGCTGTGGAACGCAATTAAGCATAACTGCAGATTATACATCTAAGGATGGGTTTTATTATGTTTAAATGAATGTATATAGGTCCATTAATAAAAGATCTAGTTGATAAAGGAAAATAACTAGTTTGACATAGTGGATGTAGAGAATAACTGAAACGATATTGTCCTACCAATAGGAAACCAATAAGGGGGATATAAGGAGGGGACATGCAGTACACACATACCCCGAGGAAGACTCTTATCATTGGTGAGTCAAAACGCGTTGGTTGGTGACTGGCACCGTGGGGGGACATCTCCAAGACTGAAGCAAGTCCACGAGTCATTCCTGGGAGACTGGTGGGGTTTTACCATCTCATGCTTGCTTGGGTGCTAGGAGACTACACCCCTACAACACGGTACACGGCTATTTTTTACCCTATCCTGTGGATTATGTTTTGATATTTATATGTTGATGTTGTAATAAAGTTTTTTTGGAAGTACTTCACCATATAGAAATTCTGTTTCTTCTCGTTCACATGGTCTTTGGAAATATTCATGAAAGTGTTATCCTGAGTCTTATGAAGATCAGAGAAAGTAGAATTTGATAAGGAACATTGGTGACTGATTTTATCGGATTTATTCCTGATATTATATAAAGGAACACTCGTTGACCCCATTCAGTGGCGCAAGAATTATATCTCTATATGTGTATGTAACTTTTTGGAGGAATAGAGACTCCTCCTATGTAGTTCTTTGCTGCCTGTATTATGTTTTGAAGCGCTAGTGTTTTTTTCCATTTATTTACTAAATAGAAAGTACAGTATCTGTGTGCAGTTTTTGCAGTAAAATGGCCAGGAAAGGAGTATACATTTGGATAAATGGGCCTATTGAAGTGGTGTATAGGAGAATGGAACTGTTTTGTCAAAGTGTAAAATTGGGGAATGTAAATGAGAGTTTTGATGTAATATCTCAGAATGCTTACATGCTTAGGACCTCTATAACTTTGAGAAAGAGTTACTATATGATGCATTGTGTGCATGGATGAATACAAACATGTACACATTTCAAAGCTTTAGTTATGTATCTTAGATAATAAGGTGACTGCAAGCCAACTTTGTAGATGGATCTTGCGTGTTTTTTGCACTGTGCATGCTGTGGCGCCAAGCATATGCAAGTTGCACCTAAACTAGCAACGGTAGGGGTATACCCGAGTATTAACAGGGAACTTGTAAGTAGGAACAATTTAGTGAGGGTGTGTTCCACACCCAGTGAGGGTCAAGTTCCACACCGATCAAGTTCAAAAATAGTTACTTAGTCCATAAGTATCGTATGTTCAGTTTATACGCTGATGGATCCACTTGATAGATAGTAATTATCTGTTTCTGAAACAAATGTTCAGAAAAAATAAGAGGAAAAATATATATGGTGTATGTTTAGATTTTGGATCAGGAACACCCTTGGTGACAGTCCTGATCTAGTATCGTGATTAATATCAGTACACAGATGATCAATTTCTATGAGTAAGCTATAGTTATAGTGGCATACTCACTCCAAGACAGATCTCTGGAAGCATATTAAGGTTTCTTTATCTTATGCAATCTCTCCTTCACCATGTGGACTTATGGATACTCAAAGCCCAAAAACGTGACTTATTCAGGTATAGATGAGCATATCATACTCACAGCAATTCATACTTTAACATGCCCATAGCGGTTACTTTGTAGTGTGCTCTTTGTAGTATATTTCAATAATCCATTCAGGAGATATGATGTAATTCAAGAGTAAATTTATATACAAATTTATTCAAAACAGCAGATAAATATATAGGAATATTAACAAAGTAGATGATACAGTGATAGATGGATATCATATATAAAATCCCATAAGCGCACAGCCGGCAAGACGCTAATGGAACAAATAAACACACTATCATTTGCCGATATACATTTACAAAAATCTTTGCACTCACTGACCGATGCGTTTCAACCTATTAATAAGGTCTTTTTCAAGGTAATGGGGTGCAAGGATCAAAGAGATTACATATCCGCGGACCGGACATGGATCTCGCAGCCGGAAGTGTGAAGTTGAATGGTGGAAACCGCAAAATAAACTTTAGTTACCCAGCGGCTCTCCATTGACGTCAATGGAGGGAGACGTTCATTGGCTGAGAGAGGCGGGGGCTGACCTCTCTCAGCCAATGAATGCTCAGATACGGCTCTACAAAAGGAGATGTTGTGTCTGAGCTCTTAATTCGAGAGGTAACAACCATCGTCGTTGTTGCCTGTTGCGTGGATCGCATTACTAATTTTTTATTTTACCAAGACCATGGATGCCTACAGGGAGAAGGGGACCAATCCAGGTAATGTAGGTGAGTATGTGTGAGTGTGTATGTATGCATTAAAACTATACTATCATGGTGTGTATGTATTGTGTTTATTTAAACATTTCTTTACAGGTGAACTACAGGTACCAGCGGGCCCTTCATGCCCTGCATGCTGGTACTTGTGGTTCTCCAAGTACCAGCATGTGGGGGAGGCTTGCTGGGACCTGCAGTTCTACTGTAAAGACAATGTTTATACTCTCCTTTTTTTACACTACACTTACACTATCAATCCGCCACCCACCACCCAGGAGTGGCAGGGATAGCCCCAGGCAGGAGATTACTACCAATGATTTAATAAATATCACAATACAAGTGTTGTTTTGGTAATACCGATCACATATTTGGTTATATAAAGAGAGTACTTTCTCCAATCAGCTATTGAAGGACATATTAGAAACATATACAGGGGTATTCAATATGAAACGTTAACTTCACTGCCGAAGTTTACGTTTCATATCAGAGTTTTTTTCTGCGTTAAAGTATCGGGCGCGCTCCCGTGTATCCCCGTATTCAATTTGAAATCGGTGAAAACGGGAACCTCCAAAGTTGGATTTGCGTAAAGTTACGATTTTTTCCATAAAAAATTTGTAAGACCCCCCTAAAGTTGTAAAATCATGGGGGATCACTATGGGTACCCCCGTTTTAGCCTTTAAATCAAAGTTGGGGATTTAAATAGCCGCAGCAGGTGTTTTTTTCCCGACATTGAAGAAGTGTTGCAGAAGAGCACTTAGGTTATTTTTTTCATTTTTTTAAGTGGTCCCATCAAATTTGGGGCACATGAAAATGGGTACTAGCATATTTTTAAGTCCCTAAAGTAAGTTTTTAAAAATTCTGCATTTGTGCACCTGCCGCTATAATTCTATTCTTCAAAACACCTGCCGCATACTTGCAGAATAGCCCTGAAACTATTTCCCTATTGTTAAACTATTTTTTCCCATTTTTTTTTTCACCCCAATTTTTAAATTAATTTTTTGTGGTGTCCCTATTTTTTTTTTAAACCCAAATTTATTATTTTAAGGGTGTCCCGATTTTTGGTAGGACATTTTTTTTGAACATTTCCTTTTAAGGGGACATTCCCAAAACTACAGGCTATTTTTTATAAGCCTACACCCGCAAACCCTTATTCTGCTTTTTTTTTCACTTGCTATAGTGCTTAGAAAAATTATCCCTGTTTCTCAAAAAATGACCCTTGAGCCCATTTAAGGAAAAAACGGGAATTTTCGGGAAATATGCCTGGGACCCCCCTAAAGATGTCCTGACATGGGGTATCACTATGGGTAACCCCGTTTTTGCCTGCTTAAGAAAGTTGGGTTTTTATATAGCTTTGCAAGGTGTTTTTCCCTGCCGCAGCTGTTAGAAACCCCGACTTCCTTCAGGAGTTAAAAATGGGGGTACCCATAGTGATCACCCATGTCTAGACATCATTAGGGGTCCCTAGAATATTTTCCGAAAATTCCCGTTTTTGTTAACCTTTAAAAAAAAAATTGTAAAAATTTAGAAAAAAAATTACATAAGGTCCCCCCCCAAAAGCCAAACCAGCCCCAGGCTAGCCAGCCAGTGGTGGTTTCTAAAAATACGGGGAACAAAATGTGTAGGGTTCCACCGTATTTTAGAAACCAACACCAGGCTGCAGGGACTAGTGCTGGTTTTAAATATAGGGGGCAAAAACGACATGGGGTACCCCCTATATTTAAGACCAGCACCAGACCCAACCGACCGGGGTGCAATGCCACAGTCCGGAGACCCAATCACCGGGGCTCCAGGTCCAAAGCATTACACCCCAAGTCGGTCAGCGCAAGCCGGTGATCTCGGGGGAGTCGGGGACCCCCCAAAAAAGGGTCCCCCCTCTCCCGAGCACCACAGGTTTAGGCTGAAGCCTGGGGCTCATTCCCATACCCCTGGAGCCGTGGGTATGGGGGTAATAGGGGGGCCAAATAATGTAAAACTATTGTACTTTACAGTGGAACTACAAGTGCCAGCATGCCTGCCATTTTGCACTTGTGGAACTACAAGTGCCAGCAGACATGCGGCACCTGTAATTTCACTGTAAAATAAATAGTTAAAAAAAGACAATACACACACACCGTGCCCAGTTAAAGTTTATTACACACACCTACCCATTCACACATACTTACCTATACCAGATGTTCGGTCCCCTTGTCAAGTAGAGATCCATGGTAGCTGGCCCTGCAAGAAAGATTTCATACTCACCTACATCCAGCGCTGGTCTCCGCAGTAATCCATGGGTGTTTTAAAACAAAAAAACGAGTTACCCGATCCACGCTACAAGCTATGTGTATGTGTGTTGTCACACATACACATAGCTCCCGAATGGCCGCTGCCGGGACTTCACGGGGCATTGCAGTCCCATCAGCCAATCAGCGGCAGCGCTCACTGTAGAGCGCCCGCTGATTGGCTCCGGCAACTGACAGTTCCCAATTGGGCTGACTCACCCACGTGGGAGATTTGCCGGAGCTACGCCCGTGTTAAACCCTGCTAGTTACCTGGGTTGGATTGCCGGGTCACTCGACCCGGCGATTCAACCCTCTGCCCTTTTACACCAGGGAGCTGCCCGGGTTAACCCTTCAAAAACCCGGGTTTTAGCTCCGGTGTAAAAGGGGTATGAGTTTATAGTAAGTCTTCTCTTGACTCTGAGGAGCACCACCAACATACAACAATTGGGCCCACAGGGTATTAATCAAATCAGTTTAGTTGGTTTAAGTAAATTTGTACCTACCTCGGTCCAGGGGATCTAGGTGTATGTCTTCAATACCAGTCTAGTGCGACTCCCACCCCCTGATAGCCCCAGGCTATCAACCTAAGCCAGGGGTGCCCTGGAGAGGGGGACCCCAGGGATCCCCGGCCTGGGCTGACCAGCGGTCAGGGTTAATGCTTCGGCTGGGAGGCCCGATAAAATGGCTCCCCTGGCTGTAGCATTAGCGCCCCGCTAGAAAAAGTCAGGTGCTGGTTCTGGATAATACAGGGGGACCCTATGCATTTTACTCCCCTGTATTTCCAGAACCAGGACTGGATCAGAGCTCAGTGCTGGTTGCTGAAAGTACGGGGGACCCTTACTTCATTTGTCCCCCATATTTTGGCAACCAGGGCTGGTTATAACTAGCCCGGTGCTGGTTGTGCATAAGTACGGGGGGCTCCTACGTCACTGGTCCCCCGTATTTTGCACAACCAGCCCGGTTCACTAAAGCTCAGGGCTGGTTGCTCTTTTGGGGGAGGGGTCACGCCGTTTTGTTTGTCTTTTTTTACACAGGTTTTCATTTTTTAAACACAGCAGTACAGACGGGTCTCACTGATCCCGTCCGTGCATCTGTGTTTATTTTTTTACAGACAGATGCTTGCATCACAGATATCCCTGATCCATGCAAGCATCTGTCTGCTAACCTGCACGATCTAAAGATCAGCAAATCTTTAGATTGTGCACGATAGATCTTGTGACACATCATGCAACTTTGTTGCACATCATGTCCTGGAGTGCCGGGGAGAGCTCAAAGGAAATTGCTCACGATATTGCATCGTGAGCACATCGCGTAGTGCGTAGGCACCTTCACAAGTGACTGTGCTGGCAAAGTGACTGTGTATAGGGGGCATACTGCACACTGATGTATGCTGCACTATACTCTACTGATTAAAGTGTCGAGATTCACAAGTGGCTGTGTGTACAAAAAAAAAGTTTAAAAAAGTAGAAAAACCTTTCAAGATAGTTAAAAGTAAAAAAAAACAAAACTTTTTTTTGGTGCTGTACCCCACTGTGTAAACAAGCACCGTGACTCAATTGAGCAATAGCCCTCTGTGTGTATAAGCACCGTGACTCCTTGGGCAGTAGCCCTCTGTGTGTATAAGCCCAGTGACTCCTTGGGCAATAGACCTCTGTGTGTATAAGCACAGTGACTTCTTGGGCAATAGCCCTCTGCGTATAAAAGCACCGTAACTCCTTGGGCTGGAGCCATCTGTGTATACAAGCACCATGACTACTTGGGCCTTAGCCCTCTGTGTGTCCATAACACACAAGTACTGTGACTCAGTAGTGAGTGGCAATGTTTCATAGATGTGCTTTAGACTGCGGTGTCTGACGCTTAGTAACCAGCCAGCTCATTGCAGCCTTTGGCCAATAATGGTGAAAACAATATTGTGAGCTGTGAGGTTGTCTAAATTGACTGTAAATGACTGGAAATTAATGTTATTGGGGTTAATAATACTCTAGGAATAATAAAAAGCCCAAATTATGTGAGCTTTTTTTGGCAACTTTTGTAAACAAAAATCAAAATCCAAAACCAGTCACGGCAGGTTTGGCAACTCCAAATCCAACTCCGGACAACGAATCAGAACCAAATCCAAATCCAGCAAAAATGGTCCGGCGCACATGGTAGTGTGTGAGGAATCAGCGGTTCGATTCCCGGCAGCACCTGGCCGACAGATGAGCAGAGCCCGGCAGTGGAAGCCCGACAGCACTGGAAATCCCGATCATCGCTAAGGTAAGTATATACTGACCTACCCTAACCCTCCTTAGGGGTGCCTAACCCTAACCTCCCCCCAAGTGCCAAACCCTAATCCCCTCTCTAAGTGCCTAACCCTAACCCCCCCCTTTCCGCCGCCTAAACCTAAGTCCCCCAGGGGGGGTGCCTAACCCTAAGTTCCCCCCGGGTGCTCTAAACCTAACCCTCCCCCCCCCGCGGCTGTCCGCTTGGGGCGGAGGGATGCCGGTCTCTCGGCGTCAGGGAAATGTCAGGCATCTACATCTAGACACCCGGCATTTCACCCTCGCCGGGATATGACAGTCGGGAAGCTGGCTGCCGGTATTAAGGCAGCCAGTTTCCCGATTGTATACCGTGCGTGATACCCATACATATACCATCTGTCAAGATTAAGAACTTGCAGTGGCAACGTATTGTTGATAAAAAACTGTATCTTAAACTTATAACTATTTAGGATTTCGTTTTAGAGGATTCTACATACTGCACACCATAGTTTTTTGTGACGATCTATATGACTGTGTTTGCTGCTACATCATTTAGGTGTTCGATCCCCTGATATTGTATTACACTGTTGACGAAATTCTTTTTGCCTCTTGTATCTCCCTGTATGGGGAGCAGCAGCTACACTATAACACGATATAGAGGAATTTTCATAGTTGTCTATTTCTTATACTTCTAATTTATTTCATCTTTATATGTGTTTAATATTCATTACCTAATCACTATCATATCTATGATGTTTGTAATATTTCTGGGAGATAAACTTATGAAACAGTTATCTACCTGATAGAGTGTGATAACAACGTATACACAGTGTCAGGATTAAGAACCTGCAGTTGCAAAGTTTTAGCTGATTGAGTATTTTGTATCCAACAACATAAGATACAGGTACCTAAATTCTGTTATATAGGGATTTCACAAGTTATACGCCATGGGAAGTTAGGTGCAGATGTCTGTAATATTTTGTGTTTGAGCTTGCTGTTACATAACTGAAGTATTTGAACTTCTAATATTTAATTACTATATTACTATACAATATTTTCATTGCTTCTTGTATAGCCAATGATTGAGCTCTACAGTTTTTACTTTTATATGTTTGGTCTGAACATTTCAAATATCTTTTTTTAAATGGAGAAATAAAAGTAAATTTTTATACAACATATAAGTGCCCCCCCCCCAAAAAAAGATCCTGCTTAAACATTTTACTCTAAGGGGTCCACCCCCACGCTTGTGATTTTCAGTGATATATAAACATACCATTAGATTTTTCTGTAATAGTGGGTAATCAATGACTCAAATTGTACCACCATATCGTCTTACCAGTGCTTAGGTTCTCCCTTGCTCCCTTTCCCTACTATTATTACTTAAATGATATTTACTGTACAAACTACAATAATATCACTGTAATAATTAAATGAATTGTTGTTTTCTATGAAACATTTTTTTTTTTCTTAAATGACCTTCAATAGCTCGGTTATTAGGCAGATTTTTTTTTTCTCCAATTTTAGTAGCTCTTCTGGAGGTTTCATTTTACTAAAGTAGCTCACACCTCAATTAAGGCTGTCGAGAACTGGACTAAGTAATAGTTTATGATCTATTTTAGAACTTGATCTGTCTGGAACTTGACTAAGCGCCTTTTACCCATTTTTCGTGTATATGTAGGGATAGGGCTTGTGCAAGTGCGCAGTTATAATGGTAACGACTATGAAACTGAATGTACAGATAGGAGCTGTGCTGTCTCATAGATGCATACAACTTAGCATACGGACGTATATATATACATTTAGTTCCGTGCGCGCAATGCATGTGTAATTACGGCCAACTCTGCACTCAACTCTGCTTCGGCTGCAGTGTGTGTTTGTAATGCAAAGGTTGCTCTTTACAGCGACTGGCCACCAGAATTTTGGAAATGAGCGGAACTTTCTGTGCTATATAGGGAGGTATATAACTGGTTGTGAGCCACAGCACTTATCATATGCTACCCATTCTAGTTCAGATAAGATGCAGTCCTTTAGACACAGAATAACCACCGCTTTTAAACCTCTCTGAGGACAATACTATCAAGAGTAGAGATAGGGGCGTATCTATAATGGGTGCGGGGCACTGCACACCCTGCTCCCATAGCATACTTACCTCTCCGGAGTCCCACGTCAGAGAAGGGGTCCGGCGCTTTATAAACGACTGGAAAATGCCCGCTGCTGCCATTTTCCCGGTGATCTGTGCATACTCTATAGACACTGGACGCACTCTGGTGCCCAGAGTCTATAACTCCGGTGCTGGCCGCGCACAGCTCAGTGCGCTGCCAGCCACCAGACAGAGAGGAGGGGGCCCGTGTCGGAGATTGCACACGGGCCTCCTCCTCTCTAGAAACGCCCCTGAGTACAGATCAACATTTAATACAGAGGACAACCCTTTAAAACAAATAGAAAGCATGGACAGTTGATATAGGTGAAACTACAACTGATTTATCAGAAGTAGGCTTTATGGCTCAGAGGTGAGGGAGGCCTGATAATGCCAGAACCCCTTGGCTCTTCAGTGGAGTTGTAGGGTGTCAGCCGATGAGCGGTAAAAACCCATGGGCCTATAGAGTATGAACTACGACAGTGCAGGCATTTTGAAAAAAATTAAATTTGCTGATATAACTTTGTAAAGAATTATGTAAAGAAAATTATTAACATTCATTAAAAGCACATAGTACACGATCAACTGTCAGGGACATAACATTTAATTTTCATGCCCTTTAACAACTTTTAGTAGTGGGGTAATTGTGCTGTAGAGTGACTAACATAAGGAAGAAGCTGCAATCACAATAGAAAGGAAGTTAATTAACAAGTTAAATAATTCTAAAACATAAATATTTTCAAACATATGTAGAGAATTTCTGTACCACTCAAATTATATCATGTCACCTTTAAATAATGATATCCAACAATTAATATAAAAAGTGTATTACTAAATTATAATTATTGAAGGAAACATATATTTGAGACTGATACTACTGTTGATATTCTAATTTAACCACTTAACTGACAAATTCTTGTCGTGAAAACCGCAAAGAAATTGTCCTTTTTAAAAAATAATTAATTAAGTTTCAAAGTATTTTTTTTAAATCTATTTAAATATTTTATTTATAAAAAAGTATACCTAGGGGATGTTTTGCATCCCCCTGAACTCCCCTGTCCATAGGCCCCCATTGCAATTTAACCGTCCACCCCCCATCAAAAATAGCCCCCCAGGGTCAAAAGATCCCCAGCAATAACAACCCCTACCCCCCTAGGTATATTAGGTACCTGTGGAACAGCTCCCACCCTCACCCCCAGGGAAAATGGGTGCCCAATTTAGGCCCCCCTTCCTCCCCATAAGTCACTATATATATGTTAAAAAAATCTTTAGATAACCTCACCATTGCCAGACAAAATATTTTTTATTGGCCTGCATAAACCCCCCTCTACCCTCCGAGGGCCAAAAGATGCCACCCCCCATTAACCCCCCCAGATCTAGCCCCGCCCTCTCACATTTGCAGTGGGGCGGGGCTAGACCGATCATCAGTCTCCCTTGCTGCTGCTGATTTCTGCACACACTATGTTCCCTTCCAAACACTTTTACTGTCGGAGTATGCGTCCCAGAGTGGCGTTCACACGGCATTCTGGGGTGCGATACTGGCAGTGATGTCAGTGGTCACAGATCGAGACAGAAGAAATCTGTATACACGTATACACACACACACATATATATATATATATATATATATATATATATATATATACAGTGTCGTGGCCGGCACTCCAAAATACTAGGCATACAGCCAGGGTGCACTTCCGGAAGCCCTCTGCAGACTCCTCCAATGTATACAAAAGAATGGCAGCACTCTGTGGACTTAGAAAGAATCACAGCACATCGTCTGGTAACACCAACGTTTCAGATGTTTACTACATCTTTTATCAAGGACAAATAACAAACATATAGTGCTTACCTATATACTCCCCACAATCACCCTCACACGCATCGTCAGTGGTCTCCTACGCTTCGCGGGCATGATGACGTCAGCCACAACAGGGAGCAGAGGACAACATGTGGATGCCATAGTAACCAAACAACAACAAATCAATCAGAAGTGTCTAGAACATAAAATACATCTCTGGAAAGAATAGCTGGAACAACCTACAGAAATAACTACATGTCATACAATATATAGCAAACATAATCACATGACAAAAATGCTAGTTTTGCAGCAATACCTAGACATCTGTCTTTTAAATAAACAAATTAAATCTAATGCCGCATCTCTGTTAGGGATAACTATCACTCCCACATGGGCCTATACTATATAAAGAATTCATCTAATCTGTCATAAAAAAGAAGTGTAACTGATGTATTCATTAAGACCCCGGGGAGACAAGGTATTTAACTTAAAGATCCAACGAGCCAAACGGAGCAACATATTATCACGATTACCCCCTTTAGTTAATGGAGGAACATGATCAACTAATTTATACCTAAAGGGTCGAAAGTGAATGTTTAGCCTCACAAAAGTGGCGGGCAATCGACTGGTCAATATCTTTACCCTGGATAGCTAAACGTATGGCCGATCTGTGCTGTGCTGCTCATTCTTTAAACATGCAATTGGTCTTGCCCACATAAGCAAGACCACAGGGGCACTTAATTACGTAGATAACATATCTAGCTGAGCATCTCAGCACATGATTGATAGGAATCCTAATCCCTGAATGAGGATGAGTAATATATGTCCCTGTCTCCAGATGGCTGCACGTCGTGCAACCTGTGCACCTGTAACAGCCGTTCGGTTTAGACAAAAAATGAACCGGACAGGACCGTCCGCGGTCAGTAATGTCATTATGTACCAGGGAAACCATGAGGTTACGTCCCCTTCTATAACAATTGAGTAAATTAGTGTCCTGAAAAGGTAGACTTTTATCAGTTTGCACCAAAGACCAGAATTTTTTTGATGATTGTTCAATATGTTTGCTATACTGTGAATAGGTATTCACAAAAGGGCAAATCTTCTTCATCGTATGGGCCTTTGGAATAAGGCATCTTTCTTTAGGTAAAGCCAATACTTTCTTCTTAGCAATTTCCAGGTTAGATGACAAATAACCCCTCTCTAGAAATTTGTTGAACATGATATCAATGTGTTCCTCCAGTTCACGATCATCGCTGGTAATTCTCCGTATGCGTAGAAACTGCAAAAAGGGTAAACCCTTCTTCATAGGCAGGGGATGACAACTGTGGGCGTGGAGGAAAGTATTTTGATCTGTAGGTTTCGAATATACATTAGTGACTATTTTCCCATTAATAAGATCAAAATATCCAGGTAATGTACCTTCTTTTCATCACACTCAAATGTAAATTTAATGTGCTCATCCCTCTGGTTAATGGACTCCATTTCCTTAGCAAAATTTGTTGCAGAACCTCTCCAAAATATAAGTATATCGTCTATATAATGGGTGTATAACAAAATTCTATCACTGAAAGATGGATTACAAATAATAAAATTTCTTCAGTTGAAAACATATAGGCATTAGCAAAAGCCAGAGCCACATTTGAGCCCATTGCGCAGCCCTTTAATTGTAAAAAATGTTCACCATTGAAGAAAAAAATATTTCAAAGTCAAAGTTTTTTTTGAGTAAAGTTAGAAAGAACTCCTTATCCGGGCCCTTATAATGTATATTGTTCGAAGAAGTTGCCTGACCTCATCTAGACCTTGTGAGTGTGGGATATGTATACAAACTTACCACATCAACCACGCACATTAAGAATATATCAGGTAAGTTCTCCAACCTCTGCAATTTGTGCAGCAGGTCCGTGGTGTCTATCAAAAAAGTGCTTTGATGTTTTATAGCCGGTTGCAGAAAAAAAAAGTATTTAGCAATATTCTGCATTAGTGAGTCTCTAGCCGCAATTATTGGTTGGCCAGGGGGGCATGTAGGATGTTTATGCACCTTTGTTAAAGTATATAGAATTGGAGTCTTAGGAAAATCACATTACAAGTGCTTCCAGTGTGACTTTATCAATTATGCCATCCTCGCATGCTTATGTTAAACAGTAATCAATTTCACTTTTATATTGTGCTGTAGGATCTTGATCTAATTTCTTGTATACAGTAATATCCTGCACTTGTTTGTAAATTTCATCAATATATACAGTGCGATCTTGGAGGACTATCGCCCCACCCTTATCTGCGGGCATTATTACAATGGATTCACAATCACTCAATGATTTTAATGCTTGAAATTCATCATGGGAAAGGTTTTTGGTTTTCTTAATACCCGTATTCACTGATTCAGAGACGGCTTCATCTACCATATGAATATAACTCTTAACGGAAGCATTATGTGTCTGTTGGGGTTCCGCAGTTTTATTATGAAAGAATTCATTTAATTTAAGATTGCATTTGTGTTTCCACAAATCTACCGACCACCCAAAAGGTTCAAAACTAGTGGAGAGGACATGACAGGCCTTTATTTAAGAGAGATTTCTCAGATGGAGAAAGTTTGTGGGAGGAAAGATTTATAATGAAGTCCTCCTGTTGTACCTTCTTCTCCCTCTTTCCTTGCCCACCACGACGGGTCTTGGCAAGTAGCTATTCTTTCCAGAGATGTATTTTATCTTCTAGACACTTCCGATTGACTTGATGTTGTTTGGTTACCATGGCATCCACCTGTTGTCCTCTGCTCCCTGTCGCGGCTGACGTCATCATGCCCTCGACCGGAAGCGTAGGAGACCACTGACAATGCACACGAGGGTGATTGTGGGGAGTATATAGGTAAGCACTATATGTTTGTTATTTGTCCTTGATAAAAGATGTAGTAAACATCTGAAATGTTGGAGTTACCAGACGATGTGCTGTGATTCTTTCTAAGTCCACGGAGTGCTGCCATAGAGAGAGAGAGAGAGAGACGGAGAGAGAGAGAGAATATGGAAAGCAGGCGGCACTCGGAGACTTTGTAATATCAAACAAGTAGCCCCATGACTGGGGAATTTATTGCCAACGTTTCGGGGATCAAGTCCCCTTTCTCAGGACATACTCTGAAATCGAGACAAAACGTCATCATCGTGCTGTCGGATTCTTGCGGGTTTTGGATTCTATAAAAGGTCCTGCGATCGCCGAAATTTTTCATTCCGGCTGTGGAGTGTGCACAGGGAGGGAGCTGGGATTTGTTGCTGCTGTCGCTGACCATTGGGGCTGGCTGGCTACTGTTGTCCATATAGGGGCTGGCTGGCTGTCCATATTGTCCAGGGGCTGCTCTGTCCTTCAGGGGTGCTCGTCTTCACCCACCCCCAGTGTGAAAAGAAATATGTATATATATTTTTTGTGTGTGTGTTAGCCACACCTGTCACTGTCATCGGCGTAGCTGCGCAGGGATGCTGTGCTGCTGTCTGTCAAGGGCTGCTGCCCGAAAAATAAAATAAAAAAATAATAAAAATTTTGTGTGTGTGTTAGCCACACCTGTCACTGTCATCGGCACACCTGTCACTGTCATCGGCGTAGCTGCGCAGGGGCGCTGTGCTGCTATCTGTCAAGGGCTAGTGCCCCCCAAAAAAATGAAATAAAAAAACAATTTTGTTTGTGTGCGTGTCAGCCACACCTGTCACAGTCATCGGCACACCTGTCATGACATCTTGCCTCTGTAGAGCCAGTTTTGCAGGCACAGATTAATTGCCAGCTTCTTTTATGGGGGCCCAAACAAACCAAAACATTAATACAATGATACACCCAAATAAGTACACAATGTGACAGAACTGTAAAGGAATGACAGCTTCAGGGACTATGGGGTTCATGTACCATGTACCAAGCCCCGGAGAGAGACCAATTGGACGGAGACAATTCCCAACCAATCAAGCTCCCAACAGTCACTCCACAGGGTGTTTTTGAAACAACTGGCCGGTTCTTTATCTCAATCCACCTCCTCTCTCCCGCCAAGGCCCAGCATACAGACCCCTATGTATGATATTCAGCTGTCTGAGGACAAGATTTCACTGACTGCTGTCCTTTGATTAGTGATTTGGGCAGATATTTGGATTAGATCGCTCATATTGTGTAAGCAGTAAGGTGGATCAAATACCTATGTGCAATACAGGTAGTGAATGTGTGGGTGGAACCTACATTCAACACATCCATTCACTAGGAACTGGCGAGGCCCTTTCAGCTCACATATAGCATGCCTTTAATGCGTGTAGTTGTAGATTTAATTTAATATAACTTTTTTCATTTGCTTGAGAATATTACATGTGCTGTTCTTCTAAAATGATATATTTTTCTCTTTACATTAAGTTTTCTATTAAAAGGTATTTTCTTGCATTGAATAATTAAAAAAAAAAAAAACCTTGTTTAAAACTGACACAATGTGAGCCATAAAAAAAATTAGTGTGAGAATATAACCATCTGACTATCTGCCCATAATACTAGAATAATATTTTGCAGCTTTATTCTCTGGTCCTTTAGAGGACACCTAACAGCTCAAGGAAAGGATTTTTTTTGCTTAGAAGTAAAAGAAGAGAGACCTCTGGCCAAAAACAAAATGACTTACCCTAGCCACGGACCCACTATCTGTATGTGTGTTGCCACAAACTTTGTGCATTACTCATAAAAGAACATACTTGTGAGAAGCCTCTTTGGTTTAATTTTTTGGTTGATAAATCAAACAACAAGGTGCACAACTTGCAATGCTATTTTAAAAACCTTGGGCAGTATTACAAAAGGTTTGCATACACATTTTACTGCCAAGCATAAAATAAAATTACGACCAAAAGAGGCCATGGTCATACCAAGTTCAAGTCAAATGAATATTGATGAAGGTCCACCTATGAAACGAAAAAGTTATTATTATTTTGGGCTTTCAGAAAATACATCATTAAATACAACTTTAGCACTAATGGCAGTTTTAGTCAGACTGGTGCTCAACAATTTCCTACATCACAGGATTTAAGGCATTTATTGATTGCTAAAGGGTATGCTGACTTACCTTTCATCCAGACTGCCATATTAAATATTGTTGTGAATTATCCCCTAAATATCAAATGAAAAGTCAGGAAAACGTGAACTGTGTGGGGTCCTGAGGACCGAGTTTGAGAACCTCTGGTCTAGTGCACGGCCTTCACTTTGCAGTATGTGATGTTCTCTACAAAAAGGATGTTACTGAACATTCACAATCTACAAAGCCCGCTTCATCCATACCAATGGCTGATCTGTCCTCTTTTGTAGATGACGTCAATGATGATGATGATCATCATGTAACGCTGCCTAATATCATATATAGGCAGGAGTCTGACACAAACTCTGATTGGATCCCTCCCATGGCACAATGAGAAGAGAAACCCATAGGCTTCTATTGGGCAAAGCCATTTATAGATGGCGTTACCTACCAAGCTCTGGAAAGTAACGCATTCCCGAGCTTGGTAGTGATGGGGAATGCGGCCATAACTCAATGGCAGTTTTCTGTTTTAATTTTCCCTTTAGTACATCCCACCCTATATACAGTATATTCTGGAGGTGTTTATTTTTCCATTTACTACCCAGCTGATAAGTTGTTAACACATTTGTGATGCCTGCCACATTGGTTGCTACATATTGTGATGCCCGTTACAGTGATAGATCATGTGACTGTATATGCCATGGTAATTATAAGATACTTAGCATGTGTTAATCATTATTAGCAACTTGAATAAAAACAAATTAATAAACATGTGTCTTCTTACAAGTATCTCACCTCATTTTTAGAGGGGATTTAAGTGACTGAATAGAATTTTGGACTCATACTATGTATCCGTCAATAATTCAGAAAATAGATGTTTTCACTTAAATCTCACGACAGGTGAATCATATAACTTTTGGAAAGAACAGATGTCTCAAATCACATTTCATTAGTACATAAAACATATTATGCTCTACTGAAACTAGTACAGTCACAAAATGCTTACAAAAATGCAGTAAGTATATAACAATTGAATGCAAACTAAAAAGTACAGCACTGTAAACAAAAAGGAGAAGAGGTTTAATTTAAAGAAAATTAAATTCTGCCAGTTTTCCAACATGCTTAGAAGCAGATAACTGAACAGATACTATGCAATTCAGATATCGGAGATGGAACGTTGACAGGATGTAACTGGAAGCCACCGGGGAGATTTCTGTAATGTACATTCTACAAAAGTCATCTCAGACATTTAGAGATTCTGCTTGGGTCTAAGATGTAAATGCACATGTGTGAATAAAGTTAGTTCAGGTCCTTAGTACATTTTGCTTTGTTCCCTCTTGTTCACAGATGTTTGTAAAATGAAGACATTAGGTTAAATAGGCCTGAGAGATAAAATATTATAATATGAATATAAATATAAGCACGATCACTATCATGCTTGGTTGCAGTCAAACAGAAGTACCCTTCTCTTGCTTACAGTACCTTTACTGACGCTTCACTGGTAGATTGCTACTACTGTAGTTTTATTATCCACACAAAATAAGGAGCTTCACACTTTGCAAAATCCTATAGCTGTCTCACACTTCCTCACTTTGTTAGGCGCTCACTTCGGTAACTAAGTTACCTTGTGCCTGTCTATTCCAGATTCACACTTACATCTCCCCATTCTCTTGGAACTCTTATGTTTACACAGCAGATGTTCTACTTTCTCAGGTCACTGAGGGTCATTTACTAACCACAGAAATTCCAGACATGCATTTCTCCTCTTTCTGTGCAAATGCCTCTAAATAATGGACATGGAGGAAACAGTAAAAACATCACTCCAAATTCCACCCTACTTTCACTGTAGGAACACCCCTTAATTGAATTACGGTAAACTTTTCAGTCTCCTAAAATACTGCTTATGCTGGCACACACTTGTCGATAAATTGTTAGTTCGACCAATGAACGATATATTGTGAGTGCATTGATGGGTGTGTATACCCGATCTGTCTGTGAATTACGTCGTTTACAGGCACTGCTGACATTGACATCACAACTGGACAGGCAAATTTAAATGCCAGCCCAGTTGTGATGTTATTTATTATTTATTTATTAACAGTTTCTTATATAGCGCAGCATATTCCATTGTGCTTTACAATTTTAAACCAGAGAGAGAAGGATACCGCACAGGACCAAAACAAATACTCATAGATTTGATACCAACAATCTTATACCCATTTATAATAGCTCATCAGTCATTGGTGATGGTGCTCCCAAAGCCCAAAATATGCCATAAAACACAAAACAAGAAAAAATCTCTATTGTAAAATATCACTTTTAATATATGCAATTTTAATTGAAAAATGCCCCTTTATTGTACAAAATAATGTAGCATATAACACAAGTAACTATACAGTATATATGATTACCAGTTATTTATATAGCGCACACATATTCCGCAGCGCTTTACAGAGAATACCTTACCATTCACTTCAGTCCCTGCCCCAGTGTAGCTTACACTCTATGTTCCCTATTACATGCTCACACACACACACACTAGGGGCAATTTGTGTTGGAAGCCAATTAACCTACCAGTATATTTTTGGAGTGTGGGAGGAAACCGGAGTACCTGGAGAAAACCCATGCAAGCACAGGGAGAATATACAAACTCCACACAGTTAGGGTCGTATTGGGAATTGAACCCATGACCTCAGTGCTGTGAGGCAGGAACGCTAACCATTACACCGTCTGTGCTGCCCACATATATATCTCCTAGTGTATGGTATGGTGAAAATATTATATAAAGGGTAGGTGTTCCCCTATGTCACTATATTAATTTTAAGGTATCATACTGTATCAATATTCATGTGTAGAGAGACAGGTATCCTAATAACCCTAATAGTTTGTCAGATAAAAATAAATTATTTTTATATGTTTACTGACTCTCCAAGCCACTAACTGTGTGTAAATGCAATTGTGCAAACAATGTGCTATATAGACACTCTGCTGTGTTACCAATCCATCCCAATCCACCTCCTATGTTTCTAACCTACAGCACCTGGTATTCCCAGGTGTTCTCCCATCCAGGTACTGGCCAGGCCCTTTAATGCATAGCTTCCAAGATCAGACATTGGGCATATCCAGTATGGTATGGTTGTACATATGTCTCCCCAAATGGGGGAATGTGAATGCTCGGGTATACACAAAGATGTTTGTAGGACTACCTTATGTGAGGAATCCACTTTATTTAATAATGCACAGTTCAACATAGTATTGCATAGGTGTGCTTTAATTGTTCAGAAATATGTATTGCATTCCAGCACCAGCGTGCGTTTTGGTGGCTGGTTTACAAAAATTTAACGTAACGTTGTATGCTAACTACACATCAACTATTTAATTTAACTCAAAGCCTATTTGACTGTATAAATAGCACATATCCACTGTGTCAAACAGCCATCAGGCAGTTTATATATTAGACCAACACGGTGCCAATCTGCACCCACTGTATAAGCCTTTTTCAGCAATTCAACTGTGGCTCAGCGCTTCTCTGTATAACTGATACAATTAAGTATTGACATATATATTACAGGCCTGAGAAGCAAAACAAACAATCTAAAAACAACCTGCGCCCAAAGGAACTGCAGCTCAGTCCACACCCAGGAGCACCACTCCTTCAAATATAACAGAAAAAAGACATATGAGTGGTCCAAAGAGCGCTGTCCCTCACAGATCTCGTCTTCTCTTATTCGTTCTTGAATAGTGTACTGATCTCAAATGAGGAGAATAAATTATATGCAATTATATTGCAATGATGAATCAATTTTTTCCAATGGTCAGTGATGAGTCTAGAAACCACTCACCTAAACTAGGTGAGATGCATTCATAAAAAGTTATCTTTTGGATCCTCTAATCTGGTCAGAAATGAATAGACACTTTCCAGCATTTATTCCCCTCTGGGAATGGACCCACCTGGGATTAGGTATAGATGTTCCCCAAAAGGTATCTTTTCCAACCAGGACTGGTTAGACCTCCATCCCTGAAGATAATGACCTTATGGAAACTTCCGGAAAAAAGGATAATCCAACTCCAAGGAGATAAAATTTCACTTTTTAATCCAAAAATAAAAGATATATATAAAAATATACCGTCCTTAGGTTACACACAACCCAATATAGGTCACAAAAACAAGGACATGCACAAGAAACATATAAAAATGGTATATAAAAATTCCAGTCCCAAATGGGTATCCCTGTGAATAAGGAGATATATTACCAACCAAGCAGAAACCACTCCATTAGGAATGGTGTGGAATCCTGGATTGGGTGCACAAGAGTGTGAAAAGTGCAGAGGTAAATTCCAATTCAACCGGGAGTGACCCCTAAATTCTCCACCAACGCGTTTCTGACTTTAAAGTCCTTCCTCAGGGTGTACTGGGACTAACAACCCTACAATTATTTATACCCCTCAGCATATATCCAGAGGAGGGCTTGATGATGAATGAATAATCGGCAATAACTAAAACATGGCACAGTACTGATGCAATAAATATATACAGAAAACATGATAATCCTAAATAAAAACCCTATTGCTATGAACTAACTCCAAATACATATATCCATATATGTCAAACAATGATAATAAGACCAAACATAAGAATAAAACATCCGGAATATATAGATCCAGTTCGCTTTTTAGAAAAAGTGCCCTGGACACTCAAGTCAGCAGTGCGGATTGGTGCCATCCTTTCCGGACGTCAGCCGCCACGTGCATCAGGAACCAAAACGACTTTCGGTCTGCGGCTCTTAGTGATGTGTAGTACTTCTGGCGTTTGGAGCGCAGCCCGGAAGACTTGAAACAATGCGTCTCAGCTGACAAATCTGGCAATGCTTCCTCTAGTGTTCTTATGTACTCCATGTTAAAGAAGACAAAAAGGCTTCCATGGTATAATATAGAGCCCATCATAATCGTAAGAGGATGCCAAAATTCAACGGACATGAAATATAAAAAAACAAGGCATGAATAAAACAGGTTAAAAAACAGATTAAACAAATTAAAAACCTATCACAAAAAACAATATTTATAAATAAAAAGTAAACCAATCTCCATATCCTTAGGATACATGATAGAAACCTACAGAAACCATTTGGTTTCAAAATCGACATTAAGTCCTCTTGGTGTCAATGTTTTTATTGAATATATCATTTCCATTTCCATTTGAGCCAGTTTAACATCTCTATCATTCACCTGACAGTTGAGTTTAACAGTTTTAATGGCACTGAAAGAGACTAGATGTTTAATATCACAATGATGTTGTGACTTGAAGTGTAACAAAACATTATTTTGTTTCTAAGCAATGCTTAATATTTCCAACGTGCTCAGCCAGTCTTATTTTTAACATTCTTGAGGTCCTCCCCACATACTGACTGCCACATGAGCACTCCAAAAGATACACACAATATTTAGTATTGCATGCCATGAAATCTTTGATTTCAAAAGTTTCGCCTGTGTGTGCAGACTTAAAATGTGTGATTTTACTGCTAGTGGATTTACATATCTTACACATACTGCAAGTACCACAGCGGTAAAACTCTTTTGATTTAATATTACCAACTGGGGGCTTGACAATAGCACTCCTCACTAGATGATCCTTAATACTTCGTGCTCTACGACATACAAATCTGGGATGCAGCTCTATATGAATATCACAACAAAAGAGAAAAAAGAATCCCCATAATAGTGCACGCTTTTCTTGCCAGTATCAACTAAAATATAACTTTTATTAAATAGTTTTTTAAATATCCACTGGAGTGGTAACTTTAAAAACACAACAAAATATCTAAAAAAGAAAAACAAAATTAAAATAGTATGTTTGATACAATCTAGTGCTCAGTCATATGTGTCCTATCCATAAATACTCAATGGTATACCAAATGTTGACCTGTAAAGGTGCCTGATGATAAATATGATAAATATATATGGGCAACCTTATACACTTATGTCCCTTAGTGTGATAAGACTATATTCCTGTATATATGGAGTGCAGAAAATATATAATCACACTATCTGGCTATAACGGACATCTCTCCTACAATATAGTCTTGGCTGTGGATAGGGAATATGTATCTTCCACAACTGCTGTGCACTCTATACATCTGTTACCATAAATTACAATGGCACTGAGTATACTGACATCACTTATCATATAATCGTGACTGTGTCCATATCATGGTAGCGCTGCCAACTCAGACAATATGAGTATTCTATTATACAAAACGCTCCCAGGTTGGTATAGCTAATATACTAAATAAAGCTGCCGCATGCTCTGGCAGTACGGGCGGCTATAATATGAAACGCTTGAATATGTAACAAAATGTCAATGTAATCCTATGTCCTGCACAGTGCACTCGTTACGGAGGCTACGAGTGGAGCGGAAAGCCGCACGGCGCTGCAGAGTCAGTGCGGGCTCTAGCTGATAGCCGCCCACGCTGCCAGAACACGCGGCAGCTTTATACTATATACTAGATATACAAACCTGGGAGTGTTTCATATTATAGCCGCCCGTACTGCCAGAGCATGTGGCAGCTTTATTTAGTATATTAGCTATACCAACCTGGGAGCGTTTTGTATAATAGAATACTCATATTGTCTGAGTTGGCAGCGCTACCATGATATGGACACAGTCACGATTATATGATAAGTGATGTCAGTATACTCAGTGCCATTGTAATTTATGGTAACAGATGTATAGAGTGCACAGCAGTTGTGGAAGATATATATTCCCTATCCACAGCCAAGACTATATTGTAGGAGAGATGTCCGTTATAGCCAGATAGTGTGATTATATATTTTCTGCACTCCATATATACAGGAATATAGTCTTATCACACTAAGGGACATAGGTGTATAAGGTTGCCCATATCTATTTATCATATTTATCATCAGGCACCTTTACAGGTCAACATTTGGTATACCATTGAGTATTTATGGATAGGACACATATGACTGAGCACTAGATTGTATCAATCGTACTATTTAAATTTTGTTTTTCTTTTTTAGATATTTTGTTGTGTTTTTAAAGTTACCACTCCAGTGGATATTTAAAAAACTATTTAATAAAAGTTATATTTTAGTTGATACTGGCAAGAAAAGCGTGCACTATTATGGGGATTCTTTTTTCTCTTTTGTTGTGATATTTGAATATTCATCCCTGAGTAGCACCCCTGTGTGATAAATAGTATTCTACTACACATAGATTATTAACAGGGTATTTCTGCATGGATATTAGCCTTGGTGCGACCCGTTACTCCATTTCCCTTCTCCTGGTTGTTTAAATGCAGCTCTATATGGTCTTTTAATAAAGGATCCATAGTTAGTATATTCCAATGTTTAGACACCATTTTCTCCAACTGTCTATACTGACTATTACATTTGGTTATAAACGTGATTTTGGGTTTCTTTTCTTAACATCCATATTTCTAGTTTTCGCTATAGCTTGTTCTCTATTAAGACCAGCACCCTTTTGTCTTGCACTATCTACTACCTGGCTATCATATCCCTTGGTCAGAAATTGTTTCTCCAATAGGTCTGCTTGTATGTCATAAATGGCCTTTTCCGTACAATTACGTCTAACCTGTTGAAACTGACTATTAGGAATACTTTTAAGCCAGTTATAATGATGATTGCTGTCGTATTTTATAAAGGAATTGCAATCAGTCGGCTTGACGTAATTCTTGGTTTTTATACACTTATCCTCAATCTAAAGTGTAAGGTCTAAAAAATCCACAGTTTCCTCACTGACATTAAATGTCAGCACTATATTGGATGTGTTGTTATTTAAATGCTGACAAAAATGAGAAGCAGTTCCATGGTGGCACAGTGCCCATACTAGGCATATATACGATCACAGGGTTAAATCTACTTTGGGTCCGGTCCGTGCACTGGCCAAACTTCCAGGGTGAGAGGACACGCGTTTCGCCACATGGTGGCTTGTTCACCTGTCCATTGCCACTTCTTGTGTACATTAGGTCTTTTAAGCTAAGTTTTTTCCTCATTACGATATGGCTGGTAGGCATTCCCTCTGACGCTATTGGAGAAACTGTGGGGTCTGCCCCTATGTCCCGCAATTATTGCAATTGAATGAGGTTTGGATACACAGGCTTTTGCAGCAGATCAACTGTGGCTCAGCGCTTCTCTGTATAACTGATACAATTAAGTATTGACCTATATATACAGGCCAGAGAAGCAGTTCCATGGTGGCACAGTGCCCATACTAGGCTTATACAGTGGGTGCAGATTGGCACCATGTTGGTCTAATATATAAACTGCCTGATGGCTGTTTTGACACAGTGGATATGTGCTATTTATACAGTCAAATAGGATTTTAGTTAAATTAAATAGTTGATGTATAATTTGCATACAATGTTACGTAAAATTTTTGTAAACCAGCCACCAAAACGCACGCTGGTGCTGGAATGTAATACATGACAGTAAATGTGTGACAATTTATTTCTGAACAATTAAAGTACACCTATGCAATACTTTGTTGAACTGTGCATTATTAAATAAAGTGGATTCCTCACATAAGATAGTCCTACAAACATCTTTGCACTGTGTATACCCGGGCATTCCCACTCCCCCATTTGGGCAGACATACGTACAACCATACCATACTGGATATGCCCAATCTCGTCTGATCTTGGAAGCTATGCAGTAAAGGGCCTGGCCAGTACCTGGATGGGAGAACACCTGGGAATACCAGGTGCTGTAGGTTAGAAACATAGGAAGTGGCTTGGAAAGTCAGTAAATCATATAAAAATTATTTATTTTTATCTGACACACTATTAGGGTCATTAGGGTACCTGTCTCTCTACAGATGAATATTGATACAGTATGATACCTTAACATATATATAATAATAATAATAATATAGTGACATAGGGGAACACTTACCCTTTATATAATATTTTCGCCATATCATACACTAGGAGATATATATACTGTATAGTTACTTGTGATATATGCTACATTATTTTGTTCAATAAAGGGACATTTTTCAATTTTAATTACATATATTAAAAGTGATATTTTACAATAGAGAATTTAATGTGGATATCCACCTCAAGAGTGCCCCAGCAATGAGGCCTTCTTTTTTCTTGTTTTGTGCTTTACAATTTGAATCAACATTAATAGAACAACACTGGGTTGTAAAAGACAGACATAAAGGTAAGAGGGCCCTGCTCGCAAGCTTACAATTTATAGGGACTTAGGTGTTGATACACAAGGATAGGTGCTACATATTACAAATTGGTCCAGCCTGATTGCAGAGGTTCTTGATGAGCTGTATGATCCAGTCACACTGGAAAGTTGGCCTAGGGTCAGGAGGATGTGAAATTGAAGAGAGAGAAAATGTGATCTGTGTAAACTATAAGAAGGGAGTTAGATAGGGAAGCTATAAAGGTTATATGGGCATTTCTGGAATCTGATAAGCTTGTCTGAAGAGGTGAGTTTTCAGAGAACGCTTAAATGTTTGGAGAGTAGTGGAAAGTCTTATGGTGCATGGGAGGGCATTCCACAGGGTGGGTGCAGCCCGAAAAAAGTCCTGTAAACATGCATGAGAACAAGTAATGCGCGACAAGTAATGCGCGGGGATGAGAGACGCAGAACTTGTGCAGAGCGGAGATGTCAGGTTGGAAGATATTTTGAGATAAGTGAAGAGATGTTTGTTGGAGTGGTTTGGTTAATGGCTTTATGAGTGAGTGTAAGTGTTATATTGAATACGGTAGAAGACCGGCAGCCAATGGAGGGACTGACAGAGTGGATCAGCAGACACTAAACGTTTGGCGAGAAAGATCAGCTTTGCATTCAAAATGGATTGTAGCGGCAAGAGTCTGTTTTTGGGAAGACCAGTAAGGAGACTATTGCAATAGTCAAAGTGGGAAATAATGAGTGCATGTATTAGAGTTTTTGCAGTGTCTTGTGTAAGATAAGGTCGAATTTTGACTATGTTTTTTAGATGTATGTAACAGGATTTAGAGACAAATTGAATGTGGGGAACAGAAGACAGTTCAGAGTCAACGCAGCGAGCTTGTGGGGTGGGGTTGATTGTCGAGTTGTCAACAGTAATAGAGATATCAGGTTGGTAACTACTATTGGCCAGTGGAAATATAATTAGTTCTGTTTTGGATATATTAAGTTTGAGGTGGCGAGATGACATCCAAGATGAAAAGACATTCAGTGATACGGACCAGCACGGATGGTGACAAATCTGGGGAGGATAGGTAGATTTGAGTATTATACGTGTACAGATGATACTGAAATCCAAAAGAGCTGATTAGTTTGCCAAGAGAGTTGGTATAGATTAAGAAAAGCAGGGGATCCAAGACTGAGCCTTGCGGTACTCCAACTGATAGATGGAGCGAAGTTGAGGTAGAATCAGAAAAGTGAATAGTGAAAGAGCGATTAGATAGGTAGGATGAGAACCAAAAAGGGCTGTGTCTTGAAGACCTAGGGATTGTAGTGTTTGTATGAGAAGAGAGTGATCAACGGTGTCAAAGGCAGCAGAGAGATCTAGAAGGATTAGAAGTGAGTAATGGCCTTTAGCCTTGGCAGTGACCAGATCATTTACTACCTTAGTCAGTGCTGTCTCTGTGGAATAATGGGAATGAAAGCCTGATTGAAGTGGGTCCAATAAGTTGTGGGTGTTAAGAAAGTGTGTGGGGCGAGTGTAGGCAAGTCTGATGTCAAGCCAGATTGATTGAGCGGCCAATTGGTAAGTGTGTATAGCTTACCAATTGGCCACTCAGACAGTGAATCGGTCTGCTGAAGACCAGCGCTCCGTGTTAGCTGCTGATCTCATGCCGGCCCTACAAGTAATAATCAGTGGCGGGGGTGCAGCTGCACCGAGGTGACAACATCCGAGGGGGTGACACCAAAATAGCAGAGCTGCTCTGCTATTTTTCTATCAGCCCTTGGATGGTGTCACCAAGCAGCGATGCAGCGGTGATAGATGACATGCCCTGAGCAAGCCCCCATGTCTTACATGCGGTCACACCTACCTCCAAAATATCACACATCAGGGGGTGGGGTCTAGGTGCCGTACTGGGTGTCACTACCCATAGTGATGCCACTCTTAATAATTCACACAAAGCTTCTCAGTGATTTTATAAGTAACATCTCTGCAGCCTGTAGAGCTGCGCAGAGCATCCTTAGGACATTCCTGGCAGTGCTTTACTTTCTACAGTTTGAGGCCCCCCTAGATGTGACGTCATGATGGTTTTAGGGGGCATGTCATGACCCCCCCATACACACGCACACCATGTTGTGGCACACAGAAGTAAAGAAAAAAAACAGTGGCAGAGTACATCTGCTGATTAACTAGAGAGCTGCCAATCACTATTACAAACCGTTGTAGGGAGACCCGATCCAAGACACACAGTGCCCCCCTTGTATGCCACAGTTACCTCCCAATATGTCCCATGGGGGCCCGTCTGTATGTCACACAGTCCCACCATCAATATTTGCCACAGTTACCCCCAATATGCCCCACAGTACCCCCGCCCGTATGTCACACAGTCCCTCAATATGTGCCACATTTCCTCTCCAATATGCGCCATAGTGCTACTAAGTATACTCACCTCCCATTTTCCAGCTCTTCTCTTAAATCCTTCTAGGCCTCCGGCTGAGTGCAGAGCAGCTCCCGAGCCCCCTCTTTAGTGTCATGGATGTGATGTGTCACATGGCGACGAGAAGGGGACTCGTTAGTCGCTCTGCGCTGTATGCACTGCGCATACAGAACACAGAGCCACTTCAGCTGGGCAGCTCCCATCCAGGAGCAGTTGCCATTGTGCACCTGCTAACACAATTGTAGAGTCAGGGCAGCAATGGAGGTGGAAATTCCGCTCCATTCTGGCCCACTTGTGCAGCTAGCCCTTTGCAGTGCCTTATGTCCATGCCCTCGCTACTGTTTCAGTGCTGTCTTATAGTATCTGCTTTTGGAAACTTTGGGGTACCTGCTGTAAAGTTTGCTCTCAATTTAAATTTAGATAAATGTATGACCCAAGATGGGTACTGACAGTGTTTAGAGTTCGGTCCATCCTGTTAGCAGAAGCACTGAGAAGTGGTGGATGTCTTATCCTATATTTGTACATGTGTGTAACTAATTAGACTTCTGAATTTTGCTTATAAACCCACGGCATTTCAACCCTGGTCACAAGAAGGATTACAGTAAATACCCTGCTCGTGAAACAGTGTGAATGGGTAACCCGTGTCGATGTGACCCAGGTCCCGTTCTCTGCCAAATAAATCAGTTTATTTATCAGTTTAATTATTAGTTTTAAATCTGTAAAATAACTTTGCTTCAATTTAGATTTGTTTTATTTATTTTTAAGTGCTAGGTAGAATCTTATACTTTAGGAAAAGATATATGTGCATCTGAAATATTTAGAGGTTAACATATGAAATTGCCAATGAATAAAAGCAATCACGAGGAAAGAATTATTAATGTAAGAAAAACAAAATAAACACTTTCTAAAAAAAAAAAATCTAAATCAGAATTAGGATCCTATTTATCAACCTTTTTTCCTGATAATTACACTATGTAATACATTTTATTTTTGGTTTGTCCTTGTGTTTGAAGTGTTAATTCGTAACTGCCTATACCACAAGAGTATAGAAAATGCCAATTATTCCCCACAAACTATGCTTTGTTGACCTGGTCAGAGATATTTTGAAATGTTCCTAATTTTCAGGACATACTGGTTCTTCAGTGCGGTTGCAATGCTGAAGCTGCAGAGCAGTCCAACTCTGCCAGAGGGGAGCCCAATAACACTGACTGTACTACCAAATGTTGCTTCATATTGCCGGAAATGGTGATCAGCTGTCTTCAAAATGGTGGGATTCCTAATGGGTCTCCAAGGTGGTTTTACCAAGTTTCCCTGCTTTCTTTGCCTTTGGGACAGCAGGGACACCAAAGCGCACTACAACAGACGACACTGGCCACAGCAGACAGAGGGCCTGATTCAGACCCATTCGCTAGATCCGTTTGCTCACTCCCAGCATATGGAAATTCGGCTAAGTGACATCAAGGCAGGCGATCGCAGGTCATAAGTACACCCACTATGACTTGGCGAGCGATCACTTTGTGTTTGTAGAAGCCCACCAGCCTGTCTTAAGACGCCTACTTCCGTACGTCATCTCCCGGAAGTATATGAAAATATTGGTACATTGAGCACTATCGGATGCGATCGCAGCGCTTGAGATTGACTATACCCTTCCGCAAGCACTGCGAGCACTTCAGTGTATATTTCAACCAAGTGACATGTCCTATGACGCTGGCAGTTAATTATGCACGCCTCTGAAACGGCGTTAGGATTCTCATGCATGCCTGCGTTCACACCTCCACTTCCCCGTTTCCAATGGCCTGCCCCTGTTACCACCCACAAACGGCTTGATCTGTCACTCATTCAGCTGGGCTGTCTATGTTTGGCGAGCGAGTGTTTCCCCATCGCTCGTACTAGTTCACGCACACGCAATACGATGCATAAGCATGCGCACATTGAAAAACCTCTCGCTAGCGAGCAGGTCTGAATCAGGCCCAGAGTTCTGTGTGGGTGTGAATAACGTGAAGTGGGAACCACTGGTGGACTCCAGGAAGGTGCTGATGCCTCCACTACACATCAAGTTGGGCCTTATGAAACTATTTTGTTAGAGCTCTAGATAAGTATTCGGCAGCCTTCAAGTACCTTCAAGACTTTGTTCCTAAGCTGTTTGAGGTAAAGGTCAAAGCCGTTGTTTTTGTGGGAAGACGTATTAAGAAGATCCTGCAGTTCAAGGAATTCCCAAAGATGCTCGCTCAGAAGGAGGAAGCTGCTTGGATCAGCTTTATCGTAGTGGTTCAGGGCTTCCTGGGCAATCACAAGGCCAAATACTATGTGGAGTTGTTTGATACTTTGGTAAATAACTTTGGCACAATGTGGTGCAGGATGTTTCTCAAAGTCCATAGCCTTGATACTCATCTTTTGATATTCAAGGAGAACATGAAGGGGTACTCAGAGGAGCAAGGCAAGTGCTTCCACTAGGATATACTGGAATTTGAACGCCGCTACCAAGGACAGTATAATGAGAACATTAATGGGAGACTACATCTGGGGGCTGATTCATGAAAGTGATGTAGTGTATAATTCTAATTCTTTTGTGGTCATGCGTAGGAAGTGTTAGTATCTGCCTACTGGCACATCTAAAAAAAATAAAAATAAACAGTGGGGATGAATATTAAAACATACTGTAAATAAATAGAAAGGAAATACTTCTTGTAAATAAAACGTTGCATAGGAGGGATTATCCACATGTAAAAAGATAAAACATACAGTAGGACAAATATAGTGTCAGTTTAAAAAGTCACAATTTAATGAAATAGCAGGTAAAAACTTGTAGACCATGAAATTGGTAAATAGAATGATAACCACGTGTACAAAAATGCAAATAGATGACTATGGCTCAGTAAGACATGGCTCATCCCCACTGTTTATTTATTTATTTTTTCTGAAAGATGCACCAGGAGGCAGATACTAATACTTCCTACACATTCTAATACTACTATTCAGATGATTCAGGGTTTCCCCTAGTATCTGCACCCTGGCTGCATCTTTGGTTGTGCTAGGACGACCAGCACTTTACATTTTATCTTTTGTCGTTATGTTTGTACAACTTTATATGTTAATTTTATTACATACGTTGATTTTCCTCACATTGTGTATAAGAAAATGCAAATTCGCCCTTTTCTCATCTGAATTACAGTAGGTACATTTTAAAGTATAAAATATCCTGGTCACAAAAGCAAATTTTAAGGGAAATAAATACTATTTTCTATAATTTTGAGATATAAGAGACAGCACTTACTACTCAAGGACAAAACATTTGTTACATACTGTTATGTAGATAATTTAAGTTTGTGGCTATTGAAGAATAACATAATGCAGGAGATACTGTATCCATTGCTTAAAGTGGTCCTATTCGGTGCCCCCTGCAGACTATAAATATATAAATTTGTGCCCTCCTTTTTTTGCAATAAAGGGACAGTGTGCGCCGCAAAAGGGGGCAGGTCTCAAAAGAAAGGGGCATGACCACACAATAGTATTACCAATTCAAATGACGACACACAGCAGCACAATCTTAGTCACATTACACCACATAGTAGTGTCCCTTATACATGTTATGACACACAGTAGTTCCCCTTTTACACAATGCCCATATTAGTGCCCCTTATACACAATACCTACAGTAAAGCCCCTAATACACATAGGACCTCATTCAGAACCGCTCGCAAAATGCGAGCGCTCGCTCTGAATGAGGGCGGCCACTTCACATTTTAAATCCGGCCTCCTGGCCGCTCGCTAAGCTGTGGGTGACCACCCACAGCTTTAGCGAGTGACCAGGTTGATGGTCGAGACCATCGGGGCTTGCGACGAGACCCTTGTGGTAGGGTCTCGTCTGCCGCAAGCCACAGTGAGCTTTCGGCTCTAATAGAGTCGGAAGCTCACCACTGACATCATGAGTGATGTCAGTGGGGCTGCCCCCAAATGGCAGGCGTTCCTTCGGGAATGCCTCCGTTTGGCCAGCCACCCCCCCACCCAGCCTACAAAATGGTGCGAGCACAGCCGCCCCTTTTGTAGTGAGCCCCAGAGCGAGAGAATTTCTCGTGTGCAGGGCCTCAACATCGACCCGCTTGCGAGCGGGTCTGAATGAGGCCCAGAATGCTCACAGTAGCAGTGCCCCTTATACAATGCCCACAGCAGTAGTGCTCCTTACACATCATGCCCACAGCAGTAGTGCCCCTTATGCAATAGCCACTGTAGTGGTGCCCCTTATGCAGTGCCCCCCAGTAGTGGTGCCCCTTATGCAGTGAGCCCATTAGTAGTTCCCCTTATGCAGATCCCACAGTAGTGGTGTCCCTTATGCAGTGCCCCAGTAGTAGTGCCTCCAAGAGTGGTGCCCCTTATGCAGTGCCCCCTATGCAATGCCCCCATTAGTAGTTCCTCCAGTAGTAGTGCCCCTATTAGTAGTGTCCCCAGTAGTAATGCCACCATTAGTAGTGCCCCCAGTAGTAATGCTCCCAGTAGTAATGCCCCAATTAGTAATGCCCCCAGTAGTAGTGCCCCCAGTAGTAATTCCCCCATTAGTAGGGCTCCCAGTAGTAGTGCCCCTATTAGTACTGCCCCAGTAGTAGTGCCCCTTACAGAAAAAGAAACACAGAATACTTACCTTAAGTCCCACTCATGCATCTGCTGCCGTCCAACTACTCCTCTGAACAATGGGAGAGACGTCATGATGTCTCTCACTTTGACCATTGCTGGAGCTGGAAGGCGGAGCTCAGGAGTAAACTCCAGCCTCCGGCTGCCGCTGTAGAGAAGGATCCGGGTGCCCGCTGGTAACAAAATCTCATTCGGTGCCCAGAAAATGGAGTAAGCAGCGGTGACACCTCTACAACCCCGGTACCTCCCTGCGGCGTAGGGCTGGCTGAGCGACTTGCCGGGTATGGTGGGCTGGAGGAGGCAGAACTCATTCTGCCTCCAAATGGAACTGACAGAATATAATTTCGCCCCGTTCTGTCCCACTTTAGCCCCTGACTGTATCAAAGATATCTCCTGCGTTAGGCTAACAAACGCTGAAGAACATGGTCTACATTATTCTTATTGAGGACTGCAGTATAGCCCAATTTACAGATCTCTAAAAAGCTTAGCTGTATAGAGCTTGGTCCATTTGCTAATGCATCAATATCTTCTGATGGTGATAGCCACTCTTTCCCTATGGAGGTCTCCTGATTACTCCCTGGCAGCCTCCATGCTGCTACCTGGACAGTTTATACAAAATGATGCTGTGCATGCGCTGTGTCAGAACGGGTTGGGTACGGGATTACGGCACTTGGGATCCCGTCGGTCAGAATCCTGACAGGGTTAGGATACCGACCAGGACCGGATTAAGGCTTGTGGGGGCCATGGGGAAACTAAGTTGTGGGGGCCTCCAACAAGCAACACTGAGTCTGGCCCCCCCTCTACCCTGCCACATGGAACCTACCCCTCCTGGTTACTTATTTTCTGGCTCTGTGTTGTGAATGCAGCAGCACAGTCAGCGCTGCTGCATAGAGCTCAGAGCTGCTACTGTGTCCCAACATCAGTGATCAGCGTCAGACATGATGTGTCATGTCACGTGACACTGATGGGGGGGGACTCGGGAGCCACTCTGCGCTCTATGCGGCAGCGCTGACTGTGCTGCTGCAGTCACAACACAGAGCCACGGCAGCTCAGCCCCCATCTGGGAACAGGTGCCACTGGACACCGACCCTATGTGGGCAGGGGCAAATATAGGATATTCTGGTTTTTTTAGCTTATATGTGTATATATATATATATATATATATATATACTAACACACACTCATACAGAATACGCACACATACATATACACTAACACATATACATGCACAGTATACACACACTAGCACATATATATATATATATATATATATATATATATATACACACACACACACTAACACATATATACATATTAACACGTATTTACACACTAACACATACATACATTATATATACACACTAACACATATATAAACACTAACACAGACAGTATACACACACTAACACATACTGTATATACAATAACACATATATACACACGAACAAATACATACAAATATATATACAGTAACACACATACACATATATACACACTAACACATATGCAGTATACACACACTGTCTATACAATAACATATATACACAAACACATACATAAAACAAAATATATGTAAAAGCGGTGCTTTAAATATATATCACAAACCGCAATCTGTACTCAGCAATATTGTGCATATTTAATAAATAGAAAACACATATTTACAACACATGAAAAATTATACGTCACTAAAATATACATACTGGTATATAATTATAAAACAAATAACATTGGATATTCAAGTTATCATACAAATGCTGTAGATACACACTCTTTAAGATTCAATATAGCAAAATGCCAGTGTTGATACAATTGGCCTCATTCAGTTGTTACACTAGAAGGTTTTCTAGTTGAAGACACCAACTAGCAATTAGCCAGAGGAGATGAAAGTTCCAATAATATAAATCTGTATCGAGTGTAGCAAAGATCCTTATATGTTGTAAATCAGATCCGAAATGTCTATAAACCAGTAGACTGACTCGATTTGTCCCTCTTTCCTTGTTGGCAACTAGCCCAATATTAAGCTGTCCGTGGGCTAATCTGTGTATCACAGAGCAAGGATCCGGGGTGGTAGCTGGTACTCACAGTCACTGTCGCTCCTGGACGGTCCCACCGCACGCCGCTGGTTTCCAATTGTCGGCTAGTGGGTACGGCACTATTCAGGTTACGGAGTGAACAGAGAGCAGTGAAAAAGCGGTCCTTCGTATCCAGGAAATGAGCCGGCTCTCACAGCCTCACCTGTTTGCTGCCAATGCAAGGGGATGCAGTCAGGAAGCCGACGGTCAAAATGCCGCCCGCCGGCTTCCCGACTGTCTAATACCGGCAGAGGTCTAATGACGGGAATCTAAATCCCGACGCCTGTCATTTTACCTACGCCGGGAGCCTGATGCCCGGCATATCGATCGAAGGTAAGTCAGGCAGCGGGCGCGGACAGCTGCAGGGGGGGTATGGCTAGGTTAGGGGCTCCCGGGGGGGACTTAGGGTTAGGCACCCCCTCGGGAGGGTTAGGGTTAGGCTAGGGGAATGGGGGGTTAGGGTTAGGCACCCCCCCGGGAGACGTAAGCTGGCCACACATCTAAAGATTATCTGTCCAACCAGCCAACTAGTTGATTGGTTGTAATAAAAATCTGGTAAGGAATACAATCAGCAATTTGCTCCCAAATGCTGGAAAATGGACCAAAACTGTTGTTTGAACAAATAGTTTAGATCAAACATTTAACAAACTTGTCTGAACGACCATATTCATCTGTTTTCTGGCATTTAGGAGCAAATTGCTGTTCATCATTTACTCCCACATGTTACCAGATTTTCATTCCAACCAATCAACAAGTTGGCTGGTTGGATGTAAGTTGTTCTAGTGTGTGGCCAGCTTTAGGTTTAGGCTGCGGGGAAGGGGGGTTAGGTTTAGGCACTAATGGGGGGTTAGGGTTAGGCACTTGGGGAGGAGGTTAGGGCTAGGCACCCCTAAGGGAGGGTTGGGGGGGTTAGGTTAGTCAATACTTAAAATACTTACCTGTCGGGATCTTCACTGCCAGTTTTCCAGTGTCAGGATTTGACATGCGTCCGGCGGTATTTCATACCGATCCCATTGCAAGGGCTGTAAATACAAGCTGTAATTAAGTCCACCAGGAATTGATTCAATAAAATTAATGAGCTCACAATAATGAATAAATAAAAGTCCAAAGGCACACAGCCAATGATGGATAAATAAAAGTCCAAAGGCACAAAGCAACGCGTTTCGTCCAGCTTTCTGAACTTTTTCAAGCTTGAGGACCTGTGGGTAGCGCTGGGCTGATTTCCAGGTACTGACGAAGTCCGACATTAATAAAAAAATAAATGAGTTAATAGTATGGGAAGAGCTACATTTATCTAACCAACCCTGGTACCTAGAGAGATAGGGGCACCCTTGTTTGAAAGAAGGTAGTCCTATTATTTAAACTACCGTATATACTCGAGTATAAGCCGAGTTTTTCAGCACATTTTTTGTGCTGAAAAAGCACCCCCTCGGCTTATACTCGAGTCATGCCCGCATGGTACGCTGCTGAGTAGCGTACCATGCGGGCCGCAGTGCAGACTGTGTCACTGTGACACAGCCTGCACCGCGTGTGTAGCGCTGACTGGACGGAGTTCGGTCAGCACTACACACTGCCAAACACACAGCCGCCGGAGCCGGCAGCTATGTGTTTGGTGTAATCAGCAGCCGCTGAGAGTCTGTCAGACTCTCAGCGGCTACTGCTGCTCCCACTGCGGCAGCCATCTTCCGGCTCCCGCAGTGGGTAATGGGAGAGACGTCATGACGACGTCTCTCCCATTATGCAAAGCGGCGGAGGAGCCTGTAGCAGCGTCGGGACCAGGAGCGGGGTTACAGGTAAGTGTTTTTTTTTTTTACATTTCTTTCTACTGGGGGGGCTACTACCGGGGGGTACTACCAGGGGGGGGATATCGCTACTGGGGGCGCTACCAGAGGGGGGGATTAATAATGGGGGAACTACCAGGGGGGATGTTGCTACTGGGGGCACTACCAGGGAGGGGGGGAATACTGGGGGCACTACCAGGGGGGATGTTGCTACTGGGGGCACTACCAGGGGGGGTTAATACTGGGGGCACTACCAGGGGGGGATATTGCTACTGGGAGCACTACCAGGGGGGGGGATTAATACTGGGAGCACTACCAGGGGGGGATGTTGCTACTGGGGGCACTACCAGGGGGGGGTTAATACTGGGGGCACTACCAGGGGGGGGATTAATACTGGGGGCACTACCAGGGGGGGATATTGCTACTGGGGCACTACCAGGGGGGGTATTACTACTGGGGGCACTACCAGGGGGGATATTACTACTGGGGGCACTACCAGGGGGGGATTACTACTGGGGGCACTACCAGGGGGGGATTACTACTGGGGACAGTACCAGGGGGGGATTACTACCAGTAGCTGCTGCATTTCCCACCCTAGGCTTATACTCGAGTCAATAAGTTTTCCCAGTTTTTCGTGGTAAAATTAGGTACCTCGGCTTATATTCGGGTCGACTTATACTCGAGTATATACGGTATGTCCCCTATTCAAAGTAATTGGCTGATGATCAGTTTGATCATCAGACATTTACACCCCTACAATGCAGAAATATCATGGAGCCCAGAGATCTCCCCTAACCTGGCTTCCTTACAAAAATTTGAAGGGCAACCGCGTTAGAAAGAGCGAGTCCCCTCTTTCATATGATGAGGCACCTTAGTACATATTGTATTGTGATCACCAGAAAATATCACATTGCACTATGGAAAACATGTGATAGGTCACATCTGATGCTCTATCTACACCATATGGGCAAAAACACATGTGGGAGTAGTGTTGTTGAGAAGAAGGGAGTCACCTTTTTTAAAAATCTGTCCACTTAGCCAGTTTTGTCTGGTGATTACATGTGATCACTAGGAAATCTTACTCTGCACTTAGGGCCTGATTCAGAGCTGAACGCTCTGACCAGAGTGCTCGCTCTGAATCAGGGCCCTCCTCCATGAAAATGGAGCGGCCTCCTGTACGATCGTATAGCTGTGGGTGACCACCCACAGCTATAACGAGCGTCCATGATGATGGTCGCGATGGTCTTGACCATCGCGACCATCGGGCTTGCGACGGAGACCCTGCGGTAGGGTCTCGCTGCTGCAAGCACTGGAGTGATTTTGGCTCTATCAAAGCCAAAATCACTCCCACTGACATCACTAGTGATGTCAGTGGGGCCGGCTTGAGACGGTAGGCGTTCCCATGGGAACGCCTCCGTCTGGCAGGCACGCCCACCAAAGGGGGCGTGCTGTCAATCAACATTGACAGCACGCCTCCTTTGGTGCGAGACCCGGAGCAATGGAAAGCCCTTCGCTCCCCGGGTCTCGCGCATGCGCACGACGGAGCTTCCTCCGTCGTGCGCATGCGCATTGGGGAACATCGACCCGCTTGTGAGCGTACTGCCGCTCGTGAGCGGGTCTGAATGACCCCCTTAGAAACAATAATAAATAATGAATTTGGCTAAAGTTACATCTGTAAATTTTGAAATTTTGTTTAGATGCAGGATAAAAAGTAGTTCTGCAGCTTATACTGGTATGATGAATGCACATTGTTTGAACTGAGGAGACTTTATTTGAATGCTGGGACTATATGTGGGCTTGTCCCCATACCACCCCATGCTCTGGAAGTGAGTGAAACCCTAATCTTTATTTCCCTCCTCCTTGTGTGACCCAGTACATATTGCTTAGATCACTATTTAAGATAATGATAATAAGGTCTGTAATGGAGTGAGTAGTTCACCATGTGAAGCATATGCTGAGCTACTGGGGCCTTCCAGGGCCCGATTCCACCCCCCTCTCTGTCTGCCAACAACATTTTCCTCCTGGCTGTTCCCCAAGTACACTGCTTTGGTATCATACTCAACTCCTCTCTGTCTTTCACCTCGCACAGTCAATCCATATCTCATTCCTGCTATTTCCATTTCCAGAACATCTCTAAGTTCAGGCCCTTTCTCACCACTGATGTCATCAAGACCCTTTTCCACGCACTCATCATCTCCTCTAACCTTGATTACAGTAACTTCCTCTTCCCTGGCCATCACTTACTCTCCTTTCCCCACTTCAATCCAACATGAATGCTGACGCTGGTCTAAATTTTCTGTCTAACCATTCTGTGCCAGCCTCCCCCTCTCTAACCTGCTACAGTGGCTTTCCATCCCATTCAGAATCCAGTTCAAACTCCAACCCCTCACTTACAAAGCACTTTGCTCCATCCTACATCTCCAACCCCATATCTGTACAGACTCCCTTCCAATCCCTCAGCTCTTCCTCTGACTGCTGCCTTCACTCCAACCCTGTTACCTCTTCTCATGCTTGCCTCAAAGATGTTTCCTGCTGTGCCCCCCTCCATTGGAGCTCACTCCCTCACTAAGTCAGACTTTCTCCCAATCTCACCAGCTTTCTACCAATCTTGTTTACTCAAACCTACCTTTTCATCAAAACCTACCACACTTCCTCAAAAATCTCTTCTGCCTTGTCCTTCATTTCTCGCCAGTTCACTCTTAAACTTTTCTCCCCTCCCTGTAACATGTACTGGGAGCAATTCAATCGTGGCTTTGTCAGGTGCCCGTGCAGCACGTACATGCCCAACAGCACCGGGTTTAGCCGCGCAAAGCAGCTAAACCCATCTAAAGTACTGTTTGGGTGTCCAAACTCCATTTGGGCACCCAAAGTGTCAATCTCAGTAGGCTGCGAGCAGAACTGTGTCTACCCGCCACTTCAGGAGGCTGCAAGCAGAAATGTGTCTACCCGCCACCTCAGGTGGCTGCAAGCAGAAATGTGTCTACTTGCCACCTCAGGAGGCTGCCAGCAGAAATGTATCTGCCCGCCACCTCAGGAGTCTGCGAGCAGAAATGTATCTACCCGCCACCTCAGGAGGCTGCAAGCAGAAATGTGTCTACCTGCCACCTCAGGAGGCTGCGAGCAGAAATGTGTCTACCTGCCACCTCAGGAGTCTGCGAGCAGAAATGTATCTACCCGCCACCTCAGGAGCCTGCAAGCAGAATTGTGTTTACCCGCCACCTCAGGAGGCTGCAAGCAGAAATGTGTCTACTCGCCACCTCAGGAGGCTGCAAGCAGAAATGTGTCTACCCGCCACCTCAGGAGTCTGCGAGCAGAAATTTGTGTCTACCCGCCACCTCAGGAGTCTGCGAGCAGAAATTTGTGTCTACCTGCCACCTCAGGAGGCTGCAAGCAGAAATGTGTGTCTACCTGCCACCTCAGGAGGCTGCAAGCAGAATTGTGTTTACCCGTCACCTCAGGAGGTTGCAAGCAGAAATGTTGCTACCTGTCACCTCAGGAGGCTGCAAGCAGAAATGTGTCTACCCGCCACCTCAGGAGACTACAAGCAGAAATGTGTCTACCCACCACCTCAGGAGGCTGCAAGAAGAAATGTGTCTACCCGCCACCTCAGGAGGCTGCAAGCAGAATTGTGTCTACCCGCCACCTCAGGAGGCTGCCAGCAGAAATGTATCTGCCCACCACCTCAGGAGGCTGCGAGAACAATTGTGTTTACCCGCCACCTCAAGAGGCTGCAACCAGAAATGTGTCTACCCACCACCTGAGGAGATTGTGAGCAGAAATGTGTCTACCCGCCATCTCAGGAGGCTGCAAGCAGAAATGTGTGTCTACCCGCCACCTCAGGAGGCTGCAAGCAGAATTGTGTCTACCCGCCACCTCAGGAGGCTGTCAACAGAAATGTATCTACCTGGCACCTAAGGAGGCTGCAAGCAGAATTGTGTTTACCCGCCACCTCAGGAGGCTGCAAGCAGAAATGTGTTTACCTGCCACCTCAGGAGGCTGCACGCAGAAATGTGTCTACCCGCCACCTCAGGAGGCTGCGAGCAGAAATGTGTCTACCCGCCATCTCAGGAGGCTGCAAGCAGAAATGTATCTACCCACCACCTCAGGAGGCTGCGAGCAGAAATGTGTCTACCCGCCACCTCAGGAGTCTGCGAGCAGAAAAGTGTGTCTACCTGCCACCTCAGGAGTCTGCGAGCAGAAATGTGTCTACCCGCCACCTCAGGAGTCTGCGAGCAGAAATGTGTCTACCGCTACCTCAGGAGACTGCGAGCAGAAATGTGTCTACCCGCCACCTCAGGAGTCTGCGAGCAGAAATGTGTGTCTACCTGCCACCTCAGGAGTCTGCGAGCAGAAATGTGTCTACCCGCCACCTCAGGAGTCTGCGAGCAGAAATGTGTCTACCCGCCACCTCAGGACTCTGCGAGCAGAAATGTGTCTACCCGCCACCTCAGGAGTCTGCGAGCAGAAATGTGTCTACCCGCCACCTCAGGAGTCTGCGAGCAGAAATGTGTCTACCCGCCACCTCAGGAGTCTGCGAGCAGAAATGTGTGTCTACCTGCGGGTATGGAATGAAGAAATTACTTATTTTTTCCTTCACACTGCTTCAAGGCCTGAAAGAAAAATCAATATTCTCTGCACTTGCGCTTACTTGCAAACCTTACTTTAAAGGGTTATAAGGCTGCTAAGAGGAAAGTGTGATTGTGTCAACAGATGGTTCATTACCTGGGTCATGATATAGCACATTTGTATAGTAGACATTTTCCCCAAGACAGGATCCAGACTATTTTTAACTCCCAAGCCGAACACAAAATTTCACACGTGTTCTTTCATGGGCATGACGGACTACTGTCACCAGTGTATACTGGGCTATTTCTCTTTAATTAGACCCTTACAAGATTGACTGACTATTTTTGAGCACTTACATTTAGATGAGGAGTTTGACAACTTAAAACCATTTTGTGCTTCCAGGGCTAGATTTACTAAACTGCAGCTTATAAAAGCCTTGAATTGACATAGCTTTGCCTGCAGGATTTAAAATAATAATATGAAATCCAAAACCAGGCGTGCAAATATATCCCTACATTTTTACACTTTCTGTTAGGAAACAAATGATTTTGCATTAGGAGTCTTGACATAGAAATATGGGAATCAGGGCCTGATTCAGACCCGGTCGCAAGCACTCACAACCGGGTCGATGGTGGCCCAGAGCGCCTGCGCACGATGGAGCCGGCTCCGTCGTGCGCATGCTCGAGACCCGGATAGCAACGGGGAAGCCGTCGCTCCGGGTCTCGCACCAAATGGGGCGTGTTGTCGATGTTGAGTGACAGCACGCCCCCTTTGGTGGGCGGGCCGGGGGGTGGCTCCCCAGATGGTGGCGTTCCCATGAGAACGCTTACCATCTGGGGGCGGCCCCACTGACATCACAAGTGATGTCAGTGGGAGAGCTTTCGGCTCTGTTTGAGCCGAAAGCTCTCTGGGGCTTGCGGCAAGGAGACCCTGCCACAAGGGTCTTGTTGCAAGCCCGATGGTCGTGATGGTCTTGACCATCGCGACCATCTTCCTGGCCGCTCGCTATAGCTGTGGGTGGTCACCCACAGCTATGCGAGCGGCCAGGAGGCCGTTCTAAAAAAAAAAAAGATGGGCCCTGATTCAGAGCGAGCACTCTGTCGGAGCGACCGGCTCTGAATCAGGGCCTCAGCCCCATCCCAGCTCAGTACAGCACACCGCTGGATACTGTAGTGCAGGTTTTCCCCCATGTCTGAAAGTTGTAACAGCTGCCATTATGTTGTAGAAGCCTGTGATAATATTGTATTAGGATCTACACTCACTAGACCTGATGCTGAGTTTGGACGCAGAGGTGATGTCGGATACAGTGGAGTGCTTTTTTCCTTCTGAGCATGCATCTAAGTCTCACTGCGCATTCGTCCAGAGTCCGTATGCTACTTAGATGCACGGGAGATACATGGTCTCAAAAATGGCTTAAAAAAGTATTGGGCGTTCCTGGCCAGTGACAGGGAGGTGGCTGAGCAGACGTACTGAGATGGTCCATCTTATGGGCATGTTATGGGAGTGTCGTTTAAATGATCAATTTATGTAAATAATACCTATATAACCGTTAGTAGTATGATTTTATTAACAAATCTGCATATTTGTTAATAAAAATTATACTGAATCTGTTTTAATTCAATGATTGTTTGCTGTGGACAACATTAAAAATATTCACTTGTACTAGTTTTCAAAAATGAAAGCACTCGAAAGCTAGCATAATGGAGCGTACACACGGTCAGATTTGTCAGATGAACGACTGAACGATTGAACGATTTGAACGATTTTACCAAAGTTTTGAACGATTTGAACGATTTTTGACTGCATTAAAATTAATGGAATCGTCCAAGTCTGACTGCAAACCCATCAGATGTCAGATATCGTTATCTGACAAACGGGAACGCGCATCGTTGATCGTCCATCGTTCAGGCATGTCAGATATGAACGATTTTCCTTCAGATATGAACGACTGAACGATTTTTAAATCGTTATCGTTCATATCTGAAGGAAAAATCTGATCGTGTGTATGCACCATAAGCGTGACAGGAGATAAGCACCCTGTTTTTTATTGTAGCAGTACTGGTTAGAACTGGCTTTTGGTTGCAGCCACGTTATTGGTATTTGTATTGGTTCAATCAAATTTGACAGCCTATCAGGGACCTGTGTAGGCGGGCTCTTTTTAAGGATATAAGGCAGTGGGAGGAGTTAGCTTCCTCTTTTCCAGTTGTGATCGTCTGGATAAGTACCTTAGTGTCACACTGATTTAACTTGTATACTCGTTTGTCACACTTGTTCCTTTGCTCTCTTAGCCTAAATCTTGCTTTGCTATTGTCCCCACTCACATCTCTGTCCCTGTCTTTCTTTGATCTGTCTCGCTTATTCTTTGCTTCGCAGTTCATTCCATCCTCCCCCCTCCTGTTTCCTTGTCCCGCCCTCTCTCTCCCCCCCCCCCCCCCACACCTGTTTTGTTCCGTTTCACCGCTCCCTTCTGTTATTATCCCGCTGGTTACCATGCCCCGTCGCAACGCACCCCCCCCAGCATTTAATGGAAGCGGCCTGTCCTCTGGTAGTAGCAGCCGCTTCTCCTTACACAAGTGGGGTGCGCACTGTGCCCGCACGTGTGTGCACCAGGCCGCCGGCACCAGACGCATCCAGCGCTGCCCCTGGCGCTCCAGCTCCTACACCGTTGGGCCTCCAGGTGTGGCTGGCCCGCGGTGCGGGGCCTTCCCCCAACCCCACCGGCGCCTTACAACGGGAGCATTGTCATGGTCCCCGCGGCTCCCGTTTTATGCCCCGCCCCCCAACTAGCGGTGGCCATATTAAGTCATCAGGGCCTCCACAGCCCTCAATTATTGCCCTCCGCCGCTCAGGGAAAAAGGAGAGTTATGGAGCATACACACGGTCAGATTTGTCAGACTTGTCAGATTTGTCAGATGAACGACTGAACGATTGAACGATTTGAACGATTTGAACGATTTTACCAAAGTTTTGAACGATTTGAACGATTGAACGATTTTTGACTGCATTAAAATGAATGGAATCGTCCAAGTCTGACTGCAAACACATCAGATGTCAGAAATCGTTATCTGACCATCGGGAACGCGCATCGTTGATCGTCCATCGTTCAGGCATGTCAGATATGAACGATTTTCCTTCAGATATGAACGACTGAACGATTTTTAAATCGTTATCGTTCATATCTGAAGGAAAAATCTGATCGTGTGTATGACCCCTGTTCTAGGCCCTGCCACCCAACTAGCAGCAGCCATTGTACGTCCCCAGGGCCTGCACAGCTCTCCATTACTGCCCTCCTCTGCTCCAGGGGCAGGGAGGGCGGGGCTGCTGACCCCTGCCCACATACAGTCCCCTTCTGGAAGTCAATTCCTCGTCAGCCTGGCTGGGCTGCATACATGCCCCATGAGTCAGGTGGCTGCTGCGGATGGACATCGCAATGTCTCTGCGCACAGTACCCCTGTCACGCCACAGCTGTTTTTCCCTGTCACGGCACCCTTACATCAGGTGGCTAATGTCCCCATCAGTGGTCTTGCACACCACAACTTGTCCTTATATGGCCCTCCGCTGGGAGCGCAGTAGTTCCCATATTTTGGCAAGGGATTCTGGGCCTGATTCAGACCCGGACGCTATATGTGGACGGTCGTTCAAAAAAAAGGGGCCGGCTATTTATATTGTGCGCTCGCTCATTGCGGTTTGTTGACGCCTCTATGTCTGAGCGAGCGAACGAAAAATGTGCTCGCTATTTTGTAAAGATTCCCCTTTGCCATACGCATCACACGTCATCTCCGGTATTTATTTGATTAATCGGGTACATCGAAAGGCATCTAAACTGCTCGCAGTGCTTGTGGAAGGTTTTTCCTACCGCTATCACTGCGAGCAGTTCAGGCTAAACGACAACCAAGTGACGTGGTCGATGACGCTCCTTTACTAATTATGCACTCCCATTAAACGCCCTTTTCACCGTTAGGCACGCCTGCGTTCGGATCTCCACTCCCCCGTTTTCAAGCACCTTCCCCTGTTACCACCCACAAACGGTACATTCTGTCAATCAAATTAGCAGCCCCTCGCTGTTTTGCGAGTGCTCGATTTGCGACCGCAATGACTGGTTTGCGAATGCGCATTACGACCCATACGCATGCGCAGTTGTGCGAACATCGCTCAGAGTGAACGAGCGGCAGCTTACGACCGGCTCTGAATCAGGAACCCCCCTATTTTGGTCAGCAATTCCATACCACCCCTGCCTTATATAACCCTCACCTTCAAATTTCCCAGCAGGCGCCCGGTGACACTTTACGGCAGGATACCATTCCACAACCCCCCTTGCCATTGGCCCCCGCACCTATTAGAGCCCCCACCCCACCACGCATCAGCCAAATACAAACATCTGCTCCCCCGCCTACGCTAGCCCCACCTCCCGCTCCTGCAGCGGTTTCTGTTTCCACGTTGTTTGTTGCTAGTGTAGATGTTCCTAGTTCACAGGATCTCCTGTCACCAGTGGCACTGGCTCCAGCTGCTGCCGCCGCCATGGAGGATACTCCGGCTTTGTCACTTCAAATTGAGGTGGGCGTACCCAGGCCCACTGAGAGCTGCGGTGGGCCCGGGTAATAGGGGGCGTGGCCTAATCACGAGAGGCGTGGCCACGCCCCCTTCCCGGAAAAAAAAAGATATGCAGCGCCTTGAAGCGGCGCTGCGCACCGGGGAGAGGGGGCGCTCTGAGCCCCCTCAGCCCGGCGCAAAGCCAGGGGGGCGCAATCAGTGTGATCGCTCCCCCCACAGGCTTAGGAGACTGCTGTGGCTGCTGCTCAGCAGCCACGAGCAGTCTCCACTGCAGCTCAGCACACGCTGTGTGCTGGGCTGCTGTGAGGGAGGGGGAGCGGCGCCGGGCCCCTCAGGAAGCACGGGCCCGGCTAATCTGTACCCACTCCCCCCCTCTCGGTGCCCCTGGGCGTACCACACAATGCGGGTAAGGATTCGGCTTCCGCAGTGGGGCAAGCTACCCCATCGACTTCTGGAGCAGGTGAGATCACATTGCCTCATAACACTGTTGCATTATCACACTCTGAATACTCATCTGACTCATTTAGCTCAGTTGAGAAACCGCGCAGCAGTTGAAGGGGAAGTGTAGGAGCCCAAATAGAGCCTGTAGTTCAGCAGGTGGCTCGGTTTCGGATGCAACGGGCGATGCGGTCCATTGCTCTAATACTGCTATATTGAGAGGGGTTAGATAAAAAGTTAGGGAGCGTATTAGAAAAGGCAAATACGTTGATATGTTCCGCATTACACATGATGCTAAGAAAGTCTTGGACCTTGCTAAATCAAGGGGGTGTTGCCTGCACCTTGTGCATAGCATGCAGTTGTCTGCTAGGCATAACATCTGGCGTCAATATGATGAGGTTTTCCGTAAGAAGCAGGATGCCATAAGATCTTTATCTTCGGCTACAAGGATGTAGAAGTTTGGCTAGAGGTCACGCATCAAAATAAGCCCACCACCGATACTCCCGTTGGTTGTAAGCAGCCCTTTGTTGCCTGCCCAGGATTTAACACAGCAGGAAAGGGTAAATGCTTCACTTTTAATAACGGGCAATGTAGCAGAGGCACAAGCTAACATTTTAAACACATCTGCCTGTCATGCGGAGGTGCTCACGCAGCCAAGGATTGTAAGCGTCCAAGTGGGCAGGCAGCAGGGCAGGGCAGGGCGGGCAGCGTAGAACTAAGTAGAGCTTTTTCCCCAATTAAAATCAAGGTTCTGGAGCGTTGGTTGGGTCGCTATCCTCTTAAGGCGGAAACAGCCTTTTTGTTACAAGGTTTTATGGAGGGTTTTCGTTTGCCGGTAGTTCGTCCAGTTTTTGTTTTGGCCAAAAGGAACCTTAAATCAGCCAGGGATTACCCAGATATTGTGAGGGAAAAAATAGCGGCGGAGGTGGATTCGGGCCGCATGGCTGGCCCATTTCCATCTCCTCCCTTAGTCGATATGTTCGTTTCTCCTTTTGGGGTTGTTACTAAAAAAGATGCCGGTAAATTCCGGTTGATCCAGCACCTGTCCTGGAACGTGAACGACGCTCTAGATCCAGAGGATTGCAGCATCGCTTATCAATCTTTTGAGGACGCCCTCCGGATGGTGCAGGATTTCGGTAGAGCAGCCGTATTGGCAAAAGTAAACATAGGGGTAAATTTACTAAAGTGAGAGTTTTTAGAAGTGAGTTTTAAAAGTGATGTTGCCCATAGCAACCAATCAGATTCTAGCTATTATCTTCTAGAAGGTGTTAGTTAAATGTTAAGTAGAATCTGATTGGTTGCTATGGGCAACATCACTTTTAAAACTCACTTCTGAAAACTCTCACTTTAGTAAATTTACCCCATAGAGTCTGCTTTCAGGCTTCTTCCTTTGCATCCCGATTCTTTCAAATACATGGGTTTCAAAATTGACGGTTCATATTTTGTAGATAAATGTTTGCCAATGGGATGCTCCATTTCCTGCTCCTTCCTACAGTGGTGCATTCAGGCGGGTTCAGGGCAGTTGGGTTTAGCCCATTATTTAGATGATTTTTTATTGGTTGGGCCAGCTGATAGTGCCATTTGTAGAGAGCTACTTTTTTCAGTGCAGGCTCTTTTTCGCATTATGGGCATTCCCATTGCTGCAAAAAAGACAGAAGGGCTGATCACAGTGTTGTCCTATTTAGGTATCGAAATCGATACCAGGGTGGGGCTGTGCACGTTGCCCGGAGATAAAGTTGCTAAGATGCGTGAGTATTTAGAACTTTTTCTTTCCGCTAAAAATATTTCCTTAAAGCAGCTGCAATCGTTGCTCGGCATGCTTAATTTCTCTTGCCGAGTTATTCCTAAGGGCAGGGTGTTTTGTCGTAGGTTGGAGAGGGCCACAGCAGGCGTTAAAAAGGCTCACCATTTGATTTGTTTGACTAGTGAACTCAAGGAGGACGTGCGTTTATGGCATGTGTTCTTGCAAGACTTCAACGGGGTTCGGATTTGGTTACCCAAGCCAGTGGCCAACTCTGAACTTCAGCTTTATACGGATGCGTCTGGAGCTTTGGGTTTTGGGGCCTTTTTCGAGGGTCAGTGGTGTGCGGAAGCTTGGCCGCAGGCTTGGTGATCTGGTGGTTTGACAGGCAATATGCTCCTCCTTGAGTTGTTCCCAATTGTGGTAGCCGTGGAAATTTGGGCTGCGCAGCTTAGTAATCGCAGCATAAATTTTTGGTGCGATAACCTGGGGGTAGTTCAGGCCATTAACAACCAGAGGACCGTTTGTCCCCAGGCTCTCAGTTTGCTTCGGCATTTAATATTATTATGTCTTATAAGGAACATTGATTTTAAGGCTAGGCACGTCCCGGGTATTGAAAACGAGATAGCGGATGCTTTATCTCGTTTTCAATGGTCCAGGTTTAGGACATTGGCACCCACAGCCAGCAAACATGGTTTACCTTGTCCTGCTCATGTCTGGTAGATCATCAGGCCGGCATCGGCGGACTCGCTTTGGCCCCGGGTACCCTAAAGTCCTATACGGTGGCATGGAACTCCTGGGGACCATTCATGAGGACCATTCACCGTTCTCACGTTTTCAGTTAACAGCAATTTTTAAACGTTGTTTAATAGCCCTTGATTTGTCGGTAGAACATTATGGCACGCATTCATTCAGAATTGGTGCGGCCACTTGTGCAGCAGCAAGCTGGATAATTAGATAGCACTTCATGCGAGTTTGTTTTTTTGGGAAACCCAGTGCCTTATGCTACCCGCCGCTAGGGGGGATTGGAGTTCTTTTCACCTTTGCCCTCAAAGAGGTTTGGTGTCGTTCACCTCCATCTGGGTCATCCAAACAACTCAGTTTTCCCTCCCTGGTTGTTGTTTAAAAATATTATGGTGTATAAGCACTAATGTTCCTTTAAAAACTTTCCATACAGGTCTTGGTGGAGTGTTTGGTAAGGAGTGGATTGTTGGACATTCGTATGTGTATTGGGCTAACAGACACCCCCTTGCTCGTGAGACCCCCTTTAATGTCCGCTGGATTGGGGTGCGGGGCTTCAGATGGAATGGCCTTTTGACTCTTCTCTGGGATTCAGAGAACAAATGGGGGGCCCCAGACTGCTTAGTCATCCATCTGGGAGGCAATGATTTGGGCACGTGTAAAGGTGTGGAACTCATCATTGCTATGAAGAGAGACTTCCAAATAATTGCTGAGCATTGGCCACACATTCAGTTAGTTTGGTCAGAAGTCATTCCCCGTAGATTCTGGAGGGGGGAGCAAGGTGGTGCAGCTCTGGATAGAGTGAGGAGAAAACTGAATGTGATGTCTCGTTTCGTAGCGAGTCTGGGCGAGCGTGTTATCAAACACCCCGTCTCCGCTATGAAGAGGTTGAGTTCTATAGGTCAGATGGCGTGCATTTGGCTGGGGAAGGTTTTGCCTTATTTGTCTCAGCTCTTCTGTCTGGTATTGGAAGCATTAAGCGGTCCTAGGTACATGGTGGCGGTACGTCATAAGTGGACCCCGTATTTGTCGGAAAGCAGTGCTCCTCGGCGGCTTAATTTAGTGCAGCTGAACTTGGCTAGCATCCCCCCTTTGAGAGAGTTGTGGGGAGGACCAGGTCTCCATCTTATGGAGGGATCAGCACTGTGCTAGATTAAGGGGAGATGGTAATACCCGAGATAGTTTGCGCTTGTGGGTGGAATCTCCACCCCCATCTTAGTAATACATTCTTCATATGGGCTGTAGCCGAGTTAGCACTGCTTTTTCGCCACCATGCTCGAATCAATTACAATTCAATTAAATAAATTTGTCTGCGACCTCTTTTTTGCAAATCTATTCAGTTGTCAGTGTCTTTATTTTAGATTAGTTAATGTTAAGTTAAGTATGGTGAAATAATAAAACTATGGGTGACTTATGTGTTTTGTATTTGGTTTTGTTTATGTTTGATTTACCTGTCAAAGAAAACAAAAGTCAAAATTTTTATTTTATTTTGCACTGGGCAATCAATTACTTTAGTATCTTTTTCAGAAAAAACTATGACATTTGAAAAATGTGTTGTATTTCAACTACATTTCTAGAAACCTGCTGACCTATAAAGCATTATTTGTGTACAGGTACAGACTAGGGCTTTACATTGGCCCTGGCATCCCCTTTGCACGCAGGGAAAAGGGGTGTGATTACACCTCATGGGGGCATGACCACAAATCACAGGGCGTGTTGAAATTCACGGGGCATGGCCTCACAGCATGCACCAGTCTAAGCAAGTCGGCCGAGCAGAGTATGGGGAGGCGGACTGGCCCATCTGGGTACTGGCCCTTCTAGCATTTGCCAGTAGTGCCAAATGGCCAGTGTGGCTGTGTTTGTGTATAACTACCCAACATTTGACCTCTGAAATATCTTTTCTTTATTTTTATTTCCATGGATTGTAGTTTGTTTACAGGCATTTTATATTGTCTATTAAGGGGCTGATGTATCACTTATCAGGCTTTTAAACAATAAAGTATAATTTATTATTGTCACAAACCATTTTATTATTATTTTTCAGGATTGTATTTTTCATTATGTATTTCGGCTGGGGTTCCAGGCTTGCTTATTGGGGTGAGGGAGGCGGAGAAGGCCCGGGCTTGTGGAATGTGGCAGTGGCAGCACTATGCGGCCACGGCGGAGGAGGGATTGGGCGGGGGGAAGAGGGGCTGTACTGCTGTTGCTACTATCTCCTGCTGAAGCAGATGCAGCCAACATACAGCTCTCAGCATCAGGAGCAGCATCTCCCTGACATGACTCCCCCCGGCATCACTGCTCCAGACTGGGGGGCTGGGAAGCCACAACACTGACTTTCCTTCCTTCTGGCAGCAGTACTGATTCTCCGAGGGGCTGTCCTACAATGCTGCGGATCAGGTATTAGCCCAACACATTGTGGATACCACAGATATCCCCCCCCCCTTCCATCACTATATTACTATATAGAGAGAGAGACCCTACCCATCACTGAATACCCCAATATTACAACCATATTGTGGGGGCAGTGTCAAATAGGGTACTAATGTTAAACTGGGCATATAGCTCAGTACTATGTTGAGAGCATATTAGACACCACTGTGGAGGGTCATATGTGGCACTACTGTGGTTGTGGCATATGAGGCACTATGGTGGGAGGGCATATGGTGGCATCTATCCGGGAGGGGGGTCAGCACTGGCTAAAATCTTGTACATGGCACCAGGACCAACCCAGTGGCCACCACAGCGAGTGAAGCTTTGTGCCTTGCCTGATAGGCTTAGCTTCTAGTACTTTACTGCTCTTGTACATAGGCACTGTATAAATCAACATTTTAAATATGGTGCTCTTCTATATAGAGATGTGTGCCGACCCCCGTGTTTTGGTTTTGAATCTGGTTTTGGATCTGGATTGGTTTTGCCAAAACCTCACCTCCATGTTGTTTTTCGGTTTTGGATCTGGAATTTGTCTTTAAAAATCATAAAAACAGCTAAAATCACATAAATGGGCCTGTTTTTGATCCTACAGTATTATTAACCTCAATAACATTTATTTCCACTCATTTCCAGTCAATTTTGATCACCTCACAGCTCACTATATTGTTTTCATCCAGTTTAGGCCCAAAATTTGCACCAAGCTAGTGGCTGACTAAGCTATGCGGCACAAACACGTGGCATTTCAACTGCCAACATGGAACATCAGGAAACATGTTTTTATTATGCAAGAGAGGCCTGAGGGAGTTGGAGTATGCATGTAGTTGAAGGCAGGGACGGGAAGGGTTGATTGGTAGTAAATTTCTTTTCATTTTTTTATTCCAAAGTAAATTTATGAGGGAGAAGGGGAGGGGAGGATGGGAGGTATTTACAACAAAATATTTTACTCATTCACATTTACATCAGTCCTTCCCCCAGAAAAATCCTTGAGCGCCATGCCTGCTGCCGGGAGTGGATTTTTTTTTTATCCCAGCAGAGGACCAGGAAGACTTCTAGTAGTGCTTTCCAAAACAATTGACTGTTAAATAATCCTTTGCAAATCTTCCGTAAATGCATTTCCCAACCTGTACAAGGACATTAAAAAAAAAAAACATAGCTAGTTAGTGGCCTCCAAACTGCCACTTAACCAGCACAGATATGTGGACAAGCGTAACTAAGACCTATGATTTAAAGCCTTACATTGTGTCTTTCTTGAGAATCCTGTGCCTGCTTCTGCATGCTAGGAGTGGATTTTCATTCCAGATGGGGACCAGGAAGAGTGCTTTCCAAAAACAATTGACTGTTAAATAATCCTTTGCAAATCTTCCGTAAAAGCATTTCCCAACCTGTTCAGGGACATTAAAAAAACATAGTAGCCTCAAAGTGCCACTATCCAGCACCGATACAGTATGTGGACAGGGGTAAGATCTATGATTTAAGGCAGGGGTAGCCAACCCTGGTCCTCGAGAGCTACCAGCAGTGCATGTTTTCCAGGTCTCCTCACAGAATCACAACAAGTGTAATAAATAATTAACTCCACCTGTGGATCTTTCCAAATGTGTTGGTGAGTAATGAATACACCTGTGCACCAGCTAGGTGGTCTGGAAAACACGAAGTGCTTTCCAAAAACAAATGACTTAAATAATCCTTTGCATACCTTCTGTAAATGCATTTCCCAACCTGTACAGGGACATAAAAAAAACATAGTTAATGGCCTTCAAACTGCCCTTGTTCCCACTGTCGACTTAACCATATCAGATATGTGAAAAAGCAGAACAGAGCATTAAATGCAACATTTCAGATGTAAGGTTTAAGTCTTACGTTATGTCTTTCTTGGGCGCCATGCCTGCTTGCTGGGAGTGAATTTTCATCCCAGAAGGGATGAAGACATTGTTTTTCTTCCCAATGGACACAGGGCCTGATTCAGACCCGCTCGCGAGCGCTGAGCGCTCGCAAGCGGGTCGATGGTGCCCTAGTGCGCATGCGCACGACGGAGGGAGCTTCGTCATGCGCATGCGTGAGACCCAGGTCTCGCACCAAAGGGGGCGTGCTGTCGATGTTGATTGACAGCACGCCCCCTTTGGTGGGCGTGCCGGAGGCGTGGCTGTCAGAAGGAGGCATTCCCATGGGAACGCCTACCGTCTGGGTCCGGCCCCACTGACATCACTAGTGATGTCAGTGGGAGTGATTTTGGCTCTGATAGAGCCAAAGTCACTTCTGGGCTTGCAGTCACCGAGACCCTACCGCAGGGTCTCGTCGCAAGCCCGATGGTCGCGATGGTCTTGACCATCGCGACCATCATCATGGACGCTCACATAAGCTGCGGGTGGTAACCCACAGCTATGCGAGCGTCCAAGAGGCCGCTCCAAGTTTAGGTAGGAGGGCCCTGATTCAGAGCGAGCGCTCTGGTCAGAGCGTCTTTCTCTACAGATCTGTGGGCCTGATTCAGAGCCAGAGATACATGTAAATAACTACTGGCAGGAAAAAGAGGCAATTTGGGGATATATTTAAGTTTCTAAAAATGAAAAGTGTTCATGTTTCCCATAGCAACCAATCAGATTGCAGCTTTATTTTCTCTGTTGCATTTTAGAAAATGATTGACAGGATCTGATTGGTTGCTATGGGCAACATGAACACTAATACCCCTTTTACACCGGAGCTAAAACCCGGGTTTGTGAAGGGTTAACCCGGGCAGCTCCCTGGTGTAAAAGGGGAGAGAGTTGGATCGCCAGGTCGAGTGACCCGGAAATCCAACCCAGGCGTAGCCCGTGAAACCCTGCTGTGAGAACAGCGCACTCCGGGTCACGCTGACCTGGTGTGCGCTGCTAGCTGGCCGATTGGTCCGGCTTCAGTGGCGCTTGGAGATGACGTCATCTCCAAGCGACCAATTTCACTCCACAAAAGCCGGGTCTATGCAGACCCGACTGTGGTGTGAGCGGCGCTGACTCGGGAATATCCCGAGTCGGCGCCGGCAAAATTCCGGGTCTGATCCGGATAGGAACTTTGTTCCAACTCCGGGTCAGACCCGGAATTTAGGTGGAAAAGGGGTATAACTGTCTTTGCTTTACCTGAGCTGCCCACCTTCCAGTGTGTACTCACTGAGAAAGAGTTTTCAGCATGGGAACCTTGTCAGTGATCAGCCTGAGACTACTTCCACAAAATGTGGAAAAGATGATGTCCATCAAAATGAACTACAAATTCTACGAGAAAGACCTTTACCGTCAATTACGTGCAAAAATTACAGAGGCATCTGTAATGGTGCATTCCAGCGGGGAAAAATTAATATTGTGTGAAGAAGATGATGTATACATCACCCCAGATTATATCATCACCCAAGCCTATATTGTCATCCCATCCTGTGTTGTGTATAAATTACAGCTGCGCTCCCAGTTAGATTGGGCATTCATTGTCCACTTTAGTGATGTGAGCTCCATTTTAGTCCATATAACCACACCCCCTACACATCTTCTGACCTGGGCTACAGGAGGAGCAGCTGCACTCTGGAATATGGTTGCTAGGAGTTGCCCCTCTGACTCACTGAAATTCAGGTAGAGGGGGCCATGGGTAGGCAGTAGGGACACTATAATCAGAGAACGCAGTTTTAGCTGCTTTATTCCATTTTTTAAACCATATCTTCTATTTTCACCTTTGAAAATGTTTATGCAAATCTCAGCAGAGGCGTTTGTGATACCATGGCTAATGCACAAACACAAACACACACACACACACACACACAGAAAAAAAACACATTGATTGATTAATTATTTTTTAGGGGGCACTTGGGAAGTGGAGAGCACCCGAACAAGGCAGCAGCCTCTTGATAAATGACACAGGCAGCACAGCACCCCTGCGCACCTACATTGCTGATAAATGTGGCTAACATGCACACACAAAAAAAAATTGTTTTTATATTTTCACTGGTGGTGTGGCTAACACGCACACACAAAAAATAGTTTTTTGTTTTTTTATGTTCACACTGGGGGTGGGTGAAGTGTACCCCTGAAAACAGGCAGCAGCCCCTTGATAGACAGCACCCTTGCGCTCCTACATTGATGACAGGTGTGGCACCCCTGAAAGAGGCAGCAGCCCCTTGACAAGTGTGGCTAACACGCACGGAAAAAACATTTTTTGGTTTGTTTTTTTCACACTGGGGGGAAGAGCACCCCTGAAAAATACAGACAGCAGCACAGCACCCCTGCACACCTACGTTGCTGACAAGTGTGGCTAACACACACAAAATGTTTACATTTTTTCACACTGGGGGTGAAGAGCACCCCTGAAAGAGGCAGAAGCCCCTTGACAGACAGCAGCACAGCACCCTTGCGCACCTACATTGATGACAGGTGTGGCTAACACGCACAGAGCACCCCTGAAAGAGGTAGTAGCCCCTTGACAGACAGCAGCACAGCACCCTTGCGCACCTACGTTGATGACAGGTGTGGCTAACACGCACATAAATTATTTTTATTTTTTTCCATACTGGGTGTAAAGAGCACCCCTGAAAGAGGCAGCAGCCCCTTGACAGACAGCAGCACAGCAGCCCTGCAATGACAGGTGTGGCTAATACTAACACGCACAGAATTTTATTTTTTGTTTTTCACACTGGGGGTGAAGAGCACCCCTTAAGGACAGAGCACCCCCTGGACAACACAGCAGAACAGCCAGCCCCTATGGACTACAGCCAGCCCCTATGGACAGGACAAAAGCCAGCCAGCCCCTATGGATGGACAGAACCACCTCAGTCACAACAGCCAGCCAGCCCCTATGGACATTAAGCAACACAACTGTAGCCAGCCCTATGCACAGCTCCCAGCTCCTTCCCTCTTCACTCTCCACAGCCGGAATGAAAAATGGCGGCGATAGCGGGACCTTTATAGAATCCAAAACCCGCGAGAATCCGACAGCGGGATGATGATGTTTTGCCTCGTTTTCAGATCCGAGTCAGGTGGGAAAATCCGAGTCGACTCGGATCTGACTCAGATCCCCAAAGTTCGGTTCTCAGGGATTCGAACCCGCTCATCCCTACTTCTATAATGATACAAATGACAACTCTTTCTTTGGTGATACATAAAACATAAAGATCTTGCTTGGTCTTAAAGTAAATCACAGGCTTAGGACAGATTAATATAGTGTAACAAGTTTCACAAATTTATTGAGAAATAAAAATGATCACAGTCTAAAAGCAATGAGCTTATCCAAGTATTCCAGTACCAGCTGGAGATCAGGTGCTGCATAAAACTTAAACAGAGTTAATGTTTCCCCATGAATAGAATCAGCCTTATCAAGGGTACACAACTACAAAAAGACATCAACACAACACAGATGGCTGATCTACGCGTTTCGGAATTGAGAAGTAATGAGACTGCCTCTGTTTTTCTGTCCCATAGGTAGACGTGGCAACGCTATGCTGGTTATTGTGAAGCTCATACATCAATGTGTCTGAACCTGCAGTTGGACTGCTGTAGTCTGTCGATTATAGATATCATTGCCAAAGCTGCAAAGATGTTGCAAAACGACAGAAGGATAACTTTACATGAACTTTCAGCTTTACTTTGCATCTTATTCGAATGGGTTCAGCATATTGGTTCAAAGGAATTGAAAATGTATCATGTGTGTGCCAGGTGGGTGCCCAGAAATCTGACAGAAGAGCAGATGCGACAGTGATTGAATTGTGCAAGAACCCTGTTCGAATGTCAGAGAGGATAACCAATTTCCCGACATCGATTGTGACGTGTGACGAATCGTGGATTCATCATTATGATCCGGAATCTAAACAACAGTCCAGTGGATGGAAACCTTTCCGCTTTTTCCAAGTTTAACACAAAATTCAATCACACATCTCTGACGTAATCTCACAGACACATCTTCCTCATCCGCCATTATGATTCGTACAAAGATCTTCCATTCGCTGTGACCAAACAAAGAATACGATAGTCCAACTACAGTTTCTGACACATGGATGTATGAGCTTCATAATAACCAGCAAAGCGTTGCCACATCTACCTATTGGACAGAAAAACAAAGGCAGTCTCACAGCCCTTGTGTGTGTGTGTGTGTGTATGTATGTATATATTTATATTTAATCAGTATATTTAGTGGTAATATACATGATGATATTTTTTTTTTCTTTCATTTTGCTTCAAGCTACTATTAACGATTTCCAGTTTGGTAAGTGTCATGTGATTACTATCACAGTCATGACATTGTATGTAGTGAGCGGTGAGGCTTTGGAATGTTTTTTTTCTCAGCATGCTGGTTAATAGTACAATCCCTCCTCCCTTACCCATAATGTACATGGATGGGGAGCTCTGACTCAGAGATCAGCCTGCACACACTTTGGGAATAAGTTTGAATGCTGAAATGCAAATGGATTCCAGATGAGCCATCTAAGTCTCCAGAACAGAGGAGAGGAAGAGAAGCGCATCCTAGAAAAACAAGATAAAAAGATTCATGTTAAAGTCATATAAAAAACAGCTTCAATTACACTTGTAGAAAAATGAACTAAAACAATTTTGCATAAATACAACATAAACATAGCAGGGTCCCGGGCAGGCCCAGCGACATGGGTGTACAAAGGGGACTAAGGTACTGGGCCCCAAGCTTCTGAGGGGCCCCTGCCACTCAGTAGACCACCTCACATATAGTTAGTTATCTGTATCTGCATGGATGACGTTATGATTGTCACTGGGGGGCTAAGCTTGAGACAGAGACAATGGTAGCAGGGTGTTCTATTGGACACTGGCCAGTCAATTAGAGCAGAGTGGGCAGTTTCCCTGACAGGAGAGAACAAGTGTTTGCCAAAGAGGAGCTCTGATTCCCGGAGCTGCCCGGTTACAGTCAAAGGACACTAAGTAGGAGCTGCAGCACCAGCAATGGCATAACCAGGGCAGGGTGAGCGGGGCATGTGCCCTGGGCACCGTGGTAGGCCCAGCAGAGGGGGGGCACCGTAAACCCGCAGCCCCCCCTGCACCTCCTTTGCTCCCGGACTAAAAATAGAACAAACAGGCAAGTGTGCCTGCTGGGGGACTGTAGGGGGAGCTGCAGCAGAAGCGCGCAGCCCCTCCCAGGCAGTCTCCCCATTTTCTCTATACTGAGAGCTGCGGGTGCTGCCGGAGGTGACTGTGAAAGGGTCATTCTCTGTCCCCGGCGCTCTCTCTGCTCCGGACCAGCCAGATAAGAGTTTTGTTTTTTTTTATGCAGGAATGGGAGGGGGGTCGGAATGGCGTGGGGGGGCAGACTTCCACGGGGGTGGGTGGGGAAGGGTGACTTTTACCTGGCTGACTGCATTTGTGGTGAATGGTGTGTGTGTATCTGTGTCAGTGTATGTATGTGTCTGTGTGTGTATGTACGTGTCAGTGTGTGTATGTATATGTATACATGTCAGTGTGTGTCTGATGTTGAGAGACAGCGCAGGGGGGATGTGATGGTTTGTTGAGAGTTGACGCTGGGGGGTTATGGTGTGTTGAGAGTTGATGCAGGGGGGGGCAGTGATGGTGTGTCGGGAGATGAACCGGGAGGGCAGTTATGGTGTGCCAAGAAACGAAGCAGGGGGGCAGTGATGGTGTGCTGAGAGATGACGCAGGGGGGGCAGTTATGGTGTGCCAAGAAATGAAGCAGGGGGGGCAGTGATGGTGTGCTGAGAGATGACGCAGGGGGGTGGTGAAGATGTGCTGAGAGAAGACGCAGGGGGGGGCAGTGATGGTGTGCTGAGAGACGATGCAGGGGGGGCAGTGATGGTGTGCTGGGAGACGAAGCAAGGGGGCAGTGATGGTGTGCTGAGAGATGAAGCAGGGGGGCAGTGATGGTGTGCTGAGAGATGACACAGGAGGGGCAGTGATGGTGTGCCGAGAGACGAAGCAGGGGGGTCAGTGATGGTGTGCTGAGAGATGCAGGGGGGGGCGGTGATAGTGTGCTGAAAGACAATGCAGGGGGGTCGGTGATGGTGTGCTGGGACATCGCGGGGGGAGGCGATGGTGTGGCTAAGAAGAGATGACACAGAGAGGGAGATGATGGTGTGGCTAAGAACTGATGCAGTGAGATGATGGTATGGCTGAGAGACGCAGGGGGCAGGAAGTTCCACAGGGGTACGAGTCTGGTTGATCCGCTATAGTATGATGATGACCTTGTTAATACTCCTACACAAACAGGCATCTTCCAGACGATGTGACTTACATGAATAGTGAATACCGACTGAAGATGCCGTCGTCCCAGGGAGGATGTATTTCTTCAGAGGTTCCACATTGTGAGAAACCACCGTAAAGGTAAGGGGCATATGGAACAGAAAGGAATGTTCCCAGACTAACAAGAAATTGGTGGCGTGTCATGTTGGCCCGCCCCATGTTCAGTAGTCACACTCCTTTCATTGTTTGACCATGCCCATTTTTTTGCCGTAAAACGTATTTTGCTACAGGGAGGGGGGCGCAAATCTTAAATTTGCCCTGGGCTCCAAAGACACTAGTTAAGCCACTGAGCACCAGTAAGGAATAGGTTATGTAGATTATAATTACCAGCTCCATGGGTGTTTGCACCTTGGCCCATTAGGAAATACTTTCCAACCTCTGCGCTGAACATTGCAGTGATTATTACGCTAAGGAAGCTTTCTAAGGCACTCATCTGCACCACAGGTAGGACACAGAGACAGGCAGCTGGGGGGATTGAACCTGCCAGACTCTGCTCTCTGTTAGTGGGAGGTGCAGTTGATTGAGTTTAGCTTATATATTATAGATGAGGATCTGCACACCAGCCTTTGAAAAGGGCCTCCCCCCAAAAAAGTGTACCGGGCCCCAAGATTTCTTTTGCTGGGCCTGGTCCCAGGTCCATAATTATTATCCAGTATCATAGTTTATATATAGTTAGTAATACTATAAACTGTCACTTTTATATACAGATACATTTCAAAGATGGTTTCTCTTACAGCGGCTTATTCAGAGTTGCACACAAGTTGACTGCAGTTACACTTCCATTACGTGCACAGAACTAGGGGGGAGATGTATGAATGGGGTATAGGTGTAATTTCGGTAACTGCGCATGTTATGTGCTGCAGTTACCGCTTCCCTACATGTAAAAATGCAGGCAAGTGATCAGATGATAGTAGAAGGCCAGCACCACAGCCGCCCCGGGAAAACCAGCGCCATCGGACACGTGTCTTGTTAGTGGGCTTGGGAGGGATCTTACGATCACTCTTCTGCAGCCTATGAAGAAAGGAGGGGCACTGTAAAGAGAGTAGAGGGGCACTATGAAGGAATATTCCTCAAGCAATTAAGTATTCACCGCCGTAATTCTTGGTGAGTTGGAAATTGTTGATGCATAGGCCCCTAACCCTTATAAATGATGTATAATAAAAAACCTTTTGCAGCACTTTACCTAGTCTTGATAGTCTTTTTGTAATGAAAACCAAGGCCCTGATTCAGAGCCACTCGTAAGCGGCAGCTCGTTCGCTCTGAGCGATGTTTGCCAAATCGTTATACGCATGCGCGACCCAGTCAGTGTGGCCGAAATTCATGTGCTCGCAAAATAGCGAATGCCTGATAATTTGAGTGACAGGTTGAGGCGTATGTGGGTGGTAACAGGGGAAGGTGCTTGAAAACGGGGAGTGGAGATCCGATCGCAGGCGTGCTTAAAGGTCAAAACGGGCGTTTTATGGGTGTGCATATTTAAAACAGCAGCGTCATTGACCACGTCACTGGGTTTTTTTTTAGCCAGAACTGCTCGCAAAATTGTGGTAGCAAAAACCAACCACAAGAATAGCAAGCAGCTCATACCCTGATCGATGTACTCGATTAATCTAATAAATAGCGGACATGACGTAGGATGCGAGCGGCCAGGGGGCGTATTTATCAAATAAACGAGCACATGTTTTGTTCGCTCGTTCAGACATGGAGGTGGCAACAGACCGCAAGGAGCGTACGGTTAATTTGAATAGCCACCCCCTTTTTCTGAACGAGCGAGCGCTAATTGCGAGCGGCTCTGAATGAGGGCCCAAGTGTAACTAGTCAAGGCATCTGTCAATACTGCTAATGCGTGGTAATCCTCTTTGGGTGCAAAAGTTTGAGGGGCTGTGTCTGTTAACAACACATCTGAGGTAACTGGGGACTGGGCTGACCCAGACGATCTGAAAATGAGAGAAGGCAAAGAGTAACTAGACACAACACCTTAAGTTTGATCACAGTCTGCACAGAAATGTAGGCTAAATCTACATCTACTGTGTTCTTTTCAATAAGCAAATAATTAAGCAATTACACTTTGATATTAGAATATCTTTAAATCAAAGCACATTTCGTGAACATGTATTTAACAATAAAGTGAAAGTAAGCCTCTGGCTCCCTATAAATATGTGTCCTCCTTAAACAGCAAATGTAACACTTTTGACGAAAGCATGGTCGGTTCAGGTGAAAGGAAGAAAATGTCATGCTACCGAAATAATGTCATGCATTGACATTGGCAACTTCCCACAAGGATGGATGAGTCAGTGCTCCTTCATGCTTTACACCCGGCTCCCTGGCACGATTCCTTGTCCAGCACACATTCCCCAGAATAAGCTTGAATTTGTCAAATAATTGGATATGATCCAATAATAACAAGAGTCCGTTGGCAAGCCTGGTAAACATGATTCAGAGCCGGTAAGGATGTGGTGCACACAGATTATGAGGCTGCCTCAGAAAATGAAAGCTGAATTTAGTCTTGAGGGGAAAATACAGAGCATGTCAGGAATGCAAAATGTAATGTGGTGAAAAGACCTTTGTGCCCTGACGTCTAAAGCAATAAAATAATAAATGTAATATTTGGTTAGAAAATAATTATTCATATACAAATATGTATACCAAAATGGTTATAATGCCTTCCAGAGACCACAAATAAAAGATGTTATAGATTCTAGTTGTTTCTAAAGTAAATTATTCTCAATTGAAATGTATGTGCAATAAAATCTAATGGAGCAATGTTTTGACACTGCGCATGCTCAGCAATGGGTTAGCAATGGCGGTCACAAAGGAGATTTATTCGTGGGTGTGCTCCAGTGAGACTCTGTGAATTTATTTGCAGCTGCAGAGACCACGGTGGCTTAGAAGAGCTGCTCTGTCTGAGACAACATCGACTTACTCAGAAGTTCTCAGAAGTGTGACCGATGTTTCCGATGTTCCCGCTTTTTTATTGGAGCAGTGGATGTCAGACCGGAGGTCGGCGTATCAATGTACAAGACGGCGGCTGAGCCATTAGCATATATTCACAAGTCCGCTGTGTACTGAATCGTAGTAGTGATGGGATTTGCGTCCATCTCTGAATCAGACCCTATATGCCATGCACAAGCAAATTCTTTATTTCCTTACTCTGCCTCCAGCATTATTGTCCACATTAATCAGTGCTTATCTCACTGACAGTATGAGGAGACAATTGGCAATCATATTTGTAGTTATGACATTATCCCCATGTAACAGGAATAATACTTGCATAGTATCTTCAGAATTTAAAAGATTATTTTAGCAACACATATAGGACATGTAAAACATATAAAAAGGGAAGGGGAATATAAAACCAGTTTCTTAGACCTCCGTCTCATGGTTAGACTCTGTGTTCCAAGACCTTGGCACAATGGAGATTAAGTTTGTCATTAGCACGTATATATATATATATATATATATATATATATATATATAGAGCTGAATTTCCTGTATGGAAGGATGCACTCACTGGTTTTTTTAAAACGTTTTTTAAAGTTTAATCATTTTGTATCATCACAGTGCCACGAAGTAAATCTTGTGATCGTGGTCAGCATGTCCACTCACGGCCAGCAACGCGGGGCCCGCTGCGCTATGGGGAAACAGCCCAGCAACCGCCCCGGCGTAAGGCCAAGCAAGCGGTGCTGAGTATGGGCTGTGAAGCACCGCTGCCAGCGGGAGCCCTGCAAACCCATGACCCCCGCTGTGCTGCACGCTGAAGGGATTAGCCGGGATTAGACCACGATCACAAGATTTACTTCGCTGCACTGTGATGATACAAAATGAATAAACTTTAAAAAACGTTTTAAAAAAACCAGTGAGTGCATCCTTCCATACAGGAAATTCAGCTTTATTTGTGGGACCAGGTCGTCCTTGGAAGCACCCTGAAGATGTCATGTTAAAAGTTGAGAGTGCAGGATTCTTTGGCGATATTTAGATTATTATTGGTGATCAATATACTTTTCCTGACACCCAGCATGAATTCCTATATGTATGTATATGTCTGTGAAAGTGATTAATATGTGATATTTTGTTGACTATGGGCTAACAGTCCAGTTAACTACATCTTATGTATTTATATATTACCGGACTTGTATTATTATTGCGTAGTGCATTGTTAATCTGATTTTGTACTTTGAACTCCTTTGTGTAATATTGCTGGCCAGTCCTGTATTATTCACATCATGGCCTATGGAGGTACGGGTCTATTGGATGAGGGTCTTCTCTCTCAAGCAGAGAGTGGGGCTTTATCATTTACTGATGAGGACATCAGCAAAGTGCTTTTTGATAAACTAGATTTTAGTGCATTGCCAGCAGAAACATCGGCTGATTTATTTTATAGATTATTAAGACTACAGGGGAGAGAGGTTGATCTATTGTTGCATGGTCAGTTCCTCTCGGAATACCATCGCCGTAAACAAATCCCTAGAGGGTTAGAATACACAATGTCCCTACTCTAGGGAGAAATAACCCTGTATTCTGTAGTAGATGGTGTACAATACTTAATAAATGCTCATTAGACTTGTTGGTTCTCGTTATCGAGGAGGTGGGGTGTGAACTACAGAAGGTTAAATCAGAAATAGAACAGGTGAAAATTGTGACTATACCTTCATTGCGTGACGATAAAAGCACGAATTGGCTAGAGAGACTACAAACACAGATTGAGACATATAAGAGGGACCTAACGTCTTTCAAACGAAAGAAGTTAGACACAGTGACATCTGATTATCAGAAACACACTGTGTATCGTTGGTTGCTAGGTGATAATGTACAATCTAGATCTAGATTATCGAAAAACATCACTAGACGTAGACAACCATCATTTATTCCCCTGGAATCCGGATCGTCATATTCCACGTCCGATACCGAGGCCAATTTTGTCACGCAAAAATCTAGTGGTCATTTTTTAGACGTCGGACCCAATCAGGAACAGATTCCCCCCGAGTTCAACATAGAAAGGGTCGGAGACCACACCCGAGGCGGGGTGGCCATAAGGAGACGCCGACGGGGAAGGCGGATATGAATGTCGTCTTCAATCTCTCCAGCAGTAATCTTGATGAAACACAATTACAAGTACTGGCTAAAGGCCTTTCATTTGTGCCAACTTATAGACACAGTGAATTTAAGAGTTCCATTGATCTATATAAATTTGGTAGAACACTTAGATTGAAAGAATTTTTCTCAAATAAGGGCAATGTAATTGATACTAAGAAATGTAAAAGACCATCTACTTTCGATCCACCTTCTAGTAATGCTAGTCTCAAAACGTTTTGTAGGCTTGTCAATCAAGATATTAAATCTATTTCTGTACCTAGGATGTTTAACAACTTGAGTGCCTTGGAGGATAAGGCATTGCAATCTTTGGTGAAAAACCCTAATTTAGTGATTAGACCTGCCGATAAAGGAGGAGCAGTGGTTATACAGGATTGGGTTGACTATGATGCAGAAATTATGTCACAGTTGGCTGATAGTAACACCTATGTCAATGTATCTTTGAGACCTGTGGAGGTGATTAAAAAACAGGTCGATGTTGTACTTAATAATGCCAAGATTCAGGGATGGATTGATGAAGACGAATTAAAATTTCTGACGGTTGATAACCCACGATGCCCAATTATTTATACACTCCCGAAAATACATAAAACAACGTTCAAACCACCAGGCAGGCCGATTATTTCTGCACAAGGGTCGGTCCTACAACCATTAGCTATCTTCATAGATAGGGAATTACAACCCTTAGTACAACGACAGGATGCTTACCTGAGAGACACTAGACATCTGCTACAATTGTTGAGTGGTATACAAGACCTTAATGATTAAGTTTTTCTAGCTACCTTAGACGTTAAGTCACTGTATACTGTCATCCCCAGCTATGAAGGTCTGGAAGCTTTGAGAACAGCCTTAATGACTAGGGAATCTAAGTGTGTTCCTACCGAGTTCTTGATTGATCTTGCGACACTCGTTCTTTCTAAAAACCACTTCCAATATAAAGATAAATTTTATCTTCAAGTATCAGGGACGGCTATGGGGTCAAATTTAGCACCATCATACGCCAATCTGTACATGGCTGGGTATGAAAGAGAACATATTACCTCGGAGTATGGTAACAAGATTAAGTTCTACTGTCGTTTCATAGACGACATCTTTCTGATATGGCAAGGTACGAAGGAAGAATTTATACAGATGGTTATTAAGTTGAATACACTTGATAGTCCAATACGTTTCACGTATGAGATTGACAGCAGATCCATACACTTCTTAGATGTTTCTATTTCCTTATCTGAAGGCAAATTGGCGACTTCATTATTTAGGAAGCCAACTGATAGGAATTTGGCTTTGTCACCTACGAGCCACCATCCGGTAGCATTAAAAGAAAACCTGCCGGTATCACAGTATTTGAGGGTCATGCGGATTAATTCGACATCTGAAATGACGGAGATCCAATTGAAGGAAATGACAACAAGATTTTTAGAAAGGGGCTATCAGGAATCCACTCTTCTTAGATGCCTCCAAAAGTCGAAAATAATCTTTATGACCCCTCCGGATGATAATAGTAGAAAGAAGGACCAACGTTTGGTCTATATTACCACATATGATGGAAAAGCGAGGTATATTCAGAAATCGATAAAAAAACATTGGTCGATCATACAAAGTGATAAATTGTTACCTTTCCAACATATGGCACCCCCTATGATGGCCTATCGAAGAGGTCCCAATCTGCAACAAATGTTAATGAGGCCAACCCTATACCCGAACCAGAAGCGTGAAATTACGGATGTGTTTCAATCTAGGCCAGGTAGTTACTCATGTGGAGGCTGCATAACTTGCACCTCCATGATAGTGGGTCCCTCTTTCCCTCACCCTCATTCGGGTAACAAGATTGCTATCAAGTATAGGCTACATTGTGGATTAGACCATCTAATTTATATCCTTATCTGTCCTTGTGGCCTGTATTATGTGGGTCTTACGACATGTCGTTTTAGGGATAGGATGGCAAACCATCGAGCCTCTATTAGGGCAGCCCTACAGAATGGTAAAAGCGACAAACCGGTAGCCAGACATTTTTTTGAAAAATCGCATCAAGCGGCAGCCCTCAGATGTAAATTGATTGATTGGATTCCTCCAAAAGCGGGTTGTGATAGACTCCTTAGTCTAAAAAGACGGGAGAGCTTTTGGATCCACAAACTAGATACAGTTACACCAAGAGGTTTAAATGAACATAACCCGTGGAATGTATTTTTGTGAGTTGACATAGGAATAATTGCCTTACATCTATAGGACCATAGAGTCAGTGCTTGCAATATTGGATTTGAGAGATGAGTGGGTAATGTGTTTATCTCTCTAAATAATCTTCCCTATAATTATATACATAATAAGTAGTTAATTGGTGCATCTAGCCTTACGGGGTTTTAAAATGTATTATATTATTGGTATTTGTAAATACATGTGTAAAATGAGTGTATTGTATATGAAACACCTAATTTGTATGTTAAATGAACTGTGTTAAAATGTTGTCCTGTTGATTGATACCCCGTTTTTTAGTCCTATCAGGTCCCTATAACGTCCATCATATATATATATATATATATATATATTGGTGCCCTAATAGAGCTAGCTCTGATTCCCATTTGTTTATATCTTTAATTTTGCGTTTTGATATAATGCCAGAGCTGGCCGTTTACAGACCCTGCGTCCACATGCTGTTGCCTAGATACCATGAGTTTGCTTGCGTGTCCGTGTGACACGCGGAAGCGGATCTGATGAATATCCACTTCCGGTCTAGCGGCTTTTTAGCCGCGACTGAGCGCTAGTTATCTCTACAGCGGGGGTCGATTGGAGCCCTGACACGCCAGGACCGGGCCAGTAGTTTGACTTTATTGCAGACGCATCACTGCAGGTAAGCCTGTGTATATACACGTGGCTATCAGTCCCATCTTACACGATATTGATGTGACATGCGTGGTTATTATATCTACAGATTATAATGACTCTTTAAGTCCGGCTACACCCCGTGAGAATATACAGAGGTAATTGAATATTTCTTGGTACCACTACCAGTATTGATTCACACGAGTGGTGGTCTGTATAGCTAGAGTATTAACTCTATGTATGATTGGGAGTTATAGTGATACATTCTATGTATTTAATTTCTGGAGGTTATATCTGCTTGTCTTTTGCTTCAACTGATCACGGGTATGCAGTCTCTTCATAGGTCTTTAAATGGTGTTAGGCCGCATGTTTAGGGTGCACACATGAATTGGTATCTTCATATATTTTGTTCACATATTGGTGATCAATGGTATGGCTGATTAAGCAGGGCGTTTGGGAACCTGATAGACAGATTATTATATCTTTTTCATGTTTCACAGTTACTTGTTATTTTGGTTTACAGTGTCTGTCTTTTATGAGCTTGTCGAATTGAGGTCTTGAGAAAGGTACAAGAGTGTACCGAAACGTCGACCACGATCACAAGATTTACTTTGTTGCACTGTGATGATACAAAATGAATAAACTTTAAAAAACGTTTGACCACGATCACAAGATTTACTTCGTTGCACTGTGATGATACAAAATGAATAAACTTTAAAAAACGTTTTAAAAAAACCAGTGAGTGCATCCTTCCATACAGGAAATTCAGCTTTATTTGTGGGACCAGGTCGTCCTTGGAAGCACCCTGAAGATGTCATGTTAAAAGTTGAGAGTGCAGGATTCTTTGGCGGTATATATATATATATATATATATATATATATATATAAAGGCTGGTAAACACAAAGCCGGTTTTTCGGGCTCTTTGGCAAATCCACAATACATACTGTATGCATGGCTAGGGTTGCGTCACAACAACATTTAACAGCGATATATAATGCATAACACACATTTTATCTTTTGTACTTTCATGGTTTGTGGTGGAAAGGTAACACTTTTTGGGTTGCAGGGTTGTTCACATGAACATCATACTGAAAATTAACACACCTACTTTAAAGTGATCAGAAGTGCTAATGTGTACCCAGAGGCGCAGCATGGAGTCACGGAGCCCAGAGCAAGTGTATGCTATGGAGCCCTCTCCTCCCTAATCATCAGTAGTGCCCCTTATTCACATTATGCCACAGTAGTGCCCACAATCCACCTTAAGCCACACAGCAGTGCCCACAATTCACATTATGCCACACAGTGCCCCTTATACACATTATTGCCCCTTATACATGGTATGCCACAGTCATGCCCACTGTTGGCATATGGCATCAGAGCAGTCAGATGTGACCTCATCAGACTCACCGCTCAGGCCCCCCCCAGTCATGAACACTGCGACTCAGGCTCTCAGCAGCAGTGGCACCACCAGGCCTTCCCTCTGCAGCAATTCACACAGCCGCCATGTTCTCTTCTCGACCTGGGCCGGCTGACGTCAGGGTCAGGACCCATCTCAGAGAAGGCAAAGAGGAGGAGGCCGCTGCTAGTTCTGCCAAACTCCACAGCATGCACACAGGATGCAGGTACAAAGCAGTGTGGAGGAAGGGGACATGCTCAGTGCAGAAAGGAAAGCACTGAGTACCTCATTCAGAGTCGGTCGTAAGCGGCCACTCGGTCGTACGCATCCAATGTTTCCAAACCACGCATGCGTACGGTTAGTTGTGCGCACGAGGCCTTGTGATCCAAAATGCTGTAGATCGTACGGCTTACGAGCAGGAAGTGGCTTCCGAGAGTTGATTGACATGAAGGGCCGTTTGTGGGTCTTGACGGGGTGGGGATCTAAAAACGCAGGCGTTCCTCACTGTTTTCAGGGTGTCTCAGGGGCGTACATAAATTTACTGTTATGACAGACATAGAAGGCCGGAAGTAGGAAAATTGTCACTCTGCGAGCAGGTTAGAGGCCTGGCTGATCGTACAGCTTGAGGTTGGGTATGTGCTCTCTCAAGCCCCAGAGTACAATGACTGATGTTATGTTTGATTTGATGCTTCTATTTTGTGCCACACAATGCAAGCAGCTAATAATCAATTGTTGAAGCTAATAACACTGCTAATTGGCTTGTAATTGATTCAGTTGCGTTAGCATTAGTGAATAATAAGAATAAATAAATTTCATGGGGATGGCTTATTCTATGCGGTTTTTTGTTAATTTTTGGTGTAATTTACACCCAACACAAGCGGCCGCAACCATAAGAAAATTAACATACAGCGACTGACAACGATTGACTTGATCGTTAACTGCTATCACTCATTAGCTAGAGGAGGTGCTTTGTTCATGTATGGGCGTCACTTTGGTTGCGATCGCCCGGCCGTGCGATTGTTTTTTTTTTCAGATTCTCGATCGTTAGGCGTACGACCAAGCGGCCGCTTACGACGGCCTCTGAATGAGGGCCTGAGTGCTGCTGCTATATCTGCTCAGCTGTGACTCAGACTCACAGCTGAGCAGGAGACTGTGGAGCTCCCAGCAGAGTGGCTGGTGTCTGCAGGACAAGCTCTGGTTGCTCTGCCCTCGTTACGCGCCTGAGTGTACCTGTTAACCTATTCAGAGTGGAGGCATCTTAGTTGCATCTGTCTTGCAATCTGAACATTTATGATTATGTAGCATCAGTTCACTAGGAACTAAAAACTTTAAGTGACTTGGAGCGGCATGCATGACGCATTGCCGACGTTAATTAAGCAGGTAAGCATGAAGAGAAACGCAATGGACAGCTCTCTTGGTAAGAACTGAACTTTGAGAGTGAGGCACTTCTGGGTCTATGACCAAGTAGTCCCTCTGGTGTCAAGCACAGAATGACACAATCCCCAGGGGATGCTGGGAGGGATCCATTTGGATCCCTCTCACTTCACATCTGCGAAGAGAAGCCTATAGACTTCCATAGGGTAACATCATCTGAAGATGGCATAACCCACCTCATCCAAGCCCCAGAATGCATCACATTCCAGGTCTTGGTGCATATGAGAAATGTGGTCAAAACTGCATTTTCGGGGGTTTGACCGAATTTTTTACATTGCTGCATCCCGCACTTCGCCACTTTAACCTGCATAGAAATCTGACTTAAAGAGCAATTAATGATTGACTTCAATTGATCAATAAAGTGGCTTTGATATAATTAGAGTCACAGTTACTGCAAGTAGCATTTATGAAGAGGAGCTAAAGATAACCTTCCATAATTATTATAGATCTAATAAAAAATAAATGTGTGGATATAATCATATAAGTGGTCACATGTGAAGGTGCAGTCGCTGTAACTCAAATTTTGTGTCCACTATGATATTACATGGGAGAAAAAAAAAAGTCAAACAAAAAATAAAGAAGCCCTGTAAAGTGCCCAGTCTTATGTGAGGTACAACCGTCAGATTTAATGATGTAGGAAACAACGCACACCAATAATATTGTGCATACTGTACATATCGACCAATCAGGTGCATGATATGTCTGTTCTAAAGAACCTTTTTAAATATGCCAGCCCAGTTTTGATGACGTTTTCGAAGGTTCCTGCTGCCAACATATCAGGCAGCTGTTTGGTCATCCGTACAGACAACAAGATGTCAACAACATATCTGCACGATATATCACATCTGCTGTGCAGCATTTACAATGCAATATATCGGTGAAAGATGCTGTTCAGAGATGTATAGCGTGTACACTGATGTCTGGGATAATATATAATTCATCTGCTGTACGAACAATATATGCCCTAGAGTATACACAGCATGGGATGTAGTTAAGAAACCTACAGCTGGGATCCCGAAACGCGGCCAGAAGACCGGCGCTGGAATCCCGACATGAGTGGAGATGCCGATGCCAGCATCCCGATCGTAAGTATAGTGGGGCGGGTAGCTGTTAGCCATGTGGAGGGGAAGGGTTAGGTTTAGGCACCATGGGGGTAGGGTTAGGCTGCGGGAGGGGGGAGGTTAGGGTACAGCTGTGGACAGGGTTAGGGTTAGGCATCACCAGGGGGAGGTTAGGGTTAGGCACTAAGGGGGGAGGGTTAGGTTTAGGCACTAACAGGGAGGGTTACTGTTAAGATACAGAAAAGGAGGGTTAGGGGGTGAACAGGGCAGGGTTACAGTACTTATTGTTCCCCTGTCAGGATTTTCAGCATCGGGATTTCGCTGTTGATCTATTGGCAAGCGGCATACCCAACCCCACAGTATTAGTTCTATTCCTCCTATATTCAATCAATCATACTGTATGCTGTAAAAGATCACCCTAAAATGTTTAATTGTTGCCATATATCAAAGAATTTTTATTATATAGCAGTTTGGATATGTAATTATTACCAGCAGCGGCTCCTCATGAGGGGGGACTGCCACTGCTAGTCCGGTCGGCCAGGTCCCCGCACCAGTGCAATAGACATCTCTGAAATCTTGCTGTTTCCGACATCACATAGCTTATTACATTTAGGCCATATGGGCTTCAACGAGCAACAATCAGCGCCTGAGCTGCTAATACTCGGCAAAGACCCAAAGTTATGAGGCAACTAATACATTGAATGATTAACATACCAGACTATGCTGGCATTATATAAGTAACTGCTAATAACTAAATAAAACATATCGTCACTCATTCACGGGTCTATTCATCAACACTATAATGGGCCGTTACACATGCAGACATGCTAGTTTCCGCACATTTAAGGTAACGGACCATTCATCATCAGGGGTCCGATAGGATCACCTCATGGTCAGCAAACTCCGAAAACTTAAAGTTTCCGGAGATTGCCACCTTGTTCAGATGCTGCTTGTTCTCATAGCCCCGCTCCTTCCTATGGGAATGAGTTCCGATGATGTGAAGAGGGATCCAAACAGATCACTCTGCCGCCTCCTCACTACCTCCCCAGTGGCTTTGCGCATGCGTGACCTCAGGTCACACATGCGCAAAAGCCAGCAAAGGGGATAGCAAGCAACCCCCTGCACCGTGCAGCCTTTCCCCCCCACTGTTTATTAAACTCTGCAGCGGCCGTACCAGGGCGGGGAGGGGGGCTTACTCACAGACACTGTGATTCCACCCCCGTCCCCCAATGTGTCCAGGACCGGCCGGCCCGTTACGCCAACTACATAGGCACGTAGAACATCAGCTGGCAGAGGGCGCCGTGATTAGCTGTCAGGCCACAATTCAGTCCCTGCGCGGCCACAGACATTAGAGAGAGGATCCCCAGCTGTTCCTTCACCCTACCTGCCGCCCGACCTGGACCCACCAGTGCTGCACTCTGCTTGGCCTGCTGTCTGACCAGGACCCCCCCCAGGACTGCACTCTGCTTATCCTGCCACCCAGCCAGGACCACTCAGGGGATGGGTATGGCACCTGACAATATAATTTCAGCATATATTGGCAAAACATAGTCACACACCATAATCGGGAAAATTTTTATAATATTTAAACAGCTATGATCTTAACCCATGATTTACTTTGTTTTTGGTCACTAATGTACACACACAAAAAGTGGTTTGATAAAATTGAGCTGGTTCTGGGAAATTGTCTAGTGTTGCAAGATTTATACAAATGTTTTTTCAGCTGGGGCAAACTGTTGTCCCAACTACCCAGCGATATGCTGGACCCACTAGTGACAACAGCACAGGATAAAAAATATAAAACCTTCATGTCTTGTGGTCCGTGGCTGGAGATACTGGTTCTAATGCAGGAATCCAGTGATAAAACTAGTGACCAAGACTGGTGGGTTTTGGCAGATAATACTAGCAATGGCCACTACTGGTATATAACCTGATGCAAGGTGGGCCTGGGAATAGTGTATAATCCCAGCACCTCCTTATATATGACCAGGATAATGCCTCTAAACCACCCTGAACATAGAGCATAAAGGTAACAACAAATAATATACCCCATGTGATTCAGCAATGGAATTTTTTGGATGTTGCTAAATACCAGTTAAGATTTTAATAAATTAATCACCAATTTCAGCCATTGCTACAGATGCCGTAATACATCTCTCTATTCTTCTGATTGGTTGAAATGTGCAACCAATTATAAACATGGGCTAAATGTTAAACACATGCACACCTTGTCACATGCTCAGCTGATAATCTATAATAAAAACGTGTTCCTCATTGTACGTTTGGTGGATGAAGATGTAGGGTCACTCGTATGGTGATTTTCACATGACCACACCATGTGCCATTGCCCCACTTTTTCCTACTGGCTACCGCTTAGAGTTTTGCTGTAATGGAGACTGTGGGAGATTGTCATTGAACTCATGTCCATAGGCGCAAAGGGTGCAGCTGCTATGGGGCCCATCTTCCTTGTCAAATTTATGTGTTACTGTATATACATTTTCACCATTTGGTGGTACATAGGGGCCCTTAAAAACTTTTGCTATGGGGCCTTCAAATAGCTAGTTACGCCCCTGGAAGAGGGAATGTGGTCAATGATTTAAATGCTTTCTGTATGTCCCTCCATATTCCCACCCTTGTTGCATTTTTGCTTTGTGGAGGTCTTTAGGGTCACATGTTCATACAGACTACACAGTCTGCTGCTGCCCCTCCATGTTATTTATAGGATGGGAGCATGGAGCTGTGCAAGACCGTAACTAGGGGGTGCTGCTGCCTAGGGTGCAGGGCCTTGGGAGCGGCATTGTCACAGGCTCGTTGCACTTGTATTTGGCATGCAGGGTGCATGGAATGGCACCCGGCAGCCTAGAGACAGGCATTCAGCCTCTCACTAGTAAAGGTGGCAAGCCAGTGCTCAACTTCTCCCTGGCACAGCAGCCCCACCCCCTCAATGCAATATCATGATGTCACATGCTAGGGGGTGGGGCTGATACGGTTCTGAAGCTGTGCTGTGAGGTCAACACATTGCATTTTACCTTCAGTCACTTACATGAAGGAGCAGGAACAAGCTAACTACCTGTCACTAAGTTTGTGAGTGAATCCTCTATGCAAGTGTAATAGCAATTCAATCGCTGTGTGTGTGCAGTGCGGTTTTCGCATGTGTGTGATGGCTAACAATCCCTCCACCTGCATAAACTTCGACATTTGCGTGCGGATCTGAATCATGCCCAAACGGTCTAGTGCAATTGCCTTTTTTCTATGCATTGGATGCATTTGTCACTATTATTATGCTTTATCAATGCTTATACAGTAAAGATATATAAATATCAAGGTCGTAGTGCATTAAGGGTTTGATAGCACAGACAGTACCACCTATCTCGTACTTAGATGCACCTGCTCAGCAGGATTTGGCACTGTAGGAGTCTCTGGAATTCATTTTAAAATATTCTTAACTGTGCTACCCTGCCACTTCCATGTACTAACATTACCAGTTCTGCTCTCTGGCTTACCCGGCATCAGACATACTCCTGCAGATATTTGTGCTGGAACATTGCATACAGGGAGTGGAAACTTGGCAGATACATCATATATACTTATTTAACATGTTAGCATTCATTACTGATTTGGAAGAGGTCATGCACATTTGGCAACCCACCACCAGTTTATAGCAATGCCCAAAAGACTATTGACTGTGAAATTTGATAGGTAATAAAGAAGCTCATCTCCACTTCATGTTAGAATTCACAACTGATCTATTTAGTGTAGGCAAAGTCAGAAATCAGTTTGACTTGGGTCTTTTTGTTATAATTAATCATGTCCTACTCTTTTGTGTGTCCCCAGTTTTAATGGTTATTACGTCTAAAAGGATAGAACAACCTTTAGCCCATCAGGCAACCAGAATGGTCACAGCAGCACAGGTTGCGAGAGACAGTGACCAGCTCACTAGTGGGCATGGCTGGATCTCATAGGTGTATTGTCATGATGTGATTGAGGAGGGGAAGCCACAAACTGGCAGATATGAGAAGGAGCAGAGTTCCTGCTAGCACTGTACAGTGACGTGCATCTCCTGACACACTGATGTAGGGAGAATGAATGAACAAAGTATACATCAGACTCATTTAATATTTTAATAAATAGTGGATATTACTTATTTTCATGAATCTTATGAAGCATGAATCGGTTAATGCCAGGGATTCCACAGTGCTCATATCTTGCCCCACACAATAACGTTATCTTGCTGTGCGTTTCTGTTTCTGTTGCCAGCGTCAGACACAGAAAAGCAACATTCCATTTCTTCAGACCACCTAGGACGACCCCAATTATGTTTTGTGCGGCTGCCAGCCCATTACATACAGAATTACAAACAGCTTCATTATATATTTTTTATAATGATAATTACAACTTGACAGTAAATTATTTATTTAGACTGTATAAAAGACCAAGGCAAATCTTAGCTACATATGCAATAAAAAGTATGAAAAATAGAATTAGATTCTGTTTCATTTCACAGTATTAATACATTTATTTTATATAATTTCCAAGTACTGAGCTACTCTCAGACTGGTTATTACATTCGGCAGGAATGGGATTATTATGCCAGCGGCTGTTTAGCCGCCGGTTCAAATACCGACAAGGCTAGCCCGGCGGGACGGAATCCTGACAGCGGAGGTAAGTAACCCTAACCCTCCCCTCCCCCAACCCTCCCTTAGGGGTGCCTAACCCTACCCTCCCCCCATTAGTGCCTAAACCTAACCCCCACTCCCTAAACCTAACCCTCCTGGGGGGGGGGGATGCCTAACCCTAACCCCCCCATACCCGGGCTAAGTGAATATTTACCCAGTCTGCGACGATCGGGATGGCGGGGGTTGGGGTACCGGCGTCGGTATCTCGATGCCTGTCATGAATCCCTAGCCGACATTCTGTCGTCGGGATTGTAACATAACTACATCCCCATTCGGCATCATATGAAGTTAGCCACACATGCCTCTATTTGGTCATTCAATCTTTGCATATTGGAAAATGAATTCGGTGTGGATGGTAAGTGATTGGAAAGGATTGAATCTGACTTGCGACAGTATTCTGAAAATTGATTGGTCAGATCAGATTGGTAAGTCTTGTAATAGGCACATTTTGAGATAGATGGAATGTGTAGATCATGCATTTAATTAGAGTCCTGCAAGAGCTGATCTCCTTGAAGATATTTAAGGTTCTGAGGATTTCTATGTAAGGGGCAAATGTGATAAATTTGAAGAGTGATAAACTACCAACCAATCAGCTCCTGTCACTTTTCAATCACAGCCTGTAAATAAGTCTTTGAAGTGTTTAAATAGAGATACAGAAAAGTCTTAGCTTCATATAGCTCACATCTTTGTTGAAAGACCATTAGCAGGACACATAAGTCTACCTCTACAATGCCTTCACCGATCCTAATGCCTTTGTTTCCAAGTAAAAAGAAAAACAAGTTAGTGGGTGTACCGGAACAACATCCAGATTGTTCCAAAGAGGAGAAGAGCAGGAATGCCAAACTAGACAACCTAAAAGTGTAATCTACAATGGTTCTGAACTTACAGCTGTTCTGTAGCAATGGAAAATACGCTTGCATGGGCCACGAAGCACTCCTAGTGGTCTACTGAAGACTTGAAGAAGGTCTTATAGACTGCTTAAGCAAAGTAAGAAATCTTTGCTTCATCACACAGGGTTTATATATGCCAACAAGTTGGCAAAAGGATGGTTCATCAGCGTGTGGAGCTTATTTACTAAGCAGTGGCTTGTACAAGCCATCACTTCCCGATGTGTTTAAAAACAAAATGTAAAAGGCCAAATGATGTTAATAGCAAAACACCACAGACAGCGCCATGCAATACTCTTTGGTCTACACCTCGCACCTAGTTGGTCAAGGGTCAACACAGAACACCCCTCTACAGCATTCCGCTGGACAGTCACTTCCCAATTTAACTCTGCTGGATAGTCTCCCCCAACATTTTCTCTACATCACTCTGCTGCACAGTTACCCCCAACATCCCTCTGCTACACAGTCATCCCAGAACTCCCTCTACATCATTCCTCTGGACAGTCACCCCCCCCAACATACATCTACATCACTCTGCTGCACAGTCTCACCCCAATATCCCTCTACACCACTCTGCTGGGCAGTCACCCCCAACCTCTAAATATGTATATTTCCCTACCAGACTGTCTGTCACCTCCAACATTGGAGAAGGGGGGACAACAATATTACACAATACTACTACAACAATAGTGCACTATTGTGTTTTTATCTGTATTTGTATGTAACGAATTGTATTACTGAACCACTTGAAAATCTGGACCACCACAGATAAGAATATTGCCAGCTGGAACCATAAAAAAAACCCCACAAGACTATTTTACTAAGGGGGAACTATGTATAGTGCGCCCTCTATGTGCTATTCTCGCTCTTGGGCCAGCTTCCTGCAGAGCACATTATGCCATTGAATGAGCACAGTGCAATCTGATAGATGGAAGCAGAAGTTAAATGGGCCACAGGGGATTTTTTTTTTTTTTAACGGAGCACGAAATGTACGAGGCACAAAGTAGTAAAGAAATAAAATGACAGAAAATCCAAGTGACGGGTTCTCTTTAAATCCTACCATTTTATTACAAGGTAAAGCAGTATTTTCAAAACAGAGGAATATATCTTTATATACACAATGAAGAAAATGTGTTTAGCTGAAAAAATTGCTCCAAATGAAAAATACTTTGAAAATATCAGCAAAAAACTTTTTACGAAAAGATTAAAGAAAATAGGTAATCTCTAGAATTTTTTTTTTTCTATCTTTACAAAACATATACGAGTAGACGTATATCACGGTAATCTTCTAAGACACAAAGTTAAGATCACATGTAAATATGCAGCGGCTCTGCTCAGGATGGCGGACTTCCGAAGTGCAATTGGTGCTCCTTGATGTCATTGTCTCCTCAGTTTAACTGTTTTTAAAGAGGTCAATGCAGCTTTGTAATAAGGAGATGTTATTCTGTAAAACAAAAGCAGAACACATAGAAAGTATGTCTATGGAATACTAGTAAGAGATTTTATCAATACAGAATTCGCAAAATAAAAAGTAAAACAAATGTAAAGGAGGGGATGTAATGAATTATTCTTTATTGGTGGCTGATAATTCATTAGATTGAGATATATTGGTCCATTCATCATCCTTTAATGGCCTGTTACATATGCCGAAGAGCTAATTTCCGCATATTTTAGGTAACGGGCCATTCATCATCAGGGGTCCGAAAGGACCACCTGATATTCGTCAAACTCTGAAAACTTAACGTTTTCTGAGTTTGCCTGTGAGAACAAACGAGAACAAACGCCATCTTCAGATGGAGCTTCTTGTTGGAGCCCCACTTCTCCCATGGGGAGGAGTTCTGGGGATGCGTAGAAGGATCAACTCGGAGGGATCCCCGAGTTGATCCCTCAGACGCCTCCTTACTGCGTTACCAGGGGCTCTGCCCGTGTAACCTCAGATCACACATGTGCAGAAGCTGGCGAAAGGAGACTACTAATCGCGGGGATCCTTAAATGAGTTTTATACTTTTGGACAACCCATTTTTAATTCTTTTCTTTAACATGCGGCCAGTGGGGTAAATATTGGGTTAATCTCAGAGCCGCCTGTACCCCATCCCATTAGGAGGAGCTAGGACACAATTGCTTTTAATTTTGTTTACTGCAACAGCAATGGGGCAGCTCATCGCTTACAGACCTATCCGTACCTTTTTTTAATAGATATCATTTAAACAGATTTAACAGTTCTGTGAGATATGGCTTTAGGTAATGAATGGGAAAAAGGGTCAATTTAATTAATGAAGGGGTTTGTCCAAAAGTAGACAACGTTCTTAAACAAAGTCCAAATTTTAATACGTATTTGGAAATGATGTGGTCCCATACTTTGACAGAAGAAGATTTCACCTCGGGAGTAACTTTATTTGCACTGGAGTGTAGTGTAAAACGGAGACCTCCACAATGAAGGTCCCAAAATTCAGAGCTGTGGGCAGCTAAACTGCTGTTGGGCTGCCTATTCACTCCCAAATCCTAATACAATAGGAGAGTATTAATGCTGTAACTAGAACCATTGGGGGCCTTCAAATCTAAGTGCCTTAGGGAAGTGAAGCAGTAAGGGCAACTGTGCGCATTGGGGCTTTCTTTGTGAAGGCACTATTTCTTTAGTGGTACCCAAGGCACACACGAGGGGGTTCCTAGGGGAGTATATATTTAGACACAAGCACCACATAATAATAAGGAGATGTCATAACTTCGGCAACGTTTTTCCCAAAAGTTAGAATAAACAGAGTAACTCTGTTTTTATAGAAGACTGAAAACACAGAAAAAAAAAAAAAGATATTATAATGAGATATATATATATATATATATATATATATATATATACATACATACACAGTCACAAAAGGGAGCAGCGGCACTCATTGAAAAAAACACAATTAAAGCAGGGTTGAATGAACCTCTAATGTCACGTCAACGTTTCAATCACATAGATTTTCGTCAGGAAGTACAAAAAACACATACAACACTTACCTATATACAAAGACAAACACCACGAGTGTGGCCGATCAACGTCCACCGGGATCACCTCTGACGTCATCGCTACGCACTGCACAGCGGGCGCGACGCCTGACGTGTCCGTTACTATGGAGACCAGAATCAACAAAGTGATAAGCATAAGCCTTCACCAACAATACATAGACTAATACAGATATGTACAAACGGAGCTGAGCAAAGAAATGAATATACATACATGCAGTACAAAGTAACGGGAATGCATGACATAATTGCAGCAAATTTATCTGGACAAAACAATCAGACTAGACTTTTGTCCAGATAAATTTGCTGCAATTATGTCATGCATTCCCGTTACTTTCTTTGCTCAGCTCCGTTTGTACATATCTGTATTAGTCTATGTATTGTTGGTGAAGGCTTATGCTTATCACTTTGTTGATTCTGGTCTCCATAGTAACGGACACGTCAGGCGTCGCGCCCGCTGTACAGTGCGTAGCGATGACGTCAGAGGTGATCCCGGTGGACGTTGATCGGCAACACTCGTGGTGTTTGTCTTTGTATATTGACGAAAATCTATGTGATTGAAACGTTGAAGTGACATTAGAGGTTCATTCAACCCTGCTTTAATTGTGTTTTTTTCGACGAGTGCCGCTGCTCCCTTTTGTGACTGCATGTTTGTACTTTATGCAGAAGGCACCGACGTCACGTTTGGACTTTGAGTGCCAGGCCCTCGCTAATATATTATTTATATATATATATATATATATATATATATATATATATATATATATATATATATATATATATTAAAAAATTCAATGCACAAAGTAAAGTCTTGGGGTTTCTGTACATAAACTGTTACCCAGCATTGCTACAGTATGTGGAATCACAAGGACCTCAGAGATAACCTGCAGTAGAGAGCTAATGATCACGGAGGCACGACACATACCTTGGCATGCTTGATTTCTAATTCTGTCATCTCCACAAGGTTTTTCCGAAAGGCGGATACTCTTCTTCGTTTGAAGCTTATCAGCTCTGCAAAACAAAAACTATTAATATAAATTTACTTACAGTATAATTCGTCTTTTGTGTCAATTGTAATAATGGATGAACACAAAAGAGGCACAAAGTTGAAGGCCAGGTGCTTTTATACAGACAGTGAACTCGATTAGGCAACTACAACCACCATACATGGACATAAGTATTACTCATTTGGCTTCCCTATGCACAAAATGCATTTATCATAGGAACCATGCAACAAATCAATGAGAATTTGGGCCCTATTTATCAATATTATTTTTACTAAAATAATGTGAAAATGGGTGTTTTCACCCTGACCTTTTAAGTGTGCAACACAGCGGCGTGACATCATATTTCACGTCTCCGCATGTCTTCCATGCTGGACCATCAGGTAGGTTGCGCTGCGCTGTTGAGGGGATGGTTGCTACTGGGGATAGGTGATGATAGAGGAATAGGGGCTAGGTGCTGGGGGCAGAGGGTGACACTGGCTGGGGGCAGAAGGTGACACTGGCTGGGGCAGAGGGTGGTGATGTGGGCTAGAGGAAGATGAAGGGGCAGAGATAGGTGACAGGGACTGGGGACAGAGGAAGGTGATGGGGGGCTGGGGACAGAGGAAGGTGATGGGGGGGCTGGGGACAGAAGGTGATGGGGGGCTGGGGACAGAAGGTGATGGGGGGGCTGGGGACAGAAGGTGATGGGGGGGCTGGGGACAGAAGGTGATGGGGGGGCTGGGGACAGAAGGTGATGGGGGGGCTGGGGACAGAAGGTGATGGGGGGGCTGGGGACAGAAGGTGATGGGGGGGCTGGGGACAGAAGGTGATGGGGGGGCTGGGGACAGAAGGTGATGGGGGGGCTGGGGACAGAAGGTGATGGAGGGGCTGGGGACAGAAGGTGATAGGGGCTGGGGACAGAAGGTGATAGGGGCTGGGGACAGAAGGTGATAGGGGCTGGGGACAGAGGAAGATGATGGGGGTTTCTGGGCTGAGGATGGTGATGAGACTGAATTTGAGGAAGGTGATGAGGGGCTGAGGACTGAGGATGGCTGGCTGCAGACACCATCCCTCCTACCCCTGAGGAATCCACAGCACTGACATTAAGAAGACCTTGGAAGAGACGGCAGACAAGAACTACAGCCTGCATCATCAGTGACAGAGGGACAGTGAGGTAAGTCAGTGTATTTTTACTTTATATAAATGCTGGCATATCTTTCAGTTAACAATATCGTGATTCACATATCACACATGCAGGGGAGGGATGTGCGAGATCGGGGGGTGGTGGTGAGAAAGTGGGGCCCCCAGAGACATCGGTGTACCGGGCCCCGAGATTTCTGTTGCCGGCCCTGCCTGCATGCATTAATTTGATGTATTCAAATATCGCATTGCAATATTGGGCAAATCCCATCCGCATCTGAGGTGCAGATTGTGATAAATAGGCCCCTTTGTGAGCTAGTAACCTCACCTAGGGCAAACCATCATCTCCTGATCTGGAATACACAGAGACACAGCAGTGGAGAAAAAACACATTTAGTCTGTTTTGTTCCTTTTTCTTGCATTATTTTGTTTGCCAACCTTGTTTCCCAGACTCTGAGAGCTTCTCAAACTTCTGGCAGCACTCTTGCTGGTGCAACTCCGCCTGTTTCACATCTTTGCTTTTCAACCTTGCTTTCTCAAGAGCTTTGTTTGAGTTCTCATATTCACCCAGGCTCTTTGTCCTTCTGTGTAACAGGTCCTGTAACACGGTGACGGGAAAAATAAAGTAGTAAATAAAATTTACTTAAGAAACATTTTTCTGCTTTTGGAACACAGGTAAACAAATAATTTACCTTGGCTGCCTCAATATTAAGCATGTAGTATCTTAACAGTTCCGAAAGTTTTAAGTCTTCATCTGACGCAACTCTGGCTTCTACTTTCTGAAAATTATGCCAAAAACATAGAAGCCAATGATAAATACATTCCAATAAAGCGAAAGAAAAAGTAAAGAAAAGAAAAAAAAGACAAAAAAAAACCAAAACACACTTACCCGGAGTTTTTCAAATAACTCTGCTAGTTTTAGTAAATATCTGAAAAGAAAAGTACAAAAAGTACACAAGGTGTTTTTTTTTTGTTTTTTTTAAAGATAATATTAACAGCACTCATGTAAGTGAAACAGTAATGGCTGTTTTGGAATAGATTAGTATGGAGTGCATTGTTATATATCACAGAATACGGTCATACCAATCAACATGTGAGAAGCTGCTGTATTTTATTTAATTATTTATCTAAAAATACAATAAAGTGTGAGGTTCCGATGAGTAGTGCGGCTGCGCATATTGCGGGTAATTACAGGAGAGATAAACCTCACTCGCACCTCTGTCCTTCCCGGAACACCTTGCAAAATTGAATCTAGCCCTTTGTCTGGTAATAATTTATTTTTAAATAGCTATAGTCAAAAAGTTGGAAGAAATTGATATTAAAGCATCGAACAAAGCTTATTGTTACCATTTTTATGTCTTTGGTATTTAGTATATATATTCTATCGTACATATTTTCAATATGCCTAATTACATTATTACAGGAACTGTGCAGATACAGATAAACGTACTATTTGCTCTGCACTGGACTTTGCATTTTCATGTTGCTGACCAAATAGTACAGAGTAATACACAAATAGGTCTACAACAAATTGGTGATGTTTCCATTATATCTATGCTTACAAAATCATCATGGTAAATGGAATAGACAGAAAATGTTAATATATACACAGAAATATACACATACAACTGTGATGCCCAGTCCTGTTACACATATTGGACACATTGTTACATGCAGGCAGAACATGACCTCTACTGGTCAGTGTGTGGCCCATTTCTGACTACACTAAAACAGGCACCAAAGACGTTACACGTAAAATATTGGTGTGGCCAATTTGGATAATGTGTGGCCAGCTTACCGTTACTGACAAAGGAAAACAATCACTTTGGCTAATGATTCCAAAAAGAAAGGGGATAGTGGCAGTAAGGATTTACTTGCAATGTTTGTTAAAGGCTGACATATAAATGGAGTAAAGACTGATTGGGTAACAGAGCAGGAATGTTTACATGACATGTCAGGTGGGGGATGAGGTGATCTGTAATGTTAAGCCAGTAATTTGACTATGTAAAGGTATTAACTTTGCTGATGTTAAATAAGTCAGGGGATGTATGCAAGACCTGAATCTCCAGTAACCAGGCAGATTCCAGGCACAAAGGTTATATGGGGCAAATGACCCTCAGGGCAAAAGAACAGTCCAGAGATTAGAAAGATAAACACAGGGAAATGATCTGAGCCAGTGACACGTATCCTTCATTGATATATAAAGCGCCAGCATAGTTGGAGAATTAAGGAATACACAAATAATTAATAATAATAATATAATAATCATGCACTAATATAGTGATGTGGACCAACATTTTAGGGCTGTGATTAAGGATTTTGTTCAGCAGGCTTGAAGTTAGAGAAAATATAATTTTATGTAAAGAAAATAATTATTATTAATAATAGTAATAACAGTAGTAGTGACAATTCTAAATTATATATATTATATAAGGTGCATAACCGTCTGCAGTGCTTACATGACTTTTACATAGCTGTTATCCCCCTGAAACATCCCCCGTTAAGGACATCCAGTTTTATTAGCGTAGGATTGGCACAAATGCATCCATCATTAACCCCATTCGGAATTTGTCAACAACAAATATGGTTGCCTCCTAAAAAATGAGGACAATGGTGATCTGAAATAAACTACAATCCTTTCTGACCGAAATGCTTTAAATCTGTTTGATCATGTTTAAAAATCCTTTTTTGACGACTCCGAGGTCCACTGGAAAATGTGCTCGACAGGACTCCAAAGATTCCCAAACACACCCACACAAGACACATAGATAAAGTATGATTTAGAAGGCAAAAAGAAAAACCTAAGCAATGTCGCCCTCCTGTGGTGTATCTCAGATGGCACAAATGCCTTTCAGTTCTCAGCCTAATATATTGCACATGCACATAGCATGGTATTGGGAGAATTTATGGGCCTCTGCTGAATGGAATGTGTTTACTCAACAACAGGGAAGTCATAAAAATGACTTCCTACTCCAAATTCTTTTCTTCCTACTGCTGATAATCACACTTACTTTCTAACCGGAGTGTTCTCCTCATCAGCTAGAGATGTCAGTGCAGCCGAAATGTGAATGTAATCATCAGCAACACCTACAAAGAACACAGAAAGCATTAACTATAATATATGTAGTATTATAAAGGTTTTCAAGTTCATAAGGGCTGGTATAAAATGAAGACTGAAGTCAGGATGTTCTGAATGTGCATACTTATACTTTACCAAACACCTTTTAATGTAGACAGCACAAAATGTAATGAATGTAAATGGACCTGTAAAGACACTTTGGGACAAGCACTGACTATACATAAATGTTACTTGCCGAAGCTTGGTGCACGGTTTCTGTGAGAGCACACTATAATTGAACTGTTAAAGACAAAGGGGGCAATTCAATTTGCCACAAAATATTGAGAAAGGGGTTTATGAACCACCAATTCCAGCCCAGCATAGTGGACATTCAGTCCAACTACTTGCAATCCATAAAGTGAATGAGACGATAAATATCGACCAATGCAGCACAAATACACACCTTTGTGGGATCTTGTCATTTTGTCAGCTTTAACACAGGAGTCCTTGATCCTATTGTGGTAATTGACAAGGAACATTTTTTCTTGCTCGAAGAATTCATCAACTTCCTGTGCAAAGTAAAAAAAAAAAGGTATGAAAATGAATGGGCAATGCAAGTTGGTCACTGGGGGGAAAAAAAAAAGGGAACTAAACTTCTTTTTTTAAAGATTTTGTTGTGTTGTTTGTCAATTGAAAGTTAGATAATGGCTGACCTACCCCCCTCCCTCATTAGCCAGATGGAGTACTGGGAAAACTGCACTCTACACTGTATAATGCTGGCAACTCATCTGAGCAATAGGATCAGTGCCCAGGGGGGGGGGTCGGAACAACTTTATGTTGGGGTGGGCATTATATAATTCCCCCTCCCCAACTTACCTGCTGGTAGGCGGCGGGCACATAGGCACCAGAGCAGCAGGAGGAAAGGACTGGAGCGGCTGCCACGTATGGTTAGGGTCTGTGCATTACAATAACAGGCTGCACTGCAGGGAGGTGTAACTTGCCATATTTTAACTTACAGACTGCACATTACACCTCCTCCGTGCAGTGCAGCCTATTGCTATAATGCACAGCCCCTGGCCGTCTATGGCCACCACCCCCTTGCTCCCTCACCCCCCTCCCCAGTTTTGGCACCTATGTCAGTGCCAATAAGGCCACACAGTAGGCTGCAAGTCTGGATCACTTTATTGAGGTCAGTGTCAGTCATCTTCTGACCACAATTATTAGCATGTCCGATATCCAGGGTACACACTTGTTATATCGTTCATTCGACGAACAATCTATGGAGTGCATGGTTGTGTACATCAGATATGTCTGTGAACCACATCGTTCACAGACATATCAGGTCAACCCTGCAACACAGTCGATACAGATATATCTGAAAAAATATATTGTTGTATATGCATGTGTGTACGGGAGACCTGCAGACCGCCCGCCCGTGAACTTGCTTCAGGGACCGCCGACACTGACATCACAACTGGGAGGGCTAATTGAAATAACCACCCAGTTGTGATGTCGGCCATATTGTGCTGCCAATTGGTAAGTGTGTATTACCTTACTATCGGCCGCTCGGACGGCGGATTGGTCTAATGACTGATCTGTCGTTACAGTGGGCATCCAGCTATAATGACTTATTCTACAGTGGTCATTATCTCATTGTGTGGGGTATATATACCCCACACAGAGAGATATTGTGCCAATTGTCTGATAACACAGCATCACTCAGCTTTAGACAGAAAGCATTTTCCAAGAAAGGACTCGGTAAGCCATAAAAAGTTCATGATTTTGTGAAAAGAAAAGGAAAAAAAATGTCTTAAATGTTAGACAGGGAGCAGAGAAAATAACATAATGAAAAAAAGAATAGTAGTAACACAGCAGAAAAAATGGGTTTTATTTTACCATGTTTACTTTTTTTTTTTATCTTTTTAGCCATAGCTCCCTTTAAAATTACACTTTTCATCGTCTATTATTAAAAAAGTATAAAGGTTGGGAAGGACACATGGACAGAACACATCTCACCTTTACTCCAGAAAGAAGAACTTCATCTGCACTTTTCACCATGCTCCGGAAAAATCCACCAAACATCTCTTTGGTATTTTTCCTCCTCACACTTAACTAAATGAAGAGTATACATAGATTAATGGTAACACTTTAAAACAACCTTCAAAATAGTTTATGCACATTGTTCCTAAAATGTTTTAGATCTGGTAAAATGTATGGATTAGCCTTTTTCCTCTAACTACCGGTTCTGCCTTCAAAATGGCACCTTTACCACTGTGTTAGTAACTGGTGCCCTCTAACAATTCTTATTGGAGACGCTTGTATGTGTCATTGTTACTTGTATAGTGTACGATTAGTTTTTTGTAAAGGTACAAATGAACAGCAACCTTGAAGCATGCAATCGCCTTTAATTGGTCCAAGTTATTAAAGATAGCAAATATTTGGTTGGCTCCCATGGTTTTGTACATTTTCAGTTTGTTAGTAATTACTAGTCCTATGTATCTATAGGATTACAGTTCATGGACTTACAACAATTACAAAAAGCTTAAGATATTTGGGGACATTAACCAGGGAAATGTATTTGCAATTTGCATTAATTTATGCAAATGAATAAAAAATTTAATATTACTCTCTTTTCTTTCAGCAATTTATCTCTGATCAAACATGTAATATAGTGGCAGGGTGTGCCTGCAGATTCAAAATCACCCATTGGGGACGAAAACTATAAGGTTTTCGCTAGTTGGAATAGAGGCCAGAGACCTAGACTCCCAATTATAAGAGAGTAATATTTTAGACATTCCCTTATATATTTTAGAGGTTTTATTACACTATTCTTGTATTATCAGTGAAAGCAGAATTTGAATACATTTTTTTGTCTTATTGTTTATTATATTCGGGTTCCAGCATTGCAAATGTAATGGAAAACTTTCATGAGCCACTAGATGTAATGTGCCAGTCATGCATGTGGGGAGTGAAATAGAACAATTACAAATTTGTGTAGGTTGGACGCAGGTCTGGGTGCCCTGACCACCCAAATGACCAGTCCCCCCTGCCCTACACTCCATTGTGCTCTGTAATGAGGTCAGGGGGCGGCGCTATGGCACAGGAGGAGTGAGGGTCCCATTGGATTGGGGGCCTCTGCCACTGGAATCTATTACCAATAGAGGGGTGGGGAGTGACACGACGGGTGGGATATTTACACCGGGTGGAGGGAACAGTTTACAATTGTATTAAAAAATAATAACAAAAAACTACACTTTCTGACTGTTTTCTGGTAAAACATTGTCAGTTAGGTGGTTAATGGTTGAATTGGGGATATTATTTTTCTTCTCCAAGAACCTTCAGTGGTAGAAACTTTCTCACTTTCTGGATTACTTGTGATCATAGGGGTAATATGGAAGCTACTGTACCAGAAAAACCTAAGAATATTGGTTACAACATGGGAGCCCAGGAAAAATAACAGTCACATCCATCATTAAATATTGGAGAACTGGGGAAACTCCAGAACAAACTAATTTTACATTATGTCAAAACTGCATGAGGATTTTGCAATATAAGTCACACACATGCAAAATTTACAGTATCATGAAAAACTGGATTGAAGGACCAAACAAACCGATGAAAGGTTGATACTAATCCTGATCGCAGAGAAAGAAACAAAATGGTTTGCATGATTTTGCAACTACTGTAAAAGTGTAAATGGATAGGTCAGCAAACAAAACAGCTGCCTCAACATCCCAGGCTGACATTCTACACAGGAAGGAAGGGTGCTTACATCTTGGTCGTATTCCAGGAATATATGGAAGTTGTGGTCCTTGCTCAAGATAGGGTGAGAGGAAAGTCTCTGGAGAAAGACTTCGTGGACCGATACAGTCTTCTTAAACACTGCCAGATATTCACTGTCAGGACAAGGAAAATAAAGTCTGTAGAATAACAATAACATGTGCACAATACATTTCATCTGCCGATTGTACCAGGCAATCTTTGCAGCCCATGTCTGTATTGTTTATATAGCAAATAACTGAATTTACAGAAAGGAAATTAAACCAGCCAAGCTGGCAGCACGGCAATGTCACGCTGCATGCATCTGGTCCAACAGCAGTGAGCTCCACTCTGCGTGCCCAAGAAGACTCAATCCCCAGAGATTAATTGTATGCCAAGAAAACCTGGACATATAGATGACCAGTAATGAAAACTACAAACGAATGTACATCTTCCAAAGAAACGTTCCTTGTTCCTTAACTGCCATTAACTAGCAGTTGCTGATTAATATCTAATCTAATATAAGCAATGTAAACTATTTAGAAACTATCCTGCTACAGCGACATCCTCTCCCAATACAGATAAATGCTGCAGGCAGACAGAGTGGTCTGGGCAGGTAACAAAGGCAGGCGTAACCTCCCCCATAGCAGGGTCTGTTGCTTGCAGCTTGGTAAAATGAACGGAACATGTGCATACAGGCTAACAGGCCAGTTTCACTTTATTATTTTCTGTAATTATACAATTTTTAAATATAATTTATAGTTAAATATTGCCCTTTGTAATTTTATACTTTGGCGGCTTAGTAAATAAACCCCTACGTCGAACGGTCGGGAAGCGTGATGATGGGGATGGCACTTTTGCTGGATCTCGAGCCAGAGAGTTACACAGAGGTACTGGCACCCTGAACCAAAAAAGATACCACAGCATTTTGCAGCGCCATGCAATACCATCTTGTCTATTCTTAATTGGTCAAGGGTTCATCCTATAGCAACCTAATGACCCAAAACATGCCTCCAGGCTATGTCAGTACTACCTTAAGCTGGGTACACACTGAGCGATGTGTACCCAGCCGATATGTCGGCCCGACGGGCTGACATATCGGATCCTGGGCACACATCAGAACGAGGTAATGGACGGAACAATACCTCGTTCCATCCTTCATTACCTGCAACGGGGCCGCTTGTGATATCGTCCGGTTGGACGCGCAGCTTGGCCGACAGGACGATGTCGCAAGTGGCCGCAGGAGCGCACATATTGGCCGTACACACTGAACGATGCGGCTGATATGTTGTTTCCAGCCGAATCAAAATGACATATCGTGCTGACAGTCTCAGTGTGTACCCAGCTTTAGAGGAAAACAATAAGGCAGGCTTCTAATCATGGCACGGCCAGCAAAGTCTCCAGTCTTTAACCCCAACTAGCTGGTTTGAGATGAACTGGACAGAAGAGTATAGGCAAAAGCAACCTACAAGTGCAAAACATTTGTGGGAACTTCAACAACAGTGTTGGGAAAATCAAAACATTAGAAAGTGTCATGAGTGTGTTTGACAGTTATACAGTATCTACAAGAAAAGTGGGAGTCAAAAATTAAGTTTAAGTTTTGTAAAACAGAAGGATTTTACCATTTCTTTTATGCTTTAATTTCAGAGTACACTGCGTAAATATCAATAAAAATTGGAAATATGTGGGTGTTCTAAAACTTGTGACAGGCGCTGTGTGTGTGATATCTAATTCCCTACAGCGTGCACTAAGCGGGCAGACTTCCGGACATAGTCTCATTTCTTGTTAGGACAGGAGTGATCCTTCCTGTCAGCACCTGCAGCCAGTTGCACCATTGTGGTGGTTGTAGGGGGCAGAGCAGGTTATGACAGGAGGGAATAGTCCTGACCTAACAGTGCCCCTCTCTGCCCCATCTGGAGAGAGACTGACTGCAGATGGGATGGAAAGGGGGGGGGGGGGGGCAGGGAAGAGATGAGAGACAGGGAGAGAGGTGAAGTGGACAGAGATGATAGACGGGGGGAGTGAGGGTGACAAAGAGAGACAAAGACACAATGGCAGAACCCAATAATCAAGAGGTTGCATTGATGGTTACAATCACAGTTATCTCTATTGTAGTATTATTAGGGCTAATGTGGACGTAGGGCCTGATTCAGAGATTTACGATTCATGCAATCCCAGCTGCGATCTCACGGACCACAACTGCAAAAATATACCAATGACTCCAGAGCTTACCCGAGCATAGGGACACTGAGAGGGGGGTGGAGCGGGCACTAATTACCTTCCTGGAGGGGCCCAGGTCCAGCACTGCCCCCCTCCCCTCCCTCACAGCAGCCCAGCACATGCTGCTGTGTGCTGGGCTGCAGTAGGAGACCGCTCGCAGCCGCAGCAGTCTCCTATCTATGCCAGTGGGGGGGGGGAGCAATCACACTGATGGCGACCCCTCCAGGCTTTGCGGAGGGCTCAGGAGCTCACAGCGCCCCCCTCCCCGCTGCTAAAATTATTTTTTTTAATTATCCTAAGGGTGCATGGCCACGCCTCCTACAATTATGCCACGCCCATTCCACCCAGTCTTGCCAACTGCTGTCAGCCTCTGGGGACGCCTACTGCTGCCTTCTCAAATCCGTCCGACGACGTGCATCAGCGCAAATATCGGGAATATTGACGCAGATCGGGCAGCCACACAGCTTTTGTGTGAAGTCTGCCCTGTCTCAAACATTGCGTCTCTCCTGACATGCAGAGAGCGCTCATGCTGCGAAGGAGATCGCCAAAGGCTAATTTATGCACGCTCACGAAATGGCGTTTGAGTGGTTTCAATGTGTTTGTATAATCACCTCCCCGTTACCTTCTCCAAACGCTGACAGCCTGTCAATCATTTTGCAAGTGAATCCTCTGTGCGAGCGTAATCGCAATACAATTGCTGCACGTTGCAGTGCGGCAATCGCACATGCACAATGGCAATCGTTCGATCTGTATAAATATCGGCATAGCGTAAATCTCGAAATCGGGCCCATTGTTTAGAAAGTGGTGTATGACGGAAATGAAAATGCACAGCCTATCTTCGATTTTTTGTACAGTATTTACCTTGAAATCAAGAATAGGAATATATAGTTTCACTCTATTGCCTTTAAGTCAATACTAAAAGAAGCTAACTTACTTCATGTTGACGGCATTTGTAGCATAACATTATAGGAAACGTAGCCAAGAGTTTGCAAAAAGGCAATTTACCTTCTCTGGTCCAGTAGATGAATTAGTAGTAGCACTAGATTCCTTCATGAAATTATAATTGTGTCACAACTTAGAAGCAGTGCTTTAGGTTAATGACAGGAGAGGTCATATAAACAATATTATTAATAACGCGGAACTAGATGAAAGAAGGTCATCTCTCCCCAATGACCCAGTTACTGCTCGTGACTATAAAATAGAATGTATTCTATATTGGTTTCATGGTAACTTATTGCCAGTATCTTCAAACAACACATCATGTGCTTGCCAATTTCTTTTGGACAAGATTCTTTGTTTCATAAGAAGGGTGGTATGAGAGTATATTTTCTTAATCCTTTTTTGGAATCATAGGAAATATTTCATATTAAATCAGTCAACTAAGATAGATGGAAAGTGAGTGAGAGTACTGTAGGGAAAAAGAACACATTTTAAACTATATTGCAAGATTTTAATTAAAATGTTGCACTTTTCTGAAATGCTCCGATTTGACGGTAAGAGCGGTCTACAGATGTATCACCTGACAATTTGTCTTCTAATGTCAGGCAATTGTTGATTTTCTGCATGCTGCCTTATGGCAAAACATTGCATCAAGTGCGTTTCCAAAATAATATTATAGAAAATAGGCTTTATGTACCTGCCACTGAATCCTTTTCTTTTACATCCTCTTTGGCGGACACTTCTAACCTTTGGGACGTCCCAAAGCTGTCCCTAGGGGAGGATACACTCAGCAAAGATGTGCTAGACAAAAAGCAGTAACCAAAGCCAACTACTTTGGAGGCAGACACTCATACAGTATAGGGAATCTGCCCAGCTAGGGCTCTACACCACAATGTCCAGGAAGCTCTTTCCAACTTGAAAGATTTGGTCACGCACCCTGAACATTAACCAACATCTGTCGAAACACAACATGAGCCCCCACCTTATGCCTGACCATCTGTGGCCCTCCTAAGAGACCAAAAGAACATGGACAACAGAAAAACAAAGTCCAGCAAGGACTCATATCATGAAGAATAAACTTATACAATACATCTTTGCCAATTGGACCAGAAAAAAAAAATAAAATAAAACATATATAAATCTCCAAGATCCGGCACTCACTGGTACACGTAATAGCTGGACCAGGTGCCCTCCTCACTGTAACCTCTGATGCAAGGGTACACTGTCACATAGCCAAACAAACGGCAGCACTCCGGATAACAAAAAATGCTAAGTACTCATAGCTGAATACGTTTCAGCGCTTTTATCAAGCTTATAATACAAAGTGAATGACAATTGCAAACATTAAATGGCTCACCCCATATAGGCCAAACCTCCAGTGTGCCTCGTGTGCGCTGCCAGCCAGCAGTCGCACAGGAAGACACGTCATGTTCAACCCCGTGTGCAACCATGGTGATCACAATACACAATAACAAAACCACTATACTGAATGTACCAATATAAAGATCACAGCGTGTATACACACACTAAACTAAGAGCAGTTGTATGCATAAAACTAATGGTTACAACAGCATGTGGAAAAAATCTTACTCAAATATTGATTGTTACACCGGCAAAACCGTTGTAGTGATTTAAAAAAAAAAAAAAACATACATATGTACTTACTCAATTTGAGCATAAAAACATACCAGATAACAAAAAAATTCAAGACATAAATAGACAAACAATTGACAATATATGGATAGCAGCATATAAAATGAAACAACATTGAAACAATAATATACAAGGTGCCACATAACCTGTGGCATCAACTTCGTGCAACGATTGACTGTATTAACCATCAGAAATTAGACATAGCATCACAGACGAATTTAAAAATCACTAATACAGATACTAGGAAATGGCATGATCGCCAGCCATCAACTATTGCTTATAGGCATACAGATCCATACAACTACACATACAAAGATATGGCTTAACAAGAATCAAAATTAAACGAAACATTGTAGCCCTAAAGTCTCATATAAACCACGAGGGGACAATGTGTCCAATCTCATGATCCAATTGGCTTCACATTGTAGCAATTTTTTACCACGGTCACTGCCTCAGCTCAAGGGAGGCACATGATCGATAATGCGATAACGTAGAGTCGCTATGTTGTGTTTTGCCTCTGCAAAGTGCCTAGCCACTGGCTGTTCTCTAGTGCCAGTGGCAATGGCTGCCCTAAAAGACATCTCTGCCGATCAGGGCTCTGTTTGTGAAGCTCCGATCATCAGCCACAGCCAGTGGAGAGATGGAGACAAAGCTGTGTCTGTCACAATAGGGAAAAAATAAAAAATATGAGATATGGTAAGAACTTACCCTTGTTATCTCTATTTCTACGAAGTCCATAGGGTTCCACAAGATACCTTGGGGTATAGGTGTGACGTCAGTCATTGGGCACCAAAGAGTTAAGCTTTCAGCCTCCCAGGATGCACTAGGTCCCCCTCCTATACCCCGCCCCCGAGCCAAGGCATCTCAGTTAGTTACCAAGCCATAGGCCGGAGGAGGAGAAGGAAGAGAGAGGACAAAGATCTGGACACATACAAGAATCACATTCTCACCAGAGGGAGACGGAAAACCGGTGACCAGAGCAAAGCCCATCTGCAGCACAGGTGCGACAGGGCGGGAGTCCTGTGGAACCCTATGGACTTCGTAGAAATAGAGATAACAAGGGTAATTTCTTACCATATCTCATATTTTCTACTTCAGGGTCCATAGGGTATCCACAGGATACCTTGGGGATGTCCCAAAGCAGTATCCTTTAAGGGTGGGGACGCTCTTGTGCAGAAAGGAGAATCCGCCGCCCGAAGGAAGCATCCTGAGAGGCGAAGGTGTCAAACCTGTAATACCTCACGAAGGTATGGACAGAGGACCACGTAGCAGCCTTGCATATCTGGACTGCAGAGGCACCACGTCGAGCTGCCCACGAAGGACCCACAGACCTAGTGGAATGAGCCTTCACAGAAGGAGGAACCGGCAGGCCTTCATGAAGATAAGCTTCAGAAATAGCCATACGGATCCAGGCTGCCAAAGTTTGCTTTGAAGCAGGCCAACCCTTTTTACGGAAGCCATAGAGGACAAACAAAGCGTCCGACTTCCTAAACGAAGAAGTGCGGTCAACATAAGTCCTTAAGGCCCGCACAACATCCAAAGAGGCCTCACCCACGGAAAGACCCGGTGAGTTAAAGGCCGGAACAACGATTTCCTCGTTAACATGAAACTGGGAAACAACTTTGGGAAGAAACTCGGGCCGAGTGCGGAGCACTGCCCTGTTTCCATGAAAAACCAAGAAAGGGGGTCTACAAGAAAGAGCCCCTAACTCAGAACCACGTCTGGCCGAAGCAATGGCCAGAAGGAAAGCAGTCTTAGCTGTTAGCCATTTAAGATCCACTGAGCACAGTGGTTCAAACGGCGGTCCTTGGAGAGCCCTCAGGACCACAGCCAAATCCCAAGGCGCCACAGGTGGAACAAAGGGCGGCTGAATGCGGACAACACCTTGCATAAAGGTGCGCACATCCGGGATTGTAGCAATCCTACGGTGAAACCAAACAGACAGGGCCGAAACCTGTACCTTCAAAGAAGCAAGGCGAAGCCCATGATCTAGTCCCGCTTGTAGGAAGGCGAGAATCCGAGAGACGAAACTCCCGCGGTGCATAACCTCTCGGTCGACACCACTGGAAGAACGTATGCCACACGCGATGGTATATCCTCGCGGAAGACGGTTTCCGAGTTCGCAACATGGTACGCACCACAGAGCTGGAAAACCCCCGGGACCTCAGCATGGCCGTCTCAACAGCCACGCCGTCAAAGACAGCCGAGTCAGGTCGGGGTGAAGACAAGGACCCTGAGAGAGAAGGTCCGGTCGTAGCGGCAACCGCAGAGGACTGACCACGGACAGACCCTGAAGGTCTGAGAACCAGTGCCGTCTGGGCCACGCGGGAGCTATCAACAGGAGCGTCCCTCCTTCCTGTTTGAATTTCCGGATTACCCGTGGAAGAAGGGAGACCGGAGGGAACAGGTATGCGAACCGGAACGTCCACAGGACGGACAGAGCATCCACCAGAGACGCCCCTTCGTCTCTTGTGCGAGACCCGTACATCGGCAACTTGTTGTTGTGCCGGGACGCCATGAGGTCGATCTCTGGAAGACCCCACCTGTCCACCAGCAGTTGAAAAACGTCCGGGTGCAGGGACCATTCCCCCGGATGAACGTCCTGGCGACTTAGAAAGTCCGCCTCCCAATTTAGCACTCCCGGGATGAAGACCGCTGATATGGCCGGAAGATTGCGCTCCGCCCAAACCAGGATCCGAGAGACCTCTACGAGAGCCGCCCGACTGCGGGTTCCTCCTTGCCTGTTTATGTAGGCCACGGTGGTAGCGTTGTCCGACTGGACCTGTACCGGGTGACCCTGGGAGAACCCGATGTGCCTGATGGAGAGCATTGAAGACCGCACGGATTTCCAAGATATTTATGGGAAGCTCCGCTTCTGTCGGCGTCCACCTGCCCTGTAACAAGTGTGGACCCAAAACCGCTCCCCAGCCCCGAAGACTGGCGTCCGTTGTCAACAGGACCCAATTTGGAACCCAGAACGGACGTCCCTTGTTGAGGTGGGTCGTCTGTAACCACCAAGCAAGGGACAGGCGAACCTCCGGGGTGAGCACAATCGTCTGGGACTTCAGACACTGAGGCAGCCCGTTCCACTTGGACAGGATCAGGTGCTGCAGAGGTCTGGAGTGAAACTGGGCATATTCCACCATGTCGAACACCGACACCATGGAGCCCAGTAACCTCATCGCCGAGTGTAGGGACACCCGGCGGCTGTGCAAAGAATTGCGCACCCTTGACTGTAAAGCAGAGATCTTGTCCTCCGTCACGAAGATCCTTTGCTGTCCCGAGTCCAATAAGGCTCCAAGATGCAGAATCCTCCGAGACGGGATTAGAGTGGACTTCTGCCAGTTGATTAGCCAGCCGTGCCGTTGCAGCAGTGCAATGGTCAGGTCCAAGTGGTGTAACAGGAGCTCTGGAGATCCTGCCATCAATAACAGGTCGTCAAAGTACGGCAACATGCGGACTCCCTGCAGCCGCAGAGAAGCCGCCATGACCGCCATCACCTTGGTGAAAACCCGTGGTGCTGTCGCCAGGCCAAAAGGTAACGCCCGAAACTGGAAGTGGTCGCTGCGGATTGCAAACCTGAGGAACTGTTGATGGCGCAAAAGAATAGGGACATGCAGGTAAGCGTCCTGTATGTCCAATGACACCATGTAGTCCCCAGGTTCCAGCGCCAGAATGATGGACCGTAGGGTCTCCATCCGAAACTTCGGTACCCGCAAAGACCTGTTGAGTGCTTTGAGGTTGAGAATCGGACGATACGACCCATTTGGTTTCTGTACCAAAAAAAGATTTGAATAGAAACCCTGGCCCCTCTGGGAGAATGGAACAGGCACTATAACTCCAGCCTGGAGTATAGTGTGCAATACCTTCCGCAGCTCCGTAGCCTTGTTCCGGTCTGATGGTAGACCCGTGGTGAAGAATCGAGCCGGGGGTCTGTGCCGGAAGGAGAGGGCGTACCCGTGGGAGACCACCTCCAGAACCCAAGTGTCTGTCGTAGTGGTCGACCAACACTGGGCGAACTGCAGCAGGCGGCCTCCCACCCTGGGATCCCCCAAAGGTAGGCCCGGACCGTCAGGCCGCAGGCTTGTCATCTGGCTTGGGGGCCGGACGTCTGGTACTCCATGCCTGCTTCCGGGGCTTGACCGATTTCTTAGGGCCAGCCTGTCGAGGAAACGACTGTGGTTTGGGCCTGCCCTGGGCCCTAGATGACCGAAAGGACGATGGTCCAGAACCAGAAGGAGCAGCGGCCGACGGGAGACAAGCCGATTTGGCTGCCGCCAGCGTGGCCACAATCTTATCCAGATCCGGACCGAAGAGAACTTCTCCGGTAAACGGCAACGCCTCCAGACCCTTTGTGGAATCTGCGTCCGCCTTCCAGGATCGCAGCCACAAGGTGCGACGAGCAGCTACCGCTGCTGAAGAAATTCTAGACACCAGAGTACTAATGTCAAGAGCCGCCTCGTTGATGTAGGTGGCCGAATCACGGAGATTGCCAATCAACTCCGCCTGTTCGGCCGGACAGTCGGAATCAAAAGAAGCCTCTAATGAATCCGCCCAGCGCTCCATCGCTCTGGCAACCCAGCAAATGGCCATAGCCGGCCGTGCTGCCCCCCCCCCCCCCGCAAGGGAATAAGCGGACTTCAGGCAGATCTCCACCTTGCGGTCCGTAGCATCCTTAAGGGAGGACATGGATGGCATCGGCAATGTGGCACTACGGACAAGACGGGTCACGTGAGAATCCACCTGCGAACGGATAAGCCACTGCCAGGCGTCTCTGCGGCTGGTATCTTTTGCCAGGTTGTTTCCACGCCTCCTCTAAATGGTCCACCAACTGACCCGAAAGAGGAAAGACTGTGGCATCGCCCTTCACATCTTTGAAAAAGGCATACTTAGATTTAGCCGCTGGGGGAACTTCGTCCTCAATCACCAAGGCTGTGCGGACCGCCCGAATAAGTCCAGGAATATATACTTTGGACTTAGCATCAGCGTCCTTAGCATGGAGAGGTTCCTGATCGTAAGGATCCAGAATCTCTCCATCATCAGACGTCCCCTCGTCATCCTCATAAGGAGCCGACAGAGACGCCACCGGCCGTTTATGCGGCCGCATCACAGACTCCCCTTGCAACACATCTGACAAGTGCTGTACAGAACTCGTCAGGGAGTTAACCCACGCTAGCTCCTGAGAAACCGGGAACGGGGAAATAGGGAGACTGTGGGGTACCACCAATTGTCGTGGGAAACCCTGCATGGGTGACGACACCACTGACTGCTGGGACAAACCCATCGGTGTAAACGCGGGCTGCGGAGCTAATTGGCCCAGTAAGCGCTTGAGCGAAACAAGCCCAGGGCGGCTCCTGTACCGGTGCAGTAACCGTAAGAGGCCGCGCCATACGCCATAGACAAACACTGCCAGCAGAGGCCCTCCGCGCTACCCTCCCCCTCCGCTAACGGTACTTTACACGTAGTACACTGTAGCCGGAGGGGAAAATCACTTTCAGACATGATGGCACCACGTATGTGACCCCTCTCACCAATTATATATTTAAGAGGCAAGAGACCACCCTGCAGCACCGCACCGCAAGGGCTTAGCAGAAAAAACAGGGACAGTATAAAGCTGACAGTTTAGAAAAAAAGTTACAGGCAGCAGCGCTAGCACAGTCACATACAATGCAGAGAAATAACAATTCCTGCACTAACAGCGCTGATCACTCAACTACACAGACACAGGGCCTGGTAGGACACAGCGCTGCATACACAGACCTGACCACAGCGGAGGAGAGGTATGCGGGGGGACCCAGACCACGATGCTTCCGTCCAGGCTTCCAGCAGCGTTCACCATGCTTCAGAAAAGATGGCCGCCGAGGAGCAGAGAGAAGGCTGGCCTGGGGGAGGAGCGCTGACACAGGGCCAGTCAGCACAGTGCAGAGAGGGCTGTGTGCAGCGGGGGAGGCGCCGACTGTGAGACAGGGAAGGCGCGCTCCCCTGGCATGCATTTAACCCCTGGGACGCCGCAGCGCTACCGCTCTGCTGCGATCCGCTGTCCCTGGGGGTAGTGGAAGCGCAGGTTGGTCGCCTGGCTCCACGCTGCAGCCAGTCCCCAGGGAGCCCCCTGCCTGGGGACTTAGGACCATGTGATCAGCGGGGACCCTCCGCAGGACCCCGCTGCTTACCTCTGTTCCCCTTGAATCCGGCCATGTCCGGAACATCTGGGGTCACCGCTAGCTGTGACCCCAGATGTCCACCAGCATCCCCGGATCAGTACTGGCGTTCTGGTACCGGCGGGGTGTAGGGAAGACAGCATGGACGTCAGGACTGACTGTCCATGCTGTTCATCCAGATGTGCAGCCACAGCTGCATGAAGAAAAAGCTTCAGGGGCTCTTCTAAGTCCCCCTCTAGCAGGTGCCTCCGACTACGGTCGGGCACCAAACGAAACTGGGATGCCTTGGCTCGGGGGCGGGGTATAGGAGGGGGACCTAGTGCATCCTGGGAGGCTGAAAGCTTAACTCTTTGGTGCCCGATGACTGACGTCACACCTATACCCCAAGGTATCCTGTGGATACCCTATGGACCCTGAAGTAGAAAAGGAGATTTTATAATCTCTTTATAAATAATAAAATGGACCCACTGCTAGTAATCAACGTTTCAGAACCTGTAGTTCTTTCATCAGGATACAGTATCCGGTTAAAACAACTAAAGGTTCTGAAACGTTGATTACTAACATCGGGTCCATTTTATTATTTATAAAGACATCCCGAGTGCTAAAATAATATAATACACACACACACACACACACACACACAATGTGATGAACACGGTTTGGCTTAAATCTCCCTATATGCAAAACCACATGTTGGAACACAGTATTAAGTAAAGTGCTAAAGGTTTTGCTGATAAGACATTAATGTAATAAATGAACATTTAACTGAGAAAAGAACAGGGGTGGAATTTAATCACATGAGAATAAGCCATGGTGTAATCAAAGCAATAAATGGAAGTTTCAATTTCTCGGTCAGCAAAATTAATAAACTGCTCATTTACAAATAACATTCATTGCAAATAGAATTGCCATTAAGCATTACATTTCTGCCATAGATTAACATGTAAGGGAACTTTCAAGGCAATATCAGAAAATTGGATGGTGACACTTATTATACAATCTGTGACTAGCTAGTGAGAAAAAAAAAAAAAAGTCTTTGCTATAGTGTAGAAAGGACGTCTTATGGAGTTTCAGTGGGAATACATAGGACCCACAGAACATCTAGCAATAATCAGTTATTTACTTGTGCTCACTTTAATAGTCAGTAAGAGCCATCTTATACTTTTATAGAAGAACAAATGGCCCATACATAAATAGAGGATACAAATATTAAATATACTAGTTAAGGGATAAAATGGTTTAATTGTAGTCAGTCAATACGGCAGAACACCGCCTGTTAAAGGCATTCTGGGCTGAAAAAAGTGTGACCATATTGTGAGAACTATATAATCTTAGCCAAGACAGTCAATCCGATTAGTAGTAATAAAGAGGATAATGGTGTCAGGTATGATTGGATTAGCCTCTATCGCTCTAAGTAAAGGAAAGAAGGCATTCATCTCAGATACGCACGCTTCTAACTCCTGTTTCATTTTGGCAAATTCATCCTTTGTCATGGAGCCCTCTCCTTCCCCCAGCTTCTGCATTTTGTCTCTGGGTCCATCAAAGTCAGGCTTCGCAGGTGCTGGTGGAATCTACAGTAAAAAGAAAAATGAACCACAAGTAAAGATGAGGACACCCTCACTATACAAGTATGACAGGAGGGAAGCATTCTTAAAGGGACATTCCCAAAAGTGGAAATGGAATATATTGTACTATAATTTCCTCCATTTCCAAGTTGCAAGCAATGCGCTAATAGAGGAAACTGCATAGGGGGAAGCCACAGGAAACAGATGCACACATGATGGAACACAGCCTGTGTGGTCCAAAACTGACCAGTGCTATATCCATACTAGCTATATTCAGCCATATATACCAAACCAAATGTGATATGACATAATAAAATGAAGCCTTGGTGGAATTCGCCTACATATTTGCTCCTGGAAGATACATTTTTGGCCAGATATATAACCTGCTTATGGAGGACTCACAATAAAACCAGCGTACTCCTCAGTCTCGGTAAGAGCATCATGTAACCAGATGAAGTCTTCATGCTGACGTATTACAGAGAACTCTGGGCTCTGAAATGTATTCAGTGTAGTCTGAAAGACAGTTTAGAAACATTCCATAAAGAGCAGACCACTGATATACACAATTTTCAAGATAAAAATTTACAGCTGTGCAATGGGAAGAACTTTCTGCACCTATCGGTTAGACAGAACACACTGATTGGCTAGAAGGAACTAAAGAGAAATTCACAGGTCACTCCCAGCTCACCTTTGTATGAACAGTGAACTTGACTTTGTCTCTCTCACTTAGGGCATCTGGAATATCAATCTGCAGAGATGGGTCAGTGTTCAGGTCCACCGATACAGACCGCACCTGAAATCAGAAATGTACTGAATTAGAACACAGAACCACAGTTTCACCATCAAAGCGTGTAACATGGGCAGCACAGATGGTGGATCAATTCCCACTATGGCCGTAACTGTATACAAAACTGAGTTTGTATATTCTCTCTGTGCTTGCATGGGTTTCCTCCGTGTGCTCAGATTTCCTCCCACTCCAAAAATATACCGGTAGGTTAATTGGCTCCCAACAAAAATGAACCCTAGTGTGTATGTATGTGAGCATGGTGGTAGGGAATATAGAGTATAAGCCCCACTGGGGCAGGGACTGATTTGATTGGCTAAATATTCTCTGTAAAGCACTGCGGAATATGTGTGCGCTACATAAATAACTGGTACTAAATAATAACAACAACATACATGAAGTGTTTATCATCAGAAAACTAGTATTCCACACAACCAATCCCAAATCCATACTCCATTTGATTGAAACTGTTTAATAAAGTAGTTAGTGACCATTATTGAGAATATTATGCTAAAGTGTTTTACTACAGAGGCACAAAATCCAATTTTTAATAAATAAAATGAAATGTTAATGATAAAATAGTGTTCATCATTTTTCCACCTGAAAATTATACCTGTGTACTGCAAACCTGACCGGAATTGCTGGTGCTGTCTAGTTATTTTAAACAAAGACCTTCACAGTAAAATAATATATTAAGGATATTCCTTCCAAAACATATTCAAGTATAAAGGATCCCCCAGATGTACTATAGAGGGATCGCAGCAAATATTCACAAATGCTGGCTGCTGTGCTGCCAGACTTACAAAGCTCTGTAATATGAAGCATTCTGGAGCTTGGCCACGATAAGTAATACCATCTCCAGATGGTATGATCCTATATATCGGCAGCACAGATGGTGTAATGGTTAGCATTACTGCCTCACAGCACTGAGGTCGTGGGTTCGATTCCCACCACGGCCCTACCTGTGCGGAGTTTGTATATTCTCCCTGTGCTTGCGTGGGTTTCCCCCGGGTACTCCGGTTTCCTCCCACACTCCAAAAATATACTGGTAGGTTAATTGGCTCCCAACACAAATTAACCCTAGTGTGTATGTGTGTGCGCAAGTGATAGGGAATATAGATTGTAAGCTCCATCGGGGCAGGGACTGATGTGAATGGCCAGCTATTCTCTGTAAAGCGCTGCGGAATATGTGTGCGCTATATAAATAACTGGTAATAATAATAATAATAATATTAGCCAATGGGCTGCTAGTTTGTACAATTTTCGGGAGAGGGATTGTCCAGATCCCTCTCCGCCGGCCACTGGCGACACATACTTGCATGCAGTGTGCGCCGAGGACCTGAACAGGAAGCCATTTCATAGTGTTACGCTATCACACTGCTTCCAACGCTTTGTCAGGACAGGCTCTTAACGGAGCCAGTCTACTGGCAAGAGACAAAAAGTAAATTTGCGGGAAAATTAAAATCCACCACCAGCAGGCAAATGGTAGAAAAAAGACAATTAAACTAAAGATATTTAAAAAAAAAAAAAAAAAGAGAAAGAAAAAAGCAGTAGCATTATGCTATCATGGATGGTGGCTTACCAACCTGGAAAATAGGCCATTGTACTCACATTGTCATCATCATTTCTCTGACTCTTAGCGTGCTGCTGGTGACTTGGGGTCTATTAAAGCACAACTGCAATTACGCACACAATCCGCCATTTGTTGCGTACTGCGCATGCATCGCAGTGCGCTAACTAGCCATTGCGATCGGGACCTCGATCGCAATGACTACACAGACCCAACGCAGAGTGATTGACAGTAAGTGCAGTTTGTGGGTGGTAATGGGGGGGTTGGCGAAATGCAGGCGTGCCAGTGCATTTGAACGCCGTTGCAGGGGGGTGCATAAATTATCCACAGCAATGCCATACACAGCTTGAGTACTCAAAGCGTGCGACGAGGTTAGCAATTCCCAAGTAAGGTCAGAGCTTATGCATGTGTGCGTGAGGCTACAATGGTACTCAATGTTACCGATGGTTTCCTAGTCTTGCTAAGGATTACGGATGTGTGTAAGGTGGGCGTCCTTATGTTGTGCTGCGACAGCATAGCGATCGCAGTGGATTAGCATACTATCGCAGTGAGACTGCGTGCGTAATCGCTATTGCAATCACAGTTGTGATCCGTAATAAATTAGGCCCTTGGTTTTTTATATATAGCTACGCCCTAGCTTCTAATGCAGTGATCTCCAAAACAGTGTGTCTGTATCAGAATACCAGGCTGGCTGCATCACAAGAATTTAGAGATGATACAGGAAATCCATTAAGCACATTTGACAGATTATAAAGTACATTTTAATAGCAAGATAATTCATTTCAGTATTGAAAACATAGTGTGTGTGTGTGTGTGTGTGTGTGTGTGTGTGTGTGTGTGTGTGTGTGTGTGTGTGTGTGTGTGTGTGTGTGTGTGTGTGTGTGTGTGTGTGTGTGTGTGTGTGTGTGTGTGTGTGTGTGTGTGTGTGTTAAGAACTCCACTCAATTTCAAACCAGCAAATTGCAGCAAAACACTCCATAAACTCATTCCATAGAATGCCCAGGTCTTGAACTTCTAAAATGACTCCACATGCTGCAGACACAATCTTTGCCATTACAGCGCTGAATACAATTCAGGATGTTATGAAGGTAGAATAGAACAGAAGTCACATGGAACAAATCATCTGCTACATAAACTATTAACTGTGTTAGGAATATAACTTGCCAGCATATCCTGCAGACTGGGAGGCAGCTACACAAATTGGGATTCAGCAGACACAGGAGAAATCATATCCCAAGATGCATTTTAGCAGATTGTCTGCACTTCTAACCAGCATGACACAAATAAAATAGGGTAAGTGCTGGAACTCAGCTTTATATAGGAGCACTTGGTTCACAATAACTGGAGTCGAAAGGGAAACTTTATAGCCGGCATATCTGCACTATACTGTTTTAGAGCAATGGGGTATGTGTCCACCTCTGCTATCTCCACAGAATGCCCAGTTCATTTAACCAAGATACAATGACCTCAGATACCATGTGCTACCCAGGTTTCACAAAAAGTTCGACTTTACATTGTGCAAGTGGAAAAAGAATCACATTCATTTATCTTTTCTGCCATTTTATTTATTCAGAATGAAAATTCACACAAAAGGACCCTATTTAATCACAATCTACAATTTTAATGTACAAGGGCTCATTGATAAGTAATGAGACTGCCTCTGTTTTTGTCCCATAGGTAGACGTGGCAACACTGTGTAGTTATTGTGCAGCTCATACATCGATGTACATTGATGTGTCTGAACCTGCGGTTGGACTGCCGTAGTCTTCTTTGTTTGGTCACAGCGAGTGGAAGATCTTTGTATGTTTCGTCATGGCAGATGAGGAAGACGTGTCCGAGATTACATCAGAGATGTGCGATTGAATTGTGTGTTAAACTTGGAAAAAGCGTAAATGAAACTCATGAAATGTGACGGCAAGCATATGGTGGAGAAACAATTAGCCGTGCTGCAGTATTTTGGTGGTGGAAGCACTTTCAAAAAGGGTAATACGCGAGTTACTGATGAAGCGCGTTCTGGGAGACCATCCACCACGGTTACAGATGTCAACATTGCCAAAGCTGTGGAGATGTTGCAACATGACAGAAGGTTAACTTTACACAAACTTTCGACTTCACTTGGCATCTCACTTGAACGGGTTCAGCATATTGTGACAAAGGAACTGAAAATGCATCGCATGTGTGCCAGGTGGGTACCCAGAAATGTCACAGAAGAGCAGATGCGACAACGAGTTGAATGGTGCAAGAATACCCGATTTCCTGACATCGATTGTGACGTATCGTGGATTCGTTATTATGATCCGGAATACAAACAACAGTCCAATGTATAGAAACACGCAAATTCGTCTCCGACAAAAAAATTCTGTGTGATTACTTCGCCATGTAAAATCATGTTTCTGCTGTTCTTTGATGTGCACGGTATAATCTTACAGCATTGGGTTGCCCGTTGACAGACAATTCATGGTAACTACTATGCAAACGACCTGAAAACCCATTTGCGTGGAGCCATGAGGAAGAAAAGACCACATTTGCTAAAGAAACAGTGGTTTGTGCTCCAAGACAATATCCGACCACAGGTTGCTGCTGTTGAATTGGAAGCACTGACTTATAATTAATGGGACAGCACTGGAACACTCTCCATATAGCCCGGACTTAGCGTCCTGTGATTTCTGGACATTCCCAACCCTGAAAATACAACTGCGCGGAAAGAAGTTCTCAACAGATGAAATGAAAAATGCCACAGCTGCAACACTAAAAGTGATGTCACAAAACAGTCTACTGCACGTCTTTGAATCGTTGTTGAACACATTCAATAAATTTTTTGCAGTGTAAGGACGCGAATTTGAAAAAGAAAAAAATGTTCAGATCCCGTGGAGTCATCTGAATCAGAATTAAAAAAAAAATCAGTCTCATTACTTTTCTTTTTTTAAATTGTGTTTATTCATGAATTTTTGAAATTACACCCAAAAAAAAGAAAAAATTACAATATCAGCATTATGTGGAGACATGACCAGTGAGAAATAAAAGAGAAAAAATTGCTTAACAGACAAATTGTGACAGATCAGATATAAACAAAGGCTTACAATATAAAATAATAAAAAGCAGAGCTTTTAGGTAAACTGAGACAGTAGCAAAGTGTTATCTCACTTTGAGTACTGACATAATATAAAAAAAAAAACATAATTTAGTAGTAGTGGTGCGGGAACCCGAAGGCGCCATTCAGGCCCACACAACACAAGAACACGAGAATAACAGCTATCATTGCTCTAGAAAAAGGATCAACCCCAGCGTCCATGACCAGACCACATCACTCTAATATCAGCCTGTCAATTTAGGGCAGGCACTAAACAAGGATCACCCTATATAAACTAGCACAATATATACGCTAGTCATAGACTCCCAATACCATTACCTACCACCCCCCAAATCCACCCACCTTATATGACCATACACCAACTCATGGCATATCTGGATCCCCCAACAACCCCCCTAGACTATTCTAACCCTCTACTCACCCAACCACCCTTCCCAAAGAATTAGGGGCAGCAATTCCAGTGTGCCTCAAGGCCATGGTGTATCCAGCCAAGGATGAACAAGGTCACTAGGAAACTCCTGAGAATAAAACCCTAACCTAATTCTAAACAAACAGAATTAGACCCTACGGGTGTGCAGTACAGAATATCATAGAAATGCAAAAACATGCAAGATAGAAGTTCACAGTACAATTAATAGGATCCCGAAAATATAAATGAAGAGTAACCATATCAAAACAAAATGACAAATACATTTAAATCACAACAAAATACAAAAACATAAGCATATATCAGAAACATAAATCAAGGAGGAAGATGGAAGCAGAGCTCTCTACCACAGCCATTGGAACCCGCACTGTAGACATATTTGGTCGCAAGGAGGATGTAATTTCAGCACCTGATCCTCCAACTTCTTTCCTGAGCTAGCAATAGCCTGAAGGATTCTATCCATGATATGCACAGAATAGAGACAGGATTCCAGTCACAGGAAAATCAGGATGACACAGTAAAGCAAGAACCTCAGGAGTATCCAGGAGAAGAAACCGTCCTAACCACAATTGAAACCTTAGGAGACAGACCTGAACGGACACCAGCCACAGTTTCCCAGGAGAACAACAAGCAGGATAGCTCAGAAGTAGATGAGGGGCACAGAGTCCAGAGCACAAACAGCCACCAGAAGACAGCAAGCACCGAGAAGCAATCCACAAACAGGAGCCACCGGACCCCAAGGGGAGTCTAATAGGGAGAACGCCAAACTGAGGAATAACTTCCAAGATGGCCACATGGCACGGGCAAGGACCGAGGGAGACAGTCACAGGACCACCGGCAGCTGGACAGCGGCAGGACCGACGAGACCACACAGCGGCTGGGAAGCCACGATCCCAGAAGACCCTCACAGGCAGCGGAGGAGATAGTCAGAAGGATGCCAAGATGACGCCCCGGCGACCGCAGCAGGAAGAGGCCCCGAGGCAGGACAACCCAGCACGGAGAGACAAACAGCAACCGAAGCTCCACCAAGTCACCCCCAGAGAGCAGAGGAAGATCCAGCTTCATAAAAAGGTAAGCAAAGAAACCATCTGTGGCCGCAGGATATAAAAGCAGGATTTCTAGGCTGGAGTACAGCAAGACTCGCGTCCTACTTCATGCCTATCCAGGCCACGCCAGTCTCATTACTTTTCAATCAGTCTTCATAGATGGGATAAATAATTTTTGCCTAAATTTACAATGTGAATGAATATTACCTGGAAAGTTAGCAAGAAACTCTTGATGGGAGTCAGGTTCCGATAAGAGCCCATCCCGGTGAAGAATTGGAAGCAGAGTGATAATTTACACTATCGCTCTGCTTCCTGGATTAGATTCTCCATGGCTAGTGCACGTGTGAGCCCATCAGTCAGCGTACGAGTCATGGAGGAGGCAATGGAGAGGAATACAGAGGAGCTCTCTTCAGTAAATTAGGCAATAAATTAGCCCATAGTTTAATATAGGCTAACGCCATCTTCATGTAATGTAAGCTGATGGGGTCAATTTCCAAAATGTATATCCGTCAGCATCTTAAATCCTGCAGATCCTGAAGTCAAACAATCATTTGTATTTTTACTTTTATAAAATCTTAATTGCTTGATGCACAAATCCAGATTCACACAAAGTTCTGTATTGCAAACCTCTCAAACTCAACTAGATTTGGAAACAGTTATATTATATAGATCAGGGGTTCCCAACCACGGTCCTCAAGGAACACTAACAGTCCAGGTTTTAAGGATAAAACAGTCCAGGCAACTTAATTAGTACCTCAGTTATTTTGATTAAACCATCTGTGCTTTAGCATGGATATCACCAAAACCAGGACTCTTAGTGTGCCTTGAGGACCGAGGTTGGGAATCACTGATATACCGTAGATACATAGTCGATAAAACAGAATTTTAAAGGAAATTTCACTTTTGACCAAGGAAGCTTCTGACATGCCGTGAGTTACAGTGGTGTCCATGTCTATGCCTGATAGAGATAGTATTGTTTCACCTAAGGAAGAGGAAGTGACCTAATGGACCTGCTAAAAAAGGGGTGAAGCAGATAAAGAGTTGGTGGTTGAAAATTGAAAATTTTTTCCAACTGACACTTGCATTCATATCAGCATGAGGGTTCGGTATACATGTTCAACATTCATATTGCAGACACTGACCATGTCGACATTGTTAGAATGTTGACATACTGGTCTTCTAGTCATTCTGTCCCTAACCTTCCTGGAAATGTCGATATTATGACAAAGTAGACATTTCTGGTGTCAACACTGTCAATATAGACATATCCGTCCTCTATTAACCATGTCACCACGTAGTCTACCTCTTAACTCCCCTTACACTGGCTCACTCCTTATGTCTTCTGTTTGTCTCCCCCTTCCCTTGAGCCTGTAAGCTCCATGTGCAGGGCCTTCCTCCATCCTGTTCTCATCACCTACTTCTCCTGCACACCTGCCACACATCCTCCTTTGGCTCTCTGCCCCTGAACGCCAATCATCTGCGTTTTTGTTTTTTCAGGCGAACTAGACCTGTCATTTGCACCCACGCTGACAGTTGCACACATTGCATCAGTGTCTAGATTTTTTGGGGGGCGAATACCTTCCACAGCTCTCAAGGTAAAGCTGCCAAATCTTACATAGTTACATAGTTATTTAGTATCAAATAAGTAAGCTATTAGACCACATAGCGACAATAAGACAGAGAGAAATCTTAAATCTAAAAATCATTGCTTTGTTTGTCTGTCTGTCTGTCAGGTTATGCATTCAGACACCCCTTCACCAATTGGGATGAAGCCAACACGAGGTGGTCCAGTTGAATCCTGGCCAGGTTTTAGGAGGGTTAGGGTCTCGGTCAGACCTCCCGTTGGTGTACGCTGGGCAGAACTTTGACCCGGGAGCCTGTTCTGGGCCTTTCACTGGATGGCTATGGATGAAAACTTCATAGAGGGGTGGCAATTGGTCGGGGATGCCTAATGAAGTAGTTGGGGACCCGGTCGTACCTCACCGCGGAGTGTGCCAGGCAGAACTTTGACCCAGGTAGCCACTGGATGGATTTGGACGATAACACATAATAAAACTTAATAACTTGAAGATTTAAACTGGGGCAATGGTGGGTACTTCAGCTAGTATTTTAACAAAGGAAAAACTATCATTTCCAGAACAACAGGATACACATTTGCAGTGCAACTACAACAAACACTAGGAGACCATCAGTTTCAACAAAATGATTAATTCCCTCCTAATATGAGGAAAATTTCACATAGAAAAACTTTATGTAATTACAGTAGGTGTTCATTCCGACTAATGGCTTGCTGCTCTTCAATGCTGTGCCCACTTGTTAGCTCCGGAAAGTGTGCACAAAGGTCCTCCCCGTCGCCCTGAATCACAGCAATCATTATAATGGCAGTTAAAAAGTAACATCAGCAAGACAGAGTGTAGCGTTATGCTGCTCTGATAGGAGAAGGTGAGGGACCAGTATGCAGACGGGAAGCTGGTGGACCTAATCTCGACAGCCGGCTTCCCGACTGCTTTATCCTGGCGAGGGTTAAATGACAGAAGTCTAAATCTAGACGCCTGTCATTTGACCGGCGCCCGGCATCCCGATCGAAGTGATGCCGAGCGCAGACAGCCGCTGGGGGGTTTAAGTGTAGGGCTCCCGGGAGGGGACTTAGGGTTAGGCACCCCCCCCCCGGGGGTTAGGGTTAGGCTAGGAGGGGGGGGGGGGGGGTTAGGGTTAGGCACCCCCGGGGACTTCGGTTTAGGCGGCAGGGAACGGGGGGGGTTAGGTTTAGGCACTGGGAGGAAGGTTAGGCACCCCTAAGGAGGGTTAGGGGGGGGGGGGGATTAGGTTAGTGAATACTTACCTTAGGGACGATCAGGATTTTCATCCATGTCGGGCAGCCGCTGTCGGGATTCCAACCGATTTCGAGGGGCCAGAGGATGAGCATTTACATTCAATAGCTTCCTGCTCTGGTTCAGGGATAACATGACACCATAAAGGTGTTATTAAAATTTGTGGAAACTAGAGAACAGTTACAAATCATTAAACATATGATGCTGCTCATATGCACAATACAAAGGTTGGAAAATCCTAGAAGCCAGGTAAGAATGTGCTGAATAAAAGTACTGCGGGTCTTTTGTGCCTTATGTCCATTGAGGTTGCCGGAAGCTTCCCTGCTGACTTATAGTATATTTTTGCAGAAAATTCTAGAATACTATATTATTTTACCACCCCTGTATTACAAGGTATTTAATATGGAACAAGATTTTCTATGATAACTAGTACTGATTGCTCTGCTATAAAACTTCCCACTAACCCTACCACTGCCACAACCTAAACAAATGAGAAGGGCATTCCTGTTAACAAACCAAAATACTACCACTTCGTCCATTACAGTAACTGCAAGAGGAACATATGAGGGGAAATTGGGGGAAAAACTGTATTTTTTACCAGGTGAAAAGTGTTTTTTGTTGGCATATCAGTTAATTTTCAAATTTGGTATCTTGTTTTGACAATGGCATAACTATGTTGTAACGGGGGGGGATGCATTCTGAATGCTGGTGGACAGGATCCCGACATCAATATACCGGACGTCAGAATCTCAACGCCCGTCAGAATGCCGACACAGATATCTAGAAGAGGATCAAGATACCAACCTTCGGCATCCCGACCGATAAGTATCCGGGTTAGCTTTAGGCACCCACCCGGGAGGGTTAGGCTACGGGGAGGGGGGGTAAGGGTTAGCCACCCCCTCCCCGGAAGGGTTAGGTTTAGGGTGCAGGAAGGGGGGTTAGGGTTAGGCACCACTGGGGGGGGGAGGTTAGGGTTAGGCACCGAGGGAGGGTTAGTATACTTACCGGCACCTGTCGGTATTTTAGACATCGGGATGCTGCGATCGGTCTTCTGACCGCCGGCATCCCGTCTACCGGGATTACATATAGATTCCAACAGGAGGACTATGTTCCCCCACTTAATTTCTGTACATCTTCTCTTTAAAACTCTATATAGTTCAAGACAGGAAATAGTGGCGTTCTATAAAAGATAGGAATGGACGAGTTTATGGTCTTGCGTGAAGAAGTTAAAAGAAAACAAGGAAAAAATACACTCGTGTGCAATAATGGATATAGTAAAAGCTGCTGGACTGATCTGCTCATACAAGGCTCATATATCACTTTCCTATTTCAACAATATCTGGATCTAAGGTAAACAACTAGAAACTGCTGAATATGAGGGAATCATGAAAGAAGTTGAGAGCACCAACATCCTATTAGATAAATGTCAGGAAACAGGCTGAAATGAGAGCAAACCATGGATTTACTTAAAGATACAGGACTCGATTCTGAGTCACAGTAATGTGTATGCAACGCCAGACACATGCAGCCAACGGAAAGCTAATGCTACTATACGCACGCTCAGTGGCGCATGGATCTATGACATTGAATCGCACATATGTTCGCAAAGATGCATATGCAGCGGGAGAAGCATGAACAGCATGAAAAGAAATCACTAGACGCAGCCGCATTTGAACTTTCCTGCGACTCAGAATCAGGCCCACAGTCTGCAAAATAACAGTAACAATATCACAGTATTTAGTGGTCACTAACAAATGAATGTAAGGTGGGTGAACAATGCAGATGTACTACGGAGTGTAGGAGCAGGATATTGTGGTTCGTATTTGGGACCTGATTCAGCATGGATCGCAGCTGCGTAATCACACGCAATGAAGCTGCAAAAATATGCTAATATCTGCCACCGCTCAGCCAGCATAGACAAACCCACTACCGCTTTCTCACATTCCGTAATACATCGCAGTCCTACGTATACATCGGTACCATCGGCCCCTCAGCTTAGTTCAAAAGTAGAGCAACATATTCATTTAAAATTTTTAGTTATATTGAACAAAAGCCCCACAGAATATTTCCATATGCTAAAGCTGGGCACACATGGGCCGACATATTGGGCACATGGTCTAATGTGTACAGTCTATTGCGCACTCCCGTGGGTCATTAATCGCATCTTCTGAGCTGCCTACAGTGGGGACCGATCAGAAGATATCTTGAACACCACCATGCTCCTGGATTTGGCCACTAAATGATATCATGCAAATGCACAGTATATCGTTTAGTGTGTACAGCTGATGGACATATCGTGCATTCGGCCACAATCCAGGATCGTGTAGTGTGTACCCAGCATAACCGAAGCTTACGGGGCACCTGCATGTGTGTTACAAAAGATTTTGTGACGGTCGTGAAAATGTCAAAGATGATGAACGTCCCAGAAGGACTTGCACATCAAAAACAAATTAAAATGTGGAAAAAATTAAGAAAAGTATTAAAATTGACAGTTGACTCTGAATGATAGTTTCTTTGTCGATATTTATTATTTCTGCTGTTAGGCAAGTTTTGCATCAAGATCTTAAAATGACAAATGTTGTGCTAAAATGGTTCCAAGGCTTCTCACTGCTGAGCAGAAAGAAAAGTCAAAAGCGAATTTGTACAGTCATTTTGGAACAAATTCAAGAGGATTCCCATTTTTTAGATAAAGTTATTACCGATGATAAAACATGGATCTTTCAGTACGTTCCTGGGACAAAACACCAGTCCATGCACTGGAAAACACCATCACCACCAAGAATGAAGAATGCAAGTCAAAGCAAATCCAAATTCAAAGCCATGGTAATTGTTTTCATTGATAGCAAGGGTGTTACTTTGGAAGACTGGGTTCCAGAAGGCGCAACAGTGAATCAACATTACTACAAAAATGTTCTAGCAACTTTGCAGAAAAAAAATCAGAAGAAAGAGGCCAGAGATGTGGAAACGTGGTGTTGTCATCCTCCGGCAGGACAATGACCCAGCCCACACAGCTCTCTCTGTTAAGCAATTTTGGCAGAGTAACAGATTGCAGAGCTAGAACACCCTCCATACTCACCAGACCTAGCACCATGTGACTTTTCTTTTCCTTAAATTAAAATCTGTACTCAAGGGAACCCATTTTGCATCAGTTACTGAGGTAAAGAAGAAAATGACAGAGCTGTGGAGACAGCTGACAGATAATGAGCTACAGCACGGCTCTGACCAATGGAAAATAAGAATGGAGCGGTGTGTGCATGCAGAAGAGGAGTACATAGAAGAGGAACAGAGATAAAACTTACTTATTATAATTAAACAAATTATAGCTTCAGTCTCGTTATTTATTGCCACTATTCGTGGCAATAATTAAGTATATATCGCCCGAATGTATCAAATATCACATGCAGGGACGGGTTCCAAAAGCAGCCCGTCTCTGATGTGTTCGTAGTGAAGACACCGCATAAGTGGTCTCTTCACTCCCAAGCGCTACTGCATCTATGGGTGACATTAAGCCCATAGGCTACAGCGGCTAACGCTAATCTTCAGGAGACTGCGGTCGGAAATGGAGGGACTGCAGCAGATAGCGGAGATATTCGCTACGGTCCCTCCTTCATACACTGGGGTGATACTTATTGTTTGCAGGTACCCCCTGAATATGGATGTTTTCGGGGGATAGGCCGCAAATATTAATCGATGAATAGGTCCCATGAGCAGTACAATCAGGTTGCAAAATTAAAATGTGAAAACATTAAAACTAATAGCATGCTGTATCCCATAGTAACACGCTTACTGGTAGGTTTCAACAGCATTTTTAAAATTAAAACAAACATTTAACCTATTCAGTGCTAAGAATAAGTGTGCTTTTGTCCTCATCATACACCTCCAAAGTTCTAAGAACGAGTCACACTCTTCCTCAGCAATGCAGATCGTCAGAGGGTGATTCAAAATAAATAACCTTATTAAAAGTCCTTCAATTCTATGTTTCTGCTGGTGAGAGATGGGGAGAGGATGTATGGGGTACAATGGTGTCATTAGCAACCACAGTACAGACATAAAACAGAGGATAGTGGAGTACACCAAAAATCACCCTATCCCACAAATTCTTGTCATCAGGTGTGAGCGGCTAGAAAATAACCCCTGCACTGCAAATATCAATAAGTTGGCTAGAAAAAAAAATGTTGGTGAAACTATCAGAAGCACAACCATGTCCATCACCACATAACTAAAGTGAAGGATGACAGGAAAGCTCAATTTTCTGATTTTCAGAATTTTTACTGAGTAACTGAACAGGAAAATTCTGGGAGGTAGATTCAATTACGTGCTGCACACATAGGAGGTTATTATGATGAGAACCTTGCTTGTTTTTGCTAGTGTTAAATTAGTGTGAAAGGTTCCAATGGACCAACACTAGTTGAATCTATCCCACTTGGCCTAGTGGTGCCGCAAAAAATGTCTGAGACACTAAGGGTGCCATGAACCGGGAAAGTGTGGGAACCACTGGCATAAACAGATTAATGAAAGTGATGAAGTGTGATCGGCACAAAAAATAAAGAATTCCTCAGCGCCAAAAAGGGTTAACTCACTGCAACTTATATACACATAGGATAACTTGAAAAACAAACAAAAAAAAGTCTTAAAAGTCTAAAATACAGACCAGGTGCTTATACTAAGTGGAAATGGAAATAAAGAAATATTCTGTTTAGCAATCCATTTCAGGGGCAGTATGTGCGGACTCATCATTAATATCACCAACAAGGTAAAATAATACATTTAATCAAGGAAAGACAGCTATCTGTAATAACACATCAGTCAGCATTTTAAACAAGTATTACAAGTTGTAAGGAACAAATTTGGCAATAATGAAGGAAATGGACCTATAGCCAACTTCTGTCCATCACTAGAGCGTGAAAGCTAACCTCTAAAGGGGCATATCCACTACGTCTAGCGTTCAGACCTTCAGGTCACCGAGGTGCGGTGCCCGCATTGAACGGCGTTCACTGTAGGAGCCCGACCTCTTATCTCTGAACATGCCGAACCTGATGAGCGTCATCAGGTTGACGGGCATGTACAGTAGATAGTTGGGATCGGCAAGGACCCAGCGTGCATCGCTGGTCCTTGCCGGCTATCCATTACACGATTTTGTGAACAATGCGACCAAAACCTCCAGGTGTTCAGTGAAGGCACCCTCCCTCATCCCTGAACATGCCCAACATGACCGGCATGTTCAGGTGATTATTGATGACGAAAATGACCAGCAGGAGCTCGCATCGCTGGTCGTGTGACATTTTCATGCCCAATTTGTGCACAATGAGCGATTGAACGATAACGATGTCGTTATCATTCAATCGCTCTGTTTAATCGGCAAGTGGATACGCGGCTTTAGTGTGCCTCGAGGACCGAGGTTGGGAAACAATGCTCTAACTTCTATGAGTTACAGCACATTGGCCAAGATTACACCATCTACTATATAAAAGCTAAAATTTGTCCTTCTGTCTTTCTATACAAATCCACAGTTTACAAGCCAAGAACGTGAAAGTTTACATACGAACGTATTAAAACACGACTGAGGCAAATAAAAAAATTTTTTAATCGAAATTACTGTTAATTTTTAATTAATTAAAAACCAAAATTTTTGCTGGACGCTCATTGTGGGGCTTTGCACTCAGTACTTCTGTCTGATGCCTCCAGTGGTGATATTTAAGAACTTTCTTATCTCTACTAAAAAAAAATTTGTTTCTGATAATTCCTTAAGTGGCTGGCAAAAATCACTATCAAGCTACATCATATAGAGCGAGCGAGAGGTGCACTAGGAGGAGAGTGAGAAGCTCACAGGAATTCAAGGATGGATCTATCATCTGAATAATCATTACATCCTGTAGTCTGTCTGACAATAATTATATTGCATAATGTATACTCCTCACATGGCTAGCAACTCCTATTGAGACAATACTATAAACCTGTACCACAGATCTAACATTTTATCCGAGCTTGCTAAACACTAATGAGTTCTAGTTTCGAAAGATCGTTGGTGGTGCAGATCGCACCATGTGTATGCACCATTATGGTGCGTACACACAGTCAGATAAGCTGTCAGATTTGTACGATAACGATCCTATCGTTAAAATCTGACAGCTTCTGGCCCCTGCAAATGACCAAACGATGGTTATCAACCATCGTCCGGACGATGGTCAATATCGACCAGGTTAGCCTGTTTACTATAGCGTCACGGGTAGTTTTAGTCGTAGGTGCCAAACATGCATGTGTTGGATGTTTGATAACGATCATCCAACACAGGTAGGACAATCAGATAACGATCGTTATCTGATCGTCCCGCAGTATGACCGTGGATACGCACCATTAGCCTCATTCTCAGATTTTTGCAGGCACTGTCAAGTTAGTCATGTGAAGGTATCAACCACTTTTGTGTATTTAAAAATACAGTCATCGTACAACAAAAACATCTTTTCAAAAATAATGTTTTCCCTAGTCTGTAGCATTGCCATTGGAACCCAACCCTACAAGATTTTCCGGTTGATAGACTTTTTAGTTACAAATGTGTCCTCAGCATGCCTACGGAGTAAATTTACACTGCTTTTTGCTTTGAATACTATCGCCATTTTAAATTTCCTGGTTAAACACCCTAAGGGTGTTTCCATTACTTTTAACACGAGGGATTATTTGTGGATCAACACGATTATTCATTTTAAAATTGGGTTCTAGGAACAGTAGGTCATCGAGGAAGCACATAATGACGAAACACAAGGCAAATTACTTTTTGATGGCACCCTGCTCCTTTTGTACAAGTACTCCACAGGACATGGGTTTGCAGAGCCAACTGGCAGCATTTCCCTAGCCAACTACAGGCTTAGGGGAGTCATTAGAGCAGATGCACTGGTTTTCCCACTTCTGTTGACATTACAAAATCAAGGTTTAGCTTTGTGCAGCCAGAGTACTGGAGGAATATTATATATATATATATATATATATATATATATATATATATATATATATATACACACACACATACATATACATACATACTTGCCACATGATCCCTTTAATTTAGGACACATGCAGGGGCGTTTTAAGAGAGGAGGGAGCCCATGTGCAGACTCAGTGTGGGGCCCCTCCTCTCTCTGGCGGTCCCGCAGTGCACTGTAGATTCTGGTTTTGTGCCTGAATCTACTGCACAGGTCTCCGGGAAAATGGCGCCCATGTCGTTTTCCCTGGGACACTAGTACTGTGCATGCGCAGGTCACTGGGAAAATTGGCGCCATTTTCCCAGTAATTTTAACTCGACGCTGCAAAACAGCACTACGGAGAGGTAAGTATTAGACTATGGGTGCAGGGAGTGCGGTGTGGGCCCCCCTGGACCCAGGGGCCCGTGTGCCCCGCACACCCTGCACCCATTATAGATACGCCCTTGGACACATGTGAACTACACAAGTTTAGTGGCTGATTAAAACCAGTTAAAATGTAGACAATGGCTTTCCAAATTCGTACTTTAAGGCATCCTGATGTTGCCCATCCACTAGAAGACAGTCTGTGATGTGCCTACACTGAACGAGCAGTCGTTCAGTGTAGGAACATCAATCATCTGCTAACATGCTCAACCTGACGTGATCATCGTCAGGTTGTCCAGCAGGTTTGCCCGAAGATAGATGTCTAAAACGACCTGCAGGATCGCACATCGCTGGTCGTTTTAGACATTTTAGTGAACGATTTGCAAACGATTAACGATTGAGCTATATAGTTATCGTTAAATCGCTCAATTTAATCGCCTAATGGAAGGGCACCTTAACTTTCCAGGTTTAACTTTCCAGGTTTAAAAGGTATCCATGCTTGTGCACGATGGTATAATCAAACTTAATTGAGGTACTAATTAAGTCACCTGTGCTTAAGCATGAATATCCTTAAAATCTGGACTGTTCTAGTGCTTTGAGGACAGAGGCCCTGATTCAGAGCCGGACGCTCTGACAGAGCGCTCGCTCTGAATCAGGGCTGTCCCTCTGAATTTAAGAGCTGCCTCTTAGCCACTCACATAGCAGTGGGTGACCACCCACAGCTATAGCGAGCGGCCAAAATGATGGTCGCGATGGTCAAGACCATCGCGACCATCGGGCTTGCGACGAGACCCTTGTGGTAGGATCTCGTCTGCCGCAAGCCCTGGAGTGCTTTTGGCTCTATCAGAGCCAAAAGCACTCCCACTGACATCACTAGTGATGTCAGTGGGGCCGGCCCCAGACGGTAGGCGTTCCCATGGGAACGCCTCCGTCTGGACAGCCACGCCCACCAAAGGGGGAGTGCTGTCAATCACCATCGACAGCACGCCCCCTTTGGTGCGAGACCCATAACGACGGCTTGGCCGTCGTTATTCGGGTCTCGCGCATGCGCACAACGGAGCCACCTCCGTTGTGCGCATGCTCACTTGGCCAACATCGACCTGCTCGCGAGTGCTCAGCGCTCGCGAGCGGGTCTGAATCAGGCCCAGAGTTTGGGAACCACTGCCTTATTGAATATAATTGTATTAATAGTGTTCATTTTAGCACCATGCACCTGTCACAACCAGTGCAGTTCCTCTTTCCTGCCGGGAGTGTCGCTCTCAGCTCTGGTGCTTCTAGCACACTCAGCTAATGCAATAAACTCCTGAGATACAGACCAGAGCAGAGAGCGACACCCCAGGCAGGAAAGAGGAACTGGATGGGTTGTGACAGGTGCAGGGTGCTAGAATGAACAGTACATTAACACATTTGCATATTTGTTAAAAAAAAAAAACTTATACTAAATTGGGTTTAAATAGCTATTATGGTTAAAGGGATGGAGACCGTGCATTTTAGTTTTGTTTCTAAGAAGGTTACACAGCCACTTTCACTTAGCAAAAGATGATAACAGTCATGAGGTGCATTTTACATCTTCCAAGTGCATTTCAACAGAAATAAGCATTTAGATTGTTGTATATGACAAGTTAATGAGAATACAACTATCTCTCTCTCTGAAAGATTTATGCACTAGATAATGTCCTTTAAATGGTGATGGTACTGTTTTTTTGGTTTTTTTTACTTCTTATTTAAAAATACAAACTATTTGTTAAAGTCTGATCTCTAAGCAGAAATATATAGAAAAATATATTCAGAATCTAGATACATGTAGCAATTATTTATTTAATTCCATTATTATTACATTATTATTAAAACTACATTAGCCTTTCTCCGATAGGATCATCGACAAGAATGGGCATGTGTTTTGCCCCATTGAACGGTACAGATTTGTATAGAAGAAATTACAATCTATTTACAATACTACAAAGGAGAAGTAACTGCTTGTATGCAGAATAGTAATTGGTTAATATGAAACACTTAATATTTGTATGTAATATGCCTTTTTATCGGTCAATTGGCTAATTGTTCCATATCTATTTCCGACATCTGATTGAATGCTTATACTGGTTTAAATCTACTTAAACCTTAAAGATTCCAACCCTTGCCATTCCCATGATGAAGTCCCACCAAGACTAAGGCCCTCATTCAGAGCCGTACGCTCTGAATGAGGGCCGGCCTCCATGAAAATGGAGCGTCATTCTGGACGCTCGTATAGCTGTGGGTCACCACCCACAGGCTATACGAGCGTGCATTTTGATGGCCGCGATGGTCGAGACCATCGCGACCATCGAAATTGCGAGCCGGAGCCTGCGGTTGAGGTTTTCAACCGCAAGCTCCGGAGTGATTTTGGCTCTATCAGAGCCAAAATCACTCCCACTGACATCACTAGTGATGTCAGTGGGCCGGCTTTTGACGGGAGGCGTTCCCGTGGGAACGCACCCGTCAGGGAGGCACGTCCCCGGCACGCCTACCAAAGGGGGCGTGCTGTCAATCAACATTGACAGCACGCCCCCTTTGATCGGACACAACGAGCGAAGGACTTTCCTTCGCTCGTCGCGTCTGGCGCATGCGCACGACGGAGCTCCCTCCGTCATGCGCATGCTCAGTCCAGAACATCGACCCACTTGCGAGCGGACAGCCGCTCGCGAGTGGGTCTGAATCAGGCCCTAAATGCATTGAAGCCTGGGTTGGCATTCTATCTTAGACTTGTCCACATTACAAGCATATGGAGCAAAGAAGTTCTTAAAAGAACCTCCATATCCATATCCCTGGTTATGATTTCAAACATCATCTTCTAAGTCTTTCTTTAGGTCTTTAAAACTGGAGCAGATATATTAAATAATTCTCGGGCAAGGTAAAAATTGTATATTTTAAATTGTACTATGATCTCCCCATTTTCTTCTAGATCTGTACGCTCTATGAAAAAGAAAGTAATTTCAAAGGAGAGCCGCAGACCGCAAAGTATTATTTTTTGCCATTTATACCCTTTAATATTTTTTTTTATGTGTTCCCAGATTACCATAAAATATATCCAAAAAAAGACAAGTACACTATGAAAAAAATATATTTTTTTTCCTCCCTATATATATGGTGTACAAAAAATTGTTTTGATTCAGTAATTCATAAGAAAGGGGATGCAGTCATCACGTCAACATTTACAATATTGACAATCATATCGACACCACAATGTCAACAGCTATGTCAACACTGTTGTAATGTTGACAGGAAACATGTTGACATCTGCAGATTGTCGACATTTTCACAATGTCAACATCTAAAATGGTGACATTCTGCAGTGAGGGGAGGGTTAGGCTGCAGGGTGGGAGGTTAGGGTTAGCCACTAGTGTGATCATTAGGGTTAGCATTACTCACTGTCCGGAACGGACCATCAACTGAGCGCCGGACCCGGAAAACGCAACATGAGCAACTGGACCCGCCAACAAAGTAAAATCACCACTGGACCACCAGGAACAGTTTATCGACATTATAAATCATGTTGACCTTTCATCCCTGATGAGATGATGAATGTCGATATTGCCAATGCCGACATACCAAGCATGTCAACAATACAAACGTGTCAACATTCTCATGTCAACACCATGAATGTTATCAAAATATACCCAACTCATAAGAAACAAAAATATACATAACTAAAGCTAATTTGGGAAAAACAAAAACAATAAAGCTGGCCATACACCAGAACAACTTACCTCCAACCATTCAACTAGTTGGTTGGTTGGAATGAAAATCCGGTAATACATGGGAGCAAATGACAATCAGCCATTTGCTTCCAAACACCAGAAAACACGAAAAAGGTAGTTGAGGCAAGTTGGTTAAATCTGTTTGATGTAATAAAAACCGTGTCTGAACAACAGCTTTCATCTGTTTTCCGGTGTTTTGGTACAAATGGCTGATTGTCATTTGCTTCCATGCATTATTGTATTTTCATTCCAACCAACCAACTAGTGGGATGGTTGAAGGATAGTTGGTCTGGTGTATGGCCAGCTAAGAATCTACTGGTTTATATTTGATAAAAACAAAAAATATAAATAAACTGTTCAGATTATGCAGAAGTAATGTAATACTTGCTGGTCATCTCTTAAGCTGGCCATACACTGTACGACAGGCACTGTGCGATGCGATGGGGGCTACGACGTCCGACATATCGGGTGGTCCCCACACATGGTGCAATTAGGTGGCCGACCTCCTCATATGCTGGCTCCCCCCTCCTCCTGCATAGCGCTGCATGGTATCGCACATTGCATACCCAAATCAACTGAACCTGCAGTAGGATCAGGGGGAGCATGGACGACCATACGGGTGCGCGCTCGGTCCGACATCGGGCCCATACACTGTGCGATATAGCAGCCAAATCGTACCAATCAGTCGGATCGGCTGCTTTATCGCACCATATGTATCTTGTTACTCTAAACAAGATACATACTCTATCACAAAAATCATAAAGCAGTAGAGTTAGTTTTTTTAACGCATAAAGACAATTTTGATTCCATTCCTCATTAATTTATTAGGCAGGAGCCAACTTCTCTTTCATCCAGTCCTCAAACAGGAAATCTTCCAAGTCATTTACTTCATCTGATGATCACAAGAATGGGATTGTGTTACCCTGAATTACTTATCTCCAAGCTGCCTGGTTCTACTGAATTGTGCAGCCTGAGATCTGCTGTGTCACAGCACTAATGCCTTTGACAGATGATGAGAACATCATAAATTTCCCTCTTCTTCCAAGTAGCATTCTATGTACTATTATTATTATTGCAACTACTTGGCCCATTGATGTATTATTTAAAGGAGAAGGAAGCTTCAGGAGTAATGTTATAAAATCCACTTTCTAACTGGCCACAATATACTTTGTTTTCTAAAATGAAATAGACAGGCCATAGGCTATTTTTAATCTCATTTACACCTAGTGTGAGATAGGGTCAATGACTGCATCCTACACAACAAAAAAACAGACTGCAAACTCATCAGGGCAGAAACATTGTGCATATGTTCTTTGTTTATATAGTGGTGTTTCAAAAATAGGTAAGTATACTAACCCTACCCTCCCCCCCCCCCCAACCCTTCCTTGGTGGTGGGTGGTGCCTACCCTAAAACTCACGGAGTGGTGCCTGACCCTAAATCCCCCCAGGGGTGTCTTAACCTAACCCTTCCTTCCCGCACCCTAAACCTAACCCCCCTGGTGGTGCCTAACCCTAACCCCCCTTCCCCTAGCCTAACCCTTCCCCCGCAACTAACAGCTGACCCTCCCTGCTTACCTTCATTCTGGAAGCAGACTGTCAGGATTCTATCATCGGGCTAAAAATAGGCGTTGGTATTTAGACGCCTATCTTTAGTACTAAGGCCCGTATTCAATTAGTAGCGAAAAGCCATAATCAGCGGAAAAAAGTTTTGCGTATTGCTGCTTTTCGCCTGGTCGGAACTTATCTCCAAACTAAATTCCAGCCTGAATTCACCTAAGCGGAAACTCAATGCAATGTAATAGGCGAAAAAGTTTCTCCTAAGAATAGCAGGTGAAAAGTAGTGCAAAATCTTTATTTTGGGGTGCAAACGTGGGGAAATGACCCAGAACCCTTAGCACAGTCCCCCAAAGACCAAATCTTGAAAAAAAATACAAAAAAACCCCTAAGAACACCCCAAAAAAGTACTTTCATTTTTGGGGTGAAAAAAGAAAAAAAAAGTGGGGGGGACAAGCAAAAAAACTAGCGAAATAGACTTCTTGAGGGTCTGCAAGGTTGGGTCATGTGTTTTGGGGATTGCAGGTGCATGTAGCAGGTGCGTTTTTGACGTTTATTTTTAAAAGTTCACTTTAGAAACATTAAAATTAGGGATGTGCAGGCTCGGTTCTACTCGGTTCCGTTCGGTTCTTTTTACCGGATCTTATTGGCTATCCAAAACTCGTGACAGCTGAAACCCAATAAGATCCGGTAAAAAGAACCGAACGGAACCGAGTAGAACCGAGCCTGCACATCCCTAATTAAAATATACTTGCACCCATTTTCAAGTACCCCAAATTTGACTGGATTTATTTTCACCAAAAAATACTGCTTTATGCCATTCTTCACCACTTTTGCAAAGACGCTAATAAGTAGCAATTTAAACTACTTAAGTACCCCTTTTATTAGGGTTATTAGTACACATGTACATTGATTCCATATTAGCGCATCTTTTTTGGGGTACAGACTGATTTCCCCATTTCTGACAGTACTTTCCGCCTGTTCCGCTTTCGCCGTCATTCGCGTGGTTAGGAATTAAATAGGGCGAAAAGCGGGGATGCGCACGAAAAGTTTTTGCCTCTGAAACAGGAGAAGGAGGCGGACAGTCGGACAGGCGAAACCTTTCCGACTTTTCGCCTCTAGTTGAATACGGGCCTAAGTCGGTATTTCAAAGCAAGGATTCCGTCAGACGACATCCCGTGCGTCAGGATTCTAACTACATCCCCATTCGGACACCCCTGCACAGATTGGGATGAAACCAACGCAAGGTGTTCCAGGTAGATCCTGGCCAGGGGATAGGGTCCCAGTTGGACCTCCCATTGGTGTACGCTGGGTAGAACTTTGACCCAGGGAGCCTGTTCTGAGCTTTACACTGGATGAATGTGTATGAAAACTCTACAGAGGGGTGGCAATTGGTCTGGAATGCCTGATGGAGTGGATGGGGTCCTGGTCAGACCTCACAGCTGCATGCGACGAGCAAAACTTTAACCCAGGACGAAAACTTCACAGACTTGTAACATTGTATCCCAGGTGAAGCAACTGCATCTTTAGGGGAATTAAGTTTATTTTAATATTCTGAGTACAGCATAGTTTGAATTAATGCATTTTAACATTTTGTTTACCTGAATCCTCTGTGAGAGCACTACCAGAAGATAGGACGGTGAATACAGGTAACAGGAAATGGTACAAAAAAAAAACCCTGACTTACTGTATAAAGAGAGGCTATAAGGGTGCAGTCATGGGGGAGTCGTGGGAAATGTATTATGGGTATGTATAATTTAAACTTTCCCAATACCCGCCAGGAGTGTTCACCACATTTTTATTAGGAAGGGATCCTGCATGTAGGACCTTGCAACTAAAGGCTAATTGACCAAACGAAGACCTAAATAACAAATCTGCAGAACTACTGAAGGGAAGCTGAAGCTTTCTGTGCCTAGTTTTACTAATGGATACTTGACGCTTGTAGCATTTGTTACATTCCCTGTAATGCGGAGGTTATTGTCCTTTATCCAATGTTTTGTGGCATATAAATGTAACAGAAAGCATCTATTCACGTGAAGATTCTGTTCTGTTTTGGGGTAAGGACAAATCACACTTTAAGTATTAGGATTCAGTCTCATATGTCCTCCTACTTATAGAGTAAGCATGGGCTGCATTCAGTAATTAACTACTGGAATCAGGCAAATCATAGTAGATGACAGGAAAGAGCATACCATCAGCCCAGGGGATCCACCACAACAGGCTGGGTTCGCAGTTAAGCCTGCAGCTGTCCAGATACCTCCCGGCACCTAATTGAAGTACTGTATTTGTATTTTAACCCATCAATGTGATCTCACAAGTTTGTTCCTGTATTCCCAATGACACAAAGGGGTTTATTTACTAAGTGTCGGGTCTGAAAACTTATGTTTATGCCAAAAATGTAAAAGGGCATGCTTTTACTAGGCGTGTATAGCTAGCAAAAGAAGAGGGCTGGGCGCTTCAGTAATAATCTGGTGTTAAGGATCTAAAGCAGCTCACCAGATAGGAAAAGGAACAAAGGAAACTGGTAGCGCTAAAATAACTAAAATGTAGTTTAATATCTCATTAAGATGATAATTAAAAATGATTTAGAACCAATAAACATATAAGAAACCATGACATCTATTAGGTTACCAGGTACCGCTGCCTCATCTTCCTTTGTTATCTGCAAGTTTCTTGTGTCCATTCTATTTATCAATTTTTCATCCGTCACTCATTCATTCACTAGAATAAGACACAAGCACACCTGGTGCACCCCATTGGATTTGTCACTTTTGTCATCCTCACTTGCTTCATTCTTGGGCGCACCAATTTATCGCCGTTCTTTTGGTCTAAGAGTCTAAATACATCTCACTGACGGAGGTATGCCTCCCACTATCACATCATTACACTTATTCAGTTGTTCATTCTTTCCATCTTTCTTCCTTCTTTTTTTCATCAATCACCCTCATCCACACTTTCATTTTATATATTTTTTCCATTAGGTTGTTTGTCGGCATATCTTTCTGATATCCACATTATTTTCACCTTATCAGATTCACATCAATTTTTAGTCTAGTTATACCCCTTTTTATAGGGATATAGATTTATATATTCGATGTCTGTCGGCCTACTATTCTGATATTTGCATGTTTTTTATTATAAGTTACCCAGTTTCCACTTTATTAGATTCATATCAATTTTTAGTCTTGATATGCCTTTTTTATGAGATATATATATTATACACGTATTAGATGTTTCTTATAAATATTCAGGCTTAACACTATTATTCTTTTTTGTATTTGTCAATCCAGTTTCTATCGTCTTGCTATACTATTCTACATTACATTGGTGAGCTCTATATATTTCTATATAACCTTATATATGTTTTTACTTATTAATTTTTATATACTACTCAATTTAATAATCCAGTGTTCTTTTTTGATGTTACTATGCTCTACATACAATTTTTCTATGGATTAATCAGCAGCTCATAGATTTGTTTATTTGTACTTATCAGTTGTAACTATTCACAGCCAGGCTGCATTTGTATCAAGCTGGCTACAACTATTTCCAATTAATCAATTACTATCGCCTATATGAGACTCAATAGAGAGAGGGGGTTTTACCTCTGAAGAAACAGTCGGGCATTTTAGGTTGAGAAACGCATTAGTGTTTACCTGCACATGCTGATGAACCTAGGACATATATATTCATCTCCACTGCGAAACAGCCGATTCCAACGTTACCGCTACACAGCAGAGTTTTTTTTACATTGTGCAGGCACAATTTGTGCAACAGCTGATTGTAATTCATCGCAGAACAGCGGCTCTCCACTCCACGTGCAAAGCACAGCTATCGGCACACACCAATCATCACGGATTCCCTCGTTTGGAAGTCTAGGAGAGGCCTCTCCCAAGTCAGTGCTGCGTTAGCACGAACACTGGCCGACAGTGTGTCCCACCACGAGGGTCTATCCAGCCACAGACATTGGAAACAAAAGGTATACATCCACAGAAGTGGATTGTAAACCAAGACACCATTTCTTACCTGACTCTGGGCATGATTCATACCCGTTCGCAAGCGGGTTGATGGTGGGCTCTGCGCACGTGTAGCGGCCGCACTGCGCGTGCGCAAGCCCTGGTTAGAGAGAAAAATTCCCTCGCTCTGTGGCTCACTACAAAAGGGACGGCTGTCGATGTTGATCGACAGCTCGCTCGTGTTGTAGGCGTGGCAGGCGGGGTGGCTTCACAAACGGAGGAGTTCCCAAGTGAACGCCTGCCGTTTGTGGGCGACCCCACTGACATCACCAGTGGGAGAGCTTCCGGCTCTATTAGAGCCGGAAGCTCTCTGAGGCTTCCGGCCACGAGACCCTACCACAAGGGTCTCGTCGCAAGTCCCGATGGTCGCGATGGTCTTGACCATCACGACCATCATCCTGGCCGCTCGCAATAGCGTTGTAATTCCTACACCGTTCACCCGATTTGGATGTAATTACCCTCAATTTAAATCTGAAAGTCTGCAGTTAAAGCACATCTTGTTTGTTTCATTGAAAATTCTGTCAATGTCCCAATATTTATGCACCTGACGACTGTATTTTCTAGTTCCTGTCCCAAAGGATGTGTTAGAGGTTTATTGGTTCTAAATAATTTTTAATGATCAACTTAAACTACATTTTAGTAAAAGAACTGCCCCTTTAAATTTTCAGCATAAAAACACAATTGGAAGCACCGGATTTTTTTATAAGCTGCACTTAGTAAATAAACCGCATACAGGACATTAACAAGATTGTACAAACTTATTCTAAATGTAACCAATTTCCAATCAGTTCAAGAATCCTATTTAACAGATAAATAACAAAGTAAAGCACAAAAACAAAAAAACAACCAACACCACCTCCTTATTAGCAGGTCCCTCTATATTCTGTCTATTTGTACTAATGTGGAAAGGGGTCCTAGACTGCGCACCCTGAATAAAAAATTTTATATATATATACACACACACACACACACACACACACACACACATACATACACACACACACACACACACACATACTGTGGAGAATATTGTTGCAAACACAAAAGAAAGATTTACAGACGCACAAATCCAACATTACTCATTGTATATAGTAATACATTTTGCAATAGAATTTTCTATTTTATTATTTGCAAAATTCTATTGCAAAATGTATTACTATATAGAATGAGTAATGTTGGAGTTGTGCATCTGTAATTCTTCCTTTTGTGTTTGATTTGTGCTTAGTAAGCAGTGCAGTGCCAGATGAAAAAACTGTATAAATAATATCGAGTCTGGTTTACAAAATGGATGAAGTTAATATCAGATGTACACCAGCATTTCTATAAAACACTGCACTGAGACCAGTTGCAGACAAGTTGTACTTTTAGAAGAGCTTGGGCAGCAGAGTTTTTGCTGAGACAAGAACAAGGTTGTTTTATAGGGGCTGAGAGTGGTGGTGCATGGCAGTAACACAAGTGAAATAACAGGGTGACTGTATAAGAACGTAGAGTTATGTCTTGCAGATCCAAGACACATCAGCATGGGCTGCAGATTACAGTCTCACCCATTTTACAAGAAATTTAAAAATAAACATATCCACCAGCTTGATCAAAAGACCTTTCACCATTAAATACACAACATATGCATGTGTTACTTATGCTGGCCATACACGCTACAATTATCGGGGCGATCCGCCTGATATCGGAGGATCGCCCCGATAATTGTAGCGTGTGGGGGGGCGACCGAGGGTTAAATATTGCTCGGCCGGGCATGCCAGATTGTCCAGCACGCCCATCCGATGCGATATTTCCCGGTAAACTGTCGGCCGCATCGGGCAGTGTATGGCCGACAGACAGACATTTCCTGTGTTCCTTCCTATGGAAGGAACAGGGAAATGTCTCCTCCCCCGGGGGCTGAGCGCGGATGTCGGGCTGATACACTGTGAGAGAAATCTCAGCGTATGCCGGCGACATCTGCGGCTGGCAGCCGGCCAGATAAAATGTCTGTCGGTCTGACAGGGATTTTATCTGGCCGTGTATACCCAGCTTAAAAGCAATTTTTCTGTGTGAACTTACAAATAAAAAGAAAGAAAATGGAAAGTAAAACTAAACCGAAGTAGCCTATAAGATTTTGTATGTGTGCTGCAGATGGAAGGTGCAGTTATGGGGGTTTTGCATAATTCTAAAGAATATTTCATAATATCCCTTCTAGTTTGTCAGTATGCCCATTACACATTATAACTGATATTTTCTTTGTCCATTGCGAGTCGTATTTTCTTACATACATGACTCAACTGCAGCTTATCAATAGCACAGGAACCCTGGGTGGTTACTTGTACATGTTATATCCACAGCATGCATAGCAGTAAGTGCAGCTAGTGTGTTGGCAGTTGATAGGGAGGGTCCTGCATATGCTCTCTCCACTATAAGCTCTCACGAGCAGTACTTTCTTTTCCCTCTTCAACCTTGTATGTACCGGTTATGTTTTATGCAAGACTATCCCATGGCGTCCACAGTTATCCACTCTAGGCAGCTTCGGGTGCGCTGACTATTGCCAATGTGGTTACTTTTTTTTGTGGCATCTTAGGCCGAGTACACATCAGAACGATGTGTATCTCTGCCGAAGGCACGAACAACGGGACGAGATGTCTGTCGGCCGTACAAGATTGTGCTCTATATAGTTCATGGCCGCATTCAGCTGTATGCTGTCAGCCGCCGGCTGTGCTGCACGGAATATGGGACGACCCCAATGTGGGTGGGCAGGAGCGAGTGGTAGTGTGTGTGTCGCTCCATTCCACAGGATCGGAAGACATATACGCTGATGTGTACCCACCCTTCAAATAAAAAAAATACCAATGACGCGCTGGCAATTAACTGATTATCACAGAGTTTATCTGATCTGCAAAATGTGTACCCAGCTTAAATCCTCCGGAACAGGGGCAAGAATTTACAGGGTCTATTTACATAGGAAGTAAGGCAAAGGAAAAAACATTCTACTGTCCACACTTTTTTATAAAGCATTTAAAACATGTTCTCATAGTGCAGCAAAGAACCATTATTCTAGTATTTTTGACTATTTAAGGTCAAGTTATATCAATATGTCTAGTGTATACCCCGGGATGCTCTCCAGATAAAAACATATAAACAATGTCAAAAAGGTTAAAAGGGAAAAGGAAAGTATTAGTGGGGGGACTCAAAACAGTAAAAAAATAAATAAATAAAACTATAACTTATCCTCTAAATGCATAGGATTTCATGCTTATTCACCAACTGCGATTTTATCATTCAAAGTAATAGTATACAACTAGAAAATAATGATATTGTGAACAATCCTCATCTATATAAAATGTTTCAGAACATAATAGAATTATTTAAATGATTTTTCCAGTCTTCACTTGAGAAAAGTTATCTGAATACTAAACATCTACAGCAATACTCCTTGCTCTCTACCTCTATGTACTGTCCTTTGGCTGCAGGAGTCTTGCAGACAATATTTAATATCCAAATAAACCTTGTATCTTATTTAAATTGAATTGATACATTTAGCTTGATTACTTGCATAGATCAATCCACAAGAGAGAAAAAAAGATATTGCATACATTGTAATACAGATGTACTATGTTGAATGATATTGGATTTTAACTCCTAGACGGGTTTAGCCATTTTACACAGCTAAAGCCGGTCTATTTGGGCGCGGCAAGGCATAGGTACCTAAAAACAATTGAACATCGTACCCCGATCCCCGTCAATTTAGATAGATCGGGCGCGAAAAAACAATTGAATCGACCCCATAATCTGGACAAATTTTAAAAATGCAACCTTATTATAATCCTCTCTTAATTATCATTAACTAGGATTAAACTGAAATACAAAAACAACAGAGAAACAACAAAATAAACCAGAAAGCTTTCTCTTTGAAACCCCCCTCCCCATCTTTTTTTTGTTGGAACGGATACAAGTATGTTCCTGAGTGTTTTCCTCTAATAACCTTAGAAGATAAGTCATAGTTTAGTTCCTTCCTTTCCTTGAATTCTTTGGAGTGCCCCAACTAAGATAATACTTTCCCTTTTCTATTCCTCATTGTCAGAATATCAAAATGATCCAAGCAAAAAGAAAAATGAATACTTGTCATAAAGCATGCGTACAGAAGTGCATTCGCTATCTTTTTTAGGACTCTTTAAGAAAGGTGAGAGTATTACACTAAGGGGTATGTTTACTAACGTGCGGGTTTATAGAAGTGGAGGTGTTGCCCATAGCAACCAGATTTTAGCTATTATCTTCTAGAAGGTGCTAGATAAATGATAAATAGAATCTGAGTGGTTGTTATGGGCAACACCTCCACTTCTATAAACCTGCACTTGACATATTTAAATATATCCCTAAGTGTGTATTTGTCAGAAATGCTTCAACCATTTTGGTGGTTTAATTAGATTATAAATGATAGAGCCAGGGGCGTTTTAAGAGAGGAGGGGGCCCGTGTGCAGACTCAGTGCGAGCCCCCTCGCGACTGTGGGTGCAGTAAATTTTGGCTAAGTGTCAGAATCTACTGTGCAAGCGCGGGTCTCCGGGAAAATGGCACCTGCGCTGTTTTCCCGAGGACAGCAGTGCTGCGCATGCGCAATTCCCTGTAAAATGGCCGCCACCAGCACCGGCCCTTATATGAAATGTCGACATGTTCTGGATGGTCAGCGTATTGACCATGCGGATTTCCGTTGCGAAGGAGAGTATACCTGACCCTAAAATTGTAAACTGTCTGTCATCATTCTATTCTCGACATACACAATGTAGATATTAGGCCATGTCGACTTTGTAAACTTATACTCATGTCTGCTATGGGTTTGTTCACATAATATTATTTATTGTGAAGTAAACTACTGTGCAGTGTATCTTTGTATGACCATCGTATGATTATATAAATGTATATCACTTCGCTCAACAAATGCATGCCGTCTCTCCAGTCAACTGATTACTTCCTCCCACTCACGCCTCCAAGATTTTGCCTGTGCTGCTCCCTACCTTTGGAACTCTCTCCCTCTCCACAAGTCTTCAAACGGGCTCTCAAGACCCACTACTTCATCAAGGCCTATCAGCTCTCATCCTAACCCACTACATGCTCTTTCCTCCCTGTCTACCCAATTTGTGTCACGCCTGTTTGTCTGCCCTTCCCCTTTAGAATGTAAGCTCTCACAAGCAGGGCTCTCTTCCCTCATGTGCTTCTCCTTATACCTTATTCTACTCCTTACACCCCATAAGGGCATTTAACACTTGACTGCTGACACCCTGCTGCTTATTCTGAGTGTTATAATCACTAATGCAGCAATGTGTACAGCCATGGCCAAAAGTTTTGAGAATTACACCAGTATTGGTTTTCACAAAGTTTGCTGCTTCAGTGTTTTTAGACCTTTTAGTCAGATGTTACTATGGTATACTGAGGTAAAATTACAAGCATTTCATAAGTGTTAAAAGCTTTTATTGACAATTACATTAAGTTTATGCAAAGAGTCAATATTGCAGTGTTGACCCTTCTTTTTCAAGACCTCTGCAATTCGCCCTGGCATGCTGTCAATCAAATTCTGGGCCACATACTGACTGATGGCCGCCCGATTCACTGCCTAATCAATGCTTGGAGTTTGTCAGAATTTGTGGGGTTTAGTTTGTCCACCCGCCTCTTGAGGATTGACTACAAGTTCTCAATGGAATTAAGGTCTGGGGAGTTTCCTGGCCATGGACTCAAAATTTCGATGTTTTGTTCCCTGAGCCACTTAGTTATCACTTTTTCCTTATGGCAAGGTGCTCCATCATGCCGGAAAAGGCACTGTTCATCAACCAAACTGTTCTTGGATGGTTGGGAGAAGTTGCTCTTGGAGGATGTTTTGGTAGCATTCTTTATTCATGGCTGTGTTCTTAGGAAAAATTGTGAGTGAACCCACTCCCTTGGATGATAAGCAACCCAACACATGAATGGTCTCAGGATGCTTTACTGTTGGCGTGACACAGGACGAAACTTTTGGAGGATTGCCTGGTGTCAAGAAGGGCAGCAAAGAAGCCACTTCTCTCCAGGAAAAACATCAGGGACATACTGATATTCTGCAAAAGGTACAGGGATTGGACTGCTGAGGACTGAGGTAAAGTTATTTTCCCTGGCGAATCCCATTTCAGATTGTTTGGGGCATCTGGAAAAAACACTTGTGCGGAGAAGGAAAGGTGAGCGCTACCATCAATCCTGTGTCATACCAAGCACCATATATTCATCAATATCTTCAGAAATATGGCTCCATCTTTTTGAAGATATTGTCTGAAAAATAGCATTGTGCCAGCCAGAGTAGCCCTTCTTCTGGGGTGATAAGAGTGTGGTGTGAGCCCACTTAATTCGTGGGCCCATGTACACCACACATCCTGCATCAATTACATACACCCCTGAAGAGCACTCATGAGAACTCTAATGAAAAGGTCAACAGCAAGAATCTACTATTCAGCGAAACTTTGCAAAATGTTTAAACATTCCCACAATTTAACCACATTCAACCTCTCCAACTTATCTAATTTATATCCGATATGCTACAAATAGCAAAGGAAAACAAACAGGGCACTAGTGACAGAACAATTACTCAGTTCCTAAAGATGACCCTTTAAAACTATAGTATTACAGCTACATGTTTCAATTGCTTATGCTGGGCACACACTATTATCTGGGCAGATCGCCGAGATAATTGTACTGTGTATGGGCGCGACCAATCCAAAAATACAGATTGTCCAGCATGTCCGTCTGATGTAAAATTTAGCAGACACAGGATGGCTGTATCGGGCAGCTTATGTACTGCCGTGGCTGGCATTTCCCCTGATCCTTCACAGAGGTGGAATGGGGAAAGGTCTCCTCCCTGAGGATGGAGACAGATATTGTGGCCAATAGACTGTGAAATATCTCACAGTGTATGGCCCTGATATCTGCTGGGTGTCAGGCTGCCAGATAAAAAGGTCTGTAGTACGTCTGACACACATTTTATCTGTCAGTGTACGCTAAGCATTGCAATGGGAGGTTGGGAAAATAGGTTTTAAGGTGCGTACACAAGGTACGATTAAAATGGACAATATGAACGATAACGAACGATAACGATTTTTCGGTGCCCAACGACCTGCGGGCACGTATGGTCGATATCGACAATCGCCCATGCATGCAGGCCAACCTGGTCAATATCGACCATACTATGGAGACTCGCGATAGTTGATTGAGGATCACTATAGTCATTGGTGAGTTATTGGTGTGCTGGATGATCGATATCGATCGTCCAGCACACCCCGGAGATCGAACGATATCGTTATCGATCGTCCAGTCTGTACGCACCATTACAAAGATCTTGGGAAATTGACTTCAGCAATATAGAGCCGATATGCTGTTCCAGAATGGAGCATCGCTACTTGCGATGTCAGCCCTACTGTATATGGCCTATTTGTGCGCAGCAGCGACCCCTACTGTATATGACTGATTTGTGCGCGGCAGCGGCACATCGCATTAAATTGAACTCCCCCTCTTAATTGTAAGAAAAATAGTGAACTTGGGCAGTACACCTGCACTCAAAATTTGTCTCTATTGGATTCTATCATGAGTTTTATCTTTTAATTCTCTATATGAAAGAATTTGTGCAGCTCTTCTCAGAAGATTTATAAAGTGTCATGTTTCTTTGTGTAGAAAAGTCATTGTATCTTTTATCAATAATGAACACTGTCCTGTTAAGGTCGCCGCATGTTCTCACATAACCAGTGAGGAAGGGTTATCAAACCACACCTAGCAATATTTTTCTCTGTTAAATACATCAAAGTTGATAGTACCTGACAGAAGAAATTAACATAAAATAACACTTTCACATTATGATATTAAACAGCCAGAAACGTAGACAGACATCCTAAAATACACTTTGTAATGAGAGCAATTTTTCAATAGTCACCTAATCTAAACCACTTGAATTTAGTTTAACTGTTGGCCAACTGAGAGTTTAGGCTTGTAGTACAATATTTTCTAGTACAAAAAAATGCAAAGGGTAAAAGAAGGTATTCCAGTTATGTTTTACAATTTCAAGACAAATGTAAACTTTCTATTCAAAATACATAGGGACCTATTTATCAATAAATATTTGCGGTATATTCACCGAAAACAGATGTATTCCGTGGGATGCCCGGAAATGTTTAGCATCTCCCAGATGTATTATAGAGGGATACATTTACGACAGCAGTCAATTAGGTCTCTATGGGAGATGCAATGTAATCGAATTTACCAAGTTCCGGAACGCAATGCTAACGCCATCTGAAGATGATGTTGTGCTGCTTTGTAGCCTATAGCCCGCACAGGAGTTAAAGATTGTCTCTTCTCTACCATTACATTGCAGGGACGGGTTCCTTTTGGAGACCCTGTCCCTGCATGTGCAATTTGATACATCCCCGCGCTATCATCGCATCCTGCAATTCAATCATGGGAGCCAATATCACGCCCAGATGGCATTGCAAATGAAATTATTGCTAAATGGGCCCTTACAGGACTTGTTTAAGACTTGTCCAATTTGTAATATGTACAGCCTAATTTTAACTGTAAAATAAACAAAGCTTGAAATAATCATGCAATAACTTACAAAAATATACCTGGAATACAATACCAGCAGATGTGTACACATACACCAATTCTCTAATTGTACCTAATAGCAACCTTCTGGCGCACCAGACATTGGGCACGATTCTATTCTATGCGATGTGAATAGCGCTGGGAGTTAGCTCCCGGAGCTATTCAATTGTGCGCGGTGTTTAGCCTGTTTAAGGCGCGATAACGGGCATTCCCCGACCTAACTTCCTGGCGCGATGCTGTTTTCCCGGCGCTAAGGGCAGAAAACAGCCTCGCGCCGGGACTTTTGTCGGATTTCTGCTCTCATCCCCGGGGGGATGCGAGAAGAAATCCTAGTCGGACTTGACAGCGCGGTGTATTGAATAGCTCCGGGAGCTCACTCCCGGCGCTATTCACATCGCATAGAATAGAATTGTGCCCAATGTGACCAAGCGGTGTCATGCAACTTTTTCTTAATGTAGGCATCTTAATCTACTACTTTATAACAATTCTTTTGCAACAAACCTACTAATCCTAAATACACTATTAGCAAATTAAAATGGAAAATTCAGGGAAAGAAAAAAAATAAGTACCCAAACTGGGTAAAAAGGCAAAAAATAGATGTCCGGTACGAGTGGCTAGCGACGTGGATCAGTGGGGCAGATGTATTATACCAGCACTTTATCGTGCCGCTATAACACTTCCTGCATCGCCTCTTTACTAAGGCGAAGCAGGAAGCACTAAGGGGGGTATCCATTTAGCCTCTGTAAATTACCGCGGCTAATTACCTCGCCTGGGGCTCTCTCGGGGCTATCCAATTAGCCCCAAAGTCGGCCTGATGACAGCACTTATCGGGGGTTTTCTTTCGGGACCTGATGTGTCCCGAAAAATAATCCACGATAATTGCCGTTTTTTTACTAAAAAAAAAAGGCGAGAACACATAGGTCCACAAGCTTATCGCCGCTCCTTCTTGTTTACGGGAGAACTATCCTATTATTTCGCCCAAAATAATAGGATAGGGTGAAAAAAAATATTGGCGAAAATCATGGATAATTGTCGAAAAAACAAAATTTTTAGCCAATTGCAAGGATCAATTAGCCCCCGAACAATGTTCGGGGGCTAATTGGATACCACCCTAAAGATGAGATGTATTAACATCTCATCAATCAAAGCAGGGGAGTGAAAACTCCCCCCTCCGGAATCCACTCTAGAGCCCAGAGCACATCAGCCTAGTGCTGATGCGCTGTCTCTCAATCCGGGCCAGCTCCACTGAGCATGCGCGGGCAGTGTCGGACTGGGACATGAAGGGCCCACCAGGAGAATACAACCACAGAGACCCACTAAGGGGCGTGGCCAATAGGTGTGGACATCCAATCTGAGATGAGTGAACCTACTTGGCAGCAGGAGAGGGGGTTATGGGCATATTCAAATTTTATTGAAGAGAGTCCCCACAACCTAGTTGCCACATGGCCTCCACATAAGATTTAATCCGGCTCGATCTATGCTCATTGACACAAAATATTGAATTGAATTGCTGTATTGTTGATCCTTTCCTATATTATATTGTGGGGAGACACACTGGCAGTGTATGTCCCCAAAATATAATACTATGGTTTAACAAAACAGCAATTAAATTCAATAGTTTGTGTCAGCAGGATGTAGTCGGCATGCCAGTATTCTGAATCCTGATGAGTCAGAATGCCGACAACGTCTAACAGTAAGTATAAAGGTTAGGGTTAGTCTGCAAAAGGGGAGCGTTAGGATTAGGCTGAGGGGGGAGGGTTAGGCTGCGGAAGGGTGAATTAGGGTTAGGCTTAGTATTAGAGTAAGGGTTAGCCTAAAAATATTGAATTTCGCCAGCATTTTCACTGTAGGGATCCTGCTGCCCGCATTTTGACCACTAATATTCTGAATGCTGCATGCCGTACCCAACCCGTGTCAGCAAGTATAGACACTGCACAGTGCAGCAGTGTGCTCCAACCTGGGGTCCCCCCCGAGAGAGGAGGACATGGGTGGCCAGCACTGTGGGCCTAATTCAGAGCCGGACGCTATTTGCGAACGGTCGTTCAGAAAAAGGGGCTGGCTATTTAAATTGAGCGCTCGCTCTTTGCGGTCTGTTGACGCCTCTGTCTGAGCGAGCGAAACATGCGCTCGCTATTTTGTAAAGACGCCCCCTGGCCGTTCGCATCATACATCATCTCCGCTATTAGATTAATCGAGTACATCGAAAGGCGTCTGAACTGCTCGCAGTGCTTGTGGTAGGTTTTACTTCCCGCAATCACTGTGAGCAGTTCAGGCTAAAAGACAACCAAGTGACGTGGTCGATGACGCTGCTTTGTTAATTATGCACACCCATTAAACACCCGTTTTGACCGTTTGGCACGCCTGCGTTCGGATCTCCACTTCCCGTTTTCAAGCACCTTCCCCTGTTACCACCCACAAACGCCTCATTCTGTCACTCAAATTAGCAGGCCCTCGCTATTTTGCGAGCGCACGATTTCCGACCGCAATGACTGGTTTTCGCATGCGCATTACGACCCATACGCATGCACAGATGTGCGAATATCGCTCGGAGCGAACGAGCGGCTCTGAATCAGGCCCTGTGTTCACGCTACAAAGTTCAAAAGTTAACTTTTCCCTTTGTGTGCAATGTGTGGAGTGCATACATTTCCAGTCACACATTGCCCCACATTCTGTCCCATAGCAGCCAGTATGCAACGTGAGACGCCATTATGTTTGTGTACTCTCTAGCACCTATCCTGTAATTACTTCCTCCCTGTCACTGCTCCCACATGACTTCCTCCTGCTCACTTTACCTTTATTTTGTTCCTTTTTTCTCAATGCAGGTATATTATATATATATATATATATATATATATATACATATATATATATATACACACACACACACACACACACACACACACATCTCTAGAGAGAGATAGCTGTATATGTTGTACACTCACCAGTGTGCAGCCAGGCAGTGCATTCATCCAGGGCTATCGAGAGAGAAGCAGGTCTGGTACTGGGGGTGTGGCCAAATCCGGGAGACGTAGAAACGCCCCCTCCACACGCAAAAGAAAATTATACTGAGCCCGAGGTTAATAGTGAACTCCAGCCGGGGAGGAGGGTACACCTGACAGATGGGGTCTGGCCACTCGCCCTGTGTCCCCTTATACAGGCTCTGCCCCTACTCCCGCCAGCCCTGTCAGCAGCAGCGCTTCTAATGATGAGAATGACTGCAAGAAGGGATCTCCTGCCGCAACCAGTGCTCAGCCCCTCTCCTGTAACGTCATCACTGATTCCTGAAAATGGAATCAGTGGTCGTATATGGAGCCGGCCGCCCACTGCCCGCAGACTGCAGTTGCCACCGGATCGGCCAACAGCCTGACAAGCAGCTGCACAGACACAGTGACGGTCTGTAAACAACAGCGCTGGTGACATGCTCTAAGCCCAGTCCCCTCTGACAATAGAGGGCATGGCTATATACCACCGAGGCCCACTGGGGAATTCCCCGAAGCCCTGGCAGTCCAGTCCGAGCCTGTGCGCGGGATCTTGCAATCATTACAAGATTCCGCGTGCAGCCCCGGGACCAGCAGCCGTCGCAGCAGGGACAGTGCTGTCCTTGCTGTGTGGTAGGGCATCGCTGAAGCGGTATCAGTGCACATCAATACATCTCTACCATTATGGTTAATCTGCTACTTTATACCAATTCCTTTGCAACAAAGAAATTAATCCTAAGTACGTAGTACACTATTAGCTAATTAAGATGTAACATTCTAGAAAAAGTATGCAAGCACTGAAATCGCTACCTGCGGCATGATGTCTAAGCGGTATACGTTTAGGAAGCCGGCCGGCGCAATGCCGACAGTCGGCTTCCCAACTACTTAATCCCGGCAAGGGTTAAATGACAGGTGTCTAGATTTAGACACCTGTCATTTTACAGACGCCGGGAGACTGGCGCCTGGCATCCCGATCGAAGAGATGCCGGGCACGGACAGCTGTGGGGGGGGAGGGTTAGGTTAGGGCTTCCCGGGGTTGACTTAGGGTTAGGCATCCCCCCCAGGAGGTTAGGGTTAGGCTAGGGGGAGCGAGGGTTAGGGTTAGGCACCCCCCGGGGGGTTTAGGGTTAGGCACTCCCCCCGGGGGAGGTTTAGGTGGCGGGGAAGGGGGGGGTTAGGTTTAGGCACTTAGATGGGGGATTAGGGTTAGGCACGGGGGGGGGGGGGAGGTTAAAGTTAGGCAGCCTAAAGGAGGGTTAGGGTTAGGGGGTAGAATTAGATTAATTTATACTTACCTTTAGGACGATCAGGATTTCCTCCTATGTCGGGCTGACGTCGCCGGGATTTGAACCGCCGGTCATGTGGCCGGCGGTGAATCATACCGAATGCGTCTAAGCCTTGCACCATAAGGATAGGTTTATAAGGACACATCTGTATTATTGTCGTGAAATGCTTTACTCGTATCACACCCTGCTGCAGAAGTTTTAGTTACATCCTTAACTAGTCACATAGTTATAATAGTGATATTAAAAAAAAAAAAAAGTAAAATACTCCTACAGCAAAAAGTGAATTTTTACTTTTCAAAAACACCTTGCAGCAGAGGACAGGACCATGTAAATATAGCTGGTCTGTAACTCCCAGATGGTGTAATGACTAAACTACAGACAATAATGTTACTGCACATATAAGCCATAGGGCTTGGACCAGGAAGTACACAGTACCCAGCACTTCATTGCTGCATACTGGGTGAGCCAGTAATGAGAAGCAGGGATGTACCTTGTAGGAGCCGCTCTCCTCTGCTGTCAGTGAGGCCATGCCGCCGCTACACAGCCCGGTGTCAGTCTCAGACCCCGCCGGGATAACTGGCTGCTGGATACTGGGGACGCGAATCCTGACAAGCAGCGACCGTCTCACAACTCAGCGCAAGCACGCCCACAGTGTCCCAGAACCACGCCCAACGCCTGTATAGTCACGCCCCCATAGAAGCCATTGCACTGCAATCACTTGGCTGGCGGCGTCTGACGGGTCCTATCAGGCGCTTCGCTGCCGCGTCGTCACGCAGTAGTTCCTCAATAATGTAGGCTTCCCCGCTGCAACATGGTCTCCACCCATCTCACAGTTCCTACCGTAGTGCCGTAGCCACGCCCGCTGTAATAAAGTTTACTTTACAGTTACACTGACAACTTTATTGACAAGTGACAACACAACATATCCAAGATGAGAAGCAGAAGCTGTATATAGCATACAAAAATAGCCAGTTTGTTGAAGTTAGAATCCCAGAATAAGTAACTGTTGGGTTTCAGTGGTCATTGGCTTGGGACTCGTAATTCACAGTGCAAATACACATACTGACTTTGGCCCTCATTCAGAGCCGTTTGCTATTTGCGTTCGTTCGTTCAAAAACAAGGGGTGGCTATTCAAATGATCCGTTCGCACATTGCAGTCTGTTCACACCTCTAAGTCTGAACGAGCGAGCAAAACATACGCTCGTTTATTTGATAAAAACGCCCCCTGGCCGCTCGCACCATACGTCATGTCCGCTATTTATTAGATTAATCGAGTACATCGAACAGGATATGAACTGCTCGCTATTCTTGTGGTTGGTTTTTTCAACCGCTATTTTGCGAGCAGTTCTGAGTTAAAAAAAAACAAATGACGTGGTCATTGACGCTGCTATATTAATTATGCACACCCATAAAACGCCCGTTTTGACCTTTAAGCACGCCTGCGTTCTGATCTCCACTCCCCGTTTTCAAGCACCTTCCCCTGTTACCACCCACATACGCCTCTTTCTGTCACTCAAAATAGCAGGCACTCGCTATATTGCGTACAAACGATTTTCAGCCGCACTGACTGGTTCGCGCATGCGTACTAAAAACCGTACGCATGCGCAGATGTGCGAACATCGCTCGGAACGAGCGTACTGCCGCTAGCGAGTGGCTCTGAATGAGGGCCTTTGAGTAGGAGACAAAGCAGCCGCAAGTTTGGAAGTCCACGGCAGCCAGATTCATGCGTATGGTCACATTGTCCAGCGCTGTTTTTAAGACATTAAAGCAACCTTATAATTGCTCAAAATGCCCAGCACTGGCGACATTTGGCAGTCCCTGGCACTGACATGCCCGCAGGCGAAAGTTACCATTCAGGAACGCCTATTTGAATTGCTTGAATTTCCATGCAATTCCGATCTGCACCCCCAAGCGGTAACCATGGGGACGCCTGTGCAGATTTAAAAAATTTGGAGGAGTTGCGCCTGGTGTTTTAAATATGTCCAACTCTGACCATCGGCCTAGTTGGTTGTGGGCGGCTCACAAGCCAGACTTGCCTACCCTCCCGTTTTCCATGGGAGACTCCCGTTTTAAGATGGGAGCTCCCGCTACCCCAGAAAGTGAAGAGAACCTCCCGGTTTCCTCAGGAGGACGACAGGAAAGCACTCCCAATTCTGACACCCTCCTGGCAGATGCAATAGCCAGAAGAAAAAGAGTCTTAGCTATTAACCACTTAAGTTCCACTGTGTCACGACCAGGGTTTCTCCGCATGGTGGTCGAGGGGTATTACCTGTGAGGTCACTGTGGTGGGGGGCGTCTGGCGGTGGTGCTGGTGTGTGGCGAGGGGCATTGGCTGTGCGTGGTTCTGTGCGGGCATGCTGTCACATTGGGCTCCTCCCCCACATACATTTCTGAACTCTCCCTTCAAAGTCCTGCCCGTCCACTTCGCTCAACAAATGCATGCCGCATCTCTTGCCAACTGATTACTTCCTCCCGCTCCCGCCTCCAAGATTTTGCCCGTGCTGCTCCCTAACTTTGGAACTCTCTCCCTCTCCCTATCAGTCTCTCCACCTCACTGCATATCTTCAAACGGGCTCTCAAGACCCACTACTTCATCAAGGCCTTCCAGCTCTCATCCTAACCCACATAATACTCTCTCCTCCCTATCTTCCCCTTCTGTGTCATGCCTGTCTGTCTGCCCCTCGCCTTAGAATTTAAGCTCTCACAAGCAGGGACCTCTTCCCTCATGTGCTTCTCCTTACACTTTCTTCTACTCCTTACTCCTCATAAGGGCACCTAACACGTCTCTGCCAACTCCCTGCTGCTTATTGTAAGTGTTTTAATCACTATTGCAGCAATGTATATAATGTCCTTCACTGTACTGTAAGTTACTTGTTTGTTTGTTTTTTTGTTCACTTATTAGTTTTATGTACTATGTAAGACGCTGCGGAACACTTGTGGCGACACATAAATAAAGGAAAATAATAATAATAATTGGGCTGGTGAGGCCTGGCAGTGCTTCCGTTCCGTTTGACATGGGCACCGCCATCTTGCCTCCGGCCATGTGATTTGCTTGGCCCAATCCTGGTTTGTCACATGCTCTCTCTGGCCAGTCACGGCACAGCACTTGGTATTTAGGGAGGTTCAGAGCCTCACTTCATTGCCAGTGCAACGTGTTTCTCAGCATAGCTGAGAGAGAGTTCCCTGTGCTCACCACCTGTTACCTGTGAAACGCTACCTGTCTGCCTGCTTGTCTGCTCCAAACCCGCTGGACTATCCTGCATCCTCCATTACTTTCCCCTTGCCTGAGTACCTGAGTCCTGCTGTTCACCCTGCACCTTGCCTCCACTGACACTCTGCTGGGTATTTCTTCAGGCCCCCATACATCAGCAATCGATTGTGGCAATTCTGCAATTTGCAATCGATTGTGTATAAAAATCTGCAATGTATGGGCTTCACAGATCGCAGATTGCAACCAAAAAGTGATTGGAATTGTTTAATCAGATTGTCCAACACGTTGGATTTCACAGATCGATTGGGGCTGTAGATTGCTAGTGTATGGACATGATCAGCAGATTTGCAGACCGTTACCATGAAAATGATGGAGCCTTTCAAGATTGCCAGATCTGTGTTTGCTGCAATCGATCTGCAAATCACTGAAAAAGATCTGTAGTGTATGGGCGCAGATTGCCAGATTGGGAAATCCTAAAATCGGGCAATAAATCTTCAAATTGTTCAATTGTGGTTTTCAGATTGCTGATGTATGGGCACCTTTACTCAGTCTGCATTCTTCATTAATCAGTCACCACCTGGACAGTTCCCCTTGTCTGCCACTACCTGGACATTTTCTATTAACCAGTCACTACCTGGACATTTTCCATTGCCTGTCACTAACTGGACTTTTTCCCATTTGCCTCACTATAGCCCCCAAGTGCAGGGCCGGATTAAGGTCTGTGGGGGCCCCTGGGCAACAAACTTGTGGGGGCCCCTTATGCAATGTCCCCAGTAGCAGTTCCCTTTATGCAGTGCCCCCAGTAATGGTCCCCCCTATGCAGTGCACACTGTAGTAATGCCCCTTATATAATGCCCCCAGTAGTGCCCCCAGACCCAGTAGTGGTCCCCCCCTATGCAGTGCCCCCAGTAATGGTCCCCCATATGCAGTGCCCACTGTAGTAATGCCCTTATGCAGTTCCCCCAGAAGTGGTCCCCCTATGCAGTACCCCTTATAAAAAGCCCCCAGTAGTGGTCTCCCTATACAGTGCCCCTTATAAAGTGCCCCCAGACACAGTAGTGGTCCCCTCCTATTGCCCCCAGTAGTAGCCCCCCCTATACAGTGGGGCCAGTAGTTGTCCCCATTATGCATTGACCCTAGAAAACACCCCCCAGTGCCCCCATGAAGTGGCCCCCTATACAGTGCCTCATATAGCGGCCCCCCTATGCAGCGCCCTCTGTAGTGGCCTCCTCCCCTATGCAGTCCCTTGTAGCTGCCCCCCCCATGCAGTGACCTCTGTAGCGGCCCCTCCCCTATGCAGTGTCCCCTGTCGCTGCCCCCCCACCATGCAGTGACCTCTATAGCGGCCCCTTCCCCTATGCAGTGACCTCTGTAGCAGCCCCCTCCCCTATGCAGTGTCCCCTGTAGCTGTCCCCCCATGCAGTGACCGCTGTAGCGGCCCCCTCCCCTATGCAGTGTCCCCTGTAGCTGTCCCCCCATGCAGTGACCGCTGTAGCGGTCCCCTCCCCTATGCAGTGTCCCCTGTAGCTGCCCCCCCATGCAGTGACCGCTGTAGCGGCCCCCTCCCCTATGCAGGGACCTCTTTAGCGGCCCCCTCCCCTATGCAGTCTCCCCTGTTGCTGCCCCCCCATGCGGTGACCTCTGTAGGGGCCCCCTCCCCTATGCAGTGTCCCCTGTAGCTGCCACCCCCCCCTAAGCAGTGTCCCCTGTAGCTGCCCCCTCCCCTATGCACACACAAACAAACAAAAAAAAATCACCACTTACCTGAATTCCCGCTCCTGACGCAGTCGGCGCTTCCCGCTCCGAGTCCCGGCTCTTCCACTGCACTATGGGAGAGACGTCAGCGTCATGACGTCTATCCCCTTATCAGCAGATGGGGGGGGACCCGGAAGTCGGAGCTCATGAGTGAGCTCCGGCTGGCTCCCTCCATTGTGCAGCAGCCAATGAGAGTCTGACTCTCATCGGCTGCTGTAACATACACACAGCTGCCGCCGGCGGCTGTGTGTATGTCACTGTGTAGTGTAGACTGCGCTCACTGTGCGGTCTACACTACACTAGCGGAGGGGTCACTAGCGGTGGGCGCAGACAGCGCACCGCTGCTAGTGGGGGCCCCTCCGGGTGTGGGGGCCCAGGGACGACTGCCCCTGTCGCCCCTCCCTTAATCCGGCCCTGCCCAAGTGCACTTTAGTGCTATACCTGGACTTTCTGTTTTACCACATTCATGTCTGTTAAGCCACTCATTAAAAACTCCACATTTACTTTTAAACCTGCTTCAGTGTCCGCTCCTATTACCACCCCGGGTCCACAACAAAATCAGAACCTCACACACTGACTCTATTGGTTCAAATGGAGGACCCTGGAGGGCCCAAATAACTACTGCCAAATCCCAAGGAGCCACTGGGGGGACAAAGGGAGGTTGAACCCGGAGGACACCCTGGAGGAAGGTGTGGATATCCGGAAGCGGAGCAATTCTACATTGGTACCACACTGACAGTGCAGAGACATGCACTTTTAACGAGGCCAGGCGTAGGCCGAGGTCCAATCCATCTTGAAGGAATGCCAGGATTCTGGAAATTTGAAACACCTGGGGGTCATAAACTCTTGTATGACACCACTGGAAATATGTATGCCACACTCTGTGGTAGATCCCGGCGGAGGCAGGCTTACGCGCTTTAAGCATTGTGTTGATGACCGAGCTAGAGAATCCCTTGGACCTTAGGAGGGATGTCTCAAGAGCCATGCCATCAAAGACAGGCGAAACAGGTCCGGGTAAAGGCAAAGACCCTGAGACAACAGGTCCAGACGTTGAGGCAGCAGGAACGGAGTGTCGATGGAGAGACTCCGAAGATATGAGTACCAATGATGTCTGGGCCAAGCTGGAGCCACCGGCAGGACAGTGCCTCCGTCTTGCTGGAACTTCCGAAGAACCTAAGGAAGCAGGGAGACTGGAGGAAATAGGTACGCTAACCGGAAGGTCCATTTTACTGACAGAGCATCCACCAGGCTTGCTTCGGCATCTCTTGTGCTGGACTCGTACACTGGTAACTTGTGATTGTGTCGGGAGGCCATGAGGTCCACCACTGGGAGACCCCATTTGTCCACTAGGAGTCAAACACCTCATGGTGAAGAGACCATTCTGGATGCACGTCATGACGGCTGAGGGAGTCTGCTTCCCAAATTAGAACTCCCGGAATGTACACCGTCAAAATGGCCGGTAGATGAGATTCTGCCCATGTCAGAATGCGTGACAATTCTGTCATTGCTGCCTGACTTTGAGTGCCTCCTTGATGGTTGATGTACGCCACTGTGGTGGCATTGTCGGACTGAACCTGCACGGGCTTTCCGTGAAGAATGTGCTTTGCCATCATGAGGGCCCTGTACACAGCCCGTGATTCCAATATGTTGATGGGCAGGGATGCCTCTGACCAGTGGCCCTGAAAGGAGTGTGGACCGGTCACTGTGCCCCATCCCCGGAGACTGGCATCAGTTGTTAGGAGTATCCAGTCTGGGATCCAAAAGGGGCAACCCTTCTTAAGATAAGACATCAATAGCCACCAAGGCAGAGACATCCGCACCTCTGAAGAGAGTACCATCGTCTGAGCCCTGATCCGGTGGGGTAATCCATTCCACCTGGAGAGGATCAGCTCCTGCAGTGGCCTGGAATGGAACTGAGCATATTCCACCATGTTGAATGTGGACACCATGGATCCTAGAACCTGCATTACTGAGTGGACTGACACCCGGCGACTGCGGAGACATCTGCGTACTCGCAGCTGTAGCGTTGAGATCTTTCTGGAGTTAGAAAGATTCTCTGCTGGTGAGAATCCAGAAGGGCTCCTAAATGAACCATCCTCTGTGAGGGAATTAGGGAGGATTTCTTTCAATTATCCACCCTGTGACTGCCCTGTAGACAAGCTACTGTCAGTTGCAGGTGGTGGTTGAAGCACTTCTGGAGAACTTGCCAACAAGAGGAGGTTGTCCAGATATGGTAGGATACCCTGACTCCGCAGATGGGCTGCCTTGACAGCCATAATTTTGGTAAATACCCTTGGAGCCGTGGATAGGCCAAAGGGCAGTGCCCGAAACTGGAAGTCTCGTTGCAGTATAGCAAACCGCAGATAACACTGGTGAGAAGGCATTATGGGGACATGTAGGTATGCATCCTGAATGTCCAGTGATACCATGTAATCCCCAGATTCCATAGCCTGTATGATGGATCATAAGGTTTCCATCCTGAACCTGGGCACCCTGAGGAACTTGTTCAGAGATTTGAGGTTGGGGATAGGCCGATGAGACCCATTCGGTTTCTGAACCAGAAAGAGAGTAGAATAATAACCAGTCCCTTGTTGAAATAGTGGAACTGGTACAATTACCCCTGCTTGCAGCAAGGACTGTATGGGTTTCTGGATCTGCAAGGCCTTGGTCTTGTCTGAAGGAGGGCCTGTGCAGAAAAACTGGTGGGGAGGCCTTCGAAGGAATGAGAGGGCGTACCCCTGAGAGACCACTTCTCTTACCCAAGCATCCTTGGTGGTCTGACACCAGCACTGGGCGAACTGAAGAAGTCGGCCTCCCACTCTGGGGTCCCCCAGAGGGAGGACCGCCCCATCAGCCTGTGGGTTTATCCTCCGGTTTGGAGGCCGGGTGTCTCGTGCTCCAGGCCTGTTTCTTAGGCTTGGCAGTCTTCTTGGCAGTGGACTGCCTGGGAAAGGACTTCCCTTTGGATTTTCCTTGGGGATGAAAGGACCTAAAGGAAGATCTTCAAGACTTTGTAGGAGTTCTTGGAGGTAAGAAATGCAGATTTGGATTTGGCCAACGTGTCAACAATCTTGTCCAGGTCTGAACCAAACAAAATCTCCCCATTATAGGATAAGGCCTCCAGGCCTCTCTTAGAATGGCATCCGCGCTCCAATAGCGTAGCCACAGGGAGCGGCGAGCAGACACGGCCGCAGCCAAAACCCTAGATGTCAGTAGACTAGCATCCAGAGTGGCCTCACCGATATATGCAGCCGCATCCCTAATATGGCCGACCAGTGACACCTGATTCTCTGGAACTTCCAAGGAGTCCCCAAGTGCATCGGCCCAACTCTCTATAGCCTCAGCTACCCAGGAGATAGCCATGCCCGGGCGAGCAACAGCTCCTGAAAGAGAGTATATAGATTTTAGGCAAGTTTCCACATTCCTATCCGTAGGATCCTTCAAGGAAGAAATGGAAGGCATAGGTAACGTTGCACTTTTAATTAGCCGTGTAACGTGTGAATCCACAGCAGGGGGTGATTCCCTCCGGAAATGGGTAACAGGAGGTCAAATGTTTTTGAGGTTGATTCAGGCAATTGCCAGGCATCTGCCATGTGATCCACCAAACAGGGGGTGTTTGGATTTAGGGGCTGGCTCATCATCCTCTGTAACCAATACAGATCTGACCGCACACACTAAGGCAGGGATATTAATCCTTGACTTAGGCTCCACCTCTTGCCGAGGGGAGTCGGGGTTAGAGGCATCAGCCACCTCTCCGTCTTCAGAAGACATCTCGGACTCTGATAGCTGGATTGAGATGACAACACAAGATGCTTAGCTGGCCTAATGGGCTTCTCACTCTGCAACATGGTCTGAAGAGCAGTAGAGGTCGCTGCCAGACTCTGTACTGAGGTAGAAAAAACATCCACCCATGGTGGAGGTAAACGCTGTAGTAATCCCACTGTGGGAATGACCACCTGCTGTGGTACAGAAGGGAGTCTGCATAATCAGTGGTAGTCCCTGTGAGGGAGGGACGGGCTGCTGTGGTACTCCCATAGGAGGAAAAACAGCTGGGACCGCCAGGTGGTCCACAATAGAGGCCAGCATCTCTAAAAAGGCCGCCCAAGGGGGCTCCTGTATTGATGTTGGGGGGTTCGAGGTGCATGGCGGGTTATAACAACGCACACATAACCCATCCTGAACCACATCCTCCTCACTGAAAACTGCAAGATTTCGTCATTAGTACAGATTACCCTTGTCAGACATGTCTGCCGGGTAAAATGACGCACAGTATGGTACTGGGTACAAAGTAACCATGAGTATGTATAAATACTAACAGGGAGCAATATACCTGTCCCGTCTTATGCTTAGTTAAGCTGCAGGAACCTGTTGCCTAAATATGGCACAATGCAGTACGCAACAGTTTGTGACAGACCTCACAAATATTGTATTTTATATATATATATATATATATATATATATATATATATATATATATGAGGTCAGGTATTAACCACCCTAACAACACCTCTATTAGGGCAGAATGAGAAAAAGGGTATAGCCATAAGCTGACAGACAGAAGAAAAGAGAAACAGACAGGCAGCGCTAGTACAAGTCACATACAATGCAGGAGAGATGCTGCAAAGTGGCTGTATACTCAACTACACAGACTCAGTGTCTGGTAGGCAATAGTGCTACATACGCTGACCCTGGGGAGAGGTATGCAGGGGGACCGGACCACGCGTTGTCCTGGGAGAACTGCGACTGCACCATGAGAAAATGGCCGCTGGAGACCTCAGAGGGGGCATGTCCGGAGGAGGAGAGCAGTTCAGGGAAGCCAGACCGCAGTGGAAAGGTGCTGAGGGGAGGAACCGCTTAAATAGGGAAGCTGTCTCCCCTGGCCAATTATTAACCCCATGGGACGCTGGTTTCCCACACCAAATTGTCCCTGGTGGTCCAGTGGAGCACTTTGGCCGGAGCCTGCGTCCACACTCAGCAACCTCCAGTCTGTCCCCTTAGACCAGAGGTATCGACTGCCATAACGCACAGGTCACCATGAGCGGTCACCTGTCTTACCTGCCCCTGATGTCCAGGTGCAGTCTGGGTCCTCTCCAGGGGCCCTGGCTAGCGCTGTCCCCCGGAACGCCCACTGAGATCCGCAGATCAGTACTGGCGTTGCGGCACTGGAGGGGTGATGGAGCGGCAGCGCAGACGTCCTACGGACAGTCTGCTGCTGCGTGTTCTATTCTTGTAAAATTTAAATAAAGAAAATAAGCTTTAGGGGCTGCTTAAACAGCCCCCCTGCGAAATGGTGACCCGACTCCGGCCGGGCACCAATGAAACTGAGGTGCCTCTGGCTTGGGGGCGGGGTATATGGAGAGTGGACCCAATGCATCCAGGGAGCTGAAAGCTTTAACTGTGTGGTGCCTGGATTTGTTTCCATCACCTACACCCCAAGGTCTCCCTGTGGAGCCTATGGACCCTGAAGAAGAAATATACTTCTGGCATCACTCATACGCAATGATGAGGCCGGGCACGGCTAGCACAGGAAACTGAACCACTATTCAGAAGTTCCACAATCCGGGCAAAAATAAATAAAGCCAAACACTCAAAAGATACCCTAAAATTAGGTGTGTTTTATTGGTATATGGAATTATCAAACCGGACAGATATATAGCAATAGGATGTAATAGGATGTCTGTACTGTTGTATAGCTTTTGGGAAAGTAGATGCTGCCTGTAATTTAACTTTTCAGTAGAGAAAAATTAAATTTTTGTGCAAACTGCAAATCACAACTCCAGAATCATGGCCAGAGTAAAGAATGAATTGTCTGGATGAAGCAAGCTTTTGTTAGCAGAGAGGATCAGCTCCAGTACCACAATAAAGTACCACAGTAAGCAGACATAAGGACGAAATTGTAAAAAATAGCTGCCGGATCTAATTCCACCAAGAAGGAATACAGCGGGTAACATAAGTATTGAACACATCAACATTTTTCTCAGTAAATATATTTGTAATGGGGCTATTGTAATGATAGTTTCACCAAATGTCAGCAACCACCTATGCAATCCACACTTGCAAAGAAATCAAACCATAGATGTCCATAAAGTAAGTTATGTGTAATAATGTGAAATGACACAGGGAAAAAGTATTGAAGAAAGGGAGGTGCAAAAAGGCATGGAAGCCAAGACACCAGCTGAAATCTATCAGTAATTAGAAAGCAATCCTGCCCCTTGTTAATATAAATTGGTTCAGTCCCAACTGATGGCATATAAAAAGGTGTCTCATTACCAAGGTGTCACACAAGAAACATCTCATGATGGGTAAAAGCAAATAGCTCTCTTAAGACCTTCACAACCTTATTTTTGCAAAACATACTGATGGCATTGGTTACAGAAGGATTTCTAAACTTCTGAATGTTCCAGTGAGCACTGTTGGGGCCATAATCCGGAAGTGGAAAGTACATAATTTCACCATAAACCAGCCACGACCAGGTGCTCCTCGCAAGATGTCTGACAGAGGAGTGAAAAGAATTATCAGAAGAGTTGTCCAAGAGCCAAGGACCACTTGTGGAGAGCTTCAGAAAGACCTGGAATTAGCAGGTACAATTGTTTCAAAGAAAACAATAAGTAATGCACTCAACTGCCATGGCCTGTATGCACACTCACCACGCAAGACTCCACTGCTGAATAAAAAGCATGCTGAAGCTTGTTTAAAGTTTGCTGCACAACATTTGGACAAGCCTGTGAAATACTAGGAGAATATAGTCTGGTCAGACGAGACCAAAATTGAACTCTTTGCCATAATACGCACCATGTTTGGAGGAGAAATGGCACTGCACATCACCCCAAAAATACCATACCAACAGTGAAGTTTGGAGGTGGGTACATCATGGTGTAAGGCTGTTTATGTTAAAGCTCAGAGCAAACAGTCTTGCACAGCCATGAGGGCTGGAGTATCTTGGCTAGATGCAGCCATATAGTGGTGGTGCGGCCTTTGGGCTGGTAGCAACCACTGGGCTGGTTGAGGCCTGTGGGCCAATGAGTGGTGATGCGGCCTTTGGGCCAGTCGCAGCCTCTGGGCTGGTTGAGGCCTGATGGCCAATAAGTTGTGGTGCGGCCTTTGGGCCAGTAGCAGCCCCGGGACTGTAGAAGCCTGTAGGCAAACGAGTTGAGGTGCGGCTTTTGGGCCGGTAGCAGCCTCTGGGCTGGTTGAGGCCTGAGGGCCAATAAGCTGTGATGTGGCCTTTGGGCTGTTAGCAGCATTTGGGCTGGATGCTGCCTTGAGGACAGAATGACGGCAGGAAGATGCTGAGGTGCGCAGTGTCACCGGGATGACACCAGCGGAAGGATGCAGAGTTGCGTACAGAGGACGCTAAGGTGCGCTTAGTGCCGCCACGATGATACCAGCAGTTGTACACAGGGTGCACACACAGGATTCTGAGGTGCGCTTAATGCTGCCCAGATTACACCAGCAGTTGTACACAGGGTGGCATATACGGGACGCTGTGGTGTGCTAAATGTTGCCAAGATGACACCAGCGATATACACAAGGTTGCGTACTCTGATGTGCGGCCTGTGTCGCCGGGTTGACACAAGATGCTGGGTTGCGCACTTGGAACGCTGAGTGTGGGCTGTCCACCTGGATGGCACAAACGACAGCTGGAGCAAATGCAGACAGTGCCGCCTAGATGACACAAACGGCAGTAACAGGGAAGCAGGCTAGGTGTTGGTAACTCGACTGTGAAACAGGAGACCAGGTGAACGCTATCACCGGCATGGAGTGAAGGGCTGGCTGGAATTTAACAGAAACAGGGCCCAACCAGAGCAAGTCTCCCTAATGACAGACCAGTGAGCACCTTAATATCGCTATCAAAATGATTTTCATAGTACCCATATCTCAGCTTAATTAGTTTGGTGAGAGCAGCAGCTCCATAGTATGTGAGATTTATTTATGTATTATTGTGTTAATCTGTTTATGCAGTATAGAATGCTTATTAAATATATTTTACAAGAAGCCAACAGTACACAAATATACATGTACATTATATATATATATATATATATATATATATATATATATATATATATGGCTAAATATGGTACTAAAAATGGCGCCACACTCCCTCGTTGATATCAGTGATCCGGATTTTATATGTAAAATGTTCCTTTCACAATACACCTCCTGTTGTAGCAGTGGCAGCCTTCAACTCTCCAGTAGACTGTTGTTCATAAGGTCATAGGTAATTTATAAAAAACAAAAAGATGAGAGAACAAGCGCCTTATGGTGTAGTAATTGATGGGAATTAATTGTATAAATAGTAAGGTAATCAAATGTGCGTACCCCAAATGTTGTAAGAACAGTCACGTAATCAGTATCTTTTAGACTTCATTCAATAGATCCTTTGGACATGGGGCTCAACCAAAGAGAAAGAGAGAAAAACACTCTCATAGTGTAGTAATTTTTTGAGTTTAATATAGAACAAATAACACACAAACAATATAATTACATTTAAAAAGTTTTTGAAAAGCTTATCTGAGTTGTCCAAACAAAACTGGATTTAGGACATCAGCAGTGTTACCACCCTCAGCGCGTTTCGTCACTCACGCTATACCAGCTGGACTTCGTCAGGAGGATAGAGAATATACTGGCTAATCTGACTTATATACCCACTCCTATGATTAGGCAATTACTCTATATGGTATTTCCGGTTTCCGCCGTTTTAGAGCATTACGCGGCTGCGCGGGATCACGACAGTCTCGCGGCAATATATGCGTTCCAACATTTGTTGTGTTTCCGCGTCTAAGTCTCCCGCGCATGCGCGGGAACTCTCACGGTCACAGTGGGCAATTCACTGGATATGGTATTTTCGGTTCCGCCATTGTGTAGCATTCTGCGGCTGCGCGGGATCACTACAATCTCGCGGCAGTATATGCGTTCCAACATCTGTTGTGTTACCGCATCTAAGTCTGCTGCGCATGCGCGGGAACTTTCACAGTCACAGTGGCTCAATTTCACTACCGCTAGCATGCGGCACTCATATTTCATTCCATACTTACGATCAGCAATGCAACTAGCGGCTATCAATCTACTCCAACCTTTATACAATGTTGTAAAGTTTATACACATTTTTTATATAGCGGACGCCATTTTGTTGTAGACATATTTCTCACCTAGTGTTTTTTCTTCCATATACAAACGCCATTTTTTCATAGTTTGCTACATAGCATATAAATACACCACCATATCATTCTAGGATTCGGGAAATAATCTTATCTCTCCTTTCATCCAAATAAATCAGACATATAAACAATGTTATATCAGAATAATAAATACATAAATACATAGATTATCCATTTAAAAATTATAATAACTACATATATATCTATAAAAATATCTGTAACAGAGGTACCAAACTAAAATTACAAGGCTATAAATATAATAAAAAGTTACTGAATAAAACCTTCCTATGACCTTATGAACAACGGTCTACTGGAGAGTTGAAGGCTGCCACTGCTACAACAGGAGGTGTATTGTGAAAGGAACATTTTACATATAAAATCCGGATCACTGATATCAACGAGGGAGTGTGGCGCCATTTTTAGTACCATATTTAGCCATTTTGTTATAGTTGTTCTCTGACTAATAGGCTGTCTCTCCCTATTGATTCCTTTTTGTGTGTATTCTTACCCTCTTCTTATATAATATAACATGTTTGGGATCAATGCAAGAGGTGATATAAGGTTTGGAGTATGTCAAAGAATTTTTAATGAGGAAGCCAGTGGAACAATTATCCACAAATGGGGATCTGGATGATAATTTTTGGGATATAGAGAGATTATTGAGTAAGGAAATACGTACCTGGTGGGATATTGCTATATTAGAACAATACGTTAAAGTAGGACGCATACCAAGAGGCCTGAGACTTACAAAAAAACCTACCTTTGGTCTGAATAATGATGTGTTTTTGAAGGAATGGGAGAATATACTACATAATAGTGCATTAAAGTTAATGCAACTAATTATATCAGAAAAGAAGAGAGAAATGGGGGTGTTGGAGAAAGAAATTAAAACTAAAGAGTTGATATTAGAAACAAAGAAAAATGATGAGAAGTTTAAAGCTAGTTTTGAGATATTGAATAAAAAACTGGAAAGAGTGGAAACAGAGGTTACACAATTGAAAGAAAGGACATTTCAAAGGGATAAACTGGATTATCAGAATAATATAGTGAATGATTGGAGTAAAAGGGGCCCTTTTGAAACTAAGATTTTTAAAAAACCTTATAGAGAAAAGAAAAGGGAACAGTGGGTTAAGACACAACCCAAACATAGAAATTACCATCTACCAACACCTAAACAGGTTACCTTTACACATCGTAATAGATATTCAGCTCTAAATAGATTAGAGTCGGATGGTGATAGTGATTATCCCTCCCCTGGTTTCACTCCGCACCCTCGGGAGAGGTACAACAAATACCTCTTCAAAGAGGAAGTAGCAAGGGCATCCCCACTAAAACGGAGATTCGAAGAAGAAGAGGAATCAGAGGTGGAAGGAAGAAACCCAAGGGAAAGGAAAAGAAATCAGAAATATTTGTAACAGAGGATGAGCTTAAACGTCAAGGCATTTTTAATTTGTCTATTTATAAACTTACGGAAATAGATGTATCACTTTTGAGTAAAGGATTCTCTTTTGCACCAGTGGCTAAAGCTAATAACTTCCAAATGTTTATGGATCTAAATAAATTTACAAGGAAGTTAACCTTAAAAAGGCATTTCCTTAGAAAAGATACAGCAATCATTAAAAACTATGAAGAGAGGTCCAAATCAGGACTTAAGCCACCATCAAAATTCTTCCCAGTGGAGTCACGAAGTACCCAAATAGAGGCATTTCATGAATTAGTTAAAAGAGACTTATGTAGTGGAAAGAAAAAAGAAAATATTAGATCTAATCTTACAAATTTTGAAAAAGAAGCCTTGAAAAAATTAAAAAATAATGACCAACTTGTCTTTAAACAGGCAGACAAGGGTGGTGGCTTAGTCATCCAGAATAGGGTAGACTACGAAAAGGAAGTCTTTAGGTTACTGGGAGATGCTAATTCCTATAGGAGATTATCTCAAGATCCAACCTCGAATTTTGTGGATGAGTTACGTAAAATACTTGTAGATGCTTTACATAAAAACTTTGTGACGAAAGATGAATATCAGTTTTTAATTAATAATAATCCAGCAATTCCCACATTTTATTGCCTGCCCAAGATTCATAAACAATTAGAGAACCCTCCGGGTAGGCCTATTGTGGCAGGAATAGATTTGGTAACATCAAATTGCTCAGAATATGTTGAGGTTTTCCTAAGTAAGTATGTGAAGACACTTGAATCGTATGTTAAGGATACCACATCGATTCTAGTGAAATTGGAGCAGATAGAGTGGAAAAGTGAATATCAATGGGCAACGATTGATGTACAATCCTTGTATACATCTATACCTCATGATAAGGAAATTAAGAGTTGTAAAGAATTTTTAGATAGTGATATATCTTTGAATTCTATACATAAAGATTTTATATGTATTTTGGTGGAATTTATTCTTAGCCATAATTATTTTAAATTTTTGGAAAGTTTTTTTATCCAAACAGAAGGGACTGCGATGGGCACCGTCTTTGCTCCCAGCTTTGCCAATCTCCATATGGGAAGCTGGGAGCGGAAATATATTTATGGAGACAACCCATTTAAAAAGCATTTGATTCTGTATGCATGTTATATAGACGACATATTGGTGATTTGGAAAGGTAGTGAGAATGATTTTATTGAGTTTATGGATTATATAAAATCCAATGAGTATAATCTGTCATTCACTTATCAATTTAGCCAGGAAGAAATTGAATATTTGGACCTAGTAATTAGCAGTGAGGGTACTAATATTGTGAGTCGGAATTTTATTAAAAAAGTTGATACTAATAGCTACGTACACTATGATAGTAGCCACACATTGGGATGGAGAAATAACATACCATTCTCACAATTTTGCCGAATACGGAGAAATTGTAGTAAGAAAGAAATATTTGAACAACAGGTGGAATTATATTCCGAGAGGTTTCGGGAGAGAAATTATCCTGAAGAAGTTATAAAGAAAGCAGTAACTAGGTCAAGTAATCTGAATCGAGTTGAATTGATGGAATATAGAAATAAAGAAACAGACAATGATAAGATTGTATTTGTTACACAAATTAATCATAGAGAAAAAGAGATTAAAAAGATTTTAAACAAGCATTGGGATATTCTTAAAACTGATAATATATTGGGAGATTTTTTACCTGAAAAACCCACTGTCACTTTTAGGAAGGCTAGGAATTTGAAGAATGTATTAGCACCAAGCACTTTAAAACCTATTAATCAGAATATGAAAACATGGATGCAAAACACCAAAGGATTTTATAAGTGCAATAGTTGCAATATTTGTAAATTTGTTAATGGAGTATCGAAGAATTTTTGTAATTTTAATGATTCTGAAACTTTTAAGATACATACATATATGAATCGCATATCGACATGGGTTATTTATTTGTTTGAATGTCCCTGTCACCTCAAATATATAGGGAAAACGAAAAGGCTTTTGAAAATTCGTATACAGGAACATATTCGAGGAATTAAAAATAAAGTAGATAACCATTCTATACCTCGACACTTTTCTAAATACCATGACTCTGACCCATCTGGTGTGAAGTTTAAAGCTATAGAATATATACAGATGGGTGATAGAGGAGGTGACAGGGAGAAAAAACTCTCCCAAAGAGAAATGTATTGGATTTTTACTTTAAATACTATGGTCCCGAATGGTCTTAATGAATCTTATGAAATCACACCTTTCCTTTAACTGTTGTTCTATATAGAATTTTTATATTGAATGTTTTAAAGGTTTTATGCAGTAACTTTTTATTATATTTATAGCCTTGTAATTTTAGTTTGGTACCTCTGTTACAGATATTTTTATAGATATATATGTAGTTATTATAATTTTTAAATGGATAATCTATGTATTTATGTATTTATTATTCTGATATAACATTGTTTATATGTCTGATTTATTTGGATGAAAGGAGAGATAAGATTGTTTCCCGAATCCTAGAATGATATGGTGGTGTATTTATATGCTATGTAGCAAACTATGACAAAATGGCGTTTGTATATGGAAGAAAAAACACTAGGTGAGAAATATGTCTACAACAAAATGGCGTCCGCTACATAAAAAATGTGTATAAACTTTACAACATTGTATAAAGGTTGGAGTAGATTGATAGCCGCTAGTTGCATTGCTGATCGTAAGTATGGAATGAAATATGAGTGCCGCATGCTAGCGGTAGTGAAATTGAGCCACTGTGACTGTGAAAGTTCCCGCGCATGTGCAGGAGACTTAGATGCGGTAACACAACAGATGTTGGAACGCATATACTGCCGCGAGATTGTAGTGATCCCGCGCAGCCGCAGAATGCTACACAATGGCGGAACCGAAAATACCATATCCAGTGAATTGCCCACTGTGACCGTGAGAGTTCCCGCGCATGCGCGGGAGACTTAGACGCGGAAACACAACAAATGTTGGAACGCATATATTGCCGCGAGACTGTCGTGATCCCGCGCAGCCGCGTAATGCTCTAAAACGGCGGAAACCGGAAATACCATATAGAGTAATTGCCTAATCATAGGAGTGGGTATATAAGTCAGATTAGCCAGTATATTCTCTATCCTCCTGACGAAGTCCAGCTGGTATAGCGTGAGTGATGAAACGCGTTGAGGGTGGTAACACTGCTGATGTCCTAAATCCAGTTTTGTTTGGACAACTCAGATAAGCTTTTCAAAAACTTTTTAAATGTAATTATATTGTTTGTGTGTTATTTGTTCTATATTAAACTCAAAAAATTACTACACTATGAGAGTGTTTTTCTCTCTTTCTCTTTGGTTGAGCCCCATGTCCAAAGGATCTATTGAATGAAGTCTAAAAGATACTGATTACGTGACTGTTCTTACAACATTTGGGGTACGCACATTTGATTACCTTACTATTTATACAATTAATTCCCATCAATTACTACACCATAAGGCGCTTGTTCTCTCATCTTTTTGTTTTTTATATATATATATATATATATATATATTTGTATTTTCTTTCTGAACACATAATCAGGGTCAGGTAGCACAACCCAATCTATCACTTTCAGTGAGTGACTCTCTCACTAGGAGTGTCGTTCCCCTGCTTTCCCCTGCCCCCATCCCACATAATCATTTCCCCCATCCCACATAGTGCTATCCCCTGCCTCCCATTCCACATAGTGCTTTCCCCTGCCTCCATCCCACTTAGTGTTTCACCCATCCTACATATTAATTTCCCCTATCCCACTTAGTGCTTTCCCCTGCCCCCATCCCATATAGTGCTTCCCCCATCCTACATAATCCTTTCCCCGATCCCACATAGTGCTATCCCCTGCCTCCCATTCCAAGTAGTGCTGTCCCTGCCTCCCATTCCACATAGTGCTATCCTTGCCTCCCATTCCACATAGTCCTTTCCTTTCCCCCATCCCACATAGTGCTTCCCCATCCCACAGTGCTTATCCCATTCCCCATAGTGCTTTCCCTGCCCCATTCCACAAAATGCTTATCGCATTCCACATAGTGCTTTCCCTGCCCCCCATTCCACACAGTGCTGATCCCATTCCACATAGTGCTTTCCCTTGCCCCCATTCCACATAGTGCTGATCCCATTCCACATAGTGCTTTCCCTGCCTCCCATTCCACATAGTGCTGATCCCATTCCACATAGTGCTTTCCCTGCCCCCATCCCACATAGTGCTTCCCCTCATCCCACAGTGCTTATCCCATTCCACATAGTGCTTTCCTTGCCCCCTATCCTACACAGTGCTTATCCCATTCCACCTAGTGCTTTCCTTGCCCCTTTCCCACACAGTGCTTATCCCATTCCACATAGTGCTTTCCCTGCCCCCCATTCCACATAATGCTTTCTCTGCCCCCATCCCTCATAGTGCTTCCCCTCATCCCACAGTGCTTATCCCATTCCACATAGTGCTTTCCTTGCCCCCTATCCCACACAGTGCTTATCTCATTCCACATAGTGCTTTCACTGCCCCCCCATTCCACACAGTGCTTATCCCATTCCACATAGTGCTTTTACTGCCCCCCATTCCACACAGTGCTTATCCCATTCCACATAGTGCTTTCCTTGCCCCCTATCCCACACAGTGCTTATCCCATTCCACATAGTGCTTTCACTGCCCCCCCATTCCACACAGTGCTTATCCCATTCCACATAGTGCTTTCACTGCCCCCCATTCCACATAGTGCTTATCGCATTCCACATAGTGCTTTCCCTGTCCCCATTCCACACAGTTCTTATCCCATTCCACATAGTGTCTCCCCATCCCACACAGTGCTTATCCCATTCCACATAGTGCTTTCACTGCCCCCCATTCCACATAGTGCTTATCGCATTCCACATAGTGCTTTCCCTGTCCCCATTCCACACAGTTCTTATCCCATTCCACATAGTGCCTCCCCATCCTACACAGTGCTTATCCCATTCCACATAGTGCTTTCACTGCCCCCCATTCCACATAGTGCTTATTGCATTCCACATAGTGCTTTCCCTGTCCCCATTCCACACAGTTCTTATCCCATTCCACATAGTGCTTTCCCTGCCCTATCCCACATAGTGCCTCCCCATCCCACACAGTGCTTATCCCGTTCCTCATAGTGCTTTCACTGCCCCCCATTCCACATAGTGTTTATCCCATTCCACATAGTTCTTTCCCTATCCCCATTCCACATAGTGCTTTCCCTGCCCCCACATTCCACATAGTGCTTATCCCATCCCACATAGCGCTTTCCCTGCCCCCATCCCACATAGTGCTTCCCCCAATCCCACATAGTTCTTATCCCATTCCACATATTGCTTTCACTGCCCCCCATTCCACATAATGCTTTCCCTGCCCTCCATCCCACACAGTGCTTATCCCATTCCACATAGTGCTTTCCCTGCCCCCCATTCCACATAGTGCTTTCACTGCCCACATTCCACATAGTGCTTATCCCATTCCACATAGTGCTTTCCCTGTCTCCCATTCCACATAGTGCTTTCACTGTACCCCATTCCACATAGTGCTTTCCCTGCCCCTTCTCCCACATAGTGCTCCCTCTCCCCCCCCCCAGGTCCTACCAGGCAGGCTACACTTACGTTTAACAACACTGGCTGGAAAGTGACAGACATCCAGGCCAGGGCTGTCTTCTGGCTCCTCTGAGTCTGCTTCTTCCTTGGTAATGTCTAAATCCCTTTCATGGAGAAGATCCTGACGTCTTTTTCCTCCTGTCCTGTCTGCTGCCGGAGGCTGTGTACAGACTGAGCCCTGGGTGGGGGGGGGGCGGAGTTACCTGATGACTGATGCAGTTCAACTTACAGTAGTTCAGAGATCCGAGGAACGTGCCGGAAATATATTTATGGAGACAACCCATTTAAAAAGCATTTGATTCTGTATGCATGTTATATAGACGACATATTGGTGATTTGGAAAGGTAGTGAGAATGATTTTATTGAGTTTATGGATTATATAAAATCCAATGAGTATAATTTGTCATTCACTTATCAATTTAGCCAGGAAGAAATTGAATATTTGGACCTAGTAATTAGCAGTGAGGGTACTAATATTGTGAGTCGGAATTTTATTAAAAAAGTTGATACTAATAGCTACGTACACTATGATAGTAGCCACACATTGGGATGGAGAAATAACATACCATTCTCACAATTTTGCCGAATACGGAGAAATTGTAGTAAGAAAGAAATATTTGAACAACAGGTGGAATTATATTCCGAGAGGTTTCGGGAGAGAAATTATCCTGAAGAAGTTATAAAGAAAGCAGTAACTAGGTCAAGTAATCTGAATCGAGTTGAATTGATGGAATATAGAAATAAAGAAACAGACAATGATAAGATTGTATTTGTTACACAAATTAATCATAGAGAAAAAGAGATTAAAAAGATTTTAAACAAGCATTGGGATATTCTTAAAACTGATAATATATTGGGAGATTTTTTACCTGAAAAACCCACTGTCACTTTTAGGAAGGCTAGGAATTTGAAGAATGTATTAGCACCAAGCACTTTAAAACCTATTAATCAGAATATGAAAACATGGATGCAAAACACCAAAGGATTTTATAAGTGCAATAGTTGCAATATTTGTAAATTTGTTAATGGAGTATCGAAGAATTTTTGTAATTTTAATGATTCTGAAACTTTTAAGATACATACATATATGAATCGCATATCGACATGGGTTATTTATTTGTTTGAATGTCCCTGTCACCTCAAATATATAGGGAAAACGAAAAGGCTTTTGAAAATTCGTATACAGGAACATATTCGAGGAATTAAAAATAAAGTAGATAACCATTCTATACCTCGACACTTTTCTAAATACCATGACTCTGACCCATCTGGTGTGAAGTTTAAAGCTATAGAATATATACAGATGGGTGATAGAGGAGGTGACAGGGAGAAAAAACTCTCCCAAAGAGAAATGTATTGGATTTTTACTTTAAATACTATGGTCCCGAATGGTCTTAATGAATCTTATGAAATCACACCTTTCCTTTAACTGTTGTTCTATATAGAATTTTTATATTGAATGTTTTAAAGGTTTTATGCAGTAACTTTTTATTATATTTATAGCCTTGTAATTTTAGTTTGGTACCTCTGTTACAGATATTTTTATAGATATATATGTAGTTATTATAATTTTTAAATGGATAATCTATGTATTTATGTATTTATTATTCTGATATAACATTGTTTATATGTCTGATTTATTTGGATGAAAGGAGAGATAAGATTGTTTCCCGAATCCTAGAATGATATGGTGGTGTATTTATATGCTATGTAGCAAACTATGACAAAATGGCGTTTGTATATGGAAGAAAAAACACTAGGTGAGAAATATGTCTACAACAAAATGGCGTCCGCTACATAAAAAATGTGTATAAACTTTACAACATTGTATAAAGGTTGGAGTAGATTGATAGCCGCTAGTTGCATTGCTGATCGTAAGTATGGAATGAAATATGAGTGCCGCATGCTAGCGGTAGTGAAATTGAGCCACTGTGACTGTGAAAGTTCCCGCGCATGTGCAGGAGACTTAGATGCGGTAACACAACAGATGTTGGAACGCATATACTGCCGCGAGATTGTAGTGATCCCGCGCAGCCGCAGAATGCTACACAATGGCGGAACCGAAAATACCATATCCAGTGAATTGCCCACTGTGACCGTGAGAGTTCCCGCGCATGCGCGGGAGACTTAGACGCGGAAACACAACAAATGTTGGAACGCATATATTGCCGCGAGACTGTCGTGATCCCGCGCAGCCGCGTAATGCTCTAAAACGGCGGAAACCGGAAATACCATATAGAGTAATTGCCTAATCATAGGAGTGGGTATATAAGTCAGATTAGCCAGTATATTCTCTATCCTCCTGACGAAGTCCAGCTGGTATAGCGTGAGTGATGAAACGCGTTGAGGGTGGTAACACTGCTGATGTCCTAAATCCAGTTTTGTTTGGACAACTCAGATAAGCTTTTCAAAAACTTTTTAAATGTAATTATATTGTTTGTGTGTTATTTGTTCTATATTAAACTCAAAAAATTACTACACTATGAGAGTGTTTTTCTCTCTTTCTCTTTGGTTGAGCCCCATGTCCAAAGGATCTATTGAATGAAGTCTAAAAGATACTGATTACGTGACTGTTCTTACAACATTTGGGGTACGCACATTTGATTACCTTACTATTTATACAATTAATTCCCATCAATTACTACACCATAAGGCGCTTGTTCTCTCATCTTTTTGTTTTTTATATATATATATATATATATATATATATATATTTGTATTTTCTTTCTGAACACATAATCAGGGTCAGGTAGCACAACCCAATCTATCACTTTCAGTGAGTGACTCTCTCACTAGGAGTGTCGTTCCCCTGCTTTCCCCTGCCCCCATCCCACATAATCATTTCCCCCATCCCACATAGTGCTATCCCCTGCCTCCCATTCCACATAGTGCTTTCCCCTGCCTCCATCCCACTTAGTGTTTCACCCATCCTACATATTAATTTCCCCTATCCCACTTAGTGCTTTCCCCTGCCCCCATCCCATATAGTGCTTCCCCCATCCTACATAATCCTTTCCCCGATCCCACATAGTGCTATCCCCTGCCTCCCATTCCAAGTAGTGCTGTCCCTGCCTCCCATTCCACATAGTGCTATCCTTGCCTCCCATTCCACATAGTCCTTTCCTTGCCCCCATCCCACATAGTGCTTCCCCATCCCACAGTGCTTATCCCATTCCCCATAGTGCTTTCCCTGCCCCATTCCACAAAATGCTTATCCCATTCCACATAGTGCTTTCCCTGCCCCCCATTCCACACAGTGCTGATCCCATTCCACATAGTGCTTTCCCTTGCCCCCATTCCACATAGTGCTGATCCCATTCCACATAGTGCTTTCCCTGCCTCCCATTCCACATAGTGCTGATCCCATTCCACATAGTGCTTTCCCTGCCCCCATCCCACATAGTGCTTCCCCTCATCCCACAGTGCTTATCCCATTCCACATAGTGCTTTCCTTGCCCCCTATCCTACACAGTGCTTATCCCATTCCACCTAGTGCTTTCCTTGCCCCTTTCCCACACAGTGCTTATCCCATTCCACATAGTGCTTTCCCTGCCCCCCATTCCACATAATGCTTTCTCTGCCCCCATCCCTCATAGTGCTTCCCCTCATCCCACAGTGCTTATCCCATTCCACATAGTGCTTTCCTTGCCCCCTATCCCACACAGTGCTTATCTCATTCCACATAGTGCTTTCACTGCCCCCCCATTCCACACAGTGCTTATCCCATTCCACATAGTGCTTTTACTGCCCCCCATTCCACACAGTGCTTATCCCATTCCACATAGTGCTTTCCTTGCCCCCTATCCCACACAGTGCTTATCCCATTCCACATAGTGCTTTCACTGCCCCCCCATTCCACACAGTGCTTATCCCATTCCACATAGTGCTTTCACTGCCCCCCATTCCACATAGTGCTTATCGCATTCCACATAGTGCTTTCCCTGTCCCCATTCCACACAGTTCTTATCCCATTCCACATAGTGTCTCCCCATCCCACACAGTGCTTATCCCATTCCACATAGTGCTTTCACTGCCCCCCATTCCACATAGTGCTTATCGCATTCCACATAGTGCTTTCCCTGTCCCCATTCCACACAGTTCTTATCCCATTCCACATAGTGCCTCCCCATCCCACACAGTGCTTATCCCATTCCACATAGTGCTTTCACTGCCCCCCATTCCACATAGTGCTTATTGCATTCCACATAGTGCTTTCCCTGTCCCCATTCCACACAGTTCTTATCCCATTCCACATAGTGCTTTCCCTGCCCTATCCCACATAGTGCCTCCCCATCCCACACAGTGCTTATCCCGTTCCTCATAGTGCTTTCACTGCCCCCCATTCCACATAGTGTTTATCCCATTCCACATAGTTCTTTCCCTATCCCCATTCCACATAGTGCTTTCCCTGCCCCCACATTCCACATAGTGCTTATCCCATCCCACATAGCGCTTTCCCTGCCCCCATCCCACATAGTGCTTCCCCCAATCCCACATAGTTCTTATCCCATTCCACATATTGCTTTCACTGCCCCCCATTCCACATAATGCTTTCCCTGCCCTCCATCCCACACAGTGCTTATCCCATTCCACATAGTGCTTTCCCTGCCCCCCATTCCACATAGTGCTTTCACTGCCCACATTCCACATAGTGCTTATCCCATTCCACATAGTGCTTTCCCTGTCTCCCATTCCACATAGTGCTTTCACTGTACCCCATTCCACATAGTGCTTTCCCTGCCCCTTCTCCCACATAGTGCTCCCTCTCCCCCCCCCCCAGGTCCTACCAGGCAGGCTACACTTACGTTTAACAACACTGGCTGGAAAGTGACAGACATCCAGGCCAGGGCTGTCTTCTGGCTCCTCTGAGTCTGCTTCTTCCTTGGTAATGTCTAAATCCCTTTCATGGAGAAGATCCTGACGTCTTTTTCCTCCTGTCCTGTCTGCTGCCGGAGGCTGTGTACAGACTGAGCCCTGGGTGGGGGGGGGGGCGGAGTTACCTGATGACTGATGCAGTTCAACTTACAGTAGTTCAGAGATCCGAGGAACGTGCCGGAAATATATTTATGGAGACAACCCATTTAAAAAGCATTTGATTCTGTATGCATGTTATATAGACGACATATTGGTGATTTGGAAAGGTAGTGAGAATGATTTTATTGAGTTTATGGATTATATAAAATCCAATGAGTATAATCTGTCATTCACTTATCAATTTAGCCAGGAAGAAATTGAATATTTGGACCTAGTAATTAGCAGTGAGGGTACTAATATTGTGAGTCGGAATTTTATTAAAAAAGTTGATACTAATAGCTACGTACACTATGATAGTAGCCACACATTGGGATGGAGAAATAACATACCATTCTCACAATTTTGCCGAATACGGAGAAATTGTAGTAAGAAAGAAATATTTGAACAACAGGTGGAATTATATTCCGAGAGGTTTCGGGAGAGAAATTATCCTGAAGAAGTTATAAAGAAAGCAGTAACTAGGTCAAGTAATCTGAATCGAGTTGAATTGATGGAATATAGAAATAAAGAAACAGACAATGATAAGATTGTATTTGTTACACAAATTAATCATAGAGAAAAAGAGATTAAAAAGATTTTAAACAAGCATTGGGATATTCTTAAAACTGATAATATATTGGGAGATTTTTTACCTGAAAAACCCACTGTCACTTTTAGGAAGGCTAGGAATTTGAAGAATGTATTAGCACCAAGCACTTTAAAACCTATTAATCAGAATATGAAAACATGGATGCAAAACACCAAAGGATTTTATAAGTGCAATAGTTGCAATATTTGTAAATTTGTTAATGGAGTATCGAAGAATTTTTGTAATTTTAATGATTCTGAAACTTTTAAGATACATACATATATGAATCGCATATCGACATGGGTTATTTATTTGTTTGAATGTCCCTGTCACCTCAAATATATAGGGAAAACGAAAAGGCTTTTGAAAATTCGTATACAGGAACATAGTCGAGGAATTAAAAATAAAGTAGATAACCATTCTATACCTCGACACTTTTCTAAATACCATGACTCTGACCCATCTGGTGTGAAGTTTAAAGCTATAGAATATATACAGATGGGTGATAGAGGAGGTGACAGGGAGAAAAAACTCTCCCAAAGAGAAATGTATTGGATTTTTACTTTAAATACTATGGTCCCGAATGGTCTTAATGAATCTTATGAAATCACACCTTTCCTTTAACTGTTGTTCTATATAGAATTTTTATATTGAATGTTTTAAAGGTTTTATGCAGTAACTTTTTATTATATTTATAGCCTTGTAATTTTAGTTTGGTACCTCTGTTACAGATATTTTTATAGATATATATGTAGTTATTATAATTTTTAAATGGATAATCTATGTATTTATGTATTTATTATTCTGATATAACATTGTTTATATGTCTGATTTATTTGGATGAAAGGAGAAATAAGATTGTTTCCCGAATCCTAGAATGATATGGTGGTGTATTTATATGCTATGTAGCAAACTATGACAAAATGGCGTTTGTATATGGAAGAAAAAACACTAGGTGAGAAATATGTCTACAACAAAATGGCGTCCGCTACATAAAAAATGTGTATAAACTTTACAACATTGTATAAAGGTTGGAGTAGATTGATAGCCGCTAGTTGCATTGCTGATCGTAAGTATGGAATGAAATATGAGTGCCGCATGCTAGCGGTAGTGAAATTGAGCCACTGTGACTGTGAAAGTTCCCGCGCATGTGCAGGAGACTTAGATGCGGTAACACAACAGATGTTGGAACGCATATACTGCCGCGAGATTGTAGTGATCCCGCGCAGCCGCAGAATGCTACACAATGGCGGAACCGAAAATACCATATCCAGTGAATTGCCCACTGTGACCGTGAGAGTTCCCGCGCATGCGCGGGAGACTTAGACGCGGAAACACAACAAATGTTGGAACGCATATATTGCCGCGAGACTGTCGTGATCCCGCGCAGCCGCGTAATGCTCTAAAACGGCGGAAACCGGAAATACCATATAGAGTAATTGCCTAATCATAGGAGTGGGTATATAAGTCAGATTAGCCAGTATATTCTCTATCCTCCTGACGAAGTCCAGCTGGTATAGCGTGAGTGATGAAACGCGTTGAGGGTGGTAACACTGCTGATGTCCTAAATCCAGTTTTGTTTGGACAACTCAGATAAGCTTTTCAAAAACTTTTTAAATGTAATTATATTGTTTGTGTGTTATTTGTTCTATATTAAACTCAAAAAATTACTACACTATGAGAGTGTTTTTCTCTCTTTCTCTTTGGTTGAGCCCCATGTCCAAAGGATCTATTGAATGAAGTCTAAAAGATACTGATTACGTGACTGTTCTTACAACATTTGGGGTACGCACATTTGATTACCTTACTATTTATACAATTAATTCCCATCAATTACTACACCATAAGGCGCTTGTTCTCTCATCTTTTTGTTTTTTATATATATATATATATATATATTTGTATTTTCTTTCTGAACACATAATCAGGGTCAGGTAGCACAACCCAATCTATCACTTTCAGTGAGTGACTCTCTCACTAGGAGTGTCGTTCCCCTGCTTTCCCCTGCCCCCATCCCACATAATCATTTCCCCCATCCCACATAGTGCTATCCCCTGCCTCCCATTCCACATAGTGCTTTCCCCTGCCTCCATCCCACTTAGTGTTTCACCCATCCTACATATTAATTTCCCCTATCCCACTTAGTGCTTTCCCCTGCCCCCATCCCATATAGTGCTTCCCCCATCCTACATAATCCTTTCCCCGATCCCACATAGTGCTATCCCCTGCCTCCCATTCCAAGTAGTGCTGTCCCTGCCTCCCATTCCACATAGTGCTATCCTTGCCTCCCATTCCACATAGTTCTTTCCTTGCCCCCATCCCACATAGTGCTTCCCCATCCCACAGTGCTTATCCCATTCCCCATAGTGCTTTCCCTGCCCCATTCCACAAAATGCTTATCCCATTCCACATAGTGCTTTCCCTGCCCCCCATTCCACACAGTGCTGATCCCATTCCACATAGTGCTTTCCCTTGCCCCCATTCCACATAGTGCTGATCCCATTCCACATAGTGCTTTCCCTGCCTCCCATTCCACATAGTGCTGATCCCATTCCACATAGTGCTTTCCCTGCCCCCATCCCACATAGTGCTTCCCCTCATCCCACAGTGCTTATCCCATTCCACATAGTGCTTTCCTTGCCCCCTATCCTACACAGTGCTTATCCCATTCCACCTAGTGCTTTCCTTGCCCCTTTCCCACACAGTGCTTATCCCATTCCACATAGTGCTTTCCCTGCCCCCCATTCCACATAATGCTTTCTCTGCCCCCATCCCTCATAGTGCTTCCCCTCATCCCACAGTGCTTATCCCATTCCACATAGTGCTTTCCTTGCCCCCTATCCCACACAGTGCTTATCTCATTCCACATAGTGCTTTCACTGCCCCCCCATTCCACACAGTGCTTATCCCATTCCACATAGTGCTTTTACTGCCCCCCATTCCACACAGTGCTTATCCCATTCCACATAGTGCTTTCCTTGCCCCCTATCCCACACAGTGCTTATCCCATTCCACATAGTGCTTTCACTGCCCCCCCATTCCACACAGTGCTTATCCCATTCCACATAGTGCTTTCACTGCCCCCCATTCCACATAGTGCTTATCGCATTCCACATAGTGCTTTCCCTGTCCCCATTCCACACAGTTCTTATCCCATTCCACATAGTGTCTCCCCATCCCACACAGTGCTTATCCCATTCCACATAGTGCTTTCACTGCCCCCCATTCCACATAGTGCTTATCGCATTCCACATAGTGCTTTCCCTGTCCCCATTCCACACAGTTCTTATCCCATTCCACATAGTGCCTCCCCATCCTACACAGTGCTTATCCCATTCCACATAGTGCTTTCACTGCCCCCCATTCCACATAGTGCTTATTGCATTCCACATAGTGCTTTCCCTGTCCCCATTCCACACAGTTCTTATCCCATTCCACATAGTGCTTTCCCTGCCCTATCCCACATAGTGCCTCCCCATCCCACACAGTGCTTATCCCGTTCCTCATAGTGCTTTCACTGCCCCCCATTCCACATAGTGTTTATCCCATTCCACATAGTTCTTTCCCTATCCCCATTCCACATAGTGCTTTCCCTGCCCCCACATTCCACATAGTGCTTATCCCATCCCACATAGCGCTTTCCCTGCCCCCATCCCACATAGTGCTTCCCCCAATCCCACATAGTTCTTATCCCATTCCACATATTGCTTTCACTGCCCCCCATTCCACATAATGCTTTCCCTGCCCTCCATCCCACACAGTGCTTATCCCATTCCACATAGTGCTTTCCCTGCCCCCCATTCCACATAGTGCTTTCACTGCCCACATTCCACATAGTGCTTATCCCATTCCACATAGTGCTTTCCCTGTCTCCCATTCCACATAGTGCTTTCACTGTACCCCATTCCACATAGTGCTTTCCCTGCCCCTTCTCCCACATAGTGCTCCCTCTCCCCCCCCCCAGGTCCTACCAGGCAGGCTACACTTACGTTTAACAACACTGGCTGGAAAGTGACAGACATCCAGGCCAGGGCTGTCTTCTGGCTCCTCTGAGTCTGCTTCTTCCTTGGTAATGTCTAAATCCCTTTCATGGAGAAGATCCTGACGTCTTTTTCCTCCTGTCCTGTCTGCTGCCGGAGGCTGTGTACAGACTGAGCCCTGGGTGGGGGGGGGGCGGAGTTACCTGATGACTGATGCAGTTCAACTTACAGTAGTTCAGAGATCCGAGGAGTCATCAGGCAGCTCCGCCCCCAGCCCAGTGCTCACTCCTCCTGTCCAATGTCCGGACTGATGTGCTGATGCCGTGCAGTCACTAAAGGGGCAGAGCTGCTCATCAGTGAGACTGCATCAAAGTGACACACCAACACATACCTCCCAACATGTTAGGTTGGGAAAGAGGGACAGGTCGCGCGCCGAGGGCGTGCGCGGCCGAAAAGGAGCATGGCTTTAGGAAAAAGGGGCGTAGTCTACTGAAAACGGGGCTGAGCCTCGCGGCTTCCCCCGTTTTCGTCACTTTGGGGGCGTGCCCAGCACTCTACAAGACGCTGGGCAGCCCCCAGGCTCTCCGTACAGAAGAGAACAGATGCCGTGCGCATGCGCATGGCATCTGTTCTCTTCCTGCACACCCGCTGCAGCGGTTTGTGCTCTCCCAACTTCCCCCCCACCGCGGGACACTGCGGCCCGCAGGCGGGACAGCGGGACAGTCCCAGAAAAACGGGACAGTTGGGAGGTGTGCAAACCCCCGATCACACATCGGGGAGAAGAGGTATCAGCGCACATAACGTGCGCTGATACCGCTTCAGGGCTTCATACATCTCCCCCAATGACTATAAGCAAAGTACAGTAGATAAAATTAAATTAATATATATATATATAAAGTCTCCAGGTCCGGCACTCCAGATAATAAACCAAATCCTGCAGGGGTGCCCTCACATAGGGATAAATAGAAGCATGAAGGTGCAGCACTCCCCTCTCATTAAATCAGGCAGAGACCAAAGGATCAATAGAACGTTTCAGTACTTTTAGTACTATCTTCAACCATGGTTGAAGATAGTACTAAAAGTACTGAAACGTTCTATTGATCCTTTGGTCTCTGCTTGATTTATTGAGAGGGGAGTGCTGCACCTTCATGCTTCTATATATATATATATATATATATATATATATATATATATTTAAAAGGAACAAGGTATTGAAAATAAAAAAAATTGTAGATGAAGGATGTTCATGTTTATAATATAAACATGAACAGTTCATGTTTATATTAAAAACATGAACATCCTTCATCTATTAATTTTTATTCATTTTCAATACCTTGGCCCTCATTCAGAGCCGTACGCTCTGAGCAGAGCGCACGCTCTGAATGAGGGCCGCCCTCCATAATTATGGAACGTCCTCCTGGACGCTCGTATAGCTCTGGGGCACCACCCATACGAGCCTATACGAGCGTGCAGTTTGATGGCCGCGATGGTCTTGACCATCGCGACCATCGCCACTGCGAGCCGGAGCCTGCGGTTGAGTTTTTCAACCGCAAGGCCCGGAGTGATTCTAGTGATGTCAGTGGGCTGGCTTCTGACGGTAGGCGTTCCCGGCACGCCCACCAAAGGGGGCGTGCTGTCAATCAACATCGACAACACGCCCCCTTTGATCAGACACAACGAGCGAAGGAAAGTCCTTCGCTCGTCGCGTCTGGCGCATGCGCATGACGGAGCTCCCGCCGTCGTGCGCATGCGCAGTGCACAACATCGACCCACTTGCGAGCGGACAGCCGCTTGCGAGTGGGTCTGAATCAGGCCCCTTGTCCCTTTTAAATACATGGCTTGACCCTTTACACTATAATTATTACCTGCAATATATCAATCAAAAATCATAAATGCCAGGTGAGTATTATATACACCGCATGGTATGTACACAGCCAGCCCGGGAAAGCAGAGCAAAAAACTCTGCCCTTGCAGTCAGGCAACGGTTGGGGGGGTGGCCGAGCGTCTTTAGTAATAGGTCCCAAACAGCTCTCTGCAGCTTGCCATCAGTAGTGGGGAGGATGGGCGTGGCCGGCCGGAACGTCCCTGCGTCATCACGCTGATGACGCAGACGCTGATGATGCAGGTGGGCAGGCCAGCCCTGTCGGAGCTGCCGGATGCAGGGAGAGGTGCGCGCACAGCGCGGTAAGCTCACCGCTATGTGCGCAAACAAGCACAGCAGCGGTGACAGAGATTTCCCTCCAACCTCCCCCGCCCGCGGGACACTACAGCCTGCGGGCGGGACAGCGGGACAGCTCCCAAAAAACGGGACTGTCCTGCGAAAATCGGGACAGTTGGGAGGTATGCCAACACAGTTACACACAGACAGTCATCCACTGTATTCACACACAGCGCCGCGCGGCTGCGCCACTTACTGTGCAGTACGTTGCTCTCTGGGTCTTGAAGTTGCCGGCCAGGACTCAGGAGTGAGTCATCTTAAGGGGGGGAGGTTGCAGCTGCTTTCTGTGCTTTACAGAGCTGGGCGCCTCGCATCACACTGTAAGCAGCGGGCGCCCAGTGCTGTCAGAGAGAGGGTAATTAGGTGGATGGCCGGAGTTCCGCCCTCAGGGAATTGCGCTCTGTGCTGTGGCACTGGCCGCACCACCCTAGTTATGGCCCTGCTACACTGCATAAGTCTCATTTGCAATTACTTAATAAAGTTGACGACCTTGAAAATAGATCACGTCGCAACAATTTTAGAGTAGTAGGATTACCGGAAACTCTCAAAGGACCGGACCTTGTTAAATTTTTGACCAATACACTCCCTGCTCTTTTGGATGTTGCTGAGGGTTGTAAAGATATTATTGTGGAGAGAGCTCACCGTCTGGGCCCACAAAGAAATACCCCTGACCGCAGACCCCGAGTTGTAATATTTAGATGCCTGAACTTTATTCATAAGGACATCATATGGTCAGCATCTTGCGGCACCGCAATTTAACTTGGGAAGGCCACAGATTATTTGTGTTCCAGGACTTTTCTACAGAAGTCACCAGAGCCCGGAAAGAATTTTCCTCTATCTGCCAAAATTTGATTAAACACGGTTGTCGCTTTGCTCTTTTATTCCTGGCACGTCTGAGATTATATAAAGGTGATACTTATAAAGATTTTAATACTGCTGCGGATGCCGAGGCATACCTACGAGAACTATCTGAGTCCAAAAAGGCTGATGGGCCCTCTTCTCCTGCCTCCTCTGCTGTGGTTTGATCAATCTTGCCTTACTGACACTTATCCCTATTCCGTCTATGACTTGTGATGTTGTTCACTGATATATGTATAGCAGTTGAACTGTACTACTATATTGCTATCCGCTTCATAGTTCTGAGGATATTGTTTACTGAAAGTTATGTTGCTGTTTATTTGGCTGGGCCAGGTTAGGAGTTTGGTAATTGGGAATCTCCTTTTTTTTGGTACTTACCACCAGTGCCTATTAGAAGCCTTTGCTTTGATAATGAAACAGCGTATTCACTGTATTATGCAATTGCCGCTATTTTTTGTAATTGCTGTATTTTTCTTACCCCTTTGTATGTCTCCCTCCTATTGTGTTCCTATTTCCTCCCCTTGTCCATTTATATGTTATTTTTCCTATTTGCTATATCTTTGTGACATATTATGAAAGAAAGAAACTCTGGCTCTGACAGAGCGCTCGCTCTGAATCAGGGCCGTCCTTCTTAATTTTTAGAGCGGCCTCCTGGCCACTCGTATAGCTGTGGGTGACCTCCCACAGCTATAGCGAGCGGCCAGGAAGATGGTCGTGATGGTCAAGACCATCGTGACCATCGGGCTTTCGACGAGACACTTGTGGTAGGGTCTCGTTGCCGCAAGCCCTGGAGTGCTTTCGGCTCAATGAGAGCCGAGAGCTCTCCCACTGACATCACTTGTGATGTCAGTGGGGCCGGCCCCAGACAGTAGGCGTTCCCATGGGAACGCCTCCGTCTGGGCAGCCACACCCCTGGCACGCCCACCAAAGGGGGCGTGCTGTCACTCACCACTGACAGCACGCCCCCTTTGTAGCGAGACCCGGAGCGGCGGCTTGCCCGTTGCGATCTGGGTCTCGCGCATGCGCACGACAGAGCCGCCTCCGTCGTGCGCACGCGCACTGGGCCAACATTGACCCGCTTGCGAGCGCTCGCGAGCGGGTCTGAATCAGGCCCTTTGTCTGTTTGCTGCACTATTTATACCCTTCTCATTTATTTTTAGGCTATTGATATGTCACAGATAAAGTTTGGCACTTGAAATGTTGGGGGGTTTCACTCCCTGATAAAACACAAAAATGTTTTACTATATTTAAATAAGTTACATTTAGAGCTGGTGTGTTTGCAGGAGACACATTTAGTCTCGGCAGAAGTGGTTAAACTTAATATGTTGGGGTGGAAGGTATTGTGTCATCCCTGTACAACTCCAAGTCCAGAGGAGTGGTGATAATAGCCAAGCACTCTCTCCCTATTTCTGTTCTTTCGACTAAGACCGATCCTGAGGGTCGTTATGTCATTATAGAAACTTCAATTTTTGATAACCCCAATGTAATTTGGACCGTTTATGCCCCCTATAGATATGACAAACTGTTTTTGCGTTCTGTACTATCAAGCCTATATGCTATATGCAATGATAGTTTAATTTTCTGTGGGGATTTTAATATGATTGCCTCAAGAGAGATGGATTGTCAGCACCCATCTCGCCGATCTACACACTCACCTAGATTTGGTATATCGTATGTTATGCAGCAGCTCCATTTGACAGATATATGGAGGGCCAAACATCCCACTGACAGGGATTATTCGTGCTTGTCGGCTGCCCATGGCTCCCTCTCATATCTAGACTATATTTTGGTGTCAGCTCTTGGTTCTTTGAGGACCAACCATACAAATGTGATTCGCCCTGCGGATAAGGGCGGGTGGTGGTTGTTCAGAATCATACTGATTATGATGCTGAGATCAGGCGCCAACTCTCAGATGTAAAAATAATCCGATGCCTAGGATTAAGAGATTGATTGATGGTATCATTGATCGAGCAGTCAACTATGGTTGGCTAACTGATAAAATTGACAATTTCTTGAGGGTTGAGCCACCGGTGTGTCCAGTTATCTACACATTGCCAAAGGTCCATTAGACCTTGATCAATCCCCCTGGCAGACCTATTATTTCTGCCAGGGGTTTTCTTTTACAGCCTTTGCCAATGTTTGTGGAAAGCTTCCTTCAGGAACTTCTTCCATTGATTCCCAGTTATCTGCGAGATACAGGGGATTTCCTTGATAAGATTTGACAAATTGATGATTTAACTGATGACGTGTTACTTGTGACCTTGGATATGTCATTCTTGTACACCATTATCCCTCATGCTCATGGTGTGGCCTCTGTAAGGAAGCTAATGAGTGGGGTGAAAATGGGGGAGTCCCCCTATAGACTTCATCTTAGAACTCTTGGCATTGATTTTGGTTCATGATCGTTTCATGTATGATGGGTGCTATTATATACAAGTATCGGGCACCGCAATGGGCTCAAATGTGGCCCCAGCATATGCTGGAATTTTCATGCATGATTATGAGTCTACCCATATTATTCCAAGATATGGAGATCGGATCCTCCGAAAATAGTTTGGATTGTACTGTGCGTTTTACTGGAAGTTGTAGCCGTGATTCCATCAATTTTCTCGATGTTACAGTGGCTCGTGTAGGAACTAAATTGGGTACCACATTATTCCGCAAAGAAATGGATCGCAATTCTCTTTTGTATGCGACTAGTAACCATCCACCGACATTGAAAGACAGTCTACCGGTCTCTCAATTTATGAGACTACTGCGCAATAACACAGACCCAGTGATAGCTGAATGACAACTGCTTGAGATGAAGGAACGGTTCTTGGAGCGTGGTTATAGGAGAAAGACCATTGAGGGGTGCCTCACCAGTGCACGTAGCATGCACGTAAACGAGCACAGAATTGGATGTTGTTCGTTACTCAATATGATGGTGTCTCTAATTCTGTGGTGAAGTTCTTCGTAAACACTGGCCCATTGTGAGGTCTGATTCCAACATGTGCAATTTGCTCCAGGAACCCCCCATGATGGCATTCAGGAGGGGTAAGAACCTGAAGCAATTATTGATGCACGCACCTCAGTAGAGCGCACTAAAGGATCACACTTGGCTTCTGACCCAGAAACCTGGATGCATTAAATGTACTGGGTGCGCTACATGTAGGCAAATGATACCTGATTCAAGCTTCCCTCATCCACACAGTGGCCGCCCAATCCCCATTTGCTATAAATTGCATTGCCGACTGGACTTTGTGATATACCTACTCACGTGCCCTTGTGGGCTTGCATACGTGGAAATTACATCATGCAGTTTTCGTGATAGGATGATCATAGATGTACCATCAGACAAGCATTATCCACTGGGAATTCTGATAAACCGGTTGCCCAGCACTCTGCACTTGATGTCCTCTCCTTAGAGGACATCAAGTATCCTCCTTATGCTGCCGAATCATAAATTGGATTCCACCTCTTGCACGTGGTGGCGATCCCATGCTGCTCTTGAAAACACTAGAGGCTAGATGGATTTTCCGGCTTGGGACAGTAGCGCCACATAGATTGAATGAGTGCAATCCATTGAATTTTTTTTGTGTTAATTCAGGGGTTTTTTTTACTTTTCATTAGATTTTTTTCTTATAGATAATTGTTTTTTTTCATGACCAATACACCTATTTTTATTATTTTTATTAGATTTTTCTTTTCATATTTTTTTTGTCCTTATTATTTATTTGTTTTTGTTGGAGTATATATGTGGATATGTTATTTTGTGTTTTAGGTTGGTTTATATGTTTTCTATGTACCAGGTCCCTATGAATACTTCGGTCTTTATCTATAGTTATCATATTGCCACCTTTTATTTTGCATATTGTACTAAGAGCGGCTACTGCTATGCCCTGCTGTGGCCCATATTGTGTTTTATATTTAATATTATGGCTCCTACCTATGGTTATCATCTCACTCTCTTTTGCTCCACATGCATCACTAATGTGTGGCTACTACTGTGGTACTATTGTGCGTTCCAGCTGGAACGTGGAAGTACTCTGACGTCATTGGTTGCCCTGGTTACTCACCGGCAATCGTCACGTGGTGTGTGTCTCTGCGCACGTGTGCTGATACGGATGATGTGAGTTGTTGCGACGTCTCGAGTCCTGCGTTGATGCAGATGGATGCCAGCTGGTGGGTGTTCGCTGCGGGAGCTGGCGTCTCTAAATGCCGTTCTATGGGTAAGTGATATGTTTTGATGAATTTGAAATTGTTGTGAGGGATGTATGTCATATGCGCTCCATGCTGGGGTGCGCGGTAATGGCTGTTTGGTGCCTTTAGGTGATATACATATATATTATATATACACATATATGTAAATCTGTATATATTGTAGTGAGAGGGGTTGTCTCTGAATTGCCCACATTTCTGTGGGATCAGCTCTCTCCAAGGGAGGCTGTAGTGAAGCCTGTGCATTCTGCATTAGCAGTGGTGGTGTGGAATTCCAGGTTGTCACAATGGGAGAGAAAAAAAGAACTGAACATTCTACAGCTGCAATAGACAGGGGCGCCGAGAGGGGGGGGAGCGGGTACAGATTACCCGGGCCCGGGCTTCCTGAGGGGCCCGGCATGGGCCCGGGTTCGGTGCCGCTCCCCCCTTCTCTCTCTCTCAGCAGCCCAGCACTGCTGCATTTGGAGACTGCTCGTGGCTGCTGAGCAGCAGCCACAGCAGTCTCCTTTGCCTGTGGGGTGGAGCAATCACACTGATCGCACCCCCCCTGGCTTTGCACCGGGCTGAGGGGCTTACAGCGCCCCCCTGCCCGGAGCGCGGCGCTGCATCGAGGAGCTACAAAACCTTTTAATTTTCTTGCTCGAGGGGGCATGGTCATGCCCCCGCGATTAGGCCACGCCCCCTCTGCACCTGGGCCCGCCGTGGCTCTCTACGGTCCTGGCGATAGAATATGGAACTCCATGTTTTGACAGTTACACATGCCCAGCTGCAACTAAGCATCGGAGCACAGGAAGGGTTTAAAACTCCTACACACCTGATGCTCCTTATGCTGGATAAGATAGCCAGGGGGTGGTTGTTAGCATTAGGGTGCCAGGACCTGGAGGGTCCACAGACATTAGCACAACGAGTGCTGAGACTTTTATGCTTTACCAAAAATACCTGCCTGTCTGGAATCCTAATTTTAATACCCCATATTACTATATATATATTAATATATGAATAATAATCCACATCCCACGCTACCCTCCCCTTCTCCCATCCACTTCCCATACTGTGCTTCCCTTCCCCTATCCACATCCCGGACTGCGCACCCCTTCCCCTATCCACATCCCATACTGCGCAACCCTTCCCCTATCCACATCCCATACTGCGCTCCCCTTCACCTATCCACATCCCATATTGCTCTCCCCTTCCCCTATCCACATCCCATACTGCGCTCCCCTTCACCTATCCACATCCCATATTGCTCTCCCCTTCCTCTATCCGCATCCCATACTGCGCTTCCTTTCCCATATCCACATCCCATACTGCTCTCCCCTTCCCCTATCCACATCCCATACTGCTCTCCCCTTCCCCTATCCACATCCCATACTGCGCTTCCCTTCCCATAACCACATCCCATACTGCGCACCCCTTCCCTTTTCCACATCCCATACTGCGCTCCCCTTCCCCTATCCACATCCCATACTGCGCACCCCTTCCCCTATTCACATCTTATACTGCGCACCCCTTCCCCTAATAACATCCCATACTGTGCACCACTTCTCATATCAACATCCCATACTGCAAGCCCCTTCCCCTATCCCACACTACAATCCCCTTCGCCTATCATACACACTGCGCTCCCTTACCCCTATCCCACACTGCGCTCCCCTTCCCCTATCCACATCCCATACTGCGCTCCCCTTCCCCTATCCACATCCTGTATTGCGCTCCCCTTCTCCTATCCACATCCTGTACTGCGCACCCCTTCCCCTATCCACATCCCGTACTGCGCTACCCTTCCTCCATCCACATCCCGTACTGCGCTACCCTTCCCCTATCCACATCCCATACTGAGCACCCCTTCCCCTTTCCACATCCCATACTGCGCATCCCTTCCCCTTGCCACATCCCATACTGCGCTCCCCTTCCCCTATCCACATTCCAAACTGCGCACCACTTCCCCTTTCCACATCCCATACTGCGCTCCCCTTCCCCTATCCACATCCCATACTGAGCTCCCCTTCCCCTATCCACATCCCATACTGCGCTCCCCTTCCCCTATCCACATCCCATACTGCGCTCCCCTTCCCCTATCCACATCCCATACTGCGCACCCCTTCCCCTATCCACATCTTATACTGCGCACTCCTTCCCCTATCCACATGCCATACTGCTCTCCCCTTCCCGTATCAACATCCCATACTGCTCTCCCCTTCCCCTATCCACATCCCATACTGCACACCACTTCCCCTATCCACATCCCATACTGCTCTCCCCTTCCCCTATCCACATCCCATACTGCACACCACTTCCCCTATCCACATCCCATACTGCGCTCCCCTTCCCCTATCCACATCCCATACTGCGCACCCCTTCCCCTATCCACATCCCATACTGCGCTCCCCTTCACCTATCCACATCCCATATTGCTCTCCCCTTCCCCTATCCACATCCCATACTGCACACCCCTTCCTCTATCCGCATCCCATACTGCGCTTCCTTTCCCATATCCACATCCCATACTGCTCTCCCCTTCCCCTATCCACATCCCATACTGCTCTCCCCTTCCCCTATCCACATCCCATACTGCGCTTCCCTTCCCATAACCACATCCCATACTGCGCACCCCTTCCCTTTTCCACATCCCATACTGCGCTCCCCTTCCCCTATCCACATCCCATACTGCGCACCCCTTCCCCTATTCACATCTTATACTGCGCACCCCTTCCCCTAATAACATCCCATACTGTGCACCCCTTCTCATATCAACATCCCATACTGCAAGCCCCTTCCCCTATCCCACACTACAATCCCCTTCGCCTATCATACACACTGCGCTCCCTTACCCCTATCCCACACTGCGCTCCCCTTCCCCTATCCACATCCCATACTGCGCTCCCCTTCCCCTATCCACATCCTGTATTGCGCTCCCCTTCTCCTATCCACATCCTGTACTGCGCACCCCTTCCCCTATCCACATCCCGTACTGCGCTACCCTTCCTCCATCCACATCCCGTACTGCGCTACCCTTCCCCTATCCACATCCCATACTGAGCACCCCTTCCCCTTTCCACATCCCATACTGCGCATCCCTTCCCCTTGCCACATCCCATACTGCGCTCCCCTTCCCCTATCCACATTCCAAACTGCGCACCACTTCCCCTTTCCACATCCCATACTGCGCTCCCCTTCCCCTATCCACATCCCATACTGAGCTCCCCTTCCCCTATCCACATCCCATACTGCGCTCCCCTTCCCCTATCCACAGCCCATACTGTGCTCCCCTTACCCTATCCACATCCCATACTGCGCACCCCTTCCCCTATCCACATCTTATACTGCGCACTCCTTCCCCTATCCACATGCCATACTGCTCTCCCCTTCCCGTATCAACATCCCATACTGCTCTCCCCTTCCCCTATCCACATCCCATACTGCACACCACTTCCCCTATCCACATCCCATACTGCTCTCCCCTTCCCCTATCCACATCCCATACTGCACACCACTTCCCCTATCCACATCCCATACTGCGCTCCCCTTCCCCTATCCACATCCCATACTGCGCACCCCTTCCCCTATCCACATCCCATACTGCGCTCCCCTTCACCTATCCACATCCCATATTGCTCTCCCCTTCACCTATCCACATCCCATACTGCACTCCCCTTCCTCTATCCGCATCCCATACTGCGCTTCCTTTCCCATATCCACATCCCATACTGCTCTCCCCTTCCCCTATCCACATCCCATACTGCTCTCCCCTTCCCCTATCCACATCCCATACTGGGCTTCCCTTCCCATAACCACATCCCATACTGCGCACCCCTTCCCTTTTCCACATCCCATACTGCGCTCCCCTTCCCCTATCCACAACCCATACTGCGCACCCCTTCCCCTTTTCACATCTTATACTGCGCACCCCTTCCCCGAATAACATCCCATACTGTGCACTCCTTCTCATATCAACATCCCATACTGCAAGCCCCTTCCCCTATCCCACACTACAATCCCCTTCGCCTATCATACACACTGCGCTCCCTTACCCCTATCCCACACTGCGCTCCCCTTCCCCTATCCACATCCCATACTGCGCTCCCCTTCCCCTATCCACATCCTGTATTGCGCTCCCCTTCTCCTATCCACATCCTGTACTGCGCACCCCTTCCCCTATCCACATCCCGTACTGCGCTACCCTTCCTCCATCCACATCCCGTACTGCGCTACCCTTCCCCTATCCACATCCCATACTGAGCACCCCTTCCCCTTTCCACATCCCATACTGCGCATCCCTTCCCCTTGCCACATCCCATACTGCGCTCCCCTTCCCCTATCCACATTCCAAACTGCGCACCACTTCCCCTTTCCACATCCCATACTGCGCTCCCCTTCCCCTATCCACATCCCATACTGAGCTCCCCTTCCCCTATCCACATCCCATACTGCGCTCCCCTTCCCCTATCCACATCCCATACTGCGCTCCCCTTACCCTATCTACATCCCATACTGCGCACCCCTTCCCCTATCCACATCTTATACTGCGCACTCCTTCCCCTATCCACATGCCATACTGCTCTCCCCTTCCCGTATCAACATCCCATACTGCTCTCCCCTTCCCCTATCCACATCCCATACTGCACACCACTTCCCCTATCCACATCCCATACTGCTCTCCCCTTCCCCTATCCACATCCCATACTGCACACCACTTCCCCTATCGACATCCCATACTGCGCTCCCCTTCCCCTATCCACATCCCATACTGCGCTCCCCTTCACCTATCCACATCCCATACTGCTCTCCCCTTCCCCTTTCCAGATCCCATACTGCTCTCCCCTTCCCCTATCCACATCCCATACTGTGCACACTTTGCCCTATCCACATCCCATACTGTGCTCCCCTTCCCCTATCCACATCCCATACTGCGCACCCCATCCCCTTTCCACATCCCATACTGCGCTTCCCTTCCCCTATCCACATCCCATACTGCGCTCCCCTTCCCCTATCCACATCCCATACTGCGCTCCCTTCCCCTATCCACATCCCATACTGTGCACCCTATCCACATCCCATACTGCGCTCCCCTTCCCCTATCCACATCCCATACTGCGCTTCCTTTTCTCTATCCACATCCCATACTGCACACCCCTTCACTTATACACATCCCATATTGTGCACCCCTTCCCCTATCCACATCCCATACTGCGCTCCCCTTCCCCTATCCACAACCCATACTGCACACCCCTTCCCCTTTCCACATCCCATACTGCGCTTCCTTTCCCATATCCACATCCCATACTGCTCTCCCCATCCCCTATCCACATCCCATACTGCGCTCCCCTTCCCCTTTCCACATCCCATACTGCGCTTCCTTTCCCATATCCACATCCCATACTGCTCTCCCCTTCCCCTATCCACATCCCATACTGCTCTCCCCTTCCGCTATCCACATCCCATACTGCGCACCGCTTCCCCTTTCCACATCCCATACTGCGCTTCCCTTCCCCTATCCACATCCCATACTGCGCTTCCCTTCCCATAACCACATCCCATACTGCGCACCCCCTTCCCCTATTCACATCTTATACTGCGCTCCCCTTCCCATATCCACATCCCATACTACGCACCCATTCCCCTTTCCACATCCCATACTGCGCTTCCCTTCCCATAACCACATCCCATACTGCCGCCCCTTCCCCTTTCTACATCCCATACTGCGCTCCCCTTCCCCTATCCACATCCCATACTGCACACCCCTTCCACTATTCACATCTTATACTGCGCACCCCTTCCCCTATCCACATCCCATACTGTGCACCCCTTCTCCTATCCACATCCCATACTGCAAGCCCCTTCCCCTATCCCACACTGCAATCCCCTTCCCCTATCCACATCTTATACTGCGCACTCCTTCCCCTATCCACATGCCATACTGCTCTCCCCTTCCCGTATCAACATCCCATACTGCTCTCCCCTTCCCCTATCCACATCCCATACTGCACACCACTTCCCCTATCCACATCCCATACTGCTCTCCCCTTCCCCTATCCACATCCCATACTGCACACCACTTCCCCTATCGACATCCCATACTGCGCTCCCCTTCCCCTATCCACATCCCATACTGCGCTCCCCTTCACCTATCCACATCCCATACTGCTCTCCCCTTCCCCTTTCCAGATCCCATACTGCTCTCCCCTTCCCCTATCCACATCCCATACTGTGCACACTTTGCCCTATCCACATCCCATACTGTGCTCCCCTTCCCCTATCCACATCCCATACTGCGCACCCCATCCCCTTTCCACATCCCATACTGCGCTTCCCTTCCCCTATCCACATCCCATACTGCGCTCCCCTTCCCCTATCCACATCCCATACTGCGCTCCCTTCCCCTATCCACATCCCATACTGTGCACCCTATCCACATCCCATACTGCGCTCCCCTTCCCCTATCCACATCCCATACTGCGCTTCCTTTTCTCTATCCACATCCCATACTGCACACCCCTTCACTTATACACATCCCATATTGTGCACCCCTTCCCCTATCCACATCCCATACTGCGCTCCCCTTCCCCTATCCACAACCCATACTGCACACCCCTTCCCCTTTCCACATCCCATACTGCGCTTCCTTTCCCATATCCACATCCCATACTGCTCTCCCCATCCCCTATCCACATCCCATACTGCGCTCCCCTTCCCCTTTCCACATCCCATACTGCGCTTCCTTTCCCATATCCACATCCCATACTGCTCTCCCCTTCCCCTATCCACATCCCATACTGCTCTCCCCTTCCGCTATCCACATCCCATACTGCGCACCGCTTCCCCTTTCCACATCCCATACTGCGCTTCCCTTCCCCTATCCACATCCCATACTGCGCTTCCCTTCCCATAACCACATCCCATACTGCGCACCCCTTCCCCTATTCACATCTTATACTGCGCTCCCCTTCCCATATCCACATCCCATACTACGCACCCATTCCCCTTTCCACATCCCATACTGCGCTTCCCTTCCCATAACCACATCCCATACTGCCGCCCCTTCCCCTTTCTACATCCCATACTGCGCTCCCCTTCCCCTATCCACATCCCATACTGCACACCCCTTCCACTATTCACATCTTATACTGCGCACCCCTTCCCCTATCCACATCCCATACTGTGCACCCCTTCTCCTATCCACATCCCATACTGCAAGCCCCTTCCCCTATCCCACACTGCAATCCCCTTCCCCTATCCCACACACTGCGCTCCCTTACCCCTATCCCACACTGCGCTCCCCTTCCCCTATCCACATCCCATACTGCGCTCCCCTTCCCCTATCCACATCCCGTATTGCGCTCCCCTTCTCCTATCCACATCCTGTACTGTGCACCCCTTCCCCTATCCACATCCCATACTGCGCTACCCTTCCTCCATCCACATCTCGTACTGCGCTCCCCTTCCCCTATCCACATCCCATACTGCGCACCCCTTCCCCTTTCCAAATCCCATACTGCGCTTCCCTTCCCCTTGCCACATCCCATACTGCGCTACCCTTCCCCTATCCACATCCCAAACTGCGCACCACTTCCCCTTTCCACATCCCATACTGCGCTCCCCTTCCCCTATCCACATCCCATACTGCGCTCCCCTTCCCCTATCCACATCCCATACTGCTCTCCCCTTCCCCTATCCACATCCCATACTGCACACCCCTTCCCCTATCCACATCGTATAATGCGCACCCCTACCCCGTTACACATCCCATACTGCGCTTCCCTTCCCCTATCCACATCCTATTCTGTGCTCCCCTTCCCCTATCCACATCCCATACTGCGCTCCCCTTCCCCTATCCACATCCCATATTGTGCACCCCTTCCCCTATCCACATCCCATACTGCGCTCCCCTTCCCCTATCCACATCCCATACTGCTCTCCCCTTCCCCTTTCCACAACCCATACTGCTCTCCCCTTCACCTTTCCACATCCCATACTACTCTCCCCTTCCCCTATCCACATCCCATGCTGTGCACCCTTTCCCCTATCCACATCCCATACTGCGCTCCCCTTCCCCTATCCATATTCCATACTGCGCAACCTTTCCCCTTTCCACATCCCATACTGCGCTTCCATTCCCCATCCACATCCCATACTGCGCTTCCCTTCCCCTATCCACATCCCATACTGCGCTTCCCTTCCCATAACCACATCCCATACTGTGCACCCCTTCCCCTATTCACATCTTATACTGCGCTCCCCTTCCCCTATCCACATTCCATACTGCGCACCCCTTCCCCTTTCCACATCCCATACTGCGCTTCCCTTCCCCTATCCACATCCTATACTGCGCTTCCCTTCCCATAACCACATCCCATACTGCCGCCCCTTCCCCTTTCCACATCCCATACTGCGCTCCCCTTTCCCTATCCACATCCCATACTGCGCACCCCTTCCCCTATTCACATCTTATACTGCGCACCCCTTCCCCTATCCACATCCCATACTGTGCACCTCTTCTCCTATCCACATCCCATACTGCAAGCCCCTTCCCCTATCCCATACTGCAATCCCCTTCCCCTATCCCACACACTGCGCTCCCTTACCCCTATCCCACACTGCGCTCCCCTTCCCCTTTCCACATCCCATACTGAGCTCCCCTTCCCCTATCCACATCCCGTATTGCGCTCCCCTTCTCCTATCCACCTCCTGTACTGCGCACCCCTTCCCCTATCCACATCCCATACTGCGCTACCCTTCCCCTATCCACATCCCATACTGCGCACCCCTTCCTCTTTCCACATCCCATACTGAGCTTCCCTTCCCCTTGCCACATCCCATACTGCGCTCCTCTTCCCCTATCCAAATCCCATACTGCGCTCCCCTTCCCCTATCCGCATCCCATACTGCCCTCCCCTTCCCCTATCCACATCCCATACTGCGCACCCCTTCCCCTATCCACATCTTATACTGCGCACCCCCTTCCCCTATCCACATCCCATACTGCTCTCCCCTTCCCCTATCAACATCCCATACTGCGCTCCCCTTCCCCTATCCACATCTCATACTACGCTCCCCTTCCCCTATTCAAATCCCGTACTGCGCACCCCTTCCCCTTTACACATCCCATACTGCGCTTCCCTTCCCCTATCCACATCCTATTCTGCGCTCCCCTTCCCCTATCCACATCCCATACTGCGCTCCCCTTCCCCTATCCACATCACAAATTGTGCACCCCTTCCCCTATCCACATCCCATACTGCGCTCCCCTTCCCCTATCCACATCCCACACTGCTCTCCCCTTCCCCTTTCCACATCCCATACTGCTCTCCCCTTCCCCTATCCACATCCCATACTGTGCACCCTTTCCCCTATCCACATCCCATACTGCGCTCCGCATCCCATACTGCGCACCCCTTCCCCTTTCCACACTGCAATTCCCTTCCCCTATCCCACACACTGCGCTCCCTTACCTCTATCCCATACTGCTCTCCCCTTCCACATCCCATACTGCTCTCCCCTTCCGCTATCCACATCCCATACTGTGCACCCTTTCCCCTATCCACATCCCATACTGCGCTCCCCTTCCCCTATCCACATCCCATACTGCGCACCCCTTCCCCTTTCCACATCCCATTCTGCGCTTCCCCATCCACATCCCATACTGCGCTCCCCTTCCCCTATCCACATCCCATACTGCGCTACCCTTCCCCTATCCACATCCTATACTGTGTACCCTATCCACATCCCATTCTGCGCTCCCCTTCCGCTATCCACATCCCATACTGCGCTTCCTTTACTCTATCCACATCCCATACTGCGCACCCCTTCACTTATTCACATCCCATACTACGCACCCCTTCCCCTATCCACATCCCATACTGCGCTCCCCTTCCCCTATCCACATCCCATATTGCGCACCCCTTCCGCTTTCCACATCCCATACTGCGCTTCCCTTCCCCTATCCACATCCCTTACTGCTCTCCCCTTCCCCTATCCACATCCCATACTGCGCACCCATTCCCCTTTCCACATCCCATACTGCGCTTCCCTTCCCCTATCCACATCCCATACTGCGCTTCCCTTCCCATAACCACATCCCATACAGCGCACCCCTTTCCACATCTCATACTGCGCTTCCCTTCGCCTATCCACATCCCATTCTGCGCACCCCTTCTCCTGTTCACATCTTATACTGCGCTCCCCTTCCCCTATCCACATCCCATACTGCGCACCCCTTCCCCTTACCACATCCCATACTGCGCTTCCCTTCCCCTATCCACATCCCATACTGCGCTTCCCGTCCCATAACCACATCCCATACTGCAAGCCCCTTCCCCTTTCCACATCCCATACTGCGCTCCCCTTCCCCTATCCACATCCCATACTGCGCACCCCTTCCCTTATTCACATCTTATACTGCGCACCCCTTCCCCTATCCACATCCCATACTGTGCACCCCTTCCCCTATCCACATGACATTCTGCAAGCCCCTTCCCCTATCCCACACACTGCGCTCCCTTACCCCTATCCCACATTGCAATCCCCTTCCATAATCCACATCCCTACTGCGCTCCCCTTCTCCTATCCACATCCCATACTGCTTTCCCCTTCCCCTATCCACATCCCAAACTGCAAGCCCCTTCCCCTATCCCACACTGCAATCCCCTTCCCCTATCCCACACACTGTGCTCCCTTACCCCTATCCCACACTGCGCTCCCCTTCCCCTATCCACATCCCATTCTGCGCTCCCCTTCCCCTTTCCACATCCCGTATTGCGCTCCCCTTCAACTAACCACATCCCTTACTGCGCATCCCTTCCCCTATCCACATCCCGTACTGCGCTACCCTTCCTCCATCCACATCCAGTACTGCGCTCCCCTTCCTCTATCCACATCCCGTACTGCGCTCCCCTTCCTCCATCCACATCCCGTAGTGCGCTCCCCTTCCCCTATCCACATCCCGTAGTGCGCTCCCCTTCCCCTATCCACATCCCGTACTGCGCACCCCTTCCCCTTTCCACATCCCGTACTGCGCTTCCCTTCCCCTTGCCACATCCCGTACTGCGCACCCCTTCCACTTTCAACATCCCATACTGCACTCCCCTTTCCCTATCCACATCCCATACTGCGCAGCCCTTCCCCTTTCCACATCCCATACTGCGCTCCTCTTCCCCTATCCACATCCCATACTGCGCTCCCCTTCCCCTATCCACATCCCATACTGCGCTCCCCTTCCCCTATCCACATCCCATACTGCTCTCCCCTTCATCTATCCACATCCCATACTGCGCACCCCTTCCCCTATCCACATCCCATACTGCTCTCCCCTTCCCCAATCCACATCCCATACTGCGCACCCCTTCCCCTATCCACATCCCATACTGCGCTCCCCCTCCCCTATCCACATCCCATACTGCGCTCCCCTTCCCCTATCCACATCCCACACTGCGCACCCCTTCCCCTTTCCACATCCCATACTGCGCTTCCCTTCTCCTATCCACATCCCATACTGCTCTCCCCTTCCCCTGTCCAGATCCCATACTGCTCTCCCCTTCCCCTATCCACATCCCATACTGTGCACACTTTCCCCTATCCACATCCCATACTGTGCTCCCCTTCCCCTATCCACATCCCATACTGCGCACCCCATCCCCTTTCCACATCCCATACTGCGCTTCCCTTCCCCTATCCACATCCCATACTGCGCTCCCCTTCCCCTATCCACATCCCATACTGCGCTCCCTTCCCCTATCCACATCCCATACTGTGCACCCTATCCACATCCCATACTGCGCTCCACTTCCCCTATCCACATCCCATACTGCGCTTCCTTTTCTCTATCCACATCCCATACTGCACACCCCTTCACTTATACACATCCCATATTGCGCACCCCTTCCCCTATCCACATCCCATACTGCGCTCCCCTTCCCCTATCCACAACCCATACTGCGCACCCCTTCCCCTTTCCACATCCCATACTGCGCTTCCTTTCCCATATCCACATCCCATACTGCTCTCCCCATCCCCTATCCACATCCCATACTGCGCTCCCCTTCCCCTTTCCACATCCCATACTGCGCTTCCTTTCCCATATCCACATCCCATACTGCTCTCCCCTTCCCCTATCCACATCCCATACTGCTCTCCCCTTCCGCTATCCACATCCCATACTGCGCACCGCTTCCCCTTTCCACATCCCATACTGCGCTTCCCTTCCCCTATCCACATCCCATACTGCGCTTCCCTTCCCATAACCACATCCCATACTGCGCACCCCTTCCCCTATTCACATCTTATACTGCGCTCCCCTTCCCATATCCACATCCCATACTACGCACCCATTCCCTTTTCCACATCGCAAACTGCGCTTCCCTTCCCATAACCACATCCCATATTGCCGCCCCTTCCCCTTTCCACATCCCATACTGCGCTCCCCTTCCCTTATCCACATCCCATACTGCAAGCCCCTTCCCCTATCCCACACTGCAATCCCCTTCCCCTATCCCACACACTGCGCTCCCTTACCCCTATCCCACACTGCGCTCCCCTTCCCCTATCCACATCCCATACTGCGCTCCCCTTCCCCTATTCACATCACGTATTGCGCTCCCCTTCTCCTATCCACATCCTGTACTGCGCACCCCTTCCCTTATCCACATCCCATACTGCGCTACCCTTCCTCCATCCACATCTCGTACTGCGCTCCCCTTCCCCTATCCACATCCCATACTGCGCACCCCTTCCCCTTTCCAAATCCCATACTGCTCTCCCCTTCCGCTATCCACATCCCATACTGCGCACCGCTTCCCCTTTCCACATCCCATACTGCGCACCCCTTCCCCTTTCCACATCCCATTCTGCGCTTCCCCATCCACATCCCATACTGCGCTCCCCTTCCCCTATCCACATCCCATACTGCGCTACCCTTCCCCTATCCACATCCTATACTGTGTACCCTATCCACATCCCATTCTGCGCTCCCCTTCCCCTATCCACATCCCATACTGCGCTTCCTTTACTCTATCCACATCCCATACTGCGCACCCCTTCACTTATTCACATCCCATACTACGCACCCCTTCCCCTATCCACATCCCATACTGCGCTCCCCTTCCCCTATCCACATCCCATACTGCGCACCCCTTCCGCTTTCCACATCCCATACTGCGCTTACTTTCCCCTATCCACATCCCTTACTGCTCTCCCCTTCCCCTATCCACATCCCATACTGCGCACCCATTCCCCTTTCCACATCCCATACTGCGCTTCCCTTCCCCTATCCACATCCCATACTGCGCTTCCCTTCCCATAACCACATCCCATACAGCGCAACCCTTTCCACATCTCATACTGCGCTTCCCTTCGCCTATCCACATCCCATTCTGCGCACCCCTTCTCCTATTCACATCTTATACTGCGCTCCCCTTCCCCTATCCACATCCCATACTGCGCACCCCTTCCCCTTTCCACATCCCATACTGCGCTTCCCTTCCCCTATCCACATCCCATACTGCGCTTCCCGTCCCATAACCACATCCCATACTGCAAGCCCCTTCCCCTTTCCACATCCCATACTGCGCTCCCCTTCCCCTATCCACATCCCATACTGCGCACCCCTTCCCTTATTCACATCTTATACTGCGCACCCCTTCCCCTATCCACATCCCATACTGTGCACCCCTTCCCCTATCCACATGACATTCTGCAAGCCCCTTCCCCTATCCCACACACTGCGCTCCCTTACCCCTATCCCACATTGCAATCCCCTTCCATAATCCACATCCCTACTGCGCTCCCCTTCTCCTATCCACATCCCATACTGCTTTCCCCTTCCCCTATCCACATCCCAAACTGCAAGCCCCTTCCCCTATCCCACACTGCAATCCCCTTCCCCTATCCCACACACTGTGCTCCCTTACCCCTATCCCACACTGCGCTCCCCTTCCCCTATCCACATCCCATTCTGCGCTCCCCTTCCCCTTTCCACATCCCGTATTGCGCTCCCCTTCAACTAACCACATCCCTTACTGCGCATCCCTTCCCCTATCCACATCCCGTACTGCGCTACCCTTCCTCCATCCACATCCAGTACTGCGCTCCCCTTCCTCCATCCACATCCCGTACTGCGCTCCCCTTCCTCCATCCACATCCCGTAGTGCGCTCCCCTTCCCCTATCCACATCCCGTAGTGCGCTCCCCTTCCCCTATCCACATCCCGTACTGCGCACCCCTTCCCCTTTCCACATCCCGTACTGCGCTTCCCTTCCCCTTGCCACATCCCGTACTGCGCACCCCTTCCACTTTCAACATCCCATACTGCACTCCCCTTTCCCTATCCACATCCCATACTGCGCAGCCCATCCCCTTTCCACATCCCATACTGCGCACCCCTTCCCCTTTCCAAATCCCATACTGCTCTCCCCTTCCGCTATCCACATCCCATACTGCGCACCGCTTCCCCTTTCCACATCCCATACTGCGCACCCCTTCCCCTTTCCACATCCCATTCTGCGCTTCCCCATCCACATCCCATACTGCGCTCCCCTTCCCCTATCCACATCCCATACTGCGCTACCCTTCCCCTATCCACATCCTATACTGTGTACCCTATCCACATCCCATTCTGCGCTCCCCTTCCCCTATCCACATCCCATACTGCGCTTCCTTTACTCTATCCACATCCCATACTGCGCACCCCTTCACTTATTCACATCCCATACTACGCACCCCTTCCCCTATCCACATCCCATACTGCGCTCCCCTTCCCCTATCCACATCCCATACTGCGCACCCCTTCCGCTTTCCACATCCCATACTGCGCTTACTTTCCCCTATCCACATCCCTTACTGCTCTCCCCTTCCCCTATCCACATCCCATACTGCGCACCCATTCCCCTTTCCACATCCCATACTGCGCTTCCCTTCCCCTATCCACATCCCATACTGCGCTTCCCTTCCCATAACCACATCCCATACAGCGCAACCCTTTCCACATCTCATACTGCGCTTCCCTTCGCCTATCCACATCCCATTCTGCGCACCCCTTCTCCTATTCACATCTTATACTGCGCTCCCCTTCCCCTATCCACATCCCATACTGCGCACCCCTTCCCCTTTCCACATCCCATACTGCGCTTCCCTTCCCCTATCCACATCCCATACTGCGCTTCCCGTCCCATAACCACATCCCATACTGCAAGCCCCTTCCCCTTTCCACATCCCATACTGCGCTCCCCTTCCCCTATCCACATCCCATACTGCGCACCCCTTCCCTTATTCACATCTTATACTGCGCACCCCTTCCCCTATCCACATCCCATACTGTGCACCCCTTCCCCTATCCACATGACATTCTGCAAGCCCCTTCCCCTATCCCACACACTGCGCTCCCTTACCCCTATCCCACATTGCAATCCCCTTCCATAATCCACATCCCTACTGCGCTCCCCTTCTCCTATCCACATCCCATACTGCTTTCCCCTTCCCCTATCCACATCCCAAACTGCAAGCTCCTTCCCCTATCCCACACTGCAATCCCCTTCCCCTATCCCACACACTGTGCTCCCTTACCCCTATCCCACACTGCGCTCCCCTTCCCCTATCCACATCCCATTCTGCGCTCCCCTTCCCCTTTCCACATCCCGTATTGCGCTCCCCTTCAACTAACCACATCCCTTACTGCGCATCCCTTCCCCTATCCACATCCCGTACTGCGCTACCCTTCCTCCATCCACATCCAGTACTGCGCTCCCCTTCCTCCATCCACATCCCGTACTGCGCTCCCCTTCCTCCATCCACATCCCGTAGTGCGCTCCCCTTCCCCTATCCACATCCCGTAGTGCGCTCCCCTTCCCCTATCCACATCCCGTACTGCGCACCCCTTCCCCTTTCCACATCCCGTACTGCGCTTCCCTTCCCCTTGCCACATCCCGTACTGCGCACCCCTTCCACTTTCAACATCCCATACTGCACTCCCCTTTCCCTATCCACATCCCATACTGCGCAGCCCATCCCCTTTCCACATCCCATACTGCGCTCCTCTTCCCCTATCCACATCCCATACTGCGCTCCCCTTCCCCTATCCACATCCCATACTGCGCTCCCCTTCCCCTATCCACATCCCATACTGCTCTCCCCTTCATCTATCCACATCCCATACTGCGCACCCCTTCCCCTATCCACATCCCATACTGCTCTCCCCTTCCCCAATCCACATCCCATACTGCGCACCCCTTCCCCTATCCACATCCCATACTGCGCTCCCCCTCCCCTATCCACATCCCATACTGCGCTCCCCTTCCCCTATCCACATCCCACACTGCGCACCCCTTCCCCTTTCCACATCCCATACTGCGCTTCCCTTCTCCTATCCACATCCCATACTGCTCTCCCCTTCCCCTTTCCAGATCCCATACTGCTCTCCCCTTCCCCTATCCACATCCCATACTGTGCACACTTTCCCCTATCCACATCCCATACTGTGCTCCCCTTCCCCTATCCACATCCCATACTGCGCACCCCATCCCCTTTCCACATCCCATACTGCGCTTCCCTTCCCCTATCCACATCCCATACTGCGCTCCCCTTCCCCTATCCACATCCCATACTGCGCTCCCTTCCCCTATCCACATCCCATACTGTGCACCCTATCCACATCCCATACTGCGCTCCACTTCCCCTATCCACATCCCATACTGCGCTTCCTTTTCTCTATCCACATCCCATACTGCACACCCCTTCACTTATACACATCCCATATTGCGCACCCCTTCCCCTATCCACATCCCATACTGCGCTCCCCTTCCCCTATCCACAACCCATACTGCGCACCCCTTCCCCTTTCCACATCCCATACTGCGCTTCCTTTCCCATATCCACATCCCATACTGCTCTCCCCATCCCCTATCCACATCCCATACTGCGCTCCCCTTCCCCTTTCCACATCCCATACTGCGCTTCCTTTCCCATATCCACATCCCATACTGCTCTCCCCTTCCCCTATCCACATCCCATACTGCTCTCCCCTTCCGCTATCCACATCCCATACTGCGCACCGCTTCCCCTTTCCACATCCCATACTGCGCTTCCCTTCCCCTATCCACATCCCATACTGCGCTTCCCTTCCCATAACCACATCCCATACTGCGCACCTCTTCCCCTATTCACATCTTATACTGCGCTCCCCTTCCCATATCCACATCCCATACTACGCACCCATTCCCTTTTCCACATCCCATACTGCGCTTCCCTTCCCATAACCACATCCCATATTGCCGCCCCTTCCCCTTTCCACATCCCATACTGCGCTCCCCTTCCCTTATCCACATCCCATACTGCAAGCCCCTTCCCCTATCCCACACTGCAATCCCCTTCCCCTATCCCACACACTGCGCTCCCTTACCCCTATCCCACACTGCGCTCCCCTTCCCCTATCCACATCCCATACTGCGCTCCCCTTCCCCTATTCACATCACGTATTGCGCTCCCCTTCTCCTATCCACATCCTGTACTGCGCACCCCTTCCCCTATCCACATCCCGTACTGCGCTACCCTTCCTCCATCCACATCTCGTACTGCGCTCCCCTTCCCCTATCCACATCCCATACTGCGCACCCCTTCCCCTTTCCAAATCCCATACTGCGCTTCCCTTCCCCTTGCCACATCCCATACTGCGCTACCCTTCCCCTATCCACATCCCAAACTGCGCACCACTTCCCCGTTCCACATCCCATACTGCGCTCCCCTTCCCCTATCCACATCCCATACTGCGCTCCCCTTCCCCTATCCACATCCCATACTGCTCTCCCCTTCCCCTATCCACATCCCATACTGCACACCCCTTCCCCTATCCACATCTTATAATGCGCACCCCTTCCCCGTTACACATCCCATACTGTGCTTCCCTTCCCCTATCCACATCCTATTCTGTACTCCCCTTCCCCTATCCACATCCCATACTGCGCTCCCCTTCCCCTATCCACATCCCATATTGTGCACCCCTTCCCCTATCCACATCCCATACTGCGCTCCCCTTCCCCAATCCACATCCCATACTGCTCTCCCCTTCCCCTTTCCACAACCCATACTGCTCTCCCCTTCCCCTTTCCACATCCCATACTGCTCTCCCCTTCCCCTATCCACATCCCATACTGTGCACCCTTTCCCCTATCCACATCCCATACTGCGCTCCCCTTCCCCGATCCACATTCCATACTGCGCAACCTTTCCCCTTTCCACATCCCATACTGCGCTTCCATTCCCCATCCACATCCCATACTGCGTTTCCCTTCCCATAACCACATCCCATACTGTGCACCCCTTCCCCTATTCACATCTTATACTGCGCTCCCCTTCCCCTATCCACATCCCATACTGCGCACCCCTTCCCCTTTCCACATCCCATACTGCGCTTCCCTTCCCCTATCCACATCCTATACTGCGCTTCCCTTCCCATAACCACATCCCATACTGCCGCCCCTTCCCCTTTCCACATCCCATACTGCGCTCCCCTTTCCCTATCCACATCCCATACTGCGCACCCCTTCCCCTATTCACATCTTATACTGCGCACCCCTTCCCCTATCCACATCCCATAATGTGCACCACTTCTCCTATCCACATCCCATACTGCAAGCCCCTTCCCCTATCCCATACTGCAATCCCCTTCCCCTATCCCACACACTGCGCTCCCTTACCCCTATCCCACACTGCGCTCCCCTTCCCCTTTCCACATCCCATACTGAGCTACCCTTCCCCTATCCACATCCCAAATTGCGCTCCCCTTCTCCTATCCACATCCTGTACTGCGCACCCCTTCCCCTATCCACATCCCATACTGCGCTACCCTTCCCCTATCCACATCCCATACTGCGCTACCCTTCCCCTATCCACATCCCATACTGCGCACCCCCTTCCTCTTTCCACATCCCATACTGAGCTTCCGTTCCCCTTGCCACATCCCATACTGCGCTCCTCTTCCCCTATCCAAATCCCATACTACGCTCCCCTTCCCCTATCCACATCCCATACTGCTCTCCCCTTCCCCTATCCACATCCAATACTGCGCACCCCTTCCCCTATCCACATCTTATACTGCGCACCCCTTCCCCTATCAACATCCCATACAGCGCTCCCCTTCCCCTATCCACATCTCATACTGCGCTCCCCTTCCCCTATTCAAATCCCATACTGCGCACCCCTTCCCCTTTACACATCCCATACTGCGCTTCCCTTCCCCTATCCACATCCTATTCTGCGCTCCCCTTCCCCTATCCACATCCCATACTGCGCTCCCCTTCCCCTATCCACATCCCAAATTGTGCACCCCTTCCCCTATCCACATCCCATACTGCGCTCCCCTTCCCCTATCCACATCCCATACTGCTCTCCCCTTCCCCTTTCCACATCCCATACTGCTCTCCCCTTCCCCTATCCACATCCCATACTGTGCACCCTTTCCCCTATCCACATCCCATACTGCGCTCCGCATCCCATACTGCGCACCCCTTCCCCTTTCCACACTGCAATTCCCTTCCCCTATCCCACACACTGCGCTCCCTTACCACTATCCCATACTGCTCTCCCCTTCCACATCCCATACTGCTCTCCCCTTCCGCTATCCACATCCCATACTGTGCACCCTTTCCCCTATCCACATCCCATACTGCGCTCCCCTTCCCCTATCCACATCCCATACTGCGCACCCCTTCCCCTTTCCACATCCCATTCTGCGCTTCCCCATCCACATCCCATACTGCGCTCCCCTTCTCCTATCCACATCCCATACTGCGCTACCCTTCCCCTATCCACATCCTATACTGTGTACCCTATCCACATCCCATTCTGCGCTCCCCTTCCCCTATCCACATCCCATACTGCGCTTCCTTTACTCTATCCACATCCCATACTGCGCACCCCTTCACTTATTCACATCCCATACTACGCACCCCTTCCCCTATCCACATCCCATACTGCGCTCCCCTTCCCCTATCCACATCCCATACTGCGCACCCCTTCCGCTTTCCACATCCCATACTGCGCTTCCTTTCCCCTATCCACATCCCTTACTGCTCTCCCCTTCTCCTATCCACATCCCATACTGCGCACCCATTCCCCTTTCCACATCCCATACTGCGCTTCCCTTCCCCTATCCACATCCCATACTGCGCTTCCCTTCCCATAACCACATCCCATACAGCGCACCCCTTCCCCTTTCCACATCTCATACTGCGCTTCCCTTCTCCTATCCACATCCCATACTGCTCTCCCCTTCCCCTTTCCAGATCCCATACTGCTCTCCCCTTCCCCTATCCACATCCCATACTGTGCACACTTTCCCCTATCCACATCCCATACTGTGCTCCCCTTCCCCTATCCACATCCCATACTGCGCACCCCATCCCCTTTCCACATCCCATACTGCGCTTCCCTTCCCCTATCCACATCCCATACTGCGCTCCCCTTCCCCTATCCACATCCCATACTGCGCTCCCTTCCCCTATCCACATCCCATACTGTGCACCCTATCCACATCCCATACTGCGCTCCACTTCCCCTATCCACATCCCATACTGCGCTTCCTTTTCTCTATCCACATCCCATACTGCACACCCCTTCACTTATACACATCCCATATTGCGCACCCCTTCCCCTATCCACATCCCATACTGCGCTCCCCTTCCCCTATCCACAACCCATACTGCGCACCCCTTCCCCTTTCCACATCCCATACTGCGCTTCCTTTCCCATATCCACATCCCATACTGCTCTCCCCATCCCCTATCCACATCCCATACTGCGCTCCCCTTCCCCTTTCCACATCCCATACTGCGCTTCCTTTCCCATATCCACATCCCATACTGCTCTCCCCTTCCCCTATCCACATCCCATACTGCTCTCCCCTTCCGCTATCCACATCCCATACTGCGCACCGCTTCCCCTTTCCACATCCCATACTGCGCTTCCCTTCCCCTATCCACATCCCATACTGCGCTTCCCTTCCCATAACCACATCCCATACTGCGCACCTCTTCCCCTATTCACATCTTATACTGCGCTCCCCTTCCCATATCCACATCCCATACTACGCACCCATTCCCTTTTCCACATCCCATACTGCGCTTCCCTTCCCATAACCACATCCCATATTGCCGCCCCTTCCCCTTTCCACATCCCATACTGCGCTCCCCTTCCCTTATCCACATCCCATACTGCAAGCCCCTTCCCCTATCCCACACTGCAATCCCCTTCCCCTATCCCACACACTGCGCTCCCTTACCCCTATCCCACACTGCGCTCCCCTTCCCCTATCCACATCCCATACTGCGCTCCCCTTCCCCTATTCACATCACGTATTGCGCTCCCCTTCTCCTATCCACATCCTGTACTGCGCACCCATTCCCCTTTCCACATCCCATACTGCGCTTCCCTTCCCCTATCCACATCCCATACTGCGCTTCCCTTCCCATAACCACATCCCATACAGCGCACCCCTTCCCCTTTCCACATCTCATACTGCGCTTCCCTTCGCCTATCCACATCCCATTCTGCGCACCCCTTCTCCTATTCACATCTTATACTGCGCTCCCCTTCCCCTATCCACATCCCATACTGCGCACCCCTTCCCCTTTCCACATCCCATACTGCGCTTCCCTTCCCCTATCCACATCCCGTACTGCGCTCCTCTTCCCCTATCCACATCCCGTACTGCGCTACCCTTCCTCCATCCACATCCAGTACTGCGCTCCCCTTCCTCCATCCACATCCCGTACTGCGCTCCCCTTCCTCCATCCACATCCCGTACTGCGCTCCCCTTCCTCCATCCACATCCCGTACTGCGCTCCCCTTCCCCTATCCACATCCCGTAGTGCGCTCCCCTTCCCATATCCACATCCCGTACTGCGCACCCCTTCCCCTTTCCACATCCCGTACTGCGCTTCCCTTCCCCTTGCCACATCCCGTACTGCGCACCCCTTCCACTTTCCACATCCCATACTGCACTCCCCTTTCCCTATCCACATCCCATACTGCGCACCCCTTCCCCTTTCCACATCCCATACTGCGCTCCTCTTCCCCTATCCACATCCCATACTGCGCTCCCCTTCCCCTATCCACATCCCATACTGCGCTCCCCTTCCCCTATCCACATCCCATACTGCTCTCCCCTTCATCTATCCACATCCCATACTGCGCACCCCTTCCCCTATCCACATCCCATACTGCTCTCCCCTTCCCCAATCCACATCTCATACTGCGCACCCCTTCCCCTATCCACATCCCAAACTGCGCTCCCCCTCCCCTATCCACATCCCATACTGCGCTCCCCTTCCCCTATCCACATCCCACACTGCGCACCCCTTCCCCTTTCCACATCCCATACTGCGCTTCCCTTCTCCTATCCACATCCCATACTGCTCTCCCCTTCCCCTTTCCAGATCCCATACTGCTCTCCCCTTCCCCTATCCACATCCCATACTGTGCACACTTTCCCCTATCCACATCCCATACTGTGCTCCCCTTCCCCTATCCACAACCCATACTGCTCTCCCCTTCCCTTTTCCACATCCCATACTGCTCTCCCCTTCCCCTATCCACATCCCATACTGTGCACCCTTTCCCCTATCCACATCCCATACTGCGCTCCCCTTCCCCTATCCACATTCCATACTGCGCAACCTTTCCCCTTTCCACATCCCATACTGCGCTTCCATTCCCCATCCACATCCCATACTGCGCTTCCCTTCCCCTATCCACATCCCATACTGCGCTTCCCTTCCCATAACCACATCCCATACTGTGCACCCCTTCCCCTATTCACATCTTATACTGCGCTCCCCTTCCCCTATCCACATCCCATACTGCGCACCCCTTCCCCTTTCCACATCCCAATCTGCGCTTCCCTTCCCCTATCCACATCCTATACTGCGCTTCCCTTCCCATAACCACATCCCATACTGTCGCCTCTTCCCCTTTCCACATCCCATACTGCGCTCCCCTTTCCCTATCCACATCCCATACTGCGCACCCCTTCCCCTATTCACATCTTATACTGCGCACCCCTTCCCCTATCCACATCCCTTACTGTGCACCTCTTCTCCTATCCACATCCCGTACTGCAAGCCCCTTCCCCTATCCCATACTGCAATCCCCTTCCCCTATCCCACACACTGCGCTCCCTTACCCCTATCCCACACTGCGCTCCCCTTCCCCTTTCCACATCCCATACTGAGCTCCCCTTCCCCTATCCACATCCCGTATTGCGCTCCCCTTCTCCTATCCACATCCTGTACTGCCCACCCCTTCCCCTATCCACATCCCATACTGCACACCCCTTCACTTATACACATCCCATATTGCGCACCCCTTCCCCTATCCACATCCCATACTGCGCTCCCCTTCCCCTATCCACAACCCATACTGCGCACCCCGTCCCCTTTCCACATCCCATACTGCGCTTCCTTTCCCATATCCACATCCCATACTGCTCTCCCCATCCCCTATCCACTTCCCATACTGCGCTCCCCTTCCCCTTTCCACATCCCATACTGCGCTTCCTTTCCCATATCCACATCCCATACTGCTCTCCCCTTCCCCTATCCACATCCCATACTGCTCTCCCCTTCCGCTATCCACATCCCATACTGCGCACCGCTTCCCCTTTCCACATCCCATACTGCGCTTCCCTTCCCCTATCCACATCCCATACTGCGCTTCCCTTCCCATAACCACATCCCATACTGCGCACCCCTTCCCCTATTCACATCTTATACTGCGCTCCCCTTCCCATATCCACATCCCATACTACGCACCCATTCCCCTTTCCACATCCCATACTGCGCTTCCCTTCCCATAACCACATCCCATATTGCCGCCCCTTCCCCTTTCTACATCCCATACTGCGCTCCCCTTCCCCTATCCACATCCCATACTGCACACCCCTTCCACTATTCACATCTTATACTGCACACCCCTTCCCCTATCCACATCCCATACTGTGCACCCCTTCTCCTATCCACATCCCATACTGCAAGCCCCTTCCCCTATCCCACACTGCAATCCCCTTCCCCTATCCCACACACTGCGCTCCCTTACCCCTATCCCACACTGCGCTCCCCTTCCCCTATCCACATCCCATACTGCGCTCCCCTTCCCCTATCCACATCCCGTATTGCGCTCCCCTTCTCCTATCCACATCCTGTACTGCGCACCCCTTCCCCTATCCACATCCCATACTGCGCTACCCTTCCTCCATCCACATCTCGTACTGCGCTCCCCTTCCCCTATCCACATCCCATACTGCGCACCCCTTCCCCTTTCCAAATCCCATACTGCGCTTCCCTTCCCCTTGCCACATCCCATACTGCGCTACCATTCCCCTATCCACATCCCAAACTGCGCACCACTTCCCCTTTCCACATCCCATACTGCGCTCCCCTTCCCCTATCCACATCCCATACTGCGCTCCCCTTCCCCTATCCACATCCCATATTGTGCACCCCTTCCCCTATCCACATCCCATACTGCGCTCCCCTTCCCCTATCCACATCCCATACTGCTCTCCCCTTCCCCTTTCCACAACCCATACTGCTCTCCCCTTCCCTTTTCCACATCCCATACTGCTCTCCCCTTCCCCTATCCACATCCCATACTGTGCACCCTTTCCCCTATCCACATCCCATACTGCGCTCCCCTTCCCCTATCCACATTCCATACTGCGCAACCTTTCCCCTTTCCACATCCCATACTGCGCTTCCATTCCCCATCCACATCCCATACTGCGCTTCCCTTCCCCTATCCACATCCCATACTGCGCTTCCCTTCCCATAACCACATCCCATACTGTGCACCCCTTCCCCTATTCACATCTTATACTGCGCTCCCCTTCCCCTATCCACATCCCATACTGCGCACCCCTTCCCCTTTCCACATCCCATACTGCGCTTCCCTTCCCCTATCCACATCCTATACTGCGCTTCCCTTCCCATAACCACATCCCATACTGCCGCCCCTTCCCCTTTCCACATCCCATACTGCGCTCCCCTTTCCCTATCCACATCCCATACTGCGCACCCCTTCCCCTATTCACATCTTATACTGCGCACCCCTTCCCCTATCCACATCCCATACTGTGCACCTCTTCTCCTATCCACATCCCGTACTGCAAGCCCCTTCCCCTATCCCATACTGCAATCCCCTTCCCCTATCCCACACACTGCGCTCCCTTACCCCTATCCCACACTGCGCTCCCATTCCCCTTTCCACATCCCATACTGAGCTCCCCTTCCCCTATCCACATCCCGTATTGCGCTCCCCTTCTCCTATCCACATCCTGTACTGCCCACCCCTTCCCCTATCCACATCCCATACTGCGCTACCTTCCCCTATCCACATCCCATACTGCGCACCCCTTCCTCTTTCCACATCCCATACTGAGCTTCCCTTCCCCTTGCCACATCCCATACTGCGCTCCTCTTCCCCTATCCAAATCCCATACTACGCTCCCCTTCCCCTATCCACATCCCATACTGCTCTCCCCTTCCCCTATCCACATCCAATACTGCGCACCCCTTCCCCTATCCACATCTTATACTGCGCACCCCTTCCCCTATCCACATCCCATACTGCTCTCCCCTTCCCCTATCCACATCCCATACTGCTCTCCCCTTCCCCTATCCACATCCCATACTGTGCACCCTTTCCCCTATCCACTTCCCATACTGCGCTCCGCATCCCATACTGCGCACCCCCTTCCCCTTTCCACACTGCAATTCCCTTCCCCTATCCCACACACTGCGCTCCCTTACCACTATCCCATACTGCTCTCCCCTTCCACATCCCATACTGCTCTCCCCTTCCCCTTTCCACATCCCATACTGCGCTCCCCTTTCCCTATCCACATCCCATACTGCGCACCCCTTCCCCTATTCACATCTTATACTGCGCACCCCTTCCCCTATCCACATCCCATACTGTGCACCTCTTCTCCTATCCACATCCCGTACTGCAAGCCCCTTCCCCTATCCCATACTGCAATCCCCTTCCCCTATCCCACACACTGCGCTCCCTTACCCCTATCCCACACTGCGCTCCCCTTCCCCTTTCCACATCCCATACTGAGCTCCCCTTCCCCTATCCACATCCCGTATTGCGCTCCCCTTCTCCTATCCACATCCTGTACTGCCCACCCCTTCCACTATCCACATCCCATACTGCGCTACCCTTCCCCTATCCACATCCCATACTGCGCACCCCTTCCTCTTTCCACATCCCATACTGAGCTTCCCTTCCCCTTGCCACATCCCATACTGCGCTCCTCTTCCCCTATCCAAATCCCATACTACGCTCCCCTTCCCCTATCCACATCCCATACTGCTCTCCCCTTCCCCTATCCACATCCAATACTGCGCACCCCTTCCCCTATCCACATCTTATACTGCGCACCCCTTCCCCTATCCACATTCCATACTGCTCTCCCCTTCCCCTATCAACATCCCATACTGCGCTCCCCTTCCCCTATCCACATATCATACTGCGCTCCCCTTCCCCTATTCAAATCCCATACTGCGCACCCCTTCCCCTTTACACATCCCATACTGCGCTTCCCTTCCCCTATCCACATCCTATTCTGCGCTCCCCTTCCCCTATCCACATCCCATACTGCGCTCCCCTTCCCCTATCCACATCCCAAATTGTGCACCCCTTCCCCTATCCACATCCCATACTGCGCTCCCCTTCCCCTATCCACATCCCATACTGCTCTCCCCTTCCCCTTTCCACATCCCATACTGCTCTCCCCTTCCCCTATCCACATCCCATACTGTGCACACTTTCCCCTATCCACTTCCCATACTGCGCTCCGCATCCCATACTGCGCACTCCTTCCCCTTTCCACACTGCAATTCCCTTCCCCTATCCCACACACTGCGCTCCCTTACCACTATCCCATACTGCTCTCCCCTTCCACATCCCATACTGCTCTCCCCTTCCGCTATCCACATCCCATACTGTGCACCATTTCCCCTATCCACATCCCATACTGCGCTCCCCTTCCCCTATCCACATCCCATACTGCTCACCCCTTCCCCTTTCCACATCCCATTCTGCGCTTCCCCATCCACATCCCATACTGCGCTCCCCTTCTCCTATCCACATCCCATACTGCGCTACCCTTCCCCTATCCACATCCTATACTGTGTACCCTATCCACATCCCATTCTGCGCTCCCCTTCCCCTATCCACATCCCATACTGCGCTTCCTTTACTCTATCCACATCCCATACTGCGCACACCCTTCACTTATTCACATCCCATACTACGCACCCCTTCCCCTATCCACATCCCATACTGCGCTCCCCTTCCCCTATCCACATCCCATACTGCGCACCCCTTCCGCTTTCCACATCCCATACTGCGCTTCCTTTCCCCTATCCACATCCCTTACTGCTCTCCCCTTCCCCTATCCACATCCCATACTGCGCACCCATTCCCCTTTCCACATCCCATACTGCGCTTCCCTTCCCCTATCCACATCCCATACTGCGCTTCCCTTCCCATAACCACATCCCATACAGCGCACCCCTTCCCCTTTCCACATCTCATACTGCGCTTCCCTTCGCCTATCCACATCCCATTCTGCGCACCCCTTCTCCTATTCACATCTTATACTGCGCTCCCCTTCCCCTATCCACATCCCATACTGCGCACCCCTTCCCCTTTCCACATCCCATACTGCGCTTCCCTTCCCCTATCCACATCCCATACTGCGCTTCCCGTCCCATAACCACATCCCATACTGCATGCCCCTTCCCCTTTCCACATCCCATACTGCGCTCCCCTTCCCCTATCCACATCCCATACTGCGCACCCCTTCCCTTATTCACATCTTATACTGCGCACCCCTTCCCTTATTCACATCTTATACTGCGCACCCCTTCCCCTATCCACATCCCATACTGTGCACCCTTCCCCTATCCATATGACATTCTGCAAGCCCCTTCCCCTATCCCACACACTGCGCTCCCTTACCCCTATCCCACATTGCAATCCCCTTCCATAATCCACATCCCTATTGCGCTCCCCTTCTCCTATCCACATCCCATACTGCTTTCCCCTTCCCCTATCCACATCCCAAACTGCAAGCCCCTTCCCCTATCCCACACTGCAATCCCCTTCCCCTATCCCACACACTGTGCTCCCTTACCCCTATCCCACACTGCGCTCCCCTTCCCCTATCCACATCCCATTCTGCGCTCCCCTTCCCCTTTCCACATCCCATATTGCGCTCCCCTTCAACTATCCACATCCCTTACTGCGCATCCCTTCCCCTATCCACATCCCGTACTGCGCTACCCTTCCTCCATCCACATCCAGTACTGCGCTCCCCTTTCTCCATCCACATCCCGTACTGCGCTCCCCTTCCTCCATCCACATCCTGTACTGAGTTCCCCTTCCCCTATCCACATCCCGTAGTGCGCTCCCCTTCCCCTATCCACATCCCGTACTGCGCACCCCTTCCCCTTTCCACATCCCGTACTGCGCTTCCATTCCCCTTGCCACATCCCGTACTGCGCACCCCTTCCACTTTCCACATCCCATACTGCACTCCCCTTTCCCTATCCACATCCCATACTGCGCACCCCTTCCCCTTTCCACATCCCATACTGCGCTCCTCTTCCCCTATCCACATCCCATACTGCGCTCCCCTTCCCCTATCCACATCCCATACTGCGCTCCCCTTCCACTATCCACATCCCATACTGCTCTCCCCTTCATCTATCCACATCCCATACTGCGCACCCCTTCCCCTATCCACATCCCATACTGCTCTCACCTTCCCCAATCCACATCCCATACTGCGCACCCTTTCCCCTATCCACATCCCTTACTGCGCTCCCCCTCCCCTATCCACATCCCATACTGCGCTCCCCTTCCCCTATCCACATCCCACACTGCGCACCCCTTCCCCTTTCCACATCCCATACTTCGCATCCCTTCTCCTATCCACATCCCATACTGCGCTCCCCTTCCCCTATCCACATCCCATACTGTGCTCCACTTCTCCTATCCACATCCCATACTGTGCACCTCTTCCCCTATCCACATCCCATACTGCGCTTCCTTTCCTCTATCCACATCCCATACTGCGCACCCCTTCCCCTATCTACATCCCATACTGCGCACCCCTTCCCCTTTCCACATCCCATTCTGCGCTTCCTTTCCCCTATCCACATCCCATACTGCTCTCCCCTTCCCCTATCCACATCCCATACTGCGCACCCCTTCCCCGATCCACATCCCATACTGCGCTTCCCTTCCCCTATCCACATCCCATACTGCGCTCCCCTTCCCCTATCCACATCCCATACTGCTCTCCCCTTCCCATTTCCACATCCCATACTGCGCTCCCCTTCCCCTATCCACATCCCATACTGCTCTCCCCTTCCCCAATCCACATCCCATACTGCGCACCCCTTCCCCTATCCAAATCCCATACTCCGCTCCCCCTCCCCTATCCACATCCCATACTGCGCTCCCCTTCCCCTATCCACATCCCACACTGCGCACCCCTTCCCCTTTCCACATCCCATACTGCGCTTCCCTTCTCCTATCCACATCCCATACTGCGCTCCCCTTCCCCTATCCACATCCCATACTGTGCTCCACTTCTCCTATCCACATCCCGTACTGTGCACCTCTTCCCCTATCCACATCCCATACTGCGCTTCCTTTCCTCTATCCACATCCCATACTGCGCACCCCTTCCCCTATCTACATCCCATACTGCGCACCCCTTCCCCTTTCCACATCCCATTCTGCGCTTCCTTTCCCCTATCCACATCCCATACTGCTCTCCCCCTCCCCTATCCACATCCCATACTGCGCACCCCTTCCCCGTTCCACATCCCATACTGCGCTTCCCTTCCCCTATCCACATCCCATACTGCGCTCCCCTTCCCCTATAGACATCCCATACTGCGCACCCCTTCCGCTTCCACATCCCATACTGCGCTTCCTTTCCCCTATCCACATCCCTTACTGCTCTCCCCTTCCCCTATCCACATCCCATACTGCGCACCCATTCCCCTTTCCACATCCCATACTGCGCTTCCCTTCCCCTATCCACATCCCATACTGCGCTTCCCTTCCCATAACCACATCCCATACAGCACACCCCTTCCCCTTTCCACATCTCATACTGCGCTTCCCTTCGCCTATCCACATCCCATTCTGCGCACCCCTTCTCCTATTCACATCTTATACTGCGCTCCCCTTCCCCTATCCACATCCCATACAGCGCACCCCTTCCCCTTTCCACATCCCATACTGCGCTTCCCTTCCCCTATCCACATCCCATACTGCACTTCCCGTCCCATAACCACATCCCATACTGCAAGCCCCTTCCCCTTTCCACATCCCATACTGCGCTCCCCTTCCCCTATCCACATCCAATACTGCGCACCCCTTCCCCTATCCACATGACATTCTGCAAGCCCCTTCCCCTATCCCACACACCGCGCTCCCTTACCCCTATCCCACATTGCAATCCCCTTCCATAATCCACATGCCTACTGCGCTCCCCTTCTCCTATCCACATCCCATACTGCTTTCCCCTTCCCCTATCCACATCCCAAACTGCAAGCCCCTTCCCCTATCCCACACTGCAATCCCCTTCCCCTATCCCACACACTGTGCTCCCTTACCCCTATCCCACACTGCGCTCCCCTTCCCCTATCCACATCCCATTCTGCGCTCAACTTCCCCTTTCCACATCCCGTATTGCGCTCCCCTTCAACTATCCACATCCCTTACTGCGCATCCCTTCCTCTATCCACATCCCGTACTGCGCTACCCTTCCTCCATCCACATCCCGTACTGCGCTCCCCTTCCTCAATCCACATCCCGTACTGCGCTCCCCTTCCTCCATCCACATCCCATACTGTGCACCCTTTCCCCTATCCACATCCCATACTGCGCTCCCCTTCCCCTATCCACATCCCATACTGCGCACCCCTTCCCCTTTCCACATCCCATACTGCGCTTCCCTTCCCCATCCACATCCCATACTGCGCTCCCCTTCCCCTATCCACATCCCATACTGCTCTCCCCTTCCCCTATACACATCCCATACTGCTCTCCCCTTCCCCTTTCCACATCCCATACTGCGCTTCCCTTCCCATAACCATATCCCATACTGCGCAACCCTTCCCCTTTCCACATCCCATACTGCGCTCCCCTTTCCCTATCCACATCCCATACTGCGCACCCCTTCTCCTATTCACAACTTATACTGCGCTCCCCTTCCCCTATCCACATCCCATACTGCGCTTCCCTTCCCCTATCCACATCCCATACTGCACTTCCCGTCCCATAACCACATCCCATACTGCAAGCCCCTTCCCCTTTCCACATCCCATACTGCGCTCCCCTTCCCCTATCCACATCCAATACTGCGCACCCCTTCCCCTATCCACATGACATTCTGCAAGCCCCTTCCCCTATCCCACACACCGCGCTCCCTTACCCCTATCCCACATTGCAATCCCCTTCCATAATCCACATCCCTACTGCGCTCCCCTTCTCCTATCCACATCCCATACTGCTTTCCCCTTCCCCTATCCACATCCCAAACTGCAAGCCCCTTCCCCTATCCCACACTGCAATCCCCTTCCCCTATCCCACACACTGTGCTCCCTTACCCCTATCCCACACTGCGCTCCCCTTCCCCTATCCACATCCCATTCTGCGCTCCCCTTCCCCTTTCCACATCCCGTATTGCGCTCCCCTTCAACTATCCACATCCCTTACTGCGCATCCCTTCCTCTATCCACATCCCGTACTGCGCTACCCTTCCTCCATCCACATCCCGTACTGCGCTCCCCTTCCTCCATCCACATCCCGTACTGCGCTCCCCTTCCTCCATCCACATCCCATACTGTGCACCCTTTCCCCTATCCACATCCCATACTGCGCTCCCCTTCCCCTATCCACATCCCATACTGCGCACCCCTTCCCCTTTCCACATCCCATACTGCGCTTCCCTTCCCCATCCACATCCCATACTTCGCTCCCCTTCCCCTATCCACATCCCATACTGCTCTCCCCTTCCCCTATACACATCCCATACTGCTCTCCCCTTCCCCTTTCCACATCCCATACTGCGCTTCCCTTCCCATAACCATATCCCATACTGCGCAACCCTTCCCCTTTCCACATCCCATACTGCGCTCCCCTTTCCCTATCCACATCCCATACTGCGCACCCCTTCTCCTATTCACAACTTATACTGCGCTCCCCTTCCCCTATCCACATCCCATACTGTGCACCCCTTCCCCTATCCACATCCCACACAGCAATCCCCTTCCCGTATCCCACACACTGCGCTGCCTTACCCCTATCCCACATTGCAATCCCCTTCCCCTATCCACATCCCATACTGCACTCCCCTTCCCCTATCCACATCCCGTACTGCACTCCCCTTCCCTTATCCACATCCCGTACTGTAATCCCCTTCCCCTATCCACATCCCGTACTGCGCTCCCCTTCCCCTATCCACATCCCGTACTGCGCTTCCCTTCCCCTTGCCACATCCCATACTGCGCACCCCTTCCCCTTTCCACATCCCATGCTGCGCTTCCCTTCCCCTATCCACGTCCCATACTGCGCTTCCCTTCCCATAACCACATCCGATACTGCGCTTCCCTTCCCATAACCACATCCCATCGTGCGCACCCCTTCCCCTTTCCACATCCCATGCTGCGCTCCCCTTCCTCTATCCACATCCCATACTGCGCACTCCTTCCCTTATTCACATCCCATACTGTGCACCCCTTCCCCTATGCACATCCCATACTGCAAGCCCCTTCCCCTATCCCACACACTGCACTCCCTTACCCCAATCCCATACTGCACTCCTCTTCCCCTATCCACATCCCGTACTGCACTCCCCTTCCCCTATCCACATCCCATACTGCTGTCCCCTTCCCCTATACACATCCCATACTGCTCTCCCCTTCCCCTTTCCACATCCCATACTGCGCTTCCCTTCCCATAACCATATCCCATACTGCGCAACCCTTCCCCTTTCCACATCCCATACTGCGCTCCCCTTCCCCTATCCACATCCCATACTGCGCACCACTTCTCCTATTCACATCTTATACTGCGCTCCCCTTCCCCTATCCACATCCCAAACTGCGCACCCCTTCCCTTATTCACATCTTATACTGCGCACCCCTTCCCCTATCCACATCCCATACTGTGAACCCCTTCCCCTATCCACATCCCACACAGCAATCCCCTTCCCCTATCCCACACACTGCGCTCCCTTACCCCTATCCCACATTGCAATCCCCTTCCCCTATCCACATCCCATACTGCACTCCCCTTCCCCTATCCACATCCCGTACTGCACTCCCCTTCCCTTATCCACATCCCGTACTGCAATCCCCTTCCCCTATCCACATCCCGTACTGCGCTCCCCTTCCCCTATCCACATCCCGTACTGCGCTCCCCTTCCCCTATCCACATCCCGTACTGCGCTTCCCTTCCCCTTGCCACATCCCATACTGCGCACCCCTTCCCCTTTCCACATCCCATACTGTGCTCTCCTTCCCCTATCCACATCCCATACTGCGCACCTCTTCCCCTTTCCACATCCCATACTGCGCTTCCCTTCCCCTATCCACATCCCATACTGCGCTTCCCTTCCCCTATCCACATCCCATACTGCTCTCCCCTTCCCCTATCCACATCCCATACTGGGCACCCCTTCCTCTATCCACATCCCATACTGTGCAGCCTTTCCCCTATCCACATCCCATACTGCGCTCCCCTTCCCCTATCCACATCCCATACTGCGCACCCCTTCCCCTTTCCACATCCCATACTGCGCTTCCCTTCCCCATCCACACCCCATACTGCGCTCCCCTTCCCCTATCCACATCCCATACTGCTCTCCCCTTCCCCTATCCACATCCCATACTGCTCTCCCCTTCCCCTTTACACATCCCATACTGCGCTTCCCTTCCCCTATCCACATCCTATTCTGCGCTCCCCTTCCCCTATCCACATCCCATACTGCTCTCCCCTTCCCCTATCCACATCCCATATTGTGCACCCATTCCCCATCCACATCCCATACTGCGCTCCCCTTCCCCTATCCACATCCCATACTGCTCTCCCCTTCCCCTTTCCACATCCCATACTGCTCTCATCTTTCCCTATCCACATCCCATACTGTGCACCCTTTCCCCTATCCACATCCCATACTGCGCTCCCCTTCCCCTATCCACATCCCATACTGCGCACCATTTCCCCTTTACACATCCCATACTGCGCTTCCCATCCACATCCCATACTGCGCTCCCTTTCCCCTATCCACATCCCATACTGCGCTACCCTTCCCCTATCCACATCCCATACTGTGTACCCTATCCACATCCCATACTGCGCTTCCCTTCCCCTATCCACATCCCATACTGCGCTTCCTTTACTCTATCCACATCCCATACTGCGCACCCCTTCACTTATCCACATCCCTTACTGCGCACCCCTTCCCCTATCCACATCCCATACTGCGCACCCCTTCCTCTTTCCACATCCCATACTGCGCTTCCTTTCCCCTATCCACATCCCATACTGCTCTCCCCTTCCCCTATCCACATCCCAAACTGCGCATCCCATCCCCTTTCCACATCCCATACTGCACTTCCCTTTCCCTATCAACATCCCATACTGCGCTTCCCTTCCCATAACCACATCCCATACTGCGCACCCTTTCCCCTTTCCACATCTCATACTGTGCTTCCCTTCCCCTATCCACATCCCATACTGCGCACCCCTTCTCCTATTCACATCTTATACTGCTCTCCCCTTCCCCTATCCACATCCCATACTGCGCACCCCTTCTTCTTTCCACATCCCATACTGTGCTTCCCTTCCCCTATCCACATCCCATTCTGCGCTTCCCTTCCCATTACCACATCCCATACTGCAAGCCCCTTCCCCTTTCCACATCCCATACTGCGCTCAACTTCCCCTATCCACATCCCATACTGCGCACCCCTTCCCTTATTCACATCTTATACTGCGCACCCCTTCCTCTATCCACATCCCATACCGTGCACCCCTTCCCGTATCCACATCCCATACTGCAAGCCCCTTCCCCTATCCCACACACTGCACTCCCTTACCCCTATACCACACTGAAATCCCCTTCCCCTATCCACATCCCATACTGCGCTTCCCTTCCCATTACCACATCCCATACTGCAAGCCCCTTCCCCTTTCCACATCCCATACTGCGCTCAACTTCCCCTATCCACATCCCATACTGCGCACCCCTTCCCCTATCCACATCTTATACTGCGCACCCCTTCCCCTATCCACATCCCATACTGTGCACCCTTTCCCCTATCCACATCCCATACTGCGCTCCCCTTCCCCTATCCACATCCCATACTGCGCACCCCTTCCCCTTTCCACATCCCATACTGCGCTTCCCTTCCCCATCCACATCCCATACTGCTCTCCCCTTCCCCTATCCACTTCCCATACTGCGCTCCCCTTCCCCTATCCACATCCCATACTGCTCTCCCCTTCCCCTATCCACATCCCATACTGCTCTCCCTTTCCCCTCTACACATCCCATACTGCGCTCCCCTTCCCCTCTACACATCCCATACTGCGCTCCCCTTCCCCTATCCACATCCCAAACTGCGCTCCCCTTCCCCTATCCACATCCCATACTGTGCATCCCTTCCCCTATCCACATCCCATACTGTGCTCCCCTTCCCCTATCCACATCCCATACTGATCTCCCCTTCCCCTTTCCACATCCCATACTGCTCTCACCTTCTCCTATCCACATCCCATACTGTGCACCCTTTCCCCTATCCACATCCCATACTGCGCTCCCCCTCCCCTATCCACATCCCATACTGTGCACCCCTTCCCCTTTCCACATCCCATTCTGCGCTTCCCATCCACATCCCATACTGCGCTCCCCTTCCCCTATCCACATCCCATACTGCGCTACCCTTCCCCTATCTACACCCCATACTGTGCACCCTATCCACATCCAATACTGCGCTTCCCTTCCCCTATCCACATCCCATACTGCGCTTCCTTTACTCTATCCACATCCCATACTGCGCACCTCTTCACTTATCCACATCCCATACTGCGCACCCCTTCCCCTATCCACATCCCATACTGCACACCCCTTCCGCTTTCCACATCCCATACTGCGCTTCCTTTCCCCTATCCACATCCCATACTGCTCTCCCCTTCCCCTATCCACATCCCATACTGCGCACCCCCTTCCCCTTTCCACATCCCATACTACGCTTCCCTTCCCCTATCCACATCCCATACTGCGCTTCCCTTCCCATAACCACATCCCATACTGCGCACCCCTTCCCCTTTCCACATCTCATACTGTGCTTCCCTTCCCCTATTCACATCTTATACTGCGCTCCCCTTCCCCTATCCACATCCCATACTGTGCACCCCTTCCCCTTTCCACATCCCATAGTGCGCTTCCCTTCCCCTATCCACATCCCATACTGCGCTTCCCTTCCCATAACCACATCCCATACTGCAAGCCCCTTCCCCTTTCCACATCCCATACTGCGCTCCCCTTCCCCTATCCACATCCCATACTGCGCACCCCTTCCCTTATTCACATCTTATACCGTGCACCCCTTCCCCTATCCACATCCCATACCGTGCACCCCATCCCCTTTCCACATCCCATACTGCGCTCCTCTTCCCCTATCCACATCCCATACTGCGCACCCCTTCCCCTTTCCACATCCCATACTGCGCTTCCCTTCCCCATCCACATCCCATACTGCTCTCACCTTCCCCTATCCACATCCCATACTGCGCTCCCCTTCCCCTATTCACATCCCATAAAGCTCTCCCCTTCCCCTTTACACATCCCATATTGCGCTTCCCTTCCCCTATCCACATCCTGTTCTGTGCTCCCCTTCCCTTATTCACATCTTATACAGCGCACCCCTTCCCCTATCCACATCCCATACTGTGCACCCCTTCCCCTATCCACATCCCATACTGCCAGCCCCTTCCCCTATCCCACACACTGCGCTCCCTTACCCCAATTCCACACTGCGCTTCCCTTCCCCTATCCACATCCCATACTGCACTCCCCTTCCCCTATCCACATCCCGTACTGCACTACCCTTCCCCTATCCACATCCCATACTGCTCTCCCCTTCCCCTATCCACATCCCATACTGCGCACCCCTTCCCCTTACCACATCCCATACTGCGCTCCCCTTCCCCTATCCACATCCCATACTGCGCACCCCTATCCACATCTTATACTGCGCACCCCTTCCCCTATCCACATCCCGTACTGCGCTCCCCTTCCCCTATCCACATCCCGTACTGCGCTTCCCTTCCCCTTGCCACATCCCATACCGCGCACCCCTTCCCCTTTCCACATCCCATACCGTGCTCCCCTTCCCCTATCCACAACCCATTCTGCGCACCCCTTCCCCTTTCCACATCCCATACTGCGCTTCCCTTCCCCTATCCACATCCCATACTGCGCTTCCCTTCCCCTATCCACATCCCATACTGCTCTCCCCTTCCCCTATCCACATCCCATACTGCGCACCCCTTCCCCTATCCACATCTTATACTGCGCACTCCTTCCCCTATCCACATCCCATACTGTGCACCCTTTCCCCTATCCACATCCCATACTGCGATCCCCTTCCCCTATCCACATCCCATACTGCGCACCCCTTCCCCTTTCCACATCCCATACTGCGCTTCCCTTCCCCATCCACATCCCATTCTGCTCTCCCCTTCCCCTATCCATATCCCATACTGCGCTCCCCTTCCCCTATCCACATCCCATACTGCTCTCCCCTTCCCCTATCCACATCCCATACTGCTCTCCCCTTCCCCTCTACACATCCCATACTGCGCTCCCCTTCCCCTCTACACATCCCATACTGCGCTCCCCTTCCCCTATCCACATCCCATACTGCGCTCCCCTTCCCCTATCCACATCCCATACTGTGCACCCCTTCCCCTATCCACATCCCATACTGTGCTCCCCTTCCCCTATCCACATCCCATACTGATCTCCCCTTCCCCTTTCCACATCCCATACTGCTCTCACCTTCTCCTATCCACATCCCATACTGTGCACCCTTTCCCCTATCCACATCCCATACTGCGCTCCCCATCCCCTATCCACATCCCATACTGTGCACCCCTTCCCCTTTCCACATCCCATACTGCGCTTCCCATCCACATCCCATACTGCGCTCCCCTTCCCCTATCCACATCCCATACTGCGCTACCCTTCCCCTATCTACACCCCATACTGTGCACCCTATCCACATCCCATACTGTGCTTCCCTTCCCCTATCCACATCCCATACTGCGCTTCCTTTACTCTATCCACATCCCATACTGCGCACTCCTTCACTTATCCAGATCCCATACTGCGCACCCCTTCCCCTATCCACATCCCATACTGCGCACCCCTTCCGCTTTCCACATCCCATTCTGCGCTTCCTTTCCCCTATCCACATCCCATACTGCTCTCCCCTTCCCCTATCCACATCCCATACTGCGCACCCCTTCCCCTTTCCACATCCCATACTACGCTTACCTTCCCCTATCCACATCCCATACTGCGCTTCCCTTCCCATAACCACATCCCATACTGCGCACCCCTTCCCCTTTCCACATCTCATACTGTGCTTCCCTTCCCCTATCCACATCCCATACAGCGCACCCCTTCTCCTATTCACATCTTATACTGCGCTCCCCTTCCCCTATCCACATCCAATACTGCGCACCCCTTCCCCTTTCCACATCCCATAGTGCGCTTCCCTTCCCCTATCCACATCCCATACTGCGCTTCCCTTCCCTTAACCACATCCCATACTGCAAGCCCCTTCCCCTTTCCACATCCCATACTGCGCTCCCCTTCCCCTATCCACATCCCATACTGCGCACCCCTTCCCTTATTCACATCTTATACCGCGCACCCCTTCCCCTATCCACATCCCATACCGTGCACCCCATCCCCTTTCCACATCCCATACTGCGCTCCCCTTCCCCTATCCACATCCCATACTGCGCAACCCTTCCCCTTTCCACATCCCATACTGCGCTTCCCTTCCCCATCCACATCCCATACTGCTCTCACCTTCGCCTATCCACATCCCATACTGCGCTCCCCTTCCCCTATCCACATCCCATACTGCTCTCCCCTTCCCCTTTACACATCCCATATTGCGCTTCCCTTCCCCTATCCACATACTATTCTGTGCTCCCCTTCCCCTATCCACATTCCATACTGCGCTCCCCATCCCCTATCCACATCCCATATTGTGCACCCCTTCCCCTATCCACATCCCATACTGCGCTCCCCTTCCCCTATCCACATCCCATACTGCTCTCCCCTTCCCCTTTCCACATCCCATACTGCTCTCACCTTCTCCTATCCACATCCCATACTGTGCACCCTTTCCCCTATCCACATCCCATACTGCGCTCCCCTTCCCCTATCCACATCCCATACTGCGCACCCCTTCCCCTTTCCACATCCCATACTGCGCTTCCCATCCACATCCCATACTGCGCTCCCCTTCCCCTATCCACATCCCATACTGTGCTACCCTTCCCCTATCCACATCCCATACTGCGCTCCCCTTCCCCTATCCACATCCCATACTGCGCACCCCTTCCCCTTTCCACATCCCATACTGCGCTTCCCTTCCCCATCCACATCCCATACTGCTCTCCCCTTCCCCTATCCACTTCCCATACTGCGCTCCTCTTCCCCTATCCACATCCCATTCTGCTCTCCCCTTCCCCTATCCACATCCCATACTGCTCTCCCCTTCCCCTCTACACATCCCATACTGCGCTCCCCTTCCCCTCTACACATCCCATACTGCGCTCCCCTTCCTCTATCCACATCCCATACTGCGCTCCCCTTCCCCTATCCACATCCCATACTGTGCACCCCTTCCCCTATCCACATCCCATACTGTGCTCCCCTTCCCCTATCCACATCCCATACTGATCTCCCCTTCCCCTTTCCACATCCCATACTGCTCTCACCTTCTCCTATCCACATCCCATACTGTGCACCCTTTCCCCTATCCACATCCCAGACTGCGCTCCCCCTCCCCTATCCACATCCCATACTGTGCACCCCTTCCCCTTTCCACATACCATTCTGCGCTTCCCATCCACATCCCATACTGCGCTCCCCTTCCCCTATCCACATCCCATACTGCGCTACCCTTCCCCTATCTACACCCCATACTGTGCACCCTATCCACATCCCATACTGCGCTTCCCTTCCCCTATCCACATCCCATACTGCGCTTCCTTTACTCTATCCACATCCCATACTGCGCACCCCTTCACTTATCCACATCCCATACTGCGCACCCCTTCCCCTATCCACATCCCATACTGCACACCCCTTCCGCTTTCCACATCCCATACTGCGCTTCCTTTCCCCTATCCATATCCCATACTGCTCTCCCCTTCCCCTATCCACATCCCATACTGCGCACCCCTTCCCCTTTCCACATCCCATACTACGCTTCCCTTCCCCTATCCACATCCCATACTGCGCTTCCCTTCCCATAACCACATCCCATACTGCGCACCCCTTCCCCTTTCCACATCTCATACTGTGCTTCCCTTCCCCTATTCACATCTTATACTGCGCTCCCCTTCCCCTATCCACATCCCATACTGTGCACCCCTTCCCCTTTCCACATCCCATAGTGCGCTTCCCTTCCCCTATCCACATCCCATACTGTGCTTCCCTTCCCATAACCACATCCCATACTGCAAGCCCCTTCCCCTTTCCACATCCCATACTGCGCTCCCCTTCCCCTATCCACATCCCATACTGCGCACCCCTTCCCTTATTCACATCTTATACCGCGCACCCCTTCCCCTATCCACATCCCATACCGTGCACCCCATCCCCTTTCCACATCCCATACTGCGCTCCCCTTCCCCTATCCACATCCCATACTGCGCACCCCTTCCCCTTTCCACATCCCATACTGCGCTTCCCTTCCCCATCCACATCCCATACTGCTCTCACCTTCCCCTATCCACATCCCATACTGCGCTCGCCTTCCCCTATCCACAGCCCATACTGCTCTCCCCTTCCCCTTTACACATCCCATATTGCGCTTCCCTTCCCCTATCCACATCCTATTCTGTGCTCCCCTTCCCTTATTCACATCTTATACAGCGCACCCCTTCCCCTATCCACATCCCATACTGTGCACCCCTTCCCCTATCCACATCCCATACTGCCAGCCCCTTCCCCTATCCCACACACTGCGCTCCCTTACCCCAATTCCACACTGCGCTTCCCTTCCCCTATCCACATCCCATACTGCACTCCCCTTCCCCTATCCACATCCCGTACTGCACTACCCTTCCCCTATCCACATCCCATACTGCTCTCCCCTTCCCCATCCACATCCCATACTGCGCACCCCTTCCCCTTACCACATCCCATACTGCGCTCCCCTTCCCCTATCCACATCCCATACTGCGCACCCCTATCCACATCTTATACTGCGCACCCCTTCCCCTATCCACATCCCGTACTGCGCTCCCCTTCCCCTATCCACATCCCGTACTGCGCTTCCCTTCCCCTTGCCACATCCCATACCGCGCACCCCTTCCCCTTTCCACATCCCATACCGCGCTCCCCTTCCCCTATCCACAACCCATTCTGCGCACCCCTTCCCCTTTCCACATCCCATACTGCGCTTCCCTTCCCCTATCCACATCCCATACTGCGCTTCCCTTCCCCTATCCACATCCCATACTGCTCTCCCCTTCCCCTATCCACATCCCATACTGCGCACCCCTTCCCCTATCCACATCTTATACTGCGCACTCCTTCCCCTATCCACATCCCATTCTGTGCACCCTTTCCCCTATCCACATCCCATACTGCGCTCCCCTTCCCCTATCCACATCCCATACTGCGCACCCCTTCCCCTTTCCACATCCCATACTGCGCTTCCCTTCCCCATCCACATCCCATACTGCTCTCCCCTTCCCCTATCCATATCCCATACTGCGCTCCCCTTCCCCTATCCACATCCCATACTGCTCTCCCCTTCCCCTATCCACATCCCATACTGCTCTCCCCTTCCCCTCTACACATCCCATACTGCGCTCCCCTTCCCCTCTACACATCCCATACTGCGCTCCCCTTCCCCTATCCACATCCCATACTGCGCTCCCCTTCCCCTATCCACATCCCATACTGTGCACCCCTTCCCCTATCCACATCCCATACTGTGCTCCCCTTCCCCTATCCACATCCCATACTGATCTCCCCTTCCCCTTTCCACATCCCATACTGCTCTCACCTTCTCCTATCCACATCCCATACTGTGCACCCTTTCCCCTATCCACATCCCATACTGCGCTCCCCATCCCCTATCCACATCCCATACTGTGCACCCCTTCCCCTTTCCACATCCCATACTGTGCTTCCCATCCACATCCCATACTGCGCTCCCCTTCCCCTATCCACTTCCCATACTGCGCTACCCTTCCCCTATCTACACCCCATACTGTGCACCCTATCCACATCCCATACTGTGCTTCCCTTCCCCTATCCACATCCCATACTGCGCTTCCTTTACTCTATCCACATCCCATACTGCGCACCCCTTCACTTATCCAGATCCCATACTGCGCACCCCTTCCCCTATCCACATCCCATACTGCACACCCCTTCCGCTTTCCACATCCCATTCTGCGCTTCCTTTCCCCTATCCACATCCCATACTGCTCTCCCCTTCCCCTATCCACATCCCATACTGCGCACCCCTTCCCCTTTACACATCCCATACTACGCTTACCTTCCCCTATCCACATCCCATACTGCGCTTCCCTTCCCATAACCACATCCCATACTGCGCACCCCTTCCCCTTTCCACATCTCATACTGTGTTTCCCTTCCCCTATCCACATCCCATACTGCGCACCCCTTCTCCTATTCACATCTTATACTGCGCTCCCCTTCCCCTATCCACATCCCATACTGCGCACCCCTTCCCCTTTCCACATCCCATAGTGCGCTTCCCTTCCCCTATCCACATCCCATACTGCGCTTCCCTTCCCATAACCACATCCCATACTGCAAGCCCCTTCCCCTTTCCACATCCCATACTGCGCTCCCCTTCCCCTATCCACATCCCATACTGCGCACCCCTTCCCTTATTCACATCTTATACCGCGCACCCCTTCCCCTATCCACATCCCATACCGTGCACCCCATCCCCTTTCCACATCCCATACTGCGCTCCCCTTCCCCTATCCACATCCCATACTGCGCACACCTTCCCCTTTCCACATCCCATACTGCGCTTCCCTTCCCCATCCACATCCCATACTGCTCTCACCTTCGCCTATCCACATCCCATACTGCGCTCCCCTTCCCCTATCCACATCCCATACTGCTCTCCCCTTCCCCTTTACACATCCCATATTGCGCTTCCCTTCCCCTATCCACATACTATTCTGTGCTCCCCTTCCCCTATCCACATTCCATACTGCGCTCCCCATCCCCTATCCACATTCCATATTGTGCACCCCTTCCCCTATCCACATCCCATACTGCGCTCCCCTTCCCCTATCCACATCCCATACTGCTCTCCCCTTCCCCTTTCCACATCCCATACTGCTCTCACCTTCTCCTATCCACATCCCATACTGTGCACCCTTTCCCCTATCCACATCCCATACTGCGCTCCCCTTCCCCTATCCACATCCCATACTGCGCACCCCTTCCCCTTTCCACATCCCATACTGCGCTTCCCATCCACATCCCATACTGCGCTCCCCTTCCCCTATCCACATCCCATACTGCGCTACCCTTCCCCTATCCACATCCCATACTGTGCACCCTATCCACATCCCATACTGCGCTTCCCTTCCCCTATCCACATCCCATACTGCGCTTCCTTTACTCTATCCACATCCCATACTGCGCACCCCTTCACTTATCCACATCCCATACTGCGCACCCCTTCCCCTATCCACATCCCATACTGCGCACCCCTTCCCCTATCCACATCCCATACTGCGCACCCCTTCCCTTATCCACATCCCATACTGCGCTTCCCTTCCCCTATCCACATCCCATACTGCGCTTCCCTTCCCATAACCACATCCCATACTGCGCTTCCCTTCCCAAAACCACATCCCATACTGCAAGCCCCTTCCTCTTTCCACATCCCATACTGCGCTCCCCTTCCCCTATCCACATCCCATACTGCGCACCCCTTCCCTTATTCACATCTTATACCGCGCACCCCTTCCCCTATCCCACACACTGCGCTCCCTTACCCCTATACCACACTGCAATCCCCTTCCCCTATCCACATCCCATACTGCGCTCCCCTTCCCCTATCCACATCCCATACTGTTCTCCCCTTCCCCTATCCACATCCCATACTGCAAGCCCCTACCCCTATCCCACACTGCAATCCCCTTCCCCTATCCCACACACTGCACTCCCTTAGCACTATCCCATACTACTCTCCCCTTCCGCTTTCCACATCCCATACTGCTCTCCCCTTCCCCTATCCACATCCCATACTGTGCACCCTTTCCCCTATCCACATCCCATACTGCGCTCCCCTTCCCCTATCCACATCCCATACTGTGCACCCCTTCCCCTTTCCACATCCCATACTGCGCTTCCCTTCCCCATCCACATCCCAAACTGCGCTCCCCTTCCCCTATCCACATCCCATACTGCGCTACCCTTCCCCTATCCACATCCCATACTGTGCACCCTATCCACATCCCATACTGCACTCCCCTTCCCCTATCCACATCCCATACTGCGCTTCCTTTATTCCGTCCACATCCCATACTGCGCACCCCTTCACTTATGCACATCCCATACTGCGCACCCCTTCCCCTATCCACATCCCATACTGCACTCCCCTTCTCCTATCCACATCCCATACTGCGCACCCCTTCCGCTTTCCACATCCCATACTGCGCTTCCTTTCCCCTATCCACATCCCATACTGCTCTCCCCTTCCCCTATCCACATCCCATACTGCGCACCCCTTCCCCTTTCCACATCCCATACTGCGCTTCCCTTCCCCTATCCACATCCCATACTGCGCTTCCCTTCCCATAACCACATCCCATACTGCGCACCCCTTCCCCTTTCCACATCTCATACTGCGCTTCCCTTCCCCTATCAACATCCCATACTGCGCACCCCTTCTCCTATTCACATCTTATACTGCGCTCCCCTTCCCCTATCCACATCCCATACTGCACACCCCTTCCCCTTTCCACATCCCATACTGCGCTTCCCTTCCCCTATCCACATCCCATACTGCGCTTCCCTTCCCATAACCACATCCCATACTGCAAGCCCCTTCCCCTTTCCACATCCCATACTGCGCTCCCCTTCCCCTATCCACATCCCATACTGCGCACCCCTTCCCTTATTCACATCTTATACTACGCACCCCTTCCCCTATCCACATCCAATACTGTGCACCCCTTCCCCTATCCACATCCCATACTGCAAGCCCCTTCCCCTATCCCACACTACGTTCCCTTACCCCTATCCCACACTGCAATCCCCTTCCCCTATCCACATCCCATACTGCGCTCCCCTTCTCCTATCCACATCCCATTCTGCTCTCCCCTTCCCCTATCCACATCCCATACTGCAAGCCCCTTCCCCTATCCCACACTGTAATCCCCTTCCCCTATCCCACACACTGCGCTCCCTTACCCCTATCCCACACTGCGCTCCCCTTCCCCTATCCACATCCCATACTGCGCTCCCCTTCCCCTATCCACATCCCGTATTGCGCTCCCCTTCTCCTATCCACATCCCGTACTGCGCATCCCTTCCCCTATCCACATCCCGTACTGCGCTACCCTTCCTCCATCCACATCCCATACTGCGCACCCCTTCCCCTTTCCACATCCCATACTGCGCTTCCCTTCCCCTATCCACATCCTATACTGCGCTTCCCTTCCAATAACCACATCCCATACTGCGCACCCCTTCCCCTTTCCACATCTCATACTGCGCTTCCCTTCCCCTATCCACATCCCATACTGCGCACCCCTTCTCCTATTCACATCTTATTCTGCGCTCCCCTTCCCCTATCCACATCCCATACTGCACACCCCTTACCCTTTCCACTTCCCATACTGCGCTTCCCTTCCCCTATCCACATCCCATACTGCGCTTCCCTTCCCATAACCACATCCCATACTACAAGCCCCTTCCCCTTTCCACATCCAATACTGCGCTCCCCTTCCCCTATCCACATCCCATACTGCGAACCCCTTCCCTTATTCACATCTTATACTGCGCACCCCTTCCCCTATCCACATCCAATACTGTGCACCCCTTCCCCTATCCACATCCCATACTGCAAGCCCCTTCCCTTATCCCACACTGCGCTCCCTTACCCCTATCCCACACTGCAATCCCCTTCCCCTATCCACATCTCATACTGCGCTCCCCTTCTCCTATCCACATCCCATTCTGCTCTCCCCTTCCCCTATCCACATCCCATACTGCAAGCCCCTTCCACTATCCCACACTGCAATCCCCTTCCCCTATCCCACACACTGCGCTCCCTTACCCCTATCCCACACTGCGCTCCCCTTCCCCTATCCACATCCCATACTGCGCTCCCCTTCCCCTATCCACATCCCGTATTGCGCTCCCCTTCTCCTATCCACATCCCGTACTGCGCATCCCTTCCCCTATCCACATCCCGTACTGCGCTCCCCTTCCTCCAACCACATCCCGTACTGCGCTCCCCTTCCTCCATCCACATCCCGTACTGAGCTCCCCTTCCCCTATCCACATCCCGTACTGCGCTCCCCTTCCCCTATCCACATCCCATACTGCGCTCCCCTTCACCTACCCACATTCCGTACTGCGCACCCCTTCCCCTTGCCACATCCCGTACTGCGCTTCCCTTCCCCTTGCCACATCCCGTACTGCGCACCCCTTCCACTTTCCACATCTCATACTGCGCTCCCCATCCCCTACCCACATCCCATACTGCGCACCCCTTCCCCTTTCCACATCCCATACTGCGCTCCCCTTCCCCTATCGACATCCCATACTGCGCACCCCTTCCCCTATCCACATCTTATACTGCGCACCCCTTCCCCTATCCACATCCCATACTGCGCTTCCCTTCCCCTTGCCACATCCCATACTGCGCACCCCTTCCCCTTTCCACATCCCATACTGCACTCCCCTTCCCCTATCCACATCCCATACTGCGCACCCCTTCTCCTTTCCACATCCCATACTGCGCTTCCCTTCCCCTATCAACATCCCTATCCACATCCCATACTGCGCTTCCCTTCCCCTATCCACATCCCATACTGCACTCTCCTTCCCCTATCCACATCCCGTACTGCACTCCCCTTCCCCTATCCACATCCCTTACTGTAATCCGCTTCCCCTATCCACATCCCGTACTGCGCTCCCCTTCCCCTATCCACATCCCATACTGCGCTCCCCTTCCCCTATCCACATCCTGTACTGCGCTCCCCTTCCCCTACTGCACTCCCCTTCCCCTATCCACATCCCGTACTACGCACCGCTTCCCCTTTCCACATCCCATACGGCGCACCGCTTCCCCTTTCCACATCCCATACTGCGCACCCCTTCCCCTTTCCACATCCCATACTGCGCTCCACTTCCCCTATCCACATCCCATACTGCGCACCCCTTCCCCTTTCGACATCCCATACTGCGCTTCCCTTCCCCTATCCACATCCCATCCTGCGCTCCCCTTCCCCTATCCACATCCCATACTGCGCTCCCCTTCCCCTATCCACATCCCATACTGCGCTCCCCTTCCCCTATCCACATCCCATACTGCTCTCCCCTTCCCCTATCCACATCCCATACTGCGCACACCTTCCCCTATCCACATCCCATACTGCGCACCCCTTCCCCTTTCCACATCCCATACTGCGCTTCCCTTCCCCATCCACATCCCATACTGCTCTCACCTTCGCCTATCCACATCCCATACTGCGCTCCCCTTCCCCTATCCACATCCCATACTGCTCTCCCCTTCCCCTTTACACATCCCATATTGCGCTTCCCTTCCCCTATCCACATCCTATTCTGTGCTCCCCTTCCCCTATCCACATTCCATACTGCGCTCCCCATCCCCTATCCACATCCCATATTGTGCACCCCTTCCCCTATCCACATCCCATACTGCTCTCCCCTTCCCCTTTCCACATCCCATACTGCTCTCACCTTCTCCTATCCACATCCCATACTGTGCACCCTTTCCCCTATCCACATCCCATACTGCGCTCCCCTTCCCCTATCCACATCCCATACTGCGCACCCCTTCCCCTTTCCACATCCCATACTGCGCTTCCCATCCACATCCCATACTGCGCTCCCCTTCCCCTATCCACATCCCATACTGCGCTACCCTTCCCCTATCCACATCCCATACTGTGCACCCTATCCACATCCCATACTGCGCTTCCCTTCCCCTATCCACATCCCATACTGCGCTTCCTTTACTCTATCCACATCCCATACTGCGCACCCCTTCACTTATCCACATCCCATACTGCGCACCCCTTCCCCTATCCACATCCCATACTGCGCACCCCTTCCCCTATCCACATCCCATACTGCGCACCCCTTCCCTTATCCAAATCCCATACTGCGCTTCCCTTCCCCTATCCACATCCCATACTGCGCTTCCCTTCCCATAACCACATCCCATACTGCGCTTCCCTTCCCATAACCACATCCCATACTGCAAGCCCCTTCCTCTTTCCACATCCCATACTGCGCTCCCCTTCCCCTATCCACATCCCATACTGCGCACCCCTTCCCTTATTCACATCTTATACCGCGCACCCCTTCCCCTATCCACATCCCATACTGCAAGCCCCTTCCCCTATCCCACACACTGCGCTCCCTTACCCCTATACCACACTGCAATCCCCTTCCCCTATCCACATCCCATACTGCGCTCCCCTTCCCCTATCCACATCCCATACTGCTCTCCCCTTCCCCTATCCACATCCCATACTGCAAGCCCCTACCCCTATCCCACACGGCAATCCCCTTCCCCTATCCCACACACTGCACTCCCTTAGCACTATCCCATACTACTCTCCCCTTCCGCTTTCCACATCCCATACTGCTCTCCCCTTCCCCTATCCACATCCCATACTGTGCACCCTTTCCCCTATCCACATCCCATACTGCGCTCCCCTTCCCCTATCCACATCCCATACTGCGCACCCCTTCCCCTTTCCACATCCCATACTGCGCTTCCCTTCCCCATCCACATCCCAAACTGCGCTCCCCGTCCCCTATCCACATCCCATACTGCGCTACCCTTCCCCTATCCACATCCCATACTGTGCACCCTATCCACATCCCATACTGCACTCCCCTTCCCCTATCCACATCCCATACTGCGCTTCCTTTATTCTGTCCACATCCCATACTGCGCACCCCTTCACTTATGCACATCCCATACTGCGCACCCCTTCCCCTATCCACATCCCATACTGCGCTCCCCTTCTCCTATCCACATCCCATAATGCGCACCCCTTCCGCTTTCCACATCCCATACTGCGCTTCCTTTCCCCTATCCACATCCCATACTGCTCTCCCCTTCCCCTATCCACATCCCATACTGCGCACCCCTTCCCCTTTCCACATCCCATATTGCGCTTCCCTTCCCCTATCCACATCCCATACTGCGCTTCCCTTCCCATAACCACATCCCATACTGCGCACCCCTTCCCCTTTCCACATCTCATACTGCGCTTCCCTTCCCCTATCAACATCCCATACTGCGCACCCCTTCTCCTATTCACATCTTATACTGCGCTCCCCTTCCCCTATCCACATCCCATACTGCACACCCCTTCCCCTTTCCACATCCCATACTGCGCTTCCCTTCCCCTATCCACATCCCATACTGCGCTTCCCTTCCCATAACCACATCCCATACTGCGCACCCCTTGCCCTATCCACATCCAATACTGTGCACCCCTTCCCCTATCCACATCCCATACTGCAAGCCCCTTCCCCTATCCCACACTACGTTCCCTTACCCCTATCCCACACTGCAATCCCCTTCCCCTATCCACATCCCATACTGCGCTCCCCTTCTCCTATCCACATCCCATTCTGCTCTCCCCTTCCCCTATCCACATCCCATACTGCAAGCCCCTTCCCCTATCCCACACTGTAATCCCCTTCCCCTATCCCACACACTGCGCTCCCTTACCCCTATCCCACACTGCGCTCCCCATCCCCTATCCACATCCCATACTGCGCTCCCCTTCCCCTATCCACATCCCGTATTGCGCTCCCCTTCTCCTATCCACATCCCGTACTGCGCATCCCTTCCCCTATCCACATCCCGTACTGCGCTACCCTTCCTCCATCCACATCCCATACTGCGCACCCCTTCCCCTTTCCACATCCCATACTGCACTTCCCTTCCCCTATCCACATCCTATACTGCGCTTCCCTTCCCATAACCACATCCCATACTGCGCACCCCTTCCCCTTTCCACACCTCATACTGCGCTTCCCTTCCCCTATCCACATCCCATACTGCGCACCCCTTCTCCTATTCACATCTTATTCTGCGCTCCCCTTCCCCTATCCACATCCCATACTGCGCTTCCCTTCCCATAACCACATCCCATACTACAAGCCCCTTCCCCTTTCCACATCCAATACTGCGCTCCCCATCCCCTATCCACATCCCATACTGCGCACCCCTTACCCTATCCACATCCAATACTGTGCACCCCTTCCTCTATCCACATCCCATACTGCAAGCCCCTTCCCTTATCCCACACTGCGCTCCCTTACCCCTATCCCACACTGCAATCCCCTTCCCCTATCCACATCTCATACTGCGCTCCCCTTCTCCTATCCACATCCCATTCTGCTCTCCCCTTCCCCTATCCACATCCCATACTGCAAGCCCCTTCCCCTATCCCACACTGCAATCCCCTTCCCCTATCCCACACACTGCGCTCCCTTACCCCTATCCCACACTGCGCTCCCCTTCCCCTATCCACATCCCATACTGCGCTCCCCTTCCCCTATCCACATCCCGTATTGCGCTCCCCTTCTCCTATCCACATCCCGTACTGCGCATCCCTTCCCCTATCCACATCCCGTACTGCGCTCCCCTTCCTCCAACCACATCCCGTACTGCGCTCCCCTTCCTCCATCCACATCCCGTACTGCGCTCCCCTTCCCCTATCCACATCCCGTACTGCGCTCCCCTTCCCCTATCCACATCCCATACTGCTCTCCCCTTCCCCTATCCACATCCCATACTGCCCACCCCTTCCCCTATCCACATCCCATACTGCCCACCCCTTCCCCTATCCACATCCCATACTGCGCTCCCCTTCCCCTATCCACATCCCATTCTGCGCTCCCCTTCCCCTATCCACATCCCATACTGCGCTCCCCTTCCACTATCCACATCCCATACTTCGCACCCCTTCCCCTATCCACATCCCATACTGCGCACCCCTTCCCCTATCCACATCCCTTACTGCGCACCCCTTCCCCTATCCACATCCCATACTGCGCACCCTTTCCCCTATCCACATCCCATACTGCGCACCCCTTCCCCTATCCACATCCCATACAGCGCATCCCTTCCCCTATCCACATCCCGTACTGCGCTACCCTGCCTCATATCCATATCCCGTACTGCGCTCCCCTTCCTCCACCCACATCCCGTACTGCGCTCCCCTTCCTCCACCCACATCCCGTACTGCGCTCCACTTCCTCCACCCACATCCCGTACTGCGCTCCCCTTCCCCTATCCACATCCCGTACTGCGCTCCCCTTCCCCTATCCACATCCCGTACTGCGCTCCCCTTCCTCAACCCACATCCCGTACTGCGCTCCCCTTCCTCCATCCTCATCCCGTACTGTGCTCCCCTTCTCCCATCCACATCCCGCACTGCGCTCCCTTTCCTCCACCCACATCCCGTAACGCGCTCCACTTCTCCCATCCACATCCCGTACTGCTCTCCAATCCTTCCCCCTTGTGTTCCACTGCCCTGTCCCTCCTCCTAATCCCACAGCTCATAGGAACATCCCATACTGCTTCCCTTCCCCTATCCACATCCCATACTACGCTTCCCTTGCCCTATCCACATCCCATACTGCGCTCCCATTCCCCTATCCACATCCCATACTGCGCTCCCCTTCCCCTATCCACATCCCATACTGCGCTCCCCTTCCCTTATCCACATCCCATACTGCGCACCCTTTCCCCTATCCACATCCCATACTGCGCACCCCTTCCCCTATCCACATCCCATACAGCGCACCCCTTCCCCTTTCCACAACCCATACTGCGCATCCCTTCCCCTATCCACATCCCATACTGCGCTCCCCTTCCCCTATCCACATCCCATACTGCGCTCCCCATCCCCTATCCACATCCCATACTGCGCTCCCCTTCCCCTATCCACATCCCATACTGCTCTCCCCTTCCCCTATCCACATCCCATACTGCCCACCCCTTCCCCTATCCACATCCCATACTGCCCACCCCTTCCCCTATCCACATCCCATACTGCGCTCCCCTTCCCCTATCCACATCCCATTCTGCGCTCCCCTTCCCCTATCCACATCCCATACTGCGCTCCCCTTCCACTATCCACATCCCATACTTCGCACCCCTTCCCCTATCCACATCCCATACTGCGCACCCCTTCCCCTATCCACATCCCTTACTGCGCACCCCTTCCCCTATCCACATCCCGTACTGCGCTCCCCTTCCCCTATCCACATCCCGTACTGCTCTCCCCTTCCCCTATCCACATCCCGTACTGCGCACCCCTTCCCCTATCCACATCCTGTACTGCGCTCCTCTTCCCCTATGCACATGCCGTACTGCGCACCCCTAACCACATCCCATACTGCGCTCCCCTTCTCCTATCCACATCCCGTACTGCGCATCCCTTCCCCTATCCACATCCCGTACTGCGCTACCCTGCCTCCTATCCATATCCCGTACTGCGCTCCCCTTCCTCCACCCACATCCCGTACTGCGCTCCCCTTCCTCCACCCACATCCCGTACTGCGCTCCACTTCCTCCACCCACATCCCGTACTGCGCTCCCCTTCCCCTATCCACATCCCGTACTGCGCTCCCCTTCCCCTATCCACATCCCGTACTGCGCTCCCCTTCCTCAACCCACATCCCGTACTGCGCTCCCCTTCCTCCATCCTCATCCCGTACTGTGCTCCCCTTCTCCCATCCACATCCCGCACTGCGCTCCCTTTCCTCCACCCACATCCCGTAACGCGCTCCACTTCTCCCATCCACATCCCGTACTGCTCTCCAATCCTTCCCCCTTGTGTTCCACTGCCCTGTCCCTCCTCCTAATCCCACAGCTCATAGGAACCACACCCCCACAAACAGCCACCGCCCCCCCCTCTCCTTGGGGTACTCCCACTTACCTTAAATAAAATGTTGCCAGCTGGAAAGTTAAAGTTGCCCTGGGATGCTGCAGTGCTGGCTGCTGCTGAGCGGTACTGGTGGAGACGCTGGCTGAGTGAGCAACAGCACTGAGGTTGGGGCAGAGCTGCATGATGACTTCTCGGATCTCTCTCAGCCAGTGATCCGAAGAGTAGGTTCAGACTCCTCGAACCACTGGCTGAAATATAAAAGGAGTCATCAGGTAGCTAAGGCCCCACTGCAGTGCTCAGCATCTCCAGGTCCCGGCGTCACCCAGGACTGGCCCTGTATGTCTAGGACTTAAATCAGCATGTTGCCCACTGGTTCAGCCTGCCCCTGGGTGCCGGATACAATACAGCGGTTCCCTGATGAATCGCTGCCTGCATTGCTGCTGCAGTGATCAACAGGGGCTCTGTACATGTATGCACCGTGCTGATCACTGCAGCAGCAGCACAGGCAGCGGTTACACTCCGGGGCCCCTTAGGATTTTGGGGCCCAGTACAGGTGTGCCCTTAGGCCCCACCTGTTGCTGGGCCTTTGCTAAACTCTCACATCTTCCAGTGGCAAACGCAGGATTTCTAGAGGGGGGTTTCCAAATGCTTGATTTTATAGCGAGTGTGGCCAGTCCATGAAGAGGGTAGAATTAGCACTTAACCAGCTTTAATAAGCGTCATACAAAGTCCACATCCACATCCATACTGCTCTCCCCTTCCCCTATCCACATCCCATACTGCGCACCCCTTCCCCTATCCACATCCCATACTGCGCTCCCCTTCCCCTATCCACATCCCATACTGCGCTCCCCTTCCCCTATCCACATCCCATACTTCGCACCCCTTCCCCTATTCACATCCCATACTGCGCTCCCCTTCCCCTATCCACATCCCATACTTCGCACCCCTTCCCCTATCCACGTCCCGTACCGCGCTCCCCTTCCACTATCCACATCCCGTACTGCGCTCCCCTTCCCCTATCCACATCCCATACTGCTCTCCCCTTCCCCTATCCACATCCCGTACTGCGCTCCCCTTCCCCTATCCACATCCCGTACTGCGCTCCCCTTCCCCTATCCACATCCCGTACTGCGCTCCCCTTCCCCTATCCACATCCCGTACTGCGCTACCCTGCCTCATATTCATATCCCGTACTGCGCTCCCCTTCCTCCACCCACATCCCGTACTGCGCTCCACTTCCTCCACCCACATCCCGTACTGCGCTCCCCTTCCCCTATCCACATCCCGTACTGCGCTCCCCTTCCCCTATCCACATCCCGTACTGCGCTCCCCTTCCTCAACCCACATCCCGTACTGCGCTCCCCTTCCTCCATCCTCATCCCGTACTGTGCTCCCCTTCTCCCATCCACATCCCGCACTGCGCTCCCTTTCCTCCACCCACATCCCGTAACGCGCTCCACTTCTCCCATCCACATCCCGTACTGCTCTCCAATCCTTCCCCCTTGTGTTCCACTGCCCTGTCCCTCCTCCTAATCCCACAGCTCATAGGAACATCCCATACTGCTTCCCTTCCCCTATCCACATCCCATACTACGCTTCCCTTGCCCTATCCACATCCCATACTGCGCTCCCATTCCCCTATCCACATCCCATACTGCGCTCCCCTTCCCCTATCCACATCCCATACTGCGCTCCCCTTCCCTTATCCACATCCCATACTGCGCACCCTTTCCCCTATCCACATCCCATACTGCGCACCCCTTCCCCTATCCACATCCCATACAGCGCACCCCTTCCCCTTTCCACAACCCATACTGCGCATCCCTTCCCCTATCCACATCCCATACTGCGCTCCCCTTCCCCTATCCACATCCCATACTGCGCTCCCCATCCCCTATCCACATCCCATACTGCGCTCCCCTTCCCCTATCCACATCCCATACTGCTCTCCCCTTCCCCTATCCACATCCCATACTGCCCACCTCTTCCCCTATCCACATCCCATACTGCCCACCCCTTCCCCTATCCACATCCCATACTGCGCTCCCCTTCCCCTATCCACATCCCATTCTGCGCTCCCCTTCCCCTATCCACATCCCATACTGCGCTCCCCTTCCACTATCCACATCCCATACTTCGCACCCCTTCCCCTATCCACATCCCATACTGCGCACCCCTTCCCCTATCCACATCCCTTACTGCGCACCCCTTCCCCTATCCACATCCCGTACTGCGCTCCCCTTCCCCTATCCACATCCCGTACTGCTCTCCCCTTCCCCTATCCACATCCCGTACTGCGCACCCCTTCCCCTATCCACATCCCGTACTGCGCTCCTCTTCCCCTATCCACATCCTGTACTGCGCTCCTCTTCCCCTATGCACATGCCGTACTGCGCACCCCTAACCACATCCCATACTGCGCTCCCCTTCTCCTATCCACATCCCGTACTGCGCATCCCTTCCCCTATCCACATCCCGTACTGCGCTACCCTGCCTCCTATCCATATCCCGTACTGCGCTCCCCTTCCTCCACCCACATCCCGTACTGCGCTCCCCTTCCTCCACCCACATCCCGTACTGCGCTCCACTTCCTCCACCCACATCCCGTACTGCGCTCCCCTTCCCCTATCCACATCCCGTACTGCGCTCCCCTTCCCCTATCCACATCCCGTACTGCGCTCCCCTTCCTCAACCCACATCCCGTACTGCGCTCCCCTTCCTCCATCCTCATCCCGTACTGTGCTCCCCTTCTCCCATCCACATCCCGCACTGCGCTCCCTTTCCTCCACCCACATCCCGTAACGCGCTCCACTTCTCCCATCCACATCCCGTACTGCTCTCCAATCCTTCCCCCTTGTGTTCCACTGCCCTGTCCCTCCTCCTAATCCCACAGCTCATAGGAACCACACCCCCACAAACAGCCACCGCCCCCCCCTCTCCTTGGGGTACTCCCACTTACCTTAAATAAAATGTTGCCAGCTGGAAAGTTAAAGTTGCCCTGGGATGCTGCAGTGCTGGCTGCTGCTGAGCGGTACTGGTGGAGACGCTGGCTGAGTGAGCAACAGCACTGAGGTTGGGGCAGAGCTGCATGATGACTTCTCGGATCTCTCTCAGCCAGTGATCCGAAGAGTAGGTTCAGACTCCTCGAACCACTGGCTGAAATATAAAAGGAGTCATCAGGTAGCTAAGGCCCCACTGCAGTGCTCAGCATCTCCAGGTCCCGGCGTCACCCAGGACTGGCCCTGTATGTCTAGGACTTAAATCAGCATGTTGCCCACTGGTTCAGCCTGCCCCTGGGTGCCGGATACAATACAGCGGTTCCCTGATGAATCGCTGCCTGCATTGCTGCTGCAGTGATCAACAGCGGCTCTGTACATGTATGCACCGTGCTGATCACTGCAGCAGCAGCACAGGCAGCGGTTACACTCCGGGGCCCCTTAGGATTTTGGGGCCCAGTACAGGTGTGCCCTTAGGCCCCACCTGTTGCTGGGCCTTTGCTAAACTCTCACATCTTCCAGTGGCAAACGCAGGATTTCTAGAGGGGGGTTTCCAAATGCTTGATTTTATAGCGAGTGTGGCCAGTCCATGAAGAGGGTAGAATTAGCACTTAACCAGCTTTAATAAGCGTCATACAAAGTCCACATCCACATCCATACTGCTCTCCCCTTCCCCTATCCACATCCCATACTGCGCACCCCTTCCCCTATCCACATCCCATACTGCGCTCCCCTTCCCCTATCCACATCCCATACTGCGCTCCCCTTCCCCTATCCACATCCCATACTTCGCACCCCTTCCCCTATTCACATCCCATACTGCGCTCCCCTTCCCCTATCCACATCCCATACTTCGCACCCCTTCCCCTATCCACGTCCCGTACCGCGCTCCCCTTCCACTATCCACATCCCGTACTGCGCTCCCCTTCCCCTATCCACATCCCATACTGCTCTCCCCTTCCCCTATCCACATCCCGTACTGCGCTCCCCTTCCCCTATCCACATCCCGTACTGCGCTCCCCTTCCCCTATCCACATCCCGTACTGCGCTCCCCTTCCCCTATCCACATCCCGTACTGCGCTACCCTGCCTCATATCCATATCCCGTACTGCGCTCCCCTTCCTCCACCCACATCCCGTACTGCGCTCCCCTTCCTCCACCCACATCCCGTACTGCGCTCCACTTCCTCCACCCACATCCCGTACTGCGCTCCCCTTCCCCTATCCACATCCCGTACTGCGCTCCCCTTCCCCTATCCACATCCCGTACTGCGCTCCCCTTCCTCAACCCACATCCCGTACTGCGCTCCCCTTCCTCCATCCTCATCCCGTACTGTGCTCCCCTTCTCCCATCCACATCCCGCACTGCGCTCCCTTTCCTCCACCCACATCCCGTAACGCGCTCCACTTCTCCCATCCACATCCCGTACTGCTCTCCAATCCTTCCCCCTTGTGTTCCACTGCCCTGTCCCTCCTCCTAATCCCACAGCTCATAGGAACATCCCATACTGCTTCCCTTCCCCTATCCACATCCCATACTACGCTTCCCTTGCCCTATCCACATCCCATACTGCGCTCCCATTCCCCTATCCACATCCCATACTGCGCTCCCCTTCCCCTATCCACATCCCATACTGCGCTCCCCTTCCCCTATCCACATCCCATACTGCGCACCCTTTCCCCTATCCACATCCCATACTGCGCACCCCTTCCCCTATCCACATCCCATACAGCGCACCCCTTCCCCTTTCCACAACTCATACTGCGCATCCCTTCCCCTATCCACATCCCATACTGCGCTCCCCTTCCCCTATCCACATCCCATACTGCGCTCCCCATCCCCTATCCACATCCCATACTGCGCTCCCCTTCCCCTATCCACATCCCATACTGCTCTCCCCTTCCCCTATCCACATCCCATACTGCCCACCCCTTCCCCTATCCACATCCCATACTGCCCACCCCTTCCCCTATCCACATCCCATACTGCGCTCCCCTTCCCCTATCCACATCCCATTCTGCGCTCCCCTTCCCCTATCCACATCCCATACTGCGCTCCCCTTCCACTATCCACATCCCATACTTCGCACCCCTTCCCCTATCCACATCCCATACTGCGCACCCCTTCCCCTATCCACATCCCTTACTGCGCACCCCTTCCCCTATCCACATCCCGTACTGCGCTCCCCTTCCCCTATCCACATCCCGTACTGCTCTCCCCTTCCCCTATCCACATCCCGTACTGCGCACCCCTTCCCCTATCCACATCCCGTACTGCGCTCCTCTTCCCCTATCCACATCCTGTACTGCGCTCCTCTTCCCCTATGCACATGCCGTACTGCGCACCCCTAACCACATCCCATACTGCGCTCCCCTTCTCCTATCCACATCCCGTACTGCGCATCCCTTCCCCTATCCACATCCCGTACTGCGCTACCCTGCCTCCTATCCATATCCCGTACTGCGCTCCCCTTCCTCCACCCACATCCCGTACTGCGCTCCCCTTCCTCCACCCACATCCCGTACTGCGCTCCACTTCCTCCACCCACATCCCGTACTGCGCTCCCCTTCCCCTATCCACATCCCGTACTGCGCTCCCCTTCCCCTATCCACATCCCGTACTGCGCTCCCCTTCCTCAACCCACATCCCGTACTGCGCTCCCCTTCCTCCATCCTCATCCCGTACTGTGCTCCCCTTCTCCCATCCACATCCCGCACTGCGCTCCCTTTCCTCCACCCACATCCCGTAACGCGCTCCACTTCTCCCATCCACATCCCGTACTGCTCTCCAATCCTTCCCCCTTGTGTTCCACTGCCCTGTCCCTCCTCCTAATCCCACAGCTCATAGGAACCACACCCCCACAAACAGCCACCGCCCCCCCCTCTCCTTGGGGTACTCCCACTTACCTTAAATAAAATGTTGCCAGCTGGAAAGTTAAAGTTGCCCTGGGATGCTGCAGTGCTGGCTGCTGCTGAGCGGTACTGGTGGAGACGCTGGCTGAGTGAGCAACAGCACTGAGGTTGGGGCAGAGCTGCATGATGACTTCTCGGATCTCTCTCAGCCAGTGATCCGAAGAGTAGGTTCAGACTCCTCGAACCACTGGCTGAAATATAAAAGGAGTCATCAGGTAGCTAAGGCCCCACTGCAGTGCTCAGCATCTCCAGGTCCCGGCGTCACCCAGGACTGGCCCTGTATGTCTAGGACTTAAATCAGCATGTTGCCCACTGGTTCAGCCTGCCCCTGGGTGCCGGATACAATACAGCGGTTCCCTGATGAATCGCTGCCTGCATTGCTGCTGCAGTGATCAACAGGGGCTCTGTACATGTATGCACCGTGCTGATCACTGCAGCAGCAGCACAGGCAGCGGTTACACTCCGGGGCCCCTTAGGATTTTGGGGCCCAGTACAGGTGTGCCCTTAGGCCCCACCTGTTGCTGGGCCTTTGCTAAACTCTCACATCTTCCAGTGGCAAACGCAGGATTTCTAGAGGGGGGTTTCCAAATGCTTGATTTTATAGCGAGTGTGGCCAGTCCATGAAGAGGGTAGAATTAGCACTTAACCAGCTTTAATAAGCGTCATACAAAGTCCACATCCACATCCATACTGCTCTCCCCTTCCCCTATCCACATCCCATACTGCGCACCCCTTCCCCTATCCACATCCCATACTGCGCTCCCCTTCCCCTATCCACATCCCATACTGCGCTCCCCTTCCCCTATCCACATCCCATACTTCGCACCCCTTCCCCTATTCACATCCCATACTGCGCTCCCCTTCCCCTATCCACATCCCATACTTCGCACCCCTTCCCCTATCCACGTCCCGTACCGCGCTCCCCTTCCACTATCCACATCCCGTACTGCGCTCCCCTTCCCCTATCCACATCCCATACTGCTCTCCCCTTCCCCTATCCACATCCCGTACTGCGCTCCCCTTCCCCTATCCACATCCCGTACTGCGCTCCCCTTCCCCTATCCACATCCCGTACTGCGCTCCCCTTCCCCTATCCACATCCCGTACTGCGCTCCCCTTCCCCTATCCACATCCCCTACTGCTCTCCCCTTCCCCTATCCACATCCCATACTGCTCTCCCCTTCCCCTATCCACATCCCATACTGCTCTCCCCTTCCCCTATCCACATCCCATACTGCGCACCCCTTCCCCTATCCACATCCCATACTGCGCTCCCCTTCCCCTATCCACATCCCATACTGTGCACCCCTTCCCCTATTCACATCCCATAATGCGCACCCCTTCCCCTATCCCACACTGCAATCCCCTTCCCCTATCCCACACACTGCGCTCCCTTACCCGTATCCCACACTGCAGTCCCCTTCCCCTATCCACATCCCGTACTGCGCTCCCCTTCCCCTTTCCACATCCCGTACTGCGATCCCCTATCCACATCCCATACTGCGCTCCCCTTCCCCTATCCACATCCCATACTGCGCTCCCCTTCCCCTATCCACATCCCGTATTGCGCTACCCTTCTCCTATCCACATCCTGTACTGTGCACCCCTTCCCCTATCCACATCCCGTACTGCGCTACCCTTCCTCCATCCACATCCCGTACTGCTCTCCCCTTCCCCTATCCACATCCTGTACTGCACTCTCCTTCTCCTATCCATATCCCATACTGCGCTCTCCTTCTCCCATCCACATCCCGTACTGTGCTCCCCTTCCTCCATCCACATCCCATACTGAGCTCCCCTTCCTCCACCCACATCCCGTACTGCGCTCTCCTTCCCATATCCACATCCCGTACTGCGCTCCCCTTCCCCTATCCACATCCCATACTGCGCTCCCTTCCTCAGCCCACATCTCGTACTGCGCTCCCCTTCCTCCACCCACATCCTGTACTGGGCTCCCCTTCTCCCATCCACATCCCGCACTGCGCTCCCTTTCCTCATCTTGTAATCCTGCAACTCTCTAAGGGTGAAGCTCCTGGCCCTGATGGCTTTATTAACTCCTTTTATTCTGTGTTTGGAGAAGTCCTTTCCCCAATCCTTTTACAGCTATATTTGGAGGCTTACAAAACTGGCTCCTTTCCAGCCGAAATGGTGGAAGCACAAATTGTGACTATCCCGAAGCCGGGCAAAGATCCCTCTGACTGTAAAAACTATAGACCTATAGCACTTCTTAACACGGACATAAACATATATGCTAAATTAATAGCTAATCGTCTGAATCCAAAGCTCCCTCAGTTGATAGAACCTGACCAGGTGGGCTTTGTTTTTGGACATCAGGCTCCTGACAATACTCGTCGAGTTCTAGGTTTGTTAGAATGGGTCTCGCATAACAAATTACCATTTCTCCTCCTATCACTGGATGCTGAAAAAGCATTTGATAGACTCCAATGGGACTATGGGGGTCATTCAGACCCGGTCGTTAGCACCGATGCGCTCAGACCGGGTCGATGGCCCCCCACAGAGCATGCGCACGACGACGCCGGCGCCGTCGTGCGCATGCGTGAGACCCGCTACGATCGACAGCGCCGGTCATAGCGGGTCTCGATCCAAAGGGGGCGAGCTGTCGATTTTGATTGACAGCTCGCCCCATTTGGAAGGCGGGCCAGGGGGGTGGCAGACCAAACGGAGGCGTTCCCATGGGAACGCCTACCGTTTGGGGGCGGCCACACTGACATCACTAGTGATGTCAGTGGAGAGCTTCCGGCTCAGACAGAGCCAGAAGCTCTCCGGGGCTTACGACAAGTGAGACCCTACCCTAGGGTCTCTTCGTTTGCCCCCCATCACCAGAGCGGTCGTTAGAGCTGTGGGTGTTAACCCACAGCCTAATGACCGCAACAGAGGTGGGCGGTCAGGATGCAAGTGGCCGCCCAGTTTCTGAGCGACCGCTTGCATCCTCCGACCGCCTCTGAATGAGGCCCTATGTGCACCAGGTGTTATACAGGTTTGGACTTCAAGGTGATATTTTCCACTCCATCAACGCTCTTTATACTGGCCCTTCAGCCCAGATTTTTAGCAATGGTTTCCTCTCCAGCTCTTTTCAGATAGCTAACATCACTAGGCAGGGATGCCCTCTCTCTCCACTAATATTTGTATTAGCTATAGAACCCCTTGCTCAAATGATTCGTTCATCCCCTGAATTCCCTGGTCTCTCGATAGGTAACACTTCTCATAAATTGTGCCTTTTTGCAGACGATGTTTTATTGTTTGTGACTGACCCGGAGACCTCGTTGATTCCTCTTCACAATATTTTAAACAGTTATAGTGCTGCTTCCTATTATACAGCTTGGTTTTAATATCTACAACTTAAACATTGGGTAGCTCAATTAGATACTGGCCCCGCTACGTTTCAAACACCACTGGACCAAATTCGAAACAGATTGTCTAGATCCTCCTCCCGTGGAGCCATTTCTTTTTGGTATTTATTGTTGTCTCCCGCTGATCTGATGACCAAATCTTCTGTTCATCTCCATTGGGAAACTGATCTCCAATGCTATTTTACCCTTAAACAATGGGAATCTATTCATTTGTCTTCTTTTTCCCTATCAAAATGCACTAATCACACTGAAATGCATATTAAACTCCTAAACAGATTGTACTTGACCCCCTCCAGATTACATGGGATTTCGCCTACGGTCTCTACATTTTGCTGGCGCCTTTGCCACTCTGAAGGTACAATCTTTCATATTTTTGGGGATTGCTCTTCTTTACGTCCTTTCTGGTTAGACGTATTCTCCCTTATAAAAGAAGTTCTTGGCCTTACATTACGTCTAGATCCTTCCCTAGCCCTTTTACACTGGTATCCTCTCACTATTCCCAAATCTGCTCGCTATGTCCTTGATCACATTTTAATATCCGCTAGGGCTACTATAGCCCAACAGTGGCAGTCTCCTTCCCCTCCTCCATTTGCCAATGTTATTACAAAACCCAATTCCATTTCGAAATGGAGACTAGGGACGCTATTTATTCTATGGCTCCATCCTCTCCTATAGTGAAGTGGTATCCATGGCATATCTATGTTACTGATGGTAAAGGTGCGACCTCTGTGAGACCTACCCCACTAACCCCGTCCTCTCCTTGTAATTTAAACAAACTCCCCTCAGGAGACTAGTCTGCCAATCTGTCATGTATTAGTATTGTGATAATTGTTTGATATATATGGATATCCTGTTACTTATTAACATGTTTTTTATTCTTTTTCTCTTGCCCCCTATGCCCCCTTCTCTTTTTTCTGTACCCGCATTATTAATTTTTTTGTACTATTTTCAATAAAAATGTATTGATGGAAAAAAAAAAAAAAATACTCAGATGCCATGTTGATAGATTATAATGTCATATACTGTATACTGTAGATGTGAAAGTAAACAATAAAAATAAATTAAAAAAAATATATTTACATTTTTATTTTTAAAAGTTGAGTAATAATTGGTAACCAGTTAACAGAAAATAGATATGGAAAAAAAATAATTGGCAGCACAGCTCTCACCCCCCCCCCCCCCCACACACACACACCCATAGCTCTCTCCTCCTCACATAGACCCCACACACAGCTCTCCCCACTCACTCAGATCCCCCCACGCAGCTCTCTCCCCACTAACTCAGCTCACACTCAAAGCAAGGAAGCTAATCCTGACAGGGACCCTATTGGTGCTGTATAGACTTGACATATGCAAAAGTATTTGTGTGTGTGAGAACTGTCCGCTATAAGAAGATAGGGAATTTTGGCCCTGATTCAGACCCACTCGCAAGTGGGCGTACGTACGTTCGGCGTACGTAAAAAAATATTTAAATTCAAGCACTCGCTCGTATTTTCGTACGCAGCTAAAAATCCGCCCCAAACTCAGGCGACCCCTCCTCTAACTAACGAACGTGCCAAATAGCGAGCGTACATCCCCGAAATGGCTTGAAGGGAACGCACGCACAAGTACAAACCGGAAGTGGGCCTGTCAGATTCCGATTACCTGCTCGTTTTTTCTGCCTACCTCCCTCAATCGTATCATGCCAATCAATGTATCAATTAGCTCAATTGGTTTTTTTTTCAACACAATGCAATAAACTTTAATCTTGTCCGTGTTTGTGTTTACCAGCAGAATACGTACGGCTTAAACATTCGCTTTTATTGTTCAAAAGACATGTTAGCCACAATTAAACAATTGTTCTATTTGTTTGGATCCCCGCAAACTTTCTGTGGTTCATTTCTTTATTTTAATTTGCTTACGCATGTCACTGCATCAAGCCTATCATAACTCTCAAGAGATTTGTGGCCCTGTCGAACACATGACTCATACACTAACCAATAGAATTTGTCCTGTTAATTTCCCAAATACATTAGCCAATCAAATTTTTTTGGGGTGCTTTATTAAAAATAATTTTCTAAAAATACACCATTGCCATCATGAGATCCGCCGCATTCACCAGGCGCGAGCTGCTGGTGCTCACGGAGGTGATGGACAGGCGGATCACCAGTCAGCCTCCACCCATCACAAATCGCAGAAAGCGTTCTGCATATGCGGAGGGACGTCGCCGCCTGCGCTCCTTCGGCTCACGCCGACATATTGGCCAGCTGGAGCGCAGGTGGTCGGACCTGCACCGGCGGACGCCCCGCTTGCTGGCATGCTTTCGCATGCAGATCGAGGAAAGTAAGTTTTATGGACTGTGGTTTTCAAGTTTATCTTGTGGGCCCTAACTGCGTGTGCATGTTTTCATGTCTGTCCTATTTATTCATTGTAGTCATATCTGCATGTGCATGTTTTCATGTCTGTCCTATTTAGTCATTGTACTCATATCTGCATGTGCATGTTTTCATGTCTGTCCTATTTAGTCATTGTACTCATATCTGCATGTGCATGTTTTCATGTCTGTCCTATTTATTCATTGTACTCATATCTGCATGTGCATGTTTTCATGTCTGTCCTATTTAGTCATTGTAGTCATATCTGCATGTGCATGTTTTCATGTCTGACCTATTTAGTCATTGTACTCATATCTGCATGTGCATTTTTATTTTTTTTTGGGGATTCCTGTTGAAACTAACCACAATATTTTTTACATCTTTTAGGGGCACAGCAAAGACTACGGCGTCATCGGCAGACAAGACGCCGGTCCCGGCCCCTCTCTCCAACCCCCAATTCCTCAATTACCCCCTCCTCCCCAGACCCTGTGGCCAAGATTTCGGGTCTACTTCCCCTCCAGCCCAATTCCCCCTCTCCTCCATCCGCCCCTCCTCCAAATACCCCCTCCCAGGATTCTGCCAACACCCTGGCCCTAGGTTTGGGGAATGTAGCCACCTCCGAGGTGGTCGAGGGAGTGGCTTCTCGCTCTGGCGTTTTGCAGAACGGTATGTTTGTTTTTTTTGGGCACCACAAACTGTTTGTATGTAATCATGTGTCGTCCCCATTTTTGTGGGCTTTCTGTCGCCTTTGGGAATTTTGGGGGGTTGTCTTTACCTGTTCCTGCTGATTTCACCATACACATATCACACCTGTGTGATTTTTTTTTGGGCCCTTGTATTTTTGGCCTACGACATTTTGGGGTGCTGGGTTTTATCCGTGTAATGTTGTTTTTTGGCACAAGCTTTTAAGTTTTGGTTTGCTTGTTTTGTGTTGTTTTTGAATGTTGCTTCATTATTGATGTATTAATCCCCAAACTTTTGTCACCCACAGAGGAACAGAGGCGTCGGGCAGAAATCTGTCAGTGTGTGGCCCGTATGCGGGAGCAAGTCACCGGGCTTCTGCAGGGCCTTGACCATCTGGCGGTCCTCCTTAGGAATTAGTTTTTTTTTTTTTTAAATTACAAATTGTTTACAAATAAATCAGTTTTAATTCACGCTCTGTCTCATGCGTTTTTAGTAAATCTAAGATTCTTTACACTGACATAAGTAGACTCTTCAAGCAAGGATTGCCAATTAATCTCACTACAGATTGTGTGTTGTATTTTGAAGGCAAACAGGCACAAGAAACACCTACCAGTACCAATGTCATTTTCCTTTTTTGGGGTGGACAACATGATAGTTTACAACATTTTACAGGTTCCTATTTGGTGGGCAATCTGCTTAGGCCAATCTTACGAAGCCAACTGCTTGTACAGGATTCCTTGGTGTTTTGGTTAGTACCCCAAAAACATATTACATTTTAGCTCCACTTGCTTCATTACTGGGTTACCCCTTAGGTAAATTTAACGTTTGTGAGTTTGGTTACACTTGCTTATAACGTGCCCAAAAAGGAAACAAATTACACTCTCCAAATATTTATTCACAACAGAAATCAAAAAACAAAGTGGTCACTCACAAACAAAACACACAGTGATAATCAGAAATACACCACATACCAAAAACAGGAAACAAACACACAACAAATCAAGAACTGGTTGACGAAGGTCCATGCCCACATGATTTCAAAAATATGGCGTTGCAATATGGGTGTCATAATATATTCCAGAAGTTTCCACATAAAGGTTTTTGAAGGGTAGCAGGAAGTAGTCATCGTGGGAGTGCCAAAGATTATGCAAACAAACAGAAGATGGGGCAAAAATTAATATAAAAAAAGATGAACGCAAACAAACACATTGGGTATAAACACTGTTGTTTGGTCAATAATTACCTAAAATATCGGGCCACCACATCATCGCGTATGGCCCCCCCACATACTGACCTCCGACCAACCTCGGGGGGGCCATCCTCAGGTAAGGCATCCTCTGGCTGCATTGGGACACCACTCCTTATGGCGATGTTGTGAAATATCCCACACAGGACCACAATTTTCGAAACCATATCCGGCAAATACATGAGCTCGCCACCAGAGCGGTGGAGGCATCTGAATCGGCCTTTTAAAAGGCCGATACAGCGCTCCACCACTTGCCTGGTGGCTGTAAGTGCGGTATTAAACTCACTTTGTGGGCCTGGTGTGGGAGCCAAATAAGGAGTGAGCAGCCAGGGCATGCAAGGGTAGCCACTGTCTCCTGTGAAAAAGAATAGACAACATCAGGATCACTGTGTATCAAGCTTAACATTGTTATGTACTAAAGGTCTCCACTTACCCAGAAGCCACGCATCACCAGCTTGTAGGTTGGTTAATTTGTGCCATATCCCTGATTGCCGGATGACGAAGGAGTCATGTGCACTTCCTGGTAATTTTACATTCAGAGACAGGATCTGGAGGGAGGCATCACATACCACCATTACATTCAGGGAGTGATAGTGTTTACGGTTGCGAAATATGGCCTCCAGCCGTGCTGGAGGCTGAAGTGGTATGTGAGTACCATCCACAACCCCTATGATGTGTGGGAAGCCAGCTATTTGGTAAAAATTGGCCTTGGCCACACTAAAGGCACCCATATCCAAAGGCATTTTAATAAAATGATGGAGGTGCTTGAAAAGTGCCTCCATCACTGCCCTCAGGATGCTGGAAAAGGAGGATTGTGAGATGCCCGCCACTATTCCCACCATTGTTTGAAACGATCCTGAGGCACAGAAATGTAACACCGCCATAAATTGCGTAAGTGGTGGTATTGCTGCTGGACTGTCAATTTGCCGCTCAAGATCACTCTCTATTAATGAGAGAGTGTCTATGATGATTTTGGGAGGAAGACGGTAGCGTCTTAAAACCTCATCATCGGGCATTCCAAAAAGGGTGACACGTGTTCGAAATATCTGGGGCCTTGCACGCCTACGATGCCTACGCCTGGGACAAGATTGAGGTTGGTCGGCTTCCGGGAGCATGGCCAGAACAATCCGCCCCAGATCAACCTGAAATGGCAAGATTTGAATGTAAGGCTTTGGACCCACCCCAAAAGAAAATTAAAACAACTTAGCTTGATGATACCATCCATTGCTGCTTACATGCCGGGGTATTGTCATGATACGTCCAAACTGAAAATAATCCCAATATTAATTTTAAAAAGTTTAGTCTGTGCATTTATGTTTCTAAATTTGGTGCAAGACAAAACATAAAATAGGTGAAACACACATTTGGGCAACGAGCAAAACGACATTGCACACAGTACGTCAAATTGGGGTCAAATGTAAGCCAAAAATGCTAAAGGGAAACCACAAACAATTTTACAGGATGAATAAGCATTTAAAAATGCGCTAATTAGTTCGCCAATACAAGTCACTATACAAACATAGAAAAAAGCGCTAATTAGTTCGCCAATACAAGTCACTATACAAACAGAGAAAAATGCGCTAATTAGTTCGCAAATACAAGTTAAAAAATGGACTTACCAAGAGCAAATATATAAGATTCCCAATCAAAAGGTCTTTGGGTTCGAAAGAAAAAAAAACCTAAAAGAGATGAAATTATGGTTAAAAAAATTAAGAACAATAACAAACAGAAGGAGACACCAATTGAACCAAAGTTAGACTTCACAAAACTTACCAAATCAAGAAACGAGGCCAAAAAAATATCCAAAAAAAAAGCGAACGGAAAATAAAAACGCAACTCGAGCAAACAAAATAAACTCCAAACGCCAACTCCTTAATCCGCAAACAAGAAACTCCAACCAAGGTAACCTCCAACAATCCAAAAACGCCACCTCGACTCGAGACACGCCAAGCCATAAATAGTGTTTAGTTTCCCGCAAAAATTAAGGAGGGATCATAGGAACGCACAATCAATGATGCGGCCGCAAAATAAGGACGCATGTATAAATACGTCACGAAACAACATTTAAATTCTGGTGTATTTCTTGTTTGGACCTCAGACATGGCTACAGACCAGGGAAACAATGGACAAGAGTCAGGCGGTAAGTCTTTCATGCATTTTGTCTCAATGATTAATTTGAAACATAAGATTGGGAAAGTTGTGAACTTGAGAAATCTGCATATTTACACAAATAGGTGAGGAGGATGACATGGAAGAGGCTGCTGGGCCCAGTATTCCGGCCAAAGCTGCCAAAAAGAAAAGGCAGCCACATTTCACAAGAAAGGAGATGGAGGTTTTGATTCAGAAGTGTGTGGACATCCTGCCACAGGCAGACAGGAATATGAGTACAAGCCAGAAGTGGAGAATGTGGGAAGAGGTAGCCGTTGCTGTCAATAGGGTGGGTGATTATGTCCGTCTAGCCCGGGATGTCAAACGGCGGTAAGTAAACACTTGCCCCCCCTATAAACAAACCCCATTTTAAACAAAAGGATAATGGTTCCCATTTTATCCCACAGATGGGGCGACTTCAAATATCGCCTAAAGCAAAAACTCGCGGACAGGGCTAGGCATGCAAGGGGGACAGGTGGGAGTCCCACCCCTGTGTTATTGGAGTTGACGGATTTAGAAGAGCTGGCACAGGGGTGTGTGCAGCCTGTGGAGGTGTTTGGCGTGTCCAACATGGATACGGACATGCCAGACTTTGCGGCTCCTCATGTTGTCCCAGGTAAATCTTGTGATGTCACCAACTCTGAAATGTTATTGTGCCAATATGTGAGTCTTTTCTCATTTTTCCAAACAGAGACACAGGCGGATGAGTCTGCTCCAGAGGGGAGCCTTGGCCCCGAATTTCTGCTGGCTCTGCAGGGGAGGAACCAGTACATCCGGCTGAGGACCCTGCAGAAGCCAGTCCAGGGCAATCCCCCTCGCAGGCAGTGGCCCTCCTCACAGAACTCAATTTCAAATCGGATTTCCATACGGAGATTCTGCAGAGGATGGACGCCAGTCTGCTACGGGTGGCTGAGGCCCTGGAGCAAAATGCTGCGGCCAACGTGACCATTGGTCAGGCCCTGGCGGAAAATACCAGGGCCAACATCCGCATCGCCAATGCCCTGGAGCAGCTCGTTCGCCAGCACATGGTGGAGCCGACCTCCCTTCCTGCCGGAACATCAGGATCCTCCACCTCTGGCACAACATCAGCCAATCCTCCAAATGTGCCTAGCCCTGTGCCTAGTCCAGAGGCCACAACATCTGCCTCTGAACAGGCCAGCCCGATGACATCCCGGACCCGGTCTGGCGCCCTCCCTCCCCCAGCCAAACGGGTGAAAAAACGGTGACAGCAATGGCGACTTTTCCCACACTCCTTCTGTGCTTGGCTCATATTCCTTTCTGGTCAAAACTTCCCTCTCCTTTCTTGAGAATTGTTTTTAATTTTGTGTTCTACATTTCATAAATCTTTTATGTTGTCGCAATTATTGTAACTTTGGGAATGAACCCTGCAAAAAATCTTTGCCACAAATCGGTTATTTATTTTCGTTTTTGTTTGAGCAATAAAAAAAAAAGTAAAAAACTGACATTGTATTCTCACATTATTGTCAAAATGGATTACATTTAATCCTGGGCCAAAAGGCACAAACTGGCAAAAACCACATTTTACATGCCAAAAAAAAAAAAGGGCTCTTTAAGGAACGTTTCAAATTTAACATAACGATGCAAATTCAACAGGCCAAAAGAAAAAGGTAAAAACAAAAAAAACATGATGACATTATTGTTACAATAGGCCCTAACCAACAAATTGAGGCCCTCATTCAGAGCCGTTCGCTATTTGCGTTCGTTCGTTCAAAAACAAGGGGTGGCTATTCAAATGATCCATTCGCACATTGCAGTCTGTTCACACCTCTAAGTCTGAACGAGCGAGCAAAACATACGCTCTTTTATTTCTTAAAAACGCCCCCTGGCCGCTCGCACCATACGTCATGTCCGCTATTTATTAGATTAATCGAGTACATCGAACAGGATATGAACTGCTCGCTATTCTTGTGGTTGGTTTTTTCAACCGCTATTTTGCGAGCAGTTCTGAGTTAAAAAAAAACAAATGACGTGGTCATTGACGCTGCTATATTAATTATGCACACCCATAAAACGCCCGTTTTGACCTTTAAGCACGCCTGCGTTCGGATCTCCACTCCCCGTTTTCAAGCACCTTCCCCTGTTACCACCCACATACGCCTCATTCTGTCACTCAAAATAGCAGGCACTCGCTATATTGCGTACAAACGATTTTCGGCCGCACTGACTGGTTCGCGCATGCGTACTAAAAACCGTACGCATGCGCAGATGTGCAAACATCGCTCGGAACGAGCATACTGCCGCTAGCGAGTGGCTCTGAATGAGGGCCTGAGCGCAAAAGAAACACCCACAAATGTACGTAAATTGATTGTGTAATCATCACATTAGCAGCTATGATTTCCACCTGCGTATGCTTTTGTGCTAACCCAAAAAACTGCTTTCCAAACACATACCAAGCCGGTTTTCAATCCAACACTAATTGCTGTTCTGATCACCCGAGATTAATCGCTGCAACAACGTGGAGTGCCGGGACGGAGAAGGCCATCGCCAATGTGGTCGAGTAATCCAGACCCTAAGCTGTGCGAGCATTTTGAAGGGAAAGAGGATCATCCAGTGATGTATGAGTCGGTCCGTACACATTTTACGCTCGCATCTGCTAATGTATGTACGCCCCAAAAACGCCTCGCCACGCCTGCGTTTTTCCATCTCCACCCCCGTCAACACCCAAAAACGCCCTGTTCTGTCATTCACATTTGACATGTCACTTCCTGTACGCTATTTGACGAACGAGACAAAATAAGCTCGCAATCTGACGTACGCACATGCGCAGTGTTACACCGACGCATGCGCGGTTAGTCAACATCGGAACGCAACGAGCGTACTGCTGTTTGCGTACGGCTCTGAATGAGGGCCTTTGTTTGTTAATTAAAGCTGGACAGGCTTAGAATTTATTTATATTATTCAGTCATTTAGCTGTGTGCAAGTTGTGCCCAAACTGTTGGGCTTTGACTTTATTACTGGCTTGTGTATTAGGATGTGCCAACTTCTACCCCATGAGATAACATTTGCTACCTAATATTTTCAGGGTATGGCTGATAATGCAAGTAGGAACTACAATTTGTCATCAGTAAAAATTTTAAAAAATTAAAAATGTGAAAAACTCAAAAGGGACTTACACCCATTTATTTGGTGGTGCAAACATAATGTTGCTATAAATGGGGGAAGTGAATTAAGCCTTGCTACAGGCTACAACTATTCAGTAGGAGGTAACCAGAGTGTAGCAGTTGTCCACTGAGGAGAACTGGAAAGAACAGCACCAAGAGCAGGAAACTTAGAGATGGTACAGCAGGTGGTCACGCTGGCTGGAGATTTCTTCACCGGAGCAGTGGTTAGCTCAAACTTAAAATGGTGTAGCCATGGTCTGCAGAACGTGACTGTAAGTGATGATTTTGAGACCTATTTAACTGCAATTGGAAAAATAGCAGAAAGAGAGGGTAGGTAAAAAAAAACAACAGTAGGCATGTCTTTTGCCACCCTTTCTTTCTGAGGAGCCTCCATAAGCCATTGACTTGATCCCTGCTGATGCTTCAGACTATGATAACATTGAAAGCTGAAATTGGGAATGTTCCTATCCATCCATCAATAACATATGCCCTGCAGGGTGTACAAGTCTTTCATTGGCCCCATATGCGTGTTATCATCCACCTGACAAATAAGCTACAACCAGAGATACTGTCAGGACCACAGATTGTAGATAGGGTTGTCATAGAGCTGTACCTGATACCCTTACCTTGTGATACCCTTACCTTCTGAATATGGAATTAATTAACCCCACAAAAAGAAGAAATTCCGATTTTCAGGAGCCTTCCCGCCGTTCCGGGACATTAGGCAATGCTGTACCGATATCAGAAATGGAGATGTTGGGAGGTATCTAGAAGTGATATTGCATGGATGCCAACCTCTACACTGGTCCATCCAATAAATACTGACCTATAGAGCTACAAATGATAGCCTTAGTGGAAATTGCATACAATAAAGTATATAGAATAAGAGGATTTATAGGGGCTAATCCTGAGCTACAAATGATAGCCTTAGATAGTGGGAATTGCATATATAGAAAAAGAGCACTTATAGGGTCTGATTCTGGGTCGCATATTAAGTGGCTGCAGTGGTGAGCACCTGATTTACTACCTTATGCTAATCCAAGCATCCAATCACCTAATGCGGGAGATCATACACTAATGTTACACAGCCAAGGCACCCGTCATCATTAGTATCTTAGCTTGCACCATCCCCAAGTTATGTGTAAGAGATCCGTCAACCACAGACTTCCCTTCCCCGCACACATGGCTCAGAATCACATGGAAGTTCATACACTGTCATTAATATCCCAAGAGTCAGGGTGATTATGGCCCTGATTCAGAACCGGACGCTCTGACAGAGCGCTCGCTCTGAATCAGGGCCGTCCCTCTGAATTTTAGAGCGGCCTCCCGGCCGCTCGCATAGCTGTGGGTTACCACCCACAGCTATAGCGAGCGGCCAAAAAGATGGTCGCGATGGTCAAGACCATCGCGACCATCTGGCTTGCGACGAGACCCTTCTGGTAGGGTCTCGTCTGCCGCAAGCCCTGGAGTGCTTTCGGCTCTATCAGATGTCAGTGGGGCCGGCCCCAGACGGTAGACGTTCCCATGGGAACGCCTCCGTCTGGGCAGCCATGCCCCCAGCACGCCCACCAAAGGGGGCATGCTGTCACTCACCATCGACAGCACGCCCCCTTTGTAGCGAGACCCATAGCGATGGCTTGGCCATCGCTATCCGGGTCTCGCGCATGCGCACGACGGAGCCGGCTCCCTCGTGCGCATGCGCACTTGGCCAACATCGACCCGCTTGCGAGGGCTCACGAGCGGGTCTGAATTAGGCCTTATGTGCGATCGCATTGTGACTGCCCAGCTCACTCCCTGAAACGCTTTATTTCACGGAAAGACAGATATGGCCAAGTTGTGTCTGATTCAGAAATTAGGAAGGACATACGCATAGATGCATAAATTCTCATCTGCGCATGTGCAAGCACTGTATGTGCCCTGAACCAGAGATCCATGTGACTCAGTCACACCCATTATGTGCATTATGTACAAAACTATATGTACTTTTCCAGGGACACCCCTTTAAAATCTGGGACTGTCCTCGGATATTATGACAGTGGGCATTGGCTACTATGCTTTTGAAACTTTCATACTGTAGAAACAGCCCAACTTTGATTATAGCAGTAGACAAATGTGATTTAATAAGTTAACTCAAACTACTGAAAGCAATTAGCAAAGTAGTGAAATTACTGATAAGGATAACTAAGCCTTCACCATAGTAACGTTCATAGAGATCATGAACCAAAGTACAGAGGGCTATAAGCTGAACTGTCTCTACCAGTACATTCCTATAAAAATTTCCCTGAGGCCGGGGCCAGTGTGTAGTAGAAAGTCTCCAGGAATATGGCCGCTTCCGTGTCATACTCTGACAGTTTGAGCTCTTGCAAACAGATGTATGTTAGTCCGCTGGAACGTGTAATAGCTGCGACCGCGGCGGAGAGGATCAGGCTTGGTTGTGGGCTAGAGGACCTTCCCGGTCCCTGCCCCTCCCCTCCTGCAGCCTAACCCTCCCCACACCCCAACTTGGATCTAACATCTGTCACAGAGGTGAGTGGAGTGATACTACATGGGAACTTCACAGTGATAGTGACATATTGTTCTACAGCTACGAATGCTGAGCCGGCAGGACTTGCTGGGAGTTTTAGTTCCACACCAGCTGTGGAGTTACAGGTTGATTATTCATTACCATCCCATCGCATGCATAATTATGGGATTTAAATGTATTTGTGCACAAACTGGAATATGTCACCTCCTCAGTGCAATTTAAGGATCCTTGATATTTGTTGGAAATAACTGATCCTAATGATTGATTCACTTTAGTGTGTTTCTTCATTGTAGGTATTAGTTGTGTATGCATGTACTAAAATGAAATGTAATGTTGCAAACTGTACAGGAGAAAAAGTGCATGAACAGCATTGTATTGTGTATGTAGCGTAATACTTATCCATCCACTGAGCATGTTGGCACTGACAGGTTGATTGCTTGAATGACACTGGAAGTTCATAGAAAATCAAACAATCATGGCAGTTTTTTGCCGTTTTCCAGTGTTGAATGATTATCGTTCATGTACATTCACTGGATGATAAGCGATGCACGTCAGTTCTGTACGATTAGCACTTGCAATCTGTAGAAAAATAGAACTTTGATACATGAGGTTAAGTGCTACATATTGGCCAATTCAGATTGCAAGGGTAAAAAGTGCTTTGTGAGGCTATATGATCCTGTCACTAATGCTGGGCATACACTGCCAGATAAAATGTCTGTCAGACCGACAGACATTTTATCTGGCCGGCTGCCAGCCGCAGATGTCCACGGCATACACTGAGAAATCTCACAGTGTATAGCCCGACATCCGCGCTCCGCCCCCGGGGGAGGAGATATTTCCCTGTTCCTTCCGTAGGAAGGAACACAGGAAATGTCTGTCTGTCGGCTGCGCTGGGCATACACTGCCCGATGCGGCCGACAGTTTACCGGGTAATATCGCATCGGACGGGCATGCTGGACAATCCAGCATGCCCGACCGAGCAATATTTAACCCTCGGTCGCCCCCCCCACGCTACAATTATCGCGGCGATCCACCGATATCGGGCGGATCGTCTCAATAATTGTAGCGTGTATGGCTAGCATAAGCAATGTTAATTTGAGGGGTTAGAGGTTTGTTTGAAGGAACTATTTCGCTCCTTATATAGGATAACCCTTTTCCTTTTATTTTCACGTTATTCTTTGTTATCCAAGGGAGTACTCAAAGTCCTCACAATTATACTTAAGTAAATGATGTATAATACAGATTTTTAATATAGAGGGAAGAGATTATAATGCTCACTATATGCACTAGTGCAGAGGACCCCTCGGTTCACACACAACATTATCCGTGTATGGAAATACCAACTGCAAATCTTTTCCATTCTCTGCAATGGAAGTCACATCTGGTTATACCTTCCAAGACCGTTTTGGGGAAGGAAAAGAAAAAATTGCACTGCAATAAGTTATGCTGGCCATACACCTGCACGATTTCGGGCCGATTGCCAGATTTTCGACGAGTCATATGATGGCTCTTGTGAAAATCATGTATTTTTTTTAGTAAGATAAGATCCGATGCGCGCTCCCGCAGCTCCTATAATTGGATCTTCTGATCAGATGTGCAGCCCATATGTTCCATCGTATCGTGTGCAGATCGTGCCGTTTATTTTGTTCATGCGATCCATCGTGCAGCAATTCTAGTCATTTCAATGACTGTTTCCTTAATGAGCATGTGATGCACAAGATCGATCATACGACAGATCCTGTGCTAAGAAAAACAACAAACTTGCTGCCGGAACTGCCAGGGAGCTCCGGGGAGTCGGATGGTGAATCGGAACGTATGCTGGTCGTGCAGGTGTATGGCCAGCTTGAGTCTTTTGCCTTTATCTTTAATACTCGTATGTATGTATGTTACAATGATTCCTTGTTGCTGTGAAGTTCCCAGGCATGTAATAGCATTATGAATTTTAAGCAACGGATTGTTCCACACAGTGGGCCTGATTCAGAGATGGACGCTAATGTGATTTTACGCTGATTGAGCAATTGTTTGCCATCGCGCTTGCGTATAAGTGCACTGTGCGTACACAGCTATCGCATTGCGATCACGGATGCGCAGAGGATCCCATTACAAAGTGACTGACAGATCGTCAGCATTTGGTGGTGGTAACGGGGAGTGGACAGAAAAACGCAGGCGTGCTTGTCTGTTTAAACGCCGTTACATGAGCGTGCATAAATTATCCACTGCGAGTGCATGCGCAGCTCTGCGTGTCAGAAGAGCTCCCAGGGCTGCGGCAGGTTATACCTTCCGCAAGGCTAAGATGGCTGCCAATGTGCGTCGATGTTACTGATATTTACGCAGGTATGCGTCATCGCACGCAGGTAAGAAGGGAGCTGTGGGCGTCTTGATGCTCGGGTGATCTTTGCTAACAGCATATTTTCGCTGCTGCGTTGCGTATGAAATCGCAGCAGCGATCGCTTTAGTGTCCTTCTCTCAATCAGGCCCAGTATCTTTAAAATGTAATGATTTGTGCACATCCTTCTGATTTACAGGGCCTGATCCAGATACTTATGCAATGCCGATATTTACGCAGATCGAGCGATTTGCCATTATGCATGCGCGAATGCCGCACTGCACTTGTGCAGTGATTGCATTGTGATTACTCTCGTACAGAGGAACCACTCGCAAAGTGAATGACAGGTTGTCAACAATCAGAGGTGGTAACGGGGGGTTAGTTAGAATAATGCACGTGTGTCCGGCGTTTAAATGCTGTTTTATGGGCGTGCATAAATTAGACATTGTGTTCTCCCTCACAACATGAGCGCTCTCTACGTGTCAGGAGAGCTGCAGTATTTGTGACTGGTCAGACTTGACTTGCATGCTGAGTGACTGTGAGATGTGCGTCGATATTACGTAGTTGTACGTCATCGGACGGATATGAGAAGGCAGCAGTGGGCGTCCCTATGCTCGGCTATGTTTTCAGAGGCTTTAGCATATTGCGGCCACTGCGATCAATGAGAGAATGCAGTTGCGATTGCATTAGTGTGCATCTCGGAATCGGGCCCTAAATCTCATAGATTTCATGTGGTGAGCATAGGAAAATAAAAAAATGGATCACTTAAAATGGAGACCCACAGCGGCCAACCCATCATTTCAGCTGGAGCATTATTAGGCTTCGTAGGTATCTTAGAACCCAACATGTTGCAATATCACAGAGTGTACAGCCACAATTAATTATGATCTTTTGATCTACTTCCCAATATTATTAGTAAGTATTATCAGTTTTACATTATAATTTTATGTTTTTTTTTTGTTTTTTTTTTAAAGGTGATTAATATTCCTGTCTCCGTGTGAAGGATCTTTATTAATGTTTTCATCAATGCAACCTCTACAGCTAATAAACAGAAACTGCAAAATGCTAAGAAGCATTCTACTCCAGCAAGCACAATGTCCAGTATTCCTGTCTACATCCTGCCTTTCCCTCAGCAGGAAGAAAAAAGTAAATGGTTATGAGGACGTTGACCAGGAGAAATATGCCAATTTGGTAAGGATGGTTACAACTTCCAAGACCAATTCTCGGACACCAGAGGGTATATTTGAAGAAGACCGTTTCCTGTATGGCAAAGTGGTGAAGTCAAAACGTCCATCACAAGATTCGGAACCTAAGGTTCTCCAGAACCGTGTCTCGCTGAACAACCCCAACAAAGTTTTAATGTCCGTGGAGAAGACCGATCCCAGCATCCCAGTGCAAATTAGCCTACCATCCAGGAGTCAAATGACGAACGACAGACCGCCGAGTGTCACCCGAATCCTGCAGCAGACCATGCCGATGGAGCAGGCATTTTACTTAGAAAGGTGGAAACAGAGGATGATAATGGAACTGGGTGAAGAAGGATTTATAGAGTACACAGCAGGTATAGTAATATATTCTAATTTATAACGTCCTTATTGTTACGGGTTGGGTATGAAATCCTGGCAGGCGGGATGCCTGCTGTGAAAATGGCAACAGCGGCATCCCGCCGATGCTCGGAATCCCGACAGGGGTCGGGTAAGTATACTGTCCCGCCTCTTCTCTTCCTAACTCTAACTTTCCCTTCTTGCATCCTAACCCTCTCCGTTAGTGCCTAACCCTAACCCTCCCCCCTTGGTGCCTAAACCTAATTGTCCCCCCTTAGTGCCTAACCCTAACCCCTGCCCACTGTAGTGTCTACTCACAACCCCCCCAGTCCCTACCCCCGTGGCTAACAGCTAAGGGCGCCCTGCTCATCCGATTGGGATGTCATCTGTCGGGATTCCAGCGTGTAGGCTGGCTCCGGGATTTAGCCGCCTATGTTTATTCTGACACCTGGATTTCAACAGAAGGCATCCCGGCTGTCGGTATGTTGACTACATCCCAATGTTACATGTTGTAAGGCTCTTCCTGCTGATTAATATGTTTTACAGTTCTTATACTGGGAAATGTATCATTTATCACTTCTTTTGGGTTTATTTTTACATTACCATTCACTATCTAATTTATGAGACAGAATCAGAGATAGTATGTTAGAGACTACCAATAAAACACCTGCAGTGTGATCACCACCACTACAGAATGTATATACAGATCCCAGGTTCATTCACATGGTTGCAGAAGTCACTGACCGGTATATAGATGCATGTTAACATACATAGGTGGAGATGTATTTAAACTTCCCAAAGAGTGTAGGTTGCTATGGTCAACTTCTATCAACTTGTAGCTAGCATTTATCAAGTATGTTCTAGATATGACAGGCAGAAGCTGATTGGTTGCTATGGGTAGCTTCTCCCCTTGTATACTTTTCCACTTATTAGAAGACTTGATACATCTCTCCATAATCTGCTGAAAGACAGCAGCTGCATTTTGTGAAACATCACATTCCTTGCTAGGCATTGCAAATTACTCTACCTTTAATTAATGATCTATTGGGGATGGTGTAATAATTCCCCACTAACCCAAATAAACCATTGCTCTATCCAATACGTATGCCCGCATTTAGTAATTGTAGTTCTAACAGTTGTTCAATTTTTGTTTCAAGCTGTTTTCTCTCAGGGAAAGCTGTTTCATGCAAGGCTGGAGGATCTGCTTTTGTCTGGAGATGAGATTACCCGGAAGCAGGAAGAAACCAAAGAGCTAACTGGATATCTGGCCAGTGTGGAACATGTCCTGTCTGACGTTGCAGAAATTAAGACTCTAGAAAGTGCTGTTGTGCACCCCGAGTTGAATTATTTGGGATTTGTTGACTGCGTGGCTCAATATAGGTAACACAACTAAGTTATTTATTTATTTCTCTTCTATTTTTTCATTTTTTTTCTTTCTTTATATTTTGTAGCTTTGGAAATGCATTCACAAGTACATGACTCTCCTTACTATCTCATGGCTCATCTGCTCCAGGATCACTGTGAACCTGATGTTTGCTCTGTGCCAGAAAATGTTATAAGGGCTGTGGTATATATTGTCCACTATCCGAATGTCAGTATGTCAAATGTCAACATTCACAAGGTTCAACACTGACAATGCCGACAGTTGGTATATTGAAAGGGAAATCCCATTTCCAATCTTACTCTGAACATAACCCTGATCTAACCCTAACTGCAGCCCAACCCTAATCTTAATGTAACCCTAAAATCGAGTGCCGACGTTCAGAATGTCAACATTCTGACAATTCATTGTTTGCATTCTGTACATGTTGACATTCAGAACCTGTTCTCCTTCTGCTGTTGACATTCTGAATGTGAACAAACTGACTGCATACTGGTATTAGTTGTTTGTTTCAGTTTAATTTCATATTAAGTAAAATCCGAGTTAAGGAGTTAGTAGGCACAGTCGGCTAGCAATTGCACATATCTCTCAATACTGCCATCTCTCAAAAATGTGTTAAAATATAATGTACAGTAAGCTATAATTTATTATCCAGGAAAGTCTATATATATTTTACCCACTTAAAATCAAGATACAGATAGCATCATCCAACATAACCTTTGTATAAAAGTTCCTGGAAATATAAGAAACAGAAGGTGCCCTCGGGTGATTACTTATAGATATTATCCACGTTTGCTGCATCAGTAAAAAGGTATATATATATATATATATATATATATATATATATATATATATATATATATATTCGGCTTCTTTGACCGTGCGTCACACAACTCCCCTATATCCAGTATTTATAGACATAAGCTGGGTACACATTAGACTTTTCTTAAACGATTTGTCATTTTCCAACGTGTCGGAACGTCAAATCTTTGAAATCGCCCAGTGTGTACGCACCCGTGGTGCCGTCTGTCACATCCTCAAATCTACTGTACATGCTGCTCAATCTGAAGATGTGACTGATGATACCATGCTTTTGGGTGTGGCGGGGACACGACAAATCGTGTGGTTATTCACTAAATCATGTGGTGTGTATGGACAGCACGATATGTCATCCGTCGCACCTGTCGTAGGCTGGGTACACAGCTTGTCTAATGTGTACCCAGCTTTAGTGTAACCTGGATCTAACACCAGCTGCCATGTCATCCACTGTTACTAACAGTCCACCCTCAATTTTGTAGTCCAAAGTAATGTTGATAAACAATAAAACAACTACCATAGGTGCAGGAGATGCAGCTGATATGGGTCCTGGCTTTTCTGTCAAAGCCCCATGTATATATGTGAGTTTTTCACTATTGGGTGGTACAAGGGGGCTCTTTAAAAATGTTATGAGGCCCAAAAATGTTTGTTCACACTGTTGCTGATAAAAATTGATTTAGCACAAAACCATGCTGCCCAAGTAGTTTACACACAGGTGACAACAAGGACCCGTTAAACGTGCAACAAATGAAGATCTGTACTGATTCTTCCTTTTTTACTTTTTGACTCAGAGATCTTTGATTATTGGTGAACTCTCCTGCTCTATTCTCAATAACTCTGGTTTAGTATACAGAGTGGCTATTACTACTTTTTGTACATCCCTTCTAAAGCTTGCATCAAATTTAGGTATTGCTTACCAATAGAAGCAATGAGTAGCGTTTTAGGCCTCTGTATAGTTACATAGACAAGAACTGGCTCTATTCAGGGCTCACGACCACAAAAACTTTTAAACTACATCCTTGGGTAAAAAAGATATATTCACATATAAAAAGTGACCCTCTATATATAATTATATTTTCTAAAAAAAAAAAAAAACCTTTGAGTGCCGTGCAGGTTTTTTTGTAGAATTACCACTGGAGAAACTATGCTGTTCAGCAAAGGCATCTAGGTGGTTGGACTGTATTTATCAACACTTGTTGGCTGGTTAGCAGTCATGTTACTTGATGTCATTGGAGCATGTCTATCTCTTCCAGAATATAATAAGCCACAATTTTATTGTCTCAGTGGTTCCTTTACTGGATATATTACTTTCAGTTAATAAAATACCTTGAATCGCTTGCAGGGAGAAGCTGTGCGTGATAGACTGGAAAACCTCTGAGAAGCAGAAACCACACTTAAAGAACACCTTTGACAATCCACTACAGGTTGCAGCATATATAGGAGCTATAAATCATGACAGTAATTATAACTTCCAGGTAAGTCAATTGGTATTTTTACTTTTTTTTTCGTCTCCTTTGTGACAGCCATTATTAAGTACTAAGGCTGCAGAAAATACCGCTTCCTATACAAAAAAAATGCATGTTATTTGTGTGCCAGAAGCCAAATGCATTAATGCACTTAATCAATCAGGGATCTACAGTGAATCCACAGCAGCTGACATACAGAGGAGACTGCCACAAATGCTCTCACAAAAGGCACAATGAAAATATAAGTACTGTATGTCTGTGCTTGGGATCACTAAAGCATAACAAGCAGAATAGAGAAATAAGTTTACCAAATGTTTAATAATGAAATACACATAAACAAGAACTGCAGTTCCTGAATATTAAATGAACAATCAGCAGGTGCAAATATGCATCAGTACACACATAAGAAATGGATATATATCATAATCCTGAAATGAAGTTTTTCAAAAAGTTAAAAATACATAAGATAGAGTCCTGCTTAGCAGAAAAAAGATGCTTGTGAGTTCTGATTGTAAAAGAATGTCACAATTGGCATGAGCACGGTGATATAAATGCTTTCCTGTTCTCAGAGGGAAAGCCAGCAAAAAAAGGTGTTCCTAAGCACAATAGACTCACTGCTCCCCATCTGCTAAACAGTGGTAATCCGGATATCCCTAGAGGCATGTATGGTATTAAAGTGGTAGTGTGGATGCAGTGTGCCTCTTATGAGAAGAAAGGGAAAGGAGATTCTGCACAGAACTAAGAGTTAATTATGAACCAACCACACAACAATCACAGAGTATTATCTATCATCAATAATTGTTGGTGGTGCTCCCAAAGCCAAATACATGTATCAAACAACAAAGGAGAAAAAAGTAGGGCTATTGTCTGGGCACTCTTAAGTACTAATTATAATTAAATTAAGACATAACTTTTATTAGTAGCAATAAAATAATAAAGTACCATATAATTTATTAAAAAATTCAAATGGTATAGATCCATCATAAAAAAGCAGACTTCATGAATCATAATGAAATCTGAAGGCGAATTGGTGATTCATTACACACTCAGAAATTGGGTATATTTGATTGATAATATAAACTTTTATATTGCTAGGCCATGTGCAAAACCACTCCCAAATATATATCTCTTAAACTACAGCACCTGGTATTCCCTGGAGGTCACCCTGCCAGGTACTGACCAGGCCAAATACAGTTTAGCTTCCAAGAACTGGGGAACACTGGTACAGCGCAGTCTCCCTCCGGCAAAAGCACATGCAGCGGGGATGCCGATTACAACAGGCTGGTCTGCCGCTCACCGTGGATGCAACCCACAGGGGGTCTTGAAATTCCAGCAAGGAGCCTGGACACTCCGTTTAACCCTCGGTTGTATGCACTGACACCAGGTGTGAGGCAGTGGATGGAAAAATCCCGGCTGGAAAAAGTCTCTGTGTAATCTGTTTGAAGTTTCACAGGAACAAATGCAGGTCTCAGAGCTCTCCTTTGCAGAGCCGAAAGCTCTCCCACTGACATCACTTGTGATGTCAGTGGGGCCGCCCCCAGACGGTAGGCGTTCTCATGGGAACGCCTCCGTCTGGGCAGCCGCCCACCAAAGGGGGCTTGCTGTCACTCAACATCGACAGCACGCCCCCTTTTGTACGAGACCCGTCGCTATCCGGGTCTCGCGCATGCGCACAACTGAGCCGGCTCCGTCGTGCGCATTCGTTCTGGGCCACCATCGACCCGGTTGCGAGCGCTCAGCGCTTGCGACCAGGTCTGAATCAGGCCCTGAGAGCATCTTTTTTCTGCTAAGCAGGACTCTGAACTTTTAAAAAAAAAATTCATTTCAGGATTATGATATATATCCATTTCTTATGTGTGTACTGATGCATATTTGCACCTGCTGATTGTTCATTTAATATTCAGGAACTGCAGTTCTTGTTTGTGTATTTCATGATTAAACATTTGGTAAACGTATTGCTCTATTCTGCTTGTTATGCTTTAGTGATCCCAAGCACAGACATACTTATATTTTCGTTATTTAATTGTGTGGGCAGATGAATAAAATGCGGGGTAGAAGGGCGTGTTATCTGGATGGAGAAGCGCACTAGAATGGGGGTGATCAAACAAAATGGAGTTAAATAATTCTGTATGCTTAAAACCTATTTGAATTAAGCTGTAAATCCTGTGACATTGGGCCTGATTCAGACCCACTCGCGAGCGGCTGTCCGCTCGCAAGTGGGTCGATGTTCTGGACTGAGCATGCGCACGACGGAGGGAGCTCCGTCGTGCGCATGCGCCAGACGCGACGAGCGAAGGAAAGTCCTTCGCTCGTTGTGTCTGATCAAAGGGGGCGTGCTGTCGATGTTGATTGACAGCACGCCCCCTCTGGTAGGCGTGCCGGGGGCGTGCCTCCCTGACGGGGGCGTTCCCACGGGAACGCCTCCCGTCAAAAGCCGGCCCACTGACATCACTAGTGAAATCACTCCGGAGCTTGCGGTTGAAAACCTCAACCGCAGGCTCCGGCTCGCAGTTTCGATGGTCGCGATGGTCACGACCATCGCGGCCATCAAACTGCACGCTCGTATAGCCTGTGGGTGGTGACCCACAGCTATACGAGCGTCCAGGAGGACGCTCCATTTTCATGGAGGCCGGCCCTCATTCAGAGCGTGCGCTCTGCTCAGAGCGTACGGCTCTGAATGAGGGCCATAATGCGTAATTACCAACTTTGTATTTATAATCATTTTACTTTAGATAACAATAACGCAGAATTTTCACTATAGTTACTGACAAGAGGAAAGTTGCTGGACAAAAGACTGAAGGGGAAATTAATCCTCTAGAAGGGCGTGGATTAGACAATAAGGCCCCCATTTATCTATGATTGCTTTTGCAACGCGATCAGGGCATGCCAGTAACGCAAAATGCGATCATATCGGCCGGATGTATCATCCAGGACATGCAGGGACACGGGCTCCAGAAGGAACCCTTCCCTGCAATGTCTCCAGAGAGCTGCCGGCCAGTGCAGGAAGTGCCCCAGACTGCACATGCACAGCCGCCATAGCCGGGGAGGGTTCCAGTGGATCCCTCTGCCGGCTAATTATGCACGTTGTAGCCCATAGGCTACAGCGGCTAACGTCATCTGAAGATGGCGTTAGCTGCGGGGGGCCAATATCTGGAATGCATCTCATTCCGCATATGGGTAAATATGGCAGCATCGCATCCTCCATAGAAACCTAAGGGGTATGCGGCTGCCTGCGGTAATGGAGGGATCACAGCAGGAATCGGAGATACCTGCTGTGGTCCCTTCTTAATACACATACGGGGGATACTTTAATATTTGAGGTAAACCCCCGAAAACGTGTGTTTTCGGGGATTATACCTCAAATACACTTTGCTAAATGGGCCCCAAAGGGAGTTAATAGGAGCTGAGAGAAAGTTGCCGTTAACTCACATTACGATCTCTGTGTTCATCAGAATACAGAATGGCCGGATACCATGTATTCCCATTGGTGTTATTGGCCGCTGACTGGAAATATGTAATGGTCCAGCAACAGGCCAACTGCATTTTTGCCCAGGAATGTTTAAAATACAAATGGATTTCAGTTATTTTTGGACATGTTTTGTTGGTCAGCAGAAACCGGGGAAAGTAGTGATTTGTAAATATGAATCAGTTGGGTTAGGGCAAGATTTGAGAAACGTCTCCATGAGGGTCTTCCTACAGATGGTATGTCTAGGTTTTCTTTATACTGCATGAGTGAATGATTTGACTGATGCTTGTCTAACAAGGAAAATTTGGTTTGTTGAGATATTATAGAAATTAATCTGGGTGGGGCCCTCTGTGTCTGGTGAAGAATACAGTTTGTGTCAGAAAGAGATGATGTGAGGGACCTGGGAGTAATGTCTGGAGAAGGATTAGTGGTGTTTGTCTGAAAAGACGTAATGTGGATACAAGAAGAGATATGTGGGCCTTGCACAAATATGAAGCATTAAAGATTGGCGAATGCATTGGGAGATTGTTTCGAAGAGCCACTGAATGCTGTCTCCGTTCAGCTGCCATTGTTGTTGCCATCTCTGTTCCTCCTCCTCTGGCTGTCTCGGTGACCTCCTTGATGACCACAGCTGCCGCTAGGACTTTTGTGAACATGGTAAACAAGTGTCCTAGTTCTGTTTCCAGCAGCAAGCATGATGCCAGCTACTCTGAGCTAGCACATAACCACAAGACAAAGCAGTATCCAGAATCAGGAGGAGGAGGATGAGGTTATGTAAGATAAATACTGACGGACAGTCATGGTTGCCTATAGTGGACTTCCTTAAGGTTTGTTTTTAATGAAAAGTTAATTTTTCTTGTTTCCACCTTCCACTCTCTCTCCTTTATTCCATCTATATCACACCACCGGGAACCACAAATGCCAGTCACCAGTGACTGCTATAATATTGATGGATGGTAATGTTTCGGCTTTCTCTCTATCCAAGAGGTGTGGAGTGTACTCCGTGCTCACCTCTATGATGGCGAGTGTGGGTATGGTAATGAAATTCATCAAAACTGGCTATTATTACTGATGTGTACAGGTGTATCAGAGGGATGACAGGAGATGGGAAAGGTGAGCTGTTGTTTATTGTGATTGGGAGACACGGTGGATTTACAGTCCCGTTGTAGGAGTGGTTGTCAGGGAAGTTGTGGGATCCTGCTTGATTCCCTAACAGAGGGCATCGGAGCTCTGTTTGACTTTTATATGTGAGTGCCGCCTGGACTATATTTGTGTGTGTGTGTGTGTGTGTGTGTGTGTGTGTATATATATATATATATATATATATATATATAATATATATTTTCTCACTCACTATCAATACTGTGCAAAATTCTTAGGCAGGTGTGGAAAAAATTCTGCAAAGTAAGAATGCTCTAATTAATAGAAGTGTTAATAGTTTATTTTTCTCAGTGAACAAAATGCAAAGTGAATGAACAGAAAAGAAATTTAAATCAAATCAATATTTTATGTGACCACCCTTTGCCTTCAAAACAGCATAAATTATTCTAGGTACATTTGCACACAGATTTTGAAGGAACTCGGCAGGTAGGTTGTTACAAACATCTTGGAGAACTAACCACAGATCTTCTGTGGATGTAGGCTTGCTCAATTCCTTCTGTCTCTTCATGTAATCCCAGAAAGACCCGATGATGTTGAAATCAGGGCTCTGTGGGGCCATATCATCACTTCCAGGACTGTTTGTTCTTCTTTACGCTGAAGATAGTTCTTAACGACATTGGCTGTATGTTTGGGGTCGTGGTCATGCAGAACAAATTTGGAGCCAATCAGACGCCTCCCCGATGGTATTGCATTATGGATAAGTACCTGCCTATATTTCTCAGCTTTTAAGGAATCCTGACCAAATACCCAACTCCATTTGCTGAAATACAGCCCCAAACTTGCAAGGAACCTTCACCATGATTCACTGTTGTCTGCAGACACTCATTATTGTACCACTCTACAGCCCTTCGGCGAACAAACTGTCTTCTATTATATTTTAAATCATTCTTAAGCTGCCCATGCACTAGACGAGCTGAAAACCACTGCACGATTACGACAAAGTAATTGTGCAGTCGTTTGTCAGTCTGTGATGAGCCCACACTGAACAAGCAGTCGTTCAGTGCAGGCTCATCAATCAAATGCAAACACGCTGAACCTGATGTTATCATCAGGTTGACCAGCTTGTCAGCACGATGATAATGTCTTTTAACGACCAGCGGGCATTCGCTTCGCTGGTCGTTTTAGTGAACGATCTTCAGACGATTAATGAACGATTGAACGATAACGACGTTGTTATAGATGGAAAGATGCCGCATTAGCAGCAGTGCAAAACATCAATATGACAGATGGCAGCATGTATACTCAACAGCAGCCTGGTGACAATATGCAAATGTGGTCATTTGTCACCAGGCCGCACGTTTTGATGGACTTTTAATGGCTGTATTTTTCATACAATTTTTTTATTACAATTTTTGAATTAAGGTGGTGTGCTGGCCTCTTAGTTTGGTTCTTTGTAACTGAAAGTTGCTATATTTTATTGATTACGGGATTACAGCACCCGAATATTATAATCATTGACAATGTGTGTGCGGTTCTCCACTGGATACATGTGTAGTGATGAGGGACTGGGGAGACCTGTATTATACAGTATGCTCAGTGATGGTATGTGAGTTTTGTAGTTTAGCATGACAGACATTGGCTGCTATAATTTTGCTTACTTGCATGGTCTTAGCGCCTGAATCAGAGTAGTACTCAATGGCGATATCTTTGCAAATGGAGCTGTTTTTTTGTTTTTCTTTTTTGCTACTGTGTGCTGCGAGTCTTTAATCACAGTGTGATTGACATGCAGGGGGTTTTTGAGGGTGGCAACAGGGTGCGTCGGCTAAAAACGCATCCTGCATTTGCGATCTTGTACGCAGTTAACATGGCTCTGGCGTCTCAGTTCCGGCAGTCTTGTTGAGTGACCATAGGCTCACTCAAGGAGGCGATGTTTGCCTAAGCTGCAGTTGCGGACAGCTGCGATTGCTCCCTAAACCATATCAATACAAGTTTTTGCAGCTGTTGCATATGGTATATTATCACAAATCCATAACTGCGGCAGCTATAGCGTACAACTGTGACTATTTACTAAGCAGTGGTAGGAGACAGAGTGATAAGGTGCCAGCCAATCAGCTCCCAACTGCCATTTTTCAAACACAGCCTGTGACATGACAGTTGGGAGCTGATTGGCTGGCACCTTATCACTTTTCACTCTGTCTCCTAACACTGCTTAGTAAATAGGCCCCCAAGGCCCCTTAGTTTGCCGTCCTGACATCACTAGGCATGACAGTTTCATTATGAGGTAGTTCTTCTAGCGAAAATAAATTAAGATGACTTCTTTTATCTTTCAGGTTGATTGTGGACTCATAGTGGTGGTCTATAAAGACGGATCCCCTGCACATGCACATTTTATGGACCCCAACGCTTGTTTACATTACTGGGACAAGTGGCTGCTACGTCTGGAAGAATATAAAGAGAAAAAGGAGGAAAAACAATAGTAACAACATTGCTGTATACAACATGCCATATAGAAGAATGATTTCTCACGTTCTTGTGAATGTAAAGGTCTCAAGATCAGGTTATATGAAGTGTTATGGAGGAGAGCAGGACTTTTCCAATGCACTTCTTACTTCCTGTAGGACCGAGATCCCCAGTGCAAATTGTGTTATGCCAGCTATAATTAAAATGACACATTTAGCTGTAGGCCTACAAAGATAACGTGTACTTCAAATACATTTTCCCAAGTAGTAACGTGTTTTTTATATTTGATAAAGGGAACTGCTTTTTAAATATTTTCTAAGTATTGTTATTGATCTAATTGGTCTTGATTAAAAAATTAAACATTTCAAGAGATGCTGGCTTTATTCTAATACATGCTAGTATTGTCTTCATCTCTGAGAAATCAGTTGATGAGTTGCATGGTGCCACATCTCAAACTTTAAAAGCCAATCAGAGCGCTGATACATTACATGAAAGGGTGTGATGTACAGGTACATTCAAGGAAGCGCAAGGATCACCTGCACAAATCCTTCAGTGATCCTGCATATAACAAATCAGGGTGCACACATATAAATGGTACCATTCTATACTATACTGGTGTGTTTAATCCAGGATGGTCGGACACGCTGAGTTTCGGGGTGGACCTGGCTGCTATGTCAGGTGTTGATAATTACAAGTACAGACGTGTCCTCATACACTATTGCTGCAGTTGGGCCAAACAGCCCTTCTTGGCGCGTCAGATCCCATGCGACTCGGCTTGCGCTGAATGTATTTTTCACTTGAATGTGCGTCTTAGTTGCAATTGGATGCGACAAAACCGCTTCATGAGACTGCACAGACTAATCTGAATCTGTGTATGAAGTGCTACAATGCAGCGCCCATTGCCTTTTTTCACACAAAGTTCCGTTGTGCTTCGTATACAGACTCAGTCGCATACAGATATACAAGTGTCGCACATCAAATTAATCAGTGCAGTCTCATGGGGCGATTTTGTTGCGTCCGATTGCAACTAATGCTGGGTACAATTGAATGGCCGATATATTGTGTGTGCGTCAACCAGTGTGTACAGACGATATGTCTGTGAAAGCCGTGTCGGCTGTGCAGCACAGCAGATAGCCAATATATTGGCTCATCGTGCTCTGTGTACGAGGCCGCCGGTAACTGACGTCACAACCCAGTCGGTATTCTGAATGGCATATGTGTATGCAATCGTCGTATTCCAATCGTCAGATAGGTCAGCAGATCGGCCAAATGGCCGATCTGTAGTCATAGTGTGTGTACCCACCTCAAGACGTACATTAGAGTGAAAGAGACTCTACACTGCTCGGAGCACCCCACACGCGCCAGGCGTCTTGAGGCCATGTGTATGAGGACACATCTGTAAGTGATGTATATTGTGTGGTTGTAAAAAATAGACCAAAAAATATGTGGATGCTTCTGATTAATCCTATAAAACGTTGTGCAATATAATTTGACCTTTTGTTAGACCATTGGAAAGTTTTGTAATTCATATCCTGATCTTTGTGCCACGTTTATTCCATAGATTTTTTTATTTTTTTTCTCAATTAATTATTAGTTGAGTTACATTGTAAATTTTTACATTTTGTCTTCAGTTTCTGCCATGATTTGATCATATGCTTCTTAAGCTGGGTACACACTAAACAATATATTGGGCAATTTTGTGATCAGCGATGGTTCGCACTGACCATCGTAAAGTGGGTATCACATCTTAGCATCAGATGTGACACACAATGCGGTAACATTAATCCTGTAACGAAATATCATATTGTACGGCGCACTGTGCAAGAAGACCCGATATATCATAACATAGTATTGGCCAGTCGAAAGATCTCAGGGTCGTCCAAGTGTGTACCCAGCTTAAGATGTAAGGCGATATGTCTGCAGTACTTTTAAAGCATTCTTGCCCAACCTCCTTTTCAGGGGTATTTGTCTTTTGTTACTTCTTCTGTTAATGCTTCTGTTGTTACAGCTATAAAATCCTAGCAAGCGATTTGGAATTTGTTGCCATTTGGCAATGTATGTAGAATTATGATCACAAAACACAAAATTGTTTTGAGTAACAATTAATACAGCTGTGATATGTACCATGATTTTAATCTTTATAATAAAAGAACTTGCTAGTATTTATATCATTAAGTGTTTTGCACTTTTATACAGGTTTTTTTTTAGCATGTAATCATGCATAATTATTCTACCAAATTTAGGGCCTGATTCAGACCCACTCGCGAGCGGCTGTCCGCTCGCAAGTGGGTCGATGTTATGCACTGAGCATGCGCATGACGGAGGGAGCTCCGTCGTGCGCATGCGCCAGACGCGACGAGCGAAGGAAAGTCCTTCGCTCGTTGTGTCCGATCAAAGGGGGCGTGCTGTCAATGTTGATTGACAGCACGCCCCCTTTGGTGGGCGTGCCTCCCTGACGGGGGCGTTCCCACGGGAACGCCTCCCGTCAGAAGCCGGCCCACTGACATCACTAGTGATGTCAGTGGGAGTGATTTTGGCTCTGATAGAGCCAAAATCACTCCGGAGCTTGCGGTTGAAAACCTCAACCGCAGGCTCCGGCTCGCAATTTCGATGGTCGCGATGGTCTCGACCATCGCGGCCATCACAAAGCACGCTCGTATAGCCTGTGGGTGGTGACCCACAGCTATACGAGCGTCCAGGAGGACGCTCCATGAAAATGGAGCCCGGCCCTCATTCAGAGTGTGCGCTCTGCTCAGAGCGTACGGCTCTGATTGAGGGCCTTAGTCTGTTTATTACTGTTAGCACTGGTTAAATATGCATCACTTAAATGTAAGCGTTCACACCTGAAGAAGCTGTCATACCTGCCCTGAATTTTAGTGACATATCCTGGATTAAACACACATGTGATGTTGTTTAACCACAACTTAATGTGTAGCCTGGAATTTCTTTATACACGTGATGTTGTTTCTATGACAATATTGGCTGTAGGCCTTTGTGCAGGTTCATGAAACTATACAGAGGCTTTTATGTACCTAGAAAAATTGCAAATCAGTTACATGGACTTTACTGTCTGCACTACCCCAGAGTGATGCAAAAGGGCACAAAGCTGGGCGTAGATCAGCCACAGGAATCCGGTTTCTATAACTGTAGGCAGCAGGCACCGTAAATGCTGCCAAAAGAGACAACCCTAGCTGGCACTAAGAAAGGCAAATAGTAAATAATACTAATAAAAGTTAGGGGCGCTGCTAGGTGTTGGTGCTCCAAGCGGCTGCTGAAAGGAGGTAGTCGGCCTCCTGAAAGTGATAAAATAAAAGATAAAGCAGCGTTAGTTGATAAAAGTAAAACTAGAAAGGGTTTAATAATATATAAAATATAAAAATACAAACAGTACTGTGTATAAGCACATGGAAGGTATAGAATTTCAAATACAATGAAAATAGTTATCGACCGGTGTAAACATTAAAAATAAGTAGGCAAATATAGTATAATCACCCTGAAGGCACTAAGTTAATTCTAATCGAGCAGTTCAAATGCACCTGGTCATAGGTTCTCTTGGTAACAAAGGTTCCAGCTATAAAGAGTTACTGGCTTGTCATAAAGTCCTGAGAGAGTCTTTAATTAGCGATGGCCTCACAGTCCAAAAGCCTCCAACGCGGACTTTGTGGTTCCTCTCTGTAGCCACTAGCTGGATATTGTTGCACAATGTCCCAAGTCCAGACAGCCCTCCCAATAAATATCAAGGTGCTTTGTATCAAAAGGTGCCCAATAAAGGTGCCAGTAGGTTATATTACCAAGTGCCAGGGGATATCACCAACGCGTTTCACAGGAGCAGCTTTTTCAAGGTGCCTGGAAGCCTGCTAATCATTCTTTAAATACTACCTTCCATTAGTGCTTAATGCTAACCAGATGTGACTAATCATGGTCATTAACATATATAACATATAATTATTGAATAGGAGACAAACCTACACTATAGATTAGAATGTAATCAATAATAAAATACAACTACTTACTAAAAGTGGATAACATCAATCCGATCGTGACTGTGCATGCCCTTGTTGTTCTTTATTTATGCCCATCCTAAACTCTCATTGGCTGTGTTTAGGATCACGTGTCAGTGCGCAAAGATACATGATCGGCTGTGGAGCGCAGCAACAACAGGCGCTGCATTTCACGTATTTATTGGAGGGTCGGATGCAGATATCCGATGCAATTTACATCACGTGTCACGGTCCTATATGTAAATCCGCACGTGCCATATAAAGCCAATTGAAGGGATTGTTAGATCGTTGCTAGGTATCGGTGCATCTGTAATCCATTAGATAGTATAGAGGACAATAGTGGGTTATTAACTAGGACAGCCTACATCTAGAGATACAAACTAGATACACATATTATATACGTCAACGTAGTCTAGAATTATCCAGAAAAATAATTTATATCAATAAGAATAATAAAGTTAAATTAATATATATAAATAAACACTGAAGATTAAAGTCAGAAACCACAGGTTTTTCTTTATAATATATATAAAAATATACAGTACAATGGGGGAAATTCAATTCAGCGCGATGTTTAATAGTGACAGGAGGGCACTGCTTGGGCGGGCTAAGGATTTCTTCTCTCACCCCTCTGGGGATGCGAGGAGAAATCCGACCAAAGTACCGGGCGCGCAGCTGTTTTTCTGCATAGTGTTGCGCTAACAGCTGCACGCCCGGTGCTGTGGTAAGAGTATGCCGATTACTACGCCTTAACAGCCTTGTTAAGGCGCGATAACCAGCATTCCCCGACCACACAGTGCACTGAATTGAATAGCTTCGGGAGCTTGCTCCCGTCGCTATTCGATTCGCGTTGAATTGAATTCCCCCCAGTGAACCCTCCCGTGTTCCGGGAATGGAAAATAAATAAAAATAGAAAAGTGGAGGCAAGGGTAAAGGGGAAAAGAAAATCAAACTGTAAACAAAACCAGGGAAGGATCAATATAAAAATAAAAACAAGACCATGAAAAAAAGATAAAAAGAAAAAAATTAAAGTCCATACTCAGATCACAATATAGCATTTAATTCTAATGCTTCATTTAGTCCTCAAAGAAATAAGGAATTCAGGGCCTGATTCAGCTTTGGGAATAGAGTGAGAGAGAGCACGTAACTGTGAACCAGGACAAACCATGTTGCAATGCAAGGGGTGCAAATACATACATTTTGTTTTGCATGAAGGGTAAATACTGGCTGCTTTTGCATGTAGCCCACAAATACTGCACAGGTTTATTTTTACACTGCAATTTAGATATCAGTTTGGACACACTCCTCCCAAATCTAAATCTCCCTGCACATTTTACATCTGCCCCACCTGCAGTGCAGCATGGTTTCACCAAGATGATCAAGTTACGTGCGGTTTCTCACTCTATTCCCAAAGCTGAATCAGGCCCTGAGTTGGAAAGTCCAGTATATCTCTTGATGGCATAATTTCTTAAACCACGATGTGTTGGGGGAACAAATCACAGTCAAAGAAGTAGGATCACTCCCGTGGTGTTCCAAAAAGTGTTTAGGTATGCTATGATTTTGTAGCTTTTTCAGGATATTTCTGCGGTGTTCCATACATCGCACCTTTAGGGGTCTTGTAGTACGCCCTACATAATTTAGATGACAACCACACTGTAGAAGATAAATCACCCAACTCGTATTACAATTAATAAAGCTGGTGATCTTCTTCGCGTCCCCTGTCATAGTAGTTATGGTAAGAGTTTTATAATGGCGTGTTTACATGTGGTGCATTTTATACCACCGCACTTGAAAAAAACTATAAATTTGGGAGCTAACCCAAGTTTTAGTAAATAATATATCAAATAGGATCTTATAACTTTCAGGCCACGCCAAAGCTTCCTTTATACAGAAGACCTGATACCACAAAAAGTTGTTCACAGACATATCGCTGGTACACACTGGCCGATCAATTGATCGGCTAATATAAGTGCCTGTGTGTACCCAGCATTACATGATTACCAAATCTGAATCGGGCCCTTAGTCCACTTCTGTGGTATTCTGGGCCTGATTCAGAGCCGGACGCTCTTTAAGAGCGCTCACTCTGAATCAGGGCGTTTTTGTTTTTTTTGTTGCGGCCTCCTGGCCGCTCGCCAAGCTGTGGGTGACCACTAGGGGTGTGCACCGGCCACTTTTCGTGTTTTGGATCTGGATCTTTCTTCGTGTTTTGGATCTGGATTGGTTTTGCCAAAACCACCCTTCCGTGTTTTGGGTTCTGGGTTTTGTGTTTTGGATCTGTATTTTTTTTTTAAAAAGCATAAAAACAGCTAAAATCACAGAATTTGTGTGTTTTTCTGCTCCTATGCTATTATTAACCTCAATAACCTTAATTTCCACTCATTTCCAGTCTATTCTGAACACCTCACAATAGTGTTTTTATATCCAAAAGGTTGCACCGAGGTAGTTGGATGACTATGCTAAGAGATACGAGTGGGTGGCACAAACACGTGGCCCATCTAGGAGTGACACTGCAGTGGCAGACAGGATGGCAGTTTGAAAAACTAGGCCCCAAACAGTACATAATTCAAAGAAAAAAAAGAGGTGCAAGATGGAATTGTCCTTGGGCCCTCCCACCCACCCTTATGTTGTATAAACAGGACATGCACACTTTAACAAACCAAACATTTCAGCGCCAGGGTCTGCCACACGACTGTGGCTGAAATGATTGGTTCGTTTGGGCCCCCACAAAACAAGCTGGCAATTAATCTGTCCCTGCACAAACTGGCTCTACGGAGGCAAGATGTCGTCCTCATCCTCCTCATCCACCGATTCCTCACCCTCTTCAGTGTTGTGTACATCCTCATCCTCACAGAGTATTAATTCGTCCCCGCTGGAATCCACAACCACAGTGTCACGATTGGTGTCTGCGAGTTACCTGTCTCAGGTGGTGATCGGGTTTCAACGGAGGCCGGCATGACTGGAATCACAGATAATGTAAATAGCTCTATTTACAAGACTTGGGTAGCAGTGAAAACTGCCTTTGATGATAAACGACAGGAACTGGAGGGACCGGACTGGGACCGGCAGGAAAACTTGTTGAATTGAACTGATGAACTAAGAACTTGGCTCTGGACTGGAACAACGTGGATAGAACTGATAGGCTTGGAACTTGACTCTGGACTAGAGCAACGTGGACTGAACTGATGAGCTTGGAAATTGACTCAGGAGTGGAATGTGACAATGGCTGAAGGGAAGTCAGGTAATGCTGAGACGAGGGCTAAACAGGGTAATCTGGAATTACTATGACAAAGGCTAGAAGTCAGGTGCAGGCTGGACTGGATAATAGGGAATAGCAGGTTTCAGGAAGGAATGGGTAGGTTTGGGGATTTGCAGGCTGGACAGGATAATTGGAAATAACAGGTTTCAGGAAGGAATGGGTAGGTTTGGGAATTTTAGGTTCAGGGAGGGAATAGGTAACAGGGGCAGGAGTTGATCCACAGCAGGAAGCAAGGCAGGGTAACACGATGCAGGTTTACAGAGTGCCGGGACCAACCAGGAGTAGGACTAGCAGCAGAGCACAGGCCAGGTATTGCTGTAACAGGACATCTGGATGCCAGGTATTACTGTAGCAGGTTTTCGGGATGCACCAGAGGTTGCTGTCAGCAGGCTTACTGGATTGCCAGGTTTGACTGTAACAGGTTTTCTGGAAGCACCGGGGGTTGCTGCCAGCAGATTTACTGGATTGCCAGGTACAGCTGAAACAGGTTTTCTGGATAGCGCCAGGGATTGCTGTAGCAGGTTTCAGGGACAGACTTGAATGCATGAACCATACACCACGGGAAGACGAGATGTTCAGGCCCAGAATGCTATCAGGAGAGGATATATATACCATGGGTCTGGCATCAATTGGTGGATACGGACAGGTGGTCTGGTAGTAGCATTCTGAGTGGTGGAAGGCACAACATGCAGAGGGAGTATACATCTCTGCAGCTCTGAGAATCAGAACCACACCTGTGATTCCAATTAGGGCTAGCAGTGCTCACAGACAGAGGAGAGGCCAGGTGCAATAATCAGAGCAAATCCTCCAGGCAAATTACACACACAGATCCATGGGGAAGCTGACAGGGGTAAGTCTCAAGGCAAAAAGGTGACAACTAGACAGGGTCGTGACACACAGGTCCCTCTGTACGTTCTGGAGGCTGGTCTCCCTGGGAGAGTTGATAATTCATTTTATGAACATCTCCACATTTTGTGGAAGCAACCTCCTACTCCTTTCGCTGACAAGGTTCCCGGCTGCACTAAACACTCTTTCGGAGTACACACTGGAGGGGGGGCAACTCAGGTAAAATAGAGCCATTTTGTACAGGGACCTCCAAATTGCTTCTTTTTCCTGCCAGTACCGGTACGGACTGTCTGACATGCCTACTTGGATGCTGTCACCGATGTAATCCTTTAACAGACAGACGCACGCTTGTCGCTGCTGCTTTAAGGATGCAGGTGCGGCTACAGCCCACACATTTCACAAAGATAGAAAAAAAAAGAAGAATTTTTTTTATTGTTTGTGGAGCGCACTTTGAGGGTTACACCACCCTTTAACAGACAGACGCACGCTTGTCGCTGCTGCTTTGAGGATGCAGGTGGAATCTAGACGGGATTTGGAACCGGGGACACACTACCTCCATCAATTGTCTAAATCCCACTGCACTAATGACGGATACCGGACGCACGTCTAACACCAACATAGCAGTCAAGGCCTCAGTTATACGTTTTGCTTCAGGATGACTGCTGTCGTACTTCATCCTCATCGCTAGGGACTGTTGGAGGGTCAATTGTTTAGTAAAAGTAGTGGTGTTCCTACTTCCTCTCTGGGATGATGAACAACTCCCAGCAGCAGCAACAGCACTAGGAGGAAGTGGTTCTTGATCTTTCCCTATTTTATTTTTATCGGAGAAAGTTTGGTCCTCCATTTATGTTATATTGATATATACGTGCGGCTAAGGCGCACACAAACACAGAAAATATTTTTTTATTTTTGCTGGAGAGTAGTGCACTTTGTGGGTTACACCACCCTTTAAGAAATGAGCCAGCTGGCTCTTTACTTATGGGACACAGGCGCACGCTTGGCGCTGCTCCTTTGTTGATGCACGTGCAGCCACAGAGCACACAATTCACAAACACAGAAAATATTTTTTTATTTGGTTTGGAGTGTACTTTGGGGGTTGCAGCACCCTTTAACGGTCAAGCCAGCCGGCCCTTTACTTATGACACAGGCGCACGCTTGGCACTACTTATGTTGATGCACGTGCGGCTACTGCGCACACAATTCACAAACACAGAAAATATTTTTTTATTTGGTTTGGAGTGTACTTTGGGGGTTACAGCACCCTTTAACGGTCAAGCCAGCCGGCCCTTTACTTATGACACAGGCGCACGCTTGGCACTACTTTGTTGATGCACGTGCGGCTACTGCGCACACAATTCACAAACACAGAAAAAATATATATTTTTTTAGCACTTGGGGGGAGCACCCCTGACGGACAGAGCACCCCCTGGACAACACTACAGCACCCCTTTAGGACTGGGACACTGCACAGGACTTTGGAGTGGACACAGCCCCTATGGACAACTGACTGCACAACACAGTCCAGCCAGCCCCTATGGACTTTGAAGTAGTGGACACAGCCCCTATTGCCAACAGCAGCACAGCACAACACAGCCAGCCCCTATGGACTTTGAAGTAGTGGACACAGCCCCTATGGACAACAGCAGCACAGCACAACACTACACTACACTACACAGCCCAGACAACCCTAACTCCCACCCTCCCTCTTCACTGTCCACAGCCGAGTGAGAAAATGGCGCCGACGCGGGTACCTTATATAGTATCCAAAACCCGCGGGACCCGGAAGGCGGGATGATGACGTTTTGCCTCGATTTCAGATCCGAGTCAGGCGGGAAAAGTCGAGCCTGACTCGGATCGGGGGGGTTCGGATTTCAGAAATCCGAACCCGCTCACCCCTAGTGACCACCCACAGTTTTTGCGGGCGGCCAGGTGATGGTCGCGACCATCGGGGCTTGCGACGAGACCCTTGTGGTAGGGTCTTGTCCGTCGCAAGCCCCAGAGAGCTTCCTGCTCTAACAGAGCATGAAGCTCTCCACTGACATCACTGGTGATGTCAGTGGTGCCTCCCACAAATGGCAGGCGTTCCTTCGGGAACACCTCCGATTGTGTAGCCACCCCCCCGCCCCGCCTACAAAACGGGGTGAGATGTCGATCAACATCGACAGCCGCCCCTTTTGTAGTGAGTCCCGGAGCGAGAGAATTTCTCTCGTTCCGGGGCTGGGGCTTGCGCATGCGTGCGCAGTACCCCACCATCGACCCGCTTGCGAGCACTATGCGCTCGCGAGCCGGTCTGAATCAGGCCCTCAGTCAACACAGTTACCTCTGGTGGTATAGCACTACTTTAATTTATTTACAGATCAATCATTCTCTTTATGGATTGGAATTTAATATGTCTGCTTTCAGCAAAGGGATTGTACAGTTTGTATGCTGGACATATTTAGTATATACGGTAGATACTTATTTTCAGATACACATACTTTCTAAAATGTAAAAAAACTATCTTCTTTCATGTGAACATCTGCTATAATTTCCCATTCATCTTTTTGCTGTTTACTATCTCTATACATTCTATTACACTGGCTTGTAAATATATGCTTGTACATGTTAACTAGTATTTTGGAATACCTAGAATTTTACTTGCTTTGAGTAATCAGTAATAGACTAATATGGGGCTATGATAGAAATATGGTCCTTTTTTTTAAAAAAAGGAGTGTATACACACTACTTGTTTTAAAAACTGAGGAAGCCCATCAAAAAAAAGAACTGATGTTAATTGCTTCCTTCGGACTCCATAAGGACAATAACACTGTTTGCTGGAGTGGAATGAATGATGTTTTGAGGTATTCTAAGAGAGAGAGACACTTATGGTTACTCACTAACAAAGTGCACACGGACAAAATCCATAGCAACCAACCAGCAATTTATTTTGAATTATGTTGTGCAAATAAAGCAGCATACACACTTAATGATATGCTCCATGAGCGATATCGTTAAGCGTTTTCCCTGAACTGCCAGTCTCCCCACTGGCTCCCTGTAGTCACATAATCAAATTCAAACGCCTCCAACTAACCTACAAAGCCCAAAATCTACACCTATCCCTCTGCTTTCCCCATCTTGTCTTACCTCTCGCTCTCTGGGCACTATCATCCCCCAGTATTTAATCTCTCATAAGATGGGCCCTCTGCCCTTTGTAGTCTCTATATCAGTGATGGACAACCTCATACATGTCAGAGCACGTGTGCCTCCAACCTTCAAAATGGCTGAATATTAATTTACATTTTAAAGAATGAACAAATAAACTGACAAATTTACTTGCACTCCCACAGTACTTATCCCAAAATGCCTCAACATGCCGCTCACTTGCTCTAAACTAGCCCTATGTGCCCTCAAATCACTACTTGCCATAAAATGCACCCAATGCGCTCAGACCCCCTCATGTACTCCAAAACTCTCATACCCACTAAGACATGCTTACATGCCCATCGCACTTACCCACATGCCCTCAGATTTCACCACATACCCCTTAAACTTCTTTACATGCCCAACAAATCTCCACATGCCTCAATATGTCCACAGCCCACTTAACACTACACATGCAGAGACCTTCAAGTCTTTCCCTGGTGCCTCTGCACCAGGGAAAGACTTGAAGGTCTCTGCATGCCTCTGCACGTGGAAGGGCTGTGGCTGTGACACCCACATTGAGCCTCTATAGACTGCATCTGACATCGGTAGTGCACTCAACTCAGAGTCACCCCCACTAGTAGCAGCCAGGGCCATATTAACTCATTGGTGGGCTCCTAGGCTTTCAGGTATTTTCGGCCCCCACCGGCACTTCAGTCTTTCACCCCACTACAGCTGACAGCCTGACCCTGGTATGGTAGTTACTGGACCGCAGTACATAGCCCTATATCCATTTTGAGGGTCTCCTGAAGAATTCTATGTCCGTGTGTCCATCTCTGTGTCAATTTCACAGGCAGACGTTTAGGAAGCAGAGCTTGTGCCATCAGTTACACTGTCAGTAATCACACTGACAGATTCCCAGCACAATTGTTCTTCCTGTTCTTTTATTGAAATCCTGACTTGTGCTTGTACATGTTGCTGCCATTTGGTCTTTTAAAAAATGTATAAACGATAACTGTTTTGGCTGGTCTTATTGGCTAGAAGGGGGAGGTGATGCGTACTTAAGGCCTGATTCAGAGATGGAGGGAATTGCAGAGCCGCACACAATTCCATTCATCGCAAATGCAAATACAGCAGGAGGTGTCAGTCGTGACCAAGGTTGCATCCTGGGATTGACATCACAACCATTGCTACCAATTGTCGCGATGGTTGCTCTTCTGGCCAGGCTGCATTAGCTGAAGCGTCTGTTTATTAGATTGCTAAAAATGGAGACACAGTGCTCCAGACAATACCAATAATGTGTACATTAAATTATCAATAATGTCCAGTGCAGGAGGACTGATGTCAGAGAGGTTGTGGTGAGATAAGCTGGCTCGTATAGGGCGTGCCACTGTCTATTTCTAATAGTGGTGATAGCTTCCTGTGACGTGTCTGAGGTGTAGCGTCTACTGATAGTGCAGTCACACCAGGGGCAGGACTATGGGAGACAATGGAGGCACCTGCCGCCGGGCGCCAGCACTGAAGGGGCACCTCCTCCATTGCCCACAATATATTCACCCCACTTAAGGCTATTTTATATTAGTGTTTTTGTGGATATTTAATAGATATATATATATATATATATATATATATATATAGATACAGTCAGGTGCATAAATATTGGGACATTGACAGAATTTTCATATTTTGGCCTCTATTCACCACCACAATGGCTTTGAAATGAAACAAACAAGATGTGCTTTAACTGCAGACTTTCAGATTTAATTTGAGGGTAATTACATCCAAATCAGGTGACCGGTGTAGGAATTACAACGGTTTCTATATGTGCCTCCCACTTTTTAAGGGGCCAATAGTAATGGGACAAACTAAACAATCCTAAATCTAACTTTCACTTTTTTATACTTTGTTGCAAATCCTTTGCAGGCAATTACAGCCTGAAGTCTGGAACGCATAGACGTCACCAGACGCTGGGGTTCATCCCTGGTGATGCTCTGCCAGGCCTCTACTGCAAATGTCTTCAGTTCCTGCTTGTTCTTGGGGCATTTTCGCTTCAGTTTTGTCTTTATCAAGTGAATTGTATGCTCAATCGGATTCGGGTCAGGGGACTGACTTGGTCATTGCATAACATTCCACTTTTTAGCCTTAAAAAACTCTTTGGTTGCTTTTGCAATATGCTTTGGGTCATTGTCCATCTGCACTGTGAAGCGCCGTCCAATGAGTTCTGAAGCATTTGACTGAATATGAGCACATAATGTTGCCCGAAACACTCAGAATTCATTCTGCTGCTTTTGTCAGCAGTCACATCATCAATAAATACAAGGGAACCAGTTCCATTGGCAGCCATACATGCCCACGCCATGATACTACCACCACCATGCTTCACTGATGAGGTGGTATGTTTTGGATCATGAGAAGTTCCTTTCCTTCTCCATACTCTTCTCTTCCCATCACTCTGGTACAAGTTGATCTTTGTCTCATCTGTCCATAGGATGTTGTTCCAGAACTGTAATGGCTTTTCTAGATGTTGTTTGGCAAACTCTAATCTGGTCTTCCTGTTTTTGAGGCTCACCAATGGTTTACATCTTGTAGTGAACCCTCTATATACACTCTTGTGAAGTCTTCTCTTGATTGTTGATTTTGACACATATACACCTACCTCCTGGAGAGTGTTCTTGATTTGGCCAACTGTTGTGAAGGGGTTTTTCTTCACCAGGGAAATAATTCTTCTGTGATCCACTACAGTTGTTTTCGGTGGTCTTCCGGGTCTTTTGGTGTTGCTGAGCTCTCCGGTGCGTTCTTTCTTTTTAAGAATGTTCCAAACAGTTGATTTGGCCACACCTAATGTTTTTGCTATCTCTCTGATGGGTTTGTTTTGATTTTTCAGCCTAATGATGGCTTGCTTCACTGATAGTGACAGCTCTTTGGATCTCATATTGAGAGTCGACAGCAACTGATTCCAAATGCAAATGTCACACCTAGAATCAACTCCAGACCTTTTACCTGCTTAATTGTTAATGAAATAACGAGGGAATAGCCCACTCCTGTCCATGAAATAGCTTTTGAGTTGATAGTCCCATTACTTTTGGGCCCTTAAAAAGTGGGAGGCACATATAGAAGCCGTTGTAATTCCTACACTGTTCACCTGATTTGGATGTAATTACCCTCAAATTAAATCTGAAAGTCTGCAGTTAAAGCACATCTTGTTTGTTTCATTTCAAAGCCATTGTGGTGGTGAATAGAGGCCAAAATATGAAAATTCTGTCAATGTCCCAATATTTATGCACCTGACTGTAGATTGATAGATATGCACCATATTTATTTTCACTATTTTTTTAGGGGGGGGACACCAAATTATAACTTGCCTCCAGGTGTCTGGGATGAAATTGCGCCACTGAGTCACACATTGGGATTTGCATGTGTAAAATGACCGATTCTGGGGAAGGGGGGGGGGCTCTTCCCATAGGTTGTACACATGGAATGGGATTGTATTGCTGGCAAATCCAGACAGCGGCTGGCCGAAGGGAGCAAATCCCGACAGCGGAGGTAAGTATTGCTATCCCTCCTCTAACCCTCTGCTAGGGGTGCCTAACCCTAACCTCCCCCCATTAGTGCCTAAACCTAACCCATACGGTGGGGTGCTTCACCCAAAACTTCCCCCAGGGGTTGCCTAACCCTAACCCCCCTTCCTTTAGCCTAACCCTAAGTCCCCTCGGGGTGCCCTAAACCTAACCTCCCCCCGCGGCTAATAGGATAAGAGCCCGCACTTACCTCATTCGGCCCCACTTCATTCTGCATACCGGCATCGGGATTGTGACCGGCGTCCCGTGCACACCATACATCTCCCTCGCCCTGAAGGTGGTGGTCAGGGTTCTGGATGTACTTGTGAGTATGTTGTGGCGATGTCCCACACTATGCACTTACCAGTAGGCTGCAGTGTCCGTCCTTATGTGTGCATTCCAGATCTTCATTCCAGTTGGCTCCACTCCTATGCTGAGGTATCCTTGCTCTGCACTCCGTGGTGGTTCTATAGTGGGCGACATCCCCGCAAGTCCTGCGGAACTTCCTCCAGGTAGAGGCGGTGGCAGCAGCTGTTATGGCGGCAGCAGAGCTAACAGCACTGGGAGAGGCATAGCTAACTTATGGAGGTGTGGCCAGGCTCCCTCCTTCCAAATCATGAAAAATCTATAGTTTGCGGGGGTGCCGATGTCAGTTCCAGTGGGGGTGGGGGACGTGAGTGCGATCGCTCCCCCTCCACATATCACAAAAGGAGAGAGAGTACTGACTGCTGCTGCAGCAGCCTCTCTCCCCAGCATTGGGTGGCTGCCGCATTTTGTGACGTGGGCGGGGGGCATGGCTGCAGGACCCGGTTCCCTCCAACAGGCCCTGTCCCGGGTAAAGAGTACCCCTTCCCTCCCCTCTCGGCGGCCCTGGAAAGGGGTCATGTGTCGCCTCATGGAGGTGTAAAAACCTGAGATGTCTCACTCTCAACATAAAAGATACAAAACCTATTGCATGAAAGAAGGTTTTCGCCATTCAAAAGGTTTTTGTTGAAATGATAACATTTAATTCACCTACACTTAGCACCAGTTGAGTTGCAGAGTAGTTATGTTGCCGGGTAGCTTCCCTGTCACATCTACTGTCACTCTATGTGAATCTGGGTGAAGATTTGCTGCTCGCAAATTTATGTTACACAGATCTCATTCATTTTCAATAGATAGAGAAAATTTTAGAAAAAAAAAAAATCAAAAATCAAAGTTTAACGAAAAAAATAGCGACATGTGTAGCAATAGACTTTCTTACATTCCCATGATACTTATTTATAGCGAAAATTAGACAAAAATCCTTTTTATCAACAATTACATTGTAGGCACTGCAGGGGAAGAGGAATGACCGATTACAATGTTGTAAATATACTGTCATTCCACTATCTGCTAGTGGATACGCACCTTAAGGCTTTACCAGGGTCTTCGCTGGGAGTAGAAGCCCAGAGATGTCTTAGTAGTGTAGGCCCTGGGCAAAGCAATGCACTGGGCCCCCTACTCACCCATTCACAGGAATCAAAATGAAAACAGTCAATAAAATTAAACCTTTTGATTTGATACTTGATGCGATTTAAGCATTTCGTGATATGGCCAGATTAATAAACATTGATTGATCTTCCATATCCAAAGATAAGAGCAAAATAGCCGGGTAGGAGCTGCTAGCATTTTACCTGTATGTTTTGGACCTGTCATTCACAGACCGCTAGCTATTGTCTCTGTTTTCTCTCTTCCACCAATTTCCCATCTCCCTCATGTCTCCTCCTCGTCCTCCAATCTTTCCCTAATCCTTCCGACTATTGATCTTCCCATCTCCTTCCACTGCCTCCCCATATTTCTCCCTATTATTTACCCCTATTCACATTCCTATTTCCATCTCCAATAATATCTCCCCTTTCTCCCTATTACTCACCCCTATTCACCATCCCTTCTCACTCCACCATCTCCCCCTATTCTTCCCCTCTCTCTTTATTCCTCCATCTATTCACCTTCCCATATCCCTCCACAATCTCCCCCCCTATTTCTATCCTCTCTCTGAGTTTGTATTACTTTAGGGATTGCAGGCAAGCGGCACCTTTCCTGTGGGCTGAGGAAGTACTATAGCAGTCAGCTCTCAGCCCCATAGGAGCTGCATGGGAGGAGCTGGAGCCATCTCTCACACTGGATGCAAGCTATGGGGGCAGTGGCTGCAAGCTACGGGGAGGGCAGCGTCAGCAAGCTATGAGAGGCGGGGGGGCGGATCCCTAGAATAGTGGGGCTTCTGGCCAACTGCCCATTAAGCCTTTATGAAGAGAAGGCCCTGTAGTAGCCTCCTTCATTGCCTGCAGTAATAGTACATTTCTGGCGTGCCCTCCGTGGTTCAGCAGAAGCAGTCTCTTCACTTCTGAAACAGGTCCTGCCCTCAGCATGAGCAGCCGTGGCTCATCTAGACATAGGCAGCAGGGGTCCTCTTGGTTTTTCACGCCACCTTAACACTGCAGCAGCTTACTGTGCCACAGCCGCTGACCCCTCACACCTCTCTTGCAGACTCCAACATCCTGGCAGTTGTGCATCCCTTTTCTCTGCCAGGTCCACTATTTGCCTTTGGTCGCTACATGGCTGCACTCCTCACAGGTAGGCTCACATCTGTGTTCTCTTGTCTGTCTCTGCTGCCTTTCTTTATACTACTTCTCCCGGACATCCCGCCTCCACTTCTTGTTCACCAGCCTCCTGACTGGCCGAAGTTCTCCAGCTAAGGTCGGCCTCCTCTACCCTGCAACTAAGGCCACCCATAGGTAAGGAGGGATTTTCCTGTGCTAGGGGTTGTTGCTGGCCAGCCCAGGGGTAATCTGACCTGTCAGCGCAGGCTCAGTGACAGCCAGACTGACAAGGTCAGTTAAAGTTCATTTCATCCCTGCTATAGGGCTTAGTTGGGCTGCTGGAAGGTTCTTACTTAAATAAAATAAAAACTGCTGGTGCTAAAGGGGCCTGTTACCCTATAAACCCAATCTAAACTATGGGGGTACCACATATTATGACTAATATTGTGAATCCTATTGATTATGGTGATCCCGGATCAGTCAAGAAAATCGATATAGGGCCATCCATAAGTTCAACAAAATACAAAAAGAGTGATCCGCAAGCGCTGTTAGGTATTGAATGAGATGTTCTTTCTAATGATCTCGGAATCCCTGTAGAGGCACCCTGTGTCCTCCAAAATGTAATAACTAGGAAACTTAATCATTCTAGGATAACCAGAATTTTTTTGTCTATGGGTTAAGGAAACCATTTTTGAACTCTGGGGCCTATTCATCATAACTAAAATATTGATGGAGGTAATTAGGTTTAGAACTCACATGGAGTTATACCTAATTACTGGAGGAATTCATCATGCCTCTGCTCCATATGTATCTATTAATTTTTGCGATGACAGCTTTTCGGGAAATAGATACTTTTCCCTCACTACACTGCATTACCGCAGCTGGAATCAGTGCTGCGCATGTGCCGTTACATTCACAAAAGTGGCGCATGCGCAGCACTGATTACAGCTGCGGTTATTCTGTGTCCGTCCACCGGCCCAACCCCTCCCCCCCCCCCCCCTCCACTACCTACATGGCCGCCTGTCACAAGATTTTTTATTTATCTAAACTTTGTTTGTTTATTTTTTTTTACTTTACTGTGTTCTGTCGGGAGAACAGTCAGAGCAGCAGCCAGAGCCGGAGGAGGGACCAGGGAGCGACGGAGGGAGCCAAGGAGGACCTGCTCACACTGAAAGCAGCTAAGTATCACCCGCTATACGCCACCTGAGAGTGGCGTATAGCAACACCTTCAAATTCCGAAAATACATAATTTTCGGAATTTGATGAATAGCCTAATTTCTACTAAAGTATGGGGAGTGTGGAAATTAATGCAGACGGATTTAATAATATCTCCTGTGTCGTGTGTTAATGAATACAAAAAAAACGGTAATTAAGGAAAATGTCCTTAAAACCGTTATTTTAGTGTTGATGAATAGGCCCCTCAGTGAGATGCGTTCATCAAAAGGTTTCTTTAAAGTGGGGTGAGCGGGTTCGGATTTCAGAAATCCGAACGCCCCCGAGCCCCCCCGATCCGACGCCGATCCGAGTCAGGCTCGACTTTTCCCGCCTGACTCGGATCTGAAATCGAGGCAAAACGTCATCGTCCCGCCTTCCGGGTCTCGCGGGTTTTGGATCCTATATAAGGTACCCGCGTCGGTGCCATTTTCTCACTCGGCTGTGGACAGTGAAGAGGGAGGGTGGGAGTTAGGGCTGGCTGGGCTGTGTAGTGTAGTGTTGTGCTGTGCTGCGCTGTGCTGCTGTTGTCCATAGGGGCTGTGTCCACTACTTCAAAGTCCATAGGGGCTGGCTGTGTTGTGCTGTGCTGCTGTTGTTAATAGGGGCTGTGTCCACTACTTCAAAGTCCATAGGGGCTGGCTGGACTGTGTTGTGCAGTCAGTTGTCCATAGGGGCTGTGTCCACTCCAAAGTCCTGTGCAGTGTCCCAGTCCTAAAGAGGTGCTGTAGTGTTGTCCAGGGGGTGCTCTGTCCATCAGGGGTGCTCCCCCCAAGTGCAAGAAAAAAAAATATTTTTTCTGTGTTTGTGAATTGTGTGCACTGTGGCTGCACGTGCATCAACAAAGGAGCAGCGCCAAGCGAGCGCCTGTGTCCCATAAGTAAAAGGCCGGCTGACTTGTCCGTTAAATGGTGCTGTAACCCCCAAAGGGCACTCCAAACAAAATAAAAAAAAATTTTTTTTTGTGAATTGTGTGCACAGTAGCCGCACGTGCATCAACAAAGTAGTGCCAAGCGTGCGCCTGTGTCCCATAAATAAAGGGCCGGCTGGATTGACCGCTAAAGGGTGCTGTAACCCCCAAAGGGCACTCCAAACAAAATAAAAAAATATTTTCTGTGTTTGTGAATTGTGTGGGCTGTAGCTGCACGTGCATCAACAAAGGAGCAGCGCCAAGCGTGCGCCTGTGTCCCATAAGTAAAGGGCCGGCTGGCTCATTTCTTAAAGGGTGTTGTAACCCACAAAGTGCACTACTCTCCAGCAAAAATAAAAAAATATTTTCTGTGTTTGTGTGCGCCTTAGCCGCACGTATATATCAAATCAATATAACATAAATGGAGGACCAAACTTTCTCCGATAAAAATAAAATAGGGAAAGATCAAGAACCACTTCCTCCTAGTGCTGAAGCTGCTGCCACTAGTCATGACATAGACGATAACATGCCATCAACGTCGTCTGCCAAGGCCGATGCCCAATGTCATAGTAGAGGGCACATACAATCCCAAATGACAAAGTTCAGGAAAATGACCTTAAAAAAAACATTTAAATCATCTGAAGAGAAACCTAAACTTGCCAATATGCCATTTATGACACGGAGTGGCAAGGAACGGCTAAGGTCTTACCCTATGTTCATGACTAGTGGTTCAGCTTCACATGACGATGGAAGCCCTCCTCCCGCTAAAAAAATCAAACGAGTTAAGCTGGCAAAAGCACAGCGAAGAACTGTGCATTCTAAGAAGATATCAGAAATCCCCAAGGAGAGTCCAAGTGTGGTGGCGGTTGCGATGCCTGACCTTCCCAGCACTGGACGGGAAGAGATGGCTCTTTCCACCATTTGCACGCCCCCTGCAAGTGCTGAAAGGAGCACCCACAGTCCACTTGCTGATATGCAAATTGGAGATGTCACTGTTGAAGTACAACAGGATGAGGATACTGGTGTAGCTGGCGCTGAGGAGGATTCCGATGGTGATGTGGTTTGTTTAAATCAGGCTCCGGGGGAGACAGTTGTTGTCCATGGGATGAAAAAGCCCATCACTGTCATGCCTGGGCAGAAGACCAAACATTCCACCTCTTTGGTCTGGCAATATTTCTATCCAAATCCGGACAACAACTGTCTTGCCATATGTAAAGGTGAAATAAGTAAGGGTAGAGATGTTAACCACCTAGGAACATCCTCCCTTATACGGCACCTGCATAAAAAGTTACTGTCAAGTTCAGAAACTTTGGCTAAGACCGTAAGCAGTCCAGGGACACCTAAATCCCTTTTTCCTGTTTTTTCCAAGGAATCGGTGGATGAGGAGGATGAGGATGACATCTTGCCTCCGTAGAGCCAGTTTGTGCAGGGACACATTAATTGCCAGCTTGTTTTGTGGGGGCCCAAACGAACCAATCATTTCAGCCACAGTCATGTGGCAGACCCTGGCGCTGAAATGATTGGTTTGTTAAAGTGTGCATGTCCTATTTATACAACCATAAGGGTGGGTGGGAGGGCCCAAGGACAATTCCATCTTGCACCTCTTTTTTTTCTTTGCATTATGTACTGTTTGGGGCCTAGTTTTTCAAACTGCCATCCTGTCTGCCACTGCAGTGTCACTCCTAGATGGGCCACGTGTTTGTGCCGCCCACTCGTGTCGCTTAGCATAGTCATCCAACTACCTCGGTGCAACCTTTTGGCCATAAAACAATATTGTGAGGTGTTCAGAATAGATTGGAAATGAGTGGAAATGAAGGTTATTGAGGTTAATAATTGAATAGGAGCAGAAAAACCTACAAATTCTGTGATTTTAGCTGTTTTATGCTTTTTTTCAAAAAAAATACAGATCGAAAACACAAAACCCAGAACCCAAAACACGGAAGGGTAGTTTTGGCAAAACCAAACCAGATCCAAAACACGAAGAAAGATCCAGATCCAAAACCAAAACACAAAACACGAAAAGTGGCCAGTGCACACCCCTACTTTAAAGGTGTGTCTGCTGCAATCCTTTCCATAGGTCATAGTGCACACTCAGTCACCCTCAAAGGTAAAGCAATCACCTAGTGTTTAGCAGCTATGTTCACCAAAAGGTATCTTTATTCTGGAACCTCCATATTATAGGATCCTTTATCACACCAGGTAAATACTAAGGCCCGTATTCAATTAGTTTCGCACCCACGATAAAGTTTTGCCTGCCCGACTTTCTGCTGACATCGCGTGTTTTGGACATGGAAACTTATCATGTGCGCCTCTGCTATTCACCCTATTCTATTTCAAACCATGCGAAAAAAACGGCAAGCGGCGAAGTCAGAACAGGCGCAAAGTGCTGTCAGAAATGGGGAAATCAGCCAGAACCCCTCAAAAAGATGCACTAACATTAGGGATCAATGTAGATGTAATGAAAAATGGGGTAATAGAGAGACCATAGGACGCTGTACTAAAGAAGGCCTCAGCCCATCCACACTGGAAACCTATCCCACTGGGTTTCCCAATAAAATGTGCAATAAAAAGAAATGTGCGGAGAAACTGGCGATGCCTTCTATAACAGGGAGGGGGTATAGAGAGATACTTATCTTGGATGGTATACAGATCGTGTGAATCTTCTAATACCCCGGGTGTGCTGAGAGAAATGCCTTTCTTTGTATTCAGTGGATCACAATTTCATACATGAAGATACAAATAGAAATGCAATGTGTGGTATGTTTTTTCACACATACGATTCAATTGGTGACAATAGTGAAATCCTGTGTCTAGATTTAAATTGTTGTATTGTATCAAATGATCAATCGGTATTATCAATGGTTTCTATAAAGATTATACATAAGGAAAATGTGCCTCTTGTGCATATACAGATATACGTGGTTTAAATACAGATTCCTCTGATTTAAGAAACACACCTGACTTACAAAGACAGGTGCAGACCAAAGCTTGCAAAGGTATCTTTGACAGGATATAAACGATGGATGGGTGGGTGATAACACACCTAACTCACATGAACAGGTGCAGTATTAAAACCTGTAGCAGTATCTTTATTAGTTGGGGGTGTTCTATCTCTAACCAGGAAAATACTGGATGGATATCCACATAACAGAAGAGGTGTGCTAAAGTCAGCATATCAGTACTCACTCTCATCAAGGTGTATGGTAATCAGTAATCACATCTGGGTATCTTTGATTCCAGCAATAAAGCGACTCTATTCCAGTAAAAACACTTAATTTATTGTAAAAAAACAATTGGGCAGGAGTCCATATAAAATAAATCCCAAATCCAAGATTTAGGAGAACGGTCAAATAATCCTCATAAAGTATAGAATAGAATTCAGTATGCCCACTATCATGGAAGAGAGGTATGTGCAAAATAGGCGGCTAAAAAAAGTCCGGACTAAAACTCGCCATGAAAAAATAGAAAAATTGCATATACCTCAGATCCAGATTATACCTCTTTTCCACCAAAAACCCGGGTCCGACCTGGATTTTCAGACATGGGTCCAACCCAGGTCAGACACCATTTACACAGCACCATCGATCTGGGTTATTCTCAGGCCAGCCCCGTTCACACTGAACCTGGGTCTGCCATGCTAAACTTGTGAGGTCAGAAAAAGTGGGAGGTGACTGCTCCACAACCACCAATCAGCTCATTTTAGGCATGACCCAGGTCGGATAACCTGGGTTGCGCCGTTTACACTGCACCATTACCCAGGTCCATCCTGGGTGAGACCCTGGTAGCTACCTGGGTTGGATTGCTGGGTCACTGGACCCAGGTTATTTTTCAGGGACCCTTTTACACTGAGCTGCGACCTGGGTAGACCAAGCAAAAACCCAGGTTTTTGCTCTGGTGTAAAAGGGGTATTAGTGTCCGGTCCTTCTTCCTTGGTGAGCATTGGTACAAGAGGCACATTTTCCTTATGTATAATCTTTATAGTAGATTACCTTCCAGTAGCCCCCTGGCAAATGCTACTGGCATGGTCATATCAGATGCGACTGTGTCAGTGAAATCCCATCTTGATGTGGTCGCATCTGATGCAACCACACCAGACAAGTAGTTAAAGGAACAAATTCAATTAGCCTTGAAGGGCTAATAACCCGCAATGCAGTGCCCGGCGATATTCAATTACAGCCTGTGGAAGCCACTTAACGCAGATTTCTGTTCACCTCCCCCTGAGGCTCAAACCGAAATCTGCATTAAACAGGGCTTTCTGCCCTTATTGAAGCAGCTGTGAACATGTTAACCCATAGCTACGGGTACTTATCCCAGAATCTATGTATTAATGTGCGTTAGCCGCAATTTTAAAGCAAAAAGGAAAAGAGCTTTTAATTGAATAGCCTCGGGCACAAAAGTCCGATGCTATCACCCTTTTCCCCAAGCAGTGAATTAGTGAAGCTAATTGAATCATGCCCAAAGGAACAATACAGTGAAACAATTATTTTAATACCAATATATGTATTGCAGACGTCTAGCTGAATATGATGAGGGTAATCCCATTTGATTTAGATTTTTTTTTAACCAAAGTAAAGGGTCTATGATTTTCTTTATGTTTGGCTCAAAGGTGAAACTGCTCCATTAAGGCCTGGGAGTAATTTGTATTTAACTTGTTTTTTTAACCAGCTTAATATATTTTTAAATAAAGTTTATTTGGGCCACTTAAATAAGACAATGTTTGTGGGTGAATATTATACAAATCACAGCAACCAATCAGACGTTTACATTTCTTTAAACTGCATTAAAAGATTGTAGAATTTGATTGGATGTAAAGGGTCGCAGCACATGTATACAGATTGCATGAATTTATCATAGAAATCCCATCAGACAAAATGGCTCACATCCACAGAAACATAAATAAGGACAAACCGTGTACAGTATGTAACAGTGATGAAATCTGACAGCAACAAACACCAACAGATAAGGTTCAAAAATATAATGATATCATATATATATATATATATATCAACAACACTGGCAGCCACAGCCTAGACCTGTAGTGGGAATATTGTGGGGTCCCCCAAACATATCTGCTACCAACACTAGGCTATGACAGGCTGTCCGGGAATACTATAGCTGGGGCACTGCAGAAGGTTGCCATAATGTCTCCCAAACCTGGCCTATTCAGCGTGAGGTTGAATGCACCAGGCTAGAGGAATAGAGCACACAGAGAAAAAATGGCCACACCTCTTGGGAAACTAGCCAACAGCACCAAGGCTTTCCTAAACTAATGTATTTCTACTAGTGGTGTGCAACGGCCACTTTTCGTGTTTTGGATCTGGATCTTTCTTCGTGTTTTGGATCTGGATTGGTTTTGCCAAACCACCCTTCTGTGTTTTGGGTTCTGGGTTTTATGTTTTGGATCTGTATTTTTTTTTTTTTTTTTTTAAAACAGCTAAAATCACAGAATTTGTGGGTTTTTCTGCTCCTATGCTATTATTAACATCAATAACCTTAATTTCCACTCATTTCCAGTCTATTCTGAACACCTCACAATAGTGTTTTTATGTCCAAAAGGTTGCACCGAGGTAGCTGGATGACTACGCTAAGCGACACGAGTGGGCGGCACAAACACGTGGCCCATCTAGGAGTGACACTGCAGTGGCAGACAGGATGGCAGTTTGAAACACTAGGCCCCAAACAGTACATAATGCAAAGAAAAAAAAGAGGTGCAAGATGGAATTGTCCTTGGGCCCTCCCACCCACCCTTATGTTGTATAAACAGGACATGCACACTTTAATAAACCAATCATTTCAGCGCCAGGGTCTGTGGCTGAAATGATTGGTTCGTTTGGGCCCCCACAAAACAAGCTGGCAATTAATGTGTCCCTGCACAAACTGGCTCTACGGAGGCAAGATGTCGTCCTCATCCTCCTCATCCACTGATTCTTCACCCTCTTCAGTGTTGTGTACATCCTCATCTTCACAGAGTATTAATTCGTCCCCGCTGGAATCCGCCACCACAGGTCCCTCTGTACGTTCTGGAGGCTGGTCTCCCTGGAAGAGTTGATAATTCATTTTTCTGAACATTATCTTCTCCACATTTTGTGGAAGCAACCTCCTACGCCCTTCGCTGACAAGGTTCCCGGCTGCACTAAACACTCTTTCGGAGTACACACTGGAGGGGGGGCAACTCAGGTAAAATAGAGCCATTTTGTACAGAGGCCTCCAAATTGCCTATTTTTCCTGCCAGTACCGGTACGGACTGTCTGACATGCCTACTTGGATGCTGTCACCAATGTAATCCTCCACCATTCTGTCAATGGTGACAGTATCATATGCAGTGACAGTAGACATGTCAGAAATTGTTGCCAGGTCCTTCAGTCCAAACCAGATGTCCAAACTTGGTCCTGCCTGCCCTGCATCACCGCCAGCGGGTTTCTTAGGATACCTAAGTTTTTTCCTGGCAGCCCCAGTTGCGGGAGAAAATGAAGGAGCTGACAGTGTTTTCACCAGCAGGTCTTTGCACCTCTGCAGGCTTGTGTCGGCCGGAAAGAGAGACACCACATAGGCTTTAAACCTAGGATCGAGCACGGTGGCCAAAATGTAGTGGTCTGATTTCAACAGATTGACCACCCTGGAATCCTGCAAAGCGAATGAAGGGCTTCATCCACAAGTCCCACATGCCGAGCGGAATCGCTCCGTCTTAGCTCCTACTTCACTTTCTCCAGCTGCTTCTGCAAAAGCCTGATGAGGGGAATGACCTGACTCAAGCTGGCAGTGTCTGAACTGACTTCACGTGTGGCAAGTTCGAAGGGCTGGAGAACAACACGGAAATCATTCTCCACTGTGCTTGAGTCAGGTGCATACCCCCTCCTTTGCCTATGTCATAGGTGGATGTATAGGCTTGAATGGCCTTTTGCTGCTCCTCCATCCTCTGAAGCATATAGAGGGTTGAGTTCCACCGCATCACAACCTCTTGCTTCAGGTGATGGCGGGGCGGGTTCAAGAGTGTTTGCTGGCGCTCCAGTCTTTGTCACACAGTCGCTGAATGGCGAAAGTGGCCAGAAATTTTTCGGCCACCCAAAGCGTCTCCTGCAAGCCCCTGTCGCTTTTCAGAAAATTCTGCACCACCAAATTTATTGTGTGAGCAAAGCATGGGACGTGCTGGAATTTGCCCAGATGTATTGGTGGCGTTATCAAATATCACAAATCCCCAGGAGGGTCTAAGTGGGTAAGCCCTGGGCGATGATTTCCCTCAGTTTCTCTAAGAGGTTGTCGGCGGTGTACCTCTTACTGAAACCGGTGATACACAGCGTAGCCTGCCTTGGAACTAGCTGGCGTTTCTGAGATGCTGCTACTAGTGACGCTGCTGTTGTTGCTGCATAAGGTGATACATCTACCCAGTGGGCTGTCACAGTCATATAGTCCTTAGTCTGCCCTGTTCCACTTGTCCACATGTCCGTGGTTAAGTGGACATTGGGTACAACTGCATTTTTCAGGACACTGAGGACACTTTTTCTGACGTTTCTGTACAGTCTCGGTATCGCCTGCCTAGTGAGGTGGAATCTAGACGGGATTTGGAACCGGGGACACACTACCTCCATCAATTGTCTAAATCCCACTGCACTAATGGCGGATACCGGATGCTCGTCTAACACCAACATAGCAGTCAAGGCCTCAGTTATACGTTTTGCTGCAGGATGACCGCTGTCATACTTCATCCTCCTCGCTAAGGACTGTTGGAGGGTCAATTGTTTAGTAAAAGTAGTGGTGTTCCTACTTCCTCTCTGGGATGATGAACGACTCCCAGCGGCAGCAGTAGCAATGCAGGATCCTCCGGAGGAATCCCGGATAGGAGAGTCAGTCATGCCAGTGACATGGCTTGCAGGACTACTTCCGATCCTGACTAAGGAGAAAATTGACGAGGAGGGAGTTGACGGTGTGGTTTGCAGGCGCTTGGATACAACATGATGAAGGGATTTAGGTGTCCCTGGACTGCTTATGGTCTTAGCCAAAGTTTCTGAACTTGACAGTAACTTTTTATGCACGAGCTGCAGGTGACGTATAAGGGAGGATGTTCCTAGGTGGTTAACGTCCCTACCCCTACTTATTTCACCTTTACATATGGTAAATATGGCAAGACAGTTGTTGTCCGGATTTGGATAGAAATATTGCCAGACCAAAGAGGTGGAATGTTTGGTCTTCTGCCCAGGCATGACCGTGATCGGCTTTTTCATCCCACGGACAACAACTGTCTCCCCCGGAGCCTGATTTAAACAAACCACATCACCATCAGAATCCTCCTCGCCAACTTCCTCCTCAGTGCCAGCTACACCAGTATCCTCATCTTGTTGTACTTCAACAGTGACAACTTCAATTTGCATATCAGCAAGTATACTGTGGGTGCTCCTTTCAGCACTTGCAGATGGCGTGCAAATGGTGGAAAGAGACAACTCTTCCCGTCCAGTGCTGTGAAGGTCAGGCATCGCAACCGCCACCACAGTTGGACTCTCCTTGGGGATTTGTGATATCTTCTTAGAATGCACAGTTCTTCGCTGTGCTTTTGCCAGCTTAACTCGTTTGATTTTTTTTAGCGGGATGAGGGCTTCCATCATCATGTGAAGCTGAACCACTAGTCATGAACATAGGGAAAGACCTTAGCCGTTTCTTGCCACTCCGTGTCGTAAATGGCATATTGGCAAGTTTACATTTCTCCTCAGATGATTTAAATGTTTTTTTTTTAAGGTAATTTTCCTGAACTTTGTCATTTGGGATTGTATATGCCCTCTACTATGACATTGGGCATCGGCCTTGGCAGACGACGCTGATGGCATGTTATCGTCTATGTCATGACTAGTGGCAGCAGCTTCAGCACTAGGAGGAAGTGGTTCTTGATCTTTCCCTATTTTATTTTTATCAGAGAAAGTTTGGTCCCCCATTTATGTTATATTGATATATACGTGCGGCTAAGGCGCACACAAACACAGAAAATAATTTTTTATTTTTGTTGTAGACTAGTGCACTTTGTGGGTTACACCACCCTTTAAGAAATGAGCCAGCCGGCTTGGCGCTGCTCCTTTGTTGATGCACGTGCAGCTACAGTGCACACAATTCACAAAGACAGAAAAAAAAGATTTTTTTTATTTTTTGTGGAGCGCACTTTGAGGGTTACACCACCCTTTAACAGACAGACGCACGCTTGGCGTTTTTCTGGTTTGAGGATGCACGTACAGTGCAGACAATTCAAAAACATAGAAGAAAATGGGTTTTTTTTGTTGGAGTGCACTTTGGGGGTTACACCACCCTTTAACAGACAGACGCACGCTTGGCGCTGCTGCTTTGAGGATGCACATACACAGAAAAAAATATATATATTTTGGTGTGCACTTTGGGGGTTACACCACCCTTTAAGAGATGAGCCAGCCGGCCCTTTACTTATGACACAGACACCCGCTTGTCGCTACTTTGTTGATGCACGTGTGGCCACAGTGCACACAATTCACAAACACAGAAAATCATTTTTTATTTTGTTTGGAGTGCACTTTGGGGGTTACACCACCCTTTAACAGACGAGCCAACTGGCCCTTTACTTATGACACAGGTGCACGCTTGGAGCTGCTCCTTTGTTGATGGACGTGCGGCTACAGCACACACAATTCACAAACACAGAAAATAATTTTTTTTTTTTTTTGGAGTACACTTTGGGGGCTTACACCATCCTTTAAGAGATGAGCTAGCCGGCCCTTTACTTATGGGACACAGGCGCACGCTTGGCGCTGCTCCTTTGTTGATGCACGTGCAGCCACAGCACACACAATTCACAAACACAGAAAATACGTTTTTATTTTGTTTGGAGTGCACTTTGGGGGTTACACCACCCTTTAACAGATGAGCCAGCCGGCCCTTTACTTATGCCACAGGCGCACGCTTGGCGCTACTTTGTTGATGCACGCGCGGCCACAGTGCATACAATTCACAAACAAGGAAAATTATTTTTTATTTTGTTTGGAGTGCACTTTGGGGGTTACACCACCCTTTAACAGATGAGCCAGCCGGCCCTTTACTTATGACACAGGCACACACTTGGCGCTACTTTGTTGATGCACGTGCGGCCACAGTGCATACAATTCACAAACAGAAAATATTTTTTTATTTTGTTTGGAGTGCACTTTGGGGGTTACAGCACCCTTTAATGGTCAAGCCAGCCGGCCCTTTACTTATGACACAGGCACACGCTTGGCGCTACTATGTTGATGCACGTGCGGATACTGGGCCTGATTCAGAGCCGGACGCTATTTGCGGACGGTCGTTCCAAAAAAGGGGCCGGCTATTTAAATTGAGCGCTCGCTCTTTGCGGTTTGTTGACGTCTCTATGTCTGAGCGAGCGAACGAAAAATGCGCTCGCTATTTTGTAAAGACGCTCCTTTGCCGTTCACATCACACGTCATCTCCGGTATTTATTAGATTAATCGGGTACATCGAAAGGCATCTGAACTGCTCGCAGTGCTTGTGGTAGGTTTTTCTTACCGCTATCACTGCGAGCAGTTCAGGCTAAAAGACAACCAAGTGACGTGATCGATGACGCTCATTTACTAATTATGCGCTCCCATTAAATGCCCTTTTGACCGTTAGGCATGCCTGCGTTCGGATCTCCACTCCCGTTTTCAAGCACCTTCCCCTGTTACCACCCACAAACGGTACATTCTGTCAATCAAATTAGCAGCCCCTCGCTGTTTTGCGAGTGCACGATTTCCGACAGCAATGACTGGTTTGCGCATGCGCATTACGACCCATACGCATGCGCAGTTGTGCGAACATCGCTTAGAGCGAACGAGTAGCCGCTTATGAGCGGCTCTGAATCAGGCCCACTGTGCACACAATTCACAAACACAAAAAAAATATATTTCAATTTTTTTTGGAGTGCACTTTGGGGGTTACAGCACCCTTTAACGGACAAGCCAGCCAGCCCTTTACTTATGGGACACAGGCGCACGCTTGGCGCTGCTCCTTTGTTGATGCACGTACAGCGACAGTGCACACAATTCACAAACACAGAAAATAATTTTTAATTTTATTTGGAGTGCACTTTGGGGGTTACAGCACCCTTTAACGGTCAAGCCAGCCGGGCCTTTACTTATGACACAGGCGCACGCTTGGTGTTACTTTGTTGATGCACGTGCGGCTACTGCGCACACAATTCACAAACACAGAAAAAAAAAAAAAATTTTTTTTGGAGTGCACTTTGGGGGAGCACCCCTGATGCACAGATCACCCCCTGGACAACACTACAGCACCCCTCTAGGACTACAGCCTTTATGGGACACTGCACAACACAGTCCAGCCAGCCCCTATAGACTTTGGAGTGGACACAACCCCTATGGACAACTGACTGCACAACACAGCCCAGCCAGCCCCTATGACAGCAGCACAACACAGCCCAGCCAGCCCCTATGGACAACAGCAGCACAACACAGCCCAGTCAGCCCCTATGGACTGAGTGGTCACAGCCCCTATGGACAACAGCAGCACAATACAGCCCAGCCAGCCCTAGCTCCCACCCTCCCTCTTCACTGTCCACAGCCGGAGTGAGAAATGGCGCTGACGCGAGGACCTTTTATAGAATCCAAAACCCGCGAGATCCGGAAGGCGGGATGATGACGTTTTGCCTCGATTTCAGATCCGAGTCAGGCGGGAAAAGTCGAGCCTGACTCGGATACGACTCGGAACAGGGGGGGTCGGATTTCACAAATCCGAACCCGCTCATCCCTAATTTCTACAGGTGAACTACAGGACCCAACAAGCCCTGTCATGCCACAAGTGTTTGGGTATGTTGGCACTTATGGAATTACAAGCACCAGCTTACCCATGACTACGAGAGTAAAACAACAAGTTTTCTTCTCTTTGTGAGCCTACAGTCCACAGAGACAAAATAAAAAAACACATGGATGATACAGGACTGATCCTGGAAGGATCCTCACTGCAAAATACAGGCTTAGTGCTGGTCATTCTATCAAGCAGGACGAATTCCCTCTGATTGGTCAGAGTGTGTGTAAAACCATTCTGGAAATGGCTGATAACGTGTGTGGTTTAGCCGCAATGATGTGCATAAAACATACTTCATCCTACTGCACTGACACACAGTGACTCTGACTCAGTGGTATAACTAGGGTATTTGGAGCCCAGGGCGAATGTAAAAAAGGAGCCCCACCTACCCTATGTGCCGAAAGCGTGCGTGTAAAAAAAATGGGCGTGGTCACTTAAAATGGGGCGTGTCAACATGACACACACCCGTTTCTCGTCACTCTGAACATTCCTTTCCATATGCTCCTTAACCCCAGTAGTGCCCCTTTACAGTACCCCCAGTATGAAATATCCCCAATAGTAGTCCCCCTTATGCAGCCCCCATTAGTTCCCCTTATACAGTGCCCCCAGTAGTGGTCCCCATTATGCAGTGCCCCTAGTAGTGCCCCTTATGCAATACCCCCAATAGTGGTCCCCCTTATGCAGCCCCCATTAGTTCCCCTTATACAGTGCCCCCAGTAGTGGTCCCCATTATGCAGTGCCCCTTATTTAGTGCCCCCAGTAGTACTCCCCCCCCCCATGCAATGCCTCCAGTAGTGGTACTCCCAATGTAGTGCCCTTTATATAGTGCCCCAAGTAGTAGTATTCCCACCTATGCAGTGCCCCCAGTAGTGGTACCCCCTATGCAGTGCCCTTTATATAGTGGCCCCAGTAGTGGTCCCCCTTATGCAGGCTCCCAGTAGTGATCCCCCCTATCCAGTGCCCCTTATACAGCGCCCCCTGTAGTGGTCCAGGTCCTCCCTATGTAGTGCCCCCAGTAGTGGTCCCTACAGTGCAGTGCCTCTTGTGCCCCTAGTAGTAAGCCCCTTATATAGTGCCCCCAGTAGTAGTCCCCAGTAGATGTCCCCCCTCCCGATGCAGTGCCCCCAGTAGTAGTTCCCCCCTAGTAGAGGTCCCCCTCCAGATGCAGTGCCCCAATAGTAGTCCCCCCCTCAATCCCTCCGATGCAGTGCAGACAAATACAGTACAAGCAAAAAAAAAGAATATAAATCTTACCTGAATCCCCGCACCGGCTCTGGCTACTGCCCCTGCCGCCGTCCTCACAACAGTCCTCCCAGGCTGGTTGCTCTGCATTATGGTAGAGATGTCATGACGTCTCTCCCATTACCCACTGCATGAGCTGGAAGGCGGAGCTCATGGGTGAGCTCCAGCCCGGCTCTTGCAGTGGGTGCAACAGCCAATGAGAGTCTGTCTGACTCTCATTGGCTGCTGGTTAACACATACATCGATGCTAACAGCCTGAGCCCACCTGCCACTAAGCGCTCGCAACCGGGTCGATGGTGGCCCAGAGCGCATGCGCACGATGGAGCCAGCTCCGTCGTGCGCATGCACGAGACCCGGACAGCGACTGGCAATCCGTCGCTCCGGGTCTCGTACCAAAGGGGGCGTGCTGTCGATGTTGAGTGACAGCACGCCCCCTGTGGGTGGGTGGGCCGGGGGAGTGGCTGCAAAAACGGAAGCGTTCCCATGTGAACTCCTCCTTTGGGCCGGCCCCACTGACATCACAAGTGATGTCAGTGTGAGAGATTTCGGCTCTGTTAGAAATCTCTATGTTAGCCGAAATCTCTCTGGGGCTTGCGGCAACGAGACCCTTCCACAAGGGTCTCGTCGCAAGCCCGATGGTCAAGACCATCGCGACCATCTTCCTGGCCGCTCGCTATAGCTGTGGGTGGTCACCCACAGCTATGCGAGCGGCCGGGAGACCGTTCTAAAAAAAAAAAAAAGACCGGCCCTGATTCAGAGCGAGCGCTCTGTCAGAGCGTCCGGCTCTGAATCAGGGCCTCACTGCAGTCGGTACTACACTGGCTAACTAGGACGGGCCGGTACCATGGTCCTACGGCGCCCAGGGCACACGCCCTGCTCGACTCCCCTTAGTTAAGCCACTGCTCTGACTGATCCTCTGCACACAGGAGCACATGCGCTATTTCTGTATACATCTTTGTCTCTGCCCCAGCAGTGATATGCGGTGAGGTAAATGGCTGGGGAGGCACTGGCCAGTATCAGAACCAGATTTGCAGATACATATATGAACCCGAGGGTTCATGTGGTTATTATACAAATGTGCAGCAGTATATAGTGTTGGAAATTTGGTGTGTTTTGATCAGGGATGTGTGGAAAAGGTAGACAGGGGAGGCAGTGCCTCATCTGCCATACACTTTTTACTCCAGAGTTTTCACTATAAAAAATATTAGAATAATACAAAGAAGATATTTATAATATTTTCTTAAAATTTTTCTTATAATTTTTATAGTAAAAACTGTGGAGAATACCTAAGTATGACAGGAAAGGCTCTGCTAACCTGCCTCACCTGACCGTACAACACTGAGCCCCAGTATGTCAGTGTGATGGCCTTTCCTGTCTATACTCATTGTTATGTTTTGCAGTGGTCACAGCTGAGATGCTTCTGCATCATCCTGACAACGTTATGTGTAATGAAGTTAATGTCACCGCCATGATCAGCTGTATGTTCAGTGACCCAGTCAGTGCTGAGGCTGGAGCCTCCTGGTACCAAAGGATTTGAACAAACCTAAAAAGAAGTGCGTGTGCTAAATCCAGTATACATGGTAACGAGTCACATAAACATACATGTGACACTGCGATACCTGGTGCAGCAAAGCTGGAAATAAACAACATAGAGACAAATGATTATGGAGGTTACTGCTGTGCATGTCACTATGCTTCTTGCCCCATCTCTGGCAATGGGACACCTCTGATTGCAGGAGGTAAGATATTACAGTACAGGCAGTAAGTCATATATTGGATAATACATTTGTGTTTTGAGGTTTATTAAATAAATAAATACATCTGACTAAAACTGGGTACTCACCTTATGACGGTGCGTCCCAGTGATGCGGCGAGCGGTGTAACGATACATTGTGCACGCTGTACAGACTGCACGATCTGATGCCCGACGGTGCAATGCATCGTTACATGATGCATCTAACTACGCCACGCCAGTCATTGGATTGTCTTATTGGATGTGCAGCACATCCGGGACGATTAAATGAATGGCGGCTGGGAGTGCGGGATTGGGTGTATACACTATACGATGTGTGTTCACCCTATTGTTTATGCTCAATATATGGAATCTTAATTGATTTGTTAATTTATTAAAATATCCATCTTCAGTCTATACGGTTGTGTCTCCTAGGTGCAGCTCTGATTGCTACGTCTATATGATACCTGTACTACTGCTGATTTCATTCTATATCTCTTACAATAGGTAAGTGAAACAGAATTCAGCACCCTCTTCATAATGACCATTTTCTATGTAATTTACTTAGTTCTAATGTCATAAACATCACATTATAGCAATGTATTTGTATCTTTTTCTATCCTATCCTATAGGACAACTGCTGCAAACTCGGATATCAGACGTTCATCAGAAATTCCCATCTTTGCCTAAAATCTACTCTGGGTTCTTCAGACTCCGACCGAGTGTCCTTGGAAAGGAGAGGAAATACAATGCTTCTACATTACCACTTGTCCCTAGCTCCTCATAGGAATCACTAGAGTATTCCCAGTGCTGTCTCTCCAATGTCTGTCCGTCATAGGACCCCTGGTCTACTGGAAAGGTGAGGACCTGGGACTCTTTTTGTATCACATATCTCACACCAGACCAAGCTTCTTACCATCACTGAGCGTCACCTCAAGCCTCCAATTCCAGACATTAGAGGAATGACAAAGCTCCTTCACCAGCTCATGGCAGCCAAGGACACATTCCTGTGGCCCAAGCTCTGCAAAACACTTTGCCAAGAAGAAACTGATAAGAAGGCATTCTATGCCAACAGCACAGGACATACAACTTCCCAGATTTCCCAATCTGGTTACTCACAAGTCCTCCAAGTAAGGGTCCACTAACATGAAAGGGAAGTTGCTCTAAAATGAAGAACATAATATCCTGTAATAGCCACAATTTATATGTAAGAGGTTTTATACCTTATTGTAGTGGCTCACTGTGGTGTCCTTCAGTAGATTTCCATACAATACTTATGGAGAAACCGGAAATAATGCTTCCACTGTGATCACAACCTATTTATAAAGTCTGTTTAGTATCTTAAGAGTGTAATGAAGGCTTTGCATGTATGTGTGAACGTTATTAGGAGAAATGTGAAACTCAGCGTCCTCATAGGTACAGGCCTAGCAGCCATTTATGTAAGAGACCACAAATTAGCCTGGAAAACCAAATGGTTTCTCATTCTGTGTATCTCATTAATTCACGTTAACAAAATGTAAAGGGAAAGGGAAGCCAGCAAGAAGAGGCTTAAACCACGTTACCCTTCCCCTTGTTGTGGTTACTGACAGGGCGTAAAGTTCTGCAATAAGAAAAAGGATTGTCAGAATCCGCATAGTGTCAAATTGCCAATATATACATTTTACTTAAAATATTAGATATCATTTGTTTTTTTTGCAATTGCTGAAGAAGTAATTTGAACCATAATCATATTTTAGGGTTTCAAACAATTTGAGATTTTATTAAGAAATACCAGCTTACATATGTTGCTGACTGGTGCTGATCATTGTAAACAAACATCACCTAATGGCACCATCCTCTGGCAACTGATTAGCAGATACTTTCTTTTTAATTGGGTCTGTGCATTTGTAGCAGGGTGTGAGAGGGAGAGAGAAAACTCATATATAACTGAGATATCTACTCAGGCGTCTGCATGGTAAATATTACCTAATAAGAGTTTAACATTGAATGTATGAAATAGAGGAACTTATCTCTCAAATTCCAAGTTTTAGTCCAGTGGGAAACCTTAACGACAAAGCAATACATACATACACACACACGCACACAGAAACACAAAAACATTTATTACATTAATGACAAAGCACATACAGAGGGATCTGAGGGAAGATCTGTGCTAGTAAACAGGTGTCAGTAAGTCAGTAAATGATGTATATAAATGTAGAGCAGACAGAGGTAATCATCAGCTCACTCTAAACTTACTAAAGTAAGAAATTTTAGAAGTGGAGATGTTGCCCATAGCAATCAATCAGTTTCTAGCTATTATCTTCTAGAATGTGCTACTTAAATGTTATGTAGAATCTGATTGGTTGCTATGGGCAACATCTCCACTTTTAAAAACTGTCACTTTAGTAAAAATACCCCATATACCACTCTAGGTATTGGCCATGTGCAATAGTGTAAGCTATAACATTTACAAGGTATAAGAAAATGTGTATCAGTGATTGGTGTACAGCAGACAGAAATTATAATAACTATATTGATTTATTCACACTGCTAGACGCTCCAGACGAGCACACTGCAATCCATGCAGTCGGCCAGTCATCCTCAGAACTCCTGGTCAGCGCTGCAATTACTGGTGCTGCCAACCCTGCCCCTTTTGCACACTGTCATGGCTCAGGGGGCAGAGCTGTAACAATGTGCAATTGTGCCCTGTTAAGGGCAGTCATATAATGTTTCCAGCAAACTGGTAAATAAGAGGTCGGCATCCTGTTCCTTCATTGCCCACAGCCTTACCCTATCCAAGTGTGCTCCTTGGTGACATCCTTATATTAGTGCTGACTCCCAGATACCTGGAAGTGTTGCTTTGAGTTCCTCTCACAATGGGGGTTTGAGCCATCCCCTTGTTCCTGGTTCTCCTCACTAGCACACGCAGGGGGGGGTTCTGGATAGCCAGAAACCTCCCCTGACAAACTGGAGAGCAGGTACCATCTTCTTAAGCCCGACCTCCGTCGCGACAAAATGCTGCAAATCGCGGGTCAATCAGGAGGCGGAGCCAATATGACGCAATTCCATTAGATTTGCATCATTTGGCTCTGCCCCCACCGATTGACCCACGAATTGTGGCATTTTGCCACTAGGAGGAGGGGCCTAATGACATGGTGCTGCTGCAAGGTAAGTGTGTGTGTGTAACGTTTGTGTGACATGTATGTGTGTGAATATGTGTGTATGTATATATATATATATATATATATATATGTGTGTGTGTGTGAATATGTGTGTATGTGTATATATATATATATATATATATATATATATATATGTGTGTGTGTGTGAATATATGTGTCTATGTATGTATATATATATTTATATATAGGCATGCGTGTGTATATATATATATATATATATATGTGTGTGTGTGCGTGAAAGTTGTGTGTTTATACCTGTATGTGTGTATATATATGTGTGTATATATTAGGGGTGAGCGGGTTCGGATTTCTGAAATCCGAACCCCCCCGAGCCCCCCCGATCCGAGTCCGATCCGAGTCAGGCTCGACTTTTCCCGTCTGACTCGGATCTGACATCGAGGCAAAACGTCATCATCCCGCCTTCCGAGTCTCGCGGGTTTTGGATCCTATATAAGGTACCCGCGTCGGCGCCATTTTCTCACTCGGCTGTGGACAGTGAAGAGGGAGGGTGGGAGTTAGTGCTGTGTAGTGTAGTGTAGTGTAGTGCTGCTGTTGTCCACTACTTCAAAGTCCATAGGGGCTGGCTGTGTTGTGCTGTGCTGCTGTTGTTAATAGGGGCTGTGTCCACTACTTCAAAGTCCATAGGGGCTGGCTGGACTGTGTTGTGCAGTCAGTTCTCCATAGGGGCTGTGTCCACTCCAAAGTCCTGTGCAGTGTCCCAGTCCTAAAGGGGTGCTGTAGTGTTGTCCAGGGGGTGCTCTGTCCATCAGGGGTGCTCCCCCCAAGTGCTAAAAAAATAATATATTTTCTGTGTTTGTGAATTGTGTGCGCAGTAGCCGCACGTGCATCAACAAAGTAGTGCCAAGCGTGCGCCTGTGTCATAAGTAAAGGGCCGGCTGGCTTGACCGTTAAGGGTGCTGTAACCCCCGAAAGTACACTCCAGTCCAAACCAAAAAAAAAATTATTTTCTGTGTTTGTGAATTGTGTGCGCAGTAGCCGCACGTGCATCAACAAAGTAGTGCCAAGCGTGCGCCTGTGTCATAAGTAAAGGGCCGGCTGGCTTGACCGTTAAGGGTGCTGTAACCCCCGAAAGTACACTCCAGTCCAAACCAAAAAAAAAATTATTTTCTGTGTTTGTGAATTGTGTGCGCAGTAGCCGCACGTGCATCAACAAAGTAGTGCCAAGCGTGCGCCTGTGTCATAAGTAAAGGGCCGGCTGGCTTGACCGTTAAGGGTGCTGTAACCCCCGAAAGTACACTCCAGTCCAAACCTAAAAAAAAATTATTTTCTGTGTTTGTGAATTGTGTGCGCAGTAGCCGCACGTGCATCAACAAAGTAGTGCCAAGCGTGCGCCTGTGTCATAAGTAAAGGGCCGGCTGGCTTGACCGTTAAAGGGTGCTGTAACCCCCGAAAGTACACTCCAGTCCAAACCAAAAAAAAATTATTTTCTGTGTTTGTGAATTGTGTGCGCAGTAGCCGCACGTGCATCAACAAAGTAGTGCCAAGCGTGCGCCTGTGTCATAAGTAAAGGGCCGGCTGGCTTGACCGTTAAGGGTGCTGTAACCCCCGAAAGTACACTCCAGTCCAAACCTAAAAAAAAATTATTTTCTGTGTTTGTGAATTGTGTGCGCAGTAGCCGCACGTGCATCAACAAAGTAGTGCCAAGAGTGCCCCTGTGTCATAAGTAAAGGGCCGGCTGGCTTGACCGTTAAAGGGTGCTGTAACCCCCGAAAGTACACTCCAGTCCAAACCAAAAAAAAATTATTTTCTGTGTTTGTGAATTGTGTGCGCAGTAGCCGCACGTGCATCAACAAAGTAGTGCCAAGCGTGCGCCTGTGTCATAAGTAAAGGGCCGGCTGGCTTGACCGTTAAAGGGTGCTGTAACCCCTGAAAGTACACTCCAGTCCAAACCAAAAAAAAATTATTTTCTGTGTTTGTGAATTGTGTGCGCAGTAGCCGCACGTGCATCAACAAAGTAGTGTCAAGCGTTCGCCTGTGTCATAAGTAAAGGGCCGGCTGGCTTGACCGTTAAGGGTGCTGTAACCCCCGAAAGTACACTCCAGTCCAAACCAAAAAAAAAATTATTTTCTGTGTTTGTGAATTGTGTGCGCAGTAGCCGCACGTGCATCAACAAAGTAGTGCCAAGCGTGCGCCTGTGTCATAAGTAAAGGGCCGGCTGGCTTGACCGTTAAGGGTGCTGTAACCCCCGAAAGTACACTCCAGTCCAAACCAAAAAAAAAATTATTTTCTGTGTTTGTGAATTGTGTGCGCAGTAGCCGCACGTGCATCAACAAAGTAGTGCCAAGAGTGCGCCTGTGTCATAAGTAAAGGGCCGGCTGGCTTGACCGTTAAAGGGTGCTGTAACCCACAAAGTACACTCCAGTCCGAACCAAAAAAAAATTTATTTTCTGTGTTTAGCCGCACGTATATATCAAATCGATATAATATAAATGGAGGACCAAACTTTCTCCGATAAAAATAAAATAGAGAAAGATCAAGAACCACTTCCTCCTAGTGCTGAAGCTGCTGCCACTAGTCATGACATAGACGATAACATGCCATCAACGTCGTCTGCCAAGGCCGATGCCCAATGTCATAGTAGAGGGCACATACAATCCCAAATGGCAAAGTTCAGGAAAATGACCTTGAAAAAGACATTTAAATCAGCTGAAGAGAAACGTAAACTTGCCAATATGCCATTTACGACACGGAGTGGCAAGGAACGGCTAAGGTCGATCCCTAGTATGTTCATGACTAGTGGTTCAGCTTCACATGACGATGGAAGCACTCCTCCCACTAAAAAAATCAAAAGAGTTAAGCTGGCAAAAGCACAGCGAAGAACTGTGCTTTCTAAGAAGATATCACAAATCCCCAAAGAGAGTCCAAGTGTGGTGGTGGTTGCGATGCCTGACCTTCCCAGCACTGGACGGGAAGAGGTGGCTCTTTCCACCATTTGCACGCCCCCTGCAAGTGCTGAAAGGAGCACCCACAGTCCACTTGCTGATATGCAAATTGAAGATGTCACTGTTGAAGTACAACAGGATGAGGATACTGGTGTAGCTGGCGCTGAGGAGGAAGTTGGCGAGGAGGATTCTGATGGTGATGTGGTTTGTTTAAATCAGGCTCCGGGGGAGACAGTTGTTGTCCGTGGGATGAAAAAGCCCATCACGGTCATGCCTGGGCAGAAGACCAAACATTCCACCTCTTTGGTCTGGCAATATTTCTATCCAAATCCGGACAACAACTGTCTTGCCATATGTACCATATGTAAAGGTGAAATAAGTAGGGGTAGGGACGTCAACCACCTAGGAACATCCTCCCTTATACGGCACCTGCAGCGCGTTCATAAAAAGTTACTGTCAAGTTCAGAAACTTTGGCTCAGACCGTAAGCAGTCCAGGGACACCTAAATCCCGTTGTCCTGTTGTATCCAAGCGCCTGCAAACCACACCGTCAACTCCCTCCTCGTCAATTTCCTCCTTAGTCAGGATCGGAAGTAGTCCTGCAGGCCATATCACTGGCATGACTGACTCTCCTATCCGGGATTCCTCCGGAGGATCCTGCATTGCTACGCCTACTGCTGCCGCTGCTGCTGTTGCTGCTGCTGCTGGGAGTCGTTCATCATCCCAGAGAGGAAGTAGGAACACCACTACTTTTACTAAACAATTGACCCTCCAACAGTCCTTAGCGAGGAGGATGAAGTACGACAGCAGTCATCCTGAAGCAAAACGTATAACTGAGGCCTTGACTGCTATGTTGGTGTTAGACGTGCGTCCGGTATCCGCCATTAGTGCAGTGGGATTTAGACAATTGATGGAGGTAGTGTGTCCCCGGTTCCAAATCCCGTCTAGATTCCACTTCACTAGGCAGGCGATACCGAGACTGTACAGAAACGTCAGAAAAAGTGTCCTCAGTGTCCTGAAAAATGCCGTTGTACACAATGTCCACTTAACCACGGACATGTGGACAAGTGGAACAGGGCAGACTAAGGACTATATGACTGTGACAGCCCACTGGGTAGATGTATCACCTTACGCAGCAACAGCAGCAGCGTCACCAGTAGCAGCATCTCAGAAACGCCAGCTCGTTACAAGGCAGGCTACGCTGTGTATCACCGGTTTCAGTAAGAGGCACACCGCCGACAACCTCTTAGAGAAACTGAGGGAAATCATCGCCCAGTGGCTTACCCCACTTAGACTCTCCTGGGGATTTGTGATATCTGACAACGCCACCAATATTGTGCGGGCATTACATCTGGGCAAATTCCAGCACGTCCCATGTTTTGCTCACACAATAAACTTGGTGGTGCAGAATTTTCTGAAAAGCGACAGGGGCGTGCAGGAGACGCTTTGGGTGGCCCGAAAAATTTCTGGCCACTTTCGCCATTCAGCGACTGCGTGCCGAAGACTGGAGCACCAGCAAACACTCTTGAACCTGCCCCGCCATCACCTGAAGCAAGAGGTTGTGACGCGGTGGAACTCAACCCTCTATATGCTTCAGAGGATGGAGGAGCAGCAAAAGGCCATACAAGCCTATACATCCACCTATGACATAGGCAAAGGAGGGGGTATGCACCTGACTCAAGCGCAGTGGAGAATGATTTCCGTGTTGTGCAAGGTTCTTCAGCCCTTCGAACTTGCCACACGTGAAGTCAGTTCAGACACTGCCAGCTTGAGTCAGGTCATTCCCCTCATCAGGCTTTTGCAGAAGCAGCTGGAGAAAGTGAAGGAGGAGCTAAGACGGAGCGATTCCGCTCGGCATGTGGGACTTGTGGATGAAGCCCTTCATTCGCTTTGCCAGGATTCCAGGGTGGTCAATCTGTTGAAATCAGACCACTACATTTTGGCCACCGTGCTCGATCCTAGGTTTAAAGCCTATGTGGTGTCTCTCTTTCCGGCCGACACAAGCCTGCAGAGGTGCAAAGACCTGCTGGTGAACACACTGTCAGCTGAAGCGGAACGTGACACGTCAACGGCTCCTTCTTCATTTTCTCCCGCAACTGGGGCTGCCAGGAAAAAACTTAGGTATCCTAAGCAACCCGCTGGCGGTGATGCAGGGCAGGCAGGACCAAGTTTGGACATCTGGTCCGGACTGAAGGACCTGGCAACAATTTCTGACATGTCTACTGTCACTGCATATGATACTGTCACCATTGACAGAATGGTGGAGGATTACATCGGTGACAGCATCCAAGTAGGCATGTCAGACAGTCCATACCTGTACTGGCAGGAAAAAGAGGCAATTTGGAGGCCCCTGTACAAACTGGCTCTATTTTACCTGAGTTGCCCCCCCTCCAGTGTGTACTCCGAAAGAGTGTTTAGTGCAGCCGGGAACCTTGTCAGCGAAAGGCGTAGGAGGTTGCTTCCACAGAATGTGGAGAAGATGATGTTCATCAAAATGAATTATCAGCTCTTCCAGGGAGACCAGCCTCCAGAAGGTACAGAGGGACCTGTGGTGGTGGATTCAAGTGGGGACGAGTTAATACTTTGTGAGGATGAGGATGTACACACTGAAGAGGGTGAGGAATCGGTGGATGAGGAGGATGAGGATGACATCTTGCCTCCGTAGAGCCAGTTTGTGCAGGGACACATTAATTGCCAGCTTGTTTTGTGGGGGCCCAAACGAACCAATCATTTCAGCCACAGTTGTGTGGCAGACCCTGGCGCTGAAATGATTGATTTGTTAAAGTGTGCATGTCCTGTTTATACAACATAAGGGTGGGTGGGAGGGCCCAAGGACAATTCCATCTTGCACCTCTTTTTTTCTTTGCATTATGTACAGTTTGGGGCCTAGTTTTTCTAACTGCCATCCTGCCTGCCACTGCAGTGTCACTCCTAGATGGGTCACGTGTTTGTGCCGCCCACTCGTGTCGCTTAGCATAGTCATCCAGCTACCTCGGTGCAACCTTTTGGACATAAAAACACTATTGTGAGGTGTGAGGTGTTCAGAATAGACTGGAAATGAGTGGAAATTAAGGTTATTGAGGTTAATAATAGCATAGGAGCAGAAAAACCTACAAATTCTGTGATTTTAGCTGTTTTTATGCTTTTTTTCAAAAAAATACAGATCCAAAACACAAAACCCAGAACCCAAAACACGGAAGGGTGGTTTTGGCAAAACCAATCCAGATCCAAAACACGAAGAAAGATCCAGATCCAAAACCAAAACACAAAACACGAAAAGTGGCCGGTGCACACCCCTAGTATATATATATATATATATATATATATATATATATATATATATTTATGTATGTATGTATGTGTAAACCCCCCTGTATAAAATCCAGCATTTGCCCCTGCTCCTGTGGTGCCTTGATTCCAGTGTGTGTAATCTGCGTGGTTACCACCGGTTCACTCTAGACTTCCGGGTGCAGCAATATCGCACCCCAGTAGTGTGAGGTCCCAGTAGTGTGCACGCTCTACTCCTCCAGCCACAGAGCTCATGCCATGCGAAAGGCATTTTGGAACATAAGAGCTGGAGACCAAAGTGTGAAGAGGGGAACTTAGTTTCCCTCCAAACACTATTTTGTTAATCTCTTAAAGTGCAGAGATCAGCTGCAGCAGTGGGGACTGATTATCAGCCCCCCCTGACACATGCTCTGCTGCGCTCTGCATGTGGGGAGGGAGGATCTATGAGAGAAGGGTAAAATAAAGCCATATGAGACAATAGGGGGGAGAGTGAGGAAAACAAATACAAAAAATTGCTGGTCACAGGGTAGGACAGTTATTTTCAACCTTTTTCAAATCGAGGAACACTAGGCAAGATTTTAAAATTGCCAAGGTACACCATTCGGCGATACGGCGTGCGCGACCTATGAAAAAACATACATATTGGCTTCCACATAGAAAAACACTCATTGGCCTCCACAGGAATAAAACACACATACATTGGCCTCGACAGGAATAAAACACACATACATTGGCCTCCACAGGAATAAAACACACATACATTGGCCTCCACAGGAATAAAACACACTACATTGGCCTCCACAGGAATAAAACACACTACATTGGCCTCCACAGGAATAAAACACACTACATTGGCCCCTACAGGAATAAAACACATTACATTTGCCTCCACATGAATAAATCACACTACTTTGGCCTCCACAGGAATAAATCACACTACATTGGTCTCCACAGGAATAAAACACACTACATTGGCCCGTACAGGAATAAAACACACTACATTGGTCCCTACAGGAATAAAACACACTACATTGGCCTCCACAGGAATAAAACACACTACATTGGGGGGGTCGTGGCCTGCAGGAGCTAGGAGTAGGAGGATGACTTTACAGCTCTAGGGGCCCAAATATCCGGTGTATTATCCTATACCCTCTGACCGGACTCTTACTTCGACACATTGCTGTTTACTTACCTCACGCTCCTGGAACCTTTCGGACTGTCTGTTCCCTCTGGTTGCTGTGCTGTGGGTGAAGTTTCTCTCCTTCTGCAGCGTCTCTTCACTGTGGACGCCATCTTGAATTCAGCCTCGGCGACTGCTGTAGCTCCTGGCTCAGGCGCTGAATACATTGCCCTCCCGATCGGTGTCCTGGGCAGGTTTGAAGTTGGAGGATCCTGTTCCTGTTATTCCACGGTTCTCTGTGGGCTTCTGTGGACCTGCGACTCCCGGGCCTGGCCACCATCTTGTATTTGGCATCAGGGATTGCTGCTGCTCCTGCTTCCTCTGTTGGGAGTGTATTTATGCCAGTCAGTGCCCTGAGTTGCTGGGGAGGTGGATGACCATCCTCTTGTTGTATGAAGTTTGCTGGCGACCTTTTTGAACCCGCGGTTTCCGGACCTGGGCGCCATCTTGAAGTGCTACCCTGCATCAGCAAAGGCCTGTAGGCTGAAGGTGGATCTTCTGCTGGTTATCCTGAGTATCCTGGAGTGCAGGTGCAGTGTTGTGTTTACTCTTACTCATATCTCACGTTACGGTCTGCCTCCCTGCACTCTCTGTCATTTCACTATCTGCTGTTCCTGTTTATCTACAGCAAAGTTTTATACTACACTACTCTCCTGTTTTTGATACTTACCTATCTCTACGATTATCTCCTGAAGTGGTTATGCCTTTTCTTCCTACTATGGAACTTCTCCTTAAAGACATTGTCAACTCCGAGGAGAGGCTCCTGGCACAGGTGGTGAATCTGCACTTTGCGTTATTTCTACCATGTTATGATTTGCCGCACACTGAAGCTCAGTTTACCGAAACGGAGGCCTGTGATCCTGATGTGGAGGGAGGTGATACGTCTGTTAATGGCCGCCTGAGCACCTTCAAGTTGTGGAGCTGGACGTTTCAGATGCCATCTGCCGCAATTGTTGGGTGCTTTGCTAATACTCCAATTTCTGCTTCATTCTCTGAATATGAGGACCTCACTTTGTCAGCGACAAACTAATTCCTGGATTTATCCTCCTTAGTGGTTGCGTTTCTTTCCAAGTTTTGACGATTTCTAAGTCCCTGGATACTCTGAATCTTCAGTGGCTCTTCGAGAAGTCCGTTTTTTTATTTCTACCGGCTGTGATGGAAGTTGGAGATTTGCTGTTTCAGTACTCTCTGTATATACTTGTTTATTTTTGGGTGGGCTGGTCCGAGACTTTTTCTCTCTTTATTATTTCCCAGGAGGCTGAATAGTGGCCTGATTAGTACATTGGAGTCCATTGTTTTTCGCTATATTATTGATACTTTCTCTTAACATATCCTGTTGCTTTGATTGCTTAAATTTCTAGTATCATGTCTAGATTTTGTTCTGCCCTATTGTGTCGGAGGGACTGTATTCTCCTTTTGTGTCTAGGAGCTGGGCCATACCTGGCTCATGGCCATATAGTATATTGCCCCTGTCTTTCATGTGGCATTATTATCCTTTATCTGTGTAGGCGGGGGGTAGGTACTTAGTTAGACTTTAGAGTAAGTGTATTTGGGGGGGGATCCAAGTATGCATGATGCATGGGTTAGGTTATACAGGGTGGGGGGGTTATAGGGAGGTTTGTTTTGGGTGTTTTTTGTTTTAGTTTCTTTTATTTTGAGTATATGTTTAGTTTGTATTTGGGGATGGCTTAGGTAGGTTTGGTGGTGTAGTTAGGTGATAGTTTGGATGTATGTTTATGGTGGATGTAAATCTTTATATTTACCTTATTTTTCTTTAATATCTATTGTTTACATCCCGTTTGTATATTGCATTTTTTCTATGCACACTCAAATTGTGTAGTTTTGTTATCCGGGCAGATGTGTTTTTCTTATATTTGATATCTTATAATGTTTGCTATGCAATTAATATATCTAGATGTGGTGAGATATTTGTGTACCCACATCCAACTATACGCACACTCTGACCATGCTAAACCTAATAATAATATTGCTATATTACATCATAGAGGTTTTTAGCATAATAATGGCCGTAATTATGGGCCTGCCCACCGCATCCAGGTGACCTCTATCAGACAGGGCCCTTACACTCCTATGGAACAAATACAGGGCACAGGACCCCCCAGGCCAACCCAGCAGAACCTCCCCAGGTTTAGGCACTAACAGGGGGAGGTTAGGGTTAGGCACTAGGGGTGGAGGTTACGGTTAGGCACCACTAAGGGACGGTTATGGTAGGGAGAGGGGGGGTTAGGGTACTTACCAGTCCCAGTTGGGAATTAGGTCCGTTGGTGTTCCGCTGTCGGTATTTGATCCAGCAGCTATTCAGCTGCCGACATTAAATAACGATTCCCATTGGCCCATACTTACCTACTTTATAGAGATCCTCTCTGGGAGCAGCCTCAAGAGTTGCCGCTAGAGGCCGGTTTGGGGGAGGGCAGACTGATGGCTCAATTAGACCCCCCCCCCCAATTCCCGGAAAAGTCAATGATTCGCGGATCAGCGAGGATGGGACGAGGTTACATTAGGCAAATCGCGTCATTTAGCACGCCCCCTCCTCACGGGACCGCAAATACCCCATTAAATCTCTCCATCCTGCCATTTTCACTAGGAAGTGGGCAGGATGCGTGAGATCAGCCTACACTTCCTGGGGTGCGGGGGACTACCTGAAAAATTGTGAGTCTCCTGCGACTTCCGGGAGTGTAGTCAAGTATGCATTGGCCCAGAGAAATAAAACACACATACATTGGCCCCCACAGGAATAAAATGCACGTGCATTGGCCCCAGAGAAAAAAAACAACACACATTGACCCTTACAGGAATAAAACACTCTATAGTGGCCTCCACAGAATTAACAAAAAAACATCACATTGCTCTCCACAGAAAAAATATTAGCTGGCCCCACAGAAAAAACAACAACTATTACACATTGCTCCCCATAGAAAAAAAAACTATCACACAATGCTACCCACAGAAAATAAATATACATGGCTGGTCCCCACAGAAGCAAAAAAACATAACAATGCTCCCCGCAAAAAAAAAAATATTAGCTGGCCCCCACAGACAAATACCAACCAACAAAAACAAAACCTGTCCCTCACACAATGCAGAGCTGTCAGCAGCGTGCAGGCGTGCAGGCAGACAGGTGGGCGAATGGGCATATATGGGCAATTGAATAAATTACAACGTAAATATGTATGCTGTATTCCAGCGTGCGGGCGTGCACGTGGGCGGGTTTGAGTGGGCTGGCTTGCTGGCGGGCTTGGTTAGGCAGGTAACAGCCCAGGGGCACCAGAGCCTCCCAGAGAAGCTCAGCAGCAGCCCAGTCTGCAGTACTATAACATGTGACCGGCAGCTCTGACCGCCGCGGCACACTTCACACAACCCCGCGGCACAGCGGCTGAAAACTGCTGGTAAAGGAGAACGAAAAGGGGGGGGGGGTGCAAAAAAACTGGGGCTTTTAACATGGGGGTTGGTTTATAAAACAGGGATTTTTGTGCTACTTAAGTGGTGTGGGGAGGTACTGTTATTAGGATTTATGGCCACTGGTGGGTGGGAAGTTATTATATAATGGGGACCTATGGAAACGGGGGGATGGTGGATGCAAAACATCCCATAGATATATTTTATAATCTGATAAAATATTTAAATTAGGGATGTGCAGGCTCGGTTCTACTCGGTTCCGTTCGTTTTTTTTTACCGAATCTTATTGGCTATCCAAAACTCGTGACAGCTGAAACCCAATAAGATTCGGGAAAAAAAAACGAACGGAACCGAGTAGAACCGAGCCTGCACATCCCTAATTTAAATTTATTATTAACAATATTTTTTTATTTAATAAAGTTTTCAAAGTGCAAATTTTTCTGCGGTTTTCTGGAAAAAAAAAATAGTCAAGTGGTTAATCCTGGGATGGTAAGTCTGAACGGGATCGGTTCAAAACCCGACGGCGGAAGACCGGCAGCAGTGAAGATCCCGACAGCTAAAAAAGGTAAGTATAACTAACCATCTACCCCCCTAACCCTAACCCACCGTTAGGGGTGCCTAACCATAACCTCACCCCTAGTGCCTAACCCTCCCTGTAACTAAATCTAACCCCCCCTCCGTCCCCGCAGCCTAAACCTAAGTCTCATACATCTCGCCTAGTGTTCATTCTAGCACCCTGCACCTGTCACAACTCGTGCAGTTCCTCTCTCCTGCCTGGGGTGTGACGCTCTCTGCTATGGTGCTTCTAGAATACTCTGGTCTGTATCTCAGCAGTTTGTTGCATCAGCTGAGTGTGCTAGAAACACCAGAGCAGAGAGCAACACCCCAGGCAGGAAAGAGGAACTGCACGGGTTAGGACACACTAGCAGACTATGGGCCAATTTGTTTTGCACCTGCGGAAAAGTTTTGCATGCCGTACTTTGTGTGTGCCCCCGCTATTCGCCGTATTCAATTACAAAAGTCGAAAAAACGCGCCCCGGCGAATGTGAAACAAGCGAAAAATGCTGTCAGATTTGGGGAACTCAGACTGACACCCCCAAAAAGATGCACTAACATTGGGGATCAATCAAGATGTGCCCGACTAGCCCTTACAAAGCTATTTGGGGTACTCAAGTTGTGTCAATTGCTTCTAATTAGTGTCTTTGCAAAAGTGGTAAAGAATAGCATTAAGCAGTATTTTTTGGTGAAAATAAGTAGTCCTGTCAAATTTGGGGTACTTGAAACTGGGTGCTAGCATATTTTAATGTCGCTAAAGTGTTGTTTTAAAAAAACGTAAAAAACGCACCTAAAGCAAGCACCTGCAATCACAAAAACACCTGACCCATACTTGCAGACCCACAGAAAATCTGTTTTGCTAGTTTTTATGTTTGTACCCCCACTTTGTACTCTTTGACCCCAAATTCAAAGTACTTTTTTGGGGTGTTCATCACATTATTTAGGCATTTTTTTGATGCAGTTATCCTTTGGGGGCTGTCCCAAGGGTTCTGAGTGGTTTCCCCACCTTTGCACCCCAAAATAACGATTTTGCACTTTTTTTCTCCCCCTTTTCAGAGGCAAATCTTTTTTGTGTATTACATTGCATTGCGTTTCCGCGTACTATGCGCTCGCAAGCGGGTCGATGGTGACCCAGTGCGCATGCGCGAGATCCGGATAGCGACAGGCGATCCGTCGCTCCGGGTCCTGTACCAAAGGGGGCGTGCTGTTGATGTTGAGTGACAGCACGCCCCCTTTGGTGGACGGGCCGGGGGCGTGGCTGCCCAGATGGAGGCGTTCCCATGGGAACGCCTACCGTCTGGGGCGGCCCCACTGACATCGCAATTGATATCAATGGGAGAGCTTTTGGCTCTGTTAGAGCCGAAAGTACTCTGGGGCTTGCGGCAACGAGACCCTACCACAAGGGTCTCGTCACAAGCCCGATGGTCACGATGGTCTTGACCATCATCATGGCCGCTCGCTATAGCTGTGGGTGGTCACCCACAGCTATGCGAGCGGCCAGGAGGCCGTTCAAAAAAACTAGAAGGCCGGTCCTGATTCAGAGCGAGCGCTCTGTCAGAGCGTCCGGCTCTGAATCAGGCCCTGAATACGGAGATACGTTTCCGACTGGCGAAAAGTTGCAAACTGCGGGATCTCGGCTTTTTGTGGCTAATTGAACACGGCCCTATGCTGATTAATTTGATCTGCGACACTTGTATATCTGTGTGCACCTGAGTCTGTATATGAACCACAATGGAACTTGGAATGAAAAAAGCTGCGGGCGCTACATTGTAGCACTTTGTATACAGATTCAAAGACTCGCACACAGGGCCCGATTCAGACCCAGTCGCAAAGCTGCGTTCGCCCGCAGGCATACACATCCTGAGTACGCAAATCCCGCGATCGCAAGCTTGCCATAAGCACTCCCACTATATCTTAGCGTGCGAACGCGGGCTGGCTGTAAGACGCCCACCAGCCAGTCATAAGACGCCCCCTTCCCTTCGCAACCTACGCCATCTCCAGGAAGTGTATAAGACAATCGATAACATCGAGAATACACAGTGCTTGTGGTTGACCGTATCCTACCACAAGCACTGGGATCAGAACAGCATGTTAAACAGCCACGTGACGTGTACTATGACGCTGCATCTTAACTATATACGCCCATGAAATGGCGTTGAGACGCTCAGACACACCTGCGTTCGCACCACTACTCCCCCGTTTCCATCAGCCACCTCCTGTTACCACCCACAAATGGCACGATCTGTCACTCAAACGAGTGAGCCGTCTATGCTCCACGAGCAGTAGCTTCCCGATCTCAGTGACTCTCTCGTGCACTGCGATGCATAAATCGGACAGCTATGGATGAACGCAGCATTGCGAGTGGGTCTGAATCGGGCTCACAGATATACAAGTGTCAAATATAAAATTAATCAGCAGTCTGCTGGTGCGTCACAGTCATAATGCATTGCAACTTAGACGCATTTTTGGCAAATGTAGACCCAAAATAGACATCAGCGCTAGCAGTCTCGTGGGACCTGATGCGCCGAGAGGGGCTTTTCAGTGCAAGAAAGATGTATTAGGACACATCTGTATCATCTCATCCAAGTCTTTTCTCCAGCTGCAAGAGTAGAACGCGCACACTACCGGTACCTCAGGTTACCAGGCCGAAAGATACGGCACCCGGAAAAATTGAGTGAACCAGGCGTTCACTGCGGTAACCACGCCGGTGTGTGTATTCCACATACATTCCACATACACTGGAATCAAGGCACCGCAGGATGACCAGGAAGAAAGGCTAGCTCAAGCTACCATTGTAAGAGGAATTCAAATCAACACTCCCAAGGATCTGGTAGTAAGCACTAACACCAGGAACCCCCACCAGGAGGAGGGGTCACCAAAGAACACACTTGGATGGGGTAAGCGGCGGGCAACAGAGGCAAGGGATCAGGAACGGACTGGGGCTGCTGAGCAGCTTTGGCAGCCCCCCTGTGTGCCTGCCGAAGGCGCGTAGTCCTGCCTCAAAAGGCGCATGCCATGAGTCATGGGGGCCTGGCCTCGCGGCACGCCCCTGTCTTTCAGTAGCCCTGGCTGAGCACTGCGCCAGGAGGCAGAGCTGCTTGGCTGGGATTTGACGCCGGATCGGCACAACTGGCCGTCGGCCCTTCTGGCATTTGCCAGAAGTGCCAGATAGGCAGTCCGGCCCTGCTTGGGATGCTGACCTCTAATAAGTTTACCAGACCACTTCTTTACCCATTTACTGGAAACATTACATGACTGCCTATTACATGCCTTCCCCATCCTTCCCACCCACATGGGCACTCATCCTGTGCAGATCTAGACTTGGGAAAGAGAGGGCATGCAGATTTGTTTAGATGGTTTATATCAAGTAATACTATACCCTGTAAAATGAACAACTTCCACCATTGTATCTTGCTACAGAGCAGAGTGTCTCTATTAGAATAAATTAAGCTTGTTAACATAACCTCTGTCTGCTGTACAGTTATAGATACCAGTCACTGATACACCTGCTATTATACCTTGTACATCCTATAGCTCACACTATTGTACATTGCCCACACCTAGAGCAGTGTGACTATAGTAGATAAGATTGAGGCTACCTAAATAACCTGTTGTTGGTGTCAGTAAAGATTTGGCTGGGTACAAATGCTAAATGGACACATTTTTTTTCCAATATACATTTTATTATATTTGGTACAAAATATAACCACAAACAAGTAATCTGGTGAACAGAGCAGATACCCTCATAAAGGGAGCACAGCACAGATCACCAGATATCATAGAATAAGAAAAGCAGAAATATATAAATGTAGCAGTACATTAAATGATAACTGATCAGAATATTAAAATCAAAGCACGAAACATTAGACATCACGAGGGAGGGAAAGAGGGGAGAGGAAAGAGGGGAGAGGAAAGAGCGGGGGAGGGAAAATGGCACCAATTACCACATATAATAGAAATACTGGCAACATACAACCTAACCAGTAATAAAAACCAAAAGGACTATCCGAGTATCAAAATCGAATTAAAACATGAGTGAGTGCGTCCCATATTTATATATTCATTGTGGCAAAGGTCACAGAGGACTTAAAGTCTAACCATGGACCCCAGACAGCACAAAACTTTTCATTTCTGTCCACCCCCAGTAGGAGATGGAAATGGACACACATTTTGATGTGTGCTGTCACAGGGAATGTAATATCTGCTTACCTGCTGAATGCTATTCTAATGTCCTTTAAAATGCAGCCCTCAAAATTAATTAATTTCTTTCAAGCTGGATAATGAATTTGAGGATCCCGATGCAATCTACCCCAATTCGACACAATCAACCTGGAGGCGAGGAATCTAACAGACCCCCGGTAGTCATCAAAAACAGCCTCAGGGTAGGATAGACTTTGCTGCCTGGAGACCACAGGTGCAGGGGCGTAGTGTGGGAGTAGCCACTGGAGCACAAGCTCCGGGCACCAACAGAAGTGGGGGGCGCCTCCCGGCCAGCAAACTCTGTACTCTGGACCAAAGTGAGAGACACTATTTATGACTATTCACAAAGATGGCATGGGAGCAGGGGTAAGTGCAGGGGATGTGGTTGCAATGGGGCTCACTGTGTCTGGACCTGCCCTATTACAAGCTGGCCCCCTGACAGTTAGTGACTTGTTTCCTTGGGCTGGCTCCTCCCCAGGGACCAGTCTCCAGCCTACAATACATCAGATCCATCCCTGCTCCATTTAACTCCTTGCCCTCTTCTTTCCTCCCTTCTCTCTTTTCCCCTTTTCTGCTCTCCCCCTACCCCACACAGCTCCAAAGTCCCCCTCATCCATGGCACCTCTTTCCCCACACAGGCCCTCTTTCCTGCTCTCTCCTCAAAGCTCCACACGTGCACACCAGACACCCCTCCTCCCCCACACAGGTCCCCATTCCTGCTTGTCTCACAGCTCTAAACACTACTGCCATCATCTATGGCACCCTCCGACCCTCCCTGCCTCCCCACACAGGTCCTCTTTTCTGCTCTTTCCTCATAACTTCAAACACCCCCCGCTCCATCTGCGGCACCCCCTGACTCCCCCGCTCCTCCCCACAGGTCCCCTTTCCTGCTCTCCCCTACAGTTCTATACTCACCCCCATCTGTGGCACCACTTTCTCCCTCTCCCAGACAGGGTTAGGCTGCTGTTAGGATAAGGCTACAGTTAGGGTAAGGTTATGATTAGGTTGGGCTGTGGTTAAGGTTGGCTGCAGTTAGGGTTAGACTTCAATTAGGGTTATGGTGCAATTAGGGTGGGGGTTAAGGTGCAATTTGGGTAAAAGTTGGGGATATTAGGCTAAAATTGAGATATCAACATTTTGACTGTAGACATCTGAAAGCATTAGAAGGTGGAGCACTGCAGATAGAAGTGTATCTTTAGACGCATTGGGAGCCTTTCAAAATTTTGCTATGGGGCCCACAAAATTCTGGTTATGCCCCTGCATGGGAGGTCAGACTGGCATGTGTTCTAGCATGTAGACGTATGTTGGGAAATCTTAGTGGCATGTGGAGTGGTATTTGAAAGTAGATGTGGTGGTTTGAGTGACATCTGGAAGTACGTGAGGAGGTCTGAGTGGTATGTGGTGACATGCAGGGCAGAAAATATGGTGTTTTGGGATATTATAATATAATATACTTGTGGGGAGGGGGCACTTGCTCTGGGTGCCATGGCTCCATGCTACACCTCTGCAGAAGTCACAACTCTCCAAGTTAGTACAGAGTGAGACCAGTGTGGGACAGTTTTAGGATGCAGAGGGAGGCTAGGTTTAGGCTGCATGGAGGGAGGGTTAGGGATAGGATACTGACTGACAGGTGTCAGTATCCTAACCATGTCGGGATGCCGGTGTTGGGATTCTGACCGCCGGGATCCTGAGTACTGGCATCCCGTACCCAACCCATGTGGGTCAAGGTGGTAAAGACTCCTTGAGGCTGAATGGACCAGAGAGGTGTGAAACACTAGATAGGAGGTACAGCAGGTGGAGCCAATTAGGGAGACACTAAAATGATTGGAGTAAGGCAAGAACCCTGTAAAGTCATGGAGATGACCTCAGACTGAATGGACCAGCGAGGCATTTGGCAGAAGACACCATAAAGAGTAACTGAAGCTGGAAACACTGGAACACCAGGAACAAGTTGGAGATACTGAAACACCAGGGACAAAGTGGAGACACAGAAACTCCAGGAGTCTGGATACAATTTCCTCAGAGGATAGGAAGAAGTTCTGGCAATGACTGCCAGAACTGGAGCTGGATACACACTAAACAATATATCAGATGATCTATCATTCCGATGTGGTTCAGAAAGTTATGTATCGTATCAGCCACATCGCTCAATTAGTACGGGTGATTGCACGCTCCCGTGTGTCATCCGTTGCATCTTCTAATCTGCTGTGCATGCATGGCAGATGAGAAGATCCGGAAGCCAACACCATGCTTCTGGATGTGGCGGGGGAACGATATATTGGGTGGTCATACACCAGATTGTGGAGTGGGAGAGATCCAACACTATTGTGCAAGATTATTCCAACTTCCTGGCTATATTACATAGAATATTTGAAGAGCCACACCAGACATCTTCTTTGGGTACTGATATTTCCAACATCATCAGGGTTCCCAGACTATCGGGCAATGGGTTATACAATTTTATGCCCATCTTCATAGCTCTTCATAGCTCCAGTGGAACAACAAGGCACAAGGGACCTCATTCAGAGGCGGTCGTTGCGGCCGCTCGGTCGTACGCTTCCGATGGTATCCAAACCACGCATGCGTACGGTTAGTTGTGCGCATGTGCGTACGAGCTCTTACGATCACAAATGCTGTCTATCGTACGGCTTACGAGCAGGAAGTGGCTTCCGAGAGTTGATTGACATGAAAGGCCATTTGTGGGTGGTGACGGGGGTGGTGGTGTGAAAACGCAGGCGTTCCTCACCGTTTTAGGGGCGTACAGAAATTACCTGCTTCGACCGACCTAGAAGGTCGCAAGTAGTAAAACGCCTAATAATCGTTAGTTGTTACTATTAACACTGCTAGTTGGCTGGTGAATGATTCAGGTGCGTTTGCATTTGCAAAATGTTTATACAAGTTTAAACTAATTGTGTCTGCCTTAGGGTTTTTAGTTTGGTTAAAAGAACAAATATCAGTTTTTTTGCCGCAGCAGGGTTTTCAGATACCATGCTTTTTAATCCATGTATACTTTACATTTTTAAAAAATGACCAATATTTTGCACATGTTAATCAAGTTTTTATTTTAATTCTGCATTCAACCCATGCATTTTAAATAAATTGGATGGCTGCATAATTTTTTTAAAAATAAACATTTGCCATTATTAGCCATAAAAATATATTTAAAAAAAAAAAAAAAAGATAGAGACATTGGTAACTTCAAATATGGGGATTGGACATCAACAGGTGATGGATGAGATAACCAGGGCTACTTTCACCATTTAGGTCGTTTCGGAGGAAGAGATAAGTTACGAACAGCCAACTGGGGTGTAACACGCCGACTGGCCTGGCCAGAGGTAGATGGAATTGCCTCTGGCCTAGGCATAGGGCTCGCCATACTTGGGGGGGTGGCTGTTGGGCTGCCAGAGGTGGTGGTCCTGGGAGGAAGGGAGTCTCGCTCCATCATGGCAAGTTGGTTTGCCTGCTCCTGGCCATTGGCCAAACGGACCAGGGCCGCAGCACAGGTCTCCAGGGTCTCCGCCCCCCTCTGCAAACTGTCATCAATCCTCACCAGAGTGGTCTCCATCCTCAGGAGAACAGATCTGTTCTCCTGAGTTTGGCTGACCAACTCGGTGAGGAGAGACAATGCTGGGGCGGATGGTGCCCCTGGAGTAGTCTCCACAGGGTCCCCAGATGGATAACTTGGATCCTCCCCTGCAGAGTCGCCATCTGTGCTGGACCCAGGCCTCACCTCAGGAACAGGCACTACCTCCTCTGAGTCTGAAAAAAAACACAGTATTTATTGTTAATTTGTTATTTTTTAGAGTCACTCATGTTTTATCTTTCAGTGTTTTTTGGACACTCAATATTTACATTCTTGCACATGTGGAGCGTTAAAGTCGGCCATGTCAGTGTCCATAGTGGACTTCCACACGTCATAGGTGTAGTGGATGGCACTCACATAGCACTTCAGCCACCTGCACACAATGAACACATACTTAGGAACAGTAAACATTTCCATTCAATGAATGTGATGGTGCTATTTGATGCCTCTCTCCAGATCCTCTCCCTGAATGCGAAGTTTCCAGGCTGCTCACATGATGCATATGTCATACAGCACTCAGGGATTTGGCCCAAATTAGCAAGACTGCAAGCTGGTGACGCGTGGCTTCTTGGTAAATCAAAATACAGTATGTTAACTAGTGGTTTTTTTTTTCGTCCTTCCAAAAACTTATGGTGTCTCATTTCCAACAGGCGACAGTGGATATCCTTGCACGCCCTGGCTGCTGGCTCCATATTTGACACCCACACCAGGGCCACAAACTCAATTTAATGCCGCGTTTACTGCCACCAGGCAGGTGGTGGAGCGCTGTATCGGCCTTTTAAAGGGCCGGTTCAGATGTCTCCACCACTCTGGTGGTGCACTCATGTACTCGCCGGATATGGTTTCTCGGATTGTGGTCCTGTGTGGGATATTTCACAACATTGCAATAAGGAGTTGAGTACCCATGCAGCCAGAGGATGGCCCCCAGGAGGTAGGTGGTGTGAGACTGTCCGGGGGGGCTATACGCAATGATGTTGTGGCTCGTTATTTTAGGTATGTATTGCTAAATTATATTGAAGCAAATAATAAAAAAAAAATTGTCATATTTGTCATTATTTCTCTTTTGTTTTTTTGTAGTTTTAAGCACTCAACATTTTACTATTTTTTTTTTTATCCCTATACCCCACCACAATGACAACAACAAACTAACCAAAATAACACATTGTGAATGCCCTTGACTATGCTTGGATAAACGACAACCCTTTTCCTTACTTGAACAACCATGTGTTTGGCCTTTTTGAACAGGTCTTGATTTTGTTTTGTAAAAAGATTTACATTGTGTACACCTTGTGTTTGTTTTTTAATGTTACCTTGTGATCTTGTTTTTTGTTTTTTTCAGCACAACAAACTGTTTTATTGTTTGAACTTTGAGAAATTATAAATGTTTTAATAAGCCAATATTAACCTGAACACATTCTGCATGTTCATGAAACATTTATGTGGCATGTTTATTTTTTTATTTTAAAAAAATGCATTAAAAAAACACATTAAACAAGTTTTCCAAAAATTAGTACCTGAATGTCCATATCTTTGTGCGTTGAATTTTGGGTGTACAATTTAAAAAAAATGTCTTTGATATATTATTGTGTATGCCTAACAATGTTGTATCAAGCCTGTTTTTTGGGAAAAAGCACCAACATTTTTTTGAGTACAAAAATGCATATCAAATCTTTTGAATTTAAATTGGCCAAAAAAATAAACAAACAATATTATGAAAACATTAAGGGCAAAACCCATTTATACGCCTGGATTACACAGGTTTATACTTTAAAAAAGGAGGACAAAATATGTAAAGTTTCACAAATTTATTCATAAAGTAAAATTACATTTTAAACAAATCACACTCCGGCAAGGTCCAAGGCATGTATGATATCTCCAATGCTGTTTCACGCATTGTCTCAAATTTCGTTGAGATTTTGCAGCTCCTCCCGCAAAAAGGCAAAAAGCATCAGTGGATCTGTAGCGTAGAAAAGTGTAACATTTAATAATTGGCACAAATATTGCTCAATTTCTTTTTAATTTGTGACCTACAAAGTGTGTGGGACACAATGAAGTTGATGTATACCCCATAAAATTATTATGTTGATTCTTAAAAATGTTGAGGCCTAGCAAATCCAAAATAAAATGGCAGGTATTTAGTGATAATGTCTAAATGTGTTTTTTTCGACAACCAAATAAAAATAAAAATCAATAGACAAAAATTTGAATTTTTATTTTTTTTTAGGCTTAGAATTTTGTAAATAAAAAATGTATATGGACCATAAACATTGAACAGAACAAAGGACAGACTACTATTTAGAGGAGTCCACAGGGATTAATGTTGACCAGATTGTTATTTTTAAATGTAATTTACTCCAAAAAAAAATTTTAGGATCATTTTGTAAAAAGGGATAATGACTAAGTCGCCGTAAAGCCAACAATGTAGAGAATAGACAACCAAAAATGTTTAAGGGGAAAAATCACACAACACGCAACAAGGCCTTCATTTTTAAAAAAATTTAAAATTCAAAACATTTTGTTTATAAAAAAAACATGTACAAGTAGACACAAACATGCTGTAAATATGAAGAAATTTCAAAACACAAAACAAAAATGATAGTAAAAAATACCATAAATATGTTGCCGAGAAGATGGCTCCTCCTCCATCAGGGGTGGGTGGGCCATGAACTCTTCTGGGGGAGTGATGTTCCCTGAAGAGCCTGGGTGAGGAGGGGAATTTGGGGATGAGTGGGCAGGGGAGGGAGGGCCACTTTGGAATTGTGGCCCAGGGAGGGAGGGTTACTTGGGGAGTATGGGGGCGGGGAGGGAGAGATGGTTTGGGAAGGGGAGGGGTTAGGAGGGGAATTTTGTGCCGGATTGCGTCCATGACGACATCTCCTGCTCCGTCTCCGCTGCTGTCCTAAGAATCGAAAAATGACAAGTCCAAATTTTAGTTAAGCAATAAACAAAAAAAACTAATTTAGCAAAAAAAAAAAAAAAAATAAAGGAATGTATTTACCTCAGACTGAACAATAGGTACAACATACACTAATTTGATTTTTAAAATAACTGTAAAAAAAGCTTCACAAAAAAAATAAATTAAATAAAACGCAAATGCATACTTACTCCGGCGTATTTGCACCCGCAGACTTAGCAATATCTGTGGCGAACACCGACGGAGGTCCGACCACCGGCGCTCAAGTTGTGCGATATTGCACCGAAATCCGAGCGCACGCAGCCGGCGCCGGACCACTGCGTAAGCCTGCCCTTTGAGGATATTCCAAATAGGGGGATCAAGATGGCCCAGGCGCCTGTCCATTACTTCCACCAGCACCATCAGCTCCGCACGTGTAAATGCTGCTGCTCTCATGATGGCAATGGCAGGTTTTACAGTAAACAACAATTATAAATGGATAACCAGAAAAATGATTGGCTAAAAAAGACCATATTTTAAAAAAAAATATTTCTATTGGACAAAGCATTATTCATGTGACCAAAAAACAACATTCATAATAGCAACTCGGATTGGCTCAAGCCCTTTATGTGCGAATGCAAATTTAAATATGCAAAAGTACACAAACTAACATTCATAATGTTAAGTTTCTCAAGCATTTCACAACAAAACATTATTAAGCAAAAAACCAGGTTTAAAACATTTTAGTTCAAAAACGCACTAGCAGAAAGACATCAGCATGACCTGAATGACATTTGAACAACAAAGTTTTTACACCAACTGAAAGGGATTAAGAAAAAACAAAACTTTAGAACACTAATTACATAATTGACAAGTAGATAACAACAAGCTGATCGATAGCGCATGGAAACATGACGTGTGCATCAAGCGGCCTCAACCATCAGAAGAAAATTAACATACAGCGACAGACAACGACTGACAACGATCAACTCGATCATTAGCTGCTATCACATGTTAGCTAGAGGAGGTGCTTTGTTCATGTATGGGCGTCACTTTGGTTGCAATCGGCCGGCCGTACGATTGCTTTTAAAAGAGATTCTCGATCGTTAGGCGTACGACAGAGCGGCAGCAACGACCACCTCTAAATGAGGTCCTAGTTGTAATCTCCTGGCAGGTATTGTCTGAAAAATTGAAGGATGAATTGGCCAACCAAAAGCTCCCAGATTCTCTTGATGAGCAACAATGTACACCTTCACTTTCGTAAAAGGGCACAGGAGAGAAGCAGGATGCATGCCCCCCCAAAAAAATAATTGCTTGGTCCTCATTTCAGGGCCCAGCCTTCAGTCCCTGAGGAACCTACGGAATGGGCAATTCTCATTTAACCCCCGAAGAACATGAATAGAGGTTCCCGAGAGAAATTATGTTTATACTGTGCTGGATTGGATAATCTTCTAGCCTAATTTTCAAAGCATTTGGGAAAAGAACTGTCCTAATTGATGTCAGAGAAGTCAAATTAGAAACAAGCACTCTCCAATTAATCTAAGAATACAAGACTATTCTATATCAGTAACTTTAGAATATCCTCTGGGCTCTGCCTTTCTTCCAGACTGGAAGTCTCTGCAAAGCTTTACAAATATGGCATAATTTCTCCTCCACATGCCGTCCTCAATCTAATGGACAGATTGACCGAGCTTTGGGAACGTTCCTCAAATTTAAAATTTTATCTACACAAGTCAATTGGCATATGCTTCTCACTTGGGCTTAGTTCATTCATAACAATCATTTTCATGAGTCCTTCTCTACTACCCCATTCTACACTGTCTTTAGCATTCATCCTCATGTTCGTCTGCTTTCTTCTCTGCCTGGTCTTGCTGTACCCATCGTTGAATCCTTACCCCTATGAAATCTGACAAGAAGTCAAGTACAAGAGGAAGCCTAGGATACTTACAAATTCTATGCAGATAGACAATGAAGAGCTAATCTTAACCTGAGACCTGGAGATAGAGTGTGGCCTTCTACTCACAATCTACGGCTAAATGTACTCTCCATGACATATGCTCCTCGCTAAATTTGCCCTTTCAACATTTTTTTTGAGAAACAAATGAAATTTGCTACAATCTCCAGTTGTCGTCATCATTACAAATCCCTAATTACTTTCATTGTGCTCTCCACAAGCCGTTGGTCATTCTATACTCCAAACCAGTGTTCTCCTGAGGTCCAATATTAGCATGGGGAGAAATTCAAAGCCAGACAAATATTGGACTCACGAGTCTCTTGGAAAAACCTACAATATATGACTGATTGGGAAAGTTATGGTCTTGAGGCAGTGGTTCCCAAACTTTTTTGAATCACTGCACTCAAGAGTATCGGTATTTTTTGTCAGGACACACCTAGTCCAAAAGTTTCTTATTGAGAAAATATTATTAAATTAAGTAAATTGTGCTTATCTGACACCCAAGGTTTAATTCAGAGATGTATGATAACCTGATGGTTAGCACACATTTCTCATTGTAGCCATTCTTTGCCGGCACAAGACCCATACTGCGCATGTGCAGTACGGGTCTGAGATCCCGCCGCAATGCGGCAGCAGACTGTTAATGATTGACATTCTAGTGCCATTTCTGGATAGGGAGTGGGAGATTTCCTGACCTCTTTTGAGTAACTGCAATCGCCGGCTTGAGTGACCCCTTGGTCACTCAGCTGGCAGAGGATCACGCAGATGTTCCGAAGCTGCATCCATGGATGCAGCTCTGAACAGTAATACATGCAGGAGGCGTGATGCCTCCTGCTGCTTTACCATAATAGTGCTATTGCAACTGCTACCATGGTAGCAGCTGCGATAGCAATAGCGTCCGAGCTTGAATCACCCCCCACACCCACCCCAGTTTTGCTACTAATGTTCATGCTCCTTCTTTACTTAATAATTATCAGTTCCCCAAGAAGCCTCATGCTTGTTGGGTGTCTAGTGGCTACAATTAAGTGGTGGGTACTGTCACATGCCCATTCGTGGATGCCACTTACCGGGTCATGGGACTTTCTTTGCTGATCCAGCCAGTCACACTCTGCTCTTCTCCAACCTGGCAAGGTTGGAGAAGTACTGGCTCCATCTCATATCAGCAGCACTGTGATCCTATGCCGGGATCAGTGCATGCTGACCACCATCTTTATTGAAGTTACGGGCAGCTACGTCATCCACTGATCTTTGTGAACTCCATTCACGTGGTCGGTTCTAGCGAATGACAGGAGTTGTTGGTTGTGTAAGTGCCTATTTAAATACATCCTTTTGGAAATAGTTTCCAGGCTCCTGGTGTTCCTGTGTCTCCACCTTGTTCCTAGTGCTTCAGTATCTCCAGCTTGTCCCTGGTGTTTAAGTGTCTCCAGCTTCAGTTCTTCTCTGTGGTGCCTTGTACCACATAATTCACTGGTCCATTCGGAATTGGTATGAAATACCGCCGGCCGCATGGCTGGTGGTTCGATTCCCGGCAGCGGCAGCCCGACATCAGCAGAGATCCTGGCAGCGGAAGCCCAACAGCGCTGGAAATCTCGATCGTGGATAGGTAAGTACTGTCTAACCTAACCCCCCTAACCCTCCTTAGGGGTGCCTAACCCTAACCTCCCCCCCAAGTGCCTAACCCTAACCACCCCCTTCCCCGCTGCCTAAACCTAAGTCCCCCGGGGGGGTGGCTAACCCTAAGTCCCCCCCCGGGGTGCCTAACCCTAACCCTCCCTCACCCTAGCCTAACCATAACCCTCCCGGGGGGTGCCTAGCCCTAAGTCCCCCCCGGGAGCCCTAAACCTAACCCTCCCCCCCCCGCGGCTGTCCGCTCACGGCGCCCGGCATCGCTACAATCGAGATGCCGGGCGCCGGTCTCCCGGCGTCGGGGAAATGCCGGGCGTCTACTTCTAGACGCCCGGCATTTCACCCTTGCCGGGATATGACAGTCGGGAAGCCGGCTGCCGGTATTTAGGCAGTCGGCTTCCCGATTGCATACCGTCCATTCAGTCTGAGGTAATTTCCATTGTACTCTCAGACACTGCGGTGTTCTTGCCTTACTTCCAGCAATCCAGTATCTCCCTTATTGGCTCCATTTGCTGTGCCTCCTGTTTAGTGTCTCACACCTCACTGGTCCATCCAGCCTCAAGGTTTTCTTTACCACCTCTTCCCCCACTAGCCTCACTCTGTGCTAAGTGGTACAGCTGTGACCAGTGGTCTCCTGGCAGAGAAGTCCATCCTGCCTTGAGGCAGTTTTTGGTGAAAACCAAGAAGTCCATTAGACTCCTTACCTCCAGGTTAGTAGTGCCAAACAAGGGAGATTGGATCAGGATCCTCCAATTTACTGCCCAGCTTGAAATAATGCACACAAAATTAATTACTTTTTTGGTGGCTTCACTGGACATTACATTAGTATCCATCAAGTAAGAAGGCCCCACAGTCACTGTGACAGAACACAACATAATCTATTATTAGTCATCTAGCAGTAGCACCCAGCATCAACACCTCTCTATTCCCTCCAAATAAATGGGAAGAAATGTACAGAGAAATGGAGAGAGAGAGAAATAGAGAGATGGGGGAAAAATGCTTAATACTTAATTAATACTTCAAGATATCAAATAAAGAAAAAAGGAAAAAAAATAACAATGCAGCCACATAATGGGCCTCATTCAGAGGCGGTCGAAGGATGCAAGCGGTCGCTCAGAAACTGGGCGGCCACTTGCATCCTGACACCCACAGCTCTAACGACCGCACGGGTGATGGTCGCGATGGTCAGAGACCATCGCGACCATCGGGGCTTACGACGAGACCCTATGGTAGGATCTCACTTGTCGTAAGCCCCGGAGAGCTTCTGGCTCTGTCAGAGCCGGAAGCTCTCCACTGACATCACTAGTGATGTCAGTGGGGCCTCCCCCAAATGGCAGGCGTTCCCATGGGAATGCCTCCATTTGGGCTGCCACCCCCCCGGCCCGCCTTCCAAACGGGGCGAGCTGTCAATCAACATCGACAGTTCGCCCCCTTTGGAAAGAGACCCGCTACGACTGGCGCTGTCGGTCGTGGCGGGTCTCACGCATGCGTACGAGGGAGCCGGCTCCCTCGTGCGCATGCGCACTGGCAAAACATCGAGGCGGCCGTGCGGTCGTAGATCGTACGGCCGCCTCTGAATAAGGTCCAATGTCCCATTTGCATACAGTGACTGGCAACATTGCTTATCACTATGTCCACCTTGAATGGCCTGTCTGATGGAGCGCCTATGATTTGCCATTCGTTATCTTAAAGTTGTAGTCGTCTTACCAACATAGTATAATCCACATGGACACATTTACTCATAAATAACATATGTTGATATGCAGGTTAGCCAATGTGTGATGCCAATTTTCACTCTTGTATGGGGATGGGCAAATACCTTGCCAGCTATCTTACCTCCACATGTTGTGCATCCCACATACCGAAAGCACCCAGTTCTCTTATGCTTAAGCCAAATACCGCTTGTTTCCTTCTGGAAATTTTTTGTGGGTTTCATAAATAACTGTTTGAGGTTTTGCCCTCTTGTAAAGGCTACTGAGGGTGTTTTCCCCAGTCTATTGAGACTTGCATCACTGTGGATTAATGGCAAATGCTTCCTTACCAATTTTGCAATTGTTTTTGGCCCTTGTATTGAACTGGGTGGTGACAATTAATCGATTTTATATATATATATATATATATATATAATTTATATACACACCCAGAGACACACATATTGATAAATAAGAGGCCGGTGTCCTGTTTCTCCATTGCCCACAGCCTTACCCTATCCAAGTGTGCTCCTTGGTGATCCCACCTCCTGGTGGGGGTTCCTGATCTTAGTGCCAACTTCCAGATCAGCAGGCACCACCTTCCTAAATCCCGCCCCCTCTTTGCAAAATGCTGCGAATCGCGGGTCAATCGGGATCAGGCGGAGCCAATATAACGAAGTTCCATTAGAATCTCACCATTTGACTCCACCCCCTCCCGGTTGACCCATGCGAATCATGGCATTTTGTTGCTAGAGAGAGGGGACTAATGACATGGTGCCAGCCTGCTAGGTCCCATCCCATCAGGTCTACAACTTGCAGCTGCTGCAAGGTAAGTGTGTGTGTAATATATGTGTGAGTATGTGTGTAACGTATGTGTGACTTACGTATGTGTGTGCATATCTATATGTGTGAGTATGTATATATACATATATATACATATAGGCGTTTGTGTGGAAACAACCCTGTAAAAATCCATCATTTGCCCTTGCTCCTGTGGTGCCTTGATTCCAGTGTGTGTACACTGCGTGGTCACCACCCGGTTCACTCAAGGCTTCTGGGTGCAGCAATCGCACCTCAATAGTCTGAGGTCCCAGTAGTGTGCACGCTCTACTTCCAGCCACAGAGGACATTTGGATGAGATGGTGAACTCTGGATGTATCTTGTTGACGTTAGGAAAGGTTTCCTACACATATTGGTCTCCTGGCCTTCCTCAGGGAGTTTGTATCGGCCATCTTTAATGTGGGACTTTTAACCACTTATCTGGCAACTTTGCATGTGAAGCGACCACAAGTGCTCTAGAATGGATCTCCTCTGACTCCCCGGACCCCCGGCAGTGATGCAGTCTGTGACTGGTGATATCACTACCGGAGCCGCACCCCAGAATGCTGTGCAAAATGCATTTTGGAGCATAAGTGCCAGAGATCAAAGTGCGAGGAGGGTAACGTAGCTTCCCTCCAACCACTATTTTACTGATCTCTAAAAGTGCAGAGACAAGCTGCAGCAGTGGGGACTGGTCATTAGTCCTCCTGGCACATGCTCCACTGCGCTTCACAATATGAGGGAGGGTGGATATATGCTCCTGGGGGGATCTAACATCTGTGACGGTGGGGGAAAAATAAAGCCATATGAGTCTGAAGGGGGAAGAGTGAGGAAAACAAAAAAATAAAGTTACTGTTCACAGGGTAGGACGATGAAGACGGGGGGTGTGTGTGCAAATAAACAGCGGCTTTTGGTGTGAGGGGGTACTGTTATTAGGATTTATAGACCACTGGTGGGTGGGAAGTTATTTTAAAATAGGGGGCCTATGGACACGGGGGATGGTGGGTGCAAAACATCCCTAGATATATTTATTTAAATATATTATTCAAAATATTTTTTTATTTACTAAAGTTCAAAAAGTGCTAATTTTTGAGCGGTCTTGTGAAAAAAATAAAAATAAATAGTCAAATGGTTAATCCTGGGATGACAAGTTTGAACACACATGCTACACAGTATGCACATTGGACATTTGGGGGGGTCATGAAGGGACTTAGGGGGACGTGACCCCATCATCGTGGCCCCGTCCCCACTGCACAATGATGAGATTGCTGGCATTGTGTAGTATCCTGGCCTTTCCGGGAGAGTAGGCAAGTATGTGTCATGGCACCTCAGGATAAAAATACCCGCATCAAAGATGGCCAACACACACCAAGAAGCATCCATATAGATGTGTCCTCATACATCTCGCCTAGTATTCATTCTAGCACCTTTCTCCTGTCGCAACTCGTGCAGTTCCTCTCTCCTGCCTGGGGTGTATCACTCTCTGTTATGGTGCTTCTAGCACACTCTGGTCTCTATCTCAGCAGTTCGTTTCAACAGCGGAGTGTGCTAGAAGCACCAGAGCGACACCCAGGCAGGAAAAAGGTGCTACACGGGTAGTGACAAGTGTAGGTTGCTAGACTTGCCTGACGTGAGAGAGCCACAAGGTTCAGTGCTACTCTACTAGCATCAGGCATCATTTTTTTTTTTGCTGAAAATGCGTCTAAGTACTCGCAATGTGATGTGACTAGGACGCTCCAGCAGACTGCGCTGATTAAATAATGGATGAGTGCAATGCGCTTGTGGTGTAAAAGCAGCTCAGTATTATTGATAGTATATGAGAATGAGCGCTATATGGATAAATTAGGCATAATAAACGTGTAACATAAAATAATCATAAATTATATTGATGTTTATAGTCTTTTGACTAATGTGGGAGGAAAGTCAGGACCCGGTCCGGGTGATGGTCCGCCTATGCCCGTACTACCTGTCCCTACCTTACTGCCGATCTTCTTAGGGGTTACCTCCGTCGGGGACTTCCCTTTGCTTCTTTGGCGGGGACTTGTTGCGGGCAGTCAGCTGTGCCGCGGCGCTGGTTGATAACGTCTAGCGCCCGGCACCGGATGTAATACTCGAGTCCTGTTAGGCGTTTGTCAGAATTGAATGTACTGCTTCCTCTTTCCTCCTTGCTTCTACGCATTTCAGACCATCTAGGTCCTTTCTCAAGAATGGGAGAGACCTCTCCCACAGCTCTTTAAATAGGTAAAACTTTATTGGTAATTAGTTTAAAAACCGGATGTGCCTCAGGTTTTGGCGTCAAGCACATGTTCCTGGGCCAAATAAACAAAAAATAAAAAAGTTTTTTTTTTTTTTTTAAATTGTTTAGAAATGTTAAAACCGTTTATTATGCTTAAATTATGTGTGACTGTATGTGTTATAAAAAGGATTTGAGTTCTATATCTATGTTTAAACCATTCGGTTCCAATGTGTTTAAAAGAAAGATCCATTTTGTTTCTGTTCTCTTCAAGAGGTTTACCACATCTTCTCCTCTCCAATGGGGTAATATCTTCTGTATTCCCATAAATTTTAGCCCTTTGGGGTCTTTGTTGTGATGGTTGAGAAAGTGGGCCGATAGACTGTGGGTGGTAAGGCCCCTTCTTATATTGTAGATATGTTCTGATATCCTTATTTTCAGTTTACGTTTTGTTTGTCCTACGTACTGGATCCCACAGGGGCATTGGAGTAAATATATAACTCCTTCACTCTCGCATGATATCATTTCTTTTATTTTGTACTTTTTTTTGGTAATTGAGGATGTAAATATCTGTGTTGGTTTCGTACTTGAATTTTGGTTCTTACAACCCATGCATTTTGTACAGAAGTGGAAACCTTTTTGCCCTATATTTATTGACGTTTCAGATTTCGGTAAGAAGCTCTGTGTCAAATGCTGTTTTAAATTTTTCGCTTTTTTGTATATTATACGTGGTTTCTTTGTTATTATTGTTTTAATATCATTATCCAAAGATAGTATGTTCCAGTGCTTCTGGAGAATGTTTTCTATTATTGCATGGTTTCCATTAAATTGGGTGATAAAAGAAATTGGTCCGTGATCTTCTTTGTTCTTTTGTTTATATGTGATGAGTTCTCTTCTTTCTAATTTAGATATTTTTTCTATTTCCTGTTGGAGAAAACTCTCTTTATATCCTTTCTGTATGAATCTTTCTTTCATCTCTGTAGTCTGGTGTTGGTAAGTGGAGTTCTCGGTACAATTCCTTTTTATGCATCTGAATTGTCCTCCTGGAATATTATGAATCCATTTCCTATGATGGTTGCTTTCGATTGGTAGGATATTATTCCCGTTAACTTCTTGTTACGTTCTGGGTTATTTGTGGACCCGGGGTGGTAGCAGGAGCGATCACAGAAGCAGATTTGTAAATAAAACTAGGATTTTTAATAAGTGCTCGAGTGGACATATAATGTGGCAGTAAATAAAAGTCCAGGAAAATATAAATGTGCACAAGAGTTCTGTGGTGGGAGCAAAAGGGTTAATGTCCAGGTAGAAACAATTAGAGCAGTCCAGGTGTGCAGGTAGTGAAACTGAAAATAAACAAGCCAGGTTTGCAGATAGTGAAACTGAAAATAAACAAGCCAGGTTTGCAGATAGTGAACTGAAGTGCAGGATGTCAGCAGGCTCGGGCACTCAGGTATGGGCAGGGGTGATGGAGGTAGCGGGGTAGTCCAGTGGGAACTAGGAGCTGACAGGCAGACTGGCAGACAGCGGATTCACAGGAACAGGAAAGCACAGAGAACTCCCTCTCAGCTAGGCTGAGATACACGTTGCACTGGCAAAGAAGGAAGGCACTGACCCTTCCTAAATACCCCATGCCGTGCTGTTACTGGCCGGAGGGAACATGTGACTCACCAGGATTGGCCAGCCGCATCACATGGCCAGAAGGCAAGATGGCAGCGCCCATGCCAAACGGAATGGAGATGCCGCCAGGCCTTACCAGCGCAGAGTGACAACAGGCCCGCACAACAACGCGTGCAGCCAAAGCCCCCCGCCAGACACCAGCTCCGCCACCAGACAGCCCGCGCCACAATGACCTCACAGGTAACACTCGCCTAGCGCCATGCTGAAATACCCTGGCCGTGACAGTACCCCCCCCTTTTGGGGTGGCCTCAGGACACTCACCAGGCTTCTCCGGATGGGCAGAATGGAATCTCCTGATGAGCGTGGGAGCGTGGACATCACGAGCATCAGTCCAGCAACGTTCCTCTGGACCGTAACCTTTCCAGTCCAGCAAATACTGTAGATGACCTCTGCGTAGACGAGAGTCCAAGATCTGGGCGACCTCAAACTCAACTCCTCTCTCCGTCTGGACTCGAGGAGAAGCAGGTAGAGCACTATGGAATTTATTCAGGACCAGGGGCTTCAATAAGGAAATATGGAAGGAATTAGGGATTTTTAGGTATGGGGGTAACTGTAGACGATAGGCCACTGGATTAATGACTTCTGTTATGGAGAAGGGACCGATGAAGCGTGGTGCAAATTTCATAGAAGGAACCTCAGACGAAGATTCCGGGTGGATAACCAGACCTGGCTTCCAACTTGCATGCGTGGAACTATTCTACGCTTCTTATCGGCCTGGGTCTTATAGCGAGAGGATGCCTTCAACAAATCAGACCGTACTTGAGTCCAGATGGCAGCAAAATTCCGCACCGTGTCCTCCACGGCTGGAACATCGAAAACAGGCAGGCTTCGGAATTCGGGAACACGAGGATGAAGGCCATATACAACCTGAAATGGCGTTTGGTTAGTTGACGAGTGGTAGGAAGCATTATGTGCAAACTCAGCCCACGGCAGCAAGGCAGCCCAATTGTCCTGGGAAGATGACATAAAAATTCTTAAGAAAGTCTCTAGATCTTGATTAACTCTCTCGGTGGAGCCGTTGCTTTGCGGATGGTAGGCCGTGGAAAAGTTTAACTTCACTTGAAGAACAGAACACAAAGCCCTCCAGAATTTTGCAGTAAACTGCACACCACGGTCAGAGACAATTTCAGCAGGAAGGCCGTGTAGACGAAATATGTGTTGGACAAACAACTGTGCCAGGTCAGGGGCAGAAGGTAACTTCTTCAACGGTATATAGTGGACCATCTTAGAAAATCGGTCTATTACAACCCAGATAGTGTTGAAACCTTGAGAGACTGGCAGGTCTGTGACGAAATCCATGGAGAGATGCGTCCATGGACGTGATGGAGTAGGTAATGGAAGCAATTCCCCAGCTGGAGCTTGTCGTGATGATTTATGCTGGGCACAGGAGGAGCAGGAAGAGATAAACTCCATTATGTCTGCCTTCATAGAAGGCCACCAATAGTGTCTTTTCAGGAACTCCAAGGTCTTCTGAGTGCCCTGCGAAGCGAGAGGAATGTGCCCAAGTGAGAAGCTGCTTCCTTAATTCCGGGGCCACAAATGATTTTCCCGTAGGAGGCTGAAGTTGTAATGCGGCGAAAACTCTTGATTCCAAGACAGGGGTATTGCTTTGATTTTCAGATTGATCATCACAGAGGAGAGATCTCGATAGGGCATCAGCCTTCTGATTAAGTGCTCCAGACCGAAAGGTCAGGGTGAACTGAAACCTGGCAAAGAATATTGCCCAGCGGGCCAAACGAGGACTCACACATTGGAGGTTTTTGAGAAATAGGAGATTTCTATGGTCCGTAAATACAGTAAATGGAAACTTGGCGCCTTCTAGCAAATATCTCCATTCTTTCAACGCCAACTTTACAGCTAGTAGTTCTTGCTCACCTATGGCGTAGTTCCTTTCAGCAGGAGAGAATTTTTTAGAAAAGAACCCACACGGATGGACTCGGTTGTCCTCATAACATTGAGACAAGACTGCTCCCACAGCTTCAGATGATGCATCTACTTCCAACAAAAAAGGCCTGTCCAGATCTGGTTGTCGAAGGACTGGTGCTGAGATGAAGGCCTGTTTTAGAAGATGAAAGGCAGACTCTGCCTCAGGTGACCATTGGGCAGGATTAGCACCTTTGCGGGTCAAGGCTGTAATGGGAGCCAGCAGTGTAGAAAATCCCTTAATGAAGCGTCTATAATAATTGGCGAAGCCCAACAATCTCTGGATGGCCTTCAGTGTCTGAGGTCGGGTCCAATCCAGAATTGCTTGTACCTTCTTGGGGTCCATTTCTAAACTGGAGCCAGATATTACATAGCCGAGAAAAGGTACACTGGGCACTCCAAAGACGCACTTCTCCAGTTTGCAGTAAAGGTGGTTTTCTCTCAAACGGGTCAGGACCTCCTTAACATGTTCTTGATGTTTAGCCACAGAGGGTGAAAAAATCAGTATGTCATCCAGATAGACAACAACCGAAACATATAACAGATCCCGGAAAATCTCATTAACGAAACTTTGAAAGACGGCAGGGGCGTTACATAATCCAAAAGGCATTACTAAATACTCGAAATGTCCATCTCTGGTATTAAAAGCGGTCTTCCATTCATCGCCAGCTCGGATACGAATGAGGTTGTAAGCCCCTCTTAGATCTAATTTAGAAAAAATGACAGAGCCCTTGACCCTATCAAACAACTCAGTAATCAGGGGAAGAGGGTATCGATTTTTTACAGTAATGTCATTAAGGCCTCGATAATCGATACATGGTCTTAGATCACCGTCCTTCTTGCCAACGAAGAAAAACCCAGCTCCGGCAGGTGAAGTAGAGGGGCGGATGAACCCCTTTGCCAGGTTGTCCCGGATGTACTCGGTCATGGCTTGAGTCTCAGGCAAGGACAGCGGATAGGTACGACCACGAGGTGGCATCTTATCAGGTATCAATTCAATTGGACAGTCCCACTCCCTATGAGGGGGTAAGATATTTGCTTGTTGTTCAGAAAAAACATCGGCAAACATCTGATATTCCTTGGGAATGGCAGAAGAAACTAATGAAAATGTCTTTCTCACAGGTCGAATTTTTGGAAGACAGGATTTCTGACAGTCCATACCCCATGACAGAATCTGCATAGAACTCCAATCAATCCTGGGATTATGTTTACGTAACCAGGGTAGACCAAGAACAATTTCTTGAGAGGCCTCTGATATCACCAGGAATTTTAAGGACTCAGAATGAAGTGCCCCAATTCGGACCAATACAGGTTGAGTCTCTTTGGTGACTATCCCGTTAGTCAGAGGGCGTCCGTCTATCGAGGTCAGAGAGATAGCATGGTTGAGAGTCAAACAAGGTATCTGAAATTTATCAATGAAACTAGACGTTATGAAATTTCCGGCTGCTCCTGAGTCGATTAGAGCAGTAGCAAAGACAGGTTTGGGTTTAAGATCCAAGGCTAGGGTAATCGTGAAATCTTTAATTTTTGGAGACGGGTTCATAACTCCTAACTTGATGTCTCCAGGGTCAGTTAGGATTTGGCATTTCCCGGTTTACGGGGACAGGAGATCAGCAGGTGACCAGACTCTCCGCAGTACAGACAGAGGTTCTTTTGCATTCTTCTCTGTCGTTCTTCTTTGGAGAGGTGTGTATGATTCACCTGCATAGGCTCCTCTTCAGTAGGAGAAGGAATGGGATGGGTAGAAATGGAGGGGGTAAACGACCTTTGCCGGTCAGTTCTGTTTTTTTCAGCCTGACGTTCCCTGAAGCGTAGGTCAACTTTGATACACAATGAAATCATGTCGTTCAGATTAGTAGGAAGCTCTCGAGTGACTAGATCATCCTTTAGTCGGTCTGACAACCCATGCCAGAAGGCCGAGGTGAGGGCTTCCTCATTCCATTTGAGCTCTGATGCTAAAATTTGAAATTGCACGGCATATTGACTGACAGGACGGACCCCTTGCCTCAGTGTCATGATGTTTGATGATGCTGATACAGTACGCCCAGGTTCATCGAAAATCCTCCTGAAGGATGACACAAAGCCTGCGTAATTATCCAGCAGTGTATCTGAGCGCTCCCAGAGTGGGGAAGCCCATTCCAAGGCCTGGCCGGATAACAGAGAGACTATATAAGCCACTTTAGTTCTTGCAGTTGGAAAGTTGTCAGGCTGCAGGGTAAAATGTATGTCACACTGATTTAGGAATCCTCGGCAGAGTTTAGGATTGCCGTCAAATTTATTTGGTAAAGGAAGACGTAAGCGGGGAGATGATCTGCCTCCTGTATTCCCAGACGCTGATGCGGATGTAGTTGCTGGTATTTCAGGGGTAGAAAAGGAAGTTTGCAAACTATCCTGTCGCTTGGACATCTCTTGCAGAAATTTAGCCATCTGATGCTGCATGTTTTCCAGATTTTCTAATCGACCAGAAATGCACCTGAACAAATCCACTCCTGACTCCTGATCCGTGGCCGGCTCCATGTGGCCAGTGCAAACTGTTACGTTCTGGGTTATTTGTGGACCCGGGGTGGTAGCAGGAGCGATCACAGAAGCAGATTTGTAAATAAAACTAGGATTTTTAATAAGTGCTCGAGTGGACATATAATGTGGCAGTAAATAAAAGTCCAGGAAAATATAAATGTGCACAAGAGTTCTGTGGTGGGAGCAAAAGGGTTAATGTCCAGGTAGAAACAATTAGAGCAGTCCAGGTGTGCAGGTAGTGAAACTGAAAATAAACAAGCCAGGTTTGCAGATAGTGAAACTGAAAATAAACAAGCCAGGTTTGCAGATAGTGAACTGAAGTGCAGGATGTCAGCAGGCTCGGGCACTCAGGTATGGGCAGGGGTGATGGAGGTAGCGGGGTAGTCCAGTGGGAACTAGGAGCTGACAGGCAGACTGGCAGACAGCGGATTCACAGGAACAGGAAAGCACAGAGAACTCCCTCTCAGCTAGGCTGAGATACACGTTGCACTGGCAAAGAAGGAAGGCACTGACCCTTCCTAAATACCCCATGCCGTGCTGTTACTGGCCGGAGGGAACATGTGACTCACCAGGATTGGCCAGCCGCATCACATGGCCAGAAGGCAAGATGGCAGCGCCCATGCCAAACGGAATGGAGACGCCGCCAGGCCTTACCAGCGCAGAGTGACAACAGGCCCGCACAACAACACGTGCAGCCAAAGCCCCCCGCCAGACACCAGCTCCGCCACCAGACAGCCCGCTCCACAATGACCTCACAGGTAACACTCGCCTAGCGCCATGCTGAAATACCCTGGCCGTGACACTTCTTTTATGTGATTACGAGTATGAATATGGTTATCTATGTCTTTAATAAAAATTTCCAAGTCCAAATAAATAACTGAGTCTTTACTTTGTGTAGTTGTAAACTCCAGATTGTATTTATTGTTTCCCATGTGTAGAATGAATTGTTGTAATTCTTCATTTGAACCGTTCCAAATAAAAAACAGGTCGTCTATATATCTACGCCAGCATATCAATTTGTCTAAAAAGGGATTATTTGTCCATATATTATTGTCTTCCCAGTACGCTACAAATAGATTAGCGTAACTGGGTGCAAATGAAGTCCCCATGGCGTGTCAGGTATAGGGTCCCTGACTGCAAACCTGTCAAGATATGTTGACTCCTATTTACAAGAATTAGTATGCAAGCAAAGGAGCTATTTAAAAGATACAACAAACATTCTTCAAGTATTACAAACAATAGAATGGAAAGACACTTATCTACTCTGCACAAGTGACATTAAATCCTTATATACGGTAATTAATCACCAAGATGGATGTGAGGCTACGAGATTTTATCTTTCCACACAGACAAACATCCCAAACAGACAAATTAATTTTATAGTGGAAAACATCGATTTTATTCTTACGCACAATTATTTTTGGAACAGTGATGAATTCTTTTTACAAATCAAGGGAACCGCCATGGGACTTCATTTGCACCCAGTTACGCTAATCTATTTGTAGCGTACTGGGAAGACAATAATATATGGACAAATAATCCCTTTTTAGACAAATTGATATGCTGGCGTAGATATATAGACGACCTGTTTTTTATTTGGAATGGTTCAAATGAAGAATTACAACAATTCATTCTACACATGGGAAACAATAAATACAATCTGGAGTTTACAACTACACAAAGTAAAGACTCAGTTATTTATTTGGACTTGGAAATTTTTATTAAAGACATAGATAACCATATTCATACTCGTAATCACATAAAAGAAGTTAACGGGAATAATATCCTACCAATTGAAAGCAACCATCATAGGAAATGGATTCATAATATTCCAGGAGGACAATTCAGACGCATAAAAAGGAATTGTACCGAGAACTCCACTTACCAACACCAGACTACAGAGATGAAAGAAAGATTCATACAAAAAGGATATAAAGAGAGTTTTCTCCAACAGGAAATAGAAAAAATATCTAAATTAGAAAGAAGAGAACTCATCACATATAAACAAAAGAACAAAGAAGATCACGGACCAATTTCTTTTATCACCCAATTTAATGGAAACCATGCAATAATAGAAAACATTCTCCAGAAGCACTGGAACATACTATCTTTGGATAATGATATTAAAACAATAATAACAAAGAAACCACGTATAATATACAAAAAAGCGAAAAATTTAAAACAGCATTTGACACAGAGCTTCTTACCGAAATCTGAAACGTCAATAAATATAGGACAAAAAGGTTTCCACTTCTGTACAAAATGCATGGGTTGTAAGAACCGAAATTCAAGTACGAAACCAACACAGATATTTACATCCTCAATTACCAAAAAAGAGTACAAAATAAAAGAAATGATATCATGCGAGAGTGAAGGAGTTATATATTTACTCCAATGCCCCTGTGGGATCCAGTACGTAGGACAAACAAAATGTAAACTGAAAATAAGGATATCAGAACATATCTGCAATATAAGAAGGGGCCTTACCACCCACAGTCTATCAGCCCACTTTCTCAACCATCACAACAAAGACCCCAAAGGGCTAACATTTATGGGAATACAGAAGATATTACCCCATTGGAGAGGAGAAGATGTGGTAAACCTCTTGAAGAGAACAGAAACAAAATGGATCTTTCTTTTAAACACATTGGAACCGAATGGTTTAAACATAGATATAGAACTCAAATCCTTTTTATAACACATACAGTCACACATAATTTAAGCATAATAAACGGTTTTAACATTTCTAAACAATTAAAAAAAAATAATAAAAAAAAAATTTCAAAAAAACATTTTTATTTTTTGTTTATTTGGCCCAGGAACATGTGCTTGACGCCAAAACCTGAGGCACATCCGGTTTTTAAACTAATTACCAATAAAGTTTTACCTATTTAAAGAGCTGTGGGAGAGGTCTCTCCCATTCTTGAGAAAGGACCTAGATGGTCTGAAACGCGTAGAAGCAAGGAGGAAAGAGGAAGCAGTAAATTCAATTCTGACAAACGCCTAACAGGACTCGAGTATTACATCCGGCGCTGGGCGCTAGACGTTATCAACCAGCGCCGCGGCACAGATGACTGTCCGCAACAAGTCCCCGCCAAAGAAGCAAAGGGAAGTCCCCGACGGAGGTAACCCCTAAGAAGATCGGCGGTAAGGTAGGGACAGGTAGTACGGGCATAGGCGGACCATCACCCCGACCGGGTCCTGACTTTCCTCCCATATTAGTCAAAAGACTATAAACATCAATATCATTTATGATTATTTTATGTTACACGTTTATTATGCCTAATTTATCCATATAGCGCTCATTCTCATTTTTATTTTTTATAGACTGTGCTGATTAATTTGATATGTGACAGTTGTATATCTGTGTGCACCTGAGTCTGTATATGAACCACAATGGAACTTGGAATGAAAAAAGCTGTGGTCGTTACATTTCGTATACAGATTCAGAGACTCAGTCGCACACAGATATACAAGTGTCGCACAACAAATTATTCAGCACAGTCTGCTGGTGCATCCTAGTCATAATGCATTGAAACCTAGACGCATTTTCAGCAAAAAATTGATGCAAAATAGACATCATCATAGTCTCACGCGCCGAGAGGGTTTTTTTAGTGCGACTGCAGGAAAGATGTATAAGGACACATATATCTCACCATCTCATCCAAGTCTCTTTTCCAGCTGGTAGAGTAGAGTGCGCACACTACCGGTACCTTAAACTACCAGGCCGCAAGATCATGGCATTCGGAAAACTTGAGTGAACCCGGGAAAACCAAGGCACCGCAGGATGACCAGTAAGAAGGGGCTGTCTCAAGCTCCCATCCTGAGAAGAACTCAAATCAACACTCCCAAGGATCTGGTGGTCAGCACTAACACCAGGAACCCCCACCAGGAGGTGGGGTCACCAAAGAACACACTTGGATGGGGTGAAGCAGCGGGCAATGGAGGCACGGGACGCTGACCTCTAATAACACCACGAACCCGGTTTGGAGAATATTAAAGTGATTTGTGCAAAAGAATGGCTGGATTTGCCTGTATCTATATATCTTACTCGGCAAAATGTCTCTGTGTGTCCGCTTACACGGCCAGTCTGCCATGGCGGCGGCATGGTCTTTCCTATGGGCTTTCCTATACTCCTCTGGCTCTTAATTACACAACGTGGTGTGCCTAGTATAGAGACTATGGGCCTGATTCAGAGCCGGACGCTCTGACCAGAGCGCTCGCTCTGAAACAGGGCCGGCCTACCTAAAATTGGAGCGGCCTCCTGGCCGCTCGCATAGCTGTGGGTGACCACCCACAGCTTATGCGAGCGGCCAAAAAGAAGGGCGCGATAGTCGAGACCATCGCGACCATCGGACTTGCGACGAGACCCTTGTGGTAGGGTCTCGTCTGCCGCAAGCCCAGAGTGCTTTTGGCTCTATCAGAGCCAAGAACACTCCCACTGACATCACTAGTGATGTCAGTGGGGCCGGACCCAGACGGGAGGCGTTCCCATGGGAACGCCTCCGTCTGGGCAGCCACGCCCCCGCCACGCCCACAAAGGGGGAGTGCTGTCAATCACCATCGACAGCACGCCCCCTTTGATGCGAGACCCATAACGACGGCTACCCCGTCGTTATTCGGGTCTCGCGCATGCGCACGAAGGAGGCGCCTCCGTCGTGCGCATGCGAATTTGGTAACATCGACCCGCTTGCGAGCATACAGCGCTCGCGAGCGGGTCTGAATGAGACCCTATGTCTGACCTGTCCGTGTTCCTCTCTGCTCCAGCCGAATGTCTGCACTGCCACTTAAACTGAACAGGTGCCACTGGCTGTGCTCTCTCCCCCACAGCTCTGAACTCATCCCCCCATCTGTGGCACCACTTTTTCCCTTTCCCATACAGGATTATGCAGCGGTTAGGATAAGGCTGCGGTTAGGGTAGGGTTGGGATTAGGTTGTGGTTAAGATTGGCTGCAGCTACGGTTAGACTTCAGTTAGGGTTATGTGCAATTAGGATAGGGGTTAAGGTGCAATTTGGGTGAAGGTTAGGAATTGTTAAGCTAAAACTGTATTGACGACATTTTGACTGTCGACATCTGAAAGCATTATGAGGTGGAGCACTGTAGATAGAGGTGTATGTTTAGAAGCATTGGTGGACTTTATAAATGTTGCTATGAACCCCACAATGTTCTGGTTATTCACCTGCATGGGAGGTCAGACAGGTATATGTTATAGCATGTGGATGTATGGCAGGAAGTCTTAGTGGCATGTGGGGTGGTATTTGAAAGTAGGTGTGGTGGTTTGAGTGATATCTGGAGGCACGTGAGGTCTGAGTGGTATGGGGTGAAGTGCATGGCAGAAAATGTGGGTTTTTGGGACATTACAATATAATCATGGGGAGGGGGCGCTTGCTCTGGGTGCCATGGGTCCATGCTGCACCTCTTCAGAGGTCACAACTCTGCAAGTTAGCACAGAGTGAGACCAGTGTGGGATGGAATGATCATAATACCGACCATCGGGATGCCAGCGCTTGGAATGCCGGCGCCGAAACCTCCACACCTATCAAAATCCTGACATCGTCATCCCAACCATCAGCATCCAGACAGAAAGTTTATGGGTTAGGGTTAGGGTACTCACCCACCTATGTGGGACAAGGTGGTAAAGACTCATTGAGGCTGAATGGACCAGTGAAGTGTGAGACACTAGGCAGGAGGTACAGTGAGTGGAGCCAATTAGGGAGACACTAAAATGATTGAAGTGAGACAAGAACCCTGTAAAGTCAGAGAGGACAATGTAGATGACCTCATACTGCATGGACCAGCGAGGCATTTGGCCTGAGGCACCACAGAGAAGAACTGGAAGCTGGAGATACTGAAACACCAGAAACAAGCTGGAGATACTGAAACACCAGTGACAAAGTGGAGACACAGGAACTCCAGGAGTCTGGAAACTATTTCCACAGAGGACAGGAAGAAGTTCTGGCAATGACTGCCAGGACTGGAGCTGGATACACAGTAAGTGATATATCGGACAATATATTGTTTCAATGTGGATTAGAATGATATATATCGTATATGCCACATAGCTCAGTGAATACAGGTGATTGCACACTCCCATGTGTTGTATGCTGCATCTTCTAATCTGCTGTGCATGCACGGCAGATGAGAAGATCCGGAGGCCAGCACCAAGCTTCCAGATGCGGTGGTGGAACGATATATCGGGTGGTCGTACACCAGATCGTGCAGTGGGAGAGATTGTACACTATCCTGTAATTTTATTCCAATTTCCTGGCTACATTACATAAAATATTTGAAGGGCCACAGTAGACATCATCTTTGGTTACTGACATTTCCAACTTCACCAGGTTTCCCAGACTATCGGGCAATGCATTATACAATTTTATTCTCCATCTTTAGAGCTCCAAGACACAAGTTTTAATCTCTTGGCAGGTATTGTCTGAAAAGATCAAGGATGAATTGACCACCTGAGAGCTTGCAAATTCTCTTGATAAGCAACAATGTAGACCTTCACTTTTGTGAAAGGGTACAGGAGAGAAACAGGGTGCTTTTTCAAAAAATTTTGAGAAACAAATTAAGGGCCTGATTCAGAGCCGTTCGCTATTTGCGGTCGTTCGTTCAAAAACAAGGGGTGGCTATTCAAATGATCAGTTCGCAAATTGCAGTCTGTTCACACCTCTAAGTCTGAATGAGCGAGCAAAACATACGCTCGTTTATTTGTTAAAAACGCCCCCTGGCCGCACGCACCATACGTCATGTCCGCTATTTATTAGATTAATCGAGTACATCGACCAGCGTATGAACTGCTCGCTATTCTTGTGGTTGGTTTTTGCTACCACAATCTTGCGAGCAGTTCTGACTATAAAATAACCCAGTGACGTGGTCAATGACGCTGCTGTATTAATTATGCACACCCATAAAACGCCCGTTTTGACCTTTAAGCACGCCTGCGTTCGGATCTCCACTCCCCATTTTCAAGCACCTTCCCCTGTTACCACCCACAAACGCCTCATTCTGTCACTCAAAATAGCAGGCATTCGCTATATTGCGAGCACATGAATTTCGGCCGCACTGACTGGTTCGCGCATGCGTATAACGATCCGTACGCATGCGCAGATGTGCGAACATCGCTCGGAACGAGCGTACTGCCGCTAGCGAGTGGCTCTGAATGAGGGCCTAAATTTGCTACAATCTCCAGCTGCTGCCATCATTATAAATCCCTAATTACTTTCATTGTGCTCTCCTCAAGCCGTTGGTCGTTAACCAATTCTATAATACAAACCAGGCTTCTCCTGAGGTCCAATATTAGCATGGGAAAGTTATGGTCCTGAGGCAGTGGTTCCCAAACTTTTTTGAATCACGGCACCCTAGAGTATCAGTATTTTTTGTCAGGACACACCTAGGCCAAAAGTTTCTTATTGAGAAAATATTATTAAATTAAGTAAATTGTGCTTATCTGACACCCAGGGGCTAATTCAGAGATGTATGATAACCTGATAGTTAGCGCACATCTCTGATTGTAGCCATTCTGCACCGGCACAAGACCTGTACTGTGCATGTGCAGTACGAGTCTGAGATCCCGCCGCAATGCGGCAGCAGACTGTCAGTGATTGACATTCTGCCGCTGTTTCTGGGTGGGCAGGGGGAGGAAATGGCCTCCATTTCCCAATACGGAGGTGTGTCTCCACTGCTGGGGGGGGGGAGGGAAGAGGCCAGGATCTCCTTTGGCTGATGGAGATTTCCTTATCTCTTTTGAGTAACTGCGATCACCGGCTTGAGTGACCCCATGGTCACTCAGCCGGCAGAGGATCACGCAGATGTTCCGATGCTGCGTCCATGGATGCAGCTCGGAACAGTAATGCATGCAGGAGGTGTGATGCCTCCTGCAGCATTACAATAATAGTGCTATCGCGGCTGCTACAATGGTATCACCCCCCAGTTTGGGAACCACTGTTGTGAGGAAAGAGTCTGTAATGATGCAACTATAGTTCATGCTCCTTTTTTACTTAAAAAATGTATTGATCATTTTCAGTTTCCCAAGTAGCCTCATGTTGGGTGTCTAGTTGACACAACTAAGAGGAGTGTACTGTCACATGCCCAATAATGGGTGCCACTTAATGGGTCTGGCATGTTATGGGAGTTTCTTTGGTGATCCAGCCAGTCACACTCTGCTCTTCTCCAACCTGGCAAGGTACTGGCTCCCTCTCATCCTATCAGCAGCACTGTGATCCTGTGCAGGGATCAGTGCATGCTGGCCACCATCTTTACTGAATTTACAGGTAGCTGCGCCATCCACTGATCTTTGTAAACTCCATTCATGTGGTCGGTTCTAGCGAATGACAGGAGTTGTTGGTTGTAAGTGGCCTATTTAAATGCATTAGTGCTGGCAGTCATTGCCAGAACTACTTCCTATCCTCTTGGAAATAGTTTCTAGGCTTCTGGTGTTCCTTTGTCTCCACCTTGTTCCTAGTGCTTCCGTATCTCCAGCTTGTCCCTGGTGTTCAAGTGTCTCCAGCTTGAGTTCTTCTCTGTGGTGCCTTGTACCGCATGGTTCACTGGTCCATTCATTCTGAGGTCATTTCCGTTGCCCTCTCTGACACTGCAATGTTCTTGCCTCACTTCCAGCATTCCAATGTCTCCCTTATTGGCTCCATTTGCTGTGCCTTTCTGTCTAGTGTCTCACACCTCACTCATTCAGCCTCAAGGAGTCTTCTTTACCACCTCTTCCCCCACTAGCCTTACTCTGTGCTAACTTGGAGAGCTGTGACCTGTGGTCTCCTCGCTGAGAAGTCCATCCTGCCTTGAGGCAGTTTTTGGTGAAAGCCAGAGAGTCCATTAAACTCCTCACCTCCAGGTTAGTAGTGCCAAACGAGGTAGATTGCATCAAGACCCTCCGATTTACTGCCTAGCTAGAAAGAATGGACAAAAGATTACTTTTTTGGTGGATTCACTGGACATTACATTAGTATCCATCAAGAAAGAAGGCCCCACAGTCACTGTGAGAGGACACACCAGAATCTATTAGTATACATTTAGCAGCAGCACCTAGCAACAACACCTCTCTATTCCCAGATGAATATACATAAATTTGTTCTAGATTCGCGCAACACACTGCAGCCAGTAGGAACTAAAGAAAATCCTTATCTTTCCCTTTTTTTTTTAAATTGAGTACATTTTTATTGGTTTATAGCAATACATTAACAAATAACCAAACAAAGTAAAATAAAATAATAAATATAACTTGTATATATACAGAAATACATAATCAAATAACAGTATCTGGAATATAAAACCTAGATCTACAAACTGCATCCCAGATCAATTTCTTATAAAAAAAATAACAACAATACCACAACAATAAACATAAAAAAAAAAAAAAAATAATAATACCACACTATACAAATATTGGAATATCGTCAAAAATATCACCTGAAAAAATTGGCAAAATCAACTAGATCCCAATAAATTCTTCTCTCTTATCACACACCTCCAACAAATTAATAATCTACTTCATTATCCTAGCAATAATATACCGGTCAATCATTAGGCAGTGCACGGGCATAACAGGATTTAAGCCAACTGCTCCAGATACGTTCATACTTCTTCTCAGCTTTGCGACAAATAAACACGTTTTTCATGTTCAACAATGGTATGGACCAAGGACAGCCAAGCATTATAATCTGGTCCTGTAGGAGCCATCCACGACCGAGCCACACATACCGTAGCTAGTGTACACATATTGACAGTGTATTGCTTAAGATATCTGTCCACTACCTTATCGTCCATAGAGCCTAAACAGTATATCAATGGCGTAGCTAAAGTGGGAGCAATACCTGTATTGGACAAAACTCTCAGAACTTTATTCGAAAAAGCGCTAACCACCGGACAATCCCATAGAAGGTGCCAGAAAGTACCACTACTAATTTTACACTTAGGGCATATGTCAGATGCTCTCCCCCCAAATTTTAGCAAACGAACAGGAGTTAAATAGGTATGGTGTAGAATAAACAGTTGAATCTGTTGAAATCTTATAAAAGTCGTGGAAATACGAGGAGCTTCTAGAGCGTTATTCCAGTCTGTATCACTTATAAGGCCAATATCTCTCTCCCACTTTGATCTAAGATGTGGTAAACTATCCTTATGACAAGAAGACAATATATAGGAGTATGAGTAAGAAAGCGTCTTCCGGGGACCTAAAGATAAAAGGAATGACTTCAATGGGGATATTTGAATTAGAGGAGGGCCATCTGAAAATTGAGCCGAGAGAGCATTCCGTAATTGTAAATATCTATAGAAATAAGATTGAGGGAGATGATGAGCTTCTTGGAGTTGTGCAAAAGATTTAAGAATTGAAGTGTCATATAAATGACCCAGTGTAGTTAATCCGTTAGAACCCCATGTCACCTCAAGCTGTAAAGAGGCCAGTTCAGGTAATATACGATAACTACATAGAGAAGTGTCTGGATCTAATCCCGTAAACTGTAGAATACTAGATACCAATTTCCATATCTTAATAGCTTGCATCAACAGGGGAAGGCCTTTCTGTATAATTCTACCTGCAAGCAAGGCCTGCAATGGTGTAAAATGAGGGAAGATCTGAGAAACCAACAAAACGTGAAGGGCATTAGGGGAGTCATCTTGAAGCCATAACCGTATATGTGCCATCTGCGCCGCATAATAATAAAATTTGAAATTTGGAAGAGCCAAACCTCCCCCAGACCTAGATTGGGTCAGAACCGCCAATTGAATACGTGGTCGACGATTCACCCAGACCAATGAAGAAAGAAGACTATTCAAACGCCTCCTTATCTTTCCCTTTTTAACAAACAACAATAGATATATAGTTCCACTCAGGTGCTGTCGATGTTCAATAAATAATAATATAGCATATATGCAATAGACTCTTACTCTAAGAGATGATGAGCTTCTTGGAGTTGTGCAAAAGATTTAAGAATTGAAGTGTCATATAAATGACCCAGTGTAGTTAATCCGTTAGAACCCCATGTCACCTCAAGCTGTAAAGAGGCCAGTTCAGGTAATATACGATAACTACATAGAGAAGTGTCTGGATCTAATCCCGTAAACTGTAGAATACTAGATACCAATTTCCATATCTTAATAGCTTGCATCAACAGGGGAAGGCCTTTCTGTATAATTCTACCTGCAAGCAAGGCCTGCAATGGTGTAAAATGAGGGAAGATCTGAGAAACCAACAAAACGTGAAGGGCATTAGGGGAGTCATCTTGAAGCCATAACCGTATATGTGCCATCTGCGCCGCATAATAATAAAATTTGAAATTTGGAAGAGCCAAACCTCCCCCAGACCTAGATTGGGTCAGAACCGCCAATTGAATACGTGGTCGACGATTCACCCAGACCAATGAAGAAAGAAGACTATTCAAATGCCTCCTTATCTTTATAGTTCCACTCAGGTGCTGTCGATGTTCAATAAATAATAATATAGCATATATGCAATAGACTCTTACTCTATTTCAATTCCAATGGACAAAATATTCCATTCAAACTCCAAAGGATTTTTTTAGAAGGAGACTCCTTTTTCTCCCCTTCAAGTCTTTTTCATATCTTGCCATACATTTCTATTTGATTCTCAAATAAAGAACACTAGGACATTGTGCAAAGATGTTTATAAAAGGAATACAATGATTTATTTATATAATGCACTCACATTCCATAAAAAACATAGGCATAAAGTATCACCAATTTGAGGCAACAAAACTTTAGGGATCAGCAATGTTCGGGGGACTTGAAAACTTTAGATGGAAATCGCAAAGAGTAGAAGGTCCCGGACACCAACCCTCTCTTCTCTCAGTCCTCTGGTCCCAAATTCACAATGTCCCACAAGGCGTCAGGTCTCACCCGCTTAACGCATTTTGGACTGGATAGTCCTTCGTCTGTTCTCCCCAATGAAACCTCACACCCACCCCATCAGTGATACCAGATCAGTCTCTCCCCATGATATAGAGAGATGGGAGAAGGGTGACAGAAATAGAGAGAGATGGAAAGAAGTGTGTACTAAGAAATGGGATGAGAGAGAGAGATGGAAAGAAGTGTGTACTAAGGAATAGGATGAGAGAGAGAGATGGAAAGAAGTGTGTACTAAGAAATAGGATGAGAGAGAGAGAGAGAGAGAGAGAGAGAGAGATGGAAAGAAGTGTGTACTAAGAAATGGGATGAGAGAGAGAGAGAGAGATGGAAAGAAGTGTGTACTAAGAAATGGGATGAGAGAGAGAGATGGAAAGAAGTGTGTACTAAGAAATGGGATGAGAGAGAGATATGGAAAGAAGTGTGTACTAAGAAATAGGATGAGAGAAAGAGAGGGAGAGAGAGATGGAAAGAAGTGTGTACTAAGAAATAGGATGAGAGAGAGAGAGATGGAAATAAGTGTGTACTAAGAGATGGGATGAGAGAGTGAGAGATGGGAGGAAGTGTGTACTAAGAGATGGGATGAGAGAGAGAGAGAGAGAGAGAGAGAGAGATGGGAGGAAGTGTGTACTAAGAGATGGGATGAGAGAGAGAGAGAGAGATGGGAGGAAGTGTGTACTAAGAAATGGGATGAGAGAGAGAGAGATGGGAGGAAGTGTGTACTAAGAAATGGGATGAGAGAGAGAGAAAGAGAGAGATGGAAAGAAGTGTGTAATAAGAGATGGGATGAGAGAGGGAGATGGGAGGAAGTATGTACTAAGAAATGGGATGAGAGAGAGAGAGAGAGAGAGGTGGGAGGAAGTATGTACTAAGAGATGGGATGAGAGAGAGAGAGAGAGAGAGAGAGAGATGGGAGGAAGAAATGGGAGAAAGATGGGAAAATAGAAAGGGAGAAAGAGACCCTGTATACCAGGAACAATAACTAATGATACAGTGAATATATGTGTATATATATATATATATTAATATACACGCACCCACGTGTCACATTCATATATAACTATACATATATAAATGTAATTGCTTACTGTGTGTGTGCTTTGCCGATATTGTTTTCCCCAGACCAGAACTGTTTGGCATTTTAAATCATACATTCCTCTATTGGATGCATCATTGTCTATATATTTACAGACAAAAAGTCCTTTAGAACGCAGCAGAAAGTCACAATGGTGACAATGAGACAAACAAGAATATTTGGAATATAGTAGATCTGGGAACAAAAGAAATGGAGGTGCCCATAGCATATTATCCGTTATATATGACAAAGGGGCTCCGCTAAATCCATACGTACTTTATATATAATTCAGTAGGTTCATCTATTGCATCTATGTTCAGGTTTCTCTGCCACAGGTTATATAAAGATGTCCTCAATCTATAATCCCTTTAAAATAATTAGGGGAAAATAAGGGGCAAACACCTAGTGCATTACCAATGTCATAAAATGTTATTAATCCATGACTAAAAAAAAATGCTTACAGGAATAAAAAAAAAAAAGTGTTTATCTCAATACTCCAAGAGCCAGCTGGTGTATTATACCATAGGGGGATCCACCAGGAAGGGGAACTAACGATCCATAGGTGATCCGGCAGACTCAGCATGGGAGACCACCCCACGCATTTTATCTGGACGACTTCATCAAGGAGGGATCCTTATATAACCTGTGGTGTAGAAACCTAACCAAAGAACTATGTGCTATTACCACTACAAGTCTAAGCTACAATACATGTCCATAGGATCATCACCTGCTATAAACAGCTGCTGCCTTTGTCTTGTTCCCCAGTCAGTAGGGCACATGAAAAACAGAAAAAATAAAAGTGTAGAATGATAAAATGATAAAACATTCAGTGGCCTTTGGCCTATTATTTATTTTTCACAGTTACTATACCATGAGTGTTCCCTGTTTTGCTATTTCCATATGTATAAATGTGTATATAGGTGAAGATTAGGGATTCACAGATTTAGTGATTTAAACAAATACTTACGTATATATACAAATATATATATATATATATATATATATATATATATATATATATATATATATGCACGTGTATGATGAAGAAAATGTTTTTGTAAAGACGTAATATGACAGCTCGTGTTTAGTCGGGTACTACTCTGAACAGGAGTATTTTGCACAGGTTGGGGTTGCTATAATATCCCTTTAATCAGGGACACATATGAATTACACAGGATCTGTGGCTGATTAATACCAGATGACATGCAGCATGAAGTCAGCCTGCCACCAAAACTGGACTATTTTATTAAAGGACCTCAAAGTTTACATTTATCTTTTATTTTGTGCTCCAACAACCCTTCCCCATCATAAACTGTTTACCCAAAACTTTTCCCCCTTCTTTTGTAGAGCTTTGGCATGATATTCACCATATGCTCAGCAGACGGTATAATGGTTAGTATTATGGCCTTTACAGTACTGAGGTTGTGGGTTCAACTCCCACTACGGCCCTAACTGTGTGGAGTTTGTATATTCTCCCTGTGCTTGCGTGGGTTTCCTCTGGGTACTACTTTCCTGCAACAATATACTGGTAGGTTAGTTGGCTCCCAACTAAAAATGAACCCTTGCATGTATGTATGTAATGTATGTGCGTGTACATGTGGTAGGGAATATAGATTGTAAGCCTCTGGGGCAGGGACTGATGTGAATGGACAAATATTATCTGTAAAGCGCTGCAGAATATGTGTGCGCTATATAAATAACTGGTACTAATAATTATAACACTACATTAGACTTATCAGTTCAGTGGAAGCCTTGCAGTGTCCCTGTATCTCTCCCCATCTGATTTCAGAAGCCAAAATAGGGGCAGATATAACAATCTGGCCACTTGTTCAAGCGTAGCCAAAGAAATATGTGCTATTACCACTTCAAGCCCTTCGTGCTATGGGCTAACAGTGCACTTTACACTAGTGATGCAAAGGTGAGGGCACAGGTAGCAGAGAATGAGGGAGAGTTCTAGTTACACATTAGTGGTCCTGTAAAGCTGTTCTGAGTCATATATATGTAATTGTGACTGGTTATGCAGGCACCCTACCAATGTGCCACCCTGGGATCATGTGCTTAGTAAGAGATGGTGAGTGGGCTGCCCAAAGGTGGTCTTCTATGTAAATATTCTGTCACTTAGCTGCTATAAACTACTGGGGCCTGACAGACAGCAGCCCCATTCCTGTCCTCTTTATATGGCTGTTATAAAGAAATAACATTCACATTTCTTACACTGACCTACATGTCTGGTGTGACTGGCCCTTGTCAAGCTGAATGGAGTCAGGTGACAGATATAAAATCATTACTCTCTACAGAGATTCCTATGAGTCCTTTTTACTTAATAAAATCAGTATGAATACTACTCACAGTTTTATATAAACAGAGAGAGTGGACCACTAGTTTTACTTGTATAAAAAATGTACACAAGTTTGTGTATGTGTATAGATTTATGTACAGATGTGTCACAATAAATGTATATTCTACGTGTGTGCATAGAAATGTACACTGTGTGTATATACACTATATACCAGTGATTCCCAACCTTGGTCCTCAAGGCACACTAATACCCCTTCTCCACCTAAATTCCGGGTCTGACCCGGAGTTGGAACAAAGTTCCTATCCGGATCAGACCCGGAATTTTGCCGGCGCTGACTCGGGATATTCCCGAGTCAGCGCCGCTCACACCGCAGTCGGGTCTGCATAGACCCGGCTTTTGCGGAGTGAAAGTGGACGCTTGGAGATGACATCATCTCCAAGCGCCACTGAAGCCGGACCAATCGGCCGGCTAGCAGCGCACTCCAGGTCTTCGTGACCCGGAGTGCGCTGTTCCCATAGCAGGGTTTCACGGGCTACGCCCGTGTTAAACCCTGCTAGTTACCTGGGTTGGATTGCCGGGTGACTCGACCCGGCGATCCAACCCTCTGCCCTTTTACACCAGGGAGCTGCCCGGGTTAACCCTTCAAAAACCCGGGTTTTAGCTCCGGTGTAAAAGGGGTATAACAGTCCTGGTTTTAGTGATATCCATGCTAAAGCACAGATGGTTAAATCAAAATAACTGAGGTACAAATTAAGTCACCTGTGCTCGAGTATGGCAATCCTTAAAACCTGGACTGTTAGTGTGCCTTGAGGACCGTGGTTGGGAACCCCTGCTATATACTATGTATGAAATATACAACCAATGCCTGGGGCATTCAATTGCATTTATGTTTTATGTACATAAGATGGCGCTGTTGCCTGAAATCTCCAGTATGTATTACAAGGACTATGAGAGTCACAAGTTGTTGATTTTTCAGACAAGGGATAGTTTTATATGAAAATCCACTTTATCAATGTATACATTGTTATGTAGAATATGGAGTTGTAAAATAAAAGAACAATTAAACACTATAAAATAGGCCATATTAGCCATGTGTCGTTTTTATTCTATTATGTTCTGTGAATGTGGATAGCTTCTATGGACTTGTGGATTACACAATCCATAGAAGATAATTAATTGTGGATTACAAATAATTATCTGCTACTTAATATGTATAATAGGCAGTTTCAGCATTTCCAGAAAAACAAGTTATAGGACTATCCCTGCACAAGGTAATGTTTTCTTATAACAATATTTAGGGGGATCTTTACCACAATCCACAAATAAAATGCAGTTATGGTGAGATATGTTCGTTGGAAATCGCAAGGTAGCATCCATGTGTCAGGCGCCGGACAGAGCTGGCGAGAAAGCCCTGTCCCAGCACGGCGTTGGAAGCAAAGCAATGAAGCGATGGAAGATGGGGGTCACACTGTATATCTTCTGGTGGGGATTCCTTTTCCTCTCTTTACTCTTCAGCTGACTAAAGATTTAACCCATTCATTATAGCAGCCATGGGCTTTGAGAAGGAATAAGGTTTTGTAATCTATGTGTACCCTGAAACTTTTATTGTTAGGCCAGCGGTTCCCAAACTGTGTGACGTGGCTCCCTGGGGTGCCTCAGGGCACTTGCAGGGATGCCTCAGGTTGGTGGTCAAGTACCAAATAAAATTATTTTTAGTCAATGTGATAGGCAGCCATAGCACTGGTTCTACCTATCAAAAAAATATGTGGACAAAAAGAAGCACAGCCCTGTCACCCACCACATAACTGACCCTAAGGGGCATAATCATTTGCCGGTGAAAAGTCCCGGACATTCCGCCTGGCACACCTTCAGCCCTAATCGCTGGTTTTGCATCCGGTAAAGTATCGCGCGGGCCGCTTTTTTTCCTATTCAATTCCAAGGGACGCAAAAACGGGACCTGGCAAAACTCAAACAGGAGAAAAGTGCTGTCAGTTTAGGGGAAATCAGCCTGACACCCCCCAATAGATACACTGACACGGGGAATCAGTTTGGATACCCCAAAATAGCCCTGCTGAAGATATTTGGGGTACTTAAATGGTCTCAATAGGTGCTAATTAGCGTATTTGCATAAGGGGTGAAGAATAGCATTTAACAATATTTTTTTCATCAAAATAACTAGTCCCAGCAAATTTGGGGTACCTGAAAAATGGGGGCTAGCATATTTAAAAGTTGCTAAAGTGAAGTTGTGAAAATCATGGAAAATCCACCTGCCGCAAACACCTGCAAAGTAAAAAACACCTTGGGCATACTTTGGGACCCCCCTGGAGTCTATTTCGCTAGTTTTTAAGTTTGTCCCCCAACTTTGCACTTTTTCGCCCCCAAAACGAAAGTACTTTATTGGGGTGTTCTAAAGGGTGTTTTTTTACTTTTTTTTGACGCAGTTTACCTTTGGGGCACTGTACCAAGGCTGCAGATGTGTTGTCGAAACTTTGCACATGAAACCCCCAATTCTGCACTCTTTTCCGCCTCCATTCTGGGGCAAATCTTTTCCGCTGGTTACAAGGCGCACTCTTTTCGCACCGGCAAAAAGGTCTTTGCAATTGAATACGGCGGAAAGTTTCCGACAGGTGAAATGACGTCATCACCGAAAACTTTTCACCGGGCACCGCTTTTCGCCGGCAATTGAATATGGCACTAAGAGTGACATTTTTATTTATTTTTTGCTGAATTTCTGAATAAGAAAACTTTTGGCCCAGGGGTGCCGTGGGAAAAAATGCTGAGACTCTAGGGTGCCGCGATTCAAAAAAGTTTGGGAACCCCCTGGTTAGGCCATAAATAACCTTAGAAAATTATGAAATTACAGAGATGAAGAGAACACAGCTGCTTCTCCTTCCTCTTGCACAGTTATACCCCTTTTCCACCAAAATTCCGTGTCTGACCCGGAGTTGGAACAGAGGGCCTGATTCAGATCCGGTCGCAAGCGCTGAGCGCTCCCAACCGGGTCGATTTTTGCCCACTGGGCATGCGCACGATGGAGCCGGCTCCATCGTGCGCATGCGCGAGACCCGGCTAGCGTCAGGTTCTCCGTCGCTACGGGTCTCGCACCAAAGGGGGCGAGTTGTCGATGGTGAGTGACAGCTCGCCCCGTTTGGTAGGCGTGGCTGGGGGGTGGCTTCACAAACGGAGGTGTTCCCAAGCAAACGCCTGCCGTTTGTGGGCACAAGTGATGTCAGTGGGAGAGCTTCCGGCTCTATTAGAGCCAGAAGCTCTCTGGGGCTTGTGCCCAAGAGACCCTACCACAAGGGTCTCGTTGCAAGCCCGATGGTCGTGATGGTCTTGACCATCGCGACCATCATCCTGGCCACTCGCAATAGCCGCACTAAAAAAACGCCCAGATTCAGAGCGAGCACTCTTTCAGAATCAGGGCCAGAGTTCCTATCCGGATCAGACACGGAATTTAGCCGGCACGAACTCTGGATATTCCCTAGTCGGTGCCGCTCACACCGGAGTCGGGTCTGCATAGACCCGGCTTTCCCGGCGTGAAAGTGGACGCTTGGAGACATCATCGTGACCCGGAGTGCGCGGTTCTCACAGCAGGGTTCCACGGGCTATGCTATTTACCTGGGTTGGATTGCCGGGTCTGTCGACCCGGCGATCCAACCCTCTCCCCTTTTACACCAGGGAGCTGCCCGGGTTAACCCTGCAATAACTCAGGTTTTGGCTCCGGTGTAAAAGGGGTATAAGTGGCAAATTCAGGATTTCTAGAGGGGGGTTTCCAAAGGCTTGATTTTAGAGTAAGTGTGGTCAGTCCATGAAGAGGGCATAATTAGCACTTAACCAGCTTAAATATGCGTTATACAAAGTGTAGTGTGTGTCACAATTCCAGCATACAGTATACAGGACCAGCGATCACAGTAAGCCATTATATGTGGCAGTAGGGCCATGTGGTGCTAATTATTTAATTTGTGATACTGAAGGGGGGTATCCACTAGGCGATATTAATGGGCGACTGAACGATAATGACATCGTTATCGTTCAGTCGTCCATTAATCGTGCATGAATCGTGCACTGAAATATCGATCAGCGTTGCGTGTTCACGCTGGACGTTAACGATATCGCTCATCGCCGGAACATGCTGGTCAACCTGACGATATCATCAGGTTGGCCATGTTCGGGGATGAGGGAGGGTGCCTGCACTGAACGACATATCATTCAGTGTTGGCACCCTGCAGTGTAGTGAACGACTGCACGATAACAATATAGTTATCGTTCAGTCGTTTCACTGTCGGGTAGTGGATGCCCAATTTAGAAGAAAATGCTGCACTACTAAAATTCTATTGTGGTCATGGTGTGGGCTGTGGACTGTGGGCTGGGGTGTGGGGCTTTCCAAGCAACCGGAAACCCCCGGTGCGTTTGGCTATGACAGTGTATGGCCAGAGTCAGCAGACTCCTCACTATCCTGGATGGGTAGTGATTGCTACATTACCTGCACCAAATCATCCGCTGTGACAAGTTCAGCACGATCCTTGTTCACACGCGTGGAATCCCCAATATGTGATTCCACCACTATCTCACCACCTTGAATCCCTTCCCCAGGATCAGACCAAAACAGAATGTTTCGGGACCTAGCGCCTGACAATTCTCCAGAATCATCTTTTAAAAGAGGAATCTGTAATGAGACTTTGCATTTACTTACCTCCTCTAGTGGCACCATTATGGGAAGTGATGACCCCTGGCTGAGCACACTCAGGTGCATGGGGTCACTGGCTGCAGATTAGAGGAATGGTTCCCCTCACCTACAATCTGGGAACACACAGAAATCTGTGTGAGTTCAAAAATAAACTAGGGGGAGATTTATCAATCTTGGAAAGAGAGTAAGTGGAGACAAGTAAGGTACCAACCAAACCACTTCTAAATGATAATTAGAAGCTGACTGGTTGGTAGTTTATCTCTCTCCAATTGATAAATCCCCCCTTAGACTTGAAACAAAACCCCTTATCAAATATGACCGATAAAAGAAGGAGAATAATAGGCAGATATAGAGCACATTATCCATAAACAAATTAAACCTGGAATAATAAACACAGAGACAAAGCAGTAACTTAGTAAAGAATGCAATGTTATGCTGCTCGTGGTTATGCATTCAACCTGGGTCCATCGCATGAACCCAGGCAAGACCCCACATTACGAAGACCCCACATTACTGCCAACTCATAGGCAAATGTTCTTCTCACTATCACAAATGAATAATTAGCACCACCTGTGGATCTTTTAACATGTATCAGCCAGTAATAAATAACCTGTGCACCAACTATGAGATTTGGAAAACATGCACTGTTAGCAGGGCCAGATGATAGGGAGGGTGACAGGGGCGGTCGTCCTGGGACCCCCACACATAGGGGATCCCCCCACTCTGTTCCAACATCATCCGCAAGATGAACAGGTTTTTTTAAAAATCTTTTAAAGGAGCCGCGGGCCGCGGTTAAGCCCCGCCCCCTGTAGTTGGCTCTGCCCCCTTATTCTGCTGCTGGCCTGCTGCCACTGAAGTAAGCAGCAGTAATGAAAATACAGTATATGTATCTGTGCCCAGGGGCCCCCACAGTCCTTAATCCGGCCCTGACTGTTAGGGATGTGCTACTATAGAGCCCAATATGTACATACATGTCCAGGGCAGTGCTCGGTTCATCTGCTGCTCCCTCAGACTCCCGGACTTGCTCTAATACTCTTGAATGGTGCCCACATCTAAAATAAAAACATTCAGCTCAAGCAGGATGGCCCTACTGCCAAATGTAATGGCTTACTGTGATCACTGGTCCTGTATATGCTGGAATTATGATACACAATACACTTTGTATGACACATATTAAAGCTAGATAAGTGCTAATTATGCCCTCTTCATGGACTGGCCACACTCACTCTAAAATCCAGCATTTGAAACCCTTCTCTAGAAATCCTGTGTTTGCCACTGCAACTGGCATCTAGCGCAGGCTGTCTTCAATAGGCTGCCCCACCTCACAAAGAGCCGCTGCTCACTACACTCTGCACAAGCCCTAGGTGTCCCAGGCTGCACAACCTCCCTATCACCAACAGTGGGATAGGAGAGTGACTTACCTGCTAGCTATTCCTCCATTGTGTGGTCTGATATTTCTGCCAAGGTCACCAGGCAGCCTTGCTGGCTAAGTAAATTAATGGAGCTGTAATAGTGAAAAAAACAAATAGAAGACTAGAATCAAATAAAAGCCAAATCAAATAAAATGAAGCTGTGGAGCAGGGGCTGGCTGGCAACTTTTAGCCTGGGGGCCAAGTACAAGACAGTGGCCCTGATTTACCGATAATCATTCCACTCCGTAAACATTCAGTATTGCGTACAACTATGAATCAGGCCCTCTGCTAATACTCTTATGCAGGCCTCCAGTAGTGCCCCCAGTAGGGATCCCCCCTATGCAGTGCCCGCAGTAGTGGTACCCCCTATGCAGCGCCCCTTATATAGTGCCCCAGTAGTAGTTCCCCCCATGCAGTGATCCAATAGTGGTACCACTTATGCAGTGCCCTTTAAATAGTGGCCCCAGTTGTAGTCCCCCCCATGCAGTACCCCCAGTATTGCCCTTTATATAGAGCCCCCAGTAGTGGTCCCCCGATGCAGTGCCCCCAGTGGTAGTCCCCCCCTATGCAGTGCCCTTAGTAGTAGAACCCCCATGCAGTACCCCAGTGGAGGTCCCAACCATGCAGTGCCCTTAGTAGTAGTCCCCCCCTTGTAGTGCCCCCAGTAGTAGTCTCCCCTTGTAGTGCCTCCAGCAGTGCCCCCTCTTCCAGTAGACACACACGTGATAAAAATAAAATATAAACACTTACCTGAATTCCCACTTCTGCTCCTGCCGCCGCCATCCCCTCCTCCGTCTGTCCTCCCGGGCCGGCCCGCTCTGCATTATGGGAGAGACGTCACAAAAAAGTCCCCTAGTCCTGTGGGCACTCTACATACAGAGATCTCTTTTGGGTAGAGCATCCTTTGTACAGTATCTCCCAATGGCTGATTGAGAAGCTACATTGTTTAGTGTTAAGTGGACATTCCACTGCAGATCTGTTATAAAGTATGACATCCATACAGCAATATCTACAGCTGAAGCTTCACCCATATGTAAATAAGATACATGTTTGCAATATTGTGGTGATACCAAAACCCGGGAAAGACCCCTCACTTTGCTCTAGTTATCGCCCTATCTCTCTACTCAATGTAGACATAAAACTGTATGCTAAAATATTGGCCACTAGATTAAATCCCCTTCTGCCATCCCTAATACATCCTGACCAGGTGGGTTTTGTCCCCGGATGCCAGGCCCCGGACAATATTAGGAGAACTATCGACCTAATACACACCATTCATGAAGGCAGAACGTCCTCATTACTGATGTCATTAGATGCCGAGAAGGCCTTTGACCAAATCTCACGGCCATTCATGTTTGGTGTCCTTGGGTCGATGGGTTTCTCTGGCAAATTTCTTCAGGGTCTCTCGGCCTTATATCGCTCTCCCTCAGCCACCGTCTCTGCTAATGGCTCTACTTCTACCCCATTCAGTATATCTAATGGCACCCGTCAGGGCTGCCCTCTCTCACCACTTATTTTTGCCCTTATAATAGAACCCCTGGCTGCTAGAATCCGTGCTAACTCGGGTATATCTGGAGTATCGGTCGGGTCCACGGACCACAAATTGGCTTTATATGCGGACGACACCCTGTTGTTCATTTCGCGCCCACTCACTTTGCTTCCTCCTACATTGACTGAACTTGAAATATACAGTTACTTTTCTGGTTATAAAATTAACCTGGATAAAACGGAAGTCCTCGACTTTTATATTCCACAAAATGATAAAATCTCTTTGGAACATCTCTTTCCATTTAAATGGCATCTCCAAAATGTAATATTTGGGTATTCTTATAACCAAACGTTACCATCAACTCTTCCAGGCCAATTTTCCCCGCACTCTCTCCCAAATCAAATTAGACCTTGCTTCGTGGTCCCATCATTTCATCTCCTGGATAGGTCATATTAATACGATTAAAATGAATATCTTGCCTAGACTTCTTTATCTTTTCCAGTACCTCCCTATACATGTCCCCCCTTATGTTTTCAAATTTCTCCAATCCCAGACAACTAAATTTATCTGGGCAGGAAAATGGCCACGGGTACATCTCCAAACTCTCCAGAGATCGTCTCGGGCTGGAGGTCTAGGTATTCCTAATTTTAAATACTACTACTTCTCTGCTCAGCTCGGTCAATGTATCTTATGGAATAGCTCTGATAGAATATGGGTTCAGATTGAGGCAGAGGCTTTGGGACTGCTTTCTCCTGCTTCCCTCCTTTGGCTCCCTAGAGCCCGTTGTCCTAAAAGAGTTCGTGACCATCTTATTATTTCTCATTCACTGTCATTATGGGACATAGCTGCCCGTAAACTTGGTCTCTCTCCATCTCCCTCCCTAATCATCCCACTATTTAACTCCTCAGAATTCCTTCCTGGTATGATTCCTTTAGCGTTTCTTCCTTGGCTAACGGCTAGTATTAGATATGTCAATGATTTGACCCATGACACTTCCTTTCCCTCATTTGCTGAACTCCAGTCTAAATTTCATATCCCCTCCAAACATTTTTTCCAATACCTACAACTCTGGAACTTCCATAACATGACTCCTACGGAGATGTTATGTTTACGTCACTCCTCCACTGCTGGCCTGATATCGGCTCTATATTCAGAGCTCTCTACACCTTTAGACTCCACACGCGACCCACACGAATTAGCTTGGGAGCAGGATTTGGGTGAATCCCTGAACGGATTGGGAGAAGATTAGGGAGAGAGCTGCCTCCAGTTCCATCTCCGTTAGAATAAAAGAGAACGCCTATAAAGTCCTTTACAGATGGTACCTGGTTCCCTCCCGACTGAAAAAGATGTTTCCTGATACATCCGATAGATGCTGGCGTGGTTGCTTGTCAGAAGGTACATTTTTCCACATTTGGTGGAGCTGTCCAAAATTCACTGTTTTTTGGCTAGATATTAAGAACTTGATTACCTCAATTACTCATCTCACGATCCCTTTGGATCTCAAATTTTTTCTTCTACCTCTCCCAACTGCTACTTATCACCAAAACAAATTAATCAGGCATATCCTCTCATCTGCTACCTGTCAGCTTGCAGCTGATTGGAAACAGTTATTGCCTCACTCCCTTCAATCAGTCATCAATAGGATCTGGTTGGTTCAGCGAATGGAATATATGATCAGTATCCTTAACCACTCTTGCAAATCTTTTGATAAGGTCTGGGCCCCCTGGCTGTTCTTTTCAATGCTAGTTCCCCATTCACCTAATCTTCTCTATTTGTTCCCCTCTACTCTCCTTCTTTGACAGTACTAACCACGCTGTCTCCCTTTTTTTTTTTTTTCTCTTAATCTTCTGTTCTCCTTGCTGGTCTTTTTTTTTTTACTCTTTTCTTTAATATTTAAAATTGTATCCCACAGTTTTACCTACACCATTGAAATGTATTCTTGTGTATTTCTATTGTCATTCTTAGTGAATATTATTTGTCTTTTTGTAGACATATTCTGCTGTATTCTGTGTGGATCTTTTTTAAATATACCTTTTAAAAAAAAAAAGCTACATGTCTGCATAGCAAGCGCCTGCAAGCTTATCCTTCACTGTCTGACTGTTCCAAAGTATCTCCCTCTCATCATGATAATCTGCTGCAGGGGGAAAGTGAGCTTGGTGGACACATCTAGTTATTGTAGGTATAAATGCTTCAGCTGCTCAGCTTAGTCTTATATAGCCTATAATATAAATGTAAATGTAACAGTGGAATGGAAGTCATTGTCTTTACCCCTTGCCAATGTCCCTTCTCCTCAGCTCTCCCTTGACAACATCTCCCTTTCTTCTGTCCTCCACGTCTGCTGTGTGGGTTTCATCCTCAAATCTGCCCTCTCATTCTCCCCTCACATTCAATCCCTCGCCCAATGCTTCCTCCTCCATAACATCTCCAAGATCACTCAACTAAAATCCTCATTCAGGCCCTCATCAGTTCTCACTCCTTGCCCCTCCTTCAGTCTATCCTTTACTCTGGTGCTCGTCTCATTTTCCTCTCTTGTTGCTCTACCTCAGTTGCTCTACCTGAACTGACATTGAGCATACACACTGAACGATATCGTAAATTATATTGTTCAGTGACGGCACCCTCCCTCATCCCTGAACATGCACAACCTGACGATATCATTCAAGTTCAGGTGATGAAAGACATTAACAATTTGTGGGAGCGCACATAGTTAACGATATCTTGCATACACATTGGACGATATTGAACGCTATGAATGATAACGTTATCGTCTAGTGTGTATGAGCCTTAAGAGTCTAGAGTGTATTTAATGAATAGGAAACAGCTTGGAGACTTAAGCTTGATCATACCCTGGCCGATCTGGCCTCAGTTGAGCAGCCGACCATCCAAATACATAGACGTGTGTGGTCAAATCTGAAAGTCAGGATCTGGCAGCCTCATTAGCACATATAAGGTCAGACCCGACTGGATCAAAGATCTGTATTGTTGCATTTTGTTCCTATTTCTTACAAATCATGCTGAAATTTATAGTTCAACATCAGCTAATTTATACAGCAGTTCAGCCTTAGTTATAAACAATAATTTTCCATAGTACGAGGGTTGTCCAAAAAGTAATGCCTAATTGCTCATAACTCTGAAATAATATGCAATATTTATTTGAAACTTTATCAGTTTGTAGTTTAATATGTCTGCTAGCTATATATGTATTTTTGTTTAGGTAGTCCAAGAAATACCATGGAATCCAAGATGAAACAAAGAGCCGTCATTGAATTTCTGGAAAAAGAAGGTTGCAGTGCTACAGAAATCCACAGAAGACTGAAAAAAGTGTATGGTGAACGTACAATTGACTATAGCAATGTCAGAAGGTGGATGAAGCGTTTTCAATCAGAGAATCGTCCATGTGCGACAAACTTCGTGGTGGCAGACCATCAACTACAGTGACAGCAGAGAACCGACACAAAGTTGATGCCATGATTCAGAAAGACCGTCGTGTGACCATCAGAGGTGTCAGTGATGAACTTGAATGTAGCCATGGCACTGTAAAAACACTAATCAATGATTTAGGATATCGTAAAGTGTGTGCTAAATGGGTTCCAAAGCAATTAACCAGGGATCATAAGGCCCAGAGGGTAGAAGTGTGCAATGACCTTTTGACCAACTTTGAAGCCAACCCTGAGACGTTTTTGGAAAATGTCATTACAGGAGATGAGACCTGGGTATTCCTTTATGACCCAGAAACAAAGGCCCAATCAAAGTAATGGAAACACCCAAGTTCACCTAGGCCAAAAAAGTTTAAATCATAGCGATCCGTAAACAAAGTCATGGCCACATTCTTCTGGGATTGTTGAGGTGTTATTCTCATCGATTACTTGGAACCAAACCAATCAATCAACAGTGATCGATACATTATTAAACTTAAGAAGCTGAAAGAAGCCATCCGCAAAAAAAGGTCAACAATTCCACTATCAAATGTCATCTTACACCACGACAATGCCAGGCCTCACACTTCGATGGCAACATATGCGGCCATTGCCAAAATGGGGTGGGCAATAATGCCACATCTACCATACAGTCCTGATTTGGCCCCTTCTGACTTTCATCTGTTTGGCCCTCTCAAATACTGTCTCCGGGGTCAACATTTTGAAGACATAGATGTTGTTAAAAACGCCATACGTTCCTGGGTCAAACATCAACCACTGGAATTTTTCCAAAGTGGATTCACAGCTTGGGTTGAGAGGTGGAAAAAATGTTTGAGGGCAGATGGTGAATTTTTTGAGTAGAGTCATTTTGTTACTAAAACTTCAAAGTATTTTACTGCAAATTTTCAGATCTGTATCTATAATAAAATTTGAGTTGTGTGCATTTAGGCATTACTTTTTGAACAACCCTCGTATATTAAATATTCAGCGGTGATTTGTACAAGAAGGAAAAACATCATATTCAGACAATTATACTCTTACCTATAATATTCTGACTTTCCATTTATATGCTATTGCCAAGTTTTGAACTTTAAAACTCAACAGTATGTAAAGTAATTACTCCTGATGTGTACGGTTTATTTTAATAGTACATAATTAATGAGTAAGGCTGCTTTAGTGTTTGAATATTCCAAGCATTATGTGTCTGCTAATTTAAAGCAATAAAATTATTTTGATATAGAAATTTTGGGGGATTTTTTGTCTGACTGAGTTTATGTATTAATGTAAGACAAATATATTAAGCCTTGGGGGTAAATTTAAGAGCAAGCAGCTGCTTCTCGGCATGTTTAACCTGAAATTTTAAGCAGAAATACTATCCAAAGAAAAAGTGTATTAAATATTATTGCCGTTTTTAATTTCCTGCTTAAACACGCAGAGAAGCGGCGGCCTTTGCAAGCTGCCACTTAGTAAATTTACCACCTATATTGTTTTTCTGTCCTGGAATGCAAACAAATTTGTCGCATTTTCTACAAATGCTGTGATCTGACCAGATGATATTTGATCAGGTAATGCTGCCCATCCACTAGCCGATTAAATTGAGCGATTGAACGATAACGACATCGTTATCGCTCAATCGTTCATTAATCGTTTGAAGATCGTTCACTAAAATGTCTAAAACGACCAGCGATGCTCGCTCCCGCTGGTCGTTTTAGACCATCTATCATCGGGCAGACATGCTGGTCAACCTGACGACTGCATGTTAGCAGATGATTGATGCTCCTACACTGAACGACTGCTCGTTCAGTGTAGGCACATCACATAATAAACAGACAGACAAACGACTACATGATTACAATGTCTATAATCGTGCAGTCTTTTGCCTGCCTTCTAGTGGATGGGCACCTTAAGAAAGAAAAAATGGTTCACTGGTGTCCATTATTGTTCCATCCAGAAGCCAGTGCCTACAGTTCAGTTAGTTGCTACGCTATCCCGAACAACCAAACAGTCACACGTGTTACCTAATCACTGACCCTTCTGCACCAAACTGGAAAGTAAAGCTGGATACACACCTGAACGATCCAGCGCTCTTGCAACAGTCAAAAATTATCCACACTCTGGCTGTATAATTTATTTTAATCAACCTTCAGAAAAGACAAATACATTATTTTTTACAGTAATATCCCTGCTTTTCAATACATGTTGTCCATCTGTCAACAAGCTTTCGTATTCCCTCATTAAAAAATGTTTTAGGCTGAGCTGCGAGCCACGAATGCACCGCTGTCTTCACCCAAGTCTGTCATGGATTATTGCATAGGCAGAGCCATGGCTGATTTGCAAATGATTTGCAACATAATCCACTGTCACTCGTCTATCCAACAGAATCCGTTTTGTTCAATGTTCTCATCAGTCGTGGATGTGGACAGGCTTCTGGCTCCTTCTTCATAGCCGACACTTGAGCGACCTTCTTTGAACTTCTCTATCCATTCATACACACTTCTTCACGACAAAACACTTTCTCCATACTGTGCACAAAGTCTTCGATAAATATCGGCACCAGACATACCCTCAGACCACAAAAAAAAGATTCATGGCACACTGCTCTTCTTTCGTGCAAATCACAAGTGGAGCAGCCATTTTTTCTTGCACTGCAGTCACAAATGAACTGACGTAACACGTTCAAACCTGCACAGCAGTGACTGGGGAAACAGCGACCTGGTACGGAAAGTGGCCAAAAGAAGTTTTAATAGAAATGAAGTGCCGATAAATGTTTACTCAATTTTTGTGTTTTGATGCTTCCGCATTCATCTACATTTCCAAAACAGCAATAAGCAGCATTGTATACTGATGCTTTCATAATAAACCATAATATCTAAAGGGGAATTGGTTTAACTCCTACTTGTCAGCCTTCCGACTCCTGACAACACTGATTGGGCGCGCTGCATCTACTTCTTTCCATAATAAATTGAAAAGGATAATGCATTATTGTTTTTGACAGTTTTCACCATATTAAACCAAACACATTTACAATGTATAGGAGAAATAAGGTAGCCCAGCAAGGCTTACCATTTTTGAAACTAGAATACCTACTGCAGTAAATGAAGGGTCCCCTGTTTGTATTTGTCACAGTATGGGGGATAGGTGATCTCCCCTCATCTGTGGTAAATGTAATTGTTTTGTGTACCGATAATCATTGACGGTTGATCACCAGACAATAACTACTAAGGGAGTACGTGTGTTCAGGCCATTATGGGGTGATTGGGCTTAGTGAGCCCTTCCCCATCTATGGAAAAGTCATTTTTCCGTAGCGCAGTGAGATAGTATCTAGTAGCACTAGCCCTCATATGCTCAAGTATCGGAGTGGTCATATGACATATATTTTCCAAAGACGGGGGGAGAGAACTATAAGTTTTCCATAGAGCAGGGTAATATTGACTGCTGATCAGACAATTGCTGCTAAGGGGGGTGCTTTATTTAAAAGTGAGGACTTCCCTCTTTCAAATGTGGGTACTCCCACGTGTGCAGGTGTCATTATGGGGGTGATTTGGCATGCAGTGCTCCCCAACCCTTAGATGGAAAAACATGATTTCCATAGCACAGGGTAATATTTTCTGGTGATCAAAGTTGATCACCAGACAATACTGCTAATCGGCCTCATCATTTGAAAGAGGGGACTTTGGTCTTGCTGTGTAAGTTGTCCCAAAAAGATCAAACATTCAGAAGTTTGCCTGTACTAGACAAACAAGCATGTCAGTTGAGAACACAAACAATTATTATCATCATTCAACAGGAATTATTGTGCCCCTTGCAATCCTAATGGACTACCTGATTTATGGAGTTATGATTTTCTGAGTATAACCAAATTGGCAAGAGCTATGGTTGTTTGCTGACCAGTCTGCAGTGTTTATACCAGCTTTAACTGTCTTGAATAACTTTTGAACAAAGTTTCGAACAGATATAATAGTAGACATTCGTAGTCCATAAACTATTTCTATAAAACAAATGGGAGTATACTTACTAAGCAGTGGCTATTCAAAAGGTACTGCTTGTCAGCGGCTCTGGATGCAGTATTTAAAGGGTCAGTAATATTAAATGCAAAACCAGGAGTGTTTTGCATTTAATATGGTTGCCCTTTTAAATCCCATTGCCAGCACCGTTGACAAGCGAAACCTTTGAAAAGCCACCGCTTAGTAATTGTACACCATAGGACAGTGATTTTCAACCTTTTTCAACTTGAGGCACACACCGCAAGATTTTAAAATTGCTAAGGCACACCATCCGGCGATGCGGTTTTCGTGACCGATAAAAAAACCACACATTGGCTCTCACATAAAAAAAAACACACGCACATTGGCCTCCGCAGGAATAAAACACACATACATTGGCCCCAGAGAAATAAAATACACGTACATTGGCCTCTGCAGGAATAAACACACATGCATTGCCCCCCACAGAAAAATATAACATTGGCTGGACCCCACAGAAAAAATAAAACCATTGCCCCCACAGAAAAAATAATTACATTGGCTGGTCACACAGAATAATTATAAACTACATTGCTCCCCACACACAAAAAGAACACTGGCTGATCCCTACAGGAAAAACCCACATTGCGCCCCACCTTCCTAAAAAAAACAATAAAAACCCAGCAAATCATATTGGCTCACACAAGAACAAATATACATGTTTTTGGCACCTACCTGTGCCTCATCGGCTGACAGTGCAGAGTTGTCAGCACAGCAGACTGCGGGCCGGCGGGTGTAGCGGGCGGGATGACTGACTGGCTGAGCGGGCAGGCGTGACCTGTGATGTCACGCCGTCGTGCTTACAGAGGTTACGGCCTGGGCGCACCTGAGCTTCCCAGAAGAGCTCAGCGGCAGCGCTGCCCTAGCTGCACTGAAGCAATCTAATCGGCGGCCCTGAGAGCCTCTGACAGCAGACTCCGGCGGCGGCACACTAAACTGGTGTGCCGCGGCACAGTGGTCGAAGACCGCTGCCATAGAGTATTAAAATGTTTCATAAGCTGCCTCTTTAAACTTTGTGACTCTCTAGTATCCAAATGGATCTGTTTTAAATTCTATTCAGATACGTAAACATGTGTATTACAAAATACCGGTTTGTTGAAAAAACAGAAGACAAAAAAAAAAAAATGTAAATATTACATTTATTAAAAGGCACCAGCACCCAATCTATATATAGATATAAAAACATGGAAATATACAAAAAAAAAAAAAAAAAGTCTTTGTAGTATACAAAGTAATGAATTACTTTTTTTTGTTTCTTTTTTACAGAAGTTGTTACAGAGGCACATATAAAGGGGTGAATTCAATTACCCACGGCCACTAGTGAGTTTGGTTATATGCAGCACCTACGGTACCTCCAGATTTGCATTTTGTTGTTCACAGCCCTATAGGCCTGTGAGCAAAACGATGCGAGTACAGTGCGAATCCAGCCCACGAGGGACATGAGTTGCGGTGCCCACAATGGCATGGGAACACTGTTGCAAGGACAACTCGCACCCTTCGTGGGTAACTGAATCGACCCCATAGAATATAAATCTATGATATATAATATATACAATCCTACCAGTATCTGGGCCAAACAACTCGGGAACATTTGAATAATTCCAGCGTGCAATTTTGCCTTTTGTTTTATAGCTAAAAAAAAAACAGTAGTTTTCTGTGTGACCAATAAGTCCATTAGTTAGAAGTCCATTTTATTAAAATGTAGAAATCCCTCTGCCTTTGTAAAAGTAATAGAATAAGCAATAATATTGAAAGTTCATACACCATGTAAACTTTGTACAAAAGGTTCCATTGCGTTTCATTCCATCTCTTCTTCGGGGTTTGGGCTCCCCTGGAGCACAGATGTAATTTTGTTTTGTAAAAGAGCAGCCAGTTTTTTGGTGGTTTTCTTCAGAAAGGCGCTGCCTGGATGGCCATTGTAAACATGCAGGTATAAATCCTCTTGGGAGGGTCCAGTGTATCCACATTCCTCACAGACAAATAACTTGTCTCTCCTCTGTTTATACGCGTAGCCTTGCTGCACCCCGTGAATTTTTTTGAGATGAGATTCTAGGGAGCAGCGCTGGGTAAATGCTTTATTGCAGATCTCACATTTGTACGGCCGAATTCCTGCAAACAGAGTGACACTGTTGTAAAACCTACTCTCTATTTTCACATGACATTTTCATGGTAAGAGCTTTTTAACTTTAAATTATGTTTTATAATCTCCACATTGTACTACTGTGATTTTGTTGTCAAAATAAAGGATTCACCCCTATTTTCCTTATATTAGAGTCATTTCACATGATATGGTTAATGCACATATAAAGGAGGGACTTTAATTCTCGGCGTTGTGCCACTGCGATATTGGTCTAGGCATTTCCAAGACTTAAGGTAGCACAACATGGCCAATTTTCCCAAGTGCCTCTCTGGGGTACAAGAGAAAGTTGGCGATGATTGTGGCTGCGGGGAAATAGTCATTCTGACCGTCCTGTGGACATCACCCAGAATTAAATCCCCCCTTGAGGCAATAGGTACGATTTTTATTCCTGGCTGGAAAATGCTAAAATCTTACTTTTACAAGGGTATGTGAATAAAACTAAACAAAAATCTGCATCCTTGATTGTATTGTACGGTTATGGTGCATACACACGGTCAGATTTCTTATCAGATATGAACGATAACGATTGTAAATATCCTTCATATCTTTGGGGACATGTATTGCGTTCCCGCATGTCAGATAGCGATCTCTGACATCGACTGTGTTTGCAGTCAAATTTTGACGATTTCATTCATCTTAATACTGTCAGAAATCGTTCATCGTTGATGAAATCATTTAAATCGTTGTAAAAATTGTTCAATCATTCATCACATCTTACTGTGTGATGCACATCAGTTATAAGTTTACCAGTTACATATGATGCACATCTTTGGAAAAACATACATGTGCACATGTATTTAAAAGATTATTTAATGTTTAAGCAAGGTTAGGAACAAAGCAATAGCAAAAACCAAATACTAACTTTGGGTTTGATTCAGAGATTTACGCAATGCTGATATTTATGCAGATCAAAGGATTGTTTGCCATTGCACATGCATATAAGCCACACTGCATGTGCGCAGCGATTGCATTGCAATTACGGACGCACATAAGAATACATCGAACAGTGATTGACAGGTTGTCAGCATTTGGGAGTGGTAACAGGGGAGCGGTCTGAAAAATGCAGGAGTGTCTGTACGTTTGAACCCCGTTTCATGGGCATGCATAAATTAGCCACTGCGATTCCATACACAGCATGAGAGCCCTCTGCGTATCAGGAGAGCAGTCAAGTCGACCGGCAAGTTGGCCGCTCGATGTGCATCGATGTAACAGAGATTTACGCAGGTAAACGACGCCATATGCATGCAAGAAGGCAGCAGTAGGCGTCTTTATGCCAGCTGTGCTTTGGCATGCATTAGCAAATTTTCACAGCTGTGTTGCGTACGAAATCGCACCGGTGATCGCATTAGTATCCATCTCTAAATAAGGCCCTTTATCTCTAGCCTGGAGAATAATTTGTATTTAGTGACGGCTACTTAATTCTGACTTTCAGAAGGAAGGTGAGGTATTTGTAACCTTTGCAGTGCTATATTTCATCATATACTATCAGCATCATCAGCCAACCAAGGCAGTGTATTCAAATGCAGACCTTGACCATGCAATACACACCTTAAGTTGCAAGGAGAGCAAGATAAAGGAGGCTAAGGGTTGTTCTTCAGATTTTAAGGCAGTTGAGTTTTATTCAGGCCTGATAATTAATCATCTGTGAGTGCGCGCAGGGTTGCATAAAATTGGATTTAAAAAAATAAAAAACGGATTTATTTGATTTAAATCAGATTTTTTTTTTGGGGGGGGGGGGGATTTAAATAGGATTTTTTAGTAAAAAATTTTTTATAAAGTAAACGTTTAAAATTTGTCCAATTTTATGCAACCCTGTCTGTGACCCTGTCTGTGTCTCTTCCGAATTTAGAATGTAACTAAATTAATTTTATACAGAAGTGCGCATCCTGTGGTTCTCTAACTTTTGAAGAACTACAGGTTCCAATATGCTGTGTCATCAGTGGGCTGCTGGAACCTGTTGTTCAACAGCAACGCTCTGCATGACTCAGAATTACAAATTAAATAAACAAATATGCAGAAATTAAAAAGAAGTTGTAAAGACAATCTACTGTTCCACCTGCAGAGGTCAGCAGAGAGCAGGTTACAAGGAGTTAGGCTGCGCACCTGTGTGAGTCCTCACATGTCTCTTCAGGTCAAACGTGTCATTGAACCCTTTGCCGCAGAAGTTGCAGAGGTGCCGCTTCACCTGGTTGTGACACTTGAGGTGACGATTGAGCATGCGCTGCAGGCGGAAGCCTTTATCACAGATGTCACAGCTATAGATCTCCTCGTTCAGCGTTCCACTGGTGACCTGGGACAATGCACAATACTTTTCACTGTTACAGCACATACAGGCATCTGCAACCAAACACACAGCGATGCAATCTACAACCACACACAGCGATGCGATCTAACATGTCTCATACAAACATACTGTATTAACGCACAACTGCCTAGTCCATTCGTGTTCCAATAATAAAAGCATAAGGACGCTAAGAAAAAAACCTCTACCGAAGTATAAGAAAATAATATATAGGACACATAGATAATGCTGGCTGCAGGAAAAATCATATGGGCACATCTGTACTTTTTTTTTTTACATACGCACACACATTGTATATAACACACACACACACACACACATATATTATATATAATTGTACAATTAAATTTTATAATTTTACTTCATGATCTATATTTTCTATTATAGATCTGCACATTTTTAAGGAAAAATAAAGCAGTATTATATGCTAACTATAGTTTGTGTTTTGTGTAATATAATTCATCTATCTGTACCAGGATGGGATTGCCACTTGGCTAAACAAATGTAAATAGAGGGAGATTTGTTATGACCTAAGGACAACAGATATGAGTATTGAGTTCTCATTGTGATTATATTTAGCTGCTGACCCCCCCAGTACAGGTCTATTCCCGTACTGGTCTCCTGGGGAATAGCCCGGACCGTCCCTGGGAGCGCTCAGACGTTTCCCCTCATTTACCTGCTCACTCGGCTTTAATTAAAGGAGAAATGAGCCGCCACAGAGATCAAAGCCTCTGGTGTTGCAGCAATGTTACACTAGGAGATAGAAGTTAGACCCACCTCTGTAGATAACGTTTTCTATACTTTGTAACTAAACTGCTGTTGAATAGAACAGAATTACAACTATTATTTTGGATACATTTTATTTAATAAATGTCTGACAAGTTTCAAACTTCTCCCAGTTTTTAAATATGATATAATAATTATAAACAAATATTATTAATAGTAAGAAATTATTATAATGTTTGAACATAGGTAATATTTTTTTTGTTTTTTTATGCTAAAAAACTTATTTAAATTGTCTGGTATATTTTTACATTACTTACAAAAATATTTTATGCAATATTGCCAATCTTGTTAGTGGATATTTAAGCGGATTTTTAAAAAAAGGAAATAAATAAAATTATTTCCACGCAATTATTGTTTTATTAAAAATAAAATGTGAAAATTGGGTCTAATTGTTTATTTCAAGTTTATGCTCCTCGGCCCTACAGAGACGTGTGAAGTTATAGGCATTACATGCATGATACGTATGTGGCAATACCTTGATTTTGGATCTGACAGATGATCGCTTAAGGTCCAGAGGTTGCTCTTCTGCGTCCTCCTGACTATGTCCTCCAGCTTTTGGGGAGCCCAGATCCTCACACAGGTCACTGTTGCTGGTGGGGGTGACCCCATGGCTGCCCCTCTCAGGACTGTCCCCTGCCGGGTCCCCACTGCTGCTGTTACTCAGGCTGTCCTCTGTCACATACTTTAGGATGCAGTCTATGCTGTCTGGAGACAAACCCAGGGGAGGAGGTGAGCAAGGGACAGATAAGCAGCACAAAGGGAGAGCATCACCTGCAGGGAACAGTTAGACAAAGTGTGGGTTTTCCCTAAATGAAAGACAAATATGTAAAGCTGATCCCTTTCCCCAGGAGCAACAATGACTGTGGAGGGAGGGGTGCATGAGGCAGGTGCTGCTTCTCTCTGTCCTCCCATTGCAGTGTTTGAACTGAGGGTGTAACCGCACTGGAAGGCTCTTATTATTATTAACAAGTCAATGGCACAAAGCAAACAGCTAGGAGGTGGTGTGGAGCTGGGGTGATGGCGTGGAGCTTTCCGTTAGATTAGGAGAGAAGAAAGCCTGAGGTGCAAACACAGCCCAGATCACAGAGCCTGCCCCTCTCCCCCCCAACCCAAACCTAGTCAGGGTCACCCCCTTACCCCTGCAGAGGTCAGCTCTGTGGGCTGAAAACACAATGTACCCAGGATAACTGCTAAATAGCAGCCATTGTTCCAAAGGCAAACACAGGATCACCTAGCATGGCACCTGCACCAGTCCCACAAACAGGACAAGTCCTGGAAACTTTTCCTGTACTATGTAACACTGTTGCTGCACACTGCCTATAATAATAATAAGGTCCTGTCTGTTACATGGCGGAAATTGTGTAACACTAATATTATATATATATATATATATATATATATATTCAGGTGATCTTTGAGATAATATATACTGTAAGAGTCATAGATTTGAGGACAGGATTTGCACCGAGGCAGAATATATATTCGGTATAAGTATATGGAAGAAGTAAATAATAACATAGGAAAGATAATATATATATATATATATATATATATATATATATATATATATATATACACACACATAAGTAAACGAACAAAAAGAAAAACAAGTAACAGATAATATATAAAGATAAAAACCAAGAATATCACTTTTATTTTAGTTAGGCAACCTGTAGCCTAGCCAGCCAGATGTGGGACTACAGGTCTCAGCACGTCTAGAGTGTGTATCGTGCTACCTGCGATCGCGGTGACTGAGAGGGGGGTAGATAGCGGGGGTGATCGGAGCCTGCACTCACCTGGGATATAGGTGTCCGCTCTTTCCTCGTCCGGGAGCTCATCCCAGCTGCGGGCAGCCGGCGGCGGCGTCCTCCGCTTCACCAGGAAGGCTCTGGGCATGATGGGCAGATGGACCTGAGGCAACTTCTAGGAAAGTTTCCCCCCCCGTCACCCTACACCTCAGCGCTCTCCTCCCGGCCTCGGAGACCCGCTGCTCCCCCGTATAATAGCCCCAGGTAGCGCTGCTGATGGAGACTGGCAGAGCCGCTAGGAATAGCCGCACCGCAGCGTTACCGGGAAAGGTGGCATAGAGCAATGCACCAGGAACTGCGCTCTGCGCATGCGCGCTGCAAACATAACGGTGTCAACAAGCTCTGCTTACCTGTCCGACCGGTTAGTGTGGCTCAGCCCCTGCCCTGCCTCATGCAGCTGAGTGCTCGCACAAGAATGCAACGTCTGGGAGCAGACAAAGCCCAGCCAGCTATAGCCCATTCATTGGCCCAAGGCGCACAGAGCTCAGCCAGCCCACCCTCCCCGAGACACTCACCTCATTGCAGACAGTGCAGGCTCCGCTCATAGACAATCCTGTATCATCACACCTATGGCAGGGTGGACGATGCCAGTATGATATATATATATATATATATATATATATATTTCTTCCCACCCTGCGCTATACCCTATACCTGTCCGAGCTAGGACCATTCTTTATTATTGTACATAATATATACAATACCATCTGTACTATATAAATATACCAAGTGCATGTAGTGAAAAATAAACTACAGTTTATTGTATCACATACATAAAAAGTAGTTATGAAAAATAAGCACCATTCAAATGTGTATTAAATAAAATATGTATATTTTATGTAATGTTATGGGACTATGTAAAAACATGTATGCAAGTCTGTGCGTGTTCATGTATATATATGTGTGTGTGTGTGTGTGTGTGTGTGTGTGTTACTTATGTAATAGTTTCCTTTGTGAGGGACCGTTATCATGACTGGGCAGTGAGCTGCAATGAATATACACCGTGTAGGTCATTATATAAAGCATTGCTATACTTATATATAGTCTCACAACAAACTTTAGAAAGTTTTTAATAAATGTGATTTATGGTAAATGCATACATTGGGGCCACCTGCTGGAACATTACAGGGTGCAGAATATAGTGAAGCTAGACATCTCTGCAGGGGAAAGATAACGTTTAGTTATAGGTCACCCATCTCCCGCAGCAGAGAACAAAGAGGCACTTATGTGGCTCCTCCAGTTATTCACATTTTGTCATTTACTTCAACAGACAGTACTGATCCAATAATCCATCTGCAGTGTAACAGCCCCCTGTGCCCACTGTGCTGCAGCAATGCTAGAGTGTCATTTCCTTTATGTGGTTAATGAGAGGTCAGAGAGCAGTATCAGTAATCTCTATACTACCTGCCTGACTGCCTCTGTAACGGTCTGCATAGTACAGTCACTTTTTCCTTGCTGCAATGCAATGATGAATAGCACTATGTGTGTAATTATACAATTCTCTGGCAGATCCTAACATCATCAGATGATCTGCTAGATAAGTGTATGAATAGTGTGTACCCAACTTAAAGCAGCCAGCAGCTCCCCAGCTTAGGTTCCTGTACACCTTGACATAGGTTGATAGGTTAGGCTGGGACTTGTAATTTCATATATGCTAGCTAGCCATAGTTTCCATTTACTGAATGTGATGTATATATTTAACGTGTGATCAGTGGGAGGGATAAATTCATTTATATAATAATCTCTAAAACCCTCAGCAGGACATAATGGTAATTATATATGTGCAGGGCAAGAGGGGAATATTACACTCACCTTTATTGTCATTACTACTGTATATTATGTTAGAGACAGTTTCCTGTATAATACATAGCAGCCAGGTAATGGGAAAGCTGCGTGCTGTCCCGTTTACAGTGTATAAAGTGTGGGGTTATGTATTTGCTCTGTGACATGTAAACACCAGAAAACACGTTACATGACTGTATTTAACTTGGAAGATAAACAGCAAATCAGGATATGTTGTGCATAATTGCAGGTAACGCTTCACCCATGTAATTAATTAGTTACACTGCTAATGTTCTATTTTATTTAACAGTGTATATATATATATATATATATATATATATATATACACATATATATATATATATATACATACATACATATATATATTAAACATTTATCTTGCCCTGATAATTACAGTCAGTAACATTGGCGCAACCTTTTTTGCGCTGCTCTCAGTGTACATATCCTGGTTGTACAATGTACCTGTGTATTACACTCACTACTGATTCGCCCCTGTTGCTGTCCTCCCATATTTGCATAGGAATAATACTGAATATGCAGCACTTTCTAGGTTGTAGTGGAGCTGTGCTGCTGCTAGAAGTAGGCAGCCAGTGGCTTTCCAGATGCTGTGAAACTACAAGTGCAGCATGCACTAGCAGAGCAAGCTGGGACTTGTAGCTCTACCACAGCTAGAGAGTCACTAGTGGCCTACAAAGTACAGCCTGCCGCATCCAGTTATAGTCCGCCTGTCTCAGGCACGTCTTGTGTGCTGCACACTGTGTGCATGCCTCCAGCGCTGGGAGTTTCCGCTACTAAGCTGACACCTCTGCTGCTGGGGGGAATGGGAGCAGCAGCATATGCAGAGCAAAAACAGCAGCCGCTATAAGCAGCACATGCAGAGCAGAAACAGCAGCCGCTATAAGCAGCACATGCAGAGCAGGAGCAGCGGCCTCAGGGATGAGCTTAGCGGATCGTCCTTTCACACTACTGATAGTACAGACATCTCTGCAATTACACTACATGATCTCACCTGTCTGCACTGAAATACTTGTGGTTAAAGTTTGATTTGTTTGTAGTACACCTTTAAACTCCACTATCACGTTCCCCTTATTGTCTGTATATTTAAATAACATATAATGGTGAAATATGAGCCATCAGTTTATTATGAAGTTAAATTGTATCTCCTACTAAGACAAATAATAATAATAATAATAATAATAATAATAATTATTATTATTTATTTGCCACTGCCTAACTGCTCAAGGGGGCATATTTATTAATAGATGCGGCCAGCCTCGATAACCAGGATTCCTAATCACTACAAATCGAGGCAGTAAGGACTCTGTATTCGCTTAAATTAATTATTTTTAAGTCTCCAGGAGCCTCCTGCGGAAATCAGGGAGAGGTGTACTAAGCTCTGGAAAGTGATACATTGGAAGTGAAAAACTACCAGCCACTTAGCTCCTAAAGGCTCATAAACACTAGACGATAAATTGAACGACATGGACGATAACAATATCGTTCATAGCGTTAAATATCGTCCAGTGTGTATGCAAGATATCGTTAACCATGCGCGCTCCCGCAAATTGTTAACGACGTCTTTCATCGCATGAACTTGCAGACCAACCTGACTATATTGTCAGGTTGTGCATGTTCAGGGATGAGGGAGGGTGACATCACAGAACGATATCGTTAACTATATCGTTCAGTGTGTATGCTCAATGTCGTTCCAGACATTGAACCCGGCAGTTCAGGGAAAACACTTAATGTCACAGGCTGTGTTTGAAAAATGACAGTTAGGAGCTGATTGGATGGTAGTTTATCACTTTCCAGAGCTTAGTATCACTGCCCCTAAAAGTAAATTGATCGAATCCAGGATCACCATAGGCGAAACAAGACATTTGGAAATGGGTAGTCTCAGTTCCAACCCCTCACCAGAACTTGTCACCTTCAGTGTTGCAAATAGTAAAAATTTTTTAGAGGCAGTGTATACCCAAAAATATAGGTGTGATTACACGTCACAAGAGGAGTAGTCACTTGAAATGGGGGCATGTCCACCCACTCCAAAATAGTGCACCCAATTCACATTATGCCACACAGTAGTACCCCTTATTCACATTATGCCACATAACTCCACACAGTAGTGCCCACAATGCCACACAGTAATGCCCCTTATTCACATTATGCCACATAATTCCACACAGTAGTGCCCACAATGCCACACAGTAATGCCCCTTGTTCACATTATGCCACAAACTCCACACAGTAGTGCCCACAATGCCACAAGTAATGCCCCTTATTCACATTATGCCACACAATAATTCCCCTTATTCACATTACACCACACTGTAGTACCCTTATTGCACATCATGCCACACAGCAGTAACCTTTGTTCACATTATGCCACACAGCAGTACCCTTGTTGCACATTATGCCACACAGCAGTACCCTTGTTGCACATTATACCACACAGCAGTACCCTTATTGCACATTATGCCACACATTAGTTCCCCTTATTCACTTTATGCCACACATTAGTTCTCTTTATTCACTTTGTCACATGGTATTGCCTCATCCACATTATGATACAGTAATGCCCCTTATTCACATTATGCCAGCCACAGTATAGCCCCTTACCTATTCATCTTTTTTCCTCGGATAAGCACCGCCCCTTTTTTCCTCTCTTTAGCTCCTTGAGTTCCTGGGAAAAGAAACCCTGGCTCCCCATTGGTCGACAGTGGCCATCTTTAAGTAGCCATTTTCTGTAAGCCCCTACTGCTCAGAAAGATCTCTCCTGGGCTGGCAGCCACAGGGTTACAGCAGCACAGAACGGCCGGGGAGCAGGCAAATGGGCATCGGACCACCCCTTAGTTGCACCTATGAGGATCACCCCACTTTCTGTTTCAGTAGTTGGCGTATGTGCGAGCGGGCAGCAGAGTAGAAGGACCCTACAGATCCCTCTCCCAAAAAATTCTGCGGAGTGTAGCCCATAGGCTACAATGGGCTAACCCCATCTAAAGATGGCGTTTCCGGGGCCAAGCAAGCTTGGTAAATCTGACAGCTTCGCAGCTCCCATAGAAACCTATCAGGGCTGCGGCTACTATCGGAAATGGAGGGGCTGCAGCAGATATGGAGATACCGACTAGGGTATCTCCATGGTACATTGGGGAGTTAATATTTGTGGCTAATAATTGATAAATAGGTCCCTTAAGGAAGATCATTAACCTTTTTTTTAGGTTTGTTACTCCAACACCCCCACCCCCTCCAGGATCTTTACCAACCATCTATACTTTGATAAAAAAAGATAATAATAATAATTTAGAAGGAGGCTGTGGATACACTATTTTATAATGTTATTGTTATTATTATTATTGTTATTATTATTATATACCTATGCTAGGAAAGTGTCTACACCAAATACTGCCTTAGATATAGAAATATGGTAAAATATATAATGGCCATTTTATTATTAAATATTCCTACTAATATTCACACCCTTCTATCAATATTCAAATGAATTAGGATAAGTGGAGGTTTTTGTACATAGAAATAAGATGTAATTTTTATGTTAACATAGATTTATCTTGTTTTTTTCCCCTCTATATTCTCTATGGGACTGACGTGAAGTTCATAAGCTTTTTTTTGGTGATCTGACTAACCATAGTCCAAAACTCGTGCATCTTAGGGCAGTCCCACCATATTTGTCAGGCGGACCCTGGAGTACCAACACAATGCCAACATGCGTTATAGAGATCCGGGAACATTTTAAAAAGAACACTTGGGCACCTGTACCATCACAACATATACATTTTAACATTATTAAAGGGTGTTCTGTAGTTTGATAATGTACTAAACACCCCTAGATACAACACACCTGCTCTTCAATCACATGCCACCCCCTGCCCACCAACCTGCCACAAACATGCTGCTCCTGCCCACCAACTGTCACTCACATGCCAACCCAGTCCACTAACCTGTCACTTACTGTACTTGCCTTTCTGCCCACTAGTTTCCCCCTAAAATGCCACCTCCTATCCATCAGTGTGCCCCACAATGGCCATTACACTTATCTGAATAACCCTTACACCTATCTGAATAGCTTCTCAGGAAAAGTCTGCGCTGTATATTGTGTGCAGCAGTAAGTTCAACCAACAGTAGCTTGACTGCATCAAGATGTATCTGGATTTGCCTGGCATTGGAAATCAGTGCCCATTACTACCATCAGTGTGATTTAGGTATTGGGGCTGTTTAACAAAAGCCTAATGCAGATATATCTCCTGCATTAGGCTAAATAATGATGCAGACTATGGTCCCCATTATTATCAGTGGGGACTGTGGTTGGACCCCAATTACCGTGCTACGATAAGCTTAGCTGGCCCCATTAGATCACACCATTGTAGCCTTTAGCTTACGTTTTAACATTTTTCTTCAGAGAGTGATCCCTTTACAAGCTGGTAAAGGCAGCACAGATCATTACACCATTGGGGAATGTAGAGCCACTTTCAAATATTCCATTACCAGAAATAGTCCCATTCCCATGTAGTACTTAGATCTGTGACTTTCCATTGGTTTCTGTAAATCAGTGGTTCTCAAACTAGATCCTCAGGACCCCATACAGTTCACGTTATCCAGGTTTCCTGGCAGGTGCACAGGTGTATTTATCACTCACTGACACATTTAAAAAAATCCACAGGTGAGCTAATTATTTCACTTGTGATTCTGTGAGGAGAACTGGAAAACATGCACTGTTTGGGGTCCTGAGGACCGAGTTTGAGGACCTGTGGTGTAAATGAAAGGAAAGAAGTTACTCCCAGCAGCTTATTTTGTAGCACATCCTCAAAACAAAGTAACACTTTGGCCTAAGTAGCATAATTATATTTTCTTTCATAAATTTAAGTAAGAGGTATAAACATGTGTAACAATCACAACTGCTTACTTACTGAATGAATCTATTGTTATACTACAATACATTCCTACAAACATAAAGGCAAAAGCGAGTAAACATTTATTAGCCATACATTGCAGCACTAGATGGGTTAAATCAGCAGTGATACAACACAATACCTTTACTCAGTCTGTTAAAAGGGTTTTTAGAAGACTCCCACCCTAAGAGGAGAATTTCAGGCACACCCATTCTCTGAATCACTCACATGCTGGCTTAGGTAGAATTAGGGCACAGCCTTCTTTCTCAGGACAACAATAACATCTTTTCTCTTATAGGACATATGACAAGATATCTGTAACCCACTGTGATATAAGCTACATTGTAGATTTGCAATTTACATGACATCTAGTAGGATTTGACCGCTTTTCCAATTTCCCAATGTGTCCCTTTTCTTACCACAGAGCCAATCAGTTACATCATAGTGCATCCAAAGCCCTCTGGCTCTGAAACTGTGTTATGTTTACAGCTAGTTTCAGAATCTGATTGTGTACAATAGTACAATACAGCGCACGCCATTTCTAGGTATGTCATTATGTAAGGCAACTGTTTGCTAGGGTGGTGTGGATCAAAGCTCAAAAAATCTTGCACATTAGATATGCATGCTGTACATGATTTGTGTGTATTAGAAACTTGACATATACAGTAGGATTTTTTTTATTATTATTTTTTTTTTTTTACATTGGTCTAGATTTTTCTGAGCTGAGCAGTGCTGGAGTTGAAGTGAGCACAGTATAAAATCATTCATAATAAGTTACCAGCAGAAAAGTTATCTTTTATGTGCTTTATTTCACATAGCTGTTTCTCTATTCACTTTTCATTCATTGCTCAGGGTCTCTTGTTAAACTACTGGAATGTCTCCATGCCTCTGGCATTAAGGAGGGGCTTTAATTACAGAAAAGGTGGGCAAATACCTAAAATATTTCTAAAATAAATAGCATTATATGTGGTTTTATATACTATTGAAGCAGACATTTTATTTTTGGTAACATATCTTTAAAATACACACACAAAAAAAATGATAGCGCTTAACAACCTCAAAAACATTGTAATCTTATTTCATATAAAAATAAAAAAAAAACATCCAAATAAAAAACAGTGGATACATAAATAACACTTCCACAACATGTCAACTGGTATTGTCATTAGTACATATCACATTAGTAAGCAATAGTGTCATGAGAAACAATGTATTTTCTATAGATTGTAATTTGTGAGCAGGGCCCTCTTACCTCTGTGTCTGTTTGATAAAACACAGTCTTGTATTATAACTGTGTTTGTTCCCAATTGTAAAGCACTGCAGAGTATGCTGGCACTAAATAAATAAATAAATAAACAATAATAAAAATAAATGTTGTGCTACTATAAAAATGATCTCAATCAAAACTAATATGAGAATAGGTGTTTTTTAAAATAAATTTCCTTGTTGATATAATTCCAGTTAATATTGGTAAATTAGGTAATCATTACTTTCAATTACTTTGGTGTTGGCAACTGTATTTCTAACAATGTAGATATTTTAATATTGTATTTTTTTGCACAGTAATTTAAGTTGTCATTTTTTATTGAGCTAGGCTGTAGTTTTATTTCAGTTTAATTATTTAAATTCTGGTGCTTTAGCTATATATATTAAGTGCAGTTGATATCAAGTGTTTCTTTAAAATACAGTGCATAAAGAGGAATATGTAATGCTTAATGAAAATAATGATGTATACAAACTCTACAAGAGATTATGGGGCAAAGCTATGATAACCCTTTTTTTTTTACGTTTTCAATGAAAAAAGGGGTTATTAAGGCTTCTCCAAAATGCGTTGAAAAGCAGTCCGTGGAGAAAGCAGCGGTTTCTTTGGTTTCTTTAAAATCGAGTGATAGCCACTTACTTGCTTGTCTAACAACACATAGGACCTCATTCAGGCCCGGTCGCAAGCGCTGCACGCTCGCAACCGGGTCGATGTTTTGGACCTGCGCACGCGCAAGCCCCAGAGCGAGAGAGAAACTCTCTCGCTCCGGAGCTCACTACAAAAGGGCCTACTGTCAATGTTGATCGAGAGCTCGGCCCGTTTTGTAGGCGGGGGGGCGGTTTCACAAACGGAGGCATTCCTTAAGGAACGCCTACCGTTTTGTGGGCGGCCGCACTGACATCAGCAGTGATATCAGTAGGGAGCTTCCTGCTCGATCAGAGCAGGAAGCTCCCTGGGGCTTGCGGTTGCCGAGACCCAACCATAGGGTCTCGTCGCAAGCCCCGATGGTCGCGATGGTCTTGACCATCGCGACCATCAACCTGGTCGGTCGCTAAGCTGTGGGTGGTAACCCACAGCTTAGCTAGCGACCAGGAGGCCGCACTAGAAAAAGCAAGCAGCCTACCTCATTCAGAGCGAGCGGTCGCTTCTTGCGACTGCCTCTGAATGAGGGCCATAGTGCCATCTGATGATGCTGTGCTTACTTACCTGCCTCGGAATTGTGCATGTGCAGTCTGCTTGTATTGAGATTTTGTGATTTTTTGAGATGTCAAACATGCGCAACAGGGCCACCCAGTAGCCATTATGTATTATATCATCATTATGCTGATCCAATACAGATGGGCAAAAATTGCTGGAGGGGTGAGCTAACGTAACACCTCATCCGGTGATTCTTTTTTAATACATTGCTGCGATAAGCACTAATGCCGGGTGTCTCTAAGCACAGAGATAAAATATTTGTTAATACATCTTTCTCCGGGTGTGGCTAGTACCTCTGTGGATGCTTGCCCTGCACGCTCTACAAAACTGTGCCTGGCCCTACAAATGTGCCAGTCACTGTCATTAAATATTCAATCCTCTGAGGAAGTGCCGTTGCAGACACAAAATTAGTTAGGCCTCCAACTAACCAATTTTTCTAAATAAGAAGACTTACACCCCTTTTCCATGAAAACCCAGCTCCATCCCTGAACAATGAGCACAGGTCGGACTGGGTATTCTGGCATTACAGTGAATGCTTAGAGATGATGTCGCCTCCAAGCGATACTGAAGCCAGTCAATCCGCTCGTTTGAGGCATGACCCGGGTCATCGTAACTCGGGTCATGCTTTTTATACTACACCATTACCCGGGTTTGTCCCTGGTAGCTACCAGGGATGGATTCCCTGGTCACTTGAACAGGGTTATTGTTTAAGGACCCTTTTACACCAGGCCGTGGCCCTGGTAGAACCGGCAATAACCCGGGTTATTTGGGCAGTCGAAAAGGGTTGTAACACTGACACTGCAGTGTTCTTGTTTTGTTCTATGAAAAAAGATACCAGTACTGGTACTCACCTAAACTCACCCTCACCTCTGGCTTGCTGAAGGTCCTGTGGCCAGGTAAGTGTCTCCCTGGTCTATAAAGTAGTTGGAATTGAGGAGTCTGATTATACAAGATCCAGGCATGAATGTTAAAATATACCAGCGGTGAAATTGAGAAGCTCATTCTTCAGATGACAAGTCTTCAGGTGACACTCATTCCTGAAGTGGCCCTACTGCATTTGTACCCAGTGTCTATCCCACAACATTACAGATATGTCTTGGGGCATATCTTTATTTCTACGATTGCAGCCATAGCTCAACAAGGGAAACACGATGTCACTCGGTCCCTTAAATTGATCACCTCCCAAAATCAATCCTACTTTCAAGATGGAAACACAGAACTTTCATTATTCCACCTCTCCTCCCCTATGATGAAGTGATATAGCTGGAAAGAACTTGATACAGAGGGTCCAAAGTCTGCCATAAGTCCATATGGTCCTGTAGCTACATGGTCTTCCTGGGACTGGGTTTTGGTAGTTCTGCTTTTCCCTTAGTCCATACTCCCATTCTTGTACCACGTTGATTACCCAGTGGTTTGTAATCCATATATTGGGGTTACACAAAATAAAAATAAATAACCTCTAGGGCTTCCTGTGTAGTCCATATATTATAAATAACACCAAGCAATATATGCTAAATAGACATACATTTATTTATATCATAATAGATATGTAAATAAAACAGGTAATACCGGTATAAGTAAAACACATACACACTCACAATATAAAACATACAATGCAGAACCTCAATGAGATCTGCTAATGAATAAAAAGGGGCAGTCATGCCTATGGGCGTTTTACTCCTTGTGGCTAGATATGTATCTGGGTAAATCCAAAAAATTATACTGATAGGATATATATCCCGACTTAAATCCAGAAAAAATCAATCAATCATAAACACAGCTGGTCATAAAAACAGTCTCACTTGATCCAGAATAAATCCTGGTAGAGGATGGTGTATAAAGTCCAGTCAGTAAGAATAGTTTACCGGCAAACTTGGGGTACCTCACGTTCTGCAGACGTCCAACAGGTTCCCCTCCACTGTCATCTATGCGTTTCACCTAATAGGCTTCCTCAGGATGTGGTGTGGATAGCACTCTTACCTTTTTATATACCTCCTAGGTATCCGGATCTTATGCATGTGGTCCGGTCTTGGCGTCGCTCCATTCACTTCCACCCGGCTGGGTTCAGACGTCATATCCTATACACGTGGTCCCACCTCGGCGTCGCTCCATTCACTTCCGCCCGGCTGGGTTCAGACGTCATATCCGCCCCGACGGAATGGAGACATCACTTCCCGTCAGCGGGACGATCGCGTCACTTCCTTCCCTCGACTAGAGGGTGCCATTTCCGCCCAACAGGGCGGAGAGTCCATTCTCACTTGCAATAAGGGCAAGCCAGAATTCACAATGGCTGCCCAGTTCCTTCCGCCCAGCTAGGAAAATATATAATCACTTGTTCCTATTAGGGCGTATCTGAAGGTTCTATATAGCCTTATGGTATCTTATAGTCTTAAACTCCTAGTTTCTACCACAAAGGATCCAAAGACATCACATAGTCCTGTACCATTTCAATATGTCAAGAAACCATACAAAATATAATAATGTCAATCAATATTGGTATCATCATCACAGATGCCAGTTGACTACGGGATCGATGCAACATTTCCCTTAGGTAATTAATACCATCTGATTTGGTTTCAACTCCAGTTATAGCCACTATATGAAGTATATTGAAGACAATAACATAACAAAACATACAACATATAGAGTAATAAATATAGGATATAATAATGTCATAAAAAAACTCCATAAACAAAATATTAAAATCAAGATGTTATTCTAATATTTAATTATTAATATTTAAGAAAAGGTATGAGCTCAAAATCGATATTCAATCCCCTTGGCAGAAGTGTCCCTAATTCGAAGATCATTTTTGTTTCCTCTTTAAGCAAGTTATCATTCAAATCTCCCCCTCTCCATGACACCTTTATTTGTTTAAGGCCTACAAACATTAATTTAGAGGGGTCACTGTTATGTTTCTCTTGAAAATGTTTAGACACACTATGATTTTCTTTATTATTTTTTATATTATTTAGAAGTTCATTGACACGTATCGATAATTTCCGTATGGTTTTCCCTATATATTGATACCTGCAAGGACATGATAGCATATAAATAACTCCTTTAGAATTACATAAGATCTTTTGTCTAATTTCAAAGCTATTCTTTGTGGTATAGGAGATGACACTAGAGATGGGTTTAGTCGTATGGCTATTAGTTTTTTTACATGCAATACAGCCACCACATTTATAAAATCCTGATGTATTCCCTTTTAGCTATGTTCCTTTTTCATTTTGCTTATGATGGTGACTCTTCACCAGAGTATTCCTTATAGTTGGAGCTCTTCTATATATAATCCTAGGTATCTTCGGTAAGAAAGGGCCAAGTTCCTCATCAGCCATCAAAATGTGCCAGTGCTTTTTCAATAATTTCTCCAGGAGTTTACTCTGTCCTGAAAGGTATGCTCTCCTCTTGCATATTTAATTTTTTCATTTCCTTATATTGTAGGAGGGTGTTTCTATCTAATTGGTTGACGTCTTTCCAATCCCTTTCTAATCTGTTTTTATCATACTTTTTCTCTTCAAACTGCTTCATGATAACCTTAGATTGTTCATCCCAAACTTCTCTTCTGGAGCAATTCCTCCTAATTCGTTTGAGCTGCCCTTTGGGGATATTGGCTGTCCACTGATGATGATGGTTGCTGTTAGCATTGAGATAGCTATTACAATCCACTGGTTTTGAGAAAGTCTTTGTTTCGATTTTACTATTCTCAACAAAAATTGTAAGATCCAGAAAATAGATCTTATTGTCACTAATTTCACTGGAAAATTCCAAATTTTCATCATTTTGATTGATAGAGAAAATGAACTTTTCTAATGATGACCTTTCTCCATCCCATATTATAATAACATCATCAATATAGCGTGCCAATAAAATAAGATTATTTTGATAAATGTTATTGGCCCATATTTTTTCTTTTTTCCATTGGGCTAGGAATAAATTGGCATACGAAAGTGCAAAGACTGTACCCATCGCGGTACCTCTTTTCTGTATATAAACTTTATCACCAAACCAAAAAAGTTTTGTGTTAAAATGAACGAAATTCCCTCAACGATATAATCAATTTGCTGTAAGCTCAGGGCCAAATCTTCTTCTAAGATCTTCCTGACATTCCTACATCCTTTATCGTGTTCTATGCACATGTAGAGAGATTTAATGTCACATGTAGCTAAAAGATAAGATTCTTGCCACTCTATAGCTTGTACAATCTCCAAAACTTGTGTTGAATCTTTCAAATATCCACATGGCAATTTAACAATAGGTTGCAGGAATTGATCAATATATTTAGATAAACCGGAAGTTAATGAATTTATTCCTGCCACTATCGGCCTGCCTGGTGGTTTAATCGGATTCTTATGCAGTTTGGGGAGATGATAAAAAACTGGTATCTTTGGACACTTTGGATATAAATATTCAAATTCTTTCTTAGTTAATATTTTATTATCTCTCTCCTTCTTAAAAATTTTGCATAACTTTTTAGCAAAGATACTAGTAGGATCCTTCTCCAAAGACTCATACGTGTCTGCCTCTTTCACATACATCTCTTTGTCCAAAATGACAATTCCTCCCCTTTTGTCCGCTGGTTTTAGGACTATTTTGTCATTCTTTTTTAGTCCTTGTAGAGCTTTCCTTTCAGCTGATGATAAATTATAGTTCTGTGTTTTCTTGTTATTATTCTCTGGTAATATTTGAATGTCCTCTTCCATCAATTATAGAAATGTATTAATCAGATTCCCCTTCACATGTTGAGGAAGGAAAGTGGACTTTTCTTTAAGGTCTGTATGTATAAAGGAGTCTTCTTCAGGTTGTTCCTTCTTTTGATTATCTTTTCTGCTAAAAAACTTTTTCAGGGCAATTTTCTTGGTAAATTTGTGAAGATCTATAAAAGTATTAAATCTATTAATATTATTAGTGGGTGCAAATTTTAATCCCTTTATAAGTACACTGATTTCTGCAGATGTCAAATTGTGTTGACTCAGGTTGCATACCCCCTGCACATCGTCTTTTTTGTTGCTTTCTTTCTCTCTTTTTTCCATGGTACTTTGGAATCTGACTTGACGTCCTCCTCGCTTTCCCCGCTTTGAGAGGTGGAACCTCTTTTTCTCCGATCTCTTCTTCTGTTGGGTAGGATATTCTGTATTGTGGTTTGTGACAGACCTGTATTGTTTAGTGTTTCGTTCTGATGTACCAGATCTAAAAAAGCCTCCAAAAACTCCTCTGTTTCTTCTATTTGTTCACAGTCTCTCTCTTTAGTTCCATGTCCTCTTTCTCCACAATGTGCATCATTGAGACGAGTCATGAGAGTTCTAGCCGATGTATTGAATATTTCTTGTTGATCCTCTCTTCCGCTGTTAAAACTGTTAATCAAAGTCTTGGTCGCGGGATATACATAATCCTTTCTTCTTCCCACTTTGCTCCCCCTCTGTTCTTGACTGTGCATCTTACGGGGAATAGTCCTAGAGTCTCCTCTTCTTCTTACCTCTTTACGACATAAAGTAGGTGGCATGTATTCCTGATCATTTATAGGGGCATCCTTAAAATTGTTATTCCAATCTTGTTTTTTCTTAAATTGGAAAGTGTTCCTGGACGATGGTCTAAGATATTCTTCCTTCCTTACCCTTTCTAAGTTCCATCTATCCATAGGTTTTCTATTACTTCTCCATGGAGTTTGTTCAGTCTTCTTCTTCACATTCCAATTCCTATCGTCACCTTTATAGTCCTCCTCATCCCGTAAAAATTTTCTTTTTTTCTGTTCTATGATGTCATTTTCCATCCTTCTAAGTTTTTCTCTGGTTAATTCTTCAAGGTTTCTAAAACCTGGCAGTTTTTCTATGGGTTTCACTTCCTGCTTATATTAATAATATCTTGCTCCAGACTCTTTATAGAGAGCTCTCTTTCTTCAATTATTAGTTTCATAAGTCTGAAGGAGCAGGCATCTAGGGTGTCATTCCATTGTTTCGCAAACTCCTAATTTCTTGATAAAAAAGAGACTTTTTTAACGATCCTCAATCCCCTTGGGATCATACCTTTTTCAATATATTTCGTTAAGGTGGTACTCTCCCACCATTATCTGATTTCAGTACTCTCTAATTTTTCAAGCTTGGTGTACAAAGCACAAAAAGTTTAGAAACCGAAAAATTCCAATTGTTTAAGACGTTCTTCTCGACTGTATGCCATTAGGACAAATGTGATACTGCTGAAATGGTACAGGACTATGTGATGTCTTTGGATCCTTTGTGGAAGAAACTAGGCGTTTAAGACTATCAGATACCATAAGGCTATATAGAACCTTCAGATACGCCCTATTAGGAACAAGTGATGATATCTTTTCCTAGCTGGGCGGAAGGAACTGAGCAGCCATTGTGAATTCTGGCTTGCCCTTATTGCAAGTGAGAACGGACTCTCCGCCCTGTTGGGCGGAAATGGCATCCTTTACTCGAGGGAAGGAAGTGATGCAATCATCCCGCTGACCGAAAGTGATGTCTCTATTCCGCCGGGCGGATATGACGTCTGAACCCAGCTGGGCGGAAGTGAATGGAGCGACGCCGAGGCGGGACCACGTGTATATGATATGACGTCTGAACCCAGCCGGGCGGAAGTGAATGGAGCGATGCTGAGGTGGGACCACATGTACAGGGTATGACGTCTGAACCCAGCCGGGCGGAAGTGAATGGAGCGACGCCGAGGTGGGACCACATGCATAAGATTTGGATACCTAGGAGGTATATAAAAAGGTAAGAGTGCTATCCACACCACATCCTGAGGAAGCCTATCTATTAGGTGAAACGCGTAGATGACAGTGGAGGGGAACCTGTTGGACGTCTGCAGAACGTGAGGTACCTGAAGTTTGCTGGCAAACTATTCTTACTGACTGGACTTTATACACCATCCTCTACCAGGATTTATTCTGGATCAAGTGAGACTGTTTTTATGACCAGCTGTGTTTATGATTGATTGATTTTTCTGGATTTAAGTCGGGATAAATATCCTATCAATATACTTTTTGAATTTACCCAGATACATATCTAGCCACAAGGAGACAGAGTAAAATGCCCATGGGCGTGTCTGCCCCTTTTTATTCATTAGCAGATCTCATTGAGGTTCTGCATTGTATGTTTTATGTTATATGTTTTATGTTGTGAGTGTGTATGTGTTTTACTTATACCAGTATTACCTGTTTTATTTACATATCTATTATGATATAAATAAATTTATGTCTATTTAGCATATATTGCTTGGTGTTATTTATAATATATGGACTACACAGGAAGCGCTAGAGGTTATTTGTTTTTATTTTGTGTAGCTATATTAGGGAAGGTGAGCCCCTATTTTTCCTTATAAGCAGCATCCTGTTTTGAGATATTTGTGCTACCTTCAGACCCTTTTCTTTTAATCTGTTCATATATTGGGGTTACCTTCTCCACCTCCTATGTAACCTGTACACTGTTCCTAGAGAAAAACATAGTTTAATTCCCTATTTTTCATTTAAAATATAAAAAAGTTCAAGAGATTAAAAAAAAGTCTAATGTTGCGTAGACTGTTTCTGAGGGGTCTATTCATCATCACTTAATTTATTCAAAAGCAGGTGAAAATTAAAATTTTCACATACTTTTATATATATTATGTGTCAGGGCCATTCATCAAGTTCCAAAAAAAGCATTTTTTTTGTAACTTGGTATTGTTACTGGACGCCATCCTTAGATTGTGTACAGCCCCTGACATTCTTCACAATCTGCCATTTACACAGCAGCCTGTGAAGATTTACACAGCAGCCCCTGTATCTGCAGAGCTCCAGGGCACCGTAGCCCTGTGCACTGCCTCCTGCTCCAACTCACCTGCTCCCATCCAGGCTTCACGGCGCAGTTCTGGGTGGAGGAGACAGGTGAGTGGAAATGGGGGTAGGATGCGGTGGATGGGACAACACTGGGAAGGGGGGGGAACAGAGCAGACAGAAGCAGGGGGAGGATAGAGGACACGGAAAGGGGACAGAGCGGGCACCATTTCGGGGAAAGTATATGGGGGATGGGAGACAGCAACAGGGGGAGAAGAGAGGACACAGAGGGGAGGGAGTTATACGCAGCAGTGGGGTTAGCGGGGGGGGCACAGACGGGGGCTGCAACTGTGGGCAGCGGTGGCACAGACACCGGTGGGGAAATACATAGGAACACTGCAGGTGTAGTGGTAAAAGTATCACTTTTCCAAAAAGCTGACTCTGCAAAAAGAGCAGCTTTTCGGAAGTGTTAATGAGGCATGATGGATGGCTCCGAACAGTTTTTTTAAACTCTCAGCAATTATGTAATTATTATGTGATGATGAATAGACCCCTAATGCTGGGCAAATATTTCACACAATGTGATCGTCAGTTCAGCAACTCATGTTTCCTTTCTATAAATTATATAATTGTCCAAAAATATATTAGTAAATGTCTGTCTAGTTTAGGACTGTAACTAGCGTATCTGTGCATGTACGAGGGCTGATTGAAAAGTAATGAGACTGCCTCTGTTTTTCTGTCCCATAGGTAGACGTGGCAACGCTATGCTGGTTATTGTGATGCTCATACATCGATGTGTCTGAACCTGCGGTTGGACTGCCGTAGTCTTCTTTGTTTGGTCACAGCGAGTGGAAGATCTTCGTACGTTTCATCATGGCGGATGAGGAAGACGTGTCTGTGAGATTACGTCAGAGATGTGTGATTGAATTGTGTGTTAAACTTGGAAAAAGCGGAAATGAAACTCATGAAATGTTACGGCAAGCATACGGTGGAGAAACAATTAGCCGTGCTGCAGTATTTCGGTGGTGGAAGCACTTCAAAGAGTGTAATACGTGAGTTACTGACGAAACGCGTTCTGGGAGACCATCCACCACGGTTACAGATGTCAACATTGCCAAAGCTGCGGAGATTTTGCAAAATGACAGAAGGTTAATTTTTCGCAAACGTTCGACTTCACTTGGCATCTCACTCGAACGGGTTCAGCATATTGTGACAAAGGAACTTAAAATGCATCGCGTGTGTGCCAGGTGGGTACCCAGAAATCTCACAGAAGAGCAAATGTAACGATGAGTTGAATTTTACAAGAACACTGTTCGAATGTCGGAGAGGATCCTCGATTTCCTGACATTGATTGTGACGTGTGACAAATCGTGATTATGAAACAACAGTCCAGTGTATGGAAACTCGCGAATTCATCGCCACCCAAAAAATTCTGTGTGATTCCTTCAGCGTGTAAAGTCATGCTTCTGCTGTTTTTTGATGCGCATGAATGCTTTCGGAGCAGCTATCTCACACCGGAGCAATTATGAATTGCTTTGGTGATAAGTATCCCCTGCTGCGATGTGGATACTTAATAATCCCCCGTGGCAAGGTGGATACTTAATCATCGGGGGCCATACGAATGGAATGTGATTGACCTGATTTATTAATGGCTGTTACTTATTCTACATTTTGGGACTGATTCGCAAATTAGCCACTATAGGTCAGAATAGGTCAGTGGTTCTCAAACTCGGTCCTCAGGACCCCACACAGTTTATGTTTTGCAGGTCACCCTGCAGCTGCACAGGTGTACTCATTACTCACTGACACATTTTAAAAGATCCACAGGTGAAGCTAACTATTTCAATTGTGATTCTGTCAGGAGACATGCAAAACATGCACTGTTTGGGGTCCTGAGGACCGAGTTTGAGAACCTGTGGAATAGGTGAATACAGCATATAAGAGATTTCCATGCCTCTGATCGTGCTAAAGCAAACTTGTAACAAGTGTTCAGATCTAAAAAAAAAATACTGTGTGAGAGGTTATTAGAGCTACAATTTTTATATTGTAATCCAATAAAGTGAATATTTATTTTTATAGTGTCCTGTCTGCTCACAGCGATGACATTTTCCTGCTGCGCTAGCAGGACTGGAACATCATACTGCATAAACTGTTAAAAGTCATGTAAATTCACATACTTATTGTGACAGCTACTGTACTTATGTGCTTCTAGGAGATGGAGTTCATTTACCAGCGTCCGGAATGCCGGACATTGGAATCCCGCTGCTAGAAGACCGACTCTGAACTAAAGATAGGCGTCTAAATACTGATGCCTATCTTTAGCCAGACGCCGAAATCTTGATGCCCGGCATCCTGAACGAAGGTAAGCGTGGACTGTTAGCCGCGGGAGAAGAGCGTTAGTTTTAGGCACCCCTTGGGAGTCTTAGGGTTAGGCACCCACCCCCGGGGAGGGTTAGGGATAGGCTAGGGAATGGGGGGTTAGGCGCCACTGAGGGGTGGTTAGAGTTAGGCACCCCCCCGGGAGTGGTATATTTACAGTGCAGGAAGGGGGGGTTAGGGTTAGGCATCACCGGGGGGAGGTTAGAGTTAGGCACCCCCTGGTAGGGGTATATTTAGGGTGCGGGAAGGGGGGGGTTAGGGTTAGGCACCAGAGGGGGGAGATTACGGTTAGGCACCACTAAGGGAGGGTTAGGGGAAGGAGAGGGGAGGGTTAGGGTACTTACCAGCCCCAGTCGGGATCATGACGGTTCGGCCTTCCTGTGTCGGTATTTAGTCATCCGGCAATACATCCGGTGGCATTACATACCGATTCCGTTTCTAGAGCTATTATTATTATTATTATTATTATTATTATTAGGTATTGTTAAAATCTGCCTCAAACAAATTGTGTTTTACTTTCTGAATAATAAATATTGCTCTTTAACTCATTTCCCTCTGAAGTCAAAAGTCTTCACTTCTTATCAATCACATGCTAATGTCATTTCCTCATTCTTTGCTTTAGATTATATTATTCTTTCAAACACTGTTTTGTGCAAATTCCAGTTATTTCCCCCCAAGGTACCTGTTTTCAATTAACATAATCATCATCGTCATTTAATAGTATTCAAAAAGCACTGAAAAGTTACTGTAAAATAATATGTTTATCTATAAGATACAGACAATTATTGTTTCTTTCTTTGTTTTTTTACCATGCTTTTAGTATGTACCATTATGTTATATTACAGACATTTTCATGCAGATCATATAGTGGACAATAGTAGCAGTTCTATAATGAAAAATGCATTGTTATACATTTCATTTAAAATGATTAGATATGTATTAATAGCATTTGTGTTTTAGTTACTCATTGCTTTCTATAAATCGTTCTGACTAAAATGGTCATTGAGCAAACTGCAGCCTACAAGGGGGCTGATACTGAGTCAGACGCTGCAACCGCGCGAGTGTCTTTTGCCGTAGTCACGTCTGTAGTCACGTCTGCTGCTGTATGCTAGTGTCAGCTTTTCCTCTGGTGAGATGAAGGACCTCATTCAGAGTCGGTCGAAGCGGCCGCACAGTCGTACGGGAAAAGGGTCTGGATATGCAAATGATTCCCTCGCAAGCTGCGTCCCTAAGTTCGGATCGGTTACTGGCCGACCAAGGGGAGGAAGCGGTCGGATGACAAAAACTACGCCCCCTTCTCGTACGCATTACACGTCATCTCCTGGCATATAAGGATTAATCGCGAGCATCGGTAACCATCGGAACTGGTCGTAGAGCTTAAGGTTGACCATACCCTCTCTTAAGCTCTACGATCAGGTCCATGTAAAAACCTCCCATGTCACGTGTGCCATGACACTACTTGGCTAATCATGCACTCCCATAAACCGTATGCACTCCCATAAAACGCCGTTCGCATAATTAGGCACGCCTGCGTTCGGATCTCCACTCCCCGGTTTTCAAGCACCTTCCCCTGTTACCACCCACAAACGCCTCAATCTGTCACTCAAACTACCGACCTGGCTGTGTTCAAGGAGAGAGACATTTCTGATCGTAGCGGCTAGTTTGCGCATGTGCATTGCGAACTTTACGCATGCACAGTTTAGCGAACATCAGAGGCGTACGACCGTGCGGCCGCTTCGACCGACTCTGAATGAGGTCCGAAGTCCCAACCAATCAGATACTAACTGTCATTTTTCAAACACAGCCTGTGACACGGCAGTTAGGAGCTGATTGCTTGGGACTTTATCTCTGTTCACTTTATCTCCATCCAAGGCTTAATAAATAGACCCCTAAGAGTATGAGGGGCCCATTTATCAAAGTGTATTTGAGGTAAAATCCCCGAAAATACCAGTTTTCAGGGGTTTACCTCAATACTAAGTATCCCCCATATGTTTTAAGGAGGGACCACAGCAGATCTCTCCGAAACCTGCTGCTATCCCTCCATGGGTTTCCGCTGGCAGCTGCATCCCCCATGGGTTTCTATGGGGAATGCAATGCTGCCAAATTTACCAATATCCGAAATGCGATGCATTCCAGAGACTGGCCCCCGCAGCTAACGCTATCTGAAGATGACATTAGCTGCTGTACCCTGGGCTACACCACGCACTATTAGCCAGTGGAGGGATCCGCTGGAACCCTCCCCGGCTATGGTGGATGTGCATGTGCAGTCCACGGGACTGCACATGCACAGCACCCCCTGCACTGGCCAGCTTTATGAGCCCGTGTCCCTGCATTTTCCTGATGATACATCTGGCCGATAGGATTGCTTTTTGCAATGCGATCATGGGCGTTACTGGCATGCCCTGATCTCATTGCAAAAGCGATCATTGATAAATGGGCCCTTGAGTCTGAAACCACTCCTGGGTCTGAATAGCCACCTCCCAGTCACCACCCAGGAATGCCCAGTACAATCCAGAGTCTGTACGGCTCAACTGGTCCCACAACTGCACAGTCACAAAATACTGCCAACTTACGTGAGCATCGGCAATACATACGTCTCAGAATTAGCCCCAAATTGTCATATGTAATGATAGAGTGAATTGTAATAATGCACACAAATGTTCAGATGCTGGATCTATAAAAAATCTATTCAAGGGGATCGAATTTTACCATTAATAAAAACAGACATATGGGTTCTTCACATCGGATGTTCCGGCTCTGTGTATCCATGTTCCTTGTATGGATGCTCTTTTAGTTGCTTTTGAGTTAAAAGCTATTTGTGTGGTGACAATGGGATCTTAAACAGGCAACATGAATTCCTTCTAGATTCTATCAATGATCTTTTAACTGGGGTTGGTGAGTTAAAATATGGGGTTGGCCATGGGCACTAGATGCATCCCAAACTTTCCAAACTTGTATATAGTCAGCTGGATATTTTTAGGGTGATGTCTCATTCAGTGCAAACAAGGTACTCTATGATACTATGGACCAGGTTCAGAGAAGGACTCGGTCACGATATTTTTATTTGCGCAGTTGTGCGATGTTTGTCATTGCATATGAGCAAAAAGTATTACAAATCCTTACTGCATATGTGCAAACCAATGTGTACAAAATTGCTAACACTTGAGAAGGGGTTTGCGATCCCTGGGCATATCTGTGAAGATTGAGAGGTGACCTATATTGGTTGCAAAAAGGGGCCATTTCATGGGCGTGTTATGGGAGTGTCACGGGCGTCTCTGCATTCCCATTCACACATCCAATGCTTCAGAGGTCATCTTTAGTTGGATTAGAGGGGAGTAGACAGAGTTGAATCCTTGGCTACCACAAATGGTGCAATCAATGTTGTGTCGATGTTGGAGTGTTTACAAAATCCATCGCATATGCACAGACCATGGAGCCTGACAGTGGGTGTTTCACCGCTCATACACTCCATCACACAGTGGAGCACAAAGGGAAGCCTGAGATTAGCCTTTGCATATTCCCACAACCACTATTGCGAGAGTTTACCAACCATCTTTAAATCAGGCCCTATATTACATTGATGATTTACTTAGTATTTGATAGGGGAATCAAAGTTGAATTCGTAATGTTGCCACGTATTTAAATACAGATTGTTAATTTGAAGATTACGCACACTTTCAGTCTTATTTTGTCAATTTCTTGGATATGCCTATAGATTTGGGTATTGAATCCATTACATCAGGACTTTTGAAATATGTGGATATCTTTTGACAATGGTGTTGAAACTTCCATCGTACCTACAAGATTCCATGCAAGTCATCAATCTCAGTACTATAAAATGGGAGAATGATTTTATCTTTTGTACTGTAGGTGTTGCATCTCTATACACCTGTATCAGACATAAAAAAGGGAGTCTATAAGATTTTACATGGATCAAAATTGTCTTCTAAAACCAGAGCAAACTTCTTTTACCCTGGGCAGTATTTTATTTATTTTATAACATATTTATTTACATAATGAGTTCTACATCCATATACAAGGAACTACAATGGGACCGAGTTTGCACACAGTTACGCAAATCTAGTCATGGAGTACTGGGAGCATGAAGAGATATGGAATGACAATCCATATTCAGCTAACCTGGTACTCTGGTACTGGTATATAGTGTCGAAACTAGATTATTGGCTGAGACAAGATCAGTTTAAAATTGAATCGCAGTGACACCATTTCGCGAAATGGCCACCTAAGCACCATTTTAGATAAACTCACACTTTAGTACATGTGGCGATAATACTATTAGCATCATGCGAATGCATCTGTGACCATCGCCATAAGTTACGGCGATTCACCAAAAACCTATTTCATGACTTTACGTATTATAAAGGCTATATTTCAGAAATGGCTTTACAGTATGTCAAAATTGGATTGCATTAGCTGAATAGAGCAAATGGCCACGTGACAACTAGCTTGTGTAGATAAGCTTCCTGGATAGTGTCTGCTCTCACTCCGGGTGGCCCGGCTAGAATACACACCTTACATTAGCAAGCTTCCTGCAATGAAATAACTTCAAAGACTAGAGTGTTATCTTAGGTTTGTGTCATGTAGCTGGGCTATTTGCATTCACACAAGAGTCTGGGAGAATAAAGGGTTTTTCTTTTGAGCTTGGGAAAGGTGGGGGACTGCTGAGAGAGGAGGGCATGCGGAACTATCAGGCTCAGCATTTCACACTGCTAGATGTTCACTTAGTAAGCGAGATTTAAGTGCACCATTCCTCATACACACATTAATACGCACAATTGCACTGGTAACTAATCGCATATTAGCGAATGCATAAAATCCTGTATGAAAACGCTGGTTGTTAGCTTCATCTGCCCCAAGTTAACTAGCGTCTTTACATCACACCCCGCATACTCACACATTACATATCCACATAAAAGGTTTAATAAGCTTTAAAGTATAAGATTTAAGTTGGTTCAGTTAGTATAAGTGCTGTGAAATAAAGATATTTGATAACTAAGGTTTTATACATGCTAAGAAAGCCGTGTTTGGGTTCGTACTGATGCATACTCTTTCAACAGAATTCCGGTATTATGAGTGTGGAGATCACATCATGCATTCTCAACTTATGGTCCGCAGAGACTTCAAGCAACAAAATGTATATTATATGAACAACTGTTAGGATGATTGCATGGGGGCGGGAGGGCAGAGACCCCCAGTTGTTGGAGGCGGGGTTGAATCTATTTGAACCAGCCTGTTAAACGCTCTGTAACAGATGCTTCCCCCATGGGAACCAATGGCATAAGCAAGAAACTTCTCTATTGTCCTGTCTATTCTGGGGGGGTATAAACATGTGTGCTCAAACACTGGGTCTTTAGTCTTCTTGCTGAATGACGGAGGTTTTCTTTCTGAATGCCGGGATCTGGTCCAGAGCGCATGCGTATGTATACTGTACTTGTGGTCTGTATAATTCCTTTGCGTCTAATTGTGTATGGATCAATAGCGTGTAACTGACTGTACTTTTTACTTGAATAATACTTTGTGCTTCGGAACCACAAGTTCCAAGTCTGGAGTCTTTTGTTTACTGTATGACTGTGTACGCAAATTGGCGTCATCCTTAGAGGTTTATAGGTAGGATTTTAGAAGGTACAGGCAGGGGTATATAGAGGTTCATTTCAATATCGTCGAATAGACTAAATCATTTTTATCTGGAAAGGAGAGGAGGATATTTTAATATCATTTTTAGATTACTTCAATTACAACTACCTGAACCTGAAAATTGAATCTACCACTAACAACTTGACTTGTAAATATACCATGCAAACAGGATATCTAGACTGAAGCTTACTGTAAAACTGTTGACTCAAACAACTATTTGATGCCGACAAGATGCCTAAACACCCAATGAGTAAAGAATATCCCAAAAGGCCAGTTTAGATGCATCAGGAAAAACTGCACCGATCCTATGATTTTTAAAGATCTAGGAAGACTTACTAGATTTACCAGCTACAGACACTGGACCTGCTTCAGATATGTATGTAAACCCGATGTATGTGTACATCTCCAATTGTTGGGGACCTGACCCGCTTTATTTTTACACCACAAATTAGATCTGTATTTGGATACACCCCTCTGCACATTTTACATCTGCCCCACCTGCAGTGCAGTATGGTTTTACCAAGATGCACAGTTACTTGCTCTATCTTACTCTATTTCCAACTCTGAATCAGGCCTCTATCCCTGCTCCTCTGGTTGAATAAAGAGGAAGTACAACTACTGAGGAATTATTAGCCTATTTAAGAACTTCAGATAAGTGTAATTTCTGTAATTGAGTACTCACAGCAAGGATCGTCATCTAAAGGGTTATAAAGTCCATTGCCGCCCTCTTTGCATTTGTTTGTATGTATGTGTATATATATATATATATATATATATATATATATATACAATTGTGTCCAAAATTGCGGACACTGTTTGAAATGTGAATGTTTTTCAACTTCGAATGCTTATAAAAACTGTTACACTTCATGCAGTGCAATGATTCATATATCAAATTAAAGGAAATTTAATGCTGAATTCAACACAATAAACCGAGGTCAAATATTTGCATTACAACGGAAGTTATGCAGTGAAAACAACACTTAGGGTGAAAATCCCTGTGTACTTATGATGTTACTGTCCTATCAGTATTTCGTTGGGTATTCTTTATTTTTCAAGACAGCAGCACAGCGACGTGGCATTGAGCCAACCAGTGTTTGGAGCTCTTCTTTCTTTATTATGTGGTGCCATAGCCTCAATTAATAGTCTTTTATTAGACGGACGCCTCAGATGTACCAGTTTTTTCAAACGGAACCACAAATGTTCTGTGGGGTTCAGGTCTGGGCTGTTTCCTGGCCATCTCGATATCTTAGTTTCGTCACTCCATATCACTTGTTTCCACTGACCTTCTGTCCATGCAATGTGTTCTTTTGCCAACTGTATTAGTTTCTGCCGCTGCTTTTTATTCAGAAATGGCTTTTTTCGGGGAATCCTACCTTTTAGCCCAACCTCTGTTAGTCTTCTCCGTACCGTTCTTGCACTGACAAAAACACCAGTTGCACTCAGGACCTGATTCTGAGCCGGAGGCTATTTGCGGACGCTCGTTCAGAAAAAGGTGCTGGCTATTTAAATTAAGCGCTTGCTCTTTGCGGTCTGTTGACGCCTCTATGTCTGAACGAGCGAACAAAACATGCGCTCACTATTTAGGAAAAAACGCCCCCTGGCCGCTCGCATCCTACGTCATCTCCGCTATTTATTTGATTAATCGAGTACATCGAAAGGCGTTTGAACTGCTCGCAGTGCTTGTGGTTGGAATTTCCTACCGCAATCATGCGAGCAGTTCAGGCTAAAATACAACCAAGTGACGTGGTCAATGACGCTGCTTTGTTAATTATGCACTCCAATTAAACGCCCGTTTTGACCGTTTGGCACGCCTGCGTTCGGATCTCCACTCCCCATTTTCAAGCACCTTCCCCTGTTACCACCCACAAACTCCTTATTCTGTCACTCAAATTAGCAGGCATTCACTATTTTGCGAGCACACGATTTTCGACCGCACTGACTGGTTCGCGCATGCGTACTAAAACCCATATGCATGCGCAGATGTGCGAACATCTCTCGGAGCGAACGAGCGGCCGCTTACGAGCGGCTCTGAATCAGGCCCTCAGTTCACTGCTAATGGCCGCAGATGACATCCATCTGTCCCTGACGCAAATTAGTTTTATTCTCCTATCATCAACAGCTGTTGTGCACTTTTTCCAGCCTTTTCCTTCTTTGTTTTGTATAGATTGTGTTTCCTGATGGCGTAAACAAAACTTTCGTACTCCTGATGTTGTCACATTCCCACCAACTTCTCTCGCAATTGCTGCATACGAAAGACTATTTTCACATAACACCATTGGATCTCTACCTGGGTGACCAGTCATCACTTTGCCTGGACGACATTGTTGTATTTATTTTTTACACCGTCAATAGCACTAACAATACACACAAACAACCAACCGTAATTGCACTTCAGTAACCAAATTTATTCTGCAAAATGAAACAGCCAAACTGACCTTTCCCACGTTTGCACCTGCTCATAAACGACAGCTGATTGGTCCTCAGAATGACGATTCCGATTGGCTGGTGGAAGCTGTCACTACAATCCGCTTCTTGAATCTCACGCATCTGTGCTTCTTTGTATGACTGAAAGTAGCATAACTTCCCTTGTAATGCAAATATTTGACCTCTGTTCATTGTGTTGAATTCAGCATTACATTTCCTTTAATTTGATATATGAATCATTGCACTGCGTGAGGTGAAACTGTTTTTATAAGCATTCAAAGTTGAAAAATATTCAAATTTCAAAATGTGTCCGCAATTTTGGCCACCAGTGTATGTGTGTGTGTATATTATATATATATATATATATATATATATATATACTCCAGACAGACAGGTACTCGGTGAAGCAGTATCTTTTTAATGGCACCTTAGCATACGTGAGCATAGGCCTGGAGGGATGTAGTTACTGCTGGATGGTCAAGGACCACTCTGTCACTCTGGGGTTAACTTCTTTGTTGAGGTGCATCCACCTCAGAGGTGCGTCATCCGTGACCAAGACAAATTCTCTTCCCAGGAGATAATACTTCAGGGCTTTTACTGCCCACTTTATCGCCAAGCATTCTAGCTCCACTATGGCATATCTTGTCTCTCGTAGTAACAGCTTTCTACTTAAGTAGAGGATCGGCTTTTCTTCGCCCACAATGGACTGTGGCAACACAGCTCCTAAGCCTGTCATGGAGGCATCGGTTTGCAGGACAAAGGGTTTCCAGAAATCCGGTGCCTGTAGAACCAGTTTGGAACAGAAGGCCATCCTCATATCTTCCCAGGCTGCTTCAGTTGTTTTGGCCCAGAGAATTCATTCTGGTTGAGCCTTCTAAAAGGTCTCAATCAAGGGTAAAGCTCTGGCCGCAAAATTTTGAATTAAATGACGGTAATAGCCTAGCAGCCCAAGGAAAGTTCTCATCTGTTTCTTGGTGGAGGGTCTTGGCCAGGACTGAATCGCCTCCACTTTCCGCAGTTGGGGTTTCACTTTTCCATTGCCAATCACATACCCATGGTAATTGGGCTCTGAAAGTCCGATGGTACACTTGGCTGGATTAGCCGTAAACCCGTGCTGTTGTAAACTGTTTAGCACTTCTTGGACTTTGGGCAAGTGTCCTTCCCAACTTTCTGTATAGATGACAATGTCGTCTGGATAGGCTATAGCATACCCCTGGTGTGGCCTCAACAGGCGATCCATGGCACACTGAAATGTCGCTGGTGCCCCATGAAGGCCAAAAGGGAGCATTCTATATTGAAATAGGCCAACAGGGGTCGAGAAGGCACTCTTCTCCTTGGCGGTCTCACTTAGGGGAATTTGCCAATATCCCTTTGTTAGGTCCAGGGTCGTAAGATACCGGCTACTCTGCAAATTTTCTACTAATTTGTCCACCTGTGGTAGCGGGTATGCGTCAGATCTGGAGAACTGATTCAGCCACCTAAAGTCGTTGCAAAAACATGTGGCTCCTGATGGCTTGGGGACCAACACAAGAGGACTTGACCAGTTACTTAGGACTCCACAATGACCCCAAGTTGGAGCATCTCTTTCACCTCTTGCTGGACTGCTTGCAGCCGTGCTTCAGGTATGAGATACGGTCACTGCTTTACAACCACTCCTTCAGGGGTATTTATCTCGTGCTCTACTATGGCAGTGTGTCCTGGCAGGGAAGAAAACACATCCTGATTATTGCAAACTAAGGCTATCGCTTCTTTACACTGTTTTGCTGACAAGGTGTCCGCCAGCGGAACTTCTGTAGGACCAGGCAAACTAGAGCGGCCCCTAGGAACCTGAGGGGTGGCGGTTTCCAGCACATCCATTGGCTCTGTTTATCTGGGACAGTCCCGTCTTATATGACCTGGCTCTCTGCACTCATAGCAAATTGCCCTGGCATTTCCATTGGCGTTTCCTTGAGGAGGGGTGACAGTCGCGGTCACAGGCCAATGCAGTGCCATCTTAACGTGTCGCCCATTCCCTGGTCTCTTTTCTGGCATTTTAGTCATATTTCCTGTGGTCTCATACCACTCCAATACTGCAATTAATTCCTCTAAATTTTGAGGATCAGCGTGTATGACCCAGCGCTGCATATTCTGCCCTAGGGTTCTTATACACTGGTCAACAACCACCATCTCTACAATCTATGCAGCAGTGTGGTCTTCTTGCTAGAGCTAACTCCGCCCCTGTCTGGCAAGTTCTGCACCTTGCTTTTGAATAAGGACCCCTGGTAGTAGGGCCTATTCGTGGAAGCTCTGAGCTTTCCCAGAAGGAGTGAGACCTGACCTGGCCAGAATGGCACTTTTGACTAGGTCATATTTCTCTGCATCAGCAGAGGACAAATTAGCATAGGCTTTCTGAGCCTCACCAGTGAGATACGGGGCAAGTCTATCAGCCCAAGTATCTGCTGGCCACTTTAAGCGCTGTGCAACCCTCACAAATATTAACAAATACGCCTCTGGGTCATTTGAGTCAGACATTTTCTTTAGATGCTCAGCACCTGTTGTGCCCATTGACTGGGTCACTAGTTGTAACATTTGCTCCTCTGTGTTTTGATGGGAGGCCAACAAATTTACTATAGTACGAAAAACTTCCTCCATTTTTATAGTGGGAGGTGTATGTACAAGTGTAGGTGCTTTTAGATAACAAGCCAGTTTACACAGATAAATATCTATTTCAGCAAAGCAATTGTAATTCACGTTTAACACAGAAAAAAGAAAACTGCTTTTTTTTTCTTCAGCAATCCAAGGGTTAAACAGGACACAGCAAAAAAAAAAACTTTTCTTTTCTTTTTCAGCACTGCAGTATGTGTGCTTTGCTCTGCTCAGTCAACAGGTGAAGTTAGTTACACAGCTTGAACACTAGCTGGTGAACACACTAATCAACATTTTGATATGTCTTACCTTTTTTTTTTACTTAGGTGCTAAGTAACTTTTTTTCAGTACACGCACAAACAACTTTTCTTTCAGTGCACAGCAAGTTACACAATGTCCTTAATATAACTTCGTTTTTTCTGGTTCGCCAAACTTTCGTATAACAAATGTTTTGCATGGTCAGACCCTTTGTCGTCTAGCAATTGCGCTGCCTCACAGTAGTGCAGAGTCCCCATATAGGCCACCATACGTAACACGGGGTATAGAAATTAGGACTCCAGACAGACAGGTGCCCTGTAATCCCAATATAATTTCAAGAAGAACAAAAATCTTAAAAATATAATTTCACCAAGTTTCTTTAAACCATCAAAATATTGGTTAAAACCACAGACACACGGATGTTATAGGTGTAACAAAACAAACTGCATCACCTGTGGATACATTATCATACCTCCCAACATGACCCTCTCCAGGAGGGACACAATGCTCTGTTCCTAGACTTCATGAGGTACACAACAAAAATCCCAAATGCTTACCTATAACAGGGTTAGAACATTTATTTATTTATTACCAGTATATAGCACACACATATTCCACAGCGCTGTACAGAGAATATCTTACTATTCACATCTGTCCCTGCCCCAGCGGAGCTTACAATCTATATTCCCTATCACATGCTCACAAACATACACACTATGGTCAATTTTTTTTTTTGTAGGGAGCCAATTAACCTACCAGTATATTTTTGGAATGTGGGAGGAAACCGGAGCACCCGGAGAAAACCCACGCAAGCACAGGGAGAATATACAAACTCCACACATTTAGGGCCGTAGTGGGAATCGAACCACTGACCTCAGTGCTGTGAGGCAGTAACACTAACCATTACACAGTCTGTGCTGCCCTGTGAGGGATACAGCAAGAGGGGGTGATCGGTGTAGTATCCTGTTTCGACAGGAGGTCGCATGGATCTACCAACTCAACAGTATGGTACCCGATGGGTTAAATGAGACCTTGGACCTCAATAATGTCATATGAAATATAGCATTGGTTTTTGGTGGGATGGGGCGCCTCTATAGCACAGTTCCCTGTGCCTCTGGTTGCCTACCCACCCATAACCATTTCACTTATTGCAACCTCACTCACTCTATCCACCTTTCCTGGGATCCTCCTCTTTTTTAAATCTTTATCTTAATCCAAATTATTTTTATATTTTTTCTTATTTCTATTTTATATTTTATTTTTATCTATATTTCTGTTTTTTATTTATTATGATTATTATTTATTATCTTTTGTTTTTATTTATAAGATTATGGCCCTGATTCAGAGCCGGACGCTCTGACCAGAGCGCTCGCTCTGAATCAGGGCCCTCCTCCATTAATATGGAGCGTCCTCCTGGACGCTCGTATAGCTGTGGGTCACCACCCACAGCATATACGAGCGTGCAAAAAGATGGTCGCGATGGTCTTGACCATCGCGACCATCGGACTTGCGAGGGAAACCCTGCAGTCGGGTTTCCCAGCCACAAGGCCAGGAGTGATTTTGGCTCTATCAGAGCCAAAATCACTCCCACTGACATGGGGCCGGCTTCAGACGGTAGGCGTTCCCATGGGAACGCCTCCGTCTGGCAGGCACGCCCCCGGCATGCCCACCAAAGGGGGCGTGCTGTCAATCAACATCGACAGCACGCCCCCTTTGGTGCGAGACCCGGAGCGATGGAAAGTCCTTCGCTCGCCGGGTCTCGCGCATGCACACGACGGAGCTCCCTCCGTCATGCGCATGCGCAGTGGGGACCATCGACCCACTTGCGACCCCCTATATACACAAAATGACAATTAAAAACACAAACAATTAACATATATTGATCATAAGTGACACGAATGGGGTGATCAAACATAATGTAATCAGAACTATTAGAATTTGTAATAACTGGTTCAAGAGTAAACAGGGTTAATAATGTTGAATATCTGGATCTACTAACTAAGCTGCAAGGGTTACAGATCAAATTATATGAACACCTGTGCAAAAGCAACACATCAACTTCCAATGAAGGAATGCTCTAAATGGTATGTTTGGTTGGGTATGCAGTCGGGAAGCCGACGGGCCTAAGCCCGACGCCCGGCATCCCGATCGAAGGGACGCCGAGCGCCGATAGCCGCGGGGGGGTTGAGGGTTAGGTTTAGGGTTCCCGGGGGGGAACTTAGGGTTAGGCATCCCCCGGGAGGTTAGGTTTAGGCTAGGGGAAGGGGGGTTAGCGTTAGGCACCCCCGGGGGGGACTTAGGGTTAGGCACCCCCTTGGGGGACTTAGGTTTAGGCGGCGGGGAAGGGGGGGTTAGGGTTAGGCACTGGGGGGGGAAGGTTAGGGATAGGCACCCCTAAGGGAGGGTTACGGTTAGGGGGTAGAAATAGGTTAGTCAATACTTACCTTAGGACAATCGGGATTTCCTCCTCTGTCGGGATTCCAACCGCTGGGCATCGGTACGGCAGTAAATCATATCGATTCCGTTTGGTTGGTTTGACATTCAGTTACATATATACATATATGCGTATCTTGGTATATATTAGAAGACTTACCTTGTGAAAATAGGTTTATATCAAATAGCTAATGCAGAACGCACAGGTTTCACTCCAGCCTCCCATGGAGTGAGCTGATCCCACCAGAATGTGGGCAATTCAGGTGAGAGACAACTCCTCTCACCACAATAAATACATATATATATATATATATATATATATATATTATTATATATATATATATATATATATGCACTTTAGCAATCTAGTGGTTCCCATCTTTGAAGTCAATGGTGGGAACCGCTCATTGGCTGAGAGTCGAAGAGGCTCGCCTCTCTCAGCCAAAGAACGTTCAGCCCAAACATTTCTATGGAAAATGCAGCGACTGACCATCATTTGCGTAGTACTGTCCTTAGAAGAAGGTACTGTCCGTGGCAGGGGCGTATCTATAATGGGTGCAGGGTGTGCGAGGCACACGGGCCCCTGGGTCCAGGGGGGCCCTGCACCGCATACCCTGCACCCATAATATACTTACTACTCCGGAGTCCCACGTCAGCGCTGGGGGACCGGCGTTGTAAAAATGTCTGGAAAATGGCCGCTGTGGCCATTGTTTGTGCATGCGCAGTACAGGGAAAATGGCCACCGCTGCCACTTTCCCGGTGACCTGTGCATGCGCTATAGATTGGGCACACTCTAGTGCCCAGAGTCTATATCTTCGGCGCTGGCCCAGTACAGCTCGTAGAGCTGCCGGCTGCCAAATGGAGAGGAGGGGGCCCGTGACGGAGACTGCACACGGTGACAGGTAGTCAGCATTTGGTGGAAATAACGGGGCTAGCAACAGAAACGCAGGTGGGCACGGTCCATTTTCAAGGAGTGCCCTAGTTAGACTATGCAAACTCGTATGTAGCTGCAGAGGCCCCAGCATTTTAGGCGAGATGGACATTCTGAGACAGCAAAGGGTTGCTCAGATGTTCAATGTGCGACCAATGTTCCCAATGTTTTGTTTTTGGAAGCAAGCAGCAGATATGAGATGCCGGCGGTGGGCGCCTGTGCATAAGACATCAGCTAAGTCATTAGCATATTTTCACAAGTCCGTTGCATCCGAAATCACAGTTGCGAATGCAACAGCATTCACATCTGCATCAGACCCCAAGACCATGATATTCCAAACCTCTGTTCAAGTAGTAGATCAGCCTGCATTAATGTTGGTATCAGTGACGTGCGGTGAGGTCAATGGCTGGGGAGGCACACATGGAGATGGCAGGGCCAGATTAACAATGGGGCAGATGGAGCTACAGTTCCAGGCCTCCACATAAAAATAGGCCCATTGTCATGACAACTTGATGTTGACTGACCATCTGCTCTCCACACAGTCAGCCATAAATCACAAGTATAAAAATTGTATTTCTATTTACCTCACAAAATTAAGCATTTTTTTTCTTTTACATATTTATGGAGACATTGGGTCTGAGAGTATAAGGGTGTACACGCCCACATGGCACTGGCCACACCCACACAGCACTGGTCACACCTCCTCTCTTCTCATAATAGGCCCTTGGTCATTTTCAGCTCCAGGCCCATGTGGCCCTCAATCCAGCCCTGGGAGATGGGACTGAGTGCTGGAAGCCTGTCTCACCCCCTACTCACTATAACTTTCTCCTCACTACACTAAGCTTCAGTGTCCATTGATTTTCCTACCAGCATCCCTGTGTCTTCTCTTGCTGCTGCTGACTGAGATCTGATCACTATACACAGCAGTGCACTTCCTGGTCACATGACACATCCAAAGTGTCCATCAGAGCTCAAGGCATGCCCCCCATACCTCTATTAGCTCTCTTTCTGTGCAGCTTACTGCACGTGGTGTGGCCCCGCCCCCTGCTCTGCAAGCAGTGTCTGACTGACTGACTTACTATACAGAAGCGAGGCTGAGCTGTTGCTGCCTCATCTCATCTGCAGTCCCATAGAGCTCCACAAAGCTGGTGAGTGTTAACTACAAAAATGATTACAATAAACAAAGAAGATGTTTATAAGTTAGAAATATCTTCTTTGTATTATTCTAATAATTTTTATATCAAATCTCAGAGTATGACAGGGGAGCCCTGACTGCACGTCCCTGGTTGGTATATGGCTTGTGTACATGATTTAATATAATTTATTTACAGAAGCAAATGCAGGTCCAATAGACAAATGGTGGTCAGTCTGAATAGTCCTTTATTTAAATTCAAGATGAACAGTAGAACAGAGATTTTTAATCATGATACATATTATTGTTTACGATTGGTGAAAAGGACTAGATAATTCTGTGTATGGCGATTTCAATGAAGGATTGAAGGAGTATTCTAGCTATATTGCATGAAATCCTCTAATTTCTACAGTTCCAGTGCTGGTCATCAGGAACAATGTTACGTTGTGTCAAACATGCAACACACAGATAAATCATGGCGACAGCAGACACAACATATGTCACTTATCTCGCAATACAAGGCCGGCACTACATGGAGACTACAAGGATTCAAAGAAAGGGAAGTATTTAAAGCATGTACGTCATTTAATCATTTCACTTTTTTGAAGAAGCAGCAATCCAACAATATTGTTTAAAATGATCTTTGAACTGTATCAATTCCAAACTTTATAGGACTGTAATACTGCACTTGTTTTGTAGCCAAAGTAGTAATAACTTAAAGTCACATGGACTTATGTATTGCTTAATAAATAACGCCAAAATTGTTAATGGTATTCGAGCTCTGTCATAATTAGAACCCATTGTTACTACATATTTAAGCTGTTAGATAATCTAGATAATTTTAAAACAAATCCATTTGCCATCTCAATCACTGTCACATTATTGTGTCCATGGGGTACAATTATTAAGTGTCAGGTTTGCATTTTTGACAGCCTTTTAGTGTTTTTCCATCGAGATTACATACAGATTTACTAAAGCCCAAACCACTGCAATCCCGCTGAAAATCCAGACTTTAGAATAGAATATACAATACTGCAATATTGGAGGCTCTTGGGGTGTCTCCAGGGGCGGGATTCATCAAGTATTCGCATTTTGTATGGGATGCATCCAGCCAATCATCGCTTGCATACTGGCATTTAGTAACGCCATATGCATGATAATTTAAGCAAAGGACAGCTCTCCCGATAAGAGCTGTCCTTTGTGGTGTTGGTTTCTCTGGTTTTTGATAGACTAAGCTCTGGAAAGTTTTGCTCTTTTGGAGTTTGGTGCATACGGGAAATGCGGTCAGACTTTCAAAAACTGAATTTTCTGAGGTTTCACTGATTTTTCTGAATCAGTGCTTCCCGCCCCAGGTGAGCTGACTCTCAATTTCGAAACACATGAATATATGACTCAAAACTGAGCTAATATTTTTAAACGGTTTATTTATGATGTCAAATACAGAAATCAATAACAACATAAACATCCAGATGAGAATAAGCAGACATTATAGCATCAGGTATACATCTGGAGCATGTATTAGCAGTAATATCGAAAACGGTATAGCTAACATAAGAAAACGAGCATATACAATCTAGAAATATATTGCAAATAACTGATTAGAAATAACTACTACAAAAACAGAGAAAAAGGAAAAAAACAACAACAAATTGAGCTATTATTATGTAGTGTATAACCACCTGAGCAGAGGCGCCTTGACGTGGCTGGTGGGTTATCATATGTTTGCAAATGTGTGTAACTGACTCCTCTGCATTATATCATTATCAGGGGCGTATCTACCCATTGGCCAGGATGGCACTCGCCAGGGGCGCCGGCCGAGGTAGGGGCGCCGCCCAGCGGTGCCACACATGGCCAAGGGGTAGAATCGCATAGTAGTTCGCTGATCCGCCATGTTTTTTAATGTAATCATTGCCCGCCCAGTCAGGAATGCGTTACCTCTGCCTGACCGGGAGGACCTGCATCTTGTCCCCCCAGCTCCGCCTCCCCTGCTATTCTACCAATAGGATCAGAGCGCGGCGCTGACGTCATGACGTGGGGCCGTGCATGATCATACAGTGTGGAGAGGAGCAGTTTCCCTGCCAGCGTGCCATCTAAATAGACGGTGCACGGCGCCCGCCCGCCATCTGAGACCATCGCGGCGGAGTCATTATGGCCACTCACTCTCCCATCCACTGCCTCCCGAGCCCCGGAATGCTGGTGCGGCACTCTCCGCGACGTCGACACTGCCGCGCTATGCGCTGGGGGGGAAGAGAAGACCCGGGACATAGGGGAGCGGCCTGAACCTGGAGGTACAGCAGCAGGTGAGTCACTGGAGGGGGCGAGAGGAAGGAGAAGGGAGTCACTGGAGGGGGGAGAGGTGAGTCACTGGGGGGGAGAGGCATTATAAATTGTGGCTATGTGTAAAGGAATTACAATACTTGGCATTATGTGTAATGGCATTACAATATGGGGCATTATGTGTAAAGGCATTACAATATGGGGCATTATGTGTAAAGGGCATTACTGCATGGCATAATGTGTTATAAGAGGTACTACTTGAATGGTCTCTGTGTAGCATAACTTACATACTCTGGCAGCGCCATATTCATAAACTGCTGTAGTGTAATGCGAGTAGTGGGCAGTAATGCGCTGTCCATAATTACAATATGGGGGCGCCAGTCCCTTACTTTGCCATGGGCGCTCGGACCCCTAGATACACCCCTGATCATTATGTAAGATGCATGTCTCTTTACCTGGGATGTAATTATAATACCGACAGCCGGGATGCCGTCTGTCTAAATCCCGGCATCAGAATCTGACTTGGGACTAAACATAAGTGGCTAAATGCTGACGCCAGCCTATATACTAACGCTGGAATCTGACAGATGGCATCCCGATCGAAGGTAAGGCGTCTTAGCTGTTAGCCGCGGGGGGAGGGTTAATTTTAGGCACCACAGGTTGGGGGGTTAGAGTTAGGCTTTGGGGGGGAGGTTAGGTACCGCTGGGGGGTGTTAGGGTTAGGCACTAATGGGGGGTACTTAGGTTTAGGCACCAAGGGGGGAGGGTTAGGTTTAGGCACCGAGGAGGGTTAGGCACCACTGGTGGGGGGGGTTAGGCACCACTGGGGGGGTGTTAGGGTCAGGCACTAAGCGGGGACGCTTAGGTTTATGCACCAAGGGGGGAGGGTTAGGTTTAGGCACTAACGGGGAGGGTTAGGGTGCCGAGTGGGAAGGGTTAGGTTTAGGCACCAAGAAGGGAGGGTCAGGGGAGAAAGGGGGAAGGTTAGTATACTTACCCGACCCCTGTCGGGATACTGAACTTCGGGATGCCGCTGTCGGCATTTTGACAGAAGGCATCCCAACTGCCGGTATTTCACACCAACCCCCTAGCATTGCAGTATGCTAGGGGGATTTGTGTCTTGTTTTTTTATCTAGATTAACCTCTCGCTTACATGCACCAGTCATGATCCAATAAATAGTTTCTGAGCCACTTCCTTTCTGTGCAGGAATATACAGTCTACACAAGTATTAGCTCAAAATCAAAAATGCTGAGAATATTAACAGTGTAAAAAAATCCTGTATAAAATATGAGTAAAAGTTAAATCAAATTGAACAAGGTGTATTATAATAATACACTAAAATCCTCATTCATATAGTCAAAACATAATTAAGGATGGATAAACATTAAACAAATCAGATAAGTATGTACCTGGAATAAAAGTGTGCATAATTTAACACAATAAAAAATCAATCACATATAACATATTCTGGGGCCTATTTATCATTAAGTATTTACAGCATAGTCCCCGAAAACACAAGTCTTCGGGGGATACCTGCAAATATTTTGTGTTTCCAAAAGCAGCCACAACCCCCATAGGTTCTATAGGGGACGTGATGCTATTGGATTTACCAAGCTCCAGAATCTGAAACATTCCTGGAGCTTGGCCCCCGCTGCTAACGCCATCTGAAACTGTCTCTTCACTCCGAGAACATCGTAGGGACGAGCTCCTTTCAGATCCCCTGTCCCTGCATGTGCAAATTGATACATGCCGCCTCTATCATCACATCCTGGAATGCGATCATATCATATTGCGCCCAGATTGCATTGCAAATGCGTTTATTGATAAATAGGACCATCAATCACTTCATTTAGGAACTAAACAGTCCCAATTCCTAGTTGAATAGAAAATAACTCATTCAGAGTTGGAGGCAAAGGAAATGTAAAATAAGCCCAGGGAAAAATTGCATAGTGCTACTTATGCGGATATGAGATGCGAACAACTCCACATAAGTAGCAATTGCACCTCCCTCCCCCTGCAAATGACAAGAGCAAATGCTCCAGTAATACAAAAGGAGGTGCGGCTTCAGTGTGAGCACACAAGGTGGGCAAAGACACAGTGCAAAACAAATGCACATTACAGTAAATGGCTGGAAAGTGTAGACAATAAGTACAAAAGTCACATAGAGCCTGTTAAAAGCAAATAGAATAAGTTGTAGATATGACATGACTAATAAACATGTTAGCAGCCTACCCCTTCCCAAAAATAGTAGGAATCATGCTTTATTTTTATTTTATTGCTTAAAAAAAAGTGAACAATATACTGTAATCCTGCCATAAGTTTGCAGCAGCAGCAGCAGTTATATATTTATCCATTTGGCGAATCAGATATGGCCAATGGCTGTCATCATCACCAGGGGTCGAGTGACCACAAGTCAACCACCTCTCAACAGACCCATCTGAGCCTAAGTGGCCTTTTGGGACTGTCGAAGCTGGATAATTGGCTGAGACAAGATCAGCTTAAAATTAGATCGTAAAGACGCCATCTTGCGACTGGCCGCAAGACGCCATTTTAGAAAATGAGATCGCAAGATGCCATTTTGCAAATGGCCGCCGAAGCGCCATTTTAGGTAAACTCACACTTAAGTACATATGGCGATATTACTATTAGCATCATGCGATTGCATCTTTCACCATTTCTCGTACACACATTAATACGCACAATTGCGCTGTTAACTAGTAGCATGTACTTACACAGTACATATTCACATAAAAGGTTCCATAAGCTTTAAAGTATAAGATTCAAGTTTGTTCATTTATTATAATTGCTGAGAGATAAAGGACACAGTAGCAGGTGTATATGTTGTCTTTGTTGTAGAGAGGTGCATGGAAGTAGCCGACTTAAACTTCCATAGGTGTGGAAGTTGCCTTCTTAAATCTTATCCGGGTGTGTGGAGTCTTCTTCAAATCTTCACAGGTGTGTGGGCGCTGCCGTTTAAATCGTCCACAGGTAAGTGAAAGTATCTTGACTGTCTTTCACCATTTTAAATCTTTATTGAGAAACGTAGGAGTTGTCTCAGAATGGGAGCCATGCAAACAATGGAGATGTTAGACAATGATGTGCTGCTAATGGAAGCGCCGCTTGGATCGGCCCGTCGTATTATGCGTACTAAGTACGGTACTTATGCAATAAGGTATTGTGATGTATGGTTTAAAATGACGATGAAGAGTGTTAAACCGTTTCCCAGAATTGGTAGTTTTGATAAAGATGTATTAGATAATGTCCGGGATCACATCAGTCTGATGCGCTCCCGAGAGAAAAAGGTCAAATATTATGAATGTTTAAATTTGTGGCAGAATGAAGGGGATGCGTGGCTTAAAAATGCGCAAGCGACGCAAACTAGCGTTGCGAGCGCATTGCCAGAGAATACATCCGCGACGCTAAATTGCAATGCGGGCGAGCCGCAAAATGGCGCGCACGTGCAGCAAGGTAGCATTGTGGAAAGTATTGCCAGCAGTTCACACGCACCACCTCCACCTTATGTGGATGGAGGTGCAAGTACAGTTATCAAAAATACCCATAAAAATGTAACAAGCAATTTGTACCCTCTCTTAACCAACCATAAAGAAAATGTTCATGGATGATGAGCCTATTGTAATGTCTGCCATTTCCCATGCTGTGCAGATGATAGATGCTGCACCACAACAATCACGACTGGTGCCGCCATCTCCATCGGTAACAGTAAGAGAAGTGCTAGCCCCCTCTGCACCCGTAGAGGAAGTCGTTAATACCATACGTAGCAGCAGCAGATTAAACCCCCAGCCAGGTAACAAGGTCAAATGTAGCAGCGCTACCGGTCTGCATCCCATTCGGACAATAACTGTTCCAAATGGAAATGCAGATGCGAATGGTATAGTGCCCATATGGGAAGTGGTAATGCATTGTCCTTGGACAAGAGCAGAACTGAATTCCATCATGATATCCCCGATCCCAAAAAGTAACTAGCCAAATGTCAAAGATTTTTGAGGAATTTGGGTAGTTTTCATGAGCCAACTAATAAAGATTGGCGTGTGGTGTTAAGGGCCTGTCTACCACGCAATACTGACGTGACAAAATTTATCACGGATTGTGTATTGGATGGTGACGTTCCCTTAACAGACCAAGTAAACCAAGGTAACATTGCCCGCATTGTAACTCAATTGGGTATATATTTTCCGGTAGTAGTTAACTGGAACAAAAGTTTCACTATAAAGCTAAAGGAGAGTGAATCTGCAGAAGATTATTGCGACCGGGCTCTGCAGGCTATCACCCAGTACACTGGGATAGAAGATATTAAAGATAGCACTCACCACAGGGGAATGATAGTCACGGTACTCATGGACGGTCTTAAAGAAAACTTAAAGACTCGGGTTCAGACCTCACAACCTGGCTGGAGGGGAGTCACAATAGATACCCTCATAGAATCTGCCATAGAACATGATAAGAACATCTCAAAGAAGAGAGAGACCCAGAGCGAAAAACTAATGGCTGTCAGTATCCAGGCTCTGGAAGGAATGACGGTAACATCACAGCCAGCAGACACACTTGCATCTACACACACACTTACACCTGAACAGTTATATGCCCTCACTAATCCCACCCAACAGCAAACACAGCTCTATTCCACTAATCCTACACATCCACAGGTCCCATACTACTGACAATCTTCATACCCCCCACAATACCCTTATCCTCCATATCCCTACCCATATCCATCACCTTTTCCCCCTGCTCAAACCTCACAACAACCCGTGTCTTCATCCGATCCACGAACATGTTTTAATTGTAACCAGCAAGGACATTTAATTAGAAACTGCAGAGTAAAAAGGGTAGGACCCTCAAATCAGGGAAAACCTGCATATCCCCATAAGGGATATGCACAGAGGCCAGCAAATATCCAGCAAGCACCAGCTCCAATTGTGGCCGTTAATGCTTTATTGGAGAATGGTAGCCAACGCTAGGAGTCAGGTCATACCTGTAGTCTACAGATAGTCAGGTTAACGGGAAGTACTAGGGAAGAACCGGTCATGATGGTTGATGTAGCTGGTACTGAATATCCTTTTCTTGTAGACACAGGGGCGACCAGGTCAGTGATAAAATCTCCCGTTAATTTACAGGTGACCAATGAGACAGTACCAACAATGGGTGTAACAGGTAAAGTGCAACATTATCCTTTAACAAAGTCCACAGAGGTTACTATTGGGCCGTTGCATACCAGGCATTCTTTCCTTCTGGCTGCTGCGGCTCCTACTAACCTGCTGGGTAGAGATTTGTTATGTAAGATGGGATGTGTCATATATTGCACCCCTGATGGTGTATTTCTAGATATCCCAGAAAGAGTTGCGCATGAGGTGCAGGATATATTAGACACTCCCCAAAGGATAATGTATCACTCTACCAGTTTAAATGAAATTCCATCTCAGGTAGATCAAATGTTGTCCCAAATTCCAGATTCCCTTTGGACTAAGGATGGACAGGACACTGGACTAATGGCAAGCGTAAGCCCCGTAATGGTAAATTTATAAGGCGGTAGGCAAGCGCCAAAAATTCCCCAGTACCCACTAAAACAGGAGGTAGAATTAGGGGTTTTTCCAATAATTGAGTGATTATTACAACGAATTTTAATTCGTACAGCTAGTGTAGCCAACAGTCCCATCTTCCTGGTGAAGAAGAGTGGTGGGAGGGGTTATAGGCTGGTACAAGACATTAGAAGTGTTAATAAAGTAGTAGAGAGCCAATTCCCCGTAGTGCCAAATCCAGCTGTCATTCTTATGCAGATGCCTCCAAACGCAACCCATTTCACTGTCATTGACCTCTGTTCTGCTTTCTTCTCTGTGACTCTCCACCCTGACTGTCAGTATTTATTCGCATTTACATACAGAGGTGTACAATATACATGGACACGGTTGCCCCAAGGTTTCATAGACAGCCCCAGTATCTTCTCCCAGGCCTTGCACGACTGTTTACAATCTTTTCAACCTGCCAATGGATCTGTTCTAATTCAATATGTGGACGATTTATTGCTATGTTCTGATTCGTTTATGTCATGTTTGAATGATACTAAACTTTTGTTGCTTCATCTCTCGCATACAGGACACAAGGTTGCTAAGGACAAACTACAGCTGTACCAATCCAGAGTAAAAATATTTGGGACACTGCCTAACCCAGGGGTTATGACATCTCACAAATGATAGAATCCAGGCCATACAGAATATGACACTGCCGCAGAATCAACAGGAAATTCGTACCTTCTTGGGAATGTGTGGATACTGTAGAATGTGGATCCCAGGTTTTTCTATTTTGGCCTTGCCTTTGCAGTCTCTTCCTCAAAGCCCGATCGTGTCATACACAGAGGAATCAGAGCAGGCTTTCCTTAATCTTAAGGATAGTCTGACAAAGGCACCTGCATTGGGAATACCTGATTATGAAAAACCTTTTGATTTGTATTGTACGGAAGCCAATGGTTGTGCTGCAGGTGTCCTCACACAAAAACATGGTGATGCCAGTAGGCCCGTAGCATACTACAGTGCCCAATTGGACACTGTGGCAAGATCACTCCCCACCTGTTTAAGAAGTGTAGCAGCTACTGCTCTATTGGTGAGTAAAAGTGAGGACGTAGGATTGGGTCATGATATGATTGTCTATACTCCCCACACTGTATCTGCTCTGCTGAACTCTGCTCAAACCAGACAAGTCTCTTCAGCTAGGTTTACCAAATGGGAACTAGCTCTAATTGCACCTGCAAACATCACTGTTAAACGTTGCAGCACGCTGAACCCAGCAACGTATTTACCATATGTACAACATGATGTACAAAGGGTGGAAGGAGACGAGTTGCTGGCGGGAGGTGAGTTCAGCGGATATGATGCACACGATTGTATGGAATATCTGAATCAGACCTTTACTGCTAGACCTGACATACATGACACACCTTTAGAGAATGTAGATGTAACTTTTTACGCGAATGGGAGTTGTCATAGACAAACAGACACAGGTGAATTATGTACAGGTTATGCTGTTGTAAATGACACAGACATCATAGAAGCTAAACCTCTTGGTCCTCCTCACTCAGCTCAGGTGGCAGAGTTAGTAGCACTAACTAGAGCATGTGAATTGGCAGCAAGCAAGTCTCCTAACATTTACACTGACTCGAGGTACGCATTCGGGGTGGTGCATGATTTCGGGGCTTTATGGTGTCTGAGACATTTTATGACAGCAGCACGCTCACCAGTTGCACATTCACGACACATAAAACATCTTTTAGAAGCAATCCAACTTCCCAAAGCGGTGGCAGTAATTAAGTGTAAAGCCCATACATGTGAGGATGATCCGGTGTCACTGGGCAACAACAGAGCCGATGAAGCTGCAAAATGGGCAGCAGGGTTAAAAATGTTTTCTCCAACTGAAAAAAATGATGTCTTTTCAAACAATTGATATGCTGAAATTAATTGAGATGCAAAATTTGTGTTCAATCCAGGAAAAGTCCATCTGGAAGTCTAAGGGATTTGGGCAAGTCCTCCGGGCTCTGGAGGGACGGGCAAGGTAAACCAGTAGCCCCCAAGGCATATTACCCCAGCCTGGCTGAGGCAGCACATGGTCTGACTCATCTGGGAAAGCAAGGTATGCGCAAATTGGTAAGAGCATACTGGTGTGCACCAGGTTTTTCTTCACAAGCAGAAAAGAGAGCAATGTCCTGTCTGACCTGCTTGAGGAAGAACATAGGGAAAGTGATCCCTACTGAACCGTCCCACATTCCACCGACTGATGGACCTTTCCAGGTGATACAAATTGATTTCATCCAATTACCACCCTGCATGAATCTCAAGTATGTATTGGTGTGCACTGACGTATTTTATAATTGGGTTGAGGCCTACCCAGCGGCCACTAATACTGCTGCGTTTACTGCCAAGAAAATAGTTCAGGAATTTGTATGCAGATACGGTATCCCTAAAATCATCGAGAGTGACAGGGGTACTCATTTCACAGGTGATGTTTTTCAAAATATGTGTAAGCTGATGGGTATTAATAGCCGACTTCACACCCCCTACCGACCGCAAGCCAGTGCCAAGGTAGAGAGGATGAACGGGACTATTAAAAATAAGTTAAGTAAAATCATGGCAGAGACTGGACTAGGATGGCCAGAAGCGTTACCTTTGGTCCTGCATAGCATAAGTACCACTCCTAGACCCCCTCTAAATCTGTCCCCATTTGAAATACTGTTCGGTAGACAACCTCATTTGATTATAAGTCCACAGGAAGACTTGAAAGGTAACAACGAGGTAACTGTAAGGTATCTTATATCAATGAGTAAGCAATTAAAACAGCAACAGCAGAAACTGAAATTGTTGTCCCATGAAATGCCTGAAACTAACTGTCATGATGTTGGATCAGGAGAATATGTTATGATCAGAAATTTCTTGCGTTCAGGTTGTTTGACTGATTGGTGGGAAGGTCCGTACCAGGTGCTGCTGACAAGTACTACATCTTTGAAGGTGGCTGAGAGAGATACCTGGGTCCATTCCACTCACTGGAAAAATGGTCAATCAACCGGTGGAGAAACAAGTCGGAGACAAGACTGATAGCGTGGACCTGTCGATCGCGAACTTGTTCCGGGAGGATTGAAAAGGTCGTAGTGAGATACCTGAACTAAAAGAAATTTGCAGGTCTTGTTGTGGCAATGGACGGGCCTGCTGTGTTCATTTTCATATTCTCTTTTAGAGTGTTCACCATTCTGGTTGGTTCTGGCATATCCGATTTCTGTGATGGGGGACCGATTGAGGAGATGGGAGCTGATGGCAGTGCTGATGGAGTGGAATCAGGAGGAGTGCTATGCCAATCAGGGCAGTGTCTGACCAATCTTAGTACTGTTATTGTTAAGAGAAGCTGTTATTCCGGATACTCGGGGACGGTGTCAGTGGCAAACGTAGGATTTCGAGAGGGGGGTTTCCAAATGCTTGATTTTAGAGTGAGTGTGGCAAGTCCAAGAGGAGGGTATAATTATCACTTAATCAGCTTTATTATGTATCATACATCATTGTTCCAGCATATACAGGACCACTGATCACAGTAAGCCATTATATGCAGCAGTAGGGCCATCCTGCCTGAGCTGAATGTTTTTATTTCAGATGTGGGTATCATTCCAGAGCATTGGAGCAAGTCCGGGAGTCTGAGGGAGCAGCAGTAGAACCTAGCACTGCCCTGGACATTTATGTATATATTGGTCTCATTATGCACTTGATATTGTATTATTATACAGTATTAATAATTAACCTTATCGATGATGACTGACATGTTGAAAGATCCACACGTGGTGAAAATTATTTCATTTGTGATACTGAAAAGAACATGCAGCACAAGTAAAATTCTATTATATTACTATTTCTATTGTGGTCATGGTGTGGACTGGGGAGGGGGTTTCCAGGCAACTGGAAACCCCCCTGCGTTTGCCTATGGGTGTGGAAGTTTATCGTCTGAAGATTCTTGTATTTGTGAGCTTTGTGGGTCCCTAGTTGATGAGAACTGTATTCAACTGTGCCAGCCTAAATATAACCCATACTGGGGTGGGTATCCTTTAGAGGATTATCATAGCATGGTAGGCAAAATATTAAATCAAACTGATTGCTGGGTGTGTTAACATGTGCCACAGGGACAGCATAATGTAGGGTTGGTGCCATTTCCACTGAATATCACGGAAATTTTAGAATTGCAAAAAGGGAAAACATTGGATGGAAAATTCCTCTCATCCAAACCACCTCATTTTAAACTCTATCAATTCCAAGTGGATAGATCACTTTTGTGTTTGAACATAACCAACCCCAATAAACCCGGGAGTTGGGAAGTGACAGGGAATAATCAGACGATGACCTTTTCACAGAGAGCTGATAATGAGTCCGTACATCATGATCTGTTACGTTCAGTTAAATTTAGTGGGAAACATTTTAGGTACCGGTATACATTGAGTTCCACCAAAGAAATTATTGGTAAGGTACCAGATGGTTATTGTGCTAAAATAATACAACCAGAAACTTGCATATACCAGATGGAAGAGCCTGAGATAGGATTGTTTGCAAGGGAAATGTGTTTAATGATAATGATGCATACCATCCCTTATGTTCTCCCCGATAATGTGTATTTTATATGTGGAAGAAAGGCGTATAAGTGGCTCTCCCCGAGTTCCGAAGGTTTGTGTTACCTGGGAAGGGTAGTCCCAGAAGTTATGACCCTCACACATGTTGAAATGCTTGGTATCCATAAAAACACACCATCACCATACCTTCACATGCAATATGAACACAGAGACAAACGAAATATGATACCTGGTGACGTGCATAAAGCCACTCAGTTAAGTATTGGGACAACTGGCTTCCAAGTTTTAGTCTCACTGGATCCCACCAGGAACGCTCGGGGTACATTCAATTTTACATATATTCAGGAACTTGCTAAATTGATAGATAATATCACCGAGATGAATGATGACACATTCAGGTATACAGGGAGAGAATTGCAAGCGTACAAGAAAGAACTGGTGCAACACAGGCTAGTGTTAAATTATTTAACTGCTGTTACTGGAGGGTACTGCGTAACTTTGGCCACCCAATTTGGAGTAAAATGTTGCACCTATGTCACCAATGATACCAGCGACCCCAAGGAGGTGATAGACCGGAAAATGGATGATATTCTGCAGCTAAAATGGGAGTTTCGTAAGGACCATAATGCTTCAGTGGCTGAAGTAGGGGAGAAGATAGAAGGATGGGTTTCATGGCTGAACCCAGTAAAATGGTTCTCAGGTCTAAGGGAATGGGTCCAGGAAGTAATCGCCAGCATAGGCAAATTCTTGATCCTTATACTGATTGTCATCATAATAATTGGCATATGTGTCCGGTGTGTTCCTATTGTGTTGAAGTGTGGAAAATGTAAAAATAAAGTAAAACAAAAGAACGAAATTATGATGGTAGTCAGTAATGACAATATGAATACCGAGGTAAATATAGAACTGCATTACAACCCTGAACTAGGAAATACCATCATTTAATGTATTCTACTTAGACCTGCATAGAATGTATTATTGAAATGTTATTTTTAAAAACACCTCAGATAAATTCCCCTTCAAGACTTCCTTTATAGGACTGGTGTATCCCCACACCTTTCACATGATCTTCCAAGATCCGCGGCGTGCGTATAATAGTAGTTTTATGTCCCCACTCAGAGACACATTATTGATGGATTAAGAACCACCTTGTGCCATCCCATAATAACAGTAAATAATATATAAATGTAAGCCTAAATTAATTTTTAAAATCAGATTGTGATAGCATGTTGTTTGCTATCAAAGGGTGGACTGTCGAAGCTGGATAATTGGCTCAGACAAGATCAGCTTAAAATTAGATCGTAAAGACGCCATCTTGCGACTGTTTGCAAAATGCCATTTTAGAAAATGAGATCGCAAGACGCCATTTTGCAAATGGCCGCCCAAGCGCCATTTTAGGTAAACTCACACTTTATATGACCAACTGTTAGGATGTGCATGAACAGGAAACCAGAGACAACAAGTTGTTAGAGGCTGGACTGTGTCTATTTGAATCAACCTGTTAAATGCTCTGCAACAGATGCATCCTCCTGGGAACCAATGGCATCAGTGACAAGCCTCTCTATTGTGTTGTCTGTTTCTGTGAGAGTATAAACGTGTGTGTTGTGACCCCAGTCTGAGTCTTCTTGCTGAATGCTGATTGACGGGGGTTTCTTGCTGAAGCCTACATCTGGCCCAGAGCGCTGCGTATGTATATCTGTACTTGGGTCTGTATAATTCTTTGCGCTAAATTGTACTTAGATCATAGCGTGTAACTGACTGTACTTTTACTTGAAATATCACTTTGTGCTTTGGAACCACAGGTAATAGGTCTGGAGTCTTTATTTACTATATGACTGCGTATGCAAAATAGCGTCATCCTTAGAGGTTTATAGGCAGGATATTACAAGGTATAGGCAGGATATTAGAAGGTATAGGCAGGAGTGTATAGAAGTTGTAATTCAATATCCTTAGGACAAATTTCACTTCAACATGCCCTTACTCTATTTACTGTACTTTGGGTGTGTCAACTCACTCCCTACAACCCAACTGGCAAACGCAGGATTTCTAGAGGGGGGTTTCCAAGTGCTTGATTTTAAAACAAGTGTGGTTAGTCCATGAGGGCATAATCATCACTTAACCAGCCATAATATACATCATACGATGTATAGTGTAAGTAATAATTCCAGCATATACAGGACCAGCGATCACAGTATGCCATTATACAGTCAGGTGCATAAATATTGGGACATTGACAGAATTTTCATATTTTGGCCTCTATTCACCACCACAATGGCTTTGAAATGAAACAAACAAGATGTGCTTTAACTGCAGACTTTCAGATTTAATTTGAGGGTAATTACATCCAAATCAGGTGAACGGTGTAAGAATTACAACGGTTTCTATATGTGCCTCCCACTTTTTAAGGGGCCAAAAGTAATGGGACTATCAACTCAAAAGCTATTTCATGGACAGGTGTGGGCTATTCCCTCGTTATTTCATTATCAATTAAGCAGGTAAAAGGTCTGGAGTTGATTCTAGGTGTGACATTTGCATTTGGAATCAGTTGCTGTCGACTCTCAATATGAGATCCAAAGAGCTGTCACTATCAGTGAAGCAAGCCATCATTAGGCTGAAAAATCAAAACAAACCCATCAGAGAGATAGCAAAAACATTAGGTGTGGCCAAATCAACTCTTTGGAACATTCTTAAAAAGAAAGAACGCACCGGAGAGCTCAGCAACACCAAAAGACCCAGAAGACCACGGAAAACAACTGTGGTGGATGACAGAACAATTATTTCCCTGGTGAAGAAAAACCCCTTCACAACAGTTGACCAAATCAAGAACACTCTCCAGGAGGTAGGTGTATATGTGTCAAAGTCAACAATCAAGAGAAGACTTCACAAGAGTGAATATAGAGGGTTCACCACAAAGATGTAAACCATTGGTGAGCCACAAAAACAGGAAGACCAGATTAGAATTTGCCAAACAACATCTAAAAAAGCCATTACAGTTCTGGAACAACATCCTATGGACAGATGAGACAAAGATCAACTTGTACCAGAGTGATGGGAAGAGAAGAGTATGGAGAAGGAAAGGAACTGCTCATGATCCAAAACATACCACTTCATCAGTGAAGCATGGTGGTGGTAGTGTCATGGCGTGGGCATGTATGGCTGCCAATGGAACTGGTTCCCTTGTATTTATTGATGATGTGACTGCTGACAAAAGCAGCAGAATGAATTCTGAAGTGTTTCAGGCAATATTATATGCTCATATTCAGTCAAATGCTTTAGAACTCATCGGACGGTGCTTCACAGTGCAGACGGACAATGACCCGAAGCATACTGCAAAAGCAACCAAAGAGATTTTTAAGGCTAAAAAGTGGAATAATATTCAATGGCCAAGTCAATCCCCTGATCTGAATCCGATTGAGCATGCATTTTACTTGATGAAGACAAAACTGAAGGGAAAATGCCCCAAAGAACAAGCAGGAACTGAAGACATTTGCAGTAGAGGCCTGGCAGAGCATCACCAGGGATGAAACCCAGCGTCTGGTGATGTCTATGCGTTCCAGACTTCAGGCTGTAATTGCCTGCAAAGGATTTGCAACAAAGTATTAAAAAGTGAAAGTTAGATTTAGGATTGTTTAGTTTGTCCCATTACTTTTGGCCTCTTAAAAAGTGGGAGGCACATATAGAAACCGTTGTAATTCCTACATCGTTCACCTGATTTGGATGCAATTACCCTCAAATTAAATCTGAAATTCTGCAGTTAAAGCACAGTTTAAAGTTTGTTTCTTTTCAAAGCCATTGTGGTGGTGAATAGAGGCCAAAATATGAAAATTCTGTCAATGTCCCAATATTTATGCACTTGACTGTATGTGGCAGTAAGACCATCCTGTAAGGGCTGTATGTTTTTATTTCAGATGTGGGCACCATTCGAGTGCATTTGAGCAAGTTCAGGAGCCTGGGGGAGCATTAAAAGAACCTTGCACTGCCCTGGACATATATGTACAGATTGGTCTCCTTATACACTGTATTATTATACAGTATTAATAATCGACCCTATAGATGGTCTATATCAGTGGATCTCTAACTAATGTATTCATTACTGGCTCACACATTTTAAAAGATCAACAGGTGGTGTTAATTATTTAATTTGTGACACTGAGGGGATCTTCAAAACATGCAACTTTGGTATTATATGCTATTTCTACTGTGGTCATCACGGTGTAGGCTAGGGAGGGGGTTTCCAGGCGACTGGAACCCCCCTGTGTTTGCCTATGAACCCCGTTGATGCCTCTTGGCACAGGGTAATACAGATTGTAATATGTGGAATATTGACAAGGGTAAAAGACCTTTGTGATTATGGACTTTTTACTTTAACTTTCCACTAGGAACTAAGGACCTCATTCAGACCCGCTTGCAAGCGCTATGCGCTCGCAAGCGGGTCGATGGTGAGGGCCTGCGCTCGTTACAAAAGGGGCGGCTGCTGATGTTGATCGACAGCTCGCCCCGTTTTGTAGGCGGGGTGGGGGTGGCCGGACAAACGGAGGCGTTCCTGAAGGAACGCCTGCCGTTTGTAGGCAGCCCTACTGACATCACCAGTTACGTCAGTAGGGAGCTTCCTGCTCTGTTAGAGCAGGAAGCTACCTGGGGCTTGCGGTAGATGAGACCCTACCGCGAGGGTCTTGTCACAAGCCCTAATGGTCACGATGGTCTCGACCATCGCGACCATCACCTAGTCACTCGCTAAAGCTGTGGGTGGTAACCTACAGCTTAGCGAGCGGCCAGGAGTCCGCCTTTCAAAAGAAAAGCAGCCGCCCTCATTCAGAGCGAGCGGCTCTGAATGAGGTCCTAAGCGTATTCTGACAGAAAGTACATTTAAATAACTCACTGTTCTAAATGTCCTTTACATGCTCATGTAGTTGTGATACTTGTATCAGAATCAGACCGCTCAATTAGATAGCCAGATCCAGCACAACCTGGCTTTGCCTTAATACAAATTGCTGTTCTTAATTTCAGTGGCTGTATCACTATACACTGGTTCCAGAAAATCAGAATATGCTGGTGCTATATGCAGACGCGTATTAAGAGAGGAGGGGGCATTCCCCATCCGGGGCAACCTCTTCTCTCCCCGGGGGCTGGCCACGTCATCGTAGCTGAAAACTCTGGGCACTAGACTGTGCCCAGAGTCTACTGCGCATGCAGGTCCATTTTCCTGGTGATTTTCCTACTGCGCATTCGCAAAACTGTTTGTGCAGCGCTACAGCTGACGCGGAACTTCGGAGGGGTAAGTATTACAAAATATGGGTGCACCCTGCCTATATGTATAAATATTGATGTGCTGTGCACAGAATGCAATCACTAAGGGCCTGGCACAAAGGTGGACGCATCAATGTCGGATGCAGTGGAGCGATTTTTTTGCTAGGGCACATATGTCTAAGTCGCACCGTGCTTGCGTCCCGATTGTGTCTGCATAGAGATGCAGTTGCGATTGCAGATAAACACACACAGAGAATTGTATTAAAAATGTAGCGGGCGTTCCAGGTCAGTGACAGGCTTATCACACCTATGGAGATGGTCAGTCTTATGGGCGTGTTATGGAAGAGTTGCGAGTGTGTTGGTAAAAGTGGTTTCATACACAAACGCTCACATAGGAGGCCATACTCGGATAGAGAGACTGCACCTGCCATGGGGCTGTTGCAAATTTTGATATTGCGATCGATGGTGCATCTAAAGATGCACCAATCAGTTACCCTGCATCTTCAGACGCTGACAGTGGGTATCTCAGTCCTTGCACAGTTGGACGTACCAGGGAAGACCTTTGCAGTAGCATTTGCATAAAGACACAGATGGGAGACCGCCAACGGAATCGGTATGATTTACCGCCCGACAGCGGCAGCCCGATAAGGACGAAAATCCCGATTGTCCCCAGGTAAGTATTCACTAACCTATTCTACCCCCTAACCCTCCATTAAGGATGCCTAACCCTAACCTTCCCCCCCAGTGCCTAACCCTAATCCCCCCTCTAAGTGCCTAAACCTAAGCCCCTCTTCACCGCCACCTAAACCTAAGTCCCCCGGGGGGGGTGCCTAACCCTAAGTCCCCCCCGGGGGTGCCTAACGCTAACCCCCCCTTCCCCTAGCCTAACCCTAACCTCCCGGGGGGATGCCTAACCCTAAATCCCCTCCGGGAGCCCCTAACCTAACCCTTCCCCGCCCGTGGCTGTCCGCGCTCGGCGCCCGGCATTACTTCGATCGGGTTCCCGGGCGCCGGTCTCCCGGCGTTGGTAAAATGACTGGCGTCTAGATATAGACGCCTGTCGTTTAGCCCTCGTCGGGATTAAGCAGTCGGGAAGCCGGCTGTCGGGATTAGGTTCGCATACCCCGCCAACAGACGCATACATGGCTGCGTCCTCCTCTGGATCAGGCCCTAAATGAGACTACATGAGAAAGGTAAGAGGTACTTAATAACTGGGTTTTAAGGTTCCACCAGGTCTACTCTAACATTAAGAATTAAAGCTTGTATGTTTGCTTACTTTGTTGAGAACAATGGGTCACCTCTGCACAATAGGCTCAGCAAAGGTGGGTCATATATGACAGGACTGACAATAAAAATGAAGAATAGTAAGCTAAAACATTTAAGTGACTTTATATGGAGCATGGTGCTGTGAGCATCTGGCATACCAGCATTAGTGCCAGGAACAACAATATAGCAGGGTAGGGTTGGCACCTTATCATTTTCAGATTCCTGGACAGGTGAAGTGACAAGAGGCCATAATGGTAGTAGGGTAACAACCATTTTATTTTTCAGATTTCAGAATCTTTCGTGTCCTTTATATGCCATTTGCTCCATATGCACCTTATATGAACCTGTACCTCGTCATGCCGCCTTATATGCCTAAGGCCCCTCATCAGTGATGTGCGGTCAGGTGAGGCAGAGCCTTCTCTATCATACTTAGGTATACTCCAGAGTTTTCCATATATTATTTTATCTAAACATTTAAACAGTGAATATAGCATATATTTCATCTGATGGAAATTAAAGTGATGACCTCTTCAGAAAATCTACATTTTATGGGGGAGATTTAATAAAGCTTGGAGAGAGATAAAACGGGAGGTAAATAGCACCAACCAATCAGCTCCTATCTGTCATTTTTCAAACACAACCTGTAAAGTGAGAGTTAGGAGCTGATTGGTTGGTGCTATTTATCTCCAATTTTATCTCTCTCCAAGTTTTAATAAGTATCCCCCTAAGTGTTTACATAAACATAGGACTAAAAAAAAAATAAGAAAGTAATAATTATACAGCACCCAGGAGCTCTCCTTCCATTTCCCCCCAGTCACTCAGCCTTCAGCTCCTCCAGCCAGGTTAACGTGTCTTGAATTTGAGGGCCTGTCTAATCTGTCCAGCAGCGACTTGTAGTCGCACATCTTGGGCAGAGCAGGAGCAGCAGGGTCCCTGTGTCACTGCTGCTCCGGCTTTAGTGAGGTGCCCCCCCATCCACGCACTCCGTATCCCACCACATCTCCCTGCGGAAGAAGGGAACAGCATCAGACAGCCAGGAGATACACATAGGACCTCATTCAGAGTCGGTCGTAGCGGCCGCACGGTTGTACGGCCAACGACCGCAAAATCCGATCGTACGGCAGGGTGATCGTAAACAAAGTGACGCCCATTCATTAGCACTGCACCTCCTCTAGCTACCGACTGATCTGAACGAACGATCGAGTCAATCGTAGTCCGGCGCTGTCAATCGCTATATGCTAATTATGTTCTGATGTTTGCGGACGTATGTGCTGTTTTGATGGTCACGTGTCATGTTTACATGGTCTATCGATCAGCTTGTTATTAGCTTGTTGGCAATTATCTAATTAAGTGTTTAACTCTTGCTGTTCTTTCAAACGAGGTTTTTAACGTGTCAATAAACTTTATTGTTCATGTTGTGTTTGTTTTCTCCGTACTTATTTTTTAACACAATCTGAAAAACAAAGCAAGGTATATTAACTGTGAATGTCCGTTTGCTAATTGTGTTAACTTTATAAATGCATTTGCATTTTGCGTTAGGATCATTTGCACTCTTATGTTTACAATTGCACACTGCGTGTTGTAGCCAATCAAATGTGACCTTATTTTGGGGGACACATGATTAAAGGATTGGCCAATAGTGGTGTTTTTGATGAAAGTGTAAATATTTTAGCCAATCATATTTTTTATACCCCATGTATATTTCATGTTTTCTGTAAAAACGCTCATTGCCATCATGAGAGCCACAGCGTTTACCAGACGCGAGCTCCTTGTCCTGGTCAGCATTATGGACAGGCGGATCACCCAGGCTGAGCTGCCCATTTCCAATCGGGCAAAAAGGGCCGCCTATGCGGAGGTAAGGGGAGCCCTCCGATCAGTGGGATTTCGGAGAAATATAGCTCAATTAGAGCGTCGCTGGTCGGACCTGGGCCGCCGGACGCCAGCGCTCCTCAGGAATTTGCGTTTGCAAATACGCAGATGTAAGTATACGTGTGTTTATAAGTATTAATTAGTGGACTGTTTAAAATGTATGTTGCTTTGCCAATTATTTTAGTCAATGTTCCAAAACCCTCCTGTATGTTGCCCCTATTGTACAGAATGTGTACTTGTATTGTGTATCCGAATTTCTAAACTATGTTTGTGTTTTTATGTTTACATTTTAGGAGCTCAGCGGAGACAGAGAAGGGCACAGCGTCTACAAAGAGCAAATTTGAACCTGCAGCTCTCACCTGCATCTCAAGCCAGCCCTCCCTCCACACCACCATACTCCCCCAGTAACCCTCCCTCCCTGTTCCAATCCTCCCCAAGTCGGCCTCCCTCCCCTGCCCACTCATCCCAAATGTCCCAAATCTCCCCTCCCTGTGATCTTGCCGCCTCCATTTCCCCTTCCGCCATTCCCCCACTCCCGAATATTCACCCTCCCCGGAAGCTTCGCCGGCACCATCTGGTGCTGTGTCTGATCACTCTCAGGGTACGTTTAAAAAAAAAAAAAATTTGGGGTGTTGTTGTTAGCCATGTTTTTTAAAAAATTTTCTAAATAAATGCTGGATGGGGTTTAACATCTTTGCGCAGTAATGCTGTTTTTCAGACTTACAACATTATTTTTATTCTCTGACCCTTTTTTGGTTTTGTTGTCGTCCCAAATTTTTTTTTATTTTTATTTAATAAATTTTTTGTAGTTTGAGGAACTAATGATTAAATTTGGTTTAGTATTTTACAATGTCCAAAAACCTGGCACCAAACTTGCCAAGGTGCTAGGAACCAGACTACCCTTGTTGATGTTGTGTACACTGTGTTTAAAATGTACTAATGTACTTAGGCAAAGTGATGTTTTTTCTAGGCCCTAAAAAAAATTTTGATTTTGCTTTATCAACAACATTCTAGAAGTGAATACGTGCATTGTGTTTTAAAGATATGGCCATCATGACTTCAGAATACACCTCCCATTATTTGTAACATCATCATAGTGGTTTTTTGATTATGCCACATAGTTAGGGTTTTAAATTTTTGGAGCAACAGAAAACTAGAAACTTATTAATAAAGTTGTGTGTCTGCTACTTTCAAACACACTGTAACATCAGTGTGTTCAAACACTTTTTTGTACATTGAATAATGTGTAATGATCAAATCTTTCTAATTGTAATGAAGTTTTTATTATGCATTTTTTTAAATTTTTCACCAGATCTAACCCACATCCTGAGGGATATCCGGGAAGAGCTGCGCGACACATCTGCCTACTTACTGCAGGCCTACATCTGCCTACAAAGAATCGTGGGGCGTTTGAAGGCTTTGTAATTTTTTTTTTTTCTATTTTGGTTTCATTTTTCTGACATATTAAAAAAAAAAAATAAAGTTGTGTTCTTTCCAACATTTGTCCTCTTTTTGGCAACACATTAAAGGGTGTAATTCTGCATGTGAAAAATTTGGGGAACAAAGGTGGGTGCCTTTCCATAGTGTAAGAATTTAAAACATGTATTAGTAAACCTTAATAAAATTTGCAGTAATGTTTATTTTACAATTATGGTTTTGCATAAGTTATACAACTCAAAATGGCTTACAAATTTTTACATAAAAAAAATTTAAATTTAGCATCATTAAAAACATTTTTTACCTTACAAACATGTTGCCAACAGGCTTTTAATGGTAAAATTAAACATTACAGATTCACACATAACAAATGTCCTCATGGTTTGGGCAAATTAAACATCTGGCTTAGTCAAACATAAACAAGTATAGTAAAATTAAAAAAAATTATGCAAAGTAATACTAAATCATTTACTAAATCAAAAGGCAAATTAACTAAACATGTTGGGGGATATCCGTGCAAAATGTGTTAGTAGTCCAAAAACATACAGGGTATTGCCAATGTGTTCCATTTTTTATCCATGTTTTTGAAAGTGTTGTGATTTTGTTGTTTGGAAAAGAAAACAAAAGAAAAAGGGACACATTAGAATACATTTTGCAAATTTGTATTTTCTTTACCAAAAAAAGTTAATGTGCATACCTAAAAAACGAGAAACAACCTCATCGCGTCTGGCCCCCCCCGACAGCATCACAACACCTTCCTCCGGGGGCCCTTCTCTGGCAAGGCCTCCTCTGGCTGCATGGGTACTCGACTCCTTATTGCAATGTTGTGGAAAATCCCACACAGGACCACAATGCGAGAAACCATATCCGGCGAGTACATGAGTGCACCACCAGAGTGATAGAGACACCGGAACCGACCCTTTAAAAGGCCGATACAGCGCTCCACCACCTGCCTGGTGGCAGTAAACGTGGCATTATAGTGAGCTTGTTGCCCTGGTGTGGGAGTCAAATAAGGAGTCAGCAGCCAGGGCGTGCAAGGATATCCTCTGTCACCTGATGGAAATGGGACAACAAAAGATATAAATTTACCATGAGAACCTGTTTACACTATTACTAGAAATACATACTGGATTTTAACTTACCAAGAATCCATGCGTCACCAGCTTGAAGTGTGCTTAATTTGGGCCAAATCCCTGAATGCTGGATCACATACGCATCATGGCTGCAGCCTGGAAATTTAGCATTCAGGGAGAGGATCTGGAGGGAGGCATCACATAGCACCATTACATTTAGGGAATGGTAATGTTTGCGGTTCCTATATATTTGTTCCCTGCATGCAGGGGGCTGAAGTGCTATGTGAGTGCCATCCACTACCCCTATGACGTGTGGAAAGCCTGCAATTTCAAAAAACTTCTGCTTTACCACATCAAGGGCTTCCGGATCCAAAGGCATACTAATAAAATGTGCTAGATGATTAAAAAATGCATCTAGCACACGCCTTAGGATCCGTGAAAATGAGGGCTGGGAGAGGCCACCCACCAGCCCCACAGTGGTTTGGAAGGAGCCTGAGGCGCAGAAATGTAACACCGCCAACAACTGTGTAAGTGATAAGATTGCTGTAAGAATGTTAATCTGACTTTCTAGATCATTCTTTATTATTGAAAGAGTGTCTAGGATAATATTAGGAGGCAGGCGATACGTGGTAACAATCACATCATCAGGCATTCCAAAAAGGGTGACACGTGTTCTATATATCTTGGCCCTTGCACGCCTCCTATGCCTATGCCCAGGAGGAGGCTGAGGGAGGTTGGTGGGGGTCAACATGGCCACTATTAGCTGTCCAACATCGCTCTGTAAAGTTAAATTTACATTTTTAATTGGTTCTCCAGAGTGTATTGTGAAAATATGTGCAAAAATACTTAGCTTTATAATAATGGGGCATATTCTTAGAGGGTCGGGCAGTGCCATCTTCGGAAATCACTACATGTGTATTTGTTGTTCTTTTTAAAAATTATATGGAAAGAAAAAAATATATATTAATGACAAACCAATATTACTACTTTTAGGGTTAAACCCATGCTTAATTTTTGAATTAGCAAATATGAAGTGTTGTTAAATGTACCAAATTAAAATGTCAAACTTTAACAATTTCAAATCTTTCCAAAAATTTGGGATTAAAAAAAAGATATTACATTTTTTTTTTAAATATAGGTTTTAAAAAATAGACACTTACCTGATTCCAGACCAAAAAGGAGTGTAAAACACCTTTAAGAAATATTATAAAAAATATTAGATTCCCAAAACATAAAAATGGAAGATTCAGATTGATGAACCCAAAACAAAATATAAAAATGCAGTAGGCTGGCACACTTACTTGATTCGTCAAATAACGTTGGATTTATGAAGTCAAAAAGTCGGACAACCACCCACAAAAAAAACCCAGAAACAAGGCCAAAAACAAACGGTGTTTTTTAAACTCCAACGCCAAAAAATAGGACTTAAACCCAAAAAAACCCCACCCCCCAAAAAAGAAAAAAACCACCAAAAAAAACCCACCAAAAAACAAAAAAAAAACACCCCAAAAAAACACAACACAAAAACAAACACACAAAAAAACACAACACAAAAAACACAACACAAAAACAAACACACAAAAAAACAACACAAAAACAAACACACAAAAAAACACAACACAAAAACAAACGCACAAAAAAAACACAACACAAAAACAAACACAAAAAACACAACACAAAAACAAACACAAAAAACACAACACAAAAACAAAAACACAACAAAAAACAAACACAAAAAAAACACTAGCAGCTCACAATCAAATTCAAACAAACTCACAAACTACACACACAAGCAGCTCACAATCAAATTCAATCAAACTCACAAACTACACACACAAGCAGCTCACAATCAAATTCAAACAAACTCACAAACTACACACACAAGCAGCTCACAATCAAATTCAAACAAACTCACAAACTACACACACAAGCAGCTCACAATCAAATTCAAACAAACTCACAAACTACACACACAACCAACTCGCAATCAAATTCAAACTATTTTACTGATATTCAACACCTCCTGCACCACCAAACACTCCAACTAAAACCCACAAGTAAGGGAACATTTGGCTTTGCCTTAAATAAAGAAACCAAAACACAATTATTGAAACATGCAGAAAAGGTGTGCATTTGTAGTTAGGGAAATAAGGATGCACGGGTAACCAATCCAAGGATGCGCTCACATCTAGCCCAACCCACGCAGTGATTAGGGAATGCAGGAAAGGTGTGCATTGTACGAAAGCAAATAGGGATACACGGGTAACCAATCCAGGGATGCGCTCACATCTAGCCCAACCCACACAGCGATTAGGGAATGCAGGAAAGGTGTGCATTTGTAGTTAGGGAAATAAGGATGCATGGGTAACCAATCCAGGGATGCGCTCACATCTAGCCCAACCCACGCAGCGATTAGGGAATGCAGGAAAGGTGTGCATTGTACGAAAGCAAATAGGGATACATGGGTAACCAATCCAGGGATGCGCTCACATCTAGCCCAACCCACACAGCGATTAGGGAATGCAGGAAAGGTGTGCATTTGTAGTTAGGGAAATAAGGATGCATGGGTAACCAATCCAGGGATGCGCTCACATCTAGCCCAACCCACGCAGCGATTAGGGAATGCAGGAAAGGTGTGCATTTGTAGTTAGGGAAATAAGGATGCACGGGTAACCAATCCAGGGATGCGCTCACATCTATAAAGAATTCTACAGAAGCAGTATTCTTCATGCTCTCACAGGTTAGCAGAATGGCAAGCGAGGAGCATGGTGAGCAGAGGCCAACTGAGCCAGGTAAGTTCCAATCCCATTTTTTACACAACACAAGAACTGGTCAACTTTCCCATATAATTGTGAAAAAATGTTACTATTTTTGTAATTTTTGAAGGTGCAGGGATTCAAAGTCCAGTAGTAGAGGAGGAGGAGGCGGGCCAAAGCAGGCCAAGGCCAAGGCCCAGGCCAGGAAACCCTCCATTTTCCAAGATAGAACTTGAGACATTGGTGACCATGACAATGGACAACCTAGTCAATGCACCCAGAAATATGGGGGCTGGAGCCAAAGACAGGATTTGGGAGGAGATATCCAGGGCTGTTAATGGTGTGGGGACGACCTACAGAACACAGAAAGTCGTCAAAAAACGGTAAGAAAATTATATTGTGAGTGTACTGAAGGCCAAAGCTTGATCTTATTTAAAAAAAATAACACTACATTTTTCCTAAAAAAAAATGACAGATGGACGGATTTCAAATACCAACTGAAGAGGAAGCTACGGAGTAGGGTGGACCATGCTGCGGGGACAGGTGGTGGTGCCATCCCTGAGGAGCTGGCCTTGACAAGGTTGGAGACGCTGGCTCAGGGATGTGTGACGGAAGAGGAGATAGTCGGCGTGTCCACTATGGACACTGACATGGCCGACTTCAATGCTCCACATGTGCAAGAAGGTAATTTAATTTTGTAAGCCAAAAAGTATAATGCTGAAACGTCTCTTTATTTTTTGGGTGGGGAAAAACAATTAAAATTTTTCAAGTTATATTCCAGACTCAGTGGAGGTAGTGCCTGCTCCTGAGGTCAGGTCTGGGTCCAGCACAGATGGGGACTCTGCGGGGGAGGATCCAAGTACTCCATCTGGGGACCCTGTGGAGTCTACTCCAGGGCAACCATCAGACCGAGCAGTGCCTCTCCTCACCAGGTTGGTCTCCCAAACTCAGGATAACACATGTGTTCTTCTGAGGTTGGAGACCACTCTGGTGAGGGTGGCGGTGGCCCTGGAGACCATTGCTGGGGCCCTAGATCGTTTGGCCAATATCCAGGAGCAGGCCAACCCACCTGCCATGATGGAGCAAGACTCCCTTCCTCCCAGGACCACCACCTCTGGCAGCCCAACAGCTACCGCCGCAAGTATGGAGAGCCCTATGCCTAAGCCAGAGGAAATCCCATCTACCTCTGGCCAGGCCAGTCGGCATGTTACACGCCAGTCGGCTGTCTGTAGCTTACCTCTTCCTCCGAGCCGGCCCAAACGCCGAAAGTAGCCCTGGATATCTCCTCCCTCACCTGTTGTCCAGTCCCCATATTTCTGGTCACCAATGTCTCAAGCTCTTTTTTTTTTTTTTTACAACCAAATTCTAAAAAATGTTATGGTTATATTTTTATTTTAATTATATGCAAATCTTGCGTTCAGAATTAATATATTATGTGTGCTAAAAGGCAAATTACAAATAAACCAAAAAATTATTTCACCAAAAATGTCTCTCTTTAATTATATCAATGTATACAAGGTTTAAAAAGTATGGTATCTGAAAAGGGTGCTACGCAAAACACAATACTAGATGTTTTAAAAACTGTTTGAGCTAAAAAGTGTTTAAAAAGCGCTAAGAAACATTTTGGTTAGGAATTCCCTAATGCACACGCAAGTGAAATGAGTTACAAGGTAATTAGCAGTGTTAATAGTTACAATGCAGCAATCTTAGCTGCTTGGTTTGTATGGTTCTAAATCGCAACATTGCAGGGAATATCAGAATAACGATTGTACTGTCGTGGCTTACGGACGCTTCTTGCCTACCTTAGCTGGACGATCATCCTGTTCGTAGTGTGACGTTTTCATGCATCCGCAATTCTTGGTCGTACGAAGTAGGTAATTTATGCACTCCCCTAAAACGCCTGGAAACGCTGAAGAACGCCTCCGTTTCCAGACCACCACCCACGTATACTCCCACAAACGGCCTTTCCTGTCAATCAACTTAGCAATCCTCTTCCGGGTCGGAAGCCCTACGACCGACAGTATTTTTGATCGGTAGAGCTCGTATGCACATGCGCACTGCTAGCCGTGCGCAGGCGCAGAACGCAAAACATCGTATGTGTACGACCATGCGGCCGCTATGACCGACTCTGAATGAGGTCCATAATGCTTTGGCTACACTGCTGATGAGCACAGCCACGAAGGAGAAGGTGGGATGGGAGGTGGGTGCACAGAGGGCCTGATTCAGACCCGCTCGCAAGCGCCATGCGCTCGGAAGCAGGTCAATGGTGGGGAACTGCGCATGTGCGGCGTGTGCAATGCACGTACGCGAGCCACGGAGCAAGTGAGAAATTCACTCGCTCCGGGGCTCGCTACAAATGGGGTGGCTGTCGATGTTGATCGACAACTCGCCCCGTTTTGTAGGCGGGGTGGGGGGGTGGCTGGTCAAACGGAGGTGTTCCTGATGGAACGCCTGCCGTTTGAGGGCAGCCCTACTGACATCACCAGTGAGCAGGAAGCTCATTGGGTCTTGCGGGAACGAGACCCTACCACAAGGGTCCCGTCGCAAGCCCGATGGTCGCGACCATCACCTGGCCGCTTGCAAAAGCTGTGGGTGGTCACCCACAGCTTAGCGAGCGGCCTGGAGGCCGGCCAAAAAAAACAAAACAGGCCGCTCAGATTCAGAGCGAGACCTCACAAAGAGCATCTGGCTCTGAATCATGGCCAGAGTCAGTATTTTTTTTTGCCGTCGACAATTCATCTGTGTCCCATTCATGAGATTTGCAGAGTCCAGTGATGTGCGGTCAGGTGAGGCAGAGCCTTTCCTGTCATACTTAGATATATTCCAGAGTTTTGACTATAAAAATTATAAGAAATTCTTTGTTTTATTCTAATCATTTTTATAGTCAAACCTCTATTGTAAAAAGTGTATGACAGGTGAGGCACTGCCTCCACGCCTACCTTTTCCGTACATACCTGGTCAAAACACACCAAATTTCCAGCACTACAATATACAGTATACTGCTGCACCTTAGCTTGTATAATGCCAACATGAACCCTCGGGTTCATATATGTATCTGTAAATCTGGCTCTGATACTAGCCAGTTCCTGCCCAGCCATTTACCTCATCGCACGTCACTGTTACAGACACTGGGCCTAATTCTTTACGGATCGCTATTGCGATGACATCTGCAATTACGCATGCAGGTCCACTGCGGAAATATGCTAATGTTTGCAATCGCAACGCAGTCACAGCCTCACATAAGGATGCCCACATCCCCTTATTCACATCCGTAATACTTAGCAAAATAGCGAAACCATTGGTAACATCAAGCACCATCCTAGCCTAACGCACAGTTACACAAGGTCTGACCTTACTCAGAATTTGCTAAGCACATCGCACGCAGTGAATGCTCAAGCTGCATATGCCATCGCAGTGGCTAATTTATGCATGCCCCAGTAACGCCGTTCAAATGAACTGACATGCCTGCATTTTGCTGACCACCCCAACGTCACCACCCCCAAATGCTCACTTCCTGTCAATCACACTGCGATGGATCTGCGTAGTCACTGCAATCGCAGTGTGATCGCATTGGAGCATTTGCGTACGTGCACTGCGATGCTTACGTTTGTGCAGTATGCAACAATTGCTCGTATGCGCACGTAATCGCAGTTGCGATCAGTAATGAATCAGGCCCACTGTCTATCTGGGAGTAAATGTACTCCGGCCAGATCTTCTGATTGCTGGGCTGTCCGTAGAAACCTTGACCTGGACCAGCGACACTCAAGGGACTTGGCAACAACAGAATGGTGCTGAAAGCAGTAAGTAGAATCCAACGTATCAGTTCTCTTTATTGGAACTTTCCTCAGGGATACAAACGTTCAATGAGCAATGCTTACCTTCAGGGGCACCAAGAGCCGCACCAGACCCGGGGGAAGAAGGGGTGTGGCCTAATCGTGGGAGGCATGGTCACGCCCCCTTAGAAAACAAACATTTTATGCAGCACCGTTGCATGCTTGGGAGGGGGGCGCTGTGAGCCCATCAGCATGGTGCATAGCCAGTGGGGGCACGGTCAGTGTGATCGCTCTCCCCACAGGCATTGGAGACTGCTGTGGCTGCTGCTTAGCAGACGAGAGTAGTCTCCCAGTGCAGCCTGGCACACAGCAGTGTGTGCTGGGCTGCTTTGATGTAAGCGGGAGGGAGGGGCGGTGCCGGGGCCCTCCAGCAAGAGACGGGTCCGGGTAATTAGTACCTGCCCCTCCCCCTCTTGACAACTCTGCTTACCTTATATAGATTCACCCCATGTGCACAAATGCACCTCTCGCCAGCATTTCGTCATCAGTGTACGTCGCCCACCCGACATCACAACGTTAGTAACATCTTTCTGGACAACCCAATCCTCAATAAAGGCCTTTATTAAGTACAGAGAAATATCTGCTAGTGTTGAAGAATTCACGATTATTACCATGGGGTAAAGGGGGTGGATGGCGGGACAGGAAAGGGGGGCCTGTATGTCAGGATGGAGCAGCCATGATGTGGCGGTATCTGACAGAATAGGGATAGGACTAGAATGTCATCAAATTGGGTAGGGAGATAATTAGGACATGGGAAGTAGTATTCCACTATAAAACATTTTAGTGCAAAAAGTTGCAGATAAGGGGAATATGGCGTTGTACAATGTGAAAACAGAGTGAAATTGGAAAGACAAATGTTTTTGTTGCATTTTTATTATTAGTGTAACATAATAGTTCAATATCGTTTAGTCTTGTTGTTCAGTTGTCTGACCATTCCATTTTCACTTTCTTTTCACAGGCCTGACCATCCTGTGGCTCTCCAGCATTTGTGAAACTACAAGTACCAGCATATCCTCCCACCAATCAGCAGGTAAAGCATGCTGGAACTTCAGGTTGCTGATGGGGGTGGGACCAGGCATCCTGCATCATTAGGCCTGGTTGCAGGCAGTGTAGAGGGAATCGGTATGATATCCCGGTGGCCGCATGGCCAGGAGTTCGAATCCCGGCAGCGGCAGCCCGACAAAACAGTAGAGCCTGGCAGCGGAAACCCAACAGCGCTAGAAATCCCGATCGTCCTAAGGTAAGAATCTACTAACCTAACCCCCCTAACCCTCCCCCCCTGTGTCTAACCCTAATCCCCACTCTAAGTGCCTAACCCGAACCCCCCCTTCCCCGCTGCCTAAACCTAAGTCCCCTGGGGGGGTCCCTAACCCTAACCTCCCCCCGGGGGTGCCTAACCCTAACCCTCCCTCCCCCTAGCCTAATCCTAACCCTCCCGTGGAGCTCTAAACCTAACCCTCATCCCCCGCGACTGTCTGCTGGCGGCGCCCGGCATCCCTTCGAACGGGATGCCGGGCGCCGGTCTCCCGGCATCGGAAAAATGACAGGCGTCTAGATTTAGACGCCTGTCATTTAAACCTCGCCGGGATAATCCAGTCCCGATTGCATCCCGTGTAGAGAGACGGAGACAAAACTATCTTAGTCTCTGTCAGGGGGGTTTCTGGTTAATCAGAATCACCCTCTGCATGCGCCACTGTATTGCTGGCGGATTTAATACTCTAATGTGTGACTGATGTATCTAGAATGGGATACCACCAAATACCAATCATGTAATAACCCCCAATATATACATACAGAACAATAGAAACAAAATACAATATTGTGGTACGGTGGTTCCCAAGCTTTCTAGAATCACAACGCCCTAAAGTATCCTTATTTGTTTTATCGGCAAAAAGTTTGTTATTGACAAATTCTTCAAAAATTATTAAATGAGTAAATTATCCTTACATGTCATCCTTAGGTTCAGTTATGTGGCGGTGGTCAGGGTTGTACTTCTGTTTGTCCTTATATTTTATAATTAGCAGCCACCCAGCACTGGTTTTTCCTCTCACATGACCCATAAATAAATTGATTTGGTCCTTGACCACCAGCCCGTGGCACCCTTGCAAGTGCCCACATTTTGGGAACCACTGGGGTAGTATGTGCAATTAAAATATAAATTCCACCCCTGGTGCTTCCAGTAGAGAAATGTTGTGAGAAAGTTCTCCTGTTTCCCAAAAGATGAACCTTCAGTAGGATAATCAGATTGAACATGCTTCTTGGTCATTTTATATTTATGATCTTTTTATATATTTATGCTCAATAGCAGCTGTACCTGCTGGTTAATGGTACTGTGTAAGCTGCATTGATTTACTTTTGATGCAGTTGCAGTTATATTTCCTCTAAGAGCTGTGCTTTCAGAGCAGAATCTTGTAAAACATTGACACAAGGAGTGTAACTTAGATATCTTTTTATCAAGGAAACTGTGTGGAGTGAGGTCACTTGTTCCAGATCAAAGGTTAACTGAACCTAGAATAATATCGCACGGCTTGAGTGGATGGACCTCAAACATTTCTTCCTCAATATGGACAGATCCATATTGTGCTTCATTGTGTCATACATAAAGGCAGTGCTTGTTTAATGTAAACCTACAAGCTGACATAGTGAAAACAAAAGGAAGTACGTCAATCACTTTAAAACATATAACAGAAAATGTAAAAAGTGGAATATAATGATTATGCCATATTATACTTTACTAATGGCACTGTCTTTGAATCTACATCTATTCTAATCCTTTCTAACCAATTAATGACTGGGGGGCACTATGCAGCGCTTGTTGGAGGTATTTCCCCAGGGCAGGTAACCTGTTCTAGTAAAAGTGACAAATGACCTAGAGAAAGGACCATCCTATTTGATGAATGCGAGGAACATTTTTATTTTTTTAATTATTATTTAATAATTCACAGGCACAATTTAAAACACAGTTGAGTAATGTAAGTGTATCCAGTGGAATTACCCCCAGCATCTTCCCATTGATATGCCCTTTACCCAGGGCCGTATTAAGGTTTGAGGGGATCCTGGGGCAACAACTTTGTGGGGGCCCCTATCAATATAAATGTATATATTTATATATACACATACACTACACACATATATTTATATACTTACACACACATACATACAGTCACACAGAAAAACACATATATATACCACACATGCATGTGTCACACATACTGTACATTAAACATACATACATACATACACACACAAGTCACACACACACACACTTACCTTGCACCATTTGCACTGCATGTTGTGGATGGGGAGGAGACCTTGCAGGAAGGCACCATATTATTAAGCTCCACCCCCCTCGCGGCTTTGGCCGTGATTTGTGGGTCAATCGGAAAGGGGAGGAGCCAAATGACACAATTATAATGGAAATGCATCATACTGGCTCCACCTCCAGCTGATTGACCCGCGAATCTCTGCATTTTGCCGCGAGGTGAGCGGGGCTTAATAACGGTGCCTGCTCTTGTGCAGCTGCTGCTGCTGTGTGGGGGCCCTTTACGTGTGGGGGCCCCAGGAAGACCGCCCCTGTCGCCCCCCTTTATAATTCGGCCCTGCCTTTACCGTTCCGATCTCCTTTGCTCCAAGGGGAAAAACAGATGACTTGATTCAGACCCGCTCGCTAGGAAGCATTTGCACGCAGGCAGCCGATGTTTGCATTCTGCGCATGGATACGCATCACAGTGTGTGTGCGCGAACTAGTCCAAACGATCTGGAAGCGCACGCTCGCCGAGCTTAGACAGGCCGGCTGAATGAATGACAGGACAAACCGTTTGTGGGTGGTAACAGGGGCAGGCCACTAGAAACGGGGGAGTGTAGGTGCGAACGCAGGCATGCCTGAGCGTCTTCACACCGTTTCAGAGGCGTGCATAATTAACAGGCAGCATCATAGTACACGTCACCTGGTTGTATTTCACACTGAAGTGCTCGCAGTGCTTGCGGTAGGGTATAGTCAACCACAAGCGCTGCGTTCGCTTCCGATGGTTGCATACACTTCCTGGAGATGACGTGCGCAAATGGGCTTCTTAAGACAGGCTGGTGGGCATCTGCATACAAAAAGCAATTGCACGCCAAGACATAGTGGGCGCGCTTATACCTTGCCATATGATCGCCTGCCTTGCTGGGTGTGTGCAGGATTTGCATACGCTGAGTGCGTGCAAACGCATCTAGCGAGCGGGTCTGAATCGAGCCCAGAATTTCTAGAGAGGGATTTTCAAATACTTGTTTTCACAATAAGGCACCATTTGCCCCAATAATACAGTTAGAAATGGGCAATGCATATAAAAATAACAACGTATTTTAAATTTAAAAAAATGAGGCATGGAGTCAACTGTACATTTACAAAAAAAATCAAATATTTACCTCCTTTCTATGAATCAATCTTGATAATTTGATTAAATTAATATAATACTTTGTAAATTAATACTAACAACTCTTAGGGGTCTATTCATCACCACCTAATTTCTACAAAAGCATTTTCCACCACTTTTGTATAATTTAGGTGTTAGACCCATTCATTATTCATGTAACGCAAAAGATATCACAGATATCTCCTGGTTACAATTCTCCCCCGATAATGTGCACAGTCCCCATACTTTAATATAGGGACGTAGGCAGGGCCGGCTCCAGAGTTCGGAGCACCCTGTGCCGGCTCTCTATAGTGCGCTCCAACATCGCGCGTGGCTTTGCCATGCGCAACCGAAAATGTGGGTGTGGTCTAATTACCATAGGCCACGCAACTACGTGACGTTATTTGGAGGCGTGCCCTCATGACACACCTCCAAATAACGTCAGGCTGGGGGGAGCCTCACTAGCTGGGCTTCCCACAGCCCTCTCCCGTCACGCAGCATCCATTCAGACTCCAGGGTCCAGCACCACTGCACAGCTATGGCGGTGGGGGGTCCCCAACCTCCCGATTTGACCACTCTACGGGTGGAACAGCGGGACAGTACTGTCCTGCTGAAATCGGGATGTTGGGGAGGTGCCCCTGTTCGACCCTATGGGTGGCGCCCCTGTTCGACTGCACTGGTCGGACACCCTTAGAGCCGGCCCTGGATGTAGAAATTATGTAATTCATCAAGTTCCATAAAAGCATTTTTTTTTAACTTGTGAGTGTTGCTGTATGCCATTCTGAGATGGCGTACAGCTCCCGATAGTCTGCACAAGCTGCTGTTTAAACAACAGCTTGTGCAGCAGAGGGATCCAAAAGATCGCTACCTGCTGTGTCTCCTTGCTCCCTGTTTCATTTCAGTCATTCGTTCCCTCCAGGCTTCCCGGACCACTTGAACAAGCAGTTCCCCTGTGTTCAGCGGGCGAGCAGAGCGGGTGGATGGGGGAGGATGCAGCTCTGATTAGGGGAGTACAAGCAGCCCTCCTGTGCTCACCATTCAGCGGGCGAGTGGAGTGACTGGGCGCGCAGAGGAAGCTGCAGCTTTGAGCAAGGGACTACAACTAGCCCTCCTGTGCCCACTATTCAGCGGGCGGACGGAGGAGGCTGCAGCTCTGAGCAGGGGATTACAAGCAGCCCACCGGTGCTCACCGGAATAGGGGGGGTACAGAGACACCAGGGAAAAGTATAACACTTCAGAAAAGCTGGCTCCGCAAAAGGAGCAGCTTTTCGGAAGTGATACTTTAGTAAGAAGAAATTGATGAATTCTGTTTTTGTTTACTAAAAAAGTGTCGATTTTAAAACTAAAGTATAATTTACTATAATTTTATCATAATGAATAGACCCCTTAAAATGAATTAATAACTGTACAAAATGAATGCTAATCTCCCCTAAGACTTTAATTCAAATTAATTAATTAATTAAATAAATAAAACATAGCAATTAGTGATATAGTTAGTCACCCAATGCTTCATATCACTCTTAACAGCCAAGACATTGCAGAGTATCAGTAGTAACTGCTTAAACTGCATATTCCTATTTCCTAAGTCACAGAAACACTAGAACAAGAGTTCCCAAACTCGGTCCTCAAGGCACCCTAACAGTCATGGTTTTAAGGATATCCATGCTTGGCATAATCAGAGTGACTAAGCTACTAATTAAGTCACCTGTGCTTAAGTACAGATTCCCTGAAAACCTGGACTGTTAGGGTACCTTGAGGACCGAGATTGGGAACCCCTGCACTAGAGCCAAAACAAACTATATACCAGAGCAAAATAATAAATGAAAACAATAACGGAGGACATTTTGTGAAGCCAAAGATTATTCAAATATTGGCAGATCCCATTGGCATGATACTTACCTCTCCAGAGTCCTGCATTGGAGCTGCAGGAGCAGCGGAAGTAAGCAGGAAAATGGCATGGCTGTATTTTCCCAGAGATGTCCCTAGGACCATGGAGCGGGCGCCATGTTACCGGACACCTGCGCATGTGCAGTAGACTCTAACACACAGGCCCCCTCCTCTCTTAAACCACCCCTGGCAGATCCCCTCAAAAATGGATCTTAGGGCCTGATTCAGATATGTACACAATACCGATTTTTACACAGAGATGAGTGATTGTTTGCCATTGCACTTTTGTGTGAGCCACACGGCACACACGCAGCGATTATTCCGCACATAGGTTCCATTCACAAAGTGACAGGAAGTCAGCGTTTGGAGGGAGGTAATGGGGGATGGCTAGTCAAACGCAGTTGTATCTGACCATTTAAACGCCATTTTGTGAGTTTGCATAATTGGAGGGAGTGGCTAAACCTGATGCTATTGGGTGCGACAAGAGCGATAATTAATGGGTGCTCAAAACATTTAAATTGCTCTGTTGAGCGCCCATTAATTATCGCCACCCAATGAACAATAAAATTCCCTCCCAGAACTGCATCCTGAAGGAAGCAGACTCTACTGTTAAAGAGCAAGTTAAACTAGTGCTAAAAATATGTTTCACTCTAGAAGTCATAGAACCCTGTTTAGCTGAAATCAGGGCTCTTCTCTGCTTCATGCCATTCATGGAGCGAGTTTACCGTGGATAAGTGTATTACTTCTCCAGCGCACCCCCGCTCCATGCCTGCAGTGCATCACCATACTATTGTATGGTAAGTGCGATTCATGAAGGAAAGCTCAGCTTTCCGTTCCTCCTCTGTGGTACAGATTCGCCATCTGAGGATGGCGTTATCTGTATCGCAAGCCAAACAGAGCAGGGAAGTAGCATACCTGCTGTATGCCCGGCAAGTGGCGCTGGCTCTGTCCCCTTTTGCCCAGCATCCTTTGCAGCAGGTTTGACGTGAGCTGCTGCTCTCGGATGCCGGCGCATGCACAGTGAGAAGCGGGCATATCAGTCTCCTGATATCTCTCACTGCGTACAGGGATCGCGGAGGGTCCAGACAGCGCCTGAAGACGCTGGACAGGTACACTACTGTTCAAAAGTTTGGGGTCACAATTTCGTGTTTTACATAAAAACTGACTTTTATTTATCAAATGAGTTGCAAAATGAATAGAACATATAGTCAAGACATTGGCAAGGTTAGAAATAATGATTTTTATTTGAAATAATAATTTTGTCCTTCAAACTTTGCTTTTGTCAAAGAATGCTCCATTTGCAGCAATTACAGCATTGCAGACCTTTGGCATTCTAGCTGTTAATTTGTTGAGGTAATCTGAAGAAATGTCACCCCACGCTTCCTGAAGCACCTCCCACAAGTTGGGTTGGCTTGATGGGCACTTCTTGTGTACCATACGGTCAAGCTGCAACCACAACAGCTCAATGGGGTTGAGATCTGGTGACCGCGCTGGCCACTCCATTACAGACAGAATACCAGCTGCCTGCTTCTTCCCTAAATAGTTCTTGCATAATTTGGAGGTGTGCTTTGGGTCATTGTCCTGTTGGAGGTGGAAATTGGCTCCAATCAAGCGCTGTCCACAGGGTATGGCATGGCATTGCAAAGTGGAGTGATAGCCTTCCTTATTCAAAATCCCTTTTACCTTGTACAAATCTCCCATTTTACCAGCACCAAAGCAGCCCCAGACCATCACATTACCTCCACCATGCTTGACAGATGGCGTCAGGCACTCTTCCAGCATCTTTTAACTTGTTCTGCATCTCACAAATGTTCTTCTGTGTGATCCAAACACCTCAAACTTTGATTCGTCTATCCATAACACTGTTTTCCAATCTTCCTCTGTCCAATGTCTGTGTTCTTTTGCCCATATTAATCTTTTCCTTCATTGACACTGGCGTTTTGCGGGTACCATTTAATGAAGCTGCCAGTTGAGGACTTGTGAGGCGTCTATTTCTTAAACTAGAGACTCTAATGCACAGTTGTGCATCAGGGCCTTCCCCTTCTCTTTCTACTCTGGTTAGAGCCTGTTTGTTCTGTTCTCTGAAGGGAGTAGTACACACCGTTGTAGGAAATGTTCAGTTTCTTGGCAATTGCTCGCATGGAATAGCCTTTATTTCTAAGAACAAGAATAGACTGTCGAGTTTCACATGAAAGTTCTCTTTTTCTGGCCATTTGGAGAGTATAATCGAACCCACAAATATGATGCTCCAGATACTCAACTAGCTCAAAGGAAGGCCAGTTTCATAGCTTCTCTAACGAGCAAACCCGTTTTCAGTTGTGCTAACATAATTGTACAAGGGTTTTCTAATCATCCATTAGTCTTCTAACGCGCTTAGCAAACACAATGTACCATTAGAATACTGGAGTGATGGTTGCTGGAAATGAGCCTCTATACATCTATGTAGATATTCAGACGTTTGCAGCTAGTATAGTCATTTACCACATTAACATTGTATAGAGTGTATTTCTGATTAATTTAATGTTATCTTCATTGAAAAAAACAGTGCTTTTCTTTAAAAAATAAGGAAATTTCTAAGTGACCCCAACCTTTTGAACGGTAGTGTAAGTCTACATGAATGGCTACTAAACTTCACTATATATCGCATCCATGTGATGCGATATATAGTGATATCTTTTAGTAGCCACTTCATGTTCTATATGAATAGACCCATTTGTCCTTTCTGCTTATGGTGGCCAACCTGTTTCAAACAAGTGTGGAAATTCAATGCATCAGGCCTGCTCAGTAGTGACAGGAAATTGTGATGTTTGATCATGGCACCCTGGTCTGGCCAGGCCCCACACTACTGTACTCCTTGTAACTACCTGATAGCGGTCCTCAATGGCTCCATTACTGTGAGGCAGCAAAGCTAACCACTGTGCCATTGCCACCTATTTAGAATAATTTCTAAGTGTGAGTCAGAGCCACAAACTATGGTCCTGATTCAAAGGCGCTTGCTATTTGCGAGAGCTCGCTCTGAATCAAGGCGGAATTAAAAAAAAAAAGAAATCCGCCTCCAGGCCGCTCACATAGCTGTTGGTGACCACCAACAGCTTGTGCGGGCGGCCTGGCGATGGTTGCACTGGTGCACACTGCCCGACCATCGACCCGCTTGCGAGTGCTGTGCGCTCGTGAGCGGGTCTGAATCAGGCCCTATGCCCGATTAAGGCTTGCTGCTTAGTGGCATTTATGCAGATACACTGAGCGCCTTTACACCATATGACACAGAATGCCAAGCACGACTGAGACGCAACTGAGTTGCTCCGAGATGTTTAGCGTACCATACTTTCCTTTTTCATTTTGCATCTTAATCGCATCACAGACAAAGTGAAAAGTTATTCACAGTGTACCAGGGACCTTATTCAGGTTGGATCGCAAGGCTGCATTCGCACGCAGCCATCGATTCTTGTGCTCTGTGCATGCGTATGCGCGAACCGGCCACTGCAATGGGGACTGCAATCACAGTGACCACACAGACCCATCAGAGAGTGAATGAGAGGAAGTGACCGTTTGGGGGTGGAGAGAGCGAGTGGACGACGGAACACAGGTGTGCCTGTGCATTTGAATGCCGTTAAAGGGGTGTGCATAATTAAGCCCCTGTGATTGCATATGCTCTCAGAGGTCTAGATGGCGACAGGAAGTTTAGCAGTTTGTGTGGTAGGGTCGGGTCAACCACAACTGTGTGAATGGTTCCGGTGTTACTCGATGTTACCGATGTTTTCGCTGACTTACGAATGCATGTCATGGGAAGTGGATGGCTTTATACAATGGTGGGCATCTTGGTATAGTGCTGTGATTGCATTCAGTAGCATATTTTCGCAGCGAGCGTGTGCATGCGATTGCAGACTTGCGGTCCGTGTTGACTCAGGGCCTGATTCAGACCCGGTCGCAAGCGCTGAGTGCTCGCAACCGGGTCGATGGTGGCCCACAGCGCATGCGCACGACGAAGCCGGCTCCGACGTGCGCAAGAGCCGGCTAGCGACATGCAATCCATCGCTCTGGGTCTCGCACCAAAGGGGGCGAGCTGTCGATGTTGAGTGACTGCTTGCTCCATTTGGTGGGCGGGCTGGCTGCCCAAATGGAGGCGTTCCCGAGGGAGCGCTTGCCGTTTGGGGGCAGCCCCACTGACATAACGAGTGATGTCAGTGGAGAGCTTCCGGCTCTGTTAGAGCCGAAAGCTCTCTGGTGCTTGCGATGAACGAGACCCTACCACAAGGCTCTCGTCACAAGCTCAATGGTCGCGATGGTCTTGATCATCGCGACCATCATCATGGCCGCTTGCTATAGCTGTGGGTGGCTACCCACAGCTATGAGAGCGGCCAGGAGGCCGTTCCTAAAAAAAACCAGCGCCCGCCCTGATTTAGAGCGAGCATCGCTTTTTGCGAGCACCTCTGAATCAGGCCCTCAGGCCCCAGAGACGTTAGGCTGTGACACAGGAATTGGTTTTATACATGTACAAAGTCGCAGATGAAGCACAACGGAACTTGGCATGAGGAAAAGCCATGGCTGCTTGCATTGGAGCCCAATTTACACAGATTCGACTGTCACACACAGATGCTCAAATGCCGCACGCCCCAGTGATCAGTGTACGCTAGCAATGCAGTCTTGTCACTTTCAGTTGTTTTATTTTGTAAATAAGATACATCTTAAGCAAAGTAGCCCGGGACCTTACACGTCAAGTGGGGCTATTTGGCGTAACTTACGCCACAGTATGAAAGGACACACGTATAATGCCTATGACTAGCAATACTACTAAATTTAAGGACTAATATTGTGATAAGTTCAATAACCTGGTCATTTTTTGTAGTTGGAAAGCAATTGAAGTAATCAATGCCAATCGTGTATTTATCTGTTAAAGGACATTGAACCCTGCTATCTGTTTGCTTTTTCTTACGAACTAGATTGTACATAGCCATCTGTTAGAATATCTGAATGCTAAATGCTTTTTGTAAAATGGATATTACTTGGTATACTCAGCAATAATGGAATATAGGCCTGATTTAGAGTTGTACCCTATGCCGATGTTTTTGCAGTTGAGCAATTATCGGCCATCTGTGCGTGCATCTGAGCCGCACTACGCATGCGTCAAAATATATCACAGTAGTCACCCGGCTAATGCGTCTCAGTTCCAACGTCCATTCTGCGTGACCATAGAGTTACTCAGAACTGCTAACATCGGATGATCTGCGACAGATGCTGCGTCTTTGTAAATATTTGGATTTGCAAAGACACCGGTGGTGCGACATTTGCATTATTTATAACAATAGCTGCATACGGGATCGTAGCTGTGGCTGCCATAACTTACAACGCTGCATCAGTTTTGATTTAATGCATATATTTCAGTTACACTTTGTGTTTGTTGTTTGCTTTCGGACAGGACACCGAGAGAATTGTCCTTGTCTCATGACAATGAGGTTGTCCCTGGTTTTAGTATACAGTAAGTTTACTAAAAGATAACATGACTCTTTTTATTTGTCATTTATTTGATCATTATTATGTTTTATTTATAAAGCACTAACATATTACATAGTGTTGTACATTGAGGGGATCATTAAACAAATAAATAATATAAACTGCATGAATCTGAGGGAAATAAGATGGCCAAGCCAAACTGAGCATAGAATCGACGGGGTTGAGTACGAAATGTCGACCTTTATCATGTCAACATGAGAATGTCGACATGGTCATAATTTTGCGATTAACCATGTTGACATTCATCATATAGACAGTGATGAAATGATGATATGTTAGAATGTGACAGGCGGGGACTTGGAAGAAGACGACGCTGGAGTCGATGCAGCTGCCAGGAGAAGGTGAGTCACCACTAGGCCACCAGGATGAAATGTTGACATTCTAACATGTCAACGCATTTCACCGCATCATAACGGTCAACATTGTGGTTTCAACATTGTGTCAACCTTTTGACTACATCCCAATCTAATGCCGCGTATCCACTTGCCGACAATATCGATATCATTCAGTCGTTCATTGTACTGTGCCCACACTGAACGATATGTCGTTCAGTGCAGGCACCCTCCCTCATCCCTGAACATGGTCAACTTGACGATATCGTCAAGTTGACGGTCATGTTCGGGCGATGAGCAATGTCGAAAACGACCAGCGGGAGCAGGCATCGCTGGTTGTTTACTACATTTTACTGGATGATTTATGAACAATTAATGAGCGATTGAACAATAACGATGTCGTTATCGTTCAATCGCTCATTATAATCAGCAAGTGGATAAGCACCTTAAGAGGTGTAAGAAACACCGATATATAAGATATTGGAAGAAGTATTGTAGATGTGGTGGGAACAAATGTATGTTGCCACTGTCAACTATTAATCTTGACTTGTATTCTTCTTAACCATAGTACTCCCCAGGGCTGCCATCAGAAATGTTGGGGCCTGGGACTGACAAAATAGGCAGGGCCCCCCCCCCCTCCCGGGTTATTAGATCCAGTCCCAGTCTCTGCTCAGCATTTTTTTCTCCCACTCCCCCCCCCCGTTATTAAATCCAGCCTCCGACCAGCATTTTTTTGCCCCACTCTCCCCTCATTATTAGATCCAGTCTCTGGCCATCATTTTTTACCCCACTCCACTCCCTCCCCTTCCCCGTACATTAGATCCAGTCTCTGCCCGCTGTGCACACCTTTTTTGTCACTTACCTTATTTCCTTGAAGAAGTCTTCAGCTTCTTCTCTGTCTCTTCCCCAGCACTGCAGACGCTGGTCCAGCTCCTCTCGATCCGCGGCTCCTCCTACCTCAGGCTCTCCCTCCAGCGGCACGACGTAATGACGTCACGTGCGCCGACTTCAAAGCAGCAAACTTTACTGACATACAGGGCAGGTGGGTGTTGGTTGGTGGAGGAGCGGCCCGAGCAAGCCCGCTGCTTATTCCATTTATAGGGACCGGGGTGGCGGCTGGTAGCAGGGGTGCCGGCAGCTAGACCCTTTTTCTTCTGATCGTGGGGTTAGTTCAGGCTGCATTCTGTGCAGTGGTGAAAGTGGGCAGGCCTGACAGCGGCCCTGGTACCCCCAAGCCAGTTGCTAATGTAGCTGGTTTTCATGTAGTGTCAGGGTCAGTAAGGCCCGTCTGAAGAAGACTTAGGATGCAAGTTTTTCCAAGTTTAAAATGAACAGTAACCGAAGTCAATGGTCCATCCCAGGCTCAACCCTCATCTATTGACCCGAGCAGCGGTGATGACTGTTCCCCCAACTCTCCCCGCGTTGGACGCTGCGGCCCAGTGATGGTTGGGGGATATGACATTTCAGCATACTCATTACTGTTCCAGTATGCAGGAAGGTGAAGAAACACAGAATTCCAGACACATATCCCAGTATTCACAGTCTAGAAATTGGGACATTTTATGTCATGTCCCTGAACCACACAGACCATGGCCCAATGTCCGCCCCCAAAAATGTCCAGTCCTTTCTCAGGAGATGAAACAGTGTCCTGGAATTGTATTAATATGTATGGCTGCTTTGGGCTGGATTCAGAAGTGGACGCAGATGCGGCAATTGGCAGTCGCCTGTCTGTGACTTTATGCAAATGCTGCTGCAAAGCTCTTTCCTGGTGTACATCTGTACGTCCCAATGTGCAAGGACTGAGAAGCCCACTGTCAGCATCCATAGGCGCTAAGTTACTGATTGGTGCATCTTTAGACACACCATCGGTCGCCCTATCGAAACTTGATCAAGCCCTATGCAGGTGCAGTTTCTTCATCCATGTATGGCCTCCTGTGTGACCAGTTGAATGATTGGAAATGGAGGAAACACAGTAGATTATGGAGATATGTGCTGAGGAACCCCTGTCATACATACAGGGAATGCCTACATTTCAGGGGATCAAAAACGTCAGGTTTTGGGGGACTTCCCACAAATGTATTTAATAAAGTTGCCCATATATATTTAATAGCATATTTTCCTCTTCTATGAACAGATTGTAGAGATATGTTTAAGTAGTTGTCTATGTGACAAGTATTTTTTTTTATATCAAATTAAATATGCCTAAATTATTTTTAGTCTTCATACAACGTGAGATTAATACCTTGTAGATTGTGTGCTAGGCATTTTCTTCAAACCCTTTTATCATCTTGCAGATGTACACATGACTGGTACTTAATATACAGTATATTATACATATCGAACACATATAAAAATACCTGGTGAACTAAGAATGCTATGTGATATTATATCTATTGCAGTACAGACGTCCAAAAACTCTCTATTTATAACATCTTCAATGCCACTAAAGTCAAGTATCAAACACAATGTTTCTTGTATTTGTCATTACCACCATTATCTACCTAGGTGTAGAAATACACAAGCAATCTATTGTGACATCAACTGGTATATTTTTTTATTTATAAATTTTTATTTGAGGCATTACAGTACACAGAATAATAAAATATTGAACCATAAGAAATAGTAGATAGAATGATGAAAGAGACAACAGTAATTCAATAATATCCCTTTTACACCGACCTGCCACGTAAACGCACATCAGCCCAGGATTTTTGTCAGTGTAAACGGATCCCCTGGATCCAACTCGGGTAGCTTGCAGGGTTGGCCACGGGTCATTCCTGTGTCACCCTGCAGTGTAAACAGCGCAATTCGGCTGCCGCATGCTGCCCGATTGGCCAGCTTCAGTGGCGCTTGGAGATGACATAATCTCCAAACGTCAACTGCAACGCCACAAGAGACAGGTTACTGCAAACCCGGCTCCGGTGTGGCTGGCTTCAGCGGCACCTAGAGATGACATCATCTCCAAGCGTCCACTGCAACACCGGAAGGGCCGGGTCACTGCAGACCCAGCTCCGATGTGAATGGTGCCAACCCAGGCATAGCCTGGGTCTGTCCTGGGTCTGATCCGGGTTGGAAACATGTTCCAAATTCCGGGTCAAACCCAGGACTTTGGTGTAAAAGGGTATTAGATTGCTGACTATTTCCAGCAATACAATGACATAATGATAATAACAACAGATGACCAACAAGAAACTAAGGCAGGCTTGCCGACATTTAGCTCCCTCCTTCTGGGAGGGAGCTGTCGGGCTTTCAGGGCTGGGGGCGTGACGTGGCCAAAGGGGGCGGGGCCCGGCACCTGACGTGGCTATGGGGGCGGAGCATGGGGCATGACAGCGCGATTGCGTCATCGTGGCTCCGCCCCCTCTGCACAATGCCGTGATTAATGGCACTGTGCAGCCGGGGGCGGAGCCACGATGACGCGATTCAGCGCGAATCGCTTCACCGGCCCCTCTGCTGCCGGCGTTTTTACTTAAAAGTGCGGGGGAGTGCGGGCACATCACCGGGAGGATTGCCTGCCTTCCCGGGAGGTCGGGAGCGGCACCCGATTTTCGGGAGGCTCCCGACCAAATCGGGAGGGTAGGCAAGTATGAACTAAGGAGCTCATTCAGACTTGCTCGCTAAGATGCATACTCTCGCTTCTGCCAATGGTATGCAGAGTGTATGCATTGTGCGCATTCGCATACCTTAGCGAAAGTTCACAATGCATTCGCTCGCTGCGCATAAAAAGCCCAGCAGAGTGAGTGACAGGGGAAGCCGTTTGTAGGTGGTAACAGGGGCTGGCCATTAAAAACGGGGGAGTGGAGGTGCAAACGCAGACGTACCTGAGCATCTCAATGGGGTTTTATAGGTGTGCATAATTAAAAGACGGCATCATAGTACACGTCACCTGGCTTGTCTTTACACTGAAGTGTTCGCAGTGCTTGCGGCAGGGTATGGTCAACCTCAAGCGCTGCGATAGCATCCGATGTTACCCAATGGTTGCATTCACTTCCTGGACATGACGTGAACAAGTGAGCATCTTAAAACAGGCTGGTGGGTGTCTGCATACACTATGTGATCGCTCTATAAGAAATACTGGGCGTGCTAATGCATTGCTGTGTTATGGCACTGTCTACACAATTTGCATACACATCATGCGAGCGGCTCTGAATCAGACCCCAAGATCCCAACTATTTATACCGAAAACAGTAGAATCTGAAATACGCATTTGTTTTAAAATTAAACATATATAGTAGTGCAATTAGAGAAGTTGGCTCAATAGTCCGGGTGGGAGCTGTCAAACGGTCCAGGTCTGCCTCTAGAAATGAATAGGGGAATCCTGCGCTGCAACTTGAGTGAGGTACCACATGGTCTGGTGCAGGGTTGCCTACCCTCCCGATTCGGGCGGGAGCCTCCCAATAAACGGGTGCAGCTCCCACCCCCCCGGAAAGGCAGTCATGCCCCCCGCCAGTACCTGTTAAACCCCCGCAGCGGGGGGGGGGGGGGGCGCTGACGCGATTAGCGTAATTTTGGCCCCGCCCCCTGCTTCACAATGCCTGTTTTTTTCATTGTGTAGCGGGGGCGGGGCCAAAATGATGTAATTGCGTGGCCCTGCCCCCTGCCACACCCACAAACTGCCCTCTGACTGCCAGGCCACACCCCCTTTTGCCGGCCATGCCCCGTTCTGCAGATCTGGCTGCTCCCTCCCGGAAGGAGCAGCCAGATAGTCGGCAAGTATGGTCTGGTGTACACTCTCATGGATTTCATTAAGCTGTGAGGTATCAATATAAGATTCCCATAATGTAAAAAAGGTCTGTCCCTCCTTTTTACATAACGTTTCTACCCAGTCCATTGGGAATAGAAGATGCAATTTATCAAAAAACAAGGGCAATTGGGGTGGTGTATTAAGAATCCAACCCGGCAAAATGGTCTTTCGTCCAGATGCGCTAAAAGCTAGTCACAATTTTTTGCCCTCCGGGGTTATTCATTGTTTAGGATCAAATATCCCTAAAATAGCCCATTCTGGGGTGAAGGGAACGTGGTTCACAAGTTTTTCCTCTGCAAATTGCCGTACAAGATGCCAAAAGTATATGGGGGCCTATTCATCATACCTAAAAACTCTCTGGAGGTAATTAGGTTTAGAACTTGCATGGAGTTCTACCTAATTACCGGAGAAATTCATAATTTCTTCTCTCCATAACTATCTATTCCTGAAAAGCTGTCATTTTTGAGATGACAGCTTTTCAGGAAATAGATAGTTATCTCTATCTACATTAACTTACCGCAGCTGGAATCCATGCTGCGCGTGCGCTGTTACATCTGTAAAATCAGTGCAAGTGCAACACTGCCTACAGCTGTGGTAAGTTTGTGTGTGTGTCCCGCATACCTCCCCCCGTCCCCGCACTCACCTGCCCGCTGCAGCGCCTCCGGCTCCATCCTGCTGTTCTGACATGTGGTCTCCCGGCAGCACACAGTACAGTTTAGAAAAAAAAAAGTATTTTTTTAGCCAGAGGACGGACGAGAGCGCCGGAGGGAGACGCCAGGGGACCTGCACACGCTGGAAGCAGGTAAGTGTTACCTGCTATTCGCAGTGGCGAACAGTAACTCCATCAAATTCCGAAAATGCATAATTTTCAGAATTTGATGAATACCATAATTTCCACATCCTCATACTAATGTATGGGGAGTGTGGAAATTAACGCAGGGGGGCTTAACCAGGAGAGAGATACCAGTGATATCTCCAGTGTTAAGTCTCTTCATGAATGCTAAAATAACGTTAATTAAGGAAAATGTCCTTAAAAACGTTATTTTAGTGTTGATGAATAGGCCCCTTAGTCATTGTTCCCACGAGACAGGCTTTGGATAACACAAGGCGCATGATTAATCTAATCTCCTACATTAACAAGAACAAGTTGCTGACGTGTTGCTATCACTTCGACGCGGAAAAGAACTTCGACAGGCTGAACTGGTCTTTTATGTTTCAGGTATAACAAATATATGGATTTTGTGGCCGCTTTTTGCCAGCATTGCAGGCCCTATATTGTGCTCCCACACCTTCAGTCTCAACTAATGGACTCTCCTCCCTGGTTTTTGGTTTGGGTATCGAAACAAGGTTGTCCTCTTTCCCCTTTGCTCTATGCCCTTACATTGAACCGTTAGCTACTAAAATACGTGACAATCCCAATATTAAGGTGTTTCAGTAAAAGGATCACAATATAAATTATTTCTGTTTGCTTTTAACCCTTACGTCACCATCAACTTCACTGCCTAATCTACAAACTGAATTACAAGCTTATGGTGCAAGTAAATACCTCTAAATCAGAGGCTTTAGCATTTCATCTCCCATCTCCTACTATGAAACTTTTGGAGACCAATTTCGCATATCTTTGGTGTTCAAAATCTTTTAAGTATCTAGGGATACACATCACGAAGACCTATAACCAACTCTATCAGGCTAAATATACCTCCTTACTCCAGATTGGATCCCTCCCAGCATGCCCCGCGTCCGCTGCGCATGCGTCGATGGACTCTCAGGTCATAAAGCCGGAAGTTCAGGGCGCAGCGGAGATCACAAAGGACAGCTCTTATCGGAAGAGCTGTCCTTTGCTATATTGATCGCATATGTTAGTGCGTATGCGATCAGTACAAATTCGGTGACTGGCGGTAAGTTTTGCACTATGTTAGTGCATCTCGCCCCCTGTCACCCAAGGCTTCTCCCTGTCACGCACTGTTACTCCCTGTCACCCTCTACCTCTAAAGAAATGAACTTCCATTTTTACATACACATGCATTTACACTACACTCCATTTATAAAAGTAAGCATAACAGTCTTTTTGTAATACATTTTTTTAATAATGTTTTATATATTTTATTTGGGCAAAGAGAAACATGTAGTTGCTGCTTGATAAGTGAACTTCCGGTTCTGTCCATATTTGTTTTTTTTAAATAAAGGTTCCCTATTGAAGGAGCACACCTATACCTACCAAATTATCCTTGACAAAGCATCCTGAGATATGTGAAACATTGGACTAAGCAAAGAGCACACGATCAGGCACTAGTTGGAGTGAGCGGGATACCAAGTGCAAAGAACCGCCAACGTCTGACATCATCAGAAGCCGCCATGGCTATCTTCTATTGAGTACCCGCCAGTGGTGGGGCTGCAGCGCAGTCCAAAATTCAAATAGGGGAGTTCTGCACTCACTGATTATTGCAATAGGCTATTAACCAAACTACACCAAAATACATCAATTCTCTTATCTCAAAATATCTTCCAATCCGACCTCCACGCTCTGCACAAGATATGTATCTCTTATCCTCCCACATCACCTGCTCCCAACCACAGTTACAGGACTTTTTTTGGTCTGTACTTACTGTGTAAAATGCCTTCCCACATACAACAAGACTTTCTTTTAGTCTCCAGACCTTCAAGCGTTCCCTGAAAACTCATGTCTTCAGACAAGCTTATCAAATTTCAGAACCACCCACATAACCTCCATAGGCTATCCTACACAATCACATTGCCTCTATACAGTTCACACAAGGGGCATAATTTCATTAATTATAATTCCAGGAGCACCCAGACACACACTCTTATCTCCGTGAATTCACTGCCAACACCCCAGCAGCACACAGACATACACTTTCTCCCGTCCTGATTTCACTTCCAACAACCCAGCAGCAGCACTACCCAGACACACACTCCTCCTCCAATTAACTACCAACACCTCAGCACATCAAACACTACCTGTAGCTGATCAGGGTCTTCCGTTCTTGCTATTTGCTGCTCCCACAGTAACAGCAGAGGCAGCAGATCTCGCATGTGTGAGGAAGAAAAACGAACAAAGGAGGAATAGGCCATGCACTCCAGCCTATGGGTATGCAGTCGGGAAGCCGGCGGACCTAATCCCGACAGCCGGCTTCCCGACTGTCATATCCCGTCAAGGGTCTAAAGACAGGCGTCGATATGCCGACGCCTGTCACTAGACATATGCCAGGAGACCGACGCCCGGCATCCCGATCGAAGGGACGCCGGGCACCGAGCGCGGATAGCCAGGGGGGGGGTTAGGTTTAGAGTACCCGGGGGGACTTAGGGTTAGGCACCCCCCTGGGAGGTTAGGTTTAGGCTAGGGGAAGGGTGGGCTAGAGTTAGGCACCCCCGGGGGGGGGGGACTTAGGGTTAGGCACCCCCCGGGGGACTTAGGTGTAGGCGGTGGGTACAGGGGGGTTTGGTTTAGGCACTTAGAGGGGGGGATTAGGGTTAGGCACTGGGGAGGAGGTTCAGGTTAGGCACCCCTAAGGAGGGTTAGGGGGTAGAAATAGATTAGTACATACTTACCTGGGGACAATCGGGATTTCCTTCTCTACTGGGATGCTGCTGTCGGGATTCCAATCGCCGGGCATGGGTCCGGCGGTAAATCATACCGATTCCAGCCTATGCCCCTTCCCCTTTTAAGTAAATTGGTGTGGTTTCCTTGCTGATCTGTTGGTAGAGACCAGACTTAAGGATGGAGGGCTTGGGAGAGGGAAAACTGCAGCACATGCCCCCCTGGGCTCTCTGCCTATTCCTGCTCTGGGGTGCATAAAGCAGAACCTAGAGTAATGGAGGAGGTCAGTGTGCCCTCTTCATGGCTGGTGCTCGGAGGCAGCCACCTTCCATTCTTATATTATCACCCCGGTCCACACATAACTTTACATCTTTTCTTTCTTTCCATCCTCCAGACCCTGGCCAACATTCCTGTGTTACTGGATCATGCAGTCCACCAAACACCTCTGCAATCTGGCTAGAGCAATATGCAATAGGTATCATTTATCCTTATGTATCAATGCCTATTTACCTATAGCTTGTAAGCCTGCAATTACCCAGTCTTGTTCTATTACTGTTTACTCCCAATTTCCCAACAGATTCTGCTGACGTAATATAAGTAACTGCTATAATAAAAATTACAATAATTTACACAGTAATGGTGCAGCATGTCCACACATCCATAACTGAGCCTTTGTGTGTGTATTACATATGTGGCAGAGATCTGGACATATGCTGGAGCTTTATCAGTGTTTTGGTAGGTATGATAGATGGAGTAACATTATTGCAAAGTTACTTTATTAAACAGTTATTTGGCCTCTTTTCAGAGTTCCTTTATGAAATATTATCTTGACAGGAAGTTGAAACATTACATGACACTTAAGGTGTTAGCAAATATTCCTACTTTACCAAAGGTGGCAGAATAATTCATGTATTATGCTAAAGGTGTAACCATATTTACAGTATTTATCATCAAAGATACAAAAAGACATAATTTCTGTCAGAATGTAAGTTAATCGCTTACCATGTAGTAGCCAATACAAAGTAAATACATATTTTTTATTATTGATAATAAACTGTCTGTAGCAAAACTATATTTCTATTTCTTCTAAGAATCTGGTGCAGGTTATCGATTTTACCTGGAATAGAAATGTGAAAAGAGAGGGGGGTAGGGGATTATCTGTAAAAACTATAATGGCACAGTTTTTGCAAATGTGGTGATTAAAGCATAATTTTTTATATATGTTTTCAAAATGTCATAAATATCTCCTGAAAGATGCTGCAGTGGGGCTTCCGGTTCTGGCGAGGACATGGACGGACGCTAATCACAGGAGCTCCGCTGCCACTCACCACATAAAGCAATTAACGGCCACCACCCGACCTACATTATATGGCGAACCGCATATATAGACCCCGCCAACTTACCCCCGCACTTTATGGAGAAGTTCCTCATGACTCCAGCACCAGGCAAGGCACAAAGGAGCAAGGCTGGCAGGCGTCACACCGCATCCAATATGGTGCTGGATGCCGGAGAACGGCCCGGAGGTATAGAAGGGCAGCGTGCGAGCTGAGCAGTCCCCTGAACATGAGACTGCTTCATCTGACCTAGCTCCGCTCGTGACACTGAGAGTGCCTCTCCCCGAGACCCCTGTCACTTATGGTTCAGTGGTGCAAGCTGTAAGGGAAGCGATGGGTCCCCTCTTGCAGGCGCAGACGGAGGATAAAAAGGCGCAAATCCCAAATTTATCCCAATGAGTTTTGAACACAGAGCATAGATTGGGAGAATGTTTTGAAGATGTTTCTTTGCTGAAAAAGACCTCAGCTAAATCACCACCATGCAGCCTGGAACAAGTTGGATGATTTAGAAAATCGCTCCAGATGCAATCATTTGCGCATTGTGGGTCTGCCGGAGACGGTAAAGGGTTCTGATCTTTACGACTTTATTTGTAATGTGCTCCCATCTTTACTTAACATTCAAGATTCCTGTGGCAATCTCGTGATTGAACTGGCACAAGCATGGGCCCACAGCGCACCTATCAAGGGGCTCATCCCAGGGTAGTTGTCTTTAAGTGCTTAAACTATTTACATAAGGAAGCATTCTGGTCTTCGTCTTGCAGAATTCAAGATACACATATTCCAGGACTACTCGGCAGAGCTCACTAAAGCTCGCAAGGAGTTCTCTCCGTTATGCTACCGTCTCATTAAAGATGGCAAGAAATTTGCGCTGCTTTTTCCAGCCCACCTCTGATTGTATGATGGATCGTCCTCCATAGCTTTTACCTCTATATCTGATGCAAAATCCCATCTTAAAGAATTAGATGAAGAATGGCGCGCAGCAGAAGACCCTGATGTGGAATAAAAATCGCCTGGATCACCTTGTAGAACATCATTCCTATTAGAGGTTTTATTTAGATCTGGTTTGATAAGTCCATCAACACTATTATATGTATTATTCAATATGTTGCCAGCAGCAAGTTATGACCTATGTATGGTTATATTTACAGGACTAAAAGTCTTTAGCTTTTTGCTGTAGTATGTTAGTATTTTTATTGCCCAGTACAGGCACTATTTATAGTGTCATGTTATGAATAATAATTTAATTTGTGTAGGTTTCTTGAGACAGTTTATGTTTATTCTTCTTAATTTGAAAGGAAAAATGAGTGGGTATTACTGGTCTGTTTATTCATATTTTTTTATTGAAAATCTGTGGAGGGAAGGTTAGGAGTCTCCTTGGTTAACAATAAGCAAGTTTACTTATTGCATTTGTGCCGCAGAAGATGTTTCCTGGTTGTGTGTACCAGAAGGGGATGAGAATCTTCTTTATCCCCACGGTACTTATGATATTTTTATTTTTTTATTCAGATTGACATAGTTTGATTTGTTTATTGCCCCTCTGTCTGTTTGTTTATCCTACCCTTTAATGTTTTTCTTTCCCCATGTCCCAGGCCCTGTTTTTCTTTCCCCATCGTCAGGTTGGCCTGCATGTTAACCCGATGAACGATAATGACGAACGACCCGCGGGAACACGCGTCGTCGTTATCGTTCATCGTTTTTGTGTTAAAAATGGACGATAAAGTGGACGACTGAACGATAACGATATAGTCGCCCAGTGTGTACGCACCTTAAGAGTTCATATTGGTTCATGACTTCTTTTACCGATACATATCAGTACATACTGACTGTCAATGGTAGACAGGATTAGAATAGGTTCATGGAATATTGGTGGGTTTCACTCACCACAGAAGAGAAAAAAGATTTTGATGTATCTTAACAAAATAAAGCTTGACATAATTTGCCTGCAGGAATCTTGCTTGGTACCCACTGAAATTGCTAAACTAAATATGTTATAATGGTCTGTTTTAGCCTCAGTTTTAGCCTCAGCCCCCTTTACGGCTAAGGCGAGGAGAGTAGTTATACTAGTTAAACAAAATATACAGGTCCAATTACTGTCATCAACCTAGATCCTGAGGGTCAGTATCTGATATGTGAGAGGATTCTTGCTGGTCAGAAAATTACCTTATGCTCAATTTATACACATAATGTATATTCAAAGCTGTTTATGCAAAACCTTGTTCCATTGCTTAGCCCCTTTCAGAATGGCTCTTTATTTGTGTGTGGCGATTTTAATTTGATATCCTCCTCCCATTTAGATAAACAATTCCCCACTAGTCATCAACATAAACCCCCTAAATTTGGGAGTACCTGTATTGGCTGAAAGTCCTAGGGGTCTATTTACTAAGCAGTATTAGGAGACAGAGTGAAAAGTGATAAGAAAGTGATAAGGTGCCAGCCAATCAGCTCCCAACTGTCATTTTTCAAACACTGTGAGATGACAGTTGGGAGCAGATTGGCTGGCACCTTATCACTTTCTTATCACTTTTCACTCTTCACGCTCACAAAAATAAGCTGCTGATTATATGGGAAAGCAGAAGCAGTTATCGCTACATTATAAGAAGTATGCATCTGCCCCTACCAAGCTACACAAACAAAAGTACTTAGAAGTCAAAGCAGAATTTGACAATGTATTAAGATGGAGGAGCGACTTACTTTTCAGATAGATCATAGGCCCTCATTCAGAGCCGTACGCTCTGAGCAGAGCGCACGCTCTGAATGAGGGCCAGGCTCCATTTTCATGGAGCGTCCTCCTGGACGCTCGTATAGCTGTGGGTCACCACCCACAGGCTATACGAGCGTGCATTGTGATGGCCGCGATGGTCGAGACCATCGCGACCATCGAAATTGCGAGCCAGAGCCTGCGGTTGAGGTTTTCAACCGCAAGCTCCGGAGTGATTTTGGCTCTATCAGAGCCAAAATCACTCCCACTGACATCACTAGTGATGTCAGTGGGCTGGCTTTTGACGGGAGGCGTTCCCGTGGGAACGCCCCCGTCAGGGAGGCACGCCCCCGACACGCCCACCAAAGGGGGCGTGCTGTCAATCAACATTGACAGCACGCCCCCTTTGATCGGACACAACGAGCGAAGGACTTTCCTTCGCTCGTCGCGTCTGGCGCATGCGCACGACGGAGCTCCCTCCGTCGTGCGCATGCTCAGTCCATAACATCGACCCACTTGCGAGCGGACAGCCGCTCGCGAGTGGGTCTGAATCAGGCCCATTGTTTTCATAGATTTGGAAACAGATCGGATAAACTATTAACTAACTTATTACGGGGTAACCGACCTCCGATGGTGGTTCATCCACTTTGTCTCTCAGATAATTCCCTCACAACATCAGGAGCTCAGGTTTTAGAAGTTATGCGTTCTCTCTATGAAAAACTATATTATACACCTGATACAATTCCTCAGGACACTCTGTTTAAATTTTTGGGATATGCGTCTGACCCCACAGGTTCAATTACAACAGAATGAGATGCTTCGTGCTCCTATTATTGAGACAGAGGTGGAGAAAGTGATAAAATGGCTGAAGCCTGGGAAGGCTCCTGGATGTTCTTTCAGGCGAGTTTTACCGTCTTCTCTCTAAGCTTATTTATCCAATATTGACCATGGTTTATAATAAAATTTTAAGTCAAGATTGTATGCCATTACATTTCAATTACCGAAACCTGGTAGAGACCTTAGTGACCCCAGTTCCTATAGATCAATCTCGCTTTTGAATATAGATTACAAAATTTTAACTAAGATAATGGTAGAGAGATTGAAGCAAGTATTACCATCCATAGTCCATAGAGCATAAATATTTAACATTGTTTCGTTTCCAGGGAGATACTCAATAGTGTATTATATGGTGTTCTTAAGAGTCATGTCAGATGATTTTAGCGAGTATTGTTATGTATTAAAGCATCAGATAATTAATTCAGTATTATATGTAACTGAACATTAGACCACTATAAAACTAAGGCCCTCATTCAGAGCCGTACGCTCTGAGCAGAGCGCACGCTCTGAATGAGGGCCGCCCTCCATAATTATGGAGCGTCCTCCTGGATGCTCGTATAGCTGTGGGTCACCACCCACAGCCTATACGAGCGTGCAGTTTGATGGCCGCGATGGTCTTGACCATCGCCACTGCGAGCCGGAGCCTGCGGTTGAGGTTTTCAACCACAAGGCCCGGAGTGATTTTGGCTCTATCAGAGCCAAAATCACTCCCACTGACATCACTAGTGATGTCAGTGGGCCGGCTTCTGGCGGTAGGCGTTCCATTGAGAACGCCCCCGTCAGGGAGGCACGCCCCCGGCACGCCCACCAAAGGGGGCGTGCTGTCAATCAACATCGACAGCACGCCCCCTTTGATCAGACACAACGAGCGAAGGAAAGTCCTTCGCTCGTCGCTTATGGCGCATGCACACGACGGAGCTCCCGCCGTCGTGTGCATGCGCACAACATCGATCCACTTGCGAGCGGACAGCCGCTTGCGAGTGGGTCTGAATCAGGCCCTAAAAACCTTATACACTACAGCCATATAAATGTTATGAAAAAGTGTGTCACCAGATAAGGCAGGAAATCTTGGTTTGTAGAGTAGCCTGTGAGGAGGGCAGGATAACTTGGCTAGATGAGTTGCCTGCCAGGAGGGCAGGATTTCTTGGCTAGATGAGTTGCCTGCCAGGAGGGCAGGATTTCTTGGCTAGATGAGTTGCCTGCCGGGAGGGCAGGATTTCTTGGCTAGATGAGTTGCCTGCCAGGAGGGCAGAATTTCTTGGCTGGATGAGTTGCCTGCCAGGAGGGCAGGATTTCCTGGCTAGATGAGTTGCCTGCCAGGAGGGCAGGATTTCTTGGCTAGATGAGTTGCCTGCCGAGAGGGCAGGATTTCTTGGCTAGATGAGTTGCCTGCCGAGGGGAACGATTACTTGGCTAGATGAGTTGCCTGCCGGGAGGGCAGGATTTCTTGGCTAGATGAGTTGCCTGCCAGGAGGGCAGGATTTCTTGGTTAGATGAGTTGCGTGCCAGGAGGGCAGGATTTCTTGGCTAGATGAGTTGCCTGCCAGGAAGGCAGGATTTCTTGGCTAGATGAGTTGCCTGCCAGGAGGGCAGGATTTCTTGGCTAGATGAGTTGCCTGCCAGGAGGGCAGGATTTCTTGGCTAGATGAGTTGCCTGCCAGGAGGGCAGGATAACTTGGCTAGATGAGTTGCCTGCCAGGAGGGCAGGATAACACAGGCTTAAAATAGTTCAGGTGTAAATGTACAGTTTGATTACACACAGTAGGGCTGAGAAAACTGTAGCTGCTGATTATACAGAGGAAGCATGGACCCAAAGGCTTGGGCCTGCATACACTGAGCACAGCATGTGGATGGTGAAAACAGACAGCAAGCTAACAGCAATCAGAGCAGAGTGGAACAACAGTCTTCAATAATTGAGCTACCTGCTGAAGCCTGGAAGGCAGCGTGGAGGGAGATGGAGAGTGGTAAATAGAAGCAGCGGCTGAAGTGTAGACAATCACGGAGGATAGCTGGAACAACCAGACCGAGCTGTAGGAGGAAACTCTATAACCGGCGAGGGGGAATGAATCTGGAAGCTACAAATAGGAGGAGCAGCCAATCAGCAGCATATGGAGTATGAGTCACTCTCTGCAGCATCCCCAGTGCTTGGTAATCAGCGGAACCGGATTCTGAGTCAGTGTAGGTCCCGAGCCGGTGGGAAACAAGCCGCTGCCACTAATAATAATTCGTTATTATTGCATTCAGTAAGAATATTGCAATGTGTGTTACATTAACTTTCCTTTTCCTTTTCGGAAAGCGTTGTCTCTTCCATTCTGGTGAAATAAATCTAAATTCTTTGCAACAAATTTGTTCATTACTTGTGGCTAAGTATACTAGCATTAAGGTAAGGGGAAACAGCCTTTAGCATATCCACCTTCACTTCAGTATAAAGAACCTGTTAAGCCACCAGGTAAAGTAGCTTTTGGGTTATTACATAACTGTCATGTTACAGGCTGTGTTTGAAATATGTCAGTTAGAGCTGATTGTTTGGTCATTTATCACTCACCAATGTTTCACTTTCCAGAGCTTAGTACATCTACCCGTATATCTTTATATTATATCATTGTTCATTTCAATGTACATTTTGAGAGTGACAAATATAATGTGAATTATCATTTGTCAAAGTAAACAGGGTATCCCTATCACTCCTATATACAGCGTTGTATGCATCTTGTATGCTTAGTTTGCTACTAGTCATCATTAATGTGCACTTAAACCTACTGGATACTAAGGGCCTGATTCAGTAGCGTGCACTGCTGAACGCATATTCCCGATGGTCGTGACTCTACACAGGCGCATGACCCGTTCTGCACATGTGCAGAAGGGGTCTGCGATCCCGCTTGCAGACTGTCAGTGATTGACAGTCTGCTGCCGTTTATGGGCAGGGAGGGGGCGGCAAAACGGGGGTGTGTATCACCGCCGTTGGGGGGGGGGGGGAAGAAGCCAGGATCTCCGCTGATGGAGATTTCCTGACTCCATCTCAACTGCGGCGGCTCACTGCATGACCCCATGGGTTATCTTAGCCGGCCGATGCCCCGCAAAGTATCTGATGCTGTGTTGGACAACGCAGCTCGGATACGTAATGCAGCAGGGGGCGCGATGCCTCCTGTGCATTACCATAATTGCAAAGATCACAATTGCACAGCTGCTTGAGTGCAAATGTTAGGCCGGGAAACAAGTGTATTTTTGCTGACGTCCAAAGCAGCATAGCCCGCAGTTCTGTCAATGTGCCTAACTAAACTTTACTTATGTAAGAACGCCCCATTATAATCCAGTAACTCCTTCTCAGTCAAAAATTTAGATGCAATTGAATGAGTATGACCCTACATCGCCAGTTCTTGGGTGTGCATATTTCTGGAGCATGAACAATGTGAAAATACACAAGATATGCTACAGTGGCGTATTAAGAGAGGAGGGGGCCGTGCGCAGTCTCGATGCAGACCCCCTCCTCTCTAGCTGGTGGCGCAAGTGAGAAGACTCTGGGCGCTGTGCTAGATACTACTGTACATGTGCTAGTCTCCAAGAAAATGGTGGCAACAATTTTCCCATCAATTGTGTACTGAGCAAATTGACAAGAAAATAGCCACAGTGCCAGGTTTCTGGGGAAGGGTGTGCAGTGTCGGCCCCCAGGACCCGTGTACACCACAGACCATGCACCAATTATAGACAGGGCTGTCTTAACAGCAATGTGGGCCCTGAGCAAAGCAATGCACTGGGGCCCCTACCCACCCATTCACAGGAAAAAAAATTAAATGGTCAATAAAATTAAACCTTTAGATTTAGTAGTACTTTCAACAAAATCAGTTTAAATATAAAAAAAATATATACCTTTATTAAAGTAAATTAGTTCTAACAAATGTGATGTTCCCACCAATTATATTGTATCTGCACACTATGGGGGAAAAGTATTGTGCAAAAGCATTCTTTGTTTTCCCTCTGTGTGTGTATTCAAGGATCACTGCGCATACGTACCAATTAAATTGCATGGAGATCTATGCAATTTCGGTAGGCTTTTCTGAGTGGTAACTGGGAGGGTGGCTAACAGACGGGGACGTGTTGGTGACTGGATCTAAAAGAGGCAGTTGCGCTGATTATAGGCAGGTGCAATATCTGTTGGCGAGTCCGTTGGTCCGCTGATAGTGCATTATTGTTCGCATATCTCCTGATTCACGTTGCTGCTGGTGGGTGTCTCAATAGATTGCCCATTGGCCACGGCATTAAAATAAAGACGCAGTAGCAGCTGTGACAAAAGTCGCAGACGCTACTGTAACTGCGTCCGTGTCTGAATCACCCCCCATATGCTATGCAGAACCATGCCCCCAACCCCTTCTCTTTTCTAAATCTTGACTAACTGTCCCATTATTGATATCAGTTTTGAGCAGTGTTCTGTTCTCCTTCAGGGACAGGCTGGGCATTTGTAAAGGTAGGTGTGATAGATATATATATATATATATATATATACACACACACACACACACATACAGTGGTCGAAGTGGAAATTTTGAAGTGGGGGTATGAAAATCACACACACATAGGCCCCCACAGGAAACACACAAAGTAGGCCCCCACAGGCAACACACACACATAGGCCCCCACAGGCAGCACACACACATAGGCCCCCACAGGCAACACACACACATAAGCCGCCACAGGCAACACACACACATAGGCCCCCACAGGCAACATACACACATAGGCCCCCACAGGCAACACACACACATAGGCCCCCACAAGAAACACACATACAGTAGGCCCCCACAGGAAACACACACACACATACAGTAGGCCCCCACATACAGTAGGTCCCCACATACAGTAGGCCCCCACAGGAAACACACAAACAGTAGGCCCCCACAGGAAACACACACATAGGCCCCCAGCCCCCCACAGGAAACACACACACACATAGGCCCCCACAGGAAAAACACACACACACACATACATACTTTAGGCCTCCACAGGAAACTGACAGTACCGTTGCCCAGTGCAATGTAGTCTGAAAGGCACAGCCAGCCTCCTCTGTCCACCCACGACATGCCTCTACAATACCCTGGCATTATCTATTACTGACCGTGCTTCCTGCACTGCTGTAGATCCGTTGCAGACGCTGTCACCAATCTCCTTCCCAGGGGCGTATCAGCAGTCGAGAGGAGAGGAGGGGGAGAGCAGGGATTGGAGTTCTGCCCACCCGCAACCCTGTGAGAGCCAGGAGCAGCATCAGTCAAGTGAGGAGGTCGGGAATCGGGAGGAGAAGCACAGAGGGAGCGGAGACAAGGTGGGGAGCAGGGACCGGAGTTCCATCCAGCAGCAACCTAGAAGCAGCAACAGTCAAGGTGAGAGCAGCCGAACTTCAGATTGGATGCGGCGTTATACAGGGTAGGCGGGCAGCACTGCAGGGCTCCGGAGTGTGTGGCTGTGTGACTCCTGCAGTCATGCACTTGCAGTGTTCAAGCCACTCCCCCGCTGTACAGCCGCTGACTGTACTGACTACAAATATAGCATAGACATACTTCTAACATACTTTTATCAGCAGTTCCAGGGCTGTCTGTGCAAATCGAAGGGGGGGGGGAGGCAGGCATCTGGTGGATCGGAACACAGTGATTAAAAAAAAAAACACAAACTGGCCGCAGCTGCAGGGGGGCTGGCGGGCCCCTTGAAGCTTCGGGCCCTTGGGCAGCTGCCCAAAAAGCCCAATGGAAGAGACGGCCCTGATTATAGATACTCCTCATGAGGCCCTGTATGTGTTCCACAGATTTATTTCTTGTTATATTTACTATTTTATCTATGTAGGATCAGTATCATCCCTGATTAGTGTTTACACCAGGGACGTATCTATAATGGGTGCAGGGGGGGCCCGCACTGCACACCCTGCACCCATATTATCTAAAACTTACCTCTCCGAGGTCCCGCGTCTGGTGTCTTTGCACTGCTCAAAGCGCTGTAAAATGGCCGCCGCTGCCATTTTTCCGGCTTTTGCGCATGCGCAGTGAGGAATGCCCAGTCTACTGATGCTGCGGTGCCCGGCCAGCCGCGTCAGGCGGTTGGCGGCCACCGGGGAGATAAGAGGGGCCCCAGACAGGGAGTGCACACGTGTCCCCTCCTCTCTTAAATGCACACGTGCCCCCTCCTGGTTTACACAAAATGTCTTATAAGTATCATTGTTACATAAAGGGAGTATTGACACTTCATTCACTGCAGGAGTTACACAGAAACAGCATCCTTGCACTTAATAGCACTGTTTGTACATAAAGCAGTCCCTGTAATATCTCTTTAGTATTAAAAGTAATTTCACTTTCAGTCCCAGCAGCCCCCCATGAGGTTTAGCCACAATGAAGTACAACAATACAATTTAATCCATTCAAAATTATTAAAAAACGATACATTATAATTGAGTTGGGCTGTACTGTATATTATTTTTTTCTCTATACAGTCTTTAGAGGTTCTAGCTTATTGCATTATTAGCTAATAACACCACTATGTTCTATGTGCTGCTCTACTAGAACTCTGTCTCTGATGTGATCATTATGGCGTGGATGTACTAAAGGATAAAATGCAGTAAAAACCCCGTTTTCGGGTTTTTAGCGCATTTTCATATGCACTAAGCCCCGCCGCCCGATTTTCCATGTGGAGGGTAACGCCACGTTTTTCTGGTGTTACCCTATAGAAGCGTATTGGCTTCTTACCGCATCCTGCTACCGACGCTTCACCGCCACCCCTCAGTCGCCCAGCACCATCCCTCCCCTCACCTCAGCCTCCTGCATAGCGGCCCGTGCTCCTCCTGGGTCCCCCGCCTCCTTCTCCTATTCTTCTTCCAGGTGCAGGGAGGAGGAATAGCCCGGGACTTCCTGCAGAGGTCACCTGCAGGAAGCTCCGGGGCTAGGAGGGGAAGAGACATGCGGAGACTCCCTCACCTGGCAGCAGCAGCTTCGCAAAGGGCAGCTCTTATGAAGATAGTTATGTACATACCTCCCAACACTGGGGCGAACCTGGTGGGGACTTTCATGCCCCCTTTTTCTGCAGGACACTGCGGCCAGCGGGTGGAACTGCAGGACTGTGCCCGAAAAGCTGGACTGTCTCGCTTAAATCGAGACAGTTGGGAGGTAGTTATGTGTATCCTTTTGGAACTTGCATTTTTTACAGTCTAAATTATTATTCTTTTTTTTTAGATTATTCCAAAACCACTTTATACCTAATCTACCAAAGTTCTTTTGAAATTATTCTAGGCTTTCACACTGTTTTTATTTTTTTAACTTACAGCTTCACTTTCAAACTGTCATATATAGGTTAATGATTATAATGTCGTGTTGAACCGATATGTTTGTTAAATCTATTAAAAATTTAATTAGGATTTTTCCCATTCCAATTTATGATTGTGTGTCACTAGTTCATGTTGGATGTAAAATCTATCTATAATAGAAGTAATATAAAAATGATTTATTACAAGTTCATTAATCTGAATATTACTTGAATTTGCTATTTTTGCTTCAAATTAGCCCTAGGGTTCTCTTCTAGACAATGCCATGCAAGGGAGAAGAGATAAAGAATTCTCCACTAGGGGGACACTACTATTTGAAGAGGTCAATATTAGAGGCATGTGGTACTGTTTAGATATCAGTATTTAGATTAGTAAAAGCTAAATAAATACACCTAAAATATGAAATCTTTATTATTTATTATGAAAATATAAAATGTCTCTTCCTGGTTCCCTCAGTTCTTACCCTTTTTATATCCCCACTATATTTTTGTGCAATTTCAACATCCCCATTCAGGCTGTAACTAGGTTTATGCGCGCGGTGTTGCTGCATACAGCGCAGGGCTCTGTGGTCAGCATCATCGCTCCCCCATGCCCCTGGAATGGCATCCTGTAGCCAGCATTGCTGTGGCAGTGCAGCCCGGTGAGTCCTTTGGATACTCCTGTATGCACCCTACCGTCTGTACAACCACTCAGAACGTCCCCAGGACCATCGACGCACCGTTGGTCGCAACATTGACTACCCAAGCAGCCCCAGCCTTATGTCACTTTGGCTGTTGTGATGCACACAGCCACATGCCCAAACACCCCCATGATGACACTCCCATAACTCACCCATGAATCCTCCTCTTTTTCCAATGACTTTAGGTAACCTCCCAGTCTCCACCCTGAAACACCCAGGCATCACAGATGCCGTCTTAAGTAATAACTATGTTGTACACAACTTATGCCATTGCACACCTTGGTTCCTGTGTGTGCATAAGGGTTTCTGAGACATTTTGTTCATGTGCAGTAGCAAAACATCGCTAAACTGCGCAAACATCTGCACTGCATCCACCTCTGAATCAGGCCCAAAGATACAGATGAAAATTGCACGTAGATCTATGCACTTTCAGTTGCCATTTCTGGCTTATAAAAGGGGGGTAGTTAGCCAGACACCGGTTTGTCGCTGCGTCCAAAGTCCAGATGGAGAAGTTGCCATAGGGTAGGTGCAGTCTGCAATAGTACGACCGATGGTGGGTCTTAATATGCACAGCGGCAGATTAGCGCCGCAGCTGATGTAAAGCCCAGCAACGGTTACGCAGCAACGGTTAAGTAAAAAGTTGCAGCCACAGCTGCAGTAAGTGGCACCTCTGAATCAGTCTGACTCTTCTGCTAATTGGGATGGCCACTGTCTTGATTTTAATTTATGATTTGGGTAAATAACTTTCTCCTGGAAGAAAATGTTTTGTGAGCGAACAAATTCTGCACACAGGCAAAAATTAGTCCGCGGAAATGCAATGTAATAGGTGATAAAAAGTGCAAAATTGTTATTTTGTGGGCAAAGGTGGGGAAACCACTCAGAACCCTTCGGAGTGTCCCCCAAAGGATAACTGCATCAAAAAATTCCTAAAAAGACCCCTTAAGAACACCCCAAAAAAGTACTTTCATTTTGGGGGCGAAAAAGTGCAAAGTTGGGGTACAAGCCTAAAAACTAGCGAAATAGATTTTTAGGGGTCTGCAAGGATGGGTCAGGTGTTTTTTGATTGCAGGTGTTTGCTGCTGGGATTTTTTTCATGATTTTTTAAACTTCACTTTTGAGACTTTAAAACAGGGATGGGGAACCTCAGGCCCGGGGGCCGTATAAGACCCCCGGAATCATTTGGTCTGGCCCTCTTAGCTGTTTTATGCTAGCCTCATCTGGCTAGCAGGGTGTCTAGAATGGCAGTCTACAGATAGGGGTATACAGCGCTCTCATTCCTTTTTAGAAATCGTCCCTAGCTGCTCCACTACTAGAGGTATCCCGACCTTCTAAATAAACGTATACACAAATAGTTGATAGTGGTGCGCTCTAGGACAATTTGAGTGTGGAAAGGTAGATCTAAAGTAATTAAGTCACTTTCTTGCTGTAATCGGACTGTAAGATGTCCTGCTAGTGTATTACACAAAATGTCCCGACTTGGATCTGTAGGTAGGGTGTTCTAGAATGGCACCCTGCAGCCAGAATCTATTCAGCAGTGCCGCTTGGAGCATCCTTAGGATGCTTCAGACGGTCACTCCGCTGTCCTTACAGCTCTCCACTCTCCAGAGCATCCTCAGGATGCTCCGGGCATTGCTGTAATCACTGGCAATTCTGGCCCCGCCCCTTGTGACATCACATGGAGGGGGCGTGGCCTGAACCGAACCCGCGAATAATGTTATATATATATATCATTATTCGGCAGAAAAAAGGTTCCCCACCCTTGCTTTAAAATATGCTAGCACCTATTTTCAAGTACCCCAAATTTGGCAGGACTACATATTTTATCCAAAAAAAAGTTCTTAATGCTATTCTTCACCACTACTGCAAAGACGCTAATTAGAAAAAATTGACATACCTTAAGTACCCCAAATAGTTTTATTAGGGCTATTCGGGGGGCATCTACATTTATCCCCAATGTTAGTGCATCTTTTAGGGGGTGTCAGGCTGATTTCCGCAATTCTGACTGGCCTGCAATTTCGCCTGGTCTGCAATCTCCGAGTTGCGTTTTCGTGTGTTTTGGAATTGAATACGGCGAATGGCGGGGGCGCACACGATAAGTTTCCGCAGCTAAAATACACGATGTAAGCGGAAAGTCCGGCATGCAAAAAAGTATCGCGGGTGCGGAACTAATTGAATACGGCCCTTAATCTGTAATGGTAAGCTAAGTACTTTTGTTTTGTGAGAAGGACTTTAGGTGCCTCCACTATGGGAAAGGGCATAATTTTGTTTAGTTAGAGCCAGACAGGCCTCAATTTACTTTTATGTTTTGTTTATTTTTGTGCTGCAAATAAAACTTGCTGCAGATACTTGTACAATGCACTGGATTGGTGCACTACTACTTGGCTGCTGCATTACAAGTGCCACCGTTTCCCCCAGGAGACCGCACCCTTACCCTTATTTTGCCACACATGGTGGAGAATGTAAGCATTATTGCAGCCCAAAAATTATGTGAAAAATTTAAAGCAGCAGACACTACATTTTTTTGCTGTTGGGAAAAGACTGCTATGTTGTGAAATTCCTGGTGGTGAAATCATCAGATGCTTAAGGGAGCCAGATTCTGCTTTGCAGTACACCATGAGATACCATGGAAGCCATAGTCAAGGCACTGCTACAGGCTACAGCGGCTCAGCAGGAAACTTCCAGGGCGCAGCAATTAGCCATTGAGGAGGCCCGTGTTCAACAACAAATGGATGGTGAGCAAACCCGGAGGAAGCAGCACCAAGACCACAAAGCCTTGAATGAGGCAGTGCAGCACCTGGCAGCATTATCTGGAAATGTTTCCATGGATGTCACAACTAGCTCCAGCTCCATACCGGCTAGTCTTTTTTTTACAAAAGATGACAAAGAGTGATGATGTTGAAGCCTATATAACAACTTTTGAAAGAACAACACAGAGAGAAATTTGTCTTAAAAATCAGTAAGCAGGTCTTTTGGCACCCTACCTGTCAGGGGAACCACAAAAAGCATATTTTAAATTAAGCTCTACTGATACCAAGGACTATGATAAACTATAAACTGAGATTTTTACTCATTTGGGTGTCACAATATCTATTCGAGTACAAGTTCATCACTGGGGATACCAAGTGGATAAGTTTTCAACAGCATAACCCCATCCATCTTACCAAGAAGTGCCTCCAACCAGACACTTTAACAGGGCTGCAGATCGTGTAAAGGGTTGTTACGGATCAATATATACGGTCACTGGCTGCGGCTCTGCACAAGTAGGTTAGCCAAGGGGACCCCAAATCAGTAGACTAGCTGGTGGAAATGGTGGAGTTGTATCTGGAAGCCAAAGAACTGTTGAGTATACCCCAATGGCCCATAGTCCTGCAACAGTGATCTCCAGTACATTTTGGTAAGACTGTTCCAGGGGGAAAGGGTGATGGGTGGTGGAATTAACTTAAAAATCCAGAGATGTTAGGCTTGGAACCTGGAGATTGGCCAGCTGTGCCATATGATGAGATGTTTAAAATGTGGTGGCTTGAGCCATGTTAACAAACAGTAGAACAGGACCCGGCGCTAGCAGTGGTGTATGTGCAAAAAGTGTCACAATGCTGCTCACCTATACGAGAAGCTTTGCCAATCTTCTCACAATCAAGCAAAACAGAAAAATAGTATAAGGTGGCGCTTAATAGACACAAGACAATATACAGATTGAATATCCTATTTTAATCTCAATCACCATATCACTACAGTAAAATATATATCTTAAAAGTTAAATATACACATGTACATGTCAAACTTCTCAAAAATGGCCAGAGAAATGTCGTATATCCTTATTCCACAGAGTTCTAGGTAATTGGCACTAATGTAACAAATTGGTGCTTGCATCAGTTCATGAAATAAGGAGCTAACTCTCATGTAGTCTCACAAACCGCTCATGCGAACGCCGGGGGAATGCTCCCTGAACTCCGCATATCAACGGTCCATCATCCTTGCTCTGTTCTGGATTGGTTCCTGCGGCTATTTCCTTCTGGTGCGAAAAGGCATATTGCCAATTTTATGTCTTTCTGCAGCTTTCCCTTTGATGTTTTTTTCTTTACCACTGTAAAAGATTGGTTCTTCACAATACGTGTTAAATATTACACTGCGTTTCCACTTATAGTGTCACAATATTTTTTATGAATACACTGCGCTACCACTCACAGTGTCACAATATGTGTTAAATATTACACTGTGTTTCCACTTACAGTGTCACAATATTTTTTTATGAATAAAACACTGCGCTACCACTTACAGTGTCACAATGCGTGTTGAATATTACACTGCGCTACCACTTATAGTGTCACAATATTTTTTATGAATACACTGCGCTACCACTCACAGTGTCACAATACGTGTTGAATATTACACTGCGCTTCCCCTTACAGTACGTGTATGTTACACTACGGTTACACTTACAGTGTCACAATACGTGTATGAATATTACATTGTCCTACAACTTTTAGTGTCACAATCCATGTATGATTATATTACACTGCGGTGTGACCGTCAGCGACACAGTATAAAAAAATAATAATGTAGTACACTGGGATACAGCACAACATTTTTTTTATATTAGTAGCTGTTATTTTTTTTTACACTGGGCACCCTTGAAAGGTGAGAGCACCCCTGGATGGACACAGCAGCCCCTGGATGGACACAGCAGCCGTTGCCCTAGATGGACACAGCAACCCCTGGATGGATACTGCAGCCACTGCCCCTGGATGGACACAGCAGCCCCTGCCCTGGATGGACACAGCAGCCCCTGCCCCCGGATGGACACAGCAGCCCCTGCCCCCGGATGGACACAGCAGCCCCTGCCCCTGGATAGACACAGCAGCCACTGCCCCTGGATGGACACAGCAGCCACTGCCCCTGGATGGACACAGCAGCCCCTGAACCTGGATGGACATAGCAGCCACTGCCCCTGGATGGACACAGCAACCCCTGCCCTGGACAGACACAGCACCCCTGGACAGACACAGCATATGTATATAGTATATAGTTTATAGTATATAAATCCCGTGAGAATCCGACAGCATGGTGATAACGTTTTGCCTCGTTTTTTGATCCGAGTTAGGCGGGAAAACCCGAGCCGTACTCAGATCCCGGCCCGGACCGCGGAGTTCAGGTGGGTCCGGTTCTCAGGGAACTGGACCCGCTCATCTCTAACTGTAAGTATGTATTTCATACATAGATAATTACGTCAAAATGTAATAAGTATGTCATACATAGACACATAGGGCCTGATTCAGAGTGGTACACTAATGCCGCTGCTTTCTTTTGTATGCAGCTGCTATGCAAAATTTGCAAATGATGCAGCAGGGAGATTGAGACGCCCACCAGTGGCTTTGTAAATCCATGTATCTGTGTATAATTTTGTAGTATCGGCATACAAAGACGCAGCATTGATCGGAGATCATTTGATTGTCTTAGTCTTCTTTGCGGCTGTACAATACCATCTACATCTTATCAGGGCCTGAGACACTGAAGCCATATTTCTTTCGTAGAAGATTGCAGTCGCAGTATGTGACACGCCCCTGAAATGGACAAGACACTAGCGTGTTCTTTGCCGCCACTCCCTGTTACCTCTTCCAGATGCTCTCCCCGAATGTCAATCACACTCCGAAGAAATGGTCACTGCGAGCGACTGCAGTAAGGCATACTTGCCAACTCTCCCTCATTGTCAGGGAGACTCCCTGAAATAGCAGCAATCTCCCTATCTCCCCGAAGAGTCTAACAATCTCCCTGATTGCACCTTACTCCCATTATGAAGCTCTTATATTAAAAAATAAACAGAGATATATACATTTAAATGGGATGATTAGTATAATTTCACTGCATTGCTTATTTGGCTCGTTTACATTTGCATGTAAGTAAATTTTAGGACACGTCTCTCAGATGTAGCAGTATACGCCCACTTTGATGGGCGCTAATAGGTGTTGTTTTCACAATCTCCCTGAAATGCTTTTTCAAAAGTAGGTAAGTATGGATTAAGGTACCTTGACGTATGTGCATTGCGACACAGATGCATGCACAGATTGATGTTTATCGCTCAACTGCAAAAACATCGGCATAGCGTACACTGTAAAATCATCGGCATAGGTCACAATGTAGTTAGTATTGTAGTCTCACACATATAGTAATGGTGGGTGGCTAGAGAAACGTAGGTGTGTCAGGACCATTTAAACACTGATTTCTTTGGGTGCATAAATTAGCCACTGCGTTCTTGCTCGTAGCAGGAGACCCGCTGTGTCTGTGACAGGTTAGACCTACTCACCACGGCTGGTGGCTGCCTGATCTGCGTTCAATGTTTAAGGTTATGTACGTGAGCGGCGGATGTGAGATGCTTTCAGTGGGCTTCTCTACACATTGAATGGCAGGGGGGGTCATTAGCATATTTTCGCAATTGCGATCCTTGAGAGATCACAACTTACGTACAAAAATTAATCAGGCCCTTAGGTCACAATGTAATAAGTATGTTATATGTATGTATACACTTATATATGTATATATGTAGGTCATAATGTAGTAGTTGACTTTGCCATACCCAAAAACCGGTCCCGACAGGTCTACATTTTTCTAGCCACCCCTTACCCATACTTGTATTCTCTCCCAGAATGGCCGGGAAGCTCCCAAAAATCTGGCGGCGCTTCCGGCTACCCACAAGAGAGGGCAATTCTCTTAGCCTGGCCACCACCCGTGCAAAAAAATCCCCCCGACACTACCCCACAACCACCTATTCACTAAAGGGAAAGTGGACGGTTCAGTTACGCAATTTGCGCTGAATTGCATAATTGTGGCCCCTCCCCTTCTTTACAATGCCAGTATTGTACAGCAAGGGGTGAGGCTGAAATCGCGCCACCTGCACTGCCCACCATTGCCACCGCCATGCCACCTGCTGCACCGACCCGACTGTCCCCTACCAGAGGTGTCAGCCAGAATGTCGGCAAGTATGCTGTTACCTCCCGAAATTCTGACTACTTGAAGAAATCCGCTCTGCGACTTCTGTTGCTAATTCATCACCACACGTGCGCAGTGTGATTTTAACGTATGTGCAGTGGCAAAAAATCGCTTCAACATCAACATTGCATCCATCTTTGAATCAGAGGCTTGATTCAAACCCGCTCGCTAACTTCGTTCGCACGCACCCAGCGTATGCAAATCTGGCAAAGGCAGGCGATCGCACAGCAAGGCATTAGCACGCCCACTATGTCTTTGCATGCAATCGCGGTGTGTATGCAGACGCCTACCAGCCTGTCTTAAGACACCCACTAATGCACGTCATCACCAGGAAGTGTATGCAACCATCTGTAACATCGAGTACCATCGAATGCGATTGCAGCACTTGTGGTTGACCATACCCTGCCGCAAGCACTGCGAGTGCTTCAGTGTGTAAAACAACCAAGTGACGTCTACTATGACGCTGCATCTTAATTATGCACGCCTCTGAAACGGCGTTAAGACGCTCAGGCACGCCTGCGTTCGCACCACCACTCCCGTTTCCATCGACCATCCCATGTCACCACCCACACACAGCTTGTCCTGTTGCGAGCTGTCTAGAGACTAGTTCACACACTGCGATGCGTATGCATGCGCAGATTGCAGACATCGGCAGGCTGCGTGCGGGTCTGAATCAGGCCCCAGGTTCTTAAGTCACACTGTAGTATTTAATACATGGACATTTAGATCAGAATGTAATAGTTCATACACAGACGCTTACACTAGGTCACAAGGTCACAATGTAGGAAGTATTGCAAATTCATACACAGATACTAAGGGCCTGATTCAGAGGCGCTCGCTTTGAATCAGGGCGGTTGCTTGTTTTTTTAGTTTAGGGTCTCGTTGCCGCAAGCCCTAGTGGACTTCCTGCTCTAATAGAATACGGGCCTAAGTGGTTAATCCGGCTGTGTGTCTTGTTGGTAAAAGGAGCTGTTGATCATAAATGTAAAATATGGACATTTTCAGGAACACATTTTTCAAACCAGTGACTTGAAATCAGAGTCTGTTAACATAATAGTAATGTGTAGTCAAGCAGATGTTAATAAATACACACAAATTTATAAGAACTATTGGAATAGCTCGGTGAAATAACCCAATAGTAATATGGGTCTCTTGTTGATTTAACATCTCAAATAAATAATTTGTGGATTTCTAGCTGTTATGGAGCTACTACTAATATACCACGCTGCCCGAACAGCAGCAGCAGCTTAGGTGGTGCCAACCGTGCCACAGGCTGGGGCCAGCACACACGCCAGTAACCAACATGGCCACCTCAGCTTCTTCCTAGCAGCTCCAGTACAGAGTTGTCTCGCAGCGTATCTTGTCCTTGTAGCGCCGCGTTCCAAATCCTCGCTGAAGCGTTCCACTCTCATCCCGCCCCATCCGGCCTTGCAGCAGTAGGCATGTCCACCCGATCCAAAGTGGTCCTGGGCCTTTCGGTGGTCCTGACCGTAGGGACGATATTTGGGGTACACGTGAGCCAGACCCTGGATAGACAGGTGGGTGTGTGCTCCGCCCTTGTGCGTCTTTGCCCGGTTACCTGGGGGCACTGCTAGAGGTCATGCACATGAGTTACCAGCGCTGCTGCCCCTCCTCCCCCAGTGTTATTATCCCTGCTAGTATGGTGCAGGGACCGGTACCCTGTTTTATATATTATGTTTTGACTTTTTTTTTTTTTTTTGTTAAATACAATTTTTCCACCTGACTTCTAATTTAGATATTGTTTTCTGCACTTAATTTATACATATACCTATTGCTTGGTACTTTTAGGTTATTTGTTGACATTTGTTTTGTTTGCAGGTAAGGCCAGTTTCACATTTGCCAGCCAGGCAAGAACCTGAAGTTAGCAGGCCGGGTTTTTACAGGCACAAGCAGCGGCTTTGAGCCGCTTTTTATGTTTATTTTGGGGGGGCAACCAATTGGGCATGCACAAGCCCGGCCAGCCTCAGCCGCTGTGTGTGAAAGGAAACATTGTTTCCTTCACGCTACTGGCTTGCAGGGACGGCACGGCCACGGCATGGCACCGTCCTGCACAGTAGATATTTCCAACTGTTGGACGGCGACTGTGCCGTAGCAGTGCCGTCTGAAAGGACCCGCTGATTCCCTGCATTTACTAAATTTCTCACCTGGTTAAAAACCGGGCAGCAAAAATCGGCAAATGTGAAATAGCCCTAACTGTTCATTTTGACACCAGATGAGGGCAGCACAGACGGTGTAATGGTTAGCGTTACTGCCTCACAGCAATGAGGTCATGGGTTCAATTCCCACCATGGCCCTAACTGTGTGGAGTTTGTATATTCTCCCTGTGCTTGCGTGGGTTTCCTCCGGGTACTCCGGTTTCCTCCCACATTCCAAAAATATACTGGTAGGTTAATTGGCTACCCTCAGAATTGACCATAAGTGTGTATGTGTGTGAGCATGTGTTAGGGAATATAGATTGTAAGCTCCACTGGGGCAGGGACAGATGTGAATGGCCAAATATTCTCTCTGTAAAGCGCTGCGGAATATGTGTGCGCTATATAAATAACTGGTAATAAATAAAATAAATAAATAATAATGATGGTGACACATAGGGGTTCAATTCAATTAGAGAAGAATTTTGGGTGATGCCGGCAACAGCACCCTAAATTGTGCTTTTTCATTTTCAGTTCCATAGATGGGTGTATTAAAAAATGCAATTTCATTGAATCAACCCCCCCTAACTTCTGTTCTGCTGATTATACATCATCACACTGTACTGAAGCAAATGCTGTATTGTAAATTTGTAGGTTTTATGAAGTAATTAAGTTTTTTTATTTCAGTAGTGGGTAATGGGGGCACTTGTCGCAATATTTTGAAGCTAGAAAATACTTGTGTGGGCTTCCGTACCTGGGCACTAGTTTCTTCTAAGGACTGAGAACATTTTAGCATGAGTCATTCCATGTCAGTTCAACCAGGGGTGTCAATCGCCCATCTCAGATTTCTACAAATTTTTTTTAGTTAAGAGAGGATGTCAAGACAACTATTTCTGCCAAATATCTCGACTGTCTGACAATTAGTTGATTAAATATTAATTTTTCAATTTATTAAATTATTTACTAATCGTGGCTCCTTTATCCAGTTTATTTGAAATATCACGGGTGTTTTTGAAGGAATTACCATGAAATTTGGACCCTTAAGTTAACTTTTTCCCCCCGAATCCAAAAATGTAAACCAAATTACTTTATCTGCCTCATGTTTTGCGTTACGGCAAAAACACACGTTTTTCTAATAGTATTAAAATCCCTAGGTTCCATCAACATTAGGGATCCCATTTTTTGTGGGGTGCTTAAAAAAGGTAACGATTACTACCACAAAACAAATCAGCAGGGTACTCTGTTTAATAGTGGAGGAAAAAAATTATGAAGTTGATGTTCGATTACCGTTGTACTGCATACATAATTAACACAAGAAACCATGAAATTTAAAACCTTTAACATAACTTGAGTCCATAACTGAAGTTGAGTCAACAAACTTATTTCTCTTTCATCCACTAGGGGACACTGGAGGTGCTTACGCTGGGGTATAGAGGCGTGGATAACTGGAGCCGGCACTTTAAAAAATTCAGAAGTGTGAAGCTCCTCCCCCTCTATGCCCCATCAGCCCCCAGTTTAGAAAATGTGCCTCTAGGAGCTGGTCACATTATGCTGTGCTCCAGCAAATACATTTATTTTTTATTTATTTATAAGCATCTTTTACACTCCTATAGGTACCCTTCGCCACCTATCTAAAAGGTGGGGTCCGGGTACCTGGCGCCCTGGTGTTTTAGCAAACACCAGGATGGAGTGCGCAGGGCTCATTCTAAAAGAGCTCCTGACAGCTCCTTACCGCCACAGCAAGTCTTCACACAGAGAAGAGAAGACTGCTGACCTGCCGAGAGAGAGAGACCTTCGGGGACACGCAGTGAGTAGCATGCTGCGCATCCCCCGGCTCCTGCCCACGTGGCTCCCGTCCCGCTGTGTCAGGGAAGCTGTGTGTACTCAGCACAAGTGGCTCCCTGCATCTCGCCTCTCCCCGCTGACCAGCGCTAGCACATGCTGCGCTATGTTGTTTATCATAGCGCTGTTGAAACAGCGCTACACCCGTCTTCCTGCTTCTCCCCTCTCCCCGCTGATACACGCGGAGGGGGAGGTAATGGCCAAATAGCTGCCATAATCTGAGCCCTTAGGGCATGTGGAAGGGGGCGGAGCCTAAACAGCGTGGGCTCTATTCCCTCTCTCTCTCCACTATACGCGGCAAGCAGCTGTAGATAACAGCGTGGCTGCCGTTTTTTAACTGTTTAACTGTTAAATGCCTGCATCTCTCCCTTACACAGGAAGAGTGCTGCAGACATACAGAAGGCTGGATTCTCTGGCTCCCCCTTCCAGATAAGCACAGAAGGCTCTGGTACAGAGGCTGTGCATAATACACTGGGGGTGCAGGGAATCCGATCTGTGGGAAGGGAGTGGGGTGTGCTCCTCTGTGTCCCAAGCCAGCCTTCTGTTTTTCATTACTTCTGTTTTGTATTCTGTCCCTCTGTGTGTGGTGACTGTGTGTATCCATGTCAAACAGAACAAAGGCGTCTCAAAAGGGTGTTTCTGTTTAAGGAGCAACATGCTGGGTCCACGTTATATGATGCTTGTATAGCATTTGATCCACCTATGGCTCATAGTGCCTCACCTGCGCCTACATGGGCCGCAGACATGGTAGGAGTAATGACGGATTTAACGTCAGAGTTAGCTGAGGCACGTAAGTCTCAGCCTCCCTGGGTTGCTGGGCTAACCAAGCCTCTTGACACCCTGGTACAGGTAATGGATACAGCTGTGTCCGCACCCTCCACTTCCTGGCAAGGCCCGACTCAAAAGCTTCCTTTATCGATTGTTCTCCAGTTAGAAGAGTCTGATGAGGCATTCCTCACTACTGAGGAGAGTGAATTGGAGGAAGCGTTACAGGATGAGACCCCTCTAGAGCTGGAGTCCATCTCTCCAGGGGTAGAATCTCAAATTATTTAATGAACGTTTTTTCTGTTCTCACTACAACTTCAACAACAGCTCTCACTTGCCTGGAAACAACCGGATAAACAGTTCCAAATTCCGCGCCGGTTTCCGTCTAGCTACCCTTTTCCATCATCCATGATGGAGAAGTGGGAAACGCCTCCTCCAGTAGATGCGTCCGTCTCCTGTCTCTCTAAGAAGACAGCACGCCCAGTACCGGGAGCTACAGTACTAAAAGATCCTTTGGACCGTAAATTGGAGACAACGCTAAGATCTATCTATACTGCAGCGGGTGCTCAACTTAGGCCCACTCTTGTTATGGCGTGGGTTAATAAGGCAGTGGTTGGCTAGGCTGACCAGTTGATTACAGGTTTGGGCTCTGGTATTTCCAGAGCACAGTTATGCCTACTAGCAGAACACATCCGTGTGTCTGCAGTTTACCTGGGAGAAGCGTCAAAAGATATCAGTCAAATTAGTGCTTGCATATCTGCTTCTGCTATTTTGGGCTGCAGTGGCCTTTGGTTGTGCGCCTGGCATGTGGATGCTGAATCCAAGCGTGTGGTGGAGGGTTTACCATTCAATGGAGACATGCTGTTTGGCCCGGAATTAGACAAATGGATATCCCAGGCCACAGGGGGTAAATCTTCCCTCCTCCCGTCAACTGCACCGACTCCCAGAAGATCTTACTCTGGAGGTAAAGCCAGAGGTGCTCCCTCCCAAGCAAGAGGCGGCAGAGGTAGAGGTCGCCCACATACCTTTGCACGTAGACAGGAGCCTAAACCAACGGAGAAACAGGTGGCATGACGGTCTTCCGGCCCACCTGGGACCTCCTACAGTGGGAGCCCGCCTGCAAGGATTTCAACAAGTTGGAAACCAGACCTCTCCAGAACCGTGGATCCGCAAACTAATCTCCCTGGGGTACCGAATAGACTTCGAGGTCCCCCCTCCACCTCGGTTCTTCACTACAAGTCTGCCAATAACTACAGACAAGGCCAGAGTTCTACAGGAGGCTATCCAGTCTCTTTTAGTATCATCTGTGATAGTTCCGGTTCCAGAACATCAAACTGGTTTGAGTAAAACCCCATACCTCGTTGGAGTACCCAAACTGGATGGAACGGTCAGGCCCATCTTGAACCTCAGGTCATTGAACCTGTATCTCAGGATGTATCGATTCAAAATGGAGTCTCTGCAGTCCGTTATTGCGAGCTTGGAACCAGGAGAGTTCCTATTATCCCTGGATATCAAGGATGCCTATCTCCATGTTCCCATCTGGGAACCACACCAAGCCTTTCTGCGTTTCGCCATATTGAAAGATTATTATCAGTTTCTGGTGTTGCCGTTCGGGTTTTCCTCGGATCCCCGCATCTTCACCAAAACTCATGTCAGCCATGATTGCTTTCCTTCGGTCATCGGGAGTGAACATAATTCCTTATTTGGACGACCTGTCACTCAAAGCGCAATCGGTATCTCTTCTAACAAGTCATGCCTTCCTGACATATCAGACTCTAATACAACACGGTTGGATAATCAACTTCAAGAAAGCAAATCTCAATCCATCCCAGAAGCTGCTCTTTCTGGGCATGATCTTAGATACGGCATCACAGAGGATCTTTCTTCCAATAGACAAAGCTCGAGATATCCGGTTGTTAGTTCAGCTGGTCCTCTGACCAAGGAAGGTGTCCCTATTTCTTTGTCTGCGTCTCCTGGGGAAGATGGTAGCTGCCTTCAAGGAACTACAGTTCGGCCGGTTCCACTCCAGGGTTTTTTCAGCTGGACCTACTAACACAGGGTCTCATCTGCTTCTAAGACCTCAATATAGACGCGCTTGTATTTGAGAAAAATTAAATGTATCTATTGAATGTGTTGTGAGCAATCCTTAACTGTTACACTAAGATACAATATATCCACTGTGTAACTGCAATGATAAACTGTATCAGAACAAAAATGGCCCATAAATGTGTTGGAACTCAGAGCGATTTACAATGCTCTGATAGAAGCAACAGAGTTTCTGAGGACTCATCCGGTAAGAGTGCAGTCCGACAACGCGACGGCTGTCGCATACATCAAGCGCCAAGGAGGGACTCGAAGTCGCATGGCCATGCGAGAAGTATCTCAGATCCTTCGGTGGGCCAAGAGCCAGTCAGTAATCCTGTCGGTGGTATTCATCCCGGGCGTGGACAACTGGGAAACAGATTACCTAAACCGCCAGGATATCCATCCCGGGGAATGGAAGCTTCATCCAGATGTGTTCAACGCGCTAATACGTCGATGGCGATGTCCTCAGGTGGACTTCATGGTGTCACGATTGAATCGTCAGCCCCCGGTATACGTGTCAAGAGACGCTCTGACAGTTTACCTCTTTCCTCCGATTCCACCTGTTCCTCGACTGCTAAAATCCTATTGTCAGACGATCCGTGGCCCCTCCCTCTGCGCCCGGATCTGCTACTGTAGGGTCCTTTCATACACCCCTACTTAGCGCAGCTCCGTTTAACGAGGTGGCTCTTGAAACCGATATACTAAGACGCAGAGGAATCCCAGACTCTGTTATTCCCACCATGCTGCGCGCCAGAAAGCCAGTTTCGGCTGCGCATTATCATCGCATCTGGCGTTCTTATATCTCATGGTGTTCCAGTCGGGATCTTCCCTCTAGGACTTTTCAGTTGTCACGGTTTCTGTATTTTCTTCAGACGGGTCTGGATTCTGGCATTCGTCTTGGAACTTTAAAGGTGCAGGTTTCTGCCCTTTCCATTTTCTTTCAACGGAAATTGGCCCTCATTCCTGAAGTGCAGACTTTTCTTCAGGGGGTCTTGCGTGGGCAGCCTCCTTTTGTACATCTGATAGCTCCCTTCAACTTGAACTTAGTGCTTCTGTTTTTTCAGTCGTCCATGATTGAACTTTTGGAAAAGATTGGTATTAAGTACTTGTCTTGGAAGACTGTCCTCCTTCTGGCTCTAGCATCGGCTCGTAGATTTTCAAAATTGAGTGCTCTGACCTATAGGCCACCTTACCTGGCGTTTCATGCTGATAGGGCGGAACTCCTGACGGGAGCCGCCTTCCTTCCCAAGTTAGTGTCGGCTTTTCATATTAATCAGCCTACGGTGGTAACGTCTTTGGTGGAGGACTCTGGTGGTTCTACCTTGGATGTGGTTAGAGCTCTCCGCATCTATGTTGACAGGACTGCTTCCCCTCCGTAAGTCTGAGTCGCTTTTTGTCCTCTATGATGCGGTGTGGAGGGGTTGGCCAGCGTCTAAGCAGACTTTGGCACGTTGGACCCGGCTGACTATTTATCAGGCTTATGTTTAGGCCGACCGTCGGCCTCCTTCGTCCATTCGGTTCATTCCACATGTTCTGTGGGGGCGTCATGGACGGCTGGTTGTGAAGCCTCCACGTCACAATTGTGCCGTGCGGCCACTTGGTCTTCGGTTCACACGTTTGTAAGGTTTTACAAATTAGATACATTTGCTGCTTCAGCATCCAGTTTTGGCCGCTTTGTTCTGCAGGTGCCGCAGAGCGCTCCCGCCCGTGGGGAAAACTTTGGGACGTCCCCAGCATAAGCACCTCCAATGTCCCCTAGAGGATGAAAGAGAAAATTGCATTTTGGTACTTACCGGTAAATCCTTTTCTCTGATTCCACAGGGGACACTGGACGCCCACCTCAGCGCTCTCTGCCTGCCTGTTCGGTTTGTTCAGTATGTTGTTTGTTTTGATTGTGTGCTCTCTCCCTTTTACTCAGCTTGTTCTCCATCTCCTCTCGGTCTTCATTTTCTAAACTGAGGGCTGATGGGGCATAGAGGGGGAGGAGCTTCACACTTCTGAATTATTTAAAGTGCCGGCTCAAGTTATCCATGCCTCTATACCCCAGCGTAAGCACTTCCAGTGTCCCCTGTGGAATCAGAGAAAAGGATTTACCGGTAAGTACCAAAATCCAATTTTTTCCCTTGTTTGGAACGTTGTAACGGTCTGTAATTTTCCTTAAATTGTCAACAGAAAGTGTATACTGTCTTCCAGTACTTCCTTGGATAGTAGGCTCTTCCGTTACACAGAGGACGTGAATAAAAGGAACTAAACACTTATCTCTTGAAGGCCAGGACAGCACATTTGTTGATTGGTTTTGTTTCATGAAGTGTACCAGCACATCTTGTTTCTCCTCATTACATTAATGATATACCCAATGTACCAGATGTTATCATACACTGCTGCTATGTATGTTCCAGGTTGCAGATCACTTTTGTCTACATTTTTTGTGATTGTGGTCGTAGTGACACTGGGGGTGGTATTCAATTGTTTACGCGGTCTGGATCTCCCGTCTAAAGTGACGAGAGATCGTGGTGCGCTATTCAGTTGTCACTGCTTTTCGCGCTGATCGCGCCCAAAGTGGTCGGGTTTAGCCGCGTAAATCAGCTTCCCCCGACCAAAGTGCTGGGTGCGATCGTGAAAAGTGCCGTTTGGGCGCCCAAACAGGTCACTTTTTGCCCATTTCAGCTTACACCCCCCTGAGGCTACGAGCTGAAATGGAGCGCTGGCAGCTGATCTCACGCCCAATAGGAGCAACAATTGAATAGCTCCGTCGGGCGCGAAGGAGGCTTGAAACAATTGAATTCAGCCCTAACTCTGGTTCCTGCTGTCTTAATGTCGTCTGATGACAATCGATATATGTGAGCTCATCATTACTAATAGGCCGAAATTTGTGATGAGAACGTGTTCCTGCCACAGTCTTTGCTGTTTCTAGACAGCTATGCAGCTTGGCTTTGCATTCTTGTATTTCGTTTTGTGACACGTAAAAAAACTTTATGCCATGTACATTTTCATTTGCCCAGCTATACAGGCCCAAAGGTGTCAAGATGTGATGGGTTTCCACTGCTTGCAGACTGGTTCGTGTGGCTAGACGTTTAACTGTCCCTCCAATGTCATCACACGGACTCTTACCATGAGATGTGACAAAAAAGTTCCATTCTGCTTGAATGTTGAAGTCATCCTTATGGAAGTTTAAAGTTTAAAAAGTTTTTGCAGTTCTTGTATTGTGCACTAGCACCATTACTAAAGTAGTAAACATACTCCAATTTTGGTAATAGTTTCGCTAAGTGTTTCATAACTAACTGGTTTTTGAGTAGCTAGTAATATGGCAGTCTGTATTTAAAAGACTACCAAATGTGCACTTTGAATGAGCAGCTGCCATGATTGACTATCTTTCTGTGTCTACCTCTCTCTTTCTCTGTAAAGTTTCAGAGACTACCCTTCCTATCAATTTCTGTTTAAGTTTCATTTTCTGTATGGGAGTTTTATCCTATTGTCTCAGTTTAGTTCACTTTTTTGGCATGGTTTTTAACAATGTGTAAATTATGTATGCTGTACACCAGTAATCAAGTGTCAGCTTGATGATTTTTTTTCTCCACTTTGACACAGAGTACCCTGCTGTTTTTTTGTGTGGTAGTAATGTGTAGCTTTTTTAAGCACCCCCCCAAAAAATGGGATCCCTAATGTCGACTGTTTTTTAATTCTTTTTGAAAAACGTGCATTTTTGCCAAAACGCAAAACATGAGGCAGATAAAGTAATTTGGTTTGATTCGGGAGGAAGAGTTACCTTAGTGGTCCAAATTATGTGAATGTGAGGATACGGGGTTCTCTCAATCACCCAGACACCGATCAGATGAAACAAAAGTGATGGTTTATTTTTCCACAGCACACAGAAATAGATAATATAAAAGGACAAGAGGTGAACACAGTGAACAGACAATTTGCAGGTAACAGTCCAGATAGGGCCAGTCTCAGCAGCGTATAAAGTCCCAGAACAATTCCACGAAGTAGCTAGAGATGCACAGTCCCACAGGAGAAACTTATCACCGATCACGCAGCAGTGAATCGCATATAAGTCCCCTCAAGCATTTCCAGGATCCTGTACAGTAGAAGCTATCACAGAACACACAGCAGTGAATAGCGTATAAGTCCACTCATTCGTTTCCCAAGTATAAATCCACACAGAACTGGTGATGCTTTCCACTAAGCACCTTGGCAGAGATTACCTCTTAGCCAAGGTCAGTGACTAACATCCTGAGCTGCCTTCGGTGACCTCTTTTGAAACCTTTAAATTTCCCACGATATTGTGACCACCCAGGATAGTTGCACCGGTTCCTGATTGGTGCGAGTCCCTTATGCTGTAACTTCCTACTACCTCCCCCGGATATTACTTCCCTGATGAACACCTGCTGGGTTGGCTCCGTTCAGTCTGACAGCTTCCAGTGAGGGACAAAGAGATGCAAATGGAAGGAGTTGTAGGTCCTGAGGGTCCCCTGCGGAGGTGGGAATTAGCTTAGGAGGTCTTTTGTTCTGTGAGGTGTTACATTTCTCTACCTGTTATGAATATCACAGACATATGGACAAGTCTAACATCAAGGCTTATCAAGTATTAAAAATTACCTTTACTTACATTATTACAGTATATAATATACCCCTGCTACTGCAAAAGTATAAGTCCTGTGAATGAACACACACACACTAGCAGAAGGATCAGGGAACACAAAGGGCTAAAAAGTTCATTCATTGCTGCAGGGTCTGAGATGCTGCAAATACATTTTTAACACACATCTCATTTCCTCACAATGGTGATTCCTTAATAAACACCCGTGATACTTCAAATAAACTGGATAAAGAAGCCGTGATTAGTAAATTATTTAATACATTGAAAAATCAATATTTAATCAACTAGTTGTCAGTCGAGATATTTGGCAGAAATAGTTGTTTTGACATCCTCTCAACTAAAAAATCTTCAAAAAAATCTGAGATGGGTGGTGGACATTTCACTTTTTTTTGGGTGATCTGATGTGGAATGACTCACATATAAGTTATAAACGCTGCAATTATATATACTTTTTTATTATTGAAAACTGTATTTACACTGCAGTAGTAATTGGTTAAAGTGGTATTACAGCTATAAGACATGCCAGCAGAAGGAGGCTGCCAATAGAACTTGTGGGAAGCAATATGCTATCTTACTACCCTGCTTGATTCAAAACTATATGCTATAAGCTTCATTTTATACAGCTTAGGTTAGATATTTGAAAATGTACGTCAGTAATCAATGTAATCTGAATCTTTATTTTCATATGTAAGAGACTGCGTGAAGGCGTTCTCCATGACTTAGAAAGACAGAGACGGAAACAGGATAACTTTCGTGTCCTGCAGGAGCAGATTGAATTGACCAAGCAACTGGAGTCTGAACGCGATGAGCGTGAATCAGCAATACTTAAGGCTGGCAACATCTAGAACATGGGCTTCCGGTGTTTAACTTTTGGAACTTCTTATGAGTATTTTTGCCCTTCTATACATCATCTTCTTGGCTATTGTTTCACACCGTGGTCACACTCTGAACTTTCATTGTGAAAAACCTAATACTGGTAATAAAAGTGACTTAACCTGTATTATGTTTAGTGTGGTCTCTGCGGGGTGATCTAGTTTGCTTGATGAGAGACTCTGAAAGCCATATGGCACCTACTGTTTTATTTTAAGAGCTGGATTAAAAAAAAACAAAAAGCAGACTTAATTCTCTTCCTGCCAATTATAATCTGATACTGTTTATAGACAATGGATACTTCTGCACATATCACGCCTGCGGATGACGATGCCACAAGGATGTCCGCCTCGGAGGGTTTAGAGGAGGGGGAAGTGGAAGGCGAGACTCTTCTATTAGTAGAATCTGAAGATCAGGCATCTATTGACTTGTCTCATGATCAGAGCGGTGATTCATTGAACAGTGACGTCGGGGATGAGATAGACCCACCATGGATGGAGGAGATGCCTTTTCATTGTGATAAATGTCAAAAGTGGATTCCAGCAAGTAAGCAATCGTTGAATTCTTGTCTCTATGGGGGTAATTCAATTCTCTGACACTGGCGCAATGTGCCACTCTAGAATGTCGCATCGTGCCAGCCGGAATCGCAAACTTTCCCTCTATATGTGCGGGGGAAAACTTGCAATGTCGGTATTACCTTTTAAGTGACCAATATGTGTGCAGCGTTAGCACTTTCCATTGGATTGAATTCTCCACTATGGTTTTAAGTATGTATGGTGTTTTTTTCCATCTAACACTTTATATAATTTATGCAAAACGTGTGTTCCCAGGTTTTCCCCCTAAATGTGGCATTGATGGAAATTGTAATAAATTACAAGTTGCTGAAAAGATGTCTAACTCTGTACAGTTACTGCCATTATTACTGATATTCAAGATTTGTAATTCTAGCCTCATCATATTCTGTGCTGTATGTGAGTACAATGGCTTTTCTTGTCCCTGATGTGATATAATCAGTAATGAAATATATGCACAGCATACAACATCTATCATGACCACTACCCTCTTTAAAGACTTCTAACAAATTGTATTTGCTTAAGTGTCCTAATACAGAAATATCCTCTGCTAGATATAGTTTTATGCCTTCTTTCTGTCCAGATTATCAGAAATAATGTCTCTCTTGCTTTGTTTATATGGCTCTTTACGGTCCATTGAAGCCCAACCATGTCCCAAAATCTGTCGTCTCTATCCCATGCCACTAGACAGTAACCTTGACTCCTATTGAGTTGTTTGGGGCTTTTGACAGATGAATGAAACTGGGTACACATTAGACAGCCTGTGTACCTGGCAGATGCGACGAACGGCATATTGCGTGGTCCGTACACACCACACGATTTGGTGAACGCTTGCACGATATGTCGATCCCCCGCCGCATCCAAATGTATTGGGTCGTCAGTCACATCGTCAGATTGAACAGCATGTACAGTCGATCTGAAGATGTGACGGACGACCCCGCGGGGGCGCGCATAGTGCATACACACTGGACCATTTTAATTGTTTAAAAAATCGTCTAGTGTGTACCCAGCTTAGGACTGATTGGTGGGCTCTGGGAAGACATGAAGCAGATATTATGTGGATACAAAAAGAATGCTAGAATATTGGAACAATATTAAAAGTGAATAATTTTGCCTTTACTTAGATATTATTTTTAATTTTTTAAAAATTATGATGGCGCCTATAAGTATTTGTATTTGCATAATGTTGCACTTAGAAATATGACAAAACAGACTTGGGGCTGAATTCAGTTAAACATGAGTTCTGTACTGTGAAGTCCTGCGTTGATTTTCCACGCATATAGCGGGATGTTTTTGTTAGCAGAGTATTATGGTGACAACAGATAGTAGCAGAGTAGTATGCTGACAGCAGGTCGTGATAGTAGTAGTATAGTATGGTGATAGCAGGTGGTAGTAGTAGTAGTAGCAGCAGCAGAGTAGTATGGTGATAGCAGGTGGTAGTAGTAGTAGTAGCAGCAGCAGAGTAGTATGGTGATAGCAGATAGTAGTAGCAAAGTAGTATGGTGTAAGTAGTAGCAGAGTAGTATGGTGACAGCAGATTGTAGTATAGCATGGGGACAGCAGATAGTAGTAGTAGTAGTAGCAGCAGCAGAGTAGTATGGTGACAGCAGATAGTAGTATAGTATGGTGACAGCAGGTGGTGGTGGTAGTAGTAGTAGCAGCAGAGTAGTATGGTGACAGCAGATAGTAGTATAGTGACAGCAGATAGTAGTAGCAAAGTAGTATGGTGTAAGTAGTAGCAGAGTAGTATGGTGACAGCAGATTGTAGTATAGCATGGGGATAGTAGTAGTAGCAGCAGAGTAGTATGGTGATAGTAGTAGTAGTACGGTCACAGCAGATAGTATAGTATGGTGACAGCAGGTAGTAGTAGCAGCAGAGTAGTATGGTGACAGCAGATAGTAGTAGTAGTATAGTATGGTGACAGCAGGTAGTAGTAGCAGCAGCAGAGGAGTACGGTGACAGCAGATAGTAGTATAGTATGGTGACAGTAGTAGCAGAGTAGTATGGTGACAGCAGATAGTAGCAACGTAGTATGGTGTAAGTAGTAGCAGAGTAGTATGGTGACAGTAGATTGTAGTAGCAGAGTAGTATGGTGACAGCAGATAGTAATAGCAGAGTAGTTCGGTGACAGCAGATAGTAATAGCAGAGTAGTAGGGTGACAGCAGATAGTAATAGCAGAGTAGTAGGGTGACAGCAGATAGTAGCAGAGTAGTAGGGTGACAGCAGATAGTAGCAGAGTAGTAGGGTGACAGCAGATAGTAATAGCAGAGTAGTATGGTGATAGCAGATAATAGTAGCAGAGTTGTATGGTGACACCAAATAGTAATAGCAGAGTAGTAGGGTGACAGCAAATAGTAATAGCAGAGTAGTAGGGTGACAGCAAATAGTAATAGCAGAGTAGTAGGGTGACAGCAGATAGTAATAGCAGAGTAGTAGGGTGACAGCAGATAGTTGTAGCAGAGTAGTAGGGTGACAGGAGATAGTAATAGCAGAGTAGTATGGTGACAGCAGATAGTAGTAGCAGAGTAGTATGATGACACCAAATAGTAGTAGCAGAGTAGTATGGTGACAGCAGATAGTAATAGCAGAGTAGTATGGTGATAGCAGATAATAGTAGCAGAGTTGTATGATGACAGCAGATAGTAGTAGCAGAGTAGTATGATGACACCAAATAGTAATAGCAGAGTAGTAGGGTGACAGCAGATAGTAATAGCAGAGTAGTATAGTGACAGCAGATAGTAGTAGCAAAGTAGTATGGTGTAAGTAGTAGCAGAGTAGTATGGTGACAGCAGATTGTAGTATAGCATGGGGATAGTAGTAGTAGCAGCAGAGTAGTATGGTGATAGTAGTAGTAGTAGTACGGTCACAGCAGATAGTATAGTATGGTGACAGCAGGTAGTAGTAGCAGCAGAGTAGTATGGTGACAGCAGATAGTAGTAGTAGTAGTATAGTATGGTGACAGCAGGTAGTAGTAGCAGCAGCAGAGGAGTACGGTGACAGCAGATAGTAGTATAGTATGGTGACAGTAGTAGCAGAGTAGTATGGTGACAGCAGATAGTAGCAACGTAGTATGGTGTAAGTAGTAGCAGAGTAGTATGGTGACAGTAGATTGTAGTAGCAGAGTAGTATGGTGACAGCAGATAGTAATAGCAGAGTAGTAGGGTGACAGCAGATAGTAGCAGAGTAGTATGGTGACAGCAGATAGTAATAGCAGAGTAGTATGGTGATAGCAGATAATAGTAGCAGAGTTGTATGATGACAGCAGATAGTAGTAGCAGAGTAGTATGATGACACCAAATAGTAATAGCAGAGTAGTAGGGTGACAGCAGATAGTAATAGCAGAGTAGTGGGGTGACAGCAGATAGTAGTAGCAGAGTAGTAGGGTGACAGCAGATAGTAGTAGCAGAGTAGTAGGGTGACAGCAGATAGTAGTAGCAGAGTAGTAGGGTGGCAGTAGATTGTAGTAGCAGAGTAGTATGGTGACAGCAGATAGTAGTAGCAGAGTAGTAGGGTGACAGCAGATAGTAGTAGCAGAGTAGTAGGGTGACAGCAGATAGAAATAGCAGAGTAGTTCGGTGACAGCAGATAGTAATAGCAGAGTAGTAGGGTGACAGCAGATAGTAGCAGAGTAGTAGGGTGACAGCAGATAGTAGCAGAGTAGTAGGGTGACAGCAGATAGTAGCAGAGTAGTAGGGTGACAGCAGATAGTAATAGCAGAGTAGTAGGGTGACAGCAGATAGTAGTAGCAGAGTAGTATGATGACACCAAATAGTAATAGCAGAGTAGTGGGGTGACAGCAAATAGTAATAGCAGAGTAGTATGGTGATAGCAGATAATAGTAGCAGAGTTGTATGATGACAGCAGATAGTTGTAGCAGAGTAGTATGATGACACCAAATAGTAATAGCAGAGTAGTAGGGTGACAGCAGATAGTAATAGCAGAGTAGTAGGGTGACAGCAGATAGTAATAGCAGAGTAGTATGGTGACAGCAGATAGTAGTAGCAGAGTAGTATGATGACACCAAATAGTAGTAGCAGAGTAGTATGGTGACAGCAGATAGTAATAGCAGAGTAGTGGGGTGACAGCAGATAATAGTAGCAGAGTTGTATGATGACAGCAGATAGTAGTAGCAGAGTAGTATGATGACACCAAATAGTAATAGCAGAGTAGTAGGGTGACAGCAGATAGTAATAGCAGAGTAGTAGGGTGACAGCAAATAGTAGTAGCAGAGTAGTATGGTGACAGCAGATAGTAATAGCAGAGTAGTATGGTGATAGCAGATAATAGTAGCAGAGTTGTATGATGACAGCAGATAGTAGTAGCAGAGTAGTATGATGACACCAAATAGTAATAGCAGAGTAGTAGGGTGACAGCAGATAGTAATAGCAGAGTAGTAGGGTGACAGCAGATAGTAGTAGCAGAGTAGTAGGGTGACAGCAGATAGTAGTAGCAGAGCCAGCGATATGCGTAGTGCAATGTGCTTAGTGCAGTAGTCCTCCAGATAAGGAGTTATATCCTGGTACATATGTATTGGCCAAGGTACTGATGGTAGTGTGTGTGTAACACAGGTGTTGGTGCTGGTGGCTGTTAGTCCACACATGGTATGCTTACCCAGTTTTTATATTTATTGTAATCTGGTAGAACAGCAAGTAACAAATGACTCGGGGATATCACAGGTCTAAAGCTGGCCACACACTAGACCAACTTACATCCAACCAGCCAACTTGTTGATTGGTTGGAATGAAAATCTGGTAACGTATGGGAGTAACTGATGATCAGCAATTTGCTCCTAAATGCCAGAAAACAGATGAAAATGGTCATTCAGACAAGTTTGTTAAATGTTTGATGTAAACTATTTGTTCAAATAACATGTTCGTCCATTTTACGGCATTTAGGAGCAAATTGCTGATTGTTATTTGCTTTCATTCCTTACCAGATTTTCATTCCAACCAATCAACTAGTTGGCTGGTTGGACAGATAATCTTTAGATGTGTGGCCAGCTTTACAGTGATAGGCAATCTGTGTGGAATAGAGCAGCCTGGAGCTTAGCGTAATGCTGGGCGTTGTAGTGCACCGGGCGAATGCAGAGTCAGATGGTAGCCCTGGTATCCTACTATATATCGGTGGTGGTATAGGGTACTTGCGTATATGTTTGGACTCGGAAATGGCTCTGGCTGTGGTGAGAGTCTGAATCCATCTTGTCCTCATGGATGCAATGAAGTAAAGAAGCGCGGAGACGCAGCACATTTTGGAGATCGTACCTTTTCTGACTTGGCTCCGGTGGACCCTAGTGACTGCCGGCTCAGAGTAACTAACAGGATGTGGAGGGAGACAGCGCAGGAGCACCCACCTCCCTTACCAACTTTTTTTGCCAAAAGTAAACAGAATAACAGTTTGCGAAATTCAATAGGAGATGGCAAGTTGTGGGCATTGCGCTAATTTTGAGCATTAATTCTGCAGAGCGTGAAGGATCTGAAGTACATAAGAGTGGGGAAATCATCCTGATTCTCAAAAAGTGGAAAAAAAGATCACAGAACAGTATAGGCGGCTGTTAGGGTCTGTAAGGAAAGTATTGGAGGCTGTTAGGGTCTGTAAGGAAAGTATTGGAGGCTGTTAGGGTCTGTAAGGAAAGTATTGGAGGCTGTTAGGGTCTGTAAGGAAAGTATTGGAGGCTGTTAGGGTCTGTAAGGAAAGTATTGGAGGCTGTTAGGGTCTGTAAGGTAAGTATTGGAGGCTATTAAATGGTAACAAATGGTTGATTTTTACAACTCCTTATTAATGAATGAACAATAGCAGCCGGCAAATAAAGGTGCTCATAGTCTTTTTGGGGTATGATTAAATGATTCTCTCAAAAACATAAATGTGCCACATAATTAAAGCATTTTCTGTTTTTTAGAGAAAGTGACATGAAAAATGACCAGACTTTATTGGCCATATTTTACTTTGAAACACCTCTAATTCATTATTATTAGATGAGAGGGGTCAGGTGTGCCAGAGGTACTGCACTGTGTCCTGACATTCTTACATTAAAATAGTTGTCGCCTAGTCTGGAGATGGGAACTAAAAGTCACAATGTCTTCCAATGAAACATGAATTAATTTATTATGGATTTCTAATTGAATAGCAAAAACTTGAGCAATCTACTTTCTACTTCAGGGTCCATAGGGGGTCCACAGGGTTGACCTTGGGGTATAGCTGGATCTGGATCCATGGGCACCACGCAGTTAAATCTTTAGCTGCTCCCAGGATGCACTTGGGTCCGTCCTCCTCTATACCCCGCCCCCGGCCACAGCACCTCAGTTTGAGTTGGTGCCCGGCCGGAGTCGGGTCACCTGCGCAGGGGGGGCTGCAGGAGCAGCCCCCAAAAGCTTTCTATTTTTATTTAAAAAAAAAAAAAAAGAGCCTGTTAGATTTTTATTTTAAAACAGAGGCTCTAGTGTGGCAGCGACGGGCTGTCTATGCAGACGCCCACGCTGCCGCTCTCCTTCCCCGCTGGCGCCGCGACGCCAGTACTGCACTGGGGATCGCGGCGGGAGGCCAGAGTCCGTACTAGCCGGACTCTGGGTCCCTCCCTGGACTGCTGCCGGAGTCGCCGGGGACAAGGTAAGCCGCGAGTCGCCGATTAGCGGCGGCTCGCGGGTTTTGCCTGCAAATGCAGTCCTTTGCCCCCGGTCCTAGGGGACAGACCGGGGGCCGCTAGCGGTGGCGGCGGGCTCCCCCTCTGAGGAGGAATAACCCGTGGGACCACTAGACCACCAGGGATATATGGCAAGCGGGATGCCGGCAAGCCCTGGGGTTAATATGCTAGCCAGGGGAGGAAGCCTTCCCTGTCAGCGGCTCCTCCCCTCAGCTCAGCGCGCCTTTCAGCACGGAGTCTGGCGTCGCTGAGCTGCAGATTCCTCGGCCACTCCTCCTCTGAGGTCTCCAGCAGCCATTTTCTCACAGTGGCAGCGCAGATCTTCAGGGAGCACGCGGACCGGTCCCCCTGTGTACCTCTCCCCTGATTAAGGACAGCGTACACAGCACTATAGCCCTCCCAGACACTGAATCTGGGCAGGTTGATTGTAGTGTAAAGGTGCAGTGAGTATATCTTCCTGCATGGTATGTGACTTTTGCTAGTGCTGCCTGTCTGTGCTTATTTTCTACTTACTGTCAGCTTATACCTATCCCTTTACTTCTCCTACAAGCCCTACAGGTGTGTGGGAGAGGGGCGTTTCTACTGACCTCACTTATATAGATCACGTATTTGTGAGGTCCGTCACATACAGTTGTGTGCTACTCAGTGCCATATTGTGGGCTGTTGTTCAGCACACCGGTGAGTGCGTTTTACTTCTACCCTGGTGCCAGATATATAATATATTCTGTCATGTCAGACGAGGTTGAGCGCTCAGTGGCTCCGGTGTTGGCCTCCTGCGGACGCTGTTCTGCAGGAGTAGATAGGGAGGATTTGTCACAGGATGGCCTGTGTAGTCGATGCCAGGTGGCTCCTGGCCCATCCAGACCTTCTCTGGCGCAGGAACCACCGTGGGCGATGTTTTCTCAAGTGCTGGTGTCTATTGCGGACCGTCTGTCGGTCCCGACTGCTCTCCCTACTAGGTCGTTGCCCCAGCCGACCCTCCCCCATTCCCCGGGTGTCCCGCAGTTATTGCGGAGTCCTCCTGGGTCTCAGTCGGTGGGTCCCTATGCGGGGTTGCCTATGTATATACAGGCTTCCCCTGTGCCGCAGCAGCCTGTGGTACCTTTTCAGGCCCCTATGGTGACTCCTCCACCCTGGGTGGATGTGCTCTCCAACTCCGTGCAAAATTTGGCGGCCGCTTCCTCGGCTTTTCAGTCAATGTTGCAGACTGACATGCCTTCTAGGATTTCAAAACGCCCACTCATGACACGGGCTGCTCAGGTATCGGACTCAGAGGGTTCCTCAGATGATGGGGAGGTCCCTGATGACACTGACTCGGACGCCTCGGTCCAGGAAATGGATACCAAGTCGTCCATTAATGTGCGAGCACTAGTTAGGGCGGTGCGAGCTATTCTTCTTATAGAGGATGAGGCACCGGTTCCTAAGTCGAAGTTTCCTAGTTTCAAAAAAACTAAGGTGGCTTCTGCGGTGTTTCCCCTGTCGGATCAGTTGACGGATCATATGGCGGTAGCTTGGCAGGCGCCCAGTAAGAGATTCCTTCCTCAGAAGCGGTTGGCTTCTAATTACCCCTTCCCTGAGGCACATTGTAAAGAGGAAACTCCACCGGCGGTGTATTCCCATGTCACCCGTTTAACTCGGGGCGCCACCTTACCATTTCCCGTCGATATCCTCGCTGAAGGATCCCACGGACAGGAAAGTTGAGACTTGCTTAAAGTCTATTTACTCCCTCTCCGGGGCGGTGGCCCGACCGTCCATGGCCATCTCCTGGGTGGCCAAGGCCATTGAGGGGTGGGCCAATGCATTGGAAGATACCTTCCCGGACGACGCTCCGGATGTCCAGCGGGCGTTGTTGGGACAAATGAGGGACGCTGCTTCTTACATTGGAGAAGCTTCTTTAGATGCTAGTCTGCTGACCTCGAGGGTATCGGCTGCAGCGGTGTCTGCCCGCCGATCCTTATGGTTGCGGTCCTGGAGAGCGGACTCTGATTCAAAGAAAGGTCTGGAGGCCTTACCTTTCAATGGGGAATTACTATTTGGTCCGGACTTGGACAAAATAGTGGACACCCTGGCTAAATCCAAGTCGGCCTTCCTCCCTTCGGCGGCACTGCCTGCTAAGGTTCGGAGTTCGGCTTTTCGTTCCTTTCGGGTTCAGGGTAAGGCGAAAGGTCAGTCCTTCCCGAGACAGTCTGCGAGTAAGACGGCCTCTAAACCCAAGAAGCAAGCCTGGAGTGCTCGACGCCCTTCTTCCAAGCAGGAAGATAAACCTGCGGCCTGATGGGACGGGCCTCCCTCTGGGGGACCTCAGAGTGGGAGGCCGACTTCTTCTATTTGCCCAGTGCTGGCACAATACCACCACGGATGCCTGGGTTCGAGAAGTGGTCTCCCAGGGGTACGCCCTGTCTTTCGGCACAGACCACCCCACCAGTTTTTCTGCACAAGTCCTTCTCAGGACAAGACCAAGGCGTTACAGGTTCAGGAGGCTATAGAGTCCTTGCTGAAAGCAGGGGTCATTGTTCCCGTTCCTCTATCACAACGAGGGACGGGGTATTATTCGTCTCTGTTTCTGGTGCAGAAACCCAATGGTTCTCATCGCCCTATCCTCAACTTGAAGTCTCTGAACAAATTCCTCAGGGTTCCCAAGTTCAGGATGGAAACGTTACGTTCCATCATTCTGGCGATGGAACCGGGGGATTACATGGTGTCCCTGGACATCCAGGACGCCTACCTCCATGTTCCGATAGCATCTTCACACCAGCGGTATCTGAGGTTCGCTATCCTTCAACACCACTATCAGTTCCGGGCGCTACCCTTTGGTCTCTCCACGGCACCGAGGGTGTTCACGAAGATTATGGCGGTCATGGCCGCACATCTTCGGAACCAGAATGTACGGCTGCTGCCGTACCTGGACGACCTCCTGTTGCTGGCGAGCTCTCCGGAGGTACTGCTTCAACATCTCCACCTGACGATCGCTTGCCTGCAAGCACACGGGTGGTTGATAAATTGGAAAAAGTCCTCCCTGATTCCATCACAGCGGATGGTTCATTTGGGAGCCCTGCTGGATTTGCGTCAGCAAAGGATCTTCCTGACTCCGGAGAAGGTCGCCTCCCTACAGCTACGGATACGCAGTTGCCTGAGCCGTTGCCGCCTGTCGGTCCATTCGGCTATGAGAGTTCTGGGGTCCATGGTGTCGACATTCGACATGGTGGAATTTGCCCAGTTCCATTCCCGGCCCCTGCAGGGGCTGATTCTATCAGAATGGAACGGGTTACCTCACCGGATCCGCTCTCAGGTGCTGGTGTTGTCTCCGGACGTTCGGCTATCTTTGGCTTGGTGGCTTCAGACAGCTCATCTGGTCGAGGGGCGCCCATTGTGGATCCCGGACTGGGTCCTGCTCACGACGGATGCCAGTCTCCGGGGTTGGGGGGCAGTGACCGGCTCTTTGTCGCTTCAGGGTCGTTGGTCAGCGGAAGAAGCACTTCTCCCCATCAACATCCTGGAACTGCGGGCAGTATACAGGGCCCTGCAGTCGTCCGGCCCCGCTCTTCACGGAAGGGCGGTACAGGTGCAGTCCGACAACGCCACCACGGTGGCGTATATCAATCACCAAGGCGGAACTCGCAGTCAGGCAGCGATGTCGGAGGTGTCTCGTATCCTGACTTGGGCGGAGGGTCACATTCCAGTGATCTCGGCGGTCTTCATCCCCGGAGTCCTCAATTGGGAGGCGGACTTCCTCAGCCGTCACGACGTGCAACCCGGGGAATGGTCGCTTCACCCAGAGGTGTTTCAGCTACTCGTGGACAGGTGGGGACTGCCGGAGCTGGACTTGATGGCCTCCCGTCACAATCACAAGTTGCCCGTTTACGGGTCAAGGACAAGAGACGCAGGTGCAAGTCTGGTGGACGCGCTGTCGGTGAAATGGACGTTTCACCTGGCGTATCTGTTTCCTCCGATATCCCTGCTTCCTCGGGTTCTGCGGAAATTCGAGCAGGACGGCGGCATGCTCGTGCTGGTAGCTCCAGCGTGGCCCAGACGTCCTTGGTACTCCGATCTCAGGAGCCTCTCCATCGACGCTCCGTACCTTCTTCCTCAGCGTCGGGACCTGTTGTCTCAGGGGCCCTGCCTTTACCCGGATCTGGGTTGGCTGTCTTTGACGGCGTGGCTCTTGAGACAGCCGTCTTGAGGTCTCGGGGCTTCTCCAGTTCGGTTATTGGTACCATGCTCAGGGCACGCAAGCCTGCTTCAGCACGGATTTATCACAGAGTGTGGCACACTTACTTTCAGTGGTGTGAGTCCAGACATTATGATCCTCAGGTGTTCCGAGTTTCTAGGATCTTGGAATTTCTTCAGTCAGGATTGGATCTCGGCTTACGCCTTGCATCTCTGAAGGTTCATGTGTCCGCCTTGTCCGTGTGGTTTCAACGGCGGATTGCAATACTACCAGACGTTCACACCTTTTTCCAGGGTGTTCTCAGGATCCAGCCTCCCTTTGTGCCTCCTGTGGCTCCTTGGGACTTGGCGGTGGTGCTACGGGTCCTGCAGGGTCCTCCGTTTGAGCCTCTTGAGGCGGTGGAGCTCAAGTGGCTGACATTTAAGACGGTTTTTCTCCTGGCAATTGCTTCGGCCAGGAGGGTGTCTGAATTGGGGGCGCTTTCCTGTCGCCCTCCTTTCCTGATTTTTCACCAGGACAGAGCGGTGCTCCGCACTCGTCCTGAGTTTTTGCCCAAAGTGGTCTCGAAGTTCCATATTAATCAGGAACTTGTTGTGCCAGCTTTTCAGTCCCCTGATCTTTCAGCTGCTGAGACTTCCTTAGATGTGGTCCGGGCGCTTAGAATTTATGTAGACCGGACGGCTTCGGTTAGGAAGTCTGATTCCTTGTTTATCCTCTTTGGTTTTCACAAGAGGGGTTGGCCTGCCAACAAACAAACGTTAGCCCGTTGGCTTCGTTCCGTTATTTGTGAGGCTTATGCACAGGAGGGATTACCTGTGCCAGCCTCTGTTAAGGCTCATTCCACTCGTTCTGTGGGTCCCTCTTGGGCTGCTAGACGTGGCGCTTCTGCTGTTCAGCTGTGTAAGGCGGCCACTTGGTCTTCAATTCAAACGTTTTTGAGGTTCTATGCGTTTGACACCTTTGCCTCTCAGGATGCATCCTTTGGGCGCCGGGTACTCCTTTCAGCACAGGAGCGTCCCCGCCCTTAGTTGTACTGCTTTGGGACATCCCCAAGGTCAACCCTGTGGACCCCCTATGGACCCTGAAGTAGAAAACAAGAGATATGGTAAGAACTTACCTTTGTTATCTCTGTTTCTACGAAGTCCATAGGGTCCACAGGGCGCCCGCCCTGACGCACCTGGCTTCAAATGGGCTGTGTGGCTGGTCACCGGTTTTCCGTCTCCCATTTCTGTGAGTATGGTTTCTTGTGTGTTCCAGTCTTCCTTCTCTCTGTTTAGTCTCCTCCTCCGGCCTTGGCTGCTTACCAACTGAGGTGCTGTGGCCGGGGGCGGGGTATAGAGGAGGACGGACCCAAGTGCATCCTGGGAGCAGCTAAAGCTTTAACTGCGTGGTGCCCATGGATCCAGATCCAGCTATACCCCAAGGTCAACCCTGTGGACCCTATGGACTTCGTAGAAACAGAGATAACAAAGGTAAGTTCTTACCATATCTCTTGTTTTGCGACTAAGTAAATCAGCCCTGAGTTTTTTGTAATAAACTTATTGATCTGATGAAAAAGCTCACCCTTTATTTCTAAGGTGTTTTTACATGTCAGGACATCGGTAACAATCATCCAGTCCTCACCAAGTGCTAAATGTTAATGTCATGTGACAACCCATTACAGATTATACTTTGGTATTATTCCAAAAATTAGTTGATGTGAAGAAGCCATTTGTGAAATGGTAAGTACAGCTTTTACCACTCCCATATCAATAAAAAAGGTCATTAGAGCCAGGTGCTGCTAAGCCAGAGCACTTCCTTATTTGTTCTGTAAGAAACACAACTGCCTCTCCATAAATGCAGAGCTTTGGGGCGTACAGCTTTCAGCATTCAGATTTGTGTTCAAGTCATGCCAAGGACAAAAAACCATCTGCGATGAGAGATACAATTGTTGCTGCTCATCAGTCTGGAAACGGTTCTAAGACCATTTCCATTTTGCAGAGAGACAGAGGCGTCACTTACCTGGGTGACACCCGGTGCGGCTGGGCTGAGCTTGAAAGGAGACGTGGCTTAATGAAAAGGGGACGTGACCGTGACCCACGAAGCCATGCCCCTTTTGTGTGTACCGATCTTGGGGGCGTTCCCACCTCCCGTTCTCGGCACACAGAGGGCTTCCCCAGTGCTCCTGCAGCTCCTGGGGCAGCCCACAGTCTTTCCTATGCCTCTCTCCGTGTTCTGGCTTCATGGTGACACCATCTGATGGGGTGACTCCAAAATAGCAGAGTACCCGTCTAGTGACGTCAGTGCAGAGAGACATTACTTACAAATTAATACTGCCAGTTTAGCTGTGGGCATTACTATAAGTGTGGGACGATAAAGAGGGTTAAATGGAGGGGTAAGATGCAATGGAGATTCAGTATATTATGTTGACATGAGAATGTCTACATAGTCGTGTCGATATGTTCATTACTTCAACAATCATAAACTGTTGACATGGTCAGAATGTCGACAGTGTGGTAAGTCTATCCCTAATGGTAAACCCAACCCTAGCCCTAATGTTGACATTTTAGCAATGTCTGTATTCTGTCCATGCCGACATTTTCCAGGTGTCGACATTTATGATGTTGATATTTTAACCAAGGTGATATAAATTTTGACAATCCTGACTACGTACTTTTTAATGCACTTAGAAAATATGCCTGGTGGTAAGTGACTGTAATAAAGGGGGCATTGTACTTCTTGTAGCTATACGCGGGTATACTTATTAACTTAAGATGTCACATTGTCCATTTGCAGGCCAGCTCGGAAGTGACCCGCCAAGTCATCTGAAAGGGGACAACTTCTTCAAGTTCACATGTACTGACTGTTCCGACGATGGCAAAGAGGAGTTTGAACGTTTAAGGCTGACTTGGCAGCAGGTAAGTGAATGTGCTCCATCTAATGAGAACAGGTAGCGTGCTGTTTTGCAGGACTTTGGATAGAAACATTTTAGATTGGCCTCACATTGACATTGGAGTCATTCGTTTTATGGGCTGAAATGGCCTGTCACTTGTCTAGGGACTAGTACCGCATAAATAATAAGCTAAGCATAATAAGCCGTGCCTTAAGGTGCTCACACACTAGGCATTCAGGTCACGATCCGATATCATGTCCGATTTCTCCCCCTGCAGTGGTGGGCATGATTTGGTGTTAAAACTATCCAGATTGACCCACGATCTATCGTGCATCCTATACTATTCCAGTGTATCATGACTGAGTTTTTCAGATCTTGCCTGCAGCAGCCAATATCTGAAGATGTGATGTACGACCAGCGGGTACGCGCATCGTAATCGTGAGTAGAGACGCACGATTAGGACATATTTTACACGATCTGTCGTCCCGATGCGTCGGAATCAGGCTGATCGTGTAAAATATTGCCTAGTGTGTGGGCACCTTAAGCGTCAATGGTTCCTAGCAAAGGTATAGACTGTATAATAGACCTAATTAGCCCACACGGATGGCTCATATATGTGTAAAGGCCCACTTTAAACAACAGATTTGTTCCTGCCTAAGAAGTGAAAGTGAGCTATGGAATGAATGCAGGTGGGTGTGACTTTACTTCTCATGAAATAAAGATTTGTTAGTCCCAAAGCAATGTGTGTCTGCTTTTATGTTTAACCTTTTACCATTGCCGGCTCCTGATAAAGAAATATTAAAAGAAACCTATTTTATGTAATGTTTCATGCTATACTGTGTATTAACATCTACAATAACACAAGATGTGGCGTGATCGTTAGCTGAATCATACATAAGAGTTAAGGCCGGTACACACTAGACAATATGTCGTCTGATCTGGCTGGATCGAATGGCATGTCTGCAACATCATCCAGTTTGTACACTCAATGTCACTGACGATGCGAGCTCCTAATTTTTTTTAACAAATATTAGCTGAGATTGGCAGAACATGATTACAATGGTGGCTGAGGCTTGAAGGACATATGTATTCTATTCCAGGTGGTCATGCTGGCCATGTATAACCTGTCCTTGGAAGGATCTGGTCGTCAGGGCTACTTTCGATGGAAAGAAGACATCTGCTCATTTATAGAGAAGCACTGGACTTTCTTACTGGGGAATAGGTGAGACTATGGAAAATAAATCTACCAGTGGGCTCTTAGGGGTATATATACTAATGGTCGATTTGAAATGATTCGGATCGATTTAAAATCAATCAACATCGATGTTGTGTTTCTGGGACTAAATCACACGTTTACTAACAATCAATTTTTGATTTGTTTTCTTTTAAGCTTTAGCAAATGTGTGATTTAGCCCCAGAAACACAACATCGATGTTGATTGATTTTCATTTGAATAAAAATCGCCCTTTCGTAAATATACACCTTAGAATCTGAATCAAACCTTGCACAACCAGGGCAGTAGGGGGAGGGCATTTCAATACAATATCTCATGTGGTTTACTGGTCCTTTTAAAGCTTTGAGACTGGGTAAACCGCCTGTGGTCATATATATTGTATAACTGATTACTATAGAGCAAGAAGAAGCATGTACTATTGTAGGGGTTTCCTGCTCTTCCTGAGTAATGAGGTTGCATTCACCAAAAATATCTATGATCTCTCTAAGTATCCGCTGTTGCCCATGCAGAGGACACAACTGGGGTAAAACACATTGTTGTGGTTTTTAAAGCAACATTGGGCAAATCAACCACATAAAAGGAACAGATAGTATTGGGAACAATCAATTTAAAGTAGACTAGGCAGAATACCATGCTGGTAAGGATAGCCTTTAGGCCAAAAGTAATTCTGGAGCTCGAAAAGGGGGATTAAAGAACAGGTGACAGACAAGAACCCCCACATGCCTCCCTGCCCCAATCACACCCTGGCTTAAATTCTTGGAATGGGCTTATGTAACCTGGGATCTCCATATACAATGATAATTTATTATGTGACTCATTTAAAATAATAGCTTCTCAATGGTAGTAAACCAATCAATCCTCTGTATTACATCATCCAAGTCTAATTTGGAGGGATAACACCATGCTTGCATTGGTTTGTGCTAGCTTGAAACATAAACTAGTACTTTATCAGTTTATTTCCTCTGGCACATACAGAGCTTATTAAGGATGAGTGGCACAGACTATTTTTTAGTTTTATCCCTTCGCCCTGACACAAATGTCTCCACATTTAATACCTTTTAATGAGTCATTGATAGTTTAGCAGTTCCTGCTCAGACCATCCTTTTATTTTGGGTACTGCCCTTAGACATTGTTTGGGCCCTTTGTCACCCAGTGCTATATAGAAGAAAAGGTGTACTGTGTACATCTAATTGTAAAATCAGTATATCTAATGCTACAGTAGGCAAAGCCAAGTTTCCCGTATTTAAATAATTTACTATTTATCGGCTCGGTGGTGTATTAGACGTTTTCTTACACTGTAATAGGCGCGCATCCTGTACTCTGTTTCCTCAGGAAGAAGACGTCTACCTGGTGGAGCACCGTTGCAGGCTGTCTCTCTGTGGGGAGTCCCATGTTCTTCAGGTCTGGAGCTCAGGAGTTTGGAGAACCAGGCTGGTGGAAACTTGTTAACAACAAACCACCTGCCATGAAGCCTGAAGGAGACAAGTATTCCTCCTCTTCACAAAAGATAAAAGGTACGGTTCCTTAGTGTTCACTGGAGGATTTTTTGGGCAGGGTGCTGATCTCTGAGGAGGGCACATTTTTATTTTGAAGGGCATCATTTTGGACTGTAATATAGTCCCCACAATTCACATTATGCCACATAGTATTGCCCACAATTCACATTATGCCACATACTAGTGCCCACAATTCACATTATGCCACATAGTAGTGCCCACAAATCATAATTTGCCATATAAATTAGTCTTAAGATATATCATGTTTTCCAAAATTGCCTTTAACCACACCTAAGTTAAAGATACAAGTAAATTATAATGCTAGATAATGTTATGTCACCTATTCTGCAGTCATATGTCTGGCAAATGTTTCTAAAACCTAATATTTGGTTTGTCTCTCACCAGACATTAAGCTCCATGGTGTGTGGTGACAAATGCAGAATTGTTCACTTACACCTCTGAAAGTGGACTATTCAGAGACCGTGTTCTCTTTTATCACATGGGACAGGCAGAGACTGTGACATAGCCCCGGCTCAGATTAGAATAATGAAGATGGGGAGATTTAGTAGACACGGGAAATGTACATTACTCACTGGGCAGTAAAGTCACATGGTCACAATGCCTGTTCTCCACAGCTACTGTCATTCTTCAGGGGCTATGGGTGACTTGTCTCTCCTTTGTCTGACTCATGGACAGGGTAGCACAGACTGAATCAGCATGGCTCCCAGCTTGTGTGTTGGTAGCGGGCCACTTGCGACATTGAGCGGGAGTCACAGAGCCCATCCTCTTTGAATGGTGTATACCTCTTTAGTGATGGGTTGTGCCTTTTAAAGTAACCAACAGTTACTTTAAAAGAACCAGTAAACTCTCATCCCTGCTAGAGTAATATTTGCTTGGCATTCATTCTTTTTTTTTTTTTCTTACAATCTATAAAGAAAGACTTGTTCTTACATAAAACCACCCATTATGTGTAGCACGTTATAGGAGTCCATCCTGGGGTCTCCATCATAGAGCGGTATCCAATTTGCCCAGAACATTGTTCAGGCGCTAAGTGACCCCTGTGATCGGCGAAAAACGGGGATTTTTCGCCGATTAACCCCGATTTTCGCCAATGTTTTTTGTCACCCTATCCTATTATTTTGCTCGAAATAATAGGATAGTTCTCACGAAAACACACAGGTGTCGCTATGTGGATTCTTTTTCGGGACACATCAGGTCTAAAAAAAAAAACCCCCACAGATAAGTGCCGTCGTCAGCCGACTTTGGGGTTAATTGGATAGCCCCGAGCGAGGTAATTAGCCGCTGTACTTTACCACGGCTAATTGGATACCCACATAGTTTGACAATAACCCCCAGGCTGCTTCATGATAATCCTCTTTGCTCAGGGCTTTGCAAAGGGCCTAGATCAGTGTTGTTTATCAAGTAACAGTGGAGTTCCTAAGGAAGAGACCCCTATCCCTGTTCCGTTGGGGTTGAGTATGCTGTCTACTTTCATTTTTCTCTTTCCCCTCCTTTCATTAACCAGAGTTTTCAGGAGCAGGGAAGAAATAGAGGTAGCTGAAAATTGAGCATTGTTGGCAGTGTACTTTTAAAGTACAGTTTATTCTCAAAAAAGACTTTGTGGAAACCCAGTTCTGTGTCTGTGAATATATGGTTTATATTTACTCAAATAGCCATCGCTTAAACCTTTCCTCTAATTTAAGGCACAAAGGTGTAAATTTACTATACGGCGTGATTTTCTTTTAATGTCATTGTTGTTTTACATTTTGGGCTTAAACTTTGGCAAACATGTACCCCTTTGTATCTTAAATTAGAGGCAAGGCTTAAAGTGAAGGTTATTTGAGAAAATGTAAACTATATATTTACAGGCAGAACTGTGTTTCCACTGTATTTCCCCAAAGTGTTTATAGCTACATATCTCATTATTTATTCCTTGTTGCGTGTTCCATGTAAGCTCAGTTTAATGCATAATAATGTGCACAATTTCTCCAGCTCCTGGCAAGTCTAACCTGGATACAGTGATCACAGTAGAAGGTCTCAGAAAAAGGTCTAGGGGAAACCTTGTGGAGTCTGCGATAGAACTAAAGGAAAAGAGATCACGAACTCAAGAAGCAAAAGATATCAGGAGAGCCCAGAAAGAAGCAGCCGGTTATGTGGATAGAAGCACATCCTCTACTCCAGTGAAGTTCTCCAGCAGCCGTAACCGTCGACCAGATGTTGTGCTTGAGAAAGGAGAAGTGATTGACTTCTCGTCTATGAGTTCATCAGACCGTACGCCCATGACCAGTCCCTCTCCTTCACCATCCTTGGATTTCTCCGCTCCAGGCACACCAGCTTCTCACTCGGCAACTCCTAGCCTGCTCTCCGAAGCAGATCTAATTCCTGATGTTATGCCACCACAAGCTCTTTTTCATGGTTAGTACTGCTGCTTGTCTTTTTTTTTTTTTTTTTTGGTATAATCTATATTTCAGTACATTGGGAACACTGGGAAAGAATAGAAGTGAGGTTGGGGTATTGTCACAGAGCCCTTGTGAGCCTTAAGAAGTCATTAGATGTGGCAGGGATGTGGATGGTCAGGGTCTGCAGAGTATTCATTTAACTACATTGACCTGCCCAGCCAAGACATCCTAAGATCTTGCCAGTCTGGGAACTCTAATTTTGTTTTTGCAGAATTGGCCTTAAATAAATATTTGTCTACCTAGTGATGGTCAGCCCCTGTTAAGTCATATTGGAGGTGCGTGTGGAAGGGAAGGCTAATTTCAGTCCTTGCAGTATGTGATCAGGTTCAGTGCCACTGATTTGGAATAATTAATTTATAAAAGGTGAAATTTGGTAGAATATTTTGTATTTTTGAGAAAGGTGTGGGAGGGAAACAGTTGGATACAATGGTCAGAAGGTAGTCTACAAACAAAGCCAATTTATTCTCCACTTAACCCCCTAAGGTGCCGCGTTTGCTCTACTAACAGGTGCCAATGACTTTATGCTCAAGATAATTATCAGGGCGGCAGAGGGTAGGCCTGTATGGCACCGTTGGATATTCAGAAAGAGTTTGAAAAGGCACCAGAAATTTAGCTGCTGGATTATGGTAAAGGGGCACAGCAGACCCAAACCCAGATGCTCTAGTAACCTGGACATAAATGCACAATTAAGGAAGAAAAGAAAAACAATGCAAAAATACTTGCGCATAACAAAGTAACTTGAAAAAAAGGGAGAAGCCGTCCTAAAGTTCATGGGTGACTAACCAGCCTCACATGGGGGTTGGTGAAGTCTCTCAACATAAAAGCACATAACAAATTATATAACATTGTGCAGCATTTGAATGACCATTTCAGTGGTGAGAAGAATTAGGAACAATAAACCAAGTTAAGTCTACAACAGCTTTCCATACTGAAGAGGGAGGGAACAAGAGTGACATTGCTTAAGCAACAATATAAACATAATCTAAAGATGGTATATATACTACAATTATAGTATAGTACCTTATTAATCATACTATCAATCATACCATGGGACTGAAGAGGCACAGCAATCTATCAAATGGTGCATGCAAGGATAACTTGGCATTAGATATGTGCAAATCCCTGTCTTATAGTCAAGTAGCAGGAGGTTCCTGCAGCCCTCTGGCTGAGCATCTGGAAATGGGGGAACATGCCATCCATCACCTGTCTGAAGCAGGACTAGATCAAATTCATAATGCAATGAAGACCATTCAGACAGGTCCACTTGAGGAATATTCAGACAGAGTTCGGCTGTGCCAAATGGTGCTCACAACTTGACCAACTTCCCTTCCTGGAGAACTTGGAGGCAGATTTTGAGGCCCCATCTGTGTTTAATCCTCTTCTACCTCCACTCCTCTAGGATGAGCTATAACAGTCGCTTTTGTTGTAGGATGCCATCCTTCACTGTATAATGATGAAGTTTGCAATAGATATCTCATGATGCTTCAGTTTGCATACCACTTGTGCCCATCAAAGTGGATCTCTGTGTCTGGATCATTCTGCAGCCCTACACTGAAGATCTGGATAAGGGCGTCAATGAGAAGAGGTTGTGAAACCTCTTCCATAAATCCCACGAATGCATAGATTGCTCCAGCGCAACCCTGTGTTGTAAATCACCCAAGCGGGACAGAACAGAAATGCCTTAAATTCTGAGGCTTCACTAGTGATTAAATACTGTAGGGAGTGAATACTGTAGTTTGACTCCACCTTGGCCTCTTCCATGTTAGTAGGTTTTGATGCCATCTACAGTGCGTCCACTTTACTTCTCCCTCTCCTGTATGTGTTGAGAATGTCATCTTTGATAAGGTTTTTCAGGTATTGTATAATTTCCTTGAAATTACTCTTGTATCCACTGTCCAGAGGGATAGCAGCCAAATCTTTGGAGGTAAACAGCTCAGATTATCTAGAAGAGAAGGAATAGGTCGTTCTCCCTCTTTCTGCTGCCGCCCTGTAGATGAGTATGCTAGTTTATATTTCACTTTGCATTGATTCTTTTTTGGAGGCATAATGTCCCATTCAGGGTAAGGAATGTAGGAAGGTATTCTAACACTAGATATAAAAATAATGGGAGCGCTGGTAACTGGCTACTGGTTTAAAAAATAAATTTATTCCATAAAAAACAATCAATTGTACATTGCATCAATCCAATCTTTCCAACGCAAGTGGAGTCATTAATAAGGCTAAATTGCCACAATTTAAGGCACGGATCCGGCTTTATCTATTTAAAACAATACATTGAGACATACTAGTGAGGGGGCAGCAACTCGATCACATCTGGCAAAGGAGTAAAGAAGTAATAGATGAAGCTCACCAGTAATAGCTGGGTCAATGAGTAGAGGGGCCAAAGCGGTCACTGAGCCAGAATTGAATTCCAGTAGCAATCCGGTATGGCTCTCCAGTAGTACCAGCAGGAGGCAGGCTGAAAAGTTCACTAGAACTATAAGACTATGGCTGTCTCTTGTGGGATACAGACAATGGCACGTTTGCAGAGAAAGGGTTCTCCGATTTCCCTGCCATTAATTGATTAATGCCTTTTTACAGATGACGAGGAGATGGATGCAGACGGTGTCATTGATCCTGGGATTGAATACATACCTTCTCCAAATGCCACACTCTCTGCCCCTATTTGTCGGAAAAACTTCAAGTCTTCTGTACATGTTAAACAGGAGATAGAGAGTGAAGAGGAGAAGTTGGAGCGGGTGGAAGGTGTATTACATGAGGGACCGTCTCTTGACAGAGTGCGTGACAAGAGGAGGTCTCAGCCCATTGAGAAGAATAAAAACAAAAACACTCCATATAGTGCTTTAAGCCTGTATGAAGAAATGCTGCTTTTAAAGCGCCTTGAGGCCTGTCCCAATGCTGTAGCTGTGATGCCGGATGCCAGGAGACTCAGACAGAAGCTGCTTGTCCATAAGGCCAAGCGTGAAAGGGGATTGCCCCTTTTTGACTTGGATCAGGCAGTGAATGCTGCCCTAATGCTAGTTGAAGGGGTCTATGGAGTTAGGGACGGGTCTGTTTCTAGGCCATTACACTCTGGCCTAGAGTACAAGGCAACAAGCAAGGACCTAAGAATCCTGGACAGATATCAGGTGAGTGGCTTCTAGGCAAACCAACAAATACAAAATAAATGTGCTGCTTGTACATGTGGCCTGGGCAGTGATAGGAAAACGAGATTAGGTGCTAATTACATAAACCGTTAAGGTGATGCAATGGGTTACCACTAACCTTACACCATAGTAAACCTGAATAAAATACTCCCATCCAAATTACAGATGGCTGCTGGCTTTAGTATACCTCTTTCCAGGGTGTTAACATTTGTATACTATATGAAAAAAAAATGTGCTAAATGGTGAAGTATATTAGATTTGTGCACTGTGTATAACAGTGATTGGTCTTCAGTCCTTTTACACTGTGGCTTCAGTCGTGCAAAATAGTCCCTCTTGGCGTGCCTGGTACCAGGCAACTCTGCTGCGCCAAGTGTCTTTCTAGCTCAAAATGTGCATCTTATATGCAAAATAAAACAACTCGAAGAAAGAAAACTAAATTGTTAGATTGCATTGATCAATCTGATGTGCGACATTTGTACGTTTGTGCGACTGAGTCTAAATCTGCGTAAAAAGGGCTCCAATGCGAGCAGCCGCTGCTTTTCCTTGCACAAAGTTGTGTTGGGTTTCATCTTTTTGTGTGTGTAAAACCAATTCCCGAATGGTTAAACCCGCAGCCCAGCGTCTCTAGTACCCCGTGAGCGGTTTTTCCGTGCGTCTGCGATTAAGGTGCAACATATAAAGAAAAATACGTTGTCTTGGTCATATGGCGTAATGACGCTAGGTGTATCTGTACTCCTGTGATTGTTGGGAATTCCTATATTAACAAAATGTTTACCTGATACTAATCCCTTATAGAAATATTGAGCCCCCTCTAAGGGGTAGATTCAATAAAGCGCGGAAGCAGCTTCCATAGGTTAGCTCAGAGAAGGCTGATTCTGCTCGCAATGGCAGCTCGTGTGTAATTCCCCTTAAGTGTTCAACTGATTGTGAATATCATGAATGTCAAAGGTTAAAAATAACTTTTATACACTGATTTCTAAACCTTTAAAGCCATGCTGTTCTTCTAATCTATTGTCTTACCCAATAGAGTGCCATGCCAGTCACAAAGGGAGTCCGGTACTCTACTATGCGCTTCTTGTATCGCCTGGGGGCAGCAGAAGACAAAGAGGAAGATCTTAGCATTGTGAGTCCGTACACAGCTCGCGTCCTAAAGCCGTACATACGGTAAGTGTGTATATCTGTATTCCCTTTTTCTTAGTGTTTGTAGAATTGTGCAACTAGAAAGAGGTAACAGAAGAATGCACTTCTTTTAAATATTTAATTTTAACTCCTCTTTGCAACTGACAGTATGGCATTCACAGTTCCCATATGTGCCCAATTACAGTGGACTTTAATAATCCAGTCAGTAGAATTGAGAAAGTGCGAGAGGTTAATAAACAGTCATTTATAGGCAACGCTACTGAATGACTGATGGGAAAATAATAACAAGTGCTATTCTCATTAAGAGTTTTTGAGGCGTCCCTGGCAGCATTTATGGTTCTGCTTGCTATGTCATGTCATGTCATTGTCTTTTGCTGATAATAATTTGTAATTTTCTTCAGGGTCCATAGGGCTCCACAGGGACTCCTTGGGGTGTAGGTGGTGGTTTAGAACCGGGCACCACACAGTTAAAGCTTTCAGCTCCCAGGATGCACTGGTCCAACCCCCTATACCCCGCCCCCGTGCCAGAGGCACCTTAGTTTTGACGGTGCCCGGCCGGAGTCGGGTCACCATTATGCAGTGGGCTGCTTAGGCAGCCCAAAAAGCTTTTATTTTATGATTTTATTTATTTTTTTATGTTTCCTGCTGAGTGGTCAGCAACAGTCACCCCTCCGGGCACCGCAACGCCAGCTTCGGCTGGGGATTTCGGTGGGCGTCCCGTGGTCCTCGCTAGCCAGCCCCACGGACGGACCCAGGCTGCAGCCTAAACCTAAGAGGACAGGTAAGGCGGGTCATCGCTTGCGATGACCAGCGGTTGGCAGTCATACCTCCAGTCTTAGGGGACAGACCGGAGGTGCTGAGAGTGAACACAGGCTTTGTCTAAAGTGATCCACTAGACCACCAGGGTACAGATGGAGCGGGAATCCAGTGTCCCAGTGGTTAAAAATCAGCATGGGGAGGTCAGCTTTCCCCAGTAAAGCGGCCCCTCCCCTCAGCTCAGGGCGCCATTCCTCTGAGGTCTCGCTTCCCTGAACTGCTCTCCTCCTCTGACCACGCCCCCTCAGAGGTCTCCGGCGGCCATTTTCTCCAGGCTCAGCCACAAATCTCTCAGGTAAACACGGGGTCCGGTACCCTTACATACCTCTCCCTGGAGTCAGGTTATGTAGCGCTATAGCCTACCAGATGTTGAGTCACTGACCACAGAATCTGTGTAGTTGATTGTAGTGCCATTCTGTAGTTACATTGTATTTCTGTATTGTTTGTGACTTATGCTAGCGCTGCCTGTCTGTTTATTCCTCTATAATGTCAGTATATATCTTTCCCTATTTTTCGGACTTTGCCCGAAAAACAGGTGTATTCAGGGTTTTTCCCAGTACCTCACATCGCTACAATAAATGTATTGGTGAGGGTTGTCACATACAGTTGGTTACTGCACAGTGCCATATTTGTGCTGTGCGTTCCTGCAGCTTGCCCAAGCCTAAGACAGAATCAGTATATTGCATTCCTACTTGTATCCTACATACCCAGTGGTTGGTTTACATATTGTGTGCTATACTACTCTACAGCTATCTAGCAAAGGCAAGAGTAGCAAGCAAGCATCTGCACCCATACTGCTATCATGAAAATGATGTGCTGCCGGCTTAAGTGAGGAGGATTTGATACAAGATAGGTTTTGTTAAGCATTATAAGTGGCTTCAGCAGAATTCCCTCTATCGGATCAATTAGCCGAACACATGGCGGCAGCCTGGCAGACGGCTGGTAAGAGGTTTCAGCCCCTAAAAACATCTGACCTCCTGTTATCCATTTCCTGTGTCTCACTGTTCAAAATGGGTGACTTCCCCCTGCGGTGGATTCGCATGTTACGCATTTAATTAAAAACGCTAAGTCACCTATCCCTACAGTATCCTATTTGAAGGACCCTACGGATAGAAACGTTGAATCTTGCCTTAAATCGATATACTCTCTTTCAGGGGCTGTTGCCCGTCCGACAATGGCTATTGCATGGGTGGCTAAAGCTATAGAGAGCTGGGCTGACGCACTTGAAGACTCTTTTCCCACAGATGCTTCTAGGGATCAGATGTCTTTCGTTGTTCACATACGAGATGCAACTTCTTATATTGGAGAAGCGATATTGGATGCCAGTCTCCCAACCTCCAGAGTCTCTTCCACGGCAGTTTCTATCCCCAGTACCCTGTGGCTACGCTCATGGAAGGCAGACGTGGACTCCAAGAAAGGCCTAGAAGTGTTACCAATTCAATGGGGAGATCTTGTTTGGCCCAAACCTTGCAAGATTGTAACCACATTGGCAGCATCAAAAACTGCATTTCTGCCTTCAGCAAATACTACTGCAAAGCCTCGGACTACATCTTTTAGGTCCTTTCGTCATCGAGGAAAATCTAAAAGTCAGTCCTTTCCTAGGCAGTCAGCTTCCACTAGGGCCGCCAAGCCCAGGACCAAGCAAGCCTTGATCATCAGATGCCCTGCTTCAAAATCCGAGGATAAGCCCGACAGGACGGGGCTCCCTCTGGGGGATCCCAGAGTGGGAGGCCGACTTCTTCAGTTTGCCCAGAGCTGGTGTCAAACCACCATGGATGCTTGGTTAAGAGAAGTGGTCTCTCATGGGTATGCCCTCTCATTTCTTCGATGGCAACCTCACCAGTTTTACTACACAGGCCCTCTTTCAGACCCAAGCAAGGCCTTACAAATCCTGAAAGCCATACAGTTCTTGCTGCAAGCAGTGGTAATTGTGCCAGTCCCGCTATCTCAGCGGGGGACCGGTTACTCTTTCTGGTTCAAAAGCCGAATGGGTCTCATCAGCTATCCTCAACCTCAAATCCCTGAACACATTCCTCAGGGTACCCAGGTTCAGGATGGAAACCCTTTGCTCCATCATCCTAGCTATGGAGCCTGGGGACTTCATGGTATCTCTGGATATTCAGGACATGTACCTATAGCGCCCTTACATCGGCGATATCTCCAGTTTGCTATACTACAGCAACACTTCCAATTTCAGGCTCTGCCCTTTGGACTATCAACAGCTCGATGGGTGTTTACCAAAATTATGGCTATCATGGCGGCCCACCTGCGTGGTCAGGGTGTCCGACTGTTATCATATCTGGACGACCTTCTGCTCTTAGCAGGATCCCCAGAAGTGCTTCACCGCCATCTACGGCTAATCATTTACCATCTCGGGATTACAGGTTATACCCCAAGCGGGACGGCACCAAGCTGCAGGAATTTCATAATCATTTTGTAACCTCTTCACCCCATCAGCAGGACTGCACAGAGCTTTAGGAATTATTCAACCCTCAGGAAGATTTTCACTGGATGGTATGGACACGGTAACAACCTTATTTCTTACCTGCAGGTCAGGTCTTACCTCATTGAACCAGAGACTTTCTCATAAGGGACTTTTTATTCAACATACCAATTTTACATTTATTTATTCATATACCCATCAGTATGCTTATTATTTCTATGGATTAGAAATAATGAATGTCAATAAATTTTGTTTTATTTTTGATCTATTTCGTGCAATAGTATATATGCAATAGTATATATACACCCACTATATCTTTGCGCTGTTCCTTTAACACATATAGATACCTTCCCCTCATCAATTAACCACTGATTATTGAACGGCTGCAGTGATATTGTTTGTAGATATTATATATCAATACTTACCCATTGTGACTAAGTACCACTATTGCTGGATTGGCTAGCGCAGTCTCTTTTTCGTACATTATTCCATCAGGACAGGGCTGTGCTTCGGACTCGCCCTGGTTTCCTTCCTAAAGTAGTTACTAGTTTCCACAGTAATGAGGAAATTGTAATCCCGGCCTTTCAATCACCAGACCTATCAGCAGGTGAGGCCTCTTTGGATGTGGTCCGTGCCCTCAGGATAAACGTGGACCGTACCAGTTCTCGGAGATCAGACACTTTATTTGTGCTCTATGGATTTCACAAGAAGGGATGGCCAGCCAACAAACAGACATTGGCTAGATTGCTTTGCATGACTATCTCACAGGCATACACGCAGGCAGGCCTTCCTGTACCAGCTATTGTTACTGCTTGCTCTACTCGCTCTGTGGGTCCTTTGTGGGCAACTCACCGTGGCGCCTCAGCTGAACAGCCTTTGTAAGGCGGCCACGTGGTCCTCTGTCCATACATTTCTGAGGTTTTATGCCTTTCATACATTTGCCTATCAGGATGCTTCATTTTGGCGCCGGATTCTCCTCTCAGCTCAGGAGCGTCCCCATCCTTAAATGACTGCTTTGGGACATCCCCAAGGTCTCCATGTGGAGCCACATGGACCCTGAAGAAGAAAATGAGAGTTGTGGTAAAACTTACCTTTGTTAACTCTTTCTTCGATGTCCATAGGGTCACCCGCCCTGATGCACCTGGCATCATATGGGTTATGTTTCGGGTCACCGGTTTCCCGTCTCCTTCTACGTGAGAGTGTGTACCAGTCTTCCTTCTTTTTTCTCCTCCTCCGGCCTTTGGCTTGTCACAAACTGAGGTGCCTCTGGCTCGGGGGCGGGGTATAGGGGGTTGGACCAGTGCATCCTGGGAGCTGAAAGCTTTAACTGTGTGGTACCCGGTCCTCAACCACCAACTACACCCCAAGATCTCCCTGTGGACCCTATGGACTTCGAAGAAAGTAAGTTAACAAAGGTAAGTTTTACCATAACACTCATTATTTCCATTTATACACTACTTTCTATCTTTAACTTTTTATTACATTTTTTTTTATATTTCCAAACTCGCATGCTATTGGTCTAGTCCTACGTGGTTAGCATGGTGACGGCTCCAAGATTTACATTCATCATACATGCCATATATTCTGTTTGTTATTCACATCACGTGTTATTTGCACAGGCATATATACGGCACATTACTAAGGCTTTTTTTGGTTTATTTCATGATCTTGTGCCTTCATATTAAATGGTTGTCGTCTTCCTGTTCTATTTTTGACTCTTAGCAATTTACAGTATGTTCGGTATCTTTCTTGATAAGCGTTTAAAGGTGTGTTTATGGCCTATGCTTTCAAATAGCTTTGCCTGGTTGTACCAGTCTATGTAAATGAATTGTATGTTTGTTTACTAGCTCGTGTATTTATGCAATTTACGGGCTGTGTACAAGAAAAACCTGAATCTGTTTTCAGTGTTTGTAGGTTTGTACATCAGCGCTTTCCGGTTTGTTTTAGCTTTGTAGTTCTACAGAGGAATGAACTTCATCTTGGGCAGTTGTCCCATTATAGCACTGCTAAGTTTACTGCCGTACATAGAACACTGACACCCTTGACCCACTGATCTGAGGACCAGCATTCAAACTGTTTTACACCTAGACTATACCATTACTTAGTGCTTGTAAAGTCAGTGATTTTACGTGATAACTTAATAGGCCTACGTGTGTTTGTCTGTCTGTGTACAGTGCTTTCCTATGCTAATATGCCCATGACAGAGACCATGTTAATCTTGGCATTATTGCTGATTAGTCACTTCATCACATTACTTGTACATTAGTGGAGATGGGTACGGGATGCAGGCACTCGGGATCTCGGTGGTCAGAATCCTGACGACGGCATCTCGACAGGGATAGGATACCGACACCTGTCAATCTGTATTCTATCCCTCCCCTTCTACATAGCCTAATCCTGCCTCCTTGGTGCCTGAACCTAAAGCCCTACCCCACCTCTAGTGCAGAAACCTAACCTCCCCACACCATAAATCCAACCCTCCCCCCTTAGTGCCTAACCGTTCTAGTGCCTAACCCCTAACGCTAACCCTCACCCTAACCCTGCAACTTACCTTTGTGACTCCGGCGGTGAGATTCTGACAGGTGTCGGGATTCCAGTGCCGAAATCCCTGCGGTCGGGATATTAGTTTTATGTGTGCTGCACAGCAGATGCGATATGTCTGTGAACTACGTTGTTCAGACATCGGGGGTACACACCCGCTAACGTGTGATATATCGGCTGTTCGATTGAATGGCTGATATATCGCCCAGCTTTAGTTGCAGGTACTGTCACAGAATGCCTTTTTGCATTAGATCAATCATATAAAATTGGGCCAGCCCCTTCTCCCAAGGAACAACCAGCAGCCCAGAGCTATTCCCCACACCCTGAGTAGTAGGTGCGTCATTTTCAGAACAGTACAGTTGCCTTTGTTTCTTTTCTCTTCGCCATAATTTCTTCATTATCTCCAAAATAATAATAATAATCTCCCATCAATCTTAATTGAAGTGCCACAATCCTTTCTTTACTATAGAATGCTGTGAAGTGTGGCAAGCAGCAAGGAATATGATGTTACTGGGGTGTTGCCAGGTCACAAAGAGAGAACAGGGAAAAAGACTGACAATCTGAGTTTCCTAGTAGTCTTCACAGAGGGATCACATAAAAGGAAGCATAAATGTACCCACCACATGAGAATTTATATGCTAGGCAAACGTGTTTCAGTTTATTTAAAAATAATTATCCCTTGCTGATGAATGTGGTGTCATTTGCTTTTATTGACTTTCATAAATTAGAATAGAATATGTACTTATGTCAAGTCTTTTACCTTCTCTTCCAGACGGGACTATGAGACCAGACCTTGTAGGCTGCAGCTGTTGGCTCAGATCCGAGCATACGCACATAGAAATGATACCAACTGGGAACCAGAACCAGAGTCTCCCATTGACTATTGCTATGTCCGCCCAGGACATATTCCCACAATCAATTCAATATGCCAGGAATTCTTCTGGCCAGGTAAGCAAGGAATGTTATTACAACTCACATGCTGATTTCTTGCTGAACACAAACATAATTGTTAAAAGCAATCAGAAAGCAAGCTCGACCTAGGAATGATCCGTGTATACACTGACTACAGGGCAAGATAACACGCATTATACAGACACCAACTCCTTTCTGAAGAAATGAGATCTGCTAGGTTCTTCTCTACATATTCCTACCATTTTATACACAGTAAGCCAGACATCCGCAAACACAAAATTGCCTTGTTCATCTCTACTATACACTGAGGGAATCAGCAATCCCCCTAAGCACATGCCCAGGGGAATTTTGGCATACAGGAACAGAAGCAGTAGTGTACACACAGATCAGGCCTTTAGGAAATAATGGGTAAGATATGCATATTCTATAGCCATATTTTGAACAATTTGCACGATTCCGACAGTAAGGAACGACAAAACGTCAAATGTGTACCCACAATATTGGGCGCTGCACGCTCCAGTGGGGTCGTCGGCCGCATTGTTGGGTTGCCTCAACATGCAGCTCAACATGATGATGTGGCCGACGACCCCATGTGGCAGGGGCCAACATATCGGGCGGTCGGGCATCGGATCGTTTAATGTGTGCCGGCCGCCCGATATGTCAGCCCGCCAGGGGAGAAGGGGGCGGTTGGAGGTTGAGTACACACGTTGTTTAGTGTGTACCCAGCTTAAAGTGTGTGTTGAAATCAGTATTTTGCTGTGTAATATACCTGTTACTCCTATTCCCAGGTATTGACGTCTCCGAATGTTTGCAGTACCCAGATTTCAGTGTTGTAGTCCTGTACAGAAAGGTGGTGATTGCCTTTGGATTCATGGTGCCCGATGTAAAGTACAATGAAGCTTACATTTCATTCCTGTTTGTCCACCCTGAGTGGAGGCGAGTTGGCATTGCTACATTTATGATCTATCATCTAATTCAGGTAACAGCGGTCTAGTTCTTACTATATAGATCCAGCTAATCTGCTCTTTATTTTTGAAGTGTACACATCACATCCAATACTAACATCCATTACACTGCAGCATATTAGGTCTGGTGCTACCGCTTAATGAATGGGTGGGCTGGATACTGATTAAATACCATGCAAAAGTTAAAATCAACTCTTTAACCAGGCACTCTTCTATACAAGAGAATTAGTCAAGTCAAACCTCCTTTTACATAAACTAACAATATCGCTGCTCCCCAATAACTCTGAATGTTACTTAACAATATAACAACTAGAAATATACAAATTGGAAGGATCATATCCTACCTAATGGGTGCGTGTAGAAGATGTAGTGAACACAGGTACATAATAAAAAGTTTAATTCAACAGATTGAATCTGAATCTAAGAGACTTCACAATATACATACATGTAGTAAGACAATTACTAAACTGTTAAGAATCACTTATAAATAGCCTCATGCTATTACAATGACCAATATATAGTTGAGCCCCTGAAAAGATGTATATACAGGTCTGGAACTTCATAGACTTCACATATAACTCAGTAAATTAATCAATCAAGTTATAATTCAGTGTTCCAGAATGACACAAAGTTCAGACACTTTGATATTGAAGAGGGTTGGGGTTTGTAGCGCTACTAAAGCTACTTATTCCGGATACTTTGGAGCGAAAGAAGAAAGGTAACAACTCTCAAGGATAGTCTGGATGTATTGAAAGTTTTAGATGACTCAGTTTGGTTATTAGCAAAGTCCGTGTAAGGAATTGCAGGCACGGTGCATAGATAGTTGTTGAAGGTGTATGAGAGCAGTGATAATCAGGCAGCTGTCAGCCGCCGCAATCTACTCAAAGGTCTCCCCGTAATTGCCAGCGGTGTTGAACACTACAGCCCCTGGTGATTCCGGCTCTCGCTGCCACACACGCTCAATTTCTCCCATCAGCACCGTCCAGCAGACTTCAGTCTCGCGGCTTGAGGCGGCCACTGCAGCAATCCAAAGATGATATAAAGTTGCAGAAACCAATGTCTGAGATGGCTCCGTGTATCGCAGGGAACTCAGAATGAATCCTACAAGTCCCAATTAGTTACCCTTGACGCGTTTCTCCGTCAAATAGTGTGACTGTTTCCTCAGAAGGTGAATAAAGGTAGGGACTGTCAGGGTGTCTTATTTAAACCGGACTCGGCCAATGAAAAATCTAATTCAAAACACTTGTAATTACAATTAAACAGCACCTGTGTTCATGCTTAGTGTTAAAAACACTCAACTACAATTAACTCATGAATTGAAGAATACAATATAAGAAAACTGTATCTAAAAATAAAGAAGGCTTGACTTGAGTTATATGTGAAGTCTATGAAGTTCCAGACCTGTATATACTGTACATCTTTTCAGGTGCTCAGTTATATATTGGTCATTGTAATAGCATGCGGCTATTTATAAGTGATTCTTAACAGTTTAGTAATTGGCTTAATACATGTATGTATACTGTGAAGTCTTTTAGATTCAATCTGTTGAATTAAACATTTTATTATTTACCTGTGTTTACTACATCTTCTACACGCACTCATTAGGTAAGATATTATCCTTCTGATTCGTGTATTTTTAGTGGATACTGATTAAAGCTTACACGCTGCCTGCCTTTCTGTGTGGATGTAACTTTAAGATTCAGCCTCCACTGCATAAATAAATTCCTTCTAGGACGACGTCCTTCTGTTTGTTACTCTTCCGGAAACCTCTCTCCCAAATTTACAACAGTTGCTTCATGATTATTCTGCGGCCTCATATTATAAATTAAACACATCGAAAACGGAAGTATTAGCATTAAATGTTCCACCCCAGCTCCTGTATTCCCTGAAATCTCACTATAATTATAATTGGCAATCACTGTCTCTCTGTTATTTGGGTATCTCTTTGTCAGCTAAAGAAGACACATCTTCTTGAATATAATTATGGCCCCCTTTGGAATCAATTTATTGCCTTTACAAAGGATTGGATGAACTATGAGGTTTCCTGGATGGGCAGAATGGTAGCCGTCAAGATGACACTTCTTCCTAAACTCATGTATTTATTTAGGTCAATACCTAGGACCCTCCCTCGTTCATGGTTAAGTAGATTTTATGCAGTGCTGAATAAATATATTGGGAATAATAAGAGAGCCAGGCTTGCTAAGAAATATCTAATGTCCAGATCATCTGGGGGCTTGGCTTACCCCAATCTAGCACTCTTATCAAGCTGCGTGCTTGGTCGATCAGCTTAGTGATTGGTCGAATGTTCTTAACCCTAATCCCTGGGTTAGGTTGGAAAGTGATATGTTGGGCAAATTTCCCCTTTGCGAATTACTCTGGATTCCATCCAGTTCTAGAGTCTCTTAAAAATCTATGTCCAGGGCGACACTAGCTTCTCTCAAAGTGTGGGATAGCCTATCTGCCTTTCTACAATTTAACCTGCCATCTCTCCACCTTTCTATTCAAGGTTTATCATATTTAATCCCAAATTTAAACCTGTTCCCCTGGCACCTCAATGGTATCCGTCCCCTCCGTGACCTCTGTATAAATAATACCCTCCTTCCTTCGCCCAATTACAGGCTAGCTTCTCCATCCCATCTAGAGATTTCTATAAATTAATTCAAGTCAGGGACTGGATTCAATCCTTTCCGCACTAAGTAGGCTCGACGGGTATGATTCCTCCCCATGTTTTTTCACGTATATCTTCAATCTCTCGCAAAGGAGGTATATCTTTTTGCTACTCTCTCATACTTACAGCGGAAGAACCAGGTAAGTCACCAGCCATTATTAAATGGGAATACCACCTAAATATATGTTTAGACTCGCATGTATGGCCCGAACTTTTCTTTTCTGTATTTAAAATGTCTAGATGTATTTCACATATTGAAATGTATATGAAATTGCTCTATCGCATTTATTTGACCCCCGATAGATCACACACAATTTGGCCTTCCCAATCTAATTTGTGTTGGCGTGCATGTGGTCAAATTGGTGAAACCTTCCATATTTTCTGGAATTGCCCTGCTATACGCCCCCTTTGGCTGGAAGTAGAGGATTTGATCCTGAAGGTTACCGGTCTGCGGCTGTCTCTGCCCCCTCCACTGCTCTCTTACATATATTCCAGGATGATGTCCCAGTTCACCACAGATATTTTATAAGTCATGTACTTATTGTACCAGGGCAGCTATTGCTCAGTTCTGGAGCAGGATAAACCTCCCCCCTTCTTTGAGAAAGTCCAAAATAAATAATAGTTTCCGGATGGAAACTTTGAACTGCCCCTATTCTTCTTCCGCTAACTCATCAATGATATAGTGGTTCAGCTGGCATGATTTATCAAGGTGGGTCCATGCCTTCCAATAACCACACATTGATATTTCAAGGTTTTGATATGTTCTGTATTTCTCCTTCATCCACTAGGGGACACTGGAGTTCAATACAGTGGGGTATAGACGGTGGTAGAGCAGAGCCTGGCACTTTAAATAATTCTGAAGTGTGACTAGCTCCTCCCCCTCTATGCCCCATCAGCCCCAGTTTTTAGAATGTGCCCGAGAGAGCCGGTCAAATAGGGCTGAGCTCCAGCCCACTCTTAGTATTTTTTCTTTTATTTTCCTTTATTTTAATTTCTAGCTTTCACAAAGCATTGAGGACAGGCTGACAGAGTACTGCGTCTGTCAGCCTGCTACATGGAGGCATCAGGTGACCCGCCACCACTAAAAAAAGAGTGCGTGTCGGAGTCCCAGGCACCCTGGCAGTAGCTCAGGGAGGACACGCCATAGCTTAATATAGAGGCTGTGTCTGTGCTTCCGAATGCCTAGCCGCAGCCCTGATGCCAGCAGTGGTAAGTATAGCTCTGTTCCCCTTATGGGAAACAGAGTTTAATCTGCGGCCCCTACGCCCCCTCCCAGGCTCATGTGGTATATACTGTAGTATATCCCCTCCTGGAATCCTGTAACGCCGCTAGCATTATTACAAGGGGCGGAGCTACCGCGCATAGAGCGCGGATACCAGTACAGGGAGACTGTTCAGACAGTCTGTAACGTTGCTGCCTAGCAGCATGCCTGATCCCTGCACGATGAGCGCTGTCTTACTTTATAGAGCCTGACAGCGCTCTGTTTGCTGCTCTCACGAGAGCCGAATCCTCCCTCTGCTCTATCCCCACGAGGAGGGAGCCTGCCGCGCCCCGCTACTCCCATAAGGGAGTCTACATAGCGCACCAATTGGCGGGGCTTAGGGCTGTTCCCTGCCGCGCTGGTGCTTGTAGAAGCGCTGGCTTCTGCACACAGCCGCCGGGGAGCAAGGCTGTTATTCACAGCGCTCTCGGCTGCGGGTTGCGGCGCCGGTGCTTGTATGAAGATTGCACCGGCGCTGTCTATTTCATTCCCGCTCCCCCACTCGCATTATGCCTACAATACATTGTTTGCGCCCCGCCCGCTTATTATAGTAGGGGCAGAGTCTACTCCATGCTGGCGTGCACAGATGCCGCCATACTTCAGGAGTATTATTAGCATATGCACCTGCCTTAAAAGGAGCCGGGGCTTATTGCCAGCATCTCCTGCATCCTCACTCTGGAGTTGTGTGGGGGGTGCAACCCTTAACAGGGTTGTGGGTTTTATTCCCAGTACGGCCATAGCTGTTTGGAGTTTGTATGTTCTCCCTGTGCTTGCATATGGCCTCTACCGTCTTTTTCTTTACTTAAACCTACAGCACCTGGTCTTATTAGGTTTAACGGCACAACTGTGGAGTTTGTACTTTAACCTGCAGTCCTTATAGAGATCTGGCTCTGCCTCATCTCGGTTATATTGCAAGTAGTTCCCCTACGGAACTGGGCAGTGTACTGGTTTAATATTATATAAAAAAAAAAAAAAAAAAAAAAAAAGGACCCGCCGCCACTATTATAGAGTGAGTGTCCGGGTCCCAGGCACCCTGAAGCATGGGGAGGAACATGCCACAGCCTAATATAGAGGTTGTGTCCATGCCACTTTGCCCACCACATATCTATCAGCGCCTACGGCCACACGCCCGATCTCGTCTGATCTTGGACGCTAAGCAGCGCCAGGCCTGGTTAGTACTTGGATGGGAGACCGCCTGGGTATACCAGGTGCGACAGGCTTATTACATTGAACATCTGGGGCAAATATGCTTGATGTGTAACAGAATAATGCAGTGTGTTTCTTGCATCTATAGCTGCCAGAGATCACTCTGCCTAAATAGTCGGGGCCACTGTTCTGGCTGCTGCCAGAAATTACGGTTATTGCATATCTTTAACCCAAGGTTAGCACAAGGGTGCGTCCCATCCCCAGGCTTATGCCTCACATTGGCTCGCCTTAAGAATGAGCCGTACTCTTCTCATGCACATATGTGGCTGCACATATGTTAAATCTCAACAGCCTTCGGTGCTTACCTTAGAAGGTATGCATCTGTGCATCTATAGGGATTTATATCTTATTTATTCCCTTATACTGTGGTTTCTCTTCAGATCGAATAAATCTTTCGCCTTTTACTAAAGATTTCCGTGGAGAGGAACAATCATGAGTTTCATGTAATTTTTTGATGCCCGGCAGCTGCTGGGCTGCACACACAAGAAGTAACGTATGGCCGTTGTAGTGGTTGGCATTGCTGTCTCACATCACTGAGGTCATCTTTTGATTTCCATCATCTGGAGCCAGAAGGGCACACCTGATAAGGCGAGTACACCGGTAACGGAAGAGTACCAGGATCGCAATCAGTCTGGGATAGTACGTTGCTAACATTTCCTGCCCCAACACCGTAGCAGAATGACGGCCACGCGCGGCACATGAGTAGTCTCCCTGTGTGGAGGTAGGCCACATGTATGTATATACTTGTATTTTGTACTAAACCCTGCGTTTAGACCTGGGGCTCAGTTCCTTCTAACTATTGCCCATGTTATATTTTTCAAATTATATCGCCACCTACTAATCTTGTATGTAGGTACGCGTAGGCATGTAGGGATTTATGTATGTGTTATGTGTATATATATATGTGTGTGTGTATATACAGATGTATGTGTGTATGTATATATATAATATATATATATATATATATATATATATTGCTTCTTATCCTTACCATTAAAGCAGGGGTAGGATATGTTCTTATCAGTTTTATGTCTGATACCTAGCATATTTAAAGAGGATGCTGCGATGGGAGGCTGGACTCTCCTGATCTGGTAGTTTGTTCTATAACTCCGCTTTATACCATCTCTCCCTAGGGATTGGGTGGTGTGTGTATATTATGTATATAATTATGGATATGTGTAGGTATTCCTATACTTCCACATTCATTAAGATACATCTTATTCCACGTCTGGAAAGCTGCCAGGGTTTACCAGAAGCTGTCGCTTATATCCATACATATTATATGGTGGCTCTATAGATTAGTGACATGTTCTGCAGCTTACATAGGATAGTCAGAGACTCCTACGGCATTGCTTTTAGTATGGACTCTATACATGTCCTGGGGCCTTCCTGTATGTCCACACATGTATATAAGGATATGTACTTACACCCGCCTCGGGTTATAGTCCTGTTTCCGTTAGTCTATATCTACAGTGTCCACTTCAGGGGACCTATTAATTACAACTACACTCTAGGGCGCACTTAGTAACAAACTTGTAAGACACTAGGAATGCAATGTGTGTATATATAGATATAGCATGCTGATCTCCTGGTGCGGGATATGTGTATGTGTGTATATGTATATATATATGTAATGTAGCTTGCGGATCTCCTGGTGCAGGAGTTTGACAAGTGACTTACTATGTCGGTACTAACTCTTCCTTTCAGAGAGTTTGCCTTTTCATGCAGCTATGTTTATATGTGTGAATGTGTATATATACTGATATATTCCCGTTCCTTGTATGAATTTTCCTAATAATTGGAGAAATCTGTTTTTGCCCCTGACTGGCGTTATCACTACGGATATATCTCTTCTTTACTTGGGATAATTAACGCATTCTATGTCTATGTACAGGTACCTTTCTCGGTATCGATTCTGGTACCTTATATTATTGTCTTGTCGCATATCTCACTACAATAGGTATCTGTAGGTCCCTTGGGTACATTTCCTATCAGTACATAGAGAATCCAGGATCTATTCCATCCTCATGGCTTATTTAGTTAATTTACATGAGGCCTAGGGCCACCCGCCGATATAGGCAGGGTCTGGCCTGGGTTGTATCAGATTGTGGGCGTAATACACAATTCACCATTATAAGTGTTAATGTAAGGATACACTAGCAGACCGTTTTTGGGGTATGTGTAATCTCTATATGGATACATATCCCTAATGGAACAGGCTCAGGTATAGCGTCCTGTTGTACGACCTTCTTGTCTCCATTAACAATTTGCTAGTTTCTACAGTATTTTCTTCTGCAGCATCTCCAGACTGAAGTCCGTGCTGTAGAGCATTGATCTTTGCCCACTGAGGCTACTCTCTGTACCTGACGTGGTGGTTTGCTGTGAGATGAATAAGGTCAGTGACATCCTACATAGCGTCCAGAAAGCTTCTGGTCGCTCACAGGTAAGAAGGCTTACCCCACTAATGCCTCGGCAGATGCTTTCTTTTTCATGCATCCTGACATAGCTGTTGTTCTCTCTTATGCACCCTAGTTGCTGTCCTAGCAGCCTTCCGCTCTTTTAAATCAGTTGGCTGTACACTTTAGAGCTTTCCTGGTGTGTGGGTGCATAATTGCAACATTGAGATTTGTGACCCTATTCTACTGGAATCTGTTGGGGTTATGGACTGAAGTACATCTATGGGCTTAATGCACATCTTTACTATAAAGTGTGACAGTCTCTATGTTCCATACAGGGGGCCTGGTTTGTTTCCTGTTCAGTATCTGTTGATAAATTCAGCACACTGACAGGTACCTCAATGGTAACTTCATAGTTGTCCTAGTGCTTTAGCCTTGCAGATGGGATACTTCCCTATATTGGTAGCTCTCCCTGGGTGGAGGTGGCATCCGTGCTCTTTTTCTGCTAAGGGTATCCTGGGTGTTTTCATACTATGTTCAGGCCAGTTGTTGGTACTGATTACACTCTACCATCATGTAGGAAGTTGTCTGCTGTTTGACAGGATGGGTGGTACTGCCGTCTGACCCACTGGAAGGAATTGTAGTCTCAATCCTCTCGTATCCGCCTCTGCCTCATGCCCAGTGGGATCTCCACTCGTTGACAACTTCTATGGTCTAAACCTTCCACTGGTTACCAACCCTTTAGTTGTTGGACCTCGAGAATGGTTCAGGGCGACTGTTAGGTCGTGATTCTTGCCTCCTTGTTTGCTTTGTTAGGAGTCTGTGGACAGGTCCAGCTCTGTCTCTGTATATTGGTCTCATTATACTTTTATCTATATGATGTCCCGCAGTGCTGGGATTCTGCTGTCTGAGACTGTTGCAGCTTCCTGTAGTTGTCGCTAATACGGTTTTCTCGAGTTTTGTTCTCATGTTACTGCCATTCTATGGATTCTAGTTGGTGTTTTCTGCTCCCAACGGTCTTGCTTGGTCTGTTTTTGGCTGAGCTTACGGTGTTCTGATGCTTTTCATCTGCTGGTACTCTCTCTAGCCGTATTCCATTGAATTTACGCTGTAAGTTGTGGAATGTCTGTGACTGTTCAGCAAAGAGCTCTGATTGTCTCCTGGGTCTACGACATGCCTCCAGTCTTGGGCTGTCCCTGTTTCGGTTGGCCGGAAGGTCGGCAAGTACTCCGCGTTTCCCACCCGGGAGGTTGGCTTTGGGACGTCCCCACTGTCTTGAACTCCAGTGTCCCCTAGTGGATGAAGGAGAAAACAGGATTTTGGTACTTACCGATAAATCCCTTTCTCCGATTCCACAGGGGACACTGGACGCCCGCCCAGCGCTGCGTTCCTGCCGTTTTGTTGGGTCCTTATCTAGTTGTGTGACTGCATGTGTTCCCTGCAGAGGGTTCCTCTGTTCTTCTTCAGTCGGTATTGTTCCGTTCTGTGGTCTTCTCCTTCTCCTCATTTTCCTATTGTCTACCGTCTCCTCTCGGGCTCAGTTCTTAAACTGGGGCTGATGGGGCATAGAGGGGGAGGAGCCAGTCACACTTCAGAATTATTTAAAGTGCCAGGCTCTGCTCTACCACCGTCTATACCCCACTGTCTTGAACTCCAGTGTCCCCTGTGGAATCGGAGAAAGGGATTTATCGGTAAGTACCAAAATCCTGTTTTTGGTTTCTCTTTTGAAGTTGTGGTGTGTTCTCTACTATTTGTATATGTCATACACTGATATTGATTTGTTTTCTGGTTTAATGTGATATTTTGATTTTTTTTTACTGATATTTGCCTGTATCCCCCCCATGTTTTTTCTTTCCATTCTCTTTTTTGTTCTGTACCCCTTCTTTTTTGTTTGAAAAAAAGAACAAAAATTCAATAAAAATTATTGTTTAAAAAAATAAATTCCTTCTAGCAAAGACGTTTATTAGATAGGGAACAACTGAATTGCTCAATGAGCAGACTTGCAAATGTCAAGAAAAATATCCAACTTCGGTGAGCTTTTATCTTTATGTATCTTTGCAGAGTGGTGTTTCTTACCCTCTACATGTTCCAACACTGTCATTAGTTCATATAAAGATATTACTTTCTGATCTTTTCAGAGGAGAATCCTCCGTTAATGCACCTCACTTTTTCCTCAAGACATTCTCTTCACTATCACTAAAAGTACTTCTTTTTGTATTCTTCCTGGCAGACCTGTATGGGGAAAGATGTTACTCTACACGTTTCTGCAAACAGTCCAGCAATGCTGCTTTACCAGAAATTTGGATTCAAAACTGAAGAATATATCTTGGATTTTTACGACAAGTACTACCCGTTCGACAGCAAAGAGTGCAAACATGCTTTTTTCCTGCGGCTACGAAGGTGATGGCGCGGGACAATGTATCCGCCAGGGATGGTTCTCCCTCTTATTGGAGAATACTCTGACAAAACAATTCTTGGGAACTAATCTTTGTAGCCATTGTCTGAGTGAGCGGTATGGACAGTGCAACTGTGAAAATGCTTTTTTATTATTAAACCAGTTTCCTCCTCTGGGAAATAATTATGTAAATATGAATATTTGGGTAATGCTTTTGCTAGTGAAGATGATCTTAGGTTTACATACATTGATCACATGTAATGCAGAATTGGAATAAATATGGGCAAGCCAAAATGTATAGTCATGTTGTAAAGAGCGACTGTCCAGCCAGTTGTGGTTGCATGCCTTTTGCAATCCAGGTAGCCAGGGATCCATCATACTGTATTGCCTAATCTTTAGGTGCATATGCTTGGGCCACAGCATCTATTGTAGTCATTTGTTAGATATGAATACAAATGGACATGCAGGAGATGAAAATGGCTGGTCTAGGACAACCTGTACTTAACCAGAGCATTAGGACACCAATATATCAGCTTAGCCAGTTCCACCCTATTCATCTGCAGTCACACTCAACATGGTATAAAAGCTTTATTAGTACAGATGCCTCCTTGCTCATCTAGCCTCAAAGTGCGATATGCCTGGTGTGAGCGATCCGCCAGGTGCTCTGCAACTCTGCTAGCGTTGGACATCTTTTTTTTTAGAAAATGCGCTTAAGTCGCAATATGATGCAACTATGACGCACCAGGGGACTGCGCTGATTAGTTTGATATGACACCTGTATATCTGTGCATGACTGAGTCTGTAAACGGAACTTGATGTAGAAGAAAGCTGCACCGTGGCACTTCACATGCTGATTGAGAGACCCAGTCACACACAGATATACAAGTGTCACATATCGAATTAATCAGCGCAGTCTCCTGGTGCTCCCTAGTCACATCACATTGCTACTTAGACGCATTTTTGGCCAATAAAGGCGAAAAGACGCCAGGTGCTGGCAGAGTCTCACAGGACCAGGGGCTATTTGGTGCGACTGCAGATGATGAGGGAGGACACATCATGTAGCGAATCTGAGTAACTAAACATTAAAACAGTGGCTTTTGTCAAACTGATTAAGGAACATTGAGGTGTCACACATCTCTGCATAAAATAAAATTCATACATACAACCTGTCTATAACGTGGCTTTTCCCATGACAGACTTGAACAGCATTGTGGTAAAAAATGAGGTATAGCAACTAAGCAGCCATGTGTATATTCAGCAAAAAACCATTTGGCAATGAGAAGTAAGTCGGAAAATGAGAATATGCCGCTCTGATGGGGGAAATTGTTGTACAGAAATATGACTGACGACAGAAGGTAAAACACTGTGCTTCTATCATCTAGTATTTTTTATAAATAAAGGAAATCCATTTAGTGTTATTTCAGTGTTCACGAAAAGCCCTCTCCTGGCGATACTGTAATAAAAATAATTTTGCCTATTTTGGTCAGACTCATTTCTTTTGCTTTCAGTGTTTGTGCACTATGCTGTGAGAGCTCAGCAGTACAATGTATCTGGGGGGTCAGTGTTTGTGCACTATGCTGTGAGAGCTCAGCAGTACAATGTATCTGGGGGTCAGTATTTGTGCACTGTGCTGTGATCTCAGCAGTACAATGTGTCTGGGGGTCATTGTACACTGTGCTGTGAGAGCTCAGCAGTACAATGTATCTGGGGGTCAGTGTTTGCACTATGCTGTGAGAGCTCAGCAGTACAATGTATCTGGGGGTCAGTGTTTGTGCACTGTGCTGTGAGAGCTCAGCAGTACAATGTGTCTGGGGGTCAGTGTTTGCACTGTGCTGTGAGAGCTCAGCAGTACAATGTATCTGGGGGTCAGTGTTTGTGCACTATGCTGTGAGAGCTCAGCAGTACAATGTATCTGGGGGTCAGTGTTTGCACTGTGCTGTGAGAGCTCAGCAGTACAATGTGTTTGAGGGTCAGTGTTTGTGCACTGTGCTGTGAGAGCTCAGCAGTACAATGTATCTGGGGGTCAGTGTTTGCACTGTGCTGTGAGAGCTCAGCAGTACAATGTGTCTGGGGGTCAGTGTTTGTGCACTATGCTGTGAGAGCTCAGCAGTACAATGTGTCTGGGGGTCAGTGTTTGTGCACTATGCTGTGAGAGCTCAGCAGTACATTGTGTCTGGGGGTCAGTGTTTGTGCACTGTGCTGTGAGAGCTCAGCAGTACATTGTGTCTGGGGGTCAGTGTTTGTGCACTATGCTGTGAGAGCTCAGCAGTACAATGTATCTGGGGGTCAGTGTTTGTGCACTATGCTGTGAGAGCTCAGCAGTACAATGTCTGAGGGTCAGTGTTTGTGCACTGTGCTGTGAGAGCTCAGCAGTACAATGTGTATGAGGGTCAGTGTTTGTGCACTGTGCTGTGAGAGCTCAGCAGTACAATGTATCTGGGGGGTCAGTGTTTGTGCACTATGCTGTGAGAGCTCAGCAGTACAATGTATCTGGGGGGTCAGTGTTTGTGCACTATGCTGTGAGAGCTCAGCAGTACAATGTGTCTGGGGGTCAGTGTTTGTGCACTATGCTGTGAGAGCTCAGCAGTACAATGTGTCTGGGGGTCAGTGTTTGTGCACTATGCTGTGAGAGCTCAGCAGTACAATGTATCTGGGGGGTCAGTGTTTGTGCACTATGCTGTGAGAGCTCAGCAGTACAATGTATCTGGGGGTCAGTATTTGTGCACTGTGCTGTGATCTCAGCAGTACAATGTGTCTGGGGGTCATTGTACACTGTGCTGTGAGAGCTCAGCAGTACAATGTATCTGGGGGTCAGTGTTTGCACTATGCTGTGAGAGCTCAGCAGTACAATGTATCTGGGGGTCAGTGTTTGTGCACTGTGCTGTGAGAGCTCAGCAGTACAATGTGTCTGGGGGTCAGTGTTTGCACTGTGCTGTGAGAGCTCAGCAGTACAATGTATCTGGGGGTCAGTGTTTGTGCACTATGCTGTGAGAGCTCAGCAGTACAATGTATCTGGGGGTCAGTGTTTGCACTGTGCTGTGAGAGCTCAGCAGTACAATGTGTTTGAGGGTCAGTGTTTGTGCACTGTGCTGTGAGAGCTCAGCAGTACAATGTATCTGGGGGTCAGTGTTTGCACTGTGCTGTGAGAGCTCAGCAGTACAATGTGTCTGGGGGTCAGTGTTTGTGCACTATGCTGTGAGAGCTCAGCAGTACAATGTGTCTGGGGGTCAGTGTTTGTGCACTATGCTGTGAGAGCTCAGCAGTACATTGTGTCTGGGGGTCAGTGTTTGTGCACTGTGCTGTGAGAGCTCAGCAGTACATTGTGTCTGGGGGTCAGTGTTTGTGCACTATGCTGTGAGAGCTCAGCAGTACAATGTATCTGGGGGTCAGTGTTTGTGCACTATGCTGTGAGAGCTCAGCAGTACAATGTCTGAGGGTCAGTGTTTGTGCACTGTGCTGTGAGAGCTCAGCAGTACAATGTGTATGAGGGTCAGTGTTTGTGCACTGTGCTGTGAGAGCTCAGCAGTACAATGTATCTGGGGGGTCAGTGTTTGTGCACTATGCTGTGAGAGCTCAGCAGTACAATGTGTATGAGGGTCAGTGTTTGTGCACTGTGCTGTGAGAGCTCAGCAGTACAATGTATCTGGGGGGTCAGTGTTTGTGCACTATGCTGTGAGAGCTCAGCAGTACAATGTGTCTGGGGGTCAGTGTTTGTGCACTATGCTGTGAGAGCTCAGCAGTACATTGTGTCTGGGAGTCAGTGTTTGTGCACTATGCTGTGAGAGCTCAGCAGTACAATGTATCTGGGAGTCAGTGTTTGTGCACTATGCTGTGAGAGCTCAGCAGTACAATGTATCTGGGAGTCAGTGTTTGTGCACTATGCTGTGAGAGCTCAGCAGTACAATGTGTCTGGGGGTCAGTGTTTGTGCACTATGCTGTGAGAGCTCAGCAGTACATTGTGTCTGGGGGTCAGTGTTTGTGCACTATGCTGTGAGAGCTCAGCAGTACAATGTATCTGGGGGTCAGTGTTTGTGCACTATGCTGTGAGAGCTCAGCAGTACAATGTCTGAGGGTCAGTGTTTGTGCACTGTGCTGTGAGAGCTCAGCAGTACAATGTGTATGAGGGTCAGTGTTTGTGCACTGTGCTGTGAGAGCTCAGCAGTACAATGTATCTGGGGGGGGTCAGTGTTTGTGCACTATGCTGTGAGAGCTCAGCAGTACAATGTGTATGAGGGTCAGTGTTTGTGCACTGTGCTGTGAGAGCTCAGCAGTACAATGTATCTGGGGGGTCAGTGTTTGTGCACTATGCTGTGAGAGCTCAGCAGTACAAATTATCTGGGGGTCAGTGTTTGTGCACTGTGCTGTGAGAGCTCAGCAGTACAATGTGTCTGGGGGTCAGTGTTTGTGCACTGTGCTGTGAGAGCTCAGCAGTACAATGTATCTGGGAGTCAGTGTTTGTGCACTGTGCTGTGAGAGCTCAGCAGTACAATGTATCTGGGAGTCAGTGTTTGTGCACTATGCTGTGAGAGCTCAGCAGTACAATGTGTCTGGGGGTCAGTGTTTGTGCACTGTGCTGTGAGAGCTCAGCAGTACAATGTGTCTGGGGGTCAGTGTTTGTGCACTGTGCTGTGAGAGCTCAGCAGTACAATGTATCTGGGAGTCAGTGTTTGTGCACTGTGCTGTGAGAGCTCAGCAGTACAATGTATCTGGGAGTCAGTGTTTGTACACTGTGCTGTGAGAGCTCAGCAGTACAATGTATCTGGGAGTCAGTGTTTGTGCACTGTGCTGTGAGAGCTCAGCAGTGTCTGGGGGTCAGTATTTGTGCACTGTGCTGTGATCTCAGCAGTACAATGTGTCTGGGGGTCATTGTACACTGTGCTGTGAGAGCTCAGCAGTACAATGTATCTGGGGGTCAGTGTTTGCACTATGCTGTGAGAGCTCAGCAGTACAATGTATCTGGGGGTCAGTGTTTGTGCACTGTGCTGTGAGAGCTCAGCAATACAATGTGTCTGGGGGTCAGTGTTTGCACTGTGCTGTGAGAGCTCAGCAGTACAATGTATCTGGGGGTCAGTGTTTGTGCACTATGCTGTGAGAGCTCAGCAGTACAATGTATCTGGGGGTCAGTGTTTGCACTGTGCTGTGAGAGCTCAGCAGTACAATGTGTTTGAGGGTCAGTGTTTGTGCACTGTGCTGTGAGAGCTCAGCAGTACAATGTATCTGGGGGTCAGTGTTTGTGCACTATGCTGTGAGAGCTCAGCAGTACAATGTGTCTGGGGGTCAGTGTTTGTGCACTATGCTGTGAGAGCTCAGCAGTACATTGTGTCTGGGGGTCAGTGTTTGTGCACTGTGCTGTGAGAGCTCAGCAGTACATTGTGTCTGGGGGTCAGTGTTTGTGCACTATGCTGTGAGAGCTCAGCAGTACAATGTATCTGGGGGTCAGTGTTTGTGCACTATGCTGTGAGAGCTCAGCAGTACAATGTCTGAGGGTCAGTGTTTGTGCACTGTGCTGTGAGAGCTCAGCAGTACAATGTGTATGAGGGTCAGTGTTTGTGCACTGTGCTGTGAGAGCTCAGCAGTACAATGTATCTGGGGGGTCAGTGTTTGTGCACTATGCTGTGAGAGCTCAGCAGTACAATGTGTATGAGGGTCAGTGTTTGTGCACTGTGCTGTGAGAGCTCAGCAGTACAATGTATCTGGGGGGTCAGTGTTTGTGCACTATGCTGTGAGAGCTCAGCAGTACAATGTGTCTGGGGGTCAGTGTTTGTGCACTATGCTGTGAGAGCTCAGCAGTACATTGTGTCTGGGGGTCAGTGTTTGTGCACTGTGCTGTGAGAGCTCAGCAGTACAATGTATCTGGGGGTCAGTGTTTGTGCACTATGCTGTGAGAGCTCAGTAGTACAATGTATCTGGGGGTCAGTGTTTGTGCACTATGCTGTGAGAGCTCAGCAGTACAATGTATCTGGGGGTCAGTGTTTGTGCACTATGCTGTGAGAGCTCAGCAGTACAATGTATCTGGGGGTCAGTGTTTGCACTATGCTGTGAGAGCTCAGCAGTACAATGTGTTTGAGGGTCAGTGTTTGTGCACTGTGCTATGAGAGCTCAGCAGTACAATGTGTTTGAGGGTCAGTGTTTGTGCACTATGCTGTGAGAGCTCAGCAGTACAATGTGTTTGAGGGTCAGTGTTTGTGCACTGTGCTGTGAGAGCTCAGCAGTACAATGTATCTGGGGGTCAGTGTTTGTGCACTATGCTGTGAGAGCTCAGCAGTACAATGTATCTGGGGGTCAGTGTTTGTGCACTGTGCTGTGAGAGCTCAGCAGTACAATGTGTCTGGGGGTCAGTGTTTGTGCACTGTGCTGTGAGAGCTCAGCAGTACAATGTATCTGGGGGTCAGTGTTTGTGCACTGTGCTGTGAGAGCTCAGCAGTACAATGTATCTGGGGGTCAGTGTTTGTGCACTGTGCTGTGAGAGCTCAGCAGTACAATGTATCTGGGGTCAGTGTTTGTGCACTGTGCTGTGAGAGCTCAGCAGTACAATGTATCTGGGGGTCAGTGTTTGTGCACTGTGCTGTGAGAGCTCAGCAGTACAATGTATCTGGGGGTCAGTGTTGGTCTTTCATCCACCACAATTGGTGTACAGTTGCCATATTTTTCACTGCTCATTATACATTTGTGTTAGGATCATTTATTTTTGACCATAGTAACATGCAAATATTCCCAAATATAACAGTGTTCACATGATTCTCCCCAATCTTTTTCTTTTTAATGAACTAAATTAAACAGAGCGTAATGCTTTAAAAAGGGGAACTGTTTATTACTGCAGAAGGTGGTTACTGGCTGGTACTGCCCCCTAGAGCGGTGTGCCCTCTAGAGCTTCTGTCCACAGAAACTCTGCCTGAAAGCTGTAATGCCCCTGTAATAAATGGATAGTATTTTTTTTAAATTGGAAGTACTGGACAAATGAAATGTATCTTTGTTTAAACCGGTGACGTTGTCATGTCCATATGTATGGGCTGCAGGACCTACATGCATCCCGGCCAGCGTGTGAGATTATAATTAGGCGTCTCTATTGTCTTTTTGTTTTGGCAGCTCAGTCATAGATTCTAAATGGTAACCTACTTTTAAAATGTATTCTTTAATTTTCTCTTAATTCGGTAATTGCATCTACAGACATAATTTATAGTTGTGTATAGGAGAACATGAATTCTTCATGTAATTATAAATTGTGAGATGTGGTGCTCTCTCATGCTGAGGTAACATATCTCCTTAGTTTACAATGTCTACACTAGACGTGGGCGTCCTTACTCCTTACCACCCAATAGGGAGCATCATATTCCCCACTCCTTACCACCCAATAGGGAGCATCATATGTCCTAAACAATCAGAGCATTCAGAGAAGTGACACAAATGATATCCTATGGCTATTGCTACACAGTCTTCTTACAAAACAGCGCTTTTCTAGTCAAGGAAGAGTGGTCTTCTGGATCTACCCTAGTGACACAAAGCAATGAAGAGAACATTGTTCCCTGTCACACAGGAAACTCTTCAGAGACCTCCAGTTTTGAGAATGCTGCTCTCATCGCAGCCGCAGGGCCACTTCAAGTGAGAAAAGAAAAAAAAAAGAAAAATCTATTGCTGTTAAAATATATACATATATATATAATAATTATAATAAGTCTGTAAAGGCGATCAGCCAATCGCCCGTACACGGGTGCAGAGAGGGTGGGGGAGACGCGAGCGGGTACTACTTACCCGGGTTCGGCACAGCTCCCCATCCACAGCAGCCCAGCACACGCTGCTGTGTGCTAGGCTCCACTGGGAACTGTCCGAGCAGTTTCCTATGCCAAAGATGGGGGGGGGTCACGATCACTCTGATGGCACCCCCCATTGGCTGTGCAGCGGGCTGAGGGTCACACGTTTTTTTTCCCAAGGGGGCGAGGCCACGCCATCTGTGATTAGGCCACACCCCCTGCCCGCCCCCACCCGCTGCAGTATGTATGAACGACCATCATCTGCAGATATATCTGTCAGGTGTGTACCCACCTTAAGCAAAAAAGAGGAAGTAACTGGACACCTTGGCAAAACCATGTTGCAATGCAAGGGGTGCAAATACATTTATTATTTTGCATGCAGGGTAAATAATGGCTGCTCCTGTATGTAGCCCAAAAATACTGGACAGCTTTATTTTTACGCTGCAATTTAGATTTGAGTTTGAGCACGCTCCTCTCACATCTAAATCTGTCTGCACATTTTACATCTGCCCCACCTGTAGTGCAGCATGGTTTTGCCAAGATGCACAGTCACTTGCTCTGTTTTGCTTTACTCTTACCATCGAATCAGGCCCTGAATGTAAATAGATGCCTCACCTGAGCGCAATACAGTTTTTGGTAAATAAACCTGGGTTTGGTGAAGTGTTTGGCTTTTACTAGGAAGTACTGCTGTGTAGGAAATTGGGGGTACAGCAGCCACAGATTTTTGGCTTTATGAAGACTCTGCATTTGTTTCAAATGATCAATGAGGCAAAAAGGTCTGTTCTGTAACCAATCATGTATTGGTTTCCCTTAATGAAAACCTAGGAGGAAATAGGCAGTTACAGTTCAGTGCTTGGAAGTTAATCGTACTCTGCTAAAAAAAAAAAAAACCTCTTGTGTACTCAACCATATTTCCTTAAGTGAAAGGTTAAAGAAATACCCACAAGGTCAAACAAATTGCCTCTTTATTATAATTAAAACAAACCACATAAAAAGAAGTTTTACCTGATTTTTTTTTTTTTCAAGGGAAATCAGTACAAATATTTGTTTTAATTTGATTTGTTATCCAACTGATTACTAATCATTGTGCATTTATGCATTTACCAATCTTCAGCATCTTTTCAGAACACTTCCAGACTGATATTCTTTGGTTTAGTGAGCTTATCCAGCATGCCTTGCCCCAGCTTGGACGCAAAGAGGGAGGACACCTGCTCGTTCCCACTCTTCAGAGCCAGGTCGTAGGCAGTCATACCTTTATCATTTTTCTTTTTTATACTCGCGTTACACCTGAACAGGACACAGGGCAGGATTCGTTAACAAACAGTGATTATGACCAGCTCCTACGTTTCCCAAGCAACATAAAGTACAACTTACCCATCACTATACATGCTTAAATGGATAGTAGTATCTGTAGAATGAGACCTAACCCACTTTATGATATTATATATGTTCTAGGACCCCGGCTCACTTTGTGAAGTTGCCATGATTAAAGTACAACCTGGCTATAATTAAAGATTCCCCATTCAGGGCTGTCTGTAGTTCCAACTAATAGGCAGAATGTCACCAAAGAGACATAAAATTAATTTTTCTTTGTAAAAACAGAAAAACTGAACTCTCATGAAATTTTAATTCCAAAATCAAAACAGTATTCTTTAGATTTATGCTAATTTTCTTCTCTCCTAAGTGCAGTGCGCACTTTTTTTAATTTATTTTTTTATTAAAATGTCAGATTTTAGTTGTTTCTTCTTCTGTACACCACATCCCCCATTAAAGGACTATTATTGGTTTTTGAAGTTATTTAGTCAAATTATTATTATTTTTTTAATGGTAGAAATATTATTTGAATTAAAAGGTATACAATTAATTTAACACCAAACTTGTCACTTAATCACGTTGTCCTTACCCAAGTAATACTTCGGTACATTTCTTCCCGTCCAAGCCTAGCAAGACCGCCTCGTGCAAAGCCGTGTTATTGTGCCTGAGGGGAAAATTCAGTCTTATTAGATCATTCAACTTCTGCACAGCACAGCTTAACTAACTGCACTGAAAATAAAAACAATTATAGTGATTTCAGCACATTGGCACAATCTTGTTGAATTTCATACACATAAATATTGCTAATTTAATGCAGGGATTGATAAAAAAAAATGAACAAAGCTTGGTAGTTTTTCCTTTCTATTTCTGACGAGTCTTTACGGGGGAATTCAATTGTTTTATCGCATCCATGCCTTATTGCGCATGTCGCGCCTAATTAGACCAGGTTTAGCTAGGTAAAGCTGCTAAAACAGTTAAATCCTGATTAGCGTGCCCAAACAGCAGACTTCTCGCAGAGCAGAAGTGTGTGCTTCCGTGGATATATTCATGCCTGAATGGAGCAACAACTAAATTGCTCCATCAGTCGCCCATTAGTCAGAGCCGTGGGTGCAAACAATTGAATTCCCCCCAAAGTGTCATATTTATTATCAATTATTTTTTTTAAAGATATATTAAAAGGTACTTACGGTCCAGACTGCTGGTCTATGTCTGCTCCTTTCTGTACCAAGACTGGTATGACTTTGTCATGTTTATTGAGTACTGCCACTGTCAGTAGAGGACGGTCTTCATTGCCATTGCAATTAGGATCTGCCCCCTGTAGACAATCATTTTTATTTTAAATACTTTAACTTACTGTGACTATCCCTGCTTCTGAGTGTACCAGCAAGTACACAGGAAGCTACAGGAGGCCTCATCATTCTATATCCGTCAATATTTCTAACTGAAATCTTGAAGATTTAAAGTGTTCATGAGAAATTACGTAAGTAAAACAGAGAGATTTATTATTTCAACAGCCTGTTTGGTTTTCTACATTATTAAACTACTTACTATTCCAATATTCTGACTTAGTTTATCCAAAATAACTAGATGACTTATGGGGTTGAAAACATTTGAAGAGATTAAATATTTTTGTAAGTGCTGGAAATTGAATGCAATATTATACAACAGGTTACGTATCGCATTATGGGCCTTATTCAGAGTTGGATGTAGAGGTAAGATGCATCTTTCTTTGGCTGCACCCCCCCTCCTGCTTTTTTTAGTGCACATTTATGGTTTTTTGACTCCCTGCAACAAGGAAGCCAAAGTACAGTAAGAATGCAGTGTGAGTGTGTTAATGCAATTTGTGCATTTGTAACATACTCTTTTTTTCCCCCGTTCTGCTGATGGATCATCGATGTCCATGAATCAGCGTTGTTGATCGTACCAGCAGAACAGAGAATCAGGGCCATAAATATATGTCCCACATTATTTGTTTATTATTTCACATGCTCCAAGTGACTTGGGTACTTAACTGCACTACATTACCATCTACTGTGACATGTATCCATTGTGTTCTGTGGTTTTTAGCATCTTTTGTACTCACAGTGAGGCCACACCTGTCATATTGCAGGCACATCTGGACCTGGTATGTGCAAGGCGAGGGAGGTGCATTTGCTAACGTGCATATGCGCACTGCTCAGAATAGATTGCAAAAATGCCACTTTTCTTCCGGTGTGTATCAGATCATTATCTGTCATGTAGGCAAATGCTTTCTGGAAATGACAACCGATCTCCATTATCAGTGTGTCTACATCATCTTCTGCCTACACTAATAGACCGAAGTCATGCCAAAGCTAGTTTGGCCCTCACCTTTGGAGGGTGAACTGCCGGATCCAGTTTGGTTACTACGTGTGGGGCCATAATGGACATTGGTCCTATTACCTGGACACATACAGAATGGCCGAATCGCCCTGTGTATATATATTTCATTTGGAGAGTACAGATATGTACTTAGATTTCATTCAATATACCTCATCCAAGAGCTCTTCTACAGCAAAAATCCTCCCTTCACCCTTTGGGCCAACTTCCTTGAGAAGTTTGCGGTCTTCAGGCTGTATTTCATATTGGGATTAAAATATCAGGGGAGAAGATTAAGTAATTTCATAATTTTAAATATATTCCATATTAAAACCAACCCAATTGATATTGTGTTTCCAAAAATATACAATTGCCCTAACAGACTGAAAATGATACTTTTGGCCCAGCAGTATTTCACAATGAGAACAGCTTGACTCCCTAAACTATGCCTTACTGTGTACTGTATATCACATTAAGGTAAAGGAACAATTTAGCCTGCCAAAACATGTGCCTCCATGTACTCCTTAAGCTATATTGATATATTAATTTATTGGGCTATTCTGTGTAGTGCATTTAATTTATACATATGCTACAAGTGAACCATTAATATACTATTAAACCAGTGGGCCACAAAATAAACAAACTGCAAATTGTGTTACCCTATTATTGTCATTATGGGGCTTATTCTGAGTTGGGAGCAAAACAAAAAAAGCAAGTAACCTGGACAAACCATGTTGCACTGCAAAGGGGGGCAAATACAGTATTATTTTTGCATGCAGGGCAAATACAGGCTGCTTTTGCATGTAACCCACAATTGCTGGACAGCTTTATTTTTATACTGCAACTTAGATTTGAGTTTTGTAAATCTCCCTGCACATGTTATATCTGTCCCACCTGCAGTGCAGCGCGGTTTTACCATGAAGCACAGTTCTTAGATTGTTTTTTTCCCGCTTTGCTCCCACCTCAGAATCGGCTCCTATGTGTATGATAGATGGATGCATGTGTGATAAATATTAATGCCTGCCAATAAGGGTGTACTTGTATTTTAATTATTGATACATGCAGATGATGGTATTATATTTTTACTTTTGAAAATATAATTAAAGTTTTAGCGCTAAGCAAAGTGCAAATTTTGTAGCTGTTTGATGAAATCAGGGGACTGGTCCTTACTCAGTATACAAAGCTTAGGAAAAATAAAAAGTCTCAGACTTTTCAATGCTTGATGAATATTGTTTCCACACCCTCTAAGCGGGGGCGTAACGGGGGCGGTTGTCCTGGGGTCCCCACAACTAGCGCAAGCAGGGGGGTTTCTGAGTACTTAGAAACCCCCTGACGGACAAATCCCCCCTTACAGCGGGCATAGTGGGGGTGGAGCCAATATGACAAGCCCCACCCCTCTAACAGATAATCATGTCATTATGGCACGAGGGGCGGGGCCTAATGATGTGAGGTGTCCACCCCTATTACCAACCTGCAGCATAAAAATGTAAGGGTATCTGTTGTGTACTGGTTTATTGTGTATATATGTGTTTGTGTAGATACTGTATGTTATTGTGTGCATACTGTGGATGTTAGTATGTGTATGTATTAATATGTATGTGTTAGTGTGTGTATGTGTGTGTTAGTGTGTATGTAATATATATACGCTTGCTCCACATACGTGTGTGTGTGTGTGTACAAGTCGTGTAAGTGATATATATATATATATATACAATTAGAACCCCCCAGAAAATCCTGCGTTTGCCCCTATCCATATAGGGTCGGTGTGACCCTTCCGTGGCTCCATATAGCTTGGTGGGGGCCTCCACAATTTAGTTGCCCCAGGGCACCCACAAGCCTTAAGCCAGCCCTGCCTCTAAATCAGGGGTATTCAACATGCAGCCCTCCAGCTGCTGTGGAACTACATATCCCAGCATATCCTAATAGTAAAATTGTAGTAGAGCTTGTGTAGTTCCACAGCAGCCGGAAGGCTGCATGTTAAATACTGGTGCTGTAAGTGATCGAACGAATCTCAGATTATTGTGGCATTCATGTTCTCTTCTCTTTGCAGCCGTTTCTAACAGTATATGGAGAAGTGCCCAGCTGGCAGGAGATCTGGTAACACTTTTACAGATTGTACACAGAAATAGTTTTACACTGACCGTCATGGTATTTTGGTAGAGATGGGCACTTTGAGGCAATTTCATGTGGAGCTAAAGCTGAGGATGTTGAGAAACAGTAATCGTTGGTCCATTAGGAAAGTTTAAACGTTTAAAAAGGATGTATAGAACAAGAAAACCACAATGAAGGTACTACACTAATACATTACATCTCTTCTAACAGCTCTCTAACAGCCATAGGGTTGTAAAGCGTCACTGACGTTTTGGCGTAATAACATTGCCAATTGTAGATGATTATTCATATTTGTTTAGCATCACTTATCAAATACATACAGGTAGTCGGTCTTCTTTCTGTACAGGTTTTCTGTTCTTCCTCTTGGATCGTTTTGCTTTTACATCGTTGCTCCTGGCACTTAGCCCATCCTCGCTTGCTGTAGGGAATACATGTATGTTATACAATGCTACATACTTATACATATTAATGGCAGTCAGAGAAGAGGAGCGATGGTAAAATTTGCATTCAAATTCTAGTTATTGTAAACCTGTTAATCAAGATTTAAGGAAAAAAAAACAGTTTTTACAGTGCTCCCGTACCCTGCAGAAAATGGAGGCAGCTGTGCTGTTACTATTCATGCTCCTAGTGATACACTGAAGTCTATTTTCATAGTTGAAAAAAATGTGACAATGTAGTATTTTTTTACTTATCTGTATATGTAAACGCAGGCTGCATCCTGGGGAAAAAAGCATGTCCTGAGCTCAACATGTCCACAGATGAGGGTTCTTGCTTTTCAGTTTTGCTGCAACACTTTGCACTGAAGCCTTCCTAGTGTTATGTCTTTAGATGAGGCACGCAGGCAGCTTTGCAATTACAATCCTTGCAATTATGGTAATGCAGCAGGAGGCATCACGCATCCGAGCTGCATTGTCCAACGCAGCATTGGATACTCTGCGGACCACTGGCCGGCTGTGTGACCCATCGGGATTAGAGTAAGAGGCCAGTAAATCTCTAGATCCTGGTTTCTTCCCTCCCCCGCAACGGCGGCGACACACCTCCGTTTTGGGAAACTGAGGGCATCGTCACCCCCTCCCCGCCCCCAAAAGCAGCAGACTGTCAATCACTGACAGTCTGCTACCAGTCTCCGTGCGGGCTCGCAGACTCGTTCAGCACATGAGCAGAACGGTTCTGGCGCCTGCGCAGGTTCCCGAACATTGGGAATCTGCATTCAGCAGTGCACTGCTGAATTAGGCCCAGAGTAAGTGATAGGGATGGCCATCGATGTTTCAAAATAATTGATGGTTGCTGACCGATGTCAACTACTTTTGCCATCGATGGCAGAGAACCTCTGCCAGCCATGGATGAGCAGGAGCCGGTTTTTGTGGCAGGATGGGGCCTTTTTGAAAAAGCCTCCCAGTGAGGAGAAACATGCTGAAGGATACAGAAGGAGCCTGTTAAGCTACTCTACAAACCTGGGAAACCATTTGCCTTGTGCCATACACTGAGCATTTACCCCAAGGACGCAGAGGTGCTACTCCTTTGGTACTGTCTCAGCTCGTACCCTATTCCACGTGGGCGCTGTCTGCCGTGCACGGCTGCATTGGAGGCGGCGCGTCCCTGTGGCTAGGAGTGGAGACAGACAACCCGCGCTGGTTATTGTGCCTTCGCCCAATGTGTGACTGTTAGTATGCTCTGCTACAGACATTGGCATATTATTGGAGCTTACTGTGCTCCGCAGCACAGAGCCAGCGCTGAACATACAGTGCCTACGACTTGGCAGATTGCTGGAGTACATTGGGACTGATACCTAATAGCTATTAAAGTGTCTGCTCAGCAGATTACACGGATACAGTAACACACCTACTTCTTTAATATCAGCCATAAAGAGGTGCCTCTTATATATATATATTTTTTTCTCTTTTTCCCAGGACTGCGAGTATATGGAATTCCATTGATACACTGAATATATGTACAATGCATTTCTAAATCCACTTTATTGGAACTTTAAAACATCTGTGCACTAGCACTACTGCAACATTGTATTGTAGCTTTTTAGGTGACACATTGTTGTTTTATTTTCTTGTACACATTTATTAGAATGTGGACACATTAGTGTCTTATTACGGAATCAGTATGATTTACCGCCGGCCGCATGGCCGGTGGTTCAAATCAGCGGCTGCCCGACACAGGAGGAAATCCCGACTGTCTAGAGAGGTATGTATAATCTAATCCCCCCCCCCCCCCTAACCCTCCTTTAGGGTGCCTAACCCTAACCTCCCTCCCAGTGCCTAACCCTAACCCCCCCTCCCCCTAGCCTAAGCCTAACCTTCCAGGGGGGTGCCTAACCCTAAGTCCCCCCGGGAGCCCTAAACCTAACCCTCCCCCTCGCGGCTCTCCCGGCGTAGGTAAAATGACAGGCGTCAGGATTTCGACGCCTGTCATTTAACCTTTGCCTGGATTAAGCAGTCGGGAAGCGGGTAGTTGGCATTGCGTCCGCAGGCTTCCCGAATGCTTCCCCTTATTACATAGGATTTTGTGCAAATTCAGTACATTATTTGAGTCATAGGCCCATATTCAATTAGAGAGCGAAAAGTCCAGCATGGACTTCTCGCTCCACATCTGCCGCTTTATCCCCGTATTCAATTTTAAATGAGCGAAAACGGGACCCGGCGAATTGGGATCTACGAAAAAAACGGGAATTTTTGGGAAATAATTGTAGGACCCCCCTAAAGACGTCCAGACCTGGGGGATCACTATGGGTACCCCCGTTTTTGCCTGCAGAATAAAGTCGGGTTTTTAAATAGCTGCGGCAGGTGTTTTTTTTCCCGACATTGAAGAAGTGATGCAGAATAGCACTTAGGTTTTTTTTGTTTAGTTTTTTTGAGTGGTCCCATCAAATTTGGTAGAACATGAAAATGGGTATGAGCATATTTTTAAGTCCCTAAAGTCATTTTTTTTTAAATTCTGCAAAAATGCACCTGTCGCTAATAGCCTATTCTAGAAATACCTGCCGCATACTTACAGAATAGCCCTGAACCTATTTCCCTATTTTTAAACACTGTTTCCCCTTTTTTTTTTTTTTTTTTTAACCCAAATTTTTAATTAACTTCTTTTTTTTTGTGACAGTTTATTTTTAAATGACATTCCCAGGGGTTCAGGCTATTTTTTTTAAACCTGCACCCCTAATCCCCAGTTCTGCACTTTTTTTCGCCATGTGAAACATGGCGAAAACTTATCCCCGTTTTTTTTCAAAGACTTTTCGAACCTGTAATTGAATACGGGGATAATTGAAATAGACAAAAATTATATCATCGGCGATAAATTATAGCCGATTCCGACTTTTCGCAGCCTAATTGAATACCCCCCAATGTGAGGAATCTTTTTCCTCTTTTATATGGATATGTCCTAATGTCATTTTAAGATTGTATTTTATTTACTGTGATATCGTGATTAAGCTAGGATATTTTATTATCTGAATGTGTTGTGTCGTTTAGCGCCACCTTATACATTTCTGTAAGGATGGTTTAACCCTGCCCACCAGTGCCCGCTAAACCCCGCCCCCATTTATCAATGGCCTGCGGCCCGGTGTGCCTGCAGCAGAGGTGATCATTGAGGGGGTGCAATCCATCGATGGTTTGTGTGCCATCGATGGTAATCACCGATGGGCCCACCGATGGCCATCCCTAGTCAGTGAGAAATCACAAGTCAAAGCTTTTTATTATATAGTTTATTATACAGTAGTTTAATATATGGGGTTGGAAATACACAGGAATAAAAAAACAAAATGGAAACTGGTTCTATATTTTTAGGGAAATCTGCCGCCCATTCAGGCTGGGTGACAAATGGGAATGGCTGCTGGCAGCGCAGTGGAAGACTACACAAGCCCTCCCTGCGTCCATAGTGTTTCACTGTCTCCCCCGTGATTTGTTTCCCGGAGACAGGTGGGAAGGGGTTCTGGCAGGTGGGTAGCTGCAGCCAGTTAATCATATAAAATTAAGCTCTTCAGCAGCGCTGCTGGCCGCGAACCGCGGCTCTCTGTTTTCTACCTCGGCGGTGCTTCACAGCACAGCCGCAGGATCAGTGTGTGTCTGTCTTGACACAGTGACCACGGCGCATGTATCATGATGGTATTGAAGGGAGCCAGGCCCGGGAGGAGGCAGGCGGTGATGTGAATCAGGCATTCTTCTGGCGAGGAGCATGACTAGAGCCAGCGCTCACTAAACACCGACGGTGTCTGAGGCAAGTGACCAGAGACCACTGGCACCTAGCCATAGTATGAACATATAAGTTTTAATTTGATTCAGTGCTATACTACATAAACTACATGTTAAACCTAAAAAAATTGAAATAATGAGACCAGGGGCGCCGAGAGGGGGGGGGGGCGGGTACAGATTACCGGGGCCGCTCCCCCTCCCTCACAGCAGCCCAGCACACAGCGTGTGCTGAGCTGCAGTGGAGACTGCTCGTGCCTGCTGAGCAGCAGCCACAGCAGTCTCCTTTGCCTGTGGGGTGGAGCGATCACACTGATCGCGCCCCCCTGGCTTTAAGCAGGGCTGAGGGGCCCTAGAGCGCCCCCCTCCCCAGCGCGCGGCGCTGCAAATATTTTTTGGGGGGGAAGGGGGCGTGGTCACGCCTCCCGCGATTAGGCCACGCCCCCTATTACCAGGGGCTCCCCCGCGGCTCTCAGCGGGCCTGTGTATGACTGCCACCTCAATTTGATTGGTATGTAAATTATATATATATACACACACCATTAGCTTGCTGCTATGTGGCTGTGATGTCTCTGTATTTTATGGTGGTCATTGGTGTTGTCTGTATCACGTGACACTTACCGCAATGGTTTTTGTATTGTATGATGGTCACTTGGTTTATTGAAAGGTGGCCACTGATGCTTTTTCTGTATTATATGGTGGTCACTGTAGTGTTCTCTGCATTCTATGGAGGTCACTGATGCTCTCTGTATTGGCAGTCCCTCCGATGCTCTCTGTACTATATGGTGGTCACTTTGATGTTGTTTGTATTATATGGCGGCGATATAGATAAAGGGTGCCGCCCACATACTTGCCATATTCCCGTTAGCCCTTATCCTCCTCCTAGTCTCTTGCTAGGCTAGGGTCTGTTTGGTCCACCTAGCAGTGGGAGCAGCTCCCACTGCACATTCATGTGGGAGATGGGACAGACCATAGAGAATTATTATATGATATAGATATATAAAATGTATATGTGTGTGTATATTTTTAACTGCCTCTCTTCGCAGTTTAGTACATCATTAATTTTCTCTACACACGACAGGCAGTAGGGGGTATCTGGAGGGTGCTAACACATTCATCATTATAGAGGACGGCTTGGGTTTTTCTCCCATATTTCACACGTGGTATATAATTTAGATATACATAACTGTGGATATTGGCCCTGATTCAGAGCCGGACGCTCTGACCAGAGCGCTCGCTCTGAATCAGGGCCCACCTCCATTAATATGGAGCGTCCTCCTGGACGCTCGTATAGCTGCGGGTCACCACCCACAGCATATACGAGCGTGCAAAATGATGGTCGCCATGGTCTTGACCATCGCGACCATCGGAACTGCGAGTAAAAGCCTGCAGTTGGGTTTCTCAACCGCAAGGCCAGGAGTGATTTTGGCTCTATCAGAGCCAAAATCACTCCCACTGACATCACTAGTTCCCTTGGGAACGCCTCCGTCTGGCAGGCATGCCCCCGGCACGCCCAACAAAGGCGGCGTGCTGTCAGTCACCATCGACAGCACGCCCCCTTTGATGAGACACTCCGAGCGAAGGAAAGTCCTTCGCTCGTCGGGTCTCACGCATGCACACGACGGAGCTCCCTCCGTCGTGCGCATGCGCAGTGGGGACCATCGACCCACTTGCGAGCGGACTGCCGCTCGCGAGTGGGTCTGAATGACCCCCATAATACACTATGGGGACCATTTATAATTTATTGGGTATTAGACCCGGTAATTATAATTCCTTATCGTTGCTTATCATGGCAATAAGAAATTGTACCGCCAGTATGCATCAAGAATCACATGAATGGACAGGGGTTTTGATAGGAGCCCTTCCCTGTGCATGTGCAGTCTGCTGACCGTGCATGCATGAGTGGAGAGGAATCCTACAGATCCCTCTCCCACTACTTTTTGCGGACTGTAGGCTACAATGTCTACACTCTCTAGAGCCATCTTCAGATGGCATTACCTTCCGGAGCTTGGTAACTGGCACCCCTGTATATTCATGTGAGGGATAGCTAATATTTGTGGGTACCCTCTCCTACTCTTTTGTAGTTTTATATTAAATAACAGGTGGTGCATGCTTCATATGAGTGAAGAGGGAAGGAAGATTGAGATTGTTGAAGGTAGGTGGTAGATATGTCCTCCATGGTACTAGCTATATCCCATGGCACCGACTACGCACCTTGTGTAGACTACACGCCCACATCACCAGTCACACCCCCGACTCACATTGGACTCAACCTCTGCGGCGGCACACAATAGGCCCTTCATAAACTTCAGCTCTGGCCTCATGTGGACCTTAATCTGGTACTGGAAATCTGTCTGGTACTCGGATAGAGGACCAAACATGATCATTATTAGTCTGTCTGAGAGACTTGCTCTACCACTTCATCCAAGCAGAAACCCTCTTTTATGTATATAAATGCACAGTGATGTGCTGGAAGGGTTTATGTCCTTCTAACCTTAAGCAATAGATATTATCGACTAGCAGTTGTTCGCTGCTTCGCCCAAGATGAAATAGCTTCTACCAACATTTTTATTTGAGGTGTTCTAGTTGTATTGCTTTGCATAGGGGCCCTGTAGCAGGAGTGGCCCATGTGACTAGCGCCTTCACCCACCACTCATACCCATTCCTGTGCACAGACTGCTATGTAGCCTATCCTATTCACCCACCACTGACACTGTCACTGTGTGCCCTGTGCACAGACTGATATGTAGCCTATCCTATTCACCCACCACTCACACCAATGTCACTGTGTGCCCTGTGCACAGACTGCTATGTAGCCTATCCTATTCACCCACCATTCACACCACTGTCACTGTGTGTCCTGTGCACAGACTGCTATGTAGCCTATCCTATTCACCTACTACTCACACCCATGTCAGTGTGTCCTGTGCACAGACTGCTATGTAGCCTATACTATTCACCTACTATTCACACCCATGTCACTGTGTGCCCTGTGCACAGACTGCTATGTAACCTCTCCTATTCACCCACCACTCACACTAATGTCACTGTGTGCCCTGTGCAGACTGCTATGTAGCCTATCCTATTCACCCACCACTCACACCACTGTCACTGAGTGCCCTGTGCACAGACTGCTATGTAGCCTATCCTATTCACCCACCACTCACACCACTGTCACTGTGTGCCTGTGCACAGACTGCTATGTAGCCTGTCCTATTCACCCACCACTCACACCACTGTCACTGTGTGCCCTGTGCACAGACTGCTATGTAGCTTATCCTATTCACCCACCACTCACACTAATGTCACTGTGTGTCCTGTGCACAGACTGATATGTAGCCTATCCTATTCATCCACCACTCGCACCAGTGTCACTGTGTGGCCTGTGCACAGTATTCATCCACCACTCGCACCACTGTCACTGTGTGGCCTGTGCACAGACTGCTATGTAGCCTCTCCTATTCACCTACCACTCACACTAATGTCACTGTGTGCCCTGTGCACATACTGCTATGTAGCCTATCCTATTCACCCACCACTGTCACTGTGTGCCCCGTGCACAGACTGATATGTAGCCTATCCTATTCACCCACCACTGTCACTGTGTGCCCTGTGCACATACTGCTATGTAGCCTATCCTATTCAAGTGACTGCTAGCCCAAAGCACCTCTCCCCCCACGTGCATGGTGCCCCACACCTATCTCTTGCATTGATGATAGTAAAGTAAACAATAGTGGTGGGTCCCTAAGCGCACCGCTAAAAAGCAGCTAGTAAACACTAACTAGGGGTATCCCTGACCCCAAAATAGAGAATGCAAACAATAAAAAGTGTAGTGATACTGCTGCTAAATGGTGAAATAAATCCCAGTATGATTTTATTAAGCCAGAGGGCAGTCTGAATTTATTAATAATATAATAAAAGAGATAATTGATGCAATTAATCAACAATGTATTGCCCTCCAGATAAACGCAACCATATGCCTTCAATACATGCCATTTTGATAGATCCTTCTTGGCGGTATCCAGGATGGCAGATATAATTTGCAACCTTACCAGCATAATATGGGAGTGAAGAAGTTTCACAATAATTTAATATACTATATTGAAATTCAGCTCGAAACGAGTCGGCGTTGTGTGCAGTATCCACTATTGACCATCCACACCTAAGCCTGTGAGTGTCCTGAACCCCCGTTTTTTACCGGGAGTGACACTCACCACCAGCACATGGTATGGATGAATAACTTTCATTTTCTATACCAATCTGGGGAGCGATTTGGACTGCTCATTTACAGATTTGGGACTTATTTATTGTATTTTATATTTATTTATACCCAGTGCACTTTATATATGTTTATCCATGATACCTGGAGGTTCATGATAAACCATGTTATGCTGAATTGCATGTTTTCTGAATTTTGCTGTCTACAATATGCATTGTTGATTAATTGCATCAATTATCTCTTTTTTTTATTATATTAATAAATTCAGTCTGGCTTAATAAAATCATACTTGGATTTATTTCACCATTTAGCGCCAGTATCACTACACTTTTTATTGCTTGCATTGATGATGTTTAACTTGACTGATCGAGATGAAGCAAAGTGCAGGTTATTTCTAGGAGTTTCCACTACAAAATGATGCAGTTTTCCTGATAATCGGTTCAGTCGTTTTTGCGCCAACTTGGAACAAACAGACAGACACAACATTCTTATTATATTAGTATATCCTCAAGGCACACTAACAGTCCAGGTTTTAGGGATAGCCATACTTGAGCACAAGTGACTTAATTTGTTATTTTGATTTAACCATCTGTGCACAATCATGGCTATCACTAAAACCAGGACTGTTAGTGTGCCTTGAGGACCGAGGTTGGGAATCACTGGTATAGATAAACCAATCTCTCCAATTGCAAATATCAGTATACATGCATAGAGGGGAAATATGAGGCTATTTGGGATGTATGGCAGAATACAGAATAATGAGGAGCCCCCAAAGGTTCTACGGAGATACCGCTCTCCACATCGCACCACAGGAGAGGGCATGCTTACTGCCACCTATTATTTTTCATTTAACATACTCAAGAGTCTCATCATTTTTACATCCCCAAATATCACCATCCTCATCACCCCACCCGTTTTGCCCCGTCTTGATTATTGTGTCAATGGATAGTGATATAAAACGTTCTCACTGCTTAGCCTAGGTGGTTTAAATGATGAGTAATCTGTCTAATTACATAATCTGAACCAATGCAACTGAAGGGAAATGTCAGGTGCCTAAATGTTAAGGTTCTCTACACACATTGGGAGCACCAAACATGGAGGAAGCAAGGAATATCAGGGAAGAAGCTGTTGTACAGAGGACATGCAGTAATCCCAACAAGTGTCTGGGTTTAGTGGGCAGCAGGCAGGACAAGGCCTGATGTAGCTTTCATAATGAGAAGTCTGTATTTGGCACTGTGTCTAATAATGTGACATGGCAAAGAGCAGCTGTACTGTAAGATGAAGACACTAGCAATAGCCAAGAGGGTAGTGGCTAGATCCCCATCACTGGACGGACCTTCTGATGTCATGGGTGGATCTCACAGGCAGCATGACAGGGATAGATACAAACATTATCATTCTATGCACCTTTTTTCTAAATTTGCACAGCCAATAACAATATACAGAATAGGGTTAACGCGTTCACCTCTAACGCCGTTTGGCACTAATGTCGATGTTAGCAGGTGCGGGAGAGGCAAGCCCCGTAGGGGGGACCCCTAAGCCTCTGGGACCCACAGCAAAGACACCCCCTGCAAACACTATAATTACGCCCATAACTGGATACACCTCTGTCAGTCTCCTTAACTGTAGGAGCTACACTATTATATAGAAACTGCAATTTTTTTTTCTTTTTGGCATTGTACTGTGGTAAGCAGTGTACTTATCTAATTGTTATATATAACACATTTCCACAAGCCATACCCTCTCCCTTCTCTCTCCGTTTCTGTTTCCCCTCTGGGCCTGTGACCATATAGTTTTTTTTTTTTTTTTTTAATACAAAGAACCTTTCAAAATACTACAATGCTAATCTATGCCTACAGAGAACATAGCATTAATCAGCAAACAGCTTCAGACAAAAAGATCATCTCTTATTGTTGCTATTACTATTAATGGAGAAATTCTGTCAGTGACTAAAAGCTCCCAGTAAATTGTAATAAAGTACAAAAGAGGATCAGCCGAACAAAATAATAAATATTATATAACAAATTTAACATATAACTAGATTAAAAGAGCAAAAATGAAATGCTTATTATTAATTGTAAATTAAGTGCTAATGGCATCAACTGGAGTTTAAATTACTGATCAGTATCTAAGGAACTCATTCAGAGTCGGTTGTTGCGGTACGTAAGGGAAAAGGGGGCCGGATATGCAAATGAAGCGCTCGCAAGTTGCGTCGTTAAGATGGGATCGTTAGCTGGACGAGCGAGGGGAGGATGCGGCCGTAAGACTAAAAACAGGCCCCCTTCTCGTTCGCAATTCACGTCATCTCCGGGCATATAAGGATTAATCGAGACCATCGGAGCTGGTCGTAGAGCTTAAGGTTGACCATACCCTCTCTTAAGCACTACGATCAAGTCAGTGTAAAAACCTCTCATGTCACATGTGCCAGGACACTACTTAGCTAATTATGCACTCCCATAAAACGCCGTTTGCATAGTCAGGCACGCCTGCGTTCGGATCTCCACACCTCCGTTCACAAGCACCTTCCCCTGTTACCACCCACAAACGCCTCATCCTGTCACTCAAACTAACGACCTGGCCAAGTTGAAGAAGAGAGAAATTTCCGGTCGCAACAGCTAGTTTGCGCACGTGCATTGTGAAACTTACGCATGCGCTGTTTTGCGAACATCGCTGGGTACGACCGAGCAGTCGCTTACAACCGACTCTGAATGAGGTCCTAAAGGCCCCCATACGTCAGCAATTTATTGCAGCAATCGTGCAATTTGCAATCGATTGTGTATAAAAATCTTTCCCTTTTTCAATCGATTGTGGCAATTCTGTAATCGATTTAAAAAGGGAAAGATTTTTATACATAATCAATTGCAAATTGCACGATTGCTGCAATCAATTGCTGATGTATGGGGGTCTTAAGTAAAGTTAAAAAAAAAAGAAAAAAAGCTTATTAGATGGTCTCAGTGTTTTCAACCATCTGTGCAGCAAATGCAAGAAATGTATACAGGAATAAAGTTACAATATATTGACTTTAGAGAAACATAGAGCGCTAACAAAAAAAATTTATTTTATGATTCGTTTCTAAACATATCTCACATGTTAGGGGGCTTATCCACAGTACTCAGAACATAATAATGTTCAAGTCAATATTTGCCAAGGAAAAAAAAATAATAATGTAACTTGAAGGGCAAAAGCGCAACAGTCAGCAAACACATTGTTATATGAGCTCTTTGGACTGTGAACACCCATTGTATTGTATAAAGGATGTTATCCCATAAATTATCTATTTATAGCACACAATACTTCTGGCCAGATGTGTTCCAAAACTGCACATTGTGTTTGATAAACATATAATTCATTAGATAACATGCCTAATAAAAAGGGGCGTGGCTTGCCTGTGAATCGGGACGTGCGGTCAGGAGCTCTCCCCAAAACCTACATCTTCTGTGTCTTTGAGTGAGTTCTTCCGACTCACCCTAGACGGGGAACCACTTCTCAGGCATTTGTGTACCTGGTACTCTGTAGGTGCGGGCTCCAGGACATATCGGATGCCTTTTACAGAGGCGGCCTAGTTCCGTGGCAAAAAGCTGGGGACTAGAGTTCAGGACCGGAAGCTCTACTGGCCTCCGTTGACCACTCCGGAGGACACCTATTCAGCTTGTAACGCTGCCTCTGTGTGTGGACTTCCCCCTGATCTGGCTGAAGAACAACTCCTGTCTTCCCCCGAGCAGACACCTTTGAGCACAGGTACCCAATTACCGTTGCTGCACTCACGCCCGCCATCTTTGATCTTGGCTACCGGCTCCTGGCTCCCCTGTACTTGGTCCCCGGGGTCATGCATCATATAGAGGCCGCAGTGAATGACCTGACGGCTGGTCCGGGGTCTCTGCTCTACCTCTGGCTCCCACATAATAGCGGGGAGTAATAATATAAGAAACCGTATCATAATAGACGCCATTTTGAAGTGACACATTATTGCTGCTGCTCCTTTATTAGGCACTAATAACTGGAGCCCAGATCTCTTTCAGTTATTTTTTCAAGCCACATACTATTTCATGCCAGAATGCATTTAAACACCAGAAACCCTTTGTGTATACTTTGCTATCTTGGAATTCAAGTTACTTGTTCTACTGACTCATTGTATAATTTATAGCATATCTCTTAATTCCAATCTGCAAATATTCGCCGATTCTGCTATCTCATTTATTAACATTACTTCATAGGTTTCTCCATTTGTGATGTAACGCTGACCTCCAGTGGTTCTTCTATGCTATTACAGTAGCTATGTGAGTTGAAGTACACCATGTTTGCTTATTGAAGCTGGCTCTGGCACCTCCTCTACCCCTACTAAAAATGTTGCTTTAAATGCCTCGTCTCAATGTAACCCCTGCTTGAAATACCACTGTCTCCATGTCTGCAAGGACTATTTAAATTTTATCTCAAGTGAACCTTCTGCTTTAAACCATTTCATTTTGGCTCCGAAAAAAATTAAGGCAGCTAAATCTGCTCCACCTGTCCATTTCTTTGGTACCTCCTCTACTTCCGGTAAAGGTTGACCACAACAGCTATTACCTGAAACTGCTAAAATTTCTAATACTTCATCTAAACAAGTGCGCTGCTGCACCTTCTCAGGAAGACACGGACATTATAGATGGCCTTGTTATTCTGCGATCTATTCATACTATGCTGTCTTCATTTAAGACTGAAATGACCTCGAAGCTCAAGTCCAATATTCAAGCATTGCGGACTGATATCTGTGAGATTGGAGAGCGTGCAGACCACTTGGAAACCAAAATGGAATAACTTGTAGCCTCTCATAGTGACCTGATTTCAGCGCATGATGCCCTTCAGGAACATTTGGCCTCTATTAGAGATAAAGTGATCGATTTGGAAGATCGCTCCAGACGTAACAATATTAAAATAAGAGGTATCCCAGACTCTGTTACAAACGCAGAGCTATACAATTACGCTACGGATCTATTTCAGAAACTCCTTCCCACGGCTTCTACATAGACTAGATCCACAGACTCCCGAAATCTAAACAAGCTCCAGTCCAGGCTCCCAAGGATACTCTTCTTAGGGTCCACTTCTTTCATATTAAAGAGCGTACCCTCAGAGCTGTTCAACCCTCCTCTTCTATGGTGTAATGCCTGGACAATCTTCAGTTATTTCCTGACATTTCCCCAGGGACTCTTGCAAAAAGACGTCTCTTCCGTCCCATTACAGCGGCCTTAAGGAAAGGAAATGTTCAATACAGATGGGGCTTCCTGACTAAATTGATAGTGTTGAGAAATGGTACCTACACAGTCATACATTTACCAGAAGAAGGTCCGGTTATCATTAAAAATTCGGGCATTTCTGTCGACAGTCCTCCTACTGCTTCTTCTAAACCTGTCCCACAGGTCAACTGTTCTGGGATGAACTGATTTAGTAAAGTGTTCCTTATATTTGCTAGACTCTCTATCCATACAATACTAGATTGCCCTCTTTCCATTTGACATTTGTGTTGAATGCAATTATCTCCCGTTGGTTTCTCACACATTTCTAATTAATGCAAACATGTTGGTTATTTAACCGTTCACACTTTTGGACTATGTTAAGTATACTGTAGTTTTATCATTTTGTTTCTGTTAACAGATGTTTTGTGTCTTTACAACCTCTATCTTTACGAGACTCATCGCATTTGTCTAGATTATATCTGTTTAATTGTAATTTTCTATATGACTCCAGTCCTCCTACTATACTATGTACCGCTATATTAGAGTTATTACGCTACTTTCTTAATAGTCAAATGTGGTTACCAAGATTTTGAACCTAACTTAATATGCGGAGGGCACTTTAGTGGAGTTAGTGGTGGTTGAGCAGTTGGTTAGATAACATTCTGGATGTGTTTTTTTCCTGTTCTTTTACTTCTTGTAGTGGTTACAATATATTCTATGCTAAACTAAATTTTGATATGTTTGATATATCATAATTATTTTGTTGATACTATAACTAAATGAGACAGTCTACAGATTGGGGTAGATGGTGGGTTATCTGGTTAAGCCCGCCCTCTATCACCCTCAACTTCTCTGTCACACTTCTTCAGTGACAGAGGCTCCAGCTCCTTCATGGATGCTATTTCTGTTTGTTTCCCAGTTTTGTTATTTATTTCCCCCCCTTTTTCCTTTTCTTTTAGTTACACAAGTGCTCACCCTACAGAGTATACCTCATTATGTAAGCTTGTTTCCTCATTTTCTGCACCATATTTTCCTGAACCTCCTTTATGGTTTAATTTGTAAGTATTAATGCAAAAGGTCTCTACTCCCCGCATACAAGACGTCTCGCTTTAAAATATTTGCTGATCAGAAAGCTGATATAGTAGCAATTCAGGAATCGCATTTCCCACTGCATTCTCCGCCCCAGTTTACTAATCGTCATTTTCCGACGTGTTATACCTCTTGTGGTCTCTTTAAAAGAAATGGGGTACTATACTTGTTAGCAAAAACTGCTTTTAATGTGAAGAAAAAATGGGCAGATTGTAATGGTAGATATTTGATCTTGGTAGGAAAAATAGGTACTAAATATTTTACCTTTACATCCGTATATGCTCCTAATTCTAGACAGCATAGATTTCTCAAATCACTTTTACAAAAAATCCAGGAGGTTAAAAGGGGAGCCTTGTTCCTTTATGGGAGATCTTAATCTTGCACCTGATCCCAAACTAGATAAATCATTTAATACAGCCCGATCTCTTGCCTCCTCCTCTCATTTATTAGCTGAATTTGACCTGTATGATACATGGCGGGTCAAAAACCCAGGGTCGCGTGACTATACATACTATTCACCAGTACATAAATCATATTCCAGGATAGATGTCCTCTGAACCGATAAATGGTCTTTGCAATTTGTTTCTCATATCGATATACTATCAATCTCCTGGTCTGATCACACACCTTTAATGTGGTCCCGGTCACCTTTTTCTGCTATCCCCCCTCTCAGACCTTGGCGTCTGCAGGAATATATTTTAATAGACAATGAAGGTGAACGAATTATACAGGAATCGTTGACTTCCTATTTAGAAACAAATGCTCCTGAGGATACTTTTATAACGAATCATTGGTGTGTGCTTAAGGCGGTTATGAGAGGAGCAGCTATACAAGTGGCAGCTAGGATCAGGAAAATGAATCAGGAAGCTCAACTTGCATACGAATCTGAGCTTGTGAAATTAGACACTCAATATAAGCAACATCCACAGGACTCTAGAATTATTTCTGCTCTGCTTGAAGCCAGGAGGAAATGAAATAATTTACATCTCTCTCAGCAATTACTAAGCCGAATCAAAAATTCTATACTCTTGGCAACAGAGCAAATAAATAGCTTGCCTGTAAACTGAGGGGAAAAAAATGCTATAAATAGGATTAAATGCCTTTCTAAATCTGATGGTATCTCAATTTCCAACCCCCGAGATATTGCACAACAATTTACTTCTTACTACGAGAAACTATATAACCTTATACAAGATTCCTCTATCCCTCAGCCTTCTGCAGCTTTGATTAACTCTTTTTTTAGATTCTGTTAAATTGCCATGTCTCTCCCCTATAGATGCTGCTGCATGATGTTCCCCTTGGAGTAGCGATGAAGTCCAACTAGCTATTAAGTATCTTAAAAAGGATAAAGACCCTGCCCCAGATGGGTTCATCAACAACTTCTATCTTCAATTTCAGTCTATCTTAACACCTGTACTAGTTAATCTTTATAATGATGTATCCAACAATTAATTTCCTAAAGAAATGTTAGAAGCCCAAATTATTATAATACCCAAGCCTGGCAAAGACCCATCACTGTGCCAAAATTACAGGTCAATAGCTCTATTGAACTCCGATGTTAAAATATATGTGTAGCTAGCAGGTTAAACCATAACCTTTCCGTTTTGGTGTCTTATGGTCAAGTTTGTTTTATTTTAGGGAGACAGGCACCAGATAATACTAGAAGAGTATTTTCCCTTCTGGAAGCTCATGCTGCCCAACCTATACCTATGGTCCTGCTCTCCCTTGACGCGGAAAAAGCTTTTGATAGGCTTCATTGGTTATATATGTCCCGGGTTCTTGCTAGGTTTGGATTCACTATAGGTTTAAGAAGGCTTTTAAAAATACTCCAGACTAACCCTTCGGCCTGTATCTTTAGTAATGGCTTTTCTCTCAAACAGTTTTAACATTACCAATGGGACCCGACAGGGGTGCCCTTTATCGCCTTTAATATTTGCCTTAGCTATGGAACCCCTAGCTGAAAAAATTAGATCTTCCCCCTCTTTTAAAGGATTCTCTATTGGCGCTATCCAACATATGTCTTTTTGTAGACAACGTACTCCTTTTTGTCACAAAACCCGAAATTTCTTTACCTGCCCTAAATAATATTCTCCAAGAGTATTCTGCAGCATTGTACTATAAGTTAAATACCTCATAAACTGAAGCATTGGCCAATAATATTGATTCCACCTCTTTACAGCAACTTCAGACTCAATATTCTTATGCATGACAGACTACTGATCTCCCATGTTTAGGGATTAGAATTCCAATAAAATTGCAGGATGCTATAGTGTGTAACTATTACCCATTATTGGACCAATTATCTACATTTACAAAGATGTGGGTAAACTATAAAATCTCTTGGTTGGGGCGCCTTTCTTCTATAAAAATGATGTTACTTCCTAAAATTCTTTATCTCTTTCGAGCTATACCATACTTTGTTCCGATATGCTTCCTAAATAAGTTCTATTCAGAGTAAACGACTTCGTGTGGCTAGGGTCCGTCTAGTTAGAACTAGGGCTAGAGGTGGTTTGGCTACACCTAATCTTGAGCTATATTAACATGCCTGTCTTCTTGACAAAGTGAAAGACTGGTTTTCTCCTCCGCCCATAATCCATGGGTGAATATAGAGGAATCTATGTGCAAAGCTGTCCCTCTACGAGATTTGTTATGGGTTAAGGCTGCAGACAGACCTTCGGATTCTCTTATTCTGAAGAGTGTGACTGATACATTTATAGTCTGGGGTAAACTAATTGGTTCACATGGTGATCTATCCCTTCCATCTTCTAACATTTCCTTATTGGCACTTTCAAAATTGATTCCCGATTTAGCTCTACTTAATTGGTATGAACATGGCATTCTAACTGTTAAAGATCTATATATTGATCAACACCTCCCCTTTCAGACAGAAGAGCAAATTACCGCGTCAAACATTTCAACCCGGTAATTTGCTGATCAACACGGGTAATTTTTCTGTCTGAAAGGGTCAACCTGGGTCAAAAATCCTGGGACATCAACCCAGGAATTTACCAGGGTTGGAGACACAGGGTCAACTTGGGTTGAAAACCCTTTCAGACAGAAGAAATACCCATGTTAATCAGCAAATTACCAAGTTGAAATGTTTGACCCGGTAATTTGCTCTTCTGTCTGAAGGGGGGTACAGGCAGGGACTAACAAAACAACTCGGCATGCAAATGCCGGGATTTCGGCTTTTTCCTGTCTGAAAGTGGTATAAGACATTTCAACAGCTTCAAGACCAATACACTATCCCTAAGAATGATTTTTACAAATAAGACACTGGGTGCTATCCAATTCCTCTTTAGCAAAACCCCTCTCTCTCCCACCACCATACATAATGTCTAAATTTCACTCTCTGTGTCATAAAGGTGGTATATCGATGTGGTACGGAATGCTTATGTCCCCATTAGAAGATAAAAAGCTTTCCATACAAACCAAGCAGGAGACAGAACTTAAAATATCCATAACAGATGAGGACTGGATTATATTATTTTCAAATATCTTTAAAATGTCAAAATACCTGAACCACACTGAAATGATGTTTAAACTAATACACGGCCTATACCATACTCCAGATATATTTTTTATTCTATCGCCTGAGACTTCTAAATTTTGCTGGAGAAATTGCCGTTCCGAGGGCACACTTCTACATATTTTTTGGTCTTGTCCTCTAATCAGTTCTCTTTGGACAGATTTTTTTAAGTTAATTACTCAGGTCACTGCGGAGGGTCTACCACAACTTCTGGAAATTGCTCTTTTACATTATTTCCCTCTATCAGTACAAGCCTACAACAAATATGTTATTTTATGTATTTTTATAGCTACAGGAGCGTCCTTAGCACAATATTGGAAAATATCTAATCAACCTCTTTTATCCAAAATAAGGCCTAATGTCCAAAAAGTTTTGAAATGGAATTTGCTCTTCTGTCTGAAGGGGGGTACAGGCAGAGACTGACAAAACAACTCTGCATGCAAATGCCGGGTAAAAGTACTCCACTTCCACCTCATCCCCATTCATTAAATGGCGCCCGTGATCTGATTTTCTAATTTCTTATTAAATATCTCTCCTCATTCCCATTTAGTGGTATATTTAATCCCAAATATTTTTCTTGAGCTATTCTTTATCTTTGTGTACGTTCTTATTCTTTTTATTTTAACCTCCCTCTTCCTCCTCTCTCCCTCTGTGTTTCCCTCATCCTTTTTTCTTTTGTGTTATATATTGTATTGCAGATTGTGGAATCTTACTATTCATGTTTACTGTGTATGATCTGCAATTTTTTTTTTTTTTCTTTATAATAAAAAGTTACTATTTGAGTAAAAAAAAAGTTGTTTGTTAAAGTATCCTTTATTGTGCTATATGGAATTCTGTATGAGCTGGGGAAGGAGTAGGTGAAGGTAAATTGTCTTTAACTCATCAGTGCTGAGGACGCGTGGGACTCGTCCTGCACATATAGCTGAAAATTGGTAAGGATGAGTCCCACTTGTCCTTAATGCACATGAGGTGGTACTAGAAAAACAAGATATTTACAGATCCACCACCGGCATTTACTAGAGGCCAGGGAAGGAGGAGGACCATAAAGACATAATCGAAGTGGTGCACAAATATGTCAGTGAGCGCACCAGTACTCAACCACTGCACTACAAAAAAACATACAGAACAAGGGGGTGATGGGAGGACACAATCTCCCAAATCCTGGCACCTACACAATATAGGTGCCCGCGTATGCCCATCTTCAGTCTGTCCTTAACTGATGTGCACGTCAATTTCCTCTCTCATTGCCCTTCTTCGCCATAGGCTCACTATACCATTCAGAATCAAATGCAGACTAATCTCACCCACATACAAAGCTCTAAACCTGAACCTCACCGCTCCTCTCTATATTACCAGCCTCATTTGATTATATACTCAGTTATGTCACTCACTCTTAAGACTAAAACAATAAGACAAATATTGGTTCAACCCACAAAATGTCTATCTCCATTGAGCCTTATTAGCAAAGGACAAAACAGCCACGGTGCAGTATACAAAAGCCTGTTTGGCAGTGCTGTGTGTTTAAAACTGATGCTATGGGACATACTGTAACTATTATAGTATTATATCTTGCTATGCACTGATCACTGCAGCTGTGTAGGTGGGGACTGTGGGCCTGATTTAGAGATGGAAACGAATGCTGCCGCCGCTGCTGCTCCGTCTGTACGCAGTGGAATATGCAAATATCGCGGATACCTAGATTTGCCCACCAGCGACTTTGCAAATCACAGACGCGGCATTGGTCGCAGATCCGCGGGAACTGAGACGCCGGAACCATGTTTTTTGCGGATGGGGTTGCAGTTGCAGTCTCCGACATGCCCGGGAAAACAATACACCTGCATTTTTGCCAACACACCCCTGTTACATCATCCAAATGCTCCCTGACAGTCAGTCAATTAGAAAATAGTCACTGCGATCGCAGACAGTAATGTAACGTGATGTATGCACAGTGCGACCCAGACGCATGTACAGACCAGCAATAATCACTGCATAAAGCTCAGTATTGTGCCCATCTCTGAATCACTGCATAAACCTCAGTATTGTGCCCATCTCTGAATCACTGCATAAACCTCAGTATTGTGCCCATCTCTGTGACAGCGAGTTCAAACCTGGAAGCACATCAGTGTGAAGCAGCTGCACTCTTACTCACTGCCAGACTGTAGCTTCTGCGGAGCGAGAGAGCCACCTCGCTGCTATCCTCACAGAGACTCTTACAACACTGAGAGGTATGGCATCAATACAAAGAGAACGCATTGATGATAATAATTGGTAGCTGCTTCTGATTGGTCATTCTCTTTATCCCTCCTGCCAATACTACAACAATTCTTATTATTATGGATGCTGCTATCTTATCAAATTATTTATTTCATATTTGCAATTGTTCTGCAGCACTAAAGCAGATTGCTATTTATATTTTTAAAGAGGACAACAGATGTTTGTATTTAATTGAACCTAATTAGGATGCTTATTTTGTATTTGCATCTGTATTTAAGTTTATTTTACATGGTAAATGAGACTTTAGTACTTATTGATAGCACTATCCAGACACAGACTGTTATACATAGCACATATGCTTCCCTTGCTGAGCTGGGCGCATCTTCGGATGCATAATGCGCAAAATGTTTTTATTGAGGCGCATTCAAATACTGTGTTTTTGTCTTAAAATAGGTCCAACACTACAGGAGCCCAGTCTGCTATGTAAATTAGGGCCACAGTGTAGGTTAGGGGTACATTTATATGTTATGTGAATGTGTATGTGTATTCTCCCTGTGCTTGCGTGGGTTTCCTCCGGTTACTCCGGCTTCCTCCCACATTCCAAAAATTTACCGGTAGGTTATTTGACTCCCAACAAAAATTATCCCTAGTGTGTATGTGTGTGCGCATGTGATAGGGAATATAGATTGTAAGCTCCACTGGGGCAGGGACTGATGTGAATGGGCAAATCTTCTCTGTATAGCGCTGTGGAATATGTGTGCACTATATAAATAACTGGTAATAAATAAATAATAGTCTTGAGACATTAAGGTAAAAGCCACATTCCCCCCGTTTTCCTACCGGTAGGCATGCTGAAAGAGATTACTCTCACAGCAAGCTAATGACCACATGAATCGCTGTATCATCATCTTACATTTACAATGGAAACACGTACCCACACTGGACAGACTTTCATAGTGCTCATCTCTGCCTTCTGTTACATTGCTCAGGAAGTGGTTGCTGGACAATCTCATCGGCTTCCCAGTCACAACATCCTTGAAAATATAGATGTGTTATGTTTAATTATAGAAAGCTTATAAATGTGATTTTTTGTTTTCCTTATGTGTGCATCATTCCACAATCTAAGGCCCTGATTCAGACCCACTCGCGAGCGGCTGTCCGCTCGCAAGTGGGTCGATGTTCTGCACTGAGCATGCGCACGACGGAGGGAGCTCCGTCGTGCGCATGCGCCAGACGCGACGAGCGAAGGACTTTCCTTCGCTCGTTGTTTCTGATCAAAGGGGGCGTGCTGTCGATGTTGATTGACAGCACGCCCCCTTTGGTGGGCGTGCCGGGGGCGTGCCTCCCTGACGGGGGCGTTCCTATGGGAACGCCTCCCGTCAGAATCCGGCCCACTGACATCACTAGTGATGTCAGTGGGAGTGATTTTGGCTCTGATAGAGCCAAAATCACTCCGGGCCTTGCGGTTGAAAACCTCAACCGCAGGCTCCGGCTCGCAGTTTCGATGGGCGCGATGGTCAAGACCATCGTGGCCATCAAACTGCACGCTCGTATAGGCTGTGGGTGGTGACCCACAGCTATACGAGCGTCCAGGAGGACGCTCCATAGTTATGGAGGCCGGCCCTCATTCAGAGCGTGCGCTCTGCTCAGAGCGTACGGCTCTGAATGAGGGCCTAAGTCCCCTGTTCCACAGAGCATTGGAGCAAGTCCAGGAGTGTGAGGTAGGATCAGAAGCTCCTAGGCCCTGGACATATGGAATACATACGATTTATCGCTGGCCGCATGGCCGGCGGTTCTAATCCCGACAGCGGCATCCCGGCAAAGGAGGAAATCCTGATCGTTAAAGGTAAGTATTTACTAACCTAATTCTACCCCCTAATTTAAACCCTCCCGTAGGGGTGCCTAACCCTAACCTCCCCCCCAAGTGCCTAACCCTAATCCCCCCTTCCCCGCCGCCTAAACTCTAAGTCCCCCGGGGGTGCTTGACCCTAATCCCCCCTTCCCCTAGCCTAAACGTAACCTCCCGGGGGAGGGTGGGGTGCCTAACCTTAAGTCCCCCCCAGGAACCCTAAACCTAACCACCCCCCCCCCACGTGGATATCCGTGGCCGGCTTACCTTCCGATTGGTGGGTAAAATGACAGGCGTCGGGATTTCGACGCCTGTCGTTTAGCCCTTGCCGGGATTAGACAGTCGGGAAGCCGGCGGTCGGGATTCCGTTCATTGGCTTCCGGACATATACTGTATGTACATTTTGCACTTATTAAACTGGATATTGTATGTAATTCAATATTAGTAATTAACACTATAGATTATCTATAGCAGTGATTCCCAAACTTAGTTCTCAGGGACCTCTAATAGTGCATGGTTTCCAGATCTCCTAGTTGGTGCACAGCTGTATTCATTACTGGCGGACACATATTGAAATGTCAGGGGGGGTTGTATTTGGTAAACAGAACGATAGGGAAAACACAGACGAATAATACTGAAAACACAGGCACTGATGCAGTACATATGGAGCAGGGGGTCAGTAATAAACTTACAGATGAGTGGATGGAGCACAATACAGAGCATACGTATATATGTATTGTGGCAAAGAACATGACTCATTCCCTGGAACACAGAGTAGACAGGGGTAAAGATGTTGCTGTTCCCTGTTGGATACCTTTAAAACACAGCTGCACCATATGGCTCTCATTGCTATGTGTGTGTGTGGGTGGAGCATAAAGGATTGTGGGATTCAGGGGGAGGGGCTTCTGACACGTGATAGAGATGTGGTAATGTTAGCTCAGTGCTAGGGAGCCCTATATGCTGTTTGGGAGATGTGATGATATAAAAGCCATCTGACAAGTGCAACTGCTATCATGAGTGTATCTTTGTAAGGAGAATCTTACAGTATGTATATATGCACATACATATAAATAAATATCCCCACCAAACCCTATATATACACACACAAAACTCAAACAGGCGAAAAGTGACGTCAGTTTTGGGGAAATCAGCCTGACACCCCCCAAAAGATGCACTGACATTGGGGATCACTATAGTTACCCCTGAATAGCTCTGCTGAAGGTATTTTGGGTATTTAAATGATCTCAATAGCTGCTATTTAGCATCTTTGCATAAGAGGTGAAGAATAGCATTAAGCAATATTTTTTCATTAAAATAACTAGTCCCAGCAAATTTGTGGTGCATGAAAATGGGTGCTTACATATTTTAAAGTTGTTAAATTGAAGTTTTATAAAACATAAAAAATCCACCTTCCGCAAACACCTGCAATCCAAAAAAACACCTGGGGCATACTTGGGGATCCCCCTGGAGTCTATTTCGTTAGTTTTTAACTTTGTCCCCCAACTTTGTTTTTTTCCGTCCCCAAAACGAAAGTGTGTTGTAAAGTATTTATTTTTATTTTTTTCTTGACACAGGGTGCAGGGGGGTTTTCAGAAGGGTGCACCCCAAACCCCCAATTCTGTACTTTTTTTTGATCCCTATTCAGAGGCGAATCTTTTTCGCCTATTCCAATGCATTGACTTTCCGCACTGGCGAAAAGTCTTTGGAATTGAATACGGGGATACGTTTTTGCGAGAACTTTTCGCCGAAAACGGCTTATCGCGGCTAATTGAATATGGCCCTAAATCTGATAGGATCATTATAGCACATCACAGTGATTTTGGGGTCACATATCATCATAGCGTTTGTGCTCAGTATTAGAGTTGTATAACTTTAGTTCTTTATCTTAACTGGGAGAGATTTTTATTTTGGTAAAATAGTATTTTGTGTGTGTGTGCCCAGATTACATAGAAAATGTATACATGTCAATATTGCCATGATAAAGCTTACTGCTGGTGATGTACATACGTGTTACTGACCTTGTCTGTTACTAAAACATAATTTAGCCTCAAACTGACTTCATAACCATCTTCATGCATCGTTGCTGAAATAATCTGCAATAGAAAGATAAGAGAGCAATTGTAATTAGGCCTTAAATGTAATAAATTATCTGCTTGAAGTTTCTTAGAAGTAACGTGGTCTATTACCATTATTTATGGTTTGGTGCTTATAAAAAGGCACTGTGACAAAGGCTGTATTGCAGTACACCAATGGATTACAGTATTATTAATCTATTGGAAAATAAATTGGGCATTAAACAGTATACAAAGTACCAAATACACAACGTATACAGATCAAAGACAGTTCTCCCCACAATACACAACTCCCGTCACTCAGTCATGGCACCCTCGATATAAGCTACACTTCCACCAGGGATGTCAGTAGGAACCCAGCAGTGAACTATGGGCCTGATTCAGAACTGTACGCAATCCCGAGGGTTCGCTTAAAACTCCGATGTTTGATGAAATGCACAAGCGCAGGGTCTGTAATGTGCACGTGCAGATCTCCTTCTGTGAGCTCGCTTGCAGTGCCCGGATGTTGCGGCCTGATTTACAGGGGCGGCATCAGGCAAACAGGGGTCCCGTGTTGGCCCATTTTTTGGGCGTGTTGAAGCCAGTGGCTGCGTCCTTGTACGCAGCTTCACTGGCTCCAGCTGAGTGAAAGCACCAGCCATCCTGAGTAACCTGAAGCTTATTCAGATGACTGATGGTCACGCGGATGTTCCAATGCTGCATCTTTCGGATGCAGCAGTGGATCACAGAAGCTTACTTCTGTACGGTGGTGATGGCTGAAGGGACATATAGATGTAAACGGCTTAGTGCATAATGACAGCATTTGTGTCTATTTAATCCAAATTACAAGATTTATTTTTTTTCTAACAAAAACTGAATTGAGTCCAGTTTTTTAGGAATCAAATTGAATGCTTCAAACATTTGAAAAATATTTCAATTGTGATATAGGGGGAAATGGAATAGCCTGCAAGATGCAGCATCAGCATAAATCCTGTCTGATGTCATAAAGCATCAATAATTTAAAAGGCAAACCAGGTTGGTTTTGCCTTGTAAATTATTGCCGCTGTACGATATTTATGAACAATAACGTTCAACGATAAATCGTTAATTTTATATCTGTCAGTGTGTACACCCAATATCGTTTGTTTTGCACTACAGAAAGTTCAAGGGAAATCGTTCGGCGATATCATCAGTTGTGCAGATCGTACCATGTGTATGCAGCATTAGACATTAGGCAGCTGATGTCTGCATCTCGCAGGCTGTTACACTCTCCCCATAGAGTTACATTCGTCTCCACAGGTGTTCCCAACAGGGACCATGAAACATGTATGCATTTGTACATCTTTAGTGAACTTTATTTGTATAGTATATGCAAATGCCACTAGCTTCAATAGTGTCTATGAAATAGGAATATATATATATATATATATATATATATATACACACACACACACATACACACAGTCAGGTGCATAAATATTGGGACATTGACAGAATGTTCATATTTTGGCCTCTATTGACCACCACAATGGCTTTGAAAAGAAACAAACAAGATGTGCTGCAACTGCAGACTTTCAGATTTAATTTGAGGGTAATTACATCCAAATCAGGTGAACGGTGTAGGAATTACAACAGTTTCAATATGTGCCTCCCACTAGGGATTATAAATGCTAATCCTCAAGTACAGGTGATTTGATCTATTTTACTCGGTTGGTAAGTATTTCACATGTTCCAACAGAGAGAAATCGGGAACACTTGTTAAGTTGGTCAGACTGGAGTTGAGAACGAACCCCTGGGATAGAAGTATTAGAGGCAATGTAATAGGGCACAAGTTTGCAAAAACGGTTATATTTTTATAGGCAAAACCACTTTGGTTATAGCTATCAACAATTGTCATACATCCTGCGGCACAATCCCACAAAAATTTGCACTTCTGCAAACCCGAACCCTATTTTATTCTCCTGATACAGAATATAGACTCAGAAGTCACATTTGTTAGAATAAAGAACCACCAATTAAATATCCAAACCAGGTTCAAATTGACTGCGGTTAGTATCATTAGTTGTACACAAGTTTCATAGACACAGTAAAGTAAAGCCTACAGTTGTGCACAAAACAAGAATCATAAAACCACAATTAATATCTTCTCCAGAACCAATTAACATGTAAAAGTTCCTCTCTAGCAGTGTAATAATTAGTATTACAAAACACAGTTTCAAACCCAGCCTGTTGCTTATAGAATACTGCTTTGAGAAGGAGTCTCAGTCCAGTATAAAAAATTATATTATACAAAGGATGAAAAAGCATATAAGTCCTCATTTGGAGCTGGATTTGTACGTATCTTAGCCTTGCGGCCTCTTATGCCTGGATAGGTGAAAAAGGAATGGGTAATTGTAAATGGAAAACTGATGAGGCATACCCCCAATTATGTTTTTTAGGAGGCTTTTGTTTTGAAGGGTACCGGAGGTCTGGTGTAAAGATAAGTATCTAGTAACTTCTGATTGGCTGCTTGCATATTGACCCCTCCAGCTGGTGATACTTCATTCATTAGCGTTGCAGCTATATTATATCAAGTCATAAAGTCACATTACTTATTTGTCATTTCTGGAATACTGCAGGAAAAAAAAGATTCCCATTTTATTTATAAAGTGATAAACAATAGATGTGAGGATGTTCATATTTCATTCAATTTTATATGGAAAAATCAACACTTATTGGCAATATACTAATCTCTCTTATATAATCTCTAAAATACTAATCTCTCTTCTTGTGTAGATGACATTTTTTTTTACATTATATTGCGTATGAATATGGTAATGAGCAACATGCTATGAAGGGGAATGCAACGGCAAATTTATGGACTCCCATGAAACGGCATTTAAACGGTCAGACATGCATGCGTTTTTGTAACCACTCCCCTTTACCACCCCCAAACGCTGACTACCTGTCACTCGCTTTGCGAATGGTTCCTCTGTACGAGTTTAATCACAATGCAACCTCTGCACTTGTGCAGTGCGGCTTTCTCACAATAGAAAACAATTGCTCCATCTTCGAAAATAACGGCTTTGCGAAAGTCACTGAATCAGGCCCTATCTCCCTATGGCTTCAGATCAGAGTTATCCGTTTATGCATATACTGTGGTATGTTTGCCCCGATACCATTCAAGATTTTCCAAAACAAATATCTCCTTCCTCATTTTCTCCACTCTTCTTATATGTTGATTAAGGGATTTATTCTGTCGTAAATCAAATCCAATGTTTTGAGGGCTTTAGTGCCATCTGAGCGGTTTTGTACTTATAATCCTGATTGACAAGAACCATCGTCCCCCTCTATCATTCTGTATTTGTGAATCATCGTGATCTTTTGGAGCCTATTGAACTTACTTGGGAGGGGCCTCGTTGGACAGGGAGGAATGGTTGTATATCCACCATTGCTAAGTCTTCTATAAGTCTGGCTATTAAAGAAAATTCTTATGAGCTCTATACTCGATGGTACATGGTACCTACTAAATCCTTGTTATTTTCCCCCAGGCGTAAAATGTATGTTGGCGTCAATGTGAGCTCAGTACTTACTGTATATGCACATTTGGTGGGAGTGTTCGTCTCTTGCAGTGTTTTGGAGTTGGGTCATGTCCCTCATTGCTGGGGTCACCTCACTCCATTTTACACCTGACCCCCTCCTGCTGTTACAGTGGTTATTAATAGAGTCTGGTTTGTGGCATCCATGGACTATATTACCGGTCTCCTTCATGAATAAGTACGCTCCTTACACAAGGATCTAGGCGCAGTGTAATCTGTTCCATAATATGCCCATCCCCAAAACTTTTATGGTCTTTCTTTCCTTTTATTCTCATCCTATCTGCACTTCCTCCCCCATCCACTCGCTGGCTAGTTTTCCTCTCCTACCTTCCACTGTGCTACCCTTTCCTTAGCTTCCCCCTTAATCACTGAACATTTCTGTAGTCTTATGCTTGCCAGTTTGACCTCCCATTTTCTGTTTGCTGTTGAGTCTCTTTCCTTAGCTGTGATTCTTTCTCGCCTTAGGGGTTTTTGGTGTACTATGGTTTTAGATCAACTGTTATTACATTGTTGTTTTATTGTAATCTGCTACCAAATATAAAATCTATAAAAAACAATCAAACATGTTTTATAAGTGTAATGCATATAAGTCGGTACACTTTATGGCTAAGCTACATTGTATGATATGACAGGACCCTGATAACATTGATACACGTAGGTAGGTAAGTTGTCATACTTAGACACTATACCACACTAAGCTGCACTGTTATGTAATACGTCCTTACTTACTCTTCCCATCCGAGGTTTTCCGATTAAAGCCTTAAAATCGGAGTCATTCTGTGTGTAGCAACGCAGGTGAGCGCAAATATGATCCAGCTGCTGCCTCCAATAGCCTGCAAAAGTGTGGTCATATTATTAAATAATGATTACTTTAGCTGATAACAATCTATTTATATAAAGCAGAAACTACACTGTGCAACTAAAGGGCATATTCAATTAGCCACAAAAAGTCCCGTACTTTTCGCATGCCAGACTTTATGCCGACATAGCTGGTTTTGCATGCGAAAAAGTAACGCGCTCGTCCCCGCTTATCCCCGTATTCAATTCGAAAGCGGTGAAAATGGGACCTGGCGAATTCGGACCTGCCGAAAAGTGCTGTCAGATTTGGAAAAATCAGGCTGACACCCCCCAAAAGATGTACTGACATTGGGGATCACTATAGATACCCCCAAATAGGCCTGCTGAAGGTATTTGGGGTACTTAAATGCTCTCAATAGCTGCTAATTAGCGTCTTCGCAGAAGTGGTGAAGAATAGCATTTAGCAGTTTTTTTTGCAGAAAATAAGTAGCCCCAGCAAATTTGGGGTACACGAAAATGAGTGCTAGCATATTTTAAGTTGTTAAAGTGAAGTTTAAAATAAAACGTAAAAGATCCACCTGCAGCAAACACCTGCAATCTTAAAAACACCTGGGGCATACTTGGGGACCCCCCTGGAGTCTATTTAGCTAGTTTTTAAGTTTGTCCCCCAACTTTGTTTTTTTTGCCCCCAAAATGAAAGTACATTTTTTTGGGGTCTTAAGTTTTTTTTTTTTTTACTTTTATTGACACAGTTTACCTTTGGGGGCCTGTCCCAAGGGTGCAGGGTGGTTTCTGCAAGTTTGCACCCCAAAATCCCAATTCTGCCCTTTTTTTCAAGTGGTTTCCTAGGCGAATCTTTTGCGCCTATTCCAATGCATTGAGTTTCCGCACTGGCGAAAAGTCTGGAATTGAATATGGGGATAAGTTTTCGCCTGGCGAAATGAGGTCACCAGTGAAAACTTTTCGCCGAAAACGGCTTATCGCGACTAATTGAATATGCTCCTAAGGCCTCTATTGTCTGTTACAGAAAGACATTGGGCCAAATGTAATAGGGTGAGAGTTTAAAAAATGTGAGAGCTTAGCAGTAACCTCTCACACTATTACATTGGTCGAGTTTTATCTTCAAAATGTGAAAACATCTGAATGAAAGTTTAAATCGTGAGAGTTTTTGGAATGTTCTCGGACTCGGTTACATTGGCCGAGTATAAAATGTGTGAGAGTTTACTCTCACATTTTCTAAACTCTCACCCTATTACATTTGGCCCATTATCTCCTATAAACCAATATAATGTATACACCTGCCATTTCTAAACTATGTTCTGATGGTTCTGTAATGTTTTACCGGAAACCCCGCACTTGTCTCCTTTATTTAGCAGTAATCAGCCCAGGTTATAATACTGGTACACGCTACTCATCTAATTCTGCTTTTTTATTTATTACTTTTTAACACATTATCAAGTTGATGATGACAGATGGAGTATCTTACTTAGCTCCAGGTCACATAGATATGCTAGCCCTGTATCTTCATACGTCTGCATCTATATATTGTATTTGAGTAACACAAATTTTAAATACACTTAAACTGTAATGCTATAGCCTCTAAATGAGTCCCTAAATAGATAGCAAAAGCAAACTCCTGATTCCCATAGGACAGTAAATAACCACAGAGGCTAACAATCCATTTGTGGGGAAAAGAGCATGTTCTGTCTGGGACTTACTAAACCTGTAATAATATATGTATGCTTCACACATAATGAATGTCTCACCTCGGCCTGGACTGATTGCTGTAACAAGGGGTTTGCGATCACTCATTTTCTCCTTCTTTTCCTTCTCGGACAACAATTCCAGTTCCTTCTTCTCCATGAGTTTGCTGGATGGGTAAAATAACCCGACTGTCTGGGTCCCTTTGTCCATTTTCTCTGTATATAGTCTTGGGTCAGGCAATGAGACTGATAAAGGCTGCCAAGAAGCACGACCATCTACATCCTATAATAAGACGTTGGGGAACATGTAAGACCATTTTCCCTTTTTATCATCAATTAGGAATTGTTCACATACACTTTGCAATGGTAATTTCAGGGATTACACAATGCTTTTAAAGTTGTTTTATTATACTAGTTATTTCCCATGGTGAAATTGCTTCTGCCAACATTTTTTTATTTGAGATGTTCTAGTTGTATTGCTTTGCATAGGGGCACTGTTGAGGGAGTTGCCCACGTGGCTAGCAGCGTTATACAGACTGGTGGCAGCAGCGCCATCACCCACCACTGTCACTGTGTGCCCTGTGCACAGACTACTATGTAGCCTATCCTATTCTAAGTGAACACGGGCCCAAAGCACCTCCCCCTCCACCCCTTACCGGCCACGCGCATGGTGCCACACCTATCTCTTGCATTGATGATGTCAATATATTTTGTGTTTGTTATTGCTCAGCTTTAACTTGACGGATCAAGATGAAACAAAGGGCCTGATTCAGAGCCGGACGCAATTAGCGCTCGCTCGTCCAGAAAATAGGGGTGGCTATTCAAATCAACCGTTCACTCTTTGCGGTCTGTTCACGCCTCTAGGTCTGAACGAGCGAACAAAACTTGCGGTCGTTTTTTGAAAAAATACGCCCCCTGGCCGCTCACATCCTACGTCATGTCCGCTATTTATTAGATTAATCGAGTACATCGAACAGGGTATGAACTGCTCGCTATTCTTGGGGTTGGTTTTTGCTACCACAATTTTGCGAGCAGTTCTGGCTATAAAATAACCCAGTGACGTGGTCAATGACGCTGCTGTTTTAATTATGCACACCCATAAAACGCCCGTTTTGACCTTTAAGCACGCCTGCGTTCGGATCTCCACTCCCCGTTTTCTAGCACCTTCCCCCGTTACCACCCACATACGCCTACTCCTGTCACTCAAATTATCAGGCATTCGCTATTTTGCGAGCACATGAATTTCGACCACACTGACTGGTTCGCGCATGCGTATAACGATCCGTACGCATGCGCAGTTGGGCAAACATTGCGCGAACGAGCGGCCGCTTAAGAGCGGCTCTGAATCAGGCCCAAAGTGCAGGTTATTTCTGGAGTCTGTCTGTTTGTTTGGACTGATCTCAAGAACCACTGGACAGATTTTGATGCAATTTTCACTATTCTATAGAGCATTTGTCCAGAAATGTTTAAGTGTATAAAACATTAATGTATGACAAAAGGGAGCCAAGCAGTGACGATTTGAGTGAAGCAAGTCAATGAAAAAACGGGTGTCCCATCGCTTTCTTGGCTTATGCTGCCTAAACCGTTAAAGATATATCACAACAACAATGGACTTTGGCCCTAATTCAGAGCCGCTCGCTAGATGTGATCGCTCACATCCAGCGTATGCAAATTTTTCAATGTGACAACATGGGAAGCGATCGCTCGCCAAGGCATAAGCACACACTTTGGCTGTGCGAGCGATCGCTCTGTGTATGCTGACACCCATTAGCCTATGTTGAGATGCCCACTAGCGCATGTCATCTCCAGGAAGTGTATTAAAACACTGGTACATCGAGCACCATCGGTAGCGAACACAGCTCTTGTGGTTGCCTTACCCTGCCGCAAGCATTGCGAGGACTTCAGTGTAAAAATCAGGCATGTGACGTGCACTATGACGCTGCCTGTTAATTATGCACGCCTTAAAAACGGCGTTGAAACACACAGGTACGCCTGCGTTCGCACCTCCACACCCCCGTTATTAGTGGCCTGCCCCTGTTACCACCCACAAACGGCCTCTCCTGCCACTCATTTCACTGGGCTGTCTTTGCTGGGCGAGCGAGCGGGCTGCGATCGCATAGAGTAGTTCGCGCACGCACAGAACGAAGCATGCGCGTACGCAAACCATCGGTATGTTTGCGAGCGCACAGCGCTAGCGAGCGGGTCTGAATGAGGTCCTTTATTTTATACCATGTACAGACTGATAGCCCTGTTTACTGATACAAAATTTCAGTTTTTCCCTTTTTTTACCCCTCCTAATTAATTTATGTGAAAAACAATTATTTAATTTCAAACGAGTCCAATTCCCAGTAAGGGGTATATTTACTAGAGTGCAAGTTTTTAGAAGTGGAGATGTTGCCCATAGCAACAAATCAGATTGTAATTAACAGTTATCCAGCAACTTCTAGAAGATAATAGCTAGAATTTGATTGGTTGCTATAAGCAACATCTCCACTTCTAAAAAATCTTCACTTTAGTAAATAAACCCTAAGAGTCTGCTTTGGCATAACAGTAAATAAAGCACAGGGACAGACACTTAACGTGGCTGGAGCTGACCTAAGTGGAAACTGCTTTTCTCATGTACAACTATTACATCTTCTTGCTTTGACGTCAGAAGGAAAAACGACTAATGTTGTCTACAAGGCAATCTTATAAGATCTCAGTTAAAAGACACAAACACTGTAAATTCAAAATTTACCCCGTACGAAGCCAGGGTGGGTCGCTAGTTAGTGTATAAATTATATATATATATATACACACACAAACAAACACACACACACACACACACACATATATATTAGGGATGTGCAGGCTTGGATAGGTTCGAGTTTGCACGCCGTTCGGATTTTTCCCTCCAAAAAAACGGAACTCAGAAAGAGGCAAAACGTCATCTTGCATGGACAAACATCATCATTCCTGGACAAAGGGAAAAATCCGAACTCGGCGTGCAAACTCGAACCTATCCAAGCCTGCACATCCCTAATATATATAAATATATATATATATATATATATATATATATATATACACACTGCTCAAAAAAATACAGGGAACACTTAAACAACACAATGTAACTCCAAGTCATTCACACTTCTGTGAAATCAAACTGTCCACTTAGGAAGCAACATTGATTGACATGCGGTTGTGCAAATGGAATAGACAACAGGTGGAAATTATAGGCAATTAGCAAGACACCCCCAATAAAGGAGTGGTTCTGCAGGTGGTGACCACAGACCACTTCTCAGTTCCTATGCTTTTTGGCTGATGTTTTGGTCACTTTTGAATGCTGGCGGTGCTTTCACTCTAGTGGTAGCATGAGACGGAGTCTACAACCCACACAAGTGGCTCAGGTAGTGCAACTCATCCAGGATGGCACATCAATGGGAGCTGTGGCAAGAAGGTTTGCTGTGTCTGTCAGCGTAGTGTCCAGAGCATGGAGGTGCTACCAAGAGACAGACCAGTAAATCAGGAGACGTGGAGGAGGCCAACAACCCAGCAGCAGGACCGCTACCTCTGCCTTTGTGCAAGGAGGAACAGAAGGAGTACTGCCAGAGCCCTGCAAAATGACCTCCAGCAGGCCACAAATGTGCATGTGTCTGCTCAAACAATCAGAAACAGACTCCATGAGGGTGGTATGAGGGCCCGACGTCCCCAGGTGGGGGTTGTGCTTACAGCCCAACACTGTGCAGGACATTTGGCATTTGCCAGAGAACACCAAGATTGGCAAATTCGCCACTGGCGCCCTGTGCTCTTCACAAATGAAAGCAGGTTCACACTGAGCACATGTGACAGACGTGACAGAGTCTGGAGACGTCAAGGAGAACGTTCTGCCTGCAACATCCTCCAGCATGACAGGTTTGGCAGTGGGTCAGTAATGGTGTGGGGTGGCATTTCTTTGGGGGGCCGCACAGCCCTCTATGTGCTCAATAGAGGTAGCCTGACTGCCATTAGGTACCGAGATGAGATCCTCAGACCCCTTGTGAGACCATATGCTGGTGCGGTTGGCCCTGGGTTCCTCCTAATGCAAGGTTCCAGGTACACCCCGCAGGACACACAGAAATGGGCATATGGATGGTTGCTTGCACTGCACTTAGAGCAGGTCAGGTAACTCACAGAGGGACCAGGCTATAAAACATCATGTGGCTCGAGTGTGTGAGCAGTTCCTGCAAGACGAAGTCATTGATGCTATGGACTGGCCCGCCCGTTCCCCAGACCTGAATCCAATTGAGCACATCTGGGACGTCATGTCTCGCTCCATCCACCAACGCCACGTTGCACCACAGACTGTCCAGGAGTTGGCAGATGCTTTAGTCCAGGTCTGGGAGGAGATCCCTCAGGAGTCCATCCGCCACCTCATCAGGAGCATGCCCAGGCATTGTAGGGAGGTCATACAGGCACGTGGAGGCCACACACACTACTGAGCCTCAGTTTGACTTGTTTTAAGGACATTACATCAAAGTTGGAGCAGCCTGTAGTGTGTTTTTCCACTTTCATTTTGAGTGTGGCTCCAAAACCAGACCTCCATGGGTTAATAAATTTGATTTCCAATCATAATTTTTGTGTGATTTTGGTGTCAGCACATTCAACTATGTAAAGAACAAAGTATTTAATAAGAATATTTCATTCATTCAGATCTAGGATGTGTTATTTTAGGCTTCCCTTTATAATTATGAGCAGTGTGTATATATATATATATTATATATATATATATATATATATATAATATTTCTCCACAGGTCCCTTTTAAAAAACAAGGTGGCACTCCCAGTAGTGATAGTACAAAAACGTGTATTAAGTCAGTACAGTGACATCCATTTGATGATTATATGAATGTCACTGTAATGACTTAATACACGTTTTTGTACTATCACTGCTGGGAGTGCCGCCTTGTTTTTTAAAAGGGGACTGCAGATGTTTGGGAAGGCGCCCTGCGCTGAATACTTCATCCAGAGTGCCAGGCTTCCATGGAAGATATATATATATATATATATATATCAGTCAGAACATTAAAACCACCAATATTGTGTAGGCCCCCTCATGCCACCAAAACAGCTGTGGCCCATCGAGGCATGGACCTCTGAAGGTGTTCTATTAGCCACAGATCCTTTAAGTCCTGTATGTTACGAGGTGGGGCCTTCATGGCTTGGACTTGTTTTTCCAGCACATCCCAGATGCTGGATCGGATTTAGATTTGGGGAATTTGGAGGCCAGATCAACACCTGGAACTCTTTATCATGTTCCTCAAACCATTCCTGAACAATTGTTGCAGGATGTATTATCCTGCCGAAAGAGGCTCCTGCCATCAGGGAATAGAATTGCCATGTAGGGCTGTACTTGGTCTGCAACAATTCTTAGGTAGGTGGTACGTTTCAAATTAACATCCACATGAATTGCAGGACCCAAGTTTTCCCAGCAGAACATTCCCCAAAGCAGTACACTGCCTCTGCCAGCTTGCTTTCATCCCATAGTGCATCCTGGAGCCATCTCTTCCCCAGGTAAATGAACTGTCTGTCCACAGAATGTAAATGAAAATGTGGCTCATCAGACCAGACCGCCTTCTTCCATTCCTCCATGGTCCAGATCTAACACTCACATGCCGATTGTAGGCACTTTCGGTAGTGGACAGGTTTCAGCACGGGCACTCTAACTGGTCTATGATGTACTATGTGTTCTGGCACCATTCTATCATAGCCAGCTATAACTTTTTCAGAAATTAGGGCTACAGTGGCTCTTCTGTGGTTTCGGACCAGATGGGCTAGCCTTCGCTCCCCATGTGCAACAGTGAGGTTTGGGTGCCCATGACCCTGTTGCTGGTCCTTCCTAAGACCACTATTGGTAGGTACTAGCAACTGCATAATGGGAACACCCCACAAGACCTGCCATTTTGGAGATGCTCTAACCTAGTCTTCTAGCCATCACAATGTGGCCCTTGTCAAAGTCGTTCAGACCTCTATGCTTGCCAATTATTCCTGCTTCTAACACATCAACTTCAAGAACTGAGTGTACACTTGCTGCCTAATGTATCCCAACACTGGAAGGGTACCATTGTAACAAGATAATCAATGTTATTCACTTCACCTGTCAGTGGTTTTAATAAAAATGCCTTGCTTTTCAAATTTTGCAAACTGAGAAAGGTAACACATTTAAGAGCTATTATTTTATATGTCCGATGTAAAATAGGGAAAATTATATATATAATAAAGAACTACCACAAAATAAACAACACTTTTACTTTATGTTGTATTTAATGCATTAATTTGAAATGGCTGCCATGATGTACCTTCGCGATGTCATCAGTTCCTAATGGTTTACCAGAAGGCATTCTCATGACTATTGGTTCAGCTGAAAAATGGCTGCCATTTTTAAAAGATTGCCGGTTATTGTGAATGAGAAGATGAAAATGAGATACAGAAGCTTTCTTACCCCAGATAATGTCAGGCGGTCTGCAGTCCTTATCATCCTGCTTGCCTGGGAGTAGGGTCTTCCTGGAGGTTCCAGGTACACCCCGCAGGACACACAGAAATGGGCATATGGATGGTTGCTTGCACTGCACTTAGAGCAGGTCAGGTAACTCACAGAGGGACCAGGCTATAAAACATAATGTGCATTATTTGTCATTCACATTTACAGGTCAATGACTTTTAGCCAATATATAAAAGTTTAGACTTTTAATGACAAACGCGACCATTGCATCTACAGTAGTGTATTTACTGCAGTTGTCCATTAAATGTTTTTTTACTGTGATGACATTACCTTTGCCCCACACCAATCACAGAACCGAGCATCTGCCAGGTTCACTCGTCCACACTTGGAACAAGAATGCATTTTGCCCGTCTGGTTAGGTATCGGCGGTGCAGAATCTCCACTGTACATTGCCTGCCAGAAGAAAATATGCAGTAATAGTCTGCTTCCAGACATCTCAGTGTTTGGCTTCCCAGATATACTATACACAAGAACATAGAACAGGATGTACCGTCTGTGTCTCTGGCAGTTTGGCCTCACAGGTCACACAATGCTTTAGATTTATGGGATTTCCAGTTCCACAGAAACGACAGATTGTTTTATCCTTTAAATAAAAAATATACTGATATTAGTGACCTACAGTTATGTAATAGCAAAGACAATTGGTTCTTTCATGCGTAGTTTAGAGAGTGACAGTTATAAAAGATGGGGTTGTGTATGGCCTCAAAACAAATGCCATGCCGGAAAACGATCACAAAATAAAAAATCCTGTTGGCACCTGACAACTGCCAGCCTGTGTGTGCGGTCATCTGTTACTGCACTAACTCAAAACGAACCCATTTGTTCTACGCCAAGCACCTGGATCTGCCCAATTTGGCCACCAACATGCAGTCAGCATTACTTGAAGTTATATTTGTAAGGGATATGTGCAACTTACTTATAACCTATTTTGTAATCGAATATACAAACTATTGAAGTTTTGACTAGTCAAATGCAGTTAAAAGCACTGATTAATAAACCAAATCATGAACATTCAATTGTAGAGTTTGTGTCTATGTCTGTCATGAGTTTGAAAAATGGCAATTCATGGTCAGCATTGATAGGCTAAAAGGGGCCCATACAGGGGCGGATTGGCCGTAGACTTCAGCGGGAACTTTCCTGGTGGGCCGTGGGGGCTGCTAGCTGCAGATTTTGTACATTTATATATATAGTAAACATTTTTTGAGGCAAGCTGTAATACTATGTGGAATGCCCCAAAATGGGCATTACAGTAAATATAGATAATTTTAAGGGGTCAATCCAATTAGGTGCAAGTTTAGTCCTACGAGCTGTTTTTGCGCTAAACTCTCCCTGCGAATTTCAGTTGCAATCCAATTCCAAACCTATATTGCTTTTGCAGAGGAAATTCAAGTATTATTGTGCGCAACTGAGCCGCTGAAAAGGTAGGAAAAATCGGTATTTTAAGGTAAAAATGTCTGGACACAGAACCGGTCTAACCATTCACTTGGATGGGGTTTAAATAGCATAATTTGGCCAATAAAGACATGCCAGCTTTCAGGTGAATTTCTCTAAAAAGCTCAATCATGGTTTAAATGATGTGGGACAGGTATGAGGTGTACATGACGTGGGACAGGTATGTGGAGGTGTAAATGATGTGAGACAGGTATGTGGAGGTGCAAATGGCGTGGGACAGGTATGTGGAGGTGTAAATGACGTGGGACAGGAATGTGGAGGTGTAAATGATGTGTGGACAGGTAGGTGGAGGTGTAAATGATGTGGGACAGGTATGTGGAGGTGTAGATGATGTGGGACAGGTATGTAGAGGTGTAAAAGATGTGGGACAGGTATGTGGAGGTGTAAATGACGTGGGACAGGTATGTGGAGGTGTAAATGACGTGGGACAGGTATGTGGAGGTGTAAATGGCGTGGGACAGGTATGTGGAGGTGTAAATGACGTGGGACAGGAATGTGGAGGTGTAAATGATGTGTGGACAGGTAGGTGGAGGTGTAAATGATGTGGGACAGGTATGTGGAGGTGTAGATGATGTGGGACAGGTATGTGGAGGTGTAAATGATGTGGGACAGGTATGTGGAGGTGTAAATGACGTGGGACAGGTATGTGGAGGTGTAAATGACGTGGGACAGGTATGTGGAGGTGTAAATGACGTGGGACAGGTATGTGGAGGTGTAAATGACGTGGGACAGGTATGTAAAGGTGTAAATGATGTGGGACAGGTAAATAGAAGTGTAAATGACGTGGGACAGGTATGTGGAGGTGTAAATGACGTGGGACAGGTATGTGGAGGTTTAAATGATGTTGGACAGGTACATAGAAGTGTAAATGATGCGGGACAGGTATGTGGAGGTGTAAATGATGTGGGACAGGTATGTGGAGGTGTAAATGACGTGGGACAGGTATGTGGAGGTGTAAATGACGTGGGACAGGTATGTAAAGGTGTAAATGATGTGGGACAGGTATGTGGAGGTGTAAATGACGTGGGACAGGTATGTGGAGGTTTAAATGATGTTGGACAGGTACATAGAAGTGTAAATGATGCGGGACAGGTATGTGGAGGTTTAAATGATGTGACAGGTATGTGAAGATGTAGTATTGATGGGAGAGAGGTTTTTGAACTTGCAGATGAGAGGTAAAAGTGTTTATTCTGACTTTTTACACACTTGTTTAAAAACACTGAAAAATCACTATACAAGCAGTTTCCTGTACTCCAAAAACACTTGATTACTATAATGTTTCAATCATTATTAAAAAGTGCAATTTTAACAACCTCTAGTACTTAACTTACGGCCACTAACAGCCCTCTATAAGATCCTGCTATCTCGGTTGCAAATTTTTGGGTGTCCAGCATGGTTTCCCCACTTTTTCATGCTCTTCTCCCCGTTTGCTTTTTGTACAAAATTCTCACAACCTCACCGCAAATAGCACAAATTGGCATTTCTAATAGGATCTCACGTTTCTTGGGTGGATGCATAAGTGCGAAGTGCACGAGTTTCGGAATTTGCAAACTTGCATCTAATTGAATTGCACTGTAAAAGGGATTTTAAGTTCTGTTATGAAAATAAATAAATTAGAACTATTACACCCTAAATTACAAGGTGTGAAGCGACATTAAAATGGTCAGTGATCTGTATGCTATAGGTAATAATCTGAGTTAAACTTCCTACAATGCTTCATCCATGTTAAATGAGTCAGTAAGTAATAGGTCAGTACTAATTATCCTCACATAATGGTGTAGTGGTCCGATGGCAGAAATTGCTGCTTTAGTGTGTTTTAAGTCCAGACAAAGAATTATGGTAATGGAATTTGGAATGTAAAAGCTCACTTATCTCAGTCACTATCACTGCTAGATAATAATGCACATTAATTGAGGTACCAATATTAATATTGATGTGATCAATTATTTCAAAGTTCTTTAAAACAATATATAATTACCCATAGATGTAACAATAATCCCATAAATGTAACAATAATAATCAAATAAGGACAGGAAACCGGCCCCTTAGTTTTGCCGGATGCTTCTCCAATTAGTAATAATATATGTGGTTACTGTTATAAAGCAATATTTAAGTAATTAGGACAGCAACACAACTACCCCAAAAATAGTAATTAGGACTTATATTAATATTATCTTTTATTTATAAGATGCCACAAGGTGATATAGTCGCACTAGGGGATACAATTTACAACAGGATACACAAGTACAGACTAAAGCTGGGTACACACAATCATATAGTTCCCCTGTAAAGGACAATATTATTTAAACTATTTATTACACCCACTGCCCAGGGGTGCCGTGGATAGCTCCAGGCTATCATCCCAGGCCTGGGGTGCCACGGAGAGGGGGGACCACCGGCCTGGGCTGACTAGCGTGAAATGTTGAATGCTTTGGCTGGGGGACCCCGTGGAGCGGGTCCCACGGCTGTGGCATTACACTCCTGCTAGAAAGAGTCTGGTGCTGGTTGTGGCTAATACAGGGGAACCCTTTCCACAACCAGGACCAGCTCACTGAGCTGGTTGTTGAAAATACTAGGTACCCCTACGTCTTTTTCCCCCAGTATTTTCACAACCAGGACTAGCTCACACAGCCCAATGTTGGTTATGCTTTTAGGGGAAAACCCCACTTCATCTTTTGTTTTTATTTTAACAATTTAATAGCTTTTGCACACAGAAGCCTTCACGAATCTCACTGATCTGTGAAGGCTTCTCTTTAACTCGCACCTTGTAATAAAAGTCGCATTACAAGCAAGTTCACCTACATTACAAGGTGTAAGTTTACACGCAGTTTAATTAACATGCCAGTCAAACTCGAAACCTATTACATATGCGAGTTGTAGGACAAACTCGCACATTCAAAACTGTGCGAGACGGTGCAAGTTTGTACTCGCACCCTATTACATCCCGTCCAGTTTGTGCAGGTAGTGGCGTCACTGGAGTCGGTGACACCCAATGTGTGAGTGCCTGAAAAGGGGATGTGGTCTTGCGGGTGAAAATGCATAAAATCCTTGGATACATAAAAGGGGATAAAGATACATTATACAAATATGCTAAGAAAAAAAGCAGCTACAAATGGCTACTTAACCGGTAATTCTCCAATACCAGTGAATTCAATACAGCTGCATTTTCCAATGCATTTTTCCCCACAAATTATTATATCTTGTTTCACTAATGCATTCACAGGTCCATAGCGATAAGCACAACAGCACAAATACAGGCACATGACGTACAGAGGAACAAAAGGTTTTTTCACTGCTAACTTTTTTTTCCAGCTTATGTCAACTGCCATTATGGGGCTCATTCTGAATAGCACGGCTCTCTCTATTCATGGATATAAATGCAGAGTTCTGCATACAGCACGTGCAGAAGCGACTTCATGCATTTGTGCACAACTTCAGTTACTTTGCTCACGACCCAGAATCTGCCCCTATCTGTGATATTTCTCTAAAGAACGTTTAAGAAAGCTGCATGTGACTTTGAATGCCTGACTTATTTATTTTTGTGGCAAGGCCTATGCCAGGCTGCAGTGGCAGACTCCTACTTCTCTTGTAGTTCAGGAAGAGCCTCACAAACTGGCACAAGTGCTAATTATCAATAAAATGGAGCAGATATCAAAGTGACAATAATATCAAACGTGGGTTTATACAGGTCTTCAGTACACTGAAAAGACCATTTCTCCGTACACACTGACATTGGTTGTAGTAGGAAATGACACATGATCCTAGCTTAGCTCACCTTAAGGTGGATAGAGGCTTGTGGCTGCATCTGTGGTAACAGTGGTGCCTCACACACAATACAGGACGGAGTGTTCATAGGGACCATAGTCCTGCACTCCACGCACAACCCCATCTGCAAGGAAATAAGACATCAATGCCAGAATATAAATGGAGCAGAATACCATGTTAAGTTCTCCTAATTACTTATCTTCAACCAAATAAAAGGGATTTTCTGAAAGCTATTGGAGTGATTTCAAGATCATGCAATTTCCAATTTCAGGTATATAAACATAGGGACGCGTCCATGTATGTCTTTTGTCTGAGTCACGTCCAGGGCTTTATGCAAATGCAGCTACAAATCCCTTCCCTGACGTACATCCCTGCACATGGACCGACTATGGCGGGTGCAGATTGTCCGTCTGAGTATGGCCTGCTATGTGAGCGATTCTGCGTCTATGAACATAACCACTATCAGCAACACGCCAGCGACACTCCCTCAAACTATGTTTTAAGTTGTTCAAAGGACTTTAAAATTACATCAGAGTATAGCTGGCCAAGTATGACTGTTCCCTACCAGCTCCAGGTGGCTACACCCATCAAAGTCCCACGTTCTTTCAATTTGGTTGCTCCTCAAAGAGAAGTGCCAGGGTCAAATACAGAGTACTCTACTTGTTTTTAAATTGCATTACAAATTTGCACCACCTAATGAATCACAGGGAGGTTCAATACCGACTGCTGGACAGTACCCACCACCTTAAATGTGTTAATTATGATGCATAATACTGGTAGGTTTGGATCTTTCTTAAGCAGTATTTGTCTTTTACACACTGTATAAGCATTTTTTTTTACAGTCACAGGCAGCTACTGAATTCAGCCAATTCACTAGGAACCTGTGACATAACTGAGGCAGCCAATTTGTAGGATAAGATAATATTTATGAGAAAGAAGTCTATCCATTCACTATAAACCAGTGACATCAGTGACATAACTGAGGCAGCCATTTTGTGAGATGAGACAATATTTATGAGATGGCAGACTATGAATTCACTATGAACCTGTGACATAACTGAGGCAGCCATTTTGTGGGATGAGACAGTATTTATGAGATGGCAGACTGTGAATACACTATAAACCTGTGACATAACTGAGGCATGAGATAAGAGCATTTGACAAGCTCACAAAACACCTGCCTCTGCTGTATATAATCAACAGGTAATGATAATGGTCACATTTACAAGCTAAAGTTTAAAGAACATCACAATGGAACTCGAGACTGCTAGCCCAACATTTAATATTGTGCAATTCCTGCAAGGAAGGTTCTATATGAGATCTAAAACCACACATTGAGAAAACTATAGCCTTACACGCTTGTATAAATTGGCTTTAGTGCTGTACTTTCTTAAAACTAGAGTTAATGTATCCTAAGTATGAAAATAAGTATGTTGACCATTAGAAACAAAAGGAAGTTTAAATAAAATTATCACTTTGAAGCAATTATATAGGTGTCAATGTACTAATAATCGCGGACCAGCGTGATTATTATCTATCCATATCACCAGGGGATATTTCAATTTTTAATGAAAATATCCCAGCTATGTACAAAGGGGAACTCGTAGGGACAGCGGTTGCTGTGACCGCTGTCCATGCGAGTCATATCCCCGGCAATTTGTAGAAGTCTTTCACAGAAAACCAGAGCCGCTGGAGGCTGTGAGAGAGAGTTCATAAGAAGATGGTGTAAACTACCAGGGGCTAAACTCTGAAAACCTTTGCTTTTTGGAGTTTAGTACATAGGGGTCAGACCATTGATAATAATGGGGACTGCGATATGCAGTGCTAATAAGCATTTCAGTTAAATCTCCTGCTTTGTGCCATTAGTCCATAGGAATAATACATCAAATTATGCAGAAACTGCAGTTTCTGCATAATATATGTAAAAAACAGCTTGATACATAGGCCCATAAGTCGTTTTTGTTTTTTTTTATAAAATTTCGGAAATAAGATTGATGCCAAATCATATAAGATCTAATAAATCCATGGTAAAAGAGTAACTATCACATACACTTAACTATTTTGAAGACAAACAGTATTATTCAGCTATTCGAAAACATTTTCCTACAATGGCAGAAAGTTTCATGTAATTCACAATTGCAGGTAAGAATGTAACCATTTCAATAACAACCTGAGCGCCCTCTGGTGGTGGTAGGCGGCGTCCAGGCACAGGTGGTACAGGAGAGCCACATTCTTGGCAGAAGCGGGCAAATGGGTCAGATGGGCGAGAGGCTAAGCAGTGAGCACACCTAAAATGTAACGGTAACGTCAGGAGTGAGTTTACCTGCTACAAGTTAAACATCACATTCTCTCATGAGATGGAAAATTGTCATATAAAGAACATAGAGAATCTGGGAAAGGTTTCAGAATATATATTGAAAATTGACAGAGATAATGAGAGACAGCAACCCGGCATAGTAGTCTTTAATATGGAAATAATGATTAAATCTATATTTTGGTATTCTACTTCCACCTAAAATGCAGGCAACAAGGATAGCAGTACAGTATATGTAAAACATAAAACGACTCCTATTTACCTAGCTTTCATCCCATAAGCATAGGGGCAGGGAATTCTAAATTAATTACATATATTATACTGAAAATTCTTGTTATTATAATGTCATATAGTGATTTTACACTGAACTTGATTATATATCATATTTAATTTAGCCCTGATGATGTTGATGCAAATGTACTGACACATCTTTAGTATGCCCAAAGTGATGTGATCTGTACTAGCATAGCAGCTATACAGCCACAGTGTACCTGACTCTGATGTATATAGTTAAGCCGGGTACACACTGACAGATATATTGGCCGATCAATTGATCAGCTAATATATCTGCTGCCCGTCGGCCAGTGTGTACTCGCGATATGTCGGTGAACGTCATCACTCACCGACATATCGCATTGGCTGTGCTGCACAGCCGATGGACAGATATGTCTGCAGACCGCCCGCACACACACACACACACCGGCAGCTGCGGGGAGGGGGAAGGGACGAACCCCCTGGCCACCGGGACCCGCGGCCAGACTCAGATGATGGCCATTCAGTGTGTATGAACGACCATCATCTGCAGATATATCTGTATAGTGTGTACCCACCATTAGACAGTACTGTAAAGTATGGAATTCGGAGTCAGTGTGTTCACAATAGGTGTTTATTCTGTACTTATCAGTCTATTGTTTTCCACAGATAACCCCAGCAAAGCTGTTACAATAAGACCACCCTGTTGTTTGTTTTTATAGCGGATTTGTATCAGCCCTGCAGTGAGGACTTGCTGTACACAAATAGAGAAAATGTTTTCTTTGCCTTGGTGCTAGTGTCCCTTTAAGATTTGAGAAGATAGAAGTACTGGAATAAACGTGACCATGATTAAACGAGCTGATAAGCCTATATAAAGACACCAGGACAAGGGATAGAGACACCATTGTGTGCAGAACATCTGCAGATCTGAGTATTCAAATGAATAAACAAACAATACAAAAGCAATTATCATTGAGGTGTAATGTAGAGACAGACTATTCACTTGTACATTAAGCTGGGTGATATATTGGCCGTTTCATTGGCTCGATATATCGCGAGCACAACGGCGGGTGTGTACTCCCGATATGTCTGTGAACGACGTCTTTCACAGACATATTGCATCTGCTCTGCAGCACAGTAGATGGTTGATATATATGCAGATATATTGGCGCATCCGGCTGTGTGTACGGGCGGTCAGCCACCCACCCGTACACTTGCTGCAGGGACTGCGGGTGACTTCAAATAGCCCGTCCAGTTGTGATGTCAGGGTACACACATCAAGCTGCTGATCAGTAAGTCTGTATAGCTTGCCTGACCGGCCGCTGTGTCGGCAGAGCCGCCTATCGGCAGATCCGTCAGCACAGCGTGTAACCAGCTTTAGTTGTCCAATAAGACAAACGTGTATATTTTTGCAGAATATACACATTTGTGTACAACCCCACAAAACCTATGCATACATCCATATGCAGATTTTTCTGTATCTTATCCTTAAGCCTGGAGAGGCAGTATGAGGGAAGGGGCATAGATGGGCTCAGCATAGTAAGGGCATTTTCATTACAGCGACTCAGTTAGACATGGACACGACGTAGATATGTCTACGAGGAGTAGTTCATAGCTTACACTTCATCTACATAACATCAATTCATTAACTTGGCAACTTCCTTATCATTTCCATATGGAATGCTGCAGAAAAGACTATTCCCACTTAATCTTTAAAGGGATAGTGTCCTATTTTGTAATATGGTAATTGTGAGTTTTGCTTTTATTAATTAAACATTATTCTATCTGTACACTACATAATAATGTATTAAAACATGTTTTCATTATATTGCATATAAATAGGGAATTCCCTTTCTGCACTGAGTATGCTTCCATCAGGCATACATACACATTGGTACACTTCGGTAAAGCTGGGTACACATTGGGCGACATATCGTCCGTTCAATTGAACGCCCGAACAGCGTTCACAGACATTTTGCATCTGCAGCCGATATAAACTGTATCTGCAGATATATTGGTGCATCTGCTGGTGTGTACAGGCAGTCAGCCGACCGCCCGTGCACTTGCTGCAGGAACCGCCAGTGACTGACAGCTCAACTGGGTGGGCAAATTCAAATGCCCGCCTAGTCATGATGTCAGGGAGCACATATCCAGTGGCCGATCGGTAAGTCTGTATAGCTTTTCTGATCGCCCGCCGTGTCAGCGGATCTACCGGTTGACGGATCTATTGGCACAGTGTGTACCCAGCTTAAGAAACACTCTTCTGGAGTTGTTCAAGTCGCAAAACAGCACATATGCATCCACCTCTAAATGAGCCCTTTGTGTCTTGTCGGAGTGGCCTAATTACCCAGACTGAATGATATAAATATACACACATTGCTGTGCTGTCTGCACTTACTTCAGGAAATCAGTTTCCCTCTGGATTCTCATGCTCTGTGTACTTGTCAGACTCTTCCTAACAATTGGGTCTGCTGGATCATTCAGCTACAATAAAGAGTAAATTATACAGATAGAAATTATTTTACACTAAATTGCTTAGAGCAAACAAATGTATCATAAAAAAACAGTTTTGTTCAATTAGAGAGGAAGCTCATAGTAAGTGTCACTATCACTTAATCAGGGCCATGCATTGAAGCGGTTTATGTGATACTACTGAAACACTGTTTGATGAGTCACTGTGACATGTCCAGAATTCACTGCACAGTCCCAGTCTGCACTAACCTGAGATCTCTGGGTCTGAGGCACAGACACTGGTTCCTCTCCATGGATGGGCTTCCCTAGGCGACTATTCATAAATCTTGGTCCCGTCACTGACCTGTGGCTGGTTCTCCCATCAGTTTCATGACCTGAAAGGGAAATGCACTAGTACAAATAGATATATAAGAAACACAATGTACAATGACGTAAGAGACTGCTGTACTGATATTAGAAATTATGGTTCATTAGTATGATTCAATAGTATTCCCACAAGACAACAGTAGTTACAGACCTGACATCTCTATTTCTGTCAACAACACGACAATAAACCCTACCCCTCAAACCCGCTGCCTCGGTGTCTTCCTTGACTCAGAACTGTCCCTTGCTCCTCACATCCAGTCTGTATCCAAATCATTTTACACATATACAGAATATGTCCATATTTCATACAAGACACTGCAGAAACTTTAATTCATGCACTCATTATCTCCCGCATCAATTATTGTAATAGACTCCTTACTGGTCTTCCCTAAACAGACTTTCACCCCTATAATCCATATTGAATGCAGCGTATAGACTCTTCCTCGCAATACGTCCTTTTGCTGCTGCTCTGCTCGGTCAATCCTTACACTGGTTGCCTGAATTTTACGGAATCTAATATAAAATACTTCTACTTACATACTGTATAAGGCTATCAACAAGACTACACCAATATACATTTCTAAGAATATCTCTCAACTGCTTCCTCTGCTCTGTGCAAGAAATAGATCTCTTATCCACACGCATTTCCTACTCCCATTTACAGGACATTTGTTGGGCTGCACCAACCCTGTAGAATGCCCTCTCTCGCACAGATTTCTTCTAGCCTCCAAACCTTCAAGCATTCCCTGAAAACTCACCTCTTCAGACAAGCTTACAAAATTCCTGAGCTGCCCACATAACCTATTCTACTCAATTACCTACCCACTGCACAGTCCACATATAACTCTACATATGTTCTCTTTCTACACTAACACAACCCACTGAACCCAGGCCAACTTTGCTGTGTGACTGGATCATGTAGCCTACCAAGAACCTTTGCAATCTAGCTGGACCATTTTGCAATCCACACTGTGGCAAGATCAGGGTAAGGGTACCATCTCCTGGGATAAATGGTTGCACTTGTCATGCATAAGCCAACTATGAAAATGCCTGTTCTTATGGTCTATCTTTGGATAAAGATCCTTTTTGTTGGAGACAGCAAGTTGCAAATAGCTGGTGATCACATAAGTGGGTCTTAAATGTTCTTTCTGGAAAGGGAGCGGTAGAGACAGAAGTGGGGCAGGGGCAGGAATTTTTACCACACATATTTAAGTGAAGTAAATACAATAAACAGTGATGGTGCTGCAAATGTGCTATTTCAGTGCTATTGTGGCCAGACATAGCCTTTCTGTATAAATAATATGTACATAAATGTATTTATTTATACATTCATTATATAAAATTATGATGGGACAGCATACCTCCCAACATGACCCATTCCAGGAGGGACAAAATGCTCTGTTCTTGGACTTCCCTCTTGATTGCCGTCACCTGTGTTGAAACACCTTACTTATAATTAACGACTTCAACACAGGTGACTGCAATCATAAAATAAGAGGGAAGTCCAGGACCCGAGCATTTTGTCCCTCCTGGAATGGGTCATGTTTGGAGGTATGGGACAGGGTTTAGCATTAGTGTCTCACAGCACTGGGGTCATGGGTTCCACTCTCACCAAGACCCTGACCCTGATCTGTTTGGCATTTGTATGTTCTCCAGTTGTTTGCATGTATTATGATTGAAACTATGTAAATGAATGATAATAATAATTTAAAAATTTAATTGTTAGTGTGTCTTTAAGTTTGCTAACAAGGATCAAAGTTTATTTGAGTGATCCAATCTAAATGATGTTAAATAACCCAGTGCAAACAGCACCAAAAGCAGTGTCACCCAGTGAGTCTACCCACCTTGTCATCGCCACCTCTGCACTCCTTGCACGCGCCTTTGGCGCACGCAAAAGAGGGCGTGGCCTCATGCCCACAAAGCCATGTCCGCTGTAGAATAATGTTTTGGGGACAGCCCCAGCCTCTCTGGGCACAGTGTGGATGATGTGCGCATGCGCGCTTCATCCATCACCACTGCTTGGTGACACCAAAATAGCAGAACTCCCTCAGATAGTGTTACCCGGTGTGGCCTGTGCCCTCCTAGTGAAGCCACTGCTAATAGCTATCAATCAAGTTTTTAGTTTTTTTTTCTGTTTGTTATCTCGTCTTTATCTTTTTTCTTTTTTTTTGTGTATTTGTGGTTTGTATTTACAAATATATATTTATATATTCTAAATATTTGGAAAAATATTGTATTTAAGTGTTGTAGTGGAAATGTTTGTTGAATATTAAATAAAAATGTGAATTACAAAAAAATAAAAAACAGACAAGTGCCATTTTTTCACTGCCGCAATCGTGAAAACACATGGATCCAGGAACTTATCCCGGATCCTATGTGTTTTCGGACAAAAAAAAAGGGAATTTTTAGTGCGGTAAAATCAGAGAGTAATTGAAATGCGGTAAAGTCCCGTTTTTGACGCACTTAATATTATCGTGGGCAGTTGAATTCCCCCCTTTATATTTTCAAAAAACACCATTAGTCTTTTTGCTCCTTCTAACATGTCAAATAAAACGTGACTAAACAAAAAAGGTGTTTTTATTGAAATTTCAAGAAACTGCAACATAGTTGATCACCAGACAAAAGCTGCTAAAGAATCCACATACTTTGAAAGAGGGGACTCACCTCTTTAAAATGTGGGTGCCCACACATGTATAGGTGCAATTATGGGCTCAAGAGGACATGTAGTGCCCTCCTGCTCATATATGGAAAAATTTATGTTTTCAGTAGTTTTGGGTAACATTGTATGGTGATCATAGATGAGTAGAAAAAAAGGGGGGGGTCAGCCCCCTATTGTTCCTCAGCACACTGAATTGTACCTGCAACAATACATGAAGACTATATGGTTATAGAAATTCAGAGATATTAGTTGCATGCATTTGCAAATACATGGGAGGCTGCTAGGCCACGTCATGGCTTCTCTGTTACTAGAAGTCCCTAACACTAAGGGGTTCACGTCGGGCACATGGCACCCCAAAAAACGTCCAGCCCAGGACCCCCCTGGGCATTACACAAAAAAAGGAAGAAGGGTGACAGTGAAGTCTAAAGTATAGATGTGTAAGACTAATTAATAAGTGTTGAAAAAGGGTTAAAATATATGTGAAAAAATGACATAAATAAAAAACAAACATAAAAGGAGATATGAAAAGTTACTTTGTGTATTAAGTGATGATGCCCCGAAGAGGCCCAGCCAGAGTAGCCCCGGGGGCCCTACGCCCAAACTCTCACCCCCAATGTAATATATTTACCAATTAAGGCCTCTATACTTTACACTTCACTGTCACCCTTCTTCCCTATTTTCGTGTGATGCCCTGGAGGGGCGGGGGGGGGAAGAGTCCTGGGCTGGATGTTTTTTGGGGTGCCCTGCACCCGGACGTGAACCCCTTAGTGTTAGGGACTGCTAGTAACAGAGAAGCTGTGACGTGGCCTAACAGCTTCCCATGGATTTGCAAATGCATGCAACTAATATCTCAGAATTTCTATCACCATATAGTCTTCATGTATTGTTGCAGGTACAATTCAGTGTGCTGAGGAATAATAGGGGGCTAACCCCCCCCTTTTTTATTTTCTACTTGGTATGACCCCTCCCTTTCATGCACCTGAAGAGTACTACCAGATTGATTTGAGCAGCTGCCATTTTTTGTTTGATCTTAGATGAGTGTCAGACAATGAGCAAGATGCATCAAGCATTGCACTTTGCATACGATGCACCCTGCCACTGATCACAAGCATGGTAACATTTTGTAATGCAGTTTGCTTGAACAATTGCGAGTAACAACTGAAAGGACAGCTCTCCTGATGAGATAAGATTATGAGAGCTGTCCTTTGTGATATAAGGACTTCCAGGTTTATTATGGGGGGGGACGGACTCTGTAAACTGCATGCATCCCGCCTAATATGTTTCAAGGGACTCTACTATTTGAAGACAGGGAATTCCCCCTCTTTCAAATGTGGGTGCCAGGTTTGGGGACTGATCACTAGGCAATAACTTCTGTGGGTGCTCCCATTTTTCTAGCTGCAATTCAATGGGAGATATAGTCCTTGTCCCACCATTTTCAACTTTTTTCTTTTCCCAACAAAAAAAGTGACGTTCACACGCAACTACACTCCGTTGGCACTTCCGGGTTCACTCCTCGGTCAGTGCGGTCATGCCTTGTAAATTATTGCTGCTTTAAATCTAGTGACTAATTCACTGAATACATGCGAGTGCCAGCAACTCATAACCTATTACATTTACCCTATGATTGGTGTGGTCTCTAAAGATTGCAGCATATTTGTAATTTTCCACCAGGTTATTAAACAAATGTACATATAGAATGAAAAGTGTACAATTAGTTACTATACTCTGGGTTAAATGAGCTACTATAGTGTTATTACTATAAATCTTTACCTTTATAGCTTTGTGTAGAATCATCCCAAGCAAAACTTCTCTGTAAAATGCTATCTTTCTTCTTCATCTTGGCAGGAGATGAGACATTGTCAGTGTCCTAAAGGTACAGATATTTACAGCTATTTATTATGTCCTGCAAACTTACATACTGACCTGCCCGTACTGAGGGCCTGAATCAGAGCCGGACGCTCTGAATCAGGGCGGTTTTTTTTTCTTTGTTGTGCGGCCTCCTGGCCACTCGCATAGCTGTGCGTGACCACCCACAGCTATTGCTAGCGGCAAGGTGATGGTCGCGATGGTCTCAAAGATCGCGACCATCGGGGCTTGCGACGTGACCATTGCGGTAGGGTCTCGTTCCCACAAGCCCCAGTGAGCTTCTGGCTCTTAATAGAGCCGGAAGCTCATCACTGACATCACTCGTGATGTCAGTGGGGCCGCCCCCAAACGGCAGGCGTTCCGTCTGGAACGCCTCCGTTTGGCCAGCCACCCCCCCTGCCCAACTCCAAAACGGAGTTTGGTGCGAGACCTGGAGCGACCGTCGCTAGCCTGGTCTCGCGCATGCGCACATAGGAGCCGGCTCTGGTGTGCGCATGCGCAGTGGCCAAACATCGACCCGCTCGCAAGCGCATAGCGCTTGCGAGCGGGTCTGTATCAGGCCCTGAGAGTGCTGTTGTTCAGAGTTACCCAGAGAACTTTCCTGCACTGACATTACATCATTTTAGTAAGATCTTCCACACCAAGTGAAATATACATTTGGCCAATACTCTAAAACTCCATTCATATGCACCATGCACCATGCATATCCTGATTTTACATCATCACAGGAAACAGCTATCACACATTACAATATACAGTATAAGCTATAATTAAAACTGACCAATAAAAATAAATCTAACTAAATAAACTGTCACCAAACTTATTAATTAATTCCAGGAAAAACAATGGTTCAAACAGTAAATAACTCTTAAACAATATATTTTTGCAAAGACTATGAATGCCCTTATGCACTTCAATTTGGCTGATTAATACCTGGCTGATTGGCAGCAAGTCACCATATGTATGGGTAAATAACGCTGATCCTAATCTACTATGGAAGGGAGACATGGGATGTTGAATGGTAAATGCAGCTTTTGACCGTGTATGTTGCAGCACGATAATGTTCTTTTTCACCCAGGTATTCAACCTGAGCATCGTGCATACAGTTCTTTCAGTTCTTGTCATACATGTCTATGTACATTCAAATCTGACAGAAATTACGCCTCCTGATGGGTTGGTCAGTGTTTAGCCTGTTTAAGACAGTATTACGCCTAAATCTAAATACTAGAAGTTGGATGTATGAACTTTGCTTTGTATATAGGGGCACCACAATCTTTCAGTAGGACAGTAGGTCTAACGCTCAGAGGGGTAGATGTATGAAGCAGTGAAAAGAGTGGAAAATGATTATTAATTACTGGTAATTCTCAGGCTAGACTGGTTCTAGACCTGTAGAGGCGCGATGATATGTTCCTGCAATACATCGATACTTAAAAAATGTCTATTTGCTATAGACTCTTCTACTTATGCGACACTGTGATTTGGTAGTGTCAGATATACAGCAATTCTGTTTATCTCAGTGTGCAGTATATCTCAGCTGTTCACTGGCCAAATATTCTCTGTAAAGCGCTGCAAAACAAATGTGCGCTATATAAAAAACTGGTAATAAATAATAATAAAATAAGTGTCCCATTGGAGGACTTACCCATGGCAACCAATCAGCTTTGATGTTGCATTTATCAAATACATTCTATAAAATGATAGGTAGAAGCTAATTGGTTGCCATAGGTAACTTCTCCACTGGCACACTTCCCCACTCTTGTCACTGCTTCATACATCTACCCCAGAATGTGGTTTTCCTCTATTCCCATCCTCACATTATGACACTGCCCCTGTCACATCCAACCCTGCTTTCCCTTATTGTATCCCATAAATGGATAAGTCACCTTCCTACAAGATTAGCAGATGCATCTCTGGAAATGCCCAGTGCTGCTATATGAACATTCCAATGATATTATTTTCTACAGGTTGTCGTCCAGACTGTGAACATCTGAATGAGCAGGAGATCATTATTTAACCGATAACAAAAAATATGCTCTGACCCTCATCAAACACACTTTGATAAGCAGAACAAAGCTACAATGCCTCAACCTGATAGCATATGTTACCTGTTTGGTGAGTTCTTTCAGGAAGTTCTCACCATTGTCTTCATCTGATGAGTCTTTATCTGGAGGAACGTATTGTACAATAAACACCTTGGTCACTGTCCCACTTTCTCTGCCATCTCTATAAAGGGAATATGCATGATGACATCAATACCCAAAACAACAGTGAACAATTTAAACTAAAATATGATTTAATTACTTTTAAATGACAGTATATATTTTTCCTTAAAGTCAGTATAAGTGGACATGACCCCGGTATGCCCAAGAGTAACAGCCTGGAAGTTCCAGGAACCAGTGTGTTTCTGACGATTTAGCCTATAAATTTAAATCAGCAATAATTTAAACTGCAAAACCAGGTTGGTTATGTCTTTTAAATTATTGCTGCTTTAAATCTTTGGGCTAAAATCGCAGAACTGTGCCGGTTCTTGCAACTCGCAGGCTACTCCATATGGGCTTATTGCAATGCAAGAATTGACACTCATGGGTGCAAATGTACCATTTATAGCAGGGGTGGCCAAAACGTTGATCGCGATTGACCGGTCGATTGCGTGGACATTCGCGGAGCAGCCAGCAGCAGCCAATAAGAGTCAGGCAGTTTCTTAGTGGCTGCTGCACCCAGAGCCAGCGCAATTTGCTTAGCCGGCCCTGTGCCACAGGAAGGTGCCGGGCTGGAGAGACGCTGCCGCTGCCTTCTCCATTTGCCATCCACCCGCTGAGATTTTGTTACCAGTGAGCACCAAGCAGCTCCTTCTCTGCAGCGGCAGCTGGAGCTCACTCCTGTCTCCGCCATCCGGCTCCTGCAGTGGGTGGAGGGACAGACGTCTCTCTCATAGTGCCAAGCGGGAGGAGCAGTAGAAGCGGGGCTTCATGTAAGTATAGTGTTGTGTGTGTGTCTGTATGTGTAAGGGGCACTGTATAAAGGGCAGCACTACTGGGGGCACTGCAAAATGGGCACTACAGGTACTGCATAAGGGGTACTACTACTGGGGGCACTGCATAAGGGGCACTACTACTGGTGGCATTGTATAAAGAGCACTACTACTGAGGGTATTGCATAAGGGGCACTACTACTGTGGACATTGCATAAGGGGAACTACTACAGTGGACATTGTATAAGGGGAACTACTTCTGTGGGCATTATGTGTAAAGGGGCACTACTGTGGGCATTGTGTATAAGGGACACTACTGTGTGTCTTAACATGAATAAGGGACACTACTATGTGGTGTAATGTGTATCAGGGGCACTATGTGTGATGTAGTGTGAATGAGATTGCACTACTGTGTGGCGAAATTTGAATTAGGGGTACTATGTGTGATTTCGGCAGGACAGACCCCACGCCCCTTGCTGAGAGATCACGCCCCCTACTGCATGCCACGCCCCCTTTTTCAGGCTCGGTAGATCACAAAAGGTTGTAGATCACAGAGTCCAAAAGTTCGCCCACCCCTGATCTATAGGATAAATGATAAATTAGAGACCTTAACAAGGCAATTATCCAAATGGTAAATATTTATTAGATCAAATGACGTATTTTTCTCCTGACACTTCAATAACAGAAGTGAATTGTACACGTTTCGCAAAATAACCGTTTGCCTCATCAGAAAAAACGTGCTGTAGTTAATTAGTGTGCAGTAATGTATAATAGTGTACCTGCACACCTCCAGATCAGCATAGCGTGCTCTTATACAGCCATAGCCAAAAGTTTTGAGAATGACACGAGTTTTGGTTTTCACAAAGTTTGCTGCTTCAGTGTTTTTAGACCTGAACCCTACCATCAACCAAAAAACAACTGGAAATGTGACTCATCGGACCACACCACATGTTGCCAGTCCTCCAGGGTTCAATTAGCTTTGTCACAAGCTCAGGTGAGGCACTTTGTCCAATGTCGCAGTGTTAACAGGGGCACTTTGGTGGGTTTTCTGCTCCCATATCCCATGGAAGCTAAAGAACCCTGCTGGGTATGCGTCTGGCACCTCCTGCATTGAATGTGGATGTGATTTGAGCCAATGTCGCCTGTCTGTTACTGCAGCCAATTCTGGCCAGGCGCAGCTAGTCACGATCACTAACAACCCGTGGCCAGCCACTACCTTCCATGAGGTATTCACGGTATACATGTGACACCATAGACTGAGAAATGTTGAATGTCCGCACAACTTCGGAAATGGAATGTCCCATCCAACAGGCACCCACCGTCTGTCCCGTTCCAACTCTGATAATTCATGACGCCTTACCATGAGCAGCCTAGCCGGTGTTCAAACTGACTCACAAGATGTCATATTACAACTGATGCAGGTCTGGGCATTTCCAACAGTCAATATGGAGCATAAACACAAACATTGGAACATACGATGGAGGCAGAATTACATAGACTGTATTGGGGAACAAGTATGTGGCACCTCTAAGGCAGGAGACCATTATGATTCACTAATAATAAAGCAGCTATTTGTGAATATTATATTTGTATAGCTTCTGCTAGTATGGTACAGTTGGAATGAGGAGAGACAGTTAAAGACATAGCAGAGATCCCAAAAAGGAGCTTGTTACCTATGGGTGGTCGATTCATCAGAGAGCCCAGAGAATGGGTACAATGCTAGTTCTGTGTGGATTGGGGTCTGGCAATTAAACCATGGTAGAGTGTTGAGCTTTGGGAATTGTTAGGGAGCAGAATAACGTTTCCCTGTAATGTGATGCTATTACCAGTGTACAGCAGCAGTAAACTAATCTGCTCATGGAAGTCAAATTACTGTTTTGTAGTATTCAATAGGTTATTTCTGGCAAAACTTCTACTTCAAATAAGTGGTAGTAAGCAGCAAAATGATTTTAATTACACATAATCATTTTCAAGTGAAGTTTCCCTTTAAGTGTCTTCCGGAAATAAGACCAGATCCATAGAGGTGATGATTTCCATATGGCAATACATTTAATTTACAAATTGTGGTCGTGTGGAAGGTTTTGTACTTGCTTATTAGTTGCAATTTATTAATTATATGATAATGACTTAACTTACCTACTAACAGCCAGAGCCTTAACAGTTATTTTACCATCAGGCAATGTAAATGGACCACGATACTTCAATGTGGTGTTTTCTGTTTGACCCGGTTTCTTAAATAGCTCTGGTTTACTTCCATCGAGTGTATAGTGTATGGTCACATTTGGTGAGTCTGGAAATGTAGAGAGCACAGTAACAGGCTTAATAGAAAGAGCAACATCTCTGACAGGTCACACAACATGTCTGCCGCCAATCTGCTCCATCTAATGATAAAGGAAGGACAAACTATACTACTGGGATGCTTAGATACATATACGTGTTTTCTTATTGTTAATTCTCATTCACTGAACTTCTGTCATTAACAATGGCGTACTGCGAACGCCTTGCTATCAGACACAGTGCCGGATTAAAGTCTGCAGAGCAGGACATGAGTGAAGTGTACAGATAACTGTCCAAGGAGTCAGCGCTTTCCCCTGGCAGTCTGACTCTCCTTCCGTCAAACTTGCAGACTGCAGTATGCTCACTGCCACGCTGACTCATTCCGCACATCACATATCTCTTCTCCTGTGTGAGCTGGAAGAAGAGTGCCCAGGAGAGAGCTTAGTGAATTCTCCCTTTAAAGTTACATCTAGTGAGATATCATTAGCGCTGTTCAATTTATGGTAATTTGTTCTAAACTTATATTAGAGGACCACACATAAAATTAGTGCCTGATTTATTGTGTTTTAGCAGAACAGGAAACCAGAGTGACTAGTTGCAGTACACCATGGTTCTAAGAAGAAATTCTGGGAATAAAAGGGAAAACGACTTTATTTTTCATTAATGTCCCATACTATAACTAAATGTGTCCTATGTTAGAGAGAAGGGTGGAGGCTGCAGACAGACTTTAGCACTGTATACACTATATAAGTCACTAAAATAACTTGAGGAATGATTTTCTGTTCAGGCTTTTTTTCATACCTGATTTGATTTCAATGGGGGTGTTTGTATCTATTTCATATTTCCCTTTACCAGGAAGAGGTACACGAAGTGGAATAATCTGCGGTACAAATATGGATCCAGCAGTCATTCTTTCTATGTGAGGACCTGTAGAGAATAATGTAGCATTACATACAGAGGTGGACACGCAGCGTAAATAAAAGTAGACGGATAGCTCTGTGAGGCACATACTTCGTACTATTTGTGTGGGACAAACAATCTGTGGATCAAGCAATGTTATGGGCAACCTGCACTTTGTATATTCTATATCTAAGTTAGTTTGATGCTTCATATCTCCACATATTGCTTATCCCACCCATTGTTACCTAAGTAGTGTACCAAAAATGTCTGCCTCGTCTGGTACGTTCATGGTTAGGCTGCACAATACGTGGACCTTATGATTCTCTGGGTATATTAGAGCTTGCATATTGTATTTTGTACTTTGTATATCCCCAAAGTGCATATTACTCATCCCATCCACTGTAACCTATGTAATGCATCCAAGATGGCTACCTCGCCCAGTAATGTTGTGGATGAGATGTACAATCTGCGGAACAGATGATTCTGTGGGTATCTCCCAATTCACAGGTGGTATTCACCCACTGTAACTAGTAGGATAGTGTCTTTTATATAATATTGTTTCTTTCATGAAAAGCGCTAATATATATATATATATATATATATATATATGTAATGCTAACAAGCAGCGGCACTCAGAGACTTAGCAACACATTTAAATAGTGTACCTTGACAAAGGGACGTGCTTGTCCCGAAACGTTGGAATTAGGTCATGTATTTTTGCCAATACACTATTTACAATTTTTGCTAAGTCTCTGAGTGCCGCTGCTTGTTAGTATTACCACTATACCTTGTCAATATCCAGAGGGCACCGGAGCGTGTGTATTTTTGAGAGTGGAGTGCCAGTCCGACTGCAGATTATATATATATATATATATATATATATATATATATATATATATATATAAAGAGCCACCATTACTATTATCATATCCAGGCCTAATGTCAGAAGTTGTTGTCCCTCCCAATTTGATTTCCATTTAGTGGTCTATTTTCTAAGCTGTTAGGGCATAAAGTGAACGGTGATAAGATATCAGCCAATCAGCTCCTAACTGCCATTTTTCAAACACAGCCTGTTACACGGCAGTTAGGAGCTGATTGGCTGGTACCTTATCACCGTTCACTTTATCTCCTAACACAGCTTAGTAAATAGACCCCTAAGTCTGTAAGGTGCTAAAAGCATTTTGTGGTGTCTTAATAAACAAATATACTCAAATAGATAAATATCAGTCCTACACAGGGGTGATGGGAATTATCAATAGATTACATGTGAGCTACAGTATAATTAAAAGGTAAAGGAATTTCCTTGCTGTTCAAATCTGCACCAGCCCTCAGGGACCTGCAAGTGGCACAGCTCCTGACAAACCTACATGTGTCTGTCTGCGAGTCTGCCTCAATGCATAATTACACAAATATAGAGCAAGTACCAAATCTGCACCAGCCCTCAGGGACCTGCAAGTGGCACAGCTCCTGACAAACCTACATGTGTCTGTCTGCGAGTCTGCCTCAGTGCATAATTACACAAATATAGAGCAAGTACCATATCTGCATACAGACATAGGCATACGCTTTTATGTGGGCATGTGCAGTACACCATACTTGCCTACTCTCACGAGGACCCACATTTTTTGGGTAGCCCCTGTACCCCCAGAAGAGTAGGCAGATCTCCCGCATCCCGCCTACCTCCTAGTGAAGTGGGCGGGATGGGGTGATTGTACGGGGAATTTGTGGATCCGTAGGGGGGAGGGGCTAAAATAATGGAAATTGCGTCATTTAGCCCTACCCCACCATGCGAACGTACGAATCGTGGCCTTTTCCAGTGAAGGGGTGGGGCCTAAGTCCAGCCCTGCCCCCCGAAAGCTGTCAGCAGCAGCTCCTTTCCGGGCTGCTCCTGGAGAGTTTTGTTAAGTCGGTAAGTATGCAGTACGCATTGTATATATTACGCTAAGCAAACAAGTGCACCCAACTCAGCATAAACCCCTAAGAGTGGTGGGGTAAAGCCATACTTGCCTCCATTTTTTTTACTCCTTTCCGGGGAGGAGAGGCAGGTGGGTTGCGATGGGGGCGGGGCCTGATGGGTCACATCATTAAGCCACGCCCCTTAGAGGGAAATTGTCTCAATTGGTGCAAATTTAAACAAGGTCGGGGCTAAATTACGCGAATCATGAAGAATCGCGTCATTAAGCTCTGCCCCTACACGGGGACCTGCGATCGCCATGGAAATTCTCCCCATTCTGCCCATTTCACTAGGAAGTGGGTAGAATGCAAGAGAAGTGCCTACACTTCAGGGGGTGCGGGGGGGGGGTTACCAGAAAAATCGGGAGCCTCCTGCGAATTCCGGAAGGGTAGGCATTTATGGGTAAAGCTATGTTGTACGCTAGGACTATTAGGAGTTCAATTCAATGCTCTGAAAAAGGGAAATTCTCCTGAAACACGCCTTGATACAATACCTTCCAACATGACCCTTTCCAGGAGGGACAAAATGCTCTGTGCAGGGGCGTTATCTATAATGGGTTCAGGGGGGCCCGCACCGCACACCCTGCACCCATATTATGTAAAACTTACCTCTCTGAGGTCCTGCGTCGGGTCTCCCAGCGCATGCACTGCACCATTTCCCCGACAATCTGTGCATGAGCAATAGACTCCGGGCACACTCTAGTGCCCAGAGTCTATTGATTCTTCGGTGGCCGGCCAGCCGCATCAGTCGGCTGCCGGCCCCGGAATGAGACGAGGGGGCCCATGACGGGGGATGCACACGGGCCCCCTCCTCTCTAAAGACACCCCTGGCTCTGTGCCTGGACTTCCCCCTTAATTAGGCTTGCCATATCATCTAGACACATGAATTGCACAGATTCTGCGGCTGGCTGACATGAAGGGGTTTATTTACTAAAGGAGTTGTTGGCCATAGCAACCAATCAGATTCTACTTATCATTTCACCTTCTAGAAGATAATAGTTAGAATCTGATTGGTTGCTATGGGCAACAACTCCACATCTAAAAACCCACACTTTAGTAAATATATCCCAAAGTCTCCATTTTACCAGGTTGTAATCAGTCACAGAACCTGTGCAAATCACGTGTCTCTAATTAAAGGGATTTTGTCCCGTATTAAGACCCCATACACCTACCGACAAATCGCCGTATCCTGCAATGGGATCAGAAACGCATTTCCAACTGGCAGCCATCGATGTTCCTTCGATTCAGCGCCTGTGCTGAAACACCTGTCTCATCAATTACCTAGTTCAACACAGGTGACTGCAATCATACATTAGGTGGGAAGTCCAGGAGCAGAGTGTTTTGTACCTAATGGAATGGGACACGGTTGAGGGTAGGCTTAAGGTGCATACACACTGTCAGATATGTCAGATGAACGATTTGCAAACGATTAATCGATTTCAGCCTGTATTAAAATGAATGAAATCGTCCAAATCTGACTGCAAACACATATATTGTTATTGTTATTGTTATCTGACAAATGGGAACGCGCATCGTTCATAATTGCCCACATGTCAGATTTTTCTTTCAGATATGAACGATTGAACGATTTTTTAAATCGTTATCGTTCAGATCAGAAGACAAATCTGACCGTGTGTATGCACCAATAATAATAACTACAGCCTGTTCTGTCCTGTTCACAATCTCACATATGCAATATAACCAGTAACCTGTAATTACTTATGATAACTTGTATCTCTGTACTAAGGCTAGATACACTCTCATAGACAGCCCCACCTCCTTTGGTCTTAGGTGAAGATGCAGGAGGTCGCAGCGCCCTCCTGAACTGGACACAGCTGGGAATGGTGCTCAGCAGCAGATTTACCTCCGGTCCCTCCTAGACCCCGTTACTACAGACGCTTTCCCGGTGGGATGAGCAGCATCAAAGCAAAAAGCGCAGGGATTGGCAAACACCCATTGCCTAGCAACCAAAGATGCGAGAACAGCTCTCCGCCCAGGCATCGGCCTCCCAATGTGTGTGCTCTATCAGCGCGTTGTTTGGGATGATGCAATATGGAGGCTCATGAATGCCGTGGCCGTATTTGTTATGGGCACAACACACCCTAGATAAATGTAAATATAAAACAGGGACTGGGCAGTAAAATGTGGTTTCAAATAGTGTGGTCTTAATTTTAGTTTGTACTAGAGTGTGTAAAGTTCAGTTGTACTTTTGCCCGTAAACAAGATGTCCGCCCGGGACTCATTCTCGTGACATAAGATTCAGGCGTCTGTCTGAGGAGGATTGGACAAGCAGGGTAATGTCTAAATTCCCTTTACCGAGAGGACCCTGACGTCATCAGACACTGGAAGCAGCATAGGGCAGTGTGCAGCGTGAGCCGGGTGCCGGTGGTGAATCCGCTGTGAGGAAGGTGCTCGGAGATGGCGGATGTGAAAGTGAAGCAGGAGGGCGCAGAGGCTGCAGAGATAGAGAATAGGTGCGCTGCTGGGACACTTTCCTTCTATCCCACCTCCTCTGTGCTTCTTTACACCTAGCCATCAGATTCTGGGCTCTTACATAGACATGTGTATGAATAGTCGCATGCACCGGCTCATAAGGCATCTGTTTGGCTCATGTCAATCATAACAGCATTTAATTGATGTGTTCATTTTGTTTGCTACTGTGTAATCAAGTTTATACATCAATTAGATTGATTGACATGAGACCATGTCCCTTTTTTTTTTAACAAAGTGCCGGGGGCGGTAGGAGTTCCACCACACTTGTCTAGGACCACTTTAAGCACTGCCAATAAGAAATAAAAGGTACTTCCTTATCTTTGCGGCCCCCTGCTGTAGGTCGCTGGTTACGCTACTTGCGTATCTTCAGCAGTCAGTGAAGATACGTAAGTAGCATAAACATGAGGAAATGCCATTCGGCCCCTTGCGAGCTCGCCATGCTGCGGGCACAATGGCATGCTTCGCTCGCCACAAGGATATATTCCCCCTCCATGCCCACTTGGATGGTAGGGAATGACGTTGGACACTGGTTGATCTTTACGCTACTTACATATCTTCTTAAGATGAGGTAGTACCTTCTAATTCTTATTGTCAGTGCTTAAAGTGGTCCTAGACAAGTGGTAGAACTCCCACTGCCCCCAGTGCTTTGTTTAAAAAAAGGGACATGGTCTCAAAAGAAAGGGGCGTGGTCACAAAATAGTATTCCCAATTCAAACTACGCCACACAGTAGCACAATCTTGATTCATCCCTGATTCACATTACACCACATAGTAGTGTCCCTTATTCATGTATGACACACAGCAGTGCCCCTTTTACACAATGCCCACAGTATTAGTGCCCCTAATACACATAATGCCCACAGTAGTAGTGTCGCTTATACAATGCCCACAGCAGTAGTGCCCATTGTAGTGGTGGCCCTTATGTAGTGCCCCCCAGTAGTGGTAGGGCCCCTTATGCAGTGCCCCCAGTAGTAATGCCCCCAGAAGTTTTGCCCCCTATAGTAAAGCTGCTAACACATAAAAAAAAAAAAAAACAATACTTGCCTTAAGCCCCGCTCCTGTGTCCGCTGCCGTCCGGTCCGCCTGTCTGCTCCTCTGAATTATGGGACAGATGTCATGACTTCTCTCCCATAGTATAAACAGGTGTTAATAATCCGAGCGCTTCACGTGTGAGAAGGAGATGCTTCAACAGGCTAAAAAGGTGTACACCCACAGTACACCCAGGTTACGACAGAAAATACACTGGTATTGAAGGTTCTGCGCAAGGTTTACCTGTGTATTTTCTGTCTCTCCCATAGTGCCCGTAGGGGGAGCCGAAAGCCGGAGCTCAGGAGTTAGCTCCAGCCTCCGGCTGGCACTGCGGGAGGGTGCCGGGCGCCAGCTGGTAACAAAATCTCAGCAGGCGCCCTGCGACGCCGGACTGAGGTGGGTCAGAGGAGGCAGAACTGGTTCTGTCTCTAAATAGAAGTGACGGATCGTAGTTCTGGTCCACTCTAACCCCTGCTTATTGGGGAATATGAATCTGTGTTCATACTTCTCCAGAATACATTAAAGGGCAGACCATGGGCTGTGCCACACCATCAGGTTCTGTTAATTGTGCCACCTCCAAAGCATGATGGGCACTTACTAAGCAAAGAAAGTGCCACCCGCAGCCAGTTCTATCTGTGTAAAGCCTGTGTGCTGCTGCTGATCTCTGTCAGAAGAATCAGCGCCAGACGACGACAGGGCGGGGGGACGATCGCCGCCCGTACAGCCACCACGGTGTGTGTTTACTAACTGCCAACGGGGAAGGGCACCAGTCCCTTTCTCTGACAGGGGTGCTCAGACCCCTAGATACACAGACTGCAAATAATTTAATAAAGTGGTGTTAAGACGATTTCTTCTCGCATAAATCTGACAATACTGAGACCTGTGTATTTAGACTGTTTTTTTGTTTTTCTCTATTGTTACTTGTAAAACTCCACAATCTTTGTGGGAACAATTGGTAAAGTTTGTTTTATTTTATAGTTTGCGCTTACAGACTTCTTAGCTCATCAGATGTAGATGACATGGAAACCTGATAGGATGATATGTGCACAGCTATCATGATTATATGTTGGAATGCTCTTTTTATATAATCTCTACCAAGGGAAGAAGCTGGTATGAGTGGAAGGTGGAAGCCACGGGAAAATCTCATGTATTCAAGAACTAATTTTCAAAGGATGCCAACTTGGGAATCTGGCACAGAACATTGGCACTTTTGTGTTGGCTGCTGTCGCCGTGAACTCTGACCAGCCATGACCATTTCTGCCGAATTATCAGAAATACTTTTGGTTGAATCTCTTTTTTTTTTCTTGACTGTAGCTGATGTCCTCTAAGGAAATCCGCCTCCACATTCTGGATCCTAACAACATGTACTGTTGTCAGATACTGGAAGTGATTTTCTGCCCATGCAGAGATTTGTTGAATGAGTGTAAAGCTTGGGTACACACCTAAAAGATATATCGGCAGATGATGGTTTTTCATACATACTGAACACCCATCATCTGTCATCTGGCCGGGGTTCGCATTGCGCCCCCCTCCCCAAAATATCTGCATCGGCCGTGCTGCACAACCGACACGATATGTCTGTGAATGACGTTGTTCACAGACATATCGCTGGTACACACTGGCCGATGCACACACGATATATTGGCCGATCGATTGTGTAATAGTGTGTAACCAGCATAAGAAGAGGGTTGCTGTGGGCACCTCCTTGTTTATGTAATTACCACAGTCATGTTGACTGATGGTATCCTGACTGCACAGAATCCTTAATAACTAATGGGGACTGGACTGGTCTGAGCTCTCTCAGGTTGAAAGCTGGATTTCTGAACTGATTGATCCATTGTCCTTGGATTCTTTGATCTTTTGAATTAACTCAATTTCCTATGTGCTGGTATCTATTGTGATAATTTACAATGAGGTGTTTTCATTTATGCACTATTTTATTTTAAATATACTGGTCTGGGCGTATATACTAAAACAATCATTTTAAACATCCATAATGGGATCCCTGGCCCAATGAGCAGCATTGTGCTTGTAACTAATTTGCAGGCACATAATTGCATTGGTAACAGTGTGTTGCCTGAATTCCTTTATCGCCATAAGATGTCCGACTACAATCCGCTGGGAAGACGTCTGATACTTTCTGGTGACCAGGTGAACACCTAGGAATCTCTGCATCTGAATAAGTTGAAAATGTGTTACCTCCCAGTAATTATAACCATCCATGCTATTATAGGGAATCCAGAACAATCCCAATGTCTCCTTTCAATATTATTTTGTCCTGTGTCCTTATCAGGATGTCATCCAAGTATCTGGAGGTCTTGTTTTCTCAAGCGCAAGACTATGCGGACCTTGGTTATTGTTTTACGAGATGTTGCCAAGGCACAGGACAGGTCTTTATACTGGAAATTCCTGCCCAGTATGCAAAATGTGAGAAACTGGCAATTTTCAAAAATATTGGGATGTGCAGGAATTGTCTAACCAGTCCCCTGGCTCCAGAGTAATGGTTCTGATTGATTCCATTCTCACAAACCTGGCTCTCAGAAATGCAGTGACAGTCCTGTTGGCAGCTAGTGGACTAACACATATTCGGAAGCCTTCTCTTTGTGGCCATTGTTTTAACCTACAGGTTTTGCCTTTGGCTTCCAAACTGAGGTAGAAATGTACTCTTCTCATTTTGTATTCTATTCAATCCTTTTGTTTTTTCTAGCTTGAACAAAACAACAAATATCCTTGTAAACGTACTGGTTACAATATGCTGTTTTGGGGAACATCTGCCTGACATTAACTGACCCATTACTCTCATCTAGCGTCACTGATTATCCTGTGCTTTGTGAGCCTAACTTCAACAAGCAATGCCTCTAGTATGGAATCATTGACCGGATGGATCTGTTGAATGGTCATTCATGGCTTGTTTGTGAAAGGTTGTGTGTTCCCAGACACTGCTAAAAAAAAAACCCTTCAAGAATCTACAGCTTAGTAAATCTAGCCTGAGCCTAATGCGACTGTTTAAACAAAGTCATACTTCATTCTGAAACAGGCAATAAGCATGCACCACAGCATTATATATAGAGAGCACAGACAGGGCTTCAGCAGAGGGTGAGTCTAAAGCTGGGTACATACCTGGATGACCAGGCGATGCGATACACCGATATGTCACATCGCTGTACACACTGCCCGATCCGCTGTACAATGGTGCGATATGTCATTGCATGATTACTGTAACTGCACCGCATCGTCTGTTGCATCTTTCCATCTGATGTGCAGCACATCTGATCGGAAGGGTATGTAGTTATGAGACCGGCGGACGCATGGCCGCCGGTCTCAATACCGACAGTGTAATCCCGGCAAGGGATCTAACATAGGCGTCGAAATACCGATGCCTATGTTAATCCCGACCCCGGAACTCCGACAGGACTCCGCCCAAATCATAGTACAATCCCGGTACACCTCGATCCTTCGCGGACAATATATTGTTTAGTGTGTACCCAGCTTAAGCCTTTGCTGTACCACAGGGATCCTACAAACATCACCCCAATGAAGTAGAAAAGGAAGGTGACTAAAGGAACATGGGTGAGGAGAGACATGCTAGGAAACTCACATTTGTCAGTAAGAAGGGAAAACGAACTATTTCTTTCCCACTCCCATGTCGTAAGGGAAAGGAATTCAACTGTACATTCAGTGTCGGACTGGGACATGAAGGGCCCACTGGGGGAATGCAGTGATAGGGGCCCATACTTAGGGATGCGGCCAGCCTCCAGACGGGGTCTGGACCCCTTTAAATATAAACATATACAGTCAGGTCCATAAATATTGGGACATTGACAGAATTTTCATATTTTGGCCTCTATTCACCACCACAATGGTTTTTAAATGAAACAAACAAGATGTGCTTTAACTGCAGACTTTCAGATTTAATTTGAGGGTAATTACATCCAAATCAGGTGAACGGTGTAGGAATTACAACAGTTTCAATATGTGCCTCCCACTTTTTAAGGGGCCAAAAGTAATGGGACTATCAACTCAAAAGCTATTTCATGGAAAGGTGTGGGCTATTCCCTCGTTATTTCATTATCAATTAAGCAGGTAAAAGGTCTGGAGTTTATTCTAGGCGTGATATTTGCATTTGGAATCAGTTGCTGTTAACTCTCAATATGAGATCCAAAGAGCTGTCACTATCAGTAAAGTAAGCCATCATTAGGCTGAAAAATCAAAACAAGCCCATCAGAGAGATGGCAAAAACATTAGGTGTGGCCAAATCAACTGTTTGGAACATTCTTAAAAAGAAAGAATGCATCGGAGAGCTCAGCAACACCAAAAGACCCGGAAGACCACGGAAAACAACTGTGGTGGATGACAAAATAATTATTTCCCTGGTGAAGAAAAACCCCTTCACAACAGTTGGCCAAATCAAGAACACTCTCCAGGAGGTAGGTGTATATGTGTCAAAGTCAACAATCAAGAGAAGACTTCACAAGAGTGAATATAGAGGGTTCACCACAAGATGCAAACCATTGGTGAGCCACAAAAACAGGAAGACCAGATTAGAGTTCGCCAAACAACATCTAAAAAAGCCATTACAGTTCTGGAACAACATCCTATTGACAGATGAGACAAAGATCAACTTGTACCAGAGTGATGGGAAGAGAAGGAAAGGAACTGCTCATGATCCAAAACATACCACCTCATCAGTGAAGCATGGTAGTGGTAGTGTCATGGCGTGGGCATGTATGGCTGCCAATGGAACTGGTTCCCTTGTATTTATTGATGATGTGACTGCTGACAAAAGCAGCAGAATGAATTCTGAAGTGTTTCGGGCAATATTATATGCTCCTATTCAGTCAAATGCTTCAGAACTCATTGGACGGCGCTTCACAGTGCAGATGGACAATGACCCGAAGCATACTGCAAAAGCAATCAGAGTTTTTTTAAGGCTAAAAAGTGGAATGTTATGCAATGGCCAAGTCAATCCCCTGACCTGAATCCGATTGAGTATGCATTTCACTTCAAGTAGACAAAACTGAAGGGGAAAATGCCCCAAGAACAAGCAGGAACTAAAGACATTTGCAGTAGAGGCCTGGCAGATCATCACCAGGGATGAAACCCAGCATCTGGTGATGTCTATGCGTTCCAGACTTCAGGCTGTAATTGCCTGCAAAGGATTTGCAACAAAGTATTAAAAAGTGAAAGTTAGATTTAGGATTGTTTAGTTTGTCCCATTACTTTTGGCCCCTTAAAAAGTGGGAGGCACATATAGAAACCGTTGTAATTCCTACACCGTTCACCTGATTTGGATGTAATTACCCTCAAATTAAATCTGAAAGTCTGCAGTTAAAGCACATCTTGTTTGTTTCATTTCAAAGCCATTGTGGTGGTGAATAGAGGCCAAAATATGAAAATTCTGTCAATGTCCCAATATTTATGGACCTGACTGTATATAGTAAATACTGCTAGTGAATGCATGATAATGTACCAGATTAAAAACAGCAGTGCATTGTAGAAAATACACAATAGTCCTGTCCAGTATAATTCAAGTGCACAGTCTTTAACCTGATCCCTAAAGAAGGAGGTGGGCCCTCAGGCACTGGGGCCCACTGCGGGATTCCCCTGTACCCCTGTGGGCCAGTCCGACCCTGTGTACATTTGATAAATATTGACAATTTTGGAGTGACCCTGAACATTAGGGGCAATTGGTAGCTATATTGTGGGTACAGGATATTTTGCAGAACTAAACGTGTTCCTTCTGTTTTAGGATTATAGAGCTGTGCCAGCAGTTCCCTCATGGAATCACTGATCAAGTTATCCAGAATGAGATGCCGCAGATTGAAGCAAAGCAGAGAGCTATGGCAATCAACCGCTTACTGTCCGTTGTAAGTGCTTTGTGTGGGAGTACTATAGCTTTTCCTCACTCATTTCCAAAATGTCATGGCATATAGTCATCTGTCAGATCAACTCACTCATCTGTTTCTTCCTGCCTGGTAACACAGGAGCTATGTGAATTTTATTCTTATTTCATATATTTTCAATGCCTTTTAATTTTCGTTCATGATATCACTGCATTATGTATTGTATACTGATTGTAACCACTGCTACCACTTTACTGTATGGCAACTTCTTGTTTAAGTCCTCTTTTTTGCCCATGTATGGCATATACATATGCTCTTTGTATTTTCTGTTATGGTTGTTCACTATAAAAACATTTAAAATAAAATGAATTACTTCCCTTAGATTGCATTGATTGTATTTAATAGTTAGAAATGGACTATGCTGGCAGAGAGTATGGGTGGTAATAGAGTGGAAGCATATACTTGTGTGATGTAACTATATACATGGGAATATAGCAAGTGTATCCTCACTGGTTCCTACTGAATTGGTAAATTGTGGTCTCCTAGATATTGGTTCAGACCATTAAATGGCCACTTGATGTAGGCACTTTAATAATTATATCTTCTTGCAGCAAAACAATCTGGATTTTGAGTTGGATAATGGTTGACAATTGTGATTTGTATTGTTGATAACTTTACCTGTAATTACCTCCTGTGCTGCTGATTGACTTTTGTTCCAGTTTAAAATGAATAGCTCACACTGACTGTATTCTACTGTTTCATTTATGACTAAAGGGTCAGCTGGATATCCTTAGAAGTGGCACTGGCCTTCTGTACAGGATGAAGGACACACAGACTGCTGGGTGAGGATTCTTACTGGACTTGACAGGCAAACGTTGTGCTTCACCATCTACGTCCCCATGGTCAAAATTCAACTGTTGCATTTTGTTCTATGTTTTTCTGCAATCTTCCTATGTTTACAAATCTGTATTTTTAGTTTGCGATGATTCGCCTTTAGTACATGCAAATTATTTTGTGTTGAAAATTGGCAACAATTTTGAAAGCAGCTGTCTGCGCTAACAATTCTTTTTTTTTTTTTTCCCTCTCTTCCTTTTTCTTTTCGGTTTACAGTAAAATGAAGGGGTCTGACAACCAGGAAAAACTAGTTTATCAGATAATTGAGGATGCAGGCAATAAAGGTATGTTTTGTTCCTGCCATTTGTTTTAGCTGTTTATTTTTCTACTACTGGTCCATAGGCTCCAAAGGGAGACCTTGGGGTATAGGTGATGACGAGTCATCCGGGCACCACACAGTTAAAATTTTCTCCCAGGATGCACTGGGTCTACCTTCTATACCCCGCCCGCGGGCCAGAGGCACCTCAGTTTCGTTGGGTGCCTGGCCGGAGTTGGGACACTGCACGCAGTGGGGCTGTTCAACAGCCCCTGAAGATTTATTATTTTAAGAGGGTTTCTTCATTCTTCAGAGCGGACAGTCCAAAGGACGTCCGCGCTGCCGCTCCCTCACCCCGCTGACGCCGGTACTGATCTGGGGATCTCGGGTGGCCTCAGGGGTCTCGACTAGCAGGGACCCCGGAGGATCCCTGGACTGCGGCCGGGCACTACGGGGCAGGTAAGCGGCGGGTCACTGCGTAAGCGGTGTCCCGCTGAAATTGCAGTGTTTACCTCCAGGGCTGGAGATGACGGCGGTGGAGGCAGGCACTGAGTCCTGCGCTTCCACTAGTCCACCGGGGACATGCGCTGGATAGTAAGGGCGCGAGACCAGCGTCCTGGGGGTTAAACGCCGGCCAGGGGAGGCTGCCTTCCCTGTCTAACAGCCTGCTCCTCCTCTCAGCTAAAGCGCGCCTTTCCACTGCGGTCTGGCTACGCTGAGTTGCTCTCCTCCTCGGGCTACTAGACCTCTGAGGTCTCCGGCGGCCATTTTCTTGGTGGCAATGTCGCAGTTCTCTCTGGCCAGTGTGCGCCCAGTCCCCCTGCATACCTCCTACCTTTTGGGTCAGTGTATGTAGCACTATTGCCTACCAGACACTGATTCTGCGTAGTTGATTATAGTGCCATGGTGCAGGTTCATTTCTGCATTGTATGTGACTTATGCTAGTGCTGTCTGTGTCTATTTTTTTTTTTCACAAACTGTCAGTACCAAACTGTCATTTCCTCCAACTGTGTCTATCTCTGATTCATGCCCAGCTTACAGATGTCGTCAGGGTGTTTCTGATATCTCACATATATAAAGCTAGGTATTTGTGAGAATTGTCACATACTGTTGTACGTTGCACTTTGCCATATCTGAGCAGTAAGCTCCTGCAGCTTGCCCAAGCATCAGACTGGTCCAGTAAGACGGGGCAAGAGCCCCGAAATGTTGATCGTCTAAATACAAGTGGATTTTGCTTGTTTGTCTCCTAGTGCCGTTTTTTTGGAGGATATATATATATATATATTATTTAGTGGTGGCATTTATACTCCGTGCCGTATTGTGTACGATATTGCTCTACAGCTACGTCTGGGAGGGACAATAATGTGCGCCCTGCTGCACCCACTCTGCTATTTTACAGGTCGGGTGCTGCAGTATGTGAGGAGTAGATGGTACAGGATGGATTAGGTGGTATAATCCACTAGGCTCTTCTAATGCCCTGGTCCCTGTCCAGGAACCCCTTTATAAGGGCTTCCTTTTATCTCAGGTCCTGGCTACTATTACGGGCCGCTTAATGACATGCTTTTCCCCTCTATACAGTTACCACAGCAGTTTTTACTTTTTTTCCCTCACAGGGATTGCCGCAACAGATTACTGCTATGCAGATTCCACCTGTGCCCCCGCCAGGGGTGGATGGTGACCACCTCTACTGCTCTACAGACTTGTTGCAGGAGGAGAAAGCCGCTAGGCCTTGTAGGAGTCCTCTGGTGTCGGCATAGTCCACACACATCTCTGAGATGTCATCTGATGACGGAGAGATTGCGGATTTCTCTGAGTCCCCTCCACTGGGGATGGAGACTCTGGGGTTACTATTCCTGCTTTGGTGTGAACTGTCAGAGCCGTCTGGGTCATAGAGGATGTCGAACCAGCTCCTCTGTTCAGGCAGCCTCTGTCTGTACAAATAAAGGGCTGTGGAAGTCCCTTTATAGGATCATTTAGTTGATCGCAGGGCTACAGCCTGGCAAACGCCCGGTTAGAAAAAAACAAAACTGCGTGATGTGCATTAGGGCTGTGCTCTGACAGCTACCTATCACATCAGCATATGGCGGTACAGGGGGATACAGCTCGACGGAAGGCTCAGTTAGCGCAAGACCTTGCCGACAATGTTTGATACATTCCAGTGCCATCACGTCATGTACCGCTGTGATAAGTGACTATACAGGATGTGTCTTTGCTCGGAGATAACTGTCAATAATATATGTCCCCCTGTATTATAGAACCTACAGAGCGCTGGTAAAACAGCTGTATGTAGCAGGCCTTGATGCTCAGGATAGGGGGATAGACTCATTAGTAAATTCTTTTCTTTGGAGTAATGCAGCTTTAAGAGTGAGTCCTCCATTGCTCTTCTCTCTTCCAAGAATCTAAATCCATATATAACAATATGTTAATGTTATGGTAGTACTGTCCAATTTATATGGTAAGTGCCACATGTGTTAGAGGGAACTATAATGTTTTGTTCCTCCAGTGTATAAATAATTTTAGGACATGTCTAATTTTCTCTAGGTATATGGAGCAGAGATATACGATACAAAAGTAATCTTCCTCTCACTGAGATCAACAAAATCCTGAAGAACATGGAAAGCAAGAAACTGATTAAAGCTGTAAAATCAGTAGCGGTATGATGCTCATCTATACTATATACAGGGCTGTACAGATGTGTTGCTTTGTTATATTAAAAAAAAAAAATGTGTTAGTTAACTTGCTTTTTGCATGGTAGCCTCAGTTCAGCTAAGCTTTGAGGTTCTGAGGTTGAGGTTCTGCTTTGGTGGTAGAACCTCATTACTATTCACCAAAAGATTAAAGGGAACTTTTAAATAAAAAGATTTAGGAAATCTATCGTATCTACTAAAGGGTATACAGTCCTAATGTCAACAGTCAATGTCGCTATTGCGAATGTCGACGAGAAAAATGTTGTAGGGCAGTTTAGGCTGTGGTTAAGGCTCAGATCTGCAGAAAACGCAACATTTGACATGTCGACAAAACGTCCATGCAGCATTCTGAAAGTCGACATTTTGTACCACCCCCGCCCAAGGATTGGACAAATGGAGAAGATGCCCATCGCTACCTATCATTTTATAGAATGTACTTGATGAACGTTAGCTAGAAGCTGTTGGTTGCTATGGTGAACTTCTCCACTTGACCACTCTTTAGAAGCATTGATCCACTTTCCAAATAATTGCTGACTATGGGCTAGCTTATGCCGGGTACAAACGTTAATGCATCGGCAATTGTGCCGATGTCCAGGGACACCCTGGACATCACATGATTGGCGTTAAACATTACAGTGATGTAATGAACGATGGGACAATCGCTCGTTCCGTCCTTCATTAATATGCACGGCGCCGCATGCAATATTATCCAGTTGTCCATGCAGCATGGCCAACAGGACGATATCACATGTGACTGCGGGAGAGCACAAATGGTGCCCGATTTGTTGTTCTGATTTTGAGCCAAATCAGAATATCTCTTCAGTGTATACCTATCTTTATGGAGGTGGGGTCTTCCACCTCCTTTTTATCATATTTTTTTAACTTTTCATGAGACCACACCCCTCCATGCTCCTTGCTATTAGACCGCACAATAACTTATTGTATTGGGACAGTATTAGAATGCCTCAGTTTACTTACAGAAGAGAGCGAAAGAGTTTATGGGGAAAAGAAAGCAAACAATGGAATTGTACTATTCAGTGAGATTTCAAAGCAGATTCAGCAGTACCATAATGGAAACTGGTGACATTTAAACATTTGGCCTGGAAATGCCCAGAGAATTCTTACTCTCCAATAATATATACTGTATTTTTTTCCATCTAGAATTATATCCCTTTTATACACATAATCTGACAGTAACTTCAAATGGGAATTCTGCTACTTTTGGGTGTAAATAAATGCCAGATCATTATCAATCAACATTATATTATTAATAAGAACAATCTTTTTGTGTTTTCCTACATCAGGCTTCAAAAAAGAAAGTTTACATGCTGTACAATGTCCAACCAGACCGTTCAGTGACTGGCGGAGCATGGTACAGTGACCAGGACTTCGAGTCAGAATTTGTAGAAGTTTTAAACCAGCAGTGCTTTAAATTCTTACAGTCCAAGGTAAATTGCAAATTGGTACACGATCGTGTCTTCTGTGTTCCCTCACTGTTCTATGGTGCCTTCATTGTCTTCAACGAAAGCTGACCATATACTTGTACATTGCCCTTAACAGGCAGAAGCGGCCAAAGACAGTAAACAAAACCCCATGATCCAGAGAAACAGCTCATTCGCCTCTTCACATGAAGTTTGGAAATATATATGTGAACTTGGCATTAGCAAGGTAAGTGCAGAGCAGCACAAATGTGATACATCTCATACAAACAGTATCTCCATACTGTGGCGTAAATTCATCCCAGACGCCCGAAGGCAAGTTATCATTTAGTACCCCCCTATCTCCCATATTTATAGCCCTAAGTGGGGTGAATATATTGTGGGTGATGGAGGAGGTGCCCCTTCAGTGCTGGCGCCTCCATTGTCTCCCATACTTCTGCCCCTGTCTCCATATATGGCTAAATCCCTCTGTAAACAGAAAATGGATTTAATACACCAGCATCATTAGAAATGGTTTAACTATCTTAACTGGATAATTGTTATGTAGGGCAGGTAATAGGGCTCTCTTTACTTTATCTATGTAAATCTATTCCAAGTTTTTCAAAATAATCGATAAAGTAATGGCAGGAATGTAAATTTAAAATTAAAATACCTGTCTATACCAAGTTGATTTAACAAACAAAATAAATTTGTAATATTGTTGGCACAAGAGTGCCATATTTAAAAGCGAAATACTTTTAACAATAGCGTATATCTGACCATAAGGGATAGAGCTTTTTATTATTCTCATATCAGATTTCCTATATTTAAGTTTATTTATGGACATGGCAAGGAGCTTCTCAGTAGGTAGAGGCTAGCTGATAACTGCAGTGTTTTTTGTTAATACAGTATTAAGAATCTCCTGTCCTGTCAAGGTACAGATGTGTCCTCATACGTCCAGCCTCAATATGCCACAACTAGCCTGTAGCCCTTCGTGTACAGAATCAGAGACTCAGGTGCACATAGATATGCAAGTGTAGCGTATCAAATTAATTAGCACATTATGTTGCGATTTGGACACATTTTCGGCAAAAAAAACCACCCAGAGCTAGCAGAGTCTCACGGGACCTGGTGCGTGACTGCAGCAATGATGTGTAAGGACAAATCTGTAGCACGACTTTCACATACATACATAATTTTGCTATTTCTTGTTATATCAATTTGTATTTAAGGCTTGGAGACAAGTTTTCCAGCAGGGTGTGGCATGAATAGTTGACAGTCAGAAGTCAACATTTAAATTAGGTTGACAGGCAATATTGTTGACATGGTTAAAATGTCGACATAACCCTAAAAATAACACACAAAAGTACTGCAGACATGTTAAATGTTGTTGTTATGAACATGTCGGCATTTTAACATTGTGAGCATTTTTCCTGTCGATCTCCTTTTCATGTCGACATTCTAGTCGGCTCCCTTCCAACTTGTTATAAAATTATTCTTTGTATAATGCTCTATTTTTCCTTTTAAGGTTGAATTGTCCATGGAAGACATAGAAACTATCCTAAACACGTTGATCTATGACGGAAAGGTAGAGATGACCATAATTGCTGCAAAGGAGGGGACAGTGGGCAGTGTGGATGGACAGATGAAGCTTTATAGAGGAGTAAACCCAATCATACAGCCAGCAGGATTAGTGCGGACACCGTGTGGCCTGTGCCCAGTAAGTTGATTTCATCTGGCAAGTAAAACTGCATAACACCATTAATTACTTTGTTGTGAAATATAGCCTTTACATTACAGTATGTTATTAATGCAAATCTCTAACCATCCAATAGATAAAAAGGTGAGACTGGGATGTTAGAGATAACTGATTGCAGGAGAAGGGAGCTAGGTGCGATTGCTAATTACAAACTATACATAATAAATTATCTGGTTGTGTATGGATGCTGGCAGCCAGACAGGGTTACACACCTGCAGGTAAGTATCTAAACCTAACCCCTCCCCAGCCTAAATCTAGTTCCCCTCCCAGCCTATATCTAGTTCCCCTTCCCCCCCCCCCCCCCTCCTGCAGTAGCCAAAACTTAAACCCCATCCCCACAGCCTAGACCTAACCCTTCCCCCTAGTGCCTAATACTTCCCTTAACCCCACTACTTACCATCGGGATGCTGGCGCTGGGATTCTGACTGGTGGCGGCATTCTGAGCCCTGACAGCCGGTTTATGAACTGCATCCCCGAATTATCCATGAATTTTTAATTGTGCAGAATTTCCTCTATATACTTATGTATTTATTTTATATAAAGGGTTAGTTATCTAGAATAAAGTGCGCTTTGTGGTAACATTGGAACTACTTTGTAAGGCGCTGTGGAACACTTGTGGCGCTATATAAATTGATGATGATAATAATAATTTTATTAATAACAAGGAATCAAATGTGTAGACTTGATATCCTTCTACAGAATTTATTTTGGGCAGAAACACTTACTGTTGTCTTATTGTTTCCTACCAGGTCTTTTATGACTGTCATGAAGGTGGTGACATTTCTCCAGCTAATTGTATATACATGACGGAGTGGCTGGAATTTTAACGGTGCCTGTTGGTTCTGGACGGATCTCTAACTTAAAGTATAAAAACAATTTGCAAAATCTCAGCTCATATGGAGGAGCACTCTCCATCATGGAGGTCCAGACTGGACCCATTGTATGAAAGATATTTATTTTAGACAATTTTATGACGTTTGGTATGTACTGAAGAGTCACCATGTGATCCATGTCCCATCCCATGAAAAGAGCAGTGTAGTTTTTTTTATTCATTACACTTTTCAGTTGCATTAAAGTTTGAAAGCAGTGGGCATGGGAATTGAAGATAACTGAAATAAACTAATTTCTTAAGTTGGATTTGCGAAGTAATATTTATCATTGTTACATGGTAAATGTATGGATCCCCATACCACATGAAATATAAAAGTGTTGTCAATGACCCATGCAAGAGGTGGATGAACAAGTCTGATCAGTGATGTAACAATTGGGACAGTCCTAGTGATGGAATACTTGCACACATCGGATACACCACACTCTAAATGATGCATAAACTGACCTGTAATCCTTTCTGGACACGTGACTAAAAATCTCACCAGTCTTTTCATGCACGTTCAAGGACTTTTGCAAGACAATAGAATGTGCAAGCTACGCAAGATAACGGATATATCTGAATTCTACTAATTATTTCTATATATATATATATATATATATATATATAAATTATTATTTTTTTTTTTAGTTCAGTTTTATTTAATGGATGAGAGGCAATATGTAAATGACCTATTCAGAGGTCCATAATAAGCAAAAGAGATAACAATAATCACAAACCGTACATAATAAAAGAGTGTCTTAAGCAGACTTTATATTACATAGTTGGGCTCATCCAGATGCATTTTATATATGAAGACGAGAAGAGCAGATGAAAGAATGGAGTGACCGTCCGTGTAGGAGAGGAAGCCGTGAAAAGAGGAGGAAATACAAAAGAAAGGGGGATGGAGGAGTTACCCAGCTGGATCCGTCCCAGACATCCCGCATCATGTACAGGTGATCTTACATAGAAACATACGTATGCGGAAACAGAAAATCTAGGCTGAAAAGTCAGCGAAACACTGAGGGGATGGAAAAATGTGAAGTCCAAGGTTCCTATGTTTTGGGAAAGCTCTTTGGTGAGTTACTCAATATGCTGGTCATATATTCCATGGAGTATATGTGCCAAATCCCGGCTATGATCTCACCGTTGGAATTTCTAGGTGATTTCTAAGCTGCAGCCAGGTGATCTGTGACTGCAAGAATCATATGCCTGAGCAATTTATGTCGATGGGAGGCACCCGGGACATTTAGTGACAAAGGAAATACTTAGGGTTGAAAGGGACGTCTAACCTAGAATGGAGTTAGTGATCTCATCCCAAAAGGGAACTAGCTTTGGACAGTCCCACCATATATGCAAAAATGTTGTTACCTGTCCCACATCTCCAACACAAATTGGAAACATTGGGGTGCATCTTATTTAGTCTGGAGGGAACATAATACCATCTATAGAAAAGCTTATAAGCATTTTCCTTTATGCGTACACAGACGTACTGGATGCTACACTGGTATATATATCGTCATGGGATGCCGACTGTCAGAATACCGGCGCTGGAATCCCGACAGCAGTCAGAATCCCGGCTCCAGAATCCTGACTGCTAACATCCCAACGGTAAGTATTAGGGGGAGGGTTAGGGTTGGGCTGTGTGTGTGTGTGTGTGTGTGTGTGTGTGTGGGGTATTCTGTAGGGGGTATTCTGACAGGTGATATCATTCAGTAGTTTGATCCCCCCAGACGGCCAATATTTAAACAAGGGTGGGTGACAATCTGGCTTGAAGTCAGGATTGTTAAATAAGGGAATTATATCGTCGGTTTGAATGATCCCAAATGTCTAGCGTGTGCGATATAACTGGATGTTGCAATGAGGATTTAAGTTGACAATGCAATGAGCGAGTTGTACTGCTAAGTAATAAAGTTTAAAGTCTGGGACACCCAAACCACCTCCAGAAGTAGGTCTTCGTACAATGGCGTGTTTCACCTTAGGTTATTTTTTCGATCATATGCATTGCAAAATTATATGAAGTAAAAACTTAGACATATGAGGGAACTCTCACTGGTAAGGTGTGAAACAAATATATTAAATTTGGCAACAGATTAAACTTGACGGTATTAATCTGGCTAATCCATGAAACATAACAGCCACTGTTGGACTTGAATTGCGCTATCAGTTTCGGGAAGTTAGCCTGAAATAATTGGTGATTAGTTTCTAGTGAGGTAGGCTCCCAAATATTTAATCTGGCGCTGAAGTCACTTAAAGGGATAAGTACGCTCGAGTGAAGTTTCAATGTCTCTTGGAATGTAGAAATTTAAAACCTCAGTTTTTTGTGTATTGATCTTTTAACCATCGTCATTCTCCTTAAATAAATGAAGTGAGCGAGCCGGGTCTGATCTAGTCAAGAGTACATCATCTGTGTATAGTGCAATTTTATGTTCCTCTCCCCTTCTCTAATACTTGTGATGTTTGGGTTGACCCTTATCCATGCGGCCAAAGGTTATATACTTTGTGCAAAGATTAAGGGAGATAAGGGGCATCCCTGACGCGTACCATTTGCAATAGCAAAGGCTAAGGAGACAACCCCATTTACTGATACATAGGCTTTGGGATTAGCATATAGAACTGCAACACCATTATAAAACCGCTTTCCGAAACTCATTGGGGTAAATTTACTAAGATTTGAGATGACCATCTCAGGTGATTTATTGATTTTTTTTTTTCCCTGCTTGCAAATTTACTAAAGGTAAAGTCGGTTGAGTTAGAGAGAGATTTCTCTCATCTCACTCGTAAAACTCGGGTGAGATAGCAATCTCGAATCAAATCGCCATTGGGCCAAATCGGAAGTACTTTTCACCAAAAACATAGATCTCTCAAATTTATCAAAAATCGGGATGACAAGCTCGGGTGAGATAGGAGCAAATTCTCTGTCAAAATCACTTTTCAAACTCTCAACCCCCTGAGCTGCGAGATGTTTCTTTCTGTAAATGGTGAAAATAGGGATAATATGCAAAAAAAATTATGTGAGGTTCCCCCCTCCAAAAGACTAACCAGCCTCGGGCTTGCCAGCCTGTCCTGGTTCTTAATTTACAGGGGAAAAAATGTGTAGGGTTCCACTGTAAATTACGAACCAGTCACAGGCAGCAGGGTCAGAGCTGGTTTTAAATATGCGGAGAAAGAAAATGACGTGGGGTTCCCCGTATATTTAAAACCAGCCCTGGACCCTTTCTAACTGTTATGTGCTGGGTGCTAGCTCGGGAGAGATTTGCAGAGAGAAAACACTGCAATCTCGGGTGAGTAATCTCCTGCAAAACGAGTTACTCGGGAGAGATATCTCGTTCTGCTTCACCATCGGCAAACTCTTTTAGGCTCAAATCTCCTGTTGATAAATTTGGTTAAAAAAAAAGGGATTAAATCACCCGAATTTTGGCGATGTCCAGCGAGATAAATCACTTTGAAAATCGGGACCATCTCGAATCTTAGTAAATTTACCCCATTGAATTTAAGACCATAAACATAAATGGCCAGACGAAGCAGTCGAATGCTTTTTCAGCATCTAGGCATAAGACCAAAGCTGAGAGTTTTTGAGCATGTATAGACTATATATAAATAAATAATTTATAATAGTGTTTATTCTAGCACCCTGCACCTATCACAGCCTGTGCAGTTCCTCTTTCTTGCCTGGGGTGTCGCTCTGTGGTGCTTCTACTGTAGAATACACTGGTCTGTATCTTAGCAGTCTGTTGCATCAGCTGAGCAGGGCCGGATTATAGGGGGGGTGACGGGCGGTCGTCCCAGGGCCCCCACACAGCAGCAGCTGCACAAGAGCAGGCACTGTTATTAAGCCCTGCCCACCTCGCCGCAAAATTCCTCGATTCGCGAGTCAGTCGGCTGGAGGCGGAGCCAGTATGAAGCATTTCCATTACAATTGTCATTTGGCTCCGCCCCTTTCCGATTGACCTGTGAATAGTGGCTAAAGCCGTGAGGAGGGCGGAGCTTAATAACATGGTGCCTTCCTGCCAGGTCCCCTCCCCATCCACAACATGCAATGCAGATTGTGCAAGGTAAGTGTGTGTGTGCGTGTGACTGTGTGTGTATGTATGTTTGCGTGAAATGTACAGTATGTGTGACACATGCGTGTGTGGTGTATATATGTGTTTTCCTGTGTGAATGTGTGTGTGTAAGTATATAAACGTGTGGTGTATGTGTATATATAAATATATACAATTATAATGATAGGGTCCCCCACAAAGTTGTTGCCCCAGGCCCCCCTCAAACCTTAATCCGGCCCTGCAGCTGAGTGTGCTAGAAGAACTAGAGCTGACAGCGACACCCTAGGCAGGAAAGATGAACTGAATGGGTTGTGAGAAGTGTAGGGTGCTCGAATAAACACTGTATAACACACACAATAACACTTACACAATCCGTATATACACACACTACCACGTACACGCTAAAAACTATCCATACTTGCAACTTTGATGCAGCAGCTGATTCGGGTTGCTAATGGGGATGGGCACCTCGCATCATTACATCTGAGCCCTTGCGATGTAATGCTTTGATTCACTGGGATATGGAATGGAGCTTACCACATTGGCCCCGCCCCCTACTGTGCCCAGTGTAGGGGGAGGGAATTTTCCGTTGGGGGGGTGCGGGGTTTCTGTGTACTGAGAACCTCCCTTCATGCGCAAGTGCTTGGGTAGGTGTAAATGCAGATAATAGTACTGACGGCTGCTCTAGCGGACGGAGAGCTGGAGGCGGTGCAGATGCAGAGATCTGCACGATTCAGGCAGATATATACTAATTATATTCTGTTCGTGGTCAGTGTACAGAGTTTTGGCAAAGAGTCTTGTGACTCAGAAACAGGCCTACAATGCGCAAACAAGTTCTGTAACTGAATGTACCTAGCTCACCTTGCGGGCAGGAATGAGTTAAAGTAGCTCTAATTTCTAACCATAAGTTTACACCAACAGTTTCCCTTTTTCTCAAATTTGTATGATTTGACATTCAAAATAGGGACTCAGAATAGGCAAATAATCGATGACAGCAGAAAGTCCACATTTTTCATTTTTTTATATGAGTATTTATTAACGCATAGTCATAATTGAACACATGCAGTAGATTAAGCTAACTATTCTTACACTGTAAACTCAGCATGAGAGGTGCTGGGTTCAAGTCCTGGGTATGACTGCTAAAAGTGTGATTTAAAATAAAATATAGTGTGACAAGGAGCTCTCAAGTTAAGTGCATGAATGTGGTATAAGGATTGTCCAAATAAATGTATATATTTTTTTGCAATATATGTTTGTTTGTTTTTAAATAGATTATAAGGATACTGAATTTAAACCTCTATACGCTCCTGCCTATACCTTCTAAAACCGACGCTATTTGCGTACGCAGTCATACAGTAAAATAAAAGGCTTCAGACCTTGAAAATGTGTTTCCAAAGCACAAGGTATATTATTCAACATAAAAACAGTAGGTTACACGCTGTGATCTAAAGACAATTTAGCGCAAAGAAATTATACAGACCCAAGGTACAGTTATACATACGCACGCGCACTGGGACCAGTTACCGGCATCCATAAGAAACCTCCATCAACAGCATCAGCATGAAGACTCCAGATTGGGGTCAGAACACACATATATATACCCTTACAGAGATAAGCAATACAATAGAAAAGTTTGGCATGGTTTCATTGGTTCCCAGTGCGGGTGCATCTGTTACAGGATATTTAACAGGTGATTCAAATGGACACAGGTCAGCCTCCGACAGCCTATTGTCTCCTCTATCCCCCCCCCCTTCATGCAAATCTAAGCTGCTAATTTTACAAAGTACATTTTAGTGTTTTAACTCTCTACTGTTCATAAGTTGAGAATGCAGGTTGCGATCTTCTCACCGATGATACCGGAAAGCTGTTGAGAAAGAGTCGATCAGTACAACACCAAACACTGTTTGCTTATCCTGTACTAAACCTTAGATACCAAATAATCTTTTATTTAACAACATTAGCAATAAATGAATAAACCCTGGATATTACACTTTGAAGCTATGGAACGTTTTACGTGAGTGTGCAGTGTGTAAGTATTATGGGTTTGGGAAAAGACGCTAGTTAACTTGTGGCAGATGCGTATGCATGAAGCTAATAAACAGCATTCACATGCAGGATATCATGCATTCGCTAATGTGCATTATGTTAACAGCGCAACTGCGCGTAATGTGCGGTGTTTATGCATGTGAGTCTATGATGAATTTAATATATATATATATATATATATATACATATATATATTCACATATATATATCATCCCTTAACTAACATTTTTAAACTGCAATGCAATGTGTTCTGGGCAGTGAGCTTCACTCTCAAACAGGGTGGAGACCCCCTGCCGATTGCTGGTGCCATCCTGTCTGACAGTGAGTTTAAAAGCTTTCTTCTGCCTAATTAGGATACCTGTGTCAGTTCTTTTCAAGCAGATTTCTTACCATTGTTCATTCAGTCAAATTCAAGTGTCTGGGCCATATTACAATTACCACAGCTACACCTGTCCACATGTGGGGTCTCTCCATTTACATGCAAAAACACCCACAGTTCCTGGTGTATTGTCTTTTCTAATTACTTTTCTCAGGAAGCTGTTTTTCTAGTTGTTTTGGTATTTTTCTATGCAAGGTTGTCCCCAGAATGGGCCTGTCATGGCTTCTAAAAGGATTACCAAAAACATTGCCATCTGTACTTAGCTTGTGAGTTGTAACTTAAAATGGCGCTGGGAGATCAGTTGCAAAATGGCGTCTTGCAGATTCCGATTGTAAACAGATTCTGCCTCAGCCAATCATCCGGCTTCGACAATTACAATCATCAAAGACAGAACATCAACAGGTGGAGTAAAAAAAAAAGACAACACAGACTAGTCATATAAATGGGAAACAGTCAGGAAGCCGATGGACGGAATCCCGACCGCCGGCTTCCCGACTGCATAATCACGGCAAGGGTTAAATGACAGGCGTCGATATCCTGACGCCTGTCATTTTCCCTACGTCGGGAGCCTGACACCCGGCTTACCGTTCGAAGGTAAGCCGGGGCGACGGGCGTGGACAGCCGCGGGGGGTGGGGAGGGTTAGGTTTAGGGTTCCTATATAAGCTATATACACTTTGTAAGGGGGGGGATAGATAGATGGGCTCAGGCAGCAACCATTAGGGAAGGTCTTGAGGACTTGAATTCCAGCCTTGGGTGCTAAGTAGAGGTAAAATTTTGTTTACTTTCCGGCCCCAAACGGAGGTCCTCCATAGACGCGTACATATATGTCCGAGCAAATCACTTCTTAAGAGTGGGGGTGGGAGGTAGCCCGCAAGCAAACTGGGTTCACCACTTTCGTAGCGCTATTGAGAAACTTTAATAAGGACTTTCTGTAGGTTGCCAAAGGACCGGGATATAATTTAAGGAGCCAAAAAGAGGGATCAGATGGGGTCTCCTCACCCACTATCGACTTAGAGATAGATATCACTTGGTCCCAGAATGGGCATAGGAGACTACAGTCCCACCAAATGTGTAGTGGGAAGCCAACCTCCGCATTGCAGTGCCAACATCTGTCCAGAAGCCCAGGAAACATCTTAGCTAGGGTAAGGGGACACCTGTACCAATGTGACAAAACCTTAAATTGTGTCATAATCACAGAATAACTGACAAATGTATTTTGAAAGATCCTATGCCAATCTCTGCTAATTGAAGCTGTAGATCGCGCTCCCATTCTTTAGCATATTTAGGAGAGGCAGAGTACATATGTTCAATCAGAAGTTCATATCACCTTGAGAGAGAATGCGACGGTCACGAAGGGGCTAGGCACATGTCCTCAAAGGGAGTCAAAGGTCTTATACAAGCCGCGCGAAGTTCCCCTCCTTGTGCAAAATCTTCAGTTGTAAATATCTGCAAATCTCAGATGGGGGAAGGTCCCATTTAGCCTGCGGAACAGAGAAGGAAGACATACACCTCCCGTCCACCAGCTGGCCGACCCGCTGCACTCCATGTTGCGTCCATATAGAAAAAGCAGAGCTGGTGATACCCGGGGGGAAAATCAGGGTTTGTAAACAGAGGAGTCAGAGGGGAGAATTTGGAGGACACACATGAAAGTTTCCGTAGTCTGTTCCACAGGCTAAAGTGGGGCCAATGGTAGTGTGAGAACATAGAAACTTTGGACCTCCAGGGTACTGCGTGATATGTATAGGGAGAGAATAATTTTCTAAGTGAACCTACTGTTTAGTGTCAGTTGTCCTTTATGCTGAAACCATGGCCTTTTATTCCCCCATACAAAGACCTAAGCAATGTTATGTAGGAAGGACATTCTACACTAATTCTACCGAATCATGAATGCCGTTTGGTAACCCAATCTCTGAGTTCCAAGCGGAGTGTAAGGAGTAACCGTTTAAAATTATCGTCAAAGAGACGGGAAGGGTCGGTATGCAGGGTAACTCCGAGATACTTGAGACTAATGGGGTGCCAGGAAAAGGATTGTTTGAGTCCATCAATTGAGTGGGGTGAGGCCAACCCATTCCCTGCTATAGACTTGGAATAATTGACCTTAAAGTTTCATAGTGAACCAAACTTCTGGTACTCAGCCATCAGGTTAGGGATCGAAATAACTGGGTTTGACAGAACAGCCAACAGGTCATCCGTGCATAGTGCTAGTTCATATTCGGTATCGCCCACTTTGAGGCCAGTAATGTTTGGAGTATGTCTAATAGTACTAGCAAAGGCCTCCTTACAGAATATAAAAATAAGGGGGGGGCACCCCTGCCTTAGACCATTGTTTATCCAGACCGGGTCTGAGAGGGCTCCATTCATTCTAATCCGTGCAGTGGGGAAACGATAAAGTGCCAATATCCGATGGAAGCCTACAGGACCAATCCCTTCCATGAATACCCAGTTAATCCTATCAAATGCCTTCTCGGCATCAGCTGAAAGCAGTAACACCAGGACAGAGCCACCAGAAGCTAAGTGTATCAAGTCTATAGCCTTCGTGGTATTTTCTCGTGCCTCTCCTCCAAGCACAAACCCCATCTGATCCGAGTGGCTTAAGGTAGGAAGCAACAACTTAAGGCTATTGGCAATTAGCTTTGCAAACAGTTTAACATCAGTATTAAGAAGGGATATCGGGCGGTAACTAGCACACTGGGCCTTGTCTTTACCTGCTTTAGTGATTACTGTAATATGAGCTGCCAAAAATTGGGGAGAAAACCCACACTCATTCGCAATTGTATTAAAGACTACAACCATTTTAGCAAAAGAGAGTCTTTAAAGAGTTTAGAATATGCTATGGTGAAGCCATTTGGGCCTGGACTTTTTCCAGAAGGTGTATCCTTGAGGGCTGCCTCGAGCTCCAAACGGGAGAAAGGGGAATCTAACCAGGCGCTGTCCTCCTCTGACAACTTGGGGAGGCCAGCATTGTGGAGGTATTGAGCCACAAGTTCCTGAGAATGGGTCAGTGATTCAGGAAACAATGGGTCTTGAAGAGTATATAATTTGGTATAATAGGAGTGGACTGTGTTGGCTATATCATGGGTAAGGGTGCAATGGGCCCCTACATAATCCTTGACCACTTGAATATATAAAGTGGCTCTCTGGGATCGTAGTGCTCTCGCTAATAGCCTACCCGGCTTATTACCACACTGAAAAAAAGCGGTTCCTACAAAGTCTATAGTTCTTTTTTAATATCGTCACAAATCAAAGTATTGAGGGCAGACCTTGTCTTGGTCAGATTTGATAATACCTGAGGGGAGGGGAGGATTTATGAGTAGTCTCCAAAACCCTCAGCTGTTGGAGCAGGGCGAGTTTCCCTTCTGCTTTCTCTCACTCAACATCGAACCTAATTGGATAAGTTTCCCACGGATTGTGTGCCTTCCACACCGTGACCCTCGAGACCTCAGGCCTGTCATTAGTAGAAAAGTAGTCATTAATAGTCTCAATTGAAACTTGCAGCGGGGATCGGCAAGAATGTGTTAGTTAAGCCGCCATACACACTGTTTAAAGTAAGGGCAGGAGGTCTCAAGGATCAGAGAAGGAAGAATGGTCTGACCAGGTGATGAGGCCTATGGTGGTAGATTGAATTAAATGTAGAAATCTGTGTGGGAGTAGGAAATAGTCTAATCTGGAGTACACATCATGGGAAGGTGAGTAAAATGAATAGTCCCTGTCCCACAGATGTTGAAGTCACCTAGTGTCAACCAGCTGGTGGTCATGGAGGATAGCCAACATCTTATGATGGAAAGCCATCGAGGGTCTGGCAGGGGTCCCTGAAACATCAATTTCCAACTGAAGAGACCAGTTCAGGTCACCGCCAACGACCGGACTACCTACGACCAGCGGGGTAATCCGGTCCAGGACTGTAGAAAGGAGAGCTGGCTGATTCTGATTGGGGACATAGAAAGAATGCAGGCACACACTCTAGGTACTAAGAACAATGATAGACATATTAATCCTGATAAACTCTACAATTAGCATGGAGTATAAGTGAGGTTCCTAGTATATGTTTGTCCAAAAATGTTTGCCTATCCACCACGTCAATGTGAACCCCATAAGATGGGTCCCTAACATCCTGTCACAACCGGGCACTAGGGACACCTCTGTTGAGGCCAAGAATCGGGAGGGGGGGGGGTATTAAGGTGGTAGAGCAGTAACTGATGGGGGTGACAGTAAAAAGGTCTTCCTAATGCGGCCAAAACAAGGTTTGGCTAGACCTGCCTAGAGGCCCGAAGTCTAACTTACTTGGTGGTCTTCACCAGTGACCACTCCTATTGTTATCTGGGTTTCGCTGCACCAAGTGGGCAGGTCACGGCCCTCTGGACAGGTACCTGGCAGTGACAGAAGACAGCAATATAATACTAGAAAATAACACTGAGAATTACTAAAAGCTGTTGTAACACTGGAGATTACTAGTAATGAGACAAACTGTGATTTAGTAGAAATGGGATGGCACTGGAAAACACTGGATATGGAATGGTACTGGAAATGAACCAGATGCAGGCTTGCTCTGGGAGGCACAGGAGGTCCTGAGACTGACTTGCTGTAATGAAACACAGAGATGTGGACACAGGAGTGTACTGAGAATTGCTAAAGTTCCAGGTGCTGACTTGCACTTACACAGAGAAATGTGGACACATGCATGTACTGGAAATTGCTAGAAATCCAGGTGCTGATTTGCACTGAGAAACACAGAGAAACGTGGACACAGGCATGTACTGGGAATTGCTAGAATCCAGGTGCTGACTTACTCTGAGAAATACAGGAAAAGAGCTGGACATGTAACACAAGAAAATCAGCATGAGAAGCGGAACTCAGAATATTGGTAATTAGCTTAACAGCTACATGTAACACAGGGAGAGAGCTGGACAGCACACCTGAATTCAACATGAAGAAAATACATTAACACAGGGATTCAGCAAGAAAAGCTGAACTGCACACTGGAGAGAGAATCACTGGAATTCACTGGAAATTATTATTATTATTATTATCCTTTATTTATATTGCGCCACAAAAGTTCCGCAGCACCTTACACGTACATAAATGAGCACACAAGAAAAATAATTAATAGTAACACAAAACAATGCAGGACAAGGACATGGTTTATAAACATAGCTGCATAACACAAGCAGCAGGGCCTCAGCAACCAAATGTTAGGTGCCAATTGGGGAGTTAGGAGTAAAATATACTATGAGTAGGGGGAGGAGAAGCACGTGAGGGATGAGGGCCCTGCTCGTGAGAGCTTACATTCTAAAGGGGAGTTGGAAGCCTGGAGTGAAGTAAAAGTACTCTGTCACTGGAACACTGAAGACTTGAAGTAAATGAGGAAATTAGGTTGATCAGGCAACTTCCTGTTTCTGGAGTCAGACCTAAATAAACCTACCAGTTGGTCATTGTATCAGAGGATCAGCTGAGTGACTGTAGGACTACCATTGGGAGAGACTAGTCAGGTGATATGGACCAACATGGCTGCACCCATGCCCGCAACCATGGGAACCAGGACGCACGCACGGAAGCCCTAGCAGACCCCAGGGAGAATACTCAGTCACCACTCATCTACACTGCCAGTGACTGAACACCTAAGCCCAAGGACGCCGGCGCGGAGGTGAGAAGCGGCCGATCCCTGACCGCATCCCGACAGTACCCTTTCACGGTGGACTTCGGACACCTAGGAAGTGCACTAGAAAAAAAAAGAACTCGAAACTTGGGGCACCAGTTAAACTGAAAAAAAAAAAAAAAAAAAATTTTTCAGACTCAGTATGAGAAACTTGTAGATTTACCAGTTTTCATTTGATATCTAGTACGAAAGGATAGATATTTCTTCTGAACTGTCGTAGTTCTCATAGACAACTCCTGGGGGAATATATGGCTCAAAAGAATAGGCTCAGACAACAGAGGATCTTTAGAAAATGGGACATTGCCTTGTGTAGGATTGAGTTCTGACTCCAAGTCCGTAGCTAATGGAAGAATTGATATGACTAGAAATCATGGAGGACTCTGGAGATGAACAGAGGGAAGTATAACCAACCCTGATGGTGTGAGATTGCTGGTTCTTAATGTTCCTTTGAGACTTCTTCTTTCAGACTGATTGATCCTGTACTATACAATCTTGAGAAGGGAGTAAAGTGGTGTATCTGAGTTTAATGTCTGAAGGTGGTAAACTTGCACTAGAAATTTCGTCAGAGGAGGTACTAGTAGGCGGACATGAGGGAGAAAATTCTTTAGAGAGAGCCATACTGAAAGCCCTCAGATTTAAAAGTATAGGGTCTTTGGACTCTATGGGGCATATTCAATAAGCCGCAGGATTTACCCCGCGGCTAATTGGCGCGCTGGACAGGATTCATTTAGCGGGGATTCCACGAGCGGGTGTCCCTGAGACCCCGCGCGCGAGTCCCCGCTGTTTGATTTTACCTCGCACCTCATGTAGGTGCGAGGTAAAATCAGCGTGAGGCCGCCCTATTCGGCCTCGCGCGAGCAAGAATAACACACTGATTCCGCAGTTCTCGCGGAATCAGTGTGTTCTCGCGTGGAAGTCCTGTTTTTCGACGCGGGGAAAAAGCTATTCTATTGAATAGCTTAACCCCGCGCCGCGGGACTTTCACCCCTCAATTACTCGCGGGAGAAGTCCCGCGGGTAATTGAATATGCCCCTATGAGTGGATTAACCCACTCCAATGCCTATCGTCTGAAGTTAAGAAGGAGGGATTGAACAAGGTTGGAGGTTGTAATACCGCATGAAGGATCAGCTCCCATTAAGGCCATATATTGTTCAAGTAGTGCGTAATATTGAGTCATGTCTCAAAAACAATGTACGCTGGAGTGTTCGATGAATCCTGGCAGGTAGAATTAGGCTCAGGAGCAGGAATAGAACTTTTTTTCAGAAAAGGTATCTGAAGACGGAAACAGAAGTAAAATTCTTTAATCAGAGCTGCACTGAAGGCCATCACATCTTGTAGGACTGGATCCTTGGACTCAATGAGTGGGTTAGCCTAGTCCAAAGCTTTTCCTCTGAAGTTCAAGATAAGGAACTTGATAATATTGGTGGAAGTAATACCACAAGATGGATTGGCTCTCATTAGGGCTTCATATTGCTTAAGTAATGAGGTGTACTGGGACACTTCTCCATCGAAAATTATAGACGTTAAAGTATCAGATGAGGCCTGTGTTACAGAATTGGTATAATCAAACGACAGAGTAGAATTAATGGTACACAAACCGTTGTTCATCGAGGTGCTATGCTCAGAAGATGACTCCTTGTCAGACAAGGTGTAATTTAAACAAGCCGTCCACATCAATAAGCTGGTCTCCAAGACTGCTTTTACTCGCTTGGATTCTCCACTGTCGCGACCCATGAGAAGGTAGTTGGTCTTTCTGCTAATATTTCCAGAAACCTTGCCCCCATAGCTCTCTTGGCTTCATCATTTTTGGCTTCATAATTCTTAATAGATTCCAAGACTCCTGTGATTATAAAGGTTAAACCTTCCATGCAATTATCTGCTCCCTGAGGAATTGGTTTGATACAAGAAACTTTAGGAGTGAGCATCTGAGGAATTGAAGCTTGTGAAGCGCATTCAAAAGTGGACAAAAGAAAATCCCCATCAGGAGTAGGCAGATGACTTGAAGCTTCCTCTTGGGGTGCAAAACCACAATATAAGCACAGATATAGTTCCCGGCACCGCTAACGCTCAACCTCAGTAAGTTTAGGGCACAGGAAACTTTGATGTCTTACTTTAGTGTGCTTGAGAGAGATGTTAGCCAAGTCAGGAGTAGCATTAGAAAGTTTGGGAATTACGAGAAACAATTTAGAGAAATTTTTTAATTGTTCTAGGAACAAGTAGAAACTCATGAGATGTTTAAAGTCACTGGCATTAGTTAATGGAGAGGCCAGAGAACACTTGAGAGGTTGACTACAGAAAAAAAATCTTCAGTAGGGGTAATTGAAACACTGACGGAACTTGTGAAGTGAAGGCAGCGAGAACAGGATGAAAAACCTTTAATTGATTGGAAAGTTCTTGTAGTTGTTGTCTCATGTGTTGGTGATTTGTCTCTTGAGCATCCACATGAGAGAGTAAACTTTGAAAACCCGCTTCAACCAGAAACCCGGCGGCTTGCATGTTGGTGGCCTGATCAAACTGTCACAACCGGGCACTAGGGACACCTGTTGAGGCCAAAAACTGGGGGTTAAGGTGGTAGAGAAGTAACTGACAGGGGTGACAGTGAAAAGGTCTTCCTATTGCAGCCAAACCCAGGTTTGGCTAGACCTGCCCAGAGGCGCGGAGTCTAACAAACTTGTTGGTCTTCACCAATGAGCCCTCCTATTGGGATTTGGGTTTTGCCAAACCAAGTTGGCAAGTTGTGGCCCTCTGGACAGGTACCTGGGAGAGGCAGAAGACAGGAATATAATACTTGGAAATAACACTGAGAATTACTAAAAGCTGTTGTAATGGGATGTAGTTAATAAACCGGCAGACGCAATGCCACCGGTCTAAATCCCGACTAGACCTGCCCGACAAGGGACAAAAGATAGGCGTTGAAATGCCGATGCCTATCTTAATCCCGATACCGGAGGACCGACCCCCGCCATCCCAATCGTCCGCCGACGGGTAAGTATTACACTTACCCCAGGGATGGGGGGGGTTAGGTTTAGTGACCCCTGGGGGGACTTAAGGTTAGGCACCACTCTGGGGAAGGTTAGGGGTAGGCTAGGGGAAGGGGGGCTTAGGGTTAGGCACTAGGGGGAGGTTAAGGTTAGGCACTAGGAGGGGAGGGGAGGGTTAGGGTACTTACCAACGCCTGTCGGGATCTCAAGCTGTCGGACTCTCACTGCTGAGATTTGAACCAGCGAATGTTGAGCCGCCAATATTTCAATCCCATTCTGTTGTAACACTGGAGATTACTAGTAATGAAACATACTGGAATTTAGGAGAAATGGGATGGCACTGGGAAACACTGGAAATGGAGTGGTACTGGAAATGAACCAGACGCTGGCTTGCTCTGGGAGGCACAGGAGATCCTGGAGTCAGACCTAAATACCCCTAGGCAATTGGTCATTGGATCAGCTGAGTGACCGTAGGACTACCATTGGGAGAGACTAGTCAGGTGATATGGACCAATATGGCTGTGTCCATGCCAGCTACCACGTGAACTAGGATACATGCACTGAAGCCCTACCAGACCCCCAGGGAGAATACTCAGTCACCACTCACCTCCACTGCCAGCGACTAAACACCTAAGCCCAAGGATGCCGGGGCGGAGGTGAGTAGCAGACGATCCTGACACATCCCTAGTACTAACACATTACGTTGAATTTATCCAGCATATTTTATTTTCTTAGCATTTTAATTACACCTTTCACCTATGTATCACCTATTAACACATAGTTTTTGCTTTATTCTTACTAACACTTTAGTCTTTCAATGGTGTGCTTCCATGGGGTGGCTGGCTTTCGACGGCTTTTTGGGGTTCTGCACCCCAGACTTTGACCAAGTATTAGGGACCTCCAGTAATCAGAGAAGCCGTGACGTGGCCTGGAGGCTTAGCCATATTTTTCCAAATATATGCAACTGAGATCTCTGAATTATCTACCACCATGTAGTTTTTCAAATCTTATTTCTGATTTCATTCTGAGTGCTGGGGGAATACTTTTTGCTGTTTCTTGTATAGACTAACCCCTCCTTTACATGCACCTGAGTGATATTACTGAAGTGATTGAGCAGCTACCAACATGTATTGCAGATCTTGGAGGACTCTGGACCTCTTTTCAGACAAATTTAGGCCCTTCGCATTTAGCGAGACCAACTTTATGGTCGTTGCTCGAGTATTAACCCCCATCATCCATTATATGTGGTTCGGAACACAAACTGAGGAGGAGGACACCAACTCTCATGAAAAGTGAAACCACATTGGAGAAAAAAGGAAGAAGAAGGGTGAGACAAAAGACAAAATAAAATAGTAGACACAAGAACAAAACAAAATAAATAACAGGAGCTTGCCCATGAGGAGCTCGACCGAGACCAAGAAAAATGAGGCGGTGTGGAGGGGGGGGGGTCACTGGGGGGCAGTGACAACAGCAACCTTAATAAAGAAACCAAGATATAAAATATACTCTAAACACAACTAGAATAAACATCATGATACTTATTAAGGTAATTAAGTAGCATATCAAGTCAAAGGTGACAGAGGAGAAAAATAAAACGAATTAGCATTGCCTGAGTTGAACATATGCAAATAGTGCAATAAAATGTGTATATGAAAGCACAATGGAGAATAAATCAGAGTGAAGACATTAGCTCACCAGTTTCAATATATGAAACCTCTCAGGAACCAGGGAAAAAAATTAAGAAAAAGAGGGAGGAGTACTCTCCTGTAGAAACGTCATTAAGGCACAGAAAATTCTCTTGTGAGATGAATGAGAATCAGCCCAGACTATGAAGACACCATAACAGCATAGGAGATTTCGGGTTGGTGTAGGATCCAGGCCCAAATGATGTTCTTCTATCCGGGATGGGGAATCAGAGGACAAGGAGAGTCCAGGGGAGGATGGAGCAGAAGTCTCTTCTGCAGGGACAGATCCCTGGGGTAGTAGAAACTGTCACATATCGCAGGAGGATTAAGTACCCATAGGGTGGGCAGGGGGCCTGATTCAGACCCGCTCGTGAGCGCGGAGCGCTCACAAGCAGGTCGATGTTGGGCCAGTGCGCATGCGCACGACGGACCTGGCTCCGTCGTGCGCATGCGCGAGACACGGATAATGGTCTCTCTACAAAGGGGGCGTGCTGTCGATGGTGAGTGACTGCATGCCCCCTTTGGTGGGCGTGCCGGGGGCGTGGCTGGCCAGACGGAGGCGTTCCCATGGGAACGCCTTCCGTCTGGGGCCGGCACCACTGACATCACAAGTGATGTCAGTGTGAGTGCTTTTGGCTCTGATAGAGATTTCGGCAGATGAGACCCTACCACAAGGGTCTCGTCGCAAGCTCGATGGTTGCGATGGTCTTGACCATCGCGACCATCTTTTTGGCCGCTCGCTATAGCTGTGGGTGGTCACCCACAGCTATGCGAGCGGCCAGGAGACCGCTCTAAAATCAGGAAGGACGGCCCTGATTCAGAGCGTCCGGCTCTGAATCAGGGCCAGAGTCCCTCTTTTGGGATAGTTTACATTCCTTTTAGGAGCCTTGCCTGTCTTTCCCCATAAGGCAGACAGAAAATAAAAACGGAGAGGCAGAAAAAATAGGCACAGATGCGAGTTAACGTGAACAGAGTTTTACTGTACGTAGTCAAGGTTGCTGTTGACCCATTCCCCCTAAAAAATGGCAAAGGCCAGCATCAGTATGCAGAGGGATCCATTCTCAGGTGGTGCAGATGGTCTCCACAGGGCCCTCCAGCTGCGATGGATATAATGGATAATGATCAATGAGTAAGGGCTCCCGCAATTCTTGGAATCACCGCAGAAAGTAACTGATATATGGGAGTCAGCAGGAATTGTAAAATATAGTACCAGTAAAGTAGAGAACAGATTCCAGTGCAGTTTCAAGGGTTGGCCACCAGAGGGAGCTTAAATGACATGATGTATGGCAGGGGTGGGGAACCTTTTTTCTGCAGAGAGCCATTTTGATATATATAACATTATTTGCGGGTCCGGTGCTGGCAAAGCTCCCTCCATGTGACGTCACACGGGGCGGGGCCACAAACGCTGGTGAATACAGCAATGCCCGAAGCATCCTGAGGATGCTCCAGTGGCTGTAGGGGCAGCGGTGTGACCATCTGAAAAGTCCTAAGGACGCCCCAGGCGGCACTGCTGTATATATTCTGGTTGCAGGGTGCCATTCTAGGCACCCTGCTAGCCAGATGAGGCTAGCAGAAAAAAGCTCTGAGGGCCAGACCAAATGGTTCCGGGGGCCTTATACGTCCTGAGGTTCCCCATCTCTGATGTATGGGAAGAGTCTGGAGTCAGGCCTCCATAGGGGTATTAATGAAAGCTGCACATAAACCCTGAAGACAGAGGTATATTCTTCACAGAGTGCGAGGAACACCGACATTGTGGGAACAACAATGGCATGAGAAAGAAAAAAAGTGTGCTATAAACTCTGCTGTAGTCACAAAAAGAGTGTGGGGACAGTAGCAATATGGCCACCTCCTTCTGGACCATCAGCTGCAGCAGACAACTTCAGAGTCACAGCAGGGCACCGGATTAGAGGTGGAGCAGGCAGGGGCACCGAGAAGGGGGATGAGCGGGGACACCCTAAGAGGACATGGCCACTCCTCTGCAATTATGCCACACCCCCTCCCCTGGGCCCAGCGTGGATCTTGATGCCTCTGGGAGCAGGTGGTCTACTTATGAGAAGGAAGCCTCTCCAATGGGCAGGGGAGGAGGTAGGGACGTCCATGCCCACCTTTAGGTCTAGCTCCTGGCTCTCAGTGCCATTTTCAAGATGGCGGGTGGGTCTATACAGAGGTCCGGAGCTCTGGGAGCCAACACACTAGCCGAGTGAGGTCAGCGTTGACACTGGAAGAGGAGGGTGGAGGGAGTAGCCATGGGTGGCCGGCAGGCGTGGGACGCAGCTGCGGGAGAGCCACTGATCAAGGCCGCAGTTTTATCCGGAGGCAGGCCCTGACCTAGAGAGTCATGGCGGGGACGGCCAGGAACCAACACGAGTGGGCCAGAGAATACTGCAGGTAACAGGGAGCTAGTAAATATGTACTGGGGAAGGGGGAACCCCTATATATTGCCCTAAATAGTGGCTAAGCGACAGGAGCGGGTGTTTGGCATGTATGCTCCTCTTGCCAGCCAAGCCACGCCCCCTCATCCAAATTTTCTTGGAAGGTTCTTAAAGTATAGATGTTCTATAAATGTTACACATACTGTATGTATGTAACATTTATAGAACTTGTGTGTGTAACATGTGGTTTCTCGTTGGAACTTTGCATCCAACATTCCGGGGCGGGGGAGGATAAGGGTGGCCCTGTCCGTTACATGTATAATGGGTCCCACAATTTCTGATGGCAGCCCTGAACACAGTCACCAAATCGTGACCCAGGTGTTACCAGCACACCTCAAGATCCCTTACCTTTGGGTTCAGCTCCCGGCGCAGGGTACATACATACACGGACCTCCCCGACGATTATATTTTCTGCATATACACTACAAGCTGCACTCTTTCTTTACCTTCAGTCAGTGATTTACACTGCCGGCTCCAGGCTTGTGCACGGCTGTTCTGATGGGCAATTCCTGCTGCAAAAAAAGAGGGATTCAAACAAACGCGATCCAAATTAAATGGTGCAGCACTGGAACTCTGGTGATTATCACAAATCACTCCAACAATGGCAAAACAAAAAGAAATGTTCCTATGCGCTCCAAATGGGAATAACTTTTACAGAATGTTCGAAATCCAAAGCAATGAAGCACTTATAATGTCACTGTGCAAACAATCCACTGATACATATAGATGGCCAAAATGTCCAACTGTGAAAACATGTAAATCCAAATCCTCAAAAAATAATCAGTCACCGTAGGTCTTTTTACTCCAGTAATCTTCGTGTATATTCCTTAAAGGTGGTTTCTCTTTAATGTGGTGGCATGTAAGATAAGAAAGAGAATTGCCACCATAGCATAAAATCTTTTTAAATTTTATTAGAATATACAAAGTAGACAAGTGGAAGCGTACCTTTTATGACCTTTTGAGAAAGGTACACGTTTAACACATATAGGGGTATTATTGTGCTCCCCCTATAGAGCGTTACCTTTCCTGGTCAGCGTGCGCTTCCCAATATAAAATTACCAACGCGTTTCAACCGCAGTATGGGTCTTTGTCAAGGTGTACATTAAACTGGAGTGACTGAGTATTTATAAGATAAGAAAGCCCGCCTTATGTGTTAATAGATATTATCCAATTTACCTTAACAGCATGGAGCTGTCTGTAGGTGCTGATCGGCGGTAATCCCCACTACATAGAGCGTTCCACGCGGCTTGCACCATAATGCGGAAGCACCCTAATGTGTCACGTGATGCGTTCCACGTGTGTTACCTTCCGCGTCACGTGATGCGACTATGCGTTCCACACGCTGAGGAATGTCTTAGCCCTGCTTTTCAGCATCACATGGTGTTGCTATGCGCTACATGTATATAGCGCCAATTTACAGTTACTATGCTGCTGGTAAATCGATAGATTGAGAGCAGCAATGTGTTCTGGGTCCAATCCATGTCCCAATGTGCACCATATAATAATCTATGAAGTGTATTCTGGTCTTTACTACTAGATTATTGCTGCACATGAGAAGGATTTGTATAAATATAGTTATAAAAAAAAAAAAAAAAACAACATATGATAATTATAAAAACCTTATGGTGATACATATAACAATAAAATACTAGAGATGTGATAATATGACTCTAAAAACATACATGAGAATTAGGTAAATCAGGACAATATGACTCTAAAAACATACATGAGAATTAGGTAAAACAGGACAATTTTTGGGTTAAAAAATAAGTAAAATAAATTAAATCCCTGTGAGCATCATCTTGTGGTGTATAAGGTGTGTAGAGATCAATCTGCAATGGGAACACTGTCATTAAAATCCACAACTACCTACTTTTGCGCATATCCACTGGGAAAATATTTTCTTAAACCAATAAAAATAATAATAATAACAATACATATCAACGCCGAATGATAAAAACCTTAAAAATATTACCGTATTATGTTCAAATCGTGCTAAAAAGGGATATGATAACATAAAATCATATATAGCCATAAAAGAAACCCGTAAATTGTTAAAAACACACTTTTGAAGGAAACTGCATGATAGTATTCATAGGAACCACTTGAGCTCAAAATCTATATTTAGCCCATGGGGTTCTAATGTTTTTACATCATAAATATATTTAATTTCTGCCTTTGCTAAGAATGTTTCTATTCCCTTAGTCCGCCAGTTTCCTTCTACTTTTTTGATGCCTGTAATTAACCTTATTTCATTGACTGAGTTGTTGTGTTTTTCATGAAAGTGATTAGAGAGGCCATGATTGGTTACTCCTCTCGTTATATTGCGCAAATGCTCACCCCATCTTTCTTTCAGTTTCCTTGAGGTTTTGCCTATATATTGTAAACCACAACTACATTCAATCAAATAAATACAATTTTTACTGTTACAGGTCATAAATTCTTGTATGTTAAAATTTTTAAAATTAGATTTAGATTCAAAAGTTTCAATCTTCGGGTTTTGTTTGGTGTGTGTAATGCAGGCTATGCAAGAACCACATCTGTGGAAGCCCTTTGTTTTGATCTTTCCAGTTCTTTTTTCTGGTATGGCACTTTTTACTAGCCTATTTTTAATATTAGGAGCCCGTCTATATGTGAAAACCGGTTTCTTGGGTATCACATCCTTTAATATGGGGTCTTGTAGGAGAAGAAACCAATTTTTCTTAATTATATTCTCCATAGTTTTATATTGATCATGAAACGTGGTTGTGAAAGTTATAGGTCTTTTTTCTTCATTATTTTTTTCTTTATAAGTCAGGAGTTCATTTTGTGGTATACCTTCCATCTCCTTTATAACTTTCTCTATGTTTTCATTATCATATCCTTTGTTTACAAATTTACTCAGCAACATATTTGTTTCCTCAAGGAAATTTTTATCATCCGTGCAATTCCTCCGAATACGTTGAATTTGGCTTTTCGGGATATTCCTTAACCATTTGGGGTGATGGTGACTTTTTATATTTATATATGAGTTGCTGTCTGTGGGTTTATTGTATTTTTTTGTCTTTATTCCCTTATCTGTACAGTAAATGACTAAATCCAGAAAATTTACCTCTTTTTTGCTAATGTTAAACGTGAGATGGATGTTAAAATCATTATTATTTAGGGTTTCACAGAATTTCTTTAGATCACATTCATCACCTCTCCAAATAAAAAATATGTCATCTATGTATCTGATCCACACAATTATGTTATCTATAGATGAATTATTTTCCCAAATATTCAAATCCTCCCATAATGCCATGAATAAGTTCGCATACGATGGTGCCACGCGACTCCCCATCGCGGTTCCCTTCTTCTGTATGTAATATTGTCCATCAAACCAAAAAAAGTTATTATTAAGAATAAATTCCAATGAGTCTTTAATAAAATCAATATTGTCTTCACTAAAAATATTAGGATTTTTTCTCATTGCGTGTTCTACAGCTTTGATGCCTAATTCATGATCAATAATAGTGTACAGTGCTGTGACATCCGCCGTGATTAAAAAGCACTGTTGAGGTATGGGAGTTTGCTTATGAATTCTAATAGTGTCTACAGTGTCTTTTATGTACGATTTTACCTTTAAAACTTCAGGTTGTAATTTAAAATCGATAAAATGTGCGAGATTAGAGGTTATAGAGTCCGTGCCCGCTATGATGGGCCTTCCTGGAGTGTTTATGGGGTCTTTATGTACTTCTGGCAGTATGTATATTACTGGCAGAACAGGATGTTCTTTAATTAAGTAATCTTTTTCTTGTTTATTTAGAATCCCTTTTTCCTCATATCAAGAAACCAAATTAATAAAACTCTTCTCAATACGTTCTGTCGGGTTTCCCCTTAGTAAAGTGTAGGTTTCCCTATCTCTTAGTTGTTTGGATATCTCCTCATTGTACTTGTCGGTGTCCATAATGACTATCCCCCCCCCCTTTATCTGCCGGTGTTATGGTAATATTTCTGTTTTTCTCCAGTTCCTGTAGTGCTTTAGCTTCCATCTGTGATAAATTATGCTTAGTATTGTTATTGGTTTCTAATTTTTCTACTTCTGCGCATACAATCCTATTAAAGCTTTCGAGGAAACATCCCCTATTAAATGTTGGATTGAATTTGGATTTAGGTTTGAACTGGTTAGTTGTATTCACATTATTCGAGTGTTCAATATCTTTATTTTGATTAATAAAATATTTTTTCAGAGATAAGTTTCTAGTAAACTTTTGAATGCCGATGTATGTGCTAAATTTATTCATTTTATTAACCGGAGCAAATTTCAAGCCCTTTTGTAACAAAGTGATTTCATTTTTTTTTTAAATGTAGGAACTGAGATTAAAAATTTTTGTAAATTGGTCAGGTGCAGCTTTACCAGCACTCCGCTATAGACTTCAGAGCTGGTGAGCTATACTACATAATTATTGTGTATTATCACTGCAGCCTTTGGATTCCCACTGTATTTGGCAGTGACACCTGGATAACAGTGGTTCAAAGGGATCGGTACCCCCTTTGTCATCGCACGGGACAAATCTGATTGGTCATGCCCCTTCCCCATGAGACCACACCCCTTTTTTGGTTTCCTATATAAAAAAATTGGGGGTGGGTTGCCAATGCTTTTTCTGGCCCAGGGCACCAAAAGGTCTAGTTACGGCTCTGTATAACGCTATGTTATGTAACTGTACCTTGTCATCATACTAAGTGGCAGTTTTGTCATCATGTGCGGCATTGATGTACAGCTGGTAACTTGGTGATCTATGTTCTAAGCCTTGGAGAGAGATAAAGTACCAACTAATCAGCTTCTGTCACTTTAAAGGCTGGGTTTGAAAAATGACAGTTAGGAGCTGATTGGTTGGTACTTTATCTCCAACCATTTTATCCTTTTCCGTGGCTTAGTACATATACCAGTAACACTGCAGAAAACAATAGATTATCAAAAGTATACCCATGACCATTAAACCGTGACTTTGTAAGTAACATACAAAAGTGCATAAGAAAACGTCAGCAATAACATTAGTATTCAGAAGCATAATTATTTACTAAGAGAACCAATTCAATATGAAATAAGAAACATGGCAGGGACTTTTCATGTTATATAAAACCCAGAAATAAATGGATTCATCAATGTTTAGAGGTCTTCAAGATACATGCTGTTTCATTATTCTTTATAGTAGTTACATAGAGTTTATGCAGAATTAGGAATCAGTTTCTTCACTGCTTTTAGCAGGTCCTTGAACTCTGTATTCTGGAAGTGGCCCCGGTCAGTGTATTTGTGCAGCTCTGCACTCAGATTATCAGCCACTGTTTGCTGCTCGCTCCATGACAGGAATGGGTCATCCGTGGAACCAAACTGAATGATATGACGACAGTTGGATTTTATCTTCTCCCATTGCCAAGGACGATTGAAATATCCTAATATCAGTAGAGAAAAATATATTCTGTTATTCCTATAGGCTAAGGTGTCTTTACATAGAAAGTGTACTAGAGAAATGAGTATTCCTGAAACAGAGAGAAAGAAGCCTGTTCTTCTGTCAGTGTGATTTTTTTTAAAGCAATTTACATACTGTAGTGTTACATATTACTGCAGCAGAGGTCTGTGTCCTGATGTACTCATAGGAAATATAATCCCACCACACAAATTCTGCGATATTATACAATCACAAAGAAAGACTTTATTGTATTAATCTACATGTGACTTTCTTGTGTTTAAGCAGCAGTTCACATACTATAATAGACTCCATAATAACATACCACTTTCTCTTTCATTTTCTTCCCCCAAATCAGTGGCGTATGCTGCTACCAAAATTATTGCGAACACTTGATGCGTTTCGGCAAACCTATAGTATATTGGAGAAGGAAAAAAAAATGTAAACTTTACAAAAAGCCTCTACAAAAAAAAATACTCTTCTAATTTTTTGTAAACACTTTGTGCAGACAAATCCTATACACTCTTTGCCACAAACGACAGCTCAACGGCAGCTTAAAGCGGTATCCAATTAGCCCCGAACATTGTTCGGGCACTAATTGATCCCCGCAATCATTAAAATTGGATTTTTGGCAGATTTTTCTTTCACCCTATCCTATTATTTCGGTCAAAATAATAGGATAGTTCTCCCGAAAACACATAGGTCCTCGAGCTTATCGTGGCACCTATGTGTTTTTGCCTTTTTTCAAATAAAAAAAGGCAATTATCGTGGATTCTTTTTTGGGACACATCAGGTCCCGAAGAAAAAACCCTGATAAGTGCAGGTGTCAGGCCAACTTCATGGCTAATTGGATAGCCCCAGATGAGGTAATTAGCCATGGTAAATTACCGCGGCTAATTGGATACCCCCCTTTGAGTCAAGTGACCATTCACTGTCCAGTTTAATCACATATGTGGTAGACCAAATACCACGAAAGCTGACAGCGCAGTAGACCAAATCCAGAGCCTGTTATATATCCAGTTGATAACTGCGCACACATTGGCTGATAGCGATCATTTTACGACAAAAGTGATAATGATCCTGACAATTTCCATAAGATTATTATTGGGTACCACAGTTGTTTTAGGAGCACACATGCTGCGATAGTAGTCCTATTATCTCTTGGTGTACTGCAGCATCCACAGCCAGCATAAAACAAAAACTTAAAAAACAATAATTAAATGGGCAGTGAGGTCAAAATACAAGTTAATGAATATGATACTACTTAACAAATGTATATTCAATAGTTTCACAACTAAAGATGTATCGGCGAATGGTTTAATCATGGCACAGAAGCATTTTGTGCACAACAGACTGAGGACATCGGCTTCATTGTCACTTGCCTGCCTTCTGATGAAGCAGATGTCCATGTCGGGGAAACACGTTAAGGACTGAAGGTTTTATCAAGCTGCCAATCTCCAATGTATGTCATCGCTCCTTCTCTATTGATGTGGCCCATGTGAGGACGTTCTTAATTATCTGGTCAGACGCACCCCAGCCTAGAAGTGCACAGCCCGAACACAGCTTCCTAAATAGACACTGGATTCCTTCTACACAAGAGGCCATCTTACATTGGACATCAGATGGAGTTTCCCTGGACTCTAGCCTAATTAAGAGTTGTACGCACTGCGTTGTTAGCTCTGGTCACAGTGTTTATTCCTCTGATGGATTGCATCTCGGCCTGTTGAGGACTGTTTGTCACTAATCTTCAGTGCAGTACATCAGGAAATGATCCAATCCTTCCTGCTCATATGGGTATACGTGGAGATGTCACACATGCTCTATTAGTGTTGCATATGCAGGTCTTCCCTTTCAACTAACCGAATCCCTTGTGACGTGGTAACTGAAGCATTGCTGGATCACCTTTACTTTACCTCATGCAAAAACGGTAACTGTTCAGCGGGGCCATAACTAGGGTAGTGCGGCCAGTGCCACAGGGCACCGCAGGGCAGGGAGCGGTGTTTGGGTCTGTCAAGTTTCCTGTTTATTACCATTCTCACATGCAGCTTCCTCTTCTTTTATCCCCAGCATCTCCTGGCCTCCCCTATCTCTTCCCCATGAGGCAATGGCCCTTTTTCAGTCGCACTATCTTAAGTCTCTATTTAAAAAAATGGGGGGGGGGGGGGGACTGGATTGTTCAGAAAATCTATTATAGATCACTTCAGTTCAGCAACTGGTCACAGAGAATGGTCATTGCTGGTGCCATCTCTGTTCATTCTTTGGTGGCTTCCTTGGTAACATTTGATAGGATCATCTTTATCTTGTTATATGTTTTTGTATATTTTTTTATATGTATTGCTTTAGTTATAGGATTTATGGAAAACCTACTAAAACTCTGCATGTGTGTGCAGCTGCTTATGTTATTCATTTCTGAAATGATTTCACATATTTCTTTCTGTTTCTGGAACTAATTCTAAGATTTAAAAATCTGGGCCAAAAAAGTTACCTGTCACGAGTACCCCCACAGAGGTTCCCAAACTCAGGGCTGGATTAAGACCCGCTCGCTAGGATGCGTTCGCTCATAGCTGGCAGGTTGTCGAATTCTGCGCATGTGTACGCATCGCAGTGCGCGTACCAGTGAGAGAGATCGGTAAGCGGTTGCTCGTTGCGCATAGACTGCCCAGCAGAGTGGGTGACAGGAGAAGCCGTTTGTGGGTGGTGACAGGCCACTAGAAACGGGGGAGTGGAGGTGCGAACGCAGGCGTGCCTGAGTGTCTTAACGCCGTTTCAGAGGCGTGTATAATTAACAGGCAGCGTCATAGTACATGTCACCTGGTTATATTTCACACTGAAATGATCGCAGTGCTTGCGGCAAGGTATAGTCAACCTCAAGCACTGTGTTCGCTTCCGATGGTAACCGATTTACCGATGGTTGCATACACTTCCTAGAGATGACATGCGCAAGTGGGCATCTTAAGGCAGGTTGGTGGGCGTCTACATACACAGAGCGATCGCATGCCAAGACATAGTGGGCGTGCTTATGCCTTGCCGTGCGAACTCCTGCAGTACCGTCACTTAGCCGAATTTGCATTTGCTGGGTGCGAGTGTACTCATCTAGCGAGTGGGTCTGAATGAGCTCCTCTGTCCTCAAGGCACCCCAACAGTCCAGGTTTTAAGGATATCCATGCTTGACCAAAGGTGACTTAATTAGTACCACAGTCAATTTGATTTAACCACCTGTGCTTAACCATGGATATATCTAAACCTGAACTGTTGGGGTGCCTTGAGGGCCACATTTGGGGACCTCTGATTCACACTATACAAAAACCTAAAATCTTTTGCTCACAGATGCGTTTACATTGCATTGATTGAGAGTTGATTCACCATTCCTTTTACCTTCTGATGAATCCATTGTATTGGGAAAACGGAGAAACGCGTTGAGACCTTAAACAAGCCTTTCTAATAATACCTGCTGCTCCTGCTACCGATTGAGACCCTATGGATTACAACACTGATGCTTAATATTCCAGCGTGAGTGGCTTTCTCCCTCCCCGCGATTTTGGCTTCACAAGTGTTGCTCCAACTAGATGCTGTCTAGTCCCACTACAGCCCGATTCCACCTAACGAGGAGCGTACTACACTGTGGACTTCATCTATTGCTGTTAATTTCAGCTAGACACTGTTCCAGCATTATCTTGTTGGATAAATTATTCTAACATACGGAGATCCTAAAGCACTGAGGATCTCACCTACCGCTGCCACTTTGTGACTGTGTCCAGGGACTGTCATCTGCGCTAGTGGTGAGCTGATTTCCTAACGGAGGAGGTTGAGATTAATGCCTCATTTATCCACATTTATTCTTCAATAATCATCACACTGTGGTCCTCTTTAGCGGAGCTAAATAAGCAGAATAATATTTTGTCATTGGAATTTCTGATTGCCGATATACTAAAAGTTTTTAAGCATGAAATATTTCTATACATGTATGTATATGCTTGTATAAATTTTATGCGTTATTTAGAATACAAATGTTGAACTAAATTTATTAAATAATTAGTTTTAAGCGCTCCCTATGTGCCTTTATTGTTTTTTTAGTTTTGATTAATTGAGAGAATAACCAGCCAGTCTGGCTCAAGTTAAGGTGGTCATACATCAGCGATTGTTAGTCGCGATCCGGCGATGTGATGGGAAATGCCGGCCCGGTGGAAACGCCGACCTCCCGCCATCGATGTTCTGCGATCCGTCGCCGGATTGCAGACATTTGGCATGTTAAATGTCGGCATTTTGACGATCGCGATCATTATTTGATCGCGATCGTCAAATCTGCAAAATCCAACATGTTGGATTTCTGCGATCCGAGTTGCAGCATCGCGGGATCGCAGCAATCCATCTCAGATGGATGGGCCCCATTACTCATACCTCATTGCTGCGGCTGCTCCAGAGCTGTGTCCAATGATTATAGTGCTGCCGTCACAATGTAGTTCTGATTCCATGAATGGAAGCCATATTGATTCTCTTGCTGTAACTACATTACAAAAGTGACAATTTGCAATATATAACATAAGCACCTCTGGTAAATTGCAAATAAAATGAAATCTAGCAAAAAAAAAAAAACCTGATTGTTATAGATTCCAATAAAGTATCCAACAAAAGCGGACAGTGAAACACCGCTGAGATCATGGAGTAGAACAACCCTTCCAGCGCCAGAGGTTTCAGTTTATGCACTTAATGCACTATATGGTGATCATTCACTACTATTTCTCATCATTAACCAAAACTATTTATATACAGCAGCCGTCACTGTGTAGTGATTATGGAAACATTGTGATTATTTTTATATTGTTTATTTATTACACTACGAGAAACCTATTCTTCCACTAGATAGTTGTTGAAATATCTACAGCCATAACAATGATAAATCCCATCAATCTAAAGCAAACCAGTGTTCACTGTATAATGCATAATGGAAAAAAGTAGCAGATTTCTAGAGATACTTACATGGATCAGGCATGTCTCGAAGTAAGCACTGGAATTTTGGAATCTGCATATAAAAAAAACTCAATCACATTAATACCTCCAGATTTTTCCTACATTTAAAGACACTACAAGTGCTTTTATTTTCTGTCGCTACATCAAGACCATGAGAAATAAGGGCCCCTTGTAATCCACTCCTGTACCTGAGTTGTATGCTATTCACAGCTGCAATTGCAATTTATGTGCGAAAATATGCCAGTGACTGATAACAGACTGCCCACCTGAAATAGAGTGTGACGAACTGAGCAAAATGTTACTACACCCACTTCCCCTACCTGCGCTGTGTGCAGATCCTCCGGAGAACACACCACCATCTGCACAACATCGAACGCACATCGATTCCTCCAGTAAGTCCTGGGCTGCGCAGGTTTCGGGTCAACTTTCTCTCTACAAATGGCCCCTGAGACTGTTGTTCTGCTTTTGGGAACGCAGCCGTGACCGGAGGCACACCCTTGGAAGTCCCATAACGCCCACGGACTGGCCTCCTTTTGCAAACACTTTCCAGTGACCTCCCTGACTCTGCCCAGAAACACCCATGGATCGCAGTGGTCTGCTCAGGACCTTGTGATGACGGAGACAGTGTCAATGTCGTGTAAAACTACAGCTCGCACATGCGCAGTGAGATTATTGCTTGTCATCTTGGCAAAAGTCGCTCAACTGCGTGAACATCGGCATAGTGTACAACCCTGAATCAGGCTCTTGGTTTGAAAAGTGTTGCTACAATTTGGTGTTCATCCTAGCACCCTGCACCTGTCACAACTTGTGCAGTTCCTCTTTCCTGCCTGGGGTGTCGCTCTCTGCTCTGATGCTTCTAGCACACTCAGTTGATGCAACAACTGCTGAGATACAGACCAGGGTGTACTGGAAGTACCAGAGCAGATAGAGACACCCCAGACAGGAAAGAAAAGCTGCAAGAGTTGTGACAGGTGCAGGGTGCTAGAATGAACACTAGGGGGTATATTTACTAAAGTGCTGGGTTTTTGGAAGTGGAGTTGTTGCCCATAGCAACCAATCAGATTCTACTTAACATTTATCTAGCAAATTCTAGAAGATAAAAGCTAGAATCTGATTGGTTGCTATGGGCAACATCTCCATTTCTAAAAACTCACACTTTAGTAAATATACCCCATTTTCCAGGCATTATGTGTAGCGCCTCTCCAGCAGACATGGGACCGGAGAGGTATTAGGAAATATGTGTGCAGGGTGTGTGGTGTGGGATCCCTGGACCCAGGGGCCCATGTGCCCCGCATACCCTGCAGCCATTATAGATATACCTATGATTTAGTCAGTAAAAATAGGGACACTACTTTCCAGGGACACATCTTTATCAGGGACTATGGACCTGATTCAGCAAGGATCGCAACTGCGATTACGCACGCAATCGGGCGATTGTTGCATTCTGCGCATGCATCGCAGTGCACGAACACTCCACTGCGATTGGGACTGCCATTGCAGTCACTACGCAGACCCATCGCAGAGTGATTGACAGGAAATACCGTTTGGGGGTGATGGTCGGCAAAACGCAGGCGTGCCAGTGCGTTTGAACGCCGGCGTGCCAGTGCGTTTGAACGCCGTTGCAGGAGCATGCATGAATTATCCAATAAGATACCAAATGCAGTTTGTAAACTCACAACGTGCGACGAGGTTAGCAATTCCTGAGTAAGGTCAGAGCTTGTGCAAGTGTGCGTGAGGCTGCGATGGTACTCAATGTTACCGATGGTTTCGCAGTCTTGCTAAGTAATACAGGTGTGTGTAAGGTAAGGTGGGCGTCCTTATGTTGTGTTGAGATGGCAAGGCGATCGCAATAGATTAGCATATCATCGCAGTGAGACTGCGTGCATAATCGCAGTTGCAATCCTTGCTGAATCAAGCCCTAAGCCTGGAAGCTAGGGACCGTTGATCTATAGGGGATGCAGTCATATTGTCGGCAGACGGGATGATGGGCGTGGAAATACTGATGCCCGAATCCCGCCACGCAGTCATATGCTGACACCGATATCCCGAAGGTGAACAGGATACCGACGTCGGCAGCTCGAACCGCTGGAATCCCGATCATCTGGATGGGTAAGCAACTGGCTCTCTCCCCGGGTGGGGTGGGGGGTGAATAGGTTTAGCCACCCATGGGGGGAGATTAGGATTAGGCACCCACCAGGAAGGGCTAGGAATAGGCACCACTGGGGTGAGGTTAGGGTTAGGCAGACCCCGTTAAGAGTTAGGTTCAGGGTGCGGGAAGGGGGGGGGTTAGGATTAGGCACCACTGAGGGGAGAGATTAGGGTTAGGCAACACCAAGGGAGTGTTAGGGGACGGGGGGAGGGTACTTATCTACCGCTGTTGGGATTCTACACCATGCGGGCTTCCACTGTTGGGATTTCATCGGCCAGCATATCATACCGATTCCTAGATTTCTAGACATCACATGTAACTGGGGAGCTCTGCAGAGCTGAACAGTTATGTTCTGAGACATGGGTGGATGGCAGAGGTAGCTCTCCTATAGTTTGCATAGTGGGCCTAATTCAAAGTCACACACTATGCTGATATATATTAGCACCTATGGATGCTGAAAGTGGGCCTCTCAGTCCTTGCGCATTCGGACGCACAGATGTACTCCAGGAAAGGACTTTGTAGTGGCATTAGCTTAAACACGCAGGTGCAACTGAGGCAAAGACGTAGCCAAGGCCACGTGTGCATCCAACTGAATCAGACCCTACTATGCGCACGGGATACCTCTGTAACTCATTTGTCTGCCACAGTCTTCATACTTCCTCTAGGGAGCTCTCCTGCAAACCTGCTCAACTAACTGATCATTATTGCCAGTGGCAGAACTGACCAGAAGCAGCGCAGTGAGTAACAAGGTGGTTACATACCGACAACAATTTAAAATAGTTTCCAAAGAACACTTGCTGACGTACTGAAGCAGTTAAGCAGCCATTTACATACTACACACTCCTTCAAGATGTTTGTTATAATCTTGGTTACAAAGTATTTTGTGTACATGTAAAATATTGATGTGCAATACATATTAACATGTAAACCCTGATAGGGTAGCTAATTCCAATGCCTTCGATATATTGAAACTTTGGAATTGCACCACTTTCTTGGTCATTTCTGAAAAACAGAGACAAATCTTTAAAACCTTGGGTGTCTTTGAAAATTAGAGCTAGTTACCAACTATACTGCAAACACACAATATCTGTTTGCATGCCCCATTTTACAGGTCAGAATTTAATCCTGAAAAGAAGTTTTGCAGATATTACACTGATTACATAAATAGTGACACACAGATAAGGACATTAGACCTTCTTAATGCGGAGCTACAACAAACTAAGCATAATTCTAAGGGGCCCATGTATCAATAATCGCAATGCGAACTTGGGGCCTGATTCAGATGCGCTCGCACGCGGGTCAATGGTGCCCTAGTGCACATGCGCACGACGGAGGGAGCTCCGTCGTGAGACCCAAATAACGACGGCCAAGCCGTCGCTATGGGTCTCGCACCAAAGGGGGCGTGCTGTCGATGGCGAGTGACAGCACGCCCCCTTTACCGTTACTGCCCATACGGAGGCGTTCCCATGGGAACGCCTACCGTCTGGGGCCGGCCCCACTGACATCACTAGTGATGTCAGTAGGAGTGCTTTTGGCTCTGATAGAGCATGCAGCTGCTGAATTCCAAAAATTTCCCGAAACTTTTTAGGCCACAGACAGCAGGGCTTATGTAATAGGGTGCGACTTTCAGCCACTTTTGGAACTCCTGCTAGTCTTCCCATATTTTTAAAGCGCCAACCATTTTAAAAAAACCAAGCTGGATTTGCCTTTCAACTAACTGTCGCTCTAAAAATACGCAAAGACTCACAGAAGTTCCTGCAGTAGCTGCAAGTTACACCCTATTACATAAGCCCCCACATATCCTGCACACACTTTAACAAAAAAATATCTGTACCACCAAGATGATTGTGTGTGCAAAACACGGGACGTGTTTAAATTCACCCAGTTGTAATGCTCTCACAATATTCATTGTGTTATCAGAAATGACAAACCCTGAGGAGAGTCCTAGCGGGGTAAGTCATTTTGCTATGACATCCCTTAGCTTTCTAACTGGTTGACACCTGTGAAGCCAGTGATATAGAGAGTAGCCTGCCTGTGAATGAGCTGGCATTGTGTTAGATGCTGCTGCTGAAGGCAATACACCCACCCAGTAGGCTGTCACAGTCAAGTCATCTTTAGTTTTACCAGTACCACTTGTCCACATATCTGTGGTTTAGTGAATAGTGGCTACAATGGCATTTTAGGCTAAGAATTATTATTTTTTTAATTCCTGGTAGAGGCGAGGAATGGCTTTTCTGGTAAATGGAATTGATTTGATAGTAGCGACACAGGACTTCAATTAACTGCCTAAAACCAAATGCATTAATGGTGGATATTGGACTAAGATCTAATACTAGCATAGCCATCATGGCTTCAGTGATCTGCTGTGCAACTGGAAGGCAGCTTTCATACTTGCTTCCTCTTGCAAAGGATTGTTTCACAGTCAATTGTTTTTTTAATCTACTAGTAATCTTCTTGGTCCCCTTCTGGGATGAAGATTCACCCCCACAGCAGCAGCAGACCTAGCGCTCAAGGATTCTTCTGAGGAATCCTGGATAGCGGAGTCAGTTAGCCTTTGCAAATTGGATGGGCTACTTCCGATTAATGAGGAGATTGATGATGAGGGTATTGGTGGTGGAGATTGCATGTGCTGGGCTCTAGCTGAGAGATGGGAGTTAGCCGACGCTGGACTGCACGGTATTACTTTAGCATATTTTTTCCTAAAAATTAGCATGAACTCGCTGCAAAAAACGTAACAGGGAGGAGGTTCCTAGATAGTTAACGTCCCTACATCTACTTACTTTGGGTTTACAAATGCTACAGTGCTGGACAATTGTCAGGATTTAGGTAAAAATAATTCCACACATAAGAGGTGGATTTTTTGGTGTTATGCCCAGGTATTACAATGGCCTTCTTATCATCACAGGCAAGAACTGCTGTCACTGGTGCCTGACTTACACAAACAACATCCTCATGCGTCCACTACACAAATATTCCCCTCACCCTGTTGCACTTCTACAGTAGCATCTTCAATTTTTATGTCACCATCTTTACTTGTCCTGCTCATACCCACATTTGCAGAGGGTGCAAAATTGTTGAAAGAAGAGTTCCTATGAGTACAGTATCAGAAATGTCATACTCACAAATAGCACTCGTGGGCACCTTTAGACTCTCCTCAGGGGTTTGTAAAATTTCTTAACACACAGTTTAATCTTCAACCTTAGGGGTATATTTACTAAAGTGAGAGTTTATAGAAGTGGAGATGTTGCCTATAGCAAGATCAAAGTCTCAGTGGTGGATCCAGGCAACTTGTACTGAAGCCGGGTAAGCCAGATAAACTGCCGCTGCACAAACAGTGAGTCAGCCCAATGCACCTGCTGGAGGAAGGGCTGGTCACTGGTGACACCCCAATCACAGCTCCTCCCAGCACTCTTCGATGCAGACCCTCCTCTTTTAACTGATCTGCAACCACCGGGTCTCAGTCTTTCAGCATAGGTAAGCTTCAATGCACTATAATGGACACAGAAAGACATATACTTATCTGTCTGCACAAGTTTTTCTCTCATCTCCTCTCTCTTTCCTCCAGCCCGCTTTGTCCTATCCCCATCTTTCTCTGTCTCCCCCTTAATTCCCATCTATCTCCTTCTCATATCTCTCTCTGCCTTATTCCCCCTTCTCTACTCATTCCACTCTTATCACTTTATTTGTCTCACCCCCTTTGTCCTCCTCATTCTACCCATCTATCTGCCTCCTTCCCTCCCTCTCTCCTCCTGCCCTTCATTCCCCTCTTTTCTTTCTGCTGCTCACCCCCTCTCGCCAACTCATTCCACCTTCCTTTTCTTCCTCATCTCATTCTCCTGACATCTCTCTGCCTCACTCCTCCTCATTCCCTCATCTTTCTCTTACCTCATTCACACCTCATGTCTATCTCTCTGCCTCACATACCCTCTCTCTCGCTCTTTTTTCCTCCCTCATCCGCCCTTTCCATATTTGAATGTAACCATCCCCTATTTGAAATGGGGGGTGCCAGTTCCTTACTTCGCCAGGGGCACTCGGACCCCTAGATACACCCCTGGTAAAATGGCGCCCAAACACGAGGTAGGGGCTTTTATATACAATCCAAACCATGCAAGATCCAACGCCGGGAAGATGTTTTGCCTCATTTTTGTATCAGAGCCAGACGGCAATAACTGAGGACTGGTCCAGCTGCTTCACTGAGTGGTTTGAGCTCATGCAATTTTGCATAGACTCCTCTGGCGAATACTTTGAAAAATATAATGTTCACTTTGGGCCTGATTCAGTACTTGATGGAATTACAAAGCTGCACGCATGCAGCTTTGTAATTCCGTCCTTGCAAACATGCAAATGCAGCAGGTGGTGTATGACACTCCCTGCAGCATTTGTGATCCCAGCACTGCAACCATGAGGACAGCGCAGGGCCGCCATCCAGCTGAGTAAGCCTTACTCAAGCTGGCTGGCTAGCGAGGCCAGGAAACTGAGCCCGTGGATGCAGCCTCTAGCCTTGCCAATCCCAGAAAACGGGGGGGGGGGGACACACCCCTTCCCCCATTTCCGGGAAGGCCAGCCGTCCCCGCCCCCACGCCACCCTTAAATGCCTCTGCCTGTTAATCACGCAGGACCTGCACATTCGCAGAACGGGTCCTTCACACACACAGATTCCCGATAATCGTCCAGTCCAGTCAGGGGGGCCTGAGTGTCAGCAATATTTATTTGGTGCCAGCCCTCCAGCTGATTACAGCTGGCGCACTGGCAAGTAGTCATGGAGAGTCAGTGGACTGGCAGCCAATCAGCAGTGGCAGCTCCTGATTGGCTGCTGGTCAGTGAACTCCGATTGACTCGCAACTGGTGCCAGATTCAAATTGCACCAGCGCTGTCTGTCCATGTCTGCCACTGCCTGCCAGTGCACCATCTGTAATTAGCTGGCAGCCCGACCCCAAATCCACACCTGCTGGCTATTAATGGCACACAAGGGGAGACGAGAGGCTGCTGTAGGAATATGGGGATGGGGAGGTGATTTGCTGGAGGGGGCATAATGTGTAAGGGGCTCTACTATTGTGTGGATTCATGTTTTATATGGGGCACTACTACTATGTGGCATAATCTGTAAGGGCAATTACTGTGTAATGTAAGGGTCATTACTGTGTGGCATTATGTAAAAGGGACACTTCTACTGCATGGCATAATGTGTATAAGGGGTACTACTGTGTGGCATAACCTAACTGGGCTCTGTGTGGGGGCAAATATATGCGTTTTCTTTTTACCACTGGGGGCGGGGCATTTGTGTGGCCTACAAAGTTCTAGTTACACCCTTGCATGCAAACACAGAGGCTCTGGGCTATTTCACAAAAACTGTACAAAGCCGGACTTTTTTTTGCCTGTGGATATGTCCCTTTCACACACATTTTTTTCCAATCTTTAACACCGAAACTGTGGATGGCAGCCATCCTTGTCAGTGGATATTCCCGGCTGAAACACGGCAACTGTGCCGTGTCCGTGCTGTCTGAAAGGACCTATCTGCTTACATACTTTATTAACATTACTGCATGTTTTTTGCCGGCCGGTGAAAACCGGCGTGTATGAATTAGCCCTCTGGATTTAATATAAACTTGCATGAGTCATCAAGTTTGCTCAGACTAAGGTTAAAAGGATACTTTTGTGGCTTTCTCAAAGGTTTTTGGCAGACTGCCACTTTCCACTGGAGCCAGCCCCGGAAACTGTGTCCCCATTTTTAGCGATTGCGTGACAGTGTGTGGCCCTGACGAAGTTCAAATCTAGTCCATGGACGACTAGGGCTGTACATCAGCTCAGGCAGTACGCCCTGTGCGAGAACGTCTGCTCACGAAGGGGACATGGTTTAGTTTCAAGGGGGCGCGTAGCGAGTCACAAGGGTCTGGCCTCACGGCACACCCCCTCTCTTCCCGGCCCTCCCCCAGAGCTAATAACATGTATCCAGCAACGGGGGTACTTCCGCCCTCCTTGTGAAGGCCTTGAGACCAACGGCCCTTCTGGCAAATGCCACAAGTGCCAGATTGCCAATCTGGCCCTGTCCTGGTCAAACTCCACCACCCTGCCAAATCTGGTGTAGCTACTGTAGGTCCAAAACTCTGGCTGTGCATAAAGGACAAAAAACGGACAGACAGACACACTTTCTTGCTTATTTTATATTATACACATACACTTTTACATTGCTATCAAAACCTGAAAATTGTATTGTTCAGGAAGTGGTTAAAAACTTGATTTGATACCAGTTGCATCATTGTCTCCTTCCATTCCCTTTATCACAGTGGAAGGATACTTCTACATACATATGCTATTATGTGCTGTCCTGTTACACTTTATATTGTCCTTCAGTAAACATGCCAACTACTCAGTATAAGCATGTTTACCATTTTTATTTCAAAGTGCACTTTTACCTTGTCTATTCTCCTTTTTGTCCATCCATACCAGATACAGGACTCCACATTCCCTCCTCCATTCCCAGGCATTATAACAGCTTTCACAGGCACTGACGAGCCTTCAGCCTCAGACATTGCTGCACATTACAGCTGCATGTGCAGGAAATGCTGTCAGGACTGGAGGAAAGTGCATTATGGGAATTGTAGTTTTATCCTGAGCCAAAGTCATCTTTGAAACCTTGCTAAATAAATAAAAACCCTGTGTTGCAATATCAGTAAAATAAGATTACTTTTTTGGAGCAAATTGATAACAACGCCAGAAAGTGTTTAGTAATCTTTAGTGCATAAATGATATTTACGAATGCACATAATGGGGCTGATTCTGAGTCGGAGGGATGTTTACAAGGAAGCAAATTGCTAATGTTAGCATATAGCAGCGGTTTAACAAGGCAGCAGCGCGCCCTGTGACATCCCCTGAGTGCATGACATCGTGCAGAGGTGGGGGGGGCCAATAACACCGGGAACGTCCTGAGAACACTCCACGTAGGGATGGACATCTAAAGCCCGTCATCAAATGGTGGGACAGGCTTCCACCATCGACTGCTAGCAATGGTAGCTAACCATCTCACCAAAAGCACTAGATGGTAAATCCATCACGATGTTTCATGCATGCTCAATTATTGTAGTTAGCACATGCGCAATACCCCCGCGGTGCTGCCAGGTGGAGCGGATGCAGGGCTGGGGACGGGGCCCAGAGTGGAGTTGGACTGGCATGACGTTCCCGGCCATCTGGAAAGGCAGGCAAGTCTTCCGCACCTCCCTCCATCGCCAGCACCCCCCGCGGCCGCCCACTTATAGAGCACAAGTGGGCAGTCTAGGGGGGGTGGCGATGATGCGATTCGCTGTCTCATCATAGCCCCGCCCCCTGCTATAATATGCCTGTTTTCTTGGCACTGTATAGCAAGGGGCGGGGCCATAATGACATAATCATGTCACCATACCCCCTGTTCTGCCCATTTTTCTTGGCATTTCAGAATGCAGAGGGCACAGGAAAAGGGGTAAGATTACTAGGGGAAATAGGGATTGCTAGTGCAGGGCCGGCTCCAGGAGTCGGAGCACCCTGTGCCGGCCCCCTCCAGAGCGCCCTATTTTTGTGCGCGGCTCAGCTGTGTGCGACCGAAAATGGGGGGTGGCCTAATTACCATAGGCCACGCCTCCTATGTGATGTTATTAGGAGGCGTGTTTGCCTCCAAATTACGTCAGGCTTGGGGAGCCTCACTAGCTGGGCTTCCCCCAGCCCACTCCCATCACTGAATGGATGCAGCGTGCATGCGCGCAGCATCCATTCAGAGTCTCTGGGGTCCGGCACCGCCGCACAGCTGCGGCAGTGGGGGGTCTCCAACCTCCCGATTTAACCACCCGTGGGCCGAAGTGTCCCGCTGAAATCGGGATGTTGGGGAGGGGTGTGCCCTCTATGGGTGGCGCCCCTGTGCGACCGTTCAGGTCGGACACCCTTAGAGACGGCCCTGTGCTAGTGCATAGAGATGGTTTGGGGCAAGTCTAAGGGAGTTAGAGGGGAAAGTGTAGGGACAGATATAAAGAGAAGGAGAAGTAAGGTGAGGTGAGGGAGTAGAGAACCAAGATGGGATGGGGGGTAATCAGGGGAGTGAACTGGAGGTTAGTATGCAATAACTGAGGGAGAGAGGGAGCAGAAAAGTGAGAGATGGGATGGACCAAATTGAGAGGCTTAGGGCCTGATTCAGACCCACTCGCAAGCGGCTGTCCGCTCGCAAGTGGGTCGATGTTGTGCACTGCGTATGCGCACGACGGCGGGAGCTCCGTCGTGCGCATGCGCCGGACGCGACGAGCGAAGGAAAGTCCTTCGCTCGTTGTGTCTGATCAAAGGGGGCGTGCTGTCGATGTTGATTGACAGCACGCCCCCTTTGGCGGGCATGCCGGGGGCGTGCCTCCCTGACGGGGGCGTTCCCACGGGAACGCCTACCGTCAGAAGCCGGCCCACTGACATCACTAGTGATGTCAGTGGGAGTGATTTTGGCTCTGATAGAGCCAAAATCACTCCGGGGCTTGCGGTTGAAAACCTCAACCGCAGGCTCCGGCTCGCAGTTTCGATGGTCGCGATGGTCACAACCATCGCGGCCATCAAACTGCACGCTCGTATAGGCTGTGGGTGGTGACCCACAGCTATACGAGCGTCCAGGAGGACGCTCCAGAATTATGGAGGGCGGCCCTCATTCAGAGCGTGCGCTCTGCTCAGCGTACGGCTCTGAATGAGGGCCTTATTTTGTGTGGGAAGAGAATGGGTAAGGTATAGAGGGGAGGGGGAAGAGAATGGTTTATATCAGAGGGAGGGAGAGGGTAGAACAGGAAGTGGGGTGGGAACCAAACATAGAGGGAAAGGAAGCGGTGAGGGAGTTAGGTGGGGGACAGGGCAGCATGGTAAGAACATGTACAGTAAAGTTGGCAATATACAATTAGCAGTACAAAATAGCCAAATTCAGCTACAATGCAGACAATAGGAATGAAATGAATTGGTAGTACACAGCTGGGGAGAAGAACGTTAGACAGTAGAGGAGAAAGTTAATGTCGGTAGACTGAGAACTATCCACATATAGTGGTCCGTGAGTAAATTAAATGCTAAAGTCGTGGCATCTAAATGTATACCAGGCGCACTAACATTTACTTTCTATTGAAAGTGAGTTCTAGTATTTGATTGTTTATGTGTGTGTGTGAGAGGTTTGTGTTTTACTTTAATTGGGGTGCTTATTCCAATTATATAGATAGTGTATACAACTTGTTGACACAAAATATAGATAAAATTTTAGATAGCCACCTTGTAATAGGATGATAATAGGTGTAAATGACAATATTTTCAATTGCAATAAAAATCAGAAAACATTTCATACAAGAGAAATAAAGTGAAACTTCATAAAAATCAAAGATTAAAATATGCATAGACATTGGTAATATAAATAAAATAGTCCTGATAATGTCTTACATTATCACTTAATTTCTACAAAAGCAGGTGAAAATGCACATTTTCACCTGCTTTTGCAGAAATTAAGTTTTGGGCCATTCATCAAAAAGATAAATCAGTAGATATCACAGATATCTCCTGCTTACCTTTCTCTAATGATCTGGCTATAAACTAGTATAGGGGCCTAAATGAATAAAATACAATATTTTAGAAGCTTGACTGTTGGAGCATTCACCATCTTCAAATGGCGTTTGCTCCAGCTCGCAGCGCAGCCCCTGTCCGACTCCTTGCGCCGGACTCCGAGGCTTTGTGTGCCCGCTTGAACTGTAGTTCACGCAGACGCACTAGCACTGCTGAGTCAAACTCGGTTGTGCTGAGTTTCACTGCTCCAAAAGGAGCGGTGAAAGCCTTCGGGGAGGCAGCTAATTTTCAGATCAGATGTCTCCACGCCAGAGAAATTATGAATTGTTCAGGCACCCGCAGCGAGTCAGAATGTTAATTATCAGGGACTGCTCAGAACCCAATAATTAACATAATTAATAGGCCCCATAGAGCTGATTTTTTCATATTAGTAGAATGTAGCTTGGTATCTTTTTCTCCTGTTGAGTGTTAATTGTCTAATTTGACTCATATAGATTTGTCTATTGTGGCAACTTCTATATTATAGTCTGGGGGAGCATAGTCACTATAGTTGGTGTAGACCAACGCGTTTTGCTTAACAAATCCGCTTGTGCTTCCTCTGGGACCTGAGGAAGAACAACCGGATTGGTTAAGCGAAACGCATTGCATCACCTACAGTAGACACCATACAACAACCACCCCCCTCCCGGTAGACTTACACCACCGGGAGACTTGGCACCACTCCAATACATAATCCCCAGATGCCTGGTCACCACTATCTCCTGTGTGAGATTCTCTGAATGCAGCAGGAGACACGCCGATGAACAGGATACAGGACAACTACTTAACAAGCAACAGGACTCAAGGTAATAACATTTTAACAACTAGGAGTACTGCCCAGTAATAAAGTAAATATTTGATTTCATTATTTGAAGTGGCAAGTGGAACCCTGTATTAACTAAACAATCATGATATTTATTCCCAGACTATCATATAGAAGTCGCCACAATAGACAACTCTATATGAGTCGATTTAGACAATTAATGCTCAGCAGGAGATATAGATACCAAGCTACATTCTACTAATGTGAAAAAATCATTCTCAGGACTATTTTATTTATATAACCAATGTCTATGAATATTTTAATCTCTGATTTTTTTTATGATGTTTCACTTTATTTCTCTTGTATGAAATGTTTCCTGTTTTTTTATTGCAATTGAAAATATTGTTATTTCAACCTACTATAATAATCTACATTTTGTCTATATTTTGTGATAATTTATATACACTAAGTTATGAAAAAACCTATCTATATAATTGGCATAAGCACCACAAAAAAACAAAAACAAAAAAGTAAAACATAAACCTCTCTCTCACACACACATAAACAGCCAAATACTAGAACTAGTTTTCAATAGAATGTAAATGTTAGTGTGCCTGGTATACATTTATATTCAACATTAAATGGTGGATAACTAGAAAAGAGTCCACACTTCCTATTGGCAGCACACACTTCCCTTCTCAGAACAGCATCAGGGGAGCGCAGTACATACCTATTTTTCTATAAAGCAGAAGCATGTTAACTTTAAACTAGGGATGAGCGGGTTCGGTTCCCTGAGAACCGAACCCACCCGAACTTCGGGGATCCGGGGCGATCCGAGCCCAAGCTCGGATCTCCCTGTCTGCCCCGGATCCCTCTCCCGAGGCAAAACCTCGAGATCTGCTGTCGGATCTCGAGGTTTTGCCTCGAGCGGCCATTTTAAAAAAAATGCCTTTGCCTTTAATGGGCAAAGTGCTGATTGGCTGACAGAGCCGTCTGTCACGGCTCTCAGCCAATCAGCATTATGGTGCTCATTTGCATGTAGCACGGACTCGTGAGATCCGTGCTACATGCATCTGTGTGATTGACAGTGACACAGAGCACAGATGGGTCAGTGAGACCCGTCTGTGCTGCTGTGTATTTCAATGACACAGATGCACGCACGGACCAGGAGATCCGTGCTACTTGCATCTGTGTCATTGACACAGAGCACTAACGGGTCCGTGAGACCCGTCTGTGCTGCTGTGGTAAATAAAATAAAAAAAACCTGTGTAAAAAGAGAAAAAAATGGCGTGCCCCCCCCCAAAAAAAGAGCAACCAGCCCCGGGCATTAGTGACCCAGTGCTGGGTGTGCTTAAATACAGGGGACAAACGACATAGGGGTCCCCTGTACTTAAGCACAACCAGCACCGGGCTAGTCAGAACCAGCGCTGGTTGCCAAAATACGGGGGACAAACGACGTAGGGGTCCCCCGTATTCTGCGCAACCAGCTCTGGGCTCTGATCCGGTCCTGGTTCTGGAAATACAGGGGAAAAAAATGAGTAGGGTTCCCCTGTATGTTCCAGAACCAGCACTGGACTTTTTCTAGCGGGGGGCTGATGCCACAGCCAGGGGAGCCCTTTCACCGGGCCCCCCAGCCGCAGCATCAGCCCTGACCGCTAGTCAGCCCAGGCCGGGGATCCCTGGAGAGCTGGGGACCCCCCCAATAAAGGGGTCACCCTCTCCAGGGCTCCCCAGGCCCATGCTGATAGCCCGGGGCTATCCCCGCCACCCCTGGTGGCGGTGGGTGGCGGGTTGATTGTGTGGTGTGGTGTAAATAAAGAATATCAAACATTGTCTTTACAAGTAGAACTGCAAGTCCCAGCAAGCCTGCCCCGCATGCTGGTACTTGGAGAACCACAAGTACCAGCATGCAGGGCATTAAGGGCCCACTAGTACCTGTAGTTCACCTGTAAAAAAATGTTTAAAAAAAACACAGGACACACACATTGTGACAGTATAAGTTTATTAAACACACACACACACACACACATGTACACATACTCACCTATGTAACCTGTAGCATCGGTCCACTTGTCTGGTAAAGTATCCATAGGGGACCTGTGAAAAAAAACATACTCACCATCTCCTATGCGAGGTTCTGTCCTCTTCGTTCCAAAGTAGGCATCCCCGGACTTGGCAAAAAAAAAAAAAACGAAAACGCGATCCACGAACTTAGTACCGTTCTATAGAACGGTACTTCCCGAATGAGAGCTTAGCGGCGGGGTATCACCATGGAAACCCCGCTGCTAAGCGTTCATTGGCTGAGAGAGGCCATCTCCCGTCTCTCTCAGCCAATGAACGGCTCCCTCCATTGTAGTCAATGCTGGGAGCCGCAAGGTTATTAAAGTTTACCCTGCGGTTCCCACCATTGACTACAATGGAGGGAGCCGTTCATTGGCTGAGAGACGGGAGATGACCTCTCTCAGCCAATGAACGCTTAGCAGCGGGGTTTCCATGGTGATACCCCGCCGCTAAGCTCTCATTCGGGAAGTACCGTTCTATAGAACGGTACTAAGTTCGTGGATCGCGTTTTCGTTTTTTTTTTTGCCAAGTCCGGGGATGCCTACTTTGGAACGAAGAGGACAGAACCTCGCATAGGAGATGGTGAGTATGTTTTTTTTCACAGGTCCCCTAGGGATACTTTACCGGACAAGTGGACCGATGCTACAGGTTACATAGGTGAGTATGTGTACATGTGTGTGTGTGTATGTATGCTTAATAAACTTATACTGTCACGGTGTGTGTGTCCTGTGTTTTTTTAAACATTTTTTTTACAGGTGAACTACAGGTACTAGTGGGCCCTTAATGCCCTGCATGCTGGTACTTGTGGTTCTCCAAGTACCAGCATGCGGGGCAGGCTAGCTGGGACTTGCAGTTCTACTTGTAAAGACAATGTTTGATATTCTTTATTTACACCACACCACACAATCAACCCGCCACCCACCACCACCAGGGGTGGCGGGGATAGCCCCGGGCTATCAGCCTGGGCCTGGGGTGCCCTGGAGAGGGTGACCCCTTTATTGGGGGGGTCCCCAGCTCTCCAGGGATCCCCGGCCTGGGCTGACTAGCGGTCAGGGTTGATGCTGCGGCTGGGGGGCCCGGTGAAAGGGCTCCCCTGGCTGTGGCATCAGCCCCCCGCTAGAAAAAGTCCAGTGCTGGTTCTGGAACATACAGGGGAACCCTACTCATTTTTTGTCCCCTATATTTCCAGAACCAGGACCGGATCAGAGCCCAGAGCTGGTTGCGCAGAATACAGGGGACCCCTACGTCGTTTGTCCCCCGTATTTTGGCAACCAGCGCTGGTTCTGACTAGCCCGGTGCTGGTTGTGCTTAAGTACAGGGGACCCCTACGTCGTTTGTCCCCTGTATTTAAGCACACCCAGCACTGGGTTACTAATGCCCGGGGCTGGTTGCTCTTTTTTGGGGGGGTGCACGCCATTTTTTTCTTTTTTTACACAGGTTTTTTTTTTTTTACCACAGCAGCACAGACGGGTCTCACGGACCTGTCATTGCTCTGTGCCAATCACACAGATGCATGTAGCACGGATCTCCCGGGTTCGTGCTACATGCAAATGGGCACCATAACGCTGATTGACTTCCTGTCTGCCACTGCAGTGCCACTCCTAGATGGGCCACGTGTTTGTGCCGCCCCCTTGTGTCGCTTAGCATAGTCATCCAGCTTCCTCGGTACAACCTTTTGGCCTAAAAACAATATTGTGAGGTGTGAGGTGTTCAGAATAGAGTGGAAATGAGTGGAAATGAATGTTATTGGGGTTATTAATAGCGTAGGAACAAAAAAAGGCCCATTTATGTGATTTTAGCGTTTTTTTTTATTTTTTAAGAAAAAATCCAGATCCAAAACACAAAACCCAGAACCCAAAACACGGAAGGGTGGTTTTGGCAAAACCAATCCAGATCCAAAACACGAAGAAAGATCCAGATCCAAAACCAAAACACAAAACACGAAAAGTGTCCGGTGCACACCCCTACTTTAAACAGTAGAGTGGTAACAAGCAAAGCCGGGACAGTGGTTATAATAATATACTGATTAAATTACTCAAGGCTACATACAGACAACAGATTAGATACAAAGGGCAAAATTTACTAAGCAGTGGGTTCTAAACCCCGGCGGTTTGGTGGCGGTTTGACGGCAGGTTCTAAATGACACCAAAACTGCTGCCTAGTAATTTTAGCCTCAGCCCTGTTCTATTCTAAAATGTGTTTTCCAGCGGTTTTGAAGCTGTTTTGGCCTTAGTAAATCTGCGGATAGGAAAGCTGCCACTTAGTAAATTTTGCCCAAAAGTAGTGGAGAAAGGAAAAGGAACAGAGGCGGCTAATAATGGAATATGAAATAAAATAATTTAAAAATAAATAAATAACAGTGCTAAGGTGAATTACTGAGGATGATAGAATAGTGAAACAGAGAATTAGGCATTAAAACAGTGGGCGAGATGCACTAAACAGAAAATGCGGTAAATACCCTGTTTCCGGGGTTTTACCGCATTTTCCGTATGCACTATTGTCCTGGCTGCCAGAGCTCCGATGCTGTTGGTAACGCCAGCTTTTGCTGGCGTTACCCTATAGGAGCCTATGGGCTTCTACCACATCGCACTGCTATCAGGATCCGATCGGATCCCTCCCAGCATGCCCCACGGCCGCCACGTCACTCTGTGCATGCGCAGATGGAATCTCGGGTCATATACCCACAAGTCCAGGGCGCAGCGGAGATTGCAAAGATCGGAAGAGCTGTCCTTTGCTGTATTGATCGCATATGTTAGTGCATATGTGATCAGTACAAATGCGGTGACTGGCGGTAAGTACTGCACTATGTTAGTGCATCCCGCCCACTATTAGCAACAACAAAAGCAATACACAATGGCATAATTAAAATCAGTAAAAACAATCTAAGCATGAAATTACCACAGGTTTCAGTAAAAAAGTGAGAGTATGTAAGCAGTGGTAGGGCAGCTTTGGGGGATTGTCTATGGGCGAAAAACAGGGACAAGGAGACCAAAGGAGCTGATGGGTCCAGGGGTATGGAGGGAACCAGGGGTATGGAAGGAGGATAAGTCAGGAGGAGATCCTCGAGGCTGAAAGTGGGGACTGTGGGTAGGAGTGGAAAAGGGTGAAGGCTGAATCATGAGGCATCCAAGGAACCAGGCAGGTGGGGGAGTCCAGGTGGCAGGCGAATAATCAGCATGTAGAAGCTAGACAGAATAGGTAAAATCCACAGCCTCAAGTAGATATGGTGATCTGAGCAAAGAAGAGCTTGGAGTCGCAACAGGACCAAGGCGCCTGGAAGCCAGAGGATAAGCACCAGGAGGAGACACTGGCTCAACAGAGGGACGGAGCACTTGGAGGATAGAGGATCAAAGCACCAAGTAGCATACAGTGGAGGAAATGGACGCTAAAGCCAGAGCCACATCCTCAGTTTATGAAGCAGAACAGAGTGAGTTCCAGGATACGAGAGATCCAGGAAGATAGCAGCAGATTTAGAAATGGGAGGTGAACAGGGGCCAGGTCAGCACAGAGATCCAGCAGTCATTTGGAACCAGGTGTAGGCCAGAGACTTGGGGGTAGATTTACTAAAGTTTCTAAAAATTAAAAGTGGTGGGGTTGCCCATAGCAACCAGCCAGATTGTAGCTATTATTTCTCTGTTGCTTCCTAGAAAATTATAGAATATGATTGGTTGCTATGGGCAACACCACTTTTCATTTCTAGAGGCTTTATTAAATCTACTCCTTGGCTTCATAAGTGGAGTCCAGAATGAAATCGCAGGAGCGCGCAAGGTCATCACCAGAATCAGCAGAACACATATGGAGATGATAAAGTCTGGAACCCTGTGGAGAGCTCATCAGGACACATCTGCTCAGCCTGATAATCAAATATATTTTTGCTATTTGTTATTAAAAAGGGTAAATATTGTAATAAGTACATTAATCTGGGAAATGTAAGCATTAAACTAGCTCTGTCAAGATAACAAAGAAGGAGATTCTCCAACATGCTATCTCAGCAGACACATCCATAATTGCCTTGGACATATATTATATATATATCTATATAATAAGCGAGAAAGCGTGTCTGTCTGTCCATCTGTTTGTCCTTTTGTTAGGAACTGGAGGTTTAGTCAAGGGGTATAGTCCCGCAACAGCCTTGAGGACTGATATACCTTAGCTCAGAGCCGTAACTAGACTTTTTGGTGCCCTGTGCCAGAAGAGCATTGGTGCCCCCTCATTTTTCAAAGGGACATAATGCACCCAAAAAAGGGCCATGGCTTCATGGGGAAGAGCCAGGGAAGAGATAGGGGAGGCCAGGAGATGCTGGGGATGAAATAAGAGGAAGCTACAAGCAAGAATGATAACAGAAATTTGACAGGCTAAAATAGCTCCCCCTGACCTGTGGTGCCCTGTGCGATGGCACCGGCCGCACTACCCTAGCTACGGCCCTGCCTTAGCTAGACGCGGCCGTGTAGCAGCTTAAACAGCTGATATGATTTAGAGTGACGGAAGCCTGTGAGCCTGTAGGACGTGATGTGGCCTTCGGGCCGTGCAGCAACCTTGAGGGCTGGAAGTGACTTGGCTGGCTGTGGCCTGTGGGCCAGTGAGATGAGATGCGGCCTTTGGGCCGTTAGCAGCCTTGAGGGCTGGAAGTGACTTGGCTTGCTGTGGCCTGTGGGCCAATAAGATGAGATGTGGCCTTTGGGCCGGTAGCAGCCCTGGCTGACTGTGGACTGAGGCCAGCAAGATGAGGTGCGGCCTCTGGGCCGGTAGCAGCCTCTGGGCTGAGTAGCAGCTTTGAGGGCTGGAAAACCTTAGCCTGATGTGGCCTTTGGGCCAAAATATCAGTCTATAGGTAGAGTGGCAGCCTCTGGCTTGTGCAGCAGCCTTGAGGGCTGAAAGACTTGGCAAGATGATGCTGAGATACGCTTAGTGCCGCCAGGATGACACTAGTGGCAATACACAAGATTGCGTACAAAGGACGCTGAGGTGCGCTTAGTGCCGCCGGAATGACACTAGCGGCAGTACACAAAATTGCGTACACAGGACGCTGAGGTACACTTAGTGCCTCCGTGATGACACCAGTGGCAGTACACAATATTGCGTACACAGGACGCTGCGGTGTGCTTAAAGCCACCGAGATGATACTAGCGGCAGTACACACAATCGCGTACTCTGGTGTGCGACCTGTGCCGCCAGGTTGACAGAAGCCGCTGGATGCTGGGTTGTGCACTCTGGACACTGAGTGCGGTCAATGCCGCCTGGATGACACAAACGGCAGAGGGCAGGAATGCAGCCCGAGCTGCCAAGATGACACGAGCGGCAGGTAGTACTAATGCGGACCATGCCGCCTAGATGACACAAACGGCAGGAACAATAAAGCTGGCTGGATACTGGGAACTCAACTGGATACAGGAGACCACACTTAGAACCGGAAACACGTGAATGCTATCACCGGCATTGGAGCAGAGTCCACACAGGGAGGAAATAGAGACAGGAACTAATCAGGATAAGTCCCAGCACAATGGACATGAGGTAAGAGGACTTTCAATGCACATTCGTCCGGCGTTCACCTCGTCCTGAAGACGCAGTTTGGCGGCTTGTGACACCTTTATGCACGGCCAGAGTTTTGGACCTAGCTCAACCAAATTTGACATGGTGGTGTAGTTTGACCAGAATTAGGTTTTTGTCTAGGTAAGAACTTTGCCAGGGCTACACACTGTCACACAATCCCTAAAAATGGGGACACTCTTAAATTACATCGGCTCAAGTGGAAATTAGCAGTCTGACAAAAAAACCTGTGACAAAAGTATCCTTTTAACCTCAGTCTGAACAAAATTGATGACTCACACAAGTTCAAATTAAATCCAGAGCCTCTGTGTGTGCATGCAACGGCATAACTAGAACTTTGTGAGCCACATAGCAATATCTTAAAAGGTCCCCCCAGAAGTTAAAAAAAAGGTAAAAGAGGTAAAAAAAACCCATACATTTGCCCCCACACATATCCCATTCATGTTATCCCACACAGACCCCATTCAGGTTATGCCACACAATAATAACCCATATACACATTATGCCATGCAGTAGTAGTGCCCCTTATACATTATGCCAAACAGTAATGCCCTTACACTACACAGTAATGCCCCTTACCCATTATACCATATTATACCCTTTACAGATTATACCACATAGTAGTAGTGCCCCATATAACACATTATTTCACACAATAGTAGTGGCCCTTACACATTTATACCCCCCTCCCAGCAATTCACCTCTCTGTGGCCCTCCAGCAGCATCTAGCCTCCCCCTGTGTGCCATCAGCAGCCTGCAGGTGTGGATTTGGGGCTGGGCCATCAGCTAATTACAGCTGGCGCACCGGTAGGCAGTGGCAGACCTGGACAGACAGCACCGGCGCCAGATTCAGATTTGTGAGCCACTTGGAGCTTGCGGACCGGAAGCCAATCAGGAGATGCCAATGTTGATTGGCTGCTGGTCCGCAAGCGCTGATTGCTCCTATTTTGCCCCCAGCATTACCTGAATTATTCATGGCAGGGATTCAACAAAGTGCTGTAAACATGCTTAGAGATTGTGAACCCAGCTGACACGATAACACCATTACAACCATGGGCGCCCAGAGAAGGGGGGGGGCAATCACACTGACCCCCTCCTCCCTTGGATTTGCCCTGGCTGCGGGGCTCACAGGCTTTACCCCCGTTCAGTGTGCTGTGCTGCACAAAAAAAAAAAAATCTAATTACCAGGGCCCAGACTGGCTCAGGACGGGCCAGATTACTCCACACCAGCCTGAACCATTGGCACATAGCAAGATGGGTCCATGTTGTTTATGGCAAATTGGAACCTAGGGTGATATTTTCGTGCTGTAGCCCATCAACTTCGGGATTCAACATACTGTGTGTTCAGAGATGTTCTTCTGCACAACGCCGAAACAGGGCTAAATAGCGCCCTGTGCCGGTATGCCTCTTAGCATTGGGGCCAGCAGAACATGTAAATACAATACTAATTGGAGCGTCCTCCTATATCTTTATATATATATATATATATATATATATATATATATATATGTATACAGTCAGGTCCATAAATATTGGGACATTGACAGAATTTTCATATTTTGTCCTCTATTCACCACCACAATGGCTTTGAAATGAAACAAACAAGATGTGATTTAACTGCAGACTTTCAGATTTTATTTGAGGGTAATTACATCCAAATCAGGTGAACGTTGTAGGAATTACAACGGTTTCTATATGTGCCTCACACTTTTTAAGGGACCAAAAGTAATGGGACAAACTAAACAATCCTAAATCTAACTTTCACTTTTTAATACTTTGTTGCAAATCCTTTGCAGGCAATTACAGCCTGAAGTCTGGAACGCATAGACATCACCAGACACTGGGTTTCATCCCTGGAGATGCTCTGCCAGGCCTCTACTGCAAATGTCTTCAGTTCCTGCTTGTTCTTGGGGCATTTTCCCTTCAGTTTTGTCTTCATCAAGTGAAATGCATGCTCAATCTGATTCAGGTCAGGGGATTGACTTGGCCATTGCATAACATTCCACTTTTTAACCTTAAAAAACTCTTTGGTTGCTTTTGCAGTATGCTTCAGGTCATTGTCCATTTGTACTGTGAAGCGCTGTCCAATGAGTTCTGAAGCATTTGACTGAATATGAGCATATAATATTGCTCGAAACACTTCAGAATTCATTCTGCTGCTTTTGTCAGCAGTCACATCATCAATAAATACAAGGGAACCAGTTCCATTGGCAGCCATACATGCCCACGCCATGACACTACCACCACCATGCTTCACTGATGAGGTGGTATGTTTTGGATCATGAGCAGTTCCTTTCCTTCTCTTAACCATCACTCTGGTACAAGTTGATCGTTGTCTCATCTATCAATAGGATGTTGTTCCAGAACTGTAATGGCTTTTTTAGATGTTGTTTGGAAACTCTAATCTGGTCTTCCTGTTTTTGTGGCTCACCAATGGTTTGCATCTTGTGGTGAACCCTCAATATTCATTCTTGTGAAGTCTTCTCTTGATTGTTGACTTTGGCACATATACACCTACCTCCTGGAGAGTGTTCTTGATTTGGCCAAATGTTGTGAAGGGGTTTTTCTTCACCAGGGAAATCATTCTTCTGTCATCCACCACAGTTGTTTTCCGTGGTCTTCCGGGTCTTTTGGTGTTGCTGAGCTCTCCGGTGCATTCTTTCTTTTTAAGAATGTTCCAAACAGTTGATTTGGCCACACCTAATGTTTTTGCTATCTCTCTGATGGGTTTGTTTTGATTTTTCAGCCTAATGATGGCTTACTTTACTGATAGTGACAGCTCTTTGGATCTCATATTGAGAGTCGACAGCAACTGATTCCAAATGCAAATGTCACACCTAGAATCAACTCCAGACCTTTTACCTGCTTAATTGATAATGAAATAACGAGGGAATAGCCCACACCTGTCCATGAAATAGCTTTTGAGTTGACAGTCCCATTACTTTTGGCCCCTTAAAAAGTGGGAGGCACATATTGAAACTGTTGTAATTCCTACACCGTTCACCCGATTTGGATGTAATTACCCTCAAATTAAATCTGAAAGTCTGCAGTTAAAGCACATCTTGTTTGTTTCATTTAAAAACCATTGTGGTGGTGAATAGAGGCCAAAATATGAAAATTCTGTCAATGTCCCAATATTTATGGACCTAACTGTATATATATATATATATATATACACAGACCAGGAGGTGCGGCACTCACGGACCAATATGGAGATATACGAAGGTGAGCCAGATGACCATCTGGCTCACCTTCGTATATCTCCATATTGGTCCGTGAGTGCCGCACCTCCTGGTCTGTATTTCGCTATTTTGTGGGGGCACCCGGCAAAGCTGCTTATATTTTTGATGAGTGCCGGTCCTGTGTTGTTTATATATATATATATATATATATATATTATATATATATATAATATTCAGAAATAATAACACAGTCTGACAATTTAGTGAAAGACATTGAAAAAAAAAATTATATTGACAGATTTTTTTGCATTCAAAGCAGAGATTCCTATAGTACTGGAAACTGCCTGCACTCAGGTTAATATCTGCAATTATTATAAATGTAAATGTATGAATAACCTGTGTTTAAATGCTTCCACTTCTCATTAACAAAATAATAATGTTCATTCAATAAGGACAATCTCTCTTCTGAACACATACATCTAATTTTGGTTCAAGTGCAGCACATGACTTGCAGGCCCATTTACTAATGCTCCCATTTGCAATGCGATTTGAGCATGACATTACCGCCCATGATCGCTTTGCAAAATGCGATCATATCGCCGGAATGTATAATCCAGCACCCGCAGGGACAGGGTGTGGTGTGCCCGGATTGCTGCTGGGGTTACTGCGCTTGTGCAGTCCCACTATTTGCACATTCGCAGCCGGCCACCCGCCATTGCCAGGGAGGATTCCAGGGGAACCCTCTCCCGGCTGATGTGGATTGAAAGATCTACAGTAAAAAGGTAGACACCAGATGTTAGATAGTCAATAGGTCGACAGGGACAAAAGGTCTACACATAAAAGGTCGGCATGTGAGAATGTTGACAGGTAAAATGGTCAACAGGGTAAAAAGGTCGACATGCATATGGTCAACACAAAAAAATGGTCAACACATGGGGGATGGGGATGCAGGGTTCTCAGCAGGTATTTCCAATACCTGCTGCTGCCCCTCTGTAATACATCTAGGGGAAACTTAATATTTGCGGTTAAACACACGTTTTCGGGGATTAAACCGCAAATATACAATGATAAATTGGCCTTGGGGAGATATAGCCTTTCTATATAGGTGTGGAAGAAAATGTGTTACATTTCCACACATCTGGTTTCAAACGAATATGTTTATTCCCACAAAAACAAAAGCAGGGAGCTGATTCATCATAAAGAAAAGCTTAGGCAGCATTTAGCTCTCTGTGACAGCATGCTGGACAGGAAGACATCTGCAGGACAGACAGGAGACCCAGATGTCACCATTAATAGGGATAGCCATTGACCATCGATAGTTTACAACAATCGATGGTTAAATATTGATTGTTTGGTCCCCGATGGAATGGAGCCAATTGTTCTCCACCATTGATGACCGAGTGGGATCTGTTTTTTTTAAATGTTTGAGGGATGGAGTTTAGCCCCGTATCTTGGTGTACGGTAAACCCAACTCCTGTTTCTGATTGGCCTGCAGACCGCCGTGCCCCCAGTAACGGCGGCCATCAAGCGGTGCAAACCATCGATGGTTCAGCAAGGATGGGGTTTTCCATCGATGATAACCACAGATGAAACAATCAATGGTGGCCATCGATGGCCATCTTCACCTTCTCGACACAGGCACCGTGGTTACTGAGATAGAGGGTGAGCAGCTGAGCATACCATGGCCCAGTGTGATTACGTCAGAGAACTGGTAAAGCTTGTTCTTTCTGAGGCGGAATGTGTGTGCGGGTGAAACCCCACCTGATGACGTAGATGTGCGTTAGGCATGATGCTCGTTACGATTGGATGGAGACCACTGACGTGGCTGGGTGCGTGCTCCTCCTCTTCTACTGACGCCTCACACAGCGTAACCGGCCCATTGCTGAGCTGTACTTCCCAGGGCAGGAACCTACACCCGGATCCTGAGAGCTGCGGCCCGGGGGACACAGACACTGAGCGAGCTGTGTGTGAGAGATAGAGAGGTGAGTAGCTGTGTATCATGTATCTACTGCTAACACTGTACACAGCAATAAGGATAGAGATATTATGTCATACTAGGTGTCTACAGGATGGTTCTTGGTCATAACCTGTTATATATGTGTAGATAGAGATATATATATATATATATATATATATATATATATATATATATTATACTTTAGATGTATGTAGCTGTTAACAGTGACTGATCCTTCTCCACATCATGGTGTGCTTGGAATGTCAGTGATTGTCAGCTCCTGTTCTTAGGACAGGAAGACGTGTTGTGGCGGAGAGGCTGTTGTAATATCACAAAGCTGTAGTTACTGGTTTATTGGTTATCCAGATCCCCAAGCAGTATAATGTACCTGCTGCTTTCCTCCGAGCACTGCACATATGTTTATTTTTTTGGTCAGTTTAAACTGTCGCCCCCCCCCCCAATAACTACATTGTGAAAACCATTGTACTGCTAATGTATTTCATTTCTGCAGCAAGAACATGTTTACAAGTGCTGAATAAAATAGGTTTGTTTGGTATATTGGACCTGATGAAGACCAGACTTTCCTGTATGAATCCTGGTGGTATGAGATTAGAAATGATTTTTACCTTGGTGTAATAGACCTAAAGCTGATAAAGTTTTCCAGGATCTCAAAAGTTGAAACTGTCAAACATTGGTATATGCCTTCATGAGGGTGGTGATTAAATGCTCCGTCAGTGGTTCCCAAATTTTCTGGAATCCCAGCACCCTAGGGAACACTAAAGCTGGGTACACACTGGAGCTATGTGTACCTGGATGATATGGCGGCCGATGGGCTGACATATCATGTTCGCGGTACACATCAGAGCTATGTAAGAAAGGATGGAATGATCCCTCGTTCCGTCCTTCATTACCTTGCATGGCGCCGCATGCAATACCATCCAGTTGGCCGTGGTTTCTGCACCGGAAGATTGCCTGTACACACTGAACGATCTGGCCAATAGGTAGTTCCAATTTGGCCGGAAATGACCTATTGGGCCTATATCGCTCCAGTGTGTACTCAGTTAGCAATGCATGGTTTCCATGTTTCCTAATTGGTGCATAGGTGTATTCATTACTGGCTGACACATTTTTAAAAATCTACAGGTGGATCTAATTATTTCACTTCACTTCTCATTCTGTGAGACCTGGAAAACATGCACTGTTAGGGTTGGCACACATTAGAATGATGTGTTTAGTAGCTGACCCACCACCCAATCTAACGATATAGCTGTCGGCCGTACACATTGCGCAATGTGGTGTACGATGGTCCGATATATATCGCCGTTATCCCCCCTCCACTAATCTGCATGATGTAATCACCCCGGTTGATCCATCATATGTGCAGCACATCAGGTGGAACGACCGAAATGTCTCACGCGCATCACAAGTGCTGTTGGCTGCCAATCACATTGACCATAAAATTGATTTGGTCCTGAACCACCCAACCCGTGGCACCCCTGTAAGTGCCCTGTAGCACCCCAGGGTGCCATGTCGCCCAGTTTGGGAACAACTGTTCTATGTAAAGTACCATAATAAAGGTTGGCTTCAGGTAGAAATCCACAGTATACAATTAGCTGATATCTTTGTTGATGCTGTACTTGACTTGAATTACACAATGTCATTTGTTTTTCAGGTCATTTTCATATTTTCAGAACCTAGTAAACAAAAGAAGCTTATAGTGAACCCAAATAATAATATATAATTTTTATTTAAATGCTTTGGAAAAATCGTGTGATTGTAAGACACTGCTGCACTAGTTATGTGACTGCGTATAACAGAGCCCCTAATTCTCTAGTTACCCCTTGTTTTTAAATTGTCCTGTGCATTAATCCTCTGCTTATTTCAAGTTCTCTTTGAGCAATAGCATTTTTGGCCTTTGATATTTGCCTATGCAGATATTATTGTGCTTTCTGACTTGAAAAGATTTAAGTATCAGTTTCTTGGCGTGTCTGAGATGTGGATTTATAATGTGACAAAGTACAGCTGCTTGACACTGTAACTGCGTAAGCCTGCTTGCGTCATATAGCCATGATGGGTGTGGGGAGGGGGGAGGGGGTTACTTTCATTGTTTATTTTTATGTCTCCATCAGTCTTGCATTCTGCTTTCACATAAATGCTATGATTAAGTTTTGTGTTGGCAAATTCCGTTTTTTCAAAACATTTTCGTTCTTCAGGATTGAGACCATTGTGCACTTTTGTTGGCAAACACACTGTAAAGTTATGTAGGTTACTTGTGGTATTCCTGGATTATCTGGACAGTATTTCCTCCATTCTTTATATCCCATATAAATGGACTGTGTCACTGATTTCCAGCACAACCTTGTCCCCATGGCGACCTACCTGGAATTTATTCAGCAGAATGAAGAGCGAGATGGGGTGCGTTTCAGCTGGAACGTGTGGCCCTCCAGTCGTCTGGAAGCTACAAGAATGGTCGTGCCTTTAGGATGCCTTTTTACCCCTCTCAAAGAAAGGCCGGACTTGCCGCCCGTGCAGTATGAACCGGTTCTCTGTACACGGCCAACTTGCAAAGCAGTCCTTAATCCTCTTTGGTAAGTATCTGATAACTGCAGCAATTTTGCTCCGAGTATTTTTCTTGCATGTCTCAACTTTTTTATATTAGGTTATTATTAAAAAAAAGTTATTTGCCCTAGAAAGAAGTTGCTAACAATCTGTAGAGTTTAAAATAATAGGGGTGGACTTTTGGACAAGTGCTGTGGAGTCGGTACATCAAACCTTCGCCTAACCCCTGTACCACTATTAACACCCCTGTACATGTGTTAATGCGATTGCTGATACATCTAGCCTCCTTGCGCGTTAAACAGCCCTTCTAGTCGCGCCATGCTGTGGCGTGACTCTGTAGCACAGGGGGTCTTTTTGTGCGATTATTTATTTTTTTTATCTATCCTCTTAAAATGCATCTTATTCGCAGTGCGATTGAAATAGGATGCACATACAGCTTTATGCTGATTAAAATGATATGCAGCATGCCTATATTCTGTGTGCGACTGTAGCTATATCTGCATGCAAAATGCTACATTAGAGTGTCATTGGCTGGGACTTTGTAACATAGCATTTTGCATGCAGCTACAGGTAGGTTGCCATGGGGGGCTATTGTGACACTGTAATGTAGCATTTTGCATGCAGCTACAGGTAGAGGTTGCCATGGGGGGCTATTGTGACACTGTAATGTAGCATTTCGCATGCAGATACAGCCGCAGTCACACACAGAAAATGGGCATGGCGCAAATCATTTTAATAAGCTTAAGCTGCTTATGCGTCCTATTTGCAACGCTTTGCGAATAAGACACATTTTAAGGGAAAGTCGGACGAAAAGATGTTAGGCCCAACCGAGCCACACAGCGTTCACGTGTTATGTATAACGTGACTTGTAGTGCACGGTGGATAAATGTATGTGGACACATCTGTATTTATATATTATACGTTTTTATTTTGAAGCTGGAGTTGATGCATTTCTTCCTCCTTCACTCAAAATTAACTCCCTACTCCACACCCCTGTTTTGAACAACGAATGTAGCTTTAAATGTATGTATGTATGTATATGGTTTCTGTAGAAGGCTGTTTATTATAGCACAGCCTCTTATTAACTAAACAGAGAACACTATATAATTAATGTTATTTAATTATTGTTTTTTTTTTCCTTTAGCCAAGTGGACTACAGAGCCAAGTTGTGGGCATGTAACTTTTGCTTCCAAAGAAATCAGGTGAGTGCTATTCAGTTTACTGTATATAGCATAATAATCCCTGCATATTTAACGGTTTTATAAAAAAGAAAAAAAAAACCACATTTTAATTGTTTAATCTGTAATTTGAAATGCATTATATCAGACCATTACTCATCAATCAATTAAATTATTATGATAAATAAAAGCTATGTATGTTTTACAGTTCCCTCCCACATATGCTGGAATATCGGAAGTTAATCAGCCCGCAGAACTCATGCCGCAGTTTTCTACCATTGAGTACATCGTTCAGGTACAATTTATGAATTACTAATCGTGTACATGTTTCAGGCACGTAATATATTTCTCAGCCATAAATAAATTGCAGTTGGTTTTGTCAATGTAGTAAAATAATTCCAAATTAAATAAGCCAGTGAGTAAAGTGACAGGGAGCTATTGTTTTTCCTTTTAGTGAATGGCTGGTGAGTGATACTGTACATACAATAGTCCTAGTGTGAAACATGATTAGAGAAAACAGCAGAATACACATACTTACTTGTGCTCCCAACAGTCAGTAAGATTACTTACTACATTTAAATACTTTAAAGGTTCCAATACTTTCACAGAACATGCATGAGTATGTGTGACCGTACACAATCCTTATCATAGTGTATTATTTTTATGTTTAGTTCCTTAAACATACTTATAACTAGTAAGGAAATACTCCTTTCTCTTGCTAATTTAATTCAGTCTTTGTAACAAACCCTGCAGCACTCATCTATTTAAGTAGATTCAGGACATACATTGTTAGCAGTTTATTATGACCTTTATTTTTGCTCACTTGATATGTGTATCAGTGGGTTGAATTTAAGCGTAAATGTTCACGTTGAATAATAAGTGGTGGGCAGCAGCATCACTCAGATGACAACACACTGCATGATCATTGGCCCAGACAAGAACCTTTAGGCCAAGGTCCAATTTGGCAACACATATTGGTGGCCAAAGAGGACAAGATCCCATCATTCGGCACTCGGACCAAGAGGCCGGATCACTGGGAGTTTTAAGCTGGGACCTGTTAGCGGAGGATGATCACACTGGAAGGCCGAAAGTAGATAACTTTCAACCATACTTTACAATAAGCACGGTAATGTGCTGATTTTGAATGTACATCTGAGTCCTTTTGGGGATGTATACTCTGTGTACTGCTTTAAATCTGTGACTATGGATTGACCAGTTCAGTTGTAAAACTTTGTTCTTGTTACTTAAAAACTAATAATGAAAAACATTTATGAATTTTTGCTGATGTACATTTTCTGTGTGACAACGGCAAAGAATTTCACACATTTTCTTATAATTGCAGCGAGGTCCACAGACCCCACTAATATTCCTGTATGTAGTGGATACCTGCCTGGAGGAAGAAGACTTACAAGCTCTTAAGGAATCGCTACAGATGTCACTGAGTCTCTTGCCCCCGGATGCTCTGGTCGGACTGATCACCTTTGGTAGAATGGTGCAAGTACATGAACTGAACTGTGATGGGATCTCTAAAAGCTACGTCTTCCGAGGGACCAAAGATCTCACTGCAAAGCAAATACAGGTAGCGAGCTGCTGTTATTGTTGTGTACGTGCTAAAATTGAAGTAAGTTATCCAGTGGGAATAATGTTGAAATACATGCTCCTTTGGGGCTTCTGTCTTTTTAATAACAAGAAGCATGCAGATGTTTTATGTCTGCACTACAGTGAATCATTGTACATTGTGTCACATTGTACATTTCATCTGTTGAGATCACACATGAAAGGCTTATTGGTTACTGTCTGTGATTTATAAGTAAATGAAATTTTCCCTGCAGTGGAGGGGAGACTTATTCGTGTTTCTGTAAGGAACTCTCTTTGCCAGTTAGCATTCCTGTGGAGGTATCTCCCCTTTACCATGTTAGCCATTTACTTACCATAGGTACATTTTGTAGGAAGCCTCCGGGTGATATTGGGTGCACACACCAAAAGTGCCATCTGATGGGATCTCTGTGGCACTTGACCGGTCAGGCACCACATTCAATGCACATTCCACATTAACATCTGGTTTCATTTGATTCCTGCCTGACCCCTTGTGGAACTCTGAAATTGATAGGTTCCAGCAGTGATTTGTGTAGTAAAGGATAGGGTCCCCAGATGCACTCCTACCCAGAGGGAGAAGCTTCTTTTGGGGAGAAACCCATTTGGACTGGAGTTACTCCAATAAAATTTATGTACAATCCAAAAAAAAAGGTATAGTTGCATAATGTATGGAAGACCTAAGCGTAACGCAGCATCTATTATTGAGCAAGTCTTAATTTCATGCATTTAATTGAACCTATTACAATATCTACAGGTCATTAGTTCCTTTTTTTTTTTTTACATTTTATTTTAGGACATGTTAGGTCTTTCGAAACCGGCAGCCCCAGCACAACAGGGTAGACCCCTGCAGCCTCAGGAGCAGCCTTTCCTGTCCAGCAGGTGAGCTTTATGCACAGTGATTATACAGGTTTTTGCATGCTATTCGTCTTGGCACAGACTGTTTTATGCAGTTTTGCAAATGCCTAGTGTGTTGGGCAGACATGCAAATAGCAGTAAGTAGAGAAATACGTATATTGAAAGCATGGGCTTCAATAGCAATTAGCTTATCAGTAACTCCTATAATAATCATGTCTGTTACAGATTCTGTAATAATGCTCCTTTGTATAATTATTATAGGTTTTTACAGCCAGTCCACAAAATTGACATGAATTTAACAGACCTACTCGGGGAATTACAACGTGATCCGTGGCCTGTACCCCAGGGGAAAAGACCACTGAGATCTACTGGTGTGGCTTTGTCAATTGCCGTTGGCTTGTTGGAGGTAATTGCAGATTTCTGTGTGCGGCATCAGTAGATAAACATTTTACTTTTGAAACCTGTATCTCTTATGGTAAAAGCTAATTTCATTAAACTTATTTTGTAATAAAATAGATTACATTAACTAGTACGGTGCAAACGTAATAAAAATTAGAAGTGTCAACAGCAGGGATACTCGTGGAGAATTTAGAACCTAGTTTGCATTCAAATGCAACTGTAGCCTTTGTCAGTGCAAACAATTGCCTTGTTTATTTGTGTTTAAAAACAAGAACTAAAGACTATTAATCTTCTCTTTAGGGAACACTTCCAAACACTGGGGCCAGAATAATGCTGTTTACAGGAGGTCCACCTACACAAGGTCCAGGCATGGTAGTTGGAGATGAGCTGAAGACGCCAATTCGGTCCTGGCACGATATAGAAAAAGATAACGCTCGTCTTATGAAGAAGGCTACCAAGGCATGTACACTTGTCAAGTTTCTATCTGATTATCTGTGTGTGGAAAAGGCCTTTATTGTTTTAGAAGAGCTTGGAACACAATGCTGGTCTTTGTATTACAAAGGGCATCTAGCCATAGATCTTGTATAATCTCGTTTCAGCTTCCCTGTATAAACATCTTCCCTATGCTCACTTGTCTCTTCTGTACACCCATATCCACATGTAGTCTAACATAGCTCTCTGTTATAGTCTTATCTTGTATTCACAAGTTATTCTCTGGTCACAGCACTATGAAGGCCTGGCAAATCGCAGTGCAGCCAATGGTCACTGCATTGACATTTACGCATGTGCACTGGACCAGACGGGTCTTTTGGAGATGAAGTGCTGTTCAAATCTCACAGGGTATGTTATAATTGGTATTGTACAGTATAGTATAACTGTGGGTTGAAGCACCTTACCGAATTCTATGATTGTGTGTTTGCGTTTCAGGGGTCAGAGCCTTCAAAAAGCTAATGGTGAAACGGTCGTCTGCTTGTGCACGGCTGCTGCTATAATTATAAGTCCTGTCTGTGCTTAGAATATATTGCTACATTGTGCCCTATACACTATTTTGTTACCATACTTGAGAACATAGAGCAATACAATGTTATTGTCTATAACCTGATTGCAGTGAGTGACAAACAGAGTGAGGAGACAGATTAAGATCTCCTGATCACCGTGCCAGCCAGCTATACAGCATGTGGACATAGACTAGGTTCTCTGATGGACATAACCTGCCTGTAATATATCTGGCTTGTGAGACCATTAATAAAGAGAACTATGTTGTATGGACACATGGCACACAAACAGCAAATATAAGGATTCATATGCCTACAGCTGGAGTTTGAAACTTTAGGGACCCGGATATCCCGTATTATACTGTATATGGTTAAGTTTGACACTTCTCATACTCTGCTGGAAATAGCTATGAAATAATTATAATCAGCACAACCTCATGTGAACAAAATTTAGCAATATAGCATTTACATGGACGGAGGTGAACGGGATCATATAATTAAGACAGCAGCCGTTATAGTTTAATTATTTTAATACTGTTTTCTGATCTTTACACATCTATATATTTTAATATTTCACCAATATTTTGAAAGTATATAAGATTTTAAATAGATAACAATAAAAGTATAAGTTTTTTAATATTTGTTGGTTCAGAGTGCACTCTATTAGATGCTTTCTTTTTTCTTCTCTTTTGAAATCATTTGGTCTAAGACTCATAGCATCAGGGTAGCACCATATATCCATGCACTATAATGACAAAGTCTAAAAATATATGATATAAGGATATAGAACCAATAGTTATTGGATAATATTACAGGTCCTCTAAATACTGGTGTGGGATTGTACTAATGTAAATCGTTTGTTATAATTGGCATAGTATAGCTGTACATAGAAGCACCTTACCTAATTCTATGATTGTGTGTTTGCATTACAGGGGTCAGATTGTCATTGGAGACTCTTTTAATACATCTCTGTTTAAGCAAACATTCCAGCGAGTGTTCAACAAAGATTTAAATGGAGAGTTTAAAATTGCTTTTGGTGCCAACCTTGAAGTAAAGGTCAGTTTGGACTGTAACATTGCGACACTTGATGTTTTTCCTTTTGCTAATATTGCATGTATACTTGTTTAAATGCTAAAACTATCCACATCTACGTGTTATTTATATTTACAGCCAACTAGTATATCATCCATATCATATATTCCATCCCTCATCCTTTTGGAATAAAACCAGAAAAACCTGTACACATAATTCCCAAATATACATAAATGTTCTATTATACCCTGCCTATACAGTGTTGGGTAAAGGAGGGTACTCCATCTCCTGAGAGCTCAATTGTCCATACAGTTTTGTTTACACTGGCTGCCCTGTGATGCATCAGGTAGGACCGTCTCATTTCTGTGAACTGGATACAAATGTATCTACGGATAGCAAATATAGACAAAACTGCCTGCACCACAGGATTATATGAAGGTGGCGTTCTGACCTTATTTTACACCATAACCTAAAATCGCATGTGTACGTGTGTGGCCAGCATGGTTGCTCTTTGTGATCACTACTTTCTATTTTAGTTCATAAAGGGCCTGATTCAGAGATGCTGCTAATGCGATCGCAGCTGCGTCTTCATACCCATCACAGCTTCGGAAATATGCTAATTGTTGCTCAGCTTACAGAGCATAAGGACACCCAGTGCTGCCTTCTCATATGTGTACAACGTCGCTTACGTGCCTAAATATCGGTAACATTGATACACATCGAGCAGCCCGGGTCTGACCTGCCGCATCCTTGGGAGCTCTGACATGCAGCGCTGTGTAGGAGATCACATGGGCTAGTTTATGCATGCCCATGAAACGGCGTTGAAACGAACAGATGTCTTCGTTTTTCAGACCACTCTTCAAACGCTGTGACCGCCTGTCACTCACTTTGCGTTGGATTCCTTTATGCGTTCATAGTCACAGTGCGATCTCTGTGCACGCGCACTACTGCTTATACGCATGCGTGATGGCAAACAATAGCTGGATCTGCGTCTGTATTTGTCATTGCGTCCAGCTCTGATTCAGGACCAAAGTGTACAGTATTAAAAACATAAATGTTGTGTTCTTAACACTGGCAATGTGGTGTGCAAGTTAGATAGGCTCAGTTCTCTATAGGAGCCATTGTAATCTTTAAAAGTCTTCAAACAGAAGTACAGATATGTCTGTATCAACTGATAGCGACTTACAGTGCTGTTGGATAATGGATTTATCCATACAACTATGAAAATCCATATTTTTATGAACGTTTCTCATTTTAAATCTGGAGAGTATGTCTTTCTTTTAATACCTATGGTCAAAATGTTCATGTCTTTGTTAAAACTTCTGTGTTTTTCCAACAGACTTCAAGAGAGTTAAAAATATCAGGTGCTATTGGACCGTGTGTTTCCTTAAATGTGAAAAGTCCGTGCATTTCAGAGAATGTAAGTTGTAAGAAGATTTGTTGTAACATAACAGTTTGGCTGTGAAGTTATATTTATTCCCTTAACGTACATACACCGTTCTATCACATACAGATTGTGATAAGTTATTTCTTCATACTTTCATTATTGCTACAATGCATAACAATTGTGTTTCCCCATCATCTAAATATTTTTATGAGATAAAAAAACTCTGTGCTATGGTTCGGTTGTAACTAGGCAACATTTTTTTTTTTTCTAATTGTCTTAGGAATTGGGAGTTGGTGGAACATGTCAGTGGAAAATCTGCAGCCTGGATCCATCCACGACGCTTGCAGTATATTTTGAAGTGGTGAATCAGGTATGTTTATTTTTACCCTGCAAAAATCTGCTGTCATGATTTCAAGTTGTAATCACTAGACATGTTTGTGCATTGTAGTCTGTGGAATTGAGCTCTGCATGTGCAGATAGAGATCTAGATGTATAGATAATGATGGATAGATACTTTAATAACACATCCTATTTCTTATCTTTTTTTTTTTTTTGGGGGGTAAAACGCGAAGCCTTCTGCTTTTCTGCCAATTTTCTGTGTAGCGGCCTTATGTTTTATCATCACTTCATTGCAAGTGACCATTACAGTATAAACTGTTCTGCAAAGACAGGGGAGAACCCTTGTTTTATTCCACAGTAGGATAGTTATGTGAAATGTATATATTTTGTGTGTGCGTTTTACATTTTAGTATAGTGCCATTATAGAATATTCTATGGGGAGGAGTTGGCTAGGACACAAGCTAAGGAAATAAATTTCCCATGATATAAAGTCTGAGAAAAATACATAAAGAACCCAGAGTGATATAACAATGTATAAAGAAAAAGTTGCAGGAATACGTAAAACAAGGGACGTAAAGCAGTCTAATCCCATAATAATGTGTCTATCACTTCTGTTCTATGAATATATCTGTGAATGATCCTGCAACAAATGTTTGTTTTCTAATTTAGCACAATGCACCCATTCCTCAAGGCGGCCGGGGGGCCGTTCAGTTTGTCACTCAGTACCAGCATTCCAGCACACAGAAACGGATCAGGGTCACCACAATCGCCAGGAAGTAAGTGATTTTATTGTGGTCTCCTTTGGAACACTGCATCGTGGAATGGATCTTACATTACTGCTTTTCTGTCTTCAGCTGGGCAGATGCTCAGACTCAGCTGCAGCACATCGAGGCAGCCTTTGACCAGGAAGCAGCAGCAGTGCTGATGGCACGGCTGGGGGTCTACAGGGCAGAGACGGAGGAGGGTCCAGATGTTCTGCGATGGTTGGACAGACAGCTCATCAGGCTTGTATGTTTCATGTTCTGTAGTAGTTATCTGGAATTGTGTAACCTCTAAAAAGCATAAGTCTAGTTACTATTAGGATTCACATACAGTAGTTCGGAACAATATTAGAACTCAAATCAGGGTCCTAGAATTCCCTATATTTTGAAACCTGGTAAAATATTGTATCTTAGATGGACTTAAGCTAGCTACACACTATACAATTATTGGGAACATTTCCCAATAATCGGATGATCGGCCTGATTTACTGTATAGTTTGTATGAACGATAGTTTTGTTTTTTTTTAGCGTTTTGCTGATTTAAAATGGTTAAAAAAAACATCCACAAACTCATTCTTTTGATTATCCGATCTATCGGCCAAGAATGCAAATCTCTGCCTCAATTTCCCTATATGGAGCATAGTGACAGGGAAACATAGGAAATCTGCTAATATTTCCTATGTTTTCCTGTCACTGTCATCCTCCTTGTGTGTGGACATAATGCAAAATGAGTGTGGTGGAAAATCAGTAGCTTCTAATAAAAATATTGCATAATGTGTAGCACAGATATTGGGGCCGGCAATTTACGGAAAAATCGCCCCATTTCTCGAACAAAAAAAATCTGCCCGTGTGTAGCTATCTTTAGGATATTGCTCTCTTGGCAGTAGCCACTACAAGTTTAACGGCCAATTAGTGCATTTTAGTCCTAATGGATCGCAAATTGCAGTGTGTAAGGGCATGGAAAGGCCTTCGGCCTCAGTCATAGCCTGATTGGGTTCTACTAGTGGTATTGGGCTGAAATGTGAATGCGGTTGGACAGGGATTGCAATGAATATAATTGCTATTTGACTCTTAATAGAATACTTTCTTTAAACTTAATGTGAATACTTTTATTCTTTTATAGTGCCAGAAATTTGGACAGTACAACAAAGATGACCCAACTTCCTTTAGACTGTCAGACTCCTTTTCTCTTTACCCTCAGGTAAAAACTGTTCACATATTTGTGTTATTTACAGCATGTGGTTAGAGATTCGTCATGCTTACACATGCATCAGATGTAATGTCACAGATTTTCCTTACCTCCTGGGCCTGACAGGTTGTCGTAGTTTAAGAATTGACCTGTAAATGAAATGTGTATTGACGCAGGCCATGCTTTTCTTCGTACATTCCAGTCATTTTCTGGAGGTTTCGGTTGTTGTTCTGTGACATCTGTCTATGTGGAAGCATTTTTTTTTTTTTAAACAAATTTTTTTGACAGATTGACAAAGAAAACAAAAGAACATTGTCCGGTACAAAAATTATCCAATAGCATACAGGCAAAGTATATAGCAAAAAGGGGGAGTAAACTTACTATAACTCTCACATAGAAAATCTGGTCATAAGGCCACCACATCAACTAGAAAGGTATACCAGAATCCAGGACCTCCAAATTGTACCATTCCGTCAAGCCAAAACATTTTCTTAATCTTCTTTTAATACATCCGAAACTGTACGTGTGTGTGGAAGCAATTGTATATCTTGTAAAAATCAGACTTCAGTATCTAAATGACTGATAATAGAGAACAGTGTATTACACTGAGGTGTATACAATTACATATATATACAATTCCATGCTTCTAAACTTTTGTGATGTGTGCACTTTGAATTTTGCCTTTTCAAAGTTGTATCTTAAAGATAATTGTTAAATTATTTTAAACTCCACAGTTCATGTTCCACTTGAGGAGGTCGCCCTTCCTGCAGGTGTTTAATAACAGTCCGGATGAGTCCTCATATTATCGCCATCACTTTGCCAGACAAGACCTGACTCAGTCTCTTATCATGATCCAGCCCATCCTCTACTCTTACTCTTTCTATGGTCCTCCGGAGGTAAGAGTGATAACTTTTATATAGAACAACCACTCCATGCAGTGTTATAGTACAAGTCTTGTCATAAAATATGCAGAATATGTACCACTGTAATATAGTACAAGTCTTGTCATAAAATATGCAGAATATGTGCCACTTTCTCTTACGTTGTTTCCTTATCTTTACAGCCTGTTTTATTAGACAGCAGTAGCATTTTACCTGACAGGATTCTGCTTATGGACACATTCTTCCAGATTGTCATCTACCTTGGAGAGGTAAATTGAGTATATAAAAGAGAAAAAAAAAAAAAAATCTGCTGCATGTTGCAATTTTAATAATAATAAACCTAGTACTGATATTTTATCATGGACTTTGGCTGGGTACACATTTTCAAATCCGATCGCTGACCGACCAGTTGGTCCGACATTGTACAAGTGTGTGCCCTCAGCTGACAGATTGTTTCAGTCGATCCTGTTCAGGTCTCCTAGTTTTCAAGCATGTTAATAACCAGAAGACCCAATTGGTGATCAGCTGATCAATATACAGGAGTGTAGGCTGGCGATTGATCTCCGGTCCCGGCAGCTCAGGACACCATCTGCTGTCAGCCGGACACATGCCAGCATCAACGGCACTGCCCGACTGCAGCCAGTCGTGGCCGGGTTCAGAGGCATCCCAGCACTGTCCGCCGATGCGGAGGTGGTTTCCACTGCTGCCCTAGGGGCACAATGGCGACATATCCCATTTTTAAAAAATGGTGCCACGAGTCAGGATATGCTTGCTAACCGTGCCATTTTTAAAGTTCAAGATGGCCGCAGTGAGCCAATCGCTGCTCACCACGCCAACGACCCGTCCCCTTGGGCTAGCTAAAATTAGCCAGCGCGAGGGAGCGAATGGTTCTCAGACGGTGGGGAAGGAGCAGGCAACAGCTCCTGAAGTAAGAGTATGCTGGGAGTCCTGGGGGGCAGCAGCCATGCAAAAGAGCTTAAAGGTTGTCTCCTTCCAGGTGAAGGTGCAGGTCAATAAATAACTAAAATAATAGGTATCCTGTATTTATTTTAATATTTTCACAGGTGCCAGTGGGCTCTCCATGTCCGGGCATGGTGGCACTTGTTGTTCCACAAGTGCTGGCAGGCTTGCTGGGATCCGTAGTCCATCTGTAAAGAACAATATTATCTATTTTTAGCCGCACAAGCCCTGCACCCACCATCCCCAGGGGTATGGGATATAGCCCTGGTTGTTCTGGAGGGAAAACCCCATTTTATTTTTGTGTTCCCCACTTTCTGAAGAATTCCAGCACTGGGCTGACCAGTTTAATGTGATGTGATGGCATTGGTATTCTCTCCCCCGGCTGATTCGTGTTGGTTTTTGGGAAATAAAGGGAACCCCCACAGTTTTTTTTTTTTCCTCCCCCCTCCCCCCTCCTACTTCCCAAAACCAGATCCGGCTCAGATGTCCTGGGCTGGTTACTGATTTTGAAGGAGGAGGCCCACACTTTTTTTTTTTTTTCCTGTTTAAAATGTATCTACTCTTTAGCTTGCACACATCATTCTGTGCAGTGTAACTCTGTCCCTTATTTTGTAAATTTGTGTGAGTGGCAGCTGGTCTGCTAAACATTGTAATGCTGCCAATCCACTACTAGATGCGGAGACGACGGCACGATTACGACGCCGTCGTCTCCCGCGGGGTGAAGTGCATACACTGAATGTTCAGACGTTCAGTGTATGCAGATCAATCATCCCCGATCCGGCTATGATTGATGTTAAAAACGGCCAGCGGGCACGCGCATTACTGACTGATTTGCGGGCGATTATGACGGTCGTTATCGCTCAATTGGTAGGTTTAATCGCCTAGTGGATGGGCAGCTTAAGAGTGTGTATGGTGATACAATCCTTTCAGCAGATGCAGATTGGAGGTCTGCTGAAAAATTGGACAATTATGTATGCATAACATTGGTTGTAGAATCTGCGACCAGGTCTGCAGAAGGATTGTATAAACAGTCTGATCTCCTGAGGATTGGACAAGTGTGTACCCAGAACACCTTAAATTCCCTGTCAAACATTGGGGTCTATTTGATTCACTGCGCTGTTTGGTCAAACTTAATGATTTCTTCTCACACCCCCCTAAGGAGGAGCCGCGCGGCCAGCACTTTGTCAGAGAATGCCGGTTCTCGCGGCTAAACACCCAGGCTAAGACGTGAGTACCGGCATGCTCCGACTTAACCTCATCCCGACTAAGCAAACAGCGCAGTGAATTGAAGCGCCCCCATAAGTATTTTGTTTTCTCCTGCACTCAGTCAGTATAGTTTCCTATACAAATAAACAACCCTCCGACTTCTATAGAAAAAGTCCTGTCATTTCTGTAACTATAAAATAAAATACTGGTCTTGTCTTGTAGGTTTTCTGCCCTATGTCAGAATAATGCAGTAACCTACATTATAGGTTTATTGTTTTATTTAATCCCTGCAGACTATTGCACAGTGGCGTAAAGCTGGCTACCAGGATATGCCAGAGTATGAGAACTTCAAACACCTTCTCCAGGCACCACTAGACGATGCCCAGGAAATCTTACAAAGCAGGTTTCCAATGCCACGCTACATCAATACAGAACATGGAGGAAGCCAAGTAAGTCTTTGATTGCCATGGTGGAGAAGTCATATTTGTTTGACATTTTAAATTGAAATATAATACCAAAATACATTTTATTTATTGTCGACAAAGGAGGATAAATGTTTAAAATATATTCCTGTTCTAGAACTTTACGCAGTTGCTTGCAGAGTTCACCATTAAGTACAGTGGCATTGTCCTCTAACAAAGCTGATTGTCCTGCAGTTACTGTGTAAGAAAAGGATTGAGATGTCTTGAAATTCGATGCAGACTAGGCAGAAGAGATAGCTCCCAAAATATGTAATAACGTGGATAAACTAGATCTAGTATATACATGCATTTTATATTTGAGATTCGCCTCCCTTGAGAACACTTTCATTTATAATTAAAAATGTCCTTATCGCAAGGATCCCAGAAAAACAAAAAATCAAACTAAACATCACTGACTTATCTATTTTAATTTTCTAGGCAAGATTCCTCCTATCCAAAGTCAATCCATCCCAGACGCACAACAATCTTTACAACTGGGGACAGGTAAATATAAGGACAGTTAAATTTTTATAGACTGCAACACAGTCCACAGGTAGACTGCTGTTGTATTGCTAGTAATGCCTTATATGTGTGTGTATACTTTAAATAAATGTATAGAATGTTACAAAGCATTTATTTTATTTTAATCCACCATTTGCTCTATTTTGTGTTCCCCAGGAATCTGGAGCACCAATCCTAACAGATGACGTCAGTCTTCAAGTTTTTATGGATCATTTGAAAAAGTTGGCCGTATCCACTGCTTCATAATTCCCAAAATGTTTCAGAGAACCACCGATGGAACCAAATGCTATTTTTTAGAAAAAAAAGAAAACATTCCCCTAAGTAGTTCAAGGAACTAATCAGTTTTACCTTAAGCTAAATAAGACGTGAGGATCAAATTTTCAGTGTACTCCTGCCTTAGGTTTAATTTATTATTTTTGTTGTTTTACATGCATAATTACAATTCCAAATGTTAACAATGATTTGTGTATATATTAAGATTGCATCCTGTTGTGTTTTTTTTCTTTTTTTCCTTTCCTCTGTTTTCACTGCGGAAACTGTACATCTGACTCTACAGTAAATCTTCTGCCAAAAACTACTACATAATTATTTCTATTAAAAACATTTAATAATTGATGTGGAGATGGAAGAGAGACACTGGGGTAGATGTACTAGTGTGCAACTTGCAGGCATCGGTGAGGTTCAGGTGAGTCTGCACAATGTTTTAAAGTGGAATTCATTTAAAACAGGGGTTCTCAAACTTTTTTGCTCTGGGACCCCGTCTAACAATAAAAATTATTACAGGACCCCAGCAAGTTACTGAAGAATGACTGCCACACATGCGTGGTCAGCAGACCGCTCATGCACAGTAGCATTATGGAAACTGAAGTGAGGTATCTGCTAATGCAGGGGCAGAACTATGGGAGACAATGGAGGTGCGTCCTCTATTGCCCACAATATAGTCACCCTACTTAAGGCTATTCTATAGTAGTGTTTTTGCGCATAAGTGATAGATAGATGTGCACCACATTTATTTTCCCTTTTGTTTTAGGGGGGCACAAAAATAATAACTTGCCTACTGGCATCTGGTATGAACTTACGCCACTGTGCTAATGCGATCATTTCATTTAGACATTGCAGGGACGAGCTCCTTTCGAAGCCCCTGTCCCTGCAAGGTGAGGCAGAGAGTGACTGGGGAGGCAAAGGGTGACGTAGGAGGCAGTGGATAACAGGAAGAAGCTGTGGGTGACAGGGAGAAACAGTTGGTGATGGTGGCAGAGGGTGGCATGAGAAGGCAGAGGGTGACTGGGGAGGCAATAGGTGACATAGGAGGTAGTGGGTAATAGGGAGAAGCAGTGGGTGACGGGGTAGGCAGAGGGTGTCGGGTGACGGAGAGGCATTGGGTGGCAGCAAGAAGCAGTGGGTGACTGGGGGGGAAGTGGGTGAAAGAGAGAAGCAGTAGGGGGCAAGGAGTAGCATAGGGTTTCAGGAAAGACAGTGGGTGACTGGGGAGGCAAAGGGTGACATAGGAGGCAGTGAGTAATAGGGAGAAGCAGTGGATGACGGGGTGGCAGTGGATGACAGGAAGCGGCAGTGGGTGGCAGGGAAGACAGTGAGTGACTGGGGAGGTAGTGGGAGGCTAAGGGTGACATAGGACACAGTGGGTAACAGGGGGAGGTAGTAGATGAGAAAGACAGAGGGTGCAGTGCGTTTCAAGGAAGAGGCAGTGGATGACCGGGGGAGGCAATGCGGTTTTAATAAATTTGTTCTTTTTCTGTTCACCCCCTCCAGTTCCCACACTGTATGCTCCCCTGTTCCCAACACTCCCCTCATTCCTCCTCCTGCTGAAGTTTCTTCTCCCTAAACAGCAATCAACACACCTTCTGTGTCCTCCCACCCTGGCAGCAGTGGTGCCCCAGGCTGCACTTTACAACATCTGCACAGACTGCAGAGAGAGTAAGTATGGCAGCTGGCTCCCCTGAGTCTGTCTGCTGCTGAGGCTTGCTGCCTGTGTGTCAGTTTTTGCTGCTGGGCAGGAGGACAAGAGTAGCTGATCACTGGGGTGGGACGGGGCTGCCTGATGACTCCTCGGATCTCTCAGACAGTGATCTGAGGAGTCTGAAATAACAGACAGTTCAACTGGTTTCACTCTCCTCGGAGGGGTCATCAACCTCACCCCATGTGAGTCGCGACCCCAAGCTGAGATGGCCGCGACCCACTTTGGGGTCACGACCCACAGTTTGAGAACTGCTGATTTAAAAGGTAAAACCAACCTGTTTTTGCCTTTTTTTTTATTTTTATTACCTGATTGCCACTTTTAAATCATCAGGCAAAGTTACCAGAATCCCGCCAATCAGTCCTACAGGGAATATAGATAATCAGCTCTAATTGTGATTAAAAATTGATGATGGGGATGGCCATTGCTGGGGCTGTCCATCGAGGGACCATCAGTGATTACAATTGATGGTTTGCTCGCCCTCAACGGTCACCTCTGCAGCAGGCAGGCCAATCAAAAAATGCAGATGGGGCTTTGTGGCAGCTGGGGGGTGGTGCTAAGCAAAAAATAAAACGCAAACACATTGGCTCCCACTCATCCATCGATGGCGGAGAACCATTGGTTCTCTGCCATTGATGGCAAAACTAGTAGTCATTGGCCGGGAGCCATCAATGTTTTTGAAACATCGATGGCCATCCCTAATGAGGATTATTCTGGAGTGATGTGTTGCTCCGTATCATGTAAATGAGCTTAGTGAACCACACCTGCATCTCTCCATAGCAGGGAAAAAGGCTCTTCTCTGTCCAGCTGTTAAATGGAATGGGGCAGGGAATGTAATTACGTAACACTTGTGTAAATTAAGCTATAGATATTTCAGCAGAACTTATATTTCGTGTACTACCTGTGTATGTATTTTGCATGCTTGGGTGTTTTGTTTACATGTACCCGATAATGTGCATTAGATTTGGCAACTGCCGTAAAGTTAGATATTTAGTCAATGAAAAATAGTATAGGTTGAGTCTCCCATATCCAAAATGCTTGGGACCAGGGGTATTTTGGATATCGGAACATTCCGTATTTTGGAATAATTAATTGCATACCATAATGAAATATCTTGGGAATATGACCCAAATATACACACAGAATGCATTTATGTATTATATACACCTTATATACACAGCCTGCAGGTAATTTTATACAATATATTCAATAATTTTGTGCCTTAGACAAAGTTTGTATATATTGAACCATCAAGAATCAAAGGTTTCATTATTTCAGTCATGCCAAAAAAATTCCGTATTTCGGAATATTTGGATATGGGAGACTCAACTTGCAATAACTAATTCAGGCGCAGTGCATGTATGGATACTAATTAATTGAAATGGCTCATAAAAAGCAGCTCCTAACTAATGGGCGTATTCAATTTGGCTACGAAAAGTCAATAAATTATGACGTCATTTTCGCATGTTTCAAATATCCCGGTATTCAATTCTAAAGACTTTTCGCTGGTGAGAAAAGTCTTTGTAAAAAAATAGGGATAACTTTTCACCGTGTTTTTCTTGGCGAAAAAAAAAAAGTGCAGAATTGGGGTTTAGGGGTGCAGCCTTTTAAAAAAATAGCCTGCACCCCTGGGAATGACCAATAAAAAAGATCTGTATTTAAAAAAAAAAAAAAAAAAATCGGGACACCCCCAAAAATTGTTTAATTTTGGGGTGTAAAAAAAAAAAAAATATAGGAAACAGCTCAAAAATAGCAAAATTGATTCCAGAGGGGTTCCCTTGGATGCGGCAGGTGTTTTCTTCATTGTAGAATTATTAAATATCATTTTAGGGACTTAAATATGCTTACCCCCATTTTCATGTACCCTAAATTTGATTGTTTTGTTTTTTTAAATAACTATTCCTAAGTGCTATTCTTCACCACTTCTTCATAGCTGCAAATATGCACCTGCCGTGGCTATTAGAAACCCTGACTTCCTCCAGCAGGTAAACATGGGGGTACCCATAGTGATCCCCCATGTCTAGACATCTTTAGGGGGGGGGGCAAATTGAATACCCCCCTAATAGGTATATTCTGATTCCCCTTAAATATCAACATATTAAACCCCTAAATCTCGTTAAAATAATATGTAATAACTCTAAATAGACCAATATGGAAGATAATTAACCAATTTAGAAGGAGTGCTAATATATATAAAAAATATTAATTTATTACATATAAACACCACACACAATAACATATAAAACCAGATAATCAAAAATGTAGTCAAGTTGATCAAGACAGACTTACAACAACAAAAATATATACCATCAATCCATATTTGACTTAGTGACAACAAACATATCAATGAAGTCTCCTAATTTTTAGGCCAAAAATAGGGATAAAAAATCATCTGTGGCAGGAGACAGGATAAATTGTTTATGTAGTGGCCAGGAAAATAAAAAAACCTGTGGAGAAGCTCTTGTACTTGAATAGATATTATCTTGTTGTATTAACAACAAAGTCCTGGATCCCCAAGATAACATCCCAATATATGTAACAATAAGTTTTGTTTGTTCTTCACCACTGTTACACAGTGGTAAAAGGCAGTCTATTATGGTGTGGCTACTATTACCACTGGCTACTTTGTAGGGATCAGCTGTTGTCAGAGTAAGATTTCTTGGTTCCAGCAGTCATCATTACCTCAATCAAACAGAGGATGAATTCTAACATGTAGCGTAATCCTTTCAGCCAGCGGTAGCCATCAGCAATTTGTATCTGCATCCAAAACATCTCTGTGGACACACTGAGGTTCTCAGTACAGTTCTACAAGTTATATTAAGTTTATGGCCTGTCGTTTGTCAAGTCCTAAGTCAGTAGGAGCTTGGCTGATGCAAACTCTGGCCAAATGCATATTTGACATACAGTCAAGTGCATAAATATTGGGACATTGACAGAATTTTCATATTTTGGCCTCTATTCACCACCACAATGGCTTTGAAATGAAACAAACAAGATGTAATTGCCTGCAAAGGATTTGCAACAAAGTATTAAAAAGTGAAAGTTAGATTTATGATTGTTTAGTTTGTCCCATTACTTTTGACCCCTTAAAAAGTGGGAGGAACATATAGAAACCGTTGTAATTCCTACACCGTTCACCTGATTTGGATGTAATTACCCTCAAATTAAATCTGAAAGTCTGCAGTTAAAGCACATCTTGTTTGTTTCATTTCAAAGCCATTGTGGTGGTGAATAGAGGCACAACATACGAAAATTCTGTCAATGTCCCAATATTTATGCACCTGCCTGTATACTGGAAAAATAAACTGGATGTAACTCATTTAGAGTAGAAAGTCAGCAATATAGAGCACTTGTAAAATTTGCTTCAGATCAAGTTATGACCATGTCTTTTTAAGCATGTTGGGAGTTATGATTCAACAGCAGCTAATGGTTAAGAGTGGTCACTGTTTTACAGAAATCACTAATCCACGCACACACCTATAAGCTTTAGTCAGCATAACAGCAAATTGTTCTACTAATAAGTTGGACGTACACTGGCAGATCCAACTACTCAATCTGACCTTCAGGTGCCCGGATCTCTGGTAAATGTTATTGTACTTGTCTAGTTGGAGCTGCATTAGTGTTGTCAGACAAATGACTACATGCACGGTCAAATGTAGTCATCTGACTATCTACTTTCCTTTTATCGTTTTCATTCTGATGGCTCCCTATCTGATATAGGTCAGGATGCAGGATCTTTTTCTGCTGATAAAACCAGCTAAATGGCCATCCAAATCCCAGCATGTATGGGCACCTTTTACTGTAACCTTCACTCGTGTTCACAAAGGTTAAACAATCATTGGAACTGTGAGTAGTTCAGGAGCATTCCAGGTTTAGGGAAAAATGTTCCTCCTCCTTAAAAGGGGCTTATTTGACCAGAAACTAAGACACGAGGGGCCCATTTATTAATGATCGCATTTGCAATGAGATCTGGGTGCTATATTATTGCCCATGATCGCATTGCAGGATGCAGTCCTAGCAATGACCTGGAATACGACCGCTGCAGCCGTTGGGATGCAGGTAAGTTACCGCTGTGCCACCAGGGGAGATATGATCGTCTAACATGTCGACCTTTGATCACTGTGTACATTATGGATTTCAACATGGTCAGCGCCCACCTTCTCATGACGGCATATCATATCCAACACCCAGAATTCATGCGTTTATTACCTCAGGCATTATTTACCTTTGATTTAAGGTAGCACATTGGATTTCACATCTATGAGACCCGTTTGGTTTTCTAATACATGACAAATTTCTAGATGTAAACTTTTGGCAGTGGCTTTGGGGTTTCAAAGTAAGTACTCCTTGCAGCTGTAGTTCCTAATGTCCTCCATGTGGAACCATGGCTGTTGCAATTCGGATGAACAACCCCCATACACTAAAGAAAACAAAATTGTTATACTTTCATTAAATCATTTTCTTTTAATCCATTTGGGGGACACTGAAATACCATGAGATATAGATGCTCCAATTTAGACATTGGTATATTATTTTGACCTTAATGTGTTCGACTTGTTAAACACAAAACAAATGGAGAAGACTGATTGGGAGAAGGGAAAAAAAATAAAATAAATGCTCCCACTGCAAATATGCAATTGGGTATGATTACAGGTATAACAATGCCCTCCAATGTAAGCCCCATTTATTTGTCCTGTACATGCATGACAAGTGATTGCAAAGCCTAAATGTTTATTCTGGAATAATCCATCCTCGGTCACTAAAAGATACTTGGTACTGTACCTTATAAGGCCATGTCCTTAGGAACATAAGGCGAGAAAAGGCTTTAACTGTGTTAGTGAAGATTTTATATCAACACCTTCAAAGTGTTAGTGGTCTTAGGGGTATATTTACTAAAGTGAGAGTTTTTAGAAGTGGAGATGTTGCACATAGCAAACTATGAGATTCTAGCTATTATCTTCTAGAACAGTGATTTTCAACTCGAGGCACACTACACAAGATTTTAAAATTGCCAAGGCACACTATACGTTGATGTGTGCGTGACCAATGAAAAAACAAACATTGTCTCCCACATAAAAAATACACACTACATTGGCCACCACAGGAATAAAACACACTACATTGGCCTCCACAGGAATAAAACACACTACATTGGCCTCCACAGGAATAAAACACACTACATCGGCCTCCACAGGAATAAAACACACTACATCGGCCTCCACAGGAATAAAACACACTACATCGGCCTCCACAGGAATAAAACACACTACATCGGCCTCCACAGGAATAAAACACACTACATCGGCCTCCACAGGAATAAAACACACTACATCGGCCACTACAGGAATAAAACACACTACATCGGCCACCACAGGAATAAAACACACTACATCGGCCACCACAGGAATAAAACACACTACATCGGCCTCCACAGGAATAAAACACACTACATCGGCCTCCACAGGAATAAACACACTACACTTGCCTCCTCAGGAATAAAACACACTACATTGGCCTCCACAGGAATAAAACACACTACATTGGCCTCCACAGGAATAAAACACACTACATTGGCCACCACAGGAATAAAACACACTACATCGGCCACCACAGAAATAAACACACTACAGTACAAGTGCACTGCGCTGAGCTGACGGCCGCAGCACAATTGACAACCGCTCACGGCACACTAGTGTGCCACGGCACAGTGGTTAAAAAACGCTTTTCTAGAATGTTCTACTTAAATGTTAAGTAGAATCTGTTTGTTTGCTATGGGCAACATTTCCACTTCTAAAAACTCTCACTTTGGTAAATATACCCCTTAGTATACCTTTCCAGAATTAATGCTTAATGCACTTTACATGCTTACATAAAACTAGATGACTTAAAAGTGTTACAATGCTGTAACTTTTTCATGACACCCAGTGTCACTGACCTCCTGCCCTCGCTGTCAGCAATTACCCCATATTTTACCTGTCATGTGGATACCGGCACAGATGGTGTTATGGTTATCATTACTCCCTCACTGCTCAGAGGTTTTTGGTTCAATTCCTGCCACGGTCCTAACTGTGGAGTTTGTATATTCCCCCCCTTTTCAGGCTTGCATGGGTTTCCTCCGAGTACTCCGGCTTCTTCCCACAATGCAAAAAAATCCTGGTAGGTTAATTGGCTCCCAACAAAATGTAACCCTTGTGTTTGTATATGTGGTAGGGCAGTGGTTCTCAAACTCGGTCCTCAGGACCCCCACACACTTCATGTTTTGCAGATCACCCAGCAGGTGCACAGGTGTACTCATTACTCACTGACACATTTTGAAAGATCCACAGGTGGAACTAATTATTTCACTTGTAATTCTGTGGAGACCTGGAAAACATGCACTGTTGGGGTCCTGAGGACCGAGTTTGAGAAGCTGTTTGGTAGGGAATATCCTTTAGTAAAGCCTAATCCCCAAAGGGCTGATCAAAGTATACTGCACTTGGCTGCTGCTCCTCATGTAGGCAGCATGTAGTCATTGGTTAACCCGTTGCTCTTTTTTCCCAGACCTTGGTTTTCCAGACAGGCAGCATGGTGCTCATGGAAAATAAGCTTTACAGAGACTATTTGACAATTCACATCAGTCCCTGCCCCACTTGAGCTTTAAAAATCTATATTTCGCTGGAAAATTCAGTTTTGATGGAAATGTATTTTAAAATGCAGCCTATTGCCTGCATAATAGTTAGGATGGACTTACATAGAGAGTGACCATTACATTTTATTAATGAAACCAATACATGTTATTGTTATGCAGAGAATATACCTGTTGTGACTAATGAGTGGGTAGGAGCGAGTTGATAAAAAAATGGGCTTTAAATCTTTTAAACAGGATTGCTCCATCACACATAACTCATGTAATTGCCAGGGTGTGACATCTCTGTGATATTTATGTAGCGGACCCTTGACTTCCTCTGCAGTGGATTCCCTATATATTTCAACAGATTAAAGGAAAACAGTGATCTATCAACATAAACAATTCCTTTTTCTCAGTACTTCGTCTGCATCTCCAGACTCACCCCGAATTAATCGGATGTGTACATCAAAAGGTATCTTTAATCTCTATATATACCGAATATCATATGGCACCGCCAATGGTACGTGACTCACCGATTAATAAGCTGCTACATGCATGGATTGTTTTATTTTTGTCCTTTTAAATATTTGTATATGTGAATAAATACTTTTTTGGGATGCCAAGGAATTCGTTGCCACTTGAACTTGATTCAGTTTGATTCTTCTTGGAAATATATCAGAGTATCCGTTAGTGTCAAGTTTGTCCAGTTGGAAAAGAAACTATGAATGCCGTTCAGTCGCTAATTGGCGGTGCAAGTCGCTTTAGAAAGAATTGCTTTCCAGTCTAATCATGTGGTTCCAAAGCACAAAAGTTATTTATGTAAAAAGGGGTAACACAATGTAAGTTTAACAATTAGAGTAAATAGCAATAAAATAGTACAGCCGATACATACGCGTGCGCACTGGTCCCAGTATACAGTCATCAGTCCTGAAGCCTGCGGTCGCACAGAAGATGTGTGTACACCAGGCTTGCCCCCCGCTGTGTGCAGGCATTCAGCTCCCTCCCGGAAGGAGGGAGCTGAATGTCGGCAACTATGGTGTACACTGAGGTCAGGACACAGCCTATATACCTCACAGGTTACAGAGATAACAAAGGGACAAATTGACAGGTTTTCATTGGTCAGTTCATACGGTGTCATCAGGGGTATGGCTCAGTCTTCCAACGGTCACATTGTGTAGCTTCCCGCTGAAGAACTGGTTAAAACTGGCTACAACACTGCATTCAAGTAATAACATTCTACTCAATAACTCCATATCATCCATAACTAGCGGACGCATGATGCGACTTCTTTGCCGATAGAAACGGATGTCTGCAAATAAACAGGGATTTAGTATGATACCAAACATGACATGTCCACTGTATTCTGAACCTTAGATCTCCTTTAAGTACATCTTACATTATAATTATTAGCTAACAATACCTTTAATAACTCTGGTCATTAACTATAATGTGTGGGAACCATTTTATATGTATGCGTTCGCATATGTGCGTCTGTATGTGAATACATGTGTGCGTTCACATTTCTGCGCATTGGATTGCACCGAAGCAAAGTAGCGTCCTAGTAACACGTCATCAGACTAGACAACTATATCGTCAGATAATAATTGTAAGCGATCATTCCCAATTATTTGACTTTGACAAAACCTTTCCATGCATGTAGCAGCTTATTAATAAGTGAGTCACGTACCATTGGGGTGCCATATGATGTTCGGTATATATAGAGAAGATTAAAGATACATTTTGATGTACACATCCAATTGATTCGGGGTGAGTCTGGAGATGCAGACGAAGTACTGAAAAAAAGGAATTGTTTATGTTAATATATCACTGTTTTCCTTTAATCTGTTGAAATATAGGGAATCCACTGCAGAGGAAGTCAAGGGTCCTCTACATAAATTGATCCTAACAGCGCTTGTGAACCACTCCATTTTTTTCTTATCTGTATGTCTATGAGGTTTGGTGTCCTTTTGAGTTGGTGTTGAGCTGTAGTTAGGGGGCGCGAGTTATTCCACCTTATCATTTTCTTGTATTATCTCTGTGATATTGGCTGGTGGGCTGAACTTTTGATAACCACCTTTTACAGAAACATCACTAAGAACATACAGTCCCTGGTATGTGGTCATTTTTTCGGCAGTCAAAAGGTCATTATGTCAACAATAGAAATCTTAGGGTTAAGGCCGTTGACATGTGCCGGTCAGCATTTTCTGCATGTCGACCTAGCAGGGGGTCGAGATTTTTTTTACCAGTCGACATTGAATCAATGTAGACAAAACAAAATTAACCTGTTAAAAACACCCTTATCGTCAATTAACTAGTTAAAGGGTCTGCATTGATAGTTCCAGAGTGGCTGACCTGTGGTCCACAACTAAATGTTTGGTTCCCCAACAAGTCAGATTTCTGTGCAGGACATATATGAAAGTGATTGATGTAAAGAAAACGTAAAATAAATGCACACCTAGTTAGTGACATAGGAATCAGTGTTACTTTACTGCCCCCTGGCCTGTACACACATAGTATGCATTATTGGCTGATGACGTCAGGGTCCTCTCGGTGAAGGGGATTTAGACATTACCATTATGAAGATGGCTAGGAAGTGACGTAGAGCATCACGTGGGGTGCTGGCGCCATTGGATGACGTGCCCATCCAATGCGGTGAGTTTGCCCTTTGGTAGCGAACAGTCACTGGCAGCCGCTGACATGGTGCGCCTCACGGACGCCCTCAGGTTCTACAGGACAGATGCGAAGCTATTCAGATTCCGGCTCCCGAAAATAGACCTAAATGGGGACAACTGGAGAACCCGCCTATCTATGATCTACGCTGTTAGCGTCTGGGCTATGATCGGCTCCGTGGCTTACATGCAATGGCTGACGGGGACCTTCCCGAAACCTTCAAAGACAGGTGATGACTACCTATAGTCCGTCACTAGATAACGTTCGTGGTCAGATTGTGCCAGTAATTGTTAGCAGCGCCACCTAGTGTATGGGGGAGAACAGGCTCCATATATTACTATATATGACTGCTGATATATTATCATATATGACTGCTGACGCTCTATGTGGGTATCGTATACTGCCAGGCAATACCAACGTGGGTGAGAATGTAGTGGAATCATAGTAAGCAACCTACCAAGCTAATATCACATCTTATGCAACAAATACCAACCTGACTACTTTGTCATACCTCTAGGTCAGAGGTTCCCAAACTTAGTCCTCAAGGCCCCCTAACAGTCCAGGTTTTAAGGAAATCCATGCTTTACCACAGGTGACTTAATTAGTATCTCCGTCAGTTTGATATAACCACCTGTTCTCAACCATGGATGTCTCTAAAACCTGAACTATTGGGGTGCCTTGAGGACTGCGTTTGGGAACCTCTGCTCTAGTAGATAGGAGCCTGGTTCTGCTTTTCCAAGTTATCATTTGCAGAAAGCTGGGTTGCATAAATTAATTGGTGATTAAGTGCTTTTGCCTCTGTTCAATTCAGCAATTATATTGCAGTTGTAGTTTAACTGGGAAAAGCAGAGCCAGACTTTATCATATGGTATCAGGTATGCATTTACCGTTTTGTAAAAAAATAAAATCTAGCAAATATGCCGTTCTATGTCTCAGCAGGTAGCCATTTGCAAAACACTTTGTTGTACTCTGCCTAGGACTCCCATACAAAAGAAAACTTTGGGGGCAATTCAGTGCAATGTGAATAGCATCAGGAAGAAGTTCCTGGAGCTATTTAATTGTCCCCATCGCTCCCTGCACTTAGTCGGGAGATGTTGATTACCGTGCCTGTGTAGTTGTGGTAACTGACATTCTCTGACTTAAGTGCTGGCTACGGTACTGTTATTGCTGAGCTTAGCTAAAAAACAGCAAGTAATATGCAGCAGTATGCAGCCGACCCATCCTTTACCTGTAAGCCCAGCTGTTTTCTGCCTTATGTCTTACCTGCCAGCTCTCACTGAAGATGTAGAGAGATATATTGGGATACTGGCCTCCTGGCGTTACACCATGTACTTGTAGTCAGCGGTGGTAAGATATTTTAATTATATTAGAAGTTCATGAACACATACACATAGAGCATAAATGTGAAAAAATACAACCTAAAAAAGATTCACGAAAAGGCAGAAAACATGAGATATATGAATAAAATGACAGTATCCCACTATCTCTCTCCACTTTGTTTTCTATTGCTGGTAAATAGGGACACCGCTTTTACTGCACCTATTATCTTATAGAAGATAATAACTAGAATTTGGTTGCTATGGGCAACATCTCCACTTCTGAAAACCTGCACTTTAGTAACATATAATAGTCTTTATTTTTCAAGAAGCATATGATCAGGATTCAAGCTCTTTTTCGTTTTTGAGGGTACTTCCTCATCTTTGTGGCCCCCTGCTGGAGCCGGTGGTTATGCTACTTCACTAGTCAGTGAAGATACGTAAGTAGCGTAAACATGAGGGAGGAAATACCATTCCGCCCCTTGCGGGCTCGCTTCGCTCGCCACGCTGTGGGCACGGTGGCTCGCTTCGCTCGCCAAAAGGATGTATTCCCCCTCCATGCCCACTTGGATGGTAGGGAATGATGTTGGACACTGGCTGATCTTTACGCTACTTGCGTATCTTCACTGACTAGTGAAGATACGTAAGTAGCGTAACCAGCGCCTCCAGCAGGGGGCCGCAAAGATGAGGAAGTACCCATTTTTGAAGTGGGTCAGTATAGAACACAGGTTCTCAAACTCTGTCCTCAGGACCCCAAACAGTGCATGTTTTCCAGGTCTCCACAGAATTGTAAGTGAAATAATTAGCTCCACCTGTGGATCTTTTAAAATTTGTCAGTGAGTAATGAATACACCTGTGCACCTGCTGGGTGACCTGGAAATCGGGAACTGTGTGGGGTCCTGAGGACAGAGTTTGAGAACCACTGGTATAGAACAATTGACTATTTGAGATCAAGTTCATGGATCTGGTAGGAGGCAGTGACTATCCATGTGTGTGAGGACACGACTGCATGCTACTTGTGCAGAGTGAGAGTCATGGTGAGCGAAGGGAGGAGTGGAGGCAGCAGGTAGCCAAGGACTGTGCGCTAAGTCCCCTAACTGTAGAATACCTGTATGAGGCTCCTTGCTATCCGATGATGTTAGATTGTGGTGTCAATTCATACATCCACCTTTTTGTAAAATTATATATACATTTTTTTTTTATATATATATATATATATTTTTTTTTTTTTTTTACAGATTATGATGAAGATTCTGAAAAAGATCGACCACCAGATATTCCTGAAGACCGAAAGGAAATACCTACTTTTACTACCACAATTGTTTATAAAGAAAACTTTGTACCTTATACAACAAGACTTATGCAATATTTAAATTCATTTAAAGACAGTTCAAGTGAAAAATAGTGTATACTGTATATAATGATGACATTAATATAATTATTCCTGTTCTGTTTATATATATTTTTTTATCAAGCTTGATAAAGGGCACAACACAACTGCCCAAAATGTTGCTATGTAACATGCTATATGCTTAAATAAACACTTTGGTGTTAGTATCTCAAACTTGGAGCACTGATTTGTGCCTAATGACTACATGGATATTAGATCCTGGCCCTCTAAACTTGTCTATGGATTTTGGAGTGCTGTCTCCTATGTATAACACCATGCGCGCACACACAAAATATACATTTTTTTTTTATTTTTTTTTTTGCAACTTAAATAATTTATAAAATGTTGCCACCTCCCTGTGCATCTTAGAGATATATATAATTACAGAATTTGTAATAAAACTATAAAATTTGATGACAAAACCATAATAAATGCTTTAGTATAGTTAACCTTAAAATGTCAAGAAAACTGCCAGAACATAGAGCTGGCACAGTGACCCGGGGGAAGCGGGATAAGGGTGACAACCGCTGACTGCCGTTCTCAAGCACTACTGGCGGTCTATGCTCTCAAATGGATCCGGCGCCCCGGCCATGTGCGGACACTGTTTACGGTCTGCCCAGTTCGGCTCCTGATTGGCCGCCTGGCTGTGTGACGCAGCTATTGCATAATAAGAGAGGGCGCGCGGGCGGCACGACACGTGAGGCTGCTGCCATAGGTGGCGCTCTTCCCTCACCTACTTTCTCTAACACGTCGATTCCAGGCTCGTAGCTCCCAGCCAGTCAGCACCGGGTTAGCAACACCTCTTTTCTCTGCTTGATTGGCGGGAGACTGGGAGAAGGTTAGGCGGAGTAACAGTGCATTATAATTTGCATCGGCTTGCAATACCCCCTGGAAACGGTCCATTTTGCTTTAGAGTCCATGAACAAATATATCATCGCACTTACAATTTGGCGGAATGTTACAATAAAAAAAATCCCCAAAAACCAAAAAAGGACGTAGCTTAGCTGGTTAGGTTTCAAACACATCTTTTATTACCCTATTCCGTCGTATTAACATATGATCTAGCCATTATCTAGCAAAGCATTTTCCGTACGTATGTTCTGGGTTCAAATTGGCGAAATGTTCGCCACGTGCATACTAGTTCAGCTAATAAAAATTCTAATAAAAAAATAGCTGAAAATATGAAAAAAACAAAAACGAATTTCTTTAAGGATTAAACAGTTATTTTATTTTACGAGAGCAAGTTCTCACTTCTCACTGCTTTAGCTGCCCACATATACAGGATGTACCGGTCGTTCAGACCAACCACTGACAGGCTGGATCTCTGCCAGAGTTGGCCAAACACCCAGATCAGACAGGGCATCATTAGTGCTTTGCTTTGATGACTGCGTAGACCGTCAAAGGCGGTCATCATCAGATCTCCACTATCATTCATCCCTCTTAACATTGTATGGCTCCAAAAAAATTAGCCGACTGACCATCTACATCTCAGCCTAAATGGGCCCATTTACCATCACTTCTATAAACAGCAAGTTCTAATGCTGGCAGCAGCCTGAGTTATCTGCCTTTTACCAATTTCTTCATTCTGCTAAGTAGATAGTATGCAATCATCTACTACACAGTTACTTCTTTTTCAGCCCCTTAAATCCTATGTAGTGGTAATAAACAATATTAATGTATTTAGGTGACCCAGAAAGTTTTTGTTACAAGTATTACAAAAAAAAAAAATTCAGACATTCCCTTTTACAATTGGTTTGGTTATTTTCGCTAAAGCCTCGTGGCTGTAGTATAGCACCAGTATCTGTCTACGGGGTCAATCCAATTACATGCAATGTACTTGGGGTGCAAGTCATTACGACAATGGGAGCACTTGACGGCAGCTCGAATTTGCATAAAAGTGCTTGCAGCCCCATAGGGCTCTGAGCAAAACTATGCCATGCTGTTGCCGGTGTTTTAACGCAATGGCAACTCGCACCCTTTGCAAGCGATTAGATTGACCCCTATATTTCACTCTAGAGTACAATTTTTAAAATTCAGTACATACTGACATTTTGCAAGTGTGTAGAGAAACTTGGATGGGGTAGGTGACAGTGGTAAACAATTACCTTCTAAATGGTGTCGTCCATATAAGTATGGGAGCAATACAAAAATACATACATGGATAATCTGAAAGATATTGCTATTGTCTTGGCTGCCTAAACCAGATGATGTTCCCTCAGTTGCAAGGTCATAGCTTTCTCCAGGGTAGGATTCCTAGGGGTTAATTTACTAAGAATCAAGTGTGATCTAGGTTTTTTTTTTTATTTTTCAACTCGATTAGCTTTGCCGAAACTCAGGTGATTTGAGGCTCCTGAAACTCACAAATTTACTAAGAAGGGAGCTTAGCTGAGAGTGAGATGGCCGATGGTGAAGCAGATCGAGATATCTCCCCCGAGTAGCAAGTTTTGAAGGAGATTACTCACCCGAGATTGCAGTGATTTCTCTCTGCAAAACTCTCCCGAGCAAGCAGCCTGCACATATCAGTGAGATATGTGAAGGCTGCTTGTGTATTGTAGCTGTAAAAAACAGGGATAAATATTTAAAAAAAAAATTGACGTAGGGTTCCTCCCAAAACAAAGCATAACCAGCCCCGGACTGCTCAGCCAGTCCTGGTTCCAAAAATTACGGGGAACAAAACGAGTAGGGTTCCAGCGTAATTTAGGAACCAGCACCTGTCTGCAGGGCCAGTGCAGGTTTTAAATATAGGGGGACCACTACGCATTTTTTTCCCCCTTATATTTAAAACCAGCACCGGACCCAAACCGACCAGGTTGTAATGCCACAGCCAGGAGACCCTATCTCCGGGTCTCCATGGCCAAAGCATTTGCACCCCAAGCTGGTCAGCCCAAGAAGGTGATCTCAGGGTCCTCCCTCCCGAAACCCCAGGCTTGGGCTAAAACTCAGACTAAGACTCTTTCCCGCACCCCTGGGCTGTGGGTACATGGGTAATAATGTGTCAAATAGTTATAAACTATTGTATTTTACAGTGGAACTACAGGTGCTAGCATGCCTGCCCTTTTGCACTTGTGGAACTACAAGTGCCAGCAGGCGGACGGCACCCGTACCCCCACTGTAAAATAAATAGTTAAAAAAAGACAGAACACAGACTCCGTCTAAAGTAAAACTTTATTACACACCTACCTACCTCACACCTACTTACCTGTGCCAGCTGGTTGGTCCACTTCTCCCATGGAGAATCCATTTGGAGTACCTGGAATAAAGATCCTGTACTCACCTCCAACCTCGCGCTTCTCTCTGTAGCATCCAGGGGACTTGGGAACATAACAAACCGAGTAACCGAACCCGTATGGACAAGTATTGGTATGTGTTGGCACACATACCAATACTTCGCTAATACCAGCTGACAGGCCTCCTCGGGAAATCCTACGGCCCGCCAGCCAATCAGTCCGGGACGTGTAACCAGCCAATGAGCGGCTGCTACATGTAAAGCGGCCTCTGATTGGCTGGAGGGCCATGGGATTTCCGAGGAGGCCCGTCAGCTGTCATTCGTGAAGTATTGGTATGTGTGCCAACACATACCAATACCTGTCCGTATGAGTTCGGTTACTCAGTTATGTTACCAAGTCCAGGGATGCTACGGAGAGCAGCGCAAGGATGGAGGTGAGTATCGGATCTTTTTTTTTTTTTTTTTAGGTACACCCGTGGAATCTACATGGGACAAGGGGACAGACTAGCTGGCAGTAGGTAAGTATGTGTGAACGGGATAGGTAGGTATGTAATAGAGCTGTACTATTTACAGTTTGTGTGTACTGTGTTTTTTTAACTATTTTACAGTGGAGGTAAGGCTCCCGGCCGCCTGCTGGCACTTGTAGTTCCACAAGTGCAAAAGGGCAGGCATGCTGGCACCTGTAGTACCACTGTAAAATCCAATAGTTTTCAACTATTTACCACATTATTACCCCGTACCCACAGCCCAGGGGTGTTGGGAAGAGCCCCGGGCTTCAGCCCAAGCCTGGGGTTTTGGGAGAAGGGGGACCCCTTCTTGGGGGGGTTCCCACCTCCTCTGAGATCCCTGGCTTGGGCTGCATGGCTTGGGGGTGCGAATGCTTTGGTCATGGAGACCCGGAGATAGGGTCTCCTGGCTGTGGCATTACACTCCGGTCGGTTTCGGTCCGCTGCTAGTTTTAAATATAGGGGGACCCCTATGCATTCCCCCCCCCTATATTTAAAACCAGCCAGGTGCTGGTTCCTAACTTGTGGTGGAACCCTACACGTTTTCCCCCCTGTAATTTTAGGAACCAAGACTGGCTGAGCAGTCCGGGGCTGGTTATGCTTTGGGGGGGGACTCTACGTCATTTTTAAAAAGAAATGTAACCCTTTTTTTTTTTTTACTATTTACAGGCAGTAACATACATGGATCACACTTATCTGTGTATATTTCTGCCAAACTCGCAGCTCACAGGAAGGTGATTTGATTTTATGAATTTTTACACGAGTGTTGTCCGTTCTCATGAGAGTCTATAACTCTCATCTTGGTAAATTCCTGAATCCTATCTTCACTAGTGAAAAGTAACTCGAGTTTAGCCAGTGGTGAAGTGAAGAGAGTTTGCTAACTCTCCAGTATTTTCCTGTAGCAAAGGAGATCTATCTCCCGAGTTTGTCATTAGTAAATTTACGAGTGGGAACAAATGCCCAAACTCTCCAGAGATTGCTAACTCAACCAAAGTCGAATCTTCGTAAATTGACCCCCTAGTCTGAATAAGAGAGTAGTGTAAGAGTGCAAGGGGTTGAAACCAAGAAGAATGTTCAATTTGTTTCAAGACTGGTAAAGAGTCATAGAAGAAGCTAAAACATTCCGGACTGAATGGTTTTCATTACAAAATTACTATAGATGTTAGCAGTTGGCTATGATGATGTTCTCTGCAAGTGAGAAATACAGACCACATTGTCAATAATCCAGGGTATGGACATATCATTGTTCACCTGCCCAAAATATATTATTGCATATAGGGAATCGGGGATGTAGTTATCAGACCAGCGGACAGCATGCCGCTGGTCTGAATCCCGACACTGAAAGTCCGACAAAAGACTTAGGCAACAGTATTTCTACTCCTAACTTATCTTAATCTTGATGCCGGAATCCAGAAGGACTCCAGGCCGAACGAGGTAAATCAGGGGTAGCGTTAGCCACAGGGGGAGTGTTAGGTTTAGGCAGCATAGTGGGGTTAAGGTTAGATTTTGTGGGGGGGCGGGGGGGGGTTCATAGGCAAACGCAGGGGGGGAGTTTCCGGTTGCCCAGAAACTTCCCTCCCCAGCCCACATTAGAAATAGTAACATAGAATTTTACTAGTGCTGCTTGTTCTTCTCACTATCACAAATGAAATAATTAGCTCCACCTGTGGATCTTTTAACATGTCAGCCAGTAATAAGTGCACCAACTAGTTCTGGAAAACATGCACTTTTAGGGGTGCACTGCTATGTATAGACCATCAATAGGCTTAATTATTAATACCATATAATAATACACTATCCAGTGCATGATGAGACCAATATGTACATATACTGTATGTCCAGGGCAGTGCTAGGTTCTTCTGCTGCTCCCCCAGACTCCCGGGCTTGCCCCAATGCTCTGGAATGGTGCCCACATTTGAAATAAAAACACTCAGCGCAGGCAGGATGGCCCAACTGCCGCATATAATGGCTTACTGTGATCGTTGGTCCTGTTTATGCTGGAGTTATGACTCACAACACACAAAGTAATTATGCCCTATTCATGGACTGGCTACACACACTCTAAAATCCAGCATTTGGAAACCCCCCTCTAGGAATGCTGAGTTGACACTGGGGTTAGGGTTAGGCACCACTGGGGGGGGTGGTTAGGGTTAGGCACTACGGGGGAGGGTTAGGCATGAAGGGGGGAGACTTAGGTTTAGGCACTAACGGGGAGGGTTAGGCTACAAGAAGCAGGGGTTAGGGTGAGAAGAGGGAAGGGGAAGTATACTTACCCGGGATGCCAACATCGGGATGCCGCTGTCGGTATTTTGACAGGAGGCATCCCGACAGCCGGCATTACATACCGATTCCAGGGAAACCTACCATTCATCTTGCTAGGACAAATAGTCCTGAGCTGTGCTTTACATATGAAAGACTTACATTGTCAGGTAAAGGTAACCCTCTTCTATGAAACTGCAGACTTCAATGGTTTCACTATTCACTCAGGTAACTTTAGTATTATAGTACTTCTATTTGAAATAAATAATCTTTAATGCACCCAGGTGATTGAAACTGCAGGTATATAGATCTTGGATGAGATCTATAACCAGTCCTGTAGGTGTGTGGTTATAAATGGCCTGTAGTAATCTCTATATACATGTGTTGGAGCTGTCAGTAACAATGGAGTCTGTAATTTCAGTCTCAAGAAGTACCTGCGGTGAAACTGTTGTAATCGGATCTGAGATTACCCTTTACCATATACAAGTGGGTGGCATTTAGGATATGAATGATACATTCAGCCAGAGAAATTAGTTCTAGCTCTGCTTATAATATAACACCAGGTACATTAGGCCCTGGATATAAGCCTTATATCCAGGGCCTAATGTACCTGGTGTTATGGTGCATACACACGGTCAGATTTCTTGGTCGATTTCAACGATATCGTTTGAATCTACCTTTTCTACTTCAGGGTCCATAGGGTATCCACAGGATACCTTGGGGTATAGGTGTGACGTCAGTCACAGGGCACCAAAGAGTTAAGCTTTCAGCCTCCCAGGATGCACTAGGTCCCCCTCCTATACCCCGCCCCCGAGCCAAGGCACCTCAGTTTAGTTTGGTGCCCGGCCGGAGTCGGGTGCACCTGTTGGAGTGGGGGCTAGAAGAGCCCCTGAAGCTTTTTCTTCATGCAGCTGTGGCTGCACATCTGGATGAACAGCATGGACAGTCAGTCCTGACGTCCATGCTGCCTTCCCTACACCCCGCCGGTACCAGAACGCCGGTACTGATCCGGGGATGCTGGTGGGCATCTGGGGTCACAGCTAGCGGTGACCCCAGATGTTCTGGACCATGGCCGGATTCAAGGGGGACAGAGGTAAGCAGCGGGGTCCCGCGGTGGGTCCCCGCTGATCACATGGTCCTAAGTCCCCAGGCAGGGGGCTCCCTGGGGACTGGCTGCAGCGTGGAGCCAGGCGACCAACCTGCGCTTCCACTACCCCCTGGGACAGCGGACCGCAGCAGAGCGGTAGCGCTGCGGCGTCCCAGGGGTTAAATGCATGCCAGGGGAGCGCGCCTTCCCTGTCTCACAGCCGGCGCCTCCCCCGCTGCACACAGCCCTCTCTGCACTGTGCTGACTGGCCCTGTGTCAGCGCTCCTCCCCCAGGCCAGCCTTCTCTCTGCTCCTCGGCGGCCATCTTTTCAGAAGCATGGTGAACGCTGCTGGAAGCCTGCATTGGAAGCATCGTGGTCTGGGTCCCCCCGCATACCTCTCCTCCGCTGTGGTCAGGTCTGTGTATGCAGCGCTGTGTCCTACCAGGCCCTGTGTCTGTGTAGTTGAGTGATCAGCGCTGTTAGTGCAGGAATTGATTTTCTTTGCATTGTATGTGACTGTGCTAGCGCTGCCTGTAACTTTTCTTCTCAAGACTGTCAGCTTTATTACTGTCCCTGTTCTTTCTGCTAAGCCCTTGTGGTGCGGTGCTGCAGGGTGGTCTCTCGCCTATTTAATATATAATTGGTGAGAGGGGTCACATACGTGGTGCCATCATGTCTGAAAGTGATTTTCCCCTCCGGCTACAGTGTACCACGTGTAAAGTACCGTTAGCGGAGGGGGAGGGTAGCGCGGAGGGCCTTTGCCGGCAGTGTTTGTCCATGGCGCGGCCTCTTACGGTTACAGCACCGGTACAGGAGCCGCCCTGGGCTTGTTTCGCTCAGGCGCTAACAGCTTTAGTGGGCCAGTTAGCTCCGCAGCCCGCGTTTACTCCGATGGGTTTGTCCCAGCAGTCTGTGGTGTCGTCACCCATGCAGGGTTTCCCACGACAATTGGTGGTACCCCACAGTCTCCCTATTTCCCCGCTCCCGGTTTCTCAGGAGACAGCGTGGGTTAACTCCCTGACGAGTTCTGTACAGCACTTGTCAGATGTGTTGCAAGGGGAGTCTGTGATGCGGCCTCATAAACGGCCGGTGGCTTCTCTGTCCGCTCCTTATGAGGATGACGAAGGGACGTCTGATGATGGGGAGATTCTGGATCCTTACGATCAGGAACCTCTCCATACTAAGGACGCTGATGCTAAGTCCAAGGTATATATTCCTGGACTTATTCGGGCGGTCCGCACAGCCTTGGTGATTGAGGACGAAGTTCCCCCAGCGGCTAAGTCTAAGTATGCCTTTTTCAAAGACGTGAAGGGCGATGCCACAGTCTTTCCTCTTTTGGGTCAGTTGCTGGACCATTTAGAGGAGGCGTGGAAACAGCCTGGCAAAAGATACCAGCCGCAGAGACGCCTGGCGGTGGATTATCCGTTCGCGGATAATTATTTTGCTAAGTGGGAATCCCCTCCACAGGTGGATTCTCACGTGACCCGTCTTGTCCGTAGTGCCACATTGCCGATGCCATCCATGTCCTCCCTTAAGGATGCTACGGACCGCAAGGTGGAAATCTGCCTGAAGTCCGCTTATTCCCTTGCGGGGGGGGCAGCACGGCCGGCTATGGCCATTTGCTGGGTTGCCAGAGCGATGGAGCGCTGGGCGGATTCATTAGAGGCTTCTTTTGATTCTGACTGTCCGGCCGAACAGGCGGAGTTGATTGGCAATCTCCGTGATTCGGCCACCTACATCAACGAGGCGGCTCTAGACATTAGTACTCTGGTGTCTAGAATTTCTTCAGCAGCGGTAGCTGCTCGTCGCACCTTGTGGCTGCGATCCTGGAAGGCGGACGCAGATTCCAAGAAGGGTCTGGAAGCGTTGCCGTTTACCGGAGAAGTTCTCTTCGGTCCGGATCTGGATAAGATTGTGGCCACGCTGGCGGCAGCCAAATCGGCTTGTCTCCCGTCGGCCGCTGCTCCTTCTGGTTCTGGACCATCGTCCTTTCGGTCATCTAGGGCCCAGGGCAGGCCCAAACCACAGTCGTTTCCTCGTCAGGCTGGCCCTAGGAAATCGGTCAAGCCCCGGAAGCAGGCATGGAGTACCAGACATCCGGCCCCCAAGCCAGATGACAAGCCTGCGGCCTGACGGTCCGGGCCTCCCTTTGGGGGATCCCAGGGTGGGAGGCCGCCTGCTGCAGTTCGCCCAGTGTTGGTCGGTCACTACGACAGACACTTGGGTTCTGGAGGTGGTCTCCCACGGGTACGCCCTCTCCTTCCGGCACAGACCCCCGGCTCGATTCTTCACCACGGGTCTACCATCAGACCGGAACAAGGCTACGGAGCTGCGGAAGGTATTGCACACTATGCTCCAGGCTGGAGTTATAGTGCCTGTTCCATTCTCCCAGAGGGGCCAGGGTTTCTACTCAAATCTTTTTTTGGTACAGAAACCCAATGGGTCCTTTCGTCCGATTCTCAACCTCAAAGCACTCAACAAGTCTTTGCGGGTACCGAAGTTTCAGATGGAGACCCTACGGTCCATCATTCTGGCGCTGGAACCTGGGGACTACATGGTGTCATTGGACATACAGGACGCTTACCTGCATGTCCCTATTCTTTTGCGCCATCAACAGTTCCTCAGGTTTGCAATCCACAGCGACCACTTCCAGTTTCGGGCGTTACCTTTTGGCCTGGCGACAGCACCACGTGTTTTCACCAAGGTGATGGCGGTCATGGCGGCTTCTCTGCGGCTGCAGGGAGTCCGCATGTTGCCGTACTTGGACGACCTGTTATTGGTGGCGGGATCTCCAGAGCTCCTGTTACGCCACTTGGACCTGACCATTGCCCTGCTGCAACGGCACGGCTGGCTAATCAACTGGCAGAAGTCCACTCTAATCCCGTCTCGGAGGATTCTGCATCTTGGAGCCTTATTGGACTCGGGACAGCAAAAGATCTTCGTGACGGAGGAAAAGATCTCTGCTTTACAGTCAAGGGTGCGCAGTTGTCTGCACAGCCGCCGGGTGTCTCTACACTCGGCGATGAGGTTACTGGGCTCCATGGTGTCGGTGTTCGACATGGTGGAATATGCCCAGTTTCACTCCAGACCTCTGCAGCACCTGATCCTGTCAAAGTGGAACGGGCTGCCTCAGTCTCTGAAGTCCCAGACGATTGTGTTCACCCCGGAGGTTCGTCTGTCCCTTGCTTGGTGGTTACAGACGTCCCACCTCAGCGAGGGACGTCCGTTCTGGGTTCCAAATTGGGTCCTGTTGACAACGGACGCCAGTCTTCGGGGCTGGGGAGCAGTTTCGGGTCCACATCTGTTCCAGGGCAGGTGGACGCCGACAGAAGCGGAGCTTCCAATCAATATCTTGGAACTCCGTGCGGTCTTCAATGCTCTCCAGCAGGCACATCGGTTTCTCCAGGGTCACCCGGTACAGGTCCAGTCAGACAACGCTACCACCGTGGCCTACATAAACAGGCAAGGAGGAACCGGGCGGCTCTCGTAGAGGTGTCTCGGATCCTGGTTTGGGCGGAGCGCAATCTTCCGACCATATCAGCGGTCTTCATCCCGGGAGTGCTCAATTGGGAGGCGGACTTTCTAAGTCGCCAGGACGTTCATCCGGGGGAATGGTCCCTGCACCCGGACGTTTTTCAACTACTGGTGGACAGATGGGGTCTTCCAGAGATCGACCTCATGGCGTCCCGGCACAACAACAAGTTGCCGGTGTACGGGTCTCGCACAAGAGACGAAGGGGGGGTCTCTGGTGGATGCTCTGTCCGTCCGGTGGACGTTCCGATTCGCATACCTGTTCCCTCCGGTCTCCCTTCTTCCACGGGTAATCCGGAAATTCAAACAGGAAGGAGGGACGCTCCTGTTGATAGCTCCCGCGTGGCCCAGACGGCACTGGTTCTCAGACCTTCAGGGTCTGTCCGTGGACAGTCCTCTACGGTTGCCGCTACGACCGGACCTCCTGTCTCAGGGTCCTTGTCGTCACCCGGACCTGACTCGGCTGTCTTTGACGGCGTGGCTGTTGAGACGGCCATGCTGAGGTCCCGGGGGTTTTCCAGCTCTGTGGTGCGTACCATGTTGCGAGCTCGGAAACCGTCTTCCGCGAGGATATACCATCGTGTGTGGCATACGTTCTTCCAGTGGTGTCGACCGAGAGGTTATGCACCGCAAGAGTTTCGTCTGTCTCGGATTCTCGCCTTCCTGCAAGCGGGACTAGATCATGGGCTTCGCCTTGCTTCTTTGAAGGTACAGGTTTCGGCCCTATCTGTCTGGTTTCACCGTAGGATTGCTACAATCCCGGATGTGCGCACCTTTATGCAATGTGTTGTCCGCATTCAGCCGCCCTTTGTTCCACCTGTGGCGCCTTGGGATTTGGCTGTGGTCCTGAGGGCTCTCCAAGGACCGCCGTTTGAACCACTGGGATCAGTGGATCTTAAATGGCTAACAGCTAAGACTGTTTTCCTTCTGGCTATTGCTTCGGCCAGACGTGTTTCTGAGTTAGGGGCTCTGTCTTGTAGACCCCCTTTCTTGGTTTTTCATGGGAACAGGGCAGTACTCCGCACTCGGCCCGAGTGTCTTCCCAAAGTTGTTTCCCAGTTTCATGTTAACGAGGAAATCGTTGTTCCGGCCTTTAACTCACCGGGTCTTTCCGTGGGTGAGGCCTCTTTGGATGTTGTGCGGGCCTTAAGGACTTATGTTGACCGCACTTCTTCGTTTAGGAAGTCGGACGCTTTGTTTGTCCTCTATGGCTTCCGTAAAAAGGGTTGGCCTGCTTCAAAGCAAACTTTGGCAGCCTGGATCCGTATGGCTATTTCTGAAGCTTATCTTCATGAAGGCCTACCGGTTCCTCCTTCTCTGAAGGCTCATTCCACTAGGTCTGTGGGTCCTTCGTGGGCAGCTCGACGTGGTGCCTCTGCAGTCCAGATCTGCAAGGCTGCTACGTGGTCCTCTGTCCATACCTTCGTGAGGTATTACAGGTTTGACACCTTCACCTCTCAGGATGCTTCCTTCGGGCGGCGGATTCTCCTTTCTGCACAGGAGCGTCCCCACCCTTGAAGGATACTGCTTTGGGACATCCCCAAGGTATCCTGTGGATACCCTATGGACCCTGAAGTAGAAAATATGAGATATGGTAAGAACTTACCCTTGTTATCTCTATTTCTACGAAGTCCATAGGGTTCCACAGGACTCCCGCCCTGTCGCACCTGTGCTGCAGATGGGCTTTGCTCTGGTCACCGGTTTTCCGTCTCCCTCTGGTGAGAATGTGATTCTTGTATGTGTCCAGATCTTTGTTCTCTCTCTTCCTTCTCCTCCTCCGGCCTATGGCTTGGTAACTAATTGAGGTGCCTTGGCTCGGGGGCGGGGTATAGGAGGGGGACCTAGTGCATCCTGGGAGGCTGAAAGCTTAACTCTTTGGTGCCCTGCGACTGACGTCACACCTATACCCCAAGGTATCCTGTGGAACCCTATGGACTTCGTAGAAATAGAGATAACAAGGGTAAGTTCTTACCATATCTCATATTTTTTGCCCCCTCAAACGATGCGTGCGCACGGATGATCGATATCGACCATCGCCCGTGCATGCAGGCCAACCTGGTCGATATCGACCAGGTTAGCCTGTTTCCTATAGGGACACTATCGTAGTTGGGGGAATGGAGCATGTGCTGAATGTTCGATAACGATCATCCAGCACATGCTGTTCGACCAGACAATGATATCTGATCGTTGTCTGATCTGACTGTGTGTACGGTCCATAACTGGGATAGAGAGAGATCACTCCTTTATGTGTGGCTCAGGATTCCATCCTTGGCATGCCCCATGTGTACTACTTTACAAACAGACATTTCCTCTGCTCTCCTTTGATCTTTAAGGGAGTCAGTGAGGGTCTTCAAGTGCACAAGACCATGTGGGGAGGATGAGGCGGTTGAAGGCTGAAAGCAGGCTACAGGCACTCATCTGGTACCTCCAGTACTTACAAACAAGAGGCGCTCGGCGGAACATGCTCACACTGTGCCCATTAGCAAGGGGGTCGCAGAAACGGCTGACAGAACCAGTCACATCAGTTCCTGCCCCAATCAAGTGGGTGATTAGACCAGAGCACCTGAAGGAAAGGAAACCCACACAATTATTACTGTACCATACTTGTGGCAATTTCTGGAATTTCATTGCTCTTTCTTGCTGCATTATAATATATCATTTATTTTTTTCTAAAATGTTTTTTTAAAGATATTACCAGAAAATTAGCACTTGACCCAGACTCTGCAACTTTTGTCCTTTCTCTCTCCTCCCTTTTAACTCAAGATCCTTGAAACGCTTATCACCACCTCACCACTTTCATCTCCTCCTAGTCCCCTTCACCGACATCAATCTGGTTTCCAATCCCTTTACTTCAGTAAAACTGCCCTTACCAAGGTCACTAATGAACTTCTTTGTGCTGAATCTTAGGGTCCTTTCTGTCTGTTTCTTCCTGGACTTGTCTGCAGTCTTTGATGCTGTGGACCACCCTCTCCTTTAACCTCTCTCCTCTTTTGATTTCTGTGACTCTAGGTCTTAGTCAGAGGTGAACACTATTGCAGCTACGGTTGCAAATTTTTGCGGAGTCGCAGTGGCGTTAATATGAAAATGCTAGTGTCAGCCTCCCCCATAGGCAAACGCAGGGGGGGGTTCCGTCTGCCTGGAAACCCCCCTCCCCAGCCCACACCTTGACCACAATAAAAATAGTAATATAATAGATTGTTACTAGTGCTGCATGTTCTTCTAAGTATCACAAAATAATTAGCACCACCTGTGGATCTTTTAACATGTATCAACCAGTAATAAATAACCTGTGCACCAAATAGAAGATCTGGAAAACATGCACTGTTAGAGATGCACTGCTATAGAGCCCTCAGGCTGTGCATAACACACGCATCGCTGGCAGCGATGCGTGTGTTAAACAGCAGCCAATGAGAGTCAGATGGACTTTCATTGACTGCTGCAGCACCCACTGCAAGAGCCGGACTTCCGTCCGGCTCCTGCAGCGGGTAATGGGACAGACGTCATGTGACATCATGACGTCTCTCCCATTATGCTGAGCGCGCCAGCCCGGGAAGACTGGCGGGAGCGGTGTCGCGGTCCGGAGCAGCAGCGTGGATTCAGGTAAGTATGTTTTTATATATATATTTTTTAAAACCTGTCAGCACTACTGGGGGCATATTGGGGGAGGGGGGTGGCTACTACTGGGGGGACCTCTACTGGGGTGGGGGCACAACGGGGGCTGGTGGGTACTACTGGGGGCACCATTATTGGGAGGACCTCTACTGGGGGGGCTATTACTGGGAGCACCATTATTGGAAGAACCTCTACTGGGGGGGCTATTACAGGGGGCACTTAATCGGGAGGTGGGCACCTCAACTTAGGACCACTAGTTGGGGGGGGGACTACTACTGGGGGCATTATAAAAGGGGCCTACTACTAGGGGCACTGCACTGGGGGGACCACAACTGGTGGCAATAACAGGAAGGACCACTACAGGGACCACTGGATAGGGGGGTCACTACTGGGGGCCTGCATCAGGGGGACCACTACTGGGGGCACTGCATGGGAGGAGGGGGGGACTACTGCTGGGGGCACTATATAATGGGCTTACTGCTAGGGGCACTGCGGGGATCTCTACAGGGGGCACTAGATAGGGGGTGATCACTACTGGGTGCCTGCATAAGGGGGACCACTACTGGGAAAACTGCATGTGGGGGGACTACTGCTGGGGGCACTATATAAAGGGCACTGCATAGGGGGGGGACTACTACTGGGGGCACTATATAAAGGGCACTGCATAAGGGGATACCACAAACTGGGTGCACTGCATTGTGGGGACTGCTACTGGGGGTACTGCATAAGGGGGAACACTACATAGGGCACTGCATTTGGGGGGGGCACTGAGTAAGGGGAACTAATTGGGGGCTGTATAAGGGGGACCACTACTGGGGATACTGTATAAGGGGCACTACTATGGGCCTGCATAAGAGGGACCACAACTGCATACTGGGGGTACTGTATAAGGGGTACTACTGGGGTTACCCTAGTTACACCACTGTGTCCCACTAATCTGAAATTCACTCCCTTGGTCTATCAGACATTCTGCCAGTCTTCAAACTTTTTTTTTTTAAATCGTGTTTTATTTTTTAAATTTCTGAATTATACACCCACATCAACAAAATAAATACAGGACAGGTCAAATGCCTGCATATACATAAGTTGTATACAAACAATACAGTATGGGAAATTGGCAAAAATGAAGACTGGGATAAGCAGGAAGACACTGAGATACATACAATGGGAAAGAAAACATACATATAAATGAGACCGGAGTAATCACAACCCATTTTGACGCAGGGCATCAAACAATAATATATTTTAAGAATGCAGATACCCCAACCCATATAACAGGATAAGAATTGGATGGATGTCTGAAGGCGCCATCCAGACCCCACCTCCTCGGAAATACAAAGAAACAATAGTGGAAAAGGGTATAAGCTAAGGAAAAGAAATCTCCAGCCTTAAATAAAATAAGATTAAATAAATACATTGAAAAACACGCACCCAACAATGTCCCAGAAGAATGGACTACAACACACAGCCACCACCCTATACCACCCACCCTGTATGACCACCTCCCCCAACTTATGGTATACCTGGATCCCCTAAACCCCCCTAATCCCCCCCCTACCCAAATTAAACTAAACTATAGAAGTGAGGGCAATTATACCCATGAACCATAAAGGAATGGTACTCCCAGCCCAGGAGTAAGGAGCCAACGTAGAAACTACCACATATACCATACAGGATCAATATCAAATTATAAGAACAAAATCTAGACAAATCAAGTTTGGGAACACAGCGAATAAACTTACTAGCAGGATAATAATACATACACCTAAAGGTAAGTATACAAATACAATAAAACAATCAAGGTGAATCCAGCGGTCTCCTGGCCAGCCGGATCAGCAAATTTAAAGCGTTCCAGGTAAAATCAAATAGGGAAAAATGGAGTATAGCACAAAGAACTGGAAAGACTGCATTGCCATAGCCACCGATGACAAATGAACTCACAAATCCAGGAGGACGATGAACACCAACAGGAGTATCACAATATAAAGTTATCACAGGAAATGTTATCCAGGAAGAGCTCAGGGAAAAATCTTTGACAAACCACGATGAGAAGTAACAAACAGAAGAGAAAATGGCGCAGGAACAACAACAGGCACCGAACAGGAATCCAGGATCTGTACAGGGGCATTTTCTTTTTCCACATCCTCAGACAAATCCTCCACGTGGACCATACAGAAACACAGATCAGAGCAGCCACAGGATAAATCATTGTGGAGCTCCACCACTCGCGCTGCCACCCGGTTCCCTGATTCCAATATGGCTTGAAGGATGAGCTCCATGGAGCCCTGGAGTCAAGATGGCAGCTATTAGAAGACTCTGGCTGCGAAAATGGTGGCAAGCAGAAGAGTCTGCCACTTGCACCCCCACAGCAGCTGAAGAAAGGCAGAGGAGGGCAGCGGCAATCAACTGATAAATCACCTAAGCACACCGCAGCCATCAGAGAGCTCGCCCACAGGCTGCACCTACAGGCAGGCGTCCTGAGTACATAGGGAAGACAGGACAGCGCCGAAGGCAGGACAGGCTGCAGGATCAATGACCAGGATCGTAGAAGCTCCAGCCTTCACAGCTTTAAATGAGTCCTTAAAATCCACTCCAAATACCTATCAGCCCTCATAACATACCATTCAGCTCCTCTGACCACCCGCCAACCCTCTCTGGACAATTCACCCTTATTGTTACATTTGTAAGACAGTAAGGGGTATATTTACTAAAGTGAGTTTTTAGAAATGGAGATGTTGCCCATAGCAACCAATCAGATTCTACTTAACATTTATCTAGCACCTTCTAGAAGATAATAGCTAGAATATGATTGGTTGCTATGGGCAACATCTCCAATTCTAAAAACCTGCACCTAAGTAAATATGCCCTATGGCATATGGGCACGGCCCTTTTGCCTCGTCCTCTACACCAGCATGATCACCAACACTAATGTGCTTTGTTCCCCCATCTACCCTTTTTCCCACCAGCAGCTCTGATCCTGTCTGGTCACCCACTCTGTAGGTACAGGCTCACTGGGTGCTGTTTTTGATTCCTATTTCTCCCTCCACCACACACTCCCAATCGATCCTTCCTTGCTACTTCTACTAGCCATAGTGATAAGTCCTATCCTCTAATTTCCCTACCCTTTAATTTTGCCTTTGGTAGTATTGTTGCATTATACACATAGTTATACTATATATTTATGTATTCTGTTTGCTTATCAATGTACAGCACTACAGGTACCTTGTGGCACACTACAAATAAATGACAATAACAATAATAGCACAAGCAGTTGTCAGATCATTTGTGCCTTAAGATACAGTAGGTCTTCTAAATCACATGATTTTGTTTACTAGGATGGGAAATAATATTACCTCTTCATGCCACCTTGGTAGTTTCCCCAAATAATTTAGGATCATTAGTGTGTAGCTGATTATCTCTCAATAATAAAATCCAACTGCAATCCAAAGTCCCTTCATTTGCACAATGAGGTATGTTTAACCGGATATATTGAGGTATAAATATACACTTATCCATGTTTAAATACACAGAGAACCACACCAAAGCATGATCCAAAATTGTAGTTCAATATTTGAATCCATTACATTAAGCATCAAAGTATTACAGGCACCACGGTGCATAGTGCATCATACATCCACTAGTTGGCGCTGTGTGCTAACTTATTCTATACCAACTCCATGACCTCTCTTTATATGCTTTGTAATCACCTGCAGGGGCGCCGAGAGGGGGGGGGAGCGGGTACAGATTACCGGGGCCCGGGCTTCCTGAGGGGCCCGGCGGGGTCCGGCGCGGCTCCCCCTCCCTCACAGCAGCCGAGCACACAGCGTGTGCTGAGCTGCAGTGGTGACTGCTCGTGGCTGCTGAGCAGCAGCCACAGCAGTCTCCTATGCCTGTGGGGGGGGAGCGATCACATTGATCGCGCCCCCCCTGGCTTTGAGCAGGGCTGAGGGGGCACAGAGCGCCCCCCCTCCCCAGCGCGCAGCGCCACTTCGCGGCGCTGCATATCTTTCTTTTTCTCCGGGAAGGGGTTCGTATCCACGCCTCCCACGATTAGGCCACACCCCCTATTACCCGGGCCCGACGCGGCTCTCAGCAGGCCTGATCACCTGCCAAACTAAATCTTATGCCGTCCATACATGGTGCGATTTTCTGTTGTTAAGATGTGTTGTACGATTGCCCTTGAAATTCTTCCCTTGAAATTCTGCATACGATGTGGTCAAAATGGTGTACAATTGATCGTTATGATCATACGATCCCCATATGCATATGTATCACATTGTACATGATAGATTGCAATTTTATGGCTTTGTCGTAAGTTCTACGATCCAGCTCTATGACGGCGGGGAAGCGCATCGGCATCATAAATGGACATAAACAATACATGATGTGCACGATTGATCGTTATGATCGATCGCTATCGTACACATCGTGCAAAAAATCGCACCGTGTATGGGCTGCTTAAGGGCCGGATGTACTAAGCTCTGAAAAGTGATAAACCACCAGCCAATCAGCTCCCAACTGTCATTTTTCAAACACAGCCTGTAACATGACAGTTGGGAGCTGAGTGGCTGGTCGTTTATCACTCTCCAGTTTATCACTTTTCAGAGCTTAGTACTTCTCCCCCTAAATCAGATACATTATTACAACTGTCATGCATGAAATTCTGACCAGAAAGGCAGGTGTGCAAATGAGTGTAGAAAACAAATGTTCAACTATGTTGGAATTTGTAGAAAAAAAAACCCTTATTTGTAGGGAGTGTTAAGTTACAAAATATAAATATGAATGCAGTATTTCCCTACTCCAGACCTCAGGGAACCCTAAAGCTGGCCACACACTAGACCAACTTACATCCAACCAGCCAACTAGTTGATTGCAGTGCCAGATTAAGGTCCACATGGGCCTGGAGCTAAAATTTATGAAGGGCCTATTGTGTGATGCTGCAAAGGGTGTGACCACCATGGCAGGGGTGTGGCCTCTGATATGGAGGTGTGACCAGTGATGTGGGGGGTGTGGTCTGTGCCGAGGGGTGTGGCTAGCACCATGGAGGGCATAGCTAACCACCTACCTTCAGCCATCTCAATCTCCCTAGTGCCGGTACTAATGATGACATTTGTGGCTCTGAACAGAAAAATAGCGTGCAGAGCTGCTTCCTGTTTGCAGACTCACAGCTTTTTGCATTAGCCGAATGGAAACTCCCTTTAGCATAAAGTGCAGTGTAGGCATTAAGCTTGGTAAGCATTAAGGGCCTCAATGAGTTTTATCATTCACAAGGAGTGATAAAACTCGTTGCATATGATGATGGTGCTCCAGCTAATCAGCTCCCAACTGTCATCTGTTTAAAAAACGATGGTTGGGAGCTGATTGGCTGGAGCACCATTTATCATATACAACGAGATGATAAAACTTGTTCGTAAATGAGTCCCTAAATTTGTATGCACCCTGACAAAAAATTTTGTCTGCCCCTTCCTATCTCATACAAATGTTGCGCTCTTTTTTGCATTGCCATGCCCTCTATATATAATATATACACATATATATTTATTTATAATATCAGTGATCGCGGTGAGCCAAAAAAATGTGGGTCCCAGGGACCTCTCACGTTAAAAAAATCGGGGTCCTACCTGACATTTTCTGGGTCCCATCTAAATCCCATGAAGCTTGTAGCAGATGACATTGGCCCCGGTAGGAAAAAAAACACACACATTGGTCCCAGTAGGATAAAAACAACACATTTGCCCCACATGAAGAAAAAACACACACATTGGCCCCAATAGGATAAAATAAATACAAACACATTGGCCCCCACAGGAAAAAATATAAACACATTGATTCAACTGCATTGCACTGCCACCTGGAGTGCTGTGTCACTGCAGATGGAGGCGGACTGCAGGTACGTGACGTCATGTTACCGTCTCTGGGTCATGCCAGGATCAGGCTGCATCTGAATCACATGGAAAAGTCCAGCGCTGCCAAACTACAAAGGATGCAGCACTATGGGTGTAGGCAGGCTTACATCAGAATATGTAGGACCAGTATAAATGAAACAAGTAGGGCTCCCCAATCGGAGGCACACAGATAGGGGGAAGCGGGCAGATGCTCACAAAGGCTGGGTGGGCAGGAGCACACATGGGGACTGGGGCAGAGGCACACATGGGGACTGTTATGTACACATACATATGTTAATTATATATACATAGATATGCATATATAGATACAAATACTGTACTACATAAATATGTACACATTATATCAGTATATATATATATATATATATATATATATATTATTGAATATATAGTATATTCTATACATAATATATACACACATCTATATACACACCTATATGTACCTAATGGGTCATGTTGGTGGGTAGATAGATAGATATATCTATCTATATAAATAAATATATATATATATATATATATCTTTCTATCTACCCACCAACATGATCCATTAGGTACATATAGGTGTATATATTAAGTATAGAGTATACTATATATTCAATAATTATATATATATGTATATATATATATATATATATATACTGTATATAGATATATACACACATTATATATATTTCTTAAACTCTGTTGCCACAGCCTGCCATGCATTCCATACATATATATGATCAGAAAAAAACAGCCAGGCGGCAAGACTGACACCTCACCTCAGTTAGGAGGATCAGACACCCTACCGCTGCCGGGCCGCCTTCAAAGAGCAGCTGTGTCTGCTGTGCCTGTGCTGGTTGTACTACTGGACCCGGCCAGGATACTTCTAGGCGCTGTGGTGGCGGGCGACATCTTAGTGACGTCACACGCAGTGAAGTATTGGCGCGGAGACGGCGCCGAGTCACTGTACGTTAGCGGTGCAGGGAAGGCTAATTAAGCTTTCTACTGCGCCGTCGTCTATGCTGCCATCTTGTAATCTCCTGGCGCAGCAGCAAGGCAGGGGGGGGAGGGTGGTTGTGGCTGGGGTTGAGGGGGCGTGGCCTTGGACTGGCAGGCTAATGAAGCAGGAAATTTTTTTCCTGTCTGTGTATAATGGCCCACACGGCAGATGCTGCCCTTGCGAGTGCCATCCCGGCCAATGGGTAGATACACCCCTGCTTCTGGCAGTGTTACAGTGTATACGACGCCACCATGCATGCCACAGAGAACCCTGAATCACATCAGCTTCGGTTCTGTCCTGCCGATCTCAAGGTGCCCATACATCTGCGACGGATCGTCGCGATGCAGGAATGCGTTCGGAAATCTCCGATCGCCCACCATCGATTTTTGACATGTTAAATGACCCCGATTTGACGATCGCAATCATATTTTGATGTTGGATTTCTGCAATCCTGCGATGCCGGGTTGCAGCATCGCTGGATCGCGGCAATCCATTGCTGATGTATAGGGCCCATTATACAAAAGGCGGCCTCGAGGAAAGGGGGCGTGGCCTAATTGCAGGAGACGTGGACACGCCCCCTTGGGATAAAAACATAAAATAAAAATGCACGGAGGGATCTCTGACTGGCAACAGCACGGGTTGCGATTGTACTTTGCTGGTCTGCACTCAGGAGTAGCCAGTGTCACTCATCAACCCGGCCAAGACCAGTGAACAGGATCCCCACTGAATATTGCATAACCGGACAGGGAGCAACATCCAGCAGCACCTGTTAACAGCACTACTACATGGAGGACTATTGGAGGTATGTATCTGGACTATTTGAACTGTATACAGTACAATACGAACATTTTTATTTTCCATATCTCCTTTCACTTTTGCACCCACGATCCCTGTCAATGTCTTATTGTTTGTTTATTTATGTAAGTCCTGTGTACTGTATATTGGTAGCCCTGCTTCACTGGTTCACATTAGATAGTTGAATTAGAAATGGTGTTTGTACATCGATTATAGGTATTTTTAATGTTTTGGCCAATATGTTATTATTTGTATAAACTGTAATAATAGTACTGATAATTAGTACAATAAATATCTTTATTTAACCATGATTTGCATACAGACACTCATTCAGTTACTGCACATATGCTTATAACTTTATGTGCACTCAGTAACTTAATACTCTTTTTGTAACATATCTGTTATTTGTGATTATAGGAGTCCTCATTTCGAAGCTGCTCCCATACCAAACTTCAGGTGAGTCCCAACTTGAAGAGCACTTACACCCACCATACCCTTTTACATCATGTCTGTTTCCAGGAGCCGGGCATGATATATTACGTTGTGATGCTGCCAGTCAGTGCATACATAGAAAGGGGAATAGTAGTGGCAGTGTTGGGCCGCAGAAGTTCAGGCAGGGAGTTGTCAGTATTTTTGGTGGGGCTCCCACAACTTGGTTGCCCCAGGGCCCCCACAAGCCTTGATCCGGCCCTGTCCAACTCGCAAATCTAATAGTCATAATGTATTGGTGAGTCTTGATTACTATGAAGTAGAGTTTAGTATCTGGGGGATGGAATGAATGGTCATAGGCTTGCACAGGGACTTTCTGAAGGGAGTGTGATATAGCTACACCCCTGTTGGCTTACCTCCCTCTTCCTGAGGGCCGGCTGATGATGTGTGGCACTGGATTGGAGCAGCCGCAGCCAGCCTACATGCACATGGTTGGGATCCTGTGATTACAGCCAGTGCAAGGTCTGCACTGACAGGTGGCAGTAATAAGTACTGCTTCTCATGCCCCATCTGTTTTCCACTGTGTACTGTACAGCTCTTTACTTTATTCCCTACTGTGTAATATGTAATTGTAATTGTTTGTTCATTATGTTATTTGATAGCTTGTTCAAACCCCCAATGTCCAGACCCTTTGTGGCACCTTATAAATAAATTATAATAACAATGTCTAATGCCACTTCTCTTGTTCTCTACAACAGAAAATCTGATAACATTGTACTTTAAATTTACTTTTATTTTTTATTTTTTCAAAAATGTTTTATTTGGGTATTCAAACATTTTTTTATGTTTATAAACATTTGGATATTAATACAGTAGTATATTTGTTGACATATAAAATACATAAATCATGTTCTATATAAGAAGTATTAAATGCTTATGTCAATTATTATTAATCAAACATTTTCAGAATGCAATAAAAAAAAAAAAAGGAGAAAGGAAAAGTAGAGAAAGAAAAGAAGGGGGGGGGGAGGAAGGGAAGGGTCATCTGCAGCTTCTTACCGCCATAAATTTACTTTTATAAGTTACTGTTTAACCTAGAACATTTTTTATGTTTATATTAATACTATTTCCACTTTGGTTAAACACAACTGTCATTCAGCATAACCACATCCACACATTACTTTCCCAAAACATGCTTTGTGTGCTGCCATATGCCCATCTCCATGACTGGAGGAAGATTGTAACAAAGAAAAAAGGGTTTTTGTGTATATACAAAAATACACAATTTAGGAGCTCAATAGATAAAGAGTGAGTATAGATCTATGCTGATTGGTGTTTATATGATGTTAATAAATGTATAGATTAATATAATTTATTGAATATAAAATATATATATATATGTATATATTAGGGGTGAGCGGGTTCGGATTTCTGAAATCCGAACCCCCCCGAGCCCCCCCGATCCGAGGCAGATCCGAGTCAGGCTCGACTTTTCCCGCCTAATTCGGATCTGAAATCGAGGCAAAACGTCATCATCCCGCCTTCCGGGTCTCGCGGGTTTTGGATCCTATATAAGGTACCCGCGTCGGCGCCATTTTCTCACTCGCTGTGGACAGTGAAGAGGGAGGGTGGGAGTTAGGGCTGGCTGGGCTGTGTAGTGTAGTGTAGTGCAGAGTAGTGTTGTGCTGTGCTGTGCTACGCTGTGCTGCTGTTGTCCATAGGGGCTGTGTCCACTACTTCAAAGTCCATAGGGGCAGGCTGTGTTGTGCTGTGCTGCTGTTGTTAATAGGGGCTGTGTCCACTACTTCAAAGTCCATAGGGGCTGGCTGGACTGTGTTGTGCAGTCAGTTCTCCGAAGTCCTGTGCAGTGTCCCAGTCTTAAAGGGGTGCTGTAGTGTTGTCCAGGGGGTGCTCTGTCCATCAGGGGTGCTCCCCCCAAGTGCTAAAAAAAAATAATATTTTCTGTGTTTGTGAATTGTGTGCGCAGTAGCCGCACGTGCATCAACAAAGTAGTGCCAAGCGTGCGCCTGTGTCATAAGTAAAGGGCTGGCTGGCTTGACCGTTAAAGGGTGCTGTAACCCCCAAAGTACACTCCAGTCCAAACCAAAAAAAAAAATATTTTCTGTGTTTGTGAATTGTGTGCGCAGTAGCCGCACGTGCATCAACAAAGTAGTGCCAAGCGTGCGCCTGTGTCATAAGTAAAGGGCCGGCTGGCTTGACCGTTAAAGGGTGCTGTAACCCCCAAAGTACACTCCAGTCCAAACCAAATAACAAAATATTTTTTCTGTGTTTGTGAATTGTGTGCACAGTAGCTTCACATGCATCAACAAAGTAGTGCCAAGTGTGCGCCTGTGTCATAAGTAAAGGGCCGGCTGGCTTGACAGTTAAAGGGTGCTGTAACCCCCAAAGTACACTCCAGTCCAAACCAAAAAAAAAAATATTTTCTGTGTTTGTGAATTGTGTGCGCAGTAGCCGCACGTGCATCAACAAAGTAGTGCCAAGCGTGCGCCTGTGTCATAAGTAAAGGGCCGGCTGGCTTGACCGTTAAAGGGTGCTGTAACCCCCAAAGTACACTCCAGTCCAAACCAAAAAAATATATATTTTCTGTGTTTGTGAATTGTGTGCGCAGTAGCCGCACGTGCATCAACAAAGTAGTGCCAAGCGTGCGCCTGTGTCATAAGTAAAGGGCCGGCTGGCTTGACCGTTAAAGGGTGCTGTAACCCCCAAAGTACACTCCAAACCAAAAAAATATATATTTTCTGTGTTTGTGAATTGTGTGCACAGTAGCCGCACGTGCATCAACAAAGGAGCAGCGCCAAGCGTGCGCCTGTGTCTCATAAGTAAAGAGCCGGCTGGCTCATTTCTTAAAGGGTGGTGTAACCCACAAAGTGCACTACTCTCCAGCAAAAATAAAAAAATATTTTCTGTGTTTAGCCGCACGTATATATCAAATTGATATAACATAAATGGAGGACCAAACTTTCTCCAATTAAAAAATAAAATAGAGAAAGATCAAGAACCACTTCCTCCTAGTGCTGACGCTGCTGCCACTAGTCATGACATAGAAAATAAAATGCCATCAACGTCGTCTGCCAAGGCCGATGCCCAATGTCATAGTAGAGGGCACATACAATCCCAAATGACAAAGTTCAGGAAAATGACCTTGAAAAAAACATTTAAATCATCTGAAGAGAAACGTAAACTTGCCAATATGCCATTTACGACACGAAGTGGCAAGGAACGGCTAAGGTCGATCCCTAGTATGTTCATGACAAGTGGTTCTGCTTCACATGACGATGGAAGCCCTCCTCCCACTAAAAAAATCAAAAGAGTTAAGCTGGCAAAAGCACAGCGAAGAACTGTGCTTTCTAAGAAGATATCACAAATCCCCAAGGAGAGTCCAAGTGTGGTGGTGGTTGCGATGCCTGACCTTCCCAGCACAGGACGGGAAGAGGTGGCTCTTTCCACCATTTGCACGCCCCCTGCAAGTGCTGAAAGGAGCACCCACAGTCCACTTGCTGATATGCAAATTGAAGATGTCACTGTTGAAGTACAACAGGATGAGGATACTGGTGTAGCTGGCGCTGAGGAGGAAGTTGGCGAGGAGGATTCTGATGGTGATGTGGTTTGTTTAAATCAGGCTCCTGGGGAGACAGTTGTTGTCCGTGGGATGAAAAAGCCCATCACGGTCATGCCTGGGCAGAAGACCAAACATTCCACCTCTTTGGTCTGGCAATATTTCTATCCAAATCCGGACAACAACTGTCTTGCCATATGTACCATATGTAAAGGTGAAATAAGTAGGGGTAGGGACGTCAACCACCTAGGAACATCCTCCCTTATACGGCACCTGCAGCGCGTTCATAAAAAGTTACTGTCAAGTTCAGAAACTTTGGCTAAGACCATAAGCAGTCCAGGGACACCTAAATCCCGTTGTCCTGTTGTATCCAAGCGCCTGCAAACCACACCGTCAACTCCCTCCTCGTCAATTTCCTCCTTAGTCAGGATCGGAAGTAGTCCTGCAGGCCATGTCACTGGCATGACTGACTCTCCTATCCGGGATTCCTCCGGAGGATCCAGCATTACTACGCCTCCTGCTGCCGCTGCTGCTGTTGCTGCTGCTGGGAGTCGTTCATCATCCCAGAGAGGAAGTAGGAACACCACTACTTTTACTAAACAATTGACCCTCCAACAGTCCTTAGCAAGGAGGATGAAGTACGACAGCAGTCATCCTGAAGCAAAACGTATAACTGAGGCCTTGACTGCTATGTTGGAGTTAGACGTGCGTCCGGTATCCACCATTAGTGCAGTGGGATTTAGACAATTGATGGAGGTAGTTTGTCCCCGGTTCCAAATCCCGTCTAGATTCCACTTCACTAGGCAGGCGATACCGAGACTGTACAGAAACGTCAGAAAAAGTGTCCTCAGTGTCCTGAAAAATGTTGTTGTACCCAATGTCCACTTAACCACGGACATGTGGACAAGTGGAACAGGGCAGACTAAGGACTATATGACTGTGAGAGCCCACTGGGTAGATGTATCACCTTACGCAGCAACAGCAGCAGCGTCACCAGTAGCAGCATCTCAGAAACGCCAGCTCGTTCCAAGGCAGGCTACGCTGTGTATCACCGGTTTCAGTAAGAGGCACACCGCCGACAACCTCTTAGAGAAACTGAGGGAAATCATCGCCCAGTGGCTTACCCCACTTAGACTCTCCTGGGGATTTGTGATATCTGACAACGCCACCAATATTGTGCGGGCATTACATCTGGGCAAATTCCAGCACGTCCCATGTTTTGCTCACACAATAAACTTGGTGGTGCAGAATTTTCTGAAAAGCGACAGGGACGTGCAGGAGACGCTTTGGGTGGCCCGAAAAATTTCTGGCCACTTTCGCCATTCAGCGACTGCGTGCCGAAGACTGGAGCGCCAGCAAACACTCTTGAACCTGCCCCGCCATCACCTAAAGCAAGAGGTTGTGACGGGGTGGAACTCAACCCTCTATATGCTTCAGAGGATGGAGGAGCAGCAAATGGCCATACAAGCCTATACATCCACCTATGAAATAGGCAAAGGAGGGGGTATGCACCTGACTCAAGCGCAGTGGAGAATGATTTCCGTGTTGTGCAAGGTTCTCCAGCCCTTCGAACTTGCCACACGTGAAGTCAGTTCAGACACTGACAGCTTGAGTCAGGTCATTCCCCTCATCACTCTTTTGCAGAAGCAGCTGGAGAAAGTGAAGGAGGAGCTAAGACGGAGCGATTCCGCTCGGCATGTGGGACTTGTGGATGAAGCCCTTCATTCGCTTTGCCAGGATTCCAGGGTGGTCAATCTGTTGAAATCAGACCACTACATTTTGGCCACCGTGCTCGATCCTAGGTTTAAAGCCTATGTGGTGTCTCTCTTTCCGGCCGACACAAGCCTGCAGAGGTGCAAAGACCTGCTGGTGAACACACTGTCAGCTGAAGCGGAACGTGACACGTCAACAGCTCCTTCTTCATTTTCTCCGGCAACTGGGGCTGCCAGGAAAAAACTTAGGTATCCTAAGCAACCCACTGGCGGTGATGCAGGGAAGGCAGGACCAAGTTGGGACATCTGGTCCGGACTGAAGGACCTGGCAACAATTTCTGACATGTCTACTGTCACTACATATGATACTGTCACCATTGACAGAATGGTGGAGGATTACATCGGTGACAGCATCCAAGTAGGCATGTCAGACAGTCCATACCTGTACTGGCAGGAAAAAGAGGCAATTTGGAGGCCCCTGTACAAACTGGCTTTATTTTACCTGAGTTGCCCCCCGTCCAGTGTGTACTCCGAAAGAGTGTTTAGTGCAGCCGGGAACCTTGTCAGCGAAAGGCGTAGGAGGTTGCTTCCACAAAATGTGGAGAAGATGATGTTCATCAAAATGAATTATCAACTCTTCCAGGGAGACCAGCCTCCAGAACGTACAGAGGGACCTCTGGTGGTGGATTCCAGTGGGGACGAGTTAATACTCTGTGAGGATGAGGATGTACACAACACTGAAGAGGGTGAGGAATCGGTGGATGAGGAGGATGAGGACGACATCTTGCCTCCGTAGAGCCAGTTTGTGCAGGGACAGATTAATTGCCAGCTTGTTTTGTGGGGGCCCAAACGAACCAATCATTTCAGCCACAGTCGTATGGCAGACCCTGGCACTGAAATGATTGCTTTGTTAAAATGTGCATGTCCTGTTTATACAACATAAGGGTGGGTGGGAGGGCCCAAGGACAATTCCATCTTGCACCTCTTTTTTTTCTTTGCATTATGTACAGTTTGGGGCCTAGTTTTTCAAACTGCCATCCTGTCTGCCACTGCAGTGTCACTCCTAGATGGGTCACGTGTTTGTGCCGCCCACTCGTGTCGCTTAGCATAGTCATCCAGCTACCTCGGTGCAGCCTTTTGGACATAAAAACACTATTGTGAGGTGTGAGGTGTTCAGAATAGACTGGAAATTAGTGGAAATTAAGGTTATTGAGGTTAATAATAGCATAGGAGCAGAAAAACCAACACATTCTGTGATTTTAGCTGTTTTTATGCTTTTTTTCAAAAAAATACAGATCCAAAACACAAAACCCAGAACCCAAAACACGGAAGGGTGGTTTTGGCAAAACCAATCCAGATCCAAAGCACGGAGAAAGATCCAGATCCAAAACCAAAACACAAAACACGAAAAGTGGCCGGTGCACACCCCTAGTATATATATATATTTTTCAATCTATTTCTCTCTCTCTCTATATAAATATATACATATATATATATATATATATAAAATATATATATATCCACGTGTCAGAACGCACACACCTACAAATGCAGCTTGTGGGTGCTAGGTTAATTTATCCAGTGGCAGCACCAAAACTTATCCAGCAAGGGTAAACTTAAGAAAACCAGTACACCACCTCTTCAACAAAAACCAAGATGTCACCCAATATCTTCTTAAGGACAACAAAACAGAAAAACGGGCTTGGATGAAGGCGCTTCTAAAAGGGTTGGAAGGTCTACATAATCTGGAATTCCGTGGAGATGAGGATGGTGTATTGGAGGGTTTAGGTGTTTCTTGTTGGTCTTTCTTCCTCTCCAAAATAAGGATATATGGAAGGAAAAAACAAAAAGGTACAATGGACCTCATTCAGAGGCGGTCGTTAGTTGCAAGCGGTCGCACTGAATCAGGGCGGCCGCTTGCATCCTGAATGACCGCCTCCTTGTCGATCACTAAGCTGTGGGTTACCACCCACAGCTTAACGACCGACCAGGTTGATGGTCGCAATGGTGATCACCATCGCGACCATCGGGGCTTACGACGAGACCCTAAGGTTGGGTCTCGGCACTCGTAAGCCCCAGGGAGCTTCCTGCTCTGTTTGAGCAGGAAACTCCCCACTGACATCACTGATGATGTCAGTGTGGCCGCCCACAAAATGGTAGGCGTTCATTAAGGCGTTCATTTTGCAAACCACCCCCCCGGCCCATCTACCAAACGGGGCGAGCTGTCGATCAACATCGACGGCCGCCCCTTTGATAACGAGCTCCGGAGCAACAGAGTTTCTCTGTCGCTCCGGGGCTTGCGCACGCGCATTGCGGCCGCTGCGCGTGCGCAGGACTAACCATCGAGTCGGTTACGAGCGCATCGGCGCTTGCGACCGACTCTGAATGAGGTCCAATGTGTGGTACCGTTCCAAAGGGGATGATATATCAAACAAAATGAACTCAAGAAATCCTTAATCCCACACATGATGGTGCATAAAGTATTTAAACGGTGTAGGGAGACAGGTTCAGTTAATCACCTTTAGGGGAATCGTGTGTCATTAGAATGAATTCCCACTACCCAAGTGAAATAAAAATAATAGAGGGACCGTACCCCACTCACTCTAAATAGAGGTAAATTCAGTCATATAACGGTATCTTTATAAGCGGACGTACCATACTCACACCAAAGGTAGATGTAAAACTCCTATAAGGGTATCTTTGGACAGGGGCGGATTGGGATGAAAAACCAGCCCGGGGAATTTCTGGAAGCAGCCCTAATTGGGGCGCGGTCTGATGAGGGGGTGGGTACTATCGAAGGGGGCGGGATTCCTCCTCATACAGCCGGATTCTGAGTTGGACGCAACTATTATATATTCTAAAATCAAAGACGGTTGCGCCATATTGTGCATCAAAGAGTCAAATAATTTATTGCAATCGTAAAACACTGAAATACGGCATGCGTACTAATATTGGCAGTTGAAAACACAACTAGTATAGTAAATTCACACAGAGGGGATGTAGTAGACATCCCAGGGGGTCATGATGCCGGCGCTCATAAAACCGCCACAATCCTGAAGGTTTTAGGTTTAGTGGGAGGGATAGTTTTAAGGTTAGGCACTGGGGAAAGTTAGTGTTAGGCTGCAGGGGGGAGGGTTAAAGTTAGGCTGCAGGGGTGGAGGCTGGTATTCAGTTGGGTACACACTAGACCAGCAGTTCTCAAACTGTGGGTCGTGACCCCAAAGTGGGTCGTGGCCATCTCAGCTTTGGGTCGCGACTCACATGGGGTGAGGTTGATCACCCCTCTGAGGAGAGTGAAACCAGTTGAACTGTCTGTTATTTCAGACTCCTCGGATCACTGGCTGAGAGATCCGAGGAGTCATCAGGCAGCCCCGTCCCACCCCAGTGCTCAGCTTCTCTTGTCCTCCTGCCCAGCAGCAAAAACTGACACACAGGCAGCAAGCAGCAGACAGACTTAGAGAAGCCATCTGCCATACTCTCTCTGCAGTCTGTGCAGATGTTGTTAAGTAAGTGCAGCCTGGGGGACCACTGCTTCCAGGGTGGGAGGACTCAGAATGTGTGTTGATTGCTGTGTAGGGAGAAGAAACTTCAGCAGGAGGAATGAGGGGAGTGTTGAGCACAGACCCTATGGGGGAACAGGGGAACATGCAGTGTGGGAACTGGAGGGGGGAGCAGAAAAATCAAATTTATTAAAAACCCATTGTCTCCCACGTCATCCACTGTCTCTCCCTTGAAACGCACTGCACCCTCTGTCTTTCTCATCTACTACCTCCCCCTGTCACCCACTGGTTCTTCCTGTTACACACTGTGTCCTATGTCACACTTAGCCTCCCACTACCTCCCCAGTCACTGACTGTCTTCCCTGCCACCCTTTGCTGCTCCCTGCCACCCACTGCCGCCTCCTGTCATCCACTGCCATCCTCTGCTTCTCCCTGCCACCCACTGCCTCTCTGTCACCCCCTGCCTCTGCCTCCCCCCCTTAGCGTCCCACTACCTCCCCAGTCACTGACTGTCTTCCCTGCCACCCTTTGCTGCTCCCTGCCACCCACTGCCGCCTCCTGTCATCCACTGCCATCCTCTGCTTCTCCCTGCCACCCACTGCCTCTCTGTCACCCACTGCCTCCTATGTCACTATTGCCTCCCAAATCACTCTCTTCCTTTCCATGCCATGATCTGCCTCCCCCCTATCACCTTGTCTCTCCCTGTCATCCAGTTAGCCCTGCCACCCTCTGTCTTTCCCTGTCACCCTCTGCCTCCTCATGTGAGCCACTCGTTCTCCCTGTTACCCACTGCCTCCTATGTCACCCTCTGCCTCCCCATGTCACCCTCTGTCTCTCCCTGTCTTCCAGTCACCCCCTGCCACCCTCTGTCTCTCCCTGTCACCCTCTCCCTCCCCATGTGAGCCACTCGTTCTCCGTTACCCACTGCCTCCTATGCCACCCTTTGCCTCCCCAGTCACCCACTGTCTTTCCTGACACCCTATGCTGCTCCTTGCCACCCACTGCTTCACTCTTTCACCCACTTCCTCCCCCTGTCACCCACTGCTTCTTGCTGCCACCCACTGCCTACCCCTCACCCACTGCCATCCTTTGCTTCTCCCTGCCACCCACTGCCTCTCCATCACCTGACACCCTCCGCCTACCCCCTGTCACCCACTGCTTCTCCCTATTACCCACTGCCTCCTATGTCACCTATTGCCTCCCCAGTCACCCTCTGCCTTTTCATGCCATCCTCTGCCAGCATTACCCACTGTTTCTCCCTGTTATCCACTGCCTCCTACGTCACCCTTTGCCTCCCCAGTCACCCACTGTCTCCCCAGTCACTCTCTGCCTCACCTTGCAGGGACAGGGGCTTCGAAAGGAGCTCGTCCTTGCAATGTCTAAATGAAATGATCGCATTACGCAGTGGCGTAAGTTCATACCAGATGCCAGGAGATAAGTTATTATTTTTGTGCCCCCCTAAAATAAAAGGGAAAATAAATGTGGTGCATATCTATCTATCTATCTATCTATCTATCTATCTATCTATCTATCTATCTATCTATCTATCTATCTATCTATCTATCTATCTCTCTGTCTGTCTGTCTGTCTGTCTGTCTGTCTGTCTGTCTATCTATCTATCTATCTATCACTTATGCACAAAAACACTAATATAGAATAGCCTTAAGTGGGGTGACTATATTGTGGGCAATAGAGGAGGCGCCTCCATTGTCTCCCATAGTTCTGCCCCTGCATTAGCAGATACCTCACTTCAGTTTCCATAGTCTACTGCGTCTCCATAGTGCTACTGTGCATAAGCAGTCTGCTGGCCACGCATGTGTGGCAGTCATTTTGCAGTAACTTGCTGGTGTCCTGTAATAATTTTTATTGTTAGACGGGGTCCCAGAGCAAAAAAGTTTGAGAACCCCTGCACTAGACAATATCTAAAGTGATTTGGCTGATTCCACCTCATCAGAACAACAAACCATTCACATCGTCCAGTGTGAACGCACAATGCCAATGCGCGCTCCCGCTGGTCATCCGTCGCATCCTCAGATCTTTTGTACATGCAGAAAGATCTGAGGAAGTTGCTAGCGATGCCATGCTGCCGAATGCAGCATGGCCTCTGCTGATCCCTGCCGTTGCTCTGTCGCTGCAAGCATCGGCAAGTGTGTATGTACTTACCGATGCTGGCACCCCCACTGGGTCCCATTGCTTATGAAATCGTGCTGGGTACATATCATCTAATGTGTATCCAGCTTTGGGCTGCGGGGAAGAGGGTTAGGTTGCGGGTGGAAGGATCAGGGTTAGGCTATGGGGGGCGAAGGGTTAGGATTAGGCTGCGGGAAACGTGGGTTAGGGGGAAGATAAGGGGTCAGGGTTAGACAACCAGAGATACCACCAGCAATACACCAGGCTTCTCTGGGCAAACACGTCAACGTCACAACACCAAGCCATGCTTGGAGCAGTGACGTTTCTGTGACGCTAGTGGATTCGGGTAAATTACTTGGAAAGACGCCAGCGACAAAATTCTGTGGTCCTAGGACTGATACGGTGGCTTCAACTGAAGGAGTGTTGTTCACACCAAAAGCAATCAATTCTGGGACCTGTTCCATTTTGACATTTTGTAAGGATCAGAATTATTATTATTATAATCACTATTTGTCTGAAATAGCATCATCACCTCTAAATAACTAAGTACTACAGGCACAACCTACATAAATGTCAGTGTGCATGATATAGAAGTCACACCAACACATGCAGGTAGGATACCTATATATATATATATATATATATATATATACACACACACACACCTCACATGTTGTGATAGTTATTTAGGTGTTGCATAATAATATGATCACATCACATCCTAGGCATCACCTGAATAATCACAACTTGTGGGATGTGATAGATAGATATATATAGGAGTCCTATGTCACCATGGATAAGTTGTGACACATATATGAATAGTCACAGCCACATACTTATACACACAACTTGTGACTCACACAGTGTCAGTGTCAGTTGCCGTGGTCGGTCGCTCCAGTCCTGAAACAGCCCTACTGGCCCGGCCCCCTCTGCCCTTCCCGGCTCCTGCGCTGGCTGCTGGAGGCAGAGCTGCGAGGTGTCACTCACGTGCTCCGCAATGGCCCATGGGGCTGGCTGGCAACTTTCAGGCTGGGGTCCAAAAACAAGCAAGCGGCCGCGGCTTTTCTCCGAAAGAAAAAACTATGAAGAAAAATATGATTGATAGATATATGAGGAAATGGTTTCCCAATGGAACCTCACCTCCTCTGCTGACCTTGGTGGGCACAGAAGAGTACCCTATGTGTCGGCCCTTCCCCGCAAGGGTCAGCGCCGGATCCTCTCTTTCGCCTCTCATGCTGGCTTGACTCCACCGGCTACATAATTCACAAAGGACTTAACCTGAAAAGCAAGGGGCTGGTATTACTTCTTTTGCGTATATGTAAATATATACATACATATATATATAGTTCGGGTTGGTCCACACTCACGTCCTCATAGTTAAATTGCTGGGGTAGCTTACCCAAAAGGAAGTCCAAAAACCACCCATAAAGAACAAAAATATGCAAAAAATGGGGTGCACTCACCAGTCTTCCAATAAAATCCTTTATATAAATGTTACATAGCAGCAGGTATCATAGTATGTCGACGTTTCGGTCCCAAGTGTGGATCTTTGTCAAGATGTATTACAAAGTACTGACAACCCATTTATACCTTCACAGTACACAGAAACACCACCCACTCTAATTACTAAACCCACCCCTAATTAACAAGTATAACATAGAAACAGACTATAAGCATAAAAACAATACCTGATCTGATGGGTACACACCTTATATATCACATATTAATCTAGCATAAGTATATCCAAGGCATATATACACTTTAGAGTCAATGACAATAACCTGATGCCGCTGTAGAGCGTGGTTAAGCTGTCCAGCCGCGTGCGTTCCACCTAGGAAACACTTCCGGTCGGTGGAGCGCATATCCGGCTGAGGTGTAGTCATAGAAACACAGCATACAAAATAATGCAGGAAGTCACCTGACCACCGAGGCATGTTACATCCACACAACATTAAAGTATAGGGGATGACAATGTGCGTTCCACCAAAGGAAAACTTCCTATCGGTGAGACACAATGCCCATCCCATTATCACCAAGGCAACGATATAAACAATCAAGATAGTGATCCATAGTGCTTTCAGGTATCAAACAACTGTGCAAACATCCTATATTGAAAAATATTATACAAACAACACATCAAAGTAAAACTTAATATCACAGGCTAAATATAGCACTATAGGCAAAAGTTGATAAATAACATGCCTTATTCATTATAAGCCACATAGAAAAAAGACCGCAAAAAATAATGAAAAAAATACAAAATGTTAATGAAAAATATTTAAAATAAAGAAAAACGTTTATCCATTGAAATATATATTAGCAACAATCCAAGGTGGTGCACCCCAAAGAGAACCAAATTTATTATAAAAAAATACCATAATGTATTGCCTCATTGAGGCCCCGAGGCCAAATGGTGTCCAGTTTGTTAATCCAAACGGCTTCTCTCTTTAAGAGCATTTTCGCTCGATCGCCTCCTCTTCGGGGTGGTGGCACCCAATCGATGATCATACATTTGAGCGATGCTAACAAATGATGGGCTTCAAGAAAGTGCCTGACTACTGGTTTATCGGAATCCATATTCACTAATGCACGGCGAATAGAAGACCTGTGATTCGCCATGCGTTCTCGAAAAGGGCGAATAGTCTTCCCAACATACACCTTTGAGCATGGACAAGTCAAGATATATATCACATGGTCTGTAGTACATGTAACCCGATATTGAATCTTGATTCTTCGCCCTGTGTGGGGGTGATGGAATCCTTCCCCTACAGACATGCTCCTGCATGTGGTACAGTTGGCGCATCTGAAGCAACCGGTTTTTTGATATGATAACCATGTTGAGCTGTCCCTCATAGGATTCAAATCTGGACGCATCAATATGTCCTTCAGATTGCGACCACGTCTGTAACTAATTAGCGGCCTATTTGGTAATTTATTACCCAAATTCGGGTCTGAAGAAACCAAGTGCCAGTGCTTGTTAATGGCTTTACGAATGTCCGTACCCGCTGTGTCATAGGTAGTCGTGATGACAAAAGGATTCTGGGGCCTTTTCTTCTTAGCAGTTTTTTTATCACCAGTCAAAAAGATGTTTTGTGCCCTAGCTAGGCATTTATCAATGGTTGGTTTGTTGTAGCCTCTTTCCAGAAATCTTAGTTTCATATCTTCAACCTGAGATAGTGAATTCAATGAATCCGAATTATTACGGAACACTCTCAAAAATTGAGACACTGGTAAGCTCCGTTTTAGAGATTCTGGATGGTGGCTCTTGAAAAATAATAATGTGTTGCGATCTGTAGATTTTCTATATAGCTTATAACCATACCCAGAGCTGGTGGCATAAATGGTAATATCTAGAAAATCTATCTGTACCTTACTGTACTGCATTGTGAACCTAATAGGTGAATTAATTTGATTAAGAACCTGTATCATCTCAAGTAGAGCTTCTTCAGCTCCACACCAGATCAAAAATACATCGTCAATATATCGACGGTAAAAAGCGATACTATCTCCAAACGGTGGCAGGATGTGAGTATTCTCATATCTGTCTATATATAAATTGGCATATGCCGGGGCGATGTTACTACCCATTGCCGTACCGGCCGTTTGGAGATAGTATCGCTCACCGTATCGAAAATAATTACACGTTAGTGATAGTTCCAAAAGACTCATCAGAAATTCAACTGGTGGCATACCATCATGACTTTTAGTTAAAGCATCCCTGGCTGTAGAGATGCCTCCTATGTGTGGTATTACAGTATATAAGGATGAAACATCCATGGTTACCAAAATACCATTATTTAGTGGAGGTAGGACCTTTATTTGATCGATCAGATCCTGAGTATCCTTTAAGTAACTATCTATACAAACCACCGCCTTCTGTAAAAATATATCAACATATTGTGCAACTGGTGAAAATAGTGAGTTACGGGCTGAGATTATGGGACGCCCAGGCGGCTTATCCAAAGTTTTATGGATTTTGGGACGTAGGTATAGAATAGGACAAATAGGAAAATCGGTTTTCAAAAAACCTACAGTGTCACTATCTATCCAACAGTTGGATAGAGCCAAAGATAACAGTGAATCCAATCTACTCTTAAAGCCCAACATAGGATCCCCCTGTAGTATTCGATAGGTGTTGTTATCACTTAGTTGTCTTAATGCTTCAGCATCTTAATCTCTAGTATCAAGTACCACTACTGCTCCACCCTTATCAGCCGATCTAATGGTGATAGAGGTATTGTTTTTCAAAGCTTTGAGAGAAGCTCTCTCTGCTGATGTCAAATTGTATCTAACTCTAGTTTGCTGTTCGATAGATTCACGCACAGTATGATCCAACAATCTATTAAAAGTTTTAATGCTGGGGTTTTGAGATGGTGGATCAAATGTACTTTTTTTCTTTAATTTAGTAATCATATTTTGTTCTCCCGTGTCATCTTTGAACTTCTCTTTTAATCTAAGTTTGCGATTCAATTTGTATCTATCAATAGACCATCTAAAGTCATTGAATCTGGTGGTGGGGACAAAAGAAAGTCCTTTAGATAAGAGACTCATCTCTGAACTACTTAGGATATGGTGGGATAAATTAATTACCGCCCCCTCTGTGTTTTTACTTGGGTCACTTTTTTCTTTCCTTTTGAATTTGCCCCGCCTTGGGTGGGGCCTTCTGCGTTTAAAGGAAACGTGCCTACTTGAGACCTTGTATTGGCCCTTGGTAGAGGTGGTCTTGAATTGACCTGAGGATCTGAAGAATCGTGGTCAGAGGAAGTGTAACTCTCCAATTGAGATGGTTGAATACGAAATCTTTGATTTCTAAACCTCTGAGAGTAATTATCGTTCCCAGTCAACCATCGATAAACACGACGATCTTGATAATCTCGTGAAACCTTTTCTAATTTGGCTCGTTTAAATGATATTAGATCCTTGCGATATTTGTCTACCTGTTGTTTTAATTTATCTAGCCACTGTTCTGTACTATCATTCTGTAAAACATTAAGTACCACAGGACGAAGAGCAGCAATATCTGTCCTGACTTTCTTTAAATCCACCCCCACCTCTTCAATGACCAATAATAACAAATCAAACGAACATTTGTTTAACACAGAGCACCACCTGCTGCAGAATGCTGGATTATTCCTACCAATAGTAGGTATGTTTTTCAATCTAAATCCACGTGGGATTTGTTTGTTACGAAAATAATCTGACAAAAATTGTCCATGTAACAAAAGATCTATTTCTTTTTTCTCTAAATATAAGATCTTATGGTATATATCCAAATAAACCAGTAGCCAGGCACTTTCTTGAAGCCCATCATTTGTTAGCATCGCTCAAATGTATGATCATCGATTGGGTGCCACCACCCCGAAGAGGAGGCGATCGAGCGAAAATGCTCTTAAAGAGAGAAGCCGTTTGGATTAACAAACTGGACACCATTTGGCCTCGGGGCCTCAATGAGGCAATACATTATGGTATTTTTTTATAATAAATTTGGTTCTCTTTGGGGTGCACCACCTTGGATTGTTGCTAATATATATTTCAATGGATATACGTTTTTCTTTATTTTAAATATTTTTCATTAACATTTTGTATTTTTTTCATTTTTTTCATTATTTTTTGCGGTCTTTTTTCTATGTGGCTTATAATGAATAGGGCATGTTATTTATCAACTTTTGCCTATAGTGCTATATTTAGCCTGTGATATTAAGTTTTACTTTGATGTGTTCTTTGTATAATATTTTTCAATATAGGATGTTTGCACAGTTGTTTGATACCTGAAAGCACTATGGATCACTATCTTGATTGTTTATATCGTTGCCTTGGTGATAATGGGATGGGCATTGTGTCTCACCGATAGGAAGTTTTCCTTTGGTGGAACGCACATTGTCATCCCCTATACTTTAATGTTGTGTGGATGTAACATGCCGCGGTGGTCAGGTGACTTCCTGCATTATTTTGTATGCTGTGTTTCTATGACTACACCTCAGCCGGATATGTGCTCCACCGACCGGAAGTGTTTCCTAGGTGGAACGCACGCGGCTGGACAGCTTAACCACGCTCTACAGCGGCATCAGGTTATTGTAATTGACTCTAAAGTGTATATATGCCTTGGATATACTTATGCTAGATTAATATGTGATATATAAGGTGTGTACCCATCAGATCAGGTATTGTTTTTATGCTTATAGTCTGTTTCTATGTTATACTTGTTAATTAGGGGTGGGTTTAGTAATTAGAGTGGGTGGTGTTTCTGTGTACTGTGAAGGTATAAATGGGTTGTCAGTACTTTGTAATACATCTTGACAAAGGTCCACACTTGGGACCGAAACGTCGACATACTATGATACCTGCTGCTATGTAACATTTAAATAAAGGATTTTATTGGAAGACTGGTGAGTGCACCCCATTTTTTGCATATTTTTGTACATATATATATATATATATATATATATATAATACTGCGCTTCCTACCCCCAACCCAATCCCACACTGTGCTCCCTAACCCCAATCCAACACTGTGCCCCCTAACCCCAACCCCACACTGTTCTCCTTATCTCACACTGTGCTCCCTATCCTCAACCCCACACTGTGCTCCCTATCCCACACTGTGCTCCCTATCCTCAACCCCACACTGTGCTCCCTATCTCACACTGTGCTCCCTAGCACAAACCCCACACTGCTCCCTATCCCACACTGCTCCCTATCCCACACTGTGCTCCCTATCCTCAACCCCACACTGTGCTCCCTATCTCACACTATGCTCCCTAACACAAACCCCACACTGTGCTCCCTATCTCACACTGTGCGCCCTATTCTCAACCCCACACTGTGCTCCCTATCTCACACTGTGCTCCCTATCCCACACTGTGCTCCCTATCCTCAACCCCACACTGTGCTTCCTATCTCACACTGTGCTCCCTATCCTCAACCCCACACTGTGCTCCCTATCTCACACTGTGCTCCCTAACACAAACCCCACACTGTGCTCCCTATCCCACACTGTGCTCCCTATCCTCAACCCCACACTGTGCTCCCTATCTCACACCCCACACTGTGCTCCCTATCTCACACTACTCCCTAACCCCAACCCCACACTGTGCTCCCTATCTCACACTATCCTCCCTAACACAAAGCCCACACTGTGCTCCCTATCTCACACTATCCTCCCTAACACAAAGCCCACACTGTGCTCCCTATCCCACACTACTCCCTAACCCCAACCCCACTGTCCTCCCTATCCCACACTATGCTCCCTAATCCCAACCTTATTCCACATTTTGTAACCCTCTATCCCATCACCCACACACAAATGGAAAGGGAAAGCCCAGGACCACCTTTTTCAAGTTTACCTGGCTCCTCTGAGTCTGATGACTGCGGTGCTGCTGCCTGTGTCACTCTTCTTCACTGCAACGCAGTACAGGGCCAGGCAGCTGCTGCTGGGCGGGAGTCGATGAGAGGATGAGCAGCAGTGAGCAGTGCACTGGGGAGGGGGTGGGGCTGCTGTCTGACGACTCCTCAGAACTCTCAGACAGTGATCTGAGGAGTCTGTGCTCATCAGGCAACACCCCCGCCCCCACCCCACTGCACAGCCTCTCCAGTCCCCGGGAGCAGTTAAGGTATGCTGATGCTGGCCAGTTTCAGAGGTCACTTATGCCCAGGGCCAGCCATGCAGCGTGCGGCCCTCCAGGGCTTCAATTGTAACAGCCCGGTGGGCAGATGGCTGTGGGGAGCTACTGCGGCTCGGCATGCATAGCAGCCCTCCCACAGCCAATTCACAGCTGAATGAGCTTCTGCGCATGCGCAGAAGCTCATTCATTACCGCTGCCCTTTCAGAGCTTAGCACCAATCATGGTAGCGGCCGTTAGAGCCTCCAGCTGCTCAGTCTGATTAAAGCGGTCCAGCAGGTGGGGAGAGGGGACCGGCCCAGTGGGAACCTTCCCGCAGTCCCGGTGGCCCAATCCGCCACTGTCTTTGGATATACAGCAAATACTGGAAGAATTCTGCGTTCACTCCAAAATTCCAATCAAAGATATTTTATTTAGAATATTAAAAACACTTAAAAAAATAGAAAACTTCTAATTCCTGACTTCCATAAATAAAGGTACACATATGATGTTTCAAAAACTCAATAACCTCCGGATTAGTTAGAGAGATAAAATTTGTACCTCTATAGAAAGTCCATATGGGGATGTAAGCAATGAGTCCATAAGAATTAGCCCCTTTAAACCGATGCATTTCGAATATGTGGTCTTCATCAATGTGTATCATCATCTCCCCCTCTACTGCTTTATATACCCTCAGAAATTCTCCTATTGATGGGGGCGGGGAGTGACTATTAATTGAAGGAACTCGTTAACTAACATATCAATGGATGTGAGTGAAATATTGCTGTATATTATATACTCTTTAAAAAATGATGATATAAATAGAAAATTCCAAAGGTAAAGATTACAAAATAAAAACAAAATGTGCGTTTCCGGCTATTGGAATGCACGGTAGCGGAGGTCCGTGTGATAAAGTACCTACATAAATCCAGTAGACTCGGTCTCTTTACCGCTACACGTTCCAAATGCTGGAACTTCAAACTGCTTCCGCCGGAAGTGAGGTACCAGCAGTCATGTAGTGGGAAGGTGCTCTAGAGTTCAAAGTGCCGTCAGGTTCACCACGTATACCGATGACAATAGGGGGAATAATTATAAATACCACATTCCTCTTTAAAATGGTCTCGGGAATACCTAAGATTCCACATATAAATAACACCTAAAACGTAGTAATAACTAATATCTAAAAGGGGGAAAGGAAATCTATATATAAATTAACCCACTAAAAAAAAGGAAATAATTCATAGTTTGTATCGACTGAAACATACGTCATAAAAACATAAAATATGTTTCAAATACAATATATTATATAAAGAGGGTTATATACACCTCAAATAATGTGAACCGAATAAAATATTGACATCTGAATTCCCAATAAAAATATATATGTATAAATATTAAAATTTATATAGATTTGGAGAAGGAGCAAAACTAGTACGGGAAAAACCAAGGTTCTAAGATCTAGATAAAGAGAAATAAAAATGCATATATAAATACTTAAGAGATACAAATGATCTTTCCTTGAATAAAGAAAATCCGATATATCCAAAACAATATAATGTAAAAACACTTCTAAAAGACATAAAAGACTTACTCATCTTTTTTTTAAGTGTGACTGTGATATAATGAAGATGGAGGAAGTGACAATAATCTAACAATCCTTTTAAGGCTAATGGTGGGGCAACAATATAGTTAAGGATGCATGAAGAGTATTCATATTCCTCATCTTTAGGCTAAGAAAATAGGGAAGGAAAACAAGAAGTGGTACAAGGGTCCCCAATTCAAAAATGGCTCTCATTCCTGCTTTAGCTAGCCTGATGGCTTCATCGTTCTTACGCCACACTGATGGAACCAATAAGATACCGCAAAAAGACACTGTGTGGGGTCACAATTATGGTGGGTGGAAAACTGGGCTGACACACTGTGCGTAGGAAAGCCCTTCTTTATATTTCGGACATGCTCCCCTAATCGGTCCTTCATTTTCCGGGAAGTCCTGCCGATATATTGTTTGTGGCAACACTCCAGTAGATAGACAACATTTTTACTGTTACATGTAATAAACTGTTTGATCTTATGTGTTGTCCCATTTACCGTAGAAACACATTCTGTGTATTTAGAGTGTGTGGTTCTACAGTTTCTACACATGGGGCAGTTGCCACACCTGAAGAAACCTCTAGATGTAATAGTGTTGCATATGATGTTAGTTGGCATGGATGTGACATTTCGAACTAGATGGTTTTTGATGTTATCAGGCCGATGATATATAAATCGGGGTCTCTTAGTGATAGGTGCACTGATATCCTCATCCTTTATCAAAATACTCCAATGTTTGGACACAATTTTCTCCAGTTGTCTATGTTGACTATTGAACTTGGTTAGAAATGGAATACCTATATCATTGGGTTGATCATCTGGTTTCTTGTTCGTTATTAATTCCAGTCTGTCCTGTTCCAAATATTTATCATATGACCTCTCCACTAATTCTTTCCTATAACCCTTTTTCAGAAATTGATCTTTCATGGCTGATCCTTGGTGATTTAGTCTCCTCGTGAGGTACAATTCCTATGCATTCTATAAAATTGGCTATTTGGGGATAGATGTTAACCAATTCTGATGGTAGTTACTCTGAAAATCAATGTAAGAATTGCAGTTAGTTGGTTTTTTATATGTTTTAGTTTGGATGCCTTCACTATTAATGAAAATGAATAAATCTAAGAAGTCAACTGATACTTTACTGCTGTGAAAAGTCTGTAGAATGTTCCTGTCATTATTATTTAAATATTGACAAAAACTCTCCAAAGAAGTTTTGCTCCCCTGCCAAATGAAAAATATGTCTTTGATATAGCGTTTCCAGGACACCAGATTCACTCTGAAATCATGGCCTTCGAATACATGTGATTTCTCCCAGAAGGCCATAAATAGATTGGTATAACTTGGAGCAAATCTGGTGCCCATAGCTGTACCTTTAGTCTGTAAATAATAAGAAATATCCAAAAAATAATAATTGTGCATTAAAATATATTCGATACTCTCCAAAATGAATTATTTTTTATTGGGTTCATATTCTTCAAATTCTAGGAAATATTTAGTAGATTCCAACCCATGTTTATGGTTTATTATGGTATAAAGGGACGTAACGCCTGCAGTCACCAGAATCATCTCAGGTTCCCACTTAATTTCCCGTAAATTTGTTATAACCTGTAAAGAATCTTTTAAATAAGAGGGAGTTTCAAGACCAGAGGTTGGAGCAGATGATCAATGTAGTGGGATAAAGTCGAAGTAATGGATTCGGTCCCAGCAACTATTGGTCTACCCGGGTGATTTTCCTGATCCTTAAGGATTTTCGGTAATGTATAAAGGACCGGGATAGATAGTTTAACAATACAAATAAACTTATACTCATTATCATTCAAAACTCCTTTGTTTTTCTACTTAACTAAAATAAGATAATCTTGAAATAGATTCTCCATCTTTCAGGCAGCCAGTGAAGGGAGTAAAGAATGGGTGTTATGTGGCTGGAACAGGGCTGCACTTTGAGACCCTCAGCAAGGGGCAAATCCAGGGAGGATTCTCTCCCCTACAGGTAAAGGAGACTGCTGCTCAGCCCCTGGTGCCACTGCAGCCCAGCACACAGCATTGTATGCTGGGCTTTAAAGACACAGGCTGCTGACAAATAAGAGGGAAAGGATGGCAGACCCAGGCCCCCGCTGGGCACCTCCATCAAGCCCAAGCCCTGGTAATTAGTAAACGCTCCCCTCTCAGCTCCCCTGGTTAGCACAATCACTGCCATAACAGCTGTACATACAGCTGTCACTCACCCTCTACTGGGAGACAACACTGTGCACACAATGCACCAGACAACTCTGTAAGAGGCTGCTTCCACAAACAAACAAATGGGTCAAACCATTCAGCAGGCTGTCTGTCTTCCACAGCAAAATGTGATGCATAGCGGTGGGATTCAGCAACACAAGGTAGCATATGATGGGCATGAAGGGACATCTGCTAGGCATATAAGGGGATTGGGGGCATTTGATGAGCATATAAGAGGCATGGAGTGATATTTGATGGGCATATATGAGGCATGTAACATATGATGGGAATTTAAGAGTCATGTGGGAACTTCTGATATGCATATAAAGTGCATGGGGGAACTTCCATTGGGCATTTAAGGGGCATGGGAGAGCATTTGATAAGCTTCTAGAGGGCATGTAAGACACAATTTGCGTGCTTTGTTGTGCATGTGGAGAACTGATGAGATGTGGGTATATTTTATGGACATGTAAGAGGCATGAGGGATGTCTGATCATATTGAGGGGCAAGTGGGGAGGTCCAACGGGCCTTTGTGGAGGCCGAGTGGTGTGTGATGGGCATGTGGGGGGCTTATGGCATGTGTGTGTGTGTGTATATCTAATGGGGAGTGCATACATGCGCGGAGCCTGTGACAATTTACAGTTTTTTCCCCCAGCTCTTAAGCAGACATAGCACAGTGTGTACGGGCTTCTATGGGATCGGGAGGTTGAACCGATAAATATTAAACAGTATTTAAGATGCGACCTCCCTATTCCGACCATTGCAGGAGCATTAAAAGCCGTTTATTGGCTAACGCTCCTGCATCGGGACAGCGTACACACCTATACAATCCAACGGCCGTTCTCTAGATATTGGATGAAGGGCTCGATGATTGTATAGGTGTGAACCCAGCTTTAATCTGGCTTTAGATCATGCAGTCACCAAGAGCCTTTGCAATCTGGCTGGACCAATTTGAAATATGCAGCATTTACTGTCATGTAGCAAATTCCTATTATCCTATATATAGTAAACTTGAGAGCAGGGAAGTCTTCTCTGTCTGTGTGTTATCACTCAGTGTCATTTTATTACTCTTTTGTTCTCAATTGTAAAGCTCAATGGAATAAGTTAGCACTATATAAATGATGGTAAATCCGTCCATTTAAAATGCAAATGCAAAAGGAGGTGTCACACGCCTCCTTGCTGCATCTGCATGATCCCAGTGCTGCAACCCAGGTCGCAGCCTGGGGTCACCATCCGAACACTCGAGACCATCGATTTTTGTCCTTTCGGCCAGGCTGTGGGAGCAAGAGCATCCTGCAGCCTGGCCAGGTCCTGGCAGCTTGCGAGGCCAGGAAGTCTGTGTGCACCTACGCAGACCCTGGCCTCATCCCTCCCGGAAAATGGGGCGACACGCCCCCGTTTTGTCGAAGCTGGATTATTGGCTGAGAAAAGATCAGTTTAAAATTGGATTGCAGCGACGCCATCTTGCGACTGGCCGCAAGACGCCATCTTGGAAATGAGATCGCAAGACGCCATTTTACGAATGGCCGCCTAAGCGCCATTTTAGATAAACTCACACTTTAGTACATGTGGCAATATTACTATTAGCATCATTCGATTGCATCTTACACCATTTCTCATACACACATTAATATGCACAATAGCGCTGTTAACTAGTCGCATATTAGCGAATGCATAAGATTCTGTATAAAAACGCCAAATATTAGCTTCATGCACACGCATCTGCCCCAAGTTAACTAGCGTCTTTACATCAAACCCCACATACTCACACATTACATATTCACATACAAGGTTCCATAAGCTTTAAGGTATAAGATTCAAGTATGCACATTTATTATAATTGTTAGGAAATAAAGATTATTTCGCAACTAAGGTTTTATACATGATAAGTAAGCCATGTTTGGTATTGTACTGATGTGTACTCTCTCAACAGTGTTCCGGTAATATCGATGGAGAGATCGCAACATGCATTCTCAATTTATGGACCGCAGAGACTTCAAGCAACAAAATGTACATTATATGAACAACTGTTAGGATTTGCATGAGGCGGGAAACCAGAGACCACCAGTTGTTAGAGGCTGGACTGTGTCTATTTGAACCAACCTGTTAAATGCCTTGTAACATATGCCCTCTCCTTTAGGACCAATGGTATTAGCAACAAACTTCTCTATTGTGTTGTTTATTTCTGGGGGTATAAATATGTGCTCTGACCCTAGGTTCTTAGTCTTCATGCTGAATGCTGATTGACGAGGGGTTTCTTGCTGATGCCTACATCTGGACCAGAGAGCGCTGCGTATGTATAACTGTACTTGGGTCTGTATAATTTCTTTGCGCTAAGATTATATGAGGATCATAGCGTGTAACTGCTGTACTTTTTACTTGAATAATACTTTGTGCTTTGGAACCACAGGTTCTAGGTCTGAAGTCTTTATTTACTGTATGACTGCATACGCAAAATAGCGTCATCCTTAGAGGTTTATAGGAAGGATATTAGAAGGTATAGGCCGGGGTATTCATAAGATTCAAAGGCAGTATCGTTAGTTGGGGGCTCGTAGTGAAGTCACTTACCCACTCACACGGCACTTACGGTAATCGATATCTCACCAAAGGGTGGACTGGCCACATGCAGGGTTTATCTGCAACCGCTCGGTGCTGAGACATCGCTACCCGTATTCGTGTGAGCCAGGGACGCTGACTAGAATCCAGGGACAAGAGAGGAAAAAGTTTTTTTTTTTTTTACTTTGTTGATAGAACCTAACATTTAAAGGGGTGCCGCAGTATTGAACACGCGGCTGAGTCGCAGTTTTGCGCACAGTAAAGACACACTTTTGTGTACGCAGCTAAAGATTGTCATACGGTTGTGTAGTAGTCGCATTATTGTGTATGCGACTGGTCGCACAATAGCATATACGTACATCCGGTTGTGCTGCCATGTGTTTAAACAAAGCCGTTGAGGTTTACATTCTTTTCAATTTTTGTCAATATCTGGGTTAACATGTATTTTTCTGCGCACGAAAAAAATGTGTAACAGTGAGTATTTGTTGGTAGGGGTAACTTGTTCCCTAAAGTTAGAGGTACCGTATGACCTTTAAGGGCTAAGTGCTAGCCGCTCGGTAAGCAGCTTACCGTTCTATACACAGTAGCAGGTGTACATGTTATCTTTGTTGTAGAGAGGTGCATGGAAGTAGCCGACTTAAACTTCCATAGGTGTGGAAGTTGCCTTCTTAAATCTTATCCGGGTGTGTGGAGTAGCCTTCTTCAACTCTTCACAGGTGTGTGGGCGCTGCCGTTTAAATCGTCCACAGGTAAGTGAAAGTATCTTGACTGTCTTTCACCAGTTTAAATCTTTATTGAAAAACGTAGGAGTTGTCTCAGAATGGGAGCCATGCAAACAATAGAGATGTTAGACAATGATGTGCTGCTAATGGAAGCGCCATTTGGATTGGCCCGTCGTATTATGCATACTGAGTACGGTACTTATGCAATAAGGTATTGTGATGTATGGTTTAAAATGATGATGAAGAGTGTTAGACCGTTTCCTAGAATTGGTAGTTTTGATAAAGATGTATTAGATAATGTCCGGGATCACATCAGTTTGATGCGCTCCCAAGACAAAAAGGTCAAATATTATGAATCTTTAAAGTTGTGGCAGCATGAAGGGGATGCGTGGCTTAAAAATGCGCAAGCGATGCAAACTAGCGTTGCGAGCGCATTGCCAGAGAATTGCAATGCGGGCGAGCCACAAAATGGCACGCACATGCAGCAAGGTAGCATTGCGGAAACTATTGCCAGCAGTTCACGCGCACCACCCCCACCTTATGTGGATGGAGGTGCAAGTACATTTATCAAAAATACCCATAAAAATGTAACAAGCAATTTGTACCCTCTCTTAAGCAACTATAAAGAAAATGTTCATGATGTGGATGATGAGCCGATTGTAATGTCTGCCATTTCCCATGCTGTACAAATGATAGATGCTACGCCACGACAATCACGAGTGGTGCCGCCATCTCCATCGGTAACAGCAAGGGAAGTGCTAACATCCTCTGCACCCATAGAGGAAGTTATTAATACCATACGTAGCAGCAACAGATTAAACCCCCAGCCAGGTAACAAGGTCAAAGGTAGCAGCGCTGCCAGTCTGCATCCCATTCGGACAATAACTGTTCCGAATGGAAATGCAGATGCGAACGGTGTAGTGCCCATGAGGGAAGTGGTAATGCATTGTCCTTGGACAAGAGCAGAACTAAATTCCATCATAAATGATTTCCCCGATCCCAAAACGGAACTAGCCAAATGTCAGAGATTTTTGAGGAATTTGGGTAGTTCTCATGAGCCAACTAATAAAGATTGGAGTGTGGTGTTAAGGGCCTGTCTACCATGCAATACCGACGTGACAAAATTTATCACGGATTGTGTATTGGATGGTGACGTTCCCTTAACGGACCAAGTAAACCAAGGTAACATTTCCCGCATTGTAACTCAGTTGGGTATATATTTTCCGGTAGTAGTTAACTGGAACAAAGTTTTCACCATAAAGGAAAAGGAGAGTGAATCTGCAGAAGAGTATTGCGACCGGGCTCTGCAGGCTGTCATCCAGTACACTGGGTTAGAAGATATTAAAGATAGCACTCACCACAGGGGAATGATAGTCACGGTACTCATGGACGGTCTTAAGGAAAACTTAAAGACTCGGGTTCAGACCTCACAACCTGGCTGGAGGGGAGTCACAATAGATGCACTCATAGAATCTGCCACAGAACATGATAAGAACATCTCAAAAAAGAGAGAGACCCAGAGCGAAAAACTAATGGCTGTCAGTATTCAAGCTCTGGAAGGAATGACGGTAACATCACAGCCAACAGACACACTTGCATCTACACACACACCTACACCTGAACAGTTATATGTCCTCACTAATCCCACGCAACAGCAAACACAGCTCTATTCTACTAACCCTACACAACCACAAGTCCCACACTACTCACAAACTTCATATCCCCCACAATGCCCTTATCCTCCATATCTCTACCCATATCCACCGCCTTTTCCCCCTGCTCAAACCTCACAACAACCTGTGTCTTCATCCGATCCACGAATATGTTTTAATTGTAACCAGCCAGGACATTTAAGTAGAACCTGCAGAGTAAAAAGGGTAGGACCCCCAAACCAGAGAGTACCTGGATATCCCTATAAGGGATATGCACAGAGACCAGCAAATGTCCAGCAAGCACCAGCTCCAATTGTGGCCATTAATGCTTTATTGGAGAATGGTAGCCAACGCTAGGGGCCAGGTCATACCTGTAGTCTACAGATAGTCAGGTTAACGGGAAGTACTAGGGAAGAACCGGTCATGATGGTTGATGTAGCTGGTACTGAATATCCTTTTCTTGTAGACACAGGGGCGACCAGGTCAGTGATAAAATCTCCCGTTAATTTACAGGTGAACAAAGAGACAGTACCAACAATGGGTGTAACAGGTAAAGTGCAACATTATCCTTTAACAAAGTCCACAGAGGTTACTATTGTGCCGTTGCATACCAGGCATTCTTTCCTTCTGGCTGTTGCAGCTCCTACTAACCTGCTGGGTAGAGATTTGTTATGTAAGATGGGATGTGTCATATATTGCACCCCTGATGGTGTATTTCTAGATATCCCAGAGAGAGTTGCGCACGAGGTGCAGGATATGTTGGACACTCCCCAAAGGATAATGTATTACTCTACCAGTTTAAATGAAAATCCATCTCAGGTAGATCAAATGTTGTCCCAAATTCCAGATTCCCATTGGACTAAGGATGGACAGGACACTGGATTAATGGCAAACTTAAGCCCCGTAATGGTAAATTTAAAAGGCGGTAGGCAAGCTCCAAAAATTCCCCAGTACCCACTAGAACAGGAGGTAGAATTAGGGGTTTTTCAAATAATTGAGCGATTATTGCAACAGGGAATTTTAGTTCGTACAGCTACTGTAGCCAACAGTCCCATCTTTCCGGTGAAGAAGAGTGGTGGGAGGGGTTACAGGCTGGTACAGGACCTTAGAGGTGTTAATAAGGTAGTAGAGAGCCAATTCCCCCTAGTGCCAAATCCATCTGTCATTCTTATGCAGATCCCTCCAAACGCAACCCATTTCACTGTCATTGACCTGTGTTCTGCTTTCTTCTCTGTGCCTCTCCACCCTGACTGTCAGTATCTATTCACATTTACATACAGAGGTGTGCAATATACATGGACACGGTTGCCCCAAGTTTCATAGACAGCCCCAGTATCTTTTCCCAGGCATTGCACGACTGTTTACAATCTTTTCAACCTGCAAATGGATCTGTTCTAATTCAATATGTGGATGATTTATTGCTTTGTTCTGATTCGTTTATGTCATGTTTGAATGATACTAAACTTTTGTTGCTTCATCTCTTGCATACAGGACACAAGGTGGCTAAGGACAAACTACAGCCGTGCCAATCCAGAGTAAAATATTTGGGACACTGCCTAACCCAGGGGTTAAGACATCTCACAAATGATAGAATCCAGGCCATACAGAACATGACACTGCCGCAGAATCAACAGCAAATTCGTACCTTCTTGGGAATGTGTGGGTACTGTAGAATGTGGATCCCAGGTTTTTCTATTTTGGCCTTGCCTTTACAGGACTTAGGACCTCATTCAGAGTCGGTCGTAGCGGCCGCACGGTCGTACGGCCAACGACCGCAAAATCCGATCGTACGGCAGGTCGATCGTAAACAAAGTGACGCCCATTCATTAGCACTGCACCTCCTCTAGCTACCAACTGATCTGATTGAACGAACGAGTCAATCGTAGTCAGGCGCTGTCAGTCGCTGTATGCTAATTATGTTCTGATGTTTGCGGCCGTATGTGTTGTTTTGATGGTCACATGTCATGTTTACTATCGATCAGCTTGTTATTAGCTTGTTGTCAATTATCTAATTAAGAGTGTTTAACTCTTGCTGTTCTTTAAAACAAGTTTTTTATCATATGTCAATAAACTTTAATGTTCATTTCGTGGGTGTTTTCACCGTTCCCTTTTTTTTTCCCACAATTTAAAAAACAAAGTAAGGTTTATTATCTGTGAATGTACTGTTGCTAATTGTGTTAACTTTAAAATGCATGTGCATTTTGCGTTAGGATCATTTGCACTCTTATGTTTGCAATTGTACACTGCGTGTTTTAGCCAATCAAATCTGACCTTATTTTTCGGGGCACATGATTAAAGGATTGGCCAATAGTGGGTTTTTTTGGAAACTGAGTAAATATTTTAGCCAATCATCTCTTTTTTACCCCATGTATATTTCATGTTTTCTGAAAAATCGGCCATTGCCATCATGAGAGCCGCGGCCTTTACCAGGAGAGAATTATTGATTCTCGTCCAGATCATGGACAGGCAGATTACGACCGCACAGCCGCCCATTTCCAACCGCATAAAGCGGGCGGCCTATGCGGAGGTGAGTCGAGCCCTTCGAAGTGCGGGATACAGGCGCAATATAGCGCAATTAGAGAGGCGGTGGTCAGATCTGCGCTGTCGGTCGCCTGTCCTTTTGCGGAATTTGCGGGCGCAACTACGCAGATGTAAGTATGCGTTTGTATAAACGTAATAATTAGTGGACTGTTAAAAATGTATGTTCCTTTTCCAAATCTTTTAGTCAATGTAAAAAAACCTTCCTGTATGTTGTCCCTATTGTCCTGAATGTGTAAAGTGTACTTGTATTGTGTAGCTGAAATAGAAAAATAAACTTTTTTTTTAATATCTTAAAATTTTAGAAACACAGCGGAGACAGAGAAGGGCATGCAGAATTGGAGGAAATGCAGGTCCCAACCTGCAGCCCTCACCCTCACCTTCTCCATCTGCTCAATTCAGCCCTCCCTCCCCACCACCATACTCCCCCAGTAACCCTCCCTCCCTCTTCCAATCCTCCCTGAGTATTCCTCCCTCCCTTGCCCACTCATCCCAAATATCCACTCCCGTGGCCGAGTCCACATCCCAAATATCCCCTCCCTTTGATGTTTGCCACTCCATTTCCCCTCCCACCATTCCCCCAACTCCAAATCACTCCCCATCTCCAGCACCATCTCCTGCACCATCTACATCGGGGGTTTTGCTACAACACTCTGATGGTATGTGTTTTGTAATCTTTTTTGTTTTTTTTGTTTTTTTTTGTAAACATTTTTGGGCGTTGTTTTTTTTTTTTTAATTTCAGTATGGGTGTCAAAATCATTATGCAGTAATGCTGTTATTCAAAATTTCGAGCTTATGTTTTGTGCCTGGGCCTTTTTTTTGGGGGGGGGAGCCCAAAAATTTATGCCTTTTGGGGTTTTCAAAATGTTTTTTTTTGTTGTAAAAAATGATTACATTTGGATTAGTATTTTATATTTAAAAAAACATGTCACAGAACTTGGCAAGGTGCTAGGAACCAGACTACCCTTGTTAATGTTGTGTACACTGTGTTTAAAATGTACTAAGACGTAACCTCACTAGGAAAAGTGATGTTTGCCATAGCAAACAAACACATTGTATTTTTGGATTATCAAGAACATTCTAGAAGTGAATACGTGCATTGTGTTTTAAGGATATGGCCATCATGACTTAAGAATACACCTCCCATTATATTTTACATCATCATAGGGGTTTTTGGCTTATGCCACATAGTTAGGGTTTCCAATTGTTTTTACACCATAAAAGTATCAACATATTAATAATGTTGTGTGGATGAAACTTTCAAACACACCCTAACATCATTGTGTTTAACCACTTATTGGGACATTGACTAATGTGCAATGTTCAAATGTTGGTAATTTTTAATAAGTTTTTAAGCTAAAAAAAAATGTTTCTGTCCACAGATCTAACCCACATCCTGGTGCAAATTAGGGAGGAGCTGTGAACAATAAGTGGCCATTTATTGGAGGCCTACTGCTGCCTCCAACGTATTGTGGGGAGTTTGGATCAATTTTAGTTTTTGTTTATCATCTTTGTACATTTAAAAATTTTTTATATTACATTAAAGTTTTTGTTGCTCAAACATTTGTCCTCTTTTTTTGAACAAATTAAAGGGTGTAATTCAGCATTTCAAATACTTTGTGAACAAAGCTGGGTGCCTTTCCATAGTGTAACAAATTCAAAAATGTTTTGGTAAACCTTAAGAACATTTGCAGTAATGTTGTTTAAAAGTTTTTTTTGGGGTTGGCCTACATTATCCACCTCAAAATGGCTTTCCAAAAAAAATTACACAAACCGTTTCTTTTTAATGCAAAAAATTTATTAACTAACAAACATGTTGCCAACAGGCTTTTACTCGTAAAAAGCATTTCATCACAGAATCACACATAACAAATGTCCTCAGGGTTTTTCCAAAGAAAATATCTGGCTTAGTCAGACATAAACAACAATAGTAAAAAACAAACTGAACATTTTTTTGGAAAACATACAAATTAATAAAAGAAAAGGCAAATTAACTAAACATGTTGGGGTATATCCAGGCTAAATTTGTTAGTTGTCCAAAAACAGTACAGGGTATTGCCAATGGGTTCCATTAGTTTTGCAGTTTTGGAAAGTGTTGTGATTTTGTTGGTAGGAAAAAAAAAGAAAAATTAGGTACACCTTAAAATACATTTGCACTAAGTGTAAAAAACAAATTAAATGTAAATATTCTTACCTAAAAAAACGTGAAACAACAGAATCACGTCTGGCCCCCCCCCCGACAGCATCACAACACCTTCCTCCGGGGGGCCATCCTCTGGCAAGGCATCCTCTGGCTGCATGGGTACTCGACTCCTTATTGCAATGTTGTGTAAAATCCCACACAGGACCACAATGCGAGAAAACATATCCGGCGAGTACATGAGTGCACCACCAGAGTGATGGAGACACCGGAACCGGCCCTTTAAAAGGCCGATACAGCGCTCCACCACCTGCCTGGTGGCAGTAAACGCGGCATTATATTGAGTTTGTGGCCCTGGTGTGGGAGTCAAATAAGGAGTCAGCAGCCAGGGCCTGCAAGGATATCCACTGTCACCTGATGGAAATGGGACACCAAAAGATACATAAATTGACCATGAAAACATGTTTACACTATTACTATAGCTACATACTGGATTTATACTTACCAAGAAGCCACGCGTCACCAGCTTGCAGTGTGCTTAATTTTGGCCAAATCCCTGAATGCTGGATCACATTCGCATCATGGCTGCAGGCTGGAAATTTGGCATTCAGGGAGAGGATCTGGAGGGAGGCATCACATAGCACCATTACATTTAGGGAATGGAAATGTTTATGGTTCCTATATATTTGTTCCCTGCATGCAGGGGGCTGAAGTGCTATGTGAGTGCCATCCACTACCCCTATGACGTGTGGAAAGCCTGCAATTTCAAAAAACTTCTGCTTTACCACATCAAGGGCTTCCGTATCCAAAGGCATATTAACAAAATGTGCTATATGATTTAAGAATGCATCTAGCACACGCCTCAGGATCCGTGAAAATGAGGGCTGGGAGAGGCCACCCACCAGCCCCACAGTGGTTTGGAAGGACCCTGAGCCACAGAAATGTAACACCGCCAACAACTGTGGAAGTGGTGAGATTGCTGTTGGAATGTGAATCTGACTTTCTAGATCATTCTTTATTATTGAAAGAGTGTCTATGATAATATTTGGAGGCAGGCGATAAGTGGTTACAACCACATCATCAGGCATTGCAAAAAGGGTGACACGTGTTCTATATATCTTGGCCCTTGCACGCCTCCTATGCCTATGCCCAGGAGGAGGCTGAGGAAGGTTGGTGGGGGGCAACATGGCCACTATTAGCTGTCCCACATCGCTCTGTAAAGTTAAAATATTATAAAAGTGTTTTTGAGAATGGTTTTTGATTATTTGGTCCAAAATGCTTAGCTTTGTAATAATGGTGCATATTCTTACAGGGTTGGGCAGTGCCATCTTCGGAAATCCCTACAGGTGTATTTGGTGTACGGTTGTTTTTTTTGGGGAAGAAAAATAAATTATTTTGTTTTTTAGAAAAAAACACTATTACTACTATTATTGTTAAAACAAACCTTAACTTTTAAATTGGGCAATATTAAATTTTGAAAACTTTATTTTTTTATTTTCCAAAAAAATAAAAACTGCATTATTAAATGTTAAAAAAACTGCAAGAAAAACTACATCATTAAAATAAACAAACTTTTAGGTTTGTTTAAATAGACACTTACCTGATTCAAGTACAAACTGGACTGTTAAACACCTTAAAAAAATAACAAAAAACATGATAAAATTTTTAATAATAATGTACTTTTTTTTGGTTTATAGAACAAAATTTAAAGAAAAAAAAATTGCAGTAGGCTGGCACACTTACTTGAGTCTTCAAATAACGTTGGTTTTTTAAGCTTACAAAAGCACGGCCACCCAAACACAACAAGTAACCGGGTTTGTTAAATGTATGCACCAAACAAAATTCTAAATAAAAAACCACCACCCCAAAAAATAAAAAAATAAAACCACCACCCAAAAAAAAATAAAAATAAAACCACCACCCAAAAAAAAATTAAAATAAAACCACCACCCAAAAAAATAAAAAAATAAAACCACCACCCCAAAAAAAATAAAAAAAACAACACCCAAACAAAATAAAAAAAAATTAAAAAAAAAAAAAATACAAAAAAAAACACTCAAGCGACACACACAAGCACCACTCAAACAAAACACACAAGTACCACTCAAACAACACACACAAGCAACACTCAAAAAACACACACAAGCACCCCTCAAACAACACACACAAGGACCACTCAAACAACACACACAAGCACCACTCAAAAAAACACACACAAGCATCACTCAAACAACACACACAAGCAACACTCAAAAAATACACACAAGCACCACTCAAACAACACACACAAGCACCACTCAAACAACACACACAAGCAACACTCAAAAAACACACACAAGCACCACTCAAACAACACACACAAGCAACACTCAAAAAACACACACAAGCACCACTCAAACAACTCCAAACGATGTAACCACTAACAATCCCTTCCTGCACCACAAATCACTCCAACTACAACCCACAAGTAAGGGAACATTTGGCTTTGCCTTAAATAAAGAAAAAAAAACACAATTATTGAATCATGCAGGCAAGGTGTGCATTTGTACTTAGGCAAATAAGGATGCACGGGTAACCAATCCAGGGATGCGCTCACATCTAGCCCAACCCACGCAGTGATTACGGAATGCAAGCAAGGTGTGCATTGTACTTAGGCAAATAAGGATGCACGGGTAACCAATCCAGGGATGCACTCACATCTAGCCCAACCCACGCAGTGATTACGGAATGCAGGCAAGGTGTACATTGTGCTTAGGCAAATAAGGATGCACGGGTAACCAATCCAGGGATGTGCTCACATCTAGCCCAACTCACGCAGTGATTACGGAATGCAGGCAAGGTGTACATTGTACTTAGGCAAATAGGGATGCACGGGTAACCAATCCAGGGATGCGCTCACATCTAGCCCAACTCACACAGTGATTACGGAATGCAGGCAAGGTGTGCATTGTACTTAGGCAAATAAGGATGCACGGGTAACTAATCCAGGGATGCGCTCACATCTAGCCCAACCCACGCAGTGATTACGGAATGCTGGCAAGGTGTGCATTGTACTTAGGCAAATAAGGATGCATGGGTAACCAATCCAGGGATGCGCTCACATCTAGCCCAACCCATGCAGTAATTACGGAATGCAGGCAAGGTGTGCATTGTACTTAGGCAAATAGGGATGCACGGGTAACCAATCCAGGGATGCGCACACATCTATAAAAAAGTCTGCACAAGCAGTATTCTTCATGCTCTCTCACATGTTTGAAAAATGTCAAGCGAGGAGCATGGTGAGCAGAGGCCAACTGAGGCAGGTAAGTGCGAATCACATTTTTTAAACAACACAAGAACAGTTAAAATGTCCAAAAATATACTTTTTTTATTTTATCTAATTTTAAAAATGTTGTAGGTGCTGGGAATCCAATTCCACCACTAGAGGAGGAGGAGGCGGGCCCAAGCAGGCTTAGGCCAAGAAACCCTCCGTTTTCACGGATCGAGCTTGAGACATTGGTGACCATCACAATGGATAACCTTGTCCATGCCCCAAGAAATATGAGGGCTGGAGCCAAAGAGAAGATTTGGGAGGAGATATCCAGGGCTGTTAATGCTGTGGGGACAACCCACAGAACCATGAAAGTCATTAAAGAACTGTAAGAAAATGATATTGTGAGTGTACTGAAGTCAAAAGCGAGATCTTTAAAAAACTAACCCTTAAAAAATGCAAAATCACATTGACAGCTGGACTGATTTTAAGTACCAACTGAAGAGGAAGCTAAGGAGTAGGGTGGACCATGCTGCAGGGACAGGTGGTGGTCCCATCCCTGAGGAGCTGGCCTTGACGAGGTTGGAGACGTTGGCTCAGGGATGTGTGACGGAAGAGGAGATAGTCGGTGTGTCCACTATGGACACTGACATGGCTGACTTCAACGCTCCACATGTGCAAGAATGTAAATATTTTTAAGACTCAAAAAAGTATAAAGCTAAAACGTGTGTGCGTTTTTTTTTAAAAGAAAAATACTAATGTTTTTTTTTTCTTTTTTTTCCAGACTCAGAGGAGGTAGTGCCTACTCCTGAGGTTAGGTCTGGGTCCAGCACATATGGAGACTCTGCAGGGGAGGATCCAAGTACTCCATCTGGGGACCCTGTGGAGTCTACTCCAGGGCAACAATCAGACCGAGCAGTGCCTCTCCTCACCAGGTTGGTCTCCCAAACTCAGGAGAACAGATGTGTTCTTCTGAGGATGGATACCACTCTGGTGAGGGTGGCGGTGACCCTGGAGACCATTGCTGGGGCCCTAGATCATTTGGCCAATACCCAGGAGCAGGCAAACCCACCTGCCATGATAAAGCGAGACTTCCTTCCTCCCAGAACCACCACCTCTGGCAGCCCAACAGCCACCCCCGCAAGTATGGAGAGCCCTATGCCTAGGCCAGAGGAAATCCCATCTACCTCTGCCAGGCCAGTCGGCATGTTACACACCAGTCGGCTGTCCGTAGCTTACCTCTTCCTCCGAGCCGGCCCAAACGACGCAAGTAGCCCTGGATATCTCCTCCCTCACCTGTTGTCCAGTCCCCATATTTCTTGTCACCAATGTCTCAAGCTCTTTTTTTTTTTTAAATATTTTTTCTTTCTGTTTTTTTTTTAATTATTATTTAAATTATATGCAAATGTTGCCCTAACAATTGTTAGTTAAATTGTGCTGAAAGGCGAATTTCAAAAAAAAGAAATTTTTTTTTTTACAAAAATGTCAATATTTAACTATATCAATGTATACAAGGTTTAAAAAGTATGGTATCTGAAAAGGCTGCTACGCAAAACACAATGCTAGATGTTTAAAAACTGTTTTAAAAAAATAAGTTTAATAAGCACAAATAAACATTTGTGTTACGAATTCCCTAATGCACACGCAAGTGAAATCAGTTACAAGGTAATTAGCAGTGTTAATAACTACAATGCAGCAATCTTAGCTGCTTGGTTTGTGTGGTTCCAATTAGAAACATTGCAAGTAACATCGGATTAACGATTGTACTGTTGTGGCTTACGGACTCTTCTTGCCTACCTTAGCCTGGACGATCATCCTGTTCGTAGAGTGATGTTGTCATGCATCCGCAATTCTTGGTCGTACAAAGCAGATAATTTATGCACTCCCCTAAAACGCCTGGAAACGCTGAAGAACGCCTCCGTTTGCAGACCACCATCCCCGTATACTCCCACAAATGGTCTTTCCTGTCAATCAAGTTTAGCTATCCACTTCCGTGTCGGAAGCCCTACGACCGACAGTATTTTTCATCGGTAGAGCTCGTACGCACATGCGGACAGCTAGCCGTGCGCAGGTGCAGAAAGAAAAACATCGGATGCGTACGACCGTGCGGCCGCTACGACCGACTCTGAATGAGGTCCTTAATCTCTTCCTCAAAGCCCGATCGTGTCATACACACAGAGGAATCAGAGCAGGCTTTCCTTAATCTTAAGGATAGTCTGACCAAAGCACCTGCATTGGGAATACCTGATTATGAAAAACCTTTGATTTGTATTGTACGGAAGCCGATGGTTGTGCTGCAGGTGTCCTTACACAAAAACATGGTGATGCCAGTAGGCCCGTAGCACACTACAGTGCCCAATTGGACACTGTGGCAAGATCACTCCCCACCTGTTTGAGAAGTGTAGCAGTTACCGCTCTATTGGTGAGTAAAAGTGAGGACGTAGTATTGGGTCATGATATGCTTGTATACACTCCCAATGCTGTATCTGCTCTGCTGAACTCTGCTCAAACCAGACATGTCTCTTCGGCTAGGTTTACCAAATGGGAAATAGCTCTAATCGCACCTGCAAACATCACTGTTAAACGTTGCAGCACGCTGAACCCAGCAACATATTTACCATATGTACAACATGATGTACAAAGGGTGGAAGGAGGCGAGTTGCTGGCGGAGGGTGAGTTCAGTGGACATAATGATACATATGATTGTATGGAATATCTGAATCAGACCTTTACTGCTACACCTGACATACATGACACACCTTTAGAGAATGTTGATGTGACTTTTTACGTGGATGGGAGTTGTCATAGACAAACAGACGCAGGTGAATTATGCACAGCTTATGCTGTTGTAAATGACACAGACATCATAGAAGCCAAACCTCTTGGTCCTCCTCACTCAGCCCAGGTGGCAGAGTTAGTAGCACTAACTGGAGCGTGTGAACTGGCAGCAGGCAAATCTGCTAACATTTACACTGACTCGAGGTACGTGTTCGGGGTGGTGCATGATTTCGGGGCTCTATGGCGTCTGAGAAATTTTATGACAGCAGCAGGCACACCAGTTGCACATTCCCGACACATAAAACATCTTTTAGAAGCAATCCAACTGCCGAAAGCGGTGGCAGTAATCAAGTGTAAAGCCCATACATGTGAAGATGACCCGGTGTCACTGGGCAACAACAGAGCCAATGAAGCTGCAAAATGGGCAGCAGGGTTAAAAATGTTTTCTCCCACTGAAAAAATTCTGTCTTTCCAAACAATTGATATGCTGAAATTAATTGAGATGCAAAATTTGTGTTCAATTCAGGAAAAGTCCATTTGGAAGTCCAAGGGATGTGGGCAAGAGTCCTCCGGGCTCTGGAGGGATGGACAAGGTAAGCCAGTAGCCCCCAGCCTGGCTGAGGCAGCACATGGTCTGACTCATCTGGGAAAGCAAAGTATGTGCAAGTTGGTGAGAGCATACTGGTGCGCACCAGGTTTTTCTTCACAAGCAGAAAAGATAGCAATGTCCTGTCTGACCTGCTTGAGGAAGAACATAGGGAAAGCGATCCCTACTGAACCATCCCACAATCCACCGACTGATGGACCTTCCAGGTGATACAAATTGATTTCATCCAATTACCACCCTGCAGGAATCTTAAGTATATATTAGTGTGCACTGATGTATTTTCTAATTGGGTTGAGGCCTACCCAGCGGCCACTAATACTGCTGCGTTTACTGCCAAGAAAATAGTTCAGGAATTTGTATGCAGATACAGTATCCCTAAATCATTGAGAGTGACAGGGGTAATCATTTCACAGGTGATGTTTTTCAAAATATGTGTAAGCTGATGGGTATTTATAGTCGACTTCACACCCCCTACCGACCGCAAGCCAGTGCCAAGGTAGAGAGGATGAACGGGACTATTAAAAATAAGTTAAGTAAAATCATGGCAGAGACTGGACTAGGATGGCCAGAAGCATTACCATTGGTCCTGCATAGCATAAGGACCACTCCTAGACCCCCTCTAAATCTTTCTCCCTTTGAAATACTGTTCGGTAGACAACCTCATTTGATTATAAGTCCACAGGAAGACTTGAAAGCTAACAACGAGGTAACTGTAAAGTATCTTATATCAATGACTAAGCAGTTAAAACAACAGCAGCAGAAACTGAAATTATTGTCCAATGATATGCCTGAAACTAACTGTCATGATGTTGAACCAGGAGAATATGTTATGATCAGAAATTTCTTGCGTTCAGGTTGTTTGAATGATCGGTGGGAAGGTCCGTACCAGGTGCTGCTGACAAGTACTACATCTTTGAAGGTGGCTGAGAGAGATACCTGGGTCCATTCCACTCACTGCAAAAAGGTCAACCAACTGGTGGAGAAACGAGTCGGAGACAAGGCTGATAGCGTGAACCTGTCGCTGGTGAGCTTGTTCCGGGAGGATTGAAAAGGTCATAGTGAGATACCTGAACTAAAAGAAATCTGCAGGTCTTGTTGTGGCAATGGATGGGCCTGCTGTGTTCATTTTCATATTCTCTTTTAGAGTGTTCACCATCCTGGTCGGTTCGGGAATGTCCGGTTTCTGTGAAGGGGGATCGATTGTGGAGAGGGGTTAATTGCAGTGGTGATGGAGTGGAGTCAGAAGGAGTGCAATGCCAATCAGGGGAGTGTCTGACCAATCTTAGTACTGTTATCGTTAAGAGAGCTGTTATTCCGGATACTCGGGGACGGTGTGGAGGTTTATCGTCTGAAGATTCCTGTATTTGTGAGCTTTGTGGGTCCCTAGTTGATGAGAATTGTATCCAACGGTGCCAGCCTAAATATAACCCGTACTGGTGTGGGTATCCTTTAGAGGATTATCATAGTATGGTAGGCAAAGTGTTAAATCAAACTGATTGTTGGGTGTGTTCACATGTGCCACAGGGACAGCATAATGTAGGGTTGGTGCCATTTCCGCTGAATATCACGGAGATTTTAGAATTACCAAAAGGGAAAACATTGGATGGAAAATTCCTCTCATCCAAACCACCTCATTTCAAACTCTATCAATTCCAAGTAGATAGATCACTTTTGTGTTTAAACATTACCAACCCCAATAAACCCGGGAGTTTAGAAGTGACAGGGAATAATCAGACGATGACCTTCTCACAAAGAGCTGATAATGAGTCCATAAACCATGATCTGTTACGCTCAATTAAATCTAGTGGGAGTCATTTTAGGTACCGGTATGCATTGAGTTCCACCAAAGAAATTATTGGTAAGGTGCCAGATGGTTATTGTGCTAAAATAATACAGCCAGAAACTTGCATGTACCAGATGGAAGACCCAGAAATAGGATTGTTTGCAAGGGAAATGTGCTTAATGATAATGATGCATACCATTCCTTATGTTCTCCCTGATAATGTATATTTTATATGTGGAAGAAAAGCGTATAAGTGGCTCTCTCCGAGTTCTGAAGGTTTGTGTTACCTGGGAAGAGTAGTCCCAGAAGTTATGACCCTCACACATGTTGAAATGCTTGGTATACATAAAAACACACCATCACCATATCTTCACACGCAATATGAACACAGAGGCAAACAAAATATGATACCTGGTGACATGCACAAAGCCACTCAGTTAATTAGTGAGACAACTGGTTTTCAAGTTTTAGTCACATTGGATCCCACCAGGATCGCTCGGGGTACATTAAACTTTAGATATATTCAGGAACTTGCTAAATTGATAGATAATATCACCGAGATGTACGATGACACATTCAGGTATACAGGGAGAGAATTGCAAGCGTACAAGAAAGAACTGGTGCAACACAGGCTAGTGTTAAATTATTTAACTGCTGTTACTGGAGGGTATTGTGTAACGTTGGCCACCCAATTTGGAGTAAAATGTTGCACCTATGTCTTCAATGATACCAGCGACCCCAAGGAGGTGATAAACCAAAAGATGGATGAAATTCTGCAGCTAAAATGGGAATTTCATAAGAACCATAATGCTTCAGTGGCTGAAGTAGGGGAGAAGGTAGAAGGATGGGTTTCATGGCTGAACCCAGCGAAATGGTTCTCAGGTCTAGGGGAATGGGTCCAGGAAGTGATCGCCAGCATCGGCAAATTCTTAATCCTTATACTGATTGTCATCATAATAATTGGCCTACGTGTCCGGTGTGTTCCTATTCTGTTGAAGTGTGGAAAATGTAAAAATAGAGTAAAACGAAAGAACGAAATTATGATGGTGGTCAGAATACCGAGCTAAATACAGAACTGCATTACAACCTTGAACTAGGAAATACCATCATTTAATGTATTATATTTAGACCTGCATAGAATGTATTATTGAAATGTTATTTTAAAACACCTCAGATAATGTAAAGTCTCAAATTTCCCCTTCAAGACTGCCTTTATAGGACTGGTGTATCCCCACACCTTTCACATGATCTTCCAAGATCCGCGGTGTACGTATAATAGTAGTTTTATATCCCCACTCAGATACACATTATTGATGGATTAAGAATAACCTTGTGCCATCCCATAATAACATTTAATAGTATATAAATGTAAGCCTAAAGATTATATTTTAAAATCAGATTGTGATAGCATGTTATTCGCTATCAAAGGGTGGACTGTCGAAGTTGGAATATTGGCTGAGACAAGATCAGTTTAAAATTGGATTGCAGCGACGCCATCTTGCGACTGGCTGCAAGACGCCATCTTGGAAATGAGATCGCAAGACGCCATTTTGCGAATGGCCGCCTAAGCGCCATTTTAGATAAACTCACACTTTAGTACATGTGGCGATATTACTATTAGCATCATGCGATTGCATCTTAAACCATTTCTCATACACACATTAATATGCACAATAGCGCTGTTAACTAGTCGCATATTAGCGAATGCATAAGATTCTGTTTGAAAACGCCAAATATTAGCTTCATGCACACGCATCTGCCCCAAGTTAACTAGCGTCTTTACATCAAACCCCACATACTCACACATTACATATTCACATACAAGGTTCCATAAGCTTTAAGGTATAAGATTCAAGTATGCACATTTATTATAATTGTTAGGAAATAAAGATTATTTTGTAACTAAGGTTTTATACGTGATAAGTAAGCCATGTTTGGTATTATACTGATGCGTACTCTCTCAACTGTATTCCGGTAATATCGATGGAGAGATGGCAACATGCATTCTCAACTTATGGACCGCAGAGACTACAAGCAACAAAATGTACATTATATGAACACCTGTTAGGAATTGCATGAGGCGGGAAACCAGAGACCACCAGTTGTTAGAGGCTGGACTGTGTCTATTTGAACCAACCTGTTAAATGTCTTGTAACATATGCCCTCTCCTTTAGGACCAATGGTATTAGCATCAAACTTCTCTATTGTGTTATTTCTGCGGGGTATAAATATGTGTGCTCTGACCCTGGGTTCCTAGTCTTCGTGCTGAATGCTGATTGACGAGGAGTTTCTTGCTGATGCCTACATCTGGACCAGAGAGCGCTGCGTATGTATAACTGAACTTGGGTCTCTATAATTTCTTTGCGCTAAGATTATATGAGGAACATAGCGTGTAACTGCTATACTTTTTACTTGAATAATACTTTGTGCTTTGGAACCACAGGTTCCAGGTCTGGAGTCTTTATTTACTGTATGACTGCGTACGCAAAATAGCGTCACCCTTAGAGGTTTATAGGAAGGATATTAGAAGGTATAGGCAGGGGTATTCATAAGGTTCAAAGGCAGTATCGTTAGTTTCCAGGAACGCTGCCTGGGAACGCCCTGCTCCGCCTCCCAGTCAGGCTGCGGCTGAGAGACACTGTGAGCGTACTTGCAGATGGAGGGCTGCATATGTGCTGTACACCTCCTGCGCATGCGCAGTCCTCCCACCATCGGAGATGTGCGCTAACCATCGGGTCAGTGTACATCTCTGAATAAGGCCCTATATCCATAGGAGTGAGCTGTGTTGGTGCTGTTGAGCACCCACAGTTTTTGTGCTGCACTGCCACAGATCTTTACTATGCATGGCAGCTTTCAGTCATATGAGGGTGGGAGCAGGGGGATAAGGAAAACACTCTATAATTGTCCACTGTGGCTGCCTGTGCTTATCTCACACAAAGAAGACAAAAACAAAACACTGAAATATTCTCCACTTGCCACAAAGCAGAATTAATGGAAACAGATTTGGGTGTGGTGTTTAAGATACATGTATTACATGTAATACACTGCGGACTGCAAGCATCAGCGTGTCCTTTGCGAGACTGCCCGATGTTTTAAAGTAGCTGTGATTTTAAAGGCAAAATCAACCTGGTTTTGCCTTTTACATGACTACTACTTTAAAACATCGAGCAGTCTCACACGGGATTCGCCGATGCTTGCAGTCCGCAGGCTACATATATCCCAATGTTTCTTGAAGTAACCTACTTAATGGCCCAGTTACTAATACTAACTTTTAGTATTTGTCTTTAGTTGTAAATCATTGTTCATTTGTGAATGAATGTTTGCCATGAAACCATAAAAAGCCTAAAAGTTTAGATTACAATCACTCTTGGGTCTATTTGTTGTCATTTACAATGTTTGCTCTGTTATTGCGTTAAAGTACATCTGCCAACTTATACTAAACAAAGTTCAATAGCCAAATAAACCGTTTTTAGAAAAACAGCTTCATTATTCTAATACCTTATAATGATACATGCAACATCCATGTAGATGTGTAAAGGTGCCCACACACATACCGACTTGCTCCCAATCAGCCGAAGTACACGATTTCCCCTGAACTCTCCCCAGGCAGTCGTGGTCACAATTTGGAGTCAAAAATGTCCAATCTGACTTAAGATCTAACTTGCAGCCAGTGCATTGTATCCCAGATTGGCTAATCTGCCCTACAGCACGGCAGATCTGAAGATGCGAGGTTCGACGAGCGGGGACGCGCATCGGCATCGTTATCAAGAATAGAAACTCACGATTTGGCAATTTTTTACATGATCTGTCGTCACGATTCGTCGAAATCGGCCAAATTGGATGAAAAGTCGGTATGTGTGTGGGCACCTTTATACTGAATTGCAAAATTATTAGTGAATGATTACTGCTAACCTCAAAACTAGATTAAAGTTCACTAGAGCTGTTCATTTTACTCTGAGTGTATGAAAATTAACCCTAATGACAAGTTCTCAGGTTTAAAAAAAAAAAACTGTCTAATTTCCACATATTTGATACTAGGACAAATTATGTTACTTATTGTGGGCAGGACGGCCCCTGATAATTAACATTCTGCCTTGCTGCGAGCACCTGAGCAATTCATCATTTCTCCGGTGCGGAGACAGCTGATCTCCATGAATCCTTTCACTGCTTCTCTCGTAGGAATGAAAATTAGCACTGCTGAGTCTGACTAAGGTTCACGCAGGTGCACAAAGCAGGGTGAGGGAATAACCACCAAGATGGTGACTGTTCCTGCACTCAAGCTCCGAAAATATTGTATTTTTGGAGCTTGATAAATTTAGGCCCCCATACTAGTGTAAGGGCGCAGCTGGCCAGATTGGGGTTGATAGGTAAGCAGGAGATATCAGTGATATCTCCTGCATTACCTTTATGGTGAATGGGTTTGATGCTTAATTTATACAAAATTAGGTGAATATGTTAATTGTCACCTGCTTTTGTATAAATTAAGTGATGATGGGGTCTTGACCCCAATAAAAAAAATAAATAAAAAATAAAACAAATCCAGATTTCTTCAGTGCATAAAAAGTAAATAAAAAAACAGATCGAGATGTCTTCTGTGCATAAAAAGTTGTCCTACATTTGAAGCACAGACTCAATTTCTCTCCAGTTACAGTGGAGTAGCAAGTAATCTAAAATTCCCAGTATTTCCATGCTACCTTTGGGGGACCTATTTATTAGGATTCCTTATTGCTGCATATCATTGTGATTTTTTTATTTTATTTTTTTCTGGGCTATTTGTGATGGGTTAGGTCTAGAATTGGGTGCTGCAAAGGACCTCTGACATCACACCCACGTAACCTGCAATCAAAGTGGGATGGGCAAGGATCAGATCAGGGGGCCAAAACTGTCCACTCGCCGCGCTTCGGTCACAGTGGCTCGCTACGCTAGCCACAAAAATTTATTACCCCTCTATGCCCACGTGGATGATAACACTGGAGCCGTCCGGCCCTTCTGCAGCGGTCACGTGGTTGCGATGTCAGAGAGGTCCCTTCTCCAACTAGGATCTAGCAGCAACCACTTAGGTTGGGGCAGATGTCAGGACTAGAGCTCCGATTACAGCCCATGGCGTTGATGATAGAACAAAAAGGTGATGTGCTATGGGTCTCGACTCTTCCAGATTCAGACCCAGCTGTACAACTGTACATACGTAGCCATCAGGCTAGCTGATGTACAATCCAAAAAAATATTCAGTATGCATTGTGAACACTGCTGGTCCACAAGGTGAGAAATCAGAAGACTCCTCTTCGGCCAGGCTTTCTTCATAGGGGACAGCAGTATTCATATTTAGATGGCGTTAGCTAACGAAGATAAGATCTAAAAATCTAAGCTTTTCATATCTTGTTAGGAAGCCCTATAAGGCTGTCCCGATTGAAAACTATGGGGATGGCTGTTGCCAGCGCTGTTGTCTGGAAAGCAGGAGATATCTCCTATATCTCCTGCTTCATAGTTAAATAAGGTCGACACTTATTTCTGCCTTAAACATGTGGCAACAACTTCCTCCCCAAGAGCCTACTGTATCTTCTGGGCTGTTCTATAAATACACATTGCATGATTTTGTGGGTCAATAAAAATATAAACCATTAGAACTTTGTCCTGGTTATCTATAATCTAAACATACTTAATTAGTGATTTTTTTATTTGCCCGTACATTATGTTTAGAAACCACCTTGAGTCTTATTATAGAAAATTGCTATATGAATACAATTATTATTATGATAAAACACCTGATCATTAGATATTTTAATGTTTAGTCTTTGATACAATATATAGAATATTGAGAACATAACCATTATTTTTGTTGCCAAATAAGTGACTTCAGTGCTGCAGTAGAACTGCTGAGAAATGACACATTGAGATTACAGTAAGGATTTGCAGATTACCTATTCGTTTGTTGTGTGCAGTACTGAAGAGGTTAAACCCAAGCCCATCCCCAGTCTAGAGTATATAGCAGAAAAGCTGATCAACTTCTCCTACAGTGCTATTTGTTCAACCATGAGGGCGGCTATGGATTCTGTGTCTCTGCTACTCCTGAGCTTGCTCTCTCTGTACGGGACCGCGGTACTGGCTGAAGAAAACAGCGTAGATGGATTTCCTTCCTTCTGTGGCAGCTACGAGTGTCCCAAGTATCAAGTGCTGAAAATATACAACGTGAGTGTTTGTTCTTCTTACTGCGGTTATATAGTCAGTGTTACTGTTTTACAGGAGTCAGTGCTGTGGGTAATTGATCATCCCCCAATATTTGTGCTGCCACTAGTTATGTCTATGCAGAGCATTTTGGCATTTTCAGTCATGTAGTGGGGGGAAGGGTGTAATGAGACCACCCCCCAATCATTTTTTAAAAGTTGATTCTTAGGCCTGTTTTCCAACACTTTGACTATACTGTTTCACCTGCAGTGGGTTACGTGGCTTTATCATATAGTTTGTCAGAAATGTTAAAGACAAGTAGATGGACATGATAATATCTAACGAGGAACTGCGCTTTTAAAAATCAAAATGCAAGGGGCGGGATGCATGACATCACATTTTGAATGCCGCCACTCTTCGCAAGCATAACGGTGTTTATTAACGCTGTATGCTTGAAAAAATCACAAAGGACAGCTCTACCAGATATCCTTCAGTGCATGGGTCCAGTGACGCACACACCGCAGGGTGGTGCTGGGAGGGATTGATTGGATCCCTCTAAGGGGGAGTTGCTAATAGAAGCCCATAGGCTTCTATTGGGCAATGACATCTAAAGATGGTGTTGCCCGCTGCATCAAAGCCCCTGAATGTATCGCATACTGGGGCTTGGTGCATATGTAGTAAGCGGCCAGACCTCCAAATACATAATTTTCAGAAGTTTGACCGCAAAATTAGCATAGCTGCATCCCGCCCAAGATCTGCTAGGGCAGATATAATAAACATATCAGGATACGCTAAAAAGGAAAATATGTATTTATTATAGCAAATTATTTTTATTACATAATAGTAGCAGATTATTACAAAAAAAGGAACCATTTCAAAATCGATTTTACAAAGTGAACCTGCAAAATGAAGTTTCAATCAAATCCGGAAAAATATAAAATTTCCTGATCAGAATATAAAGAACCTCTATAATCAAAAAATAAAAAAAAGTAAAAACATTTAGGGAAGAGACAAAATAATGAGGGGTGGAGAGGGAAAAGAGAGAATTGCTGCATAATTAAAATATAGATCAAAAACAAAGCCACGACAAGTTTAATATTAATGTATATCGGCTCTACTAGGTCACATAGGGCCCAGGCAGGGAAATAGGCATAACTTACACAAGTGTAGGTCGGCTAGAGAGAATGGTTTTATAAGATACAGAATCCTTAAAATCCATCCAGCGAGACCAGTATCCCTAAAGGATTCATAGTCGGCATCAGCGGAAGTTATCAAATCGTCCATCTCCATATATAAATCTATTCTCGTGAACCAGTCAGTCACCACGGGAGGAGAGGAGGAGCGCCATCTCACTGGGATAACAGCCTTTGCGCGTTATTCAAATTACATAATAAAGACCTTTTGTACCTCGAGAGGGTCCCGGACGACAGGTGGAATAACCAAAATAGGGCATCTGTGGGAACCGGTTCACCCAGAATTATGGCTGAGAGGCGAATCACTTCCGACCAATAGGGCCGAAGGAGTGGGCATTGCCACCAGATATGACAAGGGTTACCCGGGGCATTCAAGCAGCGCCAACATATATTGGGTACCCCAATCCCCATTTTAGAAAGAGTATCTGGGTATCTGTACCATCTCGAGATGAGCTTGTACTGAGTCTCAACAACGGTGATACTCTTGGAGCAGGCGCGTGCTAGTGCAAATATCTTTCTCCAGAGAATATGTATTTAATAATGCAGAATGAAAGTCATATACAAAAAATTACCACATGGGGCGAATTTATAATGGGTGCAGGGTGTGTGGTGCACCTCACACCCTGTACCCATACTTTTTTTATATTTACCTCTCCGAAGTCCCACATCGACTGGAGTAGCACAACATAAAATGTCTAAAAAAATAGCTACCATGTCCATTTTCCCATCGATTTACGCAATAGGGAAATTGCCAGGAAAATGGCTGCCACGCCATTTTCCTGGTGTCCTGCGCATGCACAGTAGACTCCAGGCACAGACTAATGCCCGGAGTCTACTGCTGCTGTCAGTTCGTTGGCTGCCGCCGGAGAGAGAGGAGGGGGCCCCGGTCAGGGGCCCCCTCCTCTCTTAATACACCCCTGATGACCACTCTAATCAAATGTACAAATGTATTGTACAAAATATATGCATGCAATCTTCAAGAATAGAATTTATCTATATCATATGTAAAACTCCCCTGTGCAGATAAAAAACGAGCGTCAGATATTTTAATTACGTTGGTGGTTTTTGAAACAAATTCAGATAAACTATAATCGAAAAGTGGAGCTTCACAAAATAATGTTGAAATGTTCTGTGCATTAAGTGCCTCTCACAGTATATAGAATGAATTAATCAGTCCCAATAGTAATTTTAGCCAATAGAAATGAACGTGGAAGTTTAGTTACCCGAATGTCCTCTGGCTGAATGACACAGTCCTCGGTTCGGGACATAAATTGTGGTGGCCATCTGACGCCGTGCTGCTCAGCAGATGTAAAAGCCGTTAAGGCTGCGGCATGCACATGCAAAGTGCTCCTGTTCCAAAAACATCAAGCCCTGACCATGCCACTCAAAAGGAGAGGGCTCCAGCGGTGGTGTTGAATACACACAGAGGTAATGGGATGCTCCAGTAGCAATCACAAACAGCGGTACACCCCAGATGCGGCAACGGTGTGCAACAGTCTCCAACAGTAATACTCAGTCCAGAAAGGGGCAACCGAATAACTGCAGCAGTAAGTGATCATAAATTCTGAAAGCAAAAGTGCCAGGGTAAAAGTTTCGCCTCCTTCTCCTGAGTTTTATCAAAAAGAGCCCTGTGTGATTTTCTTAGACGAATATGTTGCCTTGAGAAGATGAAACGTATCTGTTTTCCCTCAAACAACGAACTTTTACATGCAATGCTATCTAATTCAATGAGGTTGTGCAATGCTCATAAAATCTTGTGAGTTTATCCACAATAACAACCTTTGTCACTGAAACATTTATAATCTTGTTCATCAGTTGTTCCGTTTGTACAGATTGTCCAGTGATGAGATCATTAATTCATTTAATTGTCCAGTTCACACACTTGTGGGCAGTTTGATACTCATAGATACAAGACTTGTTTAGCTTGAACGTTTTAGCTGAGCTAATATTTGACATATCATGTACTCATGAAGCACTACTTAACACTTTTTTTCCTATTATTATTATTAGTAGTAGTAGTAGTATCTGAATCAGAGTGCATTTCTATGTATTTAAAATGACCTTACAGTAAAATATTCTGGTTATCCTAAATGTTATGCATGGCGTCCCCAGCTATACAATCCAGGAGGCAGGGCTGTAATAACGCAATTCAGTGCCCCACCCACCTGGCACTCTCACACTAGGGAATTCCTGGAGAAGAACTTGCCAGAGTCAGCAAGTATGTTGGGAGAAACTGTGCGGAGTGATAACATGACGTGACAAGTCGTGTTTTATAGAATATTTTGCCTTATTTGTGACTTTAATTAACCACGAGAGTGAGGGAATATCAGGGACGTAATTAGTACATAATGTACTTTTGTGATTTGAATATTTTCTATATTATTATTTTTTTTTTGTGTGTGGGAGGGGGGGGGAGTTTGAAGGGGGAAGGCCCAGACAGGCCCAGGCCATTTCACTGCAAATTTATTGTTGTTAGACTGTCATACATCAGAGATTGATTGATCTGCAATCGTGCAATTTGCAATCGACTGTGTATAAAAATCGTGCAATTTGCAATCGATTGTGTATAAAAATCTTTCCCTTTTTCAATCGATTGTAGCAAATCTGCAATCAATTAAAAAAGGGAAAGATTTTTATACACAGTCGATTGCAAATTGCACGATTGCTGCAATCAATCTCTGATGTATGGGGGCCTTTAGTCTTACAACAAATGGTACACAAGCACACTATGGACCTCATTCAGAGTCGGTTGATTGATACAAGCGGTCGCTCTGAATGAGGGCGGCCGCTTGTGGTGTGAAGTGCGTCCTCCTGGTCGCTAGCGACCAGGCTTGCGACGAGACCCTAAGGTTGGGTCTCAGCAAGCGCAAGCCCCAGGGAGCTTCCTGCTCTGATCGAGCAGGAAGCTCCCCACTGACAATAATTGCTGATGTCAGTGGGGCCGCCCCCAAACGGCAAGCATTCCGTTGGGAACGCCTCCGTTTGGCCGGCCACCCCCCCTGCCCGCCTCCCAAACGGGGCGAGCTGTCAATCACCATCGACAACTCGCCCCCTTTGGTGCGAGATCCGTAGCGACGGAGCGCCCGTCGCTAGCCGGGTCTCGCACATGTGCACGTTGGAGCTGGCTCCGACGTGCGCATGCCTAGTGGGCAAACATCGACCCGGTTGCGAGCGCTCAGCGCTTGCGACCGGGTCTGAATAAGGCCCTATATGTAATCAGTAGTTTGGAGTTGTGCACCTGTGATTTGTCTGTTTCTGTGCCTGCACTAAGTCTCAACAGGTAGCACCTCCAATTATATATATTCAGGGTGTGCAGTCCAGGAATCTTTCCTATACACTACAAAACACACAGTGATTATTCTACATTTAAGTGTGTCTTTCAATACACTTATATTTTGCCTGTATTTTATGTGCAACAAGATAAAACATGCAAGACAAAATCCGACACAACATTGCAAAGTAGAAAAAAAATGTTGTTTTTGTAGAAATTAATTTTTTTTATAAATGTCCTTCACAATTTTATATCATATATCCATATTTTATGAACTATAGTAAGTTGAGTCAAATGGTATTTTTTCCTAATGCAACAGAGGCTAGAACGGCTCTTGTTAAATAGCGTCATAAGTAAACCCAAATTATATGTTTTCTTAGTACTGCCCTGTGGCTTTAGTTGGAGATATATATTAGGAGTAATGGACAGAACAGAGTTTTGCATTTAAAAAAAATGGCTGCTTTAAATCCTGCAGCAGAAATCGCTCTTCATAACTGTTCCCCACTGTCTAGTAAAATGTACCTACAGTGCACCCGGAAGTATTCACAACGCTTCACTTTTTCCACATTTTGTTATGTTATAGCCTAATTCCAAAATGGAATAAATTCATTTTTGTCCTCAAAATTCTACACACAATACCCCATAATGACAACGTGTAAAAAGTTTTTTTGAGATTTTTGCAAATTTAATAAAAAAAAACACACTAAGAAATCACATGTACATAAGTATTCACGGCCTTTGCCTTGAAGCTCAAACTTGAGCTCAGGCGCATCCTGTTTCCACTGATCATCCTTGAGATGTTCCTACAGCTTAATTGGAGTCTACCTGTGGTAAATTCAGTTGTTTGGACATGATTTTTAAAGGCATACACCTGTCTATATAATGAGCACAGTGGCCTCCATCATCCGTAAATGGCAGAAGTTCGGAACCACCAGGACTCTTCCTAGAGTTGGCCGGCCGTCTAAACTGAGCGATCGCGGGAGAAGGGCCCTAGTCAGTGAGGTGACCAAGAACCCGATGGTCACTCTGTCAGAGCTACAGCATTCCTCTGTGGAGAGACGAGAACCTTCCAGAAGGACAACCATCTCTGCAGCAATCCACCAATCAGGCTTGTATGGTAGAGTGGCCAGACGGAAGCCGCTACTTAGTAAAAAGCACATCTGGAGTTTGACAAAATGCACTTGAAGGATTCTCAGACCATGAGAGACAAAGTACTCTTTGGTGTGAATGCCAGGCGTTATGTTTGGAGGAAACCAGGCACTGCTCATCAACAGGGAAATACCATCCCTACAGTGAAGCATGGTGGTGGCAGCATGATGTCGTGGGGATGTTTTTCAGTGGCAGGAACAAGGCTGTAATATAACAAAATGTGGAAAAAGTGATGCGTTGTGAATACTTTCCGGATGCACTGTAATTCCTGTGTTTCTGATGTACTAACAATAAAGCAGTGTATACACTCCACATCTAGCCCACTACTCACTTTTGCATAGTTTGCTGATGTCAATGGTTTCAAATTTCCACTGTGCACAGTTCATGCAGTTCAGCGAGCCGCATACAGGCAGTAATACTTTTGCATCCTGTATTATATTTCTGGGAAAATTACAGAATTTCTTACCATGGATTAAATTTGCTCTTAGTTAAATAAAAGTTGCTCCTTGCATGTAATAGTAGCACACACATCTAAATCTCACTTAGCATTTCTACAGTATCATAGGTGCCAGTAGCCTACTTACCGGGATGGCTGATAAAAAGAGCAATAATAAATTGTGATGGCTCAGCACCTCCATCTGCTGTGTCTTTAGTGCTACAACAGCAGTATTTTATTTGTCATATAGATGTGGGGGCTGCCATTTCTGCTCAAAACTGAGGCAAACTTAAATATCTATAGCATACTTAGCAACATTTTAAGTCTTGTTCCTGGGAGAAGTGGGAAGTGATGGGGGCGGAGCCAGACTATCGCTTTGTTAGGCCCCATGCCCCGCAAGAAATGGCGGGAATCACGTGCATTTGAATAGGAAGCGAGGCAATGATCACGATTAGCATAGAACTACGACATTAAGCCCCACCCCCTCCTGACGGATCGTGGAACCACAATAATATTCTGCCCACTTCACTAGGAAATAGGCAGGATGCGGGAGCAGTGCCTACTCTTTTGAGGGAGCGGGGGGTTACCCAAAAAAATTGTGAGCCCCCCGCAGGTTCAGGGAGAGTAGGCAAGTATGATCTATAGCAGGCCAGGCCAACCTGTGGCTCTCCAGCTGTTGAGAAACTACAAGTCCCAGTAACAGTTTTGCTGTTAGGGAATGCTAAAACTGTGGCAGGGAATGATGGGACTTGTAGTTTCATAACAGCTGGAGAGCCACAGGTTGGCCAGGCCTGATCTATAGACTCCACTCAGCATGCAAGTTGCTCCTGCACCAAAAACATGAAGCCCCAACTGTGCCACTAAAATGGAGAGGGCTCAATATCAGTATAACAATACCCCCATGTAGTTAAATTATACTCAAACAATGTTAAAGTTAAAAAGAAGTGCTTGACAATGTTTGCTACTCTTAAGTTGTTCTTTTATGCATTTTATACAGTGGCTTATCTATAATGGATGCAGGGTCTCCATGGGTCAATGCTGACCCTATGCCTAATGCCCTGCTGCCATCACATATATACTGTGCTGTGCAGCACCCCCCAATCTATTCCTTCGCCAACTGAGCCATTATTCCTGCTTTGTCTTCTGAAAGATGGCACAGGCACAGGAAATAGCAACGATCTTTGCTACCTTCTATGCATGCACCATCTTTGGCAGATCAGATAGTGTAAGGGAGGGGGGGCTGCACAGCGGGCCAGGCTGGCTGCAAATGGGCCCCCCTCCTGTTAAAATGCTTCTGGCATTATTAATTTAAAGATATGTATTTGCTTAAAAAATTGAGAGGAGTTCTAAGGTATCACCATCCTGAGGAAGCCTGTTAGCAGGCGAAACGCGTTGATGATAGTGGAGGGGGACCCGTGTTACATTTGCAGTACAAAGGACACCCCCAGTTTGCTGGCAAACCATCTTTACTCGCCAACCTCCCTTGGAAGTCACCATGTGGAGGATCATTACCCAGGGCGGTAAGCACAGGTTTATACTCACCTGGGACAAATACTTGATATTGACATTATTTAGGAGGATTAATTTTTATGACCTCCATCATCTGGACTATTCCTGATTGGATTATAGGATCAGCAGAGTAATACGCACAATTGCGTGTCTGCGGTCTTACGCACAGCAATATTGTTTTATGTTTTATGTTATATGTTGTTAGTGAGTATGTCTATCTTTTAATGGCTATAGCTAAGATATATCTGCATATATATATTACATATGCTTATTTATATATAAGTGCCCTTTATTAAATATTTAAGTTTTATCATATACCTTGTGATTAGTATTTTTACTATATACGGGACCTATAAGAGGCACCAGAACATACTGATAGCTGTTGCGTGGGTCGTGTAAAATCGTTTTTTTGTTTTGCCAAGTTCCTGGATTACTGGGGAGACCAGCGCCAGAATATAGGTGAGTATGAATTTTTCTTTGCAGAGCCATTCATTAAGGATATTCTACTGGACAAGGGAACAGACACATCTGGTATAGGTAAGTATGTGTTAATGGGTAGGTTTGTGTAATAAAGTTGTACTGTCACGGTGTGTGTGTTTTGTCTTTTTTTAACTATTTATTTTACAGTGAAGTTACAGGTGCCGCATGTCTGCTGGCACTTGTTGTTCCACAAGTGCAAATTGGCAGGCATGCTGGCACTTGTAGTTCCACTGTAAAACACAATAGTTTTACATTATTTGGCCCCCCCATTACCTCTATACCCACCAAACCAGGGGTATGGGGAAGAGCCCCGGGCTTCAGCGTAAGTCTGTGGTGCTCGGGAGGGGGGGGGACCCTTTGGGGGGTCCCCGACTCCCCCGAGATCACCGGCTTGCACTGACCGATTTGTGGTGCTAATGCTTTGGACGTGGAGCCCCGGTGATTGGGTCTCCGGGCTGTGGCATTACACCCCAGTTGGTTGGGTCTGGTGCTGGTCTTAAATATAGGGGGATCCCCACGTTTTTTTTTACCCCTATATTTAAAACCAGAACTGGTCCCTGCAGCCTTGGGTTGGTTTCTAAAATACGATGGAACCCTACACATTTTGTTCCCCATATTTTTAGAAACCACCACTGGCTGGCAAGCCTGGGGCTGGTTTGGCTTTGGGGAGGGGCCTATGTCATTTTTTTTTGTATTTTTTACTTCTTTTACAGGTACAACACAATGGAAATTTTCTGCAAATATTCCAGGGAACCCTCTAAACATGTCTAGACATGGGGGATCACTATGGGTACCCCCATTTTTAACTCCTAAAGGAAGTCGGGCAGGTGCATTTTTGCAGAATTAAAAAAAAAATGCGTTTTGGGACTTAAAAATATGCTAGTACCCATTTTCATGTACCCCAAATTTGATGAGACCATTTTTTAAAACGAAAAAAATAAGCTAAGTGCTCTTCTGCATCACTTCTTCAAAGTCGGGGAAAAAAACACCTGCTGCGGCTATTTAAAAACCCGACTTTCTTTTGCTGCCAAAAACAGGGGGTACCCATAGTGATCCCCCATGTCTGGACATCTTTAGGGGGGTCCTAGGATTACTTCCCGAAAATTCACGTTTTTTAATGCCGATCCAAGTATCGCCGGGTCCCGTTTTCGCCTACTTTCAAATTGAATATGGGGATACGCGGGCACGCGCGTGATACTTTAATGCCTACAAAACAGGCGAAGGCAGCGTTAGGTCCGGGCTGCGTTAAATTATCGCGGCTCGTCTCAAATTGAATACGGGCCATAGATGGATTATTAAGAAAGGTGGCGCTTTCCCCTTCAGACACATATCATGTCAGGCCATCCACTTCATTATTGGAGAGGAGGCTGAAGTGGAATAACGGACTGAGGGCCCCATTTATTAATGAAGGTAAACATCAGCAGCATTTTTCGTTTAGTATCACTGTGATACAAGAGAAAAAGCCACTGGTATTTACCAGTACTTACCCCTCCGGCGAGGTCCAGCGAAGTCCTCCTCGTCTGCGAGGTCCTCCGCTGCCAGTGACGGGGGTGTCGTGTAATGCGCATGCGTGCAGTGCTTGGAAGGCTTCGCTGAGGCCGGAAAGGCAGCGCCGGGTCCCCATTGTCATCAATTGTCATCATTGGGGACCGCATCGCTCTCGACATCTAAATATGCCCTAACACATACAGATGCGTCCAGTTACATTGTGGCTGATCGCATCACAAACGTGCGTGCACATCGTGCCATGCAATTTCCCGCGACTCCATGCACCACGGTACGCTACGCACTGTGATCGCACCATTCATTCCTATTGTGCGGGCGCGCGTCTCGTGCTATGCAAATCGCGCCATCAGCAACACTATAGCTGGGCATATCTGTATCTCTGATGAGATAAAACAGAAGCAGGATAAATATGTAAAAGGGCCAAAGATGGAGAAGGGGACAAGCACACACCTAGCACCTTATTAATAAAGGAAAACACTTCTAACCAATAATTATATAGGAGAGGGCAAGACCAAAAACCATGAAAAATATGTTCCACCTCACCACAGTTCCGCCAACAAAACTTGGAACAGGAAGGCCAATAGGAGTGTAATCTATCGGTTCTGAGGTATAGTCTATTTAATAATTTGACCTGCATTAACAAATTATTCAAACAGCGAGACCTATGAAAAGACATAGTATAGACCAGCTCCTATTGAGAGTCAGAAATTGGGTAACCCATGTCCACTTAAATAACTGTGGGACAAGTCCCAAACCCAAAATAACGGAGCGTGGTGAGACCATGTAATAGGCAAAATCCAAGGACCCAGAATGTTATAACGTCCATTTATCAGTTAACAGTAGGGTTATGTGGAAATATAAATTATGGACTCGGGAGAAATAGGTATAATCCCGCCCTGTCAGATTCTGAATCCGCCAAACATCATATAAATGGAATTCTGCCAGTAGTGGGCGTAAAGCAAGATGGGGACAACATTGAAAAGGAGCACTGGAGGGATAACGTAATTTATCAAACCTTAGGGCCGGATTCAATTACCGGCGATAATATCGCACCCGCGATATTGTCAAATTTTTTGCAATATTAAAATTTAGGAAAAATTTGCTAAATCCTTATTTTTGTGTAAAAACGTGGGGATTTCTTTCAGAACCCTTTGGACAACCCCCCTAATGAGAGTTTAGCAAAAACATTTTTCTTAAGTTGCGTACTTTGGCCAAAAAACGTCAGGTGAAATTTCTATCTAAATTTTTTTTACCTGTGAAAAATGTGTTTAACGTTTTGGGTCTGGTATTTCGGAGGGCCGTAAGTATGTGTCAAGTGTTTTAAAACATAACACGTGGCTGGCACAGGTGTTTTTTTATCGGTTTTAAAAAAATGCCTGCACCAGCCAACCAGCCTTAACTGAGTTGCTGAACAAAATGGCCACACCATTGCGTTTAAACGGGCCATTGGCAAAGTACCCCACAGAGTATTATCTTTAAGAACAGGGGGCCTGTAGAAGAAAAATGTTTCCTGTAAGGCAACCACATCCGCCCTCTGTTTACAAAACATATTCAAAGTTAACCTGCGCTTATTAGGAGAATTTAAACCTTTAACATTCAAGGAAAATACTCGCACCATTCAGTCTAAACTAAACAATGCTAGAAATTAAACAAACTGTGGTATTATAGAACATGTACATAATAAGAATCACAATGTGTTTGTCTACAGAATAATCCCCAAAAATTTGGGAGAGGAAAAAAAGCAAAAAAAAAAACAAGAGGAAAAAAAAGAGGAAAGCGGCCTTAACACTACCACCCATGTTCTGAAGGGATAGTATAGTATAAAAATACTAGCCATTATACCAGAAGTAGAAAATGAGCATATATTACTAGAAAACATGAAAAATTGTAGAAATAACAACAGTTGGAGAAAAAAGACGATTTGGTTACATGTATAGAACACAGCAACTCATGTGTCTCGGAGGAGGTCAATAAACACGTACAGAGATTGGCCCAGAAGAAAACTGGGAGTCCAGCACCTGACAAACAATATGAAAAATCTATCCAAAATAGCAAAAAATATTAGTGCAGTCAGGTTGAGGACCACTCAGGTCTAGGAGGAAGGTGCTTACGAGCAGAATTAGGTAGCTTGATCCCATCTTCCAGATTGGAAAGAACACAAAATGATCCTTCATGGGTGATAATCAACTTCACTGGAAACCCCCAGCAATATTGAATGTCTTGAGAACGTAGGGCAGCGGTGACGGGGGCCAAGCATCTATGTTTAGAGATAGTCAATGTCGAGAAGTCAGGAAAGAGCTGCAATCCACCTAATATGTCAGATTCCCCAAATGACCTAGCGGCTTGAAGAATTATGTTCTTTAATTGGAAAAAAAAGGACACGGGGAAGAGTATCTCTACACAAGGATCTAGAAATCGATTTAGGTCTACCGTCTAGGAAGACAGTGAATTTGGCCACTGAGAAGATCTTTATCTTCGACATTAGGTAGAAGTTTACGAAAGAGCGACATAGCATAGTCCTCCAATTCCAAATTAGAAACAAAATCTGGTATGCCTCAGATTTTAATATTATTTCTCCTAGAACGATCCTCCATATCAGCCAGTTTATCCTTAAATACTTCCAGTTCGGTCTGTTGTTGGTCATGCGCAGAGATGAGATCTTTATGTGAGGTCACCAATTCTTTCATCTTACGTTCCAACTGTTCAGTGCAGGCTCCAATGGCTGAAAGCTCAGATTTTACTTCCGCTGTGAGGACCTGGGTAAAATCGGTTTTAAAGGCCACCAATACTTGGCATAAGGTCTTGACAGTTAATGGAGAGTTGGAGTCCGAATCCACTCCAGAAACCAGTAACAGACTAGAAGCACCGTCAGAGCAAGGGGTAGAAACTGGATTTGGTAATGAGACACTTTTTAGTGAATTGGAAGATCGAACTGCTTTTTGGCCAGAAAAGGCCACAGGAGGAGGGAGGGACATTTTAACTCTCTTTATAGGCATAATGAGGGATGCACAGAGGACACTCCAATATAAACACAAAATCGATAGCTCACCTCTCAGACTTTCAACGGAGATAACATGCTGTGTAAGCTAGGAGAACATGAATAGGCTAGACAACACGCATTAAAACTACCTCCGCACCGGGTCTCGGAAGTGCCTCTCTGGAGCACTGCAACTCAGCCCAAGGCTCCCAGTGTCAGCCTGCGGTCCAGAGCCCTTCCGGCAGACACATCAAGTGGCGCAAGCACCGTCAGGGAGACCCAGAAAGAAGAAGTCCTGGGAGCTCAGAGAAGACGCGACCGTTCACTATGGCGGTTAGGCCCGTCCCCCCTAATGTTGTTGTTTTAATAGTGTATATTATATATACTTGGATATGTAATAAATGAAATTATTGTAGGCCAATTTGAGGCAGTGATTTCCTCCATCATTATAGTGGTTTCAAATTATCTTACGGCTTATTTTGAATTTACTGTTTGTTCCTTTGTTTACTTAAATGACTGGAATGTTAATCCTGTTCACCAACACTTCTGGTCAGCAAGTCAGGTTTTAAAAACTTGATCCAAGTAAGAATGTTATTTATGGGGAAGAATTAAGAAGCATTAGCATATATTGCAAGTGGTGGCATTTAAAATTATTTTGGTAAAACACATTAACCAGTTCCCACCCAATGATCAATTTTCTTGAAACCCAATTGATATAATCTACAAAATGACAAACCTGTATTTGCATACACTACTCCTAGCATTCCTGTTTTTAATAAACTGTTTAGCAGTGCTCATCACAGTGACCATGAATAATAATAATAATAATGATAGTCATTTACTTATTATATTTGAGCATCCGATGCAGAGTGTAAATGCAATCAGAGTGCAATAATTAATAAGTAAATACAAATGAACAATAAATACACCTGATTTGTATTTTAATCAGGTAAAAATATAAGGGGGGGGGGGGTGAAAAAGGTGAATGGAGTTGGGACAGGGGGGTTTCCTCTCAGTCATTTAGAATGCAATAGAAAATGATAAACTCAGGTTTTATAGAAAGATGCAGATAAGTTCCTGAAAGCACACATTATTTACCCCATCTAGTCATGTACCAGACTTCTGATTCTGTTTTTTTTCCCAACAGTTGACTATTAAACAGATGGCTGCACTTAAGAGGTGTCAAATTAATTTGTTTAGGTGTCTTTGGAAGATCAGAAAAAGGCAGGGGAATAGCGTGTGTTTTGGTTGGAACAGAATAACTATAACTTAATATAAAACATCACTCCAGAATTTCCGTATGACCAGAGAAAACCATCGCACATGGAGAAACGCGTCAAGTACATGTATACTGCTGTGATTTCCACAGTGTTTACCTGGCACTTAGGCCCACATTTACTAATGAGTTTATCACCAAAATGAGTGATAAATGTCACTGTGTATGATAAATGGTGCTCCAGCCAATCAGCTCCCAACTGTCATTTTTCTAACAGTTGACAGTTGGGAGCTGATTGGCTGGAGCACCATTTATCATACACAGTGACATTTATCACTCGTTTTGGTGATAAAACTTGTTAGTAAATGAGGCCCTTAGTGTGGAGCTTGATGATTACCCTTACTTGCGGATAGACTGATATTCTTGGAGCCATGAGAGCTATTAATTCTTAGTCATTGATCTATATAGGTGATCTGGAGGAAAGCACATACCTGAGTGAGTGTGCTGTGCAGCTAGATCCTGGGATGGAGGGTGAGAAACACTGTCTTTGTTAAGCCTCAATATATTTAAGAGCAGTGTTTGAATGTAGGAGCCACAAAACCATTTAATAGTTAATAACAGTACATTTAATGTACAATAAATAGCACAGTAGCCAATTGTGTCTTTGCAGCTGACTGTGAGTTGGGCCCATTGCTGATGCCAGATGCAGTTGGGCATTGCACAGGTGTCCATAGTCCGTACGCACAGAGTCACAGTTGCAATATATATATCTTGAAAATGTATTAGGTGTTCCTAGGGGGTGATAGGGAGGTGACTAAGCAGACACACGGAGGAGGCCTGTCGTATGGGCGTGTTCTGGCAGCGTTGCGGCATAGGCTGTGTACTGTACACAGACACAAAATTTAGCAAACAACTCTTGCTGGGACACATGCTGCGATAAGAGCCCGTCCCAGTAAATAGTGGAAAGCAAAGTGATAGCTACATGTATCACTATCATTTAGCTCCTGTGTTTGGACTCAATGAGCCTAATGCACATACGCAGCCAATATGAGAGAGATCTGGAGCACTTGGCAGATAGGGTCAGACTGTAGTCCCATTGAGAATAATGGGAACTGTGGACTAAATCACTAATTAGCCTTTTGCAGTAGATAAATAAGTCACATGGAGACTAAATTTTCAGCATTACTTTAAGTTATGCTGGGTACACACGTAAATAGTTTCTGTCCAACCATCCAACTAGTTGACTGGTTGGAATGAAAATCTGGTAACGTATGGGAGTAACTGATGATCAGCAATTTGCTCCTAAATGCCAGAAAACAGATGAAAATGGTCGTCAGACAAGTTTGTTAAATGTTTGATCTAAACAATTTGTTCAAACAACAGTTTTTGTCCATTTTCCGGAGTTTGGGAGCAAATTGCTGATCATTAGTTACTCCCATACATTAAAAGATTTTCATTTCAACCAATCTACTAGTTGGATGGCTGGACAGAAAATCTTTACGTGTGTATGCAGCATAAGAAAACAAAAGGGCTTGATGCATATGACCCCTAAATGTTTTCTTTTTTTTTAGATGATTGAGGATTACTGTGGTCATTTGTATATCCCATTAGTACAGACACCAACACTTCTATATTTTCCCCTATACACATGAAGTAGAGACTCTCATGGACTTGGTTCTCTTTACCTCTCAACCCTCCAAATCTTATACATCTTTATGGATCACATGTATCGTAGCAGTTGAGGAGGCCAAACAAAAAAATGCTCCATCCAAAATAGAATGAAAAAGACCCATATTAGTATATATTTTTTTAAAGGGTAGGGAAACTGTGTAGACCAGAGTTTGGCTTCAAACAGCAAATAGAAAATAATATAAGTGTGCTCACATTCATACATACATACATACATACATACATACATACATACATACATACTTGCCTTGCCTACTTTTGAAAATGCATTTCAGGGAGATTGTGAAAGCAATGAGTGCGGAGTTAAAGTGAACGTGTATTGCTACATCTGTCATAAAATTGATTTACATCCATATGTAAATGTACCCCAAAGCAGTTAGTAAGATCTATTTGTTGAGGAAAACACACTGATACTTTTCAGGAAATGCCTGTAGCCATAGGGATCATTGGCCCTGATTCAGAGCCGGAAGCGCTCGCTCTGAATCAGGGCCCACCTCAATTAATATGGAGCGTCCTCCTGGACGCTCGTATAGCTGTGGGTCACCACCCACAGCATATACGAGCGTGCAGGATGATGGCCGCGATGGTCTTGACCATCACGACTATCGAAACTGCGAGCAAAAGCCTGCGGTTGGGTTTTTCAACCGCAAGGCCAGGAGTGATTTTGGCTCTATCAGAGCCAAAATCACTCCCACTGACATCACTAGTGATGTCAGTGGGGCCGGCTTCAGACGGTAGGCGTTCCCTTGGGAACGCCTATGTCTGGCAGGCACGCCCCCGGCACGCCCACCAAAGGGGGCGTGCTGTCAGTCACCATCGACAGCACGCAACCTTTGATGAGACACTCCGAGCGAAGGAAAGTCCTTCGCTCATCGGGTCTTGCGCATGCGCACGACGGAGCTCCCTCCGTCGTGCGCATGCGCAGTGGGGACCATCGACCCACTTGCGTGCGGACAGCCGCTCGCGAGTGGGTCTGAATGAGGGCCATTGTGCCTTATAACCAATTCAAGGAAATTATACTAATGATCCCATTTAAATGTATATTTCTCTGTCTTTTCTTTTTTATATCAGCTTCATAATGGGGGTAAGGTGCAATAAGGGAGATTACTATACTATTCAGGGAGTCAGGGAGATTACTACTATGTCAGGGAGTCTCCTTGACAATCAGGGAGAATTGGCAAGTATGCTTCCATATATATGTCCACACAATTCAGGTCACACAGGACCTATCAAAGCTGTTATACAGTACTTAATTAATTATCTTGCCACAGATAAAAACTCCAGCCGCATTCATTAGTGAAACAAAGAAATACAATGTATTTATATTAGTAGGTGTGAGCATAAAGCAATGGTTGTGGGCAATGCAGGGGATATTAGGGAGCATATGTAGTATCTAAAAATATTTGCCATATCCAATATTTTGGGACACATATCGCCTTCCAAGATGTTAATTTGCGTGGTTCACAACCTTGGATACCTCTCTCCAATAGGTGGAAACAGCCCACTGCGCACAGATGGTAAGTATAAGTACTCACTTTCAAGCTAAAAACCTGTACTTTGGGTCAGGGCCATAGCTAGGGTAGTGCGGCCGGTGCCATCGCACAGGGCACCACAGGTCAGGGGGCGCTGTTTGGGCCTGTCAAATTTCTGTTTTTTATCATTCTCACTTGTAGCTTCCTCTAATTTCATCCCCAGCATCTCCTGGCCTCTCCTATCTCTTCCCTGGTCTTTCCCCATGAGGGCATTCCCCTCTTTTTGGTGCATTATGTCCCTTTGCAAAATGAGGGGGGCGCCAATGCTCTTTCTGGCACAGGGCACCAAAAATTCTAGCTACGGCTCTGCTTGGGGTCTATGGCCCTCATTCAGACCCACTCGCGAGCGGCTGTCCGCTCGCAAGTGGGTCGATGGTCTGCACTGTGCATGCGCACGACGGAGGGAGCTCCGTCGTGCGCATACGCAAGACGCGACGAGCGAAGGACTTTCCTTCGCTCGTAGTGTCTCATCAAAGGGGGCGCCTACCGTCCGAAGCCGGCCCCACTGACATCACTAGTGATGTCAGTGGGAGTGATTTTGGCTCTTATAGAGCCAAAATCACTCCTGGCCTTGCGGTTGAAAAACTCAACCGCAGGCTTCTGCTCGCAGTTTCGATGGTGACCATCGCGACCATCATCCTGCAGGCTCGTATATGCTGTGGGTGGTGACCCACAGCTATACGAGCGTCCAGGAGGACGCTCCATATTAATGGAGGTGGGCCCTGATTCAGAGCGAGCGCTCTGGTCAGAGCGTCCGGCTCTGAATCAGGGCCTATGTACTAAGCCTTGGAGAGAGATAAAATGGGTGGAGATAAATTACCAACCAATCAGCTGCTAACAGTCACTTTGCAGTCTGTGTTTTAAAATTGACCATTAGGAGCTGTTTGGTGGGTACTTTATCTCCATCCACTTTACTTATCTCCAAAGCTTAGTACATGGACCTCGTCGTCCCTTAAGCCCTGGTTACTGGGGCTAGGACCACATTGGAGTGCGGCAAAGCAGAGTCTCCCACTGCTTGGCAACCACAGGCCTGAATGGACTGGAGCCAATAGATTGTGCACAATGCCGCTATGCTTGCTCTGCTCCGCTCACTAGTTTCCTGCTGCCGGCCTGCATTCCAGATATACGTGTCACACCACAGAAAGTCACCTTATACGTTTCTCCACCCTATGACATGGCGTTGTTTTTAGAAAATGAAGTTGCCAGAACTCCTTGTCTTGCTCTGTTATAATGGCATGCAGAAAAAAAGAAAAGAAAATCCAGGTGCACACTCTAAGCACTAGAATACTGATAATCAAACCATTTATAATAAACTAACAGCATTGGGGTTGTTAGGGACCCACCTAATGAGGTTAACATTGACGTGGTAGGTGGGCATACATTTTTGGTCAAACATGCACTAAAAACCCTATTTAAATTCCATGTTAATTGTCAGAGTTCATTGTAAATGTTTTGATTATTAATATTCCTATTGCTTAAAGTGTGCACCCGCACTTTCTCTCAGCAAGGTAGCAGCTATTATGTTTAAAATTAGGGTGTGTGGTCCAAACCCCCCCCCCCCCTCTTTTTCCCTCTATTATACTGGCATTAAGAATTTTAACAGATTCTTGGTCACATTAGGGACATTGCTATTAAAGGTTGTACTAGTCTGTGGAGCTTGTTATAAAATAACTATAACTCTTCTGTGGATTTTTGTCGATTTGTATTCCTGATAGACGCACTAGTATTGCTTGCTCCACCTGATCAGAGGGCCTGAATCAGAGGCGCTCGCAAAAAGCGAGTGCTCGCTCTGAATCAGGGCAGGCGCATGTTTTTTTAGTTGCGGCCTCTCGGCCGCTCGCATAGCTGTGGGTTACCACCCACAGCTATTGCGAGCAGCCATGATGATGGTCGCGATGGTCAAGACCATCACGACCATCGTGCTTGCGACGAGACCCTTGTGGTAGGGTTTTGTGGCCGCAATCCCCAGAGAGCTTCTGGCTCAAGAGCCGGAAGCTCTCTCACTGACATCACTGGTGATGTCAGTGGGGCCGCCCACAAATGGCAGGCGTTTGCTTGGGAACACCTCCATTCGTGAAGCCACCCCCCAGCCACGCCTACAAAACGGGGCAAGCTGTCGATCAACATTGACAGCCACCCCTTTTGTAGTGAGTCCCGGAGCGAGCACTTTTTGCGCTCGCTCCGGGGCTCGCGCATGCGCTTGCGAGCGGGTCTGAATCAGGCCCAGAGTGTGCAGGACAGCATAGAGTCAGCGTTATCACTCTATTCATAAACGTTGTGGTTCAGTCACATTATAAAGTAAAGCACTGAGATGGCCCCTCAGGGAGGTTAAGATTTTGGATTCTCTCTGTGGATGTTGAATGGTGTTGAGTCCAAGCTCCCTGGTACTGAAATTCCAATTTTTGGACAAAATCACTTTCCTCTGTTTCCTTCTGCTATTGCCAGGCTGATTCATTTACATCTAACAATAGTCTTGTGGGCATCCCATAGACCAGGCAGAGTAATATCTGCAGTACGGTGTAGTACGTCCGCTACCTCAGAGCAAACTCCTGGACTCGGCAAAAGAGTGTCATCAATCTTTAGATGCAACAATCCTGCTTGATGCATCTTTAGACGCAACATTCGGACGCACCATCAAAACTTGCACCAGCCCCATACTAGGTGCAGACTCTCCGTCAGAGTATGGCTTCCGATGTGAGCGATGAAGTGTCTGAGTTGGCAAGCACTACAGTGTCATGCCCGTGACACTCCATAACACGCCCATAAGACAGTGTTTCTGAATAGCCACCTCCCAGACACTGCCCAGGAATGCCTAATACATTTCCAAAACATATCTGAGACCGTGCGTTACAATCGGTTCCTGGACTCTGCACCAGGGCCGGATTATAGGGAGGGCGATAGGGGCTATCGTCCTGGGGCCCCCACACGTAGGGGGCCCCCACAGCGCTAGAGGCAGGGGGGCTGATTAACAAGCCGATCAGCCTGAACTGAAGGAGGCTAAGCCGCCGGGGTGGATGGCTGAGCTTCTGCTCCTCCTCTCTTCAGCTATCTCCCTGCCTGAGAGATAGTGACGCTGGGAACAGGCAGGGACAGTCTGCAAAACATTTGCCAGTTTACAAGTGTTTTCAGACACTGTTGATTACACTTGTATAGTGGCAAGTAGTTTGTACACTGTCCCTGCTTGTTCCCAGCGTGACCCTCTGACCTCCCAGCCAGAGAGGATGTAAAGAAGAGACTGGGAGACAGCATGAGTGCAGCAGCAGCAGCAGCAGCCAGCACAGTAACTATGTTCTACTATGAATGTGTGTGTGTGTATGTGTATGTGTATATATATATATATATATATATATATGAATGTGTGTGTATATATATATATATGTGTATATATATATATATATATATATATATGGGGCCCCCACATGTTTGTTGCCCAGGGGCCCCCACAGACCTTAATCCGGCCCTGCTCTGCACGCACACACTGTGGGACGCATGCACTGTGCGACTTTTTAGCTACTTTTGGCGCTTGTGCCTTTGAAAAACTCTGACCATTTGTGCGAATATCACCATTGCGTGCAAGTCAGAATCAGGCTCATGTAAAGGCGGTAGTGCGTGATTTATACCAACGCTGGTCAAGGCTTTACTTCAGCCCCACCAGGTGAAAATACTGACCTTACTGGCTACGTTTGGGCATTTCACCACTAGGCTTCCGATGAAGGAGAGATACACCAGACAGAGGTGCAGGGTTTTATCTTGGGCTCTAAAAGGCGCACCAGATTGGTACATCTCAGCATTGACAAAATTTGTATTGCTGTGATAAATTCATATTGCCTCTAAATCTCTCTCAAGCCACTTTGCACAGATAAAAAGCATTTTAAACTTTAACAGTATAGTCTGATGATAAACAGCTACAAAAATCAGGGCTCACTGGGGGGGTCGATATTACAGAGCCCAGGTAAAATCCGGCACTACACACACATCTGCAGGCAAAGCAGAGTATTCGACTCGGGGCTGTCTCAACTAAATCAGTCCGTGGTTCCCAAACTTTCTTGTGCCCCTAGTTTCTTATCAATTATTTCATGGCAACCTTAGGCAAGAAAAAATCTTTAACATACTCTCTTGATTGACATCTACTGCAATAACACCAAAGTAGAAATCATTATCGCCATATTCCGATATTTCAGTTTCTTCACAACTCATTACTGGTCTAGGTTTGCCATCCCTTTCAACACTTATTAATATATAAAAATATTTCCATTGTGCCACATCACACAGTTTAGGAACTACTGTCCTTGTGATTTCCAAACCACTAGGGCAGCATACTATACAATATTACTATTGTATGTGTAGCAGAACTGCTATATATACTGTAGCTGCTATTTCACTCATAGAACATGGGGTTTTAATAGTATGTTTGTAAATGGTAATTGGTAATGCAATATATTACTGGCTCCAAATACTCATTACACACAGGACCTCATTCAGAGTCGGTCGTTGCGGCCGCACGGTCGTAAGGTAAAAGGGGCCGGATATGCAAATGATGCACTCGCAAGTTGTGTCGTTAAGATGGGATCGTTAGCTGGACGAGCAAGGGGAGGATGCGGCTGTAAGACTAAAAAAACACCCCCTTCTCGTTCGCATTACACGTCATCTCCGGGCATATAAGGATTAATCGAGACCATCGGAAACCATCAGAGCTGGTCGTAGAGCTTAAGGTTGACCATACCCTCTCTTAAGCACTACGATCACGTCAGTGTCAAAACCTCCCATGTCACGTGTGCTATGACACTACTTAGTTAATTATGCACTCCCAGAAAACGCCGTTTGCATAGTCAGGCACGCCTGCGTTCGGATCTCCACTCCCCCGTTCACAAGCACCTTCCCCTGTTACCACCCACAAACGCCTCATTCTGTCACTCAAACTAACGACCTGGCCAAGTTCAAGGAGAGAGATATTTCCGATCGTAACAGCTAGTTTGCGCACGCGCATTGTGAATTTTACGCATGCGCAGTTTAGCAAACATCGAGCAACTCTGCGTACGACTCTGAATGAGGTCCACAGTGACATAATAATGACAGTATCACATATGATACTCTGTATAATATGCAGAGCAATAGTACTAGTGAACTCCACTCACAATTCACTAAATTTTGCTAGACCTTGCAGGCAGTAATTATTATTATCATTTATTTATATGTCGCCACAAATGTTCCGCAGCCCCTTACAAAGTACATAAACAAATTGTAGACAAGCAACTTACAGAACAATACACTACAGGACCAGGACATGGATAATATATATTGCTACATTAGCGACCATAAAAACCCAGATAAGCAACAGAGCATAAGCAACCAAGTGTTAGGTGCCCTAGTGGTGAGTAAGAAGTAGATGAAACTAAAGTAGGGAGAAGCACAAGAGGGTAGAGGGCCCTGCGATGACAACACACTTCAGTTGTTTTGATCACTGTTGGAGTCCAGTTTGGGAACCACTTGACTAAGCAATAAAAAAGGTTATCCCTCTTAGCTGTGCAGTCTGAAAATGAAAAAGTTTAAACATGGCTCATGGTTTTCAAGCATTTTGATCTGACTCTATGACTGTATGGTTCATACTGTATGATTGCACCAAGATCCATTATCTCATCTCCAGTAGTATTATCAATGTGCTTTTCACATGTCCAATGCCAAGAGAACATACTGGGCCTGATTCGGTGGTGGACACTGCTGCGGCCGCTATTGTGCATGTTGCCGGAGTAGCGGATGCGATAATATGAAAATGTAAGGACCAGCCTTCCCCTGGTGCAATAACCTGCGTCTGAATGAGACGGCCGTTATCAGCATTGCGTACTTCCCTGAATCAGGCCCAATATGCTTATTTTGTTGCAATGAATAGGAGATCATTTAGCGATGGGATCTTATACTAACATTTTCCCACTTTAACAATTACTTAAATATTAAAATTAGGGATGTGCGCCGACCCCCGTGTTTTGGTTTTGGATATGTATCTCCTTCGTGTTTTGGATCTGGATTTGGTTTTGCCAAAACCGCCCTTGCGCGTTTTGGTTTTGGATCTGTGTTTTTTCTAGACAATCATAAAAACAGCTAAAATCACATAATTTGGGCCTGCTTTTGTTCCTACGGTATTATTAACTACAATAACATAATTTACAGTCAATTTTGACTACCTCACAATATTGATTACATCCAGTTTAGGCCAAAAGGTTGCATCGAGCTAGCAGGCTGACTAAGCTAAGCGACAGCAGTGGGCGGTACTAACATGTGGCCGTTCAGCTTCCAACATGGAAAGGGAGTGGCACTGCAGTGGTAGACAGGATGGCAGTTTAATAAACTATGCGACCCCATAAAATCCAAGAATGTTTTCATTAACCACTTAACTGACTGTTTTTTCTTTTTCTAAAAACCGCTCCAAAATAATTTTTGAGTGAATTAGGTGGGGAACATCCATTTTAACTTTTCCAAAGTTATTTCATAAAAAAAATAAAATGTTTTTTTTTTTTTTAAGATTTGTAAAAAAAAACACTTAAAAAACCCCCAAAAAACATTGGAACATCAAAACCACCATCGGAACATCAGAAATATTGCGACCATCGCGACGTTCAATTTGAGACTGGTTTCAGGCACCAGGTACACTAGGGGGCTAGGGGGAAGGTTAATTTACTTTTTCCAAGCGGCTGCTAATCTTTGCAGGGTGGGGGGTCCTGCTTTGCTGACCGATCAGCAGTGATCAGTAGCACAGCAGACACAGTAGTGTCTCATGGCACCCACCATCTACATTATCCAGTTATTCCACTTAGAGTCACCTATATACAAAGCAGGCAGGCATTTATTGAGCTGAACCGTTATTTATAACAGTCTATCAATTCACCAGGGTTCTGGGGCAACCAGTTGGGGTTGGGAGCAATGAAAAAAAATGGGTAAATTTGAAAATCTACCATGTTTTCCGCCCCCAATCAATTTGGTGGTTTAGATTGTTTTTTAAAAATGAAAGGGACATACAGGGGATGCTGTCTGTGGCCATAAAAAATTCTGGACACTTTTAGCATTCAGCAACCGCATGTAGAAGATTTCTGTGGCTGTAGCAGTTCAACTTCCAAAATGGCACATCAGGAAACAAATGTTTTTTATTAATCAAGACTGAGGGCCTGATTCAGAGCCGTTCGTAAGCGTCCGCTCGTTCGCTCCGAGCGATGTTCGCACATCTGCGCATGTGTATGGCTTGTCATACGCATGTGCGAACCAGTCATTGTGGTCGGAAATCGTGTGCTCGCAAAATAGCGAATGCCTGCTAATATGAGTGACAGGAAGAGGCGTTTGTGGGTGGTAACAGGGGAAGGTGCTTGAAAACGGGGAGTGGAGATCCGAACGCAGTCGTGCCAAACGGTCAAAATGGGCGTTTTAAGGGTGTGCATAATTAACAAAGCAGCGTCATCGACCACGTCACTTGGTTGTCTTTTAGTCTGAACTGTTCGCATGATTGCGGTAGGAAAATGCTACCACAAGAATAGCGAGCAGTTCATACGCCGTTCGATGTACTCAATTAATCTAATAAATAGCGGAGATGACGTATGATGCGATCGGCCAGGGGGCGTTTTTTTTCAAAATAGCGAGCGCATGTTTCGTTCGCTCGTTCAGACATAGAGGCGTCAAAAGACCACAAAGAGCGAGCGCTTAATTTAAATATCCGGCCCCTTTTTCAGAACGACCGTCCGCAAATAGCGTCCGGCTCTGAATCAGGCCCTGAGGCCGGAGGAGTTGGAGTATGTATGTAGTTTTAGGCAGGAAAAGGTAGGGTTGAATCAGAGTAAATTTAATTTAAGTTTTGTATTCTGAAGTTAATTTATGAGGGAGTGAGGAGGAGAGTCATTTACATACAAATTTGACTCATTCACATCAGTCCTTGCCCCAGTTGAGCTCTTTGGTGGTTCCGCATTTAAAACCCCCCAAAAATTAAAGGGGCATTCGGGAAATGCTTTATGAGGCAATAAGAATTTCTGGACATTTTCGGCATTCAGCAACTGCATGTAGAAGACTTCAGCGGCTGTGGCAGTTCAATTACCAACATGGCACATCTAGGAAAGAGAATGGAACTGCAGTGGCAGATAGGATGGCAATTTAATAAACTATAACAATAATGTTTCTCATCTACACAAAAAGACAGTCCGCAATGACCCAAACAGCGCATAATGCAAAGAAAAGAGGTGCAAGATGAAATTGTCCTTGAGCCCTCTCACCCACCCTTATGTTCTATATATTAAACAGGACATGCACAGTTTAACAAACCAATCACTTCAGCGACAGGGACTGCCAATTGTGGCTGAAGTGATTGGATTGTTTGGGGCCCCACAAAACAAGCTACCAATGGGCAGCTGACATTGCTGGCAATGATCTCTCCATGCACAAACTAGCTTTACAGAGGCAAGATGTTGTCGCCATCATCATCCGATTCCTCACTCTCATCAGTGTGTTGTCATCTTCACACAATATTAATTTGCTCCACTGGAATCCACCATTATAGCCGCAGGTGCATCTGTAATTTTTGGACGTAATTGACGGTAAAGGTCTTCCTCATGGAATTTGTAGTTAATTTTGATGAACATCATTTTTTCCACATTTTCCTACGCCAATCACTGACAAGGTTCCCAGCTGTGCTGAAAACTCTTTCTGAGTACACATTGGAGAGTGGGCAGCTCAAGTAAAGCAAAGCCAGTTTGTGCAAGGGCCTCCAATTTGCCTTTTTTTCCTGCCAGTAGTCAAACGGACTGTCTGACATACCTATTTGGATGCCATCATTAAAATAGTGCTCAACCATTCTTTGAATGGTGACCATATCAGATGGAGATAGGGTAGAGGTCTAATTATTTGTAAGCAATTTGTTTAGACCCGGCCAGATGTCAACACTTCGGGTGCAGCAGCTGTCATTATGTAATTGCCTTTTTATGTAAGTGTGTATATTACATTTATTCAGCATGAGCTGTCATGCGATCTACTAGACCCCACACCTGGACAGACCCTTGGATATTTGCCATTGCCATATGATAGACCTGGGTTGTGTTGACTAATCTGCATCACCAGTGGGTCTTTTTTTTGGGAAAGTTCATTATTTGCTTGATAGATGGAGAAACTGAAGGAGGAGCCATCGCTGAATCATGTTCCACTTGAGCTGACAATTTGCTTAACCACAGCTCTTTCCATCTTTTCAGATTTGTGTCTATTGGGAAGAAATGCACAACGTATGACTTAAACCTGGGATCGAGCACGGTCGTGAAAATTTATTGTTCCGATTGGAAGATCCTGACAACCCTTGGATCTTGGCAAAGCTAATAAAGGACTTGATCTACAAGTCCAGCATACTTAGCAGAATCGCTTCATTTCAGCTCCTCCTTCAGTTTCTCAAGCTGCTTTTCCAACACTCTAATTAGGGGAATTACCCGACTCAAGCTGGCAGTGTCTGAACTTACTTCACAGATGACTACTGTGAAGGGTTTCAGCACTTTGCACAACACAGAAAGTATTTTCCACTGAGCTTGAGCACGGTACATTCCCCCTCCTCTTCCTATGTCATATTTCGTTGTGTAGCTTTGGATGGCTTTTTGCTGTTCCTCCATCCCCTGAAGCATATAAAGGGTGGAGTTCCACCTTGTAACTACCTCTTACTTCAGCTGGTGACAGGGCAAATTCAGCATTTTTTGCAGGTGCTGCAATCTTCTACATCAGCGGTCGCCAACATTTCTCTCGTGAGCCACCAGTAGCTTGCGGCCATAAAGACGGTGACTTGAGTCCCGCTATTACTATACCCTCAGTCTAGTGAGGACTGGACTGAGGCTAGCAACAGCCCTGGATGGAGGAGCAGCCAGAATAGAAGAAGGTAAGGTAAGTATCTTATTATTCTTGCATTATAGCTGTCCCTGCTCCATGGGGGAAGGGGGGGCATTGTGATGGGGGTTGGGCACTTTGAAAGGGTGTGTGGGGCCTGTTCATCCACTGTCCCATCTGCACAAACCATCCAGTAGCTCCCTCTTCCCCGCTGACCGCTCTCCACATTTTATTTTTGAAAACTAAAATATTTATCACTGTATTAATACATGCATTGTTGTTTTTCTATGAAAAATTTGGTTATTAGCCAGATTTTAGTTTTCAAAAATAAAATGTGGCTCTTCAAACGTCTCATTTTTCTGAAGTAGCTCCCACCCCAATTAAGGTTGCTGCTGAATGGCGAAAATGTCCAGAAATTTTTCGGGCCACAGAGAGTGGCCCTGTCATTTTAAAAAAAATTTTTGCACCACCAACTTGATTGTGTGAACAAAACATGGAATATGTTGGAATTGTCCCTGCTGTAATGCTCTCACAATATTGCTGGCGTTGTCAGAAATCACAAATCCCGAGGAGAGTCCAAGCGGGGTAAGCTATTTTGCAATTACTTCCCTGAGTTTTTCTAAAAGCTTGTCAGCAGTATGCCTCTTAGTGAAATCGGTGATACACTGAGTAGCCTGCCTCTGAATGAGCTGCTGTTTCTTAGATGCTGCTGATGCTGTTGGTGCCCCTGAAGGCAATACACCCACCCAGTGGGCTGTTACAGTCATGTAATCTTGCGTTTGCCGTGTTTCCACTTGTCCACATAAGTGGACAATGGGTACAACGGCATTTTTGGGGACTCTAATTCAGTTTTTTTGAATGTCCCTATACAAGTTGGGAATTGCTTTTCTAGTGAAGTGGAATCTAGATGGGATTTTGTAGCGGGGACACAGGACCTCAATTAATGGTCTAAAACCCACTGCACTAATGGCAGTTATTGGATGCACATCATCTACCAACATAGATGTTATGGCATCAGTGATCCGGTGTGCAACTGGGTGACTGCTGTCATACTTGCTCTCCCTTGCAAAGGATTGTTTAACAGTCAATTTTTTTTTTTTTTTAACTACTACAGGCTCAAGGATTCTTCTAAGGAATCCTGGATAGGGGAGGCCTTATCAAATTGGATGCAGGACTACTTCCAATCATGACTGAGGATATTATTGATGAAGGTGTTGATGGTGAAGATGGCAGGTGCTTGGATCTAGCAGAGAGAAGGGAGCTAGCTGACGCTGGACTGCTTGTTGTTACTTTTTTAGCCAAAGTTTCTTAATTTTGCAAACACTTTTGATTGATGTACTGTAGATGACGTAACAGGGAGGAGGTTCCAAGATGGTTAAGGTCCCTACCTCTACTTACTCTGGCTTTACAATGGGTACAGATGGCTTGACAATTGTTGGCCGGATTTGGGTAGAAAATATTCCACACATAAGAGGAGGATTTATTTTGTCCTATGCCCAGGCATGACAATGGGCTTTTCCTTATCATTTGCAACAACTGTTTCTTCCACTGGTGCCTGATTTACACAAACAATATCCTCATCATCAACATCCTCATCATCAACATCCTTATTAGCGTCAGCTACACAAATATCCTCCTCATCCTGGTGCACTTCCATAGAAGCATCCTCAATTTCTATGTCAGCATGGTCACTTGTACTGCTCATTCCCAAATTTGCAGAGGACTCACAAGTGATGGAAGGAGGCTCCTCTTTGAGTACACTATTGGAAAGGTCAGGCTTACACATGGCACCCGCCGACAACACTTAAACTCTCCTCAGGAATTTGTAACAGTTGGTATCTGAGCCATAACGATTAAAATTTTATTGAAACGTCTACAAGGAGAAGGGCTTATATCATCATAAGAGGCAGAACCACCAGTCATAAATAAAGGCCAAGGCTTTAGCCTTTCCTTGCCACTTTGTGTGGTGAAAGGCATATTGCCAATTTTATGTCTTTCTGCAGCTAGCTTTCCCTTTAATGTTTTTCTCTTTACCACTGTAAAAGATTGCTTCTTTGATTTTAGATGCCCTGACTTAAGCCCTGTATGCCCTTGGGCATCGGCTTTAGTAGATGACGTAGACGGACTAGTATCGTCATGACTGGTGGCACTGGCAGCAGCTCCAGCACTAGTATGTGGTTCCTGCTCTCCTCTCAACTGATTGTTCTCCATATCAACAAACACAAAGTGGGGTACAGCACACACATCAATTTGTACCAATTTTATATATTACACTGCAGTATCAATGACCTACAGCATCACAATATTTTTATGAATATTACACTGCGGTATTACTGACCACAGTGACACAATACGTGTATGAATATTACACTGTGCTTCCACTTACAGTGTCACAATACTTGGAAATTGGGGTATTACTTACAGTGTGACAATACGTGTATAAATATTACACTGCGGTTCCACTTACAGTGTCACAATACTTGGATTAAATTGGGGTACCACTTACAGTGTCACAATATGTGTATGAATATTACACTGCACTATCACTTACAATGTCACAATATGTGTATGAATATTACCCTGGGGGTTCCACCTACAGTGTCACTATATGTGTATGAATATAACACTGCGCTTTCAGTTACAGTGTCACAGTACTTGGATGAAATTGGGGTACCAATTACAGTGTCACAATAAGTGTATGATTATTACACTGTGGTTCCACTTACGGTGTCACAATATGTGTATGAATATTACACAGCGCTACCACTTACAGTGTCACAATACGTGTATGAATATTGCACTGGGGTTCCAAATACAGTGGCACAATACATGTATGAATATTACACTGTGCTTCCACTTACAGTGTCACAATACTTGGATGCAATTGGGGTACCACTTACATTGTCACAATAGGTGTATGAATATCACACTATGCTACCACTTACAGTGTCAAAATACTTGGATGAAATTGGGGTATCAGTTACAGTGTCACAATATGTGTATGAATATTATACTGCGGTTCCATTTACAGTGCCACAATACTTGGATGAAATTGGGGTATCACTTACAGCATCACAATACGTGTATGAATATTACACTGCGCTACCACTTACATTGTCTCAATACTTGGATGAAATTGGGGTACTACTTACAGTGTCACAATATGTGTATGAATATTGCACTGCATTACCACTTACAGTGTCACAATACTTGAATGAAATTGGAGTAACACTTACAGTGTCACAATACGTGTATGAATATTACACTGCGGTTCTACTTACAGTGTGACAATACTTGGATGAAATTGGGGTACCACTTACACAGTGGTGTAACCAGGGTCTGCGGAGCCCAGGGCAAGTTTCAGATTGGTGCCCCCCCACACTACAAATATATCTTGCGTGCTGAAGGCGTGCGCCAAGAATATGGGTGTGGTCACCTACCAGAAGGGGCATGCCAACATGACACGACACCCATATTTTGGCACATTCCTTTACATTCCATATGCACCTTACCTCTGCTGTGGTTTCTCACAATGTGGAACCTCTGAAGAAATGTATCCTCCCTGGGACGATGGCGTCTTTAGTCGGTATTCACTATTCATGTAGGTCACATCGTCCGGAAGATGCCTGTTCATGTGGGAATAATAACAAATCATCATACAACAGTGGTTCAACCAGACTCGTGCCTCCTGTGTAACTTTCTTTCCCCTGCGTCTCTCAGCCACACCATCATCCCACTGCATCATCCGTCAGCCACACCATAGCCTCCCCCCTGTGGCGCCTCACTACACACCATCACCGCCACCCTGTGTCAACTCTCAGCACACCATCATCTCCCCCCTGCCTCATCTCTCAACATACCGTCACCTCCCCCCCTGCGTCGTCTCTCAGTCAGGCGATCAGCTCCCCCCCTGCGTCGTCTCTCAGTCAGGCAATCAGCTCCCCCCTGCGTCGTCTCTCAGTCAGGCAATCAGCTCCCCCCTGCGTCGTCTCTCAGTCAGGCAATCAGCTCCCCCCTGCGTCGTCTCTCAGTCAGGCAATCAGCTCCCCCCTGCGTCGTCTCTCAGTCAGGCAATCAGCTACCCCCTGCGTCGTCTCTCAGTCAGGCAACACAGCTCCCCCCTGCGTCTTCTCTCAGTCACACCATCATCTTCCCCCCGCGTTCTCTCTCAGCACAGACACACTGACACAGATACACACACACACACTGACACATATATATACACACACACTGACACATGTATACACACACTTATATATATATATATATATATATGCACACACACACACACACACACTGACATATATTCACAATGACACATATACACACACACACTGACATACACACACTGACATATACACATACATACACACTGACATATACACATACAGTACATACTGACACAAACACACACTCAGGGCAGTAGGGAGGGTGATGCGGGCGGTGCCTCCGCACAGGGCGGAATCATCTAGCGAACTGCCCAACTCCGGAGAGGTCTGCAGAAAGTGACCTGCAGAGCTGCGCGGCGCACACCAGCGATGCCGGCGAAGATCCCCGCCCTCCACCCACCTCCGAGAGGAAAAGGTAAGCGCTCAGGGGGAGGAGGGGGGTGGGGGTGAGCGAGAGGGGCGGAAGTGCAGCACAGGGTGCACTGCCGTCCTGCTACGGCGCTGCACACACTGACATATATACACACTGACATATATTTACACTGACACATATACACACACACTGACACATACACACTGACATATACACATACACACACTGACATATATTCACACTGATACATATACACACTGACATACACACTGACATATACACATACAGTACATACTGATACATATATACACACACACTGACATATACACAAACATACACACTGACATATATATATATATACACACACACTGACATATACACAAACATACACACTGACATATACACATACATACACACTGACATATACACATACAGTACATATTGACACATATACACACACTGACATATACAGACACAGACACACACAGACACACACTAACACAGATACGCACACACACACACACACGCTGACACAGATACGCACACACACACGCTGACACAGATACGCACACACACACGCTGACACAAACGCATACAGACACACACACACACTGACACAGATACACACTAACACAGATACACACACGCTGACACAGATACACACACTGACACAGATACACACACACGGTGACACAATTACACCCACGCTGACACAGATACACACACACTGACACAGATACACACATGCTGACACATATACACATGCTGACACCGATACACACGCTGACACATATATACACACATGCTGACACTATACATACATGCTGGCAGTAACAGATACACTCATGCTGACACAGATACACACATGCTGACACAGGTATATATATGCTGACACATATATACACACATGCTGACACATATACATACATGCTGACACAGATACACACATGCTGACACAGATACATACATGTTGACACAGATACACACACTGACACATATTTACACACGCTGATGCATATATACACACATGCTTACACAGATACATACATGCTGACAGTAACACAGATGCACACATGCTGACACAGATACACACATGCTGACACAGATATATATATGCTGACACATATATACACACATGCTGACACATATACATACATGCTGACACAGATACACACATGCTGACACAGATACATACATGCTGACACCGATACACACGCTGACACAGATATACACACGCTGATGCATATACACACATGATTACACAGATACATACATGCTGACAGTAACACAGATACACACATGCTGACACAGATACACACATGCTGACAGAGATACATATATGCTGACACAGATATACACACATGCTGACACATATACATACATGCTGACACAGATACATACATGCTGACACATGCACACACATGCTGACACAGATACACACATGCTGACACATATATACACACGCTGATGCATATACACACATGCTGACACAGATACATACATGCTGACAGTAACACAGATACACACATGCTGACACAGATACATACATGCTGACACAGATACGTATATGCTGACAGTAACACAGATACACACATACTGACACAGATACATACATGCTGACACAGATACACACATGCACATGCTGAAACAGATACACACGCTGACACATATATACACCCGCTGATGCTTACAAGTGGTGAAGCTGCAGAGCGCTGGGGAAGGAGAACTTTCACTATTCGTGTCACCCGGCGCCGGCAGCAGCTCTCAGCCTCTCAGGGTCAGCATGCTGCAGAATACCAGGAGGACTGCCTTGGAGGGGCTGCGCGTCTCTGCTGCAGCCCCCCCTACAGTCAGCACCAGCAGCTTGCTGCTGTAGTCACTCACTACACTGTACTGTGTACAGTAGTACGGTAGATTTCGTCTGGGGAAGCGGGTGGGGGGGAACGGAGAGTGGGCGGTGCGGGTAACAATGCCCTGGCTGGCGCCCCCCTCTGCTGGGCCTGCCACGTCGCCCAGGGCACAAGCCCCGCTCGACCCCCCCCTAGTTACGCCTCTGCACTTACAATGTCACATTACATGTAGGAATATTATACTGCGGTCTGACCGACAGCGTCACAGTAAAAAAATTATAATAATAATATATATAGCACACTGGGGTTCAGCACAAAAAAAAATATATATTATTTTTTTAAATGATATAATTAGTTTTTTTTTTTTTTTTTTACGCTGGGCACCCCTAGACGAACAGAGCACCCCTGAAGGACACAGCAGCTCCTTGATGGACAAACAGAGCACCCCTAGACCGACAGAGCAGAGCACCCTTGCAAGACACAGCAGCTCTTTGATGGACGGACAGACCACCCCTAGAGAACGACAGAGCAGAGCACCCCTGCCAGACACAGCAGCCCCTTGATGGATGGACAGAGCATAGCACGTCAGTTCACTAGCACTCTCCACAGCTGGAGTGAAATGGCGCAGATGACCCAGGCCCTTTATAGATTCCAAAACCCGTGAGAATCTGACAACGGGAGGATGACGTTTTGCCTCGTTTTGGGATCCGAGTCAGGCCGGGGAAAACCCGAGCCGGACTCAGATCCCGGCTCGGATCGGGAAGTTCTCTGAGAACCAGACCCGCTCATCTCTAAAATCTCCAATTAAACTTGGCCTGGTAATAAAGGAGTTAAACCCAATACACAATATTTCTTTAAAACAAACACCTACTTCTGCCCAACTAGTAAAATGACTTGGTACTCCCACCAACATCAATCCTCTTAGACTGTTCTCCAGTTACCATTTTCTGTGCCAAAAGAGGCAATAACCTATATACAGTAAGGCTTGGCCACAACGGATTGGGGTGTTTGTTGTTGTGACTGTGTGAGGTGTGCCTTTTAAGCTTTGTGAAATGGGATTCTAATTTTATGGACTAGCATAAACATCACTTGGCATCCTGTATATTGCAATGTAGCTTCATTACAATTTACCCTGCTACAGTACGTGCTACAGTACATCATGGTTGTAGAAGTGAATCAAAAGAAACTGTATTCAAAGTTTCAAACCATACTTGTCATGTCAACTCTCTCTCATTGGGCTCTATTTACTACAATCCGCATATTGGGGGAGATGTACGAAGCCCAGAAGCGGTATCGGCGCTCAGAGCTCTGCTCTCCCTGTTAGAGCAGGGCAGGAGTCCAGTAACCGGGGGAGACCCTGGATAACGCCACCTCCAGGTGGTGTTATTATCACAGGGCTTCCCCCGGTATTTTTTTCACATTTATTTTTAGTAACTCTGGTCGGATCACATTTCCCATTACAGTTATGGGAAATGCGATCTGCTTTACTAAAAATAAGTGATACTTAGGGGTTAGAGTAGAATTTTACGAATTCTGCTCCAATTGCCCTGTAATAGGCTCTATTTATTAACATTATTTTTACTAAAATAAAGTGAAAAAGGGTGTTTTCACACCCTTTTCACATTATTTTAGTTTCACCTGTAGTAATTACAGGGCAATTGGAGTAGAATTAGTAAAATTCTACTCCAACCCCCAGTATCACTTATTTTTAGTAAAGCAGATCACATTTCCCATAATTGTAATGAGAAATGTGATCCGACCAGAGTTACTAAAAATAAATTGTAAAAAAATACCGGGGGAAGCCCTGTGATAATAACGCCACCTGGAGGTTTTTACTAAAATAATGTGAAAAAGGGTGTTTTCACACCCTTTTCACATTATTTTAGTATCACCTATAGGGCTCTATTTACTACAATCCGCATATTGAATGCGGATTGTAGTGTGATATTACCGAGTGAATTCGCATTGCGAATTCAGGCAACATCACAGGGATTTACTATAAATCTCTTGCAGGGACAGAGCTTGCGCTAAAGACTCCCTGAAATAGCAGCAATCTCCCTGACTCCCTGAATAGTCTAGCAATCCCCCTGATTGAACATTACCCCATTATGTAGCTGTTATATTAGAGATATATACATTCAAATGGGATCATTAGCATAATTTCCCTGCATTGGTTATAAGGCACAATGATCCCTATGGCTACATGCATTTTCTGAAAAGTATCTGTGTGTTTTCATCAACGAGTAGATCTTACTAACTGCTTTGGAGCCTCATCTACATTCTGATGTAAATCAATTTTATGACACGCCTCCCAGATGTAGCAGTACACGCCCACTTTACCGCCGCGCTCAAAGGTGTTGTTTTCACAATTTCCCTAAAATGTTTTTTCAGAAGTATGATTCAAACCCATATATAATGTTTACATACATGTCTTTACTTTCAGACTTTTGAGCTTAGAAGATACGATATGACTCGCTGGGTGACAACACAACTAAACACAGATGTGTTTGGCTTTGGAATAATGAAGAGCTTCAAGCGCCTGTTTAACTATATTAATGGGGAGAATAAGCAAGGTACAGTATGTAGCATATATATATAGATTTTTTTATTGTATTGTATTTTGCCACTTTCAACAGCTAATACTGCCCTCAGACTGTTAATACTTATGCACTCAAGAAGGGCCTGAAATATATGTCATTGTTCCATCATTAGGAGGCTACTTTACTGCTGCAAACAGCAGCGTACAGCTCTCATGTGTAAAGGCACACATCCACTAGCAGACCAAAAAACGACTGCATGATTAAGACATTGTAATCGTGCAGTCGTTTCACAGTTTGTACTGTGCCTACACTGAACAAGCAGTCGTTCAATGTAGGCACATCAATCATCCCCTAACATGCTCAACCTGACGTTATCGTCAGGTTGTTCAGCATGTTCAGCCAATGATTGATATCGGAAACGACCAGCGGGAGCGCGCACGATTCATGAGCGATTGAACGATAACTATATCGTTATCGTTCATAGAAATCGGCTAGTGGATGTGCACCTTAAGAGAAATTATATAAACATACTGTAGTTTTATGGCAAGTGTTTTTATTTTTTCAGTTTTTTTTTATATATATACCCTATGAAGTGCCAGTTCCCCCAGTAGTGTCCCCTGTGCCAGTGCCCCCAGTAGTGCCCCCCCTATGCAGTGCCAGTGCCCCCTTACATATACGCAAACATAAAATAAAAAACACATCACTTACCTGAATCTCCGCTCCTGCCGGTAGCGGGTGGCAGTGGTCGCGGCAGGAGCGGGGATTCAGGTAAGTGTTGTGTTTTTTATTTTATGTTTCTGTATATGTAAGGGGGCACTGGCACTGCATAGGGGGGGCACTACTGGGGGCACTGGCACTGGAAGGGGGGACACTACTGGGGGCACTGGCACTTCAGAGGGGGCCACTACTGGGGGCACTGGCACTTCAGAGGGGGCCACTACTGGGGGCACTGGCACTTCAGAGGGGGGCCACTACTGGGGGCACTGGCACTGGAACAGGGGACACTACTAGGGGCACTGGCACTACTGGGGGCAATATATAAGGGGGACTGCATAGGGGGAACCACTACTGGGGGCACAATATAATGGGCATTGTATAGGGGGACCACTACTGGGGGCACTATATAAGGGGCTTTGCATGGGGGGGACTACTACTGTGGGCACTATATAAGGGCCAATACTGGGGGCACTGTATAGGGGGGGCACTGCATAGGGGGGACTACAACTGGGGGCACTATATAAGGGGCACTGCATTGGGGGACCACTACTGGGGGCACTGCATAAGGGGAACTACTACAGGGAACACTGCATAGGGGGCACTGCTACTGGGGACATTGCATAAGGGGCACTACTACAGTGGGCATTGAAAGAGGGGCATTACTACTGGGGGCATTAAGGTGCAGAGAAAGAATACTGTAAATGTTCCTAGGGTGACAAGAAATTGTGGTATATAGGGGCCCCAACAAGTTGTAAGAACTTAAAAAATCTCTATTAGAAAGAAGAAATTTGGACTTCAGATCCTGAAAAGAATACAATTGACCCCCTGGATCAAACACATCCCGAATGGCAGTGATACCCTTCACCCTCAGACCAGGTACTCAGTGTACTCCAGCGTATTCCAGACCAGGAACAAACATAGGATTACCCCAAAACTTATTATACTGAGACACAGTATGGCGCCTGTGAAGCTTTCAGTTTATTTGTAGCCAAATTAAATAGCTAATAGAATATTATTTTGCACTAAGGGTGGGAGATGTGCTCTGGGAGTAGTAGGAGAGCAGCTAAAGAATAAGGGGAAACTATTTCTTCCTCCAGGGATTTATGGGAATATGTCTCACAACCCGTCAACCAATCAAGTACATATCGAAAAAATACTGCGTTGGTGATTGCAGAGACATGCGGAAGAGCCAGTCCACCATCAGATTCCCTAAATACATCTTAACTCTAGATTTGCGTGGTTTCTCACCCTCCATAAAAACTTAAAAAATAGGCAAGCAATTTGAGTAATATCGAAACGTGATAATCATATTGGTAGCATTTCAATAGAATAGGCCAGTTTAGGAAATATAACCGATTTCAGCAATGCAACTCTACCCAGGAGAGATAACAGAAATTGACAAACTTCAAGTAGAATAGTTATGTCAGCTATCACATGTGTAATTAACAGTATATAACTTAGAGATATCAGCCGGAATATGGATTCCAAAATATTTAATACTATACTTAGCCAATCGAAAATGATCTAAGCATGTACTAGAGAGATGGAGACGTGGACCCTGGGTTATGCACATAAAGGATTTCTGACTTATGTAGGTTAATCTTATACCCCGCAAATGAGCTGAATTGTGACAGCAATGCCTATATAATAGGAATAAAGTTTGGGAGATCTGACACAAACAAGAGCATATCGTCCGCAAATAGACACAGCTTTAACATTACCGTCCCAATAGAAATCCCTCTAAATCCCCGATTCTGGCGAAGAGCTGTCGCAAGAGGCTCCAGGGCCAATGCAAACAACAGGGGTGAGAGAGGACATGCCTGTTGCGTGCCTTTCTGAACCTCAAAAGAGATAGACAGGTAACCAGTAGTGGAAACCTGGGTAAGTGGGTCACAATACAAAGCTTGTAGTATAGACACAAAATCATCAGGGAATCCTAACCTCCTCAGCGTTTTGAACAGATGGTCCCAAGTGACCAAGTCAAAAGCCTTTTTGGCATCCATGGAAAAAATGGCATGGGAACAAGAGCTTGTACGGCTGCTAGCACCTTACGAATATTAACTGCCAAGTGCCGACCCATGTTAAATCCAGTCTGGTCATTGGAAACAATAGTGGGCAAAATAAGTTTCAAAAGTTCCGACAAGATTTTAGTTAACATTTTGCAGTCGACATCTAGCAGTGATATTGAGCGGTTTGACCCCGGGTCCTCTGGGTCACGATTAGGCTTGGGTAAAACTTAAACTACAGAATTGAAATATAAAGGTTATCTATGTTCTTTAAAAATTAAATTAAAGACTGCACACAGTGTGTCGCTTACTCTATTGGCTAATATTTAGTAGAATTCCCCTGAAAGACCATCTGGCACCGGGGCCTTATGAGGCTTCAATCCCATAATAGTCTTAAGTATTTCTTCCTTAATAATAGAAGCGAGCAAGGACTCAGCCTGTTCTTCAGAAATACGAGGAGTGGAAATATTTGCCCAAAAAGCAGCTTTTGGGAGGCAATCTATAGGGTTTTGTGAGTAAAGAGAAGCGGATAAATCTCTAAAAATTTCAATTATATCTTTCCCCTTATAACCTTGAGTACCATCCGGCTTTTTCAAGGCAGTGACAACAGTGGAAGAACGTGAGTTCCTCACTAAATTAGATAGAAGTCGGCCCGATTTGTTCCCATGTTAATAAAATTGGAAATGAGTAGAAAAGGTATGATGAATAGACTGTTGTGCCAACAGCCCCTCATACTGAGTCCTTGTCTACACACAAGCAGCCCTATTATCAGGCGACGGGTAGGATTTAAATTTAGCATAGGTTGTAGTTAGTCTCTCCTGGGATTGCAGATGTAAAGCTGAAATATCTCTTTTATACTTGGAAACATAAGAAATAATTTCTCCTCGCAAAACGGACTTTGCCATCTGCCAAAACAATAAAGGGTAGGAAACATGGTCCTGATTGTCATGAACATACTCCTGCTATTTCGCCTCTATCATATTCAGAAATTTAATGGAGGAAGAAAGGTAGGATGGGAAGCGCCACTGGCGGCAAGACTCCACATCTACTGACGTTGCTATGGTGCACCATACAAGGGCATGATCAGATAGACATATAAAAGCAATCCCTGTATCCAATACTTTAGAAAATAAAAATGTGGCCGGACAAGGTACCATGAGCTGCTGACAGGCACCTGAAATCCCTATCAGTAAGATGATGCACACTCCAACTAACCACTAAGCCTCACTAAGAAACAAAGAAAGTGAACCCAATTTCGGTGGAGTGGGGGTCTGTTTAGGGTTATGAGATCTGTCCATGGCGGGTAGTGCCGTTAAATTAAAATCCCCACCCACCAACAACTGAGAACCAATTAATGGGTACAGCTTTGCCAATAATCCCTGGAAGAAGCCTTTAGAATAAACCTTGGGAGCATAGATATTGCAAAGCACCAACGTCTAAGACAAAACAGATACAGTACTAATGACATACCATGCTTCACGGTCAACTACAGTAGATTGAATCTGGGGATGCAAGTCCATCCTGATCTGTATCGCCACGCCCCTGGCCTTGGAGTTGTAAGAGGCATGCGCCTCCAATGATAAACCAAGTGAAGACAATTTAACAACTTCACTATCTGTCAGATGTGTCTCTTGCAGTAATGCTATATCTATTTGCATCTTTTTAAGATATAAAAGTATTTTTTTCCTTTTCATAGGAGAATTAATCCCCCCCACATTCCAGGAACACAACTTAAGTTCCGACATATATCAAATTAACAAGAGTAGAAACCTGAGAGATTATATAAGTTACACATCTAGTAACGAGCAAAAGTAGTCCATGCACTGCACTAGGGCCCTCAACACAAACCAAAAGAAAATAGTATGTAGACCATTAATGAATCGGAACAGCAAAATCAGAGTGAGGAGAGTACATTTGAGAGGAAGACATAAGATACAATGAATAATACAATCGAAACCCATTTGATAAACTCATGCAATATTAAAAACATAATGCTAATAGGCAGAAATATATACGTAGGTATATACCCACATGCAGACATATGTTTCTATGAAGGCATTCCTACGTAGAATAACTAAGGACATTTAACTGTAAACTATGTAAATATTATAAAAATGAATGGCAAACTGAAGATACACAGACCATTCGAAATACTGGGCAATGAAAGAAAGTCATAGACATTACAAAACAATATACTTAAGTATTCTGATCCATAACGGAGGACGGTGCAGCGTCATCCTCTTCCTGAAGATAAGCCTGCGCATCAGCTACAGTGGTGAAGTCTCTAAGACCTTGCGATGTAAATATCCGCGCCGAGCAGGATAAAGAAGGGCAAAATGTTTACCGGCTTGTATAAATTGAGAGCAGACCGGAGTAATTTCTCTGTGGGCTGTAGAGACCTTTGCAGAGTAGTCCTGGAAACTAGAAATACTTTTGCAATCCCCGGAGAGAGGGCCTTTCTTCTTGGCAGTAGACCAAATGAGTGGCTGATAGTGCCGCGCTAAGCCGCCCGGCACTTTGTCGGCTTTCTCCTCGCATCCCCAGGGGGATGCGAGAACCGAGAAGTAATCCTTTAGCCGCCCAAACAGCGTGGTGTATTGAATAGCTGCACTGAATGGAATTCGGCCCAAAGTGACAAAAGGCCAGAAGCACAAATTAGAATCTCCAAAGCAGTTTGGTCTTGCAATATAAACTATGGCCACTAGATGACTTGTAATTCACATTATACAAAAAAAAGCATAACTTTATAATGGTGTAACAAAGTCCAGAAAAATTAGGGCATAGATTAAATAAAAGAGAAAATTGAATCCACATGGCTCAATATGAGAACTGCAGTCATACAGGAGAGGAGTCCGAATATAGTGACCTGACCAGCAGTGTCACCAATATAGCTAGCTGACAGGTGGTGATCACTGTAAAATCAAATCTCTACAGAGGTGTCAGCACAAACCACGGGTCTGGGGGGAGGCAAGATGGAGAAGCCTGTGTAGCAAGCTGAATAGCCGGCCAGGATAGCAGCCACCATCCCAGGAGACAAAAGAGGTGTAGCAGCATCCAAAATTACTCAGTGCCTGATGAGATGGACCATATGATTCCGGGTGAGACAACCCCAGATAGCAAGAGTACCTCATGCCAGCCACTAGCAGCGCGAGACAGCGGGTCGCCACCAGGAGTCGATGCAGCGCCGCTAACTAAAGAGTGGGACCCAGAAGGAGAGGTCGCAGGCTGGCAGATACAGCAGCACAGGGCCGCTCCAGGGGCGAGAAGAAATCCAGATCGTGGCTGCAGCGCAGCGTGATGATGACCGCTGGCTTCCCGACAGTGAAATCCCGGCATGGGACTAATAATACCGTAGGTGTCTAAATACCGACGCCTATCATTAGCCCCATGCCGAAATCCCAACGCCCAGCATACCGGTCGTAGGTGAGCCGGGCGTCGGGAGTGGATAGCCGCGCGGGGTGGGGGGGTAGGGTTAGGTTTAGGGTCTCCCGATGGGACTTAGAGTTAGGCACCCCCTCTGGGAGGATTAGGCTAGGAGAAGGGGGGGTTAGGGTCGGGCACTCCCGGGGGGAGGTTAGGGTTAGGCACCCCCTGAGGGAGGGTTAGGTTTAGGGTGCAGGGAGGGGGTTAGGTTTAGGCACCCCTATGGTGAGGTTAGGGTTAGGCACTGGGGGGGAGGTTAGGGTTAGGCACCCCTAAGGAAGGGTTAGGGGGTGAGAGGGTTAGGGATAGCCTTTATTCTTACCCTGTCGGGATCTCCATATGCCAGCCTTCCGGCGTCGGTATTTCATCCGCCGGGCTGACGTCCGGCGGTAGAACATACCGATTCCTTACCTACCAGGTTTGCTGTGTGGTGAATGTGGCACTGTGAATCGTGTCATTGTGGGTGCCATCTCCAGAAGCGTAAATTTTGTGAATTGTGGTCGAACATCTTGGGGGGCTGTGATGATGTGAATCACTGGAGAAGTGGGCGGGATCTTTGAGGGAGCCTGGGAGAAGTCCCCCAAATTCAGGGACTCTTCCAGAAATACCGGGAGAGTAGGTAAGTAAGATTTTACTTATGCAGTATAAGAGGACTAAATACATTCAAAAGAAAATATGTACAGGGAACACTTTCCTCACCCAGAATGTCATTTACTTGTGTACATTCACATTACAATGTCATTTTGGCCAAACACACACACAAGCTTAATAAATCTTATGTTTATACTGTAAATGATCTATTATGTAGCAACTATAGATATAATTCTGGCACAGACAGACGCCGACTTAACACTAGCTGACATCAGCCTTGCAAATCTCTACTAATGCAGCTTAACACCCACTTTAATGCTGCTATGAGCCTTATTGTGGCTGCAAAGTAATTGGATAACTATTAACTATGGGTCTGATTCAGACCCGGACGCTATTTGCGGCTGCTCGCTCTAAAAAAGGGGCCGGATATTTAAATTGAGCGCTCGCTCTTTTGCGTTGTGAGGACCCCTCTATGTCTGTACGAGTGTCCGCTAAATGCGCTCGCTATTTTTTCAAGACACCTCTTTCCCATTCGCAAATCACGTCATCTCCTGTTTTTATTAGATTAATCGGGAACATCGAACGGCATCTGAACTGCTCGCAGCGCTTGAGATAGGAATTACTTCCCGTAATCACTGCGAGCAGTTCAGGCTAAAAGACAACCAAGTGACGTGATCGATGACGCTCCTTTGCTAATTATGCACTCCCATTAAATGCCCTTTTGACCGTTGGGCACGCCTGCGTTCGCACAACCACTCCCCCGTTTTCAAGCACCTTCCCCTGTTACCACCCACAAACGGCACATTCTGTCACTCAAAATAGCAGCCCCTCTGTGTTTTACGAGCGCACGATTTCCGACCGCAATGACTGGTTTGCGCATTGCGAACCATACGCAGAGCGAGCGTGCGGACGCTTACGAGCGGGTCTCAATCAGGCCCTATGTCCAGTGTTTAGTGCTATGAACGTTTATTTTATTATAATTAAGTTTCTTTTTCTAAGAAGAATTATTGGTTAAAAAAACATAAATTTTAAAATTAAAAATTATATCCTGCTTTCAACCAAACCAAAATGCTTTAATTATCCTGCCATATGTCTTTGGATTATTTTTCTCACTATGATATTTGTTTGTGTACTTGTGTATCAGCTAGGGGGGCAGTTGGTATTTATGCAGAGCACACCAGTAAATCCCTTTAAAACAAAAATAGCAAATGAGAGATCGTAATAGGATTTACCAGACAAATTTTATTAAAAATTATTATTATAATCACAATTAAAATTAAAATATATGTGCATATGTGCACCACAGGCAATGGTATCACAAATTCGTCATGTAATTAATTATCTCTAGAGTCAGTGTGGTTGCACATATATAAAGCATTAAAATATCTTCTGTTGTTATGATCGATCCTTCTTGTTTAATATGTAAAATAAAATATAACCCTGCAGTGGTGAGGATCCAATGTTTCCTCACCATCGATAGATTTCTCCCCCTAGAACTGGATTTACTGGACTTTTCCAGATGTTTTCCAATTCATTTATTTTTTTACACTGTGTGGCTGCTGATGCTGATATTTAAATAGACAGTTTACACACACTGCTGCATTTGTGCATGCTGCTGGGGGCGGAGGCTGACAGAATAACTGCACATAGAACAGCCCCGCTCTCAGTGAGCCACTGGCCTAGGCTGGCTGCATGTGTGCTGCTGGGGGTGGGGGCTGACAGAATAACTGCACATAGAACAGCCCCGCTCTCAGTGAGCCACTGGCCTAGGCTGGCTGCATGTGTGCTGCTGGGGGTGGGGGCTGACAGAATAACTGCACATAGAACAGCCCCGCTCTCAGTGAGTCACTGGCCTAGGCTGGCTGCATGTGTGCTGCTGGGGGAGGGGGCTGACAGAATAACTGCACATAGAACAGCCCCGCTCTCAGTGAGTCACTGGCCTAGGCTGGCTGCACGTGTGCTGCTGGGGGCGGGGGCTGACAGAGCAACTGCACATAGAACAGCCCTGCTCTCAGTGAGCCACTGGCCTGAGCTGGCTGCATGTGTGCTGCTGGTGGAAGGGACTGATATTGAAAGCTTATAAATACAATTTATATCTATAAATCTATCATTAGCCTTAGCACATACATATAAGTAGATTTTCATATAAAAAAAAAACCAAACAAACATAACATTAGGGCTAGTATCTAACTAGTCTTTGAACTAACCTGGCTAATTCAAAGCAAGAAACTGGTAACATGCATTTATACATACATACATAAAAATAAACAAAACAACTCCACATAATTAGAACACTGATAAAAAGTAATATTTCACGGATTGCCATGGCTGCCATCAGGGGGTTACTGTGGCATGTGACCCAAGCTGACTAGAGGCTCATCAATGGTTATCTGTTGATTGTTTATGGCTGTACCGTTGAAGGCGGAAATACAGATAGTATTCTGCAATCGATGTTTGCCTTGGGCTCCATATTCACGCTCTAATAGCAGTGCAGCGCTACTACCCTGTCAGCCAGTAGTCCTGCACCGCGGTGCCAACGTTGGCTCTGAGTCCAGCACTTACTTAGTTCAATTCAACACACTGTGTCAGCGAGCGAGAAACAGTTGAACGAGACCTATCCTTTACAGGGTCCAAGAGCATATTAAAGTCTCCAAGGCTCAACACTGCTCCTCTAGAATGCCTATGGAGTGTCAAGCAAAACTTCCTACAAGAAGACTGCTGCCTAGTATTAGGTGCATAGCAGGAGACTAAAGTGACTTCAACATTATCTAGATTTCCCATTAGAATGAAATATCTCCCTTCAGGATCAGCATATAGGGAAATGAGAAAGGACATTGTCGAGAGATAAGAATGGCCACCCCAGCTTTCTTAGTAGGTCCATTGGCCGTATAACACTGAGGAAATCTAGTGTTACTAAATAGTGGCTGAGTGCTGAAAAATGGGTTTCTTGAACCGCAACAATATGAGCCTTAAGTCTATGAAAATTATTCAAACCTAGCCATCTGTTCTGAGGGGAGTTCAATCCTTCAGCATTGATCGATATGATATTAACCATAACAGAAACAAAAGTTGCAGTTTACGTAGGGTAGAAGGGTGACATAAAATAAACATAAAAAAAGAGAAACTGAAATGACCCCACTTGGGGCCAAAAGTGTAGCCAGAAGGTGACAACAGAGAGAGTAGTAGGGGGTAGAGGCCAGTCCCCTGTCACCCATATATCTATAAACAATAGTATGATAATGCAATAACTTGAATATAAGTCGCCCATAAATTAACTGACATAGGTGTGATACACCCTAATGGATTAATAATCCTAGTGACTGGGCAACATAAAAAATAATACAACACAAAACATTAAAACGAGAATGGCATTTAAAAAAACATATAATAACATATGAAAAAGGCCTAACATCAAAGCCTACACATACCTGAAGTTAAACATTGCAAGCAGAACTAGTAAAGCTGCTCAAAACAAGCAAGCAGAACTATTAAACTGCTCAAAACAAACTCAGATATACTAAACACTTAAAGAAATAAGAAGGCATTCCCAATAAATGTAGAGCAGCAAGCAAAGGCATTGTGAGCAATAATAGCACTTATAGCTGAGAGCCCGCTATGGACCAATCTCGCTGAAGACCATGGTTGGACGTTGAACTTGGAGAAGGTCCAGCAATGTTCCACTTAGAGAGAGCTTTCCAGCCCTCGTCCAGGTTGGTAATCAGTGGAACCATTATGAGACACTAATAACTTGGTAGGAAAACTGCAAACTGTAAAGAATACTTGCTTTCCTGAGGGCACTTGTAATCAGATAGACAGAACGACGTTTGGCCAGTATCGCTGGAGATAAGTCACCGAAAACCTGGAGGCCATCAAGGACATCAGCCGACTCCGCCAAAGGCCTTCAGCAATGCTTCTTTAATGTGAACGTAGTGCATCCTCATCAGCACATCTCTAGGAACAACTTCAGGTGCATTTCTTGCCTTTGAAAGCCGATGTATGTGATCAATGAGGTCAGCCATCTGGATATTAGGAAGAAGTTTCTTAAAAATATCTAGCGCAAAGTCATGAAGACTACTATTTGAAACAGTTTCCGGGACTCCTCTCAATGTAATATTATTATGTCTTCCAACTCCCCAATCTTGTCTTGGAGAGCTGCAACCTCAGTCTGCAGAGACTCATGTAGAACTATAAGATCATTGTGCGACCCAACTACCTCCTCCATTTTGGTCTCAAGATGATCTGTCCTCCCCTCGAGGTCATCAATAGATTGCTGACGGGCCTGAAGAGTGGCACAGAACTCTGCTGCTACATCCTCTTTAATTTGTGGTATTAGCTGTTTCATGATGCCCACCATAAGGGTATCACAGTCGTTAGGAGAACTCTGAGCAGAGTCAGCATGTGTCGGGGAAGAATTCATACTAGACGAAGAGGTAGATGTATATTTATGAGAAATCGTCTCTCCAGGTCCTTTAGCTTTAGGAGGCTGAGGGGAAGGCTTAAAAAAGGCAACCTTGGAGACAGATTTCGACACTTTAACTGTCTTAGGGCCCATATTGAAGTTGGGGTATTTATAATTAAATAAAAAAAGGTTTAAATACAGTAAATGTAGAGTATCACAAAAATAGAGGTTCCACTAAATTGAGTAGAAGTTAGGCCATCAGCACATCTGGGCGACAGGAGACAGAAAGGATATTATCCCATCATAAAAGAGGTCACATCTTTACCATGTAAAGAATGAACTAATGCAGCTTAGTGGCTCCTGGATAATCAGTAAACAGTTTCCAGTGAGAGGGTTCCCAGACTTTCAGGCAAAGCGATAACAGTAATGAGCCACTAGAGCGAGCTTAAGTATCAAAAATAAATAATTTAAGACACTGTATAAGCACTTCTTCCCCCCAAAAAATAGTAAAAGAAACAGAAAAGACTATAAAGAGTGCCTTTTAATAATCTACATAATGGGCCAACAGCATCAACCTGTCACAGGTGAAACAGGTGGTAAAATACAGTGAGAAGGAACATATATAGCACAAGAGGATTCCAGCTGCTGCACTGAAGCTCAAAGCAGCCACTCGGGGAGGGAGGGAGAATCCCCCTCTAAGGTTAATGCAGGAATACAGCTACTAAGGTGCAATGCAGCGGTCATGGTCCTGCCAGCAACCGCTGCTCTTCAGGGTCTCACCTCAGCCCCGATACCGTGGGCACCCGGAGCTGATGAATACAAGATGGTGACTTCCGCTGTCCCCGGAGGTCGGCGACTTTGGGCACAGAATCCGGAGCAGGAGTCCAGGCGACTGTGAGGTAAGTGCCGGGTCTTCACAACCGGGTGACGCCGGACAGCTGAACAGCCAGACTGCACAACAGACACCCATAAAGTAGCAGCAAATGGTGCAGGAGACACTTTCAAAATCCAGGTCCTGGATTCAGTGAGGATAGTAGGCCACAACCTGCAAGGAGGTATGAGATATTCCCCGGATCTGCGAGCACTACTACCTGTGATGTAACTTGTGTGGAACACAGGTAGGACACTTTAGAGGGCACAAAACCAACACTAGGGAGAAATAGGAGAGGTTTTATGTATAAAAACCAGGAGCCCTGATGCCAAACGTAATGTGACTTTCTCCTCTGCACAGTAGGGGCTGGAGGTCACAGTGAAGGCACATCCAGTAGGGCTGCAGAAGGAGGAAAGTGGCCTCTCATCCATCTGCATGGGCACCAGCTGTGTCCAAGTCCAGTTGTAGAGTACAAGACAGGAGGAGGAAAGTGTGCCCTACCACCCCTCTGTGCAGGCTCCAACAAATGTAGATGAACAGCACTATAACAGCTTCTTCTGGTTTAGCGACACCATGCACCTATTTTGTGTAGTTTCTACTGGTTTAGGTAAAAGATAAGAGGAGTTGGATGTCCACAGACACACTATGATGCCTGCTTACCCCACAAAAAAAAGTTTTTGTTTCTGGGGTGTGATATTCTTATGAGTGTCAAAGAGAGCAGAGCAAATTTTGGATGACTTTCACATTTATTTATATTTTTTTTGTTGTTGCACAGAACAGTGAAATAAATGCTCATAACAATACAGGGTGAATTCTTAGTGGAGCAGAGGCTCACCTGGTGCTATTTTTTTCCATACATGCCATGTAGAGCTTTCACCTTATGCTGCACTGGAGTGAACAAGGGAAAGGACCTTGTGAGCATAATATAGATCAATGGAAACAGCTCAAGCAAGGATGTCTAAACTACTGTGTGCACACTATTAAATGTATAAGCAGTCGGTGTCTGTGAATGGAGAAATATGGAACACCCACTGGTTTTCAGTCAGTTTAAATCAGGGGTAGCCAACCTCGGTCCTCGAGAGCTACTAACAGTTCACATTTTTCGAACCACCTAGCTGGTGCACAGGTGTATTTATTACTCACTAACACATTTGAAAAGATGCACAGGTGGTGCTAAATATTTAACTGGTGATTCTGTAAGGAGACCTGGAAAACATGCACTGTTGGTAGCTCTCGAGGACCAGGGTTGGCTTCCCTCTGGTTTAAATCATACATGTTTATTTATACTATGATATACTGTGGCAGTTTGTTTTATGATAAAAGCAGACTGAATACGTATCATTCTGATTGTTTAGTTTTTTAGGTGTCTATATATTTTTATTTACACGTACCTATTTGTATAGTTATATGTAAGATAAAAATATAATTAATTAATGTAGAATAATATGTGACCATCATTAAATATATTCAAAGCAATGCATTATATTTCTGGTTCAATTTGATTTTATATTTTTTAACCACATTCTTTCATTTATAATAAAGACTTATGGTAACTACTAAGGATACTGGATTTCAACCTCTATACGCACCTACCTATACCTTCTAAACCCTGCCTATAAACCTCTAAAATTGACGCTATTTGCGTACGCAGTCATACAGCAAAATAAAGACTTTAGACCTTGAACATGTGTTCCAAAGCACAAAGTATTATTCAAGTAAAGTACAGTCAGTTACACGCTGTGATCTAAGTACAATTTAGCACAAAGAATTATACAGACCCAAGATACAGTCATACATACGCAAGCGCTCTGGGATCAGATTCCGGCATCAACAAGAGACCTCCGTCAATCAGCAATCAGCAGAATAGACTAGAAACCAAGGGTCAGAGCACACATATTTATACCCCCCCAGAAATAGACAACACAATAGAGGAGTTTGTTGCTGATCCCATTGGATCCCAGTGCGGGTGCATTTGTTACAGGGCATTTAACAGGTTGATTCAAATGGCCACAGTCCAGCCTCCAACAGCTGGTTGCCTTCGTTTTCCCACCTCATGCAAATCTAGACTGTTGGTTTTACAAAGTACATTTTGGTTCTTTATGTCTTTACGGTCCATAAGTTGCGAACGCATGTTTTGATCTTCACACCGATGGTACCGGAAAGCTGTGGATAAAGTGCAGATCAGTATAATTTCAAACACGGCTTACTTATCATGTATTAAACCTTAGATACCAAAATAGTCTTTATTTCACAGCATTTGTAATAAATGAATAAAACTTTGATCTTTTACTTTATAGCTATGGAACCTTTTGAGTAAGTGTGCATTATGTAAGTATTAGGGATATGAGAAAAGACGCTAGTTAGGTTTATCTGATTTGGGGCAGATGTGCACGCATGCAGCTAATAAACAGCGTTCGCATGCAGGATATTGTGCATTCGCTACTGAGCGTCATGTTAGCAGCGCAACTGTGCGTAATGTGCGGTGTTTATGCATGAGATTCTATCTATGATGGACTTAACATATATATATGTATGTATATATATATATATATATACATACACACACATATCTCATTCCTTCCTAACAGTTTCAAACTGCAATGCAAATGTGTTATCCCCAGCTGTGAAGCTGGGGCCATTCTGTCTGGGAGTGAGACTAAAACCTGTTTAGGATTCAGACAAATTCAATTGTGTAGATCAATGTCTGGGTTATATTACAACTGCCACAACTATACTTGTCTATATACAGGGATTCCCAATTTGTATGTAAAACACTCACAGTATTCTGGTGTATTGTCTATTCTATTTACTTTTCTCAGGAGGCTGTTTTTCTAGTTGTTTTTGGTATTTCTCTATGCAAGGTTGTCCCCAGAATGGGCCTGTCATGGCTTCTAAAAAGATTATCAAAAACATCGTCATCTGTACTTAGCTTGTGAGTTGTAACTTAAAATGGCGCTGGTCGCAAAATGGCGTCTTGCAGATTCTTGTTTCTAAAATGGAGTCTAGCTGCCATTCGCAAGATGGCATCGCGCACGCTAATTTTTGCGCTGATTCCGTCTCAGCCACTAATCCAGCTTCGACACTATCTGGTCAATGTATTCACTAAATCTCTATTTGTGCTCATTACAGCAATAGATAATCACCTATCACTGCAAAATACCAATAAAATCTTGTTGAGGCAGCAGAGCTATGCTCAGCCTTGGTGATACTGGCACAGAATTGTAATTGTACCCTTACTGCCTTGCCGGTCCGGTCTGACGATATATGCATGTGTCCACTGGAGGCTTTACATATGAACGGTGATACTAAAAGCCCAGACTTTAAAGAACAAAATAAAAAATACAAATAATAGATAGATATATGTAAATAAGATTAAAATATGAAAAAAAATTAGTTTGACAATGAAAAAATGCATTATTTAAACAGTAAAGTATATTCTTATTGATTTACTTATGTTATCACCGTCCAGCCTGAGAGCTTGTGCATCCAACTGGCATAAGTCACCATCGGCAATAGCAGGTGTTTTCGTCAGAGATGGGACTATTTACTCTTTTATTGTAGAGCCCTAATACTGTGAGTCAAGGCAGACATTAGAAATTGTGGGGCCCGGGACTGTCAAAATAGGCAGCACCCGCCCCCTAGTGTTTCTGCAACTCCAGCCCTGCAGTTCCAGCCCAGCCCCCCTTCTGTGTCCCCAGCCCCGTCTTCTGTGTCCCCGGCCCTCCTTCTGTGTCTCCAGCCACAGCCAGCCCCCACCCGCGCATGCAGGGGGGGTTTCCGAGTCCCTGGAAACCCCCCCTGTCTGACCCGGCGAGCAGCGCTGCTTAACAAATTTTTTTTTTTAAGACATACTGACACTGCCTGGGCTGGCTGTAGGGGGAGCTGCAGCGCGCAAGCCCCTCCCAGCCAGTTCCCAGGTCAGGCACCGTGACGTCAGTAGCGCCTCTCATGCCGCCCTGGACACTGTCAGCCGCGCGCTGTGTGGACTGCACCAGGCTCTGGAGCTGTTGAGTGCGGCCGCAAGACGTAGGTGGCCGCTGGGTGCGGCGCCGCCCCGCCCGGGGGGATAATGTTTAATTGTTTAAGCTACTGCTGTGTCGGGGGAGCGCCGGGGATCTTGCGGGCAGGCGGCGGGGGCTGGGAGTCCTAGTAGTATTTTTTTTGAATGGTGCCATTTTCTACTGCGCGGGGGGGGGAGGGCGGGCAGCGGTGTGGTGTGTAGCGGAGAGAGGAGAGGAGAGGTACGGGGGCGGCGGGGCAGCCAGGAGGGGTTCATGATATAATATATTAAACATTACATTCGACTGCTCCATGTATGCGGTGGGGGGATGAAGGGGGGAGGATAATATTTATTAGATTATGCCAGCTGTCTTCTGTATGTTATTCCAGGGGGGGTGGGGGAATGGGAATAGCAGTCAGATGGCATAAACTAATAAATATTATCCTCCCATCCCCCCACCCCTGGGAATAGCTGACAGCCTGGCATAATCTAATAAATATTATTCCCCCTGGCCCACCCCTGGGAATAGCATAACATATCAGGTCAGATCTGCAGCACAGACAATGTACAGGGACTGCCGACACTGACATAACAAATGGGCAGGCAAATTGAAATGCCCGCCCAGTTCTGATGTCAGCACAGACATATACAGTATAGCAGCTGATTGGTAAGTGTGTATAGCTTACCAATCAGCCGCTCTGTCGACCGAACCGTCATCTAAATGCGTTCCCAGCATTATTTTCATAGAATATAAGGGTGGGTTAGTAGAGTTTTACAACATGGATTTATTTTTTACATTAATCTACAACTTTTTATGCCTCTTTTTAATTCAACATATGTTATTAAATTTAAATATCTTGTACATTTCTATTTCTATTATTTATTTTATTTGTTCTGCACAGAAATTAAGCATTTGGAAACCCCCCTCTAGAATTCCTGCGTTTGTACCTGGCCCCCACACTTAACTTCTTGTTGCTCACAATCCTTCTCCTCACGTGACGTGACTCCTCTCTTTCAGTAGTGCGGTGTGACATCATTACGTTATGCGCCGGGTCTAATAAAATCTTATCTGCACGGCTGTGGGTGGGCAGTGGGTTTGGGCAGCGAGCAGGTAATCGGTTGGGGTGGTGGGTTCAGTGGGAATGCAGGTGGGCCCCCTCTCTGTCCGGGCCTGGGACTCTAGTCCCAGCAGTCCCCCTTTGATGGCGGCCCTGCTGTGAGTGTTGCTGATCACTGCTACAACCAACTACTGAACAAAGGGCCTGATTCAGAGCCGTTCGCTATTTGTGGTCGTTCGTTCCAAAACAAGGGGTGGCTATTCAAATGATCCGTTCGCAAATTGCAGTCTGTTCCCACCTCTAAGTCTGAACGAGCGAGCAAAACATACGCTCGTTTTTTTGATAAAAACGCCCCCTGGCCGCACGCACCATACGTCATGTCCGCTATTTATTAGATTAATCGAGTACATCGTACAGCGTATGAACTGCTCACTATTCTTGTGGTTGGTGTTTTCAACCGCTATTTTGCGAGCAGTTCTGAGTTAAAAAAAACCAAGTGACGTGGTCAATGACGCTGCTGTATTAAATATGCACTCCCTTAAAACGCCCGTTTTGACCTTTAAGCACGCCTGCGTTCGGATCTCCACTCCCCGTTTTCAAGCACCTTCCCCTGTTACCACCCACATACGCCTCATTCTGTCACTCAAAATAGCAGGCCCTCGCTATATTGCGTACCAACGATTTTCGCCCGCACTGACTGGTTCGCGCATGCGTACTAAAAACCGTACGCATGCGCAGATGTGCGAACATCGCTCGGAACGAGCGTACTGCCGCTAGCGAGTGGCTCTGAATGAGGGCCAAAGTTTTATTACCGCCTGTCTTCTTACTAATGAGCAGCCTTACCAGCTGCTGCTGTTTGTCCCTCATTATCAATTAATGAAGGGGACATATACAAAACACACAACAGGTCTGTGATAACCAGAGCAGTAGAAAGATCAGCGCCAAAATTAACTTCAGTAGCATTTAGCAGTACGTATTCACGCTACATTTTATTTTGGTAAGAGGAGTATGTCTTAAGCCGCGCACACACTAGACAATATTTATGAACGATATGAACGATAACAATATCGTTCAATTATATATCGTTCATATCGTCCAGTGTGTATGCAGTGAACGACTAATGATGCGCGCTCCCGCGGGTCGTTAACGATATCCCAGTCGGCTGAATATGCAGCTCAATCTGGGGATATCGTTAATGATGCCAAGCATGGCCCTACTCCTCCCCGCGCGCCATCGTTCGTCGTGGCTGACATTGGCAAGTGTTTATACACTTACCGATGACAGCACCCCTGCCATTACTCTGACTCAGTTGCGATCCACTGTATATTTATAATACTTGTATTCACATAATTCTATATGTACAGTACATGAAATGCGTAAATGTATAAATGGCTTAAATTGTTGATGAAGATACTGATCATGTTTCTCTCTCTCTTTAAGGTATATCTATTAAAATGAATGTCCCTGTTCGTGTTTCGGTACCACTGAATGATCCTACTCGTAATGCCACAATATCTTTCTATCTGCCATTGGCATTAACGGATCCCCCCCAACCCAATGACCCAAGTCTTTTTTTGGAAAGTTATCCTGAAACACATTATTATGTCAAGTAAGTGCAGTCCTAAGGGCATGTTGGTTTATTGTACAGTACACTCCATCTGTTCTGTAACTCCAGGCTGAGATGTAAACTTTGGGTCTGATTCAGAGATGGACAATAAATGAAATTTTCACGCAGATCGAGCAATTATTTGCCATCGCGCATGCGAATAAGCCCCAATGCACGTGCGCAGCGACCGCATTGCGATTGCGGACAGACAGTGGATCCCATCACAAAGTAACTGACAGGTTGTCAGCGTTTGGGGGTGGTAACAGGGAGTGGTCAGAAAGAAGCAGGCGTTCCTGTCCGTTTAAACGCCGTTACATGTGCGTGCATAAATTAGCCACTGCGAGTGCATCTGCATCTGTAGCTCTGAAGAGCACCCAAGGCTGCAGCAGGTCTGACCTGCCGCAAGGGTAAGATGGCCACCGATGTGCTTCGATGTTACCGATATTTACGCATGTATGCGTCATCGCACGCAGGTAAAAGCAGTGGGCATCTTTATGCGTGAGTGATCTTTGCTAACATTAGCATATTATCGCTGCTGCGTTGCGGATGTAATTGCAGCTGCAATCGAATTAGCGTCCATCTCTGAATCAGGCCCTTTGTACAGAAAATATCAGTATCGGGAGTCTGCTAGATTTTTAAAAGTGATAATGTATTGTTATATTACTGTAGTATGTACAAGCATTCTCCTAGATAGCTCAGGGACTGATCTCAGGGCCTAATTCAGACCCGCTCACGAGCGCTGAGCGCCCGCAAGCGGGTCGATGTTAGCCCAGTGCGCATGCGCGAGACCCGGATAGCAACGGGCAAGCCGTCGCTATGGGTCTCGCTACAAAGGGGGCGTGCTGTCGATGGTGAGTGACAAGCCCTCTTTTGTGGGCGTGCCGGGGGCATGGCTGGCCAGATAGAGGCGTTCCCATGGGAACGCCTACCGTTTGGGGCCGGCCCCACTGACATCACAAGTCATGTCAGTGGGAGTGCTTTCGGCTCTGATAGAGCCAAAAGCACTCCAGGGCTTGCGGCAGCGAAACCCTACCACAAGGGTCTCGTCGCAAGCTCGATGGTCGCGATGGTCTTGACCATCGCGACCTTCTTCCTGGCCGCTCGCTATAGCTGTGGGTGGTCACCCACAGCTATACGAGCGGCCAGGAGGCCGCTCTAAAAATTCAGAAGGACGGCTCTGATTCAGAGCGAGCGCTCTGTCAGAGCGTCCGGCTCTGAATTAGGGCCTCAGTTACCACAGCCACCTTGCACTGTTACAAGAGAGTTTTTTCCCATTAATGGTGTGGTGCAGAAATGCCTGAGGCTGCCAGACATGTTTTGTGTTTGAAATGATTTATTGGAAATACTGGATAGTAGATGAGGTGCAGATAGAGGGACTCCAGTTACCAGGAGACTTCTCTGATGGGACGCAAACAAAGTGTACAGGACAGGCAACATCCAGGAGTATGAGGGTTTGCAGATTACAGGGTGTTATCACGCAGCCCCAGATCATAGCGTGCGCGTCATCAGACTGAGTCTTTGATAATGTTAATGGCTATGAAATCAAGCGCATGGATAGAATTGTTCCGGCCACAGAGATGTGTACTACAGATATGCATACGGGCAAAACTATGCCTTTAGTTGAATGCATGCAATGCGGGAGCTATTACAGACTACTTGCATTCCTCTCTGTACACAAGATCATAGCAGAGCTACATTCTAATCTAGAATAATATGTTAGTGAATGGATTTCATTATTTAATTTAAATGCACAGGTTGTAGCCGAAGTCCAGTGTAAATGAAAATATATTAAGCATGCTGTTAGAGGCAAGGCAGTTTACCAAAATTGTGTATTTTGTCCCAGTATAAAACCACAGTCTTTTTTTATACTTAAAATTATCTCACCACCATCGTAGTCTAGGGGTATGCCTTGCTAAACACTGCAGTAAATAACTGATTATGCTCCATCCTAGCAATAATATATTCAGAGATTGGAAAGTGGTAAATATAGGAAATCTGCCCCACTAGCCAGCGGGGGTCCGCGATCGCGGAGGGCGGGGCTTAGCACCGGGGTCCGGGGCTTAGCGTCGGTGGGGGGGTAGTAGCGGTGGTCGGTCGGCGCATGCGCAGGCTCTTAGTCGCGGTATTTTTTCCGAAAATACCGCGACTAGAGTGCGGATGGGATCCGCAGGGACAGAGCTTTATCGCAAGCTCTGTCCCTGCAAGGGATTTATAGTAAATCCCTGTGATATTACCTGAATTCGCAATGCGAATTCACTCGGTAATATCACACTACAATCCGTATTCAATATGCGGATTGTAGTAAATAGAGCCCTAGGGGGTAAATTTACTAAGAATTGTGTCTAATCGAGATGTCAATCATGGGTGTGTTTGGCCATTTTTACAACTCGCACATTTACTAAAGGTAAGCCGGGTGAGAAATCTTTAAACTCTCTGCAAAACACGGGTGAAAACACAAATAGAAATAAATACACCATCGGTCAAACTCGCATGTACTTTACATAGACAGCAATATAACATGGAAATTAGCCAAAAAATAATGATTATAATCACGGGTGTAATTTAAGCAAACTTGGTCCAAAATAGAAGTTTTAAATAGACTACCTCCTGAGCTGCGTGTTTAGCAGAAATATACACAGATCAGTGTGATCCGAGTATGTTTCGGCATCTAAATAATGAAATAAAGGGTTAATTTAATTCCCCCTCAAAAGCATAACCAGTACTGTGCTCTGTGAGCCAGTCCTAGTTCTAAAAATACGGGGGACAAAATGTGTGGAGGTTTCCCATATTTTATGAAGCAGCACTTGGCTCTGTGAGCCATTCTTGCTTTTAAAATTGCTGCAAAAAAATGTCATGGGTGTGAGTGTAATGCCACTGCCAGGGTGCCCCAGCCAAAACATTAAAACCCAAAACTAGTCAGCCCAGGCCGGAGATCTGAGGGGAGGTGGCTCTCCAATAAAGGGTTCTCTCCATTTCTGAGCACACCAGGCCTGGGCCGAAGCCCGGGGCTCTTTCCTGCGCCCCTGGACGGTGGGTGCAGGGGTAATAGTGATAATAATAAATGTCTACTATTGTTTTTTAAAGTGGGACTACAGGTCCCAGCGTGCCTGCCATTTGGCACTTGTAAAACTACAAGTGCCAGCAGGCGAACGGCACTGGTACCCCCATTGTAAAAAAAAATAGTAAAAGAACCACAGTACACACACACCGTGCACAGTAAAACTTCATTACACACAAACACACACACACTATATTCACCTTGTCCCCAGTTTACGGTCCCCTTGTCCAGTAGCATCCCTGATTAACCCTAAAAAAAAATTAAAAAAAATACTCACATATCTCTTGGCGCGGGTCGGTTCTCTTCTCCAGTAGAGATCCCGCCATAAAGACAAAAACAAAACTAGTAACCCAAATCCTTTCAGAGACAGAAGAGATGTATGTGTTTCTACATACATCTCTTCCCCGGCAATTGACGTAACCCACTAGGTTTCCTGCACTTGCCGGGTCACCAGCCAATCATAGGCCGCTCTAGAATAAGCTCTAGATTGGCTAACAGACAGGCCAATCAGCGACCACCATTTTTTCACCATATTTTTTAAACCAGGACAGGCTCACAAAGCCCAGTGCTGGTTCATAAAATATGGGGGACCCATACACATTTTGTCCCTGTATTTTTAGAACCAGGCCCGGTTCGCAGAGGCAGGGGCTGGTTATGCTTTTTGAGAGGAACCGCACGCTGATTTTTTAATTATTATTTATACGTTAAAAAAAAAAAATCACACAAGCAGCCTGCGCATATCTCACATATGTACATACTGCATGTTCGGGAGTATTGGGTTACGGGGAACACGGGTAGGAAAGACGATCACATACACCATCGAAAAACACGATTCAGCAAAACATGATTCTTGGTAAATTTTAAGTGTACAAGTCATCTGTGTTCCTGCGATGCTGTGCGTGTTTAAACTCAGGCAATCTCGGGCCAGACATTCTTTGTAAATTTACCCCATAGGGGTAAATTCAAGAAGCTGCAAATTTCAAAGCTACCGTGTCTTAAATTATTACAAACAAAACCAGACAGGATTACAAGCATAGCTTAGTAAATTTACACTAAACATTATTTGTTCCACAATCCTGTTTACCCAAAATAAAGTGGTACAAAGCCATCTTACACCGCAGACAGATCTTTTGTATAAATAGTATTAGGCCTAGATATTATTTATAACAAGATTGATAAATGTTTTATCATCTTTAGCTGGAAAAATAGTCTCTACTTCCATATCCTCCCCTCCTCTCCATACCTTATGGGGTCCATCACGGTTCTCCACTTCCTCTCTATTCTCTACTCTTTTGTCTGTATACCTCCTTTATTTATTATGCACTTCATTGGCCTTTACTACAATCTCTATGCAGACGTCACCCATATCTACCTCTCCTACTATGACATCTGACATTCTCTCTAGTCCCATTTGTCCAACTATCTCCCTGACATTTCCAAGTCCAAAATGTATCCCCTCCTTAAAGTGTCACTAACGCTCTTCCTTTTAGGCTCCCTCATGCTTGATAAACATCACATGCTCCATTATAGACCTCCCTACCCCACCTGACCAGACTCTTTTCTAACCTTCAGGGGTCTATTTACTAAGCAGTGTTAGGAGACAGAGTGAAAAGTGATAAGAAAGTGATAAGGTGCCAGCCAATCAGCTCCCAACTGTCATCTCACAGGCTGTGTTTGAAAAATGACAGTTGGGAGCTGATTGGCTGGCACCTTATCACTATCTTATCATTTTTCACTCTGTCTCCTAACACTGCTTAGTAAATAGACCCCTTAGTCTTTTATACACTCTTTCAAATGCCCACTCTTCAATATATCTTACCCACACCTCATACTATTCCCTCTGTATGTTGTATCAGCCACAGCCCCAATCGCCATCCTGACTCCAACTAATTCCTATTGTCCATGCATTGCCATAAACCCTCTGTCTAGAGTGACCATAAGCGCTAATGAGCTATGTCCTCTCTTTCTCGCATGCCTGCGCCTCCTTCTTTGACCTCAATAGTTACTTGTTCTGCTTCTATGTATGATTTGTATATAGTTTGATTTGTTATTCTGATGTAGAGTTTTGTGGAACCTTAAAAATAAGTTATGATGACAGTCATGTTTGTTGTTTTACAGGTCTTTCAGTGGCTACGCGCTGAAGTCTGACTATGAGAAACATTCGAAGGCTCTCTCAGAAGAACTAGATTACTTAGCTCTAAGTTATGATGTGAATGTTGGTATAGCAGCAGCCTACAATGATCCCCTTGTATTTTTTAAACGGCACAACGAAGTGTGGTTTAGGTCACTAAACCAGTAAACATAGAACAAATGTTCAATGCATCGGATCTCTAGTGCACTGTGCACAGTTAAGTAGATTATTTTCTGTTAACTGATGTTATTCACAGTAGCTCGGAGCCGTGTATACAGTAGTCTTTCTGGAAGAGTAGCTCTAATCTTTGCTTGAAATATATCAGCATTTATGTAATTGATTAACAGTAACACCAGAATCTGTTGTAAATTGACTACCCATACCATTGTATCCTAAAAATTTATTTGAATTACTTTTTATGAACTTGTTCTATTATACTATCATGTAACGATTGATGTTTAGAGTTCATGTCTTTATATTGAGTGTAGCAACAATGATATAAAACAATGAAACATTGATGTGTTCAATTAAATGTTAACAACTATGCAATTTTGAAACATCTCACATTAACAGTACCGCCTGAGTTGAGAACGAATAACAAAATATAGTTATAAGTCCTCAGCACAACAGTCTTGATAAAATCCATTATTGTGTCACTTCCTCTTTGCCTGATTCTTCCTGGAATTATACCTTCGCTATTATTGACTGTATATTAGTGTGCAGACTTCACTCTCTTATATATTAATATATTTATATTTGTCCACTTTAACGTCAAGATGTTTTGTTCAGATTTATTACTTTTTATAGGGATGCAGTTGATGTGCCGGCGGACGAGATGCCGGCAGTCGAAATATCCTGCCTCCCGGCATAAAGGCAACATCGATAGCCCGATGGACGTTAGGATACCGGCGTCAGCATCCCGACTGCCGAAATCCCGAACGTCCAGACGGCGGTAGGTATGCGCTCTTAGCCGGGAATGGGGGGGGTTATGATTAGGTACCCCTGGGGGGACTTAGGGTTAGGCACCCACCAGGGAGAGTTAGGCTACAGGGAAGGGGGGTCAGGGTTAGGCACCCCCGGGGGGAGGTTAGGGTTAGTCACCTGTCCCCCCAAGAGGGTTAGGTTTAGGGTGTGGAAAGGGGGGTTAGGGTTGGGCACCATCGGAGGGATGTTAGGGTTAGGCCCCCCGAGGAGGTTAGGGTTAGACACCACTAAGTGAGGGTTAGGATTAGGGGGGAAGAGGGGATGGTTAGGCTACTTACCACCTCTAGTCAGGATCTTCACCGTTCGGCCTTTTACTGTAGGTATTTGAACTGGCGGCTATTCAGCCGCTGGCATATCATACAGATTCCCTTTTTATATGAGGGTTGTGTAGAGCATACAATCTTAAAACATTATAACCACAGACATTTAATAGGTAGGAGGTAAATGAGTTCAAAGGATGGGCAAAAATAGAGGTGAGAAAGTATGAAGTGGTTGGAGACAACAGTTTAAATATTTTTGCGCAAACGTTAAAGGACTCTTTAGTAAATATGATATGTTCCTTGTACGTTTCATTACTGTATTGCAATTTCCTCAGAGGTACAAAAGCAAGAGATCAACATCAGAGAATATATGATCACTACGCAATGAACCATTAATCAGGGAGCAGCTGATACAAATGAGCAAACACATTGATCCACATATATCAAAAATAATATAAATGAAACCAAAATAAACAAAAACAGTAATATAAATAAAACCAAGAGGAGACCGTGTAATATATAAAATATAAATAAATGTAGCATTGAGACAACCCAATATGCATCAAATATAATACAATAAAGGATAATAAAATAAACAATAGAAATATTTTCTCATACAGATGTGTCCTCATTTACCAATAATTTTTGCGTCATATGTTTCTAAACCAGATTAAACAATATTAAAGTTTCAGGCAGATAAGGAATTTACAGATATATAAATAAATAAGGTAAATTATCCCACTGAACCTTACAAACTGCAAATGAAAACATGGTCTAGAAAAAATCAGTTTGTAATAGAGCCAGAATATTTTAACTGTTATTTTCTTACTGGCATTTAACTCGCTGGGTATACATGGTAGCTAGTCCAAAATATGAAAGGAGCAAATTATTTTCTTAGGTTTGATGAGATGAAACAAAGTGAGTGAGGTGGAATACTCTAACACCTGATCATTGAGTGGTCTACAATAAGATAGCCGCCATGAGCTTATTGCATTCGCTGTTGCATACATTTACTATCAAAAGTATGCAGCTGTAAGAATTCAATATATATAGGTTTGTTGATATTATTTGGACAAAGAAGTCATGCTGTAGCCTACTACAAACAAGTCCCAGGCACCTGGACCCACTGTTTATGCAACCACAACTTCTGGACCCAACATGACCGAATCCAGTACTCCTAGACCAAGCAATCCCATCCTTCCCACAAAGCTACGCGAGCTAAACTTTGGCCACAGGGAGATAGTGTCGCTGGTGTTACTTATGGTGGAGAAGCTGCAACACACCAGCAGGGAGCGTTCAGCTGAGGTACATTTCAAATCTGGGAGGACATCAGTGCACAGGTCAATGCGGAGACACTGATCCAGTGGAGTGTCATGAAATGTTAGAAAAAAGTAGCTGAATCCAGTTGATGATAGAATAAAAAATGCATATTTTCTGCCTACAGGTTTTGTCGACAGTGGGCTCTATTCATTATCACTTAATTTCTACAAAACCAGGTGAAAATAAAAATTTTCACCTTCTTTTGTATAAATTAAGTTTTCGGTCCATTCATCAAAAAGGTAATGCAGGAGATATTACAGATATTCCCTGCTTACCATCTTCTCCCAAAATGGCCCGCTGTCCCCATACTGTAGGGGAACAGAAATTCATCAAGCTCTGAAAATACATTTTCTGAGCTTGACTGCGGGAGCATTCTTCATCTTCAGAAGATGTTTATTCCCGCACATTGGCCCTCATTCAGAGGTGGTCGCAAGAAGCGATCGCTCTCTCTGAATGAGGGCGGCCGCTTCATTTTTGAAGTGCAGCCTCCTGGTCGTTAGTTAAGCTGTGGGTTAAGCTGTGGGTTGCCAGGTGATCACCATCGCGACCATCGGGGCTGACGACCAGACCCTAAGGTTGGGTCTGGGCACTCGTAAGCCCCAGGGAGCTTTCTGCTCTGATGGAGCAGGAAGCTCCCCACTGTCAGTGCGGCCTCCCCCAAAACGGTAGGCATTCGTTAACCACCCCCACGACCCGCCTACCAAACCGGGCGAGCTGTCGATCAACATCGACAGCCGCCCCTTTGGTAGCGAGCTCCGGAGCGACAGTTTATCTGTCGCTCCAGGGCTTGCACACGCGCAGTGCGACCGCTGCGCGTGCACAGAACTAACCATTGAGTCGGTTACGAGCGCATCGGCGCTTGCGGCCGACTCTGAATAAGGTCCATAGTGCTCACCTCACTACTTCCGCTATGGGAAGGTGTCCCTGGTTGTAAAAAAAGGATCCTTTTAGTTCCCTCCTCCGCTGTCCGGCTCCTTCCGCTGGGGCTTTTGTGTGCCTGCGTGAACTCTAGGTCACGTAGGCGCACTAGTTTCATTGCTCCAAAAGAAGCTATGTTAATTATGATGAATAATGAATAGAGCCCTTTAACATTTGATTATATCATCTTCGTGATAAAATAGATATAATACGTTACATATATTGAACAAGAAAATGATAGCGCTTGCCTTTATGTTTCTCAGTATTGTCTAACCCTAAACATTATGGGAGGTGTTGCATCTATTATAACTAGGCATGAGCGGGTTCAAATCCCGAGCCCCCTCGTGCCGAGCCGGGAACCGAGTCCGGCTCGGGTTTTCCAGCCAGCCTCTGTTCCCGGAACGAGGCAAAACATCATCCTCGCGCTGTTGGATTCTCGCTGGTTTTGGACTCTATAAAAGGTCCCTGCATTGGCGCTATTTTTCACTCCGGCTGAGGACAGTGAAGAGGGAGGGTGGGGGTTGCTGTGCTGGTGCTGCTTTTGTCCATAGGGGCTGTGTCCAATGTCCATAGGGGCTGGCTGGGCTGTGTTGTGCATGCTATTGTCCTATAAAGGCTGTGCTGTCCATGGGAGCTGTGTGCAGACAGAACAGGAGGGGCTTCAGTGACTCCTGTGTCATTGTAGTCCTAAAGGGGTGCTGTAGTGTTGTCCAGGGGGTGCTCTGTCCATCAGGGGTGCTCCCCCAAGTGCAAAAAATATATATTTTTTTTCTGTGTTTGTGTGCGCGTTAGCCCCACGCGCATCAACAAAGTAGCAGCGCCAAGCGTGCGCCTGTGTCATAAGTCAAGGGCCGGCTGGTCTGACGAAATGTCGTGTAACCCCCAAAGTGCCCCCAAAAATTAAAACATTTAAAAAGTGTTTATTTCTCTGTGTTTGTGTGCGCGTTAGCCGCACGTGCATCAACAAAGTAGCAGCGTCAAGTATGTACTCTTTGGGGCCTAGTTTTTCAAACTGCCATCCTGTCTGCCACTGCAGTGCCACTCCTAGATGGGCCACGTGTTTGTGCCACCCACTTGTGACTCTTAGCATAGTCATCCAGCTACCTCGGTGCAACCTTTTGGCCTAAAAACAATATTGTGAGGTTTTCAGAATATACTGGAAATGAGTGCAAATGAATGTTATTGAGGTTAATAATAGCGTAGGAACAAAACAAACAAAAAAAATTCTGTGATTTTAGCTATTTTTATGCTTTTTTCCAAAAAGATACAGATCCAAAACACAAAACCCAGAACCCAAAACACGGAAGGGTGGTTTTGGCAAAACCAATCCAGATCCAAAACACGAAGAACGATCCAGATCCAAACCAAAACACGAAAAGTGGCCGGTGCACACCCCTAAGTATAACACTTACAAAGAAAAAAATAAATACATAACCAATAGCAAATTACTATTTGTTTGGGTATCAAAAAGAACTCTGTAAGACACAGAAGTAATTTTAAATAAAAAAAACTAAATCTCAGCAACAATTTAAAATATAAAATGCTGCAAAAATGCTTTATTGTGCAATCTTCCAAACTGACAGCGCAATCTCTTCCAGCTATAATGCTGAGATTTTCCTCTAACATGCAATCAGCTTTCATATGGTGATGTCATGTGCCAACTTTCATCATCATTATTTAGGACTTACACCTAACTAGTAGCAGGTTAAAAATGTACGTTTATACTTTATACCTGACCATTTCCTCAAAATATTGTAACTGTGAATCACATGCAGTTCTGTGAATGGGATGCGGTCATAATAGCTCTAATAGATGTATGCAGGCCCCGGCAAATACACAGTTTCCTAAAACTTGCAAGACCAGATGCACATAAAATGGCGTGCAACTATGAATTTGGGGGTCGATTCAGACCCAGACACTAAGCTGCCCACCTTTCTTTCTTAGCACACGTCATCTCCTGTAAGTGTATGATTATTCAGAACCATCGAGAGCCATCAGAGCTGCTCACAGCCCTTGAGGTCGACCCTACCACACTGCAAGCACTGCAGGCTGAAATACAACCAAGTGACGTGTACAATGACGTCTCCATGCTAATTATGCACACCTATAAAACGCCATTTAGATGCCCAGACACGCCTACGTTCGCAGTACCACTCCCCGGTCACAAGCACCTTCCTTCCCCTGTTACCACCAACAAACGGCACTATCTGTCACTCAAAGTAGCGTCCAGTCTGTGTACTACGAGTGCACGATTCTCGGATGCAGTGACTGGTTTGTGCATGCGTATTTTGCCGTATACGCATGCGGAGACGGGCGACAATCGCCCATAGCGTGCGTCCGCGGCTTAGCGAACAAGTCTGAATCGGGCCCTTGGCCCCTTGTGTCCACTATGTCAGCAGGAGTGAGGTAAAAATCACTGGACCAGCACAGACATCTGAGGACTCGCCAGATCTAATAGAATGCCAGTCCCTCGGTTAATAATACCCTGGATTAATGGTCAATTATGGAATGCCACTCAAAAATTAATTATCACTCCTTTAAGATAGTATGGTGTAATTATTTTAACTCTTATTGTTTTCATGTTGTTGGCTATCGTTCTTATCCACACTTATCTGTAATCCTTACCAGAGTCAGATCATATATTAATATTAGGCAACCTAGACTCCTGTCTAAGACCCAGAGTCGTAGCAAAGGCAGTGCTGCTGGTGCCGTCGCTCAGGGCACCACGCCATGGGGGTGGCATGGCCGCAGCCCCAGCTCATGATCACCCTGCCAGCCCTTTATGTAATGAAAGGCACCTGCTGCAATGAATAAGAAGTGAGCAGTACGCCCAGCTGTCCCTGGCTTCCCTCCTACTGTTTATGCACAACAGTCAGTGAGGAATGACATGTGATGTCATCACAACACAACGTGATCACGTTTCATCCCAATGAGAGTCCCAGAGTAGCTGTACAGAGTGACAGTGGTGCCAGTGCCACCAGCCAGCTTGAACTCTGCCTCGGATAAAGAAGGCAGACGCAAATAAAGATAAAAGTAGAAGAAAAGTAAAAGAACAAGTTGAGGGGCAGGTAATAAAAAAAGATGAGGGGGGGAGGGGGTAGCAAGGGTGATTTAGACATTTTCTACCTTAAAAAATCCTACCTTATTTTTTCAGATCTCTATAGGTGCCGCTTTTGTGCCAGCACAAACCCCCAGGAGCTCCTTTTGTGCTAACAGATCTCTCCGTTTGCTCATTTTGTGCCACCACATCCCTCCTGGTGCCCCTTTTGTGCCAACAGATCTCCCCAGATGCACCTTTCGTGCCAGCAGAATCTTTTAGGTGACACATTTTTGTCAACAGATCCCTCCAGGTGCCCCTTATGTGCCAACACATCCCTCCAGGTGCCCCCTTTGGGCTAATGGATCGAGCCTGGTGCCATTTTTGCGCCAACAGTTCAATCCTGGTGCCCGTTTCTTGCCAACAGATCCCATCAGGCGCCACTTTTGTGCCAACAGTCTTCCAGGTGCCCCTTATGTCCCAACTGATCCCTCCAGGTGCTCCTTTTGAGCCAACATCTACCTCCAGGTGCCCCTTTTGTGCCAACACTATCTTACAGGTGCCCCTTATGTGCCAACAGATCACTTCAGTTGCCCCTTTTGGGCTAACAGATCCAACCGAGTGCCCTTTTTGGTCTTACAGATTCATGCTGGTGTCCCTTTTTTGCCAAAAGATTCCTCTAGGTGCTCCTTTTGTGCCATCAGACCCCTCCAGGCAGTGTCGGATTGGGGCAAGACGGGGAATGCAGTGATAGGTACCCATACTTAGGGGTGTGGCCAGCTTGCAGAGGGGCTGTGGCCAGCCTCGACAGAGGCTTGGCTAACCATTAGAGAGAGCATGGTCTGGACCCCTTTAAAAAAAAATATATATATATATATATATATATATATATAAAATACTGCTAGATCATGCATGATAATGTACCAGATTAATAACAGCAATACATTGTAGAAAATACACCATAGTCCTGTGCAGTATAATGTAATAATTGCATAATGTATAATTCAAAAGCACAGCCGGTAACCTGTTCCCTTGTACCCCTGTGGTCCAGTCCGACCCTGCCTCCAGGTGCCCCTTTTCTGCAGTTAAACCCCTCCAGGTATCTCTTATGTGTCACCAGAATTGCCCTTTGATAAGCAGTTTCCCTTGTATAATACCACAAGGCTTGTAATATTGTCCTAATGTGGTAGGCAGTCTGAGCATGAGCACAGAATATAAGTTTGCATTTATCCTTCTATGCATCCCCATTTTGAAGTTCACCTTCAGAGAAGAAAGAAACACAGCACTCAAATTGTCAGACAGATCATTTCTTTATTTGCATGCCCATCTTGAAGAGAATCACTCTTCTTCCGGGTTCGGACCCTGCCAGCCTAATGCACATGGGCAGTTGTCGGGCTGCTGATGTGTCAGTGGGGGCCGACGGACTCTGGTATAAATGGCAGTGGAGTAGCCCATAGCTAATGCAGAGGTTCCCAAACACGGTCCTCAAGGCTCCCCAACAGTTCAGGTTTTAGAGCTATCCATGGTTGAGCACAGGTGGCTAAATCAAATGGACTAAGGTACTAATTAAGTCACCTGTGGTTAAGCATGGATATCCTTAAAACCTGGACTGTTAGGGTGCCTTGAGTACCGCATTTGGGAACCTCTGATCTAATGCCATCTTCGGAATCTAGAGCTTGGTAAATTCAACAGTTTAGCAGCCCCCAAATGGTTCAGAAATAAGAACTTTGGGGGACCATTGTGACAGATGAATTAAATCAATGAACTCTGTATTCTACACCTGAGATGGCTGATTTGTCAAACACTATCGCACCCTTTGACCTAAGTTTTTCCAATATTGATATAATTAGTCTCAACTTCTTACCCTTGTCCTCATATGGGATGTATATGGTCTCAGACCTGTCGATATGGATTTTTTTTCTAACATTTTTGCCCACTTTATTCCCTTTGGTGTAAAATCTCTTTTTTTATTTTTGCCTGTTCCACAAGAGCCATAAATAGAAAATAAATAGAAAACTTCTCCCTCAGACTACCTAATTTAGGGCAGTTTCATTCAAATTCTCTAGATAAGTTACTTGCAGCCTCTGCAATGAAGTTTGATACAGCTTGTCATTATACCTACTGGCAGCAGCACCAATAAGGGGGAAGGAGGGCGGGTACTAATTACCCAGACTCAGGCTTGTTTAAGTGGCCTGACAGGGGCCCAGTCCAGTTGTGCAGAGGGAAGATTTACTCCTTTCTACACATAGTATTTTTCAGTAATTTTTTTTTCTGGGCAGACATGGCAACGCCATCCGGATTTTGCCATGTGACCTCCATCACCCAGGCCCGTCATTGCTCTCTATGGCTCTACCTATTAGACAAGTATGTGTTTCCTGAAAAACAGATATAATAGAAATGTGGAGCTGGGATTATGATTCAGCAGTAGTTAATAAATAATCATTGAAACACCACTGCATGGGGCTCCCACTCCAAACCTGAAATGAACAACTCCCATATGAAAGATCAAGGTGAGAGTAAATATTGTGTAAATAGAAGAAGAATGTGTAGTCTCCAACATATGGGTTCAAAGCTCTACAAGGGTGAAAGGCCAAGTTGTGAAATTGGTGCTGAGAAGTCAGAGCTACATTTAACATTCATTACATACCTAGGGCCTGATTCAGAGCCGAACGCTCTGACCAGAGCGCTCGCTCTGAATCAGTGCCCTCCTACCTAAAAATGGAGCGGCCTCCTGGCCGCTCACATTGGTGTGGATGACCACCCTCAGCATATGCGAGCGGCCAAAAAGATGGTCGCGTTGGTCAAGACCATCGCAACCATCGTGCTTGCGACGAGACCCTGCGGTAGGGTCTCGCTGCCGCAAGCCCAGGAGTGATTTTGGCTCTACTCATCATTACTGATGTCAGTGGAGCCGGCTTCAGACGGTAGGCGTTCCCATGGGAACGCCTCCGTCTGGCAGCCACGCCCCCGGCACACCCACCAAAGGGTGTGTGCTGTCAGTCACCATCGACAGCACGCCCCCTTTGGTGCAAGACCCCGAGCGACGTATTCCTCGTCGCTCGCCTGGTCTCGCGCATGCGCACGACGGAGCGCCCTCCGTCGTGCGCATGCGCATTCGCACAACATCGACCCGCTTGCGAGCGTCCTTTGCTCGCGAGCGGGTCTGAATGATCCCCCATAGTTCATTACATTGTAACTATGGAGAAGGATTTAGGCTTCAGAAGTTTGGTAGCTTAGATGAAATCACCAAACAAGGCCTCATTTATCAATGATTTCTATCATTCACAACGAGTGATAAAACTTGTTGCATATAATAATGGTGCTCCAGCCAATCAGCTCCCAACTGTCATCTGTTTGAAAAATGACAGTTGGGAGCTGATTGGCTGGAGCACCATTTATCATACGCAATCAGTTTTATCACTCGCTATGAATGATAAAACTCATTGATAAATGAGGCCCAAAATCATAGAATCATTCTGGATAAGGCAGAACAAAAAGAATAAATGGAGAGATTTTACTCAACATGTTAGGTGTGATTAAAGCTTTACTAAAGTATAAATTATAGAATCAATATCTACCTCAAGGATAAAAATATTTACAGTACCTCATTTGCCACCGTTTTCTGTACATTAAAAGGGATTGTATTTGAAGAATAGTTTAGGGAGTAGCATCTACTAGAGAATCAGGGGAAAGCTACTCTCACTCTGTCCTGTGTCTCCATCGGAGAAGAAATTTAGAAACAAACTTTGGGGGTCATTCAGACCCACTCGCAAGCGTCAGTACGCTCGCAAGTGGGTTGATGTTCCCCACTGCGCATGCGCACGACGGAGGGAGCTCCGTCGTGCGCATACGCGAGACCCGGACTGCGACAGCCAAGCTGTCGCTCCGGGTCTCGCACCAAAGGGGGCGTGCTGTCTACGGTGACTGACAGCACGCCCCCTTTGGTGGGCGTGCCGGGGGCGTGCCTGCCAGACGGAGGCGTTCCCATGGGAACGCCTACCGTCTGAAGCCGGCCCCACTGATATCACTAGTGATGTCAGTGGGAGTGATTTTGGCTCTGATAGAGCCCAAATCACTCCAGGGCTTGTGGCAGAGAGACCCTACCGCAGGGTCTCCGTCGCAAGTCCGATGGTCGCGATGGTCAAGACCATCGCGACCATCTTTTTGGACGCTCGTATATGCTGTGGGTGCTCACCCACAGCTATATGAGCGTCCAGGAGGACGCTCCAATTTAATGGAGGAGGGCCCTGATTCAGAGCAAGCGCTCTGGTCGGAGCGTCCGGGTCTGAATCAGGCCCCTTGTTAGTACTGTGGGGAAGCAGAAAACATCCTTGCCTAATGCTCCACAATCAGCCGTGAAACCAGAAAGCCTAAATTATTCTCGGCTGGGTCCATGTTAGCAGGGGTGTAGGGAGGGCAGCTCCGGTAGAGCGCAAGCTCCAGGCACCTTAAAAGTTACTCCGGCACCTACCGCCTGGCCGTCTGCAGCTGTCTAATCGGTGACAGCCTGACCCGCGTAAGCATCCTCCCTCTGCACCCCCGACCTGAGTCGCGCATATGACGTCAGACTGGCGGAGACTGCACAGGAGACTGGAGAGAGGAGCCGCCCGGGATGCACTGACGCAGGAAAAAAAAAGAAAAGTGCGTTCTGGCTGAACTGTGCTGCACTTTGTATATAGCAGCTTTATAATTTATAGGGGCACTCTCTGATGGGTGTAATAATAAATATATTATTATTATAATAGATGGGGACCTGCTACGACCAGTGAGGGGGAGAAGAGGCATTGTCAGTGTCAGTATCCCCCCCCCCCTCAATGATTGTAGCAGGTCCCCATCCCTTATATTTATCATTACACCCATCAGTCAGTGTCCTGTTGATTATATATCAGTACGTATAACAGGTCACTGACTGATGAGTTTAATAATAAGTATAAGGGGTGGGGACCTGCTTCAATCAGTGAGGGAGGGGGCACTGCCACTATCAGTTATAAAAAAATAATTCAGTGCACAGTGCTATGCTACACTTATGACTCCCTAGTAAATTGATTTATATAGAGAAAAATATTACATTTATATTAAATATGTCAAACATCCCGCTATACACTTTTAGAAATGAAGACAGTCTCTCTCTCTCTCTCTCTATCTATATATAATATATATATATACAGTATATAGCAGAGCCTCCCACTCAGTGATCATCAGTGCACTGTGTGCCACTAACCTGCAGCAGATGCCGTAGGTATAGTGGACAGGGCTCTCTAACCTCCTTAATGGCTGCACAGTGATTATTGCTGCAGTGATGCAGACAGCAAAATTGAAATCTATATTGCTTAAAAATACATTTATTTCAAGATATTTTTTACTAGTTTTAGTGTTTCTTAGCATAAGATTTCCTCAGCATAGAACCTTTACCTAATTGCTGGGAGGCTAACTGTGATAAATTAATTTGGGCCCTTCGTCCAAAGTAATTTGCTTTTAATACACTAAAAAGAAGATTTGGATGACCCTGGTCTTGTTACAAGCCGCCAGCGTGCCTTGTTACTTACTCACGCTCCGGGTGTCTCTCCTCCTGGTTGCCAGTCACACTCCTGGAATCCTGCTCCTGGGCATTGTAAACGCCGTACTGGGATGGCATCTCCAGTTGCTAGGAGATTGGAACAAGGTGTCCAGGCAAGCTCCTACACTTATTTCATAAGAAATTTCCATACATGCCCTATGAGGTTTGTTAGGGATCTTCCTTTAAAAGAGAGGTAATACCATTCAGCTCCGGAACCTGGCAGGTGCTTACAAGCTCTAATGATGGTGCTTTGTGCAGCTGCTGGCACAATTCTGTTCCCAATTTGCTATTTCTTCTCAATACTACACACGTGTGTATGCTGGCCAGTGTTCTGCTGTCTCCTAAAGAGTTGGACCCATGGCTCTTACGGTTATGTGATCATTAGCATTAGTCAAGCACCAGATCCATACCAGACCACCCTATTTAAACCCTCTCTGCAGGGGCACATACAGGATATTTAGAAGGGGGGGTGTTCCAAATGCTTGAGATAGAATGGCCAGCCCATAAAGAAGGAATAGCTGGCATAATACAAATTGCAAGTTATCTAATACAAGAAATATATGTATATGTGGCCAGAGATCACAGTAAGCCGTTAGATGCAGTAGAACCAGTCCACATCAAATGTGGGCACCATTTCACAATCCATGTCCCCTGCTCTGCAAAGTGTTTGGACCAAGTCCAGGAGTCTTGGGGAGCAATAGAAGACCTAGTATGTACACATTGATCTCTGTAGTGTATGCAATGCAGTTATAATACCAGTTATAATAACAGTATAGATGGTCTATAGTATAAGCTGTAGGGGAGAGATTCTAAAAAATTAACATTCTGTATAAAATATATTTATCTCATAAATAACATAAGCTGTCATTAAATGATTAAACATCCTATACTAAATATATATGTATAATATAACCAGTAGAAGTGAGGATTCTAATCACACATTTTACCACCTCAAGGTAATGCTCTTTGGTGCAGTGCACTGATTGAGCCCTCAGATCCACACGCAGCAGCCTTGTTGGGAGAAGCTGTTGCCACTGTGCAGCAACTCCATTCCATCCCTTAAACTGCATGTTGTGGCTGTAGCTCTATAATATCATATTATATACTACTGCTATTGTGATCATAACTTGTTGGGTGGGGTGGGGATTTCTGGGCAATTGGAGACCCCCCTACACACCTGTATTTGCTTATGCCCTACCAGGGCAGTAGGGTTCAAAATTTAACTCCAGGGGGTAAATTTACTAAGATTCGTATTTGGTTGAGATTGCAATCTCGGATGAGTTTTAACATTTTTTTTAACTCACAAATTTACTATAGAGAAACTCGGGAAAGATTTCTATATTTACACTGAAAAATTCGGGTGAGAATGTAAACTCGATTGAATACACCATCGACCAAACTCGCAAGTACTTTCAGTGAAAAAGATACAACTTGTGAATTTACCAAGAATCGTGATTACAATCACACTTGTAATTGTAGCAAATTAGTTATAATTAATAGTTTGGCAGAAACATATACAGATCATTGTGATTTGTGTGTTTCTGCCTCTAAACACTACCTAAACGGTTAATATTTAAGAAACTAATGACAGAGTCTCCCCCAAAAAAAGCATAACCAGCCCCGGGCTACTCAGCCAGTCCTGGTTCCTAAAAATATGGGAAAAAAAACGAGTAGGGCTCCCCTGTATTTTAGGAACCAGCACTGGGCTGCTGAGCCTGTCCTGGTTTTACAAATAGGGGGAAAAAAATTGTGTAGGGATCCCCCTATTTTTAAAACTAGCACTGGGCTCAAATCCAGCCCGGGTCACGGGAGCGCAGGGAAGGTGAGGACCCCCCCAATAAAGGGGTCCCCCTTCTACCGAGCACCCCAGGCTTAAGCTGAAGCCCAGGGCTCTTCCCCGTACCCCTAGAGCGTAATAGTGTTGAAATAATATAAACTATTGTTTTTTTGACAGTGGAACTACAGGTGCCAGTGTGCCTGCCCTTTGGCACTTGTGGAACTACAAGTGCCAGCAGGCGGCTAGCACCCGTACCCACACTGTAAAAAAAATAGTTAAAAAACCACAAGACACACACCGTAGATTGTGCAATTTTAATGCACACACCTCACACATACTTACCTACTGCAAGCTGTTCTGTCCCCCTCTGCCTCATATCCATAGACAGTAGCGTCACTGGGGTTGGTGATACCCAGTGCACCAAATAGACCCCTACATGCGCATCTGGAAATGGAGTGTGGTCACAGCAATCCATCACACAGACCCCCTGTGTCAGTCACTTTATACAGATCTCCCATTATACAGATGCTACATTGTCAGCTATTAAGGGCTGGTGCAAGGGTTTTCAGCACCCTAGGCAAAACTTTAGCCTACTGCTCTCCGACATCCACCCACCCCCTCCAATACCCACTTTCTAGACCCTCAGGTGATAGCGTGGAGTTGGTATCTTAGAAGTTCCTCAGCCGCCACTGTTAATTAGAGAAATGTAATGAAATAAGCAGAATAAGAATAGATGCACTGGGCTGTTGGTCAGAACAGAACATGGGAACATTTCTAGGGTAAGAACCTTACCAGCTAGCCATATCAGCTGTGCATGGGATAGGTATCTAATAATGCAAGTTAGAAGCACTGATCAGGGGAAGGGTGATGATGGAGGACACTCCCCCGACTGAATTTCACCTTCTGCCTTTGAAGCCAACATGACCCAGCACAAACAGAAATAGGCTTTATGGGTAAGTTTAACTGAAAAAATTTCTTATAGAGTTAAGTAACACGGCTCTCTACCTCTTATTTACTGTATTTGTGTAATAGTTACTGTATGTGTATATGTATGTACTGACTATATGATATTAGTACTGTGCATTAGCCACTTTTCGTGTTTTGTGTTTTGGATCTGGATCTTTCTTTGTGTCTTAGTTCTGGATTGGTTTTGCCAAAACCACCCTTCTGTGTTTTGGGTTCTGGCTTTTGTGTTTTGGATCTGTATTTTTTGAAAAAAAAGCATAAAAACAGAATTTGTGGGTTTTTCTGCTCCTATACTATTATCAACCTCAATGACATTAATTTCCACTCATTTCCAGTCTATTCTGAACACCTCACACTATTGTTTTTAGTCCAAAAGGTTGCACCGAGGTAGCTGGATGACTATGCTAAGCGACACGAGTGGGCGGCACAAACACGTGGCCCATCTAGGACTGACACTGCAGTGGCAGACAGGATGTCAGTTTGAAAAACTAGGCCCCAAACAGTACATAATACAAAGAAAAAAAAGAGGTGCAAGATGGAATTGTCCTTGGCCCTCCCACCATTATGTTGTATAAACAGGACATGCACACTTCAACAAACCAATCATTTCAGCGCCAGGGTCTGCCACACGACTGTGGCTGAAATGATTGGTTCGTTTGGGCCTTCACAAAACAAGCTGGCAATTAATCTATCCCTGCACAAACTGGCTCTACGGAGGCAAGATGTCGTCCTCATCCTCCACATCCACCGATTCCTCACCCTCTTCAGTGTTATATACATCCTCATCCTCACAGAGTATTAATTCGTCCCCGCTGGAATCCACCACCACAGGTCCCTCTGTTGATAATTCATTTTTATGAACATCATCTTCTCCACATATTGTGGAAGCAACCTCCTACGCCTTTCGCTGACAAGGTTCCCAGCTGCACTAAACACTCTTTCGGAGTACACACTGGAGGGGGACAACACAGGTAAAATAGAGCGAGTTTGTACAGGGGCCTCCAAATTGCCTCTTTTTCCTGCCACTACAGGTACGGACTGTCTGACATGCCTACTTGGATGCTGTCACCGATGTAATCCTCCACCATTCTGTCAATGGTGACAGTATCATATGCAGTGACAGTAGACATGTCAGAAATTGTTGCCAGGTCCTTCAGTCCGGACCAGATGTCCAAACTTGGTCCTGCCTGCCCTGCATCACCGCCAGCGAACTGCTAAGGATACCTAAATTGTTTCCTGGCAGCCCCAGTTGCAGGAGAAAATGAAGAAGGAGCTGTTGACGTGTCACTTTCCGCTTCAGCTGACAGTGTTTTCACCAGCAGGTCTTTGCACCTCTGCAGGCTTGTGTCGGCCGGAAAGATATACACCACATAGGCTTTAAACCTAGGATCGAGCACGGTGGCCAAAATGTAGTGGTCTGATTTCAACAGATTGACCACACTGGAATCCGGGCAAAGCGAATGAAGGGCTTCATCCACAAGTCCCACATCCGTCTTAGCTCCTCCTTCACTTTATCCAGCTGTCTGAACTGACTTCACGTGTGGCAAGTTCAAAGGGCTGGAGAACCTTGCACAACACGGAAATCATTCTCCACTGCGCTTGAGTCAGGTCTATACCCCCTCCTTTGCCTATGTCATAGGTGGATGTATAGGCTTGATTGGCCTTTTGCTGCTCCTCCATCCTCTGAAGCATACAGAGGGTTGAGTTCCACCGCGTCACAACCTCTTGCTTCAGGTGATGGCGGGGCAGGTTCAAAAGTGTTTGCTGGCGCTCCAGTCTTCGGCGCGCAGTCGCTGAATGGCGAAAGTGGGCAGAAATTTTTCGGCCCACCCAAAGCATCTCCTGCATGCCCCTGTCATTTTTCAGAAAATTCTGCACCACCAAATTTAGTGTGTGAGCAAAACATGGGACGTGCTGGAATTTGCCCAGATGTAATGCCCGCACAATATTGGTGGCATTGTCAGATATCACAAATCCCCAGGACAGTCTAAGTGGGGTAAGCCACTGGGCGATGATTTCCCTCAGTTTCTCTAAGAGGTTGTCGGCGGTGTGCCTCTTACTGAAAACGGTGATACACAGCGTAGCCTGCCTTGGAACGAGCTGGCGTTTCTGAGATGCTGCTACTAGTGACGCTGCTGTTGTTGCTGTGTAAGGTGATACATCTACCCAGTGGGCTGTCACAGTCACAGTCGGATTTCAGAAATCTGAACCCGCTCATCCCTATAATATATATATATATATATATATATATATATATATTCGCGAGTCACTAGCTATTGTGTAGGTATTTTTCTTTTCTGTTCCCCCACCTTCTCTTGTATCAATCTGTACTTCCTTTTGTCTGGCCATGTTCTTCCCCTTTTCATCCAGTCTCCCTCTGTTTGTCCCCCTTTCCGCTCCCGTTTCCCTGTTTGCCCACCTTTCCTCCCATCTCCCTCTGTTTGTCCCCTTTTCCGCTCCCATTTCCCTCTGCTCATCCCCCTTTCCTTTCATCTCACACCTCATCTCATTGCTGTATGTATATACATACATATATATATATATATCTATTCCATAGACAAAAAAACTTACGGTTTCACATGTCCCATTAAGACTCCTTGGACATGACTTGAAATTTCACAAAACCTACTGAAATTGTGCCACTCAAACTAAAAAAAGCAATGAAATTACGATCATTAAGGCTGACGGTGGAGGAGCAGAGAGCACACAGGAGGTGTGTTAAGGGTGCAGATGGAGAGACGGCTGCAGGGGCAGGCTGCAGGTGTGTGGGGCATTGGTAGCAGTGGGGGTACGGAGCAGTGGCAGCAACGGGCATGCTCAGAAGCATCAGCGGGCGACAGAGGGGCTCACTGGTGTTGGGCATGCACCTGAGAAAATCAAATCAATAAGACACAGATGCATGGATGAATCAGCGAGATCCATCCATGCATTGTTTTAAAAAATAAATGTGCAATATAAAAAAAAAATTATGTGCCCCCACAGCTACACCTCAAAAGCTATTGGAGGTACGGAGCTGAAATTTGGCATGGGCTGATAGAACTGTCGCTCGGTGCTGCATGCCAAATTTCAGTGCAAAAACATAAAAATGAGTAATTTAAATTTCCAACTGTCAGTATTTTCAGACACTCAATTAGGACCACTTTTCTGCTGTTCTCTATGGGGGATTTTTTGAGAAGGCATAACTCAGGGTAGGGAGCGAATTTAGATTTTGGGTTTGTTTTATTAGGTAGCTATTGTTCCAGGGTAGGTGCTTTTGGGGTTTAGGTAATTGAGAAAGTTACAGTTTTTAAACTATTACCTCACGAATCCGCCATTATAGAGATACAACTTGATGCGCAGCTTCAGTAGGAGCGTCCATCAGGTCTACTCACTGTGGCTTCACTTGGGTGCACCAAGATTGCAGGCCAGTGCGGCCAGAACCTGGGGGATAGCGGGCTTTAGCTGCGGCCGGGACCCATGGGCATTAGTGGGGGCAGTGCGGGCGGCGGTGATGCAGGCGGAAGGACCCGGGGAGGTAGCAGCAGACTGATGTAGACTCGGATCTGAACGATCCGTGATACCTGCATCTGTCTATAAATAAACACAAAAACACAGACGGGAGCAGTGAGATCTGTCTGTGCTTCTGTGTTTATATATAAAAATATATATATATATGTATATATATATATATATATATTAAGAAAAAAAAATGGCATCCCTCCAAAACAACAACCAGCTCCGGGCTTTGGAGACCCAGTATGGGTTGTGCTCAATACAGAGGACAAACAATGTAGTGGTCCCCTGTATTGAGCAGAACCAGCACCGGGCTTTTCCGAACTAGTCCTGGCTGCCGAAATACGGGGGACAAATGACGTAGGGATCCCCCATATTCAGTGCAACCAGCACTGGGCTCTGAGCCGCCGGTCCTAGTTCTGGAAATACAGGGGGAAAAATGCATAGGGTCCCCCTGTATATACCAGAACCAGCACTGGACCATTTCTAGCTTGGGGGTGATGCCACAGCCAGGGGAGCCCTTTCACTGGGTACCCAAGCCGAAGCATCATCCCTGACCGCTAGTCAGCCCAGGCAGGGGATCATTGAGGAACCAGGGACCCTTCCAATGTCCCCCTCTAAATGGCACCCCAGGCCCAGGCTGATAGCCCTGGGCTATCCCCACCACCCCTGGGGCAGTGGGTCCCGGGTTGATTGTGTAGTGTTGTGTATATGAAAGTATATTGTCTTTTGCAGTAGTACTACAGGTCCCAGCAGACATCCACACACACTGGTACTTGGAGAACCACAAGTACCAACAGGTGGGGCATTACAGGTCCGCTGGTACCTATAGAACCCCTGCAAAATAAATATTAAAATAAAACAATGAGACAGTTTGTTGTGATATATAATTTCTCCGCATTTTCGTCTGGGGGGCGGCAGCCTTTAAGCTCTTTTGCATGGCTGCTGCATCCCCTAGGACTTCCATGGCATCTTCACCTGGAGGGCGGCGGCCTTAAATCTCTTTGCATGACCGCCGCCCATCCAGGGCTTCCGCGGCGTCTTCCTGCTTCAGTTGGTCTTCTCTCTAGCTACCTGGCCGACAGACTGACTGGACGGCGCCTCGTGCTGGCTTTTTATAAGCCAGCCGAGGGGGCGGAGCAATGATGTCACGAGCCCTGATTGGCTCGTGGTGGCCATCTTTAAATTTCGCTGAGGCGCCATTTTTGAAAAGGGCACGCTCGGTTCTCACCATTGAAGTCAATGGTGAGAACCGCTCATTGACTGAGAGGCCAATCGCCTCTCTCAGCCAATGAGCGTTCCGCACTTGGATTTCTGTACTGAAATCCCGCAGCGGAGCTGTCATTCGGGTAGGACACTACTAATGTACGAGGGCTCGGGAAATGCGTTTTTTTTTCCCAAGACCCTGGATTGCCTACATTGGAATGAAGAGGACAGATCCACGCATAGGAGGAGGTGAGTATTGATTTTTTATTACAGGTACTCCATTGGATAATCTACTGGAGAAGAGGACAGATTCGCTACAGGGATACATAGGTGAGTATATGAGATAGTGTGTGCATGTATGTTTTACTAAAATTTGACTTTTCTACGGTGTGTGTGATCTGTGTTTTTTTAATATTGCTTTTGTTGTGGAACTACAGGTACCAGCAGGCCCGCATACTGATACTTGTGGTTCTCCAAGTTCCAGCATGTGGGGGAGGCTTGCTGGGAACTGTAGTTCCACAGCAAAAGCCAATATTTTAACTTTACTTTACACAATCAGCCCGGCATCCACTGCCCAGGGGTGCCGGGGATAACCCTGAGCTATCAGCCTGGGGTGCCCTGCAGAGTACTACCCCTCTATTGGGGGGGTCCCCAGCTCCCCAGGGATCCCCGGCCCGGGCTGACTAGCGGTCAGGGGTGATGCTTTGGCTGGGGGGCCCATTGAAAGAGCTCCCCTGGCTGTGGCATCACTCCCCCCCACTAGAAAGGGACCGGTGCTGGTTCTGGTAAATACAGGGGGACCCTACACATTTTTCCCCCTGTATTTCCAGAAACAGGACTGGCTCAGAGCCCAGTGCTGGTTGTGCTGAATACCCCTACATCATTTATCCCCTGTATTTTGGCAACCAAGACTGGTTCTGAAAAGCCTGGTGCTGGTTGTGCTTAATACAGGGGACTCCTATGTTTTTTGTCCCCTGTATTTAGCACAACCAGTACTGGCTTTCCAAAGCCTGGTGCTGGTTGTTGTTTTTGGGGAAGGGGCCACACCATTTTGTTTTTTTTTACACAGGTTGTTTTATTTAATTAAACACAGAAGCACAGATGGGTCTCACTGACCCGTCCCTGCTTCTGTGTTTGTTTTTTTTCAACACAGATGCAGGTATTACGGATATTCCAGATCCAGGCCTGCATCTGTGTGCTGCTACCTCACCCGGGTCCTAACGCCTGCTACGCCGCCGCACCACAGCCGCTAATACCCACTACCGTCCTCGGTTCCCGGCTGCAGCTAACACCCGCTAACGCCTACCCGCTCTCCCCCGCATCCCGGCCGCTGCAAACGCTGGCTGCCTTCCCCCGGACCCAGCCCCCGCTACCGCACGCAACCGACGCCCATCTTGGTACACCCAAGTGAAGCCACAGTGATTAGACCTACTGAAGGCTCCTACTGCGGCTGCACAACAAGTTGAAAAGTCCTATCTATACAATGGCGGATTATTGAGGTAATAGTTTAAAAACTGTAACTTTCTAATTTACCTGAACCCCAAAAGACCCTACCCTGGCACAATAGCTACCTAATAAAAAAACCCCAAGTCTAAATTTGCCCCATACCCTCAGTTATGCCTTCCCAAAAAAAACCATAGACTACAACAGAAAAGTGGTCCTAATTGAGAATGTCAGAAAAATGTGATAGTTGGAGCTTTAGATTACTCCCAAGGCCTTTTTTTATGTTTATGTCCTGAAATTTGGCATGCAGCACCAAGCAACAATTCTATGCCAAATTTCAGCTTGGTACCTCAAATAGCTTTTGAGGAGTAGCCCCTTAAACACCATGCCCCCCCCTCCAGAATTCTCTATGGGAGAATTGCAGTTTTTTACACGTAGCCTTAATATAAGGGCACGATTGTATATTATGATGTATGCATATAATATATACGTATCATGCTCCAGCAAAATCTACTGTAATATATGCACAGGATTGTTTCAGGGAAGGGTGCCCCAAACAGGTATCTTGCCTAGGGCTCTATGAGGTCTAAATCTGGCTCTGATCCTGCCTCTCATCGGGTACATACCATGGTTGATTTCCGCGGTATGTAAATAGAATATCGCAAAGGACAGTTTTCCAGATAAGAGCTGTCCTTTGTATTGCCCCCGGATAGAAGGACTTCTGGGTTTAACACTCTGACGTCCCTTTGGCATCCTTCTTTGCATGCGCAGAAGGCCGCGGGCTGCAGGGGGAGATGGGAGGGATGCGATTGGGAGGCGTCCCGAAAAGAAGCCCATAGGCTTCTATTGGGTAATGCCACCTGAAGATGGCGTCGGCCACCGCATTTCACCATTTAGTACATCCCGCCCTGTGTGAGGGGGGATATAGAACAGCAGCGGTGTGCAGTGCAGGACACCAGTAGTGACAGCATGACTCGGTACCAGGCGCGCGGCCACACACACCCATAGGTGACAGTATTGCACAGCCTCCTCAGTGCCCCTCCAGGCCAGGCTCCAGCTGCCAGGGAGGGAGCACTCAGTGTTTCTGGCGCTGCCACACTTACCTAAGTCCATATGGCGCTGCTCAGGGGTTGCTGCTGTGGTCTCCTGCTGGTGCCAGTGCTACCCAGAAAGCTGCAGGGAGAGAAGCCCAATGATCACCTCGGTGTTCAGAGTGAAGCTGTGCACCAGCGAGTTCATGCGGTCATCTTAACATGCAGGGGATCCCAGTGGAGGTGGATGTCCCCGGAGAAGGAGGGGAAGAGCCCCTGGTACCTGTGGAGAGAGGCAGATCAAGGTGTGGAGCACATGGGGGGACCAACTGACCTATGCACACTGGCCAGTTGGAAGAGAGAACAGCAGGCGCACTTGAGTGAATGCAGTAGTTAACAGAGGAACGGAATGGATCTCACAAATCTGTTCTTTTCATCACCGTGTGCCACCCGAAATCGGCCTGTGTTCCACCCTGTATCATGCATGCCATAGGCCTCTTTCAGAAACATCTTTCTCCAAGGCAGCCTCAGTGGGCCGCCTCCACAGATCTTGGCGCCCTTAGGCAGCTGCCTAATGGAAGCGCTCACCCTGCAGCTACTCCATAGATCCCTACTCTCTGACATTACACAAACTTCTTCTAAACATTCATTTTGCATAGAAGACCGGCATCCATGGAACCACTTTCACTACAGAGTTCTGGTGATGCATACTCAGAGAGGAAGTTTGTTCATACTTTCCCACTTGCTCTCTTGATAGCATAGGAAGCACCAGCAGGGGCAGAAGTAGAAGAAAATAACAGTGGGCACCATAGTAAAGGAAGGGAGGGATAGAGGTGTTAGGCAGTGATGTGTGGTGAGGTAAATGGCTAGGAAGGCACGCATGGAGATGGGTTTGAGCCTGGGAGCCTGTCTCACCCCCTACTCAATGTAACTCTCCCCTCACTACACTAAAGCTGGCCACACACATAGCGATTTTTCAACCAATTTGGCCGATTTCGATGAATCGTGGCGATGAATTGTGTAAAATATGGACAAATCGTGAGTATCCACTCTTGATCACGATGCCGATGCGCGTCCCCACTCGTCGTACCTCGTATCTTCAGATCTGCCGTGCTGTAGGGCAGATTTGCCAATCTGGGACACGATGGGTGCCGTTCGTGAGTACTTTTTTAGTCACGATTAATTGTAAAATTCATCGTTCATTGTGGAATTTGACAGACAGGAGCCTGCACACGCCCATCCGCCATCTTGTGCAGCATCGTGATTGCAAGAAGAAGGAAGCACGATCAAGAGCCTTCACAACAAGTCTGGATTTCAGCACTTTGGTGAGTATTGGTACTGTATTAAATGCAACCCCACTGCCCACCAATGTGTGCCACCCACCTATAAATGCATGACCCAGCCACCGCCCACCGGAATGAGGCTGGCGGGCAGTGGCTGGGTCATGCATCAACCTCCCACTGCCCACCAATGTGTGCCACCCACTAATGTATGCCACCCACCTTTAAATGCATGACCCAGCCACCGCTCACCGGCATTAGGTGGGCGGGCGGTGGCTGGGTCATGCATCAACCCCCCACTGCCCACCAATGAGTGCCACCCACCTGTAAATGCATGACCCAGCCACTGCCCGCCAGAATGAGGCAGGTGGTGGCTGGATCATGCATCAACCTCCCACTGCCCACCAATGTGTGCCACCCACCTACCCACCAATGTGTGCCACCTACCTTTAAATGCATGACCCAGCCACCACCCGCTGGCATGAGGCGGGCGGGAGGTGGCTGGGTCATGCATCAGCCTCCCACTGCCCACCAATGTGTGACACCCACCTACCCAACAATGTGTGCCACCCACCTAGCCAATCACTGGCCACCAATGTCACGGACAACCTAAAAAATACCTTCAAAGTCAGCAAACACTCAAAATTTTATAAAATGCCAAAAACATTTAGTTCAACAACAATAAATAAAACATTACAACAATATCAATACATATATTAAATTTTTTAGTTCTTGTGATACATTTGTTTATGATGGTTGAATATACCACTATAAACAAATGTATATCAACAACATAAACAAATACATTGCACCCAAAAAATAAAAAACATATTACAATACTTTTAAAAACACATTACATTCCTGTAAACAAAAACATATGAAAATACGAAAAAATAACATTAAAAACCAGAAAAAAAACATATTACAATACTTTTAAAAACACATTACATTCCTGTAAAAAAAACATATTATAATGCAAAAAAAACATTAAGAACCAGAAAAAAAACATATTACAATACTTTTAAAAACACATTACGTTCCTGTAAAAAAAACATATTAAAATACAAAAAAAACCCATTAAAACAAGAAAAAAAAACAGATTACAATACTTTAAAAAAACCCATAACATTCCTGTTAAAAAAAACATATAAAAATTACAAATAAAAACTTAATTAAAACCTGGAAAAAAATAATTGGATAAAAAAATATAGTAAACTATAGAAATAAACATTAAAAATGTAAAAAAAATAAAAAAATTGTAGCTTAATAAAATGTCCTTTGTTTTTCCTTCCTAGCAATGTCTATGGATAGCGAACGCGAGTTTGTGACTGGGTTTCTGGAGATACTGCAGTCAAAGGAGTGTCTATGGCGGATATCCTGTAGAGAGTACCACAACATATCGCAGAAATTGGAAGCTTTGGGGGTGTTGTTGGACTACACCCAAAAGTTCATTGCGGATGCTGACCTAAAATCAGTCAGACACAAAATGCAGAACCTTTGTACCGTCTACATAAAAAAGAAAAAAGTGGATGATTTAAAAAGGTCTGGAGCAGGCACCGACGACTTGTACCAGCCAACACTCTGGTACTATCAACTGATCAGCTTCATTAGTGAACAGGAGCCACAACACCAGTCAGTTGCTCTGATGGCCGAGCGAGAGGGAGAAGAGAAGGCGGCAGAAGTGAGTGGACCATCTGAGGAAGTTTTGGTAAGTAGAGACACAGGCCCTGATTCAGAGCCACTCGCAAAATGCAGGCGCTCGCTCTGAATCAGGGCGGGCGCTTGTTTTTTAAGTTGCGGCCTCCTGGCCGCTCGCATAGCTGTGGGTGCAGCACAGTCTTGTTAATGCTGGCTTATTGGCTGTCACAATTATGATAAAGAGTTAAATAAAAAAAAAAAACTACAAAAAAAATGAAAATTATTTGACAAGAAACAAATGTGTAGTGTGTTTTTTTTTTCCTTACCTTGGAATACTGGTACTGCAGCACTTTAACGATAGCCTTGCAGGTCTCCGGAATGACGCCGCCCAATGACTGAGGTGAGATGAGTGTCCCAAACTTCAGGTCTTCAAATGACCTTCCTGTAGTCAGGTACCTCAGGGTAGCCACCAGCCTCTTTTCAGCAGGGATTGCTATCCGCCACCTTGTGTCTTGCCTCCGGATGTGGGGGGTCACCAGATGCAGCAACTCCTGGAAAGTGGCGTCATCCATGCGCAGGTAGTTGCGGTAGTCGTCCGGGTTGTTATCCTTGATCTCTATCAGCAGGGACATGTGAGAGCGAGTATCCCTTTGCTGCAGCCAGTCCTTGGTCCAGCATGTTCTTCTCCTCCTTCGCTGGGCCCTCTCCTGGATCACCTTGACCCCAGCTTTGGCGACCAACACTCTATACCAATAGGGATCCATCAGCACAGAATTCAGGAACAGGATAGAATGCAGGTAGCACACACTTGCAGGTAGAAGACACTTTGTAAAAGGCAAGCCAAATACAAAGACCACTGTAGCAATGTACAGGGGGCCTGATTCAGACCCGGACGCAAGTGGCCGTTCGCTCGTCCGCCGTACAAGCGAAAAAATTTAAATTTAAGCGCTCACTCGTATGTTCGCTCGTAGCTAACCTTCCGCCCCATATTCTCCCAACCCCTCCTCTAGCTAGCGAGAGTTCAAAATAGCGAACGTCCGTTTCCTCTTTGGTTGCATTGAGCGCTCGCACAAGTCAATTCCGGAAGTGGCCCTGTCAGTTTTCGATTGCCTGCTATTTCATTCTGCAAACATACTTGAATCGATTACTGGCAATCACTATATTAATTACCTTAATTGTTATTCACATGTTTGCAATCGTGGTTTTTTTTTCACTGTCAATAAACTTTATTCTTGTTAGTGTGTGTCATTTCTTCCGCAGAATACGTACGGTTTGACCAAGGGGATGGTTTTTCGAAATTAATAGTTTGTTAGAATGCTGGTATTGTTTTGCGTTTTTTTTTATAGGCATATTTAAATACTTTAAGTTTGATATTTAAATTAGCTTACGCATGTCACTGCATCAAGCCATCATAACTCACATTGTATTTGTGAGGGTGTAGGTCACATGACTCATACAATAACCAATAAAATTGTTCCTGTTAATTTACAAAGTACATTAGCCAATCAAAATTTTCTAGGACCTTTATTAAAACTGGTTTGTATAAAAAAAATCATTGCCATCATGAGAGCCGCCGCTTTTTGTCGCCGTGAACTCCTGGTCCTCACTGAAGTGATGGACCAGAGAATCACAAATTACCCGCGCCCCATCACTAACTTCCGCAAGCGGCTGGCCTACGCGGAGGTGCGGCGCCGCCTGCGTTCGATCGGCTACCGCAGAAATATTGGCCAACTTGAAAGAAGGTGGTCCGATCTGAGGCGCAGATCCCCATGCCTGCTGGCCCCTTTTGCATCTCCAAATAGTTCATAGTAAGTGTTTCTGTGTATGGTTATTTTTTTATTTGTGTTTTTGTATTCTCATACCTGCGTGTGCATGTTTACAGTATAGCCCTGTTTGTTTTTGGATTCTCATACTTGCGTGTGCATGTTTACAGTATAGCCCTGTTTGTTTTTGGATTCTCATACTTGCGTGTGCATCTTACAGTATAGCCCTGTTTGTTTTTGGATTCTCATACTTGCGTGTGCATGTTTACAGTATAGCCCTGTTTGTTTTATTTGGACATACTTGCGTGTGCTTGTTTACAGTATAGCCCTGTTTGTATACAAATTTTTGGGTTAAAATCAAAAGACTAAAAGGCAAATTGTAATTACTCATGTTTTTCACCATCATTTAGGGGCAGAGCGGAGACTCACACGGCGCAGACGTGTGTCTCGACCCCTATCCCCCACTCCCACCCAAACATCCTCTGCCCACTCTGCCCCAAATTTCCCCTCCACCCCAGACCTTGCCGCCTGTCAGTCCCCTCCCTCTCCTCACATTAACATCCCTCCAACTTGCCCCTCCACTCCAACCCCCCCTCTATTTTCCTCACCCTCCACTTTATCCCACATTACCCCTCCTCCTTCCCTCAGCCACTGGCCCACCTCTGATGAGGCAGAATTCGGGGCTCCAGGCCCAGTCAGCAATGTTCCCGGTATGTTTACCTTTTAAACTATGGTTTTTGGTTATGTTTCTGTTATTTTGGTTGATGTTGTCCTTTTGCCTGTGCAGTTCAAAATAGTAAAGTAGTTTCAAAGTTTTTTAAATATATCTTTGTGAAACAATGTCAAGGATGTTTTCCCCTTACACATATGACACATGTCCAAACACTCACACTTGTGTATTTCTTGTTTACGCTACCAACAAATGTCTTAGTTTGTTTTTTTTATTTTTTTTAATGATTTTCTTTAGTCTTTTTGGGACCTTATTTGTTTTAAAGCTTTTCTTTTTGCATTCCTTTTGTTTTGGACATGTTTTGGTAACTGTCTTATTTTTTTGGTATAGTCTGAAATTTTGGTTGGTTGTTATAATCTAAATGAAGGTGTCATTTTAGTAATCCGCACATTTTTTAAACCCACAGAGGAACAGAGGCGTAACGAGGCCATTGCTGCAGGATTAATCGAGATACGGGGGCATGTCATTGCCATGCTGGTGGCAATGGACCATCTTTTGGCCATCCTGCGCCACTAATTTTTTTCACTTTACCCAAAAAAACCCCATAAAAATAAAGTTTATTTTGATTTATTAAAGTCTCATTCCTTGTCTGTAAATCTTAGATTGTTGAACCTTACATTAGTCTACTATTTGTACCTGAGTTTTTAAGTAATGTACATTTGTTTGAAGAAAGCTCAAGTAAGGATGTAAGCTTGCACATTAAACACATAACAATACCAATAGGTTTGTAGAATTAACCTTCAAAAGAGATTTTATTTTGGGGGGGTAATGTAAAAATTAAAGCTACCTGCTTAGGCCTAGAATGTACAACATACTGATTCAGCATAATACCTTTGGGGTTTGTTTTGAGCAACAAAGCAGGGTACTAAAGATTACAAATTAAGAAATTACAGTATGAGGCATTAAGCAACTTTGCATTTTTTGAAACAGGTTACACTTGGTTGTAATTGACGATGGAAATGTTTGGGTAACGTAAAAAAAATATTTTAATGCACACAAATAATAAACACCAAGTGAATTGACACAATAAATTCAAACATTGCAAACACACACACAAAAGTCCAAAAATCACCCAAAACCACAAAAAAAAATCAGGAACTGTTTGAAGAAGTAGCATGCCAACATGAATCCACAAATGAGGAGAAGAAATCAGTGTTCCCGAAGTTATATCCAATGTGTCCACATAAAGTCATTTTTGTGGATCAGGTAGTATGCATGGATTTGTATGGTCATTTTAGGGAATAAAACAACTACAAAAAAAACAAGTTAAAAGTGTATATTAAAATATTACATGTCTACATTGTGTCAATTAAATAAATTTGTTGAAATAATTACCTAAAAAATCTGACATACTGACCTCCGACCAACCTCGGGGGGGCCGTCCTCAGGCAAGGCATCCTCTGGCTGCATTGGGACACCACTCCTTATGGCGATGTTGTGACAAATCCCACACAGGACCCCAATTTTGGAAACCATAGCCGGCAAATACATGAGGTCGACCAGAGCAGTGGAGGCATCTGAATCTGCCTTTTAAAAGACCAATACAGCGCTCCACCACCTGCCTGGTGGCTGTAAGTGCGGAATTATACTGACTTTGTGGCCCTGGTGTGGGAACCAAATAAGGAGTGAGCAGCCAGGGCGTGCAAGGGTAACCACTGTCTCCTGTGAAAAAATATAAAAAAACATCAGGACCATTGTGTACCAAGCTTTGCATTGGTTTCAACAGAAGGTGTCAATTTACCCAGAAACCAGCTTGTAGGTTGTTTAATTTGTGCCAAATCCCTGATTGCCGGATGACGAAGGAATCATGTGCACTGCCTGGGAATTTGGCATTCAGGGACAGGATCTGTAGGGAGGCATCACATACCACCATTACCACCATTACAGTCATCGACTGAAAGTGCTTTCGGTTCCTAAATATAGCCTCCAGCCTTGCTGGAGGCTGAAGTGGTATATGAGTGCCATCCACAACCCCTATGATGTGTGGGAAGCCAGCAATTTAGTAAAAATTAGCCTTCACCACATTAAGGGAACCCATATCCAATGGCATTTTAATAAAATGATGGAGGTGTTTAAAAAGTGCCTCCATCACTGCCCTCAGGATCCTTGAAAAGGAGGATTGGGATATTCCTGCCACTATTCCGACGGTGGTTTGAAAGGATCCTGAGGCACAAAAATGTAACACCGACATTAATTGCGTAAGTGGTGGTATTGCTGTAGGACTGTCAATTTGCCATTCAAGATCACTCTCTATTAATGAGAGAGTGTCTATGATGATTTGTGGCGGAAGACGGTATCGCCTTAACACCTCATCATCTGGCATTCCAAAAAGGGTGACACGTGTTCTATATATCTGGGGCCTTGCACGCCTACGAGGCCTATGCCTGGGACGAAGTTGAGGTTGGTCGGGTTCTGGAACCATGGCCAATATAATACGACCAACATCAACCTGAAATGTTAAGCCAGGTAGTTATTGTTTTAGACAAATGTGTTCAGAAAAATATACTTATCTTTTCAAAGCAAACCAAAGATTCTTACAGGCCTGGGTCGTGTCATATGAAAAGAAACCTACATTACAAAATACGAAAATATTTTTTAGATTAATTTAAAAAACTAGGAATTAAGCCAAATCTAGTTATGGAAAATTTAGAGAAGGGAACACACATTAGTTCGCAAATTAGTACGCTACATATAGAGTTAAGACATGATTTTACACTGAAAAGAACACACATTAGTTCGCAAAATAATACGCTACATATAGAGTTAAGACATGATTTTACATTGAAAAGAACACACATTAGTTCGCAAAATAGTACGCTACATATAGAGTTAAGACATGATTTTACACTGAAAAGAACACACATTAGTTCGCAAAATAGTACGCTACATATAGAGTTAAGACATGATTTTACATTGAAAAGAACACACATTAGTTCGCAAAATAGTACGCTACATATAGAGTTAAGACATGATTTTACACTGAAAAGAACACACATTAGTTCGCAAAATACTACGCTACATATAGAGTTAAGACATGATTTTACACTGAAAAGAACACACATTAGTTTGCAAAATAGTACGCTACATATAGAGTTAAGACATGATTTTACACTGAAAAGAACACACATTAGTTTGCAAAATAGTACGCTACATATAGAGTTAAGACATGATTTTACACTGAAAAGAACACACATTAGTTCGCAAAATAGTACGCTACATATAGAGTTAAGACATGATTTTACACTGAAAAGAACACACATTAGTTCGCAAAATACTACGCTACATATAGAGTTAAGACATGATTTTACACTGAAAAGAACACACATTACTTAACGAAACATATGCTAAGACCAACACATCGAATTTGTTAATTCTTAAAAACCAAAAACACTTACAAAAAACAGACAAATATCTCAAAGTTAGAAAAGGTCACTTGGTCACTGCCAAAATAACTGAAAAAAAAAAAAAACATTTAAAAAATGAAATGTAAAATATTTATTATTAAATTTTTAGGGGAATTGTGGAAATACTTATTCAAAAATATAACTAAAAAGAGTAAAAAAACCTCGCAAAAATGCTAACGTAAAGAAACAAAGTAAGAAAAAAACCAAACGTCAAAAAAATACAAACTACTCCTTCCAGAAACCAGCAAAGAACTAACAAACCACTACACCGAAAAACCTCCAACAATCAAAAAATGCCACCTCGAATGGAGTCACACCAAGCCATAAATAGGCTTTATTTTCCCGCTCAAATTAAGGACGGACAATAGGAGCGCACAAGGAATGATGCGGCCGAATAATGCTGACGCATGTCTATAAACGTCACTGACGACCTAAATCGGTCTGCTACATTGTGAAAACACAATGAGTACAGAGCAGCAAAGTACTAGCCAAGAGGCGCCATGTAAGTATTTACAAAATTATGTGAAAATGCCTATGTTTAACATTACATTTGGAAACATTTAACTTTTTAATATTTTCTGCCATTTTTAAAAAAGGTGTGGAGGATGCCATGGAAGATGCTGCTGGGCCTAGTAGGCAAACTAGGGCCAAAAAGAAAAGACAGCCACAATTCACAAGGAAGGAGATGGAGGTTTTGGTCCAAATGTGCAATGACAACCTGGCACAGGCACCAAGGAATATGGGTGCAACCCAGAGATGGAAACTGTGGGACGACATAGCCAGTGCTGTCAATGGTGTGGGTGAGTTTGAACGTTCAACCCGGGAGGTCAAACGCCGGTACATCAAAACTACATTTGATTAAAAAATGGTTACAGGTCCAAATACTGCAGTAATAATGCCTCCTTTTTATCCAACAGATGGAGCGACAAAAAATGGCTGATAGGGCTAGGCATGCAGGGGGAACAGGTGGGGGTCCCACCCCTGTGTCACTTGAGCTCACAGATTTGGAGGAGCTGGCCCAGGGGTGTGTGCAGGATGAGGAGGTGTTTGGCGTGTTGAACATGGATACCGACATGCCAGACTTTGCGGCTCCTCATGTTGCCCCAGGTAAATGTTGTAATGTTAATAACTCAGAAATGTGTTTAGTAAAATATCTAGATTATAATTTTACTCTTTTCTCTATTTTCTCACAGAGACACAGGCAGATGAGTCTGCTCCAGAGGTGAGCTTTGGCCGCAGAATTTCTTCTGGCTCTGCAGGGGAGGAAGCAGTAGATCCAGCTGGGGACCCTGTGGAAGACAGTCCAGGGCATTCCCCCTCGCAAGCAGTGGCCCTCCTCACTGATCTCAATTTTAAATAGGATCAGCATACCGAGATTCTGCTGAGGATGGACGCCAATCTGCTACGGGTGGCAGACGCCCTGGAGCAAAGTGCTGCGGCCAACGTGACCATTGCTAAGGCCCTGGCAGAAAATACTAGGGCCAACGTGCAAATAGCAAATGCCCTGGAGCAGCTCATTCGCCAGCACATGTTGGAGCCGGCCTCCCTTCCTGCCGGAACATCAGGACCCTCCACCTCTGGCACAACAACAGCCATCCCTCCAAATGTGCCTAGCCCTAGGCCTAGTCCAGAGGCCACAACATCTGCCTCTGGCCAGGCCAGCCAAAGGACCCGTTCAGGCTCCCTCCAACCCCCGGCCAAACGGCCTAAAAGGTGATGACAGCACTGGCTAATTTCCCCACAATCCATCTCTGTGTTTGCCCCATATTCCTGCATGCCAAAAACCTCCCTCTCCTTTCTTGTGAATTGTTTTTATTTGTTTTATTTGTGTTCAAATGCCACTTATTTTGTTAGTGTGTGGCCAAAATGATTTCTACATTTTGTTCCCTGAAAAAAAAAAAGTAGTAAACTTTGGAACCAAATTAGCAAAATTCTATTGTTGATTTATTCACAAACTGGTTAAAAGGTAATCCCTCTAACAAACGATACAACGGAAATAGAAACATTTAATATTTTGTTAAAAAAACAAGGGTTAAAAACAATTTATGAGTTTTAATTAACAATTATCCAAAAACAAAAGGACGATTGGTTTCTTGGTCAAAAAATAAAAATGATAAAAACCAAACATGCGTACAATACTGTTTGCCTAAAAAATAAACACTAAAGCTGCATACACACACAACGATTTTTTGAACGATTATCGTTAAACAATATCGTTTAACGATAATCGTTTGAAAAATCGTTCACTTTCTCAGTCAAACAATGAACGATTATTGTTCACGCGCGTTCACGTTTGTAGTTTGTAGTTCAGTCAGACTTGTCAACTCAACGATTTTCATTAAGTTAATATGCAAAAATCGTTTGTAGTTCATAAAAATCGTTCATTACATTTAAATGAACATAGTAAATGAACAACTTTAGTAAACGATTTTAGTTCATTTTTTCAAGGTAGAAAATCTTTTACTAAAATCGTTCATTAACTAAATCGTTGTGTGTGTATGCAGCTTTAGAAATATGTAAAAAGCACACAAAAAACACAAACATTTGTTAGCTAATTGATTGTGTGCCCCAGAAATTAGCAGCTGAGTAGTTCACCTGCGTTCGGTTTTTAGCTACTAAAAAAGGTCTATTTGCTAAACACCTTACAAGCTGTTTAGCAATTAAAAGTTAATTGTTTTTGTTGCCTCACTTGATTAATCGCAACACCATCGATGAGTCCAGGGAAGTACGAAGAGACCATCATCACTGCGGTAGACTATACCAGACCACAAGCTGAGTGAGCAGTCTTAATGGAAATTGGATCACACAGTGACGTGTACAAAATAGCGTCCACATTGGACGTTCGCACAAGATAATACATGTACGCCCAAAAACGCCTTTGCCACGCCTGCGTTTTCTCATCTCCACCCCCGTTATCACCCATAAATGGAACATTCTGTCAATCAAATGACATAGGTCACTTCCTGTTCGCTGTGTATTCGAGCGAACGAAAAAATGACTGCAATGATCCGGCCGCACATGCGCAATGAGAACCGGACGCATGCGTGGTTTAAAACAATCGAATGCGTACGAGCGAACGGCTGATAGCGTCCGGCTCTGAATGAGGTCCACAGTTCAGCAGGCATACACCTAGCCTCACTTAGTAGCAGAGCAGAATGGTTTAAAATGGCTCCTGCTTTTATACCCCCTAGCTAGCCCCTCCCATTGTTATGATTATTTACATTTCCCACCAATCGTGAAGAGCTCTTGTGTTTTTTTTTTTAAACTCACGATGTATCATGCACGATCTCACGATGTGTACGATCAGATACATCGTGAGATTGTATGTTAAATTGGCAGGTTTTTTGACCATGACTGCTGGGGAGCTCCCAAGGAGAGTTCAGGAGAAATCGTACATATTGTGTGATCATGAGCACATCGCTATGTCTGTGGGCACCTTAAGCTTCAGTATCCATTGATTCTCGTAGGTGCATCACTGTCTTCCCCTCATACTCAGAGGCATGCCTCTATTAGCTCTCTTTCTGTGCAGCTTACTGCCCATGGTGTGGCTCCGTCCCCACCTCTGCAAGAAGTGTCTGGCTATACAGAAGAGGGGCTGGGCTGTTGCTGCCTCATCTCTCGTCTCCCTGCAGTCCCAGAGAGCTCCACTAAGCTATTGAGTGTTAACTATAAAAATGATTACAATAAACAAAGATGTTTATAAGTTATAAATATCTTCTTTCTAATCATTTTTATATGAAATCTCAGAAGTTCCCCTGCCTGCAGGTTCCTTTTAGAAGTGATGTGTGTGCAGGTATAATATTGCAGAGTTATGTATGCACACATCAGTGGATGACTCAAACTATGAACAGCCCAGTTACTAAACCAGTGGTGTTGGTTTACCGATAGCTAGCAGGTACAGTTGTACTAACTGTTACATGCACACTAGTGATGGAGCAGAGCTTGAGTGGAGTGGGGTTTCATATAGCACACCAGCCGATGAGTGTATGCTGCTTGCGGGTAGTTGTGCAGGATGCTGAAACAGCTTTATAGCAGGTAATAACTAGGTTTTCTATAGCAGCTAAGTAGAAATCTACTGTCTCCCACCATGTCAGTCTACATAGGAAAGACAAGACGGTTCCTGCACTTGCTTAGTAGTGACTTCGGTGGCCAACTTGATACATGGCATGAAGCCTCCCTGGAGGAACATGAAGACTGGAGACTGCACAGTAGTGCACTTCTCTTTAAATACACTGCACTCACTGCCTTCCTCCTAGCTCACTCATTGCCCTCACACAGTACACTGAGCCCTTCACAGCACACACAGTGAGCCCCTCACTGCCCCTTTACAGCACATACTGCTGCCTTTATTGCCCACCTCACAGCATCACATACTGCCCCCCTCACAGCACATGTTCCCCTTGCAGCACATACTGCCCACTTCACAGAACTCACTCCCCTCCAGCTCCAGCAAACTTACCTGCTTGCCCTGCCTTGGGTCTTGTTTCCCGGTCAATGACAGTGTTCTCCTGGTGGCTGTTCTGAGTGATGACGGCTGGGTGGCTCCTCTGCAGTGGCTCGCAGACTACGGAGAGGAGCACAGGGAGTAGGAGGGGCCTGCCGGAAGGGAACAACTTATTGGGGGAAAAAGTACATCCCCCTGGACTATGGGAGACACACAGTATAAAGAACTGCCCTCACTAGTAATATTGCATTGCTCCTGTCCATGATTATTTTCTATTAATTAACCTTTGATGTTTATATATCAACAGCGGACATACATCACCCATGTGAAATGGTAGTGTCTAGATGCCCTTTGCGGAGAGGACTCTGACGTCATCAGCTACTGTCCAACGGCATTCCCTACCATCCACGTGGACATAGAAGGGGAAGATAATCTTGTGGCGAGTGTAGCAAGCCACCGAGCCCAAAGTTTGCCGAGGGAACAACTTTCTTCTCGAGGTGGACTTTATGGGCATGGAACAGCACTTCCATCCTCACTGCACGTCACTTCCAGGTCCTTAGCAATGAGTCTCATGACTGATATCACAAGTACTATAGCTATTGTGGATTTTTATTACCTACAAAGTAACCTAAACTATTGAGTACTGACATAGTAAACCTTGCAGCCTGTAGACTTTAAATCAACAAAAATGTATCTGTTCAGAAGAGGAAATAATATACTTTGGAATTACATAAAAAAAAGCCCAGTGTAAATAGTTATTTGAATGTGAGTCTTCACAGGTAGATACAGAGGATAATTCCTAGTGATAAGCAGTTAGTCAATTCATAATGTTCTGGTTTTTAAACATCTGTTTATCTCATGTGAATTATTGAAAAAAAGTAAAGCTGAAAAAAAGTAAATTGTTATTCTTTGTAGCTAACATGATGTAATGTGAAAGAGACTAGTTGCCAGCCATCAGAATGAGAATACAAGCAGCAGGTTATAAAACACATAACGTCAGTCTGTGTACAGGGGAGGGGGCTGAGTGTTACTTAACTTTGTTTGGGAAAGTTATATAACTCCCCCCAAAAATCTCATCTCTCAGGGTCCTGACACACCCATAACTGTAACATATATATAACAGCCGCTGAACCGCAACTATACCCCACACACAACTGTGTATCCCGAGGGCAGACATGGAGGCCAGGAATCTGATACTGCTGAGCTTGCTCGCTGTGTTTGCGTACGCTGTAGTGGCTGAGGAATTGCCTGCATTTTGCAACTCAGATTGTCCAAAGTACGAGCTAGTGAAGCAATATGATGTAAGTGGGGAAAATGGGACTTTTCTACAGAGGTTGCAGTTTTAAGGGCAGTTAAAGCTTACAATAACTGGTGGCTTAATAGTATTTAGTAATATGCAATGCACCTTTATTTACCTATTTATATATATGCAGAATTTGTGTTTGTTATAAACATTTTGTGTTGGAGGGATCAAGCTATCAAGTTCCATCAAGTGTCCCTTATTATATGACTAATGTATGTGTAATGCTGAATGCAGATTCCTGATTATCAGGAATCTGCCCGTGCTCAGGACCCATTCTGTGGGTCCTACGTGATCGCACGTAGCCTCTGCTATGCCTCTGCTTGCTTGAAAGGCAGAGGCATTTAAGGGGCAGTATAAAGGACAGGAACGGGCGGCGTAACCAGAAAACGGGGGCGTGTTGGCCCCATTGTCTGGGAGTGGCAAGGCCAGGGTGTGACGTATTTTCCTGGCCTTGCAAGCAGGCCAGCCTGAGTAAGTTGAGGCTTACTCTGCTGGCCGGCGCCGTCCACCATTGCGACCAGCGGTCTCGGTTATCCCAGCCTGCAACCTCGGTCGCAGTGCTGGGATCGCAAATGCAGCAGGAGGTGTCACACATTTCCTGCTGCATTCGCATATTTGCAATGATGGAATTACAAAGCTGCACATATACCCCTAGGGGGTGTTTTGCACCCTGTGGGGGGAATTCAATTGTTTTTGCTGCCCACAACATTATTGCATGACTGAGGGCAGCTTTTCTGTTATTGCTGCCAACGGGCATAGTAGCATGATTTCTGCTCACACACTCCTCAGGTAGTGGGCAGAATTTGTCAAAAAGTCCTGGTTTTGGGCACCAAAAGAGCAGAGCAGCAAAAAAATCACTGGGAAAATGGCGGTGGGTATTTTCCCGATGACTCCCAGAAAAGATGGCCCCCAACAAAAAAGCCGCCGGCGCTATTTTTCCGGAGACCCCTGCATGCTGACAGAGAGGAGAGGGCCCAAATGGAGGCTGCACATGGGCCTCCTCCACTTTTAAAACGCCTCTGCTTTCACTGCATGACGCCATCTTTCTGTCACACATGTAGTTGGCACACGTAGGAGGGAGGACTCACTTGCCAGCATCAGTTAGGTTTGCTCTGGGTGCAGGATGTGTGGTCATCACTTAATTTCTACAAAAGCAGGTGAAAATTAACATTTTCACCTACTTTTGAAGAAATGAAGCATCAGGGCTGGGACCAGGCTCTAGTTCATGTAGGTGCACTAGCACTGCCCAGTCAGACTCAGCACTGCTAAGTGTCACTGCTTTGAAAGGAGCAGTGAAGATATTCGGGGAGACAGCTGATGAATTGCTCCAGCGCTTGCCGTGAATTAGAATGAATATGGTCCTTGGTGAGATGGTACTTTTTTTTTTTTGTAGCTTAACAGAAAAACTTTTGTAAAGATAATTTTAAAAATGGGCAGCATATTGGACCTCATTCAGAGTCGGTCGCCAGCGCCGATGCGCTCGTAACCGACTCGATGTTTAGTCCTGCGCACGTGCTGCGGCCGCACTTTGGAGCTCATTACCAAAGGGGCGGCTGTCGATGTTGATCGACAGTTCACCCTGCTTGGTAGGCGGGCCGGGGGGGTGGTTTGCAAAATGGAGGCGTTCCTTAACGAACGCCTACCATTTTGTGGGCGGCCGCACTGACATCATCAGTGATGTCAGTGGGGAGTTTCCTGCTCAAACAGAGCAGTAAGCTCCCTGGGGCTTTACGAGTGCCGAGACCCAACCTTAGGGTCTCGTCGTAAGCCCCGATGGTCGAGATGGTGATCACCATCGCGACCATCAACCTGGTCAGTCATTAAGCTGTGGGTGGTAACCCACAGCTTAACTAACGACCAGGAGGCCGCACTTCAATAATGAAGCGGCCGCCCTCATTCAGAACGAGCGCTTGCTTATTGCGACCGCCTCTGCATGAGGTCCATAATCTCTTCAGTTCAGAGCCAGATAGCCTGTGCTGGTCTTCATTATAACAGGGGGACCATGAGCGTCATATTGGAAATCTGCCAAAGGCAGGTCAACACAGGACAGGTTCCTCTATGGTAGTGGATCTCAACTCCAATCCTCAAGTACCCTCAGGCTTCATGTTTTCAGGATTTCTATCTGTTGAAACAGGTGATGCAATTAAAAATACATGAACTAATCTTTGCATAATGAAAGAAATTCTAACAACATTACATGTTAGGGAGACCTGAGGATTGGAGTTGAGAATCCCTGCTCTATGGGAAACGGATTGCGTGGCAAGGAAAACAATCTCCCCCCACACACACCAGGGGTTACCACCACTGCACCCAAAGGTGGGTAAATAAATACATTATTGTAAATTAAACATTTGTTGAATTTAACTTGTCCTTTTTCGCATGTTTATTAGAAATAAAATATCTTTTTATCCTTCATCTAGTGGGAAATTAAAACCTTTGCATTCTGTCTCGCCTTGTCCCCCATAGTGCGTACACACTTGGAGATTTCAACGATTTGTCATTCCGATGCGCTGGAATCGGGCAAAACGTTAAAAAAATCATCTAGTGTGTACGCACCCAAAAAAAAATATCCACACAAAAACTGAGCTAGGTAATGCTACTAGCCGGTGATGAAATATACAGAGAAAATCTGGCTTTTCTTTTACCGCCAGTCAATGACCTCATGACCAGTGTGGGAAACTCTTGGAGTAGCCCTCAGTGGTGTAACTAGGGTATTTGGAGCCAAGGGCAAGATGAAAAACGGAGGCCCCACCCCCGTATGTGCACGCCGAAAAAGTAGGCGTGGTCACATGCCGCAAGCAGCGTGGCCACTGACAAATGGGAGTGTGTCAACATGACACACCACCATTTCTTGTCACTCTGGGAACATTCCTTTCCATTCCATATGCACTTTAATGCCCCTAGTAGTAGTGCCTCTGTTGCAATGCCCACTGTAGTAGAGCCCCGGCTGACCCCCCCTGGTTACGCCACTGGTAGCCCTGAATTCTTATTTTCCTTTAACCCTTTAGACATTGGCAGATTAGCAAAAATCCTATCTCCAGAAAAAAAAAAAAAAGATGAGGCTTGTTAACTAGGCCCAATAGTCTGAATGGTTGATAAAGATTACAGGGTGAGTGCAGACTGGTGCACTATTGGAATATGATGCATTGCAGGACATACTGTACAAAATGGTGACCAACTACTGATCTATTCATTGTAATTTTATCTGTATCTTTCAGAATTTTGAACATCGTATTTATGAAGAAAGTCGCTGGGTAACCACCTCACTGGACCTGGATCTCTACGTGTTGGGAATGATAAAAAGTTTTAGGCACCTGTTTAAATATATCTCAGGAGAAAACTCTGAAGGTGTGATGTGTGCATTTCTAAATAACACTATATTATAGCTTATTTGCATAGCGCCACAATAGTACACAGTGCTGTACAGGAAAAGTTTGCCATTTCCTGCCCCATTGGAGCCTAGTCTTAATTCCCTAACACATACAGTGGGATCAATGTCAACCACTGTGCCACAGTGCTGTCCATACCATAAATTAATTGGTGAATTAAACATGCATGGTCGGATTAAGGCTTGTGGGGGCCCCCTCCAAGCCATATGGTTTCTCCCCAGTGCCCCTGTTTACTCACCACCTCTTGAATATTTACAGCTGTTACAGCCATGTGATCAGCATTCACATATAGCGCAGAGACGGCTCCCGAGTCCCCTCACCATGTGTCGCTGATGAGGGGACTCGGGAGCCACTCTGCGCTGTATAAAGCAGCACTGACTGTGCTGCGCATGCTGAACACTGAGTTGCGGCAGAACAGGTGCCACTGAGTACCTGTTCTCGGTAGGGTCACACCGACCCTGTGTCGGGGCACTGGGGTGACCCTCTTGCCCCCTTTAATCTGGCTCTGTAAACATGTATAGATAGAAAATACTATTGTTGACATTTCACATTACCAGCGTATACACACAGCACTAGGAAATCTATTGTCTTAGACTAGAGTGTGCAAATGCTGACATTCTAAAGTTAGTCACAATGCACAATTCAGAGAGCATGTGGAACTATATATCACTATACATGTATGCATCAGACACAAAGGTGGGACAATGAAGGTGAAACTTATTGACTCTAAAGAAAAAGTTGATAAACATGGTGAAAACAAGGCTTTCCACATACATATGTGAAACCCTCACTGCAGTCAGTTATTCTCATGTTCTTACCCCGACTAGCAGTGGATGTCATACTCCCAGCCGGTTCGTTCTTCCTTCATTTACAAATATAATTTTTATATTATGAACAATATACTTAAATGCTTCTTAGATATTGTGAACACCTAACATAAGTTACTCTAAACTAGCATAAACTTAATACAACCACTATCTTCAAACTAACTTCTCCATATATTAATTTGGTATTAAAATGATCTTGGTAAACAAAATAATGTCCAGATTCCTAATACTTCTAAAGGTGGGTGATCTGCAGATATATCTGTAGATGATGGTCGTTCATACACACTGAACGACCATCATCTATCCGTCAGCCGTGGGTCCCTTGGTCGGGAGTGGGTTCGCCCCCTTTCCCTGCGGCTGCCGCTGCGTGTGTCGGGCGGTCTGCAGACCAACCTTACACACTTGTCGACATATCTGCAGACATATCTGTCCATCGGCTGTGCAGCACAGCCAATACAATATGTCTGGTAACTACATACCATCTGTACACACTGGCCGACGGGCAGCACATATATTGGCCGATCAATTGATCGGTCAATATATTGGCCAGTGTGTACACAAAAAACACAGATGGTATAATTCCCCAAGTCCAACTGCATGTGAATTAGCAGCTCACCATTATAGCAGAGGCGCTTCCTATTGGAAACACTTTCTGATAATCACACGTCAGATGGGCAGTCCCAGGGGGAGGTGTCTCCTCCCCATGGGATTGCCAGTCCAGGCTGTCAGCAGTAAGAGCTTCTGTTTTTATCACAGCAACCTTATTCGGCTTCTTAGGGCTGCAGAGGATGCAACTCCTAGCCAATATCGTTTTCTGCGCATGCATATTTTTTTTTCTTGGCTTTTCTTTCCTCCTTTTTATGCGCATGTACATTTAATAAGTAGAGGACCGCTGCCCGCGCACAGCCGTTGCACAGGAGTTTTGGACTGCAGCCCGCCCCCATAGAAATAAGGTAGTAGCCGCCGCTGGTCATCCGTTTTACTACTGGCCGGGCAACAGGCCAATCAGGGAGTAGGGGTGGGGATTTGCGGATCATGTCGTGTGGTGGCGCTAAAGTCCCTGTGCCTGAACATAGAGGGGAAAAAAAAATCGCTTCCATCGATGGTAAAATAATTGGCAATTGATGATTAATTATCAATGGACGATGGCTATTCCTAGCTGTCGGTCACAGGCCTGCCCCGCCCCTGGCTTATGCAGAATCAGCAGCACCAGCGCCTCACATGCTGTCTCACTTCAGTGCATGCGCAAAAACACTGATAGTAACACCATCGATGGTACTACACAGAATAGTTACACACCATTGTTGGTCTGTGTCACTATCGATTGTAACAATCGATGGAGGCCACCCATGTGGGCATCCCGATTCACCAGTGAGTCTGTGGCTCTTGTTATTTGTATCTCGCCACCACCCGCCGCTGGCTCCTCCCACCTGGTTGGCCGGCGCGCTGGTCCAGTCACGTGGTTTTCCCTCCTAATGGACAGGGGCTGGTAATGATGCTGCTGCTTAGGGATGGGACATCGAAAGAAAACAATGGAAGTACCGATATTTTTAACATTGTATAAAAAACATTATATATAAACAATGGTTCCCTGGAACCGATATTAACCGATGTTTTTTTTTCTTTTATCTAACTCTGTACTTAAACATATAATAGACTGATAATCTTTTAAAATAATTCTTATACTGTGTCTATCTCCATGGAGGCAAACAGTTTATATATATATATATATATATATATATATATATATATATTTATATATTTATTTATTTTTATTTCCAGATAAAAACAACACTGGGAGTTGTCATAGATGCATAAAGGCTTGTATAGAAATAATGTCATTATTTCTATACAAGCGTTCTTACATCTATGACATCTCCCAGTGGCGTTTTTATGTTGGACTTTGTGTATGAGGACAGCGGCAAGCTGCTTTTTTATAACCAGACGGTAGTCCCGAGGATATTATATATATATATATATATATATATATATATATATATATATACAATACATATGAATGGTGCAAAAATTATAAGGATGTAAGCAGTTTTAGAAGTTAAACATGTTTTGTGGTAAATCAAACTTATTGAAGAAATATGACATGATGCATTAACTAATAAAACTTAAATGAAATAGCTCACTGTTGCTTACAAAGAAGAGCTGCAGCAGCCAGGCACCCCAGCAGCCAACCAGTGTTAACTGAGAACAGCACCAGTGACAGTGAGCCATGGGTGGGACTGTCCTATGTGCTGCAGCTGATTGGCTGATCAGAGTGTCTTTCACTCTACCAGCCACCACCACCCCCAGCAGCCGAGAGGGGGGGGGGTACCAATTACCTGGACCTGGTGCGCTGCAAAACTTTTATTTTATTTTTAACCTGAGAGGTCTTGGCCACACCCCCGTGATTGGGCCACGCCTCATTTTACCCAAGCTCGGCGCCGCACTTGGCGGGCCTGTGCACGCAGCAGCAGCAGTAGCCCAGTCATTGTGTTTTGTACTCTCTCCTTAATTTGTGATTGACTATAAAACAAGGAGAGAGCCAGCTGGCAGGCCAAAGCAGTGACAGCGCCACACAGTGTTACAAAAAAAATAAAATAAATTGTTAAAGCAGGGAAAAACATCGGGGGGAAAATCTAGCGATGGTAATGAAACATTGGATCCTAAACATTGCAGGGTTAAACATCGAACATTGGAACCAGCTGACCCATGTTTCCGATGAAACATCAAATGATTCCCATCCCTACATGCTGCTGCAGGGGGACTCTTGTGCGCGCTGGTTGTGCGGCTCTTACACGTGTGGGTGTCTGGCGTGCGGTACCCCCGCATCCTCTTTAGATGGGGTGGGGGCAGATGAACCGGCCACCGATGTGTATCCAGCAAAGGGGCAATTAAGTGCTGGTTTACCCCCCAGTCAGCAGCATGCTCCCTCATTAAGGCTGCCATTATTACAATATAAAAACTAACAAAATCTTATTTATGTTGGTCCCAGGATCACCCCAGGTGCCAACCTCATTACACATCTGAGATAACTACTAGTCTACCACTGACTGTACTGTGCCAACCTCATTAAATATTATATCCATTCATTTCAAACAGGTTAAACATTAAAGTTCCAGTTCTGTCTACTCATTGGTTGCTCCTCAGAAAATGAAATACGGGACGTTTACATAGCTTAGTTGGTTAGTTGTAGAAGTGTGTCTAGTGGTGGCATCTACATACAATACCCATCCCCATTGAGGAGAATCATTAGCTGTAGGTAACATTAAATACAGTCTATAGCTATTTCTATCTACAAAAACAGTCTTGTGGGTTTTTTTGTTTTTTTTTATAACAAGCTTTCCTGTCTAGTTTCTATGCCTTTGTGAAATCTTAGTAAATAATGGGACTTATGGGTCTCTAAAGTATTAAATAAAAAGCAAGAAATAAATAAGTCAGAGAGGAGAGTTTTGGAGACTGCAAATATAAGTTATGTATATTGTTCTATATCTTGTTATTGGGATTGTACTATGTATCAGAAATTCATGCTAATTACCTCTTTACATTTCTTTAGGACTAAAGATTAATATGACTGTGCCTGTGGTGACTCTTGTTCCATTAATACAACCAGCAGCTCCTAACGCTACAATGTCCTTCTTTGTGCCCCACGCATTGGAGAATCCCCCCGCACCATCAGACCCTGCAGTTTATCTTAAGAACTCCCCTTCAATATCTGTATATGTGAAGTAAGTTACTTCCTTAGAAAGGGAAATGACACAGGGCTGTATTTAAGGGGCAAATAAGACCGTTCATATCCAGTGGCAGTCTCCCAGAAATACTTTTCTGGGGCACATTGCTTATTAGTGCTTGCATTCATTTTAAACACATCATGATGAGTGGGATTGTATAGTATTAGGAAGAACCTGCTTACTGAACTTTGATAGATAGTAAGGCAATTTTGTTGTTCTTAATACTCTTTAAGAAACACTTATCGTAAGACCTAGGGAATGTGAATAATCTGTGCTATTGCACCCTGAGAAAATGAATGATCGATCATGGTGGCCATAATTTGTAGAGCTGGCAGCAATTCAGCATACAGTTACCCAACATCACCTTTTCCCACTACGTCTTTTTGCCAGCGTGGCTGTAGTCAAAAGATTCCTTACTATAACCTGTGGTGCTGGGAACTTCTATATGTTATTGTGAATCAAATCAATGCAATCCTTAGTGACATAGGGCTCTATTTACTACAATCCGCATATTGAATGCGGATTGTAGTGTGATATTACCGAGTGAATTCGCATTGCGAATTCAGGCAACATCACAGGGATTTACTATAAATCCCTTGCAGGGACAGAGCTTGCGATAAAGCTCTGTCCCTTCCGGATCCCATCCACACTCTAGTCGCGGTATTTTTGGAAAAAATACCACGACTAAGAGCCCGCGCATGCGCCGACCCACCGTCGCTGCTACCCCCCACGACGCTAAGCCCCGCCCCCCATGATCACGGACCCCCGCGACACCCCCCCCCGCGCGACCCCCCCTTCCCTTCATTACACTTACCTGCATCCTCCTGGCCTCCGGTGATCTTCTCCGGGCTTCCCGATCAGGTGATCTCCCATACTGCACTGGGACCTGATCACCTGATGACCGGGCCGCAGTGCACTATGGGAGACCAGCTGACCGGAGAGGAGCCATCACCGGAGGCCCGATCACCGGTCCCTGGATTCAGTAAAAAAAAAAATGTTTAAATTTTTTCTTTTTTTTTACAGCAATCAGCTTGCGGTCTGTTTAGACCACATAGCTGATTACTGGGACCGACTCCCGGCTCTGCTCTCCCCGTTAGAGCAGAGTGGGAGCCCGGTAACCGGGGGAGACCCTGGATAATGTCACCTCCAGGTGGCGTTATTATCACAGGGCTTCCCCCGATATTTTTTTACAATTTATTTTTAGTAACTCTGGTCGGATCACATTTCCCATTACAATTATGGGAAATGCGATCTGCTTTACTAAAAATAAGTGATACTAGGGGTTGGAGTAGAATTTTACTAATTCTACTCCAATTGCCCTGTAATAACTACAGGTGAGACTAAAATAATGTGAAAAGGGTGTGAAAACACCCTTTTTCACTTTATTTTAATAAAAATAATGTTAATAAATAGAGCCCATAAAGAGATAACATTAATTCGCTGCTGGCAGCTCTGTGGATTGTGCTTTACTGATGGACCGCAGTCTTCATTAGTGTATGTGTATCTATCAGGGCCGTAACTAGGGTAGTGCGATCAGTGCCATGGCACAGGGCACCGCAGGGCAAGGGGCGCTATTTGGGCCTGTCAATTTTATGTTTATCATCATTCTCACTTGAGGCTTCCTCTTATTTTATCCCCAGCATCTCCTGGCCTCCCCTATCTCTTCCCTGGCCCTTCCCCATGAGACCATGCCCCTTTTTTGGGTGCATTACATACTTGCCGACTATCAGCTCCAGCCTTCCGGGAGGGAGCTGATTGTCGGCTAACAGTGGGGGGCGGGGCTGGCCGTTGATGGCACATTGTGGGCGGAGCTGGGGCGGGGCCGCGCGATCGCGTCATTGTGGCCCCACCCCCTCTTCACAATGCCGTTATTTTCGGCATTGTGAAGCAGGTGGCGGGGCCACGATGACGCGATTCAGCGTGAATCGTGTCACCGCCCCCCTGCTGTGGGGGTTTCTAGTTTTTTCTGGGGGAAGGTCGGGAGGGTCGCAGGCTTCCTGGAGGTTTGCCTGCCTTTCCGGGGGGCCAAATCGGGAGGGTAGGCAAGCCTGGTGCATTATGCCCCTATTTGAAAAATAGGGGGGGCACCTGTGCTCTTTCTGGCACAGGGCACCAAAAATTATAGTTACGGCTCTGGTATCTATATATGTATTGCTTGTGTGTGTGTATATGTATACCAAAGTAATGCAGGTACGCACACTAAGACAATACTTCTATATCTGTACTCACCTTTTGAATAAACCTGAGGTTGGCAGTGCACATTGTGATCAAACTGTGGATGTCCATCTACCTATTTCAGATCGGAACCTACACTAACAATTTTTAATTATAATGTGGTACTTACCATACAATTCCAATTTGGTTTATCTGATCCTTTCAGTGGAAACTGAAAGGTTCAGATAAGCGAATTTGGATTGTTATTGAAGTACACAAATTTATTGTAATTTTAGTTTAAAAATAAATTTCTTTAAAAAATGACTACACGATTAGCCCTTTCCCCCACTGCATATAACACTAAACCGACATACAAACATACATACGTGGGAAACACAGTTGCCACCGATACTTCTCTGTCCCTGCTGTGACGTGCGTACATGACACGTGCCATTGGTTACTGGCCAGGAGAGTGTGTGTTGTACGTTAGGTGAGATGTCAGAAGTTTGTGCACCCACTTAGTGCAGCAGCTGAAGACCCAGAGGGAAAATAAGACGGACAGAAACAGGGATCTATCACATTCATCCATTCTAGTATGCAAAGCAGAAATCCTTTATAAAACAAACGCCAAGTTATAGTTAGTACTGCATGTTAATGAAGTTGTCCTAATCATATTTGCAGGATTTGCACTGTTTAAAATGCTATTAATATCTACACTATTTTGTGAAAAGAATATGCTGTAAATATAAGTATATTAGCCTCTGTCATTTCCTGATACCCCTGATCTTCCATTGTTTGCAGAACCTTCGGAGGCTATGCCTTTGACTATTCATATAACAAGAAAGCTAAAGCCCTAGCAGAAGAACTGAGGACCCTAGGGCTCCAGTTTGATGATTCCTTCTATGTACGTGCTGGCTATGATACACCTTTTAAATTCTTCGACCGCCACAATGAAGTGTGGATCTTGGCCAAATAAACACATTTCAGCACTTGTGGTTTATTCATCCAAATAAATCCTCATTTGACTTATCCCCCATTTAATCTCTGCATCCATGTCTTGTATGTAGTGCATGAAGATTTCTCTATGTAATTGTCACTGTATAAACATTTGTAATGCACTTTTTTTTTAAATACATTTTTTTTATTGAAACACCATGAAGTCAACATATACATAATGTACTTGATGCAAAGACAACTGATCAATGGATAAAATGAACAGTTACAATACTTTTCATTATAAGCTTGAGTCCATTTATACAATTTGTGTATAATAGAAGAGAAAATATATAGATACACACATCTTTTCCAGTAAAACAAATAGGCCTCCCTTTAGATCAGAAGGTTACTAAATATAAAGCAAACATAGCTTTTATACACTTTTCTGTCAGTTTAAAGATTTATATATCAATTTAATCATCTATGTTTGAGAGGAGAGCGGCCGCAGGTACAGAACGCCAAAGGGGGAGGTACACGGGGAGACAGAGAAAGGAGAAATCTAAGTGGACAGCACAGATCCCTAAACATCTAACCTAATTGGAGGATCCTCCAAAATTGTTCGTTGACAATACCATTGAGTAAATTTAAATGATTCATGAATTTGTAATGCACTGTTTATTGTAACTCATTTTTTTTAGCCATAATGAAATAAAGTACAAGTCTATTATAGAACCTGACTTTATCATTCTGCTGTGCTGGCTTGTTTTCTGGCTTTGAGCTTCCAAATCCCCCACACCCCTCCCCTCTCCCCATCCCATGCCTTCCATACACAGATTCCACTCCATACCCAGGGGTAGGTTTAATCTTAATAACCTGACTTGATGTTCTTAAATCACACTAATGCCTATCTGGTCAGAAAGGGAGCAATCACAGTTGTATATTGTGAGGGGTTTAAAACTATATTTGGGGATGAGGTGATGTCATATGTGGGGCAGCCCTCCGTCTTCCTGCTCAGGGCCATACCCTGGGCGATCCTACCAGAGTCACTGCTCAATGTGCAAGTCTGAGGGGGTGGCATTGCTGCCTGTTACTGGGGGGGGGGTTGAGGTATATTTGGTGTGCAGAGTCTTTGGTGTATACTGGTGCCTGCGTGACTTTGGTGGTAATATAAAAGCGCCAATGTGGTATGGGTTGGGTGGGTGGGTGTGATAGTGGGTTTATGTAGTGGTGACGGGGAGCTGGATTGTCCTGCTACAACATTGCCCATTCTGGTGGCAACAGTTATGTTAAACTGTGTTAATGAAGGTGTTGTAGATGATAAGACTTCACAGCTTGTGGTTGAGGACAATAAATGGCATGCCTGCTGATACTAAACTCGATCATTACCGGAGAATCAGAGGGGGCATCCAGATGGGAGGTAGCACTGCATAGGCAAATGCAGGGGGGGTTCCAGTTGCCTGGAAACCCCCTCCCCAGCCCACACCATGACCACATTAGAAATAGTAATATAGAATTTTACTAGTGCTGCATGTTCTTCTCAGTATCACAAATGAAATAATTAGCACCACCTGTGGATCTTTTAACATGTGTCAGCCAGTAATAAATACACCTGTGCACCAACTAGGAGATCAGAAAACCATGCACCTTTAGAGGTGCTCTGCTATAGAATATCAATAGGGTTAATTATTAATACTGTATAATAAATAATACACTATCCAGTGCATGACGAGCCCAAAATGTACATATATGTCCAGGGCAGTGCTGGGTTCTTCTGCTGCTCACCCAGACTTCTGGTCTTGCTCCAATGCTCTAGAATGGTGCCCACATCTGAAATAAAAAAAATCAGCTCAGGCAGGATGGGGATGGCCCTACTGCCGCATTAAATGCAATACTGTGATCACTGGTCCTGTATATGCTGGAATTATGACACACAATACATATGCATATTTAAGCTGGTTAAGTGCTAATTATTCCCTCCTTATGGACTGGCCACACTCACTCTAAAATCAAGCATTTGGAAACCCCCCTATAGAAATTCTGCGTTTGCCACTGCATTGCCCCCACTGTACAAAACATATGTGGGGGGCATGGTGACATGATTCAGTGCAAACTGCGTACTCAAGCCCCTGAACCACCAACTTCATTAGTAAGTAAGAGGCTGACCTACAGGCTTAGAAGTCCAGGATAGCCCTTGGAAATTGCGAAGTCTCTGTAAGAGTAGAGAAGTGATTTATGACCTGTCTTCAGTTGCATGTACAGTATGTGTCTGTTGGCGCATTCACTGGAGAATAATAATTCCCAGATACTGTGTAGCTGTATAATGATTATAATCACAATATAGTGATATTAATTTAGACACAGTTTTTAAACCACCCCTTCGTCTTAGGTAGTGTCAAAGTCAAATAATTGGATGTGATCGCCGTAAAATTATTATCTGACGATATAGTCGTCTATGGTCGGATGACGTATTACTAGGACGCTACTTTGCGTCGGTGCAATCCAATGCGCACAAATGTGAATCCGCAATACACTAACACTGACGCACATAATGCACACATTTACAGTCAGGTGCATAAATATTGGGACATTGACAGAATTTTCATATTTTAGCCTCTATTCACCACCACAATGGCTTTGAAATGAAACAAACAAGATTAACTGCAGACTTTCAGATTTAATTTGAGGGTAATTACATCCAAATCGGGTGAACGGTGTAGGAATTACAACGGTTTCTATATGTGCCTCCCACTTTTTAAGGGGCCAAAAGTAATGGGACTATCAACTCAAAAGCTATTTCATGGACAGGTGTGGGCTATTCCCTCGTTATTTCATTATCAATTAAGCAGGTAAAAGGTCTGGAGTTGATTCTAGGTGTGACATTTGCATTTGGAATCAGTTGCTGTCGACTCTCAATATGAGATCCAAAGAGCTGTCACTATCAGTGAAGCAAGCCATCATTAGGCTGAAAAATCAAAACAAACCCATCAGAGAGATAGCAAAAACAATAGGTGTGGCCAAATCAACTGTTTGGAACATTCTTAAAAAGAAAGAAAGCACTGGAGAGCTTAGCAACACCAAAAGACCCGGAAGACCATGGAAAACAACTGTGGTGGATGACAGAAGAATTATTTCCCTGGTGAAGAAAAACCCCTTCACAACAGTTGGCCAAATCAAGAACACTCTCCAGGAGGTAGGTGTATATGTGTCAAAGTCAACAATCAAGAGAAGACTTCACAAGAGTGAATATAGAGGGTTCACCACAAGATGTAAACCATTGGTGAGTCTCAAAAACAGGAAGACCAGATTAGAGTTTGCCAAAAAATATCTAAAAAAGCCATTACAGTTCTGGAACAACATTCTATGGACAGATGAGACAAAGATCAACTTGTACCAGAGTGATGGGAAGAGAAGAGTATGGAGAAGGAAAGGAACTGCTCATGATCCAAAACATACCACCTCATCATTGAAGCATGGTGGTGGTAGTGTCATGGCGTGGGCATGTATGGCTGCCAATGGAACTGGTTCCTTGTATTTATTGATGATGTGACTGCTGACAAAAGCAGCAGAATGAATTCTGAAGTGTTTTGGGCAATATTATATGCTCATATTCAGTCAAATGCTTCAGAACTCATTGGACGGTGCTTCACAGTGCAGATGGACAATGACCCGAAGCATACTGCAAAGGCAACCAAAGAGTTTTTTAAGGCTAAAAAGTGGAATGTTGTGCAATGGCCAAGTCAATCCCCTGACATGAATCCGATTGAGCATGCATTTCACTTGATGAAGAGAAAACTGAAGGGAAAATGCCCCAAGAACAAGCAGGAACTGAAGACATTTGCAGTAGAGGCCTGGCAGAGCATCACCAGGGATGAAACCTAGCGTCTGGTAATGTCTATGCGTTCCAGACTTCAGGCTGTAACTGCCTGTAAAGGATTTGCAACAAAGTATTAAAAAGTGAAAGTTAGATTTAGGATTGTTTAGTTTGTCCCATTACTTTTGGCCCCTTAAAAAGTGGGAGGCACATATAGAAATGTTGTAATTCCTACACTGTTCACCTGATTTGGATGTAATTACCCTCAAATTAAATGTGAAAGTCTGCAGTTGAAGCACATCTTGTTTGTTTCATTTCAAACCCATTGTGGTGGTGAATAGAGGCCAAAATATGAAAATTCTGTCAATGTCCCAATATTTATGCACCTGACTGTATATATATATATATATACACACACACACACAGACACTCATATGCATATTCACATACAATATACATGGACGCTCGCCTGTATATATTCACGTACATACACATAGACGCACATTTGTTATTTCAATACACAGACGCACATATGCGAACGCATACATATAAAATGGTTCCCACACATTATAGTTAATAACCAGAGTTATTAAAGGTATTGTTAGCTAATAATTATGATGTGTGATGTACTTAAAGGAGATCTAAGGTTCAGAATACAGTGGACATGTCATGTTTGGTATCATACTAAATCCCTGTTTATTTGCAGACATCTATTTCTATCGGCAAAGAAGTCGCATCATGCGTCCGCTAGTTATGGATGATATGGAGTTATTGAGTAGAATGTTATTACTTATATGCAGTGTTGTAGCCAGTTTTAACCAGTTCTTCGGTGAGAAGCTACACAATGTGACTGTTGGAAGACTGAGCCATACCCCTGATGACACTGTATGAACTGACCAATGACCAGATTGACCAGAAGCAAGAACCAATGAGAACCTGTCAATTTGTCCCTTTGTTAACTCTGAAACCTCTAAAGTATATAAACTGTGTCCTGACCTCAGTGTACACACATCTTCTTGCGACCGCAGACTTCTGGATTGATGACTGTATACTGGGACCAGTGCGCACGCGTATGTATCGGGCTGTACTATTTTCATTGCTTTTTACTCTAATTGTTAAATCTTACATCGTGTTATCCCTTTTACATAAATAACTTTTTGTGCTTTGGAACCACACGATTGGACTGGAAAGCAATTCTTTCTTAAGCGCGTTGCCGCGCTAAATAGCAACTTATAGGAATCAATAGTAACTATACTGGTAATGTAATTCACCCCTCCCCAGAGCCCTTTATATACAGACCTAGCATATGGACTACTAAATATAGTGCCAGTAATCTAAATGTACTTCCCCTTCACCTGTCTGTTTGGAGATCACATAAACCATATCTGTGCATGACCCCTTTTACAGTAAAGATTTAAGGGCATATTAATTAATTATTGTGGTGACATGCACCAGAAAATAAATATTCCTTATCGCCGCAATTCGCCGCGGAAATAAGGCTTCTATTTTTTTTTGTCCTAAATTGTGAGTTGCTGGGACAGAGGACCTCATTCAGAGTCGGTCGAAACGGCCGCACGGTCGTACGGGAAAGGGGCCGGATATGCAAATGATTCCCTCGCAAGTTGCGTCCCTTAGTTCGGATCGGTTACTGGCCGACCAAGGAGAGGAAGCGGTCGGATGACAAAAAATACGCCCCCTTCTCGTACGCATTACACGTCATCTCCGGGCATATAAGGATTAATCGCGAGCATCGGTTACCATCGGAACTGGTCGTAGAGCTTAAGGTTGACCATACCCTCTCTTAAGCTCTACGATCATGTCAGTGTACAAACCACCCATGTCACATGTGCCATGACGCTACTTTGCTAATTATGCACTCCCATAAACCGTATGCACTCCCATAAAACGCTGTTCGCATAATTAGGCACGCCTACATTCGGATCTCCACTCCCCCGTTTTCAAGCACCTTCCCCTGTTACCACCCACAAATGCCTCAATCTGTCACTCAAACTACCGACCTGGCTGTGTTCAAGGAGAGAGACATTTCTGATCGCAGCGGCTAGCTTGCGCACGCGCTTTGCGAACTTTACGCATGCGCAGTATAGCGAACATCGGTGGCGTACGACCGTGAGGCCGCTTCGACCGACTCTGAATGAGGTCCAGAGTCCGTCCTGGCGATCAGTCAGAAATAAAGTGATTGCACGTGTGATTACTAAGTTTGTTTTGGACCTCTGCTGCGCTACTGCACACGACATCCGACGCAAGTAGGCAGCACTGTGGAAAATGTCTGTGGAGGGTAGCCCATAGGTATATCTGACCGCTTAGTAGCCCCCATAGAAATCAGCTGCATTACGGTCGGAAATGGAGGGACCAAGACAGATATTGGAGATATCTGCTGTGATCCCTCCTTGTTAACTTCAGGGGATCCATAATATGTGTCGGTACCCCACTAAACAAGTGTTTTCAAAGGATATCTGGCAGATATTATTTACTAAATATGCCACGTACTGTGGATGAAAAACACTGCTTGTCCCCACATGTGAATGTTCCACTTCACTGTATTCTTCAGACGTGTATTGCAGAAGTGAAGGACCTACTTGAATTGGTTCAGCCAAATCTGTAGGGTTATTGGGCCAATTTGGCAGTTTATTATAAAGTCCCAGCTCATAAGTAATAGGACGTCTTCCTGCCTATCAGATGCACACTAAGGGGCTGATATAAATATAAATGTATTATGCTCCAAAGAGAGCTTGAGTTGCATCCAGTTGTGCAAGGGTAGAATACATGCTTAGGGGTAATCTGACTAAAGTGAGAGTTTTTAGAAGTGAGTTTTAGAAGAGATGTTGCCCATAACAACCAATCAGATTCTACTTAACATTTAACTAGCACCTTCTAGAAGATAATCGCTAGAATCTGATTGGTTGCTATGGGCAACATGTTCTAAAACTCTCTTCTAAAAACTCTCACTTTAGTAAATTTACCCCTTATAGTCAACCTTTTGAAAAATCTTAATGCGAAATGCACATCAAGATGCTGTGAGGGGTGCTCTCGCTCAGATTTGGCGAGACCCCCATGTTTAATTTCCGTGGCAATTATTGCTTCATGTCACCTATTAGCAACTCTCATCTTTCTCGTCACCTATGACCGTCAAAAGTCCCAGTGAACAGTATCTTGATATACATACGATCTGTACTAATCCCAACATCCCGTTGCTATATCACTATCTTAGCAGCTTCTTTACATCAATATTTTACATTTAACATTTTACACAGAACACGTGGACACTATACCATCTGGTGAGAAATGTAAAGTACATCTCAAACACGGATACACTTTCAGAGGAGACTTAAGCTGCCCATACACGGTGCGATTTTTTTGCACGATATGGCCGATTTAGATAAATCATAATGACCAATCGGCAGTGGTTCCCAAACTGTGCGCCGTGGCACCATAGGGTGCCTTGGGACACTTGCAGGGGTGCCTCAGGCTGGTGGTCCAGCACCAAATCAAATTATTTATGGTCAATGTAATGTAAATATGTGGACAAACATAAGCGTAAAACCTGTCCACCACCACATAACTGAGCCTAAGGATGGCAGGTAAGCACAATTTACTTAATTTTACTATTTTGCTACATTTCTCAATAACAAACTTTTGGCTTAGAGGTGCCATGAATACAACGCTGATACTCTAGGGTGCTGTGGTTCAAAAACGTTTGGGAACCACTGGTGTACGGTATTTGTAAGATTACGATGCGCGTCCCTGCCTTCGTAAATCTGCATCGTAGATCTCATTGAAAAAGTTAAGATTTCGACCTATCGTGTACGATGTGATACACATCATATGCTTTTTTCTTTGATGAACGATCTGATGTACGATGTACGTGGGTTTGCAAAATCCCTGGCCACTTCCCCCCTCCATTTTGTGAGAGAGGACGCATCGGTATCGTATGTACAATCATACACCATTTAACCAAATCGTATAGAGAATTTCAAGGGAAGAATCTCGAGGAAATTGTACAACACATCTTAACGTTAGGAAATCGCACGGTGCATGGCCAGCTTTAAGTATGAAGAAAAATATTTTCCCACTGCCTGTCAGAAATGGTGAATCCCGTTTCCATCTGCCAGGCTGTGGTAATATTTGACAATATCTATGTATGACAAGTAACATTACTTGAATGGACCAGCATCTTTTAAACCATATATGACCCAACATTGTGCAGCATTTTAGATTTACCACAGAAAACTTGTATGATAGCACCCTCTCCTGGATAATATAAGTAATGGCAAGCATGAAATGGGGGGAAATATCTACTATTTTATTTATTATAAGTTATTTATATAGCGCACACATATTCCGCAGCGCTTTACAGAGCATATTGTGGCCACTCACATCGGTCCCTGTCCCAGTGGAGCTTACAATCTATATTCTCTACCACATGTACACGCACACACATACAAACTAGGGTTAATTTTTGTTGGGAGCCAATTAACCTACCAGTATATGTTTGGAGTGTTGGAGGAAACCGGAGTACCCGGAGGAAACCCACGCAAGCACAGGGAGAATATACAAACTCTGCACAGAATCGAACCCACAACCTCAGTGCTGTGAGGCAGTAATGCTAACCATTACACTTCTGTGCTGCCCTATGATTGTCATGTAAGTTTATTTCCACTAAATAAACAAAAGAAGTTACATAAGACAACATGCTTCTTAAATATGCAGATTCTGCATTTCTACAAACTGAATGAGGAATTTGAAACAAGTGTGCAAAATGATGAGTATTACTAAAATATATTCAGAAATGTGACCCACCATATTGCTGCAAGTGTTTGAAAAACATTTCAAGGGCTGGTGAACCTATACGGCAATAATGTTACCACAGGAGAGGAAAGTACATTTTTTAGATAATAACAAAGTAATTACTTTGATCTAATTTTTACAGAATAAATCCCAATGATTAGTGAAAATCTTAGAGAACTATTCAAAAATGTTACTTTTTTCCATGAAAGTGAAGTAGTATATTAGGAACCATTCATTGTGTGATAGTTTTTTTTATTAACCCTTCATTAAACAAGATAATGTTTCCTCTGATCAATTCATTTTCAGGTAGTAGTCATTGTTTGTCACATACTATATATACACACAGTGACAAATTAATACCCTTACATTCATTTTTATGAAAAGAAAAAAAAACAAATAGCAATCATGTTTGATGATTAAAGCTGGGTACACACCTGTACAATCAGCGGCTGATCGGGTAAAACTCTCCCGATCAGCCGCGCAGTGACCCCAGTGTGACCCCGTCAGGTGCCCGTGACCAGCATACAGAATGTGCAGACATTGGACAGTGTGTATGGGGCTCTATGGGATCGGGTGGTCGGCCCGATAAGTAATAAACAGCACATGCAATTCAACCACCCGATCCCAGCTGTTGCAGGAGCGTTATGAACCGTTTATCCAACGGCCATTTTTGTGATATCGAAAGAATGGCCCGATGATTGTATAGGTATGTACTCAGCTTTACACCGCTGCAAACGTGCATAAGCATACTGATGTCCGGTCTCATTTTTAACCCGCTCATGTAGGGACAGAGCAAGAGGGGTCACAGTAGTTGCAGCCGTCACTGGGCCATTAGACCAGGAAATGCAAACTGACCTCATACTTTCCTACATATGTTTTCTCCCCTCCGAAAGAAGCCCAGAGGGGAAATGCAGCCGACTTCTGATGGGGCAGAGCCTAATGATGGAGAAACATCTGGCCCTGCCCCCACCAGAGTGGTGCTTTATATACATATTGTTACAACCAATGGGCCCGATTCAGACTGGTATGTAATGCCGATGTTTACTCAGGTGAGCGATTACCAGTAAAGTCGCACAGCGCAGGTGTCAAGGTACATTACTGTATTTATTTGCAGTGTGAGGTAATGGGGAGTAAGAACACAGGGATGTTTCAACCATTTCCAAGGCATGTAACATTGTATGCCCAGCATAACAAAAGATATTGTCGTATGCCTTGCATTATGATGTGTATGTTCCTTGTTGTTATTTAGCATGTTAATGACAATTACAAAATATATTAAACTGCAATTGTAATCCAAATTAATTTAGACTTAATTATACAGTATATCATGAATTAAGATTGAGAAAAATAAATTATATTTACTGTTTATGCTTTGCAATTGGTTTGTAATAATAAGTTATTTATAAATAGTTATTAAATGGTCAATAGTATTTGCTTCAATTGTATATATAATAAAAACCCTGAGTGCTATAAAATAGAGAGAAAAGTAGTCCCCTTTTTTATCTTTCATACTACTATTTTCAGTGATTTTATAAATGTAATTATTGTGTATATACAGTATTCTCCCCAAAAGTTCCACGACATTGGGCAGCACCATCAAAGTCAGTGAAAGGAGATGCCCTTTGGTCCTCCAGATGCGGCATATTGGAGATGGGATCAGAGAACAGGAGGTTGCAGTACTCTCACAGATACGGCTTCTCATTGTGACAGAAACAGAGCAATCATACTATCTTTTACCCTGGGGGAGGGATATGCTCTGCATTCCACACTGATGCCGCCTAGTGGTCAGTAAGTTGTGCTGCTCTGACATGGGAATTTTGCCTTGACTGACGGCCTGAGAAATAAAGTGTGGAGAGAACACTGATAAATTTGTATATAATATATTAACATTTTAATTTATTTTTTTTCTTAGTAAAATGGATCTAGGCTTTAAAAAAAATAAATAGCACTGGCTGATGTGCTTCTCTAGTATGTTAGTATGGTATTAAACCCTGTGCTGCCTATAGGAGTTTTTGCAGTGCTCACAAAGCCTGCCTTCTGGTAAATAATAGAGATGGGGATTCCTTGGCGCACAAAGGGTTAAATATAAAAAATATGTGTGAACTAAGGAGCTGATTTAGACCGGCTCGCTAGGATTCGTTCACTCTTATCTTGCCAATATTTGCAATCTGCGTATGTATATGCATTGCAATACGCGTGCGCAAACGACTGCAAAGGATCGGGAAGCGTTCACTCGTCCAGCATAGACAGCCCAGCTGAATGAGTGACAGGAGAGGCCGTTTGTGGGTGGTAACAGGGGCAGGCCACTAGAAATGGGGGAGTGGAGGTGTGAATGTGTAGCAGGGGCCAGTGTACTAGTGCGGTCACTGGCCCTGCTACTAGGCATCCTCACCTTCCACGCCTGGCAGGTAGGGGTGCCTTGGGTCAGAGGGGGCCCCAGACATCAGGATGGGGTGGCATCCGGAGGGATCCCAGCCCCGTCCAAAGATGTGGCGGGGATCGGGTTCAGCAGCAGGCAGGGTGGCGGCTGGGTTCGGTCGTGATCCTGCCCCCCACCTGGCACAGAAGGCATGGAGGTAGTGTTGGACTAGCCCCGGCCATTGCTGACCAGATGAAAACTTTGGGAAGCCCGGAGGTGGTGGAAGGCATTCCACCTCCGGTGAAGACCACGTGGAGGCTGTGGCTGGGCCCAGCTCGGCTCACCCGAAGACCTCAGGACTGGTAAGTCCCGCATACCTCCCTAGACCATCAGGGTTGGCGCTAGGCCGTGGGTCACTGTAACTCGTCGCTAACCCGTGGGTCACTGTAATTCGTCACTAAGCCGTGGGTCACTGTAATTCGTTGCTAGGCCGTGGGTCACTGTAATTCGGTGCTAGGCCGTGGGTCACTGTAATTCGTCACTAGGCCGTGGGTCACTGTAATTCGGCGCAAGGCCGTGGGTCACTGTAACTCAGCGCTAGGGCCGTGGGTCACTGTAAGTTGGCGCTAGGCCATGGGAACTGGTATGGCTGGCGTTAGGCCGCAGTTATTGTTATTGTTGGCGCTAGGCCTTGCTAAGTCAGGCTAGGCCACAGGTACTGTATTGTTAGGTTGCAGGTATTGCTATTGTTGGCACTAGGCCTGGGACATTGGTAAGTCAGGCTAGGCCACAGGTACCGTATTTACTGGCGTTAGGCCGCAGGTATTGTTGGCGCTAGGCCTTGGACATTGGTAAGTCAGGCTAGGCCGCAGGTATTGTTATTATTGGCGCTAAGCCGCAGGTACGGAGGGCAGAAGGTCTGATCTAGTATGATGTTTATTGCTAATTAACTCTAGAACAAGTGGATTTATCTTGAGCTCTCTCTGATGTCATTGCATTTTATTAAAACATTTTATGGGAATATAAATGTTCTTTATGATGAATTTATTGTATTGTTAGCTGCGCTAGTGATTTGAACAATTATAATCGCCTGGGATTAATTGTTATACAAAATGACAGTTTACTGTGATTGGACACTGACCGTTTAAATATCTGGTCTGACTGAGCCACAATTTTATCTTCTGAGGAAACCATTGTATGGTCTAATAACGGAGAAACATGTTAAATTTGTGGACTTAATACTGTCTGCTCGACAAGTGGATCTGTTTAAACATTGTGGTGTTACAGATGCAAAACCTCCGTTCTTTATGCAAGAGCCGTAACTTTTTCTCATATCTGGGCACTGATGTGTTGCTCCCACTGCTGCTGACGTCATCAGATTGGCAAGTGGCAATTCTGATTACCAGACTGGGAACGTAATTCACAGAAGTTTGCCCTACCACCGGTACTATCTGGGGACTTTGCCTTTGCTCAGGATTTCCCTAAGAGTGGTGAGACTATGTGGATGCAAATCATACTAATACCCTTTTCCACCAAAATTCCGGGTCTGACCCGGAGTTGGAACAGGATTTCTATCTGGATCAGACCCGGAATTTATCCGGCGCCAACTCGGGATATTCCTGAGTCGGCGCCGCTCACACCGCAATCGGGTCTGCATAGACCCGGCTTTTCTGGTGTGAAAGTGGACGCTTGGAGATGACGTCATCTCCAAGTGCCACTGAAGCCGGACCAAACGGCCGGCATGCAGCTCACTCCAGGTCATCAAGACCCGGAGTGCGCTGTACACACAGCAGGGTTTCACGGGCTACGCCCTTGTTAAATCCTGCTATTTACCTGGGTTGGATTGCTGGGCCACTCGACCCAGGGATCCAACCCTCACCCCTTTTACACAAAGGAGCTGCCCGGGTTAACCCTGCAGTAACCCGGGTTTTAGCTCTGGTGTAAAAGGGGTATAACACACTGGCTCTGCTAATCAAGTTTCTATACCACTAGTGGATTTCCATAGGATCCTTTGAATGACCTTTTTCAAGCAACTAATATTTGCCATCATCAGTGGTTATACTGTATCTTTTAACTTAATTTTATTGATGTATTTACTAGGGGTGAGCCTCCCGATCCGAGTCCGATCCGAGTCAGGCTCGACTTTTCCCGCCTGACTCGGATCTGAAATCGAGGCAAAACGTCATCATCCCGCCTTCCGAGTCTCGCGGGTTTTGGATCCTATATAAGGTACCCGCGTCGGCGCCATTTTCTCACTCGGCTGTGGACAGTGAAGAGGGAGGGTGGGAGTTAGGGCTGGCTGGGCTGTGTAGTGTAGTGTAGTGTAGTGTAGTGTAGTGCTGCTGTTGTCCACTACTTCAAAGTCCATAGGGGCTGGCTGGACTGTGTTGTGCAGTCAGTTCTCCATAGGGGCTGTGTCCACTCCAAAGTCCTGTGCAGTGTCCCAGTCCTAAAGGGGTGCTGTAGTGTTGTCCAGGGGGTGCTCTGTCCATCAGGGGTGCTCCCCCCAAGTGCTAAAAAAATAATATATTTTCTGTGTTTGTGAATTGTGTGCGCAGTAGCCGCACGTGCATCAACAAAGTAGTGCCAAGCGTGCGCCTGTGTCATAAGTAAAGGGCCGGCTGGCTTGACCGTTAAAGGGTGCTGTAACCCCCAAAGTACACTCCAGTCCAAACTAAAAAAAAAATTATTTTCTGTGTTTGTGAATTGTGTGCGCAGTAGCCGCACGTGCATCAACAAAGTAGTGCCAAGCGTGCGCCTGTGTCATAAGTAAAGGGCCGGCTGGCTTGACCATTAAGGGTGCTGTAACCCCCGAAAGTACACTCCAGTCCAAACCAAAAAAAAAATTATTTTCTGTGTTTGTGAATTGTGTGCGCAGTAGCCGCACGTGCATCAACAAAGTAGTGCCAAGCGTGCGCCTGTGTCATAAGTAAAGGGCCGGCTGGCTTGACCGTTAAAGGGTGCTGTAACCCCCAAAGTACACTCCAGTCCAAACCAAAAAAAAAATATTTTCTGTGTTTGTGAATTGTGTGCGCAGTAGCCGCACGTGCATCAACAAAGTAGTGCCAAGCGTGCTCCTGTGTCATAAGTAAAGGGCCGGCTGGCTTGACCGTTAAAGGGTGCTGTAACCCCCAAAGTACACTCCAGTCCAAACCAAAAAAATATATATTTTCTGTGTTTGTGAATTGTGTGCGCAGTAGCCGCACGTGCATCAACAAAGTAGTGCCAAGCGTGCTCCTGTGTCATAAGTAAAGGGCCGGCTGGCTTGACCGTTAAAGGGTGCTGTAACCCCCAAAGTACACTCCAGTCCAAACCAAAAAAAAATATATTTTCTGTGTTTGTGAATTGTGTGCGCAGAAGCCGCACGTACATCAACAAAGTAGTGCCAAGCGTGCGCCTGTGTCATAAGTAAAGGGCCGGCTGGCTTGACCGTTAAAGGGTGCTGTAACCCCCAAAATACACTCCAAACCAAAAAAAAAAAATATTTTCTGTGTTTGTGACTTGTGTGCACTGTGGCTGCACGTGCATCAACAAAGGAGCAGCGCCAAGCGTACGCCTGTGTCCCATAAGTAAAGAGCCAGCTGGCTCATTTCTTAAAGGGTGGTGTAACCCACAAAGTGCACTACTCTCCAGCAAAAATAAAAAAATATTTTCTGTGTTTGTGTGCGCTTTAGCCGCACGTATATATCAATATAACATAAATGGAGGACAAACTTTCTCCGATAAAAATAAAATAGGGAAAGATCAAGAACCACTTCCTCCTAGTGCTGTTGCTGCTGCTGGGAGTTGTTCATCATCCCAGAGAGGAAGTAGGAACATCACTACTTTTACTAAACAATTGACCCTCCAACAGTCCCTAGCGATGAGGATGAAGTACGACAGCAGTCATCCTGAAGCAAAACGTATAACTGAGGCCTTGACTGCTATGTTGGTGTTAGACGTGCATCCGGTATCCGCCATTATTGCAGTGGGATTTAGACAATTGATGGAGGTAGTGTGTCCCCGGTTCCAAATCCCGTCTAGATTCCACCTGCATCCTCAAAGCAGCAGCGACAAGCGTGCGTCTGTCTGTTAAAGGGTGGTGACACCCTCAAAGTGTGCTACACAAACAATAAAAATATTGTTCTTTTTTTTTCTGTCTTTGTGAAATGTGTGGGCTGTAACTGCACCTGCATCCTCAAAGCAGCAGCGACAAGCGTGCGTCTGTCTGTTAAAGGGTGGTGACACCCTCAAAGTGTGCTACACAAACAATAAAAATATTGTTCTTTTTTTTCCTGTCTTTGTGAAATGTGTGGGCTGTAGCCGCACCTGCATCCTTAAAGCAGCAGCGACAAGCGTGCGTCTGTCTGTTAAAGGGTGACGACACCCTCAAAGTGTGCTACACAAACAATAAAAATATTGTTCTTTTTTTTTCTGTCTTTGTGAAATGTGTGGGCTGTAGCCGCACCTGCATCCTTAAAGCAGCAGCGACAAGCGTGCATCTGTCTGTTAAAGGGTGGTGACACCCTCAAAGTGTGCTACACAAACAATAAAAATACTGTTGTTTTTTCTGTCTTTGTGAATTGTGTGGGCTGTAGCCGCACTTGCATCCTCAAAGCAGCAGCGACAAGCGTGCGTCTGTCTGTTAAAGGGTGGTGACACCCTCAAAGTGTGCTACACAAGCAATAAAAATATTCTTCTTTTTTCTGTCTTTGTGAATTGTGTGGGCTGTAGCCGCACTTGCATCCTCAAAGCAGCAGCGACAAGCATGCGTCTGTCTGTTAAAGGGTGGTGACACCCTCAAAGTGTGCTACACATACAATAAAAATATTCTTCTTTTTTCTGTCTTTGTGAATTGTGTGGGCTGTAGACGCACTTGCATCCTCAAAGCAGCAGCGACAAGCGTGCGTCTGTCTGTTAAAGGGTGGTGACACCCTCAAAGTGTGCTACACAAACAATAAAAATATTCTTCTTTTTTCTGTCTTTGTGAATTGTGTGGGCTGTAGCTGCACTTGCATCCTCAAAGCAGCAGCAACAAGCGTGCGTCTGTCTGTTAAAGGGTGGTGACACCCTCAAAGTGTGCTACACAAACAATAAAAATATTGTTCTTTTTTCTGTCTTTGTGAATTGTGTGGGCTGTAGCCGCACTTGCATCCTCAAAGCAGCAGCGACAAGCGTGCGTCTGTCTGTTAAAGGGTGGTGTAACCCTCAAAGTGCTCCAAAAAATAAAAAACTATTTTTTTAATGTGTTTGTGACTTGTGTGCGATGTAGCCGCACGTCCATCAACATAGTAGCAGCGCCAAATGTGCGCCTGTGTCATAAGTCAAGGGCTGGTTTGGACACCTGGTCCAGACTGAAGGACGTGCCAACAATTTCTGACAAGTCTACTGTCACTGCATATGATACTGTCCTCAATGCAGCAGCGACAAGCGTGCGTCTGTCTGTTAAAGGGTGGTGACACCCTCAAAGTGTGCTACACAAACAATAAAAATATTGTTCTTTTTTTTTTCTGTCTTTGTGAATTGTGTGGGCTGTAGCCGCACTTGCATCCTCAAAGCAGCAGCGACAAGCGTGCGTCTGTCTGTTAAAGGGTGGTGTAATTCTCAAAGTGCTCCAAAAAATAAAAAACTATTTTTTTTATGTGTTTGTGACTTGTGTGCGATGCAGCCGCACTTGCATCCTCAAAGCAGCAGCGACAAGCGTGCGTCTGTCTGTTAAAGGGTGGTGACACCCTCAAAGTGTGCTACACAAACAATAAAAATATTGTTCTTTTTTTTTTCTGTCTTTGTGAATTGTGTGGGCTGTAGCCGCACTTGCATCCTCAAAGCAGCAGCAACAAGCGTGTGTCTGTCTGTTAAAGGGTGGTGTAATTCTCAAAGTGCTCCAAAAAATAAAAAACTATTTTTTTAATGTGTTTGTGACTTGTGTGCGATGCAGCCGCACTTGCATCCTCAAAGCGGCAGCGACAAGCGTGCGTCTGTCTGTTAAAGGATTACATCGGTGACAGCATCCAAGTAGGCATGTCAGACAGTCCTTACCTGTACTGGCAGGAAAAAGAAGCAATTTGGAGGTCCCTGTACAAACTGGCTCTATTTTACCTGAGTTGCCCCCCCTCCAGTGTGTACTCCGAAAGAGTGTTTAGTGCAGCCGGGAACCTTGTCAGCGAAAGGCGTAGGAGGTTGCTTCCACAAAATGTGGAGAAGATGATGTTCATAAAATGAATTATCAACTCTTCCAGGGAGACCAGCCTCCAGAACGTACAGAGGGACCTGTGGTTGTGGATTCCAGCGGGGACAAATTAATACTCTGTGAGGATGAGGATGTACACAACACTGAAGAGGGTGAGGAATCGGTGGATGAGGAGGATGAGGACGACATCTTGCCTCCGTAGAGCCAGTTTGTGCAGGGACAGATTAATTGCCAGCTTGTTTTGTGGGGGCCCAAACGAACCAATCATTTCAGCCACAGTCGTGTGGCAGACCCTAGCGCTAAAATGTTTGGTTTGTTAAAGTGTGCATGTCCTGTTTATACAACATAAGGGTGGGTGGGAGGCCCCAAGGACAATTCCATCTTGCACCTCTTTTTTTTCTTTGAATTATGTATAGTTTGGGGCCTAGTTTTTCAAACTGCCATCCTGTCTGCCACTGCAGTGCCACTCCTAGATGGACCACGTGTTTGTGCCGCCCACTCGTATCTCTTAGCATAGTCATCCAGCTACCTCGGTGCAACCTTTTGGACATAAAAACACTATTGTGAGGTGTGAGGTGTTCAGAATAGACTGGAAATGAGTGGAAATTAAGGTTATTGAGGTTAATAAGAGCATAGGAGCAGAAAAACCCACAAATTCTGTGATTTTAGCTGTTTTTATGCTTTTTTTCAAAAAAATACAGATCCAAAACACAAAACCCAGAACCCAAAACACGGAAGGGTGGTTTTGGAAAAACCAATCCAGATCCAAAACACGAAGAAAGATCCAGATCCAAAACCAAAACACAAAACACGAAAAGTGGCCGGTGCACACCCCTAGTATTTACATGTAATGTTATATGTGCATTAAATTTATTATAAATTAATCCAGCGCTCCCTTGGGTGTATATACATATATGTACTCATTTGGTTTATGTTGATCTCAATTGAATAGTGTCTCCAGCACTACTATTGGGAGCTGCAATATAGCAAACAATTGGTTATTATTGTATTTTACTGGTTGTGCCTAATTTTTATACATATATTTCTTGTCCCTAATTGCTGGGCACCCCCATGCGGTGCAGTGCATGCCTTCATCAACCCCCCCCTCAATTTCAAATGTGCGAAAAGTTGACCCGCTGAAAACAAAAGTGGCAAAGTTCTGTCGTTTTTGGGGAAATCAGCCTGAAACCTCCCTAAAGATGCTCTGACATGGGGGTTCACTATTGGTACCCCCGAATAGCCCTGCTAAAGGAATTTGGTGGTCTTTAAATGGTCTCAATAGGACCTATTTGGCGTCTTTGAGAAAGTGGTGAAGAATAGCATTTTGCAACTTTTTTTTTTAAAAAGTAGTCCCATCAAATTTGGGGTACATGAAAATGGGTGTAAGCATAGTACAAAATCACTAAAATCAAGCTTTAAAGTGCACCAAAAAACGCACCTTCAGCAAGCACCTGCAATAAAAAAAAAACCTCCCCCATACTTACAGACCCCCCCCAAAGGCTATTTCGCTAGTTTTTTAATTTGTACCCCCTCTTTGAATTTTTTCGCCCACATTTTCAAAGTGTTTTTTTTGGGTGTCCTTTGTTTTTTTATGCGTTTGATGCAGTTTCCATCAAGGGGGGTGTACAAAGGGTTCAGAGTGGTTTCCGCACCCAAAAACCCCAATTCTGCACTTTTTTCGCCAGGTATTCATAGGCTAAACTTTTTCGCCTGTTACATTGCATTGCGTTTTCGCACCGGCAAAAAGATGCTAGGGGGTAAATTTATCAACATTGGTGTTGGTCCCGATTTCCATTTTTGGGTGATATCATCACTTGTTTGCAAATCGTAAATTTACTATCATTAAAGTTGGGTGATTTCTTCAATTTTTCTGCTTGAAATCGGGTGATTTAAGGACGCTAATTCGGCCGTTTTGAGCAATACAAATGATACCACCATCGGCTCTATTATTCGTTTTGCTCAATTCGGCTGTTTTACACTCAAATCGGGGAGTCAATAGATGTTTTAAATGCACCACCTCCAGAGCTGCGATATGCTATCCAACATACACAAATCCGTGTGATTTGTGTAGGTTTATGAATGGCTATTGTGTTGAAAGGGTTATTTTTTTTTTAAATGACGGGAGGTCCCCCCCCAAAGCATAACCAGCCCCGAACTTGACAGCCAGTCCTGGTTCTTAAAACTACGGGGAACAAAAATGTGTAGGGTTCCACTGTAATTTAAGAACCAGCAGCAGGGACAGAGCTAGTTTTAAATATAGGGAGGAAAAAATTTTTGTGAGGTTCCCCCCCTATTTAAAACCAGCTCCGGACCATTTCTAGCGGGGGACCCATGCCACAGCCAGGGGAGCTCTTTCACCAGGCCCCCCAGCCGCAGCATCAGCCCTGACTGCTAGTCAGCCCAGGCCAGGGATCCCTGGGGAGTTGGGGACCCCTCCAATAAAGGGGTCCCCCTCTCCAGGGCACTCCTGGCCTAGGCTGATAGCCCGGGCTATCCCCACCACCCTTAAGATAGTGTATGTAGTGTGTAAAAATAGATTTAACAACATTGGCCCTCATTCAGAGCCGCTCGCAATTAGCGCTCGCTCGTTCAGAAAAAGGGGGTGGCTATTCTATTGAACCGTACGCACTTTGCGGTCTGTTGCCGCCTCCATGTCTGAACGAGCGAGCAAAACATACGCTCGTTTATTTGATAAAAACGCCCCCTGGCCGCTCGATTCATACGTCATGTCCGCTATTTATTAGATTAATCGAGTACATCGAACAGCGTATGAACTGCTCGCTATTCTTGTGGTTGGTTTTTTCAACCGCTATTTTGCGAGCAGTTCTGAGTTAAAAAAAACCAAGTGACGTGGTCAATGACGCTGCTGGATTAATTATGCACTCCCTTAAAACGCCCGTTTTGACCTTTAAGCACGCCTGCGTTCTGATCTCCACTTCCCGTTTTCAAGCACCTTCCCCTGTTACCACCCACATACGCCTCATTCTGTCACTCAAAATTGCAGGCCCTCGCTATATAGCGAACAAACGAATTTCGGCCGCACTGACTGGTTCGCGCATGTGTACTAAAAACCGTACGCATGAGCAGATGTGCGAACATCGCTCGGAACGAGCGTACTGCCGCTTACGAGCGGCTCTGAATGAGGGCCTTTGTCTTTACAGTGGAACTACAGGTCCCAGCAAGCCACCCCCGCATGCTGGTATTTGGAGAACCACAAGTACCAGCATGCGGGGCATTAAGGGCTCGCTAGTACATGTAGTTTACCTGTAGACACACACACCGTGAAAATAAAGTTTTATTACATACATACACACACACATACTCACCTGCTCCCAGATGTTCACGTCCCCTTATCACCGTAAAGTACCCTATGGAAGTACCTGAAAAAAAGATCCAATACTCACCTTTGTCCCACAATGTTCTCTGCAGAAATCCAATAAGGCCCACGGACACACTGTAATAACACGCTTCAGCATGTTATTACAGTACACGAATGACAGCTCATGGGAATGAGCTGTCATTAGTACCAGGCCGCGGGCCAATCAGCAGCAGCTTCACATTATCATTCGATCTGATTACTAAAAATAAGTGATAATTAGGGCTTGGAGTAGAATTTTACAAATCTTTCACTTTATTTTAGTAAAAATAATGATAATAAATAGAGCCCTATGAGATGAAGATTTACTCAGCAGCGGTTTTGTATACAGTTTATAAACAACCATGCATTGCATGTGGTTGCCAGAGCCAAACTGTCGGATTTACTATCCTGCAGTTTGCAGAGTCTCAAACCACTTGGGTATAGAGAAAACCACTTGGGTATAGAGAAAATCACATAGGTATAGAGCAGAGGTTCTCAAACTCGTTCCTCAGGACCCCACACAGGTCACGTTTTCCAGGTCACCCAGCAGGTGCACAGGTGCATTCATTACTCACTGCACATTTTAAAAGATCCACAGGTGGAGCTAATTATTGCACTTGCGATTCTGTGAGACTTGGAAAACATGCACTGTTTGGGGTCCTGAGGACCGAGTTTGAGAACCTGTGGTATAGGGAAAACCACATAGGTGTCAAAGTCAGATGATTGGATGGAATCAGTTAAACAATTATTATCTGTCGACACTATCATCCCTTGTCTGATAGCAGGTGCGGATTCAACACAAGTACATGCGAACGCACACACATACACGCGCACACATATACGCACCCACACACACTCACTTATAAAAAGGTTCCCACACATTTTAAATATGTTATAAGAGGTATTGTTAGCTAATAGATACGATGTCAAATGTATTTATAAGAGATCTAAGGTTCACAATACAGTGGACATGTCATGTTTGGTATCATACTAAATCTCTGTTTATTTGCAGACATCTGTTTCTATCGGCAAAGAGATCGCACCGTGCGTACACTAGTTATGGATAATAGGGAGTTACTGATTAGAATACTATTTTCTGTATGTAGTGTTGTAGCCAGTTTTAACTCGTTCTTCGGCGGGAAAACGCACAATAGAGACTGTTGGAGAACAGACCCATACCCCTGATGACACCGTATGAACTGACCAATGACCACACTGACTTGGAGCCGGGACCAATGAAAACCTGCCAACTGTGTCCTTTGTTTCCAATGGAAACTGAATTGTATATATACCTGTGTCCTGAGTCCAGGATTCAGTCATCTCCATTTTGTGACCGCAGGCTTCAGGACTGAATGACTGCATGCTGAATTCAGTGCGCTAGCATATGTATGGGCTGTACTTATTGTATATTTCTTGCTTTTTACTCTAATTGTTAAAACTTCTATCGTGTTATTTTTTTCTACATAAACTAACTGTTTGTGCTTTGGAACCACACGATTAGACTGGAAAGCAATCTTTTTTTATAAGCGACTAGACGGAATTAATATAGGTATAGAGAAAACCACATAGGTATAGCGAAAACCACATAGGTATAGAGAAAACCACATAGGTATAGTGAAAACCACATGTGGTTTAGAGAAAAACATTTTAATTTTACCTTTATTATAGTTTACTAGGCGCCTGATTCAGAGATGGATGCAAATCCCACCGCGACTGCGTCTTTGTGCGCAACGAATGTGCAAAAATATGCAAATGTCACAGCCACCAGGATTTGTATTGGGACGCCCACTGGCAGCTTCACAAATACAACTGTTTGCATACAAATACGGATCATAGGACGCAGATCAGTCAATTATCAAAGACTTGAGTAACCCTATGGTTGAAAACCACATAGGTATAGAGAAAACCACATAGGTATAGGGAAAACCACATAGGTATGGGGAAAACCACATAGGTAAAGTGAGAACCACATAGGTATAGGGAAAACCACATAGGTATAGGGAAAACCGGATGACTCCATAGACATACAAAGTAAAACTTACCAACAGTGGTTTGAGTTCACATATGGAGTACACTGGCTGAGGCAATATGAACAGAGGATTTTCACTGTGGACAAGAGTGTCCAAATTTAGATGAAGACACACAAGATGCCATATCAGAGATGCTGTTATTGGTGTACATTGCTAAGGCATTTGCAGATGGATCGCCCGATGAGCCATGACTCGCTCAAGGGCCCAGTTGGAGCTGCCAACAGTAGCCCCATGTGGAATATGGTAGACCGGGTGGAATGGGCCGTCACCACTTGCGGATCTCTCCGGTCCTTATGACAAAGCCGGAGAGCCCTACCACATCCAACGAAAGCCTCTGGCTGAGATGGATCCATAGTTTGAAATGCAGGAACTATTATTTTTTTATTAATATGGAATTGAGATACCACCCTGGGAAGGTAGCCAGTTGAGTCCTCAATACAGGTCCGAAGGGAACACAAGAAATGGGGATCGAAGAGGGCGCTCAAATTGGACACCCTCTGTGCTGACGCAATGGCTAGAAGAGACAGTGTCCCATGTAAGCCAACGCAATTCCACCATCTATAGTGGTTCAAATGGAGTCGACTGGAGAGCTTGGAGAACTGAAGAAAGATCCCAGGCAGCCACAGTAGAAAGGAATGGTGGATGAACATGGAGAACACCCAGAAAAAGTTTGCACTTCCGGTAGCAGAGCTATCTGGCTTTGAAAAAGGACAGACAAGTCAAAACATGGACCTTCAAGGATGAAAGCTGAAAGGCCCAAATCCAGACCTAACTGCAGAAAGGAAAGGATACGGGAAAGGCGGAAAGACCTGGGATTTAAACCCATAGTCGCACACCAAGAAAAATAGGTACGCCAAATCCTTATAATGTAAATATGTGCTGATGAAGGCTTCCTATCTTGCAGCATGGTCTGAACAAACCTCCTGGAGAGTCCTTCTGTTCTTAGGATGGATGTCTCAAGAGCCACCCCATCAAAGCGACATGGGCTAAATCCTGATGGAAGCAGGGGCTCTGAGACAGAAGATCTGGCTGTAGTGGAAAACGCAGAGGGGCATCTATGGAGAAGCCCAGCAGATCTGCATACTACACCCGCCAGAGCTACCAGGACTAGAGTGCCTTTTTCCAGTTTGAACCCGCGAAGGACCCGAGGAATCGTTGAGATCCGAGGGAAGATATAAATTATAGGGAAGGTCCAAGGAACCGCTGAGATAATGCTGCTAATTGGCTCATAGAGGGATATGCAATAAGCATTCTGTATATCCAATGACACCATAAAGTCCCCCGGTTCCAATGCTAGAAGGACTGAAGGAACTCCATGCGAGAAGAAATTTATTCAGAGGTTTCAAATTGAGAATGGGTCGAAAGGAGCCGTCCGGCTTCTGAACCAGAAATAGACTGACATAAAAGCCTGGAACGGGGGAACAAGAATAAAGACCCCTGACTTCAAGAGAGAGCGAAGAGACACCTCAAGAGCTTCCCCCTTTTCTGGCTGTGTAGGAGGGCCGGTGGAAAAAATTCTGGAAGGCGGACGCAGTTGAAAGTTGAGACACAACACCTCTGACCCATGCATCTGTAGTGGTCTGCCTCCATACTGCCGAAAAACAAAGAAGCCTGCCTCACACACTGAGGACCCTCGGGAGAAGGCCTGCCCCATCATGCAGCAGCTTGTCCACTGGCTTGGCAGCTGAAAGTCTAGTAGACCAAGTTTGCTTACTTATGGAACTTTTAGGGGATACACCCTGGCTTCTGTGAAAAGACTGACTGCTGGCTTTGCCTTGTGGATAAAAGGAATGAGAGACAGTCCTAGGACTCAGTGTAGCAACTGATCCAATTTCAGACCAAACAGGACGTAGCCCAATAGGCTAGGGCTTCCAGGGCCTGTTTGGATTCTGTGTCCGCCGTCCCGATGCACGGTCAAAGTGCTCTTCTGGCTGCAATTGCAGAAGCCAAAAGTTTAAAAGTTAAATTCCTGACTATATGGCTGCTTCAGAGAGATAAGAAGCTGCCTCTCTAACATGCACAACCATGGAGGCCAGGACACCTACGTGGAGGCCAGGGGTAGGTCCTTCCTGAAAAGCATCTGCCCAGTGCCTCACAGCTTTCGCCACTCAAGCTGCTGCAACGGCTGGACGAACCAGAGCACCAGCATTGACATAAAGTGACTTTAACAATGTCTTCAGCTTCCTAGCCATAGTATCTTTCAGAGATTCAGTATTTAGGATAGGCAGGAGGAATGATCTAATAATATGTGTAATATGGTGTATCCACTGGGGGAGAAGACTCCCACTTTGCTCTATCTGCTGCTGGGAATACACTTGTAACAATTTAATTTAGAATTTGCAAACAATGGATGAGTCCACGGCTCTGCCAGGAGATCTTGCAGCTATGCTGAAGACGGAAATTCTGCATTTAAAAAAAAAAAAAACAGGTGCCTTGTATTTGGGGCTCAACTCTCATTACTACTATGCTCCAGCTCCCTAACTATTGGCCAAGCTTCCAAGTCCTCCATTAATAGAATGGACGTTACTACTCTGATAAGAGCCTCAACAACTACTGGAGACCTAGTCTTCTTTGGGACAGAAGACGTCTCCATACTAGAGGTAATGGAAACCCTAGCTCATCATCTGAAGACTTCTCTGAATCCGAATCTCTGCCAGATAACAGAGTGGAGCCTTTGCATGGAGCCTGCCTACGTCTATGAGCCCTATCCTTATGTAGCATTTGCTGAAAGGACGTGGACACCTGAGCCAATCCCTGGACTGGGTTGACTACGTGGAAAACTATGGCACAGGGGCAGGTGGCACTGGAACGGATATACAGTCTACAAACTGTAATATTACCTGAGTCAGTCGTGACACCCAAGCCGGTTCTTGGTTAGAATCAACTGGCGAAATCACACGTGTTCTGGCCCAAGCAACGCACTGAAGCCATTGTGCTCCAGATCTGAGGAGAAATGACATTGAGACACTTCTTACAAGTGTGCAAAACCTCTTTAGTAAGTTTGTTTGTGGACATCCTGAGAGTCGCAGAAAAACTCCACACACACCAATAATATGCGAGGGCGCAAAGCCAAACGGGTCTTGGGCAGTGTCTTCCCATTTGTTCAACAACAATCCCACTGGGTTCCAATATTTTCTCTTTTTCCTCCATCTGTACCACTTTGTCTCTCCCAGCAGTGCCATTCTGTTAAACGACTCTGTCTTCCCCCTCATCTGCACCAATCTGTCTTTTACTAATCCCTACTGTTGTGTATTCTCCCATTTGTGCTATTCTGTATTCCCTCATCCACACAAATCTGTCTTTACCCATCTGTGCTGCTCTGTCTTCCCACATCCATGCCATTCTGGTGTGTAAGAGTGCACAGGGGCAGCAGCGAGGGTGCGGAGCAGTGCACAGGGGCAGCAGCGGGGCTCACTGGCGCTAATGGTCAGAAGCCCTGAACTACTTCTTAAGGCCCCAACATGCTCACGATGCGAAAATGGAAAAAAACGATTTCCCTTGCACTCTCCCCGGCACTCCAGGACATGATATGGTGCTTAAACAGCACATTTTGACATAAGAACTATCATGCAAGATCTAAAGATTTCTGACTGCATGCACAGATCAGTGAGATCCGTGATGCAGGCACCTGTGTAAAAAATAATTACTCAGAGATGAACGCATGGATCAGTGCGATCTGTGCGGCATGTATCCGAGAAAAAAAAAATCAATAAGACACAGACGCATGGACGGGTCAGTGAGATCCATCCATGCATCTATGTTAAAAAAAATGAAAACAAGTGAAATAAAAAAATAAATTAAAAATATGGCATGCCCCCCTCCCTACAGCACAACCAGCCCCGGGATTTTCACAGCTGATCCTGGTTGTGAAAATACAGGGGACAAAGTACATAGGGGTATTAAAATAAAAACAGAACACAGTTTGTTTTAATATTTTATTGTCCTGCACCTTCACCAGGACTTCCCCAGCGTCTTCTTACTTCAGCAGCTCTTCACTTCTGCCTCTCCGCCATTGGACTGCCATGCCGCTTCCTCGCTCTGGCCTATATAAGCCAGCCGAGGGGGCGGGGCAATGATGTCGTGAGCTGATTGGCTCGAGGTGGCCATTTTTGAAATGGGCACGAAAGTAACTTTCACAGTTCTCACCATTGAAGTCAATGGTGAGAACCGCTCATTGGCTGAGAGACGGAAGGATCGCCTCTTTCAGCCAAAGAGCACTTCACACCGGGATTTCTATAGTGAAATCCCACTGAGAAGCAGTCATTCGGGTAGTACTGTCCTTAGAGGACAATACTAAGTACGTGGGTTCGCGTATTAGCGTTTTCTGTTTTGCCAAGACCCTGGATGCCTAAACGGAATGAAGAGGGCGTGATCCCTGCATAGGAGGAGAATATGGATTTTTTAATTACAGGTACCCTATGGATTATCTACTTGGACAAGTGGACGTGATTGGCTTCAGGGATACTAGGTGAGTATATTGTTCACTCTAGTTCCAGCGGCAGGCAGGGCGCCGGAGCTAGAGAGGGCAACTTTGTGCGTGCGCCGGAGGCACGCGCGCGTCCGGAAAAGGGGCGTGGTCATGAAAAGGGGGTGTGTCTATTAGACGCATCCCCTTTTCGTAATACTTGGGGGCGTGCCAGGCACTTACGTACACGCCGGGCAGCCCCCAAGCGCTGCAGACAGTGAGAATAGATGCCGGGCGCATGCGCCCGGTGTCTATTCTCCGGCGGTGACCGGGTCACTGCACATTTCTCCACCCGCGGGACACTGCGTCCCGCGGGTGAAAACGGCACCCGCAGGCTGTGAGGGAAGGAGGGCAGGGCGCCGCACCCCGCTAAAACAGCCTAGCCGGAACGCTATGAGTATGTACATGTGTGTGTGTGCATGTATGTGTTTATCCAATAGCGTGTGTCTTATTTTAATATTTCTTTTGCTGTTGAACTACAGGTACCAGCGGTCCTATAATGCCCTGCATGCTAGTACTTGTGGTTCTCCAAGTACCAGCATGTGGGGAAGGCTTGTTGGGTCCTGTAGTTCCACAGCAAAAGACAATATTTTTACTATCATCAATTGCACCACAACATTCACAATCAACCCTGCACCCACCGACCAGGGGTGCTGGGGATAGCCCCGGGATATCAGCCTGGTCCTGGGGTGCCCTGGAGAGGAGGACCCCTTTATTGGTGGGATCCCCAACTCCCCAGGGTTCCCCAGCCTGGGCTTACTAGCAGTCAAGGGTGATGCTTCGGCTGGGGTACCCGGTGAAAGGACTCCCCTGGCTGTGGCATTACCCCAACGCTAGAAAGGGTCCGGTGCTGGTACTGGTAAATACAGGGGAACCATACACATATTTTCCCCCTGTATTTCTAGAACCAGGACTGGCTCAGAGCCCAGTGCTGGTTGCGCTTAATACAGGGGACCACTACGTTGTTTGTCCCATGTATTTTGGCAACCATGACTGGTTCTGAAAAGCCCGGTGCTGGTTGTTCTTTTTTTTTGGGGGGGGTGGGCATGCCATTTTTTTATACACAGGTTTTCATTTTTTTTAAACACAGAAGCACACTGATCACTGTACCTGTCTGTGCTTCTGTGTGTTTATTTATATACAGATGCAGGTATCATGGATCTTCCTGATTGGAGCTTTATCTATCTGCTGCTACATCCCCCAACTCCTGCAGCCCGCACCACCACCACCCACACTGCCGATGCTAACGCCCGCTATCTCACCCGGTCCCGCCAACAGCTACCGCCCGCTACCCCAGTACCCCCGGCAGCAGCTAACGCCTGCTTCCTTCCCCCGAGTCCCACTGACGCTACCGCCTGCACTGGCCAGTCACCTTGGTGCACCCAAGTGAAGCCACAGTGAGTACACCTGCTGAAGGCACCAACTGAGGTTGCACAACAAGTTGAAGCTTCCTATCTGTATAATGGAGCATTCATGAGGTAATAGTTTAAAAACTCTAAAGTTCTAATTTACCTGAACCAAAAAAGCACCTACCTTGGAACAATAGCTACCTAATAAAAGAAACCCCAAGTCTAAATTCGCCCCCTACCTTGATTTATGCCTTCCCAAAAATCCCCCATATATAACAGCATAAAAGTGGTCCTAACTGAGAGTGGCCCTCATTCAGAGCCGTTCGCTATTTGTGGTCGCTCGTTTAAAAACAAGGGGTGGCTATTCAAATGATCCGTACGCACATTGCAGTCTGTTCACACCTCTAAGTCTGAACGAGCGAGCAAAACATACGCTCGTTTATTTGTTAAAAACGCCCCCTGGCCGCTCGCATCCTACATCATGTCCGCTATTTATTAGATTAATCGAGTACATCGACCAGCGTATGAACTGCTCGCTATTCTTGTGGTTGGTGTTTGCTACCACAAATTTGCGAGCAGTTCTGGCTATAAAATAACCCAGTGACGTGGTCAATGACGCTGCTGTTTTAAATATGTACACCCATAAAACGCCCGTTTTGACCTTTAAGCACGCCTGCGTTCGGATCTCCACTCCCCATTTTCAAGCACCTTCCCCTGTTACCACCCACATACGCCTCATTCTGTCACTCAAAATAGCAGGCCCTCGCTATATTGCGTACCAACGATTTTCGGCCGCACTGACTGGTTCGCGCATGCGTACTAAAAACCGTACGCATGCGCAGATGTGCAAACATCGCTCGGAACGAGCGTACTGCCGCTAACGAGCGGCTCTGAATGAGGGCCAGTGTCAGAAAAAAACTGACAGTTGGCACTTTAGATTATTCCCAAATACTCAGTTTTTATGTTTTTTCCTGAAATTTGGCATGTAGCACCGAGCGACAGTTCTACCTGCCCATGCCAAATTTCAGCATGGTAACTCCAATAGATTTTGAGCTGTAGCCCCTTAAACACCATGCTCCCTCCTCGGGAGTTCTCTATGGACACGACTGTGGCCTTATAATATATATATATGCATATAGAATGGCACTCCTGGTGCACGAAATTTCAACTGCCGTGGTGCCTTCCCAAATATAACAAAATGTGTAGGGTGTCTGTATGAAACCAGACCAGGCGGCACTCGTCCGGACGTAGTAATAAAAAAATGAACGTGGTTTATTTAGGCCGACGTTTCAAGGCTATGACGCCTTTTCATCAGGGTACCCTGTTGAAAAGGCATCATAGCCTTAAAACGTCAGCGTAAATAAACCACGTTTATTTTTTTACTAAGTCCGGATGAGTGCCGCCTGGTCTACCGGTTTCATATATACACCCTACACACACAGGAGATGTATGAAATGGAATCATGAAGTCTTATAATCCAATATGGTAAGGATTTTTTTTTTTAGTTTGATAAGAAGTCTATCCTGTAATCAGGTTTATAAACTCCCACATAAATAATGTCCACGGTTTAAGCCGGGTATGTACTCCCGTTTCCAATGACGCAACCGTAGATATTGAAAAGCAGACCGCCCGTCCAAGTCGGCGTGAGCCACCTGTTTACTCACGCTTGTGGAGGATGATTTGTAGCCATCTGTACTCAGACCCTCTGTCCGAGCATCCTCGGAATATACAAGAAGCGGTCTTTCTTATACGGCTAAATGTTCCCGGGCAGGAAAATGCAGAGTGTAGAAGACAGGTAGCACTGTGAAATACAGCAGGGTGATGGAGTCCTTAACGCACCAGTATCCCAGGTGACATTAATAGTTCAATCTTAATTAGGCATATAGAGATAACCTTGGCTGGTCACATTGCTTCACTCTTAATCACTATCTATGTTTTTACAAGGAAACACTTCCCACTGAAAGCGGGCTTTCATAAAATATACAGTCCATAAAAAGGAAGGATAATCATGCATATGTAAATGCGGAACATATCAAAAGCACATAAAAAATAAATAAAAAATATATTAAATAGTAGAGATACATGTCCATGTGAAAATTATATCACCAAATAGATCTTTAGGTGCTAGAGGAAAAACCGTTTCTCAAAAGGTTTGATAGTTCTTCACATCGGGAATCTTCCTCTTTTTTTTTGTTTGGAGGCAGTGTATACCCAAAAAAGAAACATATAGAGAAACCACATAGGGTAATAAAGTAAAACAATCGTCCACTATAATCTTCTACGGTGTATAGTAGGATCCCTACCAGAATAAATGGTCTACTCTTGTATGTAGTAGATACATATCACCTTTTGTAAAGGGTGGGGTTGGCTTCCCAATTCAGGTGATCTCGTAACCGTGTCCTTTTACTCAGATTCAGAATTTTCATGCATATAAATGTAAGAGAAACTCAAAATAGTGTAATAGTATTTTTTATTTTTAAACACAAAAATTGCACATATAAACAATTAAAAGAGATTACTTTATTGCAAAGTGGATCACAACATCTGGTGAGGGGCTAAAGTTGACAGAAAGAGAATTAGTCGCAGTCCATCAGGCGTCCCTGGATACCGTGAACGCTGTTCTTGGTTTGGAGCTGGTGTTTCTCTGATCAATGTCCTTTATAGCCAATGCGTTTCGATACGATAGTATGCTCATTTATGCCTTGACAAAGATAACTAACTTTATGACTTTAAATACCTCTTCTGATCCTTCCCCCGTTTGTCCTATTTCCAGACAAGGATTTACTATCCATTAAAATTCCCTCACAAATCCTGCTTCGCACTCCGTTTTTCATTTAATTTTTCTCCATTTGAGAACCTACATTTCTGCTGTTGGCATTCAGGTCATGCTGGAAATGACATGTTCGCCGTGTGACAAGTATGATCTTCCCCGCGGTGAACACTGAAGCCTTACAGCATCTTTCTGGGGAGTCAAGCCGCGTCGCTGGAAAGCGTCATCCATGCATTTCCGGTTTTGCTGTTTGGATGGATCTTTCCAGGCATAGTCATGCCGCAATGTCACCAAAGAGAATAGTTGCCATTTTGGAGTAGTCCAAACCCGTGGTGGCTCCCGTTGTTATGCAAAAACATAAAAATAAATGTATGTTATGTGAAATCCTGTTTAAATCTCTCTACGGCTGTTGACACCACGTGGCCACATCTTGCGTATGGCGATATGCAAATGTGGATGCACAGTGTACGCAACGTGTGATGCATATGCAATACCTTCCCTTTATTGTAACACCACCAGTATGCATAATAGTCGCTATCTTCGTATCAAAACACAATGTGAATTACAGTGCAATATATATATCACAGTATAATAATCTTAGGTTAAAACAAGTGAACACACACACACACACCAGTTTCTGTGGTCTAACGCACAAAGGTTAATATTGTATTAAAAGGAAATATCATTTTTATCACAAGTTATACAGTGGTACAAAACAATTCAGGAAAAAGGTCAGAGTTACAAACCAGTATACATACGTTCGCATGCGCTCCCTGGATCCAGAGTACACCAGATAACCGGTAGAATACAGCTACTACTCTCTGGACCAGGGAAGCCTAATTTATTGTTAAATTATGGGTGTGTATAATAGCAGGCTGTGTCTTCTTCCATTGGTCCAGGGGCAGGACATTTCCAGTTCACTGTGGGTCATTGGTTGGTTCAAACAGTGGGCGATGCCTAGGCTCAGGATGCTGTTGCAGATGTTCACCTCTGGGTTCCTGCCGAAAAGCTAGTTCAAAGCAACCATTGTTATATGCTACATTAAACATAAATCCGGCATTGCTAATATCTGCTTGCCACAATGTGCGACAATCTATTTGCAACCACCGGCTTACTGCTAACACAATTCTGTACATTATGACCCCAAACACGATGTTAATATGTGGTCCCGTCCCTGGACTATATGTATAGCTGGTTTTCTTCTCTTTAATACATTTGTACTTTGGTGTAAACCGTTGGTTGTATGTGTGACTACTATGTGTAAATTATTGAGTAGGAGGCAGGTTTGTATTGTGTGAGCCACGAAAGCCAGGATATACAGTCAGGTCCATAAATATTGGGACATTGACAGAATTTTCATATTTTGTCCTCTATTCACCACCACAATGGCTTTGAAATGAAACAAACAAGATGTGATTTAACTGCAGACTTTCAGATATAATTTGAGGGTAATTACATCCAAATCAGGTGAACGGTGTAGGAGTTACAACGGTTTCTATATGTGCCTCCCACTTTTTAAGGGGCCAAAAGTAATGGGACAAACTAAACAATCCTAAATCTAACTTTCACTTTTTAATACTTTGTTGCAAATCCTTTGCAGGCAATTACAGCCTGAAGTCTGGAATGCATAGACATCACCAGACGCTGGGTTTCATCCCTAGTGATGCTCTGCCAGGCCTCTATTGCAAATGTCTTCATTTCCTGCTTGTTCTTGGGGCATTTTCCCTTCAGTTTTCTCTTCATCAAGTGAAATGCATGCTCAATCGGATTCAGGTCAGGGGATTGACTTGGTCATTGCATAACATTCCACTTTTTAGCCTTAAAAAAGTCTTTGGTTGCTTTTGCAGTATGCTTCGGGTCATTGTCCATCTGCACTGTAAAGCGCTGTCCAATGAGTTCTGAAGCATTTGACTGAATATGAGAATATAATATTGCCCGAAACACTTCAGAATTCATTCTGCTGCTTTTGTCAGCAGTCACATCATCAATAAATATAAGGGAACCAGTTCCATTGGCAGCCATACATGCCCACGCCATGACACTACCACCACCATGCTTCACTGATGAGGTGGTATGTTTTGGATCATGAGCAGTTCCTTTCCTTCTCTTCTCTTCCAATCACTCTGGTACAGGTTGATCTTTGTCTCATCTGTCAATAGGATGTTGTTCCAGAACTGTAATGGCTTTTTTAGATGTTGTTTGGCAAACTGTAATCTGATCTTCCTGTTTTTGTGGCTTACCAATGGTTTGCATCTTGTGGTGAACCCTCTATATTCACTCTTGTGAAGTCTTCTCTTGATTGATGACTTTGACACATATACATCTACCTCCTGGAGAGTGTTCTTGATTTGGCCAACTGTTGTGAAGGGGTTTTTCTTCACCAGGGAAATAATTCTTTTTTCATCAACCGCAGTTGTTTTCCGTGGTCTTCCGGGTCTTTTGGTGTTGCTGAGCTCTCCAGTGCATTCTTTCTTTTTAAGAATGTTCCAAACAGTTGATTTGGCCACACCTAATGTTTTTGCTATCTCTCTGATGGGTTTGTTTTGATTTTTCAGCCTAATGATGGCTTGCTTCACTGATAGTGACAGCTCTTTGGATATTAAGAGTTGACAGCAACTGATTCCAATTGCAAATGTCACACCTAGAATCAACTCCAGACCTTTGACCTGCTTAATTGATAATAAAATAACGAGGGAATAGCCCACACCTGTCCATGAAATAGCTTTTGAGTTGATAGTCCCATTACTTTTGGCCCCTTAAAAAGTGTAAGGCACATATTGAAACTGTTGTAATTCCTACACCGTTCACCCGATTTGGATGTAATTACCCTCAAATTAAATCTGAAAGTCTGCAGTTAAAGCACATCTTGTTTGTTTCATTTCAAAACCATTGTGGTGGTGAATAGAGGCTAAAATCTGAAAATTCTGTCAATGTCCCAATATTTATGGACCTGACTGTATATAATACATTGGACATGGCCCTATTAATTCTAATATAAATGTCTGATCTGTACTATATATACATATTGAATACAACTTATAGTAAAATGTACAGATAATGGCATACACAGGGTGTGTTAATCAAAATGCAGTCAGGAGCTGCATATCCTTAGCATTTTGTATGTTATCTGACCTTCTTGTTGGTTTTCTGCAGACCAGAGACAATTACCGTACAGGGTCTATTTGATCACCAACAAATTCCAATTGTCCAAGCTAACAATTGAAGCAAACATACGGTATTTACACTCCCAATCAATCCAAGGTCTATTTTAAAAGTTTTGGACAGAACAATCTGATATTGAGTTTTAGGCCAATTTGAAATGTAAACTGGGATTTTGTTAAAGTCTGGGATATAAGGCATATTTTGTAGTGTATTTAATATTTTTGACTTCGACAGTTAAAAACTTTGAAAATTCAATAAGATTTAGTAAAACATCCTTATATAAAATTCATATTAAAAAAAAAATTAAGATTTTCAAGTAGATTTATAAATGTTCATAAAAACCACTTTATTTCAACATCTTAAAATTAAATTCACTCTTTGCCAGTAATTCATTAATATTATTGGATCTAGGTCCCTGTATAATTTTCTTAAAACCATAGAAATTTAATATTTGTTTTGTGTCGCTTTGGTGAACATCCTTAAAGTGCATTGATAGTGCAAGAGACTCAGGTCCCTTCATTATGTTACGTAGGTGCTCACTACTTCTGACCTTTAATGGGTCTACTAGTTCTTCCTATATAACATTTCCTATAGGAGCATTCTATACCATAGATCACATTATTTGTGTGACGTGATGAAATCTTTGATGACATGTTTTTTATTGTTTATGTAAACTTGTGTCTTTTTGTTACCAAAAGTGTTAATCACATTTCTGCAGCCTATACAGCCTCTGCATCTATAAAAGCCCTCAGATATAACTGTCAAAGTTTTAGGTGAAACTGGGCATGGATCCTAACTAATTTGGTTTTTAAGTTGGGAGCTTTGCGGAAAATGCACAAAGGTTTCTCTGGTAAATCTTTTACTATTGTTGGGTCTTTTGTAATATCATCCAGTGTTTTTTGATGATGTTTTTTACCTGTTGGTGTTGTGATGAATAATTTGAAATGAAAGACCACTTAAACCTGTCATCTTTTTTCTTTTACTCTCGTCTTTTGTTTTTAGGAGCGTGTCTCTATTCAATTCCATAATGGTCTTTAAAGACATCTGAACTTCCTCTTGTTTATGACCACAGGTCACAAAGTACTCCTCCATCTCTTTTGCTTGGGAAAAAAATGTGGTTTAATCTGAACAGTTTATTTTTCATCTTTTAAACTGGCCTTTTGGAATAGTGTCCAGCCAATTTTTATGATGACAATTGTTACGATTAATGTATGACCTGGAGTCTGTGGGTTTTACAAAATTTTTTGTTTTAATTTGCCCTCCCTCTATATAAATCGTCAGGTCCAGTAAATTTACACATTCTATACTGGCATCAAAAGTTAAAACAATGTTGTTACTATTAGTATTTAAAATAGATAAAAGAAAACTCTTCTAAAATCTCATGAACACCCTTCCATATAAATAAAATATCATCAAGCTATTGCTTCCAGGACACTAGGTTCACCTCATAGGGATTATTGTGCCAGATGGTCATTTCCTCCCATCGCCAATTAAAAATATTCGCATAACTTGGGGCGAACCTACTGCCCATCGCAGTTACCCTTTTCTGAATATAAAATACATTTTTAAATCTAATATAAATTATTAAACAGAATGAAACCAATCCATTCTATTAAAAACTCCTGTAGACTCTGTTCCACATTTGATTTTGATACAGAAATTTTTGTGGCTTCAATGCCTTGTTGATGATCAATGATGGTGTTTAAGGCACCTACATTGGCCGTAATGAGGTAGTAATCTTCTTGCCAATCAATTGTGTTCAGGAAATTTAACACATCTCCGATGTATTTTAAATATAAAGGATTAGTTAAAACTAAAGGTTGTAAAAAAGTATCTATAAAAAAGGGACAAATTGGCTGCGGGGGAATCTATAACCAAGATAATTGGTCTTCTGGGTGGTTGCAGAGATTTCTTGTGAATTTTAGGCAGAACATAAATGGCTGGCATCACCGGATTCTCGTTAAATAGAAACTTGCTCTATAAAAATAGAAATATATAAACAACTTAGTGGCAAAGAGACATATAAAAAAATGAGAGGAGATCCAACTAAAATAATCTCCCTACAATTGAAAAATATTAAAAGACACTGATCAGAGAAACACTGGCTCCAAACCAAGAACGGCGGTCACGGTATCCAGGGACGCCTGATGGACTTCAACTAACACTCTTTCTGTCTACTTCTTTTACATTTATATGCATGAAAATTTTGAATCTGGGAAAAAGGACATGGTTACATGATCACCTGAAAAGCCAATCCCCCCCTATACAAAAGGCGATCTGTGTCTACTTCAAGGGTAGACCATTTATTCTGGTAGGGATCCTAGTTTACACCATAGAAAATTATAATGGATGATTGTTTTACTTTATTACCCTATGTGGTTTCTTTGTATGTTTTTTTTTGGGTATACACTGCCTTCAAACAATAAAAGAGGAAGATTCCCAATGTGAAGAACTATCAAACCTTCTGAGAAAAGGTTTTTCCTCTAGCGCCTGAAGATCTATTTGGTGATATCATTTTCATGTGTTTACCTCAGAGGTGTTATTGGTGACACCACCACACCATAGGGTTCTTAGGCTGCTCCATATAAGCGCATTAGTTCTTGTCAAATTTTTCCATATACACGTCCATGTGTATTTTATACAGATGTGCATGCAGAGTATAGAAATATAACAAAGTATTCTTATGTGCCCAACATCTTTCCGCAAGAAAAATAAAATAAAAATGATTATATAGCACATCAATAAGTGATTTAGCAGTGCCACAAACATAGATATGGTACAAAAACAGTCAGATATAAAGAATTATGATCTAATATACCAGCAAATGGAGTACCAACGGCTACAAATCATCCTCAACAAGCGTGAGTAAACACACGGCTCACACCGACTTGGATGGGCGGTCTGGCTTTCAATACCTACGGTTGCTTCATTGGAAGCGTGAGTACGTACCCAGCTTAAACCGTGGACATTATTTATGCAGGAGTTTATAAACCTGATTACAGGATAGACTTCTTATCAACCTACAAAAAAAAATTCCTTACCATATTGGAATGTAAGACTTCAGGATTCCATTTCATACATATACTGTGCACAACTGCATTTCCTCAGGATTACCTTGGCCACTCTTTTTGATACATCAATTATTTATACTGCAGTTGCATGTTGTTCTAGTGAACTTTCTCTACGAAATTATTTTCTCCATACAAGGAAGGATCTTTAGTTCGGAACTCTAATGCTTCATATTGCAACATTGTTTTTATTTTTATTTTAATGTTTTATAAATTGTCACTTTTTATGTGTTTTTCTCTTGAAACTAACACTGGTGTTTCTATATATGCTACTGATCTATCTGATTAAATAAGTATTGCGATATTAGTACTGTATTTGCGTATGCAATTTATTGTTACTATATTTTGATATTTATTCTGCCATTCTTGGGTCCTTCAAGCACTGCTCATATAGAGTTAATTCGTATAGAGGAGAGGAGCCTGATCTTGTGGAGGAAGAAGAAAATGGGGATTTTGAAGATATTTGCAAGGGGGTTAATTTTATTGAACAGGGTTATTAGGCTTTATGCTGTTGTAGTTAATAGATTTTGAGGAGAGGTTTATTATTGATGAGGGAATGATACTGGATTGGTGTAAAAATTACTCTGTATTATGTGGCGATTACGACTACACTCTCAATTATAGATTGTATGGTGGTGACTGTATGGTGGTCACTGTGATGCTCTCATTAAAAGGTGATCAACTGTAATGTTCTCTGCATTATATGACCTTCATTGTGATGGTGTCTGCATTATGGGCTGCTGTGTGTATTGTATGGCAATGTTCTGTATTGTATGGTGATCATTGCAATGCTCTGTGTATTGTATGGTGGTCAATGTGATGGTCTGTGTATTGTATGGCGGTCATTGTGATGCTCTGTGTATTGTATGGCGGTCACTAGAAAGCTCAGTATAGTGTATGACAGACACTGCAATTCTTTGTGTATTGTATGGTAGTCACTTCAAAGCTCTATGGTGGATGAGAAAGTGTACTACAGGCAGAAATACTTACATTTGAGTCTTGAGAGTGGACTGAGTTTGCATGTGTCTCTACTATTCGCTCCTGTATACAAGCTCCATTTAAAAGTGAAGACACCACAGAAGTGCAGCAGGCACTGGCACCTTAATATAAAAGGACTAACCATGAGTTTTGACCTCATCCTACAACTATTTCAGTCTTTACAATGTTGATACTTACATATTACATTTAAGCAAGGCAATGGTGACTGTCATCTATTAGGGGAGGAGGGGGTGAAAAGCTTAGGGAGGCAGAAGACCTAACTTCACACCTATCTTATAATATTCATAAACAAGTCACATTTTTGAAATGTCCTACTGTACATTGTGAACTGTGAATGTATCTATAGTAATTCACCTGAGTTTGTATGTAGAGTTCATACATTTAATAAACTCAACAAACATGCATTTTTAGTTTCTTTTGAAAACTGTTAAAACACTACCTCCAATACATTCATAAAGGAGAGGTTTTTTTTTTTTTTTTTATATGTGACTGGTTTTATATGGCTATTTTGCTAATGGAAAGTTCCATAACTGCCAACCTGACTTATTTTCACAGTGAGATAATATTTTCAGATTTTTCTAACTTATTTTTCAATTGCATTAGCCTGGGCTGGTTTACTTCGCTGTACAAGTTTCTATAATATTAATTATCTCAGCACCTGTTATTGCAAGTGTTAAACGGCAAAAGCATACAGTATGAGCTATTTCAGACAAAACGGTTTTGTCCGGACAGGAAAAAAACTGCACTTTTTTTCCGTAGAATGTTTTGTAGTCAAATGGAGAAATACATGCCTTCTTTAAGATAACACTAATACGGCAGGGCCGCAGTGTTACAGCCATGAAAAACCACTGACAAGGACATCTGCCGTGGCGTTTTTTTTCTGTCTGGACAAAATATCAGACTGTGAACAGGATGCAGATTTGCTAATGCCAGTGAAAGGCATGCTTGTGGTTATTTACTGAAACTTTACTGATGTTTTGGCAGGAAAATAATTTTAAAATAAAATTGAAATTCAGGTGTGACCAATTTATGAGCTGGAAAACAAAATATGAAGCTAAATCAATATAAAATCTATTTTTCCTTTGTTATGACTAATTGACATTTGTCTAGTTTCCAAAAAATTAGGCTATTCCCTTCCCTACCAATGTAAGATGTGGATAACAAGGTACTGCGACAGCTAGAAAAGGGATCTTTCAGCAGAAAATTTGAGATCCAGCTTTGATTGCCATGATAATAAAAATGAAGTGTTTTTTAGGGAACTATAAAATACAAAAAGTGGGATTCTAAAAAAAGAAAAAAACTGTGATATCCACAGATTCATCATATCCATGGATTGTTCATTCTGACCACACATGTACTACTTGAGACAGCCATCTTAGGTTACAATGGGCGGGATAAGCAATACATTGAAATGTGATCCATAATAGAGAAATAAAAAACCAAAGTGCAAGAAACCAACAGAATCCTCAGATACACATTTACATATACACATATATACACAATGTTAAGGTAAGCCATAAAAGCAAAGACTTGGCAAGAGATTATTAAATAGTAAGTAACGTAAAAAAAGAATAATGGGAAAAAAACAGGAGGTTGGTCAAAGTTTATCAAATAGTTAGAGAAGTTGAGCAGTCAAGTGAATGACGGGGAGAGAGCCAAACCGGATGGGGTCCATACGAAGCCATGGCCAAGCGCAAGTTCATAACAGACTCAATACCACAGCCTGAGTGGGTGCAAAGCAGGCAGGCAGGCTAGTGTGTTTGATTGGTAGGTTCAGGGGTGGCAGAATCCAAGAGCCAGTGAGGCTTATGGTATGATGTAGCTGAAACTATGGCCTATATTTGGAGCAGCAGGTCAGGTCTGAGTAAATTGAAAATCCTGTGTTGGACATCAGCAGAGAGGTGGGTGGTAGATCAGTGCCAGGCTAGCTTCAGATGATAGAGGGGCTCAGAGTATGGAAGATACTGGGTTCCAATAGAGAGCCCTCCAAAAACAGCTCTGTGACAATGCTGGGTGTTAGCTGAATCCACTTCTTTATGATATTTTTCTTCTCATTAATATATATTCACAACATGGATATTGAACTTTCCTGCTTTTCGTGAAGTCTCAAATGAAACAAAAGAAATTACACAAAAAATAGTGTAATTCTGATAAGAAATTTATGAATCTCATGAAAATGTAAAATAGGACTCCTACCAAATTATGAGTCTTCACATATAGGTTAGCAAATGCGCATATAGGGTGAGGGAACTGCCCACTCTGGATATCTGTTTCCCCAGTTGCAATTTGTTTGTCAAGATGTAATATTGATTATTCTCAGAAATAGAAGGAAAGACTTCCAATAGTGTAACACTGTTTTAATCAGTAAAATCAGCGATTTGTTAAAACCTGAACAAAACAATTCCAAAAATTTCAAAGACTAGTTATAAAAACGTATTTGTATATAAAGAAGGTTCAATATAGCATAAGGAGCTATATGCTACTCAAGTTTGGCAACATAATACTGTACAATGAAAATTAGCACTATAGGAAGAATGTACTTCAGCTACAGTCTTAACTTGCTGCACATGTGGCATTAGACATAGCTAAAAGAGAGCTGGAAAAGATATATAGAGGGCATTTTTTTAAACCAGTGAAATAGATAATTAGTTCTGTGGACAATAGCAATCAATCAGTTGTTTGCTTTCATTTTGTAAATTGTGCAAGAAAATGATCGCTAGAATCTGATTAGTTAATATCCTCCCCTGCTCTGAAAGGAGCAGTGAAGCTGCTCGAGGGGCTGATTTTCAGGTCAGCTGTCACCACGCCGGAGCAACTGCTCCGGAATCCGTTGAGAGTTAGAATGTTAATCATCATTATAATTATCCCCGATAATTGACATCATGAATAGGCCCCATAGTCACTTTCAAACTCATATTGGTTTTTTATTAAGGTAAATTATGCAGTAAATCTTCCAAAAACTGGTGTTTTTGGTGGATTGCCACATATTTGAGCATCAGGGGTATTTCCCAGAGTGATACTGCAGCAGATATCTGTCTGATATCAAATACTTAATTTTGCTAGCTTTTTGGAGCTTGGCCCAATTAGCTAATGCCATATTTAGATGGCGTTAGCCCATTGGAGCCTACGGGCTAGATATCCATCTCTGGTAAACACTGCTTGCACATCATCCATCTGACTTAATTGCCTTTTTTTTGTAAACCTGTTTATTGTACAGCAAAATATACAATACAAATGACAAGAATGAAACATTAGATCCAGACTAAGGGGTCTATTTACTAAGCCTTGGATGGAGATAAAGTGGATGGAGAAAAAGTACCAGCCAACCAGCTCCTAACTGTAATTTTTCAAACACAGCCTGTGACATGGCAGTTAGGAGCTGATTGGCTGGTACTTTAACTCCGTTCGCTTCATCTCCATCCAAGGCTTAGTAAATAGACCCCTAAGTCATTTGTCCAACATATAGCAAATTATCAAGTTCCTGTCATTTTTAAATTACATTTGTAAAAGTGATAAAAGTTGAATATAGAAAAAAGAAATAAAGAAGAGACAAGATGTACTAAGCTCTGGAAGTTATAAACTACCAACCAATCAGGTCCTAACTGTCATGTTACAGACTGTGGGCCTGATTCAGATCCGCTCGCAAGCGCCGTTTCAGAGGCATGCATAATTAACAGGCAGAATCATTGTACATGTCACCAGCCTTTTTTTTATACTGAAAGCCTCTCAGTGCTTGCGGTGTGGTAAAGGCAACCACAAGCTCTGCGTTCGCATACGATGGTCCTCAATGTACCAGAGTTTTAATACACTTCCTGGAGATGACGTGTGCCAGTGGGCGTCTCTACGTACGCTAAGGGGTGTCTGCAAACACAAAGTTATCGCTCGTACAAGCAAAGTGGGTCTTGGCAAGCGATCGCTTCCCATGCCGTCACTTTGAAAAATTTGCATACGCATCTAGCGAGCGTATGCATCTAGCAACCGGGTCTGAATCAGGCCCTATATTGTTAGCAATGCACGCTCCTGCGGGCCATTAAAGATATCCCCAGTTGCCTGTACTTGCAGTACAATCTGGGGATCTCATTAGCGATGCCATGCTGCCCCTCCCCACCGTTCATCATTGCGGGCATCGGCAAGTGTGTATGCACTTACCGATGCCGGCATCCCCGACTGGTCCTCCACATCGGACATCACTGTGTACACACATCGTCTAGTGTGTACTCAGTGTAACTTTGAATACAAAAAAAAAGTTTTATGCGCAAGCTACAACTGTGACCATAGAACATGCACCTCAGTATTGATTTTGAGGTTTACTGTTCAAGATTAAGGGGAAAAAGCAGTCGCTATTGTTTGAGTTTCAAGCCCAAACACCATGCAAATTTAATAGAGTTTCTGTCTTGTCAAATAATAACAATCCGATTCTAGCTGTAATATTTCTAGAGATTAGCGGGTCAGATCCGTGCACGTGGGCGCGTCATCTCTCTGTGCTCATTATCATTACGTAACTCATGGCTCTCATCTGATTTAGATTGTATGTAATGTATATGCAATATAAATAAAGTGAGAGCCAGGACTTACGTAATGACAACATGTCGGCTTAGAGAGGTGTCGCACACCTATGTGACCTTATCTGAGTCTGGAGGGATAATCCGAGCAAGATCTGAGTTGTTCACCGATAAACTTCTGTTAATATAGGTTACAGTACCAAGTGGTTTTACCTGACAATCGCTGGATAACTTCATTCATGGCATTGCCGCTGAGGAGAGAGACTCTGCTGGCAAATGGCTGCAGAAGCCACACATTATCTGTAATACAATAATAGATGGTTATATCCTAAGGATACTACAGTATTAGCGTTCCCGCTATGCTGTTTTAGCGGGGCACAGCGCCCTGCCCTCCTTCTGGAGGGCAAAAAGTGCCCTGCCCTCCTTCAGGAGGGCAAAAAGCGCCCTGCCCTCACAGCCTGCGGGTGCCGTCTCCACCGGCGGGTCGCAGTGTCCCGTGGGTGGGGAAATATACGGTGACCCGGTCACCGCCGGTGAACAGATGCCGGGCGCATGCGCCCAGCATCTATTCTCCGTCAGCAGCGCTTGGGGGCTGCCCGGCGTGTCCGTAAGTGCCGGGCACGCCCCCAAGAGTGACGAATTGGGTGCAACATCTTATAGACACGCCCTTTTCGGGGGGCAGTGCCTTCTCTAGCACCGGCGCCGGCGCCCTGCCTGCCGCCGGAGCTAGAGTGAACACTACAGTATATTGCCATAGGGCACAAAAAATATCAAGGCCTGACTAAACATGACTATGGCCTGTATTCAATTTGAGGCGAAAAGCCAGAATCGGCGAAAAAGTTTCGCCGATGACGTAATTTCACCAGGCGGAAAAGTATCGCCATATACAATTTGAAAGACTTTCCGCCCAGGTGGAAAGTCAATGCAATGTAATAGGCGGAAACATTTCACCTATGAATAGCAGGCGGAAAAAAGTGCAGAATTGGAGTTTTGGGGTGCAACGTTGCGGGAACCCCCGTGCAGCCTTCAGACAGTCCCCCAAAGGTAATCTGTGTCAATTAAAAAAAAAAAAAAACACTTAAGGACACCCCAAAAAAATCACTGAATTTGGGGGTGGAAAAAAAAAATGTTGGGGGACAAAGTAAAAACTAGCGAACTTGACTCTGGGAGGGTCCCCAAGTATGTCCCATGTTTTTTTTTCTTTGCAGGTGTTTGCGTCGGATGGATTTTACACAATTTTTTCAACTTAACTTTAGCAACTTTAAAATATGCTGACCCCCATTTTCAAGTACCCCAAATTTGCAGGGATATACTCCTGAATACTATTCTGCACCACTTATAGAAAAACGCTATTTAGCAGCTATTGAGTCCGTTTAAAAACACCAAATACCTGCAGCAAGCCAAATCGGGGGTAACCATAGCTAACCCCCGTGTCAGAGCATCTTTTGGGGGGTGTCAGGCTGATTTCCCCAAATCTGACAGGACTTTCCACCTATTTAAGTTTCGCCGGGTCCCGTTTTCATGTACTTTCAAATTGAATACGAGGATACGTGGGCACGCGCGCGATAATTTTCCGCCTACAAGACTCGCGATGTAGGTGAAAAGTCTGGGAGGCGGAAAAGTATCGTGGGTCCGCTGAAATTGAATATGGCTGTATATGGGATAACTTTATTCAAGAGCAAACTTTTAAAACCACTTTAGGAACTTTAACCCAATTCTTTTAATTTTCAATTTAAAAATTTCTAATGTAAATATTAAAGATTGAATATATAGAAGATATATTAAATAATTTTACGGAGTTTCTATGGGTCTGATGCTGTATTCAACTTACACCAGTTTGTGTAACGGATATTGTGCAATTTTGCACCAATGCAGACTTTTGTGTATCTGGCATTTGCAACTCATGATGACTGTTGAGGTGGAATGGGGCAGTGAATGTGTGCAAATGCAGGCCGAGTACAGTAAAACCGTGTTCACGCAATACGGCTCAAGCAGTCTTATAGAAACATATATTCGCCTTTTAGGAGACACATCTCTTACACCTTCTACAGGGCAGGTCCAAATATATGCTGATGATGACTTAGCGCAAACCAAATGCATATTCTGCCGATGTGGAGTTTAATGCATTGTGAGATGAATACGGCCATGCTATCCCCACCCAGGTCATCATAAACATTAGATTAACAGAAACTTATGCTACGAAACTATGGGGTAGATGTATTACCCAGCAATATGGGGGAGGAGTGGTATCAGCACACGTTGTCATTATCGGATAGCAGCGCCGATTTGCTGGGCAATGTATGAACAGTCAGTGCCACTGGCCGTTCCGACAGCTGCAGATATCGACAGCTGCAGCTGTCATTGCCCTATCACCACAGCAGGGGCCGCACACGAGATCTCGCACATGCCCAGTGGAGCCGGCCGGTACTAGGTTGATGAGCTGTGTGCTCTAGTATATATTTTTCGCTCCCCCACTCCGGCAGATGAGATGTTAATACATGTCATCGGTACTGCTTCCTGCAAGGCCAAGCAGGAAGAGTTACAGCAGCACGATGATTGCCGCTAGAATACATCTCCCCCTATGTCCCTGGATGTTATTGTTGTTACAATAAAGTTGCCTATTTGCCTAGATGAGACTATGGGGTCTATTTACTAAGCAGTGTTAGGAGACAGAGTGAAAAGTGATAAAGTGCCAGCCAATCAGCTCCCAACTGTCATCTCACAGGCTATATTTGAAAAATGACAGTTGGGAGCTGATTGGCTGGCACCTTATCACTTTCTTATCACTTTTCACTCTCTCCTACCACTGCTTATTAAATAGACCCCTATTTCTCAGAATACGGAACAGCTGATCACTGTGCAGGAAGACAGCTATTAAACAAGCTCCTGCTCCTCTACGATCACCTCTACATGTACTATGGTGGAAAATTATATTTGTGCTACACCTTGCTGTTTCGGAAATTAGACTCTCTGTATCTTGAGACACAAAATATTTCATATTTTCTAATGCATTTGTAAAAGAAACACCCAAAAACTGACAGCTCATTCCTCTTAAATGGCCACCATTAATTCCATACACTTCATAATGTCATAAGATCCAAATTGTGTAAAGGGATTTCCAGAAGCAAGCTAGAACAGCCCCTGAGAACATAGTAGCAGGGGAGGATTTATGTTAGCATACTGCAAATACAGTAACTCAGTTCCAGAGAAAGATAATGGAATAGTCACTTGTTACCGTATTACTTCTCACATACAAGCAGAGGCACCAGCTCTGTAGGTGTTTGAGCAACTCTAATATTGCAGCTGTCTCAGCCACTAATCCTGGCATCTGGTGGGAGGTGTCCAAATAGCGTGAGCATCCCCAGTGTCTGCCCTTCATTCCTTCTGTGTGCTCTTAGTGGGTACCAGGAGACACCTGTAATATGACCTATGAACTAGTACTAATGAAAGTTAAAAAAAACAATTGAGTCCTACATTGAAAACATACAGCAGACACCCATGGGTGCAGTCCTACTGTATGTTTTTAAAGATCACCAGCTAAGTATATCTGTGATCCAGAGTCCTGACTTGTACCACTTTCACACAGAATAATGACAAAAACCCGGCTTTTAACTGACATTTGATGCAGTTTTTTTTTCCGGTGCCAGCCTGTACCCCCTTCACACAGAAGAGCAAATTCCCGGGTCAAGCATTTGGACCTGGTAATTTGCGGATCAGCCCGGATATTTCTTCTGTGTGAAAGGGTCAGCCCGGGTCACAATTCCCGGGACTTCGACCCTGGTAAATTTCAACTTGGGTTGACCTTTTCACACAAAAAAAGGACCCGTATAGATCTGCAAATTACCGGGTCCAAATGCTTGACCCGGGAATTTGCTCTTCTGCATGAAGGGGGTATTAGGGGACAATTCAATAGTTGTGGGGTTGTCTAGTAAGCAGGGAAGTCTTGATTGTTTTAGTTGGCACCACATAGAGGTGCAAGCAAAAAACATGCAAGATTGATGTACTGTGATGGCTGGAATCTGCACTGAAATTAATCTCCCTTTTAGTGTTTTGGAGCAAGATAACTCAAATATACAAAATTTAATTTTAAAATAACCTCATAATGGTGATTTTAATAACTCAGAACCCCCCATCACCTACAGTTAGAACCAGACTTTTTAATTGAATTTCTTCATATTGCCTTGTACAGCAGTGTGCTCCTCAAATTCATAGGTGGTCGAGATACTGAGCTATTATGTTTGTGGACATTGCCCTCCTTATTGCCTTGTGTAGCAGTGTTCCTCACAGTGATTGTGGGAGGAGATACTACGGAAACCTGTCTATGCTTATGACACGGTCATTGAGCAATAGGGCCTATGGAGATTTAGGCCCTGATTCAGAGCCGGACGCTCTGACCAGAGCGCTCGCTCTGAACCAGGGCCCACCTCCATAATTATGGAGCGTCCTCCTGGACGCTCGTATAGCTGTGGATCACCACCCACAGCATATACGAGCATGCAGGATGATGGTCGCGATGGTCTTGACCATCGCGACCATCGCCACTGCGAGCCGAAGCCTGTGGTTGAGTTTCCCACTGACATCACTAGTGATGTCAGTGGGGCCGGCTTCTGACGGTAGGCGTTCCCTTGGGAACGCCTCCGTCTGGGAGGCACGCCCCGGCACGCCCACCAAAGGGGGCGTGCTGTCAAACAACATCGACAGCACGCCCCCTTTGATCAGACACAACGAGCGAAGGAAAGTCCTCCGCTCGTCGCGTCTCGCGCATGCGCACGACGTAGCTCCCTCCGTCGTGCGCATGCGCAGTGCACACCATCGACCCACTTGTGAGCGGACAGCCGCTCGCGAGTGGGTCTGAATCAGGCCCTTAATGTTAATATACCTTTGTTTTGGCAGCCAGGGTTTATTGGCCATCCAAACTGGATCGTTTTTCTGAATTTGTTGCTGGCTTCTGGCAGCTGGGGTGGCTGAAACACAATCTCTTCTTTCCTATAATTTGTAAGACTTGTGTTATAAGACCGAAACAGGACAGACTACATCTATATAAAAGAATTGATTTACATTATACAAGCTCACGTACTTTCTGCATAATGGTGGTAATCTGGAAATGCAGTTTATGTACCCTGATCACATTCTGCATATGGTCTTTGAACCTGGGGTGATGCATTATGATGGTGAATATCCGATGCCCATAGAACCTACAGTAGCAGAAATGAATGTAAGAATGACTGACTGATAAATCCGGTACAGAGGTAAATAAACTATTAATTGCAAATAAAACCAAATTGATGTGAATGCTCTCATTCTATAATTTTTTTGCTTTTAATTACACTTGCCTTACCAACAGTACACATAGCGAAAGCTGAAACCTTTTTTTTTTAAAAGTGCCCTATTGGGTAAATGTAATAGGGTCCGAGTTTTTTCTGCAGGAAAAACTCATGCCTTCTCGCACATTAGGGGCGTATCTATACTGGCCAGGATGGCACTTGCCAGGTGCGCCGGCCGCCAAGGGGCGCCACCTGGCAGTGCCACCATAGCAATACATGCGATCTGTTGTGGACAGACAGGTTATGGTGCGCTGGGCACCCGCTGGAAAGGATAGGTAGGTAGGGTGCGGGTGACCACAGCCACACTGAGCGGAGAATGCTGACCCGGCTGCTGCTGCAATTTATGTTTGCCGGGTGCCCGCTGCGGTGTATATCAGCGGCGCACCTGGCTGTCCTGACTGGCTGCTGTGAGGGGTGTGTATATAGATCCCCTTCAGTAGGTACATCTACGGAAGGGGATCTATCCACAACCCTGCTGTGAGCTCTGCCTCCCTCGGCTCCCGCATGGTGCAGTGACTCATCTCCCAGTGCAAGGGATCGAGGAGCTGTTCGGCGCAGCACAGCACTTAGAGGTTAACAGGTCAGACTCTTCTTGTTAGTGTTGGCAGGGTAAGGGGTGGTGGTGTGTGTGTTATTAACAGGTCAGTGACAGTCTCTTGTTAGTGTTGGTTGGGTGGGGTGTGTGTGTTTGTATTAACAGGTCAGTCTCTTGTGTGTGTGCATGTATGCTGTGTCTATGTTTGTAAGTATGTTGTGTGTATGTTATGTGTGTGTGTATGATTGCTGTGTGTGTGTTTGTATGTTATGTATGTATGTATGTATGCCGTGTTTGTATGTTATGTGTGTATGTATGTAAGTCATGTGTGTGTTTGTGTCATGTGTGTATGTTGTGTATATGTATGTATGCTGTGTGTGTTTGTAAGTATGTCATGTGTGTATGTTTTGTGCGTATGTATGCTGTGTGTGTGTTTGTTAGTATGTCATGTGTTCATGTAATGTGTGTATGTAAGTATGCTGTGTGTGTTTGTAAGCATGATGTGTGTATGTTATGTGTGTATGTATTAGGGGTGTGCACCGGCCACTTTTCGTGTTTTGTGTTTTGGTTTTGGATCTGGATCTTTCTTCGTGTTTTGGATCTGGATTGGTTTTGCCAAAACCACCCTTCCGTGTTTTGGGTTCTGGGTTTTGTGTTTTGGATCTGTATTTTTTTGAAAAAAAGCATAAAAACAGCTAAAATCACAGAATTTGTAGGTTTTTCTGCTCCTATGCTATTATTAACCTCAATAACCTTAATTTCCACTCATTTCCTTTTCCAGTCTATTCTGAACACCTCACACCTCACAATAGTGTTTTTATGTCCAAAAGGTTGCACCGAGGTAGCTGGATGACTATGCTAAGCGACACGAGTGGGCGGCACAAACACGTGACCCATCTAGGCGTGAAACTGCAGTGGCAGACAGGATGGCAGTTTGAAAAACTAGGCCCCAAACTGTACATAATGCAAAGAAAAAAAAGAGGTGCAAGATGGAATTGTCCTTGGGCCCTCCCACCCACCCTTATGTTGTATAAACAGGACATGCACACTTTAACAAACCAATCATTTCAGCGCCAGGGTCTGCCACACAACTGTGGCTGAAATGATTGGTTCGTTTGGGCCCCCACAAAACAAGCTGGCAATTAATCTGTCCCTGCACAAACTGGCTCTACGGAGGCAAGATGTCATCCTCATCCTCCTCATCCACCGATTCCTCACCCTCTTCAGTGTGTACATCCTCATCCTCACAGAGTATTAATTCATCCCCGCTGGAACCACAGGTCCCTATGTACGTTCTGGAGGCTGGTCTCCCTGGAAGAGTTGATAATTCATTTTATGAACATCATCTTCTCCACATTTTGTGGAAGCAACCTCCTACGCCTTTCGCTGACAAGGTTCCCGGCTGCACTAAACACTCTTTCGGAGTACACACTGGAGGGGGGGCAACTCAGGTAAAATAGAGCCAGTTTGTACAGGGACCTCCAAATTGCTTCTTTTTCCTGCCAGTACAGGTACGGACTGTCTGACATGCCTACTTGGATGCTGTCACCGATGTAATCCTTTAACAGACAGACGCACGCTTGTCGCTGCTGCTTTGAGGATGCAAGTGCGGCTACAGCCCACACAATTCACAAAGACAGAAAAAAAAAAAAGAATATTTTTATTGTTTGTGGAGCGCACTTTGAGGGTTACACCACCCTTTAACAGACAGACGCACGCTTGTCGCTGCTGCTTTGAGGATGCAAGTGCGGCTACAGCCCACACAATTCACAAAGACAGAAAAAAGAAGAAGAATATTTTAATTGTTTGTGTAGCACACTTTGAGGGTGTCACCACCCTTTAACAGACAGACGCACGCTTGTCGCTGCTGCTTTAAGGATGCAGGTGCGGCTACAGCCCACACATTTCACAAAGACCAAAAAAAAAAGAACAATATTTTAATTGTTTGTGTAGCACACTTTGAGGGTGTCACCACCCTTTAACAGACAGACGCACGCTTGTCGCTGCTGCTTTAAGGATGCAGGTGCGGCTACAGCCCACACAATTCACAAAGACAGAAAAAAGAAGAAGAATATTTTTATTGTTTGTGTAGCACACTTTGAGGGTTACGCCACCCTTTAACAGACAGACGCACGCTTGTCGCTGCTGCTTTGAGGTTGCAAGTGCGGCTACAGCCCACACAATTCACAAAGACAAAAAAAAAAGAACTATTTTTATTGTTTGTGTAGCACACTTTGAGGGTGTCACCACCCTTTAACAGACAGACGCACGCTTGTAGCTGCTACTTTAAGGATGCAGGTGCGGCTACAGCCCACACATTTCACAAAGACCGAAAAAAAAAGAACAATATTTTTATTGCTTGTGTAGCGCACTTTGAGGGTGTCACCACCCTTTAACAGACAGACGCATGCTTGACGCTGCTGCTTTGAGGATGCAGGTGGAATCTAGACGGGATTTGGAACCGGGGACACACTACCTCCATCATTTGTCTAAATCCCACTGCACTAATGGCGGATACCGGACGCACGTCTAACACCAACATTGCAGTCAAGGCCTCAGTTATACGTTTTGCTTCAGGATGACTGCTGTCGTACTTCATCCTCATCGCTAGGGACTGTTGGAGGGTCAATTGTTTAGTAAAAGTAGTGATGTTCCTACTTCCTCTCTGGGATGATGAACAACTCCCAGCAGCAGCAATAGCACTAGGAGGAAGTGGTTCTTGATCTTTCCCTATTTTATTTTTATCGGAGAAAGTTTGGTCCTCCATTTATGTTATATTGATATATACGTGCGGCTAAAGCGCACACAAACACAGAAAATATTTTTTTATTTTTGCTGGAGAGTAGTGCACTTTGTGGGTTACACCACCCTTTAAGAAATGAGCCAGCCGGCTCTTTACTTATGGGACACAGGCGCACGCTTGGCACCTGCTCCTTTATTGATGCACGTGCAGCCACAGTGCACACAAGTCACAAACACAGAAAATATATATTTTTTTGGTTTGGAGTGTACTTTGGGGGTTACAGCACCCTTTAACGGTCAAGCCAGCCGGCCCTTTACTTATGACACAGGCGCACGCTTGGCACTACTTTGTTGATGCACGTCCGGCTACTGCGCACACAATTCACAAACACAGAAAATCATTTTTTTTTTGGTTTGGACTGGAGTGTACTTTGGGGGTTACAGCACCCTTTAATGGTCAAGCCAGCCGGCCCTTTACTTATGACACAGGCGCACGCTTGGCACTACTTTGTTGATGCACGTGCGGCTACTGCGCACACAATTCACAAACACAGAAAATATATATTTTTTTGGTTTGGACTGGAGTGTACTTTGGGGGTTACAGCACCCTTTAACGGTCAAGCCAGCCGGCCCTTTACTTATGACACAGGCGCACGCTTGGCACTACTTTGTTGATGCACGTGCGGCTACTGCGCACACAATTCACAAACACAGAAAATATATATTTTTTTGGTTTGGACTGGAGTGTACTTTGGGGGTTACAGCACCCTTTAACGGTCAAGCCAGCCGGCCCTTTACTTATGACACAGGCGCACGCTTGGCACTACTTTGTTGATGCACGTGCGGCTACTGCGCACACAATTCACAAACACAGAAAATATATATTTTTTTGGTTTGGACTGGAGTGTACTTTGGGGGTTACAGCACCCTTTAACGGTCAAGCCAGCCGGCCCTTTACTTATGACACAGGCGCACGCTTGGCACTACTTTGTTGATGCATGTGCGGCTACTGCGCACACAATTCACAAACACAGAAAATATATTAATTTTTTAGCACTTGGGGGGAGCACCCCTGATGGACAGAGCACCCCCTGGACAACACTACAGCACCCCTTTAGGACTGGGACACTGCACAGTACTTTGGAGTGGACACAGCCCCTATGGAGAACTGACTGCACAACACAGTCCAGCCAGCCCCTATGGACTTTGAAGTAGTGGACACAGCCCCTATTAACAACAGCAGCAAAGCACAATACAGCCAGCCCCTATGGACTTTGAAGTAGTGGACAACAGCAGCACTACACTACACAGCCCAGCCAGCCCTAACTCCCACCCTCCCTCTTCACTGTCCACAGCCGAGTGAGAAAATGGCGCCGACGCGGGTACCTTATATAGGATCCAAAACCCGCGAGACTCGGAAGGCGGGATGATGACGTTTTGCCTCGATTTCAGATCCGAGTCAGGTGGGAAAAGTCGAGCCTGACTCGGATCGGACTCGGATCGGGGGGGCTCGGGGGGGTTCGGATTTCAGAAATCCGAACCCGCTCACCCCTAGTATGTATGCTGTGTGTCTATATATATATATATATATATATATATATACAGTCAGGTCCATAAATATTGGGACATTGACAGAATTTTCAGATTTTGGCCTCTATTCACCACCACAATGGTTTTGAAATGAAACAAACAAGATGTGCTTTAACTGCGGACTTTCAGATTTAATTTGAGGCTAATTACATCCAAATCGGGTGAACGTTGTAGGAATTACAACAGTTTCAATATGTGCCTCCCACTTTTTAAGGGGCCAAAAGTAATGGGACTATCAACTCAAAAGCTATTTCATGGACAGATGTGGGCTATTCCCTCGTTATTTCATTATCAATTAAGCAGGTAAAAGGTCTGGAGTTGATTCTAGGTGTGACATTTGCATTTGGAATCAGTTGCTGTCAACTCTCAATATGAGATCCAAAGAGCTGTCACTATCAGTGAAGCAAGCCATCATTAGGCTGAAAAATGAAAACAACCCCATCAGAGAGATAGCAAAAACATTAGGTGTGGCCAAAGCAACTGTTTGGAACATTCTTAAAAAGAAAGAACGCACCGGAGAGCTCAGCAACACCAAAAGACCCGGAAGACCACGGAAAACAACTGTGGTGGATGACAAAATAATTATTTCCCTGATGAAGAAAAACCCCTTCACAACAGTTGGCCTAATCAAGAACACTCTCCAGGAGGTAGATGTATATGTGTCAAAGTCAACAATCAAAAGAAGACTTCACAAGAGTGAATATAGAGGGTTCACCACAAGATGCAAACCATTGGTGAGCCACAAAAACAGGAAGACCAGATTAGAGTTTGCCAAACAACATCTAAAAAAGCCATTACAGTTCTGGAACAACATCCTATTGACAGATGAGACAAAGATCAACTTGTACCAGAGTGATGGGAAGAGAAGAGAAGGAAAGGAACTGCTCATGATCCAAAACATACCACCTCATCAGTGAAGCATGGTGGTGGTAGTGTCATTGCGTGGGCATGTATGGCTGCCAATGGAACTGGTTCCCTTGTATTTATTGATGATGTGACTGCTGACAAAAGCAGCAGAATGAATTCTGAAGTGTTTCGGGCAATATTATATGCTCATATTCAGTCAAATGCTTCAGAACTCATTTGACAGCGCTTCACAGTGCAGATGGACAATGACCCGAAGCATACTGCAAAAGCAACCAAATAGCTTTTTAAGGCTTAAAAGTGGAATGTTATGCAATGGCCAAGTCAATCCCCTGACCTGAATCCGATTGAGCATGCATTTCACTTGATGAAGACAAAACTGAAGGGAAAATGCCCCAAGAACAAGACATTTGCAGTAGAAGCCTGGCAGAGCATCACTAGGGATGAAACCCAGCATCTGGTGATGTCTATGCGTTCCAGACTTCAGGCTGTAATTGCCTGCAAAGGATTTGCAACAAAGTATTAAAAAGTGAAAGTTAGATTTAGGATTGTTTAGTTTGTCCCATTACTTTTGGCCCCTTAAAAAGTGTGAGGCACATATAGAAACCGTTGTAATTCCTACACCATTCACCTGATTTCGATGTAATTACCCTCAAATTAAATCTGAAAGTCTGCAGTTAAATCACATCTTGTTTGTTTCATTTCAAAGCCATTGTGGTGGTGAATAGAGGAGAAAATATGAAAATTCTGTCAATGTCCCAATATTTATGGACCTGACTGTATATATATATATTATGGAACACACCACCCCCCTCTCAATATCCTGCACTTGCCCCTTGGCTGCACTGTCTGAATAGAACCAAGCGCCACCTTCAGCTACAGAAAAAGACAGAAGAGAGGATAGAAAGAAGGAAGTAAATATATATATATATATATATATATATATACATATATATATATGTGTATGTATGTGTGGTAAAGGGGAAGGGAGGGGACACACAAGAAAAGTATACAAGTGAAGAGGGGCCAAAAATTCTTTGAGCATATGTATAATTTAAGTAAAAGGGAGAAGGGGGACAGAGCAGTATTAAACGAAACACACACACATACATATACAATAAGTGAACGTGTAGGGTAATAGGGTAACATTAATTATAAATAAGAGAAGGGGTGAGGGCAACAACAAAAAATAATCAACTATACATATAAGAGAAGAGTTGCGTTGGGACAAAAAAATTCATCAAATATAAACTATACAAATAACAATACAATAGGAGGGGTCAGGATTGGAAATAGGAGGAGTCATAAGTAGAGATGGGAGGAGTTAGGGTTCATTCTTAAGCCGCCCCCGCCCTACTGTGTGGTAGGGGAAAATGCAAGGGGGGGGCGCTGTCCTTTAGCTTGCCAGGGTCGTTCAGACCCCTAGATACGCCCCTGTCACACATTTAAAGGTCCGAGTTTGTCCCACAACTCGCCAAATGTAATGGCCTGCAAACTTGTGAGTTCAAGGTTATTACATTATGTGAGTCTGTACAGGTATTCTCCTATGAAAACTCGGACCTTGTAATGCAACTTGCATTGAGGACCGGAACAAGGGGTAGGGGAGTAAGTATTTTTTTTTTTTTACAGGTTACGTAAAACAGGAATTATAGGTGAGTATGTGTGAATGTGAGTGTGCATGTATGTTTAAATAAAATTTGACTTTCACAGTGTGTGTGTCTTGTGGTTATTATAATATTTATTTTGCAGGTGAACTAGAGGTACCAGCAAGTCCTTAATGTCCCGCATGGTAGTACTTGTGGTTCTCCAAGTACCAGCATGTAGGGGAGGTTTACTGGGACCTCTAGTTCTCCAGTAAAAGACTATTACTGCATCTGTTTTTTAGACAAAATCAACCCGGCACCCCAGGGGTGCTGGGGATAGCCCTGGGCTATCAGCCCAGGCCTGGGGTGCACTGGAGAGGGGGTTATCCCTCTATTGGGGGGTCCCCACCTCCCAAGGGATCCCCGACCTGGGCTGACTAGCGGTCAAGTATAATACTTTGGCCGGGGAACCTGGTGAAAGAGTTCCCTGGCTGTGGCATTACACCCACGCTAGAAAAAGTCCGGTGCTGGTTCATATAATATAGGGAAACCCTACTCATTTTGTCCCCTGTATTTTAAAGTACCAGGACAGGCTCAACAGAGCCCAGGGCTGGTTATGCAGGGGGAGGGACGCACATCTTTTTTTTTTTTTTTTACAGTTCTGTGCATATTTCTGTGTAAACCGTGCTCAGCCTAGACTCTATAGCCTGAAGCAGGCCTGTTTTTTCTCAAGTTTTCACACAGTAATAGTGTGCGAGTTAAACACTCGCACTCTATTACATTGTCCAACTTGTATCCTCACAATGGCAAAACATCTGGATGCGTGTTTTGCCATTGCGAGTTGCGGGGGTGTGAGAAACATGCGAGTTTGCATGTTCTCGCACCCTATTACATAGGGTGAGTTCTGAAAATGTGCGAGTATAGCTCTATACTCACACATTTTCCAAATTCGGACCATGTTTAATCTTGCCCTATAACTTCACAAGAAACATTGAAATGGACCTCTGTGATGTCACGTTCTGATGTGATAAGCTGAATATATTACAGAAGTTTGTAGGTGTTGGGTCCACCTTAAAAGGTAATCTGGTTAGTAAAAAGTATTAATTAATAACACAGAGTAGTCAAAGTTACAGAGGTGATAGGGCGACTAAAATGTTTGAAACAAAACACATATTAATTTTTTTTTATAGGGCACCACAAGTGATCCATGGAGCCGTACATAGGGCAGCAATCAGAAATCTCAATACACAATACAGTTACAAAAGAAAAGGGCACAAGGGGAAACTTCAGCGTAGGCCTAAACCTGTAGCCTTTGCATGCGCGCAGCTAACCGGAGTAGAGCTCCTGAAAAGGTGCAAAAACAATGAAGGAGTGGTGTTAGGAAGCAGAGAGCCCAATGAGTGGGTGTATAGTATAGTTGGGGTGCAATATAAGTAGGCTGTGAGAACAGGAGGGAGGAAGAGGACCCCACTCCTAGGAGCTTACAATCTAAAGGAAAGGGGGAGACAAACGGATAACACAAGGAGTGAGCCAGTGTAAGGGGATCTGAGGGTGGGAGGCAAGCATGGAAAAGATAGAGGATGCGAGAAAGTGAAGTAAACTATTAGTGACAGGGTCATGTGGAGGGTGAGTACACTTTTAAGAACAGGTGGGTTTTCAGTGACCATTTGAAAGTTGTGCAGGCTGGGGGAAAGTCTGATAGAATGAAGATCATTCCAGTGGTGGGGGGCATCATGGGAGAAATCTTGTATTCATTAGCGAGATGTAGTAACTAGGGTGCAGGAAAGGCGACGATCATTGGCTGACCATAGTGGGTGAGAAGGAGTATGTATGGAGAAAAAGTTGGAGATGTAAGTGACATTGGAGAGGGTCTTTTATGTGACGGTGAGGAGTTTAAAGATGGTTCATTAGGGGAAGGGGAGCCAGTGTAGGGCTTGGCAGAGAGGGGAGGCAGATTAGGAGCGACGGGAGAGTAAGATAGCTGCAGCATTGAGAACAGATTGGAGAGGAGCGATATGAGAGCAGGGGAGGCCAGTGAGGAGAAGGTTGCAGTAGTCAAGATGGGAGATGAACAGTGAGTCAACTATGGTTTTGGTGGTATGCTGGGAGAGGACAACTGTGTGACATTGGGAAATTAACTATGGATGATTGTGACATTGATGTTATAGTATATGTCAGTGTTCAACACTACAGGAAAACTAGACAGGCTGGAGAGCGCTACTGCACAGTCTCCATGATGCTCTTATAGGTGTGTATCAAATCCTTTACCAAGATGGCCTCCGGTCAGACTTCTGTGCATGTGCGGCAACATGTTGTCACTATGTTCGAGCGCCACGGATTTGTTCCATATAGCTCAGCGAGACCCTGTGACTACGGCATTCCACACCTACTTTTCACAACTTGAATCCTACACCGCTACCTCCAGTCACCAGCTGGTGTCTGTATACAGTGGCAGATCCAGGGGGGGGCGATTGGAGCGATTGCCCCCCCTAGCACAGTCCATCCTGCACTGAACACAGTGCAGGCTGTGTGCCCTTACCGCCACTTATCTAGCTGCACCGCCGACGGAGGATGTGTGTCACTGTACTACACACACTGCTAGGCTGCTCTCCTGCCTCCTCACTCCCAGCAACAGTAGAACACACAACGCTGGCTGTATGCACTCCACTTCTGGTTAATTAGACTGGTTAAATACCCGGCTATAGCGGGAAAGGGGTGAGGCAGGAGATTAGTCGGGGACCAGCAGTGTAGTACAGTGAGAGAGACTCACGCTCGGGGCGGGATCTCGGGAAGGGGAGGTGTTAGAGTCACCCCCCGTAATGCACACTGTCTGTAGTATGACTTCCCTGTGTGAGGCGGCTCTGGGACGGACACTGGGGGTCATTCAGACCAACTCGCAAGTGGCAGTACGCTCGCAAGTGGGTCGATGGTCCCCACTGCGCATGTGCATGACGGAGGGAGCTCCGTCGTGCGCATGCGCGAGACCCAGACTGCGACAGCCAAGCTTCGGCGAAGACGCCGAAGCCCTGGCGGGTTGCCGCACGCCGAGTGAAGACACCAAAAGTCCTAGTGGGTGGCGGCCATGCAAAAGAGCTGACACAGGCTGTCGCCCACTAGGTGAAGACGTGGAAGCCCTGGCGGGTTGGTGCCCGCCAGGTGAAGACGCCAAAGCCCTGGCGGGTTGGTGCCCGCCAGGCGAAGACACCAGATGTCCTAGTGTGAGGCAGCCACGAAAAACAAGTACCACAGGCAGCCGCCCACTAAGCGAAGACACTGAAGCCCTGGTGGGTTGGCGTCTGCCAGGCGAAGACGCCGGAAGTCCTAGTGGGCGGCAGCCACGAAAAAGCTATCACAGGCTGCCGCCCACTAGGTGAAGTCATCGAAGCCCTGGCGGGTTGGTGTCCGCCAGGTGAATACACCTGCCAGGCGAAAACCCCGAATCCCTGGCGGGTTGGCGCCCGCCAGGCGAAGATGCCTAAGTCCTGGGGTGGTGGTGGCCATGCAAAAGAGCTTAAAGGCCGCCGTCCCCCAGGTGAAGACCTGTATAATAAAATATTACAATATTAAAGTGCGTTGTGTTATTTTAATATTTTTTTTTACAGGTGGACTACAGGTGGCAGTGGGCCCTAATGCCCAGCATGCTGGTACTTGTGGTTTTCCAAGTACCAGCATGCAGGGAGACATGCTGAGACCTATAGTTCACCTGCAAAAGAAAATATTCTTTAAAATGCACCACACAACACAATCAACCCAGCACTCACCGCCCAGGGATGCTGGGAGCCCAGTGCTGGTTGCATAACCTACGGGGGACCCCTACATCAGTTGTCCCCCCGTATTTTGGCAAACAGGGCTGGTTCTGACTAGCCTGGTGCTGGTTGTGCCTAAATATTGGGGAACCCTATGTCATTTGTTCCCTGCATTTAAGCACAACCATGACTGGCTGCCTGTTTTAAAAAAAATAAAAAATGACGTGGCCCTACCCCCCAGAAAACAACCAGCTCTGGGCTTTGGAGCCCCAGTATTGGTTGTGCTAAATACAGGGGACAAACGACGTAGGGGTCCCCTGTATTAAGCACAACCAGCACCAGGCTTTTGAGAACCTGTCCTGGTTGCCAAAATACGGGGGGACAAATGACGTAGGGGTCCCCCGTATTTAGCGCAACCAGCACAGGGCTCTGAGACGGTCCTGGAAATACAGGGGGAAAAATGCATAGAGCTCCCCTTGTATTTCCCAGAACCAGACTGTCTAGCGGGGGGGTGATGCCACAGCCAGGGGAGCCCTTTCACCGGGTCCCCCAGGCGCAGCATCACCCCTGACCGCGAGTCAGCCCAGGCCGGGGATCCCAGGAGAGTTGGGGACCCCCCAATAAAGGGGTCCCCCTCCTCAGGGCACCCCAGGCCCAGGCTGATAGCCCGAGGCTATCCCTGGCACCCTTGGGCGGTGGGTGCCGGGTTGATTATGTATAGTGTGGTGCATAAGAAAATATAAATATTGACTTTTGCAATAGTACTACAGGTCCCAGCCGGTATCCCCAGCATGCTGGTACTTGGAGAACCACAAGTACCAGCAGGCGGGTATTAAGGGCCTGCTGGCACCTATAGAACCCCTGCAAAAGAAATATTCAAATAAATCACAGACACAGTCTTATAAGGCCCTCATTCAGAGCCGCTCGTTGCATTCCGATGTTGACTAACCTCGCATGCGTCGGTGTTACACTGCGCATGTGCGTACGGCAGATTGCGAGCTTTTTTTGACTCGTTCCTAAAATAGCGTACAGGAAGTGACATGTCAAATGTGATTGACAGAACAGGGCGTTGACGGGGGTGATGGAAAAACGCAGGCGTGGCGAGGCGTTTTTGGGGCGTACATACATTAGCAGATGCGAGCGTAAAAAAGTGTTCGGACCGACTCATACGTCACTGGATGATCCTCTTTCACTTCAAAATGCTCGCACAGCTTAGGGTCTGGATTACTCGACCACATTGGCGATGGCCTTCTCCTCCGTCCCGGGACTCCTCGATGTTGTTGCGATTAATCGCGGGAGGGCAGAAAAGCAATTAGTGTTGTATTGAAAACCGGCTTGGTATGTGTTTGGAAAGCAGTTTTTTGGGATAGCACAAAACCGTACGCAGGTGGAACTCAGAGCTGCTAATGTCAGGATGACACAATCAATTTGCGTACATTTGTGGGGGTTTATTTTGGCCTCAATTTGGTGGTTAGGGCCTATTGTAACAATAATGTCATCATGTTTTAATTTTCTCACCATTTTATTTGTGCCTCTTGAATTTGCCTCGTTATATGAATTTTTAAACGTTCCTTATAGAGCCTTTTTTTTTTTTTTTTTGGCCAGTTTTTGCCTTTTGGGCCAGGATTAAATGTAACCCATTTGTACAATAATTTCACAATCCAATGTCAGATTATTTGTTTCAATTTATTGCTCAAACAAATAAAAAAACAAATAAAATATTGGGGACATATTTTTTGGCCAAAGATATGTTCCCAAATCAAACAAATTGGCCCAACATAACTGTTGACATAAACATACAACAAAAACAAAAAAACATTTCACAAGAAAGGAGAGGGAAGTTTTGACCAGAAAGGAATATGAGCCAAGCACAGAAGGATTGTGGGAAAAGTCACCATTGCTGTCACAGTTTTTTCACCCATTTGGATGGGGGAGGGAGGGCGCCAGACCGGGTCCGGATGTCATCGGGCTGGCCTGTCCAGAGGCAGATGTTGTGGCCTCTGGACTAGGCACAGGGCTAGGCACATTTGGAGGATTGGCTGATGTTGTGCCAGAGGTGGAGGATCCTGATGTTCCGGCAGGAAGGGAGGTCGGCTCCACCATGTGCTGGCGAACGAGCTGCTCCAGGGCATTGGCGATGCGGATGTTGGCCCTGGTATTTTCTGCCAGGGCCTGACCAATGGTCACGTTGGCCGCAGCATTTTGCTCCAGGGCCTCAGCCACCCGTAGCAGACTGGCGTCCATCCTCTGCAGAATCTCCGTATGGAAATCCGATTTGAAATTGAGTTCTGTGAGGAGGGCCACTGGCTGCGAGGGGGATTGCCCTGGACTGGCTTCTGCAGGGTCCTCAGCCGGATGTACTGGTTCCTCCCCTGCCAAGCCAGCAGAAATTCGGCGGCCAAGGCTCCCCTCTGGAGCAGACTCATCCGCCTGTGTCTCTGTTAGGAAAAAAGAGAAAAGCCTCACATTAGAATCTACATATTGGCACAATAACATTTCTGAGTTGATGACATCAAAAGATTTACCTGGGACAACATGAGGAGCCGCAAAGTCTGGCATGTCCGTATCCATGTTGGACACGCCAAACACCTCCACAGGCTGCACACACCCCTGTGCCAGCTCTTCTAAATCCGTCAACTCCAATGACACAGGGGTGGGACCCCCACCTGTCCCCCTTGCATGCCTAGCCCTGTCCGCGAGTTTTTGCTTTAGGCGATATTTGAAGTCGCCCCATCTGTGGGAAAAAATGGAAGCCATTATCCTTTGGTTTAAAATGGTGTTTGTTTTTAGGGGGGGGCAAGGGTTTACTTACCACCGTTTGACATCCCGGGCTAGACGGACATAATCACCCACCCTATTGACAGCAACGGCTACCTCTTCCCACATTCTCCACTTCTGGCTTAGACTCATATTCCTGTCTGCCTGTGGCAGGATGTCCACACACTTCTGTATCAAAACCTCCATCTCCTTTCTTGTGAAATGTGGCTGCCTTTTTTTTTTGGCCGCTTTGGCCGGAATACTCGGCCCAGCAGCCTCTTCCATGTCATCCTCCTCACCTATTTGTGTAAATTTTCAGAATTCACAAAATCACAACTTGCCCAATCTTATGTTTCAAATTAATCATTGATACAAAATGCATGAAAGACTTACCGCCTGACTCTTGGGCATTGTTTCCCTGGTCTGTCGCCATGTCTGAGGTCCAAACAAGAAATACACCAGAATTTTAATGTGTTTTCATGACGTTTTTATACATGCGTCCTTATTTTGCGGCCGCATCATTGATTGGGCGTCCCTATGATCCCTCCTTAATTTGTGCGGGAAACAAAACACTATTTATGGCTTGGTGTGTCTCGAGTCGAGGTGGCGTTTTTGGATTGTTGGAGGTTACCTTGGCTGGAGTTTATTGATTGCGTATAAAGGAGTTGGCGGTTGGAGATTCTTTTGTTGGTTAGATTTGCGTTTTTATTTTCCGTTCTCTTTGTTGGTTTATATTTTTTTGACCTCGTTTCTTGATTTGGTAAGTTTTGTGAAGTCTAACTTTTGATCAATTGTTGTTTCATTGTGTTTCTTCTTTTTTTTAAATTTTGGATCCATAATTTCTTCTATTTTAGTTTTTGATTATTTTCGAACCAAAAGACCTTTTGATTTGGACTCTTATATATTTGCTCTTGGTAAGTCCATTTTTTATCTTGTATTTGCGAACTAATTAGCGCATTTTTACTACTTACTCTTGTGACTTGTATTTGCGAACTAATTAGCGCATTTTTACTACTTACTCTTGTGACTTGTATTTGCGAACTAATTAGCGCATTTTTACTACTTACTCTTGTGACTTGTATTTGCGAACTAATTAGCGCATTTTTACTACTTACTCTTGTGACTTGTATTTGCGAACTAATTAGCGCATTTTTACTACTTACTCTTGTGACTTGTATTTGCGAACTAATTAGCGCATTTTAAAATGCTTAATAATCATTTTAACTTTTTTGAGGTTTCCCTTTCGCTTTTTGTGCAAACATTTCAACCCATTTTGATGTACTGTGTGAAATGTCGTTTTGCCAAATGTGTGTTTCGCATATTTTAAGTTTGGTCTAGCACAAAATTTAGAAACAAAAATGCACAGAGTGAAATGTGTCAAATAATTTTTGTGTTTAATTTCAGTTTGGACGTATCATGACAATACCCCGGCATGTAAGCAGCAATGGATGGTATCATCAAGCTAAGTTGTTTTCATTTACTTTTGGGGTGGGTCAAAAGCCTTACATTGAAATCTTTGAATTTCAGGTAGATCTGGGGCGGATTGTTCTGGCCATGCTCCCGGAAGCCGACCAACCTCAATCTCGTCCCAGGCGTAGGCATCGTAGGCATGCAAGGCCCCAGATATTTCGAACATGTGTCACCCTTTTTGGAATGCCCGATGATGAGGTTTTAAGACGCTACCGTCTACCTCCCAAAATCATCATAGACACTCTCTCATTAATAGAAAGTAATCTTGAGCGGCAAATTGACAATCCAACAGCAATACCACCACTTACGCAATTTATGGCGGTGTTACATTTCTGTGCCTCAGGATCGTTTCAAACAACGGTGGGAATAGTGGCGGGCATCTCCCAATCCTCCTTTTCCCGGATCCTGAGGGCAGTGATGGAGGCACTTTTCAAGCACCTCCATCATTTTATTCAAATGCCTTTGGATATGGGTGCCCTTAGTGTGGCCAAGGCCAATTTTTACCAAATAGCTGGCTTCCCACACATCATAGGGGTTGTGGATGGTACTCACATACCACTTCAGCCTCCAGCACGGCTGGAGGCCATATTTCGAAACAGGAAACACTATCACTCCCTGAATGTAATGGTGGTATGTGATGCCTCCCTCCAGATCCTGTCCCTGAATGCTAAATTACCCGGAAGTGCACATGACTCCTTCGTCATCCGGCAATCAGGGATATGGCACAAATTAAACAACCTACAAGCTGGTGATGCGTGGCTTCTGGGTAAGTGGAGACCTTTAGTACATAACAATGTTAAGCTTGATACACAGTGTTCCTGATGTTGTCTATTCTTTTTCACAGGAGACAGTGGATATCCTTGCATGTCCTGGCTGCTCACTCCTTATTTGGCTCCCACACCAGGCCCACAAAGTGCGTATAATTCCGCACTTACAGCCACCAGGCAAGTGGTGGAGCGCTGTATCGGCCTTTTAAAAGGCCGATTCCGATGCCTCCACCGCTCTGGTGGCGAGCTCATGTATTTGCCGGATATGGTGTCAAAAATTGTGGTCCTGTGTGGGATATTTCACAACATCGCCATAAGGAGTGGTGTCCCAATGCAGCCAGAGGATGCCTTACCTGAGGATGGCCCCCCCGAGGTTGGTCGGAGGTCAGTATGTGGGGGGGCCATACGCGATGATGTGGTGGCCAGATTTTTTAGGTAAGTTTTTACAAAACAACAGTGTTTATACCTAATGTGTTTGGGTTTGTTTGCGAACCTCTAATTTTTTGTTGTTTTTTTCACCATCTTCTGTTTGTTCACATAATCTTTGGCACTCCAACGCTCACTACTTCCTGCTACCCTTACCAAACCTGGATCTGGACATTTTGGGAATATATTATGGAACCCATATCGCAACGCCATGTTTGTGGAATCATGTTGGCATGGTCCTTCGTCAACCAGTTCTTGATTTGTTGTTTTTGGTTTGTTTTTGTTTGGTATGTGTTGTATTTGAGATTATCACTGTGTGTTTTTTTTGTGAGTGACCACTTTGATTTATCAGTTATGTTGTGAATAAATGTTTGTAGAGTGAAATGTTCTTCCTTTTTTTGGACGTTACCAGCAAGTGTAACCAGGTTCACACACGGTACATTTGACTAAGGGGTAATCCAGTACTGTCGCCAGTTGAGCTAAAATGAAATATGTTTTCAGGTTCAAAACCCACACCAAAAGGAAGCCTGTACAATCATTTGGCTTTGTAAGATTGCCCTAAGCAGCTTGCACACCAACTAGGAACCTGTAAAATGTAGAAATATCTAATTGACACTACACCCAAAAAGGGAAATGACATTGTGACTGTTATGTGTTTCTTGTGGCTGTTTTACATACAAATACAAAACACAATCTTACTTTAAAATAATTGAAATCCTTGCAGGAACAGTCTACTCATGTCAGGGTAAACAATCTTTGGGTTTGAAAAAACGAATTAGCCGGAACGTATGTTTGAAAAATACAATTTATTTTGAAAAAGAAAAACCAAAAATAAAACTATTGGCGAAGGATGCCAGACAGACGGTCAAGGGCCACGAGCACCCCAATTATATGTTGGCGCATCTGGGCCACACAGTCTTGTACTTCTTGACAACGCCTCTGTTCCTCTGTAGGTGAGAAAAGTGTGTGGATTAATACAACAATAGGGAAACCACATAAAAAATTAAAAAAAACAACGAAATCACTCCAAAAAAAAAAAAAAACACAAAAAAAAAAAAATGGGGGCTGCAAAAAATACAAGGCCTATGTACAAATTCCCCCAGGTGTGATATGTGTATGTTGAAATCAGCAGGAACAGGTAAAGGCAATCTGCTAAATCACCAAAAGTCGACCCAAAAACCCTGAATAAAGGAACGACACATGATTACATACAGTTTGTGCTTAAAAAAAAGGCGAAAGAAAAACATACCGGTTGACAAAACGGCAGCTCTGGAAGTCCCACCATCGTCCTCCTCGGAGGACCCTCCATTCCCCAAAGATCGGGGCGGGGTTATTACGGACTCCGGGGAGGGGGTAATTGGAAGAGGGGTGGTTGGAGGAGAGGGGGAAGTGGGACGGAGGGGAAGGAGGCCCGACATTTCCAGGAGAGGGTCTTGGAAGGCTGGGGAGGAGTGGGGAATAGGGGAATTATTGGGGGTGGAGTGTTGGCTGGGGGTTAGGGAGAGTGGGCGTGACCGCCGTCTGGCCGGACGGTGACGGCGTAGTCTTGGCTGTCCCCATAAAAGATGTCAAACAAATTGTGGTTAGTTTCAGCACAAATCCTGGCCAAAAAACAATTTAAAATCACCCCCCACCAACAAAAAACATGCAAATATGAGGAGAATGAATAATTATGAAATAGAGGGAAAACATAGCCATGCAAATATGAGAATGAATAAATAGGACAGACATGAAAACATGCACACGCAGTTTGGGCCACAAAGACAAACATGAAAAACAAAATACATAAAACTTACTTTCTGAAATCTGCATGCGAAAGCATGCCAGCAAGCGGGGCGTTCGCCGTTGCAGGTCCGACCACCTGCGCTCCAGCTGGCTGATGTTGCGGCGTGAGCCGAAGGAGCGCAGGCGGGCCCGTGCCTCCGCATATGCGGAACGCTTCTGCCGGTTGGTGATGGGTGGAGGCTGGCTGGTGATACGCCTATCTATCACCTCCGTTAGCACCAGCAGCTCACGCTTGGTGAATGTGGAGGCTCTCATGATGGCAATGGTGTTTTTCCTATAAATAATTTTTGATAAAGTGGCCAAAAAATTTCTGATTGGCTAATGTATTTGGGAAATTAACAGGAGCAATTCTATTGGTTAGTGTATGAGTCATGTGTTCGACAGGGCCAGAAATCTCTTGAGAGTTATGATAGGCTTGATGCAGTGACATGCGTAAGCAAATTTAAATAAAGAAATGAACCCCGGGAAATATGCGGGGATCCAAAGCAATAGAACAATTGTTTAATTGTGGGTAACATGTTTTTTGAGCAATAAAAGCGAATGTTTAAGCCGTACATAATCTGCGGGAAAACACAAACACGGACAAGAGTAAAGTTTCTTGCATTGTGTTGAAAAAAAAAAAAAAAACTAATTGATACATTGATTGGCATGATACGATTGATGGAGGTAGGCAGAATAAAGCAGGTAATCGACATTTGACAAGGCCACTTCCGGTTTATACTTGTGCGTGCGTTCCCTTCAAGCCATCTCGGGGATGTACGCTCGCTATTTCGCACGCTCGTTAGTTAGAGGAGGGGTCGTTAGAGTTTGGGGAGGATTTTTAGATGCGTTCGAAAATACGAGCGAGCCCTTGAATTTAAATATTTTTGTACATACGCCTAACGTACGTTCGCCCGCTTGCGAGTGGGTCTGAATCAGGCCCTAAATCTTTTATTTACCGGGACCTTCACCTGGAGCGCAGCAGCCAGTAAGCTCTTTTGCGCTGCCGCCGCACATCCAGGGCTTCTGCGATGTCTTCATCTGGAGCGTGGCGGCCAGTAAGCTCTTTTGCACGGCCGCCGCACATCCAGAGCTTCCAGTCGTCTTCATTCTTCAGCTGGTCTCTCCAGCTCCCCGGTAAAGTGTGGTGCATTTCAAAACATAAATATTGGCTTTTGCTGTGGAACTACAGTTCCCAGCAAGCCTCCCCTGCATGCCGGTACTTGGAGAACCACAAGTATCAGCATGCGGGGCATTACGGGCTTGCAGGTACCTTTAGTTCCACAGCAAAAGCAATATTGAAAAAAAACACACACCGTAGAAAAGTATAATTTTAGTAAAACATACATGCACACAGACATGTACTCACACATGCATACACACTATCTCACATACTCACCTATGTATCCCTGAAGCCAATCTGTCCTCTTCTCCAGTAGACAATCCAATGGATTACCTGTGAAAAAAAATTCCATACTCACCTCCTCCTATGCGTGGATCAGGTCCTCTTCACACAATCCAGGGTCTTGGCAAAAAAAAAGAAAAACGGAGATAACCGGAGCTGCCCAATTGACAGCTCCGCCCGGGATTTCAGTACAGAAATCCCGATGCGGAGCCCTCATTGGCTGCGAGAGGCTAGCCTTCCGCCTCTCAGCCAATGAGCGGTTCTCACCATTGAATTCAATGGTGAGAACCGAGCGTGCCCTTTTCACAAATGGCGCCTCAGCCCGGCTAGTGACGGGCACTCCGTCGCTCCGGGTCTCGCACCAAAGGGGGTGAGCTGTCGAGGTTGAGTGACAGCTCGCCCGGTTTGGTGGGCGGGCCGAGGGGGTGGCTGCCCAAACGGAGGCATTCCCATGAGAACGCCTGCCGTTTGGGGGCGGCCCCACTGACATCACAAGTGATGTCAGTGGAGAGCTTCCGGCTCTGTTAGAGCCGAAAGCTCTCTGGGGCTTGCGATGGGCAAGACCCTACCACAAGGGTCTCGTCGCAAGCATGATGGTCTTGACCATCGCGACCATCATCATGGCAGCTCGCATAAGCTGTGGGTGGTCACCCACAGCTATGCGAGCGGCCAAGAGGCCGCTCCAAAAAGAGAAAAGCCTGGCCCTATTTCAGAGCGAGCGCTCTGTCAGAGCGAGCGGCTCTGAGTCAGGCCATGAGTATGAGAACCACTGTCTTACATCATTGATTGTTGTGAAAATAGAAAAAATAAAAAGAGTGCCAGCATGCCCCCTGGCAGCAGATCATGCTGGGATTGCTAGTCCCACATCATCACCTGGAGCGCTGCTTAATAATGGCTTGCCCATGAAATGCCCTCCAAAGTGTAGAATATTAGTGATGCAACGTTTGTACAGACATTCCTCACTTAACGACCGAGTTCCGTTCCTACAACTCGGTCGTTAAACGAATCGGTCGTGAAGACATATAGTAACCGGGAAGCAGCAGGACCCAGGCTGAGGGTGACACATATCTGTGTGTGCCCCACCTCCTCTGAGAGCACGCCGAATCCCTGTCTGTCGTTTCCCTTATGGGAGGCAATGTCACCTGTGTGTCCTGCCCCACAGCCACGGCCCCCTCTCGGACAGAGTTTTTTTTTTTTAATCAGTGCAAGCCACAGTTAGCTGGTCGGAGAGCCGGTCGTAAGTCCGAACGGTCTCTAAATAGGTAGGTCGTTAAGTGAGGCATGTCTGTATATAACATTATGACAAAAGGCTATGGTCTCACCCTGTGCCCGGAGAGGTCTGTTCTTTACAACTACAAGGCATGCCTCCAGTGGCTCTAGGCTTTGCTGTAGGCCTAGGGCCCTAGGTGAAGCCATATCCGATATGGAGAACGCGTCTTCCAATCAAGTGACAACTGCAAGGCATACTTCCAGGTGCTCTAGGCCTAAGGGAACCATTACAGACATGGAGAATGCGTCTTTGAATCAAACATCAGACTCGAACTCACAAACAACATGAGCTGATCCCATAGCCCAGCCTCCCAGATGTTGAGATTACAGACAGAGTCACCTTGTCCAGCAATTGGATTACTCTAGGCTACTTGAAATCATAATCCTGCAGATTTCCACTGCCCACTGTGTGTATAAACTGTGAACATTGTAGAACAATTATTATTAAAGTTTAATTATGAGGCACCACAAATGTACTGCAGCGCCGATCACACAAGCAAAACGAGTGTGCCATGGCTAACTGCTGCCAACTGACACTGAAACCACTCACTTTACAGGCCATACACAACACAGAGAGTAAACTGTAAATGAAAAGCATTTTAAAAGTTCTCAGCGTAGCAAACAAGTAGCAGAATGAGTGAATGTGTGATCACCTGTTTACCACTATCACCTCCACATTTGGAAGAATCTCCAAATTGTACTTCTGACTTCAGTTTTTTGTTGCTTTGTTAAGTACCCACAGTCCGTGAGCAGGTCCCAATGTCAGCTGTGACACAGCAGCAGTGGCGTAACTAGGGTATTTGGAGCCCAGGGCAAATTTGAAAAGGGAGCCCCCCTCCCCCCAACATCCCGATATGTACGTGGTCACTTAAAAATGGGGCGTGTCAACATGACACACCCCTTTCTTTTCACGCTGAACATTCCTATCCATATGCACCTTAACCCCAGTAGTACCCCTTATACAGTACCTCCAGTATGCAGTTGTGGTCCCTCTTATGCAGGCCCATAGTAGTGCCCCTTATACAGACCCCAATTAGTTCCCCTTACTCAGTGCCCCCAGTAGTGGTCCCGCCAAATGCAGTGCCCTATGTAGTGTTCCCCCTTATGCAGTGCCCCCAGTAGCAATCTCCACAATGCAGTGCACCCAGTAGTGGTATCCCCTTATGCAGTGCCCTTTATATAGTGCCCCCAGTAGTAGTCCCCCCCATGCAGTGCCCTTTATATAGTGCCCCCAGCAGTAGTCCCCCCCATGCAGGTTTCCCAGTAGTGGACCCCCTTATGCAGGCACCCAGTAGTGATCCCCCTATCTAGTGCCCCCTGTAGTGGTCCCCGCAGTGCCCCTAGCAGTAAGCCCCTTATATAGTGCCCCCAGCAGTAGTCCCCCCCTCCCATGCAGTGCCCCCAGTAGTGGTCCCCCTGATGCAGGCTCCCAGTAGTGACCCCCCTATCCAGTGGTCCTTCCTGTTATTGCCCCCAGTTGTGGTCCCCCCAGTGCAGTGCCCCTAGTAGTAGGCCCCTTTTATAATGCCCCCAGTAGTAGTTCCCCCCCCAAGTAGTGGTCCCCAGTTGAGGTTCCCCTTCCCTATTAAGTGCCCCCTGTAATAGCCCCCCCAGTAGAGGTCCTCCCAATAATGGTGCCCCCAGTAATAGCCCCCCCAGTAGAGGTCCTCCTAATAATGGTGCCCCCAGTAATAGTCCCCCCAGTAGAGGTCCTCCTAATAATGGTGCCCCCAAAGCCCCCAGTAGAGGTCCTCCCAATAATGGTGCCCCCAGTAATAGCCCCCCCAGTAGAGGTCCTCCTAATAATGGTGCCCCCAGTAATAGCCCCCCCCAGTAGAGGTCCTCCTAATAATGGTGCCCCCAAAGCCCCCAGTAGAGGTCCTCCCAATGGTGCCCCCAGAAATAGCCCCCCCCAGTAGAGGTCGTCCTAATAATGGTGCCCCCCGTAGTAGCCACCCCCCCATTGTGCCCCCACCCCAGTAGAGGTCCCCCCAGTGGTAGCCACCCCCGTTGTGCCCCCAGTAGTGCTGACAGGTTTTTAAAAATATATATATAGAAACATACTTACCTGAATCCACACTGCTGCTGCTCCTCCAGTCCGCGACACCGCTCCCGCCGCCGCCCGTCAGTCCTCCCGGGCTGGCACACTCAGCATAATGGGACAGACGTCATGACGTCTGTCCCATTACCCACTGCAGGAGCCGGACATTACCCACTGCAGGAGCCGTGTGTTATGCACAGCCTGAGCCCGCCTCCTGGCGCTATTGGGCAAGCGCTCAGGGGGAGGGAACGGGCTCAGGTGTGCAGCACAGGACCGGCGCTGGAAGCCTAGCGCCGATCCTGTGTAAATGTGTAGCGCTGACCGCACTCATTGTGGTCAGCGATACACTGGTGGCTAACTAGGGTGGGCCGGACCGTGGCCCCCGTGCCGCCGGTCCCACGGCGCCCAGGGCAAGCACCCCGCCCTAGTTACGCCACTGTTTCTTTCTCTTCCTGTCCTCAGCTCTCCCTGCCTGGCTCAGCTGTTTTTTTTGTTTCTCCGGCTCCCATCCCCACCCCTTGACTATTCATATAAATAGTTTTTACCATCTAATTCTTTTGATGTGATGGTTAGTTACCATTGCATCGAAACATTCAATAGTGGAAGCACTGCCATCATATGATAGTGGGCGTCCGATGTCCATCCCTAGTTTGTTTGCTTTGAACCAGGTGCAGTTCTAAAACAATCTGCTACTCCTGCAGCGCCCTCTATGGAGCACTCCACAAATAACCAGTGTATTTATCTTCCATTACCATGGGCATGTGCTATATAGGGGCCAAATGATCAAAATGACCCCAAAAAATACCTATTTTCTCATCGTTGTGACACAGAAATATTTTTCAGGCCTATTTAAGCGACAAAATTACTGCTGAGCTCCCAGGTGATACTGGCCGGCAGCATAAGGCTGCCAAGATATCTTTCTGGACCCAGTATTAGGTGGCGCGACCAAGTACATTTTGAATTAGGGATGGACATCGGAAGCCCGGCATCAAATGGTTGCCAGGCTTCCAACATCAAATCCAGCGATGCAATGGTAACTAGCCATCACATCGCAACAATTCGATGGTTATACTGTGCCCATGCACAGAAGCAGTTAAAGTCGAAAAGGGGGCGGGCAACTGTGAACAGGTCCTTGCACCACCCTGTCCACGTAACTTTGGAAAGAGAATCGAAAACATTGATGGTTGCTAACCATCGGCTTCCAATGTATGTCCCTATTTTGAAAACTGGGGTGCTCTGCAACAGCTGCCTCTAGAAAGGCGTGGTACCCCAGGTCTGGGAGTACCCCTTTACTAGTATTATTTATGTTAAGATACCCCTGCATTACTAGTAGATGGTTATGTATTTACTTTAATGTTTATAGGTTAGTGATGTAGTCCTATGTATGCCATACTGTACCTTGGCTGTATCCATGTTAGAGACTGTGCCCCATTATCATGGAGCTTGATGGTCTTCCCCGCCTGGCCTGAACTGATTGTCATAAGGGGCGCGAGGCCAGGGCTCTTCCATTGGATATTGGAGGGTAGCGTTGCCTGCGCTGGAGTCAGTGGGCAGCTGCCCTAAAACAAATGGCAGTGCAACAGGAGACCCTGGCGGGAGAGATGCCGTCGCGTGTGAGAGGACACGGAGGGAGGTTATATAAGGGGCTGCCCGACTGACCGTTGGGCAGTCCCGAGGTAATGGGAGAGGAGCGGACCTGCGCTGGGGCAACTACATGTCAGCCGGTAGTGAATGAAGGAGGAAGCCATGACCGCTGACGATGACGTCACTGAAACTTAAGGAACTTCCATTCCCCCGCTTGTGACAGGGGAAGTCTGGAGTGAGCAGGCAGAGAAGGCAGGTCTGTCTGATCCAGGAGACAGGCTGCGGGCAGCAAAGTCCAGAGGTTGCACTAGTGAGGGGAGGAGATTTCTCTGGAGAGGAACTCCCATCGCCGGATCAGTGAGTTGCAGGAGAGGTCTTTAAGCATCATTAAGACAAGTACAGCCTGCATTACTATTGTAGTCACCAAGCTGCCTGAGTACCATAGACTATCAGGGGTATTCAATATGAAACGAAAACGCTGTTTCTGAGAGGTTTTTGCTTGGATGACGTCATTTTCGCCGGTTTTACACTGTATTCAATTTGAAAACTTTTCGCCGGTGCGAAAAATATATTGCATTCGACCTTGCGAAAAAGTATCCCCAAGGAATGGGTGGCGAAAAAAAGTGCAGAATTGGGGTTTTGGGGTGCAACATTTCGGAAACCACCCTGCAACGTTCAGACAGTCCGCCAAAGGTAAACTGTGTAAAAAAAAAAAAAATACCTCAGAAGACCCCAAAAAAAGCACATTCATTTTGGGGGCGAAAAACAAATTACAATCTAGGGGGATCCCCAAGTATGCCCCATTTTCATTGCAGGTGTTTGCAGCAGGTGGATTTTTCACGCTTTTTTAAAACTTAACTTTAGCAACTTTCAAATGTGCTCACCCGCATTTTCAAGTACCCCAATTTGCTGGGACTACTTATTTTCAGCAAAAAAACCTTCTAAATACTATTCTTCACCACCTTCCCAAATCCCCAAAATAGCAGCTATTGAGCCCGTTTAAAGACCCCAAAAACCTTCAGCAGGGCTAATCGGGGGTATCCAGAGTGATCCCCCATGTCAGAGCATCTTTTTGGGGGTGTTACGGTGATTTCCCCAAAAATCAGCCGATTTCATATTGAATAAAGGTATAAGCGGGGGCGCGTGCGACACTTTTTCGCTGGCAAAAGCTCCTATGTGCGGCGAGGTTAACGTTTCATATTGAATACCCCTGTATATAACACTATATCCAAGGGACTTATCAGCTCTGCACACCAATAGAATTGCTATTGCCAGTATAGCTGCACCCAGTTATGGTTCATACACACGCCACGCCTTTATAAGACGATATGAACGATAACGATATCATTTATCGTTAATTTCGTCCATTTTTTGGCCCCTTCCAACCCCCAAACGATGGACGATGTGCGGGCACGGACGGTCTATAACGATAACAACCATCGTCCGTGCATGCAGTCCAACCTGGTTGATATCGACCAGGTTACTATAGGGACCCGCAATCGTTAATTGCAGGTCGTTATAGTCGTTTGGGGGTTGGTTGTGTGCTGGATAATCAATATTGATCATCCAGCTCATGCAGGACGATCAGACAACGATATCGTTATCTGATCTGACCAAGGGCCTGATTCAGACCCACTCGCGAGCAGCTGTCCGCTCGCAAATGGGTCGATGTTATGGACTGAGCATGCGCACGACGGAGGGAGCTCCGTCGTGCGCATGCGCCAGACGCAACTAGCGAAGGAAAGTCCTTCGCTCGTTGTGTCCGATCAAAGGGGGCGTGCTGTCAATGTTGATTGACAGCACACCCCCTTTGGTGGGCGTGCCTCCCTGACTGGGGTGTTCCCACGGGAACGCCTCCCGTCAAAAGCCGGCCCACTGACATCACTAGTGATGTCAGTGGGAGTGATTTTGGCTCTGATAGAGCCAAAATCACTCCGGAGCTTGCGGTTGAAAACCTCAACCGCAGGCTCCGGCTCGCAAATTCGATGGTCGCGATGGTCTCGACCATCGCGACCATCACAATGCATGCTCGTATAGCCTGTGGGTGGTGACCCACAGCTATACGAGCGTCCAGGAGGACGCTCCATGAAAATGGAGCCCGGCCCTCATTCAGAGCGTGCGCTCTGCTCAGAGCGTACGGCTCTGAATGAGGGCCCATGTGTATTATGCACCATTAAGGAGATTCAGATATAGGAGCTGCCTGAGCCCAGCTATTACTCTCACTGCAGTTACTGTAAGTGCCTCCCTCAGCAGCCAAATTCAACTAGAGACAGCCGGCAGGTGACCCTGCAGTTACAATCAGCCGCCTGCATACAAGGCACCCACTATCTGGATTCTTCCGATCCTTCTGAGAGCAGAATCATTTATTGTGCAGTAAAAACTGCTATTCACCCGGGAAGATCATCTTTAAAAGTTATATAGAATTAGACTCATCTCAGCAAAAAGGGAACTGTAACTGTTGGAACCCCCTAGCAAGTAATTTACTCCCCTCAGAACACTAAAGCTGCCCATACACAGTGCGATAGGATATGCACCTATGACGCGACAAGGGATCCGACGTTCAGCATAATCGGGCGGTACTCACACATGGAGTGATCGGATCCCCCCTCCCCCGCCCACATAGCATTGGATCACACATTGCATCCCCAGATCAACTGAACCTGCAGTAAGATCTGGGGGTGCGATGTATGACCCATGGGAACACGCACTGGCTGGTATCTTGCCCACATACGGTACGATATAGCAGCAATATTGTACCAATCCATCGGATCGGCCGCTATATCGCATCGTGTATGGGCACCTTTATATTCTAATGTTACGATTGTTTCCAGAGTCCTTTAATATTGCTGTCAGCGCAGAATGAAATTAAACTATGCATCACTTATAAAGTTAAACAGGAAACTGCGCTAGAGAATATAATAGGGTTTGACAGTCACAACCAATATTATCTACACTTCTCAGTAGAGTAGAGGATAACTCAGTCGACCACCGTGCACCACCTATACAGAATTAACTGGCCAGCAACTTGTAAAATATTAAAGACTTGAATGAGTATAGTTAGTTGCAATGTTTAGTTTGGAGTGTCACAAAGGGTGCATGGCCACAAAGTCTTGGTGCATACTCTGCCGGACAGGGCCGGTCCTAGGGTGCTCGCCGCCCTCCCTCCCATTTTTCTACAAAGGGATGGCTCTCATCTATGGGGCGTGATCACACAATAGTATCCCTAATTCAAATTACGCCACACAGTACCACAATCTTATTCACATTACATAGTACTGTCCCTTATTCACATTACGACACACAGTAGTGCCCCCTTATACCCATAATGCACACAATGATAGTGCCCCTTATACACAATGCCCAAAGTAGTAGTGCCCCTTATACATAATGCCCACAGTAGTAGTGCCCCTTATGCAGTGCCCACAGAGTAGTAGTGCCCTTTATGCAGTACCAACTGCAGTAGTGCCCCTTATGAAGTGCCCCTTATGCAGTGCCCACAGAGTAGTGCCCCATACACAAAACAACACTACTTATCTGAAGCCCCGCTCCTTCGCCCACCGCCATCCGACTGGTCTTTGTGCTCGGCATTATGGGAGAGACGTCATGACGTCTCTCTCTTCACCCACTGTAGGAGCCGGAAGGCTCAGGAGTGAGCTCCAGCCTACCAGCTGCAGGGAAGGAGCTGCCAGGGAACCTGGTGGTTCTCTGGGCACCAGGCAAATGGAGTAGGCAGCAACGCCTCTCCAGCACGGCGCAGGTCCGGCGGAGTGCATTGCGCCGGCACTGCAATTCAAAATCGTACTAAATTGAATCGCCCCCTTTGTCCCCCCATTTCACACAGCAACCACTGCCATTGACAGGGCATGGGGCTTGATGTCAGCTGCATATATTTATATAAGCAATTTTATTTCATCTTAAAATATCTTGTGAAAATCCTCCGTTTGACACTGTAAAGGTTAATGATGAAGGAAACAGGCGTTGAGCGGCCCCGTCTGATTTATACCCCTTTTACACTGACTGAAAAATCCCCGGGATTTTAGACAGTGTAATCGGATCAACCCGGGTCCAGTGACCCAGTGATCCAACCCGGCTAGCTTGCAGGGTTGAGCACGTGTCATTCTAGTGTCACCCTGCAATGATAACCCGGGTCGCTCCGCATGCCACCTGATTGGCCGGCTTCACTGGCGCTTGTAGATGACATCTTCAAGTGTCCACTGTCAGTGCCGACCAGAACAGAGAAGCGCACCGTTCCCGCTCTCCCTGCCTCCGGACCACTGCTGAGTAAGGTAAGAGGGTCACGGAGAGGGAGGGGAAAAAGCGCTGCTCACCTGTGCCGGAAAGCAGGATCAGTGCTGACCCGGGTTCGGTGTGAACGGTGCAGCGCCGCGGTGTAAAAGTGTGTCCTGGGCCTGATCCGGTTTGGAAACGTGTTCCATATCCCAGGTCAGACCTGGGGCTTTGGTGTAAAAGCAGTATAAGTGAAAGCACTGAATGAATGCCTGGCTAAGTTAAATGACTGTATTAATAATACATATTTGTACATTCCTGACAGTGCTAAATTAAGGTCCACATGGGCCCGGAGCTGAAATTTATGAAGGGCCTATTGTGTGACACCGCAGGGGGTGTTACCAGTGCTGCGGGGGTTTGATAGTGATGAGGAGTGTGACCAGTGCTGTTGGGGTGTGGTGTGCACAGAGGGTGTGTCCTGTGTTGTAGTTTGTGACTAGCACCATGAAGGGCATAGCTTGAACATTGCTAAACGGCCCTTCTTCCTGGTGATTAGGAATGTGTAAGGAAACTAATTAAGGCACCAATAACGTACTCCTTTTAGATCATGGATAACCAAAAGCAGTGATAGGTATTAAGGGATATGCCAGCAATTTGTTTTGATTATTTACATTGCTGTGAGGGTAATTTGCGCTATGTGCGTCCGTCTGACCTTGTTTCGATAAAATAACTAATAATTATACGACTGTTACAACAGTACAAAATAAGGCATAATAATAATTGAGGGTGTCATTATGCCATAATTTGTACTGTGGGCATGATTCAGATGTGTACACTATTGCTCAAGCACAAGGAAGCAGAGTATAATACCGTCCATGCAATGCAGGTGTCTGTAGGAAATAGACACCTCCTTGCTGCATCTAAGAGATCCAACTGCAGCATCTGTATATGCTGCCTCGGATCACCATCTGCCCCAAAAGGCAAACTATGCTCAGGGGGTACTGCGACTGATTGCAGGACTTGTTCTGCGCATGCGCCCCACCATCGTGTATGTACGTTAGCCATTGGGTTTAATTACATATAGGATTCAGGCCCTGTGGCTCTATACTGTGTGTTTATGTATATATGTACACTACTGTTCAAAAGTTTGGGGTCACCCAGACAATTTTGTGTTTTACATGAAAACTGACTTTTATTTATCAAATAAGTTGGTTAGAAATAATGATTTTTATTTGAAATAAATAATTTTGTCCTTCAAACTTTGCTTTCGTCAAAGAATGTTCCTTTTGCAGCAATTACAGCATTGCAGACCTTTGGCATTCTAGCTGTTAATTTGTTGAGTTAATTTGAAGAAATTTCACCCCACGCTTCCTGAAGCACCTCCCACAAGTTGGATTGGCTTGATGGGCACTTCTTGTGTTCCATACGGTCAAGCTGATCCCACAATAGGGTTGAGATCGGGTGACTGCGCTGGCCACTCTATTACAGACAGAGGGCCTGATTCAGAGCCACTTGTAAGCGGCCGCTCGCTCGCTCCGAGCGATGTTCGAACATCTGCGCATGCGTATGGGCCGTAATGCGCATGTACCAACCAGTCATCGCGGTCGGAAATCGTGCGCTCACAAAACAGCGAGGGCCTGCTAATTTGAGTGACAGAATGAGGCGTTTGTGGGGAAAACGGGGAGTGGAGATCTGAACGCAGGTCTTGCCAAATGGTCAAAACGGGCGTTTAATGGGAGTGCATAATTAACAAAGCAGCATCATCGACCACGTCACTTGGTTGTATTTTAGCCTGAACTGCTCGCAGTGATTGCGGGAAGTAAAACCAACCATAAGCACTACGAGCAGTTCAGACGCCTTTCGATGTACTCGATTAATCTAATAAATAGCGGAGATGACGTATGATGCGAACGGCCAGGGGGCGTCTTTACAAAATAGCGAGCGCATGTTTCGTTCGCTCGCTCAGATATAGAGGACCGTAAAGAGCGCGCGCTCAATTTAAATAGCCGGCCCCTTTTTCTGAATGCCCGTTCGCAAATAGCGTCCGGCTCTGAATCAGGCCCAGAATACCAGCTGCCTGCTTCATCTCTAGTTCATGCATAATTTGGAGGGGTGTAGTAGGTATTACCGCCGGATGCATGGCCGGCGGTTCAAATCCCGATAGTGGCAGCCCGGCAAGGGTGAAAATCCTGATCGTCCCTAAGGTAAGTACCGCTAACCTAATTCTACCCCCTAACACTCCCTTAGGAGTGCCTAACCATGACCCCCCCCCCAAGTACCTAACCCTAATCCCTCCTCTAAGTGCCTAAACCTAACCTCCCCTTCCCCGCTGCCTAAACCTAAGTCCCCCGGGGTGGTTCCTAACCCTAACCACCCCCAGGGGGTGCCTAACCCTAACACCCCCTTCCCCTAGCCTAACCCTAAGTCCCCCCGGGAGCCCTAAACCTAACCCCCCCACACACGGCTGTCGGTGCCCGGCTTACCTTCGTTCGGTATGCCGGGCGTCGGTCTTCCGGCATCTGGTTCATTACAGGCGTCAAGTTTTCGACACCTAGCATTAGTACCATGGCGGGATTAGAAAGTCTGGAAGCTGGCGGTCGGCATTTAGACCGTCGGCTTTCAAAATACATCCCACTTGGAGGTGTGCTTTGGGTCATTGTCCTGTTGGAAGAGGAAATTGGCTCCAATCAAGCGCTGTCCACAGGTATGGCATGGCTTTGCAAAATGGAGTGATAGCCTTCCTTATTCAAAATCCCTTTTACCTTGTACAAATCTCCCACTTTACCAGCACCAAAGCAGCCCCAGACCATGCTTGACAGATGGCATCAGGCACTCTTCCAGCATCTTTTCACTTGTTCTGCGTATCACAAAAGTTCTTCTGTGTGATCCAAACACCTCAAACTGTGATTTGTATGTCCATAACACTGTTTTCCAATCTTCCTCTGTCCAATGTCTGTGTTCTTTTGCCCATATTAATCTTTTCCTTTTATTGGTCAGTCTCAGATATGGCTTTTTCTTTTCTTTACTTCTGTACCCTGTTGCTTTGATTTGAAACGTCTTGACAAAGACATAAGTATGGGCCAAAACACGTTGACTCTAGCTTATGTGAGTCTATCTAATAAATACACCTTGTTGGAATTTGTTGAGTGCCCACAATGCTGGGATTATATATATATATATATATATATATATATATATATATATATACTAGGGGTGAGCGGGTTCGGTTTTACTCGGATTGACTCGGATCTTTAAACGGCATTTTATTGGCTATCGCGTATCATGTGTTTTGGATAGCCAATATAATAAATCCGAATTTGCGGTAAAGTGGCGATAAGAACCGAGTAAATCCGAGTAAAACCGAGCCTGCACATCCCTAATATATACACACACATACAGTGGTGGGCTGGGCAGGGTGCCATGAGCACTACTGGGGGCACTACAAGGGGGGGGACTACTACTGGGGGCACTGCATTGGGGGTACAAGGGGCACTGCACAAGGAGGATCACTACTGGGGGCACTATATAAGGGGCTTACTACTGGGGGCACAAGGGGCACTGCACAAGGGGGACCACTACTGGGGGCACTGCACAAGGGGGACCACTACAGGGGGCTGCCCCTAATCTTTATTTTTACTTTACATTAATTCCATATGGACCCACCTCCTCCCTGGAACACTTGAATGGAGGGGGGGGAGGGGGCGCCGCAGCACGCACGTGCTCCGGGCACCCTGGCTACGCGCTACTCCCCTGCCAGGGCCACCTGCATGCATTTGCCCCCAGGCTAAAAGTTGCCAGCCAGCCCGTGTAATATATAACACCCTGGTAGCTTAATTTATTTGTTACGTATTTCTATCAAGTTACGTTGCACCGGGCAGACAGCGCAGTCTGTATATGTACTGTTAATCTAATTTAGCTGCCGCATCCAGGGCCGTGCTAGGGTGTTCGGTGCCCCCCTGCAAACTATGGGCCTGATTCAGACCCGCTCGCGAGCGCTGAGTGCTCGCAAGCGGGTCGATGGTGCCCAAGTGCGCACGACGGAGGCGGCTCCATTGTGCGCATGCGCGAGACCCGAATAACAATGGCCAAGCCGTCGTTAAGGGTCTCGCACCAAAGGGGGCGTGCTGTCGATGGTGATTGACAGCACGCCCCGTAGCTGCCCAGACGGAGACGTTCCCATGGGAACGCCTACCGTCTGGGTCCGGCCCCACTGACATCACTGATAGAGCCAAAAGCACTCTTGAGCTTCAGGCAGCGAGACCCTACCGCAGAGTCTCGTCGCAAGCCCGATGGTCGCGATGGTCTTGACCATCGCGACCATCATTTTGGCCGCTCGCTATAGCTGTGGGTGGTCACCCACAGCTATGCGAGCGGCCAGGAGGGCGCTCCAAAAAGGAGCAGGGACGACCCTGATTCAGAGCGAGCGCTCTGTCAGAGCGTCCGGCTCTGAATCAGGGCCTATAAATTTGCACCCTCCCATTTTTTATAAAGGAACTTAGGCCCTCATTCAAAGGCGCTCGCAAAATGCGAGCGGTTGCTCTGAATGAGGGCGGCCGATTGGCTTTTGAAGTGCAGCCTCCTGGTCGCTAGCTAAGCTGTGGGTTACCACCCACAGCTTTAGCGACCGACCAGGTTGATGGTCGCGATGGTCAAGACCATCGCAACCATCGGGGCTTGAGACGAGACCCTAAGGTTGGGTCTCGGCGACCGCAAGCCCCAGGGAGCTTCCTGCTGATGTCAGTGCGGCCGCCCACAAAACGGCATACGTTCCTTAAGGAACGCCTCCATTTGTGTAACCACCCCCCGCCACGCCTACAAAACGGGGCAAGCTGTTGATCAACATCGACAGCCGCCCCTTTTGTAGTGAGCTCCGGAGTGAGAGAATTTCTCTCTCGCTCCGGGGCTTGCACAGTGCGGCCGCTGCGCATGCACAGGGCCTAAATATCGACCCGCTTGCGAGCGGGTCTGAATGAGGTCCAGAACAGAGGAGACAAAACCCGGGACAGGGGTAAAATGCCTAGAGGTGACAGGAACAGGACAGAGGTGACGGTGCCACCCCCATCTTGGGCTCACTTGGTACCACCCTCCCTTCCCTTTCTGGGCACAGTTATTAATCCGCCCCCTTTTACTGGGCACACAAAGCAACCACTCTTTAAGTGGCAATATTTAGCACCCCCTACCATTACTGGACACACTTAGAACCCCTCCCCCCTTTCCAGGCAGACCTACCCCCATTCTTTCTTACTTTGCGCACTGTAGAGCCACCAGGTGTCTGGGAGTTCCACTTCCTGGCTGTCACCCGCCATCCACACAGCAAGGACGCTCTGAGGTACCTCTGCAGTCATCACCGGCACTCCGACTCCCGTGTCCTGCTGATGTGCCTGATGTCATGGTAAAGACTAGCTTCACTTCAGTTATTGTATCTGGAAGTGACGTGCACTGAGAGCGGAAGTGTAGTTTCCTTCCCACACAGTGCAGCAAAATAAGAAAGTTAACCGTTCGCCACACTTTGGGCACGGTGGCCACATGGTTATATTCCCCCTCTATGCCCACTTGGATAGTAGGGAATGACGTTGGACACTGCTGATCGCGTCATGATCAATCTACGGAAGGGGATCTAGCTGTTACCCTGATGTTTCTGCTCTTCCAGACTTCCACTGCTTCCAGCGAAGGAGTGGTCAGGTACAGCGCAGCAGAGGAGCGGGAAGGAGGGGAAACAGCTGGGGACGGGACTTTGTGAAGAGCCTCCCTCCTGGTTCAGCCCACAGCGCAGTGATGTGCGCAAGCATGTCGTACAGCGTGACAACATCAATGGACCAAGCAGCAGCTGCCGGGAAAGCGTTTCCCGGCGCTGCAGGATCTGCTCAGTAAGTTACTCCAGCCCTGGCCGCGGCCCCACAGGGCCCGGGACGGGGTACCCTTTGTACCCCCCTGTCGCCGGGCCTGCCGACAGCCGCCTATGAGCTGGCTGTATGAGCATAACTGTGGTTGCAGGCCCCCCCGGCTATCACTGCCCAGCTCATACCTATACGTCTCAGTTCAAGCCAAGCACATTACATACATTCAATTTAAGTTGCATTCGAGGACATTCTGCGCAGGCACCGTAGCGCTCCCTGCTGCTGCTCTATGGGAAGTGTAGTACTCCGGGTCCGTACAGTAGGAGGCGGAGCCCATTGGTCGCTCCGCGCACTCCCGTGCAGGGACACTACAGCTCCCATTGGGCATTGCGCAGGAGGGCGGGGACAGATTGAGCTCGAGCTCTATAAACCAAAGTGAAATGTAGTGGCAGGTACTGTCTGAGCCCCTCAATGCCCTGGACTCTACCCCCAGGCAGGCAGAGCACGCAGGGAGGTGTGCGGTGTTAAACTGCGGTCAGACGGTCAGACGCTGGCAGCCTTTGACAGGATTTTTGTTTTTCCTGTCTCCAGCTGATCTGGGATGCTGTGGGCCTATTTTCACTGGGGGCCTGGAGCTGTAGCTCCACCCGCCCATTGTTAATCCGGAACTTCCCGATGCTTTACTATTTTCATATGCGTTTGTGAGAGCTGCAGCAGTACTACAGAGCTGTGGTAATCACTTACAACCACCAGAGGGCGATCGATCACCCACTCATCCAGTTGCAGGAACGGAGGTGCCGCAGCACAGTTGGTAGTTGGCTCGTCTCTGCTTCCATCTAAGCACACAATGAGAGCGGTCATCCAGCGGGTCACTAAGGCTGGGGTCACGGGTAAGTCCCGGGCAGGAGTTGTCCCTGCTAGTTGCTACCGCTGGTGAGAGGCAGGGCCGGAGTTTTCTCTCTCGCTTGCAGTGTGTTCACCTTACGGGGGCAGAGTCACACAGTCTCCTCCGCCCCATACAGTGCAGCAGCCAGACAGTGGGCACCGCCTCATTAGGGGAACTCCTTCCTTGGTACATACGTCATCCGCAGGCTATGTAGTATTGGGGGGTAGAGCAGGTTTTCTGTGCTGTAGCCCATCTGCTGCTTTATAGTGTCTCCAGAAGCCTTTGTCATATGTGCAGTAGCTTATCTCACTTTGCAATAGTTATTTCAGGTATTATGATGTGTAGTTCCAAATATCAATCTATCATGGAATGTAAGTTACTGTATACCCTCCCCATAGGGGCATATTTATTAAACCAATATTTTATACAATATTGTATAAACTATAGTTTCTGCAGAATGTTATGTATCCCGGCCAGTGCTTAAAGTGGTCCTAGAGACACGGCACCATCCACCATCACGACCACCGATGGAAGCGATGGTAATCCCAGCCTTCGACCTTCTTCGCAGTGCTGGGATCACAAATGCTGCATTTGCATAATAGCTGCGTGCAGCTTTGCATTTGCGATACTTGCTGAATCACCCCCATAGTGCCCCTTATGCACATTACACCACATAGTAGTGTCCCTTATTCATGTGATGACACACAGTAGTGCCCCTTTTACACAATGCCCACATTTGTGCCCCTCAAACACATTGCCCACAGCATTAGTGCCCCTTATGCAATGCCCACTGTAGTGCCCCTTATGCAGTGCCCCTAGGAGTAGTGCCCCCTATGCAATGCCCCCATTAGTAGTGCCCACAGTGGTAATTCCCCCATTAGTAGTGCACCCTGTAGTAATGCCCCCATTAGTAGTGCCCCATACACAAAAAGAAACAGTAACACACAATACTTACCTTAAGCCCCACTCCTGCGATGGTCCTGCTGTCCATCATGACGTCTCTCCCCTAGTGCCCACTGTGGGAGTCGTAAAGCTGGAGCTCAGGAGGCGGGCGCCCACTGGTAACAAAATTTCAGCGGGCGTCTGGCAACACCCTGTGGTGCAGGGCTGACTGGCCAAGTAAGGTGGGCTGGAGGAGGCGGAACTGGCTGTTCCGCCATGTTTCCCCCACTTTAACCCCTGATCCCGGCTATATATCAATTATCAAATGCAAAAGGCTAACTAGCTCTGCAAACACAGGGCCTGATTCAGAGCCGGACGCTATTTGTGCTCGCTCGTTCAGAAAAAGGGGCTGGATATTTAAATAGAGCGCTCGCTCTTTGCGGTCTGTTGATGCCTTTATGTCTGAACGAGCGAACGAAACATGCACTCGCTATTTTTAAAAAAATGCCCCCTGGCCGCTCACATCCTACGTCATCTCCGCTATTTATTAGATTAATCGAGTACATCTAAAGGCGTATGAACTGCTCGCAGTGCTTGTGGTAGCATTTTCCTACCGCAATCATGCGAGCAGTTCAGGCTAAAAGACAACCAAGTGACGTGATCGATGACGCTGCTTTGTTAATTATGCACACCCTTAAAACGCCCGTTTTGACCGTTTGGCACGCCTGTGTTCGGATCTCCACCCCCCGTTTTCAAGCACCTTCCCCTGTTACCACCCACAAATGCCTCATTCTGTCACTCAAATTAGCAGGCATTCGCTATTTTGCGACCACACAATTTGCGACCGCAATGACTGGTTTGCGCATGCATATTACAACCCATACGCATGCGCATTTGTGCGAACATCGCTCGGAGCGAACGAGCGGCCGCTTACGAGCGGCTCTGAATCAGGCCCACAGTCCCCATTATTCTCTAGTTGATTGGTTGCTATGGGCAACATTTCCATTTCTAAAAACTCTCACTTTGGTAAATATTCCCCAAAGCATCCTTTTGATTAGGCTTTTAACAGAGGACATGATGAAAAACCTGTTCTAGCCATAACAGGCCATGAATTCAGTATTTCCAAGTTTAAGGATTACTGGGATGTATGTTTCCAGACCTACTGGTTAATTGTTGGACTAAATTGATTTATGTTGCTTTAGTCCCTTAGGACCATGGTTGTGCCCTAGATCAGTGGCTTCCAACCATTTCTCCCCCCCCCTATTAAGACTCCATAGGAGAATCCATTAGGTACAAGTTGCTTCGCACAGTGGGCCTGATTCAGCATAGATCGCAGCTGCACGCAGCTGTAATTGCACGCAGTTCTGCTGCAAAAATATGTTAATGTTTTCAACCGCTCAGCCAGCATAGAGACGCCCACTTCCACTTTCTCACATCCGTAATACCTTGCAGTTCTGCGTATGTATCGGTAACATCGGCCTATCACACACAATTACAGCAGCTCTGACCTGTCTCAGAAATTGCAAGTCTCTTCGCACGCAGGGAGTACACAAGCTGTATATGCCATCGCAGTGGCTAATTTATGCACGCCCATTCAACAGCGTTCAACGGACAGGCACGCCTGCGTTTCTCCACCCACTCCCCCGTCACCACCCTCAAACGCTGATGTCCAGTCGCTCACTCTGCGATGTATTCTTGTCTACGTTTGTAACCGTAGTGTGATCACAATGCTGTCTAGCGCACACGCATATCGTATGCGGTTGCAATTGCGATCTATGCTGAATCAGGGCCATTGTTTTAAATTGGATAGTGTGCTGACGACCAACTTAATTAGATTAGAATACACGCGGAGAGAGCGCCCCTGGAAATAGAACATGGCATTGCTGACTTTTGTCTAACTTGAACGACCTGGAGCAAACCAACCTGGAAAATGCAAAAGCTTCATTGCTGAGCAGTGTGGTGCACTGCACACTTACCCCCAACAATAATTAAAACTGCTTTTACTGTAAAGCATTGCTCCACACGTTAATAAATTATGGAGCGTAAATACTTATGCAAACATCATATTCCATTTTTTTCTCTTTAATGTGTTTTAGTAACATAAAACAATGTCCTATATATAATCTGACAATTTTCATTCCTTGTACTTTCACAGTCCCTCAGTCATTGTATCTAAACATTGTATTTTCTATTTCTTGGATTAATGCTACAATCTCCAATTTGTTTCAGTGGGAGAGGAGCAGATCAGTTCTATTGGGCGTGGGATCTGTGTATTGTTGGGGATTTCGGTAGAAGACACACAAAAAGATATCGACTATATGTAAGTCTGTTAAACTGACATTATTGCAAAGTTGTTTCTTGTTTTTATTTTATGTTTATTTTTTAACATGGCAAATAAACCTATTTGAAGACAAATAGTTTCCATTAAAGCAATGTTACTTCTCCTCAATGTTTTAACAAATCAGTAGTTTGTAGACTCACTGGGCATTAGTACAGATGTGTCTTCCTACATCTATCCCCAATCGGCCATGCAGAGTGACATGCCTGAAGTGAGAGAGCCATCAGGTCCTGGGCAACTCAGCTAGCTTTGGGCGTTTTTGCTTTGCAGAAATACGTCTTAGGGCCTGATTCAGCATGGATCACAATTGCAACAGCGTACGCAAATCGGCCAATTGTTGCGTACTGCATATGCACCGAACTGTGTGTGTGCGATGACCGCACTGTAATTATGGTACCGCCTGTGGACTCCATTGCAGAGTAAGTGACAGGCCGTGAGCGTTTGGAGGTGGTGACGGGGGAGTGGTTGCAGAAACGCAGGCGTGCCTGTCCGTTTGAACGCCGTTACATGGGCGTGCATAAATTAGCCATCGCGATTGCCTACGCAGCTTGAGTACTCACTGCGTGCGACGAGACTTGTAATTCTGAGACAGGTCAGAGCTGTTGTAATTGTGCGTGAGGGGCTGATGTTCTCCGATGGTACCGCTGTATACACAGTACTGCGAGGTATTACGGATGTGAGAAAGCGGTACTGGGTGTTTCTGTGCTGGCTGAGCGCTGTCAGACAATAGCATACGTTTGCAGATTCATTGCGTGCGATTACGCAGCTGTGATCGCAGTATCGATCCGTGCTGAATCAGGCCCTTAGTCACAATGTGATGCGACTAGAACGCACCAGGAGTCTGTGCTAATTAATTTGACATGCAACGCTTGTATATCTGTGTGCGACTGAGTCTGTAAACAGGACTTGGTGTGCAACGTAGCACTTCGTATGCTGATTCAGGGACTCAGTTGCACACATATTTAAATTTATATAGTGGTCGAAGTGGGGCAGTATGACATACCGCAACTTCCCACCAACACTTAATTTTTGCATGAGAAGAGAATTTACCAGCGTGGGATTGAGTATGGGATCCCAGAGCTGGCACAGCAGCGGCATTGTGTGGAGATGTTTCCTGCTGGGGACACATCTCGATTTGCGGTGGCGCTGGCACAGACCCGGGAGCATCGGGTCCCGGCTGCACTGCGGTTTGGCCACCAGCCAATCGCGGCTCGTGGAACGCCAGCAAATGAGAAGCTGCCGAGTGGCAGCATTCTCATTGGCTCGCGACCAGCGCCTGATTTAAAAAGCCTCCCCTTCTTTTGATTGGCAGCCTGAGCGGGGTCCACGAGCCGGGATTGGTTGGCAGCCTGTGCTGACTTTAAACTGCAGTGCAGCTGGGATGTAATGCTTCTGGCTCCGTTCAAGCATAGATAGAGAGAGGTCAGAGGAAATCAGAGAGAGAGGAGGGTGTGCGAGGGAATCGGTTAGAGAGTGGGGCAGGCAAAGGGAATCAGTGGGAGAGAGCGGCAGGGGGTGAGAGAGGTAAACAGGCAGTTAGTGGTGTAAGGGGTGAGAGTAATAAGAGGGAATCAGTTAGTGAGAAGGGCAGGGGGTGAGAGAGGGAAGCAGGCAGGGAGAAGTGTGGTTAATGAGAAGTGCAGTGGATGAGATGGAAGCAGGGGCTGAAGGGGAAGGGGAGGAGAAATTCAAATCTCCGTACCCTCTCCTCTAAATTACCACTTCGAGCACTGGGCCCGATTCAGACCCGCTCCCTAGGAAGCGTTCGCACGCAGACAGCCAATATTTGCATTGCGCGATCAGGAAGCGTTCGCTCGCTGCGCATAGACAGCCCGGCTGAATGAGTGACAGGATGAACCGTTTGTGGGTGGTGACAGGGTTTAGTCTATGAAAACGGGGGAGTGGAAATGCGAACGCAGGCGTGTCTGAGCGTCTTAACGCCGTTTCAGAGGCGTGCATAATTAAGAAGGAGTGTCATAGTAAACATCACTTGGTTGAATTTTACACTGAAGCACTCGCAGTGTTTGCGGCAGGGTATGGTCAACCACAAGTGCTGCATTTGCTTCCGATGGTACTCAATGTTACCGATGGTTGCAGAGACTTCCTGGAGATGACGTTTCTAAGTGGGCGTCTTAAGACAGGCTGGTGGGCGTCTGCATACATAGGGCGATCGCACTCCAAGACATAGTGGGCGTGCTAATGCCTTGCCGTGCGATCGCCTGCCTTGCTGTTAGTTAGCCGGATTTGCATACGCATCTAGTAAGCGGTTCTGAATCGAGCCTTCTTTAAAAGACCTGTGAGTGTCGCAGGTGAGTGTACCAGTTTTATAGTGTTTTTTTTTTTCTTTTTTTTAGATTACTGTTTGAAGTGATGAATATGTATCAAGGGACCATACAACCTGTTTAAAAAAAAAACTTTATGGAAAAATCATAATATATATGATATTATTCTCAATTTGTTTGTGAACTGTTTATGAAATATATTAAATATGCTACTACCTAAACCTTGTACCTTGCAGGATCAGAAAGATTCTAAACCTCCGGATATTTGCGGATGATAACGGAAAACACTGGTCTAAGAGTGTCATGGACAAGCAGTATGAAGTGCTCTGTGTCAGCCAGTTTACCTTGCAGTGTGTCTTAAAGGGAAACAAGCCGGACTATCATATGGCCATGCCTTCGGAGCAAGCAGAGCCCTTTTACAATGACTTCTTGCAGCAAATGAGAAAGGCCTACAAACCAGAACTTGTCAAAGGTATTTCAATATGGAAATTGTCTTGAACAATTTGTGAACATACTGTATTCCTAATACATTCTCACTACGCGGCAACATTTAGAAAGAAAAGCATCTGTTGATCTGTAAGGTTAGTTTAATTCATTATAAGTAGTAAATACCACTAAACACTACACAGGGTAGTTCCTCCAATGAGGTGAGGATATTATCTCAGTGGCTCTCACCTCACCATTGCAATCTGCTTCTGGTCCCCGGCTGCTAGTCCCACCTACTGCGCTGACTGACTAATATAATAAAATATGTCCCTATGGATAGCTCTAGTATTCTATTTTTTTTTTCCTCTTTTTTTTTTTAAACTAGCTTTGGAGAAATTGTCACCTCAGGAATGGGCATGTTACATTCAGTAATGCAAAAATAGTCTTCCACTTCTCATATTAGCACTGTAGCTCCATAGTGGGAACATACGGGACCAGTGGCAGATTTTGCCTAGAGGCTGCGAGGGTCAGCCCCCTCCAGCAAAATCCACCACCTCAGTGTAGTCCGCGCAGTCCATGACTGCACTGGCTGCACTGTGACTGGCAGTGGCTTCCTTTTGGAAGCGACACCTGCTAGTCCAGGGCTCGACAAATATTTGTAAAATCTAGGAGCCATCTTAAAAGTTTAGGAGCCAGACCATCGTCCATTACCAAAATATATGAAGGCTTATATAGACCACCACACATGCCCTTTCAGTGCCCCTCAACCTAGTAGTAAGCCCCCTGTAATAGTGCCCCAGTAGTAAGCTTCCTTTAATAGTGCCCCCAGTAGTAAGCCCCTTGTAATAGTGCCCCCAGTAGTAAGCCCCTTGTAATAGTGCCCCCAATAGTAAGCCCCTTGTAATAGTGCCCCCAATAGTAAACCCCTTGTAATAGTGCCCCCAGTAGTAAGCCCCCTGTATTAGTGCCACCAGTAGTAAGCCCCTTGAAATAGTTCCCCCAGTAGTAAGCCCCTTGTAATAGTGCCCCCAGTAGTAAGCCCTCTGTAATAGTGCTACCTGTATTAGTGCCCCCAGTAGTAAGCCCCTTGAAATAGTGCCCCCAGTAGTAAGTCCCTTGAAATAGTGCCCCCAGTCGTAAGCCCCCTGTATTAGTGCCCCCAGTAATAAGCCCCTTGAAATAGTGCCCCAGGTAGTAAGCCCCTTGAAATAGTGCCCCCAGTAGTAAGCCCCTTGAAATAGTGCCCCCAGTACTAAACCCCCTCTAATAGTGCCCCCAGTACTAAACCCCCTCTAATAGTGCCCCCAGTACTAAACCCCCTCTAATAGTGCCCCCAGTACTCAAACCCCTCTAATAGTGCCCCCAGTACTAAGCCCCCTCTAATAGTGCCCCCAGTACTAAACCCCCTCTAAGTGTGCCGCTCACATGCACAAAAAAAACTAAAACAGAATACTTACCTTAGGCCACAATCCTGCGTCCACTGCCGTCTGCCGCTCTTCGTAACTATGGGAGAGACGTCATAACGTCTCTCCCATAATGCCCGTGGGGGGAGCCGTACGCCGGAGCTCAGGAGTGAGCTCCGGCTGCCGCTGCATGCAGTCGGGCGTCTGCCGGTAACATTTCAGCGGGCGCCCGGCAGGAGCTTCCCGGCGGCGGTGGGGGGGGGCTTAGAAATCCCGGTCGCCAGGACTAAAATCTCAATCGCCATGGCGACCTGGCACCTGGGATTTGTCGAGCCCTGTGCTAGTCGCATATACAACAGGCAGCCCCAGGGGGAAAAAACTCTCACTTTAGTAAATTTACGCCTAATAATCTTTCACACCTTATATGCAAATGATACGAATTTTCTTTTGGTAGCTTTTTAAAAAATATTAATATATTTTTCAATTTAATTCTACATAGGTGGGTTTTTACATTCAAATTACAGTATCAAGCCATTTATATCAAGGGTATATTTACTATGCAGAGCTGGATTTAAAGTGGCAATGATATTAAATACAAAACACACCTGGTTTTGTATTTAATATTATTACCTATAAATACAGTGAAAGCTTTGAAAAAAAAATTCATAGTAAATATATCTCCCAGTCACTTAAAATAATACAAATATTATACACTCTAACCCCACATGTAAATCCTATAGACCTTCCACACAAACTTCTAAAAGAATAACAATGAAGTAGTGGATGCAGACGCTTAGAATACTGGCGCCAGATTCCCAATACATGGCAGAACCCCGGCGTCGGCATCCTGGAGGTAAGTAGCGGGATTGGGGGTAGGGTTAGGCACTAGGTAGGAGGGTTAGGTTTAGGGTGCAGGGAAGGGAGGGGTTAGGTTTAGGCACTGGGGGATGTTAGGTTCAGGCATCGGGGAGGGATGGTTAGGGTAGGGAGAGGGGAAGGGTTAGGATGCCTACCGATAGGTGTTGGTATCCTAACCCTGACGGGATGCTGTCGTCAGGATTTTGACCGCCGGGATCACAAATGCCGGCATCTCGTACTCGTCCCCTATCATGGGCCGTATTCAATTTCAGGCGAAAAGTCCTTTTCGGCGATACTTTTTTGCAGATGACGTTTAGGGACTTCAAAATATGCTTACCCCCATTTTCATGTACCCCAAATTTGATGGGACCACTTTTAAAAACGAAAAAAAAAAACCTAAGTGCTCTTCTGCATCACTTCTTCAATGTCGGGAAAAATAACCACTTGCCGCATCTATTTAAAAAGGCGACTTTCTTCTGCAGGCAATAACGGGGGTACCCATAGTGATCCCCGAGGTCTGGACATCTTTAGGGGGGTCCTACAATTATTTCCCGAAAATTCCCTTATTTTTTTGCTGATCCAAGTTTCGCCTGTTCCCGATTTTGCCTACTTTGGAATTGAATACGGGGAATAGCGGGAACGTGCGCGATACTTTTTCGCCTGGAAAACAGGCGAAGGAGGCGAAAAGTCCAGCAGGTGAAAAGTCTGGACTTTTCACCTCAAATTGAATACGGGTCCATTACTCTTCCCATAATGAAATGAGAAATGGATGGTTGTCATTGTATAGAGTGCAGTATCAGCCTCGCTATGAAAGGTCACCCCGACAGTTCAAAAATGATTATAGCATAAATAACTAACTAACATAAATAACATCTTATACAGTGGGAAACCCACATGGAAGCTGTGAGCTAAACAGGGGCATAGAGGTCCCACATTAATAACATTGTATTATGGCTGCAGTTTTACCACCGTTGCATTTACACATACCCAAAGAGGGGACATGCCTCAAACCACAGTATGGTTACAACCAGTGCTTAAAGTGGTGGAACTACTTTTCCCCCGCCGCCACCTACCCCTTTCTTCCCATTAGGTGGAGCCAGGGCTGGTGCTAGGGTGTTCGGCACCACCCTGCAAACTGTAAATTGGTACCTCTCATACTCGCTAAATGAATAGTGCGTGCCAAATACGTGCGATGCAAACAAAAGGGGTGTGGCCTCACAAAAAAGGAGTCTGGCCACGCAATAGTGCCCCTTATACACACACAATACCCATCACGGCAGTGCCGCTTATAGAGATAATGCCCACCACGGTAGTGCCGCTTTTACACATTTCCACCACAGTTGTGCCACATATACACTTAATGCCCACCACGGTAGTGCCGGTTTTACACATAATGCCCACAACGGAAGTGCCACTTATACACAATGCCCACCACAGTTGTGCCGCTTGTACACATAATGCTCACCACAGTAATGCCGCATATACACATAATGCTCCACATATACACTGTGCCACATATACACCACAGTAGTGCCTGCTGCTGCCACTGACCTGCGCTCCACACTGGTGATCGCGTGGGTCCAGTATCCTCTCAGCATGGCTCCTCTTCGCGCAGCAGCAGTCAAAGAGACGCAGCGGTGTGATGGCATCACTAACTGTGCCATATGTCTCATTGTAGCTGCTGCTGCCAGGGGAGGAGGACTGGAGAAGGCGGGCCAACTACCACGTTACCACTACTGCCTTTAGCGCCACCCGCCCACCACATCTATTCAAATGGGCGGCGCCAGCAAAGGGGAATCCAGTGGCCGCTTGTGCTCCTGACTGATGCAGCTGTGGGCGGTCAAGGTGGGAGAACAGAAGCGGAACGCGTTGCAGCCCACTTTAACCCCATGGTTACAACCACTTCAATGCTCAATTTTCAGATCCTTATATGCCATCAGACACCACCACTTGCCCCTTTAATGTCATCAGACCCCAACGTTTTCCCCTTCTATGCCATCAGACTTCATTGCTTGCAATATTTAAGCCATCAGAAACCTCGACATGCCCGCTATGTGTTATTCCATCCCTCCACATGAACCTTATGTGTCATTACACCCCTTCAGCCCCCTAATAATCAATATATGCCCATCACACTTTCCACCCATTCACCTTTGCCATCATAGACAGTGCACATTTTCCTCCTTTAGGAAGGCCGTCCCTTACTGGAGCACACGGACTAGTCTGTGACATCCACACATAGGCCCTGATTCAGAGCCGGACGCTCTGAAAGAGCGTTCGCTCTGAATCTGGCCTTTTTTTTTTGTGCGGCTTCCAGGCCGCTCGCATAGCTGTGGGTGACCACCCACTTCTATTGCGAGCGGCCAGGATGATGGTCGCGATGGTCAAGACCATCGGGCTTGCGACGAGACCCTTGTGGTAGGGTCTCGTAGCCGCAAGCCCCAGAGAGCTTCTGGCTCTAACAGAGCCGGAAGCTCTCTCACTGACATCACTGGTGATGTCAGTGGGTCCGCCCACAAACGGCAGGCATTCGCTTGGAAACGCCTCCATTTGTGAAGCCACCCCCTTGCCACGCCTACAAAACGGTGCGAGCTGTCAATCAACCTCGACAGCCGCACCTTTTGTAGTGAGCCACGGAGCAAGAGTTTTTCTCACTCGCTCCGGGGCTTGCGCACGCGCAGTGCGGCTGCTGCGCATGCGCAGAGCACATCATTGACCCGCTCGCGAGCACTCAAGCGCTTGCGAGTGGGTCTGAATCAGGCCCATAATTCAGAGGAGGTTACACGACACACCAGCAGGTCATCTTCCTTTCCCCCAGTGACAATCCTGCGACTGCTCCCAGTCAGTCAGATAGATAGATATGTGACAAATAGATATATATGTAGATATACTTTAGATATATGTAGGTATAACATACCATGTTGCAAATAACAAACGCTACAAACAGAGCATTTGCAAAAATAAAGAATTGTATATACTTCTTCAGTGTCCCTTGGGATCCACAGGGATACCAAGGGGTGCGTGTGGTTGGAGTGATCCGGGCACCAAACAGTTAAAGCTTTAGCTCCCAGTATGCATCGGTCCTCCTCCACATATACCCCGCCCCCAGCCACAGGCAGATAGCTTTACGTTTGGTGCCAAACCTTGAAACAGGGGGGCTGCTTATGCAGTTTTTTTTTTTTTTTTTTAAATCTGAGCATGCAGCCTCTCGGGCTGATAATAACGTTGCGTGTGCAGTGGCGGCTGGGTGTACAAATAATTTCACAGGCAGAAATCTTTGATAAAGCTTCCAGCAGGGGTGCGAAACCGGTCAGAGGACTTGTACTACCGCTGGTTCTTCCATTTGAAAAGTGCCCATTGATTGTTACCATAATTCGTTTCCATTGGGGAATATATGCATGGAGTAATTTCAGAACCGCGGTCTAATGGGACGATTCACCAGTACACCATCAATGGGGGCCGTCACATGCTAACTTGATTTTTGCCCGTGAAATTAGCACGCCCACTTTCCCTTAGTAACATACGTCATCTCCAGGAAGTGTATTAAACAATCGGTAACATCGGACCCATACGCACCACTTGTGGTTGACCATACCCTACTGCAAGCACTGCAAGTGCTGCTGTGTTTAATTCAGCCATGTGACGATGCACGCCCCTGAAATGGCGTTCCAACACACGGACACGCCTGCGTTCGCACCACCACACTCCCGTTACCTTCGACCACCCTCTGTCACCACCCGTAAACGACACGTCCTGTCACTCATGCTTGCGGAGCGTCTGTGTACTGGCTGTGATCGCTTCCTGATCGCAGCGCAGATTGCAACCATCGACAGGCTGCGTGCGAACTCAGCCTGGCGAACGGGTCTGAATCAGGCCCTCAGTGCCCATTATAAGTATATTGATATGCATTGTATGTGACTTGTGCTAGCTCTGTTGTGGTGATATAACTGACAGTCAGAACGTTTTAAGACAGTATATCTATCCTTGCTGCTCTTGTTTAACCCTCAACTACCAGGTGTGTAGGGGTTCATTATTACTTCACATTTACTTGTATTTGTGAAGGGTTCACTGCAGTACTAGCCATACACTGATTGTGTGCTGCTGGCTGAAACTAGTTTCCAGATACAATATTATTCATTTATACTTATCGCAAATTTATTGATCAACACCTTGGAATCTGAAGCATTGAGCATGTGCTGGGAAGCGGAGGATGCACATTTATCAAAACCACAAACAATTCCCTCATGTAGTTGCTCTGTGGGGGAGGAAGATAAGCTTAATGTATTTAATTTAAGTAATCAATTATAATATATCGTATTATGTATCCTTTTACTTAAGGCCCCCATACATCTGTGACGGATCGCCGCGTTCCTGCTTTCCTGAGATGCCGGTTCGGATGATCAGTGAAATCCAACATGTTAGATTTCACAGATTTGCCAATCACAATCAAAATATGATTGTGATTTGCAAATCTTTGAAAATTAACACGGTGGCTTTCACCTGTCCTCTGACGGATCGTGGCACATCGGTGGCCGCCGGTCAGCATTTCCGCCTGGCGGATCTGATTGCAGGATCGACCAATCTGCACTTAGGTGTATAAGGGCTTTTACACATGTAAATTTAATTATAATTAAAGATTTCAATTGAAGTGGACTGTGATGAAGGCTCCTGCTCACTAGTAACTAATAGGCCAAGGAAAAGGAGGAGCTGGAAAACATGGGAGGTCTCATACATGGGTGGGCTCTCAGACAGGGATGGCTCAAGGGTCGTTCTGGCAGGGCTGTTGCCCGGGACGCTGTGGCCTCAGGGCGCAGCCGCAATCTAGTCTAAATGCGGATTGTGTAGCCGCACTGACCCTAGCAGTCATTGATTGACTACTAAGGTAATATCCTCCCGCCGCCAGGTTACAAGTCCCTTCTGTACCTTCTCCCAGAATGCCCTCCCTATCTGTACTGTATAGTGGATATCAGATGGGGCTCTGTACTGTATATTGGATATAATATCATGCCCTGTTCTGTATAATGCAATAAATATGGGGCTCTGTACTGTATATTGGATATAATATCATGCCCTGTTCTGTATAATGCAATAAATATGGGGCTCTGTACTGTATATTGGATATAATATCATTCCCTGTTCTGTATAATGCAATAAATATGGGGCTCTGGCCCTGATTCAGAGCCGGACGCTCTGACAGAGCGCTCGCTCTGAATCAGGGCCGCCCCTCCTAGTTTTTGGAGCGGCCTCCTGGCCGCTTGCATAGCTGTGGGTGGCCACCCACAGCTATAGCGAGCGGCCAAAATGATGGTTGCGATGGTCAAGACCATCGCGACCATTGGGCTTGCGACGAGACCCTTGCAGTAGGGTCTCGCTGCCGCAAGCCCTGGAGTGCTTTTGGCTCTATCAGAGCCAAAAGCACTCCCACTGACATCACTAGTGATGTCAGTGGGGCCGGCCTCAGACGGTAGGCGTTCCCATGAGCCGCCTCCGTCGTGCGCATGCGCACTTGGGCAACATCGACCGAGCGGGGTCTGAATCAGGTCCTCTGTACTGTATATTGGATATAATATCATGCCCTGTTCTGTATAATGCAATAAATTTGGGGTACTGTACTGTATATTGGATATAATATAATGCCCATGTTCTGTGTAATGGAATAAATATGGGGTTCTGTACTGTATGTTGGACTTGAGATGGGACTTTGGGCCTGATTCAGAGCTGAACGCTCTGACCAGAGTGCTCGCTCTGAATCAGGGCCCTCCTCCATGAAAATGGAGCGGCCTCCTGGCCGCTTGTATAGCTGTGGGTGACCACCCACAGCATATGCAAGCGGCCAAAAAGATGGTCGCGATGATCTTGACCATCGCGACCATCGGACTTGCGACCCTGCGGTAGGGTCTCCAAGCCACAAGCCCTGGAGTGATTTTGGCTCTATCAGAGCCAAAATCACTCCCACTGACATCACTAGTGATGTCAGTGGGGCCGGCTTCAGACGGTAGGCGTTCCCATGGAAACGCCTCCGTCTGGCAGGCACGCCCCCGACATGCCCACCAAAGGGGGCTTGCTGTCAATCAACATCGACAGCACGCCCCCTTTGGTGCGAGACCCGGAGCGATGGAAAGCCCGTCGCTCCCCGGGTCTCGCACATGCGCACGACGGCGCTCCCTCCGTCGTGCGCATGCGCAGTGGGGACCATCGACCCGCTTGCGAGCGTCCTGACGCTCACGAGCGGGTCTGAATGACCCCCTTTGTACAGTGTAGTGGATATTAGATAGGGTTCTGCATTATATTCAACTCATTAAAGGGGACAGTTTAAACTGGACATTAGGGTGGTCTCTGTGTCTTACATTAGACATTACTCGGGCTTAGTAGGGCATTCTATTATATAGTGGGGATTGGATGGTGCTCTCAACAGTATATAGGACACGAGGAGGTTCAAGATTGTGTACTGGTGTGGAGTTGGGCTACTAACTGTATGCTAGACATAAAAGTAGGCCTCTCAATTTATCAGTGATCAGTGACCTAAATGTGTCATCTGTCACAACCTGCTTTACCTGGATAGGTTAAATGTGCTGATGCTGCTGTTTTAGTTTGAAATTCATCTGCTCATTATTCTCATGTCAGCTGGGGTATTTTCACAATATACTTTTTCTTCTATAACGAGCCATGTGATTTATTTGTACAGGTGGTACCACCTTGCTTCCTGCTGGGATGTAAAGGTCTCTTATCTGTTATACTACCTATAAATCTGACGATTCTTAAGAAAAACAAATTTTTCTATACAGCTATTGATTCTGTGTGTTAATATGCAAAAAAAATTGTTATTCAATTTTTTTTTTTTTTATCAATTCATTATTCATTAAGGAATTGTAGTGGGCCAGTGATTAAATTTTTTTGCAGTCAGGTCTGAATTTTTTTTACACAATTGTTTATCTTTTTTGAAACCATGTGTTTTTATACGTATAATTCATTTTAGATTATATTTTTCTTAATTTATAGTTTTATCCATATGTGTAGAATTATATAAATTATTATATCTCTGTAAGACACCTGTGTGACATTTGTCATCACCAGTCCTTTAATTTCCTCTTGTCTTCACAATACAGGGGTTTAGGTTCCCATACACTAGTGATGGATCGCCACGATGTTGCGATCCTGCAACTCAGGGTCGTCAAATCCAACATGTTGGATTTCACTGATTTGCCAATCATGATCAAACTATGATTGTGATTTGCAAATCGGTGAAATTTAACATGGATAATTTCACCGATCCTCCCACGGATCGGAGAACATTGATGGCTGCTGGTCGGCATTTCCGACCGGCGTATCTGCGTTTCCGATCCCATCACAGGATCCAGCGATCCATTGGTAGGTATATGGAGTCTGTAGACATTTTGTCGTAACTCTGTTAAAAAGTAAAGTTTAATATTACCGCCCCAATCTGCTAACAACTGAATATACAGTTAGGTCCATATATATTTTGACAATAACACAGTTTCATAATTTTAGCTCTTTATGCCACCACAATGGATTTGAAATTAAACAATGGAAATGCAATTTAAGTGGAGACTTTCAGCCTTACTTGAAGGGGTTGAACAAAAATATGACATGAAACATTTTGGAATTGCAACCATTATTAAACACACGGCCTGATTCAGACCTGGTCGCAAGCGCTGAGCGCTCGCAACCGGGTCGATGGTGGCCCACAGCGCATGACGGAGCCGGCTCCGTCATGCACATGCGCGAGACACGGCTAGCGACAGGCAATCCGTCGCTCCGGGTCTCGCACCAAAGGGGGCGAGCTGTCGATGTTGAGTGACAGCTCGCCCCCTTTGGTGGGCGGGCCGGGGGGTGGCTGCCCAAACGGAGGCGTTCCCATGAGAACGCCTGCCGTTTGGGTGCGGCCCTACTGACATCACGAGTGATGATGTCAGTGGAGAGATTCCGGCTCTGTTAGAACCAAAATCTCTCTGGGGCTTGCGGCCACGAGACCCTACCACAAGGGTCTTGTCACAAGACCATCGCGACCATCATCATGGCCGCTTGCAATAGCTGTGGGTGGTCACCCACAGCTATGCGAGCGGCCAAGAGGCCGATCCAAAAAAAAAAAGCCCGGCCCTGATTCAGAGCGAGCAGCTCTGAATCAGGCCCACAGCCCCCTATTTTCAGAGGCTCTTAAGTAATTGGACAAATGAGTAAGCATTTATAAAATGCTCATTTTTTATACTGTTGAAAATCCTTTGCAGGCAATGACTGCTTGAAGTCTGGAACCCATGAACATCACCAAATGCTGGATATCCTCCTTTGTTATGTCCATTACTGTAGCTTACTTCAGTTGTTTATTCATGGGTCTGCCTGCCTTTTTAGTTTTGTCTAAATGCAAGTGAAATGCATGAAAGTTCCTGGCACAGAACAGGGACAGGTTGTAAATAGATAAGTCCGGAACCCAGACAGAGGGTTGTGACAGAAGACAAAGTAATCCAAATTACTGGCAGGCTGGGGACAAATAGAATTTGTCTAAGCAGGCATAGGAACGTCAGAAGAAACCAGTTCAGCACAGGAAACATTAATGACCCAGCAATGAGTACTGGGACCAGGCCAACTTAATAGGTAGGTGTCAGGTGCGAACCATAATTGTAATTAGTGTTAACCACATAACCGGTGGCCACAGAACAAACTTGGGAGAGCAACACCCCTGGAACTTTCCAGAAATGCAGCTCACATAACCAGACGCCTGGCGACCCCTGGTGGCAGGGAATGGATAGTGCCAGGTAACATGACAGATCAGAGCAGAGTTCTAACAGCTGTAGTTACTTCAGACTGGAAGCTTCAATGCAATATTCCATAGGAAGCTCTATGTGATATAGCGCTATACAAATAAAAAATAAAATATATACATTTGTGTTGGCTGCAAAAATCCTGACACTTCTAACTTAAAATATATTTTGGGTCAAAGGCACGAAGGGCAGTATTCAATTTGAAGCGAAAAGTCATTTTCACCTATTTCAATTATCCCTGTATTCAATTACAAAAACTTTTCGCAGGTGCAAATAGTCTTTGTAAAAAAACGGGGATAAGTTTTCACCACTGCTTAGGTGGCGAAAAAAAGTGCAGAATTGGGGTTTTGGGGTGCAGGTAAAAACAAAATAGCCTGCAGCCTTTGGAATGTCATTTAAAAGTAATATGTGTCAAAATTGGAAAAAATTTTTACGAGACCACAAAAAATGTACTTTAATTTTGTGGTTTAAAAAAAAATTTGGGGGGACAAACTTTAAAACAACCTAAATTGACTCAGAGGGCTTCCCATAGTATGCGGCAGGTGTTTTCTAGAATGCGGGTGGTAGCGGCAGGTGCATTTTTGAAGAATTTAGAAAAATGACTTTTGGGACTTAATAATGTGCTTAAGGGGCCTATCCATTTGTAGAGGTTTTTCTGAACGATGAAAGAAAAGATATCTCTTGAAAATTCCGGTGGCTGTGCTGAGCGATATCTGTCATGTACATGACAGATTTTGGCAAAAGATGAACGATATCGCATGACATCATTCAGGGAGTAGATTTTTTTTTTCTCACCAGTGCTTTGTAGCTGCTGTTAATATCATTCGTTGTTTACAACATATAAACTGCCAGATATTTCTAATATCTGGCAGCGATATGCGATAATTGACCAACATGTTGGAGAGATGAAAGAAAAAATATATCGGCCTTGGGAGTGCGCATCTGTCATCATTCAGGGCCTGTCCATTAGCATATAAATTGAACGACTTAACGATATATCGTTCAGTCGTTTACTTTATCGTTCACTAATGGATAGGCCCCTATTTTCACTTTATCGTTCACTAATGGATAGGCCCCTCTACACCCATCTTCATGTACCCCAAATTTGATGGAACAAGTTATTTTCCCCCCCAAAAAAACCTAAGTGCTATTCTTCGCCCCTTCTTCTAAAACCGCATTAACATCCTGATACCCCCCCCACACCCTTTGCATTCACAGCCCTGTCCTAATACCATTCTCTCTGCACTCATAGCCAGTGCTGGATTAAACCCTGTAGAGGCCCCTAGGCAGTAAAAATCTCAGGGGCCCCCTGGCAAATTATCTCCTAATCCGTTTTTAATTTTACCAACCAACAATTTTAATAAACCAAATGTTTTTACAAACTGACTGCTGACAGAAGATGTAACTTTTAAGAGACAAACTGTAATGTGACTCTATCTATGGTTTATGTACTTTAAGTTGTTAATGGGTACATTACATTAATACAGTATTTTATCTATAGAGTATTTCATGTCAAGTTTTAGTTTCTTTCAGTTGATTAATTTTTTCTATATTTTGGAAACCATTTAAGAAAGCTTGATTGTAATTTTCTTTTAAGATCAAATCAATATTATTTTGATGTGTTGTCGCAGGGCCCCTAAAAGACGTGCCTATTTGGTAATTTGGCACTGCTCACAGCCCTTTCCTAATACCCCGATCATACACGCACTCCCCTCCTTCTGCACTTACAGCCCTGTACTAATACCCCCTCTCTGCACTTACAGCCCTGTACTAATACCCCCTCTCTGCACTTACAGCCCTGTACTAATACCCCCTCTCTGCACTTACAGCCCTGTACTAATACCCCCTCTCTGCACTTACAGCCCTGTACTAATACCCAGGGCCAGCCCCAGGTGTGTTATCACCCTGTGCAGGACCGTATCAAGGCGGCAATGCGCCATGTGCTGCACTGCCGCCCCATCCCCCTGACCTGATACCGTAAACTCTCAGCAGCTGGGTGGAGGGCGGGGTTCTCAAGCATTTCTCTTAGCAATCCCCGCCAGAGTTGGGCAGCTTGCGGCAGCTGATGCATGCCACCCTGTGCAGCCACACTGATTGAATGGCCCTCGAGCCGGCCCTGCTAAATACTCCTTCTCTGCACTTACCAGCATGGAGGAGTGTGTAATGATAGTTCTAGTGGTCATGACGTACATGGGTGGAGAGGCTATTTTCCCCCATATAGAAGGAGAAGCTGTTTATTTGGGGTGGGTGGGCCTGTAACTATTTGCTCTACGTCATGTAATATACTCTTACGTAGACCCGGGAGAGGATGGGTGCTAGTACTGGGAGCTCTATGGGGCACAGTACAGCATACTTGCCGACATCCTGGCTACTTCCTGCGGGAGGGAGCAGCCAGGTCAGCTTAGCAGGGGGGCAGCATAGAGGGGCATAGCCGGGCACATTATACAGTGTTTAGGGTGGGGCTGGGGGGGAGCCACACAATCACTTCATTTTGGCCCCGCCCTGCTACGCCGAGCTTTCTGGAATTGTGAAACAGGGGGCGGGGTCATAATGACGCAATTCAGCGCGAATCGTGTCATCAGCCCCCCTGCTGGAGTCAAATCGGGAGAGTAGGCATGTATGCAGTACAGGGAGCTGGTGAAGCTGATCTATATGTCATATATGGTTCTGTTCCAGCCAGCCAGGTCAGGGGGTTCAGGCTCAGCACTCCATGAGTGTGATGAATGGATTTGTGGGGCAGTGACCTTTATACATATCTCCCAACATGACCTATTCCAGGAGGAACAAAATGCTCTGCTCCTGGACTTCCCTCTTAATATATGATTGTCGTCACTTGTGTTGAACTAGTTACTTAATAAGTAATGTGTTTCAACACCAGTGATGGCAATAATAAATTAAGAGGGAAGTTCAGGAGCAGAGCATTTTGTTCCTCCTAGAATGGGTCATGTTGGAAGGGATTTTTATGTAATACCTCTTTTCCACCAAAAACCCAGGTCCGACCTGGGTTTTTGGACATGGTTCCAACCCTGGTCAGACCCAGGTCAAACCCATTTACACTGCACCTTTGATCTGGGTTACTCCCAGGTCAGCCCTGTTCACACTGAACTCAGGTCTGCCCTGCTAAACCTGTGAGGTCATAAAAAGTGGGAGGTGAATGCTCCACAACCACCAATCCGCTCATTTTAGGCATGATCTAGGTCAGATAACCTTGGTTGCACCGTTTACACTGCACCATTACCTGGGTCCATCCTGGGTCTAACCCTGGTAGCTACCTGGGTTGAATTGCTGGGTCACTTGACCCAGGTTATTTTTCAGGGACCCTTTTACACTGAGCTGCGACCTGGGTAGACCCAGCAAAAACCCAGATTTTTGCTCTGGTGTAAAAGGGGTATAAGAGGGATGCATGGGCTAATCTGCATTACACCATGGGTGTTCTTCCTTTTTGTTTGATGTGGACGAGTGTGAATAATCCTATGTGAAGAGGTCTGCAAGGGGTAATAGCTGATGGGGGCTGCTGTATGTTGTGGGGCAGTAGATACTTTCTTTGCTTGGTACATTGCTGTAAGTCTGTATTATTGGAGGAATGTAATTACCATTGTGACATCTGTTAAATGGACAGGAGTTGGTGTTATCTGGAGGTGTACCAATTTCTGGGCTCCACGAGGTGGGGCTCTATTTGTTATATTTATGGGGTGAGTTTGATCTCTCTGTGGAAATTAGTTGTATGTCTATTTGCTGGAGTTTTTGGGGTCTGTGTTTAGTCTCATTTGGGGTGTTATTTGGAATGTGGAGGTTTGGGATTTGTCACAGCAGCTTAAAGGTCTGTGAGTGGTGGGGGCACTAGACTACAAGCATATTGAAATCAACAGTTTCCACACAGGTGTAGAAATGTACTAATCCTGCCTATTTTGGTATTGGTTCCACCTACATTATATTTAGTGTCGCCACGTAAGGCCATTTCTAGAAATTCTTCCAGGGCAAGTTTTATTTCCCAGTCCGCCCCTGGGTGAGTTGTATCCACATCTGCAAAATGCATTTCTTGGCTACAGCACATCTAACTAATAACATTTTTTTTGGCCCCTGGACAACCTGCATGACCTCAGGTAAGATGCCAAAGATAGCCCACTCAGGGGAGAGAGGTATATAATTGATCAAGTGACAGCTAGCAAAATACCACACCTGGATCCAAAACTGACGTATCACAGGAAATGCCCAAAGGCAATGAACTGTACTATGGGCCTGATTCAGACCCGCTCGCGAGCGCTGAGCGCTCGCAAGCGGGTCGATGTTGGCCCAGTGCGCATGTGCACGAGGGAGCCGGCTCCATCGCGCGCATGCGCGAGACCCAGATAGCGATGGCCAAGCTGTCGCTCCGGGTCTCGCTACAAAGGGGGCGTGCTGTCGATGGTGAGTGACAGCACGTCCCCATTGGTGGGCGTGCCGGGGGGTGGCTGCCCAGACGGAGGCGTTCCCATGGGAAAGCCTACCGTCTGGGGCCGGCCCCACTGACAGAGCCGAAAGCACTCCAGGTCTTGCGGCAACGAGACCCTACCACAAGGGTCTCGTCACAAGCCCGATGGTCGCGATGGTCTTGACCATCGCGACCATCTTTTTGGCCGCTCGCTATAGCTGTGGGTGGTCACCCACAGCTATGCGAGCGGCCAGGAGGCCGCTCTAAAGAAAGAGAAGGACGGCCCTGATTCAGAGCGAGCGCTCTGTCAGAGCGTCCGGCTCTGAATCAGGGCCTATGTCCGCTCCCAGAGACCCACATCTAGGCACTGTTTTTTAAAACGTGTATGATTCCCTGCAGTCCAGCCTGAGTGAGTGACGCAGTTTCAATGAAAATCTATACTTAGGATTTATTCCCGTGTTCTAACTATGTCTCTGAGTGTGAATATGCTGAATGGCAATTACAGAAATTATACTTTTACAATAACAAGTTTAAAAAAACGCATTGTGCATTGCAGTCAGTGAGATGTTCAGTACCCATAGGGGCCCATGCAATAATGATCACATTTGCACTGGGTTTGACATTACCACCCATGATCGCATTGCAAGATGTGATCATACAAATGGAATATGTCAACCGGCACATGCAAGAACAGGTGCTCCGAAAGTAGCCCGTCCCCGCATTGTGCCCGGAGTGCTGCCGGGGCTACTGTACATGCGCAGTCATGCTGACTGCACATGCATGGCCTCCATTGCTGGGGGGGTTCCAGGGGAACTATCTCCCGGCTAGTTATATTCAGATGGCGTTAGCTACGGGGGCCAATCTCTGGAATTATTTGCATTCAGGAAACGGGGAAATTTTTCAGCATAACATCCCCCATAGAAACCTATGGGGATGTGGCTGCCAGTGGGAATGGAGGGATCGCAGCAGGTATTGGAGATATTTGCTGCGGTCCCTTTGTCATACATCTGGGGGAAACGTAATATTTGCGGTTAACCCTCCCCAAAATGAGAATATACAGTGGTAAATGGGCCCCATAATGTGCCAATGTGTTCCCATTATAATCAGGATATGGCTAACTTTCTGCAGGAATGGGAAAATGGGAACTATATTGTGTTACCCATATGCCTTGTTTACCTGATTGGTCATGACAAGCTGTGTCTTGACCTGCTATGCTTATAACATAATCCCTTCACAATCCCAGATCCGTACTGAGGCCAGCGCAACCAGTACCCATTATTTGCTTCAAGTCATACATGGCTGCCCGGGCAGCACCTGTTCCTGATTCCCTCAAGAGGCTCCCTGCAGTGCTGTGAAGTCATAACGTTGCTGTGAGTGCCGAGGAGCTATTGCATTGGAGAACATAAGTTGAGTGAATCCTCCGGGTAAGTACCAGAAACCAAAGGGGGGCATATGAATGCTGGAGAGAGCCCGGGGGGAAATGGAGTTATCCGAGAGAACCTGGAGGAGGTGTAAGGTACTGGAGAGCTGATGCAGGGTCACCCAGTCTGCCCAGGGTGCTAAAATAATCCTGTACGGCTTTGCAATGCTTGCCATTGTTCAATCACACGGGTTGAGGCACTACCCTAATCATTTAAAAATAATTATCCTATGATCTGTTTATAAATGGTGGTGTTTCCCACAGCCAGTCCAACATTTACTTTATAATTTAAATCGTACACTATGTAGACAAAAGTGATTGGAAACTGACAGCAAATAGATCAATGAAATTTAATTTACGTCAGCACTTTGTAAGTCCACCCCATGCAGTGATTACTGCAGACACCCTTCTTGGCAAACTGTCCACAAGTTCCTGGACAACAGTAGGCGGAGTGTTTTACCATTCCGCGTTAAGTACAGTGACCGACTGTGACACTGAAGAAGGTTGAGTCGGCCTAGAATGCACTTGACGCTCCAATTTGTCCCAGAGGTTCTCATTGGGGTTAAGATCTGGATTCTGAGCTGGCCAGTCCATCCAGATTACCACATTTTGTGTATACCAGTCCAGCGTCGCCCTGGAAACATGACAGGTGGCATTGTCGTCCTGATAAAAACATTTGTTGTTTACGTAGAACTGCAAAGTGTTCTTGTCGAAACTGCCTTATTAGTGGCTATTTGGAACTTGTGTGCAATGGTATGCATGGTATGCATTTTGCTTTCGTGTCCAATCATTTTTGTCTACGTAGTGCAGGGTTCGACAAATTTTTCTAAAATCTAGTAGCCAGCTTAAAAATATAGGAGCCAGACCATCGTCCCAAACCAAAACCTTGCAGACACTACCCCACATGCTTCGGGTGGCCCACCTATTTGCCTTTTAGCGAGCTGGGCCTAACGCCCAGGTCTCACACCTATTTTGGTGGGCAGATACCTTATTTTGGGCCTAATGCCCCCTATGTAGCCCGGGCCTAGTGCCCGCCTATATGCACATAGGCCTATTGCCTGATTTACACCACGGGCCTAGTGCCCGACAACCCTAGTGGTCTAGGGAGGGGTTAATAGTAGGCCTCACAGAGGGCCCACCTGCTACCTGGAAAAGGCTGCAGCGGGGAGCTTCGTTAGCTCTTTCACTTTCCACCCCCTCTCACTTTCCAGTCCTCTCCGGTTCTCAGCCGCATTCTTCTGGCCAGGACGGACCAGCCGCGCCGCCTCTTCTTTTAGCTGGTGCCTCATGTCTTCTGTCTTCTTCACGGCGTCTTCTGGCCTCTTCCGTGGCCATCGGAACGCTTCTGTCTTCTTCGGGAGGTCTTGTCTCCTCCGCCGCCACACTGCTCTTTCCCACTCAGCAGCGTCTAATACGCTGCGAGTGGGCGGGGCTATGACTCGTGATTGGCTCGTCGCGTCTGCCTCCTATTGGCTGCTGGCCAGAGCCAAACACCCGCCGCTGTATCAAGGCTACCGGGTGATGAGATACAGTAAGCCCACACCCTGAGCCAAGTCCTGCCCGCAGTCCCTTCACCAGATACCATCCGCTTCTACTTACCCGGCGCTGGGAGCAGAAACAGCATCCCAGCGCCGGCCAGGGATGTGTCCCGCAGGGCACACATCTCCTTTGCCTGCCCCTGCAGCCACTTGATCCCAGCACGGCTTTGCAAAATCCAGTCGCCAGGTCTGAAAACTTGGTCGCCATGGCGACCTGGATTTGTCGACACAGTGTATTAGAAAAATGGCAGATTACAACTTACTATAGGGAACTTTTTTTTAATTTTTACATATTTAATTGCAGAGCAATTTTCAGAAATATCTCTGTATCTCTCAGCTCTCACATAGCTAAGGAGCTGACAGGTAGTATGAAGTTGTTGGAAATTAAACACATGTAATTATAGCACATTTAGAGGATCTAGTTGCAGCTGTGTTCAGTTCATGTCCATAATTACCTGTGCAATCATTTAGATGGAGGTTAGACCAGAGCAGTGTGTATTATTTTACGCAGGAACATCTTGTCTTTTGGATTTATCTTGTAACTTGCTGATTGCAATTTTCCCTGGGATTACTGTATTGCTGCTCCCGATACACTTCAGTCTAATTTTTCTTAGCAGAGTTTCTATTCATTCAGCCCATTCCAGTTGATTGCTGATGAGAAGGTTTTGTAATGCCTTGATAGATGGATTTGATTAGTAAAGAACAATTCTGTGCTTCCATAAAAACATTTTAAACCAGGTGTTGTCTATAGGCATGCAACTCAACCAATAGGTATAATAGGGGCATTTCATATATTTATTTATAATTAAATTGCAGACTAATTCCCTTTTCACATATAACCTACATACTCTGGTTTTTGCCAGTGCACGCGCACCAACCTGGGTCGGAGTCCCAGGTCCACGACCCTGCTCTGTACTAGGATCGGGGCCTGAGACCCGGGAAATTCATGGGTTGATAGACCCGAGCATCGGCATTCTGTTCCCAACCCGTCTGAAAGGGGTATGATACACCCTTCGTACATACAGCAAAAACACAGGTTTTTGCCTTTGAACGTGCATAGAGCCAGGTTTTGCTATGTGTGAATGCAAACAACCCGGTAAAGTCCTGGGTCTATGATCCTGCTCTTTACCAGGGTGGGGCTGAGACCCGGGAATTTCCCTGGTTGATAGACCTGGCAATTTCCCGGATCCTATATTTAAAAGGGGTATAAGGATAATATGATAAGTGAAAAGAGGATAAAGTTAACATTTCAGCGGAAGTACGAGAAATAAAGGCTGCATGCAGTGTGCATATAGATATTAGTCTATTTGATTCTAGAGGTATAACTAAAATTGGGGGATTCCAGTAGCAACATATTAGAGAGTTATACACTCTCTTACCTTACGTGGACCGATGTCACACAAGTAGAGCCTTTGACATCTATCTATCTATCTATCTATCTATCTATCTATCTATCTATCTAATTTTGAGCAGCTGAGTAGGGTATGAAGTTATGCTTCATAGACCTGAGTGATTGGCTTTGACTCTCCAATGTACTGTACAGAGGGCCTAATTCAGACTTGTGTATAAACCTGATGGTTTGCATACAAGCCCAATGTTTTAAGATTTGCACATGCACAGGATCTGTGCAGATCTCCTCATAATGGGTCGTGGATGGTCACATGCAGTGCCCCCTAAGCCGTAGCCTAATTGACAGGCTGCATCTGTTTGCGGGCGGGGAAGGGGGGTTAGCGCCAGGCAGCGCTCCCAGAAACAGGGGCGTACGGACCCCATTTTCTGGGAGTGCCAAGGTCAGGGTCTGCATCTTTCCTTGCAGATTTCCTGGCCTTGGCTTCAGTTCTGAGATGGCCTTCTAACCCTCAGGTTACACAGATGGCCGATGGTCTCGCAAGTGATCAGATGGCTGCATCCTCTGACGCATCTGCTGATCACACAAACATGCAGGAGGCGTCTATTTACACAAGATGCCTCCTGCTGAATTATCATATGTTAGCATCGCTGCTGTGTCTTCAGATGCAGCAGCGATGCTAACAGCGTACAGCTCTGAATCAGGCCTCCTTATGCAGTTGAATATGTAAGTTAAGTTAGTGGCCTGTTTTTTTAATTTTATATTGGTGCATTACAGCAGGTGCCTTGATTACAGACTGTGGAATATTTCTCATTGTTATCTCTTATTATTTTGAAAAAGGTGAAGAATATATATAATAAACTGGTTACACAAGGCCAAATTGCCTTCACTCACCACCAACCTCAGTGATTTAGGGGCTAATTCAGCGCTGAACACATATTCTTGATTATCGGGAATCTGCGCATGCGCAGGACCTATTCTGCGAGTATGGGTCCTGCTAACACACACGCTATTCCTTGAATGCCTCTGCCTGATTGACAGGCAGAGGCATTTAAGGGGCGGGGTCGGCCGGTGTTCCCGGAAACGTCAGCTGTCTGGCGCCATCCACCATCGTGACCATCAACCACCGATGGTCGTGATGGTGATCCCAGCACCGTACCTCCGTCGCAGTGCTGGGTACGCAAATGCAGCAGGGGGTGTCATACATTTGTATTGCATGATTGCAAGGATCACATTGCAAAGCTGCCTGCGTGCATACATCATATATCTATAGCCTGCGTTCAGCTTTGCAATTGCGATCCTTGCTGAATCAGGCCCTTTAATTTTTTTTTTTTTTTTTACTAACCTAAGAAGCTGCATTCTTCATTTTTTTTTTTTTTTTAATTGAACTAATTTTTTTAAGATTTGGTTGTGTAGAGGATCAAATGTTAAACATCATTTTGACAATGCAAATTTAGATATTTACCATTACAGTACGCAAGGTCACTAGGTGCTTGTAGTGATAACGGATACATGCCCAATGCTGTTTTGAAACCGATTTGTCAACACAACAGTGGAAGAATCCGGTGTTTGCCTTGTATTTTGATACTGTGAACACTTGTGAAAACTTGTAAAGTGTGGTCTTGTATATGGCTCCCAGGAAGGAGTTATCAATCGCAAATTGATCGGCCACAGTCGCTTTGAGAAATGCAGAGATTAGTTTGCGTGAAATTGCTCACCTGGATGTTTCTATTGATGGCGTGCAAAGTACAGTACCCAAAGAGATACGCAGCAAACAGTGTATGTGATTGCCCACGACCTGGACAACCTCGAGTGACCACAAACCAGGAGGACGACAAATTTATCAGAGTGTGTTCCAAAAATGACAGATTCCAAACGGCTCGTGTTCCAGATGTGTTCCAGCCCGAAAACCATTGGTTAAACCAAAGGTTCCCAAACTCTGTCCTCAAGGCTCCCGAACAGTTCTGGTTTAGAGGTATCCATGGTTGAGCATAGTTGACTAAATTAGTAACTTAGTCAATTTGATTTAACCACCTGTGCTCAACCATGGATATCTCTAAAATCAGAACTGTTGGGGAGCCTTGACGACCGCGTTTGGGAACCTCTGGCTTAAGCTGGCCACACACTAGACCAACTTATATCCAACCAGCCAACTTGTTGATTGGTTGGAATGAAAATCTGGTAACGTATGGGAGTAACTGATGATCAGCAATTTGCTCCTAAATGCCAGAAAACAGATGAAAATGGTCGTCAGACAAGTTTGTTAAATGTTTGATCTAAACTATTTGTTCAAACAACAGTTTTGGTCCATTTTCCAGCGTTTGGGAGCAAATTGCTGATTGTATACCTTACCAGATTTTCATTCCAACCAATCAACTAGTTGGCTGGTTGGATGTAAGTTGGTCTAGTGTGTGGCCAGCTCTAGTCCCATAAATTAAAAGAGGAGGCTATTGTGGGTAAAAAAAGCACAGGAGCTGGACCACAAGTCAGTGGAAGAAGGTTATTTTCACAGACGAATAGAAGTTTGAGGTGCTTGGGTCCAAGAGGCGCAAGTTTGTTGTTCAACAGGCGAGCACGTTTTCTGCTTGCATTCAGCCCCCAGTCAATAATGGGGTGCGGAGGTGGTGCGGTTGGTGGACTCCAAATTCTAGCACAACATCCTGGTGCGACATGCCATCCCTTTCGGCACCCTCCTTATTAGTCATGGGTTTCACATTACAGCAAGATAACAACCCAAAACCTACCTCCAGTCTTTGCAAATAGTATGTTCAGTCAAAACGACAACAGGTGCTGAAGAACATGGTTTGGCCACCCCCCCAGCATCCTGACTGCAATCTATTTGAACTCCTTTGGGGTCATCTGGACAGGTGTGTTCAAGATGTTGAAGTAACCAGCCAAATTCACGTTTTGGAGTTGCTACAAGACACGTGGACTGCAATCGGAGCTAAAACTTTAGACAAGTTGATTTACAGACTGTCCCGCTTTTGCACTTCCGTGATATCCGCTAAGGGTGGATACTTTAATGAGAAAGAATTCAAAACTTAATTTATTTGTAAATAATGTGTGTGAGTACAAAATTTGTTTATTTGCAAATATAAATATATATTCATCACAAGCAAGCTTCTTATGGTATTCGATAAGTAGTATCCTGGCGGGACTGCACACCTGGCCGGGGGCAAGCCGTCATGACATCATCATAGCGGGCCTGTCATCCACACCATGTGATGAGTGCTCCCCACACTCCATGGTAACAGTAACTAAAAACAAATACATAGAATTACAGCGATGCCTGAATGTAAGACGCACTTGTGACATATCAATCACTGTTAATTAATCCAAAATCAAATTATTTGCCAAAAGCACAAATAGAACTATAATTGTAGTATGGTCACAATAATATACACAGAAATATAGGAAAACAATAACTTGTGTTACAAAGATAAGCATAATATGCATAGATACACATGGGCATATCTGAAATACAACATGGATAATGCAATGTACTTGAAAAATTATCAGAAACTAATATTACATTATCCTTAAAGACAATCCACTTGTAGTGTAGAGAGAGAATGGGAAAACATAAAGAAAATTTGTCAAAACACTAGGGTAAGGGCAGGCAAACAATGTCACCCTACTGCAAAGTTGAGCCATACAGATGTGTCCACATACATCTATCCTCTGTGCGCTACAAATTGCGCAACACATAACGTGTGAGTGCAGTGTGACTCGGTAGTGCCAAGCTTCTTTTCATGTGACTTGTTACCTTCAAATGTGTCTTATTCACACACCAGTGGGGATAGAACGTACAAGCAGCTTCTGCTGATTAAAATGATATGTGGCATGCCTACATTCTGTGCAACTGCGGGTGTATGACGCATTTGAAGGTAACAAGTCGCACAAAAAGACACTTTAGCGCTACGTGTCATGCTACGGCATTGCGCGAATAGAAGGTCTGTTTAACACGCAAGGAGGCTAGATGTATGTGGACACATCTGTATCAGAGAACTACAAAATTGCATTGTGGACATAATAAGAGAATATATATTATATGGATATGTATTTATTAGACCAGGGGTGGGGAAAAAATTTTCTGCCGAGGGCCATTTTGATATATATAACATTATTCGCGGGCCCGGGGCAGGCCATGCTCCCTCCGTGTGATGTCACTCTTGGTGGGGCCACAGTCGGCGTTGATTACAGCAATGCCCGGAGCATCCTGAGGATGCTCTGGGGAGCTGTAAGGGCAGCAGTGTGACCGTCTGGCGCATCGTAAGGACGCTCCAGGCGGCACTGCTGCATAGATTCTGGCTGCAGGGTGGCATTCTAAGCACCCTGCTAGGCAGATGAGGCTAGGATAAAAAAGCTCCAAGGGCCAGACCAAATGATTACGGGGGCCTTATACGGCCTCGGGCCTGTGTTTTCCCATCCCTGTATTAGACCCAAATATAATCAAAAACATGGCAGAAAACTGAATACACGAAAACAACCTCATAAAAAAAAAATCAGTTAAGGCCTAGCGGTTCATCAAGGGCCTGATTCAGTGATAGACAGAATTGCAGAGCCACACACAAGCGGCTGTGCAATTCCGTCCCTCTAAAATTGATATGCAGGAGGAGGTGTCTGTAGGAAACAGACTCCTCCTTGCTGCATCTGCGACCGAGATTGCAGCCCGGGATTACGATAGTGGCTTTGGTCAGGCAGCGGTTGCTGAAGCTTACCACAGCCTGACCAGGTCCTGGCTGACACTCCCCCATCTCCGGGAATGCTGCCCAGGATCGCCCCTTCTCCGCCCCCCAATCGCCACACCATGTCAATCATACTGCAGCTTGGGAGGGTCTGCGGGCAAAATCGCAGGACCTGCACATGCACAGACCACTCACCATTGGAGATGTACGCTAACCATTCGGTTAGCGTACATTTCTGAATCAGGCCCTGTCCCTTAGGAATAAGGGTACCTAGCCTATGTACCCACCTGCTTTCACTTTGTAAAAGTTTTAAAGATCTATTACCACCACGTAAAAAGGGCGGAACGTGATCTATCATACGATATTTAAGTGGATGTGGAATCACTGAACAATGTCTCGCTACTGCCCCCTATAGGGTGCTGCTCTGATTGCCGATCTAGGTGCGGCCATCCTTTCCTTGAAAGTTCTTTCTGTTTTGCCAATATACAATAACCCCCACAGTCAGGGCGGATTGGGATGGAAAACCAGCCCGGAAAATTTTTGGAAGCAGTCCTAATGGGACGGGCTCAGTTGAGAGGACGGGGTATGGTGAGGGGACAGGATACTCCCTCCCTTATAGGGCCTGATTCTAAATTAGATGCAGTCGCGGCTGCTACTAACCCCTTGCATGATGCACAGCGGTAAATACAGCGAAACACCAATACAGATGCAGTCAGGGGTGCCACAACATTTTTAGGTTTAGGGGGAGGGTTAGGGGCTAGGCACTAGAGGGAGGGATAGGGTTAGGTACTGAGGGAAAAGGGTTAGGTTTAGGGCGCGGGGAGGGGGAGGTTAGCTTTAGGAACTAGGAGCGGAGTCAGGATTTTGACTGCCGGGATCCCCATTAACATTAACACATATATATATATATATACAGTCAGGTGCATAAATATTGGGACATTGACAGAATTTTCATATTTTGGCCTCTATTCACCACCAAAATGGCTTTGAAATGAAACAAACAAGATGTGCTTTAACTGCAAAGTTTCAGATTAATTTGAGGGTAATTACATCCAAATCAGGTGAACGGTGTAGGAATCACAATGGTTTCTATATGTGCCTCCCACTTTTTAAGGGGCAAAAAGTAATGGGACTAACTAAACAATCCTAAATCTAGCTTTCACTTATTAATACTTTCTTGCAAATCCTTTGCAGGCAATTACAGCCTGAAGTCTGGAACGCATAGACATCACCAGACGCTGGGTTTCATCCCTGGTGATGCTCTGCCAGGCCTCTACTGCAAATGTCTTCAGTTCCTGCTTGTTCTTGGGGCATTTTCCCTTCAGTTTTGTCTTCATCAAGTGAAATGCATGCTCAGTTGGATTCAGGTCAGGGGATTGACTTGGCCATTGCATAGCATTCCACTTTTTAGCCTTAAAAACTCTTTGGTTGCTTTTGCAGTATGCTTCGGGTCATTGTCCATCTGCACTGTGAAGCGCTGTCCAATGAGTTCTGAAGCATTTGACTGAATATGAGCATATAATATTGCCCGAAACACTTCAGAATTAATTCTGCTGCTTTTGTCAGCAGTCACATCATCAATAAATACAAGGGAACCAGTTCCATTGGCAGCCATACATGCCCACTCCATGACACTACCACCACCATGCTTCACTGATGAGGTGGTATGTTTTGGATCATGAGCAGTTCCTTTCCTTCTCCATACTCTTCTCTTCCCATCACTTTGGTACAAGTTGATCTTTGTCTCATCTGTCCATAGGATGTTGTTCCAGAACTGTAATGGCTTTTATAGATGTTGTTTGGCAAACTCTAATCGGGTCTTCCTGTTTTTGAGGCTCACCAATGGTTTACATCTTGTGGTGAACCCTCTATATTCACTCTTGTGAAGTCTTCTCTTGATTGTTGACTTTGACACATATACACCGCTACCCTCCTGGAGAGTGTTCTTGATTTGGCCAACTGTCATCCACCACAGTTGTTTTCCGTGGTCTTCCGGGTCTTTTGGTGTTGCTAAGCTCTCCGGTGCTTTCTTTCTTTTTAAGAATGTTCCAAACAGTTGATTTGGCCACACCTATTGTTTTTGCTATCTCACTGATGGGTTTGTTTTGATTTTTCAGCCTAATGATGGCTTGCTTCACTGACAGCTCTTTGGATCTCATATTGAGAGTCGACAGCAACTGATTCCAAATGCAAATGTCACACCTAGAATCAACTCCAGACCTTTTACCTGCTTAATTGATAATGAATTAATGAGGGAATAGCCCACATCTGTCCATGAAATAGCTTTTGAGTTGATAGTCCCATTACTTTTGGCCCCTTAAAAATTGGGAGGCACATATAGAAACCGTTGTAATTCCTACACCTTTCACCTTATTTGCATGTAATTACCCTCAAATTAAATCTGAAAGTCTGCAGTTAAAGCACATCTTGTTTGTTTCATTTCAAAGCCATTGTGGTGGTGAATAGAGGCCAAAGCTGCTTGTTGTAGCAGCCAGCGTGCACATAGATAGTTATCCTGGACGGAGGCTGTCCGCAGAAGCCTGGAGGCAAAGCAGTCAGTGACAGGCTCCGCAAAGGATTATGGGAGGAGCTGCTACAGCTGGGCATGTGCAGCAGCTCCCCCGGCGGCCATTTTACTTAACATAGTGTAGCAGCCTGTAATGCTGGGCGATCGGAGCAAAGCCCCGATTGCGGCAGCCGGGCCACCAAAGCAGAGGGGTGGGTGAGGGAAGTGCGGCCGCCGGCCCCTAAAGGCAGCTAAGGGACCGGCCCAGCGGGAACCAGCCCGGTGTCCCGGCGGCCCAATCCGCCCCTGCCCACAGTCCAATAATCTGATCGACCACAAATTTAGAATTGCAGATAAATCTATGTCTAGTTGTGTAAGGTGTTCCTGAATGTGGACAATAGAATATATCACCAGCTATAAGATAGCGGCATGACCCACATGTACATTTACTTGTAGGAAGAGAAGTACCAACTAAAGGGCCTATTTTAGTAATCTAAGTTTTGACCAGGATATCACGCAAATTACGTCCATGTATGTAACAGGGCATAATCCTGGTATCCGCCAATTTAAGCTCAGGGTCAGTTTGAGCAAGAGGCCATAGTTTCTTAGATACCTTATTAATGTTATCACTCTCATGGTTAGACCTATTGACCCAAGGTAGAAAAGGAGTTTTCTTTTTAATGGACTGTTTGTGGAGTAAGGGCCTGATTCAGGTTGGATCGCAATGCTGCGTTTGAACGCAGCCGGCTGATGTTTGCAATCTGCGCTGGCGTATAAGATGCAGTGCGCGGGCTCGAACCAGGCGATGCGATTGGGAATGCGATCGCAGGCAGTACGCAAACCCATCACTCAGTGCTTGACAGGAAGTGCCGGTGGTGGTGGGTGGCCGTGCGAACGCAGACGTGTCAGTGTGCTCGAACGCCGTTTCAGGGGCGTGCATAAATTATTCACAGCGAACCCATCCGCAGTACTCACTGCGTGCAAGAAGTTTAGCAACTTCTGCGTCAGTGTCATGTCAACCACAAGTGTGCGTGCAGCTCCGATGTTACCGATGATTTCACATACTTGCACATTAGTATGGATGTTCGAGACTTGCCTACTATTCCGTGGGGGCTGGGAGCGGCGGTCAATTTACGGGAGGCTCCCAGACGAATCTGGAGAGTAGGTAACAATGCAACAGGGTCAGAAGTAATACGATTAATCTGCAGAAATTGCATATATGATAGGCCGCTGCTAATGGATTTAGGATGAAATCTGGTTTTGTGTAATAGATTATTTTTGCCACAACCTCTTCCTTTGCCCTTGTCTACCATATCTGGTGTAGTGCCGAATCTCCTGTATCCTTCGCACGTGTAGTGACCCCTGAGGGGGGCGCTTGCTGGATTTATTATCAAATCTATTATCATATCTTTCAGATTCACACGCTGATTACATAAATTCATTAGAAGACTCATTTCAGCGTTTCTTCTATGGTTTCTATTGTCCATTCTTTTATTGTTATCAGCCCAACGATGCACCATATATGGTGTTCATAGTCTGCATCTAATTTGGCTTGTTTCTCTTTCTTGAATTTGGTCAATTCACATTTATATTCCTCTATTTGAGTATTTAAGTTTTCATACCAGTTAGATCATTATCTAACCCTAGTTTGTGAATTGCTTCAAAAGCCGATATTTTTTTCTTGTATAGTATTTAACTCCTTGGTGGACTTTTCAATAATGAATAAGATAAGGTCTAATGAACACTTATTTAATATAGAAATCCACTGTTTACAAAATGGATAGTCATGTCTTCCTATTGTAGGACTATTTTTAACCCTTCCCGCCGGATTCAATTAGTGGCGATCGGCTGATATTATCGCACCCACGATAATCAGACTGAAACAGGCGAAAAGTTTTCTCCATCTCAGACAAGGAGAAAATAAAATGCAAAATCCGTATTTATGACAAAAAATTTTGGGGATTTCTTTCAGAACCCTTTGGAGACCCCCCCCCCTCCCCCCTAATGATAAATTACCCCAAACTTCTTTTGTAAATTGCATACTTTGGCAAAAAATTACAGGTCAAATTGTGGGTGAAAAAAATGGAAATTGAAATTGGGTTTTTTGGGGGGCCCTATGGATGCAATAGGTGTTTTAAACAAGTGTTTTAAATATTGCACGTGGCTGGCGTTTACAAAACGTTAAGAACGCCTGCGCTAGTCACGCCTGCGCTAGTCACGTGCAATTAAGCACCTAGCCGTGCAGTCTCCATTTGCAAACATTTGTGATGCAAAATGGGTCGTTCTGAAGAGCTCAGTGACTTCAAGCATGGTACTGTGATAGGATGCCACCTTTGCAATAAGACGGTTCGTGAAATTTCATTCCTGCTGGATATTCCACAGTCAACTGTAAGTGATATTATTAGAAAGTGAAAGGGTTTAGGAACAACAGCAACTCAGCCAGGAAGCGGAAGACCACGTAAAATCACAGAGCAGGGTCAACAACTGCTAAGGTGCATGGTGCGTAACAGTCGCCAACACTCTGCTGATTCCATAGCTGAAGAGTTTCAAACTTCCACTGGCATTAATGTGCTTACATTAATGCCAGTGGAAGTTTGAAAAACTGTACGGCGGGAGCTTAATGGAATGGGTTTCCATGGCCGAGCAGCTGCATGCCAAGAGTTGGATGGAGTGGTGTAAAGCACACCAACACTGGACTGTGGAGCAGTTTAAATGTGTTCTGTGGAGTGACGAATCACACTTCTCTGTTTGGCAGTCAGATGGGCGAGTCTGGGTTTGGCGGGTGCTGGCAAAATGTTACCTGTCTAACTGCATTGTGGAAACTGTGAAGTTTGGTGGAGAAGGGTTAATGGTAATGGGGCTGTTTTTCAGGGTTTGGGCTAGGCCCCTTATCTCCAGTGAAGGGCACTCTTAACACTTCAGCATACCAAGACATTTTGGACAATGCTATGCATCCAACTTTGTGGCAACAGTTCGGGGAAGGCCCTTTTGTATTCCAACACGACTGTGCTCCAGTGCACAAAGCAAGGACCAAAAACATGGTTTGATGAGTTCGGTGTGGAAGAACTTGACTGGCCTGCACAGAGCCCTGACCTCAATCCCATGGAGCACCTTTGGGATGAACTGGAACGTAGATTACGAGCCAGCCCTTCACGTCCAACATCACTGCCCGACCTCATAAATGCTCTACACAATGAATTGGCACAAATTCCCACAGAAAACTCCAAAATCTTGTGGAAAGCCTTCCAAGAAGATTGGAAGCTGTTATAGCTGCAAAAGGGGGACCAACTCCATATTAAAGTACTGTATATGTATTTTAATTCAATGTCATTACAGTCCCTGTTGGTGTAATGGTCAGGCGTCCGAATACTTTTGTCCATAGAGTGTACATTGCAAAACGTGGTAACAGTCAATGATCAATGCCTTTTATCAATAGGCATTTTCACCAGGATAACCTATACATAACATACTTACATAAATAAGGTAGTACACCAAGTGAACACCATTGTCCGGGGCGGAACTGCACATTTGGCCGGTGGCATTTGTGTTATGACGTCATCGCTGCGGTCATTGCGCGTATACCATGTGATGAGTCATCAGTGCTCAACACACACCAAGGTAACAGTAACTAAAAACAAATACATAGAATTACAGCAATGCCTGAATGTAAGACGCACTTGTGACAGATCACTGTTAATTATCCCCAAAACAAATTATTTGGCAAAAGCACAAATAGAACTATAAACTATAGTCTGGTCGCAATAATATACACAGAAATATAGGAAACATTAACTTATGTGTTATAAATATAAGCATAATATACATAGATACATAGACATGGGCATAGCTGAAATACATCATGGATAACACAACATATATTATGTGTCTCTCATCTGGATGCTTATTGTACTCTTACTATTATATCATTTTTTTGGAAAGCATTTTAAAATGTAAGCACTTAATTGACCTAAAATATAGGTTTTGGCAGAAAAGTAAAAGTGTCTCATTTCCTTTTGTTATTTTAAAATTACTTTTTATTTCATATACTACAGATAGTTATCTGGGGGTTTTATACCTTTTCATTTGACCTTTGAAAAACATATCTCTCTTTAATTCCCACATTTTGTCCTCCTTTACCTTCATTTACTCTTGAGCTACTTTACTGTTGTTGTAGTTATACCATGAGGAGCTAGCACAATAACATAATGCACAAAACAGCCTGCATTCACACTGTATACCAAATTCAAGTGAACATATAAAATAACATCTGGGCAATAACACATTTTGCGATCTCCTTTTCAGATGGAAAATTTGGAGCTTACATGCAAGTAAACATACAAAACGATGGTCCAGTCACCATAGAGTTGGAGCCGCCTGTGTCAACGACTGACCCAAAGCACGTAAGTACAATAACTCATGTCTAGAATACAATAATCTTACTATCAAGGTTATTTGAGGGTTAACTATACTATATAGAACTTATGCTTTATTGATTGAGAGAGTCATTCATTGTCTTGATGCTCTATTTAGCATGAATAAATGTATGAAGTAAATGACCCCCATATGTATATTAGATACACCATTCCCGAGCAATTTTTGCCGTTTGGCAGGGCCCATTATCCTGCTGAAAAAGGCCACTGCCGTCATGGAATACTGTTACTTGGTCTGCAACATTTCTTAGGTAGGTGGTATGTATCAAAGTAACATCTACATGATGCCAGGGGATTCCCAGCACAATATTGCCTCTGCCGGCTTGTCTTCTTCCCGCAACGCATCCTGGTGCCATTTCTTCCCCAGGTAAACGACACACATACACCCAGCCATACACATGATGTAAAAGAAAACGTGATTTATCAAACCAGGCCACTTTATTTCATTGCTCCATGGTCCAGTTCTGACGCTAACGTACCAATTGTAGGTCCTTTTGGTGGTGAACAGGAGTCAGCAGGGGCACTCTGACTGGTCTGCAGCTATGCAGCCCCATAAGCAGTAAGCGTATGCAATGCGCTGTGAGCTCTGACACCTTTCTCTCATAGCCAGTATTGACTTTTTCAGCAGTTTGTGCTGCAATAGCTCTTCTGTGCGATAGGACCAGACGGGCTAGCCTTTGTTTCCTACGTACATCAATGAGTCTTCGGCACCCACAACCCTGTCGCCGCTTCACCGGTTGTCCTTCCTTAGATCACTTTTGGGTAGTACTAACCACTGAATAACGGGAATACTCCACATAACCTGCCATTTTGGACATGCTGTGACCCAGTCTTCTAGCCATCACAATTTGGCTCTTGTTACAGTCGCTCGGATCTCTATGCTTGCCCATTTTTCACTTGTTTCCGACACATCAACTTCAAAAACTGAGTGTTAACTTGCTGCCTAATATATCCCACCCTTTGATAGGTGCCATTGTAATGAGATAATCAATGCTATTCACTTCACCTGTCAGTGCTTTTAATGCTATGGCTGATCGGTGTATCTTTTTCCCATTTTCCCTTTTCCCCCAATTCTCCCCATCTCCCCCTATTTATATCTCTGTTCCAGCCATCTCTCCCTTCATCTCTATTCTTCCCCCTATATTTCCCATCTCCCTCTAATCCTCCTGTCTCTGCCTATTCTTCCCCATATTCCTACCGGGCTCCTCCTATTCCTCCTGCCACCTCCTATTCCTCCTGATTCCTCCTATTCCTCCCATCTCCCTCTATTGCTACTGTCTCTCCCTATTCTTCCCTCTAATCTTCTGCCTATTCTTCCCATACCCCCATTTATCCTGCCTCTCCCTACCCTTACCCCTGTTCCTCCCATCTCCTGCTATTCTCCAAATTTCTCCCATCTCTCTTTTTTCTCCCCACCATTCCTTCCATCTCCCCCAAATGTCCTCCCTATTCATAATCTTCTCTTCTCTCTCTCTCTCTCTCTCTCTCTCTCTCTCTCTCTCTCTTTCTCTCTCTCTCTCGTAGTACTGGGGGAGGTGGGGCAGGAACAGTTTATTTTCCAGGGGAGGAGGAGAGGAGGTGGGCCCACTATGTGTACATCCAGTGGGATGTGGGCAGGATGTTGTGAAACAGGTGAGGTGGGGAAGAGACAGGTGGGGCAGGCCCACTCATGACATACAGTGGCACAAGCTTGGGGAGGTGGGGCATGAGTCACCACGTGGGTACATGGCGCCCATTATTGGTAGTATGGGACATGCCATTATGTGGATGTGCCCTCGTCTTGTCTCAGAAGTAGTGCAGGGGGAGGTGGATCGAGTGGAGGGATCTAGGCAATCTAGCAGAGCTCTGAGGGGGGACAATGCCTCCCCTCATATCTATAGTGCTAGACTGACAATAGCAGCATTATATAATACTTATATGATTGTCCCATCATTTGGCAGTTCACTAGCTAGTGTGGCCTCCCCTGTGACTCTTTTATCGAAGTCTCCCCATGTATCGCTCTCTGTCACAGCCCTACAGCTCCCTGAATCTCTGTGTCAAGCACCCCCCCTCTTGTGCCATTTCTGTCCCCTTCCACACCATCTCCCTCTGATCTCTTTCCTCTCTTTTGGCAGTGGTAGTTGTTTGTGGGTGGGGCTGTTGTGGTTCAGGAGGTGTAGAGAGTGTTCCTCAGGAGGGAGGGCTGTCGGAAACCTAGGGATGGCCATTGGCAGGCTAGCCATCGATGGTACCACTGGTGTTTCATATCGATGATATTAAACCATCGGCTGTGAACCATCAATGGTTTCATTCACTGACAGTCATACCTATTTTAATACTGGCTGGGCAGCGGACCAATTAAGGAGTGGGTGCAGAGCTTTGCGTGCTGTGTCGGGGGTGGAGCCAAGCTCGTGTCCCAGCCCATGGAAGAAAAAAAAACATAGCTTGGCTTCGTGCCATTGATGATGGTGAACCATTGGTGGTTAACCATCAATGACTGATAGCCATCGATGGTCAATGGCCATCTCTACAGCAATCTCTACCTCCACCACACACCGCCCACCTGTCTCTCTCATTTTTACCCCTTCCCCCTTTCTGTGTCTCTTTCATTTCTATTCTTCTCACTCCATTTCTCTTTCATCTCTGTTCCTTTCACCCCCCATCTCCCTCCTTCATCTCTTTAACTCGCATGCCCCCATCTCTCTCATCTCTGCTCCCCTCTTTCCCCCAATCTCTCTCATACCTTCTCCCCTCCCTGCAGGTGTGGGCGCGAGTCGGAGTTTGCTTTTTCCACGCACTGACCGTCTCTGCAGTGATGTTGCGTGTGTATGTGTGTGTGGCCAAACAGCCCTTCTCAGCACGCCAGGTCCCGAGCGACTATGCTTGTGCTGAGCGTCTTGTTTGCTCACATTTGTGTATTAGTTGCAAAAGTTAAACAATCGGATGTGACAAAACCGCTTAGTGAGACTGCAATAATTAATTTGATAATGCAACACTTGTACATCTGTGAGCTAATGAGTATGAATTTGTATACGTAGTGCTACGATGAAGCAACTGTGGATTTTTTCATGCTGAATTCCATTGTGCTTCATCTGCGAGTGTGTACATATTTACAACTAATTCCTGTGCAGGTAAAGTCACAGCTGGGCGTGTGTGTGTGTATGTGACTGTGTGTGTGTGTATATATATTATTAGTGTTCGCAAATACGCGCTATAGCGTGTATTTTACCCGGGATTGAGTAGTGGGGACTCCCTTTTAGAAAGTAGCCGGATCCCCGGGTACACGCGGTGCTGTGGCCAATCCCTGACAGCTGGCTGCAGCACAGCGCCGTCCCCCTGAGAAAGACACAACGCTGTCTGTTAGAGCAGCCAATGAGAGTCAGACTCTCATTGGCTGCTGCTGTGGAAAGCCGTGCTGGGATCAAGTGCCTGATCCCAGCATCGGCACAGCATCCGTGCCCGGCACTGGGACAGTGTGTTTGTTCCCAGCGCCGTGTAAGCCACCATGGCGGGTACCTGGTGAAGGGACCGACAGGTCCTTTCTACCAGCGTCGGCGGTAAAGTGGCGGCGGGAGAAGCTTGGCTCCGGGTGCAAGCTAAGCGAAGCTCGCTGCCCGGAAGCCAAGTAACAGCGGCGGTTGTTTGGCACTGGCCGTGACCCAAACATGGCTCGCGGTCCAGCAGCCAATAGGAGGCAGACGCGACGAGCCAATTGCGGCTCGTCGCGTCATAGCCCCGTCCACTCGTGGCGTCTTGAATTAGACGGCGCTGAGCGGGAAACTTCAGTACCGGCGGAGGAGTGAAGAAGTGAAGAGTGTCGCGGCAACAGTTCCGGCGGCCGCGCAAGAGGCCAGAAGACGGCGTGATCAAGAAGGAAGAAAGGGAGAGGCGGCGCCGCTGGCCAGGACGGGCCAGCGGCAGAAGAATGAAGCTGAGGAGCGGAGAGGACTCTTCCTCCGTACGGGTAGGCGGCCTTGGGCCACCGTTATTTAACACCTCCCTAGACCACCAGGGTTGTCAGGCACTAGGCCCTTGGCATAAATTCAGGCAATAGGCCTGTGGGTATATAGGTGGGCACAAGGCCCGGGCTACATAGGGGCATTAGACCCAGGTCACTAAAGGGCAAATAGGTGGGCCAATACTGGGGGCAATGCATAGGAACATGCTGGAACTACATTAGTGGCTGCTTCTGACGTGTATCTTTGGGAGAGGATCTCCTTTGCTCCTGCTCCATACAGGTAACTTTCCGCACTCTCTCATCGGTCTGCTGACCACGTCTGTCCAGCAATGTCTCTGATATCAGGATAGACGTGGTCTTTGCACACTGACAGCAGAAGTGCTCTTTCTCTTCCTTTCCACCAGTTGCCGCCCCGTTCTCTCATCCCATGTCCTCTGTTTACGCAAGACGTGGAGACAGCAGAAACTGGGGGACATTTTCTGGGTCCCTTTATTTTCAGCAGCTTTTGACACACCATCTGGTTTACATTTTACCATTTTGCAAAATTCTGTCTTGCACTGTACACTGTGCCGTTTCTGATTTACATTTCATGTCCATCACTCATAACCATAATCTCTTCTCCCTAACCTTTTCTTAGGTGACAATGTGATTTATCTACATCGCTTAGTGGACTTTTTACAACCTAGCATCAAGGGTTCATTACTGCCTGACCCTTGAGCTCTGCACTAACTCAATCTGTGCTTATTATAGGCAGCACTGTGTTTTTGCTACATATCCATTTGAGTCATATCACAGCCAGAGTCTTCTATCCATAGGGTGTTTGTTTGGACATTTTTTTCACTTTCAACTACTTTTGTTACCACAGGCAAAAACAACTCTGCATGCAATTACGGTGGAAACTATTTACAAGAACTGTTACACACGATTTGATACTATGTAACAACCCTGTTAACACGTTATAAATTCTCAGTGTCTCTACTAGAAAGTTACCATAATACATACCTTATTGTCATACTGTATCTCTGGTTTCCCTGTTGGACCTTTGCTGAACACAATTCCTGTGCATAAATCTGTGTCATATTGATTATGCAAACTCTGAGTATATTGAATATAAGGAACCATAGTCTAGAAGAGAGATATATGAACTGGTTTATTGTAAAAGGTTACATTGTTTTTGTAATTCCTATTTGTCAGTCCTTTTGGAACTAGAACTCGTATCTCCTTCTTTAGACTGGGATTTATTTATTTTAAGGAATCAATCTTTACCATTACACATTTGGACCTTCTGGCTCTGCTGTATAATATCATACAGAGTCTAGCTACTATAAGTACAGCATTAGAAGGTAATTGATTTCTTTTGAAATTCAATCTCATGCTCAACTTTCTGTGGGCATACCGTCATGGGCCGTTGCAATTTTTAAAATATTCGCCGTGACCTATAGCAACTGATTAGTTACTATTCACACAACTAGTTTGGGTGCAATTTGCACATTCAATTTTCTCTCATTGAGAGTGCGATTCTAGCCAGCACCCACTGGCTAGAATCATTATATCTTGGTATGTTATATGTTGTTTTCATTAATTCATTAAGATTCATCATTAGAGTGCCCCAAACAAAGAGTCTTCTTTTTTTCTCTACCGATAACGCAATGCATAGGGGGTCAACTACTGGGGCCAATGCATAGGGGGGGATTACTACTGGGGGCAATGCACACACACTCTCGAGTCTCATTATTATGACCACCATCTAATAGCCAGAGTAACCGCCGTGTGCAGCACGAACCGCAGCTAGACAGGCTGAGAGTGACTCAATAAGGTGTTGATAGGTTGGCACAGGTATCTGGAGCCATACTGACTGCAGTTCATCCCACAGCTTCTGGAGGGTGCATGGTGGAGTATCCATAGAGCGAACACAACGATCGAGATGGTCCCACAGATGCTCAATTAAGTTCATGTCCGGGGAATTAGGGGCCCAGGGAAGTACTTGGAAGTCTTCGCCGTGCTCCACAAACCACTGTTGGACATTTCTAGCCATATGATATGTCGCATTGTCTTTCTGGAAGATCCCATCCCAAACTTCATGGGCTACGCGCTGCCGAGTCAAATGTAGGAGGTGTTCATAATAATGTGACTTGACTATGTGTGTATACATGTATTATTCACCCTGCAACAGGCGGCACTCTGAGTTTTTGAAGTAAGTGAAATAGACTGTGCTTTATTTCTACATTTCGGGGAACGTATCCCCGTCCTCAGGATACACATAAGCGCAAGCAAACAAAGTGACATCTTAAATAGACTTGCCCTCCTCACTCCACGCGGTCGCCGCAGCCACCTCCCCCAGGGCTCCGTATCCTCCACCTCCGGGATCCGCCTCTCCCCAACCACCGGAAGTGATATCACAGAGACCCAGCAGAGGTAACCATGGGAACGCTGAAAACAACATAAACAATGCAGTGTTTTACTCAATGTGTGACAGATCAAATGATCTGTACCCAGACAAACATATATCAAATACACAAACCCATTGATGGAATAATAAATAACATGGTTCGTGCTCATAATACAGGAAATATAACCACAAAACACATTGTACCAATACATTAATTACGGGAACGATCCATTTGATAACTTAGGAACCAGTGCCCTCTAGTGACCAAAATTCATAAAACATATAAAAACATCAAAATTTTAAGACACGCAGATCAATCAATCTGCATGAAAGTGAGATTATATAAACCTATATATAGACAAATGTGAAGATTAATCCCACCCTAAAATCTCACACATAAAATGAACATATATAAAAAAGGAGGACTCCCTAGGAACAGCTCGCTCCTATACAGCTGTCTGTAATGTAAAGGATGATCTCACATTTATTTACTCCTACATAACATTATCCTAATATAGGTAAAAAAAATTGGTCATAACTGACCAATCTATCTAATCCAATATCCAGCTCCAGCAATATAATGGGTCAGGCTTCTACATGTAATATTCGGCATCTATTAAACATGTTGCTTCAATAATTGATTTATCTCATACCTACATTAAGGGCAAAAGTCACAATGATGCTACAGAAAGTTTGATAAACCCAAGCTATCATTCAACCCTTTTGGACACAGTGTGTCCAGGCGGTGAATCCACCTTGATTCCAACTGCAATCATTTTTTAGACCTGTTGCCTGCCTGCAATGATAGGGGCACATGATCAACCATTCTATACCTTAACGTGGCCATCCCATGCTTTAAAAAGGCAAAATGCCTGGCCACTGGTTGTTCACTATTCCCTGTTAACAGTGCTGCCCGTATGGCACTTCTATGTTGGGCCATCCGTTCCTTGAACTGACGTTCTGTTTTCCCAACATAGAAGAGACCACACGGGCATGTAAGCACATAGACAACAAACTTGGATGTACATGTTAAAAGCCACCTGATGTTAAACTTTTTTCCGGAAAATGGATGTCTGATCTCTGCACCCTGAATAAGATAATTGCACGTCGTGCAACCCAGGCATCTGAAATTACCATTTTTCCTAGTCAAAAAATGTTGTTGGACGGGATTCTTAAATGCCGTAATATCGGTCTTTACCACCCTATCTCTGATACTCCTGCCTCTGGTGTAGCTAGGCATAATTTTAGTATCCTGCAGAAGTGGTAACTCTGTATCAGTCGATACTAATGGCCACAGTTGTTTTGCTTTCTGATTGGTGAATTTACTCATAGTATTGAATTGGTTAACCCATGGAACTTTTTTGTCCTTAACTGTATTAGGAACCTTTTTCAGTAAATTCTCCCTGTTTGGAGCTAGGGCCTTATCTCTAGCTGACCTCGGTTCTTTCAGAGGTTAACCTCTTACTAAGATTTTTTTTAGCATATCTTCCAACTGCAATGCAGTGTCAATGGGATCGCTGGTAAGTTGTCTCTTTGGAAAATCTGCTGAGTGCCGCTGCCTGGTCAATCTTCAACACATTTTCATCAGGAATACAAAAAATACAAAGTCAGCACTTACCTATATACACAAAAGAATCACCCCAGGTGTGCTGCAGCCGGAGTCCATCTGCGTATCATGAAGTGTCAGAGTATCGCACGGAGCCAGTGGATGTGACGTCAGCCACTCACAGAAGTTACTAGGCAACAGTAAACAATCAGTGAACCATCACCCAAATACAAAGTAATGTCATAGTTGGTACAGCAAGTACAATATGCATGCAAGTAGGAAAAGAGTCCAGAATGCTTCACATCGCAATAGGGTCTTTGCACTATCACATCCTCTTAAACTCTCAGGCACAAAATCAATCATTTTATACCGCAACGCTGAAAGGGACTGTCTATGCTCAACAAAATGTCTCGCCACAGGCTGTCCATTATCCCTACCCTCAAGGGCCTGTCTAATGGAATTTTTCCTACATATAGGTGTTTGCAGGAACATCTAACAACGTATTGACTAGTACAAGTCAACTCATGCCTTATCCTGAATCTCCTCCCCGAGTATGGGTGCACGTATGTGTCCCCTGTTTCAAGGTAACCAACCACAGGTCGTGCAGCCCAGGCACCTGTAGTTGCCTGTTTTTTTCTTTAAAAAGTGAGTTAGCTCTTGGGTCTTGAAACCTGTGATGTCATTATGTACAAGCCAGACACGGAGGTTCTTGCTAGCTAATATATATATATATATATATATATATATACATATATATGTGTACCTAGAAGCATTGAAGAGTTGATGCTATTTGAAGGCAAAGGGTGGTCACTCCAAATATTGATTTGATTTAGATTTCTCTTTTGTTTATTCACTTTGCATTTTGTTAATTGGCAAAAATAAACTATAAACACTTCTATTATTTAGAGCATTCTTACTTTGCAGCTTTTTATCTACACCTGCCTAAAACATTTGCACAGTACTGATATAGATAGATATATATAAAAATTAATCTTCAGTGCTTTTCAATGTGCTGCATGAATGTAGATTGAGAAGCCACGTAGCAGACAGGCAGAGTTTTATAAATAGATTGGGAACTACTGAGACAGAGCATTACAAATACGTAAGCTACATTATAATTGCATTACAATGGAGCGTCACTGGCTCATTTGGAAGCAACAGACGTGTCCTTGCATTACATCTGTGACTATGGGTGCCTTTCTTCTTGATAAGCTGATTGAGGTTTTGTATCCCGGCAGTGAATACTGCTAATGAATATCTCACTATGTCTATGTCCTTTCCTTGTCTCCTAAATGAAGAATAATATATTACTGTAATTGTTTTACTAGACAGATGTATGGTTGGAGATAGGGTGTCTGTTTTTGTTGATCTATTAATACATACAAATACATCCAGAAATAATATTAGGAGCCATCCCTTGAGTCTGTATAATTTTTTATTTTATTTAGATTACACTAGCAAGTACTTCATGGGTTTTCTGCATCGAAGTTTTACAGTTCTTTTGTTTTAGTCAATATTATTTTAAATACAAATCTTTCTGTGTTTTTTTTTTTCGTTGTATAATCTGTACATTTATGCAAAACATGTTTCAATATACTTATGGCGTAAACATGCAGAAATTACATTAATTTTATCATTTTTGTGATAATATTTTTTTCTTACCAGATCTTTTTGCAATAAATCTATTTGTTTCAATTAAAAGTGGTACAAGGTCTTGGAAAATTGCCATCTGTAGTGTTGCTATTGTGCAATACCATGTAGCTTCTACCAGAGGGCAGTATGAGCACATATAATCTTTTATGTACATAGATATTTCCCTCTATAGTTTACTGACTATAACAGTCTGTACAAGTTGTTTCTAGCTGAAATTTCTGCGTGTAATATGCCAATCTAATGACTTATTCCAAAAATCTGGAAACTAAATTAATATGCTGGTCACATGTGCATGGCCCGATAACATCTGATTAACCAACCCTGTCTTTATGACAGTGTAAATGTGGTTAATTGGTTTTCTTATTGAAATCTAAACTGGCTTTGTTACGTGTCAAAGAATCACCAATTACATTAGAATATGTTTATTTACTGTTAAACATTATTTATTAGAAGAAACTGCTTTGTAACTTTCAAGGTTCATTTTCGGCAGTGTATCTTTTTGTATACCCTGCATGTGCAGTCCAGTATAGGCCGACAGAGGAATAATCTATCCTCAAACATTAAGCATGGTCAAAGTGCAATTTTCCTATATTTTAATTCATACTTGCCATCTCTCCCTCATTGTCAGGGAGACTCCCTGAAATTGTAGCAATCTCCCTGAAGAGTCTAGTAATCTCCCTGATTGCACCTTACCCCCATTATGTAGCTGATATATATGTATATATATATATATATATATATATATATATAAAAGCAGAGATATTTACATTCAAATTGGATAATTAGTATAATTTCCTTGCATTGGTTATAAGGCACAATGGGCGACATGTGTTTTCTGAAAAGTATCAGTGTGTTTCCATCAACATGTAGATCTTACTAACTGCTTTGGGGCTAATTTGCATTTGGATGTATATCAGTATTATGACACGTCTCTCAGATGTAGCAGTACACGTCCACTTTACCACCGAGCTCATAGGTGCTGCTTTCACAATCTTCCGGAAAAGTTTTTAAAAAAATAGGCAAACATGTTTTAAATAGTAAATATTAACTCCATACAAAATAGAGCAAACAGTGAGCCTTACACAATGCAGAAACAGGACAAGTTTGCGCCCTCTGCCACCCCGCCCCCATACATAAGACATCATTATGTCACTCGGCCGGCATCAGGAAGTACAGCACAAGGAGGCACAGTGGTTGTATAGACGGCGGGATGCATGCCTGCAGGTTCCAAAGGGCGCTACGGGTAGCTCTGCAGCAGCAATACAGACTGCAGGTTGCCAAGAGGCAGCAACAGTGCTGCCACAAGGGCGACGGCGCCACACACATACCCCTAGCTACGGTCCTGGAGATATATTTAACATAAAAACATCAACCTAAGTGTTACAGTACACCTGATCAGCTTTGTAGAATAGGGCGTTAGTGGCTAAGAAAAAAACCTTCCTTGGGAAAAAAAATCTTTGGATATTAAGGACAATTAACAAATATACAATGTCATTGGCAGTGACCTCTCACTTTAAAAAATTGGGGTCCTACTACACTGTTTTTGGGTACCATCACATATTATGGGGGGTAAGGGCAGGCAGCAGTTGGGACAGTACTGGGGGCAGGTAAGCAGTTGGGGTAGAGGGGATTGAGGGTAAGCAGCCGTTGGGATAGAGCTGGGGGTAAAGGCAGTTAGAATTTGGGGTAGATCTGGGGCTAGAGGGGAGTTAGGGCAGGCGGAGCTGGGGGTTGGGAGGGGTAAGTGCAGGCCAGTAACACCAGGGACAGGGGCCACAAAGCCGGCAAGCGACACCAGGGACGTCCACACAGATGGCTAATAACACCAGGGACAGGAGCCACACATCCGGCCAGCGACACCAGGGACGGGGGACACACACCCCGGCAATAACACCAGGGTCAGGGGCCCTCACCTTTCAGGACGCTCCTCTCCACCAGCACTAGTGTTAGTGGGGCCGGCCCCAGACGGTAGGCCCGGCACGCCCACCAAAGGGGGCGTGCTGTCAATCACCATCGACAGCACGCCCCCTTTGGTGCGAGACCCATAACGACGGCTTGCCCGTCGTTATTTCGGGTCTCACGCATGCGCAAGACGGAGCCGTCTCCGTCGTGCGTATGCGCACTTGGGCAACATCGACCCGCTTGCGAGCGCTCAGCGCTCGTGAGCGGGTCTGAATCAGGCCCAGAGCTTTCTCACAAGGTCTGTCCCTGCATGCAATATTTGATGTATCCTTGCAATGTATTCAAATATTACTTTGCGAACTTGGGTGAATTTATCACATCCCATCCGCCTCTGAGATGCAGATTGTAATAAATATGCCTGCTAGTTTGACCATTTTTATGTGACCACTATTCAGAACTGATCCAAACATTAGGTCATACCTTGTCTGGGAAACTTTAAATTGAACTACTTTATATATTGATAGTATTGTCTACTCTTCCACATGCTATAATTCAGTCAGATGTAGAGATAAGTTCTCCTGGAAAAAACTAGTTTTATTCCAATATAGCTTAAGTGTGAAATATTTTTGTGACTCTGCTCACATTCCCTCATTTTGGTTATTTTTGAATAAAGCTACTCCTACAGCGCCTTGGTTCTTTTTATATAACTGTTAACAACACAATCACAGGAGGAGGTCCTACATAAATCCAGCATACCATACTTGCCAACTTTGGCTGTCTAAGATCCGACAGTTAAAGCTGGACAGAGTGGGATGTGAAGCTGCAATTTGCACCATCACGCCTTCTGCCCCGCCCACTTTATTTGAGAAGTGTCAGTCTATGGGGGGACGGGACGGTGGACACTCTCCTGGGAACTGGGAAACATTTTGTAACATCACATCTATGCCGAAATATCCAACACGGTAGATTGACAGAAGGGACTTACGAGACATTGACTATAAACTATCTATCTGTTTTTTTCCATTGATAGACGTGAAATGTACTTCATGAAGTTGTTGAAATTATTTTTTTCCCTTTCTACCGGAATGTCCTGTAGACTCCCGGGAGAGTAAATGCCCGTCCCATATCCAGCCCAATGAAGTAGCCAAATGGGCATAATGCATCATGACTGCCCAGCCCGAGGGTGGGCAAGAGGCTGTGATTACATGAATGGCGTCTCCAGACCCCCCACAACTGCCCCTGTATCTCACCCTCAGGGATCTCCCGGAGGGCAGCAGGGAAAAATAAGCAAGTATGATTGAAAGTAAAAATGTTTTAAAAAAATTAATGAAGATAAATTGATTCTATGAAAATTTACAAAAAAAAAAATACAATATTTTGATGTAAAACCTAGCACAAAGCTTTATGGCTTGCATATAGTACATATTGGGAGTTATTTTAATACAACTATAGCAAGCAATCAACAATTCACGCAGCTTGGAGAATTAAAAGTAAAGTCTCCTCTGTATGGTTATTGAGTTTGAAGTAGGTGGAAGATCTCTGCTTTGCGCTTCATGCTTCTTTTTCATTTCATACATTTATTTATCGAGAATAAAAAAAGAAAGAATGAAGCAAACCAGGGGCTAAAATACTGCCCTATGCATTGTGAGGTGGTTAATTCAGGAATGATTGTAGGAGAAATTAAATTGTCCCTTTCATCAACACTGCTCAGTGAGTCCGCTCAGCTTTGCATAATCCCTTTATTAATGTGCTTTAGTATGTAACCCATCTGCTTCTTTTAAAATACCTTGATCAAATGTCAGTCGTTACTGCTCCTCATTAGAACCACTTGAATTTCTGCATATTCTACATCTGTCATTGGATTTCTGTGTCACCTATCACTTTAACTTTTTACTATTTAGTACAGCGAGTAAAGAGATAAAAAGAGTGGCACATTGTGCTTGTTGTAATTTAGTAAATGGTCATGATCTGCCAATTCTACATCATTAATTCTGATTGCTTGTCCTGGCAATGTTTATACCTCACCTCTTTGTACACTGCATTTAGAGGAAACAGAGTGGCTAGTGGATTAATATTTGTTCAAATGGAAGCACAAGATTTAAGTGCCTTCACAATGTGTTCTCTTGGCATGATATTTGTTCATCATTACGTATGATGTTATTATCTGGAAAACATTACTTGTGGGGCAGCCATTTTGTTTGCCTATACTACTCAAAAAGGCAGTGGAGAGGAATGTTAAGTATACAGTCCAATTGCCTTTGTAAATCTACGTATCTATATAATAAGTAAGAAAGCGTGTGTGTCTGTTTGTTCTTTATGCACGGCCAGAGTTTTGGACCTAGCCCCACCAAATTTGGCATGGTGTTGTTTGTTTTTGCCTAGGTTTGAACTTCGTCAGAGCCACACACTGTCACACAATCCCTAAAAATGGGGACACTCTTAACTTACAGAGATTCCGAAGCTGGTTCAAGTGGAAATTGGCAGCCTGCCTAAAACCTGTGTGAAAGCTACAGAAGTATCCCTTTAACCTCATGCAAGTTCATATTAAATCCAGAGTTAGTCCTTTTAAAAGTGACTATATATATTAGTCAGCCCTCTGTGTTTGCATGCAAGGACATAACTAGAACTTAGTGGGCCACATAGCAAGATCTTAAAAGGGCCCCCCCAGAGGTAAAAAAAACGCATACATTTGTCCAAACACAGAGCCCATTCAGGTTATGCCACACAGTAGAACCCTTTATACACATTAAGCCATGCAGTATTAGTGTTCCTTATACATTATGCTACATACATTATGCTCCCTACACTACACAGTAATGCCCCTTACACATTATACCACACAGTAATGCCCATTACAGAGTGTACCACATAGTAGTACTGCTCCACATAACATTCCACACAATAGTAGTGCACCTTACACATTATGCCCCCCCCAGCAACTCACCTCCCAGAGTCCCTCCAGCAACCTCTGGCGCCTCCCCCTGTGTGCCATCAGCAGCCAGCAGATGTGGATTTGGTGTCCGGCCGCCAGCTAAATACAGCTGGCGCACTGGACAGACAGTGCCAGAGCAACATGAATCTGGTGCCGGTCGCAAGCAAATCGGAGCTCACGGACCGGCAGCCAATCAGAAGCCGCCACTGCTGATTGGTTGCCGGCCCACGAGCTCTGATTGCCTTGTTGGTGTTTGGCGATAGAATACCATAGATGTGCAGTGTGAGGTCTCATACATAAAAGATCATTACAAGGAGTTAACTTACAATCAGACAGGATGAGTCTTGAAAGATAAAACTTCTTTATATTGTACTGGGTAGCAGAATCAATATAAAGATGACAAACATCAGCTTTCAGTAACAGCTTCTTAAACACAACATGTCTGTAACATGAGCTCCATGGCTCATCTTCATTTCTCCTTCAGTCTCTTCTCTAGAACACACATGGAAAAAAAGTACAAGCAAGTACTGGAAAATACAGCAGACAAACAATACACATGTATATGAATATGTCACCATCTGCTGTCCCTCCAAGGTAAGTGCATGCATATGAATAAACCCACAGTCTGTTGTACATATTTCTCAACAGATTAGGTTTCTTCAATTAAACCCATATTTGATGTAAGTCTCCAATGTCTCTCTCCGACAAGAGGCTTAGTCAGGATATCAGCTGTCCTATCTTCTGTTGGACAATAGTTCTGCTCTATAACACCTTGTTCTTGTAGATCCCTTATTTGGCACATCCACTAAACGATCTACTCCCTGTATAATCTCTAAACGATTTTCCCTTGATTTTTTCCCTTGAAATTGTATCTTTCAGTCTGAACGATTTGCAAACGATTTGCAGGCTATCTTTAATAGATCAAGTGAAATTGACCTGCATGTTCAGTCGACTGACGAGACGATCAAACGACCAGCGGGAGCGCGCATCGTTGATCGTTAATGACCAAACACTGCACGATTTATAAACTATTTTTAAACAATTCAACGATAACAACGTCATTATCGTTCAATCACCTGCTAAAATCGTGTAGTGGATGCCCCCATTACAAAATTATGCTTGACATCTAGATGCTTGGTCCTTGGACTCACTCTTTGCGTTTGTGCTAACGCAAGGCATCATTGATTATCTTCATATATTTTGGATAGGTTCTTCTTGATGCATACCTAGGTCTGATAGTAGTTGGATTAACCATATCACTTCTTGACTGACGTGAGCTACCGCAATATATATATAGAGCCTCCAGCTGATTAATCCTCCGATTGAGAATAAATATCCACTTGTGGATTTTCTATCATTTGTGTCTTCAGACCAGTCCAACATATCCTGTTAACTTGTGACTTGTGCTTGCTGAGAGTTTAAGCTTCTTGTTAATCGTTCCCTTTAAGTAACGAATTACCCTTTTGACTGCGTTCCAGTCCATCTTTGTTGGTTTGGAAACTTTTCTGCTCAAGATCCCAACTACTGTATATATATCTGGTCTGGTGACCGTTGCAATGTATAGCAATTTACCTATAGCTTTTCTGTATACAGTAGATGATTATCTTGTAACAGTTTACTTTGATCATTTGATTCCTTTACACAACTTGTCTCCATAGGAGTGCTTGCTATCTTTGCTTCTTGCATACCTAATTCCTCAATTGAATGGTTTCCTGAATCTTGTATTTCTAACTTAATGTGAATGTTCCATCATCTTCTCTTGAGATTTGCATTCCCAAGTAATGCGTTATGTGACCTAGGTCTTTTGTTTCCAACTGACTGTTTAGTTCTTGTAGTTCAATTTCATCCCCTTCTTGTTTGAAACAAATTAGCAAATCGTCCACATAAATTAATACATATTAATACATCTTCTATTAACTTTGTATAATGACAGGGGTCTGCTTTACTTCTGACGAACCCCTTCTCCGTCAATACTTCGTTTATCTTTGTATTTCATGCTCTTGCTGCTTCCTTTAGAACGTATATACTCTTGTTAAGCTTACATACATGATCTGGTTCTTGAGAATTCACAAAACCTGGTGGTGGTTCCATGTATATGTCTTCTCTTAGTTCACCATGTAGGAAAACCTTCTTCACAACAAAATGTTTCACATGCATACCTTTGTGCTTCACAACTGGAGCAAACGTTTCATCATAATCTTCTCCAAATGTCTGTGAATATCCTTTAGTAACCAGTCTTGCCTTGTATCTTTCCACTTTTCCTTCAGTAACATACTGGACCTTAAAAGTCCGCTTACATCCCTTTTTATCTACTGGTAGTTTGGTCAATGTCCATGTCTGGTTGTCTTTCATTGATTCCATTTCTTCTTTTGCGGCTCCTAGCCATTTTTGGTGAAAATAACTAGTCCCAGCAAATTTGGGGTACATGAAAATGGGGTGCAAGCATGGTTAAAAAAATTGCAAGAATGAGGTTTTAAATAACGTGAAAAACGCACCTGCAATAAAAAGAAAACCTCCCCCATACTTGCAGACACCCCAAAAGTCTCTTTCGCTAGTTTTTAAGTTTGGACCCCAACTTTGTACTTTTTCGCCCCCTTTTTCAAAGTAAATTTTTGGGGTGTTCTTTTAAATTTTTTAGGATTTTTGTTGACGCAGTCTATCTTTGGGGACCTGTTCTAAGGGTGCAGGGTGATTTCCTCACCTTTGCACCCCAAAACCGCAATTCTGCACGTTTTTTTCGACAGCTATTCATAGACAAAACTTTTTTGCCGGGTACATTACATTGCGTTTTCGCACCAGCTGAATACGGGGATAAGTTTCCGCTGGTGAAATGGCGTCACCGGCAAAACTTTTTTGCAGAAAACGTCTTTTTGCCGCTAATTGAATACGGCCCATAGTGGGTACACATTTGCCGATGTGGACGATATGTCGGCCCGATCCTCCGGATTGTGCAACATATCGTCTTGTGTACCCACTGTTCCCCTTTTCCCAAATCTGAATCAGGCCCTGAGTGTTTTTCTTTCAGCTCGATCAAACAGAGAAGACGTTTTCTCAGCATTCTTATGTGTTACTGCTCTCTCAGTAATTTCAGGCCACCTTCACCTCTGCTGCCTTGTTTGTCCTGTTGCAATGATTTCTATAAACCTTCTACTTAAACCTCAGCAATTTTATAATCCGCAAATGAACATGTGGCATAATCTGTGAATCTGAAGTAGTAAATCAGTGGTTTGGTTTGTTCTTTTTATTATTTGTATTATTATTATTAGCAGTTATACACATTTGAACCTACTGTACATACCTACATATTATGCAGCGCTTTTCAGAGAATATGTAATAATTCATGTCAGTGGTGCCTACAATATATATTTCCTAACAAACTGACACAGACAAATTAATAATTGAGTCAAAAGACAAATTAATTGGGATGCAGTCATTAGGTCAACAATAACAAAGTCGACTTTCACAATGTCGACGAGCTACATGTCAACATTCTTTGATCACAATGTTGGCATGTGAAATGCCGACGTTGTTAGAATGTCAACATTAGGGTTAGGCTGCGGGACAGGAGGATTAGAATTAGGCACTAGTGAGAGGGTTAGAGTTGGGCTACGGGGGGAGGTTAGGGTTAGGCAATAGAGGTAGGAATAGAGTTTAGGGAACAATCCAGTGTACACACCGGAAGTCTACTTCAAAGAGTGACCCTGCCATTATGATCATTTCAACATTCTCTTGTCGGCAATATGAACGTCGCTATACAGTATACCACAGCCAAATTAACCTAGCAGTATGTATTTAGAGTGTGGGAGGAAGTCTATGTATACACTTAGGCCCGTATTCAGGTAGAGCCGAGCCGTGATAATTTAACGCAGCCCGGACTTAACGGCGACTTCGCCTGTTGGCGTTAAAGTATCGCCCGTGTATCCCCATATTCAATTTCAAAGTATGCGAAAACGGGACCCGGCGATACTTAGATTGGCGGAAAAAAAACGGGAATTTTTGGGAAATAATTTTAGGATCCCCCTAAAGATGTCCAGACCTCGGGGATCACTATGGGTAACCCCGTTTTTGCCTGCAGAAGAAAGTCGGGGTTTTTAAATAGCCGCGGCAGGTGTTTTTTTCCCGACTTTGAAGAAGTGATGCAAAAGAGCAGTTAGGTTTTTTTTTCAGTTTTTTAAGTGGTCCCATCAAATTTGGGGTACATGAAAATGGGTACTAGCATATTTTTAAATCTCTAAAGTCATTTTTTATATATTCAGCAAAAATGCACTTGCCGGTGGCTATTACAAATCCCGACTTTCTTTAGGAGATAAAAATGGGGGTACCCATAGTGATCCCCTATGTCTAAACATCTTTAGGGGGTTTCCTGGATTTTTACCCTAAAATTCCCGTTGTGTTTATACCTGTAATACGGGGGGACCCAACCGACCGGGGTGTAATGCCACAGCCTGGAGACCCAATCACCGGGGCTCCAGGTCCAAAGTATTAGCACCCCAAGTCGGTCAGCGCAAGCCGGTGATCTCGGGGGAATCGGGGACCTCTCAAAGAAGGGTCCCCCCCCTCCCGACCACCACAGGCTTACGCTGAAGCCCGGAGCTCTTCCCCATACCCCTGGAGCGGTGGGTATGGGAGTAATGGGGGGGCAAATAATGTAAGACTATTGTACTTTACAGTGGAATTACAAGTGCCAGCATGCCTGCCATTTTGCACTTGTGGAACTACAAGTGCCAGCAGACAAGTGCCAGACAGACACCCCCCTTCTTTGGGGGGTCCCCGACTCCCCCGAGATCACCGGCTTGCACTGACCGACTTGGGGTGCTAATGCTTTGGACCTGGAGCCCCGGTGATTGGGTCTCCGGGCTGTAGCATTACACCCCGGTCGGTTGGGTCTGGTGCTGGTCTTAAATATAGGGGGTATCCCATGTCTTTTTTGCCCCCTATATTTAAAACCAGCACTAGTCCCTTCAGCCTGGTGTTGGTTTCTAAAATACAGTGGAACCCCCTACACATTTTGTTCCCTGTATTTTTAGAAACCACCACTGGCTGCCAAGCCTGGGGCTGGTTTGGCTTTTGGAGGGGGGCCCTATGTCATTTTTTTTTTTTAAACTTTTATCCCGTTTTTTTACAGGTAGAAACATAATGGGAAGTTTCGGGAAATATTCCAGGGGACACCCTAAAGATGTTTTAGACATAGGGGATCACTATGGGTACCCCCATTATTATCTCTTGAAGGAAGTCAGGGTTTGTAATAGCCGTGGCAGGTGCATAAATGCGGCTTGGAAGAAAGTGCTGCAAAAGAGCATTTAGAAGATTTTTTGGGGAAAAATAACTATGCCCATCAGGTTTGGGGTACTTGAAAATGGGGTCAGCAAATTTTAAAGTTGCTAAAGTGAGTTAAAAAAACATGAAAAACCCACCTGCCGCAAGCAGCTGCAATGAAAAAAAACACTTGGGGCATACTTGGGGACCCCACCAGAGTAAAGTTCGCTAGTTTTTAACTTGGTCACCCAATTTTTTTTTTCACCCCCAAAATTAGTGATTTTTTGGGGTGTCCAAAAGTGTTTTTTAAAAATTTTTTTACACAGTTTACCTTTGGGCGACTAACTGAAGGCTGCACGGGGGGTCCCGCAATGTTGAACCCCAAAACCCCAATTCTGCACTTTTTAACGCCTGCTATTCATAGGCGATACTTTTTACGCCTATTACATTGCGTTAACTTTCCGCCTAGGCGGAAAGTCTTTCTAATTGAATACGGGGTAAAATGAAAACAGGCGAAAATGACGTCATCGGCGGTCAATTACCGCATTACGCACTTAACCCCTCAAATTGAATACGACCCTTAGTGCCTTGTTGGAACTGAACCATGTACTCTGACACCACAGCTGTGAATTTGTATGCAACGCCTGTTGAAAAATACGCAACTGTCGCAGCCACATGGATTTGTATTGGCATGCCCACCGGCGGTTTTGCAATTCCAAGCGACTGCTTACAAAGACACAGCATTGGTTACAGATCAGTCGATAATCAGCCTTCTAACTAACCCTATTGTTGCGCGAACTGAGCCGCCCAAGCCATTTTTACAGAGTAAGGGATTGCTGCCCCAGGCTTAGACATTTCCCGAAACTGGTCACCATATGCTTGCGCTTGAGTCGACAGTCACCCATTGGCGCCCACAATTAGTCCCTGCCGATGGTGCTGTGTCATGCTGAAGGAGCCGATTCCCGTCTGAGTGAATGCAGGAAATGAACGGGTGCAAATTATTGTTATTATTATTATCCTTTATTTATATGCGCTATAAGTGTTCTGCAGTGCCTTACAAAGTACATAAATAATTTGACAAGTGACTTACAGTACAATATAGGACAAGGACATGGATAATATACATTGCTACATTAGTGACCATAACACCTAGATATGCAACAGAGCGTAAGCAACCAGTGTTAGGTGCCCTGGTGATGGTAAGAAGTAGATGAAAGTAACGTAAGGAGAAGCACAAGAGGGTAGAGGGCCTGCTCGTAAGAACTTACATTCTAAAGGGGAGGGGCAGACAAACAGGTGTGACACAGATGGGGTAAACAGGGAGGAAGGAGCATGTTGCAGCAAGTTAGGATGGGAGCTGGAAAGCTTTGATGAAGTAGTGGGTCTTGAGAGCCCGTTTGAAGGATTGTAAAGAGGTGGAGAGCCTGATAGGGAGACTGAGAGAGTTCCAAAGGTCGGGAGCAGCACGGGCAAAATCTTGGAGGCGGGAGTGGGAGGAAGTAATCAGTTGGCATGAGAGGCGGCGTGCATTAATTGAGCGATGGGGGCGGACAGAAGAGTTGAGGGAGATGAGGTCAGAGATGTAAATGGGAGAGGAATGGGTGAGGGCTTTGTAAGCGAGCGTGAGAACCTTGAATTGTGTTCTAAAAAGGAAGGGGAGCCAGTGGAGGGCTTGTAGGAGAGGGGAGACAGATGCAGAGTGTTTGGAGAGGAAGATGAGTCGAGCAGCAGCATTGAGGACAGACTGGAGAGGAGAGAGATGGGAGTTGGGGAGGCCAGATAGGAGAAGGTTACAGTAGTCCAATCTGGATATGACCAGTGGGTGTATGAGGGTTTTGGTGGCATCCTGGCTGAGAAAGGGTCTAATCTTGGAAATATTTTTGAGATGTAAATGACAGGACTGTAAGAGGCTCTGGATATGTGGTTTGTAGGAGAGGGAGGAGTCCAGGATAACTCCAAGACAGCGCACTTTGGGGCTAGAAGAGATAGTTGTGCCATTAATTGTTAAAGAAATAGTGGGAAGTGAGGTTATGTTGGAGGGTGGGAAAATGATCAGCTCAGTCTTAGACATATTAAGTTTAAGAAATCGCTGGGACATCCAGGAAGCAATAGCAGAGAGACGGTTGGAGATACGAGTGAGGAGAGAGGGGGAGAGATTAGGGGAGGAAAGGTAGATCTGAGTATCATCAGCATAGAGGAGGTCAAAAGCAAATGACCTGAAAGGATGGTTATGTTTATGTAGCGCATGCTTTCCGACATTTCTGGCACTTTCTGGCAGCCAGGTCAACTAAGCAGGGCATAGGGGGGGCGGCCAGGGATTTTACCTGGCCATAGGGGCAGAGCGGGGGGCGTGGCCATGTGATCATGTAATTTTGGCCCCGCTACACAATGTCGAGATTACAGGCATTGTGAAGCAGGGGGTGGGGTCATGATGACGCGATTCAGTGCGAATCGTGTAATGCCCTACCCCCCGCTGCTGGGAATTGCTTGGCGGGTAGTCTGGGCGGTCAGGAGAGTAGGCAAGTATGATGTAGCGTCCACTGGTCTGTGATATCTGCAGATATATCAGGCTTCCTATTGCATGTATTGTCCCCCTGTGCGTTCGTAGGCGTCCCCTGTACAGTGGCGAGGAAGGGGGGACCTGAGGGCGGGGAGTATGTGCAGTCAGGGAGGGGAGGCAGTGTGTGTAATCATTTTTATAGTTAACACTCACCAGCTTTGTGGAGCTTCATGGAACTGCAGGGAGATGAGAGATGATGCAGCAGCAGCTCAGCCTCGCTTTTGTATAGTCAGACACTGCTTGCAGAGCTGGGGGTGGGGCCACACCATGTGCAGTAAGGTGCACAGAAAGAGAGCTAACAGAGCCATGCCTCTGAGTATGAGGGCGTGCCTTGAGCACCAATGGACACCTTGGATGTGTCATGTGACCAGGAAGTGCACTGCCGTGTTTAGAGATTGGAGCTCAGTCAGCAGCAGCAAGAGAAGACAGTGATGCAGGTAGGAGAATCAATGGACACTAAAGCTTAGTGTAGTGATGGAGAGTTAAAGTAAGTAGGGGATGAGACAGGCTCCCAGCACTCAGACTCATCTCCATGTGTGCCTCCTCATCCATTGACCTCACTACACGTCACTGCCAGGAGGTAGTCTCCACCTATAAGTGCCGGCTGCAGATGGCGGGTCTATGTGATCTGCAGAGGCAGGGCGTTTCCTGCAGTTCCCAAAGCCTCGCCCATAGCAGCCATCACCTCAGGAGACTTACTCCTGGATGCACACTCCATCCACCTTAACATTCCCTTCTCCCTGCCATCCTGTGGGTGCAGCAGCTGCTGAGCCACTGTATATCACCCCCCCCTTCCTGTACAGAGTGCTGCGCTGCATATACTGTTTTTATTTTTGCATTTTCAAAGAGGTGCTGTGACCACGCCTCCAGGATTGGCCATGCCCTCTGTCAGTACCTAGCCCATGGGCACTTTCTATGGCGCTGGGGGACACAACTGTCCAGTGGGACTGAAACACAATAGTATCACCACCACTACCCTGTATTTCATTTCCGATATTTGTTCAACGTGTTGACATTCAACACTCACAATGTCAACACTGACAGACCGAAAAAGGTTAGGCTGCAGTTAGGGTTAGTTAATATTGTTGACATGCCGACTATCGACGTTCACAATGTCAACATTATATTAGTGCCGACATTGTGAATGTTGACATTCTGAAGGTCGACTCTTTATACCACACCCTTCATTTCCTACTCTCCCTCTAACATGTCATTAATTTTAGTTTATTCGCTACCTTCTCTATCCCTGGATATTAATTCCCCCTCACAGCCACACTACTGAGGTTTATTTACTTCTATTGCAAGTATTTTTCATTATATAACACTATCAATTATTTCTTGTGATCCAGAATTAGCTATCTTCTGTATATATAGTGCTTACTGAAAATCATCATACCCTGTCAAAATCCTTACCTTTTGTCACATAAGAAAATAAATTAAATCAAACTTTTTCCAGCTTTATTTACATATTTCGCCCCTAAGCATTAAGTGAATAAAAAAAGGCCCCTCCTCCCTGCATACTGTGTGGAATATGTGTGACAACCGACACTCTGACTGAGCATGTGCAATTTGAGGACTCCAGACTGTGGGCCTGATTCAGCAAGGATCGCAACTGCGATTACGCAATCAGACGGCCGATTGTTGTGTACAGTACATGCGTATGCATCACATTGCGCGTGCTCGAACCAGCCACTGTGATCGGGATTGCAATCGCAGTGACTACGCAGACCCATCGCAGAGTGATTGACAGGATGTACCATCTGTAGGTGGTGATGGGGGGGGTTCGGCGAAACGCAGATGTGCCAGTGCATTTGAACGCTGTTGCAGGGGTGTACGTAAATTATCCACTGCGATGCCGTACGCAGCCTGAGCTCTCACTGCGTACCGGAAGGTTAGTAAGATGTGACCTTGTGCAAGTATGCGTGAGGCTGCGATGGTACACTTTGTTACCGATGGTTTCGCAGTCTTGCTAAATATTACTTATGCGTGTAAGATAAGGTGGGTGTCCTTATGTAGTGCTGCGACGGCATAGGGAACGCAATGGATTAGCATATCTTCGCAGTGAGACTGTGTGCGTAATCGCTATTGCATTCGCAGTTGCGATCCTTGCTGATTCAGGCCCTTTGTTTAGAGCCTCAGCGTCACTGATCTGAAGGTTGATTCACGATTACTGTCCCCTGCTAACACCCAGCTGCCCGTCACCTGGGCACACCCCACCCCCCTCCCGGCACCATGTTTACATAGGTCGCGTATATTCTTACGACCTTGCCTAGCTTTTTTTTTTTTTGGCGTTTATTGAAAGAATGAGTGATGGCATTACAAACAAGGGTCACATATGAGTTACCAGGTAAGAGTGACAATAAAATAAACTGAAGATATTACAGGAATTAAAAGCATAACAAGGCATAGTCTCTGTGATAAAATATATAGTAAATACTGCAGAGTATCAAACAGTACAATGATCCATAGAGTAGGAGCGTGTCTGCCTGCTCTCCTGCTGGCTATCCAGCTTAATACTCACTAGCGCTGTGGGTGAAGGTCTGCCTTCATCCTTGAGACCGGCATCAGGACTTTCCTGCTTTCAGCGGCGCTACGGGCTGACGGTGGCCTTCCTGGGCTTACTCTTGGGCGGCTGCGGTCTCCGGTGTTCTGGCCTGGCGGTGGCTGGCAGCTGTGTTCTCTGGCATGCGGGTGTCACAACCAGGGTTTCTCGGCATGCCGGCCGGCAGGTAATACCTGTGGGGACGCTATGGCGAGGGGCGTCTGGCGGTGGCACTGGTGTCTGGCGGGGTGCATTGGCTGCGCGTAGTCCTGTGCGGGCATACTGTCACTCTGGTCTGGTTATGCCTGGTGGTGCTTCCGTTCCGCTCTGGCATGGGCGCCGCCATCTTGCCTCCGGTCATGTGACCTAGTCGCCCTATCCTGGTGTGTCACATGCTCTCTCTGGCCTGTCACAGTGCAGCACTGGGTATTTAAGGGAGTGCAGAGCTTCATTTCATCGCCAGTGCAACATGTTTCTCAGCGAGAGCTGAGAGAGAGTTCCTGTGCTCATTCACCTGTCTGTTTGGATCATTACCTAGCTTGCTTCACCCTGCCTGTTCCAGCCCCACTGGATTGTCTTGCCTCCTCCATTGCCTCTCCCTTGCCTGAGTACCTGTGTCAGCTGTTACCCTGCACCTTGCCTCCACTTGCATTTCCTCTGGACATTATGTCTTCAGCCTGCAATTCATTTCAGCCTCACAAAACCTGGAATACTGGATTGCCTTCTGTTATCACTGCCTGGACTTTATCCCATTACTTCACTACAGTTCCCCAAGTGCAATTTAGTGCTATACCTAGACTTTTTGTCTTGCCACATTCATGTATGTTAAGCCACTGCTTAAAAACTCCACGTTTATTTTTAAATCTGCTTCAGTGTCTTCTCCTATTACCACCCCGGGCCCACAACAAACCAGAACCTTACAGCGGGTCCTCATAGAAAATAAAGTCTTTCTTCCCTGCTGTGGTGAACTGACTGCCGGACTGTGCTTCACTGGTGGTTCCTGGTTCCTGGCCCCCTACACTGACAGTGGCCATCTTGGATCCAGCTCTGCTTATTTAGAATCTATTTGCTGGAGGGTAAGAGGCTGTCTAGCTCATGTGGTGTGTATATTTGCCACTTACCTCACTCCTCTGCTGCTTGGTCTCCCTTGAGATGTGTTTATTATACTTGAGTACAAGCTTGCTGTATCCTGTCGCTACTCCCTTGTGACAACTGTCTGGGACTTGTAGTTCTATCCAGATTCTTCCTCTGTGGTTCTGTTTCTTAACCTGCTTCTCCTGACCTGTTGCTGCATTGCAATTTAATAAATTTTACCTCCTGGACTTTCTCCCTGCACTAATATCATACTGCCAAGCATTCTACAGTGACCCGTTGCATCGTGGGGAAGTCAGGTCATGCCTCGGGGGCTGCTTCTAATTGGAGCTCTTCGCACGTGATTCTACTTCCTCCCCTCCAGTAGACCCCCCTCCTCTTATTCCACCACCTCCTCCCCCTGCTACATTGTCTGATTCTGCTACTGACCCTCAGCTCTCTATTACACACATCCTACAAGCTATTACAGAGTCCAAAAATAAGGGTTACTGACACGATAGGCAAAGTGCCGATTGATATTTCCTTACTTCGTCATGATCTCCAGAAGATATGGGAGCGAGTGGGAGAAGCTGAGCATCTTAATTCTGCTGTGGAACATCTTACAGCAACTCTGTCTGGGCAAATCATGACCCTCTCTGCTGAAGTGGCTGCTTGCCACTCAAAACTTTCTTACCTGGATGGCCGCCTTTGGAGAAATAACTTACGCTTTGTGGGTATCCAGGAGCAAGCTGAGGGATCTGCCCCTGAGGGGTTCCTTGAAGAATGGTTAGTAAAGCTCTTTGGCAGGGATGCCTTCTCACTGCAATTCTCTGTGGAACAGGCCCATCGTATGCCTGCGAGGCTTCCGCTTCCTGGGGCCCCACCAAGAACATTTATTGCTCGAATGCTTCACTACAAGGACCATGTCGATGTCTTACGTTTGATCTGAATTCATGGTCCTCAAGATTGATAATCACTCAGTTTCAGTCTACCTTGATTTCACCATGGAGGTGCAAAAGAGTTGTTCCCAAATTTTGCTGGTTAAAAGCAAGCTTCAGGATCAACAACTGCAGTACTCCATGATTTTCCCTTCACATCTTCGTGTGGTGGCTGACTGTGTCACTCATTTCTTTAATACTCCTGCGGAAGCTGAGGCTTGGCTAGCTGGACATCTGCGGCCTCCACATTTGATTTTTCCTGAGTCCGGGTCTAGGGGTTCCATGAGTCCCTTGTTGTTTTCCCCTGTTCCAGGTGCTCTCCTCATTTTGTTACACAATTACTCATATTTTACCCTATATTGTGGATCATTTATTGTGTTTTCGTGGTTTTCTCTTTTATCCTCTGATTGGATGGTGTGGTTGGAGAGAGAAATGGGCTACTGTTTATTGTGATGGGGGCAAACGCTCTGATATGAAAAAGTTTGGAGGGCCCTGCTAGTAATAGCCTTGTTTACTCAATCTTGTTGTATTAAGTTGATATGTGTTTAAATTTTACTTATGTAATTAGTATTGATTAGGGATTTTTCTTTCTTTGCTATTTTTCAGGATTAGGTATACTGTACCTTAAATTTGGTAGGATATGCAGGGTAGGTTGTGGGTGTGGGTTAGTTTGAATTTTTCTTATGTTGTTTTTATTTAATTCCATTTTATATGTGTTGCTGCACTTTTTTCTTGTGCATGGAGGTATCCTTATTTTATTTCTGTTTCTTTTCTCTCTACCCTATTTTGTCCATCTGTGACTTATTATAGCATTGGGAGATATTTCTGGGGGCCTCTGTTTGCTCACCTGGAATGTTCATGGCCTTGGCGATAAGGTCAAAAGAACCTTAGTTTTGTCTCAGGTCAAGAAACTGAATATGGATATTGTTTGTCTCCAGGAGATTCACCGCTTTGGTAGCCGTTGAAAGGCTCTGAAAAAGTCTTGGGTGGAATGAATGTACCATTCTACTTTCTCTCATAATTTTAGAGGCATCTCTATCTTTGTTCACAAGCCCCTTCACTTTAGTCTTGAGGCAGTTCAAATTGATCCAATAGGTAGACATGTTTTCCTTAGAGCATTTATTAATTCCCTGTTTGTACATATTCTTGCAGTCTATGTACCTCCACCATATGCTAATAGTCTTAAGTAAGGCTGCTGCCTTTATTGCACTTTCTCCCTCTACCCCTGGGAATGGGTATGAAGTACCAGCGGCTAAATTCAGCCGCTGGTTCTTCTCCCGATGTCGGCAGCCCGAAGGGAGAAGATCCCAACAGGGCAGACGAGTACCCTATCCCTAACCCTCTCCTACCCCCAAACCCTAACCCTCCCTTAGTGGTGCCTAACCTCCCCCCCCCGGGGGTGCCTAACTCTAACCCCCCCTTACCGCACCCCAAACCTAACCCTCCCAGGCAGGTGCCTATCCCTAACCTCCCCCTGGGGGTGCCTAACCATAACCCTCCCCCCAAGGGGTGCCTAACGCTAACCTCCCCCAAAACCTAACCCCGCTATGCTCCCTAACATAACCCTCGCTCCCGCGGATAACGCTAAGGGCGCTCCGGATTTACCTCATTCGGTCTGGCGTCCTTCGGTGTTACGGCTCGGGATTAAGATAGGCGTCGGTTTTTCGATGCCTATCTTTAGTCCCTTGCCGGGATTTGGGTTGTCGGTACCCCTGTTATTTGTTTAGACAATTTTATTAATGTAATGGATTCATCACTAGACCGTTGGAGAGAGAAATTTTTTCTGTACCCCCTCCTCATCTCCTTTTTTCTAAATTGATTGCCGAAATGGGCTGGTTGGATGCTTGGTGTGTTGTTATACTTCTGCTTCTACCTTTTCCTGTCAGTCTTCCACTTATCGCTCTTTTTCATGTATTGATATTTTTGTTTCAGTTATTTTGGTTCCCAGAGTTTCTGCAGTTAAATATTTGTCTAGGGGTGTCTCTGACACTCTCTGTTGTGCATTACTATTGGTTCCTTCCTTTCAGAGGGTGCCGTTGGAAGCTTAACCCATTCTGGTTAGATCTTATGGATGCTGGCTTTGAGGTTCCTATTTGGCAAATAACGCCTCGAACTGATGGTTGTTTCCTTTGGGATTCCTTTAAGGTGTTTCTTAGGGGCACCTTTATTAAACACATGGCAAATATTAAATTGCACCATAGGAAACAGGAAACTGCTTTGGAAAGTGCTTATAGGGAGGCTGAGGCTCAATACCTCTTGTCTAAAGAGATCTCAGGTTGGGAGGTTATGCTTTGTGCCCAGTGGGAGTGGTCAGATCACCTGTTTGATAAATCTAAGCATAAACTGTTATTTTCTTATCCTTTGCAATATTCACAAGCTGATATTGGGGGAAGTTATTTAGATGCTCCTTTTACAGAGGAGGAATTGGAGGCTGCTATATTCTCCTTTGTACACTGTAAAGCTCCTGGATTGATAGTGTACCAGAAATGTAAAATTTTTTTTTATCCCATATCACCTGGAGACTTTTGACGCTCTCCTGACTGTTGGTTGTCTGCCATCATCCATGTCTCAGGCCTTGGTTGTAGTGCTCCCAAAACCTGGGAAGTATCCCCTTTATCCAGCTTCTTATAGACCTATTTCCCTGCTTACCACAGACATTAAAATATTGGCTAAGATTTCAGCTATTTGCCTTAATTCTGTTGTTATAATTATGTTAATTTTCATACTTTTATTATACATTCTGATCAAACCAGTGTCATGCCAGGTAAGTCCACTACGCATAATCTTAGACGTCTTTCCTATCATATGCAGATGTCCCAAAGGGATGCACCTGATGCTGTGGTGGTTTCCTTAGATGCAGCCAAGGTCTTCGGGAAATATTTACTAACGTGTGAGTTTTTAGAAGTGGAGATGTTGCCCATAGCAACCAATCAGATTCTAGCTATTATCTTTTGTGCTAGATAAATGTAAAGTAGAATGCTATGGGCAACATCTCCACTTCTAAAAAACCACACTTTAGTAAATATACCCCTTTGACTCTGTGGTATGGGAGTATTTATGGGAAGTCCTGGCTAGGTTTGGTTTTGGTCCCCGTTTCTTTAACTTTTTCGCCTTTTGTACTCTTTTCCTGGAGCCAGGGTGTCAGTAAATGGTTATATTTCCTTTAAGCTTGGACGAGCCACACACCAGAGGTGTCCTTTACCCCCTGCATTGTTTGCATTGGCTATTGAGCCCTTGGCGTGTCTCATTCGTTCAGATTCCACTATTCAGGGTCTGTGGGCAGGGATAAAATTGCTCTCTCTGCGGATGATGTGTTGTTATTTTTAGCTGACGATGGCCCATCTTTAGAGTGTTTGATGAAAGTTATTAAGGATTTTGGACACTTTTCAAGGTTAATGATTAACTGGTCCAAGTCTAATATTGTTCCTCTGAATTGTTCCCTACCTACATCCACCTGCTCTCTCTTGCCCTCTACAATGGACTCTCTCCTTTCGGTATCTAGGTGTCTCCATTTCGATTAATCCTGCTGATTTTGTAGAACTTAATGTGCTGCCCATTACATCTGTTTTTAAACAAAAGATCAATGTGTGGAGGAAACTTCCACTTACGGTAATGGGTTGCATTAATTTGTTTAAAATGTCTATTCAGCCTAAATACCTTTATGTCCTACAGCATTCCCCTTTATTTATTATCAACATTTTTTCCCCCATATTGACTCTATTCTATCTTCCTTTTGTCTGGGGGGATAAGAGTCGTCGGATTGCTCTCCGTAACTTATGTAGATCTAAATCTGCAGGTGGTCTGGCTCTTTCTAATTTAAGACTTTATTATACGGCATCACAACTGTCAAATCTCATGGCTTGATTGAAGGCTGGCAATGACGCCATTTTTCTTGGTGAGCAGAAGTCGTCCCCTTTAACTACTTTATGTGAAAACGCCAGGCAGACCTTCCCCTTCGACAGGCTCGATTGGTCTGGCATTTTGCTCAGGGACTATTTGGGGATGTCCTGCTGAGGTTTAATGGTGGTCTCTTTGAACGTGGGAGATGAGATAACCATTGTTGCAGGATACATTTATGGGCCACATCGGAAATGAGGGTTAAGAGTTTCCGATTACCATGGGTCATCCAAATTTCAGAGCTAAGAACACCCAGCACTGCCCACTCCGGAGTTAGTGGGAGGAAGTTATCAAATATGACATAGCATATTGCTTAACCTGGGCCCATAAACTCTTGATCAAATGGCAATCCCAAAAACAGTGGAACAACGTGGTAGGGGAGATTGCACATTTAAGATTTTTTGGTGAATCAGTAAGCCCGATCACACAGGCTCTGAATGGGGACAGATAGCTCCTGTAGAATATTTTGTATAGCATTTCTCTATAATTCGTCCCTGGAAAAGTGCATAGCAAGTAGGAGAGGGTGAAGAAAATCTTGGATATCTGGAGATGTGGAAACTGCTCCTGCCATGCCATGATACCTATCCGATAGAATGCATATGAGAGAATAATAAAAGGAGATAGCTTCGGAGAGCTGATGCTTGAATAGAAATGCGTTATCTAGTGCGTTAGCCCAATCAGAAGGGGAACGGTTAAGGGAAAACTGTGTGGACATAATGCTGGACCTACAGTCTTAATAACCTCAATTACATTTATTGACACTCGTTTCCAGTCAATTTTGACCACTTCACAGCTCACAATATTGATTTTTTTTCATCTAGTTATAGGGCCAAAAGGTTGCATCCAGCTTGCTGGCTCAAAACTGATTAATATAATTATTAATAGAGTTGAGGACTGTGCAAAGTTGATAGTTGGGATACCCTTGAGGATTGAAGAATTGATAGTTCATAGTTGGTGCAGCGCCTGGCTGTAAAATTTGATAATTAATTAAAAAACAATTCATTGGTGCAGCCCTGGGCTGAATAATTAATAATAATTAAAAAGTAAAAAACAATTCATTGGGTGCAGCCCCTGGCTGAATAATTAATACAAATAAATTCATTTGTGCAGCCCCTGGCTGTAAAATTGATAGTACATTAATTAAAAAACAACTCATTGGGTGCAGCCCCTGGCTGAATAATTAATAAATAGAAATTCATTGGTGCAGCCCCTGGCTGTAAAATTGATAATACATTAATTAAAAACAATTCATTGTGTGCAAATTGATAATAAATTAATTAAAAAACAATTCATTGGGTGCAGCCCCTGGCTGAATAATTAATAAAAAGCAATTCATTGGTACAGCCCCTGGCTGTTAAATTGATGATAAATTAATTTAAAAATAAATCATTGGTTCCTAAACCAACCATAACATTAATTTAAAATGTCAGGCAGCAATGCCCCTATCAGTGCATAATGGAATGGAAAAGGTGCAAAATGGAATAGTCGTTGGGCCCTCCCACCCACCCTTATGTTGTATACGCAACAGGACAGTTTTTAACAAACCAATCATTTCAGCGACAAGGACTGCCAATTGTGGCTGAAATGATTGGTTTGTTTGGACCCCCATAAAACAAGCTGCCAATGTGCATTGGACATGAAAATTATCCCATACAAAAACTGGCTTTACATTACAAGTTGACGTCATCCTCATCCTCGTCATCCCCATCAGTGTGTACATCCTCTTCACACAATATTAATTTGTCCCCGTTGGATTCCACCATAGGCGCCTCTGTCATTTTTTGATGTAATTGTTGGTAGAGGTCTTCCTTGTGGAATTTGTAATTCATTTTAATGAACATCATCTTTTCCACATTTTGAGGAAGTAACCACCTACGCCGATCACTGACAAGGTTGCCAGCTGCACTGAAAACTCTTTCGGAGTACACACTTGAGGTTGGGCAACTTAAGTAATGCAAAGCCAGTTTGTGTATGGGCCTCCAAATTGCCTCTTTTTCCTGCCAGTACTGAAAGGGACTGTCTGACATGCCTATTAGGATGTTATCTCTGAAATAGTCCTCCACCATTCTGTGAATGGAGACCGTATTACACATAGTCATGGTAGAAGACATGTCACTAGTAGGCAGTTCTCTCAGGCCCGACCAGATGTCATTTTTTGGTGACTGATCTGCATTCTGTAAGGAAAATTGAGTCTTTTCCTGGCAGCTGTAGAAACTGAAGGAGGAGATGATGGTGCTTCACGTGCGGCTGCAGCTGACAATTTTTATACCAACATCTCTTTGCACAGTTTTAGATTTTTGTCTGTTGGAAAAAAAACTCACATGGTATACTTAAACCTAGAATCCAGAATGGTTGCCAAAATATATTTTTCAGATTTCAATAGATTGACGACTCTTGGATCCTGGTGAAGTGAATCAAGGGCTTGATCCACCAGTCCGACATACTTTGCGCAATCGCTCCACTTCACCTCCTCCTTCAGTTTCTCCAGCTGTTTTTGCAAAAGTCTGATGAGGGGAATGACCTGACTCAAGCTGGCAGTGTCTGAACTAACTTCACGTGTGGTAAGTTCAAAGGGTTTGAGAACCTTGCACAACACGGAAATTATTCTCCACTGCACTTGAGTAAGGTGCATTCCCCCTCTATGTCATAATCCGTTGTATAGGTCTGGATGGCCTTTTGCTGTTCCTCTATCCGCTGAAGCAGATAGAGGGTAGAATTCCACTGAGTTACTATCTCTTGCTTCAGCTGATGGAAGGGCAAGTTTAACAGTACCTGCTGGTCATGCAATCTTCGACAAGCAGTCGCCGAATGTCTAAAATGTCCGGATATTTTGCGGGCTACCGAGAGCATATCCTGCATGACCGTGTCAGTTTTTAAAAAACGTTGCACCACCAAATTAATTGTGTGAGCAAAACATGGGACGTGTTGGAATTCGCCCAGTTGTAATGCTCTTACAATATTGCTGCCATTGTCTGAAATCAAAAATCCTGAGGAGAGTCCAAGTGGGGTAAGCCATTTAGCAATGATTTCCCTGAGTTTTTCTAAGAGGTTCTCAGCGGTATGCCTCTTAGTGAAACCAGTTATACAAAGAGTAGCCTGCCTTTTGGCAGATGTTGCTGCTGCTGTTGCTGTTGTAGGCAATACACCTACCCAGTGGGCTGTCAGAGTCATGTAATCCTTAGTTTGCCCTGTCCCACTTGTCCACATATCAATGGTCAAGTGGACAGTGGGTACAATGGCATTTCTGAGGACATTAATAAGGTTTTTTTAATGTACTTGTACAGATTTGGAATTGCTCTTCTAGCGAAGTGGAATCTAGAAGGGATCTGGTAGCGAGGAAACAGGACCTGAATTAACTTTTGAAAACCCACTGCAGTAATGGCGGATACTGGACGCACATCTAATACCAGCATAGCTGTTATGGCGTCAGTAATCCGCTGTGCAACTCTGTGATTGCTGTCATACTTGTTTGCCCTTGGCAAACGATTGTTTGACAGTTAATTGATTTTTGGAGGATACGCTACAAGTAGTCTTCCTCCTGGTCCCCTTCTGGGATGAAGATCCACTCACAGCAACAGCAGCAGCAGCAGCAGGCGTAGTCATCAAGGATCCTTCTGAGGAATCACGGATAGGAGAGGAGTCAATCATGCTTCGAATACCAACATTGGATGCAGCAGGACTACTCCCGATGACGAATGAGGATGTTGATGATGCAGGTGTTGGAGATCGAAGGCACTTGGATCTCACAGAGAGGGAGCAGGTAGGTGACACTGGACTTGTTACGTTTTGAGTTTTGGAACTTAGCGACGTACACTTTTATATTTGAATGCGCTCCAAGTTTTAATTATGCACACCCATAAAACGCCCGTTTTGACCTTTAAGCACGCCTGCGTTCGGATCTCCACTCCCAGTTTTCAAGCACCTTCCCCTGTTACCACCCACATACGCCTCCTCCTGTCACTCAAATTTTCAGGCATTCGCTATTTTGTGAGCACATGAATTTCGACCGCACTGACTGGTTCGCGCATGCGTATAACAATCCGTACACATGTGCAGTTGGGCAAACATCGCTCGGAGCGAACGAGCGGCCGCTTACGAGTGGCTCTGAATCAGGCCCTATGTCTGCAAGATGTTGAATGTCCTTCCCCATATTTACAGAGGGCACACAAATGTTGGAACTTGGAGGATCCTCCAGTACACTAGTATTTAGGTCTGGCTCACACATGGCAACCGCGGACACACTTGCATTCTCCTCGGGGATTTGTGATTTTTATTTCTCAGGGCACACAGTTGTTTTTTCCGAAGGGCTATCAGAACCAGCAGTCTTCCTAAAGAAAGTCCAAGGCCTTATCACTTTCCTTGCCACCTTGTGTAGTGAAGGGCATATTGGCAATGTTTTGTTTATCTAAAGGCAACTTGCCTTTTGATTTTTTTTTTCTTTACTTCTATAAAAGTAGCTTTACCATATCGATGGCGTGACTTATGCCCCGGGGCTTGGGCCTTCATAGAGGACGAGGAAGTTGACGGCCTTGCACTGCTGGCGGCAGCTACAACATGTGGTTCTTGGCCTTGCTCTCCTGTTATGTGACAGCTCTCCATATTTTCTGCGATCTTGAAGCAGTTGCGTTGCGTTGCCGACTTGATAGATCTTGTGCGGCTAAGCCTAATTCGCACAGACAATTATTTATTTTTTGAAAAAAAAGATGTTTTTTTTATTTTTTCTGCTCCAGAACTTCGGGCTGGAGTCGGGCAGCACTAGCTTGCATTGCCGATTTGCTGTATTTTGTGCAGTTAAATACAAATACCTAATCTATAATAATAGATCAAAAAAGTTGCGCTCAGAACCTGTAGCAAAATAGGATGCGTCGTTTGTAGGTGTATGGAATAGTGATGAGTACAGAGTGAATCTAGTATTTGTAAAGCTTTATTTTTACAGAAATAGGTGGTAATAGGCTAAAAATTGCTGATTTTACCAATGGCAGTCAACCTATAGGAATTATGCCGTGTTAATGGCAATATTGAGTCTCTAAAATGAGGAAAAAGGAAAAAATACTGTGGTGTATAACCACAGAGAAACAGGAAAAAGACAAAAAGCAATCGTTGAAGTTGAAAGTCAGTTCAATAGGGAAGCAGGAACCGAAGACCATGGAGCTCACAGTAAAGTGGCAGATCTATTGATTTGAGTCAGTGTTGGTGCGGCGTCCCGCACTTAGAATGTGGATAAGGCTGCTGGTAAATATGGACAGCTGGTGTTGTTGCTTGCGTGTTCCCGGGGTAAGTAGTACGGACCCTTGCCTAAGTATGTGGAGGTGTATGTCCAAACCCGTGTGTGACCACGGAGCACGTCCGCAGACCCCCGCCAATGCTAGGTGGTCTACGGTGCGTCCCGCTGGCCCGCAACCTGGTATACAGCAGGAGGGGGAGAAACGGTTTTGGTGCTGTGTACCAGACACTGTACTCCCCACCTCCACTGTGGACTCACCTCTCAGGGACTCGGCAGAGTCCGCTCTTCCCCTTGCCGGCGTGTTGTAGTCGTGTCCTCCCTTCCTCCGGTGTCTCTCGTCAGATGCAGCCGCTTCTTGAATACTCGTCGGGCGCCGTGTGGTTAGGTAATGGATGACTGCGGTGTCCGGTTCCTTACTCAGTGGGGATGTGTGGCCAACGCGTTTCGACCCACGTGGGGTCTTCCTCGGGGCGTGATTGATTGCTTGTCTGTGTCTCTGGTTTGTTTAAATCCGCAAATTCTGGGTGTACCTCATACCTGATTGGTTTTCAGGAGGTGGGGTGTGTCTTAGGGGTAATGAGCCTTAGGAGTCCATAGGTTAGATAAGCTGTCAGTCTATCAGATCCTTGTCTCAATATAATAACAGCGTGTCCATGTTAACCAGGATTTCTAGGTGGTCTTTTAGGTAATATTCAGTTAAGAGTTGGATGCTGCACATATGTAGTGGTAAAATCTATATCTAATGGATCAATATGGGTAACGAGCGTGGTCACACCTTAAAGTGACAGAGTCACATATATGGTTGTCCTTATGTCATTTAGATTCATATATTGGTGTCAGTATATTAATGCATCACCTTTATTCTAACTCTATTTGCCCAAAGTTTGTTCTCTCTAATGAACCCCGAGATGCTATGTTGTTAGAAGGAGGAGGTAATTAAATAGTGGTACTAAGCCTAATGACTAGCATCATAGATGATGGTGATATGAACATATTATGTATTTGAGTCAAGTGGTTGGTGGGATCGTGATGAAGTTCGCTCCTTTAGGGTAATGTGTACCTAGTGACTTCAGGTGCAGTTACTTCTCAGTTTGTCCTCATATATTCAGTTATGACAAAAAAATTAAAATGTATTCAAAATGTTGACCCTGATTGTCATTAGTCACATACAATGGACTTAATTTCATTATCCAAGTTAAGTCCCTTGGGATGAAGTGTACCCATCTGGATCATTGTTTTGAGTTCCTCTTTGTTTATGTGCTTGATAAAGTCACCTCCGCGCCAGTTGTGCCTAACTAATTTTAGTGCGCAGAACTCCAAGTTTGTTGGGTCTGACTGTTGGAATTTAATAAAGTGTGACGAAAGGGGGTGGTTGTCATTGCTCTTTGTTATATTGTAGAGATGTTCCTGTAGTCACGTTTTTAGCGGGCGAATGGTCCTACTGATATATTGCTTGTCACATGGACACTGTAGTAAATATATGACCCCTTTACTGTTACACGTCATACTGTCCTTAATTTTCCACAATGTGTTGTTACTTGTGGATCTCACAGTCAGTTTGGGTTTAGTGCTTCTCTGTTTAGTTACAGTACATGCTTTGCATCTACCACAACAGAAAAAGCCTTTCGATCCCCCTGGTTGTTTTGATGCCATATGTTTGTCAGCGTATTATTTATAGATTATGTATTTTGTGGGGGTATGTGGTTATTGGTAATTTCCATCTTGATGTCAGATGATTTACGGAATATTATCTTGGGTCTCGATGGCAGAGCCTTGCTCAGAATCTCATCACCTAACAGGATGGGCCAGTGTTTGAGTACCAGTTTTTTAATGCGGTTGGCTTGACTACTATATTCAGTTATAAAATAAATGTTGTTTCCATTTTGTCTGGCTTTGGTTTGTATGTTAACAGAGGATCTCTGTCACATTCCAGTACTGCTTGGAAGGCTGACTCTACTTTCTTAGTGTTATATTTCTTCTCTAGAAATTGTGATTTGAGTTGGTCACTTTGTAGTATAAAATCTTCTGGTCTAGAGCAATTGCGTCTGAGTCTTTTAAATTGGCCTGTTGGTATATTATCGAGCCAGCTTGGATTGTGATTACTGGTGGCTAAAATGAAACTATTAACATCAACTTTTTTGTGATGCGTGCTGGTATGTATGTCATTGTTATCTATAAAGATGTTCAGATCTAAAAACTCGATCTTGGTTTTGCTGTAATTAGTTGTGAATTGTAAGTTATAGCTGTTGTTATTGATATATTGGGTAAATTCTATGAGTGATTCTTCATTCCCTTGCCAGATGAAGATTACATCGTCAATGTAGCGAGCCCAGAGGACGAGGTTTGCGCCAAAGTCACTGTTGGACCAAATATATTGGTCCTCCCAGTGACTCATGAAAAGGTTTGCATAACTTGGCGCAAACCTCGTCCCCATCGCCGTGCCCTTGGTCTGTAGATAGAATTGGTCCCCAAACCATAGGTAATTATGTGATAAAATAAATGATATACCGGCCAAAATGAAATCAGCTTGTATTGGGTTCATTTCCGGATCGTTTTTGAGGAAATATTTAATGCTGTCTACACCCTGGGTGTGTCTAATTACAGAGTACAAAGATGTGACGTCGCTAGTCGCCAGCCACAAATTCTCATTCCAGTTTACAGTTTTTAATATATTGAGAATACTTGTGGTGTCCTTCACGTGAGATTTCTGGAGTTTGACATAGGGTTGTAAATATTTATCCAGATATTGTGAAAGGTTTGATGTTAGTGATTTGATCCCTGATATTATTGGTCGACCGGGTGGGTTAGTGGGGTCTTTATGGACTTTTGGGAGATGGTAAAATACTGGAATGATGGGATGTTTATTGTCTATGAAATCATGTTCCTTCTGATTTAGGATCCCTCTGTCCAGACCCTCCTTCAATAGTGCCCTAAGTTCATGTTGATATTTTTGTGTAGGATCGTGGGGTAATAACTTATATGTAGAGGAGTCATGTAGGATCCTCTCTGCTTCCTGGATATACTTATCTTTATCGAGAAACACTATACCCCCCCCTTATCTGCTGGCTTGATGATTATATCCGTATTGTGCCTCAACTCCCTGAGTGCTGATAGTTCATTCTTGGTTAAGTTCTTATGTTTTGGGTAAGTTGTAGATGCTTTATCGCACAGATGTTCAAAATCTTTAACCAGCATGTTGGTAAATGTTGCAATATGATTGCCTGTAGAGCCTGGATTGGGTAAAATCTGGAAGGTGGTTGAAGTCCTGTGTGTAAGAATGCATCCTGAGCTGGTTGGTACTGAGGTAAAGGTTTTTGGTGAAAAAATCTTTTCAAAGTCAATTTTCTGGCAAATTTGTGTACATCTAAATAGGTATTAAACTTGTTAGGTTGGGTAGCCGTGGGGCGAACTTAAGCCCCTTGTCTAATACTGCTATGTGGTCCTTTGTTAGTATGAGTGTACTTAGGTTAAAGATGCCCTTTCCTCTCGTTGTGTCTGTATTTGTCCTGGTTTTTTTGCTGATCTCCCCTTAATACCGGCAGCCGGCTTCCCGACTGTCATATCCCGCTGAGGGTGAAATGCCAGGCGTCTAGATGTAACGCCTGACATTTCCCCGACGCCGGGAGACCGGCGGCCGGCATCCCGATCGAAGGGATGCTGGGCGCCACGAGCAGACAGCCGCGGGTGGGGAGGGTTAAGGTTAGGCACCCCCCTGGGAGGGTTAGGGTTAGGCGCCCCCGGCAGGGACTTAGGGTTACACTTAGGTGTAGGCAGCGGGGAAGGGGGGGCTTAGGGTTAGGCACTTAGAGGGGGGATTAGGGTTAGGCACTTGGGGGGGAGGTTAGGGTTAAGCACCCCTAAAGAGGGTTAGGGTAGGTTAGTTAGTATTTACCTATCCACGATTGGGATTTCCAGCGCTGTCGGGCTTCCGCTGCCGGGAACTCTGCTGTTGTCGGCCATGCGGCTGACGGTATTTCATACCGATTCCCCTTGCTGTGTTTAGTCCCAGTTGCCCATTTATTCACAAACTGCCATAATGTACTATACAAATGTTTTGAACCATATTATTTTTGGCGACTCATCCTGTTGTATACCTGTATTTACACATTTATCTAGCAGTTTATATTCTGTTTCACTGACATCAGGCCTGATTTAGAGTTGTACGCTATTAGCATCGCTGCTGCGTCTGCATTGCCGCATGAGGCACCTTGTGTAAGTAGATGCCTCCTGCCAGCTTCTGTGATCCGCTGCTGAGTCTGATGACGGAGCATCGGATCACTCTTGCGTGACCATCGGTCATCTGAGTAACCTTCACGTTACTCAGGATTGCCAATGTTTTCACACAGCTGAAGCCAGTAAAGCTGCATACAAGGACGCAGCCACTGGCTACGTTTTGCCAAGAAAACAGGACCGATACGCCACCGTTTCTTGGAATGCCGTCTGACGCCGCCCCGCTCTGTCTCCAAACGCTCGCAGTCTGGGCCTGATTCAAAGACTGACGCGATGGCGATTTTTACGGAGATCAAGCGATTGTTTTCCATTGCACATGCGTATAAGCCGCATTCAAAGTGACTGACAGGTAGGCAGCATTTGGGGGAGGTAACAGGGGAGTGGTCAGAAAAATGCAGGTGTGTCCTTCCGTTTAAACATCGTTACATGGACGTGCATAAATTAGCCATTGCAATCTCCTGCGCAGCGTGAGAGCCCTCTGCAGGAGAGCTACAGTGTGTGCAGCTGGCCAGACCTGCCGTAAGGGCAAGATGGCTGCTCTATGTGCGTTAAAGTTACCGATATGTACGCAGGTAAGCAATGTCATACGCATATGAGAAGGCAGCAGTGGGCGTCCTTATGCTCTGGTAAGATTTGGAACTATTGGCCTATTTTCGCAGCTGCGATCGCGTTAGCGTCCATCTCTGAATAAGGCCATCTGTTAATAAGGCTGCTGCGCCTAGGCACTGCGAGTGAGCTCACAGAAGGAGATCTGCACATGTGCAGTAGAGATCCTGCGCATGCGGAGATCTTCAAACATCAAGTTTGCGCACAATCTTGAATCAGTCGCATTATTTTTCATGGTTATTCTATCTATTCTTTACTTCATCCTTGCAGGAGTTTTCAGCTCATAGCCTACATTGTGTTATAGGAAGCCTTAAATCATATAGCAAAAATGAATGAGCTGTAATTCTGTGAAACACCAAAGCACTTCAATATAGAGAAAAACTCATTAAAATTTTACTTTTCTCTTTATTTGAAAGTGTTTTACAGCATGCAGCAACAGTCCTGTGTGGATCTGAAACCTTTATTTAAAAAGAATATTCATTGGGGTTTCTTTTAACAAATAGCACAACTGTCATTTTTTACATTAATACTATTTTGAGTTATGCCAATGACACAGACCATGTTGAATATCTGCTTACAGGATAGATAACTACATAGGATACTACAAGCTGTAATACAGAATTACAGATACTGTAATGCAGAATGACATGTCCCTTGTGCAAGTTATTTAGCAACCTATTTATCCAATCATATTAGCGGGATATCCCCACCATGACACCCATTTTTTTTTGGGTGGGATGGGGCGCAAATATTAAGCATCCCCAGGATCTATGTATGGGGGACCTGCTGCAATCCTCCATTTTCGTTTACAAAAGCTTCCCTATGGGCTACAGTGTGCACATTTCTTTGGGACTGGGATCCCCGGTGAGGTCCATTTACACATGCTCCAACGGACATCGGTGCATGTGCAGTAACGCAGCGGGTGGCCAAAGCAAGAAGTAAAGTGATCATATTTAAAATCACTTTACTTAATTTACTCAATCAAAGATTCATTATCTTGGATTTCGGGGACACACTACCATTAACAATATGCTCCTTAAAGGCTTAGATACATACGTTTTACAATATGCAAGTTTTAGGTTCACAAAGGTAACTTTATCTGCAAAAACTCATTTATAGGGAATATTAAATTCTAAGCGATGGCCGCAAAGTGCCTTCCAAAACTGTCGGTGAAGGCACTCTGCTGCCAGTAACATCTACAGAGGTGCACATAAAAATTGTCATTGTCAGTGTACCATATCCTACCGTGTTGTGCATAGCACATTGCATAGAATTGAATTGCAGAGTCAAATATTTATTTGCAAAACTGGTTAATATGTATGAAAGTGCCCTCGTCTTTCACATTTAGTAAACAGTGGAGAAATGTCTCACCCCCTCCTATAAAGCTGCAATGGAGTCAGACTCATTTATAATTAGAGCCTGTACAACAATGATTTTCAACCTTTTTTAACTCGAGGCACACTACGCAATATCTTAAAATTGCCGAAGCATTCTATCCGGCGATGCAGCGTGCATGACCTATGAAAAAACATACATATTGGCTCCCGCATAAAAAAAAAACCACACCCGTTGGCCTCCACAGGAATAAAACGCACATACATTGGACCCCACAGGAATAAAACAAAAATACATTGGCCCTCACAGAAATATAACAAACATGCATTGGCCCCACCAGGAATAAAACACATACATTGGCCCCTACAGGAATAAAACACACATACATTGGCCCCTACAGGAATAAAACACACATACATTGGCTCCCACAGGAATAAAACACATACATTGGCCCTCACAGGAATAAAACACACATACATTGGCCCCCACAGACATAAAACATATATTGGCCCTCACAGAAATAAAACACACATATATTGGCCCTCACAGGAATAAAAGACACATATATTGGCCCTCACAGGAATAAAACACATACATTGGCCTCCACAGGAATAAAACACATACATTGGCCCCTACAGGAATAAAACACACATATATTGGCCCTCACAGGAATAAAACACACATACATTGGCCCTCACAGGAATAAAACACACATACATTGGCCTCCATAGAAATAAAATGCACATACATTGGCCCCCACAGGAATAAAACACACAAAAAATAACATTGGCTGGGCCCCACAGGAAAAAAAAAAACCACATTGCTCCCCCAAAAAAACAAAGTACACTGGCTCCCACATAAAATATAAATTTAAACTTTTCTGCCCTACCTGTCCCTTATCGGCAGAGCTGTCAGCAGAGTGTAGCGTGCAGGCAGGTGGGGCTGATGGCCGCGGGGCTGGCTGGCTGGGGGTGCTGGTAGAGCTGGTGGCTATGGGCTGGCTGGCTGACTTGGGGTGCTGGTGGGCTTCATACTGGCATTTCTAGGAGCCGTGGGGCGGGCTGGCTGGAAACGCAGCGTGCGTCACTTGTGATGTCAAGCCGCTATGTCTGCATAGGTGATGGCCTCAGCACTGCCTGGTCCGCAGTACGGCAGACCTGACTGGTGGATCTGACCACGCGGCTCACTAGTTAAAAAACGCTGCTGTACAACAATAAGCATTTAGTTACAGTACCTTTAGTGCATTCTATCAGTCTTCTTCCAGGATATAACACACACCCCCTCTCCATAAGCCCACTAATGACATAATGTTTAATTTCTTAGTGCATAGGTCATACTTGCCAACTCTCCCTGATTGGTACACGTCCACTTTACAGACATGATCATAGGTGTTGCTTTCACAATCTCCGTGAAATGTTTTTTCAAAAGTAGGCATAGGTTCCAGTGACGTGCGGTGAGGTCAAATGCTGGGGAGGCACACATGGAGATGGATCTGAGTGCTGGGAGCCTGTCTCACCCCCTACTCACTGTAACTCTCCCCTCACTACACTTAAGTTTTAGTGTCCATTGATTCTCCTACCTGCATCACTGTGTCTTCTCTTGCTGCTGAGCTCCAATCTCTAAACAATGCAGTGCACTTCCTGGTCACATGTGTTCATCCAATGTGTCCATCAGTGCTGAAGGCACGCCCCCATACCCAGAGGCATGCCTCTATTAGCTCTATTTCTGTGCAGCTTACTGCCCGTGGTGCGGCCCCACCCCCAGCTCTGCAAACAGTGTCTGACTATACAGTAGCGAGGCTGAACTGTTGCTGCCCTATCTCTTGTCTCCCAGTCCCAGGGAGCTCCACAAAGCTGGCGAGTGTTAACTATAAAAATAATTACAATAAACAAAGAAAATGTTTATAAGTTATAAATATCTTATTTGTGTTATTCTAATCATTTTGATACAAATATCAGGAATATGACAGGGGAGGCTCTGATAGGTTCCAATAAGTGCTGGGTATTCGTTTTGAACAGGGTCCCACCAGTAATGTGTACTTTAGTGTGTATATCACTAGCCCAGGACCTCTTGGATCTCACTGCCTATTTACTGCATGTCTGTAGGTACATGTGAAACCAATTATGATTTATCCCATGCTTTTACAGAAGGTCTAGAACAGGGATGGGGAACCTCAGGCACGTGGGCCGTATAAAGCCCTCGGAATCATTTGGTCTGGCCCTCTGAGCTGTTTTATGCTAGCCTCATCTGGCTAGCAGGGTGCTTAAAATGGCAACCGGGTCGGTGAAGCAGAGGGTGTGGTGCTGCATAGGGTGCGTCGCCGTGCATAATTCCCGCTAATGGGGGCGTGGCCACGGAATCACATCATTTTGGCCCCGCCTCCGCTACACAATACCAAGATTTTCAGCATTGTGATACAGGGGCAAGGTCAGGATGACGTGCATTTCGGGGGGGGGGGGGGTCAGGAGCGGTACCCGATTTTCGGGAGGCTCCCGGCCGAATCGTTATAGTAGGCAAGTATGGCTTCAGGGTTAGGCACTAAAGGGGGAGGGTTAAGTTTAGGCACTAGGGGGGGTGGTTAGGTTTAGACACCAGGGAGGGAAGGTTAGGGTGTGGGCAGGGGGAGATTAGATTTAGGCACTAGGGACGGGAGGGTTATGGTAGGGATTAGGATTATTGGTACTATACTTACCTACGGGTATCGGGATTCTGACTGTCTGGATGCCACTGTTGGTATTCTGACCAGCGGCATCCCGACCGCCGGGAACCCAAACCCAATATGTATGCACCATCTATGACCATTTTTGATAACACGAAACCCAATTTTGGTGGGTGTCCCCCATTTTTTGGGATGACAAAAGGGATGTGGTATACCATAAAACTAAACTGGGTAAGGTCTCATAGGGAATGATTAAAGCATGGGAAGATCAGGGATTGGTTATTTTAGCTACACAACCATACCCATATTTTTAGCTACACCCATATCTTTCACAGCAGCCATTCAATAAGTCTTCATTAATCTTTCAATGGACTTGAAGTTCTACTATTTGGGGTAGTTTATTCTCTACCCCAGTCCTCCCCCATGGAGTTCTTTACTGTAGTTACTTACATTATTGATTTTATTCTTATTTTAATTAATATTATATGATCTATTTAAGGTTTAATAATTTCTGCCATGATTGGCATTGCTGTGGTGTATGCCTTGAAGTGAGTCATGGGGTTAAAGTGAAAAAATACACAGAATGGAAGATATTTATAGTGCTGCAATATGTTGCATTTCATTTGCAGAACTCCTCCATGATTTAAAAAAAAAAATAAAAAATTCTTTGCATTTGCATAAATCATTTTGCCTACAGCTCCCATCACACGTTTAAAGGTTATTATTCATTTTTTCAAATACAAACATTATAATGTCTCAGCATCAAAAGGATTTTTGGAAATAAACAGTAAGTTTATTTTGAAACCGTAAAATCAAAGACTAATTTATTTTTGTGTTTAGAAAAATGTTCATACAGTATGTACAATATTTATGTATGTATACAAGCTATGCAGTCAGGAATCTTGTATCTCATCACGACTACATATACAGGTTACTTTGCTCATTGACGTGACTAGTTTAACACACGTGCACCTACTTCTCCACCTGGTGTTTTGCAATGGGCAAACCCCTTTCTATTCCACAAAATCCCCCCCCCCCCGCCCCACCCCTGAAAATTAGTCGAATAGCTTTGCAGATAAACTGGAAAATACACAGGGTCGCTGTAATGAAACATTGCCTGCTTTATTTATTGCTTTCAGTTCTCTTGTATGCTGGGTACACACTGGACGATCGGTCGTACAGCCAATGAACAATATATTGACCCGACCAACTGGCAGTATATACACACAGTGGCCCTGATTCGGAGATGCATACAGTGCCTGTAGCAGCAGACTTGCGAAAATACGCTAATGACTTAACCGAAATCTTATGCTCTGAGACACCCGGCTCTAGCGTCTCACATCTGCTGCATAAGTACAACAGCAGAAACATTGGTCACACATTGAACCTCTAAACAAGGCTATGCTGTCTCAGAATGTGTCTCACCTAAAACACTGGGACCTCTGCAGTTGTGTATGAATTTGCAGACTCACTAGAGCATGGTCACAACATGCCTGTGTTTTTCTAACCACCACCCCTCCCATTATATCCCTCAAATGCTGACTACCTGTCACTCATTCAGGAATAAATCCACTCTGCGACGGCTGTCACTAGTCCATCGCAGCGTGTGTGCACTATGGCTTTGAAGCATGGGTAGTGGCAAAAAATCCTTCCGCTGCATCCTGAATCAACATTGCGTGCATCTCTGATTAAGGCCCAATATATCTGTGAATGACATTTTTCACAGCCACTGCCAGTCACAGTATGGCCAGCGCAGTCATGGACAGCTCACAGAGGTTGCAAGTTTTACTGGGGGGCTGTAAATCAGCCACTGTCATGAGTCAATTAACATCAGGACAGTCTGTATTTTGGTGAGTTTGGATACACTGGACTAGTAATGTGTTTTCCGTGAATGTGCACCTGAAGATGTGAATTGTAGATCTTTAAATAATTATCAAGGCCCGATCTCAAGTCAAGTTCTTTTACGGGATAAAAGCAGGGAGTTCCAAGCGAAACGTACCCTTTCCACCTGTCTCTAAATGCTTATTAAATAATGTGTTATAGTGTGAAATGTCATATGATATAGCAAATAAGCATCTGTGCAGTTATAAAGAAGCCTTTATGAAGTTTAAGCTGGGTTCCCTTGTACTAGGCACAGGCTGGGTCCCCTTGTACTAGGCACAGTAAAGGGTTGTCCATTTTATCCACAATTGTATGGGCTGGTCACTTGCAGATGACTTCAATGTACTGGCTTATATTTGGCCTCCTACAACCATTACTAAATACATTGCTTTATACTTCCTTCTGTAGCTCTCAGAAATGTTTTTAAAACATCAGTCAGAGCTGTTTACTTTTGTCACAGTGGGATACACTGTAGTGCTGAACTAACAGTGAGTATCCCACGACATGGGAAGGAATAACTCAGTCTGAAGACATAAATACACATTGTTGAAGGCTATTTTCATTGTACTTTTGAAATCCGCTGATGATGTGTCAATAAGGTCGCTATGGTGAGGTACGTACATCGCACCTTTGTTTTATGTACAGAGCCTATTCTCAAAGCAAACAGAGAATGCTCATATAATCTTACATACACAATTCTAGAGCCCTTATTTATAGATTTAAAAAAAAAAGTCCACAAATTTAAAGGAAAATTCCCCCATCTTCAAGTAAAATACAAGAAGAAACACTTTAGATAATTTACAATTGACCACATTGTAAGTTTTTGTGTGTACTCCAGCATGTATGTTGTCCACATCTGGTAAAAAGGCCATGTGAAGTGCACATCGGTTTGGGTACGGGATACTAGCAGTCGGGATGCCTACGGTCAAAATACCGGCAGCGACATCCTGACAGTCAGAATTCCGACTTAATTAGGTAAGTGTCCTAACCCCAACCCACCTTACTTGCAGCCTAACCCTAACACATACTTGCCTACACTCCCGGATATCGCGGGAGGCTCATGATTTTTCCTAGGGAAGCCGGCAGGATAGGGAGATTTAATAAGCAATTCACATTCGTGAGGAGGGGGCGGGGCTAAACGGTGTGATTTGGTAGTTTAGCCCCTCGCCCTCCTCGCAGACCCGCAAATTGTGGACCTTTCCAGGAAAGGGGACGGGGTCTAATTACATCACCAGTCCGGCCCTGTACCAAAACCGGTCTGCAGCAGCAGCTCTCCGGACTGCTCCCGGAAAGCATGTCTTCAAAGTAGGTAAGTATGCCCTAACATTCCCGCCCTGCAGCCTAACCTTCAACCCCCTCCCGGTAGCCTGACCCTAACCCTCGCCCTAGTGCCTGACCTTAAAACTAACCCTCCAGCTAACCCTAATACTTACCGTTGGGATGCCTGCGGTCGGGATTCAGGCACCTGGATTCTTACTGCTGTTGGAATTCTGGCTCCGGTATTCTGAGCACAGGCATCCCGACTGCCAGGATGGTAACTACAACCCCTGAACAGCAATACAATACAATTTTAACTTCACAAACTTGTCCTTATCAGAGCAAAGTAAACCTATCAAGTTCTTAATGTTTGTAAAGTACTTTGTTACTTTTGTATAACTACTTGTCTCCCAATCATGCCGATTCCACCTTCACAATATCTATAGATTCAGGCTTTTCTCACCATGGATGCCACCATTACTCTGCAACCTCCTCCTTCTTTCTTGCCTTCCTTTTGTTCTCCTCTCACCACTTCAATATAAACTGCTGCCGCCTTTTTATAGTCTCTCATCGGCCTTACACCTCTGCAAACCACTTAACTGGCTTCCCATCCAGCTCAGAGTACAATTCAAACTCCTCATCCTCAGTGGAGAGATTTCGGCTCTGTTAGAGCCAAAATCTCTCTGGGGCTTGCGGCCACGAGACCAGATGGTCTTGACCATCACGACCATCATCATGGCCGCTCGTTATAGCTGTGGGTGGTCACCCACAGCTATGTGAGCAGCCAGGAGGCCGCAAAAAAAACCAACGCCCTGATTCAGAGTGAGCGCCCTTTCAGAGCGTCCGGCTCTGAATCAGGGCCTCTGTTCCTGTACTTTTCTAGCCATAATGAGGGGAGTTCAATTGATTGTGATGTTGAATAGCCCCGGGAAGGAGGTCCTGGAGCTATTCAATTGACCGCGATGTTAAGCCATCTAAAGGATTTCTTCTTGCACCCTCCACTATTTTAACCCCTGAAATTTCCTTAGCAGTGAAGAGGTTAAAATATGATGTCCTTGCAGAATTTCTTTTTGAAATGCAATTTTCCTGATTCAGATGTATGAAGCCTATAAATACATATCAAATTAAAGCGGCATGTTTCAGGTAACATTGATAGAAAAGTAATATGGAAATAAGCTAGAATGTGCTTGACCATCTCAGTGACAATCTTTGTAGCCACCCATTACCATTTGTATTTTTTTATTTTCCATTCATTAATGTCTTTTTTTTTTTACTATTGCTGTAATTGGTACACTACTAAATGATTAGTGTGTGTAATCATTTGTTAATGACATCTGAGTCCATTAAAGTGCTTGTACGGTACATCATCTTTCAAATGCTGTAGTATACTAATCTGAGAGTGATTCTTCTTGTGTAGACACAGAAGACAATATAATATAGATATTTTATTTCCTGTTTCTGATGTTTATTTTAATATTCGTGTGTCTGCCAAGATGAGATTGTTGGATTAATATCTTCCTGGCCACGAACTGCAGACGTACATGCCAGAATATAAGGCATTCCTCACTCTCTGCTTATGATCGCTCATTTCACTAAGGATTTCTTTATACTTTCCTTGTTATCTGGCCAAATTGCTATGTTTAGCTATTTTTTGTCTGCAAAATGAAAGAAAAAAACCACAAACAGCTGATGAGATAATTCTGGTATGAACCTATATTTCTCACCCTTTATCCCAGCAAATCACTATAGACATAGACATACTCCCTCTGATCCCATAAAAAACATTTTCTAATCTTAGCCAGATACCTCTAAAGCTGGGTACACACTAAACTATCGCCCTCATTCAGAGCCGCTCGTTAGCGGCAGTACGCTCGTCCCGAGCGATGTTCGCACATCTGCGCATGCGTACGGTTTTTAGTACGCATGCGCGAACCAGTCAGTGCGGCCGAAAATCGTTTGTACGCTATATAGCGAGTGCCTGCTATTTTGAGTGACAGAATGAGGCGTATGTGGGTGGTAACAGGGGAAGGTGCTTGAAAACCGGGGAGTGGAATTCGAACGCAGGCGTGCTTAAAGGTCAAAACGGGCGTTTTAAGGGTGTGCATAATTAATCCAGCAGCGTCATTGACCACGTCACTTGGTTTTTTTAACTCAGAACTGCTCGCAAATTAGCGGTTGAAAAAACCAACCACAAGAATAGCGAGCAGTTCATACGATGTACTCGATTAATCTAATAAATAGCGGACATGACGTATGGTGCGAGCGGCCAGGGGGCGTTTTTATCAAATAAACGAGCGTATGTTTTGCTCGCTCGTTCAGACTTAGAGGTGTTAACAGACTGCAATGCGCGAACGGATCATTTGAATAGCCACCTCTTGTTTTTGAACGAACGACCGTAAATAGCGAACGGCTCTGAATGAGGGCCTATGTGTGTTCCCAGTGACCTCGCCAGCGACGGGCCCGGCGGGGCTGTCGGCATCGGTAAGTGCATACACACTTGCCGATGCTGACAACGACGGCGGGGGGGGGGGGAGCGGGGCCATGCTGCATTCAGCTGCATGGCATCGCTGACGACATCCCCAGATTGAGCTGCAAATACAGACGACTGGGGATATCGTTAACAACCCACGGGAGCGCGCATCGCTAGCGATCTAGTGCGTACACACTGGACAATAAATTTACATAATGGTGTGTAGTTATTGGCAAAATTGTTTAAAATGTTGTCTAGTGTGTGCGTACCTTTAGAGGTCTTATTCTCAGGAAAGGTACAAGGTCACAATACACAGGATAACTTTGTCACCGAGCAAGGAATATCTGGGTAGAGAACAGTGTGCAGATAAGGATCTATATAATACTCTCCTAAGGTCTGTCACGTCTACAACATGCATGCACAGTGAGAGCTGGGGTGCATGCTGACCCTCCAACACCTCCCAATGCAGTGCAGCAAGTGACGGGACAGACCCTAGCCATAGAGGAGGCGGGCCAGCCTGTAACAGGTAAGTAAGTATGCAGCCTCATGAGGGAGAGTGCTTGCCAGAGCGGGACAGAGTAGCAGACATGGGGTGGGACAGAGCAGCGGACAGAGAGGGTGGTGGGATCGTGAGGACTAGAGGACAGAGAGAGGGCTTCATTAATAATGCAATGAACATACTGTGTTCTACATAGTACCATAGAACATTAAGTTAAATTACTAGCATCAAAACATGTGGACCAGTACTGCACAAATTCATTATTCATTTCTTAATATAGCACTTACAAATGTTCATAGAGAGTATGTATCTCCTCCTCTTTGATAGATATTTTAAGACAGCATTGAAATGTGGGGCCAGGGTAATTAACAAAATTGAGTCACCTTTAATAAAAGTTTTTCTAGCACAGTGATCCCAGATCAGGATTAAGGCCTTGGGGGGCCTGGAGCACTTAAGACTGGGGGGCATATGGTTATAAGGTCATAGTGTGTAAGCCTTCGGCGTGCATGTCATGACCCCATTTTACTTTACGCTTCGGACATGCATATACTGTATCTCTTCGCCAGCTGCTGGGCTGACCATAGTCTCACACACAGCAAGTGGGTGCGTTCCCTCCCTACCTTTCCTCCTGTCCAAAGCTGCGACAGTACCCAAAAAACAGGACTGTCCTAGCAAAATCTGGGGGGGGGGGGATATGCATGCATTCATAGTCACACATATACATATATACAGACACATCATATACACTGTCACACACATATACACGTACATCTGTAATTTCACACCTTTACAGTCATTCCCATACATACAGCCATGGCCAAAAGTTTTGAGAATGACACAAGTATTGGTTTTCACAAAGTTTGCTGCTTCAGTGTTTTTAGACCGTTTTGTCAGATGTTACTATGGTATACTGAAGTAAATTACAAGCATTTCATAAGTGTCAAAGGCTTTTATTGACAATTACATTAAGTTTATGTAAAGAGTCAATATTTGCAGTGTTGACCCTTCTTTTTCAAGACCTCTGCAATTCGCCCTGGCATGCTGTCATTCAACTTCTGGTCCACATACTGCATACTTGCCTACCCTCCCAATTTGGTCGGGAGCCTCCTGAAAATCGGGTGCCGCTCCCGACCACCCGGAAGGCAAGGCAAGTCTCCCGGAACCAGCCGCAGCCATCCCACACCCCCCGTTGCCGGCCACTTAATATGCAGCCCAGAGGATCAGATGACGCGATTCGCGTATTACGGGCTCTGAACAGCGGGGGGCGGGGCCACGATGACGTGTTGAGCTGCCACGCCCCCCGCTCCGCCCACCTGCTGTGAGAGGAGTGTCGGCCAGGCTGTCCCCTCCCGGAAGGCACAGCCTAAAGGTAGGCAAGTCTGACATACTGACTGATGGCCGCCCATTCTTGCCTAATCAATACTTGGAGTTTGTCAGAATTTGTGGGTTTTTTATTGTCAATAAAAGCCTTTGACACTTATGAAATGCTTGTAATTTACTTCAGTATACCATAGTAACATCTGACAAAAAGGTCTAAAAACACTGAAGCAGCAAACTTTGTGAAAACCAATACTTGTGTCATTCTCAAAACTTCTGCCCATGGCTGTACAGTCACACACTTATACACACGCACATATTTATATACACATATATATATATACAGTCACAAAATACACACATAGCCACAGACATTCAGTCACACACACATCTATACATACTGTCGCACATAGTCACATCTATACATACTGTCACACATAGTCATAAACATACACATATATACACATACATACACATATACCCTTACATACACATATACACATACAAATGAGTGGTTCAATAAGTAAGGGTACAAGACCTCTCACATGTGTAATGTTCTCGATTTCATTCTAATTTCCTGCAGGCCAGAGCAGGCAGACCACTGCTTCCACTAACAACCATTAGACCACGCCTCATATCTGTCATACTGGCCCAACATCAGTTGTAAGATGGCAGGGCTGGCAGAAACATGGTCAAACATTGATGTGTTTAGTGAGATCAGATTTTTGTGTCTAAAGGGCTGAAATTCTAACCATCTTGTCGAGGTGTACGGTGATGACGTCAGGTCACGGAAACAGGTTTGTTTTTGGTGCACTGCCTTTGATAACGGCAGTACAGACGTTCAAGATATGTAGCGATCCGGCCAGCCCAGCAATATACACCAATAAATAAACAATTCTTCCTCTTATAATATTATCTTCTCAGATATCTTAACTCCACTGTTCATCATTCATCATTGTTTCTAGCCTGCATACTAAATGTAAAAATATATACCGTATATACTCGAGTATAAGCCGAGTTTTTCAGCACAAAAAATGTGCTGAAAAAGTACCCCCTCGGCTTATACTCGAGTCAAGTGTAGCGCTGACCGGACGGAGTTCGGTCAGCGCTACACACTGCCAAACACATAACCGCCGGAGCCGGCAGCTGCGTGTTTGGTGTAATCAGCAGCCGCTGAGAGTCTGTCAGACTCTCAGCGGCTGCTGCTGCTCCCACTGCGGGAGCCATCTTCCGGCTCCCGCAGTGGGTGATGGGAGACACGTCGTCATGACGACGTCTCTCCCATGCAAAGCGGCCGGAGGAGCGGACAGCGGCGGGACCAGGAGCGGGAGTTCAGGTAAGTGATTTTTTTTTTTAATCTTTTCACGTCTCTCTCTACTAGGGGGGGGGACTACAAGGGGCCCTACCAGGGGGCGATGACTACAGGGGGCACTACCAGGGGGCATTATCAGGGGGCACTTACTACAGGGGGCACTACCAAGGGGCATTATCAGGGGGCGATTACTACAGGGGGCACTAAAAGGGGGGATTACCACTGGGGGAACTACAAGGGGGGGATTACTACAGGGGGCACTACCAGGGGGGGATTACTACAGGGGGCACTAAAAGGGGGGATTACTACAGGGGGCACTAAAAGAGGGGATTACCACTGGGGGAACTACCAGGGGAGGATTACTACAGGGGGCACTACCAGTGGGGGATTACTACAGGGGGCACTAAAAGGGGGGATTACTACTGGGGGTACTACCAGGGGGGGGATTACTACTGGAGGCACTGAAAGGGGGGGATTACCACTGGGGGCACTACCAGGAGGGATTACTACTGGGGGCACAACCAGGGGTAATTACTACGGGGGGCACTACCAGCTGCTGCCATTTCCCACACTAGGCTTATACTCGAGTCAGTAAATTTTCCCAGTTTTTTGGGGTAAAAGTAGGTACCTCGGCTTATATTCGGGTCGATTTATACTCGAGTATATACGGTAAATCCTAACAATGCGTGTCAATATATTATTCCTGTGCATAGAAATGTAACATTAGTCTGGTGTTAGCAGTGACTGAATCACACTTTCTTTACTTTGCTGTCCGCTTTTTAATTCCTCTTTCTCAGCATATCATTAATTTGGATGTTGTTGATGTGACAAGTGCATTGAACAGATTAAGTGTTCCTCCGAGAAGGTAAATAAATAAAAGCATTGGGTAATCAGGCAGATGGAAAAACAAAGGGCCTGATTCAGACCCGCTCGCAAGCGGGTCGATGGGGGCAGTGTCGTTGATCGACAGCTCGCCCCGTTTTGTAGGCGGCGAGGGGGGTGGCTGGATAAACGGAGGCGTTCCTGAAGGAACTCCTGCCGTTTGTGGGCGCCCTAGTGAGATTCCTGGTCTATTTGAGCAGGAAGCTCACTGGGGCTTGCGGCAGACGAGACCCTCCCACAAGGGTCTCGTCGCAAGCCCGATAATCGCGACCATCACCTGGCCGCTCACAAAAGCTGTGAGTGGCTGGACCCAAAAAAAAAAAAAACGCCCATCAGACCTGCGAGCTGCCTCCGGCAGCAAGCGGGTCTGAATCAGGGCCAAAGTGTGATTAATTAATTAGTCGTCTGTGTTTGTGTAATTTATTAATAGCTTTACAGGTCTTTTCTGACACAATTAAACTCTTAAACCATTATATGTTATTTTTTTCATCTGTAATTTAAAATTTAAATGCCATAAGACGTTTGCTATGTATTGCCTGGTGTGAGCTGTCTGTTCTAGTACACATTAAACCACACGGTCTGTGAGTTAAGCTAGGTTCTATAGTTGGTTGGTTACAGCGCATTACTTGGGTCAGGCTCCACTGTCCACTAAATACAAACAAGGACGAAATCAGTCGCTGTCATATCTTAAAATACATCTGATGGCTAATTTTTCTACACTGCGCTGAATATCAGGTATTAGGGCAGGTCTGCACCAACAAATAACAATGGGAAAGCGGGTAAAAACAACCAGAAAAAAAATGGAAAATAACTAAAACATTGAAGGATTTCACCCAGGTTTCTACGATGACAAAGAAAAATGTGCCCTGACAACCCGAGCAGGGTTTTAAATTCTAGATCACCTGGCATATTTTAATTGGTGCAGCCTTTTATAATGAGAGCAAATATGGGCACTGCAGGCATAATAATAAGAGCTGACAAGGGCCTATGTCCTGGGGGTGTGGCCAAAAAGGGAGATGTGGCCACGCCCCCTAGATAAAAAACCGCGCAAAAAAACACTATGGACCTCATTCAGAGTCGGTCGTAAGCGGCCGCTCGGTCGTATGCCTAACGACCGAGAAACTGAAAAAGGAAGCAATCGCATGGCCGGTCAGTCGCAACCAAAGTGACGCCCATACGTGAACAATGCACCCCCTCTAGCTAACGAGTGATAGCAGCTAGCGATCGAGTCAATCGTTTTCAGTCGCTGTATGTTAATTTTCTTCTGATGGTTGCGGCTGCTTGTGTTGTGTTGATGCCCACAAAATTTTTTAAAAAACCGCATAGAAAAAGCCATCCCCATGAAATTTATTTATTCTTATTATTTGCTAACGCAAACGCAGCTGCATCAATTACAAGCCAATTAGCAGTGTTATTAGCTTCAACAATCGATTAGCTGCTTTCATTGTGTGGCTCAAAATAGAAACATCAATCCTAACATCAGTTACATTTGATGCTATCGATTGTACTGTGTGGCTTGCGGGAGCTCCTACCCTACCTTAAGCTGTACGATCAGCCAGGCCTCGAACCTGCTCACAGAGTGACGTTTTGCTACTTCCGGCCTTCTATGTCGGTCCTAACAGGTAATGTATGTACGCCCCTAAAACGCCCTCAAAACGCTGAGGCACGCCTGCGTTTTCAGACCACCACCCCCGTCAACACCCACAAACGGCCATTCATGTCAATCAACTCTCGGAAGCCACTTCCTGCTCGTAAGCCGTACGATCTACGGCATTTTGGATCGCAAAGCCTCGTACGCACATGCGCACAACTAACCGTGCGCATGCGTGGTTTGGAAACATAGGATGCGTCGACCGAGCCGCTGCTTACGACCGACTCTGAATGAGGTCCTATTTGCTACGTGCTGCAAAGGGGGACATTTGTCCTCTTCAGCAGCGCCGCAAAGAGGAACAATGATCCACTCAGCAGCTGACCCTTCCAATAAACCCGGGCAGCTAGTAGCTGCCCCCAATCAGATTCTGTCTATCATTTTCTAGAATGCAATAAAGAGATGTTTCACAGAACCTGATTGGTTGCTATGGGCAACATCACCACTTATCTGTTTTAGAAGCTTTAGTATATCTACCCAAAGCCGTAACTAGACTTTTTGGTGCCCTGTGCCAGAAAGAGCATTGGCGCACCCCTCATTTTTCAAAGGGACATCATGCACCCAAAAAAGGGGAATGGCCTCATGGGGAAGGTCCAGGGAAGAGATAGGGGAGGACAGGAGATGCTGGGGATGAAATAAGAGGAAGCAACAAATGAGAGTGATAATAAACAGAAATTTGACAGGCCCAAACAGCGCCCCCTGACGTGTGGTGCCCTGCGCGATGGCACCAGCCGCACTACCCTAGCTACGGCCCTGTATCTACCCCTAGGTCTAAATAAAATTTAATAAATAAAACTAGTTTGTGACTCAATTAAAATCTTTGATTAAGGTTTGTTATCCATGGTGCAATCTTTCATTAATATTGTGCTAGCACTTATTTTAGTTACTGCTGTGTATGAATTAAGTATATTATTAGTTAAGGAAAGGAATTTAAGGACTTGTAGAAAATCATAATACTAAAACATAATTAAGAGGTCTATTTATGAAGGGGAGATGACCTATTTTCCCTGCATTATTGTTGGAAGAATGTGCCATCCCTGATTCTTGAAATGTACCAACAGGTAATGATTTCTCTTTTGCAGTCCCTTTGATTTAGCTTTATTTCTCATACCTATAGCCCAGTACGAGGGCTGCAATGTCTTTATGAAACTATGAGAAGTTATGCTAATTGTAGTTTCTGATAAAACAAATCACTGGATGGTGTTGTGATGAATGAGAAGATGGTCAAAATGAGATAAAGCAAAAACCAGTGGTCTCTTCCTGCTTCCTTCCCGTAATGCAGTGTGTCTAGCTGCTCCTCTACGGACACATTACAAAGGCCCTTAAATTTAGTAGTGAAGTGTAACTTTTACAGATAGGTGTTTGTCTATGTCTGTATTCAAGTGATAACTCCATAATCTTATAACACAACAGCTTCAGATGACCTTAGAATATAATTCTACACTTGGCCCCATTTATATTGTGGAACAATGCTACTTTGTGCCTTACCTCTCAGAGCAGTGCAGTGCTGGATGCACATTCACATTACGGTATTGGTTACTTTGTGATTAAGAAAAATCCTTGCATCTGGGAGTGGTATAAGAGATAGACAAAAATTAGTTAGACAATGTCTAGATGTACCCCAGTTGTTAGACAGTCAATAGATCGACAGGTAAAAAAGGTCGACACACTAAAGGTCGACATGTAAGAAGGTCGACAGGTACAAATGGTCGACAGGGTCAAAAGGTCAACATGGAAAAGGTCGACACGAAAATGATCGACACATTTTTAAAAATGTTTTTTGGCGTAATTACCATTGTGCCCCTTGCGGGCTCGCTGCGCTCGCCACGCTGCGGGCACGGTGGCTCGCTTCGCTCGCCACATGCATTTATTCCCCCTCCATGCCCACTTGGATGGTAGGGAATGACGTTGGATGGTAGGGAATGACGTTGGACACTGGCTCATCTTAAGTGCCTAACCCTAAACCTAAAAAAAAAAAAAGTCGATCATTTTTGTGTCGACTATTTTCATGTCGACCTTTTGACCCTGTCGACCATATGTACCTGTCGACCTTCTTACATGTCGACCTTTAGTGTGTCGACCTTTTGTACCTGTCGACCTTTTGTACCTGTCGATCTATTGACTGTCTAACAACTGGGGTCGATCTAGACATTGTCTAACTAATTACTATCTATCTACAGTCCGGCACTCCTTGCATCTGACCATTCTGCACCCAGAGAAGGCTATTTTTAGCACCTGAGGAAATTCAGCTTATCCTTATTGCAAGGTGGCTAACTGTTCTTGAATTACAGCAGTACTTTATTATGTATCGTTTGGGGATAGTCATTGACCATTGATGATTCATAATCATTGATGGTTTATGGCCAATGTTGAATGTTTTTACCATCAATGGGGGAGAACCAGATGGTTTCCCTTTATGGTACAGCATAACGGATTTTTACTTATTTTTCTACAAGGTGACGGGATACGGAACATAGGTCCGCCCCCCGGCAGCCATGAAGCCCTACCCCTAGGTTGTGATTGGCCCATGGGCCAGTCAGTCAAAGAACAGGGATGACCATCGGTTGGTGAAAGCATAGTTGGTAACCATCAATGGCCTCTTACTATATAACCATCAGTTGTAACATTGATGGTAACACCACCGATGGCCATCCCTACTATCGCTACGATATGGTGCTATACAGCATGTAATGTAATATTACAGAAATATTACAAAAATAGTAAATAGACACCTAAATGTTAGTGTGTTGACTGATAGAGAGTCGCTAAGAGAGGATTATGGTGACCGACATTAATAAGAAAGAGACCAATGTTTTCATTTCAGTCTGTACATTACACATTCAACATTTCTACTTTGTGAGTGGCCTTCAGGTGCTTTTTCAGTAGCTAGTCAAGATTGAAATCTGTCCCTGTAATGTGGTTTATGAACCAGAAGATTAGATGACAACTGCAAACATTACCTACTACTTTTGCCAATTAGTTGATGACACTGAATGAAATGTAAGAACAGTATAATTGGTGGTTGAAGACTAGATATACCATGCTTTATTGCTAAGGAGTCAGAGATTACTGGATCTTACACTGGGAGGTTACAGATTTATATGCAATTTATATAGACAGTACTGATATTTTTAAATTACATGCCAGTGTGGAGAACGTTGTATTAATGAATGCAGCTCCAAAGAATTTAGCACACTTTTTATACAAAGTATCTAAGAACAGAGGGCCTGATTGAGACCCGTTCGCACGCAGCCATCAGCAGCCAAAGTATGCAAATCCCACAATTGTTAGCAAGACATTCGCACGCCCACTATGTCTTGCGTGTGATCGCGGTATGTATGTAGACGCCCACCAGCCTGACACAAAACACCCACTTTCCCTTAGTAACATACGTCGTATCCAGGAAGTGTATTAAACAATTGGTAACATCGGACCCATACGCACCACTTGTGGTTGACCATACCCTACCATGCACTGCGAGTGCTGCTGTGTGTAATTCAGCCATGTGACGTGTACGCTGATGATGCGTCTTAATTATGCACGTCGATGATATGGCGTTCCAACGCACAGACATGCCTGCGTTCGCACCACCACACTTCCATTACAATTGACCACCCCCTGTCACCACCCCCAACGGCATGTCCTGTCACTCATGCTTAATATGCGTCTTTGTACAGGCTGCCAACGCTACCCGATCGCATGGACTAGTTCGCACACACGCTCTGCGTCTTGTACGCATGCACATATTGCAAACATCGACAGGCTACGTGCGAACGCAGCCTTGCAAACGGGTTGGAATCAGGCCTTGAGGACGATAGACAGTAGAATGGCATTCAGAAATTCAGAATGCTCTAAGTTGTGAAAGTAGCCATAGAAAAAGAGATTTGATAAACTAGCAAAGTGAGGTAGTCGGTCGCACATCTGCAGCTACTATGGCAAGGGCCTTTTTATTTAAAGTTTTGGATTTCCAAAATGTAATTAAAATTAAAGAGACAGTATAGGAGGAGAAGGCAATCATGGAAAGTCCATCTCTGGACATCATCTTGAAAATATATGCTTTACCCCATCCAATGATAATGTGAAACTAAGGCTGGGTACACATTAGGTGATATATTGGACGATACGTAGTTTTGAAGCAAATTGGAATGACATATCTCTCATATCGCATAGTGCAGAGGTTCTCAAACTCGGTCCTCAGGACCCCACACAGTTCACGTTTTCCAGGTCACCTTGCAGGTGCACAGGTGTAATCATTACTCACTGACACATTTAAAAGTTCCACAGGTGGAGTTAAATATTTCAGTTGTGATTCTGTGAGGAGACCTGGAAAACATGCACTGTTTGGGGTCCTGAGGACCGAGTTTGAGAACCTGTGGCATAGTGTGTATGCTCAGTCGCACACTCATGTGCGTCGTTTATCGCATCTTCACATCTGTTGTGCTGCACGTCAGATGGGAAGATGTCGTGAACGATACGGTGCTCATCGCATCGTCTGTATGTTCATCCGGAAGACCGCAAGATATATTGGTCCAATCTTTCCTGTAAAGACATCACCTAAACTGCCAGTGATCTCCACGATGACTGTATAGTGTGTACAGGAGAAAAGATTATCTGGATACAATTCTCTGACATGTTATATTGTTCCATTGTTCGGAAGATTGCATAGTGTGTACGCTCTACATCATTTGTAATTTTCCATGTCTACAAGTTATATTTATCCCAACCTAGTCATTCTCCCATAACTTCAAATTTTGGTCTCAGTGGAAATTCATGCTACCAACTGGTTTAGGGTCAACCTTTTATTTTGATTAAATAAAAGATTTAAGACTATTTAGTGATCACTTTATCATTACTAAAGATTTGGGATACTCAGATAAAGCAACGATCCCACATAAAAGTTTTTTTTTTCTTTCTCTTTAACCTTCTGTAAACTATGTGACATACCCCAGCGCGATTTAAACTTCTATAACTTTAAAAAAAAAATACTGCACGCAAATTGCCGTTTCCTGTAGCTGAAGTTGCGATGTTGCCAGTTTGCGTAGTGACAGCAATTTAGTGCGGCGAGCTTTAACACTGCGAGTACACGTCCATAAAGTGTGTGTGAGCATCTCATATCCCACCTGGTTCTGCAGACAATATTTTGGTTTTTATCACTTTTTTGTTACATATTTTGATATTTTTACTGTTTTATGCTTGGTTTTAGGTACATAGACTTTGAGATGTCTTCGAGACTTCAGGGTGAAGACATATGCATCACTTTTTCAAAAAAGTTGTTACTAGAAGACTTTTAAGTTTAGTTCATAAAAAAATATTTTTTTCTGTTTTATTTTGATACCTTAGGGGACAAGAATCAATGTTATGACAGTCGGAGTTACTGTCGTACTAAATTAGTATACTTTATAGCATGGGGTATGAGATACCCCAATTGGTACACCATGTTGATTTTTTCCACCTGGTTCACTGAAGGTTAAATATCAAATGAAGTACCTTTTTTAAACATGAATCTGATAGTTATTATTACTAGCCTATGACAAATTATTACCTACTTTCAATGCTATTCCCTATGGAAATCAAATATGGCTGTCACAATGTCACAGAGCTCAGTATGTAATGTAATGACAAAGGAAAGGAAGCATGGGTAATATGTAAACCCAGACAGACACAAAAGACATTGGCCCTCATTCAGAGCCGCACGCTATTTGCGGTCGTTCGTTTAAAATCAAGGGGTGGCTATGTAAATGATCCGTACGCACATTGCAGTGTGTTCACACCTCTAAGTCTGAACGAACGAGCAAAACATACGCTCGTTTATTTGTTTAAAACGACCCCTGGCCGCACGCATCCTACGTCATGTCCGCTATTTATTAGATTAATCGAGTACATCGACCAGCGTATGAACTGCTCGCTATTCTTGTGGTTGGTGTTTGCTACCACAAATTTGCGTGCAGTTCTGGCTATAAAATAACCCAGTAACGTGGTCAATGACGCTGCTGTTTTAAATATACACACCCATAAAACGCCCGTTTTGACCTTTAAGCACGCCTGCGTTCGGATCTCCACTCCCCATTTTCAAGCACCTTCCCCTGTTACCACCCACATACGCCTCATTCTGTCACTCAAAATAGCAGGCACTCGCTATATAGCGTACAAAGGATTTTCGGCCGCACTGACTGGTTCGCGCATGCGTACTAAAAAGCGTACGCATGCGCAGATGTGCAAACATCGCTCGGAACGAGCGTACTGCCGCTAACGAGCGGCTCTGAATGAGGGCCATTGTCCCGCTGCCAGACACAGATAAACTTTTGAGGAAAAAGAAACCTACATACAGCAGATTGTATTGTTTTTGCTTTTTGTTGTTTTTTTACCTGTGTCCACAATTTCTTACTAAAGCATGCTATTAATTTCTATGGACAAGATATTAAATTATATTGTTTTTAAAAAAATGAGATTAGATTTTTAGATGCTATTATATATTTTGGTGTCTCAGTTGGGAAATATCCTTTCCTGTTTATTTTTGAACTCCCAGAAATGAATATAGATGGTTTCAGAGGCTGTGATAATATGAATATTTTAGCCATGCATGGTGGCGCTGTCACAACCATCACAAAATATGAACTAACAAACAGCCTCTCAGGCAACTAAAGTCAGCAAAATTATGTCTCCTCAAAAATTATGTGCAGTCACTAGGACATATTTACTAACATTGCATTTAGGTGCACAATTTGCACCAGACCACAGCAAACAATTCAACTTTCATATTCCTTTACTTATGATGATGATGATAATAATAATAATAATAATAATAATAATATCCTGATTGGTCACTGGGGTTCTGTGCAAGTTTTTGCCCCTAACTATAATGTAAGTAAATGAGACCTGGTGGCTTGAAGTGTAAAGTTCCTATGCTCACCATAAATGTAATAGGGTTTACATTTGTGGCGATTTTGAGATTTAGGGGTCTATTTACTAAGCAGTGTTAAGAGACAGAGTGAAAAGTGATAAGAAAGTGATAAGGTGCCAGCCAATCATAAGTAATCAGCTCCGCTACTCCAAAGGTCTTCTGCGAGTCTTATTTTTGTATAATTATCTTGTTAAACAACAGCATGTGGGGATGTGGCCTAGTTGCAGGGGATGTGTGTAACGTAACTGGGGGTATAGCCAGGTACAGAGGCCTTTAATAAGTAAGAATCTTAATATGTTTATATGTTTAGTTTAATTGTGTAGCTATGCACTTTGTTATATACTGTATATGTACAGCTCCAATTGCTTTTGAGGTGTAGCCCCTTAAACACCATGACCCCTCAGGAATTCTCTATTCAGTTTTTTTTTTCGATTCAGCATTAATATAAGGGCACTACTGAGCCCTTATTTGATATATATTTATTTATTTGAGTTCCGGGCCCAGAGAGAGGGGGCCCGGGTGACAGCTTTGCTGCACCAGCAGCCAGGGATAGATACAATGCCGGCGGCCGCAAGCTAACCTGAGATCGCGGAATGGCTGCCAATCTGGAGCGAACCGGCGCCATATTTGAAATGCCTTGCAGCATTTTCTATCAATTCTCCCTGACATCTCTGGATCTTGGTTGCCGGTGCAGCACCGCTACCATCTGAGCCCCCGTCTCTCTCCATATTTGTAAAAGCAGTGATTCTACCTGGCCTGCTACACCAGCGCTGCCAGCTGAACAAACCACCCCTGTTCCAGTCAGCCATCCCTGCTTTATGCCTCCCCCCCCCTTTGTCCAGTCAGCCATCCCTGTTTATGCATCGCCCTCAGTTACAGCCTTATCTGCCCTGTGCCCTCCCCTCTAGTCCAGCCAGCTTTCCCTTCCCAGTCTAGCAAGTCTTCTCTGCACTGTACCTTCCCCCTCCTAGTTCAGACAGCCTTCCCTGCCCTGTCCCCCTAGTCCAGCTAGCCTTCCCTGTCCAGCCAGCATACCCTGCCCCCCACTTACCATTCCTTCTGGGTTTTTATGTGGATCCGGCTTTTTCAGTGTATTTTATGTGGGTCTGGTATGTGTGTGTGTGTGTGTGTGTGTATGTATGTATGTATGTATGTATATATATATATATATATATATATATATATATATATATTAGGAATGTTCGCCGACCCCCATGTTTTGGATCTGGATTTGGTTGTGAACTGGTGGTGAATTAGCCCTATTAAGATTTGTGGATAAACTTAACGGTTTACCGGGATCTATTAGGTTCACGTGCAAGCACAGTGTTGAGTCCATTGATTTTTTGGATGGTCTTGTTGGCATTAGCGGTAATTCTTTCACTACAGAGATATTTAGGAAGCCTACCGATAAGAATACATTGCTTTTGGCTTCGAGTTTTCATCCGAAACCACTTAAGAGAGGACTCCCGTTCTCACAACTTATGCGGGTCACACGCATCATGTCCAATGTTGATAAATTACCAGGGGCTCTGGAGAAAATGGCACAGAAGTTTATTGACCGTGGTTATGACTCGTCCATGAAGCGATTGAACGATGTATGCAACTGGATCGTGATACTCTATTGTCTTCTGATAAGAGTGCTAAGTCAGAAGATCGTTTGACATTTTCTAGCACTTTCTCAATATCATCAGGGGCTATTAAAAGGGCAATACTTAAACATTGGCATATCATACAGACTGATCCTGTGATGAGCAAAGCTTGTGAACGCACTCCGCTATTCTGCTACAAACGGAGTAGTAATATAAAGGACAAGATTGTACATTCCGATATTAGTCCTAGAGTGACTTCTAACATGAGCTGGCTTGGTCTACAGATGGATGCCTATAAATGTGGAAATTGTGTAAATTGCAGGTATATGAAAGTAGGAAAGACTTTCACACACCCTACACAAGGAGTGTCCTATCAACTACGACATAGAATGACATGTGAGACCAAGTTTGTCACTTATGTTATCCAATGCCCTTGCAATAAATTGTATGTGGGCAAAACCATACGTATGGTAAAGGAAAGCATAGCGATCCATCGCTCATCAATTAAGAAAGCTGCAATTACTACAGAGATAAATACTCCGCCAGTTGCAAGGCATTTTGCACATATGGGACATATCAAGGATATCACGTTCATGCCGTTGGACCATGTTACCCCCACTACATCGTGGTGGAGATAGGGGTAAAATATTGCTCAGACAAGAATGTCGTTGGATTTACCAGCTTGCGTGTATGACGCCGTTAGGATTGAACGAGGAGTTATTATTTTCATCATATTTGTAATATGTTTAGAATTTTCTTTTTTGGCCGCTAACACTGTGCTTGCATTTGAGGTTTATTGATTTGAACATTTTCTTAATGTTTTCATATGCCTTTATTGTCTTTTTTTGTATTTTTCTTTCTTTAATACATTCTTTTTTTATATTGTAAATTACAGTGGCGTGGAATTATATATGAGCCTATATGATGGTTTATGAATATATAGCTGTGTTCGAGTTATATCATAAGGCAAGTGCTCAGACTAATGTGTTCTGATGAGCTGCACTCGCCGCTGTATAGTTATTTGCTTTTGTTTTTGTTTTGGTTCGGTTACCATGGGGACATGGGACGCCCTCTGGCCGCCCGTTCTGTTGTGCGGATGCCGTGTCGCGCGGCCGCGGGTGACGTCAGTTGGGTTTTCCCATCGGCGTCATCGGCGTGTGGCACTGCACGTGGTGTCTACACGCGTGTTTGGACGGCTGGATTGGCGCGGTCTCCACTGATGTCCACACAGGTGAGCATTATTTCTTTATCAATCGAGATGTGTATTTATATGTTGCACTATACATTTATTGTCTTCTGCAAACCCCTGATGACGGTTGAGACCGAAATAGCTGTCGGGACTAGGCACTGGGGGATGGAGCCCAGCTTATGCCAATACTTTAGATATGTATGATATGCTGATGATGCCCTTATTATTTTTACCAGTGCTGCTATGATCTACACGATTGGATTAAATTATTGGTGATCTTAAACGACTGTGAGTGCTGGCCTCGTCTCTCTTTGAGCCCCTGGTGGATTACTCTGCAAGTGGACGGTTCTGTATATTGATTACATTGGCCTGGAACCCAGTATATATATCATTTGGTGTTGTGCGGTTTTTTGTGCTTGCTATATATATTAGGAATGTTCGCCGACCCCCATGTTTTGGATCTGGATTTGGTTTTGCCAAAAACCGGCCCTTGCGCATTTTGTATTTGTATTTTATTTTTTCAATTTTTTTTTAAAAACTGCTAAAATCACTTCATTTGTTTTTTTTTTTGTTCCTGCAGTATTATTAACCTCAATAACATTATGTTCCACTCATTTCCAGTCAATTTTGAACACCTCACAGCTCACAATAGCTCAGTTGCATAGACTGCATGTGTGTATTCCAATGAGCACACAATTCTGTTAATTAGTAGCTCCACCATTTTGTGAGTAACAGCAATCTCACTCTGTGAGAGTGCTGAATCTGCAGTTAACCACAGCGTGTGATGGCATACCATATCTGTATTGCGCAAGCAACACGTCCATTAAGGCATCAGCCTTAATGATCGTAATTTCATCGATTTTTTTAGTTTGAGTATCACAAATTCAGAAGGTTTTGTGAAATTTCAGATCATGTCCAAGAAGCCTTAATGGGACATGTAAAACCGTAAGGAGTTTATATCTATATATATATATATATATATATATATATATATATATATATATACATATATGCGCACTAATCCACGGCACTCACCATTCCTAGATTTGGGGTGCAACATGGTTTGTGACCACATTGTTTAAATAGAAATCACAGGGGCTCTGCACTCACCATAATAACTAACAATAATAATAATAATATTAAACATAAACAGTGGGGTTTTGGTTCATGAATTGATCAATGCATTTAAGCTTGCAGCCCCTGTCACGGGACCCCACTTTACTGCAAGTCCCTACTCTATTGCTCAGAATTATAACATGGACATAGCCATCACATTAGTGTTAAACTCAGGGTATGCTATCAAGGTTTAAAGCTCACAGCAATTTTGCTTTTAAATGTGAGACAGTTACAAGCACACCTGTTGCAAAGCACCTAGGAAAACAGCTGACACTAGTTAGATAACTCATGCACCCCTTTTAACTAGTTATCTAACTTGTGTCAGCTGTTTTCCTAGGTGCTTTGCAACAGGTGTGCTTGGTAACTGTCTCACATTTAAAATCAATGTTGCTGTGAGCTATAAACCTTGATAGCATACCCTGAGTTTAACACTAATGTGATGGCTATGTCGATGTTATAATTCTGAGCAATAGAGTAGGGACTTGCAGTAAAGTGGGTTCCCGAGACGGGGGCTGCAAGCTTAAATGCATTGATCAATTCATGAACCAAAACCCCACTGTTTATTATGTTTATTATTATTATTATTATTATTATTATTATTATTATTATTATTATTATTGTTATTATGGTGATATATGCTTCATAATTGCTAGACTCTTCAGGGAGTCTCCCTGACAAATAGGGAGAGTTGGCACGTATGTTATAAAGACTTGAAAATACAAGTAACTTTTGAACAAATGATTGCAGTGTAATGTATGAACACATCAGAATAACAGCAGTGATTGCACACAGCCAGTGGTTTACACAGTAAATGAAAATAGGCTTGAGTGACATATACAGAGTACTTCTATCTTGGGCAGAAGTGTAGCTGCCCAGTGGCATACCTATAATGGGTGCAGTGTGTGCAAGGCACGCGGGCCCCCGGGTCCAGGGGGGCCCCGCACCGCACACCCTGCACCCATATTATTTTAAACTCACCCGTCCGTGGTCCCGCGTCGGGTGTCAGAGCTGCTCAGAACACCAGAAAATGTCCGCCGCGGCCATTTTTTCTGAGTTTTGCGCAGTAGACTCAGGGCACACTCCAGCGCCCGGAGTCTGCTAATACTCCGGTGGCTGGCCAGCCGCTTCAGTCTGCTGCCGGCCACCGTGGAGAGAGGAGGGGTCCCCGCATGGAGAGTGCACACGGGCCCCCTCCTCTCTTAAGACACCCCTGCAGCTCCCAGGACTATTTATACTAGTGGGGATGGCAGCAGGGAGATAAGAGGCTGTTGATAGGATGGTGTATGCTTTATAAGTCTATCTATTAATGTTAAAGTAGTATGAAACCAAGTAATTAGAAAATGTCTTCATTTTAAACGATCTTCCTCCTTTTTTGACTCAGAAGACTTAAATAAAATAACTCCATATAAAATTCCCTGACTTGGCTTGTATGACAATCTGTTTTGTATAGAAAGCTTTGCAGAAAATTGGTACTGTACATGGCTCTCCTTTATGTGCTCTTGCTGGAGCATGTTACTGCATGTTGCACCATACTTACCGACATTGCCGGGCACCATTCCGGGAGCAGCCGGAGGGGAGCTGCTGCTTTCATCTTCGGGGCGGGGCCAGACTATAATCGTCATTAGGCCCCGCCACCTTTACTGAAAACCCCCGCGATTTGCGGGTCTATGTGGAGGGGGCGTGGCTAAATTATGGGATTTGCTCCATTTAGCCACGCCCCTTCCCTACGGTCCTGAAATTTCCAAGTAAAATCTCCCCATCCTGCCCACTTCACTAGGAAGTGGGCAGGATTTTGGGAGATTTGCCTACTCTTACGGGGGTGCTGGGGGTTAACTAAAAAAATCAGGAGCATCCCGCGACTCCCAGGAGAGTAGGCAAGTATGTGTTACACAAAGAAGAATCAGACTTCAATTTCTGTGAAAAGACTGGCTTTCTATGGTAGACTTTAGAGAAATACTGCCAGTGTCGTAACCTTGACAATGCTGGAGCGAACATGGAAAATGAGTTTCCCCAGGCACAGGTGTTTGACTTTCGACCATTGTCAGGCCCATCACATGCTCTGTATATGCAATGTTGGGTCCCCCATCTGTTTTGTGCTCCCCTATCTATATATCCTGTATTGTGCCCCCTCTCTGTGTATTCTGTATTGTGCTCTCCCCGGTATATTGTACTCCCCCATTTCTATTTTTTTGTATTGTGCCTTTACACCATCTCTGTATGCCCTGTACTGTGGCCCACATTATATGTAAGTACAGTTTTGTGCTTCCCCCCATCATCTATAATGTCCTGTTCTGTGCAGTTTCATCCCCCATGCTTTGTATGTCCCATTCTGTGCTGCCCCCTCGCCCGTCCTCTGTATGTCCTGTTTTGTGCTTCCTCCATCCTCTGTATGTTCTTATGCATGCTGCCTTCTCCCATCATCAGTATGTCCTGTTCTCTACCCCCCCATCATCTGTATGTCATGTTCTGTGCTACCCCATCATCTGTGTGTCTTCTTCTGTGCTACCCCCTATCATCTGTATGTCTTGTTCTGTGCTACCTCCTATCATCTGTATGTCTTGTTCTGTGCTACCTCCTATCATCTGTATGTCTTCTTCTGTGCTACCCCTATCATCTGTATGTCTTGCTCTGTGCTACCTCCTATCATCTGTATGTTTTGTTCTGGCTACCTCCTATCATCTGTATGTCCTGTTTTGTGCTACCTCCTATCATCTGTATGTCCTGTTCTCTGTTACCCCATCATCTGTATGTCCTGTTCTCTACCCCTCCATCATCTGTATGTCTTGTTCTGTGCTACCCCTTATCATCTGTATGTCTTGTTCTGTGCTACCTCCTATCATCTGTATGTCCTGTTTTGTGCTACCCCTTATCATCTGTATGTTTTGTTCTGTGCTACCTCCTATCATCTGTATGTCTTGTTCTGTGCTACCTCCTATCATCTGTATGTTTTGTTCTGTGCTACCTCCTATCATCTGTATGTCTTGTTCTGTGCTACCACCCATCATCTGTATGTCTTGCTCTGTGCTACCTCCTATCATCTGTATGTCTTGTTCTGTGCTACCTCCTATCATCTGTATGTCTTGTTCTGTGCTACCTCCTATCATCTGTATGTCCTGTTCTGTGCTACCCCCTATCATCTGTATGTCCTGTTTTGTGCTACCTCCTATCATCTGTATGTCCTGTTCTGTGCTACCTCCTATCATCTGTATGTCCTGTTCTCTGTTACCCCATCATCTGTATGTCCTGTTCTCTACCCCTCCATCATCTGTATGTCTTGCTCTGTGCTACCTCCTATCATCTGTATGTCTTGTTCTGTGCTACCTCCTATCATCTGTATGTCTTGTTCTGTGCTACCTCCTATCATCTGTATGTCTTGTTCTGTGCTACCTCCTATCATCTGTATGTCCTGTTCTGTGCTACCTCCTATCATCTGTATGTCCTGTTTTGTGCTACCTCCTATCATCTGTATGTCCTGTTCTGTGCTACCTCCTATCATCTGTATGTCCTGTTTTGTGCTACCTCCTATCATCTGTATGTCCTGTTCTGTGCTACCCCCTATCATCTGTATGTCCTGTTTTGTGCTACCTCCTATCATCTGTATGTCCTGTTCTGTGCTACCCCCTATCATCTGTATGTCTTGTTCTGTGCTACCACCCATCATCTGTATGTCCTGTTCTCTACCCCCCCATCATCTGTATGTCTTGTTCTGTGCTACCCCTTACCATCTGTATGTCTTGTTCTGTGCTTGCTACCCCCTATCATCTGTATGTCTTGCTCTGTGCTACCTACCATCATCTGTATGTCCTGTTCTGTGCTACCCCCCCCCCCACTATCCAGAGGGCAGCGGTATCCAGCATCTATAGTCACATTGTCAGCACTGACAATGTGACTATAGAACACAGTAGCAATGTGAATTAAGGCATGAACAAGCTGTGATAATGTTATTGCGATTGTCATTAAGTGATGCGTACATCATACAATAAACATATAAGGTACGATAGACCTATCACTGAAAGGACCCTAACCCTCCCCCTAACCCCACTACTTACCATTGGGATGCCGACGCCGGGATTCTGACTGGTGTCAGGATTCCGGCGCTGGCTTTCTGAGCGCTGGTATCCCGACAGCTGTAATTGTAATTGAAAGAATGTAAGTGAGGTTTAATGGTGAGGTTCCAATCTCTAGTTACGTCAGAGTACCTCTCTGAAAAGTCCCTGATATACTGTATGCATAATATTTGCAAATTAACCATAGAATATTAGTTAGGTTCATAGAAGTGATTGCAGATGAAGAATTTCGACTGCCAACGCATGTGTAATTGTGGGATAAAGCTTGTTTTTCAGTAAAAGCTCTATAATGTGTCTTCTAAAAACGAACATCAGAGAATAACTGGTGGGAAACCTAAATATAAGTGTAATAAATACAGAAAAGTCAGGTAAATAAGAGCTTGAAGTACAGTGTAAGTCACACATCAGGACTGTTCCGACTATAAGCAAGATGTGCCCCCGCTAATTTGTAAGAATCGATGAACAATAGCATCATGCCAGGTCTTTCATTCTAATTATTTCTAAAATGTAGAAGCAGAACATTAACAAAGAAAAGCATAGTGACTCTGCAGTAATAGTGTAGAAACGGGCTACCATCCGTCCTTTCTTCTGTGTGCTTTCTACCCTTTGCCATTCTGTCAGCTGGCCAGAGCTCTGTGTTGGTGTGGTCTGTGTTCCACAACCACAGAGATACTTCTTGAAATTGTAATTGAGAATGAAAATAAAAAAATCACAGGCACATCTGTAGGAGAGCAGAGGCAGATAGATCTGCCAGTATGCATTACCATAAGGGACTGTGGCGAGCATTTGTTTTATAAAGCTATAGAAAGCTACAGAAATGCTTACACTGACTAGGTTCAACTTACATACGTTTGTAAAGATTCAGTGTTTAATACACGAGGATTCATTTATGTCAGTGAAAATTGGACTAAAATGACTGCCGTTAGTGTATGAACATTGCACCAGACACAAACAGAACCTCATGTAGTAACATTGATCTGACAAGATGAAGGAACCGCAGCACACAATATTCATGCCAAGGTGTTTGTCTGGAAACTGGCAGGATTATGTTTTGTTTTTTCAAACATCCCAGCTGTTGAGCTTGATCCCTATAAATGATTACACCAGCAGCCTCCTTTTTCTTTCCAGCCTAAACCTACTGTAAATTGCAGGCTTGCAACGACCTACTTTTCTTTTTCATGTGCTACATGAATAATAAAAAAAACTGACCTATTTTACAACTATTGCCTTAGTATTAATTATCTTGTTAAAATAATTACACGCAGAAAGTATGCTTTGAAATATAGAAAAAGAGTACGAATAAGAAAATGTATAATATAAAGTTATTTCAAATTGTAAGGGAATATTACAGCTGATATAACAACTATTACCAATTTCAGTTAAGTTATAGACCGAGTGTAATTGTTATAATTATTGTTACGTTTAATTTTTAGTTGTAGCTATGTTTCAGGTCACTATATTTAGAATGTTGCTGTGTTATGCCTGTCAAGCATCTATATGTTTTATTTTATGTTGTATTATTTGTTGCATGTTTTAAATTGATAAAACACTACTCAATTAAAAAAAGTTATAGAGCCCGAGAGAGGGCAGAACCCTCCTGGTTTCATGACTAAATCACATTACCATGGCCCCACCCTCAGGGCCACCAACAGCCAGGCCCAGGTGACAGGTGGAATGGCCTAATCATGGGAGGCGTGGCCACGCCCCCTTAGAAAAAGAACAAAACAAAACCATTTTTGCGCACTTGGGAGGTGGGCGCTGTGTGCCCCTCAGCCCGGCACACAGTCAATGGGGGGCGCGATCAGCGTGATTGCTCCTCCCATAGGCATAGCAGACTGCTTCGGCTGCTGCTTTAGCTTTAGCAGCCTCGAGCAGTCTCCCAGTGCAGCCCAGCACACAGCAGCGTGTACTGGGCTGCTGTGACGTAAGAGGAAGTGGTTCTGGACCCAGGCCCCCGCTGGGCCCCTCCAGCAAGCCCGGGCCCGGGTAATTAGTACCTGCTCCCCCCTCATCTCTGCGCCCTTGCCCACCCTCACTGCATGATTGCACCATTAAGCTGTAAGGGCGGGGCTATGATGGAGCATATCGCATCGTTGCGACATGCACATCCCACCTGGGCAGGAAGGGAGGTCCCAAGAGTGGGCAAGTATCTAAAGAGCACACCAGGGTATGCATATGTAAAATAGAGATTTTCTTATTTCCATATGATTGATGTATTATGATTACTTTTACCAAGTCATGATTACTTTTACCAAGTGTTTAGAAAAAGTGTAAAATGCCCTTTGAAGTGCAAATATGTGAATGGTCAGCCCTGATTTAGCTGTAAATATCCCGATTAGCCCAGCTTCTTCCAAAGGAAGATTCAACTTTTTGTAGCCTTTAATGGACAATTACAGCTCTTGGTATTATGTAGGACTGGGCTCACCATTTTTTGCTATATGTAAGGGGAAGATAAGTTTAAGAAGGGTGTGTCCACCATACTCCTTTTATTCGCAGCACCTATTAAACTAAACAAAAGTACATGCAAGAAAATACAGCTTTTCTGTTTTTGTTTCATTCAATCTTAATACAGCCTTCAAGGTCAACATGTGATAAACACATGGCTGATGAACCTGAAGTAGTGCCATACTGGCACGTTGTGCACCCACATCAACATAATAATGAATGCATTTTCAGAAAGAATGACATACCTAGCATTTGTTGTGCGACATGCATTAAAAAAAAATACTTAATATTATATGTGGATATTAGAGTGATAAAACTAATTCCAAAACATGGTTGTGTACTTCATTGCAGGAATGCATCCCTGCACTTAGTCTTGTAATAAGGGGTGTTTTTGTTGGTTGTGTGTAATAATATTTTATCCTGTAGGTGTCATTGTATAGCACTGCAATGCATGCAAAGAACAGATCTTAATGTATCTGGCTGTATTTTTTAACCATTCATTATAATATTTGTTGCATAAAATGCACTGATGCAGACTTATATACATTTTCTCTTTTCAAACTTTGCAAGTTTGTACACTCAGAGCCTGATTGAGAGTTGCCCATAAGCCAGCTGCAAATGCGGCAGCACTGTGTGCTCGGAAGTAGTACAGATCTCCTTCTGTATTCGGAGTTAACCGCATGTATAAGACTGCACTGTACATCTGCTTGTGAAAGTAGCTGACCTCTATCAGCGTGCCTTTGTACCAGCCTTATCCTTAAAACAAGAGATCAGTCTGAAATCAAGCAGATCTCTGCGTAGACAGAGTAGACTAAGGGAGTGTTAACTTTAGTCCTATGTAGAGAAGAAGCAGCCGCATATATGCCTTCTAGGAGGCGTATCGGTTACAGCTCTCTAATATAATCCTATGCGCTAATTAAATAAGTGAAGAAAACATGGCTAGAAAAAAATATATTTTAACATATTCATTTTATATTGAATATTATATTAAACAAGCTTGTATATACACAATATTGTAATACACCAAATTGACCGGTCAAGACATATATAGGAAATACATAAACAATGAATATTCAATAAAAACAACAACAATATATCAGATTAGTAAAAACAATGTTAGAATTGTAGAGAGTATCAATTTGTACTCCTGATATATCTAAAGGAGGTGGATCCTGAATAATCTGGTATATACCAGCCTAAAAGATACTTAGTGGTAACAATCCACATCTGCAATATATTCAATGTCCCATTCAAATTCCATGTTACTCAGTAGTATAACTCTGTATACCATATATAACTTTGGCAGAATGAACAAGTTCCAAGCAAGATCTCATCTGTTCATACGTTCATAGGAGACATGGGAGAGGTATATAGAAATCACTTCTCAGGCGGCAGCTGTATGTGTCATTAGTAGTAACCGCACAGAGCGGACGTAAGTATAGTGGAGGGAGGCAATTCTCCAGCGGGAGGTTAAGGGGCCGCGACTACCTTGCAAGTAATAATGTCCTGTAGGTCGCGTCTATATCCCCGCCTCTACCTCAATAGCATGAAATCGTCCGGCTGTGTGGTGCAGCGTCCATCTCTCCGAGTCCTGAGGTGTAAGCAGGTAACCACAAGTATCAAACGGGTCCAGTATCCCAGGTCTGATGCGTTTCGCACCGCTACTTGGTGGCTTTTTCAAAGAGTGATGTATTTCTCCATATGGACCTTTTTTATAGTGTTTAATCAATTTTTATTAATTACACCTGTTGGGGTTCCACCTCCTAATCCACCTCCTTTAGATTCTTAAATAAATGATTTGTTTCTAATAAAAAATACTCTTATTTCCATATATAACTGGATTCTTTCTCCAGCAAACAATCTATTTTGTTCAACAATTAATATCACATATATATATATATATATATATATATACATAAATTAACTAAATAGAAAAATGAATACATTTTTTATCCAATTATATCTAGTTGGGATAGAACCTGGGACCCTTCAGATCCCAGTCCGGTGCTCTACCTCTACTCTATCTGAGTTGAAGCGAAATCTCAATGTTGTCTATGGATAATAAATTACATATATAAACATTAAACATAAATAAAACTAACTATATCTGGTGGGAATCGAACCCGGGACCATATAGACCATAGTCCGATGATCTACCCCCACTCTATCCAAACTTTTATATCAATATGATTATTCTAGTGTAAACTATCAATGTTCAGTAGTATATCCTATAGATTGTAAGCTTGCGAGCAGGGCCTTCCTACCTATATATCTGTTTGTTATTACCCAGTTTTGTTCTGTTAATGTTCCAATTGTAAAGCGCAACGAATATGCTGCGCTATATAAGAAACTGTTAATAAATAAATAAAATAAATAATTCTCTGTTTTGGATAGCCTCTTTATACTTAAGGATAATCATAACCTCCGCTGATGTAACATGCATACTGCACATTACCAACAGTGTAATCAAAATATTCCACGAATATGGAGGACAGAGGGAGCCCAAATCTTTCCATAACAATGTCATGATGCTCTACCACCATTCTATCACTTACTTTTATTAACTATCTAATTGAGGCTATAGATCTCTAAGTCGATGACCAATCTCAATAAAGACTAGTGAACTCTAAATATAAATGGTAATTATGGGCAGTTTTGAACTATAATTTCCTAATAAAAACAAAAAGGACATCTATCCACCCCAATAGGATCAAAGTTAACTGTACCAATAATGGGAACAGTAATCATTTCGGACAGAGCTAAGAACACAAAACAGAGAAGGGCAACTAAGGTTTGAATCTAGGTACATTCCAGTACTGATTTAGGGCCTGATTCAGAGCCGAATGCAATTAGCGCTCGCTCGTCCAGAAAATAGGGGTGGTTATTCAAATGAACCGTTCGCTCTTTGCGGTCTGTTCACGCCTCTAGGTCTGAATGAGCGAACAAAACTTGCGGTCGTTTTTTGGAAAAATACGCCCCCTGGCCGCTCGCATCCTACGTCATGTCCGCTATTTATTAGATTAATCGAGTACATCGACCAGCGTATGAACTGCTCGCTATTCTTGTGGTTGGTTTTTGCTACCACAATCTTGCGAGCAGTTCTGGCTATAAAATAACCCAGTGACGTGGTCAATGACGCTGCTGTATTAATTATGCACACCCTTAAAACGCCCGTTTTGACCTTTAAGGACGCCTGCGTTTGGATCTCCACTCCCCGTTTTCAAGCACCTTCCCTTGTTACCACCCACATATGCCTCATTCTGTCACTCAAAATAGCAGGCATTCGCTATTTAGCGAACAAACGAATTTTGGCCGCACTGACTGGTTCGTGCATGCGTATAACGATCCGTACGCATGCGCAGTTGGGCAAACATTGCTCGGAGCGAACGAGCGGCCGCTTACGAGCGGCTCTGAATCAGGCCCCTAGTACGCTAATGACTCAAAACATTATTCCCCTCAGGACTAAATAACAATATTGAGTTTAAGTTTAAAAATCCATAATGCTTCAGCAGCACAGAGTTTCCTATATCTATCCCCTCCTCTAATGGTTTTTGCAACATGATGCACTCCAATCATAGATAAACCATTAAATTACAATTATGTTTCATTGAAAAATGTTGGGAAACACTATGTTGAGAATACCCTTTCAAGTTGTTTAGTCTGTGTTCCCTAACTCTATTCTTAAGCTGACGAGTGGTTCTTCCCATGTAGTGCAAGCCACAAGGGCATTGCAGTATGTATACACAATATATAGTGTCACAGTTAATAAATTCCCATATAAGCATACGATACTACTTCCACAGCTCTATTAGAGATAAAGCAACAGGTTAAACATCTTGTTTTTCCACATCTATGGCATCCCACACTCGGACCCGATAGCCAAGTGTGGATCTTACCATTACTAGAGTCTGTTTTAACTTTCCTCAGCATGCTAGGGGATAATATATTTTTTAGGTTCTTGTTTTTCTTAAAAGTTACTATTAATTGTGGTGCAAGGGTAGATTGTAAAATCGGATCATGTTGCAAAACCTTAAAATTCTCCAATATATTTTTAATATTAATAAATTGACTAAATTTAGAAATGAATTGCTTTTGAGTAAAGTTTTGATCAACTCAGATCTATCGCTCTTCTCTACTTTATCATAAGCTGCCTGTAGTAAGGATTGAGGATAACCTCTTTGTGCAAAATCCTGAAACATAATAATTGCTTGCATTTTAAAATCTTCCAAAGAAGAACAATTCCTTCGCAGCCTCCTAAATTAGCTAAAACAGACATTTTTAAGCCAGGGTCTATAGTGGCTACTTGTATAGTGTAAAAAATTATTTGTGTCCACTATTTTTTTTTTTTTTTTTGTGACAATCTTGTGCCCTACAGTGGAAATGGTCAAATCCAAGAAATTAACCATTACATGATCAAATGTGTGTGTGAATTTTAAATTATAATTATTATTATTAAGGTGAGAAACAAAATCAAGTGCTGTGTGCTCATTACCATCCCAAATAATAAGTAAATTGTCAATATAGTGGCCATAGTACACTAGGTTTGCACCAAATGGTCCCTCCCATACATATTCTTGTTCGAAATGTCCCATATATAAGTTGGCAAAGCTAGGCACAAACCTAGTGCCCATGGCCGTACCTAACACCTGACGAAAAGACTCACCCTCAAAAATAAAATAATTGTGCTCTAATATAAACAAAATAGTTAAATGAAGAAAGTGTTTGAATTCCTGTGAAATCCCTACATCATTACTTAGATACCATTCTATAGCTTTAGTTCCTCTATCGTGAGGTGTATGTGTATATAATGCTTGGACGTCTAGTGACAAAAAAAGCATAATTGAATTTAATAACCATGTGGTATCTCGAATGTGGGATTTCAGGGAAACTACATATTTCTGTAAAAAGTGTTCTATAAATGCAATAAATTAGAAGTGAGAGAACTAATACCAGAAATAATAGGGTGTCCCGGGGGTGACTTGAGGGACTTGTGAATTTTGGGTAAGTGATAAAACAAAGGAATAATAGGAAACTCAACAAGTAAAAATGTATACTCGTCCTTGGATATGACCCCTCCTTCAAAGGCCCCACTTAATAATGTTTTCAGTTGTAATAAGTACTCAGAGGTGGGGTCCTTTCGTAATATTTGATAGAAATCTTTATTATAGAGCTGTTAAAAAGCCTCTTGTAAGTATCTCTCTTTAATAATACCACTCCCCCACCTTTATCGGCATTTTTAATCACTATGGATTGATCTCTTTACAATTGTCTTAAAGCTAATTGTTCACTTTTTGTTAATTTAGTCCAATACGGTTTTTTGGCACAGACCCTCTGGAAATCATCCATGTTTTTTTTTAATAAAAATAGAGAATAGTTTGCGACTTGTGGTTAACAGGATTACATTTTGATTTGTTCTTAAATTTCATTCTTTCTTTTGGTTGATCCATAGAATTTCTAATATCAAAAACTTTTTCTAATGTCTTATCATCAGTCACATTATTCTCTACCCATAGATCCTCCAGAATGGATAATGAATCTATATCCATATTATCCAAGATAATTGGGGATACACAGTCATCGTTTAATTTTTTAGAGGCAAAGTATCTCTTTCTACAAAGATCACAAATGAAATAGTTCAATTCCACAAACAAGTCAAATAGATTGGGGCCCTGTGTCAGAGCAAAGTTGAGACAGTTTTGTAATAATCTTTTGTAATAATCTAATTTGATTGTTGGTCAATACCTTGTCTGTCTAATTGAATATCCCATTTTGATCTAGTTTAGTCTTGGTCTTCTTATGTAGGTTCCGCCCCCTTCTTCTTCCTCTAATTCTCTTGATCGTTTGGGGGTATCTCTGGATAGAGGGAGGAATATGTTCTGTGTTTTTATATTCCCCAATCTGCTCTATTCTAAAAAAAACTTTTTTAGGGGCAGTGGTCTCATTCTGATGATGTACCCTATTAGATCTAGTGTCCGAAAACCTAGAATGGTGAGGATTATGTAAAAATATTCCCTCTTTAGGTGACTGTTCCCATTTGGTTGTCATATTTTTCCGAGGATACATCCTCTTGGTGGATCGTGGGCTAAATCTATTCCCTACCTCCTGCATCCTGTACATCCTAGGGGTCCCTTGGTCTATATCAGTAACGTCATTAGGTCTGGGAATGGAGTGAATATGTTTTCTGTATGTTCTGACTTTATCATTTTTATAATCCTTGTCATCTCTCTCAAGTACTTAAGTCCTATGTAGAGGTGAAGCAGCCGCATATATGCCTTCTAGGAGGCGTATCTGTTACAGCCGCCTCATCCATGGGGCAAGAGCTGTACTTATCATGATGATCCTCTACACGGACCTTCCATTACCTGTTGAATAAATAATTTCTAATTCAAATCCAGCTCTAGCTTACATAGCCTAGGCTGGTACAGCAAAATGGGGTGGACAAAAAGCTGCTGCTATCTATATGACTGCACAGCCCCCATCCATTTACTTGTTAATATAGCCATTATCATTTTCAGCACACACCAGCCCTACAGCAGGTGCAATTGATTTGTCTGAAATCGGATGGATCAGTGCATACAGTATGCACTTCTCAGCATAGCCTGCAGCTTTAATAAAACATCCCTCAATATATCCTCACTAAACTACGTTCAAAAGCTCTGCTGCTGCCGAGTTACCCCCTTTAGCAAGTTCATTTACAACTAATGCAGGCCATACATCGTTGATGTGTATGCACGACTTTGGAGCATGCACAATGCTAAAAAATTACATCCATCTGCAAAACTGACTTGTGTGCAACTCTGCATCAGTTCGTATATGCCTCATTTCCCCTAACCAGCCCCAATATTGCTACGGGTCTCGCACCAAAACGGGTCGGCTGACGTTTGTGATTGACAGCTCACCCCGTTTCGGAGGCAAGCAGGGGGGGTGGTTACACAAATGGAGGCGTTTCCGATTGAACGCCTGCCGTTTGTGGGAGGCACCAGTGACATCACCAGTGAGGTCAGTGGTGAGCTTCCTCCTCTATTTAGAGCAGGAAGCTCAATGGGGCTTGCGGGAACGAGACCCTACCACAAGGGTCTCGTCGCAAGCCCCGATGGTCGCGACCATCACCTGGCCGCTCGCAATAGCTGTGGGTGGTCACCCACAGCTTAACGAGCGGCCAGAAGGCCGGACCAAAAAAAAAAAAAAACGCCCTTCAGACTGCGAGCTTCCTCCGGCAGCGAGCGGGTCTGAATCAGGGCCTTAGTCTCATAACCAGACCTTATATTAAATTAATAGCGTTCACATTTAATACATAAACCTACTTCAACCCAAGCTGCCCTCACATTAAATTGATAGTATTCAAATTGAATACATAAACCTAATTCTTCCCAAACATTAAATAGCCACACTCAGCACTCAGTACCCAATTCAAGTAATAGCCCTCAAACCATACTTGCCTATCTTCATGGAATGGTTCAGGAGGCTCACGAAAATTGGGTGCTGCTCCCGACCTCCCGGAAAGGAATACCAGTATCCCACAGTGCCTCCCTTTACTTGAAGAAGTGGGCGGGCCAGACGGCCAATGATGTGATTCATGCTGAATCGCGTCATCATAGCCACTTCCCCTCACTTTACAATGCATTATTATCGCATTTTACAGCGGGGGGGTGGGGACACAATGACGCGATCATCCCAGCATGCCCCCTGCGTTGGCAACCTATGCTGCCCCATGCCCAAGTATATTGGCAAGTATGCTTCAAACCACCCCAGCATGAAATGGTCCCCTCACAACCGCCTTAAATTAATAGTCCCCTCCATTACCCCACCAATAAATCATAAGCTTCAACACACTATTAATTAATACTCCAGCCTCACTCTATTATGAAATTAATATTACACACCCCCCACATTAAGAACCACCTGCCTTCCTCTTCATTTGCAATAAAAAGTAATTTCCCCTCCTTCTTCATACCTACATTAACAGCCCATTCACCCCTCTTCCAGAGAGTAAAAGCTTCTTCCCTTCATTTAAAATCTGCCTAACTCCACATATACAGTGCCTTGCAGAAGTATTCACCCCCATTGGCTTTTTACTTTTTTTGTTACATTACAACCTGTAATTTATTTATTTTTTTAATCTGAATTTGATGTGATGGGTCTGCACAAAATAGTCTAATTTGGTGAAGTGAAATGAGAAAAATATATATAAAAAAAGAATCTTTATAAATAAAATTCTGAAAATTGGCATGTGCATATGTAATCACCCCCTTTGCTATGAAGCCACTCAAAATTTCTGGTGCAACCAATTACCTTCAGAAGTCACATAATTAGTGAAATGAAGTGCACCTGTGTGAAATCTCAGTGTCACATGATCTGTCAGTATAAACACACCTTTTCTGAAAGGCTCCAGAGGCTGCAACACCACTAAGCAAGAGGCATCACACCATGAAGACCAAGGAGCTCTCCAAACAAGTCAGGGACAAAGTACAATTCTGGGTTGGGTTATAAAAAATTTTTCCAAATCTTTGATGATCCCCCGGAGCACCATCAAATCCATCATCATCAAATGGAAAGAACATGGTACCACAACAAACCTAGCAAGAGAGGGTCGTCCACCAAAGCTCACAGACCGGATGAGGAGGACATTAATCAGAGAGGCAGCACAGAGACCAAAGGTAACCCTGAAGGAGCTGCAGAGTTCCACAGCAGAGACTGTGCATGTGACCACAATAAGCCGTACACTCCATAGAGCTGGGTATTATGGAAGAGTGGCCAGAAAAAAGCCTTTACTTAGTGATAAAAATAAGAAGACACAATTTGAGTTTGCCAAAAGGCATGTGGGCGCCTTCCCAAATGTATGGAGGAAGGTGCTCTGATCAGATGAGACTAAAATTTAACTTTTCGGGCACCAAGGAAAACGCTATGTCTGGCGCAAACCCAACACATCCCATCACTCCAAGAACACCATCCCCACAGTGAAACAAGGTGGTGGCAGCATCATGCTGTTGGGATGTTTTTCAGCAGCAGGGACTGGGAAACTGATTGAGTCGAGGGAAAGATGGATGGTGCTAAATACAGGGATATTCTTGAGCAAAACCTGTTTCAGTCTGCCTGTGATTTGAGACTGGGATGGAGGTTCAGCTTCCAGCAGGTCAATGACCCGAAGCATACTGCTAAAGCAACACTCGAGTGGTTTAAGGGGAAACATTTAAATGTGTTGGAATGTCTCCTTTCCCTCGTAATAGCTCTTATGTTTGGCGCTTTAATGATAGGCTCCTTGTAAATCCGGCCCTACGATCACAGTTGACCGCTGAGATTACAGAGTATTTTTCTCTTAATTCCAGTCTTACTGTATCTCCACAGCTTCTCTGGGATGCCCATAATACGGGGATCCCTGATTAAGTCAGCGGCTTTTGCCAGGAAGAATAGGACTAAGAGGCTTATTGAACTCATGGACCTCATTGCCCAATTAGATAGAACTCATAAAGCCTCAGGCGCAGCAGATGATTATCATAAACTTGTGGCTGCCAGAGGAGAACTAGGCCTCCTTCTTACAGCAAAAGCTGAGACTTCTCTTAAATGGCTTAATCAAACATTTTATGAAAAAGGAGACAAAGCCGATAGAATGCTGGCGTCTAGATTGCGATCTAAACTCTCACAGAACAATGTTCTGATGACTAACTCTCACGCAGGTGACCCTATTAGAGATCCATTACGTATTACTGAAGAGTTTCGTAAATATTATAACAAACTATATAATCTCTCATCTTCTTTGAATAGTCCTCTCAGAGGACTCTATACAAAATTTTCTAACCAGCTGTAATTTACCTAAACTATCTTCCTCGGCTCTTGAATCCCTAAGTGTTGGAATTGAGGCGCAGGAGATCTCAGAGGTGATAAAGAACCTTAAGGCCAATAAGGCCCCTGGTCCAGATGGCTTTACGGCCACATATTATAAATCCTTTAACTCCTTACTGTCCCCTCATCTTGCTAAGGTGTTCAACGGTGTGCTGTCAGGAGGCCCTTTCTCCAAGGAGGCCCTAGAAGCTAGGATTATTGTCATTCCCAAAAGAGGGAAAAGATCACTCCAATTGTGCCCACTATAGACCTATCTCGCTGTTGAACACTGATGCTAAGATTTATGCTAAGATACTTGCCAACCGCCTGAACTCCGTATTGCCCAGCCTAGTTCATAATGATCAAGTTGGCTTTATACCTGGGAGACAGGCCAGGGACAATACTAGACAGGTTATTAGCCTCATCCACTCCATTAATTCTACTCGTACCCCAGCCCTAGTGCTTTCCCTAGACGCTGAGAAGGCCTTTGACCAGATTTGCTGGCCCTTCATGATCCAAACACTAAGGGCCTTTGGCTTGGGAGGTAATTTTTTCCAGGGCATCCAGGCCCTATACACTACCCCTTCAGCTAGGGTCTCCTTGAATGGTCTTCTCTCGTCCCCCTTTGCCATAATTAATGGCACTAGACAGGGGTGCCCTTTGTCACCCCTGATCTTTGCTTTGGTTATTGAACCTTGCAGCTCAAATCCGCCTTAATTTAGATATTAGAGGTACCTTACTAGGAAAGGCAGAATACAAAGTGTCCCTTTATGCCGACGACGTTCTTCTAACTTTAACTTCTCCCCATACGTCTCTACCGAAACTCTTTCAAGTTTTGTCTATATACGGCTCTCTCTCGGGCTACAAGGTTAACCTCTCTAAAACTGAATCTTTCGCGCTTAATATATCGCCTATGGCCTTAGATCTCACAATTATAACTTTGCCTGGCGTCCCTTTAAAATGAAATATCTAGGAGTATATATTACAACCAGATAAGACACCCTATTCTCTGCAAACTTTCCCCCTCTGCTCAAAATAATTAAACTAGACCTTCTCCGATGGCGTGATCTAATTATTTCCTAGTTAGGTAGAATAGTGGCAGTTAAGATGAACCTCATGCCTAGACTACTCTACCTCTTTCAGACCCTCCCAGTTGCTGTTCCCAAACCGACTTTATTGCAATTACACAGGTGGTTTGTTCAATTTGTATGGAAATCCAAGCCTCCCTGTATCAGTTTTCTCACTCTCAGTCGCCCCATTACCAATGGGGGCAACGGGTTTCCTGATGTTAACCTCTATTATTATGCTACCCACTTAAGCCAAGCAATAGCTTGGTTTGCTCAATCCCAGGTACCTAGATGGGTAGAAGTAGAAGCTAATTCGTGTGATATCCCTTTTATGTCCGCTATCGTAGGTTTGGCTGCGCCGGATAGACCTCAATCTGTTCGCTTGCATCCGGTTATCTCTTATACATCTCACTATAATATTACCTCCTACCCATCCCCTGTTACTCCTATATGGTTTCATCCGGCATTTTCCCCGGGTTTCAACCTCGCCTGCTTCTCTCCATGGATTAAAAGTGGGATTAGGGTGGTATCTGATATCTTTGACTCGGGTGGGTGCGCCTCTCTGGGTTCCTTACAGAATAAATTTAACATATCCTCTATCAACACTTTTACTTATAATCAAGTTCGACATTTTATAAATTCCCTCCCTTCTAATTCAATTGATAGATCATTTTAACGTCATTTGAATCTTTGTGTCTCCATAATCCTCATATGAAAGGTATTATATCTGTTATCTATAACTTTTTGCTCTCTGTTAAAATCCCAGATACGCCAAATCATGAACTTCAACGGGAAAAAGATTTAGGGAGTCCACCTGATGAGAATACATGGTCTTTGGTGCGGGAGAGGGTGTCTAAGTCCTCTATTTCTTCTTTAATTAAGGAAAACGCCTACAAGGTGTATTATGGATGGTACCTGCCCGTTTGCACAAAATGTATCATCTGGCCTTTGATCAATGTTGGAGAGGTTGTGGTGAGATAGGCACTTTCATACACATATGGTGGTCATGCCCTAAAATAGTTAAATTCTGGGACGGGGTTGTCAGTCTCCTCTCGGAAATTTTTAAAATACCACTGATTAAGTCTCCCTGGTCTTTCCTCCTTGGCTGTCCACTTGAGGGCCTTAATAAACATGCCGTTAAGCTCTCTTCACATATTCTGAATGCAGCTCGATGTCTAATTGCTAGACACTGGAAAGATATTGACCCTCCTCCTCGCCAACAACTTATAAATAAAATCTGGCACGTGGCGGCCATGGAGAAAATATCAGCTTATATCCACAATACCTCTCCTAGGTTCCACATGGTTTGGTGTGACTGGTTCCTCTATAACAACACCACGCCACATGGGACCCTGCCCTCAAGCTTTTCGAACCTCCTACTCTAACGTTCCTAATTAATCTATATTAGTTAATTGTTTATTTTCTCTCCATTTTACTATGGCGACTTCTATTTAAGTTTTCCCAATGTACAATAGAGACCCAGATTCGGCCTCTTTCCCACTTACCCTGTCCCCCATCTTATTCTTCCTCCTTTTCTTTTTCTTTTCTCTTCATTTCTCCCCTCTCTCTCTTACACATTTTTCTATTTCCTACTTGCTCTTTTGTGTAATTCATACTATTATTTACAATCTATTTTCGAAGTATGTGCTGTGATATATAGCAATTTTTTATCTTTTAATGTTTTATCTATTTTCAGATTGTTTTTTTTTTTTTTTTTTTGCTATATGCGTATTTTGGATACTTTATTACCCTATGGCCCTCATTCAGAGCCACTCGCTATTTGCGGTCGTTCGTTCTAAAACAAGGGGTGGCTATTCAAATGAACCGTTCGCTAATTGCGGTCTGTTCACGCCTCTAAGTCTGAACGAGCGAGCAAAACTTGCGGTTGTAATTTTGAAAAGTACGACCCTTGCCGCTCGCACCACACGTCATGTCCGCTATTTATTAGATTAATCGAGTACATCGAACAGCGTATGAACTGCTCGCTATTCTTGTGGCTGGTTTTTTCAACCACTACTTTGCGAGCAGTTCTGAGTAAAAAAAAAACAAGTGACGTGGTCAATGACGCTGCTGTATTAATTATGCACTCCCTTAAAACGCCCGTTTTGACCTTTAAGCACGCCTGCGTTCGAATTCCACACCCCCGTTTTCAAGCACCTTCCCCTGTTACCACCCACATACGCCTCCTTCTGTCACTCAAAATAGCAGGCATTCGCTATATAGCGAACAAACGATTTTCGGCCGCACTGACTGGTTCGCGCATGCGTATTAAAATCCGTACGCATGCGCAGATGTGCGAACATCGGTCAGAACGAACGAGCGGCCGCTTACGAGCGGCTCTGAATCAGGACCTATATTTTTATCTGTGTAATATGCTAAATATCTCTCTTATCTATGCACATATTGTTGTACCTTACTTACGTAAAATTCTAAATAAATTTTGTTAAAAAAAAAAATAATGTGTTGGAATGGCCTAGTCAAAGCCCAGATCTCAATCCAATTGAGAATCTGTGGTCAGACTTGAAGATTGCTGTTCACAAGCGGAAACCATCCAACATGAAGGAGCTGGAGTAGTTTTGCCTTGGAATGGGCAAACATCCCAGAAGAAAGATGTGGCAAGCTCATAGTCTTATCCAAAGCAACTTGCAGCTGTAATTGCCGCAATAGGTGGCTCGACAAAGTACTGACTTCAGGGGGGTGAATAGTTATGCACGCTGAAGTTTTCTGTTATGTTGTCCTAAATGATGTTTGATTCATAATACATAAAAAAACACAACTTCACAGTTGTAGGCATGTTCTGTGATTGAGGTGATGCACACCTTCAAACAATCCATTTTAATTCCTGGGTGTGAGGCAACAAAATATGAAAAATGCAAAGGGGGGTGAATACTTTTGCAAGGCACTGTACAATAAAACGTTACCCTATATCTTTCTTCCACACTAACTAACTTCATCTGGTTCTGCATCTTGATGTTGGTGCTGAGTCCTGCTGCCTGCACATAGACTTTCTCGCTGTAGGGGAGAAAGGGGGAAACAGGCAATGGATAGAGGGCGAAAAGATCAGAACGATCTTCGGCCACAAGCTGTAAGGTTCTTGGACCTGGGGGAAAGGGCTAGCCACCACCCGACTTACTGTGCCATGGGTCAGAGGGTGTGGTGTTTACCGGCAACTGGAACCACACTGAGTGTCTGCTGATCTGCCCAAGAAATATATCAGACCTGAGTGTCTATTCATGTAAAACATCAACTGGTTACCAAAAAATATCACTGTATGTATATTACATCACATCAATGCAATATATAGTAATATTTAGTAGTCATTAATGTTAAGTTACCTGTCCGGTGACCTCCAGTAAACGGCACCTATGCGCTCCCGGGAAACAGCGCGAAGACAGACGAAAATGAGGGTACATATTTATGCTTCTATTAAATTTCAATATTCTTGTTCCATAAAATTAAGGGGCCTATGTATCAAAGCTTCATGAGAGACGAAATTGTGAGAGATAAATCACTAACCAATTAGCTTCTAACTTACATTTTATAGGTGGTGTTTGAAAAATTACAGTAGCTGATTGGTTAATACTTTTTCCCTCACAATTTTATCTCTCATCAAGCTTTGATACATAGGCCCCCTAAGTCTTGGTTTTGCACTACTCCACGAGACTAGGCACATGTCCTCACTTCATTCAACTGCAAGGTAGTGCAGAGATCAGCTTTATAAATCTGTGCACTAAATGCAGGTTATTCTCTGCTTACCATTTGGCTTATGTGATATGAAATGAAGCAGGATTAAAGCAAGTTGTGAAAACGTGTAGCAATTAAAGTAACCTGTTTTAATTCTCATACAATATACTCAAGGAATATTAAGTAAAGTAGAAATCAATAACATGTGTGTGTGTAGAAAGCAACATCACTCTGGAAACAGTTTGAATGCATAAACTACTTGAGTTCATTTAGTGCAAGAAACAGCAATATGCTGTATACACTCTAATACTAATTTGTAATATACAAATACTGCAAGATATACATGTATGTGGACCAGTCATATGTTGGATTTAGTTTCATCCCTTTTTAAACTTCTCTCATTTGCATTAGTGTTTTAGCTTTATTTTAATTTCAAGAAGCACTCATTAGATCTGCCTGTCAGTCCATAGGTACCAAATTAATAACACATCACCAGGCGATGACGGTAGTAGCCGTCATCGCCTGGTGACGGCTACTACCCCTCAGCACGTGACATCATGCCACAGGGGGCAGGGCCGCTAGCAACCGGAACAACAGTGCTGTCTGGAGCAATCCGCAGGATGCTCCTGGGGCTGTTGTGGCGGCAGTCTGCCGTTTGGACGGTCTGGGCAGCACAGCTGCGATTCTGGCTTCTGAGTGCCGTTATAGGCTCCCTGCTAGCCAGATACAGAGGGCGTGGGTTAGCGGCGGTACTGCCCACAGAGCTTTGCGCTCTGTGCAGTCGCACCGGTCACCCATTGCTAGTTATGTCCCTGCACATCACCCATTTTTAAAGTCTGCCATGGATATTTTAACATATGATTGCTGCAAAACACGTGAAGCATTTATCCTATAGATCACAGGTTCTCAAACTCGTCCCTCAGGACCCCAAACAGTGCATGTTTTCCAGGTCTCTTCATAGAATCACAAGTGAAATAATTAGCTCCACCTGTGGATCTTTTAAAATGTGCCATGGAGTAACGAGTACACCTGTGCACCTGCTCGGTGACTTGGAAAATGTGAACTTGTCTATAGATCATAGGTTCCCAAACGCGGTCCTCAAGGCTCCACAACAGTTCAGGTTTTATAGATTTCCATGGTTAAGCACTAATTAAGTCACCTGTGCTCAACCATGGATATTTCTAAAACCTGAACTGTTGGAGAGGCTTGAGGACCGCGTTTGGGAACCTCTTGTGTAGATAGTAATATGGATTTCTCACATATTTAAATCCATGGATTTCCAACCGAATTATTGCATTATTTTTTGAATGTCGTTAACTGCTCAATAACCATTATAATACCCGTCTGTTTCTTAAGACTCTCTGTGTCATTGGGGGATATGTATGAAGCTCAGAAGCGGATACTGCTTCTCGCCGATGTATGATCGGGGGTTGAGCGGTAAATGACAGGGGCGCTATGCACCTCTCTCATCGGCGCTGCTATCTACGGCTCCAGGCTGCGCGCGGGGATCTTGCGATACTTGCGAGATCCCACGCATGCTCAGAGGAGCCGTCCGGGACTGACACACAGTGCATCAGCACTAGGCTGATGCGCTGTGGTCACTAGCGGGTAGCGCCGGAGGGGGGGAGTTAACGCTCCCCCTCTCCGGGTGATGAGATGTTCATACATCTCATCGGTAGTGTTTCCTGCTTCGCCTTGGTAAAGAGGGGAAGCATTATAGCGGCACGTTAAGTGCTGCTACAATACATCTACCCCATTGTGCGTTAAGCTGCTCCTCTTTGGCTCTCTCTTTTTCTCCATTTGTTTTACATTATTAAACCTGAGCTTAAATCAATGATTTAAAACATAATTGAAAAACATAATTAAGTTTGTTGCATCTTACCAATTGATTGGCTTTTTCATCCTAAGCAGTTGTTTCATAAACCCCTTAATAGCATCTAAATATTAATTCTCTATTTAACGTTTCTTCAAAGAGATTTGTGGTTTAGGATGTACAAATGTTAGCCTTTATATTCTCCAGTTTATTACTGTGCTTTAGCAAATAATGAGGCAAAACCACAATGTGATTATCAATATTAGTTTTTTTTTTTAAACAGTATTATTATTATTATTGATATTATTATTAGGCAGACATATCTTCAAGAACACTGTACTTTATTGATATAGTATACACATTTTTTTCCATTTAATTTAATTAAATGTGCACCTACATTTTAAGCCATGGCTGCAAAATTAGGATGGCTATTTTCAGAGCCATTTTTACTGCGTACCACAATTGTAATGCATACAGGGTTTTTCCTTTTCAGCTAGTTTCCCAATTATGCCTAACTCTATTTATATTGGCCCCCTTCCTCATCTCTTCTTATATCTATTTGCCGACAGCATGTACTTTTAAGCATAAAATAATAAAAAAAAAATAGGTGCCATTAAAGGTTGGATAATTCTTTGCATTGTGATGATATATGCAGAAGTACCAATCCAATATATTGTGTGTTTCATCATACTGGCAGCTTTTTGTTTCTTTTTAAAGTTCTGCCTACAGAAGGGGCCGAGCCCACCTGATGCAGAGTAACAGGTGCTGATAGCAACATTGCAAGTTACTAACTCACTAGTTACATTGCATTTAGTTAACTCCTGCAGAAACTGAAAACAAAAAATCCAAGTAGTCAATGAGGTAGTTGCTAGCATTTTGTCAGGTTTGAATTATTTTTTGAACCAGGGGTGGATGCAGGAGAAGAAACTGGAACGGGTTTGCAGGTCTGGCAGGAAAACAAAGTCCAATTAATGAGGCTGGGAACAAGTGTCAGGCAGAAAAAACAAAGTCCAGTTAGTGAGGTTGGGAACAGGTGTCAGGCAGAGAAAACAAAGTCCAATGGAGGTGTGACTGAGAAACAGAGGACTGAAGTACTGGAGTGGGTTCTGAGTCCGGAGAGCTGGAGGGTTCACAAACCGTGGAGTGAGTAACTGGGTACAGCAGGGTAGATGCGGGTATCCGGAAACGGCCTGTGATGGGGACAAAGCAGGAAATGGAGCACTGCTGAGACTGCAAATATCACACCGAGCTAAGGAGTACAGAGAACTCTCACACAGCTTGCGCTGTGTATACGTTGCACTGGCAACTAGAGGGCGTGCTGATAGGTACCATGGGAAAGTGCATGATAGGCTGCTGAGTACACACAAGATTCTCCGGCTTGATTGACCCATTCAGGTCACATGCCCAAAACAAAGATGGCGGCGCCCAGCAATCCCCAGCGTGGCAGCGCTGCCAGTCTCACCTGTCACCTCATGGCCTGTACCCTTCGCACATCCATGCGCACCTCGCGCCAACCTCCAGACACCAGCACCCCCACAGGTAGGACCGTGCCAAAGCACCTGCACAGGTACAACAACTCTGGTCTTGACACATTTCTTATGACTGTACGGATTGTCGGCCATCAGTGGCCGCCGGTCGGCATTTCCGACCAGCTGATCGCTGTTTCAGATTCGATCGGGGGTATTGGCCACAGGATGTATTGGGCCCTTTTGATAGAGCAAGTAGCTTTGCACCTGGACAAAAAAATGTTGCAATACAAGGGTTGCAGATACATAAAGATTGAGAGCCCATAACTGTGACAGTTATGCTGGTAAAAATAACTAAGTTTATCTAAGGAATCTTTGTATTTAGTAACCTCACTTCTGTAGAAACTGTATAAGAATGATCCTTATCCATTGATGACTTACAGCCCTTTTAACATAAATAAAGAGCTATTTATATATCTTTATATTAACTAAAATTTGGCGGGGCACTTAGTCACTTTAGGACAGAAGCATCATTAATGTGATGTTTTATTTTCGTGCTTAGCTAATCATTTGTCAGTGTTAGTGCTCTGCATAGAATGTTGCTAACAAAATTTAAATTGTATTGAAACATTTGAATTATATGCAAAAGTTGTATTTATGTGCTGCCAGTGAAACACAGACATCTAATAAGTTAATATATCTAACATTAGCGAAAAAATGCCTAGCTATTTTTATGATTTAGTGAATGGTCTGCATGTTCACCACTTGCCTGACATGGTGGCATCAGATGCGACCACACCGGACTGGGATTTCACATCTGATGCGACCAATCAGAAATGCCCACTAGGCGGCTGCGGGAAGATAATCTTTCCGCGGCCGCCTATGTCAGAGGGACCTGCTGGTCCCTCTGCTTCCTTAGATTCCCCTTCAGTGTGTCCTGATCACTGCTGGCCACAGTGATCGGGCACTTAGCGGGACCCCCTCCCGCCACGGCTGCAGGCAGCCGTGTCTTTAATAGAAGTAGCAGCTGTAGCTCCTGTAATCCACGGCTGCTGCTATGTCCCGATCACTGTGGTCAGCAGTGATTGGACAGCCTGCGTGAACCCCCTCCCGGCACGGCTGCCCTGTTGTGTCCCCGGCCTGGGCAGCCGGCGGCACCCTCACCTCGTTCTTCCCCAGCGTGGCTAAGAGGAGCCGCGGCTGCTGCCCTGACCCAGGGAGCCAGTGGCTTTTTCCAATTGGTTAACCACCCATGCGTCTGTAGAAAAGCAATTGTCAGTTGCAGGTGGTCGCGAAGCACTTCTGGAGAACCTGCTAACAGGAGGAGATCGTCCAGGTATGGTAGTAGCCGGATACCCTTGCTCCATAGATGGGCCTCCATGACAGCCATAACTTTGGTAAACACTCTTGGAGCTGTGGACAGGCCAAAGGGTAGTTCCCGAAACTAGAAGTGTTGCTGTAGTACAGCAAACCAGAGGTAATGCTGGTGGGAGGGTGTTATAGGAACATGTAAGTATGCGTACTGAATATCCAGTGATACCATAAAATCCCCAGGTTCCATAGCCTGTATGATGGAACGTAGGGTTTCCATCCTGAACTTGGGCACCCTGAGGAATTTGTTTAGGGATTTGAGGTTGAGGATAGGCCGATGAGACCCATTTGGCTTCTGCACCAGAAAGAGAGTAGAATAATAACCAGTCCCTCGCTGGGATAGTGGGACTGGTACAATTACCCCTGCTTGCAGCAAGGACTGTATGGCTTTCTAGATCTGTGAGGCCTTGTTCTTGTCTGAAAGAGGGCCTGTGCAGAAGAACTGGTGGGGAGGTCTTCGAAGGAATGAGACGGCGTACCCATAAGAGACTACTTCTCTTACCCAAGCATCCTTCGTGGTCTAACACCAGCACTGGGTGAACTGAAGAAGCCAGCGTCCGACTCTGGGGTCCCCCAGAGGGAGGCCTGCCCCGTCAGGCAGAGGGTTTATCCTCTGGTTCAGAGGCAGGACGTCTTGTGCTCCAGGCCTGTTTCTTAGGCATGGCGACCTTCTTGGCAGTGGACTGTCTAGGAAAGGACTGCCCTTTGAAATTTCCTTGGGGGCGAAAGGACCTAAAGGAGGTTCGAGACTTTGAAGGAGCAGATGCTGAAGGCAGAAACGCAGATTTTGAGTTTGCCAATGTGTCAACAATCTTGTCCAGGTCTGAACCAAACTAAGTCTCCCCATTATAGGGTAAGGCCTCCAGGCCTTTCTTATAATTGCCATCCGCATTCCAAGAGTGCAACCACAGGGAACGGCGAGTAGACCCGGCCAAGACCCTGGAGGTCAGTAAACTAGCATCTAGACCGGCCTCACTGATATATGCAGCCGCATCCCAGATGTGGCCAACCAGTGACACCTGATTCTCCGGAGCTTCCGAGGGGAAGGAGTCCTCAAGTGGATCAGCCCAACTTTCTATAGCCTTAGGTACCCAGGAGATAGCCATGGATGGATGGGCAACAGCTCCTGAAAGAGAGTATATTGATTTCAGGCAAGTTTCCACTTTTCTATCTGTAGGATCTTTCAAGGAGACAATGGAAGGCATAGGTAACGTTGCACTTCTAATCAATCATGTAACGTGGGAATCCACAGCAGAGGGTGATTCCCACTTTTTACAATGAGCCTCAGGAAATGGGTAACATGAGGCCAAACGTTTTTGAGTTTGATGCCTCTTACCAGGTGATTACCAGGCAGCAGCCATGTGATCCACTAGCTGATCTGACAGAGGGAATATTGCCGAAGTCACCTTTATCTGTTTAAACAGAGGATGGAATATTAATCCTTGACTTAAGCTGGCCACACACTAGACCAACTTACATCCAACCAGCCAACTTGTTGATTGGTTGGAATGAAAATCTGGTAACGTATGGGAGTAACTGATGATCAGCAATTTGCTCCTAAATGTCAGAAAACAGATGAAAATGGTCGTTCAGACAAGTTTGTTAAATGTTTGATCTAAACTATTTGTTCAAACAACAGTTTTGGTCCATTTTCCAGCGTTTGGGAGCAAATTGCTGATTGTATTCCTTACCAGATTTTCATTCCAACCAATCAACTAGTTGGCTGGTTGGACAGATAATCTTTAGATGTGTGGCCAGCTTTAATCTCCGCCTCTTGCAAAGGGGAGTCTGGGTTAGAGGCGTCAGCCACTTCTCCATCGTCAGATGACATCTTAGACTCTGATAGCTGTGTGGATTGAGATGACAACACAGGACACTTAGCTGGCCGTACAGGTTTCTCACTCTGCAGCATGGTCTGAATGGCCGTAGAGCAGGGGTCAGGGAACTTTTTTACCTTTTACCCCAAAATATATTTAGATACGCCGACGTTACTCCTTGATTTGAAAGGAAGGAAATCATATAGTAGTGCCCCCATATAATGCCCCGGTAGTAGTGCCCCCATAGTTATGCCCCTGTAGTAGTGCCAACATATAATGCCCCTGTAGTAGTGCCCCCATAGTTATTCCCCTGTAGTAGTGCCCCCATATAATGCCCCTGTAGTAGTTCCCCCATAGTTATGCCCCTGTAGTTGTGCCCCCGTAGATATGCCCCTATAGTAGTGCCTCCATATAATGCCCCTGTAGCAGTGCCCCCATAGTTATGCCCCTGTAGTAGTGCCCCCATATAATGCCCCCTGTAGTGCACCCATAGTTATGCCCCTGTAGTAGTGCCCCCATAGTTATGCCCCTGTAGTGCCGCTTGTACAAAAGAAAAACACTTACCTTAATCCCCGCTCCCGCCGCCGTCCTGTCCGCCCGGCTGCTCCTCGGAACTATGGGAGAGACGTCATGACGTCTCTCCCATAGTGCGCAAGGAGAGAGCCGGAAGCTGGAGTTCAGAAGAGAACTCCAGCATCCAGCTAACGCGGCGCTGCAGGAAAGGAGCCTGGCGCCCGCTGGTAATAACATCTCAGCGGGCATCCGGCTTAGAGCCTCCCTGCGGCACCGGGCTGGAGGTCACTGACGCCGGGTGCAGCGGGTCCCACTGCTGCACCCGGCGCCAGTGACCTCCATTTCTGGGGGTAATGGACGGACAGCCGGGCATGCAATGATTCATATGCATGCCCGGCTGTCCGTCCATTACCCCCAGTAATTTCATTTTTACCCCATGTGGAGTAATTTACCCCTGTTCCCCGACCACTGCCGTGGAGGAAGCTGCCACTCTGCACTGAAGTAGAGGAAACATCCACCCATCGTGAAGATATATCCTGTGGTAATCCCGGTGTGGGAATGACAGCCTGCTGTGACACAGGAGGTGTCTGCATAATTAGTGGTAGTCCCTGTGAGGGAATGACAGGCTGCTGTGGTAGCCCCGTAGGAGGAAAAGCAGCCAGGACCGCTAGACGGCCCGCAATGGAGGCCAGCATCTGAGAAAAGACCGCCCAAGGGGACTCCTGTACTGATGTCCCTGTTTGAGGTACCTGGTGGATTATAACAACTCACACATAACCCATCCCGAACCAAATCCTCCTCAATGAAACCTGAAGTACATAATCTGCATTGCAGAATGGGTGCAGAAAAGTGTTCATTACCCTTGTCAGACATCTCTGCAGAGTAAGATAACACACAATATGGCACTGGGTACAATGCAACCACGAGTATGTACTAATACTAGCAGGGAAGCAATATACTGGTCCTCTCTTATGCTTGGGTAAGCTGCAGGGACATGCTGCCTAAATTTGGCACAGTGCAGCGCACAACAGTATGTGACAGACCTCACAAATATTGTTTATGTATACTGTGTATATATACTCTTATCCGACATGATGCGCACTCTGGGTGCTTGAATCCATTAATATTTTTTATTTAAACATCCAGCAACGTTTCAGTGCCTCTACAAAAAGCTGCACTGTCCTCGGGCTATAGTCATAAAACAAAACATCTTACCTTAAATACCAACACCCGTGCTACACATGTCTGCCGGAAACCCGGAAGTGGGGCAACAGACTCACACCGGCAGCGCACATAGGATGACATCATCTTCCAACCAGTTCAGTGATCCTTCACCATAGTAACCAAATGTTACAATATATCAAGGTACAAATAAGCAAACAAACAGTGCTAGCTTATTATCAATATTCCAGACACATAATGAATACCGCATGAGTTAAAGTAACACTAAATCACATATGGCTAATATGTAGATAATATAATAATAATGTATTATGATAAGTAAAGCAACCTTCTGTAGGTGCACATAATCATTTACAAAATATACCCATATAATCATTATACCTATAGATAAGGACTGACACAGAGGCAAACAATAAACAAACACCATGATAAAAAGCATGTAGTATATCCTATATATGAAGCATGACTGGTATTTATGTAGACATAAAAAATTAACTAATTGACCACTCTCATTTAATGTACTCACAAAAAGTTATGCAAACCGAGATGGTCTTGAAGCCCCATGGGAGCAAGGGTCCCTAACTTATATAACCAACGGCTCTCTAACTGTAACAATTTTAATGTACGATCACCCCCCCTGATTGACTGGGGAACATGATCAATCATGCGGTAACGAAGGGTCAATAAAGGATGCAGGGCCATACAGAAATGTGGTGCTACAGACTACTCACTATTACCATTAGTCAAAGCAGATCCTATGGCTGACCTGTGTGCTGCCATACGCTCTTTAAAGCTACGCTCGGTTTTACCAATATATGAAAGGCCACATGGGCACATAATCTGGTAAACCGTATATTTGGTATTACAAGTAAGCTTATAGTTGATATAGTATTTCCTACTATGTGGGTGAAAAAATTTATCCCCTGGAATTAGGTAGTTACATGTCGTACAAGTGCACTGAATGCAACCTTTTTTACCCGTAAGGAACTGGCTGTTAGATTAAGTTTTAGGTCTCTTCTATGAACTGTGATATTTAGTTCTTTACATAGATTTTCAATTGGATTCAAGTCAGGTGATTGGCTGGGCCATTCTAGCAGCTTTATTTTCTTTCTCTGAAACCAATTGAGAGTGTCCTTGGCTGTGTGTTTGGGATCATTGTCTTGCTGAAATGTCCACACTCGTTTCATCTTCAGCATCCTGGTAGATAGTAGCAAATTTTTATCAAGAATGTCTCTGTACATTTTTCCATTCATCCTTCCTTCAAAATATGAAGTATGCCAATACCGTAAGCTGAAACACAGCCCCACACCATAATGTTCCCACCTTCAAACTTCACTGTTGGTATGGTGTTTTTGGGGTGATGCGCAATGCCATTTCTCCTTCAAACATGGTGTGTATTATGGGATCCGAAGAGTTAAATTTTGGTCTCATCTGACTCCCGGTATTTCACAGGCTTTTCCAAATGTTGTGCAGCAAACTTTAACCGAGCTTCAACATGCTTTTTCTTCAGCAATGGAGTCTTGTGTGGTGAGCGTGCATACAGGCCATGGCGGCTGAGTGCATTACTTATTGTTTTCTTTGAAACAATTGTACCTGCTAATTCCAGGTCTTTCTGAAGCTCTACACAAGTGGTCCTTGGCTCTTGAACAACTCTTCTGATAATTCTTTTCACTCCTCTGTCAGATATCTTGCGAGGAGCACCTGGTCGTAGCCGGTTTATGGTGAAATTATGTTCTTTCCATTTCCGTATTATGGCCCCAACAGTGCTCACTGGAACATTCAGATGTTTAGAAATCCTTCTGTAACCAATGCCATCAGTATGTTTTGCAACAATAAGGTTGTGAAGGTCTTGAGAGAGTTCTTTGCTTTTACTCCATCATTAGATGTTTCTTGTGTAACACCTTTGTAATGAGACACCTTTTTATAGGCCATCAGTTGGGACTGAACGATCTTATATTAATTCGCACTGACAAGAGGCAGGATTGCTTTCTAAATACTGATAGATTTCATCTGGTGTCTTGGCTTTCCATGCCTTTTTTCACCTCTCTTTTTTCATGTGTTCAATACTTTTTCCCTGTGTCATTTCACATTATTACACATAACTAATTCATGGACATCTATGGTTTGATTTCTTTGCATTAGTTGTTGTTGACATTTGGTGAAAATTTCATTACAGTAGCCCCACTGAGAAATATGTTGATGTGTTCAATACTTATTTTACCCAGTGTATGTATATATGTGTGTGTATATACTGTATATATATATGTATACAGTACATCCAGAAAGTATTCACTGCGCTTCACTTTTTCCACATTTTGTTATGTTAGCCTTATTCCAAAATGAAATAAATTCATTTTTGACCTCAAAATTCTACAATACCCCATAATGACAACGTGTAAAAGTATTGTTGCGATTTTTGTAAATTTAATAAAAACAAACAAACTACAGTATACCATAAAAGTTGCTATTTTTATGGTATACGGTGTTTAAAAATTTTTTTTTATATAAAATCATGTTGGATAAGTTTTAAAAAGATGTTCTTGACCTAATTCAGTCATAAAAAAAGCGACAATTTCGGAGCGGTCTTTGGGGAAAAAAATTGCCAGTTAAGTGGTTAAAGGAAACCGCCTTATTCCTTTCCTTGCACAGGCTCATTCCCCTTACTATTACATGGCTGCGGATATAAGCTTTGCTTTGTTTACTCTTGTCTGCCAGAACCCTTTCTTTTCAATCATCCACGATCTATACTACCCAGCTGCTGTAATGATGACTCTGCTGACTAGCCTGGAAAAAAGTGCATGGAGCAAGCCATAGACATATAGACATTGGGAAGGATTTCACTCCATGCCCTCCAACAATTTCTAGACAAATCCTAGGTCACTAAGTCAAATAAAAGTGTCCATAGACACCTATAGCACACAGGAAAAGAGCAACTCTCCCTGTCTTCCTTCCTCTTTTGAAGGCACATTTCGTATGACATCTAGCTTTTGTACACTGTAGCTTAGAACTGTGTTCCAATTTGAATTAATCCAAGAAATGTACCTCAGAATGACCCTATCGATTGTATCTGTGATGTATGTAGTTTAGAGTAAGCAAGCTGACCACTTGGGAACTCAGCAGCTTCTGAACCTGAACAAAGATGACATTTGGACACATGATATAAATAAATTTCTTAGAAAACACACTCCAAACGTCTGTCATGGAACTATAAGGTAGGCTGCAAATACAATGCTTCTCCCTTCTTAAGGCCCCCACATGACACTTTTTTTAACATGATTTGGCGATCAATTGTAACGACAAATCGTTTAAATGTGCTGTGTGTGGGGTCGACAACGATACATCGCACGCTCCAGCGGGTCCTTGATCGTGGTCGCTGATTTCTTCAACATGCAGAAAGATCAGCGACCTGTCCTTTACGATTTGGCACACATCATTCTGTGTGCATACATATGGAATGATGTGATGGCAGACACAGTTTGCATGCATGGATCAGGGAGATCCATGCTACATGCATCTGTTTGTCAATGACACAGATGCACGGACGGATCAGTAAGATTCCATCCGTGCTTCTGTGTTGAAAAAACCCAGAAAACCTGAGTAAAAAGTAAAATATAAACTGTGTCCAAGAAAAAAAAAAATAGCACAACCAGCCCTGGGCTTTGGAGACTAAGTACAGGTTGTGCAAAATACATGGGACAAATGGCGTAGGGGTCCTCGGTATTTAGCGCAACCAGCACTGGACTCTGATCTGGTCCAGGGGACAAGTAGCCCCCTGTATTTGCCATAAACAACACCAAACTTTTTCTAATGGGGGGGGTAATGCTACAGCCAGGGGAACTTTTTCACCGGGTCCCCCGGCCTAAGCATTACCCCTGACCGCTAGCCAGACCAGGCCGGGGATCCCTGGGGAGTTGGGGACCTCTCCCTCTCCAGGGAACCCCAGGCCTAGGTTGATAGCCCGTGGCTATCCCCGGCACCCCTGGGGTGGTGGGTGGTGGGTTGATAGTGTAGTGTAAATGAAAGAGTTACAATTATTGTCTTTTTCAGTAGAACTACAGATCCCAGCAAGCCTCCCCCGCATGCTGTTACTTGAAGAACCGCAAGTACCAGCATGTGGGGGGCATTACGGGCCCACTGGTACTTGCAGTTCCACTGCAAAATAAATATTAAAATAAACACAGTACACACACACTGTGAAAGTAAAAGTTTAATAAAATATACATGCGCACACACACATGCATACTCACACTCACTTTCTCACATACTCACCTATGTATCCCTGAAGTCCATCACGTCCCCTTGTCCAAGTTGAAAATCCATAGGTACCTGTAAAAAAAAAAAAAAATCTATACTCTCCTCCTCCTATGCGTGGATCACGTCCTCTTCGTTCCATGTAGGCATCCATGGGCTTGGCAAAAAAACAAACCGAAAATTCGTGGACCAGTGGGCATTAGTACTGTCATCTAAGGACAGTAGGACAGTACTACCCGAATGACCGCTCCGCCGCAGGATTTCACTGTAGAAATCCGGGTGCTGAGTGTTCATTGGCTGAGAGAGGAGAGCCTTCCACCTCTCAGCCAACGAGCGGTTCCCACCATTGAAGTCACCCCGAGCGAGTTGCAAGGGAAGGAAATAGGAGCAGCAGGTAAGTGGGGGTGGGGGTGTTGGAGCTGATGACACAGGAGCTAACATATGTAAACTCATAACATAACTGTTACTATATATCTATATATAGATATAGTGCTGGGCACGCCCCCAAGAGTGATGGTTTTAGGATGTACCACAAGGACACCCCCCCTCCCTGGGTGGACACACCTCCTTTTCGGGAGCGCGTGTGCCGAAGGCCCTTCCCCCAGTCTGATGTGAACACTAATTTCTATCATCATGCTTTTATTTTTTGGGGGGAGGGGGGCAGGGGTTCAATTTGCCCTGGGTGCCAAAAACCCTAGTTGCGCCTCTGATTTGATCTCTTTTGAATTGATATGATATTTCAGTTTGCGACCTCTCTCCTTTGTGCACTAATGATTTGCTCTACATTATTATTATTATAAGCCTTTCCCACCATCAACAGTTAATCTTAAGGGACCAGGGGAGAAATGTACAGTATCAAACCGTCTAAAGAACAGAGAAGTTGACAGCTTTTACCTCCTGATGAGGAACATCATTGCTGGTATTTGCCCAAATAAGAAATTTATGATTTTGAGTTGATGGGTTATATTTACTAAAGTGTAGGTTTTTAGAAGTGGAGCTGTTGCCCATAGCAATCAATCAGGTTATACTTATCATTTATCTAGCACCTTATAGAAGATAATAGCTAGAATCTGATTGGTTGCTATGGGCAAATTCTCCACTTCTAAAAACCCGCACTTTAGTAAATATACCCCCAAGAGTTGCTCATGGCCTTGGTAGCCTTCTTGAATATCTAAACAAATATTTCAGCTAATGCATTGGTGGCTGGATGTTTTGATCCAGAAGTGAATTGCTTTATGCCATTACTTTTCAAGAATACCTGGCATGGATCTCGATGCAAATGTGATTGGTCGCTCACTGCCGGCAGAGTATGTGATAAGACTGCTTATATTCCATTATGTGAGGCATCACATGCCAACTTGATAGGTTGAGATGGGTCAAAGTGCCTGTAAACCTTGCTCAGTGTGATCAGCTCCTCTGTCTCTTGCAAAAGCATTTTTCCAAGTTTTACACCATTTCTATGGTTCTCCCTTCTGCATTCAATGGATGTAACACATTGATATCTGAGGTAGAAATTTCTGATAATAATTAAGTAGGTCTAGATAATAGCTACACAGGGCCACAAATTGGGTGCATAGTGCTCACAGTACTGCTTACAGTCTGACTTGTGCAACTTTTACAGTGAATTACCTGTCCACATTAAGAAATTTCTTCTTTAAAGAACTCACATTTGTTTTGATTGTCTCTCAGAAAAATATTTATGTAATGCAGGCTGTGATTGGTCTGCTGGCCATAGTTTGGACATCCCTGCTTTAGACTAGGGATGTGCAGGCTCGGATAGGTTCGAGTTTGCACGTGGAGTTCGGATTTTTCCCTCCAAAAAAACGGAACTCAGAACGAGGCAAAACGTCATCTTACATGGACGAACATCATCATTCCTGGTTAGACCAACAGTATTTTGCATGATTTATGCCCACATTGAAAACAAGACATTCTCTGATTATATTACATTTTGTGTGTCATACATTCAAGCCATATTTGTTGTAATTTACAATATATATTCCTTTGATTATCCTTTGCTCCCGTATTGAATTAGACACTGCATGGTCTAATGTTAAATTAGACACTGCATGGTCTAATGTTAACTGAAGTCCAGACAATGCTTTCACTATGTATACCACACAAAAGCCTGTCTCTTATTACATGTGTGAGACCCACTCCAAATTGATAGTGTTCAGATAACCGTATATCATTCTACTGCTCCGTTGATATTTTCTTGGTAACTGTGGGGATAGGAGGTCTTCTGTTGCTTCGATAAGTGGTCCCTTTGCATATTTGGATGTTTATTTACTAAGCGTCAGGTTCTAAAACCCGTCAATTAAGATCATGTTTATGCCCAAAATTTAAAAGCGCAATGATTTTACTAACAAAACATGGGTAGTAAAAGTATTGTCCATTTAAATTTTGGGCATAAACATGATCGGAGCCGCCGGGTTAAGTAAATAAACTGAAGTCTATTTACTAAGTGTCCGGTTTGAAAACCCATCGCTTTTGATCCTGTTTATGCCCAAAATTTAAGAGCAATGATTTTACTAGCAAACCACGGCTAGTAAAAGTAAAGAACCATACATTTCAGTGAGGTATAGCAATTAATACTGTACTGCTAAACTCCCTCCTTCTAGTGTCTTTCCCCAAGCACTGATTCTTACTGATGCTCTATTGAAAAATGAAGGCGCTGTGGTACAACCATGAATCACAAGTCCTGTGACATTTGCTTTAAATCCCCTTTCACCCCTGACTGCCGTGGCGATCACACAACTCTGCAACACTATGTGCACACATTACATCCGCTTACAGAACATGACGGTTAATAGTGACAGATGTAATTTAATAACAGATGTTCTTCTCCAATAACTGATTATTACAAGGTGAAAGTCAGTGGTTGGGAGAATGAATGCAAAATATATCCACAGATACTTTGGAGGCATAGCGAGGGCATAAGAAAAAGGATTCATCAGTATTTCAGAGGAGAATAATACAAGTTCTAGCTGTGAACCATGCAGGGTGGGAGATTGTAATGGGAAATAAAAAATTAAAAACCTTTGAAAGCATTAGAGATAATTATTGGAATTTTAAATTGGATATGCTTATTACTTCTGCAGAGGAATATAATAGAGCAGCTTTAATGTTTAATGTTCCTTCTGTAATAGAGGACTGAATTGATCTCTTTGGTCTTTTTATTTCATTACTGTCCAATAGAAAATAAATTATATTCTATTTTAAACCCATCTCTTAGAACAAAACACAAATGAAGGAGGAACGGTATGCAGTAAGGAAGCCAACGGTCGAAATGCTGACCGCCGGCTTCCCGACTGTGCAATCCTAACAGGGGACTAATGATAGGCGTCGTTCCTAAATCCAGATGCCTAGCATTATCCCTACGCCGGGAGCCCGACAGCGCGGGTGGGAGGGTTAGGTTAGGGGCTCCCAGGGGGGACTTAGGGTTAGGCACCCCCCTGGGAGTGTTAGGCTAGGGGAAGGGGGAGTTAGGTTAGGTACCCACGGGGGGAGGTTAGGGTTAGGCACCCCCCCAGGAGGGTTAGGTTTAGGCTGCGGGGACGGGGGGGTTGGGTTTAGACACATACAGGGGTGGTTAGGGATAGGCACTATAGGAGGAGGTTACGGTTAGGCACCCCTAAGGTAGGGGGGGGGAGAGGGTTAGGTTAGTTTATTTACCTGTCGGGATCTTCACTGCTGCCGGTCTTCCGGCGTCGGGATTCAATCATACCGTTCTATGCAGTCAGGAAGCCGACGGTCGGCCTTACTCCAAATAGGTAAAGGTCTACGATAGTGCCAAACTCATAAAGACTATGGTATCATACATGATGTTTTTGGGGAGGATCTTCTATTCATGGTGTGCAGGCTAATCTTTTACTTTTCTAATAAAGCTCTTTCACGCTCCCTGTCATGGAACAAGAAGTCCCAGGCTCCCAGCATGCTCTGCCAGCCAGAAGCCATTATGTATTCTAATGCATACGACAAGCTGTCTTGTTACAGTAATACATTCATGGCAAACTTCACTCCTGGGCGAACTTCACACATTGTAAACCTGTGCGCGATGAAATAGCAGAAATACCTTTTAATGAAAACAAATCTATTCATTAAAATTTCAGCAAATCATTTCGGCTTCTAGTGCTGTCTAAAAACGGAATATATAAATATCAACAAAATAAGAGCCTAAGGGGAGAGCCAAAGTATTTTTTATAATATTATGAAATTGTGTTTAAAAAAAATAATCCTCAGTTAATGTGGCATCTATACTAATATAATAAGAACGTTGTGTCTGTCTGTCTGTTCCAAGTTGGTGCAAAAACTACTGAACCAATTTTCATGAAAACTGCATCATTTTGTAGTGGAAACTCCTAGAAATAACCTGAACTATCTGTCACGTTAAAGCTAAGCAATAACAAAAACAAAATGTATATATTTATAACATCAATGCAAGAGATACCGTAGGTGTGGCCAGGGCCAGCAACAGAAACCTTGGGGCCCAGTACACTGATATCTCTGGGGCCCCCCACCCCCTTGGGATCCCGGCAGTCAGAATCCCCACACCGTCATCCTCACAGGGTACGGATACCCGTCGGTCGGTATCCTAACCCTCCCCCTTTCTCCCTAACCCTCCCTCCCCGGTGCATATACCTAACCTCCCCTGCTAGTGCCTAAACCTACCCTCCCCCTCACTGCTCCCTAACACTCCCACTAACCCCACTACTTACCTTTGGGATCTCAGCTGTCAGGATGCCGGCGCCAGGATTCTGACCAGTGTCGGGATTCCGGGGTCGGCATTTTGAAGGCCGGAATCCCCTTGGTCGGGATTATGACCGCATCCTGTCAAAATATGTATGTAAACCTCGAACTGGGTCACTGTATTTCAAATCCTGCCTGTAAATAGATATCCTACTATGTGCTGGCTGCTCCGGTCCAGGCATGACTATGTGCGCGCTTGCCGGAGGCAATCACTAACCTCTGTGCGGCATAATTTTTGGTCCGTCACTTGTAATGTATTCCCTAACAGCTGGACCGCACTATAATAGTGCAAATGGCCACGGTGCACCTTCCGGTCCGGCTATATGACATTCTAAAAAGATTTTTTGAACTTTATATCTTGGTGTGCTGGTCTCTAACTACAGTAACTAGTGTTCACTCTAGCTCCGGCTGCAGGCAGGGCGCCGGAGCTAGAGCAGGCACTTCCGTGCGCGCCCGAAAAGGTGGCGTGGCCATTGAAAAGGGGGCGTGTCTATAAGACGCGCCCCCTTTTCGTCACTCTTGGTGGCGTGCCTGCACTTACGGACACGCAGGGCAGCCCCCAAGTGCTGCCGACAGGGAGAATAGATGCCGGGCGCATGCCCCTGGCGTCTATTTTCTGGCGGTGACCGGGTCACCGCACATTTCACCATCCGCGGGACACGGCGACCTGCGGGTGAAAACGGCACCCGCAGGCTGTGAGGGCAGGGTGCTTTTTGCTCTCTGCGCCCCGCTAAAACAGCCTATGTATGCTAGTAACTCATGTATGGGTTAGTGTAATATATATATACACACACACACACACACAGCAAGAAGGAATGGTGGCACTCAGCGTCTTCAGAAATACTGACAATAACATAGTTACTTACCTGGCCTGAGAGAGACCCATTGTAAACTTTTTAGCTGGACCACATAAAGAAAAGGAGGGGGGGTCGTGGGTGCCGCGAGAGGGGTGGGGGAGTCAGGGGTGCCGCAAGAGAGACGGGCATCGGGGTTGCTGCGAGGGGGGGTGGCAGACATACTACGGCGAGTTGAACAACAAGCCGTAGGGAGAGGAGAGGAACAGACAGCAGGAGGGGTGAGAACAGGTTGCTGTCAGTGCTGTAGCTGGGTGCAGGTGGGGATCTGGCCCCATGAGGGAGGAACACCGGACTCCGCATGTCACAGTGTGACCACTGTTTTGACTTGGGGGAGGGAAGGAAGAGTGACGGTGGGAGGAGCTTTTGCTGGAATGCTGCTGCAGTTGTAAGATTCCTGTCTACAGCAGCACAGCAGTTTAAAAAGTATTAATCCTCGGGCTCCCCCTGACCCTCAGGGCCAAGTACTGGTGTCCCCTTTGTCCCCCCTGTCGCCAGGCCTGGGTGTGGCACCATGCTTGTGGCTGATAAGGGGTGGGAGGAGAGGTGCTTTGGGCCCACATTCACTTGAATAGAATAGGCTACATAGCAGTCTGTGCACAGGGCACACAGTGACATTGGTGTGAGTGGTGGGTGAAGGCGCTGCTGTCACTAATCTGTATAGCACTGCTGATCACTTGGGCAACTCCCGCGACAGGGCCACTATGCAATACAACTACAACACCTCCAATAAAAAATGTTGACTGAAGCGATTTCATCGTTGGCGAAGCCGCGGGCAGCAGCTAGTTTTAAAATAAAGCTGCGTCGAACATGCTAAAGTATTTGTCCAATATGCAGAAGGCTACTATATATTAGTGGGCCTAGAGCAAAGATGCTAATTTATCCCAAAAGCGGAGTCTTGGGTGTCCTCAAGTGAGCACTACAAGACATAAATAATACTTTTCCACTTAAGCTGGGTACACACTAAACAACTGAACCCAGCGATGCGACCCCAGCACCAACGGGCTGACATATCGGGCATTCCATACACACTGGGCAATCGGGTGCCTGACCGTCCGATATGCTGTCCCCCATTGCATAGCGCTGGGTGGGATCAGCAGCCGCATCACCTAATCTCTCTGCATGTACAAAAGATCAAGCGATGCGGCTGACGATCCCACGGGAGTGCGTACTGCACCATGTAGTGCCTACACACTGGACGAAATTGATGATTTCGTTAAAAATATTGTGCAGTGTACCCAGCTTAAGATTTCCACAAGTGACTGAGCTATATAGTGTTAGGTTTTCTTACCTTTAGGGAAATTGAGGTGGCATGTCCAGTTAGGATTCCAAAGACTATTAAAGCTTGGCATTTGGCTAGGACAAGCATAGGTAACCCTTGGTACTAGTGCCACAAGTAGCAGACGAGGATGTTTGAGTTTCTTTCACGGGGTCAGTCCCTCCTTTATCATGCGCTCTGTGCTGCTCCTCACTTCTTACACCACCTCCCTCCCTTAGTTTCCTGCTGAATCAGACCAATATATATCGGCTGCATTGTTCAGTGTGTACGTCCAATATGCATGCTCCCGCCGTCGCATGCGGTATTTTCCGGTCGGCTGTGCATCCAACTGGACAAAATTGCATGCAGCGCCATTGCAGGTAATGAAAGACGGAAAGAGGAATTGTTCCGTCATTCATTACCTCGTTTTAATGTGTTCCTGAGGTACGATATGTGGGCCCGACCGGCCGACATATCATACAGGTCCACATCTGTCAGTGTGTACACGGCTTTAGTTCTGCTCACAGTTGGAAGAATGTTTTTGTCTCCAGACTACAAATTATATCGACCTAATCCAGGGCCGCAACTAGGGGGGGGCTGGAGGTGCACGTGCACCGGGTGAGCCGCTGTACCTGGTGCCAGTGACCTCCAGCCCGCCGCTGCAGAGAGGCTCCAAGCCGGACGTCCGCTGGTAATATTTATTACCAGCGGGCGCCCGGCTCCTTCTCTGCAGCGACGCGGTGTAGCCGGAGGCTGGAGTTCTCTCCCGAACTCCAGCTTCCGGCTCTCCCCACGGGCACTATGGGGGAGACGTCATGGCATCTCCCCCATAGTTCCAAGGAGCAGCCGGCGGACCGGACGCGACGCTGGATGCTGGAGCGGGGTTCAAGGTAAGTATTTTTTTTTTTAATAAGCTGCACTACAGGGGCATTATTATGGGGGCAGGGGCATTACCACAGGGGCATTACTATGGGGGCATAGGCAATAAGGGGCATTACTAATGGGGCATGAGCACTACAGGGGCATTACTATTGGGGCATGGGCACTACAGGGGCATTACCACAGGGGCATTACTGTGGGGGCATGAGCACTACAGGGGCATTACTGTAAGGGCACTACAGGGATATTACTATGGGGCATGGGAAATACAGGGGCATTACTATGAGAGCATGGGCACTACAGGGGCATTACTATGAAAGCATGGGCACTACAGGGGCATTAATATGGGAGCATGGGCACTACAGGGGCATTACTGTATGGTGGGCACTACAGGGGCATTACTATGGGGGTATTAACATATGGGCATTACTATGGGGGCATTACAATATGGGCACTACTGCAGGGGGAATTACATGGGGGGTGCCAAATTACTGTCTTGCCCCTGGTGACAAAAATCCTAGTTTCGGCCCTGCCTAATCTGAGCAAACCACAGTGTCTTCAAAAAAGGACGAGCAGGGAAGCCATTAACATTTTAGTACATTTAGGCCCTCATTCAGAGCCGTACGCTCTGAGCAGAGCGCACGCTCTGAATGAGGGCCGGGCTCCATTTTCATGGAGCGTCCTCCTGGACGCTCGTATAGCTGTGGGTCACCACCCACAGGCTATACGAGCGTGCATCGAATTTGCGAGCCGGAGCCTGCGGTTGAGGTTTTCAACCGCAAGCTCCGGAGTGATTTTGGCTCTATCAGAGCCAAAATCACTCCCACTGACATCACTAGTGATGTCAGTGGGCCGGCTTCTGACGGGAGGCGTTCCCGTGGGAACGCCCCCGTCAGGGAGGCACGCCCCCGGCACGCCCACCAAAGGGGGCGTGCTGTCAATCAACATTGACAGCACGCCCCCTTTGATCGGACACAACGAGCGAAGGACTTTCCTTCGCTCGTCGCGTCTGGCGCATGCGCACGACGGAGCTCCCTCCATAACATCGACCCACTTGCGAGCGGACAGCCGCTCGCGAGTGGTTCTGAATCAGGCCCTTAGTGCACATCTAATAGTTTTGTAAATGTTTGTATATGTTGAAGGAGGAAAACGTTGCCTACCCTTGGACTAGGCTATGGTTTCAGAATTTAGTTTTAGTTACAATATTGCTTGGGTTACTTTTATGCCTCAGGTTAAAATTTCATATGTTCACATTTAGGAGACAGTAGGGCCAGTTCTGGCTTCTTCAGGGCCCCATTCCCCAGCATCTGCGCATATACGATAAAGCCCCATTCAGCACTTCACTGTTCATATTTGGAAGAGGTGCTACTTCTCCCCCCATTACCATGTGTTTGCTCCGATGTAGCACAGAGGTATAGAAGAGCAGACACCTAAGGTGGAAAGGCATTCACCAGTTGTAAAAAAAAAAGAAAAAAAAAAGAACTTCTTTAGCACATACAGGTTTGCAGTACAGCCCAGTAGAATGGAGCCCATCTGTTGTGTTTACCATGTTCCACTGGCCTTATACATAGCAGAAGTTATGCTGGCCATACACTAGTACGACCAGCATAAGATTCACCTTACGATTTTCCTGCAGCTCCCTGGCAGTCCCAGCCACATGATGTACATACGATCTCACGATACGATCGATCTGCAGTTTAGGAGGGAAGATCATTGAAAGAACACACACTTCTTCAAAATGTCACTGAAATGACGCCGGTCGGACGCATGATGTATCACATGCACAGATACACGGCACGATCAGCATACAATAACGTTAGATATGATGGGTTGCACACCTGATTATACGATACATTTTAAGAGCGGAGGGAGTGCGCATCGGAACGTATCCTACGTAAAAAATACACGATTTCCACACGATTCATCGTACGACGCATCGAAAATCAGGCAATCGGCCCGAAATCGCACTAGTGTATGGGCCAGCATTAGAGTATAGTAAATGTTTAAATGTTTCGACTATTAGGATATGGTTACATTTTGTATTTTTTTTTTCTCTTTGATACAAGATATCTTTTATGTTCTTAGGACATCAGGGGCTCAGGGGTGAGAACTACTATTCCCATTTCTTTGCTAGGAAGCCTAAGGTTGGATAAGAAACCATTCTCTTCGCTCTATTTGTAAAACTGCCCCGAATGAGATTCACTAGTGAGTATCCGGTACAACAAAATAACACATACAACCTAATCCCTTTCTCACTGTAGGACCCCGCTGCATGTTGAGCCACCACTAGTGCCCCCCCCCTCCACACACACACACACAAACACACACACACAGCATCTTGAGCTGCTTCAGCTGAATCCCCACAGATGCGCTAGGAACTCCGACCTCATTGCCTATAAAATTCCATAGAGACTTCAAAATGGAAACAATAGAGCGTAAATAGTACACCACTCTCTCTTCCCCAGTGATGAAGTGGTTCAGGTGGCACGGGTACTATTCTAATAAGACACATTCAGTCAGTTGGAGCACTCTTCACGTTTACGCAGAAACCAAAGCTATCTATAGCATCTTATAGCTGCAGTCTCAAATATGTGTTTGTGTTTATGTATATGTATTTGTGATTAAGTATTGCAGACTGATTACTGGTCTTTACTTCAAAACCAGGTTGTACCTGTATGCTTAAATTGTTTTGAAATATGCAGTGGAGTCACTGGGGTTGGTTTTACCCAGTGTGGTTTAGGGCTCCCGGGGGGGACTTAGGGTTAGGCACCTCCCCCCCGGGAGGTTAGGGTTAGGCTAGGGGGAGGGATGGTTAGGCACCCCCAGGGGAAGGTTAGGGTTAGGCACCCCCCGGGGGACTTAGGTTTAGGCGGCGGGGAAAGGGGGGGTTAGGTTTAGGCACTTAGAGGGGGGATTAGGGTTAGGCACCCTAAAGGAGGGTTAGGGTTAGGGGGTAGAGTTAAGTTAGTTTATACTTACCTTCTAGACGATCAGGATTTCCTTCCATGTCGGGCTGGCGCTGCCAGGATTTGAACTGCTGGCCATGTGGCCAGCGGTGAATCATACCGAATACAGTGTCACCGCTGTTCGGCACGTGCATGAATGGAAAATACTTTCACATGCATTCCCAATAGAGATGGCTGTGCAGTGCAGTCTCAATTGGAGAGGTAGTTCATAGCACTCAAATTAGGACTGCCTCGACAGACTAGGTATCACCATTTCAGGGTAATGTATGGGATCCCCTTGAATATGTAAAAGTGACTGAAGGAACAAAAATAGTAATTTTCTAGTTTGTTTTTTCCTAATTAACAGGCATAAAAAATATATTTGGGTATATGTTATAAAATTAAACTCCAATAAAGTGTGTGTGTGTGTGGGGGGGGGGGAGGTAGCATTTATAACATGTATTTGGGCATATTGAGATATTAAAAAGTAATTTCTTTCAATACCAAAGCAGAGAATAGTTATCAAGTTAGGTCTGAGCATAGAGGTGTAAGCCAAGTCTGGCCTTGAAGGGGTTAAATTGATTGGAAGTTGTATGAAATTTATTTTATACATTATTAAATCTAAAATTTCTTCTAAAAGCGATTTCTACCCACCTGTATTGCAAAAATATTCAGTCTGGAATTGTTCCATTTCTGATTACTTCCCCTCATTGAATCGAAAAATTGGTAATATTAGCATAATTCATGTTTACCTCGCAGCATGGCCTCCTGCCTTAGACACAAGGTGATTGGATGAAGTCATGCTAGTTCGTCTGAAAGCCAGTTTCCTGTCTGGCTTTTCATGGCAGAAGTCTGGAAAGGGAAGTTATGATGGAGAAAGAAAAGTATTCTAGACAACACGATTGTGTGTTTTTTTTGGGGGGGTTGTTTTAACTAGTTTAACTAACTCTGCAAGTCTGATATTGTAAGAAGGCTATAGCTATACTGTACCTATAACTTGCTATGTGATTGTATCTGATAAATGGGGACAAATACAGTATTTTACAGACTTTTGCTGACTGACCATATGAGCAGTCTGATGTGATATTGCCTGGTGGTGATATGATTGCATAGCACATTACTACTGATGTCCCAGAGTGTGGGGACATTTACAATACAGAGCTCACTTTACATGCTGCATTCAATCCCATCCAAATCACTAAGTAAGCGGGATGCAGGATTGTGGGGATGCAGGTCTACAGCCGGCACCCCGGTGCAGAAATGCCACTACACAGCCAAAAGACCGGGATGCCTCTGTCGGTATATTGACTGCAGGCATCCCGACTGACGGGATTTCATACCGATACCAGATTGTGACCTACACTCCCGTGAGTCAGTTAGAACTCTGCAACCCTGCAAAAGTGGGAGGCACATATAGAAACCATTGTAATTCCTACACCGTTCACCTGATTTGGATGTAATTACCCTCAAATTAAATCTGATAGTCTGCAGTTAAAGCACATCTTGTTTGTTTCATTTCAAAGCCATTGTGGTGGTGAATAGAGGCCAAAATATGAAAATTCTGTCAATGTCCCAATATTTATGCACCTGACTGTATATGCATAGTATGTGAATTACTGTATATGGTACATATATGCATGAGTATGTGTTTGAATGATAACTAACATTTTTTTCTTATGTTTAATGTCTGGAATGTTGGTGCATCTAGTAGTATGGAAAAATGCAGACATGTCCCAATTTCCGTGTAAAGGGTCCTATCCGTTACCCGACTTTGTGAACAATCCGCATTGTTCACCAAGTCGGGTAATGGATAGCCGGCAAGGACCAGCTATGTGTAAGTTAGTATCTTTCTACAACTTTGTTTTATCAAATTCAGTTGTCATGCTCGTTTATTATCACAGATGTCTTTTCCTAGCTTATAGCTGTAAACATAAACATGGCTTTCAGTGATACTAGCTGAATGGGACAGAGAGGATGGCTTTAATAGTTTCACTTGTATGAATTGCATTGTAAATACGTACATCAGAGCTGATGCATGCAGCTTAGTTTGACAGAAACTTGAACATGTAATGTTTCATTACATATACTGACTCACCTTCCCTTCTGGAACACGCTGTCCTTGAACTAAATTTAACTAGCGTCAAAGCTACCAGCTACTTAATAATCAACAATTCTCCTACAGCAGAATTTCCACCTTTGATCAGCTGGATGTCAGCAGTCAGTCTGTTTACTTTTAGGAAATTCTTCAAGTGTTGCTGCAAGGAACTATACAAAACCCACACATTTTAAGGTGTCATAGTATTGAGCTATGCATTTAAATAGTGTTTTCTTTGCTTTGATCTCATAGTTGATTTTTATAGCACTAAAATAACTAACAACTTAGGGCCTGATTCATTACGGATCACAACTGCAACAGTGTACGCAGATTGCCCAATGGTGTATTGCAGTGCGCGTGCATGAGTTAGCTCTGCGATCACCTACACAGATACAAAGCCATCGCAGGCCGATGGACGGGACGTCAGCGTTTGGGGGTTTTGACGGGGGGGAGTGGTCGGAGAAACGCAGGCGTGCCTGTCCGTTTGAACACCGTTTCCTGGGCGTGCATAAATTAGCCACTGCGACGGCATACGCAGCTTGTGTACCTACTGCATGCGATGAGGTTAGCAATTCCTGAGTAAAGTCAGACCTGTTGTAACTGTGCGTGGGGGCCGATGTTACTCGATGTTCCCGATATATATGCAGGACCGCAAAGTATTACGGGTGTGAGATAGAGGTAGTGGGCGTCTCCATGCTGGCTGTGCGATGGCTTTGCGTTTGCATTCATTAGCATAATTTTGCAGCAGACCTGTGTGCGTAATTGCAGCCGCCATCACAATAGCGATCCGTAGTGAATCAGGCCCTTAGTTTTATTCTATGTTAGTGGATAGAGCTATGTATGTTAAACCTGCTTGCACATAAAAAAATATTTTTTTAATAATGTGCTCTTTGCAAAGAATAGTCTCCTGTGACCCATGGTTTTACTACAATAGTCTCATGCAATCCATTGTTTAGTAATAGTTTCTTGTCTGTGATAAATGTATTATTAATCTTTGCCTCCCAAAGTATACGAGAATTGTTTTGTGGGCTGCAAAAAGCGTTGTATTATCATTTTTGAAATACTCATAACCGTACTGATAAAGTTGCAGTACACACTGGTATTTTGGACCTGTCCTTCGCTAGCTACCGTGTAGGTTTTCTTTCTTTTCACTCTACCTTCCCATCTCTCTCCCCCAATGGTAATAAGGGTCCTAATGTGTGCCAAGAAAACATTCCCCACTCCATTACACCAACCCCATTTTGGATTAATGGTCACGCAATTCACCTGCACCTGAGGCTGCAATGCATGCTCGGGAAATAAATGTGGATCTCTGCCTGTATTCAGAAATGTCCGCATCTATGCGGCCTCACTTCCCCTATCTATCAGCTTGTGAGAGAGCCGTCATCACCATCAGCATGCAAGAGATCCATCTGAAATCAGCCATATCTCTGAGTATGAACAACTCTGAATAGATCGTAATTCCATCTATCTGCCCACGACATGTCCTCATACTACTTACTACGTGCGAACGCTCAGTTGCAGCCCAGTTACACTCAGTCAAAGCAAGTAGAGATTCGGCTGAGATGCATAGGATCTGAATTACTTATAGTTGCTGAAAGATGCCTATAATCAGCTACAGATCATGGGCAGGGTGAATAATCACATGATCCCTAAGCAAAGCAGACTTGTGTGCAACTCAGAATCAGTCCCTTAATGTCTATGAATAATTACATTTTTACCACTGGTCTATACCAAATTCATCTCTGGATTCCATGTTGGGGGATGGAGAGCTGAGCTCTCGGCATGTACAAATTCTAATGTGTAGCTGTGATGGCTGGTGTCATGCATATTGGCTGGCTGAGCACTCCTCATCCTTTAATCAAATGATATCAACATATGACAAATCAGCAACTTATTGGGTCAGGCACTGAATTAAAACCACATTCTTCTGCCTGTCTGAGATTATGATGGAACACCAGCTGTCGCGTACAGGTTACACCATTATGTACAAAGTCCCCTGTGTTTGATGAAGCATTGTGAATCCATTGTGTCACAGGAAATAGAGATAAATATGAAGCAGTGGCAGCTGTGTGGAATATATTTATGGATCCTGCTACTTAAGGTCAGTGTTCACAAGCAGAATATATGTTATAGATGAGACTTACAAAATGCCAAGCAGGGACCAACATTTTTATCACGTAAAGTTACAAAATAGGCTACAAAGCTAACCGTATTCATAAAAGGTGCATTGCAGCAGAGAGCTGGTATTAGGGCAGGTGGGACGGAATGCTATATAAATATACTCATCAATGTGTAGACTATGTGGGTTAATGTACCACTTACCGTAAACCGAGGAGGTTTTTTAAGCATAGAAAAGAATCAGGCCAACAGTCACATAACTCCAATGTGTTGAAATAATAAATTTATATGTTATTATTTTTATTACGTTTTTTATATAGCGCAGCATTTTCCATTGCACTTTACAATTGGATGTGTATTTACAATTGGATGTGCTGTATATATGTATTTGTGTGTGTGTGTGTGTGTGTGTGTGTATATATATATATATATATATATATATATATATATATATATATATAGCAATGAGCCCAATATAGGGCAAAAATCCAGCACACCTTTTGTAAAGAGTAACATATATATACCCACACAGGTTGAGTCTCCCATATCCAAAATGCTGGGGACCAGGAGTATTTTGGATAACGGAATATTCTATAATTTTTAATATTTGCATATCATAATGAAATATCTTGGGAATGGGAGCCAAATATACACACAGAATGCATCTATGTGTTATACACACCTTATACACACAGCCTGCAGGTCATTTTATACAATATTTTCAATAATTTTGTGGCTCAAGCAAAGTTTGTGTACAGAAATGAAATTAATTTATGATTAATTTATGATTAATATACACCTTATACACACAGCCTGAAAGTAATTTTATACAATTTTTTTAATAATTTGTGCCTTAGATAAAGTTTGTGTACATTGTGCCATCAAAAATTAAAGGTTTCATTATCTCAATCATGCCAAAATAATTCCGTATTTCGGAATATAGAAAAATGGAAAACCGCACACACTTTACTTGTCAAATTCTTTCATGGTGCTACCGTTCAAAAGTTTGAGGTCATCCAGACAATTTCGTGTTTTACATGAAAACTGACTTTTATTTATCAAATGAGTTGCAAAATGAATAGAACATATAGGCCCTCATTCAGACCCACTCGCAAGCGGGCGCACGTACATTAGGCGTACGTACAAAATTATTTAAATTCAATGGCTCGCTCGTATTTTCGTTCGCATCTAAAATTCCTCCCTAAACTCAGGCGACCCCTCCTCTAACTAACGAGCGTGCGAAATAGCGAGCGTACATCCCCGAAATGGCTTGAAGGGAACGCACGCACAAGTGAAACCGGAAGTGGCCTTGTCAGATGTCGATTACCTGCTCCTTTATTCTGCCTACCTCCCTCAATCGTATCATGCCAATCAATGTATCAATTAGCTTAATTGGTTTTTTTTTTTCAACACAATGCAAGAAACTTTACTCTTGTCCGTGTTTGTGTTTACCCGCAGAATACGTACGGATGGAACATTCGCTTTTATTGTTCAAAAAACATGTGAACCACAATTAAACAATTGTTCTATTGCTGTGGATCCCCGCATATTTTCCGGGGTTCATTTCTTTATTTAAATTTGCAAACGCATGTCACTGCATCAAGCCTATCATAACTCTCCAGAGATTTCTGGCCCTGTTGAACACATGACTCATACACTAACCAATAAAATTGCTCCTGTTAATTTCCAAAATACATTAGCCAATCAGAAATTTTTGCCACACTTTATCAAAAATGTTTTGTATGAAAAACTCCATTGCCATCATGAGAGCCTCCGCATTCACCAGGCGCGAGCTGCTGGTGCTTACGGAGGTGATGGATAGGCGGATCACCAGCCAGCCTCCACCCATCACCAACCGGCAGAAGCGCTCCGCGTATGCGGAGGCACGGTCCCGCCTGCGGTCGTTGGGTTCACGCCGCAACATCGGGCAGCTTGAGCGCAGGTGGTCAGACCTGCAACGGCGAACGCCCCGCTTGCTGGCATGCTTTCGCATGCAGATCCTTGAAAGTAAGTGTTATGTATTGTGGTTTTCATGTTTGTGTTTGTGGGGCAAACTGCGTGTGCATGTTTTCCTGTCTGTCCTATTAATTATTTGTCCTCATATCTGCGTGTGCATGTTTTCCTGTCTGTCCTATTAATTATTTGTCCTCATATCTGCGTGTGCATGTTTTCCTGTCTGTCCTATTAATTACTTGTCCTCATATCTGCGTGTGCATGTTTTCCTGTCTGTCCTATTAATTATTTGTCCTCATATCTGCGTGTGCATGTTTTCCTGTCTGTCCTATTAATTATTTGTCCTCATATCAGCGTGTGCTTGTTTTCCCTCTATTTCTGTTTTTTTCATTCTACTCCTTTTTGCATGTTTTTTGTTGCTGGTTTTTTTTTTTTTATTTGGGCCCCGGATTTGCCCAGAAACTAACCTCAATTTGTTTGACATATTTTAGGAGGACAGCCAAGACTACGCCGTCACCGTCCGGTCAGACGGCGTTCCCGGCCACTATCCCCAACCCCCAGCCAACACTCCACCCCAAATATTTCCCCTATACCCCACTCCTCCCCAGCCTTCCCAGACCCTCTCCCGGAACTGTCGGGCCTCCTTCCCCTCCGTCACACTTCCCCCTCTCCTCCACCCACCCCTCTTCCAATTACCCCCTCCCCGGAGTCCATCATTACCCCTCCCCGTTCTTTGGGGAATGAAGGCTCCTCCGAGGAGGAACATTGAGGGACTTCCGGAGCTCCCGTTTTGGCTCCCGGTATGTTTTTCTTTCTCATTTTTTTTAACCACAAACTGTTTGTATGTAATCATGTGTCGTGCCTTTATTCGTGCTTGTTTGGTTTACTTTTGGTGATTTAGCAGTTTGCCTTTACCTCTTCCTGCTGATTTCAACATACACATATCACACCTGTGTGAATTTGTACATAGGCCTTGTATTTTTGCCAGCACCCCCTTTTTGTTTTGGTTTTTCTTTTTTCGGTTTAGGAGTGATTTCGTTATGTTTTTGTTTTTTTAATGTGGATTCCCTATTGTTTTATTAATCCACACACTTTTCTCACCCACAGAGGAACAGAGGCGTCGACAAGAGGTGGACGATTGTGTTGGCCAGATGCGCCAACATGTCATTGGCATTCTTGTGGCCCTTGACCGGCTGTCTGGCATCCTTCGCCAGTAGTTTTTTTTGTTTATTTTCATTTTGTAAATAAATTTTGTAGTTCTAATATACGTTCTGGCTCATTCTTTTTTTCAAAAACACAAATAGTTTTCCCTGACATAAGTAGACTGTTCCTGCAAGGATTTCCCTTTTTTAAAAGTTAGATTGTATTTTGTATTTGTATGTTAAACAGCCACAAGAAACACATAACAGTAACAATGTCATTTCCCTTTTTGGGTGTAGTGTCAATTAGATATTTCGCCATTTTACAGGTTCCTAGTTGGTGTGCAAGCTGCTTAGGCCAATCTTCAAAATCCAAAGGTTTGGACAGGCTTCCTTTTGGTGTGGGTTGGGAACCTGCAAACATATTTCAGTTTACATCAACTGGTGTCAGTACTGGATTACCCCTTAGTCAATTGTAAGGTGTGTTAACCTGGTTACACTTGCTGTTAACGTCCAAAAAAAGGAAGACCATTTCACTCTCCAAACATTTATTCACAACATAAATGAGAAATCAAAGTGGTCAGTCCCAAAAAAAAAAAACAGTGATAATCTCAAATACAACACATACAAATAAAATATTTAATTAAAAAAAACAATCAAGAACTGGTTGACGAAGGACCATGCCAACATGATTCCACAAACATGGCGTTGCGATATGGGTTCCAGAATATATGGACAAAATCACCAGATCCAGGTTTGGTAAGGGTAGCAGGAAGTAGTGAGCGTTGGAGTGGCAAAGATTATGTGAACAAACAGAAGATGGTGAAAAAAAATAAATAAATTAGATGTTCGCAAACAAACACAAACACATTAGGTATAAACACTGTAGTTTGGGTCAAACTTACCTAAAAAATCTGGCCACCACATCATCGCGTATGGCCCCCCCACATACTGACCTCCGACCAACCTCGGGGGGGCCATCCTCAGGTAAGGCATCCTCTGGCTGCATTGGGACACCACTCCTTATGGCGATGTTGTGAAATATCCCACACAGGACCACAATTTTCGACACCATATCCGGCAAATACATGAGCTCGCCACCAGAGCGGTGGAGGCATCTGAATCGGCCTTTTAAAAGGCCGATACAGCGCTCCACCACTTGCCTGGTGGCTGTAAGTGCGGAATTATACTCACTTTGTGGGCCTGGTGTGGGAGCCAAATAAGGAGTGAGCAGCCAGGACATGCAAGGGTATCCACTGTCTCCTGTGAAAAAGAATAGACAACATCAGGAACACTGTGTATCAAGCTTAACATTGTTATGTACTAAAGGTCTCCACTTACCCAGAAGCCACGCATCACCAGCTTGTAGGTTGGTTAATTTCTGCCTTATCTTATTGCCGGATGACGAAGGAGTCATGTGCACTTCCTGGTAACTTAGCATTCAGGGACAGGATCTGGAGGGAGGCATCACATACCACCATTACATTCAGGGAGTGATAGTGTTTCCTGTTTCTAAATATTGCCTCCAGCCGTGCTGGAGGCTGAAGTGGTATGTGAGTACCATCCACAACCCCTATGATGTGTGGGAAGCCAGCTATTTGGTAAAAATTGGCCTTGGCCACACTAAGGGCACCCATATCCAAAGGCATTTGAATAAAATGATGGAGGTGCTTGAAAAGTGCCTCCATCACTGCCCTCAGGATCCGGGAAAAGGAGGATTGGGAGATGCCCGCCACTATTCCCACCGTTGTTTGAAACGATCCTGAGGCACAGAAATGTAACACCGCCATAAATTGCGTCAGTGGTGGTATTGCTGTTGGACTGTCAATTTGCCGCTCATTAATAGAAAGATCACTTTCTATTAATGAGAGAGTGTCTATGATGATTTTGGGAGGTAGACGGTAGCGTCTTAAAACCTCATCATCGGGCATTCCAAAAAGGGTGACACGTGTTCGAAATATCTGGGGCCTTGCATGCCTACGATGCCTACGCCTGGGATGAGATTGAGGTTGGTCGGCTTCCGGGAGCATGGCCAGAACAATCCTCCCCAGATCAACCTGAAATTCAAAAATTTCAAAGTAAGGCTTTTGACCCACCCCAAAACTATATTAAAACAACTTAGCTTGATGATACCATCCATTGCTGCTTACATGCCGGGGTATTGTCATGATACGTCCAAACTGAAAATAAACAACAAAATTACTTGACACATTTCACTCTGTGCATTTTTGTGGATACATTTTGTGCTAGACCAAAGTTCAAATATGCCAAACACCCATTTAGCAAAACCGCAAAGCGACATTTAACACAGTACATCAAAACGGGTCGAAATGTTGGCTCAAAAAGCGAAAGCAAAACCATCAAAAAGTTAGAATGATTATTAAGCTGTTTAAAATGCGCTAATTAGTTCGCTAATACAAGTCACAAGAGTAACTACTAAAAATGTGCTAATTAGTTCGCTAATACAAGTCACAAGAGTAACTACTAAAAATGCGCTAATTAGTTCGCTAATACAAGTCACAAGAGTAACTACTAAAAATGTGCTAATTAGTTCGCTAATACAAGTCACAAGAGTAACTACTAAAAATGCGCTAATTAGTTCGCTAATACAAGTCACAAGAGTAACTACTAAAAATGTGCTAATTAGTTCGCTAATACAAGTCACAAGAGTAACTACTAAAAATGCGCTAATTAGTTCGCTAATACAAGATAAAAAATGGACTTACCAAGAGCAAATATCTAAGATGCAAAATCAAAAGGTCTTTGGGGTCGAAAATAAACAAAATCTAAAATAGAATAAATTAGGTATCCAAAAATTACAAAATATACGAAACACAATGAAACAACAATTGAACAAAAGTTAGACTTCACAAAACTTACCAAATCAACAAACGAGGTCCCAAAAATATAAACCAACAAAGATAACGGAAAAAAAACCGCAAATCTAACCAACAAACGAATCTCCAACCTCCAACTCCTTTCTACGCAATCAATAAACTCCAGCCAAGATAACCTCCAACAATCCAAAAACGCCACCTCGACTTGAGACACACCAAGCCATAAATAGTGTTTCGTTTCCCGCACAAATTAAGGAGGGATCATAGGGCCGCACAATCAATGATGCGGCCGCAAAATAAGGACGCATGTATAAATACGTCACGAAAACACATTCAAATTCTGGTGTATTTCTTGTTTGGACCTCAGACATGGCGACAGACCAGGGAAAAAATGCACAAGAGTCAGGCGGTAAGTCTTTCATGCATTTTCTATCAATGATTAATTTGAAACATAAGATTAGGCAAGTTGTGATTTTGTGAATTCTGTAAATTTACACAAATAGGTGAGGAGGATGACATGGAAGAGGCTGCTGGGCCCAGTATTCCGGCCAAAGCGGGCAAAAAAAAAAGGCAGCCACATTTCACAAGAAAGGAGATGGAGGTTTTGATCCAGAAGTGTGTGGACATCTTGCCACAGGCAGACAGGAATATGAGTCTAAGCCAGAAGTGGAGAATGTGGGAAGAGGTAGCCGTTGCTGTCAATAGAGTGGGTGATTATGTCCGTCTAGCCCGGGATGTCAAACGGCGGTAAGTAAACCCTTGCCCCCCCTAAAAACAAACCCCATTTTAAACCAAAGGATAATGGCTTCCATTTTTCCCCACAGATGGGGCGACTTCAAATATCGCCTAAAGCAAAAACTCGCGGACAGGGCTAGGCATGCAAGGGGGACAGGTGGGGGTCCCACCCCTGTGTCATTGGAGTTGACGGATTTAGAAGAGCTGGCACAGGGGTGTGTGCAGCCTGTGGAGGTGTTTGGCGTGTCCAACATGGATACGGACATGCCAGACTTTGCGGCTCCTCATGTTGGCCCAGGTAAGTATTGTGATGTCACCAACTCTGAAATGCTATTGTGCCAATATGTAGATTCTAATGTGAGTCTTTTCTCATTTTTCCAACAGAGACACAGGCGGATGAGTCTGCTCCAGAGGGAAGCCTTGGCCGCAGAATTTCTGCTGGCTCTGCAGGGGAGGAACCAGTACATCCGGCTGAGGACCCTGCAGAAGCCAGTCCAGGGCGTGCCCCCTCGCAGGCAGTGGGCCTCCTCACAGAACTCAATTTCAAATCGGATTTCCATACGGAGATTCTGCAGAGGATGGACGCCAGTCTGATACGGGTGGCTGAGGCCCTGGAGCAAAATGCTGCGGCCAACGTGACCATTGGTCAGGCCCTGGCGGAAAATACCAGGGCCAACATCCGCATCGCCGATGCCCTGGAGCAGCTCGTTCGCCAGCACATGGTGGAGCCGACCTCCCTTCCTGCCGGAACATCAGGATCCTCCACCTCTGGCACAACATCAGCCAATCCTCCAAATGTGCCTAGCCCTGTGCCTAGTCCAGAGGCCACAACATCTGCCTCTGGACAGGCCAGCCCGATGGCATCCCGGACCCGGTCTGGCGCCCACCCTCCCCCATCCAAACGGGCGAAAAAACGGTGACAGCAATGGCGACTTTTCCCACACTCCTTCTGTGCTTGGCTCATATTCCTTTCTGGTCAAAACTTCCCTCTCCTTTCTTGTGAAATGTTTTTAAGTTATTTTTGTACGTTTATGTTATCAGTTATTGATTATTTATTTTTGATAAAAAGTATCTTTGGCAGAAAAAATAAAAAAAAATATTATGCCAATTGGTTTGTGTTTAAACAATAAATTTATGAAAAAAATCTGACATTGTATTGTGACATTATTGTACAAATGGGTTACATTTAATCCTGGCCCTAAAGGCAAAAAAGGACACCAAAAACCATTTCATTTGTATAAAAAAAAGGCCTCTTGAAGGAACGTTTAAAAAATCACATAACGATGCAAATTGCACATTAAAAAAAAAAAGGGGACCTAATTAAAACATGATGACATTATTGTCACAATAGGCCATAAACAACAAATTGAGGCCAAAAAAACCCCCAAAAAATGTACGCCAATTGATTGTGTAATCCTGACATTAGCAGGTATGATTTCCACCTGCGTACGGTTTTGTGCTATCCCAATAAACTGCTTTCCAAACACATACCAAGCCGGTTTTCAATACAACACTAATTGCTTTTGTGACCACCCGCGATTAATCGCTGCAACATCGTGGAGTCCCGGGACGGAGGAGAAGGCCATCGCCAATGTGGTCGAGTAATCCAGACCCTAAACTGTGCGAGCATTTTGAAGGGAAAGAGGATGTTCCAGTGACGTATGTGACGGTCCGAACACATTTGACGTTCGCATCTGCTAATGTATGTACGCCCCAAAAACGCCTCGCCACGCCTGCGTTTTTCCATCTCCACCCCCGTCAACACCCAAAAACGCCCTGTTCTGTCAATCACATTTGACATGTCACTTCCTGTACGCTATTTTAGGAACGACAGAAAAAAAGCTCGCAATCTGCCGTACGCACATGCGCAGTGTAACACCGACGCATGCGTGGTTAGTCAACATCGGAACGCAACGAGCGTACTGCTGTTTGCGAGTGGCTCTGAATGAGGGCCATAGTCAAGACATTGGTAAGGTTAGAAATAATTATTTTTATTTGAAATAATAATTTTGTCCTTCAAACTTTTCTTTTGTCAAAGAATGCTCCTTTTGCAGCAATTACAGCATTGCAGACCTTTGGCTTTCTAGCTGTTAATTTGTATCTGAAGAAATTTCACCCCATGCTTCCTGAAGTACCTCCCACAAGTTGGATTGGCTGGATGGGAACTTCTTGCTTACCAAACGGTCAAGCTGCTCCCACAACAGCTCAATGGGGTTGAGATCTGGTGACTGCGCTGGCCACTCCATTACAGACAGAATACCAGCTGCCTGCTTCTTCCCTAAATAGTTCTTGCATAATTTGGAGGTGTGCTTTGGGTCATTGTCCTGTTGGAGGTGGAAATTGGCTCCAGGCAAGCGCTGTCCGCATGGCGTTGCAAAATGGAGTGATAGCCTTCCTTATTCAAAATCCCTTTTACCTTGTACAAATCTCCCACTTTACCAGCACCAAAGCAGCCCCAGACCATCACATTGGCGTCAGGCACACATCTTTTCACTTGTTCTGCGTCTCACAAACAGCGCCGTATCTGGACAGCAGTACGCCCTGTGCAGCAGTGCCACCCCTCTCACCCCCTCTCCCCTCCTCCCCCTGTGTGCTTACCTTTCCTGCCAGGGGAGTGGTGCGCCAACGTTCTTCGTGCACCGCGCACCACTCCCGGTCTCTTCATGCAGACCTCCGACTCCGGGAAGTGTGTGGCCGGTGCCGCTGGAGGATTCACCGGCCGCACCACCCTCCCTATGGCCCTGCTCAGAAATGTTCTTCTGTGTGATCCAAACACTTCAAACTTTGATTTGTCTGTCCATTGCACTTTTTTCCTATCTTCCTCTGTCCAATGTCTGTGTTCTTTTGCCCATATTAATCTTTTCCTTTTATAGGCCAGTCTCAGATATTATTATTACCAGCGCACACATATTCCGCAGTGCTTCACAGAGAATATTCGGCCATTCACATCAGTCCCTGCCCCAGTGGAGCTTACAATCTATATTCCCTACCACACACTTGGGTTAATTTTGTTGGGAGCCAATTAACCTACCAGTATATTTTTGGAGTGTGGGAGGAAACCGGAGTAACTGGTGGAAACCCACCCAAGCACAGGGAGAATATACAAACTCCACACAGTTAGGGCCGAGGTGGGAATCGAACCCATGACCTCAGTGCTGTGAGGCAGTAACGCTAACCATTACACCGTCTGTGATGTCCAAGTATGGCTTTTTCTTTGCCACTCTGCCTAGAAGGCCAGCATCCCGGAGTCGCCTCTTAACTGTAGACGTTGACACTGGCTTTTTGCGGGTACCATTTAATGAACTTGTCAGTTGAGGACTTGTGAGGCATCTATTTCTCAAACTAGAGACTCTAATGTATTTGTCTTCTTGCACAGTTGTGCACCGGGGCCTTCCCCTTCTCTTTCTACTCTGGTTAGAGCCTGTTTGTGCTGTTCTCTGAAGGGAGTAGTACACACCGTTGTAAGAAATGTTCAGTTTCTTGGCAATTTCTCGTATAGAATAGCCTTAATTTCTAAGAACAAGAATAGACTGTCGTGTTTCACATGAAAGTTCTCTTTCTCTGGCCAATTGGAGAGTATAATCGAACACAGAAATGTGATGCTCCAGATACTCAACAAGATCAAAGGAAGGACAGTTTTATAGCTTCTCTAATGAGCAAACCCATTTTCAGCTGTGCTAACATAATTGCACAAGGGTTTTCTAATCATCCATTAGTCTTCTAATGCGCTTAGCAAACACAATGTACCAGAACACTGGAGTGATGGTTGCTGGAAATGGACCTCTATACACCTATGTAGATATTCCTTCAAAAACCAGAAGTTTGCAGCTAGTATAGTCATTTACCACATTAACAATGTATAGAGTGTATTTCTGACTAATTTAATGTTATCTTCATTGAAAAAACAGTACTTTTTCTTTCAAAAATAAGGAGATTTCTAAGTGACCCCAAACTTTTGAACGGTAGTGTGTTTAAATGTATGTATGTGTGTGTGTGTGTGTGTGTGTGTGTATATATATATATATATATATATATATATATATAGATCACAGGGGCTCTGCACTCACCATAATAACTAATAATAATAATAATAATAATAATAATAAACAGTGGGGTTTTGGTTCATGAATTGATCAATGCATTTAAGCTTGCAGCCCATCGTCACGGGACCCCACTTTACTGCAAGTCCCTACTCTATTGCTCAGAATTATAACAATTCTGAGCAATAGAGTAGGGACTTGCGGTAAAGTGGGGTCCCGTGACGATGGGCTGCAAGCTTAAATGCATTGATCAATTCATGAACCAAAACCCCACTGTTTATTATTATTATTATTATTAGTTATTATGGTGAGTGCAGAGCCCCTGTGATTTCTGTTTAAACAATGTGGTCACATAACATGTTGCACCCCAAAGCTAGGAATGGTGAGTGCCGTGGATTAGTGCTTTTTATATATATATATATATATATATATATATATATATATATCTCTTCACATTAGACAGCCAGCACACACCATCAATGCAAGTGGTAGGAGTGCCTGGCACATAAATGTTAAATGTGTATGCACAGAAAAAGAGTCAGCACATCCAAAATAGAAAAAATGTTTATATACAATAGGTATCCATAGTAATAAACATGATCACATAAAGTGCAAATCCACAATGCAAGGGAGGCGTTCAATATCCCATCAAAAAAAGCAGAATAGGTATACTCATCATAACTGCTACATGGCACGCATATTCCCTTATAGTAGCCAGCCCAACAGCCATTTCGGTGGTCAATTACCACCTTCGTCAGTAATGTGTGGGGTGCCAAGGGAGTGGGATCACTCACAATTTTGCCTAAGAACACAGCCATGAATAAAAAATGGTACCAAAATATCCACCAAGTGCAACTTCTCCCAACCATCCAAGAACAGTTTGGTGATGAACAATGCCTTCTCCAGCATGATGGAGCACCTTGCCATAAGGCAAAAGTCATTATTAAGTGGCTCGGGGAACAAAACATCAAAATTTTGGGTCCATGGGCAGGAAACTCCTCAGACCTTAATCCCATTGAGAATTTGTGGTCAATCCTCAAGAGGCGGATGGACAAACAAAAAACCCACAAATTCTGACAATCTCCAAGCATTGATTAGGCAAGAATGGGCGGCCATCAGTCAGTATGTGGCCCAGAAGTTGTTTGACAGCATGCCAGGGCGAATTGCAGTGGTCTTGTAAAAGAAGGGTCAACATTGACTCTTTGCATAAACTTAATGTAATTGTCAATAAAACCCTTTGACTTATGAAATGCTTGTAATTTTACTTCAGTATACCATAGTAACATCTGTCAAAAAGGTCTAAAAACACTGAAGCAACAAACTTTGTGAAAACCAATACTTGTGTCATTCTCAAAACGTTTGGCCATGGCTGTAGAAGAATTAGCCTACAATGTATCATCAAGGTTATAGAAAATTGTGGTTTGTGTAACTTATTCCAAAATAGTCACAGGGCAGTGTAAATGGTTGTGGTAAGTGTAGGCTCATGGCTTGTCAGGCCAGTCACTTGTCAATCAGCGCGTGCGTGAATATGTTTCCTGGCTTAAACATTTTCTAAACTGGGGCTTCCACTTCCAGGTTCAACAACCAAAAAAAGTTTGTTTTGACAAAAGGTAAAAAAGAGAAACAAACTTTTTAAAAAATCATGTAAAAATGAAAGAAATGGCTAACTACGTTGTGAAATGTGCATGTTAAATAAGCTTCACAGGAGGCCCTCTGTGAAGACTATTGTCGGCTAAAGTAATCACCAGTAGGGGCCTTTCATAAATAGGCAGAAGATATTTTGCTTCCGTTTTCGCTGGATTTAGAAGTTATTTTCCTTTGATAAATATGCCACACGGTCTGCAAAATATGATACATGCTCCAATTAAATCACTAAAAGCAGAGAGTTATACATTTGCCTAATACTTCTAAGTGAAATAGATTCCATCCTCACTTTGCTAAATAGCAAAGAGATTGTGCTAGGAATGAAAATGGTTTGATGTACTTCTAGAGAAACAACTTAGCTGCCTTGGAGAACTTCTGCTTTACATTATATCATTAGCAATGGAGATATATATAAGCAATAGCAGGCTTACATATACATTATGGATGAGGTTTACGTTAGTAACATGTTTGTCATGCACAAAATTATCACATTATAAACACTTGAAGACTGGTAACATAAAACAGAGCCCAGGAGCTTTAGTCTGCACCTTCATACTTTAGACACAAAACATTCCGATAGTCCTGTAAAATTTGCCAGACTAATGCAGCCTAGATACAAGAGAAGCCTGGAAAAAAAGTGCAAGGTGAAAAATATAAAGCGGAGTGAATATTAATATCTATCAATTTCTGTGTTTTTTTTTCCTTCAAGCCCAGGCAGGGATACTGTTATTCTGGCCCTACTCCAGGGAATCGTTTATGAAATAAATACACTATCATTGCTTTACCAACCGTCTTCAAAGGGGAGCGGAAGCTATCAAACATTAACAAGTAATATTAGTCACTCCTCTTATCTAGCTGTGTTATGTTATGCATTAAACAAGTGATCAGTTCATGTTTTTTCTCATATTGAAAACCTGAGGTGTGCATGTTTGAATTCACAAAGTTCACAAGTGCACATGAAGACTTGCTTGTGTGCTTGTGCTCAGTGAGCAAAACAGTGCATGAGAAATTCTGAGAATTGCAGCACAACACCCATCCACTAGTTATTATTATTATTAGTTATACCAGTTTACATAGGGATCAGTATGATTCACTGCCGGACGCATCTAACCCCCCTCTAAGTGCCTAAACCTAACCCCCCCCTTCCCTGCAGCCTAAATCTAAGTTTCCCAGGGGGGGGGGGGGGTCTGTCTGCGCCCAGCACCCTGCTTTCCTTCGATCGGGATGCCGGGCGTCGGGCTCCTGGCGTAGGTAAATTGACTGGCGTCGGGATTTCTCTGCCTGTCAGTAGACCCTTGCCAGGATTAGACAGTTGAGATCGTCGGCATCCCGATTGCATACTTTACAAAGTGCATTCTGTATTATTGAAGGTCTTGTCACATTGGCTGTGCAGCACGGCCGTCCGGACGATATCGTATGCGACTGTGGGAGCGCGCATGTAATCCGTACACACTATGTGATCCGCGCGGTCTATTGATCCAATCGCATTGCAACGATAGATTGTTCAATGGGTCGCATAGTGTGTACCCGGCTTTAGGTTCATCTAAATCATTGCCCTTCCCCCCCACTTCCACTAAGATATCATTTTACAAATTTGCCACTTCCCACAAATATACAGTATAACACATGATCATACCATCATCGCACTAAGAACACTGCTGTTAGAAGATCCACTCTCTCTGTTCTTTTTCATCCAAATGGCTGCTGAACCCAGTCAGCTCACCTGCCACTGCTGTTGCTGTCTCTGTTTCGCCTTTGGTGACCTCTACTGCCTCCTTGGTGACATCAGCTGCCTCCAAACATGGGGGACAACCATCCTGGCTTTGCTTCTGGAAGCAAGCATGATGTAAAGCAGAACACAGTTGCTCCAAACTTGCAGGTAGCCATAAGTCTTCTGTGTAAAACAAATGCACATCTAGAGCCTGAAGAGGTCCAATAAGAGGGTCAGTTATGATAAATGGTAAAGGACAGTTATGGTTGACAGCAGCTGGCTTTTTACGTATTTCTATAATGACTAGCTTATGTTTCATTCTCCACCTCCCGCTGTCGTTCATGAAATGGGAGTCACCCATAACGCTACTACCATGAGATCGCCCCACACTCCTAACCCACCACCAGCTACAAATTGTTATTTTTCAACCTTATGTATCAAGCGTTCCCCACACTTCTCAAATTGTAGGTAAGGCCGTGGAGATCCGGCGCGGGGGAAGGAGGGGCGTGCCCAAATTGCGTGAGGCGTGGCCACGCCTCCTTAGCAAAATAACCTTTTTGCAGCGACGCCCGGCTCAAATCCAGGGTGGGTGTGATAGTTCCCCCCCGCACAGGCATAGGAGACTTCTGCTGCTCAGCAGCAAGTCTCCCACTGCAACCTAGCACACAGCAGTGAGTGCTGGGCTGCTGACAGGGCCCTCCAACAAGTAATTAGTACCTGCTCCCTCCCCCTCTTGGCGCCCCTGATTGTATGAACATCTATACATTGTGACTCATGTCATTGCAAATCATTTTTTCTGTCACCATCCCCTAAATGTACAGTGGCACATAATATTTCAGCACTTTATAAATAAAAATGCACAAATCCTATTAACTCACATGATAGCAATGATTAGTTAAAATCCCCAGACTTGTGATACGCAAGGGGATATATGGCACATCAATCAATTGGTATAGGTTGGTGTCCACTCTTATAAATTGATAATTAAAAAGCACCTAATTTACATATCAATGAGGGGGAAGCAGTCGGGAAGCCGACGGACGGAATCCCGACCGTCTGCTTCCCGACAGTCTAATCCCGGCAAGGGGTTAAATGACAGGCGCCTGTCATTTTACCTACGCTGGGAGCCCGACACCCGGCTTACCGATCGAAGGTAAGCCGGGTGCGGACAGCCGTGGGGGGGGGAAGGTTAGGTTTATGGTTCCCGGGGGGGACTTAGGGTTAGGCACCCCCCCGGGAGTTTAGGGTTAGGCTAGGGGAAGGGAGGGGAAGGGTTAGGCACCGCCCCAGGGGACTTAGGTTTAGGCTGCGGGGAAGGGGGGCTAGGTTTAGGCACTTAGAGGGGGGATTAGGCAGTTGGGGGGAGGTTAGGGTTAGGCACCTTTAAGGGAGGGTTTGGGGGTAGAATAGGGTAGGAAATACTTACCTTGGTACTTTCACTGCTGCCAGCATGCCGCTGTCGGGATTTGAACCGCCGGCCAATCATACTCAATCCCACTCAGGTGGTGACCAACAAAGAAAAAGTGATTTATTATTTATTGTATCTCATACATTCTACTGAAATTAAACAACACAACCAATTCTGGTTTCTATGTTATTTCTTGTGACCAGGAAATGTAAATGCAGGGTGTGCTTATTGGTGGTGATTGTGCAAGACTGTGTTCCATAATGTTCTCACCACCATTTTTTAACTTGTGTTGACATATACTTTTTACTTATTTGTAAGGCATCTCAAGGGTTCCACAGTACCGTACATTGGGCCTGATTCAGAGCCGTTCGCTATTTGTGGTCGTTCGTTCAAAAACAAGGGGTGGCTATTCAAATGATCCGTTCGCAAATTGCAGTCTGTTCCCACCTCTAAGTCTGAACGAGCGAGCAAAACATACGCTCGTTTTTTTGATAAAAACGCCCCCTGGCCGCACGCACCATACGTCATGTCCGCTATTTATTAGATTAATCGAGTACATCGTACAGCGTATGAACTGCTCGCTATTCTTGTGGTTGGTGTTTTCAACCGCTATTTTGCGAGCAGTTCTGAGTTAAAAAAAACCAAGTGACGTGGTCAATGACGCTGCTGTATTAATTATGCACTCCCTTAAAACGCCCGTTTTGACCTTTAAGCACGCCTGCGTTCGGATCTCCACTCCCCGTTTTCAAGCACCTTCCCCTGTTACCACCCACATATGCCTCATTCTGTCACTCAAAATAGCAGGCCCTCGCTATATTGCGTACCAACGATTTTCGGCCGCACTGACTGGTTCGCGCATGCGTACTAAAAACCGTACGCATGCGCAGATGTGCGAACATCGCTCGGAACGAGCGTACTGCCGCTAGCGAGTGGCTCTGAATGAGGGCCATTGTCATAGAACATACAACAAGTTTACATGGCTAAAAGGTGTGTAATTTAGACATGTTCTTGAATTAAAATAAATACATAATTACAACCCACATATTACATAATTCTATAAATTAAACAAAAAGAAGAAGAGGGCTTTGTTCACAAGAGCTTACATTCTATGGGGCAGACACAAAAAGAGAGAGAGGAGCAGATTCTGGAGAGTTAGGGGTGGTATATTTGAGTGGATAGCTGAGTATCAAGGGCACATTTAAAGGCTGGAAGACTAGATAAAAGTCTGTTTGGGAGAGCATTCCAGAGAGTGGGAGCAGTGCAGGAGAAATCCTTAAGGCGTTGGTTGGAGAAGTAATCAAGTTGCATGGGTGAGAGAAAATGTATTTGGAGAAGCTGAATATGTAGGGGGTTGTTTGAGAACTTCGTAATTGAGGGCCTGATTCAGAGTAGACTCCAATCCCGTCGCGACTGCGTCTTTGTACACAGTAGTAGTGAGAATTCGTACAGAATTTGTACAGCGACACCCACCTTCTGCATCTCTAATCCGCCTCTTGCATACAATGACCCACCATCAAACGTTTGAGCAGCCCTATGGCTACTTGGAATGTACATCAGATCTAAGCCACTGGGGTCCGTGAAACTGCATACAAAGATGCAGTCACTGGCTGTGATACACCCACAAAACGCTGGCAACACGCCTGCGTTTGACTAGCTACCCTCTTACCTGCCATAAATGCACACTGATTGTCAATCAATCTGTTTCCAAATACTCTCTACGGCCTCCGTTGGTAAACCATCGCGATACATGCATAGTGTGACTTAGATGCATGCGTATCAGCCAACTGTGCAAACAGCGCATTGCATACACCTCTGAATCAGGCCCTGAGTGAGAAACGTTTAATTTATAGTAATTACTAATTATAGTATACGGAGCCAGTGTGATGACTAACAAAAGATTTGGGTACTAGAGTTGGGGCGTCAAGAGAGGAAATTGAAGTGGCCAGCAGAGGGCCTGATTCAGAGCCGGACGCTCTGACAGAGCGCTCGCTCTGAATCAGGGCCGGCCTTGTTTTTTTAGAGCGGCCTCCTGGCCGCTCGCATAGCTGTGGATGACCACCCACAGCTATAACGAGCAGCCAGGAAGATGGTCGCGATGGTCAAGACCATCGCGACCATTGGGCTTGCGACGAGACCCTTGTGGTAGGGTCTTGTTGCCGCAAGCCCAAGGTTGCTTTCGGCTCTAACAGAGCCAAAAGCACTCCAGTGGGGCCGGCCCCAGACGGTAGGCGTTCCCATGGGAACGCCTCCGTCTGGGCAGCCACGCCCCGGCCCGCCCACCAAAGGGGGCGTGCTGTCACTCAACATCGACAGCACGCCCACTTTGGTATGAGACCCGGAGCGACGGAGTGCCCGTCGCTATCCGGGTCTCGCGCATACGCACGATGCAGCCGGCTCCGGCGTGTGCATGCGCACTGGGCCACCATCGACCCGCTTGCGAGCGCATAGCGCTCGCGAGCGGGTCTGAATCAGGCCCTGAGTTTAGAATGGATTGAAGAGGGGCAAGGCCAGAGAGAGGAGTAAGTTACAATGATCAAGCTAGGAGATGATAGTCATTGATAATAGTTTGAGTCGTTTCCAGGGTGATAAAGTATCATGGAGGTGAAAATGGCAAGATAGGGACAGGAACTGACTGTGGAAGACAAATGAGAGGGATGTCATGTATAATACCCAGGCAACGCAGGGCTGGATTAACAATGGAGCTGGAGTCCCAGGCCCCCCATCAGAATAGGCTCACAAACATCCGTTGGATCAAGGCATGGGCTCAGCTAATGGGAAAGGGAAGGGGGGGCTGGAAGGGCAGTGGGGGAGCCGTGGTTGTGTCATGACAGCAGTGTCTGACAGAACCATAGTCCTTAGAGCTCTGTCCTCTACCACCGGTGGGACGGGAGGCAAAGTCCAGAAACCTTACAGTAACACAGAGATGGGACCCTGTCAGCGTGGGGCGTGCAAGACTAACCAGAGCGTAAAAAGTAAGGAAGGGGTTGGCAGAAGGAGGTGGAGCCAAGCGCTGAAGCAGTGGGGAAAAAGTTGTTTTTGAGAGATGAGTGAGAAGTTAATTATCCTGTCCTCTGTGTCTATATATTTGTTACTGACCTATTTGCCAGTTTAACGTTAGTGTAGGTTTGAGTGTCCTGACAGTTTTAGGATCATTAGTTATATTATCTGGTCTCTTCTACAGTGGAGACTGTACCAACACAATCAGCAGGTGTGTAGAGTGCACCCTTTCCTGCTATTAATACAGTAAGTGTGTTAGCTGCATGTAAAGTATTATAACCTTTTGATGGTTCCATAGGAAAACACTTAGGAATATTATGCTATGGGGGAGTCAAGCTGTAATGATACTTACCACCTTCTACTCTTAGATTACCCCTCCCCACAGTACATACGATCTGTAAAAGAGATGGGTGAGGGGGAAAGGGGTTTGAATTTCTCTGATCAAGGCCAGTTAAATAAACTAAAACTAAAGTTAATTAATTTACAATAGTAACTGGTGTGTTGTATTGCCAGCCTCATGGTCTGCTTTGTTCATTGGGTTAAACCAACTGTGTTGTTCATTATTATGTACTGTTTTGTGTCCCTTTGTTGTGTTATCCTAAGTTTTCATACTTTCCAGTGTGCCATCTGTCATTTGTAACTTTCCACTTTCACCACGCCAATCTGGACAATTTATTGGGGAAAATCTTGTTTGGTTTGGACTGTATTTTACTGTATCTGATGGTCTAAGTATTATGGGCAGTCATTGACTCTGCTCTCTGCATTATATGGCAATCACTGCAGTGCTCTCTGTATATGAAGGTCACTGATGCTCTCTGTATTATATGATGGTCAGTGCACCTGTCTCTATTATATAGCAGTCACTGCAATGTTTTTTGTATTATATTGTAGTAACTGTGATGCTCTCTTTATTATATGGCAGTCACTACGATGCTTTCTGTATTATATGGCGGTCACTGCGATTGTCTCTATTATATGGCAGTCACTGCAATGATTTTTGTGTTATTTTGTAGTCACTGCGATGCTATCTGTATTATATAGCGGTCACGGCGATGCTTTCTGTGTTACACGGTGGCCACTATGATGCTCTCTGCATTATATGGTGATCACTGTGACACTCCCTGCAATATATGGTGGTCACTGAGAAGCTCTCTGTATTATATTGTGGTCACTGCCATGCTCTCTTTATTATATGGTGTCATCTGCAATGCTCTCTGTATTATACAGTGGTTACTGCGCTGCTCTCTGTATTTTATTGGGGTCACTGCAATGCTCTCATTATTATGTGGTGGCCTCTGCGATGCTCTCTGTATTATATGGTTGTAACTGCAATGCTCTCTGTATTATATGGTGGACACTGCAATGCTCTCTATATCACATGGCAGGCACTGGAATGTTTTCTGTATTATACAGTGGGCACTGGAATGCTATCTGTATTATTTGGCAGGCACTGTGATGCTCTCTGTATTATAAGGTGGGTACTGTGATGCCCTCTTTATTATATTGCTGTCACTGCGATGCTCTCTGTATTATATAGCAGGCACTGCAATGATCTCTGTTTTACAGTATATGGTGGACATTGCAATGCTCTGTTTTATATGACAGACACTACAATGTTCTCTATGGAGGGTGAGGTAGTGTAGTAAAGACAGTGATACTTACATTGCATCTTAGTTGCCAGCACAGAGCAGCTGACTAGGGTCACAGCAGGAGCCTGGCGATCAGCTGAATGGAGATCACTATGTCATCCATCATCGTGTAGGTAAGTGTTAGCTTAGCAGGAGAGAGGGGGGTTCGCAGGGGTGGGTGGGAGCTCAGAGGGGGCGTGGAAGCCAGAAAGGTGGGCTGTGCAGGGGGCGTGGTAGCACGATTGCATCGTCGTGACCCTGCCTCCACTCTACATTGCCGGAAAAACAAGTATTGTATATATCGGGGGCAGGGCTATGATGACGTGACTCGAGGGGGGATGGGATTGTGGACAGGTGGAGGGTAGGTGCGGACTGCTGGAGGGGGGGGGTGCGGAAGCCCACTTTTCCGGGTGGCCGGGAGCGCCACCTGATATTCTGGAGCCTCCTGGCCATTCCGGAGAGTAGGCAAGTATGGCCTTTTTTGCAAAAAATACCCTGAGAATTGCGGGGAGAAGATTCACAGGGACGGCTTTTGATGCATGCGATATGATATTTATCCTTCTGATGCATTGAAATATTGCAATGTGAATTTGGGCAAATTTATCACATCCTATCCGTAGAGGCTTAGGTTCTAGTGTTTTCTTTTTTACACTTGTTGCTCCAAAAATATTGGGTTTCTTTACAGCGTTAACACTCTGTGTACCCTGCAAGGTGCCATATAAATGATTTGTGTGTGGCATGTTAGGTCTGCAGTTCTCATGTCATCTTGCATAGGGTCGACGTCATCATATGCAGCATGTCGACAATCATGTCTACACAGATGACAAGTCGACATAATAGAATGTCGACCTAACGTCCCTGGTGGCCCAGCAGCAGTCACTTACCTGGTCTCATAGAGCTAAGATTAGTTTAAATGTAAAGCAGAGATCAGCAGTTCCTACTGAGTGTACATAGTACATCACTTTTTAGAGGTAATGTAAATATTTTACAAGCCACGCTGTTGTAATGTGCGTAACTAATTACCAGAAAGAATCAGCATGTGTAATAATGATGCATTAAAGCAGCCTAACGTCTATGCCGTACAACATATATTTCCACCTATAATTGATTGAGTCATTACAGCGTTATGCTGTTTCCAGGCTGCTTTTGTTATTTTTGTCGTTAAGGCACACTTCTCAACATGACAAAGGCTTGTATTGTAGTGCCCTAGTTACAGGGAAAAGAGCTGAGACTTTTCTTTTTGTGGCTGGATGGAAGAAAGGTACATATGCATTGTTCTTCATGCTTCCTGTTCAGTGCATTGTAAATCTATTATTGATGGAACATGCTTATTTATAGCGAGTGCTAATATGTTCAAGATCATTTCTGGGATGTGTTGCTTTACCTACACAAATTTATGAACATGGCAGTAAACCCTTTATTGATGAGGAAGAGAATGCACTGTTTAATGGATACAACTGAGACGTGGTAACTCTAAACCATGGCATCCAAACTATGGCCCATGGTCCAGACATGACCCACACCCTTCTAAACCCCCACTTTTCCTCTCTTTTCGGTTGCCCTGGAGCTATGGACACTTCTGTCACAAGGTGGTAAATGCTTGAAAGTTGGCACAGCAAGCTCTGTCTCTAGTCCGCCCTGCCCCCCCAAAATGAAGAGACAGAGATCTGATTCAGTGCAGTAGCATGGAGTGGACAGAGATGCAGAATATAGAAGCCAACGGAGACAGTCACATGGGGAATTGCTCTAGGCTGGCATATACAGTAAGGACATCACACGATGTGGCTCTGAGATGGTATATAAGGACAAAAGTGGGGGGAGTCTCTGGGCTTGCATATAAGGGCAGGAGGTTTGTTTTGGCCTGGCATATAAGGGCATGAGGGGGTTTTGGGGACTGAAGCATATAGAGGGGACATGACTGGGGGCTATGCTCATTTGTATGGGCATGACTGAGGGGGACTCTGAGGACTGAGGCACATAGAGGAGCATGACTGGGGGGGCTCTCAGGCAGGCATATAAACTGGCATGACTGAGGGGGCTCTGTGTGGCATACTACCTGTTGGGGGCTTTACAGTGTGGCATTTTACCAATTGGGGCATTATGGTGTGGCATATCAGTTAGGGGACATTTTGGTGTGGCATATTATCTTTTTTAGCATTATGGTGTGACATTAGCAGTTGTGGCATTACTGTGTGGTATTTTATCAATTGGGGACACTGCTATGAGGCATATTTTCAATTTGGGGCAGTACTGTGTGGTATAATATGAATTGGGGACATGGCTGTGTGACATATTATGCATTTCAACTGAAATCTAAAATCATATGTTTATTTCTAAATATTTTATAAGTTTTAGAATTACTCAGTGAAGAACTCTAACTTAATTGCTGGGAGAAAATATTTGTGGCCCTCAATCCAAAGTCGTTTTCTTAATGCGGCACTCCATGTTTGGACTCCCCTGCTCTAACGGGTCTATTTAATTAAAGTGAAAATCATGAAAAAAGAGCAGATTCCGCATGATTTCAGAAGAGCCTAATGCAGTGATCTCTCCTTTTTCAGGCAAACTAATGCTGCAGACCCATTATTCTCATTTAGGCTTGGGGACTGAGGTCTGGCTGAGCTTTTCACTCCATCTTCAGCTGAGAACAAGGGAGGTGACAATTGTTTAGTGCAATTGAAAGAAACTGATGCCCTATTCATGTGTCTTCGCTATTTTTCATACTCATTTAAACCAAGTGTAATATGTTGCATGATGCTCCAGGTTTTTCTAATATAATCATCAAAGTGGAAAGACTTTTAATTGAAATGAATAAAGCTAAGAAGTTTGTCGACTGCTTCCTCGTTAATTCTTTGCTCTCGCAGTGATGCACGTCGTGGTTGGATTTTATTAAAAGGCTGGAAAAAAAAATCTTTGAGAACATTTCCATTTTACTAATGTCTATTAAATCTGTATACATTGTGCATTATAATACAAAGGACATTTTGCAGCCTTTAAAAGATTAAAAGTCTCTCCAACACCCCCTCCTCTATTCTTTTTACTGGGAAAATACATCATTCATAGAAGCCAACTAGCATTAAACTAGACATCTTAAAGAGCAAATGAAAGGCGCATAAATATTTTTCTCTGCTGCCTCTGAAAGGTGTTGCCCTGTTTTTGTGCCTTGTTGGCTAATATGGTAAGGCTTATGCCAAGGCAAGATAGCGTTAGTCCCCTCTATTGGGGGATGGCACCATATGTTGGCACTGGTACTACCTGTCTTCAAACTGTGCATGCGCAGCTTGAAGTCAGGCTGCGAAGAGAGACTGAGCCCCCCGCCTATCTGCCCTCCCTCCAACAAATCCTGCCGGTGTCTGACACACCCACCCCACTCCATCCTTGTAAAGCTGCCCCTGCGGCCGCCAGGGACTGTGCACCTTGCCTACTCCCCCCCATCCCTCCCACTGAGACCTGCTGCATGCACTGAGTAGGTCCCCTGCGGTGGCCGCAGGAGACTGTGCACTCCCCCGCCACCGCTGCTGTGCTGGGGACCTACTCGGCTAAGCTGCTGATGCTGGAGATGTGGCCTGCCCCCCTGTCACACCAGCTGCCCGCTGTAGGATCCTGGCCGCCGCTGCTGTGCCCTCTCCTGGCCCCGACTCACAGAATGACTGCTCTCGGAGTCGGAAGGGAGCATTGGGCAGGTAAGAGGACACAGCAGGGAGGGATCTTTTCAGAGCCCTCTGCTATATCGGGTGCTGTACGCCATCTCAGAGTGGCGTACAGTGGCGTCAACCTGTTAAATTGGGACTGCCTTGCAGTGCCAGTCCTGATCAGTTTAGTGATCTAGGCAAGATTTTGCCTCACACCCAACACCCACCATGCCTGCGGGCTGACCGCATGACAGTGTGACACAGGCCTAATCCTTGACACCTTGTTGTCTAGGGTGGTAATGAAGAAAGGGTGTCCCACTGGAACCTTACCCACTCTGCCAACCTTGGCAGGCATATAGGGGTACCCTCTGCTCCAGACCTTTTCTGCAAGTGGTCAACACCACTTCCAAGCTTGCCAAGGGCTGGATCCTCTTGTCTCTCTGCACTGGCTTGACTGCTGGCAACTGTACTCTCACTGGACTTCACCTGAACAGCAAGGTGGCCAGTATAAGCTCTTTTGCGAAAGCCCCCTTGCTGTCAGGGCGTAGGCATTCTGGAGTCTTCTGTCTCTCTTCTGCCACCTCCTCCTGTCTTTTGGCATCTTTGATCTTCTTCCAACTGGGTTACCTCATCTGTGCGTTGTCTTCCGTGCCTCTTTGGGAGCTCCTCCTTTTCCATTGTACTGACTTTGCGCCACTCACGCTGGCTATTAGAAGCCGAAACGAGTGGGCAGAGCGATCATGCAATAAGCCGGGATTGGCTCACTGCTTCTGATTAGCTGCCAGTCCTCAGATACGATTGGCTTGCTGCGGCACCAACTTTTAAAACCACAGCGGCTCCTCCGTTGGTGCTGGGATCCCATGCCCGCTCCCAGCGCCGGCAACAAATGTCCCCAGAGGGACACATCTCCAAATCCGTCCTGACACCCGATGCAAGGTCGCCTGTACCTAGAGACAGCCCTCCTGTCTCGCATAAACATGGACAGCTGGGATGTATGTATATAAACTGATTAATGACTTGTATCATTCATATGATCATTCTGTTACATTTTTGTTATATTTACCTTCCAATGTAACAAGTTAGGATTATTTTAATATGGCTGGAATATATAAGCTATTTGTAATTATTTTTTACACATGATGCATGGGACATATTGGACGTAGTGTCAATAGAGGGTGAGGCATAACACCAAAATTAAATTAGGGAAACTAGATCACAGACTAGCATTAGCAGACAATTGTTCTTGATGTCTGATTATTACTGCGTTTCTGGCACTTACAGAGATATGCTAAGGAAGGTCTGGCGCAGAATATGTGCAAATAGCGTGGCTAGATATACTGGGTCCCATTCATAGTGGGAGGAAGCTCTTCTGAAATGCAGATTTGCACCTAGACTAGCGATGTTGTGAAGCATGGCTTGCAAATGCAATTTTGTTTTTTTGCATGCAAGAAAAATATGGCGTGCAAGTAAAACACACAAAATACTAGGCTTAGGCTAGGAAGCGCTCAGTCTTAATTCTAAATCAAAACTGATTTTGCCAAGATACAAAACTACAGCTTCTAATTTTAATAAGTCTATTTATGAGAGGGAGAAAGGCACTTTGTGGTGTGAAATCGGGTATGTAGGCCAGACATAGGGCTTCTCACTATAAAGTGGTATCATGTACTATTGATGACAATAGTCCCCATCAGTAAAGAGATTCACAGGCTACCTCTGGCGATTACAAGCCAGTAGCAATGGGAAGCTGAACAGTGCTTGACTGCTTCGGTGATACGTAGGCCGGGTACACATCAGAACGGTGTACAAAAGACGCGATGGTTGTTCCAATGTACCTTCATCCCAGACCACACGATAAAGAGCGTACACACTATACAATCTTCTGAACAACAGCACAATATACTGTAACATGTCGGAGCATTGTATCCAATTAATCTTTTCTCCTGTGCACACTATGCAGTCTTTGTAACATGTCGGAGCATTGTATCCAATTAATCTTTTCTCCTGTACACACTATGCAGTCTTTGTTGAGATCACTGGTAGTTCAGGTGATGTCTTCAGATTGGACAAATATATATTGTGGTCTTCCGGTTGAGTGTACACTCTGCGTGATGTGCACCACATCGTTAACAACATCTTCCCATCTGACATCAGATGTGAAGATACGATGAACGACGCACGTGAATGCGCGATTGAGAGTACTTACTATGCGATGTGAACGATATGTTGTTTTAATTTGCCTCAAAACTTGGGAGATTTATCAAATCTTGGACAGACATAAAGTGGAGAAGTTGGTCATCGCAGCCAATCAGCTTCTAAAGGTGCCCATATACGGTGCGATTTGTAAACAATGCGATCTCGTATACGATTTCCCTTGAAAATTCTTCCCTTGACATATGGTACGATTGTACAAACGAGCATACGATTAGATGTGTGTCGTAAAACGATTGCAAATCGTTTACAATATATCGTATGCAGCAAACAACCTCATGATGCATCTGCTGCAATCTCAATAGGGGAGGGCTTATCTAGGGGGTATAAAAGGCAGTATCCATTTTAGATCTGGGCACACTCTGCTCTGTGACTAGTGAGGCTTAGTTTTATACCCTGCTGAATGCTGTACATTCCTATTGTGCTTTGCTTTGTTTTGGACTTGCCTTTAACGAAGTGTGTTCTATACTACATTTTGTGGTAATGGGTTCCTATCGCTATAAGCTTCTGCTAGCCTATGGCTATTTGAATCTCAAAGGTGATGGAGCTGACGAGAGGAGGAGGATGAGGTCGAGCTGGACCAAGGAGTGGCTGATGAGGAGGGAGACCCGCTCCCATATGCTCCTGTTGATGGAGATTAGAGAGAACCCAGACGATTACCGCAACTACCTGCGTATGGATGATGCCTACTTCCAGGAGTTTTTGCGTCTGGTGACCGCCTATATCCAGAGGCAGGACACCAACATGAGGAGGGCTATCCCGGCTGAGAAGAGGCTCATTGCTACCCTGAGGTACCTGGCTACAGGGAGGTCCTTTGAAGACCTGAAGTTTGGGACCCCCATTTCCCCCCAGGCTTTGGGGCACATCATCCCGGACACCTGTGATGCCATTGTCAATGTCATGAAGTTCCACTACTTTAAGGTGAGTGAAAACACTACACATTTTTTTCTGGTGAAAGAAAATGTTTTATTTTAAGTTATTTTTTTTTCACACTGAGGCAATAAAAATCAACCAACATATTTTTAATTAAAAGCAAAACCAGCACACATGGCTGCTTTTTAGTGTTGACCAAAACCAACATGGTTTTAAATGTATAAAAACTGCTATATCAACAAGTTTTTTTTCTCTCCCAATAGCTAGGCAACTGCATGGTATACGGTGTGTCAGACGACGGATTGAATAGGCCAAGAAGCACATGGCGCAAGTCCAGATTGAGGCCCCGGCATTCCCCAATCTGTCCTTGCACCATGCTTTTGCCCTTCTGCTCCACGGGAGGTTTCTGTCCTCCCTGAGCTCGCCTTAGGACACCTGCGTTACGGTTTGACAGGTGTACAGCCCCTGTCAAACCACCCCTGTCAAACCACCCCTGTCCAATCCGCATCATCCGCACCGTAATCGTACTGGAAAAACACCACTTTTTACACGATTGGTCGTTAAGAATGATCGAAAATGGCCAAATCGTGTAAAAAATCGCACCGTGTATGGGCACCTTATCTGTCATTTTTCTGGCACAACTATCTCCTGCCACAGCCTGAAAAATGACAGTTAGGAGCTGATTGGTTGCTACTTTATCTCAAAGATTTGATAAATCTCCTCCTTAATTGTGCCAATAACAGACCTAGGCAGAGCCATAACTAGACTTTTTGGTCCCTTGGGCCAGAAAGAGCATTGGCGCCCTCCCCCCATTTTTCAAATAGGGACATGAGATACATGCCCGAAAAAGGGGTGTGGACTCATGTGGAAGGGCCATGACAAATCTGATTTGTCCCATATGATGATGAAGGGGTACCCATCCTGTTGTGCCACTGTTATCCAGGTTAACTGCCAAATACATTGTAAATCAGAAATTGTGGGGCAGATAGCTCCATGTGTAAGGTATCTGACTGCCGTGTGAGGGGTGATAGGTTTATGTCCCAGGTATGACAGTATTTTGAAATGTGTGTGTTAAATAAGAGTATGTGACTGAAGGTGCCTGGGGAGGTGGCCAGATGGAGTGGGAGGAGATAGAGATGGGCAGGAGATGCCAGGGATGAAAGAAAAGGACGCTACAATTGAGAATGATTATAAACAGAAAATTATTAATAATAATAATAATTATATTTATATAGCTCTTTTCTCCTAAAGGACTCAAAGTGCTTTACATTTACAGTACACAATACAAATTAAGCTTAAACAATGGACATTAGTGAAATGCTTGGGTGAATAGGTGAGTCTTGAGTCTATTTTTGAAGGATTCTAGAGTGGAGGCCTCTCGAACTGTGCGGGGAAGTGAGTTCCAAAAGGTTGGAGCCACAAAACTGAAAGCTCGACCTCCAGACGAATTCCGTGAGATTCTAGGTACTGTTAATAGTCCTTTGTCACCGGATCGCAGTAATCGAGTGGGACAGTAAGGAATCAGAAGCTGCTTCAGGTACCCTGGGCCATGGTCATGAAGGGCTTTGTAAGTTATTAATCCAATCTTGAAAGCAATTCACCATCTGACAGGCAGCCAGTGAAGGGAGTAGAGAATGGGTGTTATGTGGCTGGAACGGGGCTAGTTGGTTAATAGCCTGGCAGCTGCATTTTGTACCATCTGCAAGCGGTGTAATTCTTTTGCTGGGAGACCGAGGTAGAGGGCATTGCAGTAGTCTAAGCGTGATGATATAAATGCAGGTATGACTTTAGGCAGATCTTCAGAGGGAATTAAGGGCCTCATTCAGAGGTGGTCGGAGGATGCAAGCGGTCGCTCAGAAACTGGGCGGCCACTTGCATCCTGACCGCCCGCCTCTGTTGCAGTCGTTAGGCTGTGGGTTAGGTCCTAAGTGCTTGATTCTGGCTATGTTCCTCAGATGAAAGAATGAGGATTTCATTGTGGCTGATACCTGATGTTTAAGTGTCAAGCCACTATCCAGGACAACACCAAGATTCCGCACATGTTTAGTGTTTTGTAATTCTGAACCCCCAAGCGTAAGTTCTGTTGGTTGGCTATGCTGTAGCCCTGACCTGTGACCTATCATAAGAACCTCTGTTTTATCAGGGTTCAGTCGCAGCCAACTGGCACTCATCCACTCCTGAAGCTCAGCTAGGCAGCCATTTAGGGTTATTATTGGGTCCTTTGTACCTGGAGCAAAGGACAGGTACAGTTGTGTATCATCTGCATAGCAGTGGTAGACCAGGCCATGACATCTGATTATTTCACCCAATGGTAGCATGTATACTGCAAAAAGCATGGGAGATAGTATAGAACCCTGTGGGACACCGCATGGAAGTGACACTGGTGATGAAGAGTTTACTCCAGAAGAAGCTCTCTGTGACCTGCCAGTGAGAAATGATTTGAACCGTCTAAGGACTGTGCCATCCAGTCCACAGAAATTTTTCAGGCGCTCAATTAGAATCCCATGGTCCACAGTATCAAATGCTGCTGAGAGATCCAGAAGGATTAAGATAGAACAATCACCTCTGTCTCTTGCCATCAGAAGATCATTAAGCACACATACCAGGGCTGTTTCAGTGCTATGTCTTCTCCTGAATCCTGACTGGAATGGATCATAAATATCATGGGTAGACAGGTGGGTTTCCAGTTGCATTGCCACCACTTTCTCAATGACCTTTCCTAGAAAAGGAAGGTTTGATAATGGTCTATAGTTGGTCATGCAGTCGGGGTCTAAATTAGTTTTTTTAAGAAGTGGTCTAACAATTGCTTTCTTTAGTGGTTCTGGAAAAATGGCTGTTTGCAAAGAGCATTGAACTATTTTTGCAATTACAGGGCCAATAATGTCTATACACCCTATGAGAAGCTTGGTTGAGGCAGGGTCCAGATCACAGGTGGTGGGTCGCAACATTCTGATAATTTTAGCAATGTCTTTTACATCCATTATGTCAAAGCTGTTCCAGGGAGACAGGTGGCTTACCTTGGCAAGCTTGGTAGTTTGGCACTCCTTTGATGGCACTGTGGGGATTCCAGCCCGGATGGAGGATACTTTATCTGCAAAGAATTTTGCAAACTCATTGCATCTTGACTTGGAGAGGGTTTCATCATGCTGCAGGCATGCTGGTTTGCAAAGCATCTCCACTGTACGGAAAAGCTGAGCTGGCCTATTGTTTGCTGCCTTGATCTCATGTGAAAGGAACTCTGTTTTCTTACGGGTGATTGTTGATTGATATTCTCTTCTATGTTTGATTAGTGTTAACTTATCCTCTACCAGAATCGTCTTCCTCCATCGTCTTTCAAGTCTACGCCCCCTTTTCTTGAGTTCACTAACACTATTGTCAAACCAAGGAGCTTGATGGTGTGGTATGAGGGGTCGTATACGCACAGGGGCAATAATATCCATTGCAGCTGTCACATCTCTGTTATAGTAATGGACAAGGGAACAAGGATCTTCACAGGCCCCCATTACCACAGAAAGATCCAGGTTTGCTGCAAGAGCCTGGGGAGTCATGCCCCTCCTTGGACGATACCTTGTCAACTCCATGGGTAAAGTTCTATTTTGAGGGGTTGCAACTGAGAAGTGAATTGAGTGGTGGTCTGACCACGTGACAGGGTTTATATTTAGGTCAGAGACATCTAATCCAATCTGGAAGACAAGATCAAGAGTGTGACCACTTATATGAGTAGCCGAAGGAATGACTTGTCTGAGGCCCTTGAGCATTCATTGTGCACAGGCCCGAACAGTGCCCCCTGCCTTGCGGTGCCCTGTGATGTGGCACATGTCGCACCACCATTACCTAGTTATGGCCCTGGATCTAGGGGTAGGTTTACTATAGCTTCTACAAATGAAAATTTGAGGTGTGACCCATAGCAACCAATCAGATCTCTCTATTGCATTCTAGAATATGATAGACAGAATTTAATTAATTTCTATGGACAACACCTCCACTTGTCTGCTTTAGTAAATCTAACCCCTGGTCATATTTGCTATTTTTGTTTTATAGTAGGTACACCCATAAACAATGCCCACTGTGTTTAGATCTCCAGAAGCTGCCATGTCAGTAATAATACTAGCATCTTAAATCGCTCTGAGAATTTTTTTTATGAGGCAAATGTTCAGCTCTACCAAAATACGTTTTTATTATTCAGGTCAATGTTTCTTTAAATCCAGAAGTACAAAATAAATATTCTTTAAAGAACAGCTAATTCCTTTTCCATTTAAACAGACCATTGTTGTTTTTAGATGACAGCTGCATTTTAGGTTTTTCTTGTGTTGTCCGAGTGATGTGATTCTTGTCATAATAATACAATTTAGTAACATTTACAAAGTCTGTATTTTGATAGTAACTTTGGCTGTGAAGTTGACAGCTGTTTATTCCTATTTTGGTGTTTTGCTTGACAGATTTTCCAATTACACACACTTTTTCTTTTCTTAGCTATCTATTGCCGTTCTACGGTAATCCTTGCAAATATAAATTCCACTCATAGATCATATAAAAGCAAGGGGATTTGAATCAAAATTCTCACTGTCAACCACATTGAATTTTATGTTTTCAGTTTTATTTTTATTACATTTTATCCTGCAGGACTTTATTTAAATCTCTTTATTTTAATTTTCATAAAGAATAGACAGATTGTGTATGTTGAAAGGGTAGCCTATGTACAGTACAATTTGAGGACAATTGCACACACAAAAAAAAAAAGAAGAATCCTTGAGCCAAATTCTAATTTGATAAAAAAGCAAATTGCAGGCATATATAATCCAAGGTATAGGAAGCCTCTGATTTGGGATAGAAAGGGGTGAGAATGGGAAGAGAAGGGGGTCACTGATGGTCTAGATAATACTAAAAACAAGAAAGGGAATGTATCTTGCATGCAGGGACATAAAAGCAAGTAACGCTTTGTTGTATAATATAGAAGGTCTGAAAGCTCTTGGGTAGAAGCTCTGTTATATATGAACTAAAAACACCATGTATGGGCAAAATTATGAGCTTTATTGAAGTATGCTGTGACCTTCGCCATGGGTGCTATTTGTTATATTGTGTATATAATAGGTGCAAAGAATAATCATCAATATATTTCCAGTAATTAGCCATTAAGCATCTAGTCGTAATTAAAATCTGGAAAGGCGGGTTGTCAAAGTACTTATCAATCCCTTCTATTAGCAGGCCTAGTAAAAAAAAAAAAATCCTTTGGAATAGGGGTATCAATGATATTTTTCAACAGGGAGAGGATATCATCCAGAAGGCTGAGTACTTGGGCACATTCACCAAACATGGATTTAGGAGGAGCTATAAACTCTGTGGGGCCTGGTGGGAACCAAATACCACCTGTCTCTTTTACTAGCAATGAATATAGACAGCCTTGTCTGATGCCTTGTCCATTGTCATTGTTATGCTGAGAATTCTGCCGCAAGTTATTATTTGTGATCAGGCAATAATAAAAGCCAATCAATCGATTTCTGTAGCCCATATAATTCTATAGAATATTTGGGGCTAAATATTAGTTAACATGATTGCCACTTTAAAAATACGGGGAGACCCGTATAAATCCTTGCAGAGGCTGAAGATCACAAACTATTACATTTAGCCCTTGGTCTCCACTGGATAATGTCACTTACATGTTTTCCACACTTATAAATGAAGAGAATTAATAAATAAAGAGTCACATTTACTTTCTACAGTATTGAAAAGAGCCACAAACATAGTATCAGTGGCGTAACTAGGGCAGGGCGAGCGGGGTGCTTGCCCTGGGCGCCGTGGGACCGGCGGTGCGGGGGGGCGGCACCGGCCACAGTCCGGCCCGCCCTAGTTAGCCACCAGTGTAGCGCCGACCGCAATGAGTGCGGTCAGCGCTACACATTTACACAGGAACGGCGCTAGGCTTCCAGCGCCGGTCCTGTGCTGCACACCTGAGCCCGTTCCCTCCCCCTGAGCGCTTGCCCAATAGCGCCAGGAGGCGAGCTCAGGCTGTGCATAACACACACATCGCCGCCAGCGCTGGCGGCGATGCGTGTGTTAAACAGCAGCCAATGAGAGTCAGATAGACTCTCATTGACTGCTGCAGCACCCACTGCAAAGAGCCGGACTTCCGTCCGGCTCCTGCAGTGGGTAATGGGACAGACGTCATGACGTCTGTCCCATTATGCTGAGCACGCCAGCCCGGGAGGACTGGCGGGCGGTGGCAGCGGGAGCGGCGTCGCGGACTGGGGGAGCAGCAGCAGCGTGGATTCAGGTAAGTATGTTTTTATATAAATATTTTTAAAAACCTGTCAGCACTACTGGGGGCACAACGGGGATGGCTATCACTGGGGGGACCTCTACTCGGGTGGGGGCACAACGGGGGGGTGGCTACTACTGGGGACATCATTATTTGGAGGACCTCTACTGGGGGGGGGCTATTACTGGGGGCACCATTATTGGGAGGACCTCTACTGGGGGGGGGCTATTACTGGGGGCACCATTATTGGGATGACCTCTACTGGGGGGGGCTATGGGCTATTACAGGGGGCACTTAATCAGGAGGGGGAACCTCAACTGGGGACCACTACTTGGGGGGGGGGAACTACTACTGGGGGCATTATAAAAGGGGCCTACTACTAGGGGCACTGCACAGGGGGGACCACATCTGGGGGCAATAACAGGAAGGACCACTACAGGGACCACTGGATAGGGGGGGTCACTGCTGGGAGCCTGCATCAGGGAGACCACTACTGGGGGCACTGCATGGGAGGGGGGGGGACTACTGCTGGGGGCACTATATAAGGGGCTTACTGCTAGGGGCACTGCCGGGACCACTACAGGGGGCACTAGTTAGGGGGGATCACTACTGGGTGCCTGCATAAGGGGGACCACTACTGGGAAACCTGCATGGGGGGGGACTACTGCTGGGGGCACTATATAAAGGATACTGCATAGGGGGGGGCTACTACTGGGGGCACTATATAAAGGGCACTGCATAAGGGGATACCACTACTGGGTGCACTGCATTGTGGGGACTGCTACTGGGGGCACTGCATAAGGGGGAACACTACATAGGGCACTGCATTTGGGGGGACCACTACTGGGGGCACTGAGTAAGGGGAACTAATTGGGGGCTGTATAAGGGGGACCACTACTGGGGATACAGTATAAGGGGCACTACTATGGGCCTGCATAAGAGGGACCACAACTGCATACTGGGGTACTGTATAAGGGGTACTACTGGGGTTAAGGTGCATATGGATAGGAATGTTCAGTGTGAAAATAAAGGGATGTGTCATGTTGATACGCCCCATTTTTAAGTGACCACGTCTATTTTTTTCCGCGCGCGACGCAGGCGCGCGCACATATCGGGGTGCCCTGGGCTCCAAATACCCTAGTTACGCCACTGCATAGTATACATTTTTACATCTTTCTCCACCTTTACAGTGCTATATGCAAAGCGGAGATAACTGACTGTGACCTGTCTTTATATGTGTGTTTGTGTGTGTGTGTGTGTGTGTGCATAAATACTGTATTAAAGAAACTTAAAGGTTAATTTTTTTAAATGCTGTCAACCCCATTGCTCTTCCCTCAAATTGATCTGACATTAGAGGTCTGATGTGGACCTCTAATATCAGATCAATGGTGAAGAAGGCTCAACACCTATTCTTATTACGGAAACTGCGCACTGCAAATTTAACTAAGGAAAAGTTGGTTAGGTTTTATCGTTGTGTTGTTGAAAGCGTGTGCACGTACTGCATTACAGTTTGGTACGGCAATAGCACCAGGGGTGATTGCAAGCTCTTAGAGCAAGTTGTACGTACAGCTGCAGGTATTATTGGGTGTGATTTGTCATCAATTGAAGACATCTTCTCTGTAAACTGTCGTCGTAAGGGAAATAGCATTGTACAAGATTGTCATCATCCTAACCATCACATTTTTTTAATTTTTTCCCTTCTTTCGTCTAAACATCGATTCAGGGGCTATAAAGGCTAGAACATCTCGATTTAAGAAAAGTTTTTTTTCCATCTGTTATCGTCAGTTTGTCAGTCAATCCGAAATGGTAATTTGTAATTATATGTGGATGTTCTGGATTGAAATTTCATTGTATTTTCATGCATTGACAATAAACTTATATCTATCTATCTAATTGGACCTCATTAGAAATTAGAGATGAGCAGGTTCGGTTTTCAGAGATCTGAACACACCCGAATTTTGTAGAGCTGAGTTGGATCCAAGCCGGCTTGGATGTTCCCGCCTTACTCGGATCTCTCAAATCGAGGCAAAACCATAGAGACGAAATATTGCGGCTCGCGAGCTTTCATCTCTATATATAAGGGACACGACGGGCGCCATTTCACTCCGGCTGTGGAGACTGAACAGGGAAGGTTGGTAGTGTAGGGCTAGGGAGAGGTGATGTTCTGTCTGCTGTGTCCTGGGCTGGTGCTAATCCATTCTGGGCTGGTGTTGTTGTGCTGTCTGCTGTGTCCATATGGGCTGTTGCTGATCCATCAGGGCTGGTGCTACTGCTGTCACTGTGCTGTCTGCTGTGTCCATCTGGGTTGTTGCTGATCCATCTGGGCTGGTGCTGTCTGCTGTACTATCTGCTGGGTCCATGTGGGCCCAAGTTCTGGCCCCCCCCCAAAAAATAAAAATAAATATTTTTTTGTGTTATATATATTTGTCTGTGCGCGTGTTAGGCTTAACCGCACAAGATCTAGCAAGTTGGCAACGCAACCTAGTGCCCGACTCCAGTCATCATCAATCTGTGCTCTGGGCCCAAGTTCTGGAGCTGGAAATAAATAAAAACATATTGTCTTTTTTTTTTCAAATAATTATCTGTGTGTCTGTGCCTGTTAGGCTTAGCCGCACAAGATCTAGCAAGTCGGCAACACAACCTAGTGCTGCCTGACTCCTGTCATCATCAATCTGTGCTCTGGGCCCAAGTTGTGAATCGGCAAAAAAAAAAAGTGTATTTTTTTGTCAATTTTTATTTGTGTGCGCACGACTGCACACGTGTGAATTTTGTAACCGCACCTTGGCTGCACTATTGGTGCTTGTGACACTGCTTCAAGACCGCAGAAAATATGGAGAGCTGTCGCATGACAGGAGAGCAAGGCCAAGAACCACATGTTGTAGCTGCCACCAGCAGTGCAAGGCCATCAACTTCCTCGTCCTCTATGAAGGCCTATGCCCCAGGGCTTAAGTCATGCCATCGATATGGTAAAGCTACTTTTACTGAAGTTAAGAAAAAAATTTTTTAAGGGAATTTGCCTTTAGATAAACAAATAATTGGCAATATGCCATTCACTACACGAAGTGGCAAGGAAAGGATAAGGCCTTGGCCTTTCTTTATGAAGACTGCTGGTTCTGATTCTGATAGCCCTTTGGAGAAAACAACTGTGTGGCCTGAGATATCGAAATCAGAAATCCTAGAGGAGAGTGCAGGTGTGTCCGCGGTTGCCATGTGTGAGCCAGACCTAAATACTAGTGTATTGAAGGATCCTCCAAGTTCCAACATTTAAGTGCCCTCTGTAAATGTGGGGAAGGGCATTCAACATCTTGCAGACGTAGTCAGTGAGGATACTTATGTGGAATTGCACATGGAGGAGGACGATATTTTGATAGTTGAAGGTGCTAAGGATGATGAGGATGTTGATGATGAAGATGTTTGTGATGAGGATGTTGATGCCCAGGATGTCCTTTGTGTAAGTAAGGCAACAGCTGTTGCCCATGGATTGAAAAAGCCAAAGCCCATTGTTGTCATGCCGGGGCAAAAGACAAAAAAATCCACTTCTCACGTGTGGAATTATTTCCACCCCAATCCGGACAACAGTTGTCCAGCCATATGTAACCATTGCATAGCAAGAATGAGTAGAGGGAGGGACCTAAACCACCTAGGAACCTCCTCCTTGTTACGTCACTTGGAGCGCATTCATCAAATATCAAAGTGTATGTCGCCAAGTTCCAAAACTCAAAACGTAACAAGTCCAATGTCACCTACCTACCTGATCACCAACACCTGCATCATCATCAACATCATCATTCTTGATCGGAAGTCATTTAAAAAAATAATTGCCTATTAAACAGTCCTTTGATAGAGGAAGTAAGTATAACAGCTGGCACCCAGTTTCACAGCGGATCACTGACGCCATGACGGCTGTGCTAGTATTAGATGGTGAAATTATAAAAAATGAGGATGATAGTGTGGAGGAAGTGCAAAAGGAGGATGAGGTGGAAATTTGTGTCCTATCCGACGCAAATGTGGATGTTGATGATAAGGATGTGGTTTGCGTAATCAGCCACCAGTGGCAGCAGTTCTTGCTAATGATAAAAAGAAAGCCAGAAAAGCAACGTCTTGGGTGTGGAATTATTTTAATCTAAATTCTGACAACAGTTTTGAAGGCATCTGTTCCATTTGTAAAGTCAAAGTTAGCAGAGGAAGGGACGTAAACCATCTAGGCACCTCCTCCCTGTTTTCGTCATTTGCAGCGAGTTCATGCAATTTTTTTAACAAAATTATAATTTGTAAGTTAATAACAAGCAGTCTAGTATCAGTCACCAGCAGTTTGGACGAGCACATGCAATCTCCACCACCAACACCCTCATCATCAACCTCCTCCTTAATAATTGAAGGTAGTCCTTCCAAAAAATGTTTTGTGGGGGCCCAAACAAACCAAGGAGTTCAGCCACGAAAGTGTCAGTCCTAGTGGCTAAAGTGCTTGGTTTGTTAAACTCTGCATGTCCTTTTTAATATCCCACATAAGAGTGGGTGGGAAGGACAATTCCGTCTTGCATCTCTTTCCTTTACATTTGGCACAATTTGGGGCATTACCGACTGACATTATTATAGTTTATTAAACTGCCATCCTGTCTGCCACTGCTGTGTGGCAATGTTTCATAGATGTCCTATATTTTTTTAAACTGCCATGCGTTGGTGCTGTTGCTCGGTTGCTTACTTTAGCCAGCCAGCTCGCTGCAGCCTTTGGCCTGTATTGGTGAAATCAATATTGTGAGCTGTGATGTGGTTAAAAATGCCTAGAAATGCCTGAAAATGATTGTTATTAAGGTTAATAATACTAAGGGAACAAAAACAGGCCCAAATTATGTGGGTTAGCTATATAATTTTTTGGAAAAAATACAGATCCAAAATCTGAAAATCAAAACACAAAGGAAAAAAATCCCAAACCAGATTCAGATCCAAAACCAAAACACAGGGGTCGGCGCACGTCTCTATTAGAAATAGGTAATTAGCCATGCATATATTTGACTGTGATTTTGTTATTTTAGCCTAAATTGGCTGCAAATTTTTTATTACCGTATATACTCGAGTATAAGCCGAGTTTTTCAGCACAAAAAATGTGCTGAAAAAGTACCCCCTCGGCTTATACTCGAGTCAAGTGCGTTCGGTCAGCGCTACACACTGCCAAACACACAGCCGCCGGACCCGGCAGCTGCGTGTTTGGTGTAATCAGCAGCCGCTGAGAGTCTGTCAGACTCTCAGCGGCTGCTGCTGCTCCCACTGCGGGAGCCATCTTCCGGCTCCCGCAGTGGGTGATGGGAGACACGTCGTCATGCCGACGTCTCTCCCATGCAAAGCGGCCGGAGGAGCGGACAGCGGCGGGACCAGGAGCGGGAGTTTAAGGTAAGTGTTTATTTTTTTTTTATTCTTTTCACGTCTCTCTCTACTAGGGGGGGGGGGACTACAGGGGGCACTACCAGGGGGCGATGACTACAGGGGGCACTACCAGGGGGCACTACCAGGGGGCGATTACTACAGGGGGCACTACCAAGGGGCATTATCAGGGGGCGATTACTACATGGGGCACTAAAAGGGGGGATTACCACTGGGGGAACTACAATGGGGGGATTACTACAGGGGGCACTACCAGGGGGGATTATTACAGGGGGTGATTACTACAGGGGGCACTAAAAGGGGGGATTACTACAGGGGGCACTAAAAGGGGGGATTACCACTGGGGGAACTACCAGGGGAGGATTACTACAGGGGGCACTACCAGTGGGGGATTACTACAGGGGGCACTACCAGTGGGGGATTACTACTGGGGGTACTACCAGGGGGGGATTACTACTGGAGGCACTGAAAGGGGGGATTACCACTGGGGGCACTACCAGGAGGGATTACTACTGGGGGCACAACCAGGTGGAATTACTACTGGGGGCACTACCAGCTGCTGCCATTTCCCACACTAGGCTTATACTCGAGTCAGTAAGTTTTCCCAGTTTTTTGGGGTAAAAGTAGGTACCTCGGCTTATATTCGGGTCGACTTATACTCGAGTATATACGGTACTTCACAACAATCACCTATCAACATCAGATCAAATACCCCATTACAGGGGACCAGCAGAAAATGTGGGCATACGCTGTCCTTTATCTGACAATCTGTGCTGTCCTTCTCCAAAATAATTAATTGTGCCCTATATGTTTATCCAAATTGGACATATTTGGCTGCATATGTGCGTGTTATAATCGGATATACAACCAGACATACCAGTATACAATATATGCAGGTTGGGTATGATATAAATTCATCCACCGGGTGAAATAACGACAGCGGAATCCCGATGAGGAGAGATCCCGACAGGAGATGGTAGTCTAACCCTACCCCTGACCCCCCCCAACCCTCCCTTGGTGGTACCTAACCCTAACACCCCTCCCCGCAACCTAAACGTAACTTTCCCGGGGGGGTGCCTGACCCTAACCTCCCCATGGTGGTGCCTGACCCTAAGCACCCCCTCCTTGCAGCCTAACACTCCCGGGGGTGGGGGGTGCCTAACCCCCCCTCCATGAGCGGCTACTACTTACCTCTCCTCAGTGTCCTTACGATCAGGATGCTGGCTCCCAGGATTCTGGCGACGGCATCCACAGTGTTGTCTGGATTCCGTTGACTGTCTTTTCTTGGTGCGCGGGATTTCGGCAGCCGTCATCCCGATTGTCGGGATAATAACCGCATCCCGTGTGGCTCGTTGGAAGTAGTAGTAATTGCTGAAGTTATAATGTGCAATATAATACTTTAATGAATACATAAGGCAGCCCGTGTCTGGCGGAGTTATTATATTAAATGCAAACTTCAAAAGGTAATCTGCTTTTTTGCAGTGGACCAATGGCATCGGGTACACCAATAATAGTAGTATTATTAGTGGGGAAGGCCAAGGTGCACTCAGCCAATCAGAAGAGGCTGGTCATCATCATCATCATCATCATCAGTGTGTTTTGCACTCGCAAGTTACAAGTGAATTAGCAGGCACATGTGTTTGTCGGATGTAGTCTGCTTATGACACGCTTGTGTGAACAACTTTATCTGTACTCTCCCAGCACTTGCATGGCCCCAATGTTCCACCTTTGTAGTGTAAGGAGGTGTAAGTGCGTAAATGGGTCAAAATCTGCATAAGGGTGGATGCATGAAAATTTCTGCTATGCACTCAGTCTGAGCCGTAACTAGACTTTTTGGTGCCCTGGGTAAGAAAGAGAATTGGCGCCCCCCCTATTTTTTCAAATCGGTACATAAGACGAGTGCCCGAAAAAAGGGGCGTGGAAGAAGCATAACAATTTTGATTCGTCCCGTACGATGATGGGTGGCTACGATGGCGTGATTCAGCCCAAAAAGTGTCATAGGCAGTCCAGATCACCCACTTTATTCAGTGTGAGAGAGTAGGCAAGTATGTTTCAAGTAGGCCATGGAGATCGCTGCTGCATACATGTTGTACTTGCTTGTGGGTACACGTGCCATGGGAGTACACTGTTCACTGTGTCACACATTCGGGGACTTCACATCTTGGATTTCCCCCATGACTACATCTGCCAACCAGATTCCAGCAGCCACGGTCACATGAACAGTTCAGCCAATAGGTGCTGGGAGCACCTATTTAAACCATCTCCTGTGTCCAGCTCATTGCCAGAACAACACTCTGATCTGCCATTAGAGAGTGCATCTACATCTGATTCAGCCTTCAGTGTTCAGCACTTACAAAGTGCATCTGCACCTGACAGGCTTCAATGATCTGTATTCAAATGATATACTATTTCAAACTCCAGCTACCTGTGTATAAGTGCATCCTGCATCCATTCAGTCCAACCATCTGGGCTGCACTTGGCACACCTTCCAGTAGGTGTCCCACTACACACCGGTATGTACGTCTACATCCTACCCTTAGTACTCTGCAGCACTCCAGTATCATCATCTCCTGCAGGCTGAAACAGTACTACAGGCACTGTGTGGTCATATCTACTGCTTGACTCTGCTTTATTACAGTTCTGAGTATCATCAAGAGACCTGTCATGCTTACGGAACTCTATCCAGTATTCTCCTAACAGACTGCATTATATCTGTTCATTCATAAGCACCCATACATCTCCTTGTAGTAGTGGTCTAGATGAGAAGAAGCTTAATCAAGGCCTCAATTCTCCTACTCTCCCACATACAAAACCCCAGTGACCTGACACACTGCTCTTAACCTTTCCAGTAATGATTATAAAATGTGTTTCCCACTGCTGAAAAAGCCGTAACGTACATTCAGATTGAAGTGCTGCAGCTGATACACTGTTGGGGCACTGAACAGGTTACATCTTTTTTTCCACATGGAGAAGCACAATCATTACCACTAGATTCCCTTTTGTATGTGGTATTCAGACTACATCTTTACATTTCATTCCAGTTCTTTATTATGTGGGTGCAGAAATGCATGTTAAAAATTGATTAGAGAACAAGAGTATATTATGAGAATAATCAGGTAAGCTGAGCAGCTATATCACAGAGACACATAGTATAGTTTGTAGCTAGATCTATGGCGTTACTTATAATATATTAATCACTTTGGCTGTTAATATGTATAATACATTTTATCTATTTAAATAATACAGACTGTACTTTAGTTCAGCATATACAGTGCCTTGCAAATGTATTAACCCCCTTGGCTTTTTACCTTTTTTGTTACATTACAACCTGTAATTTTTTTTTTTTTTTTAAATCTGAATTTTATGTGATGGATCGGCACAAAATAGTCTAATTTGGTGAAGTGAAAAGAGAAAAATATATATAAAAAACAATCTTTATAAATAAAATTCTGAAAATTGGCATGTGCATATGTAATCACCCCCTTCGCTATGAAGCCCCTCTAAAGTTCTGGTGCAACCAATTACCTTCAGAAGTCACATAATTAGTGAAATGAAGTCCACCTGTGTGAAATCTAAGTGTCACATGATCTGTCAGTATAAACACACTTTTTCTGAAAGGCCCCAGAGGCTGCAACACCACTAAGCAAGAGGCATCACACCATGAAGACCAAGGAGCTCTCCAAACAAGTCAGGGACAAAATTGTTAAGAAGTACAATTCTGGGTTGGGTTATAAAAAAAATATCCAAATCTTTGATGATCCCCCGGAGCACCATGAAATCCATCATCATCAAACGGAAAGAACATGGTACCACAACAAACCTGCCAAGAGAGGGCAGCCCACCAAAACTCACAGACTGGGCAAGGAGGGCATTAATCAGAGAGGCAGCACAGAGACCAAAGGTAACCATGAAGGAGCTGCAGAGTTCCACAGCAGAGACTGGTGTATCTGTGCATGTGACCACAATAAGCCGTACACTCCATAGAGCTGGGCTTTATGGAAGAGTGGCCAGAAAAACACCATTACTTAGTGATAAAAATAAGAAGACACAATTTGAGTTTGCCAAAAGGCATGTGGGTGACTCCCCAAATGTATGGAGTAAGGTGCTCTGGTCAAATGAGACTAAAATGTAACTTTTCGGCCACCAAGGAAAATGCTATGTCTGGCGCAAACCCAACACTTCCCATCACCCCACAGTGAAACGTGGTGGCAGCATCATGCTGTGGGGATGTTTTTCAGCAGCAGGGACTTGGTAACTGATTCAAGTTGAGAGAAATATGGATGGTGCTAAATACAGGGATATTCTTGAGCAAAACCTGGTTCGGTCTGCCTGTGATTTGAGACTGGGATGGAGGTTCACCTTCCAGCAGGACAATGACCCAAAGCTTACTGCTAAAGTAACACTCAAGTGGTTTAAGGGGAAGCATTTAAATGTGTTGGAATGGCCTAGTCAAAGCCCAGATCTCAATCAAATTGAGAATCTGTGGTCAGACTTGAAGATTGCTGTTCACAAGCGGAAACCATCCAACATGAAGGAGCTGGAACAGTTTTGCCTTGAGGAATGGGCAAAAGTCCCAGGGACAAGTGGTAAGTGGTAAGCTCATAGAGACTTATCCAAAGCGACTTGCAGCTGTAATTGCCATAAAAGGTGGCTCGACAAAGTACTGACTTTAAGGGGTTGAATAGTTATGCACGTTGAAGATTTCTGTTATGTTGTCCTAAATGTTGTGTGTGATTCACAATATATATATAAAAAAAAAAAACAACTTCACAGTTGTAGGCATGTTCTGTGAATGAAATGATGCACACCTTCAAACAATCCATTTTAATTCCAGGTTGTGAGGCAACAAAACATGAAAAATGCAAAGGGGGGTGAATACGTTTGCAAGGCACTGTATACACGGAAGTTAATCTGTTTAGAACATAAGAAGCGCTAATTGAGGAAGTATATAAATATAATGGAGATGTACTACCCCATGTATTTTAAATGAATCTGCAAAACCATTCAAATAAATAAAACCATATAAATAAACAAAAAAGAGAGAGAGTATAAATGTATGGAACCAAATATAAACTAAAATGTGAAGTATAGATATAAATATAAATACAAATATAGAATAAATAAATAATTAGATTGCAATGATGTTTATGAACTTTTGGGGATCTGATGGGTGCCCGCTGCTATACTGCAGTGCTGCGGGTTTCTGTCCCTACCTTTCCCTGAGAGACGGGGTTCAGCTTGCTGCACACGCCTCCAAAGCCGGTATTGACTTCGGCGTTCAGTGTGCTCTGTCCCGTACTGGATGCGGTGTTGGTTGCTTGCCGCTTGCTCCGGCTTGCTGCCGTCCGCTTTCTTCTTCCGTCCCCTTACTGGTTTGCTGGCCAGAGTGGGGGAAACTCGATGCTGTGTTGGTGTTAGGATAACAAAAAGCTCCAACGCGTTTCGTCCACATGACGGACTTTATAAAGCAACCAACACCGCATCCAGTACGGGACAGAGCACACTGAACGCCGAAGTCAATACCGGCTTTGGAGGCGTGTGCAGCAAGCTGAACCCCGTCTCTCAGGGAAAGGTAGGGACAGAAACCCGCAGCACTGCAGTATAGCAGCGGGCACCCATCAGATCCCCAAAAGTTCATAAACATCATTGCAATCTAATTATTTATTTATTCTATATTTGTATTTATATTTATATCTATACTTCACATTTTAGTTTATATTTGGTTCCATACATTTATACTCTCTCTCTTTTTTGTTTATTTATATGGTTTTATTTATTTGAATGGTTCTGCAGATTCATTTAAAATACATAGGGTAGTACATCTCCATTATATTTATATACTTCCTCAATTAGCGCTTCTTATGTTCTAAACTATCCTTTCTCATTGCAAAATAGAGATTATAGAAGCTGCTTTAGAATTTTAGGTGCGCTTTGTTACCACTCTCTAGAAGTTAATCTGTAGTCGGCTTTTGCAAGATTTTATTTTTAAAGACAGAGGGGCATTTAGGAAAGTGAGCGCAGCAGTAATTGTGCAAATAAAGGGGCAGTGTACCATAGCAACCAATCAGATGTTCACTTTTTATGTGTAATCAGGGCCGGTTCTAGACCATGTGGAGCTCAGGACAAAAGTTTTCATTGGTGCCCCCCTTCCCTCTCTGGAGAATCCTGAAGAGGAGATGCAGCTGACCGCTTCGGGGGCAGCTGTGGCTCTCCACATCATTAGGCCCTGTCCCTGTGGAATTCGTGGCTCTATCTATCGCTATCCATCTCTGTCTCTCTGTAGTGTAACAACAACATTCCTTTATCTGACCCTGTTATTAGGGTAAAGGCAGACCAACATGGAAGTTCCATATAAAATCACTCTATGCGTTTCATCCATAGGACTTCATCAGGTACCCCTGACTCTCAGCGTGCACCACAGAGGGCAAAGGGGTGAAGTTTCAACAGTGACAGTGAGTTTCAGATATCTCGGACTGTATATATTTACAGAACAGGATGCCCGGCTCTCCCTGTATTATATAACTGCACCGGATGCCAGCACAGAAAATTTTAAGTATACTCAATGGCAGGTGCAGCACTCCTAGCGATTCATAAATTCACAGACTGTAAGGCGGCATGTGGCTCGGCAATGTTTCAGTGCCCTTTATTGCGGAGCTTGACAAAAGTGCCGCAATAAAGGGCACTGAAACGTTGCCGGGCCACATGCCGCCTTAGAGTCTGTGTATTTGAGTCGCTAGGAGTGCTGCACCTGCCGTTGAGTGTATATACCGTATATACTCGAGTATAAGTCGACCCGAATATAAGCCGAGGTACCTACTTTTACCCCAAAAAACTGGGAAAACTTACTGACTCGAGTATAAGCCTAGTGTGGGAAATGGCAGCAGCTGGTAGTGCCCCCAGTAGTAATTCCCCCTGGTTGTGCCCCCAGTAGTAATCCCTCCTGGTAGTGCCCCCAGTGGTAATCCCCCCTTTCAGTGCCTCCAGTAGTAATCCCCCCCTGGTAGTACCCCCAGTAGTAATCCCCCCTTTTAGTGCCCCCTGTAGTAATCCCCCACTGGTAGTGCCCCCTGTAGTAATCCTCCCCTGGTAGTTCCCCCAGTGGTAATCCCCCCTTTTAGTGCCCCCTGTAGTAATCCCCCCCCTGTAGTAGTCCCCCCCTGGTAGTGCCCCCTGTAGTAATCCCCCCCTTGTAGTTCCCCCAGTGGTAATCCCCCCTTTTAGTGCCCCCTGTAGTAATCGCCCCCTGATAATGCCCCTTGGTAGTGCCCCCTGTAGTAATCGCCCCCTGGTAGTGCCCCCTGATAATGCCCCCTAGTAGTGCCCCCTGTAGTCCCCCCCCCCCCAGTAGAGAGAGACGTGAAAAGAATAAAAAAAAATAAACACTTACCTTAAACTCCCGCTCCTGGTCCCGCCGCTGTCCGCTCCTCCGGCCGCTTTGTATGGGAGAGACGTCGTCATGACGACGTGTCTCCCATCACCCACTGCGGGAGCCGGAAGATGGCTCCCGCAGTGGGAGCAGCAGCCGCTAAGAGTCTGACAGACTCTCAGCGGCAGCTGATTACACCAAACACGCAGCTGCCGGCTCCGGTGGCTGTGTGTTTGGCAGTGTGTAGCGCTGACCGAACTCCGTCCGGTCAGCGCTACACTTGACTCGAGTATAAGCCGAGGGGGTACTTTTTCAGCACATTTTTTGTGCTGAAAAACTCGGCTTATACTCGAGTATACACGGTATATATATATATATATATATATATATATATATACACACACACATAATAAATATTTTTCAAAGTAATAACTTTCATTGAAAGGCTTTCAGTCTTTTACACAAGTGGCCAGGGCGATTCTGAGCATCCACTGCAAGTCTGTGGTCAGCAGGCGCCAAGATCTCCTGCCGAGCCGGGCCGCTTTCAAGTTTCAACACACAGAGACTCTGGGCGGCCCCAGTGTAGCTGAAGTATGCAGCGGTTGAGCCTGAGGTGAAGGAGGTACGACGGATGCTGTCAGATTACACCGCCAGCCAGCCCCTTGAGCCACCCATGTGTGTAATCTGTACTAGATTAGAGCACCAGCTCATTTATAATACAATCTCTTACTGTAAGATGCCTGTTGTTTTGTATGTCAGTTCTATATTAATGCTTACCAGCAGAAAATAAAATATTTGAATAAACTTATTAAATAAAGGAGCTCAAAGCATTATGATTGTAGCATAAAAACTATGTTTTGAAATAACGCACCCATGTTCCTACTTAGAGTTCCTAATAGCAGGGTTTAGGTCACATCTTTTACATTTGTATACAGTCAGGTGCATAAATATTGGGACATTGACAGAATTTTCATATTTTGGCCTCTATTCACCACCACAATGGCTTTGAAATGAAACCAACAAGATGTGCTTTAACTGCAGACTTTCAGATTTAATTTGAGGGTTATTATATCCAAATCAGGTGAACGGTGTAGGAATTACAACGGTTTCTATATGTATGTATTGTAGATTATTGTATTGTAATTCTAACTATAACAATTGTAGAGTATAAGAGTATCTGATTTTATATCCATATCGATAATGGCATAATAATAAGGGATCTTTTATTCTTCATTAACATGCACCAACCTGGCCTAAGTGGATTTCACCCTAGTTTTTTTTGTTCATTTACTCTTCTTTTTTTTTAACAGCTTGCAAAACTTGAAAAACAGCAACAAAGAAAAGAAAAAACTAGAGCGAAGGCACCCTCTGAGCCTAGCCGTGAGAGGAGCTTACCTCGCAGTAAGGATGACCCCAACGCAAGCAGTGGCGCAGAGGGAGATGTGTCCTCTGAAAGAGAGCCATAGGGTGTCTGGTGTCAGGTATATAGCATTTTGCTCACATAACTACATACAACTATGTGCTGTATTTCATAAATGGATCAATGTTTTGGTGCCTATTCATACATCAATACTATATAACATATATTTGTGTGTGTATGTATGTACTGTATATATAATTTCAACATTGTACCAATATATATGTGTAATGACCAAAAGCAGAAATGTGCAGCAACCCAAATCATCATACCAGTAAATGTGCAGTATCCCATAGTGATAAATGTACCTTATCCCATGCCATAAATGTGCAATATCCCTGAATCAGAGACTTAAGTAGGGTCTTTGGAACTCAGGGCAAGTTGAAGAATGGCGCCCCCCCCCCCTACATTAAGAAAGCAAATTATATATGCGCGCCTATGTCGCTCAGCAAAAAAAAATTGGCGTGGTCACATACCAAAGAGGCGTGGCCACTGAAAATGGGGGGTGCCAACATAACATGCCACCCACTACTCGTCACTCATTACTTTCCATTCCATATGCACCTTACCTATACGGTGTTTCTCACAATGTAGAGCCTCTGAAGAAATATACCCTCCCTGGGACTCTTCAGTTGGTATTCTCTATTCATGTAGGTCACATCGTCCAGAAGATGCCTGTTTGATTAGGAATATTAACAAGGTCATCATCATACACCAGCAGTTCAACCAGACTCGTTCCACCTGTGTAACTTCCCTCCCCATGCATCTCTCAGCCACACAATCTCCCCCTGTGTCATCTCTCAACACACCATCACCCCCCCCTGCGTCGTCTCAGCACACCATCATCTCCCCACCTACGTTGTCTCTCAGCACACCATCACTGTTACGAATCCCACTGCCTGCTCTATGTGAGACCCCTAGAACCCGGCTAGCAAGATCTTCTGCCAATAACAACCACCCGTTCCCTTAGAACTAGGATACGTTCACCGGTACTTAGGTGGCCTCCTGGACTTATGCTCGAGGTAGTAGCGGCTCACATGGAGATACAGTGGAATTCAAAAAGGTAAAGAATGTATAGTTAGGACTGACAAAGTTGATGATTATCAGGATATCGATGGTACAGATGTTGTGAGAGTACAGTTTGATTTTTTTGGGGCAATAGCTTGGGAATCGATGGTGTGGCAGCTGTGTCAATGGTGCAGCAATGGTGCCGCAGTGATGCCGATGGTGAGGCAATTATGCTGATGGTGCAGCAATGGGTCCGATGGTGCGGCAATAGCCGTAGATAAAGTCTAGGGTTAGTAAATGGCTCTGAGACCCGATGGTGCGGCAAGTGTGCCGATGTTTCAGCGATGGTGCCGGTGTTAGGGCAATTGCCGTAGATTGGTGGTAGCACGGAAGCTACTTGGAGCGGCCTGGAAGCCGTATGGTGAACGTTGGCAGCACGGGAGCTGCTGGATATGGCTAGGAAGCCGTTTGGAGATTGGTGGTAGCACGGAAGCTACTTGGAGCGGCTAAGAAGCCGTATGGTGAACGATGGCAGCACGGGAGCTGCTAGATGCGGCCAGGAAGCTGTTTGGAGATTGGTGGTAGCACGGAAGCTACTTGGAGCGGTTAGGAAGCCGTGTGGGAGTTCAGTGAACCGGGGAACAGGAACAACCTGACTCTGCAGACAGGCTGAGGGAACTCAGACACTCTGTAATGCAGCCTGTGTCGCCCGGTTGACAGAAGCAGCTGAGATGGTCTAGGCAGGGACATAAACAGCAGACAGATGTATTCAGATGCTGCAGTAACACATAATGGAGGCAGTGAGGTGGAAACACTGCAGGTAACAACATAAATGCAGACAGACAGGACTGTGGTATATTACTGCAGGGCTGAATGGAGACAGGATCCAGATACAATAACCAAAGTATCAGTTGACCAGCAAGCACTAGGAACTGAACACAGCAAACATACACTGGTAGTGACACAGTATAACCGGCAATGAGATCAGGGCTGGGTGTATACTTATGAGATGCAGGATCCAATCAGAGACCATTCCTAATTAAAAGGCATGGGTGTACCTGCTCTGAAAGGAGAGAGCTAGTTAATTAGTGAACACATGAAACAACACAAACACAGACAGACCTGAATGACAGGCAAAGAATTGACACAGACAAGACAAGATTTCCAGCTTCCTGCAAAAAGCCAGAACAAGGATAGGACATGATGCAATATCCCAGTAACCACTAAGACTGGGAATTGCCACCAAGATGATTTTCTAACCGCAAATCCTAACAGTACCCCCACCCCTTGAGGGTGGACTCCGGACACCCCAATGTCACTAAGGGGAGCATGAATCTTTGTGTGATAGAGAATGATTAATGTCTTTTACGATGTCTCTTTTTCTTCCCCACCTGTTTAGGCTTAACAATGGGGAGCATAAAGATGTTACTATCATCCACAGAAAGTTCTCTCTCGTCTGCTACTGGATCGTAGTCAGAACTAGAGCCATCATCTACCGGCTGAGCCATACACCTTTTATCAGAAATGGCTTGATTCACAGATAGAGAAGCTAATGACTTCCTCATTTCCAAATTCATTGGAGATCCTATCCCTGAGTAAGTTAGCAAACATCCAGAGTGGAGATATGTAGGTTGAGTCTCCTGTAGAGACGAGGAGATACTACAGTCTTGAGGAGGTCGAGATTTCCTGGCTGATTTAGCAGATCTTGATTTGGGTACTCTTTTTTAGGTACAGGTAGAACTTCCAGAAGGTTCAGCAATCACAATGTCTGGACCCCCAAACCTCTTAAGGACCACACAGATAAATAAATCAAGATCATGAAGAATGGAGTCATTTGATCTAATGTAGGGTTCAGCCCATCCCTTAGCTTCTCCTTTAAATGCCAAAAGCAGGAACATAATGCTTGAATTGCAGGTGCTTCCTCCAGGTTTTTCTCAACATAAAAAAATTAAGTCCCGAAATTGTTCCAATTCCTATTGAAGATCAGGCAATCAGGTTCCTGGTCTGGCTTCACCGATTGAGGATCCCCAGCTTGAATAGATTCATCGAGCTCTCCTCTTGGGAATGGAACATCAGACTTCTCTTTTGGGGTTGGTAAATCAAACTCCCCTCTTGGTGTCGATACTTCACACCTCTCCTCTGAGGTTGGTACATCAAACTCCTCTCCTGGGAGCGATACAACGGAGACCTCCTTCTGAGGGCGGTACAGCAGGCACCTTTTCTGAGGTCGATACATCAGATTCCCCTGCTGGTGTCGGTACTTCACAACTCTCCTCTGAGGTTGGTACATCAAACTCCTCTCCTGGGAGCGGTACTACGGAGACCTCTTCTGAGAGTGATACATCAGGCACCTTTTCTGAAGTCGATACATCGGACTCCCCTCCTGGGATCTGGATGACTGAAACATTGGGAACCCCTTCAGGAGTAGGTACATCGGACACCTCACTTGAGGTTGGAACATCGAAGTCCTCTCCTGAGGTCTGGACGACTGAGACATCGGAACCAGAGCAGGCAGAATCCGGACTGGGACCGGAACAGGCAGAATCCGGGACTGGACCGGAACAGGCAGAATCCGGGACGGGACCGGAACAGGCAGAATCCGGGACGGGACCGGAACAGGCAGACTAGACCCCTCCTGGAGTAGGAAGATCAGGTGTCTCTCTGGCTATGTGAGGTTTATCGACTTTATTGTTGGAAGTTCTATCTGCAAAAGAACCAACTGAACCCTTACTAGTACAATGAGAGTCTTTGAATGGTTCCCAAATTTGAGACTCGGTCCCTTAGTAATGGGACCCCAATTATAAATAACTGGCTTCTTTTGGGGAACCACGGCATCTTTGTCAGGAATTATGGAGTCTGTGGCATTAATGAGCTTACAAGGCGAATGGTTAACTTGAAGCCTAGGACTTTGAGGCTGGTCATTTCTTTTTGGCTTACATAAAGAACAGTCTGCAATAAAATGATCAGCGTTCCCACAGTATAAACAGAGACAATTTTCCCTAAGCCTTTGCCGCTCTCGGCCTCAGAGAACCTAGGTCGTAGCTAGCTCCGATATCCACCTTCCCTCTGCATAGAGGATGGCTTAGCAGGGTAAAGGGAAGTGGAGTATGTCATCTCTTTTGTTTCCGCTGGGAAGGATGGAATATCTTCAAAGTCTGGTACATTCCCAAACATTTTTTGTACTAACATATTAGTACTAAACAATATTTTTTGTAACTGTTCAGTCTTCAGATGAAATTCCAATAAGAACTCCGGATATATCAAATCAGATGACTGAGGTGTTATAGAACAGTTTACTGTTGGGGTGCAGTCCAACTTTTCCTCCCTAGATTGATTCTTGCAATAGCAAGATGCGATCGACGAAATCTGGGGGGCTTGAAATGTTTGCTGCTGCAGCACATCCAAACAAGATGATAATCCAAGGAAGGCTTGTAGCAGCAGCATTCGCATGCTCTCGAGGTTCAGAATTTTGTTTGATAGTTCCATATCAGGATTTGACAGGACAGAGACCATATTGAAGACACTCCAGTAGTGTCTGTAATTTGTTGGCCAGTTATAATGTTACGAATCCCACTGCCTGCCCCATGTGAGACCCCTAGAACCCGTCTAGCGAAATCTTCTGCCAATAACAACCGCCCGTTGTTCCCTTAGAACTAGGATACGTTCACCGGTACTTAGGCGGATGCCTGGACTTATGCTCGAGGTAGTAGCGGCTCACATGGAGATACAGGGGAATTCAAAAAGGTAAAGAATGTACAGTTAGGACTGACACAGTTGATGATTATCAGGATATCGATGGTACAGATGTCGTGAGAGTACAGTTTGGTTTTTTGGGGAATAGCTTGGGAGTCGATGGTGCGGCAGTGATGCAGATGGTGCGGCAGTGATGCAGATGGTGCGGCAATGGTGCCGATGGTGCGGCCGTAGATAAACAGCCTAGGGTTAGTAAATGGCTCTGAGAGTCGATGGTGCGGCAACTGTGCCGATGTTGCAGCGATGGTGCCGATGTTGGGGCAGTTTCCGTAGATAAGCAGTCTATGGTTTGATGATGGCTTTGAGAGCCGATGGTGCGGTAAGTGTGCCGATGTTGCAGCGATGGTGCCGATGTTTTGGCAATTGCCGTAGGATGAACATTGGCAGCATAGGAGCTGCTGGATATGGCTAGGAAGCCGTTTGGAGATTGGTGATAGCACGGAAGCTACTTGGAGCGGCCTGGAAGCCGTATGGTGAACGTTGGCAGCACGGGAGCTGCTGGATACAGCTAGGAATCCGTTTGGAGATTGGTAGTAGTACGGAAGATACTTGGAGCGGCTAAGAAGCCGTATGGTGAACGATGGCAGCACGGGAGCTGCTAGATGTGGCCAGGAAGCCGTTTGGAGATAGGTGGTAGTACGGAAGCTACTTGGAGCGGTTAGGAAGCCGTGTGGGAGTTCAGTGAACTGGAGAACAGGAACAACCTGATTCTGCAGCCAGGCTGAGGGAACTCACAGACACTCTGTAATGCAGCCTGTGCCGCCTGGTTGACACAAGCAGCTGAGATGGTCTAGCAGGGGCCTAAACAGCAGACAGGTGGATTCAGATGCTGCAGTAACACATAATGGAGGCAGTGAGGTGAAAACACTGCAGGTAACAAGATAAATGCAGACAGACAGGACTGTGGTTTATTACTGCAGGGCTGAATGGAGACAGGATCCAGATACAATAACCAAAGTACTCAGTTGACCGGCAAGCACTAGGAACTGAACACAGCAAACATACACTGGTAGTGACACAGTATAACCGGCAATGAGATCAGGGCTGGGTGTATACTTATGAGATGCAGGATCCAATCAGAGACCATTCCTGGAGAGTGATTCCTAATTAAAAGGCATGTGTGTACCTGCTCTGCAAGGAGAGAGCTAGTTAATTAGTGAACACATGAAACAACACAAACACAGACAGACCTGAATGACTGGCAAAGAATTGATACAGACAAGACAGGATTTCCAGCTTCCTGCAAAAAGCCAGAACAAGGATAGGACATGATGCAATATCCCAGTAACAACTAAGACTGGGAATTGCCACCAAACTGATTTGCTAACCACAAATCCTAACAATCACTTCCACCCCTGCGTCGTCTCTCAGAACACCATCACCTCCCTACTGCATCGTCTCTCAGCACACCATCGTTTCCCCCCTGCGTCATCTCAGCAACACCATCACCTCCCCCTTGCGTTTTCTCTCGGCCACACCATCAACTCACCACCGTGTCGTCTCTCAGTACACCTTTACCTCCCCTCCTACGTCGTCTCTCAGCACACTATCTCCTTCCCACCGCGTCGTCTCTCAACACACCATCACTTCCCCACCACGTCCTCTCTCAGCCACACCATCACCGCCCCTCCTGCTTCATCTCTGAGCCACATCATCGCCAACCCCTGCATTGTCTCACAGCACACCATTACCTCCCCCTGCTTCGTCTCTTAGCACACCATCACCTCCCTGCTGCGTCATCTCTCAGCCACACCATCACCTCCCCCCTGCTTTGTCTCTCAGCCACATCATCACCTCTCCCTCTGCTTCGTCTCTCAGCCACACCGTCACACACTGACACATACACACACACACTGACACATACATACACACACTGACACATACAGACACACTGACACAGGTACACACACAAACTGACACAGATATATATACACGCAAACTGACACATACACACACACACTAACACAGGTATACACACAAACTGACACAGAAATACACACACTGACACAGATACACACACTGGCACATACACACACTCTGACACACACACACACACACTGACAACCTACACAGAGACCAGCTCCCCCTCTCCCCCGTCGCAGTATCCCATAGTGAGAAATGTGCAGTATCCCATAGCGATAAATGTGCAGTAACCCATAGTGATAAATGTACAGTATCCCATAGTGATAAATGTGCAGCATCCCATAGTGATAAATGTGCAGTGTCCCATAGTGATAGCCGTGCAGTAACCCAAAGTGACAAATGTACAGTATCCCATAGTGAGAAATGTGCAGTATCCCATCTTGATAAATGTGCAGTATCCCATAGTGATAAATGTACAGTAACCCATAGTGATAAATGCACAGTAACCCATAGTGATAAATGCGCAGTATCCCATAGTGATAAATGTACAGTATCCCATAGTGATAACCGCGCAGTAACCCATAGTGATAAATGTACAGTATCCCATAGTGATAAATGTGCAGTATCCCATAGTGATAAATGTGCAGTATCCCATAGTGATAAATGTACAGTATCCTATAGTGATAAATGTGCAGTAACCAATAGTGATAAATGTGCAGTATCCCATAGCAGTAAACATGCAGTATCCCATAGTGATAAACGTGCTGTCTCGATAAATAGGCAGCAACCTATAGCGATAAACATATAAAAACAACAATCCTGTGTCACTTACGTTAGTGATATCATTGCACTAGATGACACTTCAAAGCATTTTCTGTCATAAATGGAAAATGGATAAGTGCCATAATAATCTTAACTTAGTAATATTTTTCCTTTATAATATAAGAATTATTTTTTTTTTAAGCTTTATCAATGTTATTTTTGTCTTTCTCTTCCAGAATTCCACAAACATGGCAAACATTTCCATAGGGATCAAAGCATTGGCGTGTTTATGGAATACACCTCAGCATACACAATATTTGTTTTTTTCTTGCTCTCTGTTCAAATAATATGGGCCATACGTAATAGCCTGCCAGACGCAGGCACGGTGTGATTCCAGGTGAGTTAGCCTGTATTTTTAAAGCTACAATAATTTAAAAGGCAAATCCTTTCCCTTTGAAATTATTGCCGCTTTTAAAATTTCGGGATAACTTGCCAGAATCATGTCCGTGCCTGCAAATTGCAGTATATTACATAGCCCCCTACATGCTTATTGCAGTCATTTTTATCACTTAATCAGAATAGCTAAACTCTACCTATTTACTATACAGTACAGCAGTAGCTCTTACCTGGTCCAAATACTGTTTCTGATAATAAAAATTGCAAATTAAGCCCAACAGGTCCTGTTTACAAACTCATTACTGTAAAGAGAAAACATTTTCCTTGCCTGTAGATTCCAACCCATACAGTTTGATTTATTGTATATGATTTTATTTGCTAGCAAATGTTGCAATGTGTGTTAATATGAGAACCAATGACTAGTTATTTACAAAGCGTCAGTTCTACATACTTGTACAATTTAATCTGCTTCTGTAAAGATCACATTCTGGAACAGACTGACAAAAGTGAGATGCATGTTCCTTTACAGCAGGGGTCTTCAACCTTGGCCTTCCAGCTGCTGTGGAACTACACATCCCAGCATGCACTGCCACCTTTTTGATATAACAGCATGCTAAAACTATGACAGTGCATGCTGGGATGTGTAGTTCCACAGCAGCTGGAGGGCCAAGATTGAAGACCCCTGCTTTACAGTCTACAGACACTACTTTCCCGTGATCGGTTTTTCTAGGATAATAAAAGCAACTGATTGTGCAAATTGAAAAGAAACATAGGTTGTGTTGTGTCCACTTCATCCATCTGGCTGTCGCTGTGTACTCAAGAAACAAGTTCTGACTACATATGTAGGAACATCATAGAAATAAAACACACCTAGATATAGACCTAGTGCTTATGATTTGTTAATAGCAAAGTGTTTTGCTCCATGAGAAACTGCATAATAGTTACAGGTTAATTTCGCCCAAGTTATTTGTTAGATACCATTAGATACCATTTTTTAACATACCTTACCAAATGATCAGACATTAAATTATGATTGGATCCCACCAGCTTACAATATTTGTGAATTTGAATAGTTTATTTTACAAAGTAGTTGATTATTTAATTATTTGTCAATTATAATTGATGAGAAGGTGCACCGAGGGTGTGTGTGTGCACAAATTGGCCATGCCTATGTAGGGGCCTGGGAGTACAGGGATGGCATAACCAAGCCCCAGCGATGCTGAAACCAGCCTCCCCCTCATCTGGTGGGTGATATAGACATACACCATAGGAATGTACAACCTCCATTGGCTGCACACCCAGAACCTGGGCCCACCCAATGTCTCAGATGCCCTACTGATGACATCATCATTTCATGCTTATGATGTCCACATGCTGTCATATGTGCTGTGATGATGGCCTGATATCACTGAGTGGTCACAAATCACCCCCAGGATCGTTAAACGCATCCAACTCTTAAACATGGTCAGAATTTTACTTCAGATAGTCTATGGGGGAGATGTACTAAACCTTGGAAAGAGATAAAGTACCAACCAGTCAGCTCCTGTCACTTTACAGGCTGTGGGTTTTAAAATGACAGTTAGGAGCTTATTTTGTGGCACTTTATCTCTCTTAACTTTATCTCTCTCTAAGGCTTAGTACATCTACCCCTATGTATCAGAATATTTAAGGGTGAATTCAATTAGCCACGCTACTTTGGTAATTTTTAGCATGCTAAGTTTACACACCCTTTGCGTATGAATTTTGCTTATATGCGCACACTCGTTTTTTGCGATATTCAATTCCAAAATTCTTACTTTTTTTTTTTACCCGCGATAAGTATAGGTGAAAACTGGGAAATCGGCCTGTACCCCAAAAAAAGGCAAAGTGGTATAGGATAACAAAGTATATATGTATTAGTGGCCCTAATAAAAGTATTTGGGGTTCTTAATTGTGTTAAATGGCTGTTATATGCATATTTCAAAAGGAGTCAAATTATGCAAGAAAGCAAATGGGTGTTTTTGCAAAATAAATATTCTTTCTAAATTGGGAGTGCATTAAAATGCCTATAAGTGTATGTGTATATGTATGTATATATATATATATATATATATTTATATATATATATATATAATGTGTGTGTCATTTTAAAAAAAAACCTTCAAAATACGCCTCTAACACCCACCAGCAATCTTAATACACCTGCCCCATTCATATAACACCCCCATAGACTTGTCCCACATCAATTAACCCACTTTCCTGCACTTTGCACCTTTTCACCTCAAAAATGACGTAATTATTGGCCAAATTAAGCTAATTAAAAAAATAGTTTTGGCTAACTAGTCTTTAAAGAGAGTGTCCTCGTGATTCTGAACCAAGTCCCAACATTTTTACCATAAAATAGGGATTTCCACAACTTTTCACCTGCTCAGGAAGTGGTGAAAACATTTCACAACTTTATGCTGTGGTGAATTTGCTCCCACAAATTCGCAGGATAAGCCGTTTTTCGCTGCTAATGTAATTCCCATGAGTATCAGCTGCTTGTTCTGAGCACCAAATGGCCGCTGCTCATCAGATGTAGCCGCTTACTGTTGTCATTATGCAGCAGGATAGTACCTTATTTGGTGAGCATTAATACAGTAATGATTTACTGTATACTATAATATAATCAATTGTATAAATAAAGTACATATGGTATTACTGTATGTACCCTGTAGAAATGAAAATATAACTTGCAATAAATACACTATCATAAAATGCAAATTACCGTCCTTTAAATTTACTGTGCATTAAATGTAATTTATTTTCTTTCAGGGAGGTGTAAAAAACAAGATCATGGAGGACAAGGGATTTTGCTGTGTAATTCATGTCATAATGGAGTCCTGTTTCTCATACAATGTTTGTGTATATTTGTGAAGGTAACAAATTGTATTCAACAAACTGTAATAAAAGTTTTTATTCTTTAAATGACTTGTTTGTATTTATGTGGACAAAGTTTGGGAAGATTTGTTGGGTACACAGTTAACCAACAGAGTGGCCGATTTGGTACGCTATACACACTTACCAATCGGCCGCTCGATATGTCTGGTCATACACCACAACTGGCTGGGCATTTAAATTTACCCGCCCAGTTGTGATGGCAGTGTCGGTGGTCCCTGCAGGCAGTGTACGCGCAGTCAGCAAGTCACCCGTACACACATGTAGATGCACCGATATATATCTGCATCAGCTGTGCTGTAGGACTGACCTGATATGTCTCTGAAAAACGATGTTCACAGACATATCGGGTGTACACATCCACCGCTCCGCTACATATATATCGTCCGTTGTTCGATCAAACGATATATCTAGTAGTGTGTACCCAGCATTAGGCAGAAGTAAGAAAAAGGAATAATCAGATTGTAAGGAGATAAGCTGTCCTTAGTCTTAGCTGTTGCAGAATACGATTCGGTGTTCAAGCATCAAGACAAATGAAAAAACTTTATAACCTAGTCTGGATAATTAACAAACAAGTTCTATAACTTAAGAAACCATGGGCCCCATTTAACAATGATACATAACCCCTTTTAGCACTCACTAAAGGGGTTATGTTATCCTTAAATATTTAACTAATCTAAGTTTACAGCTGTTTGTCACTGTATTACTCTTTCCATCTTTAGATGGCTAGAGCCATACGATCCCCATTGTCAGCAATGGGGACCCGACAGCAGCCTTTCTGGCTTCAGCAAAGCCTTCCAGGTACTGACGGATCCAGACTGACCGTCGCGCATGCACATGACACAGAATCCTGTCACTGGCAGCGTTAGGTTGCCAGCAGCTGAGCGGAGGATGCTGCTGAGTGAGGGGGACGTCGCTGGACCTTGCCAGCAAGGTAAGTAATGATGAATACCAGTGGCATATTCATTTGTATCACTGCAATACTAAATTAAATATACCACTGGTGTTTAGGTTTATTCTTAAATGGGGCCCTACAGCTCCGCTGTCAATCCAGTGTAACATCTCAATGATACTCCAGCATGCCTTCTGAATAGCTATGGCTCAGTCTGTTGAATCAATTTTCCTTGGTAGCTTGTGATGTCTTTAAGACAGAAGCTTTGTACTGATGAAGCTTGTCATCTGTGATACACTTGTCTTTAAAATGAATAAATGTCCATGTACAGCCTATGGCTTTCCTCCCTGCTGACTGTTCAGCTATTTTCATCCATCTGTTGGCTTCCCCTGATACAAGTGAGAGGTCTTCATATAATGTTGGTTCATGTAGACTAATTGCACTTGCTTTGTATGAGAGGCATAAATGTGATTTACCCTTATCTGAATGCCATACCTTGTCCCCTGTTCTCTTATCCAAGATTCACAATCCTACACTGTACTCAATAATTTGTTCAGGAGATGTATTGGTTGTCTGTTTAGTATTGGTAATCCTCTGTACTCAAGTCTAGTGAGGCCATTACACCATCCCTTACGTTTTCAACAAAAGGCATGTGAATCGGTAGCTCATAGTCACCTTGTCTATCCTTGTGTCTAGGATTCCTTTGAAATGCTCACTGTGTGCAACAAGAACTCTTTCCACTACTCAGTTTTGTAGATTGCTGTGTTTCTATTTAGCAATATTCACATTTTATTTCTACCCAGAAACTCTTATGTGTCTTCCAGCATTATGGAGAACAATTTGTTTTGCAAGTAAGTGGTTGCCATCGCTGCTATTCAGATAATCCAGAGTCTATTAGCACGAACAGAATTGTTCTCATACATTGTTGTTGCAGTCCTCTCAAACAGCCCCTTTCGGCACGCCAGGTCCTGTACGACTCTGCTTACACTGACCTTCTTTTTCAGCCACAAATGCATCTTAGGCCCGTAGTCAGTCTGAGCTGAGCCGCGATACTTTTTCGCCTCCCGGACTTTCCGCCTACATCGAGTGTTTTGCAGGCGGAAAAGTATTGCGCGTGTGCCCGCTTATCCCCGTATTCAATTTGACAGTAGGCGAAAACGGGACCCAGCGAAACTTAAACAAGCGGAAAGTACTGACAGATTTGGGGAAATCAGCCTGACAACCCCCAAAAGATGCTCTGACATGGGGGTTCCCTATGATACCCCCTGATTTGGCTTGCTGAAGGTATTTGGTGTTTTAAACGGGCTCAATAGCTGCTAAATAGCGTTTTTGTATAAGTGGTGAAGAATAGTATTCTGGAGGTTTTTTTGCAGAAAATAACTTGTCCCAGCAAATTTGGGGTACTTGAAAATGGGGGTCAGCATATTTGAAAGTAGCTAAAGTTAAGTTGAAAAAAATCATGAAAAATCCACCTGCCGCAAGCCTCTGCAATGAAAAAAACACCTGGGGCATACTTGGGGATCCCCCCAGAGTCTAGTTCGCTAAAAACTTTGTCCCCCAACTTTTTTTTTTATCGCCCCCAAATTCAAAGTGATTTTTTTGGAGTGTCCTTAAGTGTTTTTTTTTTTCATTTTTGACACAGTTTACCTTTGGGGGACTGTCTGAAGAATGCACGGGGGTTCCCGTAATGTTGCACCCGAAAACCCCAATTCTGCACTTTTTTCCCGCCTGCTATTCATAGGCGAAACTTTTCCACCTATTACATTGCATTGACTTTCCACCTAGGCGGAAAGTCTTTAAAATTGAATACGGCGATACTTTACCGCCTGGCAAAATGACGTCATCGGCGAAAAGTTTTCGCCAAAAACACGCGAAAACAGCTTTTCCCTCCAAATTTAATACGGGCCTTAGTCGCAATGTGATGTAACTAAGTCACACCAGTAGGCTGTACTGATTAATATGATATGCAACACTTGAATATCTGTGTGTGACTGCGCACTACGCAAAAGTATGGTTACTACATGGTTAAACTTTATGTCCTCACCTATTGGTCAGAGTTTTGTTACTGTCTCTAGCATTCCATTTATATTCTCCTGCATGGCCTCCCTTTGCCTAGTCCCATTTTCTATCATTTGCTCTGTAGGTACAGTTACATTTTTGAAGTGTATCTCTCATGTAGTTTCTGTTATGAGCGATACATTCCATTCACAGTATTCCCGAATCTTATGTAAATTAGCTGGCCAAATTCAACTAATTACGTAGCTTCTAACGGTCTGTCTTTCTTATCTCATTCTTGTTTATTAATGTGTCACCTGTCTGTAGTAATAACCTTGCACAGCTGATAATTATCATTATTCAGATTAGCCACTGTAAAGGACCCCATACAAAAGAGATGGATCGCCGCGATGCGTCGATCTAGAGATGCCGGGTCGCTGAAATCCAACATGTAGGATTTCACAGATTTGCCGATCACAATGAAAAAATTATCGTAATGGGCAGATCATGTACAATTTCACCGATCCCGCGACGGATCGCGGAACATCGATGTCCGCCAGTTGGCATTTCCAACCAGCAGATCGGTGTTTTCGATCCGATCGCAACGATCCATCTCTGATGTATGGGGGCCTTTAGTTTTGGCTCTGAGCTGCCGGTCATTTTCTTTTCCTTTCTTAACGCCTATAAATAGAATGCTGAATTATTTGCATGTACTGTCACTTGAAGATTATTTGTAATGTTCTTTGTATTATTCCATGTCTTATGGCCCTTTTGCAAAATATGCTTCTTTGTTCTAGCTCAACATGCCAAGAAGATTGTGGGATAAATCTTACTGTGATCAGTTCAGTTAATCTTTATAACATAACATGGATGATTAACAAAGAAGTCATATAATCGAGTACACTGGGCTTGATTCAGAGTTGCACGCAATGCTAGTCGCTGCGATCTATTATGCAGTGGTGTTGTGAAGATATGCTAATGAGTTAGCTGCTGTCTTGTGCACAGAGACGTCCCCTTCTGACCTCTCACATGCGATGCTTAAGTGCAAAAGCAAAAACTACGACCCTCTGGGCAAGCCTATGCTGTCTCAGAATGACCGTCTCACCGGTGACGCCAGGTCGTCTCCAGCTGTATATGAATTTGCAGAAGCTCTCTAGGGCACGGCCAGAAAATGGTCTCAACGTGCCTGCATTTTACTAGCCGCCTCCTGTTACCTACCCCCGAAGCTGACTACCTATCGCTCACTTTGCGAATAAGTCCTCTCTGTGACCGACGTCACTAACCAATCGCTGCATATGAACAGCGTGGCTTTGGCGCATGCGAGGAGCAAAAAAAAATCGATCCACTGCGTCCAACATTGACACTGCGTGCATCTCTGAATCCGGCCCACTATCACAACTTAAGAAACAACCCTACCTACTGTTCCTCTAGTTTAGCTTCTCATGCATACTCATAGCGCTTTAACAGCGTGGTCAGAGGCGTATTTTTAATGGGTGTAGGGTGTGTGGTGTACAGAACATTGCATATGGGAGATCAGATAGTTAATTAAATATGGCTAATTAAATAATTCTAGTAATGTGTAGATGCTAAAAGAAAGTCAGGAATGAGATTGTGGACAAAAGAAGTGTCAGTCCAGCACAAAACCAGGATCTTGCTATAAAAAAACAAACTTTAGAATTAATTTTAATCCAGAGTTTAATCTTGGATCCAGTGTATCCCTAAATAGACATTCATTTGTACACTTGTCGGCCTTATTTTTTCCTCTATTTCCTATCACATATGAGCATTAGTAAACCATACTCATAGTAGTAAACTATGCAGAATTATTGTGCCTATTTGGTGCGTCAGTGTACATCCGACAATATAACTGCATACCTCTGGTTGGCAAAGAACACCGTTTTATTTACTGACGCCCCCATTTTCCCACATATTGAGATGAAGAGGACAGTAACCAGATAGCAGAACAGTCCCCTCAAATCGGGACTGTCACACCAAAATGGGTCCATTTGGATGGTAAGTAACTGGGTTCAGCTGCACATAGTAAATCACTTTATTTAAAGAAAATGAGGTGTTCTTTTAAAAAATAAAGACCATTTAAAAATAAAAAGATGACATTTGACAAGCAATACAGCTTGAATATTAAATAGTTCTAAAAAATTAAATGCTTTTGCCTTTTTAATAGCCATGGAAAAAGCACATTTACTGTGAAAGCTATTGTCAGCTACCCACCAGATTGCTTCATAGTGTCCCCTTCCTCTAAAAGCAGCAGGCATTAGCGGAGGTCTCCTTGTGTCAGCGACGTGACAGATACGAGGAAGAGCGCTCACCAGCTGCAATACTAGAAGTAGGTGGCTCCTAGCAAATTCATAAAAATAATTATTTCAATATTGGGACATAATTTTCTCTGCATTACCATAAAACTAATAAAAAATTAAATATGTCTTACATGTAATAAGAATAGACTTGAATTGAACCCACTTCAGTGCATATGCCCCATTTAATGTGTTGCAAATAATTTCTAATACTTTTACTTTAACTCCTTATTTATATAATAAGCGAGAAAGCGTTTCTGTCTGTCTGTCTGTCTGTCTGTTTGTCCTTTATGCATGGCCAGAGTTTTGGACCTAGCTCCACCAAATTTGGCATGGTGGTGTAGTTTGACCAGGATTAGGTTTTTGCCTAGGATTGAACTTCATCAGGGCCACACACTGTCACACAATCCCTAAAAATGGGGACACTCTTAAATTACACAGGTTTTGGGACTGGCTCAAGTGGAAATTGTCAGTCTGCCAAAAACCTGTGTGAAAGCTACAAAAGTATCCTTTTAACCTCTGACCAAGTGTCAAACTTTGACTCATGCAAGTTCATATTAAATCCAGAGCTAGTCCTTTTTTTTATTATTTAGTTCCAAAGCATACAAATTAGAAATACAGCAACACTTGATGTAATTTTACAATGCAAATAATGATCGAGAGTGATAAACATTGAAAGGTATAATTCCAAATGAGTATTGCAGCAAATCACAAAAAATTATGTAAATGTACAATAACAAAGTACTAGAGAAAAACAAAAATAAAATAACTATATATAGGAGTACGCTTCAGAACTTCACCTTTTCTCAATTTTCCACCTAGGTAATCTACAGTAAATCTCTGCTCCCAAAAATTACCAGGGCAGAGTGAAAAATTTAACTGTCATAAAACCTAAATTAACCCTGAATTTAACCCTGAAGCATGTGAAAAAGAAATATATGGCAAAGCGTCTCACAATATTAAGACAAAAATAGTTAGGATAACCATATGAACGTATGGGTAATAGAACATAGTGCTGTTTCTTGTCTTAGCCAATGAGCTATTATAGACCACCGGGCCACGTCTGCCTGCCAGTGCGCCAGCTGGCACCAAACCAACACCGCTGCCACCCGGGCCCCCTTGGTGGCCCTGACTGGGCCTGCCCACCTTGTGTGTGTGACTGGGGGCAGACCACAGAGGCTGCTCGGGCACCATAACAGCTGCACACCTTGCACCCACTGTAGTTAGGCCACTATTTGCATGCATGTTTGCAATCAGTGGGATCCTTTTCAGGTTCAGTGGAATGGGGTTATAGGTGAGAACAATGTAAGCAAATAAAGGCTGCAGGTGTACTTCAGAGTCCAGTCTTTAACCCGGGCAACGTATGTACTGTTTATACATACTGTATGTATGCCTCTTCAGTAGGGATGTTAAATAACCACAAACTGGAAAATATCATTTGTAAAGTAGGAGTGAATTTACTATGCAACACTTTTCAACGCTGCCGCATCTTCTGTGTTTTTGGCCGCTGGATTTAAAAGGTCAATGATATAAAATACAAAATACACCTGGTTTTGTATTTACTATTGCTCCTTTAAATCCAGCGTGGGAAACCGCCAAAGACACAGCGGCTTTCAAAAGCGTTGATGAGTATATTTACCCTATAGTGCACTTGCCTTATTCTGCTATGATTCACATTTTGTTTAATAGACCTTGGCATGCAGCTAGTCACTTTCACTCCGAGTGGAGAAGGATAGGAATAAATGGTAAGTTAGAGTCTGACCTGTTTTAAGCTTGAACAAAGTAAAAGGGACACTGGGCCTGATTCATCACGGATCGCAACTGTAAGAGTGTACACAGATCAGTTGATGGTGCGTATGCACCGCAGTGCGTGAGTTAGCATTGCGATCGCACTGTGATCACTTATGCAGACACAAAGCTATCGCAGACCAAGGGAAGGAATGTCAGCGTTTGGGGTGGTGACGTGGGAGTGGTCGAGAAATGCAGGCATCCCTGTCCGTTTGAACGCCGTTGCATGGGTGTGCATAATAGAGCTACTGCGATGGCGTACGCAACTTGAGTACTTACCGCGTGCGATGAGGTTAGCCATTTCTGAGTAATGTCAGACCTGTTGTAACTGTGCGTGAGGGGCCGATGTTATTCGATGTGCCGATGTATACACAGGATGAGATAGCGGTAGTGGGCGTCTCTATGCTGGTTGTGCGACCGCTTTGCGATTGCATTCATTAGCATATTTTTGCAGCAGACCTGCGTGCGTTATCACAGCCATGATCACAATAGTGATCCGTAATGAATCAGGCCCAATAGCCACAAAATTGTATATAGTTTGTGTTTTAACAAATATATAATATGCCTCATTGTATTTGGCTGATTGACTGCATGGCAGACACAAAAAGTAAATTAATTGATGAAAGAACTAAACCAGATGTGAGGATCAGCTAAATAACGTACATTTTTATTATATATCTAACCTCTGCTAGATTGCAGCAACATATAGTACTATATATCATATGTCATTCATTATACTTATAGAGTATATAAAGCAAAGAAGAAGTAGCTTAATGGTTAAGGTTGCTGAATGTAAAAGATGACACTAAGGGCCTGATTCAGGTTTGCGAATATAGTAAGACAGAGTAAGATCTCTGTACCTGAAGAAACCATGTAGCAATGTAAGGGGAGCAAATACATACATTATTTTTGCATGTGCGGTAAATACTGGCTGCTTTTGCATGTACTGTAGCGCACAATTGGTGGGCAGCTTAGTTTTACACTGCAATTTACATTTCAGTTTGGACATACCCCTCCCAAATCTAAATCTCTCTTCACATTTTATATCTTCCCCATCTGCAGTGCAGTATGGTTTTACCAATATGCACAGTTACTCTTTCTTACTCTATTCCCAACTCTGAATCAGGCCCTAAGGGCACAAGTATGGGCGCAACTACCATAGGTGCAAGGGGTGCAGCTTGCCAAAGATACATGGGTTATATGCACTTTTCACCATTGGGTGGCACATAGCAGCCCTTTCAAACTTCCCTACGGGGCCTTCAATACCTAGTTACGCCCCTGGGTACAGGCGAACCTACTTGTTTGCCTTGCTCATTTCAAGGTGCATGCCAATTCCCGATCTTTAGAAACATCATTTCAAAATGAATCTGCGCCAAGCTTCACGGCAAGCAACAATAACACATCACACCAAAGTTTTGCTTCATTATTTTAAACGTTTCAAGTTTTCTCCTAAAATACTGTTGGCATTAGCCCAATTTTTGGCTTTAAATATTCCTGAGTAAAGAGATGAATATATATACCTACTTTGGCCTCCTCCACTCCGGCCTCCTCCACTCCTCCGATAGAGGAAATGCAAGTAATCACTACAGGTGCGATGCCAGGCTCTTTGCGTCATTAGGTCCCTGTTGAGGCATACTGCCGCAAATCGCGGATCCATGGGAAGGGAGCGGGGCTAAAAAGATGCAATTCTCATTGAATCGTGTTGTATTGGACCCATCACCTCCCTACAGACCCGTTCACTAGGAAGTAGGCGGGATGTGAGAGATCCACCCGGGGGACTACCTGAAAAATCGTGAGTCTCCTGCACCTCCTGGAGAGTAGATAAGTACAGTATGAAGAGATATTATAGGTGCAACTATTAGGCATTTGAAGCTTTTTATTGCATTGCTCTAGAAATTGCTTTCTTGCGGGAGTCCAACTGGGAGGAACAAGATCTGTCCTATAACAAGTATAGGGACCATTCTTTTTTTGTATTGAGAAAAAGGCTTGCACAAAACCGAAATGCCCCTGGTAATACAACTCTCCAACCCTTTATTTTATTTAAATTATCCCTTCACTCAAAATCTAACAGCGTAAAACTAGGGGCGCTCTGGTGCCTATTCCACAATTAGCAAGGTATAACTGTAAGACACAGAATCTCCCATTAACTGATGCAAACTTTTGCCTGATCTGCCCCACCAGTCCCCAACTTCATAGAGCTACCATGTTACCCCTGCAGGGAAGGTCTGATAAGGAGGTAACTATGAATAAACAAATGAGCTCATTAATGTGTAATAACTGTGGCTCCACCTATATGTTTAGTATAGACTTCAATTCATGTAGTTCATTAATATTTCATAAAAATATATTAACTGGTATGTTGTAGAAAGAGCTGTAAATATTAAGCAAGTTTAATTATTATTTCACAATTCTCCAGTAATAAATAGTGGTATGGATATATGGTTCTACTTTGTGCGTGCTAGACTTTATATCAATTCCAAGCAGTAATACTGTATAAAAATACAGAAACCATTTACTTCACCTATGACATTGTATTTTTATACAAATAAATATAACTTGTGTGAATCAATGAAAAGTAATTGACAGTAAAATAATCTCTATTTTCTATGGAATGACTCTCCGATGCCTCTCATACTGTACACGTTTTTCAGTTTCTGAATGCTCACCTTGTTCCCAGCAGTAATAGTAACAACCTACGATGCTTCAGATCACCTTGGTAGTGAACATTCTGTACTTTCCAGAATTTGAGTGTAAACCCCAATCTTTCAATGAGCATTGAGCATCTTCAGCAAATGAAATAAATGGTTTACAATTAGCAGAATAAGTGATAAACTAACTTATTCTTAAATGTCTTCGTTTTTTGCTATAATTATTTAACCAACTTAACTGATGAATATTTTTTTTTTTACAAAAACGTTGATGATTTTTTAAATTATTGAATTAGGTCAAGAATATCTATGTTAAAACTTGCTTTTCTATTCTAGTGAGCAACAAATACACCTAGGTGGTGTCCAGCACCAAAATTTGGGTGTATCTAACAGACTCATACTGTAGCGTTATCCCCCCGGCCCCACATCACTCTATTGAGTGATGTGGGGCCGGGGGGATAACGCTACAGTATGAGTCCACCAGTGCCAAATGTCCTCATTGTAGCATTACCCCCACTCACCTGTGTCCATATGTCCTTATTGTAGTATTACCCCCCACTCACCTGTGTCCATATGTCCTTATTGTAGTATTACCCCCCACTCACCTGTGTCCATATGTCACCATTGTATTACCTCCCAATCCTGTGTGTCCATAGGTGTACATTATGGAATTAAGTCCCTGCCCCTCTCAACCCGTGTCAACGGATCCTACAATGGCATTAACATGGCAATAGACTACTGCCCCCTTAGGTGGCATTACCACTTACCATCATGCAGAGATAGCACTCGCAGTGATCAGTGCAATAGTGCTCAGAGGGGAACTGCTCTCCAGCATTCTGGGGTGCACAATCAGCAGGTGATGTAGACAGTGACAGCGTGCTACAACATAGCCAGGGCCGGACAAGCTGGAGCATGGTGGCGACCGTGTCAGTGAAAGCCCATCTGGCGGCAGTGGCACACCATACAACCCTGCCAATTAAGTGGTTAAATACATATTAATATAAAATATACATAAATGTAACCAGCTATTACATTGCATTAACTTACACAATTAAATAGTTTAATTATACAAATTTGCTAATTTCCTGGCCAGGAGCAGGGGGTTGGGGGATAGACCAGACCAGGTGATAGCGGTGTTCCAGCTTGAAGTTAACCTTATTTGGAAGAATCTTACATCTTCTCTACTTCATTTCTGATGAGCATCTTATTTAACTGGATTCTGGTCTGAAGCCACCCTCATATGCTTTATTTCTGTGGATGTATTTCTTATAAACCATCTGAAGATTTTATGATCCTGCCTGCTGGATCCAATTTATATTAAAAAGACTTTTTATTTTCTTCATATAAAAGTCTCTGGAACAGTTCTTGTAGCTGATGTTTTAAAGTGCGCTACACTATTTGAAGGTGGATGGTGTGGCACATAATTGAAAGTGCGACACTTGTGCACCATACGACTCACATCTTGAATTATTTCAGGATTCATGTATCCATTGGTTTATGTAAACTTTGTTGCACTAGATTTTTTTGTTCTTTTTTATGTACTATCTTTGAGGACATATACTCATCATTGAGACATAACTGTGGAGGACCATTGCGGTGTGGAGATATATAAGACCCATCAGATAAGTTTCAAAATATTCAAAACTTATTTTGCATAGATCTCTGAAGAAGTGCAGCAGGGTGTTGCCCATATATTTGTTGTTTCTAGGTATTTGCTTGAGTCAAGTGATTAAATTAATGTAGAATAAATTACTCCAATCTCAGATTTGAAGAAATAACATGTGACATTAGGTTTGGCATTCATAGAATATAGGACCTCATTCAGAGGCGGTTGTTGGATGCAAGCGGTCGCACAGAATCAGGGCGGCCGCTTGCATCCTGAATGGACGCCTCCGTGTCGATCGTTAAGCTGTGGGTTACCACCCACAGCTTAATGACCGACCAGCTTGATGGTCGCGATGGTGATCACCATCGCGACCATCGGGGCTTACGACCAGACCCTAAGGTTGGGTCTGGGCACTCGTAAGCCCCAGGGAGCTTTCTGCTCTGATGGGGCAGGAAGCTCCCCACTGACATCACTGATGATGTCAGTGCGGCCGCCCACAAAACGGTAGGCATTCCTTAAGGAACGCCTCCGTTTTGGAAACCACCCTCCCGGCCCGCCCACCAAATGGGGTGAGCTGTCGATCAATATCGACAGCCGTCCCTTTGGTAGCGAGCTCCGGAGTGACCGAGTTTATCTGTCGCTCCGCGGCTTGCGCACGTGCAGTGCGGTCGCTGCGCATGCGCAGGCCTTACCATCGAGTCGGTTACGAGCGCATTGGCACTCGAGACCGACTCTGAATAAGGTCCATAGACTCCAGGAAAGATTGTTTTACAGGATCAAAGAAAAATAAAGACATCATAACCAGCAGCTAAGACGTAGACTATTTTTCATGAAATATTTGTCTGAACTGGAGTCCTCCTTAAATCGTACGATGGTGTGTAGCCAGCGACAGTGCAATGATACCTTGTGCATTGTACACACTGGGCCTGATTCTGACCCGCTCGCGAGCACTGAGCATTCGCAAGCGGGTCGATGGTGCCCAAATGCGCATGCGCACAACGGAGGCGGCTCTGTCGTGCGCATGCGCGAGACCCGAATAACGACGCGTGCCGGGGGCGTGGCTGCCCAGACGGAGGCGTTCCCATGTAGAGCCAAAAGCACTCCTGGGCTTGCAGCAGCGAGACCCTACCGCAGGGTCTCGTCGCAAGCCCGATGGTCGCGATGGTCTTGACCATCGCGACCATCATTTTGGCCGCTCGCTGTAGCTGTGGGTGGTCACCTACAGCTATGCGAGCGGCCAGGAGGCCGCTCCAAAAAGGAGCAGGGACGGCCCTGATTCAGAGCGAGCGCTCTGTCAGAGCATCCGGCTCTGAATCAGGGCCACTGTGCGATCTGGCGTATGATGATGTGATGCATGTAACAGCACGGCAGATGGGACGATGTGATGATAACCGTCGCGAACGATGGTACGGGCGTACGCAGTATACAATGTTACAATCTGCGTTGGGCCGATATATCGTACAATACATTGTATAGTGTGAACAGAACAAATCACCAATTCAGCTGTAAAGGACAGTGCAGCATTCATAGGAGACAAAATAAGCTTGTTGGGACATAAAATAATTGCTTAGATGTAGTGGAATACTTTTTCATCAGTCAATGATTTTGATGAAGTATTGCTCATTTTCGCTCAAATAACACTAAAAGATATGAAGACATTTATTGTGTATGTTACTATCTGCAGATACAGGCATGTACAGTATATTTTCATACAGAAACCTATGCATCACTATTGTGTATATTAATTAATATTTACATTGGTAGAATTGCATTTTTATGCCATGTACATTGAGGACATGGCAAAAACAAGTTGTTATACTGGTAACAAAATGGCTGTGGAGCTGGCCACAAACCAGGGCACTGCCCTGTACATGCACCCGGCTCTACACGCCACGCTCACTATAAGAGAAGTGCCAGAGGCTGCTCTAACAACCAATGAACAGACAGCCACTCTAGTTGGTAAAGAAGAGTTAGATGCTGCTTGTAGAGTTGTCTCTTTTATGGTGGTCTCAAGCACTTTCCCTAGAAATTAGAATGCAAAACAAGCTTTGACCAGGTTTGCATTATTATTTATTAACAAATACCTATATGGGGTATGTATTGCATAGTTGCCACCAGATTGTTGAATGTAATGCATAGCTTGCCTCCAGAATCGTTATGTATATAGTACTGTATGTAGTAACAGATTTATGTCTGTATTGTATAATGGTCTCCAGGGTGGGTGCTGTATTGTATATTGGTGACAAGAATGTCATAAGTATAGTATAATGCACCCCATAATTGGCTGCTAAGCACATCGGACCAAGTTCAAATTTCTCTATGCCGCCTAGTGCAAAATATATGTGGGACCTCTGTTATGCAGGCTGACTCCCACCTGGGCCAGATGTCACAGGAAAGTGTATGACACTGCCCCCAGTCACCAGAGCATTGAGTGTTCTATGAGTAATACTAGGGATGAAATGATCTGAGGATGAGCAGTTCTCATGAGTTCAGTTAAACACTTGTGCCTCTATTCCTTCTCTAGCTCATCTTTGAAATCTGATTATCTAGTTGAGACATTTAAGGAAAGTTTATTTTAGTTGCTTGGATTACATTTTAGTGAGGGGAGCTCTCTGAATGAAATATGGGGGGACCTGTCCATTGTACCATGTTCTGTTACAGCCAAGCATGTCTGAAACCCATGTAGTATAATGGGACTTGCTCTGATTCTCTGCAGCAACATTAAACAACAAGGTATTTCTTACATTTTCATTTTGTAACAAAACAAATGGATACCGGAATGTAAGTCGATGGAGGTTTGTCGCGTTGGACATTATTTAATAAGCCTTTATTTATTTAGCTCTCACACGTAGCACTTTACAGAGGAAAAAAAAATGTAACTGTCCACAGCAGTCCCTTCCCCATGGGAGCTTACTATCTACATCCCGTACCACATGAACACACACCACTAGGGTTTCTTTATTCATAGGCCAATAAGCCTACATGATTACACACATACACATGCAGCATGTGCAGAAACAATTTGCATATTCTACACCCTGCAAACTGGCGTAAGTTACATCATATCTATGTATCTAATACTCCAGTACAATGTAACTTTCATTGGAAGTTTTATCATCTTGAAATCTATGTCCTAAACATTCTGTGTAGTGTTCTGCACAGAACTGAGTGATACCCTACAATACTGTACGAGTATATTACTAAACATTATCCCGCCGTTAATAAGCTTTTTAAAGCAAATACTGGGGTCTGTGTATTAATATGAAAAAAGATATTTTAATAATCAAAGTATTTATTTTATATGTATTTTGAAAAAAAAATGTCAAAGGTTTTGATTCTTATTGGTCAGGGAGAAGGAATTGCAAAGCCTTTTATGTGTCCAGAGCTTTCGTTCGTCTATTAGTCTGACCTTATCACAATTCTCTCCGGTATTGTAACTGCTGCCTGTGCCGGCTGATCTGTTTGTATAGCTTCCTCTTTTGTTGTGCCAGTCTTTTGAGACCAATATGCCCTCTCCATTTCTCATTACTGTCTTCCCTTTGTCCTGGGTTTGTTTTTTGCTCCTTCATTAACTGTGCACCCTCTTTTAAAGTATCTGTAGCATTTCTATCAATATCAACCATGCCCTACCCCAGTGTAAAATTTAGCACGCCGACTTACATTTAATAAAGTGTTTGCAATAAGTGGAAATCTAACAGCACAGTTTTATAGTGTGCTGACATGTATTATGGCTTTAAAGCACCATTTAGCTGTTTGTCACACTGCAGCCTGCTTGCTTGGCACATGTCTCTTTTCTGCTGAGTAACAGACTACAAACTGTATGTTATCATAAATGATGAACATGTCTATATACCCCTTATGAAAGGCACCACAGATGTTGTGTGAACCAGACGTTGTGTGAACCACTGGATGAGCTGAATTACTGATCATTTAATTTTTTTTGCATATTTTAAGTGAATGCCGAATCTTCCTTTTGCTCAAGCAGTGAAGAGGTGAGCATATTATAAATAAATATATTCAGTATATGCCTTCTAGTGTAAGTGAAACATACTGTAGTATCCACCGTCAAAAGGTGGTTGGTGAACAAATATAACATCAAATAATCAGGACGGCATATTAAGAGAGGAGGGGGCCCGTGTTCACTACCCATCAGGGGCCCCCTCCTCTCTCTCTGTCAGCCCCCGCAACTGACAGCCTCTGTAGACTCCACCCACTAGATTGTGCCCGGAGTCCACTGCGCATGCGCAGATCACTGGGAAAGTGGCACGGCAGCCATTTTCCCTGGGATTTCCCTATTGCACATGCACAGAATGCTGGGAAAATGGCTGCGGCGGCTATTTTCCAGGCATTGTAGTGTAGTGCCTCTCCAGCTGATGTGGGACTTCGGAGAAGTAATTATTAAAAAGTATGGGTGCATGTGTGCAATGTGGGCCCCCATCGCGCACCCTGCACCCATTATAGATACGCCCCTGCAAATATTAGCTTAACTTGTTCAGGATTCTTCCGTCATATGACCCATCAAAGAGATCATCATATGGAAAATAAAAACAAATAAAACATTGTCTGCATCTCCATAAAATGGTAGTTAGCACACATACAAAAGTAACATAAAATAGAGCGGTTTTCTGTTCACAGAGGATTGTCTGGTGCAGATTCATCCCAATGCGTTTCATCTATCCTAGAGATTTCATCATGTTCCGAACCAATGGCGGTGTTGAAATTTGGCGTTTCAGGGCTTGCACATCCTAACGCATGCTAGCACACAAGGGGAGGCCTAAAACTATCATTTGCATATTATAGGTGGAAGATAGGGCTACATTGGGTAGCTTTCTATTTGACCCGCTTACTGCTATAGGAATAACAATCATTGTAATCTGGTCCCCAATTAGTATCACAGAATGATTTCAGTGTAAAATTTCCAGAATTGGTCAATTCCAACTTCAAGGAAGATAAACATTTCAGGTATCTAAAGATCAGTGGCATAACTAGGGCAGGGCAAGCGGGGCATGTATCCTGGGCACCGTGGGACCGGCGGCCGCCCGGGGGGGGGCGCCGCCGGCCACGGTACCGGCCCGCCCTAGTTAGCCAGTGTAGCGCCGACCGCAGTGAGTGCGGTCAGCGCTACAACTTTACACAGGACCGGCCCTAGGCTTCCAGCGCCAGTCCTGAGTTTCACAGCCGAGCCCCTTCCCTCCCCTGAGCGCTTGCCCAATAGCGCCAGGAGGAGGGTGGCATGTGGGCGGGCTCAGGCTGTGCTAACACACACATCGCCGCCAGCCTGGCGGCGTTGTGTGAGTTAACCAGCAGCCAATGAGAGTCAGACGACTCTCATTGGCTGCTACCGCACACACAACCGCCGAGCGGCAGTGATGTGTGTGTGAATCAGCAGCCAATGAGAGTCAGACAGACTCTCATTGGCTGCTGCTGCTGCACACACATCACCGCCAGCGCTGGCGGCGATGTGTGTGTTAAACAGTAGCCAATGAGAGTCAGATATACTCTCATTGACTGCTGCAGCTGCAGCGCCCACTGCAAGAGCCGGCTCCCTTCCGTCTCCTGGGAGAGACGTCATGACCTCATGATGTTTCTCCCATAATGCAGAGTGCGCCAGCCCGGGAGGACTGACATGCGGACGGCGGCGGGAGCGTGGATTCGGGGTAAGAATTTTTCCTTTTATTGTTTAGTTTCTGTGTTTATCGGGAGGGGGGGCAGCTACTACTGGGGGGATACTACTGGGGGCACTGCATTGGGGGGGAGACCACTACTGGGGACTACTACTGGGGAGGATACTACTGGGGGCACTGCATTGTTGGGAGACCACTACTGAGGACTACTGCTGGGGGGGACCACTACTGGGGACTACTACTGGGGGGGATACTACTGGGGGCACTGCATTGGGGGGGACCACTACTGGGGACTAATACAGGGGGGATACTACTGGGGGCACTGCATTGGGGGGGCTACTACTGGGGGGATACAACTGGGGGCACTGCATTGGGCGGGGACCACTACTTGGGACTAATACTGGGGGGGATACTACTGGGGGCACTGCATTGGGGTGGGGGACCACTACTGGGGACTACGGCTGGGGGGGAATACTACTGGGGGCACTGCATTGGGGGGAGACCACTACTGGGGACTAGTACAGGGGGCACTGCATCAAGGGGGACTCCTACTGGGGCACTATGTAAGGGGCTTACTACTGGGGACACTGCACAGGGGGGACTCCTACTGGGGCACTGTGTAAGGGGCTTACTTCTGGGGGCACTGCACAGGGGGGACTCCTACTGGGGAACTATATAAGGGGCTTACTACTGGGGGCACTGAAAAGAGAACCACTACAGGGGGCACTGAAAAGAGAGAACCACTACAGGGGGCACTGCATAGGGGGGATAACTACTGGGGGCCTGCATAAGGGGCACTACTGGGGGCCTGCATAAGGGGGACTACTGGGGGCCTGCATAAGGGGGATCACTCCTGGGGGCACTGTATAAAGGGCACTGCATATGGGGGATCACTACTGGGGGGCTGCATATGGGGGATCACTACTGGGGGCACTGTATAAGGGGAACAAATCGGGGACTGCATAAGGGGGACCACTACAGGGGGTACTGTATAAGGGGCACTACTGGAGGCCTGCATAAGAGGGACCACTACTGGGGGCATTGTATACTGGGGGTACTATATAAGGTGGACTACTGGGGGCCTCCATAAGGGGGACCACTACTAGGGGCACTGCATAGGGAGGTCTGTATAAGGGGCACTGCATTAAGGTGCAAATGGAAAGAAATGTTCCCAGTGACAAGAAAGGGGTGTGTCATGTCGACACGTCCCATTTTTCAGTGGCCATGCCCCTTGTGACCACGCCCATTTTTTGACACGCGCATATAGTGTGGGGGGGGAGGGCTCCTTTTTCAAATTTGCCCTGGGCTCCAAATACCCAAGTTACGCCACTGCTAAAGATTCTCTTAACTGCTGTCCAATGTTGTTTCCCAGGATTAATGGCAAATTTGCTTACTCAGCTTACTGCATTCGCGATGTCAGGGCGTGTTCCAACACTTGCGTACAAGGACGTTTTCTCATGCTCTCTATCTCCTCTTTACTTATTGGTTACATGGTTAGTGTGATGCATTTGTCATTGGGAGTATATATTGGTTTAGCATCTGACATACCATACTTTAAAAGTATTCCTTCAATATAAGTTTGCTGATCAATAGATATGACTCCTTTCTCTAGATCACAGGTTCTCAAACTCAGGGCCTGATTCAGAGCCGGACGCTCTGAACGAGCGCCCGCTCTGAACGAGCGCCCGCTCTGAATCAGGGCGTGTTTTTTTTTTTCAAAGCGGCCTTTTGGATGCTCACATAGCTGTGGGTTACCACCCACAGCTTATGCGAGCGTCCATGATGATGGTCGCGATGGTCAAGACCATCGCGACCATCGGGCTTGCGACGAGACCCTGCAGTAGGGTCTCGGTGACCGCAAGCCCTGGAGTGATTTTGGCCAAACGGTAGGCGTTCCCATGGGTCTTGCAGCCACGCCCCCGACACGACCACCAAAGGGGGCGTGCTGTCACTCACCATCGACAGCACGTCCCCTTTGGTGCGAGACCCATAACGACGGCTACCCCGTCATTATTCGGGTCTCGCGCATGCGCACGACAGAGCTCCCTCCGTTGTGCGCATGCACACTAGGGCACCATCGACCCGCTTGCGAGCGCTCAGTGCTCGCGAGCGGGTCTGAATCAGGCCCTCAGTCCTCAGGACCCCAAACAGTGCATGTTTTCCAGGTCTCCTCACAGAATCACAAGTTAAATAATTAGCTCCACCCGTGGATCTTTTAAAATGTGTCAGTGAGTAATGAATACACCTGTGCACCTGCTGGGTGACCTGTAAAACATGACCTGTGTGGGGTCCTGGGTACAGAGGGCATGATTCAGATCCGCTCACTAAGCCGCATACACACGCTTTGGGTGATAGTCGCCCGTTTGCGCATGCATATGCGTCAATATGCGCATGCATGCATCACTCAGTGCGATTGGGAATTGTGCGCTCATAGTACACAGACTGGACGATATTTTGAGTGACAGCGCCGTTTATGGGTGGTACCAGGGGAAGGTGCTTGTGAATGGGGGAGTGGTGCTGTGAACGCAGGCGTGTCTGGGCATCAAAACTGAGTTTTATGGGTGTGCATAATTAGCAAAGATGTGTCATTGTACACGTCACTTGGTTGTTTTTCAGCCTGCAGTGATCGCAGTGCTTGCGGCGGGGTAAGGTCTACCTCAAGCGCTGTGTGCAGCTCCCATGGCTCTCAATGGTTTCGATTGTTCCTACACTTCCTGGAGATGACGTGTGTTAAGAGAGAAAAGTGGGCGTCTTTATAACTGCGTGCGTTCATTCAGCCGTCGCTCTTTAAGACGTAGAGGGCATCCTTACACCAGACAGTGCGATCATGGCATTTGCATACCCGGCCCCTTTTAGCTGCATGAGAGCGCAGCTTAGCGTCCGGGTCTGAATGAGCTCCAGAGTTTGAGAACCACTGCTCTAGATCCTGTGAGATTATCTGGCCTAACAGCATACTTGCCTACTTTTGAAAAGCTTTTCAGGGAGATTGTGAAAGCAGCACCTATGAGCGTGGCGGTATAGTGGACGTGTACTGCTACATCTGAGAGGCGTGTCATAAAATTAATTTGCATCCAAATGTGAATGAGCCGCAAAGCAGAGTTCAGAAGATCTACTAGTTGATGGAAACACACTGATACTTTTCAGAAAATGCATGTGGCTTTAGGGATCATTGGGGTATGAAGCAGCGAAAAAAGTGAAGTGTGCCAGAGGAGAAGTTACCCATGGCAACCAATCAGCTCCTACATATTATTTTATAGAATGTACTTGATAAATGCAACCTCAAAGCTGATTGGTTGTAATGGGCAACTTCTCCACTGGCACACTTCTCCAACCTATTCACTGCTTCATACATCTACCATATTGTGCCTTATAACCAATGCAGGGAAAAGATACTAATGATCCCATTTAAATGTATTTTTTATATATAACAGCTACATAATGGGGGTAAGGTGCAATCAGGGAGATTGCTAGACTTCAGGGAGTCAGGGAGATTGCTGCTATTTCAGGGAGAGTTGGCAAGTATGCCTAACAGGCAGCGTGCCTGTTAGGCATACTTGCCAACTTTCATCTTGACCTTTTGTCCCAACAACTGCTTGGTATCTGTGATGTGCTGTTTCTGGCCTGCTATAACATATCATCCACATACACAACAATAATAAAGAGTTTCTATTCTATGTGTTTGTGGTAGAGACAATGGCCCTCATTCAGAGCCGCTCGTTAGCGGCAGTACGCTCGTTCCGAGCGATGTTTGCACATCTGCGCATGCGTACGCTTTTTAGTACGCATGCGCGAACCAGTCAGTGCGGCCGAAAATCGTTTGTACGCTATATAGCGAGTGCCTGCTATTTTGAGTGACAGAATGAGGCGTATGTGGGTGGTAACAGGGGAAGGTGCTTGAAAATGGGGAGTGGAGATCCGAACGCAGGCGTGCTTAAAGGTCAAAACGGGCGTTTTATGGGTGTGTATATTTAAAACAGCAGCGTCAATGACCACGTCACTGGGTTATTTTAGAGCCAGAACTGCTCGCAAATTTGTGGTAGCAAACACCAACCACAAGAATAGCGAGCAGTTCATACGCTGGTCGATGTACTCGATTAATCTAATAAATAGCGGACATGACGTAAGGTGCGAGCGGCCAGGGGGCGTTTTAAACAAATAAACGAGCGTATGTTTTGCTCGTTCGTTCAGACTTAGAGGTGTGAACAGACTGCAATGTGCGTACGGATCATTTGAATAGCCACCCCTTGTTTTTAAACGAACGACCGCAAATAGCGAACGGCTCTGAATGAGGGCCTATGATCAGTCATTAAACGCACAAAGTTCAGCATCTAATTTTATGCAACAAAAATGACCACTCTGTTTTAGACTGTACAAAGTTTTCTTTAAGAGACAGACTTCTCCCTCTTGGAACATATTCTCGCAGTAATGCTCTGGTGGTACCAGGCATATCTCTTCTGTTCTCCATACAAGAAAGCTGAGTCAAAGGGGTAAATTTACTATGAGAGACTCAGTAGTGGAGATGTTGACCATAGCAACCAATCAGATTCTAGCTATTATCTTCTAGTAGCTGCTAGTTAAATGTTAAGTAGAATCTGATTGGTTGCTAGGGGCGACATCTCCACTTCTAAAAAAAACTCACATTAGTAAATTTACCCCAAAGTCTGATGGGTATAATAGCATATTGTACAAAGCAAATATGGCAATGACTAAGCATAATGTACTGTACCTTGCCACAGGAGAGTAGGTTTAACCATAGTCAACTCCAGATCTTTGCATTTAACCCTTAGCGATTAATATAAACTAAATTTAGTATTATACAATATTCACCTCAGATTAATTCTTCACATGAGTCCTTTATCCTTACATGCTCTCTGCAGGGCAATCCACATGTCATGTACTGACACCTTCCCATGTATCATGGAATAAACATTTCCACACTTAAAGCTATAATTCTCATGTTTTTATCTACATCATCGGGATTGGGACTGTCACCTGGATTAATAGTAATTTTCCACAGCCTCTCACTCTTAATTTGCATTTCCATTGCGAACTTCCATGCACCTCTAAGTTTAACAAAGCTCATTGTGGATGCAGCTACTGTTTACATGTTTATGCTGAATCAATCTTCAGGCCTCACTGTTCTCACATGCAGCATTCTATGGCACTTGTAGTACCTGGGCCCATAACCTTTTGATATATGTGTACAATTTGTGGTATACACAAGCGCCATTTTAGATAAACTCACACTTTAGTACATGTGGCGATATTACTATTAGCATCATGCGATTGCATCTTACACCATTTCTCATACACACATTAATACGCACAATTGTGCTGTTAACTAGTCGCATATTAGCAAATGCATAAGATCCTGTATGAAAACGCCGATTATTAGCTTCATGCACACGCATCTGCCCCAAGTTAACTAGCGTCTTTACATCAAACCCCACATACTCACACATTACATATTCACATACAAGGTTCCATAAGCTTTAAGGTATAAGATTCAAGTATGCACATTTACTATAATTGCTATGAAATAAAGATTATTTTGTAACTAACTAAGGTTTTATACGTGATAAGTAAGTCATGTTTGGTATTGTACTGATGCGTACTCTCTCAACAGTATTCCGGTAACATCGATATAGAGATCGCAACAGGCATTCTCAACTTGTGGACCGCAGAGACTTCAAGTAACAAAATGTACATTATATGACCAACTGTTAGGATTTGCATGAGGCGGGAAACCAGAGACCACCAGTTGTTAGAGGCTGGACTGTGTCTATCTGAACCAACCTGTTAGATGCCTTGTAACATATGCCCTCTCCTTTAGGACCAATGGTATTAGCAACAAACTTCCCTATTGTGTTGTCTATTTCTGGGGGGTATAAATATGTGTGCTCTGACCCTGGGTTTCTAGTCTTCGTGCTGAATGCTGATTGACGGGGGTGTCTTGCTGATGCCTACATCTGGTCCAGAAAGCGCTGCGTATGTATAACTGTACTTGGGTCTGTATAATTCCTTTGCGCTAAATTGTACTTAAGATCATAGCGTGTAACTGACTGTACTTTTACTTGAATAATACTTTGTGCTTAGGAACCACAGGTTCTAGGTCTGGAGTCTTTATTTACTGTATGACTGCGTACGCAAAATAGCGTCATCCTTAGAGGTTTACAGGCAGGATATCAGAAGGTATAGGCAGTGGTGTATAGAGGTTCAAAGGCAGTATTGTTAGTTGGGGGCTCGTAGTGAAGTCACTTACCCACTCACACGGCACATGCGGTTATCGATATCTCACCAAAGGGTGGAGTGGCCACATGCAGGGTTTACCTGCAACCGCTCGGTGCTGAGAAATCGCTACCCGTTTTTGTGTGAGCCAGGGACGCTGACTAGAATCCAGGGACAAGAGAGGAAAAAGTTTGTTTTCCTTTGTAGATAGAACCTAACATTTAAAGGGGTGCCGCAGTATTGAACACGCGGCTGAGTCGCAGTTTTGCGCACAGTAAAGACGCACTTTTGTGTACGCAGCTAAAGGTAGTCATACTGTTGTGTGGTAGTCGCATTATTGTGTATGCAACTGGTCACACAATAGCGTATACGTACTTCCGGTTGTGCTGCCACATGTTTAAACAAAGCCATTGAGTTTACATGATCAATTGTTGCTAAATATCTGGGTTAATGTGTATTTTTCTGCGCAGGAAAAAAGTGTGTAACTGTGAGTGTTTGTTTAGGGTGTAACACGGGACCTAAATGTTAAGGGTATCGTAGGACCCTTAAGTGCTAGGCGCAGGAGTTGGCCTAGTGACTCGGTAGCAGCTTACCGTTTACTTTACACAAAGCAGGTGTATGGGTTGTTATTTTTGTTAAGGTTCGGCCCCCAGCGTGATTATAGCGTTCAGTAATCAATGTGTTTGATCTGTTAGGCTTATTTGAACACTATAATTGAACCGCATAATCTTGGCTAGATTGTGATTGTGAGCTGGTGGGAGAGTGGACGAAATCAACTGGAACACAAAGGGTACTTTGCTGCCCCTTAGCAGTTGAGAAGTAGTCAAAAAGGGATTGCTGAGCAGAAGCGGCCTTTACTTCCGTAAGTGAGTGGAAGCGTCTAGAGGTCCTCCATTAATTAGGTTTGCGAATACGCCTTTTTTCCAAGACGTTCGCAGGTAAGTGAAAGTATCTTGACTGTCTTTCACCAGTTTAAATCTTTATTGAAAAATGTAGGAGTTGTCTCAGAATGGGAGCCACGCAAACAATAGAGATGTTAGACAATGATGTGCTGCTAATGGAAGCGCCGCTTGGATCGGCCCGTCGTATTATGCATACTAAGTATGGTACTTATGCAATAAGGTATTGTGATGTATGGTTTAAAATGACGATGAAGAGTGTTAGACCGTTTCCCAGAATTGGTAGTTTTGATAAAGATGTATTAGATAATGTCCGGGATCACATCAGTCTGATGCGCTCCCGAGAGAAAAAGGTCAAATATTATGAATGTTTAAAGTTGTGGCATCATGAAGGGGATGCGTGGCTTAAAAATGCGCAAGCGATGCAAACTAGCGTTGCGAGAGCATTGCCAGAGAATACATCCGCGACGCTGAATTGCAATGCGGGCGAGCCGCAAAATGGCGCACATGTGTAGCAAGGTAGCATTGCGGAAGGTATTGCCAGCAGTTCACGCGCATCACCTCCACCTTATGTGGATGGAGGTGCAAGTACAGTTATCAATTATACCCATAAAAATGTAACAAGTAATTTGTACCCTCTCTTAAGCAACTATAAAGAAAATGTTCATGATGTGGATGATGAGCCTATTGTAATGTCTGCCATTTCCCATGCTGTACAAATGATAGATGCTATGCCACGAGTGGTTCCGCCATCTCCATCGGTAACAGCAAGGGAAGTGCTAACACCCTCTGCACCCGTAGAAGAAGTTGTAAATACCATATGTAGCAGCAACAGATTAAACCCCCAGCTAGGTAACAAGGTCAAAGATAGCAGCGCTACTGGTCTGCATCCCATTCGGACAGTAACTGTTCCGAATGGAAATGCAGATGCGAACGGTGTAGTGCCCATGAGGGAAGTGGTAATGTATTGTCCTTGGACAAGAGCAGAACTAAATTCCATCATAAATGATTTCCCCGATCCCAAAAAGGAACTAGCCAAATGTCAAAGATTTTTGAGGAATTTGGGTAGTTCTCATGAGCCAACTAATAAAGATTGGTAGGTGGTGTTAAGGGCCTGTCTACCATGCAATACCGATGTGACAAAATTTATCATGGATTGTGTATTGGATGGTGATGTTCCCTTAACAGACCAAGTAAACCAAGGTAACATTTCCCGCATTGTAACTCAATTGGGTATATATTTTCCGGTAGTAGTTAACTGGAACAAAATTTTCACCATAAAGCAAAAGGAGAGTGAATCTGCAGAAGAGTATTGCGACCAGGCTCTGCAGGCTATCACCCAGTACACTGGGATAGAAGATATTTAAGCTAGCACTCACCACAGGGGAATGATAGTCACGGGACTCATGGACGGTCTTAAGGAAAACTTAAAGACTCGAGTTCAGACCTCAAAACCTGGCTGGAGGGGAGTCACAATAGATACACTGCACTCATAGAATCTGCCATAGAACATGATAAGAACATCTCAAAGAAGAGAGAGACCCAAAGCGAAAAACTAATGGCTGTCAGTATTCAAGCTCTGGAAGGAATGACGGTAACATCACAGCCAACAGACACACTTGCATCTACACACACACCTACACATGAACAGTTATATGCCCTCACTAATCCCACACAACAGCAAACACAGCTCTATTCTACTAACCCTACACAACCACAGGTCCCACACTACTCACAAACTTCATATTCCCCACAATACCCTTATCCTCCATATCCCTACCCATATCCACCACCTTTTCCCCCTGCTCATACCTCACAACATCCTGTGTCTTCATCCGATCCACGAATATGTTTTAATTGTAACCAGCCAGGACATTTAATTAAAAACTGCAAAGTAAAAAGGGTAGGACCCCCAAACCAGAGAATACCTGGATATCCCCATAAGGGATATGCACAGAGAACACCAGCTCCAATTGTGGCCGTTAATGCTTTATTGGAGCATGGTAGCCAATGCTAGGGGTCAGGTCATACCTGTAGTCTACAGATAGTCACGTTAACGGGAAGTACTAGGGAAAAACCGGTCATGATGGTTGATGTAGCTGGTACTGAATATCCTTTTCTTGTAGACACGGGCGACCAGGTCAGTGATAAGTGCATATAGGGATTCTTTTCTTTTGGCTGCTGCGGCTCCTACTAATCTGCTGGGCAAAGACTTGTTATGTAAGATGGGATGTGTTATATATTGCACCCCTGATGGTGTATTTTTAGATATCCCTGAGAGAGTTGCGCACAGGGTGCGGGATATGTTGGACACTCCCCAAAGGATAATGTATCAATCTAACTGTTTATATGAAAATCAATCCCAGTTAGATCAAATGTTGTCAAAAATTCCAGATCCCCTTTGGACTAAGGACGCACAGGACACTGGATTAATGGCAAACATAAGCCCCGTAATGGTAAATTTAAAAAGCGGTAGGCAAGCTCCAAAAATTCCCCAGTACCCACTAAAACAGGAGGTAGAGTTAGGGGTTTTTCCAATAATTGAGTGACTATTGCAACAGGGAATTTTAGTCCGTACAGCTAGTGTAGCCAACAGTTCCATCTTTCCGGTGAAAAAGAGTGGTGGAAGGGGTTATAGGCTGGTACAAGACCTTAGAGGTGTTAATAAGGTCGTAGAGAGCCAATTCCCCGTAGTGCCAAATCCAGCTGTCATCCTGATGCAGATCCCACCAAATGCAACCCATTTCACTGTCATTGACCTCTGTCCTGCTTTCTTCTCTGTGCCTCTCCACCCTGACTGTCAGTACCTATTAGCATTTACATACAGGGGTATGCAAATGGATCTGTTCTAATTCAATATGTGGACAATTTATTGCTGTGTTCTGATTCTTTTATGTCATGTTTGAATTAGGGGTGTGGACCGGCCACTTTTCGTGTTTTGGTTTTGGATCTTTCTTCGTGTTTTGGATCTGGATTGGTTTTGCCAAAACCACCCTTCCGTGTTTTGGGTTCTGGGTTTTGTGTTTTGGATCTGTATTTTTTTTTTAAAAAGCATAAAAACAGCTAAAATCACAGAATTTGTGGGTTTTTCTGCTCCTATGCTATTATTAACCTCAATAACCTTAATTTCCACTCATTTCCAGTCTATTGTGAACACCTCACACCTCACAATAGTGTTTTTATGTCCAAAAGGTTACACCGAGGTAGCTGGATGACTATCCTAAGCGACACGAGTGGGCGGCACAAACACGTGGCCCATCTAGGAGTGACACTGCAGTGGCAGACAGGATGGCAGTTTGAAAAACTAGGCCCAAAACGGTACATAATGCAAAGAAAAAAAAGAGGTGGAATTGTCCTTGGGCCCTCCCACCCACCCTTATGTTGTATAAACAGGACATGCACACTTTAACAAACCAATCATTTCAGTGCCAGGGTCTGCCACACGACTGTGGCTGAAATGATTGGTTCGTTTGGGCCCCCACAAAACAAGCTGGCAATTAATCTGTCCCTGCACAAACTGGCTCTACGTAGGCAAGATGTTGTCCTCATCCTCCTCATTCACCGATTCCTCACCCTCTTCAGTGTTGTGTACATCCTCATCCTCACAGAGTATTAATTCGTCCCCGCTGGAATCCACCACCACAGGTCCCTCTGTACGTTCTGGAGGCTGGTCTCCCTGGAAAAGTTGATAATTCATTTTTATGAACATCATCTTCTCCACATTTTGTGGAAGCAACCTCCTACACCTTTCGCTGACAAGGTTCCCGGCTGCACTAAACACTCTTTCGGAGTACACACTGGAGGTGGGGCAACTCAGGTAAAATAGAGCCAGTTTGTACAGGGGCCTCCAAATTGCCTCTTTTTCCTGCCAGTACAGGTACAGACTGTCTGACATGCCTACTTGGATGCTGTCACCGATGTAATCCTTTAACAGACAGACGCACGCTTGTCGCTGCTGCTTTGAGGATGCAGGTTCGGCTACAGCCCACACAATTCACAAAGACAGAAAAAAAAGAAGAATTTTTTATTTTTTGTGGAGCGCACTTTGACTGTTACACCACCCTTTAACAGACAGGCGCACGCTTGTCGCTGCTGCTTTGAGGATGCAGGTGCGGCTACAGCCCACACATTTCACAAACAGAAAAAAAATGAATTTTTTATTTTGTTTGGAGTGCCCTTTGGGGGTTACAGCACCCTTTAACGGACAAGCCAGCCGGCCCTTTACTTATGACACAGGCGCATGCTTGGCGCTACTTTGTTGATGCATGTGCGGCTACTGCGCACACAATTCACAAACACAAAAAAAAATATTTATTTTTTTTGGAGTGCACTTTGGGGGTTACAGCACCCTTTAACGGACAAGCCAGTCGGCCCTTTACTTATGGGACACAGGCGCACGCTTGGCGCTGCTCCTTTGTTGATGCACGTGCAGCCACAGTGCACACAATTCACAAACACAGAAAATAATTTTTTATTTTGTTTGGAGTGCACTTTGGGGGTTACACCACCCTTTAACAGACGAGCCAGCTGGCCCTTTACTTATGATACAGGCGCACGCTTGGCGCTACTTTGTTGATGCATGTGCGGCCACAGTTCACACAATTCACAAACACAGAAAATAATTTTTTATTTTGTTTGGAGTGCACTTTGGGGGTTACAGCACCCTTTAACGGTCAAGCTTGCCGGTCCTTTACGTATGACACAGGGGCATGCTTGGCGCTACTTTGTTGATAACCGTGCGGCCACAGTGCACACAATTCACAATCACAGAAAAAATATATATATTATAATTATTTGTAGTGCACTTTGGGGGTTACAGCACCCTTTAACGGATGAGCCAGCCGGCCCTTTACTTATGACACAGGCACACGCTTGGCGCTACTTTGTTGATGCGCGTGTGGCTACTGCGCACACAATTCACAAAGATAGAAAAAATATTAAATTTTTTTGCACTTGGGGGGAGCACCCCTGATGGACAGAGTACCCCCTGGACAACACTTCAGCACTCCTTTAGGACTGGGACACTGCACAGGACTTTGGAGTGGACACAGCCCCTATGGACAACTGACTGCACAACACAGTCCAGCCAGCCCCTATGGACTTTGGAGGAGTGGACACAGCCCCTATGGACAACTGCAGCACAACACAGCCAGCCCCTATGGACTTTGGAGGAGTGGACACAGCCCCTATGGACAACAGCAGCACAACACTACATTACACAGCCCAGCTAGCCCTAACTCCCACCCTCCCTCTTCACTGTCCACAGCCGAGTGAGAAAATGGCGCAGACGCGGGTACCTTATATAGAATCCAAAACCCGCGAGACCCGGAAGGCGGGATGATGACGTTTTGCCTCGATTTCAGATCCGAGTCAGGCAGAAAAGTCGAGCCTGACTCGGATCGGCCCCGGATTGGGGGGGTTCGGATTTCAGAAATCCGAACCCGCTCATCCCTAGTTTGAATGATGCTAAACTTTTGTTGCTTCATCTCTCGCATACAGGACACAAGGTGGCTAAGGACAAACTACAGCCATGCCAATCCAGAGTAAAATATTTGGGACACTGCCTAACCCAGGAGTTAAGACATCTCACAAATTATAGAATCCAGGCCATACAGAACATGACACTGCCACAGAATCAACAGCAAATTCGTACCTTCTTGGGAATGTGTGGCTACTGTAGAATGTGGATCCCAGGTTTTTCTATTTTGGCGTTGCCTTTACAGGACTTAATCTCTTCCTCAAAGCCCGAGCGTGTCATACACATAGAGGAATCAGAGCAGGCTTTCCTTAATCTTAAGGATAGTCTGACAAAATCACCTGCATTGGGAATACTTGATTTTGAAAAACCTTTTGATTTGTATTGTACGGAAACCGATGGTTGTGCTGCAGGTGTCCTTACACAAAAACATGGTGATGCCAGTAGGCCCGTAGCATACTACAGTGCCCAATTGGACACTGTGGCGAGCTCACTCCCCACCTGTTTGAGGAGTGCAGCAGCTACCGCTCTATTGGTGAGTAAAAGTGAGGATGTAGTATTGGGTCATGGTAAGATTGTATACACTCCCCACGCTGTATCTGCTCTGCTGAACTCTGCTCAAACCAGACACGTCTCTTCGGCTAGGTTTACCAAATGGGAACTAGCTCTAATCGCACCTGCAAACATCACTGTTAAAAGTTGCAGCACGCTGAATCCAGCAACATATTTACCATATGTACAACATGATGTACAAAGGGTGGAAGGAGACGAGTTGCTGGCGGAGGGTGAGTTCAGCGGACATAATGATACACACGATTGTATGGAATATCTGAATCAGACCTTTACTGCTAGACCTGACATACATGACACACCTTTAGAGAATGTAGATGTGACTTTTTACACGGATGGGAGTTGTCATAGACAAACAGACAGGTGAATTATGTACAGGTTATGCTGTTGTAAATGACACAGACATCATAGAAGCCAAACCTCTTGGTCCTCCTCACTCAGCCCAGGTGGCAGAGTTAGTAGCACTAACTAGAGCGTGTGAACTGGCAGCAGGCAAATCTGCTAACATTTACACTGACTCGAGGTACGCGTTCGGGGTGGTGCCCGATTTCGGGGCTCTATGGTGTCTGAGAAATTTTATGACAGCAGCAGGCACACCAGTTGCACATTCCCGACACATAAACCATCTTTTAGAAGCAATCCAACTGCCCAAAGCGGTGGCAGTAATCAAGTGTAAAGTCCATACATGTGAGGATGATCCGGTGTCACTGGGCAACAACAGAGCCGATGAAGCTGCAAAATGGGCAGCAGGGTTGAAAATGTTTTCTCCAACTGAAAAAATTCTGTCTTTCCAAACAATTGATATGCTGAAATTAATTGAGATGCAAAATTTGTGTTCAATTCAAGAAAAGTCCATTTCGAAGTCCAAGGGATATGGGCAAGAGTCCTCCGGGCTCTGGAGGGACGGACAAGGTAAACCAGTAGCCCCCAAGGCATATTACCCCAGACTGGCTGAGGCAGCACATGGTCTGACTCATCTGGGAAAGCAAGGTATGTGCAAGTTGGTGAGAGCATACTGGTGCGCACCAGGTTTTTCTTCACAATCAGAAAAGATAGCAATGTCCTGTCTGACCTGCTTGAGGAAGAATGTAAGGAAAGTGATCCCTACCAAAACGTCCCACATTCCACCGACTGATGGACCTTTCCAGGTGATACAAATTGATTTCATCCAATTTCCACCCTGTAGGAATCTTAAGTATGTATTAGTGTGCACTGACGTATTTTCTAATTGGGTTGAGGCCTAAACAGCAGCCACTAATACTGCTGCGTTTAATGCCATAAAATAGTTCAGGAATTTGTATGCAGGTACGGTATCCCTAAAATCATTGAGAGTGACAGGGGTACTCATTTCACAGGTGATGTTTTTCAAAATATGTGTAAGCTGATGGGTATTAATAGTCGACTTCACACCCCCTACCGACCGCAAGCCAGTGCCAAGGTAGAGAGGATGAAGGGGACTATTAAAAATAAGTTGAGTAAAATCATGGCAGAGACTGGACTAGGATGGCCAGAAGCGTTACCTTTGGTCCTACATAGTATAAGGACCACTCCTAGACCCCCTCTAAATCTGTCCCCATTTGAAATACTGTTCGGTAGACAACCTCATTTGATTATAAGTCCACAGGAAGACTTGAAGGGTAACAACGAGGTAACTGTAAAGTATCTTATATCAATGAGTAAGCAGTTAAAACAACAGCAGCAGAAACTGAAATTGTTGTCCCATGATATGCCTGAAACTAACTGTCATGATGTTGAACCAGGAGAATATGTTATGATCAGAAATTTCTTGCGTTCAGGTTGTTTGACTGAAAGGTAGGAAGGTCCGTACCAGGTGCTGCTGACAAGTACTACATCTTTGAAGGTGGCTGAGAGAGATACCTGGGTCCATTCCACTCACTGCAAAAAGGTCAATCAACTGGTGGAGAAATGAGTCAGAGACGAGGCTGATAGCGTGGACCTGTCGCTCGTGAGCTTGTTCCGGGAGGATTGGAAAGGTCATAGTGAGATACCTGAACTAAAAGAAATCTGCAGGTCTTGTTGTGGCAATGGACGGGCCTGCTGTGTTCATTTTCATGTTCTCTTTCAGAGTGTTCACCATCCTGGTCGGTTCGGGAATGTCCGGTTTCTGTGAAGGGGGACCGATTGTGGAGAGGGGAGTTGATGGCAGTGCTGATGGAGTGGAGTCAGAAAGAGTGCAGTGCCAATCAGGGGAGTGTCGGACCAATCTTAGTACTGTTATTGTTAAGAGAGCTGTTATTCCGGATACTCTGGGATGGTGTGGAGGTTTATCGTCTGAAGTTTCCTGTATTTGTGAGCTTTGTGGGTCCCTAGTTGATGAGAATTGTATCCAACGGTGCCAGCCTAAATATAACCCGTACTGGGGTGGGTATCCTTTAGAGGATTATCATAGCATGGTAGGCAAAGTGTTAAATCAAACTGATTGCTGGGTGTGTTCACGTGCCACAGGGACAGCATAATGTAGGGTTGGTGCCATTTCCGCTGAATATCACGGAAATTTTAGAATTACAGAAAGGGAAGGCATTGGATAGAAAATTCCTCTCATCCAAACCACCTCATTTCAAACTCTATCAATTCCAAGTAGATAGGTCACTTTTGTGTTTAAACTTAACCAATCCCAATAAACTTGGGAGTTGGGAAGTGACAGGGAATAATCAGACGATGACCTTCTCACAAAGAGCTGATAATGAGTCCATAAACCATGATCTGATACGCTCAATTAAATCTAGTGGGAGACATTTTAGGTACCGGTATACATTGAGTTCCACCAAAGAAATTATTGGTAAGGTGCCAGATGGTTATTGTGCTAAATTAATACAGCCAGAGACTTGCATGTACCAGATGGAAGACCCAGAAATAGGATTGTTTGCAAGGGAAATGTGCTTAATGATAATGATGCATACCATTCCTTATGTTCTCCCTGATAATGTATATTTTATATGTGGAAGAAAAGCGTATAAGTGCTCTCGCCAAGTTCTGAAGGTTTGTGTTACCTGGGAAGAGTAGTCCCAGAAGTTATGACCCTCACACATGTTGAAATGCTTGGTATACATAAAAACACACCATCACCATATCTTCACATGCAATATGAACACAGAGGCAAAAGAAATATGATACCTGGTGATGTGCATAAAGCCACTCAGTTAATTAGTGAGACAACTGGCTTTCAAGTTTTAGTCGCATCCCACCAGGATCGCTCGGGGTACATTAAATTTTAGATATATTCAGGAACTTGCTAAATTAATAGATAATATCACCGAGATGTATGATGATACATTCAGGTATACAGGGAGAGAATTGCAAGCGTACAAGAAAGAACTGGGGCAACACAGGCTAGTGTTAAATTATTTAACTGCTGTTACTGGAGATTTGTAGGCATATTCCATTAAATATTTTATGGACTTTAGGGAGAAATGGACAAAATAACAAAAAAATACAATGTATAGACCCCCTACTGTATACAGTCTGTATTTTACACATATGCCTTGCCACCCACTTCAGCTACATACTATATATTATGCACAGAGATCCCCACATTACTGACAATGCAAAGACCAGATAATCCACTTCTCTCCAGAATGGTGTCAATATAGTGTACAGCAATCCTGCATATTATTGCCCAAATATTGCATGGAGATTTTACTTCAGAAAAATAATGCACATTAGATATGTTCATGTTTTTACTTTTCCCCCCAAATCTGTTTTATTTACATATGGGTAATTGGGTATGCAATATTTTAAAATGCTGTACAAGTATATTATAGTAGTGGCGTCACCCAGTGTGGCATGTTGAAGACTCTGCGTGCGCCAAAGAGGGCGTGGCCTCATGCCTGTGAAGCCCCCTGGTTTGTGCCATTTTGGAGACTTTACCACGAGTCATGTCCCCATTCTCAACATGCTGGGGACTTACTCAGTGCTCCAGGAGCTGCGGTGCAGTCTCCAACCTCTCCTGAAACAGTATATGACGCACACATGTGTGCGTCATCCATCACCTCTGCTCAGTGAACCCATCCAAGGTGACACCAAAATGGTAACGCAGCTCTGCTATTTTGGTGTCCCCTCCTCGGATGGTGTCACCCATGCGGCCCACACCCCCTGCACCCCCATAGTGATGACACTGCATTATAGCAGTGGTTCCCAAGCTCGGTCCTCAAGGTTTTTAGGATGTCCATGGTTGAGAACAGATTTTTAAATCAAAATTATTGAGGTGCTAATTAGGTCACCTGTGCTTAAGCATAGATAACTTTAAAATGTGGCCTGTGCCTTCAGGGCCGGTGCAAGGTTTCTCGTCACCCTAGGCAAAGTTTTGGCCTACCGCCCCTCCTCCCCCAATGTGCAGCCCCTCACACACAGTTTACTTTTTTTTTTTTAAATCAAAATAATAATTGTTTAAATAATAATAATAAATGTTTTCCTGATCTTCTGGCATAGGAGCTTTACAGAAGCACTGACAACTGATGCTGCTTATTCTGTCCAGGCTTAAATGTTGTCCAGAGGCAAACACAGGGTTTCTAGGGGGATGTGAAGGCGCATACACACTTAACGATTACCTCCATGAGTGATATCGTTCAGTGTTTGCTGGACTCAATGTTGTTAATGACATTGAGCCTATACACTGAACAATATCGTTAATGATATCATTCAGTGACGTCACTGGCAGCATCCCTGAACATGCACAACCCGATGATATCGTCAGGTTGGCCTGCAGGTTCAGGTGATGAAAGATATCATTAACGATCCGCAGGAGCGCGCATCGTTAACGGTATCTTCCATACACACCGGCTGATATTGTGAACGTATCGATATTGCATTAGATAGCAGAACAGAGCATAAAAAACTTCACTTTTCATGATTATTTGATGGAGATCTTGGGGTAAATTTACTAAGAATCGAGTCTGGTTGAGTTTGCTTTTTTTTTTAACTCGATTAGCTTCACCGAAACTTGGGTGACTTGAGGCTCCTGAAACTCTCAAATTTACCAAGAGGTGAGTTTAGCTGAGAGTGAGATGTCCAATGGTGAAGCAGAACGAGATATCTCCCCCGAGTAGCACGTTTTGCAGGAGATTACTCCCCCCCGAGATTGCAGTGTCTTCTCTCTGGAAAACTCTCCCGAGCAAGCAGTCTGCACATATTAGTGAGATATGTGAAGGCTGCTTGTGTTCTAGATATACAAGGTGACCTACTCAACTGATAGAAAAGAAATACAATGTCAAAGAAGTATAATTAGCATTCCAAATCGTTAAGGAAACAGACAGAGGCCCCCTTTTGGAATATAACAATCAAAACTCCAACACAGATATTGACAAAACCATCTATTTCGTGACCCAATATAACAGTCAAGTGAAACAAATTAAGAGAATTAAGAGAATAATTAACAAACCCTGGCCCATACATCTGGGAGATAGCACATCCCTACCCCCCAAACCTCAAATAGTGTTTCGCAAAGCACCAGACTTAAGAGCCAAAATGGTAAAAAATCATCTAGCACCCACGGACAATACACGCTTACTAACATCTGGAAGCACAAAACAAAAGGAGGGAATGAGGGAGGATTCTTTTATTGTGGTACCTGTCAGGCATGCACCACCATGAGAAAAAGATGTACCATACCTACAAAAACAGTACAATCCACAGTGAATAACACAACTTTCAAGATACAAGATAACATAACATGCAACAGTAAAGGCGTGATGTATCTGTTACATTGCCCCTGTCAAAAACAATATGTAGGGAGAACCATCCGCCCACTTAAAATAAGAATTAACGAACACCTACGAAACATCGAGAAAGAATGTGAGGAACATCCAATTTCCATTCACTTCAAAGCCCGCCACAGGCCAGACCCTACAGTCCTTGATTTCACTGCTCTAAAACTAGTAACATAGAAACATAGAATTTGACGGCAGAGAAGAACCACTTGGCCCATCTAGTCTGCCCCATTTTTAAACATATTATTACCTCAACCCTTATTTATCCTTACTTCTTCTGAAGGATATCCTTATGTCTTGCCCATGCATGTTTAAATTGCTGTACTGTATTAGCCTCTACCACCTCTGATGGGAGGCTATTCCACTTGTCCACTACCCTTTCTGTGCAGTAATTTTTCCTAAAATTTCCCCTGAACCTACCACCCTCCAGTTTTAGAACATGTCCTCTTGTTCTAATACTTCTCTTTCTTTGAAGAATGTCTCCTTCCTTTACCTTGTTAAAACCCTTTATATATTTGAACGTTTCTATCATGTCCCCCCTATCCCTTCTCTGCTCCAAACTATACATATTAAGATCTTTTAGTCTTTCCTGGTACGTTTTGTGGTGTAGACCGTGCACCATTTTAGTTGCCCTTCTTTGTACAGTCTCTAATGTATTAATATCCTTCTGGAGATATGGCCTCCAGAACTGAACACAGTATTCGAGATGAGGACGTACCAATGACCTATACAGTGGTATTATCACTTCTTTCTTTCTGCTACTGATTCCTCTCCCTATGCAACCAAGCATCTGACTTGCCTTTCTCATTGCTTTGTTACAATGTTTGCTTGCCTTTAAGTCACCTGAAATAGTGACTCCTAGATCCCTTTCCTCTTCAGTACTTTCCAGTATAGTGCCATTAATACTATATTTAGCCTTTGGATTTTTTGAGACCCAAGTGCATGATCTTGAATTTTTGGCATTAAGCTGTAGTTGCCATGTTCTTGACCATTCCTCTAGTCTACCTAGATCCTCCATCATTTGTATTACCCCTCCTGGTGTGTCTACCCTCTTGCATACCTTTGTGTCATCTGCAAAAAGGCATAGTTTCCCTTCAATACCATGTGCAATGTCACAAATAAAGATATTAAAAGCTCTGGTCCAAGTACAGATCCCTGAGGTACTCCACTGGTAACATTTCCAGCTTGAGACTGCACTCCATTTACTACAACTCTCTGTTTCCTATCCTGCAGCCATGATCTTATCCATTCAACTTTGTATCCAATCCCATGCTTTCCAGTTTATTTAACAATCTGCGATGTGGAACAGTGTCAAAAGCCTTACTAAAGTCTAGATAAGCTATATATATGCCCCCCCCCCTTTATCTATTTCCTTAGTCACCCAGACAAAAAAGTCAATACGATTTGTTTGACATGATCTCCCCCCAGTAGATCCATGCTGTTTGGGATCCTGCAAATTGTTGGATTTGAGATAATATACAACATTTTATTTTAAGAGTGTTTCCATCAATTTCCCTACTACTGATGTAAGACTCACTGGTCGGTAGTTGCTTGCCTCTTCCTTGCTTCCACTTTTGTGCAGTGGGACAACATTTGCTCTATTCCAGTCCCCTGGAATCACTCCAGTAGCTAGTGACTGGTTGAATAATTCTGTTAATGGTGTTGCCAGCACCCCTTTAAGCTCTTTTAGTATCCTTGGATGTTTCCCATCTGGCCACATTGATTTATCCATTTTCAGTTTTGAGAGTACTGATCTTCTCCTCTGTAAATGTGTTTGTTCCTACCTAGTAAAACCAAACTGGAGAGGAGGTGACTACATGAAACAAATCAACAGAGAAGAACTATGTATTATGATCAACATAAGGACCCTCCAGCCTTGGGGTCTCAATCGAGATCCCGAAATAAGATCTATTATCTGTGAGTAGCAACATTATTAACCATACACCAAGACACCATCCCACTCCAATCCATCTTTGTAATTTGGACCTTTAGTCTGAACCAGTCACTTATACTAGGAATGTGACAGCTATACCTTTCCCACCCCACCTGAAATAATTAGAAGCAATCAATACCCAATTCCATCCCCCATCCCTTATTTACTCATAGCCTACTTTTTACTCACCACATCCCGATTGAATCTATAGGGATCAATTAGAAGTAATTTGTAACTGGGTTTTCAGAGATAATACTTCATACTCCATATCTTTTACTTTATATATGTCATAATTGTACATAACATCCAAGCCTATTAAGCAAAACTACACAAACTCAGCAGAGCAATCAAGCCATATGACTGACAAGATTCCCAACCATTCAGACACCAGGACCACCCACCAATCACAACACACATGAAAGAACGAATCATGTGAGAGTTGTGGATCCATTCTATCATTTACAGCCTCCTAACACAGAACAATCCATATGCTACACTGCCTAAAAGAAGACCCCAAGAGGGTCGAAACACGTTGGAGATACGTTCCCACATATCTAGACTCTGAGAAACTAAAGAATCTACCAGCACTCTTCACTATCTATCCACGTATGGCCAGCCCATAGCCCCGAACGCATCACGGGACCCGGACTTACCTGCTTGAAGGAAAGAGGACTCCTATCAACACTAGCAGGCAAGGGGCAAGAGCGGGACTCCGTCAAGCCGCTAGGAAGGTAAGTCTCATCCAGAGGGGGAGTACGGTCTTTGGTTCTACCGAGCCATAACCATCACACCCTCTCCCCAGGCAGTTGCAAGTCCGCCCACAAGTGTGCTGACGGTGCTCGTCTGTTCACTCAGACAAACACCGATATGCACACCAGGTGCCGGAAGCACAGCTGAGAGACTCCTATCCCATGTTCTGTGGCTCCCGTACTCCTTGCCACAGGAAGATCTCCCTGGGCAACTAGATCCACCAATATCATCGATTAACAGTCAGATGCTGACTAGCGGGACGCCGCAGTCACTGTCAACTTTTTCTACCTGTACCACAATACTAAGTACTTGGAACTCTGGGCCTGATTCAGAGCCGGACGCTCTGACAGAGCGCTCGCTCTGAATCAGGGCCGGGCATTTTTTTTTCAGAACGGCCTCCTGGCCGCTTGCATAGCTGTGGGTGACCATAGCGAGCGGCCATGATGATGGTCGCGATGGTCAAGACCATCCTGACTATCGGGCTTACGACGAGACCCTTGTGGTAGGGTCTCGCTGCCGCAAGCCCCAGAGAGCTTTCGGCTCTAGCAGAGCTGAAAGCTCTCCCACTGACATCACTTGTGATGTCAGTGGGGCCTGCTGTCGGCTCCGTCATGCGCATGCGCACTGGCCTACCATCGACCCGGTTGTGAGCGCACAGTTGTGGGCCTTCGACCCGGTTGTGGACGGCCCTAGATCGCCCACCCCGCAGGCAGAGCCAAAACTAGGATTTTTGTCACCCGGGGCAAGACAGTAATTTGCAGTGCCCCTATAGTAATGCCCCCTTCAGCAGTGCACCTATAGTAATGCCCCCTGAGGTAATGCCCCTGTAGTAGTGCCCATATAGTAATGCCCCTGTAGTACTGTGCCCATATAGTAATGCCCCTGTAGTACTATGCCCATATAGTAATGTCCCTGTAGTAGTGCCCATATGGTAATGCGCCCATAGTAATGCCCCTGTTGTAGTGCCCATAAAGTAATGCCCCTGTAGTAGTGCCCATAAAGTAATGTCCCTGTAGTAGTGCCTATATGGTAATGCCCCTGCAGTAGTGCCCATATGGTAATGCCCCCATAGTAGTGCCCCCATAGTAATGCCCTTGTAGTAGTGCCCATATGGTAATGCCCCTGTAGTAGTGCCCATATGGTAATGCCACATAGTAATGTCCCTGTAGTGCCGCTTACACAAAAAAAAGCCCAAAATAATACCTTAAACCCCGCTGCTGCGTCTGTCGTCAACCAGTCTGCCCGGCTGCTCCTCGGAACTATGGGAGAGACTTCAGGACATCTCTCTCATAGTGCCCGTGGGAAGAGCCGGAAGCTGGAGTTCAGGAGAGAACTCCAGCCTCCGTCTACCGTGGCGCTGCAGGGAAGGAGCTGGGCGCCCGCTGGTAATAAAATCTCAGCAGGCATCCGGCGTGGAGCCTCCTTGCGGTGCCGGGCTTGAGGACACTGGCGGCGGGTGCATGCGGTGCACCCGGTGCATATGCACCTCCAGCCCCCCCCCCCTAGTTTCAGCCTTGCCGCAGGTCCCAGAAGCATGGCCACCAGCCCGGCAGCAGCGGAAGCCTGCTCCTCCTCTCCTGCAAAGGAAGAGGAGGAGTTACTGTAAGGGAAGAAGAGAGCTGGCCGGGGTGGGCACCCACTCTAGTAAACAGTGTACATCAGCGCTGCCTGTGCGGTTGAGTGGCAGCCAGTGTGGACGCTTGGAAAATGTTAAAGAAGGCATTTTTCCAGCTTAACTGACTCACTGGAGCCCTCCAGTAGCCAGCGCCCATAGGCAGTTGCCTAATGGTGGTGCCGGCTCTATGTGCCTTGAAAACTGAGTCTGGGAACCACTGCATTATAGTCAGATAAACAAAAAAGGAAAGAAAGTCAGGAAAAATATTAACAAAATAAGAAAACAAAATAAAATTGTGGAAATATTCAGCCACACTCAGAGCCATTAGCAATGTCACCTTAGAGGTATATAGATGAGCTAAGAAAAAAGAGGACTGAGACCAGAGGAAAGGGGGATCATAGGGGTAAATGGGCAAAGCCACAGAATGAGATAACCCAGAGTTTCCCAAACTCTGCCATTACAGTCCAAGTTTTAAGAATATCCATGCCTAAATCCATATGGTTAAATTAATTTGACTGAGGTACTAATTAGATCATCATGGCTTAAGCATGGATATCCTTAAAACCTGGTCTGTTTGGGAACCTCTGAGATAACTCATGGGATTTCCAGTTTAGATAAATAATTGGTAAAATGACATTGCACATTGATGACAAATTAGGTAACCCAGGGTCATAACTAGACCTAGGGGGGTCCTTCAGCGTGTGCTGCGCAGAGCAGGCACATCTCTCCCAGTCAGCTCCATCTCTCCTCACTAACTGATGCTGGGAGGAGGCGTGGCAGTGCCGAGTCTGCTGGGACATCTTCGGATTATGGCCACACCTCCTCTCAGCATCAGTCTGTGAGGAGAGACGGAGGCAGAGCCAACCAGGATGCCAGGATGGAAGATGTGCCTGCCCTGCGCAGCACACCGCTGAAGGAGGACGTAACCACGACTTGCCTGGCACCTACAGTAGTTATGCCAGTGATATAACCTGCTGTAATAGATACCAACTCAAATATCTTGTAAATGGGATACGTTCAGTATCCCAGCACAGGGGATGCCGACACCTGTCAGAATCCCAGCCCCGGCGTCCCAAAGGTAAATATCGGGGTTGGGGAGAGGGTTAGGCACTAGGGGGAGGGTTAGGTTTAGGCACTTTGGGGGAGGAGGGTTAGGTTTAGGGTGCGGGGAGGCTAGGTTTAGGCACTATGTTAGGAGGTTTGGATCAGCGCCGGAGAGGGAGAGGGGGGGAGGCTTAGGATACTCTACCGATAAGTGTCGGTATCCTAACCCTGTCGGGATGCCAGCATGGAGATTTTGACCTCGGGGATTCCGAGCGCCGACATCCCGTACCCATCCCCTTGTAAATATTAGATTAGGCTGTAACAGGGAGAACAGCAATATAGGCCCCTCAATTTTTATAGAAGCTCTTGATTTCAGATTAAATATCAAAAGTGGCCACTTGTCTCTCATGGTACAAATCTTCAAGAAGCAATCATACTAAAATCAGAGTAGCTGGAACGTTAGAGACTCAGTACAGCTTGCTTTGCGACGGTAACAAACATCCTCAAGAAAGGGCTCAAAGGAAAAATCTCAGACTTGTTACCTTCAGTAAAAATCAGCAAAAAATGCATGGAATGTTATTTGGAGATTGAACACCACATTGATATAGGACATTTATTGCATAGTCTCATCATTTTTCTACATCACCACAGATTATGAGATAATAAAGCATCAGGAAGATGGCATTTAACACATTCCCCAGCCTCTGACTCTTATGAGCAGGGGACGCGTACATCCTGTTCATAAATGAGTTTCCTGAAGGGATGCCAAGGACAATGCCGCCATTGGTTTACCAATATGTGTGCTAACAGAGTGGGAACATGAGAGGCCATATAGGTCCTTGCGCCAAGACGTTCCTAATTTATTTTGGGACATTGGGCAGTGTGGCCGTGATGAATTAATTGTGCCACGCACCCCGAAACTGCCATCTGGGCCTCCACTTTTGGTAACTTCCCGAGGGCCCAGTTAAAATATTGGTTAGGATGTGGTGAGGACAATATGTTTCCAAACTAGGATGAAACTAGAAGCTCATTAGGCTTCTGCCAAAAAGTTAGCAGGCATGAAATTAGCATTTTTTTCCCCTTAATTGCAATGGTGCACTCAGGGAGGGTTCTGAGTACTGGTGCGAGTCTAGATAACTGCCGGCAGGTTTCCATGTAGATGTCTGCTGCCATGTGCAACAGACATGCCAGGGAGGTCGTGCAGTGCCTCCGATTATGCGGGAGCCATAGTGCCAGCACAGGCGGAACTAGTGCACACAGGAAGGCAATGTCAGCTCAGGCGTGATTCCCATGTTATGAGGATATGTACAGAAGTGGAGGGTGGGGGACCTGTGCATATACAGATGGGGGATTACGAGAGGGATCAGACGTGTATGCGGGAGAGAAGCTGTGTATATACAATGGGGCTCAGGGGGGTGGGGCTGGAGAGGTACTAGGCTGACTTATTTTAGGTGAAGCTGCTCCTCTGTGATAAAGTACTACACCTACATGCCTGCAATCTTCTGTTTGCCGGTACTGTACAGGACATCACCATTAATCTGATCTGTTCTTAATAATTTGTTACACTGGTTTATGATTGTACAAGACTATGCTGCTGAGTCTATTTTTCATTTGAGGTTATTGAGATATTGTTTCTGCGACCATCCTCACTACACAAAGATGGTATGCCATTCATGCACTTATTTTATTATTACCATATTGTATTCTTTATCACTGCATTTTTCTTCCTTAGTTGCTGAACACTTTAAACATTTTATGTATAATATCTATTTACTAGTACTATTATCGGTGGCTTTATCAGTATCTCTGTATCAGTGAAGAAAGAAAAACAGGGTAGTATATAATATCCGTATGATCAGCATTTGTCAGCAAAATGCATCCTGGCAAGGACACACTATGAAGGTCACCTCTTCCAGGCTTTCATTCACACCACAGCAGAGACATTGTCAGACAACATGCAGCTTGTATCAGCAGAAATGTATCAACAGTAACAAGATTGATCAGTTTATTTAACTTATACTGGCCAGAAGTGTATATAATTAGCTAATCTTGTAATGCAAAACTAGGAGCTGATGGCATTGAGTCAGTTGTCTGCCTGTTGCTCTGTATCAGCAAAACCAGTTTTGGAGATTTTCGTTTTGTCCTGCTTTGCTTTATACAGTATTTGTCCAAAATACCACTGTGTCAATGACATATATTTAAAAAAAAAATTGGATAATCTATATAATAAAGATTACTGCTGATTAAAATGAGGTCATCACATTGGTGCACGTGATTGCAGCTGTCACTGGTCAGGTGCCTGGTGTGTGCATGTAGTGCATGATAGGACAGATGTGCACCCATCTAGTCGATGATGCTCCAGGTGGTGGCTGGATGGAAGCACATTGCACCCGAAGAGGATGGGGGCCGCAGACAAAATACTGGAGGTAAAGGTATATGTAAGAGAAATGAGGAGGGGAGATGAACTGCAGGTAATAAAGACACTGAGGACCAGGAGAGAAGGACACTAAAGAGCAGGACAGAAAGGAAACGAAGGGCAGGGGAGGAAGACTCTAAAGGGCAAGAAGAAAGACATTGTGGGGCAACAAGGGGCAGAAGAAAAATACAATGAGGGGCAAGACAGAGACTGAGGGGCAGGAGAGAAAGACATTGAGGGGTAGAACAGAAAGAGACTGAGGGGCAACAAGGGGCAGGAGAGGAAGACCCTAAGGGGCAAGAAAAAAGACACTGGTGCAACGAGGGGCAGGAGAAAAAGAAACGGGCAGCATAGAAAGAGACTGAGGGGCAACAAGGGATAGGAGAGAAAGAGACAGAGGGAACATGCAGGACAGAGAGGGGCAGGCTCAGGGAAAGAGAGACACAGGAGGGAATAGAGAGAAGAAAAAAACAGGAAAGGCCGGGGACAACCGCTAGTTAATATGTCAGTTCTCCACATGAAGGGAAGTTCTGCTTTTTTATCTGTCTTTGTTCATGAACCTTTTTATATACAAATGTATTTCTTCCAGTGACATGCGGTGAGGTCAATGGCTGGGGAGGCACTCATGGAGATGGGTCTGAGTGCTGGGAACCTGTCTCACCCCCTACTCACTAACTCTCCCCTCACTACACTAAGCTTCAGTGTCCATTGATTCTCCTACCTGCATCACTGTGTCTTCTCTTGCTGCTGCTTACTGAGCCCTGATCTCTAAACACTGCAGTGCACTACCTGGTCATATGACACATCCAAGGTTCCCATCAGTGCTCAAGGCGCACCCTCCATACTCAGAGGCATTGCCTCTATTAGCTCTCTTTCTGTGAAGCTTACTGCCCGTTGTGTGGTCCCGCCCCCAGCTCTGCAAGCAGTGTCTGACTGCAGAAGCAAGACTGAGCTGTTGCTGCCTCATCTCTCATCTCCCTACAGTCCCAGGGAGCTCCACAAAGCTGGGGAGTGTTAACTATAAAAAAATATTACAATAAACAAAGAATATGTTTAGTTATAAATATCTTTGTATTATTCTAATAATTTTTATATCAAATCTCAGGAGTATGACAGGGGAGACTCTGACTCCCCTGCCTACACTGACTGCACCTCCCTGAATTCTTCACAGGCACCAATTATTCCTGATGGCACCAGTCTTGTCTCTATGTTTATAGGAGAAGAGGAACAGAACATGAGTAGATTATAACTTGCTGATAGGAGGGTCTTCCTAAACTGGTTAGAGTCCCTACACCAGGCATGTCAAACTCAAAATACCAACCGGGCCGAATATTCAAGGTCTAAGAGTGCGTGGGCCGCAAGAAAAAAAAAAAAAGTCTTATATGCAATTTTGAAAGATGTATTATTAATAAAAACGAATGCAGTGCCCCCTGTAGTAGTGCCCCTTATGCAATGCCCCCCTGTATTAGAGCGCCTTATGCAATGTCCCCTGAAGTTGTACCCATTATGCAATGCCCTGTATTAGAGCCCATTATGCAATGCCACTGTAGTTGTGCCCATTATGCAATGCTCCCTGTAAAAGAGCCCCTTATGCAGTGCCCCCAGTAGTGACCATTATGCAGTGCCCCCTGTAATATCCCTAGTAGTGCCCCTCATGCATTGTCCCCCATAATGCCCCTTATGCTGTGCCTCCTCCCAGTTTAGAACAGGCCCTACTGCAGTACTTACCTCTCAACGCTCTTCACGTTGGCCGCTGACACCGCTCCTGTGTAGATGCTGCCGCTGGCTGGATCTAACTAGATCCAGCAGGCGCAGGCTCCTCTCCATGTGAGTGACGTCATTACATCACCCGTGAACTGCATCACTGGGTACGGTGGCCTCTGAAGCGATCAGGGGCTTCTTTAGTCTGATAACTTCAGAGACCAGCGTTTCCAGTTTTAAATACAGTAAACACCGCCCGATTGGAGCGGAGCTCCGATAGTCACAGGGGTTTGGGCCGCATGATATTTGTATTTGGGCCCACACAGTCGGCCAGCAGGACGCATGTTTGACATGCCTGCCCTACACTATACTTTCCACTGGTCAAAGTGACTATTTGGGACAATTCAATTATTGGGAATATGCCGCTGCAATGTGTGATTAACCTGTGTCTCCAGTCCTCATATGGCCATCAGCAGTAATGGAATTACCCCTTATGTGTGTGTAGGGATATTTCTATAACATCACATCTCCGTAATACAAAGTTCTGGAAAAATACATAGTTCATTATCCATAGCCAAATTTTTTGGAACACTTAAGATTTTTTTTCTATTAACAGTACAGTTATGCTTAGAATTGATTGTGTTCCTTCTTTATATCAGACCCCTTCCTATCCATCCCATTATATTTTATCCTCTTTGTAAGACAATTTTCCCTAATATTGCTTATGTTTTAAGCTGGCATTGTTAAGAGGTAGATAACAATTATGTTAATAACCTATATATTTTTAGCTTGCCATGCCATTATGAATATACAAATGCTGCAGACAGGGCTTTATATTCTGGGCGAAGTGACCAGCACTCCTGTAAAACGACTTCTCCAGTGATGGAAACTATAAAACACTTAGATGTCGGCTCTCTAGGTTACTGTTTAAAGCCGCACTCTGTAAATTATTTTTATTAAAACAATATAATGTGGTAAAATGTTCATGCATGAAAAGAAGTAATGGGTTTATGACAGAACACTTAATTACAGGGGAGTACTATGTGCAGCTGAATAAACTACATTTCTATATTAAACATGAACTACTGAAATGTCATTTAATCTGCATATATATTTATATACATGATGCATTACCGCATTAAGAAAGTTTTAGTTAGAAGCGGTTACATAAATATTAATTCTATATAATGTAACACTGGCCAAAATAGGTATAAATGTTTTCATACATAGATCATAGGAATGACTCCAAATTAAATTTTCATCCAACAGCTGTATTCCTTTTGTATTAATCATTTTTTGAGCTAATCTAAAACAACAGTGGGCAACAGGTGACCCTGTGGATCTGTGCTCCCAATCTAACTTATGCTCAGCTTTGTTATAAAGACATTATGGGAGCAGCCAGCTTCTGTGTCACATGATCACCACAGCACAACAAGGGGTCAAGCAGCACAACCAGTCAATGGAGTCTTCTTCTGTGTGCTTCATCTGTGCAGGTAATTACTTTAGACCTGTGGGAATGTGAACATGTGGGCAGGCAACCATCAAGATGGTATGGATGGTACAAATGTAAGGGACCACTGCCGGTAAGGGGTCATGCCATTGGTGATAATACCAGTGATAAACTGCTTCTCATTCACATATTCCTGTGGAGGAATCGGTATGAAATACCGATGACTGAATAGCCGCCGGTTCTCATACCAACGCCGGCAGCCGAAAGGAGGACATCACGACAGTGGCTCGTAAGTATGCTAACCCTCCCCTGTCCCCTAACCCTCCCTTGGTGGTTCCTAACACTAAAACTCCCGGGGTGGTGCCAAACCCTAACCTTCCCATCCTAACCTCCCCCTGGGGGTACCTAACCCTAACCCCACCTTCCCCTAGCCTAACCCTCCTAGGGGGCGTGCCTAACCCTAACACCCCTTTCCCCTAGCCTGACCCTTTCCAGGGGGTGCCTAACCCTAACCCCCCCCCCATCTTCAGTCCCGTGTCGGCCTTCCACTGTCGGGATAGCATTCCTGGTGGCTGTAAATTATCTGCATCCCTCCTGTGGTCATCAGCACCAGAGTAGCAAAATGTTGGGGACGACACATTACCAGGTCCCTCTCATTTACTTCTGTATCTGTTTATGTAGGGATTTATGCTGCAGGGTTGCTGAGATCATTTTGGATCTGTGTTTTCATTATTGTATTTGTGGGTAATATGTAGCTCTTTTGAAGGTGGGTGGATGCTCATATTATATCAGGTTGCCATCAATAATCTAGGCATAAGTTACATAAATGACATTAGTAAGCCTACAATCAGGAGATGCAAATTATGGGCCTGATGCTGCGCTAACTGCAAACTGGGCATAAAGTTTCACCATGTTCTTGATGCCCCAGTCAATGCATCTTGAAAAAAAAATATGATTACCACCCGAAAAGTGTTACGTTCAGCAGCATTCATAGGGCCTCATTCAAAGAATTATGTGATGCTGATATTTATGCAGATTGAGCGATCTTTAGCTATTTCACAAGCATGATAGCCGTACTGCGCACGTGCAGCGATTGTTTTACGATCACAGAGGATTCACTCGCAAAGTGAGTGACAGGTAATCAGCGTTTGGTGGAGGTAACAGGGGGGCTAAGGAAACAAAGGCGTGTCTGACCATTTCACCTCCATTTCATGGGCGTGCATAAATTAGCCAATGGGATGTTTTTCACAGCATGAGAGCTCTCAGTGTGTCAGGAGAAACACTGAGAAACACAGGGCTTGAGACAGGTCAGACTTGACTCAGAAGCTGTGTGGGTGCCCGATCTGCTGTTTATGCTGATGTTTCTCGTAGGACGGATAGGAGAAGGCAGCAGAGGTAAGCTGTGGAAGACATTAGCATATTTTTGCATTGTGATCCGTAAGAGGTTGCAGTTGTGATTGCTTTGGAGTAAATCTCTAAATCAGGCCCATAGTCTAGCCTGGTAGTGTCAAGATCAGGGGGGCAAAGATCTGCTGTCAGCAGGCTACGCTTGGCTGGTGACATTATAAAATGTGATATCCACAGCATGGGGCCCCACTGTCAGAATGACAAACAGCCATAGCCTGTTCAGCACAGGTTGCTTAGACGATGTACTCACGATGTGATATCGTGAGCGATTTCCTTGAACTCTCCCCAGCACTCCAGGACACAATATGGTGCTTAAAATGTCCAATCTGACCAATGATCTATCATGCATCGTGTACGATTTCCAAATCGTGAGATTGTGCACGATAAATTGTTAGTTTACCAAACACTGAACAATGATCTTGAAGATTACAGCTAAATTTAAATAATGGGCGGGCTTAACTAGGGGGTGTATAAAGCAGGAGCCACTTTAGGTCTGTGCACTTCTGCTCTGTGACTAGTGAGGCTTGGTGTATACCGGCTGATCGCTGTACATTGCTATTGTGCTCTGCTTTGTTTTGCTTGGCTTAACAAAGTGTGTTTTCTATCCTGCATTCTATACTGCATTCTGTGCTGATGGATCCCTATTGGTATAGAGTTCTGCTATCCTATGCTGGGGCTAAGGTGGTGAAGGAGAGGGCCCAGCAAAGGAGGAGAGCATGCTGGACCAAGCAGTGGCTGCTGCAGAGGGATATTCGCTCACATGTCCCTGCTGATGGAGATTCGGAAGAACAATCCGGACTACTGCAACTTCCTGTGCATGGATGACACCACCTTCCAGGAGTTGCTGTGTCTGGTGACCCCCTATATCCAGAGGCAGGATACTAAGCTGCGGAGGGCAATCCCTACTGAGGAGAGGCTGGTGGCTACCCTTAGGTACCTGGCTACAGGAAGGTCCCTGGCTGACCTGAAGTTTGGGTGCCTCATCTCCCCTCAAGCTTTGGGCGTCATCATCCTGAGACCTGCAAGACTATTGTCAAAGTTCTGCAGTACCAGTTTTGCAAGGTGAGAAAAAAAAACATTACACATTTATTTCCTATGAAACAAAAAAAAAATTTATTTTTTTTTTTTTTAGAAATGTAGAAAACCTTTTTTAAAAACACTTTAAAACAGTTTAAAATTTGCTGCCAACATGGCTGCGTGAAATAAAACAGTCTTTAATGACAACACTTTAAAATTGGCATTCCAAACATGGAAAAAACTACTTTTAAACTGCATTTTTTTTTAAACTTTATATGCATTTTTAATGTAAAAGCAATTATCAACAAGTTTTATCAGTCCCAATAGCTATGCTGCTCTATGATATATGTTGGGTCAGACGCCGGATTGAATAGGCCAAGAAACACATGGCACAAGTACAGATTGTGGCCCGGCTTCCAACAATCTGTCCTTAGGCCATGTATTTAGTGACCGTGTCCAATCAGCGTCGTCACCAACATATACTGTACCATAGAGTAACTATTCGGACAGATAAAACTTGTTGATAATGAAGGCAACAACGGCATTAAAACTTATAAATAAATTATCCATTTCTGGAATATATGTAAACGGTTGTAAAAGGCAATTATCAACATGTTTTATCAGTCCCAATAGCTATGCTGCTCTATGATATATGTTGGGTCAGACACCGGTTTAAATAGGCAAAGAAATACATGGCCCAAGTACAGATTGTGGCCCCGGCTTCCAACAATCTGTCCTTATGCCATGTGTTTAGCGACTGTGTCCAATCAGCGTCGTCACCAACATATACCATAGAGTAGCTATTGGGAAAGGTAAAACTTGTTGATAATTGTATAAAAACATAAAATGAAACTTTTAAAGGTTGTAAAACCCAGGAATCTCCTCCTCAGATTCTAAGGTGTTATAAATAGCCTGGCTTGAGGTAGATGGGTTACTGGGTGGGGGAGTAGGCTGTGACTGGGTGGGAGGCATCACAGAGGCAATAGGGGCAGGTAGGCAGGGGTGAGGGTCAGTGATGTAGGTAGCTGGAGATAAAGTATTTCTCATTGCCCTGATGACCAACTCATACACCAGGTGCTGAAATTCTAGCTGCATTTCTGGCCTCATCTGATGCATGGAGCTATTAATGTGTGATGTAAAGTGATCTAGGTGGTCGGGGGGCTTTTTTAAGACCTCTTCTGTCTGCCGCAAGAAGGCGTCTGCAGGCTCCATGGTCGGCTGCTTTCTTCCCTGGCGCCGCCTTTTTTCCTGGGGAGGTGAGTTGGTGGTGGGCATGGGGAAAGAGAGACATCCCCCTCACTTTCTCCAATCAGACTCACGTCCAGAGTCCCCGCCAAGTCCAGTTCTTGGGTGGGAGTCTGTAGAGAAAAAAAAAATTAATGTTCATGTTGTAACCAATATTTTCTTTTTTTTCTGGTTTCCTACATCCGTGGAAGAGTGGAAAACCATCGCTGAAGACTTTGAACGGCGTTGGAATTTCCCTAACTGTGGGGGAGCCATCGATGGGAAACATATCTGCATCACCCCACCTGCCAACAGCGGATCCTACTATTATAACTATAAGGGGTACTTTAGAATCCTTCTCATTGCGGTGGTGAATGCCAATTACGAATTTGTCTTTGTGGATGTTAGAAAGAATGGCCATGCTTTGGATGGCGGGTCGTTCAAACAGATGGCATTCTACTAGAAGCTCACCTCCAAGACCCTCAACTTGCCGACAGTGGAGGAGACCAAGCATGGCCTAAACTTTGTGTTTGTGGCTGACAAGGCTTTTGCATTACACAAAAATATCATGAAGCCATATGCGCAAAGGGGCCTGACCAGAGAGAAGAGGTTCTAAATTACAGGCATTCCAGAGCACACCATATTGTGGAAAATGCGTTTGGAATTCTGCGTGCTGTGTCCTGCATAACTTTCTATGGTGCAAAACAACACAACAAAGGGCATCAGACACAGCTATGCCAGAAGACCCAGACCAGCCTGAGGAGATTGGTCAGTTGTCATCTGTGACAACACCTCCACTGCAAACCACAGCCACTGCACGGGCAAAACAAGTAAAGGAGGAGTACATGGCCTATTTTAATGGACCAGGGGCAGTGCCATTGCAGCAGGACTGTCTCAGATAAAATAAAACGGAGTGGACATTTGAGGGAACTGAAAAAAAAAGTAATGTAAAAAAAAAACATGGGGCCAAATGTAAGAGGGTGCGAATTTGTTAAAAATGCGAGTTTAGAGCTAAACTGGCAGTTTTTACGCACTCGCAAATGTAATAGGGTGCGACTATATTAAAACTTGCATTTTTCAGGTTTTACTATAACTTGCAAAAAAAAATCTCGCATCCAGATGTTTCCCAATTCTCTAGATAGAACTCGGACAATGTAATAGAGTGCAAGTGCTTCACTCGCACATATTACTGCCTAAGAACTCGCAAAAACAATAGACCAGCTTCAGGATAGTGAGTTTACCTGAGCAGGTCAGAGTAACACAGAAACATGCACATATCCATGAGATACGTGCATGTTTCTGTGTGTACATATGAGTTTTTTTTTTTTTTAGAAAGACGCGCTCCCCCTCCCCAGAAGCATAACCAGCCCCGGGCTCTGTACAGCCTGTGCTGATTTTTAAAATACAGGGGCCAAAATGTGTAGGGGGGGCTGTATTTTCAGATATGGTTCTGGTTGTGGAAATTCAGGGGACGAAACGAGTAGGGGTCCCCTGTAATTTCCATAACCAGCATCGGACTCTTTCTAGCAAATGCCACAGCCAGGGAAACCCTTTCACCGGGTTCCCCGGCCAAAGCATTACCCCGACCGCTAGTCAGCCCATGCCGGGGATCCCTGGGGAGATGGGGACCCCCAATAAAGGGGTCCCCCTCTCCGGGGCACCCTAGGCTGATAGCCCAGGGCTATCCCCGGCACCCCTGGGCAGTAAGTGCCGAGTTGATAGTGTAGTGTGGTGTAAAAATTAGATGTGAAAATATTGTCTTAGCTGTAGCACTACAGTTCCCAACAAGCCTACCCCGCATGATGGTACTTGTTGAACTACATGTACCAGCATGCGGGGAATTACAGGCCGGCTGGTACCTGTAGTTCCACAGCAAAATAATTACTTAAAAAACCACAGAACACACGCACCGTGACAGTATAAGATTATAACATACAGTACATGCTCAAACACATGCACATTCACTATCACACATACTCATCTAGTATCCCTGATGCCATCATGTCCCCTTGTCGAGTAGGATTCCATAGGGTACCTGTAATAAAAAATCCATACTCAACTCTCCTATGCGTTGTTCATGTCCTCTTCGGTCCATGTAAGCATTCAGGGGGCTAAAACAAAAAATGCAAAACCCCGAAACCATACCAGACAGGAGGAAGGTATGTGTGTACACAGAGCCGTAACTAGACTTTTTGGTGCCCTGTGCCAGAAAGAGCATTGGCGCCCCCTTCATTTTTCAAAGAGACATAATGCACCCTAAAAAGGGCCATGGCTTCATGGGGAAGGGCCAGGGAAGATATAGGAGAGGCCAGAAGATGTTGGGGATGAAATAAGAGGAAGCTACAAGCAAGAATGATAATAAACAGAAATTTGGCAGGCCCAAACAGCGCCCCCTGACCTGTGGTGCCCTGTGCGATGGCACCGGCCGCACTACCCTAGCTACGGCTCTGTGTGTACACATACCCTTCCTCTGCGCGAATGACTGGGGCCCACGTGTGCCCAGTCATTGCAGGAGCCGCCAGCCAATCAGCGGGCGTCTCCGTTGGAGCTGGCCGCTGATTGGCTGTGCACGGTCAGCCTGTCTCCTCCATAGACTTCAATGGTGTGAAATCTCCACTGAAGTCTAGGGTGGGAACCGCTACATTGTATCCAATGATGTAACCGCAAGGTTCACCTCAAGTAAGACCCTATGGGGGAGATTTATCAAAATCTTGGAGTGAGACAAAGTGAAGAGAGAAAAAGTAACAACCAATCAGCTTCTGTTATTTTTCAAACACAGCCTGTAAAATGACAATTAGAAGATGATTGGTTGGTTCTTTATCTCTCTCCATTTTATCTCTCCAAGATTCAATAAATCACCCTCTATGTACAATAAAATCCTGTTATGATTCAATATAATGGGAATATACAATATCCACCAGTTGTCACTTGCTGTGTAAAATCAGGGTAGCTTTAGTTCTGGAATTTTTCACATTTAAATTCCAGATATGGGTGGCTACTTCAGCACTATGAAATATATTTAAAACACATGCCAGGACACTCGGTCAGACAGGAACCGCTAGTTTATTCCATTAATGTTCTGAAAAAACAATGCTAAAAGTAAATCAAGCCAAGAATACGTAACCGATAGCAAAGTTTACATACGCTATTATGCTATATTGAACAAAACAATCAGAGGGAATAAATACTTTCAATATATTACACACTGAAAAATATATATTTTTTCAGCTGTTCTTTGTTGTCACATATAAAAAAAATCATTGAACAGTTGCTTAACTAGCCAGTAAATAATATGGACACGTGTGCGGAAACATTACATCACTTACGTACATGACATCACAGTTTTATTGTTATTGTGATCTTAGTTACACTTAGCATCTATGTATGTGATGTTAAACACAGTCTCAAGCTGTGATCTCTTCTATAAATTGCAGACTGTGTACTGTGCTGTTACTTAGCAACACATCATCTTCACACTTATTGCTAGATCCTAAGAGCTCTGGAAACACTCCACATGAAAATAAGCATCTACAATACATAGTAGTCATGTGTAGACTTTTAACCATTTATCCTATTCCAAATTCATTCTCAACTTATGTTCTCCATAGAAATGTCTCAACAAAGCTTAGCCTTGATGCCGACATCTGCACCGACTGCCTTCGCCACATCCCCGTGCACACAGTGGCATTAATGTATGAAATCTGGTGGAAAAGAAAAGATCTTTGTTCTATATGATCTATAGCCGTCAACATAGAGAACTAGCTACATGCTTCCTATAAAGCCTGTGTTACCTGAAGAGACTTTTGTCCCATGTGTATATGTACCCATCTGGTTCCTGAGAAACTACATCACTCCATTTCTGAGCACCTTCTGGGTGATTATAAACATTATGTAGTGTACGCTTTATACATATTTTTTATGTTTTTGGAACTCCGATATGAATACCATTTGATCATTGCTGTAAAGCAGGGGTGGCCAAACTCTGTCCTCGAGATCTACCAACAGTTCACATTTTCCAGGTCACCCAGCAGGTGCACAGGTGTAGTCATTACTCACTGACACATTTTGAAAGATTCACAGGTGGAGCTAATTATTTCACTTGTGATTCTGTGAGGAGACCTGGAAAATGTGAACTGTTAGTAGATCTCGAGAACCGAGTTTGGCCACCCCTGCTGTAAAGAGTCATCTGCAAAGGTGATTTAAGGACATTTGATATGACACTTCTCTAGTGCCTACCTTGTATATATTTACTGTTTATATTCCATGTTTGCAGGCTTTAGTGGCCCCCAGTCTAATACAAGGTGATTCTTGTTTGTTGCGCCTTGGGAGCACCTCCTATTTTCCCCATCTATGTCCTCCCTTGATTCAACATGCAGAACAAAACAAATGCAAAAATCTGACTTTAGGATATGAACAGGTGGTGTCATCAAGTATAACATACAGAGGGGCAGATCTATCAAAACTTCTAAAGATTTCAAGTGGAGAACTTGTCCGAAGCAACAATTCAGCTTCTAGCTAACATTTATCAAGTACAGTCTATAAAATAATAGGTAGAAGCTGATTGTTTGCTATGGGCAGCTTCTCCATCTGTCCTCTTTAGAAGGTTGACATACTGTATCTCCCTTGAAAGTGAAATGTTGTGGTCCACTTAAGATACTTTGTGGACCATTCAATTTGAAGTGAGTTGCCTTGCATGTCATCTTGCTGTGTTTTTTGTGCTGGAGACCTGTTCAATTAGAAGACCCAACTTGGGTGGCTCAAGGGGCGGGCTGACAGGGCCATCGCTTGAAGCACTGTAGCCTGGTAAGACGTGGCCAGAAGCCTCTGCCCGCCCCTAACAAGCCTGCTCCTGCCCATGGCACACCAACCCAGCAACCTACTGAAACCCCCTCAGTTGCGTAACTCCCGGAGGCAATGGAAGCTGGTTGCCAGCTGTCAGGGGGGTGCCAAGGAGCAGATATAGCCTGGTCGCTAACAGAGCTGGATTGAGGGGGAACATGCTCAGGCCCTGCCTCTCCCCAGGGGTCCTCCTATACCAAAGATCATCCTTTACCATCACTAGCGGCTCCCCACCCTGCACATAGAGAAATGCCACAGGTCTCAGGCTCTCAGTAGAAGTGTACCCTCCTCCTCCCACTGAAATACAAGTTGGCACTGCACAGGCTGTGTGTTCACACTGTTCATTGGGTAGAAGGGGGTGGGCGTCACACTTAGTTATGATGTGAGTTGACAGACAAGGAATGCGTGACAGTCAGACAGTGTGAGTGTTGGACCAGACTGACAGCACTGCAGCCAAGCTCTGAAGAGTGGTGACAGTCCAGGAGTTGCTGTATGAAGCACCCCTGTCCTAAATGAAGATAATTTTTGGAAAAAATTCTGCTGTTAGAGGGTAATAAAAGTAACAAAGTACCACAAAATAACTCATAACTGTGTAGTAAAAATGGTTGAACAAAATTCAGGGGGCCTGAGGGGCTTATAACATGAGGAGAAAGAAATGTAACCCGAGAGTTCCAAAAAATCATGAGTGCAAGGGGTCCCAAGATTTCTGTTGCCGGGACTTCATTTTATAGGCATGAAATTGAAATATATAATGTTATCTGGGAAGAATCTCAAATATGTAGTCAGTTTATGCACAGTTTGGCATTTCCGACTCTATAACCATTGAATGTGAGACAAACCACATGTAGGGTTACCACCCGGGCCACTGAGCCAGAGAGTTGTTATTATGGACTTTTAGAACGTAAGCTCTGTTCAGCAGGGCCCTCTACCCTCTTGTGCTTCTTCCTACTGTATTTTCATTGATCTCTTATACCCCTTTCAGACATCTCGAGAATCCCGGGAATTTGGCCTGCCTCAGCCAAATTCCCGGGTACCCGAGTCTGTCTGAAAGGTGCCTACCCGGGAACATGTTCCCGGGTAGCCACCCCTGCAGTCGACCAGGGTTTTTCCCGGGACTTAAGTCCCGGGAAATTACCCTGCTTCTGTCTGAATGGTGCTAACCGGGAATTTACTACTCCCGGGCAGCACCAAGCAGCTTTTGCATGTAGCTGACAGCGCAGAGCGTCCTATAGGACGCTCAGCGCTGCTGCTTTGTTTGAGCTGACAGCGCAGAGCGTCCTATAGGACGCTCAGCGCTGCTGCTCACCACCCCCAGCACCGGCCGGCTGTGCCACAGCGGGCCGCCCGCACTCCCGCTGGACCACCAGGAAATTAAAATAAATGTTAAAAAAATTATAATAAAAAAAAAAACTGCATTACGATTGGCCGGCTTTTGGCTGGGAGGAGCAGACGGCAGAGAAGAGGCAAGTAAGCAGAAAAACCCTGCTCTTGTCTGAAAGGGGTCTACCTGGAAATTTCCCGGGTAGACACTGTAGTGTGAAAGGGGGGTCTCGACCAAATACCCGGGAATTTGCACAGGAGAAATTCCCGGGTCTGAGCAGGAAATTTCCCGGGTTGTATGTCTGAAAGGGGTATTATTCTCCACTAGAGAAACTAACACTTGGCTGCTTATTTGGGTGTAAAGGTTGCTAATATAGCTATGTTTATTATACATGTCCATGTCCTGCTTTGTATTGTATTGCATTGTAAGTCGCTGGTTACTTATTTGTTTATGTACTTTGTAAGGCGCTGCGGAACACTTGTGAATTATAATAATAATAATAATGGACTTGAGTCGGAACTCAGGAGAGGGATTTAGCAGTACGGAAGGGGGCTATGGGACATATAAAGGGGAATGAAGGGGCTCTGGCCCGGCACGTAAATGGGGACATTGGGGCTCAGGGCCTGGGAAGGCTCTGGTCTGACATGTAAAGGGGCATGAGGTAACATTGAGGCATATAGAGGGGCTCTGAGGCTGACATGTTGAAAGTATTGTCCTGAGATACAGTACGTTCATTGTTGGTGAAGGGGGGCAAAGAATATTTCGCCCTGGGCTCCACTTGGTCTGAAACCGGCCCTGAGACCCGTGACAAGCTTCGCACCTGGAAATAGGGCTTAACATCTCTCATTTTTTCTAGCACCTGCAGAGATGTTATGACCTATTTTCATGTGCGATGCTCATTACGGGTCATCTAATTCAATAGGTCTCCAGCACATTACTTGTGGTAAGAAGATGTGCGAAGCAATTCGCACCTACAGTAATTGATTTGCCCTGTTGAGGATGATTCACTATGGCACCATGCCCAAAGCTCCACTTATCGTGCCCAGTGTATCACATGGTTTAGTAAAAGGACCTTCCCGCTGAACCTAGTGCAGGGATTAGGGATCAGGAAAGCTTTGTTAGCAACTTTGAGCAGTGCTGGCATGCACTTCCAGTCAATGGCTTCCAATTCATGCTTGAACATATTTTACAGCAAACACTTCTCTCACAGAGAGATTAGAGAGGCAGAAGACTTTCCAAAATGGATTATGATATAAGAAGAACAAATAAAAAAATATATATTTTTTGTAATAAAATAGTGAACAACCATTTGGGAGTGTAAATTCAATTACAATTTATGTTAAAAATATGTGTCTGTATGTTTAATTTCCTTTTTTATATAAACATTTGGTATAATGTTCAGGCTGTTTAATGACTCTGGTCCATTATATTGGGACCGGTGAGGTGGATGTAACAAGAAACTTTGGGGCCCCATTGAAAATTTTTGAAGGGACCCACAAGGTTTCTGGAGGTGTGTGTTTGTGGAGGGGGGGGGGTGACTGACTGACACTCTCCACTTTATCTGCTGTGTGCTGTTGTGTTCTGTTCAGTTCTGTTCCCCTCTGAGCAGAATTTTGGAGCCCTAGAATGCCCTGATTCAGCTATTACACAATCTAAGCCCAATATATTAAGGGGAAAACAAGCAGTTACAATCTAGGCAATGTCAAGTATTATTGTCTGCCACAATACCTATTTTGTTTTTTTGTAAGAGTATTATGTAATATACATTTAATATACAGTATATACTATCTATAGATATTTATTTTCCATTTATAATAGCTTTTCTAAAACAAAAAATCTTTTATTGAAATGTACATTTTCCGTGTAGCAGTTGTGCACAATAAGTGACTCTGTAATAGTACATAATGGAGCATACACACGGTCAGATTTGTCAGATGAACGATTGAACGATTTTACCAAAGTTTTGAACGATTGAACGATTTTTGACTGCATTAAAATGAATGGAATCGTCCAAGTCTGACTGCAAACACATCAGATGTCAGATATCGTTATCTGACAAACGGGAACGCGCATCGTTCATCGTCCATCGTTCAGGCATGTCAGATATGTCAGATTTTCCTTCAGATATGAACGACTGAACGATTTTGAAATCGTTATCATTCAGATCTGAAGGAAAAATCTGACCGTGTGTATGCTTCGCACTTACTGCTCAGAAAGGATGAAAGTGTCAGAGTTCCTTTGCCCGCTGAGTAGGATTTGGAGTCCTAGAGGGTCCTATTATGCTGGCACGCTTACCTGGCATTCGAGGACATCAAATGCTTTGGGGTGACAGCCGGCATACAGCAGGGGATGCGGTCAGAATCCCGGCACCGGCATACAGACCGCCGGAATCCCAAATGTAAGTAGCGGGGTTAGGGGGAGGGTTAGCGTAAGGCTTAGGGATTAGGCACTTGGTGGAGGGTTAGGGTTAGGCACTAAGAGGGAGGGTTAGGTTTAGTGTGCAGGGAGGGGAAAGTTAGGTTTAGTTACTAGGAGGGGAGCGGTTAGATTCAGGCACGGGAGGGAGGGTTAGGGAGAGGAGGGAGGGTTAGGGAGAGGGGGGAGGGTTAGGATACCGATCAACAGGTGTTGGTATCCTAACCCTGTCGGGATGCCGGTGCCAGGATTCTGGCCGCCGGGATCCCGAGTGCCAGCATCCTGTACCCAACCCTTCAGCAGGAGTGTCATATCCTTGAATGGGTTCAGGTTGTGCAATGCAATGTAAAGGAGGTTCTAGCACTGACCCCTTGATTTAAGTTGCACTGCCACAATTTTATCCTTCTCCCTGATGTAGGAAATCATATGGCTTCCATGCATTCTCTCCCTGCCATTATCATACCTCCCAACACTTCGGAGGGATGAGTCAGGATTGAGCGAGCACCTTTGAGAGTTTGCCTCCATTGCGAGTCATGATGGGGCCATGACCAGCACTGCCCACAGGGGGCGATTCAAATGTTTTTTATGGTGTGATAATTAATGAGTGCCCAGTGTTGCAATTCAATTGTTCTGAGCACTCATTAATTATCGCCCTCTATGAGACCGGGTTTAGCCATGTAAAATGGCTAAACACATCTAAAGTTCTGGTTAGGGCACCTGAGGGTGCGAGCAGTAATGCCAGTGCCGGCGGCTATCGCGCCCTGATGGAGGAACAATTGAATTGCTCCGCCGTGCGTCTTAAAAAAAAAAGCGCAGACACAACATTTGAATCGCCCCTATTGGTTCTGTACAGTGTTTAGATGCTGTACGCGACATCAATTCACCACTACTCTGCTATGCAGGGGTGAACCAGAGTAACCTCCCAACATTTCCCCTTTGCAGCACACTGCAGCCCACCAGTGGGATGAAGGGAAAGTTCCAGAAAAGTGGGACTGTCCTACCAACAACAACATGGTTGAGAGGTATGCGTTATACATCGGTCCTTCTATTAAACAATGCTGGTGCATTGTGACTGGAGAGGATAGAGCACATACTGTATGCATGCCTTATTCTCCGCCTGTTATATATATATTTTACCGCACCATTCTCCACTTGGCACACAATATTCTTGCACACCCATGCACAGCAGGGAGCACACAGAAGAGAGAGAATTGGGTGGCAGGTCCCATTAATTAAACAATAAGCTCCCTCAAATCCCTCTTTTACCTCTTTATTAAAAGTAAATCCAACTTATTTTTGACATAATCCAAAGGGAATTGAGAATAAATTAAAGTAGGGATGCAGTCACATTAGGGTTAGGCACCACCGGGGTAGGGGGGTTAGAGTTAGGCACCACTAAGTTAGGGTTAGGAGGGGGAGAGGGGAGGGTTAGGGTACTCACCAGCCCCTGTCGGGATTCTTCACGATCGGGATGCATCCCATCCATTGGTATATCATACCGATTTCGATCAGTGGTGTGAAAGTACAAGCCTAGAACAGTATGATCATGCAGGATAAGCAAGCCAATTGGAGATGAATGATATTTTGAATCACCTGGATCTTAAAGAGTGGAAAGGGGGCCCTCGACTGCACACCCTGAAAATATATATAATGGGAGGTGCTACCTGTGGAGACTATTGTTGCAAACATACAAAAAATAATTACAGATGAATTAAAGAGACATGAGACAGAAATTCTACATCTACATACTGTAAAGTGCACATTTTGGAGTTAATGGTGATGATTATCACAAGTTTGCAAGACGGTGAAATGCACACGACAGATACATTTTTCCTCATACACAAACTGTCTTCATTTTCAACTCGAAATCAGGCCTTTACTGTCATAGTTTAGCTGGCATTAGAATCTACATTAACCTGACTAAAAACACACTGCTTTATCCTCTCACAGCAAAATATGTTGATTATTTCCTCTTTGCCTCTGAAATTATTAGATCTATTTTTGCATGTGTACAAATTGCCTCTTATTTCCTTCCCCCGAATATGTTAAAATTCCTCTCACTTATGACACATTTTCTAGTGCCCTTTTTATGCATCAGTCACCATTTTACTTCATATACCCACTAATAGGCTGTTTTTGCATTTCCTAGAGAATATTTGATTCTGTATTCATTTATTTCTCGCACTGTTCATTAATGTTTTCTAAACTTGCAGAGGTTGAATAATAATCATGAAGCTGAATTTTGCAGAATAATTTAGCATCACACTCTCTCTTATCTTATACAGTATTTTAGCCTGTGGCTCACAGAAGGACGGAGAAAAACAGTGCTCGAAATTGTGAAAACAAACTGCAAAATAAATTCACATGCTGTGGCAATATGCAAACAGTCAGAACCACATAAGACATTAAGGTGGACCTGTTGCTTTGGCGTTAAAAGGAATCTAGCCCTGTTTTTTGGGATGTAGTCAGCATTCCGGCGTGATGCCCATAGTCGAAGTACCGGTGCCCGAATCCAGACAGTAAGTATCGGGGGTTAGGGGTTGGGTTAAGTTTAGGGCTAGGCACTAGGGGGATGCTTAGGTTTAGGGTGTGGGAAGGGTGAGGTTAGGTTTAGGCATCGGGGAGGGAGGGTTACGGTAGGGACAGGGTTAGGGTACTTACCTTAAGGGAGTCGGGACTCTCACTGTTGGGTTGCAGCTGTCGGTATCCTGACCTGCGGCATCCCGGCCGCTGGGATCCCATACCCAAACCCTGTTTTTTTCCCTTTATATTTTTAGACATTAAGAAATCAATGTATAAACTCTTCCTGCTTTATGTTTATCACACAGTATGCAAACAATAGATACCCAAAGAGGAAGAATTTATCACTGTATGCATTCAAGAGACAAAAAAATAAATAGAAATATATAGTATATTTCAAAAGCAATAAAAACATCATAATTAATAAACTGAATTGTATAAAAGTAAATAAATATAAATAAATAATGCTCCATTAATAACTATTAGTTTGCTAAAATACATGACCAACTTTTAACATATATGATAAGAACTTTTTCAAAAATAGTCTTTTGTCCAGAAGCAAAAAACGATGAAAGAACAGTTTATAGGCAAAGGATATGAATCAGTGTTAAGGCGCACATCCACTAGCAGATGAGGTAACGACAGTACGATTACGACATTGTAACCGTACCATCGTTCCCCATCCCCTGCAGTGTCTACACTGAATGATCAGTCGTTCAGTGTAGGCACCCACTATCATCCCCGAACATGACCAATCCGTCGTTATCGGCAGAGTGACCGGCATGTTCAGCAGATGATTGATGTCGGAAACGACCAGCGGGAGCACGCATCAATGGTCGTTTCTGATATTATAGTGCGCGATTTGTGCACCATTAATGAGCGACTGCACGATTACGATGTCGTAATCGTGCAATCGCTCATTAATATCTGCTAGTGAATACGCGGCATAAGACACATGATTAAGTACAACATATATATTGCTGATCCCAAATTTTTAAACTGATAAACATTAGATCCTATTAACAATAGACCCTTTTCTGGTTACCATGATCACCCACAGAAATTCAGATATAAAAAGCTTAATCATTTTTTACAAATTGAATGGTTAAATACAGTGTTTCAGTTCCATTCAAAGCAAATAACATAAAATTGTTTGGTTTCTTTAGATCCAGGATTTATGGAGCTTGTAAATTGTGCAAATCCAAAGAAAACAAAAATAGCCTAATTTACATCTGCAGCCACAGGACAGAAACACCAGGTTAATGATTGTAATACTTGTCACAGCAGAAATTGTACTTATTTGCTTGAATGTGAACACGGAATAAAGGACGTACGTAGGACGAATGTCGAGGATGTTAAAAGAAAGAACATCTGAACAAATTAGAGGCATTAATTTAAACAACCTTACTTCATAACCACACACAGCTGCTCATTAGAGGGATAATGTAGAGTTGAACATTCACGTGTATGCGGAGCGTGTCTTGCATGAATTTGCACTGTGTATGGGCGCAAAATATGGGTTTGGCAGAGTCATATGGATTTCGATCGCATCTACACTTATGACTGAAGAGGCCGAACTGGGTTGTGATGAAATAATAGCAAAGTTCAGTGAGGGCGTGTCCACATAACCGTGAGGTCTGCAGGGCGTGATGTAAGCAAAACATGGAGGTGTATCATTTGCACCTAATATTGGGCAAGTGCAATTGCGGTATGCGCTCGGCATCCTGGTCAGAATACAGACGCTGGTCATAATCCTGGGGGGGGAGGGGGTTAGGCACTAGGGGAGGGTTAGGGTTATGCACTACTGGGGGAGGGTTAGGTTTAGGGTGTGGGGAAGGGGAGGTTAGGTTCATGCACTAGGGGGGTAGGTTAGGGTCAGGCACCGGGTAAGGAGGGCTAGGTTAGGGAGAGGTGGGGGGGTTAGCATACCAACCAACAAGTGTGGGTATGTTAACCCTGTCGGGATCCCCGCATCGGGATTCTGACCGCCAGGATCCCAACATACTCTGTATGTCATCAACAGTCATGGGTGGGATGGTGCGGGAATAACGGCACCAACGGGAACATTCCCATTAAGAGATCACAACCGGCATCACTCTATTTTCAAGGGAGCATGGATCATGGATTCCTATGCAGTGCAGACAAGCAAAATGGTACGCATTGACACATGGATATGCAGGGGTAATATTTATTATGCTGCACGTTTCAAAGCTGCCGCATATTCTGCATTTTTATATTATTGCTCTTTTTTTATATTATTGCTCCTTTAAATTCATTGTCTGAAACCGCCAAAGATGCAGTGGTTTGGAAAAATGCTGCATAAATTTACCTGGTTTCGCAGCCTGGGGCTCACTGAGAACTGCAGATATGTGGGGGGCTAGCACAGCTCGCCTAGAGGTGTGTGGTGGGAGAGCCAGTGTAAAAGAATTAAGCAGTTGTGAAAAAACTGTATTAAGACGTATAGAGGTCGGGTAACTGAATATACCCCATCCCCCTGCACAGACAAGGGGGTGAAGACCAGATGTGATTGCCCCAACCTTGTTTATTCTATTTCATGGTGCAGCCAAAATCAAATAAAGTATAATACTATTTTATTAGATGATCTTGGTTAATACTTATTATTAAATGCCATATTGAGCCCTGAGATCAATTCACAGTTCAAAGCCGGCTATACATTAGAACAATGTGTAGCCGGCCAATCCGACAGGTGATGGGACCCTGCACCGGCGAGTACATACACACTTGCACAATGTAGGATACCATGCTGCATTCTGCAGCATGGCAGTGTACAGTAACACGATATCCCGGGCCGTAGCTAGGGTAGTGCGGCTGGTGCCATCGCACAGGGCACCACACGTCAGGGGGCGCTGTTTGGGCCTGTCAAATTTCTGTTTATTAATACTCTCATTTGTTGCTTCCTCTTATTTCATCCCCAGCATCTCCTGGCCTCCTCTATCTCTTCCCTGGACCTTCCCCATGAGGCCATTGCCCTTTTTTGGGTGCATGATGTCCCTTTGAAAAATGAGGGGGGCGCCAATGCTCTTTCTGGCACAGGGCACCAAAAAGTCTAGTTACGGCTTTGACGATATCTTCTGATTGACTGTGCAGGACGACCAACCAGAAGATATCGCATGTGACCATGGGAGGGTGCAAATTGGGCATACACACTATGCCCGATAATGATATGCCCGATTTGCCCGGAAACAACAAATCGGGCAAATATCATTCTAGTGTGTATCCACCTTATAAGTCTCTTGAATTGACATGGGTACATGAGCCTTAAAAGATCACTCAATGATTAGTTGTATTATCCTAAAGTAAATGTTTGCAAATAAATAGAAAGAACTTTGACACTTGCTAGAAGAAAGGAGAAACTTTTGTATTTCATCAGAGAAAGGATAATTACGTGGTACAAAATGCAGTTTGTCCGCATCCTGCTTATGATAGTGAACAGTAAATGCAGGGCCGGTGCAAGGTTTTAAGGCGCCCTAGGCAAAGGTTCACTATGCCTCCCCTGCTTCCCCCAAACCCTCCGCCCAGCCCTTCACATACAAATTTACTCCAGCTCCCTAATAGTACACTATCGCAAGTCAGACTGCATTTGAGTAAAAAATGTGTGTGCAGACTCAAAAAATGCTAATTGTAGCCAAATTGCAATGATAGATAGATATGAGGAGATAGATAGATAGATAGATAGATAGATAGATAGATAGATAGATATTAGATATGACAGAGATATATAGATATATATGACATAGATAGATAGATAGATAGATAGATAGATAGATAGATAGATAGATAGATAGATATGAGGAGATAGATAGATATGAGGAGATAGATAGATAGATATGAGGAGATATATAGATATTAGATAGATAGATAGATAGATAGATAATGATAGAGATAGATAGATAGATAGATAGATAGATAGATAGATATGAGGAGATAGATAGATACATATGAGGAGATAGATAGATATTAGATAGATAGATATGACAGAGATAGATAGATAGATAGATAGATAGATAGATAGATAGATAGATAAATAGGGGGAGATTTAATCAAGCTTGGGGAGAGATAAAATTGGAGATAAATAGCACCAACCAATTGGCTCCTATGTCATTTTTCAGCCTGCAAAGTGATAGTTAAATAGCACCAACAAATCAGCCTTTATCTCCAATTTTATCTCTCTCCAAGCTTTATTAAATCTCCCCCATTGATAGATAGATAGACAGCAGCAGCAGCAGAGCAGGAGTGTCCCTGATGTGTTAGCAAAACATAGCAAATAAATGTAAATTACAGGTGTCAGGTTACATTTATTTGCTGACTTCGGCACATGGTACTTACCACCAGTGTGTCAGCATGAAGCTTCAGCTAGTCTCATCCTCCCAGCACAGGCTCCTCGTCTCGGTCTTTTTCTTCGAGGGAGCGGAGCAGAAGGGGAGGAAACAGCACGGGATGGGAGCTGTGCTGTTTGATGTCAGGGCTGGCTGTGTGAAGAGTGATAGCACAGCCTGAGCCTATCTGACAACTAGCCCAGAGAGCAGTGACTGTGGGGTCTATTTACTAAGCAGTATTAGGAGACAGAGTGAAAAGTGATAAGGTACCAGCCAATCAGCTCCCAACTGTCATTTTTCAAACACAGCCTTTGACATGACAGATAGGAGCTGATTGGATGGTACCTTATCTCATTTCACTTTGTCTCCTAACACTGCTTAGTAAATAGACCCCTGTACCTGCTTACACCCACGTTTCCGGCAGATTGATGCAGATGAAGGATGTCTCGATCAGACATCCTTCATGTTTAAGGGAGACTGATTCAACAGCGCCCTCTAGTGGCCGGAGCCCATAGGCAGCTACCTAAAGCTGCCTAATGGTAGCGCCGATCCTGAGTAAATGTATGCAAAGTACAAATACACAAAAGGAAATGTGGATTTTTGGCCTTCTCTTGCATCTTGCAAATTATCCCCAGAGTCTTACATTTTTATAGATAGCAGTACCCGTATACTATAAGAAGATATTAATCATGTCTATCTAATCCATCATTTTCTACTACCATTAATCTCCATAACCCATTCCCCCCCCCTATTCTTACAACTATTTTTTCTCTTGAATTACACCTTCTGGTGACACGTCCTTCTGCCCTCTTCACCCCTAACCTTCCTCCCCCCTTTTTTGCTGATGTGATTCTAGTTCTAGAACCTGAGGATAGCAAGTAAGAGCAATCTTCTCATTGTAACCATTTCTACCCTGTAACCCTTCTACCACCAGCGACAACCCTAACAGCTGTGAGATGCAAAGTATTATGATTGTACTATGGTGGTACTATAGTGTTGACAGTTATTATGTCAACATGGTTAAAATGTTGATCTCATAAATGTCGACTCTTGTAAAAGTCAACATGGACAGAATGTCGATATATGAAATGTCTACATTGCCTAAAACGTTCACATTATCATTAACTCTGGGTTCGGCTTAGGTTTAGTGATACAGAGGGAGATGTACTAAGCCTTGGAAAGTGATAAAGTTGGGAGAGATAAAGTAGTTTATGCACTCAAGGTGCATACACACTAGATGACAATATTGTAATTGTTCAATCGTTTCTGTGCAGTTGACAATGTGCCTACACTGAATTAAATGTCGTTCAGTGCAGACACCCTCTCTCATCCCCGAACATGCCCACCTGTTGTTATCGGTAGATTGGCCTGCATGTTTAGGCGATGATAGATGTCAAAAACGACCAGCGGGAGCATGCATTGATGGTCGTTTTCAACATTTTACTGGACGATTCATGAACAAGTAATGAGCGATTGAACAATAACCATGTCATAGTCGTTCAAGCGCTCATTTTAATCGTCCAGTGTGTACGCACCTTAAGCCTTGGAGATAGATAAAGTGGACGGAGATAAAGTACCAATCAATCGGCTACTGTCCTTTTTCATACACAGCTTGTAAACTGACAGTTTGGAGCTGATTGGCTGTTACTTTATCTCTCTCCATTGTATCTCTCTCTAAGGCTTAGTACATAGACCCCAAAGTATCAACCAATCAGCTTTTAATTGCCACTTTACAGGCTGTGTTTGAAAAATTAAAGTTAGGAGCTGATTGGTTGGTACTTTATCTTTCTCCACTTTATCACTCTTGAAGGCTTAGTGCATCTCCCCACACTCCCCTGAAAACCACATTGTTGACATTATCACCATGTCGACATTTCATTAGTGTTGACATGCTGAATGACAGCATATTAAACATAATACATGTTCAATGGCGACATAATAAATATGTCCACAAGCTCATGCCGACATGATGAATGAAGACATGATGAATGTCGAACAAATATTCCGAACCTGTCTAATGACATGTAAAGAGCACATTTTCTGCATACAGTACATTCGCATGATGAAGTGTGTTTTACGGAAACATGTATTTGGCATTTGTATAACTGTATATTTGCACAGCTGATTCCATAAATCCATTCTTCTATCTTTATTAGAGAGATAAACAAATGGTTTGAAATCTGAAAATAAAAAATGTTGTATCCCTGCCATGGTTTTGGCTACACCCTCTGGACATGTCCCCTGTCCTGGAATTTTAAAATAAAAAGAGGTGGTAATCCTTCCTTCATTGCAGGCTTGCCTACCCTCCCGATTTGGCCGGGAGCCTCCCGATTTTCGGGTGCCGCTCCCGGCCCCCCCGGAAAGGCAGGCAAGCCTCCCGGAAGCTTGCGACCCTCCCAACCTCCCCCCTGAAAAAAACGGAAACCCCCGCAGCGGGGGGCCCGGTGACGCGATTCGCGCAGAATCGCGTCATCGTGGCCCCGCCCCCTGCTTCACAATGCTGAAAATAACAGCATTGTGAAGAGGGGGCGGAGTCACGATGACGCGATCGTGCGTCCCCGCCCCCATCCCCAGTGTGCCACCAAATGGCCGCCCCCACCCCCGTCTCCGCCCCCAATGGCCGGCCCCACCCCCTGCTATTAGCCGACAATCAGCTCCCTCCCGGAAGGCTGGAGCTGATTGTCGGCAAGTATGCTTCATTGTAATGAACACTTTAATATGCGTATGATAAGCTCCTGAGTTATTTTATGCTACTAAAATGTTTTGAGGTTTGTGTTTGTTTTTATTCAATTGAATGCACTATTACCTCCTTATTGTACTATTATTAGCATGAAAACAGGGAGAAGTGCCAAAGTTCTCCTTACTTGTCCCCTTGGGACAGTCGTTCATTATTATTTAAGAATAATCAGGCTTCCAGTTGTGGTTTAGCGCTGTGATACATTCATCTCTCTGCTAGCTACTGATCTGTGAATACCAAGTCATTTCATGCAGGCCTACACACAGCTCTCAGATAATAACTTTCAGCCACTCACTGCAGAAAATATGCCTGGCACAGAAAGACCTTTCTTGTCATCATTCATAAACTTCTTCTAGGAATTATGTGCCAAACATCACTTATCACATCTTGGTGAACTTTATGTGCTGATAAAACAGAATCAGTGTCATATCACTCATATCATCACCTAATATATATATGAATTACTCTATTTGGTGACTTTTATTTTGTCTTGTGTACTCAGGGACAAATCTGGTTATTTGGATTGGGTACCAAATAGCTGATTTAAAGGGCAGTTGGTTGACCAAACTGGCCCGGTTAGCAGATGGGCTGAACTTAATGCCCTAAAGCAGGGGTGGGGAACCTTTTTTTCTGCCGAGGGTCATTTTGATATATATAACATTATTTGCGGGCCTGGTTCAGGCCATTCCCCCTCCGCGTGACATCACACAGGGGCAGGCCACAATCGCCGGTGATTACAGCAATGCCCGGAGCATCCTGAGGATGCCCCGGGGAGCTGTAAGGGCAGTGGTGTGACCATCTGAAGCATCCTAAGGACACTCCAGGTGGCACTGCTGCATAGATTCTGGCTGCAGGGTGACATTCTAGGCACCCTGCTAGGCAAATGAGGCTAGCAGAAAAAAGCTCAGAGGGCCTTATACGGCCCCCGGGCCTGAGGTTCCCCACCCCTCCCTAAAGGGTACCCCTGGAGCATTCCCATCTGCAATGACTGATCCACTATATGCTGGATCCCATAGGATCGGGTATAAAGAACAGTTTCAATGCTTTTCTGGTCTCAGAGCAAAGTATGGATCGGTGCCCACCTCACAAACCTCCTTATTACACCCACTCCTTACCTTCATCTGTCTGGAACTCTCTGCGCCTGTTGCTGGGTCTCTATGAGCTGGTCCAGGTGTTTGATGTGCTGTGCAAAATGAGCAGATAATTCATGAACAGCGTTCAGCTTTAAGCTACTCAATGGGTAGATAGTGGTCTTGTCGACATTAAAAATGTTGACAAGACCTAGGTCGACCCTGGACCACCGAGCTGGGAGATCGACAAGTGCAAAGTGCTCCTTAAAGCATTTCATGATTGCTGACAGTACAACTATAAACATGGTGATTATTCATCATGTTTACAGTTGTACAGCTTGCACCTGTGAAAAGCTTTAAAGAGCATTTCACACTTGTCGACTTCCCATCGCCGGCATTCCCGAGTCCACATAGTGCTTGTCAACATTATAAATGTTGACGATGTACAGCCGTGTTCAAAAGTTTTGAGAATGACACAAGTTTTGGTTTGCACAAAGTTTGCGGCTTCAGTGTTTTTAGACTTTTTTGTCAGATGTTACTATTACATACTGAAGTAAAATTACAAGCATTTCATAAGTGTCAAAGACTTTTATTGAAAATTACATTAAGTTTATGCAGAGTCAATATTTGCAGTGTTGACCCTTCTTTTTCAAGACCTCTGCAATTTTCCCTGGCATGCTGTCAATCAACTTCTGGGCCACATACTGACTGATGGCCGCCCATTCTTGCCTAATCAATGCTTGGAGTTTGACAGAATTTGTGCATTTTTGTTTGTCCACCCGCCTCTTGAGGATTGACCACAAGTTCTCAATGGGATTAAGGTCTAGGGAGTTTCCTGGCCATGGACCAAAAATTTCGATGTTTTGTTCCCCAAGCTACTTAGTTATCAGTTTTGCCTTATGGCAAGGTGTTCCATCATGCTGGAAAAGGCATGGTTCATCACCAAACTGTTCTTGGATGGTTGGGAGAAGTTGCTCTTGGAGGATGTTTTGGTACCATTCTTTATTCATGGCTGTGTTCTTAGGCAAAATTGTGAGTGAGCCCACATCCTTGGCTGAGAAGCAACCCCGCACATGAATGGTCTCAGGATGCTTTACTGTTGGCATGACACAGGACTGATGGTATCGTTCACCTTTCCTTTTCCAGACAAGCATTTTTCCAGATGCCCCAAACAATCTGAAAGGGGATTCATCTGAGAAAACAACTTTAGCCCAGTCCTCAGCAGTCCAATCCTGTACCTTTTACAGAATATCAGTCTGTCCCTGATGTTTTTCCTGGAGAGAAGTGGCTTCTTTCCTACCGTTCTTGACACCAGGCCATCCTCCAAAAGTCTTTGCCTCACTGTGCGTGAAGGTGCACTCACACCTGCATGCTGCCATTCCTAAGCAAGCTCTACACTGATGGTGCCTCAATCCCACAGCTGAATCAACTTTAGGAGATGGTCCTGGTGCTTGCTGGACGTTCTCGGGCACCCTGAAGCCTTCTTCACAACTGTTAAACCTCTCTCCTTGAAGTTCTAGATGATCCGAAAAAGTGTTGATTTTGGTGCAATCTTACTAGCAGCAATATCCTTGCCTGTGAAGCCCTTTTTGTGCAAAGCAATGGTTACTGCACGTGTTTCCTTGCGGTAACCATGGTTAACAGAGGAAGAACAATGATTTCATGCTCCACCCTCCTTTTCAAGCTTTCGGTCTATTATTCTAACTCAATCAGCTTGACAGAGTGATCTCCAGCCTTGTCATCGTCAACACTCTCGCCTATGTTAACGAGAGAATTACTGACATGATGTCAGCTGGTCCTTTTGTGGCAGGGCTGAAATGCAGTGGAAATGTTTTTGGGATTAAGTTCATTGTCATGGCAAAGAGGGACTTTACAATTAATCGCAATTCATTTGATCACTCTTCATGACATTCTGGAGTATAAGCAAATTGCCTTCATAAAAACTGAAGCAGCAGACTTTGTGAAAACCAATACTTGTGTCATTCTCAAAACTTTTGGCAATGACTGTATAATAGTGGCATGATCCGTGTCGCTACAGTACATCTCCCACATTGTGCCATCGTTTGAAGGATTGCACAGTGTGTACACTTTATATCATGAGTTCTGGGATGAAGGGAAATTTGAACGACGATCATGTCTTTTGTGCATCGTTCTGATGTGTACCAAGGCTAAGGCTCAAATACGTACAGTCACAGCAAAGGTTGCACCAGGTGCAATCATAGAAAGCCCATCGCTACCTGCCTGAATTTTTGTAACAGTTATCCTGGGACATAAATGAAACTTTTAACTCATTGATTTCTCAGTAATTTACACTTATGCATGACTTTGCAGGTTTTACATGTTTTAAATAATATTTTAAACGTATACAACTTTGCACATTTTTGCTTGGTAATATAAAAAAAGTAATGGACAGTAAGAGAAGAGAACCACTGCAAAGCTAAAACACAGCAAACAGTATATGTGTATACAGTATCTGTCTGCTTTTAATTATGTAGGTACATATTTATTAGCACTATATTATACTGTGGAAAATTCCCAGAAAACCGCTGTTTCAGAGGATAGTGATAGCAGCATATATCGTTTGCAAAAGCGGCTCCCATAGTTTTCTATGGGAGCTAATAAAACCTAGCTCATAGACTACATTGTTGCAAAGTATTCGGGAGAGGGATCCAATATTGTCCTCTGGTACATGCACAAGAGCAGCGCCATCCCCGAACCCAGAAGTTACTCATTGCAGGAACCGGCTACCGATGTCTCTGCATGTGTTTATTTTTATACAATAATGAATAATTAATTTATTATTGTCACAATATGCGACCATAACAAATTATAATTATCTAGACAAAATTCCAAATACAGATAAATCTACCCTATGGTGATACAAAAACACTTTGAGCGACTAATTAAAGACACACAAGAAGGAAGAAGTTCCCTGCCCTGAAAAGCCTAGAGCGCTGTTAATCATGAACTGACATAACCAAGTACACTGTTTATGCTATACATACAGGTAACCTGTCTGGTAAAAGGTCAAGAAAAGTGTCACTTTTCCAACAAACAAGTCAATAGCTAGATACATAAATCACTGCACAGTAGAGATTTGCAGTTAACATCTTTACTCTGCCTTAAGAGGCTTATTGCCTAATCTCTGAAGCTGCAATTGGTCACAAACGACTATTCAAGTCACTTAGAGTTTGGGGACTTTATAGAGTAATCCCTGAGATCTGTATTATCTTAGAAGAACACATTGCGTATTTTCTTTTGCATAAACATGTTTTTGCAGGATTTTGGGAATAACATGCATTTTCTGACATTTTATATACTGTATATTCATTTATTCCTTACATTATTAAAATTCTATTGTATATTTGCATTTTGCGTAATTTATAGCCTACTGTATAAAAAGAACTGGAATTATTTATTATTATTATTATTATTATCCTTTATTTATATGGCGCCACAAGTGTTCCGCAGCGCCTTACATAGTACATACAACTAAGGGTGAACAAGAAACAAGTAACATACAGTACATTACAGTACAGGACAAGGACACAACTTATATACATTGCTGAAATAGTGATTAAAGCACTCACAATAAGCTGCCGGGAATTGGCGGTCCCGTGTTAGGTGCCCTAATGGGGAGTAGAGAGTAGAAGAAAATGTAAAGAGAAGCACATGAAGGAAGAGGTCCCTGCTCGTGAGAGCTTACATTCTAAGGGGAGGGGCAGACAGACAGGCGTGACACAGAAGGGGAAGATGGGAAGGAAAGAGCATGAGGTGGGTTAGGATGAGTGCTGGAAGGCCTTGATGAAGTAGTGGGTCTTGAGAGCCCGTTTGAAGATTTGTAGAGAGGTGGAGAGTCTGATGGGGAGAGGGAGAGCATTCCAAAGGTAGGGAGCAGCACGGGAAAAATCTCGGATGCGGGAGTGGGAGGAAGTAATCAGTTGGCAAGAGAGGCGGCATGTATTAGTTGAGCGAAGTGGGCGGGCGGGAGTGTGAAGGGAGAGAAGGTCAGAAATGTATGCGGGAGAGGATTTGGTGAGGGCTTTGTAGGCGAATGTAAGAACCTTGAATTGGCATCTGAAGGGGAAGGGGAGCCAGTGTAGGGCTTGAAGGAGAGGGGAAGCAGATGTAGAACGTCTGGAGAGGAAGATGAGCCGAGCAGCAGCATTAAGAACCGATTGTAGTGGAGAGAGGTGAGAGACTGGGAGGCCAGCTAGGAGAAGGTTACAGTAGTCCAATCTGGATATGACCAGTGAGTGGATGAGGGTTTTAGTGGCATCCTGGGTGAGGAAGGGTCTAATCCTGGAGATATTTTTTAGGTGAAAATGGCAGGACTGCGAGAGGTGCTGAATGTGCGGTTTAAACGAGAGGGAGGAGTCTAGGATAACTCCAAGACAGCGCACTTTGGGGCTAGAGGAGATAGTTGTGCCATCAATAGATAATGAAATTGTGGAAAGTGATGTAGTGGAAGAGGGTGGGAAGATGATCAGCTCAGTCTTAGACATGTTAAGTTTAAGAAAGCGCTGGGACATCCACAAAGAGACAGCAGAGAGACAGTTGGAGATACGGTTAAGGAGCTCAGGGGTGAGCTCAGGGGTGGAAAGGTAAATTTGAGTATCATCTGCATAGAGATGATATTGGAGGTCAAAGGAGTTAATGAGTTCACCCAAAGAGGATGTATATAGGGAGAAAAGGAGAGGTCCAAGAACAGAACCTTGGGGAACTCCTACCTTTAGTGGAAGTGGAGGGGAAGAGGAGTCATGAGAGGACACAGTGAAGGAACGATCAGAGAGTTAGGAGGAAAGCCAGGAGAGGGCAGTGTCACGTAGACCGAGAGAGTAAAGGATTTGCAGGAGGAGAGGGTGGTCTACAGTGTCAAATGCAGCAGAGAGGTCAAGGAGAATGAGCAGAGAGTAGTGGCCCTTGGATTTGGCAGCAAGGAGGTCGTTGACTTTCGTGAGGGCAGTTTCAGTAGAGTGGAGAGATCGGAAGCCAGATTGAAATGAGTCAAGGAGGGAGTGGGAAGAAAGAAAGGTGGTAAGGCGGTTGTAGACAATACGCTCAAGGAGTTTGGAAGCAAAAGGGAGAAGAGAGATGGGTCGATAGTTGGAAAGTATGTTAGGATCAAGGGTAAGTTTTTAAGAATGGGGGAGACAAGAGCATGTTTGAATGATGATGATTTATTCTTGCTGCTATGTGCTGTAGGTCTGGGGTCATCACACACCAGATTACACTAACCATATGTGCAACAGTTTCCAACATTTTATTTCAACACTAATTAAAGTTTTAATAGATATATATATATATATACATTTCAGTGGCAGTGCTCCTGTACAGTGTTGTAACAGAGAGGCACTGTGTCCTATGCCTGAGCAAATGATGCCATGATGTAGTGCCAAGGGGGTGGGGCCGCCAGCACCAGGAAGTAGGGCACTGCCCGGAGTATGCTCGGGACACTCCAGGCAGCTGTGCAGGCTGTGATACTGGCTGCAGGGTGCTGTTTCAGGCACCTGCTAGTCAGATGCATGTACCGTGGGGCAGTGACGATGCCACCACAAGGACTCTGTGCCCTAGGCAATGGCATTGCTCACACACCCCTAGTTATGGCCCTGCTCCTGTAAGTTGCCCGGCACTACAGGTAAGGCTTGTAAACTTTGTCATCCCAACCTGTGCTACACCTCTGTTGTATATATCAGAGATAGACAACCTTCGAAACTCTAGCTGTAGTGGAACTACACATTCCAGAATGCCCTGCCAAAGTTTTAGCATGCTCCAACAGCAAAACAGTGGCAGTGCTTACTGGGATGTATAGTTTCACAGCAGCCGGATTGCCGCATGTTGCCTACCCCTGGTATATATGAAGCTTGACATGTTAACATTTAGCAATAACTTGTCAAAGCCATCACCCTTCTGGCTGCAAAAGAAGAAACTCATTACTGCTTATTCCATGCTGAGATACATGTATTGTTCTGGCCTTCATATATAATGTAATCCATGTTTAGGTGCATTACTGACTGAAGGCCAGATACCCACTAGTGTTGCATTTATAATTGAAAGCGCATGTCAAGCATTTGTATTTTTTACTACTATTTTTACTAGCGTTGGGTAGTCATTGTATGTTTCCATAATGTGTTTCCCAGCAGTAAACGTATTGAGTCAGGGCAGTAACTAGAGACGTGCAAGTGGTGCCGTCGCCTAAGGAACAGGACCCCAGGGGCAGCACTGTCGATGCCCCATGGCACCTACATTTGGCTTACTGGGTGCCAGGAACTGACATTCAGAATGTCAAATTTGATGGTAGGTCGGCATGTCAAATCTCGACATTCACAATATCGACATTGTAATAATGCTGACATTGTGAAGTTCGACATTTGATCATGCGTATTTGCGGTGCCGAGGTAAGTATGTTTAACCCTAACCACAGCCTAACCCTAATCACAGCCTGACCATAACCCTAATCACAGCCTATCCCTAATCATAATCATAACCTAACCCTGACCACAGCCTAACCCTAATCACAGCCTAACCCTAATCACAGCCTGACCATAACCCTAATCACAGCCTATCCCTAATCATAATCAGAACCTAACCCTAACCACAGCCTAACCCTAACCCTAATCACAGCCTAACCCTAATCATAATCAGAACCTAACCCTAACCACAGCCTAACCCTAATCACAGCCTAACCCTAATCATAATCAGAACCTAACCCTAACCACAACCTAACCCTAACCACAGCCTAACCCTTACCCTAATCACAGCCTAACCCTAATCATAATCAGAACCTAACCCTAACCACAGCCTAACCCTAATCACAGCCTAACCCTAATCCTAATCACAGCCTAACCCTAACCCTAATTACAGCCTATGCCTAATCATAATCAGAACCTAACCCTTACCACAGCCTAACCCTAACATTAATCACAGCCTAACCCTAATCACAGCCTAACCCTAATCCTAATCACAGCCTAACCCTAATCCTAATCAGAACCTAACCCTAACCACAACCTAACCATAATCACAGCATATTCCTATCCCTAATTACAGTTTAACCCTAACCATAATCACAGCCCAACACTAAACTTAACAACAGTATAACCCTAACCCTAATCACAGAATAACCCCAGGGGTTAAAGTGGGGCGGAACTGCGTTCCGTCACCTCCGACCCACCTTAGGAAGGCTCCATTTGCTGGGCGCGTGCTGAGTTTTTGTTACCAGCGGGCGCTCGGCTCCCTCCTCGCAGCTCCGGCTTCCGCCTCCACTCCCCCCACGGGCACTATGGGAAAGATGTCATGACGTCTCTCACATTGTAACTTCAGAGGACTCTGAGCAGTCAGGCGGACCGGAGCCACGCAGAAGCGGGGCTTAAGGTAAGTATTTTTTTTTTTGTGTAAGCGGAGAGGGCACTACTACTGGGGGCATTACACAGGAGGCATTACTATTGGGGCATTACACAGGGGGCACTACTACTACTGGAGGCATTACTATTGGGGACATTACTATGGGGGCATTACTACAAGGGGCACCATTCCTGGGGGCACTGCATAAGGGGCACCACTCCTGGGGACACTACCACTACTGTGGGCTCTGCATAAAGGGCACCACTACTGGGGGCACTGCATAAGGGGCACCACTACTAGGGGCATTGCATAAGGTGCACCACCACTGGGGGCACTGCATAAGGGGCACCACTATTGGGAGCACTGAATAAGGGGTGCTATCACTGTAGGCACTGCATAAGGGGCACTACCACTACTGGGGGTACTGCATATGGGGCACTACTACTGAGGGCACTGCATAAGGGGCACTACCACTACTGGGGCTACTGCAAAAGGGGCGCTACCACTACTGTGGGCACTGCACCAAGGGCACCACTACAATGGGCATTGCAATTGCATAAGGGGCACTACTGCTATTCTCATTGTATAAGGGGCACTACTACTCGGTGAATCAAGATTGTGTTACAGTGTGGTGTAATTTGAATTGGGAATACTATTGTGTGACCACGCCCATTTATTTGGTGACCACGCCCATTTTGAGACCACACCCCTATTTTGCCGCACACCAACGGCGCGCACTGTCATTTTTTTAGAAGGGGGAGGGTGAGTTCCCCCACTTCTCTAGGACCACTTTAAGCACTGCTTAACCCACATCACAGCCTAACCATAACCACAGTCTAGTCCTAACATAAAATAGTAAAAATAAATCAGCTGTCGACATTCCATTGTTAACATTCAGACCATGTTGACATTCTTGTGTCAACCTTATGAATGTCGACATTCTGAACAATTACCCTGAGGAAAATGCTATGTGTTATTTACCAGTCCCGCCACTGCTGGACACCCTGGCATATGCAATGTCAGCCTTTCACTGAGATTTTGCAGATTTTCAATGTCTCGCACATGTCCAGTGGAGGCAGCTTCGAGCCATGATGTATCCCATCAACACTAGGATGCTGCACTACAGGACTGGCTGCAAATGTCAAGGGGGTGAGTAATCTCTCCCATTTTGGCAGATTATTTGTAATTATTTGTTGGAGTTATTGCTTCCTGCTTCACCATGTAGTTTGGCGATGTATTGTGAATACATTTACCCTTGGGTTGCTACTAGTTATCATCAGCATGCACTTGCACCTGCTCAATAATATATGTGTCTGATTCAGAGTTGGGAGCAAATAAAAAAGCAAATAACTTTGCACCTGGACAAACCACGTTATTCTGCAGGGGTGCAAATACATTTTTATTTTTGCACACAGGGTAAATGCTTTTGCCTGTAGCCCACAAATGCTGGACAGCTTTATTTTTACACTGTAATTTATATTTGAGCTTAGACGCGCCCCTCCCAAATCTAAATCTCTCTGCACATTGTAAATCTGCCCCACCTGCATTGTAACATGGTATTGCCAGGGTGCACAGTTACTTGCTTTTTTTCTACTTTGCTCTAATCTCAGAATCCGCCCTAAGTGCAAAAGATAGGCTTCCAAAATGGGTTGGGTATGGAATGCCGGCACTCGGGATCCCGGCTGTCAGAAACCCGACGCTGGCATCCTGACAGGGTTTGGATACCAACACTTGTTGATCACTATCCTAACCCTCCCCCTCTCCCTACCCCTAATGCTTCTCCCTTGTGCCTAAACCTAACCTCCCCCATAGTGCCTTAACACTAACCCTCCCCCTAGTGCCTAACCCTTAACCCCAGAATTTACCATTGGGATGCCAGTGCCAGGATTCTGACAGATGTCGGGATTCTGGTTCCGGCATTCTAAGTGCCGACTGTCAGGATTATTATTACATCCCTTCAAAAAGGAGAGTTATGGTAAATCTTTCCTTTGTTAACTCCACAGGGAGACAATGGGGTGTAGGTTGTACTTGGAGCAAAGCTTTTTCTGTCCCAGGATGCTCCGGTCCTTCCCCCTATACCCCGCCCACAGCCTGAAGGCAACTCAGTTTTGTCAACAAGCCCAAGGTAGGAGCAGGATAGGAGAGAAGGAAGACTGGTACACTGAAGAATCACACTCTCACACAGAGAAGGAAACAAGGGACCCTATGGACTTAGAAGAAAGAGAGTTACCAAAGGTAAGATTTACCATAACGCTCCTTTTCTTCTTCAGGGACCATAGGGCTCCACCTGCGAGACAATGGGGATGTCCCAAAGCAGTTGTTCAAGGACGGGGACGCTCCTGAGCTGAGAGGAGAACCTGGCATCCAAAGGAAGCATCCTGAGAGGCAAATGTATCAAAGGCATAGAACCTAAAAAAGGTGTGGACAGAAGACCACGTGGCCGCCTTGCACAGTTGTTCGGCAGACGCATCTCGGCGGTCTGCCCACTAGGGACCTACAGAGCAAGTAGAATGAGCAGATACTGTAGCCGGCACAGGAAGGCCAGCCTGCGAAGCCATCTGGACAGCCCTGTCCTGATGAAAGATCAGTAATGGGGAGCGACAGGAGAGCGCTCCTAAATCCAATACTCTTCAGGCAGACGCTATAGCCAGAAGAAAAAGAGTCTTCACAGTGAGCCATTTGACGTCTACTGAGTCCAGGGGTTCAGATGGAGGTTCCTGAAGTACGTGGCACTGACAAATCCCACAGAGCCACAAACAAACAAAAAAAAATTCTATTACCATATAGTGTTCATAGATTGTTGCTAGTATAATTCAGTGTGCTGTGGAACCTTTTCTACTTGGTATGTCCCCCTCCCTTTCATGCACCTGAAAAAAGTACTACCAGATTGATTGAGCAGCTGCCATTTTTTTGTTTGTGGTTATGAGATGCATGAATGAGCCAGCATTAGCAGGGCATGCTGGTTCTAGTAGTGCTAGTTGGAGTTCCCAGGGGTGACTCCCAAGTAAGCTGGCTCTCAGTTTGGATGCATTTATGTACTGTATGTGTCTTTATCATGAGGCCTTACATTTGCCAAAATACATATGTGCCTTTATTATGAGGCTTTAATTGGCATATATTACATTTGGTTTGAGCGTAGGGCCCCCGAGGCTACTCTGGCTGGGCCTCCTCAGGGCATCACCACTTAATACACAGTTACTTTTCACATCACCTTATATGTTTGTTTTTTATTCATGTATTTTTTCACATATATTTTAATCTCTTTAATCACTTATTAATTACTCGCACACATCTATACTTTACACTGCACTGTCACTCTTTTTCCATTTTCATGTGATGCCCTGGGGGGGTCCTGGGCTGGATGTTTTTTGGGGTGCTCTGTGCCCAGGACGTGAACCCGTTAGTGTTAGGGACTGCTAGTGACAGAGAAGCCGTGACGAGGCCTAGCAGCTTCCCATGTATTTACAAATGCATGCAACCAATATCTCTGACATTCTATTACCATATAGTGTTCATATATTGTTGCTAGTATAATTCAGTGTGCTGAGGAACAATAGGGGGTTAAAACCCCCTCCCTTTTCTAAATCCCACAGAGTCACAGGAGGGATAAAGGGAGGTTGTATATGGAGAAAACCCTGCAGGAAGGTGTGAACATCCGGCAGTGAAGCAATTCTGCGCTGGAACTAGATGGACAGAGCAGAGACGTGCACTTTCAGAGAGGCCAGATGGAGTCCAAGATCCAATCCAGCTTGAAGAAAGGCAAGGAATCTAGAAACCCTAAAAACCTGAGGGACATAATTTCTGGTAGCACACATTGGAAATATGTATGGCACACCCGGTGACAAATCCAGGCAGAGGCCGGCTTACGTGCTCTGAGCATTGTCTGGACCACAGAGCTATTAAACCCTTAAGACCTTAGGAGGGATGTCTCAACAGACACGCAGTCAAAGACAGATGGGACAGGTCCGGTCGTTGAGGAAGTTGGAGAGGAGAGTCTATCGAGAGACTCTGAAGATCGGAGTACCAATGGCATCTGGGCCAAGCCAGAGCTACCAACAGGACCATGGCCCTCATTCAGAGTCGATCGCTAGATACAAGCGGTCGCTCTTAATGAGGGCGGCCGCTTGTGGAGTGAAGTGCGGCCTCCTGGTCGCTAGATAAGCTGTGGGTTACCACCCACAGCTCTAGCGAGTGACCAGGTTGATGGTCGCGATGGTCAGGACCATCGCGACCATCGGGGCTTGCGACAAGACCCTAAGGTTGGGTCTCAGCAATTGTAAGCCCCAGGGAGCTTCCTGCTCTGATCGAGCAGGAAGCTCCACACTGACGTCATTGCTGATGTCAGTGGGGCTGCCCCCAAACGGCAAGTGTTCCGTCGGGAACGCCTCCGTTCGGCCGGCCACCCCCCCTGCCCGCCTCCCAAATGGGGCGAGCTGTCAATAACCATCAACATCTCGCCCTCTTTGGTGCGAGACCCGTAGCGGGTCTCGAGCATGCGCACGTCGGAGCCAGCTCCGACGTGCGCATGCCCAGTGGGCAAACATCGACCCGGTTGCGAGCGTTCTTCGCTTGCGACTGGGTCTGAATAAGGCCCCATGTCCCCTTCTTTCTTGAACTTCCGAAAAACCAGAGGAAGAAGGGACTGGAGGGAAGAGGTACGCCAAATGGTAGATCCACTTCACTGACAATGCATCCATGAAGGCTGTTTCGGGGTCTCTTGTCTTGGACCCATACACTGGAAGCTTGTGGTTGTGTCATGAGGCCATGAGGTCCACGTCCGGTAGACCCCATTTGTCCACCAGGAGCTGAAAGACTTCTGGGTGTAGTTACCACTCCCATGTGTGCACATCGTGACGGCTGAGGAAATGGTGATCCAGCTCCTGCCTGGCACCAACGAAACTGAGTTGCCTTCAGGCTCTGGACAGGGTATAGGGGGAAGGACCAGAGCATCCTAGGACATAAAAAGCTTTGCTGTTGGTGTCCGGTCCTCCAAGTACCACCTACACCCCATTGTCTCCCTTTGGAGCCCTATGGACTCTGAAGAAGAAATGGCATTTTCCCTCTTACATCTAGGAGACGTATTCAATTAGTGGTGAAAAGCCGTAATCATAATAATGCCGCTTTTCTCCTGCTCGGAACTTATCTCCAAATTCAATTCCAGATGGAATTCGCCTAAGCGGAAACTCAATGCAATGTAATAGGCGAAAAAGATTTGCCTATGAATAGCAGGTGAAAAGAAGTGCAAAATCTTTATTTTGGGGTGCAAACATGGGGAAATGACCAGAACCCTTTGTACAATCCCCCTAAGGACAAATCTGGCCCAAAAAAACTAAGAACACCTCAAAGAAGTACTTTCATTTTTGGCCCAAAAAAGTAAAAAGTGGGGGGACAAGCATAAAGACTAGCGAAATAGACTTCTTGGGGGTCTGCAAGGATGAGTCAGGTGTTTTTGGGATTGCAGGTGCATGTAGCAGGTGCCTTTTTGACAATTTTAAAAATTCACTTTAGAAACATTAAAATATGCTTGCACCCATTTTCAAGTACCCCAAATTTGGCAGGACTACTTATTTTCACCAAAAAATACTGCATTCTGCCATTCTTCACCACTTTTTAATAGACGCTAATAAGAAGCAAATTAAACTACGCACTTAAGTACCCCAAACACTTTAATTAGGGGTATTAGTACACATGTACATTGATTCCCTATGTTAGTGCATCTTTTTTTGGGGTACAGACTGATTTCCCCACTTCTGACAGTACTTTCTGCCTGTTCCGCATTCGCCGTTTTCCATTTTCTCGTGGTTAGGAATTGAAAAGGGCAAAAAGTGGGGACGTGCCCGAAAAGTTATCACCTGTGAAACAGACGAAGGAGGCGGAAAGTCTTTCCGACTTTTCGCTTCTAATTGAATACGGGCCTAGGTGTGCAAATCCCTCCTTGAACTTTGTGTATGTGAAAACACCAAATCACAATCTAGTTAGCCTCATTGGACGTATATGTAGATGCAATGGAAATTCATATGACTCCGCATTGTCTGTACTTTCATGCACCTGTTTCCTGAGCATGCGCAGCATGAGTTACACAAAGCGCACTTCAAGGTATGCGCCTACTGTCACGATTACAGATAATGGCCCTGATTCAGAGCCAGACGCTCTGACCAGAGCACTCGCTCTGAATCAGGGCCCTCCTCCATTAAAATGGAGCGTCCTCCTGGACGCTCGTATAGCTGTGGGTCACCACCCACAGCATAATACGAGCGTCCAACAAGATGGTGGCGATGGTCTTGACCATCGCGACCATCGGACTTGCGAGTGAAACCCTGTGGTCGGGTTTCTCAACCACAAGCCCTGGAGTGATCACTCCCACTGACATCACTAGTGATGTCAGTGGGGCCGGCTTGAGACGGCATGGGAACGCCTCCGTCTGGCAGGCACGCCCCCGGCACGCCCACCAAAGGGGGCATGCTGTTAATCAACATCGACAGCACGCCCCCTTTGGTGCGAGACCCGGAGCGATGGAAAGTCCTTCGCTCGCCGGGTCTCGTGCATGCGCACGACGGAGCTCCCTCCGTCATGCGCATGCGCAGTGGGGAACATCGACCCACTTGCGAGCGTACTGCCGCTCGCGAGTGGGTCTGAATGACCCCCAATGTTCCCAAAACCAAGCCTTGTTTCCTACCTGTTTGGCCACTAGTTAGATGCCGGCGTGCTCTGGCAGTCAGGGGACGCACGACTCGTGCGGCAATGGTGATCTCTGTGGCAGATTCCGCGAGTGCCGTGAACACTGCACATGTGTGTTCTGAGCAGGATTCGGTGCAGTGCTTGGCGTAGTTCCCACTGGGTCTGCAACATGGATGGTGCCATCTTGCCCTGCGTCATGTGATCGGACCCAGACCAATCCTGTCCAGTCAGGAACTCAGCTGACACTTTCAGCCAATCTGGATTTATCCATGGGTATAAAGCTTCCAGGTCAGCAGGGCTATAGGTATGAGCTCTGTATCTGTGCTCCCCAGTATTCTCAGACGGTTCCTGTGGATTCTAGGCCTGATTCAGAGACGCTCGCAAGCGGCCGCTCGTTCGCTCCGAGCGATGTTCGCAGATCTGCGCATGCGTATGGGTCGTAATGCGCATGCGCCAACCAGTCAGTGCGGGCGGAAATCGTGTGTTCGCGAAATTGCGAGTGCCTGCTAATTTGAGTGACAGGATGAGGCGTTTGTGGGTGGTAACTTGAAAACGGGGAGTGGAGATCCGAACGCAGGCGTGCCAAACGGTCAAGACGGGCGTTTTAAGGGTGTGCATAATACAAAGCAGCGTCATCGACCACGTCACTTGGTTGTCTCTTAGCCTGAACTGTTCGCATGATTGCGGTAGGAAAATCCAACCACAAGCACTGCGAGCAGTTCAGACGCCTTTCGATGTACTCGATTAATCTAATAAATAGCGGAGATGACGTATGATGCGAGCGGCCAGGGGGCATCTTTAAAAAATAGCGAGCGCATGTTTCGTTCGCTCGCTCAGACATAGAGGCGTCAACAGACCGCAAAGACCGAGCGCTCAATTTAAATAGCCAGCCCCTTTTTCAGAACGAGCGAGCGCAAATAGCGTCCGGCTCTGAATCAGGCCCTCTGACTGCTGCTCTGAATCTACTAGCGATACCCAGTGGCGGGCTGGGCCAGGGTGCCAACTTCCCCCCAGACCCTGGCGATACCTCTAGCGTCTACTCTGACTCAGGGCCTGATTCAGACCCGGTCGCTATTAGCGTACGCTCGCTCGATGCGTATGCAAATATTTCAAAGTGACGCGGCGGGGTTCGATCGCTCGCCAAGGCATAAACACGCCCAGCTTACCTGTACGAGCGTTCGCTTTGTGTATGCAGACTCCCCTTAGCAAATGCAGAGACGCCCACTGCCCCACATCAGATTAGCAACCATTGGCAATAGCGAGCACACTGCAGATAGCGTCCGGGTCTGAATCAGGCCCTCAGCTCCATAGCTAGAACCATCGATTCAAGTCCGATATTCCAGTCATCGGTTCAAATCCGATATTCCACAGTCATCGGTTCAAGGGCCTGATTCAGACCCGCTCGCGAGCGCTGAGCGCTCGCAAGCGGGTCGATGGTGCTCTAGTGCACATGCGCACGACGGAGGGAGCTCCATCGTGCGCATGCACGAGACCCGCATAGCGACAGCCAAGCTGTCGCTATGGGTCTCGCACCAAAGGGGGCGTGCTGTCGATGGTGACTGACAGCACGCCCCCTTTGGTGGGCGTGCCGGGGGCATTGCTGCCCAGACGGAGGCGTTCCCATGGGAGCACCTACCGTCTGGGGCCGGCCCCACTGACATCACTAGTGATGTCAGTGGGAGTGCTTTTGGCTCTGATAGAGCCAAAAGCACTCCTGGGCTTGCGGCAGCGAGACCCTAATGCAGGGTCTTGTCGCAAGCCCGATGGTCGCGATGGTCTTGACCATCACGACCATGTTTTTGGCCGCTCGCATAAGCTGTGGGTCACCCACAGCCATGCGAGTGGCCAGGAGGCCGCTCAAATTTTAGGTAGGAGGGCCCAGATTCAGAGCGAGCGCTCTAGTCAGAGCGTCCGGCTCTGAATCAGGCCCCAAGTTCGATATTCCACAGTCATCAGATACAGGGTCTCATTCAGACCCGGTCGCAAGCGCCGATGCGCTCGCAACCGGGTCGATGGTCCCCACAGAGCATGCGCACGACGGAACCGGCTCCGTCGTGCGCATGCGCGAGACCCGTCGCTAGGGATCTCGTAGCAGACGGGGCGAGCTGTCGATGTTGAGTGACAACTCGCCCCGTTTGCTGGGCGGGCCGGGGGCGTGCCCGCCAAACAGAGGCGTTCCGGTCGGAACGCTTGCCGTTTGGGGGCGGCCCCACTGAAGTTCCCTGGGGCTTACGAGTGCCCAGACCCAACTTTAGGGTCTGGTCGTAAGCCCCAATGGTCGCAATGGTGATGACCATCGCGCCCATCACCCTGATGGCAAGCTAAGCTGTGGGTGGTAACTGATTGCTTCTTGCAATTGACTCTGAATGAGGGCCAAAGGGGGTCATTCAGACCCGCTCGCGAGCGGCAGTACGCTTGCAAGCGGGTTGATGTTCCCCACTGCGCATGCGCACGATGGAGGGAGCTCCGTCGTGCGCATGCGAGAGACCCGGACTGCGACAGCCAAGCTGTCACTCCGGGTCTCGCACCAAAGGGGGCGTGCTGTCGATGTTGATTGACAGCACGCCCCCTTTGGTGGGCGTGCCGGGGGCATGCCTGCCAGACGGAGGCGTTCCCATGGGAACGCCTACCGTCTGAAGCCGGCCCCACTGACATCACTAGTGGCTGCAGCTCAGCCCAAATTTCCTTGCGGGTTTCCCTGGTGAAGACCACTGGCGGAGTAAGACCACGCCCCTGCTGTGGGTCTTCGCCAACACCCTGGTGCTAGTTTCAGTAGCCCCCCATCAAATCTTCTTGGTATTCTCCTTTGTGGTCCCAACTGAGAGTCTCCTTTTTGATGCAAAGGAACTATATTAACCCATCCAGCTTCTCACACCCCTCTAGTCCAAACCCACACGACCCAGGCACAGGGTCGAAGACACATTTGCATTAAATCCTGACACCTACTCTACCCACCTGTACATACTGGATGTGTGTCTAGCTTTATGGTTAGGATGAAAAATTTGAGGTTCATTGTGCAAAAGTGTATATAGCATATATGAGAACAAATGTCTCACCTTTTAGGACCATCCCAAGGTGATTTTTGGTACATATCCATTGTGCTTTACATACTGTATGAGTCTAACATATCAGGAGGTACAATACAGTTGGGAGGTACAATACAGTACGTCCCACTAATAGGTGCCCTTTTCATGCCGAAAATTCCATTGGGAGCACCTCCCAATGGAATTTTCGGCATGAAAAGGGCACCTATTAGTGGGACGTACTGTATTGTACCTCCCAACTGTATTGTACCTCCTGATATGTTAGACTCATACAGTATGCCGCATTAAAGTGGAAAGGAAGGGGGCTGGGGTCAACCTAGGGGGTGGATCATGCATCCAATGTGACATGACCATGTCCCCATTTAAGTGACATCTCCAATTCTGGTGCACACCATGATGGGGCATGCATGCTGTTGCAATATGGGACAAACAAAAGTGTGAAAGCCTGTAAAGCTCACGATAAAACTTTTTTTTTTCACAATAAATTTACAGTTATATACATTTTATATGAGTGAACATTCAAGTTTAATTTCTAAATACCACAACATTTTAGATAAAAATATACTGTTACTAAGAAGCATATTGAATTGAGCGCGAGGTTTAGCGAGGTAAAAAATTTCGCGCCCCTCGTGCCCAATTTTAGAATACCGCGGGTATGCGCGCTCCTGATACCCGCGGTATACAATTTTAAAAAAGTGGTCGCATGGTTTTCAGCTCTGAAAACCCTGCACCGCGTAAAAAAAAAAAAAATCTGCCTTTACCTGCCCGGGGGTCTCCAGAGGCCTCCGTGGCTCGCAGTGGCCTCCCCTCTGTCTACTTACTGGAGAGGGGCTTCTGGGAGTCCCGGGGGCTGCTGGGAGGCTCCAGGGCTGGTGGGAGGGGCAAGGGCTGCTGGGAGATGTAGTTCTCCCAGCACCCATTCCGTGGGGGGCACACAGACACTGGGGGGCCACACACCGGGGGGGTCACACACAACACTCACACATACACACACACTCACTCATACACACTTACAAACACTTACACACACACTGATATACCCGGCTTCCGATGCTGGATGCAGAAAACATCGCTGCTGAAGGTAAGTAATTATGGACTAATTAAGCTAATTGGAAACTTCAAATTGCTTAATTAGTCCTCAGGACGTGGGGTGCCACTGGGGTCCCAGGGCAAGTCCCACTGATTTTTCCTAAAATTAATAAATTAATGATTTTAGGAAAAATCACACTTGCTCTGGAGGTGCGAAAATAAAAACCTCCTGGCGTGCAAAAAAAAAAAAAATCAGCAACTGCATGAAAAAGCTCGCAGGTGCTGGATTTTTGCATTTCACACCCCCAATTGAATATGCCCCTGTGTGGGTAATTTCACTTTATTTTCCTGGGAAAACTTAGCAAAATATATGGTTGTATGAACAGTTCCTGTTCCTGATGAAATTAAGTAGTCCATGAAACGCTGAACTTAAACCTCGGTGTGCCGAGTGTTTCTTATATATATATTGTGACACAGTCAGGATAGATGTCCCTCTCCTGGGGTAGATGGACTCCCTCTTTACACACTCAGCAGCCGTAGAAACAGGACACAAGTCTGGGGTTCTCGTACAGACTGGTCAGCGCCAGTCTTTATTGTGCCAAATGAATAAATCATAAACCAAAATCTTAGCCCGTCTGGGCAATAACTAAACAGTAGGCACCCTCACTACCAAGACAGTAGGGCCTACTGCCCACACTGTCAACAACAGCATGTGCACAGTACTTACAGGGTTGTCATAATATAGCTACAACTGAACTCAGCTACAACTGAACACAGCTTATATCAGCCAGTTCCAGCTGTAAGCCCTATTGAGCCTGCTACCAGGCTGAAAGGCCCAAAACCAGGAGTGGCCTATGGATGGAGCCCTCCCTCCTCACATCCACACCCCCAGGACCCAAACTGGCTTTTTCAAAAGCCGATACTCTGGTCTGCTTACAAAACAGACATCTCCTGGGGTTTTTTAGAACACATAGGCCAAAAACCTAGGACAAATGTACCTGCCATTGACCACTTTACCAGTGCTTCTATCACATATCCAACCCTTTGTTTCGACCTGTGGGGCGGAATAACCGCAGCCCCAAAAAATGGACACGTGACAAAGAATCTGCATTGGCCAGCTGGCTTCCTGGCCTGTGTTCTACCATAAATGTAAAGGTTTGTAATGCCAAGAACCATCTCGTTATTCTCGCATTACTGTCCTCGTTTTCTGACATCCACTTCAGAGGGGCATGGTCAGTGATCAATCTGAACTTTTTCCCCACCAAGTAGTACCTGAGAGTCTCTAACGCCCCTTTATGGCCAATGCTTCTTTCATGACCGTAGCATAGTTTCTTTCATGTACATTTAATTTCCGGCTTAAGAAGAAAATCGGGTGTTCTTCACCCTCTTTGCTTTGGTACAGGACCGCGTCCGATGCCTACATCTGACGCATCGGTTTGTACAACACACTCTGTCAAAATCAGGAGTCATCAGAACTGGTTGGGTATATAATGCTATTTTTAACTCCTGGAAAGCCTTCTCTGCATCAGGACCCCATTCCACCATGACTTTCTGTTTGCCTTTGGTAAGCTCAGTCAGTGGGACTGCAATGGTGGCAAAATGGGGTATAAACCTCCTATAATACCCAGTGATCCCTAAGAAGGCTCTCACCGGCTTCTTATTCAGGGCCAGTTTTGGATTGCCTCAATCTTATTTAGCTGTGGCTTTATCAAACCTCTGCCAATGGTTTACCCAAGATATTTTACTTCTTCCATCCCTAGACAACACTTTTTTGGGTTGGCTGTCAAACCTGCCTTATAGATGTAGTCCAACACTGCTTGTACTCTGGGCAAGTGAGACTGCCAGTCAGGATTATGAATGACCACATCATCCAGATAAGCAGCAGCATACTGTCTATGGGGCCTTAGAGTCCTATCCATCATTCTTTGAAAAGTAGCAGGTGCCATCTGTAGCCCAAAGGGCAACATCTTGTATTGAAACAACCCCTCAGGTGCAGAAAAAGCTGTCTTTTCTTTGGCATTCTCAGTTTCTTTGGTGTTCTCAGTTAACGGCACTTGCCAATACCCTTTGGTTAAGTCAAGAGTAGTTAAATATCTGGCTGTCCCCAGCCTTTCAATTAGTTCGTCCACCCTAGGCATAGGGTAGGCATCGAACTTTGACACACTGTTCAATTTCTGGTAGTCATTGCAGAATCGCACACTCCTGTTGGGTTTTGGAATGAGCACAATAGGACTTGACCACTCACTATGCGATTCTTCAATTACACTCAACTCTGAAATTTTTTTAATTTCCTTCGACACTGATTCTCTTTGAGCTTCTGGTAACCTATAGGGCTTTAGGTTAACCTTATGCCATGTTTGATGACCATGGTTTTCCCTGGTAGGTCAGAAAACAGCACCCTATTTCTGACCAGAAATTCCTTTACTTCCTGCTGTTGACTTGTTGACAGGGTTTTTGCCACTATCACTTCGGGTACCATGGGCCCTGGGTTTACTGGAGGGGCTCGGATGGCTGACAGTGCTGCTCTATCCTTCCAGGGTTTTATAAGATTTACATAGTATATCTGTTCTGGCTTTCTTTTCCCCAGCTGGTAAACTTTATAATTGACCTGCCCTACTTTTTCTAAGATTTCAAAGGGCCCTCGCCATTTAGCCAAAAGTTTACTTTCTACTGTGAGAACCAACACCAACATGCATTGCGGTTGTATACCCTCTGCTGTGCCTGTTGGGCCTGTTCTAAGTGCTCTCTTACTATCGGCACCACAGCAGCAATTCTTTCTTGCATTTGAGAAACATGCTCAATAACTGTTATATATGGACTAGACTGCCCCTCCCATGTCTCTTTGGAAATGTCAAGTAACCCCCTTGGATGTCTCCCGTACAATAAATCAAAAGGGCAAAACCCTGTGGAGGATTGGGGAACCTCTCTTATGGCCAACAGCAAATAAGGTAACAAGTAATCCCAATCTCTACCATCTTTGGCCACTACTTTGCTTAGCATGTGTTTTAAAGTTTTATTAAACCTCTCCACTAACCCATCGGTCTGGGGATGGTACACAGAGGTTCTTAATTGGTGAATTTTAAACAGGCACCATAACTCCTTCATGATTTTTGACATAAATGGGGTACCTTGGACAGTCAGGATCTCCTTAGGTATTCCCAACCTGCTAAAGACATGGACTAATTCTCTAGCAATGGTCTTGGTTGATTGCGTAATGGTATCGCTTCCAGGTACCTGGTAGCGTAATCCATTAACACCAGAATATATTGATAGCCTCGGGCAGATTTCATTAATGGCCCAATCAAATTCATAGCTATTCTTTCAAACGGAACCTCAATAATGGGTAATGGAACCAGGGGACTTTTGAAATGTGGCCTTGGAGCATGATATTGACATTCAGGGCAGGATGCACAATAGTCAGATACCTCTTTATGGACCCCGGGCCAAAACAACCTCTGCACAATTCGCTCAGTAGTTTTCTCTACCCCTAGGTGGCCTGCCGTTATATGACCATGGGCCAGATCTAACACTGTTCTTCTGTATGCTTTGGGAACTATTAATTGTTCCACAATATCTTCCCCCTTCTTAGTCACCTGATACAACAAATCCTGACATACTGCCATGTGAGGATATGTATGGATACCTAATGATCTATATACCTGAATGTCGCTATTTAGCGTTGCAAGTCGCACAAGAAATAATTACTTTCCTGACTTTGAGTGTGGTTCCAAAGCACAAAAAATTATTATTCACATAAAAGCATTTAGTTACACGACTTGATCTAAATACAAAAAGCACAAAAAGATTATACAATCACAAGGTACAGTCGATACATACGCAGGCGCTCTGGATCCAGATTTCCCGGCATCAAAGGTGAAGCCTCTGTCAAAAGAAAGAATATGATGACTGACTACTGGAAATAGAGTGTCTGAATATATACCCTTACAGAGAGTAGGTAATACAATAGGAATGAGTTGGCATAATCCCATTGGTTCTTCCTCTTGGTTCTTCTGTTACGATGTAGTTCATAGGTCAGTTTGTACAGTGGTAGTTCAGCCCTCCAACGGCTCTTTGTGTATCTTTTCCCGCTGAAGAACAAGTTTAAACTGGCTAATAAACATTACATTACAGAGTACATTTCAATACCTAACTCTCTATAATTCATAACTTGCGGACGCATGTTGCGATCTCCTTGCCGATGGAACCGGAGATCTGCAAATAAACAATGGTTTAGAATGGCACCAAACACGGTCTGCTTATCATGTACTAAACCCTAGATATCAAATACCTGCATTTCACAACATAATTGATAACGAATAAAACCTCTTAATATTAACCTTAATGCTAGGGAACCTTACAGTGTAAGTATGCAATGTGTCAGTGTGGGGATATTAAGAAAAGATGCTAATATGCGTTGTGCGTCTACGTGTTTGTGGGGTACATTTTATATGTATTAATAAATGTACGTATTTGCATAATGAGGACTTTTAACCTTGGTCAGTGGCAGAGGCACGAAGCTAATAATCATAATATAGCGTCGTACACGAAGATATCGTGTAGGCGCCGCAAGATGGTGTCGTGCGGACAATGCAAAATGGCATCATGTAGATATTATTGTTACACTTTAGGTCTCAGCCAACCATTCGGCTTCGACAGTCCACCCTTTGATAGCAAGCAATACGCTGTCACACTCTGATCTTAAAGTTTATTCAGGCTTACACTATGAAATATAATTTAATGTTATATTATGGGATGGCACAATGTAGTCATTAAACCATCAATAATGTATCTCTGGGAGGGACATAAAACTACCCTTATACGCAACACCGATGATCTAGGAAGATCATGGGAAAGATGTGGGGATGCTCCTAACCTATAAAGGAAGTCTTGAAGGGGATAGGGACTTACATTATTTTAGATGTTTAAAATAACATTTAATAACACATTTCATGCATGGCTAAATCTATACATCATCTGATGGTACATTCTAGTTCAGGATTGTAATACAGTTCTTAATTTACCTTGGTATTCATACTATCATTGTTTACCACCATTATGATTTCAGTCTCATGGTTTGTCTTAGAATTACATTTTCCACATTTCAGCACAGTAGGAACACATCTAATACATAAGCCAATTACTAAGATGACAACCAATATGAGGATCAGGAGTTTGCCTATACTAGCAACCATTTCCTGGACCCACTCTCCTAGACCAGAGAACCATCTCACTGGGTTCAACCAAGAGAACCACTCTTCTACCTTTTCCTTTACTTCAGTCACTGAAGCATTATGGTTCTTCCGAAATTCCCATTTTAGCTGCAGAATTTCATCCATTTTCTGGTCTATCACCTCCTTGGGGTCACTAGTATTATTAGTGATGTACGTGCAACACTTTACACCAAATTGGGTGGCTAAGGTCACACAGTACCCTCCAGTGATAGCTGTTAAATAATTTAATACCAGTCTATGTTGCACAAGTTCTTTCTTGTAGGCCTGTAACTCCTTACCTGTGTACCTAAACGTGTCATCATACATCTCGGTGATATTATCTATTAATTTAGCAAGATCTTGAATGTATCTGAAATTTAAAGTACCCTGAGCAATCCTGGTGGGATCCAATGCTACTAAAACTTGAAAGCCAGTTGTTTCACTAATCAACTGTGTAGCTTTATGTACATCACCAGGTATCATGTTTCTTTTGTCTCTGTGTTCATACTGTGTGTGAAGATATGGTGAGATACTCCCCCGATTGGTTTAGCACTCCTTCTCCTAACTCCACTCCATTGATATCACCATCAGCTCCCCTCTCCATCATCTGTCCTCCGTCACAGAAACCAGACATCCCGAAACAAACTAGGATGATGAAAACACCACTCCATTGCTGGAACAGTAATTTACAAATTTCTTTAGCTCGGGTGTCTCACTGCAACTCTCAACTCCCCCTGGAACAGGCTTGCAATTGATGGGTCTACGTTATCTGCCTCGACTCCGCCATGTCTCTCCACCGGTTGGTTGACCTTTCTGCAGTGAGTGGAATGGACCCAGGTATCTCTCTCTGCCACTTTGAAGGAAGTTGTACTCGTCAGCAACACTTGATACGGACCTTCCCAAGGATCTGTCAGACAACCTGAACATAAGAAATTTCTGATAATAACAAATTCTCCAGGTTCAACATCATGACCGTTTGTTTCTGGCATATCAGGTGACAACAATTTCAGTTTCTGCTGTTGCTGCTTCAACTGTTTACTCATTGTTATAAGATACCTTACAGTAACCTCGTTGTTACTCTTCAAATCTTCCTGTGGACTTATAATCAAATGAGGTTGTCTAAGAAACAGTATCTCAAAGGGGACAGATTAAGAGAGGGTCTAGGAGTTGTCCTGATGCTATGAAGGACTAGCTGTAATGCTTCTGGCCACCCAAGTCCAGTTTCTGCCATGATCTTACTTAATTTGTTCTTAATAGTACCGTTCATCCTCTCCACCTTGGCACTGGCTTGCGGTCGGTAATGGGTGTGAAGTCTACTATTAATACCCATCGACTTACACATGTTCTGGAAGATATCACCGGTGAAATGAGTACCCCTATCACTTTCAATAATTCTAGGGATACCGTACCTGCATACAAATTCCTGAACAATCTTTTTAGCAGTAAATGCAGCAGTATTAGTGGCAGCTGGATATGCCTCAACCCAATTAGAAAACACATCTGTACACACTAATGCATACTTGAGATTCCTGCAGGGTGGTAATTGGATGAAATCAATTTGTATTACCTGAAAAGGTCTGTCTGTCAGAGGAATGTGAGATGTCTCGGTTGGTATTGTTTTTCCAACGTTCTTCCTCAAGCATGTCAAGCAGGACTTTGCCCTCTTTTTGCCCTGGCCAACTTGCACATACCTTGATTTCCCAGGTGAGTCAGACCGTGCGCTGCCTCAGCCATGTTTGGGTAGTATGCCTTGGGTGACACCGCCTTACCATGTCCATCTCTCCAGAGTCCAGAGGACTCTTGCCCACATCCCTTGGATCTCCAGACTGCATTTTCCTGAATGGAACACAAATTTTGCATCTCAATTAATTTCAGCATATCAATCATTTGGAAAACCATCATCTTATCAACTGGTATGTTACATTTTAAACCTGCTGCCCATTTGGCAGCTTCATCTGCTCTATTATTGCCCAGTGGCACTGGATCGTCCTCACATGTATGGGCTTTACACTTAATGACGGCCACTGCCTTAGGCATTGAAATCGCTGTCAATAGTCCTTTTATATGTTTTGAATGTGTGACTGGTGTGCCTGCTGCTGTCATAAAATTTCTTAGACGCCATAGAGCACCAAAATCATGTACTACCCCGAAGGCATACCTGGAGTCAGTGTAGATATTAGCAGATTTGCCTTTTGCTAATTCACACGCTCTTCTTAGTGCCACCAGCTCCGCCACTTGGGCCTAGTGAGGTGGACCAAGGGGTTCGGCTACTATGATGTCTTCATCATTTACAACAGCATAATCTGTACATAACTCTCCTGTGTCAGTTTGTCTATGACAACTCCCATCCGTGTAAAATGTCACATCTACATTTAGTAAAGGTGTATCACGTATGTCACGTCTTGCAGTAAAGGTCTGATTCAAATATTCCATACATTCATGTGCATCAATATACCTGCAGAACTCACCTTTCGCCAGCGACTCACCTCTCTCCACTCTTTGTGCATCCTGAGGCATATACAGTAAATACGTTGCTGGGTTTAATGTACTGCACCATTTAATGGTGATGTTTGCAGGTGCTATTAAGGCTAGTTCCCATTTCGTGAACCTAGCTGAGGAAACATGTCTGGTTTGGGCAAAATTCAGCAAAGCAGATACAGCATGGGGTGTATAAACAATCATATCATGGCCTAATACTACATCCTCACTCTTACTGACCAATAGAGCAGCTGCTGCTACACTTCTTAAACACGTTGGGAGTGATCTTGCCACAGTGTGCAATTGTGCACTGTAGTATGCTACGGGTCTATTGGCATCACCTTGTCTTTGTGTGAGAACACCTGCTGCGCAACCGTCAGCTTCCGTACAAATCAAAAGGTTTTTCAAAATCAGGTATTCCCAATGCAGGTGCTCTTGCCAGACTATCCTTAAGGTTAAGGAAAGCCTGCTCTGTTTCCTCTGTGTGTACGACACGATCAGGCTTTGAGGAAGAGACTAAGGCCCAGATTCAGAGCCGGACGCTCTGAAAGAGCGCTCGCTCTGAATCAGGGCTTTTTTTTTTTTTTTGGGAGCGGCCTCCTGGCCGCTTGCATAGCTGTGGGTGACCACCCACAGCTATTGCGAGCGCCCAGGATGATGCTTGCGATGGTCAAGGCTGGTAGGGTCTTGTGGCCGCAAGCCCCAGAGAGCTTCTGGCTCTAATAGAGCCAGAAACTCTCCCACTGACATCACTGGTGATGTCAGTGGGGCCGTCCACAAACAGCAGGCGTTTGCATGGGTATGCCTCCATTTGTGAAGCCACCCCCATGACACGACTCCAAAATGGTGCGAGCTGTCGATCAAAATTGACAGCCGCCCCTTTTTGGTGCGAGACTCGGAGCGATGGAGTGCCCGTCGCTAGCCGGGTCTCATGTATGCGCGTGTCGTAGCCGGCTCCGGCATGCGCAGTGGCCTTAACATCGACTAGCTCACGAGCGCATAGCGCTTATGAGCGGGTCTGAATCAGGCCCAAAGTCCTGTAATGGTAAAGCCAAAATAGAAAAACCTGGGATCCACATTCTGCAGTATCCACACATTCCCAAGAAGGTACGGATTTGCTGTTGGCAGTGCCATGGTCTGTATGGCCTTGATTCTGTCAGTAGTCAGATGTCATAATCCCTGGGTTAGACAGTGTCCCAAGTATTTAACCCTGGACTGGCATGGCTGTAATTTGTCCTTAGCAATCTTGTGTCCTGTCTGTGAGAGATGAAGCAACAGTAGTTTAGTATTATTTAAACATGACATAAATGAATCAGAACACAACAATAAATCATCTACATATTGTATTAGAACAGATCCATTGGCAGGTTGAAAAGATTGTAAACAGTCGTGTAAGGCATGGGAGAAGATACTGGGGCTGTCTATGAAGCCCTGGGGCAATCGTGTCCATGTGTATTGTACACCCCTGTATGTAAAAGCGAATAGGTACTGACAGTCAGGATGAAAAGGGACAGAGAAGAAGGCAGAACAGAGGTCAATGACAGTAAAATGGGTTGCGGATGGTGGAATCTGCATAAGGATGACAGCTGGATTCAGCACTACATGGAATTGGCTCTCAGCTACCTTATTAACCCCTCTAAGGTCCTGTACTAGCCTATAACCCCTCCCACTACTCTTTTTCACAGTAAAGATGGGACTGTTGGCTACACTAGCTGTACGGACTAAAATCCCCTGCTGGAGCAATCTCTCAATTATGGGATAAACCCCTAACTCTACCTCTGGTTTTAAAGGGTACTGAGGAATTTTTGGAGCTTGCCTACCACTTTTTAGATTTACCATTATGGGAGCTACATTTGCCATCAATCCAGTGTCCTGTCCATCTTTGGTCCAGAAGGACCCTGGTATCTGAGATAACATCTGCTCTACCTGAGATAGATTTTTATCTGAAATGGTAGAGAGAAACATTAACCTTTGGGGAGTGTCCAATATATCCCTCACCTCATGCACAACTCTCTCTGGGATATCTAAAAATATACCATCAGGGATACAATAAATGACACATCCCATTTTACATAACAAATCCCTTCCCAGTAGATTAGTAGGGGCCGCTGCTGCCAGGAGAAAGGAATGCCTGGTATGCAATGGACCGATAGTAACCTCTGCAGATTTGGTTAATGGATAATGTTGCACTTTACCCGTTATACCCATTGCTGGTACTGTCTTGCAGGTCAACTGTAAATTAGATGGAGATTTTATCACTGATCTGGTTGCCCCTGTGTCTACAAGAAAATAATGTTTAGTACCAGCTACATCAACCGTCATTACAGGTTCTTCCCTAGTACTCCCAGTTACCCTGACTAGCTGTAGACTACAGGTGTGACCTGACCCCTATAGCTGACTGTCTTCTTCCAGTAAAGCATTTGCTGCCACGATGTGAGCAGGTGTTTGCTGGAACTGTCCTGACTGTGGGTATGTTGGTGTTCCCTGGTTTGGCATTTCCTACTTTCTAGCTTTACAAAACCTACTTATGTGTCCCTCCTTGTTACAAATATAACATCTTCATAATTGACGTGTATTAAAAGGTTGTTGTTGTGTGGGTTGGGGAGTGTGGAAAGATTGTGGTTGTATATGGGGATATGGGTTTGGAGGTTGTGTGGGATGGGTGTATTGTGGCTGTGTGTGATAAGAGTGCTGCGGTGATATTTGCATTCCTTCCAGAGCTTGAATACTAACAGCCATTTGTTTCTCGCTCTGCATTTCTCTCTTCCTAAAGATGTTTTTATCATGTTCAATTGCAGATTCCCTGAGTGTGTCTACTGTAATTCCCCTCCATCCATCCAGGAAGTGAGGTCTGAACCCTGGCCTTTAGAGTGTCTTTAAGACCATCCATGAGCACCATTATGGTAATTTCCCTGTGATGTGTGTTGTCTTTTATATCTTCTATACCTGTGTATTGGGTAATAGTCTGCAGCGAAATAATCTGCTGCAGTCTCACTCTCTTTCAGCTTAATTGTGAAGATTTTACTCCAGTTAACTATTACTGAGAAAAATACGGCCAATTGGGTGACAATGCGGGTTATGTTGTCCTGGTTGCCTTCATCAGTTATGGGACTATCTCCATCCAATACACAGGCCGTGATAAACTTTTTCACGTCGGTATTGTGTGGAAGACATGCCCGTAATACCACTCACCAGTCTTTGTTGGTTGGCTCATGAGCATTACCTAAATCCTTTATAAATCTCTGGCACTTTGCTAGTTCTTTCCTAGGGTCAGGGAAATCTGTCATTATGGAATGTAGCTCCGCTCTCGTCCATGGAAAATGCATCGCTACATCCCTTGTGGTCACTATACCATTTGCATCCGGATTCCCATTGGGAACAGTTATTGTCCGGACTGGATGGATGCCTACCACACCGCTACCTTTGGCCTTGTTACCTGGTTGAGGGTTCAGTCTATTACTACTACGTATGGTATTAACAACCTCCGCTACTGTTACTGTGGGTGTTAATACTTCCTGCACTGGTGGGGCTACCTCCATTACTGGTACTAGTGGGGCAGCTACCTGTGCTTGCTGTGATGGTACACTTAACATTTGGGCAACATGGGAAAGAGCTGACATTACAACAGGTTCATCATCTGCATCATAAACATGTTCCTTATAGTTACTTAGGAGAGGGTTCAAGTTACTTGTTAAATTTTTATGATTTTTGAGATCGACTGCACCTTCACCCCCATCCGCATAGGGCGGGGGTGGTGCGCATGCGCTACTAACATTCCCTTCGACAGTGCTACCTTGCTGTGCATGTACGCTCCCTCGTACAGCGCACACAACGCTAATTAGTGTTGCGTGCATGCTCCCTTGCATCATGCGTGCAACGCTAGTTTACGTCGCGTACACACCGCTAAGCCACATGCTCCCCTCGTGCTGCCACAAACTTCAAACAATCATTAAACATTATCCTTTTCTTTAGAGATTTCACTAAACATATAGTGTTTCTAACATTATTCAGTACCTCCGAATCAAAGCTACCAATCTTAGGAAAAGGTGTTCTACATTTCTTGGTCATCTTGACCCATAGGTCACAGTATGCCATAGCGTACGCACCATACTTTTTAAACATGACATACCTGGTCGAACCAACCGACCCTTCCACCAGCAGCACATTATTGGACATTTCCAGAGATTGCTTCGCACCCATCTGAGAAAACGCTTAGCAATTTCTAGAGAATTTCGGTTGGTGAACGATTTTCAGTGAGCTACGTTCACACACTCCCTCCCGTTATACACAGCCGGCCCGCAGGGCGTTACAGTCAGCTTGCACAACAAGGAGCAGAATAATCACCTATTGTATATTATTCTACCTATGGCGAATTCAAACCAAGCTTCAGCCGCTCGCTTCTTCCCATTCTGCACTATTTTAACCCCTGAAATTTCCTTAGCAGTGAAGAGGTTAAAAAGTCTCAACATCAAGTGGTAGCAGGTTTTCGGACACAGTGCGTCCTTTCCTGCGTATGGCGCCGTCCACCCTTTGGTGAGAGATTGATTACCGTGTGTACCGTGTAAATTCCGGTAGCATGACCTCACTATGAGCCCCCAACTATGGATACCTAATGATCTATATACCTGAATGTCGCTATTTAGCGTTGCAAGTCGCACAAGAAATAATTGCTTTCCAGACTTTGAGTATGGTTCCAAAGCACAAAAAGTTATTATTCACATAAAAGCATTTAGTTACACGCCTTGATCTAAATACAATTAGCGCAAAAAGATTATACAATCACAAGGTACAGTCAATACATACCCAGGCGCTCTGGATCCAGATTTCCCGGCATCAAAGGTGAAGCCTCCATCAAACGAAAGAATATGATGGCTGACTACTGGAAATAGAGTGTCTGAATATATACCCTTACAGAGAGTAGGGAATACAATAGGAACGAGTTGGCATAATCCCATTGGTTCTTCTGTTACGATGTAGTTCATAGGTCAGTTTGTACAATGGTAGTTCAGCTCTCCAACGGCTCTTTGTGTATCTTTTCCCGCCGAAGAACAAGTCTAAACTGGCTAATAAACATTACATTACAGAGTACATTTCAATACCTAACTCTCTATAATTCATAACTTGCAGACGCATGTAGCGATCTCCTTGCCGATGGAACCGGAGATCTGCAAATAAACAGTGGTTTAGAATGGCACCAAACATGGACTGCTTATCATGTACTAAACCCTAGATATCAAATACCTGCATTTCACAACATAATTGATAACGAATAAAACCTCTTAATATTAACCTTAATGCTAGGGAACCTTACAGTGTAAGTATGCAATGTGTCGGTGTCGGGATATTAAGAAAAGACGCTAGTATGCATTGTGCGTCTACGTGTTTGTGGGGTACATTTTATATGTATTAATAAATGTACGGATTTGTATAATGAAGACTTTTAACCTGGGTCAGTGACAGACGCACGATGCTAATGATCATAATATAGCGTCGTACACGAAGATATCGTGTATCCGCTGCAAGATGGCGTCGTGCAGACAATGCAAAATGGCATCGTGCAAATATTATTGTTACAATTTAGGTCTTAGCCAACCATCCGGCTTTGACATATGACAAAGGACTATCGGGGTCTATGGGTTTACCATTGATCACCTTGACATTCTCCCTGGCTTTTACCAGAGTAGGGTAATTTAACTGCTCCACGGCAAAGACCACTCTTCTGACCTCGAAATCAGGCAGACGATCAACTGGATCAATAACACTTCCCACCTCAGTGGGAGGCACATCACTTGGCGAGCCACCATCATGTTCCGCATTCTCTAGTTCGCCAATCATACTAGAAAAAGGGAACATCTCTGACTCTGCTACTACTTCAGTAACCCTCTCAAATGAGTCAGGGTGATTTATCTCTGTGCAATATCGGCTTTCCCACAAGTTCCAGAAGTGAGCAAAGTCTCTCCCCAATATTGCATCATACATTAAGCCATGTACCAAACCCACAGAGACTATCGCGGAACCACATGATGTCTCGATGTTAACTTCTGCTGTAATATAATAGCGAGTGTCCCCATGTATGCAGGTCACACCAACAGTTTTCCCCTTACGCTTCAAGGGGCTCACCAGCTCAACTTTCACCAAGTGTCACCAGGCTACCAGAATCTAACAGAGCCTCTACACGGTTGCCTTCTACATTAAGTACACACATGTGGTTATCACAGAGCCGTAACTAGACTTTTTGGTGCCCTGTGCCAGAAAGAGCATTGGCGCCCCCCTCATTTTTTAAAGGGACATAATGCACCCTAAGAAGGGCCATGGCTTCATGGGGAAGGGCCAGGGAAGATATAGGAGAGGCCAGGAGATGCTGGGGATGAAATAAGAGGAAGCTACAAGCAAGAATGATAATAAACAGAAATTTGACAGGCCCAAACAGCGCCCCCTGACCTGTGGTGCCCTGTGCGATGGCACCGGCCGCACTACCCTAGCTATGGCCCTGGGTTATCAGTCTCAGCCCGCGTGTCAGCAGTACAGGCTGGCTGTGCAAAGAAAGACCCCCTGCGGTATACACGAGCAGTATCATATTGCATAGGTTCAGAGGAAAGTGGACAAAGAGCTGCAATATGCTGCAATCCACCACTTGTGACACAGTCGGGATAGGGGTCCCTCTCCTGGGGTAGATGGACTCCCTCTTTACACACACAGCAGCCGTAGAAACAGGACAGAAGTCTGGAGTTCTCATACAAACTGGTCGGCGCCAGTCTTTATTGTGCCAAATGAATATAACAAATCATAAACCAAAATCCTAGCCCGTCTGGGCAATAACTAAACAGTAGGTACCCTCACCACCAGGACGGTAGGACCTACTGCCCACACCGTCAACAACAGCACGTGCACAGTACTTACAGGGTTGTCATAACGGTGTCTCTGGACATGCTAGCCTGCATGCTTACTTCCCCAGGTGTGAGACACTCATCTACAACTGAACACAGCTTATATCAGCCAGCTCCAGCTGTAAGCCCTATTGAACCTGCTACCAGGCTGAAAGGCCCAAAACCTGGAGTGGTCTGTGGATGGAGCCCTCCCTCTCCTCACATCCACACCCCCAGGACCCAAACCGGCTATTCCAAAAGCCGATACTCTGGTCTGCTTACAAAACAGACATCTCCTAGGGTTTTTTAGAACACATAGGCCAAAAACCTAGGACAAATGTACCTGCCATTGACCACTTTACCAGTGCTTCTATCACAATATATATATATATATATATATTTATATATATTATTTGGGAATGACTACAAGGGACCGTCCACCTTCAAGTAACTTTGAATGATTTACTTTTAGCTTCCTATCATTTTATACAAATGCATTGCTTTATATTTCTGACTTCAGTCTGCACATATACTATAGCTATGTATTTATATAAATAGGCAGCTGTTTGTTTGTGTTGCCCTAGGATAGTGCCCAACAGTTATGTTTTTAATGGGTACATGGGTACAGTAGTACCAGAGAAAATGTCTGACTAAAAACATCAGAAGGACAACAGCAAGAGAAAACAATTTATTTAGTAAAAGTTACAGAAATGGTATACTCTTCATGTATATAGCAAAGCCTCTTGCTGGCAATAACATCCATTTTGCCAGACATAGTTGTCTATGGGTCTCATTCAGACCCGCTCGTGAGCGCAGGGTGCTCGCAAGCGGGTCGATGTTACCCCAATGCACATGCGCACGACGGAGGGAGCTCCGTCGTGCGCATGTGCGAGACCCGGACAGCGACAGCCAAGCTGTCGTTCCGCGTCTCGCACCAAAGGGGGCGTGCTGTCGATGGTGACTGATAGCACGCCCCCTTTGGTGGGCGTGCCGGGGGCGTGGCTGCCAGACGGAGGCATTCCCATGGGAACGCCTACCGTCTGGGTCCGGCCCCACTGACATCACTAGTGACAGAGCCACTAGTGATGTCAGTGGGAGTGATTTTGGCTCTGATAGAGCCAAAATCACTCCATGGCTTGCGGCCACGAGACCCTACCGGGGTCCAAAAGGCCGCTCCACATTTAAATAGGACGGCCCTGATTCAGAGCGAGCGCTCTGGTCACAGCGTCCGGCTCTGAATCAGGGCCCATGTACTAATAATTACGTAACTGCAATACTTATTATCTATCTATATCGCAGGGGATATTTTCATTTTTAATAAAAATTTCCCAGCTACAGTATATACAAAGGAAGAACTTGCAGGGACAACGGCTGCATTAACCACAGTCCCTGTGAGTTAGTGATATCCCTGGCAAACTGTAGAAGCCTGTCGCAGAAGTGAAAGACTTCTCCGGGGGAAGCTGCGAGAGAGAGATCGAAAGATCTCTCTATTGCTCCTGGAGCCTCCGGGCAGTTTCTGCTTTGTTATGTAATAAACAGCTTGATACATAGGTCCCATAGTTTTTTATTGCCCTTAATAGATCTCTCAAACTCAAAAGAGCTGATTTAGGATCCTGACAGCTGAAAGTTATTTACAACCTTTTTATGCCTCCAAATCATCATCTTAAAATCAGTCTGTCAATTTCATTATATACATTTGCATTAAAACAAAAAAACAACTGGTAAAAAGTATGTTACAATGAAATTCAGCAATTGTATTCATTCATTCATTTTAATCTGTTCTGTTTTTATAAAATGTCATTTTGAAACCCAGACAATAATGTTTTGCACAAAACACATTCTTGTGGCGTCTCATGAGCTTTTCTGGTTAAATTGTAAGCTACAGCTGTCCCTGGATCTTTCAGAATGACTATACAACAATATAAATGGTGTGTGAAAACAACAATATTGTAAGTCGCTCATCTCTGACCACCTGAGCTCCCCTTGTCCTCATCATCTTAGCATCTCAGGAATAGTGTGTTATTTGCTCTGGTGAATACATTGCACTATCCTACCAAGCTGTGTTTTCTCTATACTACATTCAATTTAGGATACTTCACTCACTGGACACCATGTTATGAGTTTATAAATTCTTTGAATAAAGTCACTCTTATTGACTGGCAAGATTATCCTTCTGAACTTAGAGAAATTCATCTGTCTTTATATAACTAGAGTCAATACATGCCTGCCATTACAGTACATGAACTGAAATCTGTCAACGATGTTCAAAACAAAGAGTTTCTGCAATAATTACTTATTTCTTTACTCCCAGTCTTTCGAACGTCTGCTTTCTGACTGTCTTCATTTGTGAGTTCCTGTTTATTGTCAAGTAAAACATGATTTCTGCGAGAAGGCTCGGGAAGGAGAGAGTCTATCCTTGTATGGTACTTGGCAGACAGCAAGACTACAGCACTCCTAGCACTGCAGAAATTCTAATACTAAGTAGCTAGCATCTACTGTAGTAAGATGATTCATTTAATTCCGTCTCTAGTGATTTACTTTATTAGAGACTGCTCTTTGCCACAGCACTAAACGTAGACCATATAAAGTCATCTCCATCCTTAGGTAGACCTGGTTTATCTCTGCTACTAAATGGCAGGCAACGCTTAGCAAATGTTATATCTTTCCCTAGTTATCTGGGTTCCATTAACTTGGTCTATGTACATATCAAGTGTAACAGATAGTATAAACATGGAAGTATCTCATATCTGTTGAAGATAGCCAGAATACTAACAGCGCCAAGTAATTATTATAAACCAACCATTAATAGCAATATCCCAAGACCAGGCTTGGTGGCACGTTGTTTGATACTTCAGCTGTCGTACTTCATTTTCCTTCCTTACAATGAAGAAGTCTTCAAATAATGATTCAGGTTACGTAAATGAATCGTATTGCACTAAAGCACAGCCTCCTATTAAGCCAGAGGAAAAAGTTTTTGAGTCTCTTGTTAATATAACCACTACTGTATGTATAACAATAACTGCAGAAAGGAAGGGTGGCTAAGAGAAGGAAAATAAAATTGTAAAGTGATTTCATTGAGACCTACTGGATTTACTAATGTTGGAATTGTTGAAATATTATTTTCCACATCAAATAGTTAGTCATGCTTGAAGTATACTTGCCCACTCTCCCTCATTGTCAGAGAGACTCCCTGAAATAGCAGCAATCTCCCTGTCTCCCTGAAGAGTCTACCAATCTCCCTCATTTTCTCCTTACCCCCATAATGACACTGTTATATAAAAGAAAAAACAGAGATCTATACATTCAAATGGGATCATTAGTATCATTTCCCTAAATGTGTGAGCAATATCTCTAACTGTAATATATTTAAACATGCAGCATTTTTAATTTTGGGGCAAATGCATCTATTTGGGCCCAATTTGTTTTCCTATTTTTTGGGCTTTTCCCCCTAGAGACTGGCCAGATGCTGTATAGCACTGGGCGTCTTGTTAATGTAAAGGGGTGATTTTTTTTTCCCTTTATCTAAATTTGTACTGTTTTTTACCATCTGACAAGCATGTGGTTTAATTTATCACACTGATCAGAAACAAGTCTAAAAAATCTGCCATTCTTTTTAAAGGCCGATTTGCAAACCGTGGGTATAGGAATCACAAGGTTTAAAAACATAGTATATTATGTGCGGTTTTGCTTGTAGTAGATCTTGCATTTTCAAAACCACACATTAAAGGGCTCACTGTAGAGTTGGAAGTAAAATGGGCACATACAGTAATACTAAAAAGAAATATGCATGGAAAAATAGCATCTCAAGGTCCGTAGACCTCTGTATAAGCAGCTTATGCGCCTGGTTTGGTACAATTCATCCTTATCAGTGTGTACAGTAGTTGCACCCGTCCTATAATAGGTATAAACAGCGCCGGTCCCAGCCAATTTGGTGCCCTAGGCAACATTTTTACTGGTGTTCCCTAGCAGATAATCCCACCACCTATCTTATGGCTGGTGCACACTAGACGATGTCTAGTGTGTACTGACCTCGTTAGCGACGGGACCCGACGGGGTGCACAATTGCCGATGCTGGCAGCAACAAAGTGACGGCTGGGGCCATGCTGCATTCGGCAGCATAGCCTTTGCTAACGATGTCGCCCATCAGACCTGCATGTAGGTCCGAGGAGCGATGTCGCTGACAACGATCGGAGTATGGAGTATAATGCACTCCCATCATCAAGCTTCACAGAAGTGGGGTGCACAGCTGCTTACACACACACACACACACACACATATATATATATATATATATATACACAAGAATTTGTAGGAATTTGTTACTTTTGTCTCTTTATTATACAGTATGTCTGGACAAAGGTGCCTACGAGCACCAAAACGTCGTCATGACTTTTTACTTATCTATTTAAATACATAGAATTGTTTGCCTGGAGTGCCGTTCTCTTCATTGCGTTTATATATATATATATACACAAAAGTGGTATAGGGCGCTGGTTCATTATCAACTATACAATGTTTATCTAGTCCAAATATGGCTACTCATCAGTCCCGAACAGGTCTTTTATGTCCCAAAAATCTTGCACTTCCCCTGGTTCAAAGGGGGCAGCTATTCTCCAAACAACCGTTGTCCTGACAGATCAAAAAGGTCTCTAAAAAAGAGAATGAGAAACAGCGCCTCCTAGTGCAATAATGACAATAATGGTTTCTCCACCACCAATCAGTGAGCACCCATAAGGTTAGAGGTGTACCTATTACAGTGGTAAAAACCACTATCTTGATAACATTTGGAAGTATCTTTCCTCCAATGATATTCACATGGGATATGACCATCCACAATCGTATCCAGATGTTTTCATACCAGATTATGTTGCCCAAATAAAGAAAATAAGCATCATAGTGTGGTATAGTTTAAAAAACAACATTTATTACACACAAAACCAAATAAAATGCCCGTACATAGAAATAAAGAAATTTTAGCTTATCTGACGGGGAATCTTCCCCTAAGCCCACAGAGTTTCCAATGTCTCCTGGAAAAACCTCAACTCGTTTCATCCTTGTATAATTTGCTGGACTTCATCAGAAGGATTAAGGATATGTGTGGAGGCAGCTTTATATATACCCCTACTAATTATCATTATTTCAGTTTCAAAGTGACCCGGAAGTTACATCACTCCCCCTCACATGAACTACAACCATTATGATGCCGGAAGTATATATACAAACACACCAAATTATTGTGTAAGGCTGTCAAGTCTCGATATTGTTATCGTTCAGTCTATTCACAGTCGCCTAGTGGATAGGTGTCTTAACTGTGAGAGAGATGGGACTGCTCAGCCTTTGGAGAGAAAGACTGGCCGCCAGGGTATGTTTATGAGTGGAGGGGTGAAAGGGGGTGTTGAGATGGAGCCATGATGGGGTGGGGATCAGGACGTGGCTGCGAAGGGGGATGGGGCAGAGGAGGAGGTCAGCAGAGAGGGGGTGGGATCAGCCAGAAAAAAGGTAGAGCAGAGCGGGGCGGTTCTGTCAGGCAGTTAAGCTATATGCAGTGTGTGTGTGAGTATATGTGTATATACAAATACATACAGTGATTGTGCAGAACAGAAATATTTTTGAGTTCAGAGGAGCCCTCGTTTTAAAAAATTGGGGTCCTACTCCACTATTTCTGGGTCCCATTACATATTATGTGGGGTGAGGGAAGGCAGAAGTTGGGGTAAAGATGGGGTAGAGGAGAGCAAGAGCAGGTAGTGCTGGGGATAGGGAGGTGGTAAAGGTAGATACCAACTGGTGCAGTACTGGGGGCAAGGAGGGTGTTAGGGACAGGCAGTGCTGGGCATAGAGAGGGGGTAAGGGTGAATAGTAGCTGGGGCAATACTAGGGGCAAGAAGAAGTTAGGGGCAGGCAGTGCAGGGAGTAGGGAGCAGCTGGGGCAGTACTGGGGGCACGGAGTGCATTACGGCAGGCAGTACTAGGGGTAGGGAGAGATCATTGGTAAATAGCAGCTGGGGCAGTACTGGGGGCAAGGAGGATTTTAGGGGTAGGCAGTGCTAGGAAGGAGGTAAGGGTAGATAGAAGGGCAGCTTTAAGTAGTAGTAGTAGTAGTAGTAGTAGTAGCAGCTGGCCTCCCCCACCAAACAGCCAAATTTACTTTAGTAAACGATTGCCAAGTTACTTACTGGTGCCGGGGACTGCCGCTGGGTGCTGGGGCTATCCTGCCTCCGTGGTGATCCTGCCGCCAGGTGCCAGAGCCTACCGCCTACTGGGGCCATCCTGAAGCCGGGTAAGGGGGCCAGTCTCAGGCCGGGTAAGGGGGCCAGCCTGATGCCGGGTAAGGGGGACAGCCTGATGCCTAGGTCGTCCTGCTGCCGGGTGTCGGGGAAGTGGCCGCATATCCCTGTAGTGTTGGATGCTGTGTCGCTCCTCCAGGTATCGCCTGATATCAGACTGCAGCGTCATGACATCATCGCCTGAAGTCTACACCGCGGCCAGTGAGCGAGGGGACTGTAACTGTCAGGATCCATGGCAGGAACGGGGCACCTAGCTACATGCCACTGTGGGAGGAGGAGGGGAGGACACTCACACTGAGTGAAAACTGCACGGGGGGCGCCGCTGGGGACTAAGTGGGCGGGGCCTTGGACAGCTGCTGGTGAGGCATGCATCGGAGCCAGGCTGTGTAGCTGGAAAAAAAAATATTCCTGACTACAGCAGCACCAGCAGCTTCACGGAGGGGAAGGGGGGCAGAGCTATGGAATGCCCCTAGGCATTCCAGTTGCTCCTAGGCATTTGCTTAGAATGCCTATGCCTAGGGCCGCCCATGGGTGTAAAGAACAGTAGCCAAGGCGCCGCGAAGATGGCGCTGGAGCGCATTAAGGGGGAGGGGTGCTCGGCGGCACGCGGGGGGACAGGCAGGGAGGCCCGTCCGCCCCGTTTCACACCTAGGGCAGCAGGATAGCAACTAGGGGCACACGCAGAGGTGGGGCAGCCCTTCGGTATAAGAGAGGAGGAGGGAGGGGGCCGGAGCAGTTTGTGGGACAGCAGCACAGGAGTGAGAAGAAAGCAGGCGCAACAGGCCCACCGACAACAAAGTTATCCTCGATATCCGCAACAGGATCAAGGGAACTCAGAATGGTGCAAGATATCGCAACAGACGGCTAAGGCGAAATGTGCCTGACCAGGGACGGCACTGCCAGCATGGCACCAGCGGGGATGCGTAACAAGGTCCATGCCAATGCCAGCGGGACTCCGATAGCGGCAGAGATGTCACCGAGACTGAGCACATAGGAACATTGCAACATCCGGAGGTGAGCCAGCATTATCCAACACACCTTATAACCGAGATCAGAACATTAACAAAACGAGACTTTATGCAACATTTAGGAAAAATGGCAATTTGATATGCAGGAATTAGCAACATAGGTTGTAAATTGGTACAAAGTGCAAGCGGATTGTAGGGTCCAATTACTGCCTAAGATCCGGGGTGTATAGACACAGGGAAGATATATAAGGGGATTGGGCAAAGGTAAGATTTATAGGGATTGGACCCGGTCTTAAAAGGAATTGGTAGTAAGTAAGTTTGGTAAATGTGTTGAGTTTGCAAGTACAGTAGATGTAATTTTATTGCTGGTAAAGCTGCAAGGCTACTGGAACGGCTTTGGTCCGAGGGAAAACGCCTTGGGAGGAGTCCCGTAAGCATGTACGGAGAGTGAATGAGAGGCAAAGAGCTGGCGCGGAGCGCAAGGGTCTGGGGGAGGCATAACAGCAGGTAGCAAGGAGATATACATTGTTTATTGGTGAACATTTGCTTATGCTGCGTACACATGGTACAGCTCGAACAACCATAGATATCGTTGATAGATTTCCTTCAAACTTTCTGTAGTGCAGGGCAAATGATTTTGGTTGTACACACTGATAAATATACAGTATATGATAGATTTTGGTTGTGCACACTGTTTGATATCTATGATAGACATTGGGAGTGCACACTGATAGATATAAGGTCTATCAATCTATGATAGACATTGGTTGTGCACACTTATAGATATCTATGATAGACATTGGGTGTGCACACTGATAGATATCTACGATAGACATTGGGTGTGCACACTGATAGATATCTATGATAGACATTGGGTGTGCACGCTGATAGATATCTATGATAGACATTGGGTGTGCACGCTGATAGATATCTATGATAGACATTGGGTGTGCACACTGATAGATATCTATGATAGACATTGGGTGTGCACGCTGATAGATATCTATGATAGACATTGGATGTGCACGCTGATAGATATCTATGATAGACATTGGGTGTACACACTGATAGATATCTATGATAGACATTGGATGTACACACTGATAGATATCTATGATAGACATTGAATGTGCACGCTGATAGATATCTATGATAGACATTGGGTGTACACACTGATAGATATCTATGATAGACATTGGATGTGCACGCTGATAGATATCTATGATAGACATTGGGTGTGCACACTGATAGATATCTATGATAGACATTGGGTGTGCACGCTGATAGATATCTATGATAGACATTGGGTGTGCACGCTGATAGATATCTATGATAGACATTGGGTGTACACACTGATAGATATCTATGATAGACATTGGGTGTACACACTGATAGACATCTATGATAGACATTGGATGTACACACTGATAGATATCTATGATAGACATTGAATGTGCACGCTGATAGATATCTATGATAGACATTGGATGTACACACTGATAGATATCTATGATAGACATTGGGTGAGCACACTGATAGATATCTATGATAGACATTGGGTGTACACACTGATAGATATCTATGATAGACATTGGGTGTACACACTGATAGATATCTATGATAGATATTGGGTGTGCACACTGATAGATATCTACGATAGACATTGGGTGTGCACACTGATAGATATCTATTATAGACATTGGGTGTGCACACTGATAGATATCTATGATAGACATTGGATGTGCACGCTGATAGATATCTATGATAGACATTGGGTGTGCACGCTGATAGATATCTATGATAGACATTGGATATGCACACTGATAGATATCTATGATAGGTGTACACACTGATAGATATCTATGATAGACGTTGGGTGTGCACACTGATAGATATCTATGATAGACATTGGGTGTGCACACTGATAGATATCTACGATAGATCCTGCAAGTAGGTCTCACGGCTGCATTAAAAAAGAATAAAAAAAACTAAATAGATTATAGGAGTAAAAGAAAAATAAGGGGTAGTCTGGCAGAATTCAGTAGCCTGGCAGAAATCGATTTTTTGGCAATGGACCACACAATCAGCAATTGATTTTGCATGTACGAGAACGCTGCAGGTTTGCCCACAATGCGGGTTACCTATAAGCAGTATTTAGCAGAGCTTGCCCTGGGTTGTACTCTGGCCCACAGGAATGCTAGTGTGATGGAGTTACGCAGAAGAATGCAGATATACTGTAGATCATAGGGGTAAAAGGTGGGTCAGCAGAAATCAATGTTCAGGAAAGGGCCACACAAATATAATTTGGCAGGGTCTTAGTTGGGTTAACGGCCTCAAATGAGAATGCGTCAGGTTTAAGTACTATTTACGGGTAACTATTACTTGGCCGCCAATAAGCGCTGTCTATAAAGATAACCAATGACAGTGTTGCCCTGCTGTGTGACACATCCTGCATCAGCTGATTGTGCCTGCATTGCCTGCCTTACCTTGTAACCCTGCTCTGGAAACAAATAAATTGGCTTTTGTTGCTGCCCCGTAAATGAAGGAGTGCCCGACACTCCGTACTGTTAACTACGGGTCTGAAATAAGCCCTGTAACTGCGAGACCTCTGGTTGGTATTGCCCACTGGGCACCGTTCGCTGGCTAAAACTTTTACCTGCTTCCATTTTTCCTGGTCTGTCCATTGCCCTTTGACCCTGCTGACCACGCCCCTCTTGTCCCAAGCTACCATATGTAGGACTTCTTTACCCTGCCCTCTCCTAGCTGTCCTAACTCCTTTCTCTGTTTCCTACTTTCCCAGCAACTCTATGATCTGAAACCGCATTCCAGCTGTCTTTAATCCATGCACAAGAATACCTTCCGGACCTCGACCAGCAGCCCCGTACATGCCAACCGCACCATGCGCCGGATGCTGCTCGATCCCGCTCACAGCCTCGCACAAACACCGTGGCTCCAGCTGTCCCACCTAGCAGGGGTGGGCTCCCAAAATGTGCATAGCCTGGACGCCTATAGGGTAGGCGGGGCATGCCCCAGCTAATAGAATCCGGTAAAGTTAAGGGAGCCTTGCCCGCAGCTTATTTTGGTGCCCTGCAACGTATGCTAATGAGGTTTGAAAATAAAGGCTATGGCCAGATTTGTATCCCAGGACCTTGTTTCCGGGTCTAATTTATGGGTTAAAGCTGGGTAGCTGGACGCAGGCAGGTTGGCCTCTCCCCCTTATACACCTGACAGGAGTATATACGCTTACCTGCTGTTCTGCATGAACATACAGTATGTGAGAACAACCATTCTCTCCCCTGTTCTGCCTCTCTGATCGTAAGTTATGATGCTGTGCAAAATGCGCGCAGGTCTGTATAGCCCCATATGTATCTGAGCAGGTGCAGTTCGAATTCATGCAGGATGTGCTACACTACAGACAGACTTTCAGCTTTACATCAGCCACAACATCTGCAAAAAAGCCTTTCATAAAATAAAAATATCTACTCAAACTCCTAGCTGTTATTACTTTTGGACAGTCCTCATTATAGTTACATCATATACTGTATAATGATATTTGTACTGTATAATTGTCCTGTGTAAAGTGCACTTGGATAATACAAATTACATCCCACTGAAAATATTGCAGTAAAAATTGTTTTGTCTGATACTGTACTTACTGCACCTCTTGAAACTCAATTTAATGTTTCTATTTGGGTAAAATACAATATACATCATTACTGCATCTAGCTTACATCTAAAAGAAGCACACAACTGATGCCATCTTGACAAGGTAAGCTACGCACTTACCCATTTAAATGGTAACAATCATGCAAAAAACATGACATTACAAAAGAGGAAGATATAATATTTGTGCTGCAGCACTGACATTTTGTAAGTTTTCAAATCATGCTATGGAGGAAATTTACGAACAATCACTTCTCTGCCAACACTAAAGCCAATCCGCCGACCTATCTGATTATTGGTAAGGCCATACACACTTATCAATCGTCTGCCCGAAGTGCCAGGCTTGATGGCACAAGTGGGCGGGCATTTAAATTTGCAAATGTAATCAATTGTAAAAAAATATTACAATAAATACATCACCAGGGGCACACTTAGGACGGCTGATGAGGCAATTGCCCAGGGTGACAGAGTGACGGGAGAGGAGGGATGGATGGAAGCAGAGCCAGTGATGGTTCTAGGGGCGGACAAGCAGGGCTATCTCCTGGTGCGCTGTGGCCGCAGTCACCAAAAGTGACGCCATATAATCTGACGGTGCCCGCCTGCTCTTGCCTGCCACCATATCACAAGCTGCGACGCCATATTTACAAAGAGCACTGCTATTCCCTGCCACTGGGAGCCCCAGTCTTGCAGAATGCCAGTGCCGGGCGTGACAACGTCATCACGCCCCTTGACGTTGTCGCGCATGGCATTCTGGGTGTGGCCACGGGAGAGAGAAGATGGAGGAGTAGCAGCAAGGAGGAGGGGCCCTTCTGTCTTCACAAGGTAAGAATTAGGTACACAACTTCCCCCCCGACAAACGGTCTCCCACCTTTCTGGCAAATGGTGCCCCCTTGTGCAGCAAGCAGGGCTATGTTATGTTTTTTTTTTGGCAGCCATGGCCATGCCCCCCCGATCAAGCCATGCCCCCTGGTATTGAGTGTTCATTTTATTGGGTAGTGGGGAAATAGTGCAGCCACAGCATCAATATGTATGGTCCAGCAAGGGGCTGCCAATGCGGGGATATCCCTGGTACGACACCCGCTGGCCACTGCTTCATGGATCCGCCCCCTACCTTTGAGAGAGGGCCTGATGGTTCCTAAGTCTGCATCTCGCAGATCTATATTAACAGGCTGGAGGTAAGGCCACTCATGGCAGACAGGAGGAGGTAAGCGCTTATTTACACATCACCACGTGTCTACAGTCCTTTTGCTGTGAGTGTGAACAGCTGCAACTTAGGTACCTAAATTTAGAAAGGCCACTGTACACTATATTATGTTGGGAGGTGGCCCAGAATAGCACATCTTCTCAGGCTTACCCTTCTCACTGGCAGGACACCCAGGAAACATACCCACCTTGCGGTGTGTGACCCATCTATCTTTTTGCAAAATAGTCTTTTTACAGTGCACCTTCCTATGGAGAAAACACCAGTCCTCTACTATACATTCACAGCTAATGTTTTGGCTTGATCTGGCCTCTCACCGGAAGTAACAAGCACTTTGGAAACTTGGTGAAAGACATTAGGCTCTAGGATGAGCTACATATCTCATACCATAGACCATACTGAGGGCGGGGCATATTTATTAATTATCATGTTTTAGATGGTAATAAGAAATTAAGGATTGCCTGAAGGTATCAAAAAACAAAGGGACGGTGCTCCGAAAGAAGCCCATCCTTGTGATGTGTTAGAAGTAATGCGATCACTTCACTTCTTTTTTGGGCCCCAGCACGCTACTGCGCATGCGTGGTCACCATTGCGGTAAATTGTGCCCATAGGCTACAATGTTAACTACCAGGGCTAAGCTCTAGAATGCTCCTAATTCTGAAGCTTGGTACTATAATTTCAGCAGTAAAGCAGCCTCCATAGAAACCTATAGGGGCTGCTTTTTGATGTAGAAAATGGAGGACTGATATCTGCTGTGGTTACATGTATATACATATGGGAAATACTTAATATTTGTGGGTACCCACCAAAAGTGAGCATTTTCGTGGAATATCCCACAAATATGAATTGATAAATAGGGTTCACAATACTGTACTTATTCAAGTTCCTATAATGCTTTGGTTGTATTCACAAAGGTTTATGTTTCATACCTTGTTCACCAATTAATTGAGTCACTCTGAGATATTTAGTTTGCTTATGTCATTCATAGAACCAACCCATGATCCATTTTGGACACCATTTTTTTTTTTTTGCAGGCCCCACATCACTAGGATTCTAGCCCTGCACAGATTGGTCTGGGGCTTGTTAAATCTATGGTGGGGAACCCATGTGAATTGTGTCTCCCATTCTATAGCACCACCAGCCCTGGCTGGCAGGGCCGGATTATAGGCGGGATGGTCGTCCAGGGGCCCCCACACCTAGGGGGCCCCACACTGCAACAGACATTCCAAGCCACTCTGGACCCTCTGTGGCCGACTCCAGGTCACAGCCGGCAGCATAAAGCACTGCACTGCAGTGACAGCACACTACTCCATCACTAATATACAGCGTGATAGCGGCAGATGATGGAAGCTCCGCCCCCACAATGACATAATGCTGCGATTTGCGGGTGTATTGACAGGGGGCGGGGCCTATTGCCATTAGAAGCCTACCCTGCTGCCTGTTGTTGTACATAGAGGTAGGAGAATATGTATGTGCTCTCTGTCTGACTGTCCCTTCCTCCCTCCCACTCTCTCTCTCTCCCTCCCCCCCTCTCTCTCTAACGCTCTCATGACTTCTCTCTATCTTCCTCCCTATCCCTCCCTACCTATCTATCTATCTATCTATCTATCTAACTATCTATCTATCTATCTATCTATCTATCTATCTATCTATCTATCTATCTATCTCACTCTCCCTTCCCTCTCTATGAGTGGCATGTACTAAAGGGGAAAATTAGGTAAAACCCCCGAAAATGCAGTTTTCGGGGGTTCTACCGCATTCCCCATATGTACAAAGCACTGGAATGCTTTGTCCTAATGTGTAACACCATATTCAGGTGGCGTTATCCCATAGAAGCTTATGGGCTTCTTATCGGGATACTCCCCCTTGGGAGGGATCCGATCGGATTCCTCCAATCACCCCCTGCGCATGCGTAGAAGGATGCCAGAGGGACTTCTGGGTATTAAACCCAGAAGTCCCTCTGTCCAGAGCCATCGCAAAGGACAGCTCTTATCGGAAGAGCTGTCATTTCTGATATTCTAGGTACATATCGCGGTAATCAACTGCGGTATGTACCCGAAGACAGCTGGAATGTACCGCATCGCGAATGCGATGCTTAATACATCCTGCCCTATATCTCACTCCTTCACTCTCCTCTCTCTGTCTGCCCCCCCCCTCTCTCTCTCTTTCACATCCCCACTCAAAATCCTGTGTTTGCCCCTAGCAGTGTACTACATCATGTACGCTATGCTGCTGGGAATCGGTTCCCAACATGAAGTAGTATACTGCGATCCTTGCCGGTCAGTGGAGAGTCCGGAGACAAGGGGCATAGTAGTCGTGTGAGGCCGTAGCAATTTTATCGATGGGGCCCCCACAACTTAGTTGCCCCGGGGCCCCCACAAGCCTTAATCCGCCCCTGCTGGCTGGTAAAGCTTAGTGCTGGTAGTGGAAATTTTGGGGGTTCACCAAAATTAAGTTTCTCCATCAGCATAATATTTTATGACATTAATGTGTAGCTATCATGCAACTTTAACATTGACTGTAGTTAAGTAACAGTTACAAGGGGAAGCAGAAATCCTATGATTCTGCAAATCAGCCAGAACCCTTCCCCCCCTTATCTTTCTATATACTGCTATAATACAGTAAGCATTCTTTGAATTGCCTGTTACGGTGGGCTGTCATGGGCGATGAGTGGTGATTTCATCTGAAGTAAAGGTGCTCTTCTATGTACACGTAATGCTGACACTCTCAATCGTATATTCATGCCCTTACTATAGCTAACCAGAAGATTGCTAACTTTGGCCCTCATTCAGAGCCATACACTCTGAGCAGAGCGCACGCTCTGAATGAGGGCCGCCCTCCATGAAAATGGAGCGTCCTCCTGGACGCTCGTATAGCTGTGGGTCACCACCCACAGGCTATACGAGCGTATAGTTTGATGGCCGTGATGGTCTTGACCATCGCGACCATCGAAACTGCGAGCCGGAGCCTGCGGTTGAGGTTTTCAACCGCAAGCTCCGGAGTGATTTTGGCTCTATCAGAGCCAAAATCACTCCCACTGACATCACTAGTGATGTCAGTGGGCCGGCTTCTGACGGGAGGCGTTCCCGTGGGAACGCCCCCGTCAGGGAGGCACGCCCCCGGCACGCCCACCAAAGGGGGCGTGCTGTCAATCAACATCGACAGCACGCCCCCTTTGATCAGACACAACGAGCGAAGGACTTTCCTTCGCTCGTCGCGTCTGGCGCATGCGCACGACGGAGCTCCCTCCGTCGTGCGCATGCTCAGTGCAGAACATCGACCCACTTGCGAGCGGACAGCCGCTCGCGAGTGGGTCTGAAACAGGGCCTTTATGTAGGCTTTACAGTTTTAACACACAATAAATGTAACAGATGTTTATATTTATATATTGTCTGTTCAGATACCTATTGAAGCTGTAGTTGTGTGTAGTTGAAAGATATTCCTGACTGAAAGGACTAAAAATGAAAATAGCAAAATATAGCTATACTCAAGGTCAAATTAGCGTAATGGAGATGGTAGGCGCCAACACTAAGCCACGCCAAATCCAATAGTCATCACTCTTTTGCCAATTGCACTATACAGTAGGCTCTCTAGTCCTGGACAGGGTATGATCTTCTCCATATATAAGCTCACATCAATTATTATAATTTTTTTGCCATTCCTCAACTTATTTAATTTTTATTTTCTGATCAAAGGAAAATTATTTACATTTGCTGTGCAGGGAATGGCCACATGACAGCCTTTCATGCTACTCATATTAGTGTGCAGTATGTATGTAGTGGAAGAGAGGTAAACAATTGATTGATTAATTGATTAAGAAAATGTAATTTGAGACATGGCCTTGTTTTCCAGCAACTGAGAAAAAGCCATAAAGAGTACAATTTATCTTGTTCATTCAATTTACTAAATAACACTAAATATGCTCTATAATTTAAACACAATATATATTTTGTGAGGCACCACATTTTTTCTGGTTAAAAATGTGTTGCAAATTAGTAATGTATTGTTTTAATAACCAATTAAAATGTTTGTCTATGCAAAAAAGACCATCATCAATGCCCTCAAAAAATAAAGCCAATAATGAAAAGAAAACTGAGGCAAGATGGAATTGTCCTTAGACCCTCCTACTCACCCTTATGTTGTATATAAAACGGACATGCACAGTTTAAAAAAATATACACTTCAGGGACTGCCACTTTTGTGATTGGTTTGTTTGGGCCCACACCAAACAAGCTGCAAAAAGTCTAAAGGTGGCTAACAGCATTGTTTATCATCTCTACAGTGGGAAGATGTCTTTATCACCCTCACAGCATCATCACACAATATTAGTTCATCTCCACTGAAATATACCCGTACAGTAGTCTCTGTACTGTGTTGCATTTGGCAGAGAAGATCATCCTCGTAGAATTTGTAGTCATATTTATGAACATGAGTTTTTCCACATTTTGAGGAAGTAACCTCCTATGGCGATCGCTCACAAGGTTCCCTGCTAAACACTCTGGGCCTGATTCAGACCCGCTCGCAAGCGCATAGCGCTCGCAAGCGGGTCGATGGCCGGGCAGTGCGCACACGCGAGCCCCGGAGCGAGTGAGAAATTCACTTGCTCCAGGGCTCGCTACAAACGGGGTGGCTGTCGATGTTGATCGATAGCTCACCCCGTTGTGTAGGTGGGTCGTGGGTGTGGCATGCCAAACGAAGGCATTCCCGAAGGAACACCTGCCATTTGGGGGCGGTCCCACTGACATCACGAGTGATGTCAGTGGTGAGCTCTCAGCTCTATTAGAGCTGGAAGCTCACTGGGTCTCGCGGCAGACAAGACCCTACCACAAGGGTCTCGTTGCAAGCCCCGATGGTCGCGATGGTCGGGACCATTGCGACCGTCACCTGGCCACTAACTAAAGCAGTGAGTGGTCATTCAGACCTGCGAGCTGCCTCCGGCAGTGAGTTGGTGTGAATCAGGGCCTCTTTTCGAGTACACACTGTAGAGTTGCAGCTTAAGGACACCAAAGCTGGTTTGTTCAAAGGGTTCCAAATTGCCTCTTTTCCTCCTAGTAATCAAAAGGAATGTGTGACATGCTAATTTGTATATTGTGATTAAAATAATCCTCCACCATTCTATTGATGATAAATTTTTAGATTAAATCATGGTAGTGTATTGAATTGGGGGCAATACTTTTAAGCTCAAGCAGATGTCAAAATGGTGTTTTACTTTGGTTCGCTGAGTGGACTCTTTATCCACACCCCCAGTGGGTTTCTTGGAAAATGTCAGTTTTTTCCTGGCAGCAGCATTTACAGAAAGTGAAGCAGGAGACGTTGTCGTGTCATGCAGTTTGAGCTGACAACTTACTGGCAAGGAGCTCTTTGCATCTCTTAAGATCTTTGTTAGTTGGAAAGAAAGATATTACATTACATATGACTTAAACCTGGGATCAAGTATGGTTTCCAAAATGAAGTAATCCAAGATCTTGACAACCCTTTGGTCCTGGTGAAGCGAATACAGAAGTCCAACATACTTAACGGAATAACTCAATTTTATCTCTTTCAGTTTTTCTAGCTGCTTTTCCAGTAGTATTATTAAGGGAATCACCTGACTCTGGCAGTGTCTGAATTCACTTCATTAGTTACTACTACAAATGGTTTCAGTAGCTTGGATGAAACAGAGAGTATTTCTCCAGTGTGCTGGACTAAGGTGCTTTCCCTATGTCATGGCTTGTTGTGTAGGTTTGGATAGCTTTTTGCTGTCCCTCCATTTGCTGAAGCATATAAACCAGGGTTGGGGAACCTTTTTTCTGCCAAGGGCCATTTTGATATATATAACATTATTAGCTGGCCCGGTGCAGGCCATGCCCCCTCCATGTGATGTCACATGGGGGTGGGGCCTCCATCGCCGGTGATTACAGCAATGTACGGAGCATCCTCAGAATGCTCCATGGAGCTGTAAAGGGCAGCGGTGTGCCCATCTAAAGGGTCCTAAGGATGCTCCAGGCAGCACTACTGCATGTATTCTGGCTGCAGGGTGCCATTCTGGGCACCCTGCTACAAGATGAGGCTATCAGAAAAAAAACTGAGAGGGCCAGATCAAATGGTTTTGCGGGCCTTATATGCCCCCGGGCCTGAGGTTCCCCATCCCAGATATAAACAGTGGAATTTCACATAGTCACTACCTCTTGCTTCAGTTGGTGGCATGGCAAATTGAACTGTGCAGTTTCTGAATGCTGAAAATGTCCAGAAATTTTTGGGGCCACAAACAGCAACTCCGGCATGCCCCTTTCATTTTTCTTTTAAAATCTGAACCACCAAGTTTATTGTGTGGACAAGATATAAGACTTCAAATTCACCCAGTTGTAATGCTCTCACAATGTTACTTGTGTTATCGGAAATGACAAATCCTAGTGGGGTAAGCCATTTGCTATTACATCCTTGAGTTTTTGCAACAGGTTGACACCGGTATGCCTCTTAGTAAAGCCAGTGATATAGAGAGTAGCCTGCCTGTGAATGAGGTGGCATTGTGTGTTAGATACTGCTGCTGCAGGCATTCATCACATTCATTTAATCTACAGATGAAGAATTGCTGTTCTGGTAAAATGGAATCAAGATGGAATTTGGTAGCAGGGACAAAGATCCTCAATTAACTGTCTAAAACCAAATGCATTAATGGCAGATACTGTATTCAGATCTAATGCTAGCATACAGTAGCTGTCTGAAAAGTGATCCGCTGTGCAACTGGATGGCAGCTTTCTTACTTGCTTCCTCTTGCAAATGATTGATGCTCCTGTTCTCTACCCATTCATGAACTTGCCACTTTTTATCAGATAAGCTATATTTATATATATTTTTAAATCCCTATTGAATCTGATTTTTTTATGGTCATTTTATATATATACAGATGTGCTATTGTTTTTTATGTATTTTATCCTTCATGTGGAAGGATATTATTGTTGGTTTTTGATGAAAAATTTTTTTAAACTTTTTTAAATTGTCTGAATTGCACTTTATATTTTAAACACTTTTATAACTGAGGCACGGTTGCACAATTTTATGAATTTGATTGATATTTATTTTGGTTACCTCATTGTTTGGGAGGTATCCCTTAATATATTTAATATATTATAATTTGCACTGTAGCACTTTTACACAGTTCACTAATTAATTTAATACCGATTGTGTATATATATAAGTACCTAAGCACATAAGGCGCTCTATTCCAGTTCTAATAGCTATATATATATATATATATATATATATAAAATCATAAAACTCAGCACTCGCCATGTTTAAACACTCACAATAATGTATAAATAAATAATGGGGTTTTGGTTCATGGATTGATCAATGCATTTAAGCCTGCAGCCCACATCACGGGATCACACTTCTCTGCAGGTCCTACACTATCTGTCACACTGATGGAAACCTGGTAGCTGCTATCACATAGTTTAAACTGAAAAAATGTTACCTGGTTTAAAGCTCACCTGCCAGCTAATGGCTTTTAAAGGCAAGGCAGACACCAATCATAGCTTCTATCATACTACCAAAAAGGCAGCTGACACAGGTTATTATAAATGAGTTTGCACATGGGGTGCATGAGAAAGCTATGATCACAAAAGGTTAATTAAAAATTAACCACATAAACAAAGTCAAAAATCCACTGCACTCGCCACCTCCAGATTTGCACTCCCAAGGTCAAGTTCTGAGTCTCCTATGCAAGTCCTGTGAGTGCCGCTGTTTTTTCACATGTACATTTTGGCCTGTTTGGACCATCAGAGGGCACCCAGGCATATGTATTTTGTTTAACCTGTGGAGTGCCGGCTTTATTTTGAGATATATATATATATATATTTATATTTAGGATAGGCATATTATATTTATGAATAAATTATAATATAAATCATTTTCACTTTTGCTGCACCACAGTGTCACTCACAGGGTCTTCCCTCAAATTCCGCTCCAATGACATGAGCTTTGCGCTGACTGCTGCTGCACTACAGTACATCCCTCCCAGTCCCCAGTCCAGTGAAGATAGAGACTTGCGAGATGATGATGTCATCATCTCGCGAGATCAGTCAGTAGCTCTTCAGTGGTGTGGCTGGCGGAAGCACAGTAATTAATAAGTGACCACACAGTCCCCTGACCCCTCCCCTCCCATACCCATATCATGCTGCTGCCCGGAAGTCATTAAGTCTTAATAAAGGATAACACAGAAAGAAAAAGAAGTATGCACGGTGCAGTGGGTTGGTTGCTAGGCCAGCAGTCCCCCTAAGCCGCCGGGCCCCATAGCAAGCGCACTCCTTGCCAGGGCCAAAACTAGTATGTTTGTCACCCGGGTCAAGACAGTATTTTGGTGCCCCCCCATAAAAAAACCCTGTGTGTGGTTTTGTGACACAGTAATGCCTTTTACACATTATGCCACACTAAGTAATATCTCTTATAACTAGGGATGAGCGGGTTCTGTTCCCTGAGAACCGAACCCACCCGAACTTTGGGGATCCGGGGCGATCCGAGCCCAAGCTCGGATCTCCCTGTCTGCCCCGGACCCCTTTCCTGAGGCAAAACCTCGAGATCTGCTGTTGGATCTCAAGGTTTTGCACGAGCGGCCATTTAAAATAAAATGCCTTTGCCTTTAATGGGCAAAGTGCTGATTGGCTGACAGGGCCGTCTGTCATAGCTCTCAGCCAATCAGCATTATGGTGCTCATTTGCATGTAGCACGGACCCGGGAGATCCGTGCTACATGCATCTGTGTGATTAACAGTGACACAGAGCACAGATGGGTCAGTGAGACCCGTCTGTGCTGCTGTGTATTTCAATGACACAGATGCATGCACGGACCAGGAGATCCGTGCTACTTGCATCTGTGTCATTGACACAGTGCACTGACGGGTCCGTGAGACCTGTCTGTGCTGCTGTGGTAAAAAAACCCAAAAAACCTGTGTAAAAAAAGAAAAAAAATGGCGTGTGCCCCCCCCCAAAAAAGAGCAACCAGCCCCGGGCATTACTGACCCAGTGCTGGGTGTGCTTAAATACAGGGGACAAACAACGTAGGGGTCCCCTGTACTTAAGCACAACCAGCACCGGGCTAGTCACAACCAGCGCTGGTTGCCAAAATACGGGGGACAAACGACGTAGGGGTCCCCCGTATTCTGCGCAACCAGCTCTGGGCTCTGATCCGGTCCTGGTTCTGGAAATACAGGGGAAACTTTAATAAACCTGCGGCTCCCACCATTGACTACAATGGAGGGAGCCGTTCATTGGCTGAGACGGGAGATGACCTCTCTCAGCCAATGAACGCTTAGCAGCAGGGTTTCCATGGTGATACCCCGCCGCTAAGCTCTCATTCGGGAAGTTCCGTTCTATAGAACGGTACTAAGGGCCTGATTCAGAGCTGAACGCTCTGACCAGAGCGCTCGCTCTGAATCAGGGCCCTCCTCCCTGAAAATGGCCTCTTGGACGCTCGCATAGCTGTGGGTTACCACCCACAGCTTATGCGAGCGTCCATGATGATGCTCGCGATGGTCTTGACCATTGTGACTATCGGGCTTGCGACGAGACCCTGCGGTAGGCTCTCGTTGCCGCAAGCCCTGGAGTGATTTTGGCTCTATCAGAGCCAAAATCACTCCCACTGACATCAGGGCCAGATTAACAATGGGGCGGATGGAGCTACAGCTCCAGGCCTCCACATAAAAATAGGCCCATTGTCATGACAACATGATGTTGACTGGCCATCTGCTCTCCACACGGTCAGCCATAAATTATGTCATAAAATTGTATTTCTATTTACCTCACAGAATGAAGCATTTTTTTTCTTTTACATATTTACGGAGACATTGGGGCTGAGAGAATAGGGGTGTACACACCCACATGGCACTGGCACCCACATGGCACTGGCCACACCCTCACAGCCTCCTCTGGTCACGCCTCCTCTGCTTCTCATAATAGGCCCTTGGTCATTTTCAGCTCCAGGCCCATGTGGCCCTCAATCCGACCCTGACTGACATCACTAGTGATGTCAGTGTGGCCGGCTTCAGACGGTAGGCGTTCCCATGGAAACGCCTCCGTCTGGCAGGCACGCCCCCGGCACGTCCACCAAAGGGGGCGTGCTGTCAATCAACATCGACAGCACGCCCCCTTTGGTGCGAGACCCGGAGCGATGGACACCCCTTCGCTCGCCGGGTCTCGCGCATGCGCACGACGGAGCTCACTCCGTCGTGTGCATGCGCAGTGGGGAAACATTGACCCGCTTGCGAGCGTACTGCCGCTCACGAGCGGGTCTGAATGACCCCCTAAGTTCGTGGATTGGGTTTTCGTTTTTTTTTTTTGCCAAGTCCAGGGATGCCTACTTTGGAACGAAGAGGACAGAACCTCGCATAGGAGCTGGTGAGTATGTTTTTTTTCACAGGTCCCCTTTGGTTACTTTACCGGACAAGTGGACCGATGCTACAGGGTTACATAGGTGAGTATGTGTACATGTGTGTGTGTGTGTGTATGTATGTTTAATAAACTTATACTGTGTGTGTGTCCTGTGTTTTTTTTAAAACATTTTTTTACAGGTGAACTACAGGTACTAGTGGGCCCTTAATGCCCTGCATGCTGGTACTTGTGGTTCTCCAAGTACCAGCATGCGGGGCAGGCTTGCTGGGACTTGCAGTTCTACTTGTAAAGACAATGTCTGATATTATTTATTTACACCACACCACACTATCAACCCGCCACCCACCGCCACCAGGGGTGGCGGGGAGAGCCCCGGGCTATCAGCCTGGGCCTGGGGTGCCCTGGAGAGGGTGACCCCTTTATTGGGCTGACTAGCGGTCAGGGCTGATGCTGCGGCTGGGGGGCCCGGTGAAAGGGCTCCCCTGGCTGTGGCATCAGCCCCCCGCTAGAAAAAGTCCAGTGCTGGTTCTGGAACATACAGGTGAACCCTACTCATTTTTTTCCCCTGTATTTCCAGAACCAGGGCCGGATCAGAATACGGGGGACCCCTACGTCGTTTGTCCCCCGTACTTTGGCAACCAGCGCTGGTTCTGACTAGCCCGGTGCTGGTTGTGCTTAAGTACAGGGGACCCCTACGTCATTTGTCCCCTGTATTTAAGCACACCCAGCACTGGGTCACTAATGCCCAGGGCTGGTTGCTCTTTTTTGGGGGGCACATGCCATTTTTTTCTTTTTTTACACAGGTTTTTTTTTTTTTTTACCAAAGCAGCACAGACGGGTCTCACGGACCCGTCATTGCTCTGTGCCAATCACACAGATGCATGTAGCATGGATCTCCCGGGTCCGTGCTACATGCAAATGGGCAACATAACGCTGATTGGCTTCCTGTCTGCCACTGCAGTGCCACTCCTAGATGGACCACGTGTTTGTGCCGCCCACTTGTGTCGCTTAGCATAGTCATCCAGCTACCTCGTTGCAACCTTTTGGCCTAAAAACAATATTGTGAGGTGTGAGGTGTTCAGAATAGAGTGGAAATGAGTGGAAATTAATGTTATTGGGGTTATTAATAGCGTAAGGACAAAAAAAGGCCCATTTTATGTGATTTTAGCGGGTTTTTTTTATTTTTTAAGAAAAAATCCAGATCCAAAACACAAAACCCAGAACCCAAAACACGGAAGGGTGGTTTTGGCAAAACCAATCCAGATCCAAAACACGAAGAAAGATCCAGATCCAAAACCAAAACACAAAACACGAAAAGTGGCCGGTGCACACCCCTACTTATAACTCATTGTGCACACAGTACTACGATTTACACATTATGCCACATAGTAATGCCCAGGCCCGACTCCTGGCATGTTCCATATGTGCGGTTGCACAGGGGCACCAGGAGTCGGCTGGAAAATGTCCCCACCCTTCACCCAGCTATGGCTCTGATATTATGGGGGAAGGCGCAGTGAGGGGAAGGGGTGGAGGCAGTGCACAGGATGGCGCTGGGTGCCGAGTCCCCTAGCACCAGCCCTGGTAATGCCCCTTATAACCAGGCCTGGTGACGGGGGGGACTAAGGGCACAGCTGTACCGGGCCCCGAGGTTGTAGGGGGCCCCGGAGGGATAATACTTACCTTGACAATACTTGATAATGCACCTGCGTTGCGCAGCGCTGCTGCATGATCAGCAGGGCGCAGCAGGCACACACAGGCTGAGTGGTCTGTGTACTAATGTAATTCGGCCCCCAACACTTACCATGCCCATGCCGAGGTTCCTCTGTTTGAAGGCACTGCTAGTGCGGCGCTGGCTGACGGCACGTGCAGCGCCGCAATAAACGTAAAAAACTTTATTGCAGCGGTGCAATAAAGTTTTTTTAGTTTATTGCGGCACTGCTCGTGATGTCATGACGTCAGCCAGTGCCGCACTAGCAGTGCCATCAAACAGAGGAGCCTTGGCATGGGCATGGTAATTGTTGGGGGCCAGAGCTGCACTGTGGGAGCTAGTAGGCCTCCGGAGGGCATGAACAGGGGGCTGGCCATTGGAGGGGCACTGGAAGTGGGCTGACCACCGGAGGTTTACTTACAAGGGGCTGGCCATCGGAGGAGCACTGATAGGGGGCTGGCCACCGGAGGGGCACTGCCAGGGGGCTGGCTGCAGAGAAACGGGGATAAAGGGCCCCCAAAAAATGTGTGTACCGGGTCCCATGATTTCTGTTTATAACACATTATGCCACATAGTAATGCCCCTTATAACATATTATGACACACAGTAATGCCCCTTATAAGTAACACATTATGCAACAGTAATATCACAGCATGTCCTGCAAGGGTGCTGCAGACACATTTTATTTCCTCATAGTTTCCTGAGAAAATTATATGTAATGTGCCCTCTGATTTTTTCAAATACTCTTCACCTTCCTAGGAGCCATAATGAGGCAACATGACCATCCCAGGTGCTGGGGCTTGCAGTGCGTTTTGAGACTTGTAGTTCCACGGCAGCAATTATTCTTCATTAGGTAATCAGAATGTGGCCGTAGAGGTCGCCCACTCTCAGCTCCTGTCCCTTCCCCTCCTTGTCTCTAGACCTCAGCCCCTTCATTCATGTCAGTGTCTCCCCCATGTCACATGATACTATGAAGCCCGAGCACACCATGTCAATATCCCCCACCGCCGCCACTAGCCATGCTCGGTCTGTCATACCCGACTGGTTGCTGTTCCACTTTCCCGTGTTCCTGTTACTCTTACCGGCCGGTGCTGCTGCTCTTTCCTCAGCACCAGGACACTTGAGGCCAGGCTGGCGGCAGGTCCTAGTGCCCGCCGCCATCTCTATCAAATCTGACAGAAATAACAGCAGTGTTGCTGCTGCTCTCCTCTAAAAAAAAAAAAAAGCCAGAGACAACAGGGGAGGCATGGGCCTGCATGGCTCCCCCTGGAACCGCCTATGCCTGCAGCCACCTGTGCCCTACTAGGTAGCCTGTCTAGCTCCCCCTCAAGTCAGGCACCCGGAGCATGTGCTCCCCTAGCCCCCCCTAGTTGCGGCCCTGCCCTTGCACACTCTATAGTTACGCCAGTGATAAAAAGCCTCAGCAGTGAAGGGGATAACTGAGGGCCTGATTCAGAGCCGCACGCTATTTGCGCTCGCTCAGAAAAAGGGGCTGGCTATTTAAATTGAGCGCTCGCTTTTTGCGGTCTGTTGATGCCTCTATGTCTGAGCGAGCGCATGAAACATGCGCTCGCTATTTTGTAAAGACGCCCCCTGGCCGCTCGCATCCTACGTCATCTCCGCTATTTATTAGATTAATTGAGTACATCGAAAGGCATCTGAAATGCTCGCAGTGCTTGTGGTAGGTTTATCCTACCGCAATCATGCGAACAGTTCAGGCTAAGAGACAACCAAGTGACGTGGTCGATGACGCTGCTTTGTTAATTATGCACACCCTTAAAACGCCCGTTTTGACCGTTTGGCATGCCTGCGTTCGGATCTCCACTCCCAGTTTTCAAGCACCTTCCCCTGTTACCACCCACAAACGCCTCATCCTGTCACTCAAATTAGCAAGCACTCACTATTTGGCGAGCGCTCGATTTCCGATCGCACTGACTGGTTGGCGCATGCGCATTACGACCCATATGCATGCGCAGTTGTGCGAACATCGCTCGGAGCGAACGAGCGGCCGCTTACGAGCGGCTCTGAATCAGGCCCAGAGTTTTTAAGGAATTGCTAACATCAGCACTATGAGTGCTCAGGCTGTGTAGGGCATCGCAGTGGCTAATTTGTGCACACCCCTGCAATGGCGTGCGAACACACTGGCTGCCTGCGTCCCGGACCACACCCCCGTTACCACCCACAAACGGCACTTCCTGTCAGTCACTCTGCGATGGGTCTGCGTAGCCGCTCGGATCGCAGTCCCGATCACAGTGGCCGGTTCGAGCATGCACACTGCGATGCAGATGCCTGCGCAGACCGCAACAATCAGCCAATTGCGTGCATATTAGCAACTGCGATCTTTGCGGAATTAGGCCCTCAGTTAGATCACAGACAATTTTAAAAAGACAGGAACAATGGAATCTGTTGCTATGTGCATCTTTGTCGCCTTTGAAGTTCATTATTCTGCATCGAGACTATTTAAATTCTCCCTGCTATATATAGGGGCTGTTATTCATTAGTGTTTGATTGAACTTTTTCCCTGCAATCCGAGAATAATAAAATTTCAGTCAAGGTCTTTACTTTGGATACCAAGATTGCTGGCACTGAGATTACAAATACGTCTTTGCCAGAACTGTCAGATTTCATTGAATCGTGATTATAGTTTTAAATATTTCTATATACAAAATAATATTTAAATCTAAAGAGCCAAGACCACCCATTATTATACCACTGGAATACTATTAATAAAACATTACTGGAATTGGGAAAAAAATGAAGCTATCCAGTTATTGCTCCCCTATATTTTACCCTAAACATATGTATACAGATATGTCACAATACAAGGGGGGAGAGGATTATTATTAGGGGCTTGGAGGTAAAGTATTTTGGATACGTATGGAGCTGGAATAATAGTTCACACAAAGCAATATATCAGATTTATCATAACCTAAGGCTCATGGACATAATCACAACAATAAGTAAATCTTAGATCTCAATTAGCAGCTAAAGGGCCTGATTCAGCAAGGAACGCTATTCTGCTTATACTGTACGCACGCAACTGCGTTGCTAAAATCAGTGGTGCTATTTAAATGTTTGCATTTGCATTGTGGACGCAGCCTGACATAAGGACGCCCACATCCCCTTTCTCACATCCATACACTTGTCCAACATAGCGAAACAATCGGTAACATCAAGTAACATCGGACCCAGACGCAGAGTTAAGGAAGCCCAGACCCCACTCAGGAATTGCTAACTTCTGCACACGCTATGAGTACTCAGTAGACGTCTGGTAGCGCAGTGGATAATTTATGCATGCTCATGCAACGGCGTTGAAATGCACTGGCACGCCTGTGTACGCACGGCCACTCCCCATCACCACCCACAAACGGCACTTCCTATCAATCACTCTGTCCTTCGTCTGTGGAGCCTCTGCGTACGCAGTTCTGACCGCAGCGTCTGGCTCGTGCACTGCATGCATACGCATGCGCAGTGCGAATTAATCGACCAATTGCGTGCGTATATACGCAACTGTGTTCCTTGCTGAATCAGGCCCACTGTTCCTTGGTCCCTTCCCTGGTCCTGGCAATCTGTGGCTGCAAAATATGAACCAATGATCTCATTGGATTTGCACAAATTTATTTGCCCCAATAAAAGGATTATGATTAAAGTTTAGTGGAATAACAGGTTAATAGGGCACCTCTTCCGTGGGAATTGTACTTAGATATAAAAGTTTTTATAATGATGCTTTCTGGATGCAAATTATTTCATTATAATATATTTTCAATAAATAAGCCCCCCGAAAATGAACATTCCTTATTTCCGCACATTGCGGTGATTCGGAGACTAAAAACGAAAGTAATATCTTACACGATCATCTTACTTCTGGGCAGGGCCGGATTAAGGTATGTGGGGGCCCCTGGACGACAAACTTGTGGGGGCACCTATCAGTAAAATTATCAAAGTAAAAACATATCTATCTATCTATATTATATATATATATATATATATATATATATATATATATATATATAGCGCCTGCAAGTGAATTACCTAATATAGATATCTGTAAAAGTGTAATCATATAAAGTGCATAACGTGATATAATAAGAAATATATATATATATATATAATATATATATATATATATATATACACAGACCCATTAGGTATAGATAAAAAATACAATGTATTGACTAGTGCACAAAGTGCTAAATACAAGAATGAAAACAATTAAAAACATACAATGCAGACAGAGAGATAAAAAAAAATTAGGAATAATTAGGAGGTAAAAAGTTTGACTTATCTCTTAGTTCTTATTTAGAGAGGTCCTTGAGGGAATTATTGCACAGCTGATGCCTAAGGATCTTGGATTACATTGTTTTTTTTAATTAATGAATCGTTTATATATTGTCTGCATTAGCGTATTACTGATTGTGTTTTCTGCTATATGCTTTGACTATGTAACTGAATTGTTTATGGAAATTGTTACATTTTATTCCTTTGCTATGATGATTGATGGTAAGTTTATTGTGTCACCATGACAACGGCAGCCGGTGAATTATGTCATGACTGGGCGTCTTCACCGACTTCTGGCTTGCTGTAGCTGCTCGTGGGGTTTGGGGTATTTAAGTTGAGCGATGTTTAACGTATATTTATACCCTGATGATGATAGAATAAACTATTGAAACAATATAATAATACATAATTCTTCCTATTTTGACTTTTATTACCCAAGTGCGCCATATCTGGAGTGTCCCATGCCAGGGGAATCTATCGGATGGCACTGGGGATGCTTGGTTTGTTCATACATGGGAGTGTCACTCTGAAGTATTTGTTATATATATATATATATATATATATACATATATAGGTAGATTTCCTGGAAGGAAGGATGCACTCGCCGTTTTGACAACGTATCAAATTTTTATGATCTTTGAGGAGTGTCACTTATGTTTATTTTTTGAATATTTATTGTCGTGTTATTTTAAGTATTGTTGTGTTGTGTTAATTTAAGTGTCACGTTGTAACCTAGTGCGCCTCTTTATCTCCTACATTCCTATTTTCGGTTATTTTTTAGAGGCTGCCTGTTTCTGAGCACTATGTTTAAAAATAGAGGCTTTGACAAGAGAAATAATCTGTGTCAAAGAATTTTTAATGAGGAGGTTTCTTATACACCAAATATGTCCACCAATACCGATGATATAGACACCTTGTTTTGGGATGTTGAGAAATTATTGACAAGAGAAATAAAGGCATGGTGGGAAATCAAAGGCTTAAAACAATATATTGCGGTCAATAGGATCCCTAGAGGCCTAAGGTTGAATAAGAGACCGACTTTTGGCCTCAATGATGAAACATTTATTAAAAATTGGGATGAGATTTTGCATAATTGTTCTATTAAATTAATGAAGTTGATTATCTCGGAAAAGAAAAATACCCTTACTTCAATAGAAGAAGATTTAAAAGCTAAAGAGATACTACTCATGCCATATCAGGATAAACAGGATTTTAAAGAAAACGACATTATTCTTACTGAAAAATTGGAAAAAATAGAGGAGGAGGTTGTAGAAGGCAAACAGAAAAAATTCTTTAGAGACAAACAAGATTACTCGACCAACAGAATTAATAACTGGAGTAGATTTCAAAAAGAAAGAAATGAACAGTCTCTGCCATCTAATATTAATGGAAATAGGAATTGGAATAACACATATCACCAGAGAAAGAGGCCATATGTAAAACCGAAGAAACCAGTTCACAAGGATCCATATAATTCCCCATTTACAAGAACCATTACCACCAAAAATAGATTTTCAACCCTACAACGTTTGGAATCAAATAGCAGTTCGGATTTTTTGTCACCAGACCCAAGTATAGAAAGGAAAAATTCTACAAAGACTACATTTTTTCGAGAGAGATTCAAGATGGCATCACCTATGAAAAGAATCCTCCCAGAAGAAGAGGAACCCGAGGAGGTAGGAGGAAGGCATCTAAAAAGGCGCCACCTCCAGTAGTAGATCCCTCTAAAGATGGCATCTTCAATTTATCAAAATATCCCTTGAAAAATTCAGAAATTTCCTTGCTTAAGAAAGGATTAAAGTTTGCCCCCAGCAGACAAATGAATAAATTTGATACGTTCATTGATTTGAACAAATTCACAAGATCATTTACATTAAAAAGACATTTTGCCAAAAAAGAATTGAAAAAAGATCAAAGGATTGACATCTCTGAAACATCTAAATCTGGATTGAAAAGAAGATCAAAGTTCTACCCATTAGAATCTAAGGGCAACCATATAGGTGTCTTCTACAACCTGGTTAAAAAAGATCTATGTGAGGAGGAAATAAAAACTACTGTTTACTCAAACCTTAAAAATTCAGAAAAAGAAGATTGAAACATCTACAAGAGAATCCCGACATCGTTATAAAACAGGCGGATAAAGGTGGGAGTGTAGTAATTATGGATAAAGAATACTATGAAAACGAGGCCTTAAGACTATTGAATGATGAAGTATCATACAAAAAATTATCACACGATCCCACCGCCATTTTTGTTGATGAACTCAGAGATCTATTGAAACAACATTTACATAATAATGTATTACATAAAGAGGAATTCCAATATTTAATGATATCAACTCCAGTTATACTAATTTTTTATTTCTTACCAAAGATTCATAAATCTTTAATAAATCCACCAGGGAGACCCATCGTTGCGGGTATTGACTCGTTAACATCTCATTTGTCTGAATATATCGACATCTTAATTCATAAATATGTAAATCATTTACCATCCTTTTTGAAAGACACTAACAGTGTACTAAATACACTGTCTCAATTAAAATGGAAGGAGTCTTACTATTGGATTTCTATTGATGTTCAGAGTCTTTATACTTGTATTCAGCATGAGAAGGGGATCAAAGCTTGTAGAAGATTTTTGGATAGAGATCCGGATTTGTCAACTGCACATAAGAAGGCGGTCTGTGATTTTATTGGTTTTATTCTTTGTCATAATTATTTTACATTTTTAGACATTTTTTATCTCCAGGTATGCGGGACGGCTATTGGGACCATATTTGCACCTAGTTTTGCAAATCTGTTGATGGGTAGCTGGGAGGAAGATCATATTTATTGTAATAACCCATTTTTAAGTCATGTCATTTTATATAAGAGATACATCGACGACATTTTAATTATATGGGAAGGAGATGAAGAGATATTTTTGGATTTTTTTAATTGGCTCTCTACTAATGATTATAACCTTAAGTTCACCTATCATATACATAAAGACAGTATCACATTTTTGGACCTCTTATAGGAAACTCTTATAGGAAAAGGCGAAGAAATTCATACATGCAACTATATTAAAGATGTTAACACCAACAGCTACCTACATTTTAAAAGTTGTCATGCTAAATCCTGGAAAAGCAACATCCCATACTCACAATTTCACCGGATTAAGAAGAACTGCAGTAGACAAGAAGACTGCGATACACAACTGGCCATATATGAAAAAAGATTTGAAGAGAGACAGTACCCAGAATCTGTTATCAACAAGGCATTAAAGAGAACTTTAGACACAGAGAGAGCAGAAATACTTTCAAATAAGCGATTAAATAAGAAAGAAGAATCTTTTGTTCCGTTTATCACTACCTATAATTGTCAAGATAAGTATATTAAAAAGTCTCTTAATAAACACTGGAATGTCCTGTTGATGGATCCTATTTTGAAGGGGATCCTGCCTTCAAAGCCACAAATTGTGTTTAGAAAGAATAAAAACTTGAAAGACATTCTGGCCCCCAGCCTTTTTAGGAAACATCCATTGGATAAAAATTTTCTCACTAAGTGCAAAGGGTGCTTTAAATGCGGAAATTGTAATATCTGCAAATATCTCCATCCTAATAGGAAAAAATTTACTAACTATAACAATTCAAAAGAATATACAATTAAAGATTTTATGAATTGCAATTCGACGATGGTGATATATTTATTGGAGTGCACATGCGGTTTTAAGTATGTGGGAAAAACCAAAAGAAATTTGAAATTGCGCATCCAGGAACATGTGCGCAATATTAAAAATAAAGTGGATAGTCATGCAGTTTCTCAACATTTTTTGGATAAACATGGTGCTGATCCAGAACACTTGACTTTCAAAGCTATCGAACTCGTGAAACCAGGTGAAAGAGGGGGAGATGTCTTAAATAAACTTTCTAAAAGAGAGATGTTCTGGATCCATGAGTTACAGACACTCTCTTCATTGGGATTTAATGAATATTTTGAAATAGCACCTTTTCTGTGAGATCATTTTAAGGAATTTTAGAATTATTGCTTTAATTTTTCTGTATTTATGATTTCTTCATTCCTTTTAGATACATTTTAATACTCTTATTCCATTTCTAGGTCTCTTTTACCCATTTTATGGTCATGTTACGAAAAAGAGAGAAGATTTGAACTTAATTTTTAAGAAATTGAGATGTTATCTCTTGATTTGAAAGATGGTACTGTGATTGAGAAGATGTTTGGGATGCTTTCCAGAAACAAAAATGGCCGCCTCATATCGCAGCGAGGTTCTTAAAGTGATCAATATGACGTTATCATTAGTGTCTTCAAACTGTTCCTGGGATTTTTGCTATGGCTGCTATATGAGATTTTTACTACTTTGGTTGATTTTAAGTACGTTTTATATGTTATAAAGAACTGTCAGAACTCCCAAAATGGCGGTGCGTTCCACTGGGGAAGCGTTCCCAGTACAGCCGCATTTTTGGTGAGACACGGCGCCGGATATGACGTTGCCGCAGCTTGGATGTGTATCCTGACGATAGGTATGATGCGGCAGCGCCATTAGATATGACGCGCCTGACCCGCAGGTTAGGTCCGGCTTATTAATGCTTCCTGATGCCGGATGTTTTCTAGCCCCTTTTAAATATGCTTATTAGGCATTTGACACGCAGATGCGTGCCAAACTTGTTTTGTTACGGTTCTTACCACCGGATATGACCTATATACAGGTCAGGGGCGATTTATTTATTTATTCCTTTCCTGTCTTTTTTAATGTTTATTTATTATATTTATTTATATAGGTGTTTATTACTGCAAGTTATTTTGTTTCTGGTGTATTAATTCTCAATCAATTAAGGTTCCTCACTTCCTAACTATAGGAAGTGAGGTCATACTGGCTTCACATGTGTAGGTTCCATATGTAATTGAATAGGGTATAAATAGAATGTCTTGTCACTGTGTCTCCATCCCCTTGATGAAGTCATAAAAGGACGAAACGCGTTGGGATTTGCTGTTCACCAACCCCCCATACATGGACAGATAAGCATTGAATATTTTTATGTCTTGTACGTGTGTTTTTTTACCGGTTTTTGGATACTGTGTCAATTAAATGTTTTTTAAAATATAATCTGTCTTTGACCCTGCAATACGCCTTAAAACAGTTTTCTAGGTAATTGGGAATGAACCCCAAAAGGGTCTAGCCGATTATTATTGACTATGAAGCTATACACAGTATAGGATGGTACACACTATGTGGTTTTCTTGGTTTTTATTTTTCATATCTCTTTCATTGGTCATTTGACCGAAGCAACATCCGTTCAGATAAGTAGTGGATATATTACGGTTCACATTTTTTCACTTGTATTCATTATCTTTTTATGCACTAGTAGGCGCTCCTTTATTTCACTTATTATTTCTTATTGTGGGTGCCATACCTCATCACTTTATTGGAGCTGCCACTCAATGATCTTTGAGGAGTGTCACTTATGTTTATTTTTTGAATATTTATTGTCGTGTTATTTTAAGTATTGTTGTGTTGTGTTAATTTAAGTGTCACGTTGTAACCTAGTGCGCCTCTTTATCTCCTACATATATATATATATATATATTTATATATATAGGTAGATTTCCTGGAAGGAAGGATGCACTCGCCGTTTTGACAACGTATCAAATTTTATTCATCATAAGGCATCATAGAAGAAATACGTGATCGTGGTCGACGTTTCGGTACACATCTGGACCTTTTTCAAGACCTCAGTACAACAGAGTCACATATATACTGTATTTAAACAACTGGAATGACATAACTCTCAATTCAATTCCAGCGTAGACATAAGAAGGTTAGGTACAATTTCAACATAAAGCAATTTCAGAATGGAAGAATAGGAGCATGGTCTGACTCGACCGGTTCACAGGAAGATATATATACCTAGAGCTCCATATCACAATTAAAGCCTGCCACCACTAAAAAACAGCCACATAACTGAAAACCCTAATTAGCTTCCTGTGAAGCTAATAACCCAAAAAACTCCTACCACAAACACTTTCAGAAGGTTTCAAAAGACATAGGTCAGGAATCTAGGGCAAATATACCTGCCTTCCACTATGATGCCAGTGACCTTGTCACAATATATATATATATATATATATATACTGTATATATAAAATATAATATATATCCAGCAATGTTACTGCATTCTCCTGTATAATATTCAACTCACTGCGTGCTCGTGTTGCAGTAATAGAACTTGGGTGAGTAAAGGAAAAAAGTATCTAATCCACACGGCACTGCAGTTATTCAATCCTTTATATTAAATATTGAACAGCAACATTTCAGGGACGCGCAGGACCCTGTCCTCAGGCAGCTAGTTAGATATATGTAACAAACAGACATAAAAAAATGTCACCTTTTATCCCCTCACCATATAGTATGTAGCAATTTAAACCGAGTGTAGTTACAGCATCTGTTACCCTCGGAGTGGGTATGAAACACCAGCGGCTGAATAGCCGCCGGTTCAAATCCCAACGCCGGAAGCCCGAACACTGAAGATCCTGAAAGGGGTGGTAAGTGCACTAACACTACCCCTCTTTCCCCGCTAACCCTCCCTCTTTGGTGCCTAACCCTAACCTCCTTCACCCTAGTGCTTAATCCTAACCTTCCCCCGGTGGTCCCTAACCCCACTTACAGCTCCTAACCCTCTGGGGGAGGGTTACCTAACCCTAATCCCCCCTCCCCATAGCCTAACTCTAACCCTTCCCAAGGGATGCCTAACCCTAACCTCCCCGGGGGTGCCTAAACCTAACCCCCCCATCCCCGGGGAAACTGCAATACTTACTGGGGTCCGGACGTTCGGGATTCCGGCGTTCAGGATGCCGACACCTGCATCTTGATCTCCTTCAGGATATCGGCGTTGGCATTTTGCCAGGTGGCGGCATTCCAATATTTCGGAGGCCGGCATCCTGTCCATCGGCAATTTAACTACATCCCGTTACCAGTGGCTCACTGTTTGTTCACTTATGCCTCCAGATCCCAGAGTGCAAGACAGCGTCAGGTTGCATAGCAACCGCGTGACATACAGCACCTCCGTCACTGAGCATCACCCAGAGGGCGGCGGCACATTCCCGAGCTCCTGACCTGGCGTGCCTTTGCACATGGTGAGGGGATAAATGGTGAGACTTTTTCTATGTCTGTTTGTTACATTTATCGTACCACCTGCCTGAGGACAGGGTCCTGCGTGTCCCTGAAATGTCACCATGCTACTGTATAATGCTGTTGAATATTTAATATAAAGAATTGAATAACTGCAGTGCCGTGTGGATTAGATACTCACTTCCTTTACTCACCCATGATATATATATATATATATATACACAGTATATATGCCATTATGCCTGGTGGTCATGTTACCACACTACCACAGCCCGGGGGAGCGCTCCACTGCTTCGCACGCACGCACTGCTAGCAGCCTTGACTGTGGTCTGACAAGTCACAGTCTCGCGAGATTTGATGTCATAATCTCACGTGACTGTGATATAGTGAAGATCATAGGCGGCAGCTGTAAGGGAACAGCTGACTGCCGAGGGGGACTGCATCAGAGACAGCTAAATGCTGCTCTCCGGTTTTAGGGCCTGATTCAGAGACGAACGCTCTGAAAGAGCGCTCGGTCTGAATCAGGGCCTTTTTTTTTTATTTTTGGAGCGCTCGCATAGCTGTGGGTGACCACCCACAGCTATAGCGAGCGGCCAGGTTGATGGTCGCGATGGTCTACCATCGGGCTTGCGACGAGACCCTTGTGGTAGGGTATCGTGGCCGCAAGCCCCAGAGAGCTTCTGGCTCTAATAGAGCCGGAAGCTCTCCCACTGACATCACTGGTGATGTCCGTGGGGCCGCCCACAAATGGCAGGCGTTCGCTTGGGAACGCATCCTTTTGTGAAGCCACCACCCAGCCACGCCTACCAAACGGGGCGAGCTGTCAATCACCATCGACAGCTCGCCCCCTTTGGTGCGAGACCTGGAGCGACGGAGCACCCGTCGCTAGCCGGGTCTCGCTCATGCGCATGATGGAGTCGGCTCCGTCGTGCGTATGCCCAGTGGGCAAACATTGACCTGATTGCGAGCGCTCAGCGCTTGCGACCAGGTCTGAATCAGGCCCTTAGTTAGCAGCCAGGGCCGGGAACAGTGTGTGGGGGATCCCCTGCCTCTGCCGCCTCCCCTATAATCCGGCCCTGCTTTTGGGTTTGGGTTCGGCTGAGATTGTGAACATACGTGACCATTGGATCCAACTCCGAAAAGTGTTGCCTTAGGCTACAATGTGAAAACGCCATCTTCATATGGTCTTAGCAAACAAGGCCAAAGCTAAGCTTTTCTGACCATGGCAAATTGGTTCATACCGGAGTACCCATTACGCGTAATCGTGTGTTAGTTTGCCTAAAATAGTAGATATCTTTGATAACTCCTGCATTTGCCATTACATAATTACCAAACTACCATTTCCTCATGGTTTTGGGGGGTATTTAATTTAATAAATAGGGTACTAGGGACCCATTTATCAAGGATCACATGCTAAATGCATTCTGGGTGTAATTTTAGCTCCCTTGATCACATTACAGTATGCGATCATACTGGTTAAATGTATTAAAGAGCACACACAGGGACAGTGACTCCGTGGCGGCCATTGCCGAGGAGGGCTGCTCCGGAACTCCCTCCCGGTTAGCTTTGCGATGTGTAGCCCATAGGCTACAGCAGCACATCGCAATGTTTAGCATACCGGAGCTTGGTAAATCCAACAGCATCCCACATAGAAACCTATGTGGGTTGCGGTGGCTGTTGGAACTGGAGGGACCATAGCAGAGATCTCCGATATCTGCTGCGATCCCTCCATAATGCATCTGGAGGATACTACATTTTGCGGCTGTCCCCACAAAAATGTTTTGTTTTTCAGTGAATATGCCACAAATAGTTCATGATAAGACAGGACTATAATCAGGGGTGTGCAAGCAGTGCCATCGCCGAGGGCGCAAAGCTGAAGGGGGGTGCAATCACTGCCTTGTGGCACCTGTATTTGGCTTGCAGCATGTAGATCCGCTGGGGAGCCCTGTTTGTTCTCAGTATTAGCAGAGATGGCGGTGACAGCAGGTGATAATAACTGTCACAATGATGCACATGCGTGCTGGGAACAGTAGTTCTCCAGATGAATTGATGTGCCAGAGCATAATAAAAAAAGCCAGAATATGAGTGATAGGCTTAACCAGTTCTTAGATTTATTATATATCAGGTAGGACAGCAGGTAGCATGTGTCACAGGGAATTTCATAGGTGCAAAACCCTGTTTGTGGCAGCCTGGAGCTCAGGGTAGTACTGGGCATTATAGTGCGCCAGACATGATACTGATTCTGACACCAGCAGATATTAGCACTGGTGGTATAGTGTACAACACTGGAGGTATAGTGTACTTGCAGGCATAGAGCAGGGCACTGTAGGGCTCTTAGGTGGTGAGAATATCCCGGTGCGACCTGTCCTCGTGGAAGCTGGGGAGTATAGATGCACGGAGACGCTGCACATGTGCAGTAGCACCTGTCAGCGGTCAGATTATTCTTAGCTGAGGTCCGTTGGGTCCTAGTGACCGCTAGCTCTCTCCTACCTGGATAGTGTCTGACACTTAGGACCCGCTGGGAGCTCAGCTTCCCGGTCTCAATGGCGTCCCGGCTCTCTCTTTGTGATTTCATGAAGTCACATGTGCAGGGGTGGTAACAGTTCAGGGGACATTATCTACTTACTACGGTTCTGGCCATTGTGCAATGGTTTATAAGCACCGTGGTGGTGTTTGTGGAGGAGTCTGCACTCATCCATTGAAGGTGTTTGATGTATGCAGAGGGTGTACCAGTGCATCCATATAAGGTAAGGGTGTGCAAAAAGGAGATTTAATTTGTGGAGCTGTCATATTAAAATTAGGTTAAGGGTGGATGGAGTCCCACAATTAAGGGCCTTCGTTGGCTGAAAAGCAGCATGGACATATCACAAAAACACTTCAGTTTTGCACCTTCTAGACACACAGTGGTTGAGAAGATGTTTCTAGGCACAATATGCCTTCTGTAAACAAAGTTGTTACTTGTGACAAAGACAGTCCCCTTACTCATGCTTCATAAGGCAAAAGTGAGACTGAAGTTATCTGTATTATAAAAAAAAAAACAGAAAGGTTTTTATTAGGGATGTGCAGGCTCGGATAGGTTCGAGTTTGCACGTTGAGTTCGGATTTTTCCCTCCAAAAAAACGGAACTCAGAAAGAGGCAAAACGTCATCTTGCATGGACGAGCATCATCATTCTGGACTTTGCACATCCCTAGTTTTTATATACTGAAAGGGGTCATTCTAAAGTGGTAGGTTATGGTGCGTACACACGGTACGATAAAATTAACGATAACGATATCGTTCATATCGTAAATTTTTCTGTGCCTTCCAACCCTAAACCGACAAGCGATGCGTGGGCACGTATGGACGATAACGATATCGACCATCGGCCGTGCATGCAGGCCAACCTTGGCGATATCGTCCAGGTTACATAGAGACCCGCGATCGTTGATCGCCGGTCGCTGGCCCGTCATTGGTGGGTTGGTGGTGTGCTGGATGAACGATATCAATCATCAAGCGCAACGGGAAGGTGCAGGGAGATCAGTCAGCGATATCGTTATCGCTGACTGATTGTACCGTGCGTACGCACCATTAGGGTTAGTGTTGGATTTTGATGTGACGTTGACACATTTTCATAGTGTGCCACCTTAGATACACAGCTTTCCAAGGCAGGCAGTGGGATAGTCATGCTGTCCCGAGTGTTACATTAAACGTTCACACAGATTTAAATGGAATTAAAACAATTGTCTCTGTTTATACTAACTACCCTTCAAAGTGTTTTGTGGGCTTTCTAAAAATACATTACACTGAGTATGAACTGTGCACTGTATTGCGGCTCCATGGTCTTCATCATGGGGTGGAGAGTTCCCAGAAAGTTACAGAGGGGGTAGATGGGGATACATCAGTTTGAAAGTAGACAAGAACATTCTTTATAGTCTGCAAGTGTTAAAGGGATCAATGCAACAGAAACAACTGAGGTTAAACTGAGACACATATTTAAAAAAGAACATTTTTGTGCTTTCAAGGCAGAATTTTGCCATTAACTAATATACTTTGGTGCCAATTTTATTTAATTTCCAGGGATAATCGTAGGTTTCAATGAGCTGTGCATGTAAAGTATGTCCCCGACCATGTTCCTGTTGCTCAGTATTAACCAACTGCATTTTAATACAGTATTTCGCTATAAGGGCCATGCAGTATGTATCAACTGATTTTTAAAAAGAATATGCAGAAACTGTGCTTTCTGCATTTTTTTTTTAATCTATTAAGTGTTGTTGCTATATTTTAAATATTTAACATATTGCAAATATATCTTGCGTTATTCAAGTTGCACCTACATCTCGTCCCACAAATGCCTTTCCGCTGTACTCAATAAGAATGGCGGAATTTTTAAATTGCCAGGACAGCAAGTGGTTGTATGTTGGTACCTGCAATTTTACACATGCCAGTGAACCAGTGGCAATGTACACAAAGAATAAGATTATTAATTCATATGACCCCTATTGCATGTTAGATGTAATTCATACAACATATTCTTACTGTATTTTGAGTTTTAGAAGCTTACATTTATTAAAATGCAGCAGTTAAAATGCAAAAACTGCAACATAATCAAACTCGGTAAAGATGAAATGATGAGAGTTGTAGTGCTCCAAGGTCCATCGAGACAGAATTGTTTGCTACATGCCTGGGTTCAGGCCCAACAGCAGAATGTCCCTGGGAATCATTGGAAGATGCTGGAAATCATGATTAATGCATTGCCTTTTGATTTTTGTTCATTCATTTTCAGCTCACCAACCTCCAGATTAATAGGCAGCAGTTTTACTGAAATGTATCCATAAGGCATCATCTGTTCTACGTAATATATATTACTAACAAAGGAGTCTCTGATTTCCATATCCATTTTCTCGTAATCTTTGTCACGGTTGATATAACTTCTTGCACTGTCAGTGTAGATATTGAGGAAATTGAGTGCATTCCAAGGGCAGAAGCGCACTGGCACTCTCTTCATCTTGGTATACAGGACAAAGGAACACAGTGTTTGTCTGTTTGTTTTGCCTAAAACTAACAGACAGTATATAAACTCTGGGTTCCTGACTCACAATCACTAATATGCTCTATGGGCCTGTTTCAGAGGCACTCGCTGCTGGTGAGCGCTTGCTCTGAATCAGGGCCTGTTCTTTTTTATTTATTCTCTCCAGCCCGCTTGCAAAGCTGTGCGAGCGGCCTGGAGTCTGTCCTGATTATTTGCGACCATCGGGCTTGCGATGAGACCCTGTGGTAGGGCCTCGGCTCCCCCAAGCCGAGTGGACTTCCTGCTCTAATAGAGCAGGAAGTCCACTACTGACATCACTAGTGATGTCAGTAGGACCACCCACAAACACCAGGCGTTCCTAAGGGAACACCTGAGTTTGTGCAGCCACCCCCCCCTACCCACCTACAAAATGGGGCGAGCTGTCACTCACCATCGACAGCCGCCCCATCTTGTAGCGAGACCCATAGCGATGGAGCTGCCGTCGGTGGACGGGTCTCGCGCATGCACATGCCAGAGATGGCGAATGCGCAGTGGGGGACCCACTTGCGAGCGCTGTCCGCTTGCGAGCGGGCCTGAATCAGGCCCAATGAACGCTGCATGCACTTGCTGTACATGCTGGGGCTCTGTGTCTTAAGCAAAGACAGTGTTGTATATAGTTAATTTAATTTTATTGTAACACACACGCAGGCACGCACAAACACACACACACACTTGCCAACTCTCCCTGCTTGTCAGGGAGACTCCCTGAAATAGTAGCAATCTCCCTGTAGAGTCCAGCAATCTCCCTGATTACACCTTACCCCCATTATGAAGATATTATATAAATAGAAAAACCAGAGATATATACATTAAAATGGGATCATTAGTATAATCTCTCTGCATTGGTTATAACTTATAAGGCACAATGATCCCTATGGCTACATGCATTTTCTGAGAAGTATCAGTTTTCATCAACAAGTAGATCTTACTAACTGCGGTGGTACTCATTTACAATTGGATTTAAATCAAATTTATGACACGCCTTGACACGCCCGCTGTCCCCATACACTAGTATGGGGACAGGAATTCATCAAGCTCCAAAAACACAATATTTTCAGAGCTTGACTGCGGGAGCATTCACCATCTTGAGATGGCACATGCTCCAGCAACCCGCTCCTTCCCTGTGGGAAGGAGTCCCGGGTCACGAAAAGGCATCCGGATCCCTCTGCCCCTGTAGGTCACGCATGCGCACTAGTTACACTGCTTCAAAAGGAGCAGTGAAAAGTTCTGGGGAGACAGATGATTTTCGGATCAGCTGCCTCCACACCGGAGCAATGATGAATTGCTGTGGCGCTCGTGGCGTGTAGAAATGTTAATCATCGGGGTCCCGGTAATTAACATGATGAATAGAGCCCTAAAACACCTAACACAATCACAAATACAGTCAATCAAAAGAGAAAAATAACATTCATAAAGCATCAGCCACCGTCATATAAACATAATCAGTTTCACATTGGTCTCTCCTAGCTGCATGAGAGAAGTCTCTCTCCATGCCCTCTGTAGGGACTCTACTGCTATATGTATTATATAGGCTATCTGCTTGTTTGTGGGATTATTTGGAGTTGTTGTGACGTACAAGACATGTGAGATTATAAGTAGGTACATTAGCTATGTGTTGGTATATTGGTCATATGGGGGTATGTGAGACTATATGAAGGCATTTGAAATTACAGTTATGTACATGGTATTTCTTGTTCTACTTAAATATTACATTCTATATTCTCACTGTATAACTTCTTAGGCAGCTATTCAATTCTGTGGGATGGCTGCATGTTGCCGGTGTTCTGATCGTTCTGTCAGCACCATGCAATCATCAACACTGCGGATTGTAATTCCGAGTGTTGTGCAACAGTCACAATTGAGTTGCCCCCTTAACATCTACACTGTGACTTATGTCTTCATTCACAATACCATATATCTATTATACATATATATATATATATATATATATATATATGCATGTGTGATCTCCAGAAATAGAGACAGACCAGCACTCCATCATTAGATGCAAAAGAGTTTAGTAAGCGTTTAAAGAGTTTAATCTGCCTTTAAATAAGCCAGAAACATCAATGAACAGCTCAAACAATGAAAAACTATACTTAACGTCAGACAGAGAACAACAGTCGTAAGCGTGCATCTGAGCATTTCTGTACAGTAGGTAATGCTGTACCCCGACAGCTGTGTCGGTAATCCCGTTATCAAGAGGCAGCATACACCAATGTAACTACCTGGCTTAAATACCCATGATTCACTGGGTGTGCTCACCTGAAACTGGGCCATGGTTTCACACACCTGCGTCCAACCCCCCGTGGACCACAGCACATCCCAACCGCCAGGTGCAACACTGTCCCCCCAGACTGGAAGTGATGTCCGCCAGCAGAACCAAAGTGCACAACACTCAGGAACACGCACCAAGCCAGAAGCAGTAAGGAAACCATGGTAACAGGACGCTATGTGAAGCATCAAACTCAGCATACATACACAAACATTAATAAACATTTATAACGCAGGTCCCTCTGCGTCATGGTAAAGATCTCATGTAGTAAGAACTAAATGGGTGGACATATTACAATCATAATAAACATCATGAAAAGTATGGGTCATAAAAACCGGTACCAGCACATGTGAACTCAAAAGCACCACAAATAACTGCCTAGAATAATTACAAAAATGCAGATAGGCTAAATTCCTCATTATGTCCAAGTGGTGTCATACTCTTGAGTTCATGGATCCAATGACACTCCCGCTTCAATAACAATTTGTGCCTGTCTCCTCCTCTGTGTAAAGGAGGGACATGATCAATTGACATGAACCTAAAGTCTCTTAGCCTATGTCCACTGTTGGCTAAATGCTTAGCCACTGGTGGAGTACTGGGTTCAACCTTAGTGAAGGCTTTTTTAATAGACAACCTATGCATAGCAACTCTTTCCTTCAGCATACTGTACGCATGGTCTTCCCAACATATAGTAACTGGCAAGGGCATACGATCACATATATCACATACTTAGTTTTGTAAGTCATACAGTGTCATAGTGTGTAATCTTTGCAAGTCTTCGGGTGTGTGAAAGCACCCCCAGTGATCAAATGTGTACAGTTCACACATCCAGAACATCTGAACGCTCCCTTCTGTAGCTTAAGCCAATTGGTGTTGGAAGTAACTCTAGGGCTGATGTCAGAAGAACTGATGAGCTGTTTAAGAATCTGACTTCTTTTATAACAAAATAAAGGCACATTTTGATATAGCTTACCCATGATAGAATCAGTGGCAATAATATGCCAATGTTTAAGGATGGATTTGCATAAAAATCCTGAGGTAATCGAGTAGCTGCTACAGAACACCGTTCTCTCTTTTTTCTCCTCTTGTCAGGCAGAATTTAGAAGTTCACCTCTCTTCAAGCTCAGACATTTAACCACAGCTCTTTGTACTTCATTCTATCTGTAACCTCTTTGAATAAAGTTACGTGCCATATTGTTCAGTGTCTCCGGCAATTTGTCCGGATCCAATGTAATTTGAACCGCCTTAACCAATTGTGAAAATAGAAGCCCATTTTTTAGTGGTTTCAGATGAAAACTGGATGCTAACAATAGCATATTTTTATCAGTAGGTATTTTGTAAATGGTCATCGAAAAGCCTTCACCAGTAACGGTTACAGTGGCATCCAAAAAATCTATGGTGCTCAAGCTACCTGTACACGTGCTAGAAAATCTGATAGACCCCGGAATCAAGTTGAGGTATTCCACAAACTCCTTCAAAATGTCTTCACCTCCAGTCCACACCATGAACAGGTCGTCGATACAGCTGACGTAAAAAGCAACAAATCTTGAAAAAATTGGATGGGCCACAATATGTACTCTTTCAAATTCATACATATATAAGTTAGCATACAATGTGGCCATGTTTGACCCCATCGCAGTCCCTTTTAGCTGTAAATAAAATGCATTATCAAATAAGAAGTAACTTTTATGAAGTATGACCTGATCAGCAGTAACAAATACCCAATCGGAGGACCGTCATAGTGTGGACTGGAGACACAATATTATGGATAGCCTCAAATTATTCTGTATTTGTGTGTACAAGTGCTCTAATATCAAATTATCTTGTGATGGGGCAGCTGCAGGTATAGGAGGTAACCACCCTCAATTCAATTATGGATCTGTAATTTATAGTAATACCTTAGCGCTCAACCTTTTATAATATAATGTAGAATAAAGTCATAAAATTTGTGTTTCTTATCAAACCTTTGTTTGATGTAATGATGTAAATGATTTAAATCTGTATTTCCTATTAAAACATTTTATTTGTCTAGTTCATAATATCAGCAAAATAATAGCAATTTTACTCAATGATTGTTATATTATTAATTTAGATGTAGATTGTTTCTACATTTATTTAGTTATATATTTTAATTGATTTATAAGGATTGGCTCAAATATCTGATTCTTATTGTAGTTTTGCAGTAGCATTTGAATCTAAATTAATAATATACTGTAACAACCATTGGAGTAAACTTGCTATTATTTTGCTGATATTATGAACTAGACAAATAAAATGTTTTAATAGGAAATACAGATTTAATTCATTTACGTCATTACATCAAACAAAGGTTTGATAAGAAACACAAATTTTATGAATTTATTCTACATTATATTATAAAAGGTGGAACACTATATTACTATAAATTACAGATCCATTATGGATAGCCTGTATACCTTCTTCATGATTTATATTGATATATAAGCTGGCGACATCCAGTGTCACCAGCAGACATCCCACAGGTGGCTGGCCAAACTAAGCTAACTTTTTCAGAAAATCAGCTATATCTCTCAGGAAGTATGGGGTCTTCTGAACTACTGCTTGCAAGTGATAATCTACAAATTGGGAAAGGGCCTGCCCCACTGATCCAATGGAGGAAATTATTGGTCACCCTGGAGGTCAGAGCAAAGACTTATGTATCTTGGGAAAGATATATAGTAGGGGTATTCTCAGAAACTCCTGGGTAAGAAATTTAGTAGTTTGCTCATCAATCCAACCATTAGTAAGACCCACCTGTATGATGGAATCGATCTCCCTTTTATACTTATCAGTAGGGTCATATAGCAGTTTTTTGTAACAACTGTCATCAGACAGCTGACGCATCACTTCTTCCACATAATAAATATGATTCAGGATGACAATGCCCCCGCCTTTGTTGGCGGGGCGGATGACAATATCATTATTATTGTGGAGTGATGTAACTGCTTCCATATCTACCTTACTAAGGTTAGAGTAATGCATTTCAACTTTATGCATATGGGGGAGCACATCAGTTTTAACCAAATGCATAAAAGTTTAAATGGATGCGTTTGGAGAGGGCGGATCAAAGGTGCTTTGTACTTTAAAGGGACCTCTATCTTTAGTAATGCTACCTTGTTTAGAGAAAAAGTCTTGGAGTCTTAGCTGTCTATGGAATCTATACAGCTCCACTTCACAGTCAAATGGTTTTTGTCTGTAAGTTTGTACGAATGATAGACCCCTCAACAGTACTGAATTCTCAACTTCAGTGGGACAATAGTTGGACAAGTTGTACACCACTATGTCTTTGCTTCCTTCAGACCTCTTCCTCCTAGAATGCCTATGTTTGATCCCGCCTCTGCGGATTGCTTTTTCCCCCGGGAGTCTTGCTGCGAGTATGTACCTTCTCGCTTATAAAAAACCCTTTATTAGTAATTGGTTGATCTGATTCGCTCTGAGATGTAAAAGAGACTAGATCTGTAAAGTGTGTCTCAGCCCTTCTCCTACTGCCTTGCCCCGGTCTCCAGGGACGTCTGCTGGATTGACTACTCAGCCAGCGGTAAACCCTTAACTCTCTATAGTCCTCCTTTACTTTCCTAAACTTATTCTTTTTAAATGCCAAAAGGTCAGTTCAGAAAAGGTTGTCTCATCAAGTCTGGTCAGCCAATCATCACTTGTGTCTGCTCTAAGAGTCTCCAACCCATTTGTCTCACAAATAGAGATATATTTTCTAATATTTTCAATGTCAGAGTTCACCTGTTGAACTACAAGCACCATCAAATCTAGGCTACATTGATTCAAAATTTGACACCAGTGTCGACAAAAACACTTATTGTTCTGCCCCAGAGTATGTTGATTCCTACAACGGAACCCTCTAGGTATCAAACCTTGTTTATGGTATTGTGATAGTGATAGTCCATGTAGCTCCAGTTCTACCAGTCTTTTGCGCAATTTTAGCGATTCTTTTCTTATATATATATATATATATATACTAATATTATGAGAATGTTGTGTCTGTCTGTTTGTTCCAAGTTGGCACAAAAACTACTGAGCCAATTTTCATGAAAACTGCATTATTTTGTTATGGAATCTCCTAGAAATGACCTGCACTTTGTTTCATCTCAAAAGCTGAGCAATTACAAAAACAACATTTATTGACATCATCAATGCAAGAGATGTATGTGTCCACTACTGACATCAATAGTCCACTATTGATGTCAGTAGTGGACTTCCTGCTCTATTAGAGCAGGAGGTCGACTCAGCCTTGCGGCAGCTAGACCCTGCCCCAGGGTCCCGTCGCAAGGCCGATGGGACCGATTATCGTGACAGTCTCCAGCCCACTTGCACAAGCAGTGAGTGGTCACCCACAGCTTTGCAAGCGGGCGGAGACCAAAAAAACCCAAAAAATACACGCCCACATTCTGAGCGAGCGGCCGCCAGCAGCAATCGGTTCTGAATGAGCTCCTATGTGTGTGGCTGGTAAGGGGTGGGGGGAGAGGTGCTTTGGGCCCGCGTTCACTTGCATAGCATAGGCTACATAGCAGTCTGTACACAGGGCACACAGTGACAAGGTGTGAGTAGTGGGTGAAGGAGCGTCTGGTCACGTGGGCCACTCCTGCGACAGGGTCCTTATGAAAAGCAATTCAACTTTAACACCTCAAATAAAAAAAATGTTGGCAGAAGCGATTTTTCTGGGTGAAGTTGCAGGCAACAGCTAGTATATTAATATATTTATTATGTGGTATTGTATGATACCGCAGACATGACTGGACACACTAGGTCAGATGACTGTATATTATTTCCTAATGACACCTCACGTCTGATCTACTTTCCACAGTCATCAAAACCCCATCACAAAGTCACAGCTGTATCACTCCACAAGTGTAAATAATAATTATTATTATTAACAGTTTCTTATATAGTGCAACATATTCCATTCCACTTTACAATTGTGAACATTAATAGAACAAAACTGGGTAATTACAGACAGATATATACTGTAGATGGGTAGGAAGGGCCTGCTCGCAAGCTTACAATCTATATGGTAACATCTTTCACAAAGACACTGCTTATAGAAAAGCAGCACTGTGTGCCTCACTGACAGAAATACACATTTCTGACAGACAAATTAAAAAAATAAATCAAAATGACTACATAACTCAAAGGACCTGCCATTAATCCTCACCAAATATGACTGGTACAATGGTGATCTATTCAAAGAACTTGAGCAGAACTTACCTGAGCAGCCACTTCAGAATCCAGCACAGCAAACAAAGAATAGATGTACCAGCCCATACCCTGAAGCAGCATTAAGCACTTCCTGCCAGTACAATTCACTGTTCAACATGTTTCTTTCCAAAATGAACCACTCTTAAAGTGACAGTAGTCATTAATGTTCAACTGTTTAAACAGCCTATTCTGAATGTTCAAGTAAATGTTTATTCATTACAAATAATTAAAATTAAACAGCCTATTCTGAACTATTGTTATCTCCTATTCTGCATCTCTTTCATCCTACGTCATCTCCACGTAGAACTATTTTGTCACAACAGGGGCTATTTTATAAGATAGAGATACCACTCTTGGGTGTGCGTTTGCGCCTTGGTATATCAGAGCATGACCACACACCCAAGAGTGGTATATCTATTATATAACAGACATTGCCTGAGCAAAGGACATAATAATAAGTCCTAAAATGTCAGAAATTATTTGAATCTATTGAATTTTGATAGCGCCAAGAGTGCTGTCCCTTTGATTCTATCTATCTATCTATCTATCTATCTATCCATCCATCCAATATCTATCTATCTATCTATCTATCTATCTATCTATCTATCTATCTATCTATCTATCTATCTATCTATCTATCTATCCATCTCTCATATCTATCTATCCATCCATCCATCCATCCAATATCTATCTATCTATCTATCTATCTATCCATCCATCCATCCAATATCTATCTATCTATCTATCTATCTATCTATCTATCTATCTATCTATCTATCTATCTATCTATCTATCTATCTCTCATATCTATCTATCCATCCATCCATCCATCCAATATCTATCTATCTATCTATCTATCTATCATCTATCTATCTATCTATCTATCTATCTATCTATCTATCTATCTATCTATCTCTCATATCTATCTATCTATCCATCCATCCAATATCTATCTATCTATCTATCTATCTATCTATCTATCTATCTATCTATCTATCTATCTATCTATCTATCGGCTTGCGCCAACCTCGCCTACAACTTGCAAGCTAATTTGTCCCTGTCAAATTCAAATCAAAATTGTTAAGGGGTATCATAGGCTGCAAATTACAGATTTTTTGCAAGTACCTAATTTTTTAAATTTGCCAAACCCTTTAGGAGCACTGGGCAACATTATACAAATCTTACTTGGCAGCGGCTAACTCTTCTCTGTTGATCCCACTGCAAAAATGTTTTCAGCTTGTCATCTTATATAATATATATATATATATGTTACTGTGTATTTACTTGGTAAAGATAGTGAAAGTTTTCCCTTTAGCACAGAGAAGTTCTCTGGCCACCCAGCTTGTTATTATCACTATCTGAACTACACGTTTGGAGAGAATTACATATTTGGAAATAAGGCAGTTTCTAATTAGCACAATGACTCCTGACATTGTTGTATGATTAATTGCAACTTTGGATACTCTTGGCCATAATGTCTGCCAAAAAAGTTGTGGAACACAATGTACATTTCTATAAATCATTTCAAAGACGTGGCTTTAAGCTGTACTAATTTCAGACTTGTACATGATTTTGAAATTCAGAAAATTTGTGTGAAAGTTGTATTAAAATAGTTTTTTTCTTTGATGAAAATAATTTTTTATATTCCAATTTATGAAACTATAACCCTAGCCTCAATAAATGTTTTCTAATAATTGCTTAGCAAATATTTGCAACCTCAAGAGACGCATTATTTTCCACACTGCATTTACAGTGCATCCGGAAAGTATTCACAGCATTTCACTTTTTCCACATTTTGTTATGTTACAGCCTTATTCCAACATGGAATAAATTAATTTTAGTCCTCAAAATTCTACACTCAATACCGCATAATGACAACGTGTAAAAAGTCTCTTTCGAGATTTTTGCAAAGTTAATTAAAAAAAACAAACTAAGAAATCACATGTACATAAGTATTCACGGCCTTTGCCACAAAGAGCTCAGGTTCATCCTGTTTCCACTGATCATCCTTGAGATGTTCCTACAGCTTAATTGGAGTCGACCTGTGGTAAATACAGTTGATTGGGCATGATTTTGAAAGGCATACACCTGTCTATATAAGGTCCCACACTTGACAGTGCATGTCAGAGCACAAGCCAAGCATGAAGTCCAAAACATTGTCTGTAGACCTCCGAGAGAGGATAGTCTCGAGGCACAAATCTGGGGAAGGGTACAGAAAAATATTTGCTGCTTTGAAGGTTCCAATGAGCACAGTGGCCTCCATCATCTGTAAATGGAAGAAGTTCGGAACCACCAGGACTCTTCCTAGAGTTGGCCGGCTGTCTAAACTGAGTGATCAGGGGAGAAGGGCCTTAGTCAGGCAGGTGACCAAGAACCCGATGGTCACTCTGTCAGAGCTACAGCATTCCTCTGTGGAGAGAGGAGAACCTTCCAGAAGGACAACCATCTCTGCAGCAATCCACCAGTCAGGCCTGTATGGTAGAGTGGCCAGACTGAAGCCACCCCATTGGTAAAAAGCACATGGCAGCCCATCTGGAGTTTGACAAAATGCACTTGAAGGACTATCAGACCATGAGAAACAAAATTCTCTGGTCTGATGAGACAAAGATTGAACTCTTTGGAGAGAATGCCAGGCGTTATGTTTGGAGGAAACCAGGTACCTCTCATCACCAGGCCAATACCATCCCTACAGTGAAGCATGGTGGTGGCAGCATCATGCTGTGGGGATATTTTGCAGCGGCAGGAACTGGGAGACTAGTCAGGATAGAGGGAAAGATTAATGCAGCAATATACAGAGACATCCTGGATGAAAACCTGCTCCAGAGCGCTTTTGACCTCAGACTGGGGCGACGGTTCATCTTTAAGCAGGACAACGACCCTAAGCATACAGTCAAGATATCAAAGGAGTGGCTTCAGGACAACTCTGTGAATGTCCTTGAGAGGCCCAACCAGAACCCAGACTTGAATCCGATTGAACATCTCTGGAGAGAGCTGAAAATGGCTGTGCACCGACGCTTCCCATCCAAACTGATTGAGCTTGAGAGGTGCTGCAAAGAGGAATGGGCGAAATTGCCCAAAGATAGGTGTGCCAAGCTTGTGGCATCATATTCAAAAATACTTTAGGCTGTAATTGCTGTCAAAGGTGCATCAACAAAGTATTGAGCAAAGACTGTGAATACTTATGTACATGCCATTTTTGTTTTTTTTATAAAATTTGCAAAAAACTCAAAAAAACGTTTTACACGTTGTCATTATGGGGTATTGTGTGTAGAATTCATATCTATCTATCTATCTATCTATCTATCTATCTATCTATCTATCTATCTATCTATCTGTCTGTCTGTCTGTCTGTCTGTCTGTCTGTCTATCTGTCTGTCTGTCTGTCTATCTATCATCTATCTAGCTATCATCTATCTATCTATTCATCTATCTATCTATCTATCTATCTATCTATCTATCTATCTATCTACTATTATCTATCTATCTATCTATCTATCTATCTGTCTGTCTGTCTGTCTATCGATCTATCATCTATCTATCTAGCTATCATCTATCTATCTATTCATCTATCTAGCTATCTATCTACTATTATCTATCTATCTATCTATCTATCTATCTGTCTGTCTATCTATCTAGCTATCATCTATCTATCTATCTATCTATCTATCTATCTATCTGGTTTTGGATTGCATGCAAACAGGTTAAAATTACGTAATTTTAGCATTTTTTTCTATTTGTAAAATACAGATCCAAAACCAAAACACGTGAGGGTGGTTTTGCTAAATTATTCAGAGGGGCATCTCGACTGCACATTCTGCTGTCTGCTTGACACTGAGGGTGGGATGTACTACGCATCAAATTATGGATGTGGTACATCCTGCCACTTGTCGGGTACATATCAGCGTTAATAACACCGGTATGCAGGCTTGGACTAGGCTGACGGGGAATCAGGGAATCTCCCTGCGGGCTCCACTGTGTTGTGGCTACATCTCTTTCTTAGAGGTGCAGGGGCTTAGCGGGCCGCACAAACAGGGGGGTGGTGTGCTACATGGACAGTTTGGGCCATCGGGACTTTACCTCTATCCCCTCCCTCAGAGCAAGGTAGGTCTACAGTGCTGCCCGCTATTACATAGTGTCCTAGGATCGGGTTGCATGAAAGCCACCACAGGCTCAGTGTCTAACACTAGTCGCACTTGCAGCATCATTGCAGGCTGCATCTCTACTCATCTCTCCGGTGGCTGCTGCTGCGGACTGCCCCCCCCCCCCCACTCTCCTCTCTCTGGATTGAAGCGAGAGCTGCATTCAGTCTGTGCGTGGGGCCTGTGTGAAGGAAAGGGCAGGACCTGGCAGTTACTGGCCCCAGGGAGTGAGGGTAAGCTCCAGCACAGAGCAGGATCTTCCATGTCCATGCCGGCAGCCCAGAAGCATCATGTCCAGCAGGTGACTGTCACTCATTATGTATGATGGCTGTGTGTCTGTTTATAGAGGCTGTGTTATCTTATAGGGAGCTTTGGCCCTCATTCAGAGGGCCAAAGTACGTTAACAACAGTACGCTCGTTGCGTTCCGATGTTGACTAACCGCGCATGCGTCGGTGTTACACCGCGCATGTGCGTACGGCAGATTGCGAGCTTTTTTTCTCTCGTTCCTAAAATAGCGTACAGGAAGTGACATGTCAAATGTGATTGACAGAACAGGGCGTTTTGGGGTGTTGACGGGGGTGGAGATGAAAAAACGCAGGCGTGGCGAGGCGTTTTTGGGGCGTACATACATTAGCAGATGCGAACGTCAAATGTGTTCGGACCGTCTCATACGTCACTGAAACATCCGCTTTCCCTTCAAAATGCTCGCACAGCTTAGGGTCAGGATTACTCGACCACATTGGCGATGGCCTTCTCCTCCGTCCCGGGACTCCACGATGGTGCAGCGATTAATCGTGGCTGGTCAGTAAAGTAATTAGTGTTGGATTGAAATCCGGCTTGGTATGTGTTTGGAAAGCAGTTTATTGGGATAGCACAAAAGCGTACGCAGGTGGAAATCAGAGCTGCTAATGTCATGATTACATAATCAATTAGCGTACATTTTTGGGCTTTTATTTTGGCCACAATTTGGTGGTTATGGCCTATTGTAACAATAATGTCATCATCTTTTAATTAGCTCCCCTTTTTTTTGGTTTACTGTGGAATTTGCATCGCTATGTGTTTTTTTAAACGTTCCTTAAAGACGCCTTTTTTTAAAAAAAAGAGGGTCAGTTTTTGCGTTTAAGGCCAGGATTAAATGTAACCCATTTGTACAATAATGTCACAATACAATGTCAGTGTTTTGTTTTTAATTTATTGTTTACACACAAACAAATTGGCATAATATTGTATTGCCTTTTTTTGTGGCCAAGATATTTGATCAAAAAAAAAAAAAAACATAACTACTAACATAAGCGTAAATACAAAATTTAAAAACATTTCACAAGAAAGGAGAGGGAAGTTTTGACCAGAAAGGAATATGAGCCAAGCACAGAAGGAAAGTGGGAAAAGTCGCCATTGCTGTCACCGTTTTCTCGCCCGTTTGGCTGGGTGAGGGTGGGCGCCAGACCGGGTCCGGGATGCCATCGGGCTGGCCTGTCCAGAGGCAGATGTTGTGGCCTCTGGACTAGGCACAGGGCTAGGCACATTTGGAGGATTGCCTGATGTTGTGCCAGAGGTAGAGGATCTGGATGTTCCGGCAGGAAGGGAGGTCGGCTCCACCATGTGCTGGCGAACGAGCTGCTCCAGGGCATCGGCGATGCGGATGTTGGCCCTGGTATTTTCCGCCAGGGCCTGAGCAATGGTCACGTTGGCCGCAGCATTTTGCTCCAGGGCCTCAGCCACCCGTATCAGACTGGCGTCCATCCTCTGCAGAATCTCCGTATGGCAATCCGATTTAAAATTGAGTTCTGTGAGGAGGCCCACTGCCTGTGAGGGGGCACGCCCTGGACTGGCTTCTGCAGGGTCCTCAGCCGGATGTACTGGTTCCTCCCCTGCAGAGTCAGCAGAAATTCTGCGGCCAAGGCTCCCCTCTGGAGCAGACTCATCCGCCTCTGTCTCTGTTAGGAAATTGGAGAAAAGACTCACATTAGAATCTACATATTGGCACAATAGCATTTCTGAGTTGGTGACATCACAAGACTTACCTTGGCCAACATGAGGAGCCGCAAAGTCTGGCATGTCCGTATCCATGTTGGACACGCCAAACACCTCCACAGCCTGCACACACCCCTGTGCCATCTCTTCTAAGTCTGTCAACTCCAATGACACAGGGGTGGGACCCCCACCTGTCCCCCTTGCATGCCTAGCCCTGTCGGCAAGTTTTTGTTTTAGACGATATTTGAAGTCTGCCCATCTGTGGAATGAATTTGGAACCATTATCCTTTTTTTTACAATGGGGTTTGTTTATAGGATGGGAAAGTGTTTACTTACCGCCGTTTGACATCCCGGGCTAGACGGACATAATCACCCACCCTATTGACAGCAACGGCGACCTCCTCCCACATTCTCCACTTCTGGCTTTGGCTCATATTCCTGGCTGCCTGGGGCAGGATGTCAACGCACTTCTGGATCAAAACCTCCATCTCCTTGCTTGTGAAATGTGGCTGCCTTTTTTTTTTTGCAGCTTTGGCGGGTTGACTGGGGCCAGCAGTCTCTTCCATGTCATCCTCCTCACCTATTTGGGTAAATATGCAGATTTAGCCACTTCACAACTTGCACAATATTATGTTTTAAAATACTCATTGACACAAAATGCATGAAGGCCTTACCGCCGCAATTTTGACCATTGTTTCCCTGGTTTGAAGCCATGTCTCTGCTTCCAGCATGAAATCATCCAGAAATTCTATGTGATTTCGTGACGTATTTATACATGCGTCGTTAGTTTGCGGCCGCATCATTGATTGTGCGTCCCTATGATTCATCCTTAATTTGTGCGGGAAAATAAACACTATTTATGGCTTGGTGTGTGTGGATTCGAGGTGGGGTTGTTGGAGTGTTGTCGGTTAAGTGGTTTGGATTTGGTTGGTTGGTTGCGTTTGGAGGATTTTGGAGAGTTGTTTTTTTGTTTGTTTTTGCTACATTTCTTTGGTTTTTCCGTTCGCATTTTTTTCATTGTTTCAACATCCTTTCCTGATTTGGTAAGTTTTGTGCATTCAAATTTGTGGCCAATTGGTGTATTCTTCTGTTTTGTGGTTAGTTAATTTGTTTAACACTCATTTCATCTTTTTTAGTTTTTTTTTGTTTTCGGACCCAAAGAAGTTTTTTGAGGACATCTTATATATTCGAGTTGGGTAAGTCCATTTTTTGTCTTGCATTTGCGAATGAATTACGGCATTTTTGACTGTTGGTGTAGCGCCTTGCATTTGCGAATGAATTACCGCATTTTTGACTGTTGGTGTAGTGACTTGCATTTGCGAATAATTTACCGCATTTTTGACTGTTGGTGTAGTGACTTGCATTTGCGAATAATTTACCGCATTTTTGACTGTTGGTGTAGTGACTTGCATTTGCGAATAATTTACCGCATTTTTGACTGTTGGTGTAGTGACTTGCATTTGCGAATAATTTACCGCATTTTTGACTGTTGGTGTAGTGACTTGCATTTGCGAATAATTTACCGCATTTTTGACTGTTGGTGTAGTGACTTGCATTTGCGAATAATTTACCGCATTTTTGACGGCTTATTCATCATATAATCCAGTTTTGCTTTTCCCTTTTCCATTTTTTGGGTCCATTTGAACCCTATTTGACGTACGGTGTGCAATGTAGTTTTCATCGATGGCCAAATGTGTTTTTCCGCTATTTTCTGTGTTGGCTTGCAACAATTTTTAAACAAAAAAAACACCCTCTAAATTTTTGAAGACTCATTGTTGCCTTTTTTACAGTTTATACGTATCATGACAATACCCCGGCATGTAAGCAGCTATGGATGGTATCAGAAAGCTAAGTTGTTTTTTCTTACTTTTGGGGTGGGTCAAAAGCCTTACATTGTAAACTTTGAATTTCAGGTAGATCTGGGGCGAATTGTTCTGGCCCTGCTCCCGGAAGACGACCAACCTCAAACTCGTCCCCAGGCGTAGGCATCGTAGGCATGCAAGGCCCCAGATATTTCGAACATGTGTCACCCTTTTTGGAATGCCCGATGATGAGGTTTTAAGACGCTACCGTCTACCTCCCAAAATCATCATAGACACTCTCTCATTAATAGAAAGTGATCTTGAGCGGCAAATTGACAGTCCAACAGCAATACCACCACTGACGCAATTTATGGCGGTGTTACATTTCTGTGCCTCAGGATCGTTTCAAACAACGGTGGGAATAGTGGCGGGCATCTCCCAATCCTCCTTTTCCCGGATCCTGAGGGCAGTGATGGAGGCACTTTTCAAGCACCTCCATCATTTTATTAAAATGCCTTTGGATATGGGTGCCCTTAGTGTGGCCAAGGCCAATTTTTACCAAATAGCTGGCTTCCCACACATCATAGGGGTTGTGGATGGTACTCACATACCACTTCAGCCTCCAGCACGGCTGGAGGCAATATTTAGAAACAGGAAACACTATCACTCCCTGAATGTAATGGTGGTATGTGATGCCTCCCTCCAGATCCTGTCCCTGAATGCTAAATTACCAGGAAGTGCACATGACTCCTTCGTCATCCGGCAATCAGGGATATGGCAGAAATTAACCAACCTACAAGCTGGTGATGCGTGGCTTCTGGGTAAGTGGAGACCTTTAGTACATAACAATGTTAAGCTTGATACACAGTGTTCCTGATGTGGTCTATTTTTGTTCACAGGAGACAGTGGATACCCTTGCATGTCCTGGCTGCTCACTCCTTATTTGGCTCCCACACCAGGGCCACAAAGTGCGTATAATTCCGCACTTACAGCCACCAGGCAAGTGGTGGAGCGCTGTATCGGCCTTTTAAAAGGCCGATTCAGATGCCTCCACCGCTCTGGTGGCGAGCTCATGTATGTGCCGGATATGGTGTCTAAAATTGTGGTCCTGTGTGGGATATTTCACAACATTGCCATAAGGAGTGGTGTCCCAATGCAGCCAGAGGATGCCTTACCTGAGGATGGCCCCCCCGAGGTTGGTCGAAGGTCAGTATGTGGGGGGGCCATACGCGATGATGTGGTGGCCAGATTTTTTAGGTAAGTTTGTTCAAAACTCCAGTGTTTATACCTAATGTGTTTGTTTTTTTTGGCAAACATCTAATTTTTTTTTAATTTTCTCACCATCTTCTGTTTGTTCACATAATCTTTGGCACTCCAACGCTCACTACTTCCTGCTACCCTTACCAAACCTGGATCTGGTCCTTTTGGGCATATATTCTGGAACCCATATCGCAACGCCATGTTTGTGGAATCATGTTGGCATGGTCCTTCGTCAACCAGTTCTTGATTTTGTGTTTTTATTTATTTTTTTCTTGGTATGTGTTGTATTTGAATTTATCACTGTGTATTTTTTTTGGGAGTGACCACTTTGTTTTCTCTGTTATGTGGTGAATAAATGTTTGAAGAGTGAAATGGTCTTCCTTTTTTGGGATGTTAACAGCAAGTGTAACCAGGTTAACACAAGTTACATTTGACTAAGGGGTAAACCAGTACTGACGCCAGTTGAGCAAAACTGAAATATGTTTTCAGCTTTCCAATCCACACCAAAAGGAAGCCTGGCCCAACCTTGGGATTTGTAAGATTGGCCTAAGCAGCTTGCGCACCAAGTAGGAACCTGGAAAATGTAGAAATCTGAAATTGACACTACACCCAAAAAGGGAAATTACATTGTTACTGTTATGTGTTTCTGGTGTCTGTTTGACATACAAAGACAAAACACAATCTAACTTTTAAAAAAGGGAAATCCTTGCAGGAACTTATGTCAGGCTAAACTATCTTGGTTTTGGTTTTTAAAAATGAGCCACAACGTATATTTGTCTTTAAAAATTTATTTGGCAAATACAACAAAAAAAAAAAAACTAATGCCGAAGGAGGCCAGACAGCCGGTCGAGGGCCACCAGAAGGCCGATTACATGGTGGCGCATCTGCCCCACAACATCCGCCACCTCTTGCCGACGCCTCTGTTCCTCTGTGGGTGAGAAAAGTGTGTGGGTTAATACAACAATAGGGACTCCACAGAAAAACATAAAAAAAAAAAAAAATCACTCCTAAACCCAAAAACATAAATAAAAAGGGTGGGCTGGCAAAAATACAAGGCCTAGGTACAAATTCCCACAGGTATGATATGTGTATGCTTAAATCACCAGGAAGAGGTAAAGGCAAACCTTCACAATCAACAAAAGTCAAGCCACAAAAACACGAAGAAAGGCACGACACATGATTACATACAAACAGTTTGTGCTTTAAAAAAAAATAATAAAAAACATACCGGGAAACAAATCGGGAGCTCCGGCAAAACCTCCATGATCCTCCTCGGAGGATCCGTCATTCCCCAAAGAATGGGGCGGAGTTATGCTGGACTCCGGGGAGGGGGTAATTGGAAGAGGGGTGGGTGGAGGAGAGGGGGAAGTGGGACGGAGGGGAAGGAGGCCCGACATTTCCGGGAGAGGGTCTGGGAAGGATGGGGAGGAGTGGGGAATAGGCGAAAGATTTGGGATGGAGTGTTGGCTGGGGGTTGGGGAGAGTGGGCGGGAACGCCGACGTTGACGGCGGAGTCTTGGCTGTCCCCCTAAAATATGTCAAATAAATTGCGTTTAGTTTATGGACAAATCCGGGCAAACAAACAAAAAAAAACAAAGAAAAAAGAAATAAAACCAAAAAAAATAGCAGTAGAATTAAAAATTCATAAAAAGAGGGAAAACATGCAGACGCAGATATGAGTACAAATAATAAATAGAACAGACAGGAAAACATGCACACGCAGATATGAGTACAAATAATAAATAGAACAGACAGGAAAACATGCAGACGCAGATATGAGTACAAATAATAAATAGAACAGACAGGAAAACATGCACACGCAGATATGAGTACAAATAATAAATAGAACAGACAGGAAAACATGCACACGCAGATATGAGTACAAATAATAAATAGAACAGACAGGAAAACATGCACACGCAGTTTGCCCCACAAACACAAACATTAAAACCACAATACATAACACTTACTTGCCAGGATCTGCATGCGAAAGCATGCCAGCAAGCGGGGCGTTCGCCGTTGCAGGTCGGACCACCTGCGCTCCAGCTGCCCGATGTTGCGGCGTGATCTGAAGGACCGCAGGCGGGACCGTACCTCCGCATACGCGGAGCGCTTCTGCCGGTTGGTCATGGGTTCTGGCTGGCTGGTGATCCGGCGATCCATGACCTCCGTAAGCACCAGCAGCTCACGCCTGGTGAATGCGGAGGCTCTCATGATGGCAATGGTGTTTTTCTTAAAAATCTTTTTTGATAAAGTGTGTAAAAATTTTCTGATTGGCTAATGTATTTTGGAAATTAACAGGAGCAATTTTATTGGTTAATGTATGAGTCATGTGTTCGACAGGGCCAGAAATCTCTGGAGAGTTAGGATAGGCTTGATGCAGTGACATGCGTAAGCAAATTTAAATAAAGAAATGAACCCAGGGAAATATGCGGGGATACACAGCAATAGTACAATTGTTTAATTGTGGTTCACATGTTTTTTAAACAATAAAAGCGAATGTTTCATCCGTACGTATTCTGCGGGTAAACACAAACACAGACAAGAGTAAAGTTTCTTGCATTGTGTTGAAAAAAAACAAACAATTAAGCTAATTGATACATTGATTGGCATGATACGATTGATGGAGGTAGACAGAATAAAGGAGCAGGTAATCGACATCTGACAAGGCCACTTCCTGTTTATGCTTGTGCGTGCGTTCCTTTCAAGCCATTTCGGGGATGTACGCTCGCTATTTCGTACGCTCGTTAGTTAGAGGAGGGGTCGTCAGAGTTTAGGGAGGAATTTTAGATGCGAACGAAAATACGAGCGAGCCATTGAATTTAAATATTTTTGTACGTACGCCTAACGTACGTGCGCCCGCTTGCGTGCGGCTCTGAATGAGGGCCTTTGTGTCTGTATATAGGGGCTGAGTTACTCTATAGGGGTCTGTTTGTATATACGGGTTGTGTTACGTTTAAGGGGTTGTGTGTCTGTATACAGGGGACTTCGGTGTTATATAGAGCTGTGTGTTCAGTATATCGCAAGCTGCTGTGTTATATAGAGCTGTGTGTCAGTATATCGGGGCCTGCGGTGTTATATAGAGCTGTGTGTCAGTATCTATTGTGCTGCAGTGTTGTATAGAGCTGTGTGTCAGTATATCAGGGGCTGCAGTGTTATATAGAGCTATGTGCCAGTATCTAGGGGGCTGCAGTGTTATATAGAGCTGTGTGTCAGTATCTAGGGGGCTGCTGTGTTATATAGAGCTGTGTGCCAGTATATTGGGGGCTGCGGTGTTATATAGAGCTGTGTGTCAGTATATCGGGGGCTGTGGTGTTATATAGAGCTGTGTGTCAGTATATCGAGGGCTGCGGTGTTATATAGAGCTGTGTGCCAGTATCTAGGGGGCTGCGGTGTTATATAGAGCTGTGTGTCAGTATCTATTGTGCAGCGGTGTTATATAGAGCCGTGTGTCAGTATCTAGGGGGCTGCGGTGTTATATAGAGCTGTGTGTCAGTATCTAGGGGGTTACTGTGTTATATAGAGCTGTGTGTCAGTATCTAGTGGGCTGTGGTGTTATATAGAGCTGTGTGCCAGTATATCGGGGGCTACGGTGTTATATAGAGCTGTGTGTCAGTATCTAGGGGGCTGCGGTGTTATATAGAGCTGTGTCAGTATCTAGGGGGCTGCGGTGTTATATAGAGCTGTGTGTCAGTATCTAGGGGGCTGCGGTGTTATATAGAGCTGTGTGTCAGTATCTATTGTGCTGCGGTGTTATATAGAGCTGTGTGTCAGTATCTAGGGGGCTGCGGTGTTATATAGAGCTGTGTGTCAATATATCGGGGGCTGCGGTGTTATATAGAGCTGTGTGTCAGTATCTAGGGGGCTGTGGTGTTATATAGAGCTATGTGTCAGTATCTAGGGGGCTGTGGTGTTATATAGAGCTGTGTGTCAGTATCTAGGGGCTGTGGTGTTATATAGAGCTGTGTGTCAGTATCTAGGGGGTTACTGTGTTATATAGAGCTGTGTGTCAGTATCTAGGGGGCTGCGGTGTTACATAGAGCTGTGTGTCAGTATCTAGGGGCTGTGGTCTTATATAGAGCTGTGTGTCAGTATCTAGGGGGCTGCGGTGTTATATAGAGCTGCGTGTCGGTATTTAGGTAGCTGTAGTGTTATATAGAGCTGTGTGTTGGTGTATACAGGCTGTAGTAAGTGTACATCACTAAGATGTCCCAATGCTGTTGGTCTGTGCTTTCTCCTATAGGTCCTTATACAGTATGTTGTTATGTTGCTGTGTTGAAACTCTCTGCTGTGTCCTGAGTTCTGGATTGTTAGATATCTATTTTTCCCTTGTACATCTACAGCATTATCTTTCTTATAGTGGTGCATTAGTGTGTATATTTCTACTGCCTCTTATATTATGTATGTGTATAAGCTCCTAAAGAGTACTGGGGTAGTGTGTTTGTGTCAGGACATCACTCACTGACCAGACCAAACACTCAGGATATCCCATGCTGACAAGACCAAACACTCAGGGGGATCGGTATGAATGACCGCCGGACATGAGCCCGGCGGTTGAAATCCAGATGCCGGCGGGCCGAACATCGCAGATCCCGACAGGGCAGTTAAGTACACTATCCCTACCCCTCTCCCCCCCTAACCCTCCCTTAGGGGTGCCTAACCCTAACCTCCCCCCCTAGTGCCTAACCCTAACCTCCCTCCAGGGTTACCTAACCCTAACCCTCCCGGCAGGGCCGAAGCTAGGGTAGTGCAGCCGGTGCCATCGCACAGGGCACCACAGGTCAAGGGGCGCTGTTTGGGCTTGTCAAATTTCTGTTTATTATCATTCTTGCTTGTAGCTTCCTCTTATTTCATCCCCAGCATCTCCTGGCCTCCCCTATCTCTTCCCTGGTCCTTCCCCATGAAAGTCTAGTTACGGCTCTGCCTCCCGGTTGGGTGTCTAACCCTAACCTTCCCCTGGGGGTGCCTAAACCCCCCTTCCCCTAGCCTAACCCTCCCGGGGTGCCTAACCCTAAGTACCCCCAGGAGCCCCTAAACCTAACCCTCCCCCTCCGCCGCTGTCCGCTCGCGATGCCTGGCTTACCTTTGTTCGATTTGCCAGGTGTCGGGATTTCGGCGGGTGGATAGTGATAGGTGTCGGGATTTCGACACTTATCATTACTCCCATGCCGGGATTCCACGGGCATTTCGACCACCGGCTTCTTGACTACATACCCACTCAGGACATCACATACTGACCAGACCATACACTCAGGTCATCACACGCTGACCAGACCAAACACTCAGGACATCACACACTGACCAGACCAAACACTCAGGAAATCACACACTGACCAGACCAGAAGTCCCTCTGCGCATGAGTCGCAAGATGCGGACGCCATGGGGGGATGCAGGGAGGGATCCAATTGGATCCCTTTTAAGTAAGAAAGTGAAAAGAAGTTCATAGGCTTCTATTGGGCAATGACAGCTATAGATAGAGCTTCCTACCGGTTTCAAGCTCTAAAAAGTATTGCATTAGAGAGCTTGGTACATATGGGACTGCTGCCAATAGTCAGAAAACAGTTGTTTCTGAGTTTTGGCCTCATTTTTCCCGTAGTACATACAAAATAAAATGTCACAACATGTCACAGTTGCGGCTAATCACTTCAGTGTCAGAATTGTGATATGGATCTTTCAAATTATTCAGCCTGCAGTTGCAATAAAGTCCTCTTAACCTGCATATTCATTACCCTATAATTATTTTATTATTCTTATTATCATTTATTTACATAGCACCAATATAATCCACAGCTCTTTGCATAGGTTTATAGGGAGAGATGTACCAAACCGGTTTGGGTATGCAATCCCGCCATTTGTGATCCCGGCACTGATAATGCTGGCGGACAGAATCCCGGCAGCGCAATCTCGAAGGTTGGAATCGCGACGAATGCAGGTAAGTTTTGTAACCCTTTCCTAACTCTACTCCTGACCCTAACCTTCCCTGCAGCCTAACTCTATCCCTCCCAACCCGCAGCCTAACACTAACCCACCACTCCCGCAGTCTAACCCTAACCCTCCCCCTAGTGCCTAAATCCGAAACCTAACCCTAATACTCACCATCTGGATCGCAGCCATTGGGATTCTGGAGCTGGGATTCTAACTGCCTGCATTGTATGCACCGAGATGTTGACTACATCTCACCAAACTTTCTATAGAGAAAACCAGTCAGCTTTTGCTGTAACTGTTGGTTGCTATGGGCAACTTCTCCACATTTTCTTTTTAGAAGGTTTGATACATCTCTCACTAATCATTTACATAATCCCTACCCCAGTTTAGTATACAGTCTCTACCATGCACACAAGCCATTATTTCATCATAAGCCATATAATTTACCAGAATATTTTTGGTTTGATGGAGTGTGATGTATCCACAGTAGTTGGAATAAACACGATGACAAATAAATGCCAAACCTACTTTTACCGAGCACCTGCACATAATACAAGTTGACAGCGAATTGAGTGTTTGAGGTAGTTTCTGCTGCCTTTTAGGATAGTGGTTGTGAAACTTTGGGGCACAGGACTCTGTGAGCAAAATTCAGTTAGTTGCTATGCCTTACTAGCTGATGAAGGAAGCGTGAGCAGAAATTAGGCCACCATAATTTATCACTGAATCTGTTCCTGTACATTGTATTTCCTGTGGAGTCTCTGGGACGTTCTTAAGTTCAGTTCCAGATTCACATTCTTGTTGTATAACTGGTAGAGTGATTACAGTACAGTCTTCAGAGTTACTACTTCTTGAATACTTCTTGAATAGACATATATGTAACAAGAAAAAAGGGGGAGTGATATCCGCACAGAAAAATTTATAGATTCTTATATATCATATGTTAACTACCAATATTTAAAGATAGTGTCCAAGGGAACTTGGATCTAGAAATAACTCATATTGGTGGTGCTCCCCAGAGCCAAAGTATAACTGTATCCAGAAAAGAAGAGAGAAAGTAGTCTCTTTTTGTGGGCACTCTTATATGTACTATGTAATGATAAAAATTTTATTTTTATTATGGTTCTTTAAAATAATTCCCAAAATGTACATACAACACAAACAACATAATAACATATATTGAATCTAAATTTATTGTGTTACAATATTTCTCTATTGTGTGTTCTGGAAAACTGAATCTCAATAGCATCTATATGGGAGTATGGTGTTTCAATATGTTCTCCAGGGATCCAATAAATTTACAACCCTGAGTCTTTGCCTATTCATTGATGCAATTTAATTCCATGTAAGCACACTTGTAACACAATATAAAACAGCAAGGCGAAAATATTAATAAGTGATAACATAGAACACTTATTTATCATGAAACTCAGATATATAACCCTGTATTGGGTATATGGGGTAAGTATTTTGCTCCACAATTTGTGAATGTCATCAGACTATTCTGCTATGAGAAATCTCTAAATGGTATGGTCTGCGTGATAGTCCAAAATCAGATACAATAATATATATCCTACACACTCATTTATCTATAAATTGTGAAGAACTAGAGTGCGCAGAAAGTGATAAAAGCAGCTGAGGTAATCAGTGTCTAAAGGAGTTCCTCCTGACCTCCACCAAACAGAATATACAAACAAATGGGATAGACACAGTTCACCAGCGCAATCACATGAAATATAGTTGTAACATTCCAAACCACACTAGGTAAGTGGTAATAAAATCAAATCCTTTTATGGTGGTCCTCAAAGAAAAAAGGAAAGGGTTCTTGGTTCAATCCTTTTCAGCAGTCAATCATCATAAACCCCCAAAGAAGAAAAAAAGGGTATATATAGTGTAACACAGTTTTTTAATAGAATTAAAACATGATACAAACAACAAAGAATTGAATGGACTTCTGAATCCCCTAATAGCTGAATAGGTAACAATTACCAAATCTCAGAAAGAGCTGACACCAAACAGTTCCTTAGGAGCAGTAAATGGTTAATTCACCAACAGGTATCCAGGATCCACAACCGGCCGGGATTCCTTTCCAATGGATCTGTCACTGTATTCAATCAGCGGGGTCCTCCATCCATTAACACCAACGTGTTTCCACCCTTCTACTAGGGTGTTTTTTAAGGTGTAGCAGCAAACAGAATGATTAGACTGCTTAAAATCATCCTATATATACCCAAACTAACCTATGATATCGGCACTAGCACAGCTGGTTCCTATACACAAATCTACTACAAGTCCCATGAACCCCTGCTGTGCTAGACCTTTCAGTGTAAAACCAATCCTTGCCTCCGTCAGAAATGGAAACCTCCGCAATCACTCCGTTTGTCTGGGTTGACTCCGTCACTCGTTTGTTCCGTTGTTATGGAAACCATCTCCTTGACGCCCTGGATGCTGACACTATGTATAATGCGAAACATCACTTCCGGGTAGTTGCCGGAGTAACCAGAGGCTTCTTTACAATCAAGCCTTGCATCCCCATGTAGTTAGTTCTTGAATACCGGATATAGTCCAGTCATTCAACGTAATGGAGTTTTGTGTATATATGAGGCATCCCTTTTTTCATTATATGTCGTAGGGCATAGAATATAGACTTAAATCACTACAATTAAAAGAAGGGAACAATATCAGTAACACACATTAAAAACGCACAATAAAAACGGGACCTTAAAAGAAGCATCATCAAAATTAAAATAATTGTTACTTAAAATAAACTCCACTCCCTCAGTAATAAAATTCTGTAAGTCTGGTTGTAACTTGCTTTTTTGTAAACACACTGTAATAGCCTTTAGGCCATCTTGGTGGTTAATAATAGTATACAGAGACCGGACATCCGCTGTAACCATCATCATACCTTCCTCCCATTGGATTGACCCAAGTATATTCAATAGGTCTTTAGTGTCTTTTAAATGAGACCTATTGGTAACCACCAAAAGTTGCAGGTAAAAATCGATGAACTCCGATAAATTTGAAGTAACGGAGTGGAGTTTATTTTAAGTAACAATTATTTTAATTTTGATGATGCTTTTTATATACAATAGGTAGGGACAGCTATTGGCACCAGGTTCGCACCAAGTTATGCAAATATTTTTATGGGAGAATGGGAGAATGAAGTGATATGGAACCCCAACCCATTTAGTGCGAACCTGGTATCCTGGCTTAGATACATCGACGATGCATTTTTTATATGGAAAGGAAGTCGGGACCTTTTAACTGAGTTTTTTATGTATTTAAATGATAATATTTTAAATCTTGAATTCACGTTTGAAGCTAGTGAGTGTACTGTGAATTTCCTGGATGTTACGATATTTGTCGAAGGTAATTGTTTAAATGCCAAAAACTATTCAAAACCCACAGATTCTCAGTCTTATATACAAGCAGATAGCTGCCACCATTCCAATTGGATACACTCAATCCCAGGCAGCCAGTTGAGACGATTAAAGCAAAACTGTACTAATACAAGTACCTATTTGGTACAATCAAGAGAGATGGCGTCTAATTTTAAATCTTGTGGTTATCAAGAACAAAAAATAAATGATGTTTTGAAGGAAGTAGATCAAATTCCAAGAGAAGACCTATTAAAATATAAATCAAAAGTTGAAGGATCTGGAGTGTATAAATGGGCTTTCATTACTTCATATAGTAGCCAATTCAAATTAATAGAAAATTCTCTTAAAAGACACTGGAAGATTCTCCAAAAAGATCCAGTTATTGGTGCATTATTACCAGTTGCACCTAAATATATTTATAGAAAGGTACCTACCATCAAATCATCTTTAGTTAGAAGTGCCTTACCTAAGAAGAAAACAGTCTCAACTATTAAATCAAAGGGTTTTTATTGTTGTGGGTTATGCTTAGGATGTAGGCATATTCCGGGGAATGGAACCATGAAAATGACTGAAATTGAGATAAATGGGAAAAAACAATCCAATTAGAGAATTTATAACATGCAATATCAGCAATGTAATCTATGCTATTGAATGTCTTTGTGGGCTATTCTATATAGGTCGTACCAGTAGACCACTTAAGGTGTGAATCAGTGAGCACCTTAGAAACATTAAAAAGGGGTTAGAGACACATGCACTGTCTAACCACTTTAAAACAGATCATAATTGCTCCCCCTCTGGTATAAAAAGATTTGTGGGGCTGGCATGGGTAAAGGGCCACTGGAGACAAAGGGATCTAGCCAGTCAATTAGCAAAGCTGGAGATGCAAAAAATATATGAGTTTAACACCCTGAAACCTGGAGGTTTAAACTCGATTTTCGAAGTAAAATGGTTTCTATGAGTTTTATTTCTATGTTTTATTTTACCATATACTCACTTGCACTGTGCACTTTAGTATTTATTTTAAGGTCCCATTTTTATTGTGCGTTTTTAATGTGTGTTACTGATATTGTTCCCTTCTTTTAATTGTAGTGATTTAAGTCTATATTCTATGCCCTACATCATATAATGAAAAAGGGATGCCTCATATATACACAAAACTCCATTACGTTGAATGACTGGACTATATCCGGTATTCAAGAACTAACTACGTGGGGATGCAAGGCTTGATTGTAAAGAAGCCTCTGGTTACTCCGGCAACTACCCGGAAGTGATGTTTCGCATTATACAGAGCGTCAGCATCCAGGGCGTCGAGGAGATGGTTTCCATAACAACAGAACAAACGAGTGACGGAGTCAACCCAGACAAATGGAGTGATTGCGGAGGTTTCCATTTCTGACGTAGGAGGCAAGGATTGGTTTTACACTGAAAGGTCTAGCACAGCAGGGGTTCATGGGACTTGTAGTCGATTTGTGTATAGGAACCAGCTGTGCTAGTGCCGATATCATAGGTTAGTTTGGTTATATATAGGATGATTTTAAGCAGTCTAATCATTCTGCTTGCTGCTACACCTTAAAAAACACCCTAGTAGAAGGGTGGAAACACGTTGGTGTTTATGGACGGAGGACCCCGCTGATTGAATACGGTGACAGATCCATTGGAAAGGAATCCCAGCCAGTTGTGGATCCTGGATACCTGTTGGTGAATTAACCATTTACTGCTCCTAAGGAACTGTTTGGTGTCAGCTCTTTCTGAGATTTGGTAATTGTTACCTATTCAGCTATTAGAGGATTCAGAAGTCCATTCAATTCTTTGTTGTTTGTATCATGTTTTAATTCTATAAAAAAAACTGTGTTACACTATATATACCCTTTCTTTCTTTTTTGGGGGTTTATGATGATTGACTGCTGAAAAGGATTGAACCAAGAACCCTTTCCTTTTTTCATTGAGGACCACCATAAAAGGATTTGATTTTATTACCACTTACCTTTCTAGTGTGGTTTGGAATGTTACAACTATATTTCATGTGATTGCGCTGGTGAACTGTGTCTATCCCATTTCTTTGTACACGCATTTATCTGTATATATTTGAAATTTGTGAATATTGGTCTAGTGTCCTATGGAAAACAACAGGATGAAATGACTCCAAGGTTAGTAGTGTCCCAATCTAACACAATACTATCTATTACTTCCCATAAAGGGAGTCATTCACTTAGTCTAGATGAGAAAAAGCCATCAGCATGTTATTGTTATACATTTAGAGACAGATAATCAATTACTATGTCTCTATATCACAAGTCTATTCAGACAAACATGCCTTTCTTTTGATCCCCACCTTTGTAAAAAAAACAGATAGCAAGATATTTTGCAGATATATCCAGTGTTGGTCATGACCATTCATAAATGACTAGAGCGCTGTGACATGTCAATTTTATAACACTTATGTACTTTCACAGGCATGTGTGTATGCATGGATGGAAATCCAATCGCTAGTTTGTTCTCTCTGATTAATCATAGGAGAGAGCAATGTATTGTATAAAGTATAACGAGCAGACACGGAGGTCTCCATGTTGTGATTCAATTACCCATCAGTGGATATCCGAGTGGACAGAAATGGTCGGCCTGTGCACCAGCCGGACCGTCATCATAAAAGTCGGATGCGCATTTCGCCCGTGGTGGGCTTGTTCACCATTGCTTAGTGGACAGAACTTCTGTTCTTACCTTTTAATCATACTTCCGAGAGGGCGATGGGTACCAGGAGCCAGCATTCGGGATCCGGCATTCAAAATCCTGACGCCGGCATCTTGCCACGGTTAGGGTACCGACGTCTGTCGGTCAGTTTCCTAACCCTCCCCCTCTCCCTACCCTAACCTCCCACTCTAGTGCCTAAACCTAACCTCCCCCTCCTAGCACCCTAAACCTAACCTCCCCTTCCCCATACCCTAAACCTAACCCTCTCCCTACTGCCTAACCCCTAACACACCCCCTAATCCCGCTACTTACCTTCAGGATTCTGGCGGTTGGGATGCCGGCACCGGGATTCTGACAGATGTCGGAATTTCGGTGCTGGCATTCTGACCCCCGGAATACCATCTGACGATATACTGAACGTATCCCCTGTAGAAAACATGATCAACTAACATCATATTTGGCTCTTGCATTGATTAGGCATTTGAGCATTAAAGATTTGATATAAATGGCAAAGTCATAAGCCTTCTCCAACATTGACAGTTAGAACACATCATGGGGCATTAACCTTTCAAAATATTTTCCTGGTTGTTATTTATCATCTTGATAACTGAAGAGGCGAGTGGATGAAGGTGCTATGTAACAATTTTCTGAAAATTACTTTTTTTTTTTAATGGATGAAGGTGTTATGACCTAGGAATCATAGTAACAATGTTAATTTAAATGTTGGCAGTCTATTTACTGATAAAAGTGCTACTGTATGTCCAATTCATGTCAATTGCCAAATTTATCTTTAACTGTAAATATCTCGTTTTCTTCTAAACGTAACTAACATAAAATCTTCATCCACTCGTCTCTTCAATTATGAACTGGCACTGAATCAGCCGCAAACCCACCGTAAATCCCACAAGGTGTTAAAGCACTGCCCAGATCTCTAGGTTTTGTGCAGACTTCTAAGTTTAAAATAAGCACTAGATCTCAAAATAAATAAAAAAAAAATGTTGTGGGATCTCCCAAAATGTGCATATGTACTGTAGCTTAGACTGGTAGTGTAAATATTATGTATATGGTGGGCAACAACAAAGAACATGGGGTTAACCCTGATTTTCCACTATTCAGCACAAGGGTTTACCAGCCAAGGCTGGTGGAACCATAGAGAGGAGATTCGCAGTGTGATCCAACCAGCCCTTGGCCTATTGGCACCAGGGTTGGGTTCCCTGGGGCGGGGTTGGAATTGCAGAAATATTGTGGGCCCCACTTCATATGAATATCCAATCCTAGTGCCATTAGCACTAGGACAATTCCCACAACCTTGTTTTGGTGGGAGTGGGCTTAGTAATAATATGTTAATCATTATTTAATATTCTTCTTAATTAGTGCACTACAGGTCCCAACTAGCCTTGTCATGTCCAACTGAAATGAGTAACAGGGCATGCTAGCACCTAGAGAATCATAAGTACCAGCATGCCTTGGTAGACAGGGCCTGTTGGCACCTGTAGCCACATGCAAAGAAACTATTATAAGAAACTGTAGTTTGCAGGAATCTATGATCTACAAACTTTATTTGTTCTATGGAATAAAATTGCCACCTACAGTAGCAACAGCAGGTGGGTATAGGCAGCAAGCCTACCAGAAACCTGCTGGGAAAGTGAAAGTTTTAAATCACTTCCCTGCCGACACTAACGGTGAGGCTGTACCTGCACAGCAGGTGAGGTTGTACACAGGACTTATGCACACTACGGGCTGGAAAGTTCAGCCTGCTACGAGCAAGAGAGTGTGATCTGCTACGGACCTTAAATGTCTGCCTGCTTCGGGCAATACCAGGGAAATTTGACGGTCTGCCTGAACAGGTTCCCTGTAAGAGACAGTATAAATAAACGATAATAATAATAACTGTAATGGGATTTTTTACTTTTGGATTTCAATTTTACCAGAAGAAATCCCAAAACTTGACCTCCCTACCTGAGACACTGAGTCAAAATGATCTGAGTTATTTTCCGCCTCATAATCTGAGTTAAAAATCTGCTTTTGAACCACAGAAATTTCTGGGAATTGCTTCCTTTTAATAAATAATTCCCCTGAGGAAGATGATACTTCCATTCTCTCACAAAAGATGATACTTCCATTCTCTCAGGAAAAGGATACTTCCGTTCTCTCAGGAAGAGGATTTAGAGTGGGGATATATATAGATATATATATCTAAATTGAGAATATATTTTTTATATGATACTTACGTATCTTTGCGGCCCTTACGTATCTTCACGATTCAATGAAGATACGTAAGTAGCGTAAGCAAGGGGGCCACAAAGATATGGAAATATATATATATCATTTATAGATAAAGATAGAGATTTAGATAGATATACAGTATAGATAGAGAGTGGGGGGGGAGGGAGGAAGGGACAGGGAGAGAGAAGGAAGAGAGAGACAGAGAGGGAGTAAGGGTAGAGAGAATTAGGAGAAAGAGAAAGGGAGGGGTGAGGGAAGTAGAGAGGTGGAGGCAGTGAGTCAGAGGGATGGGGAGAGAGACAAGGAGGGAAATAGAGGAAGAAAGGGAGAAACAGGAAGGGAGAGAGAGGGAGGGGACAGAGAGATGGAGGTAGGGAGTGCACACACTGACCTCTTGCACCTGCAGCAGGCAACCCATCAGCCTCCTGATGGGGTTGGACACTTCACTGCATTAAGCCCTGCCCCCTACCCGTGCACCTGCGAATCGCGGCATTGTCAACAAGGGGGCGGGGCTTCCATAGACAGACACTGTCTGGTGAATCAGAGGCAGTGGACTGCTGTGATGCTGCCGGGACTGGAACCCGGCCAGGGTTGGTGGCCAGGTTCCAGTCATTATTTTCATCAGTGTGGGGGCCCCCAAGGTGTGGGGGCCCCTGGACGATCGCCCCATTCGCCCCTCCTATAATCCGGCCCTGAGGATACTTCCATTCTCTCAGGAAGAGGAAACTTTCATTCTCTCAGGAAGAGGATACTTTCATTCTCTCAGGAAGATGATACTTTCATTCTCTCAGGAAGAGGATACTTTCATTCTCTCAGGAAGATGATACTTTCATTCTCTCAGGAAGAGGATACTTCCATTCTCTCAGGAAGAGGATACTTCCATTCTCTCAGGAAGAGGATACTTAAATTCTCCTTTTTAGATGGGTTTTAGGGTACATTATCACTGCTTTAAAAATTCTATGTTTTTTTCTTCCAATTTCATGATTCTCCAATTCACCAATACATTCATACATTCGATTTTTTTCAGTGATTTGCGGATAATTTTCAGCAAATAATAGAACTGACAATCGTAAAAGGCCCATCCTTTTACTAGTAATGGTTGGTAAATCTGCTTTTTGTTACCATACACTAGCAATCTACAGCACGATTGGTTGATGGAATCCAACACGTTGGACAGCCTGATTTACTGATTACGATCACATTTTAGTTGGAATCAGCAATCGTGAACCTCGTACATTGCAGATATTTTTACAGAATGATCTGCGGAACGGGGATTTCAGCAATTGATTGCTGATGTATAGGCCCTATTAGTGTTGACAAGGAAGTCATTTAAAACATTCACTTTCCTTGGCCACAGCGGATCATCAGGAGGCTTGCTGCCTATTGCTGTTGCTGGGTGGCAAGCCTCCCAATGAACAAAGACAGGAGACACATTCAGACTGGGGTAGTACTTTATTAAATAACCAAAGTCCAAGACCCCCTCCCTCACCATTTTATTACTTACACAACCCTTGGGGGAGAGAGAGAGGAAAACGGAAAGGACAGACCAATCTTCAGACTTTACTATAAGCCTGTATCATACAGTACATGCCTTGCTGTCAATGTCTTAGAATAAATAAAGTCCGGAAAATAATATGTTTTTGAAGTCCAATCACAACGTTTGATTGGATAAATAAGGACCAATGTACAAGCAGTTACTTAGTTTTATTTATTTTTTTATCAGTTCTCACTTCATGAAGCCTTGGGAGCAGTAGCCTTAAAAGTCCCAATGAATGTAGAAGCCATAAGACTTCAGTTATAAAATTATCTACAAGGTTTCATTTGCCAGCTCTCTCCCAATACTGCAATAGCCCAGCAAATGCAGTCAAATATAACAATATAAAATGCTAATATATGAAATGATTGGCATGTTTGCTCCCCTAACAAGCAGCAGAATAGGGCCAAAATATAACAAATATATCATATCAAAACAATTTAATTTAATTTAATGAATAGTAACAGAAAAAATTGAGGGCCTTAAAATATTTTGAAAGATGAAATAGAACAGAAAATAGGCTATTTGGCTTGATCACTGTTAGTAATAGAAAACATAAATCTGGCAAAAAAGAAATTTGACAAAAAGTATCTATTGTCCAATCTCTACGTGTGTGTGGTATGTGTGTGTGGTGTGTGTGTGTGGTATGTGTGTGTGGTATGTGTGTGTGTGGTATGTGTGTGTGTGGTGTGTGTGTGTGTGTGGTGTGTGTGTGTGTGGTATGTGTGTGTGTGGTATGTGTGTGGTGTGTGTGTGTGTGTGGTGTGTGTGTGTGTGGTATGTGTGTGTGTGGTGTGTGTGTGTGTGTGGTGTGTGTGTGTGTGGTATGTGTGTGTGGTATGTGTGTGTGTGGTGTGTGTGTGTGTGTGTGGTGTGTGTGTGTGTGTGGTATGTGTGTGTGTGGTATGTGTGTGTGTGGTGTGTGTGTGTGTGGTGTGTGTGTGTGTGGTGTGTGTGTGTGAGTCTAAGCTTACGTTTAGCACAGTTGTGGCCGAAGGTAGAGATGAGAAAACTTGCAGCGACCCAATCACCAAATTTTGTTTTTTCGCCACTGTTCCTTGCAGTGTCATTGGTAAATGATCTGTCTTGTGGAATGAGCGCAGCTAGGACAATGACCGTCAAATCATTCTGCTGTGTAGTATGGTCCAGGAAGGACTAGCAACACTCACTGTGAGACTGAATAGAAAGTTACTGCCAGAGGAGGAAAGATACAAATGTTTTATTGGAAAATTTCCCTCATCTTTAGCTCAATAGCAAATACAAAAGAAGCAATTTTTACAACACAATTTGGTTAATTGTGAATAAAGAATAAAAAAATATCAATCAATAGTAAAAAAACCATTACAGATATAAATACATATGTATACAGGTCACATACTGTATAATGCATAGTATTTTATTTGCTATTCAGTTTCAGCAATGGAGCATGATGACTGTGAGCGGTGACGAGCACTGTAGGCTTATTTATAGAACATATTCCTCTTCGTGTAAATATGTAGTCTAATGAGCATATTATAATGTTTCTGTGATGATGTACTTTTAACGTCCTGTAGATACACTAAGTACTTGGACTTATGTATAGTATACTAGTAATAAATTCTGTTTCTTAGCCTGCAGGAACGTTTTTGCAGATGATTTTAATGTTTTATAGTGTTTTTATTCAAGTATAGTAAAATGTTCTGTTATATTTTTATCCCTTGCACTGGAAAATAATTGCTGACCCTCTTTTCACTGTAAGTTCAGGAGATAATGATTAATGCCATGGCCACAGGTCTGCACTCATGTATATTCTCTGCATTCATTTATCACAAGTGATGATTATTCCCTAGGCTGACAAATTATATCTATCTTTTCTTGATGAATATATAAAATGAGTTTCGCTATTTGCCTGATGTTAGTTTTTCAGTCTTGATTTGTGATCAGTTAATCTTGTTTTGTCTGATTACTCAATTATGTATGTATATTCATGGGAAATTCAACAAAGTTCTATTTCGAAAAATTTGCTATGTTGAAAAGACAAAAATAATAATAATGTACCCTATAACTTCCTCTTGGACATCCTCCTTTGTACCCTGCTATAATGGCGGCCACAACCACAATTGGCCTGATATTGCAGTGTGTGTTTCCAAAACATTTTTGATAATGATCCTACAACATACCTAGAGATTTGGTTACAATATGATCTGTACTCATCTCTGTGTGAGGTTATTTTTGTGACTGTCATTTCTCCTCTGAAAGTAATTCAGTTGCTTAGCATACTGTATGTGGTGATTAACATCCAATTTTATCGCTCATGTAAGTGGTCCAAGACAAGGATTCTATAATTTAGTGCTTGGCTGAATGGCAGGATAGTTCTGTGTGCAGCCAACTTAACTTTTTAGAAGTTCCTCTAAGAGATGGTTGAAAACAAACCTACAATCATATACTGGTATACTCTAAGACATCCAACGTTGATTCCTCCAAGAGAGAAATATTTTATTAACTACATACAGTATGGTAACGGTAGTACGGCCTCATTCAGAGATGTACTAAAACCTATGGCTTATGTACATATCCGATGGTGGGGCACCCGCGCAGGGCCCACTCTGTGCATGTACAGAATAGGTCCTGCATAGTTGCACGCCGTTCCCCCTAAGCCGCAGCCTGCCATTTGGGGGATAGGTGGGTTGGGTGCCGGCCTCCGTTCCGCAAAATGGGGGCATGTTGCCCTCGTTTTCTGGGAGTGCTGAAGCAAGGGTCTGCGTTTTCCGATGCAGACTTCCTATCCTTGGCTATGGAGCTGCGAGGGCCAATCTCAGTAACCTCAGGGTTACACACTTGGCCAATGGTCTCACAGACCGCGCCGCGCATGCAAATAACACCAGCTTCTCGGGGCTGCATTGGTTGCAGCCCCGAGAAGCCCTATAGGGCTGTCTGAAAGGCAGAGCAGCAGCTTCCACTGAAAGCCGCTCTCTGCTGATCGCAGCCCGGACTGGCAGTCCCAGAGGGAGGAGACTCCTTGTGGGGACCAATTATGCCTACATTTTCACACACAATTTGTTCTCAAACACTGACTGAAGGTGTTTTGTGGGGACATCATATCAGTCTATTCTGGTCATGACGACTCTCCCATAGTTCCGAGGAGCAGGCGCCGGGGACGGACGGCAGCAGGCACTGGAGTGTGTTTAAGGTAAGTGTTGTTTTTTTTTATGTGTGTGTATGTATGTATGTGTGTGTGTGTGCGTGCGAGGGGGCTTATTACAGGGGTGCATTATTGGGGGCACTACAGGGGGCCTTACAGGGGCCGCACTACTGGGGGCACTAAAGCGGGCATTACAGGGGCCGCACTACTGGGGGCTCTACAGGGGCCTTACTATTGGGGGCACTACTAGGGCCGCACTACTGGGGGCACTACAGGGCCTTACTATTGGAGGCACTACTGGGGCCACACTACTGGGGGCACTACAGGGGACATTACAAGGGCCGCATTACTGGGGGCACTACAGGAGCCTTACTACTGGGGCATTACAGGGTCCGCACTACAGGGGCCTTACTATTGGGGGCACTACAGGAGCCTTACTATTGGGGGCACTACAGGGGCCTTACTATTGGGGGCACTACAGGAGCCTTACTACTGGGTGCACTACAAGGGCCTTACTACTGGGGGCATCATATGGGGGCACTACAGGGGCCTTACTACTGGGGGCACTGCAGGGGGCATTACTACTGGGGGCACTACTACAGGGGGCATTATTACTGCTGGGGGCACCATTACAGTGGGCATTGCATAAGGGGCCCCATTACAAGTGGGCATTTAGGACCTGATTCAGAGCCACTCGCAAGCGCTGTGACAGGGGCAGGACACTAATAACGGGGGAGTGGAGGTGCGAACACAGGCGTGCCTGGGTGTTTCCATGCCGTTTTTAAGGTGTGCATAATTAACAGGCAGCGTCACAGTACACGTCACATGCTTGGTTTTTACACTGAAGTCCTCGCAGTGCTTGCGGTAGGGTAAGGCAACCACAAGCGCTGCGATCGCATCCGATGGTGCTAGATGTACCAATGTTTTAAAACACTTCCTGGAGATGACTAGTGTGCGTACACAGAGCGATCGCTTGCACCGCCAAAGTTGGTCTGCTTATGCCTTGGCGAGCGAGTGCTTCCCATGGCGTCACTTTGACAAATTTGCATACGCTGGATGCGAGCGATCACATCTAGCGAGCGGCTCTGAATCAGGTCCTTAGTGTTTTAGGGGAACTACTACTGTGGGCATTGTGTAAGACCTAAGTTAGGGGGGGACCGTTAAAAATGTTGCTATGGGGCCCAAAAAGTTCTAGTTACAACCCTGATACTGTGTGTGTGTGTGTATGTATATATATATATACTGTGTGTGTATATATATATATATATATATATATATATGTGTATATATATACATACTTCTGCCTGTGCACCCCTCTTTGTACTAATTTATCCCCTCAGGTGAAAATGACTTTGCACAGGTGTAGTGGCGGATAAGTTTTGTGTATATATACAGTATATATATATACTAGCTGGAGTACCCAGCGTTGCCTGGGAATTTAAGAATGTTTGTTTTAGGGGTGAGCGGGTTCGGATTTCTAAAATCCGAACCCCCCCGAGCCCCCCCGATCCGAGTCCGATCCGAGTCAGGCTCGACTTTTCCCGCCTGATTCGGATCTGAAATCGAGGCAAAACGTCATCATCCCGCCTTCCGAGTCTCGCGGGTTTTGGATCCTATATAAGGTACCCGCGTCGGCGCCATTTTCTCACTCGGCTGTGGACAGTGAAGAGGGAGGGTGGGAGTTAGGGCTGTGTAGTGTAGTGTAGTGTAGTGCTGCTGTTGTCCACTACTTCAAAGTCCATAGGGGCTGGCTGTGTTGTGCTGTGCTGCTGTTGTTAATAGGGGCTGTGTCCACTACTTCAAAGTCCATAGGGGCTGGCTGGACTGTGTTGTGCAGTCAGTTCTCCATAGGGGCTGTGTCCACTCCAAAGTCCTGTGCAGTGTCCCAGTCCTAAAGGAGAGCTGTAGTGTTGTCCAGGGGGTGCTCTGTCCATCAGGGGCGCTCCCCCCAAGTGCTAAAAAAATAATATATTTTCTGTGTTTGTGAATTGTGTGCGCAGTAGCCGCACGTGCATCAACAAAGTAGTGCCAAGCGTGCGCCTGTGTCATAAGTAAAGGGCCGGCTGGCTTGAACGTTAAAGGGTGCTTTAACCCCCGAAAGTACACTCCAGTCCAAACCAAAAAAAAATTATTTTCTGTGTTTGTGAATTGTGTGCGCAGTAGCCGCACGTGCATCAACAAAGTAGTGCCAAGCGTGCGCCTGTGTCATAAGTAAAGGGCCGGCTGGCTTGACCGTTAAGGGTGCTGTAACCCCCGAAAGTACACTCCAGTCCAAACCAAAAAAAAAATTATTTTCTGTGTTTGTGAATTGTGTGCGCAGTAGCCGCACGTGCATCAACAAAGTAGTGCCAAGCGTGCGCCTGTGTCATAAGTAAAGGGCCGGCTGGCTTGACCGTTAAGGGTGCTGTAACCCCCGAAAGTACACTCCAGTCCAAACCAAAAAAAAAATTATTTTCTGTGTTTGTGAATTGTGTGCGCAGTAGCCGCACGTGCATCAACAAAGTAGTGCCAAGCGTGCGCCTGTGTCATAAGTAAAGGGCCGGCTGGCTTGACCGTTAAGGGTGCTGTAACCCCCGAAAGTACACTCCAGTCCAAACCAAAAAAAAAATTATTTTCTGTGTTTGTGAATTGTGTGCGCAGTAGCCGCACGTGCATCAACAAAGTAGAGCCAAGCGTGCGCCTGTGTCATAAGTAAAGGGCCGGATGGCTTGACCGTTAAAGGGTGCTGTAACCCCCAAAAGTACACTCCAGTCCAAACCAAAAAAAAATTATTTTCTGTGTTTGTGAATTGTGTGCGCAGTAGCCGCACGTGCATCAACAAAGTAGTGCCAAGCGTGCGCCTGTGTCATAAGTAAAGGGCCAGCTGGCTTGACCGTTAAGGGTGCTGTAACCCCCGAAAGTACACTCCAGTCCAAACCAAAAAAAAATTATTTTCTGTGTTTGTGAATTGTGTGCGCAGTAGCCGCACGTGCATCAACAAAGTAGTGCCAAGAGTGCGCCTGTGTCATAAGTAAAGGGCCGGCTGGCTTGACCGTTAAAGGGTGCTGTAACCCACAAAGTACACTCCAGTCCAAACCAAAAAAAATATTATTTTCTGTGTTTGTGAATTGTGTGCGCAGTAGCCGCACGTGCATCAACAAAGTAGTGCCAAGCGTGCGCCTGTGTCATAAGTAAAGGGCCGGCTGGCTTGACCGTTAAAGGGTGCTGTAACCCCCAAAGTACACTCCAGTCCAAACCAAAAAAAATATTATTTTCTGTGTTTGTGAATTGTGTGCGCAGTAGCCGCACGTGCATCAACAAAGTAGTGCCAAGCGTGCGCCTGTGTCATAAGTAAAGGGCCGGCTGGCTTGACCGTTAAAGGGTGCTGTAACCCCCAAAGTACACTCCAGTCCAAACCAAAAAAAATATTATTTTCTGTGTTTGTGAATTGTGTGCGCAGTAGCCGCACGTGCATCAACAAAGTAGTGCCAAGCGTGCGCCTGTGTCATAAGTAAAGGGCCGGCTGGCTTGACCGTTAAAGGGTGCTGTAACCCCCAAAGTACACTCCAGTCCAAACCAAAAAAAAAATATTTTCTGTGTTTGTGAATTGTGTGCGCAGTAGCCGCACGTGCATCAACAAAGTAGTGCCAAGCGTGCGCCTGTGTCATAAGTAAAGGGCCGGCTGGCTTGACCGTTAAAGGGTGCTGTAACCCCCAAAGTACACTCCAGTCCAAACCAAAAAAAAATTATTTTCTGTGTTTGTGAATTGTGTGCGCAGTAGCCGCACGTGCATCAACAAAGTAGTGCCAAGCGTGCGCCTGTGTCATAAGTAAAGGGCCGGATGGCTTGACCGTTAAAGGGTGCTGTAACCCCCGAAAGTACACTCCAGTCCAAACCAAAAAAAAATTATTTTCTGTGTTTGTGAATTGTGTGCGCAGTAGCCGCACGTGCATCAACAAAGTAGTGCCAAGAGTGCGCCTGTGTCATAAGTAAAGGGCCGGCTGGCTTGACCGTTAAAGGGTGCTGTAACCCACAAAGTACACTCCAGTCCAAACCAAAAAAAAAATTATTTTCTGTGTTTAGCCGCACGTATATATCAAATCGATATAACATAAATGGAGGACCAAACTTTCTCCGATAAAAATAAAATAGAGAAAGATCAAGAACCACTTCCTCCTAGTGCTGAAGCTGCTGCCACTAGTCATGACATAGACGATAACATGCCATCAACGTCGTCTGCCAAGGCCGATGCCCAATGTCATAGTAGAGGGCACATACAATCCCAAATGGCAAAGTTCAGGAAAATGACCTTGAAAAAGACATTTAAATCAGCTGAAGAGAAACGTAAACTTGCCAATATGCCATTTACGACACGGAGTGGCAAGGAACGGCTAAGGTCGATCCCTAGTATGTTCATGACTAGTGGTTCAGCTTCACATGACGATGGAAGCCCTCCTCCCACTAAAAAAATCAAAAGAGTTAAGCTGGCAAAAGCACAGCGAAGAACTGTGCTTTCTAAGAAGATATCACAAATCCCCAAGGAGAGTCCAAGTGTGGTGGTGGTTGCGATGCCTGACCTTCCCAGCACTGGACGTGAAGAGGTGGCTCTTTCCACCATTTGCACGCCCCCTGCAAGTGCTGAAAGGAGCACCCACAGTCCACTTGCTGATATGCAAATTGAAGATGTCACTGTTGAAGTACAACAGGATGAGGATACTGGTGTAGCTGGCGCTGAGGAGGAAGTTGGCGAGGAGGATTCTGATGGTGATGTGGTTTGTTTAAATCAGGCTCCGGGGGAGACAGTTGTTGTCCGTGGGATGAAAAAGCCCATCACGGTCATGCCTGGGCAGAAGACCAAACATTCCACCTCTTTGGTCTGGCAATATTTCTATCCAAATCCGGACAACAACTGTCTTGCCATATGTACCATATGTAAAGGTGAAATAAGTAGGGGTAGGGACGTCAACCACCTAGGAACATCCTCCCTTATACGGCACCTGCAGCGCGTTCATAAAAAGTTACTGTCAAGTTCAGAAACTTTGGCTAAGACCGTAAGCAGTCCAGGGACACCTAAATCCCGTTGTCCTGTTGTATCCAAGCGCCTGCAAACCACACCGTCAACTCCCTCCTCGTCAATTTCCTCCTTAGTCAGGATCGGAAGTAGTCCTGCAGGCCATGTCACTGGCATGACTGACTCTCCTATCCGGGATTCCTCTGGAGGATCCTGCATTGCTACGCCTACTGCTGCCGCTGCTGCTGTTGCTGCTGCTGGGAGTCGTTCATCATCCCAGAGAGGAAGTAGGAACACCACTACTTTTACTAAACAATTGACCCTCCAACAGTCCTTAGCGAGGAGGATGAAGTACGACAGCAGTCATCCTGAAGCAAAACGTATAACTGAGGCCTTGACTGCTATGTTGGTGTTAGACGTGCGTCCGGTATCCGCCATTAGTGCAGTGGGATTTAGACAATTGATGGAGGTAGTGTGTCCCCGGTTCCAAATCCCGTCTAGATTCCACTTCACTAGGCAGGCGATACCGAGACTGTACAGAAACGTCAGAAAAAGTGTCCTCAGTGTCCTGAAAAATGCCGTTGTACACAATGTCCACTTAACCACGGACATGTGGACAAGTGGAACAGGGCAGACTAAGGACTATATGACTGTGACAGCCCACTGGGTAGATGTATCACCTTACGCAGCAACAGCAGCAGCGTCACCAGTAGCAGCATCTCAGAAACGCCAGCTCGTTACAAGGCAGGCTACGCTGTGTATCACCGGTTTCAGTAAGAGGCACACCGCCGACAACCTCTTAGAGAAACTGAGGGAAATCATCGCCCAGTGGCTTACCCCACTTAGACTCTCCTGGGGATTTGTGATATCTGACAACGCCACCAATATTGTGCGGGCATTACATCTGGGCAAATTCCAGCACGTCCCATGTTTTGCTCACACAATAAACTTGGTGGTGCAGAATTTTCTGAAAAGCGACAGGGGCGTGCAGGAGACGCTTTGGGTGGCCCGAAAAATTTCTGGCCACTTTCGCCATTCAGCGACTGCGTGCCGAAGACTGGAGCGCCAGCAAACACTCTTGAACCTGCCCCGCCATCACCTGAAGCAAGAGGTTGTGACGCGGTGGAACTCAACCCTCTATATGCTTCAGAGGATGGAGGAGCAGCAAAAGGCCATACAAGCCTATACATCCACCTATGACATAGGCAAAGGAGGGGGTATGCACCTGACTCAAGCGCAGTGGAGAATGATTTCCGTGTTGTGCAAGGTTCTCCAGCCCTTCGAACTTGCCACACGTGAAGTCAGTTCAGACACAGCCAGCTTGAGTCAGGTCATTCCCCTCATCAGGCTTTTGCAGAAGCAGCTGGAGAAAGTGAAGGAGGAGCTAAGACGGAGCGATTCCGCTCGGCATGTGGGACTTGTGGATGAAGCCCTTCATTCGCTTTGCCAGGATTCCAGGGTGGTCAATCTGTTGAAATCAGACCACTACATTTTGGCCACCGTGCTTGATCCTAGGTTTAAAGCCTATGTGGTGTCTCTCTTTCCGGCCGACACAAGCCTGCAGAGGTGCAAAGACCTGCTGGTGAACACACTGTCAGCTGAAGCGGAACGTGACACGTCAAGGGCTCCTTCTTCATTTTCTCCCGCAACTGGGGCTGCCAGGAAAAAACTTAGGTATCCTAAGCAACCCGCTGGCGGTGATGCAGGGCAGGCAGGACCAAGTTTGGACATCTGGTCCGGACTGAAGGACCTGGCAACAATTTCTGACATGTCTACTGTCACTGCATATGATACTGTCACCATTGACAGAATGGTGGAGGATTACATCGGTGACAGCATCCAAGTAGGCATGTCAGACAGTCCATACCTGTACTGGCAGGAAAAAGAGGCAATTTGGAGGCCCCTGTACAAGCTGGCTCTATTTTACCTGAGTTGCCCCCCCTCCAGTGTGTACTCCGAAAGAGTGTTTAGTGCAGCCGGGAACCTTGTCAGCGAAAGGCGTAGGAGGTTGCTTCCACAGAATGTGGAGAAGATGATGTTCATCAAAATGAATTATCAGCTCTTCCAGGCAGACCAGCCTCCAGAAGGTACAGAGGGACCTGTGGTGGTGGATTCAAGTGGGGACGAGTTAATACTTTGTGAGGATGAGGATGTACACACTGAAGAGGGTGAGGAATCGGTGGATGAGGAGGATGAGGATGACATCTTGCCTCCGTAGAGCCAGTTTGTGCAGGGACACATTAATTGCCAGCTTGTTTTGTGGGGGCCCAAACGAACCAATCATTTCAGCCACAGTTGTGTGGCAGACCCTGGCGCTGAAATGATTGATTTGTTAAAGTGTGCATGTCCTGTTTATACAACATAAGGGTGGGTGGGAGGGCCCAAGGACAATTCCATCTTGCACTTCTTTTTTTTCTTTGCATTATGTACAGTTTGGGGCCTAGTTTTTCTAACTGCCATCCTGTCTGCCACTGCAGTGTCACTCCTAGATGGGTCACGTGTTTGTGCCGCCCACTCGTGTCGCTTAGCATAGTCATCCAGCTACCTCGGTGCAACCTTTTGGACATGAAAACACTATTGTGAGGTGTGAGGTGTTCAGAATAGACTGGAAATGAGTGGAAATTAAGGTTATTGAGGTTAATAATAGCATAGGAGCAGAGAAACCAACAAATTCTGTGATTTTAGCTGTTTTTATGCTTTTTAAAAAAAAAATACAGATCCAAAACACAAAACCCAGAACCCAAAACACGGAAGGGTGGTTTTGGCAAAACCAATCCAGATCCAAAACACGAAGAAAGATCCAGATCCAAAACCAAAACACAAAACACGAAAAGTGGCCGGTGCACACCCCTAGTTTGTTTACACATCATCCTCCAACAATCCTCTCCTTAGGCAGGCCTCACGAAAAGTATGACAAACTTCCCCATCCACAGTCCTAAGGTCTTCGAAGGAAGTAGGACCTGTAATGGTGCAAAGCAAACTACGGAGATAGAAGCATTCAAAATTTGTCGGATGTACAGTCTAAACATGGCCAAGAGCTTCTGTTGCTCTGATACCAGGATGACTGTGTACTTCCTGGTTGTTGGATCGCACTATGAAATGCACAGCAACTACTTCCAGTTCCTTGTGCAGCTGTTTCCGGCATTCAGGGTCTCCACAGTGTATAAAATTCATCCAATCGGTTTTACCCTTCAGGGGCTGACAAAGGAATGAACCGGAAGTAGCCTCTGTGTGTTAAATGGTGCAGTCCAGCAACCAAGGAGGTAGACAAAAAAGTTTGGTCACCACTGTTGACACCATTTAGTTGTGTAAGCTCATGCATGAGCAAGTATAAATTAAAATTTGTGCTGCAGAGCTGCGTTTTTGCATTCCAGTATAGTTGCCATCTTTATGGGACTGATTCTAAATCAGATGGATCTCTCCTCATGGGTGCAGATAGCAATTTTTACCATATTCAGACTCATAATAAGCCTGGCTTAATATCAATAGTAGAGATGTGTGCCGACCCTAGTGTTTTGGATCTGGATCTCCCCTTGTTTTGGATCGGAATCTGGTTTTGGATTTTTTTCCTTGGTGTTTTATTTTTCGGTTTTGGTTTTGGATCTGGATTTTTTCTTAAAATATCCTAAAAATAGCTAAAATGACATAAAATAGGCCTGTTTTAGTTCCTACAGTATTATTAACCTCAATAACATTTATTTCCAGTCTTTTCCAATCAATTTTGACCACCTCACAATATTATTTTTTTCATCTAGTTAAGGCCCAAATGTTGCATCCAGCTAGCTGGCTGACTACGCTAAAGGCCCCCATACATCAGAGATTGATTGCAGCAATCGTGCAATTTGCAATTGATTGTGTATAAAAATCTTTCCCTTTTTCAATCGATTGTGGCAATTCTGCAATCTGCAATCGATTGAAAAAGGGAAAGATTTTTATACACAATCGATTGCAAATTGCACGATTGCTGCAATCAATCTCTGATGTATGGGGGCCTTAAGCGACACAGTGGGCGGCACTAACATGTGGCAGTTCAGCTTCCAAGTTCCAACACAGATACAGTGTGTTATACAGTGTGGGCTTGATACACCAATAGTGCACTTACTGTGACAGCAGTGTCGGCAGTGTGGGTTGCTGGTGGTGTCCTCAATGCGAGAGTGCCAGTGGTGTCCTCAATGTGGAAGTGCCATCAGTGTTGGCAGTGTGGTGGTGTTGGCAGAGTGGGGGCCCTGGCAGTGTCCTGAGTGCATAGTGCCGGCAGTGCCAGCGTTGTCCTCAGTGCAGGAGTGCTGACAGTGTCGGCTGTGCAGGGATGCCCTCGGTGTGGGAGTAGCAGCAGTGCGGGGTTGCTGATGGAGTCCTCAATTCGTGGGGCAGTAGTGCGAAGGTGCTGGCAGTATCCTTAGTGCAGGTGGTGTCAGCAAAGCAGGGGTGCCAACGGTGTCCTCATTGCATGTGTGCTGATAGTGTCGGCAGTGCAGGGGTGCTGGTGGTGTCCTCAGTGTGGGAGTGTTGGCAGTGCGGGGGTTGCTGATGGTGTCCTCAGGACATGGAATGGCAATGCTGCGGTGCTGGCAGTGTCCTCAGTGAAGGGTACCGGCGATGTTAGCAGTGCGGGGGTGTCTTCAGTGCAGGTTTGCTGGCTGTGTTGGCAGTGCAGGGGTTGCTGACGGTGTCCTCAGTATGTGGAATGGCAGTGCTGCGGTGCTGGCAGTGTCCTCAGTGAAGGGTACCGGCGATGTCGGCAGTGCGGGGGTGCCAGCGGTGTCCTCAGTGCAGGTTTCACTGACTGTGTCGGCAGTGCAGGGGTGTTCTTAATGCAGGGTGCCGGTGGTGTCAGCAGAGCAGGGGTGCCAGCGGTGTCCTCAGTGCATGTGTGCTGACAGTGTCGGTAGTGGAGGGGTGTTGGTAGTGTCCTCAGTGTGGGAGTGCTGTCAGTGTTGGCAGTGTGGGGGTCACTGACGGTGTCCTCAGTACATGGGGAAGCAGTGCGGGCATAGGCAAACGCAGGGGGGTTTCCATCTGCATGGAAACCCCCCTCCCTAGCACACATCATGACCACAATAGAAATAGTAATATAATAGAATGTTACTAGTGCTGCATGTTCTTCTCAGTATCACAAATGAAATAATTAGCACCAACTGTGGATCTTTTAAAATATGTCAGCCAGTAATAAATATACCTGTGCACCAACTAGGAGATGTGGAAAATATGCACTGTTAGGGGTGCACTGCTATAGACCATCAATAGGGTTAATAATTAATACTGTATAATAATACACTATCCAGTATATAAGGATACCGATATATACATATACAGTATGTCCAGGGCAGTGCCAAGTTCTTCTGCTGCTCCCTTAGACTCCCGGACTTGCTCCAATGCTCGGGAATGGTGCCCACATCTGAAAAAAAACATTCTGCTCATACAGGATGGACCTACTGCAGCATCTAATGGCATACTGTGATTGCTGGTAATGTATATGCTGGAATTATGCAACACAATATACTTTGCATGTAACATATTAAAGCTGAATAAGTGCTAATTATGCATTCTTCAGGCGACACTCACTCTAAAATCAAGCATTTGGACACCCCCTCTAGAAATCCTGCGTTTGCCACTGGCAGGGGTGCCGGCAGTGTCTGCTGCGGTGGTGTCGGCAGCGGGGGATGCTGCCAGGGGGGTGCCGGCGGTGTCAGGCAGCGGGGGATGGCAAGCGCCATCTTCTTTTGCTTCCTGTGTGCATATTAAATGGCCTTGACGCTGATTGACTTAGAGCCGTGACAAACGGCTCTCTCAGCCAATCAGCGTTAAGCCCACTCAATACAAAACCTCGCGACCCGTCACCGGGATTGCAAGGTTTTGCCTCGGGTGAGGGATCAGGGGCAGGCAGGGAGATCTGAGCTTGGCTCGGATCGCCCCGGATCCCCGAAATTCTGGTGGGTTCGGTTCTCTGAAAACCGAACCCACTCATCCCTAATCAATAGTGGTTATAAATTCATACAGCATTTAAAAGGTACTGTAAACTCCACGCGAGAGCCATAGTAAATGATGTTCAGAGACTTAGATTATATGCTACAGAATAAAATTCCATAATTCCTTAGTACGTAGCAAAATGCATTTTATAAAATCAAATTATTGACCTTGCAGATGGCCCAAGAAGAATGGTGTCCAAATCTGCATCTAACAATAAACTAAACAGTACAATGCTTTTATTCTTCTTTGGTGTTTTAGGTGTAGAACCATGAGAGATCTTGGCTTGTAAACTGTGGCTTCTAAACTGTGCATTTGTATTGAAAGACAGAAGGAAAAATTTTCGCTTTTATATAGTAGATATACATATATACATACATACAGCGGGTACAATAAGTATTGAACACATCAACATTTTTATAAGTAGATATATTTGTAATAGGGCTATTGTAAATACATTTTCGCCAAATGTCAGCTACAACCCATGCAATCCACACATGCAAAGAAATCAAACCATAGATGTCCATAAATAAAGTTATGTGTAATAATGTGAAATGACACAGGGAAAAGTATTGAACACGCTTACTGAAATTTATTTAATACTTCATACAAAAGCCTTTGTTGGGAATGACAGCTTCAAGACGCCTCCTGTATGGAGAAACTAGTCGCCTGCATTGCTCAGGTGTGATTTTGGCCCATTCTTCCACACAAACAGTCTTCAAATCAGCTTTCCCTTCCTATCCTGCGGTACAGATTCGCCATCTGAGGATGGCGTTATCTGTACCGCAAGCCGAACAGAGCAGGGAAGCTGCATACTTCCCTGCTCTCTGTCCAGCACCCGGCGCTGGCTCCCCCCCTTTTCTATTGTGATGCGATGTAGCCACTTCATGTTCTACATGAATAGACCCCCTTAGGTTGGCTAATATTGTCGCTACAGTACTTCTAAAGAGGAACCCTCCAAGATTAATATGTTATAAAAATCCATGTGTCCAGTCGAGCCATTTGTTTCATCCAGGCGGTAAGGGCCGCACCTCAGTGTCCAGTTTACAGCTATTCAGTGAGTTACCGCTTGCACAAGCCGCACCACTGCACCGACCGTACGCAACCTGTGTACTGTTACTTGTGTCAACCTGGCGGCACAAGCCGCACTTCTGCACATCTTGTACACAGCCCAGAGGCTGCTTCTTGCCAAGGCTTAACAGCCTTCAAGGCTGCAACACCTCACCAGCCCTCAAGGCAATAACGGGCGCCACTAGCCAAGTGTTCCAGCCCTCAAGGCTGTAGCAGGACTGTCTCATTCTTGCTCTCAGTTGATATTTCAGCCTATAGGCTGAAACAAATTTATTACCAACCTACAAGAGGTACCCCCAACCTATCTCCTTGCACTATCCTCCGATCTGCACTAATCAGAGTCGATTCCTTCTGGGGATTGTTACACACAAACACACATACGATCCACTTAAAAAGCTAAAAAGCCAGAAGGAAGGGGACTAGGGGGGACACAGGGAAGGCTGACTGGAGGGGAAGGCAGGGAAGAGAAGGCTGTCTGGACTGGGGGGGGGGGAGACAGGGAACGCTGGCTGAATTTGTGGGGGAGACAATGTAGGGAAGGCTGGCTGGAACAGGGGGGGGTGGGCAAAGAAGGCTGTCTGGAACAGATGGGGGAGGGCAGGGAAGAACTGGCTGGAACAAGGGGTGAAAAGGGCAGGGAAGGCTGGCTGGACTGGGGGGGAGTGAAGCATAGGTCAAGGTCAGGGACTATGTAGTACCTCTTATAGTGGTTTCTTTCTTCAGCTGGCTGCACTGGCGCTGGCACGGCCAGCCAGGTAGAATCAGCGCTGACAGTTAATGCTGCTAACTGAGGAAGGATATGTGTCTGTGACCATTGCAGGTCACGTGGTTTCCTCTTGCCAAGTTCACTTTACGCAGCGCCGACAGCAATTATGCTCAACCATTTTAAATATGGCACAGGCCGCGAGCCAATCACAGTTCGCGGCCCGGCAGCCAATCAGTAGCAACCGCTCCTGATTGGCTGCTGTTCCGCGAGCTCTAGCTGGCTCGTGGTCGGCGCTGTATTTGCAATGCCGCTGGCGTTATATCAATATCAGTTATTCTATTCACCCTAGCTGCTGGCGTTGCTCGCTGGGCCCACTTCTCTCTCCGCTTTCTCCAGCCCCGGGACTCGAGGACTGGCAGGCTTTCTCCTCATATGCCTCTTGCTGCATTAGCATATTTTCACATGGCAGCAAATAACTAAGGGGCCCATTTATTAATGATCGCATTTTGCAATGCGATCAGGGCATGCAGTACCGCCCCTGATCGCATTGCAAAATGCGATCCTATCTGCCGGATGTATTATCCGGGACATGCAGGGAGACGGGCTCCGAAAAGAGCCCGTCCCTGCAATGTCTCCGGAGGGCAGTCGGGGCTTCTGCGCATGCGCAGTCCCGTTGACTGCACATGAGCGGCGCCCATTGCCGGCGGAGGGATCTGGCAGATCCCTCCGCCGGCTGATATGCGGTAAGTGCCCATAGGAAACAGCGGCTAACGCTATCTTTAGATAGCGTTAGCTGTTTGGGGCCAATATCGGGAATGCTTCGCATTCTTGATATTGATACATTTGGCAGCATCGCATCCCCCATAGAAACCTATGGGGGAGGCGGCTGCCGGCGGCAATGGAGGGATCGCAGCAGGTATCGGAGATACCTGCTGCGGTCCCTCCTTCATACATTCGGGGGATACTAAGTATTTGAGGTAAACCCCCGAAAACAGGTGTTTTCGGGGAATTTACCTCAAATGCACTTTGATAAATGGGCCCCTTATTCATCTAACAGAGACTACTAAATCCTGCACATACAAACCAGGACGTTCTAGTACAGATTTTACAAAAAGTTTTCATACTTGATTGTGCTGCTCAAACTATATGTTAGTACTTAATAGTTACTGTAGGTCAGTGTTTACCTTTCATTTGTATTTATACACGTTGCCTGAGTTCAGTGTATTTGTATAACTATTCATCAATGTTACGCCAATTAAATCTTTTTACATTTGTTCATACATTGCAGTCTGTGAAGTGTAAGTAAATGATGTTTATGTTTCCGTAATAGGTGTTTATTAGAGATGCAAGAATCTGTGTAATGATATAATTACAATAAGAGAGAATACAAAGCATGCAATGAGACATGTGACAGGCAGTAATTGTGAAATATACTGTACATTAATATGGAAAATGACAAAGACAGGAGTAAAAGTGTTTTTTTTTTTAGTTACAAAGAGTCAGAAAGATGCATAGATAGAAGACAAATGGCATTTGATTGTAGTAACGGCCCCAACTGCAATAAGTTTGTATCTTCTCTAGGTGTTTGTTAGTGTTTCCCCCTGGGCTCTCCAGTTTCTTCCCACAATCTAAGACATACAGGTACTGGGCCTAATTCTGAGTCGCTCTATTCTGCGGCCGTTTTTCCCTACGGTTGCAACATTGTAGTTACTTTCATATGATAATGCCTCAATCGGCCAAACGAAGTCACAAATGTGCGTCTGAAAGTACAAAACTATCCCGCCCACTGCTCTAGTGGCCGCAGACACATCCATCATCATCAGGATCAGCACTTGCACCAGACCCATGCTAGGTGCAAGAGATCCGTCAGCACAGACTTCCTTTTCCTAAACCGGAGATATGTCCATTTTCATAGATGCCTCTGATTTAGAATCACGCCCCCCAGGTCGGTTACTTGGCTTCTGACACCCCAGTGTGTATGAGGCAGAGAATTTCGACTGTAAGCTCCTACGAGACAGAGAATGGTGTGAATAATTAGACATTTTCATTGTTCCATGCTGTATAATATGGTGGCGCTGTATAAATAAACTGTAATCACAATGACATGTAAAAATATACATTTGTGCTCCAATTTTACACACACAGAAATGAAGGAAGTTATATTTGAATTTATCTGAAAACATTTGGTCCCTTCAACACAGAGGGGCATATTTAATTCCCGGTGAAAAGTCCCATACGCATGCTGGACTTTTAGCCTACTTTGTCTGTTTTCAATGCGATAAAGTATTGCACACGTGGCCGCTTTTCGCCATATTCAATTAGAAATCGGCAAAAACGGGACCCGGTCAAACTGTAATATGCGAAAAGTGCTGTCAGATTTGGGGAAATCAGCCTGACACCCCCCAAAAGATGCACTGACATTGGGGATCACTCTAGATACTCCCGAATAGCCCTGCTGAAGGTATTTGGGTTACTTAAATGTTCTCAATAGCTGTTATTGCGCGGTTTTGCATAGGTGGTGAAGAATAGTATTTAGCAGGTATTTTTGCTCAAAATAAGTAGTCCCAGCAAATTTGGGGTACCTGAAAATGGGTGCAAGCATATTTTAAGTTACCAAAGTGTATTTTTAGAAATCGTTAAAAATCCACCTGCCGCAAATACCTGCAAACTTAAAAATACCTGGGGCATACTTGGGGACCCCCCTGGAGTCTATTACGCTAGTTTCCGCACCAGCGAAAAGTCTTTGGAATTGAATACAGAGGAAACTTTTCACATGGCGAAATGACGTCACCGGCGATACTTTTCCGCAGAAACTAACTTATTGCGGCTAATTGAATACGGCCCAGAGTTGTAATTAACAATGTAACAACTCAGGGATAAATACAATGGCGATGTTTACACAGTTGAGCAATTAATGGTGATCTGCGCATGCGTCTGAGTCACTTGGTGCATGCTTCAAGCTCCAGTGTTGTTGTCACTCACATTGAGAATTTATTTGCATCGTGATTGACAGGCTGGGACCATTTATGGGCGGGCACCAGAGGGTGGCAACTCAAGCACAAGCATTTCAAATTCGCAATAGTGGTGGCATTAATGTTCATCTCTGATTCAGGGCCTCAGCTGGTCAACTGATATCCAAGGGCACTTGAGATTTTTCCTTTTGAAGCCAACACTCTACTAATGAATTTGTATTTGTGACCGGAGAGACATAAGCATAAAGCTCCTTAATTAACGGTCAATATAAACAAGTAACAAATAATAAAATAGGCAAAGCAGTATCATCTGTTATGATGACACCAATTGTAATTTCTTATGTTTAAGGGAACGTAGACTGTAGCTACCTTTAAACTTAGCTGCATTTATCAATAATAAACACTATAAATAATTCGCAACCATCAAATCAGAAGATAGCTGGAGGCACCCCAGTAGAATACATTAAGGGCAAACATTTTAAGTGTATTCATCTGGAGCGAATTGTTCCTTAGATTTCTTCACCTTATAAACTCTTGTTTGTTTGTTTGTTTTTTTAAGAATTACTAAAGGGTACTTGCTTTATAATACAAACATTATCTGCCACCCAGACCACTCCTGAGAAGTTTTAATGACAGCTTCAAATCCTTCATTAGATAATTGGGAATGAAGACATTTGGGAAATTGGTGGGATTTGTGACCCTAACTTGAGCTATAGATCCATTATGGTGTTTGACAGTTTGCAGAACATTGTTCAAAACTTTCAGGATCTTAAATTTTCCACCTATAATTTAACTTCAACAAATCTCATAGGACAAAACTTATAGCACCTCACATAAAATGGAATATTGTTGCTTTGTTTGTAGAATCCTATATATACAAAGTATGAAGCCTAAGCAGAGATAAAAAAAATAATGGTTAGGAGTAAATTGATTGGGACCACTACACCTTTAAGCTGTAACATAAGTTATTGATGTGTTCCCTGCCATTCTATCTTTCTTTGGCTTACAAACCAGATAATTGAAAGTCTTCACCATACTACCTAATGAGCTGACATACACTGGACAAGTCTCAGAAATCTCAGTGTTAAAAATAAATGCCATTAAACTATAATACAGCCCATGGGCGAAAGAACGTGGACTTGACAACAATAGTTAAATAAAATACATGGTCGTGAGTATTTCAAGTTGAAAGTCAGTATACATGTACAGTAGATAAGATTATAACCAACATAGATAAGACCATGGCAGTCAGTGTTATATACCACAATGCATGTAATGTGAATACAGCTTTTCTGTAGATATATTATTTGAAGTTTTGCTCTTGACTATGTACCTATTTTAAATGTAATCAAGTACACATGATAAGAACTCTTGCTTTGCATGCCAATACTTCCTGCTTTTGTTAAATTCAGAAATAGCACAATAAGGTTTTTCTAAACAAAATAAAAATGCTAAATCACATATAATATACAGTACAGCAATAGAAGACAAAAATAGTATAAAACAATTATAATGGTCTTGTTTAAAATAACGTGTTCAGCACTGTACTACAAAGGTGATACAAAGTGGAATAAATGTATAACCACACTGTTATAACCTTATATTGCTCATTTGCATAAGATTATGAAATAGTATCAATCAAATAAAGTATTTAGTTTTCCTGTCCATAGGACATATAACTTCACAGATTGTTTTGCCCGGCATGTATAACCGTGTATATATGCTCTCCAATATACAGTAGGTTACAATATAATAGATGATAGTCCGGTAACGGGATGTAGATATTATCCTCGCTGTCAGGATGGAGGTGCTCAGAATGCCTGTGCCAGAATCCAGACACCAGTCAGAATCTCGGCACCAGCATCCCAACAGTAAGTATTGGGGTTAGGGGGAGAGTTAGGCAGAAAGAGGAGGGTTAGGTTTAGGCACTAGGGAGGAGGGTTAGGTACTAGGGAGGGAGCGTTAGGTTTAGGCACTAGGGGCGTAGGTTAGGCTTAGGTTGCGGGGAGGAAGGGTTAGGTTTAGGGATAGGGGTAGGGTCAGGATACTTACCGATTGTTGAGAGGTCAGTCGATCTTTCTCCCCTAGTTCAAAGAGACTCTTAAGGACTGGACATAATGAGAGTACTGCAGCAAAAAAAGTAGTCACAATCCCATGAAGTATCCTTCTAAAATATTTCTCAGTCAATTCTGGTTTAATCAGAAGATTCTGACTTGGTTTGGAAACGACTCAATTAGTCATGAAATCCCCTTCCCGCTGGAGCATTGCTCTCATGGACATCGGGAGGGGGGGGGAGGAGGGAGTGGGTGATGGAGCTGAAGACACAGGGTTGGCGATACACAGGGGCCGGGTTGAGGCTGAGAGGCAGGGACTGGGGAATGAAGATGAGATACACAGGGGCTGGGTTGAGGCTGAGAGACACATGGTGGGCAATGAAGTTGTGAGACACAGGGCCTGGGGAATGGAGATGAGAGACACAGGGTGGGGAATGAAGATTGAAGATACAGATGTGTCTACATACTTCTTTGACAAAATCTAGCCTTATGGCCCAATTTGGCATGCCATGGACTCTGCAAAGTAGCCACGCCTTTAATCTGTTACTTTATACTATTTATTTTGCAGTAAAAACAAAATTGGAAATGTATTCAATCGCTACTTGTGGTGAAGCGTATCGTGCCATATGAAGCAAAAAAGAAAAGTTGTGTGAGGATACATCTGTAAAGGGGCTGGGGAATGAAGTTGAGAGACAAAGGGTGGGGGAATGAGGCTGAAAGACAGTGGAGCATATGGTGCGGAGAGACACAGATGGGGATGAAGCTGAGAGACAGGTGGAGGGATAATGATGCTAAGAGACACAGGGCAATGAGGCTGGAGACAGGGATGGTGCTGGAGCGACACAGGCGAGGATGAGGGTGGAAAGACGAAGGTTAAGGCTGGTGCTACACAGGTGAGGATGAGGCTGAAAGATACAGTTGGGGATGAGGCTGAAGAGACAAAGGGGATGAGCCAATAGCCAACCTGCATGTACCTACTGGAAGGGTATAGGGGGCCCCAAAAACATGAGTGCGCCAGGTCCCAATATTTCTGTTGCCGGCTCTGATAAAGACACTGGTCCCATTTATACTTTGGATAACACCACTGAGTTATGATGTTTTACATAGACCCTATGCTCTATTTGTCATCAGTTTTGGGGGTTTATTTTACTCAATAATTATTATGAATTCTGTAGAAATGTATGACTAATGCTTTGAAGGCCAATATATTTGACCGCTTTAGCTCCTTTGACCAATGAGGATTACCTCTCTCATCTTGATACTTAGGGGGTCATTCAGACCCGGTCGGTAGCGCCGATGCGCTCGGACCGAGTCGATGGCCCCCCACAGAGCATGCGCACGATGGCACCGGTCGTAGCGGGTCTTGATCCAAAGGGGGCGAGCTGTCGATGTTGATTGACAGCTCGCCCCGTTTGGAAGGCGGGCCGGGGGGGTGGCAGCCCAAATGGAGGCGTTCCCATGGGAACGCCTACCGTTTGGGGGCGGCCCCACTGACATCACTAGTGATCACTAGTGATGTCAGTGGAGAGCTTCCGGCTCAGACAGAGCCAGAAGCTCTCCGGGGCTTACGACAAGGGAGACCCTACCCTAGGGTCTCGTCGTAAGCCCCAATGGTCGCGATGGTCTCTGACCATCGCGACCATCACCGGAGCGGTTGTTAGAGCTGTGGGTGTTGACCCACAGCCTATCGACCGCAACAGAGGCAGGCGGTCAGGATGCAAGTGGCTGCCCAGTTTCTGAGCGACCGCTTGCATCCTCCGACCGCCTCTGAATGAAGCCCTTAATTCTAATGTAAAACGGTTCTATTTGGTATACTCAAATTGACAGCATTCCTCCAGGAAATTCTCAAATTGACAGCATTACTCCAGGAAATGACATATCGCTGCTGTCCGGCTGTGTGGGGATCTCTGCATTAGTGTGGAAAGTCGAGTCAAGAACTAGGAGATAATTCAACAGCAGCCTTATTATATCCAAGTGGACAGGGGCAGATTGGTAAGGAAACCAGCCGGGGAAATTCCTGGAAGCTGCCGTAATGAGGCCATGTATGCTGGTGTTGTCGGGGTCTGTGGAGGGGCAGGGTCTGTGGAGGGGGCAGGATACTAGCTCCTCATAGCGGCTAAGTCTGAGGCAGTCGCGGCCTTCATTGCATCTATTGCTGCTGTTGCATCTGCGACTTTATGCTAATGCTGCTACAAAACTGGCATATTGGTGGCAAACAAGCCTGTTAGTAGAAAGTGCCGGGGCTCTACTTTCAAACCAGGAACCAGCTTCTGATAACCTCTGTTCTGTTAAATATTATATAGCTTAACTAGATTATGTAATTTTTACTGACTGTCACTATTAACTGTGTGACACAGTCAGAACAACAGTGCCAGCCACCCATTATCTACTGTGTTGCTGCAGGAGCTGTAAGGAATGACTCACAGATCTCTGCAAAGGTCTATGGGAAGCTGCTACTGGGCATGTGCAGCAGATCCCCCTTGGCCATTTCACTCATACTATACAGTGAACCGAGCTCCGATCACAGCATTTTAAATCGACAGGTTCAGCAACAGGAATATAATCAATGTCATCATAATATAACAGAGGTTCAACCAGATAATACATGGTGGGGCAAAATGTGAACCTCCCTGATCAAACAATTTTATATAATTAAACTCTATTTGCTGATGTGGTACCATTTCTATCAGCAATATGGTTTCTTTACAATTGGTGCATTAATGCAGATTACTGTCCCTGAGCCTTTTCCTTCTAATCTTGCCAGTCATGGATAATCTCCAGCCACTTATAACCCAGTTCTTTCAGCCTCATCCCCCCATGTTTCCTCAGCCTCAATACCTCATGTCTCTGTAGCACCAGACCCTTGTGTTCCTCTAGGCTCACCCTCTTGTGTCTCTCCAGCACCCTTCTGTTTCTCCAGCTCCAGTTTCCTTGTGTCTCTGCAGTTCCTCACTGTTTCCTTAGCTCCAGCCTCCTTGTATCTCTCTAGATCCAGATAACTTCTATATCTCAGGCTCACCAGTGTCTCTCCAACTCCAACCCCCTTCTGTCTCCAACTCCCCAGTGTCTCTCCAGCCCCCTTGGTCTCTCCAGTTTCAGCACTCTTCTGTCTCTCAAGCCCCCAGTCACTCTCCAACCCCCTTTTGCCTCTCCAGCTCCAGACCCCTACTGTCTCTTCAGCTCCACAGTATCTTTCCAGCCCCATTCTATCTCTCTAGTCCTATTCTGTCTCTCCAGTTCCTACATTCCTCTAGCCCCAGCCCACAGTCACTTACCTTATTCTGTGATATCTGGTGGCTCCTCTTAATGCTGAAGCTCCAATGGTATGGCGCAGTGTGACGTCAAGATATCACGGGCACTCCACAGAAATAAACAAAGAAAACTTTATTGTACTGGCCGCTGGTGCCATAAGAGCAAGACCAAGTGCTCCCCGAGCTCCATACATGTCCCTGTCCCTAGGCCTGTGAATCAGCCTGGTGCACGGGGAGCCAGGGGCTGTGGCAAGGGGGTCCAGCCCAACGGAAACTATACCATGCTCCCAGTGGCCCAACCTGCCCCTGCAAGTGACAGTACACCAAACATATCAAGACAGGAACTGTATTGCCAAGGGTGAAATATGATAGTATAGAGACTATGGGCCTGATTCAGAGCCGCTTGTAAGCGGCCGCTCGTTCGCTCCGAGCGATGTTCGCACATCTGCGCATGCGTATGGGTCGTAATGCACATACGCCAACCAGTCATTGCGGTCAGAAATCGAGCGCTCGCAAAATAGCGAGTGCCTGCTAATTTGAGTGACAGGATGAGGCGTTTGTGGGTGGTAACAGGGGAAGGTGCTTGAAAACGGGGAGTGGTGATCCGAACGCAGGCGTGCCAAACGGTCAAAACGGGCGTTTTAAGGGTGTGCATAATTAACAAAGCAGCGTCATCGACCACGTCACTTGGTTGTTTCTTAGCCTGAACTGTTCGCATGATTGCGGTAGGAAAATCCTACCACTAGCACTGCGAGCAGTTCAGACGCCTTTCGATGTACTCGATTAATCAAATAAATAGCGGAGATGACGTATGATGCAAGCGGCCAGGGGGCGTCTTTACAAAATAGTGAGTGAATGTTTCGTTCGCTCACTCAGACATAGAGGCGTCAACAGACCGCTAAGAGCGAGCGCTCAATTTAAATAGCCGGCCCCTTTTTCTGAACGAGCGAGCGCAAATAGCATCCGGCTCTGAATCAGGCCCAATATGCAATGTAAATAGCATTTACATTAGCAGTAGGAAGCACAGAGTGAGTTAACATACTCCTGTTTAATATTGAGTCTGAAGAGGAAAAACTCTCCCAACCTTCGGGAGAAGATATTATTATTATTTTTATTATTACTACTACTACTAATGCTACTACTACTATCATTTATTTATATATAGTGTCAGCATATTCTGCAGTGCTTTGAAATTGGAAAGTTGACCCCATCCTTACATATAGAAAACTCTCACCTTGCCATAATTAGCCTTTCACTTATTTCTGGATAGTACGATACACATTTTTCTAAATTGGGTCTCATGAGATCCATTGTGCTCAAAATAACCCTGACCATTTATTTCCCTGCTATCCAGTGTATTAAGTTTGGTGCAGTTTTTACCTCCAGGGCATCTGTACTCTGGTAGGCTATACTCATTTCCATTTCTCTTGTCATAAGTGACATTGGAAATCATCCCTTCCCTGCAGTAATTGTTTTATATTTTGCCCATTGTTATAGCTTCAGTTTCTTAATAACTCAGTATCATTAATACATTGTGAAATATCCCAATGTCATCTACATTGCTTGTAAAATGTAAAATGTCAGATCTTTACTACCAATCTAAAAATGCCTCTTTCCAACATCAAATGTAATTGTGCTCATGAATAAGCTGGAACAGAAGGCAGCAATGGTTTAGCAAATGCTTAAAATGTACAGTATAGTTTTTTTCTGCTTGATAATATATTATTATGACAAAAGCAAAGTCTGCAAAACAAATACAGTATATAGTCTTTGAGGCAGCATTCATTTGTATAACTTTTCTCAACCACACATTTTGACGATCACATCTGTATAAACCCTAACACTTCTGGTACTCATGAACGATGGCATTTATAGGAACTTTTATATACAATACAAGATTTATTTAAAAGAGCTACTGTAATAAAATACTGTAATAAAAATCCACATAAACTATGTTGTGGCATGGAAATGTCTCCAAATACTGTACATATGTGGGGTACAGCATAATAAACTCCTGGCATCTCTGTATTCTTGCACCCTCCCCCAGTGTCTGCCATGCAGCCAACCACTGCTGACATGTAAGTCAAGCAGCCCTCAGCCACCCGGATGTACAGCTGGTGGCTACTAGAAGAAGCAGTTACCAGGGAAAGTCGCAATGTTCCGATAATTGATAGGCTGATATATCATAAGTCATTATTTTAAAATCTATGTTAATATTATGTGTTTTAAAAAAATAACAATATTTGAATACAATTGTGTTGGATAAGTTATAAATAGATGTTCTAGATGTAATTCAATCATAAAAAAAACCCCGACAATTTCCGAGCATTTTATGGAAAAAGTATCAGCCAGTTATGTGGTTAATAATTGTGGTCTGCCCGTGAAAATAAGATTTCTTATTGCTGCAATTCATGGCAATGAGGAATCTTTGTTTGCCTGAGTGTATTATGTCTGAGTCACTGAGACAGAGGTTCCGATAGCCCATACTGGTGATCAGTTAGGCTGCAGGGGGTGGTTAGGGTTAGCCTGCGGGGGGGGGGGAGGTTAGGGTTAGGCTACAGGGGGAAGTCAGGGCTAGGCTGCAGAGGGAGGCTATGGTTCAGGCTATGGTTCATGCGCACATGCAGGGGGGGTTTCTGAGTACACAGAAACCCCCCCGACGGACTAAATTTGTTTCATAGAAACGGAGACAGCCTTGTCTCCGTCTCTGCATGCAGTCATGCACTGGCCGTGGGTCACCAGCGGCACCGGGTGCGACGGAGCTGTTGCTTCTCAGATAGAGAGCTCTGATTGGCAGAGCTCTCTGCAGAGTATATGGCCGAGGCGGGAACTGCTATGCTTGCCGAGTAGCAGCAGCAGCTCCGCTGGACTCCGGCGGCAAGCCCTCTCCTCCCTCCTCAGTTTTGTAAATATGCGTGCTTGCTTTGGAGTGTGTGTGTATACGCTGTGTGTAATCATGTTTGTGTTTATTTGTGTATGTATGTTTGTATAATGTATGTATGCCGTGAGTAAGTGTGCTCATGTGTGTGTATGTGTGCTGTGGGTAAGTATGCATGCATGTGTGTGTATGTTATGAGTGTGTATGTGTGTGTATATAGATATATATATATATATATATATATAAAATGTATGGAAACCCCTATTAAAAAAAATACGCTTGCCCCTGGGGTTAGGCTGCGAGGCATAGGGGAGTTAGGGTAAGGATTATGGTTACAGATAGAGTCACATGACTGCTAAGACCTGGAAGATGCCTCTGGAGCCGCCTGTGTGCAGGTAAGTCACCGCTGGGCGACCAGGGACCATATGTTAACATTCTAACATGTCGACATTTCATCACTGTCTACATGATAAATCTTGACATGGTCAATATCAACATTATGACCATATTGACATTCTCATATCCACATGATGAATTTTGACATTATGACTGTCGGCATTTCATACCCAGCCCTAGCAAATCACCATAAAAATTAGACATAGTTATTTATACTTGAGGAGACTATTATTTGAATTTTTTGTCCTGGAACCCAGGAGTAACATTGTATCCAAACTTTTCTATATTTACATTTTAAGTATTACATGTTCGTAATGTTCCCCTGATTGCCAAAACCACCTCTGAGCGGTTGAACTGTAACTCTTTTATGTCAGCTTAACAATACTGTAACAATATTAAGTCAACATCTTGGAAAATATTTTCCATTTATTGTTTTGTTAGGGTTGGAGGGGCCACACCTGATTGTCCATGTAGTATTCATTTTAAAATCTTAATTAAAGAAGAAATCCACCCATAAATGAACATTTTATTTTGGGTGGAACACAAAGATTTAAATAAAAAATAAAAAACAAAACAAAAAACCAAGCTCTTCCCTGCTATGCTCCAATGCTGGTAGTCATAAGCTAAAGGTCCATGCAACATGCCACTCTTTTTTTCCTGTTTGAAATAAGACAAGTCATTTTCGGTGCCTATCCATCACAAACTTTTAGTGCAGGGTATTAACAACCACTGACCTTGTTTCAAAGATGCAGAACAGGAAGAAGAGAGTGAAACGCACTGGGAGCCCTTCAGAGTCAGGTGGATTCAGCTAATGGAGGGTAGGAATTAATGCAAGTGGCTGAATTGGCAATGAACAATACCAGGATATATTGCCAAGAGGAAGTAGTCCCTTTATGATCCACTCCAGTGCAGATAGGAAAACGTTTTTTTCTTCTGTAACCCCTATACAGTGACGTAAGTTCGCCCGGAGACAAGTTATAATTTGGTGCCCCCCATCACAGCCGCTGACACTGTAATGTAGCATTTTGCAAGCAGATACACCTGCAGTTGCACACAGAATATAGGCATGCCATGGAGGAGTGAGACAGAGAGTTGTGGGTGAGGGGGGCACCATGTGTGTCACACTGACAAAAGAAGCTGCTGAGGAACAGCAACACCAATGAGTATAGATATAGGCTATAGTATAGATAGAGGCGTCAGCTGATGGTCTGACACGGAGCTCTCCACTAGTGTATAGTGGCTTCTCAGGTGCCAGGAAGAGGTGCCATTTATTAGGTGCCCGTGACGGTACACTCCGGGTACATAGTTACAGGCCTAAGTGGGGTGAATATATTGTGTGCTGTAGCCCGACGGCAGGCGCCTCCATTGTCACTCATAGTTCTGCCCCTGCACATATACAGGACTCCAATGCCCCGTGGCTTGTCCATTCACCTCCTGGCCGGCCAATCCGAGTTCCAAATCCCCGTTACTCTACCCCCCCACCAATGGGGCTGTCCGAAGCCCCGTCCCATGCTGTCTGAAGCCCCGCCCCTGGCCACAATAAGCCCCGCCCCCTGGTCAATCCAAAATTGTGTCCCTGTGCATGGCAGCAAAGCTCTGCTCTTTTGATACCCCGCTTATCCCCCCCTCCCCCAGAGATTTATATGTCCCACAGTGGTGACCGGGTGAAGTTTTAAGCTGCCTCTCGATGGGTGCATTCATCCTGGCTCCACCGTCCAGAGGTAAGTGGTGGCAGGGCCGGCCCTAGCCCAAATGTTTTGGTAAGCAAGTATATTTTTTGGCGACCCCCTATGCAGTGCCCCTTTTACAGTGCCACCGGTAGTGGTCCCCCCTGTGCAGTGCCCCTTGTGCCCCCAGTAGTATTCCCCTTATATAGTGCCCCCAGTAGTAGTTCCTCTATGCAGTGCCCCCAGTAGTGGTACCCCCTATGCAGTGCCCCTTTTACAGTGACGCCGGTAGTGGTCCCCTCTGTGCAGTGCCCCTTTTACAGTGCCCCCAGTAGTGGTCCCACCTGTGCAGTGCCCCTTGTGCCCCCAGTAGTAAGCCCCTTATATAGTGCCCCAGTAGTACTCCCCCCTATGCAGTGCTCCCAGTAGTGGTACCCCCTATGCAGTGCCCTTTATATAGTGTCCCCAGTAGTGGTCCCCCCTTGTAGTGCCCTAGTAGTATTCCTCCCTCTTGTAGTGCCCCCAGTAGTAATCCCCCCCTTGTAGTGCCCCCAGTAGTAATCCCCCCCTTGTAGTGCCCCCAGTAGTATTTCCCCCCTTGTAGTGCTCCCGGTAGTAGCCCCCCTTGTAGTGCCCCCAGTAGTAGTCCTCCCCCTTGTAGTGCCCCCAGTAGTAATCCCCCCCTTGTAGTGCCCCCAGTAGTATTCCCCCCCTTGTAGTGCCCCCAGTAGTATTCCCCTCCTTAGTGCCCCCAGTAGTATTACCCCCTGTAGTGTCCCCAGTAGTATTCCCCCCCTAGTAATTCCCCCCTTGTAGAGCCCCCAGTAGTATTCCACCTTCCCCCGCCCCCCGCAGTAGAGACATAATAAAAAGAAGAAAAAAACACTTACCTGAAACCCGCTCCTGGTCCTACCGCCGCTATCAGCTCCGCCGTCCGCTCCTTTGAATTATGGGAGTGACGTCACGTCATGACGTCACTCCCATTACCCACTGCGGCAGCCGGAAGATGTCCGGCTCTGACAGTGGGAGCAGCAGCCGATGAGAGTCTGACTCTCATCAGCTGCTAAAGCAAACACAGCTGCCGGAGCCGGCGGCTGTGTGTTTGTGCTGTGTAGTGCTGACCGAACTCCGTTCGGTCAGCGCTACACACGCGGTGCAGCTGTGTCACAGAGACATAGTCTGCCCGCAGCCTGCATGGTACGCAGCTGAGGTGCCCCTTCACTATGTGGTGCCTTACGCAGCTGCATACCATGCGTAACGGGAGAACCGGCCCTGCCTGGTGGCAACAATAATGAGGTACTATACTATTAGAGGGGAGCAGAACATTAGGAGAGGTAGGAGATGGGGGAGGTATGAGCTGTAGCCTGTAAGCTAACACTGCTCCTCTGTATGCCCCTGCAATGACAATGACACAGACCAAAAGAAACAAAAAAATACTTTAATGCTTCTGTGTGTGTACCTGTGCTCATGAGTGCAAAATATGTGTGTGTGCGCGCAAAGTGAGTGTGTCTGTGCAAAATGTATGTGACTGTGTGTGTGTGCGCGCGCAAAGTGAGTGAGTGTGTGCAAACTGTGTGTGTGCAATATGTGTGTGTGCAAAATGTATGTGACTCTGTGTGTGTGCAAAATGTGCGTGTGCAAAATGTGTGGGTGTGCGTGTGTATGTGTGTAGCTACCTCCTGCGCTGGCATGAAAGAACATTGATAAAGAGATCTTAAACATTAAAAACTACTGTTGATCTCCTGTGTTTGTGTACTCGGGGCCTGATTCAGAGATGATTACAATTCTGATTATGGGCGCAGATCGAGCGATTGTTTGCCATTGCGCATGCGTATAAGCTACACTGATTGTGCGCAGAGACCATACTGCAATTACAGATGCACAGTGAATTCTATCGCACAGTGCGTGACAGGCAGTCAGCGTTTGGAGGCAGTAATGAGGGGTGGTCAGAAAAACGCAGGCGTGTCTGACAGTTTAAACGCTATTACATGGGCGCGCATAAATTAGCCCCTGGGACCTCCTACGCAGCATGAGAACCCTCTGCAAGTCAGGAGAGCTGCTGAGTCTGTGGCTGGTCAGACCTGCCACAAAGACAAGATGGCTGCTGGATGTGCGTCAATATTACTGATATTTATGCAGGTGAGCGACGTTGTACGCATATGAGAATGCAGCAGTGGGTGTCCTTATGCCCGGGCTATCTTTGGAACCATTAGCATAGCTTAGCGTCTATATCTGAATCAGGCCCTAGATGTCCAGAGTGCCAGCCATCTATTCCTGATATACTGTATATTATAGTTGTTATAGATCTGCCAGCAGCTTGCTGTCTGATTTATCCAATTCCATGGGTCATAGTATGTGGAAGTGATGACCTATGTACTTTGTGGTGGTCATTGAAGTTCTCTATTATATGGCACACATTGCAATGTTCACTGTAGTGTAGTGGTGGTCAATTAGACCGCCTTGGTACATTAGTTCCATTGTACTGTAGCTATTTATTTTTTAAAAAGGCAACAGCTAATTTACTGCAGTGGCTAGGGATGTTGGATGAACACTCATAGAAATATGCCAGTTATCAGTGAATAATTCTGGATTTATTTTTTTTTTTCATTAATCTAAACTATTCTGGCACTCAAAGAAAGATAGACAGTACAGTTCTCACCCTTCACAAAAAAACAAAAAACAAAAACTTTTTCTTGTTATAGCTCCAATATAATGTGGTTAAAGGTAGGTTCCTACTATGATCTCTGTAAAGATAGCCACTGCACAGGCCTCATCTCTTCTGTTGACCACACCCACAAGTACCCTACTCACTAGTCACATGGCTACAGTGCTTGTCACAACCCCCAGCAGCAGCACACAATAGGCCCTTCACAAAGTTCAGTTCCAGGCCCATGTGAACATTAATCTGGCACTGGTGAGGGGCAGTGTCAATAATTGCTTATCCGTTTTCTGCTCTTTAAATGTTCTTTACTATAACTCAGATGGTGAGCTAGAAGGACCTTGTATGATTGTGCTATATCTGAACTCAGACCCCAGCACCAAAATATACCAGAAAATACTGTTGCATAGAATTTTAGGTTTAATATAAGAATAATGGGAATAAATACTGGCACATAAATAAAATGTAACTGCATGTATCACATAAGATCACCCAAATCATGAAGGATTGAACCACCCACAACCAGCACAAAGGACCTCCAAGCCACTGTGGGACTTCAGGATGATGATGTCACAATACTACTGTCCAGGAACCATCCAACACATTTTGTTGTTGCCAGCTTCCTGACAAATGTCTAAATATTGACAGCGACTTTAAAACATATTTAGTAGATAATAGTGAGGCTATTAGAAAATGGCCCCTGGTGTACTCAAAATATGCAAAACTATTCAAAAATGTGACCCTATGGTCATGTGACAGTTAGGGTCATGTGACAGCTGTAACCCTGTTTGTTTGCTCTCCCAGGACACTGAATTACTCATTGCTATTCTCTGTAATTCAGGTTTATAGTAGTAGCTAAATATCATACATGCCTACCCTCCCGGTTTTCGCGGGAGACTCACGATTTTTCGGGTAACCCCCCGCAACCTCTGGAAGGGTAGGCATTTCTCCCGCATTCTGCCCACTTCCTTGTCGCGGATCTCCGTGTAGGGGGTGGGGCTTAATGACGTGATTCTTCATGAATCACGTCATTTGGCCCCACCCCCTAGGTAAATTCTAGCCAATAGCAGCAATTTTACCACAAGGGGGCGGGGCTTAATTACATGAATCATCAGGCTCCGCCCCCATCACCACACTCCTGCTTCTCTTACCCGGGCTTCTCCCGGGAAGAGATAGTAAAAGGTAGGCAAGTATGCTAAATGTGCGTGATTCCAAATCATATACATACAAATATGCATACACATATATGCACACACATACACCTAACATCAGTACACCATACATCACAAGACACCCTGTGCTGTTCAGGGCCGGATTAAGCGCCACATGGGCCTGGAGCTGAAAATGTTCAAGGACCTATAATGAGAAGGGGTGATGTGTGGGTGTGGCCCGATCCACGTGGGTGTGTACAATCCCTACACTGTCAGCCCCAATGCCTCCCTAAATACATAAAAACAGAAAAATTGCACAAATTTGTGACAAAACTAAAAAGACTACTTTAATACTTATGATTTATGGTCCAGTGTGTGGCGAGGGCCGCAACTAGGGAGGGGGGTACTGGAGGTGCACATGTGTCCTCCAGCCCGGTGCCAAAGGGGGGGCTCCAAGCTGGACGCCCTCTGAGATTTTATTACCAGCGAGCGCCCGGCTCCATCCCTGCAGCGCCGCGGTAGCCGGAGGCTGGAGTTCTCTCCTGAACTCCAGCTTCCAGCTCTCCTCACAGGCACTATGGGAGGGACGTCATGACGTCTCTCCCATAGTTCCGAGGAGCAACCGGGCGGACTGGACGGCGGCGGACGTAGGAGCGGTGTTTAAGGTAAGTATTGTTTTTTGGTTTTGTGTAAGTGGCACTACAGGAGCATTACTATGGGGGCACTACTATAGGAGCATTAGCATATGGGCACTACAACAGGGGCATTATTATGGGGGCCTTACCATATGGGCACTACTACAGGGGCATTACTATGGGGGCACTACTATAGGGGCATTAGCATATAGGCACTACAACAGGGGCATTATTATGGGGGCATTACCATATGGGCACTACAACAGTGGCATTGTTATGGGGGCATTACCATATGGGCACTACTACAGGGGCATTACTATGGGGGCATTTCCATATGGGCACTATTACAGGGGCATTACAATGGGGGCATTACCATATGGGCACTACTACAGGTGAATTACTACGGGGGCATTACCATATGGGCACTACTACAGAGGCATTACTACAGGGGCATTACTATGGGGGCATTACTATACCGCACAACTACAGGGGCATTACTATATGGGCACTACTACATGGGAATTACTATATGGGCAATACTACAGGGGATTTCTATGGGGGCATTACCATATGGGCACTACTACAGGGGCATTACTATATGGGCACTACTACAGGGGTGTTACTATATGGGCACTACAACAGGGGCATTACTATGGGGGCATTACTAAATGGGTACTACTACAGGGGCATTACTATATGGGCACTACTACATGGGAATTACTATAAGGGCAATACTACAGGGGCATTACTATGGGGGTATTACCATATGGGCACTACTACAGGGGCATTACTATATGGGCACTACTACAGCGGTGTTACATTAGGGGCCATTACTATAGGGGCACTGCTACAGGGGGCATTACTATGGGGGAATTACCAGGGGGGCACCAAATTACTTTCTTGCCCCGGGTGACAAAAGTCCTAGTTTCGGCCCTGGTGTGGCTATGATGAGAACACTAGAAATACAATTTGAATACTTATGATGATGGGTCTGTTTTTTATGTGAAGGTCTGGAGCTGTAGCTCCATTGGCCCCTTTGTTTATCTGGCCCTGGTGCAGTTGAGCCACTCCCAGAGAAGTATCATACAATCATTTTCTTAAAATGTTCCATCTTATTAGCATCGCAGCTGCAGCAGAACACCATGTAAAGTGTACTAGAAATGCGGGACTGCCACTTTAACAGCATAGGCACAGAGTTTTTTATAATGGGTGCAGGGTGTGCTGTGCACACAGGCCCCTGGGGAGCACCACACATCTTGCACCCAAAGTATACTTACCTTGCTCAGGAAAGCGGGTCCCTCCACCTCTGAAGCTCCACCTTCTCAGTGACATCTTCACCAAGGAAAGATTCTGGTACTGTGCCAGAGCCTTTGCTTTCTTGTGTGCATGCGGCATCTTCTCAAATGTCACTGGTAAGATGGTGCCATGGTGGAGGTGGGACCCATGTTCATGAGCAAAGATATCATTATCAAATACTGACATATTGTTGTAACTTTATTGGCCACAACTTACACAGAATACATTATATTAATTTAAACATGGGCTGCTGTCTTGATTATCTACATAAAGAACATACATGTTCATACATGCTACCATCACTAAGCATAACCTTGAGGCTATTGACACTGATTCCTTATCCTCCTTGCTCAACTCACTTCTCCCCCCCATGTAGGGGTTAAAGTGAGCCACAATGGGGCGGATCTGCGTTCCGTCACTTCTATTTGGAGACGGAACCAGTTCAGCCTCCGCCAGCCCACCTAACCCCGGTGCTGCAGGGACGCTCCATTTGCTGGGCGCCCGCTGAGATTTTGTTACCAGCGGGCGTCTGGCTCCTTCCCCGCAGCACCAGCAGCATTACTCAGGGGGCACTACTACTGGGGGCACTACTACTGGGGGCATTACTACTAGGGTCACTACTATCGAGGGCACTATTACAGAAGGATTACTAATGGGGGCATTGCATAAGCGGCACCCTCCTGGGGCACTGCATAAGGGGGTCTCTGCATAAGGGGCACCACTATTGAGGGCTCTGCATATGGGGCACCACCACTGTGGGCACTGCATAAGGGGCACTACCACTACTGAGGCACTGCATAAGGGGCATCACTACTGTGGGCTCTGCATAAGGGGCACTAACACTACTGGGGGCACTGAATAAGGGACACTACCACTATGGGTTCTGCATGAGAGGCACTACCACTTTGGCCACTGCAGGGGCAATACCACTACTGGGGGCACTGCATAAGTGGCACCACTGCTGAGGACACTGCATAAGGGGCACTACTATTGGGGGCACTATTACAGGGGGATTACTAATGGGAGCATTGCATAGGGGGCACTTTGTAAGGGGCACCACTCCTGGGGGCACTGCATAAGGTGCACTACCACTACTGTGAGCTCTGCATTAGGGGCACCACTCCTGGGGGCACTGCATAAGGTTCACTACCACTACTGTGGGCATTGTATAAGGGGCACCACTCCTGGGGGCACTGCATAAGGTGCACTACCACTAGTGTGGGCTCTGCATAAGGGGCACTACCACTACTGGGGGCACTGCATAAGGGGCACCACTGCTGTGGACATTGCATAAGGGGCACTACTACTGTGGGCATTGTGTATCAGGGGCACAAATGAGAGAATTGTGTAAAAGGGGCACTGCTGTGTGTCATACATGAATAAGGGAGGTGTAATGTGAATCAAGATTGTGCTACTGTGTGGCGTAATTTGAATTGGAAATACTATTGTGACCACCAATAATCCTCAGGCGCTTAATGATTAACTAGACCTCAAACAAAAAAAACAGAAGGAATATCATAGTGCAATACATTTAAGATCTCTCTTATAACACAATGACCCCCTTCTTTTTTCAGACTCATACCATTAGGGATGGTCTACTATAAAAAGTAGACAGAACAGCATATATCAGAACTTGTAATTCTCTTCCGAATGGATGGTTTTCCTTCTTTTAAATAAACACAATCTCCAACGTTGTACATGCGAAGAGAAAAATGATTCCAAAAAATAGTGTAATACTATTTTTAATTCCAAATACAGATTAAAACATAATTGATAAAGAATAAAACAAATGCGAGTGTGGAATAAATGGACCCTCACCAGATAAATTGGTCTACCAAATGAGTAGACAACAAAGCATGAGTCTGAAATCTCAGGCGTCCCCAGTAGTTTTTAGACGGACCAACTGGGAAGTGTCCAAAAAAGTCCTCACTCAGCTCCTCCACCAACGCATTTCGATACCGTTGTATCTTTTTCAAGGTATGAGGAGACATGCAGAGCCTTCCTATATATATATATACACCCCGTCCAATAAGCCTAACAGACACAAAATAAACCTATTGCCAGACATGGATCAACTCGCCAGACTAAAGGTATTATTGTTCTGCTAACAGAACCGCTCCCTCCACTCCATCTCTGTCCACAGTTTGAGCCGGTTGATGTGACCTCAGGTGATGTGAATCGGCACCCATCTAAACCGTAGGTCTGCGTTCCGAGCTTCTCTTTCATGCTCGTTGCGTCACTTACGGTCACCTGTTTCCGGACCCCCTATGTTACTGACTGCGCATTAGAGATTCAATGGACTTAATTCAATAGGGAGTCAGCGTCCGTCTTATTGGCAGTGGCCATTTTTGCAGAGATTTTCAGTCATATCGGGAGAGCACCATTAAAAAACAAAATAAAACAAGTAATAAAATTAATGACTTTTTAAAACAACATATGAAAGAATAAGTCCTGTGCAAATATGCGGAAATGTGATATTTTCTTATAAACAGCAGCTGTTCCCATGCCCCCATAAAAATGTTGGCATACCTTGGGGCGAACCTGGTGCCCATGGCAGTACCTCTCTTCTGTATATAAAAAAAGTGAAAAGTGAAAAGCAGTAAAAAGTGTTTTAATCAATTCACCTATGAATATAGTTTTACAGGAATTTCTTATTGAAAGTATAGGTTTTATCCTTTTTAATAATTTTTTTGTTTTTAAGGAAGATTTTTATTTACAGAAGAGAGGTACTGCCATGGGCACCAGGTTCGCCCCAAGCTATGCCAACATTTTTATGGGGGCATGGGAACGGGACTATATATGGAATGGGAACCCATTCCGGGCGAACCTGGTGTCCTGGCATAGATATATAGATGATGTATTTTTTATATGGAAGGGTGATCGAACCATTTTAGATTCTTTTTGTGAGTTTTTAAACAAAAATGATAGAAACATTAAATTAGAATTTGATATTAGTAAGGAAAAGGTAAACTTTTTAGATCTTACTATTTTTATTGATGGTGAACAATTGAATACAAGGAATTTTCTAAAACCTACTGATTCAAGAAATTATATAAATAGAAATAGTTGTCACCATGAGAATTGGTTAGACACCATACCAATGGGACAGTTCAAAAGGTTAAAAAAGAACTGTACCGATCAAAGTACTTTCTTGTCACAAGCCACGGAGATGAAAAAGTGTTTTAAGGCCTGTGGTTATAATGAGGAAAAAATCAATGCCTCACTTGAAATAGTAACAAATCTAGAAAGAGAAATATGTATGAAAAAGATTGAAAAAGAGAAAGGGAGTGATGAAAGATTGAAGTGGTCCTTTATAACCAACTACTCTTCCCAATACCAACAAGTCAGAAAAATAATGAAAAAACACTGGCCAATATTAAAAAGGACCCTATAATTGGAGAAGAACTTCCGGACAATCCAACATGTATCTTCAGGAGAGCCCCAAATTTAAAGTCCAAATTGGTTAGGAGTTTACATCCCACATCACCAAAGCATACCAATGTTATTTCGGAAAGGCTTCTTTAGATGTGGGACCTGTATTGGTTGTAAGAATATCAAAAATACATTTGGTAATAAAAAAATTGAGGTGATAATTAACAATAAGGAACACAAGATCAAGGATTTCCTGACCTGTCATTCTTTTAATGTTATTTATTGTATAGAATGCACATGTAATAAATTCTATATAGGTCGTACAAGTAGACCTTTAAAAACAAGAATTGGGGAACATCTGCGGAACATACGTAAGGGCATTGAGACCCATGCCCTTTCTAATCACTTCAGGGAAATACATACTTGCAATAAAAGCCACATAAAGAATTTTTAGGGGCTTAAGAAAGTGAAAGCAGATATAAGAGGGAATGATATTGCACAAAAACTGGCTAGAAAAGAAATGCAAATGATACATAATTTTAAAACTCTTAAACCCATAGGACGCAATAAGGATTTTGAGGTTAAATGGTTTTTATGAGATTTTATTCTGCATATTGATATAGGTCTTATTCAATTTATATTTTATATGTTTTTATTTATGGCTACATACAGTCAGGTCCATAAATATTGGGACATTGACAGAATTTTCAGATTTTGGCCTCTATTCACCACCACAATGGCTTTGAAATGAAACAAACAAGATGTGATTTAACTGCAGACTTTCAGATTTAATTTGAGGGCAATTACATCCAAATCAGGTGAACGGTGTAGGAATTACAACGGTTTCTATATGTGCCTCCCACTTTTTAAGGGGCCAAAAGTAATGGGACAAACTAAACAATCCTAAATCTAACTTTCACTTTTTAATACTTTGTTGCAAGTCCTTTGCAGGCAATTACAGCCTGAAGTCTGGAGCGCATAGACATCACCAGATGCTGGGTTTCATCCCTGGTGATGCTCTGCCAGGCCTCTACTGCAAATGTCTTCAGTTCCTGCTTGTTCTTGGGGCATTTTCCCTTCAGTTTTGTCTTCATCAAGTGAAATGCATGCTCAATCGGATTCAGGTCAGGGGATTGACTTGGCTATTGCATAACATTCCACTTTTTAGTCTTAAAAAACTCTTTTGTTGCTTTTGTAGTATGCTTCGGGTCATTGTCCATCTGCACTGTGAAGCGTTGTCCAATGAGTTCTGAAGCATTTGACTGAATATGAGCATATAATATTGCCCGAAACACTTCAGAATTCATTCTGCTGCTTTTGTCAGTAGTCACATCATCAATAAATACAAGGGAACCAGTTCCATTGGCAGCCATACATGCCCACGCCATGACACCATGATGCTTCACTGATGAGGTGGTATGTTTTGGATCTTGAGCAGTTCCTTTCCTTCTCTTCTCTTCCCATCACTCTGGTACAAGTTGATCTTTGTCTCATCTGTCAATAGGATGTTGTTCCAGAACTGTAATGGCTTTTTTAGATGTTGTTTGGCAAACTCTAATCTGGTCTTCCTGTTTTTGTGGCTCACCAATGGTTTGCATCTTGTGGTGAACCCTCTATATTCACTCTTGTGAAGTCTTCTCTTGATTGTTGACTTTGACACATATACATCTACCTCCTGGAGAGTGTTCTTGATTTGGCCAACTGTTGTGAAGGGGTTTTTCTTCACCAGGGAAATAATTCTTTTGTCATCCACCACAGTTGTTTTCCGTGGTCTTCCGGGTCTTTTGGTGTTGCTGAGCTCTCCGGTGCAGTCTTTTTTTAAAGAATGTTCCAAACAGTTGATTTGGCCACACCTAATGTTTTTGCTATCTCTCTGATGGGTTTGTTTTGATTTTTCAGCCTAATTATGGCTTGCTTCACTGATAGTGACAGCTCTTTGGATCTAATATTGAAAGTTGACAGCAACTGATTCCAAATGCAAATGTCACACCTAGAATCAACTCCAGACCTTTTACCTGCTTAATTGATAATGAAATAATGAGGGAATAGCCCACACCTGTCCATGAAATATCTTTTGAGTTGATAGTCCCATTACTTTTGGCCCCTTAAAAAGTGGGAGGCACATATTGAAACTGTTGTAATTCCTACACCGTTCACCCGATTTGGATGTAATTACCCTCAAATTAAATCTGAAAGTCTGCAGTTAAAGCACATCTTGTTTGTTTGATTTCAAAGCCATAGTGGTGGTGAATAGAGGCCAAAATATGAAAATTCTGTCAATGTCCCAATATTTATGGACCTGACTGTATATTCTGCTGAAACAGCTGCTGTTTATAAGAAAATATCACATTTCCGCATATTTGCACAGGACTTATTCTTTCATATGTTGTTTTAAATAGTCATTAATTTTATTACTTGTTTTATTTTGTTTTTTAATGGTGCTCTCCCGATATGACTGAAAATCTCTGCAAAAATGGCCGCTGCCAATAAGACGGACGCTGACTCCCTATTGAATTAAGTCCATTGAATCTCTAACGCGCAGTCAGTAACATAGGAGGTCCGGAAACAGGTGACCGGAAGTGACGCGACGAGCATGAAAGAGAGGCTCGGAACACAGACCTACGGTTTAGATGGGTGCCGATTCACATCACCTAAAGTCACATCAACCGGCTCAAACTGTGGACAGAGATGGAGTGGAGGGAGCGGTTCTGTTAGCAGAACAATAATACCTTTAGTCTGGCGAGTTGATCCATGTCTGGCAATAGGTTTATTTTGTGTCTGTTAGGCTTATTGGACGGGGTGTATATATATCGGAAGGCTCTGCATGTCTCCTCATACCTTGAAAAAGATACAACGGTATCGAAACGCGTTGGTGGAGGAGCTGAGTGAGGACTTTTTTGGATACTTCCCAGTTGGTCCGTCTAACAACTACCGGGGACGCCTGAGATTTCGGACACATGCTTTGTTGTCTACTCATTTGGTAGACCAATTTATCTGGTGAGGGTCCATTTATTCCACACTCGCACTTGTTTTATTCTTTATCAATTATGTTTTAATCTGTATTTGGAATTAAAAATAGTATTACACTATTTTTTGGAATCATTTTTCTCTTCGCATGTACAACGTTGGAGATTGTGTTTATTTAAAAGAAGGAAAACCATCCATTCGGAAGAGAATTACAAGTTCTGATATATGCTGTTCTGTCTACTTTTTATAGTAGACCATCCCTAATGGAACGAGCCTGAAAAAAGAAGGGGGTCATTGTGTTATAAGAGAGATCTTAAATGTATTGCACTATGATATTCCTTCTGTTTTTTTGTTTGAGGTCTAGTTAATCATTAAGCGCCTGAGGATTATTGTTGGTAATATTTTTTCAATATATTTCTGGTGGAGTGTGAGTGACACTTTTTTTACCTTAAACCACGGGCTGCTTTAGGGCGCACGGAATATTTCCCACTATTTTCTGATCACTATTGTGACCACGACCCCCTTCTTTTGTGACCACACCCCTTTCTTTTGCGATCACACCCCTTTCGTTTGAGGCCACACCCCTTTTTGACACACGCTATTCCTTTATTATTAAAAAAACACAGAGGGGGGGCGGTGAGTCCCACCACTTCTCTAGGACCACTTTAAGCACTGTCCTCATGGTTTTTCTCTGTTCTGCCCTGTTTCCCTACACAATGTCTCCCTTACTTCTGCTCCTGACTCTGTGGATCCGGTGTTCACTACTCACCCTCGCACATTACACCTCAACCTTCGCATTCCAATTGCACAATATACCTGCAAAAGTGTTCAGGTACTGCCGAGCGTCAGTGGAAGAAATCTCGCTCCAATGCTGACTTTCTTCAGCTACAATAAGAAAGATTTACAAGCTCTTCATCTCCATACACATCTAGATAATTTCTAGATGGCTAACTGACACCCCAGACCTATTCAATTGGGTGCTGTATCCCCGTTAGTAATGCTGCCTCTGGGGTTTCACGCATAGGGAAACCCATAGATTGCAGCATTTTATGTGGAATCTATTGGTTACTGCCTATTGCCCCAGAGCTTACAACACGGGGAAAATGCCAAATATTTGAATAGCTCTGTCTGTGAAACCCGCAATTTTTCCCCACACGCAGGGCCGGCCCGCCCGTTACACGGAGTATGCAAGCACGTAGAGCGCTAGCCGGCAGAGGGCGCCGTGAAGCCGCCGGCCGCAATTCAGTTCCCGGCACGGCCACACATACTGACTGCCGGTCGGGAATAGGTTTGCTGATGCTGACCGGGAGAACATTGACTGCCTGGTAACTCTGCAGCACCGCCTCCTTTGGCTCCGCAACGTGGCGTGATGACGTCACGCTGGCACAGCACCCCCGCCCACTCGCTTGCCTGCTTAATTATGCACTTCACAAATGATGGAGGAGTTACATACAAACGCTCCAGCCTCATTGTAGGACGCCCACATGGTGAGCAGTTAATACCACCTGTCAGGCTGCCTGTCACTGGCCTGGAGCAGCCTTGGGGGAAGTAGGAGATGGGGAGGTGGGGTGCATTTGATTACTTAGTTCAGTGTTTTAATGAAAGGATAATGTGTAGTAATATATATATATATATATATATATATATATATACCCACACACACTCCCAACAGCTTTTTTTTCCCCAATAAACATGTTAATGTCCGGTCTTTTAAATATATACTGTGTGTGTATGTGTCTCTCTCTTTCTCTTCTATACACACAAGTTTCGTGGAAAACAAACTATTGGTGTATGCGTATGTATGTATGTATAATAGTGGTGGTGGACTGATACACTTGATGCTGTGTTCGCCCACCAGGAGTTAGAGGACTGCACGGCACTACAGGACTTTGAAGCATATAAAAAAATGTATTTCCAAGTCCTGTAGTGCCGTGCAGTGCTCTAACCCCTGGTGGACGAACACAAGTGTATCAGTCCAACAACATATATATATATATATATATATATATACTATATATAATTTGTTTTGCTATTATTATTAAAGTGGACATATTGCTATATATTTCTATCATAGAAATACTTAACTTCAAATAGAGGTTTTCTATGAGGTCAGTTTATATATTAGCTATTTATATAGCGCATGCATATTCCACAGCGCGTTTACAGATAATATTTCGCCATTCGCATCAGTACCTTAGCCAGTGGAGCCTTACCACATGCACACACTAGGACCAAACAGCACTTTTCGCACTGCGGTCAGGACTTTAGTCGGGTTTAGCCACTTTTTGCGGCTAAGCCCGATGCTTTTGGGTGTCTCTGGGGGGAGCCCATCATCTCCGCGACTGCTAGGCACATTTCCAGAGTGAAGAAACAGTGGTTTGAGGAAAGGCCATGACCCCTTTGCGGACAGCTCGCACCGTGTCCCGAGTTCAAATGATTAAATGTATGGCTCATAGATGCAGCTTTTCCCACAAGACCACGCCCCTTCCTTTTTTCAGGCTCATGTCTTCTGTACGCCCATAGTCCACCATGGGGTGCCAAAATCTATCTTCGCTTACCAAAAAAATAAGGCTCGGGCCGGCCCTGCCCACACGGTAAAACCAATGCCTAATTGAATATGCCTCTGGCACTGCATGCACATGTGCTGGCACCATACTTTAAAAGGGGAGGCATGAAATTTGCACATGGGCCCGCTGAAATCTTAATACGCACTCTAAAATGACGTACTACCAGAAGGACAGCGTAAGGCAAGTGCAACCTGACTGAGCCAGTTTCTTTAAACCCTGTGGTTGTGGTAGCAGTATACCTTTAAGAACTTTGATGTTAGTGTCAATCATTAGTCTTAGCCTATAGGGTTCCTTGGGGGTTTGGCCTTGCTGGTATATTAAGTCTGTTATCCAAAGACTCAGGCCCTGATTCAGAGCCGGACGCTCTGACAGAGCGCTTGCTCTGAATCAGGGCCGGCCCTCTTACTTTTTGGAGCGGCCTCCTGGCCGCTCGCATAGCTGTTGGTGACCACCCACAGCTATAGCGAGTTGCCAAAATGATGGTCGCAATGGTCAAGACCATCGCGACCATCGGGCTTGCGACAAGACCCTAAGATAGGGTCTCGTCTGCCGCAAGCCCTGGAGTGCTTTTGGCTCTATCAGAGCCAAAAGCACTCCCACTGACATCACTAGTGATGTCAGTGGGGCCGGCCCCAGACGGTAGGCGTTCCCATTGGAACGTCTCCGTCTGGGCAGCCACGCCCACCACAGGGGGCGTGCTGTCAATCACCACGCTGTCAATCACCACGCGTGCTGTCAATCACCACGCCCCCTTTGGTGCGAGACCCATAACGACGGCTTGGCCGTCGTTATTCAGGTCTCGAGCATGCGCACAACGGAGCCGCCTCCATCGTGCGCATGCGCACTTGGGCAACATCGATCCGCTTGCGAGCGCTCAGCGCTCGCTTGCGGGTCTGAATCAGGCCCTCAGCCTCTTTGTTTCTGGAAATACCACCCGCCCTCCCTGTTTTGTTGGGTGTTTTGTTTATTATGTGTGTTGTGGCGGAAAGAACGGTAGTGTGCTTTAAGTTATACAAATTAGATGGGGGCGCTCTCCTTGTTCAATGACAGACCAGAGAAGTCCCTACAGGGAAATGACACAGCCTGTCCGGGCGTGCTTTTTGCTGGAGAGTTGAACACCAACGGTGCTGTGTTTGGTGTGCGTGTATCTTGTGGGAGTGTCCATTCTTTGATGTCCGCCACCATAATAACTTTAAGCTCACAATCAATTTCAATGGGCAACATCTAATTATCTAATTCGATAGCCCAAATTCAATATTTTATTAATTTTTAATGAATTATTAGTAATCTGATCTCAAATAAATTTGACCTTTAATTTTAAATCCAACTCCTGTTGTCCGTGTGTTTATTTTTAGATAAGTTTTAGTTGTTAAGTCTGTAAGGTATAGTGCACATATTATCAACCATAGCGAGTTTAAAGTGCTGATTATACACATCATTGCTTTGTCCAGCGAGACCTATTGGAAATTATTAAAGCACTATGGGGGTCATTCAGAGTCGGTCGCAAGTGCTGAGCGCTCGCAAAAAACTCGATGTTGCCCCACTGGGCATGCGCACGATGAAGCCAGCTCCATCGTGCGCATGCACGAGACCCGGCTAGCGACGGACGCTCCATCGCTAGGGGTCTCACAGCAGATGGGACGAGCTGTCTTTGGTGAGTGACAGCTCGCCCTGTTTGGGAGGCAGGCAGGGGGCGTGCCTGCCCAAACGGAGGCGTTCCCGCCGGGAACGCTTGCCGTTTGGGAGCGGCCCCACTGACATCATTGCTGATGTCAGTGGGAAGCTTCCTGCTTGATCAGAGCAGGAAGCTCCCTGGGGCTTACGAGTGCCCAGACCAACCTTAGGGTCTGGTTGTAAGCCCCAATGGTCGCGATGGTCTTGACCATCGCAACCATCACCCATGTCGGTTGCTAGAGCTGTGGGTGTTAACCCACAGCTTAGCGATCGACAAGGAGGCGGTCATTCAGGATGCAAGCGGCCGCCCTGATTCAGGGCGACCGCTTGCAACTAACGACCACCTCTGAATGAGGTCCTATATACTTTTCATACATGGTGTTATCAACCTGGGGAGAGGATCCAGTTAATTGCTAGTGGAAGTGAGACCTTCGGAATGGTTTTGGGAAGCTTAAGTTGTTTGTAATTAGGAGTAAATAGCAGAGATAAAATTTTAGATAAATAGCACCAACCAATCAGCTCCTAAATGTCATTTTTCAAACACAACCTGTAAAGTGACAGTTAGGAGCTGATTGGTTGGTGCTATTTATCTCCAATTTTATCTCTCTCCAAGCTTTATTAAATCTCCCTTCTGGAACTTGCAGAGAGTAATGAGACTGAAACTTGCATAAATAAATAGCAGACTGGGACTGAAGGAGGTAATCAGCAGACTGAAACTTTCAGAGAGTAATCAGACTGGAACTTGCAGAAGTTAATAAGCATACTGGTAGTGCAGGAGATGATTAGCAGGCTAGAACTTGTAGAGACTAATCAGCAGACTGGGACTGCATAAGTTAAAAAGAAGACTGGAACGGCAAGAGATAATCAGCAGTCTGGAACCTGCAGAGAGTAATCAGCAGACTGGGACTGTAAGAGATAATAAGTATACCTCCCAACTGTCCCGCATCCAGCGGGACAGTCACGTTTCTATGGAACTGTCCGGGGCTGCCCCGCAGTCCCACCCGCGGGCCACAGTGTCCCGCGGTGGGGGGGAAGTTGGAGGGAGCACAAACCGCTGCTCTGCTATGCAGAGCAGCGGGTGTGCAGGAGGACGACATTTGTTCACAGAGAGCATGGGGGCTGCCCAGCATCTCAGAGAGTGCTGGGCATGCCCCCATAGTGACGTAAACAGGGGAAGCCGCGTGGCTCCACCCCATTTTCCCGAGGTTCTTCCCCCTTTTCCGAAGCCCCATCCCCTTTTCGGCCCTTTTCGTGGGACCTAAAAGTTGGGAGGTATGTAATAAGCAGGCTAGAACCTGCAGAGAGTAATCAGCAAACTGGGACTGCAGAAGTTAATAAGCAGACTACTACTGCAGTGTCACGCTCCGGACTATTAAAACTACTTACTTCTCCGGTGCCTGTCCAGGATAGCACAGAGGTCCGCTCACGCTGCACATCGCTCCCCGCTGGTGCTGAGGTCTGTCTGTGCTGCTCCTGCCTCGTCCGCTCAATGTCCTGTTACTGAGCATGGAGATGGCTTTTTGCAGCCTCTTGCTCACAGCATGTCTTCCCAGAATGATGGCACACAGGCTGCATGCCAAAGTTCCCTCCTAAACAACAGTATGGGTGCAGCCATATTGGACTGTCACCTGATGCTCTTCCTCCACTCAGAGCGCTGCTCCTAGACCATCTGATCGCAGCATCCAATTCCTGGGAATCCTCCCCTATAAATTCCATTTCCAGACTGGCCTCTCTTGCCAGTACAATGTTGCTTCTTGCTGAAGTTACAGCTCAGTGCTGAGCACCCAGGTACTCTGTATTTGAATAGTCCCAGGCCCTGATTCAGACCCACTCGCAAGTGGGCGTACGTACGTTCAGCGTACGTAAAAAAATATTTTAATTCAAGCACTCGCTCGTATTTTCGTACGCAGCTAAAAATCCACCCCAAACTCAGGCGACCCCTCCTCTAACTAACGAGCGTGCCAAATAGTGAGCGTACATCCCCGAAATGGCTTGAAGGGAACGCACGCACAAGTACAAACCGGAAGTGGGCCTGTCAGATTCCGATTACCTGCTCGTTTATTCTGCCTACCTCCCTCAATCGTATCATGCCAATCAATGTATCAATTAGCTTAATTGTTTTTTTTTTTTCAACACAATGCAATAAACTTTAATCTTGTCCGTGTTTGTGTTTACTCGCAGAATACGTACGGCTTAAACATTTGCTTTTATTGTTCAAAAGACATGTTAGCCCCAATTAAACAATTGTTCTATTTGTTTGTATCCCCGCAAATTTTCTGTGGTTCATTTCTTTATTTAAATTTGCTTACGCATGTCACTGCATCAAGCCTATCATAACTCTCAAGAGATTTGTGGCCCTGTCGAACACATGACTCATACACTAACCAATAGAATTTGTCCTGTTAATTTCCCAAATACATTAGCCAATCAAATTTTTTTTGGGTGCTTTATTAAAAATAATTTTCTAAAAATACACCATTGCCATCATGAGATCCGCCGCATTCACCAGGCGCGAACTGCTGGTGCTCACGGAGGTGATGGACAGGCGGATCACCAGTCAGCCTCCACCAATCTCAAATAGCAGAAAGCGTTCCGCATATGCGGAGGTACGTCGCCGCCTGCGCTCCTTCGGCTCACGCCGACATATTGGCCAGCTGGAGCGCAGGTGGTCGGACCTGCACCGGTGTACGCCCCACTTGCTGGCATGCTTTCGCATGCAGATCGAGGAAAGTAAGTTTTATGGACTGTGGTTTTCAAGTTTATCTTGTGGGCCCTAACTGCATGTGCATGTTTTCATGTCTGTCCTATTTATTCATTGTAGTCATATCTGCATGTGCATGTTTTCATGTCTGTCCTATTTAGTCATTGTAGTCATATCTGCATGTGCATGTTTTCATGTCTGTCCTATTTAGTCATTGTAGTCATATCTGCATGTGCATGTTTTCATGTCTGTCCTATTTAGTCATTGTAGTCATATCTGCATATGCATGTTTTCATGTCTGTCCTATTTATTCATTGTAGTCATATCTGCATGTGCATGTTTTCATGTCTGTCCTATTTAGTCATTGTAGTCATATCTGCATGTGCATGTTTTCATGTCTGTCCTATTTAGTCATTGTAGTCATATCTGCATGTGCATGTTTTCATGTCTGTCCTATTTATTCATTGTAGTCATATCTGCATGTGCATGTTTTCATGTCTGTCCTATTTAGTCATTGTAGTCATATCTGCATGTGCATGTTTTCATGTCTGTCCTATTTAGTCATTGTACTCATATCTGCATGTGCATGTTTTCATGTCTGTCTTATTTAGTCATTGTACTCATATCTGCATGTGCATGTTTTCATGTCTGTCCTATTTAGTCATTGTACTCATATCTGCATGTGTTTTTTTTTTTTTTTTTTGTATTTGGATTCCTGTTGAAACTAACCACAATATTTGTAACATCTTTTAGGGGCACAGCAAAGACTACGGCATCATCGGCAGACAAGACGCCGGTCCCGGCCCCTCTCTCCAACCCCCAATTCCTCAATTACCCCCTCTTCCCCAGACCCTGTGGCCGAGATTTCGGGTCTACTTCCCCTCCAGCCCAATTCCCCCTCTCCTCCATCCGCCCCTCCTCCAAATACCCCCTCCCAGGATTCTGCCAACACCCTGCCCCTAGGTTTGGGGAATGTAGCCACCTCCGAGGTGGTCGAGGGAGTGGCTTCTCGCTCTGGCGTTTTGCCGAACGGTATGTATTTTTTATTTTTTTGGGGCACCACAAACTGTTTGTATGTAATCATGTGTCGTCCCCATTTTTGTTGGCTTTCTGTCGCCTTAGGGAATTTTTGGGGGTTGTCTTTACCTGTTCCTGCTGATTTCACCATACACATATCACACCTGTGTGCATTTTTTTTGGGCCCTTGTATTTTTGGCCTACGACATTTTGGGGTGCTGGGTTTTATCCGTGTAATGTTGTTTTTTGGCACAAGCTTTTAAGTTTTGGTTTGCTTGTTTTGGAATGTTGCTTCATTATTGATGTATTAATCCCCAAACATTTGTCACCCACAGAGGAACAGAGGCGTCGGGCAGAAATCTGTCAGTGTGTGGCCCGTATGCGGGAGCAAGTCACCGGGCTTCTGCAGGGCCTTGACCATCTGGCGGTCCTCCTTAGGAATTATTATTATTTTTTTTTTTTTTACAAATTGTTTACAAATAAATCAGTTTTAATTCACGCTCTGTCTCATGCGTTTTTAGTAAATCCAAGATTCTTTACACTGACATAAGTAGACTCTTCAAGCAAGGATTGCCAAATAATCTCACTACAGATTGTGTGTTGTATTTTGAAGGCAAACAGGCACAAGAAACACCTACCAGTACCAATGTCATTTTCCTTTTTTGGGGTGGACAACATGATAGTTTACAACATTTTACAGGTTCCTATTGGGTGGCCAATCTGCTTTGGCCAATCTTACGAAGCCAACTGATTGTACAGGATTCCTTGGTGTTTTGTTTAGTACCCCGAAAACATATTACATTTTAGCTCCACTTGCTTCATTACTGGGTTACCCCTTAGGTAAATTTAACGTTTGGGAGTTTGGTTACACTTGCTTCTAACGTGCCCAAAAAGGAAACAAATTACACTCTCCAAATATTTATTCACAACAGAAATAAAAAAACAAAGTGGTCACTCACAAACAAAACACACAGTGATAATCAGAAATACACCACATACCAAAAACAGGAAACAAACACACAACAAATCAAGAACTGGTTGACGAAGGTCCATGCCCACATGATTTCAAAAATATGGCGTTGCAATATGGGTGTCATAATATATTCCAGCAGTTTCCACATAAAGGTTTTTGAAGGGTAGCAGGAAGTAGTCATCGTGGGAGTGGCAAAGATTATGCAAACAAACAGAAGATGGTGCAAAAATTAGTATCAAAAAAGATGAACGCAAACAAACCGTAACACATTGGGTATAAACACTGTTGTTTGGTAAATAATTACCTAAAATATCGGGCCACCACATCATCGCGTATGGCCCCCCCACATACTGACCTCCGACCAACCTCGGGGGGGCCATCCTCAGGTAAGGCATCCTCTGGCTGCATTGGGACACCACTCCTTATGGCGATGTTGTGAAATATCCCACACAGGACCACAATTTTCGAAACCATATCCGGCAAATACATGAGCTCGCCACCAGAGCGGTGGAGGCATCTGAATCGGCCTTTTAAAAGGCCGATACAGTGCTCCACCACTTGCCTGGTGGCTGTAAGTGCGGTATTAAACTCACTTTGTGGGCCTGGTGTGGGAGCCAAATAAGGAGTGAGCAGCCAGGGCATGCAAGGGTATCCACTGTCTCCTGTGAAAAAGAATAGACAACATCAGGATCACTGTGTATCAAGCTTAACATTGTTATGTACTAAAGGTCTCCACTTACCCAGAAGCCACGCATCACCAGCTTGTAGGTTGGTTAATTTGTGCCATATCCCTGATTGCCGGATGACGAAGGAGTCATGTGCACTTCCTGGTAATTTTACATTCAGAGACAGGATCTGGAGGGAGACATCACATACCACCATTACATTCAGGGAGTGATAGTGTTTACGGTTGCGAAATATTGCCTCCAGCCGTGCTGGAGGCTGAAGTGGTATGTGAGTACCATCCACAACCCCTATGATGTGTGGGAAGCCAGCTATTTGGTAAAAATTGGCCTTGGCCACACAAAGGGCACCCATATCCAAAGGCATTTTAATAAAATGATGGAGGTGCTTGAAAAGTGCCTCCATCACTGCCCTCAGGATCCTGGAAAAGGAGGATTGTGAGATGCCCGCCACTATTCCCACCGTTGTTTGAAACGATCCTGAGGCACAGAAATGTAACACGGCCATAAATTGCGTAAGTGGTGGTATTGCTGTTGGACTGTCAATTTGCCGCTCAAGATCACTCTGTATTAATGAGAGAGTGTCTATGATGATTTTGGGAGGAAGACGGTAGCGTCTTAAAACCTCATCATCAGGCATTCCAAAAAGGGTGACATGTGTTCGAAATATCTGGGGCCTTGCACGCCTACGATGCCTACGCCTGGGACGAGATTGAGGTTGGTCGGCTTCCGGGAGCATGGCCAGAACAATCCTCCCAAGATCAACCTGAAATGGCAAGATTTGAATGTAAGGCTTTGGACCCACCCCAAAAGAAAATTAAAACAACTTAGCTTGATGATACCATCCTTTGCTGCTTACATGCCGGGGTATTGTCATGATACGTCCAAACTGAAAATAATCCCAATATTAATTTTAAAAAGTTTAGTCTGTGCATTTATGTTTCTAAATTTGGTGCTAGACAAAACATAAAATAGGCGAAACACACATTTGGGCAATGAGCAAAACGACATTGCACACAGTACGTCAAATTGGGGTCAAATGTAAGCCCAAAATGCTAAAGGGCAACCACAAACAATTTTACAGGATGAATAAGCAGAGAAAAATGCGCTAATTAGTTCGCCAATACAAGTCACTATACAAACAGAGAAAAATGCGCTAATTAATTCGCAAATACAAGTCACTATACAAACAGAGAAAAATGCGCTAATTAGTTCGCCAATACAAGTCACTATACAAACAGAGAAAAATGCGCTAATTAGTTTGCCAATACAAGTCACTATACAAACAGAGAAAAATGCGCTAATTAGTTCGCAAATACAAGTCACTATACAAACAGAGAAAAATGCGCTAATTAGTTCGCCAATACAAGTCACTATACAAACAGAGAAAAATGCGCTAATTAGTTCGCCAATACAAGTCACTATACAAACAGAGAAAAATGCGCTAATTAGTTCGCCAATACAAGTCACTATACAAACAGAGAAAAATGCGCTAATTAGTTCGCCAATACAAGTCACTATACAAACAGAGACAAATGCGCTAATTAGTTCGCAAATACAAGTCACTATACAAACAGAGAAAAATGCGCTAATTAGTTCGCCAATACAAGTCACTATACAAACAGAGAAAAATGCGCTAATTAGTTCACCAATACAAGTCACTATACAAACAGAGAAAAATGCGCTAATTAGTTCGCAAATACAAGTCACTATACAAACAGAGAGAAATGCGCTAATTAGTTCGCAAATACAAGTCACTATACAAACAGAGAAAAATGCGCTAATTAGTTTGCAAATACAAGTTAAAAAATGGACTTACCAAGAGCAAATATATAAGATTCCCAATCAAAAGGTCTTTGGGTCCGAAAGAAAAAAAAACCTAAAAGAGATGAAATTATGGTTCAAAAAATTAAGAACAATAACAAACAGAAGGAGACACCAATTGAACCAAAGTGAGACTTCACAAAACTTACCAAATCAAGAAACAAGGCCAAAAAAATATCCCAAAAAAAAGCGAACGGAAAATAAAAACGCAAATCTAGCAAACAAAATAAACTCCAAACGCCAACTCCTTAATCCGCAAACAAGAAACTCCAACCAAGGTAACCTCCAACAATCCAAAAACGCCACCTCGACTCGAGACACACCAAGCCATAAATAGTGTTTCGTTTCCCGCAAAAATTAAGGAGGGATCATAGGAACGCACAATCAATGATGCGGCCACAAAATAAGGACGCATGTATAAATACGTCACGAAACAACATTTCAATTCTGGTGTATTTCTTGTTTGGACCTCAGACATGGCTGCAGACCAGGGAAACAATGGACAAGAGTCAGGCGGTAAGTCTTTCATGCATTTTGTCTCAATGATTAATTTGAAACATAAGATTGGGAAAGTTGTGAACAAGAGAAATCTGCATATTTACACAAATAGGTGAGGAGGATGACATGGAAGAGGCTGCTGGGCCCAGTATTCCGGCCAAAGCTGCCAAAAAGAAAAGGCAGCCACATTTCACAAGAAAGGAGATGGAGGTTTTGATTCAGAAGTGTGTGGACATCCTGCCACAGGCAGACAGGAATATGAGTACAAGCCAGAAGTGGAGAATGTGGGAAGAGGTAGCCGTTGCTATCAATAGGGTGGGTGATTATGTCCGTCTAGCCCGGGATGTCAAACGGCGGTAAGTAAACACTTGCCCCCCCTATAAACAAACCCCATTTTAAACAAAAGGATAATGGTTCCCATTTTATCCCACAGATGGGGTGACTTCAAATATCGCCTAAAGCAAAAACTCGCGGACAGGGCTAGGCATGCAAGGGGGACAGGTGGGGGTCCCACCCCTGTGTCATTGGAGTTGACGGATTTAGAAGAGCTGGCACAGGGGTGTGTGCAGCCTGTGGAGGTGTTTGGCGTGTCCAACATGGATACGGACATGCCAGACTTTGCGGCTCCTCATGTTGTCCCAGGTAAATCTTGTGATGTCACCAACTCTGAAATGTTATTGGGCCAATATGTAGATTCTAATGTGAGTCTTTTCTCATTTTTCCTAACAGAGACACAGGCGGATGAGTCTGCTCCAGAGGGGAGCCTTGGCCGCCGAATTTCTGCTGGCTCTGCAGGGGAGGAACCAGTACATCCGGCTGAGGACCCTGCAGAAGCCAGTCCAGGGCAATCCCCCTCGCAGGCAGTGGCCCTCCTCACAGAACTCAATTTAAAATCGGATTTCCATACGGAGATTCTGCAGAGGATGGACGCTAGTCTGCTACGGGTGGCTGAGGCCCTGGAGCAAAATGCTGCGGCCAACGTGACCAATGGTCAGGCCCTGGCGGAAAATACCAGGGCCAACATCCGCATCGCCAATGCCCTGGAGCAGCTCGTTCGCCAGCACATGGTGGAGCCGACCTCCCTTCCTGCCGGAACATCAGGATCCTCCACCTCTGGCACAACATCAGCCAATCCTCCAAATGTGCCTAGCCCTGTGCCTAGTCCAGAGGCCACAACATCTGCCTCTGGACAGGTCAGCCCGATGACATCCTGGACCCGGTCTGGCGCCCTCCCTCCCCCATCCAAACGGGTGAAAAAACGGTGACAGCAATGGCGACTATTCCCACAATCCTTCTGTGCTTAGCTCATATTCCTTTCTGGTCAAAACTTCCCTCTCCTTTCTTGTGAATTGTTTTTAATTTTGTGTTCTACATTTCATAAATCTTTTATGTTGGCCCAATTATTGTAACTTTGGGAATGAATCCTGCAAAAAATCTTTGCCACAAATCGGTTATTTATTTTAGTTTTTGTTTGAGCAATAAAAAAAAATAAAAAAACTGACATTGTATTCTCACATTATTGTCAAAATGGATTACATTTAATCCTGGGCCAAAAGGCACAAACTGGCAAAAACCACATTTTACATGCCAAAAAAAAAAGGGCTCTTTAAGGAACGTTTCAAATTTAACATAACGATGCAAATTCAACAGGCCAAAAGAAAAAGGTAAAAACATGATGACATTATGGTTACAATAGGCCCTAACCAACAAATTGAGCCCAAAAGAAACACCCACAAATGTACGTAAATTGATTGTGTAATCATCACATTAGCAGCTATGATTTCCACCTGCGTACGCTTTTGTGCTAACCCAAAAAACTGCTTTCAAAACACATACCAAGCCGGTTTTCAATCCAACACTAATTGCTGTTCTGACCACCTGCGATTAATCGCTGCAACATCGTGGAGTGCCAGGATGGAGAAGGCCATCGCCAATGTGGTCGAGTAATCCAGACCCTAAGCTGTGCGAGCATTTTGAAGGGAAAGAGGATCATCCAGTGACGTATGAGTCGGTCCGTACACATTTTCCGCTCGCATCTGCTAATGTATGTACGCCCCAAAAACGCCTCGCCACGCCTGCGTTTTTCCATCTCCACCCCCGTCAACACCCAAAAACGCCCTGTTCTGTCATTCACATTTGACATGTCACTTCCTGTACGCTATTTGACGAACGAGACCAAAAAAGCTCGCAATCTGCCGTACGCACATGCGCAGTGTTACACCGACGCATGCGCGGTTAGTCAACATCGGAACGCAACGAGCGTACTGCTGTTTGCGTACGGCTCTGAATGAGGGCCCCAGTCCATTATATTCAGATCCTATATCAGTTAAACAAGTCTCCTATACCATATTGCACACCAGTCAAAGTGGTAGTGCCCCTTATGGACTCATATTAATTGAGTTCTTCAATTCCTTAACATTGGTCCCAACCGATCAAGTTCATTAATTCATCAACATCGGAACTCATCAATTAAGCTCCTCAATTCAACAACATCGGTCCCAACCAATCAAGTTAATCAATATCGGACTCATCAATTAAGCTCCTCAATTCATCAACATCGGTCCCAACCAATCAATTACATCATTCATCAACATTGGACTCATGTCAATTAAGTTCTTCAATTCTTCAACATCGGTCTCAAACTGATCAAGTTAATCTATTCTTCAACATCGATTCAAATCCATCAAGTTCTTCAAATCATCAACATCGATCTCAGGGCCTGATTTAGACCCGCTCATTTGGCTGCATTCGCACATAGCTGTCGATGTTTCACAATGTACGCATGTGTATGCATCGCAGTGCGCGAACTAGTCCATACAATCTGGAACCGTTCACTCACTGTGCACAGCCAGCTCGCTAGAATGAGTGACAGGACAAGCCATTTATGGGTGGTGACAGAGGATGGTCGATGAAAACTGGGGTGTGGTGGTGTGAACGCAGCCGTATCTGAGCGTCTTAACGCCGTTTCAGAGGCGTGCATAATTAAGATGCAGCGTCATAGTACATGTCACATGATTGTTTTACACACTGAAGCACTCGCAGCGCTTACGAAGGGTATGGTGGGCCACAAGTGCTGTGTTCGCTTCCGATGGTACTCGATGGTGCCGATTGTTGCATACACTTCCTGGAGATGACGTGGGACTGTGGCTATTTTATGACAGGTTGGTGGGCATCTAAATACACACTGCGATCGCACACTAAAACATAGTGGGCGTGCTAATGCCTTGCCGTGCGATCGCGGGATTTGCATACTTTGGCTGCGTGCGAACGCATCTAGCGAGCGGGTCTGAATCGAGCCCTCATACCGATCCAGCTCTCAATCCAGCATCATCGGTCCCAATCCAATTCTGCTCATTCATTCAGTATTATCATCTCCAGTTCTCAATCCAAGCTGCTGTTTAATAAAGACATTACATTCTTGTTCTCGCCTTCGGGCCCATCATCCTCTGCAGCTCTTCTATTGCCTCAAGCCACCCAGATTTATTCATACCTCCCAAGTCTCCTCTTCAGCCTCCCACGCCTGTTCCAGCCCAAACCAACCTATGAAATGCAGGAGATAATCAGCAGGCTAGAACCTGCAGAGAGTAATCAGACTGGGACTGTAGGAAGAAACAACAGCAGACTGAAGCGGAGTAGATCATCCACAAGAGAAGGATGATTGGAGGGTCTGTCCATGTGACCAGGATCTGCCTAAAGCTGGTTGGCTGGACGTATGTATGATATCATTCCTTTTAGAAATGTGCGTGTACTATTGGTGATGGTGATATACACCAGCAGATAACTCAAAGTCACAAAACAGCCCAGTGCTTAACCAGTGGAGTGGTTTATTTAGCAGTAATGTGGATGTATAGCTGCACTCACAGTTATGCACACTACAGATTCTCAGCATGGAGCAGAGCTTGAGCAGAGCATAAAGACCACCAGCCAGTGACAGTTTGTTGATTGTAATGCAGGATGTAAAGGATAATAGCGCTATGCAATGTAGTATATAGGAGGGTCTCACTAAGCTAAGTGGAACGGGTTGGGTATGAAATCCTGGCTGTCGGGATGCCGCTGGTTAGAATACCGACAGCGGCATCCCGACAGCCAGAATCCCGACACCCAATGGGAAGACAGGAAAGTGTTTTTCTAACCCTACCCTTACCCTCCCTCCCCGGTGCATACCTCTAACCTCCCCCCTAGTGCCTAAGCCTAACCACCCCCTCCCTGCACCCTAAAACCCCCTCCCTGCTGCCTAAGCCTAACCCCCCAAGTGCCTAAACCAAACCTCCCCCTCCGCACCCTAAACCTCACACCCCCTCCCCAGTGCCTAACCCTAACCCTCCCCCTAGTGCCTAACCCCGAACCCTAACCTCCCCATAACACCCCGATACTTACCTTCAGGATACCAGCAGTGGGGATACTGTTTGCTGGGATTTCGACCTGTCGGGATTTCGGCGCTGGTATTCAGACCATCGGCATCCTGCACGTCAGGATGCCGGCAACATTCCAAGTGGAACATGTCTGTGTCCCACTTTGACGCTTCTTCACAGTGACAAGATGGCACCGTGCATGTGTAGAAGACCAAACAGCCAACTTGGTTATGCACTGATGTCTCCTTAAAGGAGCAGCAAGACTCACAGTGCTCTCCAACTTCCAACATGGCAGCGCCCATGGGACAGAACCGCGGGATGAGGATCCTCCGCAGAGAACGCCAAACAAACAGGAAAGTTCTGGGGGGACCTGCGAGGAAGCATAAGACACTGCCAGATCGGGTAATGGGATCCCAGGATCTGGTGTGTGACAATATGTCCTTTATAACCCATCCTCAATTTCACAGACAAACAGTGTAGCAAATTAAAACTTGAAAAACATGTTTTCATATTACATATCTGTATTAATTGCATTATACAGTATTTTGGCTATTTGAAACCTTATTTAGCCCTTGGAAGACTATAACAGTGATATAAAGGAGATCAGATGTAAATGGTATTTTAGTAAAGCATAAGAAGAAATTGAGTGAGAGCTAAAGATTGCCATCTAATGACTTTCCATTTCCTAACAATAATTTCAGCACATTGTTCATAATTACAGTCTTTTCACTTGTTCATTTGACTTCCACAGATTCCTTCAAATTTATGCCAATTTTCTCATAATAGTTTATAAATTTCCTATTGCAGGTTGTCTATGGAGATGCACAGACTGTGGCTAACTGGGAAACAACCAGCAGTGATGACATGAAGTAGAAGTAAGATTAAACGAGTGATATAATCATCCTCTGTGAGATACTTGACAAACTAAGGATGTGATTAGGATAGCAAAAGTGAGATTGCCTATGAAGAAAGTAGCAAATCATTGAGTCCTCAAAGCTTGAGATGTGCCAGGTTTTATTTATATTTTCTCCTAAAATGGAAATGTACTGTACTGTACACCCCAGCTATGCATAGTAACCAGCTGCATCCATTTACAAAAGGGAAAACTGACAGTGCATCTAAATGCGTGTAATAGTGCCTACTCACAGGGCTGAATTAAGGGGAGGGCGACAGGGGTGGTCTCCCCAGGGTCCCCACACAGAGAGGGGCTCCCACACAGGGTCAGTGTGAGCCTGTTGAAAACAGGTGTCCAGTGGCTCCTTTACCCATATGGGGGCTCAGCTGCGGCGGCTCTGAGTTCTACTGTATCCAGTGCAGAGCGGCTCCCGAGTCCCCTCATCAGCGTCACGTGACACATCACATCTGTGATGCTGATGAGGGACTCGGGAGCAGCTCTTCCAGAATCGGGAGGTTAGGTAAGTTATCAGGGGTAGGGAGGGAGGCAGTAGGCTCTGTGTGGTCTGGTGGGTGGCCCCACAACTTGGTTGCCCTGGAGCCCCCAAGAACCCAAGTAAAGTTCTGAAATGTTGATTTAATCAAAGGGATCCAGAGTGATTTACAGTGACCAGAGTGCAGCCTTCAAATATCCTTGTATACATTCCGATCCCGTGGAGGGAATCAGTGATTAGGAGGGCACTGGTGCAATACATCACGGGAGCAATGTATTGCTCCAGGCTAACAAGCTTTCCATATATATGTACCTATTATAAAAGAAAGAGGTAGTGATAGACAAATATAGACAATTTATTACAACACAGTGTGCAATAAAACCTTTTCCTACAAAAAATCCTACTGTGTCTATTTAATTCCATAAATAAATTAAAGAGATTAGGCTCTGAAGAAGGGGCAAATTTCAATCCCCTCAGCAGTAAATTCTTTTGGGCTTCCATTATTGTTTTTGATGACAAATTAAATACACCCTTAATTTGTCCGTCTATTTTTCTACATGATTTTGATATCTGTTTTTGTGTTCTCTTTTTTGATGAAACCACTCTCCCCCCTCTTGTTCCTCGTGGTCTTGATCTCTTACCCTTTCGGGGGTTCCTGTTCTGTTTTGTTTTTCCTGAGCGGATGTTCTGGCTATTAGTTGTGTCTTTAATTGATAATTGTGATCCCTCTCCCTGCTGGGTTGAAAAGGGTATTGGTTCTTTATATTCTTTCTTTTTAATGGAAGGGGCTCTATGGTATTTTCACTTCCTGTATGTTCTTCAGAAAAAAATGTTGGTGGTCTCGTGCGGGATTGCTGCCTCCTGTAATCTGATCTAGATCTCTCAGTATATTCCCCCCTGTAGTTAGGGGAATTTACTCTCCCTTGTCTAGATCGACTTCTGTAACTCTGTACATAGTTTTTTTTATTATTATTATTATTTTTGTTATAGGTTCTTATTTGATCTTCTACATAATCTCGCTTATCCCTATTAAAGTTTTCATTTTTCTTATTTATAATTTCATTTTCATAATTCTCAATTCTTTTGTTTATCTCCCTATCTTTTTCTTTATAGATTGGTTTATCTGAAAACTTTGAGTGATGAATGAACATTTCCTATATCAGTTTCAAGTTTTTACATTTTATTTTCTCTATGTGTGACCAATAGTTTCATTTGGTTAAAAGAACACAGATCCAATGTTTCATTCCATTTTTCTGTAAATAAAGGGTCATCTTTAAATGAACAACTTTTAAAAATATGCAGACTCCTTGGAGTTCTCTTAATTTCAATATATTTTTCCAAAATAGTTATACCTCAGAAGTGATACTTTGGGGATATGATTGATACCATTCTGTCAGTACAAGCAGCTTGTCCTTTTTAACTACACTGTTACAGATTATTGCATTGCAACATTAGATTCTAATTGCTTTATTTGTTTTATTGCACATTGTGTTGTAATAAATTGTCTATCAGCGCTACCTTTTTCTTTTATATCTATTACATGTTTCAGTGGGTTGCAGTTCCCACTTAGAGCCATATTCAATTTGGGAGTGAAAAGTCCGTGCTGGACTTTTCGCTCCACATCGCAAGTTTTCTGGGGATAAAGTATCGGGCGCGCGTCCGCTTTATCCCAGTATTCAATTAGAAATCAACGAAAACGGGAGCCGGCGGAAAGGTATCGCCAAAAAACTGGAATTTTCTGGAAATATTCCAAGGACCCCTAAAGCTGTCTAGATATGGAGGATCACTATGGGTATCCCCATTTTTACCTGCTGAAGGAAGTCGGGGTTTCTAATAGTGCATATTTGCGGCTATGAAGAAGGGGTGAAGAATAGCACTTAGCAATAGTTACTTTTACAAAAAAAAAAAAAATCTATCAAATTTGGAGTACATGAAAACGAGGGTAAGCATTTTTTTAAGTCCCAAAAATGATTTAGAAAAATTCTGCAAAAATGCACCTGCCGCTGCTCCCAAAATGAAGAAAACACCTGCCGCATACTTGGGGAGCCCTCTGAATTTAATTTGGCTATTTTAGAAGTGTGTCCCCTATTTATTTATTTTTAACCCCCAAAATGAAAGTTATTTTTTTGCTGTGTCCCGATTTTTTTTATTTTTTTTTACAGTTTATTTTTAAATGACATTCCCAGGGGTGCAGGCTATTTTTTTGAAGCCTGCACCCCTAAACCCCAATTATGCACTTTTTTTTGCCACCTATATCAGTGGTGAAAATTATCCCCTTTTTTTTCAAAGACTTTTCAAACCTGCGAAAAGTCTTTGAAATTGAATACGGGGATAATTTAAATAGGTGAAAATTATGTCATTGGAGATAAATTATCGCCGATTCCGACAATTCGCTCCAAATTTAATATGGCCCTTAGTGTAGCAGCTCATCAGACATTTTTCAGCTTTCACATAGACAACATTGCGCACCTGTCTCTAATTTCTTCTGTTATATGCACCTATTGACTGCATGCTGTGCTGATGCCTTTATGGATTGTCTTGACAATGACCCTCAGGGGTCAAAACGTCGATTTATGATATTTATCCTGTTGAATTAATAAAGCCTTCATTCTATTCTATTTATACTGGTGAGTGCCCTCTTTTGGCCCAGGTGACCGTAACATATATATATATATATATATATATATATATATATATGATAAAGCCGGCACTCCACAATGCAGAAAAAAAAATATATGCCCAGGTGCCCTCTGATGGTCTAACAAGGCTAAAATATAGGTATAGAAAACAAAGCGGCACTCACAGGACTTGTAAATGAGACTCAGGACTCCAAAGAGGTCAAGTTCAACGTTTCAGTCTGGACGACTTTTATCAAGAACGTTCTTGATAAAAGTCGTCCAGACTGAAACTTTGAACTTGACCTCTTTGGAGTCCTGAGTCTCATTTACAAGTCCTGTGAGTTCAGCTGTTTATATATATATATATATATATATATATATATATATACATAAATATCATTCATGCAGTATAATCTACTGTACCACTGTGGTGAATGCACAATAGTCCTGGGAATGCAGTATAATGTAACATATGTATAATAGTAAATCGCATTACTGTAATCCTGTCTATATAAATACCAGATTAATGAACTGTACTTTTAATAGGGGATCCCTTTGTGTAGTTTATATAGAAACAAACCCAGCACCCATGTTCATCCATGTTCTTCGACCACCAGGTAACTCTCCTTCTAATAGGTTAACAATATGTAATTTGAGTACAGATCTGAAACCTACCATTAGAGGAGGGGGTGGAGCCCCCAAAGACTGGGGCCCACAGGGGATTTCCTCTTTATCCCTGTGGGCCATTGCTGAAATTATTGCAAGGAAATGAAAAGTCATTAGATGGCAATCTCTTTCAATTTCTTCTTTATGCTTTACAAAAAAACCATTTATATCTGATCTCCTTTATATCACTGTAATAGTCTACCATGGGCTAGATAAGTAACCCTAACCCTCCCTCCCCTCTGCCTAAACCTAACCTCCCCCCCTCCCTAGTGCCTAAGCCTAACCCTCCCTCCCCGCAGCCTAAACCTAACCCTCCCCCCTAGTGCCTAACCCTAACACTTCCCCTAGTGCAGGGGTCAGGGAACTTTTTACCTTTACCCCAAAATATATGTAGATACGCTGACTTTACCCCCTTGATTTGAAAGGAAGGAATTCATATAGTAGTGCCCCCATATAATGCCCCCATAGTTATGCCCCTGTAGTAGTGCCCCCATATAATGCCTCTGTAGTAGTGCCCCCATAGTTATGCCCTGTAGTAGTGCCCATATATAATGACCCTGTAGTAGTGCCCCCATAGTTATGCCCCTGTAGTAGTGCCCCCGTAGTATGCCCCTGTAGTAGTGCCCCCATATAATGCCCCTGTAGTAGTGCCCCATATAGTGCCCCCATATAATGCCCCTGTAGTAGTGCCCCCATATAATGCCCCTGTAGTGCCGCTTGCACAGAACAAACCAAAAAAACCCACTTACCTTAATCCCCGCTCCAGCATACGCCGCCGTTCCTGTCCGCCCGGCTGCTCCTCTGAACTATGGGAGACGTCATGATGTCAAAATGTTTTGGCTAATTTGAAATTGCGGGGTATCTAAATGGTCCTGCACCAAGTCCCCACATTTTTATCCAAAAAAAGTTTTCACCTGCTCTGAGATGGTGAAAACAGTTTGCCCGTTTTTATCTATGGAGACTTCATAGGTGCAAAAACTACAGCAATTGGATAGTGCGATATGCATTTTGCGCGAAAAGTATGTACATGTGAAAACTTATTGCAAAATTGCAGCTTTTCGCATCTAATTGGATATGGCCCTTAGTATGATTTCCTAGGGAAATCTCTGCTTGCTCACTGACAAGTGACACTGACAGAACTGACTGACTCACTACACACTGTGGTAGGCTCTTATATATAACTTTCTCCTCAAGCCTCTCAGCATTCCCACTCAGCCTGCGAAACAGCTTCAGATTCTTCCAAACTCGTGCTGCCCCACAAATCTCTGGAAGTGCGTTCAACACCCTGCGCAGGCAGGCTACACTACACAGATCTGTGAGACTGGCAATAACCCCTTCACTGCCTCAGCTGGACCACACCACAAAGTGGGTGTTTAGAACTATTTTTGCCATCAAAATTTATTTTCCTTATCCCCATATAATTATTCCATATAATTGAAAACTAAATAGAGTATGATTTCAGAGTTGCTACAGCGACAGCCCATCCAAATCTTTAAAGTTTTTATTCAAATTCTAGAAAATGTTGTTACATATTGCTACAATTGTGTTTAATTTCCCAGCAGCCTTTGCGTGACACATGTCTGCAGAATTGTCCACTTATCTTGCAGGCATACCATTACCGGCATTGCCATATGCAATCCACTAAAGGGGTCCACATCATTTATCGGCATCAGCTAATACTGCTTTTTTATTCCTTCCCAATCTTAAAGGAGGTCAAAATGAAGTAACAGTTTCTAAAAATTGAAACTGTGTTCTCTATCAAAGTTCATGATCACCTCTTTTTTTGTACCAGGGACAAACCTTTGAGCTACCTTTCATGACTATCCTGTTACTTCCTCTTATGTTTGCACTCATTCAGTTCATCTACTATAGAAGGGTATTTTTTATAAACATTTACTCATAATTAAAAAAAATTCAGTCAATCAATCAGCCAAGCAAGCACTGTAAATCTTTTTCCTCTCCTTCAAGAAATTAGCTCATACATATTTTTCTCTTAAATTAAATCTCAAGATTCACACTTACCCCCTGATACAGTATTATGCATGTTGTGTGGTAATTTATTTTTACCTTTAACATTACATCACTTATTTTTATTATTGCAGTATAACTAAACTGTCTAACTCTTTATATATAAACAGAAATTGAAGATGTAATGAGAGAAGCAATACTTTACATTGTGGTGCATAATTGTGTTCACAATTTCTCGAATAGCATTGGTTGTGTTTTTTTTTAATCAAGTGTCTATTTTAAAGTAGATATGTTTTGTTTTATTTTTTCTCTCACAGATTTACATGCATGCTTTATTTTTCAGCAAAGTTAAAGAACTCCCAGCTTCAAACATCTGGTCTGGATTGACAATGAGGGCTGGATATTAAGATGGATTATTTACTAAAAATAACATTGTTTTCTCCCAAATGATAATATGGAAATGTATCTAATACCAACATTCATTTTTTTTTATTGTGTGAGAAAATGTATTATACTTGTATTTAAAGGAGAATAAGGCTCCAAAATAAACTTTATTTATAATGTCAACTGCTCCACCCTGCAAAATAAATATGGATCTAAAGACACATTAGCATGGGGAAACACTACAAATAGCACATGTACTGTAATGCAAGAAAAATGAAAACAATCACTGCCAAGGTGGAGGAAGTGACAATACAAGTGGTTCATTAAAAGTAGATGAGCGGTTCGGTTTTCTTGAAATACGAACGCACTCGAACTTAAGGGTTCCGAGTCATAACGAGTCCTAGTCCGGAATCACTTTGGGCTTCCGAGTTAAACCGAGCCTCGGTTCGGTTATGCAGCCAGTTTGGAACTCGGATTTTAAAAAATGGACTTGGGTTTAGATTGCATGTAAACAGGTCCAAAATAGCTGTTTTATCGATTGATTATCGATTTTTAGAATTTTTTAATCGATTTACATTATTAAGGAATCTGAAACCGAACTAAAACCGAGTCCAAAGCCAAAATGCAATGACGAATTAGAACCAACACATGGGAGTCCGCGCACAACTCTAGTATACATAAAATATAAAAAAAGGGAATGTTTCCTAAATAATATATTGTTATTTTAAAAAACAAATCCTCTTTTTAAAAGCTACAATAAACATAAATTTGCATACACTGTCAGATTTGTACCCATCATGTGCATATCAAAATTTCACCACAATTGACACTATAAAAAGTATAAATAAGTTTGAAAATCTGAACAATATAGTCCCAAGAAAATAATTCTGATTGTATCCAGAAACATCTCAAATTATTAGTGCAGAGAACAGTTAGTAGCTGTAATTGTTAGATATTAAGAGTCTCTAATCCAGCATTGGATGAAATATATCAGCAATCAGTAACCTTCTGCTCAGATATTTTAAAATTAATTGAGGACAAATGTATTCCCAAATCAAATGCTGTTCTCACAATGTCCAAATTAGTTGAAACAAAGAACTGTTAGCAGCCGTTTTGAAAACTCAGAGTTGGCAAACAGGCTTCAGCCAAATAACGGTACAAAACTATATTTAAATCCCAATGGACAAAATATTATTTTCAAACTCCAAAGGATTTTTTCAGAAGGGGACTCCTTTTTCTCTCCTTCAAGCCTTTTTTATATTGTGCCATATATTTATCTCAATTTGATTCTGTCCTGTGTATGTTATTGTAGAAGGACATCAAGGCCAAGCTGGATACACTGCATGGATCACTGCTGAGTACTCACTCCAGAATTATCAGTCAGAGAGCCGTGCACGGCCAGAGATCATTAGTCAGCACTGTGGACGACTGCTATTTTGGGGTAATATATGACCCAATTTTACTTATGAAATGACTCATTCAACTGCTGAGCACTAATGGCACTTATTCGTACTGGTGTTATTATTGTGTCTATTAAGACATAGAGATCAACCCCTCTTCGCGATATCAGCATTCTATATTTCTTGCAGAAGGATTTAATAGCACCTACAAGGTCCTTTCTTCACCATTCCGGTTTTTAGACATATTAGATCCATGCTGGACTGTGTGTTTTTAGAAGGTCATCTTTGAACCTTCAAGAAAAGGGTTCTATGACATACCAAGTATATGTGGCTCTTTAGTGCTATGTATTGAGATTTACTTATGTCACTGGTGTTCATTATTGTTTTCATTTCAGCTGCTCATTTACAGTGTTTTTTACTTTAACAGATTTCAGATATTTATTATATTTTACATGTTTATAATATCATTGTGTGTATGCTCACTTAGGTCAGCGCTTATTTTTCTACCTTCTTTTTAATACTAGATGGTGCTTATTAGCTATGAAAATCAGATGTCATCTTTGGTCTGTCACAATGCAGACTGCTCTAGTGGATTTTTTAACACCAATCTGGATTTGTGCTGGCAGAAACAGAAGTGAGTTTAATAACCACCAGTCTTCCCCAGAGACATCCTGCAAGACGGTTTGGGCTTTGTTGCTGGGTGCTTTCTGCTGGTTGGTGCTCACAGGTCACTGCCCTCTGCCATGCTACTTGGTGTCACAAGCTGGTGACAGACTACATAAGAGTGACATACCAGGGACTGTGGATAAACCAATGTGTTTTCACAGGAATCAGTTTTAATACAAGAAAAAAAAACCCAGCAGGATTAGACCCAAAGTCAGAAGATTAAAAAAAAACAATAGTTTCAGGTCAAAATGCACAGTAAAGTTGGAACACAGGTAACATCCTAATACTCTGGCACATAGCGGCTTCAAAAGACTCACGTGTTGATTTCAGTGGTCATGTGACCACACTTTTAAACTATGCAGCTTGTTGCATCAGGGAGTGCATCAGGGAGTGAAGGGCAACTGTGACAGCAGCCTTGAATGCAGGGCTGCCATCAGAAATTGTGGGGCCTGGGACTGATGAAATCGGCAGGCTCTCCTCTTCCCCCGCTACCTTATTCCTACAGAAAAAAACTTTGGACAAAAAATAGATTACACTGTGTCTAGCCAGTCCCACCTTATGTGTGTCCAGCCAGTCCCACCTTATGTGTGTCCAGCCAGGCCCCCTTTCTGGGAGCGTGGTACAAATGGGACCCCCCCTCTCTGCCAAGTGTTCTGGCCCTGGACTCCAGTCCAAGCAGTCCCCCCCTGATGGCGACCCTGCCCTAATGCTTCATTTGGTTAGAGACTTCCAAGTTAAATACTACCGGATGCCAGTGCAACTTTTTAAAAGAATAAAGGGACATCTGGTTAGATACTTCTTGATGCCTTTGAAAATGTTTAAAGGGATGATGTTTCAGTGCCTTTTAAACCAGCTCCCAAATGGTAATAAATCTTTTTTTAGTCAGCAGATCCATAATAATGTCCAAGGATTATTGTGTATGGGGCTTGTTTGCAGTTGGCAGAAGAAAAGGTTCCAGTAGTCTCTGTGGAGGAGTCTTGCATTGGACACAATTGCAGAGGCAGACAGCAGCAATTATTTTACGTCATGAAGAGTAGGCCATCAGTAATTTCTAGAAAATAGATATTGGCCAAACTGTGAGGGTGAGGCCATCATAGCAACTTGAAACGAAGAACATAATTAACTTTGACAGCGTTGGGAAGGAGATAGGTGAAATGAGGACAAAGTAGAGGAATATAAAGAGGCTCAGTTGCGGAGGAGCATTCACAAAACAAGAATTAAGGGGTCTACATACTAAGCCTTGGAGGGAGATAAAGTGGATGGAGATAAAGTACCAACCAATCGGCTTCTTACTGTCATATTTCAAACAAAGCCTGTAAAGTGACAGTTAGGAGCTGATTGGTTGGTACCTTATCTCCATCAACTTTAGCTCTCTCCAAGGCTTAGTACATAAACCCCAGAGGGGTCTATTTACTAGGCCCTGGATGGAGATAAAGTGGATGGAGATGAAGTACCAACCAACCAGCTCCTGTCATTTTTCAAACACAGCCTGTAACATGGCAGATACGATCTAATTGGCTGGTACTTTATCTCCCTTCACTTTATCTATATAAATATTTTCTGGATATCACTTTCAATTTCTTTAAACATTTAAGTGTATGCTCAAATTTTATATTTCATTTACTAGAAACCATATAGAATAAACTTTATTTTTAAAATAAAAATTGTGGTTGATTTAAAAATGTAACAGCTATATAACATGCATTACGCCACATCTGACCGATTACTTACAAAAAATTAACTTATCAAACTTTTTTTCAGACATCTCTCAAAGGACAATTTTGATAATGAGTAAGGACAGCACATTACATGAAGAATGTTTGTACAACTATACACTACCATTCAAAAGTTTGGGGTCTCCATTCTTAGACAATTACTGGGTTCCTCGACAACACCACTTACTTTTCCTGAAGCTATGGAAAAGTACAATCTTAGGCCTCAACATAGGTTTCCTTACATTCAAGCTGTACATTACTTGAAATCCATTCTTCCACGGTTAAATCCACAAGACTTTGTAAATTCTTTTGATGCTCTTGTCCAATTTGGCTCATACTCTATCTCCATTATATACGCTTGAATGAGAATCGAACTTGATCCAGAAAGTGAGCTGCCAGGGATTAGCAAATGGGTTACTCAATTACCATCTCTCTCTCCCACTGATATTCTCAATACTTTTTATTTGAACTTAAAGCTCATTACAGCCAGTTCCTATCAGGAAATTACATATAAAATATTACATAGAGTATATACAGTATATCACCTAAAAGACGACATCTGATCGGTTTATCTGAAGATGCCAATTGCCTCAAATGCTTAACTCTTGAGGCAGATCTTAAACATTGGTTTTGGGACTGCCAATATATTCAACAATTCTGGAAAGACTTAACTCATTATGGTAATACCACTTTAAGTATATCATTCCGGTGCACAGCGCCTTGGGCAATATTTGGCTATTTAGCTGACCAACCTGATATCCCCAGTGTTGATAAACAATTATTATTACTTCTAGCAGCAGTTGGCAGAAAAGCTATCCTTCAACAATGGATCCATGACTCTGTACCCACTTTAGCCATGGTCACTTCTAGACTCCTCTTTTTATTTACCATGGACTGGCTGGAGATGACTCTGAATAAGGAGACACTAATGTCTAAACTATTTCAATGTTGGGGCAAATACATCCAGACACTCCCATTGATCAAAACCCTATTACTCTTTAGTCCTTCTTTATAAAACTTTTCTTTCTTGTACTTTGTCTTTTCTCTTTTTTTATACATATCATTTGACTATCCTCTTCCCTACCTATTTCTCCTTTTAATTTGATTTGTTCCATGGATGGATCAACGACTCGTGGGTCTCGGGTAAGCACCTGTTGTGCTGGTTATTTGTAATTTTGTTTCATGTCCCCCTTTTTTTGTTTTTATTATCATTATTCTATTCTTTCAATTAAGACAATTTGCCGCTTATTCTAATTTTTTTTTGGGGTTGATATGTTGTAGATTCGATGTTCAATTTTTTCCTTTAATATATTGAACCAACACTGTGTATACCCCATTTAAGATTGTCATATCATTTCTTGGTTCACAAATATATTGATCTATATTGTTTTTACAAAAATAGGACAAAATTTTTGGCTTTACTATAGGGATTATTTCCCTTCATTTATCCCTGTCACAATTTTATCTTGTTCATACAATATTGTCTATTATGTATATCTACTTATTGTATTATGCAAAGCCTTAATAAATATATTTTGGAAAAAAAAAAGTTTGGGGTCACCCAGACAATTTCATGTTTTACATGAAAACTGGGTTTTATTTTTCAAATGAGTTACAAAATTAATAGAATATACAGTATAGTCAAGACATTGGCAAGTTTAGAAATAATGATTTTTATTTGAAATAATAATTTTGTCCTTCAAACTTTGCTTTTGTCAAAGAATGCTCCTTTTGCAGCAATTACAGCATTGCAGACCTTTGACATTCTAGCTGTTAATTTTTTGAGGTAATCTGAAGAAATTTTACCCCATGCTTCCTGAAGTACCTCCCACAAGTTGGATTGGCTGGATGGGCACTTCTTACTTACTATACAGTCAAGCTGCTCCCACAACAGCTCAATGGAGTTGAGATCGGGTGACTGCGATGGCCACTCCATTACAGACAGAATACCAGCTGCCTGCTTCTTCCCTAAATAGTTCTTGCATAATTTGGAGGTGTGCTTTGGGTCATTGTCCTGTTGGAGGAGGAAATTGGCTCCAATCAAGCGCTGTCCACAGGGTATGGCATGGCATTGCAAAATGGAGTGATAGCCTTCCTTATTCAAAATCCCTTTTACCTTGTACAAATCTCCCACTTTACCAGAACCAAAGCAGTCCCAGACATCACATTACCTCCACCATGCATGACAGATGGCGTCAGGCACTCTTCCAGCATCTTTTCACTTGTTCTGCGTCTCACAAATGTTCTTCTGTGTGATCCAAACACCTCAAACTTCGATTCGTCTGTCCATAACACTTTTTTCCAATCTTCCTCTGTCCAATGTCTTTGTTCTTTTGCCCATATTAATCTTTTCCTTTTATTGGCCAGTCTCAAATATGGCTTTTTCTTTGCCACTCTGCCTAGAAGGCCAGCATCCCGGAGTCGCCTCTTCACTGTAGACGTTGACACTGGCGTTTTTCGGGTACCATTTAATGAAGCTGCCAGTTGAGGACTTGTGAGGCATCTATTTCTCAAACTAGAGACTCTAATGTATTTGTCTTCTTGCACAGTTGTGCACCGGGGCCTCCCACTTCTCTTTCTACTCTGGTTAGAGCCTTTTTGTGCTGTTCTTTGAAGGGAGTAGTACACGCCGTTGTAGGAAATGTTCAGTATCTTGGCAACTTCTTGCATGGAATAGCCTTCATTTCTAAGAAAAGGAATAGACTGTCGAGTTTCACATGAAAGTTCTCTTTTTCTGGCCATTTTGAGAGTATAATCGAGCACACAAATGTGATACTCCAGATACTTAACTAGCTCAAAGGAAGGCCAGCTTCTCTAACGAGCAAACCTGTTTTCAGCTGTGCTAACATAATTGCACAAGGGTTTTCTAACCATCCATTAATCTTCTAACTCGCTTAGCAAACACAATGTACCATTAGAACACTTGAGTGATGGTTGCTGGAAATGGACCTCTATACACCTATATAGATATTCCTTTAAAAAACAGACGTTTGCAGCTAGTATAGTCATTTACAACATTAACAATGTAATTGTATTTCAGATTAATTTAATGTTATCTTCATTGAAAAAAACAGTACTTTTTCTTTCAAAAATAAGGACATTTCTAAGTGACTCCAAACTTTTGAACGGTAGTGTATATTTGAAAATGTATTTAGAATAAAATTATTAGCATTAAAACATAACACAATTGTTGTTTTTTGTAGTGTAATGGTTTGCGGGCTGGTTTCTTTGAATGTGTTTAAATAGGCCATTTATGTGAGCTAATAGGACTTAAATGAAAGATCAAATCTCGATGGCTAGGGGACAGTCTTTTGTTTGGAGAGTATTCTGGCAAGTTTAAGACAAGTTTACAACTTTCTGCCTATTAAGGAATGCGGTTAAAATACTGACAGAAGGGATTCCGGTGGTCAGAATGCCGGTGCCGGAATCCCGACACCTGTCAGAATCCCGGCTCCAGCATCCCGACCACCGGAATCCCAAAGGTAAGTACCGGGGTTAGGGGGTGGGTTAGGGGTTAAGCACTAGGGGTAGGGTTTGGGTTAGGCATTAAGGGGGAGGGAAAGGTTTAGGGCGCAGGAAGGGGTAGGTTTGGTTTAGGCACTGGGGGGGAGTTTAGGGTTAGGCAATGGGAAGAGAGGACTAGGGTAGGGAGAGGGGGACGGTTAGCATACTGACCGACAAAGTGTCGGTATTATAACCCCGTCGGGATGCCAGCGTCAGGATTCTGACTGCCGGGATCCCGAACGCTGACATCCTGTACCCATTCCTCTATTACATTCATGCGAGTGTACAGTATATTTAACATTAGAAACATCTGGAGGGCGCATCGTGTTGCAGTGACAATGTTCGATGAGAGATTTGGGTGAGTTAGTGTGTAATTACATTCCATTACATATGGCAAATCCAATCTCACTGGTATCTCGCAGGAATCTCGCACATTTGTCAAATGCACGCTCTATTACATTTAACCCAATGCCTCTTCTACCTGAACTTATTCACTAGCTCCCCTTCCCCTCCAAAATCCAGTTAAAGATCCTCATACTCACTTTAAAAGCACTCAATAGCTCCTACCCTTCCAAAATCTCCAACCCCATCTTCGTTCATGCCCCCTCTTGCTCTCTGTGCTGTTACTTTGGCTGTCGCCTTGCCTGCTCGCTGATTACCTCCTCCCACTCCAGCATTCAAGACTTCCCCTGTGCTGCACCCCTCCTCTGGAACTCACTCCCTCTCTCACCCTTTCAGAATATCTACCAGCCTGAATTTTAGACCAACATGAAAATTCACCTGTTCATTCAAGTCTAACAGTTCTCCTCACACTCTTAACTCACATTCGTCTGTCCTCATTTGTTCCCAGTTCACCTCCCAGTTATACCAGTCACTCCCCTAGACTGTCAGCTCTCAAGAGCGTGGCCTTCCACTCTTGTGGCTCTTCTCATATGCTATTTTGCACACCCATTCACAGTCAGCAACTCTGATTCTTTCTTTCCGCACTTCCCAGGGCATTGGGTCATCGAATGCCACTATTAATGACTGTCACTCTCACAGCTGTCCCTCTCTTAGTTGACTTTATAGGTCTCTGATTTGACAATTTGTGTTGTCAGTTTTAACCTTATTATATCATATTGATATGATGCAGTTCTGAAGCCACTGTAAGGAAGTACAATGTATAATGACCCACTGTGCCACAAAGTTAGTGAAATTGAAGAATACCAGCACTGAGAAGACACAACCAGGTTAATCAAAGATTTTTGAAGGCCTACAAAAAACAGTGATAATTATTCAGGAGCGAGTCATTACTCTGCCAGAGTAGAGAGGCCTACATGGAGACTAGACCAGAAATTGAAGAAATAATGTAGATCAACTTTGCCTTTATAGTGGTTCAAATTGGAACATACATTGATTAATGAAGTCACTGCAGGCCTTAGGATCCCCATCATACTTAAATATATGAAGCTGAGAAGGTGCCACAATAGCAGAAGATACTTGTACCAAAGTAAATAAAGCATATAGCTTAGCATCGGAACAGGGCTGCCTATCGCCCTGTGCAGCCCCGCCTCTGAACACATTACGTCATGCAGAGGGGGGAGGATACGTCTGGTGCATGCAGCAGTTCATGGTGAGGGAAGGGGTGGCATATTGCCTATATACACATTTACAGGGGATGTGGCACTACCCCACCGATGTTATCACCCCGTTAAATAGTGCTACAACACCCTTGTGAACATTTCCAATGGGCTAATATTGGGAGGTAGGCTAAGGTACACTGAAACGCATGCTTTAGTGGTGCACAGTGCTATTAGTTGCTAAGGTATTAAAAGTTAAATATTGTTTTTGATCATGAAATGGCTGCTTCCACTACTGTATGTGTAGGTTATGGATTTAATTATTATAGCAATGTACTTGAAGACTATGGCCCAATTGTTTTGGGCTCTGATTTGCTGGTGATTCCGGTTATATAGCTGCTAAGTTTAGAGTGCCAATTAGTTTTAAGGCAAAAACAACCTGGTTTTGCCTTAAAACTTATTGCCACTTCAAATCTTGCAGTTATATTTCTATAAACACGCTAGAACCAGCAAATCAGATCCTATTATATTTGGGCCTATATGCAGGAATTCTCAGTAATGACATAAGTAAATGCCATATACTAAACAACTGCAAGATCTGTGAATATGTAGTAAGGCGGCATTCTGTATCAATCCTGGTAGTATAGGTTTCCAAAATATAGTGCTGCTATTTTTCTTATACGATATACTCTTATTTTTAACTTAAGTTACTTAGCCAAGGCTATTTAATCACCATTCTATAGCTGTATCCAAGAACAAGAAACATTTGTAACCAAATATAGACTGAAAGTTTTGAATGTTTGGATGTCCAGTTCTTACTATTCTGTTAGAAGGAACAAAGAGAAATACATTGTAGTCTGATATTTTTGTTTGTCATTATTTTGCTTTTTCCCAAAAATCAAATTTATACACTTCGGGCCAGAGATGGACGCAAATGCCTTCTTGACTGCGTCTTTGTACGTAGCGGCTGTGCAAAAATATGTAAGTTTCACAGCTGCCGGGATATGTATTGAGACGTCTACAGTCGGCATCGCAGATTTGCCGCTTGTGTACAAGGATGGAACCATCGGACGCACGTTGGTCGATTACACTGTACAACAAATAAATGCTTTTAATTTGTTTTCTTTCTAAAATTAGTCAAGAAAAATGAGTATGAGTTCAGAAGGTTTTCATTAGCTCTAGTTTTGAGCTACATTACTTGCGCTATATGTATTCCAGTAATATAGTTACAGTGAAAAACAATTTTAAAATAATCTGATATTTTCTTGATACAACATAAATAACAGTTGTTTCAAATCAGTCAATCACAAATAAGAACACAAAACAAAACAATATACAGCAACCGAAAGTACTATCTCAAATAGTGGCTTATTCATGAGAGCGCTTTCTCTTTGCTTGCAGCTTGTACTCCTCTTCTGGAGCATCTATTGTCACTGTCCAACAGTAGTCAGCAAGCATAGAAGTGTTCCACCAACCCTGATATCTTCCTTCCATTGCTGAAATGTCTTGGTGCACCTCAGTTGTCCGAGCAGAAGTCCAGATGAGAGAGTTGAGAAAGTGGATTTTGAGTGAAATGTTGCAGCCTAATTGATGATACATTTTTAGACGGTTGTTCACAATCTCAACCTAGTTTCCAGCTCTTCTGTTACCCAAGAAACCATGTACAACACTTTAAAGGCTTCCCAAGCTGCTATCTCATTAACCTGGAGATCTCGGTTGAAGTTTTCATCCTTGACAAATTTGTGAGTGGAGTCATTGGCATTTCTGGTTGGAAAATGTCACCACACACATAACAAAATTGTCAGCAATGTTAATACATTTACGTGGCATCCTGGCTTTTACGTTAATTATAACCACGAAACTCAAACAAATGAACATCACTCATAACCTTCACATGATGCAAGCTATACACAGACAATAAACAAGACATAGCCTACAATGACTCAGCATTCCTGTATTCAGATTTGCCAACCTATATATTCTCTAGATGCCAAAATTCCCTCGTATTTAACAAAATACTCCTACATCATCATAAATGGGCTATATCTCAGAGCCGAGAGCTAACTGAGAGTTTTAAATTTCATATTCATTCTTCGCATGGTGAAATCAATTAGAAGTAACTACTTTCATGTCAGAAACATTTTCACCATTGTGCAGTGCAATCGACCATCTGAGTAACCCTTTGGCCACGCAGAATGTCTGATGGTACTAAGATACTGGAGCCATTTTGACTGTGTACAGGATCGCAGTCTGAAACTATGACATGCCCACGAAACGGTTGTGACACACCTGCTTGTGAGTCACCATGCCTCCATTGCTGCCCACAAATGGTCCCTGCCTGTCAATCACTTTCCAAATAAATCCTCTCTGCGACCACGATAGCAAGACCATTGGGATGCATGCGCAGTACGAAAAACTGGCCATTTGAGAAAATATCGGAGTAGCGTCCATCACTGAATCAAGCAAGCCCTATTTTATTTGAAACATAGCTTTTATTTAGCATTTATTGCATGTTGTATTTAAAGATTTATACAGTATATGGGATATTGTACCTCTAGGGCTCTATTTACTAAGATCATCATTTAAGATGGAGTTGTAGTGTAATATTTCTGACTAAATTCGCATTATCGAATTTAGGAAATATCTCAGGGATTTATCAAAAATCTCTTGCAGGAACAGAGCTTGCCACAAAACGCTGTCCCTGTGAATCCTCTTCACACACTTCTTACTGTATTTTTTGGAAAACCCCTCTCTAGTGACCCACCCATCGTGACCACCCCACCCGCGTCCCCCCACCACCTTGCGACGCTGGTGCGACCCCTCCCCCTAGGATTACACTTACCTCCGGTGATTGGTGCTCTGGTGATGTCCTCTGGGGCTCCGGTCAGCTGGTCACCCATTCTTCACTGTGACCCCCGGTCAGCTGTTCTAAATGCAGCAGCTGACCAGGGTCACAGTGCAGAAGCTGGAAGACCAGCTGACCGGAGCCTCAGAAGACATCACTGGAGCACTGATCACCCTGGATGGTTTTTTTGTTTTTTACTATTTTTTTTTTTTTTGCAGTGATCAGTATGTGGTCTATTTATACCACACAGCTAATCACTGGGGCCCAGCTCCCGGCTCTGCTCTGCCTGGTAGAGCAGAACAGGAGCAGTGGAATTGGGGGAAACCCTTGATAACGCCATCTCCAGGTGGCGTTATTATCACAGGGCTTCCCCCAGTATTTTTTCACATTTTATTTTTAGTGACTCTGGCCAGCTCACATTTCCCATTACAAGTATGGAAAATGCGATCTGCTTACTAAAAATATGTGATAATTAGGGTTTGGAGTAGAATTTTATGAATTCTACTCCAATTGCCCTTTAGTAAATTTATGTGAAACTAAAATAATGTGAAAAGGGTGTGAAAACACCCCTTTTCACTTTATTTTAGTAAAAATATATTTACTACAATCCACATTTAAAATGTGGTTGTAGTGTGATATTACCGACTGAATTTGCATTGCGAATACAGGCAATATCACAGGGATTTAAAAATCCCTTGCAGGGACAGAGCTTGCGATAAAGCTCTGTCCCTGCAAATCCCCTCTGCAGCATTATCCCTGTATTTTTCGGGAAAAATACAGTGATGAGGTGCCGCGCATGCGCCGATCGGTCCACACTACACAGTAATAAACATACAGCCATCAGCGGCAGCGGTGTGTTTGTTATAGCAGCCAATGAGAATCAGACAGACTCTCATTGGCTGCTGAGTCCACAGAGGGAGCCGGCTGGAGCTCACTCATTAGTTCCGCCTTCCGGCTGCCCCCACAGCGGGTGATGAGAGAGCCATCATGACATCTCTCCCATAGTGCAGAGCGGGCCGGGAGGAGCGGACAGGCGGCAGGAGTGGGTATTCAGGTTTAGGCAGATTCAAGTTGTGTTTTTTTTTTTTTTTTGGTTTGTGTATAAGGGGAACGGGCACTGACACTGGCACTGCATAGGGGGTAAGTGCTACTGGGGGTACTGTATAGGGGTGGTGGCCGCTATTAGGGGCATTGTATAGGGGGGCTCCTACTGGGGGCACTGTATGGGGGGCGCTACTGGGGCACTGTACAGGGGGGACTACTATTGGGGGCAATGCATAGAGTGTACTACTACTGGAGACAATGCATAGGGGAGACTACTACTGGGTGAAATGTGTAGGGAGAACCAATTCTGGGGGCACTCTATAAGGGCACTACTGGGGGCACTGCATAGGGGGACCTCTACTGGGGGCACTGTATATGGGGCACTACTGCGGGCACTGCATAGAGGGACCACTACTGGGGGCACTGCATGGGGGGGCCCAAAGTATATTCTTGCAAGTTGGCCCATCACTCTCTAGTTCCGCCACTGTATTAATCATTTGTAATTGTGGCAGCTGTAATGTAGCTATGTCATGCCCTCCCCTGTGATTGTTGAAATCACAAACTCTTGCACCAGATACCACTAGAACTGTATTGCTGAAGAGGCAGGTGGTGAATAAATGTTGTATTTAGTTCAAAAGTAATAGGAAATATGACAATCGTGACTGTCCCACCGCCTAGACAGTCTTCATATTTGTCTAACTGCTAAAGGTACAGTAAGTCCCAACTCACCATCATGATGAAACCATGGTGGACAGGTGGGTGTGCATGGCAATTCAACTGTTTTTTAAAGCAAGAGGAGTGGGTTGGGTGGTGGCCCAGGCCTCCTGAAGTGCTGGCTACACTTCTGACGATATTGCACCCTGCCGTATGCTGAACATACCATTGCTGCTTAGTGCCAAACACTGTAAAGTAACTTCTTGAATGATTTTTTAAAGCAAAGTTGCATTACCACCTACGGTATTACGAAGCTTTCCCCCAGCAGCCCCAGGGGGTTACTTCGTGAAACCATTGTTCCCAGCCTTTGACATACAGTACATTAATCTACAAGTGTCTTCTTACTCTTTTAAAATAATTCTATTCTACCAAAGAAGCAAAACAAAATACAATTCTAAAACAGGTTGTTTTATTTTTAGGAAATAATATTAAAATTATTTTATTAAAGAAAAAATAGGTTCAAAGATAATATTTCCCTTTCTGAACATTTTTAAATCAATCTTATATATGTTACTCTGTCTTTTTTTTTTTTTAAATGATGTCATAAAAATATTCCATATTAATAAAAATAATTATATTTATATAGCACCAGCATACTGCAGTTTTTTTTTAAATATAACTATACAGTACTGTCCTTTTTAATAAACTATTAATGAGGCAAAAACACCCACACTATTGATATTGCAATTAATACTTAACACTTCTCAAAGTGTTAATAAGTCCATTTCCCAAGTAGCAGATAATTTGTCAGCAGATATTTTCATTTGGAATCTATGAAGATTTTCACATATTAATTCCCTTGTTATAACAGTACAGTATGCTGTAGGCAGATGGAGATTGTTTGTGTGTTTATTTATTCAACCAAAAAAAAAGGTCTCGTGGGAAACACCATATGAAATGACTCTTGGGATTTTGTTCTAATTGGAGATTAAGCAGTGTCTTACTATTACTAAATGTAAACCTCATATTTGATGATTTGTATTTATTTGTATTTTTTTTAAATGACCATGTATACTAAATATTTAAGGCATAACATTTTTAATTTTGGGCAGTAATTTTAGGGCTGCAGAGGTTCCAGACATGGGGATAAATGTCATAGCCTACGAGATACAGGCATCTGCAATTTCCTGGTGAGTCTGTCCGATGTTTTAAAGGGGCAATCATTTAAAAGGCAAAACAGTTGCTTTTGCCTTTTAAACGATTGCCTCTTTAAAACATTGGGCCAGATTCGCAACACTTCTCTCCTGCCCACTACCTCTGGGCACTATATAGCAGCACAGCGGCACATCAGACAGGGACAGAGCAACTCAGCGGCAGCAGCCCCCCTCCGCAGCCCAACACATGCTGCTGGGAGTTGGGCTTGGGAGGGCACAACCTGCATTCATGTTCTTCTATACTTACCTCTCTGGATTCACGCATCAGCAGCAGCAATGCAGCACAAATCAATTGTCTTCCAGGCGATTTGCATATGCGCAGTAGAAAAATCGCTGGGAAAGCAATGCAAATCAAATCGTCTTCCAGGCGATTTGCATATGTGCAGTAGAAAAATCGCTGGGAAATTGGCTGCTGTGCTATTTTCCCAGAGACCTGTGCATGCGCATTAGAGTCTGGCACAGCGCCAAAGTCTACTTACTTGCACTGCTGGCTAGAGTGGAGGGGGCCTGGATGAAGACTGCATCAGGCCCCTTCCTTTCAATACTTCCCTGTTTAGAACTAACTTGTTGCAATGATCCTGTTTTAAATGGAACAGTCCCGATTTGTGCAGTCTATCCCACTGTGCAACTGGCCAGGGCTTTTTTACACCAGGACAGTTGGATGATGTGCCCTACTAATGGGTGCAGCACACAGTATTGAAAGAGTGCTTTTATAGGAAGTTTGGAAAAAGGGATCAGGGAGAAGGGCATTCCCCAACACGATATAGCCATGCCCATGAATAGCCTGGTCATGCCCTCTTCTCTTGCACAATGTACCAATTTTGCAATTATTATTATTATCCTTTATTTATATGGCGCCACAAGGGTTCTGCAGTGCCTTACAATGTACATAAGCAAATGAGCACACAAGAAAACAGTTATTAACAGTACAAACAATGCAGGGCATATACATGATTAATACATTGCTGCTTAACACTTAAATAAGCAGCATGGTGTCAGCAACCAATGGTTGGGTGCTGCTGTAAATTAAAGTATAATAAAGTGAAGGAGAAGCACATGAGGGATGAGGGCCCTGCTCGTGAGAGCTTACATTCTAAAGGGGAGGGGGCAGACAGACAGGGGTGACACAGATTGGCTGGATACATGGTTAGTTTAAACTTAAGAGGAAAAGACAATGAGTTGAGCAAAATTACACCAAGCCTCAAGATTTGGGGGTCACAACCATGGTCCATTTGAGGGGTCATCTTGCTGCATCGCTCGGTATGGCATAGTTGGAGTGGATAAGCAGTTTGCTTTGGGAGATCAAGAGGGATGCGGGCAACGTTGGGGATCCAGGTGCAGGCACGATCCATAGGCATGGTGGAAATGTGGTGGTAGATAAAAACAGTCCTTAATAGCAGGAATTGTTGATTTGTTAATTTCTCCTCCTGTTTAACTCCTGAATAACTTCGGCTTCAATTTAAAAATTCTAATTACACTTAACTAAGCACATAAAATCTATGCACTCTAGCAATAGCAGCCTCGGCTATAGCAGCCTTGTAGATAAGTAAATACCTTCTTCAAAGAATGGAAGGTATTTTTCCTGCAATTTAATTCAAATGATGGGGCCTATTTATTAAAAGAAATATGCGGAAAATCCACGAAAACACCCATTTGCGAGTGATAGCCGTATACTTCAAGTATCCTCTGGATGTATCTGCTGTGGTCCCCCGATTTCAATTGCAATAGCAGACCCTGCAGGTTTCTGGTTGGCCCTGTAGCTAATACCACTTTTAGATGGAGTTAGACATTTTTGACTATGGACTACACAACGCACAATTCACCAGGAGAGGGATCCGTATGATCCCTCCCCATCACTGGCTGTTCACACATGCATGGGATGATGACCATGCATGTGCAATACTGCGTTCAGCCCTCAAAGCTGAAATTAAAATGATTGCCATTCGCAATCACTTTACTTTTACACATCACAGGCTCTGAATCCCAATAAGTAATAAATATGTTCCTATAAGAGCTGTACATGTCAATCCCCTTCCCTCTCCAGGACTTGCACTTAAATTCTAATTGTAAAGTACTATGGAATATGCTGGTGCTATATAAATACATTATATTATTATTATTATTATTATTATTATTGTTATTATTATTAATAATAATAATAATAATATCACAAACAAATTTTTGTCATATGTATTATAATAATAATAATAATAATAAAAATCTCTGCAAGCATAATGAATTGGCAAATTACTCTTAAGATTACTCCACTACTTTGTAGGATAAGTAATAGTTTGTGGCTATTGTAGGAGAGGCTATAAATGAAACCTATAATTGTCTGCCATATAAAAAGAATCAATGCAAGTTGTAGATCCACTCCTCTGTGTGTTGTTAGTTCATATAAAATAATCAATAATATCATATCCTAAAAGGGACATTTTAAATAAAACTTAACCTCTTTACAGCTAAGGTATTTTTCACCACTGTGATGTATTTGTGCTCATCGTATTACGACTGCAATCTCAGTAATTGTCCCCTGTAGTAACCAAACAAATTATACTTTTTTTTCCAAAAAACTGTGGAGCATGGTAGATCTAGAGCTACTTGCTGGCTGGCCAGACCTGGAACAATGGGTTTAGTCCTGAGGCCATTTGGCATGTCAATCTGGTAGATTCAGACCTCTTTGGCACAGATTCTGGCTACCTTGGCCAAGCTCGGCTTATCCATAAATGAGCTAAAATCTGTTCTGACTCCCTCCCAAAACATAATTTTTTGTTAGGATTCATAGGAGCTATCCCTTATTTGGTGGTCAGAATTACATTTAACTGATAATTCAATATCAGAATATACATTTAAGTAACTTAGACAAAGTTATAAGAAAAATGAAGACCTTACACCCGGGGTTCTTTCATGTTCAACTTCACTGCAAACATTTACAGAAGCTATTGATATATGTATTTCTGAAAAGTTAGGGATCATTCATTCATAACCAGATAGAGAAAGGCAGAAGGTCCACAATGGAGCAGGAGGCTCATATTAATCTTCAAGTTAAGGCCAGCCATGTTAGCCATCAGAGCTTTAGTTCCCAGTCACCTTTAGGACTTTTTGGTTCAAATATGTCTGAGTAACAATTGCAGTTTCTTACCTAAACAGGATGGGAGGCTCTCATTCCTGCTTCTGTGTACTGGAGCCCTAGGGATAAGGGAATGGGCTATTCTAAAGCTAGTCACAAAATTCAAACTCCTCAAACTTACTTACAATGCCCTGGCCCAATCCTCTCCCATTTACATCTCAGACCTTATCTCCCTTTACACTCCTGCCCGTCTACCTCACTCCACAAATGATTGCCACCTTTCCACCCAACTGATTACTTCCTCCCACGCTCTGCTCCAAGATTTTTCCCTTGCTCCTTTCCTCTGGAGCTCTCTCCCTATCAGACACTCCACCTCTCTACAAACCTTCAAACAGGCTCTCAAGACCATTTCCTTTATCAAAGCCTCCCAGCTCTCATCATAACCCACTGTCCCATGCTCCCTGCTCACTGTATCTTCCCTCTGTGTCACCCTTGCCTGTCTGCCCCTCCCTTTTAGACTGTAAGCTCTCACAAGCAGGGCGCTCTTCCCTCACTTATGCCATTATCTCCTCGCCACTGCCTACAACAGCAATGTTTATAAACCAAAATCATGTCCTGCAATGTTCTATACTGTAAATTACTTTGTTCATACTGTTTCTGTCTATGTACCTTATAAGGTGTTGCGGACTCCTTGTGGCACCTTGTAAAAAAAGGATAATAATAAATAATAATAAAAGCAATGTAGTTTCTGGGAGAACTAAATGAACTGGACGATTCTCCATCAACAACATCTGACTTTGGACAATGTGTCCTTAAATTAATATTTCAAACAATGGTTCAAACCTTAAGGGGTTCCAATAGCGAGATTAGATGTATATTGTGTCCAGAGTATGGAACCAGGGAGCATTCAAGTGAGACATAATGTCTTTCCCATGGTCAGACCTTATTCTCCCACACTACCCTTCTGCTGAAGATGTTGCACAAAATGAAAGCAGACCAGGGGCCTGATTCAGCAGGGGTCGGAATGGCAAAGCTGCACACAAGCAGCTTTGCAATTCCATCCTTGCTAAAATGCAAATGCAGCAGGAGGTATCTGACATCTCCTTGCTGTATCTGCGATCCCAGCTCTGTGACCGAGGTCACAGTCTGGGATCACAATCGCAACCACTGGCACGAAGACTGATGGTTTTGATGGTTGGCTCTTGGTTCAGGTTGCAGTAGCTGAAACATACCACAGGCTGCGAGGCCAGGAAGTCTGCTTCCGTAGACTCAGACCCTGGCTTTGCCACTCCTGAGAAAACAGGGCCCATGTTTCCACAAACACAGGCCGTCCCCGCTCCCGCACCACCTTACAATCAGTCGGAGGCATTAGTGGGGCTGCGTGCAATCTCGCAGGATAAATGATAATCTGCATTAGGCTCCTTCTTCCTCTGCTAAATCTGGGTACCAGATACTTTAAGTTAATACTTGTACAACTTCTCTGGCTATCCAGCATATGGTTCCTGATAATCAGCCAGTTGAACAATGAGCCTAAAATTCTTCTGGGACTCTCCAAAGACTGCTTCCAGGGAACTCCAGTTTTCCTGAATAAGTTACCATAGTGCATACGGATAAAGATGACATTGTTGAAATATTAACAGACTCAAGATTGTATTCGTCTACAGTAGTCCTTATCATTGCCTCACTGAGGACAATCTAGATATGCTGCCATGATTAGAGAATTGAATGCATGGTGTAGTACTGCTAATGCAGCTAGTTCAGATTATCTTCGTCATCTGATATGGGACTTTGTGGCTGCCAAACATGAAGTACAGTGTTAGCATCAGCCACTATATGCTCCTATGGTTCAGCTCTTGCTTTGCTATCACCAAAGCTAACTGAAGACAAACTTTACCATCGCTTACTCAGAGGAATTTTTCTCCTACCCAGACCTATTAATCCACAGTATTCTAGTAGGAACATAGGGGTAGATGTATGAAGGGGTGCTTGATGTAAAATCGGTAACTGCACACGCAATGTGCACATTGGTCATTCCAAATGGCCTCAGGGCTGATCCCATTGTTCCAGCTCTGGCCAGCCAGCAAGCCCTTTGCCAATAATGAAGGTGCCTCTACTAATGGCCTTGAGACAATTAGTGACTGCTTTGTGAGAGACTCTAAGGATCTGTTCTCCTGACACTGCCACAGGCTTCCTGCTGATGCTGTTCTATGAGAAAAAAATCCACAGATCAAAGATGAGAATCCTGGATTTTATCATTTCTCACTCTGCAAGTGATGGTGCCACTGAGTCATTGTTGAGTCCGTGTAGAGTTTGTTCATGAATCAATTTCTACTTCTCTTAAAACAATATTCCACCAGTGTTGTCCTCCCCAGTAAGTCCACAACTAGATTATAAGTGTCAGTGTGAATCGGTGATATCACTAGGCTACATTCTCATAAGTATTCATTCAGTTTGCAAAATGTTTGCCCTTACTGGGCGCAGGCAACAGACCGTAAATGTAAAAATGAGTTGCTTTTATTTGATAACCACATTACTAACTGTTACTCCTGCCCATATTCCTGAGGACATGCCAGGCTTCTGTAAGTGTCTGGGCTCTTCTTACCCAAAATAAAACAAAATACTTCAAGAATCGTAATAAGGAAGTATTTATACAGGTTGAGTCTCCCATATCCAAAATGTTTGGGACCAGGGGTATTTTGGATAACGGAATATTCCGTATTTTGGAATAATTGCATACCATAGTGAAATATCTTGGGAATAGGACCCAACTATACACACAGAACGCATTTATGTGTTATATACACCTTATACACACAGTCTGCAGATAATTTTATACAATATATTCAATAATTTTGTGGCTCAAACAAAGTTTGTGTACAGAAATGAAATTCATTTATGTTTCATAAACACCTTATACACACAGCCTGAATGTAATGTTATACAATATTTATAATAATTTGTGCCTTAGACAAAGTTTGTGTACATTGAACCATCAAAAATCAAAGGTTTCACTATCTCAGTCATGCCAAAAAAAATCCGTATTTCGGAATATTCCGTATTTCGGAATATTTGGATATGGGAGACTCAACCTGTATTTGCAATAAACGCGGGTATAAGTTAGAAAAAGGAAGGCAGATTTATGGCCTAATAATGTTGTAGATTGTCTTAGATGTTACATCATAGCATATCATTAACCATCATGCGTCTATGCTGACATAGTCTATCAACAGTTATTGTGTGAATGATGTCTAAGGGCCTGATTCAGAGGTGGACACAATGCCGATGCTCACTTAGTGAGAGCGATTATTTGCTACAGCGCATGCGCGAAATGTCCTGAAAATCCCTACGGCGCATGCTTCCCCCTGAATGTAGAGTACATGGAGTCCGCTATTACTTATGGATGCACTGGGATTAGAAGCAGCGATATAAAACTATTGGTGTTTCTGGATGGTGTCTGGGAGGTGGCCTGAAGTGAGCTAAAAAAAATGGCGTCTCGTGTCACATGCATGTCAGTGAGCGCTGTTGCGTTATTGGGTGCAGAGCCACAGCCACAGAGGTCATGTTTAGAAGGAGTACAGGAGTAGATAGTGCGTCAGTCATAGGCTGGTTCAAGTGTCAGTGGTGGACACGATGATACGCCAGTGGTGGAATGTTTGGAACCACCTTTGGAATTGCACCATCCACAGGCATTGAAAGTGAGCGTCCCAGGGCCTGCACTGTGCGGCAAACAGTAGTGCCCAAGGGGAGGCTGAAACTAGCATCTGCATATTACCGTCGTTTGTGACTACGCAAAAATTCGTAACCTCGGAGGCAATACCTCCGACTCATCCCCATCTGTCTACAAATCTCTAAATACTGTGGCATGACATCATTTGTGAAACTGTTACATTTACACAACTATTTCATAACATTGCAAGTTTTTATGGTCTAGCTCTTCACTATATCACTATTCTCATTGTCTAGGTGACTTTTGCAAACAAGTCCTTATAAATACATCCTTCACACAATCTTTTACAAAACATACATATATGAATGACAATTTTTTTCAGCATACTGATGATTTATTAATCTAACACAATATTTACATTAACCATTTGCAAATTGTAAATTAAAATTGTTTCAAAATATCTAACATTTCAGTGCAAGCCCCTATTGTCAAACATACAGTATGTCCACTATAAAGCTTGCACTTACATACAGGGCCGTAGAGAGCTGTGGCGTGCCCTGGCACTTTTTTGGATGGTTGGATGGCCTGGCCTAATGTACAGGTAGGTGGCATGGCCATGCCTTCTTAAAAAAAAAGTATTTGTTGCTCAGTCAGGTGGCGCATCGCTCCCCAGGGGGGAAAGGCACAATCAGTGTGATCGCTCTATCTTCCCCCTCCCCCGCATAGCCAGAGGAGACTGATCAGTAATTATATTATTTACAGTTGAAGCAATTGTCTTGCCCCTCAAAAAAATTGCACCTTGGTGAAGTTAATAAATACAAATTATCAGTATAGTTCTGCATAAGCAAATTTAACTGTTATAATTATTTCAGTCACGAAAATAAATGAAATACTGTATGTAAACGGTATATAAAAATTTATATCTTAAGTACACAGCACATTTTATTGTAATTCCTAAAGCTAATTTCAAGGTGCCATTAGGTGCGGATTTAAAATGTTGTTTGTTGTACTGTGTCTGTCCTAGTGCTACCTACAAAGTACAGCTGTGTTCTGTCTTATTATTCTTCTTTACTCCAACATTTTAACTTTTAAATAAACGTAATAATGTTGTGGCATTAGAGGCATGGTTTTCTGTGTGGTTGGGTTATGCATGTGTAGGCCATAGTGCAAATGCAAATGCTTACTTACTGGATGTGGGTTTCAGTTGTCTGATCTGGGAACAGAATGCCTGATTCAGAGATGTACGTTCATGAACGTATATCTCTGATGGCTAGGGCTCTGCTCAGGGGAGTGAACACGGGCCCTCTCCTCTCTCCCCGGCTGCCATCAGCAAATTGACAGCAGCAGTAGACTCTGCATGTGCAGGTGATGGGGAAAATGGCGCAGCAGCCATTTTCCCAGTGATTTCCTACTTCGCATGCTCAAAACGCCGGGAAAATGGCCCTGGTGGCCATTTTTCAGGCATTTTCTGTAGCGCTACTTTGTGTGACTTCGGAGAGGTAAGTATAAAAAAATAAATAAAAAGTATGGGTGCCCGGGTGCACCACAGACCCTGCACCCATTATAAATATGCTCCTGGGCTGGTCCTGTGATCATTGACATGCTGCAGTATTTGGGTGGCGGAGCGGGGGCCCTGACCATTCCAGGACACATGGCATGTTACCAAAGTTTTCCGGGGGTAATGAGGCCAGGGTCTGCGTTGGCGGACGCAGATTCTTGGCCTCTGAGGTGACCAGCACCCGGTCAGGCTGCAGGAGGCTATAACCTCCACAGCCTGGCCAAAGGAGCAAACATCGCAACCATCGGTCTCGATGGTTGCGATGATGCTCGCAAAGCAGCGAGGAGGTGTCTGACAAGATGGACGGAATTGCAAAGCTGCTTGTGTGTAGCACTGCAATTCCATCCATCTCTGAATCAGGCCCAGAGTGTTTAGGATTATATACAGCGGAAGATCAAAACCTCCTCCACTTTCCTACTCCCCTCACACTGGAAGAAATGTATCAAACCTTCTAATGAGCGGAGAAGTGGACAAATGGAGATGTTGCCCATACCAACCAATCAGCTTTGAGGAAGCATTTCTAAGTACATTCTATAAAGTAATAGACAGAAGCTGATTGGTTGCTATGGTCTTGTCCACTTCTCCACTCTTTAGAAGGATACATATTCCCCACTGTTTATTAACCATACTTCCTGATGTCAGACTCCTCCTCTGGGACCAATAACTTACTGCATGTATATGCTGAATATTAGGAGAAGGAGGGCTATTTATTACATGTCAATACTAATTATTTTATGTTGACCCTGTTTTAAAGGGAGCACTGGGGTCATGAATATGGATTTCGGATAAAGACGCTGTGCGGAATTTGTTCTCCCTGTTTTTCCTAGGGATCCTCTAGTTTCTTCAATGCTCCAAAAACATACTGGTAGATTAATTGACTGTTGACTAAAATCACTAGTTTATATCTGTGTGTTAGGGAATTGAGACTGTGAGCTGGGGCAGAGACTGATATGAATGACAAATATTCTTTGTTCAGCACTACAGCAGATAGAAGAGAGCAAGACAGTCAGCAACTTTCCTCAATCAGGGAGACTCCCACCTAGTCAGGAGTCAGGATCTTGCCCCTACCAAAGCGACAGAAGGAAAGCAAGTTCCACCTTACACTGTTCTGCCCTTGAAGGAAAAGCAGTAGTGCTCGTAGCATTGCATATGTTTTTGAAGGGGTTAGAGAGCAGCCTAGGGGCCAAATGTAACAGGGTGAGAGTTTAGAAAATGTGAGAGTAAACTCTCACTCTTTTTACATTCGGCCAATGTAATAGAGTCTGAGACCATGCAAACTCGCATGTTTTTCAGATCGAAAAACTCTCATGATGTAATCTCCCATCCAGATGTTTTCCCATTTGGAAGATACAACTCAACCAATGTATTAGTGTGATAGGTTACTGCTAAACTTTCACATTTTCTAAACTCCTACCCTATTACTTTTGGCCCTACGATTGTTTAAAATGATGGCAATTCCATGTTAGTTATGCCCATTTCAGTAGCGCAGTGTGGAAACCCCTATCTTGAAGTCCAACATTTGCCTCTAAACTGTATAAGTAGCAAACAGCTACATCAAGGGTTTCAAAAAGCTAATACCACTGTGGCAGCTAAGCACCTTTTCTTGTGTAAGCCATTAGCTTAATATCTTTATTATTATTATCTTTTATGTGTAAGTTGCCTCTTCACGAGACTGCACTGATACATTTTATATGCGACACTTGTATACCTATGTGCCACTGAGTCTTTATACAAAGCACAAGTGAAAAATACCGCAGCCGATGTACCATGGTACTTCATATACAGATTCAGGCTCAGACGCACACATATATACAAGTGTCACATATCAAATTAATCTTTAAGCGGCTTGTTACATCTGAGTGAAAAAGACGTTTGCCACAAACCAAGACGCACGTGACCTGATGTGCTGTTTGGCGCAACCTCAGCAATAGTGTGTGAGGACCCATATGTAATTTAAGTGTAATCTGCAAACTTATTATGCAGAGACCACAGAAGGAGAGAGGGTTCTGCTAGCAAGAGCTAACATTCAACCCAGGTGAGTCAACACGTATATATATATCTCGGCATGTACCTGCACTTCTACTTGCAGCACATCACGTCGTCATATACCAGGGCAAACAAACCAGTATTAAACAACCACCATGCTCTAACATCCGGTAACGTGCTTGTCATATCCATAAGTTCCACTGATCAGAAGTAAGAGAGTCTCCGACTCCAGGCATGTGTTGCACATTTACAAACATAGACAACAATGTTAGCTTACAAACATCAGTAATCTATTTAGCAAGTAGGAATAAATAACAACAAAACTAATATGCAATATAAGAACAATTGTTGTAACGATGCAGTCAGTGAAATAAACAAATATAAAAGAATAAATTAAGCTAGGTATACATTTTGCAAAAAAATGTGCCAGACAGCCAATTCTTGTCTGTTCTGCCTGATTATTGCACAGTACAGTATGTACACAGCACCTGGGGCCAATGGTGGTACCTATCAGATCACCTCAGGAGCCCTGATGAGCCAGATTTTCTGTGATCGGCCCAACAAAGTGCATTTAAAAACTTCAATGTAATTTAATATGTCCATAGGATCGTTTCAGCTGTCAGATAAAAAAAACAAATTGTGGATTGTTCCTCATCTGTCAGGTGTGTACCTAGCTTCAGACAATAGTTACAAACTTAGTAATGAGTAATATACTACAGGTTGAGTCTCCCATATCCAAATATTCCGAAATCCGGAATATTCTGAAATCTGGAATAATTGTGGCATGACTAAAATAATGAAACCTTTGATTTTTGATGGTTCAATGTACACAAACTTTGTCTAAGGCACAAATTATTAAAACATTGTATAAAATGACCTTCAGGCTGTGTGTATAAGGTGTATATGAAACATAAATGCATTTTGTGTGTATATTGGGGTCCCATTCCCAAGATATTTCATGATGATATGCAAATATTCCAAAATGCGGAATATTGCGTTATCCAAAATACCCTGGCCCTGGATAAGAACAATAACTAGTGCTAACCTACTAGCTATCTAGGGGAGTAGTGCCCGCGCTTACCCACAGGTAGTTTTATCTTGGTTATGTTAGGAATTAAGATATGTTCAAATACTGAGTTTGTATTCAAAACGTATATTTAATGAAATCAAGGCTATAAATGTATATATTACATGAAATAGTAAAATCAATGGTGTTAATAGCAACTAGACGAGCACTTTACAAGACAAAACAAAACAACATAACAACAAATAAACATATAGGGGCATATTCAATTACCCGCGAGACTTCTCCCGCGAGTAACTGAGGCTCGAATGTCCCGCGGCGCGGGTTAAGCTATTCAATAAAATAGCTTTTTCCCCGCGCCGGTAAATGAGCCCTCGCTCGCGGGAACACACTGTTTCCGCGAAAAGTGCGGAAACAGTGTTTTTCTGACGCGCGCGAAGCCGACAGGGGCGGCTTCGTGCAGCTGTTACCTTGCACCTACATGAGGTGCGAGGTAAAGCCCGTCAGCAGGGATTCACGCGCGGGGTCTCGTGGATACCCGCGCGTGGAATCCCCGCTTATTGAATCACCCCCAGCGCGACAATTAGCCACAGGGTAAACCCCGCAGCTAATTGAATATGCCCCATAGGCATGCATGCATGTAAATGCACAATGGGACCAGAGTATGGAGGGAGAGCATGGGGGGAAAAAAGGAGGGGGGGAGGAAGGAGGGGAGAAGTAGATCAGTGTTATTACTGGCAGAGCACTTGTGCAAGTGTTATGCTCTGTATAGTGGTGGATGATCACCTGCAACTGATGGTTATATAGATGGACAGATATTTAATGTTCGAACTTGAGGTAGTCCTGTGTGTGAATCACTGTTGATCACTAGGAGGGAGACGTGGTGTTAATGACCATGAGAGTAATGACAATGTATAGTTCCTGTGGTTGCAGGGCCTTTGGGTGCGGTGTCCCGTGACCCCAGGTACCCTACTTAGCCACACTCTTCTTCCAAAGCGTTCTGTCCCAGTCTTCCTCACCTCTCCACGACCGGAGCCCCGGAGTTAGGGAGCAGTGGGTGCGGGGCGGTGCTTGTCCTGGCCTCTCCTTGGTTCCTTCTGCCGGAGTGTGTGGACGAAGCGCACTCCGGCTTGGTCCCTTCGGTAGCCTCGTGGAATCCCTGTGTGGTCGCGACACTTCCTGGTGCGGGTCTCGCGATACTGGAGAACGATGGAGTACGACGGCCGTCTGTGTAACCTCGCAATGGAGGTGTCTGTGTATCTTGAGCACAGTTCGTGCACTTCTCAAAGTGGTGATAGTAGTAGCTCCGACGCGTAGCGGCCAGTTAGGCCTTCTTCAGGGATGCAATGTGGGATGTCTGGAAGGTTTCCTTTAAATTTCCACCTCCTGTGACGTCACATGTGTTGACAGAATCCCGGTTGTTATGGTGATGTGACGTATCATTGGTGGGGTTGTGCTGGAGAAAGCCCTTAGCATTACTGTGATCCCTGTGACCCACAGCATATTCTCCATAAGACTGTTGTTCAAATTGATGTGGTGATGCCATTCGAGGTGGTTCCACTCTAACAGATGCAAACACCACCAGGTGCAGTTCCACTATATTGTAAATGAATATGGATATTAATAATTGTCTGCATGATAGATTAACCGATGGGGTATCTTTGTCATGTTGTATAAAAATAAAATTAAAAATAACCTGTGTGTGAAAATGTTATTTGTAACTGGTAAGCCGCACATGGACACATGAAAACAACAATGAAACATACACATTTGTGTAGATATAAATACATATACACGCACGTGGGGAGTCGTGCATATAATTATACACATGACATACACACATATATGTACACATAAAACACATACACAAGCCGGACATGGACACCTAAACACAACAATGAAACATACACATTTGTATGGATATAAATACATATCCACGCACGTGGGGAGTCATGCATATAATTATACACATGACATACACACATATATGTACACATAAAACACATACACTCATAAGTAGAGACACATATACATATACACATGTACCATGCAAACACATGTTTGTACGTGTGACTTGTACATATCCACTTGTTAACACCCCATACACATTGTACACAAGGAAAAGAGTTACACAAAGGATAAGAGAGAGTGTATATGCAGATCTGTGTAAAGTGTACATGAATGCACCCTGTTTAAAAGGTGAAATGGTTGGAAATCTAGGTCCAAATGATGGTTGGGTATTGATGTGTATTGATGAAATTAGAGTGATGGTTTATTAATGATGGAAATTAATTAGTGATCACTAGTTTCGCCTCATTATCTATATTAAGGCCCTGTGGTTCAAATGTTTTGAGGTTGAAGATCCATTTGAGCTCTTCCTTACATATATGGTGTTCGAAGTTCCCACCTCTCCAGTTGGCCTTTACTAGTTTAATACCTATCACTTTCAGTAGTTTGGGATTTTTGTTGTGGTGATTCTTGAAGTGGTTTGCGAGACTGGGAGTTTCAAGACCTGTCCGGATGTTGTTTACGTGTTCTGCCGCTCTTGTCTTTAATTTCCTTTTAGTTCTCCCCACGTATTGGTAGCTGCATGGGCATTCTGCCAGGTATATAATCCCTTTGCTGTCACATGTTATGTATTCTTCAATCTTATATTCTTTCTTGGTTGTTTTTGAGGTAAATGTTTTGATGCATTTGGTCGTAATGTTCATTGTTCTGCAACTACTCCAAGTTCTGCAGTAGTAGAAACCATTGGGTGGTTTCATTCCAAATAGTGTAGTTTGTGTGGGTTCTTTGTCTTTAATGTGATTAACAACTAATTTCTTCTTCAAGTCTGGTGCTTTTCTGTATGTTACTAGCGGTTTAACTGGCAATACATCATTGAGTACCTTGTCCCCCAATAATATATGCCAATGTTTCTTAAGGATCGTTTGAAGTTTTGGAGCATCCCTGCTGTATTCCGTAATTAAACAAATTTTATCTCTCCTATTTGCTTCTTCAGGTTTACTTGTTTTTGTCTGTAAAAGTGTGTTTCTTTATAGTTTTGAGGCTTCTCTCATAGCTGTATCCACTTTACCTTGATCGTAGTGTTTCTCGATTAATTGTTTCTTCATTTCCAGTGCTTGTTCCTCAAAGTCTTCTTGTCTTGTACAGTTTCTCTTGAGTCTTCGAAATTGATTAATTGGGATGTTTCCTAACCAACTGGGATGATGTCCACTGTCGGAGGAGATATAACTGTTGACATCAACCGGTTTTTGATACGTTTTGGTGTTGATCTTTCCTCCTTCTATAAAAATTGTGATATCAAGAAAATTGACTGTAGTTTTACTGTAATCAGTGGTGAAGACTAGATTGTTATTGTTGTTGATGTATTTTATGAATTCCAGTAGGGTTGCTTCGTTTCCTTGCCATATGAAGAAGACGTCATCAATGAAACGTTTCCAGAGGACCAAATTTGCCCCAAATTCATGCTGGGTCCAGATGGTATCAATCTTCCACTTGCTCATAAATAGATTAGCATAACTTGGGGCAAATTTGGTCCCCATGGCTGTACCGGTGGTTTGTCTGTAGAATCTGTGGTCATACCATACATAGTTGTGATCCACACCTACTAGCTGTTAAGTAAAGGATGTAGAGATTGAAAATACTATAGAAAACCAAAGAGTTTATTTGGCTGTGACTAGTAAATCTCCTACTGTAGCTTCCTGCAGAGCCGTAACTAGACTCTTTGGTAACCTGTACCAGAAAGAGCATTGGCTCTTAGCCTCTCTAGCAACTCTTTGCATACACAAATGCTCAAGGCAATGATGTGGAAAGTCAGGAATGGTAAAACTGAAGGCTTGATTCTGAGGAGGATGCAAATCTTGTCGCAGCTGCGATTCCATACGTAGCAGTTGTGCGAAAATATGCAAATGTCACAGCTGCTGGGATTTGTATTGAGACACCCACTAGCAGCGTCTCAAGTCCGCCACTTGCATATACAGATGCACCATCAGTCACAGCTTCGATGTCCTGAGCAACGCTATGGTTGCTCGGAATGTCCATCGGAAGTAAACCAAAGGAGCCTAACCACTGCGTACGAATTCGCAGGCACAGACGCCCCTGAAATGGTCACAACATATCTCGTTTCAATCTCCACCTCCCACAAACATTCCCTGACTATCAATCACTCTACTTCCAAGTCCTCACTGCGACCACTGTCAGTAATGAAACTAGGCACAGTACAAAAATAATCGCTCAACACCGCAAACATCGGCATTGCATCCACCTATGACTCAGGCCATAAGAGCATAGTCAGGGTAAATTCTGTAATCCTGTCTTGCATATCTGTAAAGGAGTGTGAGCGCCACATGAGAGGTATGAGTGAGGCAGCAACTGTGAACAGACAGAGAAGAGACAGTGATAACCCTACTACATGAGAGTGTAAAATTGCATTTCTATTCATATTTGTGTGGGTTTGCTTTGGTTTACTCCCAAAGTCCAAAAACACACTGGTAGTTTTATTGGCTTCTGACAAAAATGGACCCTAATGCATGTGTCACACTTGACTCCACTCTCTATTTTATTCTTTACACCCAATCTCTCTCCCAGTACTATATGCCTTTCTCTCACACAAGATTCTACCACACTCTTATCCACTCTCTCTTCTTCTCCTGCCCTCATTACTGTAACCTCTTGCAATCTAGCATTCCCCTCACCTATCTATCCTTGCTTCATCCATGGGTAGACTGATGGTCCTAACTCACTGCTTCACATCTGCCATTTGCAAATCCTTACATTGGCTTCTTGTATCCTCCAGGTTCCAGTTTAAATTACTCACCATTAACTACAAAGTCCTCAACAACAACACCCCTTTGTTAGATCTACCTGTGACCTGCGCCTCTCCCTGGATATATGGAGCTAGTGTACCATATATGTAGGTAACTTTGATGTTTTCTGTATTATATGGTGGGCACTAAAATGTGTTTTGCACTCAATCTTTAAATATTTCAGTCTTTCATTGCTGTTGTCTATATTCAAGGAAGCCAAGGGCGACTACTATGTACTCGGGGGAAGGAGGTGGACGAGTTGAGTCTTTTTTGCCTTGGGCAACAGAAAGCCTATCTTCACCCCATTAGTTAGTTTATTACATACACACCCTTCATCTTTTCCACCTCATGTGACACAAAATGTATTACTCCATACCACATCCATGGCTTGGCGACACGTTCAAATGAAGGTCTCTCCTAGTGTCTCCTTATTTCTTCCCATTTGTCACAACCATGGGTTTACTGTTGGCTTTTTATCACAGATTTTTAATACCTGGAATTCACAGGGACTTCGTATAACATATCAATTATTGGACCCATCCACCATGACTATTTATCCTAGTTACATGAAATATTTCCTCGCCTTCAAATCCCAATATTTGTCTACTTCCAAGTATCTAGCCATGACGCCGCTTTAGTTGCTCGATTCTCCACTGTATCTGAGAGAAGCGGTTTGGATGATGTGCTGTCTCGCTGCCCTACTATGACGTTTTCCACCTCCATGCTTTACACTCATATTCGCTGTGTAATAAATTTAGACGTAGCAACGGCTGGAGTCGCCAAATGGAGCTCCATATTTCCTACCATATCTTTGCCTACTATTTTTAAATCTTTTGTCAGACTTAATAAACAATTAATATCTGCAGTTATAAAATACTGCATCATGCTTATTTCACACCCAGATTAAGATTCCTCACAGGCGCTTCTTCTGACTCCAATTGTTTCAAGTGTGAACACCCAATACGGATCTAATGCACTGTATGTGGTCCTGTGAGGAGGTACAGAAGTTTTGGTCCCTAGTTCACACATATATATCAACCACGTTGGGTATTACTTTTGAATTAACACCTGAGTGGGCTATGTGGGATATTATACCAGCGTCCAGGTCATCTTGTCCCCCTAAAGGTGTCCGTCAGCTATTAGCAAAGATTGCAGCAGCTGCAAAGAAAACCCATCCTATCTCAATGGATCTCTGCTGATACTCTGAACTCAGGGGTATATTTACTAAGGTGCGGGTTTTTAGAAGTGATTTTGTTTCCCATAGCAACCAATCAGATTCTAGCTATTACCTTCTAGAAGGTGCTAGATAAATGTTAAGTAGAATCTGATTGGTTGCTATGGGCAACAAAACCACTTCTAAAAACCTGCACCTTAGTAAATATACCCCTCACTCTTTTACAACCTAGAATATCGTATTTGTTCCATATGGACTGGTTGGAATTATCTCTTAATAAAGATGAAGAGGCAGATAAGTTTTTCACCATTTGGCTCCCCTATATTCATACATTGTCCTCTCAGATCAAAGATACACTCCGTGCTGCAGTCCAACTTACAGCTTGGTATAATGAAGAAATTCTGTCAACATTTGCTCCCCCCTTTTTAAAAAAAAAAAAAGGAAAATAATAATAAATAAATGTTTTCAAAGTATATATTCTTTGCTGTATTCGGTCTTCACTGCTGTGGTATTTTGTTTGACTTTGCAGATATTACCGTGCTCGTTTGTGATTTGGTAACTCTACGTTCTTCATGGCTTTTTTGTTTTAGTTTATTTTTGCTTTTTTAGTTATGTCATTTTTCTGACCGTGATGTTCTATTGTAACGTTTATTGCAGTCTTACAATAAAATATGTTTTTAAAAAAAACAAAGTTATGCAGTTTTATATATATATATATATATATATATATATATAAAACTTACAAATCCTCCTAAGTTTAATAGTTTGACGGATAATATCATCATTAGCAGAGTTTTAGATACACACAAGTCATATAATATATACACAACCTCATCTATAGGTTGCACAATTTATACAGCTAAGTGCAGTCTATAGTGAATCCTGGAAGGTTTGCTCAACTACATCCAAAAAGGAATGGACAGTATTTACTCCTTTGCACGAAAATAGGATAACTGATGAAGACTAGCACTTACATGGAGCAGTGCACCTATACTGTACATCCGCAATTGTGCCTACTGTATTTTTATGATTAACAGTATACATGTGCTAACACCCACACTCAACATTGTCATGGTCCATTGGCACAAACAGACACTGGGCCTGATTCTGCTGATTCTGAGTTGCATGCGGATGGATCCAGTGATTGCTAACTAGCAAACTGTGCATGTGTTGTAGGCTGCATGTTCATTTCCAGGTACTTATGAGCCAATCTGAGTCATATTCATCTTCAGTGTTTCTCACTTGTGGATGGTTGAGCGTTACTAGGTGGCAACTTGTCAGTAACTGGACGCCAGTGCATACAATAAGTGTAAACAGAGTTGCATCCTATTCTGAGGTCCGCGTATGTACATATCTCTAAGATTCGGTCAGATCCCTTGCACCTAGGCTAGGACTGGTGCAAATGCCAATAGTAGTGACAGCAGCTCTCAAAAGCTGAGGGCTGGAGGGAGTTCACACACGCTCCACTGCACTCTGCTTTAGATGGGCAATGTCAGGGGAAGGGGCATTGCAGGGGGTGGGGGGGGTAAACAGATGGTGCTCCTTTACTACTGAGAGGGGTGATACCTCTAAAAAAGTTTTATATACATCAGGGATAGGTAGTTTTCCAAACATGTAATGACAAAAAGAGGGGGGGGGGTTACTAATACAGCGGGGCCTATAGACACTAAAGGGTGGTGGGTTTGTGCCACTGAGGAGTTATCACTACTAGGGGGGGTCAGTGTTAAGGGGCCTATCCATTAGCAGATCTTTCTGAAAGGCAAAAGATTTATCTTTTGAAAATTACTGGGGATGCTGTGACAGATATCTGTCATGAACGACGAACGATATTGCATGACATCATTCTGGGAGTGGATTTTTTTTAATGTTTCTATTCATTTTAATTAAAAAATCATTAGTCGTTTACCGCGACAGATACTTCTAATATCTGTCAGCGATAAATGATAATTGACCAACATGTTGGAGAGACAAAAGACCCAATTTGTCGGCCGCAGGAGTGCGCATTTTTATCGTTCAGAGCCTATCCATTAGCAGATAAATTGAACAACTGAACGATAAATCGTTCATCGTTCAAATTTATCTGCTAATGGATAGGCCCCTTTAATGTCACTGGAGATCAGATGCTGCTTGAGGCCTGGGAGGCAATTTTACAATGCGGCCTATGGACACGGTTGGGGTACGATGTGCAAGACTTCCCTAGGTATATTTATTTTTCAATAAAATATTGAAATATCTTTTGACAAATACTGTATGTTCTAAACTGTTACATATTTTCAAAAACCGACAAGTCTGTTGATTTTGTTTTCAATTTTGCCAGTTAAGTGGTTAAGGTGCGTTTTTGCACATTTATACAAGTCCCTTAATGTCTCAAATAAATACAATAGTGTTGATTTTAATTGAGGCGATTCACTGTATCAAAGAAATAACATGCTGTAGGTTTTCCGTGCAATGTTTTAAGAATGTCCCTTTTTTTCTGCAAACAGCCCTGGGTAGTGCTGGGAATACAATTCCATGTAATGAGGAGTGATATTTAGCTGAGATTCTTCTGGTGTTGAAAATGTAATTGAGATATTTTAATAAATGGCAAAGCTTCCAAGTTTTAATGATTATTAACTTTATATACAATAAGGTTTCCCATTCAGTGACAAGTTAGGGAAGAATAACTGTGCCTTAGATAATGGTAATAGAATGTCAACTATGAAAAGAGACAGCTGAGAAGCTCTGTTACCGCTATGCAATGTATATCTGGAGAGATTCTAATTGTGGCAGCCAGAGACTCTGGGCCTGGTGCAAGTGGAAATGTGTATGGATTTTGCGGATACATCAATTGTTTTGTAAAATGAAACTGGCGACAGCGCATGCTGCATAGCATTGGCTGCGGATTGATCCGTCCGTCTATGGAGGCCTCTTACCGTGACATTAGCTTTTCTGGGCGGCAAATTGGAGGTGACCATGTGGATGCACTTGACTGATCCGTCTCATGGGAGTGTCATGAACATGTGTAGGTCGACTTCTGTGCTCATTCGTAGCGTGCAGGCCTACGGGAGTCTATTCTCGGCTTGCCCCCTGGGAGGGATCCAGTAGGATCCCTCCCAGCACCCCCTGCAAGCGCATGTCTTTCTGCATGTGCACAGAAGGATGCCAAAGGGATTTCTGGGTCATTGACCCGGAAGAACATCACTCGCAAAGGACAGCTCTTACCAAGAGAGCTGTCCTTTGCATTTCTCTTCATGCATACCGGCGTAATTAATGCCGGAATGCATGCTAAGAGTGGAGGGATGCATCGCATGCAAATTGCAATGCGTCATGCATCCCGTCCCAGGTCTAAAAATTGAGATTGTGGTTTTAGCCCTGATGTTTTTGACTCATTTGTTGATGTGCACATGTTTAAAGCACCAAAAGCAACTCAGTTTTACAAAGCTGCACTTTAGTACGTAAATTGTTCCCCTGTATCACAAAGTATAAACTAAACTCCCTGCAAAATATATAGGCTCGCAGTACTGTTGCCTTTCTACAAATGTGTCTAACTGCGCATGCCCACATAGCTGGCACTCAGCAAGAATATATACCTGCAGATTCCACCATTATGAACTCACAACAACTCCAAGTACTCTCCATAAAAACAAATGTATTTGTACACAAATAAGACTGCTGCAGATGTATCCTCAAACACCTAACCTCAAACTGCGCCAAATAGCCACCGACTTTCTGACTAAGCCGTTTTATGCGTTTCACCACAGACATTTTCACAAAATAAGCATCTCATTCAAATCACTAAGATGACATAAGTACAATGCACAGGGCATCCCGGATACTGTCACTGGCATTGCATGAAACTGCTGTGTGTGACACGGATGCTAACCTTGCCAAAAAGGCATGAGACGAAGGAGGATATGCGGTAAGAGACCCGCTCATTTCATCGTGCCATGCATTGTTGTGTTTAATCTGCGACTTTACTAATCCAAAGTGCCTAGAACCCTACAAGTGACTTTGTATGCGACTATGATGCGAATAAGATGTGAAACTCATAAAAATACATACCTGTACATCCAAAAACAAAATGTTTTGGCGGGATACTACTTATTTCATGGAGGTCACTGTGCTGCATTTGAATGATTCCATAACATATGGATATTAGATAGCGATGTTCTAAAAAAGAAGTAACACTTTAAATAAAGTCATGTCATGTTTTGTACTAGTGGAATTCAGACCTTAGGAATTCAAGCTGGAAAACTTCTGGGGAATTAACACGGCGAGAGGTAATTACATGCATTATTAGTTGGCTAGGATATGTTAATGTTTATTGTGTATCATGCTGAGTTAATTATAGTCATGGTACGCCAATACACTAATTGGGAATTTAAATATGTTGCCTTATTCAGCATATGCAAGTACAGATGATTTAAATAATTTTAACTTTACAGTTTCTTTTTTTTTCTTAGTATTTTTAGTAGGGATGTGCGCCGGACCATTTTTGCCGGATTTGGATTTGGATTTGGTTCTAATTCGTCGTCCGGCTTTGGATTTGGATTTGGATTTGCCAAACTGCGGTGACTGGCTTTGGATTTGGATTTGGATTTTTTTACAAAAATTGACAAAAAAAGCTAAAATCACATAAATTGGTCTTTTTTTTCTTCCTAGAGTATTATTAACCTCAATAACATTAATTTCCAGTCAATTTAGACCATATCACAGCTTATAATATTGTTTTCAACATTATTGGCCAAAGGTTGCAGTGAGCTGACTGGTTACTAAGCGACAAAGCAGCGGCACAACGACACAGACACCACAGTATAAAGCACATCTATGACACATTGCCACACAGCAGTGGCAGAAATGAAAAGTAGTGCACCCACCCAGTGGGGTACGGCCAGCAGAGTCACAGTACTTGTTTACAAAGTGGGCTACGGCCCTAGGAGTCACAGTGCACAATCTTATTAGCATTACACCGCACATAGGGCCTGATTCACATTACACCATAAAGTAGTGTCTCTTATTTATGTTACGACACACAGTAGTGCCCCTTTTACACAATGCCCACAGTAGTGACCCTTTTACACAATGCCCACAGTAGCGGTGTCCCTTACACAATGTCCCCCAGCAGTGGTGCCCCCTATGCAGTCCCCTTAGTAGTACCGTCCACTATGCAGTGCCCCCAGTTGAATGCTCCCCAGTAGTATGCCCCCCATTAGCAGGCCCCCCCAGTAGTATGTCCCCCATTAGCAGGCCCCCCCAGTAGTATGCCCCCCATTAGCATGCCACCCAGTAGTATGCCCCCCCAGTAGTATGGCTCCCCCAGTAGTAGGCTGCCCCAGTAGCAGGCCCCCCCAGTAGTAGGCTGCTCCAGTAGTAGCCCCCCCTGTAGTATGGGCCCCCCCCTGTAGTATGGCCCCCCCTGTAGTAGGCCCCCCCAGTAGTATGGCCCCCCCCAGTAGCAGGCCCCTCAGTAGTATGGCCCCCCCAGTAGCAGACCCCCCCCCAGTAGTATAGCCCCCCCCAGTAGCAGGCCCCTCTGTAGTATGGCCCCCCCAGTAGTATAGCCCTGCCCAGTAGCAGACCCCCCCCAGTAGTGCAGACCCCCCCAGTAGTATAGCCCCCCCAGTAGCAGGCCCCTCTGTAGTATGGCCCCCCAATAGTGCAGATCCCCCCCAGTAGTATGGCCCCCCCAGTAGCAGACCCCCCCCCAGTAGTATAGCCCCCCCCAGTAGCAGGCCCCTCTGTAGTATGGCCCCCCCAGTAGTATTGCCTCCCCCAGTAGCAGACCCCCCCCAGTAGTGCAGACCCCCCCCCAGTAGTATAGCCCCCCCAGTAGCAGGCCCCTCTGTAGTATGGCCCCCCCAGTAGTATAGCCCCCCCCCAGTAGCAGACCCCCCCAGTAGTGCAGACCCCCCCCCCAGTAGCGCCCCCGGACCTTTGACAAGTAAAAAAATAAAAAAAATAAAACTTACCTGTATCCCCGCTCCCGCGCCGTCCGCTCTGTCACACGCTGAGGAGGGAGCCGGAAGACGGAGCTCATGTGTGAGCTCCAGCCGGCTCCCTCCGTGCAGCAGCCAATGAGAGTCTGTGTGACTCTCATTGGCTGCTGTAACAAACACACAGCTGCCGCTGGCGGCTGTGTGTCTGTGTCTGTGTAGGGCAGAGCGCTATCACTGCGCTCTGCCCTACACGCGAGGAGACCTGATGTCGGATTCTCTAGTGAGAATCCGACATCAGGCGGCCGCCGTTCGGCCCCGAACGGGGATCCGAGTCAGGCGGTGAACACCCGAACAGGGTTCGGGTGGACTCGGATCCCCAATGTTCGGAGCGGTTCGGATTCCACAGAATCCGAACCGCTCATCTCTAATTTTTAGGGACCATTAACTGGAACAGTTGTCTTAGATAAATTCAAATTGTACTAAAACTATAAAAAAAACATGTGCACCATGCAAGCCTTACAGGGAATGTAACTTATATTGCAATATAAATACAAGTATGTCAATCTTACTCTGATTCTAAATTCCATGTTCTTTACCAAAGCACAAATACGAAAATAATAATTATAAAATGCTCAATGGTTTTACATAAAAACATCTCTAGATTTTTTCATTATCTACTGACAGAAAGAGAGAGTAAATCATGTCCCATGGAAATATTGTATACATTTAAAGTTAGAAATATTTCCACATTTAAAATAATAAAAAATTCAACACACATTTTCATCCTAACCAATAAATGTATAGGATATTAAAACACCACTGCAGCCGTTACTGACAAAATACAGAGTAAATGAGGTCTCGTTCTACATACATTGCTAAAATGCTCCCCAATCCATTCAATTCCAATATCAGCATTTATAAATTCCCACTTCGGCCATTGGTAGCAAGAATTACAATTAAAATTCTTAATTCTTTTGGTTTCAGTGTAAAAGTTGTGATTCTGTAGTAAACACCGTGATTCAGGGGTTAGCAAACCATTGTAGTTTCATGACCCAATACGCCTAACCCTAACTAGTGCTGAATATATATGCTCATCTCTATCTATTGTTAGAGGTGAGCTTTTCGGTTTTTACTCGGTTGTTTTTGCCAACTTATTACAAGCTCGGTTATGACGTGAAAGCCAGACAGCCATTAACATTATTTTCAGGTTTGAAAATAACAAGTCAAACCCGAACCGCTCATCTCTACTAATTATGTCCTAAAGTTTTGCAAATAATTCTGATTCATAAAATGCTGTATAAATCATGGCGATATAAGTTATTTTGCACTGAAAAATTAATTTATCTTAATATTTTCATGTTTTAATACAATGGTTTAATCAGGGGTAAAATGGAACTCATAGACAGCAACATAATTAGGCTACATACAGTACTGTCAAAACTATCACAGAAAAATTACAGATTATTAAATCTTAAACTTTGCTACTGTAGAGATATGCAAAACAACAGTTATTATTGTAATATGATGTCATTTTAATTACTGTAACTTGGATTTTAGTTAACTGTATTGTCAAACATTACAATATTACCTATTTGAATTGTTTTGCTCATTTGTTCTGTCACCTGAGACATGCTACTGTACAATGCTCCCAGCTTTAATGCAAGGAAAGCGATTTACCGATTTGTGTACTTTGGAACAAGTTTTTTTATATTGTTTTCCTGGATATGTAATTATAAAATTGTCACACAAACAGTATATGAATAGCTGCAAATCTCTAACATGTAGCCAGGCTTTGTTTAGACAGGTGGTTTACAGTAAATGTGTGTCAAGGAACTACATGTTTTTATCAAGATGTTCTATCCATTTATGGAAGCAGAATGCATAATGATTAAAGAGTTAGCAATGACTTTGAACCTGGAAGTAACGAGTTTGCATTAGTGAGCTCCTGTCCCTGCATATGATTAATGTTACATCCCTAAAAATCTTTAAGCGGTAATTAGAAATAAAAATTATAGGAACCAAGTTGCGATAATTAATAAATAGGCCCCTAAGAGAGATGTCCTCCTAATTAGATAACATTACCGAAAATAAACACTATTAGTAATATTTTACTTTGTTTTCATAAATGTTTATAAAAACTTAAAGGCATATGTCAGTTTGCATGGGATACAATCAGGATCCCGACAGCGGGGATTCCGGCATTCACAATGCCGACGCCAAAATCCAGACCGCCGAAGGTAAGTACCGAGGTTAGGGGGAGGGTTAGACACTAGGGGCAGGGTTAAAATTAGGCACTAAGGGGAGAGGGTTAGGTTTAGGGCGCGGGGAGTTAGGTTTAGGCACTAAGGAGGTCATGTTTAGGTACCGGGGAGGGAGGGTTAGGTTTGTATACTTACTTACAGCCGGTAACCTGGTCATTCTGACCGCCGGGATCCCGAGTGCCGGCATCCCGTACCCAACACGTTTGCATATGGGCCATTCTTTTTCAGTATATTTTAATTTATTAACATGTGTTAGAGCATCTTCAGAAATGAACATGAAATATCAACAAAAACCTGTGGTGCACCTGATCTTGATAGAACATTTACTGAGCAACCTTTGAACAAAGTATAGTTTGCCTAGGACTTATAATCGACAAAGCCATCTAAAGATGGCATTGCCCATCGCATCCAAGCCCGCTTGGTGCATGTGCGGTGAGCGGCCAAACCTCCGAAAACATAATATTCGGAGTGTGACCACAAAAAATGCTATAGTGCATCCCGTCCCGCATGAAGTATGATTCGTCAACAGTTTTCAAGTCAACATGCATTAGGTCAACAAACTAATGTCGACAAGGTCAAACTGTCGATATGCTTAGTATGTCGACAGTGATCATGTCGACAAGTGGTTAAAGTAAGGCTTACAGGCCTTTACAGAGTACCAGTTAAGAAATTAGAGCCCGGTACACCATACTGCCCGACCACCTTATCACCACAGCATCACTATTATGTTTCCACTGTGCCGCCAATCAGTCAATTTGACACAGTGCTCGGCGGCGTGAGCAGCTCCTCTAAGTTTGTCTGGCTGCAGCCAGGACAGCCGGAAGTGTAACAATGCCATGTCACACTCCCTGTCCTGGCGCACTGAGGAGCTGAGCCGCTGGCCACGTACTTCCTGCAGTGATGGACGACTGCTATTGGCTTCTCTGTGTGATGAGCAGATTGGTCACATACAGTATATATGTGGCCAAATTACAGACGGATCCTTTCAATTGACATTCACTCCATTATAAATCTACCCCGATTTGCCTTTAAAGAGGGAGATTGATTTATTGGTTTGGGTGGTAGAGGGAAAACAAAATCAGGAAATTAATTTAAAACTGTAATTTCCTTGCAGCAAAACTCTTTATGTTGATTTGTATAAGAAATAAGCGAGTCTCTATTTCAGTTTGCAAAACAGATCATTGTTTGCAAAATGATCTTTCTGGGATGAGCATCAGTGCTTAATCTGGTACCCTAGGTGGGGTATGCAGTCGGGAAGCCGGCGGACCTAATCCCGACAGCCGGCTTCCCGACTGCTTAATCCCGGCGAGGGTTAAATGACAGGCGTCTAAAGGGATGCCGGGCGCCGCTGCGGACAGCCACGGGGGGGGGGAGGGTTAGGTTTAGGGCTCCCGGAGGGGATTTAGGGTTAGGAACCCCCCCGGGAGGTTAGGGTTAGGCTAGGGGAGGGAGGGTTAGGCACCCTCGGGGGGGTTAGGGTTAGGCACCCCAACTGGGGGACTTAGGTTTAGGTGGCGGGGAAGGGGGGGTTAGGTTTAGGCACTTAGAGGGGGGATTAGGGTTAGGCACTGGGGGGGGGAAGGTTAGGGTTAGGCACCCTAAAGGAGGGTTAGGGTTACGGGGTTAGAAATAGGTTAGCTAATACTTACCTTCGACGATCGGGATTTCCTCCTCTGCTGGCCTCCTGGTGTCAGCATTCCAACCGCCGGGCAAGGGTCTGGCGGTAAATCATACCACTTCCACTGGTGGCACCTTGGTTACTTTACATTTATTCTATAAGTCTCACAAGCAGGCTTTAAGCTGTTCAATTGTAGGACACCATGAAAGAGTAAAGAGCTATGATATCTTTTCTGAATTGCTGTATTTTTAGTGAGCACTGTATGATGTTTGCAGAATGTGAAGGTGACATTAGGTTGTATAAAACTGTTCTGTCAGAGACAGACTAAGAATAGTTGAAGTGAGTGGGCAAATGAATTACATAGGACTTTATTCCAAAGAAGGGAATTGGAGAACATGATGTGATCTTAATGAATAGACTGATCCTGACACATTATTCACTTAATTATTCACTTAATACGTAATAAATCTGTTGCTGACATTTTCACACACATAGGCCACAATAATGTTCTTTTTAAAAATATATAGAACTGACTCACTAGCAAAAACTGATATATAATGACAATGGCAGGTTTTATATATTGCTGTCCATTCATCAAATGGGATCAGTTGTTATAAATGTTAACGGACAGCTATGCTTCCCAGAAGTTGACTATTTTAAGGTTTCTACAGTGCCTGGTTCTTGTTTTATGTCTCCACCTTCCACTGTCTCTCAGAAGCCGCACAGAAATGACATCCGCCAAGGACTACATAGTATTTACAGATGATAATGCTGCTGGCATGTAATAGCAACACACACTTTTCTGTCTGGCTGCTATGATTGTTATTCTGCTTCCTTATTTATCAGGTGTTCTACACGCCTCTTAGATTGTAAGCTCAACTGGCCAGGGTCACCATTACCTTCTGTTTCATGTTATCATATGTTACTTTGAATGATTGTTAACAATATATTAGTACAGTTTACATGTGCTGTTTATTTGTTTTTTTATTTTATTTCATTCCTCCTTGAGCTCATAGATTACACATCCCATATTACACAAATCCATTATTACAAATAAACTTTTATTTACGAGACTCTTAAACATGACTGGAGTTTATTTTTCAATAAGTATAACTCAAGAGTTGACTAAAATTGCAAAATCTATTTCTCAGAATATTAACATCATTACTTATTTGAATGAGGAATTTTAGTTTCTCAGAATTTCATCTTAAATATTCTGCATGGTATTCCCTTATAATTTTTTGTCTCCATTCCAGATTTACAGTATTTGTTTACTATAAATTCAACAAAATTTTAATTTTCCAACTTGTGCAAAATGGCCGTCTTGCGGAAAAGTGAAATTCAAATGTTTTCTCATTCCTGTTCAACTGTAGAACTGAACTTTCCCAAAATCTTGTTACAGCTTTGCAAAAAATTGTACTTTGGGGGAAAAAAGTAGTTCTTCAGTATGTTATTACAATATGATTTATCTAGGTTAGAAAATGTTTTAATGCTATATAAAGTGACCATATTATTTTCCTTACACTTTCATCACTGTTTGGTTTTAGATCACTGGAAATTGAACTTGCAGCAGAGATAACTCTCTCACTAGGTTTAGAAAAACCTGACTGCACAGTCATAGAGTACAAGTCAGTGTTAGGCCTCCACCTAACAGATATCACCTTGTCGCTGTGGTGGAGCTCACTAGGGGCTCCATTTACTAACGAATTTGTCCTGCTGTGTAATTTACCGTTACCACTCACCGCAGCTTTTGTTTATTTTTTACTTGTATCTATTAATGATGTGCTCGCCGGCGAGCAGTAGTGTAAATAATCATGCCAGCGCTGCTTCTTCTCTCTAAACAGTGCTGACGAATGAAGTTTTTTTTTTCCGCAGTTTGTGAGACCTGGCTCCCCTCTAGGATCCCAGCCCGGCAGCAACCTCCCTTCCCAGCCCAGCGTGTTGTTTGCTGGGCTGGGAAGGAGACTGCTGCCTCGCACAGATGGCGTGTCGGCTGCTGCGGGTGGGAGGGAGGGAGGAAGGGGGAGGCGTCTGTTGATGTGGAAGGTAGGCAGGGGGGGCTCGCCGGCTACTGTGGGAGGGATGAATGGGGACAGCACCGGCTACCGTGGGAGGGAAGGGGGGACGTCGGGTGCTGCGGGAAGAAGAGAGGAAAGCGGGGCCATCTGTTGCTGCGGGAGGGAGGATGGGGGCACCGGTTACTGAGCACTGTGGGGGGGGGGGGATTATGAGTATAGACCTGGATGCTGGCCGACTGGACTACTGCGCTTGTCAGCGCAAATTAACAGATTTGTGAGGCTGGAGGGATTCAAATAACACAGCGAATGGTCATTAACAAATACCACTCATTGATAAATAAGGCAGCCTACTGATCTGAATTTACAAACGAAAAAAACAAACCTGCTGCATTAACTTGGCCAAACTAGTACTTAGGAGCAGATTCAATTACCACAGTGTTTATTGCCTGGGTAAAGCTCCTTGTTTAACACCTGGTGCAGTTTAACCACCAGTCAATATTACTACACGTTAAAACCGCAGGTACCACGCGCTAACACATGGATCCCACATTATGTGCTGAAAATGGAATCTATGGATTTCTCTGCACGTTAAGTCCCTAAAGCTGCATTTAACTTGGCTAATTGAATCTGCCCCTAAGAATCTCTGTATTTGATTTGTACTACACAGGTTGGTTAGAAGTGCAGGAAATATTGGGAGTATAAAATTTTGGAGAGAGATAAAGTACCAACCAATCAGCTTCTGTCCTTTTTCAAACACAGCCTGTAAAATGGCAGTTAAGAGCTGTTTGGTTGTTATATCTCTCCAAGACTTGATACATCTCCCTCTTTTTCTTTATTCGTATATCAAATAGCCTCTTCATTGACACCACTTATAACTGAGAATGAGAATTTATCATTGAGAATGTGTACAGCCCTATAGTAATTTTCACTGACTTTGAGCCGCTTAACACTTTCAGGCCTGAAGCATTTGCCAGAGTTGACTAGCGTTTGGGGAATATTTAACTTTTTCTTTTTTGTATGTTATAGATACAGTACTGTCGTTTACTTGGTAAGAGTTACTTCTCCCAAAGGGCTCTATTTACTACAATCCACATGGGAATGCAGATTGTAGTGTGATATTACCGACTGAATTCGCATTGCGAATTCAGGCAATATCACAGGGATTTACTAAAAATCCCTTGCAGGGACAGAGCTTGCGATAAAGCTCTGTCCCTGCGAATCCCCTCCACAGCCGTATCATGGAATTTTCGTAACAAATACCATGACAAGTGCCAGCGCATGTGCCGACCGGCCGCTGCTGCTACCCTCCGCAACTAAGCCCACCCCCCACTGCTAATCCCCGCCCCTGTGATCGCAACCCCCCCCCGCGACCCATCCTTCCTTAATTGCACTTACCTGCAGTGATCGGGGCTCCGGTGATGTCCTCCATGGCTCCGGTCAGCTGACATCCCATACTGCACTGGGACCCAGTCACCTGATGACCGGGCCCCAGTGCAGGATGGGAGACCAGCTGACCGGAAGGAGGACATCACCAGAGCCCAGATCTCCGGTCCCTAGACTCAGGTAAGTTAATTTTTTTTTTTTGCACTGTATCAGTGTGTGGTCTGTTTAGACCACACAGATAATCACTGGGGCCGGCTCCGGGCTCTGCCTTGCCCGTTAGAGTAGAGCAGGAGTCCGGTAACTGGGGGAGACCCTGGATAACGCTACCTCCAGGCGGCATTATTATCACAGGGCCTCCTCCGGTATTTTTTCACAATTTATTTTTAGTAACTACCAGGCAGATTGCATTTCCCATTACAATGATGGGAAATGCGATCTGATTACTAAAAATAAGTGATAATTAGGGGTTGGAGTAGAGTTTTACGAATTCTACTCCAATTGCCCTTTAGTAACTTTAGGTGAAACTAAAATAATGTGAAAAGGGTATGAAAACACCCTTTTTCACTTTATTTTAGTAAAAATAATGATAATAAACTGAGCCCAAAATGTTCAATATGAAATTATCACACTATTACTAAATATTTACAGGGAGATGTATCAAGCCTTGGAGAGAGATAAAGTTGGAGAAGTTGCCAAAAGCAACCAATCAGCTTCTAACTGTCATTTCAAAGACTGTGCTAGATAAATGTCAGTTAAAAGCTGATTGGTTGCATTTTGTAGGGTCAGATTAAGGGCCATGTGTGCCTGAAGCTAAAAATGATCAATGGCCTATTGTTAGAAGGGAGGAACTTTTACTAGTGCTGTGCGTGTGTGGCCAGTGCCACATGGCTTGTACATCCCCTACACTATCAGTCTTCCTATATACTGTATGTAAAAATAGAAAATGCATAATGTTGTGAGTGAAATAGAAATACAATTTTAATTTAGCAGCTGGGTGGCTGGGTCATCGTCATGCTGTCAAAATGATGGGCTTATTCTTATTTTTAGGCCTGGTGCTGTAGTCATAGCTGTCCCATTGATAATCTGGCCCTGTCATTGGTCAACTTCTCCACTTTACATCTCCCCCTTAAAGAGTGCATGGTGTCAGATTGCAAGAAACTAACTTTGTGAATGTCTGAATGAGAGTTGGGTGTATTTTACCAGTGTGCCTTTTGCTTTGTGGATAATTTATGTTATACATATTTCATTTGATAAATGTACATAACATCTCTGCGCACTGGAACACAGATAGAAGCAAACAGATTATTTTAAATGTTGTTCTGGTGCCTGTTGACTTTGAAATATGAGGAATGCTGAATTCCCTTACACATAACACTGTTTGCACCAAGCGCTCACATGGGGTCCTATCAAACAAAAGTGCCTGAGGGAAAACAGAATGGCTGCTTGACAACTTAAGTCTAAACAAAATGTTATTCCTACCTGCAAGTGGACTGAGGTCTCTCATGAGAACAGCAATTTATTTGATTTGCAAAGGTTACAGTGATGAAGTCCACTTGCACCATGTGTACAGGTGTGAAAATAAAATGTTAAACATCTAAATAAAACAATAAAGTTTTTGGATTGAAATGTCATCTTGAAATAAAGAAAAAGCATACTTATGTAGTGCAGGTTTCATATAGTTTCTGAAGCTTTTTTGTTAAACTTTGGGGTAAATCTATCATCTTGCACTTTTCTAACCCGCCGTGTCTTCAGTTGTTTTTGCCACTGCAGTTAAAGGGAAAATAAATTGTATTTAACACAAAACATATCTAGTTTTGTATTTTTACTGTTGTTTTCTTTAAATCCAGCATCCAAAACCGCCAAAGATGCAGGGGCTTACAAAAGCGCACTTATTAATATTTACACCTTTGTGTCGAAATTAAGTGTTATGTACTATACCATCTTCTTAATCACAATCAACACAAAATACACCACACTGCCTACAAACTAGGAGAACACAGTTGCTGCTGCAGCAAGTAGCTGGTGGGGTGCCAGTGTGCAAAATCCCTTCTAATTGGAGTAAATTATTGATACTTCGGGCAGTAGCCTGCATCTGCAGGCTATTAAATTTCCCCTGGGTAGTTTTGTTTTGATAAGCCCTTTCACACCCTTACTGTATATCATGCATGACAAGGTAGATCTTGCTGAGGCAGTCACCCTCTGTTTCTTCTTACCAACATATAAACAGAAGGAAAAAAATTATTGTTTATTATATATTTATATAGAAGGGGAGATTTTTGGGAGCTATTCAATTAAACAATTTCCCAGGTAACTCGCAGCTTTAAACATCACAGATTTTCCTTTGCAATCCACGGAGGTGTGAAGTGAAACATTCCCAGTTATTTTTCCCCTTTTGAGCATTAATTAGAGTTTTTATACCTTGTGGTTTATAATATTTAGTCTACGTATATATCCTATTTATTGTTTCATAAGATTATTTATACATGTTACTATATTTATTGTATTCTAGAGGCATATGTAACTCAGTCGCAGCCCCACTTGTGGCTTAAGTGGTATAGCTGGGTAGTAACATTGCATTCGTGCGTAGGCTAAAGCTAGGTACACACTGGCCGATGTGTACTGGGACAATATGTACACATTAGAGCGATGTTATGAACGACCACTCGTTCCGCCCTTCATTAACATGAATGGGGCCGCTTGCGGTATCGTCAGGTTTTATGTGCAGCACATCAAACCTTACGACGTGCAAGCGACTGCAGGAGTGCTCATATTGTGCATACACACTGCATGATATGCACGATATGTCGTTACAATTTGGCCAAATCGTAACAACATCGCTTGAGTGTGTACCTAGCTTAGTTTATGGGTGTATCCACAGCATTGCGGGTTGTGTGTATACAGAGATAGGCTATGTCTATTTGTGGTATGCAGTCGGGAAGCCGGCGGACCTATCGAAGGGACGCCGGGCGCTGAGCGCGGATAGCCGCGGGGGGGAGGGTTAGGTTTAGGATTCCCGGGGGGGACTTCGAGTTAGGCACCGCCCCCCTGGGAGGTTAGGTTTAGGCTGTAGGAAGGGGGGGTTAGGGTTAGGCACCCCCAGGGGGAGGTTGGCGTTAGGCACCCACCCCGGGGGGACTTAGGTGTAGGCGGCGGGGAAGGGGGGGATAGGTTTAGGCACTTAGAGGGGGGATTAGGGTTAGGCACTGGGGGGGGAAGGTTAGGGTTAGGCACCCCTAAGGGAGGGTTAGGGTTAGGGGGTAGAATTAGGTTAGAGAATACTTACCTTGGACGATCGTGATTTCCTCCTCTGCCGGGATGCCGCTGTCGGGATTCTAAATCATACCGATTCCCTATTTGCAGATGGAAAAGATAAGGAGTAACTTGGACTTGTGATAAAATGTTAAAGTCAAGTTAGTAAAACCAACCTGATGTTAGCCATATTCAACAGTACCTAGCAGCTAATATGTGTTGTGATGTCATATCCTCTGTGGAGCGTGGGGAGAGAACTAAATATCTGAATGTCAACATAAAGCCTAAAAGACAGTAATGTGCAAACTTTCACTGTGCATCTCACACTTTATATAACACTCATAACATAGGACCTATTTATTTAACTATTATTTTGTGTTTTATCAGCTAAATGTACTTACAGCATATCGAGTGGGATGCATGACGCATTGCATTGGGGATGCCATGCATCTCGTCACTCTTCTCATGCATGCTGGCATTAATTACTCCAGTATGCATGAACAAAAGTTCAAAGGACCACTCTCTCGATAAGACCTGTCTTTTGCGAGTTAGAGACTTCCGGATCTATGACCCAGAATCACACACACACCACGGGGGTGGGTGCTGGGAGGGATCCGATTGGATCCCGCTTACAGCACTCGCTGAATAGAAGCTCATAGGCTTCTATAGGTTAACGCCATCAGAAGATGGCTTTACCCACTGCATCCCAGCTCCGGAGTGCATCGCATTCTGGTGCTTGGTGCATATGACAATTGTGGTCAAACCCGCATTTTCAGGGGTTTGGCGGCATTTATCACGTTGCCACATCCCGCCGCATCATCGTAATCCTGTCAACAGTGACCTAATTATGAGATAAATGCAGAACAGAACATGATCTAAACTAACCACAAAATGTAGAATCTTGACCATATATAGGTTTAGTAGATTTAATCATAAATTACCTTATCTAGAATAGAGATGAGCGGGTTCGGTTTTACTCGGATTTACTCGGTTCTTTACGCCAAAATTATTGCAAGTTCGGATTAGATCGGATTTATTTTATTGGCTATCCAAAACACGTGATAGCCGATAGCCAATAAAATGACGTTTTTGAGATCCGAACATATCCGAGTAAAACCGAACCTGCACATCTCTAATCTAGAATAGTTTTTTTTTTGCTATTTTATTAAACATTCTAGTCCCATATATGAGCACAAAGCTGTCATTTGCAGAAGTGGCCAATACAAAACCAACAAATGAGTCTCACTATAAAGAATTCACCATATAATTTGCTTAAGGTTTTGTCATCTGAGAGGTCATGTGTCCTGCAAACATATGGGCCAGTGAATAAAGCTATTTTTAGACACGGTGCATGCTGATTAACTGTAGTGTGCCTTGGTTCATTAACCTCTTTATTGGCTTTGTTCTGCAGGTGCTTCTGACGACCAGTTTCCTAGCAACCCACCAACACTGCTCTCACCTGCTCAACCTGGACTCCGCACTAGCAATGCTGTAGCCTGGCATAATGTGACAGGACAGAGCTGGCCTTAAATGGCAAATATTGTGCCTTGCTCTGGAGCAACCCAGTCGAGCATTTGAAGCATAACTTCCCCAATGAAGTTCAGTATTTGTGCTTTGAATTATTACGCATGAAATAAAATAATTTTTCCTTATGGTTTTTTTTCAATTGGCAGCAATGTTGCGATGCCTTTTCCTAGTTCACAAAGCATTTACACATTAAGTGTAAAATATTATTGTGGCACAAATCTCACTTTTCAATGTGTTCTTTGAAGCCATATTTATGAAAAAGAAAAAAAAACAGTCATGTAAGCTTTCAACTTACATTAATTACCATCAAAGGTTTTTTCTCCATCTCTGAAAATAGAGCAGGGAAGATACTATATATTGTACATGCTTTTACCGAAGGGGAAAATTATAGATGCAAATTGTGTACTGCAGACATATTTAGTAGAGATGTGCACCGACCCACGTGTTTTGGTTTTGAATCTGGATCTCCCCTGGTTTTGGATCTGGATCTAGTTTTGGAACTTTTTCCTTGGTGTTTTGTTTTTAGGTTTTGGTTTTGGATATGTATTTTATCCCAAAAATTATATAAACAGCTAAACCACATAATTTGGGACTATTTTTGTTCCTACAGTATTATTAACCTTAATAAGGATAATTTTCAGGCATTTCCATGCATTTTTAACCATCTCACAGCTCACAATATTGATTTCACAATTTTTCACCAATATAGGCCAAAGGCTGCAGCGAGCTGGCTGGCTAAAGTAAGCAACAGAGGAGCACAAACACACGGCAGTTTAAAAAAAGATAGGACATCTATGAAACTTTGCCACAAAGCAGTGTCAGACAGGATGGCAGTTTAATAAACTATAATAATGTCAGTCGGCAATGTCCCAAATTGTGCCAAATGTAAAGGAAAGAGGTGCAAGATGGAATTGTCCATCTCACCCACTCTTATGTGGGATATTAAAAAGGACATGCACAGTTTAACAAACCAAGCACTTTAGCCACTAGGACTGACACTTTCGTGGCTCAAATCCTTGGTTTGTTTGGGCCCCCACAAAACATTTTTTTGGAAGTACTACCTTCAATTAGTGGTGGAGATTGCATGTGCTGGTTCAAACTGCTGGTAGCTGATACTGGACTGTTGTTACTAATGTACAAATTATTATAATTTTGTTAAACAAATTGCATGAACTCGCTGCAAATGACGTAACAAGGAGGAGGTGCCTAGATGGTTAATGTCCCGTCCTCTGCTACCTTTGGCTTTACAAATGGACCAGATGAATTCACAACCATTGTCAGAAGGTAGATTAAAATAATTCCACATACAAGAAGTGGCTTTTCTGGCTTTCTTTTTATCATGAGCAAGAACTGCTGCCACTGGTGACTTATTTACGCAAACCACATCCTCATTAGCGTCAGATAGGCCTTATCCTTTCCTTGCCACATCATGTAGTGAATGGCATATTGCCAATTTTTTGTTTCTCTAAAGCTGTCTTACTGTAGCTTTAGATTTTTTTTTCTTTAACAGGGTAAAAGTTTTTTTTTTTTACCCTGACTTTTTGGCCTGACAAGCCCTGGTACATCGGCCTTCATGGATGATGTTGACGGCCTTGCATTGTCATCATGACTGCTGCCCGCAGCTACAAGACTGGCAGGTCCAGCGACAGGGGGGTACAAGGGGTACACCTGTGCCGGGCTCCAGGTTCTGAGGGACCTCCAGGGCCCAGGGACATAAACAGCATACGCCGCAGGTCCGCAGACATTAGGAGATATTAAATTCATTCCCTAGCCGGCCGTCCATCTGGCACGCGTTAGTCGTTACTAGAGAAGCAAAAAAAAACCACATCATTACAATTTACCACCGTGAACTCCCCAAAGGCAGCCCCGTCACTGGTCGCGGCTCTAGGTCAGAGGCGCACACTGCATCGTGACGTCACTGCACATGAGTCTTCATGTCTGCGCCGGCCCTCCCTGTGTGATCTATCCACATTAATAATCCTGTAACCCTGGCCTGCTGCTGCAATGTCCATCCACTGAGAAGCAGGGAGGCCAGGAACTGGAACTGACTACCGCCAGGCACAGACAGGTCAGCGCACTTGTTTAAGCTATGCATGCAGTTCTGCACCTCCACTGTCCCACGGATACAGTATGTGTGGAGGTAAGTGACATTCAAGTGTTTTTATTTTATTTAAGATTGACAAAGTGCCCCTTTTTAAAATTTTATATATAGCTCCAGTTTATATATATATATATATATATATATATATATATATATATATATACTAGGGGTGAGCGGGTTCGGATTTCTGAAATCCGAACCCCCCCGATCTGAGGCCGATCCGAGTCAGGCTCGACTTTTCCCGCCTGACTCGGATCTGAAATCAAGGCAAAACGTCATCATCCCGCCTTCCGGGTCTCACGGGTTTTGGATTCTATATAAGGTACCCGCGTCATTGCCATTTTCTCACTCGGCTGTGGACAGTGAAGAGGGAGGGTGGGAGTTAGGGCTGGCTGGGCTGTGTAGTGTAGTGTTGTGTTGTGCTGCTGTTGTCCATAGGGGCTGTGTCCACTCCTCCAAAGTCCATAGGGGCTGGCTGTGTTGTGCTGTGCTGCTGTTGTCCATAGGGGCTATGTCCACTCCTCCAAAGTCCATAGGGGCTGGCTGTGTTGTGCTGCTGTTGTCCATAGGGGCTGTGTCCACTCCTCCAAAGTCCATAGGGGCTGGCTGGACTGTGTTGTGCTGTCAGTTGTCCACTTGAAAGTCCTGTGCAGTGTCCCAGTCCTAAAGGGGTGCTGTAGTGTTGTCCAGGGGGTGCTCTGTCCATCAGGGGTGCTCCCCCCAAGTGCAAAAAAATATATATTTTTTCTGTGTTTGTGAATTGTGTGCGCAGTAGCCGCACGTGCATCAACAAAGTAGTGCCAAGCATGCGCCTATGTCCCATAAGTAAAGGGTCGGCTGGCTTGTCTGTTAAAGGGTGCTGTAACCCCCAAAGGGCACTCCAAACAAAATAATAAAATATTTTCTGTGTTTGTGAATTGTGCCAAGCGTGCGCCTGTGTCATAGGTAAAGGGCCGGCTGGCTTGACCATTAAAGGGTGCTGTAACCCCAAAAGTGCACTCCAAAAAAAATAAAAATATATATTTTTTTGTGTTTGTGAATTGTGTGCGCAGTAGCCGCACGTGCATCAACAAAGTAGCGCCAAGTGTGCGCCTGTGTCATAGGTAAAGGGCCGGCTGGCTTGACCGTTAAAGGGTGCTGTAACCCCCAAAGTGCACTCCAAACAAAATAAAAAAATATTTTCTGTGTTTGTGAATTGTGTGCACTGTGGCTGCACGTGCATCAACAAAGGAGCAGCGCCAAGCGTGCGTCTGTCTGTTAAAGGGTGGTGTAACCCCCAAAGTGCACTCCAACAAAAATAAAACATTTTCTTCTGTGTTTGTGAATTGTCTGCACTGTACGTGCATCCTCAAAGCAGCAGCACAAAGCGTGCGTCTGTCTGTTAAAGGGTGGTGTAACCCCCAAAGTGCGCTCCACAAAGAATAAAAAATTTTTTTTTTTCTGTCTTTGTGAATTGTGTGGGCTGTAGCTGCATGTGCATCAACAAAGGAGCAGCGCCAAGCGTGCGCCTGTGTCCCATAAGTAAAGGGCCGGCTGGCTCATTTCTTAAAGGGTGATGTAACCCACAAAGTGCACTAGTCTCCAACAAAAATAAAAAATTAATTTCTGTGTTTGTGTGTGCCTTAGCCGCACGTATATATCAATATAACATAAATGGAGGACCAAACTTTCTCCAATAAAAATAAAATAGGGAAAGATCAAGAACCACTTCCTCCTAGTGCTGAAGCTGCTGCCACTAGTCATGACATAGACGATAACATGCCATCAACGTCGTCTGCCAAGGCCGATGCCCAATGTCATAGTAGAGGGCACATACAATCCCAAATGACAAAGTTCAGGAAAATGACCTTGAAAAGCACATTTAAATCATCTGAAGAGAAACGTAAACTTGCCAATATGCCATTTACGACACGGAGTGGCAAGGAACGGCTAAGGTCTTTCCCTATGTTCATGACTAGTGGTTCAGCTTCACATGACGATGGAAGCCCTCCTCCCGCTAAAAAAATCAAACGAGTTAAGCTGGTAAAAGCAAAGAACTGTGCATTCTAAGAAGATATCACAAATCCCCAAGGAGAGTCCAAGTGTCGTGGCGGTTGAGATGCCTGACCTTCCCAGCACTGGACGGGAAGAGGTGGCTCTTTCCACCATTTGCACGCCCCCTGCAAGTGCTGAAAGGAGCACCCACAGTCCACTTGCTGATATGCAAATTGAAGATGTCACTGTTGAAGTACAACAGGATGAGGATACTGTTGTAGTTGGCGCTGAGGAGGAAGTTGGTGAGGAGGATTCTGATGGTGATGTGGTTTGTTTAAATCAGGCTCCGGGGGAGACAGTTGTTGTCCGTGGGATGAAAAAGCCCATCACGGTCATGCCTGGGCAGAAGACCAAACATTCCACCTCTTTGGTCTGGCAATATTTCTATCCAAATCCGGACAACAACTGTCTTGCCATATGTACCATATGTAAAGGTGAAATAAGTAGGGGTAGGGACGTTAACCACCTAGGAACAGCCTCCCTTATACGGCACCTGCAGCGCATTCATAACAAGTTACTGTCAAGTTCAGAAACTTTGGCTAAGACCGTAAGCAGTCCAGGGACACCTAAATCCCGTTGTCCTGTTGTATCCAAGCGCCTACAAACCACACCGTCAACTGCCTCCTCGTCAATTTCCTCCTTAGTCAGGATCGGAAGTAGTCCTGCAGGCCATGTCACTGGCATGACTGACTCTCCTATCCGGGATTCCTTCGGAGGATCCTGCATTGCTTTTACTAAACAATTGACCCTCCAACAGTCCTTAGCGAGGAAGATGAAGTACGACAGCAGTCATCCTGAAGCAAAACGTATAACTGAGGCCTTGACTGCTATGTTGGTGTTAGACGTGCGTCCAGTATCTGCCATTAGTGCAGTGGAATTTAGACAATTGATGGAGGTAGTGTGTCCCCGGTTCCAAATCCCGTCTAGATTCCACTTCACTAGGCAGGCGATACCGAGACTGTACAGAAACGTCAGAAAAAGTGTCCTCAGTGTCCTGAAAAATGCGGTTGTACCCAATGTCCACTTAACCACGGACATGTGGACAAGTGGAACAGGGCAGACTAAGGACTATATGACTGTGACAGCCCACTGGGTAATTGTATCACCTTACGCAGCAACAACAGCAGCGTCACCAGTAGCAGCATCTCAGAAACGCCAGCTCGTTCCAAGGCAGGCTACGCTGTGTATCACCGGTTTCAGTAAGAGGCACACCGCCGACAACCTCTTAGAGAAACTGAGGGAAATCATCGCCCAGTGGCTTACCCACTTAGACTCTCCTGGGGATTTGTGATATCTGACAACGCCACTCAAGCGCAGTGGAGAATGATTTCCGTGTTGTGCAAGGTTCTCCAGCCCTTCGAACTTGCCACACGTGAAGTCAGTTCAGACACTGCCAGCTTCAGTCAGGTCATTCCCCTCATCAGGCTTTTGCAGAAGCAGCTGGAGAAAGTGAAGGAGGAGCTAAGATGGAGCGATTCCGCTCGGCATGTGGGACTTGTGCATGAAGCCCTTCATTTGCTTTGCCAGGATTCCAGGGTGGTCAATCTGTTGAAATCAGACCACTACATTTTGGCCACCGTGCTCGATCCTAGGTTTAAAGCCTATGTGGTGTCTCTCTTTCCGGCCGACACAAGCCTGAAGAGGTGCAAAGACCTGCTGGTGAAAACACTGTCAGCTGAAGCGGAACGTGACACGTCAACAGCTCCTTCTTCATTTTCTCCCGCAACTGGGGCTGCCAGGAAAAAACTTAGGTATCCTAAGCAACCCGCTGGCGGTGATGCAGGGCAGGCAGGACCAAGTTTGGACATCTGGTCCGGACTGAAGGACCTGGCAACAATTTCTGACATGTCTACTGTCACTGCATATGATACTGTCACCATTGACAGAATGGTGGAGGATTACATCGGTGACAGCATCCAAGTAGGCATGTCAGTCAGTCCGTACCTGTACTGGCAGGAAAAAGAGGCAATTTGGAGGCCCCTGTACAAACTGGCTCTATTTTACCTGAGTTGCCCCCCCTCCAGTGTGTACTCCGAAAGAGTGTTTAGTGCAGCCGGGAACCTTGTCAGCGAAAGGCGTAGGAGGTTGCTTCCACAAAATGTGGAGAAGATGATGTTCATAAAAATGAATTACCAACTCTTCCAGGGAGACCAGCCTCCAGAACGTACAGAGGAACCTGTGGTGGTGGATTCCAGCGGGGACGAGTTAAACCAAAACCAAAACACAAAACACGAAAAGTGGCCGGTGCACACCCCTAATATATATATACCCGTATACCTATCTATTCCATATCTGTCTACCTATCTGTAAATGTGCGTATATGTAGATAAATAGATATAGATGCATGTAGCCTACATATATATATATATAGTCAGGTGCATAAATATTAGGACAGTGACAAAATTTTCATATTTTGGCCTCTATTCACCACCACAATGGCTTTGAAATGAAACAAACAAGATGTGCTTTAACTGCAGACTTTCAGATTTAATTTGAGGGTAATTACATCCAAATCAGGTGAACGATGCAGGAATTACAACGGTTTCTATATGTGCCTCCCACTTTTTAAGGGGCCAAAAGTAATGGGACTATCAACTCAAAAGCTATTTCATGGACAGGTGTGGGCTATTCCCTCGTCATTTCATTATCAATTAAGCAAGTAAAAGGTCTGGAGTTGATTCTAGGTGTGACATTTGCATTTGGAATCAATTGCTGTCGACTCTCAATATGAGATCCAAAGAGCTGTCACTATCAGTGAAGCAAGCCATCATTAGGCTGAAAAATCAAAACAAACCCATCAGAGAGATTGCAAAAACATTAGGTGTGGCCAAATCAACTGTTTGGAACATTCTTAAAAAGAAAGAACGCACCGGAAAGCTCAGCAACACCAAAAGACCCGGAAGACCACGGAAAACAACTGTGGTGGATGACAGAAGAATTATTTCCCTGGTGAAGAAAAACCCCTTCACAACAGTTGGCCAAATCAAGAACACTCTCCAGGAGATAGGTGTATATGTATCAAAGTCAACAATCAAGAGAAGACTTCACAAGAGTGAATATAGAGGGTTCACCACAAGATGTAAACCATTGGTGAGCCTCAAAAACAGGAAGACCAGATTAGAGTTTGCCAAACAATATCTAAAAAAGCCATTACAGTTCTAGAACAACATCCTATGGACAGATGAGACATAGATCGCGCTTGTACCAGAGTGATGGGAAGAGAAGAGTATGGAGAAGGAAAGGAACTGCTCATGATCCAAAACATACCACCTCATCAGTGAAGCATGGTGGTTGTAGTGTCATGGCGTGGGTATGTATGGCTGCCAATGGAAGTGATTCCTTTATATTTATTGATGATGTGACTGCTGACAAAAGCAGCAGAATGAATTCTGAGGTGTTTCAGGCAATATTATATGCTCATATTCTGTCAAATGCTTCAAAACTCATTGGACGGCGCTTCACAGTGCAGATGGACAATGACCCGAAGCATACTGCTAAAGCAACCAAAGAGTTTTTTAAGGCTAAAAAGTGTAATGTTATGCAATGGCCAAGTCAATCCCCTGACCTGAATCCGATTGAGCATGCATTTTACTTGATTTACTTGAGACAAAACTGAAGGGAAAATGCCCCAAGAACAAGAAGGAACTGAAGACATTTGCAGTAGAGGCCTGGCAGAGCATCACCAGGGATGAAACCCAGTGTCTGGTGATGTCTATGCGTTACAGAGTTCAGGCTGTAATTGCCTGCAAAGGATTTGCAACAAAGTATTAAAAAATGAAAGTTAGATTTAGGATTGTTTAGTTTGTCCCATTACTTTTGGCCCCTTAAAAAGTGGGAGGCACCTATAGAAACCGTTGTAATTCCTACACCGTTCACCTGATTTGGATGTAATTACCCTCAAATTATATCTGAAAGTCTGCAGTTAAAGCACATCTTGTTTGATTAATTTCAAAGCCATTGTGGTGGTGAATAGATGCCAAAATATGAAAATTCTGTCAATGTCCAAATATTTATGCACCTGACTGTATATATATATATATATATATATATATATATCTACAGTATCTGTATATTAATGTGTGTGTGTATGTATATATATATATATATTTATATATATTAATATAGGAAAATCAAGGTGCGGCACTCGGCATAGAAAAAACGACTCCAACAATGTGGGTTTGGATCCATGTTGTTGGAGACATTTTTCTATGCCGAGTGCCGCACCTTGATTTTCCTGTTGATGAGCCACTCTGTGAAGGTACCGGCGTCTGCTGTTGTACTTGTAAGAAGTGTCGGATATACAAGAATCTATGTGTGTATATATATATATATATATGTATATATATATATATTTACACAAAACATGAAGTAAGGTGGCAGCACTCTTACTTTTAGTGAGGTTCATATATTTGTACCAAACATGCCAACGTTTCAGAAGGGGGAGGGGGGCCCCAGAGATATCCATGTAACGGGCCCCAAGATTTCTGTTGCCGGCCCTGAAGACTGGTATGTAGATCCTGCTCTCCTGTCAAGTGACTGTCCTCCATACTCACTGCGGTCTTACAGCAGTGTCACCAAGCAATTATAGTTTAGCTAAGTTGCGGCTAACGCACTGAAACAACCACACACAAAAAAATTGTTTTTATTTGAACACGGGTGGTGTGGCAGGCTAACACGCGCACACAAAAAAATTGTTTTTATTTAAACACTGGTGGTGTGGCAGGCTAACACGCACACACAAAATTTTTTTTTATTTGAACACTGGTGGTGTGGCAGGCTAACACGCACAACATTTTTTTTATTTTCACACTGGTAGTGTGTGGCAGGCTAACACGCACACACAAATTTTTATTTTTTCACACTGGGGGTGAAGCGCACCCCTGAAAGAGGCAGCAGCCCCTTGACAGACAGCAGCACAGCACTCCTATGCAACTACATTGATGACAAGTGTGGCTAACACGCACACAGAAAAAAATTGTTTGTTTTTTTCACACTGGGGGTGAACCAGGGGCTGGCTGGCAACTTTCAGAATATTGTGAAGCATTTAGCAGCTTGGACCCGGAAGGGTAATGTCTGAACGCACCATCACCAGAAAACCCCGCCCCCACCCTCCCACTGGCATTACTGGATAAACGCTCAGGGGGAAGGAGGGGGCACGGCTATGCAACGCACTCTATTTATATATACACACACGTGCAATATTAGTGACAAGAAATTATAATTATCGGGAATAGGAACCGATAATTAATATAACTGCTGCTTTGGGGCACCATGTTACTGCATAAATACAAACATTATATATACCCCTCACACAGCTCCACCCCTACAGCTCTCGCCCCTCATTCAGATCTTTCCTCTCATATAGCTCTCCCCTCCTCACACAGATCCCACCCTCTTATAGCTCTCCCTCACACACAGACCCACCACCACACAGCTCTCTCCACTTACTCATATCCCCCCATACAGCTCTCTGCCCACTCACTCAGCTTCCCCGATCACACACAGTCTCCACCTCTCAGACCCCCCCACACACAGCTCTACTCACTCAGGACCCCCACAGCATTCCACCCCCCCCTCACATAGCGCTTCACCCACACATAGATCCCTGGGCCCCGGCCCCTAACACAGAACACAAAGGGGGGAGATCACCTGCTGAGCCTGCATTACATTGAGAGATCAGTGCATTGGGTGTGGGCGTGGCGGGAGCAGCGAGTGCCACTCTGCCCACACCCAGGGGTGTATCTAGGGGTCAGAGCACCCCTGGCAAAGAGCCTGCCGCCCCCCCCCAATTATTGTCTAAATACGGTGCATTACAAAAATAAAGGTTTGTAGCCTCATGGGGACGGGGTGTGGCCACAAATTAGTGCCAATTCAAATTATGCCACACAGTAGTTAACCTCATTCACATTACCACACTGTAGTCCCCTTAATCACGTTATGGGGCTACCACACAGTAGTATCCCTTATTCACGTCACACCACTTATTCACCATATGCCACACAGTTGTATCCCTTATAGAACTATTTACCTCCCAATGCATGGGTGCAGCTAGAACATGGCTGATACGCTGGGGCTGGGGGGAGAATGAGGCTGATATGCTGGGGCTGGGGGGGAGAATGAGGCTGATACGCTGGGGCTGGGGGGAGAATGAGGCTGATACGCTGGGGCTGGGGGAGGATAATGAGGCTGACACGCTGGGGCTGGGGGGAGAATGAGGCTGATACGCTGGGGCTGGGGGAGGATAATGAGGCTGACACGCTGGGGCTGGGGGAGGATAATGAGGCTGACACGCTGGGGCTGGGGGGGAGAATAAGTGACATGCTGCGGCTGGTGGGGAGAATGAGGCTGACACGCTGGGGCTGGGGGGGAGAATGAGGCTGATACGCTGGGGCTGGGGGGGAGAATGAGGCTGACACGCTGGGGCTGGGGGGGAGAATGAGGCTGACATGCTGGGGCTATGGGGGGAGAATGAGGCTGATACGCTGAGGCTGGGGGAGGATAATGAGGCTGACATGCTGGGGCTGGACAGACTGGATTTAATGACTGGGGGGCAGTGAGGGGTGGTGAAAAAACAAGGCTGGGAAACAGGACAGACACTGGATTTAATTACTGGGGGGCAGTGAGGTGTGGTGAAAAAATGTTGGGGTGCGGGGTGCCAGGAATTGGCAGAGGGGTGGGGGCCATAGCATATTCTTACACCTAGACCCACCACTCAGTTCCGCCACTGCGCGGGACCTTTATAGAATCAAAAACCCGCGAGAATCCGACAGCGGGATAATGACGTTTTCAGATCTAAGTCAAGCGGGAAAATCCGAGTCAACTCGTATCTGACTCGGATCCCCTAAGTTCGGGTGGGTTCGGTTCTCAGTGAACCGAACATACTCATCTCGAATATTTAGACATTGATAGATAAATTTATATATTTATCTAACAGCTGAAATCAGGGGTGCAGAGAGGGGGCGGGGCAGGTACTAATTACCTGGGTTCAAGCTTGTTGGAGGAGCCTGGCCAGGGCCAGATTAACAATGGGGCGGATGGAGCTACAGCTCCAGGCCTCCACATAAAACTAGGCCCATCAACATGACAGTATGATTACTAGCTGCCTAACTGGCCATAAATTTTAAGTATTTAAATAGTTTTTCTAGTTTTCCACCTAATAAAAAGATGCAATGTTTCTATTTCTATCTAGTTAGGGAGACATAGTGTAGGGTGTGTACACACCAAAGTGACTTTGACCACACCCACACAGCACCGATCACAGATCTTCCCCTTCTCAGTATAGGCCCTTGAACATTTTCAGCTCCAGGCCCATGAGGGCCTTAATCCGGCCCTGAGCCCGGCACCCCTGCCTTTTACCTGTCAGCAACCCAGCACACGCTGCTGTGTGCTGGGCTGCAGTGAGAGACAGCTTGCTTCTGCTGAGCAACAGCAGCAGCCTCCTCTCCTCTGCCTGTGGGGGGAATGATCATGCTGATTGCACCCCCCACCCTGGAATTGCGCCGACTGAGGGGCTCACAGCGCCCCCCTCCCCAGCACACAGGGGAGGGGGGTAGGTTTTCTGTTTTCTTATTAAGGGGGTATGGTCACACGTCCCACTATTAGGCACACACCCCCTCAACGGGCCCAGGCCAGCTCTATACAGCCTGGCTGAAATAAAAGTGTGTTCAGGGCTATAACTATTCAATTGAACTGAGGGCCTGATTCAGATTTGGGAATAGAGCATAGTCTTATACACCCATCAATAAGCTTCGGTACAGTAAGTGCACTTTAAAAGATGCCTCTATTCTTCAATTTTATGTGTCACAGGTCAGTAAAGCAACAGGGTTTTCTTGCCAACTTCCAACCACTGGCAAAGCTCCACATGTTGTATTCTCCAGGATGCTGCTCTTGGGCAATGCCAATATTAGAAATACTGTAAGTGGTGCCAGTGCATTCTGTAGAAGGTGCAATCTTGTGTGTTGACAAATAGCATAAGTACCCAGAAACCAAGAAATGCAGCCTGGAGAACACGTGTGTGGCTTCGCGATGATAAGCAAATCATAGCTGAAACGAACCCCTACAGCTTTACTATGTGAGGTGAGGATTCGAGCTGGAAGTCCACTCGGCATTGCGAGTGCTACCTTAGGGACTCCTCGCAATGCCGATGGTCGCGATAAACGCGACCATCTCCTGCCCGCTCGCACTAGCTGTGGGTGGGCACCCACAGCTTAGCGAGTAGGCAGGAAAAAAGAAAACTCCCCACCCTGATTCAGAGCGTGCGCTCGCAAATAGCGAGCGGCTCTGAATCAGGCCCATAGTCATAGCCCATAGTCATAGCCCATACCCATAATTGGTACATACAGGTCAGATCATAGTCCCCAGGGAATCTGCAGCACTAATGAGCCCATTGTAGGAGATGTCTGTAAAATCCCCTGCATTAAGTTATTAGTACACAGCAAACATTTATAAAATTGTGCAGAAACTGCAGTTTCTACATAATTTTATTTAAAAAAAAAACCCTTTATAAATAGGCCCCTTATTCAGGCAACAAAGTGGGGAATTCAAATAAGTGTGTCCGGAGCTATTCAATTTCCCGTACTGTAAACCCACAGCCAGCGGATTTCTTTCAGTTAGGGTTAGGCACTTACCGGAGAGTTAGGGTTAGGCATAGGAGAGACAGTTAAGGTTAGACTCCAAGGGGAGGATTAGGGTGAAGATTAGGCTTACAAAACATAAAAAACTGTGTTGTCTATTTCGACCTTTTGTACCTGTCGACCTATATCCATGTCGACCTTTTGTGTGTCAACCTTTTGGACCTGTCTACCAATTGTCTGTCGACCATATGGTGTTGACCTTTTGCTTGTTGATCTCTTTACTGTCGATCTGAGCCACACCCTGCATCTTTGCAGTTTTCAGAAAAACATTATGCATAATATACACTATGCACATATCTTATCTATACTTACTGTATAATAAAGTTGGAATGGTTGTGTCTGTACATAGATTATTTTTTTTTTGGAGAAATGTACTCCTTGGGACTGTGTGTATGAACTATGGAGATCAAAAATGCTTTTTCTTAATTTTTGTTTGTCTGTCTGTCTGTCTGTTCGTTCCGGCATCACGCAAAAACTATGGGATGAATTTGGATTGCGTTTTCAATATTGTATATCTTAGTCACCTAGAGAAAGGTATGTATTATCTTAATGTGACATCAAGTAGAGGAGCAATAAAGGAAAAACCAGATGCTTGACACTCGGCGCGTGCGGTGTGCAGGCTCCTCAAGCCAAAAATGACTAGATGTATATAAATATATAGATTTTTGAGGACAAATATACTTTTCGGGACTGTTTATGAACTACTGTATGGAGGTATTTTTATAGAAATTTGCACAGGCTTCTCAAGACCAAAATTGCTATATGTACAGTATAAAAAAAAATAAAAAAAGAATATATATATATATATATACATATATATAGATATATTGCACACTTGAAACGCAAACATATATATATGTAAGCATATAGAAATACATAGATATACATATCTCAAGATCTATTTCTTAGGAAAATCCAACTATATAGTAAGCACTAATCAGGCAGCTTATCTTGATTCATGACGTTGCAGTATACATGTCAATCCAGTAAATGGCGCACCAATTGTCAGCTTTATGTGACTTGCTCAAGAGTTAGTAGCCTCAAGCATCTTGTTAATTCCTGAAGTAAAAACTGCAAATATATAGAATCATAAACAATTGCTGTTTTTTTCCCGAATTAACTTGTACAGTGATAATATTTTGGCTTTAAAATGTAAATGTGAGTTTTTAATAGACTTTTGGTTCTATATAGAGGTTTAGGATATTTTTAAAGTTACAAAAACCAGAACAAAATAATTATGAAATGATTGCTGCTATTTGATAATGTAATGTGATACACACAGACTACTGTAGTCACTGTAAGGAGCACTGATTATAAACAATTTAATTAAAATGTAAAATAACACGCACTGCGGGGGCAGACAGGTAATTTTTATACTAAAAATATGTCATTTATTATATTTTAGGAATTGCACTTCAAATTACAGGCAAACAAGATCTGGATTATTATTATTGTCCTTTATTTATATGGCGCCACAAGGGGTCCACAGCGTCCTTATGAAGTACATAAACAAAATGAGAAAGACAATAAACAAGTGACTTAAGGTAAAGAAACATCCACAGGACAAGGTTGCTGCATCAGTGGTTATAATACTCAAGTAAGCAGCATGGTGGCAGAAACCAAGAGTTAGGTGCCATTGTAGGCAGTTTTATTCAAGAGAGGCCTGAGGGAGTTGGAGTATGTATGTAGTTGAAGGCAGGGACAGGACGGGTTGATTGATAGTATATTTCATTTCATTTTTTGATTCTGAAGTAAATTTATGAGGGAGAAGGGGAGGGGAGGCTTTCACAAAAACAAATGTACACATTCACAATCAGTCCTTGCCCTAGAAGAATCCTTGCGTGCCATGCCTGCTGCTGGGAGTGGATTATGTTTCATCCCAGAAGGGGACCAGGAAGACTTCAAGACAATTGACTGTTAAATAATCCTTAGAGGCCTCCAAACTGCCACTCATCCAGCACAGAAATGTGGACAAGTGCAAGATTTAAGATTTAAGGTCTTACGTTGTGTCTTTCTTGAGAATCCTGCACCTGCTTCTGCTGCTAGGAGTGAATTTTCATCCCAGAAGGGGACCAGGAAGAGTGCTACTGCTTTCCAAAACAATTGACTGTTAAATAATCCTTTGCAAAGCTTCCACATGAAAAGCATTTCCCGACCTGTACAGCAGGGATGGGGAACCTCAGGCTCGGGGGCCGTATAAGACATCCGGAATCATTTGGTTTGGCCCTCGAAGCATTTTTCTGCTAGCCTCATCTGGCTAGCAGGGTGCCTGGAATGGCATCCTGAAGCCAGAATGTATGCAGCAATGCCACCTGGATCATCCTTAGGACGCTTCAGATGGTCATACCGCTGCCCTTACAGATCCCCGGAGTATTCTTAGGATGCTCCAAGCATTGCTGTTATCACCGGTGATTGTGGGCCCGCCCCCGTATAATGCCATGTGGAGGGGCGTGGCCATCACCGGCCCGCAAATAATGTTATATCTATCAAAATGGCCCTCGGCAGAAAAAAGGTTCCCCTCCCCTGCTGTACAGGGACATTTAAAAAAAATAGTTATTTATTTATTATTACCATTTATTTATATAACGCACACATATTCCGCAGCACTTTATTTGCCCATTCACATCTGTCCCTGCCGCAGTGGAGCTTACAATCTATATTCCCTACCACATGCTCACACACTAGTATTCATTTTTGTTGGGACCCAATTAACCTACCAGTATATTTTTGGAATGTGGGAAGAAACCGGAGCACCTGGAGGAAACCCACGCAAACACAGGGAGAATATACAAACTCCACACAGTTAGGGTCTGTAGTGGGAATTGAACCCGCAACCTCAGTGCTGTGTGGCAGTAATGCTAACTATTACACCATCTGTGCTGCCCAGTTATTTAGTTAGTGGCCTTCAAACTGCCGTTGTATATGTGAACAAGCGGAACAGAGCAGCAAATGCAACATTTCAGATTTAAGGTTTAAGTCTTATGTTGTGTCTTTCTTGAGAATTCTTGAGCACCATGCCTGCTGCTGGGAGTGGATTTTCATCCAAGAAGGGATGGAGACATTGTTTTGTCTTCCCAACAGACACAGATCTGAAGAGATGTAAAGAACTACTGGCAGGAAAAAGAGGCAATTTGTAGGCCCTTACACAAACTACCTTTGCTTTACTTGAGCTGCCCACCTTCCAGTGTGTACTTTTCAGCACAGGCGGGAACCTTGCCAGTGATCGGCCTGAGACTACTTCCCTAAATGTGGAAAAGATGATGTCCATCAAAATGAACTACCTTTGCCGTCAATTACGTGCAAAAATTAATAATGGTGGATTCCAGCGGGGCAAATTAATATTGTGTGAAGAAGATGATGTATACATCACCCCAGATTATACCATCACCCAAGCCTATATCATCATCCCATCCTGTGTTGTGTATAAATTATAGCTGTGCTCCCTGTTAGATTGGGGGTTCGTTGCCCACTTAAATGGATGTGAGCTCCATTTATGTCCATATCACCACACCCTCTACACATCTTCTGACCTGCGCTACAGGAGGAGCAGCTGCACTCTGGAATACGGTTGCCCCTCTGACTCGCTGAAAGTCAGGTAGAGGGGCCATGGGTAGGGAGTAGGGACACTATAATCAGAGAGCGCAGTTTTAGCTGCTTTATTCCATTATTTAAACCATATCTATTTTCACCTTTTGAAAATGTTTATACAAATCTCAGCTGAGGCATTTGTGATGTCATGGCTAACACGCACACACACATTGATTGGATTAATTTTTTATTTTTGCACTTGGGGGTGAGAGCACCCTCAATGAGGCAGCAGCCCCTTGATAAACGACACAGGCAGCACCCCTGCGCAGCTACATTGCTGGTGATAAGTGGGCTAATGCGCACACACGCACAGAAAAAAAACACATTGATTGATTGTATTCATTTTTTGGGGGGCACTTGGGGGTAGAGTACCCCTGAATGAGGCAGCAGCCCCTTGACAAATGACACAAGCAGCACCCCTGCGCAGCTACAATACTTAAGTCTGGGTAACGCACACACACACACAGGAAAAACCCAATTTCTTTATTTTTTTCACACTGGGGGCGAAGAGAGCACCCCTGATGGACAGAGCACCCCCTGGACAACACAGCAGCACCCCTTATGGACTGCAGTGACAGGAGACACTGAAGCCCCACTCTTCTGTCTGCAGCACAGCTCCTAGTAACACAGCCCTTATGGACAACAGGCACAGCACAGCAGCCAGCCCTAGTATGGGCTAGTGGGCTACAGCCAGCCCCTATGACAAGTGACAACAGCCAGCCAGCCCCTATGTAGTATGGACATTAAGCAGTCAGTCCCTTACAAGTGACTACATTAGCCAGCCCCTATGCACACACAGCAACAGCACAGCGATCACAGCTCCCCCTTCCTCTTCACTCTCCACAGCCGGAATGAAAATGGCGGCGATTGCGGGACCTTTTATAGAGTCCAAAACCTGCGAGAATCCGAAAGTGGGATGATGACGTTTTGTCTCGTTTTGAGATCCGAGTCAAGCGGGAAAACCCGAGCCGACTCGGATCTCGTCTCGGATCGCTAAGTTCGGGTGGGTTTGGATCTCTGAGATCCGAACCCGCTCATCTCTAATTTTAATGTTCCCCTTAGTGATGCCACTGTGTATTCACATAGGGGCCTATTTATCAAATAATATTTGCAGGAACGCCATTTCCCCCATATGTTACTGTGGGGGCAGCTGTGCTGCCGGATTTACAGTTGCTTTTCGGAGTTTAGCTACAGTATGACAAAATAACGCATACTTGCCGTTATTTCTGCAGGGGGATCTGGGAGGGGGCTGGCAGGTCCGTCCAGCAGGGAGGGTGGGGGTGGTTCAAGTAGGCGGAGCGGGGGGCGTGCCGACGCGATCGTGTCATAGTGGCCCCACCCCCCGCTTTATAATGCCAATATTACTGGCATTATAAGGCAGGGGGCGTGGCTACGATTACACGATTCAGCGCAAATCGCATCATTGCACCCCCGGACCGCCCACTTTTGCGGCTGGCGCGGGGGTTTGCAGGGTGCCGGCAGTCATTCCGGTGAACTTGCCTAGTCTTGCGGGGTGTTGGGAGCGGTACCCAATTTCCGGGAGGCTCCCGACGGTCCCGGGAGAGTAAGCAAGTATGGAATAACGTCATCTCCAGATGTAATCACACTGCTTCCAGCTCTTTGCCAGGATAGGATCTTATCGGAGAATGTCACCTGGCTAGAGGATTTTAGTAAATTTGCATGAAAATATTAATTTCACATTGCAAATTTGTCAATATTTCTCACATCCGCATAATAAATGCATATTGTGATAAATATGTCCCATTAAACATACTTGACCTTTCTTTTCTCTTTTGCCTTTGCTAAGCCTGAAAATATATGTGTTTTATTTCTCTCCCAGCTGGAATTTAAAACCTCTATTATTTTCCATAATATTAGATAAAGTGCTGACTAATTATCTAGTCTCTTAAGCGATAACATTTTTATTCGTTTTCAAGGTGATAACATTTTAAATACTTCTGAGTACAAGAGTAATTAAATTTAGCAAATCACGCTTGTCTGGCATGAATTTGTTAGTAAGGCATTAGCAGCACTGGTTTAGCAGCAGGCCACAAGGCTGAGAGAGAACATAAAGGGACCACTTGCTGTTTTTCATTTAAGCTAGGCAATCCACCCTGGTGTGTATAGTTACTTTATGTTAACCAGTATAGCTATATTTTTAGAAACATTCTTCTCTGGGGAAAAATGGAAAATATTTTAAACATTGATGATTGCAGCCTTTAAAACTTAGTTTCCAAACGGCATATTGTGACTGCCTTTCAAAATAATTAGAGCTACATGCATGCAAATAAGTTACTGACAAAATGGCATCCGACTGGCAGACTTTGATTATTTTTTTTTAATCAGCAATCAACAAAGACAGGTGATTAACTCGGAGTGGTAAGGGTTCTGTAAACAGCATATTCATGTTTTTCATTTGGCTTAACGTGGTATAAGTAAATACATTATAAATCAGAGTCCGTGATAGGCAATTGCATTGGTAGGAATACATCGATATCACTGTAGAAACAGGTGTAGCTCAGTTATTGGTATTTTAAGTATTTGGATATAGAAAAGTTGTGCAAAATCATAAGAAACCTGTTGGTTATAAAATCAGGATCATGGTTGCAATCATTAAGTGGGGCACAAATCCAAGCAGTATAACTAGCAGTGCATAGAGTTGCTTATCCAATCAGCTTCCAGGTGACAACACTGCACAGGGCTATCTATAATGGAAGTCCTGACTGCATTGGAGTTGAGGCACGGGTGGGGATGCAGTCGGGATGCTGACAGTCTAAATGCCGACTGTCGGCATTCCAACTGTCTAATCCCGGCAAGTGTCGAAATCCTGATGCCTGTCATTAGACCTACGCCGGGAGCCCGACACCTGGCATCCCAATCGAAGGTAAGCCGGGCGCCGCAGCCACGGGGGGGAAAGGGTTAGGTTAGGGGCTCTCGGGGAGACTTAGGGTTAGGCACTCCCCCGAGAGGTTAGGGGAGGGGGGGTTAGGGTTAGGCACCCCAAGGGGAATGAGTATCGATTCCCGTCAGCGGCAGCCCGACAGGAGCAGAGTGCGACGCAGCGGAAGCCCGATAGCACTGGAAATCCCGATCGTAGATAGGTAAGTATCCACTAACCTAACCCCCCTAACCCTAACCCTCCTTAGGGGTGCCTAACCCTAACTTCCCCCCCAAGTGCCTAACCCTAATCCCCCCTCTAAGTGCCTAACCCTAACCACCCCCTTCCCCGCTACCTAAACCTAAGTCCCCCGGGGGGGTGCCTAACCCTAAGTCCCCCCCGGGGTTGCCCTACCCTCCCTTCCCCTAGCCTAACCCTCCCGGGGGGGTGCGTAACCCTAAGTCCCCCCCGGGAGCCCTAACCCTCCCCCCCGCGGCTGTCCGCTCGCGGCGCCCGGCATCACTACGAACGTGATGCCGGGCGCCGGTCTCCCGGCTTCGGTGAAATGCGGGCGTCTACATCTAGACGCCCGGCATTTCACCCTTGCCGGGATAAGACAGTCGGGAAGCCGGCTGCCGGTATATAGGCAGTCGGCTTCCCGATTGCTTCCCCCCCAAGGGGGAGGTTAGGGTTAGTCATCCCCCGGAGACATAGGGTTAGGCTGCGGGGAAGGGGGGGTTAGTCTTAGGCACTTAGAGGGGGGTTATGGTTAGGCACTTGAGGGGGAGGTTAGGGTTAGGCACCCCTAAGGGAGGGTTACGGAGGGAGGTTAGGTTTGTAAATAGAAAAAATACTCACCTGTCGGGATCTTCACTGACGGGCTTCCGCTGTCAGGATTTGAACTGATCATACTGATTCCGCATGGGTGCACTGCAGTGAGTATTTCACAGTCCCAGATTATAAATATATGTCCTTGTAAATGTTCATTTATGGAACTGTCCCCGTTATTCAGTATTTACCGAAAGGTTTTTTGTAGTTTCTTCTATTCTGCATTTTAAATGCAATAATCACCAGGGGCGCTTTAAGACTGGAGTGTGCCTATGTGCAAATGTCCTTGGGCCTCCTCCCCCTCTTACCCCCCCAAACAAACTGTGCCATATTTCCATATCTTTGGAAATATGGTATCAGCAGCATATTTATGGTGATTGCTTCAGTAATATGGTTCCCAGGGCCATTGAGACAGATGTTGGGCCTGGGTATGGAAAGGGGCGTGGTCAAGCCCAGGAGGAAAATACTATGGCCCCCTCAGCAGCTGGTGCACCAAGATGGTAGAGAACAAGTAGTAATTACCTGGGTCCAGCTGGGCCCAGGTAATCAGTACCTGCTCTCTACCATCTCGGTGCACCTGATTGCGCCAGCATCATATTCCTGTAGAACTCATCGACCAGATCAGATGTAAGTATATTCAATGGGTTTACTGTGTATGGTGTAGGACCGCCTTGCCCCAGGGGCCGTATGATCTGCAGGCCCTATACCCATTATAGATACACTGCTGATTCTCACCATCTATACTTATTCTCTCTTGGCTTTTCTAGTTAATTTCTATTTATAAAGAGTATTAAAAATTAAAAATATACTTTATGTGCAAGCCCAGTTAATGTCTTGGTGAAGATTGTAGAATGCCCCAAAGTCCATCTAAATAACACAGGGCCTGATTCAGAGATGGACGCAATGGTGATTATGTATGCAGATCAAGCAATTGTTTGATGCTGCGCATGCGTATAAGCCGCACTGTGCGTGCGCAGCAATAGCATTGCAATCACGGACACACAGAGGAATCCATCGCAAATTGAGTGACAGATTGTCAGCGCTTGGAGGTGGTAACACGGGGCTGGTCAGAAAAACACAGGCGAGTCTAACCATTTAAACGCCTTTACGTGGACGTGCATAAATTAGACCTTGCGATCTCCTACGCAACACAAGAGCCCTGTGTGTGTCAGGAGACCGGCCGAGTTTGCTGCAGATCAGACCTGCCGCAGCGGTAAGATGGCCGCTCAATGTACGTCGATGTTACCAATACGTATACAGGTAAGCAACATCATATGCATATGAGAAGGCAGCGGTAGGAGTCCTTATGCTCGGGTAAGCCATGGAACTACGGTATTAGCATATTTTCACAGCTGCGATCACATTAGCGTCCTTCTCTGTATCAAGCCCACAGTGCGTGATGAGCTCTGATGCACCGTGGTCTAACTGTCCGTGGAAATTAAATTAAAATTTTCACAAGTATGGACTTATGGAGGGTTACTGTACTTCAGTAAGCAATATTCCTTTTTCAAGTATTGTGGTTATACTTTCATGTACAAAAGAAATAAAAATGTACTTACTATAATGCTTTCAGGATGATACCGATACAGTATGTACGATGGTGGAACAAATTGCTGCTTTTAAATGTACGATTGACAGATTGACAAAATCCGAGGATATCTACCGCACACACAAAAACAAATACCATGTTCACAACTTAATCTCAAATTAAATATTTTGTACATATACATATAAATTTCAAATTTAAATATTGATTAATAGTTTTGCGCTTTTCTACCAGCCATGTAAGCTTGTATATTAGCACTATCCTACAATAAGATGACCACTACTTTCCAGATTATTGATCTTTAAGAAGACAGTGGTCACATGGCAAAGAAGCAGAAGTAGAGCAGTAACAATATTCTATCTATTTATTATTCTATTTAACGTCTAGGCAAGTTATTTAGGAAATCTTACTACATAGTCCTGTTTCCAGTGGGACCATCACGATTTCAGGGAACTGTCCCACCATCCTGCAACTTAAAAATAATTGTGTTTTTAGGCGGAAAACACTGACTGGAACACTGAGAGCATGGTAACGCCCACTAAGGCTACAGCACGGTATAGCCAGGGCCAGATTAAGAATGAGGCGGATGGTCCAGGCCACCCATTAAAATAGGCTCACAGGATCCTCTGCAGTGCAGACATTGTTGAAACTACCAAAAGCGCTCCAAATGAAGCATCGCCTATTCACCCCTCTTAGTCCCCCAGGGCGGCCGAAGCACTGCCTACCCCTGGGGCTGTCCGTAGCTCCGCCGCTGGATTGTCCAGAGCTCCTCCCCATGCAGTCTAAAGCTCCACCCAGGTTGATTTACAGTAAGCTCTACCGCTAGGTAGAGATGGCCATTGGTGTGTTTTCCATTGATGGTTGCCATCTATAGAGAAACCGTAAGTAACCATCGATGGTAGTAAACCATGTAGTGATGGACAATCTATTGTCATCCCTGCTATTTTACTCAATGATGTGTGGGCCAATAATAAGTTTGGACGGGGTGTTGAGGGTCACTTTGGGGGTAGAGCTATACTCCGTGTCCCGAGACCAAGTAAAAAAAAACATTAAGAAGCTCTGTTCCATCAATGGTGGAGAACATTGGATCTCCACCATTGATGGCAAAACCATCTAACATCATATGTTAGCCATCAATGGTTTGCATCCATCAATGGTAGATGGCCAATCCTACCACCAGTCCAGCAGTGAACCATGGAGGCAAGACTAGTGTTGTCTCGACTGTCACTCATTGGGATGGACAGGCCCCAGCAGTGACATATTTGTGACAGCTTGAGATGGCACCTTTCACAGCAGTGCTATGGGACTCTACAGCCCATTGGAGCCCTGCAAGGGACCAGTGTATGGGATAGGGAAGAGGAGTTAGTGCTTGGCAAGAGAGGAGCATGGAGGAGTGCAAGAGTTCACAGAGCAGATGAGCCAGAATATGAGAACAGCTCAAGGGAACCCTAAAGAGAGAGAGAGCCCTTCTGCAAAAGAGAGTGTGCAAAGAGTGAGTGCCCATGAGAGGGGTTGGGTATGAAATCCCGGCGGCAGAGTAGCCGCCGGGTGAAATGCTGACGCCAGAAGACCAAAGAAGCAGAATCCCGTTGGTTAAGGTAAGTACCCTCTCCCCCCTAACCTTAACCCTCCCTTAGGGGTGCCTAATCCTAAAACTCCCTGGGTAGTGCCTATCCCTAAGTCCCCCTGGGGGTGCCTACACCTAACCCCCCTTCCCGTACGCTAAACCTAACCCTCCCAGGGGGAGCCTGCCCCTAACCTCCACCCAATGGCACCTAACCGTAATCCCCCCTTCCCCTAGACTAACCTTCCCCAGGGGGTGCCTAACCCTAAGTAGTCCTGGGGGTGCCTAAACCTAACCCTCCCCCCGTGGCTAACGCTAACCCTGTCACCAATTACCTTAATTCGGGAAGTTGTCCGTTGGGATTCCATCATCGGGCTAAAGATAATCGTCGGGATTTAGACGCCGGGATTCCATCAGACAGCTTCCATGGCGTCGGTATTCTGACTACATCCCCATGAGAGGAGGTGAGCAGAAACAGTGCCTGATGGTTTGTCCAGTGCTGGGGGTGCTGGGAGATACAGGACCTGTACTGGGGCAGCATCCAGGGAGTGGGAGAAGAAGACAGTCTCCCTGTTCAATCAGTGATTAGAGAATACAATGTAAATATATGTACTGTGCCTTTTATCCATGTCATTTCTCTTTCTAATAAAATACTGCCCATTTAAGCTTTATCCCTTTCTGAAGTAACTTATGAGTGTATGAGCATCCTCTGGATGCTCCAGACATGGACACTGCAGCCTATACTGCCCCCTAAGGATGCTCCAGGCACTGCTGTTCTTCAGGGTGGTGCCACCCCTGTGCCCTCATCATGACATCATGCGTGGCCTGCACAGCAGGGGTTAAAGTGGGCAGGAACAGGGTGGAACTGAGAGCCTGATTCAGACCCGCTCGCAAGCACTATGCGCTCATGAGCGGGTCGATGGGAGGCCACTGCGCATGCGCACGCCGGAGCCTGCTCCGACGTACACATGCGTGAAACCCGGCTAGCGACGGGCGCTCCGTCGCTCCGGGTCTCGCACCAAAAGGGGGCGGCTGTCGATTTTGATCGACAGCTCGCACCGTTTTGGAGGCGTGGTGTGGGGGTGGCTTCACAAACGGAGGCGTTCCCATGCGAACGCCTGCCGTTTGTCTGCGGCCCAATTGACATCACCAGTGATGTCAGTGGGAGAGCTTCCGGCTCTTTTAGAGCCAGAAGCTCTCTGGGGCTTGCGGCCACGAGACCCTACAACTAGGGTCTCGTCGCAAGCCCGATGGTCTTGACCATCGCGACCATCATCCTGGCCACTTGCAATAGCTGTGGATGGTCACCCACAGCTATGCGAGCGGCCAGGAGGCCGCTCCAAAAAAAAACCGCCCTGATTCAGAGTGAGGCTCTGAATCAGGGCCTGAGTTCCGTCACCTCTAATGGTAGGTGAAACTAGTTCCACCTCCACCAAATGCCTGCACATAAGTCCCACAGAGAGCCGCCACTCTCACTGTCTGCCTAGGAATGCTCAATTTCTTCAGAGGTCCCTTATTTCAGAGAAACCAGAATATAGGTAAGGAAAGAATCAAGCAAATGCAATACATAGGGTTTGCAAAAAAAACATTAGTCATCCAAGTGACATAGCGGTCTATGTACTAAGCAGTGATAAGTGACAGAGTGAAAAGTGATAAGTCTGTGATAAGTGCCAGCGAATCAGCTTCCAACTGTCATCTCACAGGCTGTATTTGAAAAATTACAGTTGGGAGCTGATTGGCTGGCACTTATCACAGACTTATCACTTTTCACTCTGTCACTTATCACTGCTTTGTACATATACCCCATAGACTTTTTTGTAGGGACCCCATAATAAAACTCAGAGGCACGGCAGAAAAATACCACTGATGATATAGTGCCTAGGCGGCACCCAGCCATTCACTTTACCGTTTCCTATACACAACAGTGTGTTTGTGTAAAGAACAGTGGGCCTGATTCAGAGCCGGACGCTCTGACCAGAGCGCTCGCTCTGAATCAGTGCCCTCCTACCTAAAAATGAAGCGGCCTCCTGGCCGCTCGCATAGCCGCTCGCCACGCCCCCTTTGGTGTGAGACCCGGAGCGACAGCCTGGCTGTCGCTGTCCGGGTCTCGTGCATGTGCACGACGGAGCTCCCTCTGTCGTGCACATGCGCATTGGGGTAACATCGACCCGCTTGCGAGCGTCCTGCGCTCGCGAGCGGGTCTGAATGACCCCCTGTTTTCACACTTGTTTTGGCCTGTCAGACTAGCATGGTGGGGGGGGGAGGAGTAGGCGGCAAGAGAGATCAGTTCCACCACCTCTCCAGGACCACTTTAAGCCCTGCTGCACAGGATACCCTAAAGGCCCCCATACATCAGCAATTGATTGCAGCAATTGTGCAATTTGCAATCGATTGTGTATAAAAATCTTTCCTTTTTTCAATCGATTGTGGCAATTCTGCAATCTGCCATCCATTGACTGCTCGCATCCTACGTCATCTCCGCTATTTATTAGATTAATCGAGTACATCGAAAGGCATCTGAACTGCTCGCAGTGCTTGTGGTAGCATTTTCCTACCGCAATCATGCGAGCAGTTCAGGCTAAAAGACAACCAAGTGACGTGGTCGATGACGCTGCTTTTTTAATTATGCACACCCTTAAAACGCCCGTTTTGACCGTTTGGCACGCCTTCGTTCAGATCTCCACTCCCCGTTTTCAAGCACCTTCCCCTGTTATCACCCACAAACGCCTCATCCTGTCACTCAAATTAGCAGGCATTCGCTATTTTGCGAGCACACAATTTCCGACCGCAATGACTGGTTCGCGCATGCGTATTACAACCCATACGCATGCGCAGTTGTGCGAACATCGCTCGGAGCGAACGAGCAGCCGCTTACGAGCGGCTCTGAATCAGGCCCAGAGGGTATTCAGACAGTCACAAGCTAAGAACTATCCATGGAAACTACAAGAGAGGTAACTGCACAGTGCCACGTCTCTTTCCTGTACGCCAGATATACTTTTCAGAATATGCCCTGATTCTTCATTTTTGTTTAACTTTACAGTCCCACTCATCTAGAGCTTTTCTTCCTGACTTAATCGGATTCCCTCTACATATACAGATGTGCACGCTGCCATCTGTCCAAGAAGCCAATACACTTTAGAAAGTATATAAGCGTTTGTCTGCAGTCAGAAGGTTAACAGAGGATTGATGTAAACTTGTCCAGCAGCGACTGTAATTTCCACCATAGAACGTTTGCTGCAAATGTTACATGGCAATGTAGCGTTCCCGCTAGGCTGTTCTAGCGGGGCGCGGCGCCCTGCCCTCCATTAGGAGGGCAAAAAGCACCCTGCCCTCCAGGAGGAGGGCAAAAAGCGCCCTGCCCTCACAGCCTGTGGGTGCCGTCTTCACCCGCGGGATGCAGTGTCCCGCAGGTGGAAAAATGTGCATGCTCCCAGCATCTATTCTCCCTTTCTGCAGCGCTTGGGGGCTGCCCGGCGTGTCCGTAAGTGCCGGGCACGCCCCCAAGTATGACGAAAAGGGGACGCGTCTTATAGACACGCCCCCTTTTCATGACTGTGCCCGGCGCACGCACATGGTTGCCATTTCTAGTTCCGGCGCCCTGCCTGCCGCCGGAGCTAGAGTGAACACTAGCAATGTATACCCTGGCCATGCCGACCACAACAGTGTTATGAAACTATAAAGTGCACAGTGTTTCATGATCAAAAATATAAGAGAATGAACTGAGGGCCTGATTCAGAGCCGCTCGTAAGCGGCTGCTCGTTCACTCCGAGCGATGTTCGCACATCTGCGCATGCGTATGGGTCATAATGCGCATGCGCCAACCAGTCATTGCGGTCGGAAATCGAGCGCTCGCAAAATAGCGAGTGCCTGCTAATTTGAGTGACAGGATGAGGCGTTTGTGGGTGGTAACAGGGGAAGGTGCTTGAAAATGGGGAGTGGTGATCCGAACGCAGGCGTGCCAAAAGGTCAAAACGGGCGTTTTAAGGGTGTGCATAATTAACAAAGCAGCGTCATCGACCACGTCACTTGGTTGTTTCTTAGCCTGAACTGTTCGCATGATTGTGGTAGGAAAATCCAACCACAAGCACTGCGAGCAGTTCAGATGCCTTTCGATGTACTCGATTATTCAAATAAATAGCGGAGATGACGTAGGATGCGAGCAGCCAGGGGGCGTCTTTACAAAATAGCGAGCGCATGTTTTGTTCGCTCGCTCAGACATAGAGGTGTCAACAGACCGCAAAGAGCGAGCGCTCAATTTAAATAGCCGGCCCCTTTTTCTGAGTGAGCGAGCGCAAATAGCGTCCGGCTCTGAATCAGGCCCTGAGTTCAGATAGCATACAGCTCATGAAAGAAGAGTTTTACTATATATAGTGATTGGAAGACTCAGCAACCTTGCCTCGTGTGAACCATATCTCTCCCACTGAGTTACTGTAAGTGCTGTTTAAATAATTTTCCAATGGTAAATGGCGAGAGAAGAGATCCATTTAGTGCATTTGAACTGATAAAATCTTTTAGCAATACTCTTAACATCAGTTAAAGAATAGAGGTACAATACCCTTAGGAAGTGACAAAAGAAATGACAAACAAAATAAATGTCATAGCCCTAGAAAAAAAAAAAAGCAGTGTCGGGAATAGGTTAACGGACTCAGCTCCTATGGCTGCAAACGACTGATAGTAGGATATGGCTTGAACATTTTATTCAAACACTGTGGCCATCCATTACATTGTAATTGCTGTAATTGGTTTAAAAAGAAACATGCCTTGTCCCACTGTAATTTTCTAGACAGGAATGAAAATGTAATTACAAAAATTCCTTTCTGTTTTTAGCTCCCAATTAGGCAAATTAAGGAGACTTTCTAACACCCTCTGTAATCCATTCTCTTTTTCCTTTCTCCTGGAATGTACAAATGATGTATGTGGCAAATACTATATAGGAGATAGATAACAGGGCCTATGATGTATTAGGGAATTAGGAAATGTTAGTCCACAGTGTCAGGTCTACCTTAATGAAGTATCTATACTTTTACTGGTGGACTCCACTGTCTAAAACACAGAATTGTATTTTTCCAGCAATTCCCTATGTCTTCACAAGGTCGTATGTTCAAAAATATATGTTATAAAAGAGATATAAATAAAAAAAATTATGATTTTGACAGTGCATGACAGCTGGCACCTACATGGCAATGCAATGAAGCTCACAGTAATGTAGAAACTCGCTTTTATCCACCAGAACAGCTGAGCAACTGTATTAGAATGGGGAAAGAGGGTCAGGAACTCTCTGAGGTGTTGACAATCCAAGTAAAGTCATATTTTGCTCAAAAATATACATGTTTTTTTTAATAATTCTGTCATATTAGGTGTATTATATAATAAGCAAGAGACTAGGGTGGGAAATTATTTAAAATGTTATGAAAAACAATCATTTAAGAGTTTTTTCAGACACTGATAGTATATCAGTAGAGCAGTTTCAAAAGTTTATATTCTTTTAAATATAACGCTTTTGTTTTATGCTATAAAAAGTAAAAAATTTTTTTAGCAGTTTGGTTATTAAGTTGTCTGTGCTTGGTTTGTCAGGACAAGGGGTTTAGCTGTTGCCTACTGGTGGTTATGGAGTATCAGTCCTAGTTGAATTTGCTGTGTTGTACCATGAAGCATCCAAAGGGAAAGGAAGAGGTTCCTGTTGATGGTGGAATTAAATGAAATTATGGAATTAGAGTTGTTCCTACATGTTGTTCTGCTGTTGTTTTAGTTGGTTGTTGTAGGCCGTGATAGGTACTCCTATATTGATGATTGTGATGGTTATCCTTGCAGGAAATATCATGTTCTACTGTATCTTAGCTTATTGGAGAGTAAAATATGGATGTCGTACCCAAACCGTAGCAGGAAGGCAGAACCCAAATATTTGGAGGAGTTGTTGGCAGTTGTGATGGTGGTATAAGTTAGGTATGGAATAGTACATGAGGGAAGGGGGCCCTACTCATGAGAGCTTGCTATCTGAAGGAGAGTGACAGACAGACAAGAGTGACACCGAGAAGAGAGACAGTGAGCAAGGAGCATGGAGCAGTGGGGTTGGAATACAGCTGGAAAGCTTTGATAATGAAGTGGGTTTTGAGAGCCCATTTAATCTTTTCTGAAGAGATGTACAGGGTATATTTACTAAAGTGAGAGTTTTTAGAAGTGGAGATGCTGCCCATAGCAACCAATCGGATTCTACTTAACATTTAACTAGCACCTTCTAGAAGATAATAGCTAGAATCTGATTGGTTGGTATGTCCAACATCTCCACTTCTAAAAACTCTCACTTTAGTAAATATACCCCATAGAGTCTGATAGGGAAAGGGACAGAGTTCCAGTAGTAGGGAGCAGCACAGGCAGAATCTTGGAGGTGGGAGAAGGAGAGGGTGATCAGTTGGGAGGAGAGGCGGCATTCATTTGTGGAGCGAAGTGAGCAGACGGGAGTGTGATGTAAATAGGAGATGCTTGGGTGAAGGCTTTGTAAGTGAGTGTGAGGGGTTTGAATTGGATTATGAAGGGGAAGGGGAGCAAGTATAGGACTTGCAAGAAAGGGGAGGCAGATTTAGTATGTTTCTAGAGGAAAGATGAGCTGGACAGATTGAGGACATATTGGAGTGGATAGGGTTTAGAGACATGTAGGCCAGATAAGAGGAGGTTACAGCAGTCCAGTCTAGAGATGATTAGTGAGTGGATGAGTATATTAGTTGCCTCAAGGGTGAGAAAGGGCCTTATCCTGGAAATATTTCCAAAATGGAAATGGCAGGACTGCGAAAGGTACTAAATGTGTGGTTTCAAGGAGTAGAAGGAGACAAAAATAACTCCAATACAGCATACTAGTGGGCTAGAGGAGATGGTCGTGCTGTCATTATGTAATGAAATTGAGGGAGGTGAGGTTATTCAAGAGGGTGGGAAGATGATCAGCTCAGCCTTAGACATGTTAAGTTTAAGAAAGCGCTGCAACATCTAGGTGGAAAAAGCTGGAGATTGAAATCAGGAGAGAGGGGGAAAGTTAAGGAAAGATGGGGAATGATCTGAGTGTCATCAGCATATAGATGATATTGGAAGCCAAAAGACCTGATGATCTCACCTAAAGAGGATGTATAAAGGGAAAATGGAAGAGGTCCAAGAATAGAACCTTGGGGACACTTACTAGTAAAGGGGAGAATAGGAATCATGAGAAGAGACAGAGAAAGAACAGTCAGAGAGGTAGGTGGACAGCCAGGAGACAGCAGTGTCACATGAGGGAGTGAAGGATTTCCAGGAGAAAGAGTGGTCCACAGTGTCAAAGAGAATGAGAAGAGAGCAGTGACCTCTGATTTTGGCAGCAAGGAGGACATTGCTGACTTTCTGTAGAGTGGAGAGGGCGAAATGGATCAAGCAGAGAGTGGGAGGAAAGAAGGCTGTAAGGCAGTTGTCGACAATCCGCTCAAGGACAATTAAAGAGTGTCTGTATCAGGGGTGGGTTTTTAAGAATGGGAGAGACAATGGCAATGGGATAGAGGGAGCGGAAGAGGTGGGAGGGGATAGGATCAAAACTTACACCAGCCCTATGGCAGGTGCTGATTTACTGTCTAAGGCCCGTATTCAATTAGAAGCGAAAAGCCGAGATCCGCGAAAAAGTATCATCGATTGCGACTTTTCGTCAGTTGGAAACTTATCTCCATATTCAATTGCAAACACTTTTCAAGTACGCAAAAAAACAATGCAATGTAATAGGCTAAATAGATTCACCTATGAATAGGTGGAGAAAAAAAGTGCAAAATCGCTATTTTGGGGTGCAAAGGTGGGGAAACCACTCAGCACCCTTGGGACAGACCCCCAAAGGATAACTGCATCAAAAAAAAAACTCAAAAAATTGAGGAACGCCCCTGAAAAGCACTTTGAAAAAGGGGACGAAAGAGTGCAAAGTGGGGGTACAAACTTAAAAACTAGTGAAATAGACTTTTGGGGGGACTGCAAGTATGGGTGAGGTGTTTTTTGATTGCAGGTGTATGCTGAAGGTGCGTTTTTATGTTTCTTGTAACTTCACTTTAGCAACTTTTAAATATGCTTACATCCATTTTCAAGTACCCCAAATTTGACAGGACTACTTATTCACTCCTAAAAATACTGCTTTATGCCATTCTTCACCACTTGTGCAAATTAGTGGCAATTGTGCAAATTTAAGTACCTCAAACTGTTTCATTAGGGCTAATCGGGCACTACTACATTGATCCCCAATGTTTCCGCTTCATTTTGAGGGGTTCAGGCTGATTTCCCCAATTCTGACACCACTTTTCGCCTGTTCTGACATTGTGTATCTCCGTTTTCACGTGTTTTGGAATTGAATAGGGCGAATCGCGGGTACGCGCACAATAAGTTTCCTCGGCTAAAATATGCGATGTAGGGGAAAAGTCCGGCAGGCGAAAAAGTATCGCGGGTGCGAAACTAATTGAATACGGGGCTAAGTCTGGCATAAAAGGCGAAATGGTTAGAGGAAAAACATACATAGAGAGATCCAATCTATACAAAATGAGTCACCTTCAGCTCTTCATAATTACTGCAGCTGTGCACACCAGCATTGTACTAAGAGTAGAAAGAATACTATCACTTGCAAGGCAAAGCCCCAAATTAAATAAAATCATATCTATCATATCACATGTGAAAATGTCCCTCATCCTATTCCAATGTCACTCATTGGTTCTGGAGATGTCATAGCATTCTACATCACTGCTTTGTTGCTATGTATAATGATAGTGCTTTGAAATGCATTTTATTTTCTTTCAAAAAACTAAAATACTTTTTAATAAGGCACAATGGGAGTTATGGCATCACATGCAGGACCGGTGCAAGGTGTCTGGGCACCCTAGGCAACATTTCACCCACTGCCCCTGCTCCCTCCAATTCATACTATGCCACACATTAGTGACACCAATTTATAATATGCCACACAGCAGAGCCCCAAGTGTTACTGTGCCTCGTAACACTGTCCCCAATTCATGATATGTCATGCATATGTTCTACTAATTCATTATATGCCACCCAGCTATTCATAATTATGCTACACATCAATGCCTCCAATACAGAATATGCCATAAGTTTGTGCCCCCCAGTGGCAAACGCAGGATTTTGAAAGGGGGGTTTCCAATACTTGGTTACAAAACCAATGGCAAAAAATCTAACCACATACAGGTAGCACTCCTCGGGTAGTCAATAATCAATACTCAATAATCCATTACTGTACAACGTTTCAGATTAATTTATTACATATTTTGGCAAAGCGTTGACGAAATATGTAATAATTGCATTAACAATCTTGGATTATTGAGTACCCGAGGAGTGCTGCCTGTATCTGATTGTATGATCAAGACTGAACAGTCTGCACCCCGGCTGTTCAACTTTATTTGGAGTGCCGTCTACTTGACTATATTTAGGTGGAGCTTTTCAGCTCCTCGAAGAAATAAAAAAGGCGGCACTGCAAACATACACACTGACATATACACGCACACACACACCCACTGACACAGACACACACTGACAAAGCTAAAACACACACACACTCACTGCACTGACAAAGCCTGCACACACACACACTGATATACACTACACACACATACACACTGACACACACTCACTGCACTGACAAGGCCTACACACACACACTGATAAACACTACACACACATACTCACTGATAAACAACTACACACACATACACACTGACAAAGACTACACACACACACACACACACTCACTGCACTGACAAGGCCTACAGACACACACTGATAAACACTACACACACACACTGACAAAGACTACACACACTGATACACATAGTCACTGCACTGATAAGACACACACACACACTGATAAACACTATACACACTGACAAAGCCAACACACACACTGACACAGACAAACTGCACTGACAAAGCCTATACACACACATACACTGATAAACACACACACACACACACACTGACAAAGCCAACAGACACACAAAAAGACTATACACACACATATACTGACAGACACACATACATACATACACACACACACTGCACTGGCAATGCTTATACACACACACACTGACACATACATACACACACAGACTGACAAAGCCTATACACACACACACAGACTGACAAAGCCTATACACACACACACAGACTGACAAAGCCTTTACACATACACACACTGCACTGACAAAGCCTTGAGTTACACACATACACACTGACAAAGCCGGCACACACACTGAAATACACACTGACACAAACATACCTCTCACTTGACACAAATTCAGTCATATAAATACAGCGCTGGCATGACTTATTAAAGATCGGCTCCCCCACATGTAATACATTACACCCACCTGCGGGAGAGAGCGCCGGTCACTGTCACTGAGGAGAATCCGAATCACGATCTCTCAGCCTCCCACAATGAGGCTTGGAAACTGGGAATTGGAAACTGCCCGGGAGGAGCTGCGCGGGAGGAGCTGCAGCTCCCCCTACAGCCAGCTCAGCCAGGTACAGTTGCCGGCTCACACAGATCGCTTTACAAAAAATATATATATATTGCTAAGCTGCGATGTGATGTAGTGGCGGGCAGGGGGATTTCTAGGTACTCGGAAACCCCACCTACGTGCGCGTATGCCCCCAATTCACAATGTGCCACACATCTGTGCTCCAATATATATCAATACCTATTACCCCCCCCCCACAAACACACACATTCACCATGCCAGCACTCATTAAACCCACACACACATACACTAACTCTGTCATCACTCAATAAAACCACCACCACACACACTAAACTTGTCTGGGACTGAAGGTGACATTCTTTTTTTTTGTGAACTCAGCTGCGCCCTCCAGTGGCTTGCCCTGATCACATGGACCCAGGAGGAGGCCCTAAGATGGAATTTTCCCTTATGAAGTCTGACACATACTAATAATAGCCAGAAATCAGTTACAAATCCATATAGGTTAAGTTTATAAATACAGTAAAGAAAGTGTATCACTAAAATAAGCACAGTTTATCCAAAAAACCGCAGCCCTCCTCTGTAAAACTGCTTTTGCCCTCATTGTTCCTTGGCAGCCCTGCCATATAGTTGACATGTGAGACAGTAAGACAACATTTTGTTTTGAATGGAGGTAGTAATGATTGATCCCAAGCTGAATACTAATGCCACACGGAATAACGTGTTTGTGCATATAAGTTAAAGATGGTGACACCAATGAGAGGAATGTGATTTTTTATACCATATGGCATTTGTGGCATTGACCATCTAACTTCATAATCTAACTTCAACATCTGTATATCTAATGACAAATTCTGCTATATTCTCCACCATGTTCCCAACACGACAGTATTTCTGGCACTCTGAAGGCTCACTGACTGTGCAACCCAAACTACACTAAAAGATGTCCATGTAAATGTCTTGCTTATTAGGAAAAAGCATACTCTTTTCCATTATAAATTCCCACCATCCTATGCATCAAATGCTTTCATATTCATATTGTTTCACTTATTTAGTTTCAACTATAGACACAGTAAGTGACAAAATAGTAATTGAAATACTTAGAGGCCCATTTATCATCACTTAGGGGTAAATTTACTAAGCTGAGAGTTTGGGAGAGTTTGCAAACTCTGGAGAGTTTGGGCATTTTTTCCCACTCTCAAATTTACTAATGTCAAACTCGGGAGAGAGATCTTCTTTGCTACGGGAAAATACTGGAGAGTTAGCAAACTCTCTTCAATTCACCATCGGCAAAACTCGAGAACCTTTTCATAGGATTCTGGAATTTACCAAGCAGAGAGTTTCTAAACTCTCATGAGATGGGAAAACTCTCCTGTAAAAACTTGTGAAAAAAATGTGTAGGGTTCCATTGTAATTCCATTGTAATGCCACAGCCCGGAGACTCTTTCACCGGGGCTCCGGGGCAAAATCATTATCAGCCCAAGCCGGTCAGCCCAAGCCGGGGATCTCAGCGGAGGTGGGGACCCCACAAAAAAGGGGTCCCCCCTTTCCCTTAACCCCAGGCTTGGTCTGAAGCCTGGGGCTCTTCCCCGAACCCCTGGAGCATTGGGTACGGGGGTAATTAAGTGGGGAAATTTAAGTAAACTATTGTATTTTACAGTGGGACTACAGGTGCCAGCAGACAGGTGGCACCTGTACCCCCACTGTAAAATAAATAGTTAAATAAAGACAAAACACACACACCGTGATTAGTAAAGCTTTATTACACACACCTACCCATTCACACCATTCACTACCTGAGGGACTTTCCTCTAGCAGACACCTACTGAAGCACATTCTTTTGCCCCAATTGAGCTCTTGAAGTTAAGCAATCAGCCACAAAGAAGATATACATCACTGGATACAACTAGCCTGCTGCCTATGGACACTGCAAAATTGAGGACCTAGTGATTTGAATATACAAAGGGACATCCCTCTAGCGGATACCAGGAGGATTATGCAGCAGTAAATATCCATACTCTTCATTGGCAACTCCCATGATATCTACTAAAAGTCTGACTTCATTAGGCTACACTGACTTGAGGTTGTGGGTGAGATTGCATGCTATCATTGTATATGTTCATTTTATATCCCATTGAATATGGTGACCAATATGCATTTTTTATTATATTTAATTATTAAACTATTGTCCATTTTACTGGTACCAAATTGATTCTATTTTTGATATTTATTCATATGTAATATAATTCTATCATTAGCGCTACTACCTTTGTTGGTGTTTTTTCTATGTTATAGGGAGTGACTATCCCATATTATAGTAGCTGCTAGATAAAACAGCTCATTTCAGCGCCTGTATATACCTATTCGGTATTTTTTTCTTTTTCAATTTAAGAGAAGAGAGGGTCCTTGTGTAGGCTCCTTGCAGAGCCCCTCTTCTCTAATGCACAAATCTCTGGGGAAATGACCATTGCGCCATTTTCCCTGTGACTTCTGCTGCTGCTGCATAGTCAACGCGGGATTCCAGGGGGGAAGAGTAGAATTATATGGATGTAGGGTTTGCGGCTGGACCAAGGAGTCTGTGTGCACCACACACCCTGTGCCCATTATAGATACACCAATATTAAAGGGTATATTTACTAAGTCATCGCTTGTTTTCGGTTATGGTTGTAGAATTTAAAAGTTATTTTAAATCATAACACTCCTTTTAAAAGACACTGCTTAGTAACTATACATCTTACTGTAAGGGTGAATTTACTATGCGGCTGGTTTTGAAATCTGTCTCTTCTCTACACTTTATCCAGGCTTGCTGACTTGAAAAATAACGCGATTCAGCGTCAATCGCGTCACCGCCCCCCTCCGCTGCAGGGGTTTCTAAGGTATGTGCGGGAGGGATAGGAGGGGTGGTTTGCAGCCAGGAGGATTGCCTGCCTTCCCGGGAGTGTATGCTACATACACTCCATTGAAAATAAAAATGAAATAGTCTATTTCTTTTGGTTTATGAACCAGTACAATGCATGATCGGAGTCAGGGCCAGCTCTAGGGCCATGCCGGCGCAGCGATCACAAGGAGGCACCACCCCTTACGGGCTGCAGTACGGCTGCCTCTGGGATGAAGCTGACCAGCAGTTGCATGGTGCCAGGTTAGGCTCACAGGTAGGTCAGGCTCATGGGCAAAAGATATAGGAATAATAATAATTAGTATGTACTTATACTCACTGTTCCTCATGTCGGAACGAAGTGCGATCTTGCGCTGCCTTCCACCAGCATCTGACAGGTAGGATTGGGCCGGAGGTTACTAGGACCTGCCGGAGCTCAGTCAGACAGGACCAACCTGTGACATGAGCTGCTATGTGGCATCTTCTCGCATATTTAATCTCTGGTGTCCCGTGGGGATGGAGGGGCTCAGGAGACTTTCAGAGTATAGAGCCACATAGGTGTACCGTAAGTATAGTATGCCATCACTGTTCTAGTACAGGTCATCACTGCTACCATCAGCCGGTGTATTAGTCTCTACCACACCTCGGCGAACTACAAGGCCCATCAACATCCTATATATATATATATATATATATATAAAATTTATATATATATAATCTGAATACTGCTGTTACACCTGTGATATCACTGTGTCATTTGCCACTTGTTGCTCTACCTGATCCAATAAATCTAAGAACTGGTTAAGCTGTACCACCTGTGGACTAACTGCAACCAGCACCAACAACTGCGTTACATACTTAACACCACATGCATTTTGACCAATCACATTATACCCTATTTTCTTAACTATTGTCTGGAGGGGATGTAGTCAGGATGCCATCGGTCGAAATGCCGACTGCCAGAATCCGACACTGAAAAGCACACATGGGACTTAAGATAAGCATCTAAATACCGACTCATATCATTAGCCCCTCGACAAATTCCCGACGCCCGGCATACCGAATGTAGGTAAGCCGGTAGTCGCGAGCTGTTAGCCGCAGTGGGGGGGGAGAGTTACGGTAATATACCCCCCGGGAGGGTTAGGATTAGGCTATGGAAGGGGGAGTTAGGGTTGGGCACCACTGGGGGGATGTTAGGGTTAGGCACCCCCCTGGGAGGGTTAGGTATAGGGTGCGGGGAGGGGGGTTAGGCAGCACGGGGGGAACTTAGGACCTCATTCAGAGCCGGAGGCTATTTGCGCTCGCTCGTTCAGAAAAAAGGGGTGGCTATTCAAATGAACCGTTTGCTCTTTGCGGTCTGTTCACTCCTCTAGGTCTGAACGAGCGAACCAAACATGCGGTCATTTTTTGGAAAACTACGCCCCCTGGCCGCTCGCATCCTACGTCATGTCCGCTATTTATTAGATTAATCGAGTACATCGACCAGCGTATGAACTGCTCGCTATTCTTGTGGTTGGTTTTTCCTACCGCAATCTTGCGAGCAGTTCTGACTATAAAATAACCCAGTGACGTGGTCAATGACGCTGCTGTATTAATTATGCACACCCATAAAACGCCCATTTTGACCTTTAAGCACGCCTGCGTTCGGATCTCCACTCCCCGTTTTCAAGCACCTTCCCCTGTTACCACCCACATACGCCTCCTCCTGTCACTCAAAATAGCAGGCATTCGCTATTTAGCGAACAAACGATTTTCGGCCGCACTGACTGGTTCGCGCATGCGTATTACGAACCGTACGCATGCGCAGTTGTGCAAACATCGCTCAGAACGAACGAGCGGCCGCTTATGAGCGGCTCTGAATCAGGCCCTTAGGGTTAGGCACCACCACCCGAGTCTTAGGGTTAGGCACCCCCAAGGGAGGGTTAGGGGGGGAGGGTTATACATACTTACTAGCCGGTGTTGGGATTTTGATCTGTTGGGCTTCTAGGGTCGGGATTTGAACCGGCTGCTTTTAAGCCATCGGTATTTCATACCCAATCCGTCTGGAGGACTACTGCTCCCAGCACAATCTGTTTACGCATTATAGTAACCGTCTACTCTGCTATCAGGTCATACCCAGCCTGCTGTCACCCCGATATACTGATAATACCTAAGAGAGTGTAAACACAGATTATTAAAATATGTGTTCTGACCACAATTTATAAATTGTCGTCAGATGTTATATAGTAATAATCTGTGTTTTTATGATTATTTGCGCTCTCTTAGGAATAGTAAGTATTTGTGCACACTAGTCCTTATGTCTTTTGCATGTTTTGGGTTTTAGATAAATCCACATTGAGAGCTGTGTAAAATAGCATGGAACCTTGAATTATACAGTATATTTAATTATCTAATTAATTTCGCCTAGTTCACTTTTTGTCTTTCGACACTCTCGCAGGTCTGGCTCACAGGCAGGAAATAGGCTGGGAGATCAAACAATCTACTGTACTTATAATAAAGTACAATTAGCTCATGCACAGTGTTGTAGATATTGGGCCTGATTCCCTACTAATCACAAAGTCGTCGCACAGCCAGCATAGAGACACCCACAACCGCTATCTCACGTCCGTAATACCTTGCAGTTCTGCGTATACATTGGTAGCATCAAGTAACATTCGCCCCTCATGCAGAATTACAGCAGGTCTGACCTTGCTCAGAAATTGCTAACCTCGTTGTACGCAGTGAGTACTCAAGCTGCGTATGTGGTCGCAGTGGATAATTTATGCCGAGGCGTTCAAACGGACAGGCACACTTGGGTTTCTCCAACAAACCACTCCCACATCACCACCCCCAAACGCTGACCTCCCTTCACTCACTCTGCGATGGCTTTCTGTCTGCATGAGTAATCGCAGAGTGATCGCAATGCTAACTCATGCACCCGCACTGCGATGCTTACGCACGATCGACTGATCTGTGTACACTGTTGCAGTTGCGATCCGTGATGAATCAGGCCCATAGACCAGAACATAGTGTCTGCTGATTTGTGATATCTGCAGGAATGAACCTGATGTGCACCACTATGAATACCCAGGTAACAGAAATACCCAGTATATGATAATGCTCATCCAGGGTTTCTAGCCATCTGGGATTATTCCAGACAGTCCAAGAATAGCTTTCATAATCCTGGACGGGTCATGCCTGGATATTATATCAAATTATTTTTTCCATTGATAACTTTGCAGGATTGGCAGGCCAGGTGGCCATACTTGCTCCCATCTCTTCTGCTGACTGCCCTTTTGGGGGGTTTCACTACAGGTAGTCACCAGATCCCCTTTGCTAGAAAGGACATCATGATGTCAGCTGCTGGGTATAGCCAGGGGGGTGGGGTCACAGGCAACGATGGGACTCGTCATGCTGGGAGAGGAGATGGAAGAAGTAATGGACAAAGGGCCTGATTCAGATGCGCTCGCAAGCAGGTCGATGGTGGCTCAGTGCGCATGACCCGGATAGCGATGGGCAAACCGTTGCTCTGGGTCTCGTACCAAAGGGAGTGTGCTGTCGATGTTGAGTGACAGCATGCCCCCTTTGGTGAGCGGGCCGGGGGCGTGGCTGCCCAGACGGAGGCGTTCCCATGGGAACGCCTACCGTCTGGGGCCGGCCCCACTGACAGAGCCGAAAGCACTCTTGGGCTTGTGGCAACGAGACCCTACCACAAGGGTCTCGTCGCAAGCCCGATGGTCGCGATGGTCTTGACCATCGCGACCATCTTCCTGGCCGCTCGCTATAGCTGTGGGTGGTCACCCACAGCTATGTGAGCGGCCAGGAGGCCGCTCTAAAAGAACAGAAGGCCAGCCCTGATTCAAAGCGAGCGCTCTGACAGAGCATCCGGCTCTGAATCAGGCCCAAAGTCCTATGTGTTCCTACGGGGCTGTGCTGTGTAGCGGCTCTGTGCATGTCACTAGGAGAGAGGGACTGCAGACTGCTCTTCAACATCCTGGCTACAGTGCTCACACCATTCATCAGGTGCAGCTACATGGGGGGCAAAGCGAGTGCTTTTTGTCCTGTCGGGGGGCTGTGTGCCAATAGTTGCTAACAAAAATTATTGCACAGGGTGCTAGTAGACCTGGGGTATACCATGATCAGATTTGAAGTTTTTATGAAGGATAATATTGCAATATTACCCTACACGCTAGAATTGCACAAGAATTTGCCCAGTATCATTGATATTCAACCACTTCCTCCAATGGTGTACTGTATATTAGGGCAACTACTGTAATCTAAAGGTTAAACTAATTGCAACAGTCTTGGATCCTGCAAGGGAATAATACGTTCTTTGGTCTTAACAATAGTACATGTCATTGTTTATCATGTTGTCACGAATCGTGGTCATAGCCGCCCATACAGGGTTAAACATTCATTCTTTGCTGTGTCTCAAACCTCCAACAGACTATCCCAATGATTACCGCTCACCTGGCTGCTCACCTAGTCAGCTTGAACATTTACCTGTTACCACTCCCTATATAATTCCAAGCCTAGGAAAGACTCATTGTCTGAATAACTGTGTTCCTTCTTGAGGATGTCTTCTGTGATTGCAGAGCTTTCTTCTGTGGATACTTTACTTGCTGAGACTCTACCATTATCCACTTGTACCATCGCTGTTTGCCTCTCAGCGCTGCGGCTTCCACGCCGCATACAGATAACCACCGGGACTGTTTACCATCGTCACTGTATACCATCTCAGCACCACGGCTTCCATGCCGCACACAGACCACTTGCTGTTGTCTGCATTCCATCTACCACTGTGTACCATCTTTAGCACTGTGGCTTTATTGCCACTTATAGACTGATCATCATTGCCTGCCTTCCATCTACCACTGTGTACCATCTATTAGCGCTGCAGCTCCCACGCTGCACACAGACCGCTTCCAACTCCAGTTCTGCCAGTGTACCTGCGTTGCATACAATCTGCGTTGTGCGGGCATCATCTGGACTGTGTTGCAAGTATCACTACACTCTGTGGCTATAGTGGGTTACAGCATAATCTAGGTTGACTATTTTAGTTACCCTGTACTGTGTGCTCTTGTCTTTGGCTGACATTCAGTGTTGGGGTTCCAGGTCTGGAGGGCATGATCGGGTCACAGTGTTATAGCATCAAGGTGTTCAGTACTGTGTGTGCCTGAAGTGTCTCTCTATCCTGATTTCCCCTTCCGTATTATGGTCAAGGTCTTGCGTCAGAGCTGTACCAGGGATATAGCTTCATTAGTTATTCCCAGGTTACATAAGACTTCGATTAGGGCTTGGTTCCCAAGTCCAGACTGTTAGTACTATACTGTTTTGAGTTCAGGTTCTTCTTGTCACTGGAGTAGTTCTCTGGCCTGATTGGTCCTTGGACCATTAGGTGAGAGGCTGCCCGGTGGCTTGGGTTCCTGTTCCAATTCTAGTATCCTATCATTGCTCCCATCCGTGATTCCTAGTGTCTCTAGTCTGCCAGTACCTGTATTACCTATGAGTCATGGTATCTTGAAGCCTCCCCATTTTCTGCACTCCTCAGTTAATACCCTGGGCCCCGTGCCAGATCTACAGAATACCAGAACCATGACAGTTTGTTCAGGCTCTATGGATCCGGCCAAGGGATTACCCCCAAGGGCAGACATCATGTCTGAACTGGCTAAATGAGTAACCAGACAGGAGACAGTGCAGCATCAGATTACCCAAAATCTCCACGAGCTATCTGACCAGATAAAAAATGTTTAGAATCCAGTGGCTGGGATTGCCACTACTGTTTCCCAATCCAGAGTCCAGTTACCTACCCCTGACAAGTTTGATGGTAACCCAAAGAATTATCAGAGTTTTTTGAACCAATGTTGCATTCACTTTGAGTTACAAGTTTCTAACTTTCCTACTGAAAGAACGAAGACTGCCTACATTATTTCTTTGCTAACTGGAAAAGCACTATCATGGGCTTCACCTTTGTGGGAGAGATCCTTTCCCATTCTTTCAGACATCATAGAGTTTCTGTCTCTCTTCTGCAGAATCTTCGACAAGCCAGGTAGATCCTCTTCAGCCGCAGCCTACATCTTACAGTGAGACTGAGACTGAGACAGTCAGTATGTCATCCAGTTTAGAACACTTGCCTCTGAACTCTCTTGCAACAACGAGGCTTTGGTACCATCTAACCTGGATTAACTAATTACTATGTGTAACAGTCAGAGTGGATATTCGATTCAGAGAAAGACAGTTGGAAAACAATAAGTTGGTGCAACCCAAATTCCAGTCAGTTCCTTGGGAGAACTCACCATTGTCTTCCCCTGTCGAACCTATGCAACTTGGCAAAACCAGTCTTTCACCCAGAGAACGACGGTTAAAAGAGAGATTATGTATCTATTGTGCCAATCCTTTTAATTTTTTACAGAACTGTCCTCATAAGTCGGGAAACAGTCCCTACTAGCTGATGACGGGGAAGTCTGTCTAGGAGTATCTATTCGTGCTCCCCAATATAAAGTCTGTGCCATATCTGTACGAATCAAGCATCCACTCGTTTCTTGTTTCTTTTTAGCTCTAGTGGATTCAGGAGCTGCAGGAATTTTATTTCTGGTAAACTTGTTCAAGAACTTTGTTTACCTCTGCAGAAGTTAGCAGTTCCCATTACTTTGATTGCTGTGGATGGTAGTCATATTCCAAACCAAACCTGTGACCTTGGGTGTGGGAGTATTGCACTCTGAACTAAGGGCCTGATTCAGACCCGGACGCTAAGCAGCGAACGCTCACTATGGGCAATTGTTGCCCATCTGCGAATGTGTTTGCATCATAATACGCATGTGCGAACCAGTCACTGCGTCCGGGAATCGTGCGCTCGTAGAACACAGAGTGAGCGCTAATTTGAGTGACAGATAGTGCCGTTGTGGGTGGTGCTTGTGAATGGGGGAGTGGTGGTGCTTGTGAACGGGGGAGTGGTGGTGTGAATGCAGGCGTGTCTGGGAGTAAAAACGTAGTTTAATGGGCATCCATAATTAGCATGGAGGCGTCATTGTACACGTCACTTGGTTGTATTTCAGCCTGCAGTGATAGCAGTGCTTGCAGTGGGGTAGGGTCGATGTTACTGATTAATCATACACTTCCTGGAGATGACGTGTGCTAAGAAAGAAAACTGGGTGTTTTCATCCCGGTGTGCGCTCACTCTGCAGTCGCTCTCTAAAACATAGAAGGTGTCCTTAAGCCAGACAGTGCGATCGCGGAATTTGCATACCCGGCCCTTGACGGCTGCGAGAGAGCGCAGTTTAGCGTCCGGGTCTGAATTGACCCCTAATTTCCTTCCTAGTGATTCCAGAGTCTGCAGGTCCAATTGGTCTTGCCTGGGGCCCCAAGTGTACCGAGACATGTTTACAGACTGTTGCTCCTCACTGTGTTACAATAGAAAAGGTGGTATAGGAATTACCTGTTCCTTATATATAATTTGCAGATGTGTTCAGGCAGCAGAGACTGGTGGCTGCAGAGACTTTACCACCACATCGACCTTGGGATTGTTCAGTCGATCTAATCCCAGGTAAAATCCTGTGGCTCTCTAGTTGTTGTGAAACTACACATCCCAGCATGCCCTACCACAGTTTTAGCATTCCCTAATAGCAAAACTTTTGCAGGGCATTCTGGGACTTGTAGTTTCACAACAGCTGGAGAAACACAGGTTGGCCAGGCCTGATCTAGACGATATACAATTTGTTTCCCCAGATATTCAACTGATCATTCCCATGTGAAGTAGAGATTCCCATTTCGGAGTTCCGAAGCGATCCGAGCCACAGCTCGGATCTCCTTGCCTGCCCCGGATCCCTCTCCGAGGCAAAACCTCACGATCCCACTGTCGGATCGTGAGGTTTTGCATTGAGCAGGCTTAACGCTTATTGGCTGAGAGAGCCGTCTGTCACAGCTTTCAGCCAATCAGCGTTAAGCCCAATGAATATGGGCACAGGAGGAAGTAAGGAAGATGCTGCCCGCCCATCCCCCGCTGTCTGACACCGGCGGCACCCCCTGCTGTTGACACCACCGGCACCCCCTGCTGCTGATCCCCACTGGCAGCATCCCCCGCTGCCGACACCCCCACTGCCAACACTGCTGGCACCCTGCACTGAGGACACCACCGGCACCCATGCACTGCCAACATCATCAGGACCCCCACACTGAGGACACCACTGGCACCCCCGCTCTGCCGATCCCACCGGCACCCTGCACTGAGGACACTGCCAGCACCCCTGCACTGCTGACCCAGTTCTGAGGACACCGTCAGTGACCCCACACTGCCGATACTCCCACACTGAGGACACCACCGTCACCCCTGCACTGCCGACAGTGTCAGCACACATGCACTGTGAGACACCGCTGGCACCCCTGCTTTGCCGACACCACTGGCACCCTGCACTAAGGACACTGCCAGCACCCCTACACTACTGCCCCATGTATTGAGGACGCCGTCAGTGACCCCCACACTGCCGCTACTCCCACACCAAGGGCATACCCACACAGCCGAAAAACTGTCAGCACTCCAGCACTGAGGGCACTGCTGGCACCCCTGCTCTGCCGACACTGCCGGCACTATGCACTCGGGACACTGCCAGGACTCCCACTCTGCCAACACCGCCACACTGCCAACATCGACGGCACTTCCACATTGAGGACACCACTGGCACTCTCGCATTGAGGGCACCGCCAGCACCCCGCACTGCCGACACTGCTGTCATAGTAAGTGCACTATTGGTGTCTCCAGCCCACACTGTATAACACACTGTAACCGTGTTGGAACTTGGAAGCTGAACTGCCACATGTTAGTGCCGCCCACTGCTGTCGCTTAGCTTAGTCAGCAAGCTAACTGGATGCAACCTTTTGGCTCTAAACTTGATGAAAAAAAATCAATATTGTGAGGATGTCAAAATTGATTGGAAATGACTTGGAAATAAATGTTGTAGAGGTTAATAATACTGTAGGAACAAACACAGGCCCAAATTATGTGATTTTAGCTGTTTTTATCATTTTTTTTTTAGAAAAAATACAGATCCAAAACCAAAACACGCAAGGGCGGTTTTGGCAAAACCAATCCAGATCCAAAACCAGAGGAGATACAGATCCAAAACCAAAACACGGGAGTTGGAGCATATCTCTAAAGTGAATGAGGTTCTTAAGCGACTTCGACTAGATCAGTTGTATTGCAAGAGAGAGAAATTAACCTTTCCGGTAACATCCATACCCTTCCTTGGGTACATCACATCTGACACTGGACTCGCCATGGATGCCGACAAAGTGCAAGCCATTCTGAACCTACCACCTTAAGGGCCATTCAGCATTTCCAAGGGTTCGCCAATTATTACAGGAAATTAATTTGAGGTCATTCCACTGTGGTTGTACACATCACATCACGGCATTAACCTTCAAAGGTGCCAAGCCAGCCAAATGGCCCATAGAGGCAAAGCTAGCATTTCATCAACTTAAACAAGCTTTTAAATCAGCTCCTATTCTGAGACAACTCGAGATTGACAGCCCATTCCTACCGGAAGTTGTTGCCTCCTCTGTCAGAGTTGGAGCAGTTCTGTCAGAAAAGTATGATGATGATCTACAGTATGGCACCCCTGTGGATTATTTTCTCAGAAATTCCTTGCAGCTGAACAGATTTATGCCATAGGTGATCAAGAGTTGCTAGCTCGCTTTAGAAGAATGGCAACATCTCCTTGATCTCCCACCACCCTATTACAGTTCTCACTGACTCACAAGAACTTATTGTATTTGAAAACTGCCTATGCATAAATTCCATTTTACTCTCCTAAATGCAATTCAAACAAGGAACAAGTCACTAGAAGCACAAGGTGAGGCATATGAAGTCAAAGAGATTGTGGATTCACCAGTTCAAAAAAATAACTTGCAGCGCTAAATAAATTACATATTGCAACATATAATGAAAGAATGAAGTATATAATGAATACAGTGACGGTGCCTGAACAGGGTGCATGCTTACATATATGAGCATTTTTATTTCTGACATGCATGTCTGTTTTTTTAATTATTAAGTGCCATTTATATTTGTTTATTGAATTTTGCTAGAAACGTATTTATTTATTTTTATTTCTATATTTAATGTGACAATTTTTTAAGGAATAAATTGTGTAATTTATTTAGCGCTGCAATTTTCTATTTGTATTGTTTATTGAAGAGACTGACTATCTCTTATTTAGCAGCTGCTTAGAGAAGCAACCTTTGTCAGCGCCGTGTTTTTTAGTACCTTTTGCCATCACACATAGTTGTTTTTCGGCAGCAGGCATGAGTTGCTTCTCCAGTTTTGATAACAGATATAATAGGAGACAAACCTATATAACCAAATGGGAGAATACGGGGAATGTCACATCTAATCAGGAGAGTGATAACATAAGACAGGATTTTTTAAGTTGGAGGAATTGTTAAAGTTAGAATCGAAAAATTGGCTGGATAGTACCAATCTACAGAAATACCTAGATAAAGAGATGATTCCTAGAGGGCTGCATATTTTTAAACCCTATATTTTTCCAACTGAATCAGAGTTTCAGGGAGAATGGGAGAACTTTCTAGATAAATGTTCACTATCGCTTATGAAAGTAGTGATTAAATATAGAAATTCAAAGGTGGATCAATTAATAAAAGAAACTGATGACATTAAAATTAAATTGGAACCTTTGAATAAATGTACAGAATTTGTGGAATATGATAATAAAGTAACAGAGAAGATCCTAAAATTTGAACAAAATATTACAGACAATAAATGTAAAAAATGTAAAAGGGATTTAGATGATTATAAGAATGGACAGGTTAGAATGGACAAAAAATAATTAAACATTCGGCCAATGCACATATGGGCCCTGATTCAGAGCCGGACGCTCTGACCAGAGCGCTCGCTCTGAATCAGGGCCCACCTCCATTAATATGGAGCGTCCTCCTGGACGCTCATATAGCTGTGGGTCACCACCCACAGCATATACGAGCGTGCAGGATGATGGTCGCGATGGTCTTGACCATCACGACCATCGAAACTGCGAGCAAAAGCCTGCGGTTGAGTTTTTCAACCGCAAGGCCAGGAGTGATTTTGGCTCTATCAGAGCCAAAATCACTCCCACTGACATCACTAGTGATGTCAGTGGGGCCGGCTTCAGACGGCAGGTGTTCCCTTGGGAACGCCTCCGTCTGGCAGGCACGCCCCCGACATGCCCACCAAAGGGGGCGTGCTGTCAGTCAACATCGACAGCACGCCCCCTTTGATGAGACACTCAGAGCGAAGGAAAGTCCTTATCATATCTTAAAGTGTGATTCAATTCTTAGGAACATTCTTCCAATGAATCCTAACTTTATATTTAGAAAGAATCGATCATTGAAAACCCTTCTTGCCCCTAGCGTAATGAAACATGACCAAAATCTTGAAGAAACAAAAAAGTCAACTTGGTTAAATTCAAAACCAGTGGGCTTTTACAAATGCGGCAATGGCAGATGTATCACATGTAAACATGCCCAGAATAAAACTAATACAATACTCTCTGCGGCAGGTAGTAGAATACTAACGATATCTAGTTTTATTAATTGCAATACCAACTGGGTGGTATACCTACTCCAATGTGGCTGCGGTCTGAATTATGTTGGGCGAACAACAAGACCACTAAAAGTGCGATTTTTAGAACACCGCAGAAATATTTTGAATAGGATCCACAATCATAGTATTCCGAAACATTTTTTGACCCACCATCAAAGTGGCCCTAAGGATTACAGGTTTGGAACATATTAAATCGACAGCAAGAGGAGAGGGAGATAGATTTAGTAGGTTGTGCCAACAGGAAATCTATTGGACTTTTCATCTAAATTCGCTGTTTCCCAGCGGTCTTAACGATGCATTGGAACTAAATATGATTAGATAACCCATTAAGCATGTTGACCTATGGAGAGATATAGGATCCTTGTCTCCAAAGGTTTATTCTGGGCATTAGGGGCAATGAGACTAGTCGGTTTATTATACCATCTTTGCATGACTCCCTTTTTGGATTTATTGTATTCTAATTAGTTGGACTTTGTTATTTATTAATTTATTAGTATATTAGGTATTCTATTTTATATGTGTTATTGATCAATACTAGGTACGTCCACTATGAAAAAATAGATTTTAGATTCATGACATGTTGAAGAACGATATAGTTTGTGACCTAACTGATACCTGGCAGTTTTTCTATTGAATTATTTGTCTATATATATATGTGCGGAATTGGATAATACCAATACTGTGCACTATGGATATATAGACAAATCTAGGATATACTGCTAAGTAGATGGATATCGAGATATACATAATGATCTCTGCGCTACAAGAGGTATCACATACATATTTTTAATATATGTATAGCTTATAGATTTAATTTGCATAATTTTAAAACTTGGATCCTGTCTTTAGATACACCTAAAAGTTTATTCCTTTTGTAGATGTTTAGTTTGTTTTACTTTATTCATTATATACTTCATTCTTTCATTATATGTTGCAATAGTGAGTCAAACCAACATCATGGAAGGAGAGGGGGACGTTGGTTGTGGAGCGCAGTGCCGAGTGATGCTGCGCTCCATGACTCGAATAAGAACTTTCTCCTCACTCCATCTGAGACCAGTATCCCTTGCTCCATTTGTTACCAAGTCGGGATGATGGAAATGAGGCCTGGGACGTGACGTCGGGGGAACGCCACGCTCCATGGCAAACTGGAATAGAATTCAGACCACGTGTGATCCTTTAACCAATGGGAGAGAGACTGGCTGTCTCTGCATTGGAATGAGGAGATTTAATTGTGATCTGATTATAAGTAAGTGTTCTGAGCTTATATTGTAATATAGAGGTTATTGGTTTGCCTCCATTCTTGTTCTTTCCAATTTTTAAACCTAATGTATGTTTTTTGTGGTTTTACACTACGTTTTATCTATGTGATTGCTGTGATTAGACACAGCTGGATGTAATCAATTACAAATGTTTGGCACTATATAAGAGCCCTACTGGAAACAGTATGGTCACCTTGAAAAAGCTGCCAGCATTGAAACGCATTGGTGAAGCACCCCGATTCAGGCACCCTTTCCTATTTGCATCTTCACTGTGTTTGGGACAATCTATTTGGAACTGTGTTCTTATTGGAATTACCGACTGAATTGTCCAGCATCTCCAGCCAACCCAAGGTTCAACAGACAGATTTGGTGTGGCTGGGATTATTTCCATCTCAAATCCGCCACCACCACAAGACACTTTGGACTACTTCTCAGCTGCAGCTGTTTGAAGATTTACCCTTTACATCACAGGGAGTCCTGTGCAGTTCTATCATTAAGGACCACCTCCTATACAGGACTTACTGGAACCACTTCAAGCCGGTAAAGTTGTCACTTCCAATGGAACTGTCTGTGTACAAGTCAACCTGTGCGGTAATATGAACAGTGACGGTGCCTGAACAGGGTGCATGCTTACATATATGAGCATTTTTATTTCTGACATGCATGTCTATTTTTTTAATTATTAAGTGCCATTTATATTTGTTTATTGAATTTTGCTAGAAACGTATTTATTTATTTTTATTTCTATATTTACTGTGACAATTTTTTAAGGAATAAATTGTGTAATTTATTTAGCGCTGCAATTTTCTATTTGTATTGTTTATTGAAGAGACTGACTATCTCTAATTTAGCAGCTGCTTAGAGAAGCAACCTTTGTCAGCACCGTGTTTTTTAGTACCTTTTGCCATCAAAAAAATAACTTGTATTATCTAGTGGATTGGAAGGGCTATGGTCCTGAAGAGAGATCTTGGATCAGAGTTTCAGACATTCATGCTCCTCTTATCAGTAAATTTCATTGCAAGTATCCAGCTAAGCCCCATCCTAAGTGTTCGGTGACCACTCATAAAGGAGGGGGTGCTGTCACGAATCGTGGTCTTAGCCGCCCATAAAGGGTTAAACATTCATTAATTGCTGTGTCTCAAACCTCCAACAGACTATCCCAGTGAATAACTCTCACTTGGCTGCTCACCTGGTCAGCCTGACCAATTACCTGTTAAGAGCTATATATTTCCAGACCTAGGAAAGACTTATTGCCTGAACAACTGTGTTCCTTCCTGAGGATCGTTCCAGGCACAGTGTCTCCAGTGTTTCCAGAGCTTTTATCTGTGGATACTCTCCTTGCTGAGACTCAACCATTACCCACTTGTACCATTGCAGTTTGCCTCTCAGCGCTGGGCTTCCACACCAGATAACCACCGGGATAGTTTACCATTGCCGCTGTATACCATCTCAGCTCCATGGCTTCCACGCCACACACAGACTGCTTGCTGTTGTCTGCATTCCATCTACCACTGTGAATCATCTCTCAGCACCGCGGCTTCCACGCCGCACACAGACTGATCATTATCTGCATTCCATCTACCACTGTGTACCAACTATCAGTGCTGTGGCTCCCATGCTGCACACAGACCGCTTCCAACTCCAGTTCTACCAGTGTACCTGTGGTGCATACCATCTGCTGTTGCCATACATCTTATCACCTACGTGGATTCCACTCTGCGTTGTGCGGACATCAACTGGACTGTGTTGCAAGTATCACTACACTCTGTAGCTATAGGGCATATTCAATTGGGCGCGAGGAAAAAAACCTTGCGCCCCTCGCGCCCAATTTTGGATTACCATGGGTATGTGCACTCCTGATACCCGCGGTATCCAATTTAAAAAAAGTGGTCACAGGGTTTTCAGCTCTGAAAACCAGACTCCATGTAAATAAAAAAATAATAATTCTGCACTTACCTGCCCGGGGGTCTCCGCAGCTCCCGGTGGCCTCACCTTATATTCTCACTGGAGAGGGGGCTGCTGGGAGTCCCAGGGGCTGCTGGGAGGCTCCAGGGGCTGGTGGTAGGGGCAAGGGCTGCTGGGAGATGTAGTTCTCCTAGTGCCCATTCCGGGGGGTACACTGAACTTTGGGGGTACACATACACGGGGGGTCACACACACTCATGCACACACACACTCGCTCATACTCACTCATACACACTCACACAAACTACATACTCACCGCTGCTGCAGGAGAACGGGTCCCGACACTGGATGCAGAAGACAGCACTTCGGAAGGTGAGTATTACTGACTAATTAAGCAAATTGGAAACTTCCAATTGCTTAATTCGTCATTAGGAGGGGTGCAGCTGGGGTCCCGGAGCATTTACTGACCTTTTTTGGGGATTTTAGGAAAAATTGGTCGTGCTCTGGGAGGTACGCTACAAAAACCTCCCGGCGAACAAAAAGTCACAAACCCTGCTACTAATTGAATAGCAAAAATCCCACACCTGCAGACAAAACCCCACAGGTGCAGGATTTTTGCTATTCTTGCACCCAATTGAATATGCCCTATAGTGGGTTACTGCACAATCTAGGTTGACTATTTTAGTTATCCTGTACTGTGTGCTCTTGTCTTGGGCTGACAGTCAGCGTTGGGGTTCCAGGTCTGGAGGGCATGATCGGGTCAGTCTTTTAGCATCAAGGTGTCCAGTACTGTGTGTGCCTGAAGTGTCTCTCTATCCTGAGTTCCCCCTCCAGATTATGGTCCAGGTCTTGTGTAGGAGCTGTACCAGGGATATAACTTCATTAGTTCTTCCCTGGTTATATAAGATTCCTGGCGGGTTCTTGAGTTCAGGTTCTTCTTGTCACTGGAGTAGTTCTCTGGCCTGATTGGTCCTTGGCCCATTAGGTGAGAGGCTGCCCGGTGGCTTGGATCCTGTTCCAATTCTATTATCCTTGCTGTCAGGTTGCCGCCTAGGATCAGCCGTTACTCACCTCAGCACCGGCTTTGCCTGACCTCCTGAGCAATCAGACGCCAGGCGTGGTGGCGGGTGATACACTGAGGATTATACCTGGGGTCTGCTAGGACATTCATATGCTCGCTCCGTGATATGATTTCTGTGGTTACCATCATGGATGCAGCCATGACAGTCTATATCCTGATTAACCCTTTACCCAATGGTAGCATTGGTTGCTGTCAGCTGACACTAACCTCCAATAAATTGCTGCCTTAGGGTATTTAACTGGGCTCTGGTCAACAGGAAGTTGGCTGTACAATGTTATTACTTCCAGTGAAGACTTACGGTTGCAGTGTTCCAGATACCAAGCTTCGTTGCTTCTAGTGACTTGTTACTAGTATTTATCCACAATGGTTTACTCAGTACATCTACTGAGCACAATCTCCTAGAGTCATCTCCTGTGCCAGTGCTGCATCTGAATCCACAGTGTGTGTACTTAGTACGTTATCCGAGTACCATTTCATCATACCATTCTCCTGTGCCAGTTCTGCATCTGAACTCACAGTGCGTGTACTCAGTACATTTTCCAAGTACCATCTTATCATACTATTCTCCTGTGCCAGTAATGCGTCTGAAGTCAGTGTGCATACTTAGCACATCATCCAAGTACCATCTCATAATATCATTCTCCTGTGTCAGTTCTGCGCCTGAAGCCACAGCATATGTACTTAGTACATCATCCAAGTACAATCTCCTAGAGCCATTCTCCTGTGTCAGCCTTGCATCTGGATTAACAGAGTGTGTACTCATTACATTACCGCAGTAAAAACTTCCAGTATCTGTTTCCTTTGCTTTCCTTGTGATAAGTGTTCTTCCATTTCCCACTTGTTCTGGATACCTGACCAAAGGGCCGCGACCTGTTTGCTGGGTGCAGCTTAAGCCCAAATCCAGCTGGGAGGGGTCACTTGTGAACACCTCCCAGTAAGTTAGACTCCGCACCTTTGGCCAGGTCTAGCCAACATCCGGTACTAGTGGATGAGGAAGTCATTCATCCAGGCACTTCACCTCCTGTTCCTTCCCCAACCTGGGTCCACATCTTCCAATACCTCGACAGAGGGTCAGCATAGCCTGAGCATGGCAGTTTGTGCAGGCCATATGGAAGTCGCTGGATTGCAGGGTCCAGGGGCGTTACAAGATCTTGCATCGAGAATCAGGAGGCAGCACAACACCAGGTGGCTTAATATCTCCAGGAACTCTCTGGTCAATTACTCTCCATTCAGTTGCTTCTGGCCACTATACTCCTACTCCTTCAGGATCTGCTTCTGTAAAAAATCCAGTAGCAGTAATGCAAAGAACTCGTTTGCAGTTGGCATCTTCTGAGCATTTTGATGGAAACCCCAGACGATTCCGGGGCTTCATCAATCAGTGCGAGATACAGTTCAAGTGCCTACCCCAGAATTTCCCCACTCCAAAGGCAATGGTGACATACATCATCTCCTTACTATTTGGGAGTGCCTTGGACTGGGTCTCCCAAATATGGTAGCGAGCTGCAGTAATCCTCTCATCTCTAATTATGAAAGTTTTATTTTTTTAATTCAAGAGAATTTTTGATGAGCCCGGCTGGACTGGCTCGGCCTTCTCTTATCTCCTTCGAGTTCGACAAGGGACATATACAATGGGCCAGTATGTGGTTCAATTCCAGAGGAGGGCAGCATTTCTTCATGGATTATCTGAGAGAAAGAAGGATGAATTAGCCTCTCGAGATGTTCCTGAGTCCCTGTCGGAAGTAATATCGTTATGTATTAAGATAGACTTGCGCCACAGAGCATGGCAGGTTAGTAAAGGACATGAAGATCATTTCAAGGATCGACTTCTGCCAGCTGCACATTCTTCCTCTATTGCACCAACTAAACAGGAACCTATGCGGATCAACAGGACTCATTTGACTCTGGATGAGTGGACCCGCCAGTTCCAGAACGAGCTTTGCCTCTACAGAACGGCCCCTGATCATATTCTTAAAGTTTGTCTTCTCCTCTCTGGAAATGAGAGACCCTAACTGACTCTGGAAGCATCCGGTTGGGGGTATTAGCTAAGCTTTCTCATTTGTTGGATAGCCTTCTACCGGTGTCTATTAATTTCAAGACTCAAACAAAAAATATTAAAGCCTTGGTGGACTCTGGAGCCACCGGGAATTTTATTTCTGAATCTCTGACACATGAACTAGAAATTCCAGTTATTCCTCTTCCAAGCAAGTTGGCTCTCTCTGGGTAGATAGCAATATCCTCCTTGGAGACTTTATATCTTCAGTTACTCTACCTGTTTCACTTCGGGTAGGATGCCTACATCACGAGGAGTTAGAATTCCTGGTTCTACCTAAATCTCCCCATGCTCTAGTTTTAGGTCTGCCTTGGCTCAAAATCCACAACCCCATGCTGGACTGGTCCACCATGCATGTTCTGGCTTGGGGATTCAATTGTTTTTACCAGTGCCTTCCTTGTGTTGTTTTAGTACAAGCCCAACAACTCTCTACTGAATCTTCCTCGAAGTTTCCTACATCTGATCAATTAATTTCTAAACCAGATTCTCGTTTGCCAAAACCTTTTCAAGATTTTGCTGACATTTTTTGTGAACAAGCTACGGGCAAATTGCCTCCCCATCGCCCTTTGGACTGTGGCATCGATCTTATCCCTGGGAAGATGCCACCTTGTGGCCGAATCTATCCTCTTTCGGTTCCATAAACAGCTGCTATGTCTGATTACATCAAAGAAAACCTAGCCAAGGGTTTTATAAGACCATCTTCTTCTCCTGCTTGGGTCAGACTCTTCTTTGTTGAGAGTCTCAGACCCTGCATAGACTACCATGGGCTGAATCAAATCACAGAGCTTTTTGACAAGGTTCATGGTGTGTCCATTTTCACTTAACTAGATCTCTGTGGAGCCTACAATTTAATCTGTATCAAAACGAGTGGAAAACCGCTTTTAATATGCGAGACGGCGATTATGAGTACTTGGTGATGCCTTTTGGCTTGTGTAATGTGCCAGCAGGTACGTCAATGAAATTTTCTGAGATGTCCTTTACAAATATGTTGTAGTCTATCTGGATGACATTTGATTTTTTTCAGAGAACCTGCATTCCCATCACCTACATGTCAGAGAGGTTTTGTCCCATCTTCGAAGTCCTCATCTATAAGGGAAAATCTTTAAATGCCTATTTGAACAGTTCCCTGTGCCATTTTTGGGGCACATCATATCGGGAAATTCCGTTCAAATAGATTCAGACAAGCTAAGAGCCATCCAAGACTGGTCCCAACTGCACTCCTTGAAAGCCATCCAATAGTCTCTTGGCTTCTCTAATTATTAAAGAAGATTCATTGAAAACTTTTCTACGATTATCGCCCACATCACGGCTCTGACTAAGAAGGGTGCTAATCTGTCTTGCTGGCCTTCCAAGCCCTCAAAAAAGCTTTTTCCACAGCTCCAATTCTTTGTCAACCACAACTTGAAAAACCCTTCACTTTAGAAGTTGATGCCTCTTCAGTAGGAGTGGGAGCTGTACTACGTCAAGTGGCTGAAGGTGGAAAGAATCATCCTTGTGGTTTCTCTTCTTGTAAATTTTTCCCAGCTGAAAAGAACTATGCCATAGGGGATCATGAATTGTTGGCTATGAGATTGGCACTAGAGGAATGGAGACACCTTTTGGAAGGCACCAAATTTCCTATTACTATCATAAATGATCATAAGAATCTTCTTTATCTCAAGACAGCTCATCGTTTGAATGCCAGACAAGCTCGCTGGTCTCTTTTTTTTCCAGGTTTGATTTCAAAGTCCAATTTCGTTCTGGCATACAAAATAACAATCATAAGATGTGGGAAGGAGGAAGAGGGACTAGGAATCACCATACCGATCCACAAGGAGTCTGTATGAGATATGTTAGGGGTATATAACATACTATAGCCACCTAGATTGTGTAGTGTGGTACTGGAATACCACTATGGCTAATGGTGGTGGTGCTACTCAGAGTAAATTCAAATGGACAAAAAGGGGAGGGTGTATCAGTTCTGTAAGAACTTCAACCATAAGACTCTATAAAGAGTGCACTCTCATAGCTGGGTATCAATCAAAATATAATAAAGCGTAACCTTTATTTATTTATGCAAGAGATTAAAATGGACTTACACAGATATTTATCTTGGTTGTTATTACTCAGATAGCAAAAAGGGGCAAAATATAAAAGTATGAATAGGCAATACAACATTAAACATGTGTCATAAAAACACCAGGTCAGAATGTTGTTGAGTATATTCGATATGCAAAGTGACAACCTAGGATGACAACCCTTAGATTCAGACAGTGAGAGATGAAAAAATGAAGAAAGAAGTAGGGGATGTAAGATACTGTAACTACAGTAGGCTCTGCTGCTCTTTATCACACAAAAGAGTGGAGGAGAGGGAGTGAGAGATCTCCTAGTGCTGTAAACCCTAGAAATAATAGTCAACAATGGTCAACGTCATCAACCCTCATTTCTACTATCGATTGTCTTGCCAAATTGCATCGGCTTCAAGCTAATCTCCGTGATCTCCAGGCAAAATGCGCGTTGTACGGAACAGATGGGTGCCCCGTGACTGTGCAGTACGGGACACCCCTACACCAGTTCTTGTTGTTACATGCACCATTTATTTATTTATTTTTATGTTTACTTATGCCATTTGAGAAAGTGCAGTAGCAGGTCACAGTGATTATACAGAGGTGGCTTCATTTGGGAAGTGAAACTTAACCCTCCCTCTGCCATAGGCAATTGATTATTTTACTTGTGGAACCCTAACCGCACTATTGATATTCATTATACCAAGTGACACTTTTCAACTATTATTAACCCTGAAGCACAAAATACCACAGCAATATAATGCTTTAAGTCATCAAATACTTATGTGTCATCCAATGTGTACTTACTGTTTACTCTGGCTGAATCTTTCATGATATAGAACTGCCAGACTCTACATTCTTTGATAGCTCTACTGTTCAAATAAGACCTGGATTACAGGTCCTATGTTTGAGAGACTTGTTTTCTAGTTAAGCTATCATCACTAGCTACTAAGTAGCCTATTGGAAGCAATTACTGTTGATGTTTCAACAAAATGCTTCTTCTATTGTACTAAATCTGTACTCTCCCAGTGGATACCATACCATCCCTATAATTCTCTTATTGGTTGTCCGATACCATACGGCAAGACAACTAACAGCAGAAATTGAGGTTGATGATGAGAACCACTGCTTGACTTTCTTTTCGTGGGATTACTGCACTAGCAGATCTCTCACTCCCTCTCCTCTACAAACTGTATGATACCTAGCAGCAGAGCCTATGTGCAAATTAGTTATCCCCAAATCCTAATTGTTATTATATAATGATCTTTAACCACCAATTACCTTTGTGGGGATTTTAGAATGGTATCTTTGATGTTTATACCCAGGGTGTAGTCACCCACATATAAGGTGATCTCATACCGGATTCACAGTGAGTTAGGTATTTGTACCAGCATCCTTTCTTGACATTCCCAGTGGTCTTCATACCAACCTATTGATTTTCTCATTTGTTGTCCGATGCAATTTGGCAAGACAACCGATAGTAGAGAGTTGATGATGTTGCTGACCATTGTTTACTATTATTTCTAGGGGTTACAGCACTAGGAGATCTCTCACTCTCTCTCTCCTCCACTCTTTTGTGTGATAAGGAGCAGCAGAGCCTACTGTAGTTACAGTATCTTACATCCCCTACTCTTTCATCATTTTTTCATCTCTCACTGTCTGAATCTAAGGGTTGTCATCCTAGGTTATCACTTTGTGTATCAAATATACTCAGTAACATTCTGACCTGGTGTTTTTATGATACATATTTAATATTGTATTGTCTATTCTTACTTTCATATTTCGCCCCTTTTTTCTATCTGACTAATAACAACCAAGATAAATATCTGTGTAAGTCCATTTTAATCTTTTTTCTTTAAATAAATAAAGGTTATGTTTTATTGGAATGGGTATGAAATACCGCCGGCCGCATGACAGGAGCAGAGTGCGATGCAGCGGAAGCACGACAGCGCTGGAAATCCCGATCGTGGATAGGTAAGTATCCACTAACCTAACCTAACCCCCCTAACCCTCCTTAGGGGTGCCTAACCCTAACTTCCCCCCCAAGTGCCTAACCCTAATACCCCTCTAAGTGCCTAACCCTAACCACCCCCTTCCCCGCTACCTAAACCTAAGTCCCCCGGGGGGGTGCCTAACCCTAAGTCCCCCCCCGGGGGTGCCTAACCCTCCCTCCCCCTAGCCTAACCCTAACCCTCCCGGGGGGGTGCCTAACCCTAAGTCCCTCACAGGAGCCCTAAACCTAACCCTCCCCCCGCGGCTGTCCGCTCGCGGCGCCCGGAATCACTACGGTCGTGATGCCAGGCGCAGGCCTCCCGGCGTCGGGGAAATGCGGGTGTCTACATCTAAATGCCCGGCATTTCACCCTTGCCTGGATAAGACAGTCGGGAAGCCGGCTGCCGGTATATAGGCAGTCGGCTTCCCGATTGCTTCCCGTTTTATTATATTTTCATTAATACCCAGCTATGAGAGTGCACTCTTATGGAGTCTTAGGGTTGTAGTTCTTACAAAACAGATACACCCTCCCCTTTTTGTCCATACAAAATAAAAAAGCTGATGCACTCTCCCGGTCCTATTCTGGATCCTCTTGTCTTTGCTCACACCCAGTTGCTTCATCCTCTTCCTCGCAAGATCTTTGTAGGACCTCAGTTGCGTAAGAACTTATTAACCTGGGCTCATGCCTCCTTATTTGCTGGTCACTTGGGCATCCTGAAGACTTTTAAGTATTTACAGCGCTCCTACTGGTGGTCCACTATGAAGGAAGACATTGTATTGTTTCCGGTGCCAAGTGTGCGCAGCATAAATACATGCGCAACAAAGTTATTGGCCCTTTGCATCCTTTACCTATTCCTGATGTTCCTTGGACTCATCTATCGATGGATTATATCTCTCAATTACCACCCTTCAAGAACATAATTCGTATTTGTGTGGTAGTGGATCAATTTTCAAAAATGGCCCATTTTATTCCCTTGGTGGGACTTCCTTCTGCTCCACAGTTTGCCAAAATGTTTATTCATGACATCTTTCTTCTTCATGGACTACCCAAGGAGATAGTGTCGGATCGAGGTGTATAATTTTTGGCCAAATTCTGGAGGGCTTTATGTGCCTCTTGTGGAAGTAAACTGAAGTTTTCCTCCACCTATCACCCGCAGACATATGACCAAACTGAGAGGGTGAATCAGGAATTGGAAACATTTCTTAGACTTTTCGGTTCTTCTTTTCAAGATGACTGGGTCAATTTATTTCCATGGGCAGAGTTTGCCCACAATTTTAGGTGCCACTCTTCTTCGAATTCTACTCCATTTTTTGTAGTATATGGAAGACATCCGCGTGTTCTAGATTTCCAAGCTTTACCTCCTATGGAAGTACCTGCTGTAACAATTCCTGGAGGGAATCACCAAGGTCATGTAGAGTTACTGATGACAGCCTTGTGGGCTGTAATGTATAGTACTAGTTGTGGTCAAGGGTTAAGGATTTGGTTGCAGCCATTCGGCTGTTGATGCTGCCTTGGGGCTGGTTTGCTTTGACTAGTTGTGCTAAGGGCAGGAGGTGTGATGCAGCCTTTGGGCTGTTGGAGCAGCCTTTGGGGCTGATTGTGGCCTTTATAGTTGTGACCAAGGGACTGATGGTGTGACGCAGCCTTTGGGCTGTTGGAGCAGCCTTGGGGGCTGATTGTGGCCTTTATGGTCATGGCCAAGGGACTAATGGAGTGCAGCAGCATTTGGGCTTTTGCAGCAGCCTTGAGGGCTGATAGTGACCTGGGGCCCCAGGACTGTTGCAACCTTTGGGATGATGATACTCAGGAGAGGTATGCAACAGATAACATGGGGCTGCTACCAGTGCCGCCGAGATGACACTGGTGACGGTGTGCCTAATAGCGCACCTGGAACGCAGAGCTACTACCAGTGTCGCCGGGATGACACTGGCGATGGTGTGCAGGATTGCGCACCTGGACTGCAGAACTGCGACTAGCGCCACTGGGTTGACACAAGCCACTGGATGGCGACAGACGCATCAGAGGTAGGAAGGACTCCGTGCTGCCCAGATGGTACAAGCAACACGCGTGGATGGAATACAGGTGGAGCCGCCTAAATGGAACAAACGGCACACACAGAACACAGCAAGACTGACTCTGAACTCGGCTGACAAGCAGGATACTGGAAACCGGAAGTGCAAAGAAACTCTATCACTGTCATGGAACGAAGGACTGGCTGGGTTTTAACAGGAACAGGCCCCAATCAGAGCAAGCCTCCCTTAACGATGCTGTGCACAAACAGGAGAATTAATTAGCATGCACCTGACATTGCTCACAGACAGGCAGTAATTAATGCAATGCCTCAGGCTGGAAGCTGCAAACAATAAAGGTGCATACACACGGGACGATCTGAACCACCAACGACTTGAAAGACATCTTTCAAAATATATCTTTCAAAGATATCTTTCATAGATATCGTTCATAGATCGTTCAAAGATCTTTCAAAGATATCTTTCAGTGAGTCATCCTGCCACATCTCTGAACAGACAAAGTTGACGATATCGTCCAGATTGGCCTGCATGTATGGACGATCATAGATATCGTTATCGTTCATGCGGGAACGCGCATCATTGGTCGTTCACTGAATAAAAAATGAACGATATGAACGATATATCGTTGAACTATATCATTATCGTTCATATCGTAACGATATATAGGTCCGTGTGTACGCACCTTAAGATCTTCTTAACCACAGATGCTGACACCTGCTGTCACCAAACTTGTGATTGGTTGCTATGGGCAATATCTACATTTCTAAAAACTCTCACCTTAGTAAATTTACCCCTAAATGCTTACATGTAACTTGTTTACTTGATTGTATGTATAGATAAAGATAGAAGTAGACTAATGGTATTTGATCTAGAAAGCATTTATTAATTAATAAAGTAATGCAAGGTTTGTGGGGTTAATTAAGGTAAAAGATAATATAGCATCTGTATAAAAAGATCTGATCTTCATTCCAAAGATTATAAAGTATTTAAAAGCTCATATTAATTATATTTCCATATTTTCCTTAAAGATGGCTGACAGGGCTGTAATTTAAGTTCAAACAAGGTTTTAAGCTGTCGCTGAAGTGTAATCAACAGGCACCCAGATCCTTCCTGGAGATCGCAGTCTATAGATAAAGAAATTAATCTGTTACTAGCCGATAATAGTGTCTGATACCATGGTAGGGGGTCCATGGAAAGTTGGCACGGTGTTAGCTGAAAGACTGCCCCGTGTGATGTATGGAATATTTCTCAGAATCCAAGAAGGCTCTGGACCTATGGAAATTGAGTTGCAGACCTGGACATTTGCATAGGAGCAATGAGAATTAAGGAATGTCACTTTAAATTCTCATAGATCTAGATCAAGAGGGACGATTACCTAGTGATGCCGTATACTTATGGATATTGTGACGAGCTATGCTATATAAGGCAATCGATGTAATGGGACAGGCAGGCATTCAATCCTGAAGCCCAAAGCAAGCTGTCACTGCGCTGATAGCTGCTGATGTCAATGCTGATTTATAATGCTTGCTGAAAATATATATAGAAGAATATTATCCTTTACCGCTTGCGTGGTGTACCATTATTATCGCTTCGATAATTGTCATAACTACTAGTATCAAAAAGATATACGCTTCATATATAAGGCTCTCAGGCTATGGCTGAAGCCATTTCTTTTATATAGTCTATTGTTCTGCAACATTATGAATGATACAGTATTTTTCATTTTGCAGTTTCCATGAGATCACTTTCTCTTTAATCTCACCCCTACCGTCTATATAACCTACAATATGAACAAATCTAATTATGTATAGGGAATTGCAATATTATTTTGTAGTTAATTTAGGACATAACACATGTGCCGATGGTGTGTTTTACAGCAGAAATTAAGCAACACTCTACAGAAGGTCATAGTATGAGATATATAACTCAGCTGGTTGCCAATCAATAACTCTATTCCCAATTTTCACCCACAAATAATGATCTACTGAGCACACATTGTGTTAGTGTACTACTGTATAAAGTGTATAATAGAAGCTAAAAAGACAGCTTATTTTGGATAAAGCAAAACATTTAGAATAAAATTCAGAATCATATTAAATAAAGATAAAAAATGTTTGCAATTTAAAAAATAAAATTAGGAATTTTACAACTTAAAAGAAAATTTCATATCATACAAACTGATTACAAAGGTGACCTACCATGCTGCCGCTGTACAGACGAATGACTTGTGTGATCCATGTATAGACCACTAATTGCTGCAACATCTCACTCCAGGTGAGATGTATCAAACTTTTGAGAGAGATGAATGGAAAAGTTTCCCTTAGCAACAAATAAGCTTCTAGCTCTCTATTATCTAGCACAGTCTATAAAATAACATAAGCTGATTGGTAGCTATGGGCACTTTCTCCACTTTATCTCTCTTAAAGGTTGATACATCCAAGGTCGGACTGGCTTGGCAGGGGGCTGCGTGAATCCCAGGTTGCCCCTCTGCTTCAGAGCTCCTCCCACTATTCATGGGGGCGGGGCAAATGCAAGAGCAGGATGGTGACTGGTCGACTGCCTTGGCCTAGACACATTGTTTCCCTGTGAATAAAGCTGTTGTGCTGCCCAGCGCCCTGTAATGCTAAGGAGCAATGTTTCCACTTTCAAACTACCAGATTTCCTGGCAGGGGCGGATTGGGAATTTAAAGTGGCCCTGGAAAAATCTCTGAAAGTGGCCCGGAAAAGTGAGTGTGGTCTTATGGCAGGGGATGTGGCCTAATGTAAAATGATATGCCCGCAAGCCACTCCTCTCATTTTAGTCATGCTGGGGGCATGCCCACCACTCCAGGAACTGATGGGCATGCCCACAGTCCCTTTCTCCAGTGAATAAGCACAGCAAGTGTGTGAATGAGTATTTTTCTGCCTATATGATTTCTCTGCAATGGGGAATCTCTGAAGAAATTGAACCTCCCTGGACAGGCAGTGTATTGTGTTGGTATTCACTATTTATGCAGGAGATCATGTGGTCTGGAAGCTGCCTGTTTGTGACGCAATAAAGCCAATGTCATCATCATGCAGTTTCCATGAGATCACTTTCTCTTTAATCTCACCCCTACCGTCTATATAACCTACAACATGAACAAATCTAATTATGTATAGGGAATTGCAATATTATTTTGTAGTTAATTTAGGACATAACACATGTGCCGATGGTGTGTATTACAGCAGAAATTAAGCAACACTCTACAGAAGGTCATAGTATGAGATATATAACTCAGCTGGTTGCCAATCAATAACTCTATTCCCAATTTGCACCCACAAATAATGATCTACTGAGCACACATTGTGTTAGTGTACTACTGTATAAAGAGTATAATAGAAGCTAAAATGACAGCTTATTTTGGATAAAGCAAAACATTTAGAATAAAATTCAGAATCATATTAAATAAAGATAAAAAATGTTTGCAATTTAAATAATAAAATTAGGAATTTTACAACTTAAAAGAAAATTTCATATCATACAAACTGATTACAAAGGTGACCTACCATGCTGCCGCTGTACAGACGAATGACTTGTGTGATCCATGTATAGACCACTAATTGCTGCAACATCTCACTCCAGGTGAGATGTATCAAACTTTTGAGAGAGATGAATGGAAAAGTTTCCCTTAGCAACAAATAAGCTTCTAGCTCTCTATTATCTAGCACAGTCTATAAAATAACATAAGCTGATTGGTAGCTATGGGCACTTTCTCCACTTTATCTCTCTTAAAGGTTGATACATCCAAGGTCGGACTGGCTTGGCAGGGGGCTGCGTGAATCCCAGGTTGCCCCTCTGCTTCAGAGCTCCTCCCACTATTCATTGGGGCGGGGCAAATGCAAGAGCAGGATGGTGACTGGTCGACTGCCTTGGCCTAGACACATTGTTTCCCTGTGAATAAAGCTGTTGTGCTGCCCAGCGCCCTGTAATGCTAAGGAGCAATGTTTCCACTTTCAAACTACCAGATTTCCTGGCAGGGGCGGATTGGGAATTTAAAGTGGCCCTGGAAAAATCTCTGAAAGTGGCCCGGAAAAGTGAGTGTGGTCTTATGGCAGGGGATGTGGCCTAATGTAAAATGCCATGCCCGCAAGCCACTCCTCTCATTTTAGTCATGCTGGGGGCATGCCCACCACTCCAGGAACTGATGGGCATGCCCACAGTCCCTTTCTCCAGTGAATAAGCACAGCAAGTGTGTGAATGAGTACTTTTCTGCCTATATAATTTCTCTGCAATGGGGAATCTCTGAAGAAATTGAACCTCCCTGGACAGGCAGTGTATTGTGTTGGTATTCACTATTTATGCAGGAGATCATGTGGTCTGGAAGCTGCCTGTTTGTGACACAATAAAGCCAATGTCATCATCATGCAACATAGGTTCAACCAGATAGTAACAGAAGTTTTGGGGCACTACAAAATGTGAGTTTCCCATATCAAACCATTTTATATTAATAAAATTTATTTTCTAATGTGGTACCATTTGCATCAGTAATATGGGTTAATTAGAATTGTCTTACTGATGACTACTGACCCCAGTATTTTCTTCTAATAGTACCAGCGGTCCTACCATCCTCTATGTGTGTCTCCAGCACCATCACCTTGACATGTCTCCAGCCCATCCCGCCCTATGTGTCTCCACAGCGCCACCTCCTGCTTCTCTCCAGCACCATCCTTCTGTGTCTCCCCAATTGCATCATCCTGCGTCTCCCAAGCACCATCATCCTGTGGCTCCCCAGCTCCACCGTCCTGTGTCTCCCCAGTGCCATCATCAAACATCTCCCCAGCACTATCATCCTGCATCTCCAGCACCATCCTCCTGCCCTAGTACAGAATAGCCCCCTCCCTCACAGACAGATCATCATCTCCCTTTAGCACAAAATTACCCTGCCCCACAGAGAGATCATCATCTCCCCCTAGTACAGCAGACCCCCCCATCCCCACAGACTGATCATCTCCCCGTAGTACAGCAGACCCCCCTTCCCCTTCAGATTGATCATCATCTCCCCCTAGTACAGCAGACTCCCCTTCCCCCTCAGATTGATCATCATCTTCATCTCCCCCTAGTACAGCAGAACTCCCCCCACCTCACACAGATAATTTCCCATTAGCAAAAATTAGCTCCCTCCGACCCTAACCCACCACAGACAGATCATCTCTAATTAGTACAGAATAACTGCTCCTGCCCCCCCTCTAGGATCATCAGTAATCATTCCCCCCCCAGGGCCCACACCCCAGACATCCCCTCTGATATAGATAAGAGATATTTCTCTCCAGACTCTATCTCACTATGATCAGTCTGGCCCCAACCTGTCATGTCACCTGACAGGACAGAGAATGATTCCTGCATGCAGCGCTGCTGAGTCTCCTAGTCCCAGCTTCCCAGTATCCAGCCCAGCCCCACTGCCATTGTAGTTCATGAATTTTAATAAACCCCCAGCCCAGCCCAGGTCTTCCTGAATCCTTCTGGGCTAGACTACCAGTCCACTGCTACCAGGCACTGACTGCAGCCAGCCCGATTGTCTCCTCTCCACTCTGCCCCCTCCCCAGGCTGTGAAGTTAACTTCAGAGCCTGCCAAGCTATGAAATTAAAATTTAACTTCACAGCCTGTAGAGGGGACAGAGTGGAGAGAAGACAATTGGGCTGGGGGACAGAGTGGAGAGAAGACAATTGGGCTGACTGCCTGGGCGGCCCCCAGCCCCACAACTTACCCCATGCTAGCCGTCGCCACCCGCGGACCTGCGCCTCCTGATGCTGTCCACTGCACACTTCCTAATTCCTCAGTGGTGCCACAGCTTGTGAGGCAGGGTGGAGTTTTAATAGGCTCAGGTGACACAGTGACAGGCAGCCTGTCTGTAATATGCAAATAAAAAAAGTAAACAGCTGGGTGATGTGAATTGGGGGGCAGGGCCACAATTGAGAAGCGGCCCCACAACCAATAGGCCCAACTGAATTTTTCCTGCAAAAGATAAGAGCCAATCTGCCCCTGTTTCCTTGTCTCTACCTATTGTTTTCCTTTTGCCTGGTCAAATTCCCTGTCAAATTTTGTACTTAAAATGATGTGGTAATTACATAACAGGATAGTTAACAAAACTAACTACAGACAACAAAATTCACATTAAAAAAGTAAATTTTAGAAAGATAATATCCAAAAATGGAAACACGGTTGAGGAGTTTCCTGACCAGTGCATGAACTCCTCAGCAGTGTCTGCTGTGCTCTTATTGGCTGAGTGACACATCACACAGTCACTGAATCAATCGGAGCACAGACATGCCCCCCCACACAAACTGACTTCCAGGATAGAAGGAAACAGGAAGCTGCTGGAAGCTGGCGTGGAAACTGCAGACAGAGTACAATAAACAGGGTAGTGTCAGTGTAATACAGTGTGTGTATTTGTGTCTCTGTGTGTGTGTGTGTGTGTGTGTGTGTGTCAGGCACAGTGTGTGTGTGCCTGTGTGGTAAAATCCACCACCCACAGGGACTGCCTAGTAGTGGCCTCCCATTGGAAGTGCACTCTGGTAATCACAGCTGGGCAGGCAGTCCCAGGGGAAGTGTTTTCTCCCCCTAGGACTGCCAGTCCAGACTGCAATTAGCAGAGAGAGGGCTTCCAAAGGGACTATGGACCTCATTCAGACCCGCTCGCAAGCGATATGCGCTTGCAAGCGGGTCGATGGTTAGGGCCTGCGCAAGCACAGCACTCACAGTGTGCGTGCGCAAGCCCCGGAGCGAGTGAGAATTCACTCGCTCCGGGGCTCGCTACAAACGGGGCGGTTGTCGATGTTGATCGACAGCTCGCCCCGTTTTGTAAGCGGGGTGGGGGGGGTGGCCGGATAAACGGAGGCGTTCCTGAAGGAATGCGGCCCTACTGACATCACCAGTGATGTCAGTAGGGAGCTTCCTGCTCTGTTAGAGCAGGAAGCTAACTGGGGCTTGCGGCAGATGAGACCCTACCACTAATGTCTCGTCGCAAGCCCCGATGGTCGCGATGGTCTCGATTATCACGACCATCACCTGCCCGCTCGCTAAAGCTGTGGTTGATAACCCACAGCTTAGTGAGCGGCCAGGAGGCCGGCTTCAAAAAACAAAGCGGCCGCCCTCATTCAGAGCGAGCGCTCGCTTTTTGCGAGCGGCTCTGAATGAGGTCCTATATGCTATAACAGCAGCCCTATATGGCTCCAAGGGGCTGCAGCCGATGCAGTCCCCAGAAGCCTGGGCTGGTTGTCAATTTGTGCATATGCACGGGATCATGATCCCGCGCATGATCACAAGCAGGCTGCGCAGACCTGCAAAGAGCAGCGAGCAGATGTTGCAGACCCCCCCCAGAAGTTACAGTTATGAGCAGCCGTTAGGTCACGCCCCTCCTGTTGATTACAAAAACGTAAGCAGTGGTTGGTCACAGTGGCTGGAATGTCACTCCTTCAATGTCCTTAACATTATGCCTCCTGTAGTAAATTCTATGCCTAGCCCCAGAACTATTCAGCCTTTCCAAAAGCTGAGCCTGTATATATTTCTCTATGCAAATGCGTAAGGAATGGAGGAACAGAAATGCAGACAGATGAAATTTGAATTCTGCAGGACTCCAAGTCAAAGACTCTGTGGGGATAATTTAGTAGTGGACGGAATTGCAAAGCTGTACGCAAGCAGCTTTACAATTCTGTCCTTGCTATTATGTTAATACAGCAGCAGGCATCATGCATCCTGCATGCATTAATGATCCGAGCTGCACCATCTGCATGATCCTTGGCCGGCTGAGTGACCAATGGGACACTCAGGCCGGCCCTTGCATATGTCCAAAAGAGGCCAGGAAATCTCCATCTACCAACAGAGATCCTGGACACTTCACTCCCACCAACGGCAGTGACATGCCTCTGTTTTGGAAAACGGAGACTGTCACCACCCCCTCCCTGCCCCCAAATTGCAGCAAACTGTCAGACAGTCTGCTACCGCTCTGTGGGCCTGATTCAGAGCCGCTCGTAAGCGGCCGCTCGTTCGTTCCTACTGATGTTCGCACAACTGCGCATGCGTACGGATTTTAATACGCATGCGCGAACCAGTCAGTGCGGCCGAAAATCGTGTGCTCGCTAAATAGCGAATGCCTGCTATTTTGAGTGACAGAATGAAGCGTTTGTGGGTGGTAACAGGGGAAGGTGCTTGAAAACGGGGAGTGGAGATCCGAACGCAGGCGTGCTTAAGGGTCAAAACGGGCGTTTTAAGGGTGTGCATAATTAACAAAGCAGCGTCATTGACCACGTCACTTGGTTGTTTTATAGTCAGAACTGCTCGCATGATTGTGGTAGGAAAAACCAACCACAAGAATAGCGAGCAGTTCAGACGCCTTTCGATGTACTCAATTAATCTAATAAATAGCGGACATGACGTATGATGCGAGCGGCCAGGGGGCGTTTTTTTCAAAATTATGTTTGCATGTTTTGTTCGCTCGTTCAGACATAGAGGCATGAACAGACCGCAAAGAGCGAACGGTTCATTTAAATAGCCAGCCCCTTTTTCTGAACGAGCGAGCGCAAATAGCGTCTGGCTCTGAATCAGGCCCAGTGTCTGATCATGCACTACCCATTCTGCACGTTTCCTGCACACATGCAGATTATCGACTATCTGTAATCTGCGTTCAGCAGTGTACTGCCGTTGTTGGTAGGTGCGTAGCAGATGTGCACAAGGGGGTAAATCCATACGTTGACTTGAAACCAGAATAGATTTATTGAAGATAACAGTATACAGCTGATATAAGATAAACAGCAGTCAATATGATATGGTAGTAATCTCTCTTGGGCTAAGTACTGTACAGCAGTACAGCAGTGTGAGGCTCCAATTACACAGTGACAGCCTTGGGCACATGCAGACACTTTTATAGATTCAAGTAAACAAGTATTGCATCTGCAGTCTAGATAGCCTGACCATTAAGTCTGGTGTCTCAAACATTTGACAAGTCATGTACAATGGACATGTGATGTTATTGTGGCTGATGAGTCATGCGCAGTCATATACAGTTAAGAGACAGCTTGTAGCATTTAACCATTTAACTATATGTCAACAGCCCCCCCCCCTCGCTTAGAGATGTCTCTTGTTACTAGCTCTAAATATCTTAAACTTTCTCAAAACTTACTATAATAAAACAGAATTTAAGCATCAAGCAATAACAACATCAGGCATCATTAATCATCACATTTCAGTCCTTATTTTTCACAAAATACACTCAGTGCTTGCGATGTCCTTTAGTTGAAGATAAAGCAACTGTTGGTTGTTTCTTACTTGACCAGCTTATCGCTGCATCTGCTACAGTAATTCAACTAGGGAGCCAGTATAAGAATGTCTTCTTCTGCTCCGCAATTTGTGTAGCAGGATATTTCAAGCTTTAAAGTTTTACGGGTATATTTATCACAATCTGCATCTCAAATGCAGACGGGATGTGATAAAATTTACCTGAAATCACAATGCCATATTTGAATACATCGGATGTATCAAATATCGCATTCAGGGACAGCGCTTGCGAGACAACTCTGTCCCTGCAAATCCTCTCCACGTGTGATGGAAAACATCTTAACGATGTATTCATTCATGTACTGACATTCACTTAGTTTAGTCCCGTACACAGTGCGCCTGAGTTTTATTCTCCTCATAAGACCCTTTGTAAGCTGTTTGCAGAGCTACCCACAAGTTCTTTGCGGACACCTTTCCATTGATGATGGAATATACTTGCTGTTCTACAGCTAAACCAATGGTTCGAATACAGCCTATCCACCTCTTCGCATGCTAGTGACTCATAAATGTGAAGACTCATGCACAATAGACATGTGATGTTATTGTGGCTGATGAATCATACACCATTAAGAGACAGTTTATAGCGTTTAACCAATTAACTAAATGTCAAAAAACATCAACAGTCCTACTAGGTATAAGAGTATTGCAGCTTTAAGTGATTTAAAAAGCTTCAATCACTTAAGATAGATACACAATATACAATTATTGAGCCGATTTGCCAAAAATCGAGTCATGAGCCTGATTTATTGTATAGTGTGTATGTATGATTATTTCACCATTTCATCAATAAAACAGTTATAAAACGTCCACAAACGCATTCCTTTGACTATCCGATCGGTTGGCCAAGACAAAAAATCCTGGCCTCAATCTCCCGTTATCGATAATCTGCCCATATTTCCTATATTTTCCTGTCACTACGTCATCCTCTTTGTGGGCGGACATATGCAAATCATTGTCGTGTGGCTGAAAATTGGTGACTTCTAATAAAAAATTGCATAATGTGTTACACAGATATTGGGGCTTTCAATTTGCCGAAAAATCGGCCCATCTGTTGGCCCGATCAAAAAAATCAAACAGTATGTACCCAGTCTAAGGCCTATAGTACATATTTTTTATATGTCTTACTGATGTAGAACCAGCATTATTGTGAAATTTAGGCCAGAGAGTTTGTCCTTAACCAGGCTTGCAGGTTTATTAAGGATAACATATGTACTGTAACAGCAGTGTCAGCTGTAATACACAGAGTAAACAATATATGTAAGAAGAAAAAGTGGTACTCACAACCCGGAGGAATATATGCTGCACATCCAAGCTGTACTCATCACACGCTCTTAGATGGCGCAAGGGAGCGGGGAATCACTTAACGCGTTTCACTGGATAATATGCGTCCAGCTTCTTCAGAAGCATGGGTCCTCCTAGCAGCTAAAAAGCACTGATATAACATCAAAGCTCCTATACAATACTGCTACTTTTATATTTATATTGTATATGTAATAAATGTGATACATGGTATTTTACACATCCGTTTCTCAACTAATGGTTATTTTATTTCTATATCATTTATAAGCGCTGGTTTTCTAGATATACTTATTTACATCTAACTAGCTGCTGATTGAAAGCGCACATAGTGTTTTTTATAATCTTTGTAAAGGTGGCTGGCCAGCTTCAATGCAGGATAAGAGATAGCACTGGAGGGCACTCCTCTCTAACACATTTTTCAGTCTATCACATTTTGTTGGAAGAAGTGGCCTCCTGCACTACCTCCTATCCAGTATCTTACAAGGTAAGCCGGCTCGGTGGACACTAGGACCTGACGGAGCTCAGCCACACAAGGCCAACCTCTGACATGTGCTACTGCGTCTCTGTGTGTCTTTCCTCCCATGATAATAGACAGACTCAAGAGACTTGCCAGCTGCAGAGCCATATAGAGCTCATGCTGGACAGTGTAAGTACATTGTATCATTACTGCTCTAGTGGGGGACAATAGTACTACCATCCAGGCCCAGTGACAGGGAGGACTAAGGGTACACCTGTCCCGGCCCCGAGGGCCCCCCAAGCTTACAGGGGAAAATCGGTCTGTGGGGCCTCCTCCTAATTGTGATTTATATTTACTGATGGGCGAAGCGACTGGCACTCCGCAAGTGGGCTAAATTAACTAAACTATCAATCGGCAGTTGCCCACCCACTCGCGATCACACCCTCCTCCCCCCGTCATTGGTCACCTGGTCCGGTACATGTGCACATGTATGATGTTGATGTTGCCCCTTCCCCCCTTCCCCCGTTAGATTTTGTTCACAGAAATGTATAATATAGTAGCATATTTTTTTAATTTCTATTTGTTAAAATTGGCAGAGATGTAAGAGAATGATATGATCACAATTGACTAGATAATATTTCATAACATATTTACTGCATATCTAGCCTCCAGTATATATCTATGTATCTAGTGAAACAGCATCTGCATTTTCAAGTTACCATAAAGTAAAAAAAATGTACTGTACCTCTCATCACTAAATAATAATAATTAATAATAATAATAATAATAATAATAATAATAATAATAATAATGCTATTACAGTAATAAAAATAAATACATTTATAATAGAATTGGACTAAACTAAAAATTTCAAGTGCTCTTTCCCAATAGGGGAAAGCACTTGCATGTGAAGGGAAAACAAATTAACTTGGGCTAATTCAGTTTTCCATTGCCACCAGGCATTGCTGACAAACTATGTGAAGAAAGATGAAAGTGATAGGATTTTAAAGGAAATCATAAATGTTTAGAGCCTTACTGAGCACAGAGAGCCCCCACATCCTCCGCTTAAACTCTTACCCAGAAACCATTTAAACTCAAACTAATAAAACAAATTTTAATTTATATTTATGTGACTTTCTAGTTATCTTTAGCAGATTACTTGCACTTGTGTTGCCCTGTAGAATGGTAATAGCAAAGCCATCATAGTCAGGGGCAAACGCAGGATTTTTACAGGGGGATCTCCACACACACACACACATATATACTATATGTGTGTAAATATATATAATACATACACACATACATATATATAAATACATACATACATATGTCACACATACCTTACTCACACACATCTACTGTATGTCACGCATACATTACACACACACTTACCTTGCAGCAGCTGCGGGTTGTAGACCTGATAAGGATAGGACCTGGCAGGCTGGCACCATGTCATTAGGCCCCTCCACCTAGTGGCAAAATGCCGCGATTCCTAATCGAATCACGTCATATCGGCTCCACCTCCTCCCGACTGACCCGCGAATAACCACGAGAGGGTGGAGCTTAAGAAGTGGTGCCTGCTCGCCAGTCTGTAAGGGTGGGTTTCTGAGTACTCAGAAACCCCCCCTGTGTGCGCTAGTGATAGTCATGTTTGACTTGATTAGTCTTTAAATGAAATAGTCTGCATCCTATATATTACCGAATTCAAATAGCCTTTGCGCGTGTCCTGGTAGTAGAGTGACAGAATAGGACTGGCCATTTATAGCAGCCTTTGTGCATGAAGGGCCTTAATACTGAATGTGACCGACAGTATGGGGCTGCTTTTGCGAACAAAGAAAGATATCCGATAACTTCTGCGGTCCCCCCATCATACATCCTAGTTTTCCCCTGAAAACAGATATCCATCAAAATTATTTTGCTAAATATGCCTCTTAGTTCTCTAGTTATATTTTTTTGTCTAATTTCTTATTAGACAGCTTATTTTCAGGTATTGCTAGTGAAGTTGTATGAAATAGCTACAGTAGTTGTGTTATGGTGACAGTCCCTCTGCTACTATGCACAATGCACTGCTCCTCCCATCCTGCTTCTTAGCCTTCCATCATAGTGGAGACACACTAGAACCTATCCAAACAGGTGAACCCAAGTGTGAAATCCCCCCTTCCCCACGATTTGTATATATCTATAATTAATAATTTTATAAACAAAAAAAAATATGCCCTACTTTTTAATTCAATTACCCCACATTAGAGAAACAAAAAAAAACCAAGGAGTCAAGCCCCCACAAGAAAAAAACCCCCATTCATTGGCCTACACATGGAAAGAATGACACACATTGGCCCCAACAGGGTAAAAATTATAAAACACACATTGATTCATTGCCCGCAGAGCCAGAAAAGAAATAAAACAAACATTGATTAATTTTCATTGGCTCCCCCCCCCTCTCCAGCCACCTACAGAAGACTGAGTGACATCACCAGCTGCAGAGCTAATAGCAGGAGACCAGCCTCCAGACCAGTGAGTGCCTGCAGTCACTCCAGAAAGTTCAGACCAGTGAGTGCCTCCCTACAGAGAGTCCAAACTAGACCAGTCGTTTGGAACTTGGTCTCACTCCTTCCCTCACCTATGCAATCAGCACCTCATCAGCCCTCAGCACCCCAGCTCCTCATCACCATCCTCAGCCTATAAATAAATGACTCATCAGTCTGAGGCATTTATGGTCCGTTGCGTAATAATTTATTTAGCTATTTCCTTATATGTGTTTATGTGAAAGTTACTGAGTTTATTCAGAATATAATGTGTTGAAGTAGTAGAGGAATTACATTTTCGACTTAAAAATAACCAAAGAGATGCTGTAGCAGCTGCAGTTAGGACATGTATTTAATTGCCAAGAGAAGCAAAGTTTATTGGTTATTCAACATAGTATAGATAGGAAACTAGGGCATATTATTATTAGAGATGAGCGCGTTCGGATTAGTTTGGATTTTCCCTCCAAATTCAGATTTTTCCCGCCAAAAATCGGTCTCAGAAAGACTTTTGTCAAGGAATGATGATGTTTGTCCATGAAAGATGATGCTTTGCCTCTTTCTGAAACCCGTTTTTTTTGCGGGAAAAATCAGAATTTGGTGGGAAAATCCGAACTAATCCGAACCCGCTCATCTCTAATTATTATCAACTCAGATGTGTTGCATTGTACGTCATTTGTATAGTGGTAATTATATACTATTTGTTTGCTGCTTATACTTTAATGTGTGAAGTCCCATGTCATTTGTATGCTGATAGTTATTCTCTGCATACCAGATCCCTGGCCCTATGTCCTCTTATCCCCTTTGATAAATTTGCTACAATATTCTATCAAGTTTGCCACGTTAAGTAATTTTACTGTGTGCCTAGCCTCTCTGCTACAGTCTGAGGAGGAGTGGAGTCGTTGCCAGAAGAAAGATCCACTGGATCTGCTGTCACGACTAGAAGGTATCATCTATACCTAACTGATCAGTACCACAGATACAGAAAATGTGTAATTCCTGCTCCTGGGCAGTTAGCTGTTATCAGGAGCAGATCCAAGGGCGGGGGAACGCTTCTCATTGCCCATTACCACAGGATCCGGTCAAGATGATGGCGGAAGGGATGCCGAACGGCGGAATCCCGACGCCTGTCAGAATGCCGCCGCCGGCATCTCAAAGGGATCATGATACCGACGTCGGCATCCCGACCGCTGGCATCCCGAAGGTAAATGTGCGTATTAGGTGTAGGGACCGCCCAGGAGGTTTTTGGTTAGGCATCGACCAGGGAAGGTTAGGGTTAGACTGCAGGGAGGGGGGGGTTAGGGTTAGTCACCACCGGTGGAGGTTAGCGTTAGGCACTGCCCGGGGAGGGTTAGGTTTAGGGTGCGGGATGGGGGTTAGGTTTAGGCATCACCGGGGGAGGTTAGAGGGGGAGGGTTAGGTTACTTACCTACCACTGTCGTGATCTTGACCATCAGGATGCCGTTGTCGATCTTCTGACCATCGGCATCCATCTGACGGTATATCATACCAATTCCATTAATACTGCACAGCAACACAGCTGCACATCCAGCAGGGCAAGAGAGAGGTCTACTGCTGCTCATAGACATCAGTCTCCCACCATCCCCAGCCCAGCACACACTGCTATGTGCTGGGCAGCGGAGGGTCCAAAAGGCTGCTCTCCCTCTGCCCGATGTGCTGCTGCGCTGCTATACAGTGGTCAGCGGTAGTGGGCAGTGAGAAATGTTACAAGGGAAGGGGGAGCAGATATCTCAAACCCTCCCCTTCCCCCTGGATTTGGCACTGGTTGCTATAGGTACAATGACAGTCCCTGGTTCTGGGATATGGATGATTATAAGTATAGTGTTAATGCCTGACTGTAATCATCTGGTGGATACAGGCACATTGCTGATTCTGGACTTGTACTAATAATTTAATGGGAGATTCCCAAACCAGCCACAGTTGTCATTGTGAGCCACCTCTGCTGGAGATTTTACACCGAGTGAAAAAGTACAGAAGAATAAATCCTAGATCACACTTCCTAAAATATAATAAAACCTAGCTTTAGAAATGATGCATTTCAGCTTGCTCTATTTGTTCATGTTATGAATCTGCATAATTTTGGGAATCGATGGCTCTTGCAGGCCCAAAATTACTTAGTTTATATTATTACCATGTACCTATTTAAAAACAATATCAAAATTATAACTTTTAATCACTTCCCTGGAATTCATGTTATATTCTGCTGCCATCTTGATGGCTGATAGGAAGTAAGTGGATGAGTGTGGGGGGATCCTGGATGAATTTTGCTAAATTAGGATGAATAGGACCAGATTATTTATTTACAATTAAAATTGTAATATATACATATATATATATAAATATATATATATATATATATATAAATATATATATATATATATATATATATATTTCACTGAGATTTGCAAATTTTCAGTCGAAATGAAACTTAATTAATAAAAATTATGTGGATTTTTACTTTTTTTTTTTTTTTTTTTAGTATGTTTGAGCAGGGCTACAACCTGGTGTGCAGAACTTACAGGAACGTGCTGCATGCCAAAGATCAAAAATGGTCCAAGATGCCAGAACCAGACTGGACAGCATGGCCTGTCTGTTTGTATCACTGGCACTACAATCTTTGCAATAATTCAAACTTTTGCTTCTCTTATGTAATTGCACTAGACAGATAGACAACAGTTACAGTTGGATAGGGGGCTACTACACAATTTATAACACTCAGAGTTACACATTTACAACGTTTGGCTATGACTGGGCAGCAGAGGCTGAGAGGCTTTCCTTGCACATATTGGCCCTCATTCAGAGCCGCACGTTAACAACAGTACGCTCGTTGCGTTCCGATGTTGACTAACCGCGCATGCGTCGGTGTTACACTGCGCATGTGCGTACGGCAGATTGCGAGCTTTTTTTCTCTCGTTCCTAAAATAGCGTACAGGAAGTGACATGTCAAATGTGATTGACAGAATAGGGCGTTTTTGGGTGTTGACGGGGGTGGAGATGAAAAAACGCAGGCGTGGCGAGGCGTTTTTGGGGCGTACATACATTAGCAGATGCGAACGTCAAATGTGTTCGGACCGTCTCATACGTCACTGAAACATCCGCTTTCCCTTCAAAATGCTCGCACAGCTTAGGGTCAGGATTACTCGACCACATTGGCGATGGCCTTCTCCTCCGTCCCGGGACTCCACGATGGTGCAGCGATTAATCGCGGCTGGTCAGTAAAGTAATTAGTGTTGGATTGAAATCCGGCTTGGTATGTGTTTGGAAAGCAGTTTATTGGGATAGCACAAAAGCGTACGCAGGTGGAAATCAGAGCTGCTAATGTCATGATTACACAATCAATTAGCGTACATTTTTGGGGTTTTATTTTGGCCACAATTTGGTGGTTATGGCCTATTGTAACAATAATGTCATCATCTTTTAATTAGCTCCCCTTTTTTTTGGTTTACTGTGGAATTTGCATCGCTATGTGATTTTTTAAACGTTCCTTAAAGAGGCCTTTTTTTTTTTTAAAGAGGGTCAGTTTTTGCGTTTAAGGCCAGGATTAAATGTAACCCATTTGTACAATAATGTCACAATACAATGTCAGTGTTTTGTTTTTAATTTATTGTTTACACACAAACAAATTGGCCTAATATTGTATTGCCTTTTTTTGTGGCCAAGATATTTGATCCAAAAAAAAATATAACATAACTACTAACATAAGCGTAAATACAAAATTTAAAAACATTTCACAAGAAAGGAGAGGGAAGTTTTGACCAGAAAGGAATATGAGCCAAGCACAGAAGGAGTGTGGGAAAAGTCGCCATTGCTGTCACCGTTTTCTCGCCCGTTTGGCTGGGTGAGGGTGGGCGCCAGACCGGGTCCGGGATGCCATCGGGCTGGCCTGTCCAGAGGCAGATGTTGTGGCCTCTGGACTAGGCACAGGGCTAGGCACATTTGGAGGATTGGCTGATGTTGTGCCAGAGGTGGAGGATCCGGATGTTCCGGCAGGAAGGGAGGTCGGCTCCACCATGTGCTGGCGAACGAGCTGCTCCAGGGCATCGGCGATGCGGATGTTGGCCCTGGTATTTTCCGCCAGGGCCTGACCAATGGTCACGTTGGCCGCAGCATTTTGCTCCAGGGCCTCAGCCACCCGTATCAGACTGGCGTCCATCCTCTGCAGAATCTCCGTATGGCAATCCGATTTAAAATTGAGTTCTGTGAGGAGGCCCACTGCCTGCGAGGGGGCACGCCCTGGACTGGCTTCTGCAGGGTCCTCAGCCGGATGTACTGGTTCCTCCCCTGCAGAGCCAGCAGAAATTCTGCGGCCAAGGCTCCCCTCTGGAGCAGACTCATCCGCCTCTGTCTCTGTTAGGAAATTGGAGAAAAGACTCACATTAGAATCTACATATTGGCACAATAGCATTTCTGAGTTGGTGACATCACAAGACTTACCTTGGCCAACATGAGGAGCCGCAAAGTCTGGCATGTCCGTATCCATGTTGGACACGCCAAACACCTCCACAGCCTGCACACACCCCTGTGCCATCTCTTCTAAGTCTGTCAACTCCAATGACACAGGGGTGGGACCCCCACCTGTCCCCCTTGCATGCCTAGCCCTGTCGGCAAGTTTTTGTTTGAGACGATATTTGAAGTCTGCCCATCTGTGGAATGAATTTGGAACCATTATCCTTTTTTTTACAGGATGGGAAAGTGTTTACTTACCGCCGTTTGACATCCCGGGCTAGACGGACATAATCACCCACCCTATTGACAGCAACGGCGACCTCCTCCCACATTCTCCACTTCTGGCTTTGGCTCATATTCCTGGCTGCCTGGGGCAGGATGTCAACGCACTTCTGGATCAAAACCTCCATCTCCTTGCTTGTGAAATGTGGCTGCCTTTTTTTTTTGGCAGCTTTGGCGGGTTGACTGGGGCCAGCAGTCTCTTCCATGTCATCCTCCTCACCTATTTGGGTAAATATGCAGATTTAGCCACTTCACAACTTGCACAATATTATGTTTTAAAAGAATCATTGACACAAAATGCATGAAGGCCTTACCGCCGCAATTTTGACCATTGTTTCCCTGGTTTGAAGCCATGTCTCTGCTTCCAGCATGAAATCATCCAGAAATTCTATGTGATTTCGTGACGTATTTATACATGCGTCCTTAGTTTGCGGCCGCATCATTGATTGTGCGTCCCTATGATTCATCCTTAATTTGTGCGGGAAAATAAACACTATTTATGGCTTGGTGTGTGTGGATTCGAGGTGGGGTTGTTGGAGTGTTGTCGGTTAAGTGGTTTGGATTTGGTTGTTTGCGTTTGGAGGATTTGGCAGAGTTGTTTTTTTGTTTGTTTTTGCTACATTTCTTTGGTTTTTCCGTTCGCATTTTTTTCATTTTTTCAACATCCTTTCCTGATTTGGTAAGTTTTGTGCATTCAAATTTGTGGCCAATTGGTGTATTCTTCTGTTTTGTGGTTCGTTAATTTGTTTAACACTCATTTCTTCTTTTTTAGTTTTTTTTTGTTTTCGGACCCAAAGAAGTTTTTTGTGGAAATCTTATATATTCGAGTTGGGTAAGTCCATTTTTTGTCTTGCATTTGCGAATTAATTACCGCATTTTTGACTGTTGGTGTAGTGACTTGCATTTGCGAATTAATTACCGCATTTTTGACTGTTGGTGTAGTGACTTGCATTTGCGAATTAATTACCGCATTTTTGACTGTTGGTGTATTGACTTGCATTTACGAATTAATTACCGCATTTTTGACTGTTGGTGTAGTGACTTGCATTTGCGAATTAATTACCGCATTTTTGACTGTTGGTGTAGCGACTTGCATTTGCGAATTAATTACCGCATTTTTGACTGTTGGTGTAGCGACTTGCATTTGCGAATTAATTACCGCATTTTTGACGGCTTATTCATCATATAATCCAGTTTTGCTTTTCCCTTTTCCATTTTTTGGGTCCATTTGAACCCTATTTGACGTACGGTGTGCAATGTCGTTTTCATCGATGGCCAAATGTGTTTTTCCGCTATTTTCTGTGTTGGCTTGCAACAATTTTTAAACAAAAAAAACACCCTCTAAATTTTTGAAGTCTCATTGTTGGCTTTTTTACAGTTTATACGTATCATGACAATACCCCGGCATGTAAGCAGCTATGGATGGTATCAGAAAGCTAAGTTGTTTTTTCTTACTTTTGGGGTGGGTCAAAAGCCTTACATTGTAAACTTTGAATTTCAGGTAGATCTGGGGCGAATTGTTCTGGCCCTGCTCCCGGAAGACGACCAACCTCAAACTCGTCCCAGGCGTAGGCATCGTAGGCATGCAAGGCCCCAGATATTTCGAACACGTGTCACCCTTTTTGGAATGCCCGATGATGAGGTTTTAAGACGCTACCGTCTACCTCCCAAAATCATCATAGACACTCTCTCATTAATAGAAAGTGATCTTGAGCGGCAAATTGACAGTCCAACAGCAATACCACCACTGACGCAATTTATGGCGGTGTTACATTTCTGTGCCTCAGGATCATTTCAAACAACGGTGGGAATAGTGGCGGGCATCTCCCAATCCTCCTTTTCCAGGATCCTGAGGGCAGTGATGGAGGCACTTTTCAAGCACCTCCATCATTTTATTAAAATGCCTTTGGATATGGGTGCCCTTAGTGTGGCCAAGGCCAATTTTTACCAAATAGCTGGCTTCCCACACATCATAGGGGTTGTGGATGGTACTCACATACCACTTCAGCCTCCAGCACGGCTGGAGGCAATATTTAGAAACAGGAAACACTATCACTCCCTGAATGTAATGGTGGTATGTGATGCCTCCCTCCAGATCCTGTCCCTGAATGCTAAATTACCCGGAAGTGCTCATGACTCCTTCGTCATCCGGCAATCAGGGATATGGCAGAAATTAACCAACCTACAAGCTGGTGATGCGTGGCTTCTGGGTAAGTGGAGACCTTTAGTACATAACAATGTTAAGCTTGATACACAGTGTTCCTGATGTGGTCTATTTTTGTTCACAGGAGACAGTGGATACCCTTGCATGTCCTGGCTGCTCACTCCTTATTTGGCTCCCACACCAGGGCCACAAAGTGCGTATAATTCCGCACTTACAGCCACCAGGCAAGTGGTGGAGCGCTGTATCGGCCTTTTAAAAGGCCGATTCAGATGCCTCCACCGCTCTGGTGGCGAGCTCATGTATGTGCCGGATATGGTGTCGAAAATTGTGGTCCTGTGTGGGATATTTCACAACATTGCCATAAGGAGTGGTGTCCCAATGCAGCCAGAGGATGCCTTACCTGAGGATGGCCCCCCCGAGGTTGGTCGAAGGTCAGTATGTGGGGGGGCCATACGCGATGATGTGGTGGCCAGATTTTTTAGGTAAGTTTGAACAAAACTCCAGTGTTTATACCTAATGTGTTTGTGTTTTTTGGCGAACATCTAATTTATTTTTAATTTTCTCACCATCTTCTGTTTGTTCACATAATCTTTGGCACTCCAACGCTCACTACTTCCTGCTACCCTTACCAAACCTGGATCTGGTCCTTTTGGGCATATATTCTTGAACCCATATCGCAACGCCATGTTTGTGGAATCATGTTGGCATGGTCCTTCGTCAACCAGTTCTTGATTTTGTGTTTTTATTTAATTATTTCTTGGTATGTGTTGTATTTGAATTTATCACTGTGTATTTTTTTTGGGAGTGACCACTTTGTTTTCTCTGTTATGTTGTGAATAAATGTTTGAAGAGTGAAATGGTCTTCCTTTTTTGGGACGTTAACAGCAAGTGTAACCAGGTTAACACAAGTTACATTTGACTAAGGGGTAAACCAGTACTGACGCCAGTTGAGCAAAACTGAAATATGTTTTCAGCTTCCCAATCCACACCAAAAGGAAGCCTGGCCCAACCTTGGGATTTGTAAGATTGGCCTAAGCAGCTTGCGCACCAAGTAGGAACCTGGAAAATGTAGAAATCTGTAATTGACACTACACCCAAAAAGGGAAATGACATTGTTACTGTTATGTGTTTCTGGTGTCTGTTTGACATACAAAGACAAAACACAATCTAACTTTTAAAAAAGGGAAATCCTTGCAGGAACTTATGTCAGGCTAAACTATCTTGGTTTTGGTTTTTAAAAATGAGCCACAACGTATATTTGTCTTAATAAATTTATTTGGAAAATAGAACAAAAAAAAAAAATCTAATGCCGAAGGAGGCCAGACAGCCGGTCGAGGGCCACCAGAAGGCCGATTACATGGTGGCGCATCTGCCCCACAACATCCGCCACCTCTTGCCGACGCCTCTGTTCCTCTGTGGGTGAGAAAAGTGTGTGGGTTAATACAACAATAGGGAATCCACAGAAAAACATTAAAAAAAAACCAAATCACTCCTAAACCCAAAAACAGAAATAAAAAGGGTGGGCTGGCAAAAATACAAGGCCTAGGTACAAATTCCCACAGGTATGATATGTGTATGCTTAAATCACCAGGAAGAGGTAAAGGCAAACCTTCACAATCAACAAAAGTCAAGCCACAAAAACACGAAGAAAGGCACGACACATGATTACATACAAACAGTTTGTGCTTTAAAAAAAAAATTAAAAAAACATACCGGGAGACAAATCGGGAGCTCCGGCCAAACCTCCATGATCCTCCTCGGAGGATCCGTCATTCCCCAAAGAATGGGGCGGAGTTATGCTGGACTCCGGGGAGGGGGTAATTGGAAGAGGGGTGGGTGGAGGAGAGGGGGAAGTGGGACGGAGGGGAAGGAGGCCCGACATTTCCGGGAGAGGGTCTGGGAAGGATGGGGAGGAGTGGGGAATAGGGGAAAGATTTGGGGTGGAGTGTTGGCTGGGGGTTGGGGAGAGTGGGCGGGAACGCCGTCTGGACGGACGTTGACGGCGGAGTCTTGGCTGTCCCCCTAAAATATGTCAAAGAAATTGCGTTTAGTTTATGGACAAATCCGGGCAACCAAACAAAAAAATAAAAAATAATAAAAAATAAAACCAAAAAAAATAGCAGTAGAATTAAAAAATCTGAAAAAGAGGGGAAACATGCAGACGCAGATATGAGTACCAATAATAAATAGAACAGACAGGAAAACATGCAGACGCAGATATGAGTACAAATAATAAATAGAACAGACAGGAAAACATGCAGACGCAGATATGAGTACAAATAATAAATAGAACAGACAGGAAAACATGCAGACGCAGATATGAGTACCAATAATAAATAGAACAGACAGGAAAACATGCAGACGCAGATATGAGTACAAATAATAAATAGAACAGACAGGAAAACATGCAGACGCAGATATGAGTACAAATAATAAATAGAACAGACAGGAAAACATGCAGACGCAGATATGAGTACAAATAATAAATAGAACAGACAGGAAAACATGCAGACGCAGATATGAGTACAAATAATAAATAGAACAGACAGGAAAACATGCAGACGCAGATATGAGTACAAATAATAAATAGAACAGACAGGAAAACATGCAGACGCAGATATGAGTACAAATAATAAATAGAACAGACAGGAAAACATGCAGACGCAGATATGAGTACAAATAATAAATAGAACAGACAGGAAAACATGCAGACGCAGATATGAGTACAAATAATAAATAGAACAGACAGGAAAACATGCACACGCAGTTTGCCCCACAAACACAAACATTAAAACCACAATACATAACACTTACTTGCCAGGATCTGCATGCGAAAGCATGCCAGCAAGCGGGGCGTTCGCCGTTGCAGGTCGGACCACCTGCGCTCCAGCTGCCCGATGTTGCGGCGTGAGCTGAAGGACCGCAGGCGGGACCGTACCTCCGCATACGCAGAGCGCTTCTGCCGGTTGGTCATGGGTTGAGGCTGGCTGGTGATCCGGCGATCCATGACCTCCGTAAGCACCAGCAGCTCACGCCTGGTGAATGCGGAGACTCTCATGATGGCAATGGTGTTTTTCTTAAAAATCATTTTTGATAAAGTGTGTAAAAATTTTCTGATTGGCTAATGTATTTTGGAAATTAACAGGAGCAATTTTATTGGTTAGTGTATGAGTCATGTGTTCGACAGGGCCAGAAATCTCTGGAGAGTTAGGATAGGCTTGATGCAGTGACATGCGTAAGCAAATTTAAATAAAGAAATGAACCCAGGGAAATATGCGGGGATCCACAGCAATAGTACAATTGTTTAATTGTGGTTCACATGTTTTTTGAACAATAAAAGCGAATGTTTCATCCGTACGTATTCTGCGGGTAAACACAAACACGGACAAGAGTAAAGTTTCTTGCATTGTGTTGAAAAAAAACAAACAATTAAGCTAATTGATACATTGATTGGCATGATACGATTGATGGAGGTAGGCAGAATAAAGGAGCAGGTAATCGACATCTGACAAGGCCACTTCCTGTTTATACGTGTGCGTGCGTTCCTTTCAAGCCATTTCGGGGATGTACGCTCGCTATTTCGTACGCTCGTTAGTTAGAGGAGGGGTCGTCAGAGTTTAGGGAGGAATTTTAGATGCGAACGAAAATACGAGCGAGCCATTGAATTTAAATATTTTTGTACGTACGCCTAACGTACGTGCGCCCGCTTGCGAGTGGGTCTGAATGAGGGCCATTGTGCGTTATGTCTGACTTATTTCTTTCATTAGCAAATAAATATAATGAAAAGAAGATGGGAAACCTTTCTGTGGGGGCTTTATTTGAGGAATATGTTTAATCTCAGAGCAGGATGCAATAATCAGGTTAGTGCCATTATGACACAACCAGAAAGGCTACGGGATGCTCTGTGTAAAAGAGGTATTACTCACTGACACATTTTAAATGTTCCACAGGTGGAGATAATTATTTCACTTGTGATTCTGTGAGGAGACCTGGAAAACATGTCCTGAGGACCGAGTTTGAGAACCTGTGGTGTAAGCCATTGCTTAGGTATGGCACCACAGCTTTCCAATTCACATAACTTTGCTCTCAGCAGTATCCAAGGAACTTGTGAGTTCAACAGTACTGGGAAGCAAAAAGAGGACCCTTCCAATAGAAATAATTCATTACGGGCACTTGGACTTGTTTTAGTGTGACTACGGTTGATCACGCACTAAACATTGTTTTATAGGAAGCTAGGCACCCTCTTTCCATTTCTGAAGCAGAAAAGGAACATTACAGCAATTACAGTGTCCTGGAAAATGTATACATCTCCACATCAGTCATCTTTTTACAGCTTCTATTGACAGAAAAAAATAGTTCAGTAGGTAGAGAGTGACATTTTCTCATTTATTTGTATATATTTTCCCCATTAATAAATATGTATGATCACATTAACATAAAACACAAAGGGATCTATTTATCAAATAATATTTGATATCCCCCAAAATAACTGTTTTCAGGGAGTACCCACAAAATATTATGGCTATAAATTCAATTAAAGTGAAAAGGAAATTATCATGGGAATTTAAAATAAAATATACTAGGAATAAAATAGATATTCTAGCAGGTAGATACCATACTGAATACAGCAAAGAACAGAGTACTCCAAGATCCTATACATAGGGCAAAAACCGTATATCCAATTATTTTGGGTGTAGTATGAAAAGTCAACATTCAGAATTTCAATACTAGAATACGTCGAAATTGTCAAACATCGATGTGGTTAAAATGTATACATGTTCATAGTGTAGTCATTTAACAAGTCAACACCCAGGGCCGGATTAACTTTGGGGTGGGTGGAGGTGCAGCTCCAGGCCTCCCCATGAAAATAGGCCCACAGGACCCACTGCAGTGCATACAGTATTGACAGGGAAAAAAACTTTTCTCCCGTCAACACCACTCCGAAGCTTCCTTCATTCTATTTGCCTCCGGAATTATTGCCCAATTCTACCCCTGCCACCCAAAGCCCCGCCTACATTTGGGCCTGCACGAAGCTCCGCCCCCGTGTCATATGAAACTCCACCCCAGGCCGCCCTAAAGTCCTTCCTCAGGTGTGCTAAGTTCCACAACCGATTTTCACTAAGCTCCGCTCCCAATGTTGTATTCCACGTTTGCCTGAAGCTCCATCCGCAGGACTGCTGAGGGACTGACCTTCCACCCCTTCCACTTTTACAGCTGGGCACTAGGAGTTGTGAGAAAACTCAGAAAAGTAGTAAAGTCTGCATAACCAGAGGTGGGTGCAATGTCTGGCATCTGCATTTGTATGTATGTGTGGGTGAGTGTAATATTATATATATACAGTCAGGTGCATAAATATTGGGACATTGACAGAATTTTCATATTTTGGCCTCTATTCACCACTACAATGTTTTTGAAATGAAACCAACAAGATGTGCTTTAACTGCAGACTTTCAGATTTAATTTGAGGGTAATTACATCCAAATCAGGTGTACGGTGTAGGAATTACAACGGTTTCTATATGTGCCTCCCACTTTTTAAGGGGCCAAAAGTAATGGGACAAACTAAACAATCCTAAATCTAACTTTCACTTTTTAATACTTTGTTGCAAATTCTTTGCAGGCAATTACAGCCTGAAGTCTGGAACGCATAGACATCACCAAACGCTGGGTTTCATCCCTGGTGATGCTCTGCCAGGTCTCTACTGCAAATGTCTTCAGTTCCTGATTGTTCTTGGGGCATTTTCCCTTCAGTTTTGTCTTCATCAAGTGAAATGCATGCTCAATCGGATTCAGGTCAGGGGATTGACTTGGCCATTGCATAACATTCCACTGTTTAGCCTTAAAAAACTCTTTGGTTGCTTTTGCAGTATGCTTCGGGTCATTGTCCATCTGCACTGTGAAGCACCGTCCAATGAGTTCTGAAGCATTTGACTGAATGAGCATATAATATTGCCCAAAACACTTCAGAATTCATTCTGCTGCTTTTGTCAGCAGTCACATCATCAATAAATACAAGGGAACCAGTGCCATTGGCAGCCATACATTCCCCACGCCATGACACTACCACCACCATGCTTCACTGATGAGGTGGTATGTTTTGGATCATGAGCAGTTCCTTTCCTTCTCCATACTCTTCTCTTACCATCACTCTGGTACAAGTTGATCTTTGTCTCATCTGTCCATAGGATGTTGTTCTAGAACTGTAATGGCTTTTTTAGATATTGTTTGGCAAACTCTAATCTGGTCTTCTTGTTTTTGAGGCTCACCAATGGTTTACATCTTGTGGTGAACCTTCTATATTCACTCTTGTGAAGTCTTCTCTTGATTGTTGACTTTGACACATATACACCTACCTCCTGGAGAGTGTTCTTGATTTGGCCAACTGTTGTGAAGGGGTTTTTCTTCACCAGGGAAATAATTCTTCTGTCATCCACCACAGTTGTTTTCCGTGGTCTTCCGGGTCTTTTGGTGTTGCTGAGCTCTCCGGTGCATTCTTTCTTTTTAAGAATGTTCCAAACAGTTGATTTGGCCACACCTAATGTTTTTGCTATCTCTCTGATGGGTTTGTTTTGATTTTTTTCAGCCTAATGATGGCTTGCTTCACTGATAGTTACAGCTCTTTGGATCTCATATTGAGAGTCGACAGCAACTGATTCCAAATGCAAATGTCACACCTAGAATCAACTACCTTTTACCTGCTTAATTGATAATGAAATAACGAGAGAATAGCCCACACCTGTCCATGAAATAGCTTTTGAGTTGATAGTCCCATTACTTTTGGCCCCTTAAAAAGTGGGAGGCACATATAGAAACCGTTGTAATTCCTACACCATTCACCTGATTTGGATGTAATAACCCTCAAATTAAATTTGAAAGTCTGCAGTTAAAGCACATCTTGCTTGTTTAATTTCAAAGCCATTGCGGTGGTGAATAGAGGCCAAAATATGAAAATTCTGTCAATGTCCCAATATTTATGCACCTGACTGTATATATACAGTATATATATATATATATATATATATACACATACATATATATATATATATATTTATATATGTTGTGTGTATATGTACCAGAGTGTGGGTGTTTATATATGTGTGTATATATATGTGTATATATATTATATATATATATATATATATATATATATATACACACACTTGAGGTGCATGTAAGGGGGCTGATTCTTGTCAGTGAGGTGACCAGAGCTAGGACTGCAAGGGTTGACAAGTGATATGGAAGGATTTACAAGCCCTTCCTTCATATATAAAGTACAAGAACCTCCTCTGTTCTGTGTGCTGTCACACCTTACCAATTCCAAAGGGACAGTGCTAGCATACACAGGCAGAGCAGCAGGGCCTGGATTAAGGTTCATGGGGGCACCAGTCAATTGGCTTGTGGGGGCCCCATAAGAACCCACACAATGGCCATGTCCTAATAATCTCAAAGAATTAAGATCCTTTTGGGGATTTTGTGGCTATTACAGACGGTTTGTTCATCATTACTCAACCATTGCCAAACCATTAACTGAACTCACCAAGGGATATCCTCCCAATACTAAAAAAAACAAAACAAAAACAACTCACAAACTCGAATGGCTCTAACAACTATAGCACCAACAGTTATTTCAAACCTCAGGAAGCTTTCGGAGATAGGTGGACGGATCAATGTGAACTGTCTTTCCAACAGTTGAAACACATCCTCACGGAATCACCTATTTTGGCTTATGCCAATCCTGAGCTCCCGTATGAAGTGCATGTACTGTAGATGCTTCATTTGACGGATTAGGAGGGTTGTTATACCAAAACTATGGTGATCATTTGAAACCCATCTACTATGTGAGTAGGGGACATTCCTGCAGCGAAAAACGCTATCCAGTGCATAAATTAGAATTCCTGGCGTTAAAATGGGCTATTGTAGAAAAATTTCACGATTATCTGTATGGAGTTATGTTCACGGTACATACCGACAATAACCCCCTAACCTACGTGAGCACCACAGCCAAACTAGATGCCACAGGGCATCGGTGGTTAGCGGCTTTGTCGAATTATCACTTCACCATCAAGTATAAACCCGGGCTAAATAATGTAGATGCGGATCCCCTTTCTCAAGGTCCCCATACAGAACCCTTGCCTGGTGATGATGACTGGATTGAAGTCCCTGCTTCAGCTGTTCAAGGGTTATGTCACCAACTTTCCTGTCTGATTTCTGAAGAACAAGAACTCATTAGTGCACTTGGAGCTGACGATACTGCATTACTTGTGTTATATTGTGGGTTGGCTACTACTGAGTTGAGAGGGTTAGAAGTTATATCTAAAGGAGAGATGGCCAGTGAGCAACGTCGAGATCCTGACCTTATGCATTTAATAAATTTGCTAGAAGGAAAACCTATGCAAACTATTCCCAGTGAAAGGATTGGGATGGTAAAAGTGTTGATTAGGCAGAAATCTAAATTAGTCTTCCAAAATAAGGTACTATACCGAAAAACTCAGAGGCCTAATGGGAAATATAGATTTCAACTAGTTTTACCGTATAAGTATCAAGAAACTGTTTTGACTGAATTGCATGACCATCATGGTTATTTAGGCTATGACAAAACGAAAGTATGGTGATCGCTCACATCAGCTTAATGATATTGCTCAAGTGCTTGTAAAGGGGGGGATTTATACTGAACCACAGAAAAAAGAAGATTCCCTCCAGCACACTGCAGCAATATTAGCAAAAATGCTTGAATCCTACATGATAATAGAAATTCAGAGGTATTGGTTGCATACATTTGCAAATATATGATTAAGTGCCGAGCCAGCGTCAAGGCTCCTCTATACCGGTGTCCCTAACATTAAGGGGTTCACGTCCAAGGCACAGAGCAGCCCAAAAGAACCCAGCCAAGGACCACTCCCAGGGCATCACACGAAAAATGGAAGGAAGGTGATAGTGAAGTGTAAAGTATAGATGTGTCAAGATAATCAATAAGTGTTAATATAATAAGAAAGAATTAAAATGACATAAATAATAAACAAACAAATGGAAAGGTGATGAAAATATATCTATGTGAATTAGTGGTGATGCCCTGAAAAAGGCCCAGCCAGAGCCACTTCGGGGGCCCCACGCCCAAACGCTCACCACAAAATAATTATTGCTACAAAATAGTAGCACCCACTCTGGATCATATAATATTATATGGGGGAATCTTCTTTTTTCTGTGGTTATGATAAAACTCAAGGATTAATAGCAGAAAGGTTTTATTGATATCGAAACTGTCTACTCCGAAAGACTTTGCCTGCACAGTCTGCATCCCTTGTAAACATAAATAGTAATGGACCCATGGATCTCATTTGTATTGACTTTTTATCTTTAGAAGGTCCCAACCGGAAAGAAAACCAAATTTTGGTCATTACTGATAATTTTACCCGGTACGCTCAGGCCTATATAACTCGTGATCAAAAGGCTATTACAGTTGCCAGAACACTTTGGGAAAAAATTTTCATCCATTATGGATTACCTGTCTGCATTCACTCTGATCAGGGATCAGATTTCGAGAGTCGAATTGTAAAAGAACAGTGTTTATGTTGTGGGATAAAGAAGTCTCGTACAACTCTGTACCACCCTCAAGGAGATCCACAGTCCGAACAATTCAATCGGACTCTGTTAAATATGCTGGGTACATTAGATTCAAAGAAAAAACATCAGTGGAGCTGACATATCTCACATCTTGTGCATGTATATAACTGTACCACTAATGAAGCCACTGGATACTCACCATATGCTCTAATGTTTGAGAGAGAGGCTAAATTGCCTATAGATGTGAGTCTGGGTACCTTATCCTCGTCCCCGAAGTCATCAACATACACTAAATATATCTCTCAGTTATGGCAAGATTTAAAGACCGCTTATGATACCGCTCAGAGAACTGCCCAGAAGTTAGAAAGAAAGAATAAGAGACAATACGATTCCAAGGTAAAGGAACATCTGTTACTTCCCGATACAGAATAAAAAGACAATGTGGGCCACCACAGATACTCACTTATGATCTAGGAATTCCGCATAACACTCCTAGGATTATCCATCCTAACATTGTATTCACTTGGCCTTATTTTGGATATAGTGGTGATGGAATATCGAATAAGAGAAAGTCAGTGGGAGTGAGTATTTAAAAGAGAAACGGGTTACTATGGTCATTAATCAGCAATTAGTATAGAAACGTAGCAAATTGATTTGATCACCAGGGGGAGAATAGTGTGGGAATAGTGCCCATGTGTCATAGGATCATTTATATATATATATATATATATATATATATATATGTATATATATATATATATATATATATATATGCATCATATATTTAATTTGTTAGTCTTTGTATATTAATTGGAGATGAAATACTATGTGTAGATATGTAAACTGATGATAGTTAAGATATGTATATGCTGTACAGGGTGGTAGAAGTCATGGTAAGAACACAAGCACTCAGGGTAAGGGTCTATGTCTTAGAAAATGCTAGAAGGGGCACGAGGGGATCTGAAGGCTCGAGCCATAGGTGGAGGAGAAGCGGGGGTTGGTGGGCAGTTGGCAAGCATCAGTTGATGAGGAGAGAGACAGCAAAGGTGTGCATGGTCTATGGTTCCTCTCTCCAGTGCAGTACCTTGGTCTCAGAGCGCAACATTGAGAGCTAGAAGACTGCTGCTGGGAGTCAGAGGCGTGCTAACCAGTGAGGGGCAATATAGTTGCTGAAGAGGCATCCCACTTCGGAAGATAAGCGGTGGCTGGAGAGAGAAAGGTGTCCAGCATAGGCTGCATCATATCGGTTGGCTGTAGGGAGGAAGACGGAGATCAGAGAGACTGTGACGTCCGGGTTAGGAAGTGGTAGCAGCAGAGCTTGGGATCGGCGGAGAAGCTGTGTATTATAGCCAGCCCAGCAGATATCGGACTTCAGTCTCGCGCTAACCGCGGGGAATGAAGTAGGAGCCACCATTGTTTCTTCCCATTGCTGGCATTAACGGACCTGCAGTGGCACAGCAGTGAGTATGGAGTGAGTAGAGTAATTACAATGCACCTTAAATAAACAGACTTCGTCTTTTCTTAATACATTCATTCCAGAAGAAGGCCAGATTAATGATTAACAATGCTGTCCCTCATATATAAGGCTGATTTTATACCTTGCTGCCCCTATAGAGTATACTTTATAACAGTCTTACCAATTCAGCCTCCAGGGGACTATAGGCTGCAACATTGTAACAGATTATCACGAGAATAGAAACAAGCTACAGAGAGGAACACAAAGTATAACCTAGTGAAATAGAAGACTGTGAGGGGAATACAGCATATCAAGTATAATCTCTAACTTTGATTTCTGCCACTCTATTGAGGATTGAATATTTATTCAGTTTAGGAGAAGGTGAAATCGCTCCATTGAGCAACAATCCTGGTCCCGTTCATGTGGAGGTGTCAGTTAGTTATTAATAAGGGATAGACTATTACCTTCCGCTACCAAGAGACTTTATCCGGGACTTTCACACATGGGCAGAGTTATGTAAATCCTGAACTAATTGTTATAAGGGAGTTTATTCACCACAATCCAGGCTTAGAGTAACTGTTTAAGATGATATTGTAGAATAATATGTGTTAAAGATATATGAAATAACCTTGGATTACATTAACCAGCATATGTTGAATTTGTAACTGTATGTTGACTTCTTTTATAAATAATATAATAGAAAGCCATTTACAATTCGTGAGTCACTTACCTGAAGTAGTGTTGATAAGCTGTTTAGAACCAGGACCTGAAAGAAAATAATCGATTGGGTTTGTCAAATATTGAAAATTGTATTATATGAATACTATATACACTAACACCCCATAATTTGTCATTACTCTGTATGGGCTTTCCCAGGTTGGCCTAAATATGTTTCATAAAATATAAATCTGGGTGGAGGTACTGATATAAGGTTACCTCACCTTATAGGCTGTGAATGGTAGGTACATCCTAGGATAATCGTAATGTAACCAGGTGTCCCTTTAGGTGTTAAAGGGAGGGTTACAATATCCCACACAAGTTTAGGAATAATCTCTTGCAGGATTGTGCGTGTACTTTGCATGCACGTCTGTTGGCCTGTGCATGTGTCATCAGAGGCAGAAGGAGGATCACACTCCAAAAAAATCTTGTGTACAGTAGCCCATAGGCTACTATAGGCTTCACTGGTAAATCCGACAGCATTGCAGCCCTCATAGAAACCTATGGGGACTGCTTTGCAGTCAGAAATGGAGGGACTGCTGCACAGGCCACACCCCATGTGTAGACCACAACCACACCACACTGTTCACGCCCCCACATCACTAGTTACATCACCAAAGCGATTGTCACATCCCTAGCGGCGGCACACAATAGGCCCTTCATAACTTTCAGCTCCAGGCCCATGTGGTCATTAAGCTGGTACTGTCGAGACCAGAATGTGGATATACATTTTTTTTTCCTTATTTTAGCATAAGCCTAACCCTAACAATAACACAAAAATGTATTGTTGACATTCTGGTGCCAACATGTTTAATATCAACATTATGAACGGATACCATTATATTAATGTTGATTTTGAAATAAAGTGGTTTTTGGAGTAAAATTGAAAGTAAAGAATAGTTAAGATTATGGGGCCTATTCATCATCACTTAATTTTTACAAAAGCAGTTGAAAATTAACATTTTCACCTGCAATTGTAAAAAATAAGTGTTCGGGCCATTCATCAAGAAGGCATCTCCTGCTTACCTTCCTCTTGCGGAATGGCCCGCTGTCCCCATACACTAGTATAGGGACAGAATTCATCAAGCTCTGAAAATATTTTTTCAGAGCTTGATTGCGGTAGCATTCACCATATTCAGATGGCGTTTGTTACCGCTACTCGTGAATCCCTCCTCCCATGTCCGCCTCCTTCCACCGGACGTCGGGGCTCTTGGGCGCATGCGTGAACTGTAGGTCACGCATGCGCACTGCTCTCGTCAGCAGTCGCTCGCTGGGATAGCTGATTTTCAAATCAGCTGTTTCAGCGCCGGAGCAATGATGAATTGCTCTGGCGTCCGTGGCTAGTCAGTGTGTTAATTATCGGGGTCCTTTCGGACCTTGATAATTAACATAATGAATAGGCCCCTAAATGATCCTGGCATTTTTAATGTACTCGTATAAGGTACAAACTAGTTTACTATGTGCTTCTTCAGATTCTGCAGATTCAGACCCGGGATAGACCCCCTTTTACACTGCAGCACTGTTCACACCGGAGCCGGGTCAGCACTGACCTGGCTCTCCAGCGCAGGTGAGCAACGCTTCTTACCCTCCCTCCCCCTCCGCGACCCCCTTACCTTACTCCGAAGTGATCCGGAGGCAGGGAGGGTGGGTGGGGTGCGCTGCTCTGTTCTGGTCAGGCCGGCAGTGGAGCCGGCCAATTGGACGGCATGCGGCACGAAACGGGTTATCGTGACCTGGGTCACGCCGTTTACACTGCAGGGTGACATGGGAATGACCCATGCTCAATCCTGCAAGCCAGTTGAGTTGGATCTTTGGGTCACTGGACGGGTTGATACGTTTACTCCGACGAACATCCCGGGTTGATGCACGTTCACTGACACACACACTGACACCACTTACTGACACACACACACTGACTGCGGCCCCCCTTATCCCTGGGCTATAGAAAGTGAGTTTTGGAAACATTACCCTAAACCCCCGCGGACCCCTCTGCTCGCCTTCTCCCCTTTCCCGGACTATAGCAGATGATTGCAGGAAAAATGTACCTGCACCTCCGGAGGAAGCTTTTCCAACACTGCCATGCTGCCACAGACTGACTCAGCTCTCCTCTCCTCAGAGAAAGCAGCCGCCTCTCTCCAGACTGTACAGGTGATGGGGGTGGGATTACCAATGAGACACTTGATGAGACACTTGAAGCGGGTCCCTACACACAGTACCAGTAGGGCTGGATGGAGCTAGGCAGCAACTCCCCTCCCTCTCCCTCCAAGCACTGTAGAGTACAGTGCAGATACTGTGAAAGTGCCAGGCAGATCCGCGTGACATCATGCGGTGCACGCTATGCTCCTCCAGGAAAGAAAAAGATTCCGGCGTTTTAGTTTTGTGGGGCCCGGCCATGGGCCCTTTGGGACCCGCCAGGCCCTAGGCGGCCACTTATGTTGCCTTGTGGAAAATCCACCTCTGCCATGAAATATACCAACCCTTGACATTTTTTATGATTTGCGCCAACAAATGGTACGATTGTACAAACGAGCATACGATTAGACGTGTTGTAAAACGATTGCAAATCGTTTACAATATGTTATGCAGCAAAAAATCTCACGATGCATCTTCTGGAATCTCATTAGGGGAGGGCTTATCTAGGGGGTATAAAAGGCAGCATCCATTTTAGATCTGGGCACACTCTGCTCTGTGACTTGTGAGGCTTAGTTTTTTGTACCCTGCTGAATGCTGTACATTGCTATTGTGCTCTGCTTTGTTTTGGGCTTGCCTTTAATGAAGTGTGTTCTATACTACATTTTGTGGTAATGTGTTCCTATCGCTATAAGCTTCTGCTAGCCTATGGCTATTTGAAGCTCAAAGGTGATGGAGCTGAGGAGAGGAGGATGAGGTTGAGCTGGACCAAGGAGTGGCTGATGAGGAGGGAGACCCGCTCCCATATGCTCCTGTTGATGGAGATTAGAGAGAACAACCTGGACGATTACTGCAACTACCTGTGTATGGATGATGCCACCTTCCATGAGTTGCTGGGCTTGTGACCACTTATATCCAAGGGCAGGACACCGGCATGAGGAGGGCCATCCTGGCTGAGTAGAGGCTTATTGGTATCCTGAGGTCCTTTGAAGACCTGAAGTTTGGGACCCTCATTTCCCCCCAGGCTTTGGGGCACATCATCCCAGACACCTGTGATGCCATTGTCAATGTCCTGAATGTTCCACTACTTTAAGGTGAGTAAAACCACTACACATTTTTTTTCAGGTAAAAGAAAAACATTTTTTAATTATTTTTTTTCACACTGAGGGAAAAAATCAACCAACATGGCTGTAGATATCAATAAACCTATTTTGACTTAAAGCAAAACCAACATGGCTGCTTTTTAATGTTTACCAAAACCAACATGGTTTTAAATGTATATATCAACAAGTTTTATCTCTCCCAATAGCTAGGCAGCTGCATGGTATACGGTGTGTCAGACAACGGATTGAATAGGCCAAGAAGCACATGGCGCAAGTCCAGATTGAGGCCCCGGCATTCCCCAATCTGTCCTTGCGCCATGTGTTTAGTGACCCTGTCCAATCCGCATCATTCGCACCGTATACCATGCAGTAGCTATAGGGAGAGATAAAACTTGTTATATTTTAAATGGCTCTGTAAAGAACCTCTGAGGAGGATGTGGAAGGGTTGGTGGGTTCGGGAGTAAGGAAAGAGGGATGGGGTGTAGGATGGGATGGGGTTGGCCCCAGTTGTGTGGTCTGGTCGCTTGGTGGTGGGTATAAATGGGATGATGATGACCCATAGTGTGGCTGCACCATTGTCAAAGGCAGAGGCTCATCGGTCAGCCTTGTTGTGGTGCCCAGCTTCTTCAATCTCTCCCAGATCTCTGTCTCGTTGTTGATGTTCTGAGCGTGGATTTGTTGTGTTTCATGCATTTCCCGGAGACTACTGGCTATGTGTGTACCCAGGTGGTCGAACATGTCCAGGTGCTTTTGTAGGGCCTGCTCAACCTGTTTAAGCAGTGGATCTGGCTGCACATTGGTCTTGCGCTGGTACCTACGCCATCTTGAAGCAGGCTGAGTAAATTCTGCCTCACTCTCGCTTTGGGTGGACATTTGTGGACTAGTGGTGAGATTGATGTCTGGTGTTGTAGACTGTTGGAGGAAAGAGAGAAAAGAATAATGTTATATTGTTTTTTCTTTCTTTATTCTAGTTCCAAACAATGGTGGAGGAGTGAGAGACCATTGCTGAGGAATTTGAACGTAGGTGGAATTTACCCAACTGCAGTTGAGCCATTGATGGCAAACATATCCGCGTTAACCCACCTGCCCACAGCAGATCCCTTTTTTACAATTATAAGGTTTTTTTTTTAGTATAGTGCTCATGGCGGTGGTGAAAGCCAATTACAAGTTTATTTTTGTTGATATGGGCAAAAATGGCCGTGCTTCTGATGGAGGGTTGTCATTTTCTGCAACCGATTCAGAATTTTCCATATGGCTATAAATTTTCGTGTGGACAAAATAGATTCAGTCATCTTGGCCTGCTGTGTCCTCCACAATTTCCTACGCAAAACTTTGTCTATACAACAGAGGACATTAGACACAGCTATGGCAGACGACCCGGACCATCCACAGGAGACATTGCAAATGCCCGCTGTGGCCCCATCTGCAGTTGTGAAGTCAACAGGGCTAAAGAGGTCAGGGAGCAATACCTGGCCTACTTTAATGGAGTGAAGCTCTCTGTGGCTCCTGCTCGTGCAGGAACTTGAGGATGACGAAGTACCACAAGGTACTGGTGTATACCTCATCTGCCCCCGCTCCAGATTCTGCGATTCCTGATGTTTTTTATTTTCTTTGTGGTACACAGTATGTAAATTCTGGATTTTAGCTTTCACCCACTTCGGGGAAGCCTCGTTGTGGAATGGCTTGCTGAAATTTACGAGCTCGTTCAATTGCAGCAGCTCTCTTGAATTTATTGCTGTAGTCGGGCCCCTTTATGCACCACAGACATTCGTGGGTGCGATAGCGCTCGAGAAAACCAGTGACAAATTGGCGCTCTCTTGCACTGGTCATTTCCCTGGTTGAACAGAAAAAAAAATGTTTTCAAAATTTGAAAGTTTTAATGTTTTAACAGTTGAATTATTTTAATTAGTAGATATGTTTTTAATGTGTTCTAAATAAATTTTTAAACCTGTGTCAGTTTATTTTCATAGTAATTTTTTTTTATTTAAACAATTGGAGGACAATTTGTATTGTGTTACCCTGTCATAACATTGGCTGGGGCAGTAGGTACATTGCGGGTACGGTCGATATTAACCATTGATGGGCTAGTACATTGGTGGCATAGGGTACATTGGGGGTGTAGTGGTTACAGATTAGGGATACAGTGGTTAATATGCATTGGGGGTGCAGTGGTTAATATGCATAGGGGTGCAGTTGTTAATATACATTGGTGGGGCAGGGGTTAATACGTATTGGTGGGACATGGGATAATATGCATTGGTAGGGCAGGGGTTAATGCACATTGGGGGTGCAGGGGTTAATACACATTGGGGGAGCAGTGGTTAATACACATTGGTGGGGCAGTGGTTAATATGCATTGGTGGGGCAGAGGTTAATACACATTGGGGGTGCAGGGGTTAATACACATTGGTGGGGCAGGGGTTAATGTGCATTGGTGGGGCAGTGATTAATACACATTGGGGGTGCAGTGTTTAATATGCATAGGTGGGGCAGGGGTTAATATGCATTGGGGGTGCAGAGGTTATTATGCATTGGTGGCAGAGTCATAACTAGACTTTTTGATGCCCTGTGCCATAAACAGCATTGGTGTCACCCCTATTTTTTAAATCGGGAGATAACACCCAAAAAAGGGCCATGGCCTCATGGGGAAGGGCCAGGGAAGAGCTAGGGGAGGTCAGGAGATACTGTGGATAAAATAAGAGGAAACTACAAGTGAGAATGACAATAAACACAAAATTGACAGGCCCAAATAGTGCCCCCTGCCCTGCGCCATGGCACAGGTTGCACTACCCTAGTTACGGCCCTGATTGGTGGTGCAGGGGTTATATGCATTGGAGGTGCAGGGATACATTGGTGGTTCAGGGTGTACATAGTAGAATACAGGCGATTACTCACTTTTTATATGCAAACCTCCGCAAGAGACAATGCTGCTGCAGCTTCTCACTTCTCCCGTCGTCTGTCACAAAATGGAGGAGAAGAGTGGCCAGGGACATCATAAATCGTACATCGCAATCGTGCGTCAAGCAAAACACCATACGATGTGTGTCAAATCCTACACGATAGGTCGAAATCTTATTGCAGGTTCAGTTGATCTGTGATGCCGATACACGACGTTGGGGACGCGCATCGCCATCGTACTGGAATATGCCACTTTTTACACGATTGGTCATTACGAATGATCGAAAATGGCCAAATCATGTAAAAATCGCACCGTGTATAGGCATCTTTAGGTTTTATATGTGATGGGTGTTGCAACAAGCTTACACTTGAATTTCACCCCATAAACAAGAAAATTGCGTGTGATGTCAGCAGAACTGTGGGACTGATTCAGAGTTGTATACTAATGCTGGTGCAGCTGCAAATTTGAATGCAAATGCAAAATATGCAAATGTTAGTCGCCGAGATGTATTGAGACTCCCACCTGCTAACCCCGAACCCTAACACTCCTCTTAGTGTCTAACACTAACCCTACAGTCCTGTAGCCTAACCCTAACCCTCTGTTCCTTGCAGGAATGACGACATTTCATGTGTCAACATTGTAAACATGTCGACATTCTGCAGATGCCAATATATTCAATGTCGACATAATTACTGTAAATGTCAATATTATGACTACATCGCACTCATTGGTGATCATAAAGGTCATTTAGAATAAAATAAAAGACAGCGCATTAACCACCATTTAATTAAAAAAAATATATAATAATAAGTGACCATGTAAAATGTAACTTGATGCAGCTTAAGGTGTCTACACACATAGCGATGTGCTCACGATCCAACAACGTGCCCGATTTCCCTTAAAAACCCTCCTCGGCAGCTCTGCACACGATTTGGTGTTTGCAGTGTCTAATATTTCCTTACTCATTTCCTTTTTATATGGGTGTTTCCACACTTATGGACCACCCTGTAGTCCTATTTCAAATCTTCAAGGAAAATTAGATTGGTAATTATTTACCGGCATAACCAGGGATCTGACCTGTTTAATTTTAATACCCCATGGAATTATTAGGCGTTGGGAATTCCCTATATTAAGTGGCCATTCTACACGCTGAGAATATGTTTGAGATCTATAAGCCTAGTTTATGCAATTTACATTTACATTACTGGATTAATATTTCCTTACTCATTTCCTTTTTATAAGGGTGTTTCCACACTTATGGTCTAACCTGTATTAGTAGCTCCAAATAATTAGTCCAGACGATATAAAGCAAGCTGATAGTTATATCACCCAGCTACTGATTCCTGGGAGTAGTAGTCCGTATTAAAAATGGAGTCCACTACAAATATCGTGATTCCTAATGTGCAGAATTAATGGCTTGCACCTTACTGAACAAAGCAGTCTAGCTGAACCTCCCCCGGTCTCTGCATAGATGTGAGACACCTACCAAGCAGGAATGTCCCATCCGCAATAACTCCACCACCGCCGGCAGTAGGACCAATGGTATTAGCTCTGTCTCAACTGACAAAACCTGACATTAACACTTGTCATTGTATTTATTTGTTGTTGTTTTATATTGAATGTTGGTTATTGCACTGTCTTTTATTTTATTTTGTTCTAAGTTAGCCAAATTATAAATCATACAGGTGTATTAACACAGCAGCTACAGGTGTTTTTAATACCAACAGAGAATAGCTCTAAGATCTTTTTCATGTAGTATAGAGGTAATTTAAGTGATCTAATTTTTCCCTAAGCTACTGTATAAGTTTTTGAAAAAGTTATACAAAAATTAAATTGGTAAATGTTTTATTATAACCTTAATATCATGCACAGGGTAGAAAACCATCTATGTTTAGGTAAATGCTTAAAATAAGAGATTTTAAATTGTACGGCTTTGCATACGATATGCTCATTATTTTTCACTCTGCATAAAATCAAGTAAAGTGACCATTCTTTTTAGCCTCTAATTACCGGGATAGTTTTCTTGATATAGCACTAGATTGAAATCATTCCATCACTAATGTTCAGTTAATTAGCACTGATGAAATTATTGTCTAAAGTCCTCATTAATCTCCTACTCATGAATAACAAGGAATACTTACTAAAGCAGAGTAATTTCCTATTAAAGGTACTAAAATGCAATATTATAGCAAAACAGCAATTACATCATTAGAAAAAAAGCCAGAAAACGTGAAACATCTGTCTTCAGCAGTTGCATAAAACAATAAATTAAATAATGTAACTACATATAATAAAATCTAAATGAGCAATTACATGTTACACAATCATAACATCACTATAATAGTTATATATTAAATGTACTAAAAATCAAGTAAGCCATGTAGTCATGAGCTATACTATCAGCGTCAGATTAAGGCTTGTGTGGGCCCCGGGGAAAATAAGTTGTGGGGGCCCTATCGATAAAATTGCCACGCCCCCACACAGCAACTACTATGCCCCTTACCTTGTCTACGGACTCTCCACTGACCAGCATGGTCGCAGCATACTACTTCATGTCTACAAAACTGCTGGGAACTGATTCCCGCCAGCACAGCGAACCTGATCTAGTACACTGCCAGGGCAAATGCAGGATTTTGAGTGGGGCATTAGAGAGAGAATGAGGGAGGGAAGAGGGAAGGAGAGAGAGGGATGGACAATAAGGGAGACAGAGAGGGAGTGGAGAGTAAGGGAGAGAGAGAAGAAGGGGAGAAAGGAAGAGAGGGAAAGAGAAACAGAAAGAGGGGGGGGGAATACAGGGGGGAGAGGAAGACACAGAGAAGGAGAGCGTGAGAGGGGTGGAGGGAGGGGGACAGAGAAAGGGAGAGAAAGAGAGGGAGGGGAAGAGAGAGAAAGGGAGATAGAGAGAGAGACGTTGTGAGGGAGAGAGGATGGGAGGGAAGAGAGAAAGGAAGAGGGAGGGAGGGAGAGAGAAGGAGTGAGGTGGGAGAGAAAGGGAGTGAGAGAGAGTCAGGGACAGAGAGAGAGGGGGAGAAAGGAAGAGAGGGAGGGGGAAGGAGAGCAAAATAGAGGGAGACAGAAAGAGAAAGAGGGAGGGGAGAGAGAGAGTAGGGGACAGAGAGAGGGAGATTGGGGCAGAGAAAGAGGGATGGAGGTGATGGAGAGAAAGAGATAGAGAGTGAGGGAGATAGAGAGGTCATGAGAGAGAGAGGGAGGGGGAGGAAGAGAAAGAGATGGAGAGAGGATGGAAGGGAATAGAGAAAGGGACGGACAGAGGGAGGGAGGAAGGGACAGAGCACACACACACTACCTGTTGCAGACTTGCAGCATCAGACTTCTGATGGGGGCAGGCAATTCACACCATTAGGCTCCGTCCCCTACCCATACATCCATGAATCGTGGCATATGCCAGTGAGGGGCGGGGCTAACATCGTCAGACTGTCACTGCTATCAGGAGTCGTCCAGGAAGGGTTCAGTTGCCCAGAATATTTGCGGGCCATGTGGTTCCCCCTGGGCAACTGCCCTGGCCGCCCTGCCTATAATCTGGCCCTGTATACTATGGGAGAAAACAAATTTGTAATGGTAGTGGTTATAATTAACAACTTTACTGTACTCCTATGTACAGGAACATTTTGATCAACTATGTATATAAAGGAAGCAAAGACACCACTGAACATCCTATGCTGGTGCAAGAAAGGAGAACAAAATGTTATACAGTAGCATTATTAATTGTATATGTAAATGTATTGGTATAGCTGAATATTGATCCATAAGCAGGCAACTTGGACTAATTTAAAGTACATCCTGATCATTTATCAGGTAGCCTTCTTATACAATCCGGTAAAGGTTATATTTTTGGATAGAAATTGGGTGACTACTGTATTTTTTCTTTGCTCCTATTACACCAATGGCTAACACACCATTGCTCATGAGAGTGGGTTACCAATACCAGCTACAAGTGACAGGTAGTAGTGCACTGTCAATATTGACAACTTTTCTTTTTGTTGTCTGTGACTAGGGGGCTTGAGTCTTCTCTAAAACAAAAAAGTCCTGTAGCACCCCAAGTTCTAAAGCCACAGAGCTGCTTAAGGGCAAGGTACAGCAAGCCCTCCTATGCTGGAAGGATAAGATGGGCCCCTTTCTCCCTTATTTGAGTGGAAGCCTTCCCCACAAAATAGGGAGAAACTGACAATGGGGGGTGTAGCTACCCATAAGGGTCACACCAGTGCTCGAAGTGAGGCGGTATACGGCGGTATGATATACCGCCACTTCCCGCCCCTACTTAATTTTTTTCCACAGTAGACAATGTACCAGCGCTGGGATCAAATATGTGATCCCAGCGCTGGAACAGCTGCAGCATTGTGTGGAGATGTGTCCCGCTGAGGACACATCTTGATCGGCGCCGGTGGTATTGGGACGCAGCCAGAAGCGTTGGGTCCCGGCTGCTAATTTAAAGCTAGCACCGCCAGCCAATCCCGTGTTACCTACCGGCTGCTGATGAAAAGAAGGCACAGCTTTCTAAATCCAGCTGACTGGCTCGATGACCGTTTAACCAATGAGAAGCTGCCAAGTGGCAGCTTCTCATTGGCTTGCGTGGGCGCTGGATTTAAAAAGCCGCCCCTTCTTTTGATTAGCAGCAGGTACACAAACAGGGATTAGCTGGTGGTCGGTGCCTCCCCTGCATAGGAACAGGGTCAGATTGGACGTATATTTTACCGGGACTGTTGCATGGCCCCACCTCCAGTAGCGCGTCACCTGTATGTCAGGCGGACAGACAGCAGTCATGTCAGTGGCCCGGCTTGGCCGGCCACTCCGGGACCTCAGAGGCACTTGTGGGTGCCGCCGAAGGAGCCATACGCTGCGCACCTGTAGTCTCCGGTCCCAAATCATGGAACACAGAAGCAGCAGCACAGTGGCCGCGGCTAACTCAGAGCAGCGACAGAGGTTGAGGAGCTGCTCAGAAGGCTGCGGTGGGTGTGCTGGGCCAGGCATGCTGTTGACTCGAACAGGAACAAGTCAAGGTAAGTGCTTTCATCCCCCCAAGCCCCATGATCCCCTCTCCCCCAGCCCAGTGCCCCCACCCCAGTGTATCCCCCTTCTCCAGCCCTGTGTCCCCCACCATCTTACTGACCCCTCCATCTCCATGTCTCCCACACAGTCAGCTCAGTGTCTCCCCCTTCTCTTCCTAACCAGCCCACTGCCCCCCACATAGGACCACCCAGCCACTCTAGGCACAGTGCCCCTCAGTTCAGCCGAGGATCCCCCCTTCTACAGCCTACCATTCCCCCTCTCAACCCCATCTCACTGCCCTCCTTCCCATCCAACCCTCTGCCCCATTGCACTTTCCTCCCACTGCTGATCCATAGATTCCCTCTCTGCACTGCAGAGTTTTGATATATTATGCTGACTGTGCCTCCATTTGTGTAATATTTTTGTGTGAGTTCTGATTACCTTCCACAGCCTATAGCAACAAGAAGGGGGAAGGGGAAGGGAACTGGTGGTAGCGCCCAGGAGGATTAAAATTTTCATACCCCCACTTCTAAATTCCCACTTCGAGCACTGGGTCACACCTAAATTCAATGACAAAAATAGAAGAAAAAAAAGTGTTGGGGTCTAAATATTAAACAATCAATGAGACCTGCAACTTGTGAGAGTTACAGATACCTGGACTCTAATGTTATGAGGTTGCAGGTACCTGGGCTCTATTAGTATACTCAAGCTACCTACTGTAGCTGTCAAGTTGTATGCTCATTTCAGCAATGCTCAGCACTTTTCCTGTCCTTGTGTGCCATTATAAAAAGTTGTCTAAGTTTTTTGTGTCACACATTTTATGTAAAGCTTCCCAAAGCCTAAGAAAAAGGAAAACTTGCCCAACTTGAATCCCCAGCATTGTGGAAACCAATTACAGTCTTGTATGTCCAACTCCTAGCACTACAAAGCGAGGTCAGACCTAGCATTCATTGGTGATTACCAGTGTTCATTTGTATTGCTACCACACACCAGTTTCACCGTCTTGATTTCTCTTGAGCCTGCTCCCTTAAACTGCTGTTTTTACTGTGTGCCACAAATACCTGTCTTTGTTATTGCCTTACCCTTGCTACCTACTCATTTATCCAGCACAGTTTATGAAATGACAGTTAGAAGCTGATTGGTTGCTATGGGCTATGCTATCTGCAACATACTAGATATACCCCTATATATAAATCTGCAAAATTGAGGGCAAAAATAATCCCCATCATAGAACTTGACTAATCCCTTTCTTACACCTTCTTTTATTGAACATTTGTGAACCAAACCATGACAATGGACTTGACTACGATATTGCCATTATCTGTCACTACCATGCTCTCACATTGGCCGCCCACGACTTTTAAGATTTTGAGCTAGATCTTGCAAGATTGCCTACTATAATCCAGTTTGAATACACCTGCTTCTCTGGATGCTCACTCTCTGCTACAATATCAGATACATCTCCTGCCACTGGGATCCTTCCTGAAGTCTCTGGGGAGCAATACTAACCTGATAACCTAACACTAGTATGCTTGTAAATGTTTTCAATGTCTATGTTTGCTCTTGCTAAAATACCACTTGGAACTTGGATTACTGTAACTCTCAACTGTAGATCTATATTTATCTCTATGGTTAGTCCTTGGCACAGTATATGTCCATTTGACTACCAAATGAAGGACAGTCCTACGACAATGATCTTAAGTTTTGACTTGACTTAAACTGTAGCCATACTGTTAGCAGACAGACTCCCCAGAACTTGGTAAGTGTATGGTTTTACACTAGTTCAACTTGAACCTCTACACTTCCATCTCTATCTCCACCTGTGGGGATCACATACACTTGACTAATCTCCCCAAGTAACCAAACCTTTAAACACCCAACACCCCCTGAATTGATCAGGGACACAATTAAATCCCCCAATCCTACTACTTAACTTGGAACTCCTTGGTTCCAATAATCTTAACTACAGTATAGGATCAACCCACTGGTGCTTATCCTAACAGGTTTTATTTATTTATTTATTTATTTATTCATTCATTTTTTAAAATACGTTTTCACTATGTAATAACAATAAAACCAAAAAGTTGGTTTCCACCAGTGCAATATTATTTTATTTGTGATTGCTCTCTGAATTGCTACCAAAGTGTGTGTAACATTTGAATTGATGTTTTTTGGTTTTCCATTATATTGCTGATTTGATTTAACACATGTCTGCAGTATCTCTTTACCTAAACAGAGTTGTTCAGAAAGCAGAAACCTGCTTTTCATACCTCATTGTAAGTGCTACTGGAATTCTGCTGTAAATATTTCATGAAATTTAGCTAGTGATTGGCACTTATGCCCTATGTGTAACCAGCGGTATAGTCAGCTTTTACCATGAGGAGAAGTGAAGATATGTGCCCCAGGTCCAGATTTCAAAATTCAAAAAACAAAACTAAAAACATTTTTTTCATCTAGATTACATAAATAATTACATTACATTAATGTAAAGTAACATTGCCAGATCTCAATGATCGCCATACAGTAAACAGAGCATCCCAATGATCACCATACAGTTCCCTCAACTATAAATTATCCCCCTATCCCCAAACCCCACCACCTGCCAGCTCACCCACACCCTCCCCTCTAGTACAATTTACCAGCAGCTGATCTAATTATCAGGCATTGGCTCACTTACATCAAATTTGTCTGCTTTTGTTGATTATTATTTACAACCATGTGCAGCCTCTCTGAGATCCCATCTAAGAGATACTACTCACTTTCTGAATAAGATTAAGGAAATAACGTGGAAGGATTGTTATCAATTATTAACATGTGATATTACTGCCTTATATACCAATATCCTACATGATAGAGGGATTGAGACATTGGATTACTTTCTATCCAAGAGAGAGGGAATCTCAGAGAGGCAAAGGGTTTTTCTCACAGATTCCATTTTATTTTACAACACAATAATTTCATTTTTAATAAATCACACTATTTACAGTCCACTGGGACGGCATGGAGTTATTTAGCATCTAGTATGTTTAAACCAACCCTTGAACAGAACACTTTGTGGTTGGGACCTAGAGTAGTAGGTAATTTTTGCTGTGGGCACACTAGATGCACCACCTGTGGATTTATGCAGAAAAAAGAAAAATCTATTAAATCCACAGTTACAAATGTGACACATCAATTAACCACATCTATAAATTGCGAGACTGCCTATGTAATTTATCTACTCCAATGCCTTTGTAAATCACAATATGTGGGACGTACCACTCGCCCACTAAAGAAACAGTACCTAGAGCGTCGGAGGAACATATTAAACAAGATGTCAACTCATAGTGTACCTCGCCACTTTCTGGAAAAACATAGTGGGGAGATTGTTGGTCTTAAATTGTGGGGAATAGAACATATACCAAAAACCTTAAGACAGGGTGATAGATATAGGAGACTGTGCATGAGGAAGGCACACTGGATCCACACTTTGAGCACTCTCGGTCTGGAGGGGCTCAATGAAACTGTGGATCTAGAGTTCCTTTGAGAAACCTTGGGCAACCCCCTTTCCTCTTCTTCCTCTCTTCTTTCTTTGTTTTCTTTCTTTCTTTCTTTCTCTCTCTCTCTCTCTCTTTCTTTCTCTTCCCCCCCTTTTTTCTTTTTCCCTTTCCCCCACTCCCTTCTTCTTTTGTTCCTCCATAACTTTCTACCTCCCTCTCTCTTAATAATGAGGATGGCCATAGATACCTCATATCATGTAGTTATTTCCTTGTAAATGTCACATTATGAGGATGGTGTGTCATTATTCTTTATTTAATATGAAGTTCAAATAATATATCATCTAAGAGTGTGATAGGTTATAGTAATAGTTTATTGCAATCGTATGTTAGAATACTACAATACTATTATGTCTCAATGGATACGTTAAGATTCCTTTGTAACACTGACCAGTATATTGAGTAATATTCTTATATTATGGAGAGTTCATTGCGCTATGTTTAATGATATCTAATAGTAGTATATTTATGCCATAAACTATGGGTACAGATGAGACTGTTACTCTCTAGGGCTCTATATTTTGAGCTACAATAATCATAATAATAGTATTAATAATTATAATGACATTTATAATAATAACAACCAATAATAGCTTCTTTTTGAGTATTTAGAATGGGTTTCCCCAATATTAGTTATGTGTGTTTGTACACATGTACATTTTAGATCTTGTAGATTATGGATAGAATAAATTATATACCAAGTCATTTGTCTTCTATATATGTGTGTGATGAGATTACATTTTCCTATGCATATTTCTTTGAAAATTTTCTTATGGAAACTTGTAATATCATATATGATTTTAATAAGTCGAAAGGTACAGTAATATCTTTTTATATAACAAGGAATTCTAGCACATTGTGTTTGAACTTTTCCCGAATCATAGAAAGTATAATTGATCTAAATGACCCAATACATCAGCAATTGATAGCAGCAAGCGTGCAATTTGCAATCGATTGTGTATAAAAATCTTTCCCTTTTTCAATCTATTGTGGCAATTCTGCAATCGATTGAAAAAGGGAAAGATTTTTATACACAATCGATTGCAAATTGCACGATTGCTGCAACAATTGCTGACGTATGGGAGCCTTTAAGGTGGCCAGACATCAGACACCGGATTTTGCGATCCGGCGATGCGATGGGAAGTGCCGGCGTTTCCGGTTGGAAACGCCGACCTCCCACCATTGATGTTCTGCGATCTGTCGCCGGATCGTAGACATTTTCCATGTTAAATGTCGGCGATTTGACGATCGTGATAATTTTTTGATCACGATCGTCAAAATCGGGAAAATCCAACATGTTGGATTTCTGCGATGCCGGGTTGCCGCATCGCGAGATCGTGGCAATCCATTGCTGATGTATGGGCCCCATTAGACAGAGACAAGAATTGTTTGCAGGTGTTATCTGTAATAATGAATGACTTTGATTGGAAGGGATCCCCTTTAAAAAGCGACACCTTCCTGCTGCCTGACATCCTTCTGAAGAAATTCTCACAGAGAAAGAAACACGTTAAGGGTGTCCCTGTCTCCAGTTTATACTTCTGATGCTGTAAGGATACTCATTATTACTATCTGACATCTTATTGACGGAGATCGAATCCGGGACTGAGCTGTGCTGTTTATCCGCTTTGCCCCTGCCCTCCATTACGGGTGGTGGTTGGAATCCGGGACGGGGGAGCAGTCAGCTGTGCACACACTGCTGGGCAATTCTCATTGGAGCGTGAAGCGGCTTCCACAAACAGCATCCGATGGTCCGTTGTGGTGAGCCGAGGTGCGATGGACTTGCAGCCACAGGACTTGACTGATTGAGGGGGCCACGATGGTGTTTGGCAATCGAAGCCATACCCCCATCAGGTGAGCGGACTTCTACTTACACTACAGCCCTCCGGCCACGCTCATCTACAGCCGGCAACCACTTAGTCCTGCCTTTCAGCTCTTTATGTGTATTTACAACCGGAGGAACACGGAGTACCATATAGCACGTCAGTATATTACATGGAAACTGATATTAAAGCTATTGCCTGGATAGGGCTTAGGGAATTACACTGTTACTTTTCCTAAAATAAAGCCATCAGGGGTGCACCCTGAATGGTTACTTTTGCATGAATACAACTTAGATACATTCACCTGTTGTTACATAGTATCTGTCATTGCATACAGGAAATAAGGAAGATTCTAGAGTCTATTAGAGACTTTTATTTTCACAATATATGGATGATATATTATTATTGTATATTAATATTGTACAAATGATCAGATATGTGGAAGAAGGCCTGAGATCTCAAATGTTATTTTATTTAATTTTATATTATTTTGTTATTTTAGTGTTTTGTGTATTTTACATATTGTATTATATATTATTGCAGGCGATCGCAGCAATATACAATACTGGATATATATATAATATGTGCATACTGGATCTATCTACTATTTGATTATGCTATTGCATATTTTCTGTGTTATTTATACAGGATCTATTTAGTCTATTTGTGCTAGTTTAATATTAATACAGTTTGTCTTTTTGATTATAAATAAAATGTATTACATCAGAACTGAAGTGTGCATCTCTTTGGTTCAGGTTAGGTAATTGGCGCTATCACATTTGTATCTCTTTCCCCTTGTGGCTTTTTGGGTGGTTGGTGGACATCGAAGATAGCTGCCTGCCAATTTTCAGCTGTGAATTTGGAGGGCACCCTATATTTCTCTCTGATCTAATTATCTCTTATGTGCTGTTTACACTGTGTGTGCCACTGTCATTGTCACTGTAACAATAAAGCAGTAGATGGCGTCCAACTGCCTGGAACAGGTCCCACACCAGGGTGGGGGCAGGGGCTGTGCCCTGCAGCAACAGGCTGAGCAGCCCCTTACAAGGGGAGGAGTAATGTGCTACATTTGGCAGCCAGCCATAGTCTACCCGCCTATCCACCAGCCCCTCTTCAGCTCCTCCACTCCCAGACCAACACCTGTTACCAGCAATATTGCTTGTGGAAAAAAAAACATGATCTAGCCTCCAGGCAGCCCTGCAATAAACTGACTGATGCCCCTCTCTGATAGACACCGTTAACATTTCTTTAACCACACCCCCTGGCTACGCCACTGTGTGTAACATTCATTTTTGTATACTTCTTGTATACTTCTTTGCCATGAATTTATCTACTCATATTACCATCATTTAGTACAAGTTATTTACCTTGTGTTTTTATCTGTGCTTGTATTTGTGTCTTTATAGGGGCAGCAGCTTGAATTTTTTATGCACATAAGTTATTGCTCTGGTTACAACTTTGTTTCTCTTCTACAGTTTATATTGCTTACGTTATGTATGCTCTGTATGTGTCTACTGTTTACATCAACTGTGATCTTTTTTTTTGTTTTAATATATTCAGCGCGCTTTGGTGCATTTCTAAACTTTTACCTTAGATTGCATGGAGAGTTTATTATATAGAAAGTTCTATAGCAAACACCACAGGGGGCCTTTACGGAAGCTGTTGAAAAGGGAATAGGTGCTGTAACTGTTTACTGTCTAGTGCAGCTTGCAAAACAAAAGCAAATATCTAACTACTTCAGGGTGTACTGGTGACGACTGGTGGATCAGGAACAGATCAACACTGTCTACATATGTTTCTGCCCTAAAAAAAAATCAAGCACTGCCTTAGACTATCTTTTATCTTCCCTTTTTCCATTTTACTATGCCTTAGTAGTGTATCCTAGCAGTGCAGAATATGCTCCATGTGCTATTATTCAGTGAGGTCACCATTGTCTGTACTTTGGGCCTGATTTACTACTGTACGTAACTGCGTATGCAATTGCGATTACACACGCAGATTATACGTATATGTGCGAGTTGAATACATTTACGAAATGAGAGGTCTTGTTACCTTATTTATTGAACCACCCTCATATTTATTATATTGTATATATGATGTGTCTATATATGTATGTGTACACTTATACGAGGGCTGATTGAAAAGTAATGAGACTGATATTTTTGTTCAGAAGCAGATGACTCCACAGGATCTGAATATTTTTTTTTTTTGAAACAGTAGCGTCCTTCACATTTAATAAATTTTTTGGAGCTTTTCAACCAGAGCTGGCCCTAACCAATTTGACTGGTGCCCCCTAGCAGATAAACTCTGCAAACACTCTCCCCCACCTCTTCATACATGATACTCAGTATCACTTACCTCTTAGGTGTTCCTCCCTTTTCTATCTTCCTCTTCTTTCTTCCTTTAGGAGTCTGGCGGAGGACATAAAATTGTGTTTAATTTGCCCCCATATGCACTACATCTCTCTCTCTCTCTCTATAGATAGATAGATACATATATATAGCTACATGTACACATATACAGCACACACTGATCCAGTTGCTGCCCACCTCACAGCACTGCACACTGCCCCCATCACTGTCCGCCTCACAGAACAGCACCCCTCTCCTCTCTCAGCACAGCACCCCTGGCCTCATCCAGTACCACTTTCCCAGCACATGACCCCTGGCCTCATACAGCACCCCACATCCAGAACAGCACCCCTGGTCTCATTATGCACCCCTTTCCCAGCAGAGCATCCCTCATCCAGCACAGCACCCCTGCCTCATTAATTATGCACCCCTTTCCCAGCACAGTCAGCACCCCTCATTCAGCACAGCACCCCTGCCTCATTAATTATGCACCCCTTTCCCAGCACAGTCAGCACCCCTCATTCAGCACAGCTCCCCTGGCCTCATTCATTATTCTCCCCTTTCCCAGCACAGCACCCCTCAGTCATCCAGCACAGTCAGCACCCTTGGCCAGGCTAGGCTCTATGCACCCCGTTCCCAGCACAGTCACCACCTCAGTCATCCAGCAGCACCCTTTTACCAGCTAAGAGCTCAGCTGACTTACTTAGGGCCCCATTATCTACGATGCATAACCCCTTTAGCACTCGCTAAATAGCTTATATCATCCTTTCTGATTTCAACAAACAGCAGTAATCTAAGATTACTGCTGTTTGTCACAGCATCGTTCTTGCCATCTTTAGATCTTTAGATGGCGGCAATGGGGATCCAGCACTGCCTTTCCGTCTTCAGCGAAGCCTTCCAGGCACTGCCAGGTCCCCTCTGGGTTAAGTGCCATGCACATGCATGTTCCTGGATGATCTCAGCTTCAGACTGTATGTGGAACTCAGCATAATAGAGTGAGTTGGATATGAAAGTCCAACATTTCTTGCATGGTATTACACTGGATCCTACTCTCAGCTTCATTGTAATATCATATTTGATGCTACTGTATCTTCCCTCTGCCACCTTTCAACGTGGAAGAAATGTGACGAGTGCAGTGATATGTTTCTGTGAACCAGCAATTTCTGAAATGTCTGTAATACATCATCTGAAAGGTGACCGGTATCAAATTTGATAAAAACTCAATTTAAAAAGTTGATTCAGGCACGAATGGGCAAGATAGGAAACATTTGATCCATTTCACAGAACATATCCTGAGCTTTACAAATGGAATCCTTAAAGTTCCTCATTGTATTCCATGTACACAATGATGAAAGTCTGTATTGGGCAAATTGTTTTAAAATGAATACTTAAACTGTGAAAAGGGTTGCTGAAGGGCATTCTGCCATTGTCACTGTTAAAATCTCCCGCTGAGCCTATTTGGACATTTAACATTTTTGTTTTAGTATACAGTACATTGCTTATGATTGATTTCATTATTATATAACAACAAAAACCTGAATATTTTTGTCCTTTATTTACCCTTGTCATAGTGATGTTACTGAGCACTTTATTTACAAGCTGTGGATTTTTAATATAAGTCACATCAGGTAAGAAATGGTAACATAAATAATTACAACTTAATTATCATTTATTATATTCATCATCATTATTATTGTACATTTGTACGACACCGCTATAATCTGCAGAGCCGGACAATTGCCAAACATACAGATGTGTCCTCATACACCTAGGGGTAAATTTACTAAAGTGAGAGTTTTTAGAAGTAGAGATATTGCCCATAGCAACAAATCAGATTCTACTTAACATTCAACTAGCACCTTCTAGAAGATAATAGGTAGAATCTGGTTGGTTGCTATGGGCAAAATCTCCACTTCTAAAAACTCTCACTTTAGTAAATTTACCCCCTGGCATCTATACGCCATATAATCCCGGAGTGTGAGCCAATCTGAGAGGAGTAAAGCACCAGCTTTCTCTTTCAATTTTGCATCTTATTGGCATCACAGAAGCAGCAAAACAACCGCTCATAGGGTCTGATTGAGCAGCGTATGCAATTGCAACTATGTACGCAGATTGGCCAATTGTTCAGTACTGCACATGCGTATGCACCATACATGCCTACCCTCCCGGTTTTCGCGGGAGGTTCTCGATTTTTCGGGTAACCCCCCGCACCTCCGGAAGGGTAGGCAATTCTCCCGCATTCTGCCCACTTCCTAGTGAAGTGGGCAGAATTTGGAGAATTTCCGCGGTGATCGCGGGTGTCCGTGCAGGGGGCGGGACTTAATGATGCCATTTGCATCATTTGGCTCCGCCCCTATTTGCATTTAAGCCAATTGTGGGCATTTTACCATGAGGGGGAGGGCTTAATGATGCGAATTGTCAGGCCCCACCCCTATTACCACCCACCTGCCTCTCCTCCCAGGGCTTCTCCTGGGGAAGAGACAGCAAAGGTAGGCAACTATGGTATGCACGTGAGCTGCAATCACACTGCGATTACGCACACAGATAGGAATCCACTGCAAAGCGAGTAACAGGCCGTGAGCATTTGGGGGTGGTAACGGGGGGAGTGGTTGGAGAAACACAGGCGTGTTTGCCCGTTTGAATGCCATGGGCGTGCATAAATTAGCCACTGCGAATGCATACGCAGCTTGAGTACTCACTGTGTGCGACGAAACGGGTCAGACCTGCTGTAATTGTGCATGACAGGCCTATGGTACCGGTGTATTCTGTATGCAGTACTACGAGGTATTACGGTTGTGAGAATATAAAACAGATATAGCCCAGGCGCTGAGGAGTTGAAGAGAGGCTTTACAGATTCAGGGGTCTATTTACTAAGCAGTGTTAGGAGACAGAGTGAAAAGTGATAAGAAAGTGATAAGGTGCCAGCCAATCAGCTCCCAACTGTCATTTTTCAAACACAGCCTGTGAGATGACAGTTGGAAGCTGATTGGCTGGCACCTTATCACTTTTCACTCTGTCTCCTAACACTGCTTAGTAAGACCCCTCAATGTGGTTGTTTGGGATAGTCACTCCTACTAATCAGAAAAATATAAACAAGAGGTAAGGCAACCACAGATTCTGAAAGTCATTAGTAACAGTCACTCAAACCAATGCAGGTATAAAGCTATCAACACCATGTGACAACTGCAATATCATATAACTTGGGGTTAGAACAATCTTACAACTTTGTTTAAAAAGTCCCAAAATGAAGTCACTGGGTTGTCAATGGTTAATGGTAAACCTTTTTGAAAACATCTTGCTTAATTGTATAGCAATGGGTGCAATAGCAGCTTTGAGTGTTATTCGGCAAAGCAGCACAGAAACTGAATGGCAAACAGTCAAATGAAAGATGTTACAGAGTTACCTTCCAGGTGGGCAAATTCAACCCGTCTGGTGTAGCAATAGTCCTACTGTGGCAGTGAAGTGAGCCGCAACTTCGGACGGCTGACCTTCGATACTCAAGCTGACTAGCGGGGAGTTTGCAGATGGAAATGACGAGGCCGCTCCAATGTTCCGTGTTCGGCAAGTTAGTAACAAAGGGCTCCTTGTTGCATAATCAGTAAGGATGGCAACACTGAACTAGATCCACGAATGGCTGGCCTTTAGCGCTCAACCCGACTAGCAGGGATACTATAGGTGTAAACGTGGTGGCCACTCCAGGATTCTGTGGTAATCAAATAGATGTCAGATAGTCCCGTGCTCCGTGATGGTACAAAGAACAGATACGTTGCTAGTTATCAGCAATGGCGTGATGTGGAAAGCTCAGGTAATGTTGGCAATCCTTATGAACAATCCTTCCTTATTAAAGCCAGACAGCTTCCAGCAGTGAGTCCAGGAACCCATTGAGGTATCAGTGACAGGCACCTACGCATTTCAGGTGAAAAAGGCATCAGGAGGATGCTGAAACGCGTCGGTTTGAGCATCGGTTGAGCATCAAACCTGCATCGGTTTGAGTGACTCTTACTAATGACTTTCAGAATCTGTGGTTGCCTTACCTTATGTTTATGAATGTGAGAAAGCAGCAGTGGGCGTCTCTATGCTGGCTGAGCTGTGGCAGGTATTAGCATATTTCCGCAGCATCATTGCGTGTGAATACGCAGCTGCGATCGCAATTGCGATCCATACTGAATCAGGCCCATAGTGAACTAGAGTCACTGGGCTGCGAGTTTACTACTTTTAGGAATTAGTTTTAAACATGTACAAAGTTGCAGAAAAAGCACAACAAAACTGGACGTGAGTAAAAACCACAGGCACTGCATCACAGCACTTCGTATACAGATTCAGACTCAGTTGTACAAATGTTGCACATCAAATCTATAAGTGTTATCTAGCAAAGTAGTTTTACCGCTCCCTGTGTTTTCTTTATGTGAAAAAGTTGCACATTTTGAGCGAGAAATACACTTGGCAGCGAGTCTCCCGGACCTGGCCAATGAGAGGGATTACAATATATGGTGGGACAAAAGCCACAGAGTATGAGGACACATCTGTACAAAATATAACTATGCAGAAAAGAGAGTAAGTGAAGACATGAGACATAGGCCCTCATTCAGAGCCGCTCGCTATTTGCGGTCGTTCGTTCTAAAACAAGGGGTGGCTATTCAAATGAACCGTTCGCTAATTGCGGTCTGTTCACGCCTCTAAGTCTGAACGAGTGAGCAAAACTTGCGGTTGTAATTTTGAAAAATACGCCCCCTTGCCGCTCGCATCCTACGTCATGTCCGCTATTTATTAGATTAATCGAGTACATCGAACAGCGTATGAACTGCTCGCTATTCTTGTGGCTGGTTTTTTCAACCGCTATTTTGCGAGCAGTTCTGAGTAAAAAAAAAACAAGTGACGTGGTCAATGACGCTGCTGTATTAATTATGCACTCCCTTAAAACGCCCGTTTTGACCTTTAAACATGCCTGCGTTCGAATTCCACACCCCGGTTTTTAAGCACCTTCCCCTGTTACCACCCACATAGGCCTCCTTCTGTCACTCAAAATAGCAGGCATTCGCTATATAGCGAACAAACGATTTTCGGCCGCACTGACTGGTTCGCGCATGCGTATTAAAATCCGTACGCATGCACAGATGTGCGAACATCGGTCAGAACGAACGAGCGGCCGCTTACCAGCGGCTCTGAATCAGGGCCATAGTGCAGAATGGGCCCTACATATGAGAGCTTACAGTCTAGTGGTAGCAGTTAATATAGTGAGACATTAGGAGCTAGTAAGACATGGATTGAGCATGGGATTGCAGTTGGTAGAACTTGGGCAGGGTGAAATATTAGGTTAGGATGGGTCTGGCTATAGCTAAGAGGTAGGCTTGAGACTACACTTGAAGGATTGGTGTAGAGTTGGGTGAGGCAGAGTAGTGTCTTTCATAACTGGCGAGCCTTGTAGGAGACATCTTTGAGGTGTAAATGAGAGGTGGCTACCAGAGAAGAGAAAAGGAGGTTGTGTGGCTTCACAGTTTTAGCAAATCTAAAATCTAAGGGCCTGATTCAGCAAGGATCGCAGTTGCAAAGACGCACGCAATTGGTCGATTAATTTGCATTGTGCATGCGTATACATCGCAGTGCACGAATTAGCAATTGCGATGGAAAATGCATTTGCTGAGGCTACGCAGACCCCGAGCACAGTGATTGACAGGAAGTGCCATTTGTGGGTGGGGACGGGGGGTGGTCGGGTGAATGCAGACGTGCCAGTGAGTTGGGACGGCGTTGCAGCGGCGTGCATTAATTATCCAATGCAATTCCATACGCAGCCTGAGGCCTCATAGTGTGTGCAGAAGTTAGCAACTCCTGAGTGAGGTCTTACATGCCTTATCTGTGCGTATGGGTCCAAAGTTACTCGATGTTACCGATTATTTCGCTATGTTGCCCAAGTATACGGATGTGTGTAAGGGGAAGTGGGCGTCCTTATGGTAAGCTGGGATCGCAATGCTATTGCAAACATTTGCATTACAATGCTAATATAAGCAACTGCGGTGCGTGCGTTCTAGCAGAATTGCGATCTTTGCTGATCCAGGCCCACAGTACACAATTCATACACAATATATTACATGGCTGAACAGTGTTATCAATAAGTAATAATGTTGCATTTACCATGTAAAAAGAAACTAGAACAAGACAAAATGAAAGTATTAATCATAGAGGCCTACTCTACTGGAATGTCAGGGAATCTCCCAAAATATTGTACAAGGGTAGGCTAATATTCCAGAGCCACCACTATGGCCACAAATTTGTGCATGTGCTTGTGAATACTTCTGTTTTTCTCCTGGGGTTGGTCTCCAGTCCCATGCTACTCTGCTCCCCCTCTAGTCAGATCAGTATAATGGGTGCAGGGTGTCAGGTGCAAATGGGCCCCTGGGTCCACCGGCCCACACCCTGCATCCATGTTTAACACTAATATCTCTGTAGTCCTGTTCCACAGTGCTGCACATATCAACAGGAAAGATGTGCGGGTTTGGATTCCTGGAATCCCGGCTTGGGTTTTCCCACCAACTTTGTATTACAAAATGAGGCAAAGGGCATAATTTACGAAGCAGCGGCTTCTGTAAGCCGCCGTGTCCTGGTGGGCTGCAGGTGAATAATTTAAACAGCACTCACAGTCAGTGTAAAGCACGCCGGGATTTACACTGACTCTGGGTGCTGTATTTAAATATGTACCTGCAACCCGCCGGGAAGCAGCGGCTTACAGAAGCTGCTTCGTAAATTCTGCCAAAAATGTCATCTTTCCGGCATCAAATCTCATGTGATTTGGATTTCATAAAAGTCTCTTCTTCGCGATCACCGGCGCCATGTTAAACAGGATGCCAGAGGGTTATGGTGTGGGGCTGTGGGCTGCAGAACTAAGACTGGCAGCGAAGGGCTGTGGGGTGCAAGCACTACTGTGGCACTACTCAGAGTCGGATTGAGGGGAGCATAAGGGATGAGTACCCCTGGGCCCCTCTCTCTCAGGGACCCCCCCAGCCAGATCTGCTCCCATACAGCACTGAAGCTGCTGTCCCGATGGACCCTAAGGCACCCACCCGCTGCTGCTGGTAATGGTGGGGGATGCTTAACTTATAGAGCAGAAGGTATTCCTGCAGCTCTATGGGGAGTCCCCAGGGCCAGAGGAGCATCTGCTGAGCCCTGATTGGTGGGGACCAGCACATGCTTTTCTGATCCGAGCAAGGGGGCGGGGCTGCATTGGCATGTTCAACTTCTGCTGCCCTGGCTTCATGGAGGAGGAAGAAGAGTAGGAAGCTGCTGTTGGAGGCTCCACATCAAGGTAGGAGGTGCGTGCCCCAGTTTGTATACCTAGCTATATGTGACTCTCTATGTATGTATGTATGTATGTGTTTGACCCTATCTGTAAATATGTATATATCGATGTGTGACCCTGTATATGTGTATGTATGGTGTATCTATGTGTGACCCTGCCTGTATGAATGTATGGGTGACTCTGCCAGTATGTACAGTATGTATGTATGTGTGCATCTAGGTGTGACCATGTATGTGTATGTATGTGTGTTGTTCTATGTGTGACCCTGCATGTACACTATATGGGAAAAAGTATTTGGCCACACCTGTTAATAATTGAATTGAGGTGTCTCAATCAGATCCATTGCCACAGGTGTATAAAATCAAGCACCTAAACATGCAGTCTCCATTTGCAAACATTTGTTATACTAAATGGGTCGTACTGAAGAGTGACTTCAAGCATGGTACTGTGATACGATGCCACCTCTGCAATAAGATGGTGTGTGAAATTTCATTCCTGCTGGATATTCCACAGTCAACTGTAAGTGATATTATTAGAAAGTGGAAGCATTTAGGAACAACAGCAACTCGTAAAATCACAGAGTAGGGTCAACACCTGTAAAGGCGCAAGGTGCGCAAAAAACGCCAACGCTCTGCCGATTCTATAGCTGAAGCATTCCTAACTTCCACTGGCACCTTTAGGATAAACTGGAATGGAGACTGCGAGCCAAGCCTTCTCGTCCAACATCAGTGCCTGACCTCATACATGCTCTACAGAATGAATGGGCACAAATTCCCACAGAAACACTACAAAATCTTGTGGAAAGCCTTCCAAGAAGAGTGGAAGCTGTTATAGCTGCAAAAGGGGGACCAACTCCATATTAAAGTATATGTATTTGAATACAATGTCATTACAGTCCCTGTTGCTGTAATGGTCAGGCGTCTGAATACTTTTGTTCATATAGTTTATGTATGTGTGTCTATGTGTGACCTGCCTGCATGTATGTGTGTGTGTGTGTGTCTATGTGTGACCCTGTCTGTATATATACAGTGTGTGTCTATAAGTAAGCCTGTCTGTATATATGTGTGTCTCTACACGTGGTGGTGCTAACAAGAGGGGGAGGGCCCCCTGTTTTGAGTCGCAATGTTTTTTTTTTAAAAGTTAATAAAACTTGTGTGTGTTCAAGCAGTGGCACTGTGTAAAAAAATAAAATTCAGTAGGTGCCGTGCTATCGTCCATTACTTGAAGCGTTGTGAGTCGATATGGATCACAATCAGTCAATAGAAGAGCAGAAGCAGCAACCCAGTACTAGTGCTGCGGCTATTGCCAGCCATAATAGTACTTCAACATTTAATAAAGGTGGTCCAGGGGACACAAAATTTAAGAAAGGACACCTGAAATTGAAATATTTCACGAGGTTAAAGAAAACATCACTTCTAATAAGAAAGGGAAAAAGTATTGCCGAAAATGTTAAAATTGGCAACATGCCAACACCACACGCATATGCAAGGAAAGACTCAGGCAATGACCTTTGGCCCTGATTCAGACCTGCTCGCAGGGTCTGTGGGCATTTTTTTTTTTCTCCAGCCAGCTCACTAGTGATGTCAGTAGGTCCTCCTACAAACGCCAGGCATTCCTAAGGGAACGCCTGCGTTGGTGCAGCCACCCCCCTACCCGTCTACAAAACAGGGCGAGCTGTCACTCACCATCGACAGCTGCCCGTCTTGTAGTGAGCCCTGCAGCGACTGAAACTCAGTCGCCCTAACGGGGCTCGCGCATGCGCACGCCGGATGCGGTGCATGTGCAGTGACAAAACATTGAGCCACTTGCGAGCGCTTGCGAGCGATTCTGAATTAGGCACCTTGTTTGCAAGCGGTGATCGTGCTAGTGCTATTGCATGCATTAGAATTCCTATTACGAAAGCCGGGGCCAAACGCAGTCAGGCCCGGTGACAGGGGGAGACTAAGGGGGCACCCGTACCGGGCCCCGAGGTCCAGAGGGGCCCTGTCCAAACGCGAACTATAGCCACCGCCACCCAGCCCCAGGCGGTAAGTAGTTGAGGCTGCTGTTAGAGCTGGGGACGGAAGAAGGTGCAGGGGGCAGAGGAAGGTGACGGGCTGGGGGTTGAAGGTGACGGGCTGGACGCAGAGGAAGGTGATGGTGCCTGGTGACAGAGGAAGGTTAAAGAGGCTGGACACAGAGGAAGGTGATGGGGCTGGGGCAGAAGGTGACGAGAGGAAGATGGACGCAGAGGAAGATGAAGGGGGCAGGGGAAGTGTGGGATCGGGGGTGGTGGTGAGAAGGTGGGTCCCCCAGAGACATCAGTGTACCGGGCCCCGAGATTTCTGTTGCCGGCCCTGAATGCAGTCAGACATCTACTTCTGTAACCTCATATGATAATGATGCTGCAACACCTTCTTTAGTTTAGTAGAGGTGTCACCTTTAAAACAGACAAATTAGTGCCCAAAAAAGAACACTAAGGAGTAAATTTACTAAAATACGAGTTTGTTCGAGAGTGCAATCTCGGGTGAGTTTAGGCATGTTTTTCATCTTGCAAATTTACTAAAGGCAAACTTTGGTGAGTTTGGGAAAGAGTTCTTTAATCTCACTTGCAAACTCGAATCAACTCACAATCAGGCAAACTCAGAAGTACTTTTCATGAAAAAGATGCTGCTTTCAATTTACTAAGATTCGATATTACAATCTCGGGTGAGATTACAGCAAACTCGCAGAGAAATTGAAGTTTCAAACACTCACCCTCTTGAGCTGCAAGTTTGCCAGAAACATACACAGATCATTGTGATTTGTGTATGTTTCTGTATGTGTACTTAATGTATAGTGTTTATTTTTATTAAAAGTGACGTAGGGTCCCTCCCCAAAAGCCATAACCAGCCCGGACTGTTCAGCCAGTCCTGGTTCCGAAAATGACGGGGAACAAAACGAGTAGGGTTCCCTTGTAATTTAGAAGCCAGCACCTGGCTGCAGGGCCAGTGCTGGTTTTAAATATATGGGGAAAGAAATTGCATAGGGGTTCCCCTATATTTAAAACCAGCACCGAACCAAAATCGACCGGGGTGTAATGCCACAGAGACCCTATTACCAGGTCTCCATGGCCAAAGCATTCTCACCCCAAGTCGGTCAGGCCAAGCCGGGGATCTCAGGGGAGAAAATACCCAAAAAAGGGGTCCCCCCTATCCCGAAACCCCAGGTTTGGTCTGAAGCCCGGGGCTCTTCCCCGCACCCCTGGTTTGTGGGTTATGGGGATAATAAAGTGTAAACTAGTAGAAAACTATTGTATTTACAGTGGAACTACAGGTGCCAGCATGCCTGCCCTTTGGCACTTGTGGAATTACAAGTGCCAGCAGGCGGTCGGCACCCGTACCCCCACTGTAAAATAAATAGTTAAAAAACCACAGCAAACACACACCACATCTAGTTAAACTTTAATACATACACCTAACCCACTCACACATACTTACCTGTACCAGCTGGTCTGTCCACCTCTCTATGTAGATCCCACGGATGTACCTGGAAAAAAGATCCAATACTTACCTCCATCCTGGCGCCGCTCTCCGTAGCATCCACGTTCTTGGCAAAAAAAAGAAAACAACTTACGCGAACCATACGAACAGGTTCAAGTATATGTTGTCACATACACTTGCACCACACGAAATGACAGATGACGTAATCATCTGTTATTTCCCATGGGCCACAAGCCAAACAGCGGCCGCTTTACATGCAGCGGCCGCTCATTGGCTGGTTACACGTGGGACCCAGCCAATGAGAATTGTGAACAATATTGTGATGTCAATAATACTGTAGGAACAAAACAGGTCCAGATTACATGATTTTAGTTGTATTTATCAATTCTTTAAAAAAAATAGATCCAAAAACCATGAGGTTGATTTAGCAAAACCAAAAAACGAAGATGAAGCCAGATCTAAAACCAAAACACGGAGGTCCGCGCACATCTCTTATCGGCACATGCATCTGCCCCATGCTGGCTGCAAAAGATCAGTCAGAAACAGGTTTCCCTTTGCTGTGCCTGTAGAGTAGCACACTCCCATATTACGCATCTTTTGTGTGCAACCACATTATTGCTGCCCAGAAACACCCATTTCGTGGACACAGAAATCCGGCCAAGATCCAACAAATGGAGAAGCACCTAGAGATACACAAAAATGCATAAATTCACTACTGCGCATGCGCAGTTTGCTAAAACTCTCTATTTGTGGCTGTTTATATTGCCCTCAACTTGGAGTGCAACAAGATTCCTCAATATCTGCACATTTAGGGTTTAGTCATTGAGGACCTGATTCAGACTTCTATGCTTTTGCATAGCAGCTGGGTCTTTGTGCAAAAATATGCTAATACCTGCAGGAGGCGTCTGAAAGAAATAGATGCTTCCTGCCGGCATCTCAGATCTGATGCCTGCGTCTGAAGACTCAACATTGTTATCATCGGTCACGATATTTGCAGCATCGGCCTGTCCACATTTGTGTCGCAAGATGCAGACACTGGCTGAGAAGGGCCGGCGCTAGGCTTCTCTGTGCCCAGCGCCGTCCTATGCCACACTGCCGTGCCCGTTCCCTGCTCCCTCCCCCTGAGCGTATACCCAATAACGCCAGCAGGTGGGAGGGGGCAGGATTTCCCAGAGTTGGGCAATGGTGAGTTCAGGCAGGGCTGCGAACTTCTGGCTATGGTGCTCCAGGCAATGGCCCTGCTAGCCTCTGCCTTGAGCTGCTACTGTGGCCTTGGCACCCACAGAAAATGAGGCATGAGAAATGCAGGCAGCGCTGCCCCATCCCCGCCCCCAAATGGACGCAGCATCTCCTATGTAATGTATATAGATATACGCATACCAAGGGGTTTGCATACATCTCTGAATCAGGGTACTATTATACATATATATTACTGCCTCTGGCATACATACTGTACAGTTCTATAAACAGATTTTTTACCAATAGTTGTTATACAGTATATCAGACATCATTGTGTCTATAATTATATTCGTTCTCATTAGAGGGATACATAAGTATTATATTTGTATAAAAGTGAATGGATTCCTTTGTAGATGCTAATCTGTATTTATGTTGATGGTCCCTATTTATTACAATCCGTATTTCAAATGCGAACTGTAGTGTGATAATTTCACCTAAATTTGCATTGCGAATTTAGGAACTATCACGAGAATGTATAAACATTCTTAAGCAGGGACAGAGTTTGCGAGAAAGCTCTGTCACTGCAAATCTACACCGCACAATTCAAACGCCAGCTAGCGCTACCACAAAAAACCCACCACTTACCTGCCCGCTGAGCGGTGAACTCTCTCTTCCGGTCAGCTGATCTCCAGGCTCCTGGTCTGTGACCCTTGTCAGCTGTGCTGTAAACTGAGATGTCGGTTTAAAGCGTGGCAGCCCCGGTCACAGTGCAGGAACCCGCAGACCAGCTGATCGGAGGAGAAAGCTCCCCGATCCCCCAGCTGTAGGTACAGTAAGTGTTAGATTTTTTTTTAACTATTTTTTTTTTACAGTGATCAGTTTGTGGTCTATTTAGACCACAAAGCTGATCACAGGGAGCAGGAGTAGGGAAACCGGGTAGAACCCTGCTTAACGCCATCTCCAGCTGGCATTGATATAGCAGGGCTCCCATCCGGTATTTTTCACAATTCCCCGTTGTACATTCAAGCATATCACATTTCCCATTACAAGTCTATGAAATGTAATTTGCTTGTTAAAGAAATGCAAATTAAAGGGTTTGGAGTAGTTTTTCACAAAAAACTGCTCCAAAAGCCCTTCAATACATTTCAATGAACTTATATAATGTGAAAAGGGTGTGAAAACAATAATTTTCACATATTTTAGTGAAAAAAAGATTGATAAATAGAGCTCTATATATCTAAAGGAGAGAAAAACATAGAAATAAAGTTAAAAAAAAATGCCCACACTGCTGTTAGGAAAATCTGTAACTGCAATGTATTATTTTATTTTGCCTATTTAATACAATATTTTTAAGTAGTACCTTTTTGAATATTAACAATATGAAATTCTTTAACTACATGAAATATAAATAGCAATTTTCTGAACCATTTATTTCTATTGCCATCTGTTTCTTAACATCTGTCTACTACGTAATATTTTATACTTATTAAATTTACGCATGCCAGGCATAGGTTAGCCAAACAACTGTTTATGACACACTGAGGGATGTTATAATGCCTCTGTGGCTTTAATTCATTATATATTTCATGTTTCTCTTTCCATACCTAGGGACACACCTGTATAAGAAATTATAACTATACATTTTATATACATATTTCCTGGGGACCTTTCCCAACAGTTACTTGCAATGGAAACATGCTGTCATGCCTTTCAGCTTTTGTGCCTCCTTTTTCTTGTCTGAAATGGTCATACATTTCCCTGGAACACTTGGTCAGTATGAAATAGGATTGCTAGCCCTAGAGTGTTCAATGCGTCCAAGTGTAAAGTGTTAAGCTCTAATGCACATAAGAGCCATGGTGCCCCAAGAATAGCACACACGGAGGAAGGGACAGTTTATCACACACATTGGCTGCTAATTATTAATCTCATAACAATTTCTGCTCACCTTAGCTCTGGCCAAACTGCTCCTGGTGGATGGCCGCACAAAGCAGTTGAGACAAGTAATAGGGAGGAAAGACTATCTCCTTTATACATACTGTAGACCCCAGATGTGTCTAAGCACTGCCTACTGTAACTGTGTTCCTTAAATATAATTTGCTTGTTTTACTCTTTATTTTTGCAACGTAGTTTGTGCATTATTGTGACAATGTAAGAATATCTTGAAATCATTTCTTTATTGTTGAGCTGATGAAGAGTTGGTCTTAAAATAGACTTAAATTACGCTTCAAAAATAAAGTGCACTTAAAAATAGCATATGTTTGCAATATACAGAGATGTACACATCTCAGGATGCGCCTGGCTCTGCCTCAACAATATATGGGGTAAATTCAATTAGATGCGAGTCTGTAAAAGTTGTAGCATATAATTAGCTTACATCGCCGCAATGTACGCACCAGGGAAATGTGAGATTCAATTAGAAATGGCTTTTCCGGGTATTTGCAGGAGGTCACGTTTTTTTTTCCTACAAAAAGCAACCTGGCAGAATGGGAAAAGCACCCTGGACCCCAAAAAAGCGGCAAATAAGATAGAAGGCTGTTAGTGGCCATAAAAAAAGTATTGGAGATTCCGAAAAGGTGTCAAGTGGTTTATTTTTATATGTTTTTATTAATGGTGGAAAAATGATAGCCGTGAAGTGTTTTACAGGAAGTGAAAACCTTTACAGTATTTTGGAGAAATTGTGCTTCATGTGATGTTACTCTGTTTCAATACAATGTTATAAAATGTTATAAAAAAACACACTATTTAGCTCTCATCGGCAAGTTCAAAAATGCATTTCCCATCAATACAACACCTCATCATAAATGTCCCACATCACATGACATGTCTTTATCGCACAAATGATACTGTTTAAACACCTCCAAGTGCGGGATTAGTCATTGGGAAGGGGGTTGGGGTACCACAGGTTCTGCACTGTGTCCAAACATTTTTACCTTAAAATAAAGATTTTCCCTACTTTCACCTGATCTGGGGTGTGCGAACAAAAAATGAAATTTGGTATTGAATTGTAAATGGAACAAAAGGTGACAATTTGCCATGAAAATGGCTCACAGGAGCTCCTAACTGATCTACCCCTATGTGTCTGGTTTACACTATGTTATCATCACTGGAGTGTATTTGCCTGTACAGGGGTGCCAAGAGTGTGGGGGGGGGAGCAGTTACTACTTACCTGGGCTGGCTGGAGGGGCCCAGCTTGGGCCTGGGTCAGTAGCACACTGGGCAGGTATAGAGAGTTTTTCTCCCCAGTCCAGCACTTGCTGCGGAGGGTCCAGGGAGGTCGCTGCCGCTGAGGAGCAACAGTCTCCTCTTTCTCTCTGCATGTGTTATGGGAGAGTGATCATACTGATCGCTGCAACCCCCCCTCTGTCTCCTGGACAAGATGGAGACAAATCCACTCCTTGTACTTGAAAAAAAAATGTTTAGGTGTGGCCATGCCTTCCTGATTTGGCCACACCCCCAGTACCTGAGCCCATCACTGCTCTTGATGGCCCTGTGCACGTGCACTATAGCAGGTGCAAAAAATACTTATTTTAGTGTACTCTGTCTGCATTTGCACCCCTCTTCCCCAGCCTGCGCTTGTTCGGTCATAAGGAAGCACAAGTGTCAGATATGTACGACATATAAGAGTGCAATATGCATTACATAAAATTACCATATGTACAATCCAGTATCAGGGCCATGCCTACAAGTTAAAACATCAGCATTATACTTGGTTAGCTATTTAATTGTAATTATTAAACAGACTTGGACAGTAAGGGTAGGAAGGGAAGGAGTATTATGAAGGAGTATAATGAATGTACTAGAAGTTGCCTTTATTAATCCATACTTCCTAACATTTAGACTTGTGAAACTGTAACAAAATAATTCCTTCCACTGATTTCCACAAGCTCTGTCCCAATATTCCCAAAACCGCACAATTTTTAGTTGAAACATTTTTGAGCTCCACAAATCTAGACTTTCCCATCAAAATTGGGACAGATGGAGGTTATGATTACTCTGAGGTACTCGCACAAAATGTCACTTTCCTTTTAGAGCCCCATGCAGAGACGTCACTGGGTCTGGTGACACCCGGTGCATACTTTAAATCCCACCTGTGCAGTGGATAAATGCACGCCTGAAAAGGCAGCGAGGCATAATATAAAGGGGCGTGGCCTCACGTGTTATTCCATTTGCATCATTCTGGGGTGTACTCAGCATCCCTGGAGATCCTGGGCCCCAGGAGACTAGTGCCTGCACTGTCAGCTCCTCCTCTGTGACAGGAGCCGAGTGCTGCAGGAGAATGTCACCCTGCAGAACCTGGCTCCTGTCAATGAGGACGAGCTGGCATTTTGGTATCACCACCTCCGAGCGTAACACCCGAGTGTGGCTCGCACCCCCATAGTGAGGCCACTGCCTCCATGCAGGTATAAAGATGCCAAATTTTTACATCCAGAAATGATAAATTCTAGAAATTATATTGAATAAGATCTATCGTTTTACTGTTAACTTGTTTTGATAAAGGTGCCCATCTCCTGTAGAGCTACAATAATGTCAAAAGTAATCAAGAGCATTATAGCGGAAGAAATGTAAAATCATAACACAAATAATCCAACATTGGTGTACAAGTAATCCATAGCTTATAGCTTATCCAATAATTAGACCCATTGTCTGTATGGTTCTGTAACCGAAAGCATGAAAAGTTTGCATTATATAAATGGAAAAAGCAAGACTCGTTCCTATACATATTTAACGTACAGCATGGCTTGTGAATGTTAACTGTATTGCATCTCATTTATACATACAAAGCTAACACAGTTTGTGTCTGACTTATGGGTTACTATATAATAATACAAAGAAAATGTATGCTATTTTAAACACAATGTAATTGCAGGATATTGAAAAGTAGACCTAAGGGCATTTTAAATGATAATCAATGACCAGGGCGTCAGTTCTAAAGAGACATTGATTGTGTTTCTCAAAGCTTATGCATTCAGATGCCTTTGTTTTCTGTTCACCAGAACGTAGTTAAACTATATGATCAGATAAGCTTCACATATCACCAATATAAATATTGTTATAAATAATTTCATGCAGGAATAACCCCAACACAACCTGTCTTCAGGGCAAAAGAATGACAAGGGCAATGACAATTGGTTCATGATACAGAATATCATCTGCATAGCCGCTATTAAAACAACTGTATTCGTTTATTTTGATAAAATCCTTTAGTGATGTACATTAAAAAGAATATATTTTTTGCCTAATACTGTATGTGTCTGACAACCCATATTTACTCAGTAAAGATCTTCTATTAACACATATTTGCCCATTTGAAAATGTGTTTGTGGCCGGAGACCGACCACACATGATTAAAATGGCTGCCAAGGCATTGAAGGGGTTAACCCTCATGCCGTTGCACCATTTTTAAAAGGACCTTTAGGCGCAGTGCGCCACGTACTGTGAATGTATACGTAATGTGTTTGGACATGTCATTCAATGTGCTGTGCGCAGTTGTGGAAATGTACTTTTTAAATGTTTAGCCTATGCACTTATAAGGAATGTATAAGTTATTTTGTTTTAGAAGGCTGTAACATTTAAGTCAAATGGTTTTGAGGCTTCTCACCTCCTAATGATATGTTAATTATCCTGATGTAGTGACCAAACCTTTGTTTACAGCACTTTCATTGAAATGCAATGCAGAGGTCTCTGGTTTGTCTCTATGTACAATACCCAGCAAGTTTGGGGAAAGCAAGTTGTTTGTGTTTAGGAAGCTTCTATTTTGTGTAAGAACTTGGAAGGAAGGTGTTAAGACTCCGAAAGCCAAAACTGTTTTAGACATAGACATGTGAAAAGACGAATGCAATAGAAATTTGCATTATATTTACCTTTTCAGAAACAGTATATGCTAACTCAGTTTGTGCTTAAGAAACCAAATGTTTTTGGGTGGTATCAAGGAAATTCATTTAATTTCTGTGAAATGTAAGACGTTCCATATTTATTTATGTTTTGTGAGATAGCCTGATTGGCTAAGAGGAACCCAGGGCGGACTTATCCCCTGTGGTAATGTGTATTGGAGTAGCATAAAAGAAGGCTTCGTGCCTGGTAAAAATTGTATATCTTTGAAAATCCTTGGTGGTGGAGAACTGCTGATTGATAAGATTTCTTGTATGTTGATTATTCCTCTTCAATCCAACGGGAGGGTCTTTTTTAAGACTTTGAGCAATAAACATCTTTTGCCTTTACTTCGACTGCATCTGTACCCTGCGACCAACAGAATTGTGCCAAACGCTATTCCGTTCTCCTACTGTTCTGGGTTGAGTCAGGCGTCTCCGAAACTCAAACCCTCTGCCCGCTACTGTGCAGACCTGGTCCATTGCAAGGGATTAGGTGGGAACAGCCGACACCAAACAGGAGGTGTGTCCACAGTTAGTCAACACATACGCAGCAGAGCGGTTCCAGGCGCCGGTGGTAGGAGCCTGAGTGTACCTAAAAAGCAGATCCAAATGCTGATGGTAGAGTTTGGTGGTGGCAGCATCGTTACGCCCATGGCACAGTGGGTGGAGTCAGTGACAGACGGTCACTGACGGTAAGCAGGAATCCCTGATACCCCAAGGTCAAAGGGGGATCAAAACCCCAAACTGTGATCGGGAGTCCGGGGTGGAAGCCATCCGGTCATAGTGTTCCATAAAACATACCATACCATTAAACATCAGTCTTCCACCAACCAAAATAATACAGCTTCTCTAGGTTAATTGGCTTCTGAGAATAAAATGGACCCTGGACTGTTTGTATGTGGTGAGGAATTTAGACTATAAGCTCCAATGGGGCAGGGACTGTTGTGAATGATTGCATAGCGCAGCAGCTGTGTGCGCCCAAGATGTCTCTTCCTCTGCAAAAGTGTAAAACGTTTGGAGTCTTATTGAGAGAACATCACTCAGGGATGTTCAGTCAGAGTAGGCAGCGGAGGCAGAGCCTCCCCTGTCATACTCTTGAAATTTGATATAAAAATTATTAGAATAATACAAAGAAGATATTTATAACTTATGAACACCTTCTTTGTTTATTGTAATAATTTTTATAGTTAACACTCACCAACTTTGCGGAGCTCCGTGGGACTGCAGGCAGATGAAAGATGAAGCAGCAACAGATCAGCCTTGTTTCTGTATAGTCAGACACTGCTTGCAGAGCTGGGGGCGGGGCTACACCGTGGGCATTAAGCTGCACAGAAAGAGAGCTAATAAAGAGGTATGCCTCTGAGTATGGGGGGGGGGCGTGCCTTGAGCACTTATGGACACCTTGGATGTGCATGTGACCAGGAAGTGCACTCCAGTGTTTAGAGATTGAAGCTTAGTCAGCAGCAGTAAGAGAAGACACAGTGATACAGGTAGGAGAATCAATGGACACTGAAGCTTAGTGTAATGAGGGGAGAGTTACAGTGAGTAGGGGGTGAGAAAGGCTCCCAGCACTCCCAGCCATTGACCTCTCTGCACATCACTGACATCACTATATATATATATAGAGAGAGAGAGAGAGAGAGAGAGAGAGAGAGAAAGAGAGAGAGAGAATTATTTTTATTATATAGATATGAAAATCAAGTTTTTTCAGCAACTTACATAACTCCCAACTGTTCCGATATTGGTGGAACAACTTGGGCTGGATATTGGGTTAGATATAAGTTTCCACATGAAGAAGACCAGTAGGAATGGTAGACATGATCGATATAATGCAACTTGGATCTTACAAGGGCTTGACCTGAGGAGATTTAGCATCAAATTGATCAAAATACAAGGATAATGCATCATCTTTCACATTTTTGGCATCAGATCAGTTAATGAGCAGCAACCTAAATTGTGATAAGAACAGTGACCATCTTGTTTGTCTAGGACTCAAGAGCTGAGCGGATTGTATATACAGGAGATTGTTGTGGTCAGTTTGAATGGGATGTAGTTATCAGATCGGCGTACAGCATACCGTCTGTCTGAGTCCTGGCGCTGAAAGTCTAATGCGGGACTTAAGATAGACATTGAAATATAGACGCCTATCTTAATAGCGACGCCGGAACACAGACAGACGCCAGCCCGGACCAGGTAAGCCTGGGGCGTCTTAGTTGTTAGCCGCGGGGGGGAGGGATAGGTTTAGGTAGCATAGCGGGGTTAGTGTTAGGTTTTGGGGGGTTAGGCACCCCTAGGGGGGGTTATTGTTAGGCATCACTGGGGGGGTAGGGTTAGGCACTAAAGTGGGAGGGTTAGGTTTAGGCATGAAGGGGGGAGACTTAGGTTTAGGCACTCAAGGGGAGGGTTAGGGTGCGGTGTGGGGAGGTTTAGGGTTAGGCAGCAAGAATGGAGGGTTAGGGGGAGAAGGGGGCAGGATAAGTATACTTACCCAACCCCTGTCGGGATACCAACCATCGGGATGCTGCTGTCGGTGTTTTGACAGTAGGCATCCTGACTGCCGGCATTAAATACCGACTCCGTTTAAATGGTATCTGATTGCAAGTTGTACACTAATGCATTTTGCATCTGTGGATGTGTGAAAATATGCTGATGCAACAGCTGCAGAAACTTGTATTGAGACGCCCTCCAGAGCCATCGTAGCTGTCTGCAACTGTGTACACATATGCAGCATCAGACTCGGGTCCAGGCAAACATTGATCCTTTGAGTGAGTCTATGGTCACGCAGCATTGCCGCCGTTCCTGAGATGCTGGAGCCATGTGTTCTGCGTACAGGATCGCAGGCACTGCCGGAAACACGCCCAGAAAATGGCCGGGACACATCTCCGTTTTAGCCGTCAGTCCCTGTTACCTCCACAAAACGTTTACTTCCTATCAATCACTTGTGATTGAATCTTCACTGCAACCGTAATCTCAATTCAATCTCCGTACATGGCCATTGTGGCTGGGACGCATGTACAGACCACCAACCACTGATAATCACTCAGCTGAATTAACATTGGAGTAGCATACAACTTTGAATTAGGCCCCTAGTTACTGGGATGAGAGCATCCCTGAGCAAATTTCCAATACTCCAGAGCTTATGAGTTATTTATCCCTGACTGGTTGTAATTTATGGGAGAAAAATCAACAGAGGTGAAGTTTTCCTGAAGGAGATCACTGTGATAGAACAGCACCTACAGAGATAAAAGTAACTTCAAGGATTAAATAATAAGGAAGTTGTCTTAAGATGTGATCAAGATTGAGCTGCCTCAGGAAGATAAATTGTTGCATTTGCTGATTTCTGGGGTTCATCCAAAGATGAACAGACCTCACTAAACTGCCAGACTCCAAGAAAGGGCTGGGTCACGTTTGAATGTTGGCCCTAGAGATAATATAGACAGAATAAACTAAATGGGCTTGCTCTAAAAGGCATTTCTCTAACTTACACTAGTAAACGTCAGTAATTCCCAACCTCGGTCCTCAAGGCACACTAAGGGGTAAATTTACTAAAGTGAGAGTTTTTAGAAGTGAGTTTTAAAAGTGATGTTGCCCATAGCAACCAATCAGAATCAAGCTATTATCTTCTAGAAGGTGCTAGTTAAATGTTAAGTAGAATCTGATTGGTTGCTACTTTTAAAACTCACTTCTAAAAACTCTCACTTTAGTAAATTTACCCCTAACAGTCCTGGTTTTAGTGATACCCATGCTTAAGCACAGATGGTTAAATCAAAATAACTGAGGTACTAATTAAGTCACTCAACTATGGCTATCCTTAAAACATGGACTGTTAGTGTGCCTTGAGGACCGTGGTTGGGAACCCCTGCCCTATGTGCACACACACAATGTAACACATGTGCCGTACAAGCTTTTGGGATTTGGGGGCTCTGAATCAGGTCCTCAATGTCCTGAGAGAAGGTCAGCATGACAAGGGAGGCCAAATGTTAATAGCTTAGGCCTTAGGGGATAACGAAAAGAAAGAAATAGATAATGTGTAAAACTGAAATATTTTGCTGCCATTAATGGCTGTAAGACAAACTAGTTGATCCAAAGCTGGGTTAGACTAACCTGTTTACAAAACTAGAAAATGGTAATGAAGATCCCAGCTACACTGGAATCTAGGACAGGGGGACCAAAAAGGATCCCCCTGGCTCATGTAGGGCAACTGGAGTGATGAAATTCGGGATGTGGTTGATAAAAGGGGAGCAGTCACAGGAACCTAGCATGGCATCTCCCTTACCAAATAGACTTTGCTGTTATGTGACCACCAAGGACATACTCAAATTAAATATTCTGGTGTGGCACATTACAAATCCAAGGTATTCATGAACCTCCTCTCCCGTTCCTCTGGAGATAAATGGCAATTTTCAAAGCACATGGACCACAAAGAAAGGAGTACTAGGATTTGAAAGCGAGGTATGAACCTGATGGTAGTTCGGTGAGATTGTCCCTTCTCTTGTGCCCGATCCCTTAAGCAGATATCAACTTTACTGCATAACTTTACAGCTAAAGAAAGTGGAAGCGCCCAGGGCACTAATTCATATTTAATCCTGTCAGACAATGCTTTCCAGAAGGTAGCTAAAGTATTAAAGCTTCTGAAATCATGATATAAAATTGGACCATGTATTGTCCTAAGGTCTCTGATCCTTGATGGACTACTGTACTACAGAGCTGAAAGCAGCAGAAAGAACACACAACCAGGCTCATCAAAATCGTCTACAATGCATCTGAAAATGCAAAACAATTTTGTATGATATGGTATTTCCAATCTCACAAAGTTAAGGCCCAAGCTAAGGCTTGTTTGGTAGCAAAGACATCACAAATGCCACTTTTGCGTTTTCATACAGTAGGTAATCCCCATGTAATAGCTCAAAATTAAAGGCAAGGGGGGAGGGGTATTGCCCTGCTCCCCACCCTCCTCCTCTGTATAGGAGGCCTATTTAACTGTGGCTACCACATGGAAATTATTGTACAGAGAGGGTGAATTTAGAATAGTATAGAAACAGAACACTGTCTTACAAGACCAGACAACAGTCATTTCTCACATCTGCAATATGTGACATATCCTTATTATTAAGCAGCCATTGGTAATATAAGTGCTATTTTCATCTTTATGACTACCATGACGCGTGGGAGGAAATAACAGAGGAAAAGTCACGAGTGGTGTTATTACTATTCCCTTACTGCAACCTGGCTGAAACAGCAACAATCTAATCCTATTACACTCCTACATACAAAGCGCCATGCAATGCCTTTTTATCATGGTAAACAGCACAAGCATTGATTATTTGACTACAATATATTTATATGCATTTACAAAGGCATTCAATCTGTATTGCTTGAACATGTGTCTGTACCCAGTCCTCATATATTGATACCCTCAATTTAATATTCATCTCTGCAAGATAAAGGAGTGATTCTCAATCTGATGCTTAAATCTGTAGCTGTGGCAGCCAGAGCCAGCCCCCCCTTGGCATATGCGATCTAGCTACTTGACTAGCTTCAGAGGGGGTGCCTAGGGTTACCACCCATCCAGGATTACTCCAGTACTTACAGTACGGAAATCCGCCAGACTTATGTGTCTCGTTATGGCAGAGGTTTTTCAGTGTGCCGCAGCACGAGAGGCGAGAGCCGCCAGTCACATTATAGAACAGACTGGGCAGCACTGCCGCTAAGCTCCACTGGGAATGGGAGGCTCAGATGCGCCCGGGCCATGCCTAGACACGGCGGAATGACATCACAGGTCACACACTCCGCGTTGCCTGTCTGCCTGGCCTCCCCGCCAGTCACCCAGCCCTTCGAAGACCCGCATAGGTGCCCTGACAGTGGAGGAGGAGCCAAGAAGAAGACAGAGGAATATGTGAAGAGAGAAGAAACTGGTAAGGTAAGTGAAGGGGGTGGGGGACACACAATAACGGACACTGATGGGTATGATGGGGGGAGAGAGCCTGATGGGGAGGAGGAGGGGAGAGTGCAGAATAACAGACAACGATGGGGAGGAGGAGGGGAGAGAGCAGAACAGACACCAATGGGAGGAGGGGGGAGAGAGCATAACAGACACAGATGAGGAGGAGGGGGGAGAGAGTAGAGCAGACACAGATGAGGAGGAGGAGGGAGGGAGCACAAGAACACAGATGAGGAGGAGGGGGAGCACAATAACATAGAGGAGGAGGAGGGGAGCACAACAACACAGATGGGGAGGAGGGGGGACACAATAACACAGATGAGGAAGGGGGGTAGCACAAAAACACAGATGAAAAGAAAGGGGGACACAACAACACAGACAGGGAATTAACCAGAGCAGGGACTGTACAGCTGCACCCAATGACCCCTTCACAGAGGGTAATTATTCTGAAAATATGGGGGGAGGGCGTGAGTCTCTTTCGCAGGGGCGCACGGACCCCTAGATAGACCTCTGGGGCCAATGTATCTGTGTTTTATTCCTGTGGAGGCCAATGTGTGTGTGTTTTATTCCTGTGGAGGCCAATGCAGTGTGTTTTATTCCTGTGGAGGCCAATGTAGTGTGTTTTATTCCTGCGGAGGCCAATGTAGTGTGTTTTATTCCTGTGGAGGCCAATGTATGTGTGTTTTATTCCTGAGGAGGCCAATGTATGTGTGTTTAATTCCTGTGGAGGCCAATATAGTGTGTTTTATTCCTGTGGAGGCCAATGTATGTGTGTTTAATTCCTGTGGAGGCCAATGTGTGTGTGTTTTTCATTCCTGTGGAGGCCAATGTAGTGTGTTTTATTCCTGCGGAGGCCAATGTATGTGTTTTCTTCCTGTGGAGGCCAATGTAGTGTGTTTTATTCCTGCGGAGGCCAATGTAGTGTGTTTATTCCTGCGGAGGCCAATGTATGTGTGTTTAATTCCTGCGGAGGCCAATGTAGTGTGTTTTATTCCTGTGGAGGCAATGTATGTGTGTTTTATTCCTGTGGAGGCCAATGTAGTGTGTTTTATTCCTGTGGAGGCCAATGTATGTTTGTTTTATTTCTGTGGAGGCCAGTGCAGTGTGTTTTATTCCTGTGGAGGCCAATGTATGTGTGTGTTTTTCCTGTGGAGGCCAATGTACTGTTTTATTCCTGTGGAGGCCAATGTCTGTATGTTTAATTCCTGCGGAGGCCAATGTAGTGTGTTTTATTCCTGTGGAGGCCAAGGTATGTGTGTTCTATTCCTGTGGAGGCCAATGTAGTGTGGTTTATTCCTGCGGAGGCCAATGTATGTGTGTTTTTCATTCCCGTGGAGGCCAATGTATTGTGTTTTATTCCTGCGGAGGCCAAGGTATGTGTGTTCTATTCCTGTGGAGGCCAATGTAGTGTGGTTTATTCCTGCGGAGGCCAATGTATGTGTGTTTATTCCTGTGGAGGCCAATGTAGTGTGTTTATTCCTGCGGAGGCCAATGTATGTGTGTTTTATTCCTGTGGAGGCCAATGCAGTGTGTTTTATTCCTGTGGAGGCCAATGTATGTGTGTTTTTTTCCTGTGGAGGCCAATGTCTGTATGTTTAATTCCTGCGGAGGCCAATGTAGTGTGTTTTATTCCTGTGGAGGCCAATGTATGTGTGTTTTTCATTCCTGTGGAGGCCAATGTAGTGTGTTTTATTCCTGCGGAGGCCAAGGTATGTGTGTTTTATTCCTGTGGAGGCCAATGTAGTGTTTTATTCCTGCGGAGGCCAATGTATGTGTGTTTATTACGGTGGAGGCCAATGTAGTGTGTTTTATTTCTGCGGAGGCCAATGTATGTGTGTTTATTCCTGTGGAGGCCAATGTAGTGTGTTTATTCCTGCGGAGGCCAATGTATGTGTGTTTTATTCCTGTGGAAGCCAATGCAGTGTGTTTTATTCCTGTGGAGGCCAATGTATGTGTGTTTTTTTCCTGTGGAGGCCAATGTAGTGTTTTATTCCTGTGGAGGCCAATGTCTGTATGTTTAATTCCTGCGGAGGCCAATGTAGTGTGTTTTATTCCTGTGGAGGCCAATGTATGTGTGTTTTTCATTCCTGTGGAGGCCAATGTAGTGTGTTTTATTCCTGCGGAGGCCAAGGTATGTGTGTTTTATTCCTGTGGAGGCCAATGTAGTGTTTTATTCCTGCGGAGGCCAATGTAGTGTGTTTATTCCTGTGGAGGCTAATGTAGTGTGTTTTATTCCTGCGGAGGCCAATGTAGTGTGTTTTATTCCTGTGGAGGCCAATGTATGTGTGTTTTATTCCTGCGGAGGCCAATGTATGTGTGTTTAATTCCTGTGGAGGCCAATATAGTGTGTTTTATTCCTGTGGAGGCCAATGTATGTGTGTTTTATTCCTGTGGAGGCCAATGTGTGTGTGTTTTTCATTCCTGTGGAGGCCAATGTAGTGTGTTTTATTCCTGCGGAGGCCAATGTATGTGTGTTTTATTCCTGTGGAGGCCAATGTAGTGTGTTTTATTCCTGCGGAGGCCAATGTAGTGTGTTTATTCCTGCAGAGGCCAATGTCTGTATGTTTAATTCCTGCGGAGGCCAATGTAGTGTGTTTTATTCCTGTGGAGGCCAATGTATGTTTGTTTTATTTCTGTGGAGGCCAATGCAGTGTGTTTTATTCCTGTGGAGGCCAATGTATGTGTGTGTTTTTCCTGTGGAGGCCAATGTACTGTTTTATTCCTGTGGAGGCCAATATCTGTATGTTTAATTCCTGCGGAGGCCAATGTAGTGTGTTTTATTCCTGTGGAGGCCAATGTATGTGTGTTTTTCATTCCCGTGGAGGCCAATGTATTGTGTTTTATTCCTACGGAGGCCAAGGTATGTGTGTTTTATTCCTGTGGAGGCCAATGTAGTGTGGTTTATTCCTGCGGAGGCCAATGTATGTGTGTTTATTCCTGTGGAGGCCAATGTAGTGTGTTTATTCCTGCGGAGGCCAATGTATGTGTGTTTTATTCCTGTGGAGGCCAATGCAGTGTGTTTTATTCCTGTGGAGGCCAATGTATGTGTGTTTTTTTCCTGTGGAGGCCAATATCTGTATGTTTAATTCCTGCGGAGGCCAATGTAGTGTGTTTTATTCCTGTGGAGGCCAATGTATGTGTGTTTTTCTTTCCTGTGGAGGCCAATGTAGTGTGTTTTATTCCTGCGGAGGCCAAGGTATGTGTGTTTTATTCCTGTGGAGGCCAATGTAGTGTTTTATTCCTGTGGAGGCCAATGTATGTGTGTTTATTACGGTGGAGGCCAATGTAGTGTGTTTTATTTCTGCGGAGGCCAATGTATGTGTGTTTATTCCTGTGGAGGCCAATGTAGTGTTTTATTCCTGCGGAGGCCAATGTATGTGTGTTTTATTCCTGTGGAGGCCAATGTAGTGTGTTTATTCCTGCGGAGGCCAATGTAGTGTGTTTATTCCTGTGGAGGCCAATGTAGTGTGTTTATTCCTGTGGAGGCCAATGTAGTGTGTTTTATTCCTGTGGAAGCCAATGTAGTGTGTTTTATTCCTGTGGAGGCCAATGTAGTGTGTTTTATTCCTGTGGAGGCCATTGTAATGTGTTTTATTCCTGCGGAGGCCAATATGTATGTTTTATTATAGGCTGCACATGCCGTATTTCCGGATGGTGTGCCTTGGCAATTTTAAAATCTTGCATAGTGTGCCTTGAGTTTAAAATCACTGTGTTAGGGCCTCATCTGTGGGCTGTGGAGGAGATGCTGAGGTTTTTCAATTGTGGCTCGCAGGTCAGCAACCAATTAGGATAAGTTACAGTGAACCAATACTTGTGAGCCATGTCATTGCTCCGCCTATTAGCTCCAGCTTTTATTCACCGATGTGAGTGGCATAAAGTCAGTACAATGACAGAATGTGAGCATAGACAAGCTCCCGTAGAGGTAAAGAAGAGACGACCCTGTCTAAAGAAGATCAATAGCGAACGGAAAACAGAATATCGGAAAAAAATAGGCGTCAGAAGGAAGACAAAAGAGGCCAGGTGAAGCCAAAAAACTTAAGGACACTTAATCCATGGTGGCAAGGGGCTCTTGCAAAAGAGCTTATACTGGTCTTCTTGCTGTTCAGGATAAGTCCAACAGGAGTCAAGTAGCCAGCTGAGTCAAGGGTACTCATCTATGCCCGGCAAAGTCATCAGAGCAGGTAAAGTCTCATCTTTCCTAATTATCACCCTAGACCACTAGGATTTCGGGCATTAGCTGCATGGCACGTAGTCGGGCGGTAGGCCCATGGGCACTTTGGGGTGGTGCATGAAAAAAATACAGATTTGCTTTGATTCAGCTTATACATGGGATCACTGCTCTGATTTGTCTGCTCACTTCCTATAAGCTATCTATAAAATATGTGGAAGCAACCAGGGCTGTAGAGAGTAATGACAGGCACAGGTGATGGTTAGGCATGGTTGAATAGTGGAAGGATCTCTCACATCCCGCTTGCTTCCTAGTGAAGTGGGCAGGATGTGGAGTTAATAACAGGAATTGCGGGTCCTTAGGGAGGAGGTGGGAACATATGACCCAATTTGCCTCTTTTTAACCCCACCACTCCCAATGGACCTGGGGCTTAAAGTGTAGAGCCCAAGCATTTCCTTGGAGGACAAGAGTGGGGAAAGGGGAAGGAAACTCACCGCACAAGCAAATGAATCACCATATAATTTAAGAAAAATATCAAAAAATATATATATATATTCTTCTATATAGAAGATAGAGACGGGGCTATATCCACAATATTCCTATGGATCCAAATATATCGATGGAGTTGTGGTGGTGCTGCGCAGAGTAGGTCAATGTGGAACAAAAGGAAAAGGGAAGAGGTCCTAGGACCAAATCCAAGACTCTATGACGGCGCACTCTTAATAGCTAGTAGGTGTGTGATAGTTACTAAAATATAACTTTTAATGAATTCAAGCTAAAACAGACTAACATGACATACAGACATAGAAAATAATAAGGAAAAGGTGCAAGGTGCTGAGAATGAGAATAATCCCATAAAGGCGAAATATACTAAAGACAATACAACATAAATACAAAACAATTATACCCAATACTAACCAGTATCGGTATATCACAAACAAATAATAAAAATACACTCAGGTCATAAGCTTGTCAGGGGTAAATATATAAGCATATATAGAATGAGAAAACATCAATGTAAATATCACAAACTGAAAAATACTATCAAATTTTTCCAGTTGAAATAACAAAACAAATGGGTCCTGTAAATGGACCAATCAATTATAGAAAGTAACCGTATAGTACAGAAAGAAGATATAGTGAGGGATGTTAAGAGTCCTGATTCATTACAGAGTTCTACTGCTTGCCATCATGCTATCGCAGAGAATGGGAAGTGAGAGACCCGCATGTCATGGGAATAACGCCGCCGGATCGCCGGTCGGCATCGTTTATGGTCGGAACTACGACGGTATCTGATCGTCTTCGAACCTCCGACTTTCGTTATTGATTGATTAAAACATTCTTGGCAAATGCTTTCGCTCTGGTTCGTCTTGCGCCGTTCCAAGAATTTCACCTCTAGCGGCACAATACGGATGCCCCCGGCCGTCCCTCTCAATCATGGCCCCAGTTCCGAAAACCAACAAAATAGGAGACCGGAGTCCTATTCCATTATTCCTAGCTGAAGTATCCAGGCGACCGGGCCTGCTTTGAACACTCTAATTCCCATGACATGCGGGTCTCTCACTTTCCATTCTCTGCGATAGCATGATGGCAAGCAGTAGAACTCTGTAATGAATCAGGACTCTTAACATCCCTCACTATATCTTCTTTCTGTACTATACGGTTACTTTCTATAATTGATTGGTCCATTTACAGGACCCATTTGTTTTGTTATTTCAACTGGAAAAATTTGATAGTATTTTTCAGTTTGTGATATTTACATTGATGTTTTCTCATTCTATATATGCTTATATATTTACCCCTGACAAGCTTATGACCTGAGTGTATTTTTATTATTTGTTTGTGATATACCGATACTGGTTAGTATTGGGTATAATTGTTTTGTATTTATGCTGTATTGTCTTTAGTATATTTCGCCTTTATGGGATTATTCTCATTCTCAGCACCTTGCACCTTTTCCTTATTATTTTCTATGTCTGTATGTCATGTTAGTCTGTTTTAGCTTGAATTCATTAAAAGTTATATTTTAGTAACTATCACACACCTACTAGCTATTAAGAGTGCGCCGTCATAGAGTCTTGGATTTGGTCCTAGGACCTCTTCCCTTTTCCTTTTGTCCCAAGCATTTCCTCCCAGGGCTTTTTCTAGAGAGGAGAAAGTTAATGTCGTCAAGTATGGACTCTGGGCAGGATAGAGAAAGTTACTTGAATTGCAGTCTGGGGGGATTTGGAGTAAAATATTGTGGCAGAAATATGGGGAGCTATCAGTAATATTTTTTTACAGGACAAAGGGGAAGATGTATCAAATCTTCTAAACAGGACAGGTGGAGTAGTTTCCCATATCAACCAGTCAGCTTCTTTTTATAGAATGTACTTGATAAATGATACCTAGAAGCTGATAGGTTGCTATGGGAAATTTCTCCATGTGTCCTCTTTAGAAGCAGGGCCGGATTAAGGCTTGTGGGGGCCCTGGGGCAACTAAGTTGCGGGGGAGGCGACACCACCAAGTCACACGGAGCCTACTCCCCTTCCCCGCCAAACAGAGCCTACCCCTATCTATGAAGCAAATGTATATTTTATATATAACATACACACTAACACACATACAGTATACACACACGAACACATGCAACTACACTAACACTTATTGATACATAGAATACACACACTAACACATATATACACATTAACACATACATACACATACAGTATATACACATTAACACATTCACAGTATACACACACTAACACATACTGCATATACAATAACACATATATAAACACAAACACATACCGTACATATACATATATATACACTAACACATACATACACATAAAAACAGTACATATATACACTTACATGCAGGAGCTGCTGGTTGCTAATGAAAGCGGGCACCTTACATAATTAGATCCCCACCCATTCATGCCGTAATCCCGCGATTCGCGGTTGATATAGAGGCTGGACTTGCCGGATTGGCTCGGCCCCCCTTTCGGCAGGCGCACTAGTGGTGGGGGCCCCGGGATGACCGCCCCTGTAGCCCCACCTCCTTAATCCGGCCTTGTTTAGAAGGTTTGCTACATCTCCCCCACAGTTTCTCCTAAAGAGATACGAATTTTACAAAAATGTTTTTTTTATGAAATACTGAGGTGTCCACCAGGATGAGCCTGGTCTACTGAGATGCTACTGAAACACCCCAACTTCAAGCAAAAAAAACCTTTACAGATTTGCAATTGATCTTTGTATGCATAGTGAATTTCACTTGGAAATATACAATTGTGCAGTATAATAGCATTCTGAGCATTCAAAGCTAGCTAGACCTGCAATATAGAGTAAATATCCAATATTTTGTATATTGACTGCTGCTTCTGACCTGAGCACTTGCAGTAGTACGGAACAAGAAAAAAGAATGCTATATATGGGAAATGTCTGTGGAATGGAATTTCAGGGAAATGGGCCCATTGAAATATATTAGAGGATAAGGGGATCATGGAAAAGGAGTAAATGCCCCAAAAGTGTGAAATCAGTAAATGTGAAATGTGGGTCTGCCTATAACATTTTAGACAGATATAACTGTCAATCATGCTCTGTGCCCCTGACAATTGCTTCTTATCTAAATTATGAAGCATAGAGTTGATTGACACCTTTGCTTTCCAAAATATATTCTTGTTCTGTTCCACATGTAATTTGCATACTTATTGGTTATCAGCAAGAATAAATGTCAATTCCATTAATTTATTCCTTATTATCCAAAGAGGATGGAAAGCATTTTGTTAAGCTTGGTACTAGAAATGAGCAAAGCAATTTGGCAAGTTTAGACTTTGTAGTGATTTGGAACCTTTAAATATTTTCCATTCTGTGCAAGAACATACAACGTCCTATACCAGCAGTAATGATGGCCATCTGCAGTAAGGAAATGGTACAGATGTGAGCCAAGTATCGCTATCTATGGGGCAGTTCCAGCCATTTATTGTCATAACTCATTTTTCAACTCACATTTGTTCCTTTTGGGACTAATAAACACTTTTGAAAAATTTAGTGAAATTTCATGTGCGGTTTGTAACCTGTGCAATTTACTAAAGGCAAAACGGCACATACAAGTGTATTTATGAAGAAGGAAGGGAAGGGTCCTTCACTAACTCCATAACTGCACAGCCTAATCAGCATTGATTTTGGCAGTCACATAACATTTTGTTGGCCCCAGTATACATGAAGTCACAGAACATACATCAGCAGCAGGAAAATTGGTACCATACGTATCCAAAGGGTGTGCCCAATGCCTCACTATGTAGCGGTGTACCTCTCCAAGTACCACACAAGATGGAAACAGGTGCCATCAGAGCAGGGGTGTATCTAGGGATCCGAGCACCCCTGGCAAGGTAATGGACTGATGCCCCCCTCCCCCCATAGTTTCAGGAAGTGCCCCGCAGTAGTAGTCCCCCCTATGCAGTGCCCCCAGTAGTAGTCCCCCCTATGCAGTGCCCCCAGTAGTAGTCCCCCCTATGCAGTGCCCCCATTAGTAGTCCACCCTATGCAGTGCCACCAGTAGTAGTCCCCCTTATGCATTGCCCTCAGTAATAGTCCCCCGTTACAGTGCCCACAGTAGTAGTCCCCCCTATACATTGCCCCCAGTAGCGGCCATCCCCCCCATAACGTGCCCCCAGTAGCGGCCCCCACAATACAGTGCCCCCTGTAGCATCCATCCCCTGCCATAACGTGCCCCCAGTAGCGGCCACCCCCCTGTACAGTGCCCCCTAGTAGCCACACTCCCCCACTGTGCTGTGCCAGAAAAAAATGCAACTTACCTGATCCCCGCTCCTGCCGACGACCGCCGCTGTCCACTCCTCCAGGCCTGCTCTCACTCTGCACAATGGGATGGGAGAGACGTCATGGCGTCTTTTCCATCACCCGCTGCGGGGGGGAGCCGGAAGGTGGAGCTCTAGTAAGCTTCAGCCGGCTCCCTCCGTGGACGCAGCAGCCAATGAGAGTCTGTCTGACTCTCATTGGCTGGCTGCTATAACAAACAGACAGCAACCGCTGGCGGCTGTGTGTTTGTAAACTATGTAGGGCAGACCGCTCTCACTGTGGTCTGCTCTACATCTTAGGGCCCGGGGGACTAGCGGGGTAGTCCACCCATTGGCTGCTGGTGGCACTGCCAGACGGCGCCCCCCCCTTTGGTCGGCGCCCCTGGCGAGTGCCATCCTGGTCAATGGGTAGATACACATCTGCATCAGAGCAGTAACCATGTCACCTTCTCGACCTTGCTCCCTGGGTGGCGGAACTGGTTGTACCCACCTCCTTACAGCCCTGGGTCTTGGTTCTCTAAGGAGAAGCACTGGTTCTTGGTTCTCTAGTGTGGAGCCCAAAAAATAATTGTTACCTTTACCTGGACAGTCCTTGGCTGTTGTGTACCAAAGTTAACTGTGAAATCATAGAGCAAGCTCTTGTTGACATGTAAGTCCCAGCATCCAGCATTCACTGGCAGCCCATGAGAGTTATCACACAAGCACCAGCAAGCACAAGTGTGCACTATGCTCTGATCCTGAGACGGATGATATTCCTATATTCAAGCAGACGGCTGATGTTTATTGGTATACGCATACATCTGAGATGCACCACGCATGCGTCCCACATTCTAAAGACATGGCCACGCCCCCTTCTGAAAATATACTATTATGCATGGCACCACACTGCAAAGGTGGACAATGTCCCTCTCAGCAGCTCACCCAGGCCAACGCCGGGCCCCTCCAACAAGCTCGGGCCAGGCAATCAATACCCCCTTCCTTTAAGTACTAGGTATCTATATAGTCAATAGTTCTGCTTCCTAGATTTACTGTGAGGATATGCATAGCTGGAAAATGGAGTCACCTGTGTGTCTACTGCTACCAGACTAAATAAATAATAATCTGAAAAACAGGTCACTCAGAGCTTATATATTTATGTGGTGTCACTCAAAGAGTCACAAACAGACTTGTGACAGCAGCGCACACAGCTATAGGTCTCTGGAGGGAAAAGCCCATAAATGTAGGTATACTTGTGTTTCCAATCACCACACTGATGTCTGCATACGGGAGGCTATCGGGAAGCCGACTGCCTAAATACCGGCAGCCGGCTTCCCGACTGTCTTATCCCGGCAAGGGTGAAATGCCGGGCGTCTAGATGTAGACGCCCGCATTTCCCCGACGCCGGGAGACCGGCGCCCGGCATCACGATCGTAGTGATGCCGGGAGCCACGAGCGGACAGCCGCGGGGGGGAAGGGGGGGGAGGGTTAGGTTTAGGGCTCCCGGGGGGGACTTAGGGTTAGGCACCCCCCCCGGGAGGGTTAGGGTTAGGCTAGGGGGAGGGGGGGTTAGGGTTAGGCACCCCCGGGGGGGACTTAGGGTTAGGCACCCCCCCGGGGGACTTAGGTTTAGGCAGCGGGGAAGGGGGTGGTTAGGGTTAGGCACTTAGAGGGGGGATTAGGGTTAGGCCGGCGGTATTTCATACCAATTCCCTGCATACTGTATATGGCAAAGAAAACAGCAAACTATTTTTTTTTCTCCCATTTAGATACAAAGCAGACAACTGTAAGCTAGTTTTATAGAGCGCTAGTGAGACTGTCTCCTGAAACAAAACAACAGTTTTATGTGGTGAATGCCTTTAGGAGATTATAATAACCCTAACTTGGTATTTTAATAAAATGGAAAATATTGGTAATGCAGGTTGCGAAGATAGAAATATGATAAAGTAATGAAAATCATGCACTGCAGAGATCAGTGTTTTATTTTTTTTTAGGGAGAATTTTTTTATGTTGTAAGGAAAGATTGGACATTTTTAGTCCATAGGACACTCCCTAGAATTTGAGCAGTCTTTAGTGACCGTCTCCTCCAATGACAATGCCAAAGGAGTCAGAGGGCAAATGTTTCCTTGATCATTAGATCAATCCTCTATTGGTTGTTCTCATATCAGTCAGTTTTCAATAAAGAAATTGGAATTAATCATTATTTTGTTGCTTCTTAATCAATAACATTAAATTATAGTAGTGATGTGATACTGTATTACAAACAGGCCCCTTTCAAAATGTTTTGGATGACTAAATGCTTCAGTTAGACTTCACACTTTCTGATCCTTGTATCTGCCTCCAATAAATGAGATATTATTATTATCGTATCATCTTATCATGTTTTATTACATTGGCTAAAGTATGCCTATAAATCTTTTTTTATTCACAAGAGTACAACTTGAAGGAGCAAAATACATCCTATGAATAGTACCGGGGTAAATGTAATAACCTACAACTTGCAGGCATAGGTGAGTTCTTGGCAAGCCCACTTGGTTTTGCTTATAAAATGATTGTACCTTTAAAACATCGGACAGACTCGCCAGGCGCTCGCAGGTGCCTCCGAGTCCCAGGCTTATTACATTTACTCCGATACTATGGATAGGATGCATTTTGCTCCTCCATTTACCCCATACTGTAAGATGAGACCTGAACCTTGCCACCGTAGAATTAGAGAAATCAAGTCCCATTGAAAGGAGAAAAAGGCTGTGCAAAGCAGTGATTCTCCTCCACCCTGACCCTTCTAAAGAGGACATGGAGAAGTTGCCAGTAGTAACCAACTTCTATTTTAGCTATCATTTTATATAATGTACTTTATAAATGATAACTAGAAGCTATCAACAAGTATCTCCTCCATAATTCTTATTGTCCACTATTGTCTCTAACCTGATTAGATGCACACTTGTGGCACTAAAAGTGCTAGTGTGCATTATACGGCTGTGAGAGTGCTTGTATTTTTTATAGTATTACTATGATACTCAATGGCTAGGGTTACCAAGAGAGCCATAGTGCCAGGGCAATAACTAGGGGTGGACAAGCAGTCCATCAAGGGTGCAGGGCCTAGGAAGCTCCAGGCGCTCAGCTTCTCGCTGGTCCCAGCGGCAAGGCGCTGCAGAGCTCCCAAAAACCTCCTTACTAAGCTCTGGCCAATCAGCTTCTCCTTCGTCCCCTTGGCCCTGCCCTCTAATTATGATATTATGATGTCACATGATCAGGGGGCGGGGCCAACACACAGCACATTATTGCCCTGAACAGTACTACTCAGCATTGAGACGATTAACTCTATTGTTTTTTGGCTTCCCTCCAGAGGAACGGGTCCAATGCTAAGTAGTCTTGGCGGTACTTGTGTACTTTACGGACTCATCGCAGAGAGAACCCAATGAATGTTTTAAATGGTACTTGTGTACTTTATGGACTCATTGCAGAGAGAACCCAATGAATGTTTTAAATGGTATTTGCGCACTTTACATACACAAGTACCAAAAGTTGTCCCCACCTAAAGACGAAAGTTGTCCCCTTGCGAGTTGTCCCCACCTAAAGAAGAAAGTTGTCCCCTTGCGAGTTGTCCCCACCTAAAGAAGAAACTTGTCCCCTTGTGGGCTCAGTGGCTCACTACGTTCGCCACAAGGTTATATTCCTCCTCTATTGCCCACTTGGAATGGTATGGAATGACGCTGGACACTGGTTGCTGATGTAAGGGTCCTCTCCATGAAGGGGATTTAGACATTACCATGATTGATAATAATAATAATGAGTGTAGGACACTTGGGTTCTCCCTAGGGCCGGCCGGCCTGTTACACGAACTACGCAAGCGTGTAGAGCGCCAGTTGGGAAAGGGCGCTGTGAACTGCAAAGCCGCCGGGCTGCAATTTTAGCTGCTTCCTGGTGCGGCCACGGACACTGAGTAATGTAGAGAGATGATGAACTCTGGGTTCATCTCTCTACTGTATGTGACAAAACTCAGGGGTGATCCGGACTGCCAATCTGCTATAACATCTAATTAATGTCCGCCCGGTCAGACTCGGCAATAGATTTACTGGCCGGGATTTACTTGTGCTTCAGTGCTGTGCTGTGCTAGTGATGACAGATGAGGAGTTGCAATCAAACGCTCCTCTTAGGACGCCCACATGGTCAATAGAAGTGAAGGTGAGCAGTGATTACCCACCTGTCAGGCTGCTTGTCAGATGTTGCAGCCTTGGGGGAGGGGGGAAGGAGGAGGATGGGGGGGTGCATTATAGAAGCATACACACTACACAATTGGGAATATATATATATATATATATTGTGATAGGATCACTGGTAAAGTGGTCTGTGGCAGGTACATTGGTCCCAGATTCCTGTCTTATGTGTTCTAAACCCCCAGGAGAAAGTCTGCACTGTAGCAGGCTTGAGTTTCAGCTTTTTGAAAAGCCGGTTTGGGACCTGGGGGTTGTGGGTGAGAGGAGAGGGAGGGCTCCACCCATGGCCACTCCAGGTTTTGGTTCTCGCAGCCTGGTAACAGGCTTGGTCGGGTTCCCACCTGAGAGTAGCCAATATAAGCCTAGTGTGTTGAGGGCTGATTGTCTCACCTGGGAGAGCAGACAGGGAGTTTGCTCAGAGACACTTGGAAAACCTGTCTGTGAGTACTGTGCTGTGCTTTGTTGCTGGCGAGGGCATTAGGCCCTGCCAGGTTCTGGTAGTGAGGGAACTACCTGTGAAGTTAGTGCCCCGACAGGGCTAGGATTTACGTTTATGTTTTCTTTGTGTTATTTCTGACATTGTACAATAAAGACTGGCGCCGACCAGCTTGTACTTGCATCCAGACTGGTGTGCTGCTTCCCTGCTGCTGTGTGTGTGTGTAAGGAAGGAGTCCTCTACCCAGGAGAGGGACCCCCTAACCTAACTGTGTCACAATATGGTGGAGAATGCGGGCACCCACACACACAGAAGTTGCAGCAAGAGGAAAACTTTCCATTTAAAAATTAAAGGGACAGACACCCAATTTGTGAGTGTGGAAATAACACTGTGTCCTTGGAGTCCCATAGAGGAGGCATCAACCAATGCTCAGAGAGGCAAGGTTCAGCTTCCAACCTACACCCCAGGACAAAATGGAGGACATTGTTAAGGCCTTGCTCCAAGCTACAGCAGCTCAGCAGGAGACAAACAAACTTCAGCAGAATCTACCAGAGCTCAGCAGGAGACGAACAAACTTCAGCAGGAAGCTACCAGGGCTCAGCAGGAATCCACCAGGGTGCAACTGTTGGCCTTGGAGACCGCCCAGGGGCAACAACAGGTTGCCATCGAGGAAACCCGCTGGGCCTTAGCGGAAAACAGCCAGGCCATAAAAGAGGTGGTACAGCACCTGATCGTCCGGCCCAGAGATGTTGGTACTGGTCCTCCCACCACCACTCACTCCGTACGAGCCAGTCACTTCCTCCAGAAGATGACTTCGGGCGATGATGTGGAGGCCTATCTCACCGCATTTGAAAGAACGGCCGAAAGGGAGAGTTGGCCCAAGGAGCAGTGGGCAAGTCTGGTGGCACCTTTTTTGTCTGGGGAGCCACAAAAGGCCTAGTTTGACTTATGCCTGGCTGATGCCAAGGACTATAAAAAACTAAAATAGGAGATCCTAACTCGCTTGGGAGTCACCACCTTTGTTCGTGCCCAACGGGTCCACCGCTGGGAGTTCCATATGGACAAGCCTCCACGTTCACAGATGCATGACCACGTCCATCTGTCCTCAAAATGGCTACAGCCCGAGACACTGACGGGACCACAGATCGTGGAAAGGGTCGTGATGGACCGGTACCTGCGATCATTACCTGCGACTCTGCGCAAATGGGTGAGCCATACAGACCCTAAGTCCGCGGACCAGTTGGTCGAGCTGGTGGAGAGGTACGTGGCGGCTGAGGAGCTGATGAGTATGCCTCACCGAGCCCCGATGGCGAACCGGCGAACTCCCAGAGACACTGGTAAGACTGTTCCAGGGGAGAAGGGTGCTGGGCGGTGGAATGTACCTAAGACTGAGGGTATAGAACCTGGAGACAGGCCTGCCAGGCCGGGAAGGTTCTTGCCCCGTAAACGACTAGACATTAATATGACTCAGTGTTTCCGATGTGGTGGCTTCGGCCATATTGCCGCTAATTGTGCACTTACAACTGAACCTATGCAATGTGATACTGCTCATGTCTACCGCAGGAGGTCTTTCTTTGCACAGATAGCCTGTACGGCTGACCGGCAGGCTGAGACTCATAAGCACATGTGTGTACTCACTGTAGATGGCAACCGAGTAGAGGCACTGTTAGACTCTGGTAGCTTGGTGACACTTATAAAAGCTGAGCTGGTGAACCCCTTGAGGCATACAGGGAAAACTGTTGGTGTGACCTGCATACATGGGGATACTCGATATTATGTTACGGCCGAGGTGAACATCGAGACACCATGTGGCTCTGCTATAGTTTCTGTGGGTTTGGTGCATGGTCTGGTGTACGATGCAATATTGGGGAGAGACTTTGCTCACTTCTGGAAGTTGTGGGAAAGCCGTTTTGTTCCAGAGGTGAACAACCCCGATCCATTTGAGAAGGTTGTCGATGTAGTGGAGGAGGGAGTTTCTTCTGAGTCAGAGTTATTCCCTTTTTCTACTATGGTTGGCGAACTAGAGAATGCGGAACGTGACGGTGGCCCGCCAACTGATGTGCCTCCCATTGAGGTGGGAAGTGTTGTTGGGCCAGGTGATCATCTGCCTGATTTAGAGGTCAGAAGAGAGGTCTTTGCCGTGGAGCAGTTGAATGACCCTACTTTGGTAAAAGCCTGGGAGAATGTAAAAGTAGTTGATGGTAAACCCGTAGACCCTGATAGTCCTTTGTCCTATCCCCACATGGCAATGTGGCAGGATTTGTTATATCAGGTGACTAAGAAGGGGGAAGATGTTGTGGAACAACTAATAGTTCCCAAAGCCTACAGAAGAACAGTGTTGGATCTGGCCCATAGTCATATAACGGCAGGCCATCTAGGGGTAGAGAAAACCACTGAGCGAATAATGCAGAGGTTTTTCTGGCCCGGGCTTCATAAAGAGGTATCTGACTTTTGCGCATCCTGCCCTGAGTGTCAGTATCATGCTCCCAGGCCACATTTTAAGGGTCCACTAGTTCCATTGCCTATCATAGAGGTGCCGTTTGAAAGAATAGCGATGGATTTGGTTGGACCCTTGATGAAGTCTGCCAGGGGACACCAGTATATTCTGGTCATAATGGATTACACTACCAGGTACCCGGAAGCGATCCCGTTGCGCAATACGTCAACCAAGACCATTGCCAGAGAGCTAGTTCATGTCTTTAGCAGGCTGGGTATACCTAAGGAGATACTAACTGACCAGGGTACACCGTTTATGTCCAAAGTCATGAAAGAGTTATGCCGCCTGTTCAAAATCGAACAGTTAAGAACTTCGGTTTATCACCCCCAAACCGATGGGCTGGTCGAGAGGTTTAACAAGACGTTAAAACACATGCTTAGGAAAGTGGTCGACAAGGATGGTAGGGATTGGGACTACTTATTGCCGTATTTATTGTTGGCCATAAGAGAAGTTTCCCAGTCCTCCACCGGGTTTTCACCCTTCGACTTGTTGTATGGGAGACACCCAAGGGGGTTACTAGACATTGCCAAAGAGACATGGGAGGGGCAGTCTAGTCCTTACAAAACGGTGATTGAGTATGTTTCTCAAATGCAGGAGAGAATTGCTGCGGTAGTGCCGATAGTGAGAGAGCACCTGGAACAGGCTCAACAGGCACAGCAGAGGGTATACAACTGCAATGCTCGGTTACGCAGCTTTGCTCCTGGGGACAGAGTGTTAGTATTGGTTCCCACTGTGGAAAATAAACTTTTGGCTAAATGGCAAGGGCCCTTTGAAATCTTAGAAAGAGTGGGGCAGGTCAATTACAAAGTTTACCAGCCGGGGAAAAGAAAGCCGGAACAGATATACCATATAAATCTGTTAAAGCCCTGGAAAGATAGAACGGTACTGTCGGCCGGCCGAGACCCTCCAGTAAGTCCAGGGCCCTTAGTTCCCGAAGTGACAGTGGCAAAAACCCTGTCGGCAATTCAACAACAAGAGGTCAAGGAGTTTCTGATTAGAAATAGGGTGCTGTTCTCTGACGTACCTGGGAAAACCTCGGTCATTAAACATGACATCATCACTGACCCAGGGGTTAAAGTTAATCTAAAGCCCTATAGGTTACCAGAAGCACAAAGAGAATCGGTGTCGAAAGAAATTAAAAATATGCTAGAGTTAGGGGTTATTGAAGAATCACATAGTGAATGGTCAAGTCCCATTGTGTTGATTCCAAAGCCCGACGGGAGTGTGCGTTTCTGCAATGACTTCCGAAAGTTGAACAGTGTTTCAAAATTCGATGCCTACCCGATGCCAAGAGTGGATGAACTGATTGAGAGACTAGGGACGGCAAGGTATTTAACCACTCTTGACCTAACCAAAGGGTATTGGCAAGTACCGTTAACCGAGAGCGCCAGAGGGCTTGTTTCAGTACAAGATGTTGCCCTTCGGGCTACATGGGGCACCTGCTACTTTCCAAAGAATGATGGACAGGATTCTAAGGCCCCATCGACGGTATGCGGCTGCTTATCTGGATGACGTGGTCGTTCATAGTCCTGATTGGCAGTCTCACTTACCCAGGGTACAAGCAGTGTTGGACTCCATCTATAAGGCAGGTTTGACAGCCAACCCAAAAAAGTGTTGTCTAGGCATGGAGGAAGTAAAATATCTGGGATACACCATTGGCAGAGGCCTGATAAAGCCTCAGCTCAATAAAGTTGATGCCATACAAAACTGGCCACGGCCTCTGAATAAGAAGCAGGTGAGAGCCTTCTTGGGAATTACGGGGTACTACAGGAGGTTTATACCCAACTTTGCCACCATGGCAGTCCCACTGACTGACCTGACCAATGGCAAACAAAAAGTCATGGTAGAATGGAGTCCTGAGGCAGAGAAAGCTTTTCAGGAGTTGAAAGTAGCGTTGTGTTCCCAACCAGTCCTGATGACTACTAATTTTGAAAGGGAATTCATAGTACAAACCGATGCATCAGAAGTAGGTATAGGAGCGGTCCTGTCCCAGAACAAGGAGGGTGAGGAACGCCCTATTTTCTATCTTAGCAGAAAGTTGAATGTACATGAGAGAAACTATGCCACAGTGGAGAAGGAGGCGTTGGCCATAAAGTGGGCGTTAGAGGCTCTCAGGTACTACTTGGTCGGAAGAAAGTTCAAATTGATCACTGACCATGCCCCTCTGAAGTGGATGTCTGAAAATAAGGACAGTAATGCGAGAGTTATGAGATGGTTCTTGGCGTTACAAACTTTTAAATTTTCAGTGGAACACAGGCCAGGAAGCCAGCTGGCCAATGCAGACGCGTTGTCACGCGTTCATTGTTTGGGGGCTTCAGTTGTTCCGGCCCACAGGTCGAAACAAAGGGGGGGGATATGTGATAGGATCACTGGTAAAGTGGTCTGTGGCAGGTACATTGGTCCCAGATTCCTGTCTTATGTGTTCTAAAGCCCCAGGAGAAAGTCTGCACTGTAGCAGGCTTGAGTTTCGGCTTTTTGAAAAGCCGGTTTGGGACCTGGGGGTTGTGGGTGAGAGGAGAGGGAGGGCTCCACCCATGGCCACTCCAGGTTTTGGTTCTCGCAGCCTGGTAACAGGCTTGATTGGGTTCCCACCTGAGAGTGGCCAATATAAGCCTAGTGTGTTGAGGGCTGATTGTCTCACCTGGGAGAGCAGACAGGGAGTTTGCTCAGAGACACTTGGAAAACCTATCTGTGAGTACTGTCCTGTGCTTTGTTGCTGGCGAGGGCATTAGGCCCTGCCAGGTTCTGGTAGTGAGGGAACTACCTGTGAAGTTAGTGCCCCAACAGGGCTAGGATTTACGTTTGTTTTCTTTGTGTTATTTCTGACATTGTACAATAAAGACTGGCGCCGACCAGCTTGTACTTGCATCCAGACTGGTGTGCTGCTTCCCTGCTGCTGTGTGTTTGTGTAAGGAAAGAGTCCTCTACCCAGGAGAGGGACCCCCTAACCTAACTGTGTCACAATATATATATATATATATATATATATATATTATAACTATTATCCTTTGTTTAAACTCAGCAATTAAATTAAAACACTAATATATATATATATATATACATATATATAAGTGTTTTAAATTAATTTTCTGAGTTTAACCAAAGGATAATAGCATATATATATATATATATATATATATATATTATATATATATATATATATATATATATATATATATATATATATTTTAATTAATTAGCTGGCGTGCAGGTAATTACCACTCAATGTATACATCCACACTGTGTGGCAGGACAATGTATAATCCAGTGCCCTAATAATAGTACTAGTGTCCTAATAAAATCCAGACCGTTGCTCTCCCTGAAAATCCCAAATCCCACGAGTGAAAAAGCTATTAAAGAAAGACAAAAAGGGGGTGCTCCATAGTGCTTCAAAAGTTTTAATTCACAAACACATCTAAAAACAATGCATCTGATGTATGGTGTACTCGTGCCAAAATTCAAACAGTGTTGGCTGATCACCACATGGTTTAAAAGGTTATACGCCACAGACAAGCTGGAACATCACCATCACTGGGTTAAAATTTTTCCCACGAGAACACGACCACTTTTTCGGCTCGTGACTTTGGCACGCACAAAGTCCAACAAGGGGCGCTGAAATCTATCTTCGCTTACCAAAAATATAAGGCTCGGGCCGGCCCTGGTTCTCTCTTCAATGAGTCTGTAAAGTACACAAGTACTGTCTGGGCTATTGAAAATTGAAGAGATGGTTTGTTTTTTAAAACTTACTTATATTTTCTGAAATACAATATAGCTTGTGTGGATGTGCTGTCAAATCAAGTGCTGTCAGTATGATTTGTCAGAGATCATATAGATGAGTGTTAGGAGCATGGATGTTTGAGATGTACCATGACAAGCGTATGTGGAGACTGTCCACCTGTCAGGTACAGCAAAACACCGGAGCTATTGGGAAGAGATAAACTGAAGCGATGTGACAGCAGAGCAAGTGGTAAGCTCTGATGGAGAGAAAGATATTTTCAATCAGGACGAGTGTCAGCTCTGGGTATACATTTTGTAATGTGCCTCAACCGTGATTAAATCCAGACCATAGCTACTGACACAATTAAAAAATAGTCTTAAAGATGGAATTAGAAGCTATTTAATGAAATAGGAAGCCGTAGCCGGAAAAACTGACTCCACTTCACCCAGGAATGTTCATTAAGATATGAGTCCAGTATGTGAACCACACACCAGACAGTGCACTGTCTTTCCCCCGCTGTCTCTATTGCCCGATTGATAAATTTCCCCTCTGGCAGGAATACTCCTGTTTACCAGTCAGATTGTGAAAGCAGCACCTATGATAGCGGCAGTAATGTGGGCGTGTACTGCTACATCTGGGAGGCGTGTCATAAACTTGCCTTACATCCGAATGTAAACAAGCCCCAAAGCAGTTAGTAAGATCTACTTGTTGATGAAAACATACTGATACTTTTCAGGGCTTGCTCGTATATAGGAGCTCATTCAGACCCGTTCACTAGATGTGTTCGCTCGCACCCAGCGTATGCAAATCGTGCGGACGCCCAGCAAGGCAGGCGATCGCACAGCAACGCAAAAGCATGCCCACTATGTCTTGGCGTGCATTCACTTTGTGTATACAGATGCCCACCAGCCATTCATAAGACGCCAACTTGCGCACGTCATCTACTGCAAGTGCATGAAAACATTGGTACATCGAACACCATCGGATGCGATCGCAGTGCTTAAGGTTGCCTATACCCTGCCGCAAGCACTGCGAGTGCTTCAGAGTGAAATCCCACCAAGTGATACGTACTATGACGCAGCCTTTTAATTATGCATGCCTCTGAAACGGCGTTGAAACACTCAGGCACGCCTGCATTCGTACCTCCACTCCTTTTCCAGTGGTCAGCCCCTGTCACCACCCACAAACGGCCTCTCCTGACACTCACTCTACTGGGCAGTCTATGCGCAGCGAGCGAACGCAACCCGATCTCTCGCACTGGTTTGCGCACATGCACACTGCGATGCATACACATGCACAGATTGAAATATTGTCCAGCTACTAGCATTCGCATCATAGCGAGCAGGTCTGAATCAGCTCCATAGTGTTTTACAAGTGGTTCCATGTAAGTGACCATGAGAAACTTTATAAATGCTAAAATGCATGTAGTCATAGAGATCATTGTGCCTTATAACCAATGCAGGGAAATGGAATTGATTATATCATTTGAATGTATATACTGTATCTTTGATTTTTTTTTCCATGTATATACCAGCTACATAATGGGGGTAAGGTGCAATCAGGGAGATTGCTAGACTCTTCAGGGAGTCAGGGAGATTGCTACTATTTCAGGGAGTCTTCCTGACAATCAGGGAGAGTTGGCAGGTTTGGATAATATATAAAGACATTTAAACAGATCATAAAAAATTAGTAAAATACTAAAAGTTTCCATTTAATACAGGTCACAATGAGTCTGAAATGATGCAGCTGCAAGAGTCCAGATATTATACCACTACTATAGGCTACAAATTGTATAGTAGGATGACAAAGGCCCCGTGTGATATAGCCTTGACTGTCAAAACACTATGCAGCCACAATGTAGTAGTTATTCATATAATTTAACTAGTTGTTGCCCGCAGCTTTGCCCACGATAAAATCGCTTCTGCCAACATTTTTTTTAATTTGAGGTGTTCTAGTTGTATTGCTTTGCATAAGGGCCCTGTTGTGAGAGTGGCCCACGTGACTAGCAGCGCTATACAGACTGGTGGCAGCACCGCCATCACCCACCACTCACACCCATGTCACTGTGTGCCCTGCGCACAGAGGTCCTGATTCAGAGCCGGCCCTCTTACTATTTGGAGCGGCCTCCTGGCCGCTCGCATAGCTGTGGGTGACCACCCACAGCTATAGCAAGCGGCCAAAATGATGGTCACGATGGACAAGACCGTCGCGACCATCGGGCTTGCGATGAGACCCTGCGGTAGGGTCTCACTGCCGCCAGCCCTGGAGTGCATTTGGCTCTATCAGAGCCAAAAGCACTCCCACTGACATCACTAGTGATGTCAGTGGGGCCGGCCCCAGACGGTAGGCGTTCCCATGGGAACGCCTCCGTCTGGGCAGCCACGCCCCCGGCACGCCCACCAAAGGGGGCGTGCTGTCATTCAACATCGACAGCACGCCCCCTTTGGTGCGAGACCCATAACGATGGCTTGGCCATTGTTATTCGGGTCTCGCGCATGCGCACGACGGAGCCACCTCCGTCGTGCGCATGCGCACTTGGGCAACATCGACCCGCTTGCGAGCGCTCGCGAGTGGGTCTGAATCAGGCCCAGACTGCTGTGAAGCCTATCCTATTCAAGTGAACATGGGCTCAAAGCACCTCTATCCCCCACCTCTTACTGCCCGCACGCATGGTGCCACACCTATCTCAAGCATTGATTATGTCAATACATTTTAAGAAAAAAAATTAGGGTAACTAACAGGTCCGAACAGGTGGAATCCAAGTCCACCCGAACGCGAGTTCGGGTGTTCCTGTCTCACTCGGATTACACCTCGAGGCTGAACGTCACCTGGCCGACGTCGGATTCTCGCGAGACACGAGTGACGTTCGGCCTCTATAAAAGGCGCTGCGCCCGGGACTCGGCGCCATTTCAATTAGAGGGAGAGGTGAGGTGTCTGGTCGGTGTGACCTCAGTTAGTTAGTTACAAGCTCCGTTACTGAGCATAAACCCACTGCATGTATACAAGCTCCGTTACTGGGCATAAGCCCACTGCGTGTATACAAGCTCCGTGACTGGGCATAATCCCACTGTACTGGGCATAAGCCCACTGCGTGTATACAAGCTCCGTGACTTGGCATAAGCCCACTATTTTGGGCATAAGCCCACTGTGTGTATATAGTGTATACAAGCTCCGTGACTGGGCATAAGCCCACTATACTTGGCATAAGCCTACTACGTGTATACAAGCTCCGTGACTGGGCATAAGCCCACTGTGTGTATACAAGCTCTGTGACTGGGCATAAGCCCACTGGGTGTATACAAGCTCCATGACTGGGCATAAGCCCACTGTGTGCATACAAACTCCCTGACTGGGCATAAGCCCACTGTGTGTATACAAGCTCCGTGACTGGGCATAAGCCCTCTGTGTGTATACAAGCTCCATGACTGGACATAAGCCCACTGTGTGTATACAAGCTCCGTGACCTTACTGGGCATAGCCCACTGTGTGTATACAAGCTCCATGACTGGGCATAAGCCCACTGTGTGTATACAAGCTCCATGACTGGGCATAAGCCCACTGTGTGTATACAAGCTCCATGACTGGGCATAAGCCCTCTGTGTGTATACAAGCTCCATGACTGGGCATAAGCCCACTGTGTGTATACAAGCTCCGTGACTGGGCATAAGCCCTCTGTGTGTATACAAGCTCCATGACTGGACATAAGCCCACTGTGTGTATACAAGCTCCGTGACCTTACTGGGCATAGCCCACCGTGTGTATACAAGCTCCATGACTGGGCATAAGCCCACTGTGTGTATACAAGCTCCATGACTGGGCATAAGCCCTCTGTGTGTATACAAGCTCCATTACTGGGCATAAGCCCACTGTGTGTATATAAGCTCCGTGACTGGGCATAAGCCCACTGTGTGTATACAAGCTCCGTGACTTTACTGGGCATAAGCCCACTGTGTATACAAGCTCCGTGACTGTGCATTAGCCCACTGTGTGTATACAAGCTCCGTGACTGTGCATTAGCCCACTGTGTGTATACAAGCTCCGTGACTGGGCATAAGCACACTGTGTGTATATAAGATCCGTGACTTTACTGGGCATAAACCCACTGTGTATATACAAACTCTGTGACTGGGCATAAGCCCACTGTGTGTATATAAGATCCATAACTTTACTGGGCATAATCCCACTTTGTATATACAAACTCCGTGACTGGGCATAAGCCCACTGTATGTATACAAGCTCTGTGACTGGGCATAAGCCCACTGTGTGTATAGAAGCTCCGTAACTGGGCATAAGGCCACTGTGTGTATACAAGCACTGTGACTCCTTGGGCCGTAGCCCTCTGTGTATACAAGCACTGTGACTCCTTGGGCCGTAGCCCTCTGTGTATACAAGCACTGTGACTCCTTGGGCCATACCCACTGTGTAAACAAGTACTGTGACGCTGCTGGCTGTACCCCACACTCCCAAGGACCATTCCATCTTGCACTACCTTTCATTTCTGCCACTGCTGTGTGGCAATATTTCATAGATGTGCTTTAAACTCTGGTGTCTGTGCCGCTGCGCCGCTGCTCTGACTCTTGGTAACCAGTCAGCTTACTGCAACCTTTGGCCACTAATGGTGAAAACTATAATTTAAACTGTGTGGTGGCCTAAATTGACTGTAAATGACTGGAAATTAATGTTATTGAGGTTAATAACACTCTAGGAAGAAAAAAAAGCCCAATTTATGTGATATTAGCTTTTTTTGAACATTTTTGTAAAATATCCAAATCCAAAGCCAGTCACCGCAGTTTTTCAAATCCAAATCCAAAGCCGGATGACGAATTAGAACCAAATCCAAATCTGGCGAAAATGGGCCGGCGCACATCCCTACTAATAATGCACTCCTACCAGATATGGTGTGAGACAAGCAGGGCCTCAATTCAAGCAGTGGTTAAGTAAACCGGGTATACCACCTACAGGAATGTCAGTCCATCATAAGGTAGTTACAAAGCTCTCTTCCACCATCAAGGTGATAAAGACCACAGGCTGGTCAAACATGATGGTGGAGGAGAGCTTTGTAACTACCTTATGACAAGGAAGGAGGACCGAAATTCCTGTTGGTGGTATACATTTCGTTCTTAGAATATTAGTATAGACTGGGAATAAAGTGCAATGTACTGTATATACCTATCGATAGTAAGGCTGAGTGATATGTACAGTACTATTAGTAGTTAGTATACTATTACTGTGCCTTTAGTTATGGCCAGTAATATGAATATCAGTTATACTGTAGTATGAAAGCAATATGCCCAACAAAAGGACTATGGGGGTGATTCAGCAAGGATCACAAATGCAAAGCTGCACGCAGGCAGCATTGCAATTACGTCCTTGATATTATGCAAATGCAGCAGGAGATGTATGACACCCCCTGCTGCATTTGTGATCTCAGCACTGCAACGGAGGTCGCAGGCTGGGATCACCATCACAACCACCGGTGGTCGATTGTCATGATAGTGGACAGCGCCCGCCTGCCAACCAGCTAAGTAAGCCTCAGTTTACGAGCCCGAGCCCGCACCGCCCCTGATTGACAGGCAGAGGCATAGAAGAGTCTGCATGCGACAATGCAGGACCCATTCTCCACACTCGCAGAATGGGTCCAGAACACGCGCAGATTCCCAGTAATCGGGAATCTACGATCAGCAGTGCACTTGCGTGCACTTCTGAATCAGGCCCTATGGCATTAATATATATGCAGTAATACCCACTAACATCCCATAAGCTTTAGCATAACATTGGTGTATGTTTAATTAGACCAGTAATATGCCATTTATATGCCATTAATATGATGACTACTGCTAATAATGCAAAAATAGAATATAAAAATAAGTATTAAGGGGGTCATTCAGACCCGCTCAAGAGCAGCAGTACGCTCGCAAGTGGGTCGATGTTCCCCACTGCGCATGCGCACGACGGAGGGAGCTCCGTCGTGCGCATGCGCGAGACCCGGGGAGCGACGGGCTTTCCATCGCTTCGGGTCTCGCACCAAAGGGGGCGTGCTGTCGATGTTGATTGACAGCACGCCCCCTTTGGTGGGCGTGCCGGGGGCGTGCCTGCCAGACGGAGGTCGTCCGCTCCTTCCCCCTGCTGCTGCGTAAGCCCTCTAGCTCCGAGGCCATACACTCCAGGGGCCCGCCGGCCGCTTGCTCCTAACCCCTGCAGCCGCTCAAGCCTAGGGAGGGATGTATGCCCTCCCGCTGCATCCTCCTTACAGAGCAGCAGCCGGACACTCGGGTGGCTCTGCCTGCTCCTAGAACAGCCGCCCGCCCACACCACACATATGCAGCTGCGCCGCCGAGCAAGACCATAGAGAGCTCGGCGGCATGGCACAGTTCCTCCTACCTGCAGGGCTGCTGCGGGCGGGCGCGACGCTGACCACATGACCTGCTGAAGAGAGGAGCTGTCGGCTGCGTGGGAGTCCCGGATCAGCAAATGGTAAGGGGGACAACAGGATGGAAAGACAAGGGGGTGGAAACTGGGTGCAGGTGGCTGGATGTACAAGGGGGCAGGAGGCTGGATATACAAGAGGGCAGGAGGCTGGATATACAAGGGGGCAGGTGGCTGGATATACAAGGGGCAGGTGGCTGGGAAAACAAAGGGGCAGGAGGCTGGATGTACAAGGGGGCAGGTAGCTGGATGTACAAGGGGGCAGGAGTCTGGATGTACAAGGGGGCAGGAGTCTGGATGTACAAGGGGGCAGGAGTCTGGATGTACAAGGGGGCAGGAGTCTGGATGTACAAGGGGGCAGGAGTCTGGATGTACAAGGGGGCAGGAGGCTGGATGTACAAGGGGGCAGGTGGCTGGATGTACAAGGGGGCAGGTGTCTGGATGTACAAGGGGGCAGGAGTCTGGATGTACAAGGGGGCAGGAGTCTGGATGTACAAGGGGGCAGGTGGCTGGATGTACAAGGGGGCAGGTGGCTGGATGTACAAGGGGGCAGGTGGCTGGATATGCAAGGGGGAAGGTGGCTTGAAATACGGGGGAAGGAGGCTTGAGAGATGGGGCAGGAGGCTGGATATACAAGGAGGCAGGTTGTCACGTCTGAGACTGGAGAAGAGGACGTGGTGGGCCTAAGTTGGGGAAAGAAGCAGAGACGAGGGGCCTCATCCACAGGTCTTGAGTGTTGGCGAGACCTGGGCAAAGGTGTGGAGTCTAACCCACAGGATGGTGTTCGCCAGTGACCCCCCCAATTGGGATATGGACTTAGCTGCACCCCGTGAGCAGGTCGCGGTCCTTTGACCAGGTACCCAAGCCCTGCAGGGATAGAGACACCACACCCGTGGCCCAGCGAGGATATGCCTGCTAGGCACCAAACAGCCCCTTAAAACACTGTATAGAAAAACACCTTGACACGAGGATCAAATGTCAATAAGGATTTCAAGTGGGCAGCAACTCACGGTTACTTGAGACGTCACCAGAGATAGAAGGCACACGGGTAGAGGTGGTATACGTTGTAGCACGGATGTTCACTGGAGACGTAAGGCACACAGGTGGGGATGGTAGCACTGCTGCACGGGTATTCACCAGAGACGTATAGGCACACAGGTAAAGGTGGTAACGCTGCTGCACGGGTATTCACCAGAGACGTACAGGCACACAGGTAAAGGTGGTAACACTGCTGCACGGATATTCACCAGAGACGGGAGGCACACAGGTGGAGATGGTATACACTGCTGCACGGATATTCACCAGAGACGGGAGGCACACAGGTGGAGATGGTATACACTGCTGCACGGATGTTACAGAGACGGAAGGCACACAGGTAGAGATGATAACACTGCTGCACTATATTCACCAGAGACAGGAGGCACACAGGTGTTGATGGTATACACTGCTGCTGTAAGAAAGGTTTAGGAACCTGGACCGGGAACTCACTAAGGCACGCTAGGAGACAACCGTTGTTCAGGCAATTTCCTGGAACCTGTGGAACAGTTTTATACCCAGGGGAACCCTTAGACAGGTGCACAGCATCAGCTGATCACGGACCTATCAGGGAGAAGGATCCAGTCACATGGGCCGACTGTCATGGCGGCGCCCATGTCCGGACTTGCGACGCCGGACACCAGCCCACCAGGAAGCCACTGCATGCGGGGAGAATACTCAGCTTCTCCCCCGCCGTCGCGCAAGCTGCCCGACCACCCAGGATGACGGGAAGCCGGCGGCGTGGTAAGCGGGAGCTGATCCCCGGCTGAGCCCTGACAGTACCCCCTCCTTTAAGGGTGGGCACTGAACACCCATCAGGCTTACCTGGAAATCTCCTATGAAAACTCTGGATTAGTCGCGGAGCGTGTACATCAGAGGCTCTGATCCAGGCCCTTTCCTCGGGGCCGTAGCCCTTCCAATCGATGAGATATTGAAGGGTGTTGAATCTGTGCCGGGAATCCAGGATCTTCTCCACCTCAAATTCAGTGCCTTGTGATGTCTTGACTTGAGGCAATTTAGGAGAACAATTCTGAAAACGATTGAGCACCAGGGGTCGTAAGAGAGAAACGTGAAAAGTATTTGAAATCTTCATTTGAGGAGGAAGTTCCAATTTATAAGTTACTGGACTGATTATCTTAAGGATACGATATGGCCCAACAAAACGTGGAGCAAGTTTAATGGACGGGACTCTTAAGCGAATATTCTTGGAAGATAACCAAACCCTGTCCCCAACTCTCAACAGTGGAACAGCCAAACGTCTTCTGTCCGCAAATATCTTGAAATTCCTTGAAGATTGCTTTAGGGATAGGTGAATCTTATTCCATAAAACTGAAAAGGATTGGATCTCTTGATTCACAGCCGGGACATCTATAGATGGAAGCTTCTGGAAATCTGGAACTCGTGGGTGTCTACCAAAAACCGTAAAAAAAGGAGTGGATTTAGAGGAAGAATGGAACTTAAAATTATGAGAGAACTCTGCCCAGGGTAGGAGGTCCACCCAATCATCCTGGGAAGATGACACAAAGAGCCTAATGAAGGTCTCCAGCTCTTGATTGACCCTTTCCGTTTGACCATTCGACTGTGGGTGGTAGGCTGAGGAAAAGTTCAGTTTAATTCCGCAGGTGTTACACAGGGCTCTCCAGAATTTGGCTGTAAATTGGACACCTCGATCAGAGACTATTTCCTTGGGGAGGCCGTGTAATCTGAAGATGTCTCGAATAAAAATTTTTGCTAATTGAGGAGCAGAAGGAAGGCCAACGAGCGGGATAAAGTGTGCCATTTTAGAAAAGCGATCCACGACCACCCATACCGTGTTATGCCCCTTGCACCGAGGTAATTCAGAAATAAAATCCATTGAGATGTGGGTCCATGGATTAGCTGGGATAGACAAGGGATGAAGAGGACCAACCATCTGTCTACGCTGAGTTTTATGTTGGGCGCATTTGATACAGGAGCGGACAAACTCCGTGACATCCTTCTTCATGGTCGGCCACCAGTAAGATCGAAGTAAGAACTGGTAGGTTTTGGTGATTCCAGTGTGACCTGCGAACAAGGATGCATGAGCCCAACCAGTAATTTTTTACGTAAATTAGGAGGTACGAAAATGTTCCCAGGTGGTAGAGATACTACTTGAGTAGGAGCAAACACCATTGGGTCTAAAATGGGACGAACTTGAGAACACTCCTCCTCCTCCAACTTGGTCATAAAGGAGCGAGATAATGCATCAGCTTTTTTGTTCAACACACCTGGACGAAACTGAAGTTTTAAATCAAACCTAGAAAAGAAAAGTGACCATCGTGCCTGCCTGGCATTCAACCGGTGTGCAGTTTGCAGATAGATTAGATTTTTATGGTCTGTAATAATCGTAACAGGAAATTTAGCCCCTTCAAGAAGATACCGCCATTCCTCCAAGGCTAAACGCATAGCTAACAGTTCTTGGTCGCCAATAATATAATTCCTTTCTGCAGGAGAAAATTTACGGGAGAAAAATCCACAGGGATGAGTCTTCCCGTCTTCAGCAGTCTGAGATAATACTGCCCCTACTCCAACAGAGGATGCGTCCACCTCCACAATGAACGGTTTGTCAATTCGCGGCTGGCAGAGAATTGGAGCTCCAGAAAAGGATTTTTTTAGGTTTTGAAAGGCTTGTACTGCTGGAACAGACCATTTAGAAGGATTGGCTCCTTTCCTTGTGAGGAAGGTAATGGGTGCTACCAGTGTAGAAAAATGTGGAATAAATCTCCTATAATAGTTCGCGAATCCTAAGAAACGCTGAGTACCTTTTAAAGAAGTAGGTAGGGGCCACTCCGAGATTGCTTTTAGTTTATCAGGATCCATCTGGAGATTCCTCCCGGAGATTATATGATCCAGAAAAGGTACCGACGTTTGATTAAACACACATTTGGATAGTTTCCCAAAGAGGTGATGAGCACGAAGGCGGGACAATACCTCCCGTACATGAAGATGATGGTTCTGAAAAATCTCTGGAAAAAATTAAGATGTCATCGAGATAAATCACAACAAATTTATGAAGAATATCCCGGAAGACCTCGTTGACATAGCCTTGAAAAATAGCTGGTGCATTGCAAAGACCGAAGGGCATTACAAGGTACTCGAAGTGCCCGTCTCTGGTATTGAACGCGGTCTTCCACTCGTCCCCCGCTTTAATTCGAATCAAGTTATACGCACCACGTAGATCCAGCTTGGTGAAAACTTGAGCCCCTTGGACTTTGTTAAAAAGTTCAGAAATTAAAGGTAAGGGGTACCGATTTTTTATGGTGATCTGATTTAAGCCTCGGTAGTCTATGCACGGACGGAGTCCTCCATCCTTTTTCCCTACAAAAAAAACCCCTGCCCCTGCAGGAGAAGAAGAGGGCCGAATGAACCCTTTACCAAGGTTTTCCTTAATGTATTCTTCCATGGCTGCGGTCTCTGGCACGGACAAGGGGTAAACACGGCCACGTGGAGGACTTTTCCCGGGAAGTAAATCGATAGCGCAGTCCCATGGTCGATGCGGAGGAAGTACATCTGTGGCTTGTTCACAGAATACGTCGGCAAACTCTTGATAAGCCTCGGGCAACCCCTTCTGGGATGGGTGTCTAGGAGACTCAGGACGGAGGAACTTCTTAGCTGGGTTGGAGACCGTTGCTTGGTTACATACTGGAATGACCTTGGCCAAACAGTTTTGAAAACAATTTGAGCCCCAGGACAAGATTTGCATAGCATCCCAGTCGAAGACAGGATTGTGTTTTTTCAACCAGGGCAATCCTAATACCAGCTCATAGGAGGATTCGGGTAATACAAAAAATTCTAACATTTCCTGATGTAAGCATCCAACTCGGACAGTCACAGGATAAGAAAGTGAAGAAATGGGTAGCCCCACCAGCGTTTTACCATCTAGCCCGGACAGTAACAATTTATTAGGTAGGGGAACAACTGGAACACCCAAAGTGTGAATCAGTTTCTCTGCAATAAAATTACCAGCGGCTCCAGAATCAATTAAAGCATGGACCTTTCTTGTCCTGGACTTATGGGAAAGCGACACTACTAGAATACTTTCTGATAACTGGGATGGCTTGAGAATGACCCCCAACTGAATGCTCCCTACTTCAGTCAGGGTCTTGCATTTCCCGCAAGTAGAGGACAATTCTTCAAAATGTGGTTAGGTGCAGTGCAATAAATACACAGCTTATTTTGGAAGCGTCTATTGCGTTCTGCCGGGGTGAGTTTTGTTCTATTGACCTGCATCGGTTCCTCTTCCATAGCTGAGGTGGGCATAGGCGGACTGGCAGCAGAAGGACGGACAGGTAGACGTTCACCTCTTCCCCTACTAGCCCACCTTTCCCGGTGACGAAGATCGATTTTGATACAAAGAGAGATCACGTCAGCGAAGGATTCTGGCAAATCCCTGGAGGCAAGTTCATCCTTCATCCTCTCAGAGAGTCCATGAAGGAAGGACGCCTTAAGAGCTTCTCGTTCCATTTTAATTCTGATGCCAGGGTCTGAAACTGGAGTACATACTGCCCTACGGATCGTGCGCCTTGACGCACACGGAGAAGATCAGAAGATGCAGATGCAGAACGGCCTGGCTCATCAAAAATTCTCTTAAATGCTAAAACGAATTCCTCGTAAGTAGATACGATGGGGTCAGCCCGTTCCCATAGAGGGGAGACCCAGTCTAGCGCTGCTCCTGTTAACAGGGATATAACATATGCCACTTTTGCCCGAGACGTGGGGAAATTCTGGGGAAGGCACTCAAATTGGATCTCACATTGGTTAATGAATCCGCGGCACCGCCTGGGATCACCATCAAACCTTTCTGGAGTAGCTAACTGGAGTCGGGGTTTGGGGGTAGGAGCCACCAGTGGAGGAACTGATGGAGGAGGTGCGGGAGCTGCAGCCGGAGGAGCCGGAAGAATAGAGGCCAATGTGGTTTGTATAGAAACCAGTTGCCTCGAGAGCTCCTGTAAATACTGAGCCACTTGTTGTTGAGCCGCCTCTTGGTTGTCCATCCGAGAGGTGAACTCTTGTAGAGACCCAGTACCTTGGGATCCTGCAGCCTCCATATGGCCTGAACAAACTGTCACGTCTGAGACTGGAGAAGAGGACGTGGTGGGCCTAAGTTGGGGAAAGAAGCGGAGACGAGGGGTCTGGATGTACGTTCTCCTCATCCACAGGTCTTGAGTGTTGGCGAGACCTGGGCAAAGGTGCGGAGTCTAACCCACAGGATGGTGTTCGCCAGTGACCCCCCCAATTGGGATATGGGCTTAGCTGCACCCCGTGAGCAGGTCGCGGTCCTTTGACCAGGTACCCAAGCCCTGCAGGGATAGAGACACTACACCCGTGGCCCAGCGAGGATATGCCTGCTAGGCACCAAACAGCCCCTTAAAACACTGTATAGAAAAACACCTTGACACGAGGATCAAATGTCAATAAGGATTTCAAGTGGGCAGCAACTCACGGTTACTTGAGACAACAAAAGAGATAGAAGGCACACGGGTAGAGGTGGTATATGTTGTAGCACGGATGTTCACTGGAGACGTAAGGCACACAGGTGGGGATGGTAACACTGCTGCACGGGTATTCACCAGAGACATATAGGCACACAGGTAAAGGTGGTAACGCTGCTGCACGGGTATTCACCAGAGACATATAGGCACACAGGTAAAGGTGGTAACACTGCTGCACGGATATTCACCAGAGACGGGAGGCACACAGGTGGAGATGGTATACACTGCTGCACGGATATTCACCAGAGACGGGAGGCACACAGGTGGAGATGGTATACACTGCTGCACGGATGTTACAGAGATGGAAGGCACACAGGTAGAGATGATAACACTGCTGCTACAAGGAAGGTTAGGAACCTGGACTGGGAACTCACTATAGCACGCTAGGAGACAACCATTGTTCAGGCAATTTCCTGGAACCTGTGGAACAGATTTATACCCAGGGGATCAGCATCAGCTGATCACGGACCTATCAGGGAGAAGGATCCAGTCACATGGGCCGACTGTCATGGCGGCGCCCATGTCCGGACTTGCGATGCCGGACACCAGCCCACCAGGAAGCCACTGCATGCGGGGAGAATACTCAGCTTCTCCCCCACCGTCGCGCAAGCTGCCCGACCACCCAGGATGACAGGGGAAGCCGGCGGCGCGGTAAGCGGGAGCCGATCCCTGGCTGAGCCCTGACACAGGTGACTTGAAAGACAAGGGGCAGGAGGCTGGAAAAACAAGGGCAGGAGGCTGGAAAAACAATGGGACAGGTGGCTTGAAAGACAGGGGCAGGAGGCTGGAAACACGAGGACAGAAAGGGGGTAGGAGGCTGGAAAGACAAGGGGACTGGAATGGGGCAGGAGGCTGGAAAGACAAGGGGCAAAAGGCTGGAAAGACAAGGGGCTGGAAAGACAAGGGGGCAGAAGGCTGGATTGCTATAAGGCAGGAAGCTCAGGTGACATGGGACAGGAGGTGACACAGGGATCAGGAGACTAGAATGGTATGGAGTAGTAGGCTTGAATGCCACAGTGAGATGGAATTGAAACAGAACTGGAGGCAACACTGGGCAGGGGGCAGGAGAGATACAGGAGGCTAGAAGGGATATGGGGCAGGAGACGCGAGGTGACACAGGGAGCAGGAGGCTGAAAGAGACACAGGGCGAGAAGCTGGAATGTTGCTGGAGGTGACATAGGGAGTAGGAGGCTGCAGGAAACATGGGGCTGGAAGTTAGAATGGTGCAGGGATCTGGAGGTGACAGGGCAGGAGGCTGGAATGACGCAGGGTACTGGAGGGGAGACGGGGCAGGAACTTGGAATGTTACAGGGATCTGGAGGTGACATAGGGAGCAGGAAGCTGCAGATGACATGGGGTATGTAGCTGGAATGACAACGGGATAGATGGGACATGGAGCAGGAGGCAGGAGTGACACATCACATGGGCAGGAGGGACATAGGTGGTGAGTCTGGTTGAACCTGTGTTGTATGATAATGACATTAATTATATTCCTACACAAACAGGCGTCTTCCGGACAATGGGATTTCCTACATGAATAGTGAATACCGACTGAAGATACCGTCTGCTCAGGGAGGGCTGTCATAATGTCACACCGCGTCACTGAATAAGAGGAGACACGGCATGTGAGTACTGGGGAGCAGTTAGAACGGAATAAGAAGAAGAGTGTGGTAACTAAGGTAAGTGTCTGGGGTTGTGAGGGGGGGGGGGCCCTGCCTATCTTGGCAGTCCCAGGCCCCATCATTTCTGATGGCAGCCCTGAACGCAGGTGTGTCTTGGTGTCAAAGCAGAGTTTTATCGGTGTGCATAATTAGTAAAGAAGCGTCATTGTACACATCACTTGGTTGTATTTTAGCCTGCAGTGATTGCAGTACTTGTTTGCGGAGTAGGGTCTACCTCAAGGGCTGCGTGCAGCTCTAATGGCTCTCGATGTATCCGATTAATCACACACTTCCTGGAGATGACGTGTACTTAGAAAGATAGGTGGGCGTCTTTATACTGTCGTGCGTTCGCTCTGCCATCGCTATCTAAGGCATAGAGGGCGTCCTTCCACCAGACAGTAAATGAGACCACTATACATATAGTAACATTTTGCCACACTGTAGTGCCCAGGGGCTAAAGTTGGCCAGAACAGGGCGGAACTGCATTCTGTCACTTCTATTTGGAGACGGAACCAGTTACGCCTCCTCCGACCCACCTTAGCCCAGCGCTTCAAGGAGGCTCCATTTGCCGGGCGCCCCGCTGAGATTTTGTTACCAGCGGGCGCCCGGGTCCCTCCCTACAGCACCAATGGCAGCCAGAGGCTGGAGCTCACTCCTGAGCTTCAGCTTCCGGCTCCCGCAGTGCACTATGAGAGAGTCGTCGGCTCCTGCAGTGCACTATGGGAGAGACGTCATGATGTCTCTCCCATAGTTAGAGGAGCAGCCACGCAGACCAGACGCCAGCAGATGTGGGAGCAGGGCTTAAGGTTAGTATTAGTTTTTTTTTTTATTAATCGGCATTACTACTGGGAGCACTACTCAGGGGGTACTACTACTGGGGGCATTACTCAGGGGGTACTACTACTGGGGGCATTACTCAGGGGGCACTACTACTGGGGCCATTACTCAGGGGACTTTACTATTGGGGACATTATTCAGGGGGCACTACTACTGGAGGCATTACTCAGGGGCACTACTACTGGGGGCATTACTCAGGGGCACTACTACTGGAGGCATTACTTTGGCAGCACTATTACTGGGGGAATTACTATTGGGGACATTATTCAGGGGGCACTACTACTGGAGGCATTACTCAGGGGGCACTACTACTGGGGGCATTACACAGGGGGAATTACTATTGGGGACTCTGCATAAGGGGCACCACAACTGTGGGCTCTGCATAAGGGGCACTACCACTGTGGGCACTGCATAAGAGGCAATACCACTACTGGGGGCACTGCAAAAGGGGCACCACTGCTGAGGGCACTACATAAGGGGCACTACTATTGGGGGCACTATTACAGGGGGATTACTAATAGGGGCATTGTATAAGGGGGACTACCACTACTGTGGGCTCTGCATAAGGGGCACTACGATTGTGGACACTGCATAAGGTGCACTACCACTATTGGGGCACTGCATAAGGGGCACTACCACTACTGTCGGAACTGCATAAAGTGCACCACTACTGTGGGCACTGCAGAAGTGGCACTACCACTACTGTGGGCTCTGCATAAGGGGCACTACCACTACTGGGGGCATTGCATAAGGAGCACCACTACAGTGGACATTATTTGTAAGGGGCAACCCTGCTGTGGGCATTGTATAAGAGGCACTACTACTGTGGGAATTGTGTATAAGGGGCACAAATTTTGGCATTGTGCAAAAGAGGCACTGCTGTGTGTCATACATTAATAAGGGACACTACTATGTGGTGTATTGTGAATCAAGATTGTGTAGTATAATTTGATTTGGAAATACTATTGTGTGACCACGCCACTTTAAGCATTTGTAGTGCCCACACATTATGCCACATGTAGTGTCCACACATTATGCTACCTGTAGTTTTATAAGAAGGGGTCAGGGTGTAATGCAATTACTGTAGGTAGTGGTGAGTATGGCGGAGTCAGGTAGGTAGTGCAGAGAGATAGTGTCTGGTAGGGAGGGGTCAGGAGGTAGTGCAGATAGGTAGTGCTCTGTATGGAGAGGTCAGGGAGGTAGTGCAGAGAAATAGTGTTTGGTAAGGAGGGAGGGGGTTAGTGCATATAGGTAGTAGTGAGTATGGAGGTGTCAGGAAGGTAGTGCAGATAGGTAGTGGTGAGTATGAAGGGATCAGGGGTTGTCATGCCTTCAGCATAGGGTTTGTTGTGTTACACTATTTCACATTAGCAGCCCCACCTAGTGGTCAGGACAGCAGCAGTTTAAATCTGATCCATTTTGACCTTCTTAGCATTCCATAGCAGTCTAGCAATGCATTCTGGGCTAAAGGAGCTGTAAGCAGCCATTTTCCTTTTCACATGGTCCCAGACAGTCATCATTACATATGCTCAACCTGGTACAGCATCCGATGGTGAGTTCTAAGCTTCAACTGTGCCATAGATCTGCTTAGACAGTTATGTTATGCATGTTAGCTGTACTATGTGACATTGCAGCCTGTACTTTGCATACTGTATGTTTCATGTTGTTTGCATATCCCATGTTATGTATATGTTTGCCTTGCATTCCCATGTACATATACTAATTGCTTTCATTGTTTGTTTACAGTTTTACCTCATCACTTGCCATTACTTGTCATCACATCACTTGTCTTATCATTACTTATCATTTCCACGCAAGTTCCTCTATCGAATAATAAACTCAGTTCTTCAGATCACATCTGACTGGATTTTTGGAAGATAGTGTATTGGTTATGCCGGCTGCTCCAGATTTGTCGGACACTTAGTGCGGGGCAGTACAGTAAAACATCGGGCTCCCAGCATGTGATGCATATATCTGACTTCATCAGCAACTTGTCTGTCAGCAAGTGGGACACATATTGATTTACAGATCTGTTACACTGCCAGCCAGAGCTATCTGCATATGACAGTACAAGAGTTTCTATACAGTCTAACCGTGGCAGCTCAGCAATAGGAGTACCACCATTGACTACACAGGAATTTCACACTGTCAGTACAGCCACCTGCATATGGTAAGACAACAGTCCCTGCATAGTCAAACAGCCTAAAAACAGTCCCAAGACCTGCTACAGTGCTAGCTCAGTTATCTGCACATTTCAATACAGCAGCCTCTACACAGTCAAGCATTTCCATTCCATCATCATGTCACAGAAAACGACATTTTCATACAAAACAAGGTCCCAAGTCTCTAGTTCTTCGAAATTTTTATCTGTCAGCATTGCAGCCATAATGGCACGTGCAAAAGTGGAAGCTGCAAAAGTGCGGGCCACCTTTGCTGAACAAGAGATGCAATTAAAAATAGAAAAATCACGTTTAGAAGCAGAGAAACGAATAGAGAGATCACGTCTGGAAGCAGAAAAGTCACATCTGGATGCAGAAAGAACACGTCTGGAGGCAGAAAGGTCACGTCTGGATGCAGAAAGAACACGTCTGGATGCAGAAAGAGATATGGAGAGGTCACGTCTGGATGCAGAAAGAGTTATGGAGAAACAACGCCTAGAAGCAATTAGTGATAAGCTCACTGCAGAGAAGGAGGCAGCAGCTGCTATGGCCGAAGCACAATTCTTAGAGTCTGTAGAACTTCTTAATATAAGGAGGATCAATGTGCTTGACGCAGAGCTTGGATCGCAGAATTCATTGCAACGCACATCAGAATATGTAAATCAAGCATCCAAAATGGGCAGCAAACCTCAATCAGTGCAAAGCATGCATTCAGATTTCATCAGTGAAACAAGTCAAACACACAATGCAGTGCCCCCACTAGTCAACAGTGAACGGCAAACTTGCAAACAAGAGAATTCTAGACACAAGGAACCCATGAGGGACAACCTTCCCCCACACCAGGTGTCTGAATCTGCAAACTACAACAAAGGCACAACTACCCACACACAAAAGTGGTATGATACAACCTAACAGGAACCATACAATCCTAACAGGTATGACCACCCACCATTTACTCACCATGTTAATGAACAAACAGCATCTCCTAGAGCCAATCAAGATACATTAGACTTTGCCAAGTTTCTTGCTCGCCGTGAGCTGGTCACAAACGGACTCTCAAAGTGCAATGAACGCCCTGAGAGCTTCAGAGCCTGGCAATCCTCTTTCCAAAATGTAATCAGAGGGTTAGACCTTTCACATAGTGAAGAGATAGACCTTTTAATTAAATGGCTTGGGAATGAATCTGCTGAACATGCTAGAAGGTTAAGAGTGATCAATATCAATCACCCTGAGAATGGCCTTAAAATTATCTGGGATAGATTAAATGAGTGCTACGGCTCACCAGAGATAATAGAAAGTGCACAATTCAAAAGAATTGATGATTTCCCTAGGTTACCTAACAAAAGCTATCAGAGACTGAGAGAATTAAGGGACCTACTAATGGAGCTTCAAGTAGCCAAGTGTGAGGGAGACTTACCAGGACTTGCCTTCCTCGACACAGCCAGAGGCATTAACCCTTTAGTGCAAAAGCTACCTTACAATCTGCAGGAGCAATGGCTCACCCATGGTTCCAAATATAAGCAGTGGCACAACGTACCATTTCCACCATTCTCTGTTTTTGTGGACTTCGTGCACCAACAAGCAAAGACCAGGAATGATCCTAGTTTTGCCTTTACCCTGACTAGCTCAACCCCTATTCTACCTAACCCCCGCAAAATGTCAGTCACAGTTCACAAGACTAATGTGCATTATACAGATTCTTCCCACAGGTCTACCTATTCTACTCATCAAGAGAACGAAGATAAAGATCCTGCCAAGCAGTGTCCCCTGCATAACAAACCGCATCCTCTCCTGAAGTGCAGAACCTTCAGGGAAAAGTCCCTGGAGAACCGCAAAGCATTCCTAAGAGAAAACGACATCTACTACAAGTGCTGCTCTTCTACAACCCATCTTGCCAAGGATTGTAAGATTAGTGTTAACTGCATAGAATGTCAGAGCACAGAACACTACACAGTTCTACACCCTGGACCTTCCCCATTGACTTTACAACACAGTTATGGTGACACAGAGCATGGCGGGGAGCTCAGTGTGGAACAAGGAGACACTACTGCAGTCTTACCAGAGATAACTTCACAATGTACTGAAGTCTGCAAAGACACTATTAGTGGCAAATCTTGCACCAAAATCTGTTTAGTCAGAGTCTACCCTAACGCCCAACCAGAGAAAGCCGTCAAACTTTATGCAATCCTAGATGATCAAAGCAACAAGTCTCTAGCTAGATCAACATTCTTTGAGACCTTTAATATCAAAGGACCGGGCACTCTATTATCCTTAAGGACTTGTGCAGGGAGTTTTGAGACAATGGGGAGAAGAGCAATCGGCTATCAAGTCGAGTCCTTAGACGGAAAGACATGCCTTCCCTTACCCACTATCACTGAATGCAATGAGATCCCTGATAATAGGTCTGAAATCCCTACACCAGTTTCATGCACATTTGAAATGTATAGCACATGTGATACCAGAACTGGACCCACTAGCCCAGATAATTCTACTCATTGGGAGAGATATCTTATGAGTCCACAAAGTCAGCGGTCAGATTAACGGTCCAAAGATTAGACCTAGGATGAGCCATAATAGGAGAAGTATGTCTTGGACAAGTGCATAAACCAACTACTGTCAACAGCATGCTTACCTGTACTTTAGAAAATGGACGCCCTTCTCTATTTCAACAATGTCACAATCACTTCCTCACAAAGGAACTACCACACTGCACTGTCATAGACTCTCCTAGTGACAACCACATCTGTGAGAGCTACCAAGAACATTTGGGGTGCACAGTCTTCCAAAGAACAAAAAGGGATGATCAAGTCGCAATGTCCATAGAGGACAATCTATTCCTGGAAATAATGAAAAAGGGACTAGTCAAAGATGATTGCAACAGTTGGGTTGCACCTCTACCCTTTAAAACACACAGACGGCGCTTACCTAACAACAGATAACAAGTATTTAAACGCTTCTCTTCACTAAAATGCAACTTCCACAGGAAACCAGAAATGAAAGATAACTTATCATTTCCACGCAAGTTCCTCTATCAAATAATAAACTCAGTTCTTCAGATCACATCTGACTGGATTATTGGAAGATAGAGTATTGGTTATGCTGGCTGCTTCAAAGTTGTCAGACACTTAGTGCGGGGCAGTACAGGGGTAGTGCAGATAGGTAGTGGTGAGTATGGATGGGTCAAGGAAGTAGTGTAGAGAGATAATATTTGCTAAAGAGGAGTCAGGGGGTAGTGTAGATGGGTAGTGGTGAGCATGCAAAGTCAGGAAGGTAGTGCAGATATTGTTTGATAAGAAGGGCTCAGGGGGTCAGATAGAAAGTGGTGAGTATAGAGGGGTCAAGGAGGTAATGGTAAGCATGGAGGAGTCAGAGAGGTAGTGGTGAGCCACCCAGTAACCCTTACAATGTTGGTCAGTTGTGGGTAAATGTGACCACTACACATGTACTTACAATATGCCACACTGTAGTGCCCACACATTATGCCACACTGTAGTGTCCACACAATATACCTCATTGTAGTGCCCACACAATATGCCACACTATAGTGCCCCACACATTATTCCACATTGTAGTCCCCACACATTATACCACACTATAGTGCCCACACATTATGCTACACCATAGTGCCCCACACATTATACCACATTGTAGTGCCCGCACAATATACCACACTGTAGTGTTCACACATTATGCCACAATATAATGACCCACACATTTTACCACACTGTAGTGCCACCCAGATTATTCCACACTGAAGTGCCCATACATTATGCCACACTGTAGTGCCCACACATTATGCCACACTGTAGTGCCCGCACATTATGCCACACTGTAGTATATCCACATTATACTACACTGTAGTGCCTACACATGCCACACCAAAGTACCCACACATTATGCCACAATGTAGTGCACACACATTGTGCCACACTAGTGCACACACATTATGCCACACTGTAGTGTCCCCCACATTATACCACACTAGTGCCCCCACATTATTCCACACTATAGTACGCAAACATTATACCACACTGTAGTTCCCACACATTAGGCCACCTGTACCATCTACACATTTTGCTACACTGTAGTGCCCACACAGTGTACTCACCAGAAGCCACAACAACGTTATGGTGGATACACATTAGGCGACCCCCCAATGCAACGCTCAATTGTGCTGATGAACAACATATCAAGTGGTCGGTACACACTGCAAGATCGCCCGCCCGATATGTCGTTCACTGGCGCCTTTGAACTTGCCGGCATCTGCAGCTGGGTCAGACAACAGAATGGCTCCAATGTCGGGCAGCAGGGGCGTGCATAGTGAGTACACACTAGGCGATGTGCCAGATATGTCGGCCCGAACCGTGGGATTGGATGACATATTGTCTGGTGTATACAGTACCTGGTATTAGGCAGCCGGCAGAACAGAAGTCACAGACTCACAATGATTCACTACACATAAGGCTGTGCTGCTGCTGATCTCCATGGGCCAGAGGAGCATGTGATGGGCTCCTTCAAATAAGGAATCAGCACATGCTCCTCTGACCCCTCTGCAGAGACTACTGGCATTTATTACCCAGTAGTACAGTGCTGAGTCTGACTGCAGTGTGCCTTGGCCCTTAGTTTGTAGCTTCTGGCTAGGTCAGTCACAGCCTTGATGACTGTACGGCAAGGCCGGATTAACACTAGCAGTGCATACAGTGTTGACAGGAAAAAAAACTTTTCCTGTCACCACCACTCTGAAGCCTCGTTAATTCTATTGGCCGCCGCAATTATTGCTCAATTCTACCCCTGCCGCCCGAAGCCCTGACTACATTTGGGCCTACTCAAAGCTTCGCCCCTGTGACGCATTAAACTCCACCCCAGGCCATCCTAAATTCCTTCCTCAGTTATACTAAGCTCCGCCCATGATTCCGTAAGCAGGTCTGCTGAAGAACTGCCCTTTCACCTCTCACCCAGCCCCTCCCTTGGTAACTGAATTGGCATATATATAGACAGGAACGAGGAGTTGTGAGAAAACTCAGAAAAGCAGTAAAGTGCATAACCAGAGGTGGGTGCATTGTTTGGCATCTGCATTTGTATATGTTTGTTTACTAATTGACTAGCTAGACTTCCCAAATTGTGGTGTGCTCTGATCCCAGGATCAAGCTGCAATGAAGTACTCACTACTTCCACCCTTATAGCCCCTAATGGGGTTGATGTCACTTCCTGTCACAAAATCCAGTCACAATTGATATAACTCCTACTGATCTATATCCTCGATAATTTAGCTTACCCTGTAACAACCTACTGATCGCTGTAACCCTCTCCCTAAAAACCGGGATGTGAAAACGCTTAAGTGCAATAACGCGCCGAATTCCCGGGTGTTCCCGGTGGAGTCACAGATCCGGGTAAATCATCCGGCAACAAGCATGCTTGCGTTCCAGCGGCCATAACATGACTGCCGGAAGCAAGATTAAAATGAACAGCCTTGCATACCAGCACCCATAAAAGATCATTGGCCGCGTAAACGCTTATACGGGGGCGCTGATTATGCCTCCACTGGAAATAAAGGCACCAGGGTCCATGCATGCATTGTTCTAATGTGCTCCAGCAGCCATTTTAATTAGCTACCTTATCTGTAGTTATGCATCCAGCAGCCTTGCCAGTCCGCCGAAATAAACATACCAGGGGCCGCGCATGCCTTGTTCTTATGCGCTGCAGCAGCCATTTTAACTGGAGTTATGCGCTCCAGCAGCCATGACAATCCACCAGAAAACTTCGGCTCATATTCAATTCCAGGCGAAAAGTCAGAATCCACGGTTAAGTATCGCGAGCAACGTCATTTCGCCAGGCGGAAAGTTTCCACCGTATTCAATTCTTGCGTCTTTTCACCAGTGTGGAAAGTCAATACAATGTACCCAGCGAAAAAGTTTTGCCTCTGAATAGCCGGTGGAAAAAAGTGGAGAATTGCGGTTTGGGGGTACAAAGGTGCGGAAACCACTCTGCACCCTTTGGACAGACCCCCAAAGGATAACTGCTTCGACAAAAGTAAAAAAAAAAAAAAAAGTAACACCCCAAAAAAGCACTTTGAAAATGGGGGCGAAAAAATACAAAGAAGGGGAACAAACGCAAAAATTAGCAAAATAGACTTTTGGGGGGTCTGATAGTATGGGGGAGGTATTTTTTTTATTGCAGGTGTTTGCTGAAGGTGCATTTTTTGCAGCACTTAAAACTTGACTTTAGCGATTTTTAACTATGCTTGCACTCATTTCAAGTACCCCAAATTTGACAGAACTACTTATTTTCTCCCAAAAAAACTGCTTAAGGCTATTCTTCACCACTTGTGCAAAGCCACTATTTTGGAGCAAATTACAGCACTTAAGTACCCCAAATAGCTTCGGTAGGGCTAATCGTGGACATCTAAATTGATCACCAATGTTACTGCATCATTTGGGGGGTGTCAGGCTAATTTCTCCAATTCTGCCAACACTTTTCGCCTGTTAGAGTTTCGATGGGACGCGTTTTTGCGTCATTTGGAATTGAATACGGCGAATAGCGGGAGCACGCACGATAAGTGTCCGCGGCTAAAACACGCGAAGTCGGCGAAAAGTGAGGCATGCAGAAAATTATCGCGGGTGCGAAGCTAATTGAATACGGCCGATAGGTTAAATTGTTACAGCTATATATTACACTATTTAATGGGTACCTCACCTCTATCATGGGGATTGGAGAACTATAATTCACCACATACTAAATGGATTAAATCTATAATCATATCAATGCAATTCATAAATAAGTGCATTAAAACTAGTGCAACATAGATCCTATTTGATGGATACCATAAGTGCATTAAACTGCACAAAATTGATCCTATTTGATGGATACCATATATATAATTTATTTCAGTGTAATAAATACATTAACTGTGCAAAATGAATCCTATTTGATAAATACCTATAAAACCTTCTCCTAAATGCTTCAAATTAGGTCTAGAAATCTCTCAATACATTCACAAGTTTCACAAAATAATATTTATTCATTTTTTATAAATCCTCTAGCACCCTCACCTAAACGTTCTATACACAGTCTAATAAAACATAAATACATTCACAAGTTGATTGACCCTTCACTTTTTAGGTCTACTAAGGGCAGTATCTAATTGCCGACAAGTGTCTATAAAAAGGACACAATATCGATATATTCATTAAGGCCGTTGGGGGCTAAAGAATTTAAACTGTAGATCCAGTATGCCTCCCTTTTTGAGAGCAAAAGTTCCCTACTACCTTCTCTGGAGTCATTTTTCACTTGTTCCAGGATGGTGAAATTGAAATCCTTAATATTTGAACTATGGACTTTGATAAAATGTCGGGGTAGGCTGTGTGTTCTCAGCTGGTTCTTTATATTCCACATAAGTTCTTGAATGCGGATTTTCACACATCTTTTGGTTTTTCCTACATAGTTCAAATTACAACTACACATGATTTTGTAGACCACAAAGGTCGTATTACATGTGACAATTCCCTTTAAGGAATATGTTGTATTATCCTCAAATTTCCAGTTAATACTTTTCTTATACATAAACTTGCAGCAGATACAATGGTTGCAAGGATAACAACTGTTTCTCTTACTCAGAAATCCTCCAGTGCTTATATTAGTTGAATCTTCTGGATTATCTGGTAATGTTGTTTTTAACCTACTAGGAGCTAAAATACTTTTTAAATTGTTGGCTCTCCAAAAGGTAAGGTTAGGTCTCGATGGAAGATCAGGACCCAAAACCGGATCTTTGAGGAGAATACCCCAATGGAGCTCTAATGTTTTCCTAACTAGATGGCTTTCTCTGTTATATTGTGTAATAAAAGGCCTACATGACCATTTTTTAATCTCCATCTGTGGTTCAGCATCTTTAACTTTTTCAACCAGTAGCTCTCCTCTATTCCTGTCTGAAGCTCTAAATCATAGCCTCTATCTACAAACCGATCTCTACGTAGGGCGGATTGTTTCCAAAAGTCCTCTAAAGTGCTGCAGTTTTTCTCTTAATCGAAGGAACTGCACATATAGGGCCTGATTCAGAGCCGGACGCTATTTGCCCTCGCTCATTCAGAAAAAGGGGCCGGCTATTTAAATTGAGTGCTCGCTCTTTGCGGTCTGTTGACGCCTATATATCTGAGCGAGCGAACGAAACATGCGCTCGCTATTTTGTAAAGACGCCCCCTGGCCGCTCACATCTTACGTCATCTCCGCTATTTATTAGATTAGTCGAGTACATCGAAAGGCGTCTGAACTGCTTGCAGTGCTTGTGGTAGGATTTTCCTACCGCAATCATGCGAACAGTTCAGGCTAAGAGACAACCAAGTGACGTGGCCGATGACGCTGCTTTGTTAATTATGCACACCCTTAAAACGCCTGTTTTGACAGTTTGGCATGCCTGCGTTCGGATCACCACTCCCCGTTTTCAAGCACCTTCCCCTGTTACCACCCACAAAACGCCTCATCCTGTCACTCAAATTAGCAGGCACTCGCTATTTTGCGAGCGCTCGATTTCCGACCGCACTGACTGGTTGGCGCATGCGCATTACGACCCATACGCATGCGCAGATGTGCGAACATCGCTCGGAGCGAACGAGCAGCCACTTACGGGCGGCTCTGAATCAGGCCCATGGTACATTGTTTAGCCATACATGGCAATGACAGCTTTTGGAAGGAATAAAACTATTTGCCTCAACTTCCTTAAAGAAAGTACAAGTTTTAATAACTTCATTAGAACTACCTTCAAGTACCAAATCTAAATAATCGATCTTTAAATGATCAAACTTATGAGTGAATTTGAGATTAAAGTCATTAGCATGGATATATATCATGAACTCTTCAATACTGGAATCATCTCCCTTCCAAATAAAGAATAAGTTATATATATATATATATATATATACATATATACCGCCTATAGAATTCAATGTCTGATTTAAAATGTGTATTATAGATGAACATTTCTTCCCATTCCCCAATCAGCAGAATCGCATACAATGGAGCAAACTTTGTCCCCATCGCAGTGCCCTGCTTCTAGAGAAAAAAATACCATCAAATTCAAAATAATTATGGTCCAAGATGAACTTAATACTTTTGATGATAAAGGCTATCTCAGCTTCAGATTTTTCAGGATCTACCATAAAAACTTTTCTAACAGCTTCCAAGCCCTTAACATAAGGGATGGAAGAGTATAGGGCCTGGACATCCCTGGGGAATTATAGATCTATAATTGCAGCTTGATCCTGGGATCAGAGCATACCACAATTTGGGAAGTGTACCTAGTCAATTAGTCCATAATTGGGACAATACTTCGTCGGTTTTCTATCGGATTGCATAAATTCTCCCATTTTGATGTGTATACCCCTGATGAAGTCCTAATGAAAGAAACGCATTGGGTTGTGAGTTCAATCCATTGGTCAGAAGGGAGAAACCTGCTTATTGAATTCTAGCCTTGTATGAGTAACAGCAGGATATCTATTGTCATTCTCCTCTGTGAAAACAATGGAAAATTGATTGTGTAAATAGGTTTTTATGTCATATTTTTATGTCAATTGACAAGAATATTTTAATAAATTTATTGTCCACCATATCTAATAGTGGGTTGTTATGCCATTTCTTGGGTGTTCTTTTTGGTGAGAGGGTCTTTTAGAGGTTTTTCTGGATTTATGGAATCAACTATCAACTTCACTGAAGTCTGTCCATTATACACTAGAGAAAAGAGAAGAAAATTGTGAACCGGATAACAAATCTCTCTCGGATATTCCATTGGTGCCAATTTTGAACTGTTAAAAGATTTTATTTGTATTATTGTGTGTTTATATATGTATGTATGTATATACAGTATACACAGTATACACAGTCCATCCTCGTGGCCTTAATGAAGCTATACATTTGGACATGTTTTTGGATTAATACACTCTGGACATCAAGTGGGGGTGCATCATCAGGTTGTTTTCAATAATAATTTTTTCGGACTTTTTTGATTTTTTGGAAAAAAATTATGGGGATTTTTTTTGGATTTATTTTTTATGGCAGTGTTGGTTTTCCTGTGGAGTTTGTTATTTGTTATTTTTTATTTATTTTTTATTTATTTTAGTGTTTAATTTTGGTTGTATTTACAGTAATGGGATTTCTTCTCTAACATATAAGTTGGCAAACCATGTTTGTACATATGTGTATACATTATGATGCAGGTATATGTATCTTGATGTATATTGGCACATTATGCCTCAATTGGTAATATATATATATATATATATATATATATATATATATTTTAACAATATTCTAGCATTGAGTTTATTTATAAATTCTTGATGTGTTGCTAATACCCTGGTTGCCCGTGGGCTGCATTCCCTGAATGGGCGTGTATGTTAATATTTCCACAGACCATTGAACAATGAGCCACTATGTGATCGTTATGATAACCACATTCATACTTGATTTAATGAGATGCAGTATGATGTAAATCCTTTTGTTTGTTTAACTTTGCCCACTGTGTTCTGTGTGACTCACGCTGGGATTATGTTATCCTATGAGTCATTGTTTACAACTGAGCTCCAGGAAGTAGCTAGAGTGGTTACTATGACTATCGGACTGGCTTGCGTTCCATATGACAGGAAATGGGAGGAGTTGACACGCACGCCATCGGGAAATGCAGCTCGATTATGGCTGTAAGGTTTGTTATATGCACGTGTTTATGAACACGTTTTTTATATCAACAGCTTTAAATAGACATTACTGTATAGTCAGTTATGATGTTTTGATGTCCTTGCATGTTTTTTGATCTATTGTAGCATACTGTTTTTATCGATTGCATTAACTTTAATGTGAGGGAGGAGTCTCTTTATTGGACTCAGGTATATATAGGTGCAATGCACTGCTTGGGATTGTACCTTGACAAAGGTCCATGGATAGGACCGAAACGTCGGATCTTTATTGAGATGCTGTAAAACATTTTTAATGAGATGAAATAAAGATTTGTTTTAGAAGACTGGTGAGTGCACCCCCCTCCGTTCATTTTTTATATATATATATATGTGAATATATGTAGTAATATATAAATATATATATATATATAATATATATATATATATACTGTATATATATATACAGTATACACACATGCATATTTATTTATTCAAAATATTTCAATGCTGATCAGCGGCAGACAGCAGGACTAAGTCTGCCTGACACCTCTCTGGAGGATCAGCCACTCACCCAGCTTTTGCAGAGATCAGCTCACTGGTCACTTTGGAGTTTGGACAATGCTGCTTCTCGGCACTGCGTGGACTGGTAAAGGGTATAATGTCATGCTTTGTAACATCACTCGGCACAGAGGAGGTGCAGATACACTGTATGTACATAAGCGGTGAACGGAAGGCTAGAGATTCTTGTAGAGAAGCCTTCCACTGCCCCTCCACACAGTGTCATCGTCATAGTGATAGATGCTGGTGTTTGATCCTCCGCGGCTGTGAAGAGGACACATAATCAGGTATCTCCCTATGTGTTAAGATTATTTTTATGCATAAGAAAAGTTTTAAAAATAGTTCTAAACAATACACAGTTCATGAACAGGAATAATGTATTTTAATTACATGTATTTAAAAAATGTGCTTACGTCCAACAAAAATGAAGTTACAACATAAATACAAAATTGTATACTATACAACAAAGGTGGGGAACCTTTTTTCTGCCGAGAGCCATTTTGATATATATAACATTATATGCGAGCCCAGGGTTAGGCTACGCCCCCTCCATGTGATGTCACATGGGTGGGGGTCACAATCGCCGGTGATTATAGCAATGCCAACAGCATCCTGAGGATTCTCTGGGAAGCTGTAAGGGCAGCAGTGTTACCATCTCAAGCGTCCTAAGGACACTCCATGTGGCACTGCTGCATAGATTCTGGCTGCAGGATGCCATTCTAGGCACACTATTAGCCAGATGAGGCTAGAAGAAAAAAGCTCAGAGGGCCAGACCAAATGATTCCAGGGGCCTTATATGGCCCCCGGGCCTGAGGTTCCCCATCCCTGCTATACAGTAACAACTTGTGACTTCTGGTGATAATTGTGTCCACATACACCTATCCTTAAACCTCAACAAATACCCCCATTTAGTGTGCCACTGACTTTGTGACTTAGCCACACCAAAGCACTAATCCTACTGTACATACCTAGCGCACTTTCCATTTTCCACTTTCACTGCCCATGCACGCTGGAATACTGCCGATGGTTACGGACACGCCATCATCGGCACACCTTCGACACTTGCACCTGCCCTATGGCAAGTCCAGTTTCTCTAAACATGGCCTCTGTGGAAATGGCTATGCCTCTGAGAATGCAGCTGCTTTCTCTGACATGCCTGTGACTCTCTTAACTCTCCCAAATTGTTTTGCGTTCACTTCAGGCCACCTCCCATGAACGCCCATGGTTTTGCCTCTCCACTTCTGATATTAATGGTCCAGTACACAATAGTACCTTTTTGTGTGAACTCTAGGAATGTGCAGTCAGGGTAGGCAGCAGAGCCTCCCCTGTCATACTCCTGAGATTAGATATAAAAATGATTACAATGATACAAAGAAGATATTTATAACTTAAAAACATCTTCTTTGTTTTTGTAATCATTTTTATAGTTAACACTCACCAGCTTTGTGGAACTCCCTGGGACTGCAGGGAGACGAGAGATAAGGTGGCAACAGCTCAGCCTCGCTTCTGTATAGTCATGCTCTGCTTGTAGAGCTGGGGGCGGGGCCACACCACGGGCAGTAAGCTGCACAGAAAAAGAGCTAATAGAGGCATGCCTTTGAGTATGGGGGGCATGCCTTGAGCACTGATGGACACCTTGGATGTGTAATGTGACCAGGAAGTGCACTGCAGTGTTTAAAGATCGTAGCTCAGTCAGCAGCAGCAAGAGAAGGCACAGTGATGCAGGTAGGAGAATCAATGGACACTAAAGCTTAATGTAGTGAGGGGAGAATTACAGTGAGTAGGGGGTGAGACAGGCTCCCAGCGCTCAGACCCATCTCCATGTATGCCTCCCCAGCCATTGACCTCACTGCACATCACTGGTACAATCACGGTTTTCCAAATATTTTGCAAATGTGGATTAGCATATAATTGCTCAACTACGTGATCAACTGCATTCCGTATGGTTTGCGTGCACATCTGAATCAAGCCATATATTTAAACTAAGATGCAGTATTGAGGAAAGAGTAGCAATTTTTTTTTTTTAAAAGTAGCAATAATGAGGAAAAAGTGCATAGCACGGGAATCGCGCCAGGCGTCTTGCACCAGCATGGTGCAAAAAGGATAGGTATATGAGGACATATGTACTAGATGCCAGTTGAAAGGGTACCTAAGATAATTCAAGGACTATAGTACTTCAGACTGTATCCCTTTTTATTAGTATGACACATAACATAAATTACTCAGTTTAGGTGGTACTTATCAGTACTTGAATCCATTGTGTGGGTACTCATTTTGAACAAACACACTCTAGGAGGGTACTTGGCAAACATTTACAACCATACAAGGGTACTGTATATTTTAATAAAAGTTTAAAATTTCCATACTAAACTACACGTTGTATAATTCGCATCATGTTTATCTAGTTGTTATTTGGTTGCCTTAGAAATAATGCCAAAAGCAATAATTAAGCATTGAAAACCTTGTAAAGAGTGCATGTTATTGTGCAATTTACATATAAATAGCAGCACACGATGCACATAACAAAATAAAAGTAAAATAAATTATGTATATGTCTATGACAACTCGGAGCACATGGTAGCTCTTAAAGAGAAAGAGGAGAATAAAAAGCTTAGGAACACAATGGACTAGATTTACTAATGCTGGGCATCCACTGCCAGATAAAACACATGTCAGACCGACAGACATTTTATCTGGCAGCCTGTCACCCTCCAGATATCGCGGGCATAGACTGTGAGATGTCTCACATTGTATTGGCCCCGATATCTGTGATCCACCCCCGGGGAGGAGGAGACATTTCCAGGTCCTTCCATGTGAAGAAACAGGGGAAATGTCTCTCTGTCGGCCGTGGCTGGGCATACACTGCCCGATGTGGCCGACATTTAACTTTCAAAATATTGCATCGGGTGGGCATGCTGGACAATCCGGCATGCCTGACCGATAGATATATTATGCCCGACCGATGCATATATTACACAGTGCAATTATCGGGGGGATTCGCTGATATCGGGTGGATCGCCCCGATAATTGTATAGTGTATGCCCAGCATAAGTGATGGGGTTTAAATGCAAACTTTAAAACCAATAATATTTAATGCATAGCAATATGAAATTTCCTGAGTATATTGTAATGAACTACTCACCGTAAGCCGGCATAAGATCATAAGTCATGAATTGGCTACAATAGTAACTAAATATAAGAAACATTTCCTGATCCAGTTAAACTTCATGTTCGGCTAACCTTAAAGGAAACAATATATCCTCTTTGCTGAAATAAGCACTGACTATCATAATAGGAACACTATTTTAAGCTCTGACATTAAGGAAACAGGAGAAGTATAAACTGTTTGGTACAAGAATGAACAAACTTGGAAAGTAAAAATGACTGCTTTTGAAGTTAACTCTTTACATAGTTTCTTTAGATTGATATTTATGTGGTTCATCAAATGTTTTACATACTAGAGCGATAATAGCTCACACTCCTATATTACAAATATTTTAATTACAAAACTCTAGATAATCTGCACCCATATTGATTACACTAGCAGTGCCCCCACTGCCTTGTTGATTACAATGGCATTGGATACTTATTATTCATTACTGCTTTCATTGATTATATCAAGAATGATTATACAATCGCTGCCCCCTTTTATTATACCAACATTATGACCCCATTGTTTTTTGCATAACGGTCCTCAGTGACTACCTGATTGGTCAAGCAGGGGCGACTTTGATTGATCCAATGATGTCCTCTATTAATTATGTCTGCATGCCCAAGCTCTAATATTATTTTTACACAAACAAACAAAAAAAGTCTCACTTTCTAGTTGCACCCTAGCAGCACACTACTAGGGGTAAATGGGAGTTCTATTTAAGAAGTGATGTTGCCTATAGCAACCAATCAGATTCTACTTCTCATTTATCTAGTACCTTCTAGAAGATTATACAAGGAAACTAGTTGCTGTGGGCAACATCACTTCTTAATAGAACTCCCATCTTAGTAAATTTACCCCCTATACTCTGAGTGTAGGAAGAAGCACACAGTAATTGGCCTTTTTATGAGATTATCATAACGCATTTCTCCTTCCCTTTGTACACTGTGTCTGTGGGAGTTAGTCTAAAAGGATTGAAAACAATATGAAAGTGCTCTTAAAATGTCTGCTATGGAACAACTAGCATGTTCTATTAATAGACTTTAAGATTTAATAATGTAACCTTTTGTATTTTATATATATTTAAATTCTATAGTGTGGTATGGCAACCACACAATTTAAGGAAAGAGGCGGCACTCCTGGATCCGATGAAGCAAGTCAAGTGTATTTCAAAGCATCATAGACAAAACTAAAGTCATGTCAACGTTTCAAGGTCTCCAGACCTTTTCATCAGGACTATAGCATTAACAAAAGAGTGAGTAACAGTGGCTTACCTTATAGGAGTGTGTGGTGCTGAAACGTGCACGCTGCCGAGTCACGGAGTTGCGGGTGTGCTGCATCCGGCGGAAGCACGGGAACCCGGAACTGTCTCACTGACAGCTGGTTGCCTAGCAACTCCAGATGCACAGGTCGCCGAGACGCCAGGGGGCACAACGCTGTCACGGAGAGAATGCAGTGTAAAATAATAATGTAAAATAGGACCAATCTATTAAAAAGAATGGAAATAAAGAAAAAGTGTGTGTGATGAAAGAGTGGGTGACTAAAACAGTAAGTGTAATTGTATATAAACACAAGGATAAATGTAACAATAAACAAAATAAAACAAATGTGTCAATTAAGAAATAAAGTAAATTATAAGTAATATAGCTCATCATAAATGAATAAAATATATATTATATATATTTAATTTATTTATGATGAGCTATATTACTTATAAGTTGATACTTTTGATGCAGTTATTAGGTAAACACATTTGTTGCTTATTTCTTTATTTCTTAATAGGGAAGATAGTGCGCACTGAAGAGGGCCGGCACAAGGTGCTCCAACCCCTGGAGCCGGTCCTGCAGGGAACTCTATAAATAGGTCTAGGTACGGACTGTTGGCAGACTGTGCAAGCTAGGCAGTGTTTCTTAACCGCCTTGCGGATGCCTAGCCAGTAAAACCTCTGAAATACCTAATTGAGAGTTTTCTCCTTTTCCCAAATGCCCTGCCTTGGGGTGGACATGGGGCGCTTCCAATATCAAAGGAACATGTACTCATGGCACCAACAGCTGTTTAACTCGTTTCCCTTGAACCCTGGGCCGACACTTCCACTAGGCAAGCTTAGTCAGCTTCCTAGGGGAGCCAGCCACTAGAGGGCACCCGGCCCCCCGATCACCCCCTCCATTTACCAGGTGCCGCGTGGAGATTGTGCTACCAGCAGGCACCCGGCTCCTTCTCTACCCCTACCCCCCTTGATGGCACCCGGCTCCTTACCAGAAACCCCCCTCGACACCAGCGGCAGCCGGAGAACGGAGCTCACACCTGAGCTCCGTCTTCCGGGTCCCGCAGTGCACTATGGGAGTGATGTCATGATGTCATTCCCATAGTTCTGAGGAGCGGGCGCCAGGGATGGATGGCAGCAGGAACTGGAGCGGGGTTTAAGGTAAGTGATGTTTTTTTTTATTATGTGTGTGTGCAGGGGGGCTTACTACTGGTGGCACTACAGGGGGCACTACAGGGGCCACACTACAGGGGCCTTACTATTGGGGGCACTATAGGGGCCTTACTATTGGGAGCACTACAGGGGCCTTACTACTGGGGGCACTACAGGCGCCCTACTACTGGGGGTACTACAGGGGCCTTACTACTGGGAGCATCATATGGGGCACTACAGGGGCCTTACTACTGGGGACACTACAGGGGCCTTACTACTGGGGGCACTACAGGGGCCTTACTACTGGGGGCACTTCAAGGGGCATTACTACAAGGGCACTGCAAGGAGCATTGCTACTGGGGGCACTACAAGGGCATTACAACTGGGGGCACTACAGGGGCCTTACTACTGGGGACACTACAGGGGCCTTACTACTGGGGGCACTACAGGAGCCTTACTACTGGGGGCACTTCAAGAGGCATTACTACAAGGGCACTGCAAGGAGCATTACTACTGGGGGCACTACAAGGGCATTACAACTGGGGGCACTACAGGGACCTTTACTACTGGGGGCACTGCAGGGGGCATTACTACTGGGGGCACTACTACAGGGGGCATTACTTTTAGGGGCATTACTATGGGGGGCATTATTACTGCTGGGGGTACTGCGTAAGGGACACCATTACAGTGGGCATTGCATAAGGGGCACCATTACAGTGGGCATTGCATAAGGGGCACCATTACAAGTGGGCATTTAGTGTTTTAGGGGAATTACTACTGTGGACATTGTGTAAGACCTAAGTTAGGGGGGTCCCTTAAAGATTTTGCTATGGGGCCCAAAAAGTTCTAGTTACACCCCTAACACTATGGGGGTCATTCAGACCCGGTTGTTAGCGCCGAAGTGCTCAGACTGGGTCGATGGCTCCCCACAGAGCATGCGCCCGACGGCGCTAACGTGACGTGCGCATGCGTGACGTGCATGACGTGGGCATGCGTGACGTGCGCATGCGTGAGACCCGCTACGACCGACAGCGCCGGTCGTAGCGGGTCTCGATCCAAAGGGGGGCGAGCTGTCGATGTTGATTGACAGCTCGCCCCGTTTGGAAGGCGGGCCGGGAGGGTCGCAGCCCAAACGGAGGCGTTCCCATGGGAACGCCTACCGTTTGGGGGCGGCCCCACTGACATCACTAGTGATGTCAGTGGAGAGCTTCCGGCTCTGACAGAGCCAGAAGCTCTCCGGGGCTTACGATAAGGGAGGCCCTACCCTAGGGTCTCGTCGTAAGCCCGATCACCGGAGCGGTCGTTAGAGCTGTGGGTGTTAACCCACAGCCTAACGACCGCAACAGAGGCGGGCAGTCAGGATGCAAGTGGCCGCCCAGTTTCTGAGCGACCGCTTGCATCCTCCGACCGCCTCTGAATGAGGCCCAATGTGTGTGTGTGTGTGGGGAAGCAATCGGGAAGCCGACTGCCTATATACCAGCAGCCGGCTTCCCGACTGTCTTATCTCGGCATGGGTGAAATGCCGGGCGTCTAGATGTAGACGCCCGCATTTCCCCGACGCCGGGAGTCCGGCGCCCGGCATCACGATCGTAGTGATGCCGGGTGCTGCGAGCGGACAGCCGCGGGGGGGGGAGGGTTGGGTTTAGGGCTCCCGGGGGGGACTTAGTGTTAGGCACCCCCCCGGGAGGGTTAGGGTTAGGCTAGGGGGAGGGAGGGTTAGGCACCCCCGGGGGGGACTTAGGGTTAGGCACCCCCCCGGGGGACTTAGGTTTAGGTAGCGGGGATGGGGGTGGTTAGGGTTAGGCACTTAGAGGGGGGATTAGGGTTAGGCACTATATATATATATATGTGTGTGTGTGTATATATATGCCTTCAGCCCCTCAGGTGAAAATGACTCTGCACAGGTGGAGTGGCAGATAAGTTTGGTGTTTTATATATATATATATATAAATATTTATTTATTTTTTTAACACAAAACTTATCCGCCACTCCACCTGTGCAAGGTAATTTTCACCTGAGGGGCTAAATGAGTATGGGGGGGGCGCATGCAGAAGTTTTGCCTAGGGTGCCTAGAAGTCTAGCACCGGCCCTGCTTGAACCACTGCTACTCTACATAGCAGGTCCCCTTCTATTCTAAACTATGGCTCTCTTTCAGCCAGTCCCTCAGCCTTTCACACTCCAATTATTTCCATGATATTTTTATAGACATTTGTCAAAGCACAATACTTTAATTGGTCTCTAGCAAAGTCTTGGAGTGTTACAGTTCTGTACACAGGAGACCAGTCCTCTCCACCAGCTGGCCAGGTTTCTGCTTCCTCCCATCCTTTTCCGAGCAGGCCTTCTTCTTCATGCCTTTTGCCAGGCAATGCTGGTCTGATTGCAGCCAAAGCTTGGCACCCAGGCTACAGATCTTGGTTCTGGAATGTGAGCAACAGGATCATATAGGGTCGGAACGTCCAGCCAGTAATTCAATTGCTGGCATGTCCGGAACAATCCGGCCGAGTGTAATCTCCTGGAACAGGGAAAAGTCTCTCCCCAGAATAAAGGGATATGGCAACCTTGGTGCTATTGCTGCTATCACTTGCACCATTTGCCCCCTCACGGTCACGTGAAGACAGACACGGTCATATCGGTGTCCCAGTGTACCTTTACTGGTGGCAGCAGGTCCTTCAGTCCTTCTGGAACCAGACTGCTGGACACCAGGGTGACTTCACTGCCCGAATCCACCAACACTGCCTGTTGCTCTATCAGAACTGGCACTCTGAACAGCAATGGGCTATCCAGGGATGAAGACATGGTCACACAGATAGGGAATGTGGGGCTCCATTACCTCACCGAACAATGCATCGGTTCCTGACGATTTGGGCAATGCTCAATCATTCACAATATCAGCAAGTGTGTATGCAAGATATCGTTAACGATGCGCGCTCACGTGATATCTTTCATCGCCTGAACATGCAGGCCAACCTGACAATATTTTCAGGTTGTGCATGTTCAGGGATGCTGCCGGTGATGTTCAATGTATAGGCTCAATGTTGTTAATGACTTATAGACCGGCAAACACTTAATGATATCACTCATGGAGCGAATCATTAGGTGTATGCGCCTTTAGGCGTGGGGCTACACTGAAGTAACAGAAGGCAGTTTGAGAAACATCAGATGTCAGCATTATACAGTTCACTAACAGCTCACTTCCTAATACAAGGGAATTATTTCTGAATTGAAAGGTGGCAACAAGGGCATAACTAAAGCCATAATATTCCATGAGGCTGCTATGGTGCAGGGATTTAAAAGCAGCTGCGGCGCAGGGCCACAAGACTAACCTATGTGCGGGTGCCTAAACCACATAATCAGTGACGTCAGTTATTTAGGACAATATATATCAAACCTTTTAAAATGGACGGGTGGAGAAGTTTCCCATAGTAACTATTTTAGCTTCTACTTATCATTTAAAGAACAGGGGTAGGTAACCTGTGGCATTCCACCTGCTGTGAAACTAGACATACTAGCATGTCCTGCCACCGCTTTAGCATGTCCTAACAGCAAAACTGTGGCAGGGCATGCTGAGATGTGTAGTTCCACAGCGTCTGGAGTGTCAAAGGATGCCTACAGATGTGCTGTCTGCCCATGCTTTCTTTATAACAGACAAAAAGATGTCTGCCTTGTGCCTTCATCACTGCAGGAAAAATCATTAGTACTAGCATCAAGTATTGGTGTAAATATCCAGACTGCAAAACACTCAACAGAGGATTAGTACCTTTATGTACAAGAACATTCACCTTGACTCACCCTGAATAAACAATCTTTATCATGCGCCTCTTATACCCCTGAGAGGGAATCGGTATGATGTATCGCCGGACGCATGGGCGGCGGTTGGAATCCCGACACCAGCAGTCCGGCAGCAGTGGAAATCCCGATCGTCTAAATGTAAGTACTAACTAACCTAATTCTACCCCCTAACCCTCCCTTTTGGGTGTCTAACCCTAACCTCCCCCCAGTACCTAACCCTAATCCCTCCTCTAAGTGCCTAAACCTAACCCCCCCTTCCCCACTGCCTAAACCTAAGTCCCCCGGGGGGTGCCTAACCCTAACCTCCCCCCGGGGGTGCCTAACCCTAACCCCCCCTTCCCCTAGCCTAAACCTAAACTCCTGGGGGGGTGCCTAACCCTAAGTCCCCCCCGGGAGCCCTAAACCTAACCCTCCCCCCCTTCAATCAGAATGCTGGGCGTCGGGCTCCCGGCGTATGTCTAATGACAGGCATCGGCATATCGATGCCTGTGTTTAGACCCTAGCCTGGATATGACAGTTGGGAAGCCGGCGGTCGGGATTAGGTCTGCTGGCTTCCCGACTGCATAGGGGTCTCTTTCATGAGCAACTAACAAATAAGAACCTCTTACAATAGAATCCCCTTTACTATTTTACATTTAATAAGGGAGATGACTGTTGCCAGATCAGACAACTTTGTAAGGGTTGGGTCTGAATCCCGGCGGCTCAATAGCCACTGGGATGAAATGCCGGAAGCCAGACAGAAGAGAATCCCGACGAAGCAGGTAAGTCTCCTATCCCTACCCTCCCACCCTAACCTTAACCCTCTCTTAGGGGTGTCTAACCCTAAAACTCTCAGGGTGGTGCCTGATCCTAAATCCCCCCTGGGGGTGACTAAATCTAACCCTCACCCCCGCACCCTAAACCTAACCCTCCCGGGGGGTGCCTAACCCTAACCTCCCCCCAGTGGTGCCTAAACCCCCCCTCCACTGCTGCTGACGGCCAGACTTACCTAGATCGGTCCTGTGTCCTTCAGGATTCCGACGTTGGGATTAAGATAGGCGTCAGTATTTCGACGCCTATCTTAAGTCCTTTGTTGGGTTTCTGCTGTCGGGATAAAGACCGGCGGCATTTAGTCTGCCGGTCTATAACTACATCCCCTTTGTACAATTTACTGCATCCATTGCAACAATTATACCCTCTAATAATCAGTGAAAACAAAATGAATTATGTTGCACCCATGGGATAAAGTTTGTATATATGACACCACACTCAGATTGGCACAAACACTCTTAGCTTCTTTACTGGAGAAAAAGAAGATGATGTGGAAATATCTTTTGATACAATCATAAATGTGCACCGAAATATTTCTGCAAAAACGAAAGGTGTTTTATTTAAAATATATTCAACTAAAGCATACTGTATAAATATGACAGAAATTCTAATCCCCTCACATTAATCTCAGACATTTTTACCAGTAATGACATGTACAGTCAGGTGCATAAATATTGGGACATTGACAGAATTTTCATATTTTGGCCTCTATTCACCACCACAATGGCTTTGAAATGAAACAAACAAGATGTGCTTTAACTGCAGACTTTCAGATTTAATTTGAGGGTAATTACATCCAAATCAGGTGAACGGTGTAGGAATTACAACGGTTTCTATATGTGCCTCCCACTTTTTAAGGTGCCAAAAGTAATGGGACTATCAACTCAAAAGCTATTTCATAGACAGGTGTGGGCTATTCCATCGTTATTTCATTATCAATTAAGCAGGTAAAAGGTCTGGAGTTGATTCTAGGTGTGACATTTGCATTTGGAATCAGTTGCTGTCGACTCTCAATATGAGATCCAAAGAGCTGTCACTATCAGTGAAGCAAGCCATCATTAGGCTGAAAAATCAAAACAAACCCATCAGAGAGATAGCAAAAACATTAGGTGTGGCCAAATCAACTATTTGGAACATTCTTAAAAAGAAAGAACGCACCGGAGAGCTCAGCAACACCAAAAGACCCGGAAGACCACGGAAAACAACTGTGTTGGATGACAGAAGAATTAGGGCCTGATTCAGACCCACTCGCGAGCGGCTGTCCGCTCGCAAGTGGGTCGATGTTCTGCACTGAGCATGCGCACGACGGAGGGAGCTCCGTCGTGCGCATGCGCCAGATGCGACGAGCGAAGGATTTTCCTTCGCTCGTAGTGTCTCTTCAAAGGGGGCGTGCTGTTGATGTTGACTAACAGCACGCCCCCTTTGGTGGGCGTGTCGGGGCGTGCCTCCCTGACGGGGGCGTTCCCACGGGAACGCCTCCCGTCAGAAGCCGGCCCACTGACATCACTAGTGATGTCAGTGGGAGTGATTTTGGCTCTGATAGAGCCAAAATCACTCCGGAGCTTGCGGTTGAAAACCTCAACTGCAGGCTCCGGCTCGCAGTTTTGATGGTCGCGATGGTCACGACCATCGCGGCCATCAAACTGCACGCTCGTATAGGCTGTGGGTGGTGACCCACAGCTATACGAGTGTCCAGGAGGATGCTCCATTTTTATGGAGGGCGGCCCTCATTCAGAGCGTGCGCTCTGCTCAGAGCGTACGGCTCTGAATGAGGGTCTTAGTTCCTTGGTGAAAAAAAAACCTCTTCACAACAGTTGGCCAAATCAAGAACACTCTCCAGGAGGTAGGTGTATATGTGTCAAAGTCAACAATCAAGAGAAAACTTCACAAGAGTGAATATAGAGGGTTCACCACAAGATGTAAACCATTGGTGAGCCACAAAAACAGGAAGACCAGATTCGAGTTTGCCAAACAACATCAAAAAAGCCATTACAGTTCTGGAACAACATCCTATGGACAGATGAGACAAAGATCAACTTGTACCAGAGTGATGGGAAGAGAAGAGTATGGAGAAGGAAAGGAACTGCTCATGATCCAAAACATACCACCTCATCAATGAAGCATGGTGGTGGTAGTGTCATGGCATGGGCATGTATGGGTGCCAATGGAACTGGTTCCCTTGTATTTATTGATGATGGGACTGCTGACAAAAGCAGCAGAATAAATTCTGAAGCGTTTCGGGCAATATTATATGCTCATATACAGTCAAATGCTTCAGAACTCATTGGACGGCGCTTCACAGTGCAGATGGACAATGACCCGAAGCATACTGCAAAAGCAACCAAAGAGTTTTTTAAGGCTAAAACGTGGAATGTTATGCAATGGCCTAGTCAATCCCCTGACCTGAATTCGATTGAGCATGCATTTCACTTGATGAAGACAAAACTGAAGGGAAAATGCCCCAAGAACAAGCAGGAACTGAAGACATTTGCAGTAGAGGCCTGGCAGGGCATCACCAGGGATGAAACCCAGCGTCTGATGATATCTATGCGTTCCAGACTTCAGGCTGTAATTGCCTGCAAAGGATTTGCAACAAAGTATTAAAAAGTGAAAGTTAGATTTAGGATTGTTTAGTTTGTCCCATTACTTTTGGCCCCTTAAAAAGTGGGAAGCACTTATAGAAACCGTTGTAATTCCTACACCGTTCACCTGATTTGGATGTAATTACCCTCAAATTAAATCTGAAAGTCTACAGTTAAAGCACATCTTGTTTGTTTCATTTCAAAGCCATTGTGGTGGTGAATAGAGGCCAAAATATGAAAATTCTGTCAAAGTCCCAATATTTATGCACCTGACTGTACATATCACCTGATTCTAGTCTTAATCTATATAATAAGCGAGAAAGTGTGTGTGTGTCTGTTTGTCCTTTAAACACGGACAGAGTTTTGGACCTAGCTAAACCAAATTTGGCATGGTGGTGTAGTTTGACCAAGATTATGTTTTTTTTCTAGGTTTGAACCTCGTCAGGGCCACACAGTATCACAAAATTCCATAAAACCGGGACACTCATAAATTACACAGGTTCTGGGGCTGAAGGGCTGGCTTCATACACACACAGTCACACTCTCATCTCTGCCAAAGTGCTGTGTTATATCACTTTTCCAACAGCCACATACATGAAATACAGAGTTATTCAGCCCTCTGTGTTCACATGATAAACTTTGACATTATACAGTGCGCATTAGCATTTCACTCACTGGCTCATCTTACAGCAGCCACCCCGGAGGTTTTAGCAGAGTGACTGGCAGTAGGGCCGGTGCTTCCATTAGGCAGTTTTAGGCAGCTGCCTGTGGGCGCCAGGACATAAGGGGGCGGCCCACTGAGGCTGCCTGGAAGAAACAAATATTAGTTCTATTTTTAGACATCCACTTCATCAGCTACACCAAGTGCTCTAATTTATTACCATATATGGTACACGGTGACGGCAGCAACAGATCTCTGAGATCCATTCCTCCATTAACTACCGCCTGTCCGCCCCTCTCTCATCCATTTGGCCAGAGGAGACATCTGCAGGACAGCTTGTGTAGGTCAGGTCCCCCCATGTGCTCCACACGGTGACCTGCTGCTTTCCCCCTCAACCTCCACTCCTGCTCTGGGTACAGCCACTGCCAGTGCACATTAAGATTACCTGCACATTAAGATGACCATGCAGATGAACTAGTGGCCACACAGCTTCACCCCATATTCCATCCCTGCAGCTCTTCGGGCAGCGCAGGTACCAGCAGGAGACCTGCAAACAGCAGTGAGCCCCTGAGCAGCACCATATCAATCCAGGTTAGGGTAGCAACATCAAGGGGCTGGAAAGTAGGCTGAACTTCTCCCCAGGGTGCCAGGAAACCTTGCACCAGCCCTTCCTGGCAGGCTCATGAACAGTTCAGCACTCAATACATTCAGACTTTGGCAGACAGCATAATCAATACACAATCTTTGATCCTGGCAAAGCTTAGCATACAGAGATTACAAACAGCAGGGGAGATTGATTGTAGCCACACAGAGCCATTGTGGGCGGGCCCCCTTCTGTCCAGGAACGGGATTCCAGTACTGGAATTCCCTTCCCGATGGCAGCACTGCTAGACATGGTCTTCAATGTTGGTCTGCATAGTGATTTCAGGGGGTGATTCAGCTGTGGACGCAGAGATAGGGATCACGCATATTCTCGATTATCGGGAATATGCGCATGCATCTGACCCATACTGCACATGTGCTGTACGGTTCTGCGATCCTGCAATCCGCCAGCAGAGTGTCAGTGATTGACAGCCTGCTGCCATGTGTGAGAAGGGAGGGGGCGGCGACGCCCGACCTTGTGGGGATTGGAGAGGCCAGGATCTCCATCAGCTGATGGAGATTTTCTGGCCGGCTTGCATGACCCCATGATCACTCAGCTGACTGAAGAGATCACAGATGATCCCATGCAGCATCTATGGACACAGCTCGGATCAGAAATGCATGCAGGAGGCGTGATACCTCCTGCTGCATTACCTAACATGTTAGCAGCTGCGATAGCATATCCATCCGCAGCTGAATCACCCCCTCTGTTCTGCAGTGATTTTGGAAGCTATACTAATTTGTGTTCTGTAAGTCAGTCTGCTCCTGATATACCCCATTCCAAACGGTATAAGAATTCACTCAATCATTCAATCATTTACTCCTAATTTGTATAGTTATTCTAGTTATAGGTGAGGACAATGTAAAAAAACTGAAGGCTGCAGGTGTACTTCAGGGTCCAGTCTTCTACCCGGATATCCCAGCTAGTACCAAATATTGAAAGAATGAGGACAGTGAAATCAGGTTGTCCTTGACTCTGTATCTGCGTCTGGAACATTCCGGAACATGTAAGATTACAAGCAAAATATCTTTGTGTATAGGCTAAATGTTATAAGCATATCTGAATGGTGAGCAAACTATTGATCAATTCGAGCCAATTGTAATTAGTATTGTCCAAGTCTCTATAAGCACAATTTCTGATAAGTAACCATTATTAGTGAAGCCATCTTGACAACTATTCATATGATACATATAATTTTCCCTATATATATACAATTATCACCTCCCCCCTTTTCCTTCCACAGCAAGAGACAATGTAATTAATAAAGAGCACAGAAACATAACAAGAACCAGGAAGCGACGTAATGTACACTTCCAATGCCTAAAATAAATAGGGGGAAATTAATCAAACCTTCTAAAGAGTGGAGAAATTGACAAGTGGAGAAGTAGATTATAGCAACCAATCAGCCTCTAGCTTTCATTTATCCAGTACATTTTATAAAATGAATGTTAGAAGCTGATTGGTCGCTATGGGCAACTTCTTCACTTCTCTGCTTTTCCACTGTTTCCTCCATAGTGCTATAAACTCCCAAACTCCTCCCATTATAGATAAGTGATCAACATAATCAAATAAAAAAACATCAATGATAACTATAATTAAAAGTCCAGTTTTTGGAGAGCCTTCTCTACTCTGTAACATGTTGTAGAAAGCCTTGGGCTTCTTGGAGAAGTTCCTTGTTAGGTTCAGGATGTTGAACCACTATTGTTGGTTCCACTTCTGTAGGAGAGTCCACAACTGGTTCAGGTAAAATCACAATTTGATTATGAGTTATTTAGCTCAGGCAATTTATTTAAAGAAGGAACCATTAAGGTAATGTCCTCCATTCTATGAAAGTTAGGGTTCATGCTGTATTCAACCGACCCACTGGACTCAATGATCTGATCGACATGAAGTTGTCACAATTCTCCTTCCCCGAGGTTTGGAGATCACTTTACCTGCCTGTCCTGAATCTGCTCTGAAAGCAGGAACAATCACATTGTAGCCAACATCTAAATCTCTTATTGATAGACCTGATGGAACTGTTTATCCTGCACTACCTTTCTCAAACCCAGCTGTACGAATCTCTAGGCAAGGCCATTGGTGGCTGGATGGTGAGAAGCTGAAGTAAAATGTTTAATTATATTTCCTTTCATGGAACTCTGGAATTTAGCAATTATGATAGCGGACTATCTGCAATACAAATCTGTTCGGGCAGCCCAGTGTGGGAACAGATAGCCCTAAGAAGATATCTCTGATATATCCTCCATTAGTGTCCACTTAAATAGCCCTGACTTCCACATGATTTTCAACTTCTTATACAGGCCCCTTTCCGACTGTAATCTAAAGATTGCACTGTACAAATGTGGCGGCTGCACTAAGTTGGACAATTATTTGATCTCCAAAATGTTGCACAATTTACAAATGGCAAACAGCTATTTCACTAAAATAATCCAGATGTGCTTGTAGTGGTGCCACTACCTGTGGTGTAGCTTCTGGTAATGATGGTTCAATTGCTCTGGAGACCCCTTCTCTGCTGTTCTTAGCATGTGCTGATGCTGATGTATGGGCAGTGAAGCCATGGTTGGTCTGATAGTTACAGAAATGAAAGCCCAAACAGGTGTTCGCTGTGCATGTGTAAGTCACAAATGGGTCTCTCCAGAGTGGACTGATGTGAACTTTGTCAGACTGGGGCATGAAGGGTCCACTGGAGAAATGCACTGGGAGGAGTCCATGCTTAAGGAGTGTGATCAGCCATCCCAGGGGGTGTGGCCAGCACAGAGGATTGGCTAACCATTAGAGAGCACATGGTTTGAGCCCCTTTATAAATAGATGTAGTAAATACATGATTATGTATAAGATTGATAACAGCAATGCATGGTGATACACCATAGTCTTGGGAATTCAGTATAATGTAACATATGGATAATAATTAAGCAGATGATGGTGATCCTGTCTAGAGTAAATATATCACATGCACAGTACATGTGATAGGGATCCTGGTACTGACCGGCCAGTGTGTAATATTCTAACTGCATTAGGTCTAGTAAAAGTGAAATACATGCAAATGTAAAAAAAAAATCAGCTATCTACCACTGGGATGACTTAATTGTAGGTTAGTAAATGGATGCAGAGCTGTAATGCCATTCTAATCACTGGCTGTGTTTATTATGTTAAAGCCAACAGCCAACAAGAGTAGGGGACAGAATTATGTTGTGATCTCTGACTTTATAGGCAAAAGGGCGAATCTTGGTGTAGTTACTATAGAAGCAAACCAAGCATCTATGTTCATCAGTGGTCCTGCTTCACCAAATAACTGACCCTCTAATAAAAAAACAATGTATAATTTTAGCGCACAGTCTGGAACGTGACCACTATAGGAGGAGGTGAGTCCCTCAGGTAGTGGTACCCACAAGGGATTTTGTCCTGAACCCCTGTGGGCAAGTCCAACATGGGTCTCTGGACCACTGCCCTATTTTGCTCTGGGACAGTAGTTGTGTGCTATGCTTCTGCATCTTATAATAATGTCAGTGTTCTGCTGTAATTTTATCTGCTGTATCTTACATTTTTAAAGTAATTTCACAGTTGTATGTGAAATATCTTTGAGCACTCTTTATGGTAGAAAAATATATTCTGTTTTCATTTACCTCAAACAAGGCAGAGAAAACATCAAGTTAATACCTTACTTTATCTGATAAAACATTTTGAAAAGCCAATGAGAAATATTTTTTTTTAGATTGAGGCCATTTCTCACTGTGTCTATTTTTATACTCCACACAGATTTTAACTGGAGGCCACAGATCAATTTCATACACCTTACATCCCTATAGATTGTATTCAGAAACGTACAGCAGCCCTGGGGAGAAATACGCCAGAGTGCATGTTCCAGTTTTTGTGCTTTATTTAGCTGTGTATACATAAATATTTATTTTTAAGTCTGTTATTTTCCACATTTTTTTTTATAAGGAGACCTATACTTTTGGTCTATTTTAAATTTGACAATAATCATTTACGGCTGATTTGGTACATTTTTTTAAAGATGTATACTAATCAAATACAAGATACAAAAGAATCTTATGCACCAACGCATACATATAGTTGTTCCGAAAATGGGCCTAACCTACAGTACTCTTAAAAAAAAAAGCCCATATGCAGAGCTCGAGATGCGTTTCTGTTGGGAACAGTAGCAAATGCTTTTGGTATATGTCAGGCACACATCACAGACACTTACATCTCACTTGTACCAGTGTTATTAACCATTTTATGTGCAATGAACGCATTCACTATTACTGTAGGCATCAATATAATTGCAGTAATAAAATAAAGAGGAGTATCTCAGGGCACTACTATGTTACCACCTTAACGATACAAGATTTTATAATGTTAATAATTAGGGGTGTGCACCGGCCACTTTTCGTGTTTTGGTTTTGGATCTGGACCTTTCTTTGTGTTTTGGATCTGGATTGGTTTTGCCAAAACCACCCTTCCGTGTTTTGGGTTCTGGGTTTTGTGTCTTGGATCTGTATTTTTTTGAAAAAAGCATAAAAACAGCTAAAATCACAGAATTTGTGGGTTTTTCTGCTCCTATGTTTTTATTAACCTCAATAACCTTAATTTCCACTCATTTACAGTCTATTCTGAACACCTCACACCTCACAATAGTGTTTTATGTCCAAACGGTTGCACCGAGGTAGCTGGATGACTATGCTAAGCGACACGAGTGGGCAGCACAAACACGTGACCCATCTAGGCGTGACACTGAGGTGGCAGACAGGATGGCAGTTTGAAACACTAGGACCCAAACAGTACATAATGCAAAGAAAAAAAGAGGTGCAAGATGGAATTGTCCTTGGGCCCTCCCACCCACCCTTATGTTGTATAAACAGGACATGCACACTTTAACAAACCAATAATTTCAGCGCCAGGGTCTGCCACACGACTGTGGCTGAAATGATTGGTTCGTTTGGGCCCCCCACAAAACAAGCTGGCAATTAATCTGTCCCTGCACAAACTGGCTCTACGGAGGGAAGATGTCGTCCTCATCCTCCTCATCCACCGATTCCTCACCCTCTTCAGTATTGTGTACATCCTCATCCTCACAGAGTATTAATTCGTCCCCGCTGGAATCCACCACCACAGGTCCCTCTGCACGTTCTGGAGGCTGGTCTCCCTGGAAGAGTTGATAATTCATTTTTATGAACATCATATCATCTTCTCCACATTCTGTGGACGTAACCTCCTACGCCTTTCGCTAACAAGGTTCCCGGCTGCACTAAACACTCTTTCGGAGTACACACTGGAGGGGGGGCAACTCAGGTAAAATAAAGCCAGTCTGTACAGGGGCCTCCAAATTGCCTCTTTTTCCTGCCAGTACAGGTACGGACTGTCTGACATGCCTACTTGGATGCTGTCACTGATGTAATCCTCCACCATTCTGTCAATGGTGACAGTATCATATGCAGTGACAGTAGACATGTCAGAAATTGTTGGCACGTCCTTCAGTCCGGACCAGATGTCCAAACCGGCCCTTGACTTATGACACAGGTGCACGCTTGGCGCTGCTGCTGTGTTGATGCACCTGCGGCTACTGCGCATACATTTCACACACAAACACAGAAAAAAAGAAGATTATTTTATTTTGGTTGGAGCGCACTTTGGGGGTTACACCACCCTTTAACAGACAGATGCACGCTTGTCGCTGCTGCTTTGAGGATGCAGGTGCGGCTACAGCCCACACAATTCACAAAGACAGAAAAAAAAAGAGGAATTTTTTATTTTTTTTGGAGTGCACTTTGGGGGTTACAGCACCCTTTATTGGACAAGCCATCCGGCCCTTTACTTATGACACAGGCGCACGCTTGGCGCTGCTCCTTTGTTGATGCACATGCAGCCAGAGTGCACACAATTCACAAACACAGAAAATAATTCCTCCACCATTCTGTCAGTGGTGACAGTATCATATGCAGTGACAGTAGACATGTCAGAAATTGACATTGTTGGCACGTCCTTCAGTCCGGACCAGATGTCCAAACCGGCCCTTGACTTATGACACAGGCGCACGCTTGGCGCTGCTGCTGTGTTGATGCACGTGTGGCTACTGCGCATACATTTCGCACACAAACACAGGAAAAAAAGAATTGTTTATTTATTGTGGAGTGCACTTTGGGGGTTACACCACCCTTTAACACATGTGCAACCACAGTGCACACAATTCACAGACACAGAAAATATTTTTTTATTTTGTTTGGAGTGCACTTTGGGGGTGTCGAAACCGGATAATTGGGTAAGACAGAATCTGTTTGCAATCAGGAAAACCTGCACGACGCCATCTTGTGAATGGCAGCAAGACTCCATTTTAGAAAAGAAAGCTTACACAAGCGCCATTTTGTCAAAAATACATAGTACACAAACCACAGTGCAAAGTTGATAAAAGTAGCACAAACAGCTTTTTAACAATCTTCCCCAAACACATACCGACAGTGTTCAGAATACATAAAATAACTTTCCAACACATTAAAATCACCACAGACTTATATTTGAGCAACAGCAAAGCAGTGGTGTTTTCCCCGCATACATACATTTAAAAGCAATGGTCCCGTAACGCAATGTCAGTATATAAAGAAATGAATGTTTTCTGTAACTATGGCTTAGTAAATGACAATTGGACTGTGTTTGGAAAAGTACTGATCTACTCTGTTTCCACAGCGTTCCGGTGATATCAATATGAAGATCAGAACATGCGGCTATGAAATATGAATGTTAGAGAGAATAACTATTTGAAATGTTGTAAGCCATAAGCAGCTTAGATTTGCATGTGGGGGATGCAAAGGGAGGTTGGAGACCTTTTGTATCCATTTGAAATTGTCCAATAAATGCCCTGTAACAGATTTCTAACACTTATCAAAAGACAATGACATTGTGTAGGTTTGTTTACATTTTTGTCCAAAGGACTGGTTATTCCAGTCTAATCAATAGAGATAGCTAACTGGGACTAGAACCTAATTAACAGTAGTTTCAAGAAATCAAAAGGATACTCCCTTTCTGATGACCTCACAGGTAAAAGGGGGCGGGAACATAGCATGCACATTCTCAGAACACACAAGCCAGCAGACACACTTGCAGATTTTGGAAGAGAGAGGTTCCCTCCCTCACAAGACAACGGAAAATGGGTCTCAGTTCCCCTGGGTTATAGCTAAGTATAAATTGTGCAATATTTAGCCTATTTGGGTGTCTGTAGCTATTTTTGGTGTTAATCTGTTATTAGCTTAGCATGGTTTGTGGTTTGTAGTTTTTTAAGGATATTCATGAGTCTGTGTTAGCATACAGTGGATGATATGTTATCTAATCTGTACTTTTCATCTACACTGTAGGGTACAATAGTCTGTTATCAGCATGCAGGAAAGGGATTGATTATGGAGTTTTTGTAATATTTGTAAATGATTGATGCTAGTTGATTGAGATCCTCTGGTGAGCTGTGTTAGGGCCTTCCCATGTGCTCTGTGTTAGGGCCTTCCCATGTGCTCGGTGTTAGGGCCTTCCCATGTGCTTGAACAATATCTCTGCTTGGGAGAGATAGGCTTGGTATGTGTTGTGTACTCATGAATGTAATCATAGGGTGGTATCAGTTATATATTATGGAAGTTGAATTAATAACAGCTTTGAATGGTCATAAGTAATTGCCGTGTGGGTCAGATAGGTATATTGTCTGCAGTTTATTAGAGATGGCTACTTCCATGTGGCGTGAACAAAGGAAATTATAATTCTACCCAGTTATGGTGTTGTATGGGTCAGATAGGTATATTGTCTTTATTATAATTGTGATCATTGATAGATGGATGATTTACAGAGTTACAACTTAATGTGAGTTTTCAAATTGGAGTTTGCCTAGGGATCATGAGGCTTGCAAACAAAGGAAGAGCATGTGCTTCAGCCCTTCCCCCTCCCCATGGTCTTGTGGGTACTGGATGAGGTCAGTTGTAGGATGGTATTGTTGTATATTGGAATCAGCTTGTGTTGTACATGTTGGAATATTAAATGATGCAGTGTTTGCCTGATGTGTTGGCATATGATATTCAGCTTGCATATTTAATTAACTATGGCATTATGGGAGATTTCAATGAGGTAGCTTCATAATGGAGTTTGTTTGTAGACCATGCGGTTTGGACAATAGGGCAGGAAGCATTCCCAACCCCCCCTCTCTCTCTCTCTCACACACACACACACCATCACAGCCATCTTGAACATGTGCTCTCAGCAGACATTGATATCTCTCTCATTGTATTTTGATGTGTCTCTCTTTCTCTCTCTCTCTGTCTCTCTGTCTCATATTTCTCATTGTATTTTGATCTTTAATAACCGTTTCATGTATATTAACTGTACCTTATGACCTAATGTTTGTACAATTTATTTGCGCTCATTATTAGATTATAGCATTGTAACATCTGTACTTTTACCTGAATAATAATCTTTAGCGCGTTGGACCGCTATTCAACTGTCTCAGTATTTCATTAATGGTATAATCAAACATAGCGCTAATTAGCGACATCTTGTGGTTTTAGAAGGTATAGGCAGGTTTTATCTTAGAGGTTTATAGGCAGGTTTTGTCTTAGAGGTTCTAGGCAGGTGAATCTTAGAGGTTTATAGGCAGGAATGTATTAAAAGGTTTATTTACAAATTCAACAGTGGGGGCTCATAGGTTTATCATGTTATCTGATACACGGTAACACTCGGTCAGTTCTCTCTCAGCAAAAGGGTGGAGGCGCCTTTTGAGAGACGCATTAGTCTTTCATTACCACAGTGTTGCTGAGAGCGTACTGCCGGTTATTGTGTAGAGGAAGCGCTGATCAGAATCCAGGGACAAGAGAGGAAAAAAAAGGGTTTTTTTTCTCTGTTGATAGAACCTTACGTTTAGAGGGGTGCCGCAGTATTGAGTATGCGGCTGAGACGCATTTTTGCATACGCAGTTAAAAAGTCATTATACGCTTGTGTGGTAGTCGCATAATTGTGTATGCGGCCGGTCGCACAATAGCGTATACGCACTTCCGGTTCTGCTGCCACGTGTTTGAACAAAACCATTAAGGTTTAAATTTTTTTCTATCTACCAATATCTGGGTTAAACGTTTATTTTCTGCGCAGAAAAAAAAAGTGTGTAACAGTGAGTGTATTGTTGATAGGGGTAATTTATTCCCTAAAGTTAAGGGTACCGTATGATCCTTAAGGGCTAGGTGCAAGGGTTAGCCTAGTCGCTCGGTAAGCAGCTTTACCGTTCTAAACACAGTAGCAGGTGTACATGTTGTCTTTGTTGTATAGAGGTGCGTGAGAGTGGCCGACATATAAACTCTCATAGGTCTGGAAGTTACCTTACTAAAGCTTATCCGGGTCTGGAAGTTGCCTGTTTCAAAACTTATCTAGGCGTGGAAGTTGCCTTATCAAATCTTATCCAGGTGTGTGGACACCGCCGACTTAAATCGTTCACAGGTAAGTGAAAGTATCTTGATTGTCTTTCACCAGCTTAAATTTTTATTGAAAAGCATAGGAGTTGTCTCAGAATGGGAGCCACGCAAACAGTAGAAATGTTAGGCAATGATGTGCTGCTAATGGAGGCGCCGATCAGATCGGCCCATCGTATCATGCATACTAAGTATGGTACTTATGCAATAAGGTATTGTGATATATGGTTTAATATGACGAGAATGAGTGTTAGACTGTTTCCCAGAATTGGTGGTTTTGATAAAAATGTGTTAGACAATGTCCAGGATCACATCAGTATGGTGCGATCCCGAGAGAAAAAGATTAAGTCTTTTGTTTAAAACTGTGGCAGCATGAAGAGGATGCGTGGCTTAACAATGTGCAAACGATGCAAACTAGCGTTGTGAGCACATTACCAGAGAATAAACCCGCAGCGCTGATTTGCAATGCGTGCAAGCTGCGAAATAGCGTGCACGTGCAGCATGGTAGCGTTGTGGAATGTAGTACAGATGGTTCACGCGCACCACCACCATCATATGCGGATGGGGTGTAGGTACAGTCAATGTGAAAACCCATAAAAAAGTAACTAACCACTTATACCCTCTCTTAAGCTAAAAAAAAAGAGAGATCCAGAGTGAGGTAGCTTAACTATTGTTTATTTTCTCCCTCCCATACCCCAACTACCAGTGCCCTCTTGCTTCCACATAAGGGAGAGGTACACTGAACATAGACACAAAAGCATCAGGGTCCCAGGGACTAACCCAGTATTGTTTGTCAAAGCTTTATAGAACTGTTTAAAATCTTTTCAGCCCGTATGTTTAAATGATATTAAACTGTTGTGCTTTATCTTTCACATACAGGACGCAAGGCTGCCAAAGACATACGACAGCCATACCCGGCTAAGGTTAAATACTTGAAGTATTGCCCTACCCAGGGGCCAAGGAAACAATAGAACCGTAGACATTTATAACAGAATTTTTTTTATTGCAGGAATTTTTTGTATCAATACAGTATCCTTAGAATTAGTGATGGAAGGAATACTCATTTCACAAGTAATATCTTTTACAACATGTGTAAGGTGATAGGTACTAGTATCAAGATCATCCCAGACCACCTGTCTGTCTCCCGTTGAGATACTGTTTGCCAGGTAGCCTCATGTGAAAATATTATGAGGTTACTGTGCAGGTTCTCATGACAATGTGTAAGAACAACAGGAATTGAAGTGTTATTTACTAACATGCCTGAAGCAAACTGTAATGATGTTAAACCTGGAGAAAAATTAATTTGATCTAATAATTTCTTGTGTTCAGATTGCCTGATTGATCGGGGGATAGAACCATATACGACGTGTTAACAAAATTCTACATCCTCAAAGGGTGGCCGACTAAGATACCAGAGTCCATTCCACCAAATACAGGGAGGATTAATCTACCGGGGGAGATACAAGGCGGAGATGAGGCTGATAGCATGGACCTGTCGATCGCGAGCTTGTGCCGTGAAGATTAAAAGGTGACTGTGAGCTATCTGAGCTAAAGAAATTGCAGATCAGTGTTGCAGCAATGGACCAGTCCGTTGTGTTCATTTTTGTATTCTTTTTCAGAGTTTTCACCATCCTGAGTTGCTCGGGGATTCCTGGTTTCGGTGATGGGGGACTGATACAGACAATGGGAGCTGATGTCAGCATTGATGCAGAGGAGTCGAAAGGAGGAGAGATATGCCAATCAGGGGAGTGTCTGAATAATCATAGTACAGTAATAATTAATTGTATTATAACCCTGATTAAGAACATACCCTATGAAGGTAACCTGAATTTGAGTGGTCATGCATAAATATAATGTTTATGTTGTTTTAAATCATCTTAGGTAATGCAGTCCCAACCCCTTCCAAGGCTCCCCTTATAGGATAGGTGCATCCCCACATCTTTCCCATGATCCCTTAAGGATCCGTGGTGTGCGTATAAGGGCAGTTTTATGTCCCTCCCGGAGACGCATTATCTGAATGGTTCAAATGACCACACTGTGTCATACCATAATAACATTGAACGGTATATTCTCATGCATGGCTAAACAGATTCAGAATAGGTTGTGATAGCGCATGATTGGCTATCAAAGGGTGGACTGTCGAAACCGGATAATTGGGTAAGACAGAATCTGTTTGCAATCAGGAAAACCTGCACGACGCCATCTTGTGAATGGCAGCAAGACTCCATTTTAGAAAAGAAAGCTTACACAAGCGCCATTTTGTCAAAAATACATAGTACACAAACCACAGTGCAAAGTTGCTAAAAGTAGCACAAACAGCTTTTTAACAATCTTCCCCAAACACATACCGACAGTGTTCAGAATACATAAAATAACTTTCCAACACATTAAAATCACCACAGACTTATATTTGAGCAACAGCAAAGCAGTGGTGTTTTCCCCGCATACATACATTTAAAAGCAATGGTCCCGTAACGCAAAAAGGATAATTATTACTTGGTTTAAACGCAATGTCAGTATATAAAGAAATGAATGTTTTCTGTAACTATGGCTTAGTAAATGACAATTGGACTGTGTTTGGAAAAGTACTGATCTACTCTGTTTCCACAGCGTTCCGGTGACATCAATATGAAGATCAGAACATGAGGCTATGAAATATGAATGTTAGAGAGAATAACTATTTGAAATGTTGTAAGCCATAAACAGCTTAGATTTGCATGTGGGGGATGCAAAGGGAGGTTGGAGACCTTTTGTATCCATTTGAAATTGTCCAATAAATGCCCTGTAACAGATTTCTAACACTTATCAAAAGACAATGACATTGTGTAGGTTTGTTTACATTTTTGTCCAAAGGACTGGTTATTCCAGTCTAATCAATAGAGATAGCTAACTGGGACTAGAACCTAATTAACAGTAGTTTCAAGAAACCAAAAGGATACTCCCTTTCTGATGACCTCACAGGTAAAAGGGGGCGGGAACATAGCATGCACATTCTGAGAACACACAAGCCAGCAGACACACTTGCAGATTTTGGAAGAGAGGGGTTCCCTCCCTCACAAGACAACGGAAAATGGGTCTCAGTTCCCCTGGGTTATAGCTAAGTATAAATTGTGCAATATTTAGCCTATTTGGGTGTCTGTAGCTATTTTTGGTGTTAATCTGTTATTAGCTTAGCATGGTTTGTGGTTTGTAGTTTTTTAAGGATATTCATGAGTCTGTGTTAGCATACAGTGGATGATATGTTATCTAATCTGTACTTTTCATCTACACTGTAGGGTACAATAGTCTGTTATCAGCATGCAGGAAAGGGATTGATTATGGAGTTTTTGTAATATTTGTAAATGATTGATGCTAGTTGATTGAGATCCTCTGGTGAGCTGTGTTAGGGCCTTCCCATGTGCTCTGTGTTAGGGCCTTCCCATGTGCTCGGTGTTAGGGCCTTCCCATGTGCTTGAACAATATCTCTGCTTGGGAGAGATAGGCTTGGTATGTGTTGTGTACTCATGAATGTAATCATAGGGTGGTATCAGTTATATATTATGGAAGTTGAATTAATAACAGCTTTGAATGGTCATAAGTAATTGCCGTGTGGGTCAGATAGGTATATTGTCTGCAGTTTATTAGAGATGGCTACTTCCATGTGGGGTGAACAAAGGAAATTATAATTCTACCCAGTTATGGTGTTGTATGGGTCAGATAGGTATATTGTCTTTATTATAATTGTGATCATTGATGGATGGATGATTTACAGAGTTACAACTTAATGTGAGTTTTCAAATTGGAGTTTGCCTAGGTATCATGAGGCTTGCAAACAAAGGAAGAGCATGTGCTTCAGCCCTTCCCCCTCCCCACGGTCTAGTGGGTACTGGATGAGGTCAGTTGTAGGATGGTATTGTTGTATATTGGAATCAGCTTGTGTTGTACATGTTGGAATATTAAATGGTGCAGTGTTTGCCTGATGTGTTGGCATATGATATTCAGCTTGCATATTTAATTAACTATGGCATTATGGGAGATTTCAATGAGGTAGCTTCATAATGGAGTTTGTTTGTAGACCATGCGGTTTGGACAATAGGGCAGGAAGCATTCCCAACCCCCCCTCTCTCTCTCTCTCTCTCACACACACACACACACACACACACACCATCACCAGCCATCTTGAACATGTGCTCTCAGCAGACATTGATATCTCTCTCATTGTATTTTGATGTGTCTCTCTTTCTCTCTCTCTCTGTCTCTCTGTCTCATATTGCTCATTGTATTTTGATCTTTAATAACCGTTTCATGTATATTAACTGTACCTTATGACCTAATGTTTGTACAATTTATTTGCGCTCATCATAGCGTTGTAACATCTGTACTTTTACCTGAATAATAATCTTTAGCGCGTTGGACCGCTATTCAACTGTCTCAGTATTTCATTAATGGTATAATCAAACATAGGGCTAATTAGCGACATCTTGTGGTTTTAGAAGGTATAGGCAGGTTTTGTCTTAGAGGTTCTAGGCAGGTGAATCTTAGAGGTTTATAGGCAGGAATGTATTAAAAGGTTTATTTACAAATTTAACAGGGGTTACAGCACCCTTTAACAGACGAGCCAGCCGGCCCTTTACTTATGACACAGGCGCACGCTTGTCGCTACTTTGTTGATGCACGTGCGGCCACAGTGCACACAATTCACAAACACAGAAAATAATTTTTTATTTTGTTTGGAGTGCACTTTGGGGGTTACAGCACCCTTTAACAGTCAAGGCAGCCGGCCCTTTACTTGTGACACAGGCGCACGTTTGGCGTTACTTTGTTGATGCACGTGCGGCTACTGCGCACACAATTCACAAACACAGAAAAATAAAAAATTTTTTGGGAGTGCACTTTGAGGGAGCACCCCTGATGCACAGATCACCCCCTGGACAACACTACAGCACCCCTCTAGGACTACAGCCTTTATGGGACACTGCACAACACAGTCCAGCCAGCCCCTATAGACTTTGGAGTGGACACAGCCCCTATGGACAACTGACTGCACAACACAGCCCAGCCAGCCCCTATGACAGCAGCACAACATAGCCCAGCCAGCCCCTATGGACAACAGCAGCACAACACAGCCCAGTCAACCCCTATGGACTGAGTGGTCACAGTCCCTATGGACAACAGCAGCACAACACAGCCCAGCCAGCCCTAGCTCCCACCCTCCCTCTTCACTGTCCACAGCCGGAGTGAGAAATGGTGCTGACGCGGGGACCTTTTATAGAATTCAAAACCCGGGAGATCCGGAAGGCGGGATGATGATGTTTTGCCTCGATTTCAGTTCCGAGTCAGGCGGGAAAAGTCGAGCCTGACTTGGATACGACTCGGATCAGGGGGGACTCAGGGGGGTTCGGATTTCAGAAATCCGAACCCGCTCATCCCTATTAATAATGCAAAATAGTGTAACATTATCACAAAAAATAATACGATATGATATTAAAAAGTCCTTCTCAATAATCAACAAGCCCTCTTCTGTCTGTTAGAGCGCTCATATAAATTCAATGTTCAATTAGAAGACTTTCTCAGGTTGCATGAAGTATAATTTCTTTTCCAATCAAATTCACTCAAAAATAACAAAGAGAAGAGGACAGATCAAAACAAATTATTTTAATAGTTACAAACAATAATTCTCACAAAAAATACATATATATGTAGACAATATCGACCCAGCCATAAGAAACAGGCAACTGTGGTATCAAAATAGACAAGGAAGGGATTGGAACCGTACCATGGTGGGTCCACCAGATGGAGCAAGGAAATGGTTTTAAACCAGTGGGAGGCTCCAGAAACTTCCCTTCTCAATTCCAGACTCTGTATCAGGAGGTTAGACCAAGTGGGTTCAGCAGTCAGAATTTCCCAAAGTCCTCAGAAATTTGCATAGGTGAATGCATTAGCCTCCAACGCGTTTCGAGTCACCAAAACTCTTCCTCAGAGCTGCATGTATTTATATATGTCTGTATTTATATCTATCTTTCTCTATCTATAAATATATCTATATATCTATATTATCTATCTATATATATTCCCCACATAAATTCTTGGATTTTTCCCGGCAGTATTCATGTGTGCTATGCTGTCGGAAGTCGGTTCCCAGCAGTGTCGTGGACATGATGTAGTATGCTGTGATTTTGCCAGTTAGTGGAGAGTCCAGAGAAGGTAAGGCTGGGTACACACGATGTGTACCTAGCACGATGTCTTGTGCAGCAGGTTTCGGCATCGGCAAGTGTGTACACACTGCATTCGGCAGCATGGCCCCGCTGACGATATGCCCGTTGGAAAAAAAAATGGGCCTTTCTCATGGCATCACCACTTAATTCACATAGAATACTTTTATCACTTCTCTATTTGTTTGTACATTATTTATGTCATTTTAATTCTTTATCATTTCATTAACACTTATTGATTTATCTTTACACATCTTTTCCTTATACTTCACTATCACCTTTTTCCCTTTTTCGTGTGATGCCCTGGGGATGGCCCTTGGCTGGAATTTTTTTGGGTGCCTTGCTTCTCGGACGTGAGCCCCTTAATGTTAGGGACGCCAGTATAGAGGACCCTTGACAATTGGCCTGGCGCTTATTCATATATTTGCAAATGTGTGTAACTAATACCTCTAAATCTCTATTATCATGTAGGATTTAAGTATTGTTTTTGCTGCAGTGTGCTGGGGGGCAAATCTCTTTTTTTCTGTGATATGCCCGTTGGACCTACATAGCGGGTACACACTGCCGTATGTGGGCTGGCTGCATATGGTCCTTAGAACTTTTATACACCCCTAGGCACAGCCACTGCTGAGACTGCCGCCTGTCAGAGAAGAGTTGCTGGTAAGGAGAGACAGTGCAACGAGACTGAGAGAGCCTGTCTGCATGCCCTGCTACTGATGTGATAGCTAATTCCGAGATCCATAGTGGGGTTAAGTCAGAGGGAGAGCCAGTCCCAGCTTTCAGTTTAACAGAGAGTGTGCCAGTGGCATGAGAAAGTGGAGAGCTGCCAGGACGCTCCGGACGACTCTTCTACACACTGCAGGGTGCTTCAGGTTGCAAGGTGCTTTTCTAGACACTCAGCTAGCCAGACCCAGGGGCCATGGGGCAGTGTCGATGCTGCTCCAAGAGCCCTACACCCTGGATGACAGCACCACTTGCAGAACCCTAACTACAGTAGCCAAGTGAGAGCTGCCAGTTTCAGAGGGGAACTGCTAGTTTCAGTGAGTAATCTAGCAGTACATGAGAGAGCTGCTTTTGTCCAGATCTGATCCAGGTGTATGAGGGAGTCTGGAATTTTAGCAGTCGTCTGCAGGTTGGGGATAAGCATCAAAAATTAATCTTCTGGAATGTACAATCTCCATGTCTGATACATTGCGTTTTTATTTTTTTGTTTAAAACAAAAACAAAATTCTGATTGTTTTGATAGGAAACAAATCACGATGATGGCGATGATGTTCCTACCTCCATCACTGGTATCTTCATTGTTACAGCGCAATTTTTTTTTTCAACTGCACGATGAGCAACCTTTCAAGTTTATGCAATTGTGCGGAAATAATATAGATCCTGGAAAAGATTGATATTATTTTCACAATATTTAAGTGCTGTAAATGCAAAGAAGCTGATCCCGTATCGAACCAAAAGAGTAATACGGGACCTCCGATTGGCTATCCCTACTGCAGGGGGGCCTGAATTGTTCCACTTGTTCAAGGTGTCTGCATTTGCTAATATAAAAGTCTTTGGCCTAATAAGGGGAGCCACTGGGATCCCATCTAGGCCTTACTTAAAGTATGTAGGTCTCCAGAACTGGTAAATATCCAGACACTAGGCACTAGGGGGATGTGTTAGGCTACAGGGGGAGATGGGGAGGTTAGTGTTAGGCACTAGGGGGAGGTTAGGGTTAGGCTACAGGAGGATGTGGAGGTTAGTATAAGTACTAGGAGGAGGTTAGGATTAGGCTATCGAGGGATAGGGTGGAAGGCATTAGGAGGAAGTTAGGGTTAGGCTACGGGGGGATGGGGAAGTTAGTGTTAGGCACTAAGGAGAGGTTAGAGTTAGGCTAAGGGGAGATGGGGAGGTTAGTGTAAGCACTAGGAGGAGTTTAGGATAAGGCTAAAGGGGGGATCGGGAGGTTAGTGTTAGGGGGATGTAGTTAAGAGACCGGCGGCCTCTATGCGGGGGGGTGAGGGTTAGGTTTAGGTCAGTTAGCGGGGTTAGCGTTAGGTTTTGGGGGGGTTAGGGTCAGGCACCACTAGGCGGGAGGGTTAGGGTGAGGCACCACTGAATGGGGGGTAGGTTTAGAAACTAAGGGGGGAGGATTAGGGTTAGGCACGAAGGGGGGAGACTTAGGATTAGGAACTAACGGGGAGGGTTAGGGTGTGGGGTGGGGAGGGTTAGGGTAAGGCTACAAAAAGGTTAGGGTTAGGGGAGAAGGGGGGAGGGTCAGTATACTTACCTGACCCCTGTCATGATACCAACCATCAGGATGCCGCTGTCGGTATTGTGACAGGAGGCATCCCGACAGCCGGCATTACATACCCATTCTGTGTTAGGCACTAGGGGGAGGTTAGGGTTAGGCTATGGGGGAATGGGGAGTTTAGTGTTATGCACTAGGAGGATGTTAGGGTTAGGCTATGGGGGGATGGCGAGGTTAGTGTTAACCACTAGGAGGAGGCTAGGATTAGGCTAAAGGGAGGATGGGGAGGTTAGTGTTAGGCACTAGGGGGAAGTTAGTGATAGGCTGCGGGGGGGATGGGGAGGTTAGTGTAAACAATAGGAGGAGATTAGGATTAGGCTACAGGGGGATGGGGAGGTTAGTGTTAGGCACTAGTGGGAGGTTTGGGTTAGGCTATGGGGAGATAAGGAGGTTAGTGTTAGCCACTAGGGGGTTGATAGGGGTAGGGATTAGGGTTAAGTGGTCTGTACTTAACAGAACGCTGCTTAATAAGATGACTCCATTTGAAATGGCACTCACATGACCACTGGGCCCCTGAAGCCATTGGATCGGCTGCAGCCGGCTGGCCACTAGGGACGATATATCAACATTTTAACATGTCAACATTTCATCAGTGTCTACATGATTAATTTCGACATGGTCAATGTCGACATTATGACCAAGTTGACATGATGAATCTCGACATTATCATACCTCAACCCTTAAGAAATCATTGACATTCATAATGGTGAAATGAATTAATTTGAAAGCCCAAATGCCATTTTTTTTAAATGAATAAGGATATTAATAAATAAATGTTATTTGCCTGTATAAAATAACTTACTGCTTAAATATGTAAAGCCACAAGTCGATATGCATAATGAAAGTCTGTTGACACAGACACTCACATGTCACAGACAGCCATGCTAATACCGTCTTCAAGTAAAGGTAATGTGCCCAACCCTCCATCCAATTAGTGCTGTAGCTATTTAATGTTACAAAAATTGAAGGTAAAATAAGACATGCCTTAATCGATTGACTAAGATAATATACTTTTCTCAGGCAACAGAATGAGATTAATGGGCAAAAGACAATACACATTAATTTAGTCTCCAGTTATTTGCTCTCCAATTCCTGACTCCATGAACTCTGAAAGAATAAAAATGATGTCCTTGTAATTCTGCGACCAAACCAGTTATCTCACATAAATCATTGCTTTCTTGGCAGATAGTGATTATTTCATTATTCCAGCATAGGAGAGCCACCTGGGAACCACAGCCACCATGGATATAAGGACCCAATGAGCATCACAAGGACATTAAATGAGCTATAAGAAGAGACTGAGACTAACGGAGACTGAGACACAATGTCAAGGCGGTCAGCCTGAAAATACAGATACAGTATGCTGTGATAAAATATATCAGAGAATATTATTAGCAGGTAGATTTCCTGAGCATTATTCCTAGGCCTGCATTTTGCGGAGCTGAAGCCATATAATATACAGTGAAGCTGCTTTGATAAAATCTATACCTCCAGTGATTTTTATGTGCTGTTCCCAGTGGCAATCATAGTAAATACAATATGACATTGTATGCACAGCTTAAGTCACAACACATATACTGGCAAAAGAAATGTACAGTAATCTACAGGAACTCTAAAAGGGTATTATAAAGAATCAAATCTAGAACATATAATATTTTGCATGTTTTGCAACAGTTTAGATGCTAATTAAGAGGATGCTATTGGCATAGGGGCTGATGCACAGTTTGCTCGCCAAGGGGCATATTTATTAATATTTGCAGTCTGCCTCCAAAAATGAAGACTCCTTATTGCTGCAATTCATGGCATTAAGGAATCTTATTCTGTATTATGTGTGAGTCACCCAGACAGGGGCTCCGATAAGTGACCATCCTGGCTATCAGTAATAAATAAAATGATTATACAGTATGCAATCACTTTACTTCCGAGTTTGGCCCCTTGCCACTATTATTATTACCAGTTATTTATATAGCGCACACATATTCCGCAGCGCTTTACATCCACATCAGTCCCTGCCCCAGTGGAGCTTACAATCTATGGCCCTCATTCAGAGCCGCACGCTATTTGCGGTCGTTCGTTTAAAATCAAGGGGTGGCTATTTAAATGATCCGTACGCACATTGCAGTGTGTTCACACCTCTAAGTCTGAACGAACGAGCAAAACATACGCTCGTTTATTTGTTAAAAACGCCCCCTGGCCGCACGCATCCTACGTCATGTCCGCTATTTATTAGATTAATCGAGTACATCGACCAGCGTATGAACTGCTCGCTATTCTTGTGGTTGGTGTTTGCTACCACAAATTTGCGTGCAGTTCTGGCTATAAAATAACCCAGTGACGTGGTCAATGACGCTGCTGTTTTAAATATACACACCCATAAAACGCCCGTTTTGACCTTTAAGCACGCCTGCGTTCGGATCTCCACTCCCCATTTTCAAGCACCTTCCCCTGTTACCACCCACATACGCCTCCTACTGTCACTCAAAATAGCAGGCACTCGCTATATAGCGTACAAAGGATTTTCGGCCGCACTGACTGGTTCGCGCATGCGTACTAAAAAGCGTACGCATGCGCAGATGTGCAAACATCGCTCGGAACGAGCGTACTGCCGCTAACGAGCGGCTCTGAATGAGGGCCTATATTCCCTACCACATGCACACACACGGGTTAATTTTTTTTTTTGTGGGGAACCAATTAACCTACCAGTATATTTTTGGATTGTGGGAGGAAACCCGTGTACCCGGAGAAAACCCACGCAAGCACAGGGAGAATATACAAACTCCACACAGTTTTCATGCCATGGTGGGAATTAAACCCATGACCTCATTGCTGTGAGGCAGTAATGCTAACCATTACACCGTCTGTGCTGCCACTAATGTTACTACGGATGTAGGTGTACAGTATGTGTAAGAGCATAGCAGCGAAATGATTTAGTTATTTAGTCCATCAACTATAATGGCTAATGCCATCTGAAGATGATGTGAGCTGCGGGGCACAAGCTGGGTACATTTCACACTTTAGCAGCCCCCATAGATACCTATGCTTTTGCGAACAAAAAGATATAGGTGATAGTGGTTGCCCTCTTCTGACATATTGGGGATACTTAATTTTTCTGTATATTCCTATAAAAAGGCTGTTTTCAAGGGATATATCGCAAAATAGCATTGATAAATGTGCCCCCAAACCACAGGTGTAAAATCCATTCACTAAAAACCTAAAATTGTGAGTGTAGTCATAGTAGCAACTATAGCAAGTTGTGCATCGGTGGCAAATCGCCAGGTTTATATCTGGTAGATATCTTATATACCCATGTTTCTGGCTATTTGTGATATACACATTTACTACTAAGCTTCAATAGAACTTATTAACCACCTGCCTGGCATGGTCGCAAGCAATGTGACCAGTCAGAAACGCTCACTGGGCGGCTGCTGGAAGATAATCTTCCGGCAGCTACCAATGGCAGTGGGACCTCCTGGCCCCCAGGGTCTGCCGTGCAGCTGTTCTATGCTGATCTGGCAGCTCAGCAACACCCCCACCCAGTGGCTACAGAGAGGAGCAGCCACCAGGGAAAAGTAAATTATCCAGCCCTCAGCCGCCCAGTGTATACCCGGTGACTGCTCAGAGGAGCAGCCGCTTGGAAAATGCAAAGTCGTGATGTCGCAATGTTCCGATCATCGATGGACCGATATATAGATTACTGATATTTGAAAAATCTATATTAATGTTATGTGTTAAAAACGGCACCCCGCTCGGGAATGCTTGCTCTGGTGCCTTCCTGGAGGGTATGCGCCCCCAAATACATCCAAATACAAACAGGCGGCACTCAGGAGACTGGTATTCAGTGCAAACTCCACACACGAGGATTTGTTCAAAGTCTACGTTTCGGGGAACATAGGGCCTGATTCAGACCCACTCGCGAGCGGCTGTCCGCTCGCAAGTGGGTCGATGTTCTGGACTGAGCATGCGCACGACGGAGGGAGCTCCGTCGTGCGCATGCGCCAGACGCGACGAGCGAATGTTGATTGACAGCACGCCCCCTTTGGTAGGCGTGCCGGGGGCGTGCCTCCCTGACGGGGGCGTTCCCACGGGAACGCCTCCCGTCAGAAGTCGGCCCACTGACATCACTAGTGATGTCAGTGGGAGTGATTTTGGCTCTGATAGAGCCAAAATCACTCCGGAGCTTGCGGTTGAAAACCTCAACCGCAGGCTCCGGCTCGCAGATTCGATGGTCGCGATGGTCACGACCATCGCGGCCATCAAAATGCACGCTCGTATAGCCTGTGGGTGGTGACCCACAGCTATACGAGCGTCCAGGAGGACGCTCCATTTTCATGGAGGCCGGCCCTCATTCAGAGCGTGCGCTCTGCTCAGAGCGTACGGCTCTGAATGAGGGCCATACTCCCTTCCTCAGGACAAACATCACACTGTGCAACATGAGATATAAATGGTAAAGTTTTGTTTGAATGCTGGCTGTTTACATTTGGAGATATATATACAGTATAAATATATATATATATATATATATATATATATAGTCAAATGGCTGGCACTCCACATAAATGCAAAATAAATTACTTGCCTTGGTGCCTTCCTGGAAGTTCAATTGAACACCCACCTTTGAGTGCCGCCTTTCCCTTTCTACATAATATATATATATAATATATATATATATATATATATATATATATATATATATATATATATATATATATAAGAAATACAGAAAACCCGGCACTCATACCATGGGGACAAAAATACTTGCTAGGGTGCCTTTCCAAAGGTGCATGACGCCTCCTCCATATAAAATAAGACAGACGGACAGCACTCCATAGACTGATGTAAACGAATAAAAAGGTCATTAAAGGACTTCTCCTATGGTGGTGCATGGTAGCATCACACCGATAAGGAAAAGAAGGAGGCGGCACTCACAACGATAGAGGTCAAAACGTGTTTAAATAAACAAAAACATGGGTACAGGTAGAAGGTTATTATTGGGTTACCCATATGATAGTGGGAACTCTAAGGATCATCCCAGCATTCACTGTAACAGCATACAGGTGTGAGTGCCATACCACAGATCGCCTATATATATATATATATATACATATATATATATATAACTGTCGGGATGTCTCTGGTCAGAATACCGACAGCGGCATCCCGACAGCCAGAATCCCAACACCCATAGAGACGCACGTAAGTATTTTGCTAATCCCTACCCTAACCCAACCCTCCCTCCCCGGTGCCTAACCCTAACCTCTCCCCCTAATGCCTAAGCCTAACCTCCCCCCCCGTACCCTAAACCTAACCTCTCCTAGTGCCTAAACCTAACCTCCCCCTCCCCACACCCTAATTCTATCACTCGCTCCCCATTGCCGAACCCTATCCCTCCCCATAATGCCTATCCTCCACCTAACACCCCGATACTTACCTTCGGGATGCCGGCGATCGGGATACTGGTGCTGGGATCCCTACCTGTCGGGATTTCGGCGCTGGTATACAGACCATCGGCATCCCGCACGCCAGGATACCGACTACATCCCACAGTGTATATATATATATATATATATATTTTATTGTTTATTTATTTATTTTTTAGATAAATTGTGTAGGATAAGTTATAAATAGATATTCTTGACCTAATTCGATCATAAAAATTTTTACAACTTCTGGGCAGTTTTTGGAAAAAATATTAGCCAGTTAAATGGTTAAGCCTCTCTAATACACCAGATACAACTCTCCATATCATATATTAAAAATAAATAGAGCAAATTGCCAAAGCACTCACAAAAACATAAATAAACAATCAGCATCAGTGGTACATTCACAATATGTCAATCACAAGAAGTTTTCGAGTGTTGGTACCATCATCATCATCATTAGTATTTGCAACATCCCTCAGGCAACCGCAAATATTATGGTTTCGGCATATTAAACGTGGATCAGAAATTATGCCCAATTTGTGACCAAATCTGTATATAAGGCCCAAAAGTAACACATATTTATGAAATCTACAGTATTTAGCTCTACATTAAAATAAGATCACATTAAACAGCTTTTACACCTTGGTACACGTGGAAGAATTTCTTCAGTTGCACGAGGACCTTACGGGGTCGACTGGCCCACAGGAGTACAGGTTAATCTCTGGTGTGCCCAACTGCCTGAGGCCCTAAACCCCCTCTAATGTCAGGTTACAGACTGTGTACTCGAATTATACATTGTTACTAGGGAGGCCAATCCCGGCCTATTTTTCCAATTCCAGGATCCGGGATTGAAAACATGTCAATCCCGGTATTCCCGGGATCTCGGGATTGAACTATATTGAAATTTAATCCGCACCCCCCTCCCCCTTTCAGAATTTAGGAAAGATAAACACTCACTGTCTGACCACAGGGATTAAGATCTGCATAGTAGAATTGTATGTTTTTACTTACTTTCCAGACTGGGGATTAAGATTTTCATAGTAGTATTGCATTTGTTTGGGCTGGGCATTGCTGCTAAGCACTACCGCCTCTGCTCAGTCACAGATGCTGATGCACACAGCCAGGCTGCCGGGGCCAGGCAGCGTCTGAGACTTACAATACTACTATAGTATGCAGATCTTAATCCTGCCAATCCCGGGACTGGCTCCTCCAATCCCTAGACTCAATTACCGCCAAATCCTGGGATCCCGCCGATCCCAGGATTGGCCTCCTTAATTGTTACCCTATTAGAGTATCAGCTACCTGGTTGAGCAGGAACATGGATAAAAATGAGTTCATGGTTTGTCTCTATAGAAACTACAACACGATTCACCCTCCTGCCTATAAAAATTAGCTGTTAGGTTAACAGATCTAATGGTTTCTTGTGTGAAAATAACATTTAAAATTCAGCATACAACAAACTAAGAAAGTAGTTGTAAACAAATTTTAAAAGTAACCAACACTTAAGTCATCCCAGTAGTAATAACCGTGACAATTGAACCTTTTTTTTTCTTTTTGCAATGAAATACATTTGGCTTTTGCTAGACCTCTATGCAGTTCTCATTCAGGTTTTGACACTGACTGGTGTACAGAATATAGTGTTAAAGCTAGATATCTTGGATGAAGGCATTTACAAATAATGATCAGCCAATCTGATTGTATGAGATCTGATTGTATGCTATTATGATTTATAATATTGGGCTTGTTCTGTTCTGTATTTCAATAGGATAACTTTGGTGACCCTGCAGAAAAGATCACACCGTGCGGCACCATGCGATTATGGAATATGATTAATACAAAGTTCTTACTTTAAATACACTTTAAGTATATGTATAATTTTACATAATTGTATATTGATGTTTAGTCTTATTTTAATCAGCATTTAATATGTATTGTTTTATAGATAAATACTGCATCTCTGCTGTAAATATAAATGTATTATTATTATTCATGTAATGTTTTAAGATCCCTTTATTTGCAGTTAAGCAATGTAATGTGCTGCCCCTGAAACTCTATATTTCCCCTCATCCATGATACTGTAAAACAAAGGAAATCCAGCATGGGATAGTCACCAGGCTTTATGAAGATCCGGCTACACACACAAAGGAGAAGGTCCTGACCTATCCAACGTCGAGTATACACAGATCCCTGCTTATACCCAATGATTTTATTCCCTAAGGACTATTTGAATGTGAACATATAAATTGTATTGCAATGACCTTTGGAAGTCAGTGCATTCAGAATTGAAGCCTTGTGTTGGTGCCTACCGTGTATGCGCATTGTAAGGGGAGGTACTCTTTTTATTTCTTTGTGCAAATAAATATTTTGGACTTTGGAACTTCAAGTAAGCTGAGCAGACTTCACAATTATTTTACATTAATAATAGGAGTCTCCTAGAATGTGTTATGTCATATAAATTTAGACAGGATCACAATTAATGCGACAACATATCTGCTGAACATAGGCAACTCTCCCCCACACAGACACATCTAAGACAAAGATCATCCCTGCCCCCTTCCAGGACATAGAGTATCTGCTGGGCGGCAGCCACTGCTGTTGTCTCCTTCCTGCAGCACAACCAGCTCCCAGGGAAGAGGCAGCCTCATTATCAATCCAAGATAACTGTTGTGAAAGTACTCTATTCAGACTAAGGGGCCTATTCATCAACACTAAAATAACGTTTTTAAGGACATTTTCCTTAAATAACGTTATTTTGGTATTCATGAACAGACTTAACACAGGAGATATCACAGATATCTCCTTGCTAAGTCCCCTGCGTTAATTTCCACACTCCCCAAAACTTACGAAAAGTACGAAACTTACCGCATCTGTAGGCAGTGCTGCGCATGCGCTGGTTTTACAGATGTAACAGCGCATGCGCAGCACTGTTTCCAGACGCGATAAGGTAGTGTAGAGAGGGAAAAGTATCTATTTCCCGAAAAGCTGTCATCGCAAAAATGACAACTTTTCGGAATAGATACTTATGGAGAGGTGGAATGATGAATTCCACCTATAATTAGCTAGAACTCCATGAGAGATCTAAAGCTAATTATCTCCATTGAATTTTTACGTTTAATGAATAGGCCCCATAGCCATCTTGGATTCAAAACAAGGCTGTCTCTGCAATGGGAGGTGGCTGAGATGCAGGGAGGAGAAGGTAAAGGGGTATGCTATCACATGCCCTGCACAACTCGTGCACACACCTTTGATCACCATCATGTGCTTTATTATACATATGTTACATTATAGTGCATTCTCATGACTATGGTGTATTCACTACAGTGCATAATCTGGTACATTATACTGCATGAGCTATTATTACTTACTATTTATATTTATAAAGGGGCCCAGACCATGCACTGTATTAGCCAAATTGCCTGCAGACTATGGGCGGGATGTACTAAGCATCGCATAGACAATGCGATATATCCTGCCTCTCATCGGGTACACACAGCAGTTGATTACCGTGGCATGTACCTAGAATATCGCAAAGGACAGCTTTCCCGATAAGAAGGAAGCGGGCCGCTGGGGGAGATGGGAGGGATCCGATTGGAACCCTCTCAGGGGAGGCATCCAAAAAAGCCCATAGGCTTCTATTGGGTAACGCCACCTGCAGATGGCATTACCCAACGGGATGAAGCACGGGGCTTTGTACATATGGAAAATGCAGTAAACCCCCCACATTTTGGGGGGTTTTACTGCATTTTCCCTTTTAATACATCCTGCCCTCTGTCTTCTCTAATGGTTGGGCAAGCCTCTGTGTGGGCTGGCCACTTCCCATGTGGTGGCTGGCCACTCCCCCTCTGGTAGCTGGCCATACCCCTTATGCATTCCCACTACCACTGCATTCCCCTGTTAAGCCCTTTATGCCCCAGTCTGATACTGGGTGCTGCCATGATATTTGCAACACTTCTTTCCTAATATGAGTACACAGTCTGTGTGGAAGTATGATCATTGACACTTAATATTGCATGGTATAACATGGAAGGTCTTTTAATTAACTTTAATCAGGTATTTTTTTTTTTAATTCTTTATTTAGTAACGATACTGGATCAGAACCTCTATACACACCTTCCTATACCTTCTAATGTCCTGCCTATACCTTCTGAGCATGACGCTAATTTGTGTACGCAGTCATACCATAAATAAAGACTTAGACGTGGAATCTGTGGTTCCAAAGCACAAGTGTTATTCAGGTAAAAGTTCAGACAGTTACACGCAATTGATCTAGACACAATTTAGGCGCTAAAGGAAATTATACAGACCCAAGTACAGTATACATATGCAGCGCTTCCAGACCCGGAGATAGGCATCAGCAAGAGACCCCGAGTCATACAGCGTTCAGCACGAAGACTGAGAACCAGCGTTCGTGCACACATATTTATACCCCCCCAGAATAAACAGGACAATAGGGAAGTTTGTTGCTGATGTCATTGGTTCCCAGGGGAGAAGCATCTGTTACAGCACATTTAACAGGCTGCTTCAAATAGACTCTCCCTGCCTGTAACAGTTGGGGATCTTCCTCTTCACGCCCCCTGCAACATTCTAACAGTTGTTCATGAAATATACATTTTGTTGCTTGTAGGCTCTGCGATCCATAACTTGAGCTTGCATGATGCGACCTCTCACCAATAACACCGGAATACTGTAAAAAGAGTACGCATCAGTACAAGACCAAACACGACTTGTTTAGCAAGTATAATACCTTAGTTATCAAATACCGTTATTTCTCAGCATTTAAACTAACTGAACCAACTTAAATCATACACTTTAAAGCTTAGTGAACCTTATGTGTGAATATGTAATGTGTGGGTATTCAGGGTTTGATATAAGGATGCTAGTTAACTTGGGGCAGATGCGTGCGCATAAAACTAATAAAACAGTGGTTTCATACAAAGTCCTATCCATTCGCTAATATGCGACTAGTTAACTGCGCAATTGTGCGTATTAATGTGTGTATGAGAAATGGTGAAAAATGCAATCGCATGGTGCTAATAGTATCATCGCCACATGTACTAAAATGTGAGTTTATCTAAAATGGCGCTTAGGCGGCCATTCGCAAAATGGCGTCTTGCGATCTCATTTTCAAGATGGCGTCTTGCGGCCAGTTGCAAGATGGCGTTGTCACGATTAAATTTTAAACTGAACTTGTCTCAGCCAATTATTCAGTTTTGACAGTCCACCCTTTGATAGCAAACAACATGCTATCACAATCTGCTATTAGAATTTAATTTAGGCTTACATGTACATATTATTTGGTGTTATTATGGGATGGCACAAGGTGGTTCTTAATCCATCAATAATGTGTCTCTGAGTGGGGACTTAAAACTACTATTATACGCACACCGCGGATCTTGGAAGATCATGTGAAAGATGTGGGAATGCACCAGTCTTATAAAAGCAGTCTTGAAGGGGAATTGAGACTTTATATTATCTGAGGTGTTCTTTGAATAACATTTCAATAATACATACTATGCATGTCTAAATATAATACATTAAATAATGGTGTTTCCTAGCTCAGGGTTGTAATGCAGTTCTGTATTTACCTCGGTATTCATACTCGCCACCATCATGATTTCATTATTTCGTTTTACTCTATTTTTACATTTTCCATACTTCAACACAATAGGAACACACCGGACACATATGCCAATTATTATGATGACAATTAGTATAAGGATTAAGAATTTGCCTATACTGGTTATCATTTCCTGGACCCATTACCCTAGGCCTGAGAACCATTTCACTGGGTTCAGCCATGACACCCATCCTTCTATCTTTTCCCCTACTTCAGCCACTGAAGCATTATGGTTCTTATGAAATTCCCATTTTAGATGCAGAATTTGATCCATCTTCCGGTCTATCACCTCTTTAGGGTCGCTGGTATCAGTGGTGACATAGGTGCAACATTTTACTCCAAATTGGGTGGCCAATGTTACACAATACCCTCCAGTAACAGCAGTTAAATAATTCAACACTAGCCTGTGTTGCACCAGTTCTTTCTTGTACGCTTGCAATTCTCTCCCTGTATACCTGAATGTGTCATCGTACATCTCGATGATATTATCTATCAATTTGGCAAGTTCCTGGATATATTTAAAATGTAATGTACCCCGAGTGATCCTGGTGGGGTCCAATGTGACCAGAACTTGAAAGCCAGTTGTCTCACTGATTAACTGAGTGGCTTTATGTATATCACCAGGTACCATATTTCTTTTGCCTCTGTGTTCATATTGTGTGTGAAGATATGGTGACGGTGTGTTTTCATGTATACCCAGCATTTCAACATGTGTGAGGGTCATAACTTCTGGGGCTATTCTTCCCAAGTAACACAAACCTTCGGAACTCGGGGAGAGCCATTTATACGCTTTTCTTCCACAGATGAAATATACATTATCAGGGAGAACATAAGGAATGGTATGCATCATTATCATTAAGCACATTTCCCTTGCAAACAATCCTATTTCTGGTTCTTCCATCTGGTACATGCAAGTTTCTGGCTGTATTATTTTAGCACAATAACCATTTGGCATCTTACCAATAGTTTATTTGGTGGAACTCAATGTATACCGATACCTAAAATGTTTCCCACCAGACTTAATGGAGCGCAGCAGGTCACGGTCTATGGACTCATTATCAGCTCTTTGTGAGAAGGTCATCGTCTGATTATTCCCCGTCACTTCCCAACTCCCAAGTTTATTGGGGTTGGTTATGTTTAGACACAAAAGTGATCTATCTACTTGGAATTGATGGAGTTTGAAATGAAGTGGTTTGGATGAGAGGAATTTTCCATCCAATGTTTTCCCTTTTTGCAATTCTAAAATTTCCATGATATTCAGCGGAAATGGCACCAACCCTACATTATGCTGTCCCTGTGGCACATGTGAACACACCCAGCAATCGGTTTGATTTAACAACTTGCCTACCATGCTATGATAATCCTCTAGAGGATATCCACCCCAGTACGGATTATATTTAGGTTGGCACCGTTGGATACAGTTCTCATCAACTAGGGACCCACAAAGCTCACAAATACAGGAATCTTCAGACGATAAACCTCCACACCTTCCCCGAGTATCCGGAATGACAGCTCTCTTAACAATAACAGTACTAAGATTGGTCAGACACTCCCCTGATTGGCATTGCACTCCTCCTGATTCCACTCCATCAGCACTGCCATCAGCTCCCGTTTCCTCAATCGGTCCCCCATCACAGACACTGGATATCCCCGGACTGACCATGATGGTGAACACTCTAAAAGAGAATATGAAAATGAACACAGCAGGCCCGTCCATTGTCACAAGAAGACCTGCAAATTTATCTCAGCTCAGGTATCTTACTACAACCTTTTCAATCCTACTGGAACAAGCTCGCGAGCGACAGGTCCACGCTATCAGCTTTGTCTCTGACTTGTTTCTCCACCGGTTGATTGACCTTTTTGCGGTGAGTGGAATGGACCCAGGTATCTCTCTCGGCCACCTTCAAAGATGTAGTGCTCGTCAGCAGCACCTGGTACGGACCTTTCCACCGATCAGTCAAACAACCTGAATGCAAGAAATTTCTGATCATCACATATTCTCCTGGTTCAACATCATGACAGTTCGTTTCAGGCATATCATTAGACAACAATTTCAGTTTCTGCTGCTGTTGCTTTAACTGCTTACTCATTGATATAAGATACTTCACAATTACCTCGTTGTTACCCTTTAGATCTTCCTGTGGACTTATAATCAAATGAGGTTGTCTACCGAACAATATTTCAAATGGGGACAGATTCAGAGGAGATCTAGGAGTGGTCCTTATGCTATGTAGGACCAAAGGTAATGCTTCTGGCCATCCTAGTCCAGTCTCAGTCATGATTTTACTTGGATTATTTTTAATAGTCCCGTTCATCCTCTCTAACTTTGCACTGGCTTGCGGTCGGTAGGGGGTGTGAAGTCGGCTATTAATACCCAACAGCTTACACATATTTTGAAAAACATCACCTGTGAAATGGGTACCCCTATCACTCTCGATGATTTTAGGAATACCGTACCTGCATACAAATTCCTGAACTATTTTCTTGGCAGTAAATGCAGCAGTATTAGTGGACGCTGTTTAGGCCTCAACCCAATTAGAAAATACGTCAGTGCACACTAATACATACTTAAAATTCCTGCAGGGTGGAAATTGGATGAAATCAATTTGTATCACCTGGAAAGGTCCATCAGTCGGTGGAATGTGGGACGGTTCGGTAGGGATCGCTTTCCCTATGTTCTTTCTCAAGCAGGTCAGACAGGACATTGCTATCTTCTCTGCTTGTGAAGAAAAACCTGGTGCGCACCAGTATGCCCTCACCAACTTGCACATACCCTGTTTACCCAGATGAGTCAGACCGTGTGCTGCCTCAGCCAGGCTGGGGTAATATGCCTTGGGGGCTACTGGCTTACCATGTCCGTCCCTCCAGAGCCCAGAGGACTCTGGCCCACATCCCTTGGACTTCCAAGTGGATTTTTCCTGAATTGAACACAAATTTTGCATCTCAATTAATTTCAGCATATCAATAGTGTGAGGAATATAGCGATATGGCACATAGCGCAAATTATAGTTTTAATGTCATAACAGATTGGTAATTAAAAGCCATAGAATAACTGGTTTTCTGAATGTGAGGGCAGGAGAGCTGACTGTCCGTATTAGGTCATGTATTCTTTGAGTCCTTGAGGCAGGGAAGATGGAAACAAATCCTTTGACATGCAAATAGCACCTAGCTCTGTATGCTCCTGAAAGGGCCTATTTCACATTTCGGAGCCACAGCTTAATTTTAAGAATTGTTAAATGTCATAGGACTCACATGATAATTATTCTTTGAAGTGTACAAGTCAGGAAACCTTTTGGTTAAAGTATTGCCCAGGTAATGTATTTAACAGGGACAGGCAAAGTTCCCTGTTAATGAAATTAGGAAATACAACACAGATTTGTCTATCTTAGAGCCTCTCTGTGTTTCCTTTCAATTATGACAACGTTGTCACCAGGGCATGTGTACTGCTCAGCCTTTGTGTCTGCATCTATAGACAGTCAGCACCATAGGGGGTAAAACAAATAGAAACCAGGCTGATGAGATATGGCAGATCAATGATCAGTCATATTTGGATGGTTTGTGTGACAAAAATGATGTATCGGTGATAGCTGGAAGCTTGGAAAATTATATACAAATAACTGGACACCATATCCAGGTTGTGTGCAACTCCCAGATCACTGAGACATACAGATTTAAAGATATGAGATATCTCAGGAATGCTCTATGATAACCACATCATATTTACACTTGTATAACAGATAAAATATGGACAACTATGATGAATACCCCATATTGTAGGTAGTCCACCCACAGAGGAAGATATTAGACTTATTCTGTTATAAGTTTAAAGGGATTTAAACTTAGCTGGGAGGTTCCTGACCTCCAATTATCTAATCCGCCAATCAGAGCGGACTGATGACATCACCTGAGGTGTGATACTCTTCTAATAATAGGGATTGAAGCCCTGTGTTCTGTGTTCAACTGGGGGATCAATTTGTCGCATTGAAGTTTAACCTGCAGTCTCTGCATTTCTTACCATTCCTCCTGGGCGGAACGCTACGTGTTTCTAACGCAGCGTCTTTTCCGTAAGTCTACCTCTACCATTTTTATTTTATATTGCTGTATGTACCTTTGTAACCATTCTTTTCTCTGTAACATTCTTTTTTAAGCATTGTACTACCTTTTGTGTAAATAAAATATTCTTTATTAGTTTATTTCATATATGCTCCGAAACCTCGTCTTTGAAGAGATTGTTAGTGACGCTACACATATTGTTAAGTACGGGAAGCAGAGGGTTGGTCACAGCGAACTGTGTGGTCGTCTGGGACACCTAGTCTGCGCAATTGTGGAGAGGTTAAGCAACAGATTAACTGCGAGGGGATCTTGTTGCTGAGCCTGTGTAATTATTGGGATTTAGAGGACCGGTGGCCTCTTTAACTTGTTCCATCGGTGGTGGCAGTTTCATAAGTAAGGTATTTGTATGTCGGCGCTCTGTCTATAGCAGAGGCGCACACCCCCCCACGTCAGGGATACTGGGTACGGGTCCCTGACAAATAGTTTGGAATTACATAATTGTTTCAGTTGGAGAAAACATTTTTAACCCTGCTGCCCATTTTGCAGCTTCATCAGCTCTGTTGTTGCCCAGTGACACCGGATCATCCTCACATGTGTGGGCTTTGCATTTAATTACTGCCACTGCTTTGGGCAGTTGGATTGCTTCTAAAAGATGTTTTATGGGACGGGAATGTGCAACTGGTGTGCCTGCTGCTGTCATCAAATTTCTCAGACGCCATAGAGCCCCAAAATTGTGCACCTCACCGAACGCATACCTCGAGTCAGTGTAAATGTTAGCAGATTTGCCTGCTGCCAGTTCACATGCTCTAGTCAGTGCTACTAACTCTGCCACCTGGGCTGAGTGAGGTAGACCGAGAGGTTTAGCTTCTATGATGTCTGTGTCATTTACAACAGCATAACCTGTACATAATTCACCTGTGTCTGTTTGTCTATGACAACTCCCATCCGTATAAAAAGTTACATCCACATTCTCTAAAGGTGTAGCATGTATGTCAGGTCTAGCAGTAAAGGTCTGATTCAGATATGTCATACAATCGTGCATATCATTATGTCTGCTGAACTCACCTCCCGCCAGCAACTCCACCCTTTGTACATCATTTTGTACATATGGTAGGTATGATGCTGGATTCAGCGTACTGCAACGTTTAACTGTAATATTTGCAGGAGCGATTAGAGCTAGTTCCCATTTGGTGAACCTAGCCGAGGAGACATGTCTGGTTTGAGCTGAGTTCAACAGAGCAGATACAGCATGGGGAGTGTAAACAATCATATCATGGCCCAATACTACGTCCTCACTTTTACTCACCAATAGAGCGGTAGCTGCTACACTTCTCAAACAGGTGGGGAGTGATCTTGCTACCGTGTCCAATCTGGCACTGTAGTATGCTACGGGCCTACTGGCATCACCATGTTTTTGTGTAAGGACACCTGCAGCACAACCATCGGCTTCCGTACAATACAAATCAAAAGGTTTTTCATAATCAGGTATTCCCAATGCAGGAGTTCTTGTCAGACTATCCTTAAGATTAAGGAAAGCCTGTTCTGATTCCTCTGTGTGTATGACACAATCGGGCTTTGAGGAAGAGACTAATTCCTGTAAAGGTAAGGCCAAAATACCTTCCCAAGAAGGTACGAATTTGCTGTTGATTCTGTGGCAGTGTCATGTTTTGTATGGCCTGGATTCTATCTGTTGTGAGGTGTCATAACCCCTGGGTTAGGCAGTGTCCCAAATATTTTACTCTGGATTGGCACGGCTGTAGTTTGTCCTTAGCCACCTTGTGTCCTGTTTGTGAGAGATGAAGTAACAAAAGTTTAGTATCATTCAAACATGACATAAACGAGTCAGAACATAGCAATAAATCGTCCACATATTGTATTAGAACAGATCCATTGGCAGGTTGAAAAGATTGTAAACAGTCGTGCAATGCCTGGGAAAAGATACTGGGGCTGTCTATGACACCTTGGGGTAATCGTGTCCATGTGTATTGTAAACCTCTGTATGTACATGCGAATAGATACTGACAGTCAGGATGGAGAGGCACAGAGAAGAAAGCTGAACAGAGGTCAATGACAGTGAAATGGGTTGCATTTGGTGGGATCTGCATCAAAATGACAGCTGGATTTGGCACTACAGGGAATTGGCTCTCTACTACCTTATTAACACCTCTAAGGTCTTGTACCAGCCTATAACCCCTCCCACCACTCTTCTTTACCGGGAAGATGGGGCTGTTGGCTACACTAGCTGTACGGACTAAAATTCCCTGTTGTAATAAATAATAATCGCTCAATTATTGGAAAAACCCCTAATTCTACCTCCTGTTTTAGTGGGTACTGGGGAATTTTTGGAGCTTGCCTTCCATTTTTTAAATTTACCATTACTGGGCTTACATTTGCCATTAAACCAGTGTCCTGTCCATCTTTAGTCCAAAGGGAATCTGGAATTAGGGACAACATTTCATCTACCTGTGATGGAGTTTCTTTTAAACCTGTAGAGTGATACATTATCCTTTGAGGAGTGTCTAACATATCCCGCACCTCGTATACCATTCTCTCTGGGATATCTAAAAATACACCATCAGGGGTGCAATATATAACACATCCCATCTTACATAACAAGTCTCTGCCCAGTAGGTTAGTAGGAGCCACAGCAGCCAGGAGAAAAGAATGCCTGGTATGCAACGGCCCAATAGTAACCTCTGTGGACTTTGTTAAAGGATAATGTTCCACTTTACCTGTTACACCCATTGTTGGTACTGTCTCGTTGGTCACCTGCAAATTAACGGGAGATTTTATCACCGACCTGGTCGCCCCTGTGTCTACAAGAAAAGGATATTCAGTACCAGCTACATCAACCAATATGACCGGTTCTTCCCTAGTACTTCCCGATAACCTGACTATCTGTAGACTACAGGTATGACCTGACCCCTAGCGTTGGCTACCATTCTCCAATAAAGCATTTACGGCTACAATTGGAGCTGGTGCCTGCTGAACATTTGCTGGCCTCTGTGCATATCCCTTATGGGGATATCTAGGTCTTCCCTGATGTGGGATCCCTACTCCTTTTACTGTACAGTTTCTACTTAAGTGTCCTGTTTGTTTACAGTTAAAACATGTTCGTGTTTCGGGTGAAGACATGTGGTGTTGTGAGGTTTGCGCAGAGGGTAAAGGTCGTGGATATGGGTAAGGATAGGGGGATAAGGGTATTGTGGGGGGATAAGAAGTTGGTGGATAGCCTGGGACCTGTGGTTGCATCGGGTTAGTGGGATAGAGTTGTGTTTGTTGTTGAGTGGGGTTAGTGAGAGCACATACTTGTTCAGACGTGAGTGTGTGTGCAAGTGCAAATGTGTCTGTTGGCTGTGATGTTACCATCATTCCCTCCAGAGCTTGTATACTGACAGCCATTAGTTTTTCGCTCTGAGCCTCTCTCTTTTTGGAGATGTTTTTATCATGTTCAATGGCGGTTTCTATGAGGGTATCTATTGTGAGTCCCCGCCAGCCAGGCTGTGAGGTCTGAACCCGAGTTTTTAAACTCTCTTTCAGACCGTCCACAAGTACTGTGACTATCATCCCCCGGTGGTGAGTGCTATCTTTAATATTCTCTATCCCAGTGTACTGGGTGATAGCTTGCAGAGCCCGATCGCAATAATCTTCTGCAGTCTCGATCTCTTTCTGCTTAATGGTGAAAATTTTGTTCCAGTTAACTACTACTGGAAAATATATACCCAATTGAGTTACAATACGGGAAATGTTACCTTAGTTTACTTGGTCTGTTAAGGGAACGTCACCATCCAATACACAATCCGTGATAAATTTTGTCACATCGGTATTGCGTGGCAGACAGGCCCTTAACACCACACGCCAATCTTTATTAGTGGGTTCCCCAAATTTCTCAACAATCTTTGACATTTGGCTAATTCCTTTTTGGGATCGGGGAAATCATTTATGATGGAATTTAGTTCTGCTCTTGTCCAAGGACAATGCATTACTACTTCTACTAATGTCAGACATTACAATAGGCTCATCATCCGTATCATGAACATTTTCTTTATAGTTGCTTAAGAGAGGGTACAAGTTGCTTGTTACATTTTTATGGGTATTTTTGGTAACTGTACTTGCACCTCCATCCACATAAGGTGGGGGAGGTGAGCGTGAACTGCTGGCAATACTCTCAATGACGCTACCTTGCCGCCAGTATTGCAATTCTGCGTCGCGGATGTATTTTCTGGCAATGTGCTCACGACACTAGTTTGCGTCGTTTTCACATTTTTAAGCCACGCATCCCCTTCATGCTGCCACAGTTTTAAACATTCAAAATATTTAACCTTTTTCTCTCAGGAGCGCATCAAACTGATGTGATCCCGGACATTGTCTAACACATTTTTATCAAAACTACCAATTCTGGGAAACGGTCTAACACTCTTCCTCGTCATATTAAACCATAAATCACAATACCTTATTGCATAAGTACCGTACTTGGTATGCATGATACGACGGGCCGATCCGATCGGCGCCTCCATTAGCAGCACATCATTGCCAGTGGCTCCCACTCTGAGACAACTCCTACGCTTTTCAATAAAGATTTAAACCGGTGAAAGACAATCAAGACACTTTCACTTACCTGTGGACGATTTAAGTCGGCGGCGCCCACACACCTGGATAAGATTTAGTAAGGCAACTTCCACACCTGGATAAGATTTGAAAAAGGCAACTTCCACACCCGGATAAGATTTAGTAAGGCAACTTCCACACCTATGAGAGTTTATATGTCGGCTACTCTCATGCACCTCTCTACAACAAAGACAACATGTACACCTGCTACTGTGTATAGAACGGTAAAGCTGCTTACTGAGTGGCTAGACTAACCCTTGCACCTAGCCCTTAAGGATCATACGATAGCCTTAACTTTGTTCAACAAATATTCACTGTTACACACTTTTTTCCTGCGCAGAAAAATGCACGGTAACCCAGATATTGGTAATAGAAAAATATGTAAACCTCAATGGCTTTGTTCAAACACGTGGCAGCACAACCGGAAGTACATATACGCTGTTGCGCGACCAGTCGCATACACAATAATGCGACTACCACACAACCGTATAATGGCTTTTTAACTGCGTACGCAAAAGTGCATCTTTGCTATGCGCAAACCTGAGACTTAGCCGCGTACTGAGTACTGCGACACCCCTTTAAACGTAAGGTTCTATCAACAGAGGAAAACAAACTTTTTCCTCTCTTGTCCCTGGATTCTAGTCAGCTTCCTTGATTCACATGGAGACGGATAGCGATCTTTCAGCACAAAGCGGTTGCAGGCAAACCCTGCATGTGGCCACTCCACCCTTTGCTGAAATATCGATAGACGTATGTACCGTGTGAGCAGGTAAGTGACTTCACTACGAGCCCCCAACTAACGATACTGGATCAGAACCTCTATACACACCTTCCTATACCTTCTAATGTCCTGCCTATACCTTCTGAGGATGATGCTAATTTGCGTACGCAGTCATACCATAAATAAAGACTTAGACGTGGAATCTGTGGTTCCAAAGCACAAGTGTTATTCAGGTAAAAGTTCAGACAGTTACACGCAATTGATCTAGACACAATTTAGGCGCAAAAGTAAATTATACAGACCCAAGTACAGTATACATACGCAGAGCTTCCGGACCCGGAGATAGGCATCAGCAAGAGACCCCTAGTCATACAGCGTTTCAGCACGAAGACTGAGAACCAGCGTTCGTGCTCACATATTTATACCCCCCCAGAATAAACAGGACAATAGGGAAGTTTGTTGCTGATGTCATTGGTTCCCAGGGGAGAAGCATCTGTTACAGCACATTTAACAGGCTGCTTCAAATAGACTCTCCCTGCCTCTAACAGCTGGGGATCTTCCTCTTCATGCCCCCTGCAACATTCTAACAGTTGTTCATGAAATATACATTTTGTTGCTTGTAGGCTCTGCGATCCATAACTTGAGTTTGCATGATGCGACCTCCCCATTGATAACACCGGAATACTGTAAAAAGAGTACGCATCAGTACAAGACCGAACACGACTTGTCTAGCATGTATAATACCTTAGTATCAAATACCTTTATTTCTCAGCATTTAAACTAACTGAACCAACTTAAATCATACACTTTAAAGCTTATTGAACCTTATGTGTGAATGTGTAATGTGTGGGTATTCAGGGTTTGATATAAGGACGCTAGTTAACTTGGGGCAGATGCGTGCGCATAAAACTAATAAAACATTTTCATACAAAGACCTATGCATTTGCTAATATGCGACTAGTTAACAGCGCAATTGTGCGTATTAATGTGTGTATGAGAAATGGTGAAAAATGCAATTGCATGGTGCTAATAGTATCATCGCCACATGTACTAAAATGTGAGTTTATCTAAAATGGCGCTTAGGCGGCCATTCGCAAAATGGCGTCTTGCGATCTCATTTTCAAGATGGCGTTTTGCGGCCAGTCGCAAGATGGCGTCGGCGCGATTACATTTTAAACTGAACTTGTCTCAGGCAATTATTCAGCTTCGACATTAGGAAGCTCACAAAAACAGATATGGAGACATAAACAGAATAAGCCTTACAAATGAACTATTTTTAAATCAAAGTATTGGCAGTAAACCAAAACATATAAGGGGATTGGTAGAAGGGGGGAAGGCATAGGAGGGGGGAGGTGGGATTTAATCAGGTATTTTATTGTATTTTGATTGCTTTGGTTCAGGCAACTTGTGTATGTTCATACAGTAGGACTCAGGACAGGAATGTCCCAATTTGTCAGCCAGGAGAATACCAGGACAAACCCCCTTCTCCAGCCCAGCCTCCAGTCAAGAACAGCTGGACCCGCAGAGACATTATAAAGGTTTGTGAGGGCAGGCCCGTCAATAGCGTAAATGGGCCTGTGTACTGGGGGGAGCGTGATCAAATCAGGGAGGCATGTCCACATCCCAATACTATGCAAAGTGGCATTGTGAGCTACATTTGTCCTCCTCAGCAGCGTTATAGAGTGGGATAATCTCCCCCTCAGCAGCTGACCTTGGCCCCTCCACCAAGTCGGGGCCCGGGTGATTAGTATCTATCCCCCCCCACACTGAGTGCCCCTGTGTAAGAGGTAAACTGAGGGAGGTCCACTTCATGTGGGAAGCCAAGCCCCATGTTTTACATGATGGAATGGTCATTGTGCCTGATTCTGAGTTGGGTATGAAGCAATAAAAAGCAAATAACTATGCACCAGGACAAACCATGTTGCAATTCAAGGGGTGTATATACAAACATATTTGCATGCAGGGCAAATACTGGCTGCTGTTGCATGTAGTCCACAAATGCTGGACAGCTTTATTTTTATACTGCAATTTAGATATCAGTTTGGACACACCCCTCCCAAATCTAAATCTCTGCACGTTTTAAATCTCCCCACCCACAGTGGGACATGGTTTTACCAAGGTGCACAGTTACTTGCTCTTTTTTTGCTTTATTCCCAACTCAGAATCAGGCCCATTGTTCTGGGGGGAACATTGTTAAACTTTGTGGCACCAGAATAGCAGGAGACATGGGGGATGATATCATTTAAGTAACAGTTCTCCAGTCAGTCCTCTTTATTTGAATTATTCAATGAGCACACTTAGGCCCTGATTTAGAGCCGGATGCTCTGACCAGAGCGCTCGCTCTGAATCAGGGCCCACCTCCATAAATATGGAGCGTCCACCTGGACGCTCGTATAGCTGTGGGTCACCACCCACAGCATATACGAGCGTGCAGGATGATGGTCGCGATGGTCTTGACCATCGCGACCATCGCCACTGCGAGCAGAAGCCTGCGGTTGAGTTTCTCAACCGCAAGGCCAGGAGTGATTTTGGCTCTATCAGAGCCAAAATCACTCCCACTGACATCACTAGTGATGTCAGTGGGGCCGGCTTCTGACGGTAGGCGTTCCCTTGGGAACGCCTCCGTCTGGCAGGCACGCCCCCGGCACGCCCACCAAAGGGGGCGTGCTGTCAATCAACATCGACAGCACGCCCCCTTTGATCAGACACTACGAGTGAAGGAAAGTCCTTCGCTCGTCGCGTCTCGCGCATGCGCAAGACGGAGCTCCCTCCGTCGAGCGCATGCGCAGTGCGGACCATCGACCAACTTGCGAGCGTACACCCGCTCGCGAGTGGGTCTGAATCAGGGCCTTAGACAACCAATATCCACTTCCACTGGGGTGTCACCATCATCATGGGAATTTGACAGCTAATAAACAGAGTGAGCTAGGGAATTTTAAGGTGTTTTACATAGGAAGCGACTTGGTGTTAATGTTTTGGCTTAAACCAGGTTCTAGGAGGACACACTACCCATGACACCGTCGTTGTACTCCAAGTTTCCGCAATCTGAAGTGTTCCCTACTCTTCTTCATGCTTTGCTTTATGGGGGAACCTGCATATCGGTGAGACCAATGTGCCAACAGGAGTCAAAATCATGCATCTCAAATCATTGCATGGTACCTCCACCCCATTGAGGTATGAAGCACACTCACACAAGATGGGAAACGGGCTCTCACTTTTTTGTCTAAAGGTGATATTGGTATTGATGATATCAGAAAGAGTGTTTGAAGTTATTCTGGGTACCTTGGTCGCATTCCTGCCAATTGTGTATTTTACCTGTACATAATTATGTTACTGTATCACATTATTTCTCCATGTGTTGTGTAATTAAGGCATTGTTCTACCTTTGCTGTTGTCGTTACTTGTATGATCCTTGAAGCTATAAAGGTGCCAGGGTACTCCTACTCGCTTTAAACATTCACCTTTGTCAAACTGGGTTTGGCCAAATGGTGGACAAGAGCAATTATAAGCCAGGTATTCTGACATCTGGTGGACATACAGGCTGGTCTATCCTCATGTTTCTTGCCATTGCTACATCAATTACTCAATTTGGGCTGACTGCCATAAACCACTCCTTTGAAATGGACCTTAGCTTGTTATCAGTGATGGTGTATTAGGTGCAGCAAGTGCTGTCGCTATGCTTATTAGGGCAGCAAGCTCACCCTTTGAACACAGCCTTTTATTATTTGTGTTTATAGAGGTGATGTGACAATGGTGGCTTTGGAGAAAGGATGGATCATATCATTTTGTAAGTTTATTTTGTGGGAAGGGGGATAAATACTGTACATTGCTTGTTGTATCATTAGTGAAGGGATCAACAAGTGTACAAGGGTTGTACACTTTTTAATAATAAATAATTGTTTAAACTCTCTAGCGTCAGATCACCCTGCACACTCAGCCACACTCACACAGATCTTACCACTAAAATAAAGACACGGACACCTGAATTGCCAGGGAAAATGGTCAGCCTTTTTATTTTAAAAACTAATAACCTATTTAAAACATCCTATTTTAAATGTCCTAGCTGAAACTCCAAACTTTATATGGTGGGGGGGATTCAGAACGGCCTAACAATAAAATGAATACATATAAATACATATATATGGAAAATAATAAAAGGAGAGGCTAAACGCCTACCTTTTCCAATTGCTTTGGGACCAACTGCCCCTCCTCCAACAACTCGCAGGGGGTCATGGGCCTCCTGCCCAACCCTGCGGGGAAAGCGACCTAAGAATGACTTAAGGGGCACCCGTGCAGGTGGGAAAGCCAGGTTCCCGCCTGGATCAGTGGTCATCCATTGAACGCCCTACCATAGGCCTAAAGCCAACCCAGCCGCACGGGTAGCCCCCCAGGGAAGACTAACTATAATTTCCCAAAAATTATAACCCTAACCCCATAACACAGGCCATTCATAAACCAGGCCACAACTAGGACCTACAGTCCGCAGCCACCACCATACCTAAACTCAACACTACCTACTTCCCTTACCCCTAAACATCAAGAGCTCTAATTCCCAAAATCAAATCTCGAACAAAAATTTCGTACCCTCCTCGAGACAGATGCACCCCATCGCACCTAAATAGCTGCCTATCTTGAATTGTAATTCCAGAGTGTCTCACTAGTAGAACCCCCATGGGCCACAACCGCCCTGCTAACCACTGAATTAACCCTCCTCCTTGAGATATCCACCGCCAATGGATTAAAAGCCCCCTGCCACAGCAAACGTAGCATAATTTCGGACCATATGATCCTACAAAAGGGACACCTAGCAATAAGGGCCAATAGCTCAGCCCGGATGGTCATCCTTAAATCGAGACATGTGCGGGAGGTTAAGTCATTGCCATCCAGATGGATCATGAGGAAACGGGGGTACCCATACCTCTCAACAGAGCTCTGGAGAAGCCCTCCAAACCCTGCCAACGCAAACCTCTCTGCCCAGTCCACCGAATATTGACCAATTCGGGCAGCTCCCGAGACCCCAATAACAACTCAGACCTGGCAAGCCAAAATATGTAGGAATGCCCTACTACCCAAACAAAAGTATCGTCCAATTGACAACCTGGTAAAAAAAAAAGAAAGGTGTAAAGGTTAATAAAATATACTTATGTGTAATAAAACTTGGGAAAAGCAACATTAACATGTTGAAGACATGTTTAAGCTATATTAACGGACATAAGTACCCTAACTGATATCATGCTAAGCCTAAGAAGGGAGAATGGGCCAATTGAAGATCCCAACTTGACCTGAGGCAAAAACACAAAACTTCCAACGGCAGGCAGCAGCCACAATTAAAACCAGTGATAAAACAAAAATTCCTCAAGACCCCCACCTAGGGCGAGTAGCTAATCCTCAAGTTGGGATGAAGCAAACGGAATTCCGGTGATCCCGTAACCGGATGCCACCCTTCCGCTCACTTGGTTTGCTCGTGCTCCCGCCATATTAACAACATAGCACGAATAGTCAGAAAAAACACCCGTGCCGATAAGTTTTGGGCAGGAAAAAACACCAGCAACCGACCCAACCACCACGTGCAACGTCGCAAAGACCCTCCAAAAAACTGGCCCTAAAAATTGAACCAGAAACCTGAAGTGAAAGAACATCCAACGGGCACTCCCAAAACAACAGACACATGCCTGCGATCTCAGAAGCGCCCCCTGAATACCTAACACCCCAAACTAGTAACCAGATAAACCTTGAAATGTTACACCTGGCAGTCCCCGTGAATCAGTGCACCTGCATAACCAGCACACCACATTCCCCGCGTCACACAATCATGGGGGTGAAATACCGACCCAAATAAAACAAAGGCACCTCTACTACCCCGTTCCAAAAGGAACCGACTCCACGGCTCCCATGAAGAAAGTAAAACGCGATAAGTCCCTGGGCCCAGGGACCGGTGTGCTACTGCTGCCAAGCTGGACGTATCACCTGCCAAACATAAATGGGGCATAACTCACCGACTGGGTAAACGAAAGGAGCCAATGCCCTAAACTGAGACCAGTCACCTCTGGACAACGCATCAGCAACACAATTATCAATGCCAGCAACGTGAGGAGCGCAAAATGTAATGTTAAGCTGCAAGCAACGCAATACCAGCTGAGCAATGACCCTAATGGCCGGCAAAATGGCAGAGCGCTGTCTATTGATTGCCTGAACAACTCCCAAGTTATCGCACCAAAAAACCACAGACCTGTTCCGCAGACGCTCCCCCAAAGCTCCATTGCAAACAAAATGGGAAAAAGCTCTAGCAGAAGAAGGTTGCGAGTCAAGCCCTCCACTATCCAGTCAGACAGCCAAGGCACAGCGAACCAACTCCCCCCTAAAAAGGCCCCAAAACCTGAGGAACCTACTGCATCAGTAAAAAGCTGCATAGCTATATTAGAAGCCGGTAGGTCCTGCCAAATACGCACTCCATTGAAATGGTCCAGAAATTGATCCCAGACCAACAGATCCTGGCGGATCTCCCCTGATAACCTCAAACAATGATGCGGGCTCCTAGCTTTTGCCGTTAACCTTTCTAGCTTTCGACAAAAATTCTACCCATGGGGATAACTCTAAAAAGGGGAAATTAAATAAACAGAAAATGGACTGTGCTTTCCACAGGGTAACCTTACCTACCGCCAGCACCAGTAATATGCCATCATGCAATCTACGCACCTTATCCTCCGGCAACCGACAAAACCCCCTAGAGTGTCTATTTCGATACCCAAATAGGAAAGCCTCTCGGTAGGACCCTCAGTCTAGTCCAAAGCCAATGGCATGCCAAAGCTAGAAAAAATAGCCACGGCATCACAAAGCAGCAAAGCGCATCTTTGCTGCCCGGCTGGACCTACCAATAAAAAATCATCCTAATAATGCCCAATGTCATCTTCCCGGGACCCTATTTTCAAACACCAATGCAGAAATGAGCTAAACTTCTCAAAGTTCTCAAAGTAGGAGCAGGAAATAGAACACAACCCATGGGCAAACATCTATCAAAATAGAAACCATCCTCTAAGCAAAAACTCATGAACATAAAAACCGAAGGGTGTAGTGGCAGAAACGAAATGCAGTTTCAATATCGAGTTTGCACATTAAAGCCCCGGAGCCAAACGAATGAACTACCGCTAAAGCCTCATCAAAGGACTGGTATCGGACCCGACAGAGCTCTTCCGAAATAGCGTCCTTCGCTGAACCACCTCTCAGGTATGATAGGTGGTGAATGAAACAAAACTCCCCTACCACTTTTTTAGGGACTACACCAGCTGGCAACAAGATCAAACCCTCAATCAGAGATCCCTGGAACGGACCTACGATGTGCCCCAACTGCACTTCACTATCGACCTTTTCCCATAGTACCCCAGGCAATTCTCTTGCTGAGCGTAAATTCCTGCCCCTACCCCCGTGACTATACCACTCACTGGCAACTGAACCCTTCACAAAATCCTGCCCACACAAACTCCGCCTCAAGTCGATTTGGATAAGTTTCCAACCAAACCGATATAGCCCCCTAGCCCCCACACAAACTGGGGTAGGACCCCTATTTAGGTGGGGCAGCTGTGGGGCCACGGCCATTTGCCCCACCACCTGTGCCCCCCCCGAAGTAACACCCCCAGATCGGGAACAATCTTTAATGCTTTAATGGGGTGTGGTCCACCACATCTGATGCAACAGTGTCAAAAGTGACATTTTGCCCCCACAGCACACTGGCCATTATTATAGGCAAAACATTTGCCATGCCCAAGCCTTGAAGCGGGCACCCTGGCCCCACTGCCTGTAGCACCCCCCAACCGCCATAGGGATGCCTAGGCGAGATGCCCTCCTGCGGCACCCGTAGTGGCTGTGTAACATCTACAAACATCTCCACATCTTTAGCCCCGAAGTCAATAATTTCTTTACCGTGCTGCTTCCGACGAAATTCCTTGTCTTAAATGCGCCATGCGTTACCTCGCGCCGAACTCACATGTACCGTATAACCTTCATATGCTCGTCGGGGCGCGTTTCTAGATAGCAAGACACAAAAATATACATCCCCTTGAGCCAATTGTGGTAAGACATGCACGTGTCCACGGCCGCGCCTCCCTTCTTTTTAGCAACATTCCATGCTTTCTTTGCCTTACTAGTAAGGGCAACTATATTAACAAAACGACCACTCCTAATCCTATCCCTCACTCTGGGGCGCACCTCCATCAACACGGCCGTGTTGGCGCAAAGCACTCCATCTGACAGCACCGATGTGTCAGACAAGCTACTAGTGGAGGAACGACGCCTGCGCTTGGACTTCCTACCCTTCTTTTTGTGTCTCCCAGAGTTAGCGGAGGAATCAGTAGAAGAAGAACTATTACTCCCCAAGGCCCCACGCCCCCGCGCCGCCGGGGGCACTCACACAGCACATTACTAGACTCACTTCCACAACTGGAAGCCACTCAATCAGGATCACAAGACTCGCCAGAACGCACCACTGCCGGACCCGCGCTAGCCCCGACCGCATCCTCCATGTTCAGCTCTCTCCTCTGCATGTTGACACCGGTAGACAAATCACCTGTGGGAACACAACCAGACATTTCCGACACCACTCTGGGCACACCTGGAGGCCCAAAAGCCCCCATCGTATTGTGCCCCTTCCCCCTCTGTAAAGCCGCAGCCACAGCCGGGCCCACCGCCGTTGCTAACTCTCTCGCCAATGAGGTCGGGCTCCAATCATTAGCGCTCCGGCCACCATCCCCCCGCTGCTTAGCCCAGCGGGGAGCAGCGGTACCAACGCTGACAACAGCGAAGCACAAAGCACAGACACTACCCCTAACTCGACCCCAGCAGTCCCAGGGACTTGCTCCGCAGTGACAGGAACTACATCGCCACCCACATCAACCCCCTGTGACCCTCGCACCACCTCAGCATATGATCGGGTACAGCGGGAAACTACCGCATTGCCCCCAGCAACTTCACCAGGGGCCGTAGAAGGCAACCCCGTTATGCTCCACGTAGAACAGGAGTCAGAGGAAGCACACTCAGTGTCCTCCATTTCGGGTCCCCCATCACCAAAATAGTGGGCACGACCTTGAGCAGCAAATACCCGTGCATCATCTACTGTCCCGTACCGAGCTACCCGGGAACCCCCGCGCAACGGCCGACGCCGTCTCTGCGAATCATCCTCCAACATATCCCTCTGAGCGGGAGAAGCCAAACGCTTAGGTCCAGCGCTCACCTCGCTCCTACGCTCCCCACTATGCAGTACCCCCAGGGTAATAGACCCTGACATGCCGCGGATAGAAGCCCGGTCCCGGGCTCGACCGTGGCTGCGGGCATACCCAGCCCCATCCGGAGTGATAGGCCAGCCGCCCACCATGTCCACTAAATAGCGAGCGGGAAAGGAAAGTATAGAGAGAAAGAAAGAGTAGGAAAGCAAAAAGGGGTACAGGAGAAAGAGAAATTAAAATTATGCGAATATGTCAATAAACCAAATGTAGTACTTCTCTGTCCAAGATCAGGAAAAAGAGAGAGTGCGTCTAATACTGATTACCCATAAAACCTATAAAACACTCCCATCCCAACAACACCACCCCATACCATTGGCTTAAACAAACTGACCATAAACCCCTCCCCAAACAATTAACCCCCAGTGTCCCTGAGTGTACAGAGTGCCAGACTCTGGAGGTTTATGACTCTACTGTCATATAAAATGACCTCCGTGTTCTTTATTTTGTCCCTCTTTCAACCCCATTACAAAGTATGAGACAGCTCCAGCCATTGGAAAAACACTTTTGGTAACACAAGACACAGATAGGGCCTGATTCAAAGGCAGATGCAAATGGTTTCGCAGCTGCAATCCCATACGCAACGCGCTTGTGAAAATATGCAAATATCGCAGCTGCTAAGCTTTGTATTGAGACGCCCGCTGACAAGCTTTTCAAGTCTGCCGCTTACGCACAGGGACGCAACCATCGGACACACATCAGTCAATAATCGGCCATCTGAGTATCATTATGGTCGAGCCAAATGGTCATGAGAACTGAGATGCAGTAGCTATTTTTACTGCATACAGGATTGCAATCGCAGTCTGAAATGGTCGTGACCAGGGCTGGATTCACGGGGGGCGACAGGGATGGTCGTCGATGGGCCCCCACTCATGGAGGGGCCTCCACAGAGGGTCAGTGCAACCCTGCCGAGAACAGGTGTCCAATGACACCTGTTCCCGGATTGAGGCTCCAGTGTTACTGCATGTAGCAGCACAGTCAGATGAGAGGACTAGGAAGCAGCTCTGCCAGGAGGTCCCGCCAGCACGCTGTCACTGAGGTAAGTCAGTGGCGCCGGCGGAGCAATAGGCTCTGTGTGGTTTGGGGGTGGGAGCCTCATGGTGGCTAGGGGTAGGGAGAAGAGGGGGCTCCGTGTGGCTTGAAGGGGTACCCCACAATTTAGTTGCCCTGGGGCCCCCACAAGCCTTAATCCGGCTCTGGTTGTGACATGCCTGCATTTGAGTCAACATTCCCCCATTACCTCCCACAAACTCTCCATGACTGTCAATCATACTGCGTCACAATATAACTTGACACATGCGCACCGATAATCGCTCAGCTGTGATCACATTGGCATTGCGTCCACCTCCGTATCAGGTCTATAATCCCCAAATCTCTCACTCCTCTCAGTTGAAGAATTACCAAATAATTTTCTGTTTTCTATAAAAAAAAAATTAATGAAATAAGGCCCTGATTTTCTGACAGAGCGCTCTCTCTGAATCAGGGCCGTCCTTCTTGTTTTTCAGAGCAGCCTCCTGGCCGCTCGCATACCTGTGGGTGACCACCCACAGCTATAGCGAGCGGCCAGGAAGATGGTTGCGATGGTCAAGACCATCGCGACCATCGGGCTTGCGACGAGACCCTTGTGGTAGGGTCTTGTTGCCGCAAGCCCCACAGTGCTTTCGGCTCTAACAGAGCCGAAAGCACTCCCACTGATGTCAGTGGGGCCGGCCCCAGACGGTAGGCGTTCCCATGTCCAACGCCTCCGACTGGGCAGCCACGCCCCTGGCCCGCCCCCCAAAGGGGGCGTGCTGTCACTCAACATCGACCGCATGCCCCCTTTGGTACGAGACCCGGAGCGATGGATTGCCCGTCACTATCCGGGTCTCGCGCATGCGCACGACGGAGCCGGCTCAGTCATGCGCATGCGCACTGGGCCGCCATCGACCCGCTTGCGAGCGCATAGCGCTCAAGAGCGGGTCTGAATCAGGCCCTAAGCGCTACGGATCCAGTAAACATGTTTAAAATGAAATCCTGGATAGACAAGAGATAATGAGCAGAATGCTGATTAAATATATAATTAGCACAGAAATCCCAGCTGATAATATGTTTGAAATTCACCGTGTATATTAGTAACTATGGGCCTGATTCAGACCCACTCGCGAGCGGCTGTCCGCTCGCAAGTGGGTCGATGTTCTGGGCTGAGCATGCGCACGACGGAGGGAGCTCCGTCGTGCGCATGCGCCAGACGCGACGAGCGAAGGAAAGTCCTTCGCTCGTTGTGTCTGATCAAAGGGGGCGTGCTGTCGATGTTGATTGACAGCACGCCCCCTTTGGTAGGCGTGCCTCCCTGACGGGGGCGTTCCCACGGGAACGCCTCCCGTCAGAAGCCGGCCCACTGACATCACTAGTGATGTCAGTGGGAGTGATTTTGGCTCTGATAGAGCCAAAATCACTTCGGAGCTTGCGGTTGAAAACCTCAACCGCAGGCTCCGGCTCGCAGTTTCGATGGTCGCGATGGTCAAGACCATAGCGGCCATCAAAATGCACGCTCGTATAGCCTGTGGGTGGTGACCCACAGCTATACGAGCGTCCAGGAGGACGCTCCATTTTCATGGAGGCCGGCCCTCATTCAGAGCGTGCGCTCTGCTCAGAGCGTACGGCTCTGAATGAGGGCTATGTATTTACTTAAATTTGCTGTCTCTGGTCTGTACCTTTTCCTAGAGCAGTAATCATCGCACCTTGCTATTTATTTTATACGGTACATGCAAGAATCACTGTCTTAAGTAACAAAACGTTTGTGAAAGAGCACATTCAGGCCAGCTCCTTTCATAATTCAATATAGCACTCACCACCACAATTTTGTGTACTGTGGGACCGAATGCAGATTCTCGATTATCGGAATGTGCGCGTGCACAAGATCGGTTTTGCGAGTGTGCAGAATGGGTCCTGCGTAATCGCACATGGCCCCTTCTGTGCCTCTGCGTGTCCGCCCCGTTTTCTGGGAGCGGCGAGGCAGGGACTGCGTCGAACTGGCCTCGCCTGCCAGCTTCCACCGCAACCTTGACCACTGATGGGTGCGATGGTGATCCCAGCCTGCGACCTCCGTAACAGTGCTGGGATCGCAAAAGCAGCAGGGGGTGTCATACACTTCCTACTGCATTTGCATATTTACAATGACGGAATTGCAAAGCTGCCTGCAATTCCGTTCCAACCAGAATCAGCCCCAGTATTTGGTTTTTTCTACAAAGATACATAAACAAATCATACAGCCAATACATAACACTTAGAATTGTGCCAATGTATTGGCAGTAAAGTGAAACAGTAATACTGGGTACACACTATGCGATATGTCGTTCAATCAGCCGATGAACGACATATCACATAGTGCATCTGTTTGTGTGTACAGAAGATATGCCTGTGAATGACGTTGTTCACAGACAATTCGCATCGGCCCTGCAGCACAGCTGATGTTCATATATTTTGCAGATATATTGGTACATCTGGCCAGTGACAGACTGGAGCATGAAGGCCCCACAGGGGAACACAATAATAGAGGCCCACAAAGGGGTGTGGCCAGTCACTGTGGGTGTGTGGCCAACTATAATGTAGTTTTATATATTACAAATAGAATACTATAAAACTCTCTCTCTCTCAACCGGCTGACGTGATCCCGACAATCGGCTTCCAGACTGCTTTATCCCGGCGTGGGTTAAATGACAGGCATCTATATCTAGATGCCTGTCATTTTCCCGACGCTGGGAGACCGGCGCCTGGCATCCCGATCGAAGGGATGCCAGGCGCCGCGCGCGGACAGCCGCCGGGGGGGATTTAGGGTAAGGCACCCCCCCTGGGAGGGTTAGGGTTAGGCAAGGGGGAGGGAGGGTTAAGGTTAGGTACCCCCGGGGGGGACTTAGGGTTAGGCACCCCCCCGGGGTCTTAGGTTTAGGCAGCGGAGAAGGGGGGGGTTAGGGTTAGGCACTTACAGGGGGGATTAGGGTTAGGCACTTGGGGGGGAGGTTAGGGTTAGGCACCCCTAAGGGAGGGTTAGGGTTAGGGTGGTCAGGTTAGGTTAGTTATTACTTACCTGAGGACGATCGGGATTTCCAGCGCTGTCGGGCTGCCGCTGCCGGGATCTGTTCATCTGTCGGGCCCTGCGGCCGGCGGTATTTCATACCGATTCCCTCTCTCTTTCTATTAATGGGTCAGTCAGTGATCTACTCCTGTGCATGGCAGTCAGTTATATGGGTAAGGAAGATTGTGGTGGGTATCGGGGGTCATGTAGACATTGCGGTGTTTGGTACGGATGGGCCAAGTGGATAGTACAAACAGCAGAGGGATAGTGTTTGGTAAGGAGGGGTCAGGGGATATTGCAGACAGGTGGTGAGTATGCGGAGTCAGGAAGGTAGTGCAGAGGGATAGTGTTTGGTAAGGAGGGGTCAGAGGTAGTGCAGATAGGTAGTGGTAAGCATGGAGGAGTCAGAGAGGTAGTGGTGAGCCAACCAGTAACCCTTGCAATGCTGGTCAGTTGTGGGTAAATGAGACTACTACACATATAGTAACATTATGCCTCATTGTAGTGCCCACACATTATTCCATCTGTAGTACCTACACATTATGCCACATGTAGTGCCCACATATTATGCCACCTGTAGTGCACACACATTATGCTGCACTTTAGTACCCACACATTATGCCACCTGTTGTCCCCACACATTATGCCACCTGTAGTGACCGCACATTATGCCACCTGTAGTGCCCACCCATTATGCCACTGTAGTGCCCACACATTATGCCACCGGTAGTGACCGCACATTATGTCGCCTGTAGTGCTCACACATTATGCTGCCTGTAGTGACCGCACATTATGCCAACTGTAGTACCCACACATTATGCCACCTGTAGTGCTAACACATTATACCACACTGTAGTGCCCACACATTATGCCACCGGTAGTGACCGCACATTATGTCGCCTGTAGTGCTCACACATTATGCTGCCTGTAGCGACCGCACATTATGCCAACTGTAGTACCCACACATTATGCCACCTGTAGTGCTAACACATTATACCACAGTGTAGTGCCCACACATTATGCCACACTGTAGTGCTCACACATTATGTCGCCTGTGGTGCCTGCACATTATGCCGCCTGTAGTGCTAACACATTATGCCACACTGTAGTGCTCACACATTATGCTGCCTGTAGTGTCCGCACATTATGCCAACTTTAGTACCCACACATTATGCCACTGTAGTGCCCACACATTATGCCGCCTGTAGTGACTGCACATTATGCCGCCTGTAGTGCCCGCACATTATGCCAACTGTAGTACCCACACATTATGCCACTTGTAGTGCCCACACATTATGCCGCACTGTAATGCCCACACATTATGCCGCACAGTATTCATTATTATCCTGTAATGCCTACACATTATGCTACACTTTAGTGCCAAAACATAATGCCAACTATAGTGCCCACACATTATGCCACCTGTAATGCCCCCCACATTATGCTACACTGTAGTGCCCACACATTATGCCACACGGTATTCATTATTATCCTGTAGTGCCTACACATTATGCTACACTTTAGTGCCAAAGCATAATGCCAACTATGGTGCCCACACATTATGCCACCTGTAGTGCCCCCCACATTATGCTACACTGTAGTGCCCACAGAGTGTACTCACCAGAAGCCATAGCAGCCTCGAGGCTTAGGTAGACGGCAGAGCAACAGGCAAAGCAGCAGTCACAACCTCACAATGAGTCAGACCCATGAGGCTGCGCTGCTGCTGGGCCAGACGAGCATGTGATGAGCTCATCCAATCAGAGCTAAGCACATGCTCCTCTGACCCCTCTGCAGAGACTACTGGGATGTATTACCCAGTAGTGCACTGCAGTGGTGATTCTGACAGCACTGTGCTCCAGTCCCCTGCGTGTAGCTTCCAGCTGGATACGTCACAGCCTTGATGACTGGCCGGCAAGTAGCTGCACTGCACCTGCTACAAACGAATTGTGCCATAGGCCTTGCCCTCCCACGATAGAGGGCGTGGCTACAAATCACCCGGGCCCACCAGAGAATTCACACTCGCAGAATGGGTCCTGCGCAAGTGCAGGTTCCCGATAATCAATTAATCAGGTCCAGCTGGGCTGGGTGCCATCTGCCACCCAATCCGGTACATTGATGGTGTCTGCGGGCCACAGGCGTGCTGCGCTTGCTCAGAGACAGTAGCCAGAAGACATGTATAGAATACTCCCAGCCGCAGGTTCTATAATTACGCATGGTATGCCCTGGCTGTGACCATGCTAAATTTATTATGTAGCATAAAGATGCGGGCCGCAGGCAGACTGTGGTGTCTATTTACTAAGCTTTGTTAGGAGATAAAGCCAACGGAGGTAAGGTACCACTTCCTAATTGCCATGTCACAGGCTGTGTTTAAAAAATGACAGTTAGGATCTGATTGGCTGGTACCTTATCAGCGTTCACTTTATCTCCTAACAAAGCTTAGTAAATAGACCATTGTGTCACTGTGACACAGCTGCACCGCGTCCGCGCTTGTAATGGGCGGCCTGGCCCCTTGCTTGTAAGGAGTGACGTGACGTCATGACATCACGTCGCAGGTGCAAATAGGGCGTTTAAGGAAGGATCGGTGGGCATGTTCCTGCTGTGAGGTGAGGCAGCAGTACCACGCATGACACTGAGGTGGGTGCCGTCAGAGGGGGATCGGTGCAGCCAGGTCAGCCCTTTAATTACACCAGGCACACTGAGGAGGAGAGCCGCCGAGGAGAGGTAATGCCCCAGGCCGGGAATCTCCCCCACCCGCCCTATGCATTGCCTCAGTGCCCTCTGTCCTGATTCCTCAATAGTGTGTGTGTGTGGGGTTCTGCTTATATTGTATGATATATGTGTGTGAGGGGGAGGGGGTTGTTTTGCTGTGACTGTAGTGCTCTTGAAGTCTTACCTTTAGACTGTAGGCCACATATTCTATCAGATAAAAGTTACCTTTGACTTTAGAAATAATGTCAGTACCGTTACTGTTTGTGCTAGGGTATATATTGAGGCATTGATACCATAAGGAAGGCAGGGTTTGAAGGTAGGCCTGGCAACGGGGGGACTAGGGGCACAGCCGCACCGGGCCCCAAGATTCTAGGGGCCACGGAGGGGCCCACAGACAAATACATTTAGCTGCTGGCTGCTCTGCTGCGATGCAGGGTGCACTGCAGGCACCGTGCATCACTGACGGAACAGGTGCCCGCGGCGGCATTGACAGCATTGCTGTAATCAGTCAGACTGACTCATTACAGTACCTGCCACGGGCCATTGCAATTGAGGGGGATGATCCCCTCTATTCCCCTCCTGGCTCCTCCCCTCCTCTTACCTTCGCCTCAGTGCAGTTGACGGGGGTCTGATGTCACATTCTAATGACCGGCCCCGGCGCAAAGAGTTGAGATAGAGTGGTGAAAGTGGCCCGTGTTTCCCCCTCTCCACGTGGTCCTGGTCTCCGTTACTGTGCCTGCTGCCCGGGAAGTTACCTGCTGCAGAAAGGTCAGTTCAGTGTCCTCCCAACTTCATTTCCATGTGTGTGTCTTTTATTCTTTTATTTATTTATTTATTTTTCTCTCTCTCTCTCTCTCTCTCTCTCTCTCTCTCTCTCTCTCTCTCTCTCTCTCTCTCTCCTTTCCCAACCCCCCCTGAGAACTACACATGTGCATTATGTGCAAAACATCCCTTTATAAACCTATACAGGGATGTTTTGCCCATAATGCAATTAATTTACTATATTAATGAGGATCCCATTTGATTAACAATTCACCAATCCCACCTATGATATGGCTGCTTCCAGTACTAAGGAGACCTTTATGCTCAGATCCATACCCACTACGGATATCATATACAAGAATAAGTCAAGAAGCCTTTCGCTGGTAGAGTGTAGGGGGAACATGTTGTTGGATTGGATTACACAGAGGGTGTAGTTTAATAAATGGCAGTAATATTACATACTGTATCCCTATGGCATAGTATAATAGACTATTTTAAGTACTCTCTCCTTACCCCCCCCCCCTCCCCAGAGCACTACACCTGTACCTACCTGCTAGATGGTAGGGGGGCCCTAACAAATATGTATACCGGGCCCTGTGATTTCTGTTGCCGGCCCTGTTTGCAGGGTAAAGTATTTGGTATAATATGCTACATAGGGCCTGATTGAGCAATTCTTACTATACAGCACATGAGTATGAGTCACACTGTGATATTACCAGCGATGGTTGCAGTGAGGACTTGGATGCAATGTGATTGAATGATCGGTTGTGGGAGGTAACGGGGGGAGGAAGAGGCAGGTGTGTCTAGGCTGTTGTGGGGGCGTATCTCAGCCTGTGATTGTGAATTTGTACTCAGTGAAGGCTCCGATGTGTGCTTACTTGTGACGGACATTCTGTACGACCGTAGGGTTGCTCAGAAGATGGATGGTATGACTGATGGGGCATCTTTGTATACAAGCAATGGTTTTCTGACGCCGCATGTGGGCGTCTCAGTACAAACTCCTACGGCTGCGACATTTGCATAATGCATATAGGGGAAAATAAAAGTTAATGTCAAGTCAGTAATATTATTTTTTTGCATATGGAGTGGAATGGCCCCTGTATTGTATATCGGTTATTAGAATGGTTCATGTATTGTTTATCGGTCACTAGAATAGTCTCAGCATTGGTCAGATGAGGCTGGTAGGTGATGTATCCATAGCTCTTTTACATAACGATTTGTCACAAATTGCAATTGCTATTTAAACCACACCCACATTAGTCAAACCACACCCACATTAGGCAAACCACACCCACATTAGGCAAACCACACCAACAACATTTTTTATTACACCTTTTCTCTGTTGCACGTGCAAAAGCCAGGCCATTTGTTTGTGTCTGCCTCCCAGGCTAAAAGTTGCCAGCCAGCCCCTGATCAGGCCCAATATACAGACACCATTTAGATCAGACTTTTGCTGCTGTGAAACTCTATATGATAATCGCACTGCTCAGCATATGTTATTAGTAAGCACTGTAGTAAATTTATTTATGGAACCCACAGTACATCCTACAATCATTGTGCATGTCAGATTGAGATTGCTACAGTTGTTCTGGGTACAGTAACTCTGAAACTTTAATCCATAATATTGTGCTAATAAGCATTTCAGTTCATCGTAAAACACCAGCACAATGATCACACCCCTGTGAACCTCTATTAGGTTAAGTAAAATAAATTTGAGTTAAACTTTAATCTACAATATTGTACTGATGTGCATTTCACTTCATTGTAAGATAACAGCACACTGATCACACCCCTGTGAATATCTATTAGGATTAATAAAATAATATTCACGCCACTATTTGTAGATACATTAGGTATTGGATTCTGGGTAAAAACCTTTATGCCAATTATGTGTTAGAATCACAACTTCTTACTAACCGGAATTTGGTTAGTTTTCTGCATATGCCTAAGTGTGATATTCCCCCATCTTTGCTTAATAACCCTCTCCTGATGTCGGCGTGGTCAACATGGCGCTCTGTCCGTAATAAGTTTGCATTGGATACTGCTTATTCTTTACATCTCCCTTTACTGGGTAATAATAACTTTCATAATGGCGTTGCTACACATCCATTCAGAATGTGGTATTCTCAGGGTATACGTACGGTTAAATATCTATCCAATCACTGCAGAACAATGAAAATGTTTCCGATGTGACAATAGTTACTTCTAATTGATTTCAGCAGCAAAGAATGAATATGATATATAAAACTCTCAGTTAGCTCTGAGTTCCGAGATATAGCCCATTTATGACGATGTAGGGGTATTCCTAGTGAAGTGGGCAGAATGGAAAGAATCTTATCAGCAATCTGCGTTCCGCACAGGGGGGCGGGGCCTAATGACCCAATTAAATGAATCAGTTATTTGTCCCCTCCCCTATTCAAATATATGCGATTCACAGGATTACCCACACAAGATAACTGTGGTGCACTGAGTGACAAGCATAGTGAGCGATTCCACCAAGACATTTCAGCAATGGAACAAAGATATCAGGGTAGGTGAATCACTACTTTTGGACAGTGACAAGAGATGCCCCAGAAGAGGAGTACAAGCGACAAGAAAAGAGAAAGCACCCCCATGAATAGGCCACTATATTAGATAGTACTTTTGTATGCTGTATGTTTGTTTCGTATGCTGTATGTTTGTTTCGTTTTGTGTTCTTATTTGTGATTGATTGAATTAAAACAACTGTTATTTATTTTCTATCAAGAAAATATCAGATTATTTTAAAATAGCTTTTCACTATGACTATGGCCCTCATTCAGAGCCGTACGCTCTGAGCAGAGCGCATGCTCTGAATGAGGGCCGCCCTCCATAAAAATGGAGCGTCCTCCTGGACGCTCGTATAGCTGTGGGTCACCACCCACAGCCTATACGAGCGTGCAGTTTGATGGCCGCGATGGTCGTGACCATCGCGACCATCAAAACTGCAAGCCGGAGCCTGCGGTTGAGGTTTTCAAACGCAAGCCCCGGAGTGATTTTGGCTCTATCAGAGCCAAAATCACTCCCACTGACATCACTAGTGATGTCAGTGGGCCGGCTTCTGACAGGAGGCGTTCCCGTGGGAACGCCCCCGTCAGGGAGGCACGCCCCCGGCACGCCCACCAAAGGGGGCGTGCTGTCAATCAACATCGACAGCACGCCCCCTTTGATCAGACACAACGAGCGAAGGAAAGTCCTTCGCTCGTCGCGTCTGGCGCATGCGCACGACGGAGCTCCCGTCATCGACATCGACCCACTTGCGAGCGGACAGCCACTTGCGAGTGGGTCTGAATCAGGCCCTATATTACTAATGTACATACAGTATAGTGCAAGCAGTGTAGCTCAAAAAATAGAGCTAGTAAAAACATTCTGAAATCATTTTAGTTTTTCTTGACCTCAAATTAGTAATTTATGACTATTTTTAGAAAGGAAACAAATTAAAAGTATTAATTTGTTGTACAGTGTAATTTGTTGAAACGTCCTCTTAGGTTTACACCTTTAGGCAAGTTATGATTTCCTTCAGATTTGTGATTTATCCTTCTTACAGTCACAACACTATGGGGTCTATTTACTACAATCCGCATTAAAATGCAGATTGTAGTGTGATATTACCGACTGAATTCGCATTGCGAATTCAGCCAATATCACAGGGATTTACTAAAAATCCCTTGCAGGGACAGAGCTTGCGATAAAGCTCTGTCCCTGCGAATCCCCTCCGCACACATACCTCTGTAGTTTTCGCAAATAATACTATGAGAAGCGCCCGCACATGCACCGAACGGCTGCCGCTAAGACCCCCCGCGATCGCAGAGGAGGATATTACGCATATTCACTACTCTCTCCGGACTACTACTGCAACTACTAACAGAGAGATGTTTTATAGGTTATTATATAGAGGTTATCTCTCTCCCAATTAATGCCACTTTATTGGCATGACAAACTCGTCAGTATGCCCAAAGTGTAACCTCCCGGGACCAACATTATATCATTGCTTATGGGACTGCAATGTTATCAAAAGTTTTGGATAGCAGTTAAACAATTTGTGTTTGCTGATCTAGTCAATTACTTCCCATTGAGCCACAATGGGCCGTGCTGGGATACCTCATGGTTAATTCTAGGGTGTCTGTGGGCTGTAAAGAGTTCTTGTTGATCCTTTCTGCCGTAGCTAGAAAATGCATATTGCAACAATGGGTTCAGCCCACCCCACCCTCTCTTTCAATGTTTAAAGAGAAACTATTTTTTGTCTTCAGAATGGATGGGGTTGAGTCATCCTTTCATTAAACTGATAGAACAGAACCATTTTTTCCATTTGGGAAAGTTTTATTGACACAGGATTTCTAGAGGGGGGTTTCCAAAGGCTTGATTTTATAGCGAGTGTGGCCAGTCCATGAAGAAGACATAGTTAGCACTTAACCAGCTTTAATATGCGTCATACAAAGTGTATTGTGTATCATAATTCCAGCATACAGTATAGAGGACCAGCGATCACAGTAAGCCAATGGATGCAGCAGTAGGGCCATCCAGCCTGAGATTAATGTTTTTATGTCAGATGTGGGCACCATTCCAGAGCATTGGAGCAAGTCCGAGAGTCTGTGGGTGCAGCAGAAAAACCTAGCACTGCCATGGGTATATATGTACATATTGGTCTTGTTATGCACTGGATAGTATATTATTATTCAGTATTTATAACCCTATTGATGGTCTATAGCAGTGTACCCCTAACAGTGCATGTTTTCCAGATCTCGTACTTGGTGCACAGGTGTATTTATTACTGGCTGACACATGTCAGTCACATTACTGTAAGGATACTGAATTTGAACCTCTATACGCACCTACCTATACCTTCTAAAACCTGCCTATAAACCTCTAAAATTTACGCTATTTGCGTACGCAGTCATACCGTAAAATAAAGACTTTAGACCTTGAACATGTGTTTCCAAAGCACAAAGTATTATTCAAGTAAAGTATAGTCAGTTACACGCTGTGATCTAAGTACAATTTAGCGCAAAGAATTATACAGACCCAAGATACAGCTCTGGACCAGATACCGGCATCAGCAAGAAACCTCCGTCAATCAGCAAGAAGACTCCAGACTGGGGTCACAACACACACATTTATACCCTTACAGAAACAGACAACACAATAGAGAGGTTTGTTGCTTATCCCCATTGGTTCCCCATCACGGTGCATTTTTTACAGGACATTTAACAGGTTGATTCAAATGGACACAGGTCAGCCTCCGACAGCCTATTGTCTCCTCTATTTCCCCTGCATGCAAATCTAGGCTGTTGGTTTCACAAAATAAATTTTGGTGCTTTATTTCTCTATGGTCCATAAGTTGAGAGTGCATGTTGCGATCTTCACACCGATGATACCGGAAAGCTGTTGAGAAAGTGCAGATCAGTATAACACCAAACACGGCTTACTTATCACATATTAAACCTTAGATACCAAAATAGCCTTTATTTCACAGCATTTGTAATAAATGAATAAAACTTGAATTTTATACTTTAAAGCTATGGAACCTTTTATGTGAGTGTGCATTATGTAAGTATTAGGGGTTTGGGAAAAGACGCTAGTTAGATTTATCTGATTTGGGGCAGATGTGCACGCATGCAGCTAATAAACAGCGTTCGCATGTAGGATATTGTGCATTCGCTAATGTGCGTCATGTTAAGAGCGCAACTGTGCGTAATGTGCGCTGTTTATGCATGTGATTCTATTTATGATGGATTTAATATATATATATATATATATATATCATTTCTTACTAACATTTTTTTAAACTGCAATGCAAATGTGTTATGGGCAGTGAGCTTCACTCTCAAACAGGGTGGAGACCCCCCAACCGTGCTGGTGCCAGCCTGTCTGACAGTGAGTTTAAAAGAGCAGATTTCTTACCATTGTTTATTCAGTCAAATTCAAGTGTCTGGGCCATATTACAATTGCCACAGCTACACCTGTATGCATGTGGGGTCTCTCCCTTTACATGCAAAAACACCCACAATTCCTGTTGTATTGTTTTTTTCTAATTCCTTTTCTCAGGAAGCTGTTTTTCTAGTTGTTAACTGATACTGTGTTTGTTTTGGTATATTTCTATGCAAGGTTGTCCCCAGAATGGCCTGTCATGGCTTCTAAAGGGATTACCAAAAACATTGCCATCTGTACTTAGCTCGTGAGTTGTAACTTAAAATGGCGTTGTGCAGATTCTTATTTTGAAGATGGAGTCTGGTTTCCATTCGCAAGATGGCGTTGCTCCAAGCTAATTTTACACTGATTCTGTCTTAGCCACTAAACCAGCTTCGACAACTGGCTGGCACAGGTGGTGCTAATTATTTCATTTGTGTTTCTGAGAAGAACATGCAGCACTAGGATATATTACTATTTCTGTTGTGGTCGTCATATGGGCTGAGGAGTGGGGTTTCCAGGCAACCAGAACCCCCCCCCCTGCGTTTGCCTATGTGCCACATTACTTGATTACCTTAAATAACAAATACAGTGTTGCTTTAAATCCACATTGTGGTTTGAGACCAGAATGTTGCTTCGAGACCCCCCAATTACTTTTACTTGATGATTGGTAATGGAGTCTTGGACCAGGCGTACGTGACTCACTCTTCATTCTTCATTTTTTTCTTCTCCCTCCTCCTGTCTCCTTCTAACTTTTATTTCCACTTCCTCACTAATTCTTTTCCTTTTCCTTTTCTAGTTTATTTTCTTTTGTCCGTTCTTTCACGTTGCGATTTGTATCTAGGTATGACACAGAGAAGATCTGTATTGGACAATAATAGATTTATTATGTAAATCTTTACTATTTTACTATTTTTTGTACACTCTTTTATTATCTCTGTTAATATGCAATACTATAAATACAATACAGAGGTTACTTTATATGTACTGGTTCACTAACATACAATACTATTTCACCTATAATGCATAAAGTGACATGCTGAATTTTCCTTTATTTATAATGTCATGATTTTATATTGTGGCCAATATATTTCAATGTTACATGTATAAGTACAATACCGAGGTTACTTTATAATGTACTGGTGCAATAATGTGAAATGCTATTTCACCCATATTATACAATGTGACATGCTGAATTTTTCTTTATGTATAATGTGACAATTTTATATTGTGACTAACATTTTTCACTGTTATGTGTACCTTTGTTCTTTGTATATTTTTCAATTGTACATAAGAAAAATATGGAAAATATTTTGAAAATAATGTAATATACTTATTGCAACTCCAATAAAAACATTTTTGAAAAAAATAAAAATAAAATAATATTAAGTTAAGTGTTGAGGAGTCCAATAAATCTGATAGTGAATTTGTACAATATATTGATCTTTATTGGCTGTCCCTAGAGAACTATTTGATAATCTGTCTATGCAATCATCATTGCATAGTTGATGCCATCTTTCTGATTAGCAACCAAACTTTAAGCTAGATAAAGGGATTTTTTTTACCTTAATAATGAATTAGAGGGGGCGCGAGGGCAGTGCCGGATTTAGACATCATGGGGCCCTAGGCAAGGTACAGGTTTGGGGCCCATCCTCCCTCAAACAATTCATGTACTTTGTTAGGCTCTGCAGAAACCTTGTGGCGCCATATAAATGTAGGATAATATATATATTTCACAATATACCCAATGGCGGTGGGTGACAGGTGGAGGCAGAGGGTGACGGGGGAGGCAGTGGGTGACGAGGAGAGGCAGGGGGTGACCCAGGAGAGAGTAACAGAGGCAGAGGGTGACGGGGAAAGGGTGACAAGCAGAGGGTGATATTGAGAAGCAGTGGGTGACGGAGAAGGTAACAGGGAGAAGTAGAGGGTGAAAGGGAGAGGGTAACAAGGAGAGGCAGAGGATGATGAAGAGTAAATGAAAGGGACAGGGTGTCAAAGAGAGGCAGAGGGTGAAGAGCAGTGGGTGATGGGGAGAGGGTGTTGGGAGAGGGGGACAAGCAGTGGTTGATAGAAGCAGTGGGTAACAGGGAGAGGGTAACGGCGACAAAGAGGGTGACGGAGATTGGGTGAAAGGGAGAGGGTGACAGGCAGTGGGAGATGGGGTTAGAGAGAGTGTGACTGAAAGAGGGTTACAAGGAGAAGAAGTCAGTGACAGGCAAAGGGTATGTTAGGTGTGAAAGGGATTAACTGGGACATGAAGGGAAAGTATCAGTGGAGGAGGGAGAGGGAGAGAGAGAGAGAGGTTGATTATGAATGGGACTTTTTTAAAGATCATATTTATATAACGGTGTTTGGAGATAAATATATAATTTTTTTAAACAAAAAAACACATCTCCAGATGGTGATACCTAGCCTTTCCCCATCAGTACTTTCAGAGCTATTATAATGGAACTCGTTCAGAGGTGGAAGCCGCAATGATTTTGGATGCAGGCTACTAATGGTTTACATCTGCACGTGTGTCTGAGTCGCACTGTGCAGACGTCCTGATTATTACCACCGGTGGACCAAAACAAATTTGGTTGCAGAGAGAGGCAATTTTGGGGGCATTTTTGGGGTGTAGCGGGGGTGGCTAGGCATATGCAGGCGTGTTGCACCCAGCGACTGCGTCCAAAGATGCAGTTCCACTGGCATCAACCAACAGCCATTCTGCGCCTCCATAGGGCTGCTCATGTCCGATACTGCGACCAATGTTATATCAGTGGGGGATTTTGCAATGCAGCAGGTGGGTGGCTAAGTAGGAAGCCCACAGGTTGTGGCATTAGCATAAACATTATATATATATATATATATATATATATATATCGGAGAACAGAGCATCTGGCAACCTCCCCCCATCCACCTGCACAGACAAACTGTGGCCATCAGACCCACTCCTCTCCCCCCTTTGCACCCAGACAGTAGCCATCAGACACAAACCCTCACCCCATACACCAACAGATAAACCCCCGCAAACCGCACACAGGCAGCGTCAGTCCGACCCCCCTCAGCCCTCTGGGGGGGAGAGGGAAATATATATATATATATATACACAACTGTGAACTGACCTTGCAGTTCTCTGCAACACAGCAGGAGCCCAGAGAGTAACGGAGGATATTCGGACCTGCCTGCCTTATCATCTAACTCTTGGCTGCAGCACTCTTCTCCTCTACGCCGGGGCCGGTCACTTGATTGTGACGTCGGACCCCTCGTGACAGCAGTCTCAGAGGATGAGGTAAGGGGAGGAGATGAGACGATAGGGCTGGATAGGAAGCGGCCCGGACGACCTCCTCCTTCTTTGTTATGGCCGACGCAGTGCGATTAGCACTGCTATCAATGCTGCTGTGTGGGCCCCTTCATCTTCACAGGAACGGCGGGCAGCGGTGCAATGCACCGGCACCGAGTTTGCCATATGATCAGGGCCGGATTTCGGTGGACCCGTCCGCGGGCCCTGTGGGACCTGCTGGGCCCTAGGCGGGCGCCTAGGTTGCCTGGTGGTAAATCCGGCCCTGCGTGAGGGGTGGGGGTAGCGGTAGCCAGCAGTGGTGCACATGCAGACACATTCTCCCTGTATTGTTTCCTAACAAAATACAGACAGAAAAGTATGCGGACGGGATTCGCAGGGACAGAGCTTTATTGCAAGCTCTGTCCCTGCATGCAGATGTTAGTACATCCATGTGATATTTCCTAATTTCAGAATGCGAATTTAGTCGAAAATATCACACTACGGGCCTGAATTAGCACGGATCGCTATTGAAAGTATGCTAATATCTGCAACCGCTCAGCCAGCATAGAGACGCCCACTACCGCTTTCTCACATCTGTAATACCTCATCAGCCCGCCACGCACAATTACAGCAGCTCTGACCTGACTCAGAAATGGCAAGTCTCGTAGCACGCAGCTGCGTATGCCGTCGCAGTGTTTAATTTAAGCACGCCCATGTAACAGCGTTCAAACGGACTGGCAAGCCTTTGTTTCTTTGACCACTCCCCCGTTACCAACCCTAAACGCTGACCTCCCGTCACTCTCTTTGTGATGTCTTTGTGTGCACGCATGATCGCACTGCGGTCTCAATGCTATCTTGTGCACGCGCATTGCAGTGCATACGCACGCACAGTATGGAACAATCGGCCATCTGCGTATGCGGTTGCAATTGTGATCCATGCTGAATAGGGCCCTACAACCGTATTTTAAATGCGGATTGTAGTAAATAGGGGCCTATATGAGCAGGGCCATCTCTTCCATTGGGCTTGTTGGGCAGTTGACCAAGGGCCCGAAGCTTCTAGGGGCCCGCCAACCCGCCCCCCTGTGGCTGCGGCCAGTTGGTAAATTTGTTATATTTTCATAAGCCGGCCGCCAGAGAACTGTATTCTGATCTAATCTCTCACTGAGGTGAGTACTCTTTCCCTGGTGACGAGTACTCACCTCAGTCCCAGTTTCACTTCATCCACCAGCTTCAGATCAGTCAGAGTCTCTCTGCATGTGGGGAGGTCTGATGGGCCTGCAAGAGGGTTTCATTTTATTGACCATTTACATTTTTTTCCCATGAATGGGTGGGTAGGGGCCCCAGTGCATTGCTTTGCCCAGGGCCCACACTGCTGTTAAGACAACCCTGTATATGAGTACAATTTATATATATATTGAGGTACAACAGAAGAGTATAGATCAGCAGTAGTAGTAGATATGCTAATCCATTGCGATCGCTATGCCGTGGCGGCAGAACAAGGGCGCCCACCTTACCTTACACACATCCATAATGTTTAGCAAGACTGAAAAACCATCCGTTACCATTACCGGTTACCATCGCAGCCTCGCACACACTTGCACAAGGTCTAACCTTACTCAGGAATTGCTAACCTCAGCGCACGCTGTGTGAACTCAAGCTGCATATGGGATTACAGTGGATAATTTATGCATGCCCATGCAACGGCATTCAAATGCACTGGCGCGCCTGCGTTTCACCGACCTCACCCGTCATCACCCACAAATGGCACTTCCTGTCAATCACTCTGCGATGGGTCTGCGTAGGCACTGAGTTCGCAGTCCTGATCGCAGTGGAGTGTTCGCGCACGCGCACTGTGATGCATGCGCAGAACACAATAATTGGACAATTGTATGCGTAATCGTAGTTGCAATCTTTGCTGAATCAGGCCCAAAGTCATATTTACAACTTGAATTCCCCTTGTATATGTCCAATGTAATGTCATATATCTAGCACACTATGGGGTCTATTTAGTAAAATATGTGGAAGCCACTTCCTAAATGTCGGCTTTTCTCACATTTTTATTACCTCCATGATTATGTGAAGACTTCTGCAAGGCCTGTCCCAGTGAGGGGTAAACTGGGCTGCAGTGAACTTTTTTTGCCGCCTTTCTCAAATGCAACACATGTCTGTAGCCGACGCATGTGCAGAGTGGGTGCCACAGGAGAAAGCAGGAAGAGAACTGTCTTCCCTGCTTTCACAAATGCAAAAGATGGCAATATAAGTCTGTAGCCAGCCCAGCGCATACGCAGGGTGGTTCCCAGGGAAGATGCAGATAGAGATATATCTCTTCCCTCCTTTCCTCCAGTGCCTGGAGATATGATGCCACCTTAGAGATGACATTATGCTTTTGAGAGAAGCATCACTTCTCTCAACTGTCTCTATTGACACCTAGGCGGTCTGCAGTAGTGTACACAAACAAATTTCTCTATACTAAATATATATCTTATATATAAAATTAATTGGTCTGTTTGTTTTCTGTTTGTTTGTCTGATTATACTGTACATTCGGACACCCCTGCACCGGTTGGGATGAAACCAACGTGAGGTGGTCCAGTGGTATTCTGGACAGGATTTTTGGGGGTTAGGGTCCCAGTCGGACCTCCCGTTGGTGTACACTGGGCAGAAATTTGACCCGAGGAGCCTGTTCTGGGCCTTCCACTGGACAGATTTGGACAAAAACTTCACAGAGTGGTAACATTGGATCCCTGAAGACATACTAGAGGGTTGAGGTTGTGGTTGGACTTCTCGTTGGTGTAAGCTGGGCTGAATTTTGACCCAGGGAAGCTGGGCAGAACTTTGACCTGGAGAGCCTGTTCTGGGCCTTTCACTGGATGGATTTGGATGAAAACTTCACAGAGGGGTGGCAATTGGTCTGGGATGCCTAATGGAGTGGTTGGGGCCAGACCTCACGGTGGAGTGCGCCGAGCAGAACTTTGACCCAGGAAGCCTGTTCTGGGCCTTCCACTGGATGGATTTGGATGACATCACATAATTTGGACGAGAACTTCACAAAGTGGTAACAATGGATCACAGAAGACATACTTGGGGTTGAGGTCCCGGTCGGACCTCCCGTTGTTGTACACTGTGCAGAACTTTGACCCAGGGAGCCTGTTCTGTGCCTTCCACTGGATGGATTTGGACTAAAACTTCACAGAGTGGTAACATTGAATGCCATAAGACATACTAGAGGGTTGAGGTGTTGGTCAGACTTCTCGTTGGTGTAAGCTGGGCGGAGTTTTGACCCGGGGAAGCTGGGCAAAACTTTGACCAGGAGAGCCTGTTCTGGACCTTTCACTGGGTAGATTTGGATGAAAACTTCACAGAGGAGTGGCAATTGGTCTGGGGTGCCTAGTGGAGTGGTTGGGGTCCCAGTCAGACCTCAAGGCGGAGTGCGCCGAGCAGAACTTTGACCCAGGAAGCCTGTTCTGAGCCTTCCACTGGATGGATTTGGATGAAACTTCACAGAGTGGTAACATTGGATCCCAGAAGACATACTAGAGGGTTGAGGTCTTGGTCGGACCTCCTCGGTTGGACGCTGGGCAGAACTTTGACCCAGAAGGTCTGTTCTGGGCCTTCCACTGGATGGATTTGGATGAAAACTTTACAGAGGGGTGGCAATTGGTCCGGGATGCCTAATGGAGTGGTTGAGGTCCCGGTCGGACCTCACTGCAGAGTGAGCCTGACAGAACTTTGACCCAAGAAGCCTGTTCTGGGCCTTCCACTGGATGGATTTTACGACATCACGTAATAAATCTTAATAACTTGAAGATTTAAACTCGGGCAACGCCGGGTACTTCAGCTAGTTTACTATATTTTAGACTTATCCTGCTAAAATGTTGGAGAAATGTATTTTTTAAGTCTACTAAATAGACCCCTGATTCCCTATCTCTATGGGCTGACTTTCTTTTGTCTTTTTAAGAGAGAATGACTCTGTTTTAGGATGACATTTGGGAGAACTTGAAAAGTAAAGGTGAGAGTATGTCCCAAACTGCACCAGCCGTGGCATGATTTTCAGGTGGAGTTCTTCCTTAACTTCTATTTTTTAACCTATTTTTTTCCGACAGACTTGCACAGCAGCAAATTGTAAGTGGGAAGCGAAAATCCTTTGTACACTTTATAAAAAAAAAAAAAGGATTTATTTATTTTTTCACTGGCAGATGCAATGGAAAATCCCCAAGTGGGATTTGCTAAGTTAAGAAAATGTTGTTCTGAAAGTGTTTAGCTAGTGATAATGAACCACCGGCACATTCTCCAAACAGACATCAAGCTTTGTGACTTGTTTAGTAAAATCCTGTTTTCTTATTCATCTGGGCAAGACAAAAAAATATCAATGCCCTTTGTTTCTTTAAGCTCTATAGCTATTTTTATAAGTATATAAAATGAACGCGCATTTAATTTGGCAGTGTTGTACATTTTCATAGGCTTCTTCTACAAGTATTTTTCTACAAATGATTATGGCAAATAACCTATAAGCAATTTTAGTTTAGATACAATCTTCAGTGTTTCATTTGTTATGTCTGAAAATTGCAGAAAGAGATAATTACGTAGATAGATATGGGCTGATTCTGAATCGCACCATCGCAAAATGACTGTAATTGCCGGCAGCCGTGAAAGTATCATCTACTACCTTATGGTAATTGAAGATTCTATAGGGCTAATGCTGGGGTTAGTGCAACTGCAGCTATCATTATTAGTATCGGCACTTGCATCTGCCCCATGCTGGATGCAAGAGATCCGTCAGAAACAGGCTTTCCTACCATGTAGGCACGACCAGCAACACTCGCATGACACTCCAATAAGATAGGGCGGATCGCAATGCCTCCACCCAGTTGCTGCCCGAACTTCACGGAAAGACAGATCCAGCCAAGTTCTGTCCAACCCAGAATAGGACGGACATAGGCATAAATGCGTAACCGCATCTGCGCATGTGCTGTATGCAAAAACTAACCTGTCCCACATAGGGTCTGACGCAGGGTTGGAAGTGAAGTTGGTGCACATTGCTAAAAAGAAACGTGCTTGGAAAAATAGCGTATTTTCACCCCATATACGGAGCTGTACGCATCTCAGGATGTGGCCACTCCTGTGCGGGTAGCATAAGGGCCTGGTTATGGTTTCATAACCGACAACTGTACAGTATGTTCTCTGTACCAAGTAAGTTTAGGTGTGTTCGTATTAGTCAGGAAAACCGAACCTAGCATAAACATGATGGAGAGAATGTAATGAACTGAAATTTTGTTGGCAAGTTTAAATGGGAAATGGCTGTCAGTTTTGGCCTCCAAACCACCAGATTTAATACTCAGCGATATGGAGGAATTAAATGCAACTTGCCACCAACATGCAGCAACTTTAAAGCAGCAGCAAATTTGAAATTTCTAAATTGCGAGCCATTTCAGCAAAGCAGCACCAGCAAATGTTATCTGTCCGGCCAGAACATAATAATGATCCACTTCAAAAATATGTATTTAGTTGTTCACTAACTTTTATTGACCATATCTATACTTCTAACTCCTTGAACCTTAGTAACTGGGGGATTAATGGAGTGAAAACGTACTCCAGACTCAACAAGAAACAGCAAAATGTACTCCCCCAGCACTCAGAATGAAATCAGCAATAAGAGTTGAAAAACGACATGGTGGTAGACAATTCAGAGATCTCAGTTGCATATATTTGCAAAAATATGGCTAAGCCTCCAGGCCATGTCACAGCTTCTCTGATTACCGGAGGTCCCTAATACTTGGTCAAAGTCTGGGGTGCAGAACCCCAAAAAGCCAGCGAAGGCCAGCCACACCAGGGAAGCACACCACTGAAAGACTAAAGTGTTAGGAAGTGATAATAAGAATAAAGCAAGAACTATGTTTTAATAGGTGATACATAGGTTAAAGGTGTAATTAAAATGCTTAGACAAAAAATATATATGCTAAGAAAAAAACAATAATAATTTGAAGGTGTTAAAGTACTAAATAAAGTGTTAAAGTGTGCCACCCCAGAGCAGCCAAGCCACACCAACCTCGGGGGGCACCGCACCCCAAACTCATCCCCAAAACTGATAACTATATCCAATTTGGGTCATATACTGTAATTGCCCAATATAAGGGCACATGATAATGGCACATACACAGATATACCTGAACTGAGAGCCAGCTTACCTTGGAGTCACCCTTAAGTCCTCCTTATGGAACTACAAGAACCAGCATGCCCTCCAAACGCTGGTCCCATCTATGCCTCTCAGAACAGCAGTACATATTGGTAGCTGCTCAATCACTTTAGTAATATCACACAGGTGCATGTAAGGGAGGGGTTATTCTATACAAGAAACAGCAAAAAGTATTCCCTCAGCACTCAGAATGAAATATATATATATATATATATATATATATATATATTATTCCCCTAGATTGTAAGCTCCTAGGAGCAGGCTCCTCCTCCCCACTGTCTCACAGCCTTCTTCTCTAGCACTTCTATGACAGCCTTCACCTTCCCAGCTGTACTGTGTATGGAGAATTGTGTTGCTAATTGTTACTTGTGTTCTGTTTATATTTTGGTTACTGTACTGTAATGCAGTGGCGTAACTAGGGCAGGGCGAGCGGGGTTCGTGCCCTGGGCGCCGTTGGACCGGCGGCGCGGGGGGGCGCCGCCGGCCACGATACCAGCCCGCCCGCCCTAGTTAGCCAGTGTAGCGCCGACCGCAATGAGTGCGGTCAGCGCTACACATTTGCACAGGACCGGCGCTAGGCTTCCAGCGCCGGTCCTGTGCTGCACACCTGAGCCCGTTCCCTCCCCCTGAACGCTTGCCCAATAGGACTAGGAGGCGGGCTCAGGCTGTGCATAACACAAGCATCGCCGCCAGCGCTGGCGGCGATGCGTGTGTTAAACAGCAGCCAATGAGAGTCAGATAGACTCTCATTGACTGCTGCAGCACCCACTGCAAGTGCCGGACTTCCGTCCGGCTCCTGCAGTGGGTAATGGGACTGACGTCATGACGTCTGTCCCATAATGCTGAGTGCGCCAGCCCGGGCGGACTGGCGGGCGGGAGCGGCATCGCGGACAGGAGCAGGAGCAGTGTGGAATCAGGTAAGTATATTTTTATATATATATTTTTTATTTTTTAACCTATCTGCACAACGGGGGAGGGGGGTGGCTACTACTGGGGGGACCTCTACTGGGGGAGGTGTGGCTACTACTGGGGGCGCCATAGGGAGGACCTCTACTGGGGGGGGGGGCTACTCTACTGGGGACTACTACTTGGGGGGGGAACTACCACTGGGGGCATTCTAAAAGGGGCCTATTACTAGAGGCACTGCACTCGGGGGACCACTCTTGGGGGCAATAATAGGAAGGGCCACTACAGGGACCACTGGATAGGGGGGGTCACTACTGGGAGCCTGTATCAGGGGGACCACTACTGGGGGCACTGCATGGGAGGGGGGGGGCTACTGCTGGGGGCACTATATAATGGGCTTTCTGCTAGGGGCACTGCGGGGACCACTACAGGGGGCACTAGATAGGGGGGATCACTACAGGGTGCCTGCATAAGGGGACCAATACTGGGAAAACTGCATGGGGGGGAATACTGCTGGGGGCACTATATAAAAGGGCACTGCATAGGGGGGACTACTACTGGAGGCACCATATAAAGAGCACTGCATAAGGGGATACCGCTACTGGGCGCACTGCATTGTGGGGACTGTTACTGGGGGCACTGCATAAGGGGGAACACTACGTGGGGCACTGCATTTGGGGGGCCACTACTGGGGGTACTGAGTAAGGGGAAGTAATTGGGGGCTGTATAAGAGGGACCACTACTGGGGTTACTGTATAAGGGGCACTACTATGGGCCTGCATGAGAGGGACCACAACTGCATACTGGGGGTACTGTATAAGGGGTACTACTGGGGTTAAGGTGCATATGGATAGGAATGTTCAGTTTGAAAATAAAGGGGGTTGTCATGATGACACGCCCCATTTTTAAGTGACCACGCCCATTTTTTTGCAGAGCGCCTTCGTCACGCGCACATCGGGGGGCGCTCCCTTTTCAAATTTGCCCTGGGCTCCAAATACCCTAGTTACACCACTGCTGTAATGTAATGTTCTGTGTACCCTTTACTGTATGTAAGGCGCTGCGGACCACTTGTGGCACCCTATAAATAAAATGTAATAATAACAAATTTTTTTCTCTTAGCATATTTTTATTTTCTTAGCATTTTAATTAAACTTTCACTTACTGTATGTTTCACCTATTAACACATAGTTTTTTCATTATTCTTATTAAAACTTACTCACACTTTAGTCTTTCACTGGTATGCTTTCCTGGGGTGGCTGGCCTTTCGCCAGCTTTTTGGGGTTTTGCACCCCAGACTTTGACCAAGTATTAGGGACCTCCAGTAATCAGAGAAGCCGTGACATGGCCTTGGGGCTTAGCTATAACTTTGCAAATATATGCAATATGTAATTGAGAAATAACGTGGACAAACAGAAGCGCAAACCTGTCCACCACCACATAACTGGGCCTAAGGATGACAGGTCAGCACAGTTTGCTTCACTTTACTACATTTTTTATCAGATTTTCTCAACAACTAACTTTTGACCTAGGGGTGCTGATACTCTAGAGCGCCGTGGTTCAAAAAAGTTTGGCAATCACTCAGGGGCGTTTCTAGAGAGGAGGTGGCCCGTGTGCAGTCTCCATCACAGGCCCCCTCCTCTCCGTCCGGCGGCCGGCTGCACACAGAGCGGCGCGCGGCCAGCGCTGCACTTATAGACTCTGGGCACTAGAGTGTGCCCAGAGTCTATAGTGTATGCGTAGGTCACCGGGAAAATGGCCGTGGCGGCAATTTTCCCTTTACTGCGCATGCGCAAATGATGGGGAAATGGCAGTGGAAGCCATATTACAGCCATTTTTTACAGGCACAGACACCGGAGCTGACGTGGGACTCCGGAGAGGTAAGTTTTATGGGTGCAGAGTGTGCAGTGCAGGCCCCCCTGGACCCAGGGCCCCGTGTGCCCTGCACACCCTGCATCCATTATAAATACGCCCCTGGAACCACTGCAATAGATTAAAACAACAACACTGGACATCTGAGCGAAATTAAAACTCACAGGCAGTAAATGGGTGATTCTAGATCCTATGTTATTAGCTAGAACAGGAAATGAGACTAGTATACAGCATAGACAATAAATACGATATGCAGAATATAAAATAGTAGACCTTCTGTTATTCCTTCAAATAGAATTATTATAGATTTACAGAAGTAAAGGATTGTTAAGCCAAAGGTCGAATAAAGGTAAAGTCGTTATAAAAAGAAAGGCTGCTGGCATTTACTGTCAATTTGGACAACTAAATAGCAACAAACTGCTGATTTCTTCACCAAAGGCACTAGTATGCCATTTCATATGCTGGATTTCTCTTTCATAATATGTCTACATTTTTATTATATATTCAGCCAATAGCATATAAATATTTACATATTGACTAGCGATTTGGTGTATTGTATAAATCACGTGTTTTGGGGTTATGATCAGTGGTTATTGGCTTTTTACAATAACCTTATGAAAGTTTGGATGCATTATGAAGTCCCATTGCTTAATATGATGTTGCTGCCTAAAATTAAGTATCTGTTCAGATCTATTCTTGGGATGCCTCCTCTCTCATGGTTCAGTAAGATTCATTCAGTAATGAACGCTTATATCTGGAACAATGAAATCGCGAATGCAGCTACAGCTCAACTTTGGAGAGTCAGTGCACCTCCCAACTAGGCTGCCTTTACAATGGAAATTTAGAGGAGTTTTGAAACGGAGGCCATAAGTTGTGAGTACTCTATCGCAACCTCCTCTCCATTAATCACATAGTTCAGATAGCAGAAATTTAGTGCAGAGAAGCACTGTAGCTAAATTAGAAGAAAAGGGATTCTTGTACAGTACATAGACTCACGCACACAAACATATCTGCCCTTGGTCCCATACAAATTGCAGTGTATGTAATACTTCAGGAATAATGATCAGAATAAGCCGTTGGATGTGGCAGTAGGGCCAGCATGCCTGAGGTGAAGGTTTATTTTTTCCCCATATGTACGGTATTCACCATTCCATAATCCAAGTTCTTTGCTCTGCTGAACACTGGATCATGTCTAGGAGTCTAGGGGAATGGGAGAAAAAATTATTACTGGCCCTGGATATACTTTAGTCTCCTTATATGCTGGATAGGGTTTGTAATACAGTATTAATAATGAACATTATCAATGGTCTGTAGTAAAGGTTATAGGGAAAAGTGTCACATAAACAAACTTTGTCAATCAATATATTTATCTCCTATAAATAACATAGGTGGTCAGGAAAAGGTTTATCGTCCAATAATAAATATACATACACACATAAGGGTCAATCCAATTAGGTGCAAATTGCGAGGTGCAAGTTGCTATTTCTCTTCGAATTCGCATAGCGAATTTATTTTGCAATTCAATTAGCAACTGACACTGAACCAGTCAGAGGGTGAGAGATGGAAAGGAAAATCTTTATATTAAGGTTAAACTGTCAGGACACCGTGCTGAACATTTTGGACACACCCCTTAATGACTAATAAGGCAATTGGAAGTTTCTAATTGCTGTAGTTTAATTAGTCCAATAATTACATGTTATTTGGGGGGGTAAAAAAAAATGCCCTCAAATTACCCCTAGATCAACTTGTTTGTTAGTATAAGCACCCCAAATTTAATTAGACATTTTTATTTAAATTGAAAAATAATAGTTTTTTTTTTCTTTACAATTTTTCAAAGTGCCTTCAAAGTACCCAGGAATCACCTTTTTTCCTATTCTTTTTTTTTTGCATTTTTTATTTAATTCATTTGAGATTAAACAAAAAAAAGTTAATTTTTTTATAAATTTTTTGCATTTTAAAAATAAAAAGCAAAAATCAGCCATTTGATACCATTAGAACACATTCAGTACTTTCCTAATGCCCACAAACAGCCTTCTAAACGGTCCTGCTAATGAAATGATCAATTTTGGGGAGTCCCCATTTCTCTCACATAGCATTTGGCAGTCAATTTGCAAACCTCCGCTGCAAGTACCACAAATAGGCATTTTTAACTGGATTGGAGAATTTTTGGGTGCGTGCATTCGTGCAAAGTCATAGAGTTTAATTAAACAAACTCGTTTGACCCCATAGTATAAACAGTGTTTAACAGAACAGAGCTTTCTAAGCACACAATCTCCCATCTCATGTTAATACACCTGTCTCTTTTTGCTCACAGCTGCTCTCTGGTCTTTCTGGTCTGGTGCACCGATTGAAAGCTTAGAACCACAGCAGACTGGGTAGGGAAAGTTGCAGCTGCTGGGCATGTGCAGCAGATCTGTAAGTCCCTTATGCCGTTTATGTTGTGGCTGTAAGCAACTATAGCAAAATCATATTTTATATTACTACTATTGTGGTTATGATTTGAGCTGCTGGCCAGGAAAAGGGATTTCCGGGTAACTGCAAACTCCCCCCACCAATTCTTGTGTTTGCCTATGCATAAATTTTTGCTCATCTGACTGACCTACCCTGGACCAATATTGTCCTGATATAACCTTGCCATTTTCCTTATATATTTCATGTATATTGCTGCTTTAGACCTTGCTATGGAAGACATTTATATCAGTGATGTGCGGTGAGGTCAATGGCTGGGGAGGCACACATGGAGATAGGTCTGAGTGCTGGGAGCTTGTCTCACCCCCTACTTACTGTAACTCTCCCCTCACTACCCTAAGCTTCAGTATCCATTGATTCTCCTACCTGCATCAATGTGTTTTCTGTTGCTGCTGCTGACTGAGCTCCAATCTCTGAACACTGTAGTGCACTTCCTGTTCACATGACACATCCAAGGTGTCCATCAGTGCTTAAGGCACGCTCCCCATACTCAGAGAAATGCCTCTAATAGCTCTCTTTTTGTGCAGCTTACTGCCCATGGTGTGGCCCCACCCCTGCTCTGCAAGCAGTATCTGACTATACAGAAGCAAGGCTGAGCTGTTGCTGCCTAATCTCTTGTCTCCCTGCAGTCCCAGGGAGCTCTGCAAAGCTAGCGAGTGTTAACTATAAAAATGATTACAATAAACAAAGAAGATGTTTATAAGTTATAAATATCTTATTGTATTATTCTAATCATTTTTATATCAAATCTCAGGAGTATGACAGGGGAGGCTCTGCCTCTGCTGCCTACACTGACTGCACGTCCCTGATTTATATGTTGTAATTTATAGTTCTTCATGTATCGAATATATAGTATGATTACTTTGCTTACACATGCAAACATTGCTTGAAGAATTCATCCTCTATCTTACTAAAATCCTATTTTTCTATTGTATTGATTCATACAATTTGAAAAAGCAATAGACATGAACAATAATAATAACAAAATTAATAAATTTGTATCCATAATTTGCAGGCCTTCAGGGCTTTGTAGTGTACACTTTCCCCCTCCCCCCCCCTCCGTGCTTTGCTATCTCCCATATTTCCCTGCTTCATTTACAAACGTGCATTGGGTACTAACATTAATGTACCTTTATACTTCTTCATATTTTTAATTAGTTCTGTATTTTGTATAGATTGTTTTACATTGTCTATTTGTTTTTTTCTTTGTAAATAATACACTTCAAATTTAACACAATCTTAAGATCATCTAGGTCATTGGTTGTCAACCTAGGTTTTTACCTAGGTTTGAACTTGGTCAGGACCGCACACTGTCACACAATCCCATAAAACCGAGACACTCTTTTGTGTTTTGTGGCACCTTGTTAATAAATGATGCTGCCGCCAGTAGTACTAATGCCCGTACATAATTTGAATTTGAAACAAGTCATCAAAATAATGTCATATTTACCCATGAAACATTGTTCATATGCTTTAAAAACAATAAGGTCATTGAACTCTATCCTGTAATAATATGTAACTGGATATTTCCATAATTAGATGGGAAATAATTAATAAAGGACAATACGAACTATGACTAATCTAAAAAAGTCACTGGAGATGCGGAATCTAATCAAACACATGGCATATCTTGTTCAGACATTCATTTTCAAACTTTAAACCGTGTTTTCAAAAATTAATTGACATTTAATTAAATACAGATTATGCCTATGTTCTGCTCAAGGAAAGCAGTCAGTCTCCCCCTGGAAATTTTTTCTTAATTAAGATGAGCCAATTCTACCATGTTACAGCATTAAGGTGTATGACTAAGTCACAGATTTAGCCTTCATTGTAAAGTTATGACAAATGTGTGGATGGTATTACTGTCCACAGGTTGTCTCTCCTCATCCCACGCAACAGTGATCTGTGTAAATAAAAATGACGGGGGAAATAAAGAAAGGGACTTCTGCAATAGTTTTATCTGTTATTTATTTGTGTAGGAACCGCATATTTATTTCAGAATACAGGTTGAGTGTCCCATATCCAAATATTCCGAATTATGGAATATTCCGAAATAAGGAATTTTTTAATCATGACTGAGATAGTGAAGCCTTTGCTTTTTGATGGTTCAATGTACACAAACTTTCTTTAAGGCACAAAATTATTAAAAATATTATATCAAATTACCTTCAGGCTGTGTGTATACGGTGTATATGAAACAAATGAATTTCATGTATGTACACAAACTTTGTTTGAGGCACAAAATTATTGAAAATATTGTATAAAATTACATGCAGGCTGTGTGTATAAGATGTATATAAAACATAAATACATTCTGTGTGTATATTTGGGTCCCATTCCCAGGATATCTCATTATGGTATGCAATTACTCCAAAATACGGAATATTACAATATCTAAATATTCCCTGGTCCCAAACATTTTGGATATGGGAGACTAAACGTGTATAATAAATATATTTGGGGTGCAACCTTGTGATGACCAGGTAGAATCATTCACCGAAAAAAAAGTGTTGTCTTAAAGTGGGGCACAATAATTAAAACTTAACCTTTATTATATTGTTATAAAATGTCCCCAAACTCCTAAATAATAGCATAACTTATAACAATCTAAGGAGTGATGTTGACACAAATTAAAAATATTCAGATTATCTTAATGTACTTTTTATATCTGTCTCTAGCTACCATGTTTCCTCTAAGATTTTATGCTCATAAATTAGTATATGTGATTGAGATAGGAGTAAGAACTGTAGTTCAATATATTCTATATACAGTTTCAGAAATAGTCCTTCATGTGTGATCTCACTCGGTCCTAATCATTTAAGTTCACTGTGGATCAAATATTTATATGCTCAGTTTTAAGGAGTATACATATTGGGGGTCATTCAGACCCACTCGCGAGCGGCAGTACGCTCGCAAGTGGGTCGATGTTCCCCACTGCGCATGCGCACGACGGAGGGAGCTCCGTCGTGCGCATGCGCGAGACCCGGCGAGTGAAGGACTTTCCTTCGCTCAGAGTCTCGCATCAAAGGGGGCGTGCTGTCGATGTTGATTGACAGCACGCCCCCTTTGGTGGGCGTGCCGGGGGCGTGCCAAAATCACTCCTGGCCTTGCGGTTGAGAAACCCGACCACAGGGTTTCACTCGCAAGTCCGATGGTCGCGATGGTCAAGACCATCGCGACCATCTTGTTGGACGCTCGTATATGCTGTGGGTGGTGACCCACAGCTATACGAGCGTCCAGGAGGACGCTCCATTTTAATGGAGGTGGGCCCTGATTCAGAGCGAGCGCTCTGGTCAGAGCGTCCGGCTCTGAATCAGGGCCATTGTCTGTAAATAGCCTTGTAAAATATTTAGGCAAACTCAATTGTTCAGACCAGAAAATATATTATTTAACTGTGCACAGATCCTAGTGTCAGTGAGAATTAAATGCACAGTATTGTTATGACTGCGCTCTAATGAGGCACTGCACAAAAATTATTCCGTTACACTGATGATATAGAACTTTTTTTTTCTTTTTAAGTGACCTAACATTGTAACACTGCTGATGGCAGGAGTGCTAAAGAAGCATCTAAAATGTATTTCACACTGTCATAGCCACCAAAGCTTCTGGGGGCCTAGGCGACCCCCAGGCCCCTGGCCATTCATTTTAAAGTTAAAGAGTGTGTGTGTGTGTGTGTGTGTGTGTGTGTGTGTGTGTGTGTGTGTGTGTGTGTGTGTGTGTGTGTGTGTGTGTGTGTGTGTGTGTGTGTGTGTGTGTGTGTAACAGCTTTCATAGTTGTTCTGGCCTCTTAAGTATTCACTTAAAATGTCTTGTACCACACTCCTTTATATGGTGACGATCTTAAATTAAGATTAAGGGGCCTATTTATCAAGCTATTTTTTCATAAAAAGTATGTAGAAACAGCAGTTTCTGCATAATTTAATAAATTGTTGCTATGTACTAATAGCACATTGCTAATAAGCACTGCAGATTACAGTCTCCATTATTATCAATGGGGACTACGATCTTACACCATGTTCAGATGATAAACTTCTTTAATCCTATAGAGGCTTACAAGCAGGAGAGAGATCTTCGAATCTCTCTCCCGCAGCCTGCCGCCAGTGGTGGAAGCTGACACTGTGCGCATGTGGAATGTCAGATTTCCCCGGAGGTCTTTCACAAATGTGAAAGACTTCAACAAAATGCTGGGGATATAACTCTCAGGGACAGCAGTTACCGAAACCGCTGTCCCTGTGAGTTCCCCTTTGTACATAGCGGTGATATGTTCATTAAAATCGTCCTCCGCAGTACGGATCATTAGTAATCATAGTAGTTTCACAATGATTAATACATATGCCCCTAGGTGTCCTGGTGAGTGCTAAATCAAAGCTGTAATATCCTCCTGATGGATCGTGCTTGATCAGCATTGTAACAATAATTATTGAAAAGTTATGCAACACTCTTTGTTTAATAAAATCTAATACATTGTTGTTACATAGTGCAGTAATGTATCAGCATAGTTGCTTGTATTGGTGGTCTCTGAACATAAATAGACATTCTCAAGTGTGGGATACCATTTGCAGAGCCACATATATTCAATTGACCATGGTAGCATTTACACAGAATCGGTATGTAATGCCAGCTGTCAAAATACCGAAAGTGGCATCCCGATCGTTGGTATCCCGACAGGGGTTGGGTAAGTATATTTACCCACTCCCCCAGTGGTGCCTAACCCTAACACTCCTCCCTAGAGGTGTCCAACCCTAATTTCTCCCCAAAAAAACTTATTGTCAACCCTGCTATGCTACCTAAACCTAACCCTCCCACCCCCGCGGCTAACGCTAAGGGTGCCCCAGACTTACCTCATTTGGGCAGCCGTCCTTCTGGATTCCAGCGTCAGGTTAAGACAGGCGTCGGTATTTCAACGCCTATCTTGAGTCCCTTGTCGGGCTTCCCCCATCGGGATTTAGACTCATAGTACATCCACATTTACACACTAGCTGTTCTATGACTTGCAGGGATCCGTGCTTACTAATTGATCAAGCTAATCTTCATGTGCACATACATAATCATATATTATATCAGTTTTTCAGTTTAGCATATTGAACACACAGTGGGCGTTTGCCGACGCGCATTTTGCCTATTGCATTAAGTGCCAGGAATATATTAATTTTCAGATCTCTTGGTTCTAGTCATGTGAGAATTTCTTCCAATCTGAGTCTTAGCTCATACCAAGAGATGTTTGTCCAACTTCAGCCAATCGTAAGTTGGCGCTGTTGTTGTTGGCATATTGTTATTGTTATTGCATATTGTTAGTCAATGCTGTTGTATCCACTAGCTGTGGTAGGTGTGTGTCTAGAAACCATAATATGAGAATATTGCAAAATAAATATATTAATTTTGGAGCCATTAAACAGTTATTGAAGGGAATTCAATTGTTTGTTTCGTGCCCGCCACTTGAAGGCGCCCACCAGCAGCAATTCAATTGTTCTGCCATTTGGGCGCCCACAGCCGTGCTCGCAGCCTCCTCAGGTGATGAGCAGAGATGTGCGATAAGTCCATAGTTTGAGCACCCTAACGTACTTTAGATGGGTTTAGTTGCTTTGCGCGGCTAAACCCGGTGCTTTTGGGCACATCAAAAATAATGAACGCCCAATCACAGCAACAATTGAATTGCTCTGTTGGGCTACCAAAAAAACGATTGTATTCCCCCCACTATGTCTTTAAGATGGCTCTCCCTGAGTAACAATAAAAGGTCCGTTAGGTATTAGAAAACAGAGATATCTTATACTGTAGACATTTATGTGGAACATTTCCATCCAATAAGTTCTCACCGTCTTCCAGTTGCTATTATATCACACATAAATATATGAAAACCAAGCGCTGAAATGAATAAGAGGATCGAGAAATAATGCAGCAATGCAAAAAAGAGGTTATTTGCCAACCTCACCAATGAAATACAACAATAAATGATATACTGCGCTTAATCTCTCATACTGGCATAAAAGTGCAATTCTGAGGACCAAATAAGGGCTGAATTAAAAGTGATTTTAATAAGTGACCTGTGTATCGCAAAATAAAAAGGAAATATGCAAATACATACAATAAACATACATCAAATGGGACATATATACCACAATACTAAATACATAATATGCACATCATGTAGTACCTAGACATGAATATACTAAATAAAATTATATCACACATGCTAATAGTAATTTTTTCTATGCTAATGGTTTCAAAGTAGATAGAAACATCGGGCTGTAGTGATGCCGACAGCGGAATCCTGGCAAGAGATGCAACATAGGCGTCAAAATACAGAAGGCTATGTTAATCCCGGCGCCAGAACGCCGAGGATGCCAGTTCGAACGAAGGTAAGTCCAGGTCGCCCTTAGCGTTAGCCATGGGGGGAGGGTTAGTATTAGGGAGTCTAGCGGGGTTAGCGTTAGTTTTTTTGGGGGGAGATTAGGGTTAGACAGCCCTATGAGTGAGGGTTAGGCACCGACGAGGGGTAGGACTGGTTTAGGTACCCCCCCCCCGAGAGGGTTAGGGTGTGGGTAGGGGGTGATAGGTTTAGGCACCCCTGGGGGGGGTTAGGCACTAAGGGGGGAGGTTAGGGTTAGGCACCACTAAGGGAGGGTTAGGGGGGGGACAGGGGAGGGTTAGTATACTTACTTACCCCAGTCGGGATCTCCTCATGTCGGGCATCCGCTGTCGGGATTTGAACCAGTGGCTAAACAGCCGCCGGCATTTCAATCCCATCCTAGAATAGAACCATCATTAAGAAATTAACGATAAAGGGGATTGTGGAAGACTGGTCATATAAGCAAGGTAGACTGAGAGGTTAATTTAAAGATGAGTTGAATTTTATATTATAAAAATGAAGGCAATATTATTGACTAGCTTAAGATAGAGCATAGAACTCTACATTCCCTATGTCGTCACAAGACGGTTCTATAGTGATTCTCCTGCTTATCAAACAGCAGGGGTATTTATCAAAGTTTGGAGAGAGATAAAATCGTGAGAGATAAATTACTAACCAATCAGCTTCTAACTATCCTTTTTCAAACACAGCCTATAAAATGTAAGTTAGAAGCTGATTGGTTAGTACTTTATCTCTTACAATTGTATCTCTTTCCAAGCTTTGATAAATACCCTAGTGTTTATTTCTCTTAATCCACTTTCTCCATCAGTTGGAGATCCACAAAACTTGGTAGCAGGCTCTCTCAGCATCTTGTAATGCATCAGCCAGACTCATTTTCCTTGCAAAATGTTTTTCAACTGCTGCTCTGCTCTGTCAGTCCCATCCTTGGTTTGCCTATAATTTGAGAAATAAAATATGAAATACTTCTACTACTAACAAAACAGCCATTAACAGAACTACACCAACATACATATTTTCACTTGTCTAAAAATATCCCCCAACTCGACCCCTTCTCTGTGCAAAAGATCCCTCTCACACACATAGGGGCATATACAATTGGGCGCAAGGTTTAGCGAGGTAAAAACCTCGCGCCCCTCGCGGCCCTCATGCCCAATTTAGTAATACCGCAGGTATGCGCGCTCCCGATACCCGCAGTATTCAATTTAAAAAATACTGGTCGCAAAGTTTTCAGTTCTGAAAACCCTGCAACGCGTAATTAAAAAAAAAACTTCACTTACCTTCCCGGGGGTCTCCAGTGGTCTCCGCAGCTCCCAGTGGCCTCCCCTTTCTCTTCTTACTGGAGAGGGGGCTGCTGGGAGTCCCAGGGGCTCCTGGGAGGCTCCAGGGGCTGGTGGGAGGGGCAAGGGCTGCTGGGAGATGTAGTTCTCATTCCGGAGGGCCACACCAACACTGATGGGGGCACACTGACAGTGGGACACACAGACACACTCATACACACATATACACACACACACACTCATACACACTTACATACAGTACACCACACACACTGACATATCGCTGCTGCAGAAGAGCCGGCTCCCAACGCAGGATGAAGAAGACAGCACTGCAGAAGGTTAGCAATTAAGGACTAATTAAGCTAATTGGATACTTCCGATTGCTTAATTAGTCCTCAGGGGTGGTGCCGCCGGGGCAGTGGTGGAACTAGAGAGTGGTGGGCCCAGGTGCAAGAATATGCTTTGGGCCCCCCTGCTGCCCATTCCTGGCACCCCGCACCCCAACATTTTTTCACCACCTCTCACTGCCCCCCAGTAATTAAATCCAGTGTCTGTCCACCTGCCCAGACTTGTTTTTACAATACCCCGCACTGCGGCCCCAGTCATTAAATCCAGTCTGTCCATCCCCAGTGTGTCAGCCTCATTCTCCCCCCCCAGCCCCAGCGTGTCAGCCTCATTCTCCCCCCCAGCCCCAGCGTGTCAGCCTCATTCTCCCCCCCAGCACCCAGTGTGTCAGCCTCATTCTCCCCCCCAGCCCCAGCGTGTCAGCCTCATTCTCCCCCCCAGCCCCAGCATGTTAGCCTCATTCCCCCCCAACATGTCAGCCTCATTCTCCCCCCCAGCCCCAACGTGTCAGCCTCATTCTCCCACCCAGCCCCAACGTGTCAGCCTCATTCTCCCCCCCTCCAGCCCCAGCGTGTCAGCCTCATTCTCCCCCCAGCCCTAGCATGTCAGCCTCATTCTCCCCCCCAGCCCCAGCGTGACAGCCTCATTCTCCCCCCCAGCCCCAGCATGTTAGCCTCAACCCCCCAGCATGTCAGCCTCATTCTTCCCCCCAGCCCGAGCATGTCAGCCTCATTCTACCCCCAGCCCCAGCATGTCAGCCTCCTTCCCCCCAAGCCCCAGTGTGTCAGCCTCACAGCCTCATTCTCCACCCCCAGACCCAGTGTGTCAGCCTCATTCTCCCCCCCACCAGCCCCAGCATGTCAGCCTCATTCTCCACCCCAGCCCCAGCATGTCAGCCTCATTCCCTCCCCAGCCCCAGCATGTCAGCCTCATTCTCCCCCCCCCCAGGCCCAGAGTGTCAGTCTCATCCCCCCCAGGCCCAGTGTTTCAGCCTCACTCTCCTTCCCCAGGCCCAGCGTGTCTGCCTCATTCCTCCCCCCCAGCCCCAACATGTCAGCCTCATTCCCCCCCCCCAGCCCCAGCATGTCAGCCTCATTCTCCCCCGCAGCCCCAGCATGTCAGCCTCATTCTCCCCCGCAGCCCCAGCATGTCAGCCTCATTCTCCCCCCCCAGGCCCAGCTTGTCAGCCTCATTCTCCCCCCCACCCCGGCCCAGTATACCTAGTTACGCCCCTGTCACATAACACCACTAATCACTTTCCCCACTGCAGAAGAGCCGGCTCCCAACGCAGGATGAAGAAGACAGCACTGCAGAAGGTTAGCAATTAAGGACTAATTAAGCTAATTGGATACTTCCGATTGCTTAATTAGTCCTCAGGGGTGGTGCCGCCGGGGCAGTGGTGGAACTAGAGAGTGGTGGGCCCAGGTGCAAGAATATGCTTTGGGCCCCCCTGCTGCCCATTCCTGGCACCCCGCACCCCAACATTTTTTCACCACCTCTCACTGCCCCCCAGTAATTAAATCCAGTGTCTGTCCACCTGCCCAGACTTGTTTTTACACTACCCCGCACTGCCGCCCCAGTCATTAAATCCAGTCTGTCCATCCCCAATGTGTCAGCCTCATTCTCCCCCCCCAGCCCCAGCGTGTCAGCCTCATTCTCCCCCCCAGCCCCAGCGTGTCAGCCTCATTCTCCCCCCAGCACCCAGTGTGTCAGCCTCATTCTCCCCCCCAGCCCCAGCGTGTCAGCCTCATTCTCCCCCCCAGCCCCAGCATGTTAGCCTCATTCCCCCCCAACATGTCAGCCTCATTCTCCCCCCCAGCCCCAACGTGTCAGCCTCATTCTCCCACCCAGCCCCAACGTGTCAGTCTCATTCTCCCCCCCTCCAGCCCCAGCGTGTCAGCCTCATTCTCCCCCCAGCCCTAGCATGTCAGCCTCATTCTCCCCCCCAGCCCCAGCGTGTCAGCCTCATTCTCCCCCCCAGCCCCAGCATGTTAGCCTCAACCCCCCCAGCATGTCAGCCTCATTCTTCCCCCCAGCCCCAGCATGTCAGCCTCATTCTACCCCCAGCCCCAGCATGTCAGCCTCCTTCCCCCCAAGCCCCAGTGTGTCAGCCTCACAGCCTCATTCTCCACCCCCAGACCCAGTGTGTCAGCCTCATTCTCCCCCCCACCAGCCCCAGCATGTCAGCCTCATTCTCCACCCCAGCCCCAGCATGTCAGCCTCATTCCCTCCCCAGCCCCAGCATGTCAGCCTCATTCTCCCCCCCCCCCAGGCCCAGCGTGTCAGTCTCATCCCCCCCCAGGCCCAGTGTTTCAGCCTCACTCTCCTTCCCCAGGCCCAGCGTGTCTGCCTCATTCCTCCCCCAGCCCCAACATGTCAGCCTCATTCCCCCCCCCCAGCCCCAGCATGTCAGCCTCATTCTCCCCCGCAGCCCCAGCATGTCAGCCTCATTCTCCCCCGCAGCCCCAGCATGTCAGCCTCATTCTCCCCCCCCCCAGGCCCAACTTGTCAGCCTCATTCTCCCCCCCACCCCGGCCCAGTATACCTAGTTACGCCCCTGTCGCATAACACCACTAATCACTTTCCCCACTGCAGAAGAGCCGGCTCCCAACGCAGGATGAAGAAGACAGCACTGCAGAAGGTTAGCAATTAAGGACTAATTAAGCTAATTGGATACTTCCGATTGCTTAATTAGTCCTCAGGGGTGGTGCCGCCGGGGCAGTGGTAGAACTAGAGAGTGGTGGGCCCAGGTGCAAGAATATGCTTTGGGCCCCCCTGCTGCCCATTCCTGGCACCCCGCACCCCAACATTTTTTCACCACCTCTCACTGCCCCCCTGTAATTAAATCCAGTGTCTGTCCACCTGCCCAGACTTGTTTTTACACTACCCCGCACTGCCGCCCCAGTCATTAAATCCAGTCTGTCCATCCCCAGTGTGTCAGCCTCATTCTCCCCCCCCAGCCCCAGCGTGTCAGCCTCATTCTCCCCCCCAGCCCCAGCGTGTCAGCCTCATTCTCCCCCCCAGCACCCAGTGTGTCAGCCTCATTCTCCCCCCCAGCCCCAGCATGTTAGCCTCATTCCCCCCCCAACATGTCAGCCTCATTCTCCCCCCCAGCCCCAACGTGTCAGCCTCATTCTCCCACCCAGCCCCAACGTGTCAGCCTCATTCTCCCCCCCTCCAGCCCCAGCGTGTCAGCCTCATTCTCCCCCCAGCCCTAGCATGTCAGCCTCATTCTCCCCCCCAGCCCCAGCGTGTCAGCCTCATTCTCCCCCCCAGCCCCAGCATGTTAGCCTCAACCCCCCCAGCATGTCAGCCTCATTCTTCCCCCCAGCCCCAACGTGTCAGCCTCATTCTCCCACCCAGCCCCAACGTGTCAGTCTCATTCTCCCCCCCTCCAGCCCCAGCGTGTCAGCCTCATTCTCCCCCCAGCCCTAGCATGTCAGCCTCATTCTCCCCCCCAGCCCCAGCGTGTCAGCCTCATTCTCCCCCCCAGCCCCAGCATGTTAGCCTCAACCCCCCCAGCATGTCAGCCTCATTCTTCCCCCCAGCCCCAGCATGTCAGCCTCATTCTACCCCCAGCCCCAGCATGTCAGCCTCCTTCCCCCCAAGCCCCAGTGTGTCAGCCTCACAGCCTCATTCTCCACCCCCAGACCCAGTGTGTCAGCCTCATTCTCCCCCCCACCAGCCCCAGCATGTCAGCCTCATTCTCCACCCCAGCCCCAGCATGTCAGCCTCATTCCCTCCCCAGCCCCAGCATGTCAGCCTCATTCTCCCCCCCCCAGGCCCAGCGTGTCAGTCTCATCCCCCCCCAGGCCCAGTGTTTCAGCCTCACTCTCCTTCCCCAGGCCCAGCGTGTCTGCCTCATTCCTCCCCCAGCCCCAACATGTCAGCCTCATTCCCCCCCCCCAGCCCCAGCATGTCAGCCTCATTCTCCCCCGCAGCCCCAGCATGTCAGCCTCATTCTCCCCCGCAGCCCCAGCATGTCAGCCTCATTCTCCCCCCCCCCAGGCCCAACTTGTCAGCCTCATTCTCCCCCCCACCCCGGCCCAGTATACCTAGTTACGCCCCTGTCGCATAACACCACTAATCACTTTCCCCACTGCAGAAGAGCCGGCTCCCAACGCAGGATGAAGAAGACAGCACTGCAGAAGGTTAGCAATTAAGGACTAATTAAGCTAATTGGATACTTCCGATTGCTTAATTAGTCCTCAGGGGTGGTGCCGCCGGGGCAGTGGTAGAACTAGAGAGTGGTGGGCCCAGGTGCAAGAATATGCTTTGGGCCCCCCTGCTGCCCATTCCTGGCACCCCGCACCCCAACATTTTTTCACCACCTCTCACTGCCCCCCTGTAATTAAATCCAGTGTCTGTCCACCTGCCCAGACTTGTTTTTACACTACCCCGCACTGCCGCCCCAGTCATTAAATCCAGTCTGTCCATCCCCAGTGTGTCAGCCTCATTCTCCCCCCCCAGCCCCAGCGTGTCAGCCTCATTCTCCCCCCCAGCCCCAGCGTGTCAGCCTCATTCTCCCCCCCAGCACCCAGTGTGTCAGCCTCATTCTCCCCCCCAGCCCCAGCATGTTAGCCTCATTCCCCCCCCAACATGTCAGCCTCATTCTCCCCCCCAGCCCCAACGTGTCAGCCTCATTCTCCCACCCAGCCCCAACGTGTCAGCCTCATTCTCCCCCCCTCCAGCCCCAGCGTGTCAGCCTCATTCTCCCCCCAGCCCTAGCATGTCAGCCTCATTCTCCCCCCCAGCCCCAGCGTGTCAGCCTCATTCTCCCCCCCAGCCCCAGCATGTTAGCCTCAACCCCCCCAGCATGTCAGCCTCATTCTTCCCCCCAGCCCCAGCATGTCAGCCTCATTCTACCCCCAGCCCCAGCATGTCAGCCTCCTTCCCCCCATACCCCAGTGTGTCAGCCTCACAGCCTCATTCTCCACCCCCAGACCCAGTGTGTCAGCCTCATTCTCCCCCCCACCAGCCCCAGCATGTCAGCCTCATTCTCCACCCCAGCCCCAGCATGTCAGCCTCATTCCCTCCCCAGCCCCAGCATGTCAGCCTCATTCTCCCCCCCCCCAGGCCCAGCGTGTCAGTCTCATCCCCCCCCAGGCCCAGTGTTTCAGCCTCACTCTCCTTCCCCAGGCCCAGCGTGTCTGCCTCATTCCTCCCCCCCAGCCCCAACATGTCAGCCTCATTCCCCCCCCCAGCCCCAGCATGTCAGCCTCATTCTCCCCCGCAGCCCCAGCATGTCAGCCTCATTCTCCCCCGCAGCCCCAGCATGTCAGCCTCATTCCTTCCCCAGCCCCAGCATGTCAGCCTCATTCTCCCCCCCCCCCCAGGCCCAGCTTGTCAGCCTCATTCTCCCCCCCACCCCGGCCCAGTATACCTAGTTACGCCCCTGTCGCATAACACCACTAATCACTTTCCCCATTGCTATCTGGCTGCACTATTATGCCATAAGTGGCACTCATGTATCAATATTGTCTATAGGTTGTGAGCCTGCTAGCTTAGTCCTCTTACTACTAGTTAGTGTCTGTTAATAATACCCAGTCAACATTTCTAAAGTGCTATGAATATGTTGGCGCTACGGATATAAATACATTTTATTGAATAACAGCAATAATGGAGTTATCCATACTGCTATCTGCTCAGCAGAGTTTATGAACAATGCACTATACATATACAAATGTACAAATATACATTTAAAAACTGCAACAATGTAAGTTCTCACTCCTAAAATAAATGCAGGGTATATGTCTTCCTATTATACTGGATTTGTATTGGACTGGCCTTCTATTTTGACCCATTTATGCATCATCGGTTTTAAATCTGTTTCTTCATATTAATAACAACATAAAACACATCAGCGGAAAGTTGAATTCTGATGAAATAATTAACAGTTGGCATGTTCTTACCTGATAGACAATAATGAGCTTTCAGCAATCCACCTTTCTAATCTTTTATACTGGCTAAGAGAAAATAAGTGTTACATTTTTATTACTGGAACATCTGCCTTTTGCTGCCCAATGTCTCTATGATTGATATGTCAGTGACTGCACTTTTTACTTTATGTCATCAGTTGTAAAGTGCTTACCAGCATAAAACTCACTCATACTGGTGACGTTAGTTGCTCATACACCGCATGTCTTACCAGCTGGTTTTGAAATGTGAATCATATTTGATCTACAACTTGGACCGAAGACATTCCAGGCTAAATTTTGTCTACCACGGGTTGTGTTTGTCTCAGCAGTCAATTCCAGGTGAGACATCGAAAATTTGATTAATTATAGCTGAACACAGGTATCTCTCGTGACCTATTAGGGGTATTTACAGGCTCGGGCTGGGCTGCTAGGGAGTCTCTGAAATCTTCACAGCACAGAGGAAGTCCGACTACTCTATACAATGCAGGGAGGGCTTGTGAATCCTACCATATCACTTGTCAACCCTTGCAGTCCTAGCTCTGGTCACCTCGGCGACAAGAATTTGCCCCCTTACGTGCAACTCAAGCTACCGTACCCTCCCAATTTACTTGTGAGTGTGTTTATATATATATATATATATTATATATATATAAAACGCAAAACAGACTGGCACTCGTTGCTGCTGGATATTACCAGTATAGTGAAAGGGTGCCTTCAGTGAATAGACTGGTGCATAGAAGAATGAAACTGTGGCACTCCCACTGAAAATATAGAAAATAGTTTGTATTTGGCATATAGCTGCCGACGTTTCAGAGCCAATGCTCTTTTTTCAAGGCAGCCAAATACATTGATCACATGAATAAGGACAAAACAGTAAACAGAGTAACAAAACCTCTTCCCTTAAATAGATGAGGTAGGTTCGCTTGTCTGTAGCAGACCGGGCAACGCGCGTCCACGCCTGAATCGGGAGCCCGTCAAAATGACATCATCCTGCCACGACATGGTTGCCTGGCAAACAGACCGCAGCATAATATGATATTAGAAGTAACATTACCACACGAGCATAATATATATCAATACATACAGGAGTATAAACATAATAAGTGCTCGCTACTTGGAGGACCACAGGTATACATTAGAGCCAAATGATATACATATGGATGCTAAAATACAGGCTGTAATTACTGATGACTAAAGCAATTGATGAATGATAATACTGAATACCTTCATACGTTCTGACCTAATTAAAGATCTCTAAAATACAGGATGTTACCACTATAGTAAAGTATATGTAATAACACCCTAAATCTTGCCAATGGTGTACAGTATCAAATAATACATATTAGAAGGAATGGTAAAGCACCGGGGCCACATATATAACAATAAACTAGTACTACTATCTAAAACTACTATCACATCTCAAAGGACTTATAGTTATTGCCTCTAATCTGGATGTATTAGTAAATTGATACACATCAGATAGTGTTCCAATTCATTTTTTCATTAAGTCCCCGTGGTGAAATTGTATCCAGTTGGTATATCCTTCGCGCTTCCAGGCGTAGAAGATTACTTTCTCGATCTCCACCTCTAATGGATGGAGGTATGTGAACAATGACAACATGTCTCAGAGAGGATACTGGGTGGCCTGTTTCCAGAAAGTGGCGAGCTACTGGTTGGTCAGAAAGACCTCGATTCAGGGCCAGTTTAATCGCTGACCAGTGTAGTGCCATCCTTTCTCTAATGGTGCGAATGGTTTTGCCTACATAATATTGGCCGCACGGACAGATGACATAAATAGCGAAAGTGGACAAACAATTCAAAACGAATCAAATGTTGTAGACTTTGTACTTATGCGGATGCTTAATAGTATTGCCAATAATCATATGCTTACAGGTAGTACAATGTAGACATTTATAGCACCCCGGTCCTCTTTGTAAAAAGGCAGGTCCTGATCTATCAGTACTGGAAAATCCTGTGATGTCAGTATGAACTACTACATCTCTGATGTTATCCCCCCGGTAAAGCAGGCCATAGGTCTTTTGTTACATAGACTAGGTAATTCCTTGTCTGTCGCGACAATCGACCATAATGCTTTGCTGGCTCTTTGGACCACTGGGCTAGAAGATTGAAATCGTTGCTTCCATGGTATGATGTCTCTCTGCAATTTGGCAGATGGGTGTAATAACTGTTCTCGTGGGATATGAAGTACCTCTGCCTTCTGGCGTTGCAGCAGTCTCAGATCATAACCTCGGGTCACAAACTTATCAATAATTTGATCTATTGCTTTATGCGTATTTTTAACATCACTAGATATCCGTGATACTCTAAGCATTTGTGACTTGGGGAGACCTTGTTTTAATGGTTTGGGGTGAAAGCTGCTAGCCAAGAGTAGTGTATTGCGATCTGTTGGTTTACTATACACTCCTGTATGCAATTTGCCTTGTACCACTGTAATCTGAACATCCAGATAGTTCATAGTGATATCACTATATTGATAGGTCAATTTAATAGTGGAATCCCGAGTGTTAATCTTGGTCATGAGGCTTTTGAAGCGGTCCTCTCCTCCCGTCCATAACAGGAATAAGTCGTTTATATAATGGCAGTACATCAGTATCGAATCAGAGATGGCAGGATCTTGAAAGAACATCTGTTGTTCTTCTTTGAACATATAGATGTTCGCAACCTTTTGCTAGTGGATAGAAAACAGTTAGTTGAGCACAGTATAAATCTCTAAGCTATAGCATACTAAGTATTTCAGGAAAGGCTCTGCCTCACCTGACCACACAGGTATCACTGATATCTCCTGCTTACCTTCCAGACCCAATGCTATACGCCGTCCCATACTTGGGCAGGGTTTTACTGGCCCACAGGGATACAGGGGAATTCCCCTATGGGCCGCACTGTCTGCATCTAGGTGTCCGCATCTAGGTGTCAGGTTCCAGACTGTGCACTCAAATTATACATTGTTACTCTATTAGTGGGTCAATTACCTGGCAGTTACCTGGTGGAGCAGGACCACAGATAAACATGGATGCTTGATGCACTTCAATAGAAACTATACCAAACTTTGCCAAATGGTTAGCCGAGCGGCTGTAGTGGCTGGTCACACCCCCTCTGGTGGCTGACCACACCCCTTAAGCATGGGCCCCTACCACTGCATACCCCCGGTGGGCCCCTCATGCCCCAGTCTGACACTGTACTTGGGATGTAGTTGTGAGACCGGCTTCCGAGATGCCGCCGGTCTCAGTCCCAACAGGGGAAGCTCAACAAGGGACTTAAAATAGGCATCGAAATACCAACGTCTATCTTAATCCCGACGCCAGAACACAGAAGGACGGCAGCCCGAACAAGGTAAGTCTGGGGCGCCCTTAGTTTAGCCGCGGGGGTGGGAGGTTTAGGTAGCATAGCAGGGTTAGTGTTAGGTTTTGGGGGAGGGATTAGGATTAGGCACCCCTAGGGGGGGTTAGGGTTAGGTTCCACTGGGGGGAGTTTAGGGTTAGGCACTAAGGGAGTAGGGTTAAGTTTAGGCACAAAGGGGGTACCCTTAGGTTTAGGCAATAACGGGGAGGGTTAGGGTGCGGGGTGGGGAGGGTTAGGCTACAAAAATGGAGGGATAGGGGAAGAAAGGGGGAGGGTAAGTATACTTACCTGACCCCTGTCAGGATACCAACCATTGGGATGCCATTGTCGGTATTCTGACAGAAGGCATCCCAAAAGCTGCCATTACATACCGATTCCCTCATACACTAGTATGGGGAACTTAGGCCCTGATTCAGACCCACTCGCAAGCGGCTGTCCACTCGCAAGTGGGTCGATGTTGTGCACTGCGCATGCGCACGACGGCGGGAGCTCCGTCGTGCGCATGCGCCAGACGCGACGAGCGAAGGACTTTCCTTCGCTCGTTGTGTCTGATCAAAGGGGGCGTGCTGTCGATGTTGATTGACAGCACGCCCCCTTTGGTGGGCGTGCCGGGGGCGTTCCTCCCTGACGGGGGCGTTCCCAAGGGAACGCCTACCGTCAGAAGCCGGCCCACTGACATCACTAGTGATGTCAGTGGGAGTGATTTTGGCTCTGATAGAGCCAAAATCACTCCGGGCCTTGCGGTTGAAAAACTCAACCGCAGGCTCCGGATCGCAGTAGCGATGGTCGCGATGGTCAAGACCATCGCGGCCATCAAACTACATGCTCGTATAGGCTGTGGGTGGTGACCCACAGCTATACGAGCGTCCAGGAGGACGCTCCATAATTATGGAGGCCGGCACTCATTCAGAGCGTGCGCTCTGCTCAGAGCGTACGGCTCTGAATGAGGGCCTTAATTCATCAATATCCAGAAACTGCAAGCTTCAAATGGCATTCATTCCTGGAGCCCTTCTCCTTCCTATGGGAAAGAGGTTGTGAGGGGGGATCCATTGGGAACCCTCTGTACATATACCATCTGTGCTGGCTCGCTTCTGTGCACATGCATGAACTCAGGTCATGCATGCGCACTAAGGCTGGGTACACACCCAAAGATTTTCTGTCCAACCATCCAACTAGTGGATTGGTTGGAATGAAAATCTGGTAACGTATGGGAGTAACTGATGGTCAGCAATTTGCTCCTAAATGCCAGAAAACAGATGAAAATGGTCGTCAGACAAGTTTGTTAAATGTTTGATCTAAACAATTTGTTCAAAGCACAGTTTTTGTCCATTTTTCGGCATTTGGGAGCAAATTTCCGATTGTCATTTGCTTTCATACCATACCAGATTTTCATTCCAACCAATCAACTAGTTGGATGGTTGGACAGAAAATCTTTACGTGTGTACCCAGCTTTACACTGCAAGATTAGACCCATTACTGTAACGTTATGCTGCTGCTAATTAGCAGGGTAACTGTCAGTGTTAGAGCTCACAGGAGCAGCTGCTTTTCAGAGCAGTTGTCCCATCTCCGAAGCAATCTTGAATTGCTCCAGCAATATGGTATCTGATCCCGCAATTTGCAGCAATTCAGATACCAAAGTTTTTGGGGCAGAAATCTGAAATTATTGCATATGTTATTTACTTAAAATGATTATGTTTAAGTGATGCAGCAAATTTTGGCCTAGAAGCTTAACTCACATAAATGGCTGTAGCTATAGTAGTATCCCTGCATATGATTGCATGAACAGGCTAGAAACAAAGGTATCAACTCATATTAAATCATGGATGGATTATGGGTGGGTCAACCGTGGCCCCAGAAATTTTCTCTATTTACATCCATTTATCCCATCTTCACCCATCTGTATACAGTAAAGGCAGTTACAACATACTTTCCGCCATTCAGCTCCTTCCTTCCGGGAGGCAGCTGAATGCCTGCATACAGCGGGGGGCATGGCCGGACACTGACTACGTATGGGGGCGGGACCAGGGGCGTGACCGTGTTATCGTGTCATCCTGGCCCTGCCCCCTCTTCACACATTGTCAAGCAGGGGGCGGAGTCACAATGACATGATTCAGCGCGAATCGCGTCATCGCGCCCCCCTGCTGCGGGGGTTTCAAGTGGTAGTCCGGGGGGGCAGGCGGCAGCCAGGAGGCTTCCCTGCCTTCCCGGGGGGGTCAGGAGCGGCACCCAATATTCGGGAGGCTCCCGACCAAATCGGGAGGGTAGGCAAGCCTGAATTGCAATCACTGAAATACCTGCAGTGACATTGTTCAAGAACCAGATCTATTAATCTATACTATTGGTAGAGAACTTATTTCATATAAATGAATAAACTATGACTACTCGATAAGTACATTTGTAGCACAAGTTATTATAAGACAGCATGTTAGAAACCACTGTGCCTTTGTTCTTAATTTCTTCTGGCGCATTCTCTTATTAGAGTATTGTGTTTATACATATATGCATATTACATTCAATAAATGATATGTCGGAAAGTACAAAAGATATATTGATTCTAATATTAAAACAATCAATTCATTATTGCAATCTGAATAAAGACTGTATTGTCCATCAAACTCATTTCTAACAACAGTACATTCATGTGTATAGTCATGCACATAGATCATAAGTAAGTACATAAAGGGGACAGTGGATAGGGAATATGTATCATGGAGTATTCAGCCGATAGTATATCACAAACGACACATTCACTAAAAGTTGTGAAATATTGCTAATATCACGCTAAAATGATATATGCTCTACATCATATCTACTGAATCACTGTACATGGGTATTTATTAAGTTAAATAGAGATCGGAAGTGGTATGGGACCTAATAAACATGTATTGAAATTATTTTCAATGTTATTTAGCTCTATACTGTCATTAAGAACATTGGGGGACGGGGAATTTAATCTGACTATCCAAAATTCTTCTAAGTATTGGGAACCTATCACCTCCTCTTCTAGTAACCTTTATTTGTTCACTTGCTTTCACAGTTAGAATTTTTGGACCACCTTTTAGTCATAAACGTACATGCCTAGGAGCACTGTAGTCATTGGATTGCACCTCATTTTTGTTCTAATAACCATATAATTAGAGCCAGAAGCTCTCCGGGGCTTACGACAAGGGAGACCCTACCCTAGGGTCTTGTCGTAAGCCCCGATGGTCGCGATGGTCTCTGACCATCACGACCATCACCGGAGCAGTCGTTAGAGCTGTGGGTGTTAACCCACAGCCTAACGACCGCAACAGAGGCGGGCGGTCAGGATGCAAGTGGCCAGTTTCTGAGCGACCGCTTCATCCTCCGACCGCATCTGAATGAGGCCCTTAGTGTGGTAAAACTCACTATATTGGTGTAGGCTTCATCATGATGCCCATACAAATATAATTAAGCATGTGCATTGAAGTGTTTTGAAGTAATATGCTATGTGCATGATTCATACTGTACATAAAACTAATAAGGCCAAGCAAACTGCTATTTGTATAAACCCGTATACAGATGTTACCAGCTCAATTAACATTTTTAAAGACAGATTTATGACACGATTATAGATTTTCTAAACAAGAATTATATTTTTTAATAAACACAAATGGAATAACAGGATGCCAATTTAAAGTCAACAAATGTGAAACTAACACATATAATAACAAATGTAAATATTATATTAATAGATTTAAATGCTGTAGGATTGTTGTTGCCACTTGGCCATTTTATTAAACACAACATTGCTTTGGCTTATTTGTATATAAAATATCCATTTGTGCGTCCTGAATGTGTTTGAATACATTGGCAGCTTCCACCATAGGATCTGTATTTGGGGCTTCGGTAACAGCGTCAGTGGATGATTCTCCATCATGAGCTTCTCCTGGTGTTGAAGTATATATGTGAATGAAATCCAGTGTCAGTAGTTCCTCACCCTGTATTGCCACATGCCGGCTCCGAGCACCCTCAGCACGTGATTGTGCCTGAACATCTTGGGTTTCTGTTGGTGTAAAATTATATTGACTTATTTTAAAATTGTATAGTTTAGAAATGACATATAAGAGAAAGAAACTATAGTTACATATAATAATGAGTCACATTACACATGACAGTAAGGGCCGAGTCACATGCAATGCTGATGGTCACAGAGATGAGTGATTTTCTGCTACTGCACATATACAACAATCCCTAATCCATATGGTGCATGTGTTACACTGTCAGTTACATGGTATGCACACACAGAGCCGCAGTAACGAGTGAGACACAGTGTAATATATACTGGAAATGTATTGGGGGTTCCTGAGCGGTGACTGGGAGGAGGCTATGAAGATTCATCTGTCTTATGGAGGTGTTATGGGAGTCTTATGGGAGTGTCGCAGAACTGGTTGGCAACTCAGGGCCTGATTAATTACAGATCGCAGTTGCTAATACGTACGGCCGATTGTTGTGAGCTGTGCATGCATATGCTTTGCAGTGCGTGTGCACAAATCGGCCTCTGTCATCGGGACTGAGATCTCAGTGACTACGTAGACCCATCCCAGAGTGATTGACAGGAAGTGCCGTTTGTGGGTGGTGTCGGGGGTGGTTGGCGAAACGCAGGTGTGCCAGTACGTTTGAACGCCGTTACAGGGGCGTGCATAAATCATAACGTGCACTGCAATTTCTGAGTAAGGCCTGACCTTGTGCAAGTGTGCGTGAGGCTGTGATGGTACTCGATTGTACCAATGGTTTTGCAGTCTTGCTAAACATTACGGATGTGTTTAAGGTAAAGTGGGCGTCCTTATGTTGTGCTGTGTCGGCATAGCGATCGCAATGGATTAACATACTATTGCAGTGGAACTGCATGCATAATCGCTATTGAATTCGCAGTTGCGATTCTTAATGAATCAGGTCCTCAGATGCTTATTTGCTCACATTGATGGCCATATACAGACGGAGAGTCTGCTCCTAGCATGGGGCTGGTTCAAGTGTCAATGGTGCAACTGATGGTTTCATTTAAAGATGCTCAAAGTGGGTGTCTTAAACCTTGTACTTTTAGACACATGTCTGTACACCTAGGAAGGGCTTGTACCGGTATTGGTATAAAGTCAAATATGCAACACAATGGCAATAGGAGCAAGGTGCACACACAGACACACTAGCATGTGACTCAGAGCCAGGCCCCAAGTTAGTATAGCCAATAACATAACAGAAGTCTGAGAGGTAAATTTATTAAGCTCGAATGAATTAGAATGCAGCTAAATCGCACATTAAATGCATATTCAGAATTTACTAAAGGCTAAACTCTGACGACATTGCTCCATTCGATGTCTAAAGCTTTGCCGACAATACCTGTAACTCGGCTGGTAACATGTTTTTCGGACACATAGACCATTGGAACAACTCGGCAGCACTTTGCCATATAAGCAATAGGACCTGTAAATTTACTAAGGATTCAAATTTGTCATCACGGGCGAAATATAGTGCAAATCAGCTGCCATAGATGCTAAAACTAATCCAAATAGAAATCTGAAATAGAACACCTTTTTCAATTCGAGTTTGACATCTGAACATACTTAACCATCACTGCAGGGGCATTTCTACAGAGGAGGGGGCCCATCTGCAGTCTCCGCACGGGCACCCTCCTCTCTGTCCGGCAGCGCACTAAGCTGTGCGTGGCCAGCGCCGGAGTTATAGACTCTGGGCACTAGAGTGCGCCCAGAGTCTATAGAGTATGTGCACTATATGGCCATTTTCACTGTACTGCGCATGCGCAAACAATGGGAAAATGGCTGCGGCAGCCATTTTCCAGCCATTTTTACAGCGCTGGACCCCCGCGCCGACGTCGGACTCCAGAGAGGTAAGTAATACTATGGGAGCAGTGTGTGCGGTGCGGGGCCCCGCACACCTTGCACCCATTATAGATACGCCCCTGGATCACTGACACCTCAAATCTGTGACCACTAAAAGGGGTTAAGCATGTGCATACACTTCTCTCCTGTTACAAAGAAGAAACAAGGGTCATGAAACTGAGCATGGTCAGCATTGGCTGATGGCAAAGTCATACATACTGTGGCGTGACTCGGTAGTGCAGAGCATCTTTTTGTACCTTCAAATGCAGAATAGGTAGCACAAGCAGCTTCTGCTAATTAAAATGATATGCAGCATGCCTATATTCTGTGAGTGACACAGAACATAGGCATGCTGCATATTATTTTAATCAGCAGAAGCTGCTTGTGCTACCTATTATGCATTTGAAGGTAAAAAGTCACACAAAAAGATGGTCAGCGCTACCAAGTCACACGGAGCTCCCGCATTATGTGTAGCATGTGGAGAATAGATGTATGTGGACACATCTGTAAGTACCCAGAGTTTTTAATATTTTAAATTAGAAAAACATGGAGTGGCCCCCTCCCCAAAGGAACAACCAGCACTGGACTTTGGAACCCCAGTACTGGTTGTGCAAAATACAGGGTATATATTTATTTTCAGAAAATGGTGGATGCCTACATGGAGTAGAGGTATTGTAGGTGAATATGTGTAAGTGTGTATGTGTGTAATAAACTTATACTGTCATGGTGTGTGTGTCTTGTCTTTATTTTAACATTTCTTTACAGGTGAACTAGAGGTATCAGTGGGCCCTTAATGCCCCGCATGCTGGTACTTGGGGTTCATCCTCAGTCCAATGGACAGACTAAGCGAGTATTTCAAAATTTACAGACATTCCTAACAAAATAACTGGGTGAAACTCCTTCCTTGTTCAGATTTGCCCACAGCAATCACTATCAGAAATCCTGCAGCTCTAATCTCTTCCATATTGTCTACAGCCTCCATTTTTGGGTACTATTATCATGTTCTGTGCTAGCACCAGTGGTTCCAGTCACAGAAGACCTGATCCAGGACTTGGCAAAAATCTGTCAGAAGACTAAGCATCATCTACAAAAAATGTCCAATCATTACAAATTCTTTGCAGATTAAAAATTTAAAGCCTGAAATCTGAAAGTAGGAAACAAGGTTGGGCTATTTACTCAAAACCTCAAACATTGAGTACCCTCCATGAAGTTTGCTCCTCATTTTGTTGGCTTTTTCACCATCATCCGAGTAATCAATCCGGTTACTAACAAACTTTCACTGCCTCAATCTCTGTGTACTCCTAACTCATTCCATAACTAAATACTCAAATCACTGGTCATTCATAGGTTCTCTACTCTTAGTCTCCTAATCCAAAATTATGGAGATTCAGACCCAAGGCAGTGAAGAGTTTAAAGTAAAACAAATTTTGGATTCTAGATTTTCCAGTGGCAAGCTTCAATATTTGTTTGACTAAAAATGATTTGCAGATAAAAGATTTGTTTGACTGGAAGTGGTATATGTGAACATCAGTAATGTCCATAATCCTAGTCTACTCAAAAAATGTCATAAGCAGTTCCCTGATTGACCTTATGGAAGGTGTCCTGAGGCCACCTTTAAAGAAGGGTACTGTCACAATCCCCTGGACTGTTGTCCTCACTTACTGAGTCAGGATAGTGATTGTATGCCTTAGTCTATACTGTATAGTTCACTGGGCTACTGCTTCCTCTGCCAGGGCCAGGTAGTGTCAGCAATCTCAGCATTACATGTGACAGCGTCACTCCATGGGCACCATAATTTTGTATCTTTCTCCATCTCTGGTCAGCCAATCCGGATCTAGGATTCCTCATCATATGAGCGTCACTAATCTGTCACATTGCACCTATGAGTGGGGCCCTATTAAAACCCTTCCTGGTCTCTGCAGCATTGGCTGATCTTCATCTCTCCTCCAGCTCCTGCATTCATTGCTTCTGCTAGTCAATATCCTGTTGCTTCTTAATCACACTGCAGCATTCCACCTTACCTGCATTTACTGCTTCTGCAAGTTTATCTCCAGTTGCTGCTTAATCAGACTGCAGCATTTTACCTATTCCTGCATTTACTGCTTCTGCAAGTTCATCCCCAGTTACTTGCTTATCTAGACTTCAGTAGTCCACTTGTTCCTGTATGCACAGTATTGTTTTTGCAAGTTCATCTCCAGTTCCTGGTTAATCAGACTGCAGCATTCTACCTGTTCCTGCATATACTGCTTCTGCAAGTTTATCCCCAGTTACTACTTATCCAGACTACAGCATTTCACCTGTTCCTACATTTACTGCTTCTGCAAGTTCATCCCTAGTTACTTGCTTATCTAGACTTCAGCATTTCACTTGTTCCTGCATGCACAGTACTGTTTTTTCAAGTTCATCTCCAGCTGCTGGTTAATCAGACTGCAGCATTCTACCTGTTCCTGCATATACTGCTTCTGCAAGTTTATCCCCAGTTACTGCTTATCCAGATTACAACATTCCACCTGTTCCTGCATTTACTGCTTATGCAAGTTCATCTCTAGGTGCTGCTTATTCAGGCTGCAGAATCCCTCTTGTTCCTGTATGTAATACTTTAGCTAGTGCATCTCCAGTTGCTACACACTCAGACTGCAGTACTAGTTGATTTCCAGCATACACTGTCCTGCTTTTCTCCTCCAGTATATGCCAGAGGTTCCCAAACGTAGTCCTCAAGGCATCCCAACAGTTCAGGCTTTAGAGAAATCCATCGTTGAACATAGGTGGTTAAATCAAATTGATTGAGATACTAATTAAGTCACATGTGCCATCTCCTTACTTTTGGGGCATGAGCAGAATCTACAAGTGATGGGGCATGAGCCCAATCTTATAGTGCCAGTGCACGGTCCCTAGTTCCAAGTGTTGGGGTGCATGCTCAATCTCCTAGTGTCAGGATATAAGCCCAATCTCCTAATGTCTGGCCACAGTCCCCATTTCAAAGTGTTGAGGTTGCAAGCCCAATCTCTGAGTGTTGGGGTGCAATCCCCACTTCAAGTGTTGGGGTGCAAGCCCAATATCCTAGTGTTGGTGATGCAAGTCCCATCTCATAGTGATTGGGTGCAGTCCCCAGTTCTAAGTGTCAGAGCATGAGATCCAGTTCCGAGTTTTGGGTCATGAGCACAGTCTCCTAGTGTTGGGGCATAGGACCTCATTCAGAGGCGGTCGTAAGCGGCCGCTCGGTCGTACGCCTAACAACCGCAAAACTGAAAAAGGAAGCGATCGTACGGCCGGGCGGTCGTAACCAAAGTGACGCCCATACGTGAACAATGCACCTCCTCTAACTAACAAATGATAGCAGCTAGCGATGGAGTCAATCGTTGTCAGTCATTGTCAGTTGCTGTATGCAAATACAGCTGAATCAATTACATGCCAATTAGCAGTGTTATTAGCTACAACAAACGATTATTAGCTGCTTGCATTGTGTGTCTCAAAATAGAAACATCACTCCGAACATCAGTAACATTCGATAGTATCGACTATACTCTGGGGCTTGAGAGAGCATGTACCCAACCTTAAGCTGTATGATCAGCCAGGCCTCAAACCTGCTCGCAGAGTGACGTTTTACTACTTCCGGCCTTCTATGTCGGTCGTAGCAGGTAATTTATGTATGCCCCTAAAATGCCCTGAAAACGGTGAGGAACACCTGCGTTTTCAAACCACCACCCCTGTCACCACCCACAAACGGCCTTTCATGTCAATCAACTCCCGGAAGCCACTTCCTGCTCATAAGCCGAATGATCGACAGCATTTTGGATCGCAAGGTCTCGTACGCACATGCGCACAACTAACCGTACGCATGCGTGGTTTGGAAACATCGGATGCGTACGACCGAGCGGCCGCTTATGACTGACTCTGAATGAGGTCCATAGTCCCCAGTTCTGAGCATCAGATTGAGTTTCTACTTAGAGTAGACACTCACGTACTACTTATATTTCTATACTACAGGTAGCATCTACATCTGGTCTGGGATCCAATTTCCGTCCAGTTGTTACTGCATCTGCCACTAGTGTCAAGGTTCCTTTGTGCTCACCAGTCCAGAGGTTCCAGTCACTGAGGAATTTTAGATGACAGCTGAGTCTGATATCTTTGAGGTGACTACTCAGTCATAGGTGATTCCTGAGATTCAAGTTGTCAAGTTCCTGTCTGTGATATCTAAGATGACAGCTCCTGAGGACACTTTTACAGCAGAACAACAGGAGACTTTGTTTCCAAGGCATTATATTCTTATTTTGCCTCATGTGTCATGGCTCCCTACTGGTCATAGATTTAATCCTCCTGCTCCAAGTAAATGCAGGTTTATGAGTTTACCGTGACGCAGCCTCTAAGAAATGGAATGCAAGCAGTGAAGGAATAATGAATTTTACTTATATAGTGGTGGTCCAGGTTATTATCTAGAGTTTTGTCCCATCCGTAAACCTAAAAGCAGTACTCTACACCCCACTGAAAGATTGGTTTCTGCTGCATGAGAGATTCTGCATCATGCTGCTCATCCAGTGTCAGGGCATGGCCTTAATTTCCAAGTGTTGGGGTGTAAACCCAATCTACGTGAGTCCAGGAGTGAGCTCAATCACCTAGTTCCAGGGCACGAGCCCAATCTCTTAGTGTTGGGTGCATGAGCCCAATCTCCTAGTGTCATAGTGTGGCCTCCAGTTCTGAATGTCAGGATATGAGCCCTAGCTCCTAGTGTCAGGGCATGAGTCCATACTCCTAGTGTTGGGGCGTGAGCCCAATCTCCGAGTGTTGGTGTGCAGTACCCAGTTCCAAGTGTTAGGGTGCAAGCCCAATCTCCTAATCTCTGGGTATCCCAATCTCCTGGTGTCAGGGAACAGGCCCAATCTCTTAGTGTTGGGGGTGTGAGCCTAATGTCTTAATGTCATTGTGCGGCCTGCAGTTCCCAGTGTCAGGGCGCAGACCCAATCTCATAGTGTTGGGGTACGGGCCCATTCTCCTAATGTCAGAGTACAGACTCTAGTTCCAAGTGTTGGGATGCAAGCCTAATCTCATAGTGTTGGAGTCTAATCTCTGAGTGTTGGGGTGCAGTCCAAGGTTCCAAGTTTTGGGGTACAAGCCTAATCTCCTTGTGCCGGAACTTGAGCCCAATCTCTTAGTGTTGGAGGCACAAGTCCAATCTCCTAGTTTCAAGGCTCCAGAGTTGACTGCTGCCCTTGCATTTTGGCATGAGGTAGATGTTCCCCTTGCTTTCTGGCATGAGGATAGTTCTACCAATGTTCTGCATTCCATTCTGCTCCTGAGAACCCTAAATCAGAATCTCCAGCTCTGTCCTATTGTGTCAAGGGTATATCTTCTAAATGTGTCCAGTCACTGTCCAGCCTTCTGAGGATCTGGCCGTGGCCTAGCCTTCTGAAAGTCTGGATGCTGACCAACCTTCAGAGTGTCTGGCCAAATCCCAGCGTAGAGAGAATATACTACAGTAATCTTAATTTAGCCATTAGTGAGCGGAAAAGTCTGTGCTTCCTAAATATTTTTGATCCTCTCTAATGCAGCAAGCACTTTGAGGTGACAATATTTTAGATTTTGCCTTTGTAGAGCAGAACATTATGGGGTAAATTTACTAAAGTGAGAGTTTTTAGAATTGGAGATGTTACAGATAGCAACAAATCAGATTCTACTTAGCATTTAACTAGCACAATCTAGAAGATAATAGGTAGAATCTGATTGGTTGCTATGGGCAATATCTCCATTTCTAAAATCTCTCACTTTAGTAAATTTACTCCTATGAGCCTTGCTAAATATCTTTGGTCCCCTTTGGTGCGGTAAACACTTCAGGTGACACTAATATTGATTTAGCAATTGTAGAATTAAATATTATGGCCCTGGCTAAATATCTTTGGTCCCTTCTGGTGTGGTAAACACTTTCAGGTGACACTAGTATTGATTTAGCCATTGTAGAATGAAATATTATGGGCCTTGCTAAATATCTTTTGGTCCATTCTGGGGCGGTAAGCACTTCCAGGTGACACTAGTATTGAATTAGTAATTGTAGAATTAAATATTATGGTCCTGGCTAAATATCTTTGGTCCCTTCTGGTGTGGTAAACACTTTCAGGTGACACTAGTATTGATTTAGCCATTGTAGAGCAAAACATTATGGGCCTTGCTAAATATCTTTGGTCCCCTCTGGTGTGGTAAACACTTTCAGGTGACACTAGTATTGATTTAGCAATTGTATTGCAGAACATTATGGCCCTGGCTAAATATCTTTGGTCCCCTCTGGTGTGGTAAACACTTTTGGGTGACACTAGTATCGATTTAGCTATTGTAGAATGAAATATTATGGGCCTTGCTAAATATCTTTGGTCCCCTCTGGTGTGGTAAACACTTTTGGGTAACACTAGTATCGATTTAGCCATTGTAGAATGAAATATTATGGGCCTTGCTAAATATCTTTGGTCCCTTCTGGTGTGGTAAACACTTTCGGGTGACACTAGTATTGATTTAGCAATTGTAGAATTACATATTATGGCTAAATATCTTTGGTCCCTTCTGGTGTGGTAAACACTTTCAGGTGACACTAGTATTGATTTAGCCATTGTAGAGCAAAACATTATGGGCCTTGCTAAATATCTTTGGTCCCCTCTGGTGTGGTAAACACTTTCGGGTGACACTAGTATTGATTTAGCAATTGTGTTGCAGAACATTATGGCCCTGGCTAAATATCTTTGGTCCCTTCTGGTGTGGTAAACACTTTCAGGTGACACTAGCATTGATTTAGCAATTGTAGAATTAAATATTATGGCCCTGGCTAAATATCTTTGGTCCCTTCTGGTGTGGTAAACACTTTCAGGTGACACTAGTATTGATTTAGCCATTGTAGAGTGAAACATTTTGGGCCTTGCTAAATATCTTTGGTCCCTTCTGGTGTGGTAAGCACTTCCAGGTGACACTAGCATTGATTTAGCAATTGTAGAATTAAATATTATGGCCCTGGCTAAATATCTTTGGTCCCTTCTGGTGTGGTAAACACTTTCAGGTGACACTAGTATTGATTTAGCCATTGTAGAGTGAAACATTTTGGGCCTTGCTAAATAGCTTTGGTCCTTTCTGGTGCGGTAAGCACTTCCAGGTGACACTAGTATTGATTTAGCAATTGTAGAATTAAATATTATGGCCCTGGCTAAATATCTTTGGTCCCTTCTGGTGTGGTAAACACTTTCAGGTGACACTATTATTGACTTAGCCATTGTAGAGCAAAACATTATGGGCCTTGCTAAATATCTTTGGTCCCTTCTGGTGTGGTAAACACTTTCGGGTGACACTAGTATTGATTTATCAATTGTATTGCAGAACATTATGGCCCTGGCTAAATATCTTTGGTCCCCTGTGGTGTGGTAAACACTTTTGGGTGACACTAGTATTGATTTAGCCATTGTAGAATGAAATATTATGGGCCTTGCTAAATATCTTTGGTCCCCTCTGGTGTGGTAAACACTTTTGGGTGACACTAGTATCGATTTAGCCATTGTAGAATGAAATATTATGGGCCTTGCTAAATATCTTTGGTCCCTTCTGGTGCGGTAAGCACTTCCAGGTGACACTAGTATTGATTTAGCAATTGTAGAATTAAATATTATGGCCCTGGCTAAATATCTTTGGTCCCTTCTGGTGTAGTAAACACTTTCAGGTGACACTAGTATTGATTTAGCCATTGTAGAGTGAAACATTTTGGGCCTTGCTAAATAGCTTTGGTCCCTTCTGGTGCGGTAAGCACTTCCAGGTGACACCAGTATTGATTTAGCAATTCTAGAATTAAATATTATGGCCCTGGCTAAATATCTTTGGTCCCTTCTGGTGTAGTAAACACTTTCAGGTGACACTAGTATTGATTTAGCAATTGTATTGCAGAACATTATGGCCCTGGCTAAATATTTTTGGTCCCCTCTGGTGTGGTAAACACTTTTGGGTGACACTAGTATCGATTTAGCCATTGTAGAATGAAATATTATGGCCTTGCTAAATATCTTTGGTCCCTTCTGGTGTGGTAAACACTTTCAGGTGACACTAGTATTGATTTAGCAATTGTAGAATGGAACATTATAGCTCTCGTTAAATATATTTAGCCCCGTTTGGTGCTTTAAGGACTTTCAGGGGAATCAGTATGTAATGCAGTCGGGATGCCTCCTGTCAAAATATCGACAGCGGCATCCTGATGGTTGGTATCCTGAAGGGGGAGTAAGTTTACTTTGCCCCCCCTTCTTCCCCTAGCCCTCTCTTCTTGTAGCCTAACCCTAACCCTCCCCACCCCACACCCTAACCCTCCCCGTTAGTGCCTAAACCTAAGTCTCCCCCTTCATTCCTTAACCTAACCCTCCCCCCTTACTGCCTAGCCCTAACCCCCTGGGGTCCCCCGCAAAACCTAACGCTAATCTACTATGCTACCTAAACCTAAGCCATCCCCCCGCGGCTAACAGCTGAGATCCCGGACGTACCTTGTTCGGACTGGCGTCTGTCTGTGTTCCGGCGTCAGTATAAAGATATGCGTTGGTATTTTGATGCCTGTCTTAAGTCCTGTGTTGGACTTTCAGTGTCGGGATTCAGACAAACTGCATGCCGTCTGCCGGTCTGATAACTACATCCCCTTTCAGGTGACATTTGTATTGTTGTAGCAATTCTATATACTTAGGGTATGATTAAGGAGCTCATTCAGAACCAGTCGCAAGCGGCCGCTTGCTCGTACGCGGCCGATGTTAAGCGACCGCGCATGCGTATGCTTCGTTCTGCGCATGTGCGAACTACTCAGAGCGATCGGAATCCACTCGCTCGTTAAGGAAAGACAGGCCAGTGTAATGAGTGACAGGAGAGGCCGTTTGTGGGTGGTAACAGGGGCAGGACACTAATAACGGGGGAGTGGAGGTGTGAACGCAGGCGTGCCTGTGTGTTGCAACGCCGTTTCTAAGACGTTCATAATTAATAGACAGCGTCTTAGTACATGTCACCAGCTTTTTTTTGCACTGAAATCCTCGCAGTGCTTGCGGTAAGGTAAGGCAACCACAAGTGCTGCGAGCTCTTCCGATGGTCCTCGATGTACCAATGTTTTAATACACTTCCTGGAGATGACGTGCGCTAGTGGGCGTCTCTACATACGCTAATGGCCGTCTGCATACACAAAGTGATCGCTCGCAAATACAAAGTGGGCGTGCTTATGCCTTTCTGAGCAAGCACATGCCATGGCATCACTTAGCTGAATTTGCAGACGCGGGGGGCGAGCGGCTCTGAATCAGGTCCTAAGTACGGATCGCAATTGCGATTGCAACTGCAACCTTGTGGGGAACACAACAGCTAAAACATGCTAATTATTTCCAGTGCTCATCCGGAATAAAGACGCAAACTACTGCTTTCTCACAACTGTCCAATGTAGCTCTTATGCATAAACATCGGTACCATCAACACACATCGACAACTTACACAGCATTTGCAGCAGGTCTGATCTTCCACAGACACTGCAAGTCTCCTCACATTCGGTGGGTTCTCAAGTTGCGTATGCAACCAGAGTGGCTAATTTATGCATGCCCAAGCAACGGCGTTCAATCCAACAGGCACGTCTGCGTTTTTCCGACCACTCCACTGTCACCACCCCCAAATGATGACAGCCTGTCACTCACTCTGCAATGGATTCTTCTGTGCGTTCATAGTCACAGTGCAATCGCAGCGCACGTGTAGTGGGGCCTATATGCATGCACGATGGCAAGCTGTCGCTCAATCTGCTTCCGTAGTTGCACTTGCATTTGGTACTGAATCAATGTGGGGGCCCCTATTGAATGTGGACAAATTGAGGGTATGCACAATGGGATCCTTATGCAGATCCCACAGTAGTGTAAGTGCTCACAGTGGTAGTTTCCCGTATGCAGAGCCCACAGTAGTAGTGCCCCCAGGATTGGTGCCCCTTATGCAATACCCCCATTAGTAGTGCCCCCAGTAGTCATGTCCCCAGTAGTTGTGCCCCCTATTGTAGTGCCCCCAATAGTAATGCCCCACTAGTAATGCCCCCTTTATAAATGCTTCCAATAGTAATGTCCCTGTAGTAGTGCCCTCAATAGTAATGCTCCCTGTAGTAGTGCCCCAGTAGTAATGCCTCAAGTATTAGAGCCCCCAATAGCAATGCCCCCAATAGTCATGCCCCCTGTGGTAGTACCCCCAATAGTAATGCCCCAGTAGTAATGCCCCCTGTAGTAGAGCCCTCTGTTTAAATGCCCCCAGTAGTAATGCCCCTGTATTAGTGCCCCCAGTATTAATGCTCCCTCTGTAGTAGTGCCCCCTGCAGAAGTGCTGGGGTGGTAAATGCCCCGCCCCCAAGTAGTAGAGCCCCCAAGAGTAATGCCCCCCAAGTATTCCCCTCAGTAGTAATGTCCCCAAGTATTGCTCCCAGTAGTAATGTCGCCTTGAGTATTTCCCCCAGTAATAATATCCACCTAGTATTGCCCCAGTAGTAATGCCCCCCGAGTATTGCCCCCAGTAGCAATGTCCCCCTATTATTGCCCCAGTAGTAAAGCTGCTTACACGAAAAAAACAGACAACAAATACTTATCTTAAGCCCCGCTCCCGCGTCTGGTCCATTTGGCTGCTCCTTTGCACTATGGGAGAGACATCATGACGTCTCACCCATAGTGCACTGCGGGGAAGGAGCCAGGCGCCTGCTGGTTACAAAATCTCAGCTGGTTCCCGGCAAATAGAGCCTCCCTGTGGTACCGTGGTTAGGTGGGCCAGAGGAGGCGGAACTGGTTCCGTCTCCTCTGGCCCACTTTAACCCCGATGAGTGTGGGGGCTCTTTATGTGTGGGGGCCCAGGGATGACCGCCGCTGACGTCCCCCCCCCCCCTTATTAATCCGACCCTGATTTCATGTATACAAGAACAAACTTCTGGTGATGTAGTCAGGAGGCAATTGCCAAGATTGATATAGGAAAACTCAAAAATATGACTCCTAGCGCTGAAGTGAGACTCCAGAGGTAGCTCCAGAGGTGGGGTTGCACCACAGTCCAAAATTCAAATAGGGGAACCACACCAACTGCCCTTATAAACGCTGCAAAACATCACTGGCCGGAACAGTGGCAGTTGGTGTGGTTCCCCTATATGAATTTTGGACTGTGCTGCAGCCCCAACCCTGGAGCCACCACTGAGTGAGACTGCAAAATTATATAGATTACATAATTTGTCACAAGGTAGAAATCACATTCAATATCAAGCATAAGAACAATTGTGATAAAAACTGTTGAAAATATAAATAAATAGACGCTACATTGTTAGACATTAGAGTAAAGGTGTGTACACACTGGCCCTCATTCAGAGCCGGACGCTCTGAGCAGAGCGCTCGCTCTGAATGAGGGCCGTCCTCCATAAAAATGGAGCGTCCTCCTGGACGCTCGTATAGCTGTGGGTCACCACCCACAGCCTATACGAGCGTGCAGGTTGATGGTCGTGATGGTCTTGACCATCGCGACCATCGCCACTGCGAGCCGGAGCCTGCGGTTGAGTTTCTCAACCGCAAGGCCCGGAGTGATTTTGGCTCTATCAGAGCCAAAATCACTCCCACTGATATCACTAGTGATGTCAGTGGGCCGGCTTCTGACGGTAGGCGTTCCCTTGGGAACGCCCCCGTCTGGGAGGCACGCCCCCGGCACGCCCACCAAAGGAGGCGTGCTGTCAATCAACATCGACAGCACGCCCCCTTTGATCAGACACAACGAGCTCCCTCCGTCGTGCGCATGCTCAGTGCACACCATCGACCCACTTGCGAGCGGACAGCCGCTCGCGAGTGGGTCTGAATCAGGCCCTCTGTGAGATCAGGAAAGACAGTACGATTATGACATTGTAATCATACCGTCGTTCCTGATCCCCTGCAGTGCCTACACTGAATGATCAGTCGTTCAGTGCAGGCACACTCCATCATTCCGGAACATGGCCAATCTGTCATTATCGGCAGATTGGCCTGCATGTTCAGGCGATGGACAATGTCGGAAACGACCAGCGGGCGCGCACATCACTGGTCGTTTCCTACATTTTAGTGCACGATTTGTGCACAATTACTGAGCGATTTATTATCGTAATCGTGCAATCGCTCAGTAATATCGTCCAGTGTGTACGCACCTTAAGTATGTATTCTCTGTGTAGATTTATTGGCCCTGATTCAGCAGTACACGCTAGTGCAGTGCTGAATGCAGATTCCTGATGGTCAGAAATCTGCGCAGGTGCCAGACCCGTACGGTGCATGTGATCGCACGCAATACCTGCAGCAGGCTGTCAGGGATTGACAGTCATCTCCTGTTTTTGGGTGGGAGAAGGCTGCGACGGCCTCTGTTTCCCAAAACGGAGGCCTGTTGCTGCCGTTGGGTGGGAGGGAAGAAGCCAGGATCTCAGTCGGCTGATGGAGATTTCCTAGCTACTTTATTGTATCTGCAGCGGCCAGCTTGCGTGACCCAATGGTTCACTTAGCCGTCCGATGTTATCGCGGATTGTCCTAGGACGCAGCTCGGATAAGTAATGCATGTAGGAGTCATGACAACTCCTGGTGCATTACTATAATTGCAAGGATGTAATTGCAAAGCTGCTTGCGTGCAGCTTTGCAATTCTTTCCTGTGTTGAATTAGGCCCAGTGTCCACTATTAAAAACCTGTTTCAGAGAACAAATGCTAGATAATAAAACCAGAAGAACATGACTGTTCCTGCTATAATGATACTTGGAAGCTTTGCAATTGCGATCCTTGCAAAAATGTAAATGCAGCAGGAAGAGTATGATACCCCCTGCTGCATTTGCAATACTAGCACTGCGACTGAGGTCGTAGGCTGGGATCACCATCGCAACCATTGGCGGTTGATGGTCGCAATGGTTGGTGGCGCCGGGTAGCCGGCCAGCTGAGTGAGCCCAGCAGACTGCATACGTCCGCGCTGTCCCTGGGCTCGCCACTCCTGGAAAATGGGACGGACATGCCCCATTTCCGGGAACGCCGGCCGCCCCCACATCGCCTCTCAATTAGGCAGATGCATTCAAGGGATTGCGTGCGTCTTAGCAGGATCCATTCTTCACACTTGCAGAATGGGTCAATAATTGGGAATCTGTGTTCAGCAGTGCACTTGTGTGCATTGCTGAATCAGGCCCTTAGTTGGGGCATTCTCCCTACCCAAATGAAACTAAAGCCTAGCTTCATTTTAGCAATTATAAAGTGGAAAGTCTTCTTGACTAAATGTTTTTGGTTCTCTTTGGTGACATACAGTATGCTTGACCATAATGTATAAAATCATAATTCATCACAAACAGAATTCTGTAATATTCTTACCCAGCCTGAAGGCATAAAAAGTAACTGCACATAAGATCCATCGGTCCGTTTGCTGGATATATTGGTCACAGGGGGCCCAATGAGAGTGTATTGCCTTCCTATGAACACAGCTTTCTCCAGAACCACAATATCTATTTATTTCATTCTCCATTAGGGGCCAGTAAACCAAATCAGAAGTTAAGGTTTATGTTGGCACTTCCTAGGAAGAACTAACTTTAAGTTGCCATTTGGCTTCTGAGGTGATATAGAAGTCCATAATTCATTGATTAAGCAATCAGTGCTAAGGAGCAGGAATCCACTTGCCGCTTGTCATTCTCGGGCAAGCGGCTGTATGTACATACAGTTCTTGCATGCCCGTGAGATAGATGTGCTTTTTTTGAGAATATGGCTTGCTGGACTGCAACAGGTTACCCTACCCCCTGTGCACCCCCCTCCCCCCCATCAGCCAGCCAGTATTCCATCAAAATGAAGTTGTTTCAGCTCTGAACAAATAATAGAAATTATATTATTTATCCTCAGTGAAATGGACACCGACATCCCAGCCCTGTGCCCCCATTAAAGTCCAGCCTTTCTTGCCAAGTGCCATCCCCCACCATGTCTAGCCATCCCTGTGCCCCAAATAGGTACTGTATTTCCTGTTCTGCACTACCCCTTAGTCTAGACCTCCCTGCCCGGTGCCACCCATGTCCATACCTCCCCAGGGGCGCCGAGAGAGGGGGGTACAAATTACCCAGGCCCGGGCTTCCTGAGGGGCCCAGCGGGGGCCCGGGTCTGACGCCACCCCCCTTCCCTCACAGCAGCCCAGCACACAGCGTGTGCTGAGCTGCAGTGGGAGACTGCTCGTGGCTGCTGAGCAGCAGCCACAGCAGTCTCCTATGCCTGTGGGGGGGAGCGATCACACTGATCGCGCCCCCCCTGGCTTTGCGCCGGACTGAGGGGGCTCAGAGTGCCCCCCTCGCCAGCGCGCAGCGCCACTTTGCGGCGCTGAAAAAAATGTTTTTTTTTCGAAGGGGATGTGGCCACGCCTCCTGCAATTAGGCCACACCCCCTGTTACCTGGGCCCGCCACGGCTCGACGGGCCTGTCCCTCCCTGCCCTGCATCCCACAGGTCCTGCCTTTGATGTACTGTGACCCTCTAGTTGCAGCTCTCCCTGCCCTCCCATATCCAGACATCACTGGTCTCAAATATATTTCCATCAACACCCACCTTTCCCCTGTGCCTTTCAAAACCACTGTTCCTCTTGCCCTGCACCTCACCCTGCCACCCCCTTTCATCTTCCACTTCTCCCTTCTTCATCCCTCACTCTTGCTGCTGAAGTCGATGGAGTCCTTCTGGTCGACGATCAGAAGCGTCCTGGAGAAACCGGATCATGGCAGGTAAGCACAGTCTTCTGACTTACATATTTTTTTTCCTTCGAATGCTACTAATGCTGGCGAAAACCCCGACAGCATTAAAACTTGCCATTTTTCACCAGTGAAGGCTTATGGTGGTACTTTTTGTGCCGTGTTTCCTTTATGGCCTTTGTATTGCTGATGTTCACAATGGCACCAGGGCCAGATGTATCGATTTATTAGAGTGCCGGCAGATTTGGGACTATACATAGAACAAGCCTGCGCTGACCTCATGACGTCACAATGAAGCACCGCTGTCACCCGTTCCAGAGGCGCATAAGCATGGCAACCACACGAAGTGTGGGAGCCAGTATGAATACCTCACAGCAGTCAAAACACATATGTGTACACATAAAAAAACGTAAAACAAAGCAGCAATATGGATACTGTCATATATAGCCATAATGAAACATATTAAGCATTATAAGTCAGACAAAGTTGAATGTATCAAAAACATTACTACAAATAAAGGCCCTCATTCAGAGCCGCTCGTTAACAGCAGTACGCTCGTTGCGTTCTGATGTTGACTAACCGCGCATGCGTCGGTGTAACACTGCGCATGTGCGTACTGCAGATTGCAAGTTTTTTTGGACTCGTTCCTAAAATAGCGTACAGGAAGTGACATGTCAAATGTGATTGACAGAACAGGGCGTTTTAGGGTGTTGACGAGGGTGGAGATGGAAAAACGCAGGCGTGGCGAGGCGTTTTTGGGGCGTACATACATTAGCAGATGCGAGCGTAAAATGTGTACAGACCGACTCCTACGTCACTGGATGATCCTCTTTCCCTTCCAAATGCTCGCACAGCTTAGGGTCTGGATTACTCGACCACATTGGCGATGGCCTTCTCCTCCGTCCCGGGACTCCACGATGTTGTTGCGATTAATCGCGGGAGGGCAGAAAAGCAATTAGTGTTGGATTGAGAACCGGCTTGGTATGTGTTTTGAAATCAGTTTTTTGGGATAGCACAAAACCGTATGCAGGTGGAACTCAGAGCTGCTAATGTCAGGATGACACAATCAATTTGCGTACATTTGTGGGGGTTTATTTGGGCAGCAATTTGGTGGTTAGGGCCTATTGTAACAATAATGTCATCATGTTTTCAGTTTCGCACCATTTTATTTGTGCCTCTTGAATTTGCCTAATTATATGAATTTTTAAACGTTCCTTAAAGAGGCCTTTTTTTTTTTTTTTTTTTTTTTTTGGGGCGAGTTTTTGCCTTTTGGCCCAGGATTAAATGTAACCCATTTGTACAATAATTTCACAATCCAATGTAATTTTTTAATTTCCAATTTATTGCTCAAACAAAAAAACTTAATTTTAAAATTTTGGGGACATCTTTTTTGCCCAAAGATATGTTCCAAACTCAAACAAATTGGCCCACATAACTGTTGACATAAACATACAACAAAAAAATAAAAACATTTCACAAGAAAGGAGAGGGAAGTTTGGCCCAGAAAGGAATATGAGCCAAGCACAGAAGGATTGTGGGAAAAGTCACCATTGCTGTCACCGTTTTTTCACCCGTTTGGATGGGGGAGGGAGGGCGCCAGACCGGGTCCGGGATGTCATCGGGCTGGCCTGTCCAGAGGCAGATGTTGTGGCCTCTGGACTAGGCACAGGGCTAGGCACATTTGGAGGATTGGCTGATGTTGTGCCAGAGGTGGAGGATCCTGATGTTCCGGCAGGAAGGGAGGTCGGCTCCACCATGTGCTGGCGAACGAGCTGCTCCAGGGCATTGGCGATGTGGATGTTGGCCCTGGTATTTTCCGCCAGGGCCTGACCAATGGTCACGTTGGCCGCAGCATTTTGCTCCAGGGCCTCAGCCACCCGTACCAGACTGGCGTCCATCCTCTGCAGAATCTCCGTATGGGAATCCGATTTGAAATTGAGTTCTGTGAGGAGGGCCACTGCCTGCGAGGGGGATTGCCCTGGACTGGCTTCTGCAGGGTCCTCAGCCGGATGTACTGGTTCCTCCCCTGCAGAACCAGCAGAAATTCGGCGGCCAAGGCTCCCCTCTGGAGCAGACTCATCCGCCTGTGTCTCTGTTAGGAAAAAAGAGAAAAGCCTCACATTACAATCTACATATTGGCACAATAACATTTCAGAGTTGATGACATCCAAAGATTTACCTGGGACAACATGAGGAGCCGCAAAGTCTGGCATGTCCGTATCCATGTTGGACACGCCAAACACCTCCACAGGCTGCACACACCCCTGTGCCAGCTCTTCTAAATCCGTCAACTCCAATGACACAGGGGTGGGACCCCCACCTGTCCCCCTTGCATGCCTAGCCCTGTCCGCGAGTTTTTGTTTTAGGCGATATTTGAAGTCGGCCCATCTGTGGGTAAAAATGGAAGCCATTATCCTTTGGTTTAAAATGGGGTTTGTTTTTAGGGGGGGCAAGGGTTTACTTACCGCCGTTTGACATCCCGGGCTAGACGGACATAATCACCCACCCTATTCACAGCAACGGCTACCTCTTCCCACATTCTCCACTTCTGGCTTAGACTCATATTCCTGTCTGCCTGTGGCAGGATGTCCACACACTTCTGGATCAAAACCTCCATCTCCTTTCTTGTGAAATGTGGCTGCCTTTTTTTTTTGGCCGCTTTGGCCGGAATACTGGGCCCAGCAGCCTCTTCCATGTCATCCTCCTCACCTATTTGTGTAAATTTACAGAATTCACAAAATCACAACTTGCCTAATCTTATGTTTCAAATTAATCATTGATCCAAAATGCATGAAAGACTTACCGCCTGACTCTTGGGCATTTTTTCCCTGGTCTGTCGCCATGTCTGAGGTCCAAACAAGAAATACACCAGAATTTGAATGTGTTTTCGTGACGTATTTATACATGCGTCCTTATTTTGCGGCCGCATCATTGATTGTGCGGCCCTATGATCCCTCCTTAATTTGTGCGGGAAACGAAACACTATTTATGGCTTGGTGTGTCTCAAGTCGAGGTGGCGTTTTTGGATTGTTGGAGGTTATCTTGGCTGGAGTTTATTGATTGCGTAGAAAGGAGTTGGCGGTTGGAGATTCGTTTGTTGGTTAGATTTGCGTTTTTATTTTCCGTTATCTTTGTTGGTTTATATTTTTGGTACCTCGTTTCTTGATTTGGTAAGTTTTGTGAAGTCTAACTTTTGGATCCATAATTTCTTCTATTTTAGATTTTGATTATTTTCGACCCAAAAGACCTTTTGATTTTGACTCTTATATATTTGCTCTTGGTAAGTCCATTTTTTATCTTGTATTTGCTAACTAATTAGTGCATTTTTAGTAGTTACTCTTGTGACTTGTATTAGCGAACTAATTAGCGCATTTTTAGTAGTTACTCTTGTGACTTGTATTAGCGAACTAATTTGCGCATTTTTAGTAGTTACTCTTGTGACTTGTATTAGCGAACTAATTTGCGCATTTTTAGTAGTTACTCTTGTGACTTGTATTAGCGAACTAATTTGCGCATTTTTAGTAGTTACTCTTGTGACTTGTATTAGCGAACTAATTTGCGCATTTTTAACTGCTTAATAATCATTCTAACTTTTGGGTGGTTTCTCTTTCGCTTTTTGTGCCAACATTTCGACCCATTTTGATGTACTGTGTTAAATGTCGCTTTGCTGTTTTGCTAAATGGGTGTTTGGCATATTTTAACTTTGGTCTAGCACAAAATTTAAAAACAAAAATGCACAGAGTGAAATGTGTCAAATAATTTTGGTGTTTATTTTCAGTTTGGACGTATCATGACAATACCCCGGCATGTAAGCAGCAATGGATGGTATCATCAAGCTAAGTTGTTTTAATATAGTTTTGGGGTGGGTCAAAAGCCTTACTTTGAAATCTTTGAATTTCAGGTTGATCTGGGGCGGATTGTTCTGGCCATGCTCCCGGAAGCCGACCAACCTCAATCTCGTCCCAGGCGTAGGCATCGTAGGCATGCAAGGCCCCAGATATTTCGAACACGTGTCACCCTTTTTGGAATGCCCGATGATGAGGTTTTAAGACGCTACCGTCTACCTCCCAAAATCATCATAGACACTCTCTCATTAATAGAAAGTGATCTTGAGCGGCAAATTGACAGTCCAACAGCAATACCACCACTTACGCAATTTATGGCGGTGTTACATTTCTGTGCCTCAGGATCGTTTCAAACAACGGTGGGAATAGTGGCGGGCATCTCCCAATCCTCCTTTTCCCGGATCCTGAGGGCAGTGATGGAGGCACTTTTCAAGCACCTCCATCATTTTATTCAAATGCCTTTGGATATGGGTGGCCTTAGTGTGGCTAAGGCCAATTTTTACCAAATAGCTGGCTTCCCACACATCATAGGGGTTGTGGATGGTACTCACATACCACTTCAGCCTCCAGCACGGCTGGAGGCCATATTTCGAAACAGGAAACACTATCACTCCCTGAATGTAATGGTGGTATGTGATGCCTCCCTCCAGATCCTGTCCCTGAATGCTAAATTACCCGGAAGTGCACATGACTCCTTCGTCATCCGGCAATCAGGGATATGGCACAAATTAACCAACCTACAAGCTGGTGATGCGTGGCTTCTGGGTAAGTGGAGACCTTTAGTACATAACAATGTTAAGCTTGATACACAGTGTTCCTGATGTTGTCAATTCTTTTCCATAGGAGACAGTGGATATCCTTGCATGTCCTGGCTGCTCACTCCTTATTTGGCTCCCACACCAGGCCCACAAAGTGCGTTTAATTCCGCACTTACAGCCACCAGGCAAGTGGTGGAGCGCTGTATCGGCCTTTTAAAAGGCCGATTCCGATGCCTCCACCGCTCTGGTGGCGAGCTCATGTATTTGCCGGATATGGTGTCGAAAATTGTGGTCCTGTGTGGGATATTTCACAACATCGCCATAAGGAGTGGTGTCCCAATGCAGCCAGAGGATGCCTTACCTGAGGATGGCCCCCCCGAGGTTGGTCGGAGGTCAGTATGTGGGGGGCCCATACGCGATGATGTGGTGGCCAGATTTTTTAGGTAAGTTTTAACAAAACAGTGTTTATACCTAATGTGTTTGTGTTTGTTTGCGAACATCTAATTTTGTTTTCTTTTTTTCACCATCTTCGGTTTGTTCACATAATCTTTGGCACTACAACGCTCACTACTTCATGCTACCCTTACCAAACCTGGATCTGGTCATTTTGGGAATATATTCTGGAACCCATATCGCAACGCCATGTTTGTGGAATCATTTTGGCATGGTCCTTCCTCAACCAGTTCTTGATTTGTTGATTTTTTTTTTTTTTTTATTGGTATGTGTTGTATTTGAGATTATCACTGTGTTTTTTTTGTGAGTGACCACTTTGATTTCTCAGTTATGTTGTGAATAAATGTTTGGAGAGTTAAATGTTCTTCCTTTTTTTGGACGTTACCAGCAAGTTTAACCAGGTTAACACACCTTACATTTGACTAAGGGGTAATCCAGTACTGACGCCAGTTGAGCAAAAATGAAATATGTTTTCAGGTTCCCAACCCACACCAAAAGGAAGCCTGTCCAATCATTTGGCTTTGTAAGATTCGCCTAAGCAGCTTGCCCACCAACTAGGAACCTGTAAAATGTAGAAATATCTAATTGACACTACACACAAAAAGGGAAATGACATTGTTACTGTTATGTGTTTCTTGAGGGTGTTTTACATACAAATACAAAACCCAATCTAATTTTAAAAAAATGCAAAACCTTGCAGGAACAGTCTACTTATGTCAGGGTTAACTATCTTTGGTTTTGAAAAAACGAATGAGGCTGAACGTATATTAGAAATAAACAATTTATTTTGAAAAAGATAAAAAAAAAAAAAAACTACTGCCGAAGGATGCCAGACAGCCGGTCAAGGGCCACAAGCACCCCAATTACATTTTGGCGCATGTGTGCCACACATTCTTCGACCTCTTGCCGGCGCCTCTGTTCCTCTGTGGGTGAGAAAAGTGTGTGGATTAATAAAACAATAGGGAATCCACATTAAAAAAACAAAAACACAACGAAATCACTCCAAAACCAAAAATTAAAAAAAAAGGGGTGCTGCAAAAATTACAAGGCCTATGTCGAAATACCCACAGGTGTGATATGTGTATGTTGAAATCAGCAGGAAGAGGTAAAGGCAAACTGCTAAATCACCAAAAAACAACCCAAAAATCACGAATAAAGGAACGACACATGATTACATACAAACAGTTTGTGGTTACCAAAAACGCGAAAGGGACCTAGGGTTAGGCACCCCCCCGGGGGACTTAGGTTTAGGCAGCGGGGAAGGGGGTGGTTAGGGTTAGGCACTTAGAGGGGGGATTAGGGTTAGGCACTTGGGGGGGAAGTTAGGGTTAGGCACCCCTAAGGAGGGTTAGGGTTAGGGGGGTTAGGTTAGTAGATACTTACCTATCCACGATCGGGATATCCAGCGCTGTCGGGCTTCCACTGCTTCTAACTCTGCTCTTGTCGGGCTGCCGCTGATGGGAATCGAACCGCCGGCCATGCGGCCGGCTGTATTTCATACCCATTCCGTTTAGATTGGACAGGACATACTGCCTCACAACACTGAGGTCTTGGGTTATATTATAATTTGCTTTATATTTGTTTTAGTAAATTGTTAAAATTGAACAGCACATAGGGGGTCATTAAGAATTTGTCGCAAGCGCTGAGCGCTCGCAACCGACTCGATGTTGCCCCACTGGGCATGTGCACGATGGGGCTGGCTCCATCGTGCGCATGCTCGAGACCCGGCTAGCGACGGACGCTCCGTTGCTTGGGGTCTCGCAGCAGACGGGGTGAGCTGTCGATCGTGAGTGACATCTAGCCCCATTTGGGAGGCGGGCAGGGGGCATACCTGCCCAAACGGAGGCATTCCCATCGGAAAACTTGCCGTTTGGGGGCGGCCCCACTGACATCATTGCAGATGTCAGTGGGAAGCTTCCTGCTCGATCAGAGCAGGAAGCTCCCTGGGGGTTACGAGTGCCCAGACCCAAACTTAGGGTCTTGACCATCGCGACCATCACCCATGTTGGTCGCTAGAACTGTGGGTGTTAACCCACAGCTTAGCGATCGACTAGGTAGCGGTCCTTCAGGATGCAAGAGGCCGCTCTGATTCAGTGCGACCACTTGCAACTAACGACCACCTCTGAATGGGGTTCATACTGCCTCACAACACTGAGGTCGTGGGTTCGAATCCCACTTCGGCCCTAACTGTGTGGAGTTTGCATATTCTCCCTGTGATTGCGTTGGTTTCGTCCAGGTGCTTCGGTTTCCTCCCACATTCCAAAAAATATACTGGTCGGTTAATTGGCTCCCTGCAACTCTAATATTATATATACATAATATGCTAAAATTGGGACCACCCATTACCAGATCTCTAGATTCGCCCTTGGCCCCTATGCAATAATACAGAGAAGTAATGAGCATATTTATATGCCCACAGAGAAAATATGAATACAGTGGGGTAGGTGACTGGTCCTCTGTGGCCATTTTGTTCCCTTAGTGTAGAGATATAGGCCTGTAACTGTCACAGCACGCCGGGTTCCTGAGCCTTCTTACTGCGTCCGGCAGCTCTGGCTTCTTTTAGGGTTTGTGATCCCATGGTGGGAGAAGGTCCGTCAGCGCCCACAACAGTGAAGTCCTTGTGGCCTGCGGCGGGGCAGCATACAGAAAGCCCAGTGGCTGCTGCTTCTGGTCCTCTCTCCCGGCTCCTGTATCAAGTGGCGCAGCTCCCATACGGGAGAGAGCACCGCTCTGAATTTCATTTAAAAGCCCAGGTTCACCAAGTGTGACATCACATTGGCGCCTAAATTGAAGTCCCTCCCTACAAAAGGATAGCTCGGAGCATTATTCAGTGCAGAGTATAGGCTCCCAAACCACACTCCAGCATTCCTACCTCTAGTGATACTTACTGCACATTCCTGACCCTTGACCCTACCTTGTGACCTGATTGTGTCTCCTTCTTGGTAACTTGGTTTTCTGGTTTGACTTTGGCTATTCTTTGTGACTTGTTTCCATCTGATCCCTGATACTACTTCCTCCATCTGGATCTGACCCAGCTAGTCGAACACAAGTATGTTTACTACTTACCTTATCACACCTGTACTAGGGAACCAAGTCAGAGGACTGTTACTTGCGTGTTGGACGCAGCTAAGTCCAAACCTCCTTCGGTGGGTCCCTGGTAAATACTGCCACACAGTAGACTCTGCACCTCTGTACTGGGTCTTGACAGATTACTCTGGCCCAACATGTATGCTGCTGGCAATCCCTCTGGGAAATGCTAGAAAATGTACTAAGGTAGAGAAGCAAGAAGGTGTTCAAGGCCAAATCATGCATTGCCAAAAGACACTTATGCATCAAGTAAGTACCAATCAATCACCTCCAGTACAGTCAGCACCATCTCCTGTGGTATCTGTTCCAGTTACCAGAGATTCTGCCTCGCTACAGATTCCGACCCCTTGAAGTTTGACATGACCCCAAGAGCTGTCGGGGATTTCTGAATCAGTGTTCGATCCAGTTCAAGGTCCAGGCTACAAATTTATCATATAAGAGAACCAAGGTGGCTTACATCATCGCACTAGCCTGGAAGAAGCAACCAGCTGGTCAATGACAGAGTAACAATTCTGGAAGCCTTCAGAAAGGTGTTTGACAAACTTGGATGAGTGTCTTCCACCACTTCAAATTTTCTGCAATTGAGAAAAGGCAACCAGTCCATGAGCCAATATGCAGTACAATTCAGAACCCTTGCCTCCCAGCTAGGAGGGAATAATGAAGCCCTGGTAGCTGCATTTATGCAAGGCCTTTCAGAGCAGATTAAACATGTACTGTTGTCCAGAGAGCTACCAACATCAGTGGATGACCTAACATCCTTATGTATTTGGGTAGACCTTCATCATAGAGAAGGAGCATGAGAGAGGGAACAGTCACTGAGCTTCAGTTTCAAGCTTGTTCCTTGTTTCACGACTTTTGTTAAACCTCCTGAAGAGCCAATGCAGATCGGGAAGTCACAACTCCCTGTCACATAGAGAGACAAGAGGTTCAAAAATAAGCTGTGTCTGTACTGTGGCATACCAGGTCACCTTTTCAATGGATGCTCTAAGTGCCCGGGAAACAAGAAGGCCTAACTGAGCAAGGAGTGGTCAGATTAGGTGCATTTCAGCTCACTCCAAAAGAAAATGCTTCTTCTCAGTTTACTATCGATGTGAATGTATAGAAACCCTCTGTGAATCTAGAGAAACCCCCTTTTATACTCGGGTGCCAATGACAATTACATCACAGCAAAACAAATCCAGAAGTTAGGAATTTCTAATGTGCTTCTTCAAACTCTCTTGGCACTATTTATGCTCCATATAAGTCCTTCATGGATGTGTTTAGCAAGAAAGCCGCTGAGACTCTGCCTCTTCATTGGGAGTGGGACTGTGCTATAGATTTATTATCTTTGAAAATGCCTCTTCGTGGAAGAGTCTTCCCTCTCTCGCTTCAAGAGACCCAGGCGTTTTCCGAATACATTAAGGAGAATTTGGAATGCAGGTTTATAAGAGAGTCCAAATTACCCACAGGAGCTGGTCTATTTGTCATCAAGAAGAAGTATGGAGGGTTAAGACTTTGCATTGAATACCGGGGTTTGAATCACCATCAAGGACCAGTAGCCCCTACTTTTGCTCGATCGAATAAAAAAGGCGGAGATTATTTCCAAGCTAGATTTTTTCGGGGCCTACAATTTGATTAGAATCCTGTCTGGGTGGAGTGGAAGATGGTCTTCAACACTCGTGATGGCCACTTTGAGTACTTGGTCATACCTTTTGAAATAAGCAATACTCCTGCTGTTTTCCAAAAGCAAATGAATAACATATTCCAAGACCTGTTATATAAGTGCTGGCAGTGTATTTGGATGACATCCTGATATTCTCAGAGGATGTAGCAAATCATTGCAAGCATTTATGTGAGGTGCTGTCATGACAACAGTATAACCAACTCATCATTAAGCTAGAGGAATGTTCCATTGAGCAAAAGGAATTGATGCTCTTGGGATATATCATTTTGGGCTCTAGGCTTCAAATGGATCATGAGAAACTTTCCACCATTGTCAACTGGGCCCCGTCCAATCAGGTTGAATGTGATACAATGCTTCCTGGGTTTCTGCAACTTCTACCGACAGTTCATCAGGAACTACTCATCTATTGCAGCTCCTATCACAGCTCTCACTAAGAAACATGAATATACTATAGTGTGGCCCACTTTTAGGTGGAAGAGGTGTTTGGCCATCTAAAGCAGTGTTTCATCTCAGCACCCATTCTAAAGCAACCTGACTGTGACCAGCCTTTCTTCTTGGAGGTGGACACCTCCACGACTGGGGTTGGGGTGGTGCTTTCGCAAAAAGACCTGGAAGAAAAATTTTACTCTTGTGGTTTCTTTTCTCTTAAGTTTTTGGCCCCAGAGAAGAATTATGCTGTAGGGGATAAAGAGTTGTTATCAATCAGGCTGGCTCTACAAGAGTGGTGATGTCTGTTGGATGGGGCAAAATTTCAGGTAATGGTTTACACCAACCACAAGAACCTTACATATCTCAGAACAGCTCACTGCTTGAACTATCGTCAGTTTAGAATGTTGTTGTTCTTCGATCACTTCAACCTGGTAATCACTTACCACCAGGGTAGTAAAAATATAAAAACCAATGCCCTGTCCAGAGCATTCAGTTCCACTAACGAGGATAAAGTGCAGTAGGATAAATCCATTGTTAACCCTGTTTGCTTTTAGACGTAACTAGCAAGATCAACGTTTATAGCATCCGAACTCCGTGCAAAAATTTAATCTGTGGGCACATTCGTCACACTTCAGTGGTCATGCAGGTGTTAAAAGAACCTTGGAGCTAATCCTCAGGGGCTATTGGTGGCCGACAGTCTATCAATATTTTGTGGCAGCCTGTCATACCTGCGCTCAATCCAAGGTTCTGTGCATTCTCTATCAGGTTCCCTGCTCCCACTACTGGTGCCCGATCATCCTTGGACCCACATCTCCATGAACTTTGTGACAGAGCTACCTTCCTGCCAAAGGACAGATTTTCCAAGGCTGTCCATTTCATTCTGTTAAGGGGTTTACCTTCAGCTCCAAAATTGCCAGAACCATTCATAAGAGAAGTCTTTAGGTTACACGGCTTCCCAAAGGACATTGTCTCTACAACGTACCACTAGATTCTGGAGAGCATTATGTACTGTAAGTGCTTTGATGTCAACCTGAACTTCACTTCAGCCTACCACCCTCAGCATAATGGTCAGACAGAGTGAACCAAAATTTGGAGAAGTTTACACGGATTTATGTTTCCAACAATCAAGATGATTGGATCTCTCTATTACCATGGGCTGAAATGGCCCATAATAATTTGTTCCATGAGATGTCGGGTCACTCCCTGTTTTTTATTCAGTATGGTCTGCACCCAGTGTTACCAGAATTGCCAGTCTATCGATCAGTATCACTCCCAGCTCTTCATAGTACTGTAAACCACTTCCTCAACATCTGGAAGGAGGTAAAGAAGAATTTAAACAAACCTTAATCATGGTGCAAACTTTCTCCTGATAGAAAGGGGAGGAAGGTTCTTATGTGGGGTCCTGGTGATAGAGTCTGGTTGTCAATCAAACATCTGTGCCTAAAAGTACCCACCATAAAATTCGCTCCCAGGTTCATTGGCCCCTTTTAGATCTTCCAAGTGATTAATCCATTGGCATACTGGTTAAAACATTCTGGCACATTCAGGATACCTAATGTGTTCCATGTTTCTCTTCTCAAACTACTGGTTATCAGTCGGTTTGTGACACCTAATAAATTCCTCCTGTGGCTATTCCAGTAGACCATCAGGAGGAATATGAGGTGAAACAGATCCTGGAATCCATAGTGTTGTGAGGCACAGTGCAATTCATAGTAGATTGGGAAGGCTATGGTGCAGAGGAGATCTGCTGGGTCAAGGCCTTGGATATTCATGCACCTCGGTTCCACCAAAAATGTCCTAATAAACCATTTGTGGGGTGTTCGGTGCCCACCCTAGAGGGGAGAGTAATGTTGCAACGTATCAGGCTCCCAATCCTTCATACCGGGTCTTGCAGCGCTAGCTTCCTACGGCGCCTAAAACAATATAATTCCCCCATCTAAGTAGGACTCTTCTTCCTGGTGGAGTATTTATTTAATAAATAACACTTTTTATGAAATATGTCCTGTGCCTCTTTCTGTTGTTCTCTCCACAGTTCCTGTCGAGCGAAATGCCAATAACATCAACAAATCTATGAGCAAGATAATAGCCAACATGTAACATAAAAATAAGACTAACTGAGAGATCCAGGCATGGCTCAATGAAAGTGGTGTTGTAGTCAGCTTACAGACTGTGCGCTGTAATGCATTTCAAAGGACGATGGCCAGATCTATAACTCATTCCAAATGCACATGGTAGGTACTGTAATGACATAAACTTTGTTTTAATATTATTATTATTATTATTATTATTATTATTAACAGTACTTTATAAAGTAAATTAAGTAATATATTACAATTTCATCTTACTGTCATTGTAAAGTTTCTAGTCAACTTTTCTATTGAAGTATTGTACAATGTTTCATTTTGTTTCATTCAATTTATTTTTTTATACTGTAGGTCACTGGACATGAATCCAATTGAATTGGTCTTCGCAGAGTTGAAAAGGTACTTCAGGTCTGATGTGAAGCCGACAACTGTACAGCAGCTGGTATGGAATAGTGAAGATTTGGTAAGATGTACTGACACCTAAGCAGTGTAATAATTATATAAATCATCTGTTATAGTTGAAAGAAATGGTCAAGCCGCTGGTATGTAGCTTGTACTGTACTACTATATATTTCATGTAATGAATATTGTGCATTCATAAAACTGTATTTGCTTAGGTCAATAATGGAATATTGCAGTAGTGTATGTGTCAATAAATGAACCGTTGTGTGCTTTTTGATAAACTGAGTACACCCTTTTTCTATTCTAAGGGACGGATTCAATTAGCCTCGTTAATTTACCTTGCAGAAAAATGGGTAATAGCCTAGACTTTTATATCTGAGGCTATTCAATTAAAAGGCTTTTTCCTTGTGTGGTAAATCTGCCGCTAATGAGCATTAACCCATAGATTGCAGGATAAGTACCCGTAGCCATGGGCTAACGTGTCGTGGCAGCAACAATAAGGGCAGAAAGCCCTGTTTAACATGGATTTCCGTTTTACTCTGAGGAGGTGCACAGAAATCCACGTTAAGTGGCTGCCACGGGCTGTAATTGAATAACTGCAGGCACTGCATCGTGGGTAATTAGCCATTCAAGGCTGATTGAATTCACCCCTAAATATACTGTACATTACTACTGTATAAGTAATAAAGAATATTTTTAAATTAATACATTTCATGTGGTTTCAAATAAATAATAAATATTATTTTAAAATGACTTATTTTCTTGTGTTTTATGTTCATGCCAGCCATTGCAATCCTATTAATTATAAAGGGAATTCTGTGATGTAAAATGCATGCAGTATGAGAAAAAAGTGTACAGTACTGTCTACTGTACTGTACTTACTTAGGGCCTGGTCCAGCACATGACAGATTTGCAAAGCTGCATACAAGCAGCTTTGCAACTCTGTCCTTGCTATTATGGTAATGCAGCAGGAAGCGCCATGCCTCCTGCATGTTACTGATCTGAGCTGCGTCAATGGATGCAGCATCGGATCATCTGCGTGATCCTCGGATGGTTGAGTGACCCTGGCGTAAGCCGGCCATCATAGTTCAGAAAAAGAGGCCAGGAAATCTCCATCAGCCAACGGAGATCCTGGCTTCTTCCTAACCCCCAACAGCAGCAACACGCTTCAGTTTTGGGAAATGGAGGCCACCCCTACTGGCCCACAAATGGCAGCAGATTGTCAATCACTGACAGTTTGCTTAAAGTTAGTGCAAGTAAAGCTGTAGAGAGCTATCTTATTACTAGTAAATAGACCCGGACGGATTACTTCAGTCTGCCCATTACTTTGCCTCATTCCGCCCCCACTCTATTGCAGGTCTAGAAAAGAGGAAGCACCTCAGTCTCTCTTCGTCCCCAGTGCTGAAGGTGTCGCTAGTTCTCCTGGTCACCAAAAGTGCTGCCATGGCCAATAGGTGACTATGCTAGGCAGCACCATAGATGTGTTGGCTCACTTCCCAGTGAAAGGGATCGCGGAGACAGATGATTTTCGGATCAGCTGTCTCTACACCGGAGCAATGTTGAATTGCTGCAGTGGAAATGTATCCATCGCTGCTACTGTACATGCAATGAGTTGGATACATAATTATACTTAATTATAATTAACATGATGAATGGACCCCTTAGTGATGTGTGTATTGGTTACAAATAGACAAATTGGTGACTATTAAAAAATGGGCACAACAGTGTAATATATGGTACAAATACTCAATATATTCCTAATATAAATTGTTTATGATACTGTATGTGATGGCCTTCACAATAATTTGTTTTATTACAGAAGTTAGTTTTACACAATGCAATCTATTATACCACTGTTCAGTATAGCTAAATGTATATTATTTCAATTACAAAAAGCCATATCCTTAATTCTCTCTTTTGGTTGCTAAATAATTAAAACAAAGCAGTGGGAAATTAAATAAAAGTAAATCCTGTTATCTGCCCATCACTATTCCTGAGCAACTCTTTCCTGTTATCTGCCCACCACTATTCCTGAGCAACTCTCTACTGTTTTCTGCCCCCCACTATTACTGAGCTACTCTTTCCTGTTATCTGCCTACCACTATTCCTGAGCAATTCTCTACTGTTATCTGCCCTCCACTATTACTGAGCAACTCTTTCCTGTTATCTGCCCACCACTATTCCTGAGCAACTCTCTACTGTTTTCTGCCCTCCACTATTACTGAGCTACTCTTTCCTGTTATCTGCCTACCACTATTCCTGAGCAATTCTCTACTGTTATCTGCCCTCCACTATTACTGAGCAACTCTTTCCTGTTATCTGCCCACCACTATTCCTGAGCAACTCTCTACTGTTATCTGCCCTCCACTATTACTGAGCAACTCTTTCCTGTTACCTGCCCACCACTATTCCTGAGCAACTCTCTACTGTCATCTGCCCTCCACTATTCCTGAGCAACTCTTTCCTATTATCTGCACGCCACTCTTACTGAGCAACTCTTCCTGTTATCTGCCCACCACTATTCCTGAGCAACTTTTTTCCATTATCTGCCCACCACAATTCCTGAGCAACTCTGAAGTAGCATGCCAACATGATTCCACAAATGAGGCGAAGAAATCATTGTTCCTGAAGTTATATCCAATGTGTCCACATGAAGTCATTTTTTGGGATCAGGTAGTAGGCATCGTTTTTTATGGTAATTTTATGGAATAAAAGAAAATTAAAAAGAAAAAAAAAATTTAAATTGTACATTAAAATCTTACATGTCTACATTGTGTCAATTAAGTTAATTTTGGAAAATAATTACCTAAAAAATCTGGCCACAATGTCATTGCGTATGGCCCCCCCACATACTGACCTCTGACTAACCTTGGGGGGGCCATCCTCAGGCAAGGCATCCTCTGACTGCATTGGGACACCACTCCTTATGGCGATGTTGTGAAATATCCCACACAGGACCACAATTTTCGAAACCATAGCCGGCAAATACATGAGCTCGCCACCAGAGCGGTGGAGACATCTGAATCGGCCTTTTAAAAGGCCGATACAGCGCTCCACCACCTGCCTGGTGGCTGTAAGTGCGAAATTATACTCACTTTGTGGCCCTGGTGTGGGAATCAAATAAGGAATGAGCAGCCAGGGCGTGCAAGGGTAACCACTGTCTCCTGTGAAAATATAAAAAAAAACATCAGAACCATTGTGTAACAAGCTTTGCATTGGTTTCAACAAAAAGTTTCAACTTACCCAGAAGCCATGCATCACCAGCTTGTAGGTTGTTTAATTTGTGCCAAATCCCTGATTGCCGGATGACGAAGGAATCATGTGCACTGCCGGGGAATTTGGCATTCAGGGACAGGATCTGGAGGGAGGCATCACATACCACCATTACATTCAGTGAATGAAAGTGCTTGCGGTTCCTAAAAATAGCCTCCAGCCTTGCTGGAGGCTGAAGTGGTATGTGAGTGCCATCCACAACCCCTATGATGTGTGAGAAGCCAGCTATTTGGTAAAAATTGGCCTTCGCCACATTAAGGGTACCCATATCCAATGGCATTTTAATAAAATGATGGAGGTGTTTAAAAAGGGCCTCCATCACTGCCCTCAGGATCCTTGAAAAGGAGGATTGGGAGATTCCCGCAACTATTCCAACAGTGGTTTGAAAGGATCCTGAGGCACAAAAATGTAACACCGACATTAATTGAGTAAGTGGTGGTATTGCTGTAGGACTGTCAATTTGCCGTTCAAGATCACTCTCTATTAATGAGAGAGTGTCTATGATGATTTGGGGCGGCAGACGGTATCGCCTTAACACCTCATCATCTGGCATTCCAAAAAGGGTGACACGTGTTCTATATATCTGGGGCCTTGCACGCCTACGAGGCCTATGCCTGGGACGAAGTTGAGGTTGGTCGGGTTCTGGAACCATGGCCAATATAATACGACCAACATCAACCTGAAATGGTAAGCCAGGTAGTTATTGTTTTAGACAAATGTGTAAAGAAAAATATACTTATCTTTTCTCAGAAATCCAAAGATGCTTACAGGCCTGGGTTGTGTCATGTGCAGAACAACCTACATTTCAAAAGTAGAAAATATGTTTAAGATTAATTAAATAAAATATGATTGGAAACAAATTGTTTTCGTTTAAAAATAGAGAAGGGAGCACACATTAGTTCAGAAAATAGTACTCTACATTTAGTGTTAAGACATGATTTTACACTGAAAATTTCTAAAAACATTAGTTCGCAAAATAGTATGCTACTTTTACAGTTAAATCAAGACACATTAGTTCGCTAAATAGTACGCTACTTTTACAGTTAAATCAAGACACATTAGTTCGCAAAATAGTACGCTACTTTTACAGTTAAATCAAGACACATTAGTTCGCTAAATAGTACGCTACTTTTACAGTTAAATCAAGACACATTAGTTCGCTAAATAGTACGCTACTTTTACAGTTATATCAAGACACATTAGTTCGCTAAATAGTACGCTACTTTTACAGTTAAATCAAGACACATTAGTTCGCTACATAGTGCGCTACTTTTACAGTTAAATCAAGACACATTAGTTCGCTAGATAGTACACTACTTTTACAGTTAAAACCACTCAAACATTATTTCGCAAAATAGTACGCTACATTTAGTGGTAAGACATGATTGTTCCCAGAAAAAAAACAACATTACTTAGCGAAACATATGCTAAGACCAACACATCGAATTTGTAAATTCATGAAACCAAAAACACTTACCAAAAACAGACAAATATCCCAAAGTTCAAAAACGTCACTGGGGCAATGCCAAACTAACTGTAAAACAAAACAAAAAATTAAAAACATTTGTAAACTATTTACTATTATTTGTTACGGAGGTTTTTTAAAATACTTACTCAAAAATTCAACAAAAAATAGCCAAACAATAAAGAAAAAAGCGAACGGAAAAGAAAGAAGATAGAAAAAAAACAAAATCTCGCACCAAAACAGTCCTCCTTCTACTCAATAAGCCAACAATCCACTCCAACGCAAAACCTCCAACAATCAACATGCCACAGCGACTCGAGTCACACCAAGCCATAAATAGTCTTTATTTTCCAGCTCAAATTAAGGACGGACAATAGGAGCGCACAGTCAATGATGCGGCCGAATAATGCTGATGCATGTATAAAAACGTCACTGAAAACCCAAATCGGTCTGCTGTAGTGAGACCTGAAAGTCCAAAATGACTACAGAGCAGCAAAGCACTGGCCAAGAGGCGCCAGGTAAGTATTTCTCTTTTTTGGGCTAAAGTATTATGTTTAACAATAATTTTGGGAACATTTTACATTATAAATTTTAATCCCATTTTAAAAAAATGTGTTGAGGATGCCATGGAAGAGGCTGCTGGGCCTAGTAGGCCAACTAAAAAAAAAAGTCAGCCACAATTCACAAGAAAGGAGATGGAGGTTTTGGTGCAAATGTGCAATGACAACCTGCCACAGGCAGCAAGGAAAATGGGTGCAAGCCAGAAATGGAAAATGTGGGATGACATAGCCAGTGGTGTCAATAGGGTGGGTGATTTTGAACGTTCAACCTGGGAGGTCAAACGCCGGTACGTAAAAACTACATTTTAGTAAAAAGTGTTTACAGGTCCAAATACTGCAGGAATAATGCCAACTTTTTACCCCACAGATGGAGCGACTTCAAATATCGTCTTAAGCAAAAACTGGCTGATAGGGCTAGGCATGCAGGGGGGACAGGTGGGGGTCCCACCCCTGTGTCACTGGAGCTCACAGATTTGGAGGAGATGGCCCAGGGGTGTGTGCAGGATGAGGAGGTGTTTGGCGTGTCGAACATGGATACCGACATGCCAGACTTTGCGGCTCCTCATGTTGCCCCAGGTAAATGTTGTAATGTTAACAACTCAGAAATGTGTTTGGGACAATATCTAGATTATAATGTTACTCTTTTATGTTTTTTCTAACAGAGACACAGGCGGATGAGTCTGCTCCAGAGGGGAGCTTTGGCCGCAGAATTTCTGCTGGCTCTGCAGGGGAGGAAGCAGTAGATCCGGCTGGGGACCCTGTGGCAGACAGTCCAGGGCATTCCCCCTCGCAGGCAGTCGGCCTCCTCACTGATCTCAATATTAAAACGTATCAGCAGACCGAGATTCTGCAGAGGCTGGACGCTAGTCTGCTACGGGTGGCGGACGCCCTGGAGCAAAGTGCTGCGGCCAACGTGATCATTGCTAAGGCCCTGGCAGAAAATACTGGGGCCAACGTGCGAATAGCAAATGCCCTGGAGCAGCTCGTTCGCCAACACATGTTGGAGCTGGCCTCCCTTCCTGCCGGAACATCAGGACCCTCCACCTCTGGCACAACAACAGCCATCCCTCCAAATGTGCCTAGCCCTATGCCTAGTCCAGAAGACACAACATCTGCCTCTGGCCAGGCCAGGAGAAGGACATCCCGGACCCGTTCAGGCTCCCTCCCTACCCCGGCCAAACGGGCCAAAAGGCGATGACAGCACTGGCTAATTTTCCCACAGTCCTTCTCTGTGTTTGCCCCATATTCCTTAATGCCCAAAACCTCCCTCTCCTTTCTTGTGAATTTTTTAATAATTTTGTTTGTTTGTGGATTTCAAATGCCACTTATTTTGTTTGTGTGTTTCTAAAATCAATTGTTATTTGTTTTTACGTTATCAAGTTTTTATTATTTCCTACATTTTTTTTAAAAAAACAACAAAAATTAAATACTGTTGAAAATCTGAACAATTCTATTGTTAATTTATTCAAAAACTGGTTAAAAAGTAATCCCGCAAACAAAATTACAAACAATCTAACGGACCAATAAACATTATTTTTGAATAAAAAAACCAAGGGTTAAAAACAATTTATGAGTTTTGATTAACACTTAGCAAAAAACAAAAGGACGATTGCTTTCTTGGCCACTAAAACATGAAGAAAAAAAACAAACATGCGTAAAATATTGTTGCACTAAAAAAAGAAAAAATCGAATTTGGAAAAAACACGCAAATTTACAATAAATTTGTAAGCTAATTGATTGTCTAATCCAGAAATTAGCAGCTGAGTAGTTCACCTGCGTACGTTTTTTTGCTACTCAAAAAAGGCTATTTGCTAAACACCTTACAAGCATTTTTGCAATTCAAAACTGATTGTTTTTGAGGCCTCAATTGATAAATCGGAAAACCATCGATGTGCCTCGGGAAGGACGAAGAGACCATCGTCATTGCGGTAGAGTATACCAGACCACAAGTTGAGCGAGCAGTTTTAATGGAAAGTGGATCAGACAGTGACGTAACACTTGTTCCGTTCACATTGGCCGTTCGCATCAGATAATTTATGTACGCCCAAAACACGCCTCGACACGCCTGCGTTTTCCCATCTCCACCCCCGTCACCGCCCCAAAACGGACAGTTCTGTCAATCACATCTGACATGTCACTTCCTGTTCGCTATTCGACGAATGACTGAAAAAATGATCGCAATCAGCCGTACGCACATGCGCACTGTTACACCGACGCATGCGTGGTTTTACAACATCGGATGACTACGAGCGTACGGCCACTTACGAGCGGCTCTGAATGAGGGCCTTAGAGTGGGGTTACAGTTAGGCACTTGGGGGGGAGGTTAGGGACCCCTAAAGGAGGGTTAGGGGTGGGGGGGGGAATTAGGTTAGCATACTTACCTTAATGGCCGGCGGTAAATCATACTGATTCCCTAGTATTGTTATTTACCATGCTATTAAAAGTTATCGATTATTCACTAAATGCTAAACAATTATTCAATATAAAAAGTCAGACTCATATTTATTTTTAAACCAGAAACTTTAAATTATATTCCATTTATTCTCTGGTTGTTCCATTTTACCAAGCAGGTTTTGGGTGCTGAGAGGTGACTAAAAAGAGATGTATGGGATTTGTACAGAAACGGCCACCGGCTGCAGTACTCATCCACTGCTGTACGCAGTAAGACGCACCATCGGATGCATCGGTACAACCATTGGACGCACCATCAGCGATTGCTCCAGCCCTATGTCAGATACAATTTCTCCACTTGAACATGGCTATCGGGGTAAGTGCAACTGTGTCTTAAGGTGCAGTCTCTGACTGCTATACACCCACGTCTGGTTAGGCCCCCGTCTGATATATTAAGGATCGCTATTTCTAAAGCGTACACAGATGGCCGATTGATGTGTACTGTGCATGCGTTTGCATCGCAGTGTGTGCGTGCGAAGGCACCACTGCGATCACATTGCAATTACACAGACCACAGAGAGCCATCGCAGAGTAAATGACAGGCTGTGAGCCTTTGGATGTGGTGGCCGGGGAGTGGTCGGAGAAACGTAGGCGTGTCTGTCCGTTTTAACGGACAGACATAAATTAGCCAGTGCATAAATTAACCAGTGGGATTGAATACGCAGCATGAGTACTTGCATGCGTGCAACGAGGTTAGCAATCTCTAACTAAGGTCAGGGCTGCTGTAATTCTGCGTGAGGGGCCGATGGTACTCGATGTTACCAATGTTCATGGAGGTTTGCAATGTGTTACGGATGTGAGATAGCGGTAGTGGGAGGCAGTGGATGTCTCCAGGGGCGTAACTAGACCTGGGGCGGCCCCATAGCAAAATTTTCACAGGCCCCCCTAGGTGCCCCGCTCCCCCTCCACCAGGACGCCGGGAAATTGAGACTTTATAGACTCAGACCCCGACATCACAGGCTGCAGCCATGGCCGGGACGTGATTGCGCCTGCCGCGAGGTCACACCCTTATCTAGCCTGCTTCCCCCTGCCCTCCCGTTGATTGATAGATGATGTTACCGGGAGGCGGGATTTCATTGTGAGGTAGAAGCTTAAGCCTGGTGATGCCGGATATTACACAGCCACGGCTAGTCTGTTACCGTAGGTGCAGGGGGAGGGCCAGTCCGGGCCCCATAGCAGCCGCATCCCCTGCACCTACGGTAGTTACGCCAGTGGGCGGCTCTATGCTGGCCAGTGAACACATCCTAGCGAGCGGGTCTTTGCACAAATTCAGAGGCACATCAGGGGTTAAAATTAAATAGATTGATTTCAATAGATTTTTTTTATCAATTTTAAGCAATATCAAATCGATCTAAATCAGTGTTGTGCTTCTTGGGCTAAATCACACGTTTACTAACAGACATATTTTGATTTGTTTTTTAAGTGTTAATAATTGTGTGATTTAGCCCCATAAACACAATAAAGCTTTAGATCAATTTGAAATTAAATAAAATCGATAAAAATCGATTGAAATCGACCTTTAGTAAATTTACCCCAGGTCTTAATTTGCTTTTGCTCTGTTTAATAGATTGACATCTTGAAGACTCCTTTATGAAAGTACAAAAGTGCAAATCTGGAGTGCAAGTGATCTTCTATAATGTCAGATCATTATTTTTACGCAATTGTATGTAAATGTATATATTTGCCCATGTGGGGGAGGACATGTTTGGGGGCCTATCATGTTGGGGGGGGGGCATGAAGGGGGCCCATACCTGTTACTGTAGCTGTAATCTTTTGGGGTCGAGAAGAATTGGTACTCTTTGCCGGCATTGATTCTCACCATTCCCAAATGCCCAAAGCCCCTTACATCTTGACCGCTAGTCAGATTGCCGTCATGTGCCACGTGGAGCAGGCGGCTGCCATGCAGAATTGCCTTTTCTCAAGTGATAGGATCACTGCACCACACCACCAGCTGTGTGCAGTTCTGCCAGCTAATATACTGTAGTTCCTGGTAATTTGGCTTTTATAGTATATATTATAATACCATCCAAAGTCTACAGCTGATTTTCTGACTTGCAATAACTGGGAATACCCAGCTCTAAGCTTTCCACCTGAGGTATATGTGTTGGTACTGCACTAACGAGGGGTGTGAGATACAAATAAGGGAGGTGTGCTGCTATGAGAGTGTAGGGACACTCAGGGCCCTAAGGAGCGGTGCTGCAAAGTGGTCTATTTGGGTCTCTCAGCACTGCCTCAATTAGCATGTAATGTCTATACATACTATGTACAGTGTTAACTAGCATAAGAAGATCTAGTGAAATACAGTAGTTAAATTCTGGATAGTGTATTAGCCACTAATACACTATCCAGAACTGCTCCACCAGATAACTGACTGTCTAATAGTGTAACAATTTATAATTTGGGGTCTGAAACCTGACACCTAGAGGAGGGGGTGGGCCCACAGGCAGTGCGGCCCACCGGGGATTTCCCCTATACCCCTGTGGGCCAGTCCAACCCTGCCGTCACCTCCGATGTGGTGGATAAAGCAAGTTAATTTCCATGGAAAACAAAGGCTGTAGCATCAACTGCAGAGCAGGCATCTACCACCTGAATGCAACCTCACCCCAATGTAATTTTGTTTTAAATGCAATATAGGTGCTTAGGCCCCTGATCTGTCAACCACTTCCCATTGGATGGTGCAAGCTTTTGCACCCCCTCAGACACCATATTGGACCATGCATTATGGGCCCATGACAAAATGTTGATATTGGGCCCACTTCCTTGAGAGATTATTTAACAAATGTTATATCTCAGTGTTTAATTAATGAAGCTAAGTTTACAACAATAAATGGGTCTCTCAGTGCTGCCTCAATTAGAATGTAATGTCTATACATACTGTGTACAGTAGTAACTAGCATGAACAGAGTTAGTGAAATACAGTAGTTAAATTCTGGATAGTGTATTAGACACTATCGATACAGTATGTTGGTAAAAAAAATTCTGGGTAGTGTAATAAACACTTACTGTAGCTCTTGGCTGACCAGTATTCTGCTTGTAGAATCTTCCTATGCGTTTCGCCCTTGCATGGGCTTCTTAAGGGAATATTCCTTGAGGAAGTACATGAAAGGGCCAAACGCAATGGAAGAACATACAAGCAGTGCACTGGATCACTAAGCACTATAGTGACTCTTACAAGTGTGTAACAGTTTGCCCGGCAAACCTTTTTAAACCCCACTAAACACTATAGTGACTCTTACAAGTGTGTAACAGTTTGCTGACAAACCCTCTTTAACCCCATGAGCTGATAACACCTGGAGTTTCTCTTCCCTGACTTTTCAGCAGTGTTCTAGCCGCACAATCCACCATAACTCCAGGAGCAAGAACAACGTCTGAGTAGACAATAGATGAAGAACTAGAACAACTGCATAATCGAACAGCAAGACTGCCACCAAGCAAACATTGAGTACCGCACTCCATCTAGGCAACTATTCTCGTGCAGGATAAATAAGTGATACACCCTGAACAGTGCCACTATATTGGAATTTGATCCTTCCCACCCTCTGGACATTCATGTTTGATGTTTTTTAGTTGTAAGCAGGCGCACCAAGATTGATGCCGGGCCCGGGTGAAGGGGAGTGTCGCCACCCCCCCTTAGGGAAACAATAATAAAAATAATACTTTTGTGCTGGGGAGGGGGCACTGTGAGCCCCCTGAGCCCTGCGCATAGCCAGTGGGTGGTGCGTTCAGTGTGATCACTCCCCCACAGGAATAGGAGACTGCTGCTGCTACTTAGCAGCCGCGAGCAGCTTATCAGTGCAGCCGAGCACACAGCAGCGTGTGCTGGGCTGCTGTAATGAAAGAGGGAATGGGGGCAGCGTCGGACCCGGGCCCCCGACAGGCCCCATCAGGAAGCCCAGGCCCAGGTAATTAGTACCCGCTACCCCTCCCTCTCTGCGCCCCTGGTTGTAAGTACTGTCCCATGCAGTATACCGGTACTAGGAGTCTTTAAATCATTAATTTAGACATATCCATTATATTTTATATGCAAGTTTACACTATTATTTATATTGCTATTATTAATTTACTGGGGTGTTTTGTGTTTTTTTTTATCCTGTCTACATTTGAACATACTATTTATATGCCTATTAGTAAATTACATTTTATCTTGCACCTGACCTATGGGAAAACTGCATTTTTATATCATTATACTGTATTGATAAAAAAAATTCTGGGTAGTGTAATAAACACTTACTGTAGCTCTTGGCTGACTAGTATTCTGCTTGTAGAATCTTCCTATGCGTTTCGCCCTTGCATGGGCTTCTTAAGGGAATATTCCCTGAGGAAGTACATGAAAGGGCCAAACGCAATGGAAGAACATACAAGCAGTGCACTGGATTACTAAGCACTATAGTGACTCTTACAAGTGTGTAACAGTTTGCCCGGCAAACCTTTTTAAACCCCACTAAACACTATAGTGACTCTTACAAGTGTGTAACAGTTTGCTGACAAACCCTCTTTAACCCCATGAGCTGATAACACCTGGAGTTTCTCTTCCCTGACTTTTCAGCAGTGTTCTAGCCGCACAATCCACCATAACTCCAGGAGCAAGAACAACGTCTGAGCAGACAATAGATGAAGAACTAGAACAACTGCATAATCGAACAGCAAGACTGCCACCAAGCACACATTGACAACAGCACACATTGACAACAGCAAGACTGCCACCAAGCACACATTGACTGCCACCAAGCACACATTGACAACTGCATAATCGAACAGCAAGACTTTTCAGCAGTGTTCTAGCCTCCTCTAGGTGTCAGGTTTCAGACCCCAAATTATAAATTGTAAAGCTGCATACACACACAACGATTTAGTTAATGAACGATTTTAGTAAACGATTTTTTCCCTTGAAAAAATTTACTAAAATCGTTTACTAAAGTTGTTCATTTACTAAATGTAATGAACGCTTTTTATGAACTACAAACGATTTTTGCATATTAACTTAATGAAAATCGTTGAGTTGACAAGTCTGACTGAACTACAAACTACAAACTACAAACGTGAACGCGCATGAACAATAATCGTTCATCGTTTGACTCAGAAAGTGAACGATTTTTTCAAACGATTATCGTTAAACGATATCGTTTAACGATAATCATTCAAAAAATCGTTGTGTGTGTATGCACCTTTACACTATTAGACAGTCAGTTATCTGGTGGAGCAGGACCACTGATTAACAAGGGGGCTTGGTTCACTTCTATAGAATCTACACCAAGATTTGCCTAATGGTTAGCCAACCATCTGTGGTGGCAGGCCACACCCCTTCTGGTGGATGACCACTCCCCTTAAGCATGGGCCCTTACCACTGATTATACCGGTGCTCATGCTCCAATCCGACACTAGGTGACGGACATTGGTTCTGGTACTATTCTAATTTCTTAATGATACTTTTCCAGAAAGGGCATATTTAGGCTCTCTGACCAATGTACTAAAATACTGAAACACAACAGTGACACATGCAGTACGGACAATCCCAATGTCCCCTCATGATTAATTTAAGAGTAGACATAAACAAAGCTATGACAAGATGTATTTTAGGAGAAAATTAAAAAGTAAGAGTGAATGAAGAATGCTATTCTAAAGCGTCGGTATGATGGAATTTGAAGAGACATTCCACTCTTTATATAATGCATATTTTAAGGTGTGTTCACAAATCCAAGCACAAATTCATTTTCTGGGGGCAGATCCAAGAGCTGGAAATTGGGTGCACACTTTAAAATATTCCAAATGAACATGCAGGTGCAGTTCATGTCCGCATTGCTTGTGGTTTGTTAATGAGACTTACTAATTAAAAAGTGCATCCTTTACATATACATCATATACATAACATTTAGCGATTGGCCTTGTCATGAGAGGTTATTCTAGAAAACTAGCTTTATTATGAAACTAGTAATACAATACTGCAGGTGCCTGACAAATTATTTAAAAGCAACTGGTTAAAAGCATCTGGCAAAGCATATGAATGTTATATCTTACTAAATCTGGATCTGACTCTTCAGGTGGTCCCTTGAGTATTTTACTTTGAAAACATCATGTTCTGTGCCGAGTCCCAATGTCTGCTGTCACAACACCTGCTGGATAGTATTACAGGTCAGACAAAGAAAAAAAGAACTAAAATATCTCTAATGTAAATAAAATGGTGAACAACAGTATGAGAAACGTGCAGAAAACTTCTACAGGATATTTCATTTGATTAATCCATAATATTTCTACATTCTACATTGGAAAAACTACCAGGCAGCTAAAAGAAAGGATGGCTTTGCACCGGTCCAGCATCAGGGCAGCCGTTGATGGTAAAACTTCAGAATTACCAATGACTTGGCATTTTAGGGACTTTAAACATGGACTCTCTACAATTAGATACAAGAGGATAGACTGGGTCCCCCCTCAGTCCAAGAGGAGGGGACAGGGGCCGCAAATTGCTGCAGCTTGAAACAAAATGGATGCATATATTGAATATCGTGCATCCATATGGACTGAATGAGATGATGTCCTATACATGTTTCCTATGATCTTGGTGATTGTTTAGTTTGAGTTAATTGTTGGCCTATAGCTCTATTAGTGTGAAGTTTGGATACTATATATTTTTTCAGGGTAGATTATATTTATATAATAACACTTTTTTTAGATTTCCCCAGAATGTAATTTTTATATAAAATGTGTTTGTGTCTTCTAGTTCTGAGTAGATCAGATGTGAGCTCTATGATGAAGTGTAGTATACCAGCGTGCCTGCACATGATTTTGTATTGCTATTTTTTCAGGTTGTGTTTATGTGTCTCCTGACAAATTGTCCGGTTACCCTGTTGTCATGGTGATGGTACACATTTCCCTAACCACGCCCCTGTGAGATGGTCGGGACGTCGGCGCTATGCGCACACAGTGAAGTCTTCCGGTCTCCGACGTGGGCGGAGGTGAGGAAGACGCTAGCACACAGGCTCTCTCCGGCCGGGTGACACGCAGAAGCAGTGTAACATGACACCTAGGAGTCCCACTCAGCTGCTCTGCCTCACGCTGTCACACACTGCAGGCAGCCTGGTCCCTGGGTTGCTGTTTGGGCTCTGGTCCCACCAGCCACAGGGGCCTATTCATTAAACGTAAAAAATCTCTGGAGATAATTAGCTTTAGAACTCTCATGGAGTTCTAGCTAATTAAAGGTGGAATTCATCATTCCACCTCTCCATAAGTATCTATTCCGAAAAGCTGTCATTTTTGCGATGACAGCTTTTCGGGAAATAGATACTTTTCCCTGCCTACACTACCTTATCGCATCTGGAAACAGTGCTGCGCATGCGCTGTTACATCTGTAAAACCAGCGCATGCTCTGCACTGCCTACAGATGCGTTAAGTTTCGTACCCCCCCCCCCGATCCCCCCCTCCCCCCTCCGCTCACCTTCCCCCCCCCCCCCCCGACTTACCTGTTCGCGCAGCAGCCTCCGGCTTCGTCCTGCTGGTCTGTCATGTGGTTTCCCAGCAGACCACATGACAGATTAGAAAAAAAAACAACTTTTTTTTTTTTGACTAAACTTTCTTGTGCTCTGCTGGGGAGCACACATGTCCGACCAGCCTCTGGAGCCTGAGGACGGAGCAGAGTGCCGGAGGGACTCGTCGGGGGACCTGCACACGCGGATACAGGTAAGTTTCACCTGCTATTCGCCACCTCACAGTGACGAATAGTAACTGCATCAAATTCCGAAAATTGATAATTTTCAGAATTTGATGAATACCATAATTTCCACATCCCCATACTAATGTATGGGGAGTGTGGAAATTAACGCAGGGGAACTTAGCAAGGAGATATCTGTGATATCTCCTGTGCTAAGTGGCTACATGAATACCAAAATAACGTTATTTAAGGAAAATGTTCTTAAAAACTTTATTTTAGTGTTGATGAATAGGCCCCCCAGTCTCGCGAGATTTTGCATCCTAATCTCAGGAGACTGTGACTGTAATGAAGCTCCTCGGCGGCTGCTGAAAGGAAACAGCTGAGCTGCCGAGGAGTACCGCAGAGGAGACAGCTAAATGCTGTACTCCGGCTTGCACTAGAAGTAGGGGCCGGAGGCAGGGAACAGTGTGTGGGGACCCCGGGAAGACCGCCCCTGTCACCCTGTCTATAATCCGGCCCTGAAGGTTAGGTTTAGGCTAAGGGAAGGGGGGGTTAGATTTAGGCCCTAGGGGGGAGGTTAGGGATAGGCACCCCCCGGAGGGTTAGGTTTAAGGTGCGGGGAGGGGGGGTAGGTTTAGGCACTAACGGAGGGTGGTTAGGGTTAGGCACTAGGGGGGATGCTAGGGTTAGGCACCCCTAAGGGAGGGTTGGGGGGGGTTAGGTTTAGGCCCTAACGGGGGGAGGTTAGAATTAGGCACTAGGGGCATCGGGATTTAAACCGCCAGGCTGACGTCCGGCGGTCATTCATACTGTTTCCCTCCAGGGCATTTAGTCTTAGTAGTGGTTGCTGCCATTGCAATACCTAATGTTATTCCACTTGCGTTATGTTACCGTATACAGTCTTTCACTGTTGGTCCTAATAAAATGTCAAATTAAATGTAAATAATGTACAGACTATATAGTGCAGACTATATATTTGGGTGAAAAATAACCAGTGCCTGGCCTGAGATGATTCTGACAACATTTGTCACTGATACACTATCTCTTCTCAACCCCTCGCCATGACTGACAAGTCTCTATTTCTGAGGAAACGCACTTGTAGACTGAAAACCAGGACTGTACTGTCCCATTCGGCACCATCAGACACACAACTGTAGCTTCATTAATAGGAAATGCCTGGTGATATGCTGATTTTTGAACAAGAAGGTTCCAAGCTGGGCACCAGGTTAATTGCAAATCCTTCTGGAAAGTCCTCAGAAAGCAGGAACCAGCCAACAGACTTGCATATAATATGACAGATTTTTTTCTCATAGGGTTTAGGGGTCTATTTTCTAAGCAGTGTTAGGAGACAGAGTGAAAAGTGATAATGTGCCAGCCAATCAGCTCCCAACTGTCATTTTTCAAACACAGCCTGTGAGATGACAGTTGGGAGCTGATTGGCTGGCACCTTATCACTAAATAGACCCCTTAATTTCTTTATAACAAGGTGCGCCACCTTTTGTCCTTATAGAGGGGCGCGTGCACAGTTGGATGAATACATTTTTTTTTTGTTATAAACCACACATTTCATACACTGTATGGCAGAAAAGCAACTTACACTTGCTTTGTTTTCAGATTCTTCCATCACATCTCAGGCGTGCATTTAGAGAAGCAAATGGGGGTGAGATGGGTCAGGCAAACATGGATCAAGTATACTAAGGGGTATATTTACTAAAGTTTGGGTTTATAGAAGTGGAGATGTTGCCCATAGCAACCAATCAGATTCTAGCTATTATCTTCTTAGAAGATGCTAGATAAATGATAAGTAGAATCTGATTGATTGCTATGGGCAACATCTCCACTTCTATAAACACGCACTTTAGTAAATATACCCCTAAGGGTGAATTCATGCAAATACGACCTCGATAGGTCTGGAAACAGTTGCAAATGCGACCCTCAGGAGGTGTAACTCTTGCAGGTGCAAAATGTGCACTGATGATGATGAGTTTCTTCTGATTGGCTGCTTGTGATTGGTCCATTTCCCAGTATACTGTATACATCATTAGTGTGGCTTCTATATTATATGAAGGATACGCACAGCGAATAGAAGCCTGTTTCTGATGGATCTCTTGCACCCAGCATAGGGCAGGTGCATGTGCAGATTGAAGCTGTGGATGGAAAAACAGTGGGTGGTGTGGCTTCTGCTTGAAGCCGTACAGATTCTCGCATTAGCCCTAAGGAAACTTGCATTAGCATAAGTTACAGAAGGAAATCAGGCTGCCACAGAATCACGCAAACACAGCCACATGACGCACCGCCCCAAACAGGAGCATGCCGTATACAAGTGTCTGGCAGCCAGGAGGCTGATAGAAGATCTTACACAGAAAGATAATTATTCACACTGAAAAGATAAAAGTGAAATTGTAGTCTACAGGCCGGTTATTGGGTTAGTGTATGATGTATGAGGGATAGTGTATGATGTTCGGAGGGTCATCCATGCAGGACGCGGCTCTATTTTAACTTCGGGGGAAAAACCACCACCCAGCCACAAAAAAAGCGCAAGTAATGCTGCACTTGGAGCTGAAAGCTTTACTTTGCCTGGAGTGTGTTGTGAAAGCAGCTAATGGTATTAGGATAGACTTTTAATAGAACATTCATTGCCCGAACATGCAGGCCAACCTGGCGATATTGTCATGTTGTTGCATGTTCAGCAATGAGGGAGGGAGCCCAGCACAGAACGATATTGTTCATAATATCGTTCAGTGTTTGTGCTCAGTGTCGTTAATGACACTGAGCACACCCCCGCTGGGGACACACTAGGTGTTGTCGCTCATGGAGTGAATCGTCTAGTGTGTACGCACCTTTACTTAAGATCACATTATGTGGAATTTGTATTCCTAAACCCAGCCCCTGAACAGGATAAGTACTTTATCCATTTCATTATTGATCCACAAAAATTTGTCTCCAAAGAAAGCAACTTATAATAATACATTTGTGCTATTAGACTAATACCTACATACGGCTATTTTTTCATACAAATTGGTTGTTTGTTTTGTTTACCCTTGAAAATAATCTATTATATTTTGTTATTAATGAAACAAATTATTTAATACACTTCTAGTTGTTGACATTGTATCCATATTAATACTACAAAGTTTTTTTCATATATGTTTTATTAGTCTCTTGCAACTGTTTAAAAAAGAATAAATGTCTTGTTTTATTTTTAAAACCAGCTCTCGTCTTTCCATGGCTAATTTCTACATACACGCACATAAGCTAAACAAGGGAAGAGAGGCAGCGACGGGTTTTTTTATTTTTATTGCTTGCCCCTAATTTTGAAGCCATACATAACAGCTGTAACCCATCTTCCTTAGAGTGTCAGCACTAAGATTTAATAAAGCTTGGAGAGAGATAAAATTGGAGGTAAATAGCACCAACCAATCAGCGCCTAACTGTCATTTTTCAAACACAGCCTGTAACGTGACAGTTAGGAGCTAATTGGTTGGTGCTATTTATCTCCAATTTTATCTCTCCAAGCTTTATTAAATCTCCCCCTAATTATTTTTTTCTTCTTTTTTTAAGTCATGCAACAACATGGTGTACACAGATTGGTGGATGGCACATATCCACCAATCACAGTGTTTAAGGGGGCAGGACTAGGGAATATTGCACATCCTAGTGCCCCCTTTTCTATCCATCACTGCCTCAATAAAGTGTGCATTTATAGCCTATAATTGCAGCTTCCAGAGTCTCTGCCACAAGGTTCAACATATGTTTTTTTTTTTTTTATTAATTCTTTATTTTCTTAATTTTTTGCAGCAAAAAAGAATCAATACAAAACACAGTATTGTACATGAAAAAGCACAATAATACAGCTCCATACTTAGACATACAAAAACCAGAAACCAAAACTAAAATAATTTAGTAAAGTCTAAAGTATAGCGTATTTCACTATAAAATAATCAGAAAAATAAGGAAATGAAAAAAGATGGGGAAGAAAAATAATAGAGAGGGAAAGATAAAGAGGGGGACGAGGGGGAGGGAGAGCGCAAATATACACTGGGTGTACCGAACTCTAAACCAGAGCACCAGAAATATTTAGAAATTAAGGTTGTTGAATGAGGGCTGCATATGAGGCTGAGGATTTAAAATCAATCCAGCTGGACCACATAGCAATAAACTCAGAATGTTTCTCAGGAGCTGAGTAAAGGACATCATCCATGGTCATGTAAAATCAAGGCGTTGACAACAATCCCACACTGTCGGAGGTATCCGAGAGCGCCAGCGAACTGGGAGTACCGCCCTAGCAGCATTATTAATATGTCGAAGAAGGGACTTTTTATAAAGAGAAATTGGGTCGGATGTATGGGAGAGCAGCCAGAAGTCCGGACCAGATGATACAGAGTAACCCAATATCTCCGAAGCCAAGGCTATTATCCCTACCCAAAAGGGGACAATTAGTGAACAATCCCACCAGATGTGCATCATCATACCTGTTTCCCCAAAACATACTGAAGGGCCCCCAAGAGAAGAGGCAAAATGTCTAATCTGAATGTAGGCCCAGAGACTTTGGTTTGTAAGAGAAGTATTGTTACAGAAATCTGAAAAAGTTATATATTGACCATTGGACACAAGGTGGCCTGCCCTAGAAATCCCTGCATCAGACCATGTGGAGGAAAACCGCCCTGAGGTTCCGGGAGGGAAAAGGGGATTATAAAGGATAGGAGTAAGAGGAGATATTACTGAAGAAATCCCAGATTTAGCACGCAATTTTTTCCATATTTCCAATGTAGGGCCGACTATTGGGTGTGAGGAACGAGCAATTTTAGAGCACCACGGCAAAGTGCTCAAATGAAGATTGGATGATTCCGCCTCCAGTTCCACCCATTGCTTACCCACTGTGCCCCGAGTCCAGTCCAGAACTCTACCGAGTATAATGGCCTGATGGTATGTGGATATCATTGGCAATTGTTGGCCTCCCCTGCATTTCCGCCTAAAAAGCACTTCATGTTTAAATCTGGGCTTTCTACCCCCCAGACAAATTTTCGGATGAGGGTATGTGCTTCCGACAAGAAGCCAGAGGGTAAGGCAATCGGTGTAGTCTGCAGTAGATATAAGAGGCGCGGTAGAATATTCATTTTGATAATATTTAGACGGCCCAGCCACGAAAACCCCTGCATACCCCACCGATCCAATTCTTTACGAATGGAGCTAAGCAACGGTGTGTGGTTAAGGGCAAACAAGTCACATATACGTCTAGGGATACAGATGCCTAAATACTTAAGAGAAGAAGCCTGCCATTTAAAGGGGAAGGAGGCACTAAGTGCAGACACTGTCTCAACCGAAGCGGTGACATTTAAGGCAACAGATTTACTATAATTAATCTTAAAATTAGAGAGATCCCCAAAACGCTGGAATTCTCTCATTAAGTTAGGGAGAGAGATAACCGGATTAGTTAATATTGCTAGCAGGTCATCCGCAAAGAGGGCAAGGCGATAGTCTTGTGAACCCACTTTAAGGCCAGTTATATTAGGGTTTGCTCTAATTGCCCTCGCCAGGGCTTCCATGCACAGTACAAAAACCAAGGGAGAGAGCGGACAGCCCTGACGAGTACCATTCGATATATGCACTGGAGTCGACAAAATCCCATTCACTCGTATCTGGGCCGAAGGGGCCCTATATAGAGCCAGGATTTTTGAAAGGAAGACTTCACCCAAACCTAAGCGCTGCAACACCCCTGTCATGAAGCCCCAATCCACCCGGTCGAATGCCTTTTCAGCATCAGTGGAGAGGAGCATCATGGGAATGTCAGAGGAGACTGCATGGTGTATCAGGTCAAGGACCTTGGTGGTATTGTCTTTCGCCTCTCTACCTAGGACAAACCCCACCTGGTCTGAGTGGATGATAGACGGAAGAAGAGGCTTAAGCCGATTGGCTATAAGCTAAACATAAAGCTTAACGTCTACATTTAGAAGAGATATCGGACGATAACTCGCCGGTAATGATGGATCCTTGCCCTCCTTAGGGACAACCGTAATGTGTGCTGCAAGCGATTGACCGGAAAAAGGGGTATGCGCTGAAACAGCATTACAGGCCCTTAACAAAAGCGGCAAGAGAATGTCTTGATACGCCTTGTAATAAGACAGCGTGAAGCCATCAGGTCCGGGACTCTTACCAGAAGGAGAGGACTTAATAGCAGCAGATAATTCGTCTTCTGTAAAAGGGGAATCCAGAGCCTTTGTCACCGCCTCGGGGACAGTAGGGAAAGCTATTTCTTCTAGATACCTCTGAATCTGCGATACCCGAGCTGCATAATCTAAATTCACATTATCCGGACCTAGGTTATATAGGGTAGAGTAGAAAGACTGAAAGACTGCTGCAATATCTTTGTCTGTATGACAAAGTTTGCCCGTATGATCCTTGATACATTGGAGATAAGTCAGGGATCTCTGAGCTCTAAGAGCCCTAGCCAACATTTTGCCTGGTTTGTTCCCCCAACGATAGTACTTATGGTGACATCTTCAAAACCCTCTCCTAGCCCCTTCATATAGTAAATTGTTAAGAGCATCTCTAGCCTTTTGAAGTTCTACAAATATATCAGAGGCCATAGTATTTTTATGGGTAAGTTTGAGCATCCGGATTTTGGATAACAAAGCATCCCTGCTTTCAGTTTCCTTTTTTTTAAGATAGGACCCTAACTGAATACATTTACCTCTGACCACACATTTGTGAGCTTCCCAGATTGAGACGGGTGAAACATCTTCCGTGAGATTATGAGAAATGTACTCTCTCAGGGTTTCCCCAATTTGATCCTTACAGTATGAATCACGAAGGAATTGTTCATTGAGCTTCCAGTACCACTGGCGAGGGTGGGGATCGCGAAGGTACAATGTTAGAGATATTGGGGCGTGGTCAGAACCGGACCTCTGCCCAATAGTGGCATCTGCAAGAAGGTCTAAGTGGGAATGGTCTACACAAATATAGTCAATGCGGGAATAAGAATTATGTGGGGAAGAATAAAAGGTGTAATCCCTCTCTGCTGGGTGTAAGAGTCTCCAGGTATCTACCAATTGGAAATCATGCAATGTCAGTCTAAATTTCTTAGTCTCTTTAATAGAGGTACGCAGAGAACCAGAAGTGGAATCAAGAGAAGGCTCCAAGGCCCAATTAAAATCTCCACCGACCACTCGGATGCCCTCCAACTGGTCCTCTATCAATTCTAACGACTTACGTAGAAAGCCAGACTGACCCCTGTTGGGAACATATAAATTTACCAGGGAATATTTTTGCTTGGCTATGGTAACCTTAACTAATAAACCCCTACCATCTCCAATACGCACAACTGAGATATCAGAAAGCACTAGATGTTTAGAAAACAAGATGGCCACCCTTCTAGCCTTGGCTTCGGAGAAATCATTAAAGTACCCCACTGGAAAATAACGAGAGCGTAAAGACGGGGCCACACCTTTCTTAAAATGCGTCTCCTGGATAAAAGCTATATCTACCTTATCCGTTTGCAACGTATGTAAAAGACTGGATCGTTTCTCCGGTATATTAAGACCCTTTACATTGTTAGATAAAATAGATAACTAAGCCATATTTAAAGTGTGTGGGTGAGCATCTTGAATGTTGGGTACATAAATCAAATACCTGCATACAGATAGTGTCTATCAGCAAAACAATAACGAGGGAGAAAGAGACACAAAAGGGAAGGAACGAAAAAAGGAAATGAGGAAAAAACAAAAATAACACAGAACAAATCATAAAAAACAAAGGGCATGTTAGCAATCTCAATTCAAAACTGAAAATGAAAATAGCATAAAAATGAAACTCCTTAATAAAGGCCATGAAAGCCCCTAAGGGGTCCATGGACATTGTATACACAACGGAGTAGGGGGAAATAGGAGGGTAGTAATGAACATGACACCCCAAATAGGTCCAAAAAAAACAAAAAAAAAAAACAAAAACAAATGGGACCTATCTAAATTAATAGAAAAACAAATAGTCGCCTAGAACAATAAAATATGTAAGATCAATAGAAAGACATTTAGCTAGTAGATTAGAGATATCCATGAAAAAGATCAAGCTAAACAGAAGAACTGCTCAAGGCCTATTGGGACCTATGCAAACAAATAACAGGATCTCAAATAGATGCACATATAACAGCAACTAGCATCCTATAATGTATAGGAAAACAGCATATATCAACGAGAAGACCACAAAAAGGCAATGAGTACACAAAGGGAGATTACGGATAATCATAACTTTCCTGATCAAGTAGTTTCCTCGCTCTCAGCTGCAGGATCTCTTCCCGGTCTACGTCTGGAACCTCGAGATTGCTGCCAGGTCTCCCTACGAGATGACAAGGGAACGCTGGTATCCAATAAATCCAGCCAGTTGGGGACCGAAACAGCAGGCAGACCAAGAGAAGAACAGAATTGGGGCAGTTCAGCAGATTCTCGAAGAATATGAAGCTTCCCCTCATGCATCACTTGTATACTTAGCGGAAAGCCCCAGCGGAATTTAATGTCACGCTTGTGTAATTCCTCTGTGAGTGGGCGGAGGAGGCGCCTCTGTTGAAGCGTTGACCACGAGAGGTCCTGGAAAATCTGTACTGAACATCCATTGAAGTCGATCTCTTTAGTTTGTCTGGCTTGTCGTAGAATTTGCTCCTTCACCGTATAGTAGTGCAGTCGACATATAATGTCTCTGGGTTTTTCAGAGGGCATACCCTTAGGGCGCAAAGCCCTATGAGCTCGGTCAAATTGGATCCTAGTATCCGGGTCAACATGCAGAAGTTCATTAAATATTTTAGTGAGAGCATCTTCAATTCCCGACTGGGTAATATCTTCGGGGACCCCACGGATCCGCAAATTGTTACGTCTACCCCTGTTGTCAACATCATCCAGTCTACTCTGCATTTCCAACAATATACGAGAGTGGCGAGAGAGCAAAGCGTTGCAGTCGCCAAGCTGGGTATCGACAGAATCCACATGATCTTCCAAGGAAACCACTCTCTCTGCTACGTGAGTGAGGTCCGAACGGATGGAGGAGATGTGAGTCTGGACTGTTTCCTGAATTCTTTGTTCCAATAATTGTAGATCCTGTTGAATATCCTGTCGAGACGGCAAAGACCGTATATGTTGCAAAATCTCCCCAATATCGGACGAATTAGCAGGAACAGGTGGAGTAAGATGGGGTGAATGAGACTGCAGGGTAGAGCCTCCATCAGAGCTCCCTGAAGCCATATGTGGAGAGGTAGGACCTGGAGGAGTACCAGTCGCTGGTGTGGAAACGCCAAATAGAGTATGGAACGCAGTGTTAGGTGGAGGTTTAACTGGAGTGGCAGCAGGGCATTTAGCAATACTGCGTCTCCCCATGAGGGAACATATCAGAGCAAATTGACGTAGCAAGGAAAGGATGGACAACTAGGCATAGCAGAAAATGGGTGTCATATTACACTTTCCCCTCAGTGCCTTATATTTATATCATGGCTAAGGCTGTCAGGACATGCATTTGAAGGCTTAGTGTCCACTGGGTGCAGGGAGGACACAGATCTTACACAGAAGAAAGCTCCTTCAAGGAAAGATAATAATGAGTGTCTTATTTGCCTTATCCCTGTAAGAGGCAGGCCAGTAACATCAGGGGCCAGTATAGGGCAAAGCAGGCTGGTCAGAGACACAGGCAGGACAGTAGGACAGCCTGGTCAACCCTCAGATGCACTCCCCCTCCACTCCTTGCCTTATCCAGAGACCTCTATGGGAGAATGGAGGCCTCAAGATGGCCGCCTCCCGCGATTCGCGGCAACAAGCGCAGACATCTCCACCGGGGCCCAGGAGGGTATGTGGAGTCTCACCTGGGGTCCTGGCAAGGCTGAGCAGGCCTGCAGAGAAGTCGCGGCGATGATGAGCGGCAGCCGCGGCAGCACAGGCCCGGGAAGCGGCGGCAGAGTCCCAAATTTAGCCCGCAGCTTCCGGAGGTGAGGTAGGCCGCAGGGTCTCCGGAGCCACAATTCCGCCCACGGAGCTCGGACGGAAGGAGAGCAGACCCACAAGGGACCAGGTAGGGGCAGAGGACCCTCAGAGTCAACGGGGTCTGTATATTAGAGGGACTGTCCCGGGAGCAGTGCAGGAACACGTCCGATCTGCCTGACAGCTAGGCCACGCCCCCAACATATGTTTTTTATTTGCATCTTGCATAGTGCATTGTGCTATTAGTAATCATGACAGGTTCCTCGATGCCATGAGTGTTGAAGATGATGACCTGACACACAGCATAGTGCACAGAGGGAATGATTCAGAGATGTATACTTTTGCACAGTAGCTACATCTTTGGACGCAGCTGCTGTGCAAATATATGCTAATACCTGCAGGTAGCGTCTAAAAGAAGAAAGACGCCTCCTGCCGGCAGATCCGATGCCTGTGTCTGATGGCGCAGGATCGGTTCAACTGTTGCGATGTTTGCAGCAATGGCCATCTACTGTAAGTATCTCTAAGCTTACTCAGAATACCACCTCCTGCCCGCTTGCAAGGCCAGTAAATCTGCGTCTAAAGAAGCAGACACTGGCCTCGGCAGTCAAAGAAAACAGGTCCGACACGCCCCTGTTTTCTGGAAATGCCGGCAGCACTGCATGTCAATAATGTTGCAACTTAGGGGCACTGTGTGCTAGCTCACCGGGCCAGGTCTGCACATGCACTGCATAGACTGTGCACACTTCCCCTCTGAATCAGGCCCAGAGGTCTGTTTTAAACCCTCACCAACAGACGAACAACATCATGGAAGGACACCAACTTTTTGCTTATTAGATAGGGCACTGGGCAACAGCTTCCTTTTTTGTATATACTTTTAAAAGTAAGAACTGTCATAAAGTATTCAATAGCAAGACCTTCAGATGGAGAAAAAATGTAACCTTCTTATAGTAGTGGTAGCACAAGACTGAAAGACAGTTGGATACTGCATATTACTGTATTGGGGGGGGTAGGGGGGGTAATGCATTGCAGAGTTTAAGGGAGTTTTGATTCCATACAAAATGAAAATCTCATTATAGCATCAATTAAGTCAATTGTGCTACTCTGATCCAAAATACGGTCTGTGGGCCTGATTCAGTAAGGAACACTATTGTAATCGCAGCAGCAATTACGCACATTCTCACTGCAAAAATATGCTAATGATTGCAATCGCAATGCCTTCACAGCCTAGCATAAAGACGCCCACTTTACCTTACATCCATCCATAATACTTAGTAAGTCTGCAAAACAATCGGTAACATCAAGTACAATGGAAACCTCATGCACACTTGCACAAGGTCTAACCTTACTCAGGCATTGCTAACCTCATCGCACACAGTGAAAGCCCAAGCTGTGTATGGCATCGCAGTGGCTAATTTATGCACGCCCCTGCAACGGCATTCAAGCCCACTGGCACGCCTGTTTTTTGCTGACCACCCCCCCATCACCACCCCTAAACACTCACTGTCTGTCAATCACTCTGCGAGGGGTCTGTGTAATCACTGTGATGCATGTACAAAACGCAACAATCGGCAGTTGCGATCGGTAATGTATCAGGCCCTGTATTAGCTATAGAACAAGTTGTATCTAATTACATGTATGCTCATTAGAGCAATTGGCGCACCATAATACTCGTGATTTGCTGCTTCTGATTAGTAATACACATCATCATTGTCAGTTATGTGCATTAATCATTACAGATCAAGCACCCTGTGACCATAATATGAACAGGAAACTGCTCTGACATGTGAGACAGTAATGCAGACATCAGCAGTGAGGTTTTCTCTTGTTTTGTTTCCTCTAAAGGGAAATACATTTTATTTATATCTAAACCATAGGGGATTAGTTATTGCAAAAGAACAAATGTGTCATAATAACCTGTAGAAACCAGCAAAGACATTTGATTTCATTGTGTACTTGCACTATATCAAGCAAAGATAATTGCTGATTGTTTTCTATGCTACTTATGCACATTTGAACACCCATAGACATATATGTTTGCATGGAAATGCTAGTTGCAAGGCAAATATACATTTATTACCATGATGTACGCTACGGCCCACTATTTATTCCATGCATCTAATTTTATTGCACTTTAAAACTAATCAGTTTTCAATGTACCTGCAGTGTTAGCATCATATACTAACACTTCTCCATGTAAAAGGAGCTACTGGAAAAGCAAATCTGTGGATCCATGTGATGCCTTCGGCCTGATTAAGCACAAATGGGCCTGATTGTACAGTATGTGTAGCTTATTCTGGTCACACTCCAAAATAATGGTGGATGCAATGGGCCAAATTCAATTCAGTGCGAAGTTGAATAGCCGTGGGAGGGAGCTACGGAAGCTATTCAATTCACTGTGCATTTTGTCTGGTCGGGAAGCAGGTAAGTCTGAGAATACCAGTTCTCGCAACTTAACCAGGGTCTTAAGGCGCCATTCTCCAACTAAAGTGCCAGGCGTGCGGCTGTTAGCGCCACGCTAAGCCGGCAAACAGCTGCGTGCCCTGCACTTTTGTTGGATTTCTTCTCGCATCCCCAGGGGTGTTCAAGAAGAAATCCTTTAGCTGCCCAAACAGCGCGGTGTATTGAATAGCTGCGGGAGCTCCCTCCCGCAGCTGTTCAACATCGCACTGAATTGAATTCGGCCCAGTGAGTCAAAATGATCAGTGTTCTAATGGGAGGAGCTGATTTATAAAACTAGATTTTACAGTCTTGAATAAGATATATAAATGGTAGGGTCAAGGGTGGCGAGGATGCATTTAGGAGGTGTTCAATCACTTGCGGAAGCTGCAGAGCATGTTTATCCCCACAAGACAAGAGGACTTCTTTTTTTATCCATCCTTGGATTAAGTAGAAACCAGACCACCCTTATAAATTCAATTAACAAATGTAGCGACTTCCAGATGTATTTAATATTGGAAAGTGCTCTTCTAGATGTATTTCTGTTGATGCAGTATGACAGGGGCATTTCATGAGAGGAGGCGGCCGGCAGTGCACTGAGCACAGGGCAGCGCTGATAGACTCTGGGCACTTGAGTGTGCCAGAGTCTATAGCACATGCACAAGTAACCGGGAAAATGGCAGCGGTGGCCATTTTCCCTGTACTGCGCATCCGCAAAATGACAGGAAAATGGCCGCGGCAGCCATTTTCAAGGTGTTTTTACAGAGCTGACAGTGGCACCGACGTGGGACTCCGGTGGGATAAGTACAGTATAATATGGGACCAAGGTGTGCGGCCCCTCCTGGACCCAGAGGGGCCCGTGTGCACCACACACCCTGCACCTATTGTAAATACGACCCTGCAGTATGATCACAGCCGTAACTAGATTTTTTGGTGCCCTGTGCCAGAAAGAGCATTGGCGCCCCCATTTTTCAAAGGGACATAATGCACCCAAAAAAGGGTCATGGCTTCATGGGGAAGGGCCAGGGAAGATATAGGAGAGGCCAGGAGATGCTGGGGATGAAATAAGAGGATGCTACAAGCAAGAATGATAATAAACAGAAATTTGACATGCCCAAACAGTGCCCCCTGACCTGTGGTGCCCTGTGCGATGGCACCGGCCGCACTACCCTAGCTACGGCCCTTAGTATAATATTCTAATGTGACCCATGTATTGTGGCCTCCTTTAACATGTAAAGTTGTATTCTGTAACAGTGACAGTCTCAATGTCTCCTTGCTCTCATGAGTAGTTTAAGGTATAAATGAGGATAGACAGGACTGGGGAAGTTGATTTCTAAGTAGAGATGTGCGGTTTTTCTGAAAACCAAACGCTCCTGAACTTTGGGATTCCGAGTCGGATCACTTTTAGGATTCCAAGTAGAACAGAGGGCCTGATTCAGACCCGCTCACGAGCGCACATCGCTCGCAAGTGGGTCGATGGTCCCCCACTATGTATGCGCACACCGGAGCCAGCTCCAGCGTGCGCATACATGAGACCTGGCCAGCGACGGGCGCTGCGTTGCTACGAGTCTGGCACCAAAAAGGGGCGGCTGTAGATTGTGATTGACAGCTCGCCCCATTTTGGAGGCAGGCAGGGGGGGGCTGGCCGAATGGAGGCGTTCCCGAAGGAAGTAGTGAGCTTCCGGTTGTATTAGAGCCGGAAGCTCACTGGCATTTGCGATGGACGAGACTCTACCACAAGGGTCTCGTCACAAGCCCGATGGTCGCGACCATCACCTGGACGCTTGCAAAATGAGCGGCCAGGAGGCCGGTTCAAAAATAAAATGCCGCCCTGATTCAGAGCGAGCGTTCTGAAAGAGCGTCCGGCTCTGAATCAGGCCCAGAGTCCCAGCTCTGGTCTGCTGTAATTTTGGGACTTTAAAAACTATGGGACCCATTTAGAATATTTTTTATTCAGAAAGGAACAGAAAATAAGGCACAAAGATTGGACATTTTCCAATGTTAAGTTATGAGAGAGAGAAAAAGAGAAAACAAAATACAGCCATGATATTTCAACCATGTTACAAATTGCGACATACATTTATAAAATAAGATACATAGTATATTAAAACTAGAACCAACGATGTAGAGAGAGACACATTAAAATTAAAATCAAAATGCATTTTCGGTCACTCCTGTGACCTTTTTCAACTTGCTATTCCCCTCTGGTGTACACGGCCCCAGTTATCCCGGAGCCAACGGCAGTGAACATAATACCTCCCTCAGCGTCCTCCTGGAAAGAGGCGGATACTGAGAGCGATAGTAGTTTTTATGTACACCCACTTCAATACGCATGCTGCTGTTACCGCTGAGTACATGAACAGGCAAATACTGACCTATTAGGAGGACATCTGAACCAGCCGATGGAGACCCTATGATGATAATTTGGGACTTGACGCCTGCACTCAGGGCAAAATACAGTGGCTCACCGGAGGTCATTATTGGCTAATTAGCCTTGCCTAAAGGCCCCCATACATCAGAGATTGATTGCAGCAATCGTGCAATTTGCAATCGATTGTGTATAAAAATCTTTCCCTTTTTCAATCGATTGCAGATTGCAGAATTGCCACAATCGATTGAAAAAGGGAAAGATTCTTATACACCATCGATTGCAAATTGCACGATTGCTGCAATCAATCTCTGATGTATGGGGGCCTTTAGACTTTTAATTCTATGCTGCAAATGCAGACTATACATTTTTTTCTTATAGATACAAATGACCTTCAATTTTCCTACAACTGAGTAACAAATAAGGACAAACTTCTAAGCATTCAACTGCTACAATTACAAATAACATTGTTACTTTGTTACTGTTACAATTTCTTGTGACTGAGCAATGAACTAAAGAAAATTATCTATTACATTTATATTGTTATCATTAATGCTGCTATTTACTATATTGCATTTACCACTATATATATGCTGTTTAGTTGTGTTCTAGTTAGCTTTTCTAGCCTTACTCATTCCATCTAGGGCATATTTTGTCTCATAAACTTATGTACTTTGCAAATTAAAACACACAGCACAGAAAAACAGCATTTCACATTTTACTTCTGTGTTTTTGTGATTCATAAATGATCTTCTCTGAGTCTTCCTGCTCTGTGATCTGCTCCCAGCATCTGTTATCACTGGATATTAAGGACAAGCGTTAATGAGGATGATTGTCCACATTTAGGGGGAGAGTTATAAAATATTGGAGAGAGATAAAGTGGAGAAAGTTAAACTACCAACCAATCAGCTTCTCTCTGTCATTTTTCAAACACATCCTATAAAATGACAGTTAGAAGCTGATTGTTGGGTACTTTATCTCTATCAACTTTATATCTCTCCAAGCTTTGATACATCTCCCCTCTTGACCTTTTTATCTCCATGTGAACTAAAAGAGCGATATTATTTACACTTAAATATCCTCAGTAACTCAAACATTCCTTACAACTTAAAGCTTATTGTATTAAACATACATTCACATGACCAGACAATGACTGGGTTACTTAAAGAAAAATAAAGTTTAAACTGTACTTATAATAGGCTTTATTTTCTTTTTGAGAGTTTGGATGGGAAAATGTGTTCCCTTATAGTTTTTTTCATATTTTTTTTTCTTAGCAAATTACACTTCTCAAGATCGCACACACAAATGATGTGACTAAAGGCCGCCATACATCAGAGATGGATTGCAGCAATCATGCAATTTGCAATCGATTGTGTATAAAAATCTGCAATGTATGGGCTTCACAGATCGCAGATTGCAACCAAAAAGTGATTGGAATTGTTTAATCAGATTGTCCAACATGTTGGATTTCACAGATCGATTGGGGCTGTAGATTGCTAGTGTATGGACATGATCAGCAGATTTGCAGACCGTTACTAGTAAAATGATGGGCCTTTCAAGATTGCCAGATCTGTGTTTGCTGCAATCGATCTGCAAATCACTGAAAAAGATCTGTAGTGTATGGGCGCAGATTGCTCGATTGTGAAATCCAAAATCGGGCAATAAATCTTCAGATTGTTCAATTGTGGTTTTCAGATTGCTGATGTAATCGTGCAATCTGCAATCGATTGTGTATAAAAATCTTTCCCTTTTTCAATCGATTGCAGATTGCAGAATTGCCACAATCGATTGAAAAAGGAAAGATTTTAATACACAATCGATTGCAAATCGCACGATTGCTGCAATCAATTGCTGATGTATGGGGGCCTTTATATTAATATATAAATCATAAAAACAGAATTGGCCTAAAAAACACAGGGATTTGGGGTCCCTGGGCATGTACTGTACAATATAGTAGAAAAGAGTTTTCTGGAAGATGTAGAGATCTGAGTTTAAGAACTAACCAGCACAAAATAGAAAAATTCCAACACTGATGATGTTTACAAAAGGTAAAAATTGTTTACAAAAAATAATTATAAAATTAGTCTAAAATCATAACATGTATGGCCAACCGGAAGACTGATCAGATCAGAAATACTCAAAGTAGACCAATAAAGGAAAAGAAGACTTCATTTTTGGGGGCACTGCTTAGTATAATTAATGATTGCTTTAAAAATTAACTTTTAATAAATTGCTTGTAAAAGAAGAACTTAACAAACAGACATACGCTTTATACATAAAACACACAAATCACCCTTTTACATAAGGCAAACCACATATAGGAAAAACAACCTATATGGAATCAATGCCCTGATATGGCATCATAATGGTTAAGAATCACTCTGTGCAAATTTTATGACAATAGCGGAATAGCAGTTACTTGTCTAATTAGCTTAACACCACACATGAAACAGCAAAAGCGACATAAGCAGTATCAAATAATGTCTGCCCTTGTGTCAGCTAAATTGGTGGCTGACTCCTACCATTGATAAAATGCTGAGCAAAATACAGTAGTTCACAGTTTAATCTACACATATGCCATATATGCCTGGAAAATAGAAAATTGAACATTTGACTGAAAGTTTCTCAAATCAGTCTCTAAGTTACTAAGTGGAGAGTAATAATATATATATGTATATATATATATATATATATATATATATATATATATATATATGATACCAGAAAACTTGCAACTTGTTCAAACACCCAGAAATGACTTCTCATAAGGGACTCAAGAATGGCAACATATTGATACAAAAAAAGTGTAGAGAGTCTTGCAACATTGTATGGTTCAGACTGCAGTGTGTAAAGGGGCCTATCCATTTATAGACTTTGAAGGTCTGAACGACTAGTGTTCAGACCTTCAAGTCGCCGGGTGCTGAGCGGCACTGAAAGACGTTCACTGAATGGCTTTTCAGTGCTGCCGCTGCTGCACGTCCGGCTTCCTATCTCCTAACATGCCGAACCTGACGACTGTCGTCAGGTTGACCGGCATGTTGGCGAGATAGTCGGGGTCGGCAAGGACCCAGCGTGCACGTGCATCGCTGGGCCTTGCCGGCTATCCACTAGCAGACTTTCTGCACGCTCCGACCGAAACCTCCTGGTTTTGGTCGCATTGTGCAGAAAGTCTGCTAATGGATAGGCCCCTTAACTTACCTTGTGCTGGATTTCTTTCAGTATTCAGTGAACGAACTACTGCTCAATGTAGAGATCTGTTTGTTGTGTGTGTGTGCACACAGGAGGCACAGTCTTCGTGGTCACGGCAGCGGCAGCGGGAATCTCCCTCCACACTGCTTCTCAGGATGGTGCCTGGCCGCTCCGACAGCTTGCCTCATTTGGAATCAGATGACGTAAGTTTTGCCGGGGGGCGGGGATTGATCACATCAAAGTCAAAGTTAACTTTGATGTGCTCAAGCCCCGCCCCCCCGACGAAACTATGCAGTGTCCCCAGTAATGGTCCCCCCTATGCAGTTCCCCTTATACTGTGTCCCAAGTAGTGGTCTCCCCTATGCAGTACCCTTTATATAGTGCCCCCAGTAGTGGTCCCCCTTATACAGTGTCCCCAGTAGAGGTCCCCCCTATGCAGTTCCCCTTATACTGTGTCCCAAGTAGTGGTCTCCCCTATGCAGTACCCTTTATATAGTGCCCCCAGTAGTGGTCCCCCTTCTACAGTGTCCCCAGTAGAGGTCCCCCTATGCAGTTCCCCTTATACTGTGTCCCAAGTAGTGGCCGCCCCCTGTGCAGTGCCTCTTATACAGTACCCCCAGTAGTTGGCCCCCCCATTTGCAGTGCCCCTTATACAGTACCCCCAGTAGTGGTCCCCCCTATGCAGTGCCCCTTATACAGTGTCCCCAGTAGTGGTTCCCCCTATGCAGTGACCCTTATACAGTGCTCCCAGTAGTGCCCCTAATTTAGTGCCCCTTATAAAGTGCCTCCAGTAGTGCACCTTTATACAGTGCCCCCAGTAGTGCACCCTTATACAGTGCCCCCAGTAGTGCCACTTACACAGTGCCCCCAGTAGTGCCCCTTATACAGTGCCCAGAGTAGTGGTCCCCCCTATGCCGTGCTCCTTATACAGTGCTACCAGTAGTAGTCCTCCCTATGCACTGCCCCCTACACAGTGTCCCCAGTAGTGGTCCCCTCTATGCAGTGCTCCTTATATAGTGCCCCCTGTAGTGGTCCCCCCTATGCAGTGCCCCTTATACAGTGCCCTCAGTAGTGGTCCCCCCTATGCAGTGCCCTTTAAACAGTGTCCCCAGTAGTGGTCCCCCATATGTAGTGCCCCCAGTTGTGGTCCCCCCTAAGTAGTGCCCCATATACAGTGTCCCCAGTAGTGGTCCTCCTATGCAGTGCCCCTTATACAGTGCCTCCAGTAGTGGTCCCCTCTATGCAGTGCCCCCAGTAGTGGTCCCCCTATGCAGTGCCTCTTATACAGTGTCCCCAGTAGGGCTCACCTATTCAGTGCCCCCAGTAGTGGTCCCCCCTATGCCGTGCTCCTTATACAGTGCTACCAGTAGTGGTCCCCCCTATGCAGTGCCCTTTAAACAGTGTCCCCAGTAGTGGTCCCCCATATGCAGTGGACCTTATATACTGCCCCCAGTTGTGATCCCCCCTAAACAGTGCCCTATATACAGTGTCCAGAGGAGTGGTAATCCTATGCAGTGCCCCTTATACAGTGCCTCCAGTAGTGGCCCTCTCTATGCAGTGCCCCCAGTAGTGGTCCCCCTATGCAGTGCCCCTTATACAGTGTCCCCAGTAGGGCTCCCCTATTCAGTGCCCCTTATACAGTGCCCCCAATAGTGGTCCCCCCTATGCAGTGCCCCTTATACATTGTCCCCAGTAGTGGTGCCCCCTATGCAGTGCCCCTTATACAGTGTCCCCAGTAGTGGTTCCTCCTATGCAGTGCCCCTTATACAGTGCTCCCAGCAGTGCCCCTTATTTAGTGCCCCTTATACAGTGCCTCCAGAAGTGCACCTTTATACAGTGCCCCCAGTAGTGCCCCTTATGCAGTGCCCGCAGTAGTGCCACTTATACAGTGTCCCCAGTAGTGGTCCCCCTTATGCAGTGCCCCTTATACAGTGCCCCCAGTAGTGGTCCCCCCTATGCAGTGCCCCTTATACAGTGTCCCCAGTAGTGGTCCCCTCTACGCAGTGCCCCTTATACAGTGCCCCGTGTAGTGGTCCCCCCTATGCAGTGCCCCTTATACAGTGTCCCCAATAGTGCCCCCCCTATGAAGTGCCCTTTATACAGTGTCCACAGTAGTTGTCTCCCCTATGCAGTGCCCCTTATACAGTGCCCCCAGTAGTGGTCCCCCTATGCAGTGCCCCTTATACAGTGTCCCCAGTAGTGGTCCACCCTATTCAGTGTCCCTTATACAGTACCCCCAGTAGTGGTCCCCCCTATGCAGTGCCCCTTTTACAGTGGTCCCCTATGCACTGCCCCCTATACAGTGCCCCCAGTAGGGGTCCCCCCTATGCAGTGCCTCTTATACAGTGCCCCCAGTAGGGGTCCCCCCTATGCAGTGCCCCTTATACAGTGGCCCCAATAAAGGTCTCCCCTATGCAGGGCCCCTTATACAGTGTCCCCAGTAGTGGTCCCACCTATGCAGTGCCCCTTATACAGTGCTCCCAGTAGTGCCCCTTATTCAGTGCCCTCAGTAGTGCACCCTTATACTGTGCCTCTAGTAGTGCCACTTATACAGTGCCCCTTATGCAGTGCCCCCAGTAGGGGTCCCCCTTGTACAGTGTCCCCAGTAGTGGCCCCCCTATGCAGTGCCCCTAATACAGTGTCCCACATAGTGGTCCCACCTATGCAGTGCCCCTTATACAGTGTCTGCAGTAGTGGTCCCCTTTATGCAGTGCCCCTTGTACAGTGCCCCCAGTAGTGGTCCCCTCTATGCAGTGCCCACAGTAGTGGTCCCACTTATACAGCATCCCCAGTAGGGGTCTTGTCTATGCAGTGTTTCTTATACCATGCCCCCAGAAGTGGCCCAGCTTATACAGTGCCCCCAATAGTGGTCCCCCCTATGCAGTGCCCCTTATACATTGTCCCCAGTAGTGGTGCCCCCTATGCAGTGCCCCTTATACAGTGTCCCCAGTAGTAGTCCCCCCTATGCAGTGCCCCTTACATATATAGAACAGACACAGAAAAAAAAACACAACAATTAACTGAATCTCTGCTCCTGCACTCATCGTTGTCCGCTACTCCATCCTGCTGCTCGCCATGACGTCTCTCCCATCACCCACTGCGGGAGACGGAAGGCGGAGCTCAAGAGTACTACCTGGCGTCAATGTGTTTGTAACTGTGTAGTGGGGACCACACTCCATCCGGTCCACACTACACTGACTTGAAACTACTGTCCTGGACCGCTCTACACTGATTGAAACCACTGTCCTGGACAGCGGTCGGCGGCGCCCAGGTCATGTGCCCTGCTGGAACCCCCCTAATTACGCCAGTGGTGGTGATGGTTCCCCTTCAGAAGTTTGAAGATATGAAGGACATATTTAAGGATGTTCACACTTAAGTTGAGTATTGATTCTTATATTTCTAATCATTCTTGAATTGCATGCTGTTTTTTGTTAATATAACTGTATATGCACCAATAAATTATACTTCTGTATTTTAGTATAATACTGAGGACCTCATTCAGAGGCGGTCATTAGTTGCAAGTGGTCGCACTGAATCAGGGCAGCCGCTTGCATCCTGAATGACCGCCTCCTTGTCGATTGCTAAGCTGTGGTTTAACACCCACAGCTCTAGCGACCGACATGGGTGATGGTCACGATGGTCAAGACCATCGCGACCATCGGGGCTTATGACCAGACCCTAAGGTTGGGTCTGGGCACTCGTAAGCCCCAGGGAGCTTCCTGCTCTGATCGATCAGCAATGATGTCAGTGGGGCCGCCCCCAAACGGCAAGCGTTCCGGTGGGAACGCCTCCATTTGGGCAGGTACGCCCCCTGGCTGCCTCCCAAACGGGGCGAGCTGTCACTCACCATCGACAGCTCACCCGGTCTGCTGCGAGACCCCTAGCGATGGAGCATCCATCACTACCCGGGTCTCACGCATGCGCACGACGGAGCCGGCTCCGTCGTGCGTATGCCCAGTGGGGCAACTTCAAGTCGGTTGCAAGCGCTCAGCGCTTGTGACCGATTCTGAATGACCCCCTGAGTCTCAGAGTATACTTACTGATTGAATAGAATCATTAAAAGATACAAAGGGTTACAAGCAGGACAAGAATGGAAGAAGGGGAAGGAAGGGTATACATTTATGAAGCCGGTAAACAGAATCCCGACCACCGGCTTCTAGACTACTAAATCCTGGCAAAGGTTAAATGACAGGCGTCTAAATCTAGGCGCCTAAATCTAGACGCCTGTCATTTTACCGGTGCTGGGAGACCAGCGATCGGCATCCTGATCGAAGGGATGCCAGGCGCCAGGCTTGGACAGCTGCAGGGTGGAGGTGGTAGGTTTAGGGCTCCCGGGGGGAGATTTAGGGTTAGGGTTAGGCTAGGGGTAGGGAAAAGTATCTGTGTGTTTTGATCAACAAGTAGATCTCACTTTCTCAGAAGTAGCATGGTGAATATGGATAAACTGAGATGAGAGTGGGGATCAAAGGACAAGGTGTCCAGAGACCCTGCAGACTACTGTATATCTAGCTAGAAACAGATAGGTGGTCTGTGCATGAAGTTCTTTTAGAGTTGCACATAAGGGCTCAGAAAGAGCATAAAGCCATTCTCAATAATCTTTTGTGGGGCTAGCTACAAAATCCTTAATCTGGGTTTAACAAGTGGTCAAGGTGATTATTATTTTCTTAGACTAACTTCCCAGTATTTTACTGCTGAATAAAAGCTATTTTTGATTTTTAAACTGAATTTCCTGGAGTTTTATCCTGTACAAAGCACTAGTGTCTTTGCTAAAATATTTTTGACAAGCTGTGTAGTGGCATTCCCCAACGGGTTGGGTATGATATACCGGCGGCTGAATACTGACGCTGGAAGACCGACTGTTGAAAATCCTGACTACGGCTGGTAAGTACCCTAACCCTGCCCTTCTCCCCACCCCCCAACCCTCCCTTGGTGGAGCTAACCCTAACTTCTCTGGGGAGTGCCTGACCCTAACTTCCCCCAGGGTGCTGCCTAACTTTAACCCATTTTCCCTTACCCTAAACCTAACCCTCCCGGGATGAACCCAACCCTTCCCTTACCCTAACCCTAACCTCCCTCCGGGGGTGCCTAACCCTAACCCCACCTCCCCGCAGCCTAACTCTAACCCTCCAGGGAGGGTGCCTAACCCTAATCTCCCCCCAGGGGTGCCTAAACCTAACCCCCCATCCATCCAATACCTTCAGGATGCCGGCAGTCGGGATGCTGACGCTGGTATCTTCATTCTCTTTGGGATTCCGGCGTCGGGATCTTTGTCCTGTTCAGGATTCCGGTTTTGGGATATCGGCGGCTGGCATCCCGTCCGCCAGCTTCCTGACTACATCCCTTCCCCAATCTATCTGGGACCAGAAGCAATGCTGCAGTGCATATGTGTATGTGTAGTTTGAGAAAGATCCTTGTGGCTGAAAGTTTCTGTCCCTATTTTTAAATTTAAAAAGCAAATAATTAATCTTTCCTTTTCATTTTCAAACTGAAAATGTTATACTACTGTATTTTTTCATTACAAAATACAAAATGTAATACCCACTTTTTATTCCTTTATTTTAATAACTATTAGTTTTGGACCTATATTATGGCTCCTTCCCTGCCCCCATCCCACCTCCGTCCACATCCCCACTCCAGAAATAAAAAGTCTGACGCTTTGGTCCTATTAAAATTGGACTGAAACGTCAGACCCTTTACTCCTGTTATGCCTCAATAAAAACGTAAATATTTATCTACTAACTGAGGAAGTGCATTCAAGTTCTAATATCTTTTTTGAGTATTTAACATAGCATATGCAGCAATACTTATCATACTTACAGTATATATGTTTCAATATTCTAAGTTATATCTTGTTATGTCTGATTTATTTCTTAATAAGAATTTAGCTGTCACACAGCTGTGTTTTGTTATAGCATTTTATACGAGTCATGATGATTTTGCATGTGGACAAGCTAGGGCATGGCCAAGTGATAATAGGCGAGTAGTGTGAATACACTATATATAAACAGCTGTGAAAGATCTCTTATCTTTAATAACCTCAAACATCAATAATCATCAAACATAATAGTACATATGTGTCCTACCTCAACTAGCCTCAATACGCCACATGTTCGAGATGCCTGGCAAGTATGCAGCTGCCAGGTACCATGCAACTCTTCTAGCCTTGGGCACCTATTTGTGACAAAAATGCATCTTATGCTGGGTACACACTGTCAAATTAATCAGCACAGTCTCCTAGTGCATCCTAGTTGCCTTGCGACTAAGACACATTTTCGGAAAAAAAGTAAAAAACAGACAGCAGGCGCTAGCAAAGTACGCACGGGAAGAGGGGCTGTTTGGCAAAACTGCAGCAATGATGAGGGAGGACACAACTGTATCTGGCACTATGGTGGCCATGTTCGGACATACCTCATCCATGGTAGACATAACTCATTTTTACGATTCTTGGGCCTGATTCAGCATTGTACGCTATTGCTGCTGCAGCTGAGATTTTCACAGCTGAGGATTTGTGAAAATATACGAATGGAACAGATGCTGGGACTTGTACTGAGACGCCCACCGCAGCCAGCGCAGCAACTGCATAACAATACTCAACATCGGACGCACATCATGCAAACATCAACTTCCTGGGTGAGTCTATGGTCATTCAAAATGGCCGCTGCCACTGACACGCTGAAACCTTGTTATCTGCTCCTGGATTGCAGACACAGACGGAAACACACCCCGAAAACGTCCATAACACGCCTCCATTTTAGCTGTCACTCCTCGTTACCTCCCACAAAACATTTGCTTCCTGTCAATCACTTATTTTATTTATTTATTACCAGTTATTCACAGTTAATAGTGCACACATATTCCGCAGCACTTATCAGAGAATATGTGGCCATCCACATCAGTCTCTGCCCCAGTGGAGCTTACAATCTATGTTCCCTATCACATGCACACACACTTACACACTAGGGTTAATTTTTGTTGGGAACCAATTAACCTACCAGTATATTTTTGTAGTGTGGGAGGAAACGGAGTATCTGGAGGAAACCCACTAATCACAGGGAGAATATACAAACTCCACACAGTTAGGGCCGTGGTGGGAATCGACTTGCATATGAGTCCTCACTGCAACCGTAATGACAATTCAATCACAGCACGTGCGCATTGTGGCGATGATGCATACACAGACCACTGATAAATGCTCAATTCGTGAACATCAGAATAGCGTACAACTCCGGTTCAGGCCCTGTGTGCAAAAGTCATCTACCATTTCTCTGTTTCTTTACAACCTTTATCTTATTCACTTTACAGAGACATTACAAAAAGAAACAAAGAACTGCACCTTTGTTAGAAAAAAAAAATTATTGTACCCTAAATGAGTTATGGTTACACTACTATTGAAAACTATAATACCCTAAATGAGTTATGATTCCACTTTTATTGAAAACTATCATACCCAATGAGTTAAGATTTTGCGTAGTTGAGATCCAGATGAAACCTGCCTTGCTCAGCACAGACAGTCTGCCAGAGTTCTACTGTATGCTGGAATGGATAGTGTCTCTGCACAGTAGGGAGAAAAAGCCTGAGGCAAAACCTTGAAGAGATCGTCTTTAGTAAATGATAATAAACATGTTTGCCTTTTATTTTCCATTTGGTCACCAGTTGATTTAAATCCTATATTTTGTATACTCATCATGATGGCAGAAAGAGGCAGGATAGAGAATGATTTTTGATTTTTTGCCCTTTTGGATATTTGGAAATATGTTTTTGTCTTTTTTATGCGCGTTTTAATAAATATCAACTCAATCATATTTATTCTTTGAGTGATTATATACGCATAATAACATCAAATATTTGGAGGAAGATTACAGATACCTTTATGTGATTATTCTGCACCTAATACAAGTAAGCACAGTGTGTGTCATTTAAGTTGAAGTTTGAAAACACGAGGTGATCCAATACTGCTATACAGATGCACGGGGGTTAAAGATACTGCTACATACATGGAGTATTCTGATTGATGTAAGCATTGATGTAAGCATCATCCCGTGTACCTACATAAGACGCACTTGTGGGTGATCCTCCAAAGATCAGAGCACATAAAATGTGCTTTTGAACTTACTATACTATGAGAATATTATTTGTTTTATTTTTTATGTCCTTGGAGAAATAATCTTGACTGAACAGGAGAATCTACATAGAGACGTGTATCAGAGTAAAGGAGGGTAACTTTTGGTGTATCACATTTGTATATATATATCCTCCACTTAATATTTTCTTTGCTGTTGTTCAAAAGTTTCTAAAAAAGTTACATGTATATAGCAGTATTATTCATAAGATCATTCAATTCATGAATTCATTGTAATCTCTTATACATTTATGTTTTGGAAATGGAAACAAATATTGTTCATTAGTCTGTGTGTGAAAGGTAAATAGAGAATAAGATAAAAAATAAGATCCATTTTTGAACCAGTATATTATAATTTACTGTATGTTTAGAAAAGTGTTAACTTTGAATGCAGGTTTGAAAATGTAATCTGGTCTGCCCCGTTCCATGCTTTCCTTACTGTAAACACCATTAACGGTAATGTATTAGGTTATTATGTATGGCCTGCTCTTGTTACATTGAGATTCCTAGAAAATGTACTATCCCATGATACTGTATGTCACAGTGATCCAAGCAAAACCTTTCAATGCAGTGTCTATTCCTTTATTGTGTAATTCACAATGTATTTGCAGATGTACCAATTATGTTAATGGACTTTTTCACTGATAAGATAGTGGTAAAGGTGAGACATCTAAAAGTCTAATACATATAACTTGTTTCCTGGTACGCTAAATCAATATTTTGAAAATAAGATAAATGCATTAAGGTGCTCATTTAAGGATGATCATACAAATAATATTTCTGCTAAATATATACAGTACACTTATGTACTGTGCATGCACACCAGAAATGTCTAAGCATATATCAATATATACATATTGCCTATTGTTGACTTGTGTATCCCTATGCCTCAAGATGCGTAATGATGGCAACCTGAGGCGGACAGGTGGAGGCGGAGATCAGAATGGACATATGCGCATAATTGCAACACAATTAGATGTGAAAGCATCACAAATACTATTTTTAGGAGGTGTGTTTCTTGCGGTTATTGGATGGCCATTGATCTGAGTACCAGCATCTTGACTCTGAGTACCAGCACTTTTCTCTGAGTACCAGCATCTTTTCTCTGAGTACCAGTCCTTTTCTCTGAGTACCAGCATCTTGACTTTGAGTACCAGCATCTTTTCTCTGAGTACTAGCTTCTTTTCTCTGAGTACCAGCATCTTTTATCTGAGTACCAGCATCTTTTATCTGAGTACCAGCACTTTTCTCTGAGTACCAGCATCTTTTCTCTGAGTACCAGCATCTTTTCTCTGAATACCAGCATCTTTTCTCTGAGTACTAGCTTCTTTTCTCTGAGTACCAGCATCTTTTATCTGAGTACCAGCATCTTTTATCTGAATACCAGCACTTTTCTCTGAGTAGCAGCATCTTTTCTCTGAGTGCCAGCATCTTTTCTCTGAGTACCAGCATCTTTTCTCTGAATACCAGCATCTTTTCTCTGAGTACTAGCTTCTTTTCTCTGAGTACCTGCATCTTTTCTCTGAGTACCAGCATCTTTTCTCTGAGTACCAGCACTTTTCTCTGAGTACCAGCACTTTTCTCTGAGTAGCAGCATCTTTTCTCTGAGTACCAGCATCTTGACGCTGAGTACCAGCATCTTGACGCTGAGTACCAGCATCTGTTCACACCAGCATCTTTTCTCTGAGTACCAGCAACTTTTCTCTGAGTACCAGCATCTTGACTCTGAGTACAAGCACTTTTCTCTGAGTACCAGTATCTTTTCTCTGAGTACCAGCATCTTTTCTCTGAGTACCAGCATCTTTTCTCTGAGTACCAGCACTTTTCTCTGAGTACCAGCACTTTTCTCTGAGTAGCAGCATCTTTTCTCTGAGTACCAGCATCTTGACGCTGAGTACCAGCATCTGTTCACACCAGCATCTTTTCTCTGAGTACCAGCAACTTTTCTCTGAGTACCAGCATCTTGACGCTGAGTACCAGCATCTGTTCACACCAGCATCTTTTCTCTGAGTACCAGCATCTTGACTCTGAGTACAAGCACTTTTCTCTGAGTACCAGAATCTTTTCTCTGAGTACCAGCATCCTTTCTATGAGTACCAGCATCTTTTTTCTGAGTACCAGCACTTTTCTCTGAATACCAGCATATTTTCTCTGAGTACTAGCTTCTTTTCTCTGAGTACCAACATCTTTTCTCTGAGTACCAGCATCTTTTCTCTGAGTGCCAGCATCTTTTCTCTGAGTGCCAGCATCTTTTCTCTGAGTGCCAGCATCTTTTCTCTGAGTGCCAGCATCTTGACGCTGAGTACCAGCATCTGTTCTCACCAGCATCTTTTCTCTGAGTACCAGCAACTTTTCTCTGAGTACCAGCATCTTGACTCTGAGTACAATCACTTTTCTCTGAGTACCAGAATCTTTTCTCTGAGTACCAGCATCCTTTCTATGAGTACCAGCATCTTTTCTCTAAGTACCAGCATCTTTTTTCTGAGTACCAGCACTTTTCTCTGAATACCAGCATATTTTCTCTGAGTACTAGCTTCTTTTCTCTGAGTACCAGCATCTTTTCTCTGAGTGCCAGCATCTTTTCTCTGAGTGCCAGCATCTTTTCTCTGAGTGCCAGCATCTTTTCTCTGAGTACCAGCATCTTTTCTCTGAGTACTAGCATCTTTTCTCTGAATACCAGCACTTTTCTCTGAGTACCAGCATCTTTTCTCTGAGTACCAGAATCTTGACGCTGAGTACCAGCATCTGTTCTCACCAGCATCTTTTCTCTGAGTACCAGCATCTTTAGCATCTTTTCTCTGAGTACCAGCATCTTTTCTCTGAGCACCAGCATCTTTTCTCTGAGTACCAGCATCTTTTCTCTGAGTACCAGCATCTTGACGCTGAGTACCAGCATCTGTTCTCACCAGCATCCTTTCTCTGAGTACCAGCATCTTTTCTCTGAGTACCAGCACTGTTCTCTGAGCAGCAGCACTGTTCTCTGAGTACTAGCACTTTTCTCTGAGTACCAGCACTTTTCTCTGAGTACCATCATATTTTCTCTGAGCACCACCATCTTTCCTCTGAATACCAGCATCTTTTCTCTGAGTACCAGCATCTATTCTCTGAGTACCAGCATCTATTCTCTGAGTACCAGCATCTATTCTCTGAGTACCAGCATCTATTCTCTGAGTACCAGCATCTATTCTCTGAGTACCAGCATCTATTCTCTGAGTACCTGCATATTTTCTCTGAGAATCAGCATCTTTTCTCTGAGTACCAGCATCTTTTCTCTGAGTACTAGCATCTTTTCTCTGAGTACCAGCATCTATCTTGTCTTGAAAGACACCAATCTATCTTGTGCTGAGGACACTTAAAACATTATCATAGTGGGTACAAATAGGGTAATATAGCATGTACTACAAACACTGCTGAGCCACAACCCTACACTATCTATATGCTATTGTGGGGTGTAAGTATAAGGCATTTAAAGCAGACAGGCCCACTACTGTGTGCTCCATGCATAATATTATTGGACACTGATGGGGCGTTGCTGGTGCAGTGCAACATGATGTATCGGCAGGGGCGTAGAGAGCCGTCCCAGGCTTGTGAGAAGGGGTTGTGGCCTAATCGTGGGAGGTGTGGCCACACCCCGTTCGAGAAGAAAAAAAATGATGATGATGGTGCTCAGTTGCCCTCAGATCATGTACACGTAGCTATAATCACTTACCTATAATTTTAAAGCTAATAAAGAGCGAGAGAGGGCACGTAGGCCAAGTTATATGCAATTGGACAGAAAAAAAATGAACATTGGTCAAGAAGAAAGCAATTATCAGCTAGACCTGGACTGAGGCACGAGTTTGAGAACCACCAATACAGACCTGTGAGTACCACCGATAACTGAATTATCATAATTTGGTCATTTACAAGGCTATACTGTATCTATTGGAATTAAAGTACTGTAGTTCAGGGTGTGTCAGCCCTTCACAAGTAAGTACAGTCCAGAGCCAAAGATAGTTTCTAACTAATATACCCAGCAAGGCTGTCAACACTGGGTTCAGTGATAGAAAACACAGCTCTACTACACCTCAACTGGAACAGTGGACCCAAAAAACATTTCTCGCCCAGGGGCTGCGAGCGGAAATGTGTGCTCCTGTGGCTGTACATGCACCCAGCACCATCAGTCCCCCAATAGTTCGAGCCCTGTAGATCGAATTTCATAATAATTCCTTAAAAATCCTGTAGGTCAGCTTCCATGGGCCAAATGTAATAGGGTGTCTGTTTTGGTAAATTGCGAGTTTTGTGCTAAACTCGCAATTTTTCACAACTCTCAAATGTAATAGGGTGTCAGTTCAATAGAACTCGCATTTTTTCAGAGTTACTAAAAATCCCCATTCTCAAAATCGCATCAAGATGTTTTCCCATTGAAAACAATCAACTTGCCCAATGTAATAGGGTGTCAGTTTCAGACTCGCAAAAAAAATAAAAAAAATAACCAAAAGTCCCCAAATAATAGACCAGTTTCAGGATAGCGAGTATATCCTGAGCAGATCAGCAGATCCTGAGATACGTGCATGTTTCTGTGTGTACTTATGCAAAACGTTTTTTGTTTTTTTTTAAATTATGTTTAGCCCCCCCCCATCCTGGTTCTAAAAATACAGGGGACAAAATGCATAGGGGTCCCCTGTATATAAAGACGTGTAGTTCCACAGCTAAAGACAATATTTAAACATCTATTTTACACTACACATAACACTATCAACCCGGCACCCACCGCCCAGGGGTGCAGGGGATAGCCCCGTGCTATCAGCCGAGCCCTGGAGAGGAGAACACCTTTATTTGGGAGGCCCAACTCCCCAGGCATCCCCGGCCTGAGCTGACTAGCGGTCAGGGGTAATGCTTTGGCCGTGGAAACCGGTGAAAGGTTTTCCCTGGCTGCGGCATTACCCCCCCCCCGCTAGAAAGAGTCCGGGGCTGGTTATAGAGATTACAGGGGACCCCTACTCATTTTGTCCTGTTTCTCCACAACCAGGGCCGGCTCAGCAAAGTCCTGTGCTGGTTCTTAATATACAGGAGACCCCAACGCATTTTTTACCCTGTATTTTTAGAACCAGGACAGGCTTTATAAAGCGCGGGGCTGGTTATGCTTTTGGGGAGGGGGTGCACATCTTTTTTTTTATATAAACACACAGAAGTCATCACGGATCTCACTAATCTGTGATGGCTTCTGTATAACTCGCACCTTTTAATGCTAGTCGCATGTATAATGCTAGTCGCATTAAAAAGTGTCAGTTTACACAGAGAAAAACTCGCTGAACTTCGCATATGTAGTAGCTCGGGCTGAAAAGTTTGCAGGCTATTACATTTGTGAGTTACAGCACAAACTCACACCTTTAAAAAATGCGAGAAGGTACGAGTTTGTACTGTTACTAAAACTGACACCCAATTACATTTGGCCTCATATGTCTGTTATGAATAACACAATATACAGTAAAAATGATACATTCCTAGAACCAGAACCAAAATCTTCACCTCTAACAGCTGTCTTTCCCTTAATGCTTTTTCTGCTTACCAGTATTCAGATTCCGCAGGGACTTCAACATTGGCAGTAATTTAAAACAAAGTGATATTATTGAGAGAGTAGGGATGAGCGAGTTCGGTTCCCTGAGAATCGAACCCACTCGAACTTCGTGGATCCGAGGCAGATACGAGTCGGCTCGGGTTTTCCCGCCTGACTCGGATCTGAAAATGAGGCAAAACATCATCATTCCGCTGTCGGAGTCTCACAGGTTTTGGATTCTATAAAAGTCCCGCGATCGCCACCTTTTTTCATTCCAGCTGTGGAGAGGGATGAGGGAGGGAGCTGGGACCTGTGCTGTGCTGTTGTTAACTTGTTATAATTATAATATTAATTGCATGCTGACGCTGTCCATAGGGGCTGGCTACTGTTGTCCATAAGGGCTGGCTGGCTGTTGTCTATAGAGGGGCTGGCTGGCTGTTGGCTATAGAGGGGCTGTCTGGCTGTTGTTGTGTCCATAGGGGCTGGCTGGCTGTCATTGTCCTGTCCATAGGGACTGGCTGTTGTCCTGTCCATAGGGGCTGGCTGGCTGTAGTGCTGTGCTGTCCAAGGGGTGCTCTGTCCTTCAAGGGTGCTCTTCACCCACCCCCAGTGTGAAAAAATATAAAAATAAAAATTTAGTTAGCCACACTTGTCATCAGTGCAGGGGTGCTGTGCTGCTGTCTGTTAAGGGGCTGCTGCCTCTTTCAGGGGTTCACCCCTGTCACTGTCATCGGTGTAGCTGCGCAGGGGTGCTGTGCTGCTGTCTGTCAAGGGCTGCTGGCCCAAAAATAAAAAATAAAAACATTTTTGTGTGCGTGTTAGCCACATCTGTCATCGACGTAGCTGCATCAATATTGCAATGAAAACTTTTTTTTAAGTCATTGGGTTACAAAAAGTTGGGTTTTTTTTATCTTAAACATAGCAGAAATGTTATCCTAACAGCTTACAAAGTTATATGGTCTAAAAAACTAAAACCTATATTTATTTACAAACCTATATAGAGTGGACATCCTAAATTCTAAATCTGTTCTATAAAAACGTAAACAAAAGTAAAGATTATAAGTCTAGTGTGTTATAGTGTTCTATTATGATGTTAGAATGTAGAAGGCCAAACATTAGGTGGACCACACATGGCTGATTGATCAACCATGGCGACTGGATTAGTGTCATAAGGAAGAGGAGGCTGCAAACTGGGTGTCATGTTATGAGTTGGCCATATGGGGTATGTTGCTGTTAAGGGATCAGGCTGGTTATCAGTGGACACATTATTATTATAGTTGTTATTTTGGGTTGCCATCTCCTGAAGGGTGTTTACCAACAGACAGAGACTACCTATCAACGCAGGCATAGACACTTCCTGAGGAACAGAGCTCTGCTATCTGGAGGGAAGCCAAATAGGTGAGAGCCCCTCTTCTCTTTCCACACCATCTTTTATAGATGTAGCTTCTCTTTCTGTACCCTGCTCACCCATTTTGGACAGGAAGTCCAGGATGGATGGTTTGGAAGAAGAAGGCCTAGCAACAGATGGGGATGGTCATTATCAAGACCTGGTCCCCCCAGTGGCTGTAGTCTGGGAGGTATTGGTAGGCATTCAGGCAGCAGAATAACAAAAGGCCTCCATGTTGTCTGTGCTCACTCTTCCGTATTTCAGTTTGCGATTCAGGTAGGAATAAAGTCAGCTACAGAACATAGAATCACTGGATGTCTTAGTGTATTCAGGCCAGATACGATCCATGAATTCCCAGACAGATTCCGGACAGATGAATCCTTTGCTTGTGATAATCTTTGGTAATTCCTGTCAAATGTGGGTGTTAGAGCCAGACACTTTGAAGGCTGTAACTTTGAACTGCTTTATAGAAAACATGTGAATGAAACCTTTCCACACTGCAGAACATGGAGAAATTCCTTGAAGTTCAGCACCTAGAACATCTTTTTTCATGTTCTCTGTGGCCTCTCCTGACTGTGAATAGATTCTCCACACTGTAGTCTTCCATTATGACTTTTTAATGGTGATTTCAATGTTGTCCACGGCTGGGATCCATCTCATCTGAGGGTTGGGTTTTCCCCATACAAATGAGACAATTTACATCCAGAACGTGACTCTTATGTTTAGCCGTGATGTCAGTCTCTCTTTTGGTAGAATTTGCACAATCTTGGTCTTGGGGGCACCATGATGAATCAGAAAGATCCTGCAGGGTAAACATCTGATCTGGTGGTGTATCTATTTCTATTAAACCTTTGTGTGTGAGTTTAGTCATCTGCCGCTTGTGGTGGACCTCTTTTTCTGCCTTCTAAATGATCCAGATACAATGTAAAACTTAAATCTTAAACGGAAATGTTGCATTTAATGATCTGTTCCGCTTGTTCACATAGTAAGTAATATGGTTAAGTGGACAGTGGGCAATTTGAAGGCCACTAACTCTGATTTTTTTTTTAATGTCCCTGTACAGGTTGGGAAATTCTTTTATAGAACAGAAGGATTGCAAAGGATTATTTAAGGCAATTGTTTATTTATTTTTGGAAAGTACGCTTCCTGCTCCTGGTCCCCTTCTGGGATGAAGAAAATCCACTCTCAGCAAGCAGGCATGGCGCTCAAGAAAGAATTCCCAAGAAAGACACGACGTAAGTCTTAAACCTTAAATCTGAAATGTTGCATTTAATGCTCTGTTCCGCTTGTTCACATATCTGATATGGTTAAGTGGACAATGGGAACAAGGGCAGTTTGAAGGCCACTAACTAACTCTGTACAGGTTGGGAAATGCCTTTACAGAAGGTTTGCAAAGGATTAATTAAGTCAGTTGTTTTTGAAAGCACAATTCATGGTCCCCTTCTTGGATGAAAATCCACTCCTAGCCGCAGAACCAGGCACAGGATTCTCACGAAAGACACAACGTAAGGCCTTAAATCTGGGGTATCCAACCTCAGTCCTCGAGAGCTCACGTTTTCCAGATGACCTAGCTGGTGCACAGATGTATTCATTACTCACCAAAACATATAGAAAGATCCAGAGGTGCAGTTAATTATTATAGTTATGATTCTGTGAGGAGATCTGGAAAACATGCACTGTTGGTAGCTCTCAAGGACCAGGGTTGCCTACCTCTGCCTTAAATCATAGATCTTACACTTGTCCACATATCTGTGCTGGTTAAGTGGCACTTTGAGGCCACTAACTATGTTTTAATTTTATGTAACTGTACAGGTTGGGAAATGCTTTTATAGAAGGTTAGCAAAGGATTATTTAAGTCAATTGTTTATTTGTTTTTTGAAAGCAGTCTTCCTGGTCCCCTTCTGGGATGAGAAAATCAACTCCCAGCAGCAGCAGCCGTGCTCAAGGATTCTTCTGTGGCAAGGACTGATGTGAATGTATCACATTTTTTTTGTAAATACCTCTTTCCCTCCCTTTCTCCCTCATAAATTTTCTTTGGAATCAAAAAATGAAATTAAATTTACTACTAATCAACCCTTCCTGTCCCTGCCCTGCCTTCAACTACATACATACTCCAACTCCCTCAGGCCTCTCTTGAATAATAAAAGTGTTTCCTGATGTGCCATGTTTGAAGTTGAACTGCCATGTGTTTGTGCCACCCACTGCTGCAGCTTAGCTTAGTCAGCAGCTATCTTGGTGCAAATTTTGGGCCTAAACTAGATGAAAAAAATCAATATTGTGAGCAGTGAGGTGGTCAATATTGACTGGAAACGAGTAGAAATAAATGTTATTAACAATACTGTAGCAACAAAAAAGGCCCATTTTATGTGATTTTAGCTATTTTTATGATTTTTTAAGAAAAAAATCCAGATCCAAAACCAAAACACGGAGGTGAGGTTTTGGTAAAACCAGTCCAGATCCGAAACCAGGGGAGATCCAGATCCAAAACCAAAACAGGAGGATCAGTACCAATCAGTAGTAAACAGGACATTAATCAGGTCTATAAGGATATTCCAAATGTACTAGGCATTAATACAAAATGTGTGCATGATGTGATATAGCAGTCTGAGAAAACCAGAGTAATCCTCATATACAGTCAGGTGCATAAATATTGGGACATTGACATAATTTTTTGGCCTCTATTCACCACCACAATGGCTTTGAAATGAAACAAACAGATGTGCTTTAACTGCAGACTTTCAGATTTAATTTGAGGGTAATTACATCCAAATCGGGTGAACGGTGTAGGAATTACAACGGTTTCTATATGTGCCTCCCACTTTCTAAGGGGCCAAAAGTAATGGGGCTATCAACTCAAAAGCTATTTCATGGACAGGTGTGGGCTATTCCCTCATTATTTCATTATCAATTAAGCAGGTAAAAGGTCTGGAGTTGATTCTAGGTGTGACATTTGCATTTGGAATCAGTTGCTGTCGACTCTCAATATGAGATCCAAAGAGCTGTCACTATCAGTGAAGCAAGCCATCATTAGGCTGAAAAATCAAAACAAACCCATCAGAGAGATAGCAAAAATATTAGGTGTGGCCAAATCAACTGTTTGGAACATTCTTAAAAAGAAAGAACGCACCGGAGAGCTCAGTAACACCAAAAGACCCGGAAGACCACGGAAAACAACTGTGGTGGATGATAGAAGAATTATTTCCCTGGTGAAGAAAAACCCCTTCACAACAGTTGGCCAAATCAAGAACACTCTCCAGGAGTTAGGTGTATATGTGTTAAAGTCAACAATCAAGAGAAGACTTCACAAGAGTGAATATAGAGGGTTCACCACAAGATGTAAACCATTGGTGAGCCACAAAAACAGGAAGACCAGATTAGAGTTTGCCAAACAACATCTAAAAAAGCCATTACAGTTCTGGAACAACATCCTATGGACAGATGAGACAAAGAACAAATTGTACCAGAGTGATGGGAAGAGAAGAGTATGGAGAAGGAAAGGAACTGCTCATGATCCAAAACATACCACCTCATCAGTGAAGCATGGTGGTGCTAGTGTCATGGTTTGGGCATGTATGGCTGCCAATGGAACTGGTTCCCTTGTATTTATTGACGATGTGGCTGCTGACAAAAGCAGCAGAATGAATTCTGAAGTGTCGCAGGCAATATTATATGCTCATATTCAGTTAAAAGCTTCAGAACTCATTGGACGGCGCTTCACCGTGCAGATGGACAATGACCCGAAGCATACTGCAAAAGCAACCAAAGAGTTTTTTAAGGCTAAAAAGTGGAATGTTATGCAATGGCCAAGTCAATCCCCTGACCTGAATCCGATTGAGCATGCATTTCACTTGATGAAGACAAACTGAAGGGAAAATGCCCCAAGAACAAGCAGGAACTGAAGATATTTGCAGTAGAGGCCAGGCAGAGCATCACCAGGGATGAAACCCAGCGTCTGGTGATGTCTATGCGTTCCAGACTTCAGGCTGTAATTGCCTGCAAAGGATTTGCAACAAAGTATTTAAAAGTGAAAGTTAGATTTAGGATTGTTTAGTTTGTCCCATTACTTTTGGCCCCTTAAAACCGTTCACCTGATTTGGATGTAATTACCCTCAAATTAAATCTGAAAGTCTGCAGTTAAAGCATATTTTGTTTGTTTCATTACAAAGCCATTGTGGTGGTGAATAGAGGCCAAAATATGAAAATTCTGTCAATGTCCCAATATTTATACACCTGACTGTATATGTATAATACATTAGTCACAGTCTACTAACTGTTTCAGGTATATGCCACTGTCAGTTGGTATTGCAGCATTGAATATATAAATCAAACGGGATACAATCGGGAAACCGGCTGACGTGATCCCGACAGCCGGCTTCCTGACTGCTTTATCCCGGCTTGGCTTAAATGACAGGCTTCTATATCTAGACGCCTGTCATTTTCCGACGCCCGGAGACAGGCGCCCGGCATCCCGATCGAAGGCATAAGGGATGCCGGGCGCGCGAGCAGAAAGTCGCGGGGGGAGGGCTAGGTTTAGGGCACCCGGGGGGGACTTATGGTTAGGCACCCCCCCGGGAGGGTTAGGGTTAGGCTAGGGGGAGGAGGGTTAGGGTTAGGCACCCCCGCAGGGGAATTAGGGTTAGGCACTTACAGGGGGATTAGGGTTAGGCACTTGGGGGGGAGGTTAGGGTTAGGCACCCCTAAGGAGGGGTTAGGCACCCCTAAGGAGGGTTAGGGTTAGGCACTCCTAAGGAGGGTTAGGGTTAAGGGGGTTAAGTTAGATTAGTATATACTTACCTGAGGACGATCGGGATTTCCAGCGCTGCCAGGATCTGTCCTTCTGTCGGGCTGTAATTGTACATAGCATAATATAAAATCATAAAACACTACTTTCTTCTGGCACGTGTAAAATGATAACAGAGAAATACAGTAATTACATATATTGGTAAGTATACATAGAAAATAATGTCTACAGTTCTAAGAGAAACTGCAAGAAAAGGGAGGTAATTTGTCCTAAAATAAGCAATAAAGACAAACTGCAATCCAATAATAATTCTAAATAAGCAGGCAGCATACAAGCGTAGTGAAACATAAAAGATAATGGCAAAGTAATAAGTAGTATAGAAAACTGAAAAGAGTATAGAATTGTTTTACTGCGCTATGCACTGTTGAAATGCTTCAAGAGAGACACCTATCTCCACATCAGTTGTTCATTTTATTCACAGTAGTTGCCCTAGTTAATTATATGCCCCATAGTAGTGCCTAGTTAATGTTATTACCAATAGTAATGCCCTAGTTAATTTTATACCCCATAGTAGAGCCATTGTTTACTTTATGCTCCATAGAAGTGCACATTACACCCACAGTGCCTCAATTGATTTTATGCCACATTGTAGTGCCACCATTCCACAATATCCCACATCATAGTGCCGACAGTACACATTATGCCAAACAGTGCCCCCAGTTCACATTATACCATACAGTGTTCTCAGTAAATATTATGTCACATTGAAGTGCCCCCAAATCATATTATGCCACATTGCTCAATATGTCCCCAGCTTACTTTATAAAGGCTGTAATCAAGGAGAAACCTATTGTCTGACAGTGTCACTGGGACCAGCATTGGGAGAGTGCTGGTTCCTGTAGTGCTATTTGGAGGTTTATGGGGTACATCCTAGGTGAGTTGGCTTTCAACTTAAATATATTTATGTATGTGCTATTATCATGTTGCTGAACAGTATGCAATTATGACCCAGTGTGGGTGCTATTATTATGTAGCGTTAGGGACACCGGTATAGAGGAACCCTGATGCGGCCCAGCGCTTAACAATATATTTGCAAATTTATGTAACAAAGACCTCTGGATTTCTATTATCATGTAGTATTCAAGTCTTTGTGCTGGTTTTTTTTGCAGTGTGCTGGAGGACAACTTTTTTCTTTTATTCTGTTGTCAAGAGTAAGCCCCTCCCTTTACGAGCATACGAGCACCTGTGAAAAACCATTTAAGCTGATATGAGCAACCATTATTTTGTATTGCTGTTCTGAGAGGCAGTGGCGTAACTAGGGCATGCCGAGCGGGATGCGTGCCCTGAGTGCCGTGGGACTGGCGGCGTGGGGGGGCGCCGCCGGCCATGGTACCAGCCCGCCCTAGTTAGCCAGTGTAGCGCCGACCGCAGTGAGTGCGGTCAGCGCTACACATTTACACAGGACCGGCACTAGGCTTCCAGCGCCGGTCCTGTGCTGCACAGCTGAGCCCGTTCCCTCCCCGTGAGCATTTGCCTAATAGCGCCAGGAGGAGGGTGGCAGGCGGGCTCAGACTGTGCATAACACACACATCGCCGCCAGCACTGGCGGTGATGTGTGTGTTAATCAGCAGCCAATGAGAGTCAGACAGACTCTCATTGGCTGCTGCTGCTGCACACACATCACTGCCGAGCGGCAGTGATGCGTGTGTGAATCAGCAACCAATAAGAGTCAGATAGACTCTCACTGACTGCTGCGCGCCCACTGCAAGAGCCGGGCTTCTGTCCGGCTCCTGCAGTGGTAATGGGAGAAACGTCAAGATGTCATGAAGTCTCTCCCATAATGCAGAGCGGCCCGGCCCGGGAGGATGGACGTGCGGACGGCGGCGGGAGCAGGAGCGTGGATACAGGTAAGTATTTTTCTTTTGTTTAATTTTAGTGTGTATTTCGGGGGGGCGTCCTCTATTACAAAGAAGGGGACTACTACTGGGGGCACTACTGGGGGGGATACTACTGTGGGCACTGCTTCAGGTGGGGGGGACCAGTACTGGGGACTACTACTGGGTGGGGGATACTACTGGGGGCACTGCTTCAGGGGGGACCACTACTGGGGACAACTACTGGGGGGGATACTACTGGGGCACTGCCTCGGGGGGGGACCACTACTGGCAGGATACTACTGGGGGGGGATACTACTGAGGGCACTGCTTCAAGGGGGGACCACTACTGGGGGGGATACTACTGTGGGCACTGCTTCAAGGGGAAACCACTACTGGGGACTATCACTGGGGGGGGGATACTACTGTGGGCACTGCATCATGGGGAACCACTACTGGGGACTACCACTGGGGGGGGGATACTACTGTGGGCACTGCATTGTGGGGGACCACTACTGGGGACTACTACAGGGGGCACTGCATCAAGGGGGACTCCTACTGGGGGAACTATATAAGGGGCTCACTACTGGGGGCTCTGCACAGGGGGGTCAACTACAGGGGGCACTGAAAAGGGAGAACCACTACAGGGGGCACTGCATAAGGGGGACAACTACTGGGGGCACTGTATAAGGGGCACTGTATATGGGGGATCACTACTGGGGGCACTGTATAAGGGGAACTAATGGGGGGCTGCATAATGGGGACCACTACAGGGGGCACTGTGTAAGGGGCACTGCATATGGGGGACCACTACTGGGGGCCTGTATAAGGAGAACTAATCGGGGCCTGCATAAGAGGGACCACTACTAGGGGCACTGCATAGGGGGGGGACTGTATAAGGGGCACTGCATAAAGGTGCAAATGGAGAGAAATGTTCCCAGTGACAAGAAAGGGGTGTGTGTCATGTTCACACGCCCCATTTTTCAGTGGCCACGCCCATTTTTTGCCACGCACATAGGGGGGGGGTGGGGGGTTTCTCCATTTTCAAATTTGCCCTGGGCTCCAAATACCCTAGTTACGCCACTGCTGAGAGGCATGGATGGGACCATGGATGGCATTTGGAGGGCGTGCTGGTTCCTGTAGTGCTATTTGGAGGTTTCTGGGGTACATCCTAGGTGAGTTGGCTCTCAATTTAAATATATTTATTTATGTGCTGTTATCATGTGGCACAACTGTATACAATTATGACCCAGAGTGGGTGCTATTATTATGTAGCATTAGGGATGCCGGTATAGAGGAGTCTTGACCGGGATACAATCGGGAAGCCGGCTGACATTATACCGACAGCCGGCTTCCCAACTGTCATATCCCGGCGAGGGTGAAATGCCTGGCGTCTAGGTGTAGATGCCGCTCATTTCACCGTCGGCGGGGGACTGTCGCCCGGCATCCTGATCGAAGGGATGCCTGGCGCCGTGAGTGGACAGCCGCGGGGGGGGGGGTTGGGTTTAGCGCATCCAGGGGGGACTTAGGTTTAGGCACCCCCCAGGGAGGGTTAGGGTTAGGCTAGGGGGAGGGAGGGTTAGGTACCCCCCGGGGGGACTTAGGGTTAGGCACCCCCCCGGGGGACTTAGGCTTAGGCAGCGGGGAAGGGGGGATTAGGGTTATGCCGTCAGTATTTCATACCGATTCCATCTTGACCATGGCGCTTAACCATATATTTGCAAATATATGTAACAAAGACCTCTGGATTTCTATTATCATGTAGTATTCAAGCCTTTGTGCTGGTTTTTTTGCAGCGTTCTGTAGGGAAACTTTTTATTTCCTGTAGTGTCACTGATTATCTCAGATGTGCCTCTGAGGGTGAAATGAGAGCATGAGAGATGGATCATATCAGTGTAGACCTTTACTGAGAGGAAAAGATAGAGATCGCCACCTATATGAGCACTGACATGTTTCTATTTTCAGGCCAGGCAATGGGCGAATTGCTTAGCAGGCAATTCTGGGAACTTGTTAGACAACTGTATGACCTGGGTGCGGAGCCACCTAAGCCACTGGGCCCCATAGCAATGGCACCCCCTGAACCCACTATAGCTATGCCCTTGCATACACCTGGCACACAACAACACCAAGCATAATTATAAAGCTGCAATTGTGAATCCTATTAACCTGTACCTGCTTTTAATCCTGTGTTAACCTGTTCCTACCTGGTTAACCCTGTGTTAAACTGTTCCTGTTTCTACCACTGGCTTCACACCCAGCAGTGCACCCAGCGGGGACCAACCTGCTGCCCCCAGCTACAGTCAGTGCCATCTTATGAAACAAAGGGCAGAATTCAATTATTTTCATCCTCCTTCATGCCCGACAGAGCCATTCAGGTGTTTCTACTGTAGGGCGCAATCAGCTGCCGGTGCCAGCATCTCAGCTCGCACCCCCTGGGGGTTGTGAGCTGAAATGTTCAAAAAGTGACCTGTTTGGGTGCCCAAACGCCACTTTACGCGATCGCGCCCGGCACTTTGGTCGGGTGTAGCCAATCTACGCTGCTAAACCCGACCTTTTTGGATGCGATCGACGCAAAGTCAGCATCAATCGAATAGCGCCCCGTGATCTCCCGTCACTTTAGTCAGGAGATTGGGCGCGCTAAAACAATTGAATTCCGCCCAAAGAGGAGCTTTTGCTGTAAGTGAAATAAGGCAGTTGCAGGGCATAAAAATATAAATGGGATGATGGGCATAAAAATATACAGCAAGTGGCATGATAAGCAAGGAAGGGTGATGCCTACCTTCCAACTTCCCCAGTACAATCCCACTTATCGGGCACTGTCCCATCTGCCGGCCGCAGTGTGGGGGGAAGGTTGGGGGACCCCCTCTCATCCACTGCTCTGCTTAGCAAGCCGTGAATAGATTACGTGCACAAGTATGTGGCGGCTATTCACAGGAGAGAGGGACTGGGGGCATGCTCAGAAGCTCCCATAGTGCCAGGCATGCCCAAGCATGACGAAAAAGGGGAGCAAAACCACTCTACTGTACCTTTTCCCAGGCATGCGCCTTCCACACTCTCAAAAGTCAATTACCTCTCTTCTGAAAACTTGGGAGGTATGTGATTGGCATACAACATAAGTGGGATGATGGGCAAGGGGGCAATGGGCATAAAAATATATAAGGAAGATGATGGGTAAAGGGGTTGTTGGGCGTATATATATATATATATATATATATATTTATACAGTATATATATGTATATATATATATATATATTAAATATACAGTATATATATAATGTATATATATATATATATATATATTATATATATATATATATATATATAATCTTAAAAAAAATTGACACTAAATTTAGGGGCACTGGCCCTGATTCAGAGCCAGACGCTCTGACAGAGCGCTCGCCCTGAATCAGGGCCGGCCTTCTTGTTTTTTAGAGTGGCCTCCTGGCCACTTTTTTAGAGCTGTGACCACCCACAGCTATAGCGAGCGGCCATGATGATGGTCGCGATGGTCAAGACCATCGCGACCATCGGGCTTGCGACGAGACCCTTGTGGTAGGGTCTCATTGCCGCAAACCCCAGAGAGCTTTCGGCTCAAACAGATGTGATGTCAGTGGGGCCGGCCCCAGACGGTAGGCGTTCCCATGGGAACGCCTCCGTCTGGGCAGCCACGCCCTCGGCCCGCCCACCAAAGGGGACGTTCTGTCACTCAACATCGACAGCACGCCACCTTTGGTACGAGACCCGGAGCGACTGTTTGCCCGTCGCTATCCGGGTATTGCGCATGCGCACGACGGAGCCGGCTCCATCGTGCGCATGCACACTGGGCCACCATCGACCCGCTTGCGAGCGCTCTGCGCTCGCGAGCGGGTCTGAATCAGGCCCACTGTTCTGTGGTAAGTTGCTGCGGTCCTGTACATTTTCTATTATTAGACCAGAATAGCTTAAGAACCCCTGGTCCAACAACATCGACACAGAGAGATTGAACATGGCCTGGGGCATACTTGCTGACTTTCTGGCTGCCCCTTTCTGGCACAGGTATGGCCCAGCCCCCGCATTGTAAAGCAGAGAGCATGGCTATGATGGTGCAATTTAGAGCGAATCATGTTAACGGCCGACCAGACCATCACTACACTCGGGAAGTGGGCAGCACCGGGTGGATGTGGACAGGCTCCGGGAGATTTGCCCACTCTTACGGGTGGCCAGAAGCACCACTAAATTTGTGGAAGCCTCCCGGCTATTTCAGGAGAGTAGGCAAGCATGACCTGGGGTGATAGGAATATAGATAAGCAAAAGAGTGTTGAGAAGTTGGGTGAAGAGTGCACTATATTATTACACGGGAAGTCTGCCCACACTAAAAATTCAGCCCAATCATTTTGTATGTCTCAAATAAAACATCTGAGGCATTGCTCCAGCGTCTGCTTTGTATGTTCCGTTTATTTAAGGATAATAGACTGATGAAAATGATTTGTAATTTCTCACAAAAGGCTCTCCATAAACTGCAAATAAATTAAGAGCCTTGGTCAGACACTATATTTACTCTAACATGGAACAAAAAAAAGAAAACTTATTTCTACAGTATGTGCTGTTTTTTACTCTTTATCTGAGTTCTGTAAATTAATGCAACAAGGCTTTCTAATGAAAAGTATGCATATGGGTCAGTGGCAAACGCAGGATTTCTAGAGGGGGGTTTCAAATGCTTGATTTTAGAGCGAGTGTGGCCAGTCCATGAAGAGGGCATAATTAGCACTTAAACAGCTTTAATATGCATCATACATAGTGTATTGTGGGCCTGATTCAGAGCCACTCGTAAGCGGCAGCTCGTTCGCTCCGAGCGATGTTTGCCCAACTGCGCATGCGTACGGATCGTTATACGCATGCGCGAACCAGTGAGTGCGGCCGAAATTCATGTGCTCGCAAAATAGCGAATGCCTGATAATTTGAGTGACAGGATGAGGCTTATGTGGGTGGTAACAGGGGAAGGTGCTTGAAAACGGGGAGTGGAGATCCGATCGCAGGCTTGCTTAAAGGTCAAAACGGGCGTTTTATGGGTGTGCATAATTAAAACAGCAGCGTCATTGACCACGTCACTGGGTTATTTTTTAGCCAGAACTGCTCGCAAAATTGTGGTAGCAAAAACCAACCACAAGAATAGCGAGCAGCTCATACCCTGTTCGATGTACTCGATTAATCTAATAAATAGCGGACATGACGTAGGATGCGAGCGGCCAGGGGGCGTAGTTTCCCAAAAAACGACCGCAAGTTTTGTTCACTCGTTCAGATCTAGAGGCGTGAACAGACCGCAAACAGCGAACGGTTCATTTGAATAGCCACCCCTATTTTCTGGACGAGCGAGCGCAAATAGCGGCCGACTCTGAATCAGGCCCTGTGTGTGATAATTCCAGCATATACAAGACCAGCGATCACAGTAACCCATTAATTGCAGCAGTAGGCCATCCTGCCTGAGCTGAATGTATTTATTTTAGATGTGAGCACCATTCCAGAGCATTGGAGCAAGTCCGGGAGCCTGGAGGAGCAGCAGAAGGACCTAGCACTGCCCTGGACATATATGTACATATTAGGCTCTATAGCAGTGCATACCTAACAGTACATGTTTTCCAGATCTCCTAGTTGGTGCACAGGTTATTTATCACTGGCTGATACATGTTAAAAGATCCACAGGTGGTGCTAATTATTTAATTTGTGATACTGAGAAAAACATGCAGCACTAATAATATTCTATTACATTACTATTTCTATTGTGGTCATGGTGTGGGCTGGGGAGTGGGGTTTCCAGGCAGACAGAACCCCCCCTGTGTTTGTCTATGTGGGTAGAGTTAACCATCTAAAGCATTGCCATGAGGCTGAAATAATGTGGCCCCAGCACCTACCTTTGAGGTATTAATTTCCACAATGTTTTTACTGCTCAGGTATTCAGGACCTTGGACTATTGTCCCCGCATATGGCTGTGTTAGCGGTATGACTTGTAACAGTATACAAAACAATAGTTGTATTCCTTCTCATGTATCAAAGCCATTAATATTTATTTAATCTGAACTTGTGTAGACTCTATTAGTGTTACTAGCAATTCAATATATAATTTGACAAGTTGAGACGCGTACAAACAAGGATCTGGTATTGCAAACTGTAGTCAGTTATACAAAGCTAGTCATAGTGCAAACATATGCAGTACACAGTCCCTAAAATAAGGGGGTTGTGATTTTGGTCAGTGGGGGCTGCAGCTCAGACCAACAATAGCAGAGGGGGGTTGGATAAAACATAACCCTAACTGTACCTTTTAACTTGTTTTTAATATTGTTGGGTATCTGCCGGGAAGGCAAGCTCCATGTATCAGCAATCAGCACCTGCCTTCTGTATCTGCCCGCCCCCCAGACTTCTATTTGCTAGTTACACAGGAGTTTGAGGGGTGGGCAATTAGGGAAGATACAGGAGGGAGGCGCTGATTGCTGCTTCCCGCTGCAGCGGCTGTGAGATACGGTACTGAACCCCGGGGAGCTTACCTTCCCGGAAGAGACCCAGCAATATTAAATACAAGTTTAAAGGTACAGTTATGTTTTATCCGCCTCCCCTCTGCTATTTTTGGTCTGCGTTGCAGCCTCCACTGCTCACCATCCTGATTTTTGAAATGTCAAACATATAAGCCATCAGATGTAATAATCTGTGAGTTGTAAACTTCCCGGAAATTCAACAGGAAAAACTCACAAAATAAAAGAGGCGTCTCTGGCTTACAAGATTGGTCAAATTGTATGCATTTTATGCTGTCTGCCTGGGCAGAACATAATAAAGAGCCCCATTAAACATATGCATTACTTAGGAACTACTTAATACTCAATCAGGGAGTCCCAAAACAATAATAAATATCTTGATGGGCAATAATTATTTAATTAATTTATTATATGAAGACAATAATATGTTTGTTAATTGAGACCATATGAATGAATAAATTAATTATTTAATTAATTCACAAATTTTAGAATTATATCCATGCTGGCACTTGTAGCGCCACAAGTTTGTAATATAATTGGTGCTTGTTACGGTTATTTAGGGTACGCCGTGTAAACCCCTAGAACCCAGTGGACGAGGTCTTCCGCCGCTAACAACCGCCCGCTGTTCCCTTAGAACAGATTACATTCACCTGTACGTAGACGGCCACCTGGACTTACACTCAGGGTAGTAGCGGTTTACACGGATCCCCTAGGAGGACCAGAGTAAATTGTGACAGCTAAAGAGCCAGTGACTGAAGCGCAGTTAGTCCATCAGAAGGTTAGGATGTGGCTCTGAGAGCTGGAGATGTGGCTGAATGCCGGTAGTGTGGTTGGAGAGCCGGTGGTTAGATGCGGCTTTGAGAGCTGGAGATGCGGCTAAGTGCCGGTCATTGTGGCTTGAGAGCTGGTGGTGTGGCTTGAGAGCTGGTGATGAGATGCGGCTTGGAGAGCCGGAGATGTGGCTGAGAGCCGGTAGTGTGGCTTGAGAACTGGTGGAGTGATGTGGCTTTCAGAGCCGGTAGTGTAGCTGAGGGCCAGTGGTGAGATGCGGCTTTGAGCCAGTAATGTGGCTCGAGAGCCGGTGGTGAGATGTGGCTTAGAGCCGGTAGTGTGGCTGGAGAGCCGGTGGTGAGATGTGGCTTTGAGAGACGATAGTGTGGCTGGAGAGCCGGTAGTGAGATGCAGTTTTGAGATGATAGTGTGGCTGTAGAGCCGGTAGTGAGATGCGGCTTTGTTAGCCAATAGTGTGCCTAAAGAGCTGGTGGTGAGATGCAGCTTTGATGGTGAGAAGCAGCTTTAGAGATGGTAGTGTGGCAGGAGAACACACGGACCATGCAGCAAAGTTGGGAGAACTCACAGGAAATGCTGAGTCTGGCAACAGGAACCGGAAGAGCACGTACGGAGACGTTATAGCCGGCAAGGCCATGAGGATGCTGCCAGGATTAGCAAAGGAAAAAGAACCAATCAGATCAATGGAGGATCACCCAACGTTCCCAGTAACGTGTGACATCGTCCGGCATCCTTGTTGCCTAGAAACCGGTGGTGCAATTCTCGTATGGCAGGTGGAAGCAGTGGAAGTGATGCCCACAGTATCAGAGAGTGACAAGTCGTGCCGGCAACTTGTAAGAGTACCCCCCCTTGATGAGGGGTTAAAGACCCCCTAGAATCTGGCCTGTCAGGGAAGTCTTCAAAAAACTTCTTCAATCTGGGAGAATGTAACGACTTCTCCGGAACCCAAGAACTTTCCTCAGGACCATACCCCTTCCAATGAACCAGGAATTGTAATTGTCTATGAGAGAACCTGCAATCCAACATTTTCTCAATCATGTCCTGTTGTCCTTGAACTAAGATTGGAGAAGGTCTAACAGGATGCCTAGATTTAAATTTTGAGGAGAAAAAAACGATCTCAATTAGGAACAATTAAAAGTTTTGTTAATGCGCATAGACCTAGGCAATTTAAGTCGAAAAGCGACAGGGTTAACTTGTGCAATAATCTGGAATGGACCAATGAACCTGGGGCCCAATTTCTGTGTATTTTGCCTCAGTTTCATGTTCTTCGTAGTCAACCAATACCAATCTCCAACCTTGAATTTACAGGTTTGTCTGCAAGTTTATTGGAACGTATAGAAGTCTTAAGGAGACACTGGCGAACCTTGTTCCAAAAAGGGTGCAGCTGAGTGACTGAGGAAGGAGATGAAGACCTTCTGGTTTTGGGTTCAAAGGCATTAGATCTGGGATGTAGTCCAGTGATGCAGAAGAACGGAGAAACTGAGGACGCAGATGAGAACAGTTGTTAAAGGTAAACTCTACCAAGGGCAAGTGAGCAACCCAATCATTATGACATTTGGAAATGAAACAACGACTGATTGGCTCGTTCAGTCTGACCATTAGACTGCGGGTGATAACCTGAGGACAGACTGAGGCAAATCCCTAATGAGGAACAGAAATTCTTCCAAAATTGGGCAATGAACTTAGTTCCCCGGTCAGACACAATGTCCAAAGGTAACCCGTGAAGACAGAAAATGTGCTGGAGAAACCAGACAGAAAGTTCCTTGGCAATGAGAAGTTTGGGCAGAGGAACAAAATGTGCCATTTTGCTGAAGCGATCCACAATGGTCCAAACAACAGAACACTGAGAAGTCGGGAGATCGACAATGAAGTCCATGGGGATGTGCGCCCAAGGTCTTCTGGGAATAGATAATGGTAGAAGGAGGCCAGGAGGGGCTACCCGCAGAGTCTTATTCTGAGCACAGATGTCACAGCCAAGAACAAACTCACGGGCGTCCTTAGACAATGATGGCAACTATACCAAACGGGAGAGTAATTCCGTAGTCTTGGAGATGCCTGGATGACCAATGGCTTTTCGGGAGTGGAACTCCAACAGAACTGCTTCTCTGACTCTTTCAGGAATGAACAGAAGACCGGTGGGTTTTTCAGATGGAGCTTCTGACTGACAAATTTGAAGAGAATCAGTCAAATTGCGTGCAACAGCCAGATGAATAAGGGAAGTAGGAATAATAGGCTCATGAGAGACCACAGTCTGTTGGGCAGGCAAAAAACTCCTGGAAAGCGCATCTGCCTTGATATTACTTGTCCCTGGACAGAAAGAAATGACAAACTTGAAACGAGTAAAAAATAAAACGCCCAACGTGCCTGCCTGGAATTGAGTCATTTCGCTGTCTCGATATATGCCAAGTTCTTATGATCGGTAAGGATAGTGATCTGATACTTGGCCCCTTCTAACCAGTGCCTCCAGTCCTCAAAAGCCCATTTAATTCCCAATAACTCACGATTGCCCACATCATAATTTATTTTTGCAGATGAAAACTTCCGTGAGAAAAAAGCGCAAAGATGCAGCTTATTGTCTTGCGGATCTTTCTGAGAAAGTATGGCTCCAGCTCCAACTTCTGAGGCATCAATTTCAGTAGTGAACGTAGGTCTGGATTTGGGTGATGCAGAACTGAGGCTTTAGTGAATGCTGTTTTCAGGGCATCAAAAGCTTGCATGGTGTTGAGAGGTTAGTTAATGGTATCGGCTCCTTTTTTGGTCAACACAACTATCGGGGCCACAATGGTAGAAAAGGTATTGATGAACCTCCGATAAAAATTGGTGAACCCGAGAAAGCATTGGATGGCTTTAAGGTTCGTGGCCAGTCCAAAATAGCCTTGACCTTACTCAGGTCCTTGGAGAAACCTTGATAGGAATTGATATACCCTAGAAAGGACACCTCGTAAACCTCAAATTCACATTTCTCGAGTTTTGCAAAAAAGCTGATTTTCACACAGCTTTTGCAATACATCTCAGACATGGAGACAATGTCATTCCAGAGATCGAGAAAAAATCAGGATATTGTCCAAATATGCAACAGCGAAGTCCCCCGAGAACTCATGGAGGACATAATTGATTAGGTCCTGGAAGACAGCTAGGGCATTAGACAGCCCAAATGGCATGACCAAGTACTCATAATGGCCAGAATGAGTATTAAAAGATGTCTTCCTTTAATCTCCTCTTCGAATCCGGATCAAGTTATAGACTCCCCGGAGATCAATCTTGGAGAAGATGGTTCCCTCAGGTAATTGGTCAAAAAGGACTGAAATCAAAGGTACAGGATAGGAATTTTTGACAGTTATGTTATTTAGCCTCCTGTAATCAATACACTGAGTGACCCGTCTTTTTTCTCGACAAAAAAGAATCCTGCTCCGGGAGGTGACTTGGAAGGGTCGGATGAAACCCTTGGCCAGTGAGTCTTGGATATATTCTTCCATGGCCTTGTTCTCCAGAATTGACAACGCATATAAGCGTCCTTTAGGAATCTTAGCACCAGGAACCAGGTTGATTGTGCAGTCGTAAGGTCGATGAGGTGGAAGAATGTTGGCCTTTTGTTTGGAGAAGACATCTGAGAATTCAGAGTATTGCGGAGTAATCACAGTTGACGGTACTGAAGTAGATGGTTATATTACCCAAACTGGCAATGAGACACACTTAGACTGACATCTGGAGCTCCACTTGACAATTTCAATGGTTTCCTAAGCCATGGAAGGCCCAAGACGATAGGTGCCAGGGGGCACCGGAGAAGAAAGAAGGAGCTTTCTTCTGAATGTAGCAGATCAATGGACAGATATATGAGCGGCATCTGAGAGGTTAGTACACCATCAGGGAAGATCTGGCCATCTAACTCACAGATGGAAATTGGGTGATTTAGAGGAACATAGGAATCCCCAGGGTACGAAAGAAGGGCAAGTCCATGAAATTACCAGCTGCACCACTGTCAAGAAATGCGGTGGTAGTAATTTCCTCTCCAGAGATCCGCAGAAGTGCAGGTACTAAAACAGAATCCTTCGGGGATACTGATGCGAGGCCTAAATGTAATTTTCCCCTGAACATTTAGGCCTTCCCTTTTACTGACTTGTTTGGGCACTTACTAATTGAGTGTCCTTTGCCACCGCAGTACATACTGAGATCCCCGGCTTGGGCTGACCAGCTTGGGGTGTTAATGCTTTGGCCCTGGAGACCCGGTGATAGGGTCTCCTGGCTGTGGCATTACACCCCGGTCGGTTTGGGTCCGCTGCTGGTTTTAAATATAGGGCGACCCCTATTAATTTTTTCCCCCTATATTTAAAACCAGCACTGGCCTTGCAGCAATGTGCTGGTTCCTAAATTACGGGGGAACCCTACTCATTTTTTTAACCGTAATTTTAGAAACCAGGACTGGGTGAGCAGTCCGGGGCTGCTTATGTCTACATAATTTTTTATAAAGATTTAACCCTTGTTTAACAGGTAGACCACACAAGCAGCCTTTACATATTTCACTGATATGTGCAGGCTGCTTGCTCAGGAGAGTTTTGCAATCTCGGGTGAGTAATCTCATCTAAACTTGCTACTCGGGGGAGAAATCTCGATCTGCTACACCATCGGCCAACTCACTTTCAGCTAAACTCACTTCTTAGTAAATTTGCGAGTTTAAAAACGGGGAAATCACCCAAGTTTCGGCTATGAAAATCGAGTTTAAAAAATAACAAACTCGATTAGACTCGATTCTTAGTAAATTTACACCTTGCTGTCAATTTTCAAGCTACGCCTCAAAATTTCCTTTTATTAAATCTGGCGACTTCTCGAAGCATTTTCTGGTGAATTGGAAGTCACCAAAAGTTTTCAATCCCCCCTTTATCCTATATCCTTCCCTATTGTGTTATACTTTCATTGCAATATTTGTATGTGTTTTTAGGCATACAGATGTGTGTCCATACATGATGCCTGGTACTATGGTTACCAGGGAGTGGAGACTGTGCCTGACCTTGCTTTCTTTTGATGCTTGGGTGTTTCATCTATACATCAGGTAAGAATTCAGTTGTTTTATTTTAAATCAAGATGAAAGAGTGTTGTTTATTCTGAATCATTGGATTGTATCAGTGTTAATAGACAAGTATGTTTTTTTATGATTTCATGTTTTTCTGTATATAATAGGTCCATTTCAAATGAACTAATGTTGCATATCTACTGTCCGTTACGTGAACAATACTGCATAGTTTCCAAATAGATGGAAGATGTATAAAATATAGTATTACAAGATAATTGGAATTTAATGTGTTTTTGTAAGTGTCATTTACTTTCTTTGCTGAAAACCGTAGGTTGACATTTAATTAAAAATTGTGATCTAGCTTGCTGTAACTAACATTACATGTAATGAGTGATTAAAAGTAATATCCTTTGTTACAATTTAATTTTCTGCTTTTCTATATAGTTGATGTAAATGGCAATTTTATACTTTAGTACAGCAGTAAATATGATCATGTTTCAATGGTGTTTAACATTTATAAAAATAGATGTTCTTGTAACAAACGTTACACACATGTAACTAACATTACACAGAAAGAATATAATGCAGGAAAAAATTGTTTTCTATATAGTATAATAAGAAATAATTAAATTATACTTAATACTAATAATGTGTCTTACACATTTTTTAAAAGTTAGGACTACATGCCATGAATGTTTTAAAAAACCTCAGTGTTAAAATACATTTTTGATATCTTTGTTAAATAAGGTAAATGGCAACTATTCCCTTTACAATAGCAGTAGCCCTACATAAGACTAAGGCCCTCATTCAGAGCCGTACGCTCTGAGCAGAGCGCACGCTCTGAATGAGGGCCGGCCTCCATGAAAATGGAGCGTCCTCCTGGACGCTCGTATAGCTGTGGGTCACCACCCACAGGCTATACGAGCGTGCATTTTGATGGCCGCGATGGTCGTGACCATCGCGACCATCGAAACTGCGAGCCGGAGCCTGCGGTTGAGGTTTTCAACCGCAAGCTCCGGAGTGATTTTGGCTCTATCAGAGCCAAAATCACTCCCACTGACATCACTAGTGATGTCAGTGGGCCGGCTTCTGACGGGAGGCGTTCCCGTGGGAACGCCCCCGTCAGGGAAGCACGCCCCCGGCACGCCTACCAAAGGGGGCGTGCTGTCAATCAACATCGACAGCACGCCCCCTTTGAACAGACACAACGAGCGAAGGACTTTCCTTCGCTCGTCGCGTCTGGCGCATGCGCACGACGGAGCTCCCTCCGTCGTGCGCATGCTCAGTCCAGAACGTCGACCCACTTGCGAGCGGACAGCCGCTCGTGAGTGGGTCTGAATCAGGCCCTAAGGGTCTGATTCAGAGCTGCTCGCTAACGGCAGTACGCTCGTTCTGAGCGATGTTCGCACATCTGCGCATGCGTACGGTTTTTAGTACGCATGCGCGAACCAGTCAGTGCGGCCGAAAATCGTTTGTACGCTATATAGCGAGTGCCTGCTATTTTGAGTGACAGAATGAGGCGTATGTGGGTGGTAACAGGGGAAGGTGCTTGAAAACGGGGAGTGGAGATCCGCTCGCAGGCGTGCTTAAAGGTCAAAACGGGCGTTTTATGGGTGTGCATAATTAATATAGCAGCGTCAATGACCACGTCACTTGGTTTTTTTTAACTCAGAACTGCTCGCAAAATAGCGGTTGAAAACACCAACCACAAGAATAGCGAGCAGTTCATATCCTGTTCGATGTACTTGATTAATCTAATAAATAGCGGACATGACGTATTGTGCGAGCGGCCAGGGGGCGTTTTTAAGAAATAAAAGAGCGTATGTTTTGCTCGCTCGTTCAGACTTAGAGGTGTGAACAGACTGCAATGTGCGAACGGATCATTTGCATAGCCACCCCTTGTTTTTGAACGAACGAACGCAAATAGCGAACGGCTCTGAATGAGGGCCTATGTTTGTATAATTAGCTAAATGAAGTACCATACATTTCCAGTTATGTTTATGCCTAATATTTATCAAACTAGGCATATGTTTTTATAACTAAGATCACATAATGGGGCAGATGTATGAAGCTCTGGGAAGTGATAAAGTGCAGAGCGATAAACGACCAACCAATCAGCGCCCAACTGTAATTTATCAAGCACAGCCTGTAACATGACAGCTGGGAGCTGAGTGGCTGGTCGTTTATCACTCTGCACTTTATCACTTCCCAGAGCTTCATCTGCCCCATTATATCTATGTTACACAAAGAATGGATTAATGTTGCTCCATCTATGACCTAATTTGGGGGACAAAGAAAATAAATATTGGGAAAATTTTATTTGTTACAAAATGTGTCCTCTTTTTTTGTGAAATGGACCAATACTGTTATGGTTTTATTGTAGTATTTTTTTATAGATAAAATGTTTATTTAATTTATTAGAAATAAGTGTTCTGTCAGTAAGCCAATCGACTACAGCATTGATTGCCGACTCTATTTGTCTGTTAACCAATGAAATATCTGTTACCTGTAATCTCATACACCTGTGAAGCCGTATGTGTTACAATATCCACTAGGCAGCATGGTGTGATGTTAAGGCAGCACAGTGGGTGTTGCTGTACTATAGCTGGCAGTGTAGTGTGGTTAGAGTGCCAAAATTCCCTGGATTTTTGGCACCAAATCTATAATATATTAAGGGGATTGGAGTGGGCATGTGGGGGTCCTGGGGACAGTTGTATTTGTATTTCTTGCTTTTCCTGGCGTGCAGCAGCACTTTCAACAGAAGGACTTATCAGGACAGGAGTCAGGACTGGAACTTTAAAAATAAAAATCACACTGACAATGCCAGGGAGACTATCCTTGTATTTAAATAAAAGAAAAAACAGCTTGCCACAAAAGAAATGTTTGAAATTTGTAGCGCAATGTCTGGGCCCGGACACAGGCAGAATGGGAGGGGCCCGTGCTACTCGATTTAGTTATATGAGGAGGGCCTGCTCCAACTGGGAACTGTCGCTGATGGACCGATTCCCCAATTCCTCCTGCAGCCTATGGTCGCAATGGGGGCGGAGCCAATGCGTCAAGCCCTGTCCCCTTGCATCCGCAAATCACGTTATTGTGGAGGAGGCGGGGCCTAATGATGCAAGGTGCCCGCCCCCATTAGCAACCTTCTGCTGCATCAGAAGTGTAAGTATGTATGCGTTTTATCATGTGTATGTGTCTGTGTGTGTTAGTGTGGATATATGTGTATGTATGTTAGTGTGTATATATGTGTTAGTGTATGTATACTGTGAATGTGTTAGTGTGTGTATACTGTATATGTGTTAGTGTGTATATATGTGTATGTATGTGTTAATGTGTTTATATGTGTGTTATATATAATATATACAGGTTTGCTATATACTGTATATATTATAGAAACACCACCCCGCACAAAAAAAAAATTTAAATCATGCATTTGCCCCTGCCCTTGTTAAATATTTTTTTTTCTCCTTTGGAGTCGGCGCACGTGACTTCATGATGTCACTCCATGCTACTGGAAGGAAAAGGTCAGAGGAGCAGCACCAGCCAGACCTGGAGGAGAAGAAGCAAGAAGGAAGGAGCATTCTTCAAGGCAATAAGGTAAGTCATGCCTCATGAGACAAAGCGGTAGCGGGGGGAGGAGGGCTTATTTTGTCAGTCCCAGGCCCCACAATTTCTGATGGTTGCCCTGGGTGTGTCTAAAAAAATGAAAACACACACACACTTTTTTCTTACAGGCTGCATCTCAAAAGTACGGCAGTAGTACCTACTTGCCTACTTGAAAAATCTCCTCTTTGGGAGAAGCCCAGGAGATACAGGTAGCCGGTGTTGGGGAAGGGTCAGACTATTGCATCATTAAAACCCACCCATTCGCACCAAACAGTGGCGTAAGTTCATCCCAGACGCCTGGAAGTTATACTTTGCTGCCCCCCCAAACAAAAAAGGGAAAATAAATATGGTGCATATCTATCTATCTATCTATCTATCTGTCCATCTATACATACGCACAAAAATACTAATATAGAATATGTGAATTTGTTTCTATTAGGCCTATTTACTAAAGTAAACTTGCAGGATATCCCCCCAAAACACCCTTTTTCGGGTATATACAGCTATGCGTTAGTCACAGATAAGATGACCTGTATTGTGTAATTAGCATAAGGCTCAGAGTCCTTCTGATGGAGGCGAAAGCCATCTGATGTGGGGTCGGGAGCTCTCCTGATACCCCTTATGGAGGGAAAACCACCTGATGTGGGTGGGAAGCCCTTCTGATACCCCAGATAGAGGGGAAAACCACCTGATGTGGGGGCTTTGAGGGCTGAGTTTGAGTCAAGATACTGAAAGTCTGCTAGTGTGGTGGAACTACAAATCACAAAATGCCCAGTCTACTGCCGACTGCTTCACATGCTGGGAAGTTGCTCCACCAAAGATCTGCCCCCAGACTCACTCACTGGTGCCCCAGGCCCCCGCCTTCCATGCCCTCTTACCCGCAACTCCGTCTGGTGCATCTTTGTTGACATCCACAGGTCCGCAGCTAGAGATGCCACCAGGGAGGAACGGAACGGGGAGTGAGGGGGGGTGCCAGAGAAGCTGAGAAGCTGCTGAGCAACAGCAACATCAAGGAGCGGGGACAGGCTATAGATAGACAGAAGCGGCATCTGATGGTCTGACATGGAGCCCTCCATCAGTTTATGGTTATGGTAGCTCCTCAGGTGCTGGGAAGAGGTGCCATGTATCGGGCGGCCGTGACGGTACACTCCGGGTACATATTTACAGCTCTAAGTGGGGTGAATATAGGGCAATGGAGGAGGTGCTTCTTCAGTGCTGGTGCCCGGAGGCAGGCGCGTCCATTGTCTCCCATAGTTCTGCCCCTGGCACAAAATGCTGTGAATTGTGCGTATATGAGTAAGGGTGGGGCCATTATTACATGATTAACATAGAATCGTGTCACTAGGCCCTGCCCCCCTCTTTCTAGACCGCAATTCCAGGTATTATTCTCCCTATCCTGCCCACTTCACTAGGAAGTGGGCGGGATGCAAGAGGAGTACCCACTATTCTGAGAGCCCGGGGGATTAGCCAAAAAATCATGAGTCTCCAGCAGGTTCCAGGAGAGTAGATAAATATGCAGTAGTACCATTGTGACATTTTAGTTGTGGACTTGGGGAAGAATTTACTAAAGGCCGATTTTCTGTTGATCTTCTGTCGATTTTGCAAATCGGAGATTTACTACAGTCAAAATCAACCTTAAATCAACCTCAAAATAGACTTCCAAACAAGTTAGAAAACCAGCCCATCCATTGACACTTTTACATAAACGACTATATAAACTGGAGATTTACTAAAGGTTGGTTTGAAAATGGACCAAAAATCGACCTCAAAATAGACTTTTAACTGACTGGTGTGTTTGACTTGTAAATCAACCTCTTTTGGGCCAAACTTCATTATGATGATTAATGCCGCGTATCCACTAGGCGATTTCATAATCGTTTGATCGCTCATTAATCGTGCACAAATCGTGCACTACAATGTCTGAAACGACAAGCGATGCGCACTCCCACTAGTCGTTTCCGACATCAATCTTCGCCTGAACATGCCGGTTAATCTTGTGATAATGACAGATTGACCACGTTTAGGGATGAGGGAGGGTGCCTACACTGAACGACATATCGTTCAGTGTAGCCACTACATGGGATCAGGAACGACTGTACGATTACAATGTCGGAATCGTACTGTCTTTCCATAGTCGAGTAGTGGATGCGCAGCTTAAGAAGGGGACACAACCATGTGGTGCACTGTGGCTGTAGGAAAAATGGAAATAGAAGCCTATGATCTGCTCTGCACTTTCCTGCCTACCACACTGAGAGGACCCCTGAATCTGAGGAACAACAGCAGCTTATTGAGGTACCGCAGAGCCTACGCAGGCCTAGGTTCTTCTGTACGCAGTTAAATCTCAATGCATTGTATGCTGTCAAGGTCATACAGATGTTCCGCCTCAAACGTTCCAACAGAATGATGCTGTGTGACCTTGACAAGGCTCTACTTGAGCCAGAGATGGCAGGATCCCTGCATCTGGCTAGCAGGTTGCCTGGAACGACATCCTGAAGCCAGAATTGCCACAGACATGGACACAGCAGTCTATACAGGTCCTCGGATGCTCCAGCCACTGGTGTTCTTCCGGGCTCTGGCATGATGTGATGCGCTCGGGGATGTATCGGCACTGTTACGGTGCTGGAGGTACATTGTTCTGATTTTTATCTAGTTGACCGATTATCATGTAAACTGCGCATGCAGTGCTTCTAAGTCGCACAGCGCATGCGTCAAGGTACATTACCGTAGTCACTCACAGCCACTTTTGACTTGCAGTGTGATTGACAGTCAGGGAACATTTGGGGAAGGTAACGGGGAGTGGCGCAGCCTGCATCTGTGATCCAGTACACAGATAACAAGGCTCTGGCGTCACCATGCACTCAGCCATTCTGTGTGACCGGGACCGCTGGACCTATATCAGGTGGTTCAAATCCCGACGCTGGAAGTCCGGCAGCAGTGAAGATCCCGACAGGGGATTAAGGTAAGTAACACTAACCCTATCCCCCCTAACCCTAACCCTCCATTAGGTGTACCTAACCCTAAGTCCCCCACGGGAGCCCTTAACCTAATCCTCCCCCCCCTGTCCGCGCCCGCCGCCCGGCTTACCTTCGTTTGGTATGCCGGGCGTCGGGCTCCCAACATAGGTATGATGGCAGGGGTCGAGATTTCGAACGCCTGTCATTAGTACCCTGCCGGGATTTGACAGTCGGGAAGCCAGCGGTCGGCATTTCGACCGTCGGCTTCCTGACTGCATCCCGTGTGACCATAGGGCTACTCAGAAAGATTGATTATCAAAGGATCTAAAGGTCTGCACAAATGTTGCATCTCTGAAATAGGCCAATCATTCAAGCATCCATAGATTCAGTTATTTTCCACCAAATGACTCCCTCTGAGGTGCTTTTTGTGTGTTTGGGGCATTTTTCTTTAACTCAAAATCGTCTAACTTTCGAACACAAAAATCGACCAACATCTACGTCAAGTTTAACATGACACCAAAATTAACTGATAATAAATAAGATTTTTGGACACACAAACTTTACGTCGATGTTGATCGATTTTATATTGATCTTAAATCTACCAAAAATCGACATTTAGTAAATTTTGCCCTTGGTGCACAGTTGTCTGGTAGCAGCCAATTGATATGAAAAAATTTTTACACAGATATCAAACTGCCTCTCTGGTATCATAGTGATACAATTCATTATTCATATATATGAGGGTGGTTCAATAAATAAGGTAACAATGCCTCTCATTGTATAAATACATTCAACATGTACATAAACATATAATCAATAGTATGGCCTTGATACAGATTGGTACAGATTATTAGGGGTATATTTACTAAAGATTGATTTTAATCAATTTTAATAGATTTAAAATCGAACAAAATCGATTAACATCGATGTTGTGTTTCTGAAGCTAAATCCCACATTTTCTAATACTTAAAAAACTAAATAAAAAAATGTCTGTTAGTAAATGTGTGATTAAGCCCCAGAAACCCAACATCGATTTTAATCGATTTTGATCGATTTTAAATCGATTAAAATCGACCATTAGTAAATATACTCCTTAGTTCCCATACTTGCCTAACATTTGTTCCAACAGCACACCAAGGCATCTATCCCGGCATAGAAGAAATCAGTGTCAAGCGCCTGAAGCCAGGACATGACAGCTTGCTGAACTTGGTTGCTCATGAATGATGCTGTGCACAGTACCCACTGAGATGTTCATTTTGTCAGCAATATCACTAACTTGAATGCATCTGTCTTCTTGAATCAGACCTTCAATGAGGCACAAATTGTCATCTGTGGTGGACGTGCTTGACCGGCCAGATCACTACTCATCTTGAACATTTGTCTTGCCGTTATCAAAGGCAATGCACAAAACCCAAACCTGTTTCCGTAACATCCCGTTATCACCGTAGTCCTCGACAAGTTGGCGATGAATTTCAGCTGCTGATGTGCCTTTTAGACGCAGAAATCTGATCTCACTATGCACATATATGTGTGACCATATTTCCGCCAGCCCTGCCATCTTACAACTGATTTTGGGACAATATGACTGACTGATATGAGGCGCAGACTAATGGCCATGGGTGGAAGCAGTGTTCTACCTGCTCTGGTGGAAACTTAGAATGAAATAGAGAACGTTACACAAGTGAGAGGTCTTGTTACCTTAATTATTGACAAGAAATTAGGGTTCTGTGCAATACTGGCACTCCTCTCTTAACCACTTGCCTGGCACAGTCGTATCAGATACGACCATGCCAGACTGGGCTTTCCCTGACATGGTCGTATCTGATACGACCAGTCAGATACACACAGTGGTCGGCTTGCTGGAAGTTAACTTCCAGCAGCCGCCCACCTCAGAAGGACCTGCTGGTCCCTCTACACTTGCGGCTCCCCCTCCTTTGTGTCCCGATCACTGCTGGCCACAGTGATCGGGCCCCGGCGGCACCCACCTAGAAGCAGCAGTCACGGCTCATGTAGCCGCTGCTGCTGTGACCCGATCACTGTGGCCAGCAGTGATCGGGCAGCCATTTCAATAACAGGCAGTAGTGGCGGCTCTGGTAGCCGCCGCTGCCGCTATGTACCCGGGCTGCTAGCGGGACACCCTCCCGCTGCGGCTCCGGATCACAGTGATCAGTGTGATCACTGTGAGAGAAGCAGCGGCGGCGGCTCTGGTAGCCGCCGCTGCTGCTATGTAGCCGGGCCGCTAGCGGGACACCCTCCCGCTGCGGCTCCGGATCACAGTGATCTGTGAGATCACTGTGTTAGAGAAGCAGCAGCGGCGGCTCTGGTAGCCGCCGCTGCTGCTATGTACCACGGCAGCCCCTCCCACTCCTGTCCGGCCTCAGCTCTACCTCCCCAAGTCCCCATGTGTCCCGATCACTGCTGGCCACAGTGATCGGGCAAAATATAATATTAGTAGTAAAATATGTGTATATATATATATATATATATAGGTATATATATATATATATATATATATATATATAGGTATATATATATATGCATATATATATATATACGGTATATATGCATATATATATATATATATATATATATATACACATATATGTTCTATATATATATATACATATATGTTCTATATATGTATATATATATATATATATATATATATATATATATATATATAATCGATAGATATCGCAGAGACTCTGAATAGGGCTGGCAACCAACCATCGATGGTTCGCAAACATCGATGGTCTGGCTGAAAACAAGTGGTTTGCCATTGCTGGTGGCCATCAATGTTGCACCATCGATGGTAAACCGTCAATCGATGTTTAGGAGACATCGACAGTTGTGGTCACCACAGATCTTGCCCAATCGCTAAACAATTGATGGCTTCTAACGATGGTTGAACCATCAATGGTACAGCTGTCAATGGCCATCACTACAGTATAACATAAAAATTGCTATTTTTATGGTATACTGGGTTTTAAAAAAAAATTTTTTTTTAAATAAAATAGTGATGGATAAGTTTAAAATTATGTTCTTGACCTAATTCAATCATAAAAGAAACCGACAATTTTGGAGCGGTTTTTGGAAAAAGAATTCGTCAGTTAAGTGGTTAAAGAGACATTCAATAACACACTTCAATATTCTATCCTTTTTACCCGAATGAACAGGATTAGAAATACTTAGGTATTGTAAATAAGTGATAATTTATCATACATAAAACCAAATGAGTGGTACATGAAGTAACATACATAAAGTGCATATTCAATTGGGATATGGGGTATACACTAAGGGCCTGATTCAGAGCCGCTCGTAAGCGGCCGCTCGTTCGCTCCGAGCGATGTTTGACCAACAGCGCATGCGTACGGATCGTAATACGCATGCGCGAACCAGTCAGTGCGGCCGAAAATCGTTTGTACGCTAAATAGCGAATGCCTGCTAATATGAGTGACAGGAGGAGGCGTATGTGGGTGGTAACAGGGGAAGGTGCTTGAAAACGGGGAGTGGAAATCAGAACGCAGGCGTGCTTAAAGGTCAAAATGGGCATTTTAAGGGTGTGCATAATTATTACTGGAGCGTCATTGACCACGTCACTGGGTTATTTTATAGGCAGAACTGCTCGCAAATTTGTGGTAGCAAACATCAGCCACAAGAATAGCGAGCAGTTCATACGCTGTTCGATGTACTCGATTAATCTAATAAATAGCGGACATGACGTATGGTGCGAGCGGCCAGGGGGCGTCTTTTTCAAAATTACAACCGCAAGTTTTGTTCGCTCGTTCAGACATAGAGGCGTCAACAGACCGCAAAGAGCGAACAGTTCATTTGAATAGCCACCCCTTTTTGTTGAACGAACGACAGCAAATAGCAACCGGCTCTGAATCAGGCCCTAAGCCTCACCCTTTTTTTGTAGTTGCAGTGGGCTTAAGAGCAAGTCCCAGATGCTTAGATGATTTAGCACCACCATAAAAGGCATAAAAACATTGGGCCTGGAATTAATTGCAGATCCCTCTATGTGCACAGCATGACATCTGAGCACAACGCGTTTTGGATTACTAGAATACTTCCTCAGGTGCAGATGTCATGCCTTGAATGTGCAATTGCAAACAATCGCTCGATCTGCATAAAATATCGGCTATGCAAACATCTCTAAATCAGGACTTTGGTGCGCTGTTGTCTGGTGCTTAATAGCAGCAAATTAATATAAAAAATTTAGACAGATGGTAAACTTCTTCTCTGGTATTATAGTAATACAATTCATATACTTACGGACTGTAATAATACTAACAACAGTGTGTAGAAAAAAATTAAAACACACAAACTGTTTTCTTGCAGACTGTACTTCACCGCAGTACCATTATGGAATATTATTTGGGGGCTTGGTGCACAATTCCCTGGTGCTTACTAGCAGTGAATAGATATAGTAAAATAAGACTTTTACTGCATCTGGTTATGGTACTGTGATGTACTGACTGGTTTGTACAGTGCTGCACCACTAGCACCAGGTTCAGGTGTGTTCGGTTTGCTTCGGTGGCCGATTTCCCCGTGGTAAAGTTAGGACACACCGTGACAGAGAGGCAAGCCTGAATTCCCCTTTTGCAGACACAATGACCAGTCAGGAGGGAAGGTGCAACGCAATTTTATTATTTGTTAATAATTACCAACAAATGACAGGAGATATTTACCATTTACAGATGGAATGAAATTAATTACACTTTTCAATGACAAGGTATTTATTTATTACCTCCCCGTCATCTACCGGTGACCCCAGCTGGCAAGCATGTGAAACCAACAAGAACCACTATTCCTGCAGAACTGTACTTTAACAAAAAAACAAATGAGGGACCTAAATATGAAACCTGCTGGTCTAGCTTGAATCAATGGTGCTCCGTCAGTCTATAGCTGTGAAATACAGTCTGTGTTGACGCTCCCTTTTTGCTGAGAAAAACATGGGAAAAACACATGCAGGTTGGATAGGTTCTTGTAGTGCACCAGCTGTAACAACAAATAGTCTATGCAAAATAATTAGCTCCAAGCAGGGTTATGCACGTGCAGGTTGGATAGGTTCTTGTAGTGCACCAGCTGTAACAACAAATAGTCTATGCAAAATAATTAGCTCCAAGCAGGATTATGCACGTGTAGGTTGGATAGGTTCTTGTAGTGCACCAGCTGTAACAACAAATAGTCTATGCAAAATAATTAGCTCCAAGCAGGGTTATGCACGTGCAGGTTGGATAGGTTCTTGTAGTGCACCAGCTGTAACAACAAATAGTCTATGCAAAATAATTAGCTGCAAGCAGGGTTATGCACGTGCCGGTTGGATAGGTTCTTGTAGTGCACCAGCTGTACCAACAAATAGTTTAAAAATACAGTTCATCAGCTGAAAATGGCTAACAGTTTATGCAGATAGCAGTAGTTTACTGGCAACTTCCTGTAACTTACACAGTCTTTGGGCCTTGAGAAAATAAGGACAACTGAGGCTATGCTGGTAGCAGTAGTTCACCGGCCACTTGCAATAATGTAACACAGTCCTTGAGCCTTGAGAAAATAGGGACAACAGTCTTCCTAATTGCCTATGCCACAAATTGCTATCACCAGAATTGCCAGCCGGGGTTACACAGGGCTAAATAAACAAGCAATATACATTACATCAGCATGAATGGACTTTGAAATGGTTACCGGGCCAAATAGTGTATAAGAAACAATTTACATCAACACCAATACGGGTAAATACTCAAACATTTCATGCAAGCAAAATATTAATCAGCATTGACAATAATAACACAGCGAGCAGTGAACAGCTTTACAGAGTATTATAACAGATAAAGGGCCACGGAGGACCACTATCAACCCTTTAGCTAACACATAAGTCAAACAGTAAACAGAGCCAAATACATATCACATGGCATTACATTTACTTTAAAGCTAGACATAAAATACCTTGTACATCACCCACAGTGGTATCGGACATGAGCCGACACCCATAAGGCACGTCCCCTCCTGGACATGAGCCAGAGGTTCACAGGAAAGAAAATGACCACCAATGCAACTCTTGGGAAAAAGAGGGGGTGACCTATCTTTTACTTCCCCCCTATTTCATCACTACACACACACTTGACCTAATTTAAAACACTATGACCTCTTTGTACACCCAGTTGTGTGGGAGACTAACTCCCGGTCCCAGCTTTTACACAAAACCTAGTCTCCCAGCTTAATCATGGTTAGCCGCAAGGTAAAGGATAATGCAATAGACCCAGGGGACCCAGACAGAGGGGCAGGGCCTTAATGGAGGGAAGATAGGAGCTGTGGAGGGACAGAGTATAGGGAGGTTCTGGTATGATCTCACCCCTGGCAGTGGCTGTTCAGCCTCTCACGATGTCCAGGGAAACTCTGGGATGCTAGGCACCGCACCAGAGCTTCCAGCTGCAGACCTCCGGCAGGTATTTTACAAGAAGCAACAGGTGCAAAATCCCTTTCCACAGGGGCTCTGTCCAGCAAACACAAACAGCAGCAGGAGGGGTCCTGAAGCACTCTTCCTCTGGGGCTGTCTTTTCTTCTGCCCGTGCGGGTGCCAGCAGGGTTTTTGTCACTGGCGGGACCTTTTCCTCAGCTGGGGCTTCATCTGCGATGATGGAGCGATGAGACCTCCTTCCCAGGCAGCTCCTCTTCTCTCCCAGCATGCGCAGATTTACAAATGTAGCTCCTCCTGATAACAGGCACTTAGGAAGGCAGTCCTCTATTCAGAGGGGTCTTCTTCCAAAGCAGGGTGCTCTATGCAAATCCCCAGGCAAGCTTCCTCCAGGGACTTACATCCAGCATCAGAGCACCTCTCCTGGCAGATTGGAAAGGTAGCCTTCCGGGCTAATGTGAAGTCTGGTAATTGTAATCCAGGGCAACATTAACGTTATAGTATCCTTATTTTTACAGCTCCAAGGGCACTCCAATGAAAGTCCTTACAGACAGCACCAGGTGCAGTATTTGTAATCCTAAATGAGAGGGGTTACTGCTCCCCTATTTGTACAGATCCAGGGACACTCCACAGAAGCACCTCACAGACAATCCTTTTTCAAAAATTCCTCCCAGACTCCTTTTACAGAAATTCTCCCCAGACTCTTTCTACAGAAATTCCTCCCAGACTCAGCACTGACAGCCCTGAGGAAGGTATTTTATAAGCTCCCCCCTACTATCCTCCCTGTTGGTCTGACATGTGTGAGTGGACAGGGGGACCCCAGCAACAGGCCGCCTACAGGGATCTCTGCCTGGACACCCAGGCTACCAATCAATGGGGCAGGATTTTCCCTCCTAAATGGATCACTGACCAAGGGGCACCTTCTACCTCCCTGTTTGCACATGCTCAGTGGGGTTCAGGGAGAGCAAGGTCAGTCAAAGTTCACTATACCTGCCTATTATATGGAATTGGGCTGCAGTATATCTATGTGTACATACATAAAAAAAAATATTGGGGGACCCCTATTTGGGAACAAACTTGGGGGTACTACAGTACCTTTACTGTTCCATCCGCACTTGCTATCTAATTTAAATGAAGGTGTCTCCCTGCAGCGAGCATTCTGCCTGCAGCCCAGCACACAGCAGTATGTTCTGGGCTGCTGACAGATAAGAGGGAAGGAGGGGGCGTCGTCAGCCCTGGGTAATTAGAGATCAAGGCTGGCACATCTCCATGTGGGCCTGGCAAATCCCTCCTGGTAGTACACACTGAGGTGGAGCATGTATTGTTAGTATTCTCTGAATCTGCTTCAGTCCACATTCCACCAAGCTGTCCTGTATTTGCACCTATATCAGCTGGCATCCTACATGCACCTGTTTTTAATATCTGCTCCTGGGGCTATACAGCATCTATATGCCTACACCATCTGCAGATTACCACAAGTACTACAGCCATTTCATTGCTTATCATCTCCAGCCTACACCTGCTGCATTACCATTATGAGACCAGTACTCTACCAAAGACTGTATTCATCGTGCTTCCGGCACTCCATTCAGTACACCTACAGACTATACATATATATATATATATATACACATTTGCTATTTTCTTTACATACCATTGTATAACGCATAAAGACTTAATCAAGGCATCAAGCTTTGCATACTCTCCTACAAACAAAGTTAACTCTGAGGGTCCTGATCCAAGTCTACAAAATCCTAGTGCCGTGACAGCTGGTACTATACTGTACTACAGCTGTTAGTGTAGTATTGTAATATGGCTGTCAGTGAGGTGTGGTACTGCATTATAGGGGATGTAATCAGAATACTGACGGCCAAGAATACCGGCTCCGGAATCCCCGGCGGTCATCAGTATACCGGTTCTGGAATCCCACTGGTCAGAATCCCGATGGTGAGTATTGGGTTTAGGGTTGGGAGTTAGGTTTAGGCACTAGGGGAGGGTTAGGCTGCAGGAGGGGAAGGTTGGGGCTAGGCTGAGGGAAGGGATAGTTAGGGTTAGGCTACCAAAGGGGACCGTTTGGCTTAGGCTGCGGGAGGGGTGGGTCAGGGTTAGACTGCGGGAAGGGATGGTTAGGCTTAGGCTGCGGGAGGGGAGGGTTAGGGTAGGGCTGTGGGAAGGGACGGTTAGGGTTAGACAGCGGGAGAGGGGGATTAGGGTTAGAATACTGACCAACATGTGCAGGATTTTCACTATTGGGATTCTGAAGCCGGCATTGTGACCGTCGGGGTCCTGTACCCAACCCTAATATAGCAAGCAGTGTTGTGTTATACTGTAATATGGCTGGCAATGTGGCATGCTAAGGCGATGCTATATATGCCAACATCAATGGTGACTTAGTGTTAGGAGACAGAGTGAAAAGTGATAAGAAAGTGATAAGGTGCCAGCCAATCAGCTCCCAACTGTCATCTCAAAGGATGTGTTTGAAAAATGACAGTTGGGAGCTGATTGGCTGGCTTGGCACCTTATCGCTTTCTTATCACTTTTCACTCTGTCTCCTAACACTGCTTAGTAAATAGACCCCTAAATGTGTGTATGTGTGGGGAGCGAGTGCCATTGTGGTCTCTTGCCCAGTGCACCAAACTGGCTAGATATGGCTCTGTGTGTCAAAGGGACTGTACCACAAAAAAATGACACATTTATTCTAACTTTGTGTTTTAACACATTACACATCAGCTTGAAAAAGTAAAACAAAGCTTGTCCATGAGCATTTTCCCCAGTGTCTGACTGAGCAGTTTTATATTTTTCTGCCATATTTTCTGTAAAAAAAAAAAGTGTTAGGAATACAAGAATCTCAAAGGAATAAAATGACCTGACACTGCCATTACAGTCCTATTATTTTATGGCAGATATTTATAGTATTTTTTTCTTTCTACTTCCTAGTGTGCCATGAAAATGAGCTTTTGCGCAATTTGTGTGATGAAAATGGAATGCTACCTTCCAACCCACTGAAGTACACTTGTATCCCATCGAGACTGCATATGATGTAATTAGGTGCGCAGCCTAGCACTGCTAGACAATTTGTTTTACGTGGCGTGTTCCACTGTAGAGTGCTGGTTTATAACTGAGTTCTAAGAATCACTTGTACATTTATTTTATTCAATCTTTAATACTGCAGCTCGTACATATATTGCAGCATACAGGAATCACAGAAGCCATTAAACATAAATAAAGGTTCATAAACATTTGAAATGTCATTCACATATGATGAGCACATACAGTGTCAATCATTTGATAGGTGTTTTAGAGGAGGAATAAATGTTATTGTGATAAATGAAAATGCCTAAAAACAATAGAGGTAAGCACAGAGTAAATTTACTGATGTCTACTGCATTTCTCAGGGCACAATTTGCACTTGTTATTTAGGGGTTGACGCAGGTGACCATATGCCTGTTGGTGGTGTGTGTCTTGGGTGTTTTCACACTGCACATGCTCCAGAATGAGTGCTCGCAAGTATGGGGGATGCAGAATCATACACATTTTTAAGGCATCTACAGTTCTGACCAAAATGGTACAACTGGGCTACAATGGAGCATTCTCATATAGGCAAAGTTCAGTGAGTGTAAATATGTCTGCTTTAAGGCATATCTTTTGCATCTAGTATAAGTTCGATGCAAGTGCATCCTGATAATGATGACTAGTAGCAAACCAAGCGTACACATAACGGACGGGAACAACGCAAGCTGCGCACAACTCTTCATATAGCCAAATATAAAGATTTTTTCAGTAGATGTAGTTCAGGAGCAACACATCCCCAATTTCCATCCAACTCTACATCAGGCTCTTAGTGGTCAAGTAGCTTTGTTACTGTAATTGGCTTGGTGAGATATCATTTTTTTCTGCTCTCCTGCCTCTGGAGTATGTATGCTATAGATGTCAATACCTACATCTGACAAGGTACAGCCCATCCTGCTGACATTGCATTGGTGTTTTACCCTATAAAATATGCTTTTTGGTCACCTTGAATCTTATAGCAAGACCCAAGTTTGTTGGCCAGCTTTAATTTCCAACTAGATCACCATGCAGCCATCTAACATAATGCTAGGTCTCAACAAAGCATACATCAGGGGTGTTGATCGTGATCGATCGGTCGTCCGTGGAAACTGGACTGATAGATCGCAGCAGACATCCAGCAGCAGCAAAAAGAATGAGACTGATTCTTATTGGCTAGCTGCGCTGAAGCCACGCGTCTATCATGTCTCCGTCGTCTGTCATTTGTGACAGCTGACGGAGGCGTGCGGCTTGCTATTCAGTTAAGCTGCAGCTTGTATTTGCTGCATTACCGAGACCGGTATGGGCGGGAGAGACGCTGACACCAGCGCACCGAGGACCTGATTCAGAGCCGCTCGTAAGCGGCCGCTCGTTCGCTCCGAACGATGATCGCACATCTGCGCATGCGTATGGGTCGTAATGGGCAATCGCCAACCAGTCATTGCGGTCGGAAATCATGTGTTCGCAAAATTGCGAGTGCCTGCTAATTTGAGTGACAGGATGAGGCGTTTGTGGGTGGTAACAGGGGAAGGTGCTTGAAAACGGGGAGTGGAGATCCGAACGCAGGCGTGCAAAACGGTCAAAACGGGCGCTTAATGGGTGTGCATAATTAACAAAGCAGCGTCATCGACCACGTCACTTGGTTGTCTTTTAGCCTGAACTGCTCGCAGTGATTGCGGGAAGTAAAACCTACCACAAGCACTGCGAGCAGTTCAGACGCCTTTCGATGTACTCAATTAATCTAATAAATAGTGGAGATGACGTATGATGTGAACGGCCAGAGGGCGTCTTTACAAAATAGCGAGCGCATGTTTCGTTTGCTCGCTCAGACATAGAGGCGTCAACAGACCGCAAAGAGCGAGCGCTCAATTTAAATAGCCGGACCCTTTTTCTGTACGACCGTTCGCAAATAGCATGCGGCTCTGAATCAGTCCCCGAGTTCTAGGTGAGAGTGAGTGCATGTACTGTGAGTGCATGTACCCTTGCTGCATGGTCATTCCCCCTTTTTGGATGTACCACTCCCCCTTTTTGGGTGTGTGTCTACAGCACTTGCAAATGTCCCTACTTAGTAGATTGCAAAGGATTTTCGGCCTTTAGAGTAGATCACTGACTCCAAGAGTCTGGCCGCCCCTGGCATACATGATATAATTTGCAAGACAATGAAGCAGCAGCATGCCTGGACAGTGGCCACACACATGGACCCTAGCTATTTTGACAATAACTTAGCCCACCTCATGCTTCTAATTATAGTCCTTTATAGTAACGTTTAATCTGAATGAATAGACAGGTTGTGTCCAAGTAGATGACCTGCTGCTGGGAAGCCAGCACAGTGTACATATACGAGTCTCAGTATAGACACACACAATGGCAGACTCATTTCTTAAAATTACCAATGTTTGATATAAACTAAATGAAGAACATCTGTCTCCCCATCCCCAGTGTAAAGACATGCTGGTAATGCCTCTGATCTTATACCCAATTCACTCCCATCTACCCAATCTGTGAATAGAGCTACAATGAGAAAGCTATGTGTGTGAAAACACAATGCATCTACAGCTGCTCTACCCAGACTTTATTTGTGAATGGTGACAAATTGATACCCACAGTAGTGAGTAAGCATCAATAGGGACAGAAAAATGCAGACATAAATGTAGAAATGCAAGACTATTACTAATCCACCCTCATAGACTGTAAAATGTCAATGTGACACCATCCACCAGATGTTATATTACCTGGTAATGTCCTTCCAACCTAAAGGGTACCTAAAGTAACTGCTATCAAAGTTTCGCTGATCTGAGCAAATTACATAACCCTTTTTAAATTAAGCAAAACTGTTGGAAAGACCTAACCTGAGTTGCCGCTGGAGACCACAATCTACTAGCGTGTGCAAAGCTACATATGAATCCCAGTGTCTATAGTAGGTGGTCCATGTGCTGTGAGCCACCAAGTACTGGATCAGTTCTACTCTCGGCTGGTCGATAACCTCCAAACTGAGTAGGGCATCTTTAAGAGGCTACTTCCACCTGTTGAGCCAAAATGTGAAATGTGGAGAACTTGAACCTCATTGCTAAACCCTGAAATATGATGATTCCGCATTTTGCACCAATGACTGTGGGATAAACTGCCAGAGGGGATTGGGAGTACAAGGAATTTAATGCCTCTATCATCACCATATTATCAGCTTTATAGATGACATGCATGCTTGCAAACCCACAACTCCACAGTAAACGTGTGTAGTATGAAAAGTCGACATTCTGAATGTTATCATAGTCATTATGTCGACAAGCAAATGTCAACATGGTTGATATGGAACACGTTGACACCAAAATGTCAACATATTGCATATTCTAGCCTAATCCTAACAATAACACAAAAATGCACTTTTGACATTCTAGTGTCAAAGGGTAAGGGAAGGGACCCAAGTACTGGTAAAAGCACTGATATATAAGAGAAAAGATGATGTGCTTAGGATATCTACACTATAGTGCAAGTCGGTAGCCAGAAGGGCTATGATACTAATCTGAGTGCTCCCCTAAGAGTAGAAACTAATGCTAGAAAAGGGAAAGCACTCTATGTGTTGGAGGCACTAAGGCGCTGATTCAGACCCGCTCGCTAAGATGCATTCGCTCGTAGCTGGCCGATTTTCGCAATCTGCACATGCATATGCATTGCAGTGCGCCTGCGCAAACCAGTGCGAGAGATCGGGAAGCGTTCACTCGCTGCGCATAGACTGCCCAGCATAGTGAGTGACAGGAGAAGCCATTTGTGGGTGGTTACAGGGACTGGCCATTAACAACTGAGGAGGTACGAACGCAGGCGTGTCTGCGCGTCTTAACGCCATTTCAGAGGCATGCATAATTAACAGGCAGCGTCATTGTAGACGTCACCTGGTTGTATTTCACACTGAAGTGGTCACAGTGCTTGCGGCAGGGTATAGTCCACCTCAAGCGCTGCGATCGCATCCGATGGTCCTCGATGTACCGATGGTTTCATACACTTCCTGGAGATGACGTGCGCAAGTGGGCATCTTATAACAGGCTGGTGGGCGTCTGCATACTCAAAGTGATCACACGCCAAGACATTGTGGACGTGCTTATGCCTTGCCGTGCGATTACCTGCCTTGCTGGGTGTGTGCCAGATTTGCATACGCTAGGTGCAAGTGAACACATCTAGCGAGCGGGTCTGAAAGAGCTCCTAAGTCGTTAAAACATAACATTTATTAGGAATACATAAAAAATTATATCATAAGACATGAAACTTTAAAACATAATATCATAGGCATGATTCCCTATTCCCTAAAGAAATAATAGAGTAATAATGGGGAATTATCCCAAATCTTCACAACAATGTCATAAAATATTCAATCAAGGTCAACAGGCAAAGTATATGCAAAAAATGCATAAGTGGCAATTGGGTATTAGGCAAAAAATAACAGGTGAAAGAGTCCCTAGAAAATTAAATACGAGCATTACTAATCAATCATCTGAAACCCTGTCCTCATTTGTTATACCTCACTATTTAGAGGAGTTGACTTTTCTGTTGTGAGTGACCAATTGAGAAAGCCACTTTCGTCGAAATGTGCTCGTCTTGGACACAACAGGGTCGGTCCAGTTAACAGAACTGACCCCTTCTTCCACAAAAAAATGTCCTTTTGCTGATTTGTAGTCATTATACCAGGGGTGGGGAATCTTTTTTCTGCCGAGGGCCATTTTGATATATATAACATTATTTGATGTCACACATGGGCGGGGCCACAATCGCCGGTGATTACAGCAATGCCCCGAGCATCCTCAGGATACACTGGGGAGCTGTAAGAGCAGCGATGTGAATGTCTGAAGCATCCTAAGGACACATTACAGGCGTCACCGCTGCATAGATTCTGGCTGCAGGGTGCCATTCTAGGCACGCTGCTAGCCAACTGGGGCTAGCAGGAAAAAGCTCAGAGGACCAGACCAAATGATTTCAGGGGTGACCCCCAGGCCTGAGGTTCCCCATTCCTGCATTATACAGATACCTTCTCTTTTTATGGGTCACTTGAAGTATATGCAGATTGCTGACTGAGATACTGCACTGTCTGTTTGACAACAGTGAAAATATAGCAGTACTCAGCTGTATGAGAGAGTATTCCCACTATCTTACTTCATAGGGATAAACATGCAGGAGATCACTCACCTGTTGTTCACTATTATTATATTATGGGGGAGATGTATTAACGGCGACATTGCCGTTGCGGTACATCCCCCCCGACTTCGCGTACATACCGCGGTTCATTACCGCGGTATGTACCAAGGATTTCGCAAAGGACAGCTCTCTCGATGAGAGCTGACCTTTGCGATACTGCCGGGCAGAGGGACTTGCGGGTTGAACACCCAGAAGTCCGTCGCGCTAAGAAGCCCATAGGCTTCTATTGGGTAACGCCACCTGAAGGTGGCGTTACCTAGCGACGCAAAGCAGCAGAATGCTTAATACATACAGGGAATGCACTAAAACCCCCGAAAACTGCATTTTCGGGGGTTTTACAGCATTTTGCCGTTAATACATCTCCCCCTATGTTCTTTAGTTTCATGTCTTTTGATCTAATTTTTTATGTATTCCTAATAAACATTATGTTTTAATGACCTAGTATTATAGGACTTAGGCATATATTTACTAAGCCTTGGAGAGAGATAAAGTGTCCCAAGATATAACCCTGCTTCAGACCGAATACCCAGTGCTTGAAAGGGGAGCAACTGCTTACTCACTTAAATGATAACCAAAGGTTCATATTCTTATATCTCCAAGTCATGTATGGATATATCCAGTGGCGTCCCTCCACGCGGTGTCACCTGGTGTGGGGAGGGATGCGCTATCGAAAGGGGGCGTGGCCTCATAGACAGAGGGCGTGACCACACGGGAAGGGGCGTGGCCTCACAGCCTGAACCCCGTAGTCCTGACTCCCGTGCTTTTTACTGGGAGGGTGCAGGAGGTGCGGACTGCCCTGTGTGCAGTGCCGGCTCCCTCACAGTGTCAGGAGCCAAGTGCTGCACTTAATTCTACAGTGCAGCACCCAGTTCCTGTCACTGAGGGAGAGTCTGCACCTTTGTGTCACCCCTCGGTGCCCCCCTTGTGACGCCACTGGATATATCACTCTCCCTCCCTGAAACTGCAACTAAGTGACTGATTTTGAGTTGGGAGCAAAGAAAAAAACAATAATTTTGCACCTTGATAAAACCATGTTGCACTGCAGGTGAGGCAGATTTAAAATGTGCAGACAAAGATCAACTTGTACCAGAGTGATGGGAAGAGAAGAGTATGGAGAAAGAAAGGAACTGCTCACTATCCAAAACATACCACCTCATCAGTGAAGCATGGTGGTGGTAGTGTCATGGCGTGGGCAAGTATGGCTGCCAATGCAACTAGTTCCCTTGTATTTATTGATGATGTGACTGCTGACAAAAGCAGCAGAATGAATTCTGAAGTGTTTCGGGCAATATTATATGCTCATATTCAGTCAAATGCTTCACAACTCATTGGACGGCGCTTCACAGTGCAGATGGACAATGACCCGAAGCATACTGCGAAAGCAACCAAAGAGTTTTTTAAGGCTAAAAAGTGGAATGTTATGCAATGGCCAAGTCAATCCCCTGACCTGAATCCGATTGAGCATGCATTTCACTTGATGAAGACAAAACTGAGGTGAAAATGCCCCAAGAACAAGCAGGAACTGAAGACATTTGCAGTAGAGGCCTGGCAGAGCATCACCAGGGATGAAACCCAGCGTCTGGTGATGTCTATGCATTCCAGACTTCAGGCTGTAATTGCCTGCAAAGGATTTGCAACAAAGTATTAAAAAGTGAAAGTTAGATTTAGGATTGTTTAGTTTGTCCCATTACTTTTGGCACCTTAAAAAGTGGGAGGCACATATAGAAACCGTTGTAATTCCAACACCGTTCACCTGATTTGGATGTAATTACTCTCAAATTAAATCTGAAAGTCTGCAGTTAAAGCACATCTTGTTTGTTTCATTTCAAAGCCATTGTGGTGGTAAATAGAGGCCAAAATATGAAAATTCTGTCAATGTCCCAATATTTATGCACCTAACTGTATATGGTCTCTGGCCCCAGCTGAGTTACAGGCTTGCTGCACCTGATAGTATCTACAATGTCCATTACATCAGCGGATGTTCCGGTGAAAACACAGCTACACGCTGCCATGTAATAACACATTACCTGTATTAAAAGTTAAGTTGGTCGGTTACCTCAATCAAGTCCCATATAGACGTATATATGAATAATATGATTTTATTCACACAGTGCCAAATAGACAGACCCCACAGATGCTCAGCGGTATTTAAGGTAAAGAGGGACAGCTGTGGGGCAGAATAGGTTATTTACCTTATTTGCTATTTAGGTTGCTTTATTATAATTTATTTGCAATGAAGTCTCCAGATAAATGTTACGAGTCATTATTTAAATATAGGCTATATGTAAATAATGATTTGCCCGCCAAAAGATCTGGTGCCGGGCCGCCAACTTATTACAGCTGTCGCACCGGCAGAATCTGGTGCTGTCCGTGATCCAATTGGAGCTCGCAGACCGCCAGCCAATCAGGAGCGCTGCAGCAGCAGTTCCTGATTGGCTCATAGACAGCGGTAGATTTCAAATGACGGCGGCTTCTCTGTCTCTCCATGGATGCCTGTCAGGCAGGGAACCAAATTCACATGGAGATGAGACTGAGGCTGCTGGAGGGACACAAGGGGGAGGGGGGCTTTACTGTGGGGCATATTGTTATAAGAAGCATTACTATGTGGCATTTTGTAGAGGGCATTGGTGTGTGGCATCACTTGTAAAGGGCATTACTGTGTGGCATCACTTGTAAAGGGTATTACTGTGTGGCATCATTGTAAAGAGCCTACTGTGTGGTATAATGTGTAAGGGCCATTACTGTGTGGCATAATGTGTTATAAGGGACATTACTGTGTGTGGTATAATGTGTATAAAGGGTATTACTGTATGGCATAATGTGTTATAAGGGGCACTACTAATGCATGGCATAATGTGTTATAAAAGGCACTACTATTGTGTGCCATAATGTGTATACATTTAGGAGTGGGGACAGCCTGCATTACCATAAACGGGGGTGTGTTGGCCCCGTTTTCCAGGAGTGGCAAGGAGCCAGCTCTGCATCCACTGAGGCATACTCAGCTGGCCGGCGCTGTCAACCATCGCAACTAATAGTGGCGATCGTTATTCCAGCTTGTGACCTCAGTCGCAGTGCTGCAACCGCAAATGCAGCAGGAGGTGTCAGACACCTCCTGCTGCATTTACATATTTGCAAGGACAAAATTGCAAAACTGAATTATCCCCTTATTGCGCATGCGTACCCGTCAGGCTGAGAATATATCATCAGCCTTTTTTAAAAATTAATAGCTGCAATGGCAATACTGAACCAGGTCGGTAAATGTTAACTTACTGCTTTGCAGATGTGCATGCGTGAGCACAAAATATTTGTATTTTTTATTTAAGTAAAACTGAAAGCCCTAAAAGCCAGCAGTAAATTAATCCTTACTGCCCGGTCCAGTATTGCCATTGCAGCTATATATATTTTTTAAAAAGCTACAGCTAAGAAGGCAGTTGATGTAATAATTTACAGCATTGGCTAGGGATGTGGGATGAACACTTATAGAAATATCACAATAAACAGTGAACAGTTTTAGATTTTTTTTCTTTTAATCTAAACTAATCTAGCACTCAAGGAAAGGCAGACTATACAGTACATAGCCGTTCACAAAATATAGCTTCAGTATGGGGCAGATTCAATTAGCTGCAAGGTTTACCCTTCGGCTAAAGCTCCATCCTGAGCTATTTAATTAAGGGTCACTACCCTGCAAGTCAAGCCCCAGAGGGTGCATTCAATGCAAAAAAATCTGTGTTAAATGTACCCTCTGGGGCTTAACGCGTGCGGTAACCCATAGATTCCAGACACAATGCGGAATCTATGGGTTAACAACACAAGTTAGCCACAGGTTTACCGCTCAAGGAAAATGCATAACAATTGAGTAGTTCCGGCCATTAAATCCAGAGCTTTACCTGCACGGTAAACACTGCAGCTAATTGAATCTGCCCCTATATATTAAAGTAGTTGAAGGTAAGGTGCTAGCTATGCCCCCCCATGGAACTATCCATATCCCACGGCAATAACCGTACACCCTGTGCTGACCACACACACACACAGCACTGATCACGCTCCCATACCTCCCAACATTTGTTGGGAGGGAGCCGGGACTTGTGCGCTTCCGAAAGGGGGCGTGTCCTATCCGTGAAGGGGGCGTGGTCTGGTGACACGCCCCCATTTACATCACTAATGGGGCGTGCCCGGGCTTCCCCCCCGTACTCTGAATTCTAGCTCTGAATACACGCTGCTCTGCATAGCACCGCGAGCGGGACAGTCCCTGAAAAACGTGACTCCCCCGCTAAATGCGGGACAGTTGGGAGGTATGCGCTCCCACATCACCAGTCACACCTCCTGTAGTGGCACACAATAGGCCCTAGGGTTGGACATTGGACATCAATAGTCGATGTTTGCCGACCATCAATTTTTTTTATTTTTTATTTTGATGTTAGTGTTTTCATCATTCGATGGCAGCATTCCGATGTTTGCTGCCATCAAATGGTAATCAATGGTGTTGCGATGGTGGCTTCTTTAAATACTAAAAGCTATGCCTCCTCTGGCTGCTGTGTGCTGTGTCTCTGCATGTGATGATCTCCATGGCTCATGCTGCTGGGATCGTTGGAGGCTGTCTCTCACTCCCTCAGCCCCTCCCTCACTCCCCTCTATGCTAGCTGATTGGCTCTCTGAGACAGTGAGAGACAATCAGTGTGCAGCCCTGGTCTGCAGCAGCAGCAGTCACTCACCAACACACACAGATCCAGACTCCCAGTGTCAGCTGTGGCATAGCAGCAGCAGGGGAAGTGACAGTGTTTATCTCTCCTCCTAGTCCTCAGCTGTTTGTTTTTTTTCTGCTGCAGTTCTGAGTCCCGCCCCCAAACTAGTCATATTAATAGTTTTTGCCATCGAATTCTTTTGATGCGATGGTTAGTTACTATCACATCGAAAGATTTGATGGTGGAAGCACTGCCATCATATGATGGTGGGCTTCAGATGTCCATCCCTAATAGGCCCTTAATGAATTTCAGCTCCAGGCCCATTTGGGCTTGGAGGTCTATCGCTAGTTAACTCCTCCTTCATCTATTTGCACATATTATTGCCACGACTTTCTATTCACTAGATAACCCCACTTGGGCAGATGGTTACACCCCTTCAGCAGGCCCCTACTATTGCAATCCCCTGGTGGGCCCTTCATGCCCCAGTCTGACACTGGGAATACTCCCCTAAAAAATTTTTGGGAAAGTACTGTAGGTAAGTGTAAACTGCCAGCAAGGAACAGCCTTCTTCACTCACCAGTAGCAACAATGTGCTACCAAAAGATGCCAACCTGGGTGCAGGGCCGTAACTAGGGTGGTTCGACCAGTGCCATGGCACAAGGCACCGCAGGGCAGGGGGTGCTATTTGGGTCTGTCAATTTTCCTGTTTATCATCATTCTCACTTGCAGCTTCCTCTTATTTTATCCCCAGCATCTCCTGGCCTCCCCTATACCTTCCCCATGAGGCCATGGCTCTTTTTCTGGTGCACTATCTTATGTCCCTATTTAAATGGTGGGATTAGGGGGGGGGGAACAATGCTCTATCTGGCACAGGGCACCGAAAAGTCTAGTTACGGCTCTGCCTGGGTGTACTAAACCAGGAGGTGGCCCATGAGCACAGACAGAAACAAGCACATGGCATGGGAAGGGAAGAAACATTGCATGTGGACTGCAGGTACTCAGACTTTCGGGTGGGTAAATGCCCCTGTCTGTGTGCCTTTCATGCCAGTCATCACGGAGCTGGGACGATAGATCTAACCCAGATTGTATAGGGTCAGAACTAGCAAAAGAAAAACCCATAAACCTGGGAGGGGGTAGGACTGAGAAGAAGCGGGGCGGGGAATGGAGGAGAAGCCTGGGGAATTGGCAGCAGCAGCAGCAGCTATGGGTAAAGTTTGAGCAGTGAGCGTTGCTCTCCTTGTGGTGATCGCTCCCTTTGTGTGTGTCCGTGTCACCCGCTCTCCCGGGGGATGTCATCAGGCAGCTGCTCTGTGCACTCATCAGCCAGCGCTCAGTCACAGCAGCAGCACAGCCCGGAGTCCTCCTGCCCCTCCTGCACCATGCCGGCGCTCGAAGCTGCAAACTCTGCGCTGTGATCAGACGCGTGTATCCGGGCTCACAGAGAGGAGGAACAGCCGCTGAGTACCCCTATCATCCTACACTGTGCACATAGAAAGTACAGGAAGAGAGCGAGCGCTTCTTCTGCCCAGAGTGCTCTCTGCATGGATGTGACCATGGGCAAAGGGAACATGCTTAGACTGGCTCAGAGGGAGTCGTGCCAGTCCTTCGCCCTGCCAGGGACGCTGAAGAGCAGGCACAGGAGGAGCAGGACCCGCAGGAAAAGGAAGGAGCTGCTGCTGGGGCAGATGTGCTTCATGGGGTGTCTCATGCTGGTTGGCTCATCTCTCTTCCACTGGGCTGGAAATTCGGGTGAGTTTTCTTGCCTGGCATAGTGCTCACGGTAATTGGTGGGTGCATGGGGCATTGCCATTAACCCATTCCTGGCCAGGGGGAGACACTGCTCCAGAGATGCCCTCTAACATAGTTAATGTTGTAGCAGCAGGGGCAAAGGACATGGTGCGTGTTAGATGAGACAACATGGTACCCACAGACTGGGGCAGCTGCCATTCCAGCATCAGTCCCTTGCCAACATATGGCCACTGCTGTCAGTGAGAGATGCTGTATTAGTGAGTGATATGGAGTGTGCTGGTTTGTTTCTTCAGTTGAACGTGACATTAGGTTTAGCTGTTTATGCCATGGTAAAGTTGTGTGTTTTTGCACACAGTGGATATTTGCCCAGATTGTACTGCAGCTTTATACCAGCAAAAATCCAAGTTTGTTCAAATTAATCAGCAAAAAATGTTAATTGCCATGAAGTAGTTGCTGCTTGTGGCAAGGGCACTGGTTGGCGAATCCACCTTGACAGACCTACTGTACCACAGATTTAATCATGCCATCACCACAGCCATTATTTAAAGTAAAATAACCTGGGATTTTTTTCCCCATTGTTGTTTTCTGACTAAGCTGCAACATTCATCATGACTGTACACATTTAAACAATGCAGTTTGCTGACCTTGCAGACACATGTCCACAATTTCCTCATGTAGTTTGCATTGGGAACTTTGTTGCGGCATGCACTGACTTAATTAATATGTCTCCAGTTATATCAAATCTACAAATTTGTTTACTCACCAAAAATACACGTTTGTGATTGATGCAGTCATATGAGGTAAAATAATATATTTGTTAAAGAAATAATTTGCTAACTTGTGCATGCTAGAAGTGATGGCATCTGTCATGTAGATACGCATTTGGGAGTGCGTGTCTTTTGGGGACAATGTGTGGAATTCCCAGTGCTACAAACACTGTTATTTCCAAGGATGAGATTCATGTTGACATGAATTGCTGAAGGAAGCGGAAGACTGACACTGAGTCAGTGGAAAAGAGTCTTGTGAACAGGTGAGCTAAGCTGCAAAGACTTTCTATTAGCCAAAAGCAGCTGGATTTCTGGAGGGCTAAGAATTATGTTGTCTTCCCAGTCAGTAAAAATAAATGTAGCTTTAACATTAAATAATTTGTCTAACCTTGAGGCTGCAGCTTAATGGATTGAAGGACAGGTGTAGAGGAGCCAGCTGCATGGGAAATCCACAGGGGGGCTACCAGATATAAGTGGCCTACACAGAGGTCTAAGCTACCCATGGCTCTCGAAGTATTAGCCACAAATTCCAATGGTCGCCCTGTAATCAAAGGAATTTAAGTTTGACAGCTGAAAAAAACATGGGCTCCCTGCCATTGACCTATATAAAATTTTCATGGAGCTTGCCAAAAAAATATTGCAAAAAATAATATTGCAAAAACAGTGGAAACATAAAAACACACTAAAACAAGGATTCAGCCAGCATCAATCAGATGCATGATAGAGACATCAAACAAGGCTATTAATTACTTTTGTTTGTCTGATCACAGACGGTCGTAGTTAGCTGAATAGTTTAACGTTCAAAGTGATCCACATTGGCGATGTAGGTGGTGAGAGGTCTACTGTGTGTGGTACTTATTGAGAATGGTAATGTAAACCTATTTTGTATTAGTGTTGTTGAGCTTATCGGTTGATGGTGCTGAAAATGAACCTATCCACTGAAAGATAAAGTTGTACAAAGGTGTCAATATTTTTTAAATAAAGTTTTAGGCATTTACTTTGGGCCCAATTTTCAGAAGAGGCCTCTAAATCGGAATTTGTCCTGGTCCTAGTTCTCTAATATTCCCGTTTACTTTTTAATTATGCATGCTGAATTTCGGCTTTACCTGTTTACCACTTAGAGTCGTTAGACTATTAAAGCAAACTGATATTTATATTCAAGGGTTTTTTTTTGTCTTATCTCCTTATGACGTTATTAAAATCCACAATTTCTTGCAGAAAGAAATCCATAACTTCTTCGAGACATGACTACTGATTAGCAGATCACCATTTGTTTGCCAATAAACCACTGCATTAAATACAGTATTACAAATAAGTGATTTCCATTAGTGTCCCCTAAAGATTTGACACACGCACCATAAGTTGCTGTGTGTGAGACATATGAAAGCGAGGGTTTGATTCATAATAAGCTTTTGTGGAATGCTGACATGCTATTTACAAAATATTGGCTGCTATTCATAGTTTTGTGATATGTGGGCAGAACGGGTATATACTTTAGCTGAACTACTAAAAACATTGCTTATGCTGGGCATACACTGCCAGATAAAATGCCTGTTAGACCGACAGACATTTTATCTGGCAGCCTGACACTGCAGATATCATGGGCATACACTGTGAGACAACAGTGTATTGGTCCCGATATCTGCGCTCTGCCCCTGGGGAGGAGACATTTCCCCGTTCCTTCCCGGTGACAGAAAAGGGATCACTCCGATAATTGTATAGTGTATGCCCAGCATTAGTATTTAAGTATTACAATTATGTTTGTCCACAACTATGACCGTTCACTATATACTATATTTAATAATTGTTCTCTATATATAATCTTTTTTAAGACTTACTTGCTGCATTCAGGAGATGGGCACTTGTTAATCAACATACAATGCTGGGGAAGGTGTATTTTAATTACAGACTTTATTTTTTTAACGTCTCTCGGAATGAGCAAAACATTACAAATCCTTGCTTTAGGGTTAAATACTTCCTTGTGACTTTATTATAAGTGCTCATACACATGGGTACTGAAAAACACAAGTTAAACCTCTGACAAAACCTTGGACTTTGTCTTTCTTTAACAGAGCATTAGGAGTGCGTTATCTTAAGTCCTTCCTGCAGCATTGTGTACTTAAATAAGCGTCCCCTGTAGAACACCATTGTATTTTTTACTAAATGTTTGTGCATCTTCTATATTGGTGATGTATTAAGGGATGGATTGTTCGACTACATCGAAATGTCGAATTGTTATTACAGTTTGGGTCTCCTATATCCGAAATGCTTGGGACCAGAGGTATTTTGGATATCAAATTTTTCCGTATTTTGGAATATGTGCATACCTTAATGATATCTTGAGGATGGGACCCAAGTCTAAACACAGAATTCATTTATGTTTCATATACACCTTATACACACAGCCTGGACATACTTTTATACAATTTTATAAATGATTTTGTGCATCAAAGTTTGTGTACATTGAACCATCAGAAAACAAAGGTGTCATTATCTCAGTCATACTCAAAAATTGCCGTATTTCAGAATATTTAGACATGGAAGAGTTTTGTTTTGTTTGTGTTTATTCTTGTTTTAGTTGTTGTTTGAAAATACCAATAAACTTACTCAATATAAAAGTGTCTATGCTTCTTAACCACTTAACTGAGAATTTTCCCCCAAAACCAGTCAGAAATTGTTGTTTTTTAATTTTATAAAGTTAAGAAAGTATTTTTAAAACTATATTTAAATATTTTATTGAAAAAAGTATGCCTAGGGGGTGTCTTGCACCACCCCGTGCCCTTAGGCCCCCTTGGGAAAAATACTTCCCACCCCCATTGGCAATAGACCCACCCAGTTGCAATTGCTCTTCATTAGCATTATCCCCCACCCCCCTAGTGGTAATAGATCCCCATTTGTGTAACCGCCCCCCCCCCACCAGTGTAATAAGTTTTCCATATTTGCACATGTTTCCCCCCCCCAGAGAGCGGTATCATTTAACTAAAATCCCTCCATCCCCCATATTTTTTATTTGGGGCATTACTCCCTCTTCCCCCCCAACTCAAGTGCAAATAGAGCCCCCCACACACACACATTCCTCTCACCGCATTTTGGTCTCCGGTGCATGCACTCCCGAATGCCATTCGCATGGCAATCTAGGGCACGATTCTGGCAGTGTGACCGCCACATTACTGCAGGGGGTTTGTGAGTCAGAGGAGATCTGGTTAATGCTGCAGGAAGAAACTGTGTGTATCAGTGTTAGAACACATTGAATAGGCTTAGAGCAGTGTTTCCCAAACTCATTCCTCAGGGAGCTCACAGATCTCCTCACAGATCTCCTCATAGGTCTCCTCACAGGTCTCCTAACCGAATAACTATAAATATATATATATATATAAGTGCTTCTTCCAGCAGCAGCTCCTCATGTATTCTGGGGGGTGGAGCTTGTGACTGACAGGCTCCAGAGCACCCCAGTGCAGGAGAGGGCTGGAGGAGGGGGAAGCTGTGGCCACCGCACTGTTTGCATGGCTCTAAGCAGACAGACTGAATGATCTAACTGACAACCAGGAGAGAGAGTCCCCTTCCACAAAATACTGTAATCATCACTCGGCATCATTGAATAAAATTATTAATCACTCGTCGAAGACAGGTAGGCACTTCTTATATATATATATATATATATATACACATACAGCGGGTAAAGTAGGTATTGAACACATCAACATTTTTCTCAGTAAATATATTTGTAATGGGGCTATTGTAATGAAATTTTCACAAAATGTCAGCTACAACCCATGAAATCCACACATGCAAAGAAATCAAACCATAGATGTCCATAAATTAAGTTATGTGCAATAATGTGAAATGACACGGAAAAAGTATTGAACACATGAAGAAATGGAGGTGGAAAACGACATGAGAAGCCAAGAAACCAGCTGAAATCTATCAGTAATTAGAAAGCAATCCTGCCCCTTGTCAGTGCAAATGAATATAAGCTGGTTCAGACGCAACTGATGGCCTATAAAAAGGTGTCTCATTACCAAGGTGTCACACAGGAACATCTCATGATGGGTAAAAGCAAAGAACTGTCTCAAGACCTTCGCAACCTTATTGTTGCAAAACATACTGATGGCATTGGTTACAGAAGGACTTCTAAACTTCTGAATGTTCCAGTGAGCACTGTTGGGGCCATAACCTGGAAGTGGAAAGAACATAATTTTACCATAAACCGGCCACGACCAGGTGCTGCTCGCAAGATTTCTGACAGAGGAGTGAAAATAATTATTAGAAGAGTTGTCCAAGAGCCAAGGACCATTTGTGGAGAGCTTCAGAAAAACCTCGAATTAGCAGGTACAATTTTTCAAAGAAAACAATAAGTAATGCACTCAACCGCCATAGCCTGTATGCACGCTCACCACACAAGACTCTATTGCTGAAGAAAAAGCATGTTGAAGCTCATTGAAAGTTTTCTGCACAACATTTGGACAATACTGGGAGAATATAGTCTGGTCAGATGAGACCAAAATTGAACTCTTTGGATGACATAATACACACCATGTTTGGAGAAGAAATGGCATTGCACATCACCCCAGAAACACCATACCAACAGTGAAGTTTGAAGGTGGGAACATTATGGTGTGGAGCTGTTTTTCAGCATACGGTACTGGCATACTTCATATAATTGAAGGAAGGATGAATGGAAAAATGTACAGAGACATTCTTGATAAAAATCTGCTATCTACAGGGATGCTGAAGATGAAACGAGTGTGGACATTTCAGCAAGACAATGATCCCAAACACACAGCCAAGGACACTCTCAATTGGTTTCAGAGAAAGAAAATAAAGCTGCTAGAATGGCCCAGCCAATCACCTGACTTGAATCCAATTGAAAATCTATGGCAAGAACTAAAGATCAGAGTTCATAGAAGAGACCCACGGAACCTTCAAGATTTGAAGACTGTTTGTGTTTAAGAATGGGCCAAAATCACACCTGAGCAATGCATGCGACTAGTTTCTCCATATAGGAGGCGTCTTGAAGCTGTCATTACTAACAATGACTTTTGTACGAAGTATTAAATACATTTCAGTAAGCGTGTTCAATACTTTTACCCTGTGTCATTTCACATTATTACACATAACTTAATTTATGGACATCTATGGTTTGATTTCTTTGCATGTGTGGATTGCATGGGTTGTAGCTGACATTTGGTGAAAATTTATTTACAATAACCCCAATACAATATATTTACTGTGAAAAATGTTGATGTGTGCAATACTTATTTACCCGCTGTATATATATATATATATATATATATATATATATATTTCTCACATATTAGAATGTTTAAGAAAAATAAATTGACAATAAGATTATACTCCACGCATGTTCTCTTAGTATTTTTCAAAATTACGTTCTAAGAGGGGAATTCAATTTTCTTCACTCGCACTGCTCCTGAGGTGGTGAGCTGGACTTTAAGGGGTAAATTTACTTAGATTCAAGTTTGGTCAAGTTTTTTAGTTTTTAAACTTACTTTGCTTCACCAAAACTCGGGTGAGTTTTCCCTTATCAAACTTGCAAATTTACTAAGAAGTGAGTATAGCTGAAAGTGAGTTTTTCGATGGTGAAGCAGATCGAGTTTTTTCTTCCAAATTGCGAGTTTAGAGGAGAGTTTAGAGGTGAGTTTAAGGATAGTTTAGGTGAGATTACTCACCTGAAATTGCAATGTTTTCTCTCTTCCAAACTCACCCGAGCAAGCAGCCTGCACACACCAGTGAGATATGTGTAAGCTGCTTGTGTGTTAAGAAACGGGTTAAATCATTTAAAAAAAAAACCTGACATATGGTCCTCCCCCTAAAGCTTAACCAGCCCCGGACTTGCCAGCCTGTCCTTGTACCTAAAATTACGGGGAACAAAACAAGTAGGGTTCCACCATAAATTAGGTACCAGCACCAGGCTGCAGGGCCAGTCCTGGTTTTAATTATAGGGGTAAAAAATTTGCATAGGGGTACCCCTAAAATTAAAACCAACACTGGACCCTTTCTAGCGGGGGGGCTGATGCCAGAACCAGATGTGCCCTTTCACCGGGCCCCCCAGCCGCAGCATCAGCCCTGACTGCTAGTCAGCCCAGGCCAGGAATCCCTTTGGAGTTGGGGACCCCTCCAATAAAGGGGTCCCCCTCTCCAGGGCACCCCTGGCCTAGGTTGATAGCCCTGGGCTGTCCCCGCCACCCCTGGGCGGTGGGTGGCGGGTTGATAGTGTAGGTGTAGTGTTTAAAATGTAATTAACAACATTGTCTTTACAGAGCCACAAGTACCAGCATGCAGGGCATTAAGGAGCCACTGGTACCTGTAGTTCACCTGTAACAAAATGTATACAAAAAAACAAGACACCCCGTGAAAATAAAGTTTTATTACATACATACATACACACACAAACTTACTTGCTCTCTGATGTTCACGTCCCCTTCTCAACGTAAAGTATCCAATGGAGGAGCCGCTCATTGGCTAAGCCCACGTGGGTCCCAGCCAATGAGCGGCCACTAATGGAAGCCGCCGCTGATTGGCTGGCGCCCCAGCACTAATGATAGCTCAAGGCCAGAGCTGTCATTAGCAATACTGTAACAGTATGCTGTAACGTCTTGTTACAGTGTCTCCGGGGCCCTCTTTGGATTACTGCGGAGAACATCGTGGGATAAAAGGTAAGTATTGGATTTTTTTTCACAGGTACTTCCATTGGCTACTTTACGTTGAGAAGGGGACGTGAACATGTGGGAGCAGGTAAGTATGTGTGTGTATATATGTAAGTAATAAATATTTATTTTCACGGTGTGTGTTGTGTTTTTTTACACATTTCTTTACATGTGAACTACATGTACCATTGAACCCTTAATGCCTGGTACTTGTGGTTCTCCAAATACCAGCATGCGGGGAGGCTTGCTGGGACCTGTAGTTCCACTGTAAAGACAATGTGAATTATTCTATTTTTTACACACTGCACCTACACTATCAACCCGCCACCCACCGCCCAGAGGTGGAGGGGATAGCCCCAGGCTATCAGCCTCGGCCAGGGGTGCCCTGGAGAGGGGGACCCCTGTATTGGAGGGGTCCCCAACTTCCCAGAGATCCCTGGCTTGGGCTGACTAGCAGTCAGGCTGATGCTGCCCTGGGGGACCCAGTGAAAGGGCTCCCCTGGCTGTAGCATCAGTCCCCCGCTAGAAAGGGTCTGGAGATGGTTTTAAAAATAGGTGGAATCTCACGACATTTTTTTCCACCTATTTTTAAAACCAGGTCTGGCCCTGCTGCCTGGTGCTGGTTCTTAAATTACGGTGGAACCCTATTCATTTTGTTCCCCATAATTTTAGGAACCAGGACTGGCTGGCAAGTCTGGGGCTGGTTATACTTTTGGGGGGAAACCTATGTCATTTTAAAAAAAATAAAAACACTTTATTACATATACAGGCAGAAACATACACAAATCACACTGATCTGTGTATGTTTCTGCCAAACTCACAGCTCAGGAGGTGGTCTATTTGAAACTTCTATTTCACAGTGAGTTTGCTACAATCTCACACGAGATTGGAAACTCGATTCTTAGTAAATTTGCGAATTGCATCTTTTTCATGTAAAGTACTTCCTATTTTGGCCGATGGTGAGTTTTTTCGTGTTTGCAAACTCACATGAGTTTTAACAGTGAAAAAAGAAAACTCACTTCAAACTCACTCGAGTTTGTCTTTAGTAAATTTGCGAGATGAAAAACATGCCTAAACTCACGTGAGTTTGCAAACTCACACAAACTCACACAAACTCGATTCTTAGTAAATTTGCCCCTGAGTCTCTAAACCCGGTGCTTTTGGGTGAGACATGCACGAAAAGGCATGGGCGCCCAAAATAACTGAATTCCACCTAAACGATTAGAGGAATAGATTTTTTCATTTTTAACCTTAATAAATAATTATTTATTTACAAAAAAAAATCTTTATTATTTTGTATCAACTAGAAATGGATAAAACATACTGTACAGTATTTTACTATGCATTAGGCTAACATCAAGGTCTGACATTAGGGGCGCTGTGTCAGGTATTATCTGGATTTCACTAAATCCAGATAAGCTATTTTATGCAGCAAACACAAGTTATCATATCACTGTCTTTTCCTGCCTGTTATCAGGGCCCTGCTGTGATGCATGGGAATAGAGATCCCTAGGACACTGATTTCCCTATATGTCTAATCACTGAGATGTCGTTCCCCCTCCTGCCCTGCCATTAAAGAATTTTTTAAAATCATATTCTTAAGTGTCACAGCAAGTACCCCTGTTTGAGAACCATTGTGATAGATATATGCATGTGTATTACACCCAGCTTTTTTTTTTTTTCCAGTAGGTCCATGACATGTATTAAACATTATATATACATTCCATACATTAGGACAGTCTTGTACGTCATAGAAAATCATTACTGGTTGATTGAGCCATATACTGTACCTGTCACAAAGTAATAATAATAATTAAAGTGGATGTCCAACTGTGTTATAATTATATCCTATGTTTGTTAGTAGTATTATAGGTATTTGTTCATACACTGCCCTACCCTGCTTTTAACATCTTCACTTATCCTATATAGAGCCGTATTAAATTTGAGCTGAGCCACGATACATTTTTGCCTCCTGGACTTTCCGCCTACATCGCGTGTTTTGCAGGCGAAAAAGTATTGCGCGCGTGCCCGCTTATCCCCGTATTCAATTTGAAAGTAGGCGAAAACAGGACCCGGTGAAACTTAAACAAACGGAAAGTACTGGCAGATTTGGGGAAATCAGCCTGACACCCCCCAAAAGATGCTCTGACATGGGGGTTCACTGTGGTACCCCCCGATTTGGCTTGCTGAAGGTATTTGGTGTTTTTAAATGGGCTCAATAGCTGCTAAATAGCGTTTTTGTATAAGTGGTGCAGAATAGTATTCAGGCATTTTTTTTTGCATAAAATAACAACCCAGCAAATTTGGGGTACTTGAAAATGGGGGCCAGCATATTGTAAAGTTGTTAAAGTTAATAAAAAAAAAACATGAAAAACCCACCTGCCGCAAGCCTCTGCAATGAAAAAAACACCTGGGGCATACTTGGGGACCCCCCCTTCCCCAGAGTCAAGTTTGCTAGTTTTTAACTTTGTCCCCCAGCATTTTTTTTTTTTGCCCCCAAATTCAAAGTGATTTTTTTTGGGTGTCCGTAAGTGTTTTTTACATTTTTTTTGACACAGTTGACCTTTGGGGGACTGTCTGAAGGCTGCACGGGGGTTCCCGCAACGTTGCACCCCAAAACCCCAATTCTGCACTTTTTTCCGCCTGCTATTCATAGGCGAATCTTTTTCGCCTATTACATTGCATTGACTTTCCGCCTAGGCGGAAAGTCTTTCAAAGCGAATACGGAGTAAAATCAAAACAGGCGAAAATTCCGTCATTGGCGAAAAGTTTTCACCAAAAACACGCGAACACGGCTTTTCGCTCCAAATTGAATACGGACCATAATGTGTTAACGCTGAATTTGATTGCTCTGTCTAACCGGGAAATCCATACACTCCGAGCCAGACATCAAATGGATGGGCAGCCTTCATCTCCCACCTAGAATAGTATATCTACTGTATGTTAGTTATAATGGGGGCACTTCTTCTCATATTATTTGCAACTGTTTTGTAACAGGGAAAATACTTATCATATTATTTCTAAAGGCAACACTACCTGTTATTCTATTTCTAATGGGGAAGCTATCTGTCACTTAATACAAATCACACCACGCATAGCGCGAAACGCGTGCGCGTGAGAGGATACGCGCACTGCGTACGAGACTACGCCTTCATAGGAATGCATGGTGCAATCGCAGGGCGCACCGTAGCGTACGGTATCGTATGCAGGAGCGGGGAATCGCATGGCACGATGCATGCGCACATTTATGGCGCGATCAGCCACAATGTAACTGTGTGCATCTGTATAATGGGGGCAATAATATTTAGCTTATTACTAATGGAGTTACGAGTACTTTAGCACCCTATAGGGTAACTACTGGCGAGAATTACCAGGCGGAGCCCAGTGCTATTTGGAATTGGACTGGAACTCTCTAGGTGACTGTATGGGCCGTCCCTTAGATGTTGGCCCATTGTTGAATAGCAGGGAGCTCTTGCACAATGGAATCTGTAAAGTAAAATGTTTTTCTACAGGGATTACCATGCGGGATGGCCTGAACTGAATGCAGTTTGTCAGTTTAGGGGTTTGCAAACTGTCATACATAGACAGTAGGATTTGGTTTGAGATCCCAGTCTACAATCTGAAGGATAATCAGTCCAATGGTTTGGGTTTTGTGATACATCTGAAAGATATCTTTTGCGCATCTGCTTGTGTGTATGGGTGACTGACCAACCCATAGGCTTTCTGCAGCTTCCAGCGACAGTGATTTCACAACTGGTTCCTGCGGCCAGACACACCTGTCGGCTGATTGGTAAGTGTATATGCACAGCCGCATGCTTGCCAAATTGGTCGGCATGCCGGCGGTTGATCTATAGGCTTAATTGTGTACCGGCCCATATATAACTGTCATTTATCTAGCACAGTCTTCAAAATGACAGTTAGAAGCTGATTGATTTTTTTGTGCATCTACTCCCCTTTATCTCTCTCCAAGGCTTGATACATCTCCCCTTCGGAGTTTTCATACATCTCCCCTATAGTGAGCAGGAAGGCTTTCTAACGTCTATGGGCCTGATTCAGAGTTGTACACTAATGCCTTCGCTGCTGTGATCCTGTACACAGCTACTGTGCAGACGTGGAGGAATGTATTGAGTCGCCACCTCAGGCTTTGTAAATCCAAGCATCTGCGTACAAAGACGCAGCATCGGCCGCAGAACATTCCATTATTGCAGTTGTGAGTAGCCCTATGGTCTTGCAGAATGGCCGCTTGTACTGAGCCATCACTGTCACTGCATGCAGGATCGCAGGCACGGGCTGTGACACACCCCGAAACGGAGCGCAACGCGCCTGCGATCTTTGCCACCGCTCCCCATTTCCTCCCCCAAACGCTCCCTGACTGTCAATCACACTGCGAGTAAAAAGTCTCTGCGAGCAACTACGGTAATGTGCCTTGACACATGCGCCGTGCGACTCAGTTGCATGCACAGACAGCGGATAATTGCTCAACTGCATAAACATCTGAATACTCAGCGTACAATTCTAAATCAGGCCCCTATCCTCTTAGCAGGTGTGTCAACAGCACAATCGCCCTCCTTCTCATGGTCCTCTGTCATCATGTATAATTTAGGGGTGGGCAATAAGCGGCCCCCCAGCTGTTGTAGATCTACACATCCCACCATGCCCTGCCACAGTTTTGCTACTTGGCCATGCTTAAAATGCTGCAAGGCATGCTGGAACGTGTAGTTCAACAACAGCTGGGGGCCGTCTATTGCCCACCCCAGCCTAAGTACTGAAATACAAATGTGGTCCAGTTGAAAAATTCTGCCACCCTGACAGGTAAAGAATGGCATAAAGGAGAACAGCCTAAATTAATTTGTTTGATTTATTAATATTTATTTCTATAGCATCAGCATCCAGCACAGAGCATTATTTGACTAAATCTATAACTTAGACAAAAGAGAACAAAACTAAATGGAAGGAATATTGTGATTGCGTTGAAGATCATAATGGCCTTATGTACAAATAAGAGGTATATTAATATAATTTTACTTTGATCAACATGTGAGCAGATGCAAGGCATTTATAACACAAAGGGCTCTATTTATTAACATTATTTTTACTAAAATAAAGTGAAAAAGGGTGTTTTCACACCCTTTTCACATTATTTTAGTTTCACCTGTATTTATTACAGGGCAATTGGAGTAGAATTAGTAAAATTCTACTCCAACCCCCAGTATCACTTATTTTTAGTAAAGCAGATCGCATTTCCCATAATTGTAATGGGAAATGTGATCTGTGTGCAAGTTACTAAAAATAAATTGTAAAAAAATACCGGGGGAAGCCCTGTGATAATAACGCCACCTGGAGGTGGCGTTATCCAGGGTCTCCCCCGGTTACCGGGCTCCCACTCTGCTCTAACGGGGAGAGCAGAGGCGGGAGCCGGTACCAGTAATCAGCTATGTGGTCTAAAGAGACCGCAAGCTGATTGCTGTAAAAAAAAGAAAAAAAAAATTAAACATTTTTTTTTTCACTTCACTTAGCGCCGGGGGGCGGGGCTTAGCGTCGGTGGGGGGGTAGTAGCGGTGGTCGGTCGGCGCATGCGCGTGCTCTTAGTCGCGGTATTTTTTCCGAAAATACCGCGACTAGAGTGGGATCCGCAGGGACAGAGCTTTATCGCAAGCTCTGTCCCTGCAACGGATTTATAGTAAATCCCTGTGATATTACCTGAATTCGCAATGCGAATTCACTCGGTAATATCACACTACAATCCGCATTCAATATGCGGATTGTAGTAAATAGAGCCCAAAGTAATTTTAGCTAGATGGCATGTACAGTGGTACTGGGTGCCCTGGTTTACATGGTGCACTGTGAACTGTGTTTTCCAGCTTCACTTGATTGATTTGGTTGCGCACACCTTCTGAGCTTGATACACTGCTTTTGTCTTTATGGCTTTATTCTGTATTTTGTATCGTGAAAGTACCTTTTGACTGATTTCCCCAAAGCAACAAAAATAAACCATTCCGTGTCATGCAGCAAATCTATGCAAGAAACAACAGAAGAAACAAGGAGAAAGCAGTATATTAGCAAAAGGTGCAGAATAATTTGTACAAAATACTATATAAATGAAGAAAAGTGGGAAACCCCCTGGTGATTTTTGAATTGAAGGGTACAAACAGTTCAGATATGTCCGTTCTTGCCTATTTAATGTACCTCTCTGAGAAATCTCATCTGGGAATTGCGTGTGATGTGATTCGTGTCATCATTATATGCAAGGCAAATGGAGTGCTAGACCTGCGCCCCTACAATATAATTGGCACCTTTCTTCTGGCGCATTGTTCATAGAGAAATCTGTACATATGTGCTATGACAAGGCCGGAAAGAAGTTGAGGCAGTCAGTACAGTGTTTACTTCACCTACATAGGTGATGGCTGGATGAAGGAATGGATGGCGTACAGGTTGGGCAAATATTTTAAAAAACAAAAACACAAATTCTCCTAGCACACTGCACTAGGCCGTCAAAAGAGACATACCGTATATACTCGAGTATAAGTCGACCCAAATATAAGCCGAGGTACCTAATTTTACCACAAAAAACTGGGAAAACTTATTGACTCGAGTATAAGCCTAGGGTGGGAAATGCAGCAGCTGGTAGTGCCCCCAGTAGTAATCCCCCCTGGTAGTGCCCCCAGAAGTAATTCCCCCTGGTAGTGCCCCCAGAAGTAATTCCCCCTGGTAGTGCCCCCAGTAGTAATCCCCCCCTGGTAGTGCCCCCAGAAGTAATCCCCCCTTGTAGTGCCCCCAGAAGTAATCCCCGCCCTGGTAGTGCCCCCAGAAGTAATCCCCCCCTGGTAGTGCCCCCAGAAGTAATCCCCCCCTGGTAGTGCCCCCAGTAGTCCTAATAAACATAAATAAAAACACTTACCTGAAACCTATCTACATTTTTGGGGCCCTGAAGCTTGAACTGTTATGGGGCCTCTTTGCAATCAGCAACAGTAGGCTAACATCCAACAAGGTCCAAAGGGCATTGCTGCCCTTGCAAGGACCTTGAGGCCCAAATGGCGGAGATGTAGAAACCCCCAGAGAGCGAGAGACTATAAATAGAGAGATAGATAGATAGATAGATAGATAGATAGATAGATAGATAGATAGATAGATACTGTAGATAGATAGATAGATAGATAGATAGATAGATAGATAGATAGATACTGTAGATAGATACTGTAGATAGATAGATAGATACTGTAGATGATAGGTAGATATGAGATAAATAGATAGACATGGGATAGATAGATATGAGATAGATAGATATGAGATAGATGATATATAGATAGATATGAGATACATCGATAGATGATAGATAGATATGATATAGATATATATGAGATAGATAGATATGAGAGATGATCAATAGATGATAGATAGATATGGAATAGACATGAGATAGATAGATATGAGAGATGATCAATAGATGATAGATAGATATGGAATAGACATGAGATAGATAGATAGTACTCAGAACCCCCTTTCCCCTACATGCACTACTGTAGAGCATATTCTAAGGTCAATATTAAGTATTTCAGCCCATTGGCTTATGATTTTATCACTAAAATAACCTTATTTTAATAACACAAACTGTTGATTTTGTTGAAAAATTCACTCATTAAAAAAAAATTGCTTCAGAGCCTCTCAGGGGTTTAGGGACCCTGAAGCTTAAGCTTCATTAGTTTCACAGTAGATTCGCCTCTGCCTCCAATATGGCATTACAAGGACCAGCATACCCTCCAGCTACTGATCCCATACATGCATCTCTTTTGTTGGTCCATTGCAGTGTGGTGGGGGAATTATTTATTTTATTTTTCTAGATTTATCTTCCTTTGCATGTACCTGTGATGGGCCAATAAATTGAGTGAGCAACGTCCATTCTGTGTATGACTGGGTAAACACTTCATAGAGTTATTATGATTATTCTTTATAAAGGTCCTCAACCTTTATAAAGAATAATCATAATAAACCATCATACAAAAACATACAATAAAGAGATGTGCTTAGTATCTAAGAATTGCGGAGAACAGTAGATTCATATAGTAGCAGAATAACAATTATAACTGTTGGTGGGGAAAGTGTGAGTGACTACTGTACATTTAACTGGCAGAAGCCCCTACATGTAACTTAGCTTGTTGCTCCCACAGTCATTAACCTAACCCTGCGATGAGTCATCCAGTTAATCCCTTAACAATTTCCAATAACTGTGTATTGAAACTTTCTCCATAATCAGTAAACAACAGTTCTGCTAATCCATACTTTGCAATATTAATGGTGCATATACACGGTCAGACTTGCTAGATGAACGATTTGAAATATGAACGATTTTACCAACGATTTCATGAACGATGAACGATTTCTGACAGCATTTAAATGAATGAAATCGTCTAAATCTGACTGCAAACACAGTCGATGTCAGATATTGTTATCCGACATGCGGGCACGGGTATCGTTGGTCGATGCATGCCATACATGTCAAAGATATGAACGATTTTTACAATCGTTATCGTTCATATCTGATAAGAAATCTGACCGTGTGTATGCAGCAAAGAAAGATATTTGCAATTGATTCTACTGTAGCAACCAGCATATTTGAAATTTGTGGTATTTAGGAAATTGACATTATAGCACAATTGTCATGATCAATGCATGTCTTTTATATATTGCACAATATATACTGTGAGCCTGATGCAGAGGTGAGCGGAAGTCAGTTTTGCAGATGTTTTTTCCGTGTAATCACAATGCGTATTCGCACCTATAATGATGACAGCTATGAAACTAATCATACAGATAGGGGCGCTACAGCCTCAGAAATGTATACTAGTCTGCATATGGACGTATACAGTGAATCCGGAAAGTATTCACAACGCTTCACTTTTTCCACATTTTGTTATGTTACAGCCTTATTCCAAAATGGAATTAGTTCATTTTTGTCCTCAAAATTCTACACACAATACCCCATAATGACAACGTGTAAAAAGTTTTAAATTTAAAAAAAAAAAAAACTTACTAAGAAATCACATGTACATAAGTATTCACTGCCTTTGCCATGAAGCTCAAAATTGAGCTCAGGTGCATCCTGTTTCCACTGATCATCCTTGAGATATTCCTATAGCTTTATTGGAGTTCACCTGTGGTAAATTGAGTTGATTGGACATGATTTTGAAAGGCATACACCTGTCTATATAAGGTCCCACACTTGACAGTGCATGTCAGAGCACAAACCAAGCATGAAGTCCAAGAAATTGTCTGTAGACCTCCGAGACAGGATTGTCTCGAGGCACAAATCTGGGGAAGGGTACAGAAAAATATCTGCTGCTTTGAAGGTCCCAATGAGCACAGTGGCCTCCATCATCTGTAAATGGAAGAATATCGGAACCACCAGGACTCTTCCTAGAGTTGGCCGTCCGTCTAAACTGAGCGATCGCGGGAGAAAGGCCCTAGTTAGGGAGGTGACCAAGAACCCGATCGTCACTCTGTCAGAGCTACAGCAATCCTCTGTGGAGAGAGGAGAACATTCCAGAAGGACAACCATCTCTGCAGCAATCCACCAATCAGGCCTGTATATTAGTGGCCAGATGGAAGCCACTCCTTAGTAAAAAGCACATGGCAGCCCACCTGGAGTTTGCCAAAATGCACCTGAAGGACTCTCTGGTCTGATGAGACAAAGATTGAACTCTTTGGCGTGAATGCCAGGCGTTATGTTTGGAGCATGGTGGTGGCAGCATCATGCTGTGGGGATGTTTTTCAGTGGCAGGAACTGGGAGACTAGTCAGGATAGAGGGAAAGATGAATAGAGCAATGTACAGAGACATCCTGGATGAAAACCTGCTCCAGAGTGCTCTTGACCTCAGACTGGGACGATGGTTCATCTTTCAGCAGGACAACGACCCTAAACACACAGCCAAGATATCAAAGGAGTGGCTTCAGGACAACTCTGTGAATGTCCTTGAGTGGCCCAGCCAGAGCCCAGACTTGAATCCAATTGAAATCCATCTGAAAATGGCTGTGCACCGACACTTCACATCCAACCTGATGGAGCTTGAGAGGTGCTGCAGAGAGGAATGGGCGAAACTGCCCAAAGATAGGTCTGCCAAGCTAATGGCATCATATTCAAAAAGACTTGAGGCTGTAATTGCTCTCAAAGGTACATCAACAAACTATTGAGCAAAAGTTGTGAATACTTATGTACATGTGATTTCATAGTTTTTTTTTTTTATTAAATTTGAAAAAATCTCAAAGAAAAACTTTTTACACGTTGTCATTATGGGATATTGGGCCTGATTCAGAGCCGCTCGTAAGCGGCCGCTCGTTCGCTCCGAGCGATGATCGCACATCTGCGCATGCGTATGGGTCGTAATGCGCATGCGCCAACCAGTCATTGCGGTCGGAAATCATGTGTTCGCAAAATTGCGAGTGCCTGCTAATTTGAGTGACAGGATGAGGCGTTTGTGGGTGGTAACAGGGGAAGGTGCTTGAAAACGGGGAGTGGAGATCTGAACGCAGGTGTCCCAAACGGTCAAAACGGGCGTTTTAAGGGTGTGCATAATTAGCAAAGCAGCGTCATCGGCCACGTCACTTGGTTGTCTCTTAGCCTGAACTATTCGCATGATTGCGGTAGGAAAATCCTACCACAAGTACTGCGAGCAGTTCAGACGCCTTTCGATGTACTCGATTAATCTAATAAATAGCGGCGATGACGTATGATGCAAAAGGCCAGAGGGCATTTTTACAAAATAGCGAGCGTATATTTCGTTTGCTCGCTCAGACATAGAGGCATCAACAGACCGCAAAGAGTGAGCGCTCTATTTAAATATCCGGCCCCTTTTTCTGAACGAGCGAGCGCAAATAGCGTCCGGCTCTGAATCAGGCCCATTGTGTGTAGAATTTTGAGGACAAAAATGAATTTATTCCATTTTAGAATAAGGCTCTAACATAACAAAATGTGGAAAAAGTGAAGCGCTGTGAATACTTTCCGGATGCACTGTCTATCTATCTATCTATCTATCTATCTATCTATCTATCTATCTATCTATCTATCTATCTATCGTTCTGTCCATGCAATGTGGGTACAATTACGGTTGACTTTTGTTCAACTCTGCATTGGCCAAACCCCTTCTGAAAAAAAAATACAATGTCCCCCTTAGTAGCACTGTAAAGGAGGACATGGACATTTGTCCCCTTCAGCAGTGACCCGGGCCCCCAGGTAATCAATATCCCCCCCTCCATTGTCACCCCTGCTAAAGCTGGTATTGTCCCTTGTAGTCTTTTCAGAATTATTATAACTGTTCCAGTACCTACATGAAGTTAGAATTACAGGTCATATAGGTTTATAGGAAAGAAGTTTCCTGTAGTAGGTGGGTTATTTCTGTTGATCATTTATATGTAATAAAAGCAGCACATACTATATTAGGCGGTTACATTACTCCTACGTATATGCATGCTGAGATCCAGCTGTACATGGCGTACTCTGCTTTTATGTCCTAGCAATGGACAGTTTTAGTGGTACTGTATGAGGCACATGCACAGATGAATCTTGCTTTTTCAATTTCCTTTAAAGGTCTGAATTCAGGTTCAAAATCGTAGCTGTCAAGTCTACTCTAAGGTGATGACTTTATATTACACAGGTGGGGGACGTAGAACTGTCCATAACATTGATCTGGAAGATGTCACGTACAGGGCTCACACATGCACAATGCTTTCACATTACAATGAGCCGTTTAAGCTATTGTCTAGTAGCTGCATCATTATTTAACTTTCTTTGCGGATATATACTTTTAGGGGTTATGCCCCTACCTTGCATGCCCCATTTAATTCTGTCACCGACAAACAAGTATTTTATACAAGAGAAATACAAAAAATATCTTATAGTACAACTTTGCTTATTTAATTGTAATACACATTGCGCTAATCTAGATATAAACTAGGGGAGCCTGCACATCCCTAATATAAACTCTATGACACTGGGCCTGATTCAGAGCCGCTCACAAAAAGCGAGCGCTCGCTCTGAATCAGGGCGGCCGCATGTTTTTTTAAAACCGGCCTCCTGGCCGGACGCATAGCTGTGGGTGACCACCCACAGCTTCTGCGAGCAGCCAAGTGATGATCGCAATGGTCGCGACCAACGGGCTTGCGACGAGACCCTTGTGGTAGGGACTCATTCCCGCAAGCCCCAGTGAGCTTCTGGCTCTAATAGGGCCGGAAACTCACCACTGACAGCCGCCCCTTTTGGATGCGAGCGCCGGAGCGAGTGATTTCTCACTCGCTCTGGGGCTCGCGCACTCGCGTGCGGTCTGCACGGCCATCGACCCCCTTGCGAGCGAGTCTGAATCAGGCCCACTAAACTTTATCTGTACGAATGGTAAATTCTCATTCATCACTGCATTGTTCTTGTGAGTTATAAGGAAGAATGCACCCTCTACAGTAAATTATTAGAATATTAGAAGTCACTACATATTTTCTGCAGCCCTGTGTCTTTATATGGTCACACTACAGTATACAGTATCCCATATTATTGTTGATTTTCAAAAAAGTGTTATTTGAATTCTGTTATTAAAAAAAAAGAAAAGAGAATAACTGAAAGAAACATATTCCTTTTTCCACTTAATCTTTATATGTTTTTATTTACCATCTGTGTTGGCCCAAAGCATTGTGTTGCCTGGTCACCACCTGGGGGCGCCGCTACAGTCATCAAGCCTCATTTATATATTGATTATTTTTTTTTACTAATAAAAATAAATGATGCTAGATCTAATTACTGAGACAAACTCTCTTCCGAGGCAGGTAATGAACTCAGGGCCTGATTCAGACCCGCTCGCGAGTGCTGAGCGCTCGCAAGCGGGTCGATGTTGCCCAAGTGCGCATGCGCACGACAGAGGCGGCTCCGTCGTGCACATGCGCGAGACCCAAATAACGACGGTATGGGTTTCGCACCAAAGGGGGCGTGCTGTCGATGGTGATTGACAGCACGCCCCCTTTTGTGGACGTGCCGGGGGCATGGCTGCCCAGATGGAGGCGTTCCCATGGGAACTCCTACCGTCTGGGGCCGGCCCCACTGACATCACTAGTGATGTCAGTGGGAGTGCTTTTGACTCTGATAGAGGGTCTCATCGCAAGCCCGATGGTCGCGATTGGCCAATTGTTGTGTTCTGCGTATACATCACATCGCAGTGCGCGAATCAGCCACTGCGATCTGGACTGTTATCGCAGTGACTATGCAGTCCCATTGCATTGTGTGATTGTGAATGATTGACAGGAAGTGCCATTTGTGGGAGGTGACGGCAGGGTTGATGGCGAAGCGCAGGCGTGCCAGTGCGTTTGAGCACCATTGCATGGGCGTGCATAAATAATCCACTGCGATGCCATACGCAGCTAGAGTACTCACAGGTCGGTATGTATTAAGGTTGCATTCCGCCCGTCACCACAACCTTACTAATCGCATATGTACTAACATATGCGATTAGTTTAGCAATGGACAGCTCTTGCGATAAGAGCTGTCCTTTGCGAAGCAGCCGATGCCGGGTGAGGGGGTCTCCGTGGGACCCTGCCTCCTCCGAGCCCCAGGAGCTTCCTCCCTACACCCGGAAGAAGATTAGGAAGAGGCGGAGGACCCAGCAGGAGCACGGGACGGCAACCATGGAGAGCAGGCGAGTGGGGTCCAGTGCTGGGCGTCTGTGGGGCGGCGGCGAAGCTTCTATTGGGTAACGCCAGGTTTTTCTGATGTTATCCTCTGCACCGATAAAAGGGCGGCCGGGGCTTAGTACATATGGAAATGTGGTAAAGCCTCAGAATATGGGGGTTTTACCGCATTTTTCCTTTAGTACATCCCGGCCACAGTGTGCAACGAGGTTAGCAATTCCTGAGTAAGGTCAGAGCTTGGGCAAGTCTACGTGAGGCTGCGATGGTACTCGATGGTACTGATAGTTTTGTTGTCTTGCTAAGGATTACGGAAGTGTGTGAGGTAAAGTGAGCGCCCTTATGTTGTGCTGCGACGGCATAGTGAACGCAATGGATTAGCATACTATGGTAGTGAGACTGCGTGCGTAATCACTATTGCAATTCGCAGTTGCGATCCGTAATGAATCAGGCCCTCTGTAAGAGATTAGCTGCAGTGCAACTGAATTTATACTCCCTTAGATAATAAAGTTACCGATTTAAATGTCATTGTATGTTTATACATACCATTATTTCAAAATTTGAAAGGAAGACTTTATTAATAAATAACAGAATAAAGCCATGGTTTTAGTTGGTACCTTCAACATGAACAACCATTTCTGATTCAATAGCACATTAAAATTGTCATGATACCATGCTAGTCATTTCATCCAATAATATTATTTTCTTAGTTATTTATATTTTCCCATCTACCCACTAGTTTTCCTGCTTTAGATAAATGATGTTTTGATGATAATGTGCTATCTCATGCTTACCATAGGAGCAGCACTTCCGCCTATTGTCTCATCACAACTGCTAATCGCAGTGTTATCAGGGCCCTATGGGCTGTTCTCGGGTCTTCCACACACAGGGGGAGATGTACTATGCCTTAGGCAGTGATAAAGTGGAGAGAGGTAAAGTACCAATCAGCTCCTAACTGCCATGATAAAGGCTGTGTTTGAAAAATGACAGAAACTGATTGGTTGGTAGTGTATCTCTTTCCACGGCTTAGTGCATCTGCCCCACAGTCATATACTGGGTACACGCTGGCCGATATATTGGCTGATCAATTGATTGGCCAATATAACTGTTGCCCGTCAGCCAGTGTGTACAGACGATATGTCTGTGAACGACGTCGTTCACAGACATATCGCATTGGCTGTGCTGCACAGTCGATGGACAGATATGTCTGCAGACATATCTGTCCATCTGTAAGTGTGTACGGGCGGTCTACACACATGCAGCGGCAGCCGTCCCTCGACCCGCCCCCCCTGGCCAGCAGGACCCGTGGCTGCCTGATAGATGATGTTTGTTCAGTGTGTATGAACGACCATCATCTACAGATATATCTGCAGATCACTCGATCTGCAGCTATACCTGTCAAGTGGGTACCCACCTTTACATTCCTCCCACATGCACTGATACCACTGCAATTATCAGCGGTGATATTTTAATGTTATTTCATTGATTGAGGACTATAATACATAATACACGTAATGATAAGATGAATTGCAATTGCTTATAGTGGAAAGATAAGTATACTATATGTATATATAATCTAGAAATAGATGGAACTCCTGGAGAGTATAGATGTGTCCTCTTACACTTTTGCTGCAGTCATGCCAAACAGTACCTCTTGTCATGCCAGGTCCCGTGCGACTATGCTTGCGCCAAGCATCTTTTTCGTCCAGAAATGCGCCACTGTGCTGATTAATTTGATATGCGACACTAAATCCTAAATCTCTTTTCAAAGTGCTACGATGCAGCGGCTGCAAGTTCCATTGTGCAACGTTTACAGACTCAGTCGCACACAGACATACACGTGTCACATATCACATTAATCAGTGCAGTGTCCTGGTGCATCTTAGTTGCATCACATTGCGAGTAAGATGCATTTTCGGGTGAAAAAGACGCTCAGCACAAGGAACCTGGCGGCTCACTCGCGCTAGGCATCTCGCGGCGCATGGCATATTAAGGCTAGGTGTATGAGGACACGTCTGTATATAAAGGATGAAAAAATATGGGCACTCACCACAAAAATATATTAACTACAGGAGCCAGAATAAAAGTGTAATGTAATCCAAGGAATAGACTGCACTTCAGGAGGGGATGCGGTCAATATCCCGTCCGCGGGGATTCCGGCGCTCAGAATTGTAGCGCCAGAATCCCGACACTTGTCAGAATCCCGACGCCGGCATTTCAACCGCTGGAATCCCAAAGGTAAGTAGCGGGGTTGGGGGGGAAGGTTAGGATTAGGGTTAGGCACTAGGGGGAGCTATACAACACTAATTTTTTCCTTTTTTTTTCTTTTTTCATACATGCAAGGGACACCCACTGCAGGGGTATATCTATTTCTTTTTTACTCACACTCTCTCTCTCTCTCTCTCTCTCTCTCTCTCTCTCTCTCTCTCTCTGTATATATATATATATATATATATATATTTATATATACAGAAGCCTATCTATATGCATGATCTATAACCAGTTGGTTTTATACTGAAGTGTGTGTATTGTATTTTATCTATCTATGTATTTATGTGTGATTTTTATTACTGTATCTTGGATATGTGTATGTCTAGTATTATTATAATAAATTGTTATATTCTTTGACTAAATTAGCGCTCTTTGTATGATAAGTTGACAACAATTCATATTTAACAACTGGCCATCAGTCTTATGAGATACATAGAAGTGGGATATACAGATTATTCAATATTAGGAGCAGCTTATCTATATTGCATTATTATCAGCAATCAATTACTGTGAAGCGCCTGAATTATATATAGTCTGTTTAATTACAGGCTATATTACTATTTGTACACTAGGGGGAGGGTTTGGCACTAAGGGGGGAGGGTTAGGTTTAGTGTGCGGGGAGGGGGAGGTTAGGGTCAGGCATCGGGGAGGGAGGGTTAAGCTGGCCACACACTAGACCAACTTACATCCAACCAGCCAACTTGTTGATTGGTTGGAATGAAAATCTGGTAACATATGGGAGTAAATGATGATCAGCAATTTGCTCCTAAATGCCAGAAAACAGATGAAAATGGTCGTTCAGACAAATTTGTTAAATGTTTGATCAAAACTATTGTTCAAACAACAGTTTTGGTCCATTTTCCAGCGTTTGGGAGCAAATTGCTGATTGTATTCCTTACCAGATTTTCATTCCAACCAATCAACTAGTTGGCTGGTTGGACAGATAATCTTTAGATGTGTGGCTAGCTTTAGGGTACAGAGCAGGGGAGGGTTAGGATACTTAACAACAATTGTCAGTATTCAGTATTCTAACCCTGTCGGGATACCGACGTCGGGATCCCGTACCCATCCCCTCCAGGAGATTGCAATAAGCATATAATAGTTTATTTAGTTGCAGAAGTGTCATTTCGGGTCCAGTGTGATCCTTTCTCAAGCTATACACGATGGATTGAGATATCTATCTATCTATCTATCTATCTATCTATCTATCTATCTATCTATCTATCTATCTCTATATATACATACAAGTATTGTGTTTGAAAGATTGTTGACTGAGCTCTCCCAACCCCTCTCCCCTTATTTATTTACTACAATAGAACATAGCAGGCAGCCACAATTACAGATAACTTGCTATGTTTACATTTTTATTAATCATTGTATATAAATAAGAAGTTTAAATGGACATTGTAATGGCTTTGTCTATTAAATGGGAAATAGCACTTGAGGTGTCACTCAGCCTGCAGGAGCTGGGCTTCAGAGTAGAAGAGAGCTGAATCCACACAACTTTATTTATACAATCAGAAGATTGTGTACACTTGGCCAATGTCATGTGTTCATTGTAAATTCCGACATCTGGATATAACATTGTTAACCCTTGCATTACTCTTCTAATGCTGAGTACACACTGGCCGACATATCGGCCGTTCAATTGAACAGTGCACGTAGGCCAGTGTGTACAGACGATCAGTGGCGTAACAACAGACCCTGCGGTGGCTGGGAGGCGCCCGGGGCAGAATTAAGGAAGGGAGCGGGGACCCATTGCTACACCACTGCATTGTATATTCTCAGACCCTCCAACATGACCCCTTTCACCTGGTACAAAATGCTCTGCTCCTGGGTTTCTCTCTTAATTGAGGATTGCAGCCACCTGTGGTGAAACACCTGCCTCATCTATTAACTACTGTAGCTCAACACAGGTGGCTGCAATCATTAATTAGGTGGGAAGTCCAGGAGCAGAGCATTTTGTACCGGGTGGAAGGGGTCATGTTAGAGGGTAGGCATTCTACACGGCACAGGCTGATTCATATGTCAGCCAGTGCTAGCTGCTTTGTTCCCAGGATTTGCATTCCCGTGTGGAACGCAACCTAGAAGTGTCCACCTCCTTAAGCCTGCCCACCCCCTTGTCTCTATGGAATGGGTCGCACAGTACCATGGAGCTGTTGCCTGGAGGTCAGCAGAATCACGCAGGGAGCAGAGGGGGAGGAGAGGGGTAGGTGCTGGCGTGTTGTGGTGTGGATGGAGGTAGGAGGAGCAGGACAAGCCGGGTGCTGCTTTCCCGTCACACTCCGCTGTCTGTTCTGTGTGAGGCTGCTCCTGCAGTCAGCGCTGTTCATGGATGGAGAGATGGCAGCCGGGTTCTGGGAGCTGCAGAGACGAGGTGACCCCATAGTAGAGGAGATTCTTCTTCAGCTAACTGTGACTTTTTCCCAGCGAGTCCTTCCACTCCAATCCTGTCCTCTGCTTCCCACCACTGCTACTCCCATCCTGCCCCTTGTCTCCCACTGCTACTCCCATCCTGCCCCCTGCCTTCCCCTACTACTCCCATTTTGCCCCCTGCTTCCAACTACTACTCCTATCCTGTCCCATAGACCCCTGCTTTCCACTATTACTACCAACCTGCGCCCTTCTATGCACGGCTGTAGCAGATCCAATTTTCAGTCCCTTTTCCCATTAAACCAGCAGACTGTTTAGCCCCGCCCCCTCCTCCTCTGCTTATACCACTAACAGCAGCGCTCTGGGGGCGGGGGCCACAAACAGTACGCCGCATCTGGCAGTCTGTGACAAGAAAAAATATATACTGTCAGCACAGCCAGCTGGTCCTGTGGGTCTATTTTCATCGGGAGCCTGAAGCTGCAGCTCCACCCGCCCTACTATTAATCTGGCCCTGGCATCAGCTGTCGGAGAAAAGTTTTGAAAAACTAAGGGGCAGATTCAATTAACTCAGGGGCTGCAGCACTGCTCTGAGCAATTCAATTATTCATATGGTAGGCCCCAGAGGATGACAACTTAACACAGGGTTTTCCTTGCAGCCTGAGGTACTTATCCCGGAAGCTATGGGTTAGCGTGCATTAGCCGCAGGCTTAATGTGCGTAAAAATTGCAAAGTAATTGAACAGCACCGGGCGTTAATAGCGGCAGCTGCAGCTGTGTAGTAAGTCCCACGGCTAATTGAATCTGCCCTAAGCCTTGTTATGTTGGAGAAGACGGCTGTTCCCATACAGGACTATAGGGACAGCGTTTTTCAATGATACATAGCTCTGACACAGACGATACCTGCGATATCTCCTACTGTAAATGTGAGTTATTCATATGGAAACAGATGTTTCTGCATGAATATCAGGGGGAATATGATTAATAAATAAGCTCCATAGTCTTGAATTCCTCTTTTATTTCAGCATTTCACGGGCTGGCATTCCGCACGGAATTTGTGAATTCTGCATTCTGTGGAATTTATAGTCTATAAATAGAGCTGGAACGATGATGGAGTCAATTCATTCTGCTCTCTAGTGTGGTTAGTATATAATAAGGGAGAAGTCTGGGCAGAACAAAAATCATAAGGGCAATTCTCAGTGGAATATAAATGAGAAGGAGAACTCTGAGCGGACTATAAATGATAAGAGGAATTCTATGCTGTACAATAAAGGTCATACACTGCTGGAGAAATGAGCAGATTCAACATCCAAAAGCAAAATTAAGCGAATATTCTGCAGAACGGGTCTGAAAGTCTAACTCATCTTTATTTTCTGCTTATTCACAGGAATTTGGTTTGAGCAGTTTCTTCCTCATGTAGCAGCAGCGTCTCAGCTACATGAAAAGCAGAAACATGTACTTGGTTACAAATTATACGTCTGGCTTTGCTTGTAAACATGAAATGAGATTTCAGTGAAAATAATATAGCTGTCACTCCCTAATCTACCTGTTACTTTATCTCAGATTCACTTTTCCCATTAGCACTGCTGTCCTAAATCTATAGTGACAATAGGGAAGAGTAAAGTCACCTGTATATACTGTGATTTTGATGGCCTGCTTTGTAAAGGGCAAAAGATCTATCTATCATATATCAGTTTGGATTTTGGGAAATTATAAATGATAACTGCATCTGGCCATCTATTTGGTCATCAATTGCCAAACTTGAGTCCCCGTTGGCTGGTTCTTTTCGATTTGGCTAAACATTGTCGTGCTGAGCAGCTGGATGGAACTGTATAAGGGTAGGCCGAGCATTAACAAATTGCTTGACCTGATAGCTCAGTGAGTGGGTCCAAAACTAAGGCTGGGTACACAGTAGATGACCCGGCAATCTTGCCGATGGTCGGGGTGGTTTACCTTTGCCCCGGACCATAAAAGATTGCCGGTACATACTAGAAGATTTAATGAACGACGGAACCATCACTCATTCTATCCTTCATTAAACTACACTGCCTCGCATGCAATATCGCGTGATTAGAAGTGCAGCACGACCAATCACACGATATCGCATGTTACCCGCAGGAGCGAGCAATCGGGCATACACACTGCACGATATGCCCGATTTGCCTCAAAAGAACAAATTTTTCCAATTTATCGTATAGTATGTACCCAACCTAACTTTTTTACCTGATACAAATCTGATCTGGGTTAGTAAAGCTGATCAAGGAGATTACATGCATCAACTAACCATATTCTACTGTCCGGGCATATCATTTAACCAAGAAAAGACTGTATTGGTGTCAAATTGGGCAAACATAGATGCTGTTAGACATGAACAAATAGCAGAATCTGTCCACATATTGGTAAAATAGCTGCATTAAAAGTACATAGAAGTTGGTTAGGAATTTTACTTTTTCAGCGATGCTAAGGGAAAGAATCAATAAGAATACAGCTGGGTGCATTTATTGTTGTCCAGTCACAAATATAATACAGCAATACACCTAAAGCTGCTGCCAGCCCCTTGATTTTCCGGCAGTTTAGCAATTAGCGATAACTTATAAGTGTTGTGAAGCTTAAAACGTAGTTGCGTTTATTCACAGGGGCAAAAACAAAGACAACTTTCAAGTAGAGATGGGAATCAACAGAACAATGTTCATACCCGAAACATCCCGATTTTTGGATCGGTTATGGAGGCACGATATATTGGTAGAATCGATCCAAAAATGACAATGTGGACGTAGCGATAAACGTACCAGTTCTCTGGCATAGCCAGCTACACTGCGCATATCCTATCCTCCAACTGCGCATGCATAATTTTACTGGTCTGCACTAACCGCGTACGCGTCAGAATAAAATTCATCTCAGGAAAGATCGATATTCTTTTCCCGATTACTTTCTACAGACATGGCGATCCCGTATTGATCCGAAAGATCAATACGGAACAGACGATTGGCCATCCTTACTTTCAAGCATACACCAGTAATAGCTACACAGGTAAACATATCTACAAGTAAAGAAAATGGTACATATGTCTATATATATATATATTTAATTAAATTAGGCATGATGCTCTTGATGTGACTCAGAGTAAATAGTACTTTATGTAGAAAGAATGACCTGCGTTAATTTTCTAGTGATGATAATTCTAGCTTACAAAAGAGTGATTTCTGCCAGGATAAGTCTCCTAGCTGTGACCAGGCCAGATCCTTATAATTTCATATATTCCATTTATCCGTGCCTACAAAGCACATTTCCAGCTTTTCTTTATATATCACATATATTTTTTTTTTCTCTGGTAAGGTTCATTCTTCAGTTTCTCAGTGATTGATTTCACCCTTGTAGCAGAAATCAGGAAGAGCCATATGGTATTTGAATACAAGCTGTGTGAGGCTACATTGTTGATATCAGGAATGTCAACAAGTTGATAATAAAAGAGAAATTTTATACGGTATATTTTTAATTGTAGTTTGTAGGCTGTATTACTAGCACAGTCTTTATGTACTAACCTTTCAGAGATGTGCTATCAGGGACAGTGATATTGTCTATGTGGGTATGATTCTTGTTGTTTTCATTTATGGTTTCATTGTTTTTTATGGAATACAATATACAATACTTCTACTTAAGGCCCCCATACATCAGCAATTGATAGCAGCAATCGTGCAATTTGCAATCGATTGTGTATAAAAATCTTTCCCTTTTTCAATCGATTGTGGCAATTCTGCAATCGACTGAAAAAGGTAAAGATTTTTATACACAATCGATTGCAAATTGCATGATTGCTGCAATCAATTGCTGATGTATGGGGGCCTTTACATGTAAGGCTATTAACTATATCTTAATATATCTTTCAACTTGATCTTTCTACATTGTGCAATATCTGCATCTCTCATCCACAATTCACTGTTTCAATACCCAGTTACAGAACTTTTCTCGGGCTGCATCCACCTCTTCAGGCAACCTTATCAAATATCAGTAGTACCACCCAGTTAACTATCCTAAGATATTCTACCTCACTGCACAGTACAAACAGACGTTACATATGATCTCTTTCTCGCATGTCAGTCTGTAAGTCACCAATCAAAATGTCAAAATGTCGACAGCAGAAGGTCAACACTTGTGACGTCAACATGGACAAAATGTTGATAATGTTACGGTCGCCACCTGCAATATATCGACACTGATAGAATGTCTACATAGGAAACGTCAACATTGTCATAATGTTATCCTTTTTGGTTCAGGGTTAGCTTTAGGTTTGTTTTACATTTGCTTAAGACGGACATTCTTGATGAAGGTTCAATATTTTGGAATGTTTTACCACAGTATAATAGATGGGATTACAATGTATTGTTTTGTAATGCTTGGTTTTATATAGAGTATATGATTTATGGCCTGAATTGGCAGCTAATAACTTGTGCTCATTAAAGTATAAAGAGCCCAGACAAATTAGCAGCTTTCCCCACACCTGCCAAAACTTCCTATTTCAAATGGTGACCCATATTTGTGGGGCTGACAGTCCTGTAGCTGATGGTTATATGGTCATGGTCTTGCCTTTAATGCAAGAGGTTTGGATTTGGATATGGCAGATTGTGTTGTTGCCTATCTTGTCCCATTTGTTCACTAAGGTATATTTGCAGATATGATTTTCCAAGTATTCAAAATGCTTAATATATCTATTGATGAGCACAGCATTAATTGACCTGAAACATAGGGATCATTAAGACCTAAGCTAAATGAACACTATGTTCATCAGCATACTGTACTTAAAAAATAGATAAAGGATCATGAATAAAAAGTTCTGCTTGTTTTTTTCACGATCCTACAGACTCTTAGGCCTGTATTCAATTGTCAGCGAAAAGTCCCAATCTTTTCGCTGATCTCGGCTATTCGCCGCCAATTGAATATGGCCCTTAGGGATAAATTTAGTGAGTGAGTGAGTAAGTGAGTTTTAGAAGTGATGTTGCCCTTAGCAACCAATCAGATTATGTCTATTATCTTCTAGAAGGTGCTAGTTAAATGTTAAGTAGAATCTGATTGGTTGCTAAATTTAAATGTAAATTTACCCCTTACTTGTATACTGCAAAGCCAGAGAAGCCATTACTAGTTAAGCTGCATACACACACAATGATTTTTTGAACGATTATCGGTAAACGATATCGTTTAACGATATTCGTTTGAAAAAATTGTTCACTCTCTGAGTCAAACGATGAACGATTATCGTTCATGCGCGTTCACATTTGTAGTTTGTAGTTCAGTCAGACTTGTCAACTCAACGATTTTCAGTAAGGGAATATGCAAAAATTGTTTGTAGTTCAAAAAAATCGTTCATTACACTTTAAAAAATCTGACAGATAATCTGACAGAAAATCATTCATAAAATCGTTCATAAAATCGTTGGTAACAAAATCGTTGTGTGTGTATGCAGCTTAGATGTTGATTTTTGTGGTGGTGTTGCTTATAAAGTTATATTTCTTGAATTGGACCAATTTAGGGTAATGGGGCACATCCACTAGACGATCTACTCCCTGTCCAATCTCTAAACGATTTTCCCTTGATTTTTTCCCTTGAAATTGAACGATTTGCAAACGATTTTCAAATGATTTGCAAACGATTTGCAAACTATCTTTAATAGATCAAGTGAAATTGACCTGCATGTTCAGTGACGAGACGATCAAACGACCAGCGGGAGCACGCATCGTTGATCATTAATGACCAAACACTGCACGATTTATAAACGATATTTAAACGATTGAACGATAACGACGTCGTTATCGTTCAATCGCCTGCTAAAATCGTGTAGTGGATGCCCCCCTTAAGACAGTGAGTGTATTTGTCCAAGGCTCCCAACTTCAGAGATTTACATTGATTACAGTATAAAAAACTAACTCTGCCACTTTCTAGTTTTTACTATATTAGACTCCTTACTATAACATAGGGCCTGATTCAGACCCACTCGCGAGCGGCTGTCCGCTCGCAAGTGGGTCGATGGTCTGCACTGAGCATGCGCACGACGGAGGGAGCTCCGTCGTGCGCATGCGCCAGACACGACGAGCGAAGGACTTTCCTTCGCTCGTTGTGTCCGATCAAAGGGGGCGTGCTGTCAATGTTGATTGACAGCACGCCCCCTTTGGTGGGCGTGCCGGGGGCGTGCCTCCCTGACGGGGGCGTTCCCACGGGAACGCCTCCCGTCAGAAGCCGGCCCACTGACATCACTAGTGATGTCAGTGGGAGTGATTTTGGCTCTGATAGAGCCAAAATCACTCCGGAGCTTGCGGTTGAAAACCTCAACCGCAGGCTCCGGCTCGCAATTTCGATGGTCGCGATGGTCACGACCATCGCGGCCATCAAAATGCACGCTCGTATAGCCTGTGGGTGGTGACCCATAGCTATACGAGCGTCCAGGAGGACGCTCCATGAAAATGGAGCCCGGCCCTCATTCAGAGCGTGCGCTCTGCTCAGAGCGTACGGCTCTGAATGAGGGCCATAATTCTCTAAATCCAACTCCTCACCTAATTTCTACCTGTAGTGTTGACCATGAACAAGAACTTGTCCAAATCAGCTCCAAATGTAGCTGACCAAATAGGAGGAGATCCAGCCATTTGTCCCCTTAGACTAGGTGGCTGGATCACTTCTGCATCACTATAGCCTTTTACTGCAGTTAGATACACAGGTTATAGTGGTCATCTTCCAACCGCATTTTACCCAAATGCAATGTGTGCAGCTTTGCAATTGCGAGCCTTGCTTAATCAGGTCTACTATATGGCAGAGAGGCTGTGAGAACACCCTTTGAATGTTCAGTGAAAAGTGAGAACAAATTATAAGGTTTTGTTTACACTTTTAACAGGCTTAGGGCCTGATTCAGAAGCGCTCGTAAGCGGCCGCTCGTTCGTTCCGAGCGATGTTTGCACAACTGCGCATGCATACGGATCGTAATACGCATGCGCGAACCAGTCAGTGCGGCCGAAAATCGTTTGTTCGCTAAATAGCGAATGCCTGCTATTTTGAGTGACAGGAGGAGGCGTATGTGGGTGGTAACAGTGGAAGGTGCTTGAGAACGGGGAGTGGAGATCCGAACGCAGGCGTACTTGAAGGTCAAAACGGGCGTTTTATGGGTGTGCATAATTAATACAGCAGCGTCATTGACCACGTCACTGGGTTATTTTATAGTCAGAACTGCTCGCAAGATTGCGGTAGGAAAAACCAACCACAAGAATAGCGAGCAGTTCATACATTGGTCGATGTACTCGATTAATCTAATAAATAGCGGACATGACGTAGGATGCGAGCGGCCAGGGAGCGTAGTTTGACAAAACACGACCGCATGTTTGGTTCGCTCGTTCAGACCTAGAGGCGTGAACAGACCGCAAAGAGCGAACGGTTCATTTGAATAGCCACCCCTTTTTTCTGAACGAGCGAGCGCAAATAGCGTCCGGCTCTGAATGAGGTCCTTAGTTTTACAACACCCACATGTAGGGTCCTAAAACTGAATTGCTACAGATTACATGTACTAAATAACTCCATACTAGTCAAGATGATGCTTTATCTTTTTCAGAAACACAATCATGTCTCTCTGATGCTGGGCATACACAGCCAGATAAAATGTCTGTCAGACCGACAGACATTTTATCTGGCCGGCTGCCAGCCGCAGATGTCGCCGGCATACACTGTGAGAGAAATCCCGGGGGAGGAGACATTTCCCTGTTCCTAGGAACACAGGAAATGTCTGTCTGTCGGCCGCGCTGGGCATACACTGCCCGATGCGGCCGACAGTTACCGGGTAAATATCGCATCGGACGGGCATGCTGGACAATCCTGCATGCCCGACCGAGCAATATTTAACCCTCGGTCGCCCGCACACACGCTACAATTATCGGAGCTGTCTGCCGATATCAGGCGGATCGCCCCGATAATTGTAGCGTGTATGGCCAGCATTAGAAAGATGCTCGATTTATTTACATTGCCCTTAATGTCACCCCAAGACTGATAGAAAATATTTCAAGTTTTTGTCACCCAAGGACAAATCACGTAACCGGCACAGAAAAAGCAAAGTATTTTATCTGATTGGAAGCCGCATTTAAAAAAAGCCCAGAGCACCACGATCAAAATGACTTTATTTAATATGTTTGACTCGACAATAGAATTCTCTGTGGGTTTTCGAAATTTAGGGCTCTGCAAAAGAGACCCTCTGGCATAAAGTACTAAGCAGAGCTAAATGGTACTTCATTAGAGTAAAAAGATATTCAGTTGAATTTCAGCCTATACATAAAAAATGTGAAAAAGTCCAACATGCCGTATTGGATTTAGAATTATAAAACATCTATTTGTACTTAATGGTTGAGCAATGTCAATAGTTCCTACTGAAGTGGCAGGTGGAATATATTGGTTGACGGCCTCCACTGTGAACGTTTTAATAAAGTCGCTTAAGAACAGTAAAAAGGTATACAACATTTTCCATGTTACTGTTTTGATAACATCATTTAAAACATTAAAAATCATGCTTCTACTTGAATATTTTCTAGCTATTAAAAGCATGTAAATGGGGAGCCTGTTGGGTTTAATGGCACCATAATCACTTGCATTTACAATATGCCACAGTCAGAAGCATGGTCATCTTGTTTTGGGCACTGCAACCTGTGCAAGCAGTTGTTACCAGTGCAGGTCAAACGCGATCACATTTGGCATGCGGTGTCATTGGCGTTTTCATAGCATAAGCAATTGTTGCTAGAATTGCTGAGGAAATTTGAAGTTCATGACCAGTGTTCTGGGTTTTCGTGATTTTTATTCTGGTTTTGTCATCAGAGCACCAGGAACCATGAGGATGGCTAAAGGCGACCCAATATCCAGCAATGGAATAGTATTTGTTTGCTGTATATAGTATAAATATATACACTGTATAGAACATCTGCAAGATTAAAAGACAAAAGTAGAACATACTGTGTGAAACTACTGTGCTTGCCCTGCCCTGGGTCCAGGTAACAGTTCCCATTATTGTCTCGGGTGCAAGCTTGTTTCTAATTGTATGGTATTACCCTGTTGGAGAGCCAAAACTATTATTTATTTATTAGCAGTTGTTTATACAGCGCACACATATTCCGCAGCGCTTTACAGAGAGAATACTCGCCCATTCACATCAGTCCCTGCCCCAGTGGAGCTTACAATCTATATTCCCTACCACATGCACACTAGGATTAATTTTTGTTTGGAGCCAGTTAACCTACCAGTATATTTTTGGAGTGTTGGAGGAAACCAGAGTACCCGGAGGAAACCCACGCAAGTACAGGGAGAATATACAAACTCCACACAGTTAGGGCCGTAGTGGGAATCGAACCCATGCCCTCAGTGCTGTGAGGCAGTAATGCTAACCATTGCACCGTCTATAGGATTTAAAGCAATGTCTGTCCACCACTTAGTATTCAATTCCCGTAAGTGCTGTGCGGCATGCATTCACAGGCCCAGTGACTAAGATCTACATTTGGCTCCTATTCAGAAAGGGATCACACACCCATCTAGAATCCTTATTATTTCCTGAACAGATGGGCATCTCTATTTGATCATTGTGCATCCTTCATGCATCAGATTGTTCCTCCAGTAAAAGCTGGAAACACCAGTGACTTGATCACTGCGTTTTAAAAGCAGGAGGGATAAGCACTACAGTAGGTCGTGACCAGGATCACATTAACAAGAAATATAACTGGGGTATTTTTCTTCTTCATTAGCTGACTTAAAATTAATTATCATGAAAAAAATGTATTACTGCCTCTTTTTGTCTCCTTATGATACCCATGAATCAAAAAGATAATTATAGCACAGTCAGTCTCATTGCCGCCTATGGATTTGTTGGAACAGTAGGAGGGTAGATTGCGTTCTTGTGGCATTTCAAGAAAACGTGATAACCACACTTGGTGAAGGTTATAGCTATGAACAAAAATGCATGACAAATAAAACTCTAAAACATAGTTATACACATATGTGTCCTTACAATGTCCTTTCCCCTTTGTTTCTCCTTTCACTATGTTTTCATAAAATGAAGTTGGTCAGGAGTCTCAATAGCTCTGCTTTGTCTTAAATGTTACCTGCCTAACACATTGCATACTGATTTACAGCCTCTCATAAAGAGCTACCAACACAGCAGATGCAAACACAATGTGTCCTAATACAAGAGCACATGGATAGTACCACAGAAGGTGTCATATGGTGTTAATTAGCACCTATCTCTCACCTGTGACCATGCTATATTTCTGTAGTTACATTATGGACCTGGTGAGGTTAGTGCCAGAGCCGTAAGTAGATTTTTTGTTGCCCTGTGCCAGATAGAGCATCGGCGCCTCCCCCCACTTTTCATAGGGACATAACGCACCCCAAAAAGTGGAATAGCCTAATGGGGAAGGGCCAGGGAAGAGATAGGAGAGACCAGGAGATGCTGGGGGTGAAATAAGAGGAAGCTACAAGTGAGAATGATAATAAACAGAAAATTGACAGGTCCAAACAACGCCCCCTGACCTGCGGTGTACCGGCCGCACTACCCTAGTTACGGCCCTGGTTAGTGCATCATGGTCTGGCGTGTTCTTCTACCTTTTAGAAAGGCATCGGATCGTACATTTGTCTCGATTTATCTATCTCAATCTATAATTACCTAAAAGTTATGCCGATATAAAGCATCTTAATAGTGCATCAGGCCACATTGAACTCATAGAAAAGCTTCAGTGCAGTTTAGCACAGATTCAACCTGTGCCTGGAACTGGAATTGTGATTTCAATCTTCCATGGGAAATTGATGCTTTGATAATGGTGGAAACTGCTGTGTCAGATGCTGCTCTAGAATTCATTTTGTCTAAATCCACCCCCAGCAATTATGCTTATCCCTCAGACTTCCAGCCACATAGATGATGACTTTACAGATGTGCTAGGAATTCTTCAGGGAAATGGGTGAAGCGGAGTGTTAATGTACAGTAACTAGGTGCAGCACAAAAAGCAGTTGGTGGTTTGTGAGCCTGATATCCACACATGCAAAATAGATGATTACAGTTACATTGAAATCTATAGTTCTGCCTGAACTGTAATATTTACCGGGTAGCAGAGCTCATGTAAGATTTTTATATCTGTTTTTTTTTTTTCTCCAATGGAAATCATGTGCGCATAAAAAATATAGATGTCTTATGGCGACTTGTTTTATTAGTTCTTTCAAAGACGCACATATATTTCTCATTATTTTGCTGTGCTCAGTGGTACTACAGTGATGATATAGCTTCTGTTTAGTTGCACTATTAGATTGCCTACATTGATCCTGATTCTGAGTTGCTTACAAATCCGAATGCGAACACATCTAGCGATTTTGGTAAACTTCACACGTATCCTGGGCTGTATCATGCGCATCTTTGCAAATGTACAAGCAATTCAGGGGCGTGCGCATCTCAGATGTTTCTCTGCAGCTGCTGAATGAGAGTTTGTGGGTGGCAACTGGACAGCAACAATATGAACACGCTAGAGAACCGTTTTGTGGGTGTGTTGTGGGGTAGGTATAATTGATGATGATGACGGCTGTTCTCACAAACGGAGGAGTGGGCAGGCGTGATCACATAGATGCGTACAACATAGAATACAAGTAGATAGTGGCATTAGCGTTGCCACTATCTAGATTTGCGGTCACATTACATAAGTCTTCGAATGAGGTCCATTATCTGTGTTCACTAATTACTTCAGATTACAGGCCACAATCAAAGGAGAGTACATGGGGAAATAAATGTGTGAATTTAGGGGTACTTGTAGAGCTGGAAGGAAATGCTATATATACCTTTTTTTCTGCAATTTTCTTTTTTTCAATTGCACATTGGCCAAAAAGATTGAGATACATTTTGAGCTTACGACAGGGGTTGCAGGAGGTGTGTAATCGCAGCCAAAGTACAGTAGATACATATTCACACAAATTGCCCCCTTGGCTGTCCGCGCCCGGTGCCCGGCTTACCTTCGTTCAGTATGCCGGGCGTTGGTCTTCCGGTGTATGCTTAATGACAGGCGTCGAGTTCATCTCCAAACAGTGTTATTCATGAATTTGTTTCTTTATCTCTTGTTGGACATGTACAGGCTTTTCCTGTTGTTCTTTAAATAACACCGGCAGATTACCAAGTATTTTAAAACTCCCACAAGGCAAATGGGAAATGTTCTTTTTTTGTGCATTCATTTTGGTTATCTTGTTATACTTGTTTAATGAGTTTTTTTCATAAGGAGGAAAGGAATCATTAAACTGTATGGAACCAGGTGAACTAAACGATGGAGATATAACAGCAGTTCACAAGAGAAAATAAATGTTTATCATCTGTGCATTGGGCTTTCTACTTTAGCACTGTTGATCTGGAAGCATTTAAGTCAATTTAATAAATATTAATCACAGCTCAAACAAAAGAAACATGGTCATGTGAATAGATAGTGAGGTAGTTTTTATGGTATGTGAGGAGTTGAATGGGTTCTTAAGAAATAAACTTTGATTCAGAGGGCAGATAACAGGGACACTAATATAAATCAAAGTGGATAGATTCACACAATTCTTGTTCTTTTGCAGCATGATGTCGAATTGATTGCCGATTGGTTGTATGTGCTCTCGCACCTGCACCAGCCAATAGATGGTGCAAATGAGAAGCCCAGAAACAGGCGTATTTATGGTATAACTCGCAGTTGTGTTGACGAGTCCGCTCTGATTTTGCACGTGTGAAAATGCCCCATTACATCCCGTTTACGCCTCTTCAGTTGCAAGTGGAGTTGCGTTTGAAAGGTGCACAATCTTTTCATATTCTTTGTCGCAAAAACACACAATATATGCGTACGTTCATCTCCGCATCAGCCTCTTGGTGTGTAGGATTACTTAATTGGTGTATGTAGGCACAAAACCATTGGCGTCTTATGCGCTGCCTTTGCCTTATTTGGTAGCCATTCTCTTTTGCACAGATTGTCTTTTGCGCACCCAGAACAGACCTGCGCTGCACAGCACCATTTCCCCCCTGCAAGCACAGGAGATAGCAAATGCTTTGCACTGCGACAGAGTCTTTGCTAACTTATGCACACGTGACATATTTCCAAATATATGCCTGGAAAGATGATGCTGCCAGCACCAGGAATGGGTGGACCCTGCTGCACCTGGGCCCCCTGCTCCAGGGTTCCCCCTGTTTTAATTAAACAACACTGTCATCATCATTACATGCTCACTGAACATGATTGTACTGTAATCTTATATTTCTGCATTTTAATAGCTCTTTTTAAATGTGCTTCTTTATTGAATATTTACTTATAGAACCCAAGAAATAAGTACAAAGAGCGAGACGTGCACCTGACATACTGTACAGAATAAGAGAAATGTTAATGGACAGATGGTCAGTTTTGAAAAAATGTAAAACCTGGAACTGTCTCTGACAATTAAGCACAGTTGGCAAAGGTGCAATGTGTAGAAATCATGTCCATTTAGTATCACTGCGTATTGCTTAAACCATTAATAATTCCTCATAGACTTTGTTACACTCAGTCATTCTGGAGGAAGAAATTCAGGAAAGACAAAAATAGTCTTTTGATAGAGTGGAAAGGTTGCGGGTAGAGTTGATAAACTGCTCATGTGGTGATCCCATTTATTATATGAGAGGAATAGAGAGCTTGTAGAAGAGATAAGGATACTAAAACAGACAGGTAGAATTAGCTAGAACATAGGCTCCAAATACTGTATAACTGCGGTATTGTTTTTATGAAATATCTACAGATAAAATTTAAGGTGGCTGAATGTTTGAAAGTATCGTATAATGTATACTTCCATTGAAAACTATTATTTGTAAGTACTACATGTATTATTATAAACATTACAAAAATTAAAAATGGTTCATAAATAATATTAATGAACAGCAATTTGTGATACGTACGAACTACGGTTGTATATATATATATATATATATATAAATAAATATATATATATATATATATATATATATAAAAAAATATCATACAAACTCAGCACCCCCTCGGTTGTCAAACTACAACTCCTTTATATACAGGGAATGTTGGTTCCAAAATATTGCAATAATTTGTTAAGCTGGCCACCACTTCACGGTCAAGTGAGTGCCGAGTTTGTATGATATTTTTTATGTAGATGGTGTGGTCACATGCCAAGGGCACCCCAGATGGTTGAGTGCCGTGGATTTAAGCCTGTCGTGTGTGTATATGTATATATATATATATGTATATATATATATATTACATATAGTAGTATGTTGTATGATCTCCCCGATATCAGGTGATTGGGCAGAGGATTGTATAGGTGTGTACCCAGCTTTAGTCAGAGAGACACGTCAGTTTGTTTGAGTTGAGTTGAGTTCGGTTGAGTTTGAGTTTGCAGCTTGCAGTTAAAACAAAAAGTATAAAAAATAAACTATGAAATATTGGCTTAAATGAATACATTTGATAGATATTTTGACTACATTTGAAGTTTGAGTCACAGGGAAACCGTTCTACATATTACGCAATGTAGCCATTTAAGACTGAATATGGTCACCTCTCTCAAAAGTAGCTAAGATTTTGTAGCAGTTCTATTTAAGTCATCAAACCTAAGAGCCGCTACCAGGAGGTGATGCAAATAATGGTAGCTCCCATCTAAAGTGAGCGGGAGCTATTCATTTGTTTTGGGCGCCCAGCCCCAAGGCTGCACTTATAGTCAATTTCTGTAGGCATCCTCCTGTGGTACAAGCAGAAATCTGCACAAAGTTGGCATTGCAGCTGGGCGCGAGTGCCGGCCCCATCTAAACTGCAGCGTGCCCAGTATTTAGAGAAAGAAGACGCTTTATGTTGCTAATCTCGTGCATTTGGTCGCGAGAATGCAGCTGTCGTGACCAGCATGGGCTGGTCTTGCATATAATTGAATAGGTCCCGTTACTTTGGATGGGAGTTACGGGTGCCCAAAAAAATGTAATCGCCCCAGTCATGGTTCTCTAGATGCAGAATAGTATTGGTATTATCAAATAACAGTGCATGAGGGTAGATTCAGGAGGATCAATGCAATAGAAATGGTGGTACAGATGTGTCCACATATACCTTGGAGGATATTTACTAAGAATGATGTTTGCCGCCGAACTCCAATAGCTGGACATCGCTGGAACTTTATACGCTTAAAATCTAAAATTAACTAATCAGCATGTTTGACTGTCATATTTGATCCAATGGTGATACTCATTGGGCATGATTCTATTCAACGCGATGTAAATAGCGCTGGGAGATAGCTCCCGGAGCTATTCAATTCATCGCGATGTTAGGTTGGGGAAGGCTCGTTCTCGCGCCTTAAACAGGGTGTTTAGGCGCGATAACGGGCATTCCCCGACCTAACTTCCCGGCGCGAGGCTGTTTTCCAGGCGCGAAGGGCAGAAAACAGCCTCGCGCCGGGACTTTTGTCGGATTTCTTCTCTCATCCCCCGGAGGGATGAGAGAAGAAATCATTAGTCGGACTTGGCAGCGCGGTGTATTGAATAGCTTCGGGAGCTATTTACATCGCGTTGAATAGAATCGTGCCCATTGATTTAATTTGTGTTTGAGTTCAGTCAAACTCAGTTGAAAACTGAACAATGCGATGGACTTCGCATACCTTTTACGTGATGGTAACACAAATTAAATCGATCAAAATCGATTGAACACAAATTAATTTCCAGCCATTTTCCTATCGGTAGAAAGCATCACATGTCATCACAACTCCATTTTAAAGTGGCCCACAGGTGGAAGATAGAACCCGCAGACTGTTTCAGCGGGGTGCCGCGCTGGAGGGCAAGGTGCTTTCTGTCTTTCAGAAATACGGCAGGGCGCGGCGCCCCACTGAAACAGCCTAGCAGGAACGCTAGGCTACTATTGGGTAACACCATATAGGGATGGCATTACCCACCAAGTCCAAGGGCCTGAATGCATCGCATTCCGGAGCTTGGTACATGTGGAAATGCGGCATTCCAGGCTTAAGTACATCCCACCCATAATGAGTTGTCTTGTGTTTATCTTTAGTTTTGTCTCATTTTACAGTTTGTCTACTTTTTTGTCCCGTGCCTATCTCATTTTTGTCTTGTCAGTATTTGTGTGTGTCTGTATAGGTTCTATTTATTTTGGTATTTTATCATTGTTTTTTGTTTGTGTCAAAATGAAAAGAGACATTGTTAGGAGCAGTGCTGAGAAGGTAGATTCAGAGGTGGAGGAGGTGGTGCAGCAGGCAAGTCAGGTTTTGAGGACGATGAGGAGTCGACCATGTGCACCAAAACCAAATATGCTAATGCCACAGCCGCCGGTATTTGTACAGGGACGCCTATTGTCTGTGTGTCTGATCCGCCACTTACGTACATAGACACACCATTAGTCTCACCATCAATCCTCTGAGCAACCCTATGGCTGCTCAGAATTTCCAGCGCAAGTCAGTCACCGGAGCTTCTGCATCTGCGTACACAGATGCTGTCACAGGCTGAGACACCCTCCCCGCAAAGGTTGCTACACGAGGCGGACTCGCCACCCTCGTTACCTCCCAAAAACGGTTACTGCCTGTCAATCACGCTGCATCCAAAACCTCCCTGCAACCACCGTTGGTAATCAAGTTGGCGCGTGCGCTGTACAAAAGAACTCTGCACACATCGGCATTGTGCCCACCTCTGAATCAGGCCCTTTGTGACGTTAGGTGGGAGGTGGTTCTCTCACAGTAGACAGTGAGTGATTGACAGCTTGGAGATTTGCTCTGCAGAAACATTATGTATGGCTTGGTTGATTTGTGCACCTTTCCCTATTTTTCTATAATGTTTTATGAGCTTGGTTGATTCTGATGTTATATTTAACTTTGAACTAAATACTGTTACAGTAGAGAATAAGTTACAGATGTCTTGGTTTTGTCAATAAGATGTTCTGTTTCCTCACATTAACTTTGTTATGAACTTGTTACCAGTTGTCCCTCCAAACCCTTCCTCCTTTAAGAAGCAAACCTCAGAGGGACAAGTACTGAGAAGGCGACATTGACGAATGATGGTCTATGGTATGTTTACAGCAAGTAATGTTATGTACTGGCAACGTGAACATTCCGAAAACAATTGTCTGGAGTTAAAAAGCACTGCTGTGTGCTGACACGGACATAAATTACTGAGAAATAAAAACATTTTTTTATTTCTAAACGAAATATGCAAATGGAACTAACATGGACCGACTCACAGCGTACACAAATATATATGTAAGCGTCTCCATAACTTGGCAAAACTAAAATAGGAACTACAATAAATTCACACATTCTTGTTCAAAGTAAACCACAAACTGCTTATCTGGCATGTTAGCTATCCTGTATATGTTTCTGGAAAATGTACTGTAGCAGTGATGTCTCCATCTTTTCCTCCGCTGAGTATTCCTTTCCAATGTCAATGATGCTACGTGCAAAGGAGGAGGCAGATGTTAGATAAAAGCTTTAAAGATATCACTGTATGTTTGTGAGGATAATGATTTCACTTTAAAGGCTTCAACACATATTGTGCTGTAGTTTGTCACAGCCAACTAAAAACCTGCTCAGTGAGCAATGTGGTGACACACATACAGTCATATTGTTCAGATCTGGTTATTCAGGTGCTATGCAGAATAACTATTACATTTCAAACATTGGTATCTGCACTTCCGGGGAAAATGATCACACATGATATTGTGACCAAACGCCAAACCATATTCAGTCACACTGTTGAATTTAAAAAAGAGAAAAGAGAACTAAGGCCCTGATTCAGAGCCGGACGCTCTGACAGAGCGCTAGCTCTGAATCAGGGCCGTCCTTCCTGATTTTTAGAGCGGCCTCCTGGCCGCTCGTATAGCTGAGAGTGACCACCCACAACTATAGCGAGCGGCCAGGAAGATGGTCGCGATGGTCAAGACCATCGCGACCATCGGGCTTGCGACGAGACCCTTGTGGTAGGGTCTCGTTGCCGCAAGCCCTGGAGTGCTTCCGGCTCAAACAGTGGCTGCCCAGATGGTCCCATGGGAACGCCTCCATCTGGGCAGCCACGCCCCCGACACGCCCACCAAAGGGGGCGTGCTGTCACTCAACATCGACAGCACGCCCCCTTTGGTACGAGACCCGGAGCGACGGCTTGCCCGTCGCTATCCGGGTCTCACGCATGCGCACGACGGAGCCGGCTCCGTCGTGCGCATGCGCACTGGGCCACCAGCGACCCACTTGCGAGCATTCAGCGCTCGCGATCGGGTCTGAATCAGGCCCTAAGGGCGCTAATCTACTAGGTGACAGTATAACTACAATAGAACTGCCGCTCTCAAATAAGGGTGTTGTGCCCTTTAATAACACAATATAGAAAGAAATGAGGCCTACAGCCTCACCAGAGAGCGCTGTTCAATTGATTGAGATTCAATTTATATACTAACAATTTTATTAGTATTAAAAAATAGTTCATATATCAACATACAAAATTGCCGGCAATAATACATAAAATCATAAAATCAATATGGTATCTATCCCACACTTAAAACGTACAATAAGCTGCGTGATTAAATGTACTCTATTCCAATAATAGACGTTTATGGAAACCCTGGTCCTTTTAGCAATGACCAGGAACAATAGGTATCCCGATGAGCACCTAGATATTCTGCAGTTTAGTAGGCAAAGTTTGTTAGAGCCAACAGCTGACAATATTCCTTTTGGAGCTGTTTGGTATCCCTAAAGCAGAATAACAAAATGGATTTTTTTATATACAGATGATTAGTCAGTTTAAATAGTCCAAAAAAATAAAAAGTTATATATCATGCGGTTCAAACTTCTCTTATTGGTTAGTGCGGTTAGTAAGCGCTTATGGAGTAATATTAGTATTCAAGTTCATTCATGCTATAATAAGCAGCTATTTGCAATCCCATGCAATTCACCATATGCCTGGTTAAATCCCCTCCGGTTTTACTCCACAGACGTCAAGGGAGTCCACTGTAACCATGCAGTCCTCTCTCCAAATAGATGAATAGCGCTGTGACAATTGCCAATATTACTTTACCGCTTCCACCGTCAAGGTACCATGTGTAACGCGTTTCTCCGCCTAGTGTGCACCATCAGCGGCTTCCTCAGACACTGTGTAAAAAAAAGCCATTTTGTTATTCTGCTTTAGGGATACCAATCAGCTCCAAAAGGAATATTGTCAGCTGTTGGCTCTAACAAACTTTGCCTACTAAACTGCAGAATATCTAGGTGCTGATTGGGATACCTATGGTTCCTGGTCATTGCTAAAAGGACCAGGGTTTCTCTAAACGTCTATTATTGGAATAGAGTACATTTAATCAAGCAGATCATTGTATGTTTTAAGTGTGGGATAGATACCATATTGATTTTATAATTTTATGTATTATTGCCGGCAATTTTGTATGTTGATATATGAACTATTTTTTAATACTAATAAAATTGTTAATATATAAATTGAATCTCAATCAATTGAACAGCGCTCTATGGTGAGGCTGTAGGCCTTATTTCTTTCTACACTGTTGAATTGATGTACAGGCCACTGGTCGCACCTAAGCCAGATTATGGACGAGGGAAAGTGACTGCGCAGAACAGTTGGTGCATATGATCCCACCCCTCCAAATCCATGCATGAAACAACTGAGTCACTGGTCACCACAGCATTTTCCAAGGCTGCAGGGGCTCCAAGAAGCAGATGGACCTGTTTTTCTTATGGAGAAAATTACTATAATGCATTTTGCTCGCCTTTCCTCACACTCCCCATTTAGTACTATACTCATTTCATTTTTCAGCATAGCTCCTCGGTATATAGTCATTATGTCAACACCATAATGCCATCATGGTCTGAATGTCAACATTCAGGGTGTCGACATCTTCAGAATTAAACATGTCGACACTGACACAATGTCTACATTGCAAATGTCGATACCCAAATTGTTGATGCATGATTTTAGGGTTGGGCTTCAATTAGGGTTAAGCTGCAATTAGGGTTATATCAGGTTTAGGGCTAGGTTTCAATTAGGGTTAGGCTGCAAAAAGTGTTAAATTAAGGTTAGGGCTAGGCTGCAATTAGGGTTAGGCTAGGCTGCAATTAGGGTTAGGCTAGGCTACAATTACTGTAGGGTTTAATTTAAATTACCATTGTCTACATTCGGACTGTCAACATTCACAATGTTGACAGAATGTCAATATCAACATACTGGTCATGTTGACATCCTGAATGTCAACATAATATACCTTGCTTGAGCTTCCCTTAGTATCTATAGCACAGTGACGTGCGGTGAGGTCAATGGCTGGGGAGGCACACATGTATAACCACTGTCTTTATATCAAAACTCTGGAGCATAACAGGGAGTATGATAGAGGAGGGAGTATGACAGGGTTGTGGCCCTGCCTACCCTGACAGCACATCCCTGCTATAGCAAGATACTGTAAACTTGACATTCCTGTCTTTATGACAAAAGCTCCAAAGTGCAGCAGTAATTATTATTACAGGTTGAGTCTCCCATATCCAAAATTCTTGGGACCAGGGGTATTTTGGATATCGGAATATTCCGTATTTTGGAATAATTGGATACCATAATGAAATGTCTTAGGAATAGGGCCCAAATCTAAACACAGAATGCATTTATGAATCATATACACCTTATACACAGCCTGCATGTCATTTTATACAATATTTTCAATAATTTTGTGGACAAACAAAGTGTGTGTACATACATGAAATTAATTTATGTTTCATATATACATTTTACACAAAGCCTATAGGTCATTTTATACTTTAGTTTTAATAATTTGTGCCTTAAACTAGGGATGTGCAGGCTCGGATAGGTTCGAGTTTGCACGTTGAGTTCGGATTTTTCTCTCCAAAAAAACGGAACTCAGAAAGAGGCAAAACATCATCTTACATGGATGAACATCATCATTCCTGGACTTTTGTCCAGTAATGATGATGTTCGTCCATGTAAGATGACGTTTTGCCTCTTTCTGAGTTCCGCTTTTTTGGAGGGAAAAATCCGAACTCAACGTGCAAACTCGAACCTATCCGAGCCTGCACATCCCTACCTTAAACAAAGTTTGTGTATATTGAAGCATCAAAAAGCAAAGGTTTCATTATCTCAGTCATGCTGAAAATATTGGATATGGGAGACTCAACCTGTATTATTCTTATTGTTTATAGTTATCCTTATATTGTAACTTTCTGGATAATAGGTTTCTAGAAAAAAAGATCCTGTACTCATACATATATATGTGAACGTTTCTGGCTGGCAGTGATGTACACATAAAGCTGCCTGTGTTTCAAGTTTACAGGCGCTAGATGCTGTGCAGTAATGCAACAAGAAGGGAGTTTTTCCTGTATGCATGCAGTGAGTAAGCATGTTAGAACAGAATCAGTACAGAGAATACAAATAACCTGCACTTACAAGTCTACTAAAAAGCTTAGAGAATTAATCATTGACCTTTAGCTTGAGAACCAAACCTCAAATTAAACTCTGAAGAGGCTGTATGGCTTAGTGGATAAAACATTTGATTTCCATGTATAGCAGCTGGGTTTCATTTTAGGTTGCATTCTTGCAGATAAAAAAATGTGTGGAATCGTTCTACTCCAAAACCAGCAGACCTAAATCCCCTAAGCTTCTAAATCAGAGCAAACATTGTGACATCAGCTAAAATAAAACATCATAAAAAATTAAAAATACACCTTATTGAGTGAGGTAATTCTTCTTTTAGTGTTTTATTCTAGGTTGATATATTAATGTTACCACGAGCTAGTTTAGCTGTTATTTGCATGATGTCTATTTTGATTTTTGTGTCAGCTCTGTGTCGGTGGCCTTAATGCAATATTTTTTAATGGGACCTGATTGCGTCTCCGTTTTGTAGTTTGGCATGCCTAATTGCCATCTATAATAAAAAACAGTCCCAAGATAGCCTTAGTTTCATGTCTAATATAAGCCATAGCTTTTATTTTAATGAAAGGGTAAGTACTAAAGTGGTAGGAGGTTGGACTTTCATGTGCAGCTTTGCACTTTTGCACAGTGTTCCTTTGGACTTTGACGCACACTGAAGCGCAAGTCCAGCGGTGACATTTCCCATGTGAGAGAAGAGTAGTTGGGCACCTTGATATATACGCAGGGAGGTCCGTGTAGACATCTGCTATATACATGACCTCCACTGTAGGGTATATGACCACTCATTGCAAAACATAACAGGTCTAGGTCAGGATCCATTCATTGTAAAAATGCCGTAAAACCTCAGTTTTGTGCTGTTTACAGTACAATACATATGGATCCCGGTATGTATTAAAAAGATCTGCAGTAGATAATGGAGAACTCCCAGATATCGGCAAACATCCCATAGGCTTCTACAGGCAACGCCATCTTCCGTTCCTTGCTGCTGCTTGCGCGTGGCCGCACATGCACATTTGGACGTCCGGGTTTTAAGCCCAAAAGAAACTGCATCGCCGTGACAGCCCTATAATTTGAGTTGTATACAAACACAATATAGTTTTGGTGAACCTTGGAGCACTAAAACTCTTTATGACACATACACTGCATACTTGCCTACTCTCGGGGGAAAGTCGGGAGGCCCCTGAAAATCGGGTGGAGCTTCTGGCCACCCAAAAGAATGGGAAAGTCTCCTGGTCGGCCGCCACCTACCCACATCCCCCTGTACTCCTCCGCCAACGTCCATATCCCCCCCACTTATACAATACCAGTGGGCAGTTCTGGGGGAGCCGCTGCTGCGATTCGCACTGAGTCGTGTCACCGTGGCCCCACCCGCTGCTGCACGATGACAGTAATTTCGGCATTGTATAGTGGGGACGGCGCTCCGCTCTTGACCCCCGCTGTGCTGACTTGGCTGCCTCCTCCCGGGAGCCAGATTGCTGCCAAGTATGATATTCTGTCTTTACTTTTTACTTTCTAAATTTTTTCAGTAGCAAGTGATAAAATCTCGAGAATATAATTAGATGGTGAATATTGCTCCTAACATGCAAACAAAAATAGCTATTTAATGTACACAGTATGTACTGTATTTGACACATTTTTAAAAATGCAGATATTTCCAGGGAACACATCTTTAATACCTGGGACTGCATTTGGCAAACGGCATTATAATATAACAGAGCATTGTTGAAATTCTTGTAGGTTCATTGCTGCTAACTTATTTCAATTAATACATCTCTTAATCACTTTTTTTCCATAGTAGTTTCCACATTAAACGAAACATATTAAGTTCACACAGCCTTTCTAACTTTTCACTGCTTGGATCATTACCAAATATGTCAGCAGTCGGTAACTGTCTCTGAGAGAACCAATGAGCAGAGACTGGGATAATCACAGGGGCCAAGCTCTGTAGTTTAGCTGGCGTGTGATAAACTGTAAACATACTGTACAAAGCAGAGAAAATAGATACTGCTCACCACTACTTTAATGTGTTCACGTTTTCCATACTGTCCAGTATTCTAAATCCGTCCAGCCAATGACAGTGTATCTATCAGTGTTGTACGGTGAAAGTTAGATTTTTTTTAGGAATAAACCTATCAATTTATGAGGAATAAGTGGCAGTGACTGTTGCTAGGTCTGTGGAATGAATAGGTTGCTTCCTAATAATTTTTGGTTTAGCCTGGAAAATCCACCCCGGAAAGTGCTATAAAATGCATTTAAAACTTCTTGATTTAATGAATGTTTTAGTTATTTTCTCTAGCAGATTTTGAATGCTTGGTTACCTTATGGTAGGAAAATACACCAACACTTACACCACGTACCTTACAAGATTTGAATACAAAAAGTATCCAAGCTGTGTAATTTTGCAGGTATATGTAACAAATAGCATTTTATGGCAACTCATTTTAAGATTATATATCGCAATAATGGCTAGACGTTATCATTACAGTGACAATCTAACATGGATTTAACATATAAGGTGTGTACACACACAACGATTTTTTTAACGATTTAACTATAAAAACATCGTTATCGTTCAATCGTTCAAAAAACGTTCAGAGTAAAACGATAAACGATGAACGATTATCTTTCATGCGTGTTCACGTTTGTCGATTGTAGTTTGTAGTTCAGTCATACTGGCCAACTGAACGATTTTCAATAGAATTTGCAACATTTTTCCATCAACACACAGAAAATCGTTTATTAAGTATAACCAACTACTTTGTAAAACGATTTTCTTTCACTTTTTCAAGGGGAAAAGTGAACGAAAATCGTTTAACGAAAATCGTTCATTACTTATGTGTGTACGCACCTACTGTATAGGATTAAGCAGAACTCACATTTTACATCACTGTTCATCTAATTTGTGCTAGGGATGAACTCAGCAGAAATTGTTTCAGATCCTCATTTCTAAGGAGTGATTGCAAGCACTACAGATATCTTTTGGTATTTTTATGTATGTATGTTTTAGTAAGCTAATGTCAGGGAAATATAACACACTAACACATAATACAAGAATGGAATCATTATAGGCTTCCTCTGTGTCTGATCAGGGAAGTGACAGCCTTCGTACCTATGACTGCATTAACCCTGGGCATCATATCAGGCACCCACTGCCCAGCCAATTGAGTGAAATGATTCAACACAACATTTTTATCAGCCTCCAGAGACCTACAGTATGTGTATTTTGGTCTGGAGATTGCTGCAAAACACTTGTCAGAATGTAGAATGAATATATGCCTTTTAAGCATTGTTGGCAAGATGGTAATGTTCATTGCCCGTGGCATTAAAGAAAATAGAACTGTGTAAAGGTGCTCATCCACTAGGCGATGGGGTAACGATACAACATTGTAATCGTACAGTCGTTCCCCATCCCCTATAGTGCCTACACTGAACGATTTGTCGTTCAGTGTAGGCACCCTACCTCATCCCTGAACATGGCCAATCTGTCGTTATCGGCAGATTGACCGGCATGTCCGGGCAATGATTGATGTCGGAAACGACATTATAGTGCACTATTAATGAGCGATTGAACGATTACGATGTCATAATCATTCAATCACTCATTAAAACCACCTAGTGGATGTTCAACTTAAGTGGATTCAAACCTTGTCTGGGCGCCCTGTTACTAGACATACTTTCACAGGGTCTTTGCATGGACACCCATGTACTTAGCTGCTCTTACCAAATGTCCATAACTTTCTGAGACTGTTCCATAGATTCTATTCCTTGTTGAATTATTTTTCTGTCAATGTTAAGGTTTATTGACAGTATTTATAATCTAATTAATAACTTGTTTTACTGCTGTTTCATATTATTGTATATCATTTATTTGTTTGATCCCTTGAAGGTTCTGCGCTACTGTTTGTATGTTGGCGCTTTATTAAGTAGAAAAACAATAGATTGACCTAGTAGCAGTGTGGAAACTTATTGAAACTAAGCTGATTGTGCTCTAATATTAATAGGCAAAGCTTTCCCAGAATTATTAGTGTTTGTCTTAACTTCTGTTTAAGGAAGTTCTAACTGCTTGCTGTGGGGCACCTGAGGGATCTGTTGTTTGCCAACACTTTTGTAAATATTATCATTACACTATGAGATATACTGTAGGTAATTTTGCCATTCAGTGTACCATTTCCTTAAGTGTGAAAAACAAAACAAAACCCTATTGTTCATATGTAGAGTGTCCTGAAATGCCTCTAAGTTGACCTCAAAAATTAATTCTAAGGGGTCAATACACTTAGGTGCAATTTTGCAAAAGTGAGTTTGTTTCATGAAGCCTGCATACATCGCACGGATGCCCGCACCAGGGAAATGTGAGATCCTATTAGAAATGCCAATTTACGGTAGTCGCTGCAAGGGTGCACAACATTTCTACAAAATGTGACCTGAGCAAAGTGCATGAAATAGGGAGAAACCATCCTGGATCCTAAAAAAGTGACAAGTGAGAAAGCAGGACCATATAAGGAAAGTACTGGAGTTTTTTAAAAGGTGTAAAATGCATGATTTTTGCCCTTTTTATTCATGGTTGATAAAATGCAAGCAAGTGTTTTTCATCAAATTAAAGTCTTTCCAGAATTTTGGGGTACAGAAAAATATTTGTACTGTATAGTAGTTTTCAGTGTTTTATACAAGTTTTTTAAAAGTTTAAATAAATACGTTTACCTCCTGTCTGCAAATTCAGAAACCCCTCTACATATTTGCCTCATATCAATTACACCTCCACATACATGTCCCACATTATTTACACCTCCACATTCATGCCCCACATCATTGACACTTCTACCTACCTGTCCCACATCAATTACACCCCTACGTACTTGTCCCACCTCATTTACACCTCCACATACCTGTCCCATATCAATTACACCTCCACATACATGTCCCACATCATCTACACCTCCACATTCATGCCCCACATAATTTACACCTCCACATACCTGTCCCACATCATTTACACCCCTACATACTTGTCCCACATCATTTACACCTCCATATACCTGTCCCATATCAATTACACTTCCACATACATGTCTCACATTAGTTACACTTCTACCTACCTGTCCCACATCATTTACAACCCTACATACTTGTCCCACATCATTTACACCTCCACATACCTGTCCCGTATCAATTACACCTCCACATACATGTCCCACATTAGTTACACTTCTGCCTACCTGTCCCACATCATTTACACCCCTACATACACGTCCCACGTCATTTACACCTCCACATACCTGTCCCATATCAATTACACCTCCACATACATGTCCCACATCATCTACACTTCCAGATTCATGCCCCACATCATTGACACTTCTACCAACCTGTCCCACATCATTTACACCTCCACATACTTGTCCCACATCATTTACACCTCCACATACCTGTCCCACATCATCTACACCTTCACATTCATGACCCACATCATTTACACTTCTACCTACCTGTCCCACATTATTTACACCTCCACATACCTTTCCCACATAATTTACACCTCCACATACCTGTCCCACATCATCTACACCTCCACATACCTGTCCAACATAATTTACACCTCCACCTACCTGTCCCACATAATTTACACCTCCACATACCTATCCCACATCATCTACACCTCCACATATGTCCCACCTGTCCCACATAATTTACACTTCCACATACAGTATGTCCCACATCATTACATACCTTTCCCACATGATATACACCTCCACATACCTGTCCCACATCATTTACACCTCCAGATACCTGTCCCACATTTACACCTCCACATACCTGTCCCACATCATTTACACCTCCACATACCTGTCCCACATCATTTACACCTCCACATACCTGTCCCACATCATTTACACCTCCACATACCTGTCCCACATAATTTATACTTCCACATACCTGTCCCATATCATTTACACCTCCACATACCTGTCCCACGCCATTTACACCTCTTCATACCTGTTCAACATCTTTTACACCTCCACATACCTGTCCCACATCATTTATACCTCCACATATGTCCCACACACGTCTTTATTGGACAAATTATGCTATTTAAACCCCTCTAAGTGATTATTCATTGGAAAGGGTTGTACCAGAGGCTCTGAACTGTAGGCCTTATTCAGCAGTGCATGCAGGTGCCTGACCCATTCTGCGCATGTGCAGAAAGGGTCGGCGATCCCGTACGCAGATGATTTACAGTCTGCTGCCATTTGTGGCCGGGGATGGGGCAGCATGGCCTCTGTTTCCTGAAAAAGTGGCATGTCATCGCCACTGGGGGGGGGGGGGGGGAGACCAGAATCTCCATCGGCTGACAGATTTTCTGGGTTCTTCCTCTCACCTGCGGCGGCCGGCTGCATGATGGGTCACCTTAGCCGGCTGATGTTCCCGCAGAGTATCCGATGCTGCATTGAACAACGCAGCTCGGATACATAATGCAGCCGGAGGCGTGATACCTCCTGCTGCATTACCATATCTGCACAGATGGAATTGCAAAGCTGCTTGCGAGGTGCTGTTTCTGCCACCCCATATTTAGGATGGATATTTTCCTGTTGTGTGGCACAAACTAATCAAATACATCATTCTTCTCCTCTTTAATAGAAGTAAAAAGTCAAGTACTGTACGTCTGAAGTGGTTTAATCTATGTGGTGCAATATCATACTTGCCTACTCTTGAAAAGCATTTCAGGGAGATTGTGAAAGCAGCACCAATGAGCGCAGTGGTAAAGTGGGCGTGTCCTGCTACATCTGGGAGGCGTGTCATAAAGTTGACTGTCATCTAAATGTAAACAAGCCCCAAAGCACTGATACTTTTCAGGGGTTGCGCCGTGATTCAAAAAAGTTTGGGAACCACTGATCTAAATAGTTGCATATGGCTGTCATACTTGCTATCAAAAGGTGAATCACTCCACCTGCTTTAAACGGATCGCCCCCCTAGGTAGTCAGTTCTTCTTTCCAATTGACAACATACTCATAGGGGGGAATTCAATTGTTTTGCCGGCGGCTCTTTTTCTAAGTAACCCGATGGAGCAATTCCATTGTTGCTCCGTCAGGGCGTGATAGCCTTCGGCATTTCTGCTCATACCCTCAGGAGGGTGCGAGCAGAAATGTGTGAGAAACCCCCTGGTTAGGGCACGCTACCGCACTTAGCACGCCCTAACCAGAACTTTAGATGGGTTTAGCCGTTTTACACAGCTAAACTCGGGGCGAAGAGAGCGATAATTAATGAGTGCCCAGAACAATTCAATTGAAACACTGGGCACTCATTAATTATCATGCCTTAAAATACTATTGAATCACCCTCATAGACACTTGAAGCAAAAAATAAAAATAAGATAACCCTTCAACTTACTGTTCATCCGTGGAGGGTATTAATCAGAAGAGCCTCCTAATCAGCCTTCTTGTTACTGTCTCTCTCTCTCTCCACCGCTGCTGTACATTTGATTGATCTTAGCCATGTTGATCAGTCCGAACTGCTAAGAACACTGTTGAGGATCAGGGATTTCGGCTGTGGCGAGTCAGTGCACTAACCAGTGAACAATTAGTTTGCTGTGTGTGATTATTATTAGCCAATCATTTTTTTTTGTACACTAAAATAAACCAAAACTGCTTTCTTGGTGACAGGTTATTTATTATACTATAATATACAGTTTGTGCTCTCATTTGCAAAGCCCCAGATGTATTTTATGGCAAAATGTATTGTAGATCATTTACTAGTTTCCTGCAGTTCCTTTGCATTCTGTGTTTTTTTTATTTCAGGAAACAATTAACAATCATCGAATCCTCACCAAGCCCTAAACTTGTATAATTCTAATTTCTTGTGATAGATAACCCATTGCTGCTTCAGTTAATTGCTTTTTGAGTGTATTCCTTTATGCACAGTTCTCTTAACCTCAACCCCATTTATATGCTGTGATGGGACCATATGACTTGGTCTTGGCCATTCCAAAACATTCTACTTCAGCCATTCTGTTGTAGCTTTGTTGGCTTACTTATTCACTGTCTTGCTGCATGGTCCAATTTTGGGCAAGCATCAGCTGCTGCATGGAAGGCATAACATTTTTCTCTAGTATAATTTTGAAAAAAAGAAGAGTTCATTAGTGGACAATGCTTACAAGGCTTCCATGTCTTGTGGCTGCAATACAGCCACAAATAATCACCCCTCCACCAACATACTTGACGGTGGTAAGAGCTCTTTAGGGAAAATGCTTTGATTTTAATTAAACATTTAGTTATTCATTTAGACCAAACATTTTGGTTTCGAATGTCCAGAGGACAATGATGTGGACATCTTGTGTTGCATTCAGATACAGCTTGGCATGCATACCCATGCCATATTGTTTATTTATTTTTCTAAATAGACAATGGGTTTATTCTTGGCTACCCTTCATGAAATACCTAATACATATTCGGTGGGTTGAGTCATGAACTGAAAATGTTGAGAGTCCTGTACCTTTTTGGGTTCTTTGTGATTTCTGGGAACAGCAATACTTTCTGATCTTTGGTATAATTTGCTGGGATGTCCAATCCTGCCCTCTGTGCTGTCTATTTGTAAAATTATATTTCTCAATTAGAAAGATGGACTTCGGATTGTTTGGAAATGTACTTGTTATCTTTTAGATTGATGAACATCAACAATTGTGTTTCAGAATAGAAATATGTCTTTGCTGCTTGGCATGGTGTTAAGACAAGCATGGATGCCACACCCAGACTGCCAAAGGATCTGCTTTTATAAATACCTCCCTACGTTACCATGGAAACATGAACGAGGGTGTGGATTTATACATCATACAAAGTGCATGGTAGCAGTGGCGTTCCTCCCCGCTGTGACACCCGATGCGGGGAGGGATGCCGCTGCCGAAAAGGTGGAGTGGCCTCGTTGACGGGGCATTGCCTCACTAACAGGGGGCGTGGTCTTGCGGCCCGAACCCCGACTCGTGCTGTGGGTATCATCACACTGCTCCCTCACTGTGACAGGGAGTGCTGCACTTAATGGTACAGTGCAGCACCCGGCTCCTGTCACTGAGGGGCAGCCTGCACCTTGGTGTCACCCCTCGGCGGGTGACACCCGGGTACAACCCGCAGCCCCCTTGTGACGCCACTGCATGGTAGGCTGCCCCTTATCACTTTGTAGTCCCCACTCTTTTGGGCAGATGTACCAAACCTTTGCGAAAGGTAAAGTGGAGAAGTTGCCCATAGCAACCAATCAGCTTCTAACTATCTAGCTTATTGGTTGCTATGGGCAAATTCTCCACTTTATCTCTCTCAAAGGTTTGATACATCTCCCCTTTTCTATGCCGGAGGCACCAGGACTATGCAAAGCAGCAGTGAACAGACATACCTCCTCAGCTCGGGACTATTCAGTCCCGATTGTGACAGTGGGATAGTGCCCTTAAATAGGGTTTGTCGTGCTGAAATCCGGTGGGAACTATGGGCCTGATTCAGAGCCGGACGCAATTTGCGCTCGCTCGTTCAGAAAAGGGGGGTGGCTATTCAAATGATCCGTTCGCTCCTTGCGGTCTGTTGCCGCCTCCATGTCTGAATGAGCGATCAAAACATGCGCTCGTTTATTTAATAAAAACGCCCCTTGGCCGCTCGCATCATACGTCATGTCCGCTATTTATTAGATTAATCGAGTACATCGAACAGCGTATGAACTGCTCGCTATTCTTGTGGTTGGTTTTTCCTACCACTATATTGCGAGCAGTTCTGATTATAAAACAACCAAGTGATGTGGTCAATGACGCTCCTGTTTTAATTATGCACACCCATAAAACGCCTGCTTTGACCTTTAAGCACGCCTGCGTACTGATCTCCACTCCCCATTTTCAAGCACCTTCCCGTTACCACCCACATACGCCTCATTCTGTCACTCAAAATAGCAGGCCTTCGCTATATAGCGAACAAACGATTTTCGGCCGCACTGACTGGTTCGCGCATGCGTACTAAAAATTGTACGCATGCGCAGATGTGCGAACATCGCTCGGAACGAGTGTACTGCCACTTACGAGCGGCTCTGAATCAGGCCCTATGTTTTATATATAGAGGTGAAACATTCTCTGTCGTTTGGTTTGGAGAAGAAGGAATAATTTCTATGGGATTTCAGCTCCTCAACAGATTTTTCCAAACTATGGAATTTAAAGGAGTTTTCCCACTTTCAGATAGGCCTAACTTTGCTTTATTGGGTTATTTTTGCTCTCACACTTTTCTTCCTTACCACATTCTGTTCAGTTATAGCCTTGTTTTATTTTATTTATATCACCGAGTAGTTTTGTTTATTTCTGATGCCCTGCAATGCAACACAAAGCTGTTCTCTGGACACAGGGCCTGATTCAGTACCAATCGCAGGTGCAACTACGTACGCAGATCGAGCGATTGTTTGCCATTGTGCATATGTAAAAGCCGTGCTGCACGTGTGCTGCGATCGCACTGTGATTAATGACGCACAGAGGAATCCATCGCGGAGTAACTGACAGGCTGTTGGCATTTGGGGGTGGGGACAGGGGAGTGGTCGAAAAAACGCAGGCGTGCCTGTCAATTAAACATGGTTGCTTGGGCGTGCATAAATTAACCACTGCGACTGAATACACAGCTTGAGAGACCACTGTGTGTGAAGAGACCTGCTCTAAATGCTGCATGAGTGGCCGATGTGTGGCAGACATGCCGACGTTCTGGCTGCCCCTTCCGGGAGGGGGGCAGCCAGATCAGCAAAATGGGGGGCATGGCCGGGTGTTGTGGGCGGAGCGGGGGGCGTGGCCACATGGATGTGTCATTTTGGCCCTGCCCCCGCTACACAATGACGCAGGGGCGGGGCCAAAATGACACGATTCGGCATGAATCGTGTCACAGGCCCCACGCTTCCTGGGGATCCTCATTGATCGCAGGTTGGGACAGGAGGGGTCGGCAGCTTTCTGGAGACTTGCCTGAGTGGCACACGATTTTCGGGAGGCTCCTGACAAAATCGGGAGGGTAGGCAAGTATGATGTGTGTTGATGGCACTGATGTTTACGCAGAAAAGCGGCAATGGACGGATGTGAGTGAGCAGTAGTGGGCGTCTTTATTTCGGCTGAGCTTTGGCAGGCATTAGCATATTTTAGCAGCTGCGTTCCGTATAAATTCGCAGCTGCGATCTCAGCATGATTGTATGGCACAGCTGAAAAGCACAGGCGGAAAGTAATAGTAGAAGTTGCAGGAGGACAGATATATACATTTTTTGCGCAAATTTTACTTATATTAAAGAGAAGGTCTCCCCAGAGCTCAGGATATAAGCACTGAATCCTTCATCACATCCCTTATGGCACTGGAAATAGCATATACAGCTGAAAAGGAAAAGCAGCCATTCTGTACATAGAATCTTATCTCTTATCTGTAAATATTTTATAATGTTTTAATAAGTTGGAATGTTCAATGCTGAGCCTGAGTTTAGCGATATAGTACTGTAGCCAAGTTTTTTTTCCTCCTCTATTAGTGATTTGTGCAGGAGAGTAAATGTGAAAGTATTCCCTTTTTTATGTTCCATCTTTCATTTCTGTTAGAGGCTGCTGGTACGCAGACAGTTGACAGCCATGAGTAGTCCTTGTACTCTGCTCCCTCTGTTCTCCTTTCCATACTGTATAATACAGTACTTCTATCTATCTTCAGTATGGAAGGGGAGCCCTACAGACAGGTGTGCTCATGTGTGTGGGAATTGAAGAGGGGAGGGGGAGGGGAGGGGTTGGCACATGCCTCCTCTTTAGAAATGTCTCCAGGACTTCCAAATTTCAAGGAGTCCTCTGAGGCTCCAGGCTCCTAGCAGAGTATTGCACCTACCCAGATCCTACCTCTCTTTTTTGTGGATAGGGCAGGAGGGTCATCATCGGAGGAAGCAGTCGGGAAGCAGAGGGACACAATATCGACCACCGGCTTCCCGACTGTCTAATCCCGGCAAAGTACAAATGACAGGTGTTGAATTCCTGACTAATTCCTTACCTACGCCGGGAGCCTGACACCCGGCTTACCGATCGAAGGTAAGCTGGGCGCCAGCCCCCAGGGGGGACTTAGGGTTAGGCACCCCCCCTGGGAGGGTTAGGGTCAGGCTAGGGAAAGGGGGGTTAGGGTTAGGCACCCCCGGGGGGAGGTTAGGGTTAGGCACCCCCTGGGAGACTTAGGTTTAGGCAGCGGGAAAGGGTGGGTTAGGTTTAGGCACTTAGAGGGGGGATTAGGGTTAAGCACTGGGGAGGACGTTAGGGTTAGGGGGGGAAAGATTAGGGTTACTTACCTTTAGCAGCAGCCGGAATCTTCACCCCTGTCGGGCATACTCTGTCGGGATTTGAACCGCCGGCCATGCGGCCAGCGGTAATACATACCGATCCCATCATCAGGCCCTGTCACCATTGCATAAAATGATGCATGATACAATTTGTATCATTGCAAGCAGTGGAAGGGGCCCAATTATGCAGATCACATCATCATAGTCCCCACAGCTGCGGTCTTGAAGGTCCAAAAAGTAGTCAAGCATAGTTTAGTGCAGGGGTGGGCAATAAGCGGCCCTCCAGCTGTTGTTGAACTGCAAATCCCAGCATACCTTGCAACAGTTTTAGCATGGCCAAATAGCAAAATTATGTGTAGTTCTGCAACAGCTGGGGGGGGAGGGCTTATTGCCCCCCCTAGTTAGTGTATTCTGGACAAATCACAAGAACTATGGTGTTTCCTTAAATTGGCTGTTTATAGCACTGTCACAAAATATGCATCATTTATATTAATAACTTCCTAAATCATATGGGAGCGATTTAAAATAGCTAGTGTGCTTTTAGCCCCATGATCAGTGCCTCCAGGGGCCATAATGCCACCTGATAATGGTATTATGGGTCTAATACAGAGTTGTACGCAAGCCTGATGGTTTGTGTACAGCTCTGATTTTTAATGATCGGCATATGTGTGCATAGGGATTCAACTCTGAATCAGGCCCTATTTTATTACCAAGCAAACAACACCCCTTCACATATGGAGAAATTCTATCCATTGCCAGTAAATACATGTAACCAGTATAATTATTAAGATGATCAGTTATTTGCTTCCAGAGCAGACTGCTTTGTGGATCTCCAGCTGTTCTTGCACTACTATTATTGCCAGTATGCTTTGGCAGCCAGAAATGGTGAAACGGCTCAATAAGGCTTTTTTTACACTGGCGTCTTTTTAATACATTATTATACAACAATTTTTTATCTTTTTAAATGCATGCCTTTTGGCAGTTTTCTAGTGTTACCATGCCTATTGGCATCTTGTGTTTATTATTAACATTTTATTTTTAAGGCTCCACAAAGTGTCTGGAGTGCCGTGCAAATAATATATATAGAAACATTGTAACTTGATAAATGATAAGTACAATGCAATGTAAAGTGACACCTTAGGAATAAAACACATTATTGAAACAAGCAATTCGGCATGCAATGAACCTTTACCTTTCATAAGGGTGAGCATACGGTTGCTCAAGAGGTCAGAGACAGTTCTAGACCATGTGGAGCCCAGGCTGAAAGTTTTCACTGACGTTGAATGTCGGTGTGATGATGTAACGTGGCATGACATCATCATGCTCGGCATTTTGAGAGGAGGAGTCCGCACAAGAATTTTATAGCCCGGCGTTGGTTTGGCGTGATTTTAGCAGTCAATAATTGACTTAGGTAGCAATTGTGGCTACGCACCCGGTTGCCAGACTTGACAGTGCCGGAGGGGTGACTGCAGATGCACCCTGGGCAATAGCCCTGGCAGCCCACCTCTTGAGCTGCCCCTGCTTGGAGACAAAAGAAAGGGATCACAAGTGGCATAGGTAGTGCTAAGGGCAGAACATGAGAAAGGAGGGCCAGACCGTGAGAGCTTACATACCAAGTGGATGGGTTGACAGTTGGGGGGTGAACTGGGAAGAAGTACAGGTCAAGGGCAGAGATGTTAGTGGCGGTGTAGGAGGATGGGTGATAGGCTGTTATAAAAAGGTGTGTTTTGAGTGTGTTGCATTCATTTATATTTAATATTTCATATATCAATTGCATGTTAAATGCCAATAGATATATAAATATTTATTTGACCTAAACCTTGCAAACATCAAAATGATTTGAAATTGAATTCACAAACATATAAAGAGTAAAAACAAAACTGAAATACAAGCTGTCTGGCTTACGTGCAAGGGCATTAAAAAAACAACAAAAACAAAACAAAAACGGAGTTCAAGATAATGTTTTTCATTTTAATTCAAAATGATGTAATTGATAGTGATTACATGCTTAAATGAGCTGCCAACTAAATATTATAAATGTAATTTTGGACATTAGTGTCCATCTAGGCAAGTTTACAACTGTGAATGCAGCTCTTGGAAGAGTTTAAAAATAATAATGAAAATCAATCAGCCGACCAGTTTTTATAGTGCAGATAAAGCCATCCAGATGAGGACAGTGGGCTAACTGAATGAAACTCATGGAAAGAGAATCATTATTGATTTGAAAACAGATGCAGATCCGTTCACATACAGCCTTTAATTCCCTGTGCTGGATGGACTCCAAATTTCTGTTTACCCTGGTGGGTTCTTCTAGAGCAGAGTTAAGACCTGATAAGCATTAATACAAGTGCAGCTTTTTACAAGTGTACATTAAGTATGTTCATTTTACAAAAAGGACCATTTGTTAGGAGTGTTGGAGGTCTTCTGATAAGGACCATTTGTTAGGAGTGTTGGAGGTCTTCTGATAAGGACCATTTGTTAGGAGTGTTGGAGGTCTTCTGATAAGGACCATTTGTTAGGAGTGTTGGAGGTCTTCTGATAAGGACCATTTGTTAGGAGTGTTGGAGGTCTTCTGATAAAGTCGCCCAATTGCACAACTAGTGCAAAGACAGAGCTTAATGGTTGCACCAGAGAACTTCTTTTCATTTACTCAGAAGCCATTTATATTTAAGGGAAATTATAGCAATCAATGGGTTGTGTACGGGATCCCGGCAGTTGGGATGCCGGCGGTCAGAATACAGACAGCAGCATCCCGATAGTCAGAATCCTGACCCAATTAGGTAAGTGTGCTAACCTCCCCCTAACCCTAACCCACCTTTCCCGCAGCCTAACCCTATTAACCCTATTAAAACTATTAACACTTCTATTTTTGAAAGCGTTCTACTTTGCAGCCTTTATTCCACACCTGCCTAACACTTTTGCACAGTATTGTACATATTATATTTTTCTACCGTCTTCTGGTTACCTTGAGATCATCTCTTATGTATCAAAAAGATGACGGTCTGATCTTTCTTTCCTTATTGTCTACAGCAGTGGTTCTCAATCTCGGTCCTCAGGACCCCACACAGGTCACGTTTTCCAGGTCACCCAACAGGTGCACAGGTGTAGTCATTACTCACTGACACATTTTAAAAGATCCACAAGTGAGATAATTATTTCACTTGTGATTCTGTGAGGAGACCTAGAAAACATGCACTGTTTGGGGTCCTGAGGACCGAGTTTGAGAACCTGTGGTCTACAGTATAACTTGGAAGGGAGCCACTACAACTCTGTTTTACTGACTAGTTTAGTGCTCTCCACATGGAAAAAAAAATAACACCCGTTAAAAGAGAAGACACAACTTTATGTTCTCCATGCGTACTTGCACTATAGTGAACTAAGGGCCTGATTCAGATTTGGGATCTGAGTAAGATAAAGCAGGCAAATGTACATCTCGGTAAAACCATGCCGCACTGCAGGTGGCAGTGGCAAACGCAGGATTTCCAGAGGGGGGATTCCAAATGCTTAATTTTAGAGCGAGTGTCGCCAGTCAATGAAGAGGGCAGAATTAGTACTTAACCAGCTTTAATAAGCGTCATACAAAGTGTATTGCGTGTAATAATTCCAGCATATACAGGACCAGTGATCACAGTAAGGCATTAGATGCTTGAGTAGGCCATCCTGCCTCAGCTGAGTGTTTCTATTTCAGATGTGGCCACCATTCCAGGGCATTGGAGCAAGGACAGGAATCTGGGGAAGCAGCAGAATACCCTAGTACTGCACTGGACATTTATCTACATATTGGTCTGCTTATGCACTGGGTAGTGTACTATTTATTATACAGTAATTAACCCTATTGATAGTCTATAGCAGTGCACCCCTAACAGTGCATGTTTTCCAGATCTCCTAGTTGGCGTACATACAGGTGTATTTATTACTGCCTGACACATGTATAAAGATCCACAGGTGGTGCTAATTATTTCATTTGTGATACTGAGAAGAACATGCAGCACTAGTAAAATTTAATTATATTACTACAGGTTGAGTCTCCCATATCCAAATATTCTGAAATACGGAATATTCCGAAATACGGAATATTTTTAGCATGACTGAGAAAATGAAACCTTTGCTTTCTGATGGTTCAATGTATACAACTTTGTTTAAAGCACAAAATTATTAAAATACAGTATAAAATAACCTTCAGGCTGTGTGTATAGGGTGTATATGAAACATAAATTAATTTAATGTATATATATACACAAACTTTTTTTAATGCACAAAATTATTAAAAATATTGTATAAAATGACCTGTAGGCTGTGTGTATAAGGTGTATATCAGACATAAATGCATACTGTGTTTAGATTTGGGTCCCATTCCCAAGACATTTCATTATGGTATGCAAATGTTCCAAAATACAGAATATTCCGATATCCAAAATACTCCTGGTCCCAAACATTTTGGATATGGGAGTCTCAACCTGTATTTCAATTGTGGTCATGGTGTGGAATGGGGAGGGAGTTTCCAGGCAACCAGAAACCCCCCTGTGTTTGCCTATGGGGGGGTAAGGATTAGGATGCTGGAAGGGAGGGTTAGGGGGTGAAGGGGGCAGGTTAGTGTACTTACGGAGCCCCTGTCCCTATTCTGAGCATTGGAATGCCGCTGATGTTCTTTTTACCGCCAGCATCCCGACTGCTGGTCTCACGTATGTATTCCCTAAAGTTGATTCCCTAAAGTTGATTCTCACCTTATATATGACGTCTATTTAGATTGTTCGTAAGTATATATATATTGAAACATTGGTCATTTCAGCACTTCTCCAACCGTCAATTTGAAGAGTGTTTTGTGAGCACAGAGAGAGAAATGAATTGTATATAGTGTACACTGTGGCCAATCATGCAACAAGTGATATACTCACCATTTGGTGTAGAGAATTGCGCCTTGGGTAAAATTACACAGATACCTATCAGTGGCTGCAATTTTTAATGTTGTCTCATGGAATTCTAGCTGTTGTAATCCTCAATGGGTATATGGAATACAATTGGAGAAAAACATTGTGCTCTTTGTTGTAAAGGACAGACCCACCAGATAAGGATTAATTGGTCTATACTCACCCTGTGTCAGACATATGTTCGCTTTGGGTATTAATTTGGAACCCTGATTTCCTTCGGTGTCTTTATTATGAGTTGTAGGGATACCCTCTCAACTGTAGGAGACTTGAATACTGTGAATGCTATACTCCCTTTTTAATAAATAATGCATCAATCGGTAGAAAAAGTTTTTTATTATTTACAATTTAGTTTAATGCCGTGTAAGCCCTCATCCTTGTGAGGGCTTAAACAGAATTACAGGACCTATGTATAAAGAGTATTCACAGTAAATTATCTTTTTACACAGGTATCAGTGGCATGTTTTACATTTTCTCTAATTGCCATGCTTTTTCTTATTTTATTTTTAATTTTTTCACAGTCTAGTAGTGTATATGTTTTTTAACAATCATTACATATTTGGAGAGTGGACTTTAATTGATTGGTATTATACCTTTATCTAGTCCGGGTACCCCATTGGATATAATTATTTATGTTAATTGTGTGTTATGTATAAAGTCCAATCATAAATTGTTATATTTTAAAAGTACAGTTGGACTTTAGCGGGTATATTTACTAAAGTGAGAGTTTTTAGAAATGGAGATGTTGCCCATAACAATCAAACCAATTCTAGCTATTGTCTTCTAGAAGGTGATAGATAAATGTGAAGTAGAATCTGATTGGTTGCCATGGGCAACATCTTCACTCTCTCACTTTAGTAAATATACTCCCAAGTGTGCCCCTTAGGGAAGTACTGCTCTTCTATCTTTGAAATATCCTTGCTTCTGGGAGCACCTTTCTCAATAAATCTTTAATTATTATTTCTGGATTGTGGATGTATCTGATAAATGTGTGGTGATCTAGTGCTGGGACCAATTCTCTCTTTTTGTGTTTAAAGTTCTGACAGTACCTAACATATACTGCACATTTCATCTGAATCTGCAGACACAGGACTATACAAGAATTGCTATACTTGAATTAATAAAATTTTTGACAACTATTTCCAATCATTGTTTTACTACATTCAGCCCCCATAATAAAGTATGGGGTGACTTTTACGGGCCAAGCATATGGATGGGTTTTATTATTTTATGTTTACAAACCTCCGAGGTTCTGGGACATCAACTGTTCTACAAATATTAAATAAAGAATATTCTGCAACATTTATACACATAAATTGTTTTTGTTTGGTTGTGTAATTACTCTCTATTAAAACATTGGATATGGCCTAATAAGATTCAGCAGTTATTTTCCATGAAGATTTTACTGGCTGCCAAGAACTTAAAATGTTACAAAATACTGTACAAAAAAGACACGCACAATCTTAAATCACACAACACAGCTCAGCACTATGAAGTTCCAAGACAGGCCAATTAACCATTCAAAGGAGATCTTTATTTTACTAGTCTCTTCTATTATTTTATTAAGGAATTGGAGGTCAAGTGATTGTGGGACCTAACTCTTTATTACAGTCATGTTTTCTATGTCTTTTATGATTAACACAAAGCAGACAATTACCAGAATAGTTTATCACCTGGACCCGTGCCCAGCAGTTCCTGTGATAATGGTACTCTCTATCATTAGCCTCTGACATGTAGGTAAATGTCTGATTAGAGTATTTTTTTCATGCAGTACATGTTCCATTAGACACACATTATTATCCCTGGCTGTCTAATGTCTGACACCTTATTGCACTGCATCTATGTATTAATTAGATGCTTATGAAATACCTGAAGGTTTTTTTTATCAATCGTCAACCAAAAATGTTGTGTACATGAGGCAGTAACAGATTCACTGTGACGAACTTACGGGTATACTGTAGCAAGCAGTCTTCAACATTCAGGCAGTAGCAGAGACTCGATCCAGCAGGTAGGGTATACCCAGGTAGTTTAATTGTGCACATTATAATGTAACAAAAAACAAAAAGAAAATCCTATGTCTGTCTAGCTGTATCCAAACAGTAGAGATTCTAGGTCTACTATGGGGAGATTTAGCTCCCCGATGACACAAGAGATAAATACCAATGAATATGTTTAACAGTCCTTCAGTATCTTACAGGTAGTGTCATTAGGCCAACATCAACAATGTTAAAGTTGACACCACAATGTCAACAGTTATGATATAAAAATTGTTAAAATGGCGACAGGCAACAAGTCAAATATCCACATTGGTCAGAATGTTGACTTAAGGGTTAGACTGCAGGATGGGAGGGTTAGGGTTAGGCTGCAGGATGGGAAGGTTAGGGTTAGGCTAAGGAATGGGAGAGTTAGGGTTAGGCTGTGGGATGGGAAGGTTAGGGTTAGGCTGCAGGATGGGATGGTTAGGGTTAGGCTAAGGAATAGCAGGGTTAGGGTTGGGCTAAGGAATGGGAGGATTAGGCTACAGGATGGGAGGGTTACGCTAAGGAATGGGAGGGTTAGGGTTAGGCTGCGGGATGGGAGGGTTAGGCTGCAGGATGGGAGGGTTAGGCTAAGGAATGGGAGGGTTAGGGTTAGGCTGCGGGATGGGAGGGTTAGGGTTAGGCTAAAGAATGGGAGGGTTAGGGTTAGGCTGTGGGATGGGAGGGGTAGGCTGCGGGAGGGGAGGGTTCTGGTTAGGCTGCAGGATGGGAGGGTTAGAGTTAGGCTGCAGGATGGGAAGGTTAGGGTTAGGCTGCAGGTTGGTAGGGTTAAGGTTAGGCTGAGGAATGGGAGGGTTAGGGATAGGCAGCAAGATGGGAGGGTTAGGCTGCAGAATCGGAAGGTTAGGTTAAGGAATGGGAGGGTTAGACTGCTGGATGGGATGGTTAGGGTTAGGCTAAGGAATGGGAGGGTTAGGGTTAGGCTAAGGAATGGGAGGGTTAGGCTGCAGGTTGGGAGGGTAAGGCTGGGGAATGGGAGGGTTAGGATTAGTCTGCGGGATGGGAGCGTTACGCTAAGGAATGGGAGGGTTAAGGTTAGGCTGCAGGATGGGAGGGTTCTGGTTAGGCTGCAGGATGGGAGGGTTAGGCTGCAGGATGGGTTAGACTGCAGGATGGGAGGGTTAGGGTTAGGCTGCAGGATGGGAGGGTTAGGGTTAGGCTGAGGAATGGGAGGGTTAGGGATAGGCTGCGGGATGGGAGGGTTAGGTTTAGGCTGCGGGATGGGAGGGGTAGGCTGCAGGATGGGGTGGTTTTGGTTAGGCTGCAAAATGAGAAGGTTAGGGTTAGGCTGCGGGATGGGAGGGTTAGGCTAAGGAATGGGAGGGTTAGGCTGTGGGATGGGAGGGTTAGGTTGCTGGATGAGAAGATTAGGGTTAGCCTATGGGATGGTAGGGTTAGGCTGCGGGATGGGAGGGTTAGCGTTAGGCTGTGAGATGAGAAGGTTAGGGTTAGGCTGCGGGATGGGAGAGTTAGGATTAGGCTGCGGGATGGGAGGGTTAGGGTTAGGCTGGGGAATGGGGTTAGGGTTAGGCTGCAGGATGGGAGGGTTAGGGTTAGGCTGAGGAATGGGAGGGTAAGGGTTAGGCTGCAGGATGGGAGGGTTAGGGTTAGGCTGCGGGATGGGAGGGTTAGGCTGTGTGATGGGAGGATTAGGGTTAGGCTGAGGAATGGGAGGGTAAGGGCTAGGCTGCTGGATGAGAAGGCTAGGGTTAGGCTGCGGGATGGGAGGGTTCTGGTTAGGCTGCAAAATGAGAAAGTTAGGGTTAGGCTGCGGGATGGGAGGGTTAGGCTGTGGGATTGAAGGGTTAGGGTTAGGCTGCGGGATGGGAGAGTTGGGCACAGGCGGAGGGGGGGGGTGGATTAGGCACTAGAGGGATGGTTAGGGGTAGGAATAGGGGAGAATACTCACCAGAACTATCGCTCTGTCAGATTACTCTGCCGGAAGTGACATGTCACATGACTACTGGGAACCGGAAGGCGCAACTGCAGTCCTCGGGAGCAGGTAAATCACCACAATTCATCAGTATCTACAAGATTAATGTTGTTGTGTTCAATGTCAACATTATGAACATGTCGCAATTCTTATGTCGACAAAATGACTGTCAAAATAACATACCACACCCATGAGATTAGCCTAACAGATTAGAAGTATCTATGTTTAGCAGTCCTTCGGTATCCTGCAGGTAGTGAGATAGATCCATCAGGCAATCTTACCCTTTTATATATGCACTGGAACATACACAACTACTATTCAGACTGTTACATGATCAGGAAACTCGAAAACTTAAGAGAGGAGAATGGACATCGGAGGTACACCTACATTCTACCAGTACACCCAGGGGCGTAGTTATAATGGGTGCAGGGTGTGTTATGCACACACTACACAACTTGCACCCATATTATATTTACCACTCCGGAGTCCCACGGCGGTGCTGGTCTCAGTGCTGTAAAAATTGCCTGGAAAATGGCCGCCATGGCTATTTTCCCGGCAATGTGCTCATGCGCAGTATGGAAAACACTGGGAAAATGTCTGCCGCCATTTTCCAGGTGACCTGCACATCCGCTGTGGTCTCTGGGCACAGTGAAAGAACTATAGAGTAGTGAAAAACCCCATCAGAATCCATCCAGTTGTTCAAGAGATTAGCCAGAATGAACAGACAGACCCTTAAACCAGGGACTTTATTTTTTACATATAGAAAGATTTATTGTAAGGGGTTGGGTATGGGATGCCGGCGCTCAGGATCCCGGCGATCAGAATTCTGATGCCAGCATCCCGACAGGATTAGGACACCGACACCTGCAGGTAAGTATCCTAACCCTACCCCTAAACCAAACCCTTCCTACCCATACCCATAGTCTAAACCTAACCTCCCCCCCGCAGTCTCAACCTCCCCCCCGCAGCCTAAACTTAACCTCCCCCCCGCAACCTAACCCTCCCCCTTGTGCCTAACCCCTATCCCTTACCATCGGTCAGGATGCGGGCCCCGGGATTCTGACTGGTGTTGGGATTCCGGCACTGTCATCCCGACCACCAGAATAAAACTACATCCCAATGTAAGGAGTAATGCACAGCATAATATCATAATTTCATTTATTAGGGCATTTATTAGGACATTAGTAGTGACTTTGAATTTCTGTGACAAGAACACTCAGACCTCATTCCCCTGGATGGCCCTAGATTTGTGAATCTCTCAAAAACATACCAAAGTAATCTCACCTGAATTGTATTTATGTGTGATCCTTATTAACACTAACGCTAACCCTCCCCCTAACCCCGCTACAAACCTTCAGGATACCGACACCGGGATTCTGACAGGTGTTGGGACTCCAGCGCTGGCATTCTAAGCGACTGAATCCCTGCGGTCAGTATTATGACCGCATCCTGCTTTTAGTGGGCAACAGAATGTAGCGCTGCAGTCTGAAAATGTTAATGTTTTCTTTTATTTACTGAAATTTTTCGTCAACTGACCGCTGCCTCTGTTGCATAAGTAAATAAATAATATAGAAATAATCATTTAGAAATAATAATAAAAAATAGTAGATAAGAAATTTTATATTCTCTTAGTGCGCACCAACCATGCAGCCTAAACACACCAAAAAATTAAGGATTCACCAAAAACCTTTCACCAACTAAACATATACAACACAATATTTTGGGTGTAATGGCGCTTGTTGAAAAAAGGGTATACTATATATGTGTCTTCTCAATTCACCAGTTCATACATGGAAAGAAAAGGAAAAAAATGCAAAATAGTGTAATCCAGTTTACAATTTTTTACATGTATTTTATATGAACCATATAATTCTAGAATTCCAGTAAGATCCTGGAGTGATTTCGGGGAGATCCCCTTACATATAACTCACACTTTGAAAATAAATTATGTGCATATAGAGGAAATTTAACTCTCAGTGTTCAGATTATTCCATCACCATAGTTGTATACAGATGAATAACGGGGTTGCCCCCACACCATTCCACTCACGGATTGATTGATGAAATAGAGCATGTAACAGGTACTTGTATTCAAAACTCTTCTCTTTTAATTTGAATGGATGCGCTCCACCGTGGAGAGTTTCCCCCAAAATGGAAAGGATATAGGTTTGTAGTAAAAAACCTTTTTATTCCAAACACATCAAATACAAAACAAATGCTTCAAAGGACCCTACCCAAAAAAAGGAGGAGAGGATCTGTGATAGATGGTAAATACAGGATCCTGGTACACAGCAACCCACAATCCTCCCTTAATTCAGTTTGTGTCAGAAAAAATGTCCTCCACCAAAGCGTTTCGATCCTCTGCAGGGTCTTTTTCAGGGTGCATGGTGGACATCCTGTTAAATTGACCATAAATACCCTAACTAATTAGCTCTGAGCCAATCATCAAATCTACCAAACCCTTAAGTCTGTACATCCAAACATGTTTCCATAATGTCCCATGTAAAAGTTCTCCCCATCCATAGTCCTGGCATCCGATTTTGCCGTGAACATCCGTTACGTCACCCGGAAGTGACGTCTTCTGGCTTCGTCCACATCTCCGCGTCACAGAAAATAATGCGGGTATCCTTGGCCACGTGGTGATCTGGAGTACCGCATCTTCTATTCCTCCCTGTGTCCCATTCAAACATGTTCGGGCTTGTAAACCAAAAGTCCGTCATATTAAAAACAAAACTGTAGATGGATAGATAAAAACTTTGGGTCATACTCAAAATAAAAGAATCGCATATATATAAGGGGCAATTGAAATTATATAAAATACATGATATAAAATACTTTATATAAAACCAGGTAAAATTTATAAAAACCACTTGATCCCAAAATTGAGATTAGTCCCCCAGGGGAAAGGGTATTAAAACTATAAATATATTTAATTTCTTTTCTGGCTATATTGCTATTTATATCTTTATGTCTAATATCATTTTTAACTTGTTTAATGCCATAGAAATTCCTTATTCCCTCCACTGAGCAGCCGTGTTCCTTCTTGAAGTGGGCGGACAGTGAGTGGGTCTCGACACCTCTTTTAATATTTCTTAGGTGTTCGCCTATCCTTGTTTTCAGCGGTCTATTTGTTCTCCCAATGTTAAATTTGCAGCATATACATTCTATGGCATAAATCAAATTATTGCTATTGCACGTAATAAATTCTTCTATACGGTGTGTTTTGTGCTTAATAATAATGTTTTCAATTTTCTTGATGCTTTTACACCCAATGCATAGACCGCATTTATAGAACCCTTTAGATGTTATTCTTCCTGTGGTCATTAGCGGTATAATGTGCGCACTTGAGACCAAATGGTTCCTCAGACTAGAGGCTTTCCGATAAATACATGTTGTTTTTTTTTTTAATATATTGTCCTATAATCGGATCCCTGGTTAAAAGTGACCAGTGCGTTCTTAAAATGCCTTCAATATCTTTATGCTGTGAATTAAATCAGTGATAAAAGCCCACTTATATCATTCCTCTTTTTCTCTATAGTAGTCAAAAAATAAATTTCTATCCATTTCCATTAATTCTATTTTATTCTTTTTAATTTTTTCCTTGTTATATCCACAAGAAGTGAAAGTTTCTATCATTTCTTCTGCGTGAGTCTCGAATACCTCAAGTTCTGTACAGTTTCTCGTCAACCTATTTAGTTGACCCCCTGGTATTGCATTAAGCCAATATCGTGGTGGCAACTATTTGTATTAATATAGGATTTGGAATCTATACTCTTTTGGAAATTCTTTGTATGAATAATATCTTCCTTAATATAGACATATCTAAAAAATGTATAGATGTTCTATTAATATCAAAAGTTAATTTAATATTAGCAGAATTGGAATTCAGATATGTGCAAAAATTTTCTAAAAGCATAGAATCACCCTTCCAGATGAAAAAAGATATTGTCTATGTATCTAGACCATGACACCAGGTTTGCCCCATATGGGTGGTTATCCTTACAGATTCCTCCTCCCACTGACACATAAAGTATTAGCATAACTAGGGGCAAACCTGGTGCCCATCGCTGTACCTATTTTCTGGATAAAAAAAAATCATTTTTAAAAAGAAAATAATTATGTTCTAAAATATATAAAATGCCTTTAAAAATTAATTCCTGTAGCCCTTCTGTTAAATCTGTAGTACTTAAATTTCTTTTTATGGCTTCCAAGCTTAAAGTATGATTAATTATTGTATAAAGTGAGCTCACATCTGCGCTCACTAGCCAATAGTCATCCTCCCACTTGATTTTTGATAAAACATTTAAAAAATCTCTTGTATCTTTCAAGTGGGATCTATTTTTTGTTACTAAAGGCTGTAAATAGTAATCCATAAACTGAGAAAGATTAGCCGATAATCACCCTATTCCTGAGACAATTGGACGTCCCGAAGGTTTCACAGGGTCTTTATGAATTTTTGGGAGTAAGTAGATGACTGGAACTACAGGATATTAAGGTATTAAAAATTTAGTCTTAGTCAAGGTACCATTACTCTCATAATGTTCAATCAATAATTTTAGCTGAGATAAAAATACATTAGTTGGATCGCTCCTTAATTTCTTATGTTAATTTATCCTCCAACTGCCTCATAACTTCATTTTCATATGAAAGTATAAGAATAAGAGCATCAAGAAAATTGAAAACATTATTATTAATCACAAAACAGACCATATAGAAGAATTTATTACGTGATTATTATTTATAATGTGATTTATGCCATAGAATGTAAATGCTGCAAATTTTACATTGGGAGAACAAATAGACCGCTGAAAACAAGGATAGGCGAACACCTAAGAAATATTAAAAGAAGTGCCGCTCACTGTCCGCCCACTTCAAGAAGGAACACGGGTGCTCAGTGGAGGGAATAAGGAATTTCTATGGCATTAAACAAGTTAAAAATTACATTAGACATAAAGATATAAATAGCAATATAGCCAGAAAAGAAATGAAATATATTTATCATTTTAATACCCTTTCCCCTGGGGGACTAAATCTCGATTTTGAGATCAAGTGGTTTTTATAAATTTTGACTGGTTTTATATAAAGTATTTTATATTATTATGTATTTTATATCATTTCGATTGCCCCTTATATATTTGTGATTCTTTTATTTTGAGTATGACCCAGAGTTTTTAACTCCATTTAGAGTCTTGTGTTTAATATGACGGACTTTTGGACTTCTTACAGATGGTTCTCTACCACTTCCTGTTTGAGGAAGATGATTTAAGAGACACAGCGTTTACAAGCGGAACCTGTTTGAACGGGACACAGGGAGGAATACAAGATGCGGGACTTCTGGATCACCACGTGGTGGACCAAACTAAATTAAGGGAGGATTGTGGGTCACTGTGTACCAGGATCCTGTATTTACCATCTATCACAGATCCTCTCCTCCTTTTTTTGGGTAGGGTCCTGTGAAGCATTTGTTGTGTATTTGATGTGTTTGGAATAAAAAGTTTTTTTACTACAAACCTATATCCTTTCCATTTTGGGGGAAACTCTCTACAGTGGAGCGCATCCATTCGAATTAGGAGATAATTTTGAATACAAGTACCTGTTAAATTCTCTATTTCATCAATCAATCCGTGAGTGGAATGGTGTGCGGGCAACCCCGTTATTCATCTGTGATGGAATAATCTGCACTGAGAGTCAAATTTCCTCTATATGCACATAATTCATTTTCAAAGTGTGAGTTATATGTAAAGGGATCTCCCCGAAATCACTCCAGGATGTTATTGGAATTCTAGAATTATATGGTTCATATAAAATACATGTAAGAAATAGTAAACTGGATTACACTATTTTGCATTTTTTTCCTTTTCTTTCCATGTATGAACTCTGATCCAAGGGTGAATAGAGAAGACACATGTATTAGGGAAGTATACCCTTTTTTCAACAAGCGCCAATACACCCAAAATATTGTGTTGTATATGAATAATAAAAAAAACATGATGCAACTTATAATATTTCCAACGAGTAAAGAGCCCTACTGATGACGAAGGCATATTATTAATTCACCTGGCACCTGAAAGGTTTTATCACCAGTAATTACTCTAGGAAACCTTTTGAACAAGATTTTTGTTTTTTTATCATCTCTTAAGTTGGGTAGACACTAGCCACACTGATCAGCCGACTGCCCATATACTTGCTGTAGAGGCTGTCGGTGATTAACAGCTGAACTAGGTGGGCACATGTAAATGCCCGCCCAGTTGTGACGTCAATCACGATGCATGTATGCACTTACCAATTGTCAGATAGGACGACGGATCCACCTATATTGTATATGTGTGTGTGTGACTGCAATGCCTGAATTTACAGTTGAGATACATATTTGCAATTTACAATTAATATGAACATTGTTGATACTTATGACTAACTAAATTACAACATGATATAGTATTATAGTATAGGTGAATAACAAACATTGGGGGTGATTCAATTCAGTGCGATGCTGAATAGCCCCAGGAGTTAGCTTCCCGGGGCTATTCAATTCACAGCGCTGTTTGGTCAGACTGAAGGATTTCTTCTCGCACCCCCCTGGAGATGCGAGGAGAAATTCGACTAAAGTGCAGGCTCCGCGGCTGTTTTACTGCCTAGCGTGGCGATGACAGCAGCGCGGCCAGCACCTTAGTCGGTTAATGCCGGTTCTCGCAACGAAACACCCAGGTTAAGTGGCAAAAACCGTCATTCTCCGACTTAACCAATTGCCGACTAAGCAAACAGTGCGGAGCTATTCAGCATCGCGCTGAAATGAATCGCCCCCTTTGTTGTGTTCAAGTTTGAAGTTCGTGATCACCTTTCGCATGGAAAACCGTTAAAATACTATACAATATGGCCACTTAAAATAGAACAATCTTTAAGCTCTCTGCTCGAATTTAGCTGAAATGTTTTTAGTCTAAATTTTCTGAATTTATAGCAAACTTTTGTATTTCTCGAGTCAATTTGATGACAAATCTATTTGAGAACCACTGTTAAACAAATTCATAATCTATAATAGGAAACCTTGTCGTAAATGGTTCAATTAATACTTTAGGACGGGTAGTACTCAGAGAGTACTCAGATTCACAATAAATAATATATCAGATAGAAACTAGGAACAAACACAAATGATAACAAAGTGGCATGTACAGTATGCAGTCACACAACAGGAGCCGTTCTCCTTTGTCTCCATCAGCAGACTGTTGTGGGAATCATCTGCAAATTCTCAGCTGCCGGTTTTGTGATTTCTATACAGTGCAATATTTTGTATACAGTGTAAGCACAAGTTTATGTGGGGATGTAGTTGGCATCCCGGCGGTCTACGGTGGCAGCTAGAAGGGAGCTGAGTCTGGGTACTTGAATTAAGTCATTATTTTTTCTATTTGTAATAAAGATGAGCAGTTTGGTTTTGTCTCTGATATTCTCACCAAGTTCAGATCTAAAAAGAGGTAAAGCGTCATCTTTCACGGGCATCTCGGCACAAATGTCCATGAAAGATGACGTTTTGCCTCATTCTGAGGTCCAAACTTGGCAGGAAGATCCGAGCCTTAACCGAACCGCTCATCTCTAATTTTGTATAGCAGTGTACCTTAACTCAAATAGGGTTTTGTTGGAAGAAGGGAGGGGGCTTAGGTCCTCGTAGCAGTGATTTATGTCCATGTTCTCTGCTAGACACAGATTACTTGGGTGTTCTAGGTAATAATCAAACACTATGAGCCCCCAGAATTACAGAATTCTGGTGATCAGAGCAAAATAGAGAGTAAAAGGAGTTCTTGTCAGTTGGATTCACCATACAATACAGGGGTTATCTTTTCCTGCCTGTGATACCCTTATAACATTAACACTAAAGCTGTGTGAGTGTTACAGATGCAGTGCTGCTAGTGAGTGGTAATCGTGTCTTCCAAGACCTGAATGTGTTATTATATAATGAGAGAGCTCCATTTACTTTCTGCAGTGAACACTGTTTTCAGAATTCAGGGCAGATAAGAAAGCAGTGCTGTATCACCCCGTAATAACAGGATTCAGATGGCAGCATTGGCATCTTACAGTAGAGCGTTTGGTAGGTACATCATTGTATCACTCCAGATATGTATTTGCATGTTGCACCTTCATACTTAACTAGAGAGAGCTGGGCCCGTAAACAGAATTTTGATGGAGCTCTCTACACACCATCATAAGGTCATATCTGTGACGATGTGTACACTATTCAGTATCCTGTAGTGCTGGGTGCTCACTGCATTACTAGCAATCTGGTACATTTGTCTGATTTATATATACAGTAATCATCCTTATTATTTTCCAAAATATTGGCATATTGGAGGCCAGATGAGAACCTTGTCTCTGCTGCACCAGGGATGGTGCCACCTCGTGTTCTCGTGTGACAAATGACCCACATTATATAATTACCCCCAAATATGGCTCAGAATTACATGGTTATCATCACATATGGTTCAGCATACATTTTGATAGATTCCCAAGTTTATTGGGCATAAAGTTTGTAAGTTTTTTATATATTCTCTAAGATCACTGCTGTGCATTAAATCTGTGGGCACAATGCATGTGATCAGGGTTGTTCATAATGCGGTTCATGTAGAGTTGGACGTACGCCTGTTTTAATTCTGTGAAATTTTTTGCATTTACGTACTTAGCATGGGGATGTAGTCAGCATCTCAGCTGACGAGATGCCGACGGGCTAAATACGACACCAAAATCGCGACAGCAGTCAGGATCCTGGCTCCAGAATACTGACTGTCGGCATTCCGAAGGTAAGTATCAGGTGTTAGGGTTAGGCACTAAGGGGGGAGGGTTAGGTTTAGGGTGCGGGGAGAGGGTTAGCCAGGGACACCGAGAGCCGTGCCGGGCCCAGGGGGGAAAGGGAGCGGCAATAGCCAGTGGGGGGCCTGATCAGTGTGATCGCTCTCCCCACAGGTATTGGAGACTGCTGCGGCTGCTGCTAAGCAACCGCTAGCAGTCTCCCAGCGCAGCCCAGCACACAGCAGCTTGTGCTGGGCTGCTTTGATGTAAGAGGGAGGGTGGGTGTCGGACAGGGGCCCCCGACGGGCCCCTCCAGCAAGCCAGGGCACGGATAATTAGAACCCGCTCCCCAGCCTCTCGGCGCCCCTGGAGTTAGCATACTGACGAACAAGTGTTGGTATGTTAACCTTGTCGGGATCCCGGCGTCGGGATTCTGACCACCAGGATCCCGACTGCCGTCAACTCATACCCAACCCCTTAGCATGTACACCTTGAAATCATGCACTTTCCTATACCGCCTTTGTAACAGCTTACACTTATGACTCCTTATGACTGGAAAGATGGAATGGGGGAGGATAATCTATAGCCAGTAATCTATCTCCTGTGGATTCTGGAATACTGGTAGAACCATACACAATAATGATGATGATGATGACATTCAGTAGCACTAGCTATCTACTTCTGAATGACTGAAATCTACAGCTGATAGTAGTTAATTAGCGTACTGGAAGTCACAGCTGTCTATATCACATTAGTTAATGATATATCCATTTATATTGTGTCAGGAAAGAAGATTTGATTTTAATGTAATTAAATTTGTATTTTGTATTTTTGTTTGTACTTAGTTATGTTTTATATTGAAAATGGATATTTTGCATTTATAAAGAACTGTCAAGAAACTTTTTTGTCTTGTGTATGCAACACTTAATGTCATTATTAGATCGCACAAATAGGGATAATGCAAAAGACGCAATTGCTACTAATGCTGTCAGACCACATATCTACGTTTTAACTACTCTATTGTGGAGTGTAAGCACACACAATTGTTACTCCTGGCGTAAACCTGGTGCATATGCCAGTGATCTACAGCTTGGTGCATCGTGATACGCGTACAACTGAATATATTCATTTAAGGATGCTTTTTAATCCATGCTTCCTTTTCTGCTTTGCTTTGGGATGCAAATTACTGCACACAGACAAAAGAGAAAGTATTGGGGTGCGATATTCTTTTTAAATATGGACATTATTTAAGATCCTATGCTTGGCACACACAACATAGCTGATATTTACAGTTCAGCTAAGCAGCTGTTGTCTGAAATGTAAAAACAGCTGTGCTGTATAGAATATTATAGAATATTAAGTTAATTAATAACCAAATGTATTTGTTCTCCTTTAATAATTTGTTTCTGCTCAAATTTTGCTGCACTCATTTATCTAAGGCGTTAGGGTTTATTCTAAATAGGGAAGATCTAGAAATAAAACCCAATTAACTGAACGGGTGCAATTAGCCCCGCTTATCTGGGTTTCTTTTCGGGTCTTTGCAGCTATCGGGGGAAACCTGCAAGTTTATGCACAGGTCTGTGTGCTTATCACGGATCCTGTATGTTTACGCCCGATAACCCATGTTAACGCACATGTTTAACTATTGGGTGAATGCAGGAGGCTGCTCAAATACCTTCATGCGTTAAAGCCTGAGGCTACCTACCGTGTTTCCCCGATAATAAGACCTACCCTGAAAATAAGCCCTACCCTTACTTTTGTAGCCCGGTCTAAAATAAGCCCTACCCCGAAAATAAGACCTACCTTTTTTTCTTTTTGAGCTGGGAACGCTGCAGAGACCAGCGTTCCCAGTCATGCAGTGCGCGGGTGACGTCATGACGTCACCCGCGCGCTGAGGATTCTGTGCGGCCGCGCCTGCTGGATCATATTAGATCCAGTCAGCGCGCAAGTGAGAGGGACATCCCGGACGGTGGTGACTCAGGTAAGTACCGTACTTGCACTGCAATAAAGGGACTTGCATAAAGGACACTGCTACAGGGGGGGGGGGCTGCATAAGGGGCACTGCTACACAAGGGAGGCTGCATAAGGGGCACTGCTACAGGGGGGGGGGGTCTGCATAAGGGGCACTGCTACACAAGGGAGGCTGCATAAGGGGCACTGCTACAGGGGGGGGCCTGCATAAGGGGCACTGCTACAGGGGGGCCTGCATAAGGGGCACTGCTACAGGGGGGCCTGCATAAGGGGCACTGCTGTCAATGTTAGTTAAAATAAGACCTACCCCGAAAATAAGCCCTATGGTGTTTTTTGGAACCCAAAAAAAAATAAGACAGTGTCTTATTATTGGGGAAACACGGTACCGTAATTGAATTCCCTGCATAGTGTTGCACAACATAGATAGTGCATCATTATTAACAGTAGGTACAAGGTAAGGTAAACCCCTAAAATACAGTCATGTTCTGGCAAGTTAATAAATAGCTAAATACAATTTCAGGGATGCCGGGCACCGCGAGCGGACAGCTGCAGGGGGGCAGGGTTAGGTTTAGGGCACCTGGGGGGGACTTAGGGTTAGGCACCCCCCAGGAGGGTTAGGGTTAGGCTAGGGGGAGGGAGGGTTAGGGTAAGGCACCCCCGGGGGGGACTTAGGGTTAGGCACCACCCCGGGGGACTTAGGTTTAGGCAGAGGAGAAGGGGGGGGTTAGGGTTAGGCACTTAGAGGGGGGATTAGGGTTAGGCACTTGGGGGGCAGGTTAGGGTTAGGCACCCCTAAGGAGGGTTAGGGTTAGGGGGTTAGGTTAGTTTATACTTACCTTAGCGACGATCGGGATTTCCAGCACTATCGAGCTTCCGCTGCCGGGAACTCTGCTTTTGTCGGCCAGGCGCTGCCGGGAATCGAACCGATTCCATTAGAATTCTTTAGTAATCCTTTGTCTGTTTTTTTTTTATATTGTGTGATTTGTATGAATATAACACCAGCATAGGTCTGTAGAATTATAATTGGGATTCAAATAGTTTTTTGAGTCTCTGCATAAATAAATGATGATGATGATGATTTTTATTAGTCACTATTTGATGTTGACCTACAGCCATTCAATCTTGCAGTAGCTGAAATGTGTAAAAGAAGTAATAACTATTTGGCCCAGACTCGCTAGTGTTTATTACAGAGCTGCAACTCTAGAACTTGAACAAAACAAGACAAGTAGTTTATAATAGAATATGATGAATTCTAATAATAAAAGATGGATAATAAATGTGATAAGACTCTAAAGGGCCTGTTTATCAAAGTAATTGTCAAACCGTAGAAAGATATTGCCTGCTTTGCGAATAACAGGGTACGCAGCAGCAGCAGCATTAAAGAGCTATTTTACAAGCTCCGAAAGCTGTGCCTGACCTTTAACAGAGTCCTGCCGATAAATTGCGCTGAAAACACATTCCAAATCACAACCGTATGCAGCAACAAGTAATGTTCATTTTCTTTGCTACGCTGCAAATTTTGGTGAATACAGATATGCCCAGCGAAATCCTTGCCTGTGGTGCAGCGAATCGCGCCATGCATGGGTTTGAGATGGACTCCCGTGATCAGAGACGAGTGTTTGCGTCTCCATATGAATGAATGGGAGACGCACTCCTTCGATCGGAGACGCGTATTCGCTTCTCCATACTATTGAATGAAGACGCATTCCTGCGTTCGGGACGCGGCATAGCGTATCGTGGCGCATAGTGCGATGCAAACACATTTGTGGCGCGATCAGCCACAATGAACTTGGCTGTAGGTCCCTAAGGTTTAATTGATAAAATGGCACAAAGAGCAACAACGTGCTGTAATCCTCATCAGCCAATCAGATTTAAACTCTTACAGTTAAACTAATAAAAGCAGGCATCTGATTGGTTGGTATTGGTTATATTGATTCAAATATTTTGATAAATCCTTTTAGTCTAATCTGCATTTTCATGCATCCAAGATTTAAATAAAGACACCTCATCATAAAACCAATGGTTGGCAACAGGCGGCACACAGCAAACCCTTACTTCCAGCCCCCTGTAGTCTCCTGCTGATCTATCATCCTGTCACCTCTTTTGCACAATGCACAGAAGTCACGACAGGTATTGAAATTTTGGATTTGTTCATGTTATTTATACTATTTAACAAACCGTTTTTAGAATCTTCTGTTACATAGCTTAAACATGTGACATCATAACGTTTAATTGCACTCCTGACATTTGAAGTGTATTGCTCAGGACGGTGTAGTTATATGGCTCTGAAAGATAACATTTTAAAAAATAATGTCAGTCCATCTGTCCATAAGTTCATTCATTATACTGTATGTGAATGGATAGTGCCATATTAGTGGTCTGTGTAGGGAGTTCTCAAGCAGGAGTGCAGTGTGCTCTCCTTCCTCCCTCTGCAGGCAGGATGGATCTAGCTGTGTAAGGCAAGAAAATATGGGGAAGGTGTGATCGGCATGTGAGGTGCGCTGCCTCTTTTGTAACATGGTTCTCTGCTAATGTAAAGTGCGTTGAGCCCTATTGGAGAAAAGCACTATAAAAATAAGTAAATATTATTATTATTATTAACAGAACAGTATTTTGTGATTTAAAAAATGCATATGAATTTAAATTTTGAACACAATGGGCAAAATTTACTAAGCGGCGGTTTGACGGCGGTTTCTACTCTAAACCCCGGGGTTTGGTGGCGGTTTTGCAGCGGTGTCTAAATGACAGCGCTGTTCTATTCTATTCTAAAATATGTTTTGATGGCAGTTTTGCAGCGGTTTTGGCCTTAGTAAATCTGCAAATAGCAAAACCGCCGCCAAACCAGTCAAAACACATTTTAGAATAGTATAGAACAGGGCTGTCATTTAGAAACCACTGCAAAACCGCCACCAAACCCCGGTGTTTAGAATAGAATAGAAACCACCACCAAACCGCTGGGGTTTAGAATAGAAACCGCCACCAAACCGCCGCTTACTAAATTTTGCCCAATGAAACAGAATGTTCTATTTGCATAAATCACAGTATTCCAAATGATATTAGTTGGTTAGAAAAATAACTGTGTCCCAAGAGAGAACAGAATTGTGAATGAAGTCTCTCTCTACCGCTTCCTTTTCTGAAAAGGTCATAATTATAATTTTTTGCCTGAAGGTCAAGTCAAACACAAGTGAACTCTCATTCTGGGAAATCATCTGAGGACAACATAATTGCTAAATGCTGTGGGAGCAATAATATCTTGTGTTGTCAGAACACTTGCTAGGATACAAACGCTTTTGAACCCGCATCAGAAGGTTAATCATAAAAGCATGTATTTCTGTATAGTTTATTTTTGTAGTGAAACCGAAAACTAGAGTTTTTGTCTATATAACTTTTTAATTTATAGAAATCTTAGTATTCCAGTATGTGCATTGATTGGGTCCCTTAAAAATGTTTGCAAAAGCACAAAACATTTCTATTGATTCTAATTTACTAGTTAAATAAAATGTACTAATTCTCCGTCTACAAACACTACAACGACTGTACAAACACATCCCAATGTTTGGAAATACCATCGGAAACCAGTCTGAGACTACTTTTGAAACTAAAATGCAAATGATGTAAACAGCGGAATGATCACTTTAAATTCCTGCCCACTCCCACTTTTGGTCTGACCTCCTTGTATCTGTTTGAATGGTTTTACTACAGTGATCGAAGTGCGCAAGGAAGGCGCAAAAGGCATCCCATAGATAGTATGATCCTAATAACCAGGACCTCCATTGTTAGGGAAATCTGTGTAGTTCACCCAAAAACAAGGAGTGTCTCCTTGTATCTGTTTCAGCTATCTCATTCTGTAAAACTAGGGGGATATTTATCAAAGCATGAGGAGAGATAAAATTGTGATAGATAAAGCACTAACCAATCAGCTTCTAACTTGCTGTGTTTTAAAAATGACAGTTTGGAGCTGATTGGTTAGTACTTTATGTCTCACAATTTTATCTCTCTCCAAACTTTGATAAATTCCCCCATTAGTCTTGTTCTTGTAAATGGAGGCTAAAAAGGAATGTTCCCAATCCCACCACCACTTCAGCCAACTTCACCAAGACCCTGCCACTAGCTATTTCCCAGGCCTGCCAAATTTGATTACCTGGTGATTGAAGATCATTTCAATTTGGTTATTCATATTGTGCAGGTAGGTAATTCTTTATGTGGATTTTTTGAGAATTTTTTGCCCTCTTTTGGACAGTGGTGGATCAAGAAAGAAGTGAATAACACTTTATTTTTAGACTAAAACGGGTCCAAATAATGATAATCACTTAGTAACAGTACGGGAGGTCGACACTCACTATGTCCACAGTATGTCTGCACCAGAATCCTGACACGGGTGTAATGCTGCTTAGAACATTTGATCATGCAGGTGTTATAATATTCAGGGGCGTCTAACCCTATCACAGGAGGGAAGCAGCAGCCCATCGTGCACTCACCCCCCACTATCCCTCCCATCTGGCATCTCACTTACTATTTGGCGGTCTGGTGGGCTACGGGTAGGAGTGGGGGAGGCTGTGAGGCTACTATGCTCATCTCCAGTACAGTGTGGGCCAGGTTCAAGGTGGAGGGGATGGCCAGGATCCTCCTTCCAACAGGGACAGCTCCGACCAGTTAAGAGGCCAATGAGTCGCGTTGCGCTGATGTTTCTTTATTAAATGTCAGTGAGCACAGCTTTCAGCCGCGTCACAGAGCTAGACGGCAGGGGAATTAGGTGGAATGCCTGAGAAATATAGTGCTGGGAGAACACTGAACTTTAAACATGCCGCTTGCCGACATGTATGAAGTTCTAACACCTGCACGGTTTAAAATGCTCTAACTAGCATTACAGCCGTATCGAGCTCTCGAAGCCGACATTCTCATGACGATATACTCACTGTGGACATAATGAGTGTTGACCTCCTGACCGCATCCCATCCTGTAACCTATTTTACCTGCCAGGTGCTAAAAGCGGGCTGTTTGGCATTACAGTAACATTGTAATTGCTCTCAGACTATTACAATATAAACACTTAGGGGGTCATTCAGACCCGCTCGCGAGCGGCAGTACGCACGCAAGCGGGTCGATGTTCCCCACTGCGCATGCGCACGACGGAGGGAGCTCCGTCGTGCGCATGCGCGAGACCCGGGGAGCGACGGGCTTTCCATCGCTCCGGGTCTCGCACCAAAGGGGGCGTGCTGTCGATGTTGATAGCACGCCCCCTTTGGTGGGTGTGCCGGGGGCGTGTCTGCCAGACGGAGGCGTTCCCATGGGAACGCCTACCGTCTGAAGCCGGCCCCACTGACATCACTAGTGATGTCAGTGGGAGTGATTTTGGCTATGATAGAGCCAAAATCACTCCAGGGCTTGTGGCAGGGAGACCGTACCGCAGGGTCTCCGTCGCAAGTCCGATGGTTGCGATGGTCAAGACCATCGGGACCATCTTTTTGGCCGCTCGCATATGCTGTGGGATGATCAATTGTTTGCAAGTCATCGTGACAACAGCCGCACTTGACGGCAGCCCGAGTTTGCAAATTCGGGCTCGGATGGGCTGCAAGGGGTGCGAGATGCATTGCCGGCATTTTAACACCATGGCATGGCAACTCATACCCTTCGCAAACAATTGGATTGACCCCCATGTACATAGCTATAAAATGTTTATAGACATGTGATCTCAGTATTGTTATGAATATATGTTTCTTCCATATAAAGCGGTAAGTGGCGTTCTGTTGTACACTTGTGAATATTGTTTCTGCTGACTATAAGGGGTCAATCCAGTTAGCCGATAAGGATGCAAGTTGCCGTTGCCACGGCGTTAAAACGCCGGCAACGGCACCTCATCTCTTACCCTTTGCAGCTCGCTCTGAGGGCCTGATTCAGCAAGGCACACACAGGAGAGAACCAACGCACTTGGCCAATGTTTCCGTACTGCGCATGTGCATGCATCGTACTGCGCGTGCGCTAACTGCCCGGTGCGATCTGGTAAGCGTACGCAGACTACATGCATCGTGTAAGGAGACCCTTTCCGATATTGCTTACCAGGAAGTGCCGTTTGTGGGTGGTGACGGGGGGTGGTCGTACGTATGCATGTGTGCCTGTGCGTTGGGACGACATTTTAGGGGCGTCCATAATGAAGCCAGTGTGGTGACGGACGCAGTGATGAGACTCCGTGCACACAGGAAGTTACCAAGATCCTGCGCAAGGTCTGGTCAACCACTATTATGCAAATGAGGTCGATGGTTCTCGATGTTACCGATGTTTACGCTATCTTGTGTACTGATCAGGCTTTGAGTAAAGGGAGATGAGTGGTTTATATGGAGCTGGGTGTCTACATCTTGTGCTGCGGTCTCCGGGCGTATGCATTGATTAGCATATACTCGCAGTGGCTGGGTGCGTGCGTTCCTTGCTGGATCAGGCGTTGGGCCCGAATTGTGTGCAAGTTTGTGCAAGTTCAGTCCTCTGCAAAGTGCATGTGTTGCCACTATGGCTTACACCCGCATGATCAGTGCTGACAATTGGATTGACCCCTGTGGGGGGTATTCAATTAGCCGTGGGGTTTCCACCATGACTAGTTACCGGCAAAAAATCCCCGTGGCGTGGGGAAAGGCTATTCAGGTAAATAGTCTTTGTACCATGCCGAAAAATCGTGATTCGGTCTCGGAAACCCACTGATTTCGCGTAAACGGTGGAATCAATGATTTTTTTTCCCACACGCGAACCCGATTTGATGCTTTTCGCTGACTTTTCCTCACATCTCCATGACCTGCGAGGTTTAGTCCGACTGCGGGGCTCACGCGCGGAGTAATTCCAGGTTTTCACATTTACAGAGACCCAGCTGGAATAATCACTAGAGCACAGGAAGGGTTTAAAACTCCCACACACCTGATGCTCCTTGCTCCTGATGCTGGATAAGTTAGCCAGGCGATAGGTTGGGGGTGGTGATTAGCATCAGGGTGCCAGGACCTGGAGGGTCCACAGACATTAGCACAAGTGCTGAGACATTTACTTTTATGTTGTTTGCTTATTTACTGTTATGTGCCTGTGTGTGTCCAGGCCTAACCTCACGTATGCTAAGGCGGAGCATCTGCTACCATTAAAAGGACACTGCTCTACCAAGTACCTGCCTGTCTGGAGTCCTCATTTCAATACCCCATGTTACAATATATTTCAATGCATAAAACATTCCCCATTAAGTACACATCTATATTTATATATATATATATATATATATATATATATACACAGTATATATATATATATATATTGTGATAGAAGCACTGAAGAAGTCTGGGATGGCATATATGTGTGTCCCAGATTCCTATCATATGTGTTTTAAAAACCCCAGGAAAAGTCTGTTATGCCAAACAGGCCTGAAGTGTCAGCTTTTGGTAAAGGCCGGATAATGGGTCCTAGGGGTGTGGATGTGAGAAGAGAAGGGAGGGCTCCATCCACAGGCCATTCCAGGTGTTGGGCCTTTCAGTCTGAGAGCAGGCTGATTAGTAGTTGCACCTGGAAGTGGCTCGGACAAGCTGTGTTAGGTTTTGGTTCAGTGTCTCACATACCCTGGGGAGAAACAGGCACTGAGGTTTGTTCAGAGACACTGTGTTATTTGAAAGTGCTGTGTTTGTGTTTGTGGCAAGGCAGTAGGCCCTGCCACTTGTAGAGAGGGAATAACCTGTCTAGTTAGTGCCCAGACGGGCTAGGATTTATTTCTATGTTTTGTTTATTTGGTTGTGTATATTGCACAATAAAATTGGTTCCGACCAGCTTGCACGAAAACCCTGGACTGGTGTGCTGTTTCCTGGCTGTGTGTGTAAGGAGGTGTCCATCTACCCCAGGAGAGGGACCCCCTACCCCGACTATATCACAATATATATATATATATATATATATATAAAAATAGTTTGTTTGTATGTTCTCAATAAACTCAAGAATTACTGAACACCGACTTGGAACGGGTTTTCACTGATATGTTCCTTGAGATCCTCTGAGTAACATAGGCTATACACACAAACACACACAAATTCTTTCTCCTCATCAGGAAGCTATTGCTAAGATAACTTACTAGCTTCTTCCAGCAACAGCTCCTTGTGTAATCTGGTTGGGGGAGGGGGGCGGAGCTTGTGACTGACAGGCTCCGGAGGACCCCAGTGCAGGAGAGGACTGAAGGAGAGGGAAGTGGTGACCCACCACATTGCCTGCACGGCTCTAAGCAGGCAGCCTGACTGATCTCACTGACAACCAGCTTAAAGAGTCTCCATCCGCATAATACTTTAATCGTTGATTCAGTATCATTTAATAAAATTAATAATCACTCTGCTACAACGGGCAGGCACTGCTAGTACTGTATGAAACACCTCTCAGGGCTGCTCTGTGAGGGAAGCAAACTACCTAAACCATACCTCCCAACATTCGTCCCTGTTGACTGGAGACTTCCGCGCACCTCTGGCGCGGGCAGCCAAAAAGGAGTCGTGGCCTGTTAGTAAATGGACATGGCCTGATGGCACGCCCCTATTTATATCACTAAGGGGCGTGACCAGCATCTCTGATCCCCAGACTTCCCCCCCGCACTGTGAATAGATGCCGTGCGTATGCACACAGCATCTATTCTCTCTCTGCTTACCCATGTGTGCTCCCCCCAACTTAACCCTCACCGCGGGACACTGGGACAGAAAAACGGGACTGTCCCACTAAATGCGGGACAGTTGGAAGTATGCCTAAACTGCTTTCCTTGAATGACCATGGAAACTACAATATTATAAAGGTGGGTTATCTACAAAAGCTACTAATAACCCTATAATATATACTTGTAATTAGGAGCTTATCAGAGTGGAAGATGTTTGAGGTGAAATTGAACAGTTTATTTTTCCCTTAAACAGTGAATCAGTAGTTCTGTGCACCGCTGTCAATATAAATATACAGGAGACAGATAAGGATTGTGTTATACCACAGGAAACTTTGATATTTATAGACAAGCCGTTACTCTGCAATTTACTGTGATAACTTGGCTAACTGGAGTTCTTTTCATTTGAGTCTATTGATAACATGACGGAGCAACAAGCCAAGTATGCTGAATAGGAAAGCTTGGCAAGAGGGTATTGATTCATTTATTATTTATTACCAGTTATTTATATAGCGCATACATATTCCGCAGCGCTTTACAGAGAGAATATTTGTCCATTCACATCAGTCCCTGCCCCAGTGGAGCTTACAGTCTATATTCCCTACCACATGCTCACACACATACACATTAGGGTTAATTTTTTGTTGGGAGCCAATTAACCTACCAGTATATTTTTGGAGTGTGGGAGGAAACCGGAGTACCCGGAGGAAACCAACGCAAGCACAGGGAGAATATACAAACCCCACACAGTTAGGGCCGTAGTGATTCCCCACATACACCAACTCATCTAGGAGTTCTCTTCATGTATTGAACTGAGCTGTCACCTGGTTATGATGGCTTCCATCATACTCTGTAGTCAGCTCCTAGTTCTCTGATTGGTAGATACCTGCCAGCATTCAGCAAAGTGTCAAGGGGTGGACAATACCCGCTGTTAACCAACCCAGGAATTCTGCATTGCAAAGCAACCACAGATTGGGGACATTGAATGATAAAGACACCAATAATGGTGTGGGGTCTACATTGTTAAGCTACCAGAAGTTGTTTTTGGGGTGGGTGGGAAGAAGGTTCCAGCTATTCACTGTATTGTCACAAGAGATCTGGGGTCTTCATTGCATCACCAGCAGATATTTAGTGAGGTCTATATTGTAAAACCGACCAAATATTTTTTCTTTTAATGCCAACAGAGATTGGCTGGGATGGTAATGTGAAGATTTTCGTAAAGTCATCATAGATTTGAGGTGTCTACATTGTAAGGCAAACCGATAGGGATGTGAATTGTATAGTGTCTCATAGAAAAGGGATGACATGGCTTAAAGCTTAGTGGATTGTATTATTTTCAGCATAGTGGTCATTTAGGAACCGCTACCAAACCCCTGCGGTTTAGAACTCGCCTTCAAACCGCCACCAAACCCCCGGGGTTTAGAACCTGCTGCTTAGTAAATTTTGCCCTTTCTATTGTATTTTTGTTTTGTTTTGTTTCATTTGTGATATATTTTATGTTGTATGATATTTTGATTTTGTTGAATACAGTGGATGTGTTTTTTGTTGATCGAAATAAAAACCTTTAATGCAAGAAAAATTATAATAATTTAGCATGCCTTGAGAACAAACATTTACAACCCCCAATACCTTCCCAGTTACCTTATCTGTAGACACACACTCTTTAATACATATTCATACATGCTGCAGAATTTTATGTAGAAACAAGGGGTCATTTTTTTCTTAGATGTCTTAAGCTCATTGCTTGTGTATTCTAATATAAATAACCAACTTATGTTTCTGTGTGTCTATATTTATATAGGTTATGAAGAATACAGCTCTGCAGAGAGTGACAAGAGAGCAGTATTAGAAGTCAATGTCAATAGTAATGTGCGAGGATTACTTTGGACAAATCAGGACAATTTCACTGAAATTCAAGCTGAACACCCATATCGGAAGAATTGCACTGAGCCTGGTAGGAATTACTCATTCATTATTTATTTTCTTCTGTTTTATTTGTGGTTTTGATGAAAGCCTCCTGTGATATATAGTGTATATAAAACAGGCTAAGTTGGGAATGTTTCAATACTATGGGGCCAATTTATCGCCGAGTTTTACCATGCGCAACGAGTTTTAAAACTCATTGAGTATGATAATGTTGCTGCAGCCAATCAGCTCCTAACTGTCATCTGTTTGAAAAGTGACAGTTGGAGCTGATTTGCTGAAGCATCATTTATCATACGTAACGAGTTTTAAAACTTTTTGTGTATGATAAAACTCAATGTATAAATGGACTATGTATGTAGACGCATGTTACATGTGCAGTATATACAGTAAGTAACAAATGTAAAATCTCTGTCTATGGGGGTATTCAATTAGCCGCGAGGTTTACCCCGTGAAAAATTGCCGGCCAAAATACCTGCGGTGGGGGAAAGGCTATTCAATTAAATAGCCTTTTTCCTGCACCGAAAAATCGTGACTCAAGCGATTTGGTGTTTTTTTCCGTGGACTAGTTTCAGTCTGACTGCAGGGACTCTGCACGGGGTAATCCCCGCTAACTGAATAGCTCCAGCGCGTCAATTAGCTGCCGGGTTTACCCCTGTATATGGCTTCATAATGAAGTGTGTCATTTTGTTCTACATTACTTCACTATGGGGAGGGGCCGGTTGTCGTTTTTTCCCTAATTGGGACAGTGTGCCCACTAAGTGGTGCTACATGAGGAGGGGCATTGCCAAGTTATGTGCATTAAACTTTCCCAGCCATCCACCTTCTTGACACCTACAAACTCCTCAATCATGTGTGCTCCTATTGCTGGTACCTGTGGCATGGAATAGATAATCAGTAGCGGAGCACATCTCCCAACTGTCCTGGAAACTAGATAAATGTCCCTGAAATTGGGACTGCCCCATCTAAATTAGGACATAGGGCCATATTCAATTAGTTTTGCATCCGCGGAAAAGTTTTGCCTGCCGAACTTTCAGCCGACATCGCGTGTTTTGGACGCAAAAAGTTATCGTACGCCTCCCCTATAATCGCTGTATTCAATTTCAAAACAGGCGAAAACGGCAAGCGGCGAATTCAGAACAGGCGGAAAATACTGTCGGAATTGGGGAAATCAGCCTGAACCCCCCAAAAAGATGCACTAACATTGGGGAACAATGTAGATGTGTCCGAATAGCCCTAATAAAACTTTTTGGGGTACTTAAGTTGTTTCAATACCTTCTCACTAGCGTCTTGCACAAGTGGTGAAGAATGGCAGTAAGCAGTATTTTTTGGTGAAAATAAGTAGTTTTGTCAAATTTGGGGTATTTGAAAATGGGTGCTAGCAAATTTTAATGTCTCTAAAAGTGAAGTTTTAGTAAAAGTGAAATTCCTCCTGCATACAAGCACCTGCAATCCCAAAAACACTTGGCCCCTTCTTAGGCCCCCTGAACCTTATTTCCCTAGTTTTTGAAGTTGTCCCCCATTTTTATCATTTTCGCCCCAAATTTAAAAGGCATTTTTTGGGGTGTTCCTGTTTTTTTTCCTTTTTTTGGTGAATTGTCCTTTAGGGGGGTGTACCAAGGGTCTGATTAATTTCCCAACATCCGCACCCCAAAATATAGATTTTGCACTTTTTTTCTCCTGCTATTCTGTGTAGATAAAGTATTGCCTATTTCAGTGCATTCACTTTCCGCATAGACGAAAACGGAATGGAATTGAATACGGAGTAAAAATAAACGCAAATTTATCGCAAAAAAACACGCAAAACGGCTTTTCGCTTCTAATTGAATACAGCCCATAGTTGCTATTTTTATATATATATATATATATATATATATATATATTTTTTTTTTTTTATTATTGGTTAACATAAATATATTTTTGCATCATATTACGTGCTGTGTGTATTGGTTGCTAAATTAGTTGCAATTAGTGTCAGTCTTTAGGATGGTGATTTTATTACTATTTCTCCTTACTTTATATAAGTTCCTCTGACAGTGAAGGCACCTAGGCCTTTCAGCATAGTGAAATTGGGGATTCCAGCTATGAGCACGGAGAAGCAGGGCTTTTATTTCACTATGGAGGGGGAGATCCTATATTTACTGTCTGGTAGGAACAGCAGATTCCATGATTCCTCAATCCTCAGCTCTAGCAGCAACAGGAGCATCCACAATCTCACTACATATTGATTGGCACTGATTGATGTTAAGGCCACTAATACCCTTTTTCCTCCAAAATTCCGGGTCTGACCCAGAGTTGGAACAGGGTTCCTATCCGGATCAGACCCGGAATTTTGCTGGCGCCGACTCGGGATATTCCGAGTCGGTGCCGCTCACACCGGAGTCGGGTCTGCATAGACCCGGCTTTTCCGGCGTCTAAGTGGTCGCTTGGAGATGATGTCATCTCCAAGGGCCACTGAAGCCGGACCAATCTGCCGGCTTGCAGCGCACTCCAGGTCATCGTGACCCAGAGTGCGCTGTTCTCACAGCAGAGTTTCACGGGCTACACCCGTGTTAAACCCTGCCAGTTACCTGGATTGGATTGCCGGGTCACTCGACCCGGCGATCCAACCCTCTCCCCTTTTACACCAGGGAGCTGCCTGGGTTAACCCTTCAATAACCCGGGTTTTAGCTCCGGTGTAAAAGGGGTATGACTATAGTTCTAGTTTTAGACATGGGCATAAAAAGAACTCTGAACATATCAGAACTTTAGAAACGTTTGTCAGTAAATATAAGCATACTAGTCATTTAGGGTTGTCAATAAAAATAAAACTTTACTATAGAAATTTATTGGAAAAACAAATGTGAACAAGTTGGACCAGGCATTTTATTTGTCCTGGTTTTTTTAGGACAGTGGTTCATAAACTCGGTCTTCAGGACCCCACACAGTTCACGTTTTCCAGGTCACCTAGCAGGTGTATTCATTACTCACTGACACAATTAAAATATCCACAGGTGAAGCTAATTATTTCATTTGTGATTCTGTGAGGAGACCTGGAAAACATGCACTGTTTGGGGTGCTGAGGACCGAGTTTGAGTACCTGTTGGACATTACTGTTTGTTTCTCTTTCATTCACTTAATTAATTATCAGTTTTACCAGAATTCATATTCTTTTATGCTCATCTTTTAATAGCGGCAGTATAGTCCTAGTATTGTATATTGTTATTATAGATGCATTTGGAACAAGAAGAAAATAATAATTAATAAAATGAACTCCACCACAATGTAACTCTGTTGTCATGGTTACCCTAACAACAGTCAGATGTACACATAATTTGCAAATATTTACTATATAATTTCTTTTACGTTAAATAATTAGTGAGACTTTCAGTCTTGCTGATTGCAATTTGTGAGGCATATCCTGCAATGCATGGGTAGGTTTTTAATGTTCCCATGCTGCATTTATAATGGAGAACACAGCATACTAATATTGCATTACTCTTTCAGGCAGTTCCCTGGAGGGAGGGTCCAGTGGGACGTTCATTTGCACCTGGCAACACATCATGTCATTAAGAACCACACCCACAGCGTAAAGCTGCAAATCAAGCCATCACAAAATGGGGGGCGGGTTGCCCCATCAAGCCCCCAGTGCAATGGCCCATGAGTTTGGTCTACTTTCCTGGTAGTCCGGGAGAACTCACTGAAATTCATGACAATACGGGATTGTAGGCCACATTAGTTTAACACGTTATAATGTTGCAGAGCAGAGTGGTGAAATTCACAAAGGATATTTATGAAAACAATTGTGATCTGTAACCTATTAAATGTTTGCTTTTATCGTTTTACTGGTACTACAAAATGACAGTAATAAATGTGAGTGGTTGCTATAAATATCAGTATCTTTTTTTCCCAGTTACTAAAATGTCCGTATGTTTATGAAAAATAAAGTGCGACAAGATTGGCGCCAGGGAAGCCCTACGCTGGAGGTCTTGTAGCGCTACAGCTTTATCCTGCTGCTTTTATATTTCAGTGGTATGCATTTATGAAGCATGTGGCACAGACAAACCCTCTTTGGTCGCTGCTTCTATTTGCATCGGTGTGCCTAACTGAAGTCTATGGTTTGTGGAGGAAGATGGTGTTTGCTTAGCAGAGGAAGCTTGCAGCGGCCAGTGGGCAGTACTTGCAGTGTGTGCCCCTTAAGTGTGGAGTAGACACAGCGCCATGTCTAGTTTTAAGGAGCAGTGCAAAACAAGAGTTAATTTTGATACATGAGATCCTAAGATAAATTGGTTAATAAGAGGGCTTACCCTGCTGTGCTGATGGTGCTCCTAGCCATTTCCAATCCCTAAAAGGACTTGACTTGTGGACAAGCCCTGAACTTGGAGCGAGTGGGTGTCATCCTATACTTTTAATATGCACTTTACTGTCAGCATCTGTAGCGGTTGGAGCGGAACAGTAGCAGAGTAGGAGGCATGGCCACATCTCATGGGGACTGCCCTCACCCGGTTCCTTTACTTTACAAAGTCTGCTTCTATGGTTAGAACTGAATGGGAGTTTCCTCCCCAGCTGCTCGGCCATTCTCTACAGTGCAGTTCTGATCGGGAAGGCAGGACAGGGCCCCCAAATGAGGACTATCCAGGTGACATAGGGACAGTTGGGAACTCTGCACCTATGGGTGGATGATCCAAGCGCACTGACTTGAACTCAAAGCATTTATTACTGTACATCCAGAAATCTCCAAGAATGAGTTCTTGTGCAGAAATGTAAGAGAAATGCAAATCCTAAAATGTAAAATAATAGGAAACAGCTGAGTAAAGCTGGTTTGTATAAAGATGTAAAAATATATTGTGGTTTAAAGACAAATATAGTATGTAAGACTGTATGGAATGCAATGTCATGGATTTAGCTTTCATGGGCACTGGCTGTAAAACCACAGCCAAGATACCAATAAAACATCACTGGAATTGATAAATGGCCACAGGATATATGGATGAGCTTTGACATGAGTAATATATATATATAAAGATTCTGTTACATGTACTGTGGTCCTTTGCTTACTCATTTTCCGAACTGTGTTTTTGTTGCAAAAACTCCTTATTTCAGTCATACAGAACATACTGTTTTAGGGCCCATTTAGAGGTGAAAGCAATTGGTACTGAATATGCATAGGAAAACATGCATGCAACAAAATGTGTACTGACCTGCATATCTTACTTAAAACACACCTCAAGATGCCACCATCTTAAAAACAGCATTTACGCCAGGAGTACGAGTGTTATATTTATGCCCCATGATAGAAAAATCTGACATGTGTGCAACGATGAACGATGAAAGATGCGCGTTCCCGTTTGTCAGATAACGATATCTGACATCTGATGTGTTTGCAGTCAGTTTTGGATGATTTCCATTCATTTTAATGCAGTCAAAAATTGTTCAATCGTTTGCAAATCCTTTGCAAATCGTTCAATGAACGATTGAACGATTTGACCAAACGATTTGAATGATTTTGCAAACGATTTGAACGACGAACGATTTTTGACTGCAATAAAATGACTGAAATCGTCTGAAACTGACTACAAACATCAGATGTCAGATATCGTTATCTGACCATCGGCAACGCGCATCATTCATCGTTCATCGTACATGTCAGATATGTCAGATTTTCCTTCACATATGAACGATTGAACGATTTTTTAAATTGTTATCGTTCAGTTCTGAAGAAAAATCTGACCGTGTGTATGCACCATAAGTTGCATTACCCTCTTTGTAGAAAATATAATAATATAAGGAAATGACATATACAAGAGAGAATATTATCAAAATGATCATATCTGTAGTTCACCCTTTTAAAAACTAAATGGAATATTCTTTCCAGCAGTAATCCAAATGAAAACAACAAATATGCAACATGAATAGACCTAATCTCTGAATGCACCTATCTATTTTTTAAGCATATAGCGTGAGACGCCTGACGCGATTCACGTGCAGTACACTGTGTCCTCAATTTTGCATCTTAGTTGACATATAGTGCCTGATTCTGAGGTGGGAGTATAGAGAACAAGAGACAGTGACTTTGTACCTTGGTAAAACCATGTTGCACTGCAGGTGGGGCAGATGTAAAATGTGCAGAGAGATTTAGGGGCCTATGTATTAATAATCGCGGAATTTCCATGATTATTAATGTTCCATAGCGCGACGGATGTTTTCATTTTTAATGAACGTATCCCCGCTATGTACAAAGGGGGACTCGCGGGGACAGTGGTTGCGGTAACAGGCATCATGTAGACGTCTTTCACATTTATGAGAGACTTCTCCGGGGCATGCGCACAGTGTCAGTTTCCGTCACCGTCCGAAGGCTCCAGGAGAGAGATCGGACATTCTCTCTAAAGGCTCCTAAAGGTTTAAAGCAGTTTACACCATCTGAAAATGGTGTAAACTACCAGGGCCAAACTCCGAAAAGCTTTGCTTTTTGGAGTTTAGTACATACTAGGGCTGAGATCATAGCCCCCATTGACAATAACGGGAAATGCGACCTGCAGTGCTAATTAACATTCTGTAGGAGAGTTCTGTATTGTGCTTTTTAGTGGTAGTTAATAATAGTTCAAAACCTTACACAGTAAATTGTTTTATTTTCTTATCTAGTTATCTATTTTACTTATTCATTTATTATTTGTTTTCTTGTTCATTTTTCCTTTTTAGTATCATTATCTAAATCTCACAAGATGTCATTATCATCATTGTGGTTAAACCATTATAGCTTTATGTACTAAATATTACTTGTACTTACTGAGAATACCTGACACTAGGTATTCTGGGAAATGCTTATTTCCGATCGGAACAATAGGTTTTCGGGAGCCCATGCAATTAATATACCATTTGTGACCATTGGCTGTACTTTTATTTATATAATTGTCTGTCTTTTGAAACCATGCACTTTATAATCATTGCAAAGTCACATTGTAAAAAGCCACAAACTAAATAGCGCACGACAGTAATTCTGGCACAGATTCTCTAATTATCTGCAGCATCAATCACCAGGCACTAAATGTCAGCTTTATGATTTCTGGTTTGTGGCACATGCATTATAAATTTAAACAGAGGAAAATACTTAAACGAGAGATAGTACCCACTTCCTGTCTCTTGGGTTTAAATAGGGATTCATTTATATTTGTTCTTTTAAAAGACAAACTAAATCCAGATAAAACTGTGTTTCCAAACACTTTGTCAAACAAGGCTTTTTTTTTTTTGGTGTTTCGGTATTTGCCAGCTATTGTTAAAAGGCCAACATCCGACCTTAAGGTTTTCAAACAATAATTGAAATCCTTATATGCTCTTTTGTTTTCTGGCCCTGTTGCCAAAATACTACTGCATTTGTATTACGAAAAATGGATAGCTTCCAGAGTCAGTCTTTTCACCCAAGAGCCAAAACTTTGATAGCCATTTTGGCTCTTGGATGATTTGTGACTAAAAAATTACTCAATGCAAACAACTCTAACAATTCATTGCATATACTGTTTAATGTCAGTCTTGGCATTGAACAGCTGCGCAGTGTCCATCTATTTTTGGTTTAAGGTGTAGTGTGACATCTTGGAGCTGGGTGATGGTAAACACACTTGACACTTAGAAACACCCTGTCCGCTAACGCGTTTTGAGTGTTTGGGCCTATGCAGTTCTTTTTATGTCAGGACTTTTTTTTGGGCTAAATATGGAAACACTGAATGTAAGATTAGTTTAAACAGTCTAATTTTGCACAAATGAAATGTTCTTATTCTTGGCAGGTATTATCCAGGGTTTTCTGCCCACATATTCCGATAAGCCATATTACATTTTTTCTCACTTATGTCATTGTTTTTTTATTTGGTTACAATTGTTATATTTTTATAGCCATAAACCAGTGGTTCCCAACTTTCTTGAATCACGGTGCCCTAGAGTATCAGCATTTTTTCATGGAACCCCTAGTCCAAAAATTTCTTATTGAGAAATTCAGTAAAAATTATTAAATTAAGTATATTGTGCTTACATGGCTTCCATAAGTTTAGTTAAGTGATGGACAGGGTTACACTCCTGTTTGCCTGTTTATTTTAGGATCGGCAGCCACCAGCACTGATTTTACCTATCACATTGACCATAAATAATTTGATCTGGTCCTGGACCACCAACATTTGGCACCGCAAGGTGCCACAGCACCCAGTTTGGGAACCGCTGCCATAAACAATATAAATATATATTTATGTATTCTTACATTTTTTTTTTTAATGTATCCAATTGTAAGAGATACTAGAGTTTCTGAGATTTTAACAATGCAACGCTTGATGTGAAAGTAGGTCATGTGATCATGGCAACAGTACTGTACTCAACCAAGTGCTAAGAAAGACATCTGGTGAGCATCATAAAAAAACTCAGAGAACACCATTTGCAGATGTGTTCAATTAAACCAATATTATATTTATTTCATGTAGAACTTTACTTTAAGCAATCCAATTCATTTTGCTGTCATGAGAGTTGAATGTCCACTATGAATAAAATTGTATGAGCAGTTTAATGTTTGTAGCCCACTAAGGTTAGGCACCCAATGGCGTTTGATTTACATTTAAAAACTTGTTTGACATGCGGCTGCTAACTAGCATTTAAAACTTAAACTTATTGAATGGAGTTAGAAGCATTGGGAGAACTGGAAATCAATGCTGGGGATTTATTTTATTTTTTTCACGCGCTACCATAAAAACCGTATTGAATGAATATTATTTACCTCCAGTGGGCATGAATCCTAAAGCTGATGGCGCTGTTTTAGAATGTATAGCATTTTGGGACCAGTGATTTTCTACTATAAATGAGTATGGAAATCTAGCTCTTGTGTTAATAAATGTAACCATTTATTTCATGGTAGGCCTAGTACACATTTTGCTATAAACTCCCACAAATTTCAGTTTACATAATAAATGTACTGGCTCATATGCTCTCATATAGCACCATGTGCTGCCAGCGTTGTATGCATCATATAGGACCATATAGCATAGTATGCCTTGTACAGCACCATATGCCCCTATCTAGGCTCCAAGTAGCCTCATGTGACCTTTACTATAGACTTGTGTACCACCACAACAGGACTCACCCCCAGATACTCCCAGCCAGTCTCCACAGGAAGACATCTGACTAACTGAACAGATGTAGATTGTAAGCTTTCCAGGTATAATCTATGTAGTTGACTAATTCCAAAATATTTCTCAAGCTCCATGTTATGCCTTGTCTTACAAGTGTGGCAACAATTGAATAATATGGTACACTGCTTAGGAACCCACAGCAACAGCTTAGTAGATGGGAGGGGGATGTAGTTGGCATCCCGGCGGTTGGTATGCCGGCGCTCAGAAATGCCGGTGCCGGAATCCTGACACCAGTCAGGATCCCGGCGCCAGCATTCCATCTGCTGGCATCCTGATGGTAAGTATTAGTTTTAGGGGAAGGGTTAGGTTTAGGGTTAAGTACTAGGGGGAGCGTTAGGGTTAGGCTGTGGGGGGAGGGTTAGGGTTATGCTGCAGGGGGAGGGATAGGTTTAGGCTGTGGGGGTGGAGGGTTAGGTTTTGTGGTGCGGATAGCATTAGGATACTTAACTGCGGGTGTCGGCATTCTCACATAGTCAGGATTCCGGCATTGAGATTCTGAGTGCCGGCATGCAGTACCCAACCCGATGGAAGGGTTAGGGTGTGAAGTGGATAAAGGGAATGGATCTTATTTAGTTCTTAGTTAGCACTCCATATACTGTAGCTTAAAACAATAAATCTATACTAATATAATAATAAGGCTGTGAACCACTTGCCTGATTGAAAGTCTAATATGGTGAATTTAGATTGAATCTAAGGTTGTATGCAACATTAGGGGCTGCTGTGTAAAATAAAATAGAATCTAGACATATGTTTCATTTGTGGAACATACCTGCTGACTTTCAGCTCCCGCTGTCTGGCTTCCATGGCGGGGTGCATGTCGCGTCAGAAAGGGGGCTTGGCATTGTGATGATGCAGCAATGCTGCTATTAACGGCATTGTGAAGCAGGGGGCGGGGCCATGATGACGCGATTCAGCGCGGTGGCCACCAGGAGGCTTGCCTGCCTCTCCGGGGGGCCTGGAGCGGCACCCGATTTTCAGCAGGCTCCCAGCCAAATCGGGAGGGTAGGTAAGTATGTTTGTGGAATGTTGGTGGTACGGTACTTGCGTGATTTTATTTTGACACGACAAGGACATGGCACAAACACAAATGGCAAAATGTAAACAAAGTAAACCGCAAATAATACACTGCTAACTAATCAGTGTCACATACATTTTCGTGAATGGCTAGAAAACATTTTTCATGCAAACGTTTACCACAAAATTCACACCACTTCTTAGTGTTTTTCCAACAAACACAGCATCTACTCTAAATGGTAGATGACAGATAATGGCCACTGGATTATCCAGAAATGTCCAAGCTTAATGGAGCAGTGGGACCGGCTTTCCTTTATCGCAAAACGTTGAGTCCAACTTTCATGGCACCAGTGGCAACCTTATGATGAAAATCTAAATGCATCCGGGCTTCCTTAGCACCTACTGCATAACAATGCAATCTCCAAGAAGAAATTAAATGAAACAACGTGAAATGAACAAATTCCTACAAAACAGAAACAAACAAAAATACTCCGAACAGCTAACGGTTTTCATGTGGAACATTGGCATTCAAAGATACATTGGTGGAATACTAAGTAAGATAATTGTGGTCTCCACTGCTTCCACTGATCAGACTGAAGAGGACATCATCCAGCATCCACAGTACATGGTCTGTGTCTAATGCAGAGGTTCTCAAACTCGGTCCTCAGGATCCCACACAGGTCACGTTTTCCAGGACACCCAGCAGGTGCACAGGTGTAGTCATTACTCACTGACACATTTTAAAAGATTCACAGGTGGAGCTAATTATCTTACTGTGAGGAGACCTGCAAAACATGCACTGTTTGGGGTCCTGAGGACCGAGTTTGAGAACCTCTGGTCTAAAGTGTCTGGTTACAAACAGTCTTATCTTTGGGCACCATCACCGTGAATATTACCTGTCTGCATAGAATAGAACCAGGGGTCACTACAATTTGATCTGGAGAGCACAGACTGTGGTATTTTTGAAAAGGTAGATCTGTGCTTTGAATAAAGCGGTGTACAGAAGAATACCTGTGCCTCATAGGAATCTACTAGTTATCTACCAAAACGACTTTGACGGCTCATTTACACTGACCAGCCACAGTATATTCATTACAAAGACTCATTACAATTGCATTAGAAATAGGACAGAGAAGTGTCAGTGGTCCTGTTCCTACTTATGTGTTGTAACATTTTATTATTATTGCATTAATATTTGGAAAAGTAGCTGTCTTATTTCTCATGCGTTAACTCAGGCTAGCAGTAAATAGATCATACTGATAAATGTGCAATGCATAAAAATCTAATAAAAAACAAATAGAAAGCACATTAAATGCTTCATTAAAATGCATCTAAAATACTCTTTAGTTGCCATGCGCCAGTGATCCCCCTTTTATGAACAAAGCCAAGCCCTCAGTGATTCCCGTTAATTGCAGAAATTCTTTTCCTTCTTTCTGCTGTACAATGTGCATCATTGTATCATGCTCTGTATGACGCTTATTACATACCTTACCTCTTACATGTGATGTACAGTATGATGCTTACTTTCTTATTATTCTTGTAGGTTGTTTATTGTGCCTTTGCTTGTTTTGTACTTTGCCTGTTGGTCCTCCATGTCTTTGTATTATAGGAGACGAAGGCCGTATAGGCGTGAGAATAAATAAGAATCCGGGGGTTTTTGCTGATTTGGCTGTCTTGACAGCCTTGTTACTAGGAAGATTAGCTGAGTTATTGGTCAGGTGGTTGGTTATCTGACCAATGGAGTGAATTGTAGGAGTATTTGAGGATTATGTATATAAGAGGTGGTTGTGCATATGATCAGCCTCTTTGTAATTTCTGGAGCCCACCCTACCCACCCAAAGCTTTGCTGCTGGTATTTTGTTGTGTTAACTTTTTCTTCCTGATTCAGGGAAGCGCAGCATGGCGGAGAACGTTGCATCTCAGTGGCTTTATTGTGGCGCAAGAGAGCGTTGTGAGGGTGCTGGAACACAATGTATTATGGCGAATGTGTCCTTCTGGTACGAGGGGACCCGAGCGCTTTTGTACAGAAGCGCTCGGACTATGCCCAGGAGGGAGGCGGGACCTTCGTAACGTAAGTGCGTCTTTAGGGGGAGCGTTTCAGTCGTTCCCTGTGTATGTCTTCCAGTTTGAAAGCTAGAACTGAGTATGCAGCATCTCCTGGCCACCTCGGTTAGGTGAATTATTTAATTAATAAATAAAAGCTGTGACCTTTTAGCAAAGCTATATTTGTGTCCGTCTCTTTATTTATTAGATAAGCTAAGTGTTAAGTTAGTAAGGATGTTTAAGATATTAATCGGCAATAAACCAATGGAGGTCTTATACTGTATTTCCCCACTGTACAGTGTTATGGGATAAAAATAAGCAATGACAATGATAATAATAGTAGTATTAATAATAATAAAATAAAACTTGGACTACCCTTAGCACCTGCTTTATTTTCCACTGTAATGTATTAGGCAGGCAGAAGCCGAGACAGAGGGATAGGTGTGTTGCCCTGTATGCATTGCTAATGTGAAAGGGAGCATGTGTAGGTGATTGGGGAGCAGCAAACAAACTGTATGCTGCTGCTGGGGATTTGTTGCTATTCAGATCGCTGGTAGGTGGAGTGCTGTTACTCTCTCTGCCACTTGGCGTGCTGGTGAGCCAGACTTCTTATATAGTCTAACAATATCTTTACACTTGTACCTGGTGCAGTGTGGGGCGTAATAGTTATTTTGTGATGATAGTAATGTCATTATTGGATTTACACTGTGAAATGTACTGTAATCTAGATTTGTGGCAGGGGAAATATCCTGACCGAGGTGATGTAGGGTCAATATAATATGTACCAGTATTTTGGACTAGTCATCGCCAAGTCACTAGGTATTGTTCCTGGCATTTTTAGATTTTCTTTTTTTTTCCACCCTACCTCCCCTTCGTACCCCTATCTTTCTCTCCTTCCCCTCTTTTTCCTGTATCTTCCACTTACCCTCCCTCTACCCCTATTTCTCTGTCTCCCACCCATTTCTCTGCTTGTGCCTTTCTCTCTCCTGTCTTTCCCTAAATCCTCAGTCTCGCTTTACCCCTCATTTCCCTGTCTCTCGCTCTGTCTCTTCCCCGTCTCTCTCTCTCGCTCTCCCCCTCTTATTTTCTCTCCCCCATGTTCTCTCTCTCTCGCCCAAGCCCCCCCCCCTCCCTACCTCCGGTATCTCTTTTCTTCCCATTTTTAAATCTCTCTTTTCTTTCTCTCTCCCCCTCTTTGTTCTCTCCCCTTTCTCCTAACTGTGATAGGAATGTGCATGCTTGCTGTCAAGCGCCCCAAAAAAGTGGTAGTGATGAGGAACAAATTAGGAATTAGGTAAGCTTAGGGGTAAGTGCATGTAGGTGTGCTGGCCAATATTGTGTGTAATATGCGGGTGTCCCTCATTAGTGGCAGTGATGCAGAATTACATAACAGATATTATTAACGTGATGTTGGATAACAGGGATGTATCTTGATGTGGAGATGTAAATATTTGTTGACACTGATCAATACGATTGGTGGCTCCCCGCCAGTTCCTTACCTAGGGCCCCTTTGGGTGTTAATACTGTTCTAAGTGGACTGATCCCCTTATGCAACTGTCACAGCAGCCGTTATATGCATTGAGATGCCCACAGGTGTCTTTGCAAATCCAAGCATCTGCATACAGAGACACAGCATCGGTCGGAGTTCATCCGAGTAACTCTATGGTCATGCAGAATGGCTGCAGGAACTGAGACGCCAGAGCCATATTTCTTGCGTACGGGATTGCAGACGCAGGATGTGACACACCTCAAAACGCGACATGCCATCGTTTTTAGCCGACACTCCCAGTTACCACCCCTAAACGCTCCCTGCCTTTCAATCCCACTGCAAATAAGTACTTGCCACAGGCGACTAAGATAATGTACTTTGACGCATGAGCAGTGTGACGTAGATGCATGTGCAGACGGCTGATAATTGATCAACTGTGTAAACATCGGTATTAGCGCACAATTCTGAATCAGGTCCATATTCCTACATTTGACAAAACAAATGATCAAAATATGCATCAACATGGAAAACTAGTGAATTAAAATGAATATACATTATTGTTCTGTCTAACATCATCAAAATATTCATCCATTAAGTTAAGCGGTTCCATGACAGTTTTATGAATACTCATTTTTTATATTTATGAAACTACAAAATGTTGACTCTCTGTCTTTACGTCCGTGGGTGTTTAGATTATATATGATAGTAACATTATGAATCCTGTCACATATGATTCTGTTTTATATTTTGTTGGAGTTGGTAGTTACTGATCATTTTTATTTGAAATGCATTAATGCTGCACTGTTTTCTATGTTATCACAGGGGAGTTTTCAGTTATTAAAAAATATACGGCTTTATGGACAGCAATATACTGTTGTTGCAAAATTATGATTATAATTTGAGATCCAGCTATAAAAAAAAAAACTATTACTGTCTGATTAACCTCCTGAATCCTGGTAAATAAAAAATATGTTAAGAGACATTTTATGGCTGTATAGTAATTGGAAAAGTTCCAAGCCACAGAAAACTGCAGAGCTCTCTTCTGAAGGTTTTCACCGAGAGAACCCCAGCAGAAGAATATGTGCTTTAGTGAGTAAAACTGGATATTGTCAATTTTATCCAGAACATCTAGACATTATCCAGGTAGTGCCGGAGACTTAGGGCAGTATCCAATTAGCGCTGATATTGTTTTGGGGGCGAAAAACAGGGATTTTTCACGATAAACCCCATTTTTCAGCGATTTGTTTATTTTTTCACCCTATCCTACTTGTTTTGGGCAAACAAATATGATAATTTGCCCGAAAACACATAGGTCTGTGAACTTATCACGGATCCTATGTATTTTCACAATTGCACTTGCAAAAAAAACCTCACTTTTTGGAGATAATATTTCAGGACATATCAGGTCCCGAAATAAAACTCAGATAAGTGCCGCCGTCGGGCCGGACTTCGGGGCTAATTGGATAGCCCCCCAGGGGATCCATTAGCTCCCGAACAATGTTCGAGGCTAAGTAGATACCATCCTTTCAGTTTGGCTATCTGAGTCTATAAATAAATTTACAAGCAACATAAGAAATTATCCCTCCCCCCCCCGCCCCAATATTATTTCTGTAAAGATTTTACATGTTAAATTATTAAGCGTCGCTGAAATTAGGAAATTAGTATTGACACCAACATTGCATCAACACTCATGGAGCATGTGCTGGGAAAAAAAATATATATGACATTTTGTACAGCACGGCAAATATGTATTTACTGCAGCATAAACGATTATGCTTACTATGCACACTATAGTAACAAAACAAAGCAATACAACTGTATGGTAAAATAATATAACCTATGTACAGCAGAAGTGGCTGACGTGTGACATAATTGTATACCCCCATACAGTATCAAATAGCCTCATGTAGCTTCTATTCTCCTTTAGGTTGTTTAAGCTGGAAAGTGGATGTAGTCCACATGTCGGCAGTCACTTATATCAACACAACAATGCATGCCAGTGCCAGCATTATAACTTTAAGTTTGCTCGTAAAGCGGCATGTTTAAAATGATCATGCCTGGCCAGCTAAATGCTTTAATGCGTTGTGATACTGGCAACGGCATTGTGGTGTTGACATAGTAACTGTAGAACATAGTGACCATCGACATCACAAATCCATCCCCTGTGTTCACATCACTCCTCGGATTACTGTGGCCCATTAGTCTGGTAGGAAAAAGGGCGCATACACAGGCTGTTATTGAACATATGTTTTTTTGTTTGTATCCACTACACGAGAAAAATTAGCGATTGAGCGATTACGACATCGATATCATTCAATCGTTCATTATTCGTGCAGTAATTATGCCGGCAACGACCAGCGATGCGCGCTCCTGCTGGTCGTTGTCGGCATTTGTCATCGCCTGAACATGCAGGCCAACCTGACGATATCGATAGGTTGTGCATGTTCGGAGATGAGGGAGGGTGACTGCACTGAGCGACTTATCGTTCAGTGTGGGCACATTATCCACTGCACAGTATGATGAACGATTGAACGATTACAATGTTGTAATCGTACAGTCGTTCCACTCTTGTGCAGTGGATACGCATCTTAACTCAAATAGCAGATAAGCTGTACCTTGACTTTGGTACACTTGACAGGTGATCATGTAACATACTGTAGATTTCTGTGTAATTCAAGGAATAGGTATGAATTACCGCCGGACCTAAGCTCGGCGGATGAAATATCGACGCCGGAAGATGGCACATGAAGATCCTGACTGAGATGAGTAAGACTCCTAACTCTCCCCTCTCCCCCCCTAACCCTAACCCTCCCTTAGGGGTGCCTAACCCTAACCTCCCCCGTAGTGCCTAACCTCCCCCGAGGGGTGCTTAAACCTAACCCCCCCTCCCCGCACCATAACCTTACTCTCCCAGAGGGGTGCCTAAACCTAACCTCCCCCCGATGGCACCTGACACTATCCCCCCCTTCCTCTAGCTTAACCCTAACCCTCCCGGTGGTGTGCCTAACCCTAAGTCCCCCCGGGAGTCCATAAACCTAACACCCACCCCCACGGCTATCAGCTCCCGATGCCCAGTTTACATACGTTCGGTATGCCGGGTGTCGGGATTTCGGCGTGGGGCTTATGATAGGCATCGGTATTTAGACGCCTATCATTAGTCCCATGCTGGTATTTCACTGTCGGGAAGCCGGCAGTCGGCATCCCATAATTCACAGTGTAATAAAGCCAATCATACAAAGCAGTTATAACAATGCCAGTGAAAGTGGCCATTGAATTGTCCACACCCATTATCCAGTTTCCATTGTTTTAATAAGGAATCTGACAATATCTGGTTAAACATGTTGCTTTTGTACTATAGAAAATGTGTTATGATTTCAGTCATTATAGGAAGAGTTACATAATGATTACAGGTTGTAGTTGTCTAGTTATTTTACTGTCATCATTAAACAGTTTTATGAGTCTACTACAAGCTATCTAATACCCACACCCTAAATAACCCAAATACTGTATATCTATACACAAACAAGCCCACAGGCTGGTGCTGTGCTTCTTTTTTAGCACTTCTAGAGACAGGGTTGTGATTGCTGGCAATGATACTGTCACTTTGTAGTTTGCATTAACAGTCATAGCAAATCTGATGTCCTTTACTAAGCAAATGGCGGCCAGACTTGAGGGGGTCCGGGGAGAGGCTGCCTGGAGGCTAGGTTGCTGCTCATATGGGATTGGAGCTGCAACCCGGCCTTGAGATGCCGTCAGTCTAATGTGGTGCCAGTCGCATGCCAATCGGTGCTCGCGGATCAGCAGCCAATCAGAGGCTGACAGTCCGTGAGCTCCAATTGGTTCGTCAGCAGCGCCACATTACAATGACTGCAGTACTACAGACAGTTCCCCAGCGTGTGGCAGCCCCGTCCAGCGCCACCCCAAGCTCACCCACCGCACGGACCCTCTCAGGGGGAAGTGCTAATAGAAGCCCATAAGCTTCTATTGGGTAACGCCATCTAAGGATGGTGTTGCCCACCGCATTCAAGCCCCGGAAAATCGTATTCCGGAACTTGATGCATATGGGGTAAGTGGCCAAGCCTCTGAAAACTTAATTTTCTGAGGTTTGACCGCAAAAACTGCTATGATGCTTCCCGTCCATAGAGTGTAGAAGAATTGTATTATGATCAAGTTAATAGTGACTTCTTTTTAGGTAGCTCCTGTAATTGTCATATGATAATGCCCTGTGGTTAAGTTAAATTGTATTATGACTATGTCCTGAGGCTGTGTCATTGGCAGCAGCTGTAGTCTTCTACAGTATGCCTTTTACAGTCTGTATTAGGATTGGGCTAGTGGTCATGTAATGTACTGTAATGGTGAGTGCACACGGTACAACTTTCCTGAGCGATATGAATGATAATGATATTGTTCATATCGTTATCGTTCATATTGTTCATTTTTTTGCAGTCAGCAACCTGACAACAACCATCGATGTTCCCGCATGCACGATAACGATGTCTATGGTCGACCGTACATGCAGGCCAACTTGGACAATTTTGTAAAGATTTACCTGTAAAAAGATAGCTTCACAGAAATATCTATCATAGATATCTATCAGTGTGTACAACCAAAATCGTTTGCCCTGCACTACAGAAAGTTGGAGGGAAATCTATCAGCGATATCTATGGTTGTTCAAGTCATATCGTGTGTATGCACCATTAGCCTAATAGAACGGTACTGTTATCAGCCTGGTACTGAGTAGGTGTACTGTTTGACTAGCTACCGTGTTCCTCACAGAACATGGACAGAGTCACCTGTCTACTACCTTAGGGCCTGATTCTGCATTTTACGCAAGTCAAAAGGCAGACACATCTAGCGACTATTTGCAAACTGCGCATACATCACACCATGCATACTCACATTGGCATATCTATAATGGGCTCAGGTTGTACCCTGCACTCATGTTCTTTAGTACTTACCTCACCAGAGTCGCACGTCGGTAGCACTAGACTAATCATTGGGAAAAAGACACGGTGGTCATTTCTACGGCATTTTGCGCATGCACAGTAGTAATATAACCTGAACAATGGCAGCTGCACTACTTTCCCAGAGACCCGTACATGTGCAGTAGACACTGGCACATCACCAGAGTCTATTCACTTATGCCGTTGGTTAGAGAGGAGGTGGCTCAGACGGAGGCTGCATATGGGCCCCCTCCTTTCTTAATACGCCTCTGCAGGATGCAGTCAGGAAGCCGATGGTCGCAATGCCGACCGCCGGCTTCCGACTGTCAAATCCGGCAAGGTACTAATGACAGGCATCGAGAATCCCGCCATCTGTCATTAGACCTGCGCCAGGAGCCCGACGCCCGGCATACCGAACGAGGTAAGCCAGGCGCAGACAGCCGCGTGGGGGAGGGTTAGGTTTTAGGGCTCCCGGCAGGACTTAGGGTTAGGCATGCCCCCAGGAGGGTTAGGTTTAGGCTAGGGGAAGGGGGGTTAGGGTTAGGCACCCCTGGGGGGGTTAGGGTTAGGCACTAAGGGGGGAGGTTATGGTTAGGCACCCCTAAAGGAGGGTTAGGGTTAGGGGGTAGAATAAGATTAGTTATACTTACCTTTTTAGCTGTCGGGATCTTCACCCCTGCCGGGCTTCCGCTGTCGGATGCCATGCGGCTGGCGGTATTACATACTGATTCCACCCCTGCGTACGCAGCATGACGGAGGATACTCTGATGTGTTCTCTGTGAAGTGGGCATTTCTGGGTAGAAGTGGTCGGCTGTCTTGTGTACGCACGCAAGTGGTTTGTTTTGTGAGGCTGTTGGTGGGCATGTAGCCAGAGTTCTGTGCTATTCTAAGGCATGAGTATGGCGAACAGACACCTGTATCAGACGTATCTCGTGCACCCAGCATGCTGGAGGTGTAATTAGCGTTATACACGATGACAGTTGCAGCTGCCTAATGGGAAATAATGGGTGTAGTGTCTATACACATGAAGCCATGCAGATAGCCATATTAGTATGTGGCACAGGTCCTCAGGACTCCAAACAGTGCATGTTTTCCAGGTCTCCTCACAAAATCATAGGTGAAATAATTAGCTCCACCTGTGGATCTTTTAAAATGTGTCCGTGAGTAATGAATACACCTGTGCACCTGCTGGGTGACCTGGAAAACGGGAACGGTGTGGGGTCCTGAGGACCGAGTTTGAGAACCTCTGGCATATAGTACTTGTTCTGGCTGCTGCAGCCATCTGTACTTGCAGCAGCTTTGCGTGAGACTCTGTATCAGGCCCTTAGTAACTTTGGAAATGATTTGTAATTATTAACAAGTGTGGTATAGTGACTGCAGTGTGAGCCTCAGGATTGTGTTTTAACACCACAGTAAATGATTTATTGTAACATACCTTCAGCTGCTTGCCCCAGTTCCTTTTGTCAGGTTTATTAATAAAATATGACCTACATAAGTCACAATACTAGGTTACCATTGTTCTGCATAATACAATTTCACACACTGGGTTTCTTTAAACTGATGCACTAATATATTTGCATACAGTATATTTCCTTAATGCTGTATGTCCTTGTCAATGTCCTTGTGAGATTTTTAAATGTAACAAACAGCTGAATCTGTGACTTACTGTATGTGTTGTGCTTTTTGGTGATAGATACTGTATATGCATATGAAATGCAGGAAATTTGATTGTTGCCGTTATTAGAAATGAAATCACTACTGTAATAGTACCTTGCAATATGACAATACAGAGTATTAATTAAATTGCGGCAGAAGGTTGATCTTTTTTTGCACTTATTGGGCCAGTCTTAGAATATAGATATATGTAGATGTTTGACCCATCTGTCTGGTCCACATTTGCCCAGTGGAACCGAAAGTTCAGGTTTTTTAATAAATTAGAAACCAATATTGTAGCAGTTCTGCCTCAATGCTTGTTGTATAGGCCTCCTCTTGCTTTGTACACAGAATCTCTCATTTTCTAACAACCTTAAGTTTTTTTGCTCTAAGACAGTGGTTCCCAAACTGGGTGCCTCAGGGCACTTGCAGGGGTGCCTCGGGTTGGAGGTCCAGTACAAATAAAATTATTTTTAGTCAATGTGATAGGCAAAACCAGTGCTGGCTGCTGCCAATCAAAAAATATGTGGACAAAAAAAAGCGCAGCCCTGTCACCCACCACATAACTGACCCTAAGGGTGACATATAAGCACAATTTACTTCATTTAAGTTTTGCTGAATTTCTCAATAAGAAACTTTTGCCCCTGGGGTGCCGTGGAAAAAATTTTGATACTCTAGGGCGCCGTGATTCTAAAAAGTTTGGGTACCACTGCTCTAAGATTAATATGCCTCTTCTTAATGCTTTGTGATTTAAATAAAATGTAGATGTAGAGGATGCCTCAATGTCCAGAGCTTGTTAAAGTTGAACATTTTTGTGCATGTCAAACCTTGTGCAATAGTAAGGTAAATATGTAAGAAGAATTACAGGGAAACAGAACTGAGCGCAGCATCCATTCAGTGCAGGGGGAAGGCTGGGTGCAGCCCAGCTACTGACGGAGTACTGGGCTCGCTCCCAGCCTTACGTCCCCAAATAGTAGCATTTATGGGGTGTGGTTTACGGCTATTAGGCCATGCCCCCTTTTCGAAGCCGGGCATGGGGTTAAGGGACGACACCTTCACATTCTGCACAGTACGCTGCTTCTCCTAGAGCCGGCCCTGACTAAAATAGTAATGATAAGTGTAATAGATGCATGGATTTCATATCATTTCTATGTTTCACTTAATTTTTCGGTATTTAGTCAGGAAGCCGGCGGCCGAAATGCAGACCGCCGAAATCCCGACAGTAAAAGCCCGGCATGGAACTAAAGATAGATGTCTAAATACCGACGCATATCCTTAGCCCCACTCCGAAATCTCAACGCTCAGCATACCGAACGTAGGTAAGCCGGGCGTCGGGAGCTCTTAGCTGCGGGGGTGAAGGGCTAGGTTTAGGGACTCCCGGGGGGACTTTGGGTTAGGCACCCTCCCGGGAGGGTTAGGTTAGGGGAAGGTCGGGTTAGGGTTAGGCACCCCCTGGGAGGGTTAGGTTCAAGGTATGGGGAGAGCGGTTAGGGTACTTACTTACCCTAGTCGGGATCTTCATCTGCCGGCCTTTCGGCATCGGGATTTCATCCGCCGGGCTTAGATCCCATGGTGTTACATACCGATTCCATTTTTTGTCAGTAAACACTGATGGAAGAGTGAACATCATTTCTTTGTGTTTATTAATATATTATGTTGAATGAGAGCTAGCACTGCTTTCTTAGGCTGGACACACACTGGGATGATGGATCGGTCAGCAGATACAATTGGGAGCATTTCTGCTTGCCCCCTCCTGAGGAAACGAGCAGAAATTTGCGATAAATCCTGATTTTGGGCTCCCTAACCTGGACTTTAGACTAGTTTAGCAATTTATGTGGCTAAACCCGGTCTAATTACACATGAATAATTTATGGGCACCCAATATGATTGAATTGCAACATTGGGCGCATATTAATTACCTCCACATAAAAAATAATTGAATCGGCACCAATGTGTCTGGGCTGACATCACAACTGCCCGCCCAGTTGAGATGTCAGTGTCGGCATTCCCTGCAGCAGTGTACGGGCAGTTGGCGGGTTGGCCATACACACAGCCAGATGCACAGGTATAGCTTTCAGTTACATCGGCTGTGCTGCAGAGCCGACATTATATGTCTGTGAACAACATCGTTCACAGACATATCGGGTATACACACCCACTGGATGCACTTGCACTATAGCGCGTACCCAGCATTAGTGGAGATCAGAACTGTGGAGTAGGTACCCCAAAGGACGTAATTGGGGTGTGCCAGCAGTGCTACAGCACAGAGAGTAGGGCTCTGTGGGCTGGCACCGTCACTGCCCTGGTTTCTGGTTAGCAGAGTGGCTGAAACAACACCATGCAGCCAGGATCGATACAGATCCACCCAAATTGTCCTCAGGACAGTGCTAGCGCCCCCTTACGTGACATATTGATGCCATGTGCCCAGGGAGTGGGGCCAGCAAAGGGCGCAGTTGAGCCCTGTTATGGCTTTGGGTGCGCCAACCTTTGAGTCCTCTATGTTTGTCTTTCTGACTCCAATTCCTTCACAACTGGTAAATGTATACAAAACTTTATTTGTTTTGTAATCTACAATAATCATGCTGACATGGTATGTGGTAAACTGGTACAGGTTGAGTCTCCCATATCCAAAATGCTTGGGACCAGGGGTATTTTGGATAACGGAATATTCTGTATTTTGGAATAATTGCATACCATAATGAAATATCTTGGTAATGGGACCCCAATATACACACAGAATGCATTTATGTGTTATATACACCTTATACACATAGCCTGCAGCTCATTTTATACAATATTTTCAATAATTTTGTGGCTCAAGCAAAGTTTGTGTACATACATGAAATAAATTTATGTTTCATTTACACCCTACACACACAGCCTGAAGGTAATTTTATACCATATTTTTAATAATTTGTGCCTTAGACAAAGTTTGTGTACATTGAACCATCAAAAAACAAAGGTTTTATTATCTCAGTCATGCCAAAATAATTAAGTTTTTCGGAATATTCCGTATTTCGGAATATTTGGATATGGGAGACTCAACCTGTACTCAGAAATACTTTTTGCAGGTTTCAGCATTAAGCATATCATAGGTGCAAATATATTACCATGGTTAATACCATCTTGAATGCTTTTTCCCTCCTCTTCCAATTTTTTTCCGAAGGTTTCATTCAGCTAACCCCGCATTCTGTCGACCAGTATAACCGTGCTCCATGCAGAATGTATTCAAATATATGCACACAGCTTATTGGCACTTCTTCAATGGCGGCGTATATATGCACTGCACATCAATGCGAATATGCAAGTGCGTGCTTCATTTGCCACGATACAGTGGTCAAACAATGGTTCAGTAAAGTAAGGCCCGGGACGGTGGGTGAGGGAAGGTGGGTGAGGGAACTGACCAAGCTGGCTCAGTGTGGTGGTAGAGGCATGTCACTTACCTGTCACTCGCTATGTGGGAGTTGTCGGCAGAGAAAGAGGAATGCATGCTGCACGCACGTTCCCCTGCTCCTACTGTGCATATCCTACTCAGGAAATGCTTTGGAGAATTATTAAATAGATTTTAAGTTTTTATTTTGAAGCTAATGTCAGAGACATTTTTGCCAACTCCACCCAAAATTGGCACAGCTGAGCTATGTAGAAAAGTTTGTGAAGCGCCAAACAGGGCTAGTCATAGACTTTTTTACTTAAAATATGGGTACACTGAATACTGACGCTGGCATTTCATGTACTTCTATATGCAACGCAATCACTAATCTGGGTAAAAAGGCAAAATAAAAACGATCTGCGCCATGCCTTACACCACGTAACTAATGCCTAATCTGTGATTTTATACCTATTTCATTATGACAAATGTACTAAGTGTGCCTGGTAGCACATGGCTGTTACCTCCCCCCCCATCCTTTTATTTCCTCTTTCTCAACCTTCTCATGTTTCTCATCGAGTTTACCCAGATGCAATTATACAGTCCTCTCCTCTCTGTTTATCCGTTTGCGATTCAGATTCAAAATCCTGACTAGACAACTAGCAATAATAAGTAGTAGACAAATGTTTGTGTTCTCTGTTTAACTTTATTAAATATTTTGGGGTCTATTTACTAAGCCTTGAATGGAGTTAAAGTGAACGGAGATAAAGTACCAACTAACCAGCTCCTAAATGTAATTTTTCAATTACAGCAAAACTCAGGAAAAAGTATGAATCGCTGCCTGTTTCAGCGGACTGTATGGTGCTTGTGATAGAATGCTGATTCAAATTCAATTAAAGCAACATAACCAAGGGCGCTGAAGGGGTGGGTGGTGGGGAGAAGGTATTATTTACCCGGGGCTCGAACTGGAAAGACCCAGCCGGATCCCAGGTCAATGATTGCCCCCACTGCTCTGCCCACTACCGCTAGTCGTGCCTGTGTAGCAGTGCAGCCACAGCGGCACATTGGGCAGCGAGAGAGCAGAGACTGCTGCTGCCAGAGGTAGTGGGCAGAGAGGAGAAGTGTTACACGTGGGTGCGATCTCACTGATCACCCTACTCCCCCTGGAGCCACCTCCCTGTGCCGAATGTGCATAGTAATGTCTTACATTTTTTGGGGGGGGGCATGGCTACGTCTCTCGCATTTGACTACGTTCCTCCACCCTCTACCCAGGTCCATCGGAGCCTGAGCTCTCCATGGCCCTGAACATCACTCCTCTGCAAGAGCAAAGCAGCTGTTGATTACTCCCAATGCAAAGATGGAAAGCGTTTTCTCAGGGACAGTTGCCTCTTAAATGAATAACTTTTTTTTTTCTCATTTAGCCCACATTTGCAGGTATATCTTTTCCATCTTTTCCATCTTCTTCCACACACAGCACATTCCTATTTCCTTTCGAAAACAATTGCTGTGAAGGCAACGCTGTCCTGGTGAGATCTGCTATCAATTGCATGTGACAAAGGAAGGAGACTGAAGCCTGTACGCAAGCATAACTGATCTCTCATTGAAAGCAAAGCTAAGAAAAGATTCTGCAGAGATGAGACAGTAATTCTTTTTATCTTTGCAGTTCAGAACAATAGTGACCAGAGTCTATAGATCTTCATGACACTGCATAAAGTTACATGGCCAGGACTGCAGACATATTGAGAGAAAGGCATTTACTGCAGAAACAAATTAATTGCAAATGAGAGTAGTATTCATACATCAATGATTACAATTCATGTAACACGCTTAATCAAACTTGTATGTGAGATGGCAACATATTAAAAATTGTCACACTAATTACATACTTTCTTTTTAATCTGTTTTAAATTTACGTTGCTGTCTAATTTTTATAACCTGCAACCTGTAAAACTTTTTGTAACTTTATATATATAATATATATATATATATATATATATATATATATATATATATATGGTGTTCATTCTAGCTCCGACGCCCGAATATATATATATATTATATAGGGTTGGATGCGGGATGCCGGCACTCAGGATCCCGGCGGCCTTACCCTCCCTCCTCACAGCCTACTGTAAAAATAACCACCCCCCCACAGCCTAAACCTAACCCTCCCCCCTAGTGCTTAACCCCACCTCTTCCTTTATTGCCTAACACCTAACCTTCCCTTTAACCCCAATACCATCGGGATATAATATAATATATGTATAGTTTAGATATATAATGTAAATTTAAATGAACAGTAGAGGAATAAATTATGCATATGAGAAGATACATAAAGGTACATAATATAATAATACATGAAAAAATGCACACATTACCCCCTCCCGTCTCCAAAAAAAAAAAGTACAATTAAGTAAAAAAGAGAGGATAATGAATGCAGAGATGCAGTAAGAGGATGGGAAAGCCATGAGTGCCACATTTTGTAAAAGTAATTGGGTCTCTGTCCAAGACCACCAAATATACTGCACGGACATTGTGACATCCGGAGTGTGTTTTTGTATACGGATTAGCACATATCTTTATAAATATAGGCTAAGTGTTATAGGGGCATGTCGTGGGTGTGCAGGCGGGATTGCTGGCTATTTAGAGCTGAGCATACACAGAAATCGCTCTCATTTCAAAGTGATCTCTCTCACCAGGTATTGGATGCTGGCTACTTTCACAGCAGATGGAAAAGGGAGGTGCTGCAGCATGCAGATGGAGATTCCCATGTATTTCCCAGCACGCTGTGCGGCTGCATCTATGGCCAACCTGCATAGCAACTCTGAATTAAACACTTAACTCATACCCCAAAAAGATCCACAAAGGTGGATGTTTCCTTTTAACTGTGCCAAGGTTAGCAGGATGTATATCGTAGGTACAGTTACATGTTATCTCTTTATACAGGTTATGAGCAAACCTAGGTTGTATCTGCTACTGTACCATCGGTATTTACCTGCTGTCTGTCATATTATGTCACAAATATCCCTTACCACTAGCTACTGTGTAATCAGATGATTACCAGTTCTCAATAAGGTCAACAGCAGAGATCTGGCCGGAGATAAAGGGATTATGGGGCAGAGAAGTATAACATGGTAAGCTCTCCAAGCAGACTAGCTCAGTAATAGACAGTATTTAAAGACCTGTATGAAGAATGCTTTATATAGTCATCCCAGGGCCATGGGCAGCACAGAGGGCGTAATGGTTAGCATCACTGCCTCACAGCACTGCGGTTGTGGGTTCAGTTCAAAATATGACTCTTACAGTGTGGAGTTTGTATATTCTCCCTGTGCTTGCGTGGGTTTCCTCCGGGTAATCCGGTTTCCTCCCACACTCCAAGAATATACAGGTAGGTTAATTGGCTCCCAACAAAAATGAACCCTAGTGTGTGTGTGTGTGTGTGAGTATGTGATATGGAATATAGATTGTAAGCTCCACTGGGGCAGGGACTGATGTGAATGCCCAAATATTCTATGTAAAGCGCTGCGGAATATGTGTGTGCTACATAAGTATCTGGTAATAAATAAATAATTAGGGGTGTGCCAGAGGTGCCAGGGCACACCGGCACATTTTGCAGGCGGATCTTGCTATTTTTCACACTATAGAAGCGCAGAAAAGTTTTTCCCTCAGAACACTGCAATAAGCCAGTAAAGATAACATCATTCTATATGTAAATAAAGTGCAGAAGCCTCAGTTACCCATATTTGCAAAGATATGATGTCACTTGCAACATCAAGGCGCCTCTACCTGGGATGGTCCTAACAGTGATATGCAAAATGCTAAATTGATTGAGCAACTTGCATTTTGTATATCGGTATTCTCACACTGCACATGCTTCGTAGCGGAGCAGACGGAGCTTACAGCAACTGCAGGCGGGTCAGAGTTGGGCGCATCTCAACTGCATCTCCACTCGAGGCTAAGCGGGTGTTACTGGGTGTAACTTGTCGTTCGCTCACAGTGGGGTGTTACATGGACGTGCAAACAGTATTGCAATCTATTTAAAGGTGAGCATCTGGCTCAAGGGATGATGCACATGTGCACTGATAATGATGAACGCTACTTTCACAAGTAGTCGGATAGGCATAGCGCAGCCTCATACATGGAGCCAACTCTGATTATAGGTGAGGATCTGCATTTATTTCCCATTAGTGTCCGCCCTAAGTGCGTCTCTGAATCAGCCCATAAATGTTCACTTTTGGACATCTTCCTCTCATACGATATCTATTACATTAGGGTTATTCACTCTGATCCTTAGGATGTAGGTGTTTTGCATAAGGCAGAGGTTCCCAAATGCGGTCCTCAAGGCTCCCCAACATTCCAGGTTTTACCGATATCCGGGTTGAGCACAGGTGCATTAATTAGTACCTCAGTCAATTTGAATTAACCACCTGTGCTCTACCATAGATATCTGTAAAAGCTGGACTGTTGGGGCCGTATTTGGGAACCTCTGGCATAAGGTGTTTTTCTGTCATTTGAAGCACAAATATACTGAAATTTTAAAATATACTATAATTTTAAAATATACTACAGTTTCCCGCACAGCCTCTACTCATAATTTAGCAGTACTCCGCACAGGGTTATACTTATCATTGGTCATATATTCTCTGCGCTAACACCCATTCTGTATCACTGCTTATCACAGCCATATAGAAAGTGCTTGTGCCACAATTTATGAAAGTTGTTCTGCCAGGAGAAACCACCATAGAGGTGAAATCCTCTGCCCTTCTACATAACATTAAACAAGCATGACTAGACGGAATAATAAGCAATGACTACTATATAAACTGTGTCACATTAATGCAGGTCATAATTGAATAGCCTGTATCGCTAATGACAACTTTAGAATAATAGATAATGGTGATCAATATAAACACCTATAGGAGCACAGATTTTTATCAGGTGCTAATATTTCAAAACATATATTTTATTAAAAATAGTGCTACAAACCAAACACACAAACTGCATATTAAACTGCACAGCACTAAATATAATTAGCTAAAATCAGATACTGGATCATATACTGAGTCTGACTATCTTTAATGATCATTACTTTTCTTATGCAGGACAGTCTGACACCAGTGGGCATGTAAGTAAGTGCAAGGTAATTATGTGATGGTGTTATGCTTTAACACAAGTGAGAAAAAAAAATAGCTTTTCATTGCTTGATAAATTGACTGTCTTCATAGCCGGCTTTGTGGGTGGCGGCATAAGTACCATGGATAAATCTGTGATTTATGCGTGGCATGCTTTTTCCTTCCCTTTAGCCTGTAAAGGCCCCCATACATCATCAATTGATTGCAGCAATCGTGCAATTTGCAATCGATTGTGTATTAAAATGTTTCCCTTTTTCAATCGATGGCAGATTGCAGAATTGCCACAATCGATTGAAAAAGGGAAAAATTTTCATACACAATCGATTGCTGCAATCAATTGCTGATGTATGGGGGCCTTAAGCTCCATGAGCAGGGCCTTCCTCCATCCTCATCACCTACTTCTCCTGCACACCTGCCACACATCCTCCTTGGGCTCTCTGCCCCTGTACTCCAATCATCTGTTTGTGTTTTTTTCAGGGGAACTAGACCTGTCACTGACAGCTACAGGTTTCAGCTGACACTTACATTTCAGTTGCACACACTGCATCAGTGGCTGTGTGGAGATGTGTAGTGCTATTTGTACTGTATTGTTTTCCCCTGTATTGTCTTATTGTTTTGTCCTCTGTACGGCGCTGCGGAACACTTGTGGCCCCCTATAAATAAAATATAGTAATAAGATATGTGTTTACATACCAAATCTAGCAGGATAAGGAAATGACCAGCACTCACGTCAGTAGATAAAGTAAACAGAGGCCGCAGTTCAATTCAAAGCGATGCTGAATAGCCCCAGGAGGAAGCTCCCGGAGCTATTCAATTCAGCGTGATATTTGGCCCAACAACAAGATTTCTTCTCGCACCCCCCTGAGAGTGCAAGGAGAAATCCGTCAAAAGTGCCGGCCACGCGGCTGTTTGCCGGCTTCGCGCGGCGCTAACAGCCTCGCAGCCAAGCACTTTAGTCGGAGAATGCCAGTTCTCGCGACTAAACACCCAGGTTAAGTCGCAAGAACCAGCATTCTCAGACTTGCGTGCTGAATTGAATAGTCCCAGGAGATCCCTCCCGGGGCTATTCAGCATTTTTATTGTTACATCTGGTTAATAGAACAGATACACTCAGTGCCAGACGTCCATTTCAATCATCCAATGATTTTGTGCAGGGGCTATATACTGTAAGTGTGCAGAAGCGGTGATAACACCATAAAAAAGGGGTTATATCACTTCTTGATAAATACACCCCACTATGAATGGAAGTATGGGCAGTGATAGCGTTAACAAGTGTAGTACATTACTGTTTGTTAATGGTCACTCCTGAAGATTGAATGTAGTTTGCTTCATGTGATAGCACTAATTTGGGGGTAAACTATTTTTTTTTTCAACATATAAATGTCACTATCAAGTACTTACATAAAGTTCCATCTGTTATCTTTGCAACATCAGTGATCATCTAGTCTTCAATTACTGTCAAAAAGCAGTGATTTGATCCTCATTATCAGGTTCATTACAAAAACTCCTGGGCAACTGTCTCCGTGGTTTGTGCTCATCCGTTACGCTCATCTTATTGACTAGTAATCAAGCATGAATACAGTATTGACGTGCAGCTAATGACTCCTGTCCCACTTCATGACAGGTTTGTAATTGACATGTGTGGTCTGTAAAATGAGAGTCTCTGTGGAATGTTGTCAGTGTGTAAATGGCACAATTAGGATGCTGAAACGTAACTTAAAAATACATAATTGTTGCCGCCCATTAGAAAACATGAAAACTGGGGTTTATACTAAATATAGAAAGACTATCTCAAGGAGGGAGACAGACACCACAATTAGAGAACTACAAACTTTTTTCAATCACGGTGTCCTAAAGTATCAGTATTTTTTATGGTACCCCCTAGGTCAAAAGTTTCTTATAAAAAAAGGATCATAACAAAAATAAATTGAGTAAATTGTGTTACCTGCCATCCTTAGGTTCAGTTATATGGTGGTAGACAGGATTGTGCTTCTGTTTGTACACACATCGTATGATTGACAACCATTATCACTGGTTTTGCTCTTCACATTGACCAACCCGTGGCACCCCTGCAAGGGCCCTGCAGTACCCAGTTTGGGAACCACTTATGAAACTCTTTGGTTGGCAAGGTCACACAGTCTGTTTGCCCACACCACACCCTGATTTGACCCTGTCATCCAGTGGCAAATTTCCCATTCCACACTTGCTGGTGTGGCGGCACTTGGATGCTTGTTTTATTGCTGTCAATTCAAAATTGCCCACTAACAACAAAATATATTCAGTGTATTGTACACCATCTTCATTGGAGTGTGGACAGGTAGGACAAGCCCAGACTGTTGCTGCAAGGGGTCCTACTTAGTAAATAAATTGAAATGTCATAGCTCTTTGCTTATTTTATTATTATTATTATTATTATTATTATTATTATTATTATTATTATTATTATTATTATTATTATTATGCCAATTGCCAAATGAGGGCTTACAATCAGGGATGCACTGACCCTTAAATCTGCCCCTGCTGCCATCCTCAAATTGCCTTCAGACCTGTCTTGGCAGGCCCTCATCCCCTTTGATGTCAACATTGTGACCATTTGAGGTATAGTATAATGCTGCTAACTTTATCCTGGCATACTGTATGTAATTCTGCTAGTATCTTTTTTGGATAACCAATTTCTTAAGTAGTGATGTGAATATAATCTAACTAGAATATTGGTCCAGTAGACAAAATGACAGCCTTATCCTCTTGGTATAGACCAACAGGTGTATTTCAAGGTATTCTGGCACCAAAATGTTCTCATTAATCTTCCTAAAATCAACAACAGTACTTTAATATTTGCTTAGCTTCTAATGTTTATCTACGTCTTAAGCTTGGATTTAAAAACTGTTCAGTGACTTGAAATTCACATCACAGCATATTGACGGAACCCCTTTCAGAGAAAATACTTTCAAAGCATTTATTTCTGCTTTAATGGCATTTAAATATTCTCACACCCTGTAATTTTACCAGAAATCTTCTGCTGGGCAGATCTTGAATGAAAGAAAATATGTGTTCTGTTAATAACTCTTGAACATGCCATTTATAATTAGAAATTCTTGTACTGTATTTCTCAGAAGCATCTGTTAAACAGCAAGATAAGGAGACACATACAACTCTCGTTTTCTACAGTGGTTTACAGGCACTCAGGTATCCACTAACGATACTGGATCAGAACCTCTATACACACCTTCCTATACCTTCTAATGTCCTGCCTATACCTTCTAAGGATGATGCTAATTTGCGTATGCAGTCATACCATAAATAAAGACTTAGACGTGGAATCTGTGGTTCCAAAGCACAAGTGTTATTCGGGTAAAAGTTCAGACAGTTACACGCAATTGATCTAGACACAATTTAGGCGCAAAAGGAAAATTATACAGACCCAAGTACAGTATACATACGCAGGCGCTTCCGGACCCGGAGATAGGCATCAGCAAGAGACCCCTAGTCATACAGCGTTCAGCACGAAGACTGAGAACCAGCGTTCGTGCACACATATTTATACCACCCCAGAATAAACAGGACAATAGGGAAGTTTGTTGCTGATGTCATTGGTTCCCAGGGGAGAAGCATCTGTTACAGCACATTTAACAGGCTGGTGCAAATAGACTCTCCCTGCCTCTAACAGCTGGGGATCTTCCTCTTCACGCCCTCTGCAACATTCTAACAGTTGTTCATGAAATATACATTTGCATGATGCGACCTCCCCACCGATAACACCGGAATACTGTAAAAAGAGTACGCATCAGTACAAGAACAAACACGACTTGTTTAGCATGTATAACACCTTAGTTATCAAATACCTTTATTTCTCAGCATTTAAACTAACTGAACCAACTTAAATCATACACTTTAAAGCTTATTGAACCTTATGTGTGAATATGTAATGTGTAGGTATTCAGGGTTTGATATAAGGACGCTAGTTAACTTGGGGCAGATGCGTGCGCATAAAACTAATAAAACAGCTGTTTCATACAAAGTCCTATGCATTCGCTAATATGCGACTAGTTAACAGCGCAATTGTGAGTATTAATGTGTGTATGAGAATGGTGAAAAATGCAATCGCATGGTGCTAATAGTATCATCGTCACATGTACTAAAATGTGAGTTTATCTAAAATGGCGCTTAGGCGGCCATTCGCAAAATGGCGTCTAGCGATCTCATTTTCAAGATGGCGTCTTGTGGCCAGTCGCAAGATGGCGTCGTCGCGATTAAATTTTAAACTGAACTTGTCAGCCAATTATTCAGTTTCGTCACCATGTTTAATGATGCCTAACTAATTAGCATTCTACTTCCAAACAGAAATAGTTTGAATAAGTAAAAAGCGAAAAGGCATTATAATGTACACATAAGATTGGACCTTTCCATAAAGGTGTCAGTGTAGTGTAGTGGTTGAAGGACAGCTCCATGCCAAATATTCATTTTAGTTGTTTTAAAAATAAAAGAAACTCCCCCAAAATCATATGAATCTTGTATGTGCAGTTTGCCAGATGGCACTGATGGTTCCATACCCATGACTGCCAGGAGATATTTGGCACCCTTGTAATGGGGCATGGCCAAGTGTGTGGGAGTGTGTGCCAACCTCATCGAGACTACTGGGGCCATCCTTACATGCTGTGCCATTGTTTGGGGGGCATGACCACAGTTATTTTGGGGTGTGGCTGTGAGACCTGGGCCCCCAGACAGGAAAGGGTCTGGGTACTCTGCACCTGCCCCATCCCCATCTCAGCATTTTTGAAAAATGATATATTTGCATTTTGTGAAAGTAATCTATTATGTTCTACATAATAGTCAGGTACATAAGGTTAGGTTACTAGATGTAAGGAAAAAGTGTGTACAGTACATGCAGAACTGGTTGACGGACAGTAGATAGGTATACTGTAACTAGGGGAACTGGGGACAACTGAGATGAATCTGGACTCAGAAACACTGTATGGACAGAAAGCTGAATAGCGGCACACATTTGAAGCCTGCAATGATAATTACAATGCTATGATACATAAAAAAAGAGGATAAGGTTATGTCGAGCAAACCTCTGTATAGTCACAATGGAGTACAGTTGTGGGTTCTTTACCCTAAGAAGGAGGAATAAGTACAGAGGCAAGCAACCTTGGGGCTCAGAGGTGGGCAACCTTATTTATAAAGAGAATAAAAGGGTAAAATTACAAAGACAATTTAAATACATGCCAATTATCACGCAGGGGTTTGGGGGACATCTGGTTTGCCTTTTCCGTGGGTCTACAGAATTAGATTTTCTACGTTGAGCCCACAAAACAAAATCATACCATTTAGTTGTCTTTTTTGCTTGAGGCAAACTATGCCCATTTTGGTGATAAATCGCTTGATGGATAACCAGCCGTGGCTTAAATCTTATCTCCATTGTTGCTCTGTATTATTGCTGTTTTCTCTTGATTCAAACACAGTAAATAAAACAGGACACTAAATATGTCATTCATTCATTTAAACTGGGAACATTATATTGGAAGGCTATCTATGTTTTATGATATATTTATTTATTTATTTCCAATGCGATCTGGGCACAATGTTATAGCCCTAGATCGCAATGCAAAATGTGATTTTACCATTGCCATTTATCAACCGGCACCGCAGGGACAAGGGCTCGGAGTGCTGTCGGTGCTTCCCATCATCATCAGTTTGCAACATCAGTATGATAGGGGCAGAACCGGCCCTATGCATAGACAAATTAGGCAAATGCCTAGGGCATTTGAAATGCCTAGGGGCATGCATTCCAAGCCTAGGGCCAACTCAGCTTCACAGCGGGCAATGATGGGACCGGGACAGGCGGACGCACCTGTGCTCTTGCTGTCCTAATGCAATCGGAGCTCTTAGCTCAGCTCTGATCGGCAGCTCATACAGCCGGCAGCAGCGGCACTGGGGAGCAGAGACAGTGGGCAGTAACAAAAATCGATACTGGAGGAGGGCTGCTGGGCATGCTCAGCCACAGCAGCTCCTCCTCCCATGGACCTTTGCGGAGTCCAGTAGCCTGGGCCTGCCTGCAAGGAGACAAACAGAGGGTTGTGTGCGCCAATGCTCTTGCTGGCACAGGGCACTAAAATGTCTAGTTACTGTGGATGAGGATTGCAATGGGTGAGGGGTGATGGATGTTGCTGGCTGCTGCTGTGATATGTACTGCTGGTTGATTGGTGCTGTGCTTGGAGAAGGGTTCTGGGTCAGAGGATGGTGCTAGGGGGCACCACCCAAACTCTTGCCTACGGTCTCAAACTGGTTAGGGCCGGCTCTGGATAGGGGCCTATGTACTAAGCCCTGGAGAGAGATAAAGTGGATGGAGATAAAGTACCCGCCAATCAGCGCCTGTCATTTTTCAAACACAGCCTGTAAGTGACAGTTAGGAGCTGATTGGTTAGTACTTTATCTCCATCCACTTTATCTCTCGCCAAGGCTTATTACATACATGCCTACCCTCCCAGAATTCGTGGGAGGCTCCCAATTTTTACGGGTAATACCCGCACCCCCGGAAGGGTAGGCACTTCTCCCGCATTCTGCCCACTTCCTAGTGAAGGAGGCAGAATGGGGAGACTATTAGCGTTGATCGACGGGTCCGTGCGGTGGTGGCGGGGCCTAATGACACAATTCTATGAGAATCGCATCATTTAGCCCCACCCCCTAATTATAATATGCATAGTCACGGCTAATTCCCGTGAGGGGCGGAGCTTAATAACGCTATTTCGGCCACTCCGCCCACCTGCTACTCCTCCCTGGGCTTCTCCCCACCTTCTTGCCACCACCCCCGATCCCGCACATCCATTCCCTGCATGTGTGATATGTGAAGCATGAGAATGTTAACTGAAAGATATGCCAGCCTTTAAATAAAGTAAAAATACACTATAACTTACCACACTGTCCCTCTGTCACTGATGATGCAGGCTGTAGTTCTTGTCTGCCGTCTCTTCCAAGGTCGTCTTGTCAGTGCTGTGGATGCCTCATTGGTAGGAGGGATGGTGTCTGCAGCCAGCCATCACCCTCCTCAAATTCAGCCTCTCATCACCATCCTCAGCCCAGACACCCCCTATCACCATCCTCCATCCCCTATCCTCAGTCCCCAGCCCTTATTACCTTCTGCCCCCAGCCCCCCATCACCTTCCTCTGCCCCCAGCCCCCTTCATCTTCTTCTGGCCCTTCACCTTCCTCTGTCCCCAGGCACCATCACATTCCTCTGTTTCCAACCCCTGTCACCTTCTGCCCCCAGCACCTTCCTCTGCCCCAGCCTCCTTCATCTTCCTCTGCTCCTTCACCTTCCTCCATCCCCTGGCACCATCACCTTCCTTTGCTTCCAACCCCGGTCACCGTCTGCCCCCAGCCTCCATCACCTTCCTCTACCCCTTCACCTTCCTCTGCTTGCAGCCCCTGTCACCTTCTACCCTCAGCCCCCATCACCTTCCTCTGCCCCAGCCTCCTACATCTTCCTTTGCTTCCAGCCCCTGTCACCTTCTACCCCCAGCCCCCATCACCTTCCTCTGCCCCAGCCTCCTACATCTTCCTTTGCTTCCTGCCCCTGTCACCTTCTGCCCCAACCCCCATCACCTTCCTCTGCGTTCAGCCTCCTTCATCTTCCTCCATCACAGGCACCGTCACCTTCCGCCCCCAGCCCTTGTCACCTTCCTCTGCCCCCTGCAACTTCTTCCGTCCCCAGCCCTAACAGCAGCCTCAACTACTTACCACCTGATGGTCAGCTGGGGATCCATCCACTTCCGCCCGGGCAGAAAAGACGTGCAGCAACGTGACTAATGACATCATGCCACCGCATTACAGTCAGATGTAAAGGTCATGCCCGACCTGGGCCGCAGCTGAGCCACCTGGAAGGGCCCAGCACCGCCCGGGCCAGGCTACAAGAGTGCTGGGTGGTGGTGGCTATGGTTTTCGTCTGAACATCGGGGCCCGGCATGGGTGTCCCCTTAGTCCCCCCATGTCGCCGGGCCTGAGTACATAGACCCCATAGCACCTGTAAGTCTGATCCCAACTTGCAACCGAAAAAAAATGAAAACCCGTTTACCTCTGACTTTGAATAAGGCCTAGACTGGGCAGTTGTTTTGATGCAATAAGTGTCTTTATATGCTTTGCCCTGCCAATTTTAAGATGTAAGTGGTGTCATCAAATTAAGCTGAACTCTAATTTCCATGCTTCGCAGACACAAGGTATGAAATTTAGGCATTTAAGAACAGTGGGCCTGATTCAGAGACGGACACTCTGAAAGAGCGCTCGCTCTGAATCAGGGCGTTTTTTAATTTTTTTTGTGCTGCCTCCTGGCCGCTTGCATAGCTATGGGTGACCACCCACAGCTATTGTGAGCGGCCAGATGATGGTCGCGATGGTCTCGACCATTGCGGCTTGCGACGAGACCCTTGTGGTAGGGTCTCGTTCCCGCAAGCCCCAGTGAGCCGGAAGCTCACCACTGACATCACTCGTGATGTCAGTGGGGCTGCCCCCAAATGGCAGGCGTTCCGTCGGGAATGCCTCCGTTTGGCAAGCCACTCCCCTGCCCGCCTCCAAAACAGGGCAAGCTGTCAATCACAATCGACAGCTGCCCCCTTTTGGTGCGAGACCCGGAGTGATGGAGCCCCCGTCGCTAGCCGGGTCTCGCGCATGCGCACATCAGAGCCGGCTCCGGCGTGCGCATGCACAGTAGCCAAACATCGACCCGCTCGCGAGACCGCATAGCGCTGACGAGCGGGTCTGAATCAGGCCCTGTGTTCATGGGAACACAGATTATTAGTTCAGTAACTAGTGAGGCTGATGAGGCTGATTCTACAGTAACTATTGGGGCTGATTCTACATATATCCTAAAATTCAACTGAATTCAGCAGCTTACAGTACGTCACTTTAAATGTCAGACTATATCTGGTTTTTATCAGGTTTAATTAAAAGCTGTTACCAAGGAACTATATACTTCAGTAGAATGCAGTAACTTGAATGTAAATTCTGCAGCATTTGTCACTTTAATGCATCCCTTTCATGCTGAAATTACTCAGTTTTATCATTAGGCAATAAAATAATGCCTTTTGTCATTAAATACCGATCTGGAAGTAGACATCAGGGAGAATAAAATTTTAATTTAAAGTATTTTTCCCACCTACATGCATCAGTCAGACACTTAAGAAAGGGAAATTACCAATGCCATTTCTGTGTTCTTTCCACGTTATAGTATTTCGTGGAGAGCAATATGTTATTCAGCATAGGCTGAGACAAAATATATTAGAATATTTGTGTGTGGCCAAGAATGATTCATATGAGTTTGCCAATGGTCGTTAATGCTGTGCTTGTGTGCTCATCAGCCAACAACACATGAATGTGACCCCATGAGAACTGGCCTTTTAAACTAACAATGGAAAAGTCTGACCTATCCAATTAGGCCAACACATGTCCCACGTTATCCATGTTTTAATAATGATATAATCTGGGCCCACACAATGCTATTGGATTGCTATAATCTGTTGAACAGCATGACACTAATTTCAATCTCTGGTTCCTGTGCCAAACTGTTCTGTTGTTGTAGGGTAATATGCCCGGGCCCGCAGTCCTGTTGCCTCCACCTTCACATTATTTCAGCAACACTTAAGCTGGGTACACACTGGAGCAAGTAACTGTGGGCCTGATTCAGCACGGATTGTAATTGCAATCGCAGCTGCGTAATCGCACGCAATGAAGCTGCGAAAATATGCTAATGTCTGCCACCGCTCAGCCAGCATAGAGACACCCAATGCTGCTTTCTCACGTCCGTAATACCTTGCAGTCCTGCGTATACATCGGTAACATTGGAGAACATCTGCCCATCACACACAATTACAGCAGCTCTGACCTGTCTCAGAAATTGAGTGAAAGCAGCTCTTCATCTACCAGCACCACTAAAAGAATAAGGGGGGATTTATTTAATCTTGGAGAGAGATAGAGTGGAGAAGTTGCCCATACCATCCAAACGGCTTCTAACTGTCATTTTTTATAGGTTGTGCTAAAAAGATGAGCGTTAGATGCAGCAGTGGCTCCTACCCTCTCAGATGCTCTGGGGGTGGACTCGGTCGCCACCGTAATCTCCTATTTGTCAGGCGCCCGCTGCAATGTATATTAGCAGCAGTGCTCCTGGCTGACCTGACTGACTGTCCTGACTGCTGTGAGCCTGTGAACTCCGCCTCCCCCGGCTCCCGCACGGCGCACTGACTCTAGGTAGGTAAAATCCGTCACTGGTTAGATGCAGTTTCATTGCTGTGATCAACTTCTCCACTTTATCTAACTCCAAGATTTGATAAATCTCCTAAACCACTGTAAGAACAGAAGAGTGCACAATCTTATATATAAAATGTATTGGTGTGTTTGTTTGTTTATTTGTTTGCCGGTCTTTTCGGTTATGCATTCAGACACCCCTGCACCAATTGGGATGAAAGCAATGTGAGGTGGCCCAGTTGGATCCTGCCCAGGTTTTAGGGTGGTTAGGGTACCTCCCGTTGGTGTACGCTGGGCAGAACTTTGACTCGCGGAGCCTGTTCTGAGCCTTCCACTGGATGGATTTGGACGAAAACTTCCTATAGTCAGGGGCATATTTATAATGGGTGCAGGGTGTGCGGTTCACACGGGCCCCTGGGTCCAGGGGGGCCCACATCGCACACCCTGCACCCATATGATACTTACCTCTCCGGAGTCCCACGTCGGCACCGGTGTTTGCACTGTAAAAATGGCTGGAAAATGGCTGCCGTGGCCATTTTCCTGTCGTTTGTGCATGCGCAGTACAGGGAAAATGGCCACCGCCGCCATTTTCCTGGTGACCTGGACATGCGCTATAGACTGGGCACACTCTAGTGCCCAGAATCTATAAGTGCGGTGCTGGCCGCGCACCGCTCAGTGCGCAGCCGTCCACCAGTATTTGGCCCGTGACGGAGACTGCACACGGGCCCCCTTCTCTCTAGAAACGCCACTGCCTAGAGTGGTAACATTGGATCCCAGAAGACATACTAGGGGGTTGAGGTCCCAGTCGGACTTCCCGTTGGTGTACGCTGGGCAGAACTTTTAACCAAGGAGTCTGTTCTGGACCTTCCACTGGATGGATTTTAATGAAAACTTCACAGAGTAACATTGGATCCCAGAAGGCATACTAGGGGGTTGCAGTCCCAGTCGGACCTCCCATTGGTGTATGCTGGGCAGAACATTGACCCGGGGAGCTTGTTCTGGGCCTTCCACTGGATGGATTTGGATGAAAACTTCACAGAGGGGTTGCAATTAATCTGGGATGCCTAATGGAGTGGTTGGGTTCCCGGTTGGACCTCACGGTGGAGTGCACCGGGAAAAAACTTTGACCCAGGGTGAGTTATGGGCCTTCCACTGTATTGATTTAGAAGACATAATAAAATGTAATAACTTGAAGATTTAAACCAGTGCAACGGTGGGTACTTCAGCTAGTCACATATAAATATGAGTAGCCACATTTTAAAGGATGTTCTCCTTTCCCCAACTAATAGACACATGATTGCACAAATGTAAATATAGCTATGTATTAGTTTTATTTGCCTATTGTGTTAAGTTCATAATTCTATTATCTGGAAAATATGTAAATGCAAACCCATTAAAGAAAAAATTATTACTTTAATCAAAACCCTTACAGCAGTTTGATGTAATAATGTAAGATAGCAGTTCATCATTGAATGTGTATTTAAAAATGCAAAGTGTACTGCAGATCTGGAGGCCTCTAGACATCACCCTAATGGCTTTCAACAGGCACATAATATTCATTAGTAGTTCCGGCATTAACATTTAAATAATTAGCACTTTACATTTGAGCACATTTCACTATATGCAGAAAATAATATATAATTATAAATGTATAATTAAAGCATAAGAATGTATCAAAAGAGAAACATAATAGTAATATTTTTCTTAAAGCATTTAATGGAATATACATTATAATAAGTTTTCCAAAATCAATGGATTTTCCTTTTTTGCAGTGTTTATTTTGGAAGACGTCTCTTCTCTTCAGCAAAAAGGGTTATGTACTAAAGCATTGGTCCCCATATTTTCTTGAATCACAGCACTCTACTATATCAGCATTTATTTCACAGCACCCACAGGCCATGAAAAATGTAGTTAAAATTATGAAATTAAATGATGTTACCAGTCCTCCTTGTGTTCAGTTATGTGGTGGAGGACAAGGTTGCGCTTCTGTTTGCCAACATATTTTATGTTTGGCAGCCACCAGCACTGGTTTTGCCTATCACAGTGTCCATAAATAATTTGATTTGGTACTGGACCACCAACCCATGGCACGCCTGCAAGTGGTCTGTGGCATCCCAGAGTGCCATGGCACCCAGTTTGGGATCCACTGTAATAAAGAAAACAACAGTAAGTATGACTGCCTACTAAGTTCTGTTATAGTGAATAGGGAAGGATAGAAGCATACTTGTCTACACGCCCGGAACGGCCGGGAGGCTCCCGAAAATCAGGTGATCCTCCAGGCCGCCCGGAGACTGGGCAAGTCTCCAGGCTGGCCGCCACCCGCCCACACCCCCCTGCAGACCTCCCCAACAGAGTCCACTTTTTCCCTGTAGCCACCCACTTATACAATACAAGCAGGCGATCGGGAGCACCACTCGCTGGTTCACGTCATTGTGACCCAACTCCCTGTTGCACAATACTGGTAATCTTGGAATTGGGTAGCGGGGGCGGGGCTGCGACAATGCGATCACACAGTCACACCCCTCGCCACGGCCCGCTCTATGCCGACCTGGCTGTCTCCTCCCGGAGGGGGCAGCCAGATTGTCGGTAAGTATGGTTAGAAGTACAGATTACTGCATTTTTAAATTCACTTGACAAGGGCCGACCTTCATCTTTTTGGTGCTTTAGGCAAGATTTAAGCTGGTTCCCCGCTGGTATTAGATTCCACTTCAAAGCAGCGTCACAACAACATACCCTGGGAGAGAGGGAAAGATTTTAGCTGGAGCCCCTTAAATTGCAGCTAAGCCCACTTATCAATATAATATATTAATGATAATTACAAATTCACTGCACAGCACCCACTCCCATTGCTCCCCATGGCCCACCTGTCTACTCTTCCTGGCCCACCTGTGTCCTCCCGTTTCTGCCCCCCGTCCTCCAGCCTGCCTACCTCACCTGGGGCATCTGTTACTTATATAATCCGTGTGCTCATCCTTCAACTTGTTCCAACTGCACTAAATAGCCCCCTGTTACAGACACACCTTGCTGGTTTTAGTGTTCACATTCACATGCTAGCATTTCCTACCTCCTTTCATTGTGCTCACCTGTACCTCGACTTGCTTGCAATCTGATTTCAATCCGTAACCCCCACTTTATCATTTGAACCTATCGACCTTTTGTCCCTGTCAACCAATTGCATGTCAACCTATTGACTGTTGACCTTTACATTTTATACCACACCATTTTCTTTATGTCATCATATATAGCATTGTATGACCCAGGTGCTCAGCTGCACATTAGCAGGATCATACAATAGCCACATACACAGGGCAATGCAATCATGGGGGTAAATGTAATAAGCTGCGGCTTTGAGACATCGGCAAGTCCCATGTAAGACTGTCCAACGTTTTAAAGTAGCAGTCTTTTAATAGGCAAATTCAACCTGGTTTTGCCTACTAAAGACTTTAAAACAATTCAGTCTCACATGGGACTTGCCGATGTCTCAAAGCCGCAGCTTATTACATTTACCCCCATGATCTGAACAAACCTACCATTCATCCCTTTGAAATCTTATATTTTGTCATCAAATAAATACATTCACGATGTGCATTATTTTGTGCCAATACGTTTGCTGATTGCAGGAAATTAAACAGTTGAACCTATGAATCCCAGCATGGTTTACATCTCTTTCTGTGCTCTTTCCATCATTAAACCTTCCTGTACGACACTGACCATACCATGGGAGGTGATACGTTATGTCTAGAGTCACTATAGGGGTCTATTTACTAAGCAGTGTTAGGAGACAGAGTGAAAAGTGATAAAGTGCCAGCCAATCAGCTCCCAACTGTCATCTCACAGGATGTGTTTGAAAAATGACAGTAGGGAGCTGATTGGCTGGCACCCGATCACTTTTCACTCTGTCTCCTAACACTGCTTAGTAAATAGACCCCATAGTATGTCACACAAAGCTGGCGCCAGTATCACAACACAGTTGTAATGCCATTTAGAGCATTTTAACTTTAAACATGCAGCTGTAGCAGTATGTGTGGTTGGGCACAGCAGCACAGTGCTCTGCGGGATCGCATGCACTCAGTAGCAGCGAGTGGTATAACCAGATTGTTACTATACAGTAGTTGCAACCTCTGGTGGTGGTCTCAGTCTGAGATGTGTTCCTCTCCGTGTAGCTGCACTCTAGGGGGTATATTTACTAAAGTGCGGGTTTTTAGAAGTGGAGATGTTGCCCATAGTAACCAATAGTAAATATACCCCTTAGGCCTCCGGCCTTATTAAACGACAGTTGGAATTGCAGGTGATGCAAAGAGTACAGGAAGGGCATGCACCTGGCTCCATATGGTCTCCCTCCTAATTCCTGGGGAAAGAGTGATTGGAAAAAGTACCTACTGTATATCCAAGGGGAGCTTTCTGATATCATAGTATTCTCAGATAATCACAAAATATATGAATTGAAGATACGTGTTAATTTGGCATTGATATCTGTCTTGTTATCACATTTCATTTGATGCACTATTACCGCCCGAGAGAGAGATGTTGTGCCGTGTGATGCATACATAACATCTATACATATTTCCATATGGAGCCAGAAGCTGCCAAAACATGCAAAAGGCAATAAGGTCACCTACGTCTTACTACATTGTTTATTAGAATGAGCCATAAATTCTCAACTAGTGGAAAAAGTTATTCATAGAACCCAGATTGTTAAAGTGTTTCTGTTTTCAATTAATGTAAATGTTTCCCTTATGTATAATGTAGACCTAACTCCCAAGTCCTCTTCAACATGACAATTCTAAATCTTTATGTAGCAACAATTGCATGATCATTTTTTACTTATCCCTTTGGGCACTGCAGGTGTCCTAACACAGTGTAACTTTAAGTGTTGGCTATTACTCTAGTTCATTATTAAATATTGATGATTTGGTGACAATTGAAACATACAATGAAAATAAGTATAATAAGATCAGGAATGTATATACCCTAAAGATCTATGAACGGTTGTTTGTCTTTTGGACGCTTGTTATTATCTTTTGTTATTATAGCGCAACAATATTACACAGTGTTTCCCAGAGAGTATAGAAGCATTCACATCAATTCCTGCCCCAGTGGAAGTCTAAATTACAGTCTAAGGGGTCTATTTACTAAGCAGTGTTAGGAGACAGAGTGAAAAGTGATCAGATGGCAGCCAATCAGCTCCCAACTGTCATCTCACAGGCTGTGTTTGAAAAATGACAGTTGGGAGCTGATTGGCTGGCACCTTATCACTTTTCACTCTGTCTCCTAACACTGCTTACTAAATAGACCCCTAAATTGCTTACAACACACAAGGGTCCATATTGTCAAAAGTCACCTAACCTACCAGTACAAATGTGTCCTCATACACCATTGCTGCAGTCAGCACCAGGGCCATATTAAGGCTTGTGGGGGCCCCAGGGCAACTAAGTTGTGGAGGCCCCCTCCAAGCCGCACAGAGCCTACCCCCCCTCCCCCGAAAGCCCCACACAGAGCCTACCCCTCCCCCCCAGCCACATGAAGACAGGGGCAAACACAGGATTTTTTTCTTTGGGGGTGAGGTCCTAAATATATATATATAATTATCACAATATATATATTTATAACATATATACATTAACACATACACACTAAAACATGTATACACATACATACACACACACACTGAAACAGTACACAAACATACCTTCACTTGATGCAGCAGCTGCTGCAGTACCAGTCCTGGGGCACCTCGATTCATTAGGCCCCGCCCCCACGATGTAATGCCACGATTGGTGGTTAGATGGGGCGGGGCTTGTCATATTGGCTCCGCCCATAATGTGGACTGTCACTGTCGGGGGGAATCTGTGTGTCGGGGGGGGGTTTCTAGGTACTCAGTTTTCGCTAGTGTGGAGCCGACCCTTCTCCCTAGGAGAAAGCTGTTGCAGCAGCACTAACTGTGCTGCTGCATTCAGTAGAACAGCCGCTGCTGCTTCTAAGCCTCAATACGAGAACAAGTGTCGCTGGACACCTGTTCTTGGCAGGGTCACATCGGCCCTGGGTGGGGGCCTTCTGTTTGTGGGGGCACCTGGACGACCGCCCCTGCCGCCCCTCCCTTAATCCGGCCCTGGTCGGCACACCAGCTCCCACATGACTTGGCAGAGCATCTAAATCAAAATTGCAAATACGCACGCAGAGTGATTGACAGGAATTACCATTTGGGGGAGGTGATGGGGGGGCGCGGTCGGTGGAACGCAGGCGTGCCAGCAGGGGCAGATCTAGACTTTTATTTCTGGGGGGGGGGGGTTAAGAATTAATTCTGACTCCTCCCCTCTCTACACATTACTCCTCCCACTTCCAGTCCTGGCTTCTCCAATTGAAAGTGCAGAGACCAACAGGTACATCAATCAATTAAATATGTGCATACAGGCAGCCGCTGCATCGTTTCTGATGTCACAGCAAAATTCAGCCAGAACATCGGAAAATGACGTAACTGCCTTCCTAAATTATTACTTTGACAAGGTCCCTTTGCTGAGGCTGCAGCACTGTCTGTATTCAACCACTATTCGCCAAATATGTTAACTAGTTTTGTGCCCCAAATTGAGACATCAAGGAAGCCGGCCATCATCTCACAGCAACCATGTCAGACTATGGCCAAGAGTGCACGGTCATAAGATACAGAGTTTAAAACCAAATAATATCTTCGTATATATTTTTGTGTATGTATATAAATATATAGAAAACTACACAAATCTACATGAATTGCATGAATAGTTCTTGTATTTTAATTTTATAATTGCCTCCCACAGACCCTTATTAAACAGACCTCTTGATCTATGGGACAACCCAAATTATTCAGCCCTTCAGTCTGTCTCTGGCATTTTTTCAGTCAGTTTCCTGCAATCCGATTGGTGGATAGCCCCTGGCCAGCGTCATTCACCAATCAGAATGCTAGCAGTTGTTTACAGGCTATGACAGACTTGTCATACCCTGTAACAGCACGGCTACAGCGCACACATCTGGGTGTCTTTATGGAAACAAACTGGCGGCCCGGAGCAGGAGGCAGGCAGTGTAAGTCCAGGGAGCTCCCCAGTGGCTGCTCCAACCCTGTGGGAGTCGGATCGCAGCTCCAGATCCCCTGCTGATGCCCCCTCCCTCCCGTCCTACTCTCACTGCAGCCGGAAGACTGCTGGGGGAGTGATCATGTGTGAGTGACTTAGGAGGGCGACCACCCTGATCGCCCCCCCCATAGATTCGCCACTGCGTGCCAGTGCGTTTGAATGCCGTTGTAGGAGCGTGCATAAATTAGGCACTGCAATGCCATACGCAGCTTGGGCTTTCAATGCATGCAATGAGGTTAGCAATTCCTGAGTAAGGTCAGACCTTGTGCAAGTGTGCGCGAAGCTGCGATGGTACTCGATGTTACCGATGGTTTCGCAGTCTTGCTAAGTATTGCGGATGTGTGTAAGGTAAGGTGGGCGTCCTTATGTTGTGCTGCGGCGGCATAGCAATTGCAGAGTATTAGCATATCTTTGCAGTGAGACTGCATGCGTAATCGCTATTGCAATTGCAGTTGCGATCCGTACTGAGGGCCTGATTCAGAGGCGCTTGCAAAAAGCGCTCGCTCTGAATCAGGGCGGATGTGTTTTTTTTTACCCGGCCTCCTGGCCACTCGCTAAGCTGTGGGTGACCACCCAAAGCTTTTGCGAGCGGCCAGGTGATGGTCGCGACCATCGGGCTTGCAACGAGACCCTTGTGGTAGGGTCTCGTTCCCGCAAGCCCCAGTGAGCTTCCTGCTCTAATAGAGCAGGAAGCTCACTACTGACATCACGAGTGATGTCAGTAGGGCTGCCTACAAACGGCAGGCGTTTACTTCAGGAACACCTCCGTTTGTTCAGCCACCCCCCCCCTCCCCGCCTACAAAACGGGGCGAGCTGTCGATCAACATCGACAGCCGCCCCGTTTTGTTGCGAGCCCCGGAGCGAGTACTTTCTCAGTCGCTGCGGGTCTCGCGCAGTGCACGTGCCGCATGTGCGCACTGCCCGGCCATCGACCCGCTTGTGAGCGGGTCTGAATCAGGCCCTTAATCTGAGCACAATAAATTAGATTATATTACCTTGTCTGGCTCGGACAGAGATAATATTTCACATGAAACACAATTTGTTATGGAATCAAACCTTTTAGAAATCTTCGCTTTTGAAAAAACAAACACATTTTGAAATTGCAGACATCAGTGTGTATAGTATATATATAATGACAAAACCCTTTATGCCTGATAATGCCAATAGCATAGAAAAGACTACAGTAGCAATGCTAGTTGTATTATGATCAACCAAAACTCCTGTGTGCAAGAAAATATAGATAATAGCTTATCAAGGTCACTCAAGAACATTGGTAGACAACCCTCTGCCTACTGGCTCTTGCCAGTAGCATACTGGAGGCAGCCTGTATTGTTTTTTATGCCAAGCTTACATTTAACCCAGCTTGATAACATTACTGTGTAAGTGATGCCACGTGACCAGCCTCAATGGATACTCTCAGGAATACATATTCAGTTTTGCAGCTTATATGGTTTACTTTAACTCCCCTTTATCTTTCAATGGGCACGATGGTGCTCCTAAATATACGGCTTCCTTCTACATTGTCTGGTGGCGTGTGGCCTTATACGAGAATTACTGTGATTCATAGATACGTACACAGGACCTGATTCAGAGATGGATGGAATTGCACAGCCGCACACAAGCGGCTGTGCAATTACGTCCATTTAAAATGCAAATGCGCTGCGACCGAGGTTGCAGCTTGAGATTACCTGGAATCACCACCTCCAGCCAGTCTGCGGTAGCTGGAGCATGGAGTCAGTAGGTCATACGTGGCTCAACAAGATTTTTTTGTGCACTTACCCCAACAACATCTGTGGACTTATGTTATTATATAAAATCATTATGTAGTAGTATTGAGGCCTGTGATCATGCATTTGAAACACTTGTACAAGACTATGTAACCCCAATTTTTCTGAGAGCGTCCATTATCTACGGTATGATCAGGGGCGTATCTATAATGGGTGCAGGGTGTGCGGGGCACACGGGGCCTCTGGGTCCAGGGGAACCCACACTGTACACCGTACACCCTGCACCCATACTTACTAATACTAATACTTACCTCTCCGAAGTCCCACATCGGCTGGGGAGGCGCTACACAGAATGAAGGAAAATGCCCGCCACTTTCCCGGCATTCTGCGCATGCTCAGTAGGGAAATCACCAGGAAAGTGGCTGCCACGCCATGTTCCCGGTGTCCTGCGCATGTGCAGTAGACTCCGGGCAAAGACTAGTGCCCGGAGTCTACTGAACCTGTCAGTACAGAGTGGCCGCCAGAGAGAGAGGAGGGGGACCCCGGATGGTGAGTGAACACGGGCCCCCTCCTCTCTAAATATGCCCCTGAGTATTATACAGTATCATTTGTTTTAAAAACATCTTGAGCACAACTTCAGCCATGTGCATTACAATTTTGCCACTTTCAATTAGTACTGTTATCACAATTCCATGCAGTTTATGGATTTCAGGTATCGAAATGGGAGAAACATCCTTTATACTGCATAATTATACACTTATACCCCTTACCGACCCAGGAAATTGTAAGGGCTTCCCGGTGGTTGCCTATAGAGCTGGTTGGCTGTTCAGGGCGCTGGCAGACGACCTCATCAGCAGGGCGGCAGAGCAGACAGCATGGGTCACCGGAGTGAAGAGGAGGCGAGCAAGCTGCAATGTCATTTGCGCTCTTCTCCTCCTGAATAACAGCGTGCAATGTAGCACAGTGTACAGTAAGCAGCTCTCTCACTTGCTGTGTGAAACAGCAAAAAAAGGCAATAACTCAGGAACTCCGGTCTACACAGTGGTAACCCGTCGGCCCTGATTAAGGCAATGCATTCTCCACCCACTTTTCATGACCTTTGTGAACCAAAAAAGCGGTCACATTAAATGACTCAGGGCGGGATGCACTATCCTTTATTATGCAGTCAAAATGCCGCTTTGGGGGGTTTGACCGCATTTCTCATATGCACCAAGCGTCGGAAAGCAAAGCTCTCCACAGCTTGGAGACGGTGGGCAACGCCATCTGAAAATGGCATTGCTCAATAGAAGCCTATGGGCTTCTTTTAGCATTCAATACTGAGAGACATCCAATGGGATCCCTCCCAGTACCCCCTGCAGCGCGCATGGCTTTCTGCGCATGCACAGTGGAACTTCTGTGTCATAAACCCGGTTATCCCTCTATCGCAAAGGACAGCTCTTATCAAGAGAGCTGTCCTTTGTGACTTACTTCATGCATAGTCCTATTTCCAGTGAAAATGATAATCCTACTGGCAGTAAGATTCACTAGGTTTCACTGACCTAACAAACCATGAGGAGGTATGTATAACAACCCCTGTGACCAGGGGCGTAATAACGCCTGAGGGGGCCCATGTGCTGCAGGTCCCTCATGTGAGCAGCGGACACTGCATCCTACCTTTCTCCAGCAAGCGGGTCCTTCTCCTCCGCAGCTCCATCTTCCCAGTGAATGGCGCATGCGCACAAGAGATCAAAGGCTCTGCACAGTGCCAAAGTCTTTGCTTTCACTGCACAGCACCATCTTTCCGAAGATGTCACTGGGAAGATGGCGTCACAAATCCCCAGTAGCTAAGCGATGCATCTTGTGAACTCCATATATCAGGACAAATCTGTTGGGGGTATGCATCTTAAAGGACATTACATTCTATATGAGGGGCATTTTATCAGAGGAGAGGGCCCATGTGACATTTCCCAGCAGGCCCCTTTGTGATTTCTTGATGATTTCTGCAGTAACTATAGCTCCAGCAACAAGGTCAGTAAATATTTTGGAGGTGCAGGTTCTGCACCCAGTGTAGGTACCGTACACCACTGGTGATTACAGTGATATTGTTACTTTCTAGTTAAATTATTAACTCTATAGAACAGGATCGTAAATGTGCAAATGTCTAAATTTCTGACTTTACCCATTGTATGTTTAGTAGTAATGTTACAAAATGATTTTTTTAATAAGGAGCAGCTTGTTAAATCTAGTTTAGATCTAAGTTTTTAAAGTACTGTAGGAAATTAGATAGCTGATTTACCCCCAGGAAATCCTTCTGTGGTTTCTACATTACTACGCACAAGCTGTAAATGAAAATACAGCTTATGGAATGCATTTGAGCAGTATTTTAATTGGATGTATTTAATTAATAACGATTTTGTTGCATAATTCTCAGTTACAGTGCACACCTGTACAAGGCAATGCGCAAAGCATGGCACCTCCTAAAGTAGCTATATTACAGAAACTATACTTTTGAATACTGTACATTATAGCTTTCCTCTTTTACAAGTAACTTCAGCTAAACATTTTCATTGGTCATTCTATCTTCCCTTTAGAGTTATTTTAATTGATGTTTATTAGCAGTGCCTACTGTATTCATAGCTTTCATTGCTGATTGCTATCAAAGTCTCTCTCTCTCTACATCTCCCCAAAGCATCTGGCTGTAAGCTTCTTAGTGACCATTTGATGAAATATCTGGGCTCCTTGATACACAGTTATCATAGTGCAAACGACAGATGTAGGGAGGATGGAATGGCAAATAAAATGATCTACGTGGAGATATACTTTGCAAATTGCAAACCTTGCACAAATTAATGATGTGGTTACTGAAGAAGAATGTTCTAAACAATTTAAATTTAAAATTAAAAAAGTTTTGATCAAATTATGCTCCAGTTGCAGGTTAAAGTTTAACCCCTTCAGTGCTGAGGACGAGTTGGATATAAGTATTAAGGACGAGTCCAGAACTCAATGACATCACTAAACGCACTGGACTTAGCTGCCCTTACAGAAAACTATGCACATCAAGGGGTCGGGGTTCCCAATAAGCCCCATGCTGGCACCAACACACCCCACAATGGGATGTAGTTATAATCCCGACAGATGGGACGCCAACGCTTAGAATGCTGGCGCCGGAATCCCGACTTGTGTCAGAATTCCGACATTGGCATCCCGACGTTAAGTGCTGGGGGGAGGGTTAGGGTTAGGCACTAGGGGGAGGGTTAGGGTTAGTCACTAAGGGGAGAGGATTAGGTTTAGGGTGCGGGGGGGTTAGGTTTAGGCAGCGGCTAGGGAGGGTATGGGAGAGGGTTAGGATACTGACTGACAGATGTTGGTATCCTAACCCTGTCAGGATGCTGGCGTCGGGATTCTGACCGCCTTGATCCCATACCCAACCTCAGACAATAACCCTGCACACTATAGAAATATCCAGGAATGTGGGTACATTAAATGTATTGCATACTCATTTGAACTATGGGAGCCCCTGCTTTCATATAATGCAGCCCTTTAGTAGTTATTTTCTTGTGGTGATCCTTGGACAATAACACCCTACAGAACAGAAATACTAGAAAGTGGTGGGTGAGGGTTCTTAAGGTTCCCAATCTCCCCCATCCTGCACCTAGAGATTTAGGAGCACCCTAGTTTACAAGAGGGGAATCCCTTCTTTCAAAGGAGTTACCCCTTTCGTAATGCCCAGATGCCCAGACGATCTCCATCCTGACTTCAATAACAGTCGGGGGATCCCTCATTTGATGTGTTCAGTTGTCTACTCATCAAAATAATATGCCTTTTTGGGCTACTTCTATTATTTCTACACAATTTATGCATTTCAGTCAAGATTAAGTAAATTACCACAATTTTTTTTTAGCAAAAACGATAATCCCGCTTGGCAGTTAGTTTCAATGGGCTGCAGATTTTACAATTACCTATGTGTAGAGTTCTGCTTTTTGCTGTATAGGAAATGTGGATTGATGCCAAAGCTAGAACCAGATATTATTTCTTGCTGGTGTTTAGGGAAAAATACACACTTTTGCATTTAGGTAACTGTTTAGCATTTCCAGTAAACAACTATAAAAAGTTGATTTTTGGATAGATTTTTGTTTCCATTGAGGTATAAGCAAACTAATGATATTTGTGGATATTGCATACACAAATTACTGATATTGGTGTTGGAATGCGACCATAGAAGATATTCATTTAATTTTGGGATCCATGGTTTGGAAAATGTTCTTTTGCCGGTCATTTCATGTTAATATGCCCAATTCTATTCCAATGTCCTTTAATAATAGATTTTTTTATATCAAACTAAAAATATTGATTTGGGCACTTTCTACTATTTCCGAAATCTTGTGGAGCACTCGCCTTTTACTTATTCATTGAGCCGAAACCACCAATTTTCTTACTTTGTCACCCCCATTTATTTTAAAATTACTCTTTATACTTCTAAAATATTGACTTTTGAAAGTATTTAATTTTTTATTTTACAACTATTATTTAACTATGACTTTAAACCAGTTACCGTTGAAAGACATGTTCAGGGGGACCCATCCCGTGCCACGTGAACACACCCCACACCATTATGGAGCCATCACCAGCCTGCACGGTGCCTTGACAATTGAGGCCTCTAGTCATGGGTTCTGCTCTAAACCCAAACTGTTACATCAACCTGAAACAACTGGAACCGTGACTCATAGGAACACGCCACATGTTGCCAGTCCTCCAGGGTCCAATAAGTAATGTTACAAGCCGGTGTCGTAGTGTTAATAGGGGCACGCTGGATGTGTGTCTGGTACCTTCGGCATTGAGTGTGGATGTGATTTTAGCCAGTGTCGCTTGTCTGTTCCCACTGACAGTTCTGGCCTAACGCTGCTAGTCACAATCATTAAGCATCCATTGTCTGCCACTACGCTGTTCACAGTGGGTGGTAATGTATTCCATGAAGTATTCCCCGCACTCACATGAAACTGTAGACTGAGAAATGTTGAATGTCCACACAACTTTGGAAATGGAATGTCCCATCCATCTGGCACCCACTATCATGCCCCGTTCGAACTCTGATAATTCACGTTGCCTTGCCATGAGCAGCTTAGCCAGTGTTCATACTGACTCACAAGATGTCAGATTACATATGTTGCAGGTCTGGGCATTTCCAAGATGTAACAGAATGGTGACACTACTTACCATTACCTTACATACTGCTATCCCATAACTTTTGGCTCTTCAGTGTATAGCCCCACTAATTAGTTTTTCCATTGCAATCTGGCTGGAGCAATTTGTATTATGTAGCAATTACTTTCATATACCAAACTCTTATTTTTCTATTTATTGTAAGCGTGCGAAAAGGGCCCTCTCACCTCTTTGTGTATACCTAGTTTTGTTTTATTACTGTTTTATTCCCACTCGTAAATTGGAATGTTCAATCATTTTGCTCTCACCTCAAGTTGGCTAAGACTGGCAGATGTCAAGGTTACATGTGTAAAAAGAGGAGAGGAAGGATGGATGTCAAACATTGATATCTACGAAATTAGGAACTGCTGAAAGCGTTGGTAAATGAGCGCAAAAAATGTTATACAACTGCACATACTTAGGACTCATTTATAGCAGGAAAGCATATTAAAAACAAGAGGAATGATCTCTTATGGGCTTGTTTCTACACTTGCAATCTAAAATTTTACCGTAGGATTTAAAAACGTTGATTGTTTGGCACAACCTCTTTTTCGCACTTTAACACAAAACACCAGTGTTAGTACATTATTGGCCTGATTCGAAGTTACACACAGGTCTATTGTGTGATGGATCTAACAATGTTTGGTAACTGGGCATGATTAGGAGTAGGAGGCATGTATCGACAAGCAATTCAGAGTTGCGCGCATCTGGCTTGTGGCTGAATGGGCGTAAATGGATGGCAATGGGCAGGTCACACGCGTGAGTGTGGGCGTGTAGACGGAGTTGCAGGCTATTCAGAGTTGTGCTTACACAGAGATGTGTCTGACTTGGTATGCGTTCAGCATCCTGGCGGTCGGGATGCCGATGCTTACATTACCAGCGCCAGAATACCGACGCCGGTCATAATCCCGGCGCCAGCATCCCGACCGACGGTTTGCCGAAGGTAAGTAGAGGGGTGGGGGTGAGGGATAGGGGTTAGGGTTAGGCACTAGGTGGAGGGTTAGGGTTAGGCACCAAGGGGGGAGGGTTCGGGTAGGGAGAGGGGGAGGGTTAGCATACAGACCAACAAGTGCCAGTATGTTAACCCTGTCGGGATCCCGGCATCGGGATTCTGACCGCCAGGATCCCCGACTGATGGTATTTCATACCGATTCCATCTGATTTCAGTTGCACCAATTATAGGCTGGCGCACAGTGGTAGAGATGACAGATACTTCCACAAGGGAACAGGTCTATGTGTTACAAGTGTTTTCTAGTAGTTGTGTTTTTAATTATAGATGTAAGGCAGGAACAGTGGTCAGTTTTTTTATGGCAGAATTCAGTATGAACGTTCTTGGCTGTGTTTTTCATAAATGCTTCCCAATGTTGAGCATCTGTTAAGGACAGAAGCTGTCTCCAGCTTTTAGCAGCTGCAGGATTGGGTTCAAGTATTGTATTTGTACCAAAAGATAAAGAAATACACATATTGGGTGTAACAGGATATGGAAATGACAAAAAAAACATAAAAAAACTAAAAAAATTGAAAGTTGTCCTTGGACAAATAAACACTGAATTAACTCATTTGTTTTTTTTATTTACTTTATGTTTTAGAAGTGTACTTGCCCAGCAAATTGTTTTGTCATCTGTATTCTGCTACTTATTTCTCTTGTGCTATATTTGTTGAGAACATCAGTCTCCTAAGTACTGTATGTGTGTTAGGTGTTAATTATGGTTATTTTAGTTTCATATTATGACAAATGAGTTTGTAGCACTTAACACCAGGTAATTATATTAAAAGATAATAAGAACTAATGATTGTTTCTACCTAGTAATTATGAATGATCCAGAGTACTGTACTTTACAGAACATTATAATTAAATAATTGCTGAGAAATGTACCTAAAAGAATTGCCTATGATTTCTGAAGCAGTTTTTGAAAATTCTGAAAGCTCTGTAAATTAGCCAACCCATGAGCGGTATTACTCTCCATTTGTGGTCACTACTGTACCATCGCACTAAACAGATGTGATCATTTTATTAGATTATTACTAATAGTCCTCCAAGGCGGTATTCCCATGCAATGCGGGACCCACCATGGACCAAAAGAACATAGACTACTCAGATGAAAGCGTACCAGAGTCCTGGTATACCTATCATATGTGGGAGTCATTCATCATTTTCATCTTTGTAACTATTATGCAGGGTACACTACACACATAACCGATGGATTGGGTGTCCGATCGACAGCCCGATATAGTGTGTATAAAGATGTGCATATACACTTATCGACTGACCGATATGTCTGGCCACAGGAACTAGTACTGACATAATTGTAGGCGGTTCCTGCGGCCAGTGTACGGGGCGGTTAGTTGGATGTCCGTGCACACAGGCAGATGTGCACAATACGTCTGAAATATATATCGCATCTACTGTGCTCCACGGCCGGCACTATACATCTTTCACTCACAGATATATCGGTTGCACACACTGGTCAATGGCCATGACGATCGTTGGCTGTACGAACAATATATATCGGTCAGTGTGTACCCAGCATTACATGTCAGATGCTTTGACAACTACAGTTACTGAGAAATTTTAATATTTTCATGTGAATTATGTGTTTCCTACAATGCTGCAACCTCATTATTTCTACATACTTGGTTTAAAACATCAATAATTACTTCAAGCCTATATATCCACCTATGACATAGGCAAAGGAGGGGGTATGTTATTGGTAGTTTTGCAGCCAGTACAGCCATCCACATTCATGGAGTCCCCCGAACAACATAAGTAGATGTCCCACGTCTCATTTTAATGATAAAACACTACAGAGTCCTCTATGGTGTTTAGTATACAAGGCAGAGTAATTTTGATGGCATCTCAGGCAGAGCTGTAAGCCCATATGTAAAGCAGTCTATTCTGTTGAAGGAATCGGTATGAAATAAAGACGGAGGTGATGCTGGCTGTCAGTACAGTGACAGCGGTATTCCGTTGGTTGGAATCCCGACAGGGGAAAGGTGAGTACTGTTCCCCTGTTCTATTTACACTCTAACCCTCCTTTTTTGTACCCTAATACTAACCCTCCCTACCCCGCACCCTAACCCTCCCGATAAGTGCCTAAACCTAACCCTCCCCCCTTAGTGCCTAATCCTCCCCCCTTAATGCCTAACCCTAACCTCCTCCCGGTGGTGCCTGAACCTAACCCCCCTGTCTGGAGCCTAACCCTAACCTCCCCCTCCCACAGCCTAACCATAAGTCCCCCTGGGATGGCTAAATCTAACCCTCCACCTTCCCTCCGTGGCTGATACTTACCTTGCCCCAGTCTACTTACGATCTGGATGCAGGGATTCCGATGACTGAATCCTCCTTCATGTCGGGGTCGGGATTCCGGCGCCGGTGTTCTGTTGGTGATCGGGATTCCAACGCTCTAGGGCCTTGTTTTCGGCAGTCGGTATCCCGATCATTGGAATATTAACCGCATCCCCTATTGAACAGTATAAAGTTTAAAGCCTATTCCACTGGTAGGTGTACAATACTGAGTCCATTTTGGTGGCAGATGTACAAGGCATACCCCAATTGATGTCATTATATACAATGAATAGAAATAAAGTTATCCATTGGCATATCCAAAGGCAAAATAAGATACTGTGGCTGAAAAATAAAATTCTCTGAAGACGGATCTCCCCTTTATATGTTAAGGCTTAGGTGACTCCTACTCTATCCATTCTTTTCTTCCTTCCCTTCATCCTTCTTATGTTTCTTCTCCTTATTTCCCTTACATTCTCTCTTTATCTCTCCCTTACATTGATCAAGCAGCTCCCCTCCACAATGATTGCTATCTCTGAAACCATAAGGCTGATTTATATTAATGCAGGCAGGGCCGTATTAAAGGGGGGGCGACAGGGGCGGTTGTCCCTGGGCCCCCACACATCAAGGGCCCCCACATCCACCAAGGGTTAAAGTGGGCCGGAACGGGAGACGGAACCAGTTCCGCTTCCTCCGGCCCACCTAACCCCGTCGCCGCAGGGAGGCTCCATTAGCCGGGCCCCCGCTCAGATTTTAACAGCGGGCACCCGCCTCCCTCCCCGCAGCGCCAGCCGGAGCCTGGAGCTCACACCTGAGCTCTGGCTTCCGGCGCAGTGCACTATGGGAGAGACGTCATGACGCCTCTCCCATAGTTCCGAGGAGCGGCCAGCCGGACGGATGTGGACGTGGGAGCGGGACTTAAGGTAAGTATAGTGTTTTTTTATTCTTTTCTTTTTTCTTCAGTATAAGCGGCTTCACTTCTAGGGCCACTACATCTGGAACCACTACTACTGCGGGCACTACATCTGGGGCATTGCTACTGGGGTCACTACATCTGGGGGCATTGCTACAGGAGGCACTACTTCTGGGGGCATTGTTACTGGCGGCACTACATCTGGGGGCATTGCTACTGGGGGCACTACTGCTGGGGCATTACTATTGGGAGCACTACTACAGGGGCATTGCTACTGGTGGCACTACATCTGGGGGCATTGCTACTGGGGGTACTACTACTGGGGGCACTACTACTGGGAGCACTACTTCTGGATGCACTGCTACAGGGGGCATTACTACAGGGGGCCCTACTATATCCATATTTAATAGGTGCCCCCACATATTTGTTGCCCAGGGGCCCCCACAGACCTTAATCCGGCCCTGAATGCAGGGCAGGCCCACACTGCTTCTCATTTTGATTTTGTGCAAGTTCACCTACAGTATTTGCTCGGCAACTGCATTTGAAGGTGCATACCTGCTGCTTCCTGATCTTTTACAGTACACTTGCAGTTTTGTGGGTACCCTGTGAAATGCACATGGTGTAAAGAAGTGATAGGCAGTCTTATACACTTCGATGGCCGCAGTAGGTGGCCATGTAATCCTCACAATGGCCTCGCATTAATCTTAATCGCAAAAGTTATTTAATTTAATCAATGTAAAAGACACCTACCTGTAGTAACATATCATCAGACCTTTTAAACAACCATTACAAGCTATAAAAAACAAATACAAAACTGGAAAAAAACGACCATCACTGATGTAAGTGGTATAAAATAATTAAAGTCCAACCTACTTTGACTTCAGAACTTTTTATTCGTTTTCTTTTTTGCTAGTTCATTTATCTCTTAAATGAATCATGAGAGTGAGGGAACAGTGGGACTGTCTTGTTTCTTTGAAGATTTTTATAACATTGCTGGAACAGGTCTGGTATGCCAGACTATTCAAGTCTTTTTGTTTGGTCTAGGCTATGCACTTACCCATAAAAAGGGGATGCCTTTCTAAGTACCTCATCTCTGTTCTGTCTGGTTATTATAAATAATCCCTTCCTACAAAATGAAATACTCTTTTTTTCACCTATATACAAAACTAGTTGCACTTTTTTACGCATAATCAGCACTTTGCAAGGAGCATGCCCTGATCCGCCTAACTGCTGTTGTGGGGTGGTCCAAACTGGTGCAGTTCTCCAGACAATGCCAACTGCTTTCCCATGAAAACAGGTGCAACTGTATAATAAAGGGGTGTTATATAAAAAAACATGTGTATGACAGCTAATTTCCCATAATTTGTTTCTGGTCTTTCTAGCACAATTTTTTTTGCCCTCTCCTATTAAAAGTCCATTATTACCCCCTCTGAGTTAGAGTCGGCCCTTAAGTCAACCCTCTCTGGGAGAGCCCATATCCTGACGACTTTAGTGTTATGTATTATAAGATATTTTAGAAATATCAACTCCCTAAAATGATCCTGACTTTTAAGGCAATTACTGCAGACCATTATTTATCTCCCCAAACTTTAGAAGCACACATTACCGGAATTCATAAGGCAGGTAAGGACCCTGTCCTGTGCTCCAGTTACCGCCCAATTTCGTTAGTTGATAATATAATATTATACATTCGGACCAGGTGGGATTTATTCCAGGGACGGAAGCCCAGGTTAACGCCACTAAAATTATTGGCCTTCTCCACCTGGTGTCTGGTAAATCATCTCCAGTCATCCTGCTCTCCACCGATGTCGAGAAGACTTTTGACAGGATTCACTAGATGATTATGAAGGGGGTCTTGTCGCATTTGTGCTTGGGTCCTGTATGCCTTCATAGGATTTTGGCGCTTTACCACCTTCATTCGGTCTGGATTAGGATTAATTGTTGCCCCCTCTCCCCCCTTAATCTTCGTTTTCTGCATGGAAGCCCTTTCTTTTGCTATCCAGTCTAACCCTAATGTGATGGGATTCACTGTTGCGTTATTTGCAGATGACCTTCTGGCGATCCTTTTCAACCCACTTGTCCTTGTTTCCAATTTATTAAACAAATTTCACAAGTTTGGCTCATTATCTAACTTTAAAATTAACTACTCTAATTCCATCGCAGTGAACTTGAGGGCACCCTCACTCTTCGTATATGTGTTGAAGCAGTCCTTTGCATGTTTTTTCATGTTCTTGACACTAGCCTCAGGTATCTTGGAGCTGTCCTCTATAAGGACCCCTCTCACTTACTTGTGGACAATTTTAGGCTCATACTTTTGGGGTATCAAATCTTTCTCTTGATTGGGTAGAGGTAGTATAGTGAAAATTAATGTTCTTTCTAGAGTTTTGTACTAGATGCAGATACTCCCTATCCATATCCCTAAGCAATGGCTCCAGGAGTTACATAATTTGGCGAGGGATTTTGTTTAGGGGGGGGGGGGCAGGAAGCCTTGTTTCAAACACACTATTCTACTCAGCTGCAAGCAAATGAGTGTGCTTCAACTCCAACATTTCTCCACACATTATGATGCGATTATGCTTGGACGTATTATGGACTGAACGATGCCGGTGGATGCCAGACGGTGGGTTCAGCTGGAGGGTCACTTTGCTCCTATTACCCTCTCAACATATCTCTATTTCACCCCACTTTAGGTCCCACTTTGTCTAGGTGGAATAAGTTGAGGGGGCTCCCCTGGATTTCTTCTCGGTTATCGCCTCTGAACCCACTTTTAGGCAACCCCGACTTTCCCCCAGGTACCTCGGGTGCTTTATTCTGGGTGTGGCTTAACTTGTATTCTCCGGGTCGGCCAGCTGGTGGAGTCGGGAGAAGTGCTCCTTACAGGCAAAATGGGCTCTGACATTTGGCATTATCTACAACTTAAGCATTTTGCTTATATTAGGGATATGCGATTGGCCTGCAGTAGACCATTGAACCCTTTTGAGTCTATGTGGCTAGTTCCGACACGGCCGTCACACTCTGAGTTTCGCAAGCTACTGATAAACATGCACATTCCAAGCCCCCTAAATATCTCAGCTCAGCTAGTTATTCTGTCATAGAAACTCAGTATAAGGTTCTTTTGCGCTGGTATAGATTCCCCCATATTCTAGCCAAAATGTACTCTAGTATTTCTGACAGATACTGGTGTTGCAATTCTGTGGGGGGCCTCGCCGATTCACATTCACTGGGAATCTCATTTTCCTCATCCATCATGGGCTGTGCAGTCAACCCTGCCCTTTCCTTCTGGCTACCTGGCGACTTACAAAAAAATCTTAGCGTAAATTCCTCAACAGCCAGGCAAAGGCAGTGATACCGGTTCATTGGAAGTTAACGGGCCCGCCTCCCTTGAAGGAATGGTTTACTGGGATAGACCTCTATATGAAAATGAAGGACCTTTGTCTTGGAGTTGAGAAATGTAGGGAATTCAGCGCCTATTAAATAATGACTACATTTTAGATACAGTTGACGTGGTATCCCCTCCCTCTTTGCCTTTCCCCCCCTCTCTTTCCATTCTTCTTTTCCTTCCCCTTCTTTCTTGTTTTGTTTTTGTCTTCTGTTTATATTTGTTTGTATATTGCTGGATCCATTACTGCTTCAGAGATGTACCCGTTACCCTGTTTTTTTGCCTCTATCTGTAAATTCTTCATAGGGTTGTTATTGTGCTAATTTAATTTTTTTTTTAAATCTTGTGTAACCATCGTCGTTTGTTTAAAATTAATTTGCAAAAAACAATAAGTCCATTATTAGACAGTCAAATGGTGGGTCAGTATCTGGTCAGAATGTTGGCAGGTTTTGAATGTTGAAAATCAGAATGTTTACATGGACTTTAGGTTGAAAATCAATATGTCGACATTGTTACTTGTCGACATGTTCATAATATCGAAAGTTAACATGTCACCAGAATGTCGACTAGCCATTTTTAGCTTATTGCTTATTTTTAGGGTTAGGGTTAGGTTTAGGGAAAGGGTTACGCTAAAATAAGCAATAAAGCTGTATGTCGAAATTCTGGTGTTGACACATTAAATGTCGACATTTTAAACATGTTGACAGTTTAACTATGTCGACATTCAATGTTGACATATTGGTTGTTGAGCTAAAGTCATTGACAACATCATGACTGTCAACATTATGAACCTGTCGATCTTCTGAAAGTCGACTTTTCATACCACACCCGTTGCATCTACTGGAGTGGTGGGCACTGGGAAGTTGTCCCATACATCCTTTTTTTTTTATATGTTCCTGCATATAATGCTGTGACATGCTGTAACTAGTGCATTGATATGACTATTGCTGCCAGCCATACATGGCAAATAACTGTTCTAGAATCCATCTGCGCACAATAAGTTAAAGCTTTGTAATGTCGGAGAACGTGGATTAGCGGCTATTGTTCGACGTAGCACTATCAGGTTTGTGGTAAAGATGAGCTGATGAAAATCAGACAGAAGAGACCTCTCTCTCCTATTCATGACAAATGACAGACATTGTTCTGAATTCTCCATGTTTGAATGGCTGCCTTATTTACTTACATTTTTAGGTAACTGGTCTTTTATCATGTAATAATGGTGATGATGGGGGTCACAAGTTTAATGAGTCTATCTTCCCTGCACAATGTTACAGTGATGTATCTGTACTGAATTTCAATTCACAAATTTATAACATTTTCCAACATCCTCTAAAACAGCAGATTTACTTCTCGTCTTGTTATGGTGGATTGGCCTCAGGACAATGATAGAGAATAATTATTAAACTGCTTCTCATCTAGATTCCCTTGTAAAGCTATTTACTCTGGTTATAAATGTACTACTCCATGCCTAAATATTATTATGTGGGAAGCATAATAGGTAAAATTACCAGTCCTTGACCATCATACTAAAGCTAAGGAGTAATAACATTTCCTATCTACACACACATTTCATTTGCACTTTAGTTTTCTATTAGACAGCATACGTGATATTCCCAGACAGTGGACTTGATTCAGTAAGGAACGCAGTTGCTTATACGCACGCAATCGGTCAAGTAATTTGCACTGCGCATGCATCGCAGCACGTGCGCGAGCCAGACGCTGCGGTCAGAATTGCAGGGGCGTGCATAAATTAACCACTGCGCTGCCAGACACAGCCTGAGGTCTCATAGCGTGCGCTGAAGTTAGCAATTCCTGAGTGAGGTCTGGGCTTCCTTAACTGTACGCATGGGTACGATGTTACTCGATGTTAACGATTGTTTCGCTATGTTGCCCTAGTATACGGATGTGAGTAAGGGGAAGTAGGCGTCCTTATGTCAGGCTGCGTACACAATGTGAATGCACACATTTAAATAGCACTACTGATTAGTAACTGCAGTGCGTGCGGTGCGTGCGTGTATGCAGAATTGCATTTCTTACTGAATCAGGCCCTGTGTGTCCCTACTAATCAGCAACATCCATTGCTAGCAGGTACACATAAAGGTGCACTAAGGGGGCACTATTAGCGTAAAGGTGCGTACACACGGGACAATTTTCTCCTTGAACAAATTCATCCAGTGTGTCCCCGGCAGGGGTGTGCTCAGTGTCATTAACAACACTGAGCACAACACTGAACAAAATCAATAACGATTTTGTTCAGTGGCGGGCTCCCTCCCTCATCCCCGAACATGTTCAACCTGACGTTATCATCAGGTTGGACAGGAGGTTCGGGCGATGAACAGCAACTACCAACTACAAACGGGAGCGCGCATTGGTAGTTGACGTTCATTGTTTTGGCCCTGAAACAGAACAGTTTTTTGAACGACTGAATGATAATAACGTCGTTATTGTTCAGTCGTCCAGAAAAATCGACCCGTGCATACGCACCTTAAGTGAAAGGGAGATGTAGTCATTAGGTTGCCATTTGCAATGTCAACATTCATAATATCATTATCACAGTGTTGACAGTTATGATGTCGACATTGTTAAAATGTTGACAAGCAACATGTGTCGATATGTGAAATGTTGATAATGTCAAAATGTCAACATTAGGCTTAAGCTGCAGAACAGGAGGGTTAGTATTAGGCACTAGGGGGATGTTAGGGTTAGGCACTAGGGGGATGTTAGGGTTAGGCACTAGGGGGATGTTAGGGTTAGGCACTAGGCGGAGGTTAGGGTTACACAATAGGGGGAGAGTTATGGTTAGGCACTAGGGTGAGGTTAGGGAAAGATACTAGGTGGGTTAGGGGTAGGACTAGAGGGAGGGTCATGGGTAGGCATTAGGGTTAGGCACTAGAGGGAGGGGTAGGGGTTAGGGGAAGGATACTTACCAAAATGCTGGAGCATCAGATGACTGAGCCCGAACTGACGGTCACATTACCGCCGGAAGCTGCCGCAGGAGCAGTGGCAAAACTAGGGTATTTGGTGCCCAGGGCAAGATGAAAAATGGAGCCCCCCCCAACTGTGCGTGCACCAAAAATGTGGCCATGACCACGTGCCAAAAGGTCAATGGCCACTGCTAAGTGGGAGCATGTCAAAATGACAAGACACCGTTTTTCGTCACTCTGGGAACATTCCTTTCCATTCCATATGCACCTTAATGCCCCCAGTAGTAGTGCCTCTCTTGCAATGCCCATTGTAGTAGTGCCCCTTATGCAATGTCCCTAGTAGTAGTGTCCTTTATGAAATGCCCACTGAAGTAGTGCCCCTTATGCAATGTCCCCAGTAGCAGTGCCCCTTATGCAACGCCCCCAGTAGTAGTGCCCCCAGTAGTAGTGCCACTTATGCAATACCCCTATTAGTAGTGCTTCTTATGCAATGTGCCCAGTAGCAGTGCCCCTTATGAAATGCCCCCTGTAGTAGTGCCCCCAGTCCCGGTATTTACCAGAGGTCCCCAAAAACAGCAAATGGAGTCAATAGTCCAGCAGTACCACAGGGAAAACGACAGAAGCCAAATAACAGTCAATACTGTTGTCAGGACTGAATTTACAGGTCCAGGTATCTATCTGGTGTAGATATGGTTCTATAGATATACCATCAGAAATAAGTGTCACCTTGGCATCCCAGAATATTTGAGGTTTGGAATCCCAGAATATTTCCATCTACTGGTCTAGTGAGGTATTATGCCTATGTGTTAAAACTACCCCCGAGGAAGCCCTTATTAGGGCGATACGCGTCGGGTACAGTTTTGAGCACGTTTGTTTTGGGTCCCCACAATTTGTGAATCAAAGAATGCAAAGGTGGGGAAACCTTTTATAAAATATTTGTAAAACAAATGCTGTGCTTTATGCTTATTCTGAGTTTTATTGTTTTTGCTATGAAAATTATCTTGTAAAGATTTTTTATCAAAACAGATTTTATACTGGAATAAATATATTCATGTTTACATGAACTGTTGACTTATTATATTTTGGGTGTTCTTCCCTTGGTGCAAGAGTTTATTTCTAGTAAAAGGTCATCCACACAAAAAATTCCTTTGGGAGAAAGGTTACAACGTGGATCATACAGTCTCAGAGAAGACAACAAGATTTCTGGGTCATCACCGTATCTCCTTCTACTAAAAGTTTGAATCACAAAAAAGAATAGACTGAGATCATTCATCATTTACAGACTACAAATCAGTATTAGCGCCCCTTCCTATATATTTTACTACTTATGGCTGAGTCATGGTGGTGAATTTCTCGTCTTGATAAAGGTCTATCTGGACCGAAACGTTGACTATTGCCTTACATCATGTGAGTGATTAAAACCTTTTTTCTACTAACTGGTGAGTGCCTATCCCATTTATTTGGACTTTATATATATATATATATATATACATACTGTATATCCACAGTCCAGCACTCAGTTGGTGAAAAAACGTACTGTACCTGGTGCCTTTCACAGTCAGCCCCAGATGAAGACGCACTGTTACACATACTTCCAATGGTGGCACTCTGGAAAATAAACAGACAATAATTCCTTTTGCTGAAGATACAACGTTTCAGTGCTTCATTATCCGCCGATGGAAGTCTATGTATAATAAGTTATTATGTAAAACAAAGCACTCCCCATTGGTGTGGGTGTCAGCTCATCAGTAATATAATAACAATGGTGATTTGTTAATGGAGAATGTGTAAATAACAAAACTAATGTAAAGAGCTCAATGTGCTAATAAGTGCACTTATTAGCACATTGAGCGCTTTATATCAGTTTTATATATATATATATATATATATATATATATATAGACATACACACCGCCCCCCCTAAAGCAAGAGTCTAGATCTGCTCCTGCCCCAGTGGAGCCCACACTGCACTCTCTGCTCCCATAAAGTGTATTAGCCTCTACAGAATCTGATGCCAACACTGAAGAAATCTCTAGGAAAATGGTGTTGCCTCCATTTTCCCTGAGATTTGCGCAATAGGGAAATCACCTAGTCTCTGGCACAGTGCTATATTCTAATTTCCAATTGGACGTGTGAGAGGGGGGCCTGCACACAGACTGCACACAACCCCCTCCACTGTTAAATCACCCCTGATTCTGGTGTGCAGTGGCTCTGGGGTCCTAAGGGTATCTGGTCTATCTGCTTTTGGAGCTATTTGGACCCTGCCAAGGGGCAAGCGCAGTGAGCCATGGTCGAAGCCATGCACTCTGTGAAACTATGTTTTATTAACTAGGACATGTCTTCATCTTATATTCATGATATGATTGACAGTAGTACCTTTACATAACAAAACGTCAGTCCTTATGAATTTTGCAATTCCAATCTGTAATCCATTGTTTATAGTATAGAATGACATATATTGTGCACTATTTTGGCGACAGTATGTCTCTTTAGGCAATACCATGTAATAATAAAATATAATATTTTGAAACTGGGAATTAAGTAATCAATAGTTAGGTTGAGAACATCATGTAATTTGACCTTATATCACATTTACAATGCAGGATTTCCTATTGGCTAAGATCCCAGTAAATTGCCTAAGTAGTGTAATATTGAATTGTACTTGTGATGAGGAACATACAATTAAACCTTCTGTTGCAAATAAAGATTAGGAAATAATGAACAAACTATTCACTTAAACATTGCACAGGATTGTCCTTTTATCATTATTAATACAAGTTCTATATTTTACATAAACAAAAAAAAACTCAATATATGAAAGCAATAGAACATTTAGTAAAAACAGACATATGTTATAAGTGGGGATCAAAGTTTTTGCCCTCTATGGCTGAAATAAATGTGCGTAAAATTAGCTCAAAATAGGTCACATTTATCTGTAAAAACATAGGGTACCATTTCCATTCAGTGGTGAACTGTTACTAATAGATTCAAGGTTTGGTTAATATAGAAATTAAGAATAACAACATGATCACAGTATACTATATACTTGTCTAATGTAAATAAAATAAGTAACAGAAATTATGTGTTGACATCCTGGGGGATTTTCATCCCATGATATCTGATCTATATGCTTTATGATATATATGACACATGCTCCACATTAAAATTTGTAAAAAGAGTCTAGTCCAAGACTGTGCTGGCAGCTTGGGTCTTTGGACCCTCTCCAAAAGCAGATAAGATTCTTCTGGCCCCCCTTCGCAGACTCTAGAGTGGCCTTTTGGCATCCTCACTCCTTGGAGCCTATGGGCCTCTTGGGAAGGGGTCTTCATGCCATCCATTACCGCAAGGTTTGGTTAGGTCTTTTTCTCTCCAAGATTGACCAGAGCTCCTCTTGGTGAACTGAGTCTTCAAATCCACAAGAAGTAGAGAGTCTCCAATGACTTGGGGAGAGGATCACCAAAAAAAGTTCTCCCCCAAACCCCCTCTAAAAATATACATCATACATACAGAAAAAAAGTATAAAAAGTGAGCTGAGTGCAAAAAGTATGGGAATGCTGACCTCAAGCTTCAAGCAACCGGTCTTTTGAACAGAAGACCAGGTGATGGCCCATTGCCTACCCTGGACGCCTTTAAGCCCTACTGCGTACATAGGCTTTCACACCTGATCTTAGCCAAAAGGCCAAGAAGCAATATTCTAGAAGCCTAATCAACTGATATCTAATCTATGGCTTGTAACATGAACCAGGTTTGGGAGCACGACCAGTATATTGATTTTTTCTTTTGTTTTCTTTCCTCTGCTTTCCCTCCTCTCATAAAATGAGGAAGTAATTTCTAAGCAAGAGGGGTAGGGGAACAACATTGCATGAATAGAGATAGGTGCTACACATTATGTGCATTGACATTGTGTTTTCTCTGCCAGCTTCTAATTGGCCAATGCCAGTGGTGCAGCCCTAGTGCTTTGGACTCTAGAGTCGTGTTGTGTCATCGTGTCGTGGATGAGATAGAGAAGGCAACGTTGGAACATAGAGTGTAGACACATACTACTGAATTCATAAAGCTCCCAAAATTCGCTTTGCTGTGATTTGACCCGGTTCAGCCTGAAAATTAGCATTAATCTATTACAAAGTGGTGCAATGGTTAGCTCAGCTGCCTCATAGCAATGGTGTCTAGGTGTCTATCTGTGTGAAGTTTTTATGTTGGACCTGTGTTTGTGTAGATTTGCTCTGGGTATTTTATTTTCCTCCCACAATCCAAAAACATAGTGGTAGGTTAATTGACTTTGGACAAAAATTAACCCTAGAGTGTATGTGTGTCCATTTGATAAGCAATATAGATTGTACGCTCCACTGCGGCAGGGACTGATGTGAATAAATATTCCCTGTAAGGTGCTAAGTAATATGGGTGCACGCTATAAATAGCTGTTAATAAATAATAGATTAATTGTTCCTGAAAATCTACAAATTCCAACACTGATTTATCCTTCCTGCTTTCAGTCAGCTATCTAACAATCTCTATAGCCATCAATACATTGTACAGTACATTGCACATCAATACCCAAGTATTGCTTGAGTTTTACAGAAAAAAATGGGTTTCAGGAGTCTGTGCCTTGTAAAAAATAAACAAATAAAACCATATTACTTGATTTTAGAATGCATTGCTTCTATATTTAAACATATATATAGTTAATGGTGTTATTGACAAGTATAGAACAATTTTTTTTGCCAGTTTGATAAAAAAAACAAAAAAACACTAGTTGATATTACAGTGTAGAGCTAATGAGAAGTACAGAATAAAAAAAAATGCATCTTTGTGAATCATTACAGTACAGCAGTTGATATCACAATGTATTGGCTGAGTATTTTATATTTATTTAGCTTATAGTGGTTATGCTGGACTGTATTATACCTCCCAAATGTACCGATTTGGGGGGGCAGTATGTCCCATTTGGAGAATTGGTGTGCATGGGTGTTAGGAGGAAAAGATGGGGATTATCTGAAATTCTATCACTTCAATAGTTATAGGCATGTCCATGAGGTTGTGATCATGCCCCCAACATGATGTGGCCAAGCCCCCATCACATCATGACCATATCTCTCGTCCTTATTGCCAGCGCTCTAAAGTTGGGAGGTAAGCTTTAGACTTATTAAAGTATTCAATTAAAAAATGAGAAGAGACTGAAAGTAAGGACAATTTTTACAGTGGATAAAAACAAATCTAGCTCATTTCACAGGTCGCTTAGAACACTACTAAAAGGATGTGTCCAAGGGGCTTTAAGGAATTGGGAAAAGCGGTAGAAGTGTACACACAGGAAGGGGGGGGTTGTCAAGCGCCAAGGGGCCTGAAGAAGTTGGAGCAATTGTCTTATTTCCCCCAAAAGAACCCTTTTAATGTCAAAGTAGGTGTGCACGCCACCAATTCACCACTGTCCTGCAGTACACAGCAGCAGTAAGGAAGGGCATACCTCCCAACCTTCCGATCTATTTAGGGCAAAGCTGTCCTAATTGTAACAGAGGACAGGTCCCCCAAATTGAGACTGTCCCACCTAGTTTGGGACAAATTTGAGCATTACTTTACAGTACATTCTATGCAGAGTGAGCCTATATTTATTTTATATATACTATTTATTTTAACAAATTTTTGTAAAGTCCAGATTAATTTGCAGGTTAAAGTGCTGGCGGTGAATCTTTAAACTTTCTCTAATTTTAAAGTCTAACTCTCCCATCCGTAGTCTTAGCACATACACATATAAATGCAATGGTTTGCATCGCTTGGATAAATAAGAAAATGTATGTTTTTGGAGCTGTGTTTCTTGATCTCTGCATATCTGTCCATGTCTACAGTATATCTATAAGTCATACTTGCCAACTCTCCCTGATTGTCAGGGAGACTCCCTGAAATAGTAACTGTCTCCCTGAAGAGTCTAGTAATCTCCCTGATTGCACCTTACCCCTATGAAGCTGTTATATACAAAAAAAAATTTACATTCAAATGGGATGATTAGTATCATTTCCCTGCATTGGTTATAAGGCACAATGATCAATATGGCTACCTGCATTTTCTGAAAAGTATCAGTGTGTTTTCAATCACCCAGTAGATCATAGTAACTGCTTTGGGGCTCATTTGCATTTGTTTGTAAATCAATTTTATGACACCCCCCCAGATGTAGCAGTACACACACCCACTTTAACGTGCGCTCATAGGTGCTGCTTTCACAATCTCCCTGAAATTTTTCAAAAATGGGCCAGTATGCTATAAGTTCTTACCACTCACCTGGAGACAAGAATTGAAACTGTCACTCACTATTGGCTCAGATCCAGAACAGTTTATCCTCAATCTAAGCATAAGTTTCATTTGTTCTCCTGTCAAAAAAAAAATCATACAAAACAGACCAGTCCAGCCTAATGATTTTGAGCACATAACTAATACGGTAGAACTGAGATTGTATTTTCATTTTGGAATATTTGGCCGGCTTCCCTGGCACTGGTTGGGAGTTAAGGAAACGATATACGCTGCAAGAACAGTTTTGATAGAATAGACCTTGAATGCAAGTCGTTTGTTTGATCATTAAAGCAGGTGACATCAGATATAAGCAGGGCAACAGTTATTGTGTTTTGAAATTATACAGAACTTTTAATGGAGAGAAGAAAAGATTTAGTTCCTTTTGTTTATATATATTATTCAAGTACTGTATCGTAAATCACACTTCTTTTTTCAGCCAAGACTCATATTATTAAGCTTTTAATGAACTATAGGATGACTTGGGAAGTGAATATACCTTAACTAAATATTTATAGAAGGGTGCCTGGATAAGTACCTCGCTGGGCTTAACACTAATAGAGGTCATTGTTAGAGAGTGTTCCCCACAAGCTACTGGAAAATGTTCTCTGTTTGTAGTAACGGAATTACACATTACACCAGTGTGTATAGGCAGGTAAATATTTGGACATTTGGGTGGAATGTTCCACCACTTGCATTGATTTAAGGTGCTATAAAGTTAGGAGGGAATCTCTTTGTTTACGGGCCAATGTGCACTTTGAATGTAGCATATATCACTGATCAGAAGTGACGTTCTTGGCTATATGACGTACTGAGGAAGAGGGTGATAATGGATCCAAACCTCCCCGACTACCCAATTAGCTCTATCATCAATTATATGGATCTATGGGGTAAATGTATGAAGCAGTGAAAAGAGTGGAGAAGTGTGCCAGTGGAGAAGTTGCCCATAGCAACCAATCAGCTTTGAGGTTGCATTTATCAAGTACAATCTATAAAATGATAGGAGCTGATTGGATGCCATAGGCAACTTCTCCAATGGCACACTTCTCCACTCTTTTCATTGCTTCAAACATCTACCCCATGACTGTATCCATGTGCAGACTGCTGTTGAACTGAACATACGCAAGTTTGGGCGATGCAAAGTTGTATGCACTTTGATCCCATTTAGACTTACAACTGAAGGGGCTGGGCTGTAATGGGGCTTTCTCATGTAGGCAGAGCTCAGCGAGGGTGCGTCAACAGAACTGCGGACTATGCAGAGTTGGACGTATTAGTAAATAAACCTGTATCCTGGGGTATAAATTGCACCGGGTATCAGGAGGTGCAAGTGAGTCCTGATGATGATGATGATGAGTAACAAACCAAGTGTAAGTATAAGGATGGGGTGGAACCGCAAAATGTGTCGAACTCTGCATGCATGAAAGTATATGTATTTCTCCCTGAGCACACAATACGGGAACACATAGGGCTGATTTCTGCCCAACTCTCCTTCGAGTTATTATATCAAGAAACCATTGCAAAGATACCAGTGCCATCCACACTTGCTCCAAGACCTTTTTGGCTACTCGGCACAGAGAACAAACACTGGAGAGAGCTAGAATCACATTTCTCATACCCAGCTGGAAGGTCTCAATATCTAGCACTGAGGACATAACGTTTTTACTTCTGATTGATTGGTAAGTAATGACTAAAATAATCAATTAGGTTTATGTCCATTATGCATCTAATGCTGCACTTTAGTGACCTCCATATTTAATGGACTTAAAATAGCAGAAATTATCTATATTTAGATTTTTGCTCTGGAGATACAGGGGGAGAGGTATCAAAGCTTCTTAAGAGGACAAGCGAAGAAGGTACCCATAGCAGCCAATCAGCTTTTAGGTATATTTTATCTAATACATTCTATAAAATGATAGGTAGAAGCTGATTGGTTGCTATGGGTAACTTTCCACCCAGTGGCATACCTAACATATTTGGCACCTGGGGCGGGTCCTTTATTTGGCACCTCCTCCCCCTGCTACACAGTGACAGAACAACCCTGTGTTGGGGCACCCCGGTAACACTACCCTTTACCCAGCTAATGGGGCGGGCCGCCAAATCCCTCCTTAGTTCGCTACAGTCTCTACCTGTCCTCTTTAGAAGGTCTGATACATATCCCCCAGGAATCGGTATGGCAGCCGGCATCCCGATCGAAGAGATTCCGGGCGCCGCGAGGGGACAGCCGCAGGGGGGAGGGTTAGGTTTAGGGCTCCCGGGGGGGACTTAGGGTTAGGCACCCCCCCGGGAGGTTAGGGTTAGGCTAGGGGGAGGGAGGGTTAGGGTTAGGCACCTCCGGGGGGAGGTTAGGGTTAGGCTAGGGGGAGGGAGGGTTAGGGTTAGGCACCCCTGGGGGGAGGTTGGGGTTAGGCACTTCCCCGGGGGACTTAGGTTTAGGCAGCGGGGAAGAGGGGGGGGTAGGTTTAGGCACTTGGAGAGGAGATTAGGGTTAGGTACTTGAGGGGGAGGTTAGGGTTAGGCAACCCTAAGGAGGGTTAGGATGGTAGGTTAGGTTAGTTAGTACTTACCTGGGGACGATCGGAATTTCCAGCACTGTCAGGCTGCCGCTGCCGGGATCTGTTCCTCTGTTGGCCTGACGCTGCCGGGATTCGAACTGCCGGCCATGCGGCCGGCGATATTACATACCGATTCCCCTGCAACTAATTTCTTCTAGTGGGCCCTTCATGCCCCAGTCCGACAATGGGTCTGTTTGCAAATGAGGTTCCAGGTGCAATTAGTCTATACTCTATAACATGTGTAACTGGTTCCATACAGATCCATTGGTTGCATATCAAGCAATTTATATCTTCGATTAATCACACAGTTTTGTATCCCTGTTGTAGCCTTGTCCTAAAATAAGATGTCTAGAAGAAAATATATATTTGTTAATATTAATAACAATGGTAATAAAGGAATCGGTATGTAATGCCAGCGGCTGTTTAGCCGCCGGATCAAATACCGACAGCGGTAGCCCGGTGGAACGGAATCCCGACACCAGCAGGTAAGACCTCTAACCCTCACCTCTCCCCCCCTAACCCTCCCTTAGGGGTGCCTAACCCTAACCTCCCCCCTAGTGCCTAACCCTAACCTCCGCCCGTTAGTGCCTAAACCTAATCCCCCCTCCACGCACCCTACACCTAACCCTCCCGGGAGGTGCCTAACCCCCCCTAGTGGTGCCTAACCCTAACCCCCGCTTTCCCTACCCTAACCCTCCCGGGGCGGTGCCTAACCCTAAGTCCCCCTGGGGAACCCTAAAGCTAACCCTCCCCCCATCGCGGCTTCACGCTAAAACACCCGGCTTACCTTCGTTCGGTAAGCCAGGTGTTGGGATTTAGTAGTGGGGCTAATGATAGGCGTCAGGATTTCGGCGCCTATCTTTAGATCCATGTCGGGATGTGGCTGCCTGGATATCGGCGGGCGGGATAGTGCCCGCCGGTATCCTGACTACATCCCGGTAACAAAACATCTTTATCACATGTATGTTTTGTAAGAAATACTCGACATTGCCATATATTTTATAGAGCTGATAGTTTTGCCAAGAACCTATGCACTGCTAGCTTATTTGAAGATGTTTCATGAAAGTCAGTCTTTTACAAGACCCATACAGTAGATTATTTCATTGTACAGTGACAGGTTGAAGATGCTTTTGAAAATCTCTGCAGCAATCTTAACCTCAGTTGGAGATGCCTATTTGTTTTTTGATTGCTCTTTTCAATACAAGATTTCTTCTATCCAAACGGAGCATTTGCAATGTACTTCACAGCACAGGCTCTTTAATGCCTAATCAAATGCTACAGAACAATAGATTTCATATCTGAATCATAGATGTCCCTTTCTTTCAACCGAACCTTGGAAGACATTGGGCGCCAGGGGAACTAACATCAGGAACGAATGCTGTTTATGTAGTTATTATTTGCGTCCATCTCTTGTTTTCCCTTTAATGAAAATACAGTCTGCACATGCCCCCTATCTAATGGTGGTGACATTTCACAAACTTTAAAAGGTCAGTGTGAGACTGATTGTAAGAAAACTGTAACCTTCTGGGTCTGTGTCATTCCCTTACTTGTCCCGTTCTCCTCAGGGCAGGTTGGATAAAATAAGTATACAGCTAATGTTTAGAAAGCACAACTAAAATACTCAGGTGGCCATTTAATAATGAAAGAAAGAATTGATCATTTTACTAAAAGCTCTCTACTTGTTACATATATGGTTTGTCATGGCAAAAGAATGCCTTTGCAATGTCTACTGATTATATTGCATTACTTTGCCAGTCTTAACAGGAGAGCTGTAATTATGCTAAGTTTTTAAAATGTTCTTTTTACAATTATTCTAAAAACTGTGTGGAGATTATGCTTGTTCGGAAAGAGCAGAGGTGGACAAAATTATGTTGAATTCTGACAAATTTAGGAGGCATGTTGACATTGTAACTACCCAGAAAAGTTATCCATCCTGTTACATCCAAAGAGAAATAATTCTAAAAAAGTGCCACCAGTGTGTTATTAGACACTACATGGCCACCTGTCTCCAGGAATTAAGCTATTTGCAAGAACATGTCAACATTATTTTTTACCTGTATTTATGTCACAATTTCAATATTTCATTGCGTTTACTACCTGAGTTGGTTTGTTGGTTATTTATTATTTTAATTATTTGCAGGTTTTCTTTAGTACAGTATCTATTAGCTCAATAACTAGAGGTTGTTAATTTAATAATAGTAACATATTCTGTCATGTTCCCTAGGCTTCTACTAAACATATGAGAACATTGCACAGACACCAAAAGCAACAAGGACACCCCCACTTCCCCAAATTGTGAGAAATAAATAGAAACAGTATTTAAGTTTAAGATACATGGTAAAATACTTCTAGCTTGGAGTGAGCTATATGTTATATCCGGAATGCATACCGTTATATCCAGCTACAGTTGTCCTTATCCTGAAAGAGGTTGAAGGACACTGGATTTGTCCTTCAGGTAAATGTTTACTCCTTAACAAAATCCTTTTGTATAATTACTACAAGAAATCAATGTCTACCTTTTGGCAGTGGAATCACAGAATGAAATCCCAGAGGAGGCTCTATTAATAGACAGGGATTACTGATCACATACAGTACACATATAGGACTCCATTAAGGAAGCAGTGAGCGATTCTTACGCCAACTCATTCAATAGGTTGTTTTATACTAATGCATAGCTGTGTATTCCTTACAATAAGGAACTTGCCAATAATGCCTCCATTTATTTATACTCCCTTTAAATATGCTGTATTATGAACAAGGCAGGAATGAGTTGGTATTTTTAGATGTGCATTAGAATAATATTAGTAAATATTCATTGTTTTTTATGTTTAATTATTTTTCAAGACCCACTGAAAGAATGTTCAATCAAACAAGTTCCACACCATACTGATGTTAGTCCCAATTTAGATTGCTCTTTAAATAACAGGAAATGGTTTATTTGCTGAAAATGTTTTTTTTTTTTGTAATCCGATTGTTTAAACTTGCTATGTTATATTAAATTAAAGAACAAATATGTGCCTGCTCTCAGCTGTGTTACTGTTTATGTATGGTCACTATTCATCAGGGATAGATGTTCAATAAACCGAAAGGAGAATATCACCATCCGGACTGAGAGTGTAAGCTGTCGGATCAAAGGGCAAGGGACGCCACCCCTCAAGAGCGCAACACCCACAGGACAGTTTCTCATACTACCATACTCCAATAGGAGGAGGACATTTGTAAAATGGACTTGGCTTATACATAGTTTATCAGGCCTACAGTGACTACTCCTTGACCACTACGAAGCACTGGGCATAAAGAATACAGCAAAGTAGCACAGGATCTCGTGATACCGCGATCGACCCTGGAAGTGACAGAGCACCAGAGGCAGCAGTGTAACTTGGCACACACTCAGAAGGATAACAAAGAACCCTCCTGCGGCTGACCCATGCTAAGTCTCCCCACCACCCAGGTGACTCGAGCGGCCGCTTGCTGAGGCAAACGGTGGGGGATCACATAATCGGACGGAATCGTGGGATCCGGAAGTCTCGCCACAGCTGGTGAACAACAGCTAGACACATAGTGAGTGTGTAACTGGTCACACACTCCAGCAGATTGAGGAGAAATACATGGACAAGGCACTGGAGGAGCTATACCCAAAGGAGAATATCACCATCCGGAGAGGGAACTCATACATTGCCATTAGAGAGCGAGCACTGTGACTCCCAATTAATTAATAAATATTAATTTGACTTTACCTTTGAACAGTCAGGTATATAATTTACCCAATTAAAGTGTGTAGGTTAGCATTTCTCCACTATATTGCATATCTATCCCTGATGAATAGTGACCACACATAAACAGTATTGGTGCATACACACAGTCAGATTTTTCTTCAGATCTGAACGATAATGATTTTAAAAATCGTTCAATCGTTCATATCTGAAGGAAAATCTGACATGTGGGCTACCATTTGTTAGATAATGATATCTAACATCTGATGTGTTTGCAGTCAGTTTTGGACGATTTCCATTAATTTTAATACAGTAAAACAATTATACAATCATTTGCATATCGTTCAATCGTTTATCTGACATATCTGACCATGTGTATGCACCATAGCACATCTGAGCACAGGCACATATTTGTTCTTTACTTTCCAGACAAGGAGACTTGGATTATCTCCTAGTGCCCGCAGCTAGCCTAACCACCTACAAGAGTAAGCGCAGGTTCCACACCAGCTTTATATGTTATATTAAATTAATTTATAGATGTTATTATTCTTGTTCTATATAAGACCACTACTTCATCAAAGCCTTCCAGCTTTCATCCTAATCTACTGCTCCATGCTTCTTCCTCACTGTCTACCCCATCTGTGTCACCCACCCATACCTGTCTGCCCCTCCCTCTCATGAGCAGGGCCCTCTTCCCTCATGTGCCACTGCTTCTCCTTCCCTTACTCATACGATCATCTACTCCAAACTCCCCACAAGGGCACCTAACACTTGGTGGCTGACACCCTGCTGCTTTTGAGTGTTATGATCACTATAGCAGCAATGTTTATAAACTATGTCCTTGTCCTGCATTGCTTTTTACTGTAAATCACTATTTTCTTGATTGCTCAGTTGTTTATGTACTTTGTGAGGCGCTGCGGAACCCTTGTGGCGCCATATAAATAAATGATAGTAATAATAATATTATATAACATATTTTAACTCAGTCTTAGTCATTCTGTCATATCTATACACTTTATAGCTGTATTTGCAGTAACAGGCGTATGCAACATTCCAAATTGGGGTTCCAGTTTTCAGGTAAGTGTTTTTTTTGTTTTTTTATTAGGACTATTGGGGGCACTACCAGGGGGGGATTACTTCTGGGGGCACTACCAGGGGGGGGATTTCTTCTGGGAGCACTACCAGGGGGGGATTACTTCTGGGGGCACTACCAGGGGGGGATTACTTCTGGGGACACTACCAGGGGGTGATTACTACTGGGGGCACTACCAGGGGGAATTACTACTGGGGGCACTACCAGGGGGAATTACTTCTGGGGGCACTACCAGGCACTACCAGGGGGAATTACATCTGGGGCACTACCAGGCATTACCAGGGGGAATTACTTCTGGGGGCACTACCAGGCACTACCAGGGGGAATTACTTCTGGGGGCACTACCAGGGGGGATTATTACTGGGGGCACTACCAGCTGCTGCATTTCCCACCCTAGGCTTATACTCGAGTCAATAAGTTTTCCCAGTTTTTTGTGGTAAAATTAGGTACCTCGGCTTATATTCGGGTCAACTTATACTCGAGTATATACGGTAATCAGTATTACTTGTAATCTATTTATATATATATATATATATATATATACATATATATATATTTATTTATGGGTGTGTATAATTATACTTTATAAATATTTTTATAAAAAATTGTTATACTATTATATATATGTGAATTGTATTTATTATAGAAAACAATAAGATATGTTGGGACCTATATTTTTATATTGTCGGTTCGTTACCCACACTCGAAATGGTCTTGCTAGCCTACGTGCACTGCGCATGAATAGAAGACCGAGCATGTGCAGTTGCTATTATTTTCCAAAAACGAAAAAACCTACTACGCATTTCTTTTTCACATCGGCGAAGAACTTTGGATTTCAGATAGATTATCGGTTCTGTTTTAACTGTCGAAAACTTTTCCTACATATGACGAAAAAACTAAAGGAGAAACACACGATTTATGTCGAGAATTTACGGGAATTTTTCGCAAAAAATGATACATATCCCCCTCCATTACATACTTTGCATGGAGCTGAAATAAAGGATAATTGGTACAGTTGCGAGGGCTGGTGTAAGACCAGAGAGTCAGAAGTCCAGCCAGCGGCACATCATTAATGAGTGAGAGTGACAAGTTACTGTATATTCGAGAGTAGATGTACTTTGTTCTGCTATTGTTGCCAACCTGACAGATGAGTGGCTTACAGTATATTGTCAGCCTAAAGTAAATACAAGGAAATGCAGAGTACTTAAGAGTAACCTGAACTAACATTAAATTCAAGAACAAAAGCGAGTAAGTAAAAATAAAGTTGATAAATCATGAACCCTTTTGGTCAGTGGCTTAGTGCAGGGATATTCAACTTGCGGCCCTCCAGCTATTGTGGAACTACATATCCCAGCATGCTGTGCCACAGGGCCTGATTCAGAGATGGACGGCATTGCAGTTACTGCGTCTTTTTGATATAAAATATGCAAAGTAGCGGGAGGCGTCTGTAGTAGAAAGACACCACTGCATGCTTTTGTGGTCCGAAGGCGCAGCATTGGAATGATATGCGTGAACATCGGTAAATCGACGGAAGACGCAGAACGTAGTCTCGGCACGCCTACAAAACGGAGCTGACAAGTAAAATTTTAAAAAATAGTTTGATCCATAAATTAGGGGGGGTTAAGTCTGCACCTGATGACTGATTACTGTTTATTCCTCTGCTCAACACATAGTTATCGCATCTATTCCGTTCCTATACGTATCTCCATTCATCCATTGACCAGACGCAGACTTCCCCCATTGCCCTTGAATTTACTGAGTGAGAGATTGGGACCTCTCCATTGAGTCTGCTGCCTATACATACCCCTCCATTAAGCGCTTGGACTCCCCTGCTTTATTTTCACTTCAGTTGGTGTGAGTCTGGATGCTGTGCCCCTGGCTGGGCTTAACGTGGCTCTACCGAGGATCTAACAGAAAAGACATGGTGTAAAAGTACTGCTTTGAGACTTTACATGTAGGCTTCACCACTGTATACTCTCTAGGTCAACATGACCACTGGACATGATTGTAATACAGGGCCTGATTCAGACCCGCTCGCGAGCGCTGAGCGCTCGCAAGCGGGACGATGTTGGGCCAGTGCGCATGCGCGCGAGGGAGCCGGCTCCGTCGTGCGCATGCGCGAGACCCGCATAGCGACGGGCAAGCTGTCGCTATGGGTCTCGCTGCAAAGGGGGCGTGCTGTCGATGGTGAGTGACAGCAAGCCCCCTTTGGTGGGCGTGCCGGGGGCGTGGCTGGCCAGACGGAGGCGTTCCCATGGGAACGCCTACCGTCTGGGGCCGGCCCCACTGACATCACAAGTGATGTCAGTGGGAATGGTTTTGGCTCTGATAGAGCCAAAAGCACTCCTGAGCTTGCGGCAGACGAGACCCTACCACAAGGGTCTCGTCGCAAGCCCGATGGTCGCGATGATCTTGACCATCATGAACATGTTTTTGGCCGCTCGCTATAGCTGTGGGTGGTCACCCACAGCTATGTGAGCGGCCAGGAGGCCGCTCTAAAAAAGAGAAGGACGGCCCTGATTCAGAGCGAGCGCTCTGAAAGAGCGTCAGGGCTCTGAATCAGGCCCACAGTTCTTTTACATTGTGAACACTCATCTGCAATAGCTCCTGAATTATACTACATGTTGAATTAGAACTATGGAAATAACACCCAGCAGTCATAGCTGGAAAATTTCCGTTGTTAAGGTTTGTCCATGTAAACGTCCAATTAACCAACTTTGTAATAATGGTACTCAGTCTCTGCATGTTTTCTTTAGCTGTTTAATCTTGGCTTTGTAAGTCAACATTTATTCATACTTGCCTACTTTTGAAAAAGCATTTCAGGGAGATTTTGAAAGCACCACCTATAAGCGCGGCGGTAATGTGGACGTGTATTGCTACAACGAAGAGGCGTGTCATAAAATTGATATACATCCAAATGTAAATGAGCCCCAAAGCAGTCACTAAGATCTACTTGTTGATGAAAACTAGGGATGTGCGCCGGACCATTTTTGCCGGATTTGGATTTGGTTCTAATTCGTTGTCCGGCTTTGGATTTGGATTTGCCAAATTGCGGTGACTGGCTTTGGATTTGGATTTTTTTTACAGAAATTTACAAAAAAAAGCTAAAATCACATAAATTGGTCCTTTTTTTCTTCTTAGAGTATCATTAACCTCAATAACATTAATTTCCAGTCATTTATAGTCAATTTAGAACACCTCACAGCTTATAATATTGTTTTCACCATTATTGGCCAAAGGTTGCAGTGAGCTGACTGGTTACTAAGCGACAAAGCAGCGGCGCAGCAGCATAGACACCACAATTTAAAGCACATCTATGAAACATTGCCACACAGCAGTGGCAGAAATGAAAAGTAGTACACCCACCCAGTGGGGTACGGCCAGCAGAATCACAGTACTTGTTTACATAGTGGGCTACGGCCCAAGGAGTCACAGTGCACAATCTTATTCACATTACACCGCACATAGGCCTTGATTCACATTACACCATAAAGTAGTGTCTCTTATTTATGTTACAACACACAGTAGTGCCCCTTTTACACAATGCCCACAGTAGTGCCCCTTTTACAAAATGCCCACAGTAGTGTCCCTTTTACACAATGCCCACAGTAGTGACCCTTTTACACAATGCCCACAGTAGTGTCCCTTTTACACAATGCCCACAGTAGTGACCCTTATACACAAAGCCCACAGTAGTAATGCCCCTTATACAATGCCCACAGTAGTAGTGCCCCTTATACAATGCCCCCAGCAGTGGTGTCCCTTACACAATGGCCCCAGTAGTGGTGCCCCCTATGCAGTCCCCTTAGTAGTAGGGCCCCCTATGCAGTACCCCCAGCAGTAGTATGCCCCCCAGTAGTATGCCCCCCATTAGCATGCCCCCAGTAGTATGGCCCCCAGTAGTATGCCCCCCAGTAGCAGTGCCCCCATTAGCAGGCCCCCAGTAGTAGTGCCCCCATTAGCATGCCCCAAGTTGGAGGCCCCCCAGTAGTATGCCCCCCAGTAGCAGTGCCCCCATTAACATGCCCCCAGTAGTAGTGCCCCCATTAACATGCCCCCAGTAGTAGTGCCCCCATTAACATGCCCCCAGTAGTGGTATGCTCCCCATTAGCAGGCCCCCAGTAGTAGTATTCCCCCACTTAGCAGGCCCCCAGTAGTAGTATGCCCCCCTTAGCAGGCCCCCAGTAGTAGTATGCCCCCCCTTAGCAGGCCTCCAGTAGTAGTATGCCCCCCCTTAGCAGGCCCCCAGTTGTATGCCCTCCATTAGCAGGCCCCCAGTAGTAGTATGCCCCCCCTTAGCAGTCCTCCAGAAGTAGTAGTAGCCCCCCTTAGCAGGCCCACAGTAGTATTATGCCCCCATTTAGCAGGCCCCCAGTAGTAGTAATGCCCCCCCTTAGCAGGCCCCCAGTAGTAGTGGTGCCCCCCTTAGCAGGCCCCCAGTAGTAGTATGCCCCCCACTAGCAGGCCCCCAGTAGTAGTATGCCCCCCATTAGCAGGCCCCCAGTAGTAGTATGCCCCCCCTTAGCAGGCCCCCAGTTGTATGCCCTCCATTAGCAGGCCCCCAGTAGTAGTATGCCCCCCCTTAGCAGTCCTCCAGAAGTAGTAGTAGCCCCCCTTAGCAAGCCCACAGTAGTAGTATGCCCCCATTTAGCAGGCCCCCAGTAGTAGTGGTGCCCCCCTTAGCAGGCCCCCAGTAGTAGTATGCCCCCCACTAGCAGGCCCCCAGTAGTAGTATGCCCCCCATTAGCAGGCCCCCAGTAGTAGTATGCCCCCCAGTAATGCCCCCTTACACACACACACATAAAAAAAAAACTTACCTGAATCCCCGCTCCCGCCATCGTCCGCTCTGCTCTACTGTATAACGCACGGAGGGAGCCGGAAGACGGAGCTCATGAGTGAGCTCCAACCGGCTCCCTCCGTGCAGCAGCCAATGAGAGTCTGTGTGACTCTCATTGGTTGCTATTACAAACACACAGCTGCCGCTGGTGGCTGTGTGTGTGGTCTGTGTAGGGCAGACCGCTATCACAGCGGTCTGCCCTACACTAGAGGAGCCCTGACGTCGGATTCTCTTGCGAGAATCCGACATCAGGAGGCTACGGCTTGGCCTCGAACAGGGATCCGAGTCAGGCAGGGAACACTCGAACAGTGTTCGGGTGAACTCGGATCCCCAATGTTCGGAGCGGTTCGGATTCCACAGAATCCGAACTGCTCATCTCTAATGAAAACCCACTGATACTTTTCAGAAAATGCATGTAGCCATAGGGATCAATGGGGCAGATGTATGAAGCTGTGGAAAGTGATAAAGTGCAGAGTGATAAATGACCAACCAATCCGCTCCTACCTGTCATTTTTCAAACACAGCCTGTAACATGACAGTTATGAGCTGATTGGTTGGTCGTTTATCACTCTGCACTTTATCACTTTCCAGAGCTTCATACATCTGCCCCATTGTGCCTTATAACCAATGCAGGGAAATTATACTAATGATTATATGAATGTATTTTATTAATATAACAGCTTTATAATGAGGGTAAGGTGTAATCAGGGAGATTGCTGAACTCTTCATGGAGACAGGGAGATTGCTACTAATTCAGGGAGTCTCCCTGACAATGAGGGAGAATTGGCAAGTGTGCATTTATTAAGTAGGAGAATTTTAATTGCTAAGACAGTGCAATGCATGATGTGCTTAGAATAGATGCAAGGGCCTAGCAGTAAAGTGTTAAATTGTTAGTAACTATGCGCATGCAAAACCTATATGAGATAAAATCATTCAAAAATGAATGTCCATAGAAATTAGGCATACACGTATGCACTCCATTCAGTAGTAATTGCAGCTATCTAATGACAACTGCAACCTCTCCACAGAGTATTGTCTTCTCGTGGGGTTGATCTGGGATACTGACATATGGCAGTAGTGGAAACCGTTTCCCTAGCAACCATCCAGAGGTATGACATCACAGCTGATTTAAAACTTAAGCTCTTCAGGGCATTTGGATTTCGAGCATTACATAACTTGAGGATGGTTAGGAAGTGAATTGGATCTAATCAGTGCATGCAGCTTTACTAGAATTAGAGTGGATTTCCCCATGTCTGCACTGTACTTTGTTTTCCCAATTCATGTTGTACAGTCATTTGTCTGCAATAGTCCAGTTTAAACCCTGCCTATGGGATTATTTGTACAGTATCATTTACATATACAGTATTTCTGTACCGCATTGCAATGTAAACAATTAAACATGAATCAGAATTTGGGGACAGAGGGCCTGATTCACAACGGATCACTATTGCGATCGCAGTTGCGATTAGGCACGCAAGTCTGCTGCAAAAATATACTAATGACAGCAGGTGCAAAGCCAGCATAGAGACGGCCTCTACCGCTTTAGAACATCCCTAATACCTTACAATCCTGCGTATACATCGGGAACATTGAGTAACATCAGACCCTCACGCATAATTACAACAGGTCTGACCTTACTCAGACATTGCTAACCTCGTCACACGCAGTAAGTACATAAGCTGCATATGCCGTCGCGGTGGCTAATTTATGCACGCCCAACGGCATTCAAACGGACAGGCACGCCTGCGTTTCTCCGACCACTCCCCCCGTCACCACCCCCAAACACTGATGTCCCGACCCTCCATCTGCGATGGCTTTCTTTCTGCGTGCATGATCGCAGAGCGATCGCAATGCTACCTCACGCACGCGCACTGTGCAGCATACGCGCAGTATGCACCATTGGGCGATCTGCGTACGCTGTTGCTGTTGCGATCCGTAATGAATCCGGCTCAGAGTCCTTACTTCAGCTAGGTTTCCAATTTACATAATAGCAAAGAGCAGTCAGATATTCCTAAACCCAAAAGCGTCACCTGTACTTACAAATATTTACTTACTTTAAAACAGTTTTCAATCATTGGACACAGTAGCCCTGGGACTCTCCAGTGCAGGCACTTTGATTATATCTGGTTACCAGAGGATTTAGCTGCTTCTGCCTCCACTTGTAAAATTTTGTGCAGCCACAGAGGAACATTTGGGCTGCATTGAGTTGTGCTGCAGAAACCAATACTGGAGACAGTAACCAATGCTGTGAAAAACTGCAATGTTACCTGCATTTCCTCTTAAACTTCAGACACAGGACAGTAACATTTGGAGAGTCTGTTTACCACTTATATATGGGTTCCGCATTCGGTAATGGACCAATGAAGTATAATTACTGTTCATTTATGTGCTGCATTATACTATATACAGGCCGCATCCTGCATAGCAGTGTGGACATGGACTCTATATTATGTATGCTACAGTGTGGTGAAAAGGGATTGTGTGAGATAAGAAAAGGGGACTTGGTTGAAATAATTTAAACCTACTGGTTTAAATGTGGCACATTTATTTAAATCATTACTAATGACCTGGCTGTGCCTCATATGTATCAGAAAATAAATATTCCTGCACTCAGTTTTAGCCATATTATACATGGTACCAGCTGCATGAAACAAAAATAATGACATATAGGGATACAAAACATAAAGACAAATGTCAGTGCTTGTCAGCAAAATGAAAGCTTGAGGGATTTTTTGATGTAGGAACTTGCAGAAAATGAGGAACCATTTATGCTGGGCTGCAAGCTTCAAGGTTCTGAAAAAAAATATAAACAAAGGGTCTGATTCAGACCAGCTCGCTAGATGCGATCGCTCGCATCCAGCATATGCAAATTTTTCGACATGGGAAGCGATCACTCGCCAAGGCATAAACACACCCACTTTGGATGTGCGAGCGATCGCTCTGTGTATGCAGACACCCATTAGCGTATGTTGAGATGTCCACTAGCGCATGTCATCTCCAGGAAGTGTATTAAAACATTGGTCCATCGAGCACCATCGGAAGCTAAAGCAGCGCTTGTACTTGCCTTACCCTGCCGCAAGCACCGCGAGGACTTCAGTGTAAAAAACAGGCATGTGACGTGTACTATGACGCTGCCTGTTAATTATGCACGCCTTAAAAACGGCGTTGAAACACCCAGGCACGCCTGCGTTCGCACCTCCACTCCCCCGTTATAAGTGTCCTGCCCCTGTTACCACCCACAAACGACCTCTCCTGTCACTCATTTTACTGGGCTGTTTTTACTGGGCGAGCAAGCGGGTTGCGATCGCACAGAGCAGTTCGCGCACGCGCAGAATGAAGTGCGCGCATGTGCGTTCACAAACCATCGGGCCGCTTGCGAGCGGGGCTGAATCAGGCCCAAAGTCCTCTTGCTTACATTTGCCTAATATCGTCCTGGGTGCTGTCTATTAAGCCTATATAAGTGCCACACAAGCTTCAAAAGCTTAGCTTATTGGAGATCAGCCCTGTTAGCCATTATGGGGGTGATGTACTAAGCCTTGGAGAGTTATAAAGTGGAGAGCGATAAACTACCAGCCACTCAGCTCCTAACTGTCATGTGACAGACTGGTTGAAAAATGGCAGTTAGGAGCTGATTGGTTGGTACTTTATATTTCTTCAATTTATCAATTTCCAAAGCTTAGTGCATGTCCCCAGTCTATCTAATAGGATAAATTACATTTTAGTTTGATTTATTATTTTATTTCTGGAAGGGTTCCGGCGTTACAAAACACCTGACGGTAGTGCATGCGCATATAGGGCCTGATTCAGAGGTAAACACAGTGTTTATATCGGATGTAAGCAGACGATGGTTTCAGTCTGCGCAGGCATCTGAGTTGCACTGTGCATGCATCTCGATAGCTATAGCCGAAAGCCACAGGCGGAATTTGGACGCAGAGGGAGGCAAGTGGTAACAGGGGGATAGCTAGCCAGTTGCGGGTATGTTGCGGTCAGCAACTGTGGCTTTTGCCGCAGTTGCACTGATTTCGGCGGCTATGTTGAGACGGTCATTCTGCATCTCCATAGGGCTGGCGCAATGTTCAATGGTGTGAACGATGGTGCGTTATAATATGCAAAGCGACTGATTAGTGCTGCAGCCAGTGGGCATCTCTGTACAAAGCCCATCGGCTGCAGCATTAGCATAAAGGCGCTGTCCCTACTGCATCAGCGTGCACCTCTGAGTCGGGCCTATAGAGTGGTCTCATTGCCAGCAATGTTACACTGCTGGTAAGACCGAGGAAACCATTGCTTAAGAACCCTGGATTGATAAATAGGAGTGAACAGAAAAACATTTCAATTACGCAGCTATAAGGAATGTTACTTTTTGGGGCAATAATAGGAAAAAATGGTCCCATAAATGAAAAATAATCCCTGTGCCGTCATTTTGGCAACCCTTTACTTTACGTACTTATCACTGTAATGTTGACTATGCTCCGCCATGCAAAGATGAAACTTACTGTAGTAAGTCACCCTTTACGGTATTTATGCCCTCTCACCCATCTATAAATCAGCCCCACCAAGTTTGGACTTCCTGTGCAGCCGTCGTTTTTGTGGCCATGGGAAAACGTTTCCTGAGAACCGCCACTGTAGGTTGACTATAATTTTGGTCTGTCCATGAAAATGAATACCTCCAAATTGAACAAATTGCAGGTCATTTATTACAATATTTTCATTAATTTTGTGGCTCAAACAAAGTTTGTGTACATACATGAAATTCAGTTATGTTTCATATAAACCTTATACACACAGCCTGATGGTAATTCTATACAATATTTTTAATAATTTGTGCCGTAGACAAAGTTTGCGTACATTGAACCATCAAAAATCAAAGGTTTCATTATCTCAAACATGCCAAAATTATTCCGTATTTCGGAATATTCAGTGTTTCGGAATATTTGGATATGGGAGACTCAACCTATAATATTGTTTGATTTGTGAGAGCACAAGTTTGACCGTTGTTAAAGCAAGTCCAACTCAGGGATGTACTGTAAGGATACGCTTGTTTAAGGAATTGCAAGAAGCAGGTCAACAGAACAACAGTAGTGACATAAGATTAAAATAACTGTAGTCAATAAATGTGAGAAACAGGAAAGCTACAGGAAATTAATTAAGAGAGAAGTTATACACTATACAATTATCTGTCAGATATCTGTCAAATCTGGCTGGTTGGAATGAAAACATGGTAGTGTATGGGAGCAAATGACAGTCGACCATATGGTTTTAAACACTGGAAAACAGGCAAAAAACAATTGCTCAAATTGGTTAATTCGTGTTTTAACCAATTTGTCGGAACGACTATTTCTGTCTGTTTTCCAGTGTTTGTGAGCAAATGGATGATTGTCATTTGTTCCCATACATTACCAGGTTTTCATTCCAGCCAGCCAGATTGGACAGATATCTGACAGATAACTGTATAGTGTATGCCCAGAATAAAGTATTCTTTTCATAGCAGTGGAAGGAACTTATCAATTAAAATACAGTTTTTAGCAACATTTGACAAGAGAATACATGACCAACATAATTAGAGGAATGCAGAGCAAGGCAAAATGGAGTACATTTGCACCTAGGCTAAACCATACTGCTCTGCAGTTGGAGCACATTTAAAATGAGCAGAGAGATTAAGGGATAAATTTACTAAGAATCATGTCTGTCCGAGATTGCATTCCCGTGAAAGTTTCCCCTAATTTTCAAACAGGGAGATTTACCAAAGACAAACACCAGTGTAAAAACATGATTGGATCAGCAAAATACGGGCGAACACACAAATACAAGCAGATACACCATCGAAACAACTCTCAAGTACTTTCCATAGACAGGAATACAACACCGGGACGGAATCAGTATGACTTACCGCCGGCCGCATGGTAATGCCACAGCAGGGGGGACACACAGTGTGGGGTGCCTCCTGTCAAAGCATTTTCCAGCCCCAAACTGATCATACAGCTCTGGTGTTTCTTGGAAAGTGGGGACCCCCCGAAAAAGGGGTCCCTCCTCCTGAGGATACCCCAGGGCTAGGGTGAAGCCCGTGGCTCTTCCCTGTACCCCTGGAGGTGACAGGTAAAGGGGTAATTGGTTAATGATAGTACTAAGTTTGTTCTACACAGTGGGACTAGCCAGCCTGCCCTGAGGCACAACGTTTCAAAAGTGCCAGCAGGCCGCTGTCACTTGTACCCCCACAGCTGGTTACTGGAAATACGGGGGAACCCCACTCCGGTTCCCCCCCCCCCTTTTTTTCCTTGACCAGAACAGGCTCAAAAGAACGGTGCTGGTTATGTTTTTTTTACTTTCTTAACCCTATTTCTCAAAGAAGCACTACACAGATCACACTGGGAAAAATTCACTTGTGTCCCTGCGATGCACAATGTATTCATAACTCGGACAGACTCGAATCATAGTAATTATACCTCTAAACGTTGGGAAGGAGCATTGTCCTTGCTCAATTCTAAATTTTAGTGTAAAAATAAAACTGTCCTGTACTTGTGTGCTACTTGTAAAATCAGTATTTTCCTTGCATGCAAGTAAATAAATAAATAAATAAATACTGTACATACATTTGTACCACCCTGCAAAGCAACATGGTTTGTCCAGGAGCAAATGTGCTCTCTTTTATGTTCCTTTTTTTTTGTTAACTTGTCTCCTAACTCTGCATAAATCCCAAAGTGTGCAGTTTTACTGGATATGACAGGATTCCAAAATATATGATCTAACATACGTATAAAGTTAGTGTATGGGAGAGAAAACAGATTTTGGACTATAGAGAAGCAGCAGGGTTATTAGCATTTAGGGTTTCCTAAATCCTCGACAGCTGCCATATACCTTTTAGGATGACAAAGGGCAGAACAATATAAGTTCTAGCCAGTGTCGGACTGAGGCATAAAGGGCCCACAGGGAATGCAGTCTGGAACCTGACACCTTGAAGAGGGGGTGGGCCCTTAGGCAGTAGGGCCCGCCGGGGATTACCCCTGTACCCCTGTGGGCCAGTCCAACCCTGGTTCTAGCTGATGGGCACGTCCGCTAACAGTCCAGATTTACATGAGTCAGTCCCAGTTTGTGGAATGTTGCATGGTTTCAATGGGTAATGGTGTGCTGTCATTCACAAATGTGATTGTGCAGGTATCCGGTCACATTGTCAACATTTACCATGTCGGCATTCATAATGTGTTAACAGATGCCATGTTGACATCCTCAGAATGTTGACATGTTCACAATGTTGACATCTGTTATGTCAACATGTGAAATGTCGACATTCTCAGAAGGGTTAGGTGTAGGGATTAGAGATAAGGGGAGAATACTCACCGGAACCACAGCTCACCAGGAGTGTGCGCTGAAACTGCTCGTCACATGAGCGCTGGGGGCTGGAGCACGCCGTTGGAACGCGGTAAGTGACTGCTAGGCCACTAGGAATGTTATGTCGACATTCTATCATGTTGACATGTCATCCGTGTAGACATGATGAATGACAACTGTCGACGACCATACTACACCCATTGTGCATGCTATATGGAAGTCCAAAGAGATATTATATACAAGGATTTATTTGCATTTGATGGTTACATTTGTTGCTTAAAACGGTCATTGATTCACAAATATTATGATTTATTTCATAGGAAAGTTTGAACTAGGATAGAAATATTTTGTAGTTACGTTGTAGTAGTAATATAGAGTAGTTACCTTATACAGTTGGGTCTAGTTCACCATATCCATGTAGAATGTTTATGTATAGCGTGTCTAGATTTAATGAGCAGGAAAAACTGTCTTTGGAATTTTTTTAAGTGTTAGAAACTATGCACATGTGTGACACAGAAATTTAGGTCTGCATTTTCAATGGAATGTTGTGTACATACTGTATACTATGCGGAATCACATAGGGCTCGATTCAATTTAACACAAATTGAATAGCGCTGGGAGGGAGCTGCCGGAGCTATTCAATTCAGCGTGCTGTTTTGTCAGAGAATGCCAGCTCTCGTGCCCCTCGCGCCTTAAACATGGTGTTCAGTCGCCAGAACCTTCATTCTCCAACTATACTGCTCGGCGCGATGCTGTTTCCACGGCGCTAAGGGCAGAAAACAGCATCACGCCAGGAGCTTTGTCGGATTTCTGCTCGCACCCCAGGAGGGGTGCGAGAACAAATGCTTAGTTGGGGTTAACAGTGCGCAGAATTGAATAGCTCCAGGAGCTCCCTACCTGCGCTATTCAATTTGCGTTGAATTGAATCGAGCCCATACGGGAGATATAGGGGGAGATGTACTAAGCCTTGGAGAGAGATGAAGTGGAGAGAGGTAAAGTACCAACCAATCAGCTCTTAACTGCCACTTTACAGGTTGTGTTTGAAAAATGACAGAGGTATAGTTTTTAAAAGTGGAGATGTTGCCCATTGCAACCAATCAGATTCAACTTAACATTTAATTAGCACCTTCTAGAAGATAATATCTAGAATCTGATTGGTTGTTATGGGCAACATCTCCATTTTTAAAAACTCTCACTTTAGTAAATTTACCCCTTAGAAGCTGATTGGTTGGTACTTTATCTCTTTCCACTTTATCACTTTCCAAGGTTTAGTACATTTCCCTCACAATGTAGCTATACATTCCTTATGAACATTGAAGCAGAAATAGGCTGTTTTTTTTTGTTGTTGAAATTATTATGCTGCTCTTTTGTCTTTTGGAGCTAAGTATGGCATTCCCAACGTCCCAAACGTACCTAAATGTATAGCTCCAATTGTATCTTTCTTTTCTGCAGCATGTAGACTGAAAGGCTCTCAAACTGGGATCTCATTGTCAATATAAGCTTCCATAACAGGTCATTGTAGTGGTAGCTGCACTATAAATTGAATGAATGATTTGAGTGAATGAGTCTACTCTACATTACTGACTAAGATATGTGCATACGTACATCAGTACTGTAGTGGCAAGACTACAGGTGCTACAGATGTATCTTCATACACCTACCGCTTTTGAGCCATATGGCGTGAGATCACTGGCGTGATTCCTGTGCAGAGCAAACGTCCTTCTGCACCTTGTGGGGCTGATGCTGACTTTGCACCTTGATAAAATCATGCTGCACTGCAGGTGGAGTAGATTTAATATGTGCAGAGAGATTAAGGGCCGTATTCAAGTAGACTCGAAAAGTCGGAAAGGTTTTGCCTGCTGTACTTTTTGCCGACTTCGCATGTTTTGGAGGCGAAAACTTTTCGTGCATGGCCCCGCTTTTCGCCCTATTCAATTCCAAATGATGCGAAAACAGGACCCGGCAAAACGTAAACAGGCGAAAAGTGCTGTCAGATTTGGGGAAATCATCCTGACACCCTACAAAAAATGCACTACCATTGGGGATCAATGTAGATGCCCCCGAATAGCCCTGCTGAAGGTATTTGGGGTACTTAAATGCTTTCAATAGCTGCTAATTAGCATATTTGCACAAGTGGTGAAGAATAGCATTTAGCAGGTTTTTTTGGAGAAAATAACTAGTCCCAGCAAATTTGGGGTACATGAAAATGGATGCAGGCATGCTTAAAAATCGCAAAAGTGAAGTTTTAAAAAACGCACCTTCAGCAAGCACCTGCAATCAAAAAAACACCTCCCCAATCTTGCAGACCCCCCCAAAAAAGCTTATTTAGCTATTTTTTAAGTGTAAAAATAAAGCTGCCCAGAATTTGTGGGCTATATGCAAAAGCAGCCAATATTTACCCTGCATGCCAAATAAATAATGCCTTTGCAACCCTGGCATTGCAACATGGTTTGGCCTGGTGCAAACATTTTTGTTTGCTTTGCTACCAGCTCAGAAGCAGCCCCTCTATGGTCAGAATAGGTTTCCAGCTTCTAGAATGACACCTCCGGTTCCTATTCAAGTTTTTTTATGAAGACAGGTGATGCCCTGTTCTGCCCCCACATATACTATTCTTATAAGCATCTAGTCCTCCTTTATTTTCAGTTGCCACAAAAGCAAAAACAAAACAAATAAAAAATGAATTTCAAATAGATTTTATATTGCCCATAACAATTCTACCCGTCTGGCTTGTTTGCTTTGTTACTTTTATTTATAATTACCAGCTTAAATTATATATTTTACAATTTTAAAAATAAAACACTTTATTATAAATGAAATACCTATACTGTATTCATTTGTATTTTCTTATATATTAATATAATAGAACAATGTCTAATACTGCAGCATAACACAGTAAACATTTTGTATATTCTGAACAGTTTTAGAGGCATGTTTGTCACTCTTTCCATGTTTAATGGTGTTTTACAGCTGCCTTGATTTTGTTCCAAAAAGCCATATACAGACTGATAACACTGCACAACAATGAAAATGTTTCCGATGTGAAAATAGTTACTTCTAATTGATTTCAGCATAGAATGAATATGAGATTTAAAACTCTCAGTTAGCTCTGAGTTCCGAGATATAGCCCATTTATGACGATGTAGGGGTATTCCTAGTGAAGTGGGCAGAATGGAAAGAATCTTACCAGCAATCTCTAATATCACATGACCAGAGGTGCAGTCATGCACCAGAGCATGCTCATTCCACATATTGGACACTCAATGAAAGGATGGCTTTCCGATTTGTTGGGTGAATAGTTTAAATAGTGTTATGTGATTGCTTACAGCAGTGGTTCTCAAACTCGGTCCTCAGAACCCCACTCAGGTCACGTTTTCCAGGTCACCTAGCTGGGCACAGTTGTATTCATTAGTCACTGACACATTTTTAAAGATTCACAGGTAGAGCTAATTATTTCAATTGTGATCCTGTGAGGAGACCTGGAAAACATGCACTGTTTGGGGTCCTGAGGAGCGAGTTTGAGAACCTGTGGCTTAGAGCCATAACTGGCATTGGGGGCTTGGCTTATTTTGTAACATTTTGTCTGCCTTCTCCTCTGTTAATACATTTACTTACTTACATGCCTGTGACGTGTACCTGAAGAAAGTGTTTTGTTGTTTGTGTTTCTAGCATCCCTGGAATATTTTTCTACTTTTTTGTTGCCCTAGATTTTGGTCCTGATTCTTGCCACCTGCTTATTTTTGCGCTTATGGACTTAACCTGACCACACACTAGACCAACTTGCATCCAACCAGCCAACTTGTTGATTGGTTGGAATGAAAATCTGGTAAGGAATGAAAGCAAATGACAATCAGCAATTTGCTCCCAATCGCCGGAAAATTAACAAAAACAGTAGTTTGAACAAATTGTTTAGATCAAACATTTAACAAACTTGTCTGATGCCCATTTTCATCTGTTTTCTGGCATTTAGGAGCAAATTGCTGATCATCATTTACTCCCATTCCTTACCAGATTTTCATTCCAACCAATCAACAAGTTGGCTGGTTGGATGTAAGTTGGTCTAGTGTGTGGCCAGCTTTAGGGCCTGATTCAAAGTTGGAAATAGAGAGAGAGAGATAGTACTTAACTGTGTACCTGGACAAACCATGTTGCAATGCAAGGGGTGTAAATACATAATTTTTTTTTTTGCATGTAGTGTAAATACTGGCTGCTTTTACATGTAGCCCACAAATACTGCACAGCTTTATTATTACTCATACAATTTAGATGTAATGGGGCACATCCACTAGACGATCTACTCCCTGTCCAATCTCTAAACGATTTTCCCTTGATTTTTTTCCCCTTGAAATGTTATCTTTCAGTCTGAACGATTTGCAAACGATCTTTAATAGATCAAGTGAAATTGACCTGCATGATCAGTCGACTGACGAGACGATCAAACGACCAGCGGGAGCGCGCATCGTTGATCGTTAACGACCAAACACTGCACGATTTATAAACGATTTTTAAACAATTGAACGATAAATACGTCGTTATCATTCAATCGCCTGCTAAAATCGTGTGGTGGATGCCCCCCTTTAGTTTGGACACCTCCCTCCCAAATCTAAGTCTCTCTGAACATTTAAATCTGCCCCACCTGCAGTGCAGCATGGCTTCACCAAGATGATCAGTTGAGAGAGAGATCTCTCTATTCCCAACTCTGAATCAGGCCTTAGACTATTTTTGCTTGACACCTATCCTGACCTCAACCTAGATCTTTGGACTTGGCTTTGCATTGCCTGCTTAGTACCTATTATTAGCATTGTGCGCACAGTTCTTAGTGTATGTTTTATTGGGCTTTGCCTTAGTTTCTTTTATAGACCTGGGGGCTGCTGTGTACCAGTGAACATGTGCAGCTCTAAAGGAAAGTGAGATGCTAGAGGCAAAGACCATGATTATTCTGGTAATAGAGGTTCTTTCCAGGAGACCTGTACTGATCATCACAGCTGTAAAAAAATTTTTTATATATGTATCATACCAAACTGCCAGTAAAATATATTTATGAAGATTGGCAACTCTGCATGGGTCTGCGTTTCTGTTTCCATAACTGTCTGTCATCTGCCACGATTTTATGTACAGTAGCATTGATGTCTAAATAATAGACTGAATCCATGTTACAGTTCCATAATTTCAGGTCAGCCAATATTAGTACTCTGGTATGAGATGAGGCCACTTAGCAGCCTCTGATCACTGGTCAAACCTTGACAGGATTAGAACACATGGATACAGAATTTAAGGACAGCAAACCTAGGGCCTGATTCAGCTTTGGGAATAGAGTATGATCTATATTGCAAGTAACTGTGAACCTGGACAGACCATGTTGTAATGAAAGGGGAGCAAATACAGACATTTTATTTGCACGTGGGGTAAATACTGGCTGCTTTTGCCTGTAGCCCACAAATACTGCACAGCTTTTATTTTACACTGCAATTTAGAATTCAGTTTGGCAAAACCCCCTCTGAAATCTAAATCTCTCTGCACAGTTTAAGTTGGGACGCAGTCACGAAGCCGACGGTAGAAATGCCGCCCGCCGGCTTCCCGACTGTGCAATCCCGACAGGGGACAAATGATAGGCGTCGAAATCCCAACGCCTATCATTATCCCTACGTCGGGAGCCCGATGCCCGACATACTGAACAAAGGTAAGCCGGGCGGCGGGTGCGCGGACAGCCGCAGGGGGGGAGGGCTGTTAGGGGCTCCTGGGGGGGACTTAGGGTTAGGCACCCTCCCGGTAGTGTTAGGATACGGAAGGGGGGGTTGGGGTTAGGCACCCGCCGGGGGAAGTTATGGTTAGGCACCCCCCCGGGAGGGTTAGGTGTAGGCTGCGGGGAAGGGGGGCTTAGGTTTAGGCACTTACAGGGGGGGTTAGGGTTAGGCACTTGGAGGGAAGGTTAGGCACCCCTAAGGGAGGGTTAGGGCGGGAGAGGATTAGTAATAGTGAAAAAACTTACCTGTCGGGATCTTGTGTTGCCGGTCTTCCGGTGTCGGGATTTGAACATGCGTCCGGCGGTGTTTCATACCAATCTCCCCCCCATCTGCAGTGCAGCATGGTTTTACCAAGATGCAGAGTTTATGTAGGTAAAAGGAAAGAAAAAACAGTACTCTCCTTAGTGGGGCACTAACCCATCTTAAATAGTGATAAATCATATATGATAAGGTATAACTAAAACTTAACTTTTTATAAGAGTACATAAAATATTCATAAAGTACTCATAATAAAGTGCGACAATAACACAACATACAAACATATAATGACAGGATAGAGTATTATCTTATCCTCAAAAGATGTTCTGGGTCTTATAGTGCCAAAATAATACACTAATATCAGACCTCTGACATGAAATTCTCCTAAAAGATGATACATGTGTAAGTCATCATAAGTTTAATGATCCAGATTGAATGATATCCTGTCTTTGAGAGAATGATAAGGATATCACAGTGTTAAAAATTTTCACATTAATCATACCAATATTGACATTGGATTCCAACACATTCTGGACGTAACACGTGATAATCATCGTAAGATTTCTAATTAAATCAGGAAAAATTGGCAAATATAATATAGATAAGAATGCATGTAATTCAATCATCCGATAGTAGTGAAAAATTCCACCACCATCCCCTGGCGATAATTTATTTATTTATTACCAGTTAGTTATATAGCGCACACATATTCCGCAGCACTTTACAGAGAATATTTGGCCATTCACAATAGTCCCTGCCTAGTGGAGTTTGCAATCTATATTCCCTACCACATGCTCACACACACTAGGGTTAATTTTTGTTGGGAGCCAATTAGCCTACCAGTATATTTTTGGAGTGTGGGAGGAAACCGGAGTACCCGGAGGAAACCCACGCAAGCACAGGGAGAATATACAAACTCCACACAGTTAGGGCCAAGGTGGGAAACGAACCCACAACCTCAGTGCTGTGAGGCAGTAATGCTAACCATGACACCATCTGTGCTTCCCTAATATGGATAGCATAATTTTATGTAATACAAATACAATAGAGGCAAATCCTAAGTAATAGACAAGTAGCTGTCACAACGGCAGTATTGCAAAAAATAATAAACCAATAAGTCTGGCAAATTGTGCAGTGTGTGCTTCAAACTGGTACAGTATATAGAGTAGGCAATTTTACGTTTTTTGCCCACATCATCCGTACAACCAAGTATGAAAGGCTGGTGTACGGTATACAGACAGATTTCTTATATACGTATAATCATGCTAAGGAAATATTTAACAGTGAGCTGGGACTCACAGATGACAGGTGAACATATGTTGATATAATCCTCATTAAGAGGTCAGTGCTGAAAAGTCTCCAAATGGTAAATCAGTACTACATGGATGTAGGATATGCAGTTGGGAAACCGGCAGACCTAATCCCAACAGCCGGCTTCCCGACTGCTTTATCCCGGCGAGGATGAAATGACAGGCGTCTAAATCTAGACACCTGTCATTTTACCGACGCCGGGAAACCGGTAAAAGGGTTAGGTTTAAGGAGACTTAGGGTTAGGCACCCCCCCGGGAGGTTAGGGTTTAGGAGTTAGGTTTAGGCGGAGAGGAAGGGGGGGGTTAAATTTAGGCACTTAGAGGGGGGATTAGGGTTAGGCACTGGGGGAAAGGTTAGGGTTAGGTACCCCTAAGGGGGGTTAGGGGAGGGAATTAGGTTAGTGAATACTTACTTTAGGGACGATCTGGATTTTCACCCATGTCGGCAGTCGCTGTCGGGATTACAAGTAAATCATATCGATTCCAGATGTAGTACAGAGTGGCAAGCACTATGAGCCAAAAAAATTAGAATATCTTTCTAAATAGAGACAGTTGATTATAAAAGCTGTTGCCGTGTACACTTTTCAGTCTATATACTGTAGTTAGACATCAGTTTGATCAGGATCATCTATGAAAAAGAAGATATAGATTACTCCTATGTACCTCACAGATAAAAGTGGCTACTGCACATCATGTGTCAACTACAGTGGATGATGTGTGAGCGGACTTAGGGCCTGATTCAGACCCACTCGCGAGCGGCTGTCCGCTCGCAAGTGGGTCGATGTTAGGCACTGAGCATGCGCACGACGGAGGGAGCTCCGTCGTGCGCATGCGCCAGACGCGACGAGCGAAGGAAAGTCCTTCGCTCGTTGTGTCCGATCAAAGGGGGCGTGCTGTCAATGTTGATTGACAGCACGCCCCCTTTGGTGGGCGTGCCGGGGGCGTGCCTCCCTGACGGGGGCGTTCCCACGGGAACGCCTCCCGTCAGAAGCCGGCCCACTGACATCACTAGTGATGTCAGTGGGAGTGATTTTGGCTCTGATAGAGCCAAAATCACTCCGGAGCTTGCGGTTGAAAACCTCAACCGCAGGCTCCGGCTCGCAATTTCGATGGTCGCGATGGTCTCGACCATCGCGGCCATCACAAAGCACGCTCGTATAGCCTGTGGGTGGTGACCCACAGCTATACGAGCGTCCAGGAGGACGCTCCATGAAAATGGAGCCCGGCCCTCATTCAGAGCGTGCGCTCTGCTCAGAGCGTACGGCTCTGAATGAGGGCCTTAAAGCATAATTGCCGACAATCAGCTCCGTCCTTCCGGGAGGGAGCTGATTGTCGGCTAACAGCGGGAGGCATGTCCGGACAGTTATGACACTTTGGGGGCGGAGCTGTGTCATCTTGCCCCACCCCCTCTTCAAAATGCCGCTACGGGAATCTCTAGTTTATTCTGGGGGGAGGTTGGGATGGTTGGTGGATTTTTGGAGGCTTGCCTGCCATATCGGGGGGCCGGGAGCGGGACTCGATATTCGGGAGGCTCCCGGCCAAATCGGGAGGGTAGGCAAGCCTGACTTAAAGTGAGTATAGGAAGTAAATAAACAAGGAAATTGGCATCTGCTATTGTGTCGTCCTGCAAAAGTCTGTCTGTTACAAAGTATTGCAGACAAAAGATTTTGAGTCCGAGGTTCAATGAGAGTGGCATAAGAAGTAGATGCAGGAGTGATAGACTGCGGAGGGTCGCAAGATCCAGAGTTACTTGCAACATCATTCTCTGGGGCTGATTCATTACGAATCGCAATTGCAACAGCGTAAGCAGATCATCCGATGGTGCATACTGCACTGCGATCGTGTACGCAGATACAAAGCCATCGCAGAGTGAGTGATGGGACGTCAGCGTTTGGGGGTGGTGGCGGGGGAGTGGTCAGAGAAACGCAGGCGTGTCTGTCCATTTGAACGCCGTTACATGTGTGCGCATAAAATTAGCCACTGCGACGACATACGCAGCTTGTTCACTCACTGCGTGCAACGAGACTTGCAATTTCTGAGACCGGTCAGAGCTGCTGTTATTCTGCGTGAGGGTCCGATGCTGCTCGACGTTACCAATGTATACGCAGGACTGCAAGGTCTTACGGATGTGAGAAAGTGGTAGTGGGAATTTCTATGCTGGCTGAGCAGTTGCAAACATTAAGCATATATTTGCAGCAGGACTGCGTGCATAATCGCAGCTGCGATCGCTTTAGTGATCCGTAATGAATTTATTCCCAAAGCTGAATCAGGCCCCTAGTGCTACACTGAGGCGCTGAGCAAGTACAAAGGCCAGATTAAGTAGGCAGGGAGGCAGGAACATGTGTGACACTGTAACCACATGAGCCCATCTCATTCTAACGGAATGTTGATTAAGTTATGTGAACATGAGACTTTTAGAGAGTAATAGAAACAGCTGTTTAGCTGGTTTTCTACGTGTAATTCTGTAGAATAAATGCTTCATTTTAATTAAAACACAAATGCTGGAATCACAGTGGGGCTTTGGAGACCATAGTACTGAATATAAGTGTTAGGCAACAAAAAACTTTGCACAGATTTCACGTGTATCTTGTCCATGAAAGGATCTATGCATTACATAATGCAATCTATCACAAATGTACCAAGTTGACATTAAAAGTTAAAACCTTATTGGAGCAAAATCATAACATAACCATGCGGCCTAGTTCTTCACTTTGGGGAAGAGTTGTGTAACTATAGACTGAGTACAGTAAAGACATGTTTTCATAATCCCAACCTAAGGCAGCCCCTAATGGAGATGCAGATGTGTCAGTATTCATATCATTTGCGGGTGCAAAAACACACTAATGATGGGGATTGCCCACAAGCACTAGCTGACCTCTTCTGATTGACGATGATAAGTGGTTTCTCCATTGCTGGTGCCTATATTATATGATTGTATAGTGTTCATTCTAGCACCCTGCACCTGTCATAACCCGTGCAGTTCCTCTTTCCTGCCTGGGGTGTCACTCTCTGCTCTGGTGCTTCTAACACACTCTGGTCTGTATCTCAGCAGTTAGTTGCATTAGCTGAGTGTGCTAGAAGCACCAGAGCAGAGAGTGATACCCCAGGCAGGAAAGAAGAACTGCACAGGTTGTGACAGGTGTAGGGTGCTAGAATGAACACTAATTGTTTGCAGGGGCGGATCGGGCCACTGCGACATGAAAAGTGCCAGGCATTTATTTATTTATTTATTACCAGTTATTTATATAGCGCACACACATTCCGCAGCGCTTTACAGAGAATATTTGGCCATTCACATCAGTCCCTGCCCCAGTGGAGCTTACACCCACATGTGCACACACATACACACTATGGGCAATTTTGTTAGGAGCCAATTAACCTACCAGTATATTTTTTGAGTGTGGGAGGAAACCGGAGTACCCGGGGGAAACCCACGCAAGCACAGGGAGAATATACAAACTCCACACAGGGCCGTAGTGGGTATCGAACCAACGACCTCAGTGCTGTGAGGCAGTAATGCTACCATTACACTGTCTGTGCTGCCCGAAGGCATCAAAAGGAAAGGTGTATGAGGATACATCTGTACTTCATTTTTACGTGCAGATCTTTAGAGCTTGCTCTTTGGACATATATATCTAGGAAACCACAATTCCGGGGGCTTTGCACATCCCTCTTCACAGCTGCAGAGTAATATTAATTCAGCGCCATTATAAAAGGGACCTTTTTTTCCTGCTCTTTGGACACATAGGGCCTGATTCAGACCCACTCGCGAGCGGCTGTCCGCTCGCAAGTGGGTCGATGGTCTGCACTGAGCATGCGCACGACGGAGGGAGCTCCGTCGTGCGCATGCGCCAGACACGACGAGCGAAGGACTTTCCTTCGCTCGTTGTGTCCGATCAAAGGGGGCGTGCTGTCAATGTTGATTGACAGCACGCCCCCTTTGGTGGGCGTGCCGGGGGCGTGCCTCCCTGACGGGGGCGTTCCCACGGGAACGCCTCCCGTCAGAAGCCGGCCCACTGACATCACTAGTGATGTCAGTGGGAGTGATTTTGGCTCTGATAGAGCCAAAATCACTCCGGAGCTTGCGGTTGAAAACCTCAACCGCAGGCTCCGGCTCGCAATTTCGATGGTCGCGATGGTCACGACCATCGCGGCCATCAAAATGCACGCTCGTATAGCCTGTGGGTGGTGACCCACAGCTATACGAGCGTCCAGGAGGACGCTCCATGAAAATGGAGCCCGGCCCTCATGCAGAGCGTGCGCTCTGCTCAGAGCGTACGGCTCTGAATGAGGGCCATATTTGTCTAACTCAGCATCTCCCCCTGAGTGAGAAGACTACATTATAGGGTTGTTTCAGAGTTGGTAGTAAGGGGAAAAAAAGGAGCAGTTTTACACCTGGACAAGCCTACTGAGTTGAAAGTGGTGCAGGGCAAATACTGGCTGCTTTTGTATGTAGCCCACAAATATTGGACAACTTTATTTTTACAATGCAATTTACAGTTCAGCTTGAACATGCCCCTCCCAACTCTAAGGGGCATATCCATTAAGGCACAGTGTTTACTGAGCAGGGAAAAAGCTATGGGTTTAACACCTGGAGCTATTCAACTATTCTGTATTTTCCCCGGGCAGTAAACCCTGGGGTAACATGCGATAACCCATATATTATGCGTAAAATGCTGGAATCTATGGGTTTCCCCGCACGTTAAATCCAAGAAGGGTAACAGAGTTTTCTCAAAGCTCCTGACGCTGCGAGGAAAAAATTCACCCACTGGGACTTAACACATGTGGTATCCGAAGCTGATTGAATAGGTCAGCTCTGACAATTAGCCGCGGGGGATATGCCTCTAAATCTCTCTTCAGGGGAAAAGAAAGGATTTCTGATGGGGGGTTTCCAAATGCTTGATTGTGGCATACTTACCGACATTTGTTTTCACCTTACCGGGAGTGGCCTGGAATGGACTTTCAAGTGGGCGGGTTTGAGTATTCGCGTTATTAGGCCCCGTACCCTCACGGGGAAATTCCACAAATCGCACATATTTAAATAGGAGGCGGGCCAAATGAGGCAATTATCATAAAATCTCGTCATTAGGTCCCGCCCCCTACGCCCAGGCCATGGATTGCTGGTAAGATTCTCCCCATTTCACTAGGAAGTGGGCCAGATGCAGGAGAAGTGCCTACTCTTCCAGGGGTGCGGAGGCTACCCCGAAATATCGAGAGCCTCCCTCAGGTCCCGGGACAGTAGTCAAGTATGGAGTGTGGGCATGTGCAGCAGCTCCGGACCATCACTTATACCCCTTTTACACCGGAGCTAAAACCCGGATTTTTACAGGGTTAACCTGGGTAGGTCCTTGGTGTAAAAGGGGAGAGAGTTGGATCGCCGGGTCGAGTGACCCGGCAATCCAACCCAGGTAACTTGTAGGGTTTAACACGGGCGTAACCCGTGAAACCCTGCAGTATGAACGGCGCGCTCCGGGTCACGATGACCTGGAGCGCGCCGCATGCCGGCCGATTGGTCAGGCTTCATCAGTGGCGCTTGGAGATGACGTCATCTCCAAGCGTCCACTTCAACGCCGGAAAAGCCAGGTCTATGCAGACCCGACTCTGGTGTGAACGGCGCCGACTCGGGAATGTCCTGGGTCGGCGCCGGCTAAATTAAGTGTCTGATCCGGATTGGAACCCTGTTTCAACTCTGGGTCAGACCCGGAATTTAGGTGTAAAAGGGGTATCATACTGCATGTTGTGGCCACAGCTCTAGTTAAAATGTACAATTGGAAGCTCCACTTGCATTTGCCTACGTCCCTATCTAACCAGGGTATAGATTGTGCTTTTCTGGCTCTGTGAATATTGTGCTGGCACTGATACTAGAGTCACTGGAAGAAAGTTGTGTTATATTTGTCATGCTTAATTTGTTACTATTCCTGTAGTAAACTTTCATTTGGAAAAACAATGTGACATAAAATAAACTAGCAAAGATATGGAATGCAAATAAATGAGCACGCTTTAAAAATAGCTAGCAGTAGGTGGTGAATTTCATATAATTATATTGCTCATCTTTTTGTAATTGGACAGTAGGGACAGGTAAGATGTAACCACATTATGTAATAGTGGGGAGGGAGAATTTTTCTGCCAATAAATATTCATATTTATTTTACATACAGCAAGTGAAATACTTGGATTTAGAGTGTTAATTTTAAATAATTTATGCAAAATCAAATCACTGTGTAGAGCCTTCCTGTTGTACACTCAAGACACACATACATAATCATAAACTTGATTTAATGGTTTTCTTTTTCCCTTCATTTAAACAGCTTCATAATAATTAGCACAGAAGCAGTGGGACAGGGGTTGTAATTAAATCTTTGATTGAAAAAAAGGCTAACTTGTTAATACATCCACTAATTTCATCATTGGTTGTAATATAATATGTCAAACGCACAGTACTAGCTCCCATTTGATTAAGGTTTGCAGGATAAATATGTGTGTTTCTTATGCATGTAAATAGCAGCTACTGTACAGGTAAATGGGGTTTCCACCTTGAAGACTTTGGTTTATTGACTTGTATATTGTATCCTGAAGCTTCTGTTACGCAGGACATATAGGGACCTATACATTAAGCACTGCAATTTGGCAATGCTGAATTGGTATCTAACTTGCTGGGAGTAGCAGCGGTGGATTTTAAGACACCTGATCAATTCAACATTGCTAAATTTCCGAGACAGCTGATCCGAAGATCAGCAGTCCCTGCAATCTCTATCACCACTACTTTTCTAGCAGTGAAACTTAGCAATGAAAATGTAGTTAGGATACTGACAGTCAGAATGCCGGTTGGCATACCGATGGTCCCAATCCTGACAGATTCCGATGGTAAATATTAGGGTTAGGAATGGAGTAGAAACTAGGGGGAGGCTTAAGGTAGACTGCGGGAGGGGAAAGTAAGGGTTAGGCTGCGAGAGGGGATGGTTAGGGTTAGGCTGCGAGAGGGGAGGGTTAGGGTTAGGCTGCGGCAGGGGAGGGTTAGGCTGTAGGAGGAAAGGGTTAGGCTGCAGGACAGAGCGGTTAGGGTTAGGCTGCAGGAGGGGAGGGTTAGGCTGCAGGACAGAGCGGTAAGAGTTAGGCTGTGGGAGGGGTGGGTTAGTGTAAGGGTTAAGATTTGGGTTAAAATACTTACCAAAATCTGTCTGGATTTTGACCATTGGGATGCCACTGTCAGTATTCTAACCATCTGTATTCTGACTGTTGGAATCCCGTACCCAACCCTTTAATTGCACTAGCTTCCTCTTTTGTATATATGATTTGCCCTGGGATAGGACATATTGCTGATCTTTGTATAGTAATGTATCCAGTACTAAGAGCAGTGATCTCACGCGCTACAGTGTATCACATCTTTTACGCAAAAATAACAGCAGGAGAGCGATTGGAGAAATCACCACCCCTAATATAGTGTTGCTGCGATCACTCATCTTCCACCCAACGTCTAGTAGTGTGGTCACAGCACATATTACTTTTGGCACTTACTCATCATATTTTTTTCCCCATAAGGGACCGGGGTGAAGTTAATCTCTGAAGCAGATAAGCTGTTCTGGCTACTGCCAGAGGTTGCTGAGGAGGCTCCTGGCTGTTGGGAAGGTCCAAATTGCACTTAATGGGCACCTGGGGGTGTCTGGTGGGCATGTGGGCGGTGTCTGATGATATAGAATAAGTCTATTGACACTCGTGTGGGGTCCTATGGGCATGTGGTGCTGGTCTAATATCATGGGGAAGGTCTGATTGGCATTTAAGGGGCATAAGGGTCCAGTTTGATGGGCACTTAAGGGAATTTACACAAAACCATAAATTATGATATATTACAATCTGACCCAGTGAAACAGTGAACTAGGAAAGTGAACCCTTAAATGCTCATTTTATTAAAAATATGTCCCTGCGACTCACAAAATTATTAACTTGGTGTGATCCCTGTAAGAGCACTGCATCATTTGCCAAAACAACAGAGTTAAACAACTTCGCTTCATGATATATAAAAGTGATGGGCAACCTGATAAACTCAAGGGCCGCATGTTTGGCCCTTTAATATTCAATTGGTCTGCACGTTACCCTCAATCTCAGTAATAAGCAATACATTTTAAGCCAATTAAGACATCCCACAGGTCCGTAGAATAGATACTGTATACTAAAATGTATGAGGTATTAGTTCATATTTTGCTTCAAACATTTCAGCTTGAAGTCTACATCCTGGGTCCTCAAATACCTGCAAGCCCTACACTGGCATCATGCTTAAAATATCAATGAATTGCAGTTCAAATCAATTGCGCTCACATCAGTCATGGAAGCTGAGATGCAGCAGGCTCGCTTGTACATTGCACAGAAAAGGCCTTATATAGGCTTGATTGGCAGCAGCAAACAGCAGTATTTTGCAACAAACACAGAAACCAGTGGTGTATCTATAATGGGTGCAGTGTGCGCGGTGCACACGGGCCCCCGGGTCCAGGGGGACCCCGCACCGCACCCACTGCACCCATATTTTATTAAACTTACCTGTCCGTGGTCCCACGTCAGGTGTCAGTGCTGCTCAGAACACTGGAAAAATGGCCGCCACGGACATTTTTCCGGTGTTCTGCGCATGCGCACTAGACTCCGGGCACTACAGTGTGCCCGGAGTCTACTGTGCATGCACAGAACACCGGAAAATGCGTTCTGCGCATGTGCAGTAGACTCCGGGCACACTCTAGTGCCCGGAGTCTACTAATGCTCCAGTGGCTGGCCAGCCGCGTCAGTCGGCTGCAAGCCACCGGGGAGAGAGGAGGGGACCCCGCACAGGGAGTGCACACAGGCCCCCTCCTCTCTTAAGACGCCCCTGACAGAAACTAAATAGACTTGTACTCTGTGAATCCCATACTATATACATGGTACCAGCTGCATGGTAATCTACACCCATCAGCCATAGCAATAAACCCACCTGCCTCATATTGTGTAGGTCCCCCTCGTGTTGCTAAAACAGCTCTGACCCAATGAGGCATGGCCTCTACAAGCAGGGGCGTAGCCAGAACCTTGGGGGCCACATAGCAACATTTTGAAGGGATCACCCACCGAGTGCTTCAATAGACCGATCGATATTTTAACATGAGTCGACCGCACACACAGTACAATTATCAGGGCAGTCTGCCAATAGCGGATTGGCCAGGTAATTGTATAGTGTATCCCCGGCTTAATTCTATCTATTAGCTTTTCCATCTGTTACCTATACCCATATATATATGCATGGATGTATGGATATTCATGTAGGTGTAGAGTTACATTTGGGTATCCTAGTACTCTCTATGCATACACATTAAAATATTTATTACTCTTTAATATTTTAGATTCATAATTTATGTTGGTATGTAGGTTTTTTATCAATCCTTATTTGTCTATTTATTTTTACGTATAGATTATTAGTTCTTTTTATATCCATGTAAGAATATCAAATGAAACCAATATTGTACTATGTCTATATGTGTACCAATTTTATGTTGGTGATCAGGTGTTGCTAAATGAAAAGCAGTAAAGAACACTCTGATTGGCTATCTGTGGCTACCAATTTGAGAGTGATTGGACTCATTATGGCTCCTATTTAAGATGGAGGATTGGATAAGGACATTTAGCTTGAAAAAGTCCCAGGAACGGGATGAAACGCGTTGCTGTCCTTACCTACTCAATGCGCCTTGTCCTGCAATTTGTTCCTGCCAAGTGCTGCCAGTGTCCGCAGTGTCTGATTCCGGCGTGCAGTGTTTGATTCCGGTGCGAGGAGAATCCACAAGTCGCGGCCGCGCTCACTCCCACCTGGATCTCTTCTCAGCGTTCATTTGGCCATGACTCCGGCAGGTATCCAGACTGTGTAGCCGGACGGAGACCCACTGCACCGGATCTTTGAGACAACGTGTCCCTGAATATTCTGACTTGGTCAGTTATACACTGCTCAGCCGGTGAGATACTATTATTTCTTCCCTTGCAATTGATTGAGCTCTCTGGAACTGGCTAGTACTTTTATTCTTTCAGCACTGTGTGCCCGACGGGGTTAACACTTCCAGCACCTAAGCCATTTATTGCTACACAAGCTCCAGATTCTTCTATTATTGTGGATATTTCAATTGACACATTGTTTGCAGACAAGCGTTACTTAATTTCAAACTATGGATTAACTAGCCAAGTGTATCCAAACATCCTTCACATGCTAATTTGGAACTTTTTCAATGCAGGAATCGTTTATTCTGATTCCTAACTAGTACAACTGTTATTATTATGTGTACATGTGCTAGTTATTCATTTTTTACTATTTTTATTTCTGATTTTTTTGTCATTTATGTGTTCCTTCTGATATATGTTTTTTTATTACTATTTCCCTTTGCTTATTTTTGCATATATTAAATTTCTATCATATTTCTATTCATATTCCTATTCATTTCCTACCAGCGTGGTGTGTGTGCTTTTGTATATGCCCGGCTTAAGTAACACAATCACCCTCCGTGCTCTCCATTACACAAAACAAGCAAGAAAGAGGGACAGAATGGAAATAAAAACATAGACGATCAAGAGAGCGAGAGGGGGAAAAGAGCAGAACAAGGGATGGAAGAGGCAAAGAGCGGAATCAGAGAAAGAGGGGCAAGTATATCAGAGGGAGAAAGAGAAATACTGGAGGGAGGAGAAAGCGGGAAGTGAGGGATAGAATAAGAAGGGGAAAGAGAGGAGCAGAAACAGGAATTTCTATGAATTTTGTATGGATCCATCTTTTTCAATATATTTAGACCCTGATTCTGAGACTGTCGCAGATGCTGGCATTCTTGCATCGTGTCTGCGCCTCTATGCCGCTAAAAATCTCTTCCCTGGTGTACAAGCGTGCGCGCAAATGTGCAAGAACTGAGATTACTAGATTAGCTATCTAGGTACAGTTTCTCCATCTTAGTAAGGCCTCCTATGTAAGCTGCTGTGTGTCTCTGTATGTAGCCACCTCCAGTGACACATCTGCATGTGTCGGATTTGCCACACCCCCCTGTCATCTCCCAGTCACTGCACAGGAATGCCCAATATAATTCCAACACCCTGTGTACAAATCTCTACTGCGTCCCTGTGTGCAGACAATCAGGACACATGCGCGGTGACAAACATTCACTGTGTGCGTGCTTATCGGCATAGAATCAGGCCCTTATTATGGAACCATCTTTTCCTCTATATTTAGTATGGATCCATGTCTTCTAGGTGTGCATGTGTGGGAAATTAGTGTGAATCCAGCTTTTTCAATATGCTTCCTATGGATCAGGCTTTTTCAATATACTTTGCATGGATCTGGCTTTTATCCACACTCTTTGTTTTGTTTTGTTACCTGAATATGAATATGCTATTCATATTCAGGGATATAGAGTATCCAGGTATTCCAGTATGTTATCCTACATGTGTACATTTTTATAAATCTTTTATGTCGATATTCTTAATCAAAAAAATATGTGATATATATTGTTTAGAGTGTTTATATGTATAAACTCCTGTAATGGGTACTTATGAGTATGCAGGCTGGGATATATTTGGCATAGAGGGCTTTTAGGATTGATCATCTTTGGACGCATGCCTAATAGAGAACTATCTTACTGTTTTATATTTACTTTTATACATTGCTATTAGTGACTTATCTAAGACGTTGTTTGGATTATCGGAATGTTTGACCACTTATGTAGTTTAAAGCCATTATTGATGTACTGTATGGCGGTGACTGGGATGCCTGACATATTGTAATGTTGCTAGGATAATAGTTTGCTAGTCTCACTAACGTTATTGTTGGGCCTACCCTACAATTGATTTGGTCTTACATGGGGCCAGTTTGAGGACATACTGTATTTCTTGGGCCACTTTAATTTCACTATCCACCCTTGGCTGGGGTATTATGTGATATCTAAACTGTCAGCTTCTGTTTTGCTGCAGTCTATGTGCAGTGCAGCTACTGTAGCTGTAAACTAAAGTGAATTCCTAGCAAACACAATACAGCAGTTGTTCCTAAGCTGGGTGCTGTGGCACCCTGGGGTGCCGCATAGTGCTTGCAGGGCTGCTACAGGTGAACTTAGGGCCTGATTCAGAATGTACGTACATTTCCAATAGTGGAGCGCCTGAGCGTGTGCAGGACAGGTCACACTCTACCATAATCCTGAAGGACATAGGGGCCTAGACGGCCCCCAGGCAGTCAGCTACTGTATTCACCTCAACCAGGAGTCAGAAAGGATGACCTGATAATAGGGATAAGGCTAGAAAGCTTAGCTGCCTATATAATGTTCAAAACAACGCACTGGTAAACCTCTAATGTTAAATAAGTTCTGGTGAGGGGTTGGAACTGGGACCACCCATTACCAAATGTCTAGTTTCGCCTATGATTGCAGATGACACGTAACCAGTGGCAGATTTAACCTAGGGGCTGCGAGGCTGCAGTCTCCCCAGCAAAATCCTCCACTTCAGTAAGCCAGTGCAGTCCATGACTGCCCTGGCTACACTGTGACTGAAGGTGGCGCCACCTGCCAGTCACACACAGGACAGGCAGCCCCATGTATCATAGCAGCAGCCAACGTTTCTGTCAAACATTCGCATCATCATTTCTATTAAATTTAAAGTGTTTAGATTATCTATAGGAAAAATATATATTATTTATGCCACTGTCCCTAAATGTTTTCACCACCTAAACTTTTCTTCACTTTTACCTCGTACACTCCTGTAACTCATAAATGTCTACAGAACACCTACGCACAACCCTCAACGTTTGCTTTCAGTAAATCTGCCATGATTCCCCTTGTTTTTGGCATGCGTTTGACATGAGTGTCACAGAATATAGCAAATGTAACAAAAAAACACGCTCAGGAGAAACTAAACAGCTTCTTTCGCAGCAGCGGATCGATTATGTGTACTCAGTTTTATTTCCAGAGCTCTGGTTGCTGTATTCAGTTAATGCACAGTATTAGGTGTAATTGATGTAGCTTTTGCTTCAAGGCAGATTTTCAATATTTCTAGGAAGAGTGCATTTCCCATTCAACAAATAGTGAATGATTAATGTGTCTGTGGAAGTTTTTCTTTTTTTTTCTTGTTCCAGAAATCCATGTCTAGAATTGCTTGTGAATCTCGGCACATCACACTCTCCTGAGCTCAATAGGGTGCAAAAATAATTGGAATGGATGGAGCTGTCATCTCATGTGTCTTCCCAAACCACTTTGAAACGTTGGATGTGGCTGTCAGCACTTGTGACTGGCTAGATTCCACCTCCGCACATTGTAACAAACAGCAGGGCAGAGCACAGTGTTCCTGCGGATTCATGCAGAAAATTGCAGCTTTCTTCCCCTTGGTTTATTTGTACGGGTCAACAGCAAACAAAACATCCTTAAAATGTGCTTAGTGCCAGACAAGGATCAAAACATCAATAAATATTATTTGTCCGGTTATCAAAGACTGACAAGACTCAGATATTCTTATTGTCATTAATTTTAAGTTTTCACATTAAAAAAATATTAAAAACACAAACAACAAGCAATATATGAGATTGTGTTCCTGATTCGGAGGTGGACTCTGCTGCGTCCGCTCTTGCATCTGTTGCCGGAGTCGCGACGGCCATAAATTATGAATGCTAATTTCAGCCTCCCTCCGGTGTAGATGCGTGCCCCTGAATGTGCAAGCACTGAGACGTCCACTCTCAGCACCACTGCACACTGTAACAGCACCATTTACACTTGCACCAGCTCTATGGGAGATGCAGTTTCTACGTCTGACTATGGCCCCTGTGGCAGCATCTGTGCAGCCGCTTTTATGGACACTCCCACGGCACTCCCATAACAAGCCCAAGAGACAGACGCTATTTGCATTCACTACAGGTTACCTCCCAGTCACCACCCAAAAATTCCCATCACTTTCCCGTCCCATTTGTGATACCGCCTGTGCTGAATGCAACAGCACCTTGGCGCTTACACCCTGTATAACATATGCACCGTAAGGGTTTTTAGAATTTCTTGTGCATGCAATGGATTGCTCAATCGTGTGAACATCTGCATTGCGTGTGGATTGCATGTGCCTCTGAATCAGGACCTATGTATTATAAAAGTTATGAACATGTTACAAGTCACCATGTACAGCAGTCAGGGCTGTAACTAGGGTAGTGCACAGGGCACCTCAAGGCAGGGAGCGGTGTTTGGACCTGTCAATTTTCCTGTTTATTATCATTCTTACTTGTAGCTTCCTCTTTTTTTATCCCCAGCATCTCCTGGCCTCCCCTATCTCTTCCCTAGCCCTTCCCCAGGAGTCTGTGGCTCTTTTTCAGGTATATTATCTTATGTCCCTATTTAAAAAATGGGGGGGGGGAGCGTTAATGCTCTCTCTGGCACAGGGCACCAAAAAGTCTAGTTACGGCTCTGACAGCTGTTACAATAAAAAGCCATAATACCTTTATGCAAAGACCTGACGCTCAGAGATGGCATCTCATGTCTATAGCAAGTTCTATTTTGTTCCTTAAGATTGCATACCTAAAAATACACAAGTTTTTTTTTGTTGTTGTTGAATAAATACTATCTAATAAATTCTAAAGAAAATAACCATATTATTAGTGATAATATTGTTATACAGTACCATTTTGGTGTAAGTAATGTCATACTCCATTTTCCCCCAGATGTCCTGATTTTCAGGAACAGATTCAAGTGTGTAAGATTTGTCCCTGGCGATGCCATGATTTTTATAGTTACCCACTACTGTCTCCATTGTTTTCATATATGCATCTACAGTCATTCTCAGTATACTTTACATTTTCCCTAATCCCCTTCCATTTTGTATAACTTCAATATATTTTAAAGATTGTAAAGATCAATATTAAATTCTATTTAGATGTAAAAAGTCCAGTGGTCTTTCATGTCTGATAGGAAAAGTGAACGGTGGCTGCAGACTCCATGTACAGACTGAGCTACAGTACATCTGGGTCACTCACCATTAATCTAACAATATACGGTGCCAGTATTACTACAGAAATAAGGGAAATACATCAGATGGCACCCCAGAAATGTATTCGCACAGCAGCAACTTTTTGAGACCTACAGTATTAGATTTCTTATTCGAGCTGACCATTACAGGGTGGTCGCAACCCACTTTGGGGTTGTAATATACACTTTGAGAACATAATATATAAATTGTCAGGAAAATGGCAAGGTGGGCATGTGCCCCTACCCTGTTTCTGTACTAGGGCATAGTTCCTAAACTGTGCCCTTTCCCTGTATCCATACTAGGCCATAGTTCCTAAACTGTGCCCTTTCCCTGTGTCTGTACTAGGGCATAGTTCCTAAACTGTGCCCTTACCCTGTATCCGTACTAGGCCATAGTTCCTAAACTGTGCCCTTACCCTGTATCCATACTAGGGCATAGTTCCTAATCTGTGCCCTTACCCTGTATCCATACTAGGGCATAGTTCCTGAACTGTGCCCTTACCGTGTCCGTACTAGGGCATAGTTCCTAAACTGTGCCCTTACCCTGTATCCATACTAGGGCATAGTTCCTGAACTGTGCCCGTACCCTGTTTCCGTACTATGGTATAGTTCCTAAACTGTGCCCTTACCCTGTATCCATACTAGGGCATAGTTCCCGAACTGTGCCCTTACCCTGTGTCCATACTAGGGCATAGTTCTTGAACTGTGCCCTTACCCTGTGTTCATACTAGGGCATAGTTCCTAAACTGTGCCCTTACCCTGTATCCATACTAGGGCATAGTTCCTAAACTGTGCCCGTACCCTGTATCCATACTAGGGCATAGTTCCTAAACTGTGCCCTTACCCTGTATCCATACTAGGGCATAGTTTCAAAACTGTGCCCTTACCCTGTATCCGTACTAGGGCATAGTTCCTAAACTGTGCCCTTACCCTGTATCCATACTAGGGCATAGTTCCTGAACTGTGCCCTTACCCTGTATCCATACTAGGGCATAGTTCCTAAACTGTAATCTCAATATATATGTACCAGTGTGCCATATGTACCTATCTAATAATCTGCTAAGGTCTGTCCCATCTCCAACATGTGCGGTGGAAGCTGGGGTGCCCTGCTCATTAATCGGGACAGACCTTAGAGGATGGAGGAGGGAGCTGGGAAGGAACAGGATAATTATTAAGCAGGGACGGAGTGGGTAGGGGACAGGATGGAACGGGGGCGGGCAGGTGGAGCAGGAGGTGGACTGAGGTGACCTGGCAGATGCTGGGTCCTTATACTAGTTGGTTCATAAATGAGCAGGGTATAAGTCAAGATTGAGGCAAACAATACTATATAATATTATACTACCTGTTTGTGCTTCCTATTAAAAAAAAAAAATACTTGTGGAAGACGTTATGGAAGAAATGTTTTTGTTTTTTAATTTACTTTTTCAGCCAAAAATTTGTCTGCTGCTGTGCTCTCTCCCAACTATTCAGGGAATGTGAGGCATGGATGCTGGAGATGTAGGATATTTCAGTGGCTATAACATTTTGTCTTCGCTTGTCCTGCTGATGTCTGGAAGTGTTTACGGCTATGCCGACATACCCAAACAGGCCATTTTCAGGAATTGCGATTACAGCCTTATCTTCTGCTTTTCCAAAGTGTGTTTAAAATAAAACATTCTTTATTTTTTTAATCTGTCCTCTAAATCTTTAGTTCTATCATTATAGGCATAACTAACATAATAGCACCCACAGGAGTGAACTGGGAGTTATCTATACTCCATTTCCCATTCTAGGACTTACAGTACAGTCATGTGGTCGGTTCATTTAGATATGTCATGTCTGATGAGGCTGATGGCACTTTTAATCTTCTCTGTTTAGTAGCGCATCAATCTAAGAGGATTGTTGTGTTTGTGTACTGTTTGTAGTACAGCTGACAGTGAGGTCTCAGCAATCATTTGAGAGGCAAGAGAGGAATCAGTTTCCTCCAGTGGACCTTGTGGGGCAGAACTTAGAGGTGTGACCATATTTCTATCCTCAGGGCTGATTCAGCAGAGGATTCTAATACAATTGCAGCTGATAATGTGGTAGCAGCTGCGATAGCACTAATATGGTAATGCAGCAGGAGGCGTTATGCCTCCTACATGCATTACTGATCCGAATGCATTGTACAACGCACCATCAGATTATCTTGGCAATCCTCGGCTGGCTAAGTGACCCATGCGGTCACACAAGCCTGTCGCTGCTGATGCACAAAAGAGGCCAGGCAATCTCTGTCAGCCGATGGAGATCCTGGCCTCGGCACTCCCCCCCCCCCCCCCAACAGCTCCTCCCCCCAACAGCGGCGACATGCCACAGTTTTGGGAAACGGAGCCCATTGCCGCCCCCTCCCTGCCCAAAAATGGCAGCAGGATGTCAATCACTGACAGTCTGCTGCGGAACTGCGTGCGAGACAGCAGACCCGTACTGCACATGAGCGGTACGGGTCCGGCACATACACAGATTCCCGAACATCAGGAATCTGCGTACAAAACTGAGCTGCGTCTGCAGCTGAATCAGCCCCATAGGTCTCATATGCACGGACAGTTTGTTTAGTTTTTGCAGAAAAAAACAACACCAGAGAACATGCATGTTGTTGATTTTTTTTCTTGTTATTGGAGTGTTCACTAGCACTTTGGGGTCACTCTAGGCGTCCCCAATACTTACAAGTGAATGGTAGATGTCTTCTGAGAACATAATGCTAATGCAACACCCCTGAATGTTCGTATAAAAGCAAATGGGTATGGGGGTCATTAGAAACAATCACTTCTCTTTGTTAATACATTGTATTAGCATAACATGTGGAGCAGTTGCACGATGCACCCGGCTTGGTGGTTTTGATCAGACAGCAGAAACTTTAAAGGTGCCTACACAGGAATACATATGATTTACCGCCGACCGCATGGCTGGCGGTTCTAATCCCAACAGCGGCATCCCGGCAGAGGAGGAAATCCCGATCGCCAAAGGTAAGTACTACTTACTAACCTAATTCTACCCCTTAACCCTCCCTTAGGGGTGCCTAACCCTAACCTCCCCCCCAAGTGCCTAATTCTAATCCCCCCTCTAAGTGACTAAACCTGTCCCCCCCTTCCCCACTGCCTAAACCTAAGTCCCCTGGGGGGTGCCTAACCCTAACCTCCCCCCGGGGGTGCCTAACCCTAATCCCCCCTTCCCCTAGCCTAAACCTAACCTCCCGGGGGGGTGCCTGACCCTAAGTCCCCCCCAGGAACCCTCACTATTTGGGCAAATTTTACACAATCTGTCGTTCCGATGCGTCGGAATCGGCCAGATCGGGTAAAATATTGCCATGTGTGTAGGCACCATTAGATCTTAGTCACCTCCAGCTGTTCCTGAATTACATCTCCAATGGGGCTCAAAAAATTAATACCAGACAGGATGTATTTCAGCAAGTGTAATGTTCCCTCCATGTACTTAACGTTGTGATTCACACTGCAATCCCTTCCTAAACTGTTAACTAAATTACATACCATTCTATTTCCCATGCAGGAGATGTCTCTGATTAGACTGTCATGTCAAAGACACGCTCCATTCACCAAAAAGAGAGAGACTTCCCAACCTTTCCACCAGCAGGACTGTCCTGGCAACATTAAGATAGTTGTGAATTCTGTATTAGTCCATTCAAAAGCTCAGATCTGCCGGCTCATGCTTGCACACACCTGGCGACAATGGCCCGGTAAAGCAATTCCCCTTGCTGCTCTGGGCCGTTTGGCCTGATTTCAAATGTTTTCACAGTTGTCCGATGTCTTTTGTACGGCACATGCATCTAATGGTGCGTACACACTGGGCGATTAAAGTGGACGACTGAACGATAACGATATCGTTATCGTTCAGTCGTCCACTTTATCGTCCATTTTTAACACAAAAAAGATGAACGATGACGACGACGCGCGTTCCCGCGGGTCGTTCGTCATCCTCGTTCATCGGGCTGACATGCAGGCCAACCTGACGACCTCGTCAGGTTGCTGCATGTCAGGGAATGGGTGAGAGAGCCCGGCGCTGAACGATATCGCTAATGATATCGTTCAGCGGCTGTGCTCAATGTCATGAACGACATTGAGCACAGCCTGCCGGGGACACACTAGACGATATCGCTCAGGGAGCATATCGTCTAGTGTGTATGCACCTTTAGTCATGCTGCGCATGCGTTGTGATAGTTTACCGATGACCGCCGTAGTGAGTATTTAGAACGCAGAGCGGTTTACAGTCAGTGTGTCTTTATAGGAGGTGATGGGGTGAGGTGACTAGGCAAACGCGGACATGTCGCAAGTGTTTTGGTGCGTGTCTCAGTGTTACCAGCCCTGGCAGCTTAGTGCTAATGAACTTTCTAAGCAGCCATAGGGTTGCTCAGAAGTTGGATGGTGCAACCAGTGTGTGACCGATGGTGCGCTTTCATATGCCAGCGGCAGATTAGAGACGGAGCCAGTGTGCGTCTATGAACAAATGACAGCAGCTGGGGCATTAGCATGAATTCTTAGTACTGCTGTGCAACAAAGTCGCAGTCTCGACGGGATAAGCGTCCACTTCTGAATCAGGTCCCTGTATCTCGGAGGCAGCTGAGTATGGCAGAATGGGCATAAAGCTGATGTTTTGTGTTTGCAGAATGAGATCTGTAAATGTGCAAGTTGTGGTGGAGAATATGTATATATATGAGTGTGAATGAGTTTATGCGGCACTGCAGGGATTCTAAGCAATATGAAATGATCTGGGACTCCCCTGTGCCATGAAAGCGCAAGTTAAGCACAAAACACATAGATATGCACACGAGAGAAAACAGAAAGGTGTAAGGTAATGATGTGGACGTGTAGCTAATAGACCCGTCACAGTGATCATACACAGCAGCAGATGGGCCATGACTGTGCTCAGTGTTTGGCTCATATACTGTAGACTAGGACGTAAATTGCGATAAAATATAGGCATAAATTGCAACCATAAAAATGTATACGGTAGTTGCGTAATATCCAGAACCGCAGGTATCTTACCACGCCTGCAACTGTGCACATTATGTCAAATGTGTATTTTTCATTCTGACCTCAATCCGTATAACACTGGAAAAATAGAAGAGACAAGGTGCTAGTCGTGTTAGGTCTGTGATGTCGCTTTATGAGGGCATGTTATTTTTTTTACCTGTAGACGGCTACGTGGGCTGACGAGGACCGAGGACCTCCTAACCTGTACCCTAAAACTTATTTTTTTGTTAAATCATGGATGCCAGGGAATACTGCTACTTGGGGTTCCTCAAGTGCCAGCATGCCCTAGCAGCCATAGGTGTGCTTGTAGTACTACAAGTGCCAGCATGCCCAAATTATTAAATGCATCCTTAACCTACTGGAACTTGTAGTGCATTACAGAAAGATGATAATTTTAAACATTATTAACACATTAATAGCCCTAGTGCTATCAGCATGTGGCTGGTTTATCCAGGGACGGACGCATTTGTTGTGCACCAAATTTTTTGTAAGGAATACACCAGCCAGTTGTACCTGGAAACCCCAACCACCACCCACCCCCCCCCGGCTGCCAATCCATCGCCATGCAGCTGAAGGGTTTTTTTTTCATCATAATGAGAAGGAAAAACCGGATGCCAGACAACTGTGTCTCTGGCGGCTGGAAGAAAGCTGCCTGCACGGTGCCCGCCCATACTGACATGCATCCAGCCATCGCGGAGGAGAACAGAAAGGCAGAAGGAGCAGGGTGGGGGTAGCTCCTCCCACCCTGCTCCTCCTGCCATTCTGTTCTCCTCCGCGAAGGACAAACTGCGTGACAGCAAGAAGAGGTCAGCTATTGTACAGGGGCTTTTGTACTGGTCTGCAGAGGATTAATCTGCACAGCACAGGGGAGATTCTCACCTCCACCATCTGGGTCCAGGGCACATGAAGATACACGAGTCAGCTGATGCAGTCTGCACACTGGGGAGTCTTCTGCAGAGCTCCTCCCTGCTGCTGCTGCCTGACTGTGTCACAGAACGGGCTGCTCTGCCTCTGGAAGCAGCAAATGTAAGTGAAATCTACTGGTAAGATGCTTGTAATTTGGTTGTTCCAGTAGCTGCTCCTAATGCACAGGGGAGGCACAGTATGCACAGGCACAAGCAGGGATCCCCATTCCTACACAATCAGACACAGACCCCTCCTCCCAGCCTGTCGCCACATGCAGAGAAGCAACAGGTACCTGGAGTCTTCTCCCAGCAGTCAGCCCCATTCATGTGGAATTGCCTCCAGTTCAAAATGTTCCCACCCCCTGCCAACCTGCAGAGGTAGCGTTGTGATGTAGTGTGGGGAGATAGCGTAGAGATGTAGTGTGGAGAGGTAGCGTTGTGATGTAGTGTGGGGAGGTAGCGTTGTGATGTAGTGTGGAGAGGTAGCGTTGTGATGTAGTGTGGAGAGGTAGCATTGTGATGTAGTGAGGGGAGATAGCGTAGTGATGTAGTGTGGAGAGGTAGCGTTGTGATGTAGTGTGGAGAGGTAGCGTTGTGATGTAGTGTGGGGAGGTAGCGTTGTGATGTAGTGTGGAGAGGTAGCGTTGTGATGTAGTGTGGAGAGGTAGCGTTGTGATGTAGTGTGGAGAGGTAGCGTTGTGATGTAGTGTGGGGAGGTAGCGTTGTGATGTAGTGTGGGGAGGTAGCGTTGTGATGTAGTGTGGAGAGGTAGCGTTGTGATGTAGTGTGGGGAGGTAGCATTGTGATGTAGTGTGGAGAGGTAGCGTTGTGATGTAGTGTGGAGAGGTAGCGTTGTGATGTAGTGTGGGGAGATAGCGTTGTGATGTAGTGTGGAGAGGTAGCGTTGTGATGTAGTGTGGAGAGGTAGCGTTGTGATGTAGTGTGGAGAGGTAGCGTTGTGATGTAGTGTGGGGAGGTAGCGTTGTGATGTAGTGTGGGGAGATAGCGTTGTGATGTAGTGTGGAGAGGTAGCGTTGTGATGTAGTGTGGGGAGATAGCGTTGTGATGTAGTGTGGAGAGGTAGCGTTGTGATGTAGTGTGGGGAGATAGCGTTGTGATGTAGTGTGGAGAGGTAGCGTTGTGATGTAGTGTGGGGAGGTAGCGTTGTGATGTAGTGTGGAGAGGTAGCGTTGTGATGTAGTGTGGGGAGGTAGCGTTGTGATGTAGTGTGGGGAGATAGCGTTGTGATGTAGTGTGGAGAGGTAGCGTTGTGATGTAGTGTGGGGAGGTAGCGTTGTGATGTAGTGTGGGGAGATAGCGTTGTGATGTAGTGTGGAGAGGTAGCGTTGTGATGTAGTGTGGGGAGATAGCGTTGTGATGTAGTGTGGAGAGGTAGCGTTGTGATGTAGTGTGGAGATGTAGCGTTGAGATGTAGTGTGGAGAGGTAGCGTTGTGATGTAGTGTGGGGAGGTAGCGTTGTGATGTAGTGTGGAGAGGTAGCGTTGTGATGTAGTGTGGGGAGATAGCGTTGTGATGTAGTGTGGAGAGGTAGCGTTGTGATGTAGTGTGGAGAGGTAGCGTTGTGATGTAGTGTGGAGAGGTAGCGTTGTGATGTAGTGTGGAGAGGTAGCGTGATGTAGTGTGGGGAGGTAGCATTGTGATGTAGTGTGGAGAGGTAGCGTTGTGATGTAGTGTGGAGAGGTAGCGTTGTGATGTAGTGTGGGGAGATAGCGTAGTGATATAGTGTGGGGAGGTAGCGTTGTGATGTGGTGTGGAGAGGTAGCGTTGTGATGTAGTGTGGAGAGGTAGCGTTGTGATGTACTGTGGAGAGGTAGCGTTGTGATGTGGTGTGGAGAGGTAGCGTTGTGATGTAGAGTGGGGAGTTAGCGTTGTGATGTAGTGTGGAGAGATAGCGTTGTGATGTAGTGTGGAGAGGTAGCGTTGTGATGTAGTGTGGAGAGGGAGCGTTGTGATGTAGTGTGGGGAGATAGCGTAGTGATGTAGTGTGGAGAGCTAGCGTTGTGATGTAGTGTGGAGAGCTAGCGTTGTGATGTAGTGTGGAGAGCTAGCGTTGTGATGTAGTGTGGAGAGGTAGCGTTGTGATGTAGTGTGGAGAGGTAGCGTGATGTAGTGTGGGGAGGTAGCATTGTGATGTAGTGTGGAGAGGTAGCGTTGTGATGTAGTGTGGAGAGGTAGCGTTGTGATGTAGTGTGGGGAGATAGCGTAGTGATATAGTGTGGGGAGGTAGCGTTGTGATGTGGTGTGGAGAGGTAGCGTTGTGATGTAGTGTGGAGAGGTAGCGTTGTGATGTACTGTGGAGAGGTAGCGTTGTGATGTGGTGTGGAGAGGTAGCGTTGTGATGTAGAGTGGGGAGTTAGCGTTGTGATGTAGTGTGGAGAGATAGCGTTGTGATGTAGTGTGGAGAGGTAGCGTTGTGATGTAGTGTGGAGAGGTAGCGTTGTGATGTAGTGTGGGGAGATAGCGTAGTGATGTAGTGTGGAAGCTAGCGTTGTGATGTAGTGTGGAGAGCTAGCGTTGTGATGTAGTGTGGAGAGCTAGCGTTGTGATGTAGTGTGGAGAGCTAGCGTTGTGATGTAGTGTGGAGAGCTAGCGTTGTGATGTAGTGTGGAGAGGTAGCGTTGTGATGTAGTGTGGAGAGGTAGCGTTGTGATGTACTCCCACTGCCCGCCCGGGAGAACTTCACTGCAGTGCTTATCACACCCCTTGCAGTGACACACAGTAGGCCCTTGATAAATTTCAGTTCCAGGCCCATGTGGTCCTTAATCTGGCACTGTTGGTAGTGCAGTTTCAGTCACCCGGTGGCGGGTTTCCATGGTTCTTTTATAAATGATGCTATGCTTGTTTGCCTGCGTACATGTTTTTAAGTGAAAGTGGTGTCTGTTAGTGTATGTGTGTGTCTATGTCAGAGTGTGTCTGTGTCAGTGTGTGTTGTTCTGTATTCGGTATTTGGAAAAGCCCCTTTCAAAATCCTGCGTTTGCCACTACGGCGGTCAGCATTTCGATCATCGGCTTCCTGACTGCATCCCTTCATATATACAAGGAGTTCACTCTAACTATAGTCAGTACAGTTAAGTGAAATGTCCAAAGCAAAACTCTGGATGGGATCTGTCATTGTGGCACGTGGGGAATCATGAGCTGTGTTTCCTCCTCAGTTTGCAATAATCTTTTCTGTTGTTTTGCTTCATAATCACGAGCAGCTGTAATAGTTCAGCAACTATAGCAAAATACAGATTTTGCAACCAGAGTCTCTATTAATGCATAATATTTCCTTGATGTCCCTGGTGACTACGCAGTGATGCCAAAGAAGAGAAAGTACAGCTGGGTCCATTTGGCCGTACAAAGGAGCAGACCTGGAACATGCAGTGTCCAATACAAAACAAAGTATAATTAGAAATGAAATCAGGCCATAGGCAAGCTGTGTGTTAAACAGCATTCATGATGAGCAAAGAAGGAAATGTTGATTTTAGTTTATTATCTTTATTATGAAACTTGACTGTCATTTTTTTCTGGATTTCAGAATTGGATATTTTGTTAATATGTGAAGAATGGTTCCCAGAGATAATAGACAAGATGTGCTTGTTTAATGAACTTTTCAAACAAGCTGATATAGGCTGTAATAATTGTATCTTTATTATTACATAAATTCATACCTCCCAATAATCCCGATTTTGGTAGGACAGTCCCGATACGAGGATTCTGTTCTACCTTCTCACTGGGATACTGATATCCCATGGATCAGAATGTTGGGAAATCTGTGCAGCAGTGAATTGGTTCTAAGCACATCAACCCCAAGTACATGGCATTGATTGGGTCTTTTGATGGGAGGGACTGTTTGGATATTCCTAGCATTTTCAAAGAGGTAGATTCAGCTTGGGGGTATGGCCAAGCCCCATCCTATATGTGTCCCCAGTTGTTCTTTCGCAAAATTAGGAGATATGTAAATTAGGGATAACATACCGGCTTTAACATATTACTGTAATGACCGAAAACAGTGCGATGTTCCATACCAGAGAGGGCAGCACATGATGTAATGTCAGTAATGTAATGTCAATGATGTAACATCATGTATTTCCCAGCTCACATCCAATCAGCTGCGCTGTATAGCCCTTTCATTTTTGGTCTGTATAGTGTCTCACATATGGTTGAGTTACAGGCATGTAGGAGTTTAACCCTTATAAAAAATGTAGATTTTTAGCAATTTAATATTTATTAGCTGTCTACTAGGAGCTTGAGTGTCACCATTTGGATTATGTACATAAGGTTTTTCTGTGTTCCCTTAATTTAATCTTGATAATATTTGCTACATCCCCGTTACACTCGGCCATGCCCTTGCAAATTGTTAAGCTGGATTGCGGCACAAAATGTAAACAATTGAATGGATAAATATATGAACGTATGGAACTGCTGGTGATCGTTTGCAGGCGCTGTTAGGTAAATCTTCCATCCTACATCTGTAATTTCTCTGGAAAAGATACTGGTTTAACCTCATTATCCTAGGCATTTATAGTGCATAGTTACATTTAGGGTAGGCTTTGCTGTTTCGTAAAATATTAGTATAGTCACAGGTGCCATGTTCTAGGTATCTAATCTTTCAGGGAAGACAGAGGTTTTGCAGTATGCACCAGAATGTTGCCTGTCAATTCACTAAGAACTGTACTACACATCATAGAGGCATGAGATCATAGTTGCCGAATCTCGTGAATTTCGGGGAGCTATCCCTGACTCCAAGGAGAGTAGTCCCAGATCTAACAGACTTAGGGGTCTATTCATTAAGTTAATTAACAGGGTCCGGACGGACCCCGATAATTAACATTCCTACTCATGGTGAGCACTGGAGCAATTCATCTTTGCTCCCGGCACGGAGACAGTTGATCCGTAAATCGTCTGTCTGGTTCTGAATGTCCCTTATTTTTCAAGCAAAATTTTGTCTTATGTCTTCTGCAAAGCATTCCTCATATCATTTTTGCTCTGCCTGGACTTCTCCTTTATTATACCCTAACCACAGCATTATATATATATATATATATATATATATTTGTTGCAGAATGTGTGGTGCACATGGGCCCCTGAGTCACGGCGGATCCACATCACTTACACCATCCATTGACTTTCTGGTGGTTCCACTGCAGACATCACAGAGTAAATGGCACCTATGACTTTTTCCTGAAGATAAGTGCATGAGCAGAAGAGAAGTTACGGGGAAAATGGCACTGGCACCATTTCCCCAGAGATATGTTAATGTGCAGTAGACTGGCACAGTGTCTTCTCCAAAAATGCACTGGCATGAGGTAGGTGTCCCTCACGGAACCTTTGCCCAAACACTCCACCCAGATCTATTTATAGACTACAATCTAGAAACACAGTTGCAGAATGGCAAATCTGCAAAATGGACAAGCAAAAACAAGTTTTATGATTGTATCGCTGTATTTCCTCACCTCTGCAAAATACAGTCATTTTAGTTCAGCATGCAAAATGGCTGCCTTTGCTATAAGTGACAAATGTAAAACAAGTAAAGTTCAAGTGGGAATTGTTACACTGGGAGAAGGTCTACTTGTCACACGTGAATTAGTAGAAGACTGTTCCTGCAGTTTATTAGATTAATTACATTTTCCTGTGTTTCTCTGTCTCAAGCAACTTGTTTCAATAAAGCGTCCCGGCCATTCTGAGCCATATATACAGTATACAGTATAGTAGATCAGCAAAGCATTAAAATATAATTGAGTGGGACTTGTGAACATAAGGATTTATGTCTAGCACCCACAAAAATCATCTTTTTAAATAGAACAGACATCATTCTAATAGGCATCCACTGAAAACAATGAAATTCAATTAAGCATATCCTGATGACAAATTCAACGGCATACGTCACTAAAAACTAGTAATGAAATGCAGATGAACGCTTTAGAAATGGCAGATTACCATGATAATTATTACTGGCTCAAAAATAAGATTTTGCTTGAATCATATATTTTCCTGGTCTTCAAATAAACCTCTAGCAGACTTTTCTCCTTATTATATAATGTTTTATTATGTAAAATTTATGGAGCTGTTAGGTATTGAAATCAACAATGCAAATAAAGCTATTTTTGTGTAATTCCGCCAATTCTAACAGAAAAAGCCTGGTCTATCTATCTATCTATCTATCTATCTCATATCTATATATCTCTCATATCTATCTATCTATCTATCTATCTATCTATCTATCTATCTATCTATCTATCTGTCTGTCTGTCTGTCTATCTATCTCCTCGTATCTCTCGTATCTGTAATTCCGCCAACTCTAACAGAAAAAGCCTGGTCTATCTATCTATATATCTGTCTGTCTGTCTGTCTGTCTATCTATCTCCTTGTATCTCTCGTATCTGTAATTCCGCCAACTCTAACAGAAAAAGCCTGGTCTATCTATCTATCTATCTATCTATCTATCTATCTATCTATCTATCTATCTATCTATCTATCTATCTATCTATCTCATATCTATCTATCTCCTCATATCTATATATCTCTCATATCTATCTCCTTATATCTATCTATCTACAAATAAAACAATAATCCAAACCGCCTGTGCCCTGTGACTGCAGCCCAGTACAAGCTCTAGGAGCACCACTCCTCCAGATACATAGACAGATAAAAGAAAGCGTTCCACAGGTGCTGTCACAATTATGAATTCCTCTCCTTTTTTCTGGATGCAGTATATCTCAAATGAGGGAGATAAGATAATGATTAAAAACTTCAATCCAACAGAAGAGTTTATGATAGGGTAAAATGACCACTTGAGGACTCACCTACTTGAGGTGCCGAAAAATTCCTACAAAGGTTTCTTTAATTTCTTTCACCACCATCAGTAATGATATCTTCACTGTATAAGATACAAATTCTCCCCGTAGGGAATTAACTCACCTGGGACCAGGTATTGATGTTCCCCAAAAGGTTTCTTTGCATCCCTCAGTTACTCCATACAGAGGCTTTATACGGTGGGTAATTAAGAGTCCTTCATTCTGAATCTTCTTTCCATTACAAACATTTATTACAGATAAATAATCCAAAAAATTATAAAAACATAAAAGAATGTTGGAGACCACCAATAGCCACTGGAGTCACCTCATCCGGATCAGGGTTCCTTTTGGGGAACATCAATACCTGGTCCCAGGTGAGTTAATTCCCTACAGGGAGAATTTGTATCTTATACAGTGAAGATATCATTACTGATGGTGGAACGCTATCTCTTCATATCTATCTATCTATCTATCTATCTATCTATCTATCTATCTATCTATCTATCTGTCTCTTCATATCTATCTTTCTATCTATCTCATATCTATGTATTGATCGATCTATCTATCTATCTATCTATCTATCTATCTATCTATCTATCTATCTATATGCTAGTCTCAGCTTCCCCTGTGCTAGTGAGTGCAGGAGAGTACAAGTCCTGAGACACCCACTGTCCATGCTCGTAGACCAGGGGCATTTTAAGAGAGGAGGGGGCCTGTGTGCAGCCTCCGAATGGGCCCCCTCCTCTCTGTCGGCGGCACTAAGCACTTTAGATTCTGGCTTCATGCCATAGTCTACTGCGCATGCGCTGGTCTCCGGGAAAATATCGCCCGCGCCTATTTTCCAGGGGACATCTTAAACTGCGCATGCGCAGATCACTGGGAAAATGGCCGCTGCCATTTTCCCAGTGAGTGTCTGCTGCTCTGCAGCGCCGGTCGGGCGCTGTGGAGCAGCACTTCGGGAATCGGCGGAGAGGTAAGTATAATTACCCATGGGTTCAGGGTGTGTGGTGTGGGCCCCACTGGACCCAAGGGCCCGTGTGCACCGCACATCTTGCACCCATTATAAAGACGCCTATGTCGTAGACGGTGCAGCGCTTCAGTTCTGAACAATTCACAATCTGCACACCATCGACCCTTGCACCAGCCTATGGCAGATGCGGTGTCTCCTTCTCAACCCTGTAAAAACATGGCCTCTGTGGCTGCGGCTCTGCAGCTAAGAGCGCATCGATGTTCACTGACACTCCCAGAGCGCCCCTGACACTGACTTTTTTTTCACACACTTCAATCCACCGGATTCAGTATGATTGACCGCCGGCCAAGCGGCCGGTGGTTGAAATCCCGACAGTGGCATCCCGGCAGCACTGAAAATGCCAATCGTCCCAGGTAAGTATTCACTAACCTATTCTTAACCCTCCCTTAGGGGTGCCTAACCCTAACCTCCCCCCTAAGTGCCTAAAGCTAACCCGCCCTTCCCCGCTGCCTAAACCTCAATCCCCCGGGGGGGGTGTGCCTAACCCTAAGTCCCCCCCGGGAACCCTAAACCTAACCCTCACCCCACCCCCGCGGCTGTCCGCACCCATCGCCCGGCTTACCTTTGATCGGTAAGCCGGGTGTCGGGCTCCCGGCGTAGGGAAAATGACAGGCGTTGGGATTTCGACGCCTGTCATTTAACCCTTGACGGGATTATACAGTTGGGAAGCCGGCGGTCGGGATTCCGTACATCGGCTTCCCGACTGTTTCCCAATCCACCTCCCAGTCGGGACCCAGGAACGCCCAAGATTTTATCTTGCCATTCCTAATGGCAGTGATCCCGTTCGCAATGGTAAACACTCAGTGGAGCGCATGAGCAGTAAGGGTTTTCAGTATATTTATTTTTGTGCATGCACAGTAGCAAATAATCGCTCTACTCCATCCAACAACAGCATTGCGTCCACCTCTGAAGCAGGCTCTCTGGTCGGGATGCATCAAAGCATACTTTGCAGTCAAATCTCAGAAAATGACCTTTTCTGAGGTTTGGCCAATTACCGTAAATGCCCCAAGCTCCGGAATGCGATAAATACCGGAGCTTGAAAGCGGTGGGCAACGCCATTACCCAATAAAACCCTCTGGGCTTCTATTTGCATACGACGTTAGTAAACACAGTTATGCTTGTGATGAATGGTGGGATGCATTCAGGGCCGGCTCTAGGGGTGTTCGACCAGTGCGGTCGCACAGGGGCGCCACCCGTAGAGGGGTGGCACACCTCCCCAGCATCCCGATTTCAGCGGGACAGTACTGTCCCTGTCCCACTGTTCCACCCGCGGGCCGAAGTGGCCCGCGGGTAGTCAAATCAGGAGATTGGGGACCCCCACCGCCACAGCTGTGCGGCGGTGGCGGACCCCCGGAGTGTGAATGGATGTATGTGCGCGGCAACCATTCACTGACGGGAGAGGGCTGGGGGAAGCCCAGCCAGTGACGGAGTGCTGGGCTTTACCCCCAGCCTGATGATATTTGGAGGCGTGCCATGCGGGCATGCCTCCAAATAACGTCACACATTGGGCGTGGCCTATGGTAATTAGGCCACACCCCCAAATTCGGTCGCGCGCATTGTTAGGGCGCCTTCTCAAGGGCCGGCACAGGGTGCTCTGAACCCTGGAGCCGGCCCTGGATGCATTGCATTCAAAATGCTATGCGTCATGCATCTCTCTCTCTCTATGCTAAAAACAGGGAGTACCACATCCTGCAACATATGTTAGGCTGACCAACTCATGCCATGGGGTAGATTTATTAAAGCCACCGATGGATTTAAATCGGCAAGTGAAATAAAAGGATTGGGGGTAGAATATTTACCAAAGTCCGTCTGGATTTTGACCGTTGGGATGCCACTGTCAGTATTCTGACTGTCGGCATTGTGCCCGTCGGTATCCCTACCTGCATATTAGCTATTAGAGGCAATCACCTGGCAGACGTTTGGTTAAATTAGCTAAAACTATATATATAGAACACATACACCAGTCATGTACACCAGAGCCGTTTCCAAGGATACAACTTTGTAACTACATTCTAAATGACTAGACAGGGACATAGAGGCAAATACACTTTCTCTTGTGTGTCAATGGTGCAGTGTGTGCAAATTTGGGTTTGTTTAATGAAATTGTGCACACATCTCATGTTAACCATAATGACCAATTACTGTACACTCTAGCAATTTGTGTGCATGCACTGGTGATGTACTTGTGAGGCAGGGAAGCTGTATGTAGGAAGCCTGCCTAGAATAAACTGCAGCACAGTATAAGGCTTAACTCCTAAACCAAATTCAGAGCACTTGCAGGTTTTCTTTTGAGTGAGAGAGGTACTAGGTAAAATAATTTTAATCTAAAAAATGCACAGGATTCTATTTATCAAGAAATGATAACCCCTTCCTCTGGCATTTGTTGGTTGGGATAAGGGGTTATCACCGCTTTTCCCTCCTTAGCAAACGGGGATGGTGTTACCTATACCCAGCAAAGAGGGACTAATAAAGCTAGCCAGGCCTTGGTGTAGCCCCACAGGGGCAAATCTCAATGCGCATGTGCGACTGGCAGGACATGCGCATATTATGGCAACCAATTGCTGGCAGCGTTAGGCTGGCGGTGCAGGGAAGAAATACTGTGCTTAGAAGCGGGTTTTGCTGGGACACCAAGAGTAATCCTGGACTGATAAATTGCTGAGAATCTGCGATATAGAACAGACTCACGAATAATAAATGAACCCCATAGCCGACAATGCATATCTCCTAATAAAACTGGATTAAATCATTGCACTGACCAACTGAAGCCCTACACCTGATCCACTCAATAATGCAACAGTTTAGAAATGTTATAACCATATAACATAAAAGCCATGCGACTTGCTGGATCTGCAAATCAGGAGGTAGGACAAGGCGTTATCTAATCATTAAAATATAAGGCAATACCCAACTTACTGGCAGATTTTCTTTAAAATATCCTTGGCCAAACAATTCAAAAAGATGATAATATATTCGGAAACAAAAGGTCTCTTATTTTTTAGGTCAGCATTGGGCTAAGAAAGCAGCTATGTTAGGACCTTTCCAATGCCAGCTCCATTCTTGGGGTGCTGATGAATCATAGCTGTACAGTGTTGCAATAGCAGCTGCGATTTTGTATGCTGCGGAAGAGCGATTGTTTGTAAAATCGCACCCTCCCCTAACAGTACTGAGACTCCCAGCAGAGTCATCGCAAACAGCACCGTAACTACATACACATTCACAGCCCATACGCAGGTCGTCCTTGTGAGTAACGCTATAGTCACGCAGCATGGGCGTCTGGACTGAGACGTTGGAGCCATTTTATGTATGTAGGTAGTTTGCAGGGAATCGGTATGAAATACTGCCGGCCGATTCCTGGCAGCGACAGCCCGACACTGGAACAGATACCGGCAGCGTGAGCCCGACAGCGTTGGAAATCCCTATCGATGTAAGGTAAGTATAGACTAACCTCCCCCCCAAGTGCCTAACCCTAATCCCCCCTGTAAGTGCCTAACCCGCCCTTCCCCGCTGCCTAAACCTAAGTCCCCCGGGAGGTGCCTAACCCTAAGTCCCCCCCGGGGGTGCCTAACCCTCCCTCCCCCTAGCCTAACCCTCCCGGGGGGGTGCCTAACCCTCCCGGGGGGGTGCCTAACCCTAAGTCCCCCCTGGTGCCCTGAACCTAACCCTCCCCCCCCCCCCGCGCGGCTGTCCGCTCGCAGCGACCGGCATCCCTTCGATTGGGATACCAGTCGTCCGGTGTCGGTGAAATGAGCGGCATCTACATCTAGACGCCGGGCATTTCACCCTCGCCGGGATATGACAGTCGGGAAGCCGGCTGTCGGTATAATGTCAGCCGACTTCCCGATTGCATCCCATTTGCAGAAGCCTGCTGCGACCCACCCCAAAACGGCACCGACCCGCCTACCGACAACACCCGTCTACCAAAGCACCTGCCGAAGACTCCCTCATTTCCTCTCCCAAACGGTGCCTTCCTGTCAATCACACTGCGATCCTTGAAGGTAGGCGTGTGGGATCGCAGAGGGGGCTCAACTGCGTAAATATTGGAACAGCGTACATCTCTGATTGAGACTCTTGGTGGGATATTCAAGTAGCGCTGCTAATTCTATTAGCCCCGAAGTGCCGACCTTCGCCGGCACTTATCATGGATATTTATCGGGACCTGATGTGTCCCGAAAAATAAAACACGTTTTTTCATCACCTAAATGGCGAAAATGCACCGGTCCGCGAGCTTATCGCGAGTCCCATGTGTTTTCAGGAGAATTATCCTATTATTTTGACCAAAATAAAATTAATAAAAATATAGGCGAAAAACGGGGACAATCCCCGTTTTTCACCGATTGCGGCTTTCCATTAGCGCCCGAACTATGTTCGGGGCTAATTGGATACCGTACTTGGGCCCTGATTCAGACCCACTCGCGAGCGGCTGTCCGCTCGCAAGTGGGTCGATGGTCTGCACTGAGCATGCGCACAACGGAGGGAGCTCCGTCGTGCGCATGCGCCACACGCGACGAGCGAAGGACTTTCCTTCGCTCGTTGTGTCTGATCAAAGGGGGCGTGCTGTCGATGTTGATGTCGATGTTGATTGACAGCACGCCCCCTTTGGGGGGCGTGCCGGGGGCGTTCCCAAGGGAACGCCTACCGTCAGAAGCCGGCCCACTGACATCACTAGTGATGTCAGTGGGAGTGATTTTGGCTCTGATAGAGCCAAAATCACTCCGGGCCTTGCGGTTGAAAACCTCAACCGCAGGCTCCGGCTCGCAGTTTCGATGGTCGCGATGGTCACGACCATCGCGGCCATCAAACTGCACGCTCGTATAGGCTGTGGGTGGTGACCCACAGCTATACGAGCGTCCAGGAGGACGCTCCATAATTATGGAGGGCGGCCCTCATTCAGAGCGTGCGCTCTGCTCAGAGCGTACGGCTCTGAATGAGGGCCTTGGTACCTTATTGTCATAAATCTATTGACACTTTGCCTCCCTTTTTTTAAAAAAATCTACATTAGCAGAAAAGTTTTGTGCCTTTAGAAACCAACTGCACTAGGAATTAGGAGAGAGTGTATTTACCTTTTACTATAATAAATCCATGTCTAGGAGAGGGAAAATCCAGAAATTTGACTGAGGTAAAAACTTTTTGTATAGATCTTTAAATGGCAGCATCAACGAAGTTGTACAGCCAAGGCCTAAAGTTTTGAAAATTACACAAGTATTGGTTTTCACAAAATTTGATGCTTCAGTGTTTTTAGACCTTTTTGTCAGATGTTACTATGGTATACTGAGGTAAAATTACAAGCATTACATTAAGTTCATGCAAAGATTCAATATTTGCAGTGTTGACCCTACTTTTTCAAGACCTCTGCAATTTGCTCTGGCATGCTGTCAATCAACTTCTGGGCCACATACTGACTGATGGCTGCCCATTCTTGCCTAATCAATGCTTGGAGTTTTTCAGAATTTGTGGGTTTTTGTTTGTCCACCCGCCTCTTGAGGATTGACCACAAGTTCTCAATGGAATTAAGGTCTGGGGAGTTTCCTGGCCATGGACCCAAAATTTCGATGTTTTGCTCCCTGAGCCACTTGGTTATCACTTTTGCCTTATGGCAAGGTGCTCCATCATGCTGGAAAAAGACATTGTTCATCACCAAACTGTTCTTGAATGGTTGGGAGAAGTTGCTCTTGGAGGATGTTTTGGTACCATTCTTTAGTGGTGTTCTTAGGCAAAATTGTGAGTGATCCCACTCCCTTGGCTGATAAGCTCCCCACACATGAATGGTCTTGGGATGCTTTACTGTTGGCATGACATAGGACGAAGATTTTTGGAGGATGGCCTGGTGTCAAGAAAGGGGAAGTGGGCGTCCTTATGTCAGGCTGCGATCACATTGCGAATGCAGACATTTGCATATCCCCACTGATATTAGCAACTGCATTGCATGCGTATAAGCAGAATTGCGATCCGTAGTGAATCAGGCCCAGAGTTTTCTGATACCATCTTTCTGGTGGGATCTAATTTCCCATTTAATTTTGCCAATATTTATACTGGTGATGTAACATTTTGTACTGACATTGGAAAATATTATATCAGCAGAGCACATTTTAATTAAATGAAAAAGCTCTCAAAACAAATTTTGATAACTCAACATATCATAGTGCAACAGCCTGTAAAGAAATAAAATATAAATGCTAGATATGAAACCACTTTTAATGCTGCCATTAATAGCAGTTGCTTGCTGGGGATGTAGGGCCTGATTCAGCTTGGATCGCAGTTGCTAATACGCATGCAATCGGCAGATTGTTGCGTACTGCGCATACGTATGCATCGCAGTGCGCGTGCTCGAACCGGCCACTGAGATTGGGACTGCGATCGCAGTGACTACGCAGACCCATCGCAGAGTGATTGACAGGAAGTGCCGTTTGTGGGTGGTGACGAGGTGGTGGTCGGCCGAATGCAGGCATGCCAGTGCGTTTCAACGCCGTTGCATGGGCATGCATAAAATATCCACTGAGATGCCGTACGCAGGCTGAGATCTCAGAGCATGCGCTGAAGTAAGCAATTCCTGAGTAAGGTCTGACCTGCCTTAACTGATGGTACTCGGTTGTACCGATGTTTTTGCAGTCTAGCTCAGCGTTGACATTACTCAGCATTGACATGCTGAATGTCGACATGGTCAATGACTACATGTTCAATGCTGACATTACGACCATGTCATCATTCACATGTCGACCAAATGAATGTCGACATTGTGAATGACAATAAAATATACCACACCCATTTATGTAGTGCCAACATATTATATAGTGCTGTACAATAACAATATCATATTATTATGTCAGCTTTGAACGGTGACCTACTGTACGTGCTTTATGACTTTCTGTAACTGGAAACATACCAAGGACATTAATGGCTGTAAGACTTGTTTGAGCAGTTTATAAATGGGGTTCTAGAATTTTTAAATATCTGCACTTTTTGCTCCACTTTTTCCTTACTCCACTTTGCACTACATAAATTAAGATCTACTTCAATATGTACAGAATTGCCTGCAGACAATTTCTCAGCAAATCGAAGATTTCAGAAATAAGGAACAGCTGCCTAGAACATTCAGCCTACTGCATGTAAGACATAATCCGAGGAGGCAGGGCTGCTACAGCAACCTGTCATCCAGACCCGACACATACCATGCTGTTTGCTGAGAAATCTGAAACAGTGCTTAAAACTAATCCCCCAATAACATAAAAGGTAGTTGGTTTACAAAATGCTGATTAAATCACGTTAACATTGTTAACGGAATCTGTAATGTAAAAATAACAGAGATATTTTTAATAGCTTTAAGCCTTCAGAATCCTGGGAAGCTTATAGAGTATTAGATTTGCAACGCAAGTATACAAATGAGTCTAAGAGTGCAAGTAATGGTCTGGTTGCACAGTTGTTGTAGATGGCGATATTACCAAATAGCACTACTGCTGTACATGTTACCGTATTCACTGTACCTGACCCAGATCTAAGGTTAGCTTGTCTGTTACCTATTCCCCAAGGAGACCTCACAACCTCTTTAATGAGAAACTGAATGTGCTGGTAAAATTAATCTTGGTCTTTTATTGTTTTACCAAGATAATTACAAAATAATGGGTAGAAAGAGCAACCCAACAGTTTTATCCCACGAGTCATAGGACAAATGCAATTGCACTTACTATGTATACTGAATGCAGTGCTCAGTAACTATTATTTTCTACTTCAGGGTCCATAGGGTTCCACAGGACTCCCGCCCTGTCGCACCTGTGCTGCAGATGGGCTTTGCTCTGGTCACCGGTTTTCCGTCTCCCTCTGGTGAGAATGTGATTCTTGTATGTGTCCAGATCTTTGTTCTCTCTCTTCCTTCTCCTCCTCCGGCCTATGGCTTGGTAACTAACTGAGGTGCCTTGGCCCGGGGGCGGGGTATAGGAGGGGGACCTAGTGCATCCTGGGAGGCTGAAAGCTTAACTCTTTGGTGCCCTGCGACTGACGTCACACCTATACCCCCAAGGTATCCTGTGGAACCCTATGGACTTCGTAGAAATAGAGATAACAAGGGTAAGTTCTTACCATATCTCATATTTTCCTCATACTAAACTTCATAAATCACACTCAGGCCAATTTAACTCCTCCAAGTCCAGTCCCATTTTCATTGTGCTGTTTCGGTTTGACCAGAAATAATTTCTTGATATACTCAAGTGAAATACAGTATATAGGATTGAACCAGGTGCTGTATCCTACTTTTCCTGTCTCTGCACTATTATAATACTGCCAAGGAATGCTATGATAAAGAATCTAAAATAAAATATTTTAATTAGATTTTTGCATGATTTATATAATTGTTTAAGTGCACAGCCTGCCATTAATCATTTGGAAATTAATGCCAATGAATAAGTGTTTTGATTTGCAGTATATTTTAATGTGCAGATGTGCAATTAGTATTTGAGTATATAAACAGCATACCAAGTTATAAACGCTCAATGTCAGTGAGATATATATATTAGGGATGTGCGACGGACCATTTTTGCTGGATTTGGATTTGGTTTTGATTCGTCATCAGAATTTGGATTTGGATTTTTTACAAAAATTTACAAAAAAAAGCTAAAATCACATAATTTGGACTTTTTTTGTTCCTAAAGTATTATTAACCCCAATAACATTAATTTCCAGTCATTTACAGTTAATTTAGACCACCTCACAGCTCACAATATTGTTTTCACCATTATTGGGCAAAGGCTGCAATGAGCTGGCTAGTTACTAAGCGACAGACACCGCAGTTTAAAGCTGTATGAAACATTGCCACTCACTACTGAGTCACAGTACTTGTGTGTTTTGGACACACAGAGGGCTAAGGCCCAAGGAGTCATGGTGCTTATACACACAGTGGGCTATTGCCCAAGGAGTCAGAACCAGGACCGGATCAGAGCCCAGTGTTGGTTGCTCAAAGTACAAGAGACCCCTACGCCGTTTGTCCCCCGTATTTTGGCAACTAAGTCTGGTTCTGACTAGCCCAGTGCTGGATATGCTTAAGTACGAGGGACCCCTGCTTCGTTTGTCCCACGAATTTTGCACAACCAGCACTGGGTCACTAAAGCCCAGGGCTGGTTGCTCTATTTTGGGAGGGGTCACACTGTTTTTTTTTTACAAAGGTTTATTCATTCATAGAGCGGAACTCTCACGAGAATTCGACATCAGGAGGATGACGTTCGGCCTCGCAGTGGGATCTGAGTCCGGCGGGAGCACCCGGCTCGGGTGGACTCGAATCCCTGATGTTCGGAGCAGTTTGGATACCACAGGATCCGAACCGCTCATCCCTAATATATACTGTGTATGTATATATATATATATATATATAAAATGAATTACGTGCATATTGCCCTAACTCTTACTTTAATATAGGTGCTAATTCATCTAAAGGCAAAAAACCCTATTGTCAAAATAAGCAGTTTGGTGGTTCGGTGGCTCGGCCGGTTAACACTTTGCCCTTCACATGAATGGGTGACTCTTGCATGGAGAAGCCTATTTTACAAACATCAGAGGGATACCTGTAGCGCCACACTTGTGATACTTCACAAAGAAAAATACATGGAAAAGCACACAGAATCCTCAAAGATGAAACAACCTATGGACTTCTAACATCAAATCCAACAGGAAATTATAAGAAAGACCTAGAATAAATTCTTAAAGAGGCCTTCACTAACAACATATTAAATAAAAAATAATATGAATATATAAATAAACACAACACACACAGTATTGCCTTTTATTTATTTATTAAGCTATTATTTTATTTTTTTTACAGAAAGTGCATCAAAATCTCATGCACTCCACTGGGAAGGCCTATCATATACATACATAAGTACCTAGTATCAAACCTTTTGTAGCATATAGACACATGTTCCTACAACTCTTGGTTACAAAGCAGAACAGTCATCTAAATGACACTATGCATCTTCAAAATAATCTGGAAGGTGTAACATGGACCATGACCATTGGTACCAAATTTACAACAGGAGCTTGTTTGTAGCCCAATGGGAAAACCTGAAGATATGGAACAACAATTCTTTCATTTAATTTACCCCATTGCAGAAAATATTTATGGACAATGTGGTTTTTATTTGGACGGTTTATTTGGACGGGTGAGCAAAGTTTCTAAAACACATCAACGACAACAACAACCTAAACCTGATATTCACAGAAATTTCAAACAACTAAAGTTGAGCTGCCCTGTTATTTTGGTGTCACCCCCTTGGATGGTGTCACCGGGCAGCGCTGATGGATGATGCGCATATGTGCGCCTCTTCCACACCCCGTAGTTCTGGAGAGGCTAGGAACTTCCCAGCAGCTCCCAGAGAACTGGGCAAGCCCCCCAGGATGATGAACACGGGGGAGTGACATGCGCCCATGTCCCCAATGAATTACACACAATGGGGCGTGATTTCACGGGCATGAGGCCATGCTCCCTTTCCAGCACGCTTGCACCTAGTCACAGTTAAATATAAGGAAGGTGAAAAGTACTGTAATTATCATGTGAGTAAGCCATGAGTAATTCAGATTAGGATGTTTTTAAATGTTACAAATGTGGCATTAAATTTCTCCCGTCAGTTATCATTAAGGAGTTGGCAAGAAGGCAGAGGAAGGAAAAAATTGAGTTTTGGCTAAATTAAATATTTATTCATATCCTTTTTTTATTAATACCAAAATTCATTATTAAAAAGGGTAAAGTTAATTAAGAAGTGAGCTGTAAAATGTAGTGAAAACCATCTTACAATTGTGAAGTAGAACAAAGTAGTTACTAGCGCGTTTCACTCATCAGCAGTAAAAGAACAGTATATGCTGTGAGGTTTTTTTTCTCTTGCATAGATGGTTGCTAAGTTCTTTCAAATTCTCAATACCGGTACATTAAAATGTACTGTATTTAAAATTACATTTCTGTTTTCGCATTATTGATAAGTGATAGTTGCCCTCCATTCAGACAGGTCTGTAAACTTTCTGTTCACCTAATGCAGAAATCTCTGGACTGTATCACATGATAACTTGATGGGTGGAGCATATCACGTACTGAGCTGTGCTCATCATAAATAATTACAGACAAGTGCTGGACTAACTAGGGAGCAATCTTAGCACTGACATTATTTACACCTCTAAGGGGCAGTTTCACTTAGCTGCAAGGTTTAGACTGAATTTAGAGGACAGTAGTACACCCTACAAGTACAAGAAAATCTACAATCCGCACTGGTACCTATTCTTATAAGGATCAGTAGTATACATAAATCATGCTTGCCGACATTCGGCTCCCTCCTTCCAGGAGGGAGCTGTCGGGCTTACAGGGCTGGGGCCGTGACACGGCCAAAGGGGGCGGGGCCCGGCACATGATGCAGCGTTGGGGGTGGAGCTTGGGGGCGTGACAGCGACAGGGGGTGCTATCATACGACAATTTGTGGACTATATAAATAAACAATAAACAAGGGGAGACAGAATTGTCATAGATTGATGATAGAATTTGAAAAATAAAAGTTATGTTTAGCCCAAAATGCATAAATACACGACAATTCTTTCTCCTCTTGTTTATTCACAGAATTATTTGTGCTGACACTGGTCCTATTATGAATTTTGTATGCAAGTACCACCTCAATCCTTCCTCTGTTAATGCTTTTTGAGGATGCAGGGGCGTATCTATAATGAGTGCAGGGTGTGCGGTGCACACGGGTCCCGGGGGGCCCACACCGCACACCTTGCACCCATACTTTCTAATACTTACCGCTCCGAAGTCCCACGTCGCTGGAGAGGCGCTACACAAAATGCCTGGAAAATGGCGTAGTCTTGAGCTGTGTACTAAAATCCGCAATTGAGACCCACCATAACTTAACACAGATTTCTACATGAATAGCAAGAAGTCACGACCGATGGTTAAAAAGGTTAAGCAGTGTTTCCCAAACTCAGAGCCGGCCCTAACCAATTTGGTGCCCTAGGCAAGATTTTGGCTGGTGCCCCCTAGCAGGTAATCCCACCACACTACACTCTACAGACACTCTCCCCCATCTCTTCATACATGATACTCAGTTTTCACTTACAGTACCTCTTAGGTGTTCCTCCCTTTTCTCTTCTTTCTTTAGGAGTCTGGCAGACGACATAAAATTGTGATTCATTAGCCTCCATTTTGACATATTTATTACATCTCCCTCTCTCTCTATATAGATAGATATATAGCTACATGTACACACACACCCAAACACACGCATATACAGCACACACACGGATTCAGTTGCTGCCCACCTCACAGCACCACATACTACCCTTTCACTGCCCGCCTCACAGAACAGCACCCCTCTCAACACAGCAGCCCTGACCTCATCCAGTACCCCTTTCCCAGCACAGCACCCCTGGCCTCATCCAGCACTCCACATCCAGAACAGCACCCCAGCCTCATTATGCACCCCTTATCAAGCAGTCAGAACCCCCTCATTCAGCATGGTAATGGATAGATCCCCTTCAGTATTCGTACTCTGATGTCATCAGTTACTGTCCAAAGTCATTGCCTACTATCCACATGGACATAAAGGGGGAATATAAACCTGTGGCTAGCAAAGCGAGCCTGCAAGTGGACAAATGTCTTCTTTTTGTGGACTGTATGGGCATGGAACTTCCGCCCTCTCTGCATGTCACTTCCAGGTACAAATATTGAATGGGATCTATACTCTACCCATTCAGCACAGCCCCCCTGTGCTCATTAATTATGCACCCCTTTCCCAGCACAGAACCCGTCAGTAATTCAGCACAGTCAGCACCCCTGGCCAGGCTGGCCTCTATGCCCCCCTTTCCCAGCACAGTCAGCACCCCTGGCCAGGCTGGCCTCTATGCACCCCTTTCCCAGCAGAGTCAGCATCTCTCAGTTATCCAGCAGCGCCCCTCTACCAGCTGAGAGCTCAGCTGACTTACTTAGGGCCCCATTATCAATGATGCATAACCCCTTTAGCGCTCGCTAAAAGGGTTATGTCATTCTTTCTGTATTTAAGAAACAAAGGTAATCTTAAGATTACTGCTGATTGATTGTCACTGCATCGTTCTCGCCGTCTTTAGATGGCGAGAGCAATGCAGACCCCATTGCCCACAGTGGGGATCCAGCACTGCCTTTCCAGCTTCAGTGAAGCCTTCCAGGCACTACCGGGTCCCCTCTGGGTTAAGTTGCATGCACATGCGCAGACGGACCGTCACGCATGCGCATTACACAGAAGCCCATTGCTGAGTGGAGGACGTGGCCGACAAGGTGGACTTTGTTACAACTCGCTGGAGGGGCATTTTCGTTTGTGTCACTGCCACTCTAAATAAAAAAATGCTTCTGGTGTTTAGCTTTGTTAATAAATGGGGCCCTTATGCCGGCTACACACTAGATGTTATGTCGTCCGATCTGGTGGATCGGACAACATATTGTCCACATTGGCCAGCGTGTGTACCTGCTATATCACTGAAGATTTCGCACGCCAGCAGAATCATCCGTGGAATGCAGCATGGCCCCCGCCGTCGCTCTGTCGCTCCCGGCAGCAGCAAGTGTGTATGCACTTGCCGATACTGGGATCCTTGCCGGGTCCTGCTGTTGTGATATCATGCTGGGTACACATCGTTAAGTGTGTACCCCGCTTTAGACGCACTCTTTTCAGGGCCAAGGAGGCAGTCGCGCCCACCCCTGCTTGTTTTTCCAGCTTCTGGCCTGTCCCTGCTGGACTTGGCGGGTGCTGGGTTATGGATGGAGGCGGAGCTGTGAGATGTGAGGAGTGGCTGCGGTTGCATGCCCTCTCATGTCCATTTTACCTGGCGCAGCCCAGTGGTGGCCTCACAGTACATATAGTATCAGTAGCACCATATAATGCAGAGGCACCATATAATGCAGAGAGTGTCACAATGAGCACCATATAATATAGAGAGCGTCGCAGTGAGCGCCATATAACACAAAGAGTTGCAATGAGTGCCATATAATGCAGAGAGTGTCACAGTGAGTGACATATAATATAGAGAGCGTTGCAGTGAGCACTATATAATGCAGAGTTGCAATGAGGGCCATATAGCGCAGAGAGTGTCATGGTTAGCGGCATAAAATATAGAGAGCGTCGCAGTGAGCGCCATATAACGCAGAGAGTTGCAATGAGCGCCATATAAAACAGAGACCCGCAGTGATAGCCATATAACAGAGAACATCACTGACCCTCATATAACTTATAGCACAGATAATATGAACAATCCCCTCACACACACATACACATAGAATTAATACACCCCCTACCACACACACACTACATTAATACATCCCCACACACACACTACTACATTAATACACCCCGCCACACACACTACATTAATACACCCCCACAATACATTAATACACCCCCACACTACATTAATACACCCCTCCACCACCCACACTACATTAATACACCCCACACACACACACTTCATTAATACACCCCCACACTACATTAATACACCCCCACACACACACACACACTACATTAATACACCCCCCACACACACACACTACATTAATACACCCCTACACTACATTAATACACCCCCCACACACACACACACACACGCACTACATTAATACACCCCCCCACCCCCCACACTACATTAATACACCCCTACACTACATTAATACACCCCCCCACACACACTACATTAATACACCCCCCACACACACACACTACATTAATACACCCCCACACTACATTAATACACTCCCCCACACACACACACTACATTAATACACCCCCACACACACAACCTAACATTACATTAATACACCCCTCTCACACTACTACATTAATACACCCCCCCACAAACACATAAACTAACATTTATACACCCCTCCCACACTCACACACTTCTACATTAATACACCACCCCACAAACACATAAACTAACATTTATACACTCCTCCCACACTCACACACACTACTACATTAATACACCACCCCACCACAGACATTAAAACACACTCCAACCTCCCTCCCCCCAGAAATAAGAAAACAATACACCCCTGCCCAATGCATATAGATACCACCCCCTAGACTGGCACTTACCTCTCCTGGAAGAGGATGTGTGGTCTCTGCTGGGGCTGGGCTCCATGGCACATGATGAAAGGAGAGGAGAGGCTGTGACACAGTGACAGTCGGGCTAGACTGGAAAAGAAGGGGCGGGGACCTGGTGTTAGGGGCGGAGTCTCAGGCAGGGAAAGGTCTGTGCATGTAGAATAGACGGAGAGGAGGGGACGGGGACTCGGGGGGAGGGGCTGTGTCTCAGGCAGTCTAGTGACATCCTGATCATGTACATTGAGAGTAAGTAGCTCCCCCCCTCCTCCTTCCTCGGTATGGCCCCCGGCCAGCCGCAGGTAGTGCAGAGAGAGTACTGTAATTATGAGTCAGTGTGACTCATTATTAGTACTGCTGGCTGCGGGCCCTGATGCCGAGCGGCGGGATGCCCCTAAGACATGGCAAATGCCCTAGGCATTTGCCTGTAATGCCTATGCCTAGGGCCGGCTTTGCCCAAACTCAAGGCACACTAACAGTCCAGGTGTTAGTGATATCCATGCTTAAGCACAGAGTGTTAAATCAAGATAACTGAGGTACTAATTAAGACACTTGTGCTCGAGTATGGCTATCCTTAAAATCTGGACTGTTAGTGTGCCTTGAGGACAGTGGTTGGGAACCCCTGGGTTAAGGGATAAGCAATTTGTCAGCCCCCTTGGTCTTTTGTGTTCTTTGATTAACTATAATAAAGACTTCCTTGGTAGCATCTCATCTGTTTAGAATTTTATATAACTAATCTGATTGTATTTTTGAGGATTAGGCCATTAAAAATACTCCCTATCAGATATAATATAGTCCAGTGCGGGTTTGTCTTTATATCACTTTTTTTTTAATGTGTTACAGGAAGAACAGTGACAATAAATCTGCAGTGTAAAAGCTATAAATATCATATATGTAGAGTTCATTTGGAGCCTCGCTATTAAAGAATACAGTTTTTTCAATGAATAAAATTTAAATGACAATGAATAAAATTTAAATGACATTGGCTGAAAACTTTTGAAGCATCATTTGCTTCCCATTTGAATCCCTCCATGTGCACTAAAGCATGGAAACATGCCGTTCCTGCTTCATTTACCATCTCTTATCCCTCCAAGTTGAACGTAAGGAATCAAACACACGGTGACTCATTTTACAGATTAAGCAGGAGAAAATGAAAACATCTGTTTCCAGACCTCTTATATTTAGCTCAAGCATGGATATTTTACTACTTATCCTATCAGTCACTGTAGAAATATTTAGGAAGCAAATTCCCCTTCACCAAAACAAATATGTTCATCCAATGTACCAGACACATGACCGAGTTTTTTTAATGTCATGCTTGTACTAGTCACATTCTTTCTATGGCTTTATAGGCTCATTGCTACATATTTGAAATAGAGTCATTATGGGTAATTAAAATCAATTCTGACCATTTTTCTACCATTAATTATTTGGATAAAACATTTTAGAATTTTCACAACTACAATTTTTCAGATATATATTTTTGCTAACATAAAGGCCTTTGTTCTGCAGTTGTGAATCTTATTTTTTTTTTAAACTCATAATCACGTGAAAAATAGGCCCATTACACATTTCCTAACTCGCACAAAGGCATTCTGAAGCATAGATGCATGTTAGATGCATCTTTTAAACATCAGAATTGTAGAACAATTATAGTGCTACACATATGCCTCTAAATGTAATCTAAAAGCTTAAAAAAAGTATTAAAAATAAACTATGCTTGTTGTCCTTTGTTGCAAAAATCATTGAAATCCATAAGTTGTATGGACTCAAGCACTCACCCTACATTATCTTACCCTACATTATCTTTTACATTCAGAGCAGAAAAGATCAAATTAAAAGAAATAGTACTATGTTCAGGCCTTTATTGCCCCTTCATTGCCCCAAAAGTCTATGTCTTTAGCCCTTCCGTGTTTCTTTTCATGCGTTATTTGAATGTTTATTTTCCCTTAAAATATTTATAACCTTGTGTTTTCATTCATGCTTAAAATAAGTTCAATTAAAAAACACTTTATGGAATTCAATGACTGCTTGCACGCATACATAGCTCAGGGTATGAAATGCAGTATAAATTAACCTTTGATTACTGAAGAGCTGACAAAAAACATCCCTTGAAGCTTGAAGTAATGGATGAAGGCAAATGGCCATTGAATTAAGTATTTAGAGCAGCAGTTCTCAATCATTTTCTACCCTGGCAACCAATTCATGTTATTTGTACCCCCAACATTTGTAATGCAATACATTTGTATTAAATATATTTGCTATTAGATACTTTATTTATTTTTATTTAAATAAAGTTTTTTTTTCCAATGGTGAAGTTTTTCCTTTTTTTTAATTTATGTAATATTTTAAATATAGTTTGAATTTTTATTTTCATTACTTATTTCTTATTATAGTGGAATTGAAAGCATAAATATTTTTGTATAAAGGAATATAAATTAGTATTTTTTTATAGCTTTTAAATCTTGAATAACCTATGACCTCTGGAGAAATAGAGAAGTTGCCAATAGCAATTAGCTTCTACTTATCATTTTTTAGAATGTACTTGATAAATGCTATCTATAAGCTGATTGGTTTCTGTAGTCTACTTCTCAACTTGTCCATTTCTCCACTCTTTGGAAGGCTTATTACAATTGCCCCTGTTAATCTATCCATCCATTCATTTTGGTGTGGATGTCCTCTAATTACTTTCCCCATACTTGCTGGTTGTACATTTGGTGACAGTTAAACCGTTGTGTTAATTGGAGAACTGTGGACCTTTAAAGGCCTCATCTCTGAGAACCCAGATCCTGAACTGTCTACACTCCCCGAAAGTCTGGGAGACCCCCAAATTTTGAGGAGTCCCCAGGGAGGGTAGTTCACATGCATCTCCCCTCCGATGGCTTACAAAGTTGGCATGGATGACTCAGAAACAGCAGTATAGTATTTATAAATTATAATCCTTTTAGAGAAAATAATATAGTTAATAAATATAGTCATGCAAGTTCAAAAAGGCAATCAGATAAATACTGCGCATACACTTAGTTATTATGATCATTTTAAATTACTTTGAGCCTGGAACCCCAACAAAAGCACCAAAGACCTAAACATAGCATGTTTATTTTAATTAAAGTGTTCTAGATAGATCCAGTAGATGGATGAATGGATGGATAGAGAGATAGATAGATAGATAGATAGATAGATAGATAGATAGATAGATAGCATGGACAGTGGGTGTCTCAGGGCTTGTACTCTCCTGCACTCACTAGCACAGGGGAAGCTGAGACTAGATATAGATAGATAGATAGATAGATAGATAGATAGATAGATAGATATGAGAGATGGGTAGATAGATAGATAGATAGATAGATAGATAGATAGATAGATAGATATTATATAGACAGACAGTAGTATATACACCACATACTGAGAATGCTCTGCTCAGACTTATAACTAGACAGGTCTTTATTAGTGATGTCCTTTGTTCTGCTGCTAATGTTGCTATGGAAACAATGATGTCATTGTAATCCCATGAATGAAAGTTCGTCATCATCATCAAATACACATAGACAACATACGTAGATATGTGTAACGGGAGTCTGTTAGGTATTATTCATGTGTCTGACTGATAGAGAAAAGTATATACAGTGTTCTTTCTGAAAACAGGAAATATCAATGTCACCAATTCAGTTTTTTCATTGCAAGCAGACAGCAAGTTAATGACAGTATAGGTCAGATGTCAAGTGCAATGGCTTTAACAAGAAAATATCCCCTATTATTTTTTTTTAACAACTGTTTTACGTGTAATTGCATCTTACCTTGAAATAAAATAACTTTAACTTATGAATGGAAGAATAATAAAAAACACAACCTTTAAGCATATCAGAAAACATCTGCCTAATTTGTTAACTGCACATCTCCAGGGCTGCTAAAATAAATGACATCTCTTCTGTAATAAGGCTTAAGGCAACATTCTCTCTACAGCTGTGTTGGAACTACAGCTCCCAAGATATTCGATCACGCAGTGGAGAGTACGTAGATATGTCTTGTTACATGTTTATTTTTAGTGGGTCATGGTATATTTATAGCTACACATGCTTTTGTGAGAATGTGGAGTTCCACACAGTTGTAATATTGCACAGGCAATGGAAGCTTTGAAAGAATATAATTCACTTTCACACCCTTGGGTACACATCTCCAGTTAGTTCATTTTCAATGAGGGGGAAAATCTCCTCTTTCTGTTGCTTCTCTGTTGAGGAGCAGCTGTTGTAAGATGCGTATGTTACAGGTGAAGGGCATACGTCTTGACAACACCAAAATAGATTCTCACATACTGTGAAAAGATAATTATATTGTATCATTCAGACACGATCACAGCTGGTAACTGTCAGTATGAGTTGTGGAATTTTGAGACTTTTGGTCACAGCTTAGTTAAAGCGTTCCACGAGAATTAGCATGCTATCTGTGTAGCCTAGTTAGGTCACTGGCTTTTTCTATACATTGCATGTGATTTGTGACCACTGGTTATTTTATTGTAAGGAATACTACAGTGCTTTATATAGCAGCTTTGGAAGGTAGAATATAAAACACATCAAAATAATTAGAGGGGGTGTATATTTCCAGATGAATCACATTTTTATTTGATATTTGCTTTAAAGCTGTGCAACAGAGAGGAATATTTATGGAAGAGGGCGGCACATTTAGTGTTTGCCCTCGTTATCTAAGCTATCCATTCATTTTTTGCCCTCTTCGGCCAGTTATGTCCATCTGTTGCAGACTTCTGGCAAATCACAACAAGTAATTTGTTTTGCAAAGTTTAGAAACGGTGAAAAAAAGTTTGCAAAAGCGTTGTTCAGAATGAACAATGTGCTGTTGTTCTATGCTATGCCAGTGATAGGTAATCAGACCTTCAAAAGGGTCACATTACCCTTAATTTCCGTTACATTAAATCCAAGGAACAAACAAGACGCTAGTTATGTATTAGCAGACACTTTCATTTGAGACAAACAAGAATTACATGCTATGTCCAACACGTCTGGCAAGTCAGTGTGATGGAGGGTAAAGCTGGACCAATGGGGCATAAGCTAGGAAGCACAGGTGAAACCTTGGCGGGCAGCATCGGGCCCTAGGGCTGCCCGTTATTGGTCAGTGTGCTATGCTGCTGCATTTTTTGACACTTCTGAAATGTACAGTAGGTACTATTTTTAGAGGGACATGTCTAATTATTGGGATCAAAAAAAGGAATTGTCTCCTAGGGGGGATATGGACACCATGGACATGGGGTAGGGTAACAGATCATGGGCATTGTTTGGTGGACCATGCCCTTCTTTAGTAGGTCATGGATGCTGTTTAATTAGTATTTTCCTTTCCTATGTAAGGAGGTATTGTCCTACGCTCTCTTTTCACCAGTTAATTCCTTGTGCACTGCCGCAGCTTTGGTTTAGCTGTATGAGTCTTATGCCAGTTATGCATAAGCACATGCTATCTGTCTATTTATACTGAATTACTGTTAAACAGAACCTATCATAAAATTCAACATTTTATTTTAATTTGCTTATTGCACAGTGTCCTATCCCTTCCGTAGACCCAGGAGAGAGCTTTTATACAAGTGCTCTCTTTACACTATTCTCTCTCCCAGGCCGGCTTCCTCCATATCTCACAGTATGAGAGGTGTAGGGATGGCTGACCTGGGAGGCAACAGCTCAGATCACCTTCTGAACCAAGTTAGCTTAAGAATGCCCTGGGTTAGCTATTATCTGCTCTGTGAACGAGAACACAGAAGAACCAAAAGGTTATGTGTAATTAACAAATACAAATGTTTTGTCTGGTTTTATGGCCTCTTTAATGTTTTGTGGTAAGGATAGACACAGAAGATCGATTAATTACAAAGGTGGAAAAATTAAACGTCATGTCCGATACATCAGGGTTTTTTATATTTTTTCTATCAATCCTGGAGGTATAATGCTTCTCTTACTCCACTGCGCATGCGTGACTTTTCCTTTTTTTTTAAACTGCACATGTGTGACCTTTCTCTAACTCCCCAACTGCACATGCGTGACCTTTCTCTAACACCCCAACTGCACATGCGTAACCTTCCTCTAACTCCCCTACTGCACATGCGTGACCTTTCTCTAACTCCCCAACTGCACATGTTTGACCTTTCTCTAACTCCCCAACTGCACATGCGTGACCTTTCTCTAACTCCCCAACTTCACATGCGTGACCTTTCTCTAACTCCCCAACTTCACATGCGTGACCTTTCTCTATCTCCCCAACTGCACATGCATGACCTTTCTCTTAACTCCCCAACTGCACATGTGTGACCTTTCTCTAACTCCCCAACTTCACATGCGAGACCTTTCTCTAACTTCCCAACTGCACATGCGTGACCTTTCTCTTAACTCCCCAACTGCACATGCATGACCTTTCTCTAACACCCCAACTGCACATGTGTGACCTTTCTCTAACACCCCAACTGCACATGCGTGACCTTTCTCTAACTCCCCTACTGCACATGCGTGACCTTTCTCTTAACTCCCCAACTGCACATGCGTGACCTTTCTCTAACACCCCAACTGCACATGCATGACCTTTCTCTAACTCCCCTACTGCACATGCGTGACCTTTCTCTAACTCCCGAACTGCACATGTGTGACCTTTCTCTAACTCCCCAACTGCACATGTGTGACCTTTCTCTAACTCCCCAACTGCACATGTGTGACCTTTCTCTTAACTCCCCAACTGCACGTGTGACCTTTCTCTAACTCCCCAACTGCACATGCGTGACCTTTCTCTAACTCCCCAACTCCACATGCGTGACCTTTCTCTTAACTCCCCAACTGCACATGCGTGACCTTTCTCTAACTCCCCAACTTCACATGCGTGACCTTCCTCTAACTCCCCAACTGCACATGCGTGACCTTTCTCTAACTCCCCAACTGCACGTGTGACCTTTCTCTAACTCCCCAACTGCACATGCATGAAAAATTAGATGGAGCAGATCAATATTATTTACATTATTATTATCTGCATTAAGCACAAAGATGCCGATCCTACATCGGATCTAAAGATCGATACCGGTCCGACGATTGGCCATCCTTATTTTGCGGCTTTGCATATTACGTAATGTTTTATACTAAACTATCTGTGATATATGGAAGAGTGTATGTAAATATGTTGTATGCATACAAAATGCATATGACTATGTACAGTATGCATATGCTTATATAATGTGATGTGCGTTACATCTGCTTAACTGAAATATCACTTGAGAAGTAGTGAGGCACAGTTTGTACCAGTGTGAGACAGATTTAGGGTGGTATTCAATTAGTTTCGCACGCGCGATACTTTTTCGCCTGCTGGACTTTTCGCTTACAACGCATATTTTAGCCGTGGAAACTTATCGCACGCGTCCCCGCGATTCGTCCAATTCAATTCCAAAAGACGCGAAAATGCAACCCGGCGAATGCAAACCAGGTGAAAAGTGCTGTCGGAATTGGGGAAATCAGCCTGATACCCCCTAAAAGTTGCACTAGCATTGGGGATCTATGTACATGCCCCCGAATAGCCCTAATAAAGTTATTTGGGGTACTGAAGAGCTGTAAATTTCTTCTAATTAGTGTCTTTACACAAGTGGTGAAGAATAGCATTAAGCAGTTTTTTTAGAAAATAAGTAGTCCTGTCAAATTTGGGGTACTTGAAATTGGGTGCAAGCATAGTTTATAGTCGCTAAAGTTTAAAAAAACATAAAAAACGCACCTGAAGCGAGCACCTGCAATCAAAAAAACACCTCACCCCTGCTTGCAGACCCCCCAAAAGTCTATTTCGGTAGTTTTTAAGTTTGTACCCCCACTTTGCACTTTTTCACCCTCTTTTTCTAAGTCATTTTTTGGGGTGTTCCTCTATTTTCTTTTAAGGTTTTTTTATGCAGTTATTCTTTGGGGTGCTGTCCCTAGGGTGCTGAGTGGTTTCCCCACCTATTCATAGGCAAATCTTTTTCGCCTATTATATTGCATTCTGTTTTCACGTACGCGAAAATTGTTTGCAATTGAATACGGAGATAAGTTTCCGCCTGGCGAATAGTCGCAATCGGCGATATTTTTTCACGGATTCTGAATTTCCGCAGCTAATTGAATACGGGCTTTAGCTATAAAGGTATGCTACGTTCTCACTCCTTTCTTTATAGTATTTCAAGTAAATGCCCCTGTTCAATTTCTCTGCAAAATGTTAAACTAACAAATGGTATAGTGCTGACCTTTCCGATGAGGTGGGAAAGGTAAACGTAACGGCAATTTGTAAACACAGATTTTTGGATCAGATATGACGAAGCGATGATTTAACCCAGGCAAACATTCTTTGAAGTGCAATACAAATGCACTTTCATTATCATTTTATTGCTGGCACATGTGGACCGTTGCCAAGACTTCAACTATCAGTACCATTAGAATTGTGGTTCCAGCATTTCATAAACAGCTGTCATTAATGTCACCCGAATGAGTCAGTGCCATAAGATTCTTTGAAAATAGCTATGCATGTTTTCTTTGAAGCTTTCTAAAATAATAATTTCAGCCATCAGAGTATGCTTCGCATTCCCAATGAGCTTTCCTACTTTACGATTTTACAGTACATGTTAATGATGTGAGTTTAGGTCTTCATAATCATGTTCGTTGTTTCTGAGTCACTGGATGATGTTTTCTGCGTCATTTACTAGCATTGCGGTGTATGGCTGAGGCTTGGGTTGATCCATTTGTAAGGAATAGCAGTGACTTATTCTTTGATTCTTTGATAAGGCTCATTCTGTGCATAATTGTACTGTGTGCATATTGCATGCACTCTTCTTTTAGACCAAACATCTCATTGTGCTCTTTTTAAGTTTTTAAGGTGTATGTAATAGGTTCCAAGGTTATGGTAATGGCCTGATTTTGGTGAGTTTGCCACTAAATTTAAAGCGGCAATCGTTTATAAGGCAAAACCAGCCTTATAACTGATTGCCGACTTCTGTTTGGGATAAGTTTAAGAAGTCGGCGGCCGCAATCCCGACGGCCGGCTTCCCGAATCCTCTATCCCGCCTAGGGTTAAATGACAGGTGTCTAAAATCTAGACGCCTGTAATTTTCCCGACGCCAGGAGACAGGCGCCCGGCATCCCGATTGAAGGGATGCCGGGCGCTGCGAATGGACAGCCGTTTTAGGTTTAGGGCACCCGGGGGGGGGGGGCACTTAGGGTTAGGCACCCCCGGGGGGGGGACTTAGGGTTAGGCACCCCCCCGCGGGACTTAGGGTTAGGCACACCCCCGAGGGACTTAGGTTTAGGCAGCGGGGAATGGGGGGTTAGGGTTAGGCACTTAGAGGTGGAAGGTTAGGGTTAGGCACTTGGGGGGGGGGTTAGGGTTAGGCACCCCTAAGGAGGGTTAGGGGGGTTGGTTAGGTTAGTTTATACTTACCTTAAGGACGACACTAATCGTGGCCATACACGCGATTTCTTTCCGATTGTACGATTTTCGATGCGCCGTACGATCAATCCTGCAGAAATCGTGCATTTTTTTTCCCGTCTACGATCCGATGCGCGCTCCCGCAGCTCCTAAATTTGATCGTATGATCAGATGTGCAGCACATCTTCTCCGTCGTATTCGTATGCTGTTCGTACCGTGTTTTTGAGCATGCGATGCATCGTCCGTCCGACCGGCCGTGCCTCGTCACTTGAGTGACAAGTTCCTGTTTACGCCCACTGCAGACAGCGCCCGAGCGGAGAGGATCAGCAACGTGGGCACCAGACACAATTGTGCAGGTATTTTATAGTATTTGCAGGCCTTTTGTTTCCCATATACAAAGCCCACTGGCCACCAATGGTTAGCATATGCATAGTGGGCATTGGTTTGAGCCCTGTACACACTGACCACCTCTGTTTACCCAGCAATGCCCACCCCTGTTTGCCCAGCAATGCCCATATATTCCCCAGCAATGACCACGTCTAGCTATTGTTTACCCAGCAATGCCCACCCGTTTGCCCAGCAATGCCCATCTATTCCCCAGCAATGGCCACCGTCTAGCTATTGTTTACCCAGCAATACCCACCTCTGTTTGCCCAGCAATGCCCATTTATTCCCCAGCAATGCCCACCATCTAGCTATTGTTTACCCAGCAAAACCCACCCATTTTTGCCCAGCAATGCACATCTATTCCCCAGCAATGCCCACTGTCTAGCTATTGTTTACCCAGCAATGCCCACCCCTGTTTGTACAGCAATGTGCATCTATTTCCCAACAATGCCCACCTCTGTTTACCCATCAATGCCCATTGACCACGTCCACCTATGTTTTTGAACCAATGCCCATCGGCCACACCAACCTCCACCCACCATGTTTTATAAATGTATTCAAGGAAAGCACATTGTGATACTGAATTGGATTGATCTCCCACCCCATAGGCAATTATATGCATCTGAAATAAATTACACTACAACTTTATTAATAACAAATCAAGAATTTCAACAAAAGTGTTCAATACACCATTTTGGGAGCCCCATTTACACATTTCAATGGCCACCCCCACTGTTGGGGGTGGCCAGAATATAATTCCACTTGGGGGCCCCATTATCACAGTTCAATGGCCACCCCCACTGTTGGGGGTGGTCAGAATATGTCCACTTGGGGGCCCCATTTACACAGTTCATATTTTATATTTATATATTTTATTTTTTCTACTTCAGGGTCCATAGGGTATCCACAGGATACCTTGGGGTATAGGTGTGACGTCAGTCGCCGGGCACCATAGAGTTAAGCTTTTCAGCCTCCCAGGATACACTTGGGTCCCCCTCCTATACCCCGCCCCCGAGCCAAGGCACCTCAGTTTAGTTTGGTGCCCGGCCGGAGTCGGGTGCACCTGTCGGAGTGGGGGCTAGAAGAGCCCCTGAAGCTTTCTCCTATGCAGCTGTGGCTGCACATCTGGATGTACAGCATGGACAGTCAGTCCTGACGTCCATGCTGTCTTCCCTAAACCCCCACCGGTACCAGAACGCCGGTACCGATCCGGGGATGCTGGTGAGCATCTGGGGTCACAGCTAGCGGTGACCCCAGATGTTCCGGACCATGGCCGGATTTAAGGGGGACAAAGGTAAGCAGCGGGGTCCCGCGGTGGGTCCCCGCTGATCACATGGTCCTGAGTCCCCAGGCAGGGGGCTCCCTGGGGACTGGCTGCAGCGTGGAGCCAGGCGACCAACCTGCGCTTCCACTACCCCCTGGGACAGCGGACCGCAGCAGAGCAGTAGCGCTGCGGCGTCCCAGGGGTTAAATGCATGCCAGGGGAGCGCGCCTTCCCTGTCTCACAGCCGGCGCCTCCCCCGCTGCACACAGCCCTCTCTGCACGCTGCCGACTGGTCCTGTGGCATCGCTCCTCCCCCAGGCCAGCCTCCTCTCTGCTCCTCGGCGGCCATCTTCTTCTGGACGCATGGTGAACGCTGCTGGAAGCGCTGGACGGAAGCATCGTGGTCTGGGTCCCCCCGCATACCTCTCCTCCGCTGTGGTCAGGTCTGTGTATGCAGCGCTGTGTCCTACCAGGCCTTGTGTCTGCGTAGTTGAGTGATCAGCGCTGTTAGTGCAGGAATTGATTTTCTTTGCATTGTATGTGACTGTGCTAGCGCTGCTGCCTGTAACTTTTCTTCTAAACTGTCAGCTTTATTCTGTCCCTGTTCTTTCTGCTAAGCCCTTGCGGTGCGGTGCTGCAGGGTGGTCTCTCGCCTTTTAACTATTTAATTGGTGAGAGGGGTCACATACCTGGTGCCATCATGTCTGAAAGTGATTTTCCTCTCCGGCTACAGTGTACTACGTGTAAAGTACCGTTAGCGGAGGGGGAGGGTAGCGCGGAGGGCCTTTGCCGACAGTGTTTGTCCATGGCGCGGCCGCTTACGGTTACAGCACCGGTACAGGAGCCGCCCTGGGCTTGTTTCGCTCAGGCGCTGACAGCCTTAGTGGACCAGCTAGCTCCGCAGCCCGCGTTTACACCGATGGGTTTGTCCCAGCAGTCAGTGCTGTCGTCACCCATGCAGGGTTTCCCACGACAATTGGTGGTACCCCACAGTCTCCCTATTTCCCCTCTCCCGGTTTCTCAGGAGCCAGCGTGGGTTAACTCCCTGATGAGTTCTGTACAGCACTTGTCGGATGTGTTGCAAGGGGAGTCTGTGATGTGGCCGCATAAACGGCCGGTGGCGTCTCTGTCGGCTCCTTATGAGGATGACGAGGGGACGTCTGATGATGGGGAGATTCTGGATCCTTACGATCAGGAACCTCTCCACAGTAAGGACGCTGATGCAAAGTCCAAGGTATATATTCCTGGACTTATTCGGGCGGTCCGCACAGCCTTGGTGATTGAGGACGAAGTTCCCCCAGCGGCTAAATCTAAGTATGCCTTTTTCAAAGATGTGAAGGGCGATGCCACAGTCTTTCCTCTTTCGGGTCAGTTAGTGGACCATTTAGAGGAGGCGTGGAAACAGCCTGGCAAAAGATACCAGCCGCAGAGACGCCTGGCGGTGGCTTATCCGTTCGCGGATAATTATTTTGCAAAGTGGGAATCCCCTCCACAGGTGGATTCTCACGTGACCCGTCTTGTCCGTAGTGCCACATTGCCGATGCCATCCATGTCCTCCCTTAAGGATGCTACGGACCACAAGGTGGAGATCTGCCTGAAGTCCGCTTATTCCCTTGCGGGGGGGGCAGCACGGCCGGCTATGGCCATTTGCTGGGTTGCCAGAGCGATGGAGCGCTGGGCGGATTCATTAGAGGCTTCTTTTGATTCCGACTGTCCGGCCGAACAGGCGGAGTTGATTGGCAATCTCCGTGATTCGGCCACTTATATCAACGAGGCGGCCCTAGACATTAGTACTCTGGTGTCTAAAATTTCTTCAGCAGCGGTGGCTGCTCGTCGCACTTTGTGGCTGCGATCCTGGAAGGCGGACGCAGATTCAAAAAAGGGTCTGGAGGCGTTGCCGTTTACCGGAGAAGTTCTCTTCGGTCCGGATCTGGATAAGATTGTGGCCACGCTGGCGGCAGCCAAATCGGCTTGTCTCCCGTCGGCCGCTGCTCCTTCTGGTTCTGGCCCATCGTCCTTTCGGTCATCTAGGGCCCAGGGCAGGCCCAAACCACAGTCGTTTCCTCAACAGGCTGGCCCTAAGAAATCGGCCAAGCCCCGGAAGCAGGCATGGGATACCAGACGTCCGGCCCCCAAGCCAGATGACAAGCCTGCGGCCTGACGGTCCGGGCCTCCCTTTGGGGGATCCCAGGGTGGGAGGCCGCCTGCTGCAGTTCGCCCAGTGTTGGTCGGCCACTACGACAGACACTTGGGTTCTCGAGGTGGTCTCTCATGGGTACGCCCTCTCCTTCCGGTACAGACCCCCGGCGCGATTCTTCACCACGGGTCTACCATCAGACCGGAACAAAGCTATGGAGCTGTGGAAGGTATTGCACACTATGCTCCAGGCTGGAGTTATAGTGCCTGTTCCATTCTCCCATAGGGTCCAGGGTTTCTATTCAAATCTTTTTTTGTTACAGAAACCCAATGGGTCGTATCGTCCGATTCTCAGCCTCAAAGCACTCAGCTAGTCTTTGCGGGTTCTGAAGTTTCGGACGGAGACCCTACGGTCCATCATTCTGGCGCTGGAACCTGGGGACTACCTGGTGTCATTGGACATACAGGACGCTTACCTGCATGTCCCTATTCTTTTGCGCCATCAACAGTTCCTCAGGTTTGCAAACCGCAGCGACCACTTCCAGTTTCGGGCGTTACCTTTTGGCCTGGCGACAGCACCACGTGTTTTCACCAAGGTGATGGCGGTCATGGCGCCTTCTCTGCGGCTGCAGGGAGTCCGCATGTTGCCGTACTTGGACGACCTGTTATTGGTGGCAGGATCTCCAGAGCTCCTGTTACGCCACTTGGACCTGACCATTGCACTGCTGCAACGGCACGGCTGGCTAATCAACTGGCAGAGGTCCACTCTAATCCCGTCTCGGAGGATTCTGCATCTGGGAGCCTTATTGGACTCGGGACAGCAGAGGATCTTCGTGACGGAGGACAAGATCTCTGCTTTACAGTCAAGGGTGCGCAGTTGTCTGCACAGCCGCCGGGTGTCCCTACACTCGGCGATGAGGTTACTGGGCTCCATGGTGTCGGTGTTTGACATGGTGGAATTCGCCCAGTTTCACTCCAGACCTCTGCAGCACCTGATCCTGTCCAAATGGAACGGGCTGCCTCAGTCTCTGAAGTCCCAGACGATTGTGCTCACCCCGGAGGTTCGCCTGTCCCTTGCTTGGTGGTTACAGACGACTCACCTCAACAAGGGACGTCCGTTCTGGGTTCCAAATTGGGTCCTGTTGACAACGGACGCCAGTCTTCGGGGCTGGGGAGCAGTTTCAGGTCCACACTTGTTCCAGGGCAGGTGGACGCCGACAGAAGCGGAGCTTCCAATAAATATCTTGGAACTCCGTGCGGTCTTCAATACTCTCCAGCAGGCACATCGGTTTCTCCAGGGTCACCCGGTGCAGGTGAAGTCGGACAACGCTACCACCGTGGCCTACATAAACAGGCAAGGAGGAACCCGAAGTCGGGCGGCTCTCGTAGAGGTCTCTCGGATCCTGGTTTGGGCGGAGCGCAATCTTCCGGCCATATCAACGGTCTTTATCCCGGGAGTGCTAAATTGTGAGGCGGACTTTCTAAGTCGCCAGGACGTTCACCCGGGGGAATGGTCCCTGCACCCGGACGTTTTTCAACTGCTGGTGGACAGGTGGGGTCTTCCAGAGATCGACCTCATGGCGTCCCGGCACAACAACAAGTTGCCAGTGTACGGGTCTCGCACAAGAGACGAAGGGGCGTCTCTGGTGGATGCTCTATCCGTCCGGTGGACGTTCCGGTTCGCATACCTGTTCCCTCCGGTCTCCCTTCTTCCACGGGTAATCCGGAAATTCAAACAGGAAGGAGGGACGCTCTTGTTGATAGCTCCCGCGTGGCCCAGACGGCACTGGTTCTCAGACCTTCAGGGTCTGTCCGTGGACAGTCCTCTGCGGTTGCCGCTACGACCGGACCTTCTGTCTCAGGGTCCTTGTCTTCACCCGGACCTGACTCGGCTGTCTTTGACGGCGTGGCTGTTGAGACGGCCATGCTGAGGTCCCGGGGGTTTTCCAGCTCTGTGGTGCGTACCATGTTGCGAGCTCGGAAACCGTCTTCCGCGAGGATATACCATCGCGTGTGGCATACGTTCTTCCAGTGGTGTCGGCCGAGAGGTTATGCACCGCGGGAGTTTCGTCTGTCTCGGATTCTCGCCTTCCTGCAAGCGGGACTAGATCATGGGCTTCGCCTTGCTTCTTTGAAGGTACAGGTTTCGGCCCTATCTGTCTGGTTTCACCGTAGGATTGCTACAATACCGGATGTGCGCACCTTTATGCAAGGTGTTCTCCGCATTCAGCCGCCCTTTTTTCCACCTGTGGCGCCTTGGGATTTGGCTGTGGTCCTGAGGGCTCTCCAAGGACCGCCGTTTGAACCACTGGGCTCAGTGGATCTTAAATGGCTAACAGCTAAGACTGTTTTCCTTCTGGCTATTGCTTCGGCCAGACGTGTTTCTGATTTAGGGGCTCTTTCTTGTAAACCCCCTTTCTTGGTTTTTCATGGGAACAGGGCAGTGCTCCGCACTCGGCCCGGGTTTCTTCCCAAAGTTGCTTCCCAGTTTCATGTTAATGAGGAAATCGTTGTTCCGGCCTTTAACTCACCGGGTCTTTCCGTGGGTGAGGCCTCTTTGGATGTTGTGCGGGCCTTAAGGACTTATGTTGACCGCACTTCTTCGTTTAGGAAGTCGGACGCTTTGTTTGTCCTCTATGGCTTCCGTAAAAAGGGTTGGCCTGCCTCAAAGCAAACTTTGGCAGCCTGGATCCGTATGGCTATTTCTGAAGCTTATCTTCATGAAGGCCTACCGGTTCCTTCTTCTCTGAAGGCTCATTCCACTAGGTCTGTGGGTCCTTCGTGGGCAGCTCGACGTGGTGCCTCTGCAGTCCAGATCTGCAAGGCTGCTAAGTGGTCCTCTGTCCATACCTTTGTGAGGTATTACAGGTTTGACACCTTCGCCTCTCAGGATGCTTCCTTCGGGCGGCGGATTCTCCTTTCTGCACAGGAGCATCCCCACCCTTAAAGGATACTGCTTTGGGACATCCCCAAGGTATCCTGTGGATACCCTATGGACCCTGAAGTAGAAAATATGAGATATGGTAAGAACTTACCCTTGTTATCTCTATTTCTACGAAGTCCATAGGGTTCCACAGGAGTCCCGCCCTGTCGCACCTGTGGTGCAGATGGGCTTTGCTCTGGTCACCGGTTTTCTGTCTCCCTCGGGTGAGAATGTGATTCTTGTATGTGTCCAGATCTTTTTTCTCTCTCTTCCTTCTCCTCCTCCGGTATATGGCTTGATAACTAACTGAGGTGCCTTGGCTCGGGGGCGGGGTATAGGAGGGGGACCCTAGTGCACCCTGGGAGGCTGAAAAGCTTAATTCTATGGTGCCCAGCGACTGACGTCACACCTATACCCCAAGGTATCCTGTGGAACCCTATGGACTTCGTAGAAATAGAAATAACAAGGGTAAGTTCTTACCATATCTCATATTTTTCCACATAGGAATGTCTCTGGATAGGGAACCAGAATTCATAACTGGATTTATCGAGCTATACAGGCACCATGACTGTCTTTGGTGTACCAAGTCCAAAATGTACTACAACAGACTGAAGCGTTACCACACCTTAAAGGAGTTGTCAGAGTATAGTATGCCATATCATGATGCAAAGTCCCTAGTGTGGGTGCACAATAAGATATAGAATCTGTGGACAATCTTCGGCAAACAGCATAAGAAGGTGGAGGAATCAAAACAGTCTGGAGCCGGGGCTGACAGCATATACAAACCCAAACTTTGGTATTATGACATGATGATGTCCCTGGTGCAGCAGGATCCCATGAGATCTTCAGTACAGATGAATGCTGAGTCAGAGGAGTGACATCAACGGTAAGTTCCAAATTTTTCAGATCATATTCTCTTGCCACGGCACTGCACTATCCCCATTAAAATAGGCCATATATTCCTCTCTGACCTTTTTGGCCAGAGAAGTCCCGGGTTCCCTAACCGCGGGTGGCGTGACTGAGGGGAATGGAGTAACCTCTTTTGGATTTTCGGGGTCTTCAATTGCAGTTGTTCCAAATAACCTTTGCTGGGTGGCTTTCTTGCGCAGAAAGTTGTACAGGATACAGCAAGCCATGACCACCCAGTCAATCTTCTCGACCTTTAAATTTATTGGGGTATGTAAAATCCGGAATCGGTTGCTCAAGATCCCAAAGGCGGTCTCCACAAGGCCCTCTGAGGGAATGGCTTCATGACATTTTCATGAAGGGCAAAAGCCTCGTCAGCCACAAAAAACAAATTCAGCCCATGTTTCGTTGACTCTCTGGACGGAAAATGAAGGGTGTTTGTGATGAACCTCTTGTAGAAAGCCGTCTTCTGAAAGGAGCCACCGTCGGAAGAACGACCGTTCTTCCCCACATCTACAAACAAGAACTCGTAGTTTGCGTTAACCACAGCCATCAGAACAACACTGAAGTACCCCTTATAGTTATGGTAGTAAGACCCAGTGTTGGCAGGTGGGATAATCCTAATATGCTTGCCATCGATAGCTCCTCCACAGTTTGGGAACTGCCAACGGCTCTCTAACTCAACCCCAATGGCTATCCACTCTTCCGTGCTTGTAGGGAACTGTGAAAAAAATAGAAAACTTAATGTAAAAATAACATTTTAACAAATGTTCTTTATTTACAGACTTCAGAAATCCCCGGCAACCAGAACCTACACAGTGGAAAAGAGAGTGTTGAAACTCCAAACCCCACCCCACCAATTTCTAAAAAACAAAAGAGGAAAAACAAAAGTAAAGAAACTGAAGACCCACTACTTAACCAGGCCAGAGAGGCCTTATTGAAACCACCAGATGAATATGACAACTTTGCGGCCTATGTGCAGCAGTGCGAGGAGTGGTCCAGGACCAAAGAATACAATTTGAAAGACTGACGTCTGACCTAATATTTAAAGCAAGGCAATATCTACTGACATCGGACACTACCATTATTATCCCGCCAGTAGTTCCAACCCCGCCTACACTCAACACAGCAACACCCACCTACTATTCATCCCAAACATACCATCCTTCAAATTCAAACTAACCACACTACCCTCCTGATACCCCACCCACCTCCACCTTCCAAACTCATCCCCCACCTACTCCTATCAACCTCACCCCCCACCCACCTCCTTCTACCAACCTCTTCCCCCACTCACCTCCACCTACCATCAGACTCCCTCAACCACCTCCTCCTTCCAAACAACTGGGCCCCCCCACCTTCTCTCCTACCAACCTCTTCCCCCACCCACCTCCACCTACAATCAGATTCCCCCAACCACCTCCTACATCCAAACAACTGCCCCTCCACCTCCTCCTACCAACCTCTTCCCCCACCCACCTTCACCTACCATGCTGCTCCCCCAGACACCTCCTCATACGAAAATATAACTCCATCTGCCGCGTCCTACCAAACAACTTCTACACCCTCACCACCCAATTATTTCACAGTATTAAGTGAAGTAAATGAGGACAATGATGGTTTCTCTTAATTGTTATGTGTATCCCAAATAATTTTACACATTTTGTTGGTATTAATGACGTTTTATACTCCCTGGTAAGTATGGTGTTGAATGCAGCATGGTGTTTGTGTTCCAGACTCTCAGGCGGCTAGGAACCCATGCTGGAAGTGCATGTCAGTGGGGCCGGGCCCTCTGATTTTGCACTTTCAACATGTGTTTGCGCCCCTGAAATCTGGGACGCACACACCAAAGCTCATTCTGTACCATACTTACCAGGGATTGGGTAACTTGGTGATACTTTTAACATTTTAGCCATCTTTATATCTAAATATATCTGATTTTCACATAAGTATTTCAGTTTCACATAAGTATTATTTTTGAATCGAATGTTTCACATAACTAGAAAACTAGAGAAACTTATAATAAAACATTTTTCTGGTTTGACAATAAATAAAGTGTGGTGTGTGTTATCTTACCTTACAATAAGGGAACTGCAGCACCTTCACGATAGCATTGCACGTCTCCGGGATAATGCGTCCCAAAGCTTGAGCCGAGATGTGGGTCCCAAACTTAAGGTCCTCAAAGGAGCGTCCTGTATCCAGGTACCTCAGCGTAGCCACAAGCCTCTCCTCGGCCGTGATGGCCATGCGAAATTTGGTGTCCTGCTTCCGGATATAGGGGGTCACCAGACGCAGCAATTCCGTCTCCCTCTCCTCACTCAGCTTGACCACAGCATAGTACAGCAGTGCTCTATAACGGCAGGGATCCATCACCACAAAAAAGCAGAAAACAGACCGACCACAGTAAATAGAGCAAGAAGCACTTTGTAAAGCTAGGCAATACAAGGCAATGCACAGTAGCTAGCAATGTGGAGCGTTCAGCAGGGTAAAAACCAAGCCTTACTAATCACAGAGCAAGCAGGAGTGCACAGAGCTGAAGAGGCAGGCTTTTGTTATACCCCAGTGAAGCCCAGCCCCCTTAAATCTATCGCATGATCGCATGTTTTTGGTGAGGCACACGATCAGCCGTTTACACTATCCGTCGTATAGTGACGCGTGTTCGTACGACTGATCTATGAAAATTGTGTGGAAAAAAACACAAATTTGTGTGGTCACGACGGCCGGGGAATCGTAGGGAAATCGTATGATGAATCGGATCTTATGCTGGTCGTGTAGGTGTATGGCCAGTATAACAATCCCGGTTTTGGTGTTATCCAGGCTTGAGCACAGATGGTTAAATAAAAATAACTGAGGTACTAATTAAGTCACTTGTGCTCCAGTATGGCTATCCTCAAAACCTGGACTGTTAGTGTACCTTGAGGACCGTGGTTGGGAACCCCTGGCCTAGACCCATTTCTGGTTTATGTAGGCGTCTCCCGAGAAAGAAGAGTAGGAGGTATATTTACTAAAGTGTTGGATTATAGAAGTGGAGATGTTGCCCGTAGCAACCAATCAGAATCTACGTAACATTTATCTAGCACCTTCTAGAACAGGGATGGGCAATAAGTGTCTCTCCAGCTGTTGTAGAACTACACATCTCAGCATTCCCTGTCATGTGCTATTTGGTTAAGAGAACCAGATATTCCTATGGCAGTGTGCTTTGCTAATGTTTGATGAACTGAGGCTTGTGTACAGCTGCTCATCAATGGAAACTCGGTCCATGACTCTCCCGACGAACAGTTCTTGTGCTGATGTTGCTTCTAGATGCAGTTACGGGACTTGATAGTGAGCATTGAAACCGAGGACAGACAATTTTTGTGCATTAAGGGTTTCAGTATTCACCATTGTGGGTCTGATTCAGAGGTGGGCGCAATGCTGATATTTGCACAGTTCAGTGATTATTTGCTACTGCACATACGTGAAAAGTCCTGAAACCCCAATGGCTGTTATTGCATATGGAGGCGCTGGCATTAGAAACGGCGAGGCAAATCCATGAGCCTTCCTGGTGGTGTCTGGGAGGTGGCCTGAAGTGTCTGCAAAAAAAGTCAGTCTCAGGGGTTTGTTATGGGATTGTCACAGGCTGTGACAGTGTATGCAGCTGTGTTCCCTAATGCAGAGCCGCAGCCACAGAGGCCATGTTTAGCCGTAGTCGAGAAAGAGACACTGCGCCAGCCATAGGCTGGTGCAAGTGTCAATGGTAGACACAATGGCGCGCCGATGCTGGAGTTTTTGGAACAACTGGTGAATTAACATTGTCCACTGGCATTGAAAGTTGGTTTATCAGGGTCTGCACTGTTTGGCGCACACTAGTATACATTGGGAAGGCGACTCCGCAAATCATTGCAACCGCGTTGGCTTTAGAATCAAACCCTCTGTGAGCTTGTGTGGTCTAACGCTTTGTGTCTGAGCCATTGTTGCTGCTATAGGTTTCTACTTCACAATAACAGCACTTACATTTGAATGGGGCAGAACTACAGTAGGAAGAAATTTGATGTACTGACTTGCTGGGAAGGAAACACCCTATGATACTGACACATTGAGAGTCACTGAGCTTTTCCGTATGACCAATTCTACTGCTAATGTTTGACTATGGAGATTGTATGAATGGGTGTGCGAAAAATGGCCAAACACTCTGAGTAGAAAGAATAGCCACATACTTTGTCATCTGGCTACAGTGCCATAACAGGGTTTCCGAGCGCCCTGTGCTGGCCTTGCCCCTAAGCGCATGATGTCATGATGTCACGTAGAGGTTCTTGTCAGCCCATGAAGTACAGCACTGCCCGTAGTGTCCACCGGGCACTCTGAGCAGCTGTACTTACATGCGACAGGGTGCATGGAATTCTCGGAGCATCCAAAAGACTTGCATGCCAGGGCGGTCGGGAGGCATGGCAATGGCGTACAGCAGATGTGGCAGAGTTGTGCAGAGGCAGAGCTGGACAGCGGCCGAGAATTCCCAGACACCACGCTTCTGGGATGAGAAGGCATCTGGACTCCAGACAGTCAATGTAGTTAATTACCAGACTGTCCAGAGCATAACCGTATGGGTGGTAACCCTACTTGGGAGTAACCATAATCTGCTGCAGAATGAAATTAATATGTTTTGGGGAATGGTTTCAACTAATTTATTTTCCATTCTGTAATGTGCACTAGTGAGTCCATCTTGGAGCTTGGAGAGCACTGATAGGTCACCTTTTAGTTTCCAGGCTTCTTAACTTTAGAATCAAGACTGTCTCCTTCTTATTATTTGGTTTGGATGCCCTGCTCTTGATAATGGAGTCTAACCTTTACTGTTATTTTCTTTTCTTACAGCGCTTCATGAATTCCCTAGTGACATCTTCTCAAACGAGGACCGACGGCATGGAGCAATCATTCTGCATGTCGTATTTGTAAGTTACTGATTTTATCAGCTTTTCTTGTGCAGCATGCTTATTACTTTCTATAGCATGTCTTTTCTCAAAATGAAAGAGAAAAGGAACGAAGCATAAGTGGGAACTTAACAGGATTTACCACATAACTCTATTTTCCATATCCTAGCCCCTTCTACATAAGGTAAGCATAGCTAGTGTCTATTATACCTCTTTCACATCGCAAAAGTAACACGATATATTGCCGAGTCGACCCGGGTTGAGGTGCAGTGTGAACGCACCAACAGAAAAATTGCAGTGTCCAGGGACTTTGCATTTCAACCCTGCAATCGACCAGAGTTGAACTCAGCAATAAGCCGGGTTGATGTGCAGTGTGAACAGGCCCAACCTGGGTTATTTAACCCCGGACTCAGCAAACACCACTGATTGGATGTTCCTGGGTCTCACTTGATGATGTCAGCAGCCAATCAAACAGGCAGCACACTGCAGACAACAGCAGAGGCAGTATTCTGGCAGCCTGGAAGGGGTTAATACTACTGTCATTACAGTGAAGGCTAATAGAAGTGAACTGTACACTATGCTGTCATCATGCTCTCACTGGCTGAATCAAACAGCAGTAAAGCACAAACACTCATGAACTCTGGGCTACACAGTGATAATCCACTAGCCATGATTCCTGCAATGCTGTGAGCAGTCCCCACCCCCTCCCTTTTGTGATCTTATCTTTGTGAGCCTGAAAAAGTAAAGTGTTAATGACATCCATAGTTAACAGGGCTGACCCGGGTTCAGTGTGAACAGGGCCAACCTGGGAATAACCCTGGTTGAAGGTGCAGTGTGAAAGGGGTCTGACCCAGGTCGCAGCTGGGTTGGACCTGTGTTCAAAATCCTGGGTAAGAGCCGAGTTTGCGATGTGAAAGGGATATTATTAAGAAGCATAGCATAGTGAATATGCAAGAAGCATGCCATCTAAGTTGTGGGGGTCCCCTCCAAACCACTTGGAGCCTACCCCCTTCCCCCCAAGCCACACAGAGCCTACCCCCTGCCCCTTGTTGTAGGAGTAGCATAGGTTGGACCAACTATTTACATAAAGGGACACTTTAGTTATAGAACAATTTGTATAAATAATTTTACTGCTCTTTTTTCTTAAAAAAAATAAACTGCCATTTGCATTGGTGTCTATTTGAGGTACAGTCCTTAGCTTAGAATCAGCACACAGTACCAAAGGTCTATTTTATAAATGCAAATAATGCAATATAGCTGTTCCGGTCTAAACCCCGACAGGGGAAACCCGACAAGGGTTTTAAGATAGGCGTCGAAATACCAACGCCTATCTTAATCCCGATGGGGGAATCCAGAAGGACGCCAGCCCAAACTAGGTAAGTCCGGGGCGCCCTTAGCTGTTAGCCGCGCGGTGAGTTGAGGGTTAGGTTTAGGTAGCTTAGCGGGGTTAGCGTTAGGTTTTGAGGGGAGGCAAGGCACCCCTAGGGAGAAGGGTTAGGCACCACTGGGGGGGGAGGGTTAGGCACTAAGGGGGAAGACTTAGGTTTAGGCACTAACCGGGAGGGTTAGGGTGCGGGGTTGGGAGGGTTAGAGTTAGGCTACAAGAAGGGAGGGTTAGGGGGATAAGGGGGGAGGGTAAGTATACTTACCAGACCTATGTCGGGATACCAACCATCGGGATGCCGCTGTCGGTATTTTGACAGGAGGCATCCCGACAGCCGGCATTATATACCAATTCTGTTGTAATCTAATCATTTATACAAGAATTCAGTGTAGTTACACTGTTGGTTTTGTGGCCTGTTTACCCTATTTCACTATTGTTTTTTTTTTTGTTTCTTTCTTTCTGAGGTCTTTTTCTTGTGCTCTGTCCATGTGAAATCATGCCTGTGATATGTTTGAGGCCTTCAAACTGGGTAAATTTGATCAAAACTAAAACTTTTCAAGCATCTATTATAATTCTTCAGTGAGTTACACGTAACATAGATAATGAGAACAAATTTCATCATAACATAAATGCTCTGGTTGTTTCTGCAGCTTCTCCTCTTTTACAAAAATTAAATTTTTTTGTATTTTAAGCTGCTGTATTTGGCGCTTTCTTATTTATTATAATTAGATACATGTACTGTATTTAATACATGCAGTGCAGTACATTTTGGTGCGTATGTCCATATGTCATCTAGAATTTGTAGATACATTATTTAGGTCAGCACACTTTTTCATTTCTTTTCACCTATATTAGATATTCATATATGCCTAAGGCTATTTAAATAAATCACGCCACCAGCACTGAGATTTATTTTTGTAAAAAGAAATATGAATATGGATATTTCTTGCATCGTTGTGATTTGATTGCTAAAATTGTAAGTTGTCTTATTTAAAGGAACTTAGACTAAAACTAGCAACATAAAGTATTTTTCCTCCTACATAACTGCATGTATATACAGAAGACAGCACAACAGGGATTACTGTCATGTAAACACTCAATCCCCCATACACACCCATAGGGGGCACCATGAATCGTTAAAATGACTTCTTCAGTGGAAATTTGGATACCCTCCTCCATGCTTTAAGCCAGGTACAGAGCACTGCATTGCTGAGCCACATTGCGCAGTTTGCAGCGATGTGGTTCCAGCCTCCTGGGTAGTGGGTGTAACGAATACTTGCATGCCCTCTCACCTCCAGGCCACATAATGGACACACTCCTTAATTCAGAGTAACTTCTGCCTTTGCTTTTAGATTAAATGTTTGAATATCTGTAATGAAATACCCATTGCTATTTGTGACAAATAAAGGAATTGCTATATTTACTAAGCATAATCATGTGTCACGGAGAAGTTATTAATTGTAGTTGTGGTAAGGCCACAGAATAGGTTCCCCTCCCTTTTTATATGAAAATCCTGGACTCCCATGTGACCTAAAGTTTGCTCATGCCATAAAATCCACTCCATACATTCCATTGAGTACTAAATAAGATGAAACAGGTATTGGAACCTATTGCAATATTTTATGTTAATTTGGGTTCATCAAGAGTTTGAATAGTAGTATTGAGTTATACCGTCTTGGGTTCAGTTCTCAAGTGGTTTCTCTCACAAATCAAACAGCCATCAGTGATGGCTGGCACATCCAGGGGTGTAATTGAGGGACTGGGAGTTGCCATGGTGATATTTATTTCACACTGATACATTTTGTGCACACTTCTGAGGGATCAGATTGGACCTCTTCACTTGATATGCTGAAGTTCTAAGTGGTTTATAACCTGAAGACTTTTCTGTAATGGGAATTGATCAAACTGACAAAGGTTAAACTTGTACCAACCAACAGGCCTATTGTAGGGCAGGGCATCGATTTGTACAACTGTTCCCTAAATTGGATGAGTGTAATCCAGAAAGTAAAGACGGTTTGCACATTCCCACCGTGTAGGTCATTCACTCTCCCCAATTTATGGTCGGGTGGTCCCCCTAATCATTTTCTAAGCGCTCTGTGAGTACCGTGCTGTTTGTTGTTTTTGGCGATGTTGTGCATTGTTAAGATGAATGATACAAAATCCTTCTAACCATGACGTGTGGAGAGATATTCAATACTTAAATGCACAGAAAACGAGACCTGAATAAATGTATTGTCGATTATAGCAGGTGTATCGTGATGTGAAAAAGTTGTGTGAAAAGTTCAATAATGGATGAACAAACATGCTTGACGAAGATCAACCGGGACACTTGTCACAGTTTTGGGTGGGAGGCTTTCTATCATCCACACTCTAGGCCAGAACTTGCTCCAAGTGATTTTCATCTTTTCGCTAAGCTCAAAGAGTTCCTGGACAGGAAACGGTTTGTAAGTGACTTTTTGGAAGTGATGTTGAGTTGATGCCTTCAGTCAGCAACTGGTTCAGTGGACCGAAGAGGATTCTAAAGCTCATGTTTGAATTAAGGTTTTTTTTGTTTGTTTTTTACTGGCAAACGGTGTGTACTTTCTGGATTACCCTAGTAGTTTGAGGTTCCATCATATACTGAGCAAACTCTGTGATTGACTGATGGGTTTCGTGAGGCATACTGTTACTTTTACCTCATACCCAATAAATTGGTATATGACTTAAGCTTATCAATTCAGTAGGCTCTAGTGATATCACTGAGGCATTAGGCACTTTGCATTCCTACTTAGGGCCGGATTCAATTAGCCGTGAAAAGTGCAGTTTGGAGAAAAGTTTTCACCGAGTTGCGATTTTCGTCTGTTTTCTACTTTTATCCGTATTCAATTCCAGGACGTTTTTGCCTACACAAAAACTTTACATGGAAAAATAGTCAAAAAAGTTTCTCCACATATAGGAAGGCGAATTTGAAGTGCAAAATCGCTATTTTGTAGTGCAAATGTGGGGGATTGATCCAGAACCCTTTGGACACCCCCTAATGACTAATCAGTGGAAAACAAAACGTAAAAAAAAAATTTAAACAGCAAAAATGACATGTCATTATTGGGGCGAAAATGTAAAAAGTGTTGGAAAATGGGTAAAAAGTAGGAGGGCCTGGTATTTTGGGGGGCTATATGGAGACAGGTGTTTTTGAGATTGCAGCAGGTGTATTTTTACATTATTTTAAATCTTCATTTTAAATCAAAATATACTAGTACCCATTTTCATGTACCCCAAATGTAACTACGGTACTTATTTTTCTGAAAAAAAAAACATTGCTTTCTATCATTTACATATGCAAATATGCATATAACAGCCCTTTGCCTCAAAATAAGTCACTAAATACTTTTATTAGGGCTACTAACGCTATTCTATATTGATTCCTAGGGTCACAGAAGCTTTTTATGGGGTACAGACTGATTTCCCCGAAAAAATATATCCTTTTCACTAGTTTCGCTTTGTAAAACATTCGCCTATCCGCGTTTTTGCCTGTTTTACAATTGAATAGGGCGATAAGCGGGGATGCGCATGGTGAAAACATTGCGGCAAAACAGGCGAAAGAGGCAAATTCATTTCGCTTTTCACCAGCCGGCACTTTTCGTGGCTAATTGAATTGAGCCCTTAATTGCTAAGCTTCACTTTTAAATATTGGATTAGCCTATAAAATGACTGTTTCTACTAGGAGACTTTAATGTGAACATCTTGGCCGTTCTACAAGAAATATTTTGTGCACATTGATCCTTCCAATAATTTTCAACATTTCAAAAAACTGTCCAAAAAGCAGATATTTTGAAGTACTTTTGCAACCCTTACCAATTGTCTGAACTAAAGATAGGAAAGGCCAATAACCTAAGCAGTACTGCTCCAGAACTGCTTATAGAGCACTTGTCGTATGTATAATGTGGCATTATGGCCACAATTTTTTTGCTCATACACAAAATGAGATGTCAGCTCCCTTCCCTGCCAGTATTAGTTGTCAAGAACAGACAAATGTAGAGTGTTCTATGGAAAATGGTGAAAAACAAAATGGTACAGGGTGTTTCACTCACTATTAGCCCAAAATTTTCTTATAACTTTTAAAGAAATTGACGTAATTTAGTGAAATTTGACCCAGCCCCACCTCATGTCTGTGTGTTACGTGTCAATATGAACCGGTGCACAGCTGAACAACGCGTATTTATTGTCCAGACATACTGGAGTCAATATAGGTTTATATTGGCAGGTAACACACAGACACGATGAATGTGGACTCAGGGCTTGATTCAGAGCTGGACGCTATTTCAGAGCGCTCGCTCTGAATCAGTGCCCTTCCTCTCTTTTTTTAGAGCGGCCTCCTGGCCGCTCGCATAGCTGCGTGTGGCAACCCACAGCTATAGCGAGCGGCCAAAAAGATGGTCGCGATGGTCTTGACCATCGCGATAATCGGGCTTGCGACGAGACCCTTGTGGTAGGGTCTCGTCTGCCGCAAGCCCTGGAGTGCTTTTGACTCTATCAGAGCCAAAAGCACTCCCACTGACATCACTTGTGATGTCAATGGGGCCGGCCCCAGACGGTAGGCGTTCCCATGGGAACGCCTCCGTCAGGCCAGCCACGCCCCCGGCACGCCCACCAAAGGGGGTGTGCTGTCACTCACCATCGACAGCACGCCCCCTTTGTAGCGAGACCCATAGCGACGGCTTGCCCGTCGCTATCCGGGTCTCGCGCATGCGCACTGGCCCAACATCGACCCGCATGCGAGCGCTCAGCGCTCGCAAGCGAGTCTGAATCAGGACCTCAGTACATAACATCACTGTCAATAGCAGCACTACCTACTGACTAGCAGTGGCGGCCCCAGAGGTGGGGCTGCAGCGCAGTACAAAATTCAAATAGAGGAACCACACCAACTGGCATCCTCACTGGCATCCTCACTGGCAGTTGGTGTGGCTCCCCCTGCTGACAAGGCTGCTGTCCTTCACTTCGCGCATGCATGTACAGCTGGCATGGATGTTAATGGCGTACACTATCAACACTTGCTATGACTTCCTTATGTTTCTCATGGACCAAGGTATGTCTGTGCCACATTTTACTACATTACGTCACTTACTTAAAAAGTTATAAGAAAAACTTTAGGGCCAATAGTGAGTGAAACTACCTGTACTTCCATTTAAGCTGATTCAGGGCCTGATTCAGACCCGCTCGCGAGCGCTGAGCGCTCGCAAGCGAGTCGATGTAGCCCAAGTGCGCATGTGCACGACGGAGGCGGCTCTGTCGTGCGCATGCGCGAGAACCGAATGAAGACGGCCAAGCCGTCGTTATGGGTCTCGCACCAAAGGGGGCGTGCTGTCGATGGTGATTGACAGCACGCCCCCTTTGGTGAGCGTGCCGGGGGCGTGGCTGCCCAGACGGAGGCGATCCCAAAAACCAAAAGCACTCCAGGGCTTGCGGCAGCGAGACCCTACCGCAAGGGTCTCGTCGCAAGCCCGATGGTCGCAATGGTCTTGACCATCGCGACCATCATTTTGGCCGCTCGCTATAGCTGTGGGTGGTCACCCACAGCTATGCGAGCGGCCAGGAGCCCGCTCCAAAAACTAAGAGGGACGGCCCTGATTCAGAGCGAGCGCTCTGTCAGAGCGTCCGGCTCTGAATCAGGACCTCAGTCTCTACAAGCCAACTAATTTGTGCGCATGCACAGGATCCCAATCTTGTGCTTTCGCACATATACAAATCCTTAGGCTAGCCAGGGTAGAAGATACCACTGCCCCTCACCTGCCTGCAACCCCCCACCCCCACCCTCATCATGTCTTCTCTCCTCGCCCACAATCCCTCCACTGTGACCAAGGCAGAGGGGGAACAGAGAGGAGAGAAAGAAGGTAGAGTACAGAGATGAGAGAAGACTTGCAGAGGGAAGGGGTGGACAGAGATGAGAGAGAGGTGGGGCTGTTGAGAGATAGAGACAGACGGCAGGACAGAGATAAGAAAGTAATAGATAAGACCAAGAGAGAGAGAGAAAGAAAGACAGAGAGATCATTGGCAGAGTTGAGAAAGACAGAGATAAAATCAAGAGAGAGAGACCAATAGGACGGGGAGGGGGGTCATTGATACAATTATATTATTCAAATACCATCTGTATATTTAAAATGGACTTTGCATTCCTTACTAAGCAGCCACTATCCTCTCAGAAAGATGCAAATGCAAATCACAACTTCTAAACAAGTATTATGACCGAAGAAGGGCAAATTTCTGCCATATGCCAACCTCACTCCCTTGAACATGTGACATCATGACGTTATACTGAGTGGGCAGGGCTGCCACCACCAGGAAGAATAACACTGCCTAGAACATCCTAATGGTGCGATATAGCAGCCGATCCGACGGATTGAAACGATATCGCTGCTATATCGTTCCGTGTGTGGATATGTTATCAGCCAGTGCACGCTCCCGGGGGGTCATCCATCGCTCCTCCAGATCTTACTGCATGTTCAGTTGATCTGGGGGAGCAATTTACGATCCCATGTAGCGATATGCGGGTGGGGGAGGGGGGTGCCGCATATCGGGCAGTCAGTCACCTGATCGCTCCATGTGTGGGATCCTCTGGGTGGCTCTGCAGCAGCTCTTCTGGCTGCATTATGCCAATGCAGGTGCTCCGGAGGCGGCACCGCTCACACATCTCTAACTACGGCACTGGGCACAAGTTATGTTTGTCACTGGTCCCATTATTTCCATGAGTTTAGGAACTATTTATACCCAGTGACGGAAGTACTGTCACTGCAGAAGATGCCTGGTCTATGGGGCCTAGAGATTAGGGGGACAGGGTTATAAAAATCAATCTCCCCGAAAAGCAGATTTGAGGTCTCTAGAGGGAATCGGTATGAAATACCGCAGGCGGTTCAATTCCCGGCAGCGCCTGGCCGACAAAAGCAGAGTTCCCGGCAGCGGAAGCCCGACAGCGCTGGAAATCCAGATCGTCGCTAAGGTAAGTATAAACTAACCTAACCCCCTAACCCTAAGCCTCCTTAGGGGTGCCTACCCCTAACATCCCCCCCAAGTGCCTAACCCTAATCCCCCCTCTAAGTGCCTAACCCTAACCCCCCCCTTCCCCGCTGCCTAAACCTAAGCCCCCCCTCCCCCTAGCCTAACCCTAACCCTCCCAGGGGGGTGCCTACCCCTAAGTCCCCCCCGGGTGCCCTAAACCTAACCCTATCCCCCCACGGCTGTCCGCTCGCAGTGTCGGGGAAATGACAGGCGTCTAGATATAGACGCCCGGCATTTCATCCTCGCCGGGATATAACAGTCGGGAAGCCGGCTGTCGGGATACCAGCAGCCGCCTTCCCGATTGTATACCCTCTGGAGGGTTTATCAGCATTGTCAATTCATTTTGGCGGGGCAAACTTGATTTGTGGACCGGCTAAAGAGATGAGGTTATGGATTGGATTTATTTTATCCGGATTTTTACATTTTAAAATGTTGGAGATATGCTACAGTGGTCCTGATTCACCCGAGCATAAAGACACCCACTGCTGCCTTCTTACCTGCGTGCAACAACGCATACCTGCATAAATATCCATAACATTGAAGCACATTGGCGGCCATCTTGACCTGCCGCAGCCTTAGGTGCTCTTCTGACACACAGAGCTGCGTATGCAATAGCTAATTTATGTACGCCGTGTAACAGCATTTTAACGGAAAGGCACGCCTGCGCTTTTCTGACCACTCCCTGTTACCACCCTTAAACGCTGACAGCCTGTCAGTCACTTTGTGATGGGATCCACTGTGCGTCCGCAATCGCAATGCGATTTCTGCGCACGTGCTGTGCGGCTTATACGCATGCGCAATCGATCTGCGTGAAAATTGCATGAGCGCCCATCTTTGAATCAGGCCCAGTGTGCGATCTCCTTCTCCTACCCGGACCCTGTTCCCACATGATCACCTCCAGGGCTGGATTAAAGGGAGGGCGACATGGGCGGTCGTCCCGGGGGCCACTACACATAAGGTGCCCCCACATTCACCAGGGGTTAAAGTAAGCCGGAATGGGCGACGGAATCAGTTCCGTCTCCTCCGGCCCACCTAACTCCGACGCCGCAGGGAGGCTCCAGTAGCTGTACGCCCGCTAAGAGTTTGTTACCAGCGGGCGCCTGGCTCCCTCCCCACAGTGCCAGCCAGAGGTTGGAGCTCACACCTGAGCTCCAACTTCTGGCTCCCGCAGTGCACTTTGGGAGAGACGTCATGACTTCTCTCCCATAGTTCCGAGGAGCTGCCAGCCAGATGGACGCAAACGAGGGAGCGGGGCTTCAGGTAAGTATTGTGGGTTTTTTTTCGTATAAGCGGCTTCACTACAGTGGGCACTGCTACAGGGTACATTACTACAGGGGGCACTATTACAGGGGGCACTGCTACTGGGAGCACTACTACAGGGGGCACTACTACAGGGGACACTACTTCTGGTGGCACTACTACAGGGGGCATTACTATTGGGGGCACTACTACAGGGGACATTACTTCTGGTGGCACTACTACAGGGGGCATTACTATTGGGGGCACTACTGGGGCACTACTACAGGGGGCATTACTGCTGGGGCACTACTACAGGGGGCATTACTATTGGGGACACTACTACTGGGGGCATGACTACAGGGGGCACTACTACAGGGGACATTACTATTGGGGACACTACTACTAGGGGCATGACTACAAGGGGCATCACTACTGGGGCATTACCATTGGGGGCACTACCACAGGGGGCACTACTACTGGGGGCACTACTAATGGGGGCATTGCATAAGGGGCACCACTTATGGGGGCACTACTACTGGAGGCACTACTACTGGGGGCTCTACTATTGGGGGCAATGCTACAGGAAGCATTACTACTGGAGGGTTTACTGCTGGGGCATTACCATTGGGGACACTACTACTGGGGGCTCTACTATTAGGTGCAATACTACTGGGGGCATTAAAACAGGTGGCATCACTACTGGGGCATTACTATTGGGGGCACTACCACAGGGGCACTACTACTGGGGGCATGACTACTGGGGGCACTACTTATAGGGGCATTGCATAGGGGACACTGCATAAGTGGCACCACTCCTATGGGCACAATACTGGGGGCACTGCTTAGAGGGCACCACTACTGTGGGCTCTGTATAAGGGGCACTACCACTGTGGACACTGCCACTACTAGGGGCACCACTACTGGGGGCACTGCATAAGGGCCACTACTGGTGGCACTGCATAAGGAGCACCACTACTGGGGGCATTGCATAATGGTTACTACTGCTGTGGGCATTGTATAAGAGGCACTACTGCTGTGGGCATTATGTGTATTAGTGGCACTACTACTGTGGGCATTGTGTATAAGCAGCACTACTGTGGGCATCATGTGAAAGGGGCACTGCTGTGTGTCATAACACATAGGAACACTACTATGTTGTATAATGTGAATCAGGGGCACTATGTGCGGTGTAATGTGGATAAGATTGCGCAACTGGTGAGTAATATTTCATGTGGGTGCCTATATCTGTTTTTTTTTTCTCCTGTGGGTGTATATTGGGTTTTTTTTTCTGTGTGTGTCTGTGTTTTTTTTTCATGTGGAGCCCATTGGCCCCATTTCACAATGAGACATAACCTCTTTAGCACTCGCTAAAGGGGTTATGTCCTCCTTTCAGTATTTAACAAGCAACGCTGAGTTTAACTTATCGCTGTTTGTCTATGTGCCAGCATACGAGCAATACGGTCCCCATTGCCCATACCCCCATTTCGTCCATATTTAATAGTGGCCCCCCATATTTTTTGCACAGGGGCCCCAACAGATTTTAATCCGGCCCTGGTCACCTCCATATACTGGAAACTTTTTTGATGCACTCTGTGAATTTCACAAAGTTAAATACATAGCAAGAAATAAAATAAGCATGTTTGTACTGTGAATGTAGGTCTATAGGTTAAATGGATATGTTGCTAAAATAGAGGTTATATACTTTTCTTTTGTGTGTCCAATGGACTGAAAATGTTGATTTTGGCATTTATGTTCTATACAAGATCTGTTGGAAAAATATCTTAAAATAACACTCTAGCCCAGAACTAAAAACACATTTACTAAATTTTGCGTCAAAGCGTCCCTGCAGCGTAGCAGTGTTTGCAAAAGCCTTTTAGTGTATTTTTGTTTTATTTATTTATTTTTTTATACATTTGAAAGCTAGAGTGAGCGGATTTATTGATGGAATAACTACAGGGTTTAGATGGTGCTTGCTATCAATTATAACAAACCTTTCTTCCAAAATACCAACACCGCAGGAACTCTCACACAACTTTGTGCTGTGATTTCTCCCCAGGAAATCTATTTAAAAGGAAATGGACAAAAGATATGAGTCATTGTAGACTCAGAGTATTTTATTGCAAATGAATCATACTTTTGTTGCAGCAGGAGAACGTTCAGCACTGTAAGTCTACTTGCATTTAGGTATCTATCAAATCAAAGCTCTCAGGGATACAGGACGACAAAATAATCTAAAAAGAACAGAAGTAAATGTCTGTGGCATATAACACTGCGACATCTGGAATTTACTGAGCAGGGGCGCAACTAGGGTAGGGCGAGCGGGGCTTTTTCTATATTTCACTCTATGTAAGTTTTGTTATCTTAATACTAATATTAAAAGTTATATTTTAATCAATTTCAATAGTGCACCAACAAAGAGGACATTTTTTTATTTTTATTTTGTTCAATAGTACTTTATTATTGTCCCCGGCAGCACCCTCTATTACTATATCATCAAATACTATTGGTGAACTGTTCAAATCTGGGGCTTTATACTAATTATACTGAAGTATATCTACTGGTGCAGAAGTCTTTCCCAATCCCCTTTCCTTCAATAACGAGCGGGGCACGTGCCCTGGGCGCCATAGGACAGGCGGGGCGTGGGGGGTGGGGGCGCGCCACCGGCCATGGTCCGGCCCGTCCTGGTTAGGCAGTGTAGTGCTGACCGCAATGTGTGCGGTCAGCACTACACATTTACACAGGACCGGCGCTGGGCTTCCCTGCGCCCAGTGCTGGTCCTGTGCTGCACAGCTGAGCCCCTTCCCTCCCCTTGAGCCAATAGCCAATAGCGCCAGGAGGAGGGTGAGAGGCGGGCTCAGGCTGTGCAGTTTAACACACACATCGCCGCCAGCGCGGCAGCGATGTGTGTGTTAACCACCAGCCAATGAGAGTCACACAGACTCTCGTTGGCTGCTGCTGCTGCTGCACACACATCACCGCCGCGCGGCGGCGATGTGTGTGTTAACCAGCAGCCAATGAGAGTCACACAGACTCTCATTGACTGCTGCAGTGCCCACTGCAAGAGCCGGGCTGGAGCTCACTCCTAGTGTGATGCCATGGGGCGGTTCTTCTGGGTTGGCCTGGGGCGTCCCGTGCCCTGTATTTGTTCCATAGGAGTATTAGGGACCTGCCTGATAGAGGTCACCTGGACGCGGTGGGCAGGCAAATAATTATGGCCATTATTATGCTAGGAACCTCTTGGATGCAATTTAGCATCGGGATGGGGAACCTCTACTGGGGACTACTACTGGGGGGAAATTACTACTGGGGGCACTATATAAGGGGCTTACTACTAGGGGCACAAGGAAAACTACTACTGGGGACACTATATAAGGGGCTTACTACTAGGGGACCAATACTGGGGGCACTAAATAGGGAGGACCACTACAGGGGGCACTGTATAAGGGCACTGGATAGGGGGAACACTACTTGAGTCTTGGTTCTGTTCACTCGCTTTATTGATCCGACAGTTCATTTGGTCCTGGAAAAGACCTACAATTAGACGTGATTTATTATCACGCCAAAAACAGGTGGGTGATCTTCAACTCCCGGACATTAAATCTTATTATCATGCCATACATCTCAATAGAATCCTTGAATGCACCTGAAGCAGAGACATTAAGCAATGGGCCGCCATAGAAGGCTGCTTCATGAAACAGCAACCTGAAATAGTGCCATAGTTATACTCTCTTCCCAAAATCTCTCCTCCTCACCCAACAATATCTCCCACGCTTTCCCCTTGAGATGTCACCCTTCTATTTCCTCGAGCTTTGGCCCTCTCACCTCATATTTGGCTAATCCCGCATTTCTTGCAGGCATCAACCCTTCCCACTTCTACAACTGAACCGCTGCGGGTCCCATTCGAGTCGGCCAGCTGGTGACCGCTTCGGGCATTAAACTATTCTCGGAGATCTAAGATTGGGACATCTCTCACTCCGATTTTTGGAAATTCCTACAAGTACGTCCTTTCCTAACCTCAGACAATAGGGCTGCCCTAGCTAAGAGGGACCTTACTTCTTTTGAGAAGCTATGTGTCTCCCCCCGATTCCCCTCTTACACAGGGTCCACCCTGTACCAACTATTACTAATTAATCAGGCATCCTCCATTCCACCCTGGGTTCAGAGTGGCAGAATATTTTTCTTAAAGCTCTTTCAAACTATATTTGTATTACTGTTAAAGAGACACAATATAAGATTTTAATGCAATGGTATAGAGTGACACCCCTCTTTGCTGCATGCTATATTTCCATCAGTTTCCAGTTCCTGCTGGAGATGCTCAGCCGCCATAGGCTCTCTGTGACATGTATGGTGGGATTGTCCACGTCTATCAAACTTGCAGTCTGATATTATTTCCATCTCCTGCATTCTGGCTACTTAACCACTCTCCAATCCCGCTGGCCAAATACAAGGAATCTTTGCTTCGCCATCTTAGTAATGCAGCACGCTTTGACATTCCAGTACTTTGTAATTCTACTAAACCCCCCACACGCAAAGACTAGGGACTCGCAAGCGGACTAGGGACTGTGCGCTCGCAAGCGGCCCAATGGTTTGCATACGCATATGCACACGCTTCGTTCTGCGCATGTGCAGGACGACGTTCCGTGGCGTCTGCGCCCCTTTGTCAAGGTGAGTAATCTTGACAAAGGGGCGCAGATGCCCTGAAATGTCGGCCTGTCTATGTAATATGATTTAAATACATTTTGTTGATTGCCACTCAAGCCTCGGAGTGCCGCTATTTTTTGCTCGTATTATATATATATATATATATATATATATATACACTAGCAGGTGTAGGGAGAGCACTCACCAGACTTCTCAATATTGTAGATAAGAGAAGTTCAAAAAATTTGACATTTATTCCATAAAGCAGTCGACGTTTCGTCTTCAAAATAAGCCTTTGTCAAGACAGAATTGTAACAGTCCACCACCAATAACATATATATATTTATTGTGACAGGGACAGCCTGCGATCACATGAGGTTAATGTGGAGCAGCAGGTTTGTGCAGAAATGGAGCAATAAAACAGCATGGTAACGAGCTCCAGGCCAGGTTTTCCTGGACTCTGTTGTAAGCCACAAGCAAGACTAATTGGCAGCACCTGTTATCTCTCTTTAAAGTTGTGTCAGTGCAGGTCTACAGTGATCGTGATGGGGAAATAGTTGCCCAGGTTATAGGCTCGGGAGTGACTAGTGTATTGCTATTTGGAAGACTCTGTGTACCAGCCTGTAACATCTTGCCTGTGAACACTGCACTGTCCTGTATACCTGCCTGTGGTGAGGAAATAAAGCTTCTGTTGGATTTTACCCAGTCAATGTGATTACAGTCATTATATATATATATATATATATATATATATATATATATATATATACTGTAATGACTTGGGTTGGGGTAATTAGCTTGGTAGATGGGTGTCAGTCGTGCAGTGTTAGGTGCTTTAATCAGGGTCCACACATAGCTTTCAAGTTATTAATAAAATAAAAGTGCTTTACTGTCAGCATTTAAAGGTAAATGACAGGGCACTGACTCACTTCTTTGCCCCTGACTAACCTTGCACAGCTAGTCTGCAAATAACGTCCAAAGGGAAAGGACGCTTGCAAGCGGGTCGATGTTGTGCGAATGCGCATGCGCGCGACGGAGGGAGCTCCGTCGTGCGCATGCGCGAGACCTGGCGGGCGACGAGGAATACGTCGCTCGGGGTCTCGCACCAAAGGGGGCGTGCTGTCGATGGTGAGTGACAGCATGCCCCCTTTGGTGGGCGTGCCGGGGGCGTGGCTGCCAGATGGAGGCGTTCCCATGGGAACGCCTACCGTCTGAAGCCGGCCCCACTGACATCAGTAATGATGATGTCAGTGGGAGTGATGATGTCAGTGGGAGTGATTTTGGCTCTGATAGAGCCAAAATCACTCCTGGGCTTGCGGCAGCGAGACCCTACCGCAGGGTCTCGTCGCAAGCCCGATGGTCGCGATGGTCTTGACCATCGCGACCATCTTTTTGGCAGCTCGCATATGCTGTGGGTGGTCACCCACAGCTATGCGAGCGGCCAGGAGGCCGCTCCATTTTCTGGGAAGAGGGCACTGATTCAGAGCGAGCGCTCTTGTCAGAGCGTTCGGCTCTGAATCAGGCCCAAAGTCTCTCTCTGCTTTCTGCAGAATAACACTGGGATAGTTAGGCTGGCCTAGCTTGGCCGCTGGCTTCTCAATTGTCAGCTGTCCTGTTTCCTCTAACAGGTTAACACATGCTCTGGCCTGGTCTTTAGCTAGCTGACTCCCACAGCCTCACAGTTGCAGTCTTAACTCTTTTAGAGGTTTATCGTTCTCCCTACCTTCTGTAGGTCAACCCCGGCTTCCTAGCCACCAGTGGCTTCCCAGCACACACTGGGCCTGATTCAGACTCGCGAGTGCTGAGCGCTCGCAAGCGGGTCGATAGTGCCTTAGTGCGCATGCGCATGATGGAGGGAGCTCTGTCGTGCGCATGCTCGAGACCCGCATAGCGACGGCCAAGCCGTCACTATGGGTCTCGCACCAAAGGAACGCCTACCATGGGAACGCCTACTGTCTGGGGCCGGCCCCACTGACATCACTAGTGATGTCAGTGGGAGTGCTTTTGGCTCTGATAGAGCCAAAAGCACTCCTGGGCTTGCGGCAGCGAGACCCTACCGCTGGGTCTCGTCGCAAGCCCGATGGTCGCGATGGTCTTGACCATCGCGACCATCTTTTTGGCCACTCGCATAAGCTGGGGTGGTCACCCACAGCTATGCGAGCGGCCAGGAGGCCACTCCAATTTTAGGTAGGAGGGCCCTGATTCAGAGCGAGCGCTCTTGTCAGAGCGTCCGGCTCTGAATCAGGCCCACTGGTCCCCAATTGCAGTCCCACCTGGACTGTGTGACTGCTCCAGCTGTTAGCTGAGCTAACACCTGACTTTTTCTTGCCCGTGTGGGCTGATCCCTCCAGCCCTAAACAGGAACAGCTGCTCACCAGTGCCATATATATATATAACTTATACTATATTAAAACCATTCGCTGTATTTGCCTTTATACTTAATTTGGGACTTGGTCTGTGCAAAGGGCAGCAATTAGGTGAGCTAACACCTGATTTTTATACCCTGTGTGAGTTGATTTCTCCAGCCCTACACAGAAACAGCTGCTCACCAGCGCCATCTTTGGTGATACAGCTGGATTATGGGAGGGGCGACGGGGCGGTCATCCAGGGGCATCCACACCACCAAAAATATTGACTGGAACCTGGCCACTCACCCTGGACAGCTTCCGGTCCTGGCAGCATCACAGCACAGTTTCCCTGCCACTGATTCACGGACCCAACAGTGGCTCTCTATGGAAGCCCCGCCCCCTTGTTGACATAATGCCACGATTCGCAGGTGCACGGATAGGGGACGGGGCCTAATGCAGTGAAGTGTCCGCCCCCATCAGGAGGCTGATGGATTGCCTGCTGCAGCTGCAGGAGCTTTCTGTATGCACTCCCTTCCCCCCCTGTCCCGTCCTCCCTCTCTCGCCCTTCCTCTCTCCCTCTCTCTTCCTCTATTTCCCTCTTTGTCTCCCTCCCCATCGCACTCTGTTTCACTCCCTACTCCTCTCTCCCTTTCTCCTTCCCTCCCTGTCCCTTCTTCCCTCTCTCCCTCCCTCCCTCCCTCTTTGTCTCTCTCCTCCCTCCCTGTTCCTTCCTCCCTCTCCCTCCCTTTCTCTCTCCCTCCATCCCTTTCTCTCTTTCCTTACTCCCTCTCTGTCTCTCTCCTCCCTCCCTCTCTCTCTCCCTCTATCTCACTCCCTGTCCCTCCCTCCCTCTCTCTTCCTTCTCTCTCCCCCTCCCTCTCTCTCCCCCCTCCTCCCCTTTCTCTATACTGTATATATCTATATCTATCTATATCTTTCTATACATATATCTATCTCAATTTATATATCTATCTTATCTATATATATATATATATATATATATATATACAGTCAGGTGCATAAATATTGGGACATTGACAGAATTTTCATATTTTGGCCTCTATTCACCACCACAATGGCTTTGAAATGAAACAAACAAGATGTGCTTTAACTGCAGACTTTCAGATTTAATTTGAGGGTAATTGCATCCAAATCAGGTGAACGGTGTAGGAATTACAACAGTTTCAATATGAGCCTCCCACTTTTTAAGGGGCCAAAAGTAATGGGACTATCAACTCAAAAGCTATTTCATGGACAGTTGTGGGCTATTCCCTCGTTATTTCATTATCAATTAAGCAGGTAAAAGGTCTGGAGTTGATTCTAGGTGTGACATTTGCATTTGGAATCAGTTGCTGTCGACTCTCAATATGAGATCCAAAGAGCTGTCACTATCAGTGAAGCAAGCCATCATTAGGCTGAAAAATCAAAACAAACCCATCAGAGAGATAGCTAAAACATTAGGTGTGGCCAAATCAACTGTTTGGAACAGTCTTAAAAAGAAAGAATGCACCGGAGAGCTCAGCAACACCAAAAGACCCAGAAGACCATGGAAAACAACTGTGGTGGATGACAGAAGAATTATTTCCCTGGTGAAGAAAAACCCCTTCACAACATTTGGCCAAATCAAGAACACTCTCCAGGAGGTAGGTGTATATGTGTCAAAGTCAACAATCAAGAGAAGACTTCACAAGAGTGAATAAAGAGTGTTCACCACAAGATGTAAACCATTGGTGAGCCTCAAAAACAGGAAGACCAGATTACAGTTTGCCAAACAACATCTCAAAAAGCCATTACAGTTCTGGAACAACATCCTATGGACAGATGAGACAAAGATCAACTTGTACCAGAGTGATGGGAAGAGAAGAGTATGGAGAAGGAAAGGAACTGCTCATTATACAAAACACCACCTCATCAGTGAAGCATGGTGGTGGTAGTGTCATGGCGTGGGCATATATGGCTGCCAATGGAACTGGTTCCCTTGTATTTATTGATGATGTGACTGCTGACAAATGCAGCAGAATGAATTCTAAAGTGTTTCGGGCAATATTATATGCTCATATTCAGTCAAATGCTTCAAAACTCATTGGACAGCGCTTCACAGTACAGATGGACAATGACCCGAAGCATACTGCAAAAGCAACCAAAGAGTTTTTTAAGGCTAAAAAGTGGAATGTTATGCAATGGCCAAGTCAATCCCGAGACCTGAATCCGATTGAGCATGCATTTCACTTGATGAAGACAAAACTGAAGGGAAAATGCCCCAAGAACAAGCAGGAACTGAAGACATTTGCAGTAGAGGCCTGGCAGAGCATCACCAGGGATGAAACCCAGTGTCTGGTGATGTCTATGCGTTCCAGACTTCAGGCTGTAATTGACTGCAAAGGATTTGCAACAAAGTATTAAAAAGTGAAAGTTAGATTTAGGATTGTTTAGTTTGTCCCATTACTTTTGGCCCCTTAAAAAGTGGGAGGCACATATAGAAACCGTTGTAATTCCTACACCATTCACCTGATTTGGATGTAATTACCCTCAAATTAAATCTGAAAGTCTGCAGTTAAAGCACATCTTGTTTGTTTCATTTCAAAGTCATTGTGGTGGTGAATAGAGGCCATAATATGAACATTCTGTCAATGTCCCAATATGTATGCACCTGACTATATATATATATATATATATATATATATATATATATATATATGTATATATATATATATATATATATATATATATATACAGGTTGAGTCTCCCATATCCAAATATTCCAAAATACGGAATATTCCGAAATACGGAATATTTTCTGCATGACTGAGATAGTGAAAACTTTGATTTTTGATGGTTCAATGCGCACAAACTTTGTTTAAGGCACAGAATTATTAAAAATAAAGTATAAAATGACCTATAGGCTGTGTGTATAAGGTGTATATGACACATAAATGAATTTCATGTTTTTACACAAACTTTGTTTGAGCCACAAAATTATTGAATATATTGTATAAAATTACCTTCAGGCTGTGTGTATAATGTGGATATAAATCATAAATGCATTCTGTGTTTAGATTTGGGCCGTATACCTAAGACATTTCAATATGGTATGCAATTATTCCAAAATACGGAATATTCCGATATCCAAAATACCTCTGGTCCCAAGCATTTTGGATATGGGAGACTCAACCTGTATATATATATCCTCACTAAATCCTGCGTTTCACCCTGGCAGTGGCCATAGTTTTTTATGGGGACCCCACAACTTGGTTGCCCCAGGGGCCCCCGCAATCCTTAATCCGGCCATGCATGCAGAAAATATTTTCTCATGGACAAACCTCGGCCATTCTTATTTAGCTGTTAATTGATAAATACAAACACTTAATTTGCTCGTACAAAGAGCAATCACTGTCAGATATGACCACACATAGCTGAGTCGGACACTGAGTGGCTGTATTTGCGTAATGCTGTACAAGCCTGATTTACTACTTTATGCTAATACAAGTTTCCATAGGCATAAATGCATATGAATCCATATGACTTCAAGCGTAAACCCCATGCTAAGTGCAAGAGATATGTCTGAAATAGGCTTCCCTACCCGTACACAAGGAGCTCATGCTACAATCCCACAAGACAGAATACTTCCATGTAATCATATTGTCGCTGCAGAGTTCAAGATCAAGCCAAGAACTGTCCAACTCCCAATTGGACAGAGATATGGAAAATTGTGTTCATTCGCCTCTGCGCATGCACTGTACTATAAAACTTCCTATTTTCGTCCATGAAAAGAGATTCCTCCAACTCAGAATCCGCCCCATTGTTTATATATCTGAGAGATGCAACCTGGCCAAGCATCAGATCATAGGTGGCAGAGTTAGTACTGTACAGTTGGATGATGTCAGCATACTCAACCAGATGCAGTCATTAGAGAGTTTCAGAGGGTATCCGGATGGAAGATCTACAATGTCTAGATAGACAATCAATAGGTCGTAATCAGATGGTCAACAGAGTCAAGAAGTCGACAGTTAAAAGGTTGACAGTGTCAAATAATCGATAGGGTCTGAAAGTCGACACAAATGTTTGGCGCGAAAAAGGTTGACACATGTTTTTCATGATTTTTCATTATTTTTAGGGTTAGGATGAGGGTTAGGGTTCAGCACTTGGTGGGGGGTTAAGGTTAGGCTGCTGAAAGGTTGGTTAGGGTTAGGCACTAGGGGGAGGGTTAGGCTCTAGTGGGAGGGTTAGGGTTAGACACTAGGGAGAGGTTTAGACTGTAGAGGGAGGGGTAGGGTTCGGCACTTGGCAGAGGGTTAAGGTTAGGCTGCAGAAAGGTTGGTTAGGGCTCTAGTGGGAGGGTTAAGCACTAAGAGGAGGGTTAGGCAAGGCAATAGAGGGAGGGTTAGTATTAGGCACTAGGGGGAGGGTTAGGGTGAGGATTAGGGTTAAAATAACAAAAACAATGTATCAACCGTATGTGTCCACCATGTATCCCTGCAGACCTTAATCTGTGTCGACCTTTTAACTGTCGACCTTTTGACCCTGTTGATTTATTGCCAGTCGACCATCTGGTTTCGCCTGTTGTTTGTACTGTTGATCTTTTATACCACACCCGTTTCAGGAGACTGTCCAACAATTAGGAGGGTTCTCCCAATTTGTGATAAGTTTGAAGGATTCAGGGCCTGATTAAGGGTTCCAGATGCCCTAGGCCAGGGATGGGGAACCTCAGGCCCGGGGGCCATATAATGCCCCTGGCATCATTTGGTCTGGCCCTCTGAGCTTTTTTCTGCTAGCCTCATCTGGCACCCTGCAGCCAGAATCTATGAGCAGTGCCGTTATGACACTTCAGACGGTCACACTGCTGCCCTTACAGCTCCCAGGAGCATCCTCAGGATGCTCCGGGCATTCCTGTAATCACTGTCGATTGTGGCTCCGTCCCTTTGTGCCATCACACTGAGGGGGCGTGGCCTGCACCAGGGCCCATGAATAATGTTATATATATCAAAATGGCCCTCGGCAGAAAAAGGTTCCCCACCCCTTTCCTAGGCTAATACACTTGCAGCGCCCCCCAGTAATGCTGCTAAACACAGAGCATAGTGCATATGCATACTTCGGGAATCGCCTTTCATACTGCACATGTGCAGACAATGAAGGTTATACAATTGACATGCTTGATCGTGGCATCTTATGATCTAATGATGTTTGCGGAGTGTAAATGAGACTTTGGCTTCTGTGGAATGTAAGGAAGACTAAAGATAACAGGCTACCCAGATGGCATTGTAGCACAATCTACATAAAGCAGAGGTTTTAGCACTAAGGGCCCCATTTAATAACAAGTGATATGCTTGTTATCACTATTTGCTAAAAATGGTGCACCAACCAATCAGCACCTCACTGTTACTTTTCAAATACATGGCGGGATTCCGAAAAGAGCTGTCCTTTGTGATGATGGGACTTCTGGGTTTATGACCCATATGAGTCTTTCTGCGCATGTGTCGTATCCGCAGGGGAACACTGGGAGGGATCCCTCTCTGTGAACAATGCGAAAATGGGGCAACGAGATCTATAGATGGCATTGCCCACCAGGTCCAAGCTCCAGAAAAAAAATGCATTCCGGAGCTTGGTAGATATAGGGAATAGTGCCAGAACTGCGAAATGGCAGTTTTCATATTTTTGGCTGCATTGTCCCTTAAGTAGATCCCGCCCACAGCCTGTAAAGTGACAGTTAGGAGCTGATTGGTTAGAGTACCATTTGAGATTAGTAATGAGTGATAACAAGCATATATGAGCATATATCTCATTTTTAAATGGGACCCTAAGTTACATGGGGGTCTATTTACTAAGCCTTGAATGGAGATAAAGTGGCCGGAGATAAAGTACCAGCCAACAAGGTCCTAACTGTAATTTTTCAAACACAGCCTGTGACATGGCAGGTAGGAACTGATTAGTTGGTACTTTATCTCCGTTGACTTTATCTCCATCCAAGGCTTAGTAAATAGACCCCATGGTCACATTGTGGCAGCCATCTGGTGGTCACTTTAAGAACTTCCCTTAACAAAGCATCAGGATGGATGAATATCAATCTACAGTAGACAAGTTGTGCAGCACTGCCGACATGGAATGAATTAGGTCTTCATTTTATTCCCTGGCTGCTAACTGCATGGTGCCCATCAGGGCCGTCTTAACAGCATCGTAGGCTCTAGGAAAAGCAATGTATTGGGCCCCCTACCCACCCCAGTGATTGCAAAATACGCACTATAGTGCATATTTACGAGGTATAGGCAGTTATGGATCCTGTTGTTAAAACAGCACTGGTCCTGCAGGGCGGGCTGTGTGCAGGGGCGGATTGGGCCGCCGGGACACTGGGCCGTTTCCCGCTGGGCCGGCCACATTTTTCCCTTTAGGGGCTGCCACTCTTCATTCACCGCTAGGCCACTACAACTGGCCTGGCTGCCGCGATCGGAGCTATGTGCTCCGATCGGGCAGCACACTAATGTAAACAAATAAAATGGCAGACGGGGGAGCTGCTGCGCATGCCCAGCAGCAGCTCCTCCCATAAGCCTTGCGGAGCCCGTCAGTTACTACAGACGGCTCCACCTACCGCTCGTCAGTGGCCCGCCCCCTCTCCGGCTCCTTCCCTGGCCTGCAGTGCACGCACAGGACCGGCGCGACCTGCTGCTGTCCTGCCAGTCTGCGAAAACCAGCTTGTGTAAGTTAGCCTGGCTCTGTATACATAGTATGGGCCAGTCCCTATAGTGGTCTGTGGACGCCCAGCCAGCCGTTCAGTGACTCTCCCCCGGGCCTCCACTCCTTGTCCAGCTGTGTGTGAATATACAGTCAGTATATTATATATATATCTATATATCAACTATCTATATATATATATATGATACATATGTGTGATATATATACAGTATATATATGATACATATGTGTGATATATATATAATATGTGATATATATATATATATATATATATATATATATATTGCTTTTCATATATACATATAATGTATATGGTAATTATGTATATTTACTTTATATGCACAAATTTACTTTATATAATATTAATATATACAGTCCAGTATTGCAGTGTCATATAATGTTCAAGGTCCGGCACTCCAAATTTCAATGTAGCCTTGGCCGGTGTAAGGTGCGGCACTCGGCGCAATTACAGGAATAGACAAACGTTTAAGTGTTAGTAACACTATTGTCAGCATTCTGACGATAGTGTTACTAACACTGAAACGTTGATCGTATCCGTTTGTCTATTCCTGTAATTGCACACCAAGTGCCACACCTTACTACTGCTTATATATATACACACAGTATATAATAATGGCAGTTACTTTTCTGGCAAAGCTCTTGATTCTGAGAGAACAGCATCCTGCCCCGTCGCCAGGCTCATCCCCTTGACAGACCCCACCCCTCAATAGACTCCACCCCCGTTAGGGCTGCTTCCAGAAATTTCCCGGGCTGGTTTTTTGACCCAATCCACCCTTGGCTGTGTGTTCTGTGTCCACAGCATCCAATCACCGCAAGCAGCGTCTCCCTAATCAAGCGCTACCAGCATCGATTTGTTCGGGAGGCGCTGACAGCAGTGGTTGGCTGCTGCGGACATTACACAAACAAAGCGTCCAGCAGGCCCTCTCTCTCAAATAATTGCTGCTGGCAGCACAGAGCTGCGATGTAACACCCGGACCAATGGGAGTGCTGTCCGCTGTGACCAATAGGAGAGCCTTTACTTTATATGTAGTAATGATGCATTGCTGAGTCCACGTGACTGCGCCCCCACCCCCAGTGCAATGTATGGACTTTAGTAGAACTGCAGTACTCGGCAAGCTACACGGGCATCAGGTAAGGGCAGGAGTTTCCAGGTCAGATTTTTCTGTAAAGGAGCAGATGTATGAGGTTAGTAAGACGGGATGGAGGATTGCCAAGGGTGCAGTATTCCTCCTACTCCATTCGGTGCTGGTTATAGACTGGGTTGTGGTAGAGGCTACTCTATTCCCACACTGTTGCCTGATGTGTCCATCTGGAAGTAATGGGCGCTGTATACCAGCACATCAGTGTGTACTGGGTAAAGCATAGCTAAGAAAAGGGCCCCATACACTTGAGCCACGATTCCCCATTCTGACCTCCGCCAGCCTGTGAACTGATCTGTGGACATCGACTGCCGGCAGTGATTGGTTTGGGAGATGCTTCTGGCAGTGATTTGGTTGCTACAGACATAGCACACACACACACACACAGCATGTCCTGCAGGCCCTGCAGCATCTCTCAACCAATTGCCGCCGGCAGCGTCTCATCAAACCGCCACTGGCCGAAGACCACCAACTTCCCTCTCTGCCCACCAGCATACTTTGTCGATCCATTCGCACCGGCAGATCCCCCTTGGCTGCAGCAGCGCTGCCTGCGCTCCATCCCAGCTCTCTACATGCAGACAGGAAGAAGCTGGAGGCGAACAACGATGACCAGGCTGGGGGCTTCCACCAGGAGAAAGGAGGTAGCCACTGTCCCAACTGCTATCTACTCGTAAACCCTTCCCTACACCCAGTACTGCCACAGCAGCTATCCTGACCCCCTCCCTACCCCCAACACTGCCCCTAACCCCCTTCTTTCCCCCAGTACTGCCCTAGCTGCTATCTACCCTTACCCCCTCCCTACCCCCAGTACTGCTTGCCCCTAGCCTCTTCCTTGTCCCCAGTATTGCCCCAGCTGCTATCTGCCCTTGCCCCCTACTCACAGCGATGCCTGCCCCTTCCTCCCTCCTTGCTCCCCATCACTGTCACAACTCCTGTCTTCACTTACCCATTCTCTACTCGTGGCACTGCCTGCCCTTTCTCCCCTCACCCACAGCTCTACCCCAACTTCTCCCTGCGTATACCTCCAGCTCGACCCCAACTGCTGCTTGCCCATAACCCCCACTACCCCAACTGCTACGTGCCCCCAGCACTGTCCCAACTGCTGCCTGCCCTCACCTCCCATATATGTGATGGGACCCAGAAACTGTGGAGTAGGACCCCAATTTTTTAAAGCCAGGGGTCCTTGGGACCCACAATTTTTTTTGCTCAGCGCAATCACTGCACCCATTCACGGAAATATAAATGTAAATGGTCAATGTAATTAAACCTTTACATTTATTGGTACTTTAAACAAAATCAATGTTTAAACATTAAAAAAAAATGATGTATAGTGAAGATTGCGGAGTCCACCTCCCTCTTCTTTTCTCCAGCTCACAGTGCAGTTCCTGCTCTTCACTGCCAGAGAGCGGGTTGCTGAGTGATAGTGCCCCCTGTGCCCCTACCTCCTTAAATCTGGCTCTGTGGCTGCAGGTTAAGAGGTAGGTAGAGAATGCTGTATGGCAGCTCTTATTGTGTGTAACTCACAGTCAGAGTGGCCGTGGAGCATCTTTCACTGTCTGCCATATGCACGGAGCAGGCTGCCGCTGCTCGAAGGCTCCTAGAATTTTGGAGCCCTGGGCATGCTGTCAGTGTGCCTATACGTTAAGATGGCCCTGGCGCCCATGGCTTTCCCTCTCCCAACCAAGTCCTGATGTCCTAGGCTGCAGCCTAATCAGCCTGATGGTTGACTATGCACTGGAGGTAGTTCTAACCAAGAGAGAGTTTATGGCACCCAACACAGAGGTATCTTTTAATGTCCTGCTTCCTCCTTCTTTTTGGAACTACTCCGTGTATTATTTTTTAACCATGATTAAGTGATAAATCCTTATATGATGTTGATGCGTTTATGTATGTATGACGGGATGAAGTCAATATCCCAACCGCGGGGATTCTGACTCTCAGAATGCCGGCGCCGGAATCCCAAAGTTAAGTAGCGCTTTTGGGGGGAGGGTGAGCGTTACAGGTTAGGGTTAGGCAATAGGGGGAAGGTTAGGGTTTGTCACTAGGGGGAGGTTAGGTTTAGGCACTAGGTGGGAAGGTTAGGGTCAGGCACCAGAGAGGGAGGGTTAGGGTAGGGAGAAGGTTAGAATACTGACCGACAAGTGTCTGTTTTCTATCCCGGTCGGGATGCCTGCATAGGGATATTGACCGCTGGCATCCCGTACCCAACCAAGCAATTTCACAGGTATCCCATAAGAAGAAATTCAGGAGGAATCAGAAAACTGGTACACATACAGCTAACATTTATCAATCCTCTAAAGCAATATTAACGTTTACAGGAATATAAACACATCAGAGAATATTCAACACTCGTAACTTGCTGAAATGGACAAACTAAACATTAACTATGAAGACAGAAATAATGTCTCTGATGTATGTTTAACAATGAGGTGATATGATTAATAAACAAGTCACTCTGACACATGATCAAAGGAATCTCATGGGGTTTTCATCTATGACTAATTCTTTAAATAAACATAGTTTCAGTACAGGGTGAACTGCGCTCCCTCAGCTTTCCAGGGTTGTTGGAATAGTTCTGTGTCACAATAAATTAGTTCTGCCCTTGTTCCATTCACTCATCCTGGTATCCAGTTGGAGGAACCAACAGACTTCTCTGCACATCCCACACCAAAGTGCCTAATGTTAATGGTTTAATCATATATAAGAGACCTAGGACGTGTCATGTTTCACATGATGAATAATTTACATAGTATGTTGTACAGGGATGCAGTTATGAGACCGGCAGCCGCAATGCCGCCGGTCTAAATCCCGACAGGGGAAGCCCGACAAGAGACTTAAGATAGGAGTTTAAATACCGACGCCTATCTTAATCCCGACGCCGGAATCCAGAAGGAACGCGAGCACGAACGAGGTAAGTCCGCTTTATTGGGTGGAGGATAGCGTTAGACACCCCTAGGGGAAGGGTTATGGTTAGGCACCACTGAGGGGGATTAGGGTTAGCTTGCGTCTCTTTACGCGGAGTGAAGCAAAACGAGGGAGGGAAGGTTGATCAAACATGAGCAGACTACAGTAAGAGTTTAATTGCGAACAGAGGACCTCATTCAGAGCCGCTCGCAAAAAGCGAGCGCTCGCTATGAATCAGGGCGGCCGCTTTATTTAAATAAAAAACGGCCTCCTGGCTGCTCGCTAAGCTGTGGGTGACCCTCCACAGCTTTTGTGAGCGGCCAAGTGTTGGACGTGATGGTCGCGACTATCGGGCTTGCGACGAGACCCTTGTGGTAGGGTCTTGTCTGCCGCAAGCCCCAGTGAGCTTCCACTGGTGATGTCAGTAGGGCCGTCCACAAACAGCAGGCATTCTTTCGGGAACGCCTCCGTTTGGCCAGCCACCCCCCCTCCTCGCCTACAAAACGGGGCGAGCTTTCGATCAACATTGGCAGCCGCCCCGTTTTGCTGTGAGCCCCGGAGCGAGTGATTTCTCGCTCGCTCTGGGGCTCGCGCGCGCACAGCGTGCGCACTGCCCGGCCATCGACCCACTTGCGAGCAGGTCTGAATCAGACCCAGAGCACGGAAGCCCATATACATCGATCAGTTGTTCAGTTGCTGTACCAATTGCGAGTGCCAAACTGTTAGTGCAAATACATGCTGATGATGGTAAAATCTCAAATTACTAGCACAAGGTCTGTAAATGTACAGTACGTCAAATTTTCTGTGATGCAAAAATGATGCGCAAATGCACATCTATTCAAAGGTGCTAAGTAAGTCTTAAAAATAAGTCTTCCGATGTTCCCTCTAGTCAGGAGAAGCAGCAGGAAATATTGCAACACACTGGGACCGAAGCAGTGCTGAAAGCAAGTCGGCTGTAATTACACTTACATTGGGTGCTCTGGCCTGATTCAGCATGGATCGCTATTGCGCTATTGTGATCCCGACTGCGTAATTGCATGCAGTTTTGCTGCGAAAATATGCTAATGTTTGAAACTGCTCAGCCAGCATAGAGACGCCCACTACCGCTTTCTCACATCCGTAATACCTCGCAGTCCTGCGTACACATCGGTAACATCGAGCAACATTGGACCCTCACGCACAATTACAGCAGCTCTGACCTGTCTCAGAAATTGCAAGCCTTGTCGCACGCAGTGAGTACTCGAGTCTCAATGGCTAATTCATGCACGACCATGCAACAGCGTTCATACGGACAGGCACGCCTGCATTTCTCCGACCACTCCCCTGTCACCCCCCTAAATGCTGACGTATCATCACTCTCTCTGTGATGGCTTTCTATCTGCGTACGTGCTCGCTGTGCAAATCGCAATGCTGTTACTGTGCACGCACACTGCGGAGCATACATACGCGCAGTATGCACCATCGGCCAATCTGCGTACGTGGTTGCAATTGCGATCCATGCTGAATCAGGCCCTATATGCTTATATGCGCCTGTATGCACAGTTATACATATCTGTGCAACCGCTCTGCCTCTATCTGTTCGCTTGGTTTTATAGCCGTCATGATTACCAGTGTACACTTGCACCAGCCCTATCCTTGGTGTCAGTGATACATCTGAAAACAGGCGTATTTAAGTGTACGCTGGGCTCCGCACAGACAACAGTTGCGTTGACAAGCCCTCTGCCCGTTCTTGCTAAACAGCTTCCACCTGCATCACAGTTCCCATATCTTGCAAGAGGAGACCCCACCACAGCAGGCATGAGCTCATACCTGTAGCCAACACTAGTCATTTACATACACTGTGTGACAATATGATGATCTCTCCTGGGCAGCATCGTGGAACATACATTGTACAAAAGGCATGATACAGTATATAAGATCCTTAGGTGAAACATAACAGATCATCTTTAAGATTATTTTGTTTAAGGGACAGATGCTTCCCATTTTGGAAAAGGAAATGATAACTGTTCTATTAAAATACTATACAATAAAAATTAACTGCACATTTTGCTTAGATTACTGTAAATTGAAAACTTAATTTTTTCTATATATATTCATTAAACATATGTGAATAATTTACTCTGCACAGAAACAACTTTATTCACTTAATTGAGAACTGTCATATAGTTTGCTCTGCACAGATAATAGAAGTAGTATTTCGGACCCATTATTTCCCAGGTCGCTAAGTATTGGGCACTTTCTGCTTTCTCTTCCCACACTTTCCCATCTCTCTCCCACTATTCTTGCCCCTACAGATGTGTCCTCATACGCCCAGCCTCAATAAGCCATGTGGCACAAGTCGCCCGGTGTGAATGAGCCGCCAGGTCCCATGCAACTCTGCTTGCGCCTTGTGTGCGCTGAGGCGCAAAAAAAATGCTCAGCACAAGCAGAGTCACACGTAACCTGGCGCGCTGAGAGTGGCTGTGTGGCGCGACTGCAACAATAGTGTATGAGGATACATTTGTATTCCTCCTGTCACCCCTATTCTTGCCCCTACTCCTCCCATCTCCCCTAGTCTTGCCCCTACTCCTCCCATCTCCCCCATATTCTTGCCCCTATTCCTTTCATCTCCCCTTTATTTTTGCCCCCATTCATCTCACATCATCCTACAGTATTCCTCCTGTCTCTCCTTATTCTTCCCCCTATAGCTCCCATCTCTCCCTATTCCTCCAGTATCCCCCTATTCCTTCAGTCTACTCCTATTTTTTTCCCTATTCCTCCAATCTCCCCCTGTTTCTCCCCCTATTCCTTTTGTGCCTTGTGTACTACAGGAGAAAAGTGCTATACAAATAAAATTATTATTATTCCTGTCTCACCCTATTCTTCCCCCTATTCCTCCTGTTATTACAATTTCCTCTGTCCCCCTCCTACTGTCTCCTCTGCGTCTCCTCTTTTCTTAGCGGCTGCTGCGAGTAGTGAGTGAGCACACCGGGTCGCTAGCTGTTGTGGCCAGCGTTGTTGACTCTTTTCCTAATTGTTTCTGTACCCCATCCCCGTTTCATGTCTGCCCCTTTTTTTCACGTCTCTGTCTCACTCCACACCGCTTATCTGGCTCCCCCCATACCCATTCTTATCTCTCTCTTTTTACTGTTTCCTCAGCTATCTCTCCCCACCTTGCCCCATCTCCCACTCTTTATTCCTTTCTCTGCTATCTTTGGGCCTGATTCAGAGTTGTATGCAATGCTGTTGTTTATGCAGTTGAGCAGTAAACCAGGTATTTGTCTAAGTCACACAGCGCATGCGTTAAGGTACATTACTTAGACACTTGCAGCGACAATTTACAGGGGTGGCTGAAGGTAAAGAGGAAGCTGGTGTAGCTCCCTATTTTCAGGAGGGAGGGACAAAGGGTGGGCCCACTATGCTGTATTACGGACACATTGACAGGCATGGCTTTAGGTGCGGAGAGTGGGGGCTGGTGCTGCTCCCTATGCTTACATTGACAGCGGTGGACAGGAGTTCAGGATGGAGGGAGCCTGGGGTGGGGTTGGGCATGGCTGGATGTATTTACAGGACTGGCTGGTGAAAGCTGTGAGGAGGGCGCAGCCTCAATGGTGTGTGTAGTAGCTGTGTCGACCCATCACGGGCAACTCTTTCTCTGAATGACACCTTCCTTCCCTCACTTATTGGCTGTGCTGCTGTGAGGGGAGGGATGAGGCGGGGCTGTAGATACACTTAGCAGATCATTATAGGAGGGAATAAGGTTCTTGACTCAGATCTTGCATTGGGGCACAAGGCACATCTTTATGCCACCTTTAAAGCTTTTGAACAAAGCTCCTGGACACGAAACGCATTAACAGGGACAGCTTCCAGACATTGTTGATATTTTACAGACTATCACTGTGTCCCAATTGTCGCCACTGCTATCTGCCCATCGAGACATTCCGCTATCGGTACTGGATCAGGTACGCTTATTGCACTGAGACAGTACAGCGAGAGGAGGCTTACTGGAGGGAGAACTGTATGCAACAATCCCCGCTTACAAGGCAAAGGGATTGGGTGTCGTGATCTCTACATACACAGAGAAACTGGCAGCCACCAGTGCAAGAGGCTAATATACAAGAACCCTGTGCTGCGATCCCTGCTTATGCTGTTATGCCAAGGAATTGTGTGTCGCGATTTTCGCATATACAGGAAGACTGGCAATCACAAAAACATGGTATTGTTACAAAAAGCTACAAGTTTGAGCTCCGCCTTCTGGCTCCCGCAGTGGGTGAAGGAAGAGACGTCATGACGTTTCTCACATAGTGCCGAGTAGGACCGAAGGAGCGGATGGTGGCGGGCGCAGGAGAGGGAATTCGGGTATGTTAGTTATGTTTGTGTGTGTTTGTGTGTGTTTATGTGTGCGGGACACTACTACACTGTATAATGGGCACTACTGGGGGCACTAATGGAGGCACTGTATAATGGCCACTACTGAGGGCACTGTATAAGGGGCACTAATGGCGACACTGCATTAGGGGCACTACTGGGGGCACTGTATAAGGGGCACTAATGGAGGCACTGTATAAGGGGCACTAATGGAGGCACTGTATAAGGGGCACTGCTACTTGGGCATTGCATAAGGGACACTACTACTGGGGGCATTAAGGTGCATATGGAATGGAAAGGAATGTTCCCAGGGTAACAAGAAATGGTAGTGAGTCATGTTGACCCTTGCGGCATCTGGCCTCAGACACTTTTTGCGCGCACGCCTTCCATGCGCGAAAGAAATTGGGGGGGCTCCGTTTTTCATCTTGCCCTAGGCTCCAAAGACCCTAGTTACGCCACTGCTGGCCGGTGAGCATAAGTTATCAGTTTGCCATTGATTGATTGAACTAAGCAATTGCATTTATTAAGATAAGTTTGGGACAGTGTTTTAACAGTGCTACATGCACCTACATTAATTAGAGCAGCTATATATACTAGACGCCTCTTTACTGAGTGGAATACCACGATTGGTTCAATACTTATATGTGCAATATATACAGTATGTAATATGTTTGTGTTTTATTAAATATTTTTATGGTTAAGAGAAGCCTAAATTACTATTATTGATCAATCGCGCATATGTAAGTATACCTGCAATTAGCACAGTTCTTGCTTTGTGTACAAAGCTTTTAAACAATGCAAATTATGCATAGTTGTACACATAGGTGATTTTAGAAGAGCATTACAAGTGTCTGGAGCCTCACCACCTCCACGCTTACATAACAAGGAGGACACCTTTCCAAATGGAAGGACCATAAATACATAGCATGGGAAAGAGCTTATTATCATACAGTATGGGTGATTAAGATGATGAATTATATACAGCAAGATGTACTGAAGGAAAATGTTACCTGTAATTATAATTAGAAGAGGACAAGATGGGGATGACCGAATTTATCCATTTATAGGGTCAGGGTGGAATTTTCATTCCATGTGCAGCCACATTGGCAGTTACACACTGAGGGGTTTGTTCTTCCTTCTTCTGGACCAGCACAGTAAGAATTTATGAAGAACTGAACTTGATGTACCTTTTTTCTTTTAAACATTCCTAACAATATAACTCTGGGGTGGCCAAACTCGGTCCTCGAGAGCTACCAGCAGTTCACGTTTTCCAGGTCTCCTCACAGAATCACAAGTGACATAAATAGCTCCATCTGTGGATCTTTCAAAATGTGTCAGTGAGTAATGACTACATCGGTGCACCTGCTGGGTGACCTGGAAAACGTGAACTGTTGGTAGATCTCGAGGACCGAGTTTGGCCACCCCTGATATAACTGTTCCTACAGTATATAATAGATGCTTCCTTACCACTTGTTACCAGCAAGAGATAGGGACAAATCACGCCCATGTGCTTAGTTATTAGACCATTGCAGATACTGGAGGTGAGTTAAAAAGGATGTTCTGAAAAGATGAACACTGTTATTTTTAACATTTGCATATTTTTTTGCCTACATATGTACTGCATATATGAAGGGTATATAATTGCAGTCTTTCAGAAATTAAAGTGTCCAATCTTCAAAATCCTTCCCTTGCGCCTGTTATTTTTTTTTTTACTAAAAAGTCACATTGAGAAAAGTATATATTTTTCAATGTAATGTAGGATGGTTGCAGATCAAATGTATCTGAAATTGATTAATACTGAAAAATGAGATTTATGACTGTCTTCATTGCTATATACAGCCATTGTCAAGGCACATTTAAGCCTCAGGTTGGTTGGGTGCGTCATTCTGAAACACATTTAGAATTAATGTTCTTGCAAGACAGGTATCATTTATTGTAGTGAATATATAAGGGTTCTGAATTATATATCATCTGGAACCCTCTCATGTTCATAACCTGACATACTGGCTAAACGTAAGTAAGGCGCTGTGAATTGGCAGCGGGAAGCAGAGCCTTTGTTTCCCTAATGCCTAAGAATTTTCTAACCTTCTTTGAATGTGACCTAAATATAGCAAATCTATTTCAGCATAAGCCATTATATGATCCCTGTGCCTTCCTCAGCAGTATTTTGACAAACAAATCAATCAAAGGGTTTCATTTGCAAGGTGCCCTTAAAGGAATAACAGAACCATTTATTTTCCGTTTCCGTCTTTCAAAAGCTGGGCTGATTATACAATTAATTAATGTTATATTTATTATTTTATCTAACTTTAGTAGTAAAAACGAAGACTTATTATATGCAAATGTCATTCTAATTTCTTTTGTAAAGTGTCATCGTTGTCCTTCAGAGAGGCCATTAATGGCTGTTCTGTCTATTTAAAATAGTAGCAAGAAAGTAAGATTTCCCTCTAATATTCACATTAACCTTGGTTGTCGCAGATCTGTAGAATTGGTTCTGATAAAATATAAATACAAAATTTCAAACAGGAGATCGCATTAAAAATACATGCATCCATTTTGTGCTTGTCAGAGAACAGACTGGACTCTTTCTTCCAGACAAAGGGATGCCTTTTCTCTATACTCATTACTTCAAAGACACTTAAGTGAGGGACATTTAACCTTTAAAAGTAAAGGTTAGATGTGACACTGTGTTAATATATTACTAGTTCCTTTGCCTAACAATTTGTGATGAACAATATTTGCATTTCTGCCTGTCTCTGGCCATTTATAAATAAAGAATAAAAAAAACAAAGTAAAGGTTAGAATAGTCTAAACAGTATATAATAGTGCAAAAATGTAGACAATATATTGGGAAGTAGCTTTTTTTTTTTTTATCTTCAAATGACCCTATTTTTATGCCTCATGTATAGATAGGTTGACACCCACATTTACATTTTAAGACTCTCTCCCTGGAAAATCACTCTGCAACTTCTGTTGCAGGATTGCTGATCGAATTGTGCATGATGGATTGTACAAAAATTCAAATCACTTCTAAGTCCATATACTGTCATACGACCTGACATGTTTTTGCTTCTTAGGGCCCTGCGCCCAGTGCTCGGGAGTCTTTAGGTTGGGGGAAAAGGACAACTGCTGTCCAAATATTACTCAGTTCATGTTCCATACCTACCAGCAGCACACCTGTGATAGATTGCTGGTACATACGGTTCATGCATGCAGTGCATCCGGAAAAGTCTTCACAACACTTAACTTTTTTAACATTTTATGTTACAGCCTTATTCCAAAATGGAATACATTAATTTTTGTCCTCAAAATTTTAGCCACAATACCCCATAATGACATCGTGTAAAAAAAATGTGTGTGAGTTTTGCAAATTTAATTTACAAAAAAACAACTAAGAAATCACATGTACATAAGTATTCACAACCTTTGCTCAATACTTTGTTGATGCACCTTTGGCAGAAATTACAGACTCAAATCTTTTTGAATATGATGCTATTTTTGAATAGCTTGGCACACCTCTCTTTGGGCAGTTTCGCCCATTCCTCTTTGCAGCACCTCTCAAGCTCCATCAGGTTGGATGGGAAGCGTCGGTAGCGCCATTTTCAGATTTCTCCAGAGATGTTTAATTGGATTCAAGTCTGAGCTCTGGCTGGGCCACTCAAGGACATTCACAGAGTTGTCCTGAAGCCACTCCTTTGATATCTTGGCTGTGTGCTTAGGATCATTGTCCTGCTGCAAGATAAACCGTCGTCCCAGTCTGAGGTCAAGAGCGCTCTGGAGCAGGTTTTCATCCAGGATGTCTATGTACATTGCTGCATTCATCTTTCCCTCTATCCTGACTAGTCTCCCAGTTCCTGCCGCTGAAAAACATCCCCACAGCATGATGCTGCCAACACCATGCTTCACTGTACGGATGGTATCGGCCTGGTGATGAGCGGTGCCCGGTTTCCTCCAAACATAACGCCTGGCATTCACGCCAAAGAGTTCAATCTTTGTCTATCATGGTCTGAGAGTCCTTCAGGTGCATTTTGGCAAACTCCAGACGGGCTGCCATGTGCATTTTTACTAAAGAGTGGCTTCCGTCTGGTCACTCTACCATACAGGCCTGATTGGTGGATTGCTGCAGAGATGGTTGTCCTTCTGGAAGGTTCTCCTCTCTCCTCAGAGGAATGCTGTAGCTCTGACAGAGTGACCATCGGGTCCTTGGTCACCTCCCTGACTAAGGCCCTTCTTCCCCGATCGCTCAGTTTAGACGGCCGGGCCAACTCTAGGAAGAGTCCTGGAGGTTCCGAACTTCTTCCATTTACGGATGATGGAGGCCACTGGGACCTTCAAAGTAGCAGATATTTTTCTGTACCCTTCCCCAGATTTGTACCTTGAGACAATCCTGTCTCGAAGGTCTACAGGCAATTCCTTGGAAGTCATGCTTGGTTTGTGCTCTGACATGCACTGTCATGCACTGTCAAGTGTGGGACCTTATATAGACAGGTGTATGCCTTTCAAAATCATGTCCAATCAACTGAGTTTACCACAGGTGAACTACAATTAAGCTGTAGGAGCATCTCAAGGATGATCAGTGGAAACAGGATGCACCTGAGCTAAATTTTGAGCTTCATGGCAAAGGGCGTGAATACTTATGTACATGTGATTTCTTTGTATTTTTTTTTATTATTAAATTTGCAAAAAGCTAAAAAAAAACTTTTTACACGTTGTCATTATGGGGTATTGGGCGTGATTCAGACCCGGTCACTAAGCTGCGCTCGCTCGCTAGGGGCAATTATCGCACATATGCGCATGCGTATGCGTCAGAGTACGCATGCGCAAACCAGTCACTGCGGCTGGGAATCGTGCGCTCGTAGTGCCCAGACTGGACGCTACTTTGAGTGACAGCGCCGTTTCTGGGTGGTGACAGGGGAAGGTGCTTGTGAACGGGAGAGTGGATGTGCAAACGCAGGTGTATCTGAGCATCAAAACGAACTTTAATGGGTGTGCAGAATTAGCAAGGTAGCGTCATTGAACACGTCATTTGGTTGTATTTGAGCCTGAACTGAACTGTGCTTGCGGTGGGGTAGGGGCTACTTCAAGGGCTGTGAGCAGCTCCGATGGCTCTCGATGTTACCGATTAGTCAAACACTTCCTGGAGATGACGTGTGTTAGGAAAGAAAAGTGGGCGTCTTTATACAGCGTGCGCTCACTGTCATCGCTCTCTGAGACGTAGAGAGCGTCCTTACGCTACACAGTGCGATCGCAGAATTTGCATACCCGGCCCCTTTTGGCAGCGAGCGATCGCGGCTTAGCGAGCAGGTCTGAATCAGGCCCTTTGTGTATAGAATTTTGAGGACAAAAATTAATTGATTCCATTTTGGAGTAAGGCTGTAACATAACAAAATGTGCAAAAATTGAAGCGTTGTGAATACTTTCCGGATGCACTGTACTTGCCTACTTTTGAAAAAGCATTTCAGGGAGATTGTTAAAGCAACATCTATGTGCGCGGTGTAAAAGTGGACGTGTACTGCTACATCTGAGAGGCGTGTCATAAAATTGACATATCCAAATGTAAACTAGCCCCAAAGCAGTTAGTAAGATCTACTGGTTGATGATAACAAACTGATACTTTTTAGGGCTTGCTCTTGTATTGTGTTTTACAAGGGGTTCCTTATAAGTGGCCAAAAGAAACTGTATATGAAAATGCATGTACTGTAGCCATAGAGATCATTGTGCCTCATACTTACCTACCCTCCCGTAAGTATCGGGAGGCTCTCGAATTGTCCACATCTCCCACATCTTGCCCACTTCCTAGTGAAGTGGGCAGGATGAGGAGATAAATGCCGGGAATCATGGCATAATTGCCGTGACTCGCGGCTCCGTATGGAGGGGGCGGAGCAAAATGACACAAAAACATGGAAGCAGATAAGTAAAGTAGGTAAGTATGTTGCGCCTTATAACCAATGCAGGGATGACACTTATCATACCATTTACATGTATATATCTCTGATTCATTATTTTTCCCAAGTATATAACAATTACATAATGGTGAGAAGGTGCAATGAGGGAGATTACTGGACTCTTCAGGGAGACAGGGAGATTGCTGTTATTTCAGGTAGTCTCCCTAACATTCAGGGAGAGTTGGCAAGTATGAGTTCATGCTGTACCAAGCTGTCCAGCTAAGCAGCAGACCAGGTAGTGGTACTTAAGGACCTATGTGCAGTCCTTTTGACTCTGAGGGCCTGATTGAGCAAGGAACGCAAAGGAAAGAACGCACGCACTCGGCCGATGTTTCCACACTGCGCATGCGTATACATCGCAATGCGCATGCGCAAACTAGCAATTGCGATGGGAACTGCAAATGCAGAGGTAAAGCAGACCCCGAGCACAGTGATTGACAGGAAGTGCCGTTTGTGGGTGGTGACGGGGGGTGGTTGGGTGAACGCAGGCGTGCCAGTGCGCTGGGACGGCATTGCAGGGGCGTGCAGAAATATCCATTGCAATTCCATATGCAGCCTGAGGCCTCATAGCGTGACCTGAAGTTAGCAATTCCTGAGTAAGGTCTGAACTGCCTTAACTGTGCGTATGGGTCCGATGTTACTTGATGTTACCGATTATTTCGCTGTGTTGCCAAAGTATACGGATGTGTGTGAGGGGAAGTGGGCGTCCTTATGGTAAGCTGTGATCGCAATGCGATTGCAAACATTTGCATTTCACCGCTAATATTAGCAACTGCGGTGTGTGCGTTCTAGCAGAATAACTGTCCTTGCTGAATCAGGCCCTGAGTTTGTAGACTCCCAACATCCTTATTTGCTGCCTCCTCTATTTAAACTGTTTTAGGGGATCTCTAACTATATTTTTTCAGTGGTTTTAGCAAGACCTTAGGAAGGAAGGAGTGAGCGAGGTAAAGTAACCTAGCCTTCCCCACTCCCCCCCTAACCCTAATCATCCCTTAGTGGTGCCTACCCCTAATCTCCCCCCCTAGTGCCTAACCCTAACCTCCCCCCGTTAGTGCCTAAGCCTAACTCACCCTCCGCGCACCCTAAACCTAACCCTCCCGGGGGGGGAGGGTGTGCCTGACCCTAACCCCCCCTAGTGGTGCCTAAACCTAACCTCCCCCTTTCCCTAACCTAACCCTCATGGGGGGTGCCTAACCCTAAGTCCGCTCGGGGTCCCTAAACCTAACCCCCCGCGGCTAGACGCTAATACACCCTGCATACCTTTGTTCGGTGTGCCAGGTGTCGGGATTTTGAAATGGGGCTAAATATGAACGGCAGAAATTAATATATTTAAAAGTCATTAAATATTCATATCCCCTTGTAATTACAAGTTCAAATTGCACCGGCACAACTCATTACCTCGAAAGCCACACAGTAGGGCTCAGGAAGCGTTGGAGAGCATGGAAGAGCATATACAGTAACATGGGGTACAGTACATCTCAGTGTTATGCAGACTAAGAGTTATCTCCCCGTTGAATGCAGGGGGGAAGCAGGCTGGGGTGTCCCTAGTACAGTAAGGCCATAGTCACGCACCTCACATAGTAGGCAGGGAAGATGCAGACAGAGACCATCAGTCCTTGGCAGCAGCATAAAAAAAAGTTTATTGGATTTCAAAAGTGAAAAACAACGATGCCAAAAAAATATGAATAGGAGGAGTGAGGGGAGAGCAGGGCTGGCAGCAGAAATCTTGGGGCCCAGTACACTTATGTTTTTGCATCTTCTCCAGTTTGTACAGGTTGGCTTGAGTCTTTTCTTATGTTTATTGTGGTGTATCTGCAACAGGGAACCTCTAAAGAAATTGATCCTGGGCTGACAGTGACTTCAGTTCATACTTACCGACTTTAAAGTAGTCCTTTCCAGGAGCAGCCGGAGAGGACCAGCTGCTCTCAGCATCAGGGGGCCGGGCCAGGCTATAGCCATCATTAGGCCCTTTACTATAAATCCCTTTACTATAAATCCCTGCGGGCCCGTGAGGAGGGGGTGGGGCTAAATGACGCGATTCGCGTCATTAAGCACCTCTCTACGAAGAGGAGAGCTGTTTTCAGCTTCGGGGGGAGGGACCAGACTATAGCTGTAATTAGGCCACGCAAATTTCTCATAAAATCTCCCCATCCTGACAAATTCACTAGGAAGTGGGTGGGATACCGGAGATCTGCTTACTCTTCCGGGGGTGCGGGGGGGGGGTGTTCCTGAAAAATCAGGAGCTTCCCGCGACTCCCAGGAGAGTAGGCAAGTATGATTCAGTTGGTATTCACTCTTCATGTGGTCCGGAAGATGCCTATTTGCGTAGGAATATAACTAATGTCATCATCATATAGCAGATGTTCAACCAGATAATACACAGTAACAGAGGTATTGGAGCATGGCAAATTATGAACTTCCCTGATAAAACACTTTTATATATATATTAAATTGTATTTGCTAATTTGGTATAGAATTTCTAACAGTAATATGTGGGTTTTTTTTACTTAGTGTCTTACTGAAGATTGCTGAGCCTAGCCTTTTCCTTCTAATCTTGAAAATTGTGGATAATCTCTGCCCTTCCCCCATTGCTCTCCAGCCACATCTCCCCTGTGTATCTCATCCCACCAGTGTCTCTCCAGGCAGCCTCATCCCCCCTGTCTCTCTACAGCAGGCTCACTCCCCCTTGTCTCTCCAGCAGCCTTAACCCTCGTATGTCTTTCCTGCAGCCCCACACCCATGTCTCCCCAGCAGACTCATTCTCCTCTCCCACGTCTCTCCAGCAGCTTCACCCCCTCCTGTGTCTCTACAGCAGCCTCAACCCCTCCCAGTGTCTCTTCAGTGTCCTCATACTCTCGCTGTATCTCTAGAGTAAACTCCTTCCCTCTGTGTCTCACCAACATACTCATCCCCCTCTGTCTCTCCAGCAGACTCAAACACCACCCCCTCCCGTGTCTCTCCAGCAGCCTAAACCGATAATGATGAGCAGAAAAACAAATTTTACATATAGGGGGATGGTGCACTACAGGATGTGTATAACTCTGCATACAGGTAACTATATGCCATCCAGGAGCAAATACAGATGAGTTGTGTTCAACTCTGTGTCAGGCCCTAAGTGTAAAATAAACCCAAATTATGCATATCGCAAGAGACTTTTTTTTCTATAAAACATTATGTAGACAAAAGTGATTGGACACTGACATCAAATAGATCAAAAATAGATTTTTTATTTTTTTTTACGTCAGAATGTTGTAGGTCCACCATGTGTAGTGATTACTGCAGACACCCTTCTTGGCAAACTGTCCAACAGTTGACGGTATGTTTTACCATTCCTCCTAAAGTACAGTGACCAACTGAAGGTCGAGTTGGCCTAGAACGCACCTGTTGCTCCAATTCATCCCAGAGGTTCTCAGTGGGGCTAAGATCTGGACTCATGGTTGGCCAGTCCATCCAGGTTATTGAATATTGGGTGAACGGACAAATAATTGTGTAGATGTGTACATTACCGACTGAAGAACCAGTGTAACAAAGCCAGATAAGCAGCTCCTGTGAGTAATTAGTATTCATATAGCTCTGCAAACATGAGCCCTCAGGATTGCTCGCAGTGCTACATTGAACAGGTTGAAACACACATCGTAGAGAGGAGAGATGTGCGGCTGCTCCATACATGGCACCCTTGATTCTGTAGCAACAACTTACAGAATTATTTACACAGAGTTTACAGCAGCCTTGAGGAAACGCATGATGGTGGGTGAGATAGGCCAGCTGGATGATCACCTGTACATTCAGCTGATTCGATTTATGTACACATTTGTCTGATGCACCTCATATTTTCTGTGTTTGGCTGCGTGCATAGCATTCAGATTGCTTATCAGGCACGCTTACTTGCTGAGTCAAGGAATCAAAGCATATAACGTGATAATGTCTTGGCAGACCTTAGATCCCTACAATTCCCATTATGTCATGTTTACTGAACTGTATTATAATGCACAGTCTTGTATTACAAATACTCTCTACAACAATAATTAACTTATAAGACCTAGATAAAAGAATAGACGTTAAGATTTTCATCTAGCATGTAGAAAAAGATGGAGTTGGACAATACAAAAAAATAGGGAATCTTGATAGATACCTGGAATTTATGAACACTTGATTTTATTGGTTAGAATTCAATTCCATGCATTCCCTTAGGGTGACTGGCTTCACTTATCCTCACTTGGCCACCCTGACACCTACTTGTGATAAGTGTACCCCCTTTTTCTATTTTTACTCTGCATGCTGTCATTTCATGCATTGTACAATGTGTTGTTCATACAATATTATTCTACATGAGTCTTGATGAGGTTGGGTACGGAAGTCCGGTGCTGGGGATCCGGAAGTCAAAATCCCGACAGGGACAGGATACCTGTCGGCAGGTATCCTAACCCTAACCCTCCCTCCCCGCACCCTGAACCTAACTTCCCACCCTTAGTGCCTAATTCTCACCCTCCCTGCCTAGTGCCTAAGCTTCCCCCCTAGTGCCTAACCCCTAACCCTGCCTGTCCCCCCACTACTTATTTTCAGGATGCCGGCACTGGGATTCTGACAGGTGTCGGGATTCCTGCACCGGTATTCTAAGCAATGGCATCCCATGTGCCGGTATTGTGACTACATCCCGTCTTGATGTGCTCGCTTCTCTCTCTCTATCTCTCTCTCTCTCTCTCTCTCTATATATATATATATATATATATATAAGGTCTGTGAGAGAGCGCTTGAGTAACTGGACAATTAGTAAAGAAAAGGCCGCTCTGGATAAAAACTTCAAAATACTACTATTGGAGCTTTTTTGTGGACTACCTAGTAGCTTTTTGTGGACAAAAAGCTGTTGACACCCTTATAAAAGCATAATACAATTTATTACAATAAAAAACATTTTATACAGTACTAATACAATTTTAGACGGTGCCGATTAGGTTTACAGGGTTCCATATTTGAACATGGATGATTCACCCTTAGGTTTAAAACATGTATTCGTAGTGATGTAGTCACTGAATAAGGATCAAAAACAAAGTTACCCTACGCGTTTCGTCTCGAGACTTCTTCAGGGGTTAATCTTAAAAATGAAACATAAAATGTTCATAAGAATGGTGTCACACAAATTATTGCATACATGTAATTCACAACCTTATTCAGAACATTATGCAAATAGTAGGAACATTATCCACTTATTTTCAATATACAGTTCTTTAACAATATACTATACATAGAATTATTTATATTGATATTAATAGGAACTGAGAGTCACAAAATTTTAGAAGGAGCTAAAGAAATTGGCAAATTACGAATAGTAATAACTATGGAATTGTCAAGTTAAGGATAGCAATAACTATTATGGCCAAGGAGGGGTTTAACAATACCTAATTTTATTTTTCATACCATGATGTCAGTAGGGCCGCCCACAAACGGCAGGCGTTCCTTCTGCTGTGTTGTTTCATTATTCACTTCACCTTGCTTTGTCTATACCAAATATGCTTAGAGGCCGGCCTCAAGGATGTCAACGTTGATGAACCCTTACAGGTCGCTGAGAGCATGCAGTTCAAAGATCTTAAACAACGTATTACAAGATCAACTGATATGCTACATGCATTGGACATGACATATTCACCACAATACTACTCTTTGGGTACTATGGACGTGCAATGTGTGAACTGTGGTGCCCTACACTTCTTGGTAGAGGAGATTAACAGCCATTTTTCAGACTGCTGTCACAATGGAAAGATTTTGTTGCCCGATGTGGTTATTCCAGCAAATTTAGTAAAACTTTTTATGACAAATACCCTCAAATTACAGACCCATTATCTCCATAATATCCTCAGTAACTAATATCCTCCATAATGAAGGCGGTTACCGCAGGTATTCCCTAATATATATATATATATATATATATATATATATATATATACAGTCAGGTGCATAAATATGATAAATATTGATTACTCCTGCAAACATATTAATAAAAGAAAAAATAGACCATTATTGACTGCATGCAAGAACATTCAGAGCAAATATAAAAAAAAGGGTTGAGGAAGTGCACCAATGTAGCTGAGCAAGATACCTTTCATATTCAGTCGGGTGCATAAATATTGGGACATTGACAGAATTTTCATATTTTGGCCTCTATTCACCACCACAATGGCTTTGAAATGAAACAAACAAGATGTGCTTTAACTGCAGACTTTCAGATTTAATTTGAGGGTAATTACATTCAAATCAGGTGAACGGTGTTGGAATTACAACGGTTTCTATATGTGCCTCCCACTTTTTAAGGGGCCAAAAGTAATGGGACAAACTAAACAATCCTAAATCTAACTTTCACTTTTTAATACTTTGTTGCAAATCCTTTGCAGGCAATTACAGCCTGAAGTCTTGAACGCATAGACATCACCAGAGGTTTCATCCCTGGTGATGCTCTGCCAGGCCTCTACTGCAAATGTCTTCAGTTCCTGCTTGTTCTTGGGGCATTTTCCTTTCCTTGCAGTGCAGGCAGCGTTTGGATGAGAGAGCGGGCCTGCAGGACGCGCTGTGTGTCCTGTGTCTGCAGCAGCCAATCACTGCTGGCAGCGATTGGTTGGGGACACAAACACACTCAGCGCACCATGCAGGCCCGCTCTCTCATCCAATCGCTGCCTGCACTGCAGCGTCTCTCAGTTATTATCTACGGAGCTGCTGCCTGCGATGTAACAGCCGGACCAATGGGAGCACTGTCCGCTGTTACCAAGAGGAGGTCACCTTTACATTATATGCAGTCAGGAAGCATCGCTGAGTCCACGTGACCGCGCCCCCGCTCCAGTGTTATGTAAGCACTTTAATAGCAGACTCACGGGTCTATTTACTAAGCAGTGTTAGGAGACAGAGTGAAAAGTGATAAGGTGCCAGCCAATCAGCTCCCAACTGTCATTTTTCAAACACAGCCTGTGAGATGTCTCCTAACTCTGCTTAGTAAATGGACCCCACAGTACTCCTACCCGGGCATCAGGTAAGGGCAGGGGTTTCCGGGTCAGATTATTGTATGGTGTAGGAGAATAGTAACACGGGATGGAGGATTGCCAAGGGTGCAGTATTGCCCTGCTCCATTCAGTGCTGGTTATAGACTGGGTTGTGCTAGAGGCTATTACCACACTGTTGCCTTATGTGCAACCTGGAAGTAGTGGGCGCTGTATCAGCACATCAGTGTGCATTGGGTAAAGCCTAGCTAAGAAAAGGTCCCCATACACTTGAGCCACAATTCCCCATTCTGTCCTCCTCCGGCCCGTTCTGCCAATTTGTGACCAAAACCGCCAATCTGTGGACATCGATTGCCGGCAGCTATTGGTTCGGTAGATGCTGCCGTCAGTGATTGGTTGCTGCGGACATAGCACACACACAGCGCGTCCTGCAGACCAGCGCTCACAACCAATCGCTGCCGGCAGCATCTCTCAGCCAATCGCGGCCGGCAGTGTCTCGTCAACTTCCACCGACCGGAAACCACTTCCTTCCCTCCCTGCCCGCCAGCGTACTTGGGGCCTCATTTATCAGCAAGTTTATCACTCAAAACTAGTGATAATTTTCACTTTTTATGATAAATGGTGCTCCAGCCAATCAGCTCCCAACTGTCAACTGTTAGAAAAATGACAGTTGGGAGCTGATTGGCTGGAGCACCATTTATCATAAAAAGTGAAATTTATCACTAGTTTTGAGTGATAAACTCGTTGATAAATGAGGCTGTTAGTCCTTCCTGGCTCTGCATCCATCAGCGCCAGCGGATCACCCTTGGCTGCAGCAGTGCAGCCTGCTCTCCATCCCAGCTCTCTGCATGCAGACAGGAAGGAGACAACAATGACCAGGGGCTCCCACCAGGAAGAAGGACGTAACCACTGCCCCAACAGCTATCTACTTTTACACCCTTACCTAACCCTAGTACTGCCCCAGCTGCTATCCTCACACCCTCCCTACCCCCAGCACTGCCCCCAGTATTGTCTGCCTCTAACCCCCTTCTTGCCCCCCCCAGTACTGCCCCAGCTACTATCTCCTTTTGCCCCCTTTTTTATAACCCCCAGTACTGCATGCCTCTAACCCACTGCGTCAGCTGCTATCTACTCTTGTCCCCCTCCCTACTCCCAGCACTGCCTGCCCCTAACTCCCTCCTTGCCCCACAGCACTGTCACAACTGCTGTCTTCACTCACCTCTCCCTACCAGTGGCACTGCCTGCCCTTACGTCGCTCTACCCCAACTTCTCCCTGCCTGTACCCCCAGCTCTACCCCAACTGCTGCTTGCCCTTAACCCCCTCTACCACAACTACTACCTGCCCCCAGGACTGTCCCAACTTCTGCCTGCCCTCGCCTCCATTAATATGCGGTGGGACCCAGCAACTGTGAAGTAGGGCCCACATCTGCGGGTGTATCTGCATGCGAAATGCTACGTTACAGTGTAACAGCCACTGACACTGTAATTGTTACGTATCACATGCAGCTACACCCGCAGTTGCACACAGAATATACCGGAGGCATGCTGCATATCTTTTTAATCAGCAGAAGCTGCTTGTGCTAACTATTTGCATTACTATGCGAATAAGACTCAAGACAAAAAGTTGCACAAAAAGATGCTTGGCGCTACTGAATCATGCCACGGCATAGTGCGACTAGAAGGACTGCGTGCAAGGAGGCTAGATTATGTGGACTCATCTGTATACAGTATATATATATATATATATATATATATATATATATATACATAAAAAAGGAAAGTCAGCACTCCAAGACTGTATACTCGGTGAAAAATAGCGGTGTTTAATTCATCAACATTTTGGGGTTACCTGCTCACCTCACAGAAGTGATAACGTGTACAATACAACAATAAATACTTACACTGCATGATTCTCCCACCTCCTATTCACGCGCCATCCCGGTGTGTCTCCCATCACTTCTGGTAACGGGCCAGTGCGTCAGCCCTGGGTACACACTAAACGACGTGTGTACCCAGCGATCTGAAAGGCAACCCCCCCCACCGACGGGCTGACATATTTAGTGGCCGGCACACATTAGACGATCCGGTGCCTGACTGCCCAATATGTCAGCCCCTGCCACATCCCGCTGCATGGGGTCGTCAGCCACATCGTCAGGTTGGGCTGCACGTAGGACAGACCTGGTGATGCGGCTGACGTCCCCACGGGAGCGCGTACCACCCAACATAGAGCGTACTCACTTAACAATTTTGACGATTTGTCGTTCCGATCCATCGGAATCAGGTAAATCGAAAAGAAAAAGCTACGTGTGTAACCAGATTAAGTTTTGACAAAGATTAAGGTTAGCAAAATGTAGACATCTGATATTCAGCTGCAGCTGGTAGCTCAGAATATCAGACCGGATGGCGCCCCTAAACTGCTTTTATATGTGGTATTTCAATACTGTTTTACTGGCAATATTTCTGTAAAGGTTATTTCATTTTTTTCGTTACACTCTCAAAAATAAACACATCCATTTTTGGATGGAGTTTGTGAACTGATTATTTACATAGTACTGATTTATTTTGAATTTATTATTTTTGGTCTGCTAATAAAAATATATTTTTGTGTTGTACTTGTGTAGTCCATAATATGCCAGTTAGCAGAGTTTATGGAGAACACTGCATTTCCTTAGCTATATTACTGTATATGACAGCGTTAATTAAACTACTCATTTTACACATTGTACTTTAGATCGGAGCAATAGTAGAAATACAGAGCACATGTAATAATAATTCAATGCACATGTAAATTCCGTCACCATTAATATAATATGCAGTAATGTTTGATTGAATGCATAAAAAAAAAAGGATAAGTTAATAAATGCTTATTAAAAACATGGAGCCGGATGCTTGCGAGTCAACCATAGTTACACCCGGATTCACCTGTCTGCCGAGTTGTTCACATTTATGCGACGTCACTGTTAATACCCTTGCGCTTGGTTTCGTAGCCGTTATTATTATCAGTGCACAAATGCACCTGTCCTTTGTTCGGTGCCAGAGATACGCCTTAAAACAGAGGGATCTCTGCGTACAACCTAGTATAGCCCACCATTCCATCAACACGCCCTCAGCGCACCATCACTGAACTTAAGCTACGTGCAAACGTGACATTGCCACAGAGTTATGCCCATTCAGCCACAAGTGGAGATGTGACTGCGTTGTGTACGAATCTGAATTTCCTGCAGGGCTGCCATCAGAAATTGTGGGGCCCGGCACTGACAAAATAGGCAGGGCCCCCCTGGGGGATTGCACAGAGGTGGGCGGAGCTGTGTATACTATGGGTGGAGTTACATTGGGGGTGGTGAGTAAACCTGTTCTCAAAGTTTGGGTTGGGAAGGAAGGATGGACATGGGGACACAGGGCTGGGAAGCCTGGACTGGGAGGGCACAGAGAAGGCTGGACTGGGGGTGCACAGGGCAGGGAAGGCTGGACCTTAATTGGGGGGCACAGGGCAGGGAGAGATGGCTGGACTAGGGGGGGCAGGGCATGGAAGCCTAGGTGTACTAGGGGGGAGGCACAGGGCAGAGAAGAGTGGCTGGATTAGGGGACACAGGGCAGGGAAGGATGGCTGGTTTAGGGTGAGCACAGGGCAGGAAAGGCTGGCTGGACTGGGGGTGGGGGCACAGGGCAGAAAAGACCGACTGGACAAGGGGAGCACAGGGAAGGCTGGGTGGAGTACAGTGTTAGGGTAGGGAAGGCTAGCTGCACTAGGTGGAGGGGCATTGGGCAGGGACTCCAAGTACTACCTTGTTTCTTCAGCAGTCGGGGGAGAAACAGCGCTGCCGGCAGTATTTCAAATATGGCTTTGGCCGCGAGCCAATCACAGCTCACGGACCAGCAACCAATCAGGAGCGGCCATCGCAGCCACTCCTGATTGGCTGCCGGTCCGCAAGCTGTAATGGCTCGCGGATGGTGCTATATTTCAAATACCGTCGGCGGCGTGTTTTCTCCCAGGCTGCCAAAGCCTGATTCATATCTTCTGCTCAGCTGTCACAGGGCCCCCGTTCTCTCTGGGCCCGTGACTCCAGGCCTGGCAGACCCCCCTGATGGTGGCCCTGATTGCCTATAAGTCTGCGCAGTCGGCCACGGAGCATGTGGAGTGCAAAAATCAGCAAGATTGTTCTGCAAAACTAACTTTGCATCATCCTAATTGTTTACTAAGACAACAATCCTTCTCTGATATTTCAGCTCAGGATACCTAAAAGCTATAACTGACATTTTAATTTTTTATTATTATTATTATTATTATTATTATTATTATTATTATTATTATTATTTTCTACTTCAGGGTCCATAGGGTATCCACAGGATACCTTGGGGTATAGGTGTGACGTCAGTCATCGGGCACCAAAGAGTTAAGCTTTCAGCCTCCCAGGATGCACTAGGTCCCCCTCCTATACCCCGCCCCCGAGCCAAGGCATCTCAGTTTCGTTTGGTGCCCGGCCGGAGTCGGAGGCACCTGCTAGAGGGGGGCTTAGAGGAGCCCCTGAAGCTTTTTCTTCATGCAGCTGTGGCTGCACATCTGGATGAACAGCATGGACAGTCAGTCCTGACGTCCATGCTGTCTTCCCTACACCCCGCCGGTACCAGAACGCCGGTACTGATCCGGGGATGCTGGTGGACATCTGGGGTCACAGCTAGCGGTGACCCCAGATGTTCCGGACCATGGCCGGATTCAAGGGGGACAAAGGTAAGCAGCGGGGTCCTGCAGGGGGTCCCCGCTGATCACATGGTCCTAAGTCCCCAGGAAGGGGCCCCCCTGGGGACTAGCTGCAGCGTGGAGCCAGGCGACCAACCTGCGCTTCCACTACCCCCTGGGACAGCGGACCGCAGCAGAGCGGTAGCGCTGCGGCATCCCAGGGGTTAAATGCATGCCAGGGGAGCGCGCCTTCCCTGTCTCACAGCCGGCGCCTCCCCCGCTGCACACTGCCCTCTCTGCACTGTGCTGACTGGCCCTGTGTCAGCGCTACTCCCCCAGACCAGCCTTCTCTCTGCTCCTCGGTGGCCATCTTTTCTGAAGCATGGTGAACGCTGCTGGAAGCCTGCATTGGAAGCATCGTGGTCTGGTCTGTGTATGCATACCTCTCCTCCGCTGTGGTCAGGTCTGTGTATGCAGCGCTGTGTCCTACCAGGCCCTGTGTCTGTGTAGTTGAGTGATCAGCGCTGTTAGTGCAGGAATTGTTATTTCTCTGCATTGTATGTGACTGTGCTAGCGCTGCTGCCTGTAACTTTTTTTCTAAACTGTCAGCTTTATACTGTCCCTGTTTTTTCTGCTAAGCCCTTGCGGTGCGGTGCTGCAGGGTGGTCTCTCGCCTCTTAAATATATAATTGGTGAGAGGGGTCACATACGTGGTGCCATCATGTCTGAAAGTGATTTTCCCCTCCGGCTACAGTGTACTACGTGTAAAGTACCGTTAGCGGAGGGGGAGGGTAGCGCGGAGGGCCTCTGCCGGCAGTGTTTGTCTATGGCGCGGCCTCTTATGGTTACTGCACCGGTACAGGAGCCGCCCTGGGCTTGTTTCGCTCAAGCGCTTACAGCCTTAGTGGGCCAGTTAGCTCCGCAGCCCGCGTTTACACCGATGGGTTTGTCCCAGCAGTCAGTGGTGTCGTCACCCATGCAGGGTTTCCCACGACAATTGGTGGTACCCCACAGTCTCCGTATTTCCCCGCTCCCGGTTTCTCAGGAGCCAGCGTGGGTTAACTCCCTGACGAGTTCTGTACAGCACTTGTCGGATGTGTTGCAAGGGGAGTCTGTGATGCGGCCGCATAAACGGCCGGTGGCGTCTCTGTCGGGTCCTTATGAGGATGACGAGGGGACGTCTGATGATGGGGAGATTCTGGATCCTTACGATCAGGAACCTCTCCATGCTAAGGACGCTGATGCTAAGTCCAAAGTATAAATTCCTGGACTTATTCGGGCGGTCCGCACAGCCTTGGTGATTGAGGACGAAGTTCCCCCAGCGGCTAAATCTAAGTATGCCTTTTTCAAAGATGTGAAGGGCGATGCCACAGTCTTTCCTCTTTCGGGTCAGTTGGTGGACCATTTAGAGGAGGCGTGGAAAGATACCAGCCGCAGAGACGCCTGGCGGTGGCTTATCCGTTCGCGGATAATTATTTTGCAAAGTGGGAATCCCCTCCACAGGTGGATTCTCACGTGACCCGTCTTGTCCGTAGTGCCACATTGCCGATGCCATCCATGTCCTCCCTTAAGGATGCTACGGACCGCAAGGTGGAGATCTGCCTGAAGTCCGCTTATTCCCTTGCGGGGGGGCAGCACGGCCGGCTATGGCCATTTGCTGGGTTGCCAGGGCGATAGAGCGCTGGGCGGATTCATTAGAGGCTTCTTTTGATTCCGACTGTCCGGCCGAACAGGCGGAGTTGATTGGCAATCTCCGTGATTCAGCCACCTACATCAACGAGGCGGCCCTAGACATTAGTACTCTGGTGTCTAGGATTTCTTCAGCAGCGGTAGCTGCTCGTCGCACCTTGTGGCTGTGGTCCTGGAAGGGGGACGCAGATTCCAAAAAGGGTCTGGAGGCGTTGCCGTTTACCGGAGAAGTTCTCTTCGGTCCGGATCTGGATAAGATTGTGCCCACGCTGGCGGCAGCCAAATCGGCTTGTCTCCCGTCGGCTGCTGCTCCTTCTGGTTCTGGACCATCGTCCTTTCGGTCATCTAGGGCCCAGGGCAGGCCCAAACCACAGTCGTTTCCTCGACAGGCTGGCCCTAAGAAATCGGTCAAGCCCCGGAAGCAGGCATGGAGTACCAGACGTCCGGCCCCCAAGCCAGAGGCCGTCTGCTGCAGTTCGCCCAGTGTTGGTCGACCACTACGACAGACACTTGGGTTCTGGAGGTGGTCTCCCACGGGTACGCCCTCTCCTTCCGGCACAGACCCCCGGCTCGATTCTTCACCACGGGTCTACCATCAGACCGGAACAAGGCTACGGAGCTGCGGAAGGTATTGCACACTATGCTCCAGGCTGGAGTTATAGTGCCTGTTCCATTCTCCCAGAGGGGCCAGGGTTTCTATTCAAATCTTTTTTTGGTACAGAAACCCAATGGGTCGTATCGTCTGATTCTCAACCTCAAAGCACTCAACTGGTCTTTGCGGGTACCGAAGTTTCGGATGGAGACCCTACGGTCCATCATTCTGGCGCTGGAACCTGGGGACTACATGGTGTCATTGGACATACATGACGCTTACCTGCATGTCCCTATTCTTTTGCGCCATCAACAGTTCCTCAGGTTTGCAATCCGCAGCGACCACTTCCAGTTTCGGGCGTTACCTTTTGGCCTGGCGACAGCACCACGGGTTTTCACCAAGGTGATGGCGGTCGTGGCGGCTTCTCTGCGGCTGCAGGGAGTCCGCATGTTGCCATACTTGGACGACCTGTTATTGGTGGCAGGATCTCCAGAGCTCCTGTTACGCCACTTGGACCTGACCATTGCACTGCTGCAACGGCACGGCTGGCTAATCAACTGGCAGAAGTCCACTCTAATCCCGTCTCGGAGGATTCTGCATCTTGGAGCCTTATTGGACTCGGGACAGCAAAGGATCTTCGTGACGGAGGACAAGATCTCTGCTTTACAGTCAAGGGTGCGCAGTTGTCTGCACAGCCGCCGGGTGTCCCTACACTCGGCGATGAGGTTACTGGGCTCCATGGTGTCGGTGTTCGACATGGTGGAATACGCCCAGTTTCACTCCAGACCTCTGCAGCACCTGATCCTGTCCAAGTGGAACGGGCTGCCTCAGTCTCTGAAGTCCCAGACGATTGTGCTCACGCCGGAGGTTCACCTGTCCCTTGCTTGGTGGTTACAGACGACCCACCTCAACAAGGGGTTCCAAATTGGGTCCTGTTGACAACGGACGCCAGTCTTCGGGGCTGGGGAGCGGTTTTGGGTCCACACTTGTTCCAGGGCAGGTGGACGCCGACAGAAGCGGAGCTTCCCATAAATATCTTGGAAATCCGTGCGGTCTTCAATGCTCTCCAGCAGGCACATCGGTTTCTCCAGGGTCACCCGGTACAGGTCCAGTCGGACAACGCTACCACCGTGGCCTACATAAACAGGCAAGGAGGAACCCGCAGTCGGGCGGCTCTCGTAGAGGTCTCTCGGATCCTGGTTTGGGCGGAGCGCAATCTTCCGGCCATATCAGCGGTCTTCATCCCGGGAGTGCTAAATTGGGAGGCGGACTTTCTAAGTCGCCAGGACGTTCATCCGGGGGAATGGTCCCTGCACCCGGACGTTTTTCAACTGCTGGTGGACAGGTGGGGTCTTCCAGAGATCGACCTCATGGCGTCCCGGCACAACAACAAGTTGCCGGTGTACGGGTCTCGCACAAGAGACGAAGGGGCGTCTCTGGTGGATGCTCTGTCCGTCCGGTGGACGTTCCGGTTCGCATACCTGTTCCCTCCAGTCTCCCTTCTTCCACGGGTAATCCGGAAATTCAAACAGGAAGGAGGGACGCTCCTGTTGATAGCTCCCGCGTGGCCCAGACGGCACTGGTTCTCAGACCTTCAGGGTCTGTCCGTGGACAGTCCTCTGCGGTTGCCGCTACGACCGGACCTTCTGTCTCAGGGTCCTTGTCTTCACCCGGACCTGACTCGGCTGTCTTTGACGGCGTGGCTGTTGAGACGGCCATGCTGAGGTCCCGGGGGCTTTCCAGCTCTGTGGTGCGTACCATGTTGCGAGCTCGGAAACCGTCTTCTGCGAGGATATACCATCGCGTGTGGCATACGTTCTTCCAGTGGTGTCGACCGAGAGGTTATGCACTGAGGGAGTTTCGTCTGTCTCGGATTCTCGCCTTCCTACAAGCGGGACTAGATCATGGGCTTCGCCTTGCTTCTTTGAAGGTACAGGTTTCGGCCCTGTCTGTTTGGTTTCACCGTAGGATTGCTACAATCCCAGATGTGCGCACCTTTATGCAAGGTGTTGTCCGCATTCAGCCGCCCTTTGTTCCACCTGTGGCGCCTTGGGATTTGGCTGTGGTCCTGAGGGCTCTCCAAGGACCGCCGTTTGAACCACTGGGCTCAGTGGATCTTAAATGGCTAACAGCTAAGACTGTTTTCCTTCTGGCTATTGCTTCAGCCAGACGTGTTTCTGAGTTAGGGGCTCTTTCTTGTAGACCTCCTTTCTTGGTTTTTCATGGGAACAGGGCAGTGCTCCGCACTCGGCCCGAGTTTCTTCCCAAGGTTGTTTCCCAGTTTCATGTTAACGAGGAAATCGTTGTTCCGGCCTTTAACTCACCTCTTTGGATGTTGTACGGGCCTTAAGGACTTATGTTGACCGCACTTCTTCGTTTAGGAAGTCGGACACTTTGTTTGTCCTCTATGGCTTCCGTAAAAAGGGTTGGCCTGCTTCAAAGCAAACTTTGGCAGCCTGGATCCGTATGCCTGCCGGTTTCTCCTTCTGTGAAGGCTCATTCCACTAGGTCTGTGGGTCCTTCGTGGGCAGCTCGACATGGTGCCTCTGCAGTCCAGATCTGCAAGGCTGCTACGTGGTCCTCTGTCCATACCTTCGTGAGGTATTACAGGTTTGACACCTTCGCCTCTCAGGATGCTTCCTTCGGGCGGCGGATTCTCCTTTCTGTACAGGAGCGTCCCCACCCTTAAAGGATACTGCTTTGGGACATCCCCAAGGTATCCTGTGGATACCCTATGGACCCTGAAGTAGAAAATATGAGATATGGTAAGAACTTACCCTTGTTATCTCTATTTCTACGAAGTCCATAGGGTTCCACAGGACTCCCGCCCTGTCGCACCTGTGCTGCAGATGGGCTTTGCTCTGGTCACCGGTTTTCCGTCTCCCTCTGGTGAGAATGTGATTCTTGTATGTGTCCAGATCTTTTTTCTCTCTCTTCCTTCTCCTCCTCCGGCCTATGGCTTGGTAACTAACTGAGATGCCTTGGCTCGGGGGCGGGGTATAGGAGGGGGACCTAGTGCATCCTGGGAGGCTGAAAGCTTAACTCTTTGGTGCCCGATGACTGACGTCACACCTATACCCCAAGGTATCCTGTGGAACCCTATGGACTTCGTAGAAATAGAGATAACAAGGGTAAGTTCTTACCATATCTCATATTATTTATTTGTTATTTTATGCAAGAACAAATAAGATACAAGAAAATCATGAGCACAGGACAGGTACAGGATGATCATACAAAGCAAAATATCTGAAAATGACATATATAAAGCTCAAATTAGAGTACAGTATATACAATGCATAAACATAGAAATTCTAAAGTATCAATTGCAAAATTTAAACAATAACTTAAATACAGATTTGTGTAAATTTACTAAGCGTCGGTTTTTCAGGGGTTTTGACACCCCTGCACATCGCCGGGAAACTGAAGCAACAAACCATCGTCAATGTGTATCTGTTTTACATTGATTTTGTGGGGGTACTTATAATGGGGTTTTGACCAAATGACATAAAACAAACCGACGTAAAACTGATGCATCTATCTGGCCAATCAGAAGGAGATTAATGCACTTACAATGAAGGTAATTATATATTGCAAAATAAATCAGAAACTGTTACATTGATAATTCCCTTATGAGGAAATACTATTTTATTAATATATTTGTGAAAAAGTATTGTTTAATTGTAAGAGCATTATTATTTATATTAAAGTGGTAATAGTAAGTACTGTAATTATTAATTAGTGTTTAAAATGTATTTTAATGGTGAGGCAAGAATTTATTATTTTATAGCTGTATAAATGGTACCCACATCATAAAATATGTTATGTGTTCTCCATCATTAAACACATTTTTTTAACACCAATTAATGATTACTTAATATTGCCCTTTTAATATACTTAATAAATAATATTGCTCTCTTAATTAAGTTAAACAATCATTTTCCACTAATATATTAATATAATAGTATTTCCCTCTTAAAAAAATTATCAATGTAACAGTTTCTGACTTCTTTTGCAATATATAATAATTGCCTTTATTATAACTATACTTGTACTGTTAAAAACATAAATGGTGAGCCGATATTCTATTCTATTCTAAAGTGGGTTTTTTCGTCTGTTTCTTGTCGGATAAGGCTTTAGTAAATTGGTGGATTGCAAAACCACCGCAAAACTGCCAAGCCCAAAACAGAAGCTTACTATAGTAAATATACCCCTAAGACCCACACTGTTGCTAAATGATTTCATTACCTTATCCTGGTTTTCCAAGGTGTCATTGATTATATGGATGGATCAGAGGTGCAACATGGATAACGACGGGAGATGGGAGCTAACATAGGAGTAGGTGGGGGTGGGTATCACACTCCATGACATCAAGAACTTAATCAACTTACGCATTACTCACAACTGTCTGATTATATACCACTCAGTATTTTTAAATATTTTCATACTGTTAAGGTGCATACACACACAACGATTTTTTGAACGATTATCGTTAACGATATCGTTCAATCGTTGAAAAAATCTTTCACTTTCTGAGTTAAAACGATGAACGATTATCGTTCATGCGCGTTCACGTTTGTAGTTTGTAGTTCAGTCAGACAAAAAAATCGCAAAAATCGTTTGTAGTTCCAAAAAATAATTCATTACATTTAGTAAATGAACGATTTTAGTAATCGATTTTCGTTAATTTTTCCCTTGAAAAATGAACGAAAATCGTTTACTAAAATCGTTCATTTACTAAATCGTTGTGTGTGTATGCAGCTTTAGACTGAGTCCATCAAAGAATTCTATATATTTGCCCAATTTTGATCAAATATTTACGCTCCCGCCCCCAAATCACAGGCGGCTTTCCTATTAATGAATAAAGTATCAAAAAGGGCTATCGCAAGGGTTTCCAGACAAGGAGCAGCAACGGAGGCTGAAGTTTCTTTTGTTTTGCAATAGTAGTAATTACCATAAGCAATAAAGAATACGCCTGGGGGCCCAAAGACCACTGTTGTAAACTAGCAAATAAAAGTGCCTCCAGGTGCTAGGTAAGTTATTACCCTACTTTATAAAGGAGTTTGTATTTATTTCATATGTATTTCAGCCATACCTCTGAAATTCCTAGCTGACTCATGGTTTTTATTTAGAAAGAATACTAAGAACAACGGGAGAAAGGTCCAAAACAAAAAAATATATATTACGAAATATGAAATGTTTTCAGTATTCAGAAACCTTTTGAATAATGTTACTAACAGTAAGTGCATCACTATGATATTTTATTTTATATATTACATGCAGTATGAGGTATGGTCTAAACATGGCACTTGTGCTAGATGTGCACAAATTATAACAGGAAGATGACGGCCATTGACAAATCCTTTTCTTTTCTGTATCGTGTATTGTTACAGACTATGAGCAATTGTTTTCACAATAAATACTGAATATGCTTTTATATAATAAATGCTATTGTGTCCTCAGATGAGCTGAAGCTGTGAAAATGCTACTTTTTACTAACTAGAAGATAAAGCCAGAGTTCTGCGGTTCTCTGTTATGTCATCCACACCAGTTCTGTTGTCCCCCATATAGGAGTACATCACTGTACCAGTGAGAAAAGACAAATGAGTTTATAATGTTACTAATGCAAATCTGCTGTCTTCACATAATTCATGCAGCGCAATTTCTATACACAGAATAGGCCTGATTCAGAGATGTACGCTAACCCGTTCCTGAGAGGTTTGCGCCGGACCCGGGTCTGGTGGTCTCACCAGCAGACCCTCCTCCGGAAGGTGCTAGGACCCGGTCAGGCTGCGGTGAGCTTCTGATGGTCTCAGACTGGGATCGCAGTTGCAGGAAGGTGGTGTCCGTTTCTTACAGACATTTATTGCTGCGTTTGCATTGGGAGTTGCACAGCAGCTTGTGTGTGGCTCTGCAATGCTGCCCATCTCTGAATCAGGCCCAATGATAACATTTAACACCAAACCATTGAAGTGTTACTTGCATTGCAATGGCTAACCACGCGGGTTGATGTTGAATCATTGTAAATTTATGAGGTTGCGATGAGAGCCATAGTATACATTTAATTGCAGACGCTGTTGATAATAGATCATTTAAAGAATATATATTATATTTTTAACTAATGATGTGGCAGCATCTGTGGTTTAAACAGAGAAAACTGTAACTTGCAGAAAAAAAAGTGGCTAAGTACAGTAGCTGACGACTACAAGTGATTTACAGTTCCAGGGATTGAATGGGGGTGCGGGGGTGATAGTCCAACATTCCAGAAGTACTGGTCACCCCCCTTGCGATGCATGTTCATGCCTCATGTGCGCAACTATGGGGCAGACTTGTCTAAATTTACCATGGCAAAAGGTTGGCTAGGTATGTCATCCATACCTCCCATTAATTATACTCAGATACAGCTTCACCCATGGCTATAGCAGTCAGAGCATAGGTATTATGCTGGTGAGAGATCACCGGGCTACCTGCTGCTAATCACGGCTCTATGGCCTGAGGGCACATAACTGTCAATCACTTGTACTGTAGCTCTGCACTATTCAGATGTGTGTTTTTGTGTTTACAAGTGACTGACCTCCTCACATACTGTACAAATATTGCTATTTGATGCACAAATGTGCCATTTACTTTTATTATTCTGACATGTGTAATACGTATGATTCTCTCAAAGTACGGAGAATCTGCCTGCAGAAAAAATTGCATTGCAGCTAATTTCAATATTACGTTTTTGGGAACACTCCTGATGTGATGCAAGGTATGTCCTTAAAGAAGCAATACATAGGAGAGTAATTAAAGCCTTTGCCGTTGAAAAACAATTTCACACGTCATGTCTTAAATACTCTGAATTAAATTTACAAAGTTACATTTGTACACAATTAGGGCTTGATTCAGAAGGTTGGGAATCTGCGCAAGTGCCTGACCCGTACTGCGCATGTACAGTACGGATCCTGCGAGTTCGCACGCAGACTGTCAGCACACTGTCAGTGATTGACAGTCTGCTGCCATTTGGGGACGGGGCGGCGACGGCCTCCATTTCCCACCGTTGGAGGGGAGGAAAGAGGTCAGGATCTCCGGTAGCTGACGGAGATTTCCTGGCCTCTTTGTTGTATCTGCGGCGGACGGTTTGCATTACCCCATGGGTCACTTAGCCGGCCAATGTTCTCGCAGATTATCCAATGCTGTGTTATATAACGCAGCTCGGATAAGTAATGCAGCAGTAGGCGTGATGCCTCCTCCGGCATTACCACAACTGCAAGGACAGAATTGCAAAGCAGCTTTGCAATATCGGCCTAAGCTGAACCAGGCCCTTAGATCATTCCTAAAACAATCTGAATTCCATTTACAAATTTGTTTCCTTTTTACCTGCACTGGACCGATTCAGAGTTGCACATCAGTCCACTGCAATTGCACTTGCTTCTGTGCACGTAACTAAATGCAGCTATTTGTCTGTATGCATCTATATCCGTAGGCTGGGTGTCATTGCCCTGATCATTAGCAGTGTGCATTCGCGTCGCACTATACCTGGCACAAGAAATACATCTGAAAACAAATGCATTCCTGCGTACGCAGAACTCTGCATATCATGCAGTTACAACTACACGCCTTGGGCACCCTCAGTCAACTTAGCCTAAATGTGAACGCCACGATATCACCGAGATAATGGAGATGTAAGTGAGTTGCATATGACTTTTACCTGAAGATGAATATGCTCAGCACCACTGTCCCTCATTAGATTGTATAGCTCCTGGCTGCAGTGCTTGGAGGAGGCACTTGCTGATGATTTCTGTGCATATGACATTGTTGCCAAAAAAAACAAGAATTTTTTTTAATGATATTTTCTTAGTAGTGCCTTTCCACATAGGAGATCCCAAGCCTGGGTGTATGTGTACAATGTATACAATGGCTATACAAAGTATTCATCTCATTGTTCTTTTTTACATAATGGAATAAAAATTGATTAATTTACCACTTATGAACACAAAAACTCTAGTTTCAAATGAAAAAAGCTTTCAAACTTTTTTTTTATTGATTACTCCTGCAAACAGATTAATAAAAGAAAAAATAGACCATTATTGACTGCATGCAAGAACATTCAGAGCAAATATAAAAAAAGGGTTGAGGAAGTGCACCAATGTAGGGATATAAGAGACCTTTCATATACAGTCAGGTGCATAAATATTGAGACATTGACAGAATTTTTATATTTTGGCCTCTATTCACCACCACGATGGCTTTGAAATGAAACAACCAAGATGTGCTTTAACTGCAGACTTTCAGATTTAATTTGAGGGTAATTACATCCAAATCAGGTGAACGGTGTAGGAATTACAACGGTTTCTATATGTGCCTCCCACTTTTTAAGGGGCCAAAAGTAATGGGACTATCAACTCAAAAGCTATTTCATGGACAGGTGTGGGCTATTCCCTCATTATTTCATTATCAATTAAGCAGGTAAAAGGTCTGGAGTTGATTCTAGGTGTGACATTTGCATTTGGAATCAGTTGCTGTCGACTCTCAATATGAGATCCAAAGAGCTGTCACTATCAGTGAAGCAAGCCATCATTATGCTGAAAAATCAAAACAAACCCATCAGAGAGATAGCAAAAACATTAGGTGTGACCAAATCAACTGTTTGGAACATTCTTAAAAAGAAAGAACGCACCGGAGAGCTCAGCAACACCAAAATAGCTGAAAGACCATGGAAAACAACTGTGGTTGATGACAGAAGAATTATTTCCCTGGTGAAGAAAAACCCCTTCACAACAGTTGGCCAAATCAAGAACACTCTCCAGGAGGTAGGTGTATATGTGTCAAAGTCAACAATCAAGAGAAGACTTCACAAGAGTGAATATAGAGGGTTCACCACAAGATATAAACCATTGGTGAGCCACAAAAACAGGAAGACCAGATTAGAGTTTGCCAAACAAAATCTAAAAAAGCCGTTACAGTTTTGGAACAACATCCTATGGACAGATGAGACAAAGATCAACTTGTACCAGAGTCATGGGAAGAGAAGAGTATGGAGAAGGAAAGGAACTGCTCATGATAGAAAAAAAAAACAAATCATCAGTGAAGCATGGTGGTGGTAGTGTCATGGTGTGGGGATGTATGGCTGCCAATGGAACTGGTTCCCTTGTATTTATTGATGATGTGACTGCTGACAAAAGCAGCAGAATGAATTCTGAAGTGTTTTGGGCAATATTATATTCAGTCAAATGCTTCAGAACTCATTGGACGGCGCTTCACAGTGCAGATGGACAATGACCCGAAGCATACTGCAAAAGCAACCAAAGAGTTTTTTAAGGCTAAAAAGTGGAATGTTATGCAATGGCCAAGTCAATCCCCTGACCTGAATCCGATTGGGCATGCATTTCACTTGATGAAGACAAAACTGAAGGGAAAATGCCCCAAGAACAAGCAGGAACTGAAGACATTTGCAGTAGAGGCCTGGCAGAGCATCACCAGGGATGAAACCCAGCGTCTGGTGATGTCTATGCGTTCCAGACTTCAGGCTGTAATTGCCTGCAAAGGATTTGCAACAAAGTATTAAAAAGTGAAAGTTAGATTTAGGATTGTTTAGTTTGTCCCATTACTTTTGGCTCCTTAAAAAGTGGGAGGCACATATAGAAAGCGTTGTAATTCCTACACCGTTCACCTGATTTGGATGTAATTACCCTCAAATTAAATCTGAAAGTCTGCAGTTAAAGCACATCTTGTTTGTTTCATTTCAAAGCCATTGTGGTGGTGAATAGAGGCTAAAATATGAAAATTCTGTCAATGTCCCAATATTTATGCACCTGACTGTACAAGCCAAGTAATATAAGGCCACATAGCATACTCATCCATATGATGATAAGATCCCCATGCAGTACAGCACGCCCGACAGCAGCTGTTTTGGTGTTAATCTAACACAGTAATTTTCAACCGGTGTGCCACGAGCGGTTCCTAAGTGTGCCGCGAGAGAATCACCACCCTTAACCTTTAACTTTGTGCCCGGGCATCGCTGAGCTCTTCCGGGTGGCGCTCTTCCGGGTGGCTCAGCTGCTGCCCTGGTAGTACCAATGGAGGCACGGCGGCGTGACATCATAGGTCACATACACGCCGCGTCGCTGTCCCACCTGCACAGTACTGCTCTCTGCTGATGAGCAGTAAATGTGACAGGCTGCTGCAAGACTGCACCAACTGCGGCTGAAGGACTGAAGGTGTCAGGATCTGCCCAGTAAAAGGGTATCTAGACGCTGTCGAGGGACAGGGAGCTCCAGGTAGGGGGCAATGTATATTATTTGCTGTCTGTGGGGGCCAACATAATTGTGTTTTTTATGTGGGGGCAATGTATATTATTTTGCTTTCTGAGGGGGATAGTGTGATTTTTATTTTTTTTCATTTGTAGGCCAGTGTGTTTTATTTTACTGTCTGAGGGACTAGTGTATTATTTTGCCTTCTGTTGGGGCCAGTGTGATTGTTTTTTTTAAATGGGGCCAATGTGTTTAATTTTGTTTTCTGGGGAAGCCAATAAATGTGTTTTTCCCCCTGTGGGGACCAATTTGAGTGGTTTTCTCCATGGGGGACAGATGGTGTGCAATGGCAATTTTAAAATCTTGATCGGTGTGCCGCGAATTCAAAAGGTTGAAAACCACTACCCTAACACCTTCATCATGAGCCCCGAAACGGCTGCTGTCGGGCGTGCTATACTGCATGGGGATTTGTGATCTTATCATCATATGGATGAGTATGCTATGTGGCCATATATTACTTAGCTGAAATGTACTGCTCTAATGGATCACACTGAGATATGATTATCCCTTTATGCCTTGACTCATTGCTGATACTCTTGTTGGATATTTCATGGAATTAATTTTTTCTGGAAACATTGCTATTACTTTTAGATAAAGAAATTGAGTTTTGCATAAAGGATGTGCTGGCGTACTTTTTTCCTATATACATATATATATAAAGGTGTACTGCCAGCTCCATCAGTAGGAAATTGAGAGCAGATCTGTGCCATCCTCTGAAGCTAAGCATTTACATGAGCAGGGCACTTGTTAGGGAGCCCCAAAGAGGCCTCTAATGGTGCATACACACGGTCAGATAAACTTGACGATTTAAATGCTAACTATAACGATCTTATCATTATCGTTCAAATCGTCAATTTTGCACCCCCCTCAAACGACCAAACGATGGTCGATGCGCGGGCACGAGTGGTCGATTACGATATCGACCTTCACCCGTGAATGCAGGCCAACATGGTCAATATCGACCATGTTAGCCTGTTTACTATAGGGACCCGCGATCGTTGATCATGGGTCGTTATTGTAGTTGGGGGGCTTGCTGCATGTGCTGTTTTTTCGATCCAGCACATGCAGGATGCTCAGATAACGATCGTTATCTGACCGTCGAGCAATCTGAAAGTGTGTACCCTCCATTACAGTCTTCCATGGTTCAACAATAAGATGAAAAAGAAAGATATTGATGAAACAAACATGAAAGCTCACATAGGGGTATATTTACTAAAGTGCAGGTTTTTAGAAGTGGAAATGTTGCCCAAAGTAACCAATCAGATTCTACTTATCATTAATCTAGCACATTCTCGAAGATAATATCTAGAATGTGATTGGTTGCTATGGGCAACATCTCTATTTCTAAAAACTCTCACTTTAGTAAATATACACTTTAGAGTTTGCCAGAAAGCATGTGAGAGACTCTCTGTAGTCAAAACTGAACTATTTGGCCTAAATGCCAGGCAGGGCCCCATGCCCCTCAGGGGCAAACACAGGTTTTAATAAAGAATTCGGCCCATCAGGGGGTTTTCTGGGTACTCTGAACCTGGACCCTGATAATTAACATAATGAATATGGCCCCAAGGCTTAGTACATAGACCCCATATCCAACTACACTCACAGTTGTAACTGCAGCCTGAGACACATGTAATCAGTTATTGCCCAGGTTTTATGATTATTGAGGGAAAAGCCTTACATTTGTTGTTTTATATTGACATTACAGAGGATTTTGTGTTGCTTTACATCATGTAAAAGATAAACAAATGAATATATTAAGAAATTGAACAAGATGATGGGAATGCCTGGAGCATCACACAATATGGTAAATGTAATAGGCTGCGGCTTTGAGACATCGGCAAGTCCTGTGAGAGACTGCCCGATGTTTTAAAGTAGCAGTCTTTTAATGGGCAAAATCAACCTGGTTAATTTAAAACATCGGTCAGTCTCGCATGGGCAATATCATTGCTACAGTTTGGTTGTTAGTGGCTAGTGTATATAGCACCCTTACATTTTGGTTGGTACTAGTGCCTCACTATTGGCGGGTGACATCCATGTCATTCGTCATCTCAGGATGTAATTTGATAGTTGTTATATTAGATTGGGAAAGCCCAGTTAAGTGTGATAGTGTGAAGGTATTTGTGTAAAAAGATAAATAAATATTACCAAACAAACAGAGTTAAAACCTCCAAAGATACTGTCACAAGCGTGGAATTTAGGAGCTGTGTTCCCGGACTGGGCCTTGGATCTGTATTATTTGGCGCAGACGCTCGCTGGAGGAGGCTTGGCTTAATGAAGTTTCTCCGCATGAGAGGGTGCAGCGAACTGACAGGAGTTTGAGGAATGCGGCAGTAACGAGATAGCTAGGAAGCTACGTGGAGCGGCTGGATAGCCTAGGGTAGACGTTGGTAGCTGAGTGGCTATGTGGAGCGGCTGGATAGCCGTGGGTAGACGTTTGTAGCTGAGCGGCTACGTGGAGCGGCTGGATAGCCGTGGGTAGATGTTGGTAGCTGAGCGACTACGTGGAGCGGCTGGATAGCCGTGGGTAGACGTTGGTAGCTGAGGGGCTACGTGGAGCGGCTGGAGCGCAGTGGGAAGGCTACTTAGCTAAACTAAGAAACTAGTTGCACTGGCAACTTGTGTGAGCATTGGGGATCCTTTTATAGTGGACACTGGGAGCTGACAGGCTGAGAGAGAAGGAGAAGGCTCCTCATTGGTGGTAGTGGGGTCACATGGGCAATCCAAGATGGCCGCGCCCATGGACCGGAGGACAGCGCTTCCTGGAGGTAGTCAGCGGGGACCAGCGGTGAGCAGGAGCCGGCGTGGGAGCAGCACAGCAGCGGGACCCTCCAGAGGACAACAGCGGAGACTGCCTTGGAATCGCTCGTCTTTGGCGGTCAGCAAATCTCTTGTACCGGGCTGACGTTTTAGTCAGAGAGGAACGAACCTTTTCCCAGATGTTGGAGAATCGTTGAAGGGACATTTTGGCCGCAGGCACATCTAATGTGGGAAGAAGAGGGAAATCTGGCACTCGAGGATGTTGACCAAAAACTGTAAAAAAAGGAGTTGAGCTGGTGGATGTGTGATAATGATTATTGTGGGCAAATTTGGCCCAAGGAAGAAGTTCAATCCAGTCATCTTGGGAGGAGGAGACAAAAGTGCGCAGGAACTGTTCCAGGTCTTGATTGACCCTTTCGGTCTGACCGTTGGTCTGGGGATGATAAGCGGTAGAAAATTTGAGTTTTACCTGAAGGGCTGAGCAGAGTGACCTCCAGAACTTCACTACAAACTGTACTCCCCTGTCGGAGATGATCTCTTGAGGAAGGCCGTGGAGCTTGAAGATCTCTTTTATAAAGCTCTGGGCGAGTAGAGGTGCAGACGGAAGCCCAGTAAGTGGTACGAAATGAGCCATTTTAGAAAAACGATCCACGATAACCCAAATTGTGTTGTGGCCCTGAGATGGAGGAAGATCAGAGATGAAATCCATAGATAGGTGAGTCCATGGCTTAGATGGAATTGCAAGAGGTTGGAGTTGACCGTGTGGAACCCGCCGAGGTATCTTGTGTTGGGCACATTTGATGCATGAAGACACATAAGACCTGACGTCCTTTTTCATCGAAGACCACCAATAGGACCGCTGGATAAATTCTAGGGTTTTATCCATACCCAGGTGACCAGAGAACCGGGAAGCATGAGCCCAATGCAGTAACCTCTTGCGGAGTTCCGGAGCGACGAAAGTCTTCCCAACCGGGGGTATAGAAGATAATTGGGTAGAGGCGAAGGAAGCGGAATTCAAGATTGGTTGGGGCTGCTCCATGGGTAGATCAGGGTTGCTCGTCATGGAACGGGAGAGTGCGTCGGCTTTGAGGTTTTGTGAACCGGGGCGATAGGAGACTTTGAAGTTAAATCTAGAGAAAAACATTGCCCACCGGGCTTGGCGAGGGTTCAAGCAATTTGCAGATTTAAGATAAAGGAGGTTCTTATGGTCAGTAAAAATGGTAATGGGGTAATGAGCTCCTTCTAGAAGATATCGCCATTCTTCGAGGGCTAGTTTCATGGCGAGTAACTCTTGATCTCCAATGGTGTAGTTCTTCTCTGCAGGCAAAAACTTCCGGGAAAAGAAACCACAGGGATGAAGTTTTTCATCTTTAAATCGCTGGGAGAGCACTGCACCGACACCTTCAGAGGATGCGTCCACCTCCAGGATAAAGGGTCGGGTGGAGTCTGGTTGCTTTAAGATGGGAGCGGAGATGAAGGCTTGCTTAAGAAGTTGAAATGCAGAGGTAGCTTCGACGGGCCATATAGTTGGATCTGCTCCCTTGCGGGTGAGGGCTGTAATCGGAGGTACCAGAGTCGAGAAACCTTTTACAAACTTGCGATAGTAATTGGCAAATCCTAGGAATCTTTGTATGGATTTTAAGGAAGAGACCAATCAAGAATGGCTTGTAGTTTTGACGAATCCATTTGAAGGCCTGTTCCGGAGATAATGTATCCCAGGAATGGTACACTTGAGACCTCAAACAGACACTTCTCTAATTTGCAAAACAGTTGATTGGACCGCAACCTCAGAAGGACTTGTTTGACCTGGTCTCGATGAGTTTGGAGGTCTTGAGAAAAAATCAAAATGTCGTCTAAGTAAACGACCACACACTTGTACAAGAGGTCCCGGAAGATTTCATTGACGAAAAACTGGAAGACGGCCGGAGCATTACAGAGGCCGAAGGGCATAACGAGATACTCGTAGTGCCCATCCCTGGTGTTGAAGGCCGTTTTCCATTCATCGCCTGGACGGATACGAATTAAATTATAGGCTCCTCTTAGGTCGAGTTTGGAAAAAACTGTGGCTCCCTTGACTCTATCAAATAACTCTGTAATGAGAGGAAGAGGGTAGCGATTCTTAATAGTTATTTCATTAAGACCCCGGTAGTCAATACACGGGCGCAAGCCACCATCTTTTTTTTTTACGAAGAAAAATCCAGCCCCTGCTGGAGACATGGAAGGTCGAATGAAGCCTTTATTTAAGTTTTCCGTAATGTACTCCGACATGGCCTGAGTCACAGGGAGAGATAGAGGATAGGTTCGGCCCCTAGGAGGATTCTTCCCGGGAATCAGATCTATGGGACAGTCCCAATCACGATGGGGAGGTAACAGGTCTGCGCTCTGTTTGCTAAAGACGTCCTGAAACCCATCGTAGGCTTTGGGCAGGTCTGTAGAATCCCGTACAACGGAAGATCTGATAGGTATTACCCGCTGAAGGCAACCTTTGAAGCAATTGGAACCCCAGGAGATTATTTGCATGGTGGTCCAATTGATTTGAGGTGAATGTCTCTGTAGCCAGGGTAATCCGAGGACTAAAGAATGAGAGGCTTTGGGAATCACTAGGAAGGATAGTTGTTCGGAATGGAGCACCCCAATGGTAAGTTTAAGTGGTGTTGTACGATGGGTGATGGTTCCACTAGAAATGCGACTACCATCGATGGCGGTTAAAGTTGACTCGAGGCAACGCTTCCATGGGGATTTGATGCTTCTGGACAAATTCAGTAGTGACAAAGTTCTCTGCCGCTCCGGAATCCAGGAGAGCTAATACAGCTTTGGAACCTCGAGGACACTTTAAATGAGCCTGGATGGTGGAATCAGACTTCCTTTGTGATTCAATGGCAACTCCTAACTTAACCTCTCTTTCATAAGTTAGGAGGAGGCGTTTCCCGGACGAATGGGACAAGTTTAACTAAATGTTGAGGAGATCCGCAGTACATACAGAGGTTCTGCCTCCGCCTTTTCTGACGCTCCTCAGCCGATAAATGAGAGCGGTTGACCTGCATGGGTTCTTCGCCCAGAGGAGGAGAGGGTAAGCGGGAAACTGGACATGGCCTTCCACGATCAAATCTGCCTCTTTCCAAGGCACGCTCCCTGTGACGGAGATCCACCTTGTTGCAGAGGGAGATTAACCCATCCAAACTGGTTGGAAGGTCACGGGAAGCTAGGTCGTCTTTGAGCCTTTCAGAAAGGCCACTCCAGAAGGCAGCGATGAGGGCATCCTCGTTCCAATTGAGTTCTGAAGCCAGAGTCTGGAACTGGACTACGTATTGGCCGACGATCCTGCTGCCCTGACGGAGGCGTAGAATATCAGCTGATGCGGAGGTGGTTCTTCCGGGTTCATCAAAGATTTTGCGAAATGTAGCAACAAATTTGGGGTAGTTGGAGAGCAGGGGATCCGACTTCTCCCAAAGGGGCGAGACCCAATCGAGTGCTTGGCCAGAGAGTAGAGAGATGATATATGCCACCCTGGTTCTGGCCGTCGGAAAGTTGGCGGATTGTAGCTCGAATTGGATTTCGCATTGATTTAAAAAACCCCTGTATAATTTGGGGTTGCCATCGAACTTGCTCGGAGGGGAGAGCTGAAGATGAGCAGGAGGTAGAACCGGAGGAGCAGGTGACACCACAGGAGGAGAGGCGGCTTGGGAGCCAGCGGGAGCGGGATGAGCCAGTAAGGACTGAATGTTGTCCAGGCGTGACGACATATCTTGGATAAATTGGATCAGCTGAGCCTGAGAGGTCTCCTGTCTTTCCAGACGGGATAGTACATCCTGCGAGGCTTCTATCCCAGATCCTTGACCACTTGCCGAGTCCATCTGGCCAGTGCAAACTGTCACAAGCGTGGAATTTAGGAGCTGTGTTCCCGGACTGGGCCTTGGATCTGTATTATTTGGCGCAGACGCTCGCTGGAGGAGGCTTGGCTTAATGAAGTTTCTCCGCATGAGAGGGTGCAGCGAACTGACAGGAGTTTGAGGAATGCGGCAGTAACGAGATAGCTAGGAAGCTACGTGGAACGGCTGGATAGCCTAGGGTAGACGTTGGTAGCTGAGTGGCTATGTGGAGCGGCTGGATAGCCGTGGGTAGACGTTGGTAGCTGAGTGGCTACGTAGAGCGGCTGGATAGCCGTGGGTAGACGTTGGTAGCTGAGTGGCTACGTGGAGCGGCTGGATAGCCGTGGGTAGATGTTGGTAGCTGAGTGGCTACGTGGAGCGGCTGGTTAGCCGTGGGTAGACGTTGGTAGCTGAGTGGCTACGTGGAGCGGCTGGATAGCCGTGGGTAGACGTTGGTAGCTGAGTGGCTACGTGGAGCGGCTGGATAGCCGTGGGTAGACGTTGGTAGCTGAGTGGCTACGTGGAGCGGCTGGATAGCCGTGGGTAGACGTTGGTAGCTGAGAGGCTACGTGGAGCGGCTGGATAGCCGTGGGTAGACGTTGGTAGCTGAGTGGCTACGTGGAGCGGCTGGATAGCCGTGGGTAGACGTTGGTAGCTGAGTGGCTACGTGGAGCGGCTGGATAGCCGTGGGTAGACGTTGGTAGCTGAGTGGCTACGTGGAGCGGCTGGATAGCCGTGTGTAGACGTTGGTAGCTGAGAGGCTACGTGGAGCGGCTGGATAGCCGTGGGTAGACGTTTGTAGCTGAGCGGCTACGTGGAGCGGCTGGATAGCCGTGGGTAGACGTTGGTAGCTGAGCGACTACGTGGAGCGGCTGGATAGCCGTGGGTAGACGTTGGTAGCTGAGGGACTACGTGGAGCGGCTGGAGCGCAGTGGGAAGGCTACTTAGCTAAACTAAGAAACTAGTTGCACTGGCAACTTGTGTGAGCATTGGGGATCCTTTTATAGTGGACACTGGGAGCTGACAGGCTGAGAGAGAAGGAGAAGGCTCCTCATTGGTGGTAGTGGGGTCACATGGGCAATCCAAGATGGCCGCGCCCATGGACCGGAGGAGAGCGCTTCCTGGAGGTAGTCAGCGGGGACCAGCGGTGAGCAGGAGCCGGAGTGGGAGCAGCACAGCAGCGGGACCCTCCAGAGGACAACAGCGGAGACTGCCTTGGGAGAAGAGGAAGGAGCGTACAGCGCGGGAGCCGGAAGACAGCGCGGGTCAGCGCCCGCACAGGTAAGCGACGGGGTCTGATTCTGGGGTCTCCAGGCCGGCGTGTGACAGATACAGAGGAAGCCCTCAGAGCTTGTATATTTGTGGTGCCAGGTAGAGCACTGCTTCAATTTGAAAACACTAAGGACCTCATTCAGAGTCGGTCGAAGCGGCCGCATGGTCGTACGCCACCGATGTTCGCTATACTGCGCATGCGTAAAGTTCGCAATGCGCGTGCGCAAACTAGCCGCTACAATCAGAAATTTCTCTCTCCTTGAACACAGCCAGGTCGGTAGTTTGAGTGACCGAATGAGGCATTTGTGGGTAGTAACAGGGGAAGGTGCTTAACGGGGGAGTGGAGATCCGAACGCAGGCGTGCCTAATTATGCGAACAGCGTTTTGTGGGAGTGCATACGGTTTATGGGAGTGCATAATTAACAAAGTAGCGTCATGGCACATGTGATATGGGAGGTTTTTACACTGACATGATCGTAGAGCTTAAGAGAGGGTATGGTCAACCTTAAGCTCTACGACCAGTTTCGATGGTTGCCGATGGTCTCGATTAATCCTTATATGCCCAGAGATGACGTGCAATGTGTACGAGAAGGGGGCATATTTTTTTGTCTTCCGACCGCTTCCTCCCCTTGGTCGGCCAGCTACCGATCCGAACTTAGGGACGCAACTTGCGAGGGAATCATTTGCATATTTGGCCCCTTTTCCCGTACGACCGTGCGGCCGCTTCGACCGACTCTGAATGAGGTTCTAGGTTCCAACCCAAAAATGTGTATACTGCTAACAAACCAAGTCAACCAAATATATCTTGTCTTAGAGAAACTGTACAGTCTGCACGTAAACTTTCTTAGCCATTGACAATCAGTTTTCTCCTTGGTGATCTAGACCTGGACAGTGATTCTGGATGAAAAGAAAACATTAGCTATAGTAAACAATAGTTGGCCTAACCAGGACAGCAATGTATCCTAGATTTCCTAAGGGATCAGTTGTATACCTCCCAACCATCCCAGTTTTGGCAGAACAGTACTGACATCCTGCAGTTGGTCCTAATTTGTGGAGGTTTGAGAGGTTTACTTTGCTTGCATTTAGAGACAGATGGCTCCAATGTCAGCATCAAAAAGAAATCTAGCATTTCTCCAGAATGTTTGGGGCTATGCAATTGCACAGAACTATCCATGGGTTCCATACAATAGTATTACATATACAGTACATCCTATTGTCACCTATTTACAAATAGGAGATCTATCCCGAACCCCACCCGTAAGCCACATCTGCCGTTTGTGCACAGTGTATTGCAAGTGTTACATAACCAAAAGTTGACTGAGGTGCATTAATAAAACATTGGGTTGCTCTCTGCTAGCCCATTCCATCTGCCATCTGTGGTATAGTGCTCACGTCTCATAACAAGCGCCCCTGCTTTACCGCCATAGCTTTAAGCGGTTACTGAAAATACTATACATCTTCCTGTTATAGTAGATCAGAAGTTCTTGATTTTTTATTACAGATGCCTACCCATGTAATGATTTAATGTTTCCCAAGTGCCATTAAGAGTCTTTTTTTACCTTTAAAGTGTGTAAAAGTATTCAAAACACCTCATAATCACAGTACATTTATACCAACAGACTCCTTCTGCATTTACATGTTTTAAAAATACCCTTTGTAATTAGTTTTGTATATGTGTTACTCTTTACTAATAAATGTAATATTGTATTATAATCTAACATATTAAATTACCCCTGGACAGTGGTATAATATGACTTTTTTTTTTTTTGCAAGAAAATGTTATTAATTTTAGATGGACAGACACAGAGAAAATACAATACACTTTTCATGACAAGAAATGTCCAATACAAATATATAACAACACTCATTATATTATGTTTTTTGTTAAATATTAACATATCAGTTTGGACATGGCGTATTATCAACATAAAAAATAGACATAAAACACAACCAAAAATACAAACAATCAAGTAATTACAAAGGGATGAAGAAAAAGAAGAAGCAAGAAAAGAGAGAACAGACAAGAAAGAGAGGGAAGGGAAAGAGAGGGAAGGGGTTGTCACCGGACTCAAGAAATCAAAAATCTAGAATCAAACCACTTAGAGAGGGATAAGCTATAACAGACATGTGAGGGATTTGTAATGGTCTGACTCACAAAATTCCAACCAATTACACCAAATTGCTGAATAGGTCTTAAACTTGTCAAGAGAGGACATAATTATGTCATCCATTGTCCTATACAGTTCTATCCTCTGAACCCAGTCAACAAGGGTCGGGTGGAGGTAGACTTTCACCGCACTGGAATCACAGCCTTAGCCGCACTGTTAAAATATTTCAAAAGTGATTTTTTTATATATATATATATATATATATATATATATATATATATATACAGATAAGGGTCTATGAATAAAGATGGGTACACACCTGACAGATATATCTGCAGATGATGGTCGTTCATACACACTGAATGGCCATCAACTACTTGTGCCCTCAGGTCCCGGGGGTGTGTGTACGGGCAGTGGGCACTACCGATGGACCGATGTGTCTACAGACATATCTGTCCATTGGCTGTGCAGCACAGCCAATGCGATATGTCGGTGAATGGCCAATGGGCAGCAGGTATATTGGCCGATCAATTGATTAGTTATTTGTCTTGCTTAGGGGCCTATTTATTAAGGCTTGCATTTTTGTACCATTTATTAACATCTGTTATTGATTCTATTTACTGCAATAATAGATTTATTTACGTGGCAATTTATAATTTAAGTCCTGCCAGTGCATCTGATAAGAGGCTGTACAGGCAATGATTTTCTCCCACTTAAAGCTCCACCTACACTAGCTTATCACCAGATCCGGCCCTAGCCCATTTGGTGCCCTAGGCAAAATATTTACTGGTGCCCCGTAATAACTTCCCAAAACAGGTGGCCCTCTTTATGGCCACGGGCCTAGTGCCCGCCTACTTTATCAATAGTGACCTGGGCCTAGTACCCAGGTCACTACACCTTATAGGGCAATAACTCCCTCAAGGGCCTAATGCCCCCTATGTAGCCTGGGCCTTGCGCCCGCCTATATGCCCACGGGCCTATTGCCCGACAATGCCCCCATGGGCCTAGTGCCCGATAACCCTGGTGGTCTAGGGAGGGGGTATATGGTAGGTCTCATGGAGGGCCTACCTGCTCCGTTGGAAGAGGCTGCGGGGAGGAGCTTCGTTAGCTCTTTTACTTTCCACCCCCGCAGTCCTCTCCGGTCCCCACCGCATTCTTCGGCCGCTGGCCCGTCCTGGCCAGCGGCACCACCTCTTCTTTGCTTCTTCCAGCCGGTGCCGCCTGTCTTCCTTTTTGATCCCGGCGTCTTCTGCCCTCTTCCGCGGCCGCCGGAACTCTTGCCACAACGACACTCTCTTCGGGAGGTCTTCACTCTTGCCTCTTCGCCGCTGTACTGCCTTTTCCCGCTCAGCGTCATCTATCAGACGCCGCGAGTGGGTGGGGCTATGATGTGGCGAGCAGCAATTGGCTCGTAGCGTCTGCCTCCTATTGGCTGCTGGCCCGCGAGCCGGCTTTTGCTCGCGGCCACAGCCAAGCACCCGCCACGGCCAACACTGTACTAAGTCTACCGGGTGACGGGCTACAGTAAGTCCTGCCCGCCGTGCCCGACGATTGATCGGCACTGGGAACACATACTCCGTCCCAGTGCCGGCTACCCGCCGCCTATGCTTCGCCGGCACTGGGAGCAGAAATAGCATCCCAGCGCCGGATGCTGATGTGTCCCGCAGGGGACATATCTCCTCCCACTGTGCCGATGCTGGGATCAGCCACTTGATCCCAGCACGGCTTTTCACACAGCAGCAGCAGGGCAGGGGGGAGGGGCATGCAGCGCCAGTGGGGGGGGAACTGCGGCAGAGCCCTGGAATGCCCCTAGGCATTCCAGTCGCCCCTAGGCATTTGCTTATTATGCCTATGCCTAGGGTCGGCTCTGTTTATCACAGAGATGAATGAGATGAATTTGTTCAGGACCTGCGCACACAGTACAAGCTCCCTCTCCAATTAAACTGTAAGTCTTCGGTATCCTGCGTTACTTAGGCGAATGCAGAAGATATCTGTCATCTATTATTTTTTCATATTTTCTGCCATTTGTTATTCTGATGTACTTAATCCATAAAAACACACATTTATTTTGTTTTCATTTCCTAAATTGACAGGGGCTATGAGCACCCACTGTTCTGCAACATTAAAGCCACAATCCTGCATAGTTTTTTAAAATTATTATTATTATTTTCTTTAAGTAGCAAGTTAAGTAACTTTTAAGTATCTATGTGACTCTTTTCTCTTAGCTAGCCTACAACAAAATATCTACTTTAAACGTTTCCTATGGGGGAAAGCAAGTAGCCATCCAGTCAGTCTGCTACAAACACATTGCCTCACAGCTCTCAACAATTCATGTGATGGCAAAGGGAAGGAGGGGGAGGATATTACAGTGCAAATAGAGCTCAGAGGGGTATTCCATAGCCTCTCTGCTTTCTATGTCATACGACCGTGGTTGTCTTTCTAATTCATGACACTGTATTGTACTTAATTTTAGATCATGTAAACACTGTAAATATCAAGATTCTTCTTATAGCCTGCCACAGTGATTTATGTTAAAAACACACACCTCATTTGTAAGTGAAATTACTGCTTTACATTCTCATGTTGCTAGAAGCTTTGCATTTATCATCCATGTTATAACAGTTGTGCAATAGAAAGGGAAAAAAATTCCATTTGGGTCACAGTAGAATACAATCTTGAGTTCACAGTCTTCCCAGAGGCAAGAAGTACAGATTTCTGAGGTGACAAGTGCATCAATGGATGATCTGTCCCTTTCTTTCTATCAGTGGTGGGTTAGAGAGCACACAAAGGTCCCAGCAGCATACTGTACTATAAAAAGACAAACAGAAAAAGCAGAACGGCAGCGGTGGATCATCCGAGATTGTGCATTCTTCCGCTCTGGTCATTTTCATGACATCTAAGGACGCAGGGACATTAAACAGCTACAAGCGCATGCAGAATTTATCCCTTCCGTTCACACAATACCATGAAAGTGAAGAATAAATCTTTCGTATTTTCTGGAGATTCTAAACACAATAGTCAAAAGTATAAAAGCTGCTGGGAATCTATCATGCGGGGACAATTGATTATTTTCACAGTATAAGTGTACCAAAAGAAGAGAATGTTTTTTTATACTTTCTTCAGTATAACTAAAGTGAACTTAAGGGCATGTATTTTATATTCGGGCAAATCAGTCCTATTTATTAGTAAGCTACCAAGCACACAAATTCCCATTACAGTCATTTCAAAGGAAATATTATGGAAGACACATCTAATTTCTAAATTGACTTAATTAGTTAAAGAGTTATAAAGAGAACTTGTCACTTTTTAGTTAAATATTTGCCTAGATCTCTTTGCTCTGAAGAAAAAAAAAAAAAGCCTGATTTGGCTTAGGAATTGGGCCACGTAATGATCTATGCTCACTTCTGAATGGCGTCTTTCATTCATCGACTAAGCTGTGATATAGGCCTATATGTATAATGCAGCAATAATAAAGATTTTCTATAGTAAATAGTTTATGACAGCAATTAACTATAAAAAATCTACGGTGCTGCTTCAGCAGACTTGGACTGTAGAACTGCCCCACATCCCGCTGTGGGCACACACCATAGGTGTGGCCATATCTCTCAGGGTGTGCCGCTAGTCACAGAGAAGTGTGGCCTCATAGCACGATCCTGCATCTTCGCATGCCTGCATAGCAGAGTGCCGGGAGGCAGAGCTGCTCAGCAAGGCTTTCGGGCCTGAATGGTCCATTAGGTCATAATCCCTTCTGGCATTTGCCAGATAGCCAGTCCTGCCCTATCTGGATGTCTTTGCACATCTAGGCTTTGCTGAGTTATTCCAGGATGGCGATAGTGATAAGAGCATAGTGGTGATACATGTACCATTGTGATCTTTCCTAAATAGTCAAACTTTAATGGGTGTAGCTCCTTGATAGATATGGTTTCTCCTTTTTTAGTAAACTATCTGAAGTATCCAGCGTTGCCGGGGTTTAATTCTTCAAGTTTTATTATGTGATGTCATCCAAATCCATCCAGTGGAAGACCCAGGACAGGCTCCCTGGGTCAAAGTTGTGACCGGCGCACTCTGCCGTGAGGTCTGACCGGGACCCCAACCACTCCATTAGGCATCCCAGACTAATTGCCACACCTCTGTGAAGTTTTCATCCAATTCCATTCAGTGTGAGGCCCAGAATAGGCTCCTCGGGTCAAAGTTCTACCCAGCATCCCCAGGTCAAAGTTCTTCCCAGCGTACACCAATGGGAGGTCCGAACCTAACCCCCCCTAAAATCTAGCCAGGATTCAACTAGACCACCTTGCGTTGGTTTCATCATAATCAGTGCAGGGGTATCTGAATGCATAACCGGACAGACAGACGAACAAACAGACCAATTATTTTTATATACAAGATATACCCAATAAAGAGAAAACCGACAAGGAGTGATCTACCATAGATCAGTACGAAGCCCAGCTCTCAAGTCGAGTCTGGGATATATACTTCACACTGGTTTCCTATGCTCTCTCCCATGGCAGTGGGCACATAGAAATCTCAGGGATTGTTATGCACATATAACTAGAGGAAAAATCACCATGTCCAAATTATTTTAATACAAACTGACAGATTCTCTTTTAATACATAAGAACTGCTTACAAAGTGTTGGCAGTTTGCTTTGTTTGCATGTTACGCATTTATTCTTTTCAGTGAACTTTTTATTTTTCCAGGGTAACATATTATTATGATTAAAACTTAGGTTCTGAGAGTGGAGGACCTTCATTTATTTATTTATATTACACTTTCTTTGTACAACTCATTGGCTATTGTGGGGATCTCTTGTTCTGTTTCTAGGATTGAATATGAGTTTCTAATACAATATGATTGCATTTTATTCAGGGGTATAACTAGAACTTTATTGGTCCCAATTCAAAATAATGAAAGGACCCCTCAATTCAATTTGGAAGCTGTCCACCTCTTCTTACTCTGCAGCTGCTCTGTATTTCACTTTCTACTCAGAGATCCCTTCTTCTCCAAACAGCATCAATACCTTTCATTGTTAGTGGTAGGGATGGCCAGTGACTATCAGTGGTTTGCCATCAATGGCGGAGCTCCGATGGTTTTTCATCATCAATGGCAGATTTGGCTGATGTTTTTCCTTTACTCTTTGCTGGAGGCACAATGCATAGATCCACCCCTTTAATGCACCACCCCCTTACCTAATTGGCCAGCCATCCTCCATAAGCAGAGATGTTCATTGATGGTGCAAGCCATCGATGGTTTACCATTTGATGGCCATTCCTAGTCAACAGTCACAAAGCCAGTGAGCTCATTAAAATTCCAACTAGCAGTGAAGACCACAGATGGGAGCAGGGCCCAGTGTAGCATAGGTAGCCTGGTAGTTTTGCTCTCAGGCCCTGCAGCAGCTCCAAACCTTGTGGTTGTGGTCCTGGGTCTTTTTAGTGTCATGCTTTGTATTCTGTATTTTATTAGTGCAGAAAGCAGATCACGGTCCTAGTTTGTTAATGTAGAAAGCATAATGTAGTCCACTAGTGTTGTCTAGTCTATTATTATTACTCTTTATTTGTAAAGCTCCAACATAGTACATAGTTCTGTAGATTGAGGGGTTTGTTATATAAATAAATAACTTAGAATTACATGTAACAAATGGTAAAGATGGCCATACCCTAATAAACTCAAAATCAAAGAGTTGGGGTGAAGAAATGATACATAAGGTAGCGGAATATCACTTGTAACTGGTTTTGGGAAAGTGTGTGTGGCTGCTGTAAGGTAGAAACATTGTCAGCTACCAATAGGAAAACAGCCATTGGTGACTGCCCTTTGTCTGCAGCTATTGGGAGTGTAATATGGTTGGCATGAAGAGCGACAGTGGAAGGTATAGATGACAAGGCAAGCAGCCACGACTGTCTCTCAACTTCCTTTTCTGGTACCAGAAAAGGCTTTTATCTTTTTTGTTGGGTGTGCTATGTTTGGTTGAAATTTATCATGACGACGTGCAATATGCGTCTACAGCGTTCTCTTCCTGGTCCTGGCGGTCATGTGTGCAGCAGTTCCAGCGCAATTGTCAGACTAGCGGCGGTTATGGTAAGTATTATTCCCTATTCCTGTTCCCTACGCCTAGCCCAACCCCCCTCTTAGTGCCTAAACCTACTCCTTCCCCCATGCAGCCTAACCCTAACCTCCCGCCGCAGCCTAACCCTAACCTCCCATTACAGCCTAACCCTAACCTCCCGTCGCAGCCTAACCCTAACCTCCCATCGCAGCTTAACCCTAACCTCCCGTCACAGCCTAACCCTCCTGGCTGCGCCTAGCCATAACCACAGAATGACGACATTTCTCATATCAACATTTCAGATGTCGACATTGTGAACATTTTGACATTATGTTGATGTCAACATGGTGTCTGTCAACATGTTGAACAGTGTCGACATTCTAGTGTTGAGATTGTAGTATTGAAATTGTGACATGGTCACTGTCGACCATGTGACCGGATCCCTTTGTGCTACATGAGAACCATATATGATATGGTCACCTATTGGCTTGGAGTAGCTGTGTGCCCAGTATTTGTTTTTGGCATCATGGTTGCTAGATCATTATATAACATGTGGTTTCTCAATTACTAGTGTCTGAGCATATTTATACAGTAGTATAGGCTCGTATGATTTAATTCCATATTTGCGATACTTCTCTTTCATCTCTTCGGTGGCAGACTGGCATGGATCCCTACTTCTGCCACTCCTCAAATCACAGGCTGCAATTGGCTTATCTCATGAGCTTCCTGAAGCATAATGGCAAATATAGACTGTTTATTCCTATAATGGCAGCATAGTCCATAGCACATCACTTAGTAACAAACACAGTGATAAAACTAGACTGGGTATTAGCAAACAAACAAAGAAGTTAGCTCACCAGTTTATAAACAGACAAAGAGGTATGTTTGCCAGTTTATAAACACACAAAGAGGTATGCTCGCCAGTTTATAAACAGATAAAAAGGGTGCTGCTCGACAGTTTATAAACAGACAAAGAGGTATACTCGCCAGTTTATAAACAGACAAAGAGGGCCCTGCTTGCCAGTTTATAAACTATAAACAGACAAAGAGGTATGCTCCCCAGTTTATAAACAGACAGAGGTATGCTCGCCAGTCTATAAACAGACAAAGAGATATGCTCGCCAGTTTATAAACAGATAAAAAGGGCCCTGCTCACCAGTTTATAAACAGAGGTATGCTCGCCAGTTTATAAACAGACAAAGATGTATGCTTGCCAGTTTATAAACAGATTAAAAGGGCCCTGCTCACCAGTTTATAAACAAAGAGGTATGCTCGCCAGTGTATAAACAGACAAGGGGTATGCTCGCCAGTGTATAAACAGACAAGGGGTATGTTCGCCAGTGTAAAAACAGACAAGGGGTATGCTCGCCAGTTTATAAACAGACAAAGAGGTATGCTTGCCAGTTTATAAACAGACAAAGAGGTATGCTTGCCAGTTTTTAAACAGACAAAGAGGTATGCTCGCCAGTTTATAAACAGACAAAGAGGTATGCTCGCCAGTTTATAAACAGATAAAGAGGGCCCTGCTCGACAGTTTATAAACAGACAAAGAGGTATGCTTGCCAGTTTATAAACAAAGAGGTATGCTCGCCTGTTTATAAACAGAAAGAAGTATGCTCACCAGTTTATAAACAGACAAAGAGGTATGTTTGCCAGTTTATAAACACACAAAGAGGTATGCTCGCCAGTTTATAACAGATAAAAAGGGTGCTGCTCGACAGTTTATAAACAGACAAAGAGGGCCCTGCTTGCCAGTTTATAAACTATAAACAGACAAAGAGGTATGCTCCCCAGTTTATAAACAGACAAAGAGGTATGCTCGCCAGTCTTTAAACAGACAAAGAGATATGCTCGCCAGTTTATAAACAGATAAAAAGGGCCCTTCTCACCAGTTTATAAACAAAGAGGTATGCTCGCCAGTTTATAAACAGACAAAGAGGTATGCTTGCCAGTTTATAAACAGACAAAGATGTATGCTTGCCAGTTTATAAACAGATTAAAAGGGCCCTGCTCACCAGTTTATAAACAAAGAGGTATGCTCGCCAGTGTATAAACAGACAAGGGGTATGCTCGCCAGTTTATAAACGGACAAAGAGGGCCCTGCTTGCCAGTTTATAAACTATAAACAGACAAAGAGGTATGCTCCCCAGTTTATAAACAGACAAAGAGGTATGCTCGCCAGTCTATAAACAGACAAAGAGATATGCTCGCCAGTTTATAAACAGATAAAAAGGGCCCTGCTCACCAGTTTATAAACAAAGAGGTATGCTCGCCAGTTTATAAACAGACAAAGAGGTATGCTTGCCAGTTTATAAACAGACAAAGATGTATGCTTGCCAGTTTATAAACAGATTAAAAGGGCCCTGCTCACCAGTTTATAAGCAAAGAGGTATGCTCGCCAGTGTATAAACAGACAAGGGGTATGCTCGCCAGTGTATAAACAGACAAGGGGTATGCTCGCCAGTTTATAAACAGACAAAAAGGTATGCTTGCCAGTTTATAAACAGACAAAGAGGTATGCTTGCCAGTTTTTAAACAGATAAAGAGGGCCCTGCTCGACAGTTTATAAACAGATAAAGAGGTATGCTTGCCAGTTTATAAACAAAGAGGTATGCTCGCCTGTTTATAAACAGACAAAGTGGTATGCTCGCCAGTTTATAAACAAAGAGGTATGCTCCCCAGTTTATAAACAGACAAAGAGGGCCCTGCTCACTAGTTTATAAACAGACAAAGAGGTATGCTTGTCAGTTTATAAACAAAGAGGTATGCTCACCAGTTTACAAACAAAGAGGTATGCTCGCCAGTTTATAAACAGAAAAAGAGGGCCCTGCTCACCAGTTTATAAACAGACAAAGAGGGCCCTGCTCGCCAGTTTATGAAGAGATAAAGAGGTATGCTCGCCAGTTTATAAACAGACAAAGAGGGCCCTGCTCGCCAGTTTATTAACAGGCAAAGTGGTACAGTATTCTCGCCGGTTTATAAACAGACAAAAAGGGCACTGCTCGCTAGCTTACACTCTATAGCGAAATAAGGAGTTGATACATAGGTTTAAATGCCGCGTATTGCAATGCCAGATAGCAATAAGAAAAGAAAATCCCGTGTGGGGCTGTGTGGTCCAGATTTTGACTATGGAGAAAGAATAAATGTTTTTGCATTAGATTAAAAGCTCTAAGTGAACTGTGTAGAGGTGTGGTAATTGTGTAAAATTGCCTGTGGATGTTAAGAGGGATGTTTGGAAATTGTATGAGCTTGTCTATAGAGATGGGTTTTCAGGAAATGCTAAAAGGTTTGTAGGCTATAGGAAAGTCTTCTTGTACAAGGGAGGAAATTCCACAAAGTGGGTGCAGCTGCAAAAAGTCCTGTAAACAGCAAGTAAATACTTTTAAAGTAATCCTGCAGCCATTTTTAAACCGGGCAGATTGGTCAATGCTTTTCAAAATGTACAACTGGGAAGCAGTCAGGAAGCTGACGGACGGAATTCTGACCGTCAGCTTCCCGACTGTCTAATCCCGGCAAGGGGTTAAAAGACAGGCGTCGAAAGCCCGACGCCTGTCATTAGACCAACGTCGGGAGCCCGATACCCTGCTTACTGATCGTAGGTAAGCAGGGCGCCGGGCGCGAACAGCCGCGGGGGGGAGGGTTAGTTTTGGGGTTCCCGGGGGGGACTTATGGTTGGGCACCCCCCCCCCGGGAGTTTAGGGTTAGGCTAGGGGAAGGGAGGGTTAGGGTTAGGCACCCCCGTGGCGAGGTTAGGGTTAGGCACCCCCCCGGTTTAGGCGGTGGGGAAGGGGGGGTTAGGTTTAGGCACTTAGAGGGGGTATTAGGTTTAGGCGCTTGGGGGGGAGGTTAGGGTTAGGCACCCCTAAGGGAGGGCTATGAATAGGGGGTAGAATAGGTTAGGAAATGCTTACCTTGGGACAATCGGGATTTTCACTGCTGCCGGGATGACGCTGTCGGAATTTGGCATGGCCGGCAGTCAATCTTGCTGAATCTGGCCAACTCTCTCTGGCTTAGTATATTAGCCCACATTAATTGCTTTTGTTTCCATGTATTACATAAGTCATAACTACTGTATATATATATATATATATATATATATATAAGTTGTCTGTAGTCACATAATGTAAATTAGCAATAGGTTATACTGTAGTATCTCATTGTAACCTAGTTCTTATTGACATAAGATAACACTCATATGAGCTAGCCAAATTGTCATTAATTATTGTGTCTCGGCAAATAGAGGATGATAAAGTATAATGAGAATGAAATGTGTCAGTGTCACTAATACAGTATTATCTTAGAAAATCCAGCAAATCTCTATCTGCACTTGTAAATGGATTTACCCTCAAACCCTTGTTCCCTATGACCAGCTAATAATAAATGACATGAATAGTGTAAGCTATGGCAGATTTAGGTTGACTGATTATACCCACGTTTGAATCTGGATCTGTCTTTTTATTATTCCCGCAGGCAATGTACATGTTCTACGCCCTCGCCATTGTCTGTGATGACTTCTTCGTCCCGTCCTTGGAAAAGATTTCTGAAGTAAGTATGAACTGAGAAACTATTTTTATACGTGAAATCTTCCCATTCCTGTCATGTGCTCATTGGTATATTTGAGGAAATAGGACCTTTGTCATAAGCTAAAACAAGATATTAGTGGCCTAGCATTTTTTATGCAAATTTAAGTCTTCAGGAACTCCTTATGTTAATGATCTATTCTGCACATAAATATTTTAACTTTTACCATACAGCTGTGTCCTCATACTGCACACCGGGCATCTTTATGATATACAGCATAAGACGCCCGGCGCAACTGAAATGCTCCGAGAGGCGTAGCACACCATATTTTTCTTTCAATTTTGTATCCTAGTCACATCGCATGTGCTGTGAAAAGCCGCACACAGTGTACTAGAGACACTAGGCTGCGACTTTAACCACACATTAATTGGTTTTAGACACGTACAAAGTCACAGATGAAGCACAACACTTGCACTTGGCATGAGGAAAAGCCACACACAGTGTACTAAAGACACTAGGCTGTGACTTTAACCACACATTAATTGGTTTTACACACGGACAAAGTCGCAGATGAAGCACAACACTTGCATTGGCATGAGGAAAAGCCACACACAGTGTACTAAAGACACTAGGCTGTGACTTTAACCACACATTAATTGGTTTTACACACGGACAAAGTCGCAGATGAAGCACAACACTTGCACTTGGCATGAGGAAAAGCCACACACAGTGTACTAAAGACACTAGGCTGCGACTTTAACCACACATTAATTGGTTTTAGACACGTACAAAGTCGCAGATGAAGCACAACACTTGCACTTGGCATGAGGAAAAGCCACACACAGTGTACTAAAGACACTAGGCTGCGACTTTAACCACACATTAATTGGTTTTACACACGTACAAAGTCGCAGATGAAGCACAACACTTGCACTTGGCATGAGGAAAAGCCACACACAGTGTACTAAAGACACTAGGCTGCGACTTTAACCACACATTAATTGGTTTTAGACACGTACAAAGTCGCAGATGAAGCACAACACTTGCACTTGGCATGAGGAAAAGCCGCACACAGTGTACTAAAGACACTAGGCTGCGACTTTAACCACACATTAATTGGTTTTAGACACGTACAAAGTCGCAGATGAAGCACAACACTTGCACTTGGCATGAGGAAAAGCCGCACACAGTGAACTAAAGATACTAGGCTGTGACTTAACCACACATTAATTGGTTTTACACACGTACAAAGTCGCAGATGAAGCACAACACTTGCACTTGGCATGAGGAAAAGCCGCACACAGTGAACTAAAGATACTAGGCTGTGACTTAACCACACATTAATTGGTTTTACACACGTACAAAGTCGCAGATGAAGCACAACACTTGGCAGGAGAACAAGACGCGGCTGTTTGCATTAATCCTCCTCCCCCCACAAACCAGCAAAAATATATTTTAAAAAATCCTGCGTTATTAACAGTTTTACTTTTTTGTTTTCAAGAGAATCTGCCCCCCACTTATCATATACCATACAGAAGCTCATAGTACTTCATTTCAAGATCATCAACCTCATTTTTGTTCAAATAATTTTTAAAGCAGCAATCCCATAACAAAACAAGGTTTGTGAAGAATATTGGTGTTTCTTCAGGCTGTTACATTTTGTATTTTTATTACATAAAATATATTTTCAGCTTTACAGTGGTGCTTGGGAGCCATATAAACTTTTCAGCTCTACATATAGCAGCAAAATATTGATGATTACTAGCCTGCTCTGCTAAACAGTAAATTGTCTGTGAAAAGTTCCAATATCATTATGCATGTTTAAATTCACTTAAAGCCCTCGTAGCTGGGTACAGGAGAGTCATGCTTATTTCAGTGATGGAAATAGCTTTGTGAGCTTGCAGTATCAACTTACTTTTAAGCAATGACTGAATGATTTAAAAAAAAAAATAAAAGCTATAAATGTTTTAAGTATCTTTTGGTGCATGTTGGTAGAAATGGTTTATCTACAGTAGCACATCTCATACAGCAGTGGTCGCCAAACCTTAATTGAGGTGTGAGCTACTTTAGTAAAATGAAACCTCCTGAAGAGCTACTAAAATTGTAGAAAACAAATCTGGCTAACAACCGAACAATTGAAGGTCATTTAAGGAAAACAAAAAAATGTTTAATAGAAAACAACAATGCATTTCATTATTACGGTGATATTGTTGTAGTTTGTAAATAAAATGTAAGCACAGGCACATTTCACTGTTAATTACCGGCTCCAAGGAGGTACGTGCAGTAGAGGAGCAAATGATATAGGCAGGGCTGCTGTATGATTTTACGATAGGGCTGGGTAGGAGTCACTCGCTCCGTCATAGCATATACGCCGTGGGTGGAACCACAGGGAAGCACATCTGCGGCAATCACCTGACGTGCTTCCCTGTGGCTCCACCCATAGAGTCGACACCACAGGAAGGCACACGTCAGAGGTCACTTGCTCCTAGTTTACTCGGCAGTACTGCAGCTAGATGAGCTACCAAAATTAAGACCGCGAGCTACCAGTAGCTCGCGAGCTACAGATTGGAGACCACTATCATACAGGAACTCAAGTCAGGTTTTAGTACTAACCAAGCCTCTAGCAATACTCAGCAAGTATGAAATCCCACAGTACTGCCCTCTCTCTGTAGGATAACCAGTCTGTACACTGCCACTAATTACATTATCTGCATACATTATTGACGAACAAAATTGTGTACTATCAAAAATAGCCTAATTTTACAATCTGTAGCAAGGCAATTTTAGATTTATATTTCAGCAAAATATTTCCCATGCAATTAATTTTATATATATATATATATATATATATATATATATATATATATATATATATATATATTTATACATGTTTTGTAGAGAAGTGTGAGGCAAAGTGCATGCTGAATATTCTGTACTTCTGGGTTCTAATGTTGACTAATATGGTACATTACGCTACTGCATCATACCTCTGAATAGTTCAATTCAAGCCAATAAAAATGGAATAGTCCAATTCATGCCAATAAAATTGGATGGAGCTTTATGATTTGTGGTACGGCCTTTAGTATTTGGTCGTTACGAAAAAAAACCCTTTATGTTTAACTATTCTATCCTTCCGTCTCTACAGAGGTTGCAGCTCAGTGAAGACGTGGCAGGAGCTACATTCATGGCTGCCGGCAGTTCTGCTCCAGAGCTGTTTACATCAGTGATAGGTATGTTATTTACAAGGGTATATCCATGTTAAAGATTTTCTTAACCCTATTGTTCAAATATACTGTATCATTACCTCATACAATTTAATACATACTTGCTGACATTGTATACAGGAGTGGAGGTCCTATGTGACCCTTGTGGGTGGGGTGATTATATGATTTGGGTCATTACAGCACTGCCCCCTGCTGCACAATGCAAGTGGGCGAGACTCGGGATGTTGGTTTCACTCTGCCAGGAGTGTATTTGAATCCGGTGAAATTCAGGAGTCTCACGGCATGTCACCAAGTATGATTTAATACCTTTTTATTGCTTGAAGACTCTGTGTGCTGGCAAAGAGGCTCTCGATGCACTACATTTATGTGCTAGAATTGTCAGATGGATGCATTTTATTTGCTACAAGGACAGTGATAGCTATTGAGGTTATACATATTCTAGATCACTATGAGCAACTGTGAGTATACATACTGTAGATCACTATGAGCCACTAGAATCATACATACTGTAGATCACTATGAGCCTCTGGGTATGCAGTAAGGAAGCCGACGGTCTAAATCCCGACCGCCGGCTTCCCGACTGTGCAATCCCGACAGAGGATAAATGATAGGCATCGAAATCACGACGCCTATCATTATCCCTACGCCGGGAGCCCGACGCCCGGCATACCGAACGAAGGCAAGCTGTTCGGCGAGCGCAGACAGCTGGGGGGGTGTGTTAGGATAAGGGCTCCCTGGGGGGACTTAGGGTCAGGCACCCCCCGGGAGGGTTAGGCTAGGGGAAGGGGGGGTTAGGGTTAGGCACCCTCGGGGGGAGGTTAGGGTTTGGCACCCACCCAGGAGGGTTAGGTTTAGGCTGCGGGGAAGGGGGGGTTAGGTTTAGGCACTTAGGGGGAGGGTTAAGCACCAGGGGGGAGGTTCGGGTTAGGCACCCCTAAGGGAGGGTTAGGGGGGAGAGGGTTAGGTTGGTTAGTGTACTTACCGATCAGGATTTTCAGTGATGCCAGTCTTCCGGCGTCGGGATTTGAACCATACCAATCCTAGCCACTGTGACCATACATACTGTAGATCACTGTTAGCCACCGTGACCATACATACTCTAGATCACTATTAGCCACTGTGACCATACATACTCTAGATCACTGTTAGCCACTGTGACCATACATACTCTAGATCACTATTAGCCAATGTGACCATACATACTCTAGATCACTATTAGCCACTGTGACCATACATACTCTAGATCAGCGGTTTTCAACCAGTGTGTCGCGGCACGCTAGTGTGCCGTGGCCGGTTGTGAGGTGTGCCGCGGGGCTGTCAGAGCCACCGGGCACATTTTACTGTACTTCAGCATCCCGGGCCGCTGAGCTCCTCTGGGAGACTCAGGCGCGACCGGGTAGTGACCTGCAAAGATGCGGCGGCGTGACATCACAGGTCACGCACGCCGCGTTGTCCACTGCCCTCCAGCCCGCTCTGCCAGCCAACTCCCTGCGCCAGTCAGCCAGCCCGCGCTCTGTCCAGGCAGGCTCTGCAGCCTGCCTGGAAGCCCACACGCGATCCTGCTGCAGTGTGAGTGACAAGGGGGGAAGAAATGTGGGTTTTGTGGGGACCAGACATTTTTTTCTTCTTCGTGGGTACCAGCCATAGTTTATTTTTTCGTGGGAACCAGTCATGTCATTTTTTTTGTGAGAACCAGCCATATGTTATCCAGCCATATATTTGCCTATTTAGTGGGGAACAATGTGTTTTGTTTTTTGTTTCTGTGGGGCCAGCCATAGGTTTCTTTTTCTGTGGGGAGCAATTCTGTGGGGCGCAATGTGGTATGGTTGTTTTTTTTGTGGGGAGCAATGTGTTTTTTTTTCTGTTAGGCCAGCCAATGGGATTGTTTTATTCTTGTGGGGGCCAATGTAGTGTGTTTTTTATTCTTGTGGGGGCCAATGTAGTGTGTTTTATTCCTGTGGGAACTAATGTAGTGTGATTTTTCATAGTCCGCGCACACCACATCGCCGGATAGTGTGCCTTGGCAATTTTAAAATCTTGTGTAGTGTGCCGCGAGTTAAAAAAGGTTGAAAATCACTGCTCTAGATCACTATTAGCCACTGTGACCATACATACTGTAGATCACTGTTAGCCACTGTGACCATACATACTGTAGATCACTATTAGCCACTGTGACCATACATACTCTAGATCACTATTAGCCACTGTGACCATACATACTGTAGATCACTATTAGCCACTGTGACCATACATACTGTAGAACACACAGAAAGAAGCCTGAGCGCTATTAAGCCAGAGAGTCAATTATCAGTGCGCAGTGAAACTTAGAGGTGATTGCCAACCTCACTGACAAGAACAATATGAAAAAAACATTGTGCTCTGATAATTAAGTAGAAACATATGAGTAACACCTTGGTATATAAAACTCAATTTATTATCTATAAAAAATATATTAAAATAATGATAAGACACACATAGAAAATGACATATAAAAACACATAATAATCACATAAAGTCAGCTGAGGAAACTATATAGAATGTGAACAATAAAGGATAATTAAGATTGTGAATACAGATAAAGGAGATGATCAGGCTCCGATATTAGTATCTCAATCCTCTACTATTGACTATAGATATATTAATTATGACAATCTGTGCCAAAAAGTATTTTGCAGCTAAGTAGCCAATTCAGGTGTAATCAGCAATGCATGTAAAATGAGAACATTGACACAGTCTAGCTAATAGTAGCTCTCCCCTTTAGAAAAAACAGAAGCCTTTGGTGTTATGTCCAACACATGTATCAAAGTCCTGGATACAGTGGGTTATCCCCAACAAATTGTAAACATGAAGAACCGCAAGTGAGTCTGTATCAGGAAATGATTGTAAATTCCTGAAATGTGTTGCAGTACACAAACGTAGGTACCTGAGAGTTTATACAATGATGGAAGCCATAGGTTTACCTGTGAAGGCTGCTATCACGATTGCAGAGTATTAGAAACACAGGACCTAGTGTGGCTTAACGTGGGTCAGCACGGCCAGCCAGGGAGTGACGCCCGGCAGAGGTAGATGTACTGCAGCGCACTGTGTAATGGAAATTAATACCAATCTCCGTCTGTGTGCTGACGTCCACCGGGACCTTCAACTGGCAGTGATAGCGTCTTGGGTGCCTGTGCTCTGATAGCACAGTGTGGTCAGCGGACAGGGAACCGGTGTGCACCCGCACTCTCTCAGGAGAAGTTGTAGATTACCGCTTCTGGTACAGCCGCAATTAGGTAGTAGTAGCAGGTCTCATGCTACGAAAATATGCTAATGTTAGCAAAATCACGTGAGCATAAATACGCCCACTGCTGCCTTCTTACCTGCTTAAATATCGGTAACATCGACGCACATCGGCGACCTTCTTGCCCTTGCGGTAAGTCTGGCCAGCTGCAGCCTTGGGAGCTCATCAGACATGCAGAGCTGCGTATGCAATCGCAGTGGCTAATGTATGCACGCCAATGTAATGGCGTTCAAATGGACAAGCATGCCTGCATTTTTCTGACCACCCCCTGTTACCACCCACAAACATTGACAACTTGTCATTCACTCTGTGATGAATTCCTATGTGCGTCTGTAGTGGCAATGCGATTGCTGCTCACGTGCAGTGGGGCTTACACACATTCACGATGGCAAACAATCGCTCGATCTGCATGAAGATCGCATTAGCATCTCTGAATAAGGCCCAAAGTGTATCATGCCACAAATTCCATAATGACGCTTCTAATCACTCAGTGGGCTGGGCTTGATGACACATTTTGCGTCATTATGACATGTTCCTGCACACTTTGCTGGTTGGTCATTGACCTTTGGGGAGAGTTAGCTTCTCCCCTAGGAGTCTGTGGGGTCAGTAATCCAGAAGAGTCCCAGACATTCCGGTTCCCAATTTGGATTGAGACAGAAATTGTAGGATTGCCATATTGAAGAAGATCCCTGAAAAGCACAGTAATTAAAAATTGCAGGTGTTGCAGAATACATAGGAAACAATAAGAAACAAAGCGATTGAACTCTTATTACAGTAAACTCTTGAGACTGAAAGACTTGTGGGGCCCATACATCTACGATAGAGTGCCCCAATTCCCTGTTCCTGTGGGGTCGGGAAATCCAACATTTTGGACAATCTCGATTTCCTGATTCCGACCCGAAAATGGTCAGAATTGGTGATTTTGGGATTTTTAATACGTTGAGTTTCCCTGATCCGCCATCGGTTCACCTATCATCGATGTCCCTGTATCGGCGTTTTTGATTGCGGATCAGAATGGCGTCGGCAGAACAGGGTATTGGGCCATAGATATATGGCCCGCATAAGACTCATCTATGTCCCCACACAGAGAGAAGGCATACATACCAACTATCCTCATTTAGGCAGGAGAGACCCAATTTGAGGGCTCTGTCCCAATTCTGTACTGACTGTGCTACAAAGTTGAGAAGTATGCCCAGAGCAGCGGTGAATGGGTGTAACAACAACCTGCCATGGTGTGTTTGGCATTGGAAGGATAATTTGAGATGAACAGAACAGGATGGGTGAAGGGGATGGTCCAGAACTTTGGTAGTGCTGGTTGATTCCTCGTGTGAACATGCCTCTGTGACACATGACCATGCCCTCTTCTCAAAGTATTGTCAACACCCTTTTCTAGATTTCCAAAGAATAAAAGTTGGGGGGGGTATTGCAAAGGTTCAACCCAGGCTGATTCAAGGTAGATATGGTTAATAGTTACAAAATAATAATGCTTGTGGATAAGTGGCATAAATTTCATACTAGGCGCCCGTAGGCAAGTTATAATTTGGTGCCTCCCCCCAAAAAATGGAAAATTAATATGTTGCATATCCACAGTATCCATCTATCTATCTATCTATCTATCTATCTATCTATCTATCTATCTATCTATCTATCTATCTATCTATCTATCTTATCTATCTATCTATCTATAATGACGGTACACTCCGGGTACATATTTACAGCCCTAAGTGGGGTGAATATATTGTGGGCAATGGAGGAGGTGCCCTTTCAGTGCTGGCGCCCGGCGGCAGGTGCCTCCATTGTCTCCCATACAATAGTTCTGTCCCTGCTTGAGGTTCCTGAAATCACATCTAGTTACTTTCAGGACAAGATCTGTTACACATTGTACTCTATTCAAGCATTTAATATTACTAATGCATTTAACTGTTCCCCACATTTATTTGTAAGAAGCATAATAAATAGAGCAAACAATTTAAAATATAAAAGAAACTCACTTCATACTATGATCTGTCTAATTGGAAAGAATTCCTTTCATTCAGACTCATAAAATCATTCAGCAAAATTGGAGACATGGAAATGAAAATGAAAAATGTTCAAAAATGTAATTATATAGACCAGTGGTTCTCAATCATTTTCCATCTAGGTACCCCTGGCAGCCCATTTGCGCTATTTGTACACACAATATTTGCAAAGCAATATTGTACATTTGTAATGAAAATAATTGCTATCAAATAAAATGCTTAAATGTCACTTTATTTAAAAGCAATAAATGTGCTGTAAGCAAGACTTTAAAAATTGACAGAAGAATAGAATGAATTGTACATATACACCAATCAGTCATAACATTAAAATTACTTGCCTAATATTGTGTAGGTCTCCCTTGTGCCACCAAAACAGCTCTGTCCCATCGGGGCATGGACTCCACAAGAACTCTGAAGGTATCCTGTGGTATCTGGCACCAAGATGTTAGCAGCATGTCCTTTAAGTCCTGTAAGGTGCGAGGTGGGGCCTCCATGCCTCGGACTTGTTTTTACAGCACATCCCACAGATGCTCATTCGGATTGAGATCTGGGGAATTTGGAGGCCAAGTCAAAACCTTGAACTCTTTGTCATGTTCCTCAAACCTTTCCTGAACAATTTTTGCAGTGTGGCAGAGTAATTATCCTGCTGAAAGGCCACTGCCATCAGGCAATACAGTTGCCATGAAGGGGGTCTCCAGAAATTTTTAAGTAGTTGGTACGTGTCAAAGTAACATCCACATGAAAGTAACATCCAAAGGTTTCCCAGCAGAACAGTGTCCAGGGCATTACACTGCTTCCACTGCCATTACTTCTTTGATACGTCAGCCAATCGCAGCTTCAGGTCAGCAAGCCAAACCGAATCAGTGTAACTTTTTTTTTTTTATTAAATCTTTTTTTTTTATTATATTGAATACGGAAAAAAGAAGGCATACAAAAATGCATACATCTAAAATAGACAACAATACATATCCAACATTGACAGAACGGTACACTTACAGAATTATTAATTATCAGAAAAAACACATATAGTAGCATAATATATGATATTAAAAATAAAAGATGAAAGCAAAAGAGGGGGGAGGGGAAATTATATAAACAAAGATACATAATAATAAAATAAATTAATAAAATAAAAGACAATAATCAATATTACTAGAGTGTCGACTTAGATATTGGTGTAAGTACAATTTGATGGCCTCAAGACAAATTACGATTCAGATACCAAGCGGTTGTTTCAAATACCTGCAGAATTTTGTTATGGATAGTGGAGTCAAGTGTCTCAATAAACGGACCCCATTTCTTATAAAAAGAGACCACTCCAGACTTTCAAGCTGGAAAAAGAGCTTGCCGGACTTAATAAAGTGTTTTGAGCAACAGAGTTTTAACCAATTCCAAAAAGGGAGGGATGGAAGAAGTCCAAGTACAAGAATAACCTTTTTAGCGATTGTGACCATTATGGTCAGTAAGGGGACAATTAGAAATTTGTTCAATCCCAGGTCCCAACCAGAACAATTTGCACAAAGCAAAGCTGCAGAATCTAATTGGAGCCGCAAATTGAGCACCATATTAATATAGTTCACAACCTTACCCCAAAACTTGCGTATCTTAGGACATAGCCAAAAATTATGGAAAAAGGATGCATTTGGGCGTTTACATTTGAGGCAAGCTCCCGATTCTCCCTGTATCATTTTGCTCCTACGTGCCTGTGAAATGTAAGTATGGTTAACAGTTATAATATGGACTTCTTGCAGCCAGGCACAATGTAAATATCTCAGTGTGGAGTCATAATGTTGCAGTAGAGCGTCTGGGGAATGAAGAGAAGGGATGTCACGTTCCCAAGCATTCACCAGTGGCTTCCACAGTCTGACAGAACTGCATTTAACTAAATCTGAGCTAAGATATTTAGTTTTATAGGGATGCAGTACAAGGAAGAACATTAAAGAGTGAATGGGGTCAGGAGAAACCAATTCCGAGACTTGTCGCATAAGTGAGAGACCTGCAAATACATGAAAAACTGTTTGAGGTATTTGATATTTTTCATATAGAACACTAAGGGCGGAATTCAATTGATTCCAGCCCCTATCACGCCCGACGGAGCTATTCAATTCTTGCTCCTGTCGGGCGTGATCAGCTGCCAGCGCTACATTTCAGCTCGCAGCCCCAGAGGGATGAGAGCTGAAATGTGCGAAAAGTGACCTGTTTGGGCGCCCAAACAGCACTTTTCGCGGTCGCACCCAGCACTTTGGTCGGGTTTAGCTGCTTTACACGGCTAAACCTGACCTCTATGGGCACGATCAGCGCGAAAAACGGCATCAATTGAATAGCGGCCCGCGATCTCCTGTCACTTTAGACGGGAGATCCGGACCGCGTAGTCAATTGAATTCCGCCCTAAATGGGAGAATCACTCCGCCAGGATCAAGCACATCCCTAACCTTAGAGATGCCCTTATCTCTCCACTGAAGAAAGGTCGGCTTATCCAATCCTGGAGTAAAGAGAGGATTACCCCAAAGAGGAAGAAACTTAGATATGATATAAGGCTGAGACAATTTAGTACAAATGGATTTCCACATCAAATAAGTATCGTGAAAAACCACATTATGATAGATGTGTGGCGGAATACGTTTTTTAGGTGTGTGTAGTAATGCAGCACTAGAAAAATGGGCAAATAGGGCTGTTTCAGAGGGGGGATGCGTATATACAGCTTTATCTGACAATTAATCATTTATATACCTAAAAAATTCTGCTTTAGTAAATAAATTAATATCTGGGAGCCCCATCCCTCCTCTATCACGAGGAAGCCACAACTTAGCTGCAGCTATACGAGGGTTCCCACCCTTCCACAAGAAGCTAGAAAAAATTTTTGTACAGAATTTTATATCAAGTATGTATGACAATTTGGGGAAAACTACACTTTTAATTAGTGCCAGCCGTCCCATCAGGGATAAGGGGAGCAATTTCCAGGCCTCCAGCATTTTGGCCATTCGCGTAAGGACAGGAGAAAAATGTAACCGATATAACAAAGCCAATGACAAAGGGATATAGATACCTAAATATTTAAATTGTGTTTTAGTAATACGAAAATGACTATAAGCAGGATTCCGTAAATCATTCTCAGTAACACCTCCAAATGGCAACAATTCTGACTTATGGAGGTTAACAGAGCCGGCCCTAGGCATAGGCATAATAAACAAATGCCTAGGGGCGACTGGAATGCCTAGGGGCATTCCAGGGCTCTGCCGCAGTTCCCCCCCCCCACTGGCGCTGCATGCCCCTCCCCCCTGCCCTGCTGCTGCCGTGTGGAAAGCCGTGCTGGGATCAAGTGGCTGATCCCAGCATCGGCACAGCAGGAGGAGATGTGTCCCCTGCGGGACACATCGGCGTCCGGCGCTGGGATGCTATTTCTGCTCCCAGCGCCGGGGAAGCATAGGCGGCGGGTAGCCGGCGCTGGGAAGGAGTATGTGTTCCCAGCGCCGGTCAATCGTCGGCCACGGCGGGCAGGACTTACTGTAGCCCGTCACCCGGTAGACTTGGTACAGTGTTGGCTGCGGCGGGTGTTTGGCTGTGGCCGCGAGTCAAACCCGGCTCGCGGGCCAGCAGCCAATAGGAGGCAGACGCTACGAGCCAATCGCTGCTCGCCGCATCATAGCCCCACCCACTCACGGCGTCTGATAGATGACGCTGAGCGGGAAAAGGCAGTACAACGGTGGAGAGGGAAGAGTGAAGACCTCCCGAAGAGAGTGTCGTTGCGGCAAGAGTTTCGGCGGCCGCGGAAGAGGGCACAAGACGCCGTGATCAAAAAGGAAGACAGGCGGCACTGGCTGGAAGAAGCAAAGAAGAGGTGATGCCGCTGGCCAGGACGGGCCAGCGGCCGAAGAATGCGGCTGAGGACCGGAGAGGACTGCGGGGGTGGAAAGTAAAAGAGCTAACGAAGCTCCTCCCCGCAGCTTCTTCCAACGGAGCAGGTAGGCCCTCCATGAGACCTACCATATACCCCCTACCTAGACCACCAGGGTTATCGGGCACTAGGCCCGTGGGGGCATTGTCGGGCAATAGGCCCGTGGGCATATAGGCGGGCGCAAGGCCCGGGCTACATAGGGGGCATTTGGCCCTTGAGGGAGTTATTGCCCTATAAGGTGTAAGTGACCTGGGTACTAGGCCCAGGTCACTATTGAATAAAGTAGGCGGGCACTAGGCCCGTGGCCATAAAGAGGGCCACCTGTTTTGGGAAGTTGTTAAGGGGCACCAGTAAAAATTTTGCCTAGGGTACCAAATGGGCTAGGGCTGGCTCTGGAAGTTAATGCTATAACCTGCAAAAGAGCTAAAAGAGGACAACAGGGAGAGTATAGCAGGGATAGAATTAATAGGGTCCGAAATAAATAATAACATGTCATCCGCAAAGAGAGATAACTTAAGTTCCGCTTGTCCAATATTAATACCTTTGAAACTAGTCAACGATCTAAGGGCCACTGCCAGTGGTTTTAGAGCTATGGCAAATGACAGCGGGAAGCATAGGACATCCTTGATCGGTGCCACTTTGGACTTGAAAGGGGGATGACAAATAGCCATTGCTGGAGACCTGGGTCAAAGGGGAAAAATATATTGCTTGCAAAAGAGCAACAAATCGGTCTGGAAAACCAAATTGCAACAAAGTATGATAAAGGTGATCCCAAGTGACCAAGTCGAAGCCTTCTCAGCATCCATGGATATAATAGCCTGTGGGGAGAGGGAAGGAGACATGGCAGACGACTGAATCACCGAGATAACCTTTCGAATATTAACAGTGGATTGACGGACCCAAATGAAACCGGTTTGGTCTGGATCTATATTATAAGGCAGAACCAATTTTAACCATTCTGAAAGTATTTTCAAAAACAGCTTATAGTCGACATCTAAAAGAGGTATAGGTCGATAAGAAGCCGGTAACTCAGGGTCACGGTCAGGTTTAGGTAATACCTTAATTATGGCAGAATTAAAATATTGTGGTACAGTGAGGTCAGATAAAATGGAATTAAATAGGGCAGTGAGGGATGGACAAATATCCTTAATGAGACTCTTAAAGAATTCTCCTGAAAAGCCATCCGGGCCTGGGGCCTTCAAGGGTTTCAACTTATTAATGGCATTGCTAACATCCTCAGGTGATATAGGAGCCAACAACATAGTAATATGTTCCGTAGAAATCGAGGGTAACGACACAGAGTTCCAAAATGCTGATTTCCGTTGGGAATCTGTCGAGGGCTGAGAATATAGATCTACATAGAAATCTCTGAGGAGATCAGCAATATTCTGACCTTTCCCACCAGTGGGAGACCGGTGGGCAGAAATAAATTCAGGGGTAGTGTGACTACGTAACAAATTGAACAGTAACCTTCCAGCCTTATTACTATGCTTATAGAACTGACAATTTTTACAAAAGGTGTGATGAGAGACAAGTTGGCCTAGAACGCCCTCGAAATGCGCTTTGGCCTTCTGATAGTGGACCTGATTCAGAGCCGGACGCTATTTGCGCTCGCTCGTTCAGAAAAAGGGGCCGGCTATTTAAATTGAGTGCTCGCTCTTTGCGGTCTGTTGACGCCTCTATGTCTGAGCGAGCGAACGAAACATGCGCTCGCTATTTTGTAAAGATGCCCCCTGGCCGCTCGCATCCTATGTCATCTCCGCTATTTATTAGATTAATCGAGTACATCGAAAGGCATCTGAACTGCTCGCAGTGCTTGTGGTAGGATTTTCCTACCGCAATCATGCGAACAGTTCAGGCTAAGAAACAACCAAGTGCCGTGGTCGATGACGCTGCTTTGTTAATTATGCACACCTTTAAAACGCCCGTTTTGACCGTTTGGCACGCCTGCGTTCGGATCACCACTCCCCGTTTTCAAGCACCTTCCTCTGTTACCACCCACAAACGCCTCATCCTTTCACTCAAATTAGCAGGCACTCGCTATTTTGCGAGCGCTCGATTTCCGATCGCAATGACTGGTTGGCGCATGCGCATTACGACCCATATGCATGCGCAGATGTGCGAACATCGCTCGGAGCGAACGAGCGGCCGCTTACTAGCGGCTCTGAATCAGGCCCAGTGTTCACGAGTAGAGGGGGAAGGACAGGATTTAAAATTTTGAAAGGAAGCAGTAAGCTCACTTTGCGCCTGAACATACTGCTGTGCACATTCTTTTTTATGTTTAGAAACATAAGCATTTATTTCTCCTCTAATAACAGATTTAGCCGCTTGCCAATAAAGTGCTGGAGAGTCAACCTGGTCCACATTGTTATGTGCATAATCCCGCCATTTTGTCTTCGCCATATTTCAGGATTTTAACCGAGTTTGCTAAGTAGGAAGGGAATCTCCACGGCCTGTAGGACCCCTCATCAATAGTTGGAATCAGTGAAAACCATATCAAAGCATGGTCAGATAGACCTACAGGTTCAATACAGGAGTCATCGACCCGGGATACCAATTTATCTGCCACCAATAAGTAGTCAATGCGTGATAAAGTGGAGTGCGCCACAGACAAACACGTATATTCCCTATCTGTAGGATGTCCTCCAAATGTCAACTAGCTGAAGGTCGGAGGCCAGGCGGGGAATACCCAATGAAGGGAGGCTACGAGGTCTAGGGGCTGCGTTTAGCTAGCAGGGATTGAAAAAAACACATAGAATAGGTATTAGGTGCGTATACGTTACAAAAGGTAAATTTGTTCCCCTGAATAGTGACCTTTGTTATAACATACCTCCCAGCCGTATCGACTATGGATCTATGTAATTGTGGAGCCAGCTGTTTTTTAACTAGCGTAACCACCCCACGTTTCTTAGAGGTGTAAGCAGCAAATTATAAAACAGAGTAGCCCATAATATTCAATTTCAAACCCTCCGGTTGCAATAAATGCGTTTTTTGCAACATTACCACATCCATTCCCAACTTACATATATAACTAATAAGTTTTTTCCTCTTTATAGGGGAGTTTATGCCCCCGACATTCCACGAGCATATTTTTAAAGGAGCCATATCAATTTAGCGAAAATTGGGCTCCAGCATCTCGACCCCTGTACAAATCCATCAAATGACCAAGACACATAAGTACAGCAATGCATCAAACACGTAACAAAAAAAAGGAAAAAGAAAAAAGGGGAAACCTATCATGAGGGACCAAAGGGTAAAATAAAAACAAAAAAAATGCAAGAGAAAAACAATGGGTAAGTTTGGACCAGGAACAAAATGTTCCCACCAATCATCAATTTTATACTTCAAACAACCAATCAAATGGAAAAAAAAAAAGGGAGCGACCTCACCAATAAACCTAAAACACACGGAGAGAGAAGGGCTCCAGTGAGCCGCAGCATACTAGGGTTAATTCACACAACATAACTAGCACATACAATAATCATACAAAGAAATATATGTAGTGGAATATGTATAAATATGTAATAGTCAAACTATTACCACCGCCAGTGGCATAAGGGAAATAGAAATCGATAATCCGCAATACAAACATATTACAACAATAAAACAACAATTTCTGTGGAAGCAGCAGTATAAATGAGCATACAGTACCACAGCCTTAGAAGGAGACATTTTTAACTTTCGTTAGAATACTAGAAAAAGGTGCTGGAAACGTCCAGGTGTCAGTCCCCAGAGTCCACGCATGTGGGAGAAGTAGCCGCTTTGATAGATATGAAACAGCATCGTCAGGAGTTGAGAAGTCCACACATGAATCTTTCGTAAAAAGACGTAAGTGTGCAGGGAACAGCAGAGCAAATCGACGGTTATCCTTCACTAATTTAGTACAGATCCCAGAGAAAGCCTTTAGTGCCCTAGTCACCTCCGCAGAGTAGTCCTGGAACAGGAATATTTTATGCCCTTCCCAGACAATAGAACGATTGCGTCTGGATGCCTGCCAAAGTGCCTCATGATGCAGGAAATTGAGGCATCGAATTTGGTTACCCTAGGACGAGCATCAGAGGTATCACGGGGGGTCCTATGCGGTGAGCCGTTCCACAATCATAGCAGTGCAGGAGTCACGGACTTTTAGTAACTCTGGGAGAGTAGTAGTAATAAAGTGAGATAGGGCCTCCCCCTTAACAGATTCTGGTAACCCCACAATTCTCAGATTGTTCCGCTGGGAGCGTTTTTCAAGATCATCCACCTTGTTTAACACTTGCAGATGTTGCTTGTAAAGAGAATTTTATTGCTGTTGCAGAACAGAAACTTCGTGGGTTGTAGCTCCTAACTGAGACTCATTAGCCTGAACACGCTGAGAGAGCTGTATAATATAGCATTAGCCTCCTGTAGGGCTTGCCTGAAAAAATCTGCCTGCTCTCTCATCAGTGGGGCCATAGTACTCTTTATTGTTCTGACAATGTCAGTGTAGGAGGCCAGGATTCCTGGCTGTACATCCTCCTGTATGTTCGCAACAGGGGAGGAAGGGGGTGAAGATAAGGAGCGAGAGTGCAGGAGTTGCGGTGAGGCTGGTGGGGATGCAGGCTGCACAGACTGTGAGGACATCACCACAGGGGACGCGATAGCGGGAGTTGCGGTCGCCATCTTGGATTGGCGCCACTCCCTCTCCACGCGCTGGCGTTGGTTCTTTTGCAGCATCAGAGGGGAAATAAACTTCTCCATACAAGGATGGTAGTATATCCCCTTGTCAGCGGTGGCGGCGGTCCGACCTCTCAGGCCCCCAAATGGCCCGTAATCGTTGATGTAGCTGCTGCTCTAACGGAGCAGGCTCAGGCTGCAGCCATCTCCGTTGGGGGCATGGCCGGAAGTCATCAGTCTAACATCCTGGTGCCAACTCTTCCCCAGGTAAACAACGTACACGCACCCAGCCGGTTACCTCCTTCCATTGCTCCATGGTCCAGTTCTGTCACTCAAGTGCCCATTGTAGGCGCTTTCGACGGTGGATATGGGTCAGCATAGGCAGTCTGATGGGTCTGCAGCTACGCAACCCCATACATAGCAAACTGTGATGCAGTGTGTGTCCTGACACATTTCTATCATAGCCAGCATTAACTTTTTCTGCAATTTATGAGCTTTTCTGTGGGATCAGAGCAGATAGGCTAGCCTTCACTCCCCGCACACGTAAATGAGCCTTGGGTAACAATAACCCTGTCGCTGGTTCACTGGTTGTCCATCCTTGGACCACTTTTCGAAGCGGTTGTGCAATACAGTCCAACGCAAATGCAGCAGGAGGTGTGTGCAGAAAATAGACACCTCCTTGTTGCATCTGCGATCCGAGTGCAGCGTTCATGGACGCTGTCTTGGATGGTCACAATGGTTGCTCCTTTGGCCAGCCTAAGTAAGCTGAGACTTACTCTGCCTGGCCTGTTCCTGGCAGTTTGCGAAGCCAGGAAATCTGTGTCCACCTCGGAAAACGTTTCCTGGGAATGCTGGGCAGCCACGCCCCCTCTTCACCCCACCCCCAAATGTTGCAGCTTGTCAATCATGTTGCGGCTTGTGGGATCTGCAAATGAGATCACAGGACTAGTTCTGCACATGCGCAGACCCCAACATTTCGGTTTGCTACATCTCTGAAGATGTAGAGTCTTAAAGTTCCACACTGTACAAAGTTACTGATAAAAGAAAAATAATTGCAGTGCTATTTACCTTAATTGCTGCTTATAGTCTGTCCTGTGGCTCCTGCTGTGGTTCCGCCCCCATAGTCTCTGGGATAGTGAAGCTCAGGGCCTGATTCAGACTCGGACGCTATTTACGGCCGCTCGCTTTCAAAAAGGGGCCATCTATGCAAAACATACGCTCGCTCTCTGCGGTGTAAGGACGCCTCTATATCTTAGCGGGCGAGGGCTTATTGCGCTCACAAGTGTTTAAAGACGCCCCCTTGCCACTCGCAACAAACGTCATCTCCGGGAAATGTGGGATTAATCGGGAACCATCGGGAGCCATTGGAGCTGCTCGCAGCACTTGAGGTAGACCTAGCCAGTGCGAGCAGTTCAGGGAAAAATCATCCAAGTCACATGATCAATGACGCTACTTTGCTAATTATACACACACCCATTAAACTCCATTCTGACGGTCGGGAACGCCTGCGTTTACACATCCAGTCCCCCATTCACAAGCACCTTCCCCTGTTACCACCCACAAATGGTACTATCTGTCACTCAAAATAGCGGCCTGACTGCAGACTACGGGCAAGCACTTTCCCATCGCACTGACTGGTTCGCGCACGCACATTGGGAATTATGCGCATGCGCAGATGGAGAAAAATCTCTCAATGCGAGCGAGCGCAGCATTCAGAACGGGTCTGAATCAGGCCCTCAGTGCGGGAGCTAGGGATGGCCATTGTTGGTTTAATTTAATTGATGGTACAATTGGTGGTTAACCTTAATGGTATAAAACCTTCGATGGGGAACCATTTTCGCCCACCAGCTATCTTAAGCTGGGTACGCACTAGACAATATCTTGAACGATTTGGCCAATTCCGATGCATCGGAATGACAAATCGTTCATATCGTCCAGTGTCTACGCACAATGCCGAAGCACACTCCCGCAGTTTGTCCGTCGCAGCCTCAGATCTTTTGTACAACCAGGAAGATCTGCGGACATTTCTAGTGATGCCATGCTGCTGAATGCAGCTTGGCACCCGCCACCCCCCCCCAACCCCCAATTGCTCCGTTGGCAAATGTGTATGCACTTGCCGATGCCGGCACCCCTGCCGGGTCCCATCACTCAGGAGATCGTGCTGGGTACACATCATCTGATGTTGGGGGGGGGGTCTTTGCTGGTCACTTCTGGGTGGGTGGAGTTACGCTGCACTGTGTGCTCCTTCACTGGCGACCCCATCCTCATGCAAGCCCCTAGCTGCACTCCTGCAGTTGAGCGTATCTCTTGCGAGTGCCTTTGTGCTGGTGCATATACACAGATGATGGCGGTTGCCAGCACTAGCTGGGTGCTCCTGATTACATTATTGCAAATTCACCGGGGAAATTCATAGGTGTATTCTTCTCTGATTGTACTGATCGTGCATCAGTGTCAGTGACTCAATCACTGAGACACTGCATCACTGCTCGGGGGGAGATGTCATGCAGCTACGTTACCTATGGCGCCAGGTCTCGCTGCTGCGTCACCTTCATAGTCATCAGTGTATTCTCGCTCCTGCCATATACTATTCTGCTAGTGTGTTCCCTTTCTGAGCTATGCCTATGTGAGAACGCACCATCCCACCACCGTTCCGCCTGTCTAGCCATAAATGCAGATGCGATCAGACTCTGATTCTTCAATTTGTGTTCGCTCATCTTCTGTTTGTGTGCAGTGCGAATTCACACAAGATATGCTACACAAATGTATGTACATCAGTCCCAATGTCTGTAAGAAAACACACACAACACAGGTACAATCTGTGCTGTTGACCCACTTATTATTACTCTGGTCCTATTTTGATTCCTCATGTCTTTACAAGACCAAATTATCCTAGAAACTCTTTCATACCAAACTATTATTGCATCTGGGATAGTGAATTTAATATGAAATAAGCTCTGTCTAATTTTGTTTAATAAAACTGCTAATTTCACCCTCCCCAAGTAATTTCAACCTGAATATGTTATATGACACTCAGTATAAGAAAATAAGACTTAGCAGACAACGTGTAATCAATCATCCTGCTCCACTTCCAACCAGTACTCCCCCACCCGAGCAGTATATTGGCTGGATGATTGATGCTAAATTGTTCCCTGTAACTGCGCTGCTGAGCTCGCTGTTTTGTCATATAATCGTACAAATATCTAATGATCCAAATTATCTCTCTGGATATACCCCATTGGATATACTGTATCACTGAACCTGCAAGAATAACATAATTAGTGAGTCATCAAATGAGACCTGACGTAAATACGAAAACAATTTGATTCCCACCTGCCTGCTTATTACATTCAATAGCTGGTGTTAACCTAGCTGTTTCTGTATCAGAACCTATATTGAAGGGATGAGGTATTAATCCCTTGTGACGCAATTTTGGAATTTCTAAATGTTCACAAACAATTTCTAAATTGATAAATTATACCATCTGAGTGCTCCAATAAAGGCGCTAGAAAACATAATCTGGAAAGCATAAACTGATTGATTAGTGCCACTGGACATGGCCGTTAGTATTTTACGCAGGGTCGTAACTAGGGTAGTGTGACCTGTGCCATGGCACGGGGCACCGCAGGGCAGGGGGCGCTGTTTGGGCCTGTCAATTTTCTGTTTATTATCATTCTCACTTGTAGCTTCCTCTTATTTCATCGCCAGCATCTCCTGGCCTCCCCTATCTCTTCAATGGCCCTTCCCCTTGAGGCTATGACCCTTTTTAGGGTGCATTTGAAAAATGGGGGGTTCCAATGCTCTTTCTGGCACAGGGCACAAAAAGTCTAGTTACGGCTCTGATTTTACCTAATCACAACAAAGCACATACATCGGCATGATCTATTGTGGATCTTGGTAAAAGTAGCTGTGACACTTCTTGGAATATAATACCCGAGGGGCACATCCTCCGATAATATCTAAAAAGGTCCCCAGGCTCACCACTGGTGGTAGCAATCCTTGTTATCGCCATCTCAGGGAAATCACTGGAAAAATTATTTTGTCATTTAACTAAAACATTTTTTCAGTGTTTTTTCAATATTTTTAAAATATTTTCTAACTATATTTAACAAATATTTTTTGTTTTCTATTCCTTTCTCTTTCGGTCACTACTACTCTGCTCCAGTAATACAGAGTATTGCTCTGCTACCCTGGCAATATTATATTGATAAATTGTGGCAACAGGTGATGGAAAATGAGCATTATATTATTATATAGCCCCTAATTCCGATACTCTAATAGCTACAACAGTCAAAGTCAGAATCTGAAAGAACAAGTCATTTTAAAAGATTCATTATATATTCATTCTTCTTTGGCCACATAAGGATCCAATTGGCAGAATTGATTCTGTGAACTAGACACAGATGGCCTGATTCAGCAGCGTACGCAATTTCAACTACGTACACAGATTGGCCGATTGTTCAGTACTGCACATGTACCGCTCTGCACACAGATAGGAATCCATTGCAGAGTAAGTGACAGGCCGTGATCGTTTGGGGGTGGTGACGGGGGAGTGGTTGCAGAAACGCAGGCGTGTCTGTCCATTTGAACGCCATAGCATGGGCATGCATAAATTAGCCACTGCGATTGCATACTCAGCTTGAGTGCTCACTGCGTGCAATGAGACTTGCAGTTTCTGCGATTGGTCAGACCTGCTGTAATTGTGCGTGACGGGCCAATGTGCTTCGATGGTACTGATGTATACGCAGGACTGCGAGGTAATACAGATGTGAGAGAGGCGGTAGTGGGCGTCTCTATGCTAACTGAGCTGTGGCAGACATTTGTATATTTTTGCAGCTGCATTGCGTGCGATTACGCAGCTGCGATCGCAATTGCGATCCATACTGAATCAGGCCCTGAATCTGTTATTTGATTTACTTTATTAGGATTGAAAACTGCCTTGTGCCAAATTCTGCTCTCTAATACCCCTTTCACACTGCCAGCAATAACCCGGGTTATTCCACCTGAACACGCAGCAACCCGGGTTACTGTGCAGTGTGAAAGGGCCAGATTGAGTTAACCCGTCATTTCAACCATGGTAACGAGTAGGGTTGTACACGGGTTCAACCCGGCTCACGGTGCAGTGTGAACAGGTAACCCGGGTTGATGCGACCCAGGTCCCATCCACAGCATAGAAAGGGCTGGCGCTTTGCAATTATCTCATCTCTAAGCACCGGCTCAGCATGTGATGGTGGTGACGTCATCGACCCGGCAATAAGGGGTCTCAGACAGGTTGCACCCAGGATGGACCCGTGTTCAAAATAACAGGTGCGAGCTGGCATTGTGATTTGAAAGGGTATAAGTAAACAATAACTAATGCTCTTAATATTGCTATAACCACTGGTGATGAAGCAGACATCTATTAATTACATTAACCAAACCCATGTTATTACAATGTAATAATACTTACTGCCAAATGATCACAGCTGCCAGTACTGGAAATAGCTGTAATGGGTTTTTTTGTGAACCTCGTCACTACGCAAATCGATTACCTATCACCACTACACCAACTTCATTTTAAACATAACCTACTGCACTAGCTGTATCCATGTAAAAAATTTAGTTGATAAAAATGACCTAGTCTTAAAACATTTTTAATATTCCTCGATATATGCATTTTGCTATTTATGATCCTCTTTACCAGGAATTGAACACACTAATGCTGTAGAAAAAGCCTGCCCATTGGTAAAATTATAGCTGCAAACCATGGTTGGCTGGTTTAAACTGTCTTGGTTTAAACCATAATTTAAACCTAATGCTTGTCTTCATTTGAGTGAGCTGAACCAATACAATAAATTCACACACAACAGAGAAATAGGGAGGTCGAACCAGATCAGATACTACTGTAAATCGTTCAGAGTGTACAGCCAATCTGCGTGCTCCCGCGGTCATTAGCAATATCTTCCAGTAGGCCGTGCTGCAGGGCCAACCCAACGATATCACATACAGCGCCATGCAAGGTAATGCAGGACAGAATGAGGGAACACCCTTTTCACATTATTTTAGTTTCACCTAAAGATACTACAGGGCAATTGGAGTAGAATTCGTAAAATTCTACTCCAACCCCTAAGTATCACTTATTTTTAGTAATCATATAGCATTTCCCATAATTGTAATGGGAAATGCGATCTGTGTGCAAGTTACTAAAAATAAATTGTTAAAAATATACCTGGGGAGGCCCTGTGATAATAACGCCACCAGGAGGTGGCATTATCCAGGGTGTCCCCCAGTTACCGGACTCCTGCTCCGCTCTAACGTGCAGAGCCCGGAGCCGGACCCAGTGATCAGCTGTGTGGTCTAAACAGACCACATGCTGATATACTGCAAAAAATAAATTGTAAAAAAAAAAATTAAGTTACCTGAGTCCAGGGACCGGAGTTCGGAGCTCTAGTGATGTCCTCCCTCCGGTCAGCTGGTCTCCCATACTGCACTGTGGCCCGGTCATTAGGTGACCGGGTCCCAGTGCAGTATGGGATGTCAGCTGACCGGAGTCATGGAGGACATCACCGGAGCCCGGATCATGCAGGTAAGAGCAATTAAGGGAGGAGGTGTCGCAGGGGGTCCGCGATCAAAGGGACGGGGCTTAGTGCCAGGGGCGGGGCTTAGCGCCGGAGGGGAGTAGCAGCGGCGGCCGGTCAGCGCATGCCGGGCACTTGTCACAGTATTTTTTGCGAAAATACCGTGATAAGGCTGCGGAGGGGATTCGCAGGTACAGAACTTTATTGCAAGCTCTGTCCCTGCAAGGGATTTTTAGTAAATTCCTGTCATATTGCCTGAATTCGCAATGCGAATTCAGTCGGTAATATCATACTACAATCTGCATCCCCAATGCGAATTGTACTAAATAGAGCCCTTGATGAGATAAAAAAGCCTGATAACCAGGAATTGAACACACTAATGCTGTAGAAAAAACCCTGCCCATTGGTAACATTCTAGCTGCAAACCATGGTTGATGGATGGCTGGTTTAAACTACCTTGATTTAAACCATAGCTTAAACCTAATGCTTGTGGTCTTCATTTGAGTGAGCTGAAGCAATACAGTAAATTCACACACAACATAGAAATAAGGAGGGTGAACCAGGTCAGAGAGGTACTAAATCTACCTAGCATCAGCTAAGACTCCACAAAATCCTCCCCTAACAATCCTATAGAAAACCACAACTAACATTTTCAATACTAAAGGGTAAACAACTCATTAGAGAGGCAATAAACATAGAAACATCTCATGGTTTACTCTCCTTTTGTTATTATTTCAATTCAAAACCTTCAGTCCTACTCAGATGAGTGGAAGGAACAAAGGCCCTCATTCAGAGCCGGACGCTCTGAGCAGAGCGCTCGCTCTGAATGAGGGCCGTCCTCCATAATTATGGAGCGTCCTCCTGGACGCTCGTATAGCTGTGGGTCACCACCCACAGCCTATACGAGCGTGCAGGTTGATGGTCGCGATGGTCTTGACCATCGCGACCATCGCCATTGCGAGCCGGAGCCTGCGGTTGAGTTTCTCAACCGCAAGGCCGGAGTGATTTTGGCTCTATCAGAGCCAAAATCACTCTCACTGACATCACTAGTGATGTCAGTGGGCCGGCTTCTGACGGTAGGCGTTCCCTTTGGAACGCCCCCGTCTGGGAGGCACGCCCCCGGCACGCCCACCAAAGGGGGCGTGCTGTCAATCAACATCGACAGCACGCCCCCTTTGATCAGACACAACGAGCGAAGGAAAGTCCTTCGCTCGTCGCGTCTCACGCATGCGCACCATCGACCCACTTGCGAGCGGACAGCCGCTCGCGATTGGGTCTGAATCAGGCCCAAAGACTCAAGCTGGGTACACACTGGAGTGATATCGGCCCAGTTTGTTGTGTCCGTCCAAATTGGAACGACATATCGGCCGGATCATTCAGTGCGTACAGCCAATCTGCGTGCTCCCGTGGTTGTTAGCAATATCTTCTAGTAGGCCGTGCTGCAGGGCCAACCCAACAATATCACATGCGGCGCTGTGCAAGGTAATGAAGGACGGAACGAGGGATCAATCCTTACATCATTAAATCGTTCTGTTTTGTACCGCAGATACGATATGTCGCCCTATCAGACGCCATATCGCTCCAGTGTGTACCCAGCTTTAGTCTGGCTCTCTTTTGATACAAAAATCCTGATAAATTTGAATTGTTAATGTTAGAAAGTATTAAAACATGTGATAAATATGTATAATACATAGCAATGTTTCACAGTATTAATATAATAAGCAGGCCTTCATTTTTTTTTCCATTCAATTATTAAAGCAAATAAACCCAAAAACTGGTTGTAAACAAAGAAAAACAGTTTTTTTCCCAACCTTGCTGCAAACTATAAATGTCAACCAACGACTGAATCTCTTCGTTTTCATTTAGGAAACATTAAAGCTTTCTATAATAATATTTTTAAGTTATTTACTTTGCAGTCTGGCAATTTACAAACCTACACTCCATTCTATTACAATCAGTAGGTTCATCTACTTTTGGGCCTGCAAAGAAGAAATAAATTACATAATAAACTAAACTGGATGATAGGTTGCTTTTTTACCCATTCCAGGGTTGAAGCTAGGCTTCCTTTCACATGGAAACCCAGGCAAAAATCCAGCGGGGCTCCCACATACACACACCTACCTAAACATGTTTGTTCTTAAGGGTATAATGTGTCCCCCAGTGACCAAGTTTGGGAGGTTGCCACAGAGACAGTTTGGGACATTGCCACTGAGACACAGACGTAGTGACGTCATGGACCAGTGAGGGATATTGTAGCGCACTGGAAGGATCTGTAAAGCAGCCTGGACTCTGTTCAGGAAACGGAGCATCAGGGCTGACTTCGTACAGGCTTGTTTCCCTGATATGCCAGCTTTTATTATCTGTGCAATTGATAAGGTAAATCTTTCATCATTTTAAAAACACTACACTATCTGCGCCCCGTGTTGTTTTTATTTTAGATTATCCATATGCTGCCCTTGGGGGAGGGGTGCTGGGAGTGGTGTTACTACTCAACATTTTTTTACTGTATCATGCTATTGACATTATATATTATTTATTTTATATATATATTAAATGCAGAAGGTGCGGTACTCGGTTTCTCCCAAAGACACAAACAGCAGGCAATGTGTATACCAACGTTCCAATATTTTATCATATTGTCATGAGGGTAATGATAAAATCTAGAAGCATTGTTTTACATTGCCTGCTGTTTGTGTCTTCGGAAGAGACTAGGGGCCTGATTCAGAGCCGCTCGCTGCTGGCGAGCGCTCGCTGCTGGCTAGCGCTCGCTCTGAATCAGGGAGGGACATTTTTTTTCTTCAGACCGCTCACTAAGCTGTGGGCGAGCGGCCTGGAGATGGTCGCGATTATCGCGACCATCGGGCTTGCGAGGAGACCCTGTGGAAGGGTCTCAGCTCTCGTAAGCCCGAGTAGACTTTCCTCTAATAGAGCAGAAAGACCACTACTGACATCACTAGTGTGGCTCATTAAAACCAGGTGAAATCCAGGCTTGAAGTCAGCCAGCCACAGGACCTGTGTAATTCATGAGTGTCCCAGTTTAAAGGGATACATATATACACACACAGGGGTGAGTTCAAAATTATTCTCAACAAGTTATATTAAAACTTCTGTTGGCCGCACTGTCTTATCACCGCTTTCCGTACTAGGTCCGTCTCTACCCAGTCACTGCTGTGCAGGTTTGAACGTGTTACGTCAGTTCATTTGTGACTTTGTGACTGCAGTGCAAGTGGGGCACAGTATGGAGAAAGTGTTTTGTTGCAAAGAAGTGTGTATGAATGGATAGAAAAGTTCAAAGAAGGTCGCACAAGTGTCAGTCATGAAGAAGGAGCCGGACGCCCGTCCACATCTGTGTGAATATTGAGCGTTCACGTGAATGGATTCTGTTGGATAGACGAGTGACAGTGGATTATTATGCAAATCATTTTCAAATCAGCCATGGCTCTGCCTATGCAATAATCCACAACAGACTTGGGTGAAGATAGTGGTGGCTCGCAACTCAAACGTTTTTAAAACATTTTTTAATGAGGGAATACGAAAGCTTGTTGACAGATGGACAAAGTGTATTGAAAAGCAGGGATATTACTGCGAAAAATAATGTATTTGTCTTTTCTGAAAGTTGATTAAAATAAAATCTACAGCCAGAGGGCCTGATTCAGAGCCGGACGCTCTGACCAGGGCGCTCACTTTGAATCAGGGCCCTCCTACCTAAACTTGGAGCGGCCTCCTGGCCGCTCGCATAGCTGTGGGTGACCACCCATAGCATATGCGAGCGGCCAAAAAGATGGTCGCGATGGTCAAGACCATCGCGACCATCGGGCTTGCGATGAGACCCTGCAGTAGGGTCTCGGTGACCGCAAGCCCTGGAGTGATTTTGGCTCTATCAGAGCCAAAATCACTCCCACTGACATCACTAGTGATATCAGTGGGGCCGGACCCAGACGGTAGGCGTTCCCATGGGAACGCCTCCGTCTGGCAGCCACGCTCCCGGCACGCCCACCAAAGGGGGCGTGCTGCCAACGCGCCGGTCATGTGGTAACGGAGACCTGTGTGGTGGGCGTCTCCACAATCACATGACCGGCGCGTTGGCAGCGCTGGTGTGGTGCGTGTGTTGATGACGTCATCAGCGGGAGACCCGTCCCTGGATGGCGCACAGTCCGGTCTGCACGGGGAGATATGTGAGTATAAATGTTGGTGTAATGTTCATATTGTTTGTTTGTACCTTGATGAAGGAGCTATATTAAACGCTCCGAAACGTTGGTGATTGATTCACTACTACCTGTGTCAGCGTTTTTTACAGACAGAGTGCCGCCTACATGCTATGTACTACTATGGTCAGCAACATTGACTGATCTTGGAGGGCACCTGCACGCTACTTGGTTATTGGGAGTGCCACCCTTGTGGATTTTCTATATATATATATATATATATATATATATATATAGGGCCGGACTGGGACTAAAAATAGGCCCTGGCATTTTAAGAGCACACAGGCCCACCTCGCGTCAGCATCATGCTCCTGGCATAGACCCCTCCCTTTACTATTCCTGACTCCTCCCATTTCTTAATCTATGCTCCTACAAATATAATTAATATTAGAATAACATACAAGTACACATACAACAGAAAACATCCTGCAGGGGATTCAAACATGTGCCATAGTCAAACATTTGGTATTGCGTTGGTTCTGTTAAGCTGTGTACACACCTATAGATATATCGATTCAATCCATGTGGTGGGAAGGAAAATCTGGGAATGTATGGGAGCAAATAACAATAGAAATTTGCTCCCAGATGCTGGAAATTGGACCAGATTTTCCTTCCCACCAGACAGATTGGACAGATATCTATAAGTGTGTACACAGCCTTAGGTAAAACTGGCACTTCACTGTTGAAGGTCACACACAAGAAAAGGAAAGACAGAAAAGAGAAAGGAGGGAGCAGGGAGAGAGAGAGAGCAGGAAGAGAGAGCAGGAAGAGAGAGAGAGAGAGACAGCCAGAGAGAGAGAGAGCAGGGAGAGAGAGAGAGCAGGAAGAGAGAGAGAGAGAGAGCCCAGAGAGAGAGAGAGAGAGACAGCCAGAGAGAGAGAGAGAGCAGGGAGAGAGAGAGCAGAGAGAGAGAGAGCCGGTAGAGATAGAGACAGCCAGAGAGAGAGAGAGCCAAGAGAGAGAGAGCAGGGAGAGAGAGAGAGAGCAGGGAGAGAGAGAGAGAGAGAGAGCAGGGAGGGGGACCCGCTAGAGAGAGAGGAGGAATAGGGGAAGCCGGGAGAGACATAGGAGAAAGAGGGGGACCTGCTGGAGAGAGAGGAGGAATAGGGGAAGCCGGGAGAGACATAGGAGAAAGAGGGGGACCTGCTGGAGAAAGAGGAGGAATAGGGGAAGCCGGGAGAGACATAGGAGAAAGAGGGGGACCTGCTGGAGAGAGAGGAGGAATAGGGGAAGCTGGGAGAGACATAGGAGAAAGAGGGAGACCTGCTAGAGAGAGAGGAGGAATAGGGGGGAGATGGGAGAGACATAGGAGAAAGAAGGGGACCTGCTAGAGAGAGAGGAGGAATAGAGGAAGCCGGGAGAAACATAGGAGAAAGAGGGGGACCTGCTAGAGAGAGAGGAGGAGTAGGGGGGAGATGGGAGATAGAGGGAAGGAATAGGAAAAGACAGGATACAGGAGGAATAGGGGAGACAGGATGAATAAGGGCAGATGGCAGTTTAGGTATAGGGGGAGATGAGAGAAGAATAGGGGAAACAGAAAAGAGAGAAGAAATCAGGGGAGATGGAAGAGAGAGTAAGAGGAGGAGGAATATGGTGAGTTGAGAGACAGAAGGAAACTAATGGTGGAGATTGCAGAGAGAGATACCTCATGTAGTTTTTGAGTGTGCAGAGAAGGTTTTAAACAGTCTTCATATGCAGTCCTCTGATGCTGCGTCCCGCTGCCGTTCTGTCGCTGATGCCCGGGTTTAATAAGCTCTACCATTCCATTGCCAGCACTATAACCCAGAAGTACGGCTCCTCTGAATGAGGAGCGGCTTGTGCGGTTCCACCTCCAGGCCAGCAGACTGTCTATATTGCGCGCCGCTCACCCTCCCGCCCAGATATACAATGCCCCCGTTGCCAAGGGGCTTGGATGCTTGGCCGCATCATGACGCGATTGCGTCATGACGTCATCACGCAATGGCGTGATCGCGCATTAGTGAAAAATCCTTGCTGAGCATGGCGCCGCCCGGGAGGTTGCACTGCCCGGTAAGCCTGCGCTCAGCCAAACCAGCCCATTTAGCCATCGGCCCTTCTGGCATTTGCCAGAAGTGCCCGATGGCCAGTCCGGCCCTGTATATATAATACACATTTCCACAGTGACAACAGTGTTGGAATATGATGGTGGTCTTGAAAAAGGGCTTTGAATAGGCCCGAAACTTCAACATGACAGTGGACACTATGATGGGACTGCAAGTATATTGGCCTAATAATTTATTGTGACAGCGTTGTTAAAAAGTGCTTGGGATGCAAGTATTGCATTCCTGGTGGCTATAGAGATGCAGAAGCTATAAGCTAAGGCCTGTTTTGCAAAAACAATGGCATTGGACTCTGGAGCTCATTCAGACCCTATCGCTAGGCAGTGGCCGCTCGCTCTTGCTGATAATCACACATCTGTGCGTGCGTATGGTTCGCAATGCGCGTCCGCAAGCCAGTCTTAGCAATCAGGAATCGAGCACTCGTTGCACACAGACTGGCCATTACTTAGAGTGACAGCGCCGTTTGTGGGTGGTAACAGGGAAAAGAAGGTGTGTGGATGTGTGAATGCAGGCATGTCTGGGCGTCTGAACGGAGTTTAATGGGTGTGCATAATTAGCAAAGTAGCATCATTGAACATGTCACTTGGTTGTTTTTTAGCCTGAACTGCTCGCAGTGCTTGCGGGAGGGTCTATCACAAGCGCTGCGAGCAGCACCGATGGCTCTCGATGTTCCCGATTAAATACACACTTTCTGAAGATGACGTGTGCATCGAGTGACAGGTGGGAGGTTTTATAGTCCTGTATACGCTCACTGCCATCGCTCTCTAGGACATAGAGGGCGTCCTTACACCGCAAAGTGCGATCGCTTGATTTGCATACCCGGCTCCTTTTGCAAGGGAGCGGCCGCTGCTTAGCGATCGGGTCTGAATGAGTTCCTCTGTTTGAAACGTGACTTTTCATACCAGATATGTTGCGATTGGAGGTGGTTTGAACAATCGTCTTTTTGAAGTGTTAATAAAAAGAAAAATGTATTATGCAGAAAAATAAGTGTGCCCTGTTTACTTGGAGATATATATATATATATATATATATATATATATATATATATATTCCATTGACAAAAAAAACTTAGAGTTTCACATTTCCCATTAAGTCTGCTTAGACATGATCTGAAAATTCACAAAACCTATTGAATTTCTGCAACTCAAACTCCAAAAAGCAATGAAATTACGATCATTAAAGCTGACTCCTTAATGGACGTGTTCCTTGCGTAATACAGATATGGTATGAATTTTCAGATCATGTCTAAGCAGCCTTAATGAGCCAATTTGAAACCGTAAGGTTTTTTTGTCAATGGAATTGCATAGCTTTTTTAAAATGTATTAACTATCATGGTTTGGATGAGCAAACTGGGCCACCTGCAGGGGAGAAGGGCAGCAAAATGGTACTCTAATGCAGGTGAAAGAGGAGCCAGCACACAGGAGGTGGTTTGGGAGGTACAGAGGGCCTGATTCAGAGCCGCTCGTAAGCCGCCGCTCGTTCGCTCCGAGCGATGTTCGCACATCTGCGCATGCGTATGGGTCGTAATGTGCATGCGCCAACCAGTCAGTGCGGTCGGAAATCGTGTGCTCGCAATATAGCGAATGCCTGGTAATTTGAGTGACAGGATGAGGCGTTTGTGGGTGGTAACAGGGGAAGGTGCTTGAAAACGGGGAGTGGAGATCCGAACGCAGGCGTGCCAAACGGTCAAAACGGGCGTTTTAAGGGTGTGCATAATTAACAAAGCAGCGTCATCGACCACGTCACTTGGTTGTCTTTTAGCCTGAACTGCTCGCATGATTGCGGTAGGAAAATGCTACCACAAGAATAGCGAGCAGTTCATACGCCTTTCGATGTACTCGATTAATCTAATAAATAGCGGAGATGACATATGATGCGAGCGGCCAAGGGGCGTCTTTACAAAATAGTGAGCGCATGTTTAGTTCGCTTGCTCAGACATAGAGGCGTCAACAGACCACAAAGAGCAAGCGCTCAATTTAAATAGCCGGCCCCTTTTTCTGAACGAGCGTCCGCAAATAGCGTCCGGCTCTGAATCAGGCCCAGAGTGCGAGACGGCTGCAGGGGCAGGCTGTAGGTGTGTGTGGTAGCGGCAACAGTGGTGGTGCAGAGCAGTGGCAGCGGTGCAGTGCAAAGGGGGCATCAGCGGGCAACAGAGGGCTCACTGGTAGTGTGCATGCACCTGAGAAAATAAATCAATAAGTTACAGATGTACGAACGCAGTAGTGAGATCCATCTACGCATCTATGTTAAAAAATTAAATGTGTAAAATAAAAAAAGGTCCCCCCCCCAAGAACAACCAGCATCAGGCATTTAACAGCCAGTCCTGGTTGTGTTTAAACACAGAGGAAAAATTACATAAGGGTCCCCTGTACTTAAGCACAACCATCACTAGGCTAGTCAGAACCAGCCCAGGTTGCCAAAATAAGGGGGACAAATGACGTAGGGGTCCCCTGTAGTCAGCCCAACCAGCACTGGGCTCTGAGTCGGCCCTGGTTCTGGAAATACATGGGGAAAAAATGCCTAGGGTCCCCCTGTATTTACCAGAACCAGCACCAGACTCTTTCTAGCAGGGGGTGATGCTACAGCCAGGGGAGCCCTTTCACCGGGCCCCCCCCAGTCAAAGCATCACCCCTGACCGCTAGTCAGCCCAGGCCTGGGATTGCTGGGGACCCCCAATAAAGAGGTCCTCCTGTCCAGGGCACCACAGGCCCAGACTGATAGCACGGGGCTATCCCCAGCACCCCTGGGCGGTGGGTGCCGGGTTGATTGTGTAAAGTGTGCTGCTGTAGGATGCAGGGGAGAGGGGGTAGGGGTTAGCAGGTGTTAGCTGCAGCTGGTAACAGTAAAGGGCATTATCAGCTGTGGTGTAGCAGGCATTAGGACCCGTGGGAGGTAGCAGAACACAGATGCAGGCTCGGATTTGGAATATCCATAATACCTGCATCAAAAGCAGGGATGGGTCAGTGAGACTAGTCTGTGCTTCTGTGTTTAATTAAATAAAAAAACTTGTGTAAAAAAAAAAAATGTCGTGGCCCCCTCCCCAAAAACAACAACCAGCACCGGACTTTGGAAAGCCAGTACTGGTTGTGTTAAATACAGGGGACAAATGACGTAGGGGTCCCCCGTATGAAGCACAACCAGCACCAGGCTTTTGAAAACCAGTCCTAGTTCCCGAAATACGGGGGACAAATAACTTAGGGGTCCCCCGTATTCAGCGCAACCAGCAGTGGGCTCTGAGCCAGCCCTGGTTCTGGAAATGCAGGAAGAAAAAATGCGTAGGGTCCCCCTGTATTTACCAGAACCAGCACCAGACTCTTTTCACAGCCAGGGAAGCCCTTTCACCGGGCCCCCCATTCGGAGCATCACCCCTGACCGCTAGTCAGTCCAGGCTGGGGATCCCTTGGGAGCTGGGGACCCCCCCCTCTCCAGGGCACCCCAGGCTGATAGCTCAGGGCCATATCCGGCATCCCTGGGCAGTGAGTGCCACCACCTCTGCTAACGCCCGCTACTGTCCCCGGTTCCCTGCTGCAGCTAACGCCAGCTAACCCCTACCCCCTCACCCCTGCATCTCAGCCGCAGCAAACACCGGCTTCCTTCCCTCCGGAACTGGCCCCCGCTAGCGCCCGCAAATGACAGCCATCTTGGTACACCCCCAAATGAAGCCACAGTGAATACACCTGCTGGAGGCTCCAACTGCAGCTGCACAAGAAGTTGAAAAGTCCTATCTATTCAATGGCGCATTCTTGAGGTAATAGTTTAAAAACTGTAACTTTCTAACTTACCTGAATCCCAAAAGCACATACCCTGGCACAATAGCTACCTAATAAAACAAACCTCAAGTTTCGCCCCCTACCCTGAGTTATGCCTTCCCAAAAAAAAACCATAGACTACAGCAGAAAAGTGGTCCTAATTGAGTATGTCAGAAAAATGTGACAGTTGGAACTGTAGATTGCTCCCAAATCCTCATTTTTTATGTTTTTGCCCTGAAATTTGGCATGCAGCACCGAGCGACAGTTCTACCCGCGCGTGACAAACTTCAGCTCAGTACCTACAATAGCTTTTGAGGTGTAGGTCCTTAAACACCCTGCCCCCCCCTCCGGAATTCTTTATGGGAGAATTGCAGTTTTTTACACACAGCCTTAATATAAGGGCACGACTTATATTGTAGACAATGTTGTAGATGATGACACTATTTCCTTGTTCAGGGGTGTCTGGGGTTGTTTGAGCCAATGGTTTCTATTCTTGTACTGTACCTGTTTAACTAGGATTTTGATACCAGTAAGTAAGAGGCCTAAAGTGTACTTACAGTATAGCGGAGTGGACACTGCAGTTCAGTGGAAATTGTACAGTGACAATGCTAGTGTATGGGCTTTTCATACTGGCCTCCTCTTAGAATGATGCCAACGCTTGCACAGTTTTTTGAATACAGACCTTTTGCCACTAGCAGCCTCAGCAAAGGGATTATTTTCTAATGTTCTAGTGTTTTACAGTTGCATAGCTGCTACTTTGATGATAATGAGACAAAATAAGGCACAGTTCTTTATCATTTCACTGGCTTATCAGGCAGTAAGATATTTGAAAAGTGTTGAGCAGTGTGTTGCATGGAATAAAAATGTACATTTATCAGCAGGCAAACATTTTACTTTTTTAAGTATAGATTTCTATATTAGATTTCATATGTAGCTTTCATAGATGGGGCAGATTCAATTTCCCACTGTGTTTAACGTCCGGAGCTATACAATTATTAGAAAGTTTCCCTGCACGGTAAACCATCGGGTAACACATGTTAAACCATCAATTCCACATTAAGTGCTGGAATCCATGGGTTATCCTGCGCATTAAGGACCTAATTCAGACCCGCTCGCTGTCGGGCAATTGTTGCTCAGTGTGCATGCGTATAATTTGCAGTGCACGTGCGCAAGCCAGTCTCAGCGATGGGGAATCGTGCACTCGTAGCACACAGACTGCCCGCTATTTTGAGTGACAGATAGTGCCGTTTGTGGGTGGTAACAGGGGAAGGTGCTTGTAAACGGGGGGTGGTGTTGCGGACGCAGACGTGTCAGGCCAACAAAACGCTGCTTAAAGGGCGTGCATAATTAGCAAAGTAGCATCATTGTACACATCACCTGCATGTATTTCAGCCAGCACTGATCACAGTGCAGGCGGCGGGGTAAGGCTATCTCAAGGACTGTGAGCAGCTCCGATGGCTCTCGATGTTACCGATTAATCAAACAATTCCAGGAGATGACGTGTATTGCGAGGGGAAAGGGGGCGTCTTTATACACTAGCGAACGCTCAGTGACGTTGCTCGCAAAGACATAGAGGGCGTCCTTTCGCCTCACAGTGCGAGCATTTAATTTAAATGTCTGGCACCTTTTTGCCAGCGAGCGGCCGCATCTTGCGAGCAGGTCTGAATGAGCTCCTAAGTTCGGGAAGGTGCATTTAATGCAGATTTTTTTTTTACCTCCCAGCTTCAGAGACTGCAAGGAAAAATCTGTGTTAAGTGCACCCTCTGGGGCTTAACGCACGGAGATGAGTCACCTACAGTATTTGAATTGCTCACTGCTGACAATTACCTGCGGCTAATTGAATCTCCCTCATAAAGTAGGAGAAGACTGAAAGTTTCTGTATTTCTGTGAAATGATCATTACACATGTAATTTAGGGAGAAATACATGTCTTGTGGGGCAAGCACCATGGTTGTCTGGCTCTAGTCACATGCCACCAACCCCCATAGAGAACCCCCCCCTCAAAAAAAAGATTCAGCAGTCACACTTCATGCTCTTTCATTTCAGAATCATTTGAAAAAATATTTCACATCACTAAATTATAAAATTCACCAAAAATAACTAAGATGATTATTAAAATGTTCATTGAATTGTGAGAATGTCGCTGGTAAACGGGTTCTAATAAGAATATTTTTCAATATGCCATCATAATTGTGGTGATAGAAAATCTTGTATCCCAGCAAACTACTTAGAACATTTGTCAGGGCAGCTAAGTGATAGTCAACTATCTAGTGATACTGCCTCATTGATAATACTCAGCTTCCTGGTGATACTGTCAGGCACTGGTAAGAAAGGATTTATCTCCTGTGTTAGGAGATAAAGTGAACGGTGATAAGGTACCAGCCAATCAGCTCCTAACTGCCATTTTTCACACAGCCTGTGACATGGCAGTTAGAGCTGATTGGCTGATACCTTATCACCGTTCACTTTATCTCCTAACACAGCTTAGTAAATAGACCCCTTACTACCTCAACAGCCAGTGCTGCGTGCATCTGCACACGCATGAAAGGGGGTTGCCGGTTGACACATGTGCAGTGGGACTGGAAAGCTGAGCTATCCGCTCCACTTCATCAAAGATTTAAAAATGTTCCAAATTATTTAAATAAAATAGAATACAAATAAAATGTTTTTATAAAAAAAAGTATTTTTTATAATGTTACTAGATACCTTGTTGTAGCCATTCTGTGATGGTGATGGTGATAGGGAACAGAGAATTGTGGCAATATATGTACCACTGCAATCTTTAAATAGGAAGCTCTCTTACTAATTGTGTATGACAGTGTTAAATCAGTGTGCATGACAGCAGGATTCTTGTATTGTGATTAGAAGTTATACTTAAATGAATACATTATCACATATGACCCTTTCTTACAGGCGTATTCATCACGAAGGGAGACGTGGGAGTTGGAACTATCGTGGGCTCAGCTGTATTCAACATCCTCTGTATAATTGGAGTCTGTGGCCTGTTTGCAGGACATGTAAGATCTATTGTCATTGATAATGTCACAAATTTTAATACTTTCAAGTTAATATTATTTAACATATTGATCTATAAGAACAAATGCATCTGCAGAAATTAAAGTGGAACGAAACCTATCATTTTTATATTTTGTTGTAATCACCCTGTCGTACATTACCTACAATATGAATGCAAGTTCTATTTATTCATAGAATTATATATAAATTTAATGCCGTTTTATTGTACCATAATCCATTCAACACAACAAGTCAGGGATATTCAATTGGGAGAGAGGTTTTGTGTGCAAAAAATCACAGGGACCTCGCGCCCAATTGTGTACGCGCTCCCGATACTATGCACGCAGGGTTTTCAGCACTGAAAACGTCACGGTGCGAAAGAAAAAAGAAATGACTTATTTCTTCAGTGGTCTTCACGGCTCCCGGTCATCTCCCCTCCATCTTTGCACTGGGGAAGGGGCTGCTGGGAGTCAGGCGGGCTGCTGGGATACCAGGGGGCTGCTGGGAGACCAGGGGGCTGCTGTGAGGGGAGGTGGCTGCTGGGAGATGTAGTTCTGCTGCTGCCTCCGGAGGGGCTCACACAGATATGGGTGTCACACAGACACTCACATACACACACTATCACTCACACACACTCACATATACTTACATACACTGATACAGCATACTTACACACACCGCTGCTGCAGAAGACCGGGTCCCGAAACCGGAGGAAGAATACACCGCTTCGGAAGGTGAGTAATTACTGACTAATTAAGCTATTTGGAAACTTACAATTGCTTACTTAGTCATTAGGAGGGGTGTCGCCAGGGTCCCAGAGCATTTCCCGACCATTTATCCTAAAATTATGGATCCTAGGAACAATTGGTTGTGCTCTGGAGGTGCTAAAAAAAAAACTTTCAGCGCTCAAAAATTAAAAACCCTGCAACTAATTGAATAGCAAAAATCCTGCATCTGCAGGAAAACCCCCGCAATTGCGGGATTTTTGCTATTCTCTCTCCCACTTGAATATGCCCCCTGTGTATCATTTATCAATCAGAGAAAATGTTCCCCAGTCACACATTGGTTCTTGCAGCAGTTAACCTACTTATCCAATTTGTACAACATAGATGATGCCACCTACATTCCAGATTTTGGAAATTGACCCCTGGAAATCACACTGTGACCTTTTTCTGCAGGCTTTTGGTAAAGAGCAAAATGTCAGCTCAAAGTTCAGCATATATCACTTCAGGACCACCCCCACATTTTACTCTTAAAATACTTTTTGGTTTAACCTAACTTATGTCTTATATGAATCCTAAGGGTGGGTACACACCTAAATGATATAGGCCCGATTTGACCGATTTAGCCAATTCGGAACGAGAAATCGGGCATATCGTTCAGTGTGTATGCCCGATTTGTGCGTTCCCGTAGTCGCATGCGATATCGTGCGATTGGCTGTGCTGCACAGTCAATCACACAATATCGCATGTGATGCTGTACATGTTAATGGAGGACGGAACAGTGATTGTTCTGTCTTTCATTAAATCTTTTACGTGTGTATCGGCAACCATCCGATGTCCAGGATGAAGACAAATCGCTCTGATTGCCGTTCATTTTGGTGTGTACCCACCCTAAGAGCATACTTAACGACTTTGCAGGGCAGCATTCCGGGAGCAGTCGGAGAGGACCTTCTTCTTTCATCTTCGGGAGGCAGAGCCAGACAATAGCCCGCATTATGGGAAACCCCCGTGATTTGCTGGTCCGCGGGTCTAAATGACGCGATTCGGAAAATCGTCTCAGAAAATCTTCCCATCCTACCCACTTCACTAGGGGCGGGATGCGGGAGATTTGCTTATTCTTTCGGGGGTGCTGGGGGTTACCCGAAAAATCGGGAGCCTCCCGCGACTCCAGGGAGAGTAGGCAAATATACCTAAGAGTTAGGTGATATAGTCTACGTATTTATTACTAGTTTACTGTTGTATGTTTCAATGTTTCTATTACAGTGTTTGTTTAAAGTATACAGGGGCTGATTCATACCCGCTCGCAAGTGCCATGCGCTCGCAAGTGGGTCAATGTTTGCCCCCTGCGCATGCGCCGCCTCCGGCGTTGCGCATGCGCGAGACCCAGCCAACGACGGGCGCTCCATCACTTCGGGTCTCGCACCAAAACGGGGGGCGTGTCGATTGTGATTGACAGCTCGCCCCATTTTAGAGGCGGGCATGGGGGGGTGACTACACAAATGGAGGCGTTCCCGAAGGAACGCCTGCCGTTTGTGGGAGACACCACTGACATCACTAGTGATGTCAGTGGTGAGCTTCCTGCTCTATTTAGAGCAGGAAGCTCACTGGGGCTTGCGGGAACGAGACCCTACCACAAGGGTCTCGTCGCAAGCCCTGATGGTCACGACCATCGCGACCATCACCTGGCCACTCGCAAAAGCGGTGGGTGGTCACCCGCAGGTTAGCGAGCGGCCAGGAGACCGGCTTAATTTAAATAAAAAACGCCCTGATTCAGAGCGAGCGTCCGGCTCTGAATCAGGGCCACTGTACATAAAAATGCACTTTTTCATCTGTCAAGAAGGTTCAGAAGGCTCAAACCTGATCTACTGTATGCCACCTCTGACGGCAAATGTAGTCCTTTTATGGAATGCCGACATTGCATGGCATAGCACCAAATAGGTAGATCCCCCATAAATACACTTTTTGCAGCCCTTCAATCTCATTCTCTTGCAAAGTGAAGTCTCACTTTTTCTTTTATGCACAACATAAGATGGTCAAGTGTGCCTAGTCTGCTTCATTAAGGACTCTTGAGTAAGACACATATCCAGATGCAGAGGGATCTTGGGGATATCTGCAATCTGTGCAGAAAGCAATCACATACCCTGCATGCTCAGTACTATCACACACACACAGGTGGAGATTAAAAGAGCAGATGGAGTCATACGCTGTTGTAGCTCTCTTTCCACTTAGGGGCGGCAACTGAACGGACGCATGGTACAGATCATAACTATAGCCAAGGTCAGGAAATGTGCGTCGGAAGGCGCAGACCCTGGCCTTAGCACTCCCAGAAAACGATGGGCACTCGGCACCACCCACCCGCAGACAGCCGCAAGCCTGTCACTCAGGCTCTGGTTTAAGAGGCAATGCGTGCGATCATGCAGGACCTGTTCTGCACATGCCCAGAACGGGTCATGCACATGCATAGTCCTCCCGGCATAGGACAATGGTTTGCGTCCAATTCTACATCAGACCCTATGTGCGCGATGACAAAATATGGTTTGCAGAGCATGTAGACTATTCACCTGTTTGATGTAAAATAGCAATGCAGGGTCTCATTTAGCGTTGGATGTAAGTCTATTTTTGAATTGTGTATATATTATGCATTTACAAACTGTGCACATGAACCAAAACACATCTGTATTTAGATCTTCGGCACACATACGTCCCTGGGCCCTGGGGATGCAGCTTAATGAGGTGTGTCTTTTGCGAGCATTGGAGTCCTTATATAAGATATGTGATGATGATGATACCATCAGAGTTATCTACTTACGTCTGATTGGCTATTGTGCATTGACCCTTCCAGCTGATGGCACTTCATTAATTAGCGTCACGCTAGTGTATATACCTCCCACCTGTCCCAATTTTTACTTGACAGGATGTTAACAAAAATGGGTGCTCCTGGGTGGGTAGGGTCAGATCGGAGTTTAACAGATGAAGAACAGGGCTTATTTTGTCACGACTTTGAATGTAAAAATATTGGGAGTTATGCGGCTATATTCTGTCAAGTTGCTGCTATCTATTCATACTTATTATTTGTCATTTCCATTTGAACAAAAAAGATGTGGAGATTCTGATTACGTATATAAGGCCAGAGTCACAGCCGCACGTAGCTCCGAATGCAGACGGATTAAGCGATTTTTGTTTTTACACTGCGTCTAGAATTTGAATAGAATTTGTATGTGCTGTCTCTAGAATCACTTATCCCCGGGACAAGGCACAATACACAAAGCACAAGGTGGGGCATTTAGGAAAATTGGTGCCAGTACAAATAAGGTTTTGAACCCTTATAAACCAATCAAATTATGTTACTTTATTTGCTACAGTTTGTAAAACTAAAGCAACTGATTAGTTATGTGTATTTGTTACCCGTGCACCATGTGTCTAATGGCCTTCCATAGTATGCTCAACTGTTAACGGACTGTCCAATATGCCGCAATCATGGAAGAGTAAACTGTGCATTTATATGCTAATGCCATCATCAACTAATACAGTAAAAGTAACGGTGCTCATTTACAGTTGGACTTATGTATGTATTTATGCCTATATACTGTATAGTTCTTTGCATCTCATCGGCTTGTGTATCTAGAAGCATGTAGAGATGAGCAGGGACAGAGCTGAGTACTATATACGTGTGTTCGCTTAATTGCAATACAATTATCAATGACGGGTCTGGAGAAACAAAGCCGCCAATATGTCTCTTACAGATGTTAGAGGGCTGGTGCTACAATATGTAATGACTATTAACAGCATTGTCTAGCCACTTCTGCTGGTATATTAATTCCACCAGCTGATAATAGTTAAATCATTAACAGCTATATTATATGATGTCACGGCTATCTATTCCTTAAGTGACCTTTCTGTTTGTAACTAGGTTGAATTTTATCGGGGGTTAAAAAAAACAAAAAAAACAGATGCTTGTATTTTATTTTTATTTGGTTTTGTATCTCATTACATTTCATATTGATAATAGTGTCCAAACACTGGGCCTGATTCAGAGCCGCTCGCACGATGTGATTGCAAATTGCATAGGCAGTGCTCCCGCACAGCAATGCATTAGCACGCCCAGTATTTCTTAGAGAGCGATCACATAGTGTATGCAGACACCCACTAGCTTGTGCATGTCATGTCCAGGAAGTGTATGCAACCATCAGTACATCGGATGCTATCACAGCGCTTGAGGTTGACCAAACCCTGCCGCAAGCACTGTGAGCACTTCAGTGTAAAAACCAGCCAGGTGACGTGTACTATGATACTGTCTTTTAATTATGCACACCTCTAAAACGCCGTTGAGATGCTCAGGTACGTCTGTGTTTGCACCTTCACTTCCATGTTAATGAACCAGCCCCTGTTACCACCTACAAACGGCTTCCCCTGTCACTCACTCTGCTGGGCTGTCTATGCACAGTGAGCGAATGCATTGTGAACTTTCGCTAAGGTATGCGCATGCGCACAATACATACACACTGCATACCATCGGCAGCAGCGAGAATATGCATCTTAGCGAGCGAGTCTGAATCAGGACCACTGTTCTCTATCTATCTGCATGTCCGGCTCAATACATGCATGTAAATGTCTCATTATTGTTTTTACCTGCGTCTCACCATATGTTCTGAGGGAAACCAGTCGGGAAGCCGGCGGACACAATGCTGACCGCCGGCTTCCCGATTGCTAATTCCCGGCAAGGGTTAAATGACAGGCATCAAAATCTCGACACCTGTCATTTTACCTACGCCAGGAGAACGGCGCCCAGCATCCCGACCGAAGGGATGCCGGGCGCGGACAGCCGCCCGGGGGGGAGGGTTAGGTTTAGGGCTCCCGGAGGGGAACTTAGGGTTAGGCACCCCCCGGCACCTCCGGGGGGAGGTTAGGGTTAGGCACCCCCCGGGGGACTTAGGTTTTGGCGGCGGGGAAGGGGGGGTTAGGTTTAGGCACTTAGAGGGGGGATTAGGGTTAGGCACTTGGGGGGAGGTTAGGGTTAGGCACCCATAAGGGAGGGTTAGGGGCTAGATTAGGTATTAGGTTATACTTACCTTCCGACGTTCGGGATTTCCACCTGTGTCAGGCTGCGGTAATTCATACCGAATCCATTTAGAGTGCAGAAGCGTTTTCTTCTAGATGGAAAAATATACTTAGTTCATAGTAAAGCAAATCAGAATTGTGGCACTGGGCATGCTCCGAACCCGAGCGCATGTAACGTTCAGCAACTACGGGCGATTCAGAGATCTACATTTATTTCCATACATGCAATGCAGGCAACTTGGGTGTGAATTAGAATCAGCCCCTGGGTGACTGTTAGTAAATAACAGCTTTTTATGTAATTATATTACGTGTCAGGGCTCGAAACTGGTGATGATGAATAATTTTCTAGGTGTTCAATAATGGGAACGTAATATATGTATAATTCAATTAATTTAATGCTTTATAAATAAGACAAAATGGGGTCACTCTTATTCTCTATAGCTGTGCCAATAAGAAAGTGCAGTTTGTACATGGTCTGATTTTGTTATAACTTTTATGTTTCGCTTTGTTGTTATCTTCTAGTGTCCTTTAATCTCCACTTGCGTTCTGTTACATTTTCACTTTTAACGTCTAAGGTCACAGTCTTTGAAATCTGTGATGTATTCTTATCAAAGATCAGCTCCCTCATATCAGATTCTCACATTTCCCTTTTATTTGTGACCTATATATTGTCATGTCTGTTCTGCTCTTGCATGGAGAAGAATAATACATCTGCCTTACTTTAGGCACTGTCTAGCAGGGGTGGGCAATATGTGTCCCTCCAGCTGTTGTTGAACTACACATCCCAGCATGCCTTGAAACAGCTTCAGCATGCTCAAATAGCAAAATTGTGGCAGGGCATGCTGGGATGTGTAGTTCTAAAACAGCTGGGGGACGCTTATTGCCCACCCCTAGTAGAGTCTCTTTTAACCTCTGCATTAATGTGGTTTACTTACTTCACCCTCAGACAGTAAAGCAGGTATACCGTCCATACTCTGCTGTTCCATTAGCTGAGGATATATATTCATTTTACTGCACCTTTCTAAAGTTTTCTGACCGTTTTAAAGTAGTCAGATGTTGCTGAATTAGAAGTGACTTACAATATTTTTCAGTAAATAGTGACATTGTAAACTCTGTGTGTTTGTGGATGTTCCGGAGCTGAGCACATACAAGTACGGGCAATGCAGAGTTGCATGCTACTCAGTCCTATCTCCACTTGCTACTGAAGAGATGTAACTATGCTGTAATGGGGCATTTACATATCATATAGAATAGGTTATGTTCAAAGGGGGCAAATTGACAGAATCAAGCCTATTTTGCCTATATGGGCTGGTGCAAGTCTGTATTGATAATGATGGCAGCTATGAACCAAGCGTACGGATGGTGGCGGGCTGGTCATAGAGATGCACACTACCCTGCATACGGATGAATATACACATTTAGGACCTCATTCAGAGTCGGCCGCACGGTCGTACGCCACCGATGTTCGCTAAACTGCGCATGCGTAAAGTTCGCAAACTAGCTGCTACGATCAGAAATTTCTCTCTCCTTGAACACAGCCAGGTCGGTAGTTTGAGTGACAGATTGAGGCGTTTGTGGGTGGTAACAGGGGAAGGTGCTTGAAAACGGGGGAGTGGAGATCCGAACGCAGGCGTGCCTAATTATGCGAACGGCGTTTTATGGGAGTGCATAATTAACAAAGTAGTGTCATGGCACACGTGACATGGGTGGTTTGTACACTGACCTAATCGTAGTGCTTAAGAGAGGGTATGGTCAACCTTATGCTCTACGACCAGTTCCGATGGTTCCCGATGGTCTCGATTAATCCTTATATGCCCGGACATGACGTGTAATGCGTACGAGAAGGTGGCGTATTTTTTGTCTTACGGCCGCATCCTCCCCTTGGTCGGCCAGCTAACGATACGATCTTAAGGACGCAACTTGCGATGGCACCATTTGCATATCCGGCCCCTTTTCCCTTACGACCGTGCGGCCGCTACGACCGACTCTGAATGAGGTCCTTAGTTCCATGCACATTCAAGAGAACAATTATGGCCAAGTTGCATTGAGCGCTCCACCTGCCCCTGAACCACTTATCTTTTTTCTTCTGAAATGCATTAAAAATAAAACCCCTGGAATTTACTATTTGCATAAGTTTTCATATCTAACACCTTAATATTTGCTAGAGCCACATTTTGCCAGATTAGCAGATTATTGCGTGTTGGTATCTGCTTTTCACACTGGTCAGTAATGGTGATCACCTTTTCCTCTGGCAGATATGCTTCAGCTCATTCACGTTTATTGGACAGCGCCTGTGAATGACGTTTAATGGGATTTCATTGGTTACACTGACTGGGCCTCTCAAAGACATTCAACTGTTTGTATTTGAACCACTTTAGTGCATTAAATAAATCATTAGTACTCTACGGGTTATATACCATAATATTACATTAATAGGCTAATGCAGTTGAAAGCTATTGTAGATATACAGTATTGTATTTCATACAGAATGTGGCCCATATATGATTACTATTAATATTATCTTTTAAGTATTTATTTATTACATAATATATTGAGCGGATCATGACAATACAATGAAATAAAGTAAATATAGACCTACCCTTATGAATTACAATCTAAGAGTTGTGGGAAACACTTGACACATAAAGTAGAGGAATAATAATTGCAGCTCCTGGTGTTGTGGTTATTGTAAGCAGGGGCGTATCTATAATGGTTGCAGGGTGTGCAGTGTAGACGGGCCCCCGGGTCCAGGGGGGGCCCACACCGCACACCCTGCACCCATATTATGTAAAACTTACCTCTCCGAGGTCCCGCGTCGGGTCTCCCAGCACTGCTCAATCGCCGGAAAATGGCCTCCATTTGCGCATATGCTGTGAGGAAATCGATGGGAAAATGGCAGCCGCGCCATTTCCCCGACGATCTGCGCATGCGCAATAGACTCCGGGCACACTCTAGTGCCCAGAGTCTATTGATTCTAAGGTGGCTGGCCAACCACGTTAGTTGGCTGCCGGCCACCGGAGTGAGAGGAGGGGGCCCGTGACGGAGGATGCACGGGCCCCCTCCTCTCTAAAGATGCCCCTGATTGTAAGGCAGCAGCATTATCACCTGCCAATATATAAAATTATAACAGCAGCAACTGCAAGAACGGTATTTCCTACTATATGTCACAGCAAAATATTTTAATTTATATATACACTAATAACTGATTTACTGGGGAATTTAAATACACTCGATAAGTTTTCAATTAGGCTCCCTTTTTTACCAGATACAAATTAGGCTCCCTTTTTTACCAGATACTTTAGTTAACGACTATTACATTGATGTGTTAATGGGGATTTGTGCGTTAACAGTGTTGCAACACCAGTTAACCACCTAGTTATCAGCATTAATTTTCACTTCTCGCTGCTTGTACAGTGGTGAAAAAAAAATCCCTGATAAGTGCTGCAATTCGGGGCTAATTGAATAGCCCCAAGGGATCAATTAGCCCGCTGTTATTTACCATGGCTAATTGAATTTCCCCCTTAGACTTGGACATCACTCTAACCATTATATGGACCGCAAAAATGCACTGGACATGTCCATTAAAATTCACTTGAATTTAAAGTTAAGAGTATCATGGGATTGCAGCCTCCCACACCTGGGGGGAGATGTATCACATCTTGGATGGAGTTAAAGTACCAACCAATCACAGTCCAACTATCAATTTTAAAATGCAGCTTGTAAAATTACAGCTGACTGGTTGGTACTTTATCTTTCTATACTTTATCTCTCTCCAAGGTTTGATAAATATCAAACCTGGACAGTTGGATTGGGGTGTACAAATGAAAGTTATGCACAGTAGGGTCAGACACATATAAATGAAGTATACCCACTAGAGATGAGGGTTAAAGTTTGCCATATCTCTATATACACCTCTTAGGAGATGTAAATGTTTTGACTACAGAAAGCTCAAAACATACAAAATTAAGGAACACATAAAACATTTACCCAGGGAAAACTAATAATGTTACCTGTGGCGGCTCCAGAGGTGGGGCTGCAGCACAGTCCAATATTCAAATAGGGGAGCCACACCAACTGCCAGTGAGTCCCAGCCAGCAATTCTTGGCAGGGCAGTTGGTGTGTCTCCCCTATTTGAACTTTGGACTGTGCTGTAGCCCCTCCTCTGGAACCTCCACTGAATGTTACCATTCTTCTGGGATTCCTGGATTAGCCCAGAGGGCCGGCCAATGATAGTAATGTCACCAGCCGATCCTCTGCACTGATCCATCCCTCCCTGTGGCCTGCCTGCCTCCTCTGTGTTGTGGGCACAATGTGCATGACATTGTCATGTCACACAGCACCACTGAAGAACAGAGGACTCAAAGCCAGCCGGGTAGAGCAGCAGGAGCCGCTAGAAGTTGACATCATAGGTTAGTGTGGGCTGGAACTGGAGAATTACAGGGAGGCTGGAGAGACATGTGTGAGTTGGGGCTGGAGAGATGCAGGTAAGCTGAAGAGAGACAAAGGGGGCTGCAGCTGGAGATACATAAAGGGGTATTGAGCTGGAAAGACACAAGGGGAACTGGAAAGACAGAAGAGAGGCTGGAGAGACTGAAGGAGGGCTGGAGAGACACTTTAAGGCATATAAAGGGGAATGAGATGGCTCTGGACTGGCATGTAAAGACATTAGGGTACTCTGAGACATATTTTGGGGCATAAGAGGGTTTTGAGTCATATCAAGTAGCATGAGGGACACTTTATTAGTTTGTAGAAAATGGCCTGGAATCTGACAAATAAAGTGGTTATAACCCAACAGTGGTTTTGGTCATGTCCCCTGTTGGGAATTTAAAAATTAAAAGTTGTAACCCTATAAACTAACCATGTTCTAAATAACACTGGGAATATTTTGGGTGGTAAGTAGAAAACCAGTAGTTTGAAATAACCAGAAATACTAGTGTGGATCTGCATGTTTCAGCAAGTTCTAGCCTTTGACTATTTGGGCAAGCTGCCACTTTTAGAACCCACTGCTCAAGCCAGAAAGTGTCCCATTGCTGTTTGGCCTGGTGTGTTTGATTGGCAGGGGGACTGCCATCATTGGGGCATTGATGTGAATTATACATATTCTCTGTGCAGCTCCGTGTAATATGGCGGTGCTAAATAAAGCAGTAATAATAATTATTATTAATATTTTCCTAACAAAATACTTGTAAAAGCAAATCTTCAGTACCCTGGCAAATACTATGAACAAATGTAATGTGTCATTCAACAATCTCCATGGGAATTTCATGAAAAATGAATTTAGTAAACCACTAAAATTGTTTATTGGAGAGATTAAGATTTATTTATTTATCTTTTGCTGTTTAGTTCCTCCATAAGGCTATCTTGCATGCGGACTAATCTTTTAAGCTTTAATTTCACTGACAGAAAGTAAATCAGACTTGTGCTGTCACTGTCCACCAGTTGTGTAATTACATTTCGGTGATTATTTTTACATTTATTCTATTCTGGCCCTAACCTAGTTTGTTTGGGACAAAATCGAATAAAAAAAGTGGCGTATGAATTTTTATATGAAATTTAAAAAAAAAGTTTTAATGTAGCATGCTTAATGATGTTTTCCAATCCAAGGTATTCGCAGTTCAAAACATGCAAGGCTCATTTACGGACCTCAAAAAGTGCAGTGCTGTATTATGTGCACAATTACAGCTATTTGTCCATCCAGTGCATTTAATGGTACACAAAGACTTTCCCCTTTAAATAAGTCTGCACCTATATTTGCTTATTGGTCAATATACTGTACATTGTGGAAAATGTAGGAACAGCACATCAACTTTGTTGATGTCTTGAAATGATTAGGAGAGCGAGGTAATATAGGGAATGTCATTGTAGCTTTTTATTACATTGTCTGAATTGCCCCTAGACTTGCACTTTCACAAAGAAGTGCTACTTGAAAGTGTCATATTAAGTATAGGGGTGAGATCCGATTTCCAGCACCTCTTTTTGGGGGTAGGGAAGGGTTGTGCAACCTCACACCAAGCAGGAAGTACACTGTAGGTGTGCCCACATCATCCCTTTATCTCATTTAAATAATTCCTTAAAATAAAATGTTGTTTTAGTTTGCTGGAACGCCTAATCTGTGGTCAGCCCCTCATGTCCCCAATCTAACCCACATTTCCTATTCAGCAGTTCAAAACTGCACACCCCCACCCAGATCTTAGCCCATAAATCCATGTACATTACTATACTGTTTATTTTCTGCATTTGACAAACCCCTGATTTTACAACATTCAATATGGGCCACTTATCCATTTGCTTAATTTCTGCAATGTCTTTTCAAAATCCCTTGAAAATACTCCAAATGATGCAAAGAAGTGAAGCATAGTATAAAAGTCATTGCACGAAACTTGAAATAGTAATATCTGGTATGCAATGCAATCTTCTGCTCTTCACTTGGATGTAACCAAACAAAATTGCAGGGCCCATGAAGTCAAATTTTGTTGTGTATCGTGAACTTTGGAGCCGCGGCAAATTGGTAATGATGCTTCACCATGACATTGTATAATTTCTGATAGTCAAATATGCATCCTTCTTGTCTACAAGAAAAGTTAGGAGCCTATGCAAGGGAATTAAAATGTCGAAAACACCCTTCTGTAGGTTATCATCAATGTAATCTCTCAGGATCTCTTGTTCAGGTTCAGATTTACTAAAGTGCAGGTTTTTAAAAGTGGAAATGTTACCCATAGCAACCAATCAGATTCTACTTATCATTTATCTAGTAGAAGATAATAGCTAGAATCTGATTGGTTGCTATGGGCAATAACTCCACTTCTAAAACCCGCACATTAGTAAATATACCCCAGAGAGGAAGTTTATCTGGCCAAAAAGGAATCTGCAGCCAGAGAGAGTATATTAATTTATTAGCTTGTGTGTTGTCAAAAATCTCCACCTAATAATCATGGTTTGCTATTGGAAGTGCAGACAAAGTCTACTCAAAAGAAGCTATGACCAAAAGTGCATTTGTAGGATAAGTGATGTCCATGAGAAGACAATCGTTGGCACAGTGCTGCGAAAAAAATATGGAACTTGAGCCAGGACAGAAACTGAAACAGAGAAATGTGGAGACTGGTCTACAGTAACTTAAAGTAGAGCCTCTCTCAATTTGTTGATATGGCCACTTACTGCAGCGATTGAGTCTCTGTTGTGGTTGGCCATCAATAGTCCTGAACAAAACCATTGCTCCCTTGGGTATTGTGGGAAGCTGCACCCATGAAATTCTTCATCTTGACAATCAATTATAGAAGGTATCCTCAGTAGTATTTTGAAATGGTGATAGCAGATCAAAGGCCATTGAATAGCAAAAGGAAAAAGCTACCTGCTTATGGTAAAGCTTCTTTATGATGCTGGGAACTGAGGAGCCCAGCTGCTTGCCAGATAACAGATGATAATCCTCATTGGCACAGTAGAGGAAGTGGTTGTCTATATGTCTACTATTTTGCTTTTTTTGTGAGAGTTCAACTAACATCTAATCTTCATAGGTTTTCACCACTCATAGAGTGGGCGATCTCTGTCATATGATAAGAGACACTGTTTCATAGACATTGGAACCATTGGACTTGGCCAATGATCCCTCTCCTTCTACAAAGCATGCTCCATAAATTGGCTGTCAATTTTTTTAAGTCGATTGTGATGCATTAGTTGATTAATCCTCCTAGAACTTTCAGTGGATCCTTCTGTGCTCACTCATACTTTGAGTTATCATTAAGCTCCTTCATTCAAACAGAGCTTTGCTTAGGAAAGCAAGGACTGCCTCAGTGGTGAATCATCAAACTTCACTTAAAAGATCTTCAAGAACCAGGGAAGCAAATTTACGATTGTATCCCCTCTCTCCATGTACGGCGTGGCCCAGGCTAAAGCTTCTTTATTAAGCCTGATGAGGATTATACTTCCCTTCAAAGGACTGGAAAAGTGGGTAAACTGTTTCAATTAAAACACCAACTTGCTCTGGGTCCATAAATATTGGTACTTTCCTCAGTCACTGCCAAATTTCTCCACAATGAATACTTGATGCTCCAAAGATAAAAATGGGGCTTTACAGGTGTAGTCAACATTATCTGGTCAAAATGAAATGAGGCCAGATAGTCTCCAGTTAATTTTTTTTCCTGTATCTGATTCAACTGAGCCTGCTTACCATGATAGCATAACCAAAAGCCATGGATTCCAGTGCCATGGAGCTTCCAGGAAATCCTGAAGGATCTGAAGTGGGGATAAAGCAGGCTGACATTGAAGCATCAGAAACTGGAACCAGGAGACAGTGCTGATATGATCCAGGTCAGGAAGTTTATAATAACCTGGCAGAAGCCATGTTAAATATACTGTTGACTGCAGGGGATCACCAAAAGAGAGTTTATGCTATAAATTAAATTGTATTATTGAATACAACTTTAAGAAAAAATTATAAACAATATGAACACCTGGGTTTTTAGGATGATCAAAGGAAAATAAAAGGATTTATTTTGCTATTAAAAAATAATAATACGCACATTGAACTATTTTGAATAGTTCAAAAGAGCAGAATGTGAAGGTGAATCTGATAAATAAGATATATTCTCTATTTTCATATTATTGTTCTGTTATGTTGTTAATGAGGGTTGTTACACATGTAGCTTAATTCACAGTTAGTAAACACGTCATACTTTGACCACCAAGTGAGTAATTATTGCCATTGTACCACTGGAAAAATGGTTGCAAGAGGGATAGGCAATTATATGCATGCTTTATTCCTACTAATAAATCATGTTGATGACAGTAGACCCAGAATGGAAATGTCAGATTGTTTCCAGCTGATTCATTTTGTGCTTTATACAAAAAGTTAGCACAGGGAGAGACTCCTAGGGGATCCTTTCCTTCCTTCCAACTTCAGCTGTAGACTGTTCTTTGGCGAAGGTTTTTGGAGTGAATAAATGCTGTTATTGTTATTACTATTATTATTATAATTTAGCGCCAAAATTACTGAATAAACGTCCACCGTTATTTTCATGGATATTTATTTAGTCTCAATTTATTATAAATTTAATAACAAAACAATAGAGATAACTAAGATGGGATGTAGTCAGCATCCCGGCATGTGGGATGCCGTTGGTCTAAATACCGGTGCCGGAATCCCATCAGCACTGGGATCCCGGCTCCACCCGACCGCCGGAATCCCAAATGTAAGTATTGGGGGTTAGGTTTAGGCACTAGACGGAGGGTTAGGGTTAGGCACTAAGGGGTGAGGATTAGGTTTAGGGTGCGGGGAGGGGAAGGTTAGGTTTAGAAGCTAGGGGGGCAGGTTAGAGTTAGGCATCAAGGGAGGGAGGGTTAGGGTAGAGGTTAGAGTTAGTGGTATATACTTACCTACCGGTGTCAGGATTTTAACTGTCGAGATGGCGCTGTCTATATTCTGACCAGCGGCATCCCGACAGACCGGGAACTCATACCCAACCCAAGGAAGATATACTGAATAATATTATACTATCAGGTGGATATAATTTTCAGACCCTGTGAACATATTCTCTGTTTTCTTATGTAAGACGTAGGTCCTGATTCAGAGATGTGTGCTTATGCCACCACTCTTGCAAATTTGTATGCAGTGGCTGTGCGTAAATATGCAATTGTCGCAGCCGCCAGCATTTGTATTGAGACCCTACCGGCGGCTTAGTAAATTCAAGCGACTGTGTACAAAGACGCAACAGAGGTCACAGATCAGTCTACTAATGAGTAAGCCTATGGTTACTCAGAATGGCCATTGTAACTGAGCTACCGGAGCCATTTTTACTGCGTACGGGATCACAGTTGCAGGCTGGGGCGTGCCACCCCCCTCACCCAGCTGTTGCCCACAAATGGTCCCTGACTGTCAATCACTTTGCGAATACCTCCTCACTGTGAGCTTCGACGGTACTGAAACTGGACCATACTTGCCGACATTTGTGCATGGGGATCCGGGAAGGGGCTGGCAGGTCCGTCCAGCAAAGAGGGTGGGGCGGTTCTAGTAGGCGGCGCAGAGGTGTGCCAACGGGATCACGTCATAGTGGCTCCGCCCCCCGCTTTAAAATGCCAATTTTACTGCCATTATAAGGCAGGGGGCGGGGCTATGATGACGCGATTCAGCACGAATCGCCTCATCGCACCCCCAGAACGCCCACTTTTGCGGTGGGCGCGGGGGTTTGCAGGGTGTCGGCGGCTATTTCGGGGGATTTGCCTAGTCTTGTGGGGTGTCGGGAGCGGCACCCGACTTTCGGGAGGCTCCCGACATTCCCGGGTGAGTAGGCAAGAATGAACTGGACGTATGCGCAGAAGGACTCAGACACACGTGCAGATTCAGGGCCGTAACTAGGGTAGTGCGATCAGTGCCATGGTACCGGGCACTGCAGGGCAGGGGGTGCTGTTTGGGCCTGTCAAATTTCTGTTTATTATCATTCTCACTTGTAGCTTCCTCTTATTTTATCCCCAGCATCTCTTGGCCTCCCCTATCTCCTCCCTGACCCTTCCCCATGAGGCCATGGCTCTTTTTCGGGTGTTATCTCCCTATTTAAAAAATAGGGAGGGGCGCCAATGCTCTTTCTGGCATAGGGCACCAAAAAGTCTAGTTACGGCTCTGTGCGGATTATCAATAATCTCAGGACTGCATACACATTAGCATTTCACACATCTCTGAATCAGGCACATCGTTGTTAAAGGCAAATTCATACAGAACTTAAAATATATTTAAGATATTAAAAAAATACAGTATACTTCCTCTGGGATTCAATCGGGAAACCGGCTGACGTAAGCCCGACAGCCGGCTTCCCGATTGCTTTATCCCGGCGAGGGTTAAATGACAGGCGTCTAAATGTAGACGCCTGTAATTTTTCTGACGCTGGGAAACCGACGCCCGGCATCCCGATCGAAGGGATACCGGGCGTCGCGAGCGGACAGTCGCGGTGGACTTAGGGTTAGGCACCCCCCCTGGGAGGGTTAGGCTAGGGGGAGGGAGGGTTAGGGTTAGGCACCCCCGGGGGGAGGTTAGGGTTAGGCACCCCCCCGGGGGACTTAGGTATAGGCAGCGGGGAAGGGGGGGGTTAGGTTTAGGCACTTAGAGGGGTGATTAGGGTTAGGCACAGGGGGGAGGTTAGGATTAGGCACCCCTAAGGAGGGTTAGGGTTAGGTGGGTTAGGTCAGGTTAGTTTGTACTTACCTAGGGACGATCGGGATTTCCAGCACTGTCGGGCTACCGCTGCCGGGATCTCTGCATCTGTAGGGCTGCTGGGAATCGAACTGCCGGCCATGCGTCAGCCAGTCTTTCATACCGAATGCCTTCCTCTAATCTGGAGCATGTGCAGACTTCCATAGATTCTTTGCCCCTTTCTCTACCTGAACCCTACATAAAAGGTATTTAAAGAAGAAAAAAAATAAAATATGTATTATTTTTTTACCCCTGAGTTATTATTATTACATTAAATTTGCACTATTACTGATTCATTTAAAAATGTTTGGAATTGCTATCTGTAGTCTGATTCCAGATGAGGGCGGTATTAAATTAGTTTTGCGTCCGCGATAAAGTTTTGCCTGCACAACTTTTCGCCTACATCGCGTGTTTTGGACAAGGAAACTTTTTGTGCGCGCCCCTGCTATACGTCCTTTTCAATTCCAAACCACCCGAAAACGGCAAGCCCCGATGTCGAAACAAGCAGAAAGTGCTGTCAGAAATGGGGAAATCAACCTGAACCCCCCAAAAAGATGCACTAACTTTGGGGATCAATGTAGATGTCCCCGAATAGCCCAAATAAAGCTATTTGGGGTACTTAAGTTGTTTCAATAGCTTCTTATTAGCGTCTTTGCACAAGTGGTGAAGAATGGCATTAAGCAGTATTTTTTGGTGAAAATAAGTAGTCCTGTCAAATTTGGGGTATTTGAAAATGGGTGCTAGCATATTTTAAAGTCTCAAAAGTGAAGTTTAATAAATCGCGGAGAACACACCTGCTGCAAGCACCTGGTTTCAAAAAAACACTTGACCCATCATTGCAGACCCCCCAAAAGTCTATTTCGCTAGTTTTTATGCTTGTCCCCCCACTTTGTACTTTTTCACCCCAAAATTAAAGTACTTTTTTGGGGTGTTCTTAAGTTTTTTTAAGGGATATTTGATGCAGTTATCCTTTGAGTGGTTTCCCCATCTTTGCAACCCAAAATAAAGATTTTGCACTTTTTTCTCCTGCTATTCAGAGGTGAATCTTTTCCACCTGTAACATTGCGTTGACTTTCCGCGTCCGCGAAAAGTATTTGGAATTGAATACGGAGTTCTTTAGCAGCTGGACATCCATAGGTTACCCAAATCTGGTGTAGCTAATGACGTGTACAGCAAGTTATAGTAAACACCTGTTCATTCTGCCTTCTCTCCTAGGCAAATGTGGATAATTACACTGGGCTGGTATCTGCACTGGTGCACAAGTGGCTGTAACTCCTGCCAGCTGTTCAATAAATGTTGTTCAATTAAAATGTGTTTAAAAAGAGCATAAGTTTCAGTGAACCCAGGGTTACATTCTGTGTGTTACAAGTCATAATTAACACCAATTCCTATATTGTAGAACTTCACACCAGTCAGACGGGATGCAGTCAGGAAGCCGACGTTCGAAATGCTGACCGCCGGCTTCCCGACTGTCAAATGCCAGCAAGGTTCCGATGCCTGTCATTAGACCTACGCCGCGAGTCTGACGCCCGGCATACCGAACGAAGGCAAGCCGGGCGCCAGGCGTGGACAGCCGCATTGGGGGTGGGTTAGGTTTTATGGCTCCCTTGGGGGCTTAGGGTTTAGGCACCCCCCCCGGAGGGTTAAGTTTAGGCTAGGGGAATGGAGGGTTAGGGTTAGGCACCCCGGGGGTAGGTTAGGGTTAGGCCCCCACAGGAGACTTAGGTTTAGGCTTCGGGGAAGGGGGGGTTAGATTTAGGCACTTAGAGAGGGGTTAGGGTTAGGCACTAGGGGGGGAAGTTAGGGTTAGGCACCCCTAAGGGAGGGTTAGGGAGGGGGTAGGGTTAGGGGTACTTACTAAAATTAGCTGTCGGGATATTCACCCTTGCCGGGCTTCCGTTGTCGGCGGTATTATATACTGATTCCCAGTCAGACACCTGGAAACTCCATAATGGGTCACTTCCTCTCTCCTCATTTACCTTTACCATTAATTACCACTCTTAGGGGTGTATTTACTAAATTGCGGGTTTACAAAAATGGAGATGTTGCCCATTAGTAAATATAAACCTGAGACTCCTGTGATGCTTTCACCAGCAGATAATCTTAAGAGAGCTGAAATATGCATGTTTTGGTTTTTAGACCTTGAAAGACAAATGTCATGTTATTATTTTATACCTGGTGTAATCATTGGCAGCTCATTTCACCGCATGAATATAATAGGGATTTTCTTGGCTTTGCTCAGCAGTGTAAACTAAGTAGTAATTACTACCTCTGCAACAGTACCTTCTGCTATTAAACCAAAAATAAGTAGGCACCAAATTGGACAGAATTGTTTCTTTACAGGAGGCTAATGAATAAATTGCTATTGTACTTGGCAGTTTATCCCCTGAACCATCTGGATAAGAGCAATGCTTCTTGTATGGCTATTAACACTGGAGACAATGCAACTTCAGTACATACCTTGTAGCCTTGAGTTTGGCTTGCATGGGCAGCCCTTCTTGGACATGAAACAACCATACTAAAGTTAAATGTAATGGTTTCACATTGCAAAAGGAAGCAGATTATTTCAAGCTCCTTACACAGCGTACAAAGTTTCTGTTACCAGACCAAGGTTTGTAGAAATCCACATAGATACAGCCCTGATTCAGAAGAATGACAGAAGACATCTACTTTGTCAATTTACAGCTTTTCTTTCTTACATATATGGTACATCAAGGATGAAACCAATCAATGAGTATTTTAGTTTTATTTATATTTTACAAATTTAAGTGACATAATATGAGATACATGATTGTATGTAGGAGCCATGGAACTCTGCTTTGATGGGTTAGCATCCACAATGCGGTGATTGGGTAGGAGTCATAATGCTTTGTAGTAATGGTAGTAGGAGCCGTGCAGGACTTTGGTGACAGGATAGAAACCACGGTGTTCTGCATTGATGATGTTGGTGTGATAATGATTTGCAGTAATGGTGGTAGGAGCCATGGAGCGCTGCATGATGGGATAGGAGCCATGAAGTTAAGCAGGAATGACTAGGAGCTATGGAGTTAAGCAGATATGGGGGAAACCATAGAAGAGTTGATAGGCTAGAAGCCATGGAGCTCTACAATGATGATGGTAAGAGCTATGGAGATGAACATTATTGGGGTAGGAGCAATGGAGCTCTGCAGTGATGGGGTTAAAGCCATAGAGTTCAGAGTTGATAGGCTAGAAGCCATTGAGCTCTGCGATGATGGTGGTAAGAGTTATGGACATAAGCATTGATGGGGTAGTAGCAATGGAGCTCTACAGTAAAGGGTTGAAGTTATAGAGCTCAGAGTTCATAGGCTAGAAGCCATGGAGCTCTACAATGATGATGGTAAGAGCAATGGAGATAAGCATTGATGGGGTAGGAGCAATGGAGCTCTGCAGTGATGGGGTCGAAGCCATAGAGATCGGAGTTGATAGGCCAGAAGCCATGGAGCTCTGCAATGATGATGGTAAGAGTTATGGAGATACAGAGTGATGGGGTAGGAGCAATGGAGCTTTGCAGTGATGGGGTTGAAGATATAGAGTTCAGCGTTGACAGGCTAAAAGACATTGAGCTCTACGATGATGGTGATAAGAGCTATGGAGATAAGCATTGATGGGGTAGGAGCAATGGAGTGCTGCAGTGATGGGGTAGGAGCCATGGACCTTTGTGATGATAGGGGAAGGCAGCACAGTAAGTCCGTCTTAATGAGTAAATAATTGAAATCTGGATGTGATCACTGCTCCTGATATACTCTTACTAATATATTAAGTGGTGAGGATCTGGATGCCATCCTTCTGCCATTAATAATTAGATGAAGATATTTGTGTCATTAAAAAATAGATATCAGAATGACAGGTTCTAGCACAGGCACGCCACTCAAATTATGAAGAAGTATATATTTCAGTCTAAAGCCAGCTGGTATCCATAAATGTATATATTTTGTGAATTGTGTGCATAAACTGTATGCAGCATAAAATATATTACAACTCACATAAACAAAAAAGGTGTGAAAAACCAGTGCTTGGGATCAGTCCATAAAAGATGTCTATGGCACTTAATGGTATTTAAAGTTAGAAATGAAGACAGTCAAATCTAGTTACAGAATATACAGGGAAGAGTAAAAACTTCTCTTCTGGCAGATTTGGAGCCTACTGTGTTGGCTACCTTTACATCTTTATGGTGCACTTGCTACCTCTTGTTTACACTTCAGGGTCTTTTACTAAGAAGAACTTGTAGTAACCAAGTATGTACCTGGAATGCCTGGTGTTCTCTTTGAGCAGGACAGCTCTGTGTGAAGGTGTCACCTTCTTTAGGACCCCATCATTCCAACAGTACCTCTTGTGTTTGCCAGGTCTGTATAAAAAGCCTGTCACAGCAGGAGTGATGAAAGTAGTGGACCCATGGCGGACACTGGGTTGTCTGCTCGAGTGGGTGAATGCCCAAACCTCAGGGTTGTAATATTTTGTGATAGTAAATCTATACTTACAGTAAAGTTGTAATGGCTGTGTCTGTACATAGATTTTTTTAGGAGAAATGTACTCCTTGGGACTGTGTATGAACTATGGAGACAATTTTACTTTTTTTCGCAATTTTTGGTCTGTCTGTCTGTCCGGCATCTCGCAAAAACTATGGGATGAATTTGGATTGCGTTTTCAATAGTGTATAGTTTAGTCATGACGTCACTAGTGTCAAAGGTCAATGACTAGAAGGTGGGTGTGGCTTCAGAGGCATTCACCAGAAAAGATGTTTCTTCCTCTCCTCCACATGCCGGATCTCCCCCACGGCACACTGCAGATACGACTTCACTCAACGGACCCCCGCGATATCCGACGGACATCCTCGCAGCACACGCCCGACCTCCGGTGAAACCCGAAGCACCCGCCGGACCCAATGCACTCACCGGACATACCAGTGACAACCGCCGGACCCCCTGCAGCCTCCTGTTACATCTGCAGCAAACGCTGGACCCACTTTGCGCAGCACCCGCCAGAAATCCCTTTCACAGCCGCCAGACCCTCTGCAGCATATGTCCAGCCTCCTGTTACACCTGCAGCACAGGCTGGACCCACTACGGCACCCGCCGGACCCCCCCGCGACTCCCGCTGGGCCTCCCGTGACACTCCCACAGCACCCATCGGATCCCGGCCTCAGGTATTCTGAAAAACAAAAAAATCTAAAATCCGAAATGCTCCTGGTCCCAAGCATTTTGGATATGGGAGACTCAACCTGTATATAAATTTAATTTTCTTGGGACAAATATATCTTTAGGGACTGTTGAGAAAAAAAAATGATGATCTATATAAATATATATACAATATACAGTACAGGTTGAGTATCCCATATCCAAATATTCCGAAATACGGAATATTCCGAAATACGGAATATTTTTAGCATGACTGAGAAAGTGAAACCTTTGCTTTCTGATGGTTCAATGTACACAAACTTTGTTTAAAGCACAAATTATTAAAAATATTGTATAAAATAACCTTCAGGATGTGTGTATAGGGTGTATATGAAACATAAATGAATTTCATGTATGTACACAAACTTTTTTTGATGTACAAAATTATTAAAAATATAGTATAAAATGACCTTCAGGCTATGTGTATAAGGTGTATATAAAACATAAATGCATTCTGTGTTTAGATTTGGGTCCCATTCCCTAGACAATTCATTATTTTATGCAAATATTCCAAAATACGGAATATTCCGATATCCAAAATACCCCTGGTCCCAAGCATTTTGGATATGGGAGACTCAACCTGTATACATAAATTGCACACCCCGAACACAACAGTTATATACAGTCAGGTCCAGAAATATTGGGACATTGACAGAATTTTCATATTTTGGCCTCTATTCACCACCACAATGGCTTTGAACTGAAACAAACAAGATGTGCTTTAACTGCAGACTTTCAGATTTAATTTGAGGGTAATTACATCCCATTAAGGGGCCAAAAGTAATGGGACAAACTAAACAATCCTAAATCTAAGTTTCACTTTTTAATACTTTGTTGCAAATCCTTTGCAGGCAATTACAGCCTGAAGTCTGGAACGCATAGACATCACCAGACGCTGGTTTTCTTCCCTGTTGATGCTCTGCCAGGCCTCTACTGCAAATGTCTTCAGTTCCTGCTTGTTCTTGGGGCATTTTCCCTTCAGTTTTGTTTTCCATCAAGTGAAATGCATGCTCAATCGGATTCAGGTCAGAGGATTGACTTGGCCATTGCATAACATTCCACTTTTTAGCCTTAAAAAACTCTTTGGTTGCTTTTGCAGTATGCTTCGGGTCATTGTCCATCTGCACTGTGAAGAGCCGTCCAATGAGTTCTGAAGCATTTGACTGAATATGAGCATATAATATTGCCCGAAACATTTCAGAATTCATTCTGCTGCTTTTGTCAGCAGTCACATCATCAATAAATACAAGGGAACCAGTTCCATTGGTAGCCATACATGCCCACGCCATGACACTACCACCACCATGCTTCACTGATGAGGTGGTATGTTTTGGATCATGAGCAGTTCCTTCTCTTCCCATCACTCTGGTACAAGTTGATCTTTGTCTCATCTGTCCATAGGATGTTGTTCCAGAACTGTAATGGCTTTTTTATATGTTGTTTGGCAAACTCTAATCTGGGCTTCCTGTTTTTGTGGCTCACCAATGGTTTGCATCTTGTTGTGAACCCTCTATATTCACTCTTGTGAAGTCTTCTCTTGATTGTTGACTTTGACACATATACATCTACCTCCTGGAGAGTGTTCTTGATTCGGCCAACTGTTGTGAAGGGGTTTTTCTTCACCAGGGAAATAATTCTTCTGTCATCCACCACAGTTGTTTTCCATGGTCTTCCGGGTCTTTTGGTGTTGCTGAGCTCTCCGGTGCGTTCTTTCTTTTTAAGAATGTTCCAAACAGTTGATTTGGCCACACCTAATGATTTTGCTATCTCTCTGATGGGTTTGTTTTGATTTTTCAGCCTAATGATGTCTTGCTTCACTGATAGTGACAGCTCTTTGGATCTCATATTGAGAGTTGACAGCAACTGATTCCAAATGCAAATGTCACACCTAGAATCAACTCCAGACCTTTTACCTGCTTAATTGATAATGAAATAACGAGGGAATAGCCCACACCTGTCCATGAAATAGCTTTTGAATTGATAGTCCCATTACTTTTGGCCCCTTAAAAAGTGGGAATCACATATTGAAACTGTTGTAATTCCTACACCATTCACCTGATTTGGATGTAATTACCCTCAAATTAAATCTGAATGGCTGCAGTTAAAGCACATCTTGTTTGTTTCATTTCAAAACCATTTTGGTGGTGAATAAAGGCCAAAATCTGAAAATTCTGTCAATGTCCCAATATTTATGGACCTGACTGTATGTATGCATACATAAAAACATATATATATATATATATATATATATATATATATCTCAAAATCTATTTTGCAGGAAAATCCAACTATATATAAAGCACTAGTCAGGCAGCTTATCTTGACTCATGAAGTTGCAGTATACATGTCACTCCAGTAGATGGCGCACCAAGATAAATACTACATATAAAGTTGCTGCTCATGTTACTTGCAACCTTTCAGGGTTAATGTAGGTTAAGTAGCAACAGATTTGGGATCAACAAGATAGTGCAGCTGAACTTCCAGAGCACAGCATTGCACTGAAAGTTGGTTTTCCGATCATGCTTCTGCAGAACTCAACTCCGCCCAAGTTATGCAACGGAACCTGAATTAAAATTACTGCTCCATGGAGGAACCTAATTAAGGAACAGATTCTAACGGGATCTGGCGCAGGTGAGACTGTATTTATACCATGTATACCACTTATCCCCAACAATTTTCCTCATTCAAGCGCCTGCAGTTTCCTTCGCTATTACGATCAACAAGTCACAGAGACAAACGCTCAAGGCTGCAGGCGTAGATCTCAGGACCAGTTGCTTCTCCCATGGGCAGCTTTACGTGGCTCGCTCACGAGTTAGTAGCCCCAAGCATCTTTTTGTGTTAATCCCTGAAGGAATAAACTGCAAATATTGTTTACAAAGACATTTTGTCTTTGCAAAATTAGTTCTGCTGAGCAATAACAGACATCCACGCGGGCGAAGCTGCAGGAAAATGCTAGTGACTAATAAAATCCATCCAAAAAGGACATTTCAACTTTGGATAGAATAAAGTTTTATGTTCTATTTGGTTTGCGTTCTGCTGAAAAGTTACAAAGTGGGGTGGCAGGGGGTGGGGGCCAATATGTAAGTTATGGTTCCCATACCTCAAAAAGAAAAAAAAAAGTATTTGAAGTCTATGGATTTTGAGAAAGATATTCTTTTTTCTAAATACTTTTGTTCCTAGCTCCGCTGTGCAGATCTAAAGACTTTAAGCATAGTCTGACCTGCAGCTAGTAGACACGTGCTGTTCCTAAGAAATAAAACTACATGTTTAGGGACCTGCTCTGCCACTTAATTTTTTTATCATTATTTAAGGAATTCATAATAGTACAGATAGTTTTGAGTATTGGGTATTCTTTTCTTTTGCTAAGCAGATACTTTTTCTTATGTTGTAGTGCCTGTTTTAGATTAATGTTTTTAGCAATGCAAGACATTTTTTGTGCAAATTCATGTTTTTTCCACAAGTGTGGGACAGTATCATATTGCATGTTTATCCTGAAAGCCGCTGGGCACGTATGAGTTGTTTTGCTTATTCGGACTATTCTTTTCCCTTGCAAAAAAATTAAAAATGTGACAATTTTTGTTTTTTTACATTTTCTTGTACTATATTTAAACACAAATACCTGAAGTTGTTTTCTTTCCTGTGAAATGGTCGTTCTTTGTTACATTTTTAGGTGTTTTTTTTACATTCTTAACTTTCATCACCCACATCCACCAAGAGACATACTTATGTTTGTTCTCAGCTTATATAAATATACATAAAGAAAGTCATTTTCTTAGTTTGTATAATTTACAGTATAGCAGATCTGATGACATTGTAGCATAAGGGATGTAACCAAAAAAGGATACAAACACAATTTTCCATATTCAAAGTTTCAAATATACTGTACAGACACACATTCTTAACCAGAATTAAGAAGTAATGAATAATTAGCTAAAAATACAAATTATCAATTAACAGAGAGCATAATACATAAATTACATTTAAGAAGTGTTCAATATGGTATAGAAGGTGTGGCCAGGAATAGTTAAGTAAAAAGAAGAAAAGATGTTTGAAGATTTTCCTAATCCAAAAATCCGCCTCTGCTTTTTTAGGTGCAGAATGTTGTTATAGGCTTACATACTACAGAAAAATCATATTTTTTTATTATATATAAATATTATATAATAACTATGTAAAAATTATATAATAAATATATTTATTAATTAAAACCCTAGTCTCGTAGACACAAACAATATTAATAGAAATTATGACGTCGTAATAAAAATAAGTTTGTGATGATGAAAAGCAGCTTGTTATCATTATAGTGACAAATGTATCCTATTCTCTAGACCAGTGGTTCCCAAACTGTTTTGAATACCGGCGCCCTAGTGCATCAGCATTGTTTTCACGGCACACCTAAGCCAAAAGTTTGTTATTGAGAAATTCATAAAGAAATGTAGTAAAGTAGTAAAGTGAAGTAAATTGTGCTTACCTGTCATCCTTATGTTTGGTTATATAATGGTAGACAGGTTTGTGCTTCTGTGTGTGCACATATTTACATTACATTTAACCATAAAGAATTTGATTTGGTGCTGGACCACCAACCTGAGGTACCCTTGCAAGTGTCCCGAGGCACCCCAGGGTGCCGCGGCGCACAGTTTGGGAACCACTGCTCTAAACTAAGAATTTATGTTCAACAGTGGAAATAAAGTAACATAAATGTCCACAATTCTGAATGCCCCTAAAAGCTCTGAGAGCACCTACTTGCACTAAAGTTCAGTTAGGATATGAATGTCCAGAGATCAGCAATAGCCATATAGTGTGTATTCCAAATATTAAATAATTGGCTGGGTTTGGCAATGAACAAATTCCCCAAAGTGGGCAATGGAAAAATATCTATGGGGTTTAGTGCTTGTGACTCTAATCCATAGGAAGCTGGTTGGTGAATTAATCCATAAGTTTGTAAAATAAACATGCAGAGTTAAACTTACCGGTCTGGCTTCTTTTGTTTCCTTCCTCACTTGTGAGGTCCAGACTGTGGCCGAACAGTGCCGCCGCTGTTCCTTGCAGCCATCTCGGTGTTTCAGCAGTTGTGTGATGCTGGATTGCAGGTTGGAACTCAAGCCGGCGGTTTCCTAATTCCTGGTGTTGCCTAGTTAGAAGTGCGGGTACTCTGCAGTTAGAAGCTAGAGCAGAGGTTCCCAAACGCAGTCCTCAAGCCTCACCAACAGTTCAGGTTTTAGAGATATCCATGAGCACAGGTGGTTAAAAGCAAATTGACTGAGGTACTTATTAAGTCACCTGTGTTCAACCATGAATATCTCTGAAACCTGAACTGCTGGGAAGCCTTGAGGACCCAGTTTGAGAACCTCTGAGCTACAGGTTTCACCTACGCCTTTCACCCATGTATCAGGCTACATCAAGGATGAACCTAGTTTCATTCTGGACGTCTTTTAAAGGGTCCCTTAACTGAATTCCTTTCTGATTTACCATATCTCCGTCAGCACATCGACAAAAGAGACCTTAGCAACCTGAGGGGAAACAGAGGACAGAGAGAGGTGACCTAGGTTCATCCCTGACGAAGGGTAGTACATGAGTGAAACACGAGGGAGGAACCTCTAGCTTCTAGCTGCAGAGTGCCAGGACTCCGGACAAGGCAACACCAAAATGCAGGAAAACTCTGGCTTGCGTTCCAACCTGCAGTCCAGAAACACACAACCGCTGAAATGCAGAGGAAGCTGAAAGGAACAGCTACATCATATACTCTCAAGCATCAGCTTTATATACAGTAATGAGAAACAGTAATACGTCCTGTACATAGAAACGAATACCCAAATGCTGAATTCATTGATCTGTATATCTATCAAACATGATCGAAATTTTCAAAACCACTCTGCAAAAGATTTGCCTCATTTAGCATGTGACCGAGCAATGTTGCACGTTTCACTGGCAGAATTTAGCTTTATGTGTTTCCGGCCACAACACACTGCAGAATGGCCTGACCATATTCATCCTGCTCTCTATGAATTGGTCTAATTGGATATGTATCTGAAAAAGCAAAAAGGAACTATTAGGTTGTGTAGTTTATCTTCTTATGTTAGAAAGACTTTGGAATAAGGGAGGGACTGCTAGCAAAGTGTAGAAAGGAGAACAATAATTTGCTTATTTACTTTTTTAGTTATTTGATTTTATAACTTGTAACGATTGGAAGAGGAATGAGAAGATATATACAGAAGTTTCATTCTGCTCGTAAAGGCACACATCCACTAGACGACTGGCAAAAGACTGCACGATTACGGCACTGTAATTGTGCGATCGTTTGTCAGTCTGTGATGTGCCTACACTGGACGAGCAGTCATTCAGTGTAGGCACATCAATCATCTGCAAACATGTTGAACCTGACGATATCGTCAGGTTGTACAACATATTTGTACGATGATAGATGTCTAAACCACCAGCGGGAGCGAGCATCGCTAGTCACTTTAGACATTTTTTAAACAATTTTCAAACAATGATCGAACGATAACAATATAGTTATCGTTCAAACGCTCAATTTAATCGTGTAGTGGATGTGTGCCTTTACACAGAAAATGTAAGAATAGCAAAATGTGTCTATTTGTCAGGCATATAGCAAGGAGAAAAAGTTCCATTTTGTAGAATTACCTCCTATCGCTATAAATTCTTTGTGGTTTTAAAATTACCTGCACTCACCCAATACCTGGTAGTGTTTCCACTTTGATGCTGTCAACCTAAATAGTTGGTTAAACTAATGGGGCACATCCACTAGACGATCTACTCCCTGTCCAATCTCTAAACGATTTTCCCTTGATTTTTTCCCTTGAAATTTTATCTTTCAGTCTGAACGATTTGCAAACTATCTTTAATAGATCAAGTGAAATTGACCTGCATGTTCAGTCGACTGACGAGACGATCAAACGACCAGCGGGAGCGCGCATCGTTGATCGTTAACGACCAAACACTGCACGATTTATAAACGATTTTTAAACGATTGAACGATAACGTCGTTGTTATCGTTCAATCTCCTGCTAAAATCGTGTAGTGGATGCCCCCCTTAAAGCAAAAAAAAAAAAATTCACTGCCCGACGGTCTAGCTCACTCTCCGCTGCCCTAGCTATGAACCCACAATTTTACACTTTGAATGGGCTTCACAGTCTGCTTATATAAATATGTGTTTATAATATACCATTAAGATAGGATGTCAGTCAATGCAGTCCCTCCAACATGACTCCTACCACCTGGTACAAAATGCTCTGCTCCTGGACTTCCCACTTAATTTATGATTGCAGTCACGTGTGTTGGAATGCTGAATTGATAAGGAAGGTGTTTCAACACAGGTGACTCCAATTGTAAGTTAAGTGGGAAGTTCAGGAGCAGAGCATTTTGTACCTTGTGGAAGGAGTCATGTTTGAGGGTCTACCAATGCAGTAAAGGCCCCCATACATCAGCAATTGATTGCAGCAATCGTGCAATCTGCAATCGATTGTGTATAAAAACTTTTCCCTTTTTCAATCGATTGTGGCAATTCTGCAATCTGCAATCGATTGAAAAAAGGGAAAGATTTTTATACACAATCGATTGCAGATTGCACGATTGCTGCAATCAATTGCTGATGTATGGGGGCCTTTACTGACAGAGGGAGCATCAATCTCCTTAAGAGGGAGATAGTCAAAATGTCGACAGTATTATTTCGACGGGGAATTGCTGACACAGTTGTAATGCTATTTAAAGCATTTTAACCGTGCCTGCATTATACCTTTAATCATGGTCCTTTACGATCATGTTTAAAGTTATAATGCCGACAGTTACAATGCTTTGCATAATATTACAACAGTATCAACATTCTCTCATTGATATAATGCTGTTGACATTTTGACTGTTGAAAGCATTACTGTTGACAAAACTATGGATTCCTAAAATCTAACTAACTGGATGCTTCTTACAAAAAAAACAATAAAAAGTCTTAAAATGGCAAAATAAGTGTGAGTGGTATGCAGGTTCGAGTTTGATTGTTCTAAACTAATTTTATTGTTGTTTTTCTTTGTATTTTTCAATGTATGAAAATTGATGATATTATGGTATTGTTTCTTTAATATATTTTTACTGTCACTTTTTGATACGTTATTTTTTTTATTTTATGATACTAAGGGCCAAATGTAATAGGGTGTCTGTTTTGGTAAATTGCGAGTTTTGTGTTAAACTCGCAATTTTTCACAACTCTCCGATTGGAATGGGGTGTCAGTTCATTAGAACTCACATTTTTTCAGAGTTACTAAAAATCCCCATTCTCAAACTCGCATCCAAATGTTTTCCCATTTAAAACAATCAACTCGCCCAATGTAATAGAGTGTCAGTATCAGACTCGCAAAAAAAAAGTCAATCAAAAGTCCCCAAATAATAGACCTGCTTCAGGATAGCGAGTATATCCTGAGCAGGTCAGATTAACACAGAAACATGCACATATCCATGAGATACGTGCATGTTACTGTGTGTGTACTTATGCAAAACATTTTTTTTTATTTTCCTTTAAAGACTTGCAACTCCCCCAAAAGCATAACCACACCGGGCTTTCTAAAGCCTGTCCTGGTTCCCTGTATATTAAGAACCAGCACAGGGCTTTGCTGAGCCGGCCCTGGTTGTGGAAAAACAGGGGACAAAACGAGTCCCCTGTATCTCCATAACCAGCACCAGACTATTTCTAGCAGGGGGGTAATGCCGCAGCCAGGGAAAACCTTTTACTGGTTTCCTCGGCCAAAGCATTACCCCTGACCGCTAGTCAGCCCAGGCCGGGGATCCCTGGGGAGTTGGGGATACCCCAATAAAGGGTCCCCCTCTCCAGGGCACCCCAGGTCTCGGCTGATAGCCCGGGGCTATCCCCCGGCACGCATTGGTGGTGGGTGCCGGGTTGATCATGTAAAAGTGTTGTGTAAATTAGATGTTTAAATAATCTCTTTAGCTGTGGTACTACACGTCCCAGCAAGCCTCCCCTGCATGCTGGTACTTGGAGAACTACAAGTACCAGCATGCGGGGCATTACGGTCCCGCTGGTACCTGTAGTTCCACAGCCAAATAAATACGTTAAAAAACACAACACACACCATGAATGTAAAAGTTTATTATTACATACATGCACACTCACACATACTCACCTAGTATCCCTGAAGCCATCATGTCCCCTTGTGCAGTAAATAGTCCATAGGGGTACCTATAATAAAAAATCCATACTCACCTCTCCTATGCGTAGTTCAAGTCCTCTTCGTTCCAAGTTGGCATCCAGTGGGTTAAAATAAAAACACGATAATAGCCGAAACCAAGCCAGACAGGAGGAAAGGTATGTGTGTGTACACATACCTTTCCTCTACGCGAATGACTGGGTCCCATGTGTGCCCAGTCATTGTAGGAGCCTCCAGCCAATCAGCAGGTGTCTCTGTCAGAGCTGCTTGCTGATTGGCTGTGTGCGGCCAGCCTGTCTCCTCCATAGACTTAATTGGGGAGAAATCTCCATTGAAGTTAAGGTGGGAACCGCGACATTGTGTCCAATGATGTAACCACAAGGTTACTTGAGGTGAACCTTGAGGTGAACACTTTTACATTATCAACCCAGCACCCACCGCCCATGGGTGCCGTGGATAGCCCCGGGCTATCAGCTGAGCCTGGGGTGCCCTGGAGAGGGGGACCCCTTTATTGGGGGCTGACTAGCGGTCTGGAGTAATGCTTTGACGTACCCACGACAATCCTGGGTGCAACGTATTTTTAGAACCAAGACAGGATTTAGAAAGCCCGGGGCTGGTTATGCTTTTGGAGGGGGGGGGGGCTGCACGTCTTTTATTTTTTAAAACACACACAGAAGCCGCCACGGATCTCACTGATCTGTGATGGCTTCTGTATATAACTCGTACCTTTTAATGCTAGTCGCATTAAAAGATGTCAGTTTACATGGTCCTAAGCTCACCGAAATTCCCAAATGTAGTAGCCTCGAGCTGAAAAGTTTGCAGGCTATTGAATTTGCGAGTCACAAATTTGCACCTTTACTTAAACTGATACCCGATTACATTTGGCCCTATATGTCAATGCTTCAAAAAATTAAAATTTGTTTAAAAAAATGGCAAAATAACAATTGGTACTTACTATCCTTTGCTGGGCATACACTATACAATTATCTGTCAGGTCTGGTAAGTATACGAGCAAATGACATTCAACCATTTGCTCACAAACACTGGAAAACAGACAAAAATGGTCGTTCAGACAAATTAGTTATATCAGACGAATTTAACCTATTTGACAATTGATTTTTACCTTTTTCCAGTGTTTGGGAACATATGGTCGAATGTCATTTGCTCCCATACATTACCAGGTTTTCATTCCAACCAGCCAGATTGGACAGATGTCTGACAGATAATTGTATAGTGTATTATTTTGCTGACAGTCAAAAATGTCGGCAACATTATATGGATGGGAGAATGCCAAAACACTATTAATGTTATGCAAAGTAGTTTTACCCTGTCTGCTTTACTACTGAGAGATGCAGTTAGTTTAGAATAGATTTTATACTGTTATTCATGTTATTAGACTGTCAGTACCATGGTGAAGTGATGGAAGTAACCGATTATGCTGCCATTCAGGATAATCTTGTGTCTTTTCTTGTTTTTCTGCAAAATATCCCTAGTCAAATGGGCTTTATAGCAGCTGGATATCAATTCATCTATCTTTCATAGCTTTAACCCTTTTTGCCAAAATGCAAATGATGAGCAAGCAAATGAACACAATAAATGGTGTAGGATATCAGTCTTCCCTTAATTGTGTCCTTAAGTACTTTTGTCATTTCTCTTTCATTATTTTTCCCATGGCTCTGAACAAAATGACTTTTAATAGGCCAAAAGATCCCCAAAGCACAAATTAAAAAGTTATCACCACCAAAATATGCAAAATATTAATTGTAAAGAATGTTAAGTATATTGCACATTATCTGTAATATATAACAAGAACATTTCTAACTAATTAACTGTTTCCATTCAAGGTTCCATTCAGAACATCAGAGATCTCAGGAGGACCAGAATGTCAGCTTGGGTACACAGCATTCTGGTGCTTCCAAATTGTTACTGTGTCAGTGGTCATACAGGAGGTAGCTTATTAAGCAGCGTGCTAACTGTGAATATTGCAGAGGGGAGCAGTCACACATTTTTACTATACCGGTAGTTCATACAGTAGAGCCGTCTTTGTGGGATTCTCCTTCTGGAGAACCTGTGAGGGGGAGTCTGAAGCTGGGTACACACTACACGATATTGTTAATGATTTGGCCGATTCCTACGCATCAGAACGAGAAATCATCAATATCATGCAGTGTTTATGCACTATATCGTATAGTGCGCGCTCCCGAGGGGTCGTCAGCCGCATTGCCTGATCTTTTGTACATGCAGGAAGATCAGGTGATGCGGCTGACGATCCTAAGCAGCGCTATGCGGCGGGGGCCGGCGTGTCTGGCACCGGATCTCTCATTGCATACAGACCGCCCTACTGCTGTCACTGCAAAATGAAGTGAATCGTAGCATTTTGCGGTGGGGAACAGGGCCACGATGGGAGGCACAAATCACATCATCACAACCCTGCCCACCTCACTGCAAAATCTCCTTATTTCCCTTTCATGTCCATACACCTCTCAAGCTGTCAGTCACAGCTCTACAGTGATTGTGACTTGTGTCACCTATGCTCCTGCAGTCAGATCTGGTGCCCTGATAGCTACACTGCATTTATGTCACTGTGGGGGTCTATTTACTAAGCAGTGTTAGACATAGTGAAAAATGATAAGGTGACAGCCAATCAGCTCCCAACTGTCATTTTTCAAACACAGCCTGTGAGATGGCAGTTAGGAGCTGATTGGCTGGTACCTTATCACTTTTCACTCTGTCTCCTAACACTACTTAGTAAATAGACCCCTGTATAACAGATCTACTTATATTTACACATCACGAGCTCCAATTACCAATTCTTCATTTCTGAGTACAAAGCATGTATACAGCAATCTTTGCATAGGTTTTCCAGTATTACACTTGCCCACCATACCACAAGTCACGTAACACATTTCCAGCAGGTCTATCAAGTCATAATGATGTTGTTGTTCTGTATTATTTTCCATAATGACATGCTAATGCTAATATACTTCTGTACTATGGATTTTCGACTTATTTTACACCAGTGGTGGCATAACACAGAGGGAGCCAGGCCTGGCAAATTAGGCTGCAGAAAGCTCTGCATATCAGGTACTGCTTTATTGAGGCCCAATATCATCAGTTATACCTATAGAGCAGAGGAACTTTTTCCCAGTAGCCAGACCCTAACCTCTTTTTAGGGGGAATGAATAGTTCGTTTTTTTTAACCAGTGCTATTATGGTTTAACAGGAGATACATTATAACATATATTTAAATGTTATTTTAATTAATAATCTCAAAATAAAATTATTTTCAAAATAAAGTAATCTAGGTGCTAGGGCTAAATATTATCCATTCATGCTATTAGCTGTTGAAGTTCTTTTTTTCCATACAGGAAACATAAACAGGTACAGTAGTATGTGACTAGGGCTTACAACATCGCTTTTAATGAATCCCAATTGACTAACCAGTTCCTACCCCTGTCTAAGAAGATGACATCTCAGGATTTTCCTAAGTTACTGAGATAGCAGATTGCCAGTTATCAGCTATTATTAGCTACTCATTTGAGTATTGTGTTCCACTAGGAACACATGTGGCTTTAGAAGTCCATGGAGTAATCGGTGGAACAATAAAGTTGTGTGACTGCAGTTGTGGTTGTCGAGTTAACTTTGTGAGAGTTATAAACATCAAAGTTAATACAGTGCCGCATACATGTTTAGGGAATGGTAATAAGGCTGTGTAAAGAGCAAGCTGTGCTGGAGAACTGCAAATAGTGCTTACTGTATATGTCTACTTCAGGTGCTGAAAATAGAATATAGCAGTTAGCATTATAGGGACAGTTGCAAAACTGTAGCAAATATGTAGTGGGGCAAATACAAAATAAGCAAAATTAAAATAGACATTACTTATACTGGGCATGCACCAGGGATAGACTCATGCTCTACATCAGTCATGACAAACACCCTGTGCGCGTGTGCGCAAAAGGGGTGTGACCTCATCGCAAAAGGTGCATGGTTAGATCTCACGGGGGTGTGCCGCGAGTCACGGAGACCTGGCCTCATGGCACATCCCCGTCTCTCAGTATCCAGGCCGAACACAGCGCTGGAAGGAGGATGTGCACGACCAGGTATTGAGCCCAGTCCGGCCCATCAGCCCTTCTGGCATTTGCCAGAGGCAGTGGTGTAACCGCCGGGGGGGGAGGTGGTAGAGCGGGGCACGCGCCCTGGTCGCTGTGTGTCGGATACTGCGACGGACGTCCAGGAGCAGCCAAAAAAAGTCAGGCAGATTCTTATTGGCTGCTGCACCCTTGGCCCGCGCAGGGCTGGAGAGGCGCCACCTCTGCCTACTCCATTTGCCAGGCTCCCGCTGAGATTTTATTACCAGCAGGCGCCCGGGAGCTTATTCCCTGCAGCAGCAGCCGGAGGCTGGAGCTCACTCCTGAGCTCCGCCTTTCGGTTCCCACAGGGGGTGAAGGGAGAGACATCATGACTTCTCTCCCATATTGCTCATCGCGATGACTGAGGAAGGAGCAGTCGGACGGCGGCGAGAGCAGGAGCGGGACTTCAGGTAAGTATAATATTGTGTTATGTGTGTCTGTGTCTTTGTGTGTAAGGGGCACTACTACTGAGGGCACTGTATAAGGGGCACTGCATAAGGGGCACTACTTGGGGCACTGTATAAGGAGCACTACTACAGGGGCACTACTACTGGGGCACTGTATAAGGGGCACTGCATAAGGGGCACTACTACTGGGGGCACTGTTTAAGGGGCATTACTACTTGGGCACTGCATAAGGGACACTGCATAAGGGGCACTACTACTGGGGCACTGCATAATAGGCACTACTACTGGGGCACTGTATAAGGGGCACTACCACTGGGGCACTGCATAAGGGGCACTACTCCTTGGGGCACTGTATAAGGAGCACTACTACAGGGGCACTACTACTGGGGCACTGTATAAGGGGAACTGCATAAGGGGCACTGTTTAAGGGGCATTACTACTGGGGCACTGCATAAGGGGCACTACTACTGGGGCACTGCATAATAGGCACTACTACTGGGGCACTGTATAAGGGGCACTACCACTGGGGCACTGCATAAGGGGCACTACTACTGGGGCACTGCATAAGGGGCACTACTGCTGAGGGCATTAAGGTGCATGTTGACAAGTCCCTATTTTTCATTGACCACGCCCCTTGTGGCATGTGGCCACGCCCATTTTGGAGTACGCATTCGGCACGCGCACACATTTGGGGGGGCACCATTTTTTATCTTGCCCAGGGCGCCAAAGACCCTAGTTACGCCACTGGACAGAAGTGCCAGATGGTCAGTGCATATATAGGAAGGACAGACTGACTCTGCAATAAGTGGCTTTATGGATTTAGAATAATCATTTTCATTTTATTGCTAGAAATAGGAGAGCTTCTGCTGTACCTCATGTTTTAGTCCACAAGACTGTACACTGCTCAGCAATCACTCATCATCATGCCTTAAGCTTCTATGAGCTGGCCTTCCTCATTCTCCCCTGCACTGAATTAAAGGGGATCTTTGTCTAAAACTAATCATTAATTATGTACTGCCTGTGATCAGTACATAGTAAAATATTTGGACTTCCTTCTCATTGTAGCTAGCTAACAGAAGTAAGCACTACAAGTTGCAGCATGCAATACAATGTCACACCTCCCCTCTCCATTCTGTAAGCCATTTACACAGGTACAGAAAGAAAAATCATACAGTAGATCACACTTTTAAAGTGGGCGTGTACTGCTACATCTGAGAGGCGTGTCATAAAATTGACTTGCATGTAAATGAGACCCAAAGTAGTAGATCTACTTGGTGATGGAAACACTGATACTTTTGAGAAAATGCATATAGCCATAGGGATCATTGTGCATATGATCCCATTTGAATGTATATGTAAATGGTTTTTGATTTTTTTTTAATATAACAGCTACATAATGGGTGTAAGGTACAATCAGGGAGATTGCTAGACTCTTCAGGGAGTCAGGGAGATTGCTACTGTGTTAGGGAGTCTCCCTGACAATCAATGAGAGTTGGCAAGTATGATATTCTTTCTTGTAGTGGTCCAAATGGAAATTCAATTAAATAATGTGAATAGATGGTCATGACTTGGTAGGGCATACAGTTGCTGAAACGCTAATGTAGTGATATCTACTGGAGGGGACAATACACATTCAGCCAATCAAAAGTAGCTAGACAGCTTTGATCGCTTGTAACAAGACTACCTTTTTATTTATTTTGTGTTTCCTTTATTATGTTCTATATATATCCTAATACGTACCAAGCCACTGTTTATATGTATACTGATTTTATACATTGTTTTATATTGCTGTCCTCATTTATGCTCCTGATTTATGCTAGATTGTTTGTTTTGCTATCTAACATAACGCACAATTGTCCTGTCTCAAATTTAGTTTGTTTATGCTGGTGTAAACTTTAAAATTAAAAAAATAAACATGATTTAAAAGTAGCTAGACTTCATTGTGGAACGCCTCCCCAGCCCTCCAGTACCCAGAAAATATACGCCTTCCCAACGTATCTGGGGATGCTTCCATATCAAAAGTATTGCAGTTACAGTACATGAGGACACTGTGCTCCGCTTAAGCTTGACTGTCTTCATTCTGCCTCTCCAGGCGTTAGTGGCAGCAAGTTGACAATACAAAAAAATCTAAATATAGATGTTTAATGCACAGTATGGACATGCATATCTTATTATTATTTTAAAAAGCGTACGTCCAGCTCTAAATGAGACCCATAGAATTTAGAATAGGCTCCAGTTTTATAGCCCAAAATTACGGCTATGCGGTATACTTTGTCTTACATGTATATTAAGATACGTACAGCTCAATATATACTGTAAGTATGTGACTGGAGTAAAGATATGGCATTCATCACCATTTACTGATCCTTGGCACAAAAATAAGAAAAATGACTTGTCCCACCCTGTACAGAGACATCGGGGCCCTGGGTCGCACTAGGGAGTGTTTAAGGCCTGATGTACCTATCCAAGCACTTGTGCAATGACCTTTCCATGAATGGCAAAATAATGGCAATGTAACTTTTAATCATCCCCATAGAGTTATAGCACTATATTCTTATTTATTAATGTGCTTACTTGTGTTCCAAAGAGTCTTTTTTGCACTACAGCAAAAATAATTTTATTAATCCTCCTATTCTTATGGAGAACCCCCTCTTTGTTGTTACACAAAAGAAAAATAACTTGTTAACAAACAGATCTAAATGTTTTACCTCCCACATGTTTCTAGGGAACATTCATCCACTGCAATAACAAATCAAATACAGTGCTGCCTGCTGTTCAGTGTCCATTTGCCAAACATTAGGAGAAAAGCAGTGCTATCCGAGTTTTACCAGCAGTAGCTGCACACGGTCCCTTTTTAAAGAGGCATTTACACTGACATCGGCAGCCTTGGTCCCACGGACACTCTTCACCTGCCATAGGTAGGCGCAATGTCCGATGGTGCAGTTGCCTCCGGCATTAACAAAAAGACGTAACATAAAGACGCAGTAGAAGCTGCGACAAAACTCGAAGCCACTACTGCAACTGTGTCCACCTCTGGTCCCCCCCCCCCCCCAATGAGTGCTGTTATTAAAGTTTTATTGTGGGGATGCAGTACATTTGTACAACCAGCAGGTGATGCTATAGTTATGGAAAGTCAATGGAAAGATTAAAAAATGGCCAGCAGTTTCTCAACAGGGAAAATACAGTACGTGCAGTTAAATGCGGATCTCCAAGTAAACATCTATTAACAACCGTAATGAGATGTCACAATGGTACCTATTAATATGATATTTACATGTGTATTTCTGAATATATAATGTGTTCTTCACATCACTTGTATCTGGATAGTATGAAAGGTGTCATTACATGAGACAACCTTTTAAAAGTCTTTTTTTCTGATAAAAAAAACACTGTGGGAATTAGTGAATCTGGAAATGCCTCAATAAATATGCCCTAACCACCTATTGAGTCTCCTTTACATATCTCAGCTCAGACAAGTGTTGGCGCTATAGGAGATGCATGAATCCGGCATTCAGACAGTTCTGCCTACAGATGCTGCCACCTATGCCATCTATATGTTGTCCACTCCCTATTTAGACTAGTATGAAATGTGTATATCGTGTAAAAAGCTTCTAATTACATCTGTCATCTCTTTGTTGCCAGGTGGTTGTCCTGTCATCTTGGTGTTTATTAAGAGATGCCACCTACTACACACTGTCTGTCATTGCTCTCATTGTGGTAAGTTCATTTTTCTATTCAGTATCTCCAAATAATTCTTTATTCTTAGAATATAGACATTTCTACCTGTTTGTTTTCTGTGAAATAGATTGCTAGAAATCTGAACCACATGTTATGGGCATGTTTCCAGATATTCGTCATATGCAGAGACGTACGTATCTATGTACCACCCGTATCCACACGCTTGGTTTTATATCTGTCATCATTATCAGTGCACCCTTCCAACATTAATAAACCTGGTGCAAGAGATCCGGACGGGGACAGACGCGTGCACAGCGCGCAAATTCCGTCAACACGCTCTTGTTAAAATATAGTAAATAAGAATGTTCCCCTTTTTCTCTATATTGGTCCTCCTGAGCCGGTCTATTTCACCTAAGTTGTTACGGTATTATTTCCCTAGATAAAGAAAAGTGAAACTGAAATCACACTCAATTCCGGATGCCTTATAGTGTAACCTAGACCAGTCTCCATTCTGCGGATAGTCCTGTAGGGAGGTAAAGAAACTGCATCACCCATCGCATTCAGCACTGCTATTCCTTGTGCTCTGGTGATGTACAGCATAGAGGGCTTATCCATTCAAAGACAATGCTAGAACGCACGTGTGACCTGGAGTACCCCAGATAATAAAATCCATCTCTTACAGTACATGTTGGATGCGAAATAACGTAAAATACGTATCCTTATTTCGTTGAGTTAGAAGTATGCGTGAGTTAAGGTAAATATAAATGGGCTAGGACCTGGGCATTGCAGGACACATGGGAACCCCAATAATGTGCTGCATTCTATGGCTCACACGCTTTCACAAGCCGCCTTCCATGGGCTGAAATGTCTCACTGGTGTACGTAAGTCTCCTAAGCATCTCTTCATTGATCACGTGCAAGATTCAGTAAACGATTTTTGATGTAGGGTGTGCAACAATTTTATAGATGTATAATTCTGGTGACTATACCATATGGACCCCATGCTCCAATGGCTAGTGGGCAATACATTCTCTGAAGTCTGTTGTACAAAGCTGGATGGAATATAATACATATTTTGATTGTTGTAGTGTAGTATTGAATTTTTTCATTTTACAACCAGTCAAGTACCTTTGTTAAAGGTACACAAACACATATTTGCATCCAAATCTAACCTTCATACTTACCAACTCTACTGGAGTGTCCAGGAGTGTCACACATTTCAGGGGGCTCTCCCAGACTCACAAGAGAGGAGACCAGTATCCTGCAGTGCATAATTCAGATTAAATCGCATCATCGTTGATCCTCCCCCTGTCCCCACTGTACAGTGCTACAAAATGCTGCTTTGATTAGCGGGAACTGGGTCACAATGAGGTAAAAGTGGTATGGTGCCCCTCGCACCTCTAACATGTTGTTTTAAAAGTTGTATATAGAAAAGGGGGCCCTAGACTGCACATTATTTTTAAAACCTCTATTTTTCACTTTCTTATATATGCAGCAGCAGCTGCTCTTCTCGATCTTATACTTTCTTACACTTCACCTTCTCTCATTCGAGTGATGCCCTGGGGTGGCTCAGCTGGGCCTGTTTGGGGGTGTCCTGCGATCTGGATTTCAACCCCAGTATGTTAGGGACCTACCCTCAGAGGTTACCTGGGCGCGGTGGGTAGGCCCATAACCATGGCCATGATTATGCTAAAACCTCTATTTATTGCAAAATCTACTGCATAATGTATTATATATAATTAGTAATGTTGGAGTTGTGCACTTGTACTTTTTCTTTTGTGTTTTAAATGTTGGGAAGTATTTTGAACTTTTAGACAGAGGATGGTAGTTATCCATAGTAAAGTAACAGAAGAAAATATCATATGGTCAAAAGCTAAAATAAATGTACATATTCTAGATTTACATTGCGTTTAATGGCTAATTTGGTGGCTAACTGTATACACAGTTCCTTCTCTGGTGAGTAGTAGTATTTAATTCAGAGCTTATTCTCAGGTTGCTAGTGTAAAATGGGATGTAGTTAGGAGACTGGCGGACAGGATGCCGCCAGAGGAAATCCCGACGTCGCAAGCCCAACACGGAACTAAAAATAGGCATCGAAATCCTGACGCCTATTTTAATCCCGGCGCACAGAATCTAGACAGATGCCATCCCAAACAATTAGATGCGGGGGGGGAGGGGGGAGTGTTAGGTTTATTATTATTATTATTACATTTTATTTATAGGGCGCCACAAGAGGTCCGCAGCGCCGTACATACAGTAAAGGGTACACAGAACATTACATTACAATACAGTAACCAACTTATAAACAGAGCACAAGTAACAATTAGCAACACAATTCTCCATACACAATACAGCTGGGAAGGTGAAGGCTGTCATAGAAGTGCTAGAGAAGAGGGCTGTGAGACAGTGGGGAGGAGGACCCTGCTCCTAGGAGCTTGCAATCTAGGGGAGAGGGGAGACAGACAGATGACATGAGGCAAGAGTGTGTAGAGGGGGACCTGAGTGCAGGAAATAGGCGAGGTAGAGATGGCTGAGGCAGGAAGGACAGAGACTTGGTGACGGTTATGTGGTGCAAGGGTATGCTTTGATGAACAGGTGGGTTTTCAGTGCACGTTTGAAGCTCTGCAAGGTCGGGGAGAGCCTAATCGAGTGAGGGAGCTCATTCCAGTGAAGGGGGCTGCACGAGCAAAATCTTGGATACGTGAATGAGATGAAGTAACCAGGGTGGAGGAGAGATAACAGTCATTGGCAGACCGGAGTGAGCGGGAGGGAGTATGTAAGGACATGAGGTTGGAGATGTAGGGAACAGTAGAGTTAGAGAGGGCCTTGTATGTGAGGGTGAGGAGTTTGAAGAGGATTCTGTAGGGGAATGGGAGCCAGTGCAAGCTTTGGCAGAGGGGAGCAGCAGAAGTGGAACGGCGGGAGAGGAAGATAAGTCTAGCTGCAGCATTGAGAACAGACTGGAGGGGAGCAAGATGGCAACGTGGGAGGCCAGTAAGGAGAAGGTTGCAGTAGTCAAGCTGAGAAATGAGCAGCATAGCGGGGTTAGGTTATGGGGGGGTTAGGTTTAGGCACTAAGGGGGAGGGTTAGGTTTAGGCACAATGGGGGGAGACTTAGGTTTAGGCACTAACGGGGAGGGTTAGGGTGTGGGGTGGGGAGGGTTAGGCTAAAAGAAGGGAGGGTTAGGGGGAGAATGGGGGAGGGTTAGTATACTTACCTGACCCCTGTCGGGTTACCGACTATAGGGATGCCGCTGTCAGTCGGGATGCCTCCTGTCAAAATACTGTCGGTGTTACATACCCGTTCCGTGTAAAATACAGAACCCATTTCCTTTTGGCTAGTGCACTAGATAAACCTATTTCTTTTGTGACTAGTATACAATAAAGAACCTTATCCTGGTCACCAGAATGCAATACAGGTTCCTAAATTGCATTCTGTCAGTGCTATTATTTGGCTCCATTTGCTGTATTGTACTCAAATATGGCATCCAATCACATAGGAAATGGGGCTGCTGTTGTATGGGAATCCACTATGTTATCCAGCTCCAGAGAGAAAATGGAGCTGCTGTCAACCACAATCACAGATCCAAGACCTGGTGGGCACACTCAGGCAGTCTGTGTATGAGTCATTTTGGTGCATCTACAGTTAATGGTGATAGAGCTATTATCAGAAATTATTGGCTGATAGCAGCTGTAAAACCCACTGAGAGCACTCAGGAGATGTGGCCAGGGCTGTCCATGCTACACACATCCAGCGAAGAGCTTTAACCCATTAGGGAATACATTATAATACAAAGCCTACTGTATATTTTGAAGCTGACCTCAACTAGATCAATGGCTGAAAATCATAAACAGTGTATAATGCACTTTCAGTCAGTAGTAAATGGTAATAAGTAATGTTAAAACGAGCTAGCTTTCATGCTATCTGACCTGTAAGACTTTTGTTTATAGACTACTACAGTAAAATTAATTAATCTCACTTTTGTCAGTTGTCTAACTGAAAGTATACCATGATGGAATGCATGACTGTCATTGAAGGCAGACATTCCTCTCATATGAAAATCTTGTTTTTTTCCTTATGGAAACATACTATTTATTGATAATACAGTATATTTTATTATTGGCATTATTGGTGCAAAACTTTGTCCCCTTCTTTAGTACATTTATTTGTGTGTTTTCACTGCATTACTGCACGGCTCTTGCTGTTCTACTGTTTTCTACACTATTACTGCTGCTCCTTTTTCTACTCTGTTCCTGCTGCTGTCCTTTTTCTGCACTGTTCCTGCTGCTGCCCTTTTTCTGCACTGTTCATGCTACTGTACTTTTTCTGCACTGTTCCTGCTACTCCACTTTTTCTGCACTTTTCCTGCTGCTGTCCTTTTTCTGCACTGTTCCTGCGGCTGTCCTTTTTCTGCACTGTTACTGCTCCTGTCCTTTTTCTGCACTGTTCCTGCGGCTGTCCTTTTTCTGCACTGTTCCTGCGGCTGTCCTTTTTCTGCACTGTTCCTGCGGCTGTCCTTTTTCTGCACTGTTCGTGCTGCTCACCTTTCTCTGCACTGTTCCTGCTGCTCTCCTTTTTCTGCACTGCTCCTGCTGCTGTTCTTTTTCTGCACTGCTCCTGCTGCTGTTCTTTTTCTACACTGCTTCTGCTGCTGTCATTTTTCTGCACTGTTCCTGCTGCTGTCCTTTTTCTGCTCTGTTCCTGCGGATGACCGTTTTCTGCACTGTTGCTGCTGCTCTCCTTTTTCTGCACTGTTCCTGCTGCTGTCCTTTTTCTGCACTGTTGCTGCTGCTGTCCTTTTTCTGCACTGTTCCTGCTGCTCTCCTTTTTATGCACTGATTCCACCTGGACATCAGTTTTAATATTTTATATGCTTCACATTGATGAGAGAAAGAAAAAGGAGTTGGTTCCGGCGCTTCCTTAGGATCTGTGGATAGCATGGTGTTCCCCTCATGGGATAAAGAGAGAAAAGATATATATTGTGTAAACCCGTAAATATCAGCAAAGAAGAAATAGTGATGTAAGAATCGCACTCACCCTTTTTCGGTGAGAATGTAGCGTTGGACCTAATAATCACCGTGGTCCTACGGTGGTTGCCGATTGCAACAATGACGTCACAGATAGTTTCACTGGATATCTTCAAACGGTCAGAGAGAGAAAAACATAGAGAGCACTTCCACGGTGCAGATCAATTTGTTTCAGGAAACCAGATTGTAGCCAGTGCAGTATTGTGCTCACCTTTTATAAAGTATCATATGATCTTTGGACATTTATTTATTGTAAAAAAAAACGATGTCCGTCGGTATCTACCCAATCAGGGTTTTAATACGGTACAAAAGCTTGAAGTAATATTGGAGAAATAGATACGTAATGTTCCATAAAAAAATGTTAAATTAATTTTATTTCCTCAACAAAAATATTTTCCAGAAAGAGTATTTAAGATGTGTACATATATATAAAAAATGGTATTTGCAGATCATACATAAACATTTAAACACATCAAAATAGAATAAGAACATATATGACAGTAAAATACTAGAGAAACAGACAGCCTGAGGAAGCAGACGGAGGCTCTGCGAAACGCGTTGCTTGATATTCGGTACTCTCCTTTTTTTATTGCCCATTTTTATCACACATTTTATATTTTTTAAGAAATAATTTTAATACAAAATATTTTTATTTTTTAAACAATACGTATTTTATTGTCATATATTTTCTTATTCTATTTTGATGTGTTTAAATGGTTATGTATGACCTGCAAATACCATTTTTTTATATATATGCACACATCTTAAATACTCTTCCTGGAAAATATTTTTGTTGAGAAAATAAAATTAATGTTATTTTTTTTTTATGGAACATTACGTATCTATTTCTCCAATATTACTTTGAGCTTATGTACCGTATTAAAACCCTGATTGGGTAGACACCGACGGACATCGTTTTTTTTTTTAAAGAAATTAATGTCCAAAGATCATATACATTATAAAAGATGAGCACAATAGTGCATTGGCTATAATCTGGTTTCCTGAAACACATTGATCTGGAAGTGCTCTCTATGTGTTTCTCCCTCTGACTGTTTGAAGATATCCAGTGAAACTATCTGTGACATCATTGTTGCAATCGGCAACCACCGTAGGACCACGGTGATTATTAGGTCCAATGCTACACACTCACCGAAAAAGGGTGAGTGCGATTCTTACATCGCTATTTCTTATTTGCTAATATTTACGGGTTTACACTATATATATTTTTTCTCTCTTTATCCCATGAGGAGAACACCAAGATATCCATAGATCCTAAGGAAGCGCCGGAACCAACTCCTTTTTTTTTCTATCGTCTGTTTGAGGAGCTCTGTTGGAAAGCCCCTGCTGTTCATGGCTGCATCCCCAAATCTAACATTGATGATAGGCAAGATTACCCAGTTAGGGTTAGACTGTAAGCGTAGAGTTATAGTTAGGAGGTGGCATTGAAAATTAGCATTAGGAGCTGTGGCCAGGGCTGTCCATGCTACACACATCCAGTGAAGAGCTTTAACCCATTTGGCCATTTGCATGAGTGGTTTGTGACCAAATGAACCTCTGTCATTCACTTTGGAGCAGTTTTCTGATGATTGTCTGCTTTACTCTGTCAGTCCCTCCATTGGCTGCCGGTTTTCTACAGTATTCAATATAAAATACTTTTACTTACACATAAGGCTATTAACCAAACCACACCAACATACATCTCTTCACTCATTTCAAAATATCTCCCAACCCGACCTCTCTCGCTCAGCACAAGTTCTGCGTCTTTCATCCCCACACATTACTTGCTCCCACTCACGGTTACAGGACTTTCTTCGGGCTGCACCCACTCTTTGGAATGCCTTACCACGCACAATAATACTTTCCTCTAGTCTCCAATCCTTCAAGCGTTCCCTGAAAACTCACCTCTTCAGTCAAGCTTATCAGATTCCAGAACCGCACAAATAACCTTCATAGCTTCCATATCTAATTAAATCCCCTTTCACAGCCACACATAACCTCACACATTGCCTTTCTTTCACATCCTCCTGATATTTGGCCAACATTCATGTGTGACTGGATCAGGCAGCCCACCAAGAAACGCTCCATTCTGGCTGGACCATAATTGCAATATATAGCACCTATCCTTGTGTATCAATGCCTATTTCCCTATAGATTGTAAGCTTACGAGCAGGGCCTTGCTACCTATATATCTGTGTGTTATTACCCAGTTTTGTTCTATTTATGTTTCCAATTGTAAAGCGCAACGAATATGCTGCGCTATATAAGAAACTGTTAATTAATAAATAAATGCTATCCACAATTCCTTGTTCTTTTAGTGCCACTGTTAAAACTGCTATTTCTTAGGTTTCATAAACTTCAGTGCCATCTGTATGCAATGTAAGAAAATAAATGAACATTTGCTTAAATTTAAAACAGCCGGCAGTGACAATAAAAATGCTGTTTTCCCAGGATAAATGCTTAACAATCTACATGGTATTTGAGTCTTGCATTAGGCTTTAGAGAAGCAGACTGATCACTTACTGTAGGTATGTTCATGTAAATTCTACAGAACGACCTGGCCTGTCCTGTGTTGCCCTCGCACAGACCATTCTCTGTCACATTGCCACCTTAAACCTGCTTAGCTGATTGAAATTTAAGTGCAGTTTACATTATCATAATTAACATAATCTCACGCTCATTATATAGTCAATCCAACAGCTGCATGAATGAGGCATGTTTCCTTTTTTTAATCTGTCTGCTAGATAAGGAAATTGTTGACTGCAAAATATCCTTATCGAGCAGTTGCAGCTGAAATGATTTGGCAAGCAACCAATACATTTATATGAACGGGATTTGGAGGATATTCTCTATGAATGATACATAATGGCTTTGCATTACATATGGGAAATGATGTGGAGATAATTGATTGTAAACAATACAGATACATAATTGAGTCAAATCCTTTTGTTACAGACGAGAGAAGGACAGCGGCTTTTAGCTCGCTTTCCATTTCTCTCTGTAATAATGGATTATATGGATTATTCTACATCTCTCAATGTGACACCTCCAGTGATTTACCAGATTTCCCTTCAGTTTGATTTGTTTTATAGCTTGTGTATTGTCTAATTTCTGCATGTTTTATACCAGCTATCAGACAAATTGACTTGCATTACGCAAATGTGTAATATCAAGGTTTATTATTTTTGCCTATACCAGTTCCCCTCTTATACCACCTAAGCCATTGTATAGTACAAAAGGGGGCTCCTCACACGTACCCTACTTTACCTTACTGCACCACAGTTCACATCTCTGCAGGACTGATGTCATCCAATCTCCTTCATTAGAAGACCAAGGGCTAATTGTAATACTGAGCAGCACCCCCAAGCCACCCCCCTGATTTTTACTATAAGAGAGTGGACAGTTTATATTAAGGAGGGGGTTGTTCAAAAGTGTTAGTGTCTGTATATTGTTAGATGAAGCCACAATTCATAAACCTTATTCCCTCTAGACTAGCACACAGCGGCACAGAGGTTACCGTTACTGCTCTGTTCTTGTGTTTGAGTGGGTTTAATACCTATAGTGTCTGATCTTCTTTGTTACATGACTGTGCGCTTGCTTCTGCATACATTTATTTGCCTATAACAGGGCTCAACAAATTGTTTGAAAATCTAGGAGCCGGCTTAAAATTTTAGGAACCATAATATTGTCCTAAACCAAAATATATGAAACTATCTATAGAACAACACTCATGCCCCTTCAATGCCCCTTAGGCTTTCCAACATGCCATCAGATCCTGATATATGGTGCCTAAATTTACATAGTATGCCACACCAAAGTCCAGTCTCCCCAATACATAGTATGCCACACCACAGTCCCCCCAATACATAGTATGCCACACCACAGTCCCCCCAATACATAGTATGCCACACCACAGTCCCCCCAATACATAGTATGCCACACCACAGTGCATCCAATACATAGGCCCAGATTCATCAATGAGTGATATACTTGTTATCACTTGTTACTAATCTTGAATGGTGCTCCAACCAATCAGCTTCTAATTGTCTTTAATCACATTGGTCTGGACCTTAGTATGCCACACCACAAAGCCCCCAATGCATAGTATGCCACACCACAGTGCCTCTATTACATAATATGCCCCACCACTAAGAATCCAATACATTGCAGTGTGAAGAGGTAAAAAAAGGCTGTGCAGCAGGGGGGGGGGGGGGGGTTGCAGTGTGAAGTAGTGAAAAAAAAAGGCTGGGCAGCAGGGCAGAGACTGGATTTAATGACTGCGGGGGTTGAGGTGGTGGGAAAAAAGGCTAGGCAGCAGGCCAACAGGAATGGGGGGGGGGGGCAAAGCATATTCTTGCACCTGGGCCCACCACTCTTTAGTTCTGCCACTGACCCAGTGCCTCCAATGCATAGTATGCCACACCACAGTGTATCCAATATACATAATATACATAATATGCCCCACCACTAAGCTCCCAATACATAGTATGCCACACCACAGTGCCTCCAATACATAATATGCCCCACCACTAAGTCCCTGATACATAGTATGCCACACCACAGTGCCTCCAATACATAATATGCCCCACCACTAAGCCCCAAATATATAGTATGCCATACCACAGTGCCTCCAATACATAATATGCCCCACCACTAAGCCCCTAATACATAATATGCCATACCACAGTGCCTCCAATACATAAAATTCCACAGTGCATCTAATACATAGTATGCCACACCACAGTGCCTCCAATAATAAAATGCCACAGTGCATCTAATACATAGTATGTCACACCACAGTGCCTCCAATACATAGTATATCACACAACAGTACCTCCAATAAATAAAATGCCACAGTGCTTCTAATATATAGTATGCCACACCACAGTGCCTCCATTACATAATATGCCACACCACTGTGCACCCAAAATGTGGTAATGTGTATAATTTAAATTAATGTGTACAGAGAGGCAAGGCTGCTGTCCCTGCATCTCCTGCCTGGGCCGGGATCTGTGACCAGAAGAATGAACTGGCTGGGTCACGCTGACTCTTCATAGGTGTGCAAGTACCTGACTTATTTGTAGCTGGGCAACTGCCGGAACACCGGGGAGGAGTTGATGTGGAGCTCATCCTGTTGAAGGTGTTTTGCATGATCTATCAAGGAGTCTTGGGAGCTGGTCTCATTCAGCAGCCCTGACCCGTTCTGCCCTCAGGAACGCCTCCATTTGTCAGCCCCCACCTACAAAACGGGGCGAGCTGGCAATCAACATCGACAGCCGCCCCATTTGTAGCGAGCCCCGGAGCGAGTGAATTTTTCACTCGCTACGGGGCTTGCGCAATGCACAACCATCGACCCCCTTGCGAGCGCATAGCGCTTGTGAGCGGGTCTGATTGGGACCCTATGCGTCTCTGCAAATTTCGCCAAATGGGTGAGTTTTCACTCACCTACTTCGGCACACTGACTATTAGTAAATGCCACTGTAATCACTTCCTGCTTCACCACAAACAGTGAGGCAGGAGTGGCTTTCCTGATTACTTCATTATCATAAAGATTACGGAACGACATTATGGTGCATTCCACCAGAAAAATAGGATGTATTTTAAATGTCCGACATGTAAATGGCATTACCCAGATGTTTATTGTCTATAGAAAGTCTCTATAAGTGCTTCACAGGCATCTTATTCTGTACTATGTAGTACTAAAAGGGATGAAACCAGCTTTCAGTAGGTGAAAGTTCTATGTCAGCATAAACCCTGTTGGTAAAGCATTGACCTACTTGGCTGCTATGTAAACAGTCCATATTAAATAAAGAGTGGCTTATGCTGGGTACACCCTAGATAATGTGTACCTGGACGATATGGCTGCCGAAGGGCCGATATATATCGTATCTGCGGTACATATCAAAACAATGTAATGAAGGACAGAACGATCCCTCGTTCCATCCTTTATAACCTTGCACTGTGTCGCATGCAATATCGTCTGTTTGGCCATGCAGCACGGCTGACTGGAAGATATCGCACATTAGGTGTACACACTGAGCCATCCGGCTGATGTGACGGTCCGATTCGGCTGGAAACGACATATCGGGCCGACATCACTCCAGTGTGTACCCAATTGTACTCTCCAAGGGGCATATTTATTATTATATATGCGGCCAACCTCCAATTATAAGGATTTCTTATTGCCAAAATTTGCTGAATAAGAAATCCTTATTTGCCGAAATGTATTATTACTGAGTCGCTGGGACAGGGGCTCTGACAGTAGAAGTAAAGTGATCGCATCCACTATGGGGAAATGGAAAAAGCTATGGGGGCCCCTTCTTCTGTGGGAAATGGAGGGACACAGCACATGTCTGAGATATCTGCTGTGCTCCCTCCATGGTACATCCAGGGAATCCTTAATATTTGTGGGTATTAGATAAATAGGCCGCCAAATCATGAACAAGGCAACTTAGAATATCCACTTACTGATTTATATTCATTATGTTTTTGACACTGACAACAATACTCAAACATATATGGTGACAAAATATAAGATACCTCTTTCTGCTATAGTATTAATTCTAGTGTTAGCTACATGCATTTAGCTGGACAAACATATGTCTCTCAGCACCTGGCATGGTCTAGTTTATTCCATAACACTAAGCCCCCAGACCCAGAATTTTTGAAGTTCATGATAATGGAAAAAGGAAATCCCAGATCACTCATAAACCAAATGTCTTTACATTTTTCCTAAATATAAAGTTTATATGGGGGTTTAGGCAAATTAAAAGAATCTGCTAAATTGACATTGTAAACCAGAGTTGCGCTTATTACTTTTGTGTGGGTGACTGTGAAAGGCCATTACTATTGGAACAGTCTTGTGAATCCAAACTTTCGCATTCCATCCCTACTGTTTTGTTAGTGTTATTATACATTTATAAGGCTTTATTCCAGCAGATGCGGTATTTGTATCTGAACCATCTGTTTACAGGTCTGGTTTTCAACAACTCCCACAATCCAGGAAATGAATAAGTAAAGGGTGATAATTATGAAAGGTCTAGTCCAACTTCAACTCAAAAACTAGAGCTGACCAATTTATTTACAGAAAATTACTTTTTTCCCTCTACTAACATCTGAAAACAATCCCTTTATAGAAGGGTACATGCAACTACATGCACTGTATGTGCAACATATTGCACACACAGGAGGCTATTATGAAGTATACTGAGAATGCACTGCATCGCATCTTGGATAGCATTTTACAGTGCACCTACTGTAGGTGGCCCCCACATTTCTCTTACAGGGGACATGACCATGAGCCTTGGGGAACTCCAACATTTGTGTGATTGAGGCACATGGTGGGTCCAAAGCTGCTTTTGCACTTTGTAGAGGACATCTGGAGGTTTGTAGAGGACTTCCACTTTTTTATGATTTGTTTTTAAATAATAAATTAGGACAATTTTGCTGAATTTAAATATAAATGTCATTTGCATTTACCACTACCAGCTACAGTACACTGATAGATCTCTACTTCCATGGGGCAACAAGCATGAAGTCTATGAAGTCTTCTACTAAATTTTTAATCATAATAAAAAGTGAGTGTCAATGAGCCAGGAGAAATTCCAGGTTCTCCCCATCACTGGGGATTTACTAGTATGGGGACCCAGTACAGCTGTCTCGTGCTGCGCACATGACTGAGATTGGACATAGGCATGTGTATTTATACCCAAATGCTGAGTCATACTAAATGCAAGAACTTAGCACTCAGCTCCGCACTAGTAGCACATGTGCCAGGTATATGTAAGCTGGTCATACACTCAGATACACTTGTACATCCATAACACCCGAATGCTGAGTCATATTAATCACAAGATGGGCTCAGCTCCGCACCAGTAGCACATCCGCCAGGTATATGTAAATTCGACATACACTCCGATACACTTATGTTACATTCATAACACCCAAATGCTAAGTCATACTAATCGCAAGATGGGCTCAGCTCCGCACCAGTAGCACATCCACCAGGTATATGTAAATTGGACATCCGCTCAGAGGGGCTGATTCAGCATTGTACATATGTGCAATCCTAAATGCGGAATCCGTTCTGTGAGTTTGCAGAACAAGTCCTGCTTGATCGCACGCAGCCCCTTCTATGCCTCTGCCTGGGTGCGGGAAACGGCTGGTGTCCCGGAAATGGGGGCGTGTCCACCCCATTTCCTGGGAGTGGCAAGTCCAGGGGCTGTGTCCACAGACGCAGTTTTCCTGGCCTTGCAAGCCGGCCAGCCTGAGTAAGCTGAGGTTGCAGTGCTGGGTTCGCAAATGCAGCAGGTGTCATACACCTCCTGCTGCATTGCATATTAGCAAGAACGGAATTGCAAAGCTGCCTGTGTGCAGCTTTTGCAATTTTGTCCTAAGCTGAATCACTACCAGATACACTTATACACAGTGGCGGAACTCCCGGAGACAATGGAGTCATTTGCCGCCGGGCGCCAGCCCTGAAGGGGGCACATGGCTCCATTGTCATCCGGCCGCGTCGGGGCCACCTGCTGCTAAGAAACAGAGGAGCAGCTGAGGGCCGATCAGCAGCAGCATTCATTCTTCATGACCTGCTGCAGTGCTGCTGCCATAGTGGTGCTCTATGGTCGCGGACGTCACATAGCATGTGACCGCCACGACCCGCCTAAGCCTACCTGACAGAGGAGCCAGCCCAGGACTCGGAGACACCCCAGCACTTACCCTGCAGCGGGGCGGCTCAAAGATTTCCTCTCCGCCGGCTGATAGTAAGCACATCCAGGCTGCTGCTGCCTCCATACGCTGACCTGGTGTCAGCTGTTGCACAGCTCTGTATCTGCGGCCCCTGTTCCCAGGGCACAGGCTCAGGACACCCGCAGTCCCTGGTCACCTGCCTCCTCTCAGCCTGTGCTGCCCATCAGTGACCATTAGCCCGCACTCTGGAATGGTGTCTGAGGATATGGGACCAGCACAAACCAACCTCCCCCGTAGCTATGGACAGTAAGTAGTGCCCCCCCCCCCCCCATAGTCAAAGTGATAGCAAGCAACCACCCCCCGCAGTATGGCCATCTCCCCGTGTAGCATGCGCTGATCCTGGCCAGTGTCACCCCTCTCCCCTGCCCTGCTCTGCCCAATTTCACTCTCCAACTGAGCTCCATGGGGTGATTACTCTGGACAATGGTCTTCTGCTTATGAGGTTAACATGACCCAGCACACACAGAAAGATGGCAAAGATGGCACTCCGGCACTCTGGGTAAGTTTAACTAAAAAGAAATATGCTAATACTATGAATGTATATATACTGTATATATTCGCCAAGTCACTAGCTTTTATGTATGGATTTAGTTTCTTGTCTGATGCTCCACCTTCAGTTTTCTCCCTGTTATTCCCTTTTTCCTTGTGTCTCACCATGTTCTTCCCCCATTTCCTCCCGTCCCCTCTGTTCTTCCTCATTGTCTCCGACCCCTCTGTCTGTCCACATTTCCTCCTATTTCCCTCTGTCCATCACGCTTTCCTCCCGTTCACCTCTGTTCGTCCCCTTTTCTTCCCGTCTTGCACCATTTTTCCCTATTTCCTCCTGTCTCCTTCTTTGTCCCCCTCTCCCATGTATATATAAATATATACATAACATAATGTGATCTAGCAACACCTAAAGTAATAATAACTGTGCATACATATACAAAATACAAGTCATATTACTGTGTGTGTGTATATATATATATATATATATATATATACAGTATATTATAATGTGTGTATCTTGCTTCAGCGAAAACTACTCTAATATATGCACAGGATTGCTTATTGGAGGGGGGCCCCAAACCGGTATCGTGCCTAGGGCCCTGTGAGGTCTAACTCCGGCTCTGATCATAGATACTGCCAGCCCATGGCACAGCTGTCATGGGTATTAAGGTATTTTTAGTACAGACCTACTTTTACCAACATCTGTTTATAAGAATTGCTTCTAGTGCCACAAAAACTAAGTCACATCTCTGTTGTGGTATGTGCTGGATCGTTCTTTCTGTGTTATTACTATAGCTTTTTTACAACTTCAAATACCCATTGGAAATAAATAAAACAGCGGTAGTAGCCAATTTTATAATTTAGAGATCCCTATGTTTCTAGTTCTGTATTAATGAAACTACTTTATGATTTTTAAATGTGTAACTTTATATGATTACAGCAGTACCTTACCTGGAGAGAACTTAGGTACACACCACACGATGTGTGTACACAGCCATGGTACAATACATTGCGCCGTCCGTAATTGTTAGCCGATGTAGTGGACGACGGCACGATGTGTAGTTCAATGCTGCATTTTACAGCATGGTGTTGTTCATCGCATCTTCCCAAATGCTGTGCTGCCCCACAGAAGATGGGACGATGCAATGAACGAGCCCTGGGCATGCACGATTGGGATTACACAATATGCGATCCGCACGATATATCGTTCCGATCTGTGTCAGAACGATATATCGTGCAATGGATTGCATAGTGTGTACTTAAGGGGCAGAACTATGGGATACAAGGAAGGCGCCTGCCACCGGACTCCAGCACTGAAGGGGCACCTCCTCCATTGCTCACAATATATTCACCCCACTTAAGGCTATTTTATATTAGTGTTTTTGTGCATACTGTAGATAGATAGATAGATAGATAGATAGATAGATAGATAGATAGATAGATAGATAGATATGCACCATATTTATTTACCATTTTTTTTAAAGGAGGGGGGCACCAAATTATAACTTGCCTCCGGGCATCTGGGATGAACTTACGCCACTGCTTATACATCCATAACCCAAACCAAAGTTTTTTTAACATTCATTTTGATAGCAAAAAAGACATTAACTTTGAGATATATAAAACTTCTGTAATACAGGAGATATAATATTGTTTTTTTATATTTACGCCTACAAATATCATATAATATCTAAATAATAAACGAGAAATCATGTTTGCCTGTCCATCTATGCACGGCCAGAGTTTTGGACCTGGCTCAACCAAATTTGGTATGGTGGTGTAGCTTGACCAGGATTAGGTTCAAACTTTGTCAGGGCCACACACTGTCACACAATTGCTAAAAATGGGGACACTGTTAAATTACACAGGTTTCAGTGCTGGCTTCAGTGGAAATTGGCAGTCTGACAAAAACCTGTGAGTAAGGTATCATTTTAAACTTTCTGAGCAAACTTGATGACTCATGCAAGTTCTGTTCATATTATATCTAGAGCCTCTGTGTTTGCATGCAAGGGCTTAACTATAACTTTGTGACCACATAGCAAGAACTTAAAAGGGCCCCCCCCCAGAAGTAAAAAAACACCAAAAACATACATTTGCCCCCACACAGAGCCCATTCATGTTATGCCACACAGAGCCCATTCAGGTTATGCCACATAGCAGTACCCTTTATACTGTAGTAGTCCCACTTTTACATAATGCCACACAGTAATGCCCCTTACACTACACAGTAATGCCCCTTACACAATATACCACACAGTAATGCCACATAGCAGCTTTATATCACATAATATGCCACACAGATTTTGCCACATAGTAGTATTGTCCCATATAACACATTATTTCACACAATAGTAGTGCCCCTTACACATTATGCCCCCCCCCCACCAGCAACTCACCTCTCCATGTCCCACCAGCAGTCTCTCGCCTCCCCCTGTGTGCAATCAGCAGCCCGCAGGGGTGGATTTGGGGCCAGACCACCAGCTAATTACAGCTGGCGCACCAGCAGGCAGCGGCAGACATGGACAGACAGTGCCAGCGAGCCCTGATTGCCTTGCGACCAGCGACGCTGTATCTCCATGACTGCCTGCCAGTGTGCCATAGTAACATCTGACAAAAAGGTCTAAAAACACTGAAGCAGAAAACTTTGTAAAAACCAATACTTGTGTCATTCTCAAAACTTTTGGCCACGGCTTTAGAGAACCATCTCTTGCTATCCTATTCAAATGTATGTATAATAATGTTTTCTGGTAAATGGATTACATATATAAAGAATATATTGAAACAGTAAGATAATACTAAACATATATACATACATTTTCCTTGTTCCTATTAAACAGAGAATCGTGAACATATGGTGGATTTTCCACAAGTGTACGTGTTATTGATGCTCACAAAAGCTCAGGAATGATTTGTGTGTGTAAGACCTTTACTTTATTGCTCCTTCAGGGTGTTAGGACTTTTTCTAAGATCACATTCTGCCTCAAATGCTATAATTTCCAACACATTTCATCTGACTTCATTTTCTTTTAAATCTCCCCTGAAATAAGGAATGATCACGGCTGCAGCAATTGAACTTCCCTGAAGTGGTACAATAGTCCCATAAACCATGTCTATCTGAGACTGAATATAATCCTATTTTCTTGGCTAATAGATAATTAGATTCATTGGACCATGTAGGATACTTTGGTCCATTGCCAGAAATTGATAAATCAGAAGCTTAAGAAACTGAAGCAGCCCGTATGTTTTTGGTACCAGTTGTAAATGTTTCCTGCAGCAGTGATATTAATTCATTGATTTCAAATGTATGATCAGTGTCCTTCATCAAAGAAAGTATTTTCAAAATGTTCTTGCAATCTGACTTCTTAAATATGTAAATTGTCTCTTTGATGTGTTAAGGTGCCCATACATGGTTCGATATAGCAGCCGATCAGACGGATTGGTACGATATCGCTGCTATATCGTACCGTGTGTGGGCATACTATCGGCCAGTGTGTGCTCCCGTGGGATCGTACATTGCACCTCCAGATCTTACTGCATGTTCACTTGATATGGTGATGCGATGTACGATGCCATCAGCACTATGCGGGTGGTGGAGGGGGGTGCCGGTTTATCGGGCGGTTGGGCAGCGGATCGCTCCGTGTGTGGGGACTGCATGATATGTTGGCCATCGGATCGGCTGTCGTGTCCCAAGGTGCATATCGCACCGTGTATGGGGTAGCTTTATTCATACTGGCTAGCTACTGTAACAGAAGGGAAATAAAACAACTTTGCATTTTTAGTATTCTAGGAATAGTCTATTACTTAAGGTTTTGGGTTTATTTGCTACAGTAATATAACTGACCTACTCTAAAAGAGAGCTTTGTGGGAATTCTGTAGTTAGGTAAATGGTACTGGGGTGTCCTCTAGTGGCCACTGAAATACTGCAGCACATTGGAAATGTTTGGAATGACGATTTATTATATTTATTATATTTTATTTATTTAGCACACCTGGACAATCTGGGAGAAAGTTAAACGTACAATAAAAAAAGAGGGTTAAAGGAGATACGGGTGCCCAATTATTTTTTAATACAACTATATTTTGAATTAGATCAAAAGAATCCACTAACCTCCACCTGAGATGATTTATGTTGCCTCCCCTCATCTTCATTCTCAGGTACTAGATGACAACTGAGGCAACTCTAGAGCCAGGTAGATGAGCTTCACAAGTTGTCTGTCGTCTATATAGGTAGTTTCATCCAATAGGATGGGTGACACGTGCAACAGACAACCTCCAACCCCTGGGAAATTCCCCTAGCAGCAATGCCTGGAGAATTCACAAGACAGAGGTCTGGAAGTGTGATTCAGGCCACATTGTAAGAATGTCTTTTCTATAAACACTCTCTCACAAAACTGAAGGCAGCTGGCAGCTAAAAAAGAAAATATGAAAATGAAACTGCTTTGTACTGTATCTATGTATTTTCTGATTTATCCATACTAATTAACTTTTTTCTTCTCTTCACAGTTCATATACGATGAAAAAGTTTCCTGGTAAGTAAATAATCTTAGATCTTGCTACCTAAATTTGATAATGACACAATCAGATGGTAATTTAACATTAAAGTGTAATATTAGCTCATGTATTGTTATTAAAATATATAAAGACATTATTTAGTATGTATGGAAATATTATAATCAACCTAAGAGATACTGTATATATAGATATGGAAAATCATATTACATTATCACACTATTAAAAAGCTAGAGAAAACGTACAAAATTATTGTCTGAGCATTTGAATTTTGGCATTTAGCAATCTTTTAATATGCACGGTATGCCTACTGTATGGAGGATCTTCATTAGAGCCATTAGGAACCATCAGCCAGCTCCAGCTATGCCAAGTGTGGTAGAAGTTCCATTGATGTCCTGTAATATGTGTGACAGTAATTGTATTATTATTATTATTATTATTATTATTATTCATTATCCCAGCTGTAATGATTGTGCCCAGTAAAATGTCAGTGGTAAAACTAATAGGCAATAATAAGCCATTAGTAGTAGTAATAATATGCAAGCAGTATAAGTTTTCCCAATAATGTCACTAATAGTTGTAGTGACATTATTGGGCTAAACTTCAATATGCCAGTTGTAGTAGTGATGCCAATTCCCACAGCCAGTAATAATGCCTAGCAGTATATCAGCTTTAATAGTAGTGCCCATCAAAGTGCGAGCGATAACATAGTAATAATGTCTATTAACAAGCCACCAGTAATAGTGATGTTTATGTTGTAGCAGAGGCAACCCTGTGTGCAATAATTGTAATAAACCACTAGATTCAACACGTAGCCCCCAGTTTCTGCCATTATCTTCGCTGCTTGTTTCACCAGGCAGTAACACTACCTGCCAACTCTGACTGTCTTACTTCAGTTGACATGAAGTGAGGGTTGCTGTCAGTTGTCATGCAGTAAAGGTTGATATAATTTCAAATGCAGTAAGGGTTGACATCAGTTGACATGCAGTGAGGGTTGACATCAGTTGACATAACGTGAGGGTTGACATCAGTTGACATGCAGCAAGGGTTGACATCAGTTGACTTAAAGTGAGGGTTGACATCAGTTGACATGCAGCAAGGGTTGACATCAGTTGATATTAAGTGAGGGTTGACATCATACATAGGGGGAGGGAGCCCCTAGATTGCACACCCTAAGCACAATGTGAGGTGCTACCTGCTGAGACTTGTAGTGCTGCAAGCATAAAGAGACAAATGCAAGTGCACACTCTAACCATGCTGAACCTAATAATATAACTGCTAAATAGCATCAAAGAGGCTCTTTGCATAATAATGGCCATAATTATAGGCCTGCCCACCGCGTCCAGGTGACCTCTATCAGCCAGGTCCCTAACACTCCCATGGAACAAATATAGGGCACGTGACCCCCCAGGTCAACCCAGCAGAACCGCCCCATGGCATCACACTAGTGTGAGATTTAAAGTGAGGGTTAAAGGATAATAAAGAAAGCCTATGTGTTAAGTCCTAAATAAGGGTTGACATCAGTTGACATGCAGCGAGGGTTAAATCAGTTGACATGCGGCGAGGGTTGAATCAGTTGACATGCAGCGAGGGATGACATCAGTTGACATGCAGCGAGGGTTGAATCAGTTGACATGCGGCGAGGGTTGAATCAGTTGACATGCAGTGGGGGTTGAATCAGTTGGCATGCAGTGAGGGTTGAATCAGTTGACATGCAGCGAGGGTTGAATCAGTTGACATGCAGTGGGGGTTGAATCAGTTGACATGCAGTGAGGGATGACATCAGTTGACATGCAGTGAGGGATGACATCAGTTGACATGCAGTGAGGGTTGATATCAGTTGACATGAAGTAAAGGTTGACATAAAGTGAGGGTTACTGGCTTCTAATTTTGTTGCTCCCAGTGGCTGATAAGAAGTAGTATGTACCCAATGCCATTATAAGTGACATAGTTGCACTGGCTCCCACCTCTCATACATCCCTGAAATCCTACATTTGGAGCAGAGGGTTGTATTTAAAAAGTCGATTTTTGATGCTGTGAGCAGGAGAAGTACAGGAGGCCCGTATGTGGCATGTAGGTTGCTGGTTAGGTACCAGTGATCAATTAAGTAGGAGGTCAATGAATAGAAATCTACAGTGTTAAATTTGTTTGCATTGATATTAACAAAATGATGCCTTGATATGTTGGTCTTTTGTTTGGCGTTGAAATTGATATTAGCATCTAAAACAAATAACACATTCTTGTATCTCTTTAAAGGTGGGAGTCATTGATTTTGGTCTTGATGTATGCCGTTTACATTCTCATAATGAAGTAAGTTACAGTGTGGCTGTGATTGCTGCTAATTGTATTGTTAGCCATAATATTTCCCAACATGCACAACATAGTATTCTTAATACACAATTAAGTTAATGTATACTAACTAGGAATAATACATAAAGTATGACACCGCTCACAAAATTGTGATTTACTCTACCTATAATTAAAGGATGTACAGAAATAATACTAAATGTGAAAATAATAGTCGCTTTCTAGTGGTCTTCCTTTGTGACAGCTGGTTCATTTGAAAGTTATTGTTCAGTAGTAATGCCACGTTTGTGCTTTGAGTGGACAATAATTTGTCTTACCTAAGTAAATCAAGTAACATGGAATCACACTTTCCAATTAATACAGACATGGCCATATTTGGTGGCACCATTACAGCTCAGTGAAGCAATGCTTTACTCATCTTGAAAGGTGATGAAATTAAAAGCTATTGTCTAATGTATAACCACATGCATTTGGTATGTCATAGAATAAAGTAAATAAACTGTAAAAAGAGAAAAATTATTGCTTATTCTTCAAAGATGTTCTACAAGGGCCTGGACAGATTTGTTGGTACCCCTTAGAAATATAAACAATCTTCTAAAAAGTTTAAGCTGTTCCATGGGACTGTAACCAACCTCCCTGGATGTAGCCGCAAGAGGAAAATTGACCCCAGATTAAACAGAAGGATAGTGAGAATGGTTGGAAAAGAGCTAAGAAAAAACCCTAGGGGGTCTATATATCAAGCAGTGAAAAGTGTGGAGAAGTAGACCAGTGGAGAAGTTGCCCATAGCAACCAATCAGCTCCTACCATTTATTTTATAGACTGTACTTGATAAATGCTACTTCAAAGCTGATTGGTTGCTATGGACAACTTCTCCACTGGTCCACTTCTCCACACTGTTCACTGCTTTATAAATAGGCCCCCCTAGTGAGGTACAAGCTGGACTTCAAGGTCAAGGTATGTCAGTGCCTGATCTCCTCATCCAATACTTTTTGAGTGACAGTAGGCTCCATGGAAGAAGAAAATACATACAAAAGACAGACTATAATTCGCTAAAATGCATATTGTCGAGCCACAATGGTTCTGGGAGAATGTCCTTTGAACAGATGAGTCAAAACTGGATCTTTTCTGGCGTGTACCTACCATGAAACATGGAGGAGGCTCGGTTAGGTGTGCCTTGAATTTATGCAGAGCACAATGAAATCTCTAGACTGTCAAAGCATTCTGGAGCAAAACATACTGCCCATTATCAGATAGCTCTGTCTCAGTCATAGGTCTTGAGTCGTCTAACAGGATAATGACCCAAACCACACATCTAAAAGCATCCAAGGGTGGATAAGAACAAAACATTGGTCTATTCCGAAGTGGCCTTCTATGAACCCTGATCTGAATCTTATTGAACATCTATGGAAAGAGCTCAAACATGCAGTCTGGAGCAGGAAGAGTGGGCCAAACTATCTGTTAAAGATGTAGAAGTCTCATTGAGAGCTACAGAAATCACTGCATTGCAGTGATTGCCTTTAAATGTTGTGCCGTAAAATATAATTTAAATATTCTAAAATGAAATGCAGTCTGATTTATATTATTTATTTATTTTTTAAACACATTATTGAGACATTTCAAAAACATACAAAGTCGTCACAATAAGATACAAAATAAAATACATGAATTAGAAGGTGATACATAAACTATCCTGTTTACATTATGACTGAATAAGGGCGACATAACAATACAATGAGTGACAGCATTTGAATAAACAATGGAATGTCATATCTTAGAACTATAATTATGAGGGATGGGGGGGGAAGAAGGCTAAATAAAAAGCGGGGGGGGAGGGGGGGGGAGTTGATCCTGCAGAGAAAAATTTACGTAGCCAACAGTAACGTAGGGATAAATAGAAAATAATATGCGATAAATTCTTTTCATTATCGAAATTCATCAGAAATTATCAAGGGGGTAGAATTTCTATTACAAAATAAATATTAAATTATAAATATATATATATGTATAAAGGGTGAGGTTACAACAGAATATCCTTGTATGGACAAAAATAGGAGGAATCCCTACCAAGTGGTAGATTGAAAAGCTTTAACGATCTGAGATTGAGTGTTTACTGGTTCCCATTTTTTGTAAAAATGTTGGACACCCCGGGCTATATCTGAAAAAGTGTCTCTGCGATCTAAATAAATAAGATCTAAAAGGGCTGATTGTATTTCTCCAATTAACGGTACAGTGTTCTTAACCCATTTGCGAAGAAGATTCTTTTTCACTACCGTAACAATGATTGTAAAAGGGGAATGAGGTTATTAATATCAGATGTTGATCTCTATATGTCAAAATTGGCAAATAATAGCAGAATGGGATGGAGAGGTAGGCGAAGATGGAACCTATGGTTAATAAAATTTATGACCTTGTTCCAGTAGCGGTGGACTTTTGAACATGACCATATGCCATGGATAAAATCTGCGCGTAGAACATTGCGCTTTGAGCAATTACCAGAATGTTCAGGGAACATATGGTGCAATTGGAGTGGTGAGGCTCTATGTATGGTTTTTAGGTGAACCTCCTGTAGCGTCGAGGAGCCCAGCACTTTCAGAATTTGAGGGGTGGATAGGGGCTGCGAAGTCTGTTAGCTCATGCAGTTCTTTATACCAAGCTGAGGAAAGAGATTTCCAATGACATATAGGGTCTTGCACTATTAAATCAGGGTGTAGATACCTAATACAAAATGAATTAGAGGACAAGAAACATAATAATGAATGAAGTACGTCGGTATGAGAAGGACTCTTGAGTGTTGAGTCGAGGGTATTTACTAGATATAAAATGTCGTAATTGAAGATACCTAAAAAAAATGGGAATTGTGGATCTGAAATTTATCGCGCAGTTGTTGAAATGAAAACAGATGTCCTTCTGGGTCGAAGACATCTGATATGGCCTTAATTCCCTTACATTTCCATTGCAAAAACCAAGCATTGTGTATAGACGGCAAGAACTCAGGATTACCCCAGATAGTAATGTATCTCTGTTTTCTATTGTGCGCAAGCAGAATAGGTGTCTTTAAAGAAGATGTATTTTTGTATGCATGGGGGGATGGATGTCCTGCCGAGATGGAGAATAATTTATAAAACTCGTTTAGTCAGTCCGTCTGGACCAGGGGCCTTGAGAGTTTTTGCTACTTTTGCAACTTCTTCAGCGTTTACAGGGGCAAGCAATGAGGTGATCTGATCAGGCGTGATTTGGGGTTGGGAAAGATATGTTTTCATGTTATCCATATTTATATAATCTTGGGCGTATATGTCAGTTAGGAAGCACTTGAAAAATTCTGAAATATCACTCCCCTTACACGTCAATTCTCCCCTTGAATTTTTTAAGGCTGTAACTTCACTAGGAGGCCTGGTACCTCAAAGTAGGTTGGAAAGCAAGCGACCCGATCTGTTGTCATATTTGTGGAACAAATAACAACCTCTATTTACATGTTGATCACTTATTTGAGTAAGGCTACTATCATAATGGATTTTTGCTGAGTTATAGGCGTATATATTAGAGGGAGACGAACTAGACTTCATTGTCTCATATGTAGATGTTAAAGTTTGTTGGGACTTTATAAAGGTGGCTGCTAGCTCTTTTCTGAATTTAGATGTATATGAAATGATGGCGCCTCTAAGGGCTTTCTGAGACCCAAATTGAGAAAGAAAGAGAGGTGAGGGGTGGAGAAAAAGGTGTATTCCCCTATCTGTTGGGTGGTTTAATCTCCACACATCAGTCAGAGACAGTTGTTCACATATATAATGAATACCAACTTTATAGGAGCGGGCCGGGAAGGAAACTGTGGATTTCCTGTCCAAAGTCTTAGATGCCACTATGTTAAAATCACCTTCCAAAAGAATGAGATACCACATGGGGATATAGGTTGTTAATAGGATTTAGAGTATGAATTAGGGGCATAAACATTTGCGACAACATATTGATGACCCACAAGTGTAGCGTCAAGAAAAACAAGTCTGCTTTCTGGGTCTGCTGTAGTATGGTAGCTACACCCCTCGATTTAGAGGAGTATGATGCTGAAGCTAAAACCTTGTGCCTAAGCATCCCAAGTTTAGCATGCTCAGCTTCAGTAAGATGGGTTTCTTGTAGAAGAGAAACATCTGCATGAGCTTGTTCAGAAATATTAGTATACGTTTTCTTTTTACGGGGGAATTTACTCCCTTGACATTCCAAGAATATACCTTAATGATAGTCATAAGGCCAAAGGACAGAGAAGAGTGGCAGCGAGAGCCATATGATGGAGAAAGATAGAGGTAGCAGGAAAAGGGAGGGGAAATTAAGAATAAAAGGAAAGACGAAGGAAGAGAAATCAAGGCATGGCATGGAGTAATAAAATAATACAAAATAAAACAGAGAGAGTAAGGTAGGAAGAGAGGAAGAAGGGAAATAAGAAAGAAAATATGAGAAAGTGAAAAATGGCAAGTAAGACAACAATAACACATGCATATAAAACAGATCAAAACGTATAATAATAGTCACATTCGATCAACCTAGAAACAATGTGTAACTTTGGTACAGGAATAAATCAGGGTAGCTTGCCAAATGGAAATAATCTAAGAGCAAATATTAGAAAACATCACGAGTTATTAATTTACTCATACTTAGCTTACTTAATGGATATGTGAAACCTAAAGAAAATAAATGAACCACGGTGTCTTAATAAATATAAGCAATATAAAAGAGAAACAACGACATCAATAAGCAATATGAATTATTGAAAAGTAGAATAAGAGTTACTAAAACAATAGTGAGAAAACGTGAAACCAATAGTTAGGCACATTAGTGGTATAATGAGAACATTGCAGGTAGCAGAGGCTAAATACTTAACCTGGCTGTTCAGGAGCAGGACAGTCAGCCTGTTCAGAACGTTCCATCTCCTCCTCTATTAAAAACTTTTGTGCGTCGACCGGGGTGGTGAAGTCTTTAAATTCCTTGCCCTCATAAATACGAAGGCGGGCTGGGAAAAGTAATGCAAATTTGTTGTAATTGGACTTTAAGATCCTGAATGGAAGCTGCAAATTTATCCGCTTGAGTTTGTATGAGGGGTTCTATAGCCCTCAGGACATCAGAGAACGTGATTGGTGGCAGCGTAGGTTCCATTGTCGTGGGAGTAATAGAAGTAGCAGGTGGTTGTGCAGTGGAGAAGGAGTTACACACTAGAGCTCTAATCACCGGAAGAGAATGCAACTCTGTACGTTTGTTTGATCAAGGGTGCCTTGATCTTGCTCTAGTTGCAGAATTAGAATGGACAGATTTGCCGATCACAAAGGGATGAGGGGATAGCCAGGTTGCATGGATAAGAAGCCACTGCCTTCAGTAAAATTGACTGTGCATAGAAATTTTTATAAAACAGTGCCACGTGTAGGAATGACCACTAGGTGGGGGTCTATAACAGCAAAAGTCACATATTACAGATTAAAGCTGTATACATTAGGTGATATGGAGAAAATAATAAGAGAGTAGTCCCCTTGTATGAAGTTCCAATAGGAAACAGGAACAGCAAAATAGAAATAGAAAGAGTAGACAGATATATCTACATATCGGGTGATATGCAGATAAATCTGCAGATGATGGTTGTTCATACACACTGAACGGCCATCATCTGCTTGTGCCATCGGGTCACGGGGGCGGGACCCGACGGCTGGCGCTGTGTGGTATAGATAAAGTTACCAGATAAAAGGAGCTGATAACTAAATGTAATGGGTGCTGGTGATAAAAGTCACTGAAAAGTAGCTTATCTTCCAAGCAGAGGACTTGAGAGAAACATTCGCCCAAAAAGAACTATAGCTGTCACTGGGTGGTTAAATGCTTTAATGGCAAAGCAGCAGCTGCAGCAAGTGGAGGCCAGTCTGATTTATATTAAATGTGGAATAAACAATGACGGATGCCAATTACTTTAGTCAGTTTCAAATGATTTGATCAAAATGTACATATTGATCATGTCATGCGTTTCACTGTTCTGTGCTTTCTTATACACCATGTACTCCAAGTGACCCGGGCTGTCTGATTCATTTAGGTACAACTCCTCTATACACCAGTGCTTTGAAAAGAGGACAAAAGGAGCAGCAAACTTGGCAAATGGACTAGCAAGTAATGCAGAGCTAGATGACAACATAAACTGTGACGCAACTGTGGTGTTACTCAAAAAAGGTAATGGCCCTATGTTACCGCGTTCCCAAGATCCCTTCACACATAGACTGTATGTTACTCATCAGAATTTCACAGTTTATTAAGGATAAGAAGTAAATCATTGCTAGCCTGTACCCTGAAGACTGAAGAAATGCTAACAAGAATGCCACCTATCTAGGTGCTCTGTTTGCCACCTACTCCTGTACCCCTGCTGTTATGCAATGTTTACTTTTTATTTTTAAAATATGAAAGAAAAAAAAAAAGACTGCACCCCATGGATTAGTATTACTGAGGCATAATGTGGTGAGGTGACAGGTAGATAATATACTCTATTCTGGTGACCAGTATACAAGCAGAACATAGGGCCTGATTCATCATGGATTGCAACCGTGTACGCAGATCGATCGATGGTACGTTCTGCACATGCACCACAGTGCGCGTGTGCGTGAGTTAGCATTTTTGAGCGCCTACGCAGATACAAAGCCATCGCAGAGCAAGTGACGTCAGATCAGCGTGGTAACGAGGAGTGGTCAGAGAAACGCAAGTGTGTCTGTCCGTTTGAACGCCATTACTTGGGCATGCATAAATTAGACACTGCAATGGCATACGCAGCTTGTGTACTCATGCGATGAGGTTAGCAATTTCTGAGAAAGGTCAGACGTGTTGTAATTGTGTGTGAGGGGGCCAAAGTTACTCAATGGTACAAATATATAAGCAGGATTGCAAGCTATTACGGATGTGCGAAAGAGGTAGTGGGCGTCTCTGTGCTGGATTTGGGAGTCTCTATGCTGGCTTTGGGCGTCTCTATGCTGGCTTTGGGCGTCTCTATACTAGCTTTGCAATTGCAGTCATTAGCATATTTTCGCAGCAGACCTGTGTGCGTAATCGCAGTTGCGATGGCAATAGTGATCCTTAGTGAATCAGGCCCATAATCTGGTAGCTAAATACAAAGACGAGCAGATTTTGGAGGTAGCTCACAATATAGACCTCATACTGTTGACCAGTACCATGTCCATGTTAAATGACTTTACTGCATTACATACATTATAACAATCCACACGTACTTATGTGATCATTGGTTCCAGGCCCCACGTACATTTATCAGCCACACATGTAGCAATGTCAGTCAGTTACCATTAGTGGGTAAGTGAATTGCAATAGCCACATACTGTATGGGCAGTGTCTCTACTGTAACTGGAGTTTTCGGTCACCATAGATTTAGGTGCAATTTAAATTGTCATTGTAAGTAGAAGACTTGCCGAGACAGGGGACAGGTATTCATCTGGTGAGATATGGTGATCTTGCCTGTTGCATCAGCCGGATTCAGTATAAATGCCCGCTGGACTCCAGGCCGGCGGTACAAATCCTGACTGCTGCAGCCTGATGGTTGGAAATCCCGACACCGCGGGTAAGTCTACTATCCTCCCCTAACCCTCCCTTAGGGGTGCCTAACCCTAACCTCCCCCCCTAGTGCCTAACCCTAACCTCCCCCCGTTAGTGCCTAAACCTAACCCCCCCTCCCCACACCCTAAACCTAACTCTCCCGGGTGGGTGCCTAACCCTAACCTCCCCCACAAGTGCCTAAACCTAACCCCCCTTCCCCTAGCGTAACCCTAACCTTCCCCTGGGATGTGCCTAACCCTAAATCCCCCCAGGGGTGCCTAAACGATCGGTCCGGCATCTCCTCAGGGTTCCGGCGTCGGGATTAACATAGGCGTCGGTATTTCGATGCCTATGGTAAATCCCTTGCCGGGATTTCCTTGTCGGGATTGAGACCGGCGGCCATGCTTGCATTATATTGCAGCATATTGTGCTCCATCAACAAATGTGATTCCCAATCTCAGTTTCAAAATGAAATGTGGTCATCTTCAATCCAAACCGGCAGCTCCCATGTGGTCTGGAAATTATCCAGATGATCATCCTGAACATCACATGGTTGGATCTCGTCCATTTTATTATCAGTCAAGTTGGGAAGCAATTCTCAGGGGTTTGACTGAATTACAGGATTGACCCATGCTCCAAGTTTATAGTGGTCTCTTCTCACCAGTAGTTACTGTATAAATAATATTATATTTTTATCTCTTTATTATTTTGAATATACCATACTGGAAATGAATCATTCTCTCATCCCATTAATGGTTTTAATTTTCAGGAAACTTTCGGCGCAAAACCTCTGTGATAATGGTGGATGAGATACTGTCTGCATATCCCCATCAGCTGTCCTTCTCTGAGGCCGGACTTAGGATAATGATAACTAGCCACTTTCCACCAAAAACTCGCCTCTCCATGGCCAGTCGCATGTTGATAAATGAGGTCAGTCTAATCAAACACATGGCCTAGAACATCTTCGCTGATGAATAAAATGTAGATGATAAACGGGTTGTATAATTCTAGTATTAAATGCTGATCCCTGTTTTTCATAACAATTTGACCTGCTGAAGACTAAACAATGAGGAGCATTCAGTACTGCAGTGATGGCATTTGATCAGCTAACAGCCAATATTGCCCTCCATCACTGAATGCTTACCCTTCTATACATTGCCAACTGAAAGTATACTCTATATGGGGGTATGGTATGAAAGACTGACAATATAAAGATCAACATAATAATATAGGTCGACAGGGACAAAAGGTCAACAGTGCAGAAGGTCATCAGGTTCAAATGGTCGGCACAAAAATGGTCAACATGTTTTTTGTTTTTTATTTAACCCTAACTCTAGTGCCTAACCCTAACCCTCCCCCTGGTGCTTAACCGTATCCGTCCCATCCAGCAGCCTAATCCTCCCCAAGAGTTTTACCTCTACTCCTAACCCTAAATATTTAAAAAATCCATAAACAAAATGCGTTGCCCATTATTTATGTCAGCCATATGTGTGTCGACCTTTTAACACTTTCTGCAACTTCTGCACTGTCAATCTTTTGTCTGTCAATCTTTTGTACCTGTCGACCTATTGCATGTCAACCATTTGGTGTCAACCCATTGCCTGTTGATCTTTACATTGTCAATCTTCTATCCGGATATGGTGATCCTTCTAATTATTTTTGTTATTTAAAACTCTTTTTATTATATTACTGTACATTGTGGTGATAACCAATTTTATTTTATATAACACATTCAGGGGTATTCAATATGGGAGCAATAACATCGTTTTTGCGTTAATATCGCACTTTTGACGTCATTATCGCAGGTTTGACTTTTACACCGTATTCAATTTCAAAGACTTATCGCAGTTTTGAAAAGTCTTTGATAAAAAACGGGGATAGCTTTTCACCATTGAATAGGTGTCGAAAAAAAGTGCAGAATTGGGGTTTAGGGGTGCAGGCTTAAAAAAAATAGCCTGCACCCCTGGGAATGACATTTAAAAAAGAACTGTGTCAAAAAAACTTAAAAAAAAAAATAGGGACACCCCAAAAAATTAATTTAAAAATTGGGGTAAAAAAAAATGGGAAAAAATTGTTTAAGAATAGGGAAATAGGTTCAGGGCTATTCTGCAAGTATGCGGCAGATGTTTTGAAGAATAGAATTATAGCGGCAGGTGCACAAATGCAGAATTTTTAAAAACTTACTTTAGGGACATAAAAATATGCTAGTACCCATTTTCATGTACCCCAAATTTGATGGGACCACTTAAAAAAAAATTTTAAGGAAAAATTTGTAACTTTACGCAAATCCAACTTCGGAGTTTTCCGTTTTCGTTAATTTTATATTGAATACTGGGATAAGCGGGAGCGCGCCCGATACTTTAACGCAGGTAAAAACTCCAATATGAAACGTTAACTTCGACAGTGAAGTTAACGTTTCATATATTGAATACCCCTCATTGTCTACATTTATCAAAAAAATAGACAAAGGCATTCCTGCAATCAATGAGTGCTGGGGTGGGATGAGAATAATGGGCAGACTCAGGGTTGTCTTAACAGCAGTGTGGGCCCTGGGCAAAGCAATGTACTGGGGCCCCAACCCACCCATTTAAATTGTCAATAAAATTAAACCCTCCTGCTCGTCCATCAGACCTCCTCCCACACATGCAGAGAGACTCTGACTGTTCTGAAGCCGGCGGATGAAGTGAAACTGGGACTGAGGTGAGTACTCGTCACTGGAGAGGGGGGGAGTTTAGATCAGAATACAGTGGACCGGCGGCTGGCTTATAAAAATATTACAGATTTACCAACTGGCTGCAGCTGCAGGGAGGCCGGTTGCCCAACAAGCCCAATGGAAGAGATGGCCCTGGTCAGACTCTTGCCCAAATTCCCAGTTTCCAAACTTGAATGGTATGCATTAAAGATGATCAATTTAGGGAAGTAACCAAGAACCAATCCATTTGATTTATAACACTGTAATTACAGTACAGATTAATGTAGGTAAAGTACAAATAATACATGCTTTCTCTTTAAAAAGATAAATCCTGGGATGTCCCTACTATATTACCATTCAGATAATAAGATAAGATATAGAGGAGATCTTAATCAGTTATCATCTGCAAGTCATAAATAATAGAGCCAATAGACCCATTGTATATAGCAGAGACCTATAAGGGGGTCTCAGGTTATCAGGGCTGGTGCTGAATTATCCTGCGTCCCCCTTCCTGAGCTCAGGCTCCAGCAGCATAAAGCCCATTGCCGTCACCATATCCTCACGTTTGTACTGGGAAAGTCATCGTAGACCATTTCCACACACTTGGTCTAAGGATGGATATTGCATGGGCAGGATGAAATTGTTCCCATCTTTCCTCTATTGGAAAATACTTAGCAATGGCATGTTACCATCGCTTGTTAGCCATTCAGTGGTTTAAACCATCGATGGTATGTACTGTACGTGCGCAGTGGTCAGAAACATTTTGCAAATGCACAAAGTAGCTCTGTTACGGACCCATGTAGACAGTGACATCACCAAACATCGAAAACAAGTAGTTATATCAATTTCCAGTTTATGCTTGATATGAAATGACGCATGAGTTAAATGTTGTTCTTTACAATTGTATATTTGTGGTACCTCTTTGCCTAATGTCTGTACTCGGTGTCCCATTGCAGAGACAGAGATTAATAAACAGCCGAGGCTATGCAAATGGGGAGTCAGAGGTCTCTATTAAAATTCCAATTAAACACGCTGTTGAGAATGGAACAGTTCCTGGTAATTCCTCAGAAAGAAGTGCAAATGGCACCAGAAAGGATGATGATGTAGCTGAAGCCGGCAATGAAACGGAAAATGAAAATGAAGACAACGAGAATAATGAGAATGACGAGGAGGATGAAGAAGAGGATGATGATAATGATGGACCTTTCACACCTTTCGACATCCCCTGTGAGTCCCAATTTGGTCACTATAAGGTGTACACAATGCTTTGTTTGATTCTGAAATCTGTTTTAGGTGTTACAGTATGTAACTTTGCTGGGGTAATTTGTGAAATACAGCAGCACATAAGATCTGATCCCTTTGCTGTCATCGCCATACTCCTAAAGTTTTGAATGAGGTTTCCATCTATATAAAATTCTCTATCTTGTCGCTGCTGCTGTGTGATTGCCCTGGCGCTCTGCAAACTGCACGTTCTCAAGGAGTCAGTTAATGTTTTCTTTTCCCTCTAAGTGTGGTGCTGCTGGGCTGGTTGTGGGGATGGGGGGGACACTATTACATGAAATAAATATATATATTATACACGCACATATATAATTTATACACGCACATATATATTTTATACACACGCACATATATATATATATATATATATATATATATATATATACACTACTATGGTCCGGCACTCAATGCTTCTCTCACATTTATTACCTGGGTGCTCGCACAGTCAATCGCATAAAGAACAAAGAATGTAATGTCTCTAATTGAGGCAAAACACAGAGCGTCACTCCAGGATTTGATACAAATAAATTTACTGAGGCTTCAACGTTTCAAGGCCCTTATGGCCCCATCGTCAGAAATACATACACCCAAATACAAAACACACACTTACCTATATACCCCATCCAATATAAGAATGAGACTAACACTGCTCCACAGCCGCAATCACGTGACCAGAGGGCGCGGGTCGCCCGGAGATGACGTCACCCGTATCACCTCTGGAGGTTGTCATGTCAAACTAAGACGCTACTGCGGCTGGGAGCTGTCACTAGAAGTAGCAATGCCCGACAGCCGCGACACGTGACTTGGGGAATTTATGTTTGAAGTCACAACAGTGGTGATCTGCTAGTGACAGTCTGAAAGTCACTAAGTTGTTGGAGAGCTGTAAGGGTTTTAAACCATATAATTTTATACTAGTTCAAGTGCCACAAAAATGTCTCTTTATGATATAATGAAAATATGCGCATTAAGGGCCTGAATCAGAGATGTACATTAAGCCGATGATGAGCGTACATCTCCAATGTTGTGGGCTCTGAGCCTGCGTGGCACATGAACGGGTCCAGAAATCTATCTCACAGACTCCCCTAAGCCGCAGCATGATTGACATGCTGAGGCATTTGGTGGGGCGAAGCAGGGGCATGGCTGGTCACCGTTCCCTGGCAGGGAAGAGGCCAAGGGTCTGCGTCGGTGGATGCAGATTCCTGAACTCTTAAGTGACCAGAACCCAGTCAGGCTGTGGGAAGATTCAGCTCCTGCAGTCTGACAAAGAAGCAACAGGTTGCGATGGTAATCCCAGCCTGTGACGTCGGTCTCAGTGCTGGGATCGCAAATGCAGTAAGGAGGTCTCTGACACCCCCTTCTGCATTGGCATCTGAGATGGACGGAATTGTACAGCAGCTTGTGTGCGGCTCTGCACATCCGTCCGTCTCTGAAACCGGTCCTAAGTTTGTAAAACTTACGGCTAAGCCCTATCTTTTGTTTATGCCATTTCAGATCATTCCCTTTCTCTTGTTAATGTAAATGGAAGGAAACCTGACTTGTACTGTATCCTACCTGAGACTATAGAGATACAGTTAGAATAACCTATGTAGGTCATACATGCAGTGACATTGTTTATGTAGGATAAGGCTCAAAAATCATGTAGTGGGAGGCTCTATACTAGAATTGTAAATAAGTATAATAAAAGGGGAACTTATGGTATATACGTTAAGTTTTGAAGGTATTTTTGTGGCATTTTGGAAATCAGCTCCTGTGATAATAGATGAAATGTAATTTATTAGACAGACCAGTGGGTGGCACTGGATAAAAGCATATGAATGTGTATATGAGTATATGTGTACTATTATCTGAAAGCTTGAGCAGTAATACAAGTTTGTATACGTTTATCTATGCTTGGAAAAGTGACGTCACTGATATGCTGAAGTGGAACCTTTTGTGCGTATAGAAACTTTTTGTAAAAGTTTTATGTCTATAAAGATTACAAAAAACTGTGCACTTTCCCTTAATGTTATATTCTCATCCATGTCACAGTGTGCAGTATCACCACAGTAATAAGTATATTCACACAACATCAGTTCAGCAGCAATATATATACACACACTACCGGTCAAAAGTTTTTAGAACACCTCCAGTTTTACCTTTTTGACTCATCAAAGTAGCCACCTTTTGCAGATATAACATTTGAACACACACTGGCATTCTGTCTACATACTGTAGAACTCAAATATTGTCCGGGAAGTTCTTCCCAACACTGCTGCAGAAGTTATCACAAATGTAGGCAAGTATGCTTTGATCCTATTGAGCTGGTTTGGTACATACTTGCCTACCCTCCCGATTTGGTCGGGAGCCTCCCGAAAATCGGGTGCCACTCCCGACCTCCCAGAAAGGCAGGCAAGTCTCCCGGCAGCTGCCGACCCTTCCTACCCCCCACCGCAATTACAAGTAGCTCCCCGGCCGCGATTCACGCAGAATCGCGTCATTTTGGCCCCGCCCCCTGCTTCACACTGCCTGTAAAATCGGCAGTGTGTAGCGGGGGCGGGGCCAAAATGACGCGATCACGTGGCTCCGTCCCCTGCTCCGCCCACCCAACTCTTGTAGTCTGGTCGGCCCCGCCCCCGTCTGCTGGCCACGCCCCCCACTCAAGCCGATCTGGCTGCTCCCTCCCGGAAGGGGCAGCCAGATAGTCGGCAAGCATGGTTTGGTATGCCTTGCTTTCACACTTCTATCCAGTTCATACCAAACCAGCTAAATAGGGTCAAAGCATACTTGCCTACTCTCCCGGGAACGGCCGGGAGGCTTCATAAAATCGCTCCCGGACGCCCAGAAGGGTGGGCAGGTCTCCCGGAGCCGCCCGCCATTTGGCTACTCGTTTCCAGAGTGATTGATGCGATGTGCATTGAATTGCTTTGTGGCTCCGATCCTGCTTCACAACGCCTGTAATAACGACATTGTCTAGTGTGGAGCGTGGCCACGATCACGTCATTGTGACACAATGCCCATGCGATACACCCCCACAGTGCCAAGCAGGGGGGGGCAAGTATGGGTTAAGTCTGGAGACTGTGCTGGCCATTCCAAGATTTGAAGTCTACCATCTTGCTTTTTCCTCAAAGGTACTTCTGATATAGCCTGGAGGTATGTTTGGGTCTTTATTCTGCTGTAGGATGATCTCTTGGCCAACTAGGTGAAGACGAGAGGGTATTGCATGGCGCTTCAAAAAGCTGTGGTAGCTCTTTTGGTTCAGAGTGCCAGTCACCAACTCAGGATACAGTGAGAGAGCCCCCAGACTATCACGCAGGGATTTGTTTATTGGCGGCTTGTAAAAGCCACCACTTCCTGGCCTGAAATTTAAAGGGCAATGCTTTTAGCAGTAAAACAAAAGAAACACCCTTTTGTCTCATCCATGGTGTAGAAAAAAAACCCTGTGTGATAAACCTAAGATTTCAAATGTTGATTAATCAGCCATAAAACCTTATTCCACTCATCGGTAGCCCATTGGCAGTGCTTCTTGGCCAGGCAAGCCTCTTTTCATTGCTGCAGAACAGCTGTATGTTCTTAACCCATTTCCCCAAAAAATCCAACCTTTTTGTTTTATAAAAAGACTAATACTTACATTCTTTGACAGTTTTTGCTAACCTATTTTTTCATTTTTTGTGATCCTGAATCTCGAGATTATTTCCAGCAGGAAACCGACATGTTATGATAACTATTTTGGAAGTATGTTAGATACTGTATGTGCTTTCTGTTAAACACATTGTGTACTCTTTCCTGGCTTTACAAATATGTCTGGTATTATAATTACATTTTTATAAATTTGCTGTTGTTGATCAACTTTAAATGTTTCCACTTAAGGTTAGCCCTTAGTAAGTTAGATTTCTTTTTTTTTTTTAAATTGAGTAAATTTTTTATTTTAGTTTAAAAACATACCATACAAGCATAAAATTACATACATATTAAAATGTACATAACATGCATACATATCGAATAATATCAGTAGTAACAGGCATATACAAATAGTTAGAGTAGATATCTCATCCTACTGACTTGAGTGATTACAAAAAAGGAACAGAGTATAGATATGCATATAAACAGATATAATTTTCTTACACATACATACTAACTAATAACAGTTTACAACTGTGATGTACTTAGCACACTTAAAAAAATAAAAATAAACAGTGTTAATGTTGTTATTATTGATACTGACATTGCCGCATAATAGAAAACTTCCCAATAGAGCATTAGAGCCAATTATGAGTCACTGGGTGTCTCATAGAAACTAGATTGAAGCCATCTATTCCATATCTTCTCAAACTTAGACTCAGACTTTCGTGAGATATAAATATATTTCTCATGCATCACCGTAGAATTAACAAGTGATTTCCATGTCGCATATTCAGGTCCCGTAGAAGCCAACCATGATCTAGCTATGACAACTTTTGCCAATGTACACAGATTAATAACGTATTGGGTAGTATGTTTATCCAAAAAATCACAAGGTATTATTCCTAGAACACATGCACTAGGTGTTAGTATAGAGATAGGGACACCAGTAGTGGCCATAGTTTGTAGAATTCTGTTCCAGAATGTACTTATGATGGAACACTCCCAAATCAAGTGCCAGAAAGTACCACTGAGTATAGCACACTTAGGACAGATATCATTTATCCTTCCAGCAAACTTCATAAGCCTAACGGGTGTGAGATAAGTCCTATGCAGAATGAATAGCTGTATCTGTTGAAATCTAATTGATGCAGTAGAGCATCTCGGAGACCCCATGGCAAGGCTCCAGGACTCATCACTCACAGGACCCACATCAGAAATCCAACGTTCCCGAAGACCAGGAAGGTCCGAACAATGATGAGCGGACATAAGATAAGAGTATGTACTAGATATAATTTTACGGGACCCCGTAGATAACAATAACTTTTTAATAGGAGAGTCTAATATATTTGGCGAAGAGTCAGAGAATTGAGCAGATAGCGCATGTCGCAATTGAAGATATCGGTAAAAATAGGAGCTAGGTAAACAAAATTCATCCCTTAACTGAGTAAAGGATTTAAGAATACCATTATCATACAATTGTCCCAAAGAGAACAACCCTTTAGAACCCCAAACTCTATCTGTTTGTAAATAAGACAACTCATCTAATGATTTGGAGTTCCACAGTGAAGTGTCTGGGTCTATACCTTCATACTTGACCATTTTTGAAATTAGCCTCCAGGTGTAAATAGCTTGATAAAACACAGGAGGATCATTTTTAGCGTATCCCTCTGCAAGTAATGCCTGTAGAGGGGAGTGTCCCGGCGAAGCCTGGGAGACCATTACAGATATCAAGTCACCCACCGGGCCACCCTGCAACCATATTCTCAAATGCGCCAATTGAGACGCAAGATAATATAATCTAAAATGAGGGAGAGCGAGTCCACCCAAATTCCGGGATCTAGTTAGAGTATTCAATTAAATCCTGGGACGCTTGTTCATCCAGACCAGAGAGGAGATCAAACTGTTTAGTTTCCTAAATATGGATAGTGGTATATAAATAGGAGATTGTTGGAATACATATAGGAATTTAGGCTGCACGATCATTTTTACCAAATTAATTCTACCAGTCAGTGTCAAAGGAAGTTTAACCCAGGTGCGAGATTTCATTCGGAGATATTCCAATAATGGTTGGATATTCAGAGAGATATAATCCTGCGGAGAATTAGTAACCCAGATTCCCAAATATTTAAAACGGTCTACCCACTTAAGGGGAAGAGGTATACTGGGAGATGCGGGAGGGGACCCCCTAAGTGGAAGTATGTGGGATTTCCCCCAATTAATCTTTAGTCCAGAGTATATACCGAAGGCTGTAATAACCTGGAGCACCGCCGGCATGGAGAGAACATTGGCCCTGATTCAGACCCACTCGCAAGTGGGCGTACGTACGTTCGGCGTACGTAAAAAAATATTTAAATTCAAGCACTCGCTCGTATTTTCGTACGCAGCTAAAAATCCGCCCCAAACTCAGGCGACCCCTCCTCTAACTACCGAGCGTGAAAAATAGCGAGCGTACATCCCCGAAATGGCTTGAAGGGAACGCACGCACAAGTACAAACCGGAAGTGGGACTGTCAGATTCCGATGACCTGCTCGTTTTTTCTGCCTACCTCCCTCAATCGTATCATGTGAATCAATGTATCAATTAGCTTAATTGTTTTTTTTTTCAACACAATGCAATAAACTTTCATCTTGTCCGTGTTTGTATTTGCTCGCAGAATACGTACGGCTGAAACCTTCGCTTTTATTGTTCAAAAGACATGTTAGCCCCAATTAAACAATTGTTCTATTTGTTTGTCTCCCCACAATTTTTCTGTGGTTCATTTCTTTATTTAAATTTGCTTACGCATGTCACTGCATCAAGCCTATCATAACTCTCAAGAGATTTGTGGCCCTGTCGAACACATGACTCATACACTAACCAATAGAATTTGTCCTGTTAATTTCCCAAATACATTAGCCAATCAAATTTTTTTGGTGTGCTTTATTAAAAATATTTTGCCAAAAAAACACCATTGCCATCATGAGATCCGCCGCATTCACCAGGCGCGAACTGCTGGTGCTGACGGAGGTGATGGACAGGCGGATCACCAGTCAGCCTCCACCCATCTCCAATAGGCGAAAGCGTTCCGCATATGCGGAGGTACGTCGACGCCTGCGCTCCTTCGGCTCACGCCGACATATTGGCCAGCTGGAGCGCAGGTGGTCGGACCTGCACCGGCGGACGCCCCGCTTGCTGGCATGCTTTCGCATGCAGATTGCGGAAAGTAAGTGTTCTGGACTGTGGTTTTCAAGTTTATCTTGTGGGCCCTAACTGCGTGTGCATGTTTTCATGTCTGTCCTATTGAGTCATTGTAGTCATATCTGCATGTGCATGTTTTCATGTCTGTCCTATTGAGTCATTGTAGTCATATCTGCATGTGCATGTTTTCATGTCTGTCCTATTGAGTCATTGTAGTCATATCTGCATGTGCATGTTTTCATGTCTGTCCTATTTAGTAATTTTTTGTTTTTGTTTTTTTGGATTCCTGTTGAAACTAACCACAATTTTTTTTGCATTTTTTAGGGGCACAGCAAACACTACGGCGGCATCGCCAGACAAGACGCCGGTCCCGGCCCCTCTCTCCAACCACTAATTCGTCAACTACCCCCTCCTCCCCAGACCCTGTGGACGAAATTTCAGGCCTACTTCCCCTCCAGCCCAATTCCCCCTCTCCTCCATCCGTCCCTCCTCCAAATACCCCCTCCCAGGATTCCTCAAACACCTTGACCCTTGGTTTGGGGAATGTAGCCACCTCCGAGGTGGTCCAGGGAGTGGCTTCTGGATCTGGCGTTTTGGAGAACGGTATGTTTTGAAATTTTATTTTGGACACCACAAACTGTTTGTATGTAATCATGTGTCGTCCCCATTTTTTTTGGCTTTCTGTCGCCTTAGGGTATTTTTGGGGGTTGTCTTTACCTGTTACTGCTGATGTCACCATACACATATCACACCTGTGTGCCTTTTTTTAGGGCCCTTGTATTTTTGGCCTACGACATTTTGGGGTTCTGGGTTTTATCCGTGTAATGTTTTTTTGGCCCACAAGCTTTTAAGTTTTGGTTTGCTTGTTTTGTGTTTTTTTAGAATGTTGCTTCATTATCGATTTATTAATCCCCAAACTTTTGTCACCCACAGAGGAACAGAGGCGTCGGGAACAAATAATTAATTGTGTGGACCGTATGCGGGAGCAGGTCACCGGGCTTATGCAGGGCCTTGACCATCTGTTGGTCCTCCTTAGGAATTAGTTTTTTTTTTTTTTTTTTTTTTCTAATTGTTTCATAATAAATCAGTTTTAAATCAAGCTCTGTCTCATGCGTTTGGAGTAAATCCAAGATTCTTTACACTGACATAAGTAGACTCTTCAAGCAAGGATTGCCACAGAATCTCACTACAGATTGTGTGTTGTATTTTGAATGCAAACAGGCACAAGAAACACCTCCCAGTACCAATGTCATTTTCCTTTTTTGTGGTGGTCAACATGATAGTTTACACCATTTTTCAGGTTCCTATTTGGTGGCCAAACTGCTTAGGACAATCTTACGAAGGCAACTGATTGTACAGGATTCCTTGTTGTGTTGGTTAGTACCCCGAAAACATATTAAATTTTAGCTCCACTTGCTTCATTACTGGGTTACCCCTTAGGTAAAATTAACGTTTGGGAGTTTGTTTACACTTGCTTCTAACGTGCCCAAAAAGGAAACAAATTACACTCTCCAAATATTTATTCACAACAGAAATCAAAATACAAAGTGGTCACTCACAAACAAAACACACAGTGATAATCAGAAATACACCACATACCAAAAACACGAAACAAACACACAACAAATCAAGAACTGGTTGATGAAGGTCCATGCCCACATGATTTCAAAAATATGGCATTGCAATATTGGTGTCAGAATATATTCCCGAAGTTTCCACATAAAGGTTTTTGAAGGGTAGCAGGAAGTAGTCATCGTGGGAGTGCCAAAGATTATGCAAACAAACAGAAGATGGTGCAAGAATTAATATCAAAAAAGATGAACGCTAAAAAACCGTAACACATTGGGTATACACACTGTTGTTTGGTCAATAATTACCTAAAATATCGGGCCACCACATCATCGCCTATGGCCCCCCCACATACTGACCTCCGACCAACCTCGGGGGGGGCCATCCTCAGGTAAGGCATCCTCTGGCTGCATTGGAACACCACTCCTTATGGCGATGTTGTGAAAGATCCCACACAGGACCACAATTTTCGAAACCATATCCGGCAAATACATGAGCTCGCCACCAGAGCGGTGGAGGCATCTGAATCTGCCTTTTAAAAGGCCGATACAGCGCTCCACCACTTGTCTGGTGGCTGTAAGTGCGGTATTAAACTCACTTTGTGGCCCTGGTGTGGGAGCCAAATAAGGAGTGAGCAGCCAGGGCATGCAAGGGTATCCACTGTCTCCTGTGAAAAAGAATAGACAACATCAGGATCACTGTGTATCAAGCTTAACATTGTTATGTACTAAAGGTCTACACTTACCCAGAAGCCACGCATCACCAGCTTGTAGGTTGGTTAATTTGTGCCATATCCCTGATTGCCGGATGACGAAGGAGTCATGTGCACTTCCTGGTAATTTTGCATTCAGGGACAGGATCTGGAGGGAGGCATCACATACCACCATTACATTCAGGGAGTGATAGTGTTTTCGGTTGCGAAATATTGCCTCCAGCCGTGCTGGAGGCTGAAGTGGTATGTGAGTACCATCCACAACCCCTATGATGTGTGGGAAGCCAGCTATTTGGTAAAAATTGGCCTTGGCCACACTAAGGGCACCCATATCCAAAGGCATTTGAATAAAATGATGGAGGTGCTTGAAAAAGTGCCTCCATCACTGCCCTCAGGATCCTGGAAAAGGAGGATTGTGAGATGCCCGCCACTATTCCCACCGTTGTTTGAAACGATCCTGAGGCACAGAAATGTAACACCGCCATAAATTGCGTAAGTGGTGGTATTGCTGTTGGACTGTCAATTTGCCGCTCAAGATCACTCTCTATTAATGAGAGAGTGTCTATGATGATTTTGGGAGGTAGACGGTAGCGTCTTAAAACCTCATCATCGGGCATTCCAAAAAGGGTGACACGTGTTCGAAATATCTGGGGCCTTGCACGCCTACGATGCCTACGCCTGGGACGAGATTGAGGTTGGTCGGCTTCCGGGAGCATGGCCAGAACAATCCGCCCAAGATCAACCTGAAATGGCAAGATTGGAATGTAAGGCTTTGGACCCACCCCAAAAGAAAATTAAGAACAACTTAGCTTGATGATACCATCCATTGCTGCTTACATGCCGGGGTATTGTCATGATACGGCCAAACTGAAATTAATCCTAAAAATAATTTGAAAAATTTTAGTGTGTGCATTTATGTTTCTAAATTTTGTGATAGACAAAACTTAAAATATGCGAAACACACATTTGGCCAAAGAGCAAAACGACATTACACACAGTACATCAAAATGGGTTGAAATGTAAGCCAAAAAAGCCAATGGGCAACCACCAAAAATTTAACAGGATTAATAAGCATTTAAAAATGCGCTAATTAGTTCGCAAATACAAGTTAATAAACAAACTGAGAAAAATGCGCTAATTAGTTCGCAAATACAAGTCACAATAGTAAGTAGTAAAAATGCGCTAATTAGTTCGCAAATACAAGATAAAAAATGGACTTACCTTGAGCAAATATATAAGATTCCAAATCAAAAGGTCTTTGGGTCCGAAATTAAAAAAAAGCTAAAAGATATGAAATTATGGATCCAAAAATTAAAAACAAGAAGAAACACAATGAGACACCAATTGAACCAAAGTTAGACTTCACAAAACTTACCAAATCAAGAAACGAGGCCAAAAAAAAATATACCAAAAAAGAGAACGGAAAATAAAAACACAAATCTAGCAAACAAAATAAACTCCAAACGCCAACTCCTTTATCCGCAAACAAGAAACTCCAACCAAGGTAACCTCCAACAATCCAAAAACGCCACCTCGACTCGAGACACACCAAGCCATAAATAGTGTTTCGTTTCCCGCACAAATTAAGGAGGGATCATAGGAACGCACAATCAATGATGCGGCCGCAAAATAAGGACGCATGTATAAATACGTCACCAAAACACATTTACATTCTGGTGTATTTCTTGTTTGGACCTCAGACATGGCTACAGACCAGGGAAACAATGGCCAAGAGTCAGGCGGTAAGTCTTTCATGCATTTTGTATCAATGATTAATTTGAAACATAAGATTGGGCAAGTTGTGAATTTGAGAAATCTGAATATTTACACAAATAGGTGAGGAGGCTGACATGGAAGAGGCTGCTGGGCCCAGTATTCCGGCCAAAGCTGCCAAAAAAAAAAGGCAGCCACATTTCACAAGAAAGGAGATGGAGGTTTTGATTCAGAAGTGTGTGGACATCCTGCCACAGGCAGACAGGAATATGAGTATAAGCCAGAAGTGGAGAATGTGGGAAGAGGTAGCCGTTGCTATCAATAGGGTGGGTGATTATGTCCGTCTAGCCCGGGATGTCAAACGGCGGTAAGTAAACACTTGCCCCCCCTAAAAACAAACACCATTTTAAACAAAAGTATAATGGCTTCCATTTTTTCCCACAGATGGGCCGACTTCAAATATCGCCTAAAACAAAAACTCGCGGACAGGGCTAGGCATGCAAGGGGGACAGGTGGGGGTCCCACCCCTGTGTCATTGGAGTTGACGGATTTAGAAGAGCTGGCACAGGGGTGTGTGCAGCCTGTGGAGGTGTTTGGCGTGTCCAACATGGATACGGACATGCCAGACTTTGCGGCTCCTCATGTTGTCCCAGGTAAATCTTTTGATGTCACCAACTCTGAAATGTTAGTGGGCCAATATGTAGATTCTAATGTGAGTCTTTTCTCATTTTTCCTAACTGAGACACAGGCGGATGAGTCTGCTCCAGAGGGGAGCCTTGGCCGCCGAATTTCTGCTGGCTCTGCAGGGGAGGAACCAGTACATCCGGCTGAGGACCCTGCAGAAGCCAGTCCAGGGCAATCCCCCTCGCAGGCAGTGGCCCTCCTCACAGAACTCAATTTCAAATCGGATTCCCATACGGAGATTCTGCAGAGGATGGACGCCAGTCTGCTACGGGTGGCTGAGGCCCTGGAGCAAAATGCTGCGGCCAACATGACCATTGGTCAGGCCCTGGCGGAAAATACCAGGGCCAACATCTGCGTCGCCAATGCCCTGGAGCAGCTCGTTCGCCAGCACATGGTGGAGCCGACCTCCCTTCCTGCCGGAACATCAGGATCCTCCACCTCTGGCACAACATCAGCCAATCCTCCAAATGTGCCTAGCCCTGTGCCTAGTCCAGAGGCCACAACATCTGCCTCTGGACAGGCCAGCCCGATGACATCCCGGACCCGGTCTGGCGCCCTCCCTCCCCCATCCAAACGGGTGAAAAAACGGTGACAGCAATGGCGACTTTTCCCACACTCCTTCTGTGCTTGGCTCATATTCCTTTCTGGTCAAAACTTCCCTCTCCTTTCTTGTGAAATGTTTTTAATTTTTTGTTGTACGTTTATGTCTACAGTTATGTTGGGCCAATTTGTTTGATTTTGGAAATGATCTTTGCCAAAAAAAGATGTCCCCAAATTTTTTATTATTTTAGTTTTGGTTTGACCAATAAATTTACGCCAAAAATCTGACATTGTATTGTGACATTATTGTACAAATGGGTTACATTTAATCCTGGCCCAAAAGGCAAAAACTTGCAAAAAAAAAAAAAACAATTTTAAAAAAAAAGGGCTCTTTAAGGAACGTTTAAAAATTCACATAACGAGGCAAATTCAACAGGCAAAAATAAAAAGGTGAGAAAATTAAAACATGATGACATTATTGTTACAATAGGCCCTAACCACCAAATTGAGGCCAAAATAAACCCCCAGAAATGTACGCAAATTGATTGTGTCATCCTGACATTAGCAGCTATGATTTCCACCTGCGTACGCTTTTGTGCTATCCCCAAAAACTGATTTCAAAACACATACCAAGCCGGTTTTCAATCCAACACTAATTGCTTTTCTGACCACCCGCGATTAATCGCAACAACATCGTGGAGTCCCGGGACGGAGGAGAAGGCCATCGCCAATGTGGTCGAGTAATCCAGACCCTAAGCTGTGCGAGCATTTTGAAGGGAAAGAGGATCATCCAGTGACGTATGAGTCGGTCCGAACACATTTTACGCTCGCATCTGCTAATGTATGTACGCCCCAAAAACGCCTCGCCACGCCTGCGTTTTTCCATCTCCACCCCCGTCAACACCCAAAAACGCCTGTCAATCACATTTGACATGTCACTTCCTGTACGCTATTTGACGAACGAGACCAAAAAAACTCGCAATCTGCCGTACGCACATGCGCAGTGTTACACCGACGCATGCGCGGTTAGTCAACATCGGAACGCAACGAGCGTACTGCTGTTTGCGAGTGGCTCTGAATGAGGGCCATAGTCAGCCAAAAACAATAAAAGGTCATCTGCGTATAAGGCCACAGTGTCATTTCCATTCTCTACCCGAAGACCCACTATATCAGGATGGGATCGCAGTACACATGCCAGCGGTTCCATTGCCAAAGCAAATAGGGCTGGAGACAAGGGGCAACCCTGTCTCGTTCCCCTAGATAAATGGAAGGAGGGTGAAACATAACCATTTATTGAGATCCGTGCACTAGGGGCCATATATAGTAACTGGACCCATTTGATGAAGCGTGGACCTATCCCGAATGCTCGCATAACTTCCCATAAGAACTGCCATTCTATGGAATCGAAGGCTTTAGCCGCATCTAGTGACACTACAACTGATGATGATTCATCACCATGGGAGATCTGTAGATGTGTAAATAATCTACTCAGATTCTCAGAAGTTGATTTCCCGGGCATAAATCCTGTCTGGTCTGGATGAACTATAGTAGCAATAACTCTATTAAGTCGCATAGACAGGAGATTTAGCTAGAATTTTAGCGTCAGTGGATATCAGGGATATCGGTCTATATGACTCTGGAAATAGGGGATCTTTTCCAGGCTTCGGAAGTACCACTATCACCGCCTCAGACATGGAGGCAGGGAAGATCCCCTCCTCAAACAAAGCATTAAATATGTCCAGTAATTTGGGAGCAAAAAATAACACATGTTTTCTATAAACTTCAAGGGGAATACCATCAATTCCGGGAGCTTTGCCACTCGGAAATGATTTAATAGCTGTGTTAATCTCTTCAATAGTGATAGGGGCCTCCAATATGGCGCTGGCCTCAGTAGTAAGGATAGGAAGCTTGGCATTATTTACATAATTCCGCAGTTCTGCCTGGCTACATTTTAAATCAGATGAGTAGACATTCTTAAAAAATTTCAGGAACACATCCGCTATTTCAGGGGTTGTATCAACTACCAAGCCATCAGCTGATCTCAACTTAGCAATAGTGTTACTAGATCTGTCTGAGTTAACCAAGTACGCTAGATAGCTTCCCGACCTGTCACTTTGAAAATATCTGGAATGTGAAGTAAATAATAATCGACGGCTAGTTCGGTCCTGTAAATGAGTAGTCCATTCTTTTTGAGCATGTAACCATGATGCCCTGGAGGATTCTAGCTTATCCACCAGATATGACAACTCTAAAGCTCGGCATCTGGCTTCCAATTCAAGTTCCCTTTTCCTATAGAATAGTTTCAGCTCTGCCACCCTCTTTATCAGTGATCCTCGCATAAAGGCCTTGAATGCATTCCATATCATATCAATAGGAGCAGAACCCATGTTATTAGCAAAGTAGCCCTGCCATGCCGCCTCCAGTTCCGACCCCGCCCCCATTTGCAATAACCAGGAGGGATGTAGCTTCCAAAAATGCTGACCCTTATCTATTTTAATATCTAACTGCGAGAATAGCGGGGAATGGTCAGATATGCCCCTAGCCTTGTACTCCATACCAGAGATGCGGGGCAATAGGTTTCTGGAGACCAGGGCCAAGTCTATTCTGGAAAAAGAATGATGGGAATGGGAAAAACAAGAATATTGGTGTGTATTTGGATGTTTTTCCCGCCAGGGGTCAATCCAGCCAATATCCGTCACAAAATTCGCCAGCCCTCTACCTGATGAGACGTGACAGGCGGAGGATTCACGCCACCTATCCATAGCAGGATTTAGTACATTGTTGAAGTCCCCAAGACACATAATTCGGGTATCAGGAGAGGAAGCTACAAATTCAGCTGCACGCTTCAAAACCTCATACGAGAAGGGTGGAGGAATATATACTGCTAAAATAAATATATTAAATGAATAAATGCTGCAATCTAAGAAAACATATCTCCCTCCAGCGTCTATTGCAGACAAATGGGACTGTTTTACTTATAAGAACAGACACTCCTCTAGAAGAGGAGGTAAATGGGGAATGAAATGCCCAACCCACCCACGGTCTCTTAAGTGATAAAAGTTTCCCACCCACCAGGTGCGTTTCTGTAAGACAGGCAATCTCTGATCCATAGTGTCGCAGCTGTCTAAGTACTAAGGAGCGTTTTATCCTATCATTAATACCCCTCACATTCCAAGTCAATATTTTAGTCATATATAGGGAAGTAAAAAGAGTTTCAGGATATCCCCCAGCAATTTACTAGAAACATTGTGCAGACTGACAGAACGGATATATAAAGTCAATATGGCAATACAGTACATCACTTTACCAAACATAGAAATAATATCAAATAAAAATAAAAAAAGAGGAAATAAATCTCTCCCAAATCCCCCCCACCCTGTACACCAACCCAACCAAGGCATACTTGGATCCCTAAACATTAAACTCTCCCTCCCTACAAACTAATAGTAACACAACATACCCAGCTACACAATTACTCTGATAGCCAAAAACAAGCTGAGAGTATTAGGAGCAATGAATTCTAATGACCACCAAAGAACATGATGGGCTCCCCAGTATAGAAATAATATTGAAGCAACAGTACCATATTCACTTATACTTATATGAACTGACATATTGTAGAGTGATTTTATTGCAGAAGTATTATATAGTGAATACTATCCTCCGTAATTTATTATTTATATCCAGTACCTACTTAGTGTATATATTGCAATCGATGAAGTAACATATTATATCTAAGAACATCGATTCCAACAGCAATATAGATATATATTCACAAAATTATATATTATTCATAATCACTCTGGTTCCAATTGTCGAAGACCAGGTGATCTACGATCCAGCCAAGCCGCCGCCTCTTTTGGGGAAGCAAAGAACTTGGTCTCCCCATCCGCCACCACCCGTAGCTTAGAGGGGAAAAGCATTGCATATGATAGATTAAGGTCACGGAGGCGACGTTTAATAGGGAGAAATCTTGCTCTGTCCTTCTGTACCTCCACCGCAAAGTCTGGAAAAATAGAAGTTTTAACTCCATTTCGTTCCAATGGACCTTTAATGCGTGCTAACTTGAGAATAGTGTCTCGATCTTGGTAATGTAGGAGTCTAGCAATAAATGTGCGTGGAGGAGCACCGGGAGGCAAAGGTCTAGGAGGGACACGGTGTGCCCGCTCCACTGCAAATGGGCTGAAAAAGAATCTCTGCCATAGAAATCGATGAGCCACTTTTCAAGGAAAGCCTCAGGGGCGGAACCCTCTTCTTTCTCAGGAAGCCCCACAATTCTCACATTATTACGACGGAGTCTGCCTTCAATATCAGATATTTTGTTCTGCAGAGTAGCCATTTGCGTAGTCAGAGAAGCAACTTGTGATTGTAATGGGGTGTGCGAGTCTTCTAGATTAGAAATACAGGTTTCTGCCTCTCCGACCCGTTCCCTCACCCGTTGTACATCATGTCGTAGAAGAGACAGATCAGACTGAACACTTTCGATTTTGTCAGCTAGTCTAGCTTCGCAGGAGGTGACTGCCTCCAGCACCTGCTGTAGGGTGACCTCCGAAGATGTAGTGGAACCCACTCCAGTGTTAGGTGCGACAGTTGGTTGTCCGGATGTCCCTAAGGGGGCAACGCTCGGAGGCACAGGTGGTGTTGATGAGCGGACAAAGCGCTCTAGTTTAGCCGCAGCCGCCGCACCATGTCCGGACTTTCCCATTATAACGCCAGACAATAATGTAATATCAGGTCCCTCAGTAGCAGTTCACTGCACAATAAACAATATCTTGAAAGAATGGTATTTGTAATAGGGATGCTATAAAGACTAGGCTGAAAGAGAGATCCAAGAGAGCTCAGTCACAGAATCATCCAGCTAGGTTTAATTAGTATATTAGGTGACGATACTGACTCACAAAAATTGCAGGGAGTATAGATCACGCAGGGCACCACACTCCGAATGCCTCCTCTGATATAATCAGGAGCGGATACCAGCCACCTATCGGGGTCAGCAATGGCGCCCAGCACAAGCCCCGGCGGCGTCACGTGACTGGGAGGCCCAGTCAAGCATCAGGCCAGCACGAGGCACAGGGGACAGAGATCCGCACTCACCGGAGTCTTCTCGACTGCCCGACCACAACGAGAAGGGTCAGTCCGGATGTGGAGGTTATTCCCGGCCAGCACAGCCGCGTCTCAGCGGAGGCACCAAACAACAGCCGAGGCTCTACAGTCCAGCAATGGCGGCGGCAGGGCCCAAAGTCTTGGCGATCCCGCCGTGCGCCGTATTCGGTCTCGACGCTCAGGACCAGCACAGCGGTATCCCGGGAGGGTAAGTGCTCGATGGCGAGCAATTTTATCGGGGTAGCTGTGCGCAGGATAGATATGCAGGATATAGCACTGGGGAGCCTACAGGACCAGCTGCCTACACCAGATCCGCCGTGGCCACGCCCCCAGTAAGTTAGATTTCTAACAATGGCTGAATGTATTCAGTGCCTGATCAACCAACAGGTGATTGAGCTACAGCCTATGGAGCTGGAACTTGAAGGGTGGAACGGGCACCTCATAGCTGGCAGCCAGGAACCAAAATGAAAAACTAATTCACTCCATGTGGGGGCGGCCACACAGCTTATATAAAGAATTTTGTTAGTTATTCAGCCATCACAAGGCCATGTTGATTGAAGTTCTTAAAGGGACTACCAAGACGACTGTGGCGATGTGACCATGTAACTTACTGCTAAAACCCTTACATTATGTAGCGTTCCCGCTAGGCCATTTTAGTGTGGCGCCATGCCGTCCTATTTCTAAAGGGCAGAATGTACCCTGTCCTCTGACGTGGTGCCCTGCTGAAACAGGCTGCGGGTACCATCCCCACCCATGGGTAGCAGTGTCCCGATGGTGTGGAAAACTGCGGTGTAGTGGTCATCGCCGGTGAATGGATGTCGGGTGCATGCATTCACCCTGACAGCAGTGCTTGTGGGCAGCCCAGCATGTCCGTAAGTGCCGGGGACGCCCCAAGAGTGACGAAAAGGGGACACGTCTTAAAGGCACGCCCCCTTTCATTGGCCATGCCCTCTTTGCTGACACGTGCCTTAGGCGCACGCAGACCGGACCTAGAGTGAACACTACTTTATGTACATTGGGCCTGATTCAGAGATGAGCGCTGTTAGCATCACTGCTGCAACTTTGGACACAGCAGCAATGCTATCATATGCTAATGCCGCACGTGGGCTGCCATCAGAAATTGTGGGGCCCGGGACTGACAAAATAGGCAGCTCCCCCCGGTTTATTGAAACTGTACCAGACAGTGCTCTGCCCTGCTGCCCAGCTCTATTTCCCACTTCCCTTTTCCCCCTGCTTTATTGAATCTGTACCACCTGCTGCCCAGCTCTTTTTTCCCCCTTCCCTTGTTTATTAAATCCAGCCTCTGCCCTACGGCCCAGCTTTTTTTTGTTGCTGTGGCATGGGAGTGATCTTGCAGAAGGAGACCTGCACATGCGCAGTACAGATCCATCAGGTTTGCGTACAACACTGAATCAGGTCCGTTGTGCTACAGCATCATGTGGGTAGCCTGACGCTCTTTAGAGACTTCCTTGCATGGAGGCAGGGGCGCGTCGGCACCATTTTATATTGCCCACTCCAACAAAAATCGTTCCATTGCTCCTGCAGATGGGCCCACGCCATTTTTCTTTCCATGAAACGACCTGATTTTTCCCACTGTTCATTTCTACTATCCTTGCAATTGTGCCACCTATGGTGGGATTCTCAATTCCCCTTCTGAAAAGAATGGCCCTGATGAAGCCACATATCAAACCCTGCCGATCAAAGGGCGAAAAATTTAAATTGCAGAACACAACACATCAGTTAGATTGCTATTACTTCCCAGGTCTGTGTACATGGATCAGCCTATCTGTAGTCTATATATCCGTTTAAGGAGCGCGACTTGTGGCGTGATTTGAATTATCCAACATCAGATGTGCGGCTATGTATGTCATGCTTATTTATTGTCCTCTGTAATACATTTCATCTGTTTACTAACAGCTGGGAAAGCGGAAAAGGCGAAATGGATGGTAACCTGGCCGCTGTGTTTCCTTATGTACTTCACGGTACCCAACTGTGCTAAACCACGCTGGGAGAAATGGTTTATGGTTACGTTTGTCTCGTCATCCATCTGGATTGCAGCTTTCTCTTACGTGATGGTCTGGATGGTAAGTAACAATCTCTAATATAAGGAGTATGGATTATAACCATTGGACAGAGAAAATTGAGACTAAGCAAGGCCATTATGGGGCCAGTTCTAAGTAGAACAGAAGGCCATTTGGCTGTTTATAGCACTGTGCGTGCTTTGTAGCGTTGTGTACGCAGCTATGGGCGATTCCCAGCCATACGCATCTCACTTGCAGCTGAATGGGTGTTACTGGTTGGTAATGGGGTGTTTGCACGTAGCATAAGTATACTAAGGGGCATGTCAGCAAACTGTGAGCTATGTAGACCTGTCCATATGCAGGGATCCATCTGATTACAGATACATCTATTGCATTAGTGTAGGGCTGGGATATGTCCGTGCTTATAATGATGACTGCTATATAACCAAGTGTACAGGTCCTGGTGGTGTAGTTGCATATACTGTATGTGTTCAACTCACAATATGCGTTAACATCCACATGTAAGTAGATACAATGGCAGCCGATTTATGTGCAACCCTGAGTCAGCGGCTATATGACTAAAGAGGTGATGCGTAAATGAACATGGTAATAGGTTTATTATTGCTCAATGCTGTGCTGCTTTCAGGAATTATTTATCACTTGGAAATCAGGCTTAAACACAAGCCAGTGAGGTATTACTGATGGCATATCACTAGGCATTGCTGCTTATATGCATGTTAATGGGCATATAATTATTATTACTGGTGGTATCATTACCACCAGTGGCGGATTTTACTGACTTTTGTGGTAGTGACCAGTTTAAGAATCCTTTGGTGAAGGCACGACGCGTTTCTCTGTCACAGACAGCTTTCTCAAAGGCAGTCTGTGACAGGGAAACGCGTCAGTCCTTTCACCAAAGGATTCTTATCCCTTTCCATTGCTGTTGGAGTGCTTATTGTCTAGTGATTATTTAAAGAAGAGACACACATTACATCTAAAACCGGAGGACTACAAGAACCAGCCATTTTTGGGATTTCCTACTAAAGGGACTCGACCACAGTTAAGGGATTGCACGGGCTGCAAGTTATTACTAACCCTGCTGGACTATTTGGACTTGTTTACCCTATGAACCAAGTGGCACCGGTAACTGTATACAGTCTCTGACTTCTACACAAAGCACTTTTATCTGGGAATACGTCTTTTTGTCCTTTGGTGGATAAATTAATATTTATACTAAAGTACTCATGCATACTACAGGATTTTATGATATTACATGCTACTATATGTGAATAATTCATTCTTTTATGTGGTTTATATATGCTACATGCACCTGTTTTTTAGTCTGTGATATTGCTGTAATAAATTAGTTACTTTTTAACTTTTTATTGCTAAAAAGGATACTCACATTATCTCTTTTGTAAGCCTTTTTTATACATGCAAGACAACACATGCGTCGTTTTTTCTATGTTATATAGATTTTACATTACCTACTTTCTGGGATGACTGCCCTTTATTAACGTCAGCTGCTTTCTTTGTGTATATATGTGTGTTTATATACATACATTCATTTTTTATTTATTTATAGATCATTGTTTTTTGTATATAAACTATTGATCTATATTATTTGATAGCACCCATTTGTTTTGACACTGACACTCGTAGTGTACTAGTATTTTGGTGTTAGCAGTGGCGGAGGCTTCCCATTGGAAGCGCTCCCTGCTAATCACATGATGGATAGGCAGTCCCAGGAAAAGGTGTTTATTCCGCCTGGGACTACCAGTCCGGACTGCAATTAGCAGAGAGAGAGAGTTTCTAATGGGAAGCCACTACTCTCCTATAACGGCAGCTCTATCTGGCTTCTAGGGGCTGCAGCTGATGCTGTCCATAGAAGCCTGCTTGTTGATTTGGGCGCATGTGAGGGATCATGATCCTGAGTATACGCACATTACAGATTGGCAGACGCCCTGGTAATAAGAGGCAGGAGCCGCCGCTGATTAGCACTGTATTATTCAGCAATACAGCCTGGCATACTTCTGGAAATGATTACTGCTGTTGATAGCAATTTAGATTTAACGCCGTATCCCTGTCAGCAGAAAGTCTAGAAGTCTCCTGACAAAAGGAGGAAGACATTATTACTGATATTCAGGGATTTTTATCAAAACTTGTGCCATGGAAACATTTGCTGTAACCTTTAGCAACCATTGCAACATTTCATGTCATTTTCTAAACTGTACTAACATAACAGTCACATTGTGATTTGGTTACAGCACTCTGGTTCTGTCAGGAGTGCTCTTATACAGTATTTTCCCACTTACAGTTCCTAGCATTGCTACAGAAAGTGCAGTGTAACAGTATTTATCAGCTGCAGAGTTCAGGTGCTGATTGCACTTCACACATAGCCCTGTCGGCCACCATAGACATACAATGTAGACGGCAGGTTTTTCACCGCAGAGTGGCACTTTGCAGACTGTAAACGACATAGGAATTATCTGTATATCTAATTATTAATCTCCTGATAGTATATCTCGCATATATCAGTAGCCATATATAATTAACTATGGGCCCGATTCAGCAGTACGCTATGCCGATATATCCACAGTTGAGCGATTATTGATAAACCGCGCATGCATCTAAGTCACACAGCGCATGCGCCACGGTACATTACCATAGTCGCTCGCGGCATCTATTTACTTGCAGTGTGATTGACAGTCAGGAACATTTAGGGGAGGTAATGGGGAATGGTGGCAAAGAACGCAGGCATGATGTGACCATTCCGGGGCAAGTCACAGCCTGCATCTGCGATCCCATTCGCAAGAAAAATGGCTCCAGCATCTCAGTTCCCACGTCCAAGCTACACATCGATAGGATTACTATGAAAACCAATAATCGAAGGATCTGCGGCCGATGCTGCGTCTTTGCATGCAGCTGCTTGGACGTGCAGAGCTGCAGGGGACCGTCTCAGTACATTCCTCAGCGGCTGTGATATTTGCATATTTTCGTACAGCAGCTGCGTACACAGACGCAGCAGTGGCGGCATTATCGTACATCTCTGGATCAGGACCAATACTTAAACTTAGTTTACTGACAGTATCTTAAAGTACATGTATATTGTACAACAGTATTTGAATATTTATAAATTGAGAATTTATTAATATCTGAAATTGTTACTGTTGGAAGAAATACTTTAGCTGGCAATGATACATAGATAGCAATGATTTAGCAGAGTCTGAGTAATGATATTTCAGTACTGGCTATGGGGATATCTCCACAGTAGCTGGTATTTCCGCTGCAGTGCTGAGCATTATGTGTTAGTGTGGCAGTAATTCAGAATATATCTAACGCAAATGTTTTCTTGCTCTCACTTATGGCAATCATTTTAATAAATGCACATAATAAAATACAAAGCATTGACATCTCAGACTATTCTAAATCACATTTCTATTTCAACAGTAATATTCATTGTTCTTTGGTGTCTTACAGGTCACTATAATTGGGTTTACTTTGGGAATTCCAGATGTCATTATGGGCATCACCTTCCTGGCTGCTGGAACTAGCGTACCGGACTGTATGGCCAGCCTGATAGTAGCACGACAAGGTTTGTGCTTTTTACTTGACAATTGATTTTTTTTTGTATACAAAACAGTAAAACTTTTGCTATCGGCGCTAACAATAATATACTGCAAATCTATATGTGTAGCAAATAAAACAAAGGGGATTTTGTCATGATTTGATCAAAGCATTTAAGCCTGCAGCCCAGCGTCAAGGGACACCTTTGTTTTTCTGCAGGTCCCTACACTAGCATATATGCCCAGCATACATTGCAGCCAAATGTACTCACCTCCTAGATACAGAGGGACACATCCATACAGGGGCTGGCTGTGAGCCACACCCAACTAGGCCTTTTATAGCCTTAATTGAAATCTGCCATGATAGCACAAGGCAAAATTTTGGAACACAACAGAAAAGAAATATGCCCGCGCTCGGTTTTACCCATATCATACATGGTACCAGCAGCGTGGCAATATTAATACCATAAATGTATACAAAACAGAAAAACTTTTGCTATTGGCGCTAACAATAATACACTACACATTTATGTGTGTGCAGCATATAAAACCAAGGGGATTTTGTCATGATTTGATCACAGCATTTAAGCCTGCAGCCCAGCGTCAAGGGACCCCTTGTTTTTCTGCAGGTCCCTAACACTAGCATATATGCCCAGCACACCATTACATTGCAGTTAAATGTACTCACCTCCTAGATACAGAGGGACACATCTATACAGGGGCTGGCTGTGAGCCACACCCAACTAGGCTTTTTTTATTGCTACACATATAGATTTGCAGAATATTATTGTTAGCGCCGTTAGCAAAAGTTTTTCTGTTTTGTATACATTTATTTCAATAATATTGCCACGCTGCTGGTACCATGTATGATATGTGTAAAACCGAGCGTGGGCATATTTATTTTCTGGATTGGTTTGTTGGAAACAGTTATTATTTGCAGTCAGCCTGTTAACACAATGGGCCTGATTCACTAAGCACACTCAGTGTGCACCACAAAATAGCGTTGGTTTTGTACCAGGGATGGTCTGCCCAACACACATCAAGGTAGATGCCTTCTCACCCCTCCCCATCCCCCAGGAGACAGATCTGCCAGTAGAAGTGTGACTTGGTGTGTGACAATACACAAATATGAAATAAGAGGCACACTGCACAGACGTGTAGGCATCACATGGTCCCAAACCTCCTATCACACCTCTGTCATTACAGAACTCCTTCCATTTTCTCCTAAATACTGCTCGATTTATTCTCGTTTATGCTGAAATAAATAATGGGTGGGCTGTTTTTATTGTACTTGCACTATTATGAGTGACGCTTTTATTATATTGCTCAGAGTGCATCTAGATATGTTCGGCGAGTGTTTAGAAAAGCGACTGTCCACCAAAGTGCAACACCGAGGTCTAATTAAAGCTTAAGGGTGAGACCCAAAGATTGCCAAGTTCCAGTGCTTCTGTCTTCAGGTTCTGCATTTGCTTCCCCATCCCATTTTGTACTGTGTTTGAAAGAATTGTAGGAGTGATTCATTTTTGATTGAGCCAGTATGACATTAGGTATGAGTTCCACATGGAATATTAAATAAGAGCTCAACCGCGTACATTAAAATATAGTGAACTCAACCCAGCAAATAAAAATGTCAGATGCTCTGATTCCATCACTGTATCTTAGTTACTCATACCTACTGCCTCCTATGTAATGGTCTATGTAGATTTTAAACCCCTGGTATTTCAGTCAAAAAGTCCTGAATGAGCCAAGCGCAGGCTGTGGTGGCGTCCAATCAGAGCTTGCCACAAGACTCGCTAGAATCCTGACAGTCCGTGTTCTCCTACCTTATAAAGCAGGGACAGTGACAGATGTAGTGGAGGGGAGAGTATCTTTTGGACACCAGAGTTTCTCTTGTTTTGGTTTGACAAAGTATTTTAGTTAAGTATTTTAAGTATTAGTATTTTATGATTTAGTAATGGTGGGGTAGTACTTATTTTAATTTTAATATTTTTTGTATGGTGATGCATACACAGAGGAGACCCTTTCATGTGTTCTTAAACATCCATAAGCTCTAATGGAACAGTGCTGCTAGTGGCTTAATGATCTACAAGCCCTGACTTTTGAGGGAAGTATATAACAAGAGACTTGTCTTTCAGGGATGGGAGATATGGCCGTATCAAACTCCATCGGGAGCAATGTATTTGACATTCTCATTGGGCTCGGACTCCCTTGGGCATTACAAACGCTGGCTGTGGACTATGGGTCATACGTAAGTTGTTATCTAATCTGTACTTTCTTGTTCCTCTGTGTTTAGTACTGTAAAAGAAGATGTATTAAGCCTAACAACTGTAACTATATACTGTATATATCGGGAATAATCTGTGACTGTTTTGGGAGACTTGCATTATGTTATTATTCTTAGTGATTGGAGAGTTATACTGTGCTGAACCCTGATTCTTTATATTCATGTAAACCCTAGTGCAGTGATCCCCAACCTCGGTCCTGAAGACACACTAATAGTCCTGGTTTTAGTGATATCCATGCTTAAGCACAGATGGTTAAATCAAAATAACTAAGGTACTAATTAAGTCACCTGTGCTCAACTATGGCTATCCTTAAAACCTGGACTGTTAGTGTGCCTTGAGGACTGTGGTTGGGAACCCCTGCCCTAGTGGGACCAGCCGGATAGATGAAAACCATTGAGACATATATAGCACTTTATATCAAAATCTGCAGTGTATACAGACAGACGCCGGCCCAAAGTATATCAATGTGTATAACTGACCTGGATGGTGTCTGGCTTCTCTGCATATCTGGATCATTGTAGCTTCTCTGCTTTTTTTAAATAATCACACATATTTTACAGTAATGTAATTAGTGAATAAACAAACTATAATTTAACTAAAACTATTTGTAAGTAGTAAATACTACATTCTCAGTTATGCGGTGACTATTATTGGTGGGAAGATAGAATAGAAAATTATGTCTAAAAGCCGACATCCCCTTTAATTAGGAAAGACTGTAGCACATGAAATTCAGTATTCTCTGGCCCATCTCATACTGATACAACATTTTTAAACAGCAGGGCATTGAAGTCCTAACAGATTGTAATTACATTTTCTATGAAAGTACTGGAGCATGCCACCGGTCTGAATCCCTGCGGTGGTAGCCCGACACGGGACTTAAAATAGACGTCGGTATACCGATGCCTATCTTAATCCCGATGCCGGAATACAGACAGGCGCCAGCCTGAACGAGGTAAGCCGGGGGCGTCTTAGCTGTTAGCCGCGGGGGAGGGGGTGGAGTTTTAGGTTTAGGCAGCATAGAGGGATTAGCATTAGGTTTTGGGGGGGGGGTTAGGTTTAGGCACCCCTGGGGGGAGGGTTAGGGTTAGGCACCACTGGGGGATTAAGGTTAGGCACTAAAGGGGAGGGCAGTGGCGTCTCTCCCTGCGGTGTCACCTGGTGCGGGGAGGGACGATATGCGCGCGGCACAGCCGTGCGCTGCCGAAAAGGGAGCATGTCCTCACGGACAGGTCATGGCCATGTGAGATGGGGGTGTGGCCTCACGGCCGAACCCCTGTGGTTCCGTTATTACTGGGGGGCAGGGGGGGGGTGCCGGAGATGCGGACTGCCCTGTGTGCAGTGCCGGCCAGCTCCCTCACACTTATTATACAGTGCAGCACCCGGCTCCTGTCACTGAGGGGGAGTCTGCACCTTGGTGTTATCCCTCGGCGGGTGCAGCCCGCACCACCTGTACCCCCCTTGTGACGCCACTGTGGGAGGGTTAGGTTTAGACACAAAAGGGGGAGACTTAATTTAGGCACTAACGGGGAGGTTTAGGGTAGGGAGGGTTAGGGTTAGGCTACAAGAAGGGAGGGTTAGGGGGAGAAGGGGGGAGGGTAAGTATAATCACCTGACCCCTGTCGGGAAGCCCATCATCGGGTTGCCGCTGTCGGTATTTTGACAGGAGGCATCCCGACTGCCGGTATAACATACCCATTCCAAATACTGCTGACCATATCAATATATACAGTCCGTGGACACTTTTTTAGGTACATATATACCTGAATATACTAACAGGTTCATGTGCTTATTATATAATATTATCTCCAATCATATGTGCATATATAAAAAAAGCTGCAAAAAAAAATGTATGTTTGTGATTACATACACTGCACATCCATATAACAATGGATGCAAACCTACAAAAAATCTATTTGACATGTGAATTACAAATGTTTTTATTTTATTGACTCATCATACTACATAGCAACCAGTTGCTGTATAAAAACACAAAAAAATGTATATGAAAATAAATAACCAAAATCAATTACACAACATATATAACAGATAGTAGTAAAATGCTATAAATATCTGTTGGTTGAACAAATGGTTAAAGCCACACCACTCCAGGTGTTTCTATGCATTGTTACCAACATTCCTTAGTGTATTAATACCCTAGAGAAATGTACAGTTACCTTTAATATTGCACATGCATGTCTTTCATATGGGTGTTTTACCCCTACTTGTAAAATGTCCAACTTGAATGGTGTTAATTCCGTGTGTGACCATATATTTTAAAGGTCCATGCTCCCGGATGACTGGGCACCCTTATTTTCAATGTGCCAGTGCCAAATGAGGTATGTTTGTTAAGCAGCTGCGGCCACACAGCGCTGGTCGCTCTCCCACTGCACACACCTAGCAAAGTGTGCGCCATCTACTGTTAGCCTGCAAATGCAACGCTCTCCCGGCTGATGTAGTATTCACAGCGCGGATGGGGTCCAATCTCCTCCAATTGGCAAATATCTCTCCGGGGAAAATTAGAGATCATATGGGTTCCTCCACGGGCAATATATGAGTAACAGGTTGCTATGTAGTATGATGATTCAATAAATTAAAATAATTTGTAATTCACATATCAGACTGTTGTATATTAGCGCAAAATCAAATACACCTGTAAACCTGCTCAGTAATGCAAATATCTAATCAGCCATTCATGTGGCAGCAGCTCAGTGAAAAAAAGCATATAGGCCATATAGACATGGTCAAGAGGTTCAGTTGCTGTTTATACCAAACACCAGAATTCACACAAATGATGATTAAAATTACTTTGACCTTGGAATGATTGTTAGCGCCCGCCAAAGCGATTTGAGTATCTCAGAAACTGCTGATCTGGGATTTTCACACACAACATTCTCCAGTTTGCAGAGAATGGTGCATGAAACAAAAAACATCCAGTGAGTGGTACAGTAGTGTTGTGGTAAAAAACACCATGTTAATGAGAAAGCTCAGAGGATAATGACCAAACTGGTTCCAGCTGTCAAGAAGGTGGCAATAACTGAAATAACCATGTGTTACAACAGTGGTATGCAGAAGAGCATATATGAGCACATCTTGTTGAACCTACAGCAGCAGAAGCCCACACTGAGGCCCTGACATTCTGACAGAGCGCTCGCTCTGAATCAGGGCCGGCCTTCTTGTTTTTTAGAGCGGCCTCCTGGCCGCTCGAATAGCTGTGGGTGACCACCCATAGCCATAGCGAGCGGCCAGGAAGATGGTCGCGATGGTCAAGACGACCGCGACCATCGGGCTTGCGACGAGACCCTTGTGGTAGGGTCTCGTTGCCGCAAGCCCCAGAGAGATTTCGGCTCTCACAGAGCCGAAATCTCTCCCACTGAAATCACTCGTGATGTCAGTGGGGCCGCCCTCAAACGGAGGCATTCACATGGGAACGCCTCCGTTTGGGCAGCCACTCCCCCGGTCCGCCCACCAAAGGGGGCGTGCTGTCACTCAACATCGACAGCACGCCCCCTTTGGTACGAGACCCGGAGCAACGGTTTGCCCGTCGCTATCCGGGTCTCGCGCATGCGCACGGCGGAGCCGGCTCCGTCGTGCGCATGCGCACTGGGCCACCATCGACCCGATTGCAAGCGCATAGCGCTCGCGAAGCGGGTCTGAATCAGGCCCTGAGTTCCACTCCTGGCAGCTAAGAACTGGAAACTCAACAGTCACCAAATCTCAATCCAATTAATCACCTTTTGATGTGGTGGACATGGAGATTTGCAGAACGACTGTGTAGCTGTACATCTGCAGCAAGGGTGTTATGCTATCATGCTATGTTAAGCATAATTAGAGAGTAGGGTTAGTAAAATATATATGCCTAGATACTTGGTAGTGGGGCGCCAAGTAAAGGTAAATGTTGCAATGATTACTGAATGGATATGTGAAGGAACACAAATGGACAGTGCCTCCAACTTAGGGGGTCACTCAGACCCGCTCGCGAGCGCAGGACGCTCACAAGCGGGTCGATGTTGCCCCACTGCGCATGCGCACGACGGAGGGAGCTCCGTCGCGCGCATGCGCGAGACCCGGATAGCGACGGGCTCTCCGTCGCTCCAGGTCTCGCACCAAAGGGGGCGTGCTGTCGATGTTGATTGACAGCACGCCCCCTTTGGTGGGCATGCCAGGGGCGTGGCTGCCAGACGGAGGCGTTCCCATGGGAACGCCTACTGTCTGAAGCCGGCCCCACTGACATCACTAGTGATGTCAGTGGGAGTGATTTTGGCTCTGAAAGAGCCAAAATCACTCCAGGGCTTGCGGCAGCGAGACCCTACCGCAGGGTCTCCGTCGCAAGCCCGATGGTCGCGATGGTCTTGACCATCGCGACCATCATCATGGACGCTCACATAAGCTGTGGGTGGTCTCCCACAGCTATGCGAGCGTCCAGGAGGACGCTCCATTTTCATGGAGGAGGGCCCTGATTCAGAGCGAGCGCTCTGGTCAGAGCGTTCGGCTCTGAATCAGGCCCTGATATCTATTCATTTTGTATCCTGAAAGGGAGCTATATGCTTCTATTTCAGACTGAAGATCAGGGGAGAGGCATTATGGTGTTAATCAAAGTGAGAAGGATATTGTCTGCAAAAAGAGACAAGGTGTATCGACTCCCACTCACTTTATGTCTTTGGTTGGCTCTGATTCTAACTGCTAATGGTTCAAAGCATAACGCAAACAGGAGTGGGTATAGGGGGCATACCTTACTTGTCCCATTTCCCAAATCAAACCGTGAGGATTGCAAACCATTTGTCATAACTGATTATGAGGGCCGGGAGTAAAGAGCTTTAAAAAGTTCCCGTGTAGCATAACCTAGGACATTGTGGATAGCATAAAGGACCATAAATGCGCTCAAAGGCCTTTCCGCGTCTAAAGCCAGGACAACTGAAGGAATCTTATGGGTGTTACTATAGTGCAGTGGTTCTCAAACTCAGTCCTCAGGACCCCACACAGGTCACATTTTCCAGGTCACCCAGCAGGTGCACAGGTGTACTCATTACTCACTGACACATTTTGAAAGATCCACATGTGGAGATAATTATTTCACTTGTGATTTTGTGAGGAGACCTGGAAAACATGCACTGTTTGAGGTCAATCAAATGAATACACGATAATAATAATGATAATACGTCTAGTGTTATCCGAGGCCAGACAGGTGGGGACAAAGCCTACCTGGTCTGGATGAATCAAAAGAGGTCAGTACTCCATTCAACCTATTAGCTAGAATCTTAGCAAATAATTTAACGTCAATATTAATCAGGGAAATGGCATGGTGGTTTGGGCATAGGTAAGGATACTTTCTCGATTTAGGGAGTACAATAATCCGAGACATGGCAGAATCATGGTGGAGCTGACTCAATGCAAAACCACATTAAACAACCAAAGCAACTGCGAGGTAAGCTGTGAAGCAACCATTGGGAATCCATCTGGGCTGGCCAGGTGCCTTAAGAGCTAGAGTATGTTCCTCCGCGTTCAGAAAATGGATGGTGGCCTCGGAAAGAGTAGGAAAAGCACAGGATTCCAGGTATTGATGAATTTCCTGAGTGTCAGATGTCACATCGGACAAAGGCCCTCATTCAGAGCCGTACGCTCTGAGCAGAGCGCACGCTCTGAATGAGGGCCGTCCTCCATAACTATGGAGCATCCTCCTGGACACTCGTATAGCTGTGGGTCACCACCCACAGCCTATACGAGCGTGCAGTTTGATGGCCGCGATGGTCTTGACCATCGAAACTGCGAGCCGGAGCCTGCGGTTGAGGTTTTCAACCGCAAGGCCCGGAGTGATTTTGGCTCTATCAGAGCCAAAATCACTCCCACTGACATCACTAGTGATGTCAGTGGGCCGGCTTCTGACGGTAGGCGTTCCCTTAGGAACGCCCCCGTCAGGGAGCCACGCCCCCGGCACGCCCACCAAAGGGGGCGTACTGTCAATCAACATCGACAGCACGCCCCTTTTGATCAGACACAACGAGCGAAGGACTTTCCTTCGCTCGTCGCGTCTGGCGCATGCGCACGACGGAGCTCCCTCCGTCGTGCGCATGCTCAGTGCAGAACATCGACCCACTTGCGAGCGGACAGCCCTTCGCGAGTGGGTCTGAATCAGGCCCAAAGCCTCCAAGTTGTTAAGAGCTTTGTAATATTGTCCAAAAACATAATTTATCCGTTTAGGGTTATAAATAAATTCCTGCTGAAATCTACAGTATTTACCAAGAAGTATGGGCTAGATTGCCTTTGTTGTAAAATTTCTGGTTAACCCAGCAGAGGCTCCACTCGACATGCTCGGCCAGCTGCTCTGGTAGGTCAGCACGTTTCTCAGACAGTTGGGATAGAGCTACTTTAGATTTTGTTCTCTTGTGCTCCCTGTCTAGTTGCACAATACCAGCATTCAAAGATTCTATCAGTGCATCTTGGCGTTTTGTGCATCTAGAGGCTAACTGGATCATGTGATCCCTAATCACCGACTTATTTGCTTCCCATATCGTAGTAAAGGGGATGTCATCAGAGGAGTTAAGCTCAAAGTAATCCCTCCAGCGATCTTAGACTATGTCCTGTAACTGCAGGAGCTTTTTGCAGCAGTTCATTTGTTCTCCAGGATGGTCTGCCAGAATTGTCCCTAAAAACCTAAATGAGAACTTCACAATGTAGTGATCGGACCACAGGTTCGGGAGATGGATGAATAGCTGTTTGGGATAGGGAGACACAACAGAGAAACAAATCGATATGATGAGAGTATGTGTCATGAGAGTTGGAGTAAAAGGTATTGTCCCTGACCGAAGGGTTGAGGGACCCACAGATATCGAACACACCAGCCTTGGCCATATATTTACGGGTACACTCGAACCAAGAATAGGAGTATGTGCATTAAATTTGCCAGACTTATCCATACAGGGGGATAATACTGTATTGAAATCACCTCCAATTAACGTTTTACCTGCTTTGAGGCTTGAGAGTTCATGGAAGAACTGTCTGAAAAAAAACAGAATGACTTGAGTTAGGTGCATAGACATTCGCAACAGAAACTTCCTCGTGTTCTACTTCACCTTTTAAGATCAGATAGCGACCGTCTGAGTCGGCCTTAGTAACAGGCTACACAAATGGCAACTTAGGCCCGTATTCAGTTAGCCGCGATAATTTTGCCGCCGTTGGCGCAATCTACTTTCCGCCTACATTGCCTGTTTTGGACGCGGAAAATTATTGGGCGCGCCCCCGCTATTCGCCCTATTCAATTCCAAAGAATGCAAAAACGGCAAGCCGCGATGTCGGAACAGGCGGAAAGTGCTATCAGCAATGGGAATATCGGCCTGACCTCCCCAAAAATTTGTACCAACATTGGGGATCACTATAGATGCCCCCAATTTGCCCTAATGAAGGTATTTGGGGTACTTAAGTTGTGACAATTGGTCCCAATTAGCACGTTAACACAAGTGGTGAAGAATAGAATTAAGCAATATTTATCTGCAAAAATAACTACTCCCAGCAAATTTGGGGTACATGAAAATGGGTGCTAGCATATTTTTAAGTTGCTAGGAAGTTTTAAATGACGTAAAAAATCCACCTTCCGCAAGCACCTGCAAAAAAAAACACCTGCCCCATACTTGGGGACCCCCAGAAGTTTATTTCGCTACTTTTTATGTTTGTACTCCAACTTCGAACTTTTTCACCCCCATTTTCAAAGTCATTTTTTGGGGTGGCTCTCACTTTTTTTTAGGGATTTGTTGACGTAGTTATCCTTTAGGGGGCTGTCCCAAGGGTGCTGAGTGGCTTCCCGACGTTTGTACCCCAAAACCGCAATTCTACATTTTTTTTCACCGCCTATTACATTGCATTGACTTTCCGCGTACACAAAAAGTCTTTGCTATTGAAAAGGGCGAAAAGTTTCCGCCTGGCGAATGACGTCACCCGCGATACTTTTACGCGGATTCAGACTTTTCGACGCTACTTGAATACGGCTCTTAGTGTGAAGTTAAATAGTCACTTCGTTACGTTTAGATACATCGGTGGAATAGTAAACATTGGGAAAGAGTTTAGATGATAACGTGGGATGGCCGCCAGCTTTAAAATGGGTTTCCTGTAGAAATATGCAGTTGCCTTATAATATACTGTTGCCTTATAGATGTTTTTAGGGTGTGGAAAAGGTGGGCATGATTCTGTGGGGTGTTAAGGCCCTTGGCTTTATTGGAGTGACACTTTAACGGCATATTGAGACAATAAGAGGCTCTAAAGTACCATGCCTGTCAAAGAGATCTAAGTAGCCGGAAAAGCATTTAGGTAAAACCTATTCAGTTATCCAATAAATATTATCTCTCTAAATCCTGGTTCTGGCATTTATACATATTTACTTACATTTTAAACTTTGTTTTTCCATGTTTGATAAATAAGTATTAAAGCAAAATGTAGTGTACAGGTACTTTAACCATATAGTGACTATGGACAGATATGAAAGAATAAAAATTAGGTTAGTGATTACCAGCATGCCGTCTGCCTAGTGATTACCAGCATGGCGCCTGCCTAGTGATTACCAGCATGGCGCCTGCCTAGTGATTACCAGCATGCCGTCTGCCTAGTGATTACCAGCATGGCGCCTGCCTAGTGATTACCAGCATGCTGTCTGCCTAGTGATTACCTGCATGGCGCCTGCCTAGTGATTACCAGCATGCCGTCTGCCTAGTGATTACCAGCATGGCGCCTGCCTAGTGATTACCAGCATGCCGTCTGCCTAGTGATTACCAGCATGGCGCCTGCCTAGTGATTACCAGCATGTCGTCTGCCTAGTGATTACCAGCATGGCGCCTGCCTAGTGATTACCAGCATGGCGTCTGCCTAGTGATTACCAGCATGTCGTCTGCCTAGTGATTACCAGTATATTGTCTGCCTAGTGATTACCAGCATGGCGCCTGCCTAGTGATTACCAGCATGGCGTCTGCCTAGTGATTACCAGCATGCCGTCTGCCTAGTGATTACCAGTATATTGTCTGCCTAGTGATTACCAGCATGCCGTCTGCCTAGTGATTACCAGCATGGCGCCTGCCTAGTGATTACCAGCATGGCGCCTGCCTAGTGATTACCAGCATGTCGTCTGCCTAGTGATTACCAGCATGGCGCCTGCCTAGTGATTACCAGCATGGCGTCTGCCTAGTGATTACCAGTATATTGTCTGCCTAGTGATTACCAGCATGGCGCCTGCCTAGTGATTACCAGCATGGCGCCTGCCTAGTGATTACCAGCATGTCGTCTGCCTAGTGATTACCAGTATATTGTCTGCCTAGTGATTACCAGTATATTGTCTGCCTAGTGAAATACAGGTAATGTTCCAACCAGGCCAGCTGTGAGATCTATTATTCTCAGTTGTGTTTCCTGGCAGTGATTTCCTTGGCTATTGTTTTTCCCCAGAGCACTTACACACTGTTAGCTGAAGAAAAACTTTCAATGATTACAGCAGCTACTTTCAAGTACTGTAAATTCTGTATATTTTTAGGAACTAAAAGGAATAAGATGGCAATTATGTTGGGTGTTCTATACTGTACTCAATAATGAAAATGTCAATTCTCAATCTACAGAAATCCTTCAGGTAAAATGATTTGTTCTCCATGAAACACATTGCCTGACTTCACGCAGACTTCCCCCATTCTGGGAGACTGGGACTCCCAGTGATATGGTGACATTGCCATTTGTAAATATGGTGCCACGTCCGCCACAGCTTATATATAGCGGCGGGCAAGAGCAGACAGGTGCTGTCAGATTAGACGGCACCGTGGGGATGACTGCAGCAGCGCCCTCAGGCGGCAGTGCCCCTGAGTGATAGCCCTGCTTGCCCGTCCCTAGAACCAACACTGTCGGTATAACCAGTCAATAAGGTTTTGAGACCTTGAAAAAGTATTAAAAGGGTGCCCAAACCTTTACACATGCCACTTTTACAGTTTTATCAAACTGTTACATTAAATGAAGGTAATAATTAGTCATTAAGAATTAAAATGTGCAAAACCATATCTTGTTTTAGGATAGGAGAAGTATAATTATAAAATATAAATGATACATTATGCATCATAAACTACAAATACACTGAAAATTTCCTCAGTAAACTTTCAAATGAGCTTATATTTATCATTCAATATAAACATGGTCATCCCAGATTGTTTCTGGCAACTCTCCATATTTTCTACCCACTAAAACCTTATTCATGATACTGGTGTTCCAGGTTAGCTCATTATAATATCATTTTACTCTCAACTATGGACTATGGATTTGCACTATGATCGGTAGATGTCAAGTTTGGGAGACACATGGAAAATTTACAATAAGCGGGGAACATACAGCATACTCTCAGGTGACTTCAGTAGCAGAGAATATGTTATTAATCTGGAATTGATGTGTGATATAAGTGTTCTATATTATTTATTAATTATTTTATTTAACATTTACTTATGTAGCGACCACATATTCCAGAGTACTTTACAGAGAATATTTGGCTATTCACATCAGTCCCTGCCATAGTGGAGCTTACAGTCTATAGGGGATAAACAAAAAATGGCAGCTGCTCAATCAATCTGGCAGTACTTTTCAGGTGCATGAAAGGGAGGGGTCATACCAAGTAGAAAAAGGGTGGGGGGTTTAGCCCCCTATTGTTCCTCAGCACACTGAATTATGCTTGCAACAATATATGAAGACTATATGGTAATAGAAATTCAGAGATATTAGTTTCATGCATTTGCAAATACATGGGAAGCTGCTAGGCCTCGTCACGGCTTCTCTGTCACTAGCAGTCCCTAACACTAAGGGGTTCACGTCTGGGGCGCAGGGCACCCCAAAAGACGTCCAGCCCAGGACCCCCCAGGGCATCACACGAAAAATGGCAAAAGGGTGAGAGTGCAGTGTAAAGTATAGATGTGTGCGAGTAGTTCATAAGTGTTGAAAAAGGGGTTAAAATCAGGGCCGGATTAGCGGGGGGGGCGACAGGAGCAGTCGTCCCTGGGCCTCAACACGTAAAGGGCCCCCACACCCATCGAGGTTAAAGTGCGCCGGAGGAGACGGAACCAGTTCCGCCTCCTCCGGCCCACCTCAGCCCTGCGCTGCAGAGAGGATCAATTTACCGTGCGCCCGCTGACAGTGGGCACCCGGCTCTCCCCTCAGCAGCAGCCGGAGCTCACTTGTGAGTCCTGACTTCCGGCTCACACAGTGTGCACTATTTGAGAGACGACATGACGTCTCTCCCATAGTGCAGAGGAGCAGCCGGGCGGACCGGACGGCAGAAGCAGACGTGGTAGCGGGGTTTAAGGTAAGTATTAGTTGTTGTTTTTTTTTGTGTGTAGGCAGCTTTATTACTGGAGGCCATACGCGGGGGACATTATTACTGGGGACGATACTCGGGGGACATTACTACTGGGGGCAACACTCGGGGGACATTAATACGGGGGGCAATACTCAGGGTACATTAATAACGTGGGGGGCATTACTTCTGGGGAAATACTCAGGGGGCATTACTATTGGGGGCTCTACTACTTCGGTGCAGTGCATTACTACTGGGGCACTATTACAGAAGGAGCATTACTGTTGGGGGCACTAATACAGGGCCATTACTACTGGGGGCATTTATACAGAGGGCTACACTACAGGGGGCACTACTAATGGGCACATTACTATTCGAGGCTCTACTACTGGGGGCATTTATAAAGGGGGCATTACTATTCGGGGCACTGCAATAGGGGGCATAACTACTGGGGACATGACTGCAGGTGACACTACTAATGGGGGTATTGAATAGGCACTGCATAAGGGGCACCACTCCCTCTTATGTATATGGGACACTACTACTGTGAGCATTGACATTACTGCGAGCACTGCATAAGGGGCACCACTACTGTGGCCTCTGCATAAGGTCCCCATTGTACATGCCCCCAGTTTGTACACATTTAATAGGGGCCCCCACATGTTTGTTGCCCAGGGGCCCCCACAGACCTTAATCCGGCCCTGGTTAAAATAAAGGTGAAAAAATTACATGAATAAAAAACAAACATAAAAGGTGATGTGAAAAGTAACTATGTGTATTAAGTGGTGATGCCCTGAGGAGGTCCAGCCAGAGTAGCCTCGGGGGCCCTACACCCAAACTCTCACCCCAAATGTAATATATACCAATTATAAGGCCACATGATAAAAGCACAATATATATGGTGCAAATGTAAGGCCTCATGATAAAGGCACATACATAAATGCATCCAAATTGAGAACCAGCTTACCTGGGAGTCACCCCTGGGAACTCCAACTTGCACTACTAGTACCAGCATGCCCTCCTAATGCTGGCTCCTTCATGCATCTCATGACAACAAACAAAAAATGGCAGCTGCTCAATCAATCTGGCAGTACTTTTCAGGTGCATGAAAGGGAGGTGTTATACCAAGCAGAAAAAGGGGGGGGAGGGGGGGTTAATATTGTTCCTCTGCTGAGGAACAATAGGGGGTTAACCCCCCCCCTTTTTGTAGTTTATAGGGGGATGTAGTTATCAGACCGGCGGACGGCATGCCACCGGTCTGAATCCCGACACTGACAGTCTGACACAAGACTTAAAATAGGCATCAAAATACTGATGCCTATCTTAATCCCGACTCCGGAATCCAGAAGGATGGCAACCCGAACCTGCTGGCGCTTTTAGCATTAGCCACGGGAAGGGAGTGTTAGCTTTAGGCAGCGTAGCGGGGTTAGGGGGTTTTTTGGGTTGGAGATTAGGGTTAGGAATCCCTAGGGAGGAGGGTTAGGTTTAGGCACCACTGGGGGGATTAGTGTTAGGTTTAAGGGGGGAGGGTTAGGTTTAGGCATGAAGGGGGAGACTTAGGTTGGGATGTAGTCAGGAAGCCGACGATCGAAATGCCGACTGCCGGCTTCCCAACTGTCTACGCCCAGCAGGGGTCTAATGACAGGCGTTCAAATCCCGACGCCTGTCATTTTATCTATGTCGGAAGGCCGACGCCCGGCATGCCGATCGAAGGTAAGCCGGGTGGTGGTTGCGGACAGCCGCAAGGTCGGAGGGTTAGGTTAGGGGCTCCCGGGGGGGGCACTTAGGGTTAGGCACCCCCCGGGAGGGTTAGGGCTAGGCTAGGGGAAGGGGGGGTTAGAATTGGGCACCCCCGCGGGGAGGTTAGGGTTAGGCACCCCCCCGCTAAGGTTTAGGCTGCGGGGAAGGGGGGGTTAGGTTTTGGCACTAACGGAGAGGATTAGGTACGGGGTGGGGTGGGTTAGGCTACAAGAAGGGAGGGTTAGAGGGAGAAGGAGGAAGGGTAAGTATACTTACCCGACCCCTGTCGGGATACCAACCATTGGGATGCCGCTGTCGGTATTTTGACAGGAGGCATCCCGACAGATGGCATTACATACCGATTCCATCTATAGTCCCTGCCTCAGTGGAGCTTACAGTCTATATTTACTACCACACACACACTAGAGCTGGCCTGGCCAACCTGTGGCTCTCCATCTGATGTGAAACTACAAGTCCCACCATGCCCTGCCACAGTTTTAGCAGAACTGTGGCAGGGTAATGCTGGAACTTATAGTTTTACAACAGCAGGACAGCCACAGGTTGGCCAGGCCTGCACTAGAGTTAATTTTTGTCAAGAGCCAATAACCTGTATATTTTTGGATTGTGAGAGGAACAGGAGCACCCGAAAGTACCCCACGCAAGCATGGGTAGAATATACAAACTCCACACAGTTAGGGCAATCAAACCCCTCAGTGCTGTGAGAAAGTAATGCTTACCATTACACCAACCGTGCTGTGATGGAGGCATGCAATATTTGAAAGCAAAACTACGGGTATTAAGATGATCTCATTCAAGAAGTTTGTTTGCTTGTTTTTGTTTTTCTCTGTGAGCATCGAGACTATTCAGTTCTGCTATCCAAAAATCACATACATGCAGCTTATGTACATACATGGATAGTTAAGGCAATGCGCTTTGTTAGGTTTCTATGACTTAAAAACAAATAGAGCAGCTGTATCTGAGTGGAAGAGCTGGGAGGACCTGCCATCATTAAGGCACATGACATTATTTCCTGTGTGAATTACATCACCACAAAATACTTTTTATACGAATTGCCAATTAGATAGGAATGTAAACTTGTAATGTGGACAAGTCCAGCTATTAATGCAAATAAGAGTTGTGACCTTTTTTTCATACAGGTCAGTAATAATACAATTAAATCAGTAGAAACTTAGAATAAAGTAATTTGCACAATTTTTCATTGATTTTCTACCAATAAAGGTGGGTACACACCTAGCAGATATATCTGTAGATGATGGTCGTTCATATACACTGAACGAACAGCATCTTCCAGGCAGCCGTGGGTCCCGCAGGCCGGGACCCCCCCACAGATCCACACGGCTGCCGCTGCATGTGTACGGGCGATCGGCTGATCGCCCGTACACACTTACAGATGGACAGATGTCTGCAGACATATCTGTCCATCGGCTGAGCAGCACAGCCAACGCGATATGTCTGTAAACGACGTCGTTCACAGACATATCGTCTGTACACGCTGGCCGACCGGCAGCAGATATATTGGCCGATCAATTAATCGCCCAATATATCTGTCAGTATGTACCCTGCTTAAAAGGACGATTTGCAATTAAGCTCCAGAAACAAAGTATGTACATTTAATTACATAGGACCAATCAGAATACAATGTAGTAGTGTAAAATAATATGAATTATAGTGTGACATTGACTGATTTCTAAAATCATTTTACTCAATTAAGATATTATTTAAATAGAAACATATTCAAAAACTCTTCTATCAAAATATTTATGTTCTTTAAAGATTTCTTTAAGGAAATGGGACACTTTCAAGATAACTAATACCCCTTTCAGACCTACATCAAAATCCCAGGTTTTTGCACGTGAACGTGCATCGGCCTGGAATTTTGGTACAGTATATCTGAAGACAAACAACCCAGGGCGGAGTCCCGGGTCCATGACCCTGTCTTTACCAGGGTCTGGCTGAGACCCAGAATTTGCTGGATTGATAGACCCGGCAATTTCCCATGTCTAAAGTCCGAAAGGGTATAATCGAATATGTTATCGCATACTGACTATAGATCTCTAGGTGTGACATTATTAATAAAGAAAAAGATATATATTTTTTATATAGTGAAGGAATTTAGTTCATCTATCCAGCATTAGACTTTCTCCACACTCATTTAGGTAATGCATTATTTAATAATAAAGGCAGACACTGCTGTTCGTATTTATGATCGATATTTGAAAAGGCTCAGAGTTTTTACTAGCAAGACACACAGTAGCGGCTCCAGGCACGGGCAAGACGGCCTGTCGCCCAGAGCACCATGGATCCGGCGGGCGCAGGAAAATCCCTCCCTCCCACCCGGCGCTATTTTGATGATAAACTCTCAGGGGGAGGAAGCGGAGGAGGGAAGGGGCGGCAATACAGGACGGCACAGAGCGCAGCAAAGCCTAGCACCGGCCCTGAAGACATGGCTAGTAAGAGCATTGCCCTATTAAATATCGGGCATAAAACAGGAACAGAAGTGTTGGGTTTTACATCCTGACACTTCGTAAATAAACCTCCAGGTTTTTATATACAACAAGTACAAAACCTAAATCTGCGAGTAAAATACAGCACAAAACTATACATGTAATACAAATAATGCATTCTATTCTAATTAAGCATACTTACTACACAAATCCTATTTGGAAAGAAAATATGTGATGATTCCAACCCTTAAAGTTTGTAGGGAAGTTCTATAGGAAAGGACATAATTGGTTAATTAATTCCTATGACTGCAATTAATTCAGCCCAGGTTACTGCAATTGAACTGAACATTTATTTTTTTTGTGCATCTTGGCCATAAGAAGCATTTTTGGATAAACCCAAAACGTTGCCCCTCTGAGACATCCTAATAATATTTTGCAAAGCTGCCATGTGGAAAAGCTGACTCATTCCATTAGTGATGCTTTGTATACAATGGAAATGACTTCTTCACTCTGGCTGTCATGTCCTCATTCCTACCACCTAAACCTTTAGATTTTGTTTCCTTCTGTAATTCTCTAGAACAGAATGTTACCTCTTGATTTGTAGTGTGGCAGAAAATGTGTTTTCTTAGATGTCATTGGTTAAACCTGTAAGAAGAACAAGGCGTTCTAGTAGTAATGTATTGTTATAATATTGATTGGTCCAACATTTTCCGAAGCTCTTGAAAGTGAAATGCTGATTATAGACTGGTACACAAGCGCTTTTTCTGCCTCTGAGGTATGTGCGGAATGAACTATTTAATTTAACTAGTGAAAAAAGATTTATAAAGGCACCGTAATTGGATGCAGAAAGTACTCAAGAGCATTCAGAGTGAGAGCTGTGCAGAATATGTGCACAATGTTTCATCCCCAGCTGTCCATCATGTACTATGAATGTTCTTTTGTGCAGTTGGTATGATGAAGGCTATTTGCACCATGCAGGGAAACTGCTGCTTTTTATGCCTTGTTTTTACTTTTGTTTTTATGGTATATTTTGACTTTTGTTTAATTTTTATTAAAAAATTTTACAGTCAGATACACTTATTTTAACTTTGTTAATATGTTTTTGTTTTCATTTGAATTTTCGGAATATAGTATAATGTTTATGAAACGTAAAACACATGTATCAATTCACTAGAAATTAAAGGTTTGAATGTTTTGTTGAGCCATATGTATTAATCAATCAATGAAGTTCTTGTTTTCTTTGAGAAACACTTTAATACTTTTCTTGTGTTTCAGATCCAGCTAAACAGCAGGGGCCTCATATACTCTGTTGCTTTGCTTCTGGCTTCCTTGTTTGTAACGGTACGTAGTGACCATTTGCTTGTCTATGATCTACATACTGTATATAAGGTCTCCTTCTACACCGTGGTATGATTAGGTAGTGGCTTTAAAGTTGTTCATATGTGGAATAATAAATAGGCTAGCGTATTAGATCTGATCACAAAGTACGATGCTGAAGGATGCCATCGCCATGCTGTGCTGCAGTTTATTGGAAGCCAAGTGGCCCAATTAGCCACACATAAAATAGCATTTTTCCTCCATGGTAAATCAGGGGTTAGCGCATGGAAATCCACTGATACCAGGTAATCTGCAGAAACAGTGGGTTTCCCAGTGCATGAAATGCCCGATGTGCCTTTTCCTCACTGACTTTTTCTCACAGCACCTGAAGCTGCAAGGAAAAGTCCACCTAGGGGAGATGGCACGTGGGGTTAACCCCGCTAATTGGATAATTGGGTAATTAGATGTGGATTCCCCCCAGTGTGTACTAATGGTAAACACAGGCATGGGGCAGTTAGAGTGCATACGGGGTTGGGTATGCAGGATTGAATAGGGCAGACTTGCAAAATACCCTCCATGCTAAGACCTGTAAATGCAAAGCGGTTAGATAGCCATGGCTGCCTACATTTACCACAGTAAGGGCCTGTCAAAGGACTGCGTATAATATAGACTTGATAACCTACATTTTATGCTCAGATTAAACTGCAGTAATTCCATAGCACAAATGTTTGAATGTTTGAAATTTTTCAGTTAGACTTTTACAGATTACAAGGGTTCCGTTTAGCTAAACAGTATGGTGCATGGTGTATTGCCAGCAATGATACACACATTGCAGTGTAGAGGATTCCTATTCCATCTGTACCCTAAGAATGGTCACCAGTGTTTTAGTAGTGCTCTTTACAGACTCAGGGACCTCCCTCTTTATACCAGATAACATTACTAGAAGACAGTTACACCGATCTATACAGTCTTCTAAAAATCTAATGCTCTCATCATAATTAGACTTTGATTAAATTGATTGTTATGTTAAATTAGCAAAGCAACCCAGATTTGCTATGTTTGGTGAAGCTAAAGCACCAGGTTGTGCCATTAGAATCCTACTCTAGTACATCAGAATTTAAACATACAACTCTCTCTTTAGGTGACAGACATGATCATATTTACAGATGTGTCTATTTTGTGTCATAGAGAATGACAATAAGGCTGACTACTTTATTTGTAGGTCTGTGGTGTTCACCTAAACAAGTGGAAACTGGACAAGAAGCTGGGGGTGACCTGCCTGTTCCTGTACAGCATCTTCCTGTGTATTTCCATCCTGACAGAATTCAATGTTTTCACATTTGTGAACTTGCCCATGTGCAGAGGAGGCATCTGATCTATCGCGCAGACACGTCAGAGAGACTCATCCTACTTTTTGGTGCAATACAAAGACACGGCCCTCGTTAGGAAACGATGGCATTCCCGGAGGTCGTCCTGTCCTGGTCTCTGTTCAGGGGAATTTCTTACTTCCTAATCTTCTTCCTTCTGTTACAGGGGAAAATTCCTCCAGTTTCTTGTTTTCTACTGTTTGAGATTCATAATTTGTCCTTTTAAACAGTGACCAGGGTTTAAAATTAAAAGGCTGCTAACTGGCCCAGAGCCAGCCCAAATCATGTCTGCTACAAATCCTTCTATATTAAGTTATTTGGTGGAGGACTAATGTAATTTATGACTTGAAATGGCAGAAGAATGGTAACGATTCATTACCAGGAATTAATTATGAGGAATATCAAGAGATCAAACAGTTGACATCCTTGTTCACATGGAGAAAATAAAAAAAAAAACCTTTGATGAGCCCGACGGACTACGAAGACACAGGCTGACATATGAACTTTTCAAAGGAATAGATGACATTCATATTTTATGCTACAGAGAGAACATTGGAAAGACATTTTTATACAATGAGCAAATCTCTTTCTTAAATTAAAGTAGATAAAAGGTAGATTTTTAGAGGCAGTACCAAACTGTTCTCTGTATCACTGCAGCCATCAATTATGTAGTCATGTGACATGACATTGGTTTCAGAGTTTATTGGCTTGTGTACTTAGTGTTGGAGGGTGCTCGGCAATGGTATTCAATGCAATAGGGTAGTCGCTCAGTACTATAATGGGCCATTTTTAACCCACGGGTTAATTGGTAAGAATTGAAGGTACTTTGGTGTCTCCTCTAGCTAAATTGGAATCTGCCTGGTACAGTATTTTTTGTATACATAGTTACATAGTAGGCACTGACCTCTATGTAAAGAAAAGTCATATATAATTTGTTAATACAGTTATGGACACTGGTTTCTTAAAAAAAGGCATATTTTGCACAAATGCTTTTCAATGACAATACAACAAATGATTTTGAAGTGTACACTGGATGTGGAGATAATGTATTTAGAGTTGAATCAAAAGACCTCATAATATGGGATCAATCAAGTGAATGAGTATAAATCCAAAAGTCAGTCCCAGACCAGCCAAGTTTTGTAGAGTTAAACGTTAATTTATTATGCATGTACATGTACAGAGAGCAAAATTATTCAAGGAAAACTAGATCTAGTTTTTATGAGTCATGAAAGCTGACAGTAATTCAGGGATTTAGCGAAGGACATATGCACAGCAATGCTTATTTTTGTAAACCTATAGAATATATATACTGTACACATTTAATTCATTGTAGTGCATTGTCCTGCCTAACTAATATAGCAACTGAAACAAAGTTTATTGATACAAAAAAATTTACTTTTTGTTAAAGCAACATTCTGAGAAATTCTTCCAGAACCCTAAATTATTCCTTTCATTCCACTAAAATGAATGTTTCATTGTACATAGCGAATCTTAATGTCACTGTGCATTCTAGATTAATTTACTGTTCTTCCTTCAGAAAGGAAACATCTAGCATAAAATATAAGGCTCCAAAACCTGTAATGCATTAATCATTAAAATGTCATCTAGTAATTGGAAGATAGACCTGACTAACATGCTTTGGTCCCACGAGGAAAGGGATGGCAGGTACGAAGTACATAACTACCTTTCTATTGGCCTGCAAAGTAACAATACCCCAGGCTGCACAGGCAAAATGGGCTATTTTTCAAAGCTGAGTGCGTCTGGGTGCGGCCTCATAAGAGCTGTTACAGGGGGGAAAAGGGGCTCAAAGAGGTACGGCCGCACTGTAATAGTCGCCATCTTATGTCATGGTGGAGATTGAAATATTCAGTTGTTTCATTTAACTAACAGTAATAGACCTGTCTATGTGTAAAAACCACTTGGCATTGTCTTGTTACATCAGTGGATAAACTGTGGTATTTAAACTAAAGTTCTTACATTTATCAGTATTGGCACATCACCAGAAGATTTGAATAATGACTTTCCGACTTATCTTTAGTTTTTGGTGCATTCTGGTTGTAATAAACCATTTTGTCTGACAGCTCACACTTGAAAACCCGCCATTTTGTAACCACACGGAGCCAGAATGGCAATAAGGCGATGCAACTTTCTGATTCCACCTACTGTCTACTTTTAAGTCATCAAGCGATGTTGCTTTGTGCTGTAAGCATTCATTATTTGCAGTCAGTAAGATGTTTTTATTTTATTCACCTCAATCATCTTTTGTGTTTTGCGTGAAACAATGGCTAATTTAGTTCATCCAAAATAAAAATAATGCATTAACATTTTGATCTGTAATTAAGGGACATCTGTATTGCTGTGTTTTTAATGAACTGTGAGTTGAAGCAGCAGTATTAGAAATAATCAGTGGAACTGTATGGCTCCTGCTACACGTCACACTGGATACCTGGAGCTAACACAAGTGTTTGTGCGTTGTCAATGTATCTATAATTAGCATTGCTACTTCCATGGAAGTTGTGACATTGTCTATTAATTTTAAAGCCTAGATGAAAGAATTAAAACCAGTAGTGTCCAAAAAAAAAGGTTCAAAGGATTTTTATCTTTGTAAATATAATTTATTTCTAATGGGCATATCATTGAAATGCACAATTATATAGGCAGCTGCATATGTGTGTCTGAATGGCTGCTGTTTTTACAGGTTGGTGTAAGAGTGTGTAGGAATTTAATGGGAGAGAGCTCCTGATTACTGAAAAATATAAAGCACAGCTGCTGCAGTACTGCCTCTTGCCTGCAGGGCACCTACAGTCTTATAGGTCCCAAGTTGTAAAGAGTCATTGCTATTCAGATGTTTGTTTCTTTATTATTGTTTATATATGAGAAATATATTGCAACAGTATTTGCATACTAAAACAATTGGTAAGAGGCATATGCAAATTATTGCTTTCACATTTTTGTCTGTTAATACTAGTTATACATATAACTTAATGCTATCTACAAATTCATGATTACCTAAGAATGATGAGATAAAGGGCGGAATTCAATTCTTTTCATCCCCTATCGCGCCCGACGGAGCTATTCTATTCTTGCTCCTGTCGGGCGCGATCAGCTGCCAAGCGCTACATTTCAGCTCGCAGCCCCTGGGGGATGAGAGCTGAAATATGCGAAAAGTGACATGTTTGGGCGCCCAAACATCACTTTTCGCGATCGCGCCCAGCACTTTGGTCGGGGTTAGCCGATTTACGCGGCTAAACCCGACCACTTTGGGTGCGATCAGCGTGAAAAGCTGGCACAATTGAATAGCGGCCCGCGATCTCCTGTCAATTTAGACGGGAGATGCGGGCCGCGAAAACAATTGAATTCCGCCCAAAGTGTTTCATACATTCTAGTTTGGGATTTTTGTTGTTTCTCTTACAATTACTATATAGCTAGAAATTATATTGAAAGTAAACATGTAGATTCCAATTGGGACAAAAATGAGCACACCTTTTATAAGAACAACGAAGAGATGTATAAAACCTTGGGGAGGGATAAAGTGGTGAGAGATAAAGTACCAACCAATCAGCTCCTATCTCATTTTTCAAACACAGCCTGTAACATGACAGTTAGAAGCTGAATGGTTAGTACTCTCTTTCCACTTTATCTCTTTCCAAATTTGGACACATCTCCCCCGAATTACATCCATATCTGCTAAAAAAAAACATGTCCTTGTCTCTCGGAACCACACCCACTTTGGATGAAACCAAACTCCTCCCTTGACAAGCCACACCCCTTTGCCTGCAGAAGATTTTGAAGATCTATATAGTTGGTTGGTAACTGCATTATAATACTTTACATTTTCTGTTTAAGTAGGCAAGGTGAAAATACACTTTATAGGAAGGTAATTATTTAAATGTACTTTAAACATTATGTGATAGTTAATAAAAGAAACTAAAGCACTAAAAGCTGTGGGTGGTTTGGGGTCATGAGAGATATATTAATGGGAAATTGCAAATAATAGGGCCCATACATCTAGCCTGTATCGGGACAATACCCTGTTCTGTCGATGTGAGGTCGGGACAAGAGAAATCCAATATGTTGGACAATCTCAATTCACCAATTCCGTTCCGAAAACGGTTGGAATTGGCAAGACAGGATTTTAAAAATATTGAATTTTAGATCATCAATGTTCGACAATCTGCATTTTTGATTGTTGGTCAGCGGATCGGATTGGCGCTGACAGAATGGGAATTGGGCCCTGGATATCTGGCCCGCATAACTTCAGGTTGTGATGCGGTGGTCAGGCAGTGACAGTGTAGATTAAGTGCGGCTTTCCGTAGAAGTGTCACTGTTCCTCTGCTTGTAGGTTGTTCACTAGGTTTCCGGTACCTCAGCAATTTCTTTCTTGTTTTGGGGTGTATCAGACACACTAACCATACCTTACAGATGAAACAAGTTCCATACATCCCATGCCACACGAATTGCTTGGTGTCCAATGTAAAAAAAATATTTTAGCCAGAAGACTTTTTCTCAAATGCAATCATGATATACACACACAAAAATATCAGAGACTCCCACAGCCCAAGCACCATCATTAGAAGAAGAACAGTGACACTATGGGGTAAGCCCACTGTCACTATCACCACCTCACAACCTGCAGGTTCCTTGAAATTTCCGAATCATATTTCTCCCATAATCTTAACCCAAAAAGGTGTAGGTCCTTGTTACTATATAGTGGGGGATAGAACACAATGGAGGTGACACAGAGCAGGAGCAGGTCTCACAGCTGCCCTTTGTAGCCCCTCCTCGGAACCGGTTAGATAACACAAGGGGGCCACCGGCAGGAGACACTGGAGAGTTGGCCGGACAGTCCGTGTGGCTCTACACACTGCAGACAGCTTCCCGGCCCTGGGGCATTCTTTGGACGTTCCAAGCAGCACTAAAGCAGAGCTACTGGCTGCAGGGTGCAGTTTCAGGTACCCTGCTAGTCAGCTGCAGGGCTTGTGAGGCAGCGACGGTACCAGTCACTTGTCCCTACCTACGACCGTTGCTGTCTGCCACCTGTCCCAGATGCAAGGATTAAACGCGGCAACAATCCACATATTCTCTTTCATTTAGTTGCTAAAAGGACATGCAAAAGTATTCAACCCCAAACAGTCAACAGATTTTTCTGTATTACAAATGACACTTACCTAGATTATTCCATAGAATGTGAACCAGTAGTCTCTTAAAGTAAATTTTCAAACTCATAGCTCATTATTTATATTAAAAAAATAGAAAAATGCTGCTTGCACAAGTATATTTACACGTGATAATAGTGAAAAAGATATATAAATACACAGTTCCATTTTAGCCAGTTAACCTGGCGCTGTTCACATCACCTGCACTAACTGATGTTTAATTTTAAAGCTCACTACTCAACACATATAACAAGATATCATTGTAAATTTAATATTTATATTCAATTTGGTTTACTTATTTGTAAATGCTTGCCGTTTTGTTTTACCATAAACTTAAGCAATAATGTGCCCTTATTTTTTATTTTTACTTATAAATATTAGTGAATGTACATATTTGTCATTATATGCAGAGTCGTAACAAGCAGTCATAGCGCCCTGCGCCGGCCCAGTCCCTTGACATCATGATGTTGCGCAGGCAGCACTGCTGCAGTGATACTGGCTGCAGGGTACCCTGCAGCCAAAAGCATGTGCCGTGGGTTGGCAATGGTGCCGCCCACAGAGCCCTGAGCTCTGTGTCCGCACTGGTCGCACACCCCTAGTTATGGCCCTGCTTATATGATAAGGTTCAAAGTATATGTTGACTAAAGCCCTAGTGGGTGAGTTGATACAATATTTTCCTACAGTAGTTAATGTCCAACTTTTTTAAACTATATTTACTATTACAGAAATATTATCCCTGCTAGATATGGCGCTGTGTGATTGAATCGGTCCAGTGTTTGCTTCCTTACAGATCTGTTTAAACATTGTAGACACAATTACATTTATTAGTATAACATCTAATAGGAGTATAACATCTAATTAGTATAATATCAAATAAACACACATAGAATAGCAGTATTTACACAACGCAACTTTTTTCCAGGTTGGCCAATTGCTGCATAATAAAAAAAAAAATTCTTCTAAACTAAAACCTCTACAATGAGATCATTGTTTTGTTTATTGATTACTTTTTCCTGCAACAATATACATCATAATTAGTGTGTTTTAAAAAAGTTTTTGCTCATTCATTTGTAATGGCTGAGAATAATGTTAGAAGTTCAGATGATTTTAAAAAGATTTCTAGCATTATCTGATGACCCTTCAATAATATTCACCGTGTAATAGTTAAGACCATATAACTCAATTGCAGAGAAAGTAAAAAAAAAAACTAAACATAGACCCCTTTTAGGAGCCAGATATATGCAAACTACTGTACTGTACCTTTCCAAATCAGGCTGCAGCCACAGAAGTCCCAGAGCTTATTTCTTTACACACGGACTGACCTCACTGCTAGACTCATACTCTTATACCCATTTTACACTTGCTCCAATAACCCGGGTTACTGTGCAGTGTGAAAGGGCCAGGCTGAAATAACCCGGCATTTCAATCCTGGTAACGAGAAGGTTCAACCCATCTCGCTATGCAGAGTGTCACACAGATCCGATGCAACCCGGGTCTTGTTCACAGCATAGGAAGCGCCGGCTCAGCACATGATGGCGGTGACATCATCGACCCGGCAAGAAGCTGGGTCGGGCCGCCAGTCTGAAAGGGGTCTCAGCCGTGATGGAACCGTGTACAAAATCCCGGGTGTGATCCGGTAATTCGTTGTGATTGGTGGCCGAGTTGGATATTAGGCAATGTGGCCGAGTAGCTAGGTCATAATGTTAGTGTATCCTGCAAATGACCACTCTTACCCATTTATTATAATTCTAGAGCAGTGATTCCCAACCTCGGTCCTCAAGGCACACTAACAGTCCTGGTTTTAGTGATATCCATGATTGTGCACAGATGGTTAAATCAAGATAACTGAGGTACTAATTAAGTCACTTGTGCTCAAGTATGGCTATCCCTAAAACCTGTACTGTTAGTGTGCCTTGAGGACCGTGGTTGGGAACCTCTGTTCTAGAGCTTACATATTTTTCCTGGGTTCAAGCACTCAATGATACTGTGTCTATTTTTCCAATATTAGGAATAGCCTACTTTAAGCTGACAAACCTACACTGCTGCTGCCTACACAGGCCAATAGCTGTCATCTGCCAACTGCATTGTACAACATACAGGCACAATCACTTCTGATCAGCTCATATTTTCTTTAAGCAATTACCCAATTAGGGAGGCCACACACAGTGTTTACTGATTAATTTGTCATTGATAGCAGCACGTTTGTGGTCAATATTAGGCATCCTGATTTTCAGCACTTTTACCATATTATCTAAAACAATTACAAGGTTAATATAAATGGGAGCCAGTATGATCACCTGTAATTCATACATGCCGACTTTATGGCTGCCCCCAACGAGGTTGGCATTGCAGAGGTGTGACGGTGGCAATGGTGGGAGGTGCGGGGGAGTATGTTATTGTGGCCCCGCCCCCGCTATGCAATGCTGAGATTTCCTTCATTGTAAATGAGGGGCTATGATAATGCGATTCAGCGCAAATTGCATCGTCACACCCCCTACTCCCCGGACCATCCACTATCACTTAAGTGCATGGCCACCGGGTTGGTGGGAGGGAGTTTCCTCCAGTCAGGGCCGGTGCAAGGTTTCTTGGCACCCTAGGCATTTCTTCAGCCTTACGCCCCCGCTCCCACCCTCGATAGCTACACAAGCCCTTATACAGTGCCCCCAGTAGAGTCAGCAGTAGTGGTCCCCCCATGCAGTGCCCCCAATATAGTGCCCCTTATACAGTGCTCCCAGTAGTGGCCCCCCTATGCAGTGCCCCTAGTACTCCCCCTCCTATGCAGTGCCCCCAGTAGTAACCCTCCTTTTGCAGTGCCCGCAGTAGTGGTCCCTCCGATGCAGAGCTCCCAGTAGTAGTCTCCCCCCCAGCAGTACCCCCATTAGTAATCCCCCCCAGTAGTAGCCCTCCCCCAGCAGTGCCTCTAGTAATAGTCTCCCCAGCAGTATCCCCGGCAGTAATCCCTCCCTATGCAGTGCCCCCATGGTCCCACCAGTGCAGTGCCCCCAGTAGTAGTATTTCCCCCCAGCAGTGCCCCCAGTAGCAGTCCCCCTAGTAATAGCCCCCCCCAGCAGTAATCCCCCCTATGTAGTGCCCCCAGTACTTGTCCCCCTATGCAGTGCCCCCAGTAGATCCCCACCTATGCAGTGCCCCCAGTAGTAACCCTCCCTTTGCAGTGCCCCCAGTAGTGGTCCCCCCGATGCAGTGCTCCTAGTAGTAGTCTCCCCCCCAGCAGTGCCCCCATTAGTAATCCCCCCAGCAGCAGCCCTCTCCCAGCAGTGCCCTTAGTAGTAGTAGTCCCCTCCCACCCAGCAGTGCACTTAGTAGTAGTCCGTCCCCCTGGCCAGACACACACAAACACACACACACAAAGAAAAAAAAAACTCCACTTACCATAATCCACGTTCCGGGATCTGCTCCTGCGTCCAACGTCCTCCCGCGCCAGCCCGTTCTGCATGATGGGAGAGACATCATGACGTCTATCCCATCACCCACTGGGGGAGCCGGAAGATGGAGCTCATGAGTGAGTTCCAGCCCAGCTCCGGCAGTGGGCGCAGCAGCAGATGAGAATCTGTCTGACTCTCATCGGCTGTTAAAACAAACACACAGCTGCCTGCAGGGCCGGCGCTCTTAGGCAGCTGCTTAAGTTTGCCTAGTGGTAGCGCTGGCCCTGCCTCCAGTGACCCCCAAACCGGGAGACTTGCCCTCTCTTGCGGGGGGAGCCGTGGGCTCCACCTAATTTTTGGGAGCTTCCGTCCATTGCAGGAGAGTCGGCAAGTCTACTGTAGTTAAATTATAGCAGACTTTCCCGGGAAAGGGACGTGGCCTAATTACCTCACCATTCCGGCACCCCCCTACCTGAACCGGCCTGCAGCAGCAGCTCTCTGGGCTGCACCCGGAAAGGATGTATACAAAGTCTGTAAGTATGAAATGATGTGAATTGCATATTTTCTTTAGAGCATAAGGCACGCGGAATCATTTGGTTTGGCCTTCAGAACTTTTTTCGCTAGCCTCATCTGGCTAGCAGGGTGCCTAGAATGGCACCCAGCAGCCAGAATCTATGCAGCAGTGCCGCCTGGAGCGTCCTTAGGACTCTTCTGATGGTCACACCGCTGCCCTTACAGCTCCCTGGAGCATCCTCAGGATTCTCCAGTAATCACTGGCGATTGTGGCCCCGCCCCGTGTGATGTCACACAGAGGGGGCGTGTCTTGAACTGGGCCCGCAAATAATGTTATATATATCAAAATGGCCCTTGGCAGAAAAAAGGTTCCCCACCCCTGCTTTATAGGATACCTTTGCTATCAATATACATTTATACAGCCTGTAGATGTCACTGTTGCATTTGTTTTCTGGTACAAACATTGTACATATGGTGATGATGTGCTCACAATAACAAAAGTGACATCTGCAAAGGGTCATGCAATACAAATTTTAATACATTGCATTAATATATATATATATATATATATATATATATATATATATATATATATATATATAATAAAGAAGATAACATACAGTAGTTGGCAACTTGTGATAAACTATTTTTTTTCAATGATTTTAATCATCAAAAAGAATTCTGCATCATATAATAAACTATAGTCATTTCAAAAAGCACTTTCTAGCAGAGCTGCTGGGAGGAGTTGTTGAGACACAATTTGCCAGGTCTGCAGGAAGCAGCAGACCCCTGAGGAGAAATTTCTAGGGCGAGGCCGTACTAGTGGTACTACACCTCTAAAGAGCAAGTATCTACTACACACATTGGATGTCACTATTTTATGGTCAATGCTAATATTTATAGGTCTGAGGCATATCTCTATCCTCATGAAGGAGCTTCATAATACATATTGTCCCTAGTGAATTGATAGACTGCAAGGTCAAAAATATGGGATCAGCCACAAAATGGATGCTTTTTAAAAGAAATGTAAAAATACATTAAAATAAAATGATAAATGATAAAAAAATTTACTATATATTTTACAGCCTTTTTTATTCCACTGCAGGCCACGCATACAGGAAGTACTCTGCAACAGAGCCAGTTCCGCTTAGCCATGCATACAGGAAATACTCTGCAATAGAACCAGTCCAGCTTAGCCCCTCATACAAGAAGTACTTTGCAATAGAGCCAGCCCCATTTAGGCACGCATACTGGAAGTACTATGCCATAGAACAGATAAATAATCCTGAGTAGAGACAAATATAAGAAATATCTTGTGTGTTTTTACAAAAGCTAATGTGAACTCAAGTACAAGCAATACTGTTGTTCTTAATGGTTCTGGAATCACAGTTGGCTTTCTGGCTATAATCTGAGTATTTAATTAATTAATAATAATAATAATAGTAATAATAATAATATGCGATTCTACACTTTCTTTATGAATTTTTTTTAATTTGCAACTGTCCAAAAATCATTTCAGCTTGCAAACTTGGTACAGTCCACTAAGACTACACAATAAGCACAGAATAATCTATTGGACAATTCATTGCAACTATAAAATGTTTGGCTAAACGTAAGCAATGCAACCATTTTGTACCCAGTAACGAACATGTGTGGTAGATAAATATCTCAGAATACAATTGTACAAATCAACTTTTATTTTATTGGGTACCGGATTATAGACAGACAGTAATTAGTTAGACAATGTCTAGATAGACACCAAATGTTAGACAGTTAATAGTTATAAAAGTTCGACACAGACAAAAGTTAGACACAATAAAGTTAGACATGTAAAAAGTTCGACAGGTATAAAAGATTGACAGGGTCAAAAGTTCGACATGAAAAAGATCGACACAAAAATGGTCAACACTTTTTTTATAGGATTAGGGCTAGGGTTAGGCACTTACCCCCACGGTTAGGGTTAGGCACTTACCCAGACGGTTAGGGTTAGGAACCAGGAGGACGGGTTAGGGTTAGACACCAAGGGGAGGGTTAGGGTGAAGACTAGGGCTAAAAAAACTAAAATTAATAATTGTCAACCATTTTTGTGTCGACCATTTTCATGTCGAACTTTTGACCCTGTCGACCTTTTTTACCTGTCGAACTTTTTACATGTCTAACATTAATGTGTCTTACTTTTGTTTGTGTCTAACTTTTTCCCTGTCTAACATCTGGTGTCTATCTAGACATTGTCTAACTAATTACTGTCTATACCACACCCATTTTATTTACCTTTGTAGTTAATTTAGAGCATAAATGATATTGAATAAGTACAAGTACTGTACATTTTATTTTGATATCACACTTTACATTTCACCCACAAAATTATATAAATAAAATGCCCCAGTTTATGCTATAAACTTGCTTTAGAGTGACGGATGACTAACAATGAAATTGGTTTAATTATTTAATTGTAACAAACTGTACAAACTATTAGTAATAAATTCAAATTGTAATAAAATGCTCAAGAAACAATTAGTTTTTGATATTTGTCATAGAATGTAAAGTGAAGTGACAAAAATATGTCCAGTTATCTGAATTGTGTGATAATACTGTGTATGTGTCTTTTCTTTAGAAAGTCTCTATATATAATTATATACATTTACCAACAAATATGCAGTGTATGTAAATAATGAAATAAATTTTAGAGAGATATATACTCATCCTGTAAGTAGAGACTTGGTGTTTCCTACGCCATGGAATGTTTGGTGTTTATCAGTACTGTATTACTAACGGTCCAGCTTAAATTATAATACAGGGTGGTGTAGACAAAGGTTAAGATTGCGAAAAATGGCAACTGGAAAGTTGGATTACTAAAAACATGCTTAGCTATAAATAATATAGGTGTACGGTAATGGGAATATGAGTTACTTAGTTACAAATGTGAGTCTGATGATGAAATGTGCAAGGTTACTGGTGCTTAAATCAAGAATCAGCCTATTGGCTACAGTTCAATAAGAACCCCATGGGAGATCCAAGCGCCAAGTGCGTGGGGCAGGAAGTTGCATATTATTGTCATCATGGCCACTTTGCATCATCACACAGTGGTGACCAGGCAGTGATAACATGATGCAGAAGAAATTCAGGTGGTATCTGAGAGTGGGGACTACTCAGCTGGAAGTGCAGAAAGAATCCCTGGAACTCAGGAGTTTGTCGAACATTCTGGCCGGGAGAGTAGAGAGAGGCCTCATATCTGTGCATTATCAGGTTCTGGGAGATAGCACCAGCTGAATGTTGGAGGTGAGAGGACATGATATCAAGGTTTTTTCTAGTGGCTACTGGCTAGTTACATACACTTACACTTGAGCCAGTTGTATCACTCCTCCTGGTCATCTTCTACCTATGTGCACTACAGGGACAGCCATCATCAGACAGGACAGTGATAAGACCCTATTATGGAGCAATGGTGGCCCTAGTGTAAGTATGCATTTATGAAGTGGTGGCTGGTGCTTGTGGGGTGACAGCATTGGGCACTGAGAATGTTTTGGCATAAAGGGAGGCCAGGCCGAGTGAAAAGTGCACTTTGCCTTAGGTAGGTAGAGTGGAGCCTGATGTGTTGCTAGTTTGACAGTAATACCACTTTCAGACAGAAAATGTAAAAAAAACCCAGCTTTTACCTGGCATTTTGCGTGCCAGGTTTTTTGCCATTTTCTGTCTGATACCCCTTTCACACAGAAAATGAAAATCCCGGGTAATTCACTTTTACCCAGTAATTTACAGAAAAACCCAGTTTTTTTCCCTATGTGTAAGGGTCAACTCAGGACTTAATTCCCGGGTCTATGACCCTGCAAAAAATCAGAGCCAGGAATTTAGTCACATGATGAATCTTTCACACAGGGAGAAAAATCCTGGGTTGTTTAGCAATTTAAAAGTGAATTACCCGGGATTTTCATTTTCTGTGTGAAAGTGCTATAAGAGAAAGGGATATGCTGGAAGAAGAACAAGGCACTTACTAATAGGAAAGGATAGTCACTGCATGCCTGTGTTGTCCATGGTGGGGTTATGGGATTTTGCTTTAGCACACAACGTAGTGGCTCTAAAAGCATTTATCCCCTTTGTATATTAAAGGAGATGAACTCTGGTGTAATAACAGGAAAAGCTTTATATTTGTTTGGTCAAAATAAAGGGTTTATTACAAAAATCTGTGCTTTATAAATCATTTCGCTCCCCCCCCCCCACCCATGTACAATACTCCACCTGTTAAATGGCAGCTTGCAGCCTCATCCCTCCATATGGTCATGGGACTATATAGGCTACAATACAGCAAAAGACAGCCGGCAGTCTTGTTCCTCCGTATGGTCATGGGACTATATAGGCTACATTACAGTAGAAGGCACCTGCAGCCTCGTCCCTCCGTATGGTCATGGGACCATATAGGCTACAATACAGCAAAAGACAGCCAGCAATCTTGTTCCTCCGAATGGTCATGGGACTATATAGGCTACATTACAGTAGAAGGCACCTGCAGCCTCGTCCCTCCGTATGGTCATGGGACCATATAGGCTACAATACAGCAAAAGACAGCCAGCAATCTTGTTCCTCCGAATGGTCATGGGACTATATAGGCTACATTACAGCAAAAGACAGCCGGCAGCCATGTCCGTCCGTATGGTCATGGGACTATATAGGCTACATTACAGCAGAAGGCACCTGCAGCTTCGTCCCTCCGTATGGTCATGGGACCATACAGTATAGGCTACAATACAACAGAAGACAGCCAGCAGCCTTGTTCCTCCATATGGTCATGGGACTATATAGGCTACAATACAGCAGAAGGCAGCCAGCAACCTTGTCCCTCCATATGGTCATGGGACTATATAGGCTAAAATACAGCAGAAGGCACCTGCAGCCTCGTCCCTCCGTATGGTCCTGGGTCTATGCTACAATACAGCAGAAGGCAGCCGGCAGCCTTGTCCCTCTGTATGGTCATGGGACTATATAGGCTACAATACAGCAGAAGGCACCTGCAGCCTCATCCCTCCGTATGGTCATGGGACCATATAGGCTACAATACAGCAGAAGGAACCTGGAGGTTTGACCAGAAAATACGCTTTAATGCATCCCGCCTACTGTGAGAAAAAGTTATATGAATATTGACCTCATTGTTGTTCAAGGAGGAAAAAACTCTGTAAGATATCTTCTGTGCCCCTTTTTACCTCCCTGAACAACAATGAGATCAAGATAACCACTCATTTGGGCCTTTGGGGTACCTTGGTGTATAAATAGGCTAGATCACACTGAGTGAAGCATCCCTGTGTATTCCCTGCAGTGGATGGTACTTTCCTGCTGACCTTCTTGTGCACAACACAAAAGTAGAAAACATTTTAAATATCTTTAAAATGAGAAATGTGAATGGGGAGATTCATTGATCACAAATAGATTTATATACAGTATGGTAACAAGCCTTTATCAGAAACATGCATGAAAAGTGATCATTTCTGGAACAAATGGCTGGCATTTTATATTTGTAGCTCTTAATGTTCTCATAAATACAACATAAATCTAACTTAATAATGTGCAGTTTACCACTTTTTGTATTCTCATAAACATATCAGCATGTCAGAAGTACAAATCCTGCACAGCTTACAGGGTACATCCAGTAAGTGGGAGCTTCTTGCTGATAGCTGGAGTAGTCAGCCTTTATGTCGGTAAGAGTCACAATATCAGACTTTATTACAGTCCGGGCAGCCCCCATGCTGCGTTTATTCCTGACTTTTCTCCAGACATGTCTGCACTTTATTTTATGTTCCCTCTACAGTATATGCAATATCTGGGAGCAGCAGTGTTGGTGATATACAAGCTGTCATACGTAGGCTCCCAGGGGGTCCTTCCAAATGTTTTCAGTCTAGTTTACTGTGTGTTAGCATAAGAGAATAACTGTAATGTCCATTTATACCTAATCCATCCCACAGTTTATGGAGCTATGTTTTCCTTGCTGCTGTTCTTCAGTGCAAAATAGTAATTGTAAATGGTGGGGCGTTTGGGTGGGACACAGTAGTTGTCACTCCCATAACCTGGGTAAGTATGGAATAACAGGCAGGCAGTTTGGCATTTCTGCAGCAGTCCCTTAAACCACACCTTAGTGGAAACACGGCCCCTGCTAGCCAGATGCAGGAGCCGTGGGTGAGCCGCGGTGCCGCCCACAGAACGCTACGCGGCTGCACCATTCACATACCCCTAGTTACAGCCCTGCTTTGTGTTGTAATTTATAAATCAAAATACTGTATTCAAATTTGCTTAATAAGTTGATTTGTTCAGGATATCCCAGGCGCCAGCATTTTAAAATAATGTACAATTTGGTGAGTAAGGGCATCCTGGTACGTCACTTGCGGTGTGATTAGACTTACAAGGACTGCAATCCCCATTATGGTATATCTTCCAAGCATGAGCGTAGCTACCATAGGTGCATATGGTTAATATTGAAAAATAGAGATATTCCAGGCTTGCCTAGCCTCCCGATTTTAGTGGGAGGCTCCCGATTTTTAATGGAGTCTCCTGCAGCCCCGCAAATTATAACTCATCTCCCGGTTTCTGAAGCTGGAAATACTGAGGGCGGCTGCTGCTAGTGAGCTCTGAACAACACTCACAGTGTCATGCAGCTCCAGCGTCGGCTCCTCAGTCCGTCCTCCATAATCACTCTCCCAGCACCAGCAGTCTACAGTCTTCTACACTGGCCGGTGTGCAGGAGGAGGCGGACCCGGGAGGTGTCTCTAGCACTGTACTCCTGACGTCATGTTAAAAGCCGGCTACCGCGGGGTGGGTGCCGGCAGCCAGCATAGCTTACAAATCAAACAGGCACACTAATGCTGGCGGCATCAGTGGCGGGGACGACCACAATGGGTCACGGGTGCAGGCCAGGGAGTCAGGAGTGCAGTGCTAATGCCCGGAGACGCTTCCCCCTGCACCCAGCTCATACACCCTGCCAGTGTAGACTGTTGGGAGACTGATTATGGAGACAGACGGAGTAGCTGGCGCCGGAGCTGCATGTCACTGTGAGTGTTGTTCAGAGCTCACTAGCAACTCTTACAAAATGTATTGACTGCGAGAGGAGAGGAGGAGAGGATCTATTTGTGTGAATGTGTCTGGGTAAATGGTTGTGGAGGAGCATGCAAAGGATCTGTCCCACTTTTCAGGAACCATAAAGAATATTTTATGTCCTAGAGAGTATCAGCATTTTTTTCACGACAGCCCTTGGCCAAAAGGTTATTGAGAAATTCAGCAAAAATTATTAAAATAAGTACATTCTGCCTATATGTCATTCTTCAGTTCAGTTATGTGGCGGTGGTGAACAGGGCTGTACTTTTGTTTGTCTGCATATTTTATGACTGTCAGCCACCAGCACTGATTTGCCTAAAATATTAGCCATAAATAACTTAATTTGGTACAGGACACACCCGAGTGGCAATATATACGCCCATAGGTGGAGCTTGACACGCCCATTGGGTGGAGCTGGTCACGCCCCCATGCTGCACTGCGCGTGGAGCCATCTAAAATCTCCCTGAAACTAGTTTTCAAAAGTAGGCAAGTATGAGATATTCCCAGGGCAAATAAAAAATGGAGCCTCTTGAAAACTGTTCTTTAAAACCTTAACATTTTTATTTAAATAAATACACACTGGTTACACAAATGACAGAAGCCTGAGGGCAAGGCAAACATCAAAATGACAGCAATGAACATCACATTCACACTGTTGTTGAATAGAAAATTTAAGTGAAAGGACAGGGACCTGGGGACCACATGGGCTCCCAGACACTAAAGGGAGTTTGACAGTGGAAAATGCATTTTAGATGTTTCTAACATTATTGTAACCAGTTTAGGCTTAAATGTGTGGCCACTTAAAAAGAAAAAATAAATTCTTATTAATCTATTATTTCTTCAAAGGGTAAATTGTGCTGATCTTACTCTGAAAGATGTAGAGAGGAGAGTAGTGGATGACGAGTGAGGAGAACGTGTGTGGCAAGTGGAGAGTTAGGTGTGGGAGAGGATGGGAGAAAAAAGAGGGGACACAGGGAAGCTCACATGGGGGGACAGAGAAACAGGTACTCATCACATACAGGTTGATCAGTGGCGTAACTATAAATTTTGCTCTCCCCTGCCAAAAAATTTCTGTCGCCCCCATACCCCCCCCTCTCGGCTTTTTGGTAAAATAATTACAGGGCCATTTATACGCAATTTGGCCCCCAGTGCAAAAGTAAAAAATGTGCTCCCACCCCCCCTAGACAGTTTACAGTATACAGTAGTGCCCCTTATACAGTGCCCCCAGAAGTGGTGCCCCTGGTAGTCATCCCCCTATGCAGTGCCCCTTATATAATGCCCTCAGTAGTAGACCCCTTTAAATAGTGACCCCAGTACTAACCCCCGAGCAGTGACCCAGTAGTAGTAGAAGTCCTTCCCCAGCAATGCCCCCAGTAGTAGTGGTCCCACCAGTGCAGTGCCCTCAGTAGTGGTCCCACCCGTGCAGTGCCCCCAGTAGTGGTAGTAGTAGTACAACCCCCCCAGCAATGCCCCCAGTAGTAGTCCCCCCTCCCAGCAATGTCCCCAGTAGTAGTCCCCCCTCCCAGCAATGTCCCCAGTAGTAGTAGTAAACAACCCCCCCAGCAATGCGCCCAGTAGTAGTAGTAGTGGTAGTAAACAACCCCCCCCCACCCCCCGCCAGACAGACAGACACTTACCTTGATCAACGCTCCGGTATTGGCTCCTCCGTCCGGCGTCCTCCCGGGCAGGCCCGCTCTGCATGATGGGAGAGACGTCATGACATCTCTCCCATCATCACCCACTGCGGGAGCCGGAAGAGCCCGGCTCCGGCAGTGGGCGCAAGACAAGCAGCCGATGAGTCTGTCTGACTCTCATCGGCTGCTAAACAAACACACAGCTGGCGGCGCTGGCGGCTGTGTGTTTGTTATACTAGTGTAGTGCGGACTGCACTTATGTGCGGTCCGCACTACCACCCTGCCTGTGTGACTGACAGACGCTAGAGGTCCAGTAGGACCTCTAGCATCTGACTCCTCCTAGGCGGTGGCCATTTTTGGATGGCCGTTTTCTGCAGATTCCATGCGGACGGCTAGTCCGCATGGAATCTGCAGCCACATCGCCCCATAAGGCCCCGCGCCCCCAAGCCACCGCGGTGTCTGCGTGACAGAAAGATTGACACAAAAATGGTCACATACACATAGGGAGAGCAATGCATACACACAGACAGAGCATAGGCCACACATTGGGGTGGGGGGGATGATGTATATTAATCTGTTACAGAGCACAGAAGGTGCAGAGCTGGGGCCCGGTTTACAGACCACAGAGTAAGGGTGTGTAGCCAGTGGGTTAATTATATAATTTCTACATAAGCATATAAGTTGTGATACATATGTTGGTCCCCATTAAGGTTTGAAAATGAGATTGTATTCATGCAGTTCTAGTCTATGCATACTTTCACAGAATGGTCAGCTTCACCTTTAGGGTCAGACAAGACATATATTGAGGGGCCTACTTGTACCTGACATAAGCAGAGATGTACAGTATAATGGACCCTTAAGACCTTTTATGATGTTAGCAGTAGACAGTGAGCCGCATTCCATAAAAATGACCATTGTAAGATGTGTAGAGACGCTAAGCATTATGGGTTACTGGTAGCGATGTCCATATTTTAGACAAAGGGGCTTTGAAAGATAGTGTAACTCTAGTAATCCTAGGACATATCATAACTGTATTACTTTGTCCTGAGTATATGTTAGTGCTTACTGCACATGTGCAAAAGATAAGAATGGTCCATGCTATGTTGTACCAGCCAGTGCTTGGTACCCAGTATGTAACTAATATGGTATTAACATCCAGAAACCAACACCCAGACTATGGTATATAATGCAAGACCTAGACAAAAGCTCTTCAGCTCATGTCAGGACCTGAGACTGCAGTAAGGTGCCTACAATGTAAACTTAAAAACCTGGTTGTTGTGAAATGAAGGCTCCCCAGATGAACTACGTCTTATGAAGAAGACGATGATTAACCAGTGTTGTCTGAGTGAATACATAGACAAAAGTTACAGAGCACAGAGTGAGAGTGCAAAGCTGGGGTCCGGTTACAGAGCACAGAGTGAGGGTGCAAAGCTGAGGCCCGGGTACAGAACACAAAGTGAGGGTGCAAAGCTGAGGTCCGGTTACAGAGCACAGAGTGAGAGTGCAAAGCTGGGGTCCGGTTACAGAGCACAGAGTCAGGATGCAAAGCTGGGGTCCGGTTACAGAGCACAGAGTGAGAGTGCAAAGCTGGGGCCCGGTTACAGAGCACAGAGTCAGGATGCAAAGCTGGGGTCCGGTTACAGAGCACAGAGTGAGAGTGCAAAGCTGGGGTCCGGTTACAGAGCACAGAGTGAGGGTGCAAAGCTGAGGCCCGGGTACAGAGCACAAAGTGAGGGTGCAAAGCTGAGGCCCGGGTACAGAGCACAGAGTGAGAGTGCAAAGCTGGGGCCCGGTTACAGAGCACAGAGTCAGGATGCAAAGCTGGGGTCCGGTTACAGAGCACAGAGTCAGGATGCAAAGCCGGGGCCCAGTTACAGAGCACAGAGTGAGAGTGCAAAGCTGGGGCCTGGTTACAGAGCACAGAGTGAGAGCTCAAAGCTGGGGCCTGGTTACAGAACACAGAGTGAGAGTGCAAAGCTGGGGCCCAGTTACAGAACACAGAGTGAGAGTGCAAAGCTGGGGCCCAGTTACAGGGAACAGAGTGAGGGGGCAAAGCTGGGGTCCAGTCAGGGCTGGCACCATCATTAGGCGATTTTAGGCAGCGGCCACTGGAGGGCACCACCAGCCGCTGATAAATGTGCTTGATTGGGCTGTCTGTGATCAAGTGGTGGCTGCTGCGCTGGTCTAGCCAACTACCGCCACCATTGTCAGTCGCTGTGTGACAGTGTGCCCTGGCAGTGCTGCACACTGTTCACCGTCTCCTCACCTCCCGCAGCGTCTGCCCACTGTGGCCGGGCTGCCTGTCAGCGCTGACTGCAGATGGGCAGGCTTGCGTTCACTTGTTTACATTAATCAGTCATCCCTATGGTGCCCGCCCCCAGGCATCCTCTTTGCTTATCCTCTTCCCCTCAGGTTGAGAGCCTGGGAAGAGACAGTCACAAGTGTCAGTAAGTGGGGTCTACACCCCATCTTTTTATATATCCTGTCTGTGTCCCTCCCTACACTACAGCCTGCCCGGGGGGTTTCCAAAAATGTTGTGCAGTGTTATCCTTAACACAGAGTGAGGGTGCAAAGCTGGGGCCCGGTTACAAAGCACAGAGTGAGAGTGCAAAGCTGAGGCCTGGTTACAGAGTGAGGGTACAGAGGGCCTGATACAGAGCCGGACGCTATTTGCGCTCGCTCATTCAGAAAAAGGGGCCGGCTATTTAAATTGAGCGCTCCCTCTTTGCGGTCTGTTGACGCCTCTATGTCTGAGCGAGCGAACGAAATATGTGCTCGCTGTTTTGTATAGACGCCCCCTGGCCGCTCGCATCATACGTCATCTCCGCTATTTGATTAATCGAGTACATCAAAAGGCGTCTGAACTGCTCGCAGTGCTTGTGGTTGGATTTTCCTACAGCAATCATGCGAACAGTTCAGGCTAAGAAACAACCAAGTGACGTGGTCGATGACGCTGCTTTGTTAATTATGCACACCCTTAAAACGCCCGTTTTGACCTTTTGGCACGCCTGCGTTCGGATCACCACTCCCCATTTTCAAGCACCTTCCCCTGTTACCACCCACAAACGCCTCATCCTGTCACTCAAATTAGCAGGCACTCGCTATTTTGCGAGCACACAATTTCCGACTGCAATGAATGGTTTGCGCATGCGTATTACGACCCATACACATGCGCAGTTGTGCAAACATCGCTCGGAGCGAACGAGCGGCTCTGAATCAGGCCCAGAGTGTGGACCTGGGGCCCGGTTACAGAGCACAAACTGAAAATGCAGTGCAGAGCTGGGGCCAGGTTACACAGCACAGAAAGAGTAAGCAGAGCACAGCTAGGGTCTGGGTACAGAGTACAGAATGAGGAAGCAGAGCACAGCTAGGGTCTGGGGACAGAGTACAGAATGAGGAAGCAGAGCACAGCTGGGGCCTGGGTACAGAGTACAGAATGAGAAAGCAGAGCACAGCTGGGGCCTGGGTACAGAGTACAGAATGAGGAAGCAGAGCACAGCTAGGGCATGGGTACAGAGTACAGAATGAGGAATCAGAGCACAGCTAGGGTCTGGGGACAGAGTACAGAATGAGGAAGCAGAGCACAGCTAGGGTCTGGGGACAGAGTACAGAATGAGGAAGCAGAGCACAGCTAGGGTCTGGGGACAGAGTACAGAATGAGGAAGCAGAGCACAGCTAGGGTCTGGGGACAGAGTACAGAATGAGGAAGCAGAGCACAGCTAGGGTCTGAGTACAGAGTACAGAATGAGGAAGCAGAGCACAGCTAGGGTCTGGGGACAGAGTACAGAATGAGGAAGCAGAGCACAGCTGGGACCCGGGTACAGAGTACAGAATGAGGAAGCAGAGCACAGCTGGGGCCCGGGTACTGAGTACAGAATGAGGAAGCAGAGCACAGCTGGGGCCTGGTTACAGAACACAGAGTGAGAGTGCAAAGCTGGGGCCCAGTTACAGGGAACAGAGTGAGGGGGCAAAGCTGGGGTCCAGTCAGGGCTGGCACCATCATTAGGCGATTTTAGGCAGCGGCCACTGGAGGGCACCACCAGCCGCTGATAAATGTGCTTGATTGAGCTGTCTGTGATCAAGTGGTGGCTGCTGCGCTGGTCTAGCCAACTACCGCCACCATTGTCAGTCGCTGTGTGACAGTGTGCCCTGGCAGTGCTGCACACTGTTCACCGTCTCCTCACCTCCCGCAGCGTCTGCCCACTGTGGCCGGGCTGCCTGTCAGCGCTGACTGCAGATGGGCAGGCTTGCGTTCACTTGTTTACATTAATCAATCATCCCTATGGTGCCCGCCCCCAGGCATCCTCTTTGCTTATCCTCTTCCCCTCAGGTTGAGAGCCTGGGAAGAGACAGTCACAAGTGTCAGTAAGTGGGGTCTACACCCCATCTTTTTATATATCCTGTCTGTGTCCCTCCCTACACTACAGCCTGCCCGGGGGGTTTCCAAAAATGTTGTGCAGTGTTATTCTTAACATAGTTGTTATGGGAGGGGGCATTTCTCTATTTGACAGTGGGAGGAGGGGTGTGATAGGCAGAAGATTTGCCTAGGGTGCCGTGACATCTTGCACTGTCCCTGGGTCCAGTTACAGAGCACAGAGTGAGGGTGCAAAGCTGGGGCCCGGTTACAAAGCACAGAGTGTGAGTGCAAAGCTGAGGCCTGGTTACAGAGTGAGGGTACAGAGGGCCTGATACAGAGCCGGACGCTATTTGCGCTCGCTCATTCAGAAAAAGGGGCCGGCTATTTAAATTGAGCGCTCCCTCTTTGCGGTCTGTTGACGCCTCTATGTCTGAGCGAGCGAACGAAATATGTGCTCGCTGTTTTGTAAAGACGCCCCCTGGCCGCTCGCATCATACGTCATCTCCGCTATTTATTTGATTAATCGAGTACATCAAAAGGCGTCTGAACTGCTCGCAGTGCTTGTGGTTGGATTTTCCTACAGCAATCATGCGAACAGTTCAGGCTAAGAAACAACCAAGTGACGTGGTCGATGACGCTGCTTTGTTAATTATGCACACCCTTAAAACGCCCGTTTTGACCTTTTGGCACGCCTGCGTTCGGATCACCACTCCCCATTTTCAAGCACCTTCCCCTGTTACCACCCACAAACGCCTCATCCTGCCACTCAAATTAGCAGGCACTCGCTATTTTGCGAGCACACAATTTCCGACTGCAATGAATGGTTTGCGCATGCGTATTACGACCCATACACATGCGCAGTTGTGCAAACATCGCTCGGAGCGAACGAGCGGCTCTGAATCAGGCCCAGAGTGTGGACCTGGGGCCCGGTTACAGAGCACAAACTGAAAATGCAGTGCAGAGCTGGGGCCAGGTTACACAGCACAGAAAGAGTAAGCAGAGCACAGCTAGGGTCTGGGTACAGAGTACAGAATGAGGAAGCAGAGCACAGCTAGGGTCTGGGTACAGAGTACAGAATGAGAAAGCAGAGCACAGCTGGGGCCTGGGTACAGAGTACAGAATGAGGAAGCAGAGCACAGCTGGGGCCTGGGTACAGAGTACAGAATGAGGAAGCAGAGCACAGCTAGGGTCTGGGTACAGAGTACAGAATGAGGAAGCAGAGCACAGCTGGGGCCCGGGTACAGAGTACAGAATGAGGAAGCAGAGCACAGCTGGGGCCTGGGTACAGAGTACAGAATGAGGAAGCAGAGCACAGCTAGGGTCTGGGTACAGAGTACAGAATGAGGAAGCAGAGCACAGCTGGGGCCTGGGTACAGAGTACAGAATGAGGAAGCAGAGCACAGCTGGGGCCTGGGTACAGAGTACAGAATGAGGAAGCAGAGCACAGCTAGGGCATGGGTACAGAGTACAGAATGAGGAATCAGAGCACAGCTAGGGTCTGGGGACAGAGTACAGAATGAGGAAGCAGAGCACAGCTAGGGCCTGGGTACAGAGTACAGAATGAAGAAGCAGAGCACAGCTAGGGTCTGGGGACAGAGTACAGAATGAGGAAACAGAGCACAGCTGGGGTCTGGGTACAGAGTACAGAATGAGGAAGCAGAGCACAGCTAGGGTCTGGGTACAGAGTACAGAATGAGGAAGCAGAGCACAGCTGGGGCCTGGGTACAGAGTACAGAATGAGGAAGCAGAGCACAGCTGGGGCCTGGGTACAGAGTACAGAATGAGGAAGCAGAGCACAGCTAGGGCATGGGTACAGAGTACAGAATGAGGACTCAGAGCACAGCTAGGGTCTGGGGACAGAGTACAGAATGAGGAAGCAGAGCACAGCTAGGGTCTGGGTACAGAGTACAGAATGAGGAAGCAGAGCACAGCTGGGGCCTGGGTACAGGATACAGAATGAGGAAGCAGAGCACAGCTGGGGCCCGGGTACAGAGTACAGAATGAGGAAGCAGAGCACAGCTGGGGTCTGGGTACAGAGTACAGAATGAGGAAGCAGAGCACAGCTGGGTCCAGGGTACAGAGTACAGAATGAGGAAGCAGCACAGCTGGGGTCTGGGTACAGAGTACAGAATGAGGAAGCAGAGCACAGCTGGGGACTGGGGACAGAGTACAGAATGAGGAAGCAGAGCACAGCGGGGGACAGAGTACAGAATGAGGAAGCAGAGCACAGCTAGGGCCTGGGTACAGAGTACAGAATGAGGAAGCAGAGCACAGCTAGGGTCTGGGGACAGAGTACAGAATGAGGAAGCAGAGCACAGCTGGGGCCCGGGTACAGAGTACAGAATGAGGAAGCAGAGCACAGCTGGGGCCTGGGTACAGAGTACAGAATGAGGAAGCAGAGCACAGCTAGGGTCTGGGTACAGAGTACAGAATGAGGAAGCAGAGCACAGCTGGGGCCTGGGTACAGAGTACAGAATGAGGAAGCAGAGCACAGCTGGGGCCTGGGTACAGAGTACAGAATGAGGAAGCAGAGCACAGCTAGGGCATGGGTACAGAGTACAGAATGAGGAATCAGAGCACAGCTAGGGTCTGGGGAAAGAGTACAGAATGAGGAAGCAGAGCACAGCTAGGGTCTGGGTACAGAGTACAGAATGAGGAAGCAGAGCACAGCTAGGGTCTGGGGACAGAGTACAGAATGAGGAAACAGAGCACAGCTGGGGTCTGGGTACAGAGTACAGAATGAGGAAGCAGAGCACAGCTAGGGTCTGGGTACAGAGTACAGAATGAGGAAGCAGAGCACAGCTGGGGCCTGGGTACAGAGTACAGAATGAGGAAGCAGAGCACAGCTGGGGCCTGGGTACAGAGTACAGAATGAGGAAGCAGAGCACAGCTAGGGCATGGGTACAGAGTACAGAATGAGGAAGCAGAGCACAGCTGGGGCCTGGGTACAGAGTACAGAATGAGGAAGCAGAGCACAGCTAGGGCATGGGTACAGAGTACAGAATGAGGAATCAGAGCACAGCTAGGGTCTGGGGACAGAGTACAGAATGAGGAAGCAGAGCACAGCTAGGGTCTGGGTACAGAGTACAGAATGAGGAAGCAGAGCACAGCTGGGGCCTGGGTACAGGATACAGAATGAGGAAGCAGAGCACAGCTGGGGCCCGGGTACAGAGTACAGAATGAGGAAGCAGAGCACAGCTGGGGTCTGGGTACAGAGTACAGAATGAGGAAGCAGAGCACAGCTGGGTCCAGGGTACAGAGTACAGAATGAGGAAGCAGCACAGCTGGGGTCTGGGTACAGAGTACAGAATGAGGAAGCAGAGCACAGCGGGGGACAGAGTACAGAATGAGGAAGCAGAGCACAGCTAGGGCCTGGGGACAGAGTACAGAATGAGGAAGCAGAGCACAGCTAGGGTCTGGGGACAGAGTACAGATGAGGAAGCAGAGCACAGCTGGGCCCCAGGTACAGAGCACAGAATGAGGAAGCAGCACAGCTGGGGCCTGGGTACAGAGTACAGAATGAGGAAGCAGCACAGCTGGGGCCTGGGTACAGAGTACAGAATGAGGAAGCAGAGCACAGCTAGGGTCTGGGTACAGAGTACAGAATGAGGAAGCAGCACAGCTGGGGCCTGGGTACAGAGTACAGAATGAGGAAGCAGAGCACAGCTAGGGTCTGGGGACAGAGTACAGAATGAGGAAGCAGAGCTCAGCTGGGGCCTGGGTACAGAGTACAGAATGAGGAAGCAGAGCACAGCTGGGGCCTGGGTACAGAGTACAGAATGAGGAAGCAGATCACAGCTAGGGTCTGGGTACAGAGTACAGAATGAGGAAGCAGAGCACAGCTGGGGCCTGGGTACAGAGTACAGAATGAGGATGCAGAGCACAGCTGGGCCCCGGGAACAGAGCACAGAATGAGGAAGCAGAGCACAGCTGGGGCCTGAGTACAGAGTACAGAATGAGGAAGCAGAGCACAGCTAGGGCCTGGGTACAGAGTACAGAATGAGGAAGCAGAGCACAGCTGGGGTCTGGGTACAGAGTACAGAATGAGGAAGCAGAGCACAGCTGGGTCCAGGGTACAGAGCACAGAATGAGGAAGCAGCACAGCTGGGGTCTGGGTACAGAGTACAGAATGAGGAAGCAGAGCACAGCTGGGGCCTGGGGACAGAGTACAGAATGAGGAAGCAGAGCACAGCTGTGGACAGAGTACAGAATGAGGAAGCAGAGCACAGCTAGGGCCTGGGTACAGAGTACAGAATGAGGAAGCAGAGCACAGCTAGGGTCTGGGGACAGAGTACAGATGAGGAAGCAGAGCACAGCTGGGTCCCGGGACAGAGTACAGAATGAGGAAGCAGAGCACTGCTGGGCCCCAGGTACAGAGCACAGAATGAACAAGCAGCACAGCTGGGGCCTGGGTACAGAGTACAGAATGAGGAAGCAGCACAGCTGGGGCCTGGGTACAGAGTACAGAATGAGGAAGCAGAGCACAGCTAGGGTCTGGGTACAGAGTACAGAATGAGGAAGCAGCACAGCTGGGGCCTGGGTACAGAGTACAGAATGAGGAAGCAGAGCACAGCTAGGGTCTGGGGACAGAGTACAGAATGAGGAAGCAGAGCACAGCTGGGGCCTGGGTACAGAGTACAGAATGAGGAAGCAGAGCACAGCTGGGGCCCGGGTACATAGTACAGAATGAGGAAGCAGAGCACAGCTAGGGTCTGGGTACAGAGTACAGAATGAGGAAGCAGCACAGCTGGGGCCTGGGTACAGAGTACAGAATGAGGAAGCAGAGCACAGCTAGGGTCTGGGGACAGAGTACAGAATGAGGAAGCAGAGCACAGCTGGGGCCTGGGTACAGAGTACAGAATGAGGAAGCAGAGCACAGCTGGGGCCCGGGTACATAGTACAGAATGAGGAAGCAGAGCACAGCTGGGGCCTGGGTACAGAGTACAGAATGAGGATGCAGAGCACAGCTGGGGCCTGGGTACAGAGTACAGAATAAGGATGCAGAGCACAGCTGGGCCCCGGGAACAGAGTACAGAATGAGGAAGCAGAGCACAGCTGGGGCCTGGGTACACAGTACAGAATGAGGAAGCAGAGCACAGCTAGGGCCTGGGTACAGAGTACAGAATGAGGAAGCAGAGCACAGCTAGGGCCTGGGTACAGAGTACAGAATGAGGAAGCAGAGCACAGCTGGGGCCCAGGTACAGAGTACAGAATGAGGAAGCAGAGCACAGCTAGGGTCTGGGTACAGAGTACAGAATGAGGAAGCGGAGCACATCTGGGGCCTGGGTACAGAGTACAGAATGAGGACGCAGAGCACAGCTGGGGCCTGGGTAAAGAGTACAGAATGAGGAAGCAGAGCACAGCTAAGGCCCAGGTACAGAGTACAGAATGAGGAAGCAGAGCACAGCTAGGGTCTGGGGACAGAGTACAGAATGAGGATGCAGAGCACAGCGGGGGCCTGGGTACAGAGTACAGAATGAGGAAGCAGAGCACAGCAGGGGCCTGGGTACATTGTACAGAATGAGGATGCAGAGCACAGCTAGGGCCTGGGTACAGAGTACAGAATGAGGAAGCAGAGCATAGCTAGGGCCTGGGTACAGAGTACAGAATGAGGAAGCAGAGCACAGCTGGGCCCCGGGAACAGAGCACAGAATGAGGAAGCAGAGCACAGCTGGGGCCTGGGTACAGAGTACAGAATAAGGATGCAGAGCACAGCTGGGCCCCGGGAACAGAGCACAGAATGAGGAAGCAGAGCACAGCTAGGGCCTGGGTACAGAGTACAGAATGAGGAAGCAGAGCACAGCTGGGGCCCAGGTACAGAGTACAGAATGAGGAAGCAGAGCACAGCTAGGGTCTGGGTACAGAGTACAGAATGAGGAAGCAGAGCACATCTGGGGCCTGGGTACAGAGTACAGAATGAGGAAGCAGAGCACAGCTGGGGCCTGGGTAAAGAGTACTGAATGAGGAAGCAGAGCACAGCTAAGGCCCAGGTATAGAGTACAGAATGAGGAAGCAGAGCACAGCTGGGGCCCGGGTACATAGTACAGAATGAGGAAGCAGAGCACAGCTGGGGCCTGGGTACAGAGTACAGAATGAGGATGCAGAGCACAGCTGGGGCCTGGGTACAGAGTACAGAATAAGGATGCAGAGCACAGCTGGATCAAGGGAACAGAGTACAGAATAAGGATGCAGAGCACAGCTGGGTCCTGGGTACAGAGCACAGAATGAGGAAGCAGAGCACAGCTAGGGCCTGGGTACAGAGTACAGAATGAGGAAGCAGAGCACAGCTGGGGCCCAGGTACAGAGTACAGAATGAGGAAGCAGAGCACAGCTAGGGCCTGGGTACAGAGTACAGAATGAGGAAGCAGAGCACAGCTAGGGCCTGGGTACAGAGTACAGAATGAGGAAGCAGAGCACAGCTGGGGCCCAGGTACAGACTACAGAATGAGGAAGCAGAGCACAGCTAGGGTCTGGGTACAGAGTACAGAATGAGGAAGCGGAGCACATCTGGGGCCTGGGTACAGAGTACAGAATGAGGACGCAGAGTACAGCTGGGGCCTGGGTAAAGAGTACAGAATGAGGAAGCAGAGCACAGCTAAGGCCCAGGTACAGAGTACAGAATGAGGAAGCAGAGCACAGCTAGGGTCTGGGGACAGAGTACAGAATGAGGATGCAGAGCACAGCGGGGGCCTGGGTACAGAGTACAGAATGAGGAAGCAGAGCACAGCAGGGGCCTGGGTGCATTGTACAGAATGAGGATGCAGAGCACAGCTAGGGCCTGGGTACAGAGTACAGAATGAGGAAGCAGAGCATAGCTAGGGCCTGGGTACAGAGTACAGAATGAGGAAGCAGAGCACAGCTAGGGTCTGGGGACAGAGTACAGAATGAGGAAGCAGAGCACAGCTAGGGTCTGGGTACAGAGTACAGAATGAGGAAGCAGAGCACAGCTGGGGCCTGGGTACAGGATACAGAATGAGGAAGCAGAGCACAGCTGGGGCCCGGGTACAGAGTACAGAATGAGGAAGCAGAGCACAGCTGGGGTCTGGGTACAGAGTACAGAATGAGGAAGCAGAGCACAGCTGGGTCCAGGGTACAGAGTACAGAATGAGGAAGCAGCACAGCTGGGGTCTGGGTACAGAGTACAGAATGAGGAAGCAGAGCACAGCGGGGGACAGAGTACAGAATGAGGAAGCAGAGCACAGCTAGGGCCTGGGGACAGAGTACAGAATGAGGAAGCAGAGCACAGCTAGGGTCTGGGGACAGAGTACAGATGAGGAAGCAGAGCACAGCTGGGCCCCAGGTACAGAGTACAGAATGAGGAAGCAGAGCATAGCTAGGGCCTGGGTACAGAGTACAGAATGAGGAAGCAGAGCATAGCTAGGGTCTGGGTACAGAGTACAGAATGAGGAAGCAGCACAGCTGGGGCCTGGGTACAGAGTACAGAATGAGGAAGCAGAGCACAGCTAGGGTCTGGGGACAGAGTACAGAATGAGGAAGCAGAGCTCAGCTGGGGCCTGGGTACAGAGTACAGAATGAGGAAGCAGAGCACAGCTGGGGCCTGGGTACAGAGTACAGAATGAGGAAGCAGATCACAGCTAGGGTCTGGGTACAGAGTACAGAATGAGGAAGCAGAGCACAGCTGGGGCATGGGTACAGAGTACAGAATGAGGATGCAGAGCACAGCTGGGCCCCGGGAACAGAGCACAGAATGAGGAAGCAGAGCACAGCTGGGGCCTGAGTACAGAGTACAGAATGAGGAAGCAGAGCACAGCTAGGGCCTGGGTACAGAGTACAGAATGAGGAAGCAGAGCACAGCTGGAGTCTGGGTACAGAGTACAGAATGAGGAAGCAGAGCACAGCTGGGTCCAGGGTACAGAGCACAGAATGAGGAAGCAGCACAGCTGGGGTCTGGGTACAGAGTACAGAATGAGGAAGCAGAGCACAGCTGGGGCCTGGGGACAGAGTACAGAATGAGGAAGCAGAGCACAGCTGTGGACAGAGTACAGAATGAGGAAGCAGAGCACAGCTAGGGCCTGGGTACAGAGTACAGAATGAGGAAGCAGAGCACAGCTAGGGTCTGGGGACAGAGTACAGATGAGGAAGCAGAGCACAGCTGGGTCCCGGGACAGAGTACAGAATGAGGAAGCAGAGCACTGCTGGGCCCCAGGTACAGAGCACAGAATGAACAAGCAGCACAGCTGGGGCCTGGGTACAGAGTACAGAATGAGGAAGCAGCACAGCTGGGGCCTGGGTACAGAGTACAGAATGAGGACGCAGAGCACAGCTGGGGCCTGGGTAAAGAGTACAGAATGAGGAAGCAGAGCACAGCTAAGGCCCAGGTACAGAGTACAGAATGAGGAAGCAGAGCACAGCTAGGGTCTGGGGACAGAGTACAGAATGAGGATGCAGAGCACAGCGGGGGCCTGGGTACAGAGTACAGAATGAGGAAGCAGAGCACAGCAGGGGCCTGGGTACATTGTACAGAATGAGGATGCAGAGCACAGCTAGGGCCTGGGTACAGAGTACAGAATGAGGAAGCAGAGCATAGCTAGGGCCTGGGTACAGAGTACAGAATGAGGAAGCAGAGCACAGCTGGGCCCCGGGAACAGAGTACAGAATGAGGAAGCAGAGCACAGCTGGGGCCTGGGTACAGAGTACAGAATAAGGATGCAGAGCACAGCTGGGCCCCGGGAACAGAGCACAGAATGAGGAAGCAGAGCACAGCTAGGGCCTGGGTACAGAGTACAGAATGAGGAAGCAGAGCACAGCTGGGGCCCAGGTACAGAGTACAGAATGAGGAAGCAGAGCACAGCTAGGGTCTGGGTACAGAGTACAGAATGAGGAAGCAGAGCACATCTGGGGCCTGGGTACAGAGTACAGAATGAGGAAGCAGAGCACAGCTGGGGCCTGGGTAAAGAGTACTGAATGAGGAAGCAGAGCACAGCTAAGGCCCAGGTATAGAGTACAGAATGAGGAAGCAGAGCACAGCTGGGGCCCGGGTACATAGTACAGAATGAGGAAGCAGAGCACAGCTGGGGCCTGGGTACAGAGTACAGAATAAGGATGCAGAGCACAGCTGGGCCCCGGGAACAGAGTACAGAATGAGGAAGCAGAGCACAGCTGGGGCCTGGGTACAGAGTACAGAATGAGGAAGCAGAGCACAGCTAGGGCCTGGGTACAGAGTACAGAATGAGGAAGCAGAGCACAGCTAGGGCCTGGGTACAGAGTACAGAATGAGGAAGCAGAGCACAGCTGGGGCCCAGGTACAGAGTACAGAATGAGGAAGCAGAGCACAGCTAGGGTCTGGGTACAGAGTACAGAATGAGGAAGCGGAGCACATCTGGGGCCTGGGTACAGAGTACAGAATGAGGACGCAGAGTACAGCTGGGGCCTGGGTAAAGAGTACAGAATGAGGAAGCAGAGCACAGCTAAGGCCCAGGTACAGAGTACAGAATGAGGAAGCAGAGCACAGCTAGGGTCTGGGGACAGAGTACAGAATGAGGATGCAGAGCACAGCGGGGGCCTGGGTACAGAGTACAGAATGAGGAAGCAGAGCACAGCAGGGGCCTGGGTGCATTGTACAGAATGAGGATGCAGAGCACAGCTAGGGCCTGGGTACAGAGTACAGAATGAGGAAGCAGAGCATAGCTAGGGCCTGGGTACAGAGTACAGAATGAGGAAGCAGAGCACAGCTAGGGTCTGGGGACAGAGTACAGAATGAGGAAGCAGAGCACAGCTAGGGTCTGGGTACAGAGTACAGAATGAGGAAGCAGAGCACAGCTGGGGCCTGGGTACAGGATACAGAATGAGGAAGCAGAGCACAGCTGGGGCCCGGGTACAGAGTACAGAATGAGGAAGCAGAGCACAGCTGGGGTCTGGGTACAGAGTACAGAATGAGGAAGCAGAGCACAGCTGGGTCCAGGGTACAGAGTATAGAATGAGGAAGCAGCACAGCTGGGGTCTGGGTACAGAGTACAGAATGAGGAAGCAGAGCACAGCGGGGGACAGAGTACAGAATGAGGAAGCAGAGCACAGCTAGGGCCTGGGGACAGAGTACAGAATGAGGAAGCAGAGCACAGCTAGGGTCTGGGGACAGAGTACAGATGAGGAAGCAGAGCACAGCTGGGCCCCAGGTACAGAGCACAGAATGAGGAAGCAGCACAGCTGGGGCCTGGGTACAGAGTACAGAATGAGGAAGCAGCACAGCTGGGGCCTGGGTACAGAGTACAGAATGAGGAAGCAGAGCACAGCTAGGGTCTGGGTACAGAGTACAGAATGAGGAAGCAGCACAGCTGGGGCCTGGGTACAGAGTACAGAATGAGGAAGCAGAGCACAGCTAGGGTCTGGGGACAGAGTACAGAATGAGGAAGCAGAGCTCAGCTGGGGCCTGGGTACAGAGTACAGAATGAGGAAGCAGAGCACAGCTGGGGCCTGGGTACAGAGTACAGAATGAGGAAGCAGATCACAGCTAGGGTCTGGGTACAGAGTACAGAATGAGGAAGCAGAGCACAGCTGGGGCATGGGTACAGAGTACAGAATGAGGATGCAGAGCACAGCTGGGCCCCGGGAACAGAGCACAGAATGAGGAAGCAGAGCACAGCTGGGGCCTGAGTACAGAGTACAGAATGAGGAAGCAGAGCACAGCTAGGGCCTGGGTACAGAGTACAGAATGAGGAAGCAGAGCACAGCTGGGGTCTGGGTACAGAGTACAGAATGAGGAAGCAGAGCACAGCTGGGTCCAGGGTACAGAGCACAGAATGAGGAAGCAGCACAGCTGGGGTCTGGGTACAGAGTACAGAATGAGGAAGCAGAGCACAGCTGGGGCCTGGGGACAGAGTACAGAATGAGGAAGCAGAGCACAGCTGTGGACAGAGTACAGAATGAGGAAGCAGAGCACAGCTAGGGCCTGGGTACAGAGTACAGAATGAGGAAGCAGAGCACAGCTAGGGTCTGGGGACAGAGTACAGATGAGGAAGCAGAGCACAGCTGGGTCCCGGGACAGAGTACAGAATGAGGAAGCAGAGCACTGCTGGGCCCCAGGTACAGAGCACAGAATGAACAAGCAGCACAGCTGGGGCCTGGGTACAGAGTACAGAATGAGGAAGCAGCACAGCTGGGGCCTGGGTACAGAGTACAGAATGAGGAAGCAGAGCACAGCTAGGGTCTGGGTACAGAGTACAGAATGAGGAAGCAGCACAGCTGGGGCCTGGGTACAGAGTACAGAATGAGGAAGCAGAGCACAGCTAGGGTCTGGGGACAGAGTACAGAATGAGGAAGCAGAGCACAGCTGGGGCCTGGGTACAGAGTACAGAATGAGGAAGCAGAGCACAGCTGGGGCCCGGGTACATAGTACAGAATGAGGAAGCAGAGCACAGCTAGGGTCTGGGTACAGAGTAAAGAATGAGGAAGCAGCACAGCTGGGGCCTGGGTACAGAGTACAGAATGAGGAAGCAGAGCACAGCTAGGGTCTGGGGACAGAGTACAGAATGAGGAAGCAGAGCACAGCTGGGGCCTGGGTACAGAGTACAGAATGAGGAAGCAGAGCACAGCTGGGGCCCGGGTACATAGTACAGAATGAGGAAGCAGAGCACATCTGGGGCCTGGGTACAGAGTACAGAATGAGGATGCAGAGCACAGCTGGGGCCTGGGTACAGAGTACAGAATAAGGATGCAGAGCACAGCTGGGCCCCGGGAACAGAGTACAGAATGAGGAAGCAGAGCACAGCTGGGGCCTGGGTACACAGTACAGAATGAGGAAGCAGAGCACAGCTAGGGCCTGGGTACAGAGTACAGAATGAGGAAGCAGAGCACAGCTAGGGCCTGGGTACAGAGTACAGAATGAGGAAGCAGAGCACAGCTGGGGCCCAGGTACAGAGTACAGAATGAGGAAGCAGAGCACAGCTGGGGTCTGGGTACAGAGTACAGAATGAGGAAGCGGAGCACATCTGGGGCCTGGGTACAGAGTACAGAATGAGGATGCAGAGCACAGCTGGGGCCTGGGTAAAGAATACAGAATGAGGAAGCAGAGCACAGCTAAGGCCCAGGTACAGAGTACAGAATGAGGAAGCAGAGCACAGCTAGGGTCTGGGGACAGAGTACAGAATGAGGATGCAGAGCACAGCGGGGGCCTGGGTACAGAGTACAGAATGAGGAAGCAGAGCACAGCAGGGGCCTGGGTACATTGTACAGAATGAGGATGCAGAGCACAGCTAGGGCCTGGGTACAGAGTACAGAATGAGGAAGCAGAGCATAGCTAGGGCCTGGGTACAGAGTACAGAATGAGGAAGCAGAGCACAGCTGGGCCCCGGGAACAGAGCACAGAATGAGGAAGCAGAGCACAGCTGGGGCCTGGGTACAGAGTACAGAATAAGGATGCAGAGCACAGCTGGGCCCCGGGAACAGAGCACAGAATGAGGAAGCAGAGCACAGCTAGGGCCTGGGTACAGAGTACAGAATGAGGAAGCAGAGCACAGCTGGGGCCCAGGTACAGAGTACAGAATGAGGAAGCAGAGCACAGCTAGGGTCTGGGTACAGAGTACAGAATGAGGAAGCAGAGCACATCTGGGGCCTGGGTACAGAGTACAGAATGAGGAAGCAGAGCACAGCTGGGGCCTGGGTAAAGAGTACTGAATGAGGAAGCAGAGCACAGCTAAGGCCCAGGTATAGAGTACAGAATGAGGAAGCAGAGCACAGCTGGGGCCCGGGTACATAGTACAGAATGAGGAAGCAGAGCACAGCTGGGGCCTGGGTACAGAGTACAGAATGAGGATGCAGAGCACAGCTGGGGCCTGGGTACAGAGTACAGAATAAGGATGCAGAGCACAGCTGGGCCCCGGGAACAGAGTACAGAATGAGGAAGCAGAGCACAGCTGGGGCCTGGGTACAGAGTACAGAATGAGGAAGCAGAGCACAGCTAGGGCCTGGGTACAGAGTACAGAATGAGGAAGCAGAGCACAGCTAGGGCCTGGGTACAGAGTACAGAATGAGGAAGCAGAGCACAGCTGGGGCCCAGGTACAGAGTACAGAATGAGGAAGCAGAGCACAGCTAGGGTCTGGGTACAGAGTACAGAATGAGGAAGCGGAGCACATCTGGGGCCTGGGTACAGAGTACAGAATGAGGACGCAGAGTACAGCTGGGGCCTGGGTAAAGAGTACAGAATGAGGAAGCAGAGCACAGCTAAGGCCCAGGTACAGAGTACAGAATGAGGAAGCAGAGCACAGCTAGGGTCTGGGGACAGAGTACAGAATGAGGATGCAGAGCACAGCGGGGGCCTGGGTACAGAGTACAGAATGAGGAAGCAGAGCACAGCAGGGGCCTGGGTGCATTGTACAGAATGAGGATGCAGAGCACAGCTAGGGCCTGGGTACAGAGTACAGAATGAGGAAGCAGAGCACAGCTAGGGTCTGGGTACAGAGTACAGAATGAGGAAGCAGAGCACAGCTGGGGCCTGGGTACAGGATACAGAATGAGGAATCAGAGCACAGCTGGGGCCTGGGTACAGAGTACAGAATGAGGACGCAGAGTACAGCTGGGGCCTGGGTAAAGAGTACAGAATGAGGAAGCAGAGCACAGCTAAGGCCCAGGTACAGAGTACAGAATGAGGAAGCAGAGCACAGCTAGGGTCTGGGGACAGAGTACAGAATGAGGATGCAGAGCACAGCGGGGGCCTGGGTACAGAGTACAGAATGAGGAAGCAGAGCACAGCAGGGGCCTGGGTGCATTGTACAGAATGAGGATGCAGAGCACAGCTAGGGCCTGGGTACAGAGTACAGAATGAGGAAGCAGAGCATAGCTAGGGCCTGGGTACAGAGTACAGAATGAGGAAGCAGAGCACAGCTAGGGTCTGGGGACAGAGTACAGAATGAGGAAGCAGAGCACAGCTAGGGTCTGGGTACAGAGTACAGAATGAGGAAGCAGAGCACAGCTGGGGCCTGGGTACAGGATACAGAATGAGGAAGCAGAGCACAGCTGGGGCCCGGGTACAGAGTACAGAATGAGGAAGCAGAGCACAGCTGGGGTCTGGGTACAGAGTACAGAATGAGGAAGCAGAGCACAGCTGGGTCCAGGGTACAGAGTACAGAATGAGGAAGCAGCACAGCTGGGGTCTGGGTACAGAGTACAGAATGAGGAAGCAGAGCACAGCGGGGGACAGAGTACAGAATGAGGAAGCAGAGCACAGCTAGGGCCTGGGGACAGAGTACAGAATGAGGAAGCAGAGCACAGCTAGGGTCTGGGGACAGAGTACAGATGAGGAAGCAGAGCACAGCTGGGCCCCAGGTACAGAGCACAGAATGAGGAAGCAGCACAGCTGGGGCCTGGGTACAGAGTACAGAATGAGGAAGCAGCACAGCTGGGGCCTGGGTACAGAGTACAGAATGAGGAAGCAGAGCACAGCTAGGGTCTGGGTACAGAGTACAGAATGAGGAAGCAGCACAGCTGGGGCCTGGGTACAGAGTACAGAATGAGGAAGCAGAGCACAGCTAGGGTCTGGGGACAGAGTACAGAATGAGGAAGCAGAGCTCAGCTGGGGCCTGGGTACAGAGTACAGAATGAGGAAGCAGAGCACAGCTGGGGCCTGGGTACAGAGTACAGAATGAGGAAGCAGATCACAGCTAGGGTCTGGGTACAGAGTACAGAATGAGGAAGCAGAGCACAGCTGGGGCATGGGTACAGAGTACAGAATGAGGATGCAGAGCACAGCTGGGCCCCGGGAACAGAGCACAGAATGAGGAAGCAGAGCACAGCTGGGGCCTGAGTACAGAGTACAGAATGAGGAAGCAGAGCACAGCTAGGGCCTGGGTACAGAGTACAGAATGAGGAAGCAGAGCACAGCTGGGGTCTGGGTACAGAGTACAGAATGAGGAAGCAGAGCACAGCTGGGTCCAGGGTACAGAGCACAGAATGAGGAAGCAGCACAGCTGGGGTCTGGGTACAGAGTACAGAATGAGGAAGCAGAGCACAGCTGGGGCCTGGGGACAGAGTACAGAATGAGGAAGCAGAGCACAGCTGTGGACAGAGTACAGAATGAGGAAGCAGAGCACAGCTAGGGCCTGGGTACAGAGTACAGAATGAGGAAGCAGAGCACAGCTAGGGTCTGGGGACAGAGTACAGATGAGGAAGCAGAGCACAGCTGGGTCCCGGGACAGAGTACAGAATGAGGAAGCAGAGCACTGCTGGGCCCCAGGTACAGAGCACAGAATGAACAAGCAGCACAGCTGGGGCCTGGGTACAGAGTACAGAATGAGGAAGCAGCACAGCTGGGGCCTGGGTACAGAGTACAGAATGAGGAAGCAGAGCACAGCTAGGGTCTGGGTACAGAGTACAGAATGAGGAAGCAGCACAGCTGGGGCCTGGGTACAGAGTACAGAATGAGGAAGCAGAGCACAGCTAGGGTCTGGGGACAGAGTACAGAATGAGGAAGCAGAGCACAGCTGGGGCCTGGGTACAGAGTACAGAATGAGGAAGCAGAGCACAGCTGGGGCCCGGGTACATAGTACAGAATGAGGAAGCAGAGCACAGCTAGGGTCTGGGTACAGAGTAAAGAATGAGGAAGCAGCACAGCTGGGGCCTGGGTACAGAGTACAGAATGAGGAAGCAGAGCACAGCTAGGGTCTGGGGACAGAGTACAGAATGAGGAAGCAGAGCACAGCTGGGGCCTGGGTACAGAGTACAGAATGAGGAAGCAGAGCACAGCTGGGGCCCGGGTACATAGTACAGAATGAGGAAGCAGAGCACATCTGGGGCCTGGGTACAGAGTACAGAATGAGGATGCAGAGCACAGCTGGGGCCTGGGTACAGAGTACAGAATAAGGATGCAGAGCACAGCTGGGCCCCGGGAACAGAGTACAGAATGAGGAAGCAGAGCACAGCTGGGGCCTGGGTACACAGTACAGAATGAGGAAGCAGAGCACAGCTAGGGCCTGGGTACAGAGTACAGAATGAGGAAGCAGAGCACAGCTAGGGCCTGGGTACAGAGTACAGAATGAGGAAGCAGAGCACAGCTGGGGCCCAGGTACAGAGTACAGAATGAGGAAGCAGAGCACAGCTGGGGTCTGGGTACAGAGTACAGAATGAGGAAGCGGAGCACATCTGGGGCCTGGGTACAGAGTACAGAATGAGGACGCAGAGCACAGCTGGGGCCTGGGTAAAGAATACAGAATGAGGAAGCAGAGCACAGCTAAGGCCCAGGTACAGAGTACAGAATGAGGAAGCAGAGCACAGCTAGGGTCTGGGGACAGAGTACAGAATGAGGATGCAGAGCACAGCGGGGGCCTGGGTACAGAGTACAGAATGAGGAAGCAGAGCACAGCAGGGGCCTGGGTACATTGTACAGAATGAGGATGCAGAGCACAGCTAGGGCCTGGGTACAGAGTACAGAATGAGGAAGCAGAGCATAGCTAGGGCCTGGGTACAGAGTACAGAATGAGGAAGCAGAGCACAGCTGGGCCCCGGGAACAGAGCACAGAATGAGGAAGCAGAGCACAGCTGGGGCCTGGGTACAGAGAACAGAATAAGGATGCAGAGCACAGCTGGGCCCCGGGAACAGAGCACAGAATGAGGAAGCAGAGCACAGCTAGGGCCTGGGTACAGAGTACAGAATGAGGAAGCAGAGCACAGCTGGGGCCCAGGTACAGAGTACAGAATGAGGAAGCAGAGCACAGCTAGGGTCTGGGTACAGAGTACAGAATGAGGAAGCAGAGCACATCTGGGGCCTGGGTACAGAGTACAGAATGAGGAAGCAGAGCACAGCTGGGGCCTGGGTAAAGAGTACTGAATGAGGAAGCAGAGCACAGCTAAGGCCCAGGTATAGAGTACAGAATGAGGAAGCAGAGCACAGCTGGGGCCCGGGTACATAGTACAGAATGAGGAAGCAGAGCACAGCTGGGGCCTGGGTACAGAGTACAGAATGAGGATGCAGAGCACAGCTGGGGCCTGGGTACAGAGTACAGAATAAGGATGCAGAGCACAGCTGGGCCCCGGGAACAGAGTACAGAATGAGGAAGCAGAGCACAGCTGGGGCCTGGGTACAGAGTACAGAATGAGGAAGCAGAGCACAGCTAGGGCCTGGGTACAGAGTACAGAATGAGGAAGCAGAGCACAGCTAGGGCCTGGGTACAGAGTACAGAATGAGGAAGCAGAGCACAGCTGGGGCCCAGGTACAGAGTACAGAATGAGGAAGCAGAGCACAGCTAGGGTCTGGGTACAGAGTACAGAATGAGGAAGCGGAGCACATCTGGGGCCTGGGTACAGAGTACAGAATGAGGACGCAGAGTACAGCTGGGGCCTGGGTAAAGAGTACAGAATGAGGAAGCAGAGCACAGCTAAGGCCCAGGTACAGAGTACAGAATGAGGAAGCAGAGCACAGCTAGGGTCTGGGGACAGAGTACAGAATGAGGATGCAGAGCACAGCGGGGGCCTGGGTACAGAGTACAGAATGAGGAAGCAGAGCACAGCAGGGGCCTGGGTGCATTGTACAGAATGAGGATGCAGAGCACAGCTAGGGCCTGGGTACAGAGTACAGAATGAGGAAGCAGAGCACAGCTAGGGTCTGGGTACAGAGTACAGAATGAGGAAGCAGAGCACAGCTGGGGCCTGGGTACAGGATACAGAATGAGGAATCAGAGCACAGCTGGGGCCCGGGTACAGAGTACAGAATGAGGAAGCAGAGCACAGCTGGGGTCTGGGTACAGAGTACAGAATGAGGAAGCAGAGCACAGCTGGGTCCAGGGTACAGAGTACAGAATGAGGAAGCAGCACAGCTGGGGTCTGGGTACAGAGTACAGAATGAGGAAGCAGAGCACAGCGGGGGACAGAGTACAGAATGAGGAAGCAGAGCACAGCTAGGGCCTGGGGACAGAGTACAGAATGAGGAATCAGAGCACAGCTAGGGTCTGGGGACAGAGTACAGATGAGGAAGCAGAGCACAGCTGGGCCCCAGGTACAGAGCACAGAATGAGGAAGCAGCACAGCTGGGGCCTGGGTACAGAGTACAGAATGAGGAAGCAGCACAGCTGGGGCCTGGGTACAGAGTACAGAATGAGGAAGCAGAGCACAGCTAGGGTATGGGTACAGAGTACAGAATGAGGAAGCAGCACAGCTGGGGCCTGGGTACAGAGTACAGAATGAGGAAGCAGAGCACAGCTAGGGTCTGGGGACAGAGTACAGAATGAGGAAGCAGAGCTCAGCTGGGGCCTGGGTACAGAGTACAGAATGAGGAAGCAGAGCACAGCTGGGGCCTGGGTACAGAGTACAGAATGAGGAAGCAGATCACAGCTAGGGTCTGGGTACAGAGTACAGAATGAGGAAGCAGAGCACAGCTGGGGCCTGGGTACAGAGTACAGAATGAGGATGCAGAGCACAGCTGGGCCCCGGGAACAGAGCACAGAATGAGGAAGCAGAGCACAGCTGGGGCCTGAGTACAGAGTACAGAATGAGGAAGCAGAGCACAGCTAGGGCCTGGGTACAGAGTACAGAATGAGGAAGCAGAGCACAGCTGGGGTCTGGGTACAGAGTACAGAATGAGGAAGCAGAGAACAGCTGGGTCCAGGGTACAGAGCACAGAATGAGGAAGCAGCACAGCTGGGGTCTGGGTACAGAGTACAGAATGAGGAAGCAGAGCACAGCTGGGGCCTGGGGACAGAGTACAGAATGAGGAAGCAGAGCACAGCTGTGGACAGAGTACAGAATGAGGAAGCAGAGCACAGCTAGGGCCTGGGTACAGAGTACAGAATGAGGAAGCAGAGCACAGCTAGGGTCTGGGGACAGAGTACAGATGAGGAAGCAGAGCAAAGCTGGGTCCCGGGACAGAGTACAGAATGAGGAAGCAGAGCACTGCTGGGCCCCAGGTACAGAGCACAGAATGAACAAGCAGCACATCTGGGGCCTGGGTACAGAGTACAGAATGAGGATGCAGCACAGCTGGGGCCTGGGTACAGAGTACAGAATGAGGAAGCAGAGCACAGCTAGGGTCTGGGTACAGAGTACAGAATGAGGAAGCAGCACAGCTGGGGCCTGGGTACACAGTACAGAATGAGGAAGCAGAGCACAGCTAGGGTCTGGGGACAGAGTACAGAATGAGGAAGCAGAGCACAGCTGGGGCCTGGGTACAGAGTACAGAATGAGGAAGCAGAGCACAGCTGGGGCCCGGGTACATAGTACAGAATGAGGAAGCAGAGCACAGTTAGGGTCTGGGTACAGAGTACAGAATGAGGAAGCAGCACAGCTGGGGCCTGGGTACAGAGTACAGAATGAGGAAGCAGAGCACAGCTAGGGTCTGGGGACAGAGTACAGAATGAGGAAGCAGAGCACAGCTGGGGCCTGGGTACAGAGTACAGAATGAGGAAGCAGAGCACAGCTGGGGCCCGGGTACATAGTACAGAATGAGGAAGCAGAGCACAGCTGGGGCCTGGGTACAGAGTACAGAATGAGGATGCAGAGCACAGCTGGGGCCTGGGTACAGAGTACAGAATAAGGATGCAGAGCACAGCTGGGCCCCGGGAACAGAGTACAGAATGAGGAAGCAGAGCACAGCTGGGGCCTGGGTACACAGTACAGAATGAGGAAGCAGAGCACAGCTAGGGCCTGGGTACAGAGTACAGAATGAGGAAGCAGAGCACAGCTAGGGCCTGGGTACAGAGTACAGAATGAGGAAGCAGAGCACAGCTGGGGCCCAGGTACAGAGTACAGAATGAGGAAGCAGAGCACAGCTAGGGTCTGGGTACAGAGTACAGAATGAGGAAGCGGAGCACATCTGGGGCCTGGGTACAGAGTACAGAATGAGGACGCAGAGCACAGCTGGGGCCTGGGTAAAGAGTACAGAATGAGGAAGCAGAGCACAGCTAAGGCCCAGGTACAGAGTACAGAATGAGGAAGCAGAGCACAGCTAGGGTCTGGGGACAGAGTACAGAATGAGGATGCAGAGCACAGCGGGGGCCTGGGTACAGAGTACAGAATGAGGAAGCAGAGCACAGCAGGGGCCTGGGTACATTGTACAGAATGAGGATGCAGAGCGCAGCTAGGGCCTGGGTACAGAGTACAGAATGAGGAAGCAGAGCATAGCTAGGGCCTGGGTACAGAGTACAGAATGAGGAAGCAGAGCACAGCTGGGCCCCGGGAACAGAGCACAGAATGAGGAAGCAGAGCACAGCTGGGGCCTGGGTACAGAGTACAGAATAAGGATGCAGAGCACAGCTGGGCCCCGGGAACAGAGCACAGAATGAGGAAGCAGAGCACAGCTAGGGCCTGGGTACAGAGTACAGAATGAGGAAGCAGAGCACAGCTAGGGTCTGGGTACAGAGTACAGAATGAGGAAGCAGAGCACATCTGGGGCCGGGGTACAGAGTACAGAATGAGGAAGCAGAGCACAGCTGGGGTCTGGGTAAAGAGTACTGAATGAGGAAGCAGAGCACAGCTAAGGCCCAGGTATAGAGTACAGAATGAGGAAGCAGAGCACAGCTGGGGCCCGGGTACATAGTACAGAATGAGGAAGCAGAGCACAGCTGGGGCCTGGGTACAGAGTACAGAATGAGGAAGCAGAGCACAGCTGGGGCCTGGGTACAGAGTACAGAATGAGGAAGCAGAGCACAGCTAGGGCCTGGGTACAGAGTACAGAATGAGGAAGCAGAGCACAGCTAGGGCCTGGGTACAGAGTACAGAATGAGGAAGCAGAGCACAGCTGGGGCCCAGGTACAGAGTACAGAATGAGGAAGCAGAGCACAGCTAGGGTCTGGGTACAGAGTACAGAATGAGGAAGCGGAGCACATCTGGGGCCTGGGTACAGAGTACAGAATGAGGACGCAGAGTACAGCTGGGGCCTGGGTAAAGAGTACAGAATGAGGAAGCAGAGCACAGCTAGGGTCTGGGGACAGAGTACAGAATGAGGATGCAGAGCACAGCGGGGGCCTGGGTACAGAGTACAGAATGAGGAAGCAGAGCACAGCAGGGGCCTGGGTGCATTGTACAGAATGAGGATGCAGAGCACAGCTAGGGCCTGGGTACAGAGTACAGAATGAGGAAGCAGAGCATAGCTAGGGCCTGGGTACAGAGTACAGAATGAGGAAGCAGAGCACAGCTGGGCCCCGGGAACAGAGCACAGAATGAGGAAGCAGAGCACAGCTGGGGCCTGGGTACAGAGTACAGAATAAGGATGCAGAGCACAGCTGGGCCCCGTGAACAGAGCACAGAATGAGGAAGCAGAGCACAGCTAGGGCCTGGGTACAGAGTACAGAATGAGGAAGCAGAGCACAGCTGGGGCCCAGGTACAGAGTACAGAATGAGGAAGCAGAGCACAGCTAGGGTCTGGGTACAGAGTACAGAATGAGGAAGCAGAGCACATCTGGGGCCTGGGTACAGAGTACAGAATGAGGAAGCAGAGCACAGCTGGGGCCTGGGTAAAGAGTACTGAATGAGGAAGCAGAGCACAGCTAAGGCCCAGGTACAGAGTACAGAATGAGGAAGCAGAGCACAGCTAGGGTCTGGGGACAGAGTACAGAATGAGGAAGCAGAGCACAGCTAGGGTCTGAGTACAGAGTACAGAATGAGGAAGCAGAGCACAGCTAGGGTCTGGGGACAGAGTACAGAATGAGGAAGCAGAGCACAGCTGGGGCCCGGGTACAGAGTACAGAATGAGGAAGCAGAGCACAGCTGGGGCCTGGGTACAGAGTACAGAATGAGGAAGCAAAGCACAGCTAGGGTCTGGGGACAGAGAACAGAATGAGGAAGCAGAGCACAGCAGGGGCCTGGGTACAGAGTACAGAATGAGGAAGCAGAGCACTGCTGGGCCCCAGGTACAGAGCACAGAATGAACAAGCAGCACAGCTGGGGCCTGGGTACAGAGTACAGAATGAGGAAGCAGCACAGCTGGGGCCTGGGTACAGAGTACAGAATGAGGAAGCAGAGCACAGCTAATGTCTGGGTACAGAGTACAGAATGAGGAAGCAGCACAGCTGGGGCCTGGGTACAGAGTACAGAATGAGGAAGCAGAGCACAGCTAGGGTCTGGGGACAGAGTACAGAATGAGGAAGCAGAGCACAGCTGGGGCCTGGGTACAGAGTACAGAATGAGGAAGCAGAGCACAGCTGGGGCCCGGGTACATAGTACAGAATGAGGAAGCAGAGCACAGCTGGGGCCTGGGTACAGAGTACAGAATGAGGATGCAGAGCACAGCTGGGGCCTGGGTACAGAGTACAGAATGAGGATGCAGAGCACAGCTGGGCCCCGGGAACAGAGCACAGAATGAGGAAGCAGAGCACAGCTGGGGCCTGGGTACAGAGTACAGAATGAGGAAGCAGAGCACAGCTAGGGCTTGGGTACAGAGTACAGAATGAGGAAGCAGAGCACAGCTAGGGCCTGGGTACAGAGTACAGAATGAGGAAGCAGAGCACAGCTGGGGCCCAGGTACAGAGTACAGAATGAGGAAGCAGAGCACAGCTAGGGTCTGGGTACAGAGTACAGAATGAGGAAGCAGAGCACATCTGGGGCCTGGGTACAGAGTACAGAATGAGGATGCAGAGCACAGCTGGGGCCTGGGTAAAAAGTACAGAATGAGGAAGCAGAGCACAGCTAAGGCCCAGGTACAGAGTCCAGAATGAGGAAGCAGAGCACAGCTAGGGTCTGGGGACAGAGTACAGAATGAGGATGCAGAGCACAGCTGGGGTCTGGGTACAGAGTACAGAATGAGGAAGCAGAGCACAGCAGGGGCCTGGGTACAGAGCACAGAATGAGGAAGCAGAGCACAGCTGGGGCCTGGGTACAGAGTACAGAATGAGGAAGCAGAGCACAGCTGGGGCCCAGGTACAGAGTACAGAATGAGGAAGCAATGCCCCCACAGCTAGGGTCTGGGTACAGAGTACAGAATAAGGATGCAGAGCACAGCTGGGCCCCGGGAACAGAGCACAGAATGAGGAAGCAGAGCACAGCTGGGGCCTGGGTACAGAGTACAGAATGAGGAAGCAGAGCACAGCTAGGGCCTGGGTACAGAGTACAGAATGAGGAAGCAGAGCACAGCTGGGGCCCAGGTACAGAGTACAGAATGAGGAAGCAGAGCACAGCTAGGGTCTGGGTACAGAGTACAGAATGAGGAAGCAGAGCACTTCTGGGGCCTGGGTACAGAGTACAGAATGAGGACGCAGAGCACAGCTGGGGCCTGGGTAAAGAGTACAGAATGAGGAAGCAGAGCACAGCTAAGGCCCAGGTACAGAGTACAGAATGAGGAAGCAGAGCACAGCTAGGATCTGGGGACAGAGTACAGAAGGAGGAAGCAGAGCACAGCTAGGGTCTGAGTACAGAGTACAGAATGAGGAAGCAGAGCACAGCTAGGGTCTGGGGACAGAGTACAGAATGAGGAAGCAGAGCACAGCTGGGACCCGGGTACAGAGTACAGAATGAGGAAGCAGAGCACAGCTGGGGCCCGGGTACAGAGTACAGAATGAGGAAGCAGAGCACAGCTGGGACCCGGGTACAGAGTACAGAATGAGGAAGCAGAGCACAGCTAGGGTCTGGGGACAGAGTACAGAATGAGGAAGCAGAGCACAGCAGGGGCCCGGGTACAGAGTACAGAATGAGGAAGCAGAGCACAGCTGGGACCCGGGTACAGAGTACAGAATGAGGAAGCAGAGCACAGCTGGGGCCCAGGTACAGAGTACAGAATGAGGAAGCAGAGCACAGCTAGGGTCTGGGGACAGAGTACAGAATGAGGAAGCAGAGCACAGCAGGGGCCTGGGTACAGAGTACAGAATGAGGAAGCAGAGCACAGCTGGGACCCGGGTACAGAGTACAGAATGAGGAAGCAGAGCACAGCTGGGGCCCGGGTACAGAGTACAGAATGAGGAAGCAGAGCATAGCTAGGGTCTGGGTACAGGGTACAGAATGAGGAAGCAGAGCACAGCTAGGGCCTGGGTACAGAGTACAGAATGAGGAAGCAGAGCACAGCTGGGGTCTGGGTACAGAGTACAGAATGAGGAAGCAGAGCACAGCTAGGGTCTGGGTACAGAGTACAGAATGAGGAAGCAGAGCACAGCTGGGGCCTGGGTACAGAGTACAGAATGAGGAAGCAGAGCACAGCTGGGGCCTGGGTACAGAGTACAGAATGAGGAAGCAAGAGCACAGTTACGGCATGGGTACAGAGTACAGAATGAGGAATCAGAGCACAGCTAGGGTCTGGGGACAGAGTACAGAATGAGGAAGCAGAGCACAGCTGGGGCCTGGGTACAGGATACAGAATGAGGAAGCAGAGCACAGCTGGGGCCCGGGTACAGAGTACAGAATGAGGAAGCAGAGAACAGCTGGGGTCTGGGTACAGAGTACAGAATGAGGAAGCAGAGCACAGCTGGGTCCAGGGTACAGAGTACAGAATGAGGAAGCAGCACAGCTGGGGTCTGGGTACAGAGTACAGAATGAGGAAGCAGAGCACAGCTGGGGCCTGGGGACAGAGTACAGAATGAGGAAGCAGAGCACAGCTGGGGACAGAGTACAGAATGAGGAAGCAGAGCACAGCTAGGGCCTGGGTACAGAGTACAGAATGAGGAAGCAGAGCACAGCTAGGGTCTGGGGACAGAGTACAGATGAGGAAGCAGAGCACAGCTGGGCCCCAGGTACAGAGCACAGAATGAGGAAGCAATGCCCCCACAGCTAGGGTCTTGGTACAGAGTACAGAGTACAGAATGAGGAAGCAATGCCCCCACAGCTAGTGTCTGGGTACAGAGTACAGAATGAGGAAGCAGAGCACAGCTGGGGCCTGGGTACAGAGTACAGAATGAGGAAGCAGAGCACAGCTAGGGTCTGGGTACAGAGTACAGAATGAGGAAGCAGAGCACAGCTGGGGCCTGGGTACAGAGTACAGAATGAGGAAGCAGAGCACAGCTGGGGCCCAGGTACAGAGTACAGAATGAGGAAGCAATGCCCCCACAGCTAGGGTCTGGGTACAGAGTACAGAGAACAGAATGAGGAAGCAATGCCCCCACAGCTAGGGTCTGGGTACAGAGTACAGAATGAGGAAGCAGAGCACATCTGGGGCCTGGGTACAGAGTACAGAATGAAGAAGCAGAGCACAGCTGGGGCCCGGGTACAGAGTACAGAATGAGGAAGCAGAGCACAGCTGGGGCCCGGGTACAGAGTACAGAATGAGGAAGCAGTGCACAGCTGGGGCCTGGGTACAGAGTACAGAATGAGGATGCAGAGCACAGCTGGGGCCTGGGTACAGAGTACAGAATGAGGATGCAGAGCACAGCTGGGCCCCGGGAACAGAGCACAGAATGAGGAAGCAGAGCACAGCTGGGGCCTGGGTACAGAGTACAGAATGAGGAAGCAGAGCACAGCTAGGGCCTGGGTACAGAGTACAGAATGAGGAAGCAGAGCACAGCTGGGGTCTGAGTACAGAGTACAGAATGAGGAAGCAGAGCACAGCTGGGTCCAGGGTACAGAGTACAGAATGAGGAAGCAGCACAGCTGGGATCTGGGTACAGAGTACAGAATGAGGAAGCAGAGCACAGCTGGGGCCTGGGGACAGAGTACAGAATGAGGAAGCAGAGCACAGCTGTGGACAGAGAACAGAATGAGGAAGCAGAGCACAGCTTGGGCCTGGGTACAGAGTACAGAATGAGGAAGCAGAGCACAGCTAGGGTCTGGGGACAGAGTACAGATGAGGAAGCAGAGCACAGCTGGGTCCCGGGACAGAGTACAGAATGAGGAAGCAGAGCACTGCTGGGCCCCAGGTACAGAGCACAGAATGAACAAGCAGCACAGCTGGGGCCTGGGTACAGAGTACAGAATGAGGAAGCAGCACAGCTGGGGCCTGGGTACAGAGTACAGAATGAGGAAGCAGAGCACAGCTGGGACCCGGGTACAGAGTACAGAATGAGGAAGCAGAGCACAGCTGGGGCCCGGGTACAGAGTACAGAATGAGGAAGCAGAGCACAGCTGGGACCCGGGTACAGAGTACAGAATGAGGAAGCAGAGCACAGCTGGGGCCCGGGTACAGAGTACAGAATGAGGAAGCAGAGCACAGCTGGGGCCCGGGTACAGAGTACAGAATGAGGAAGCAGAGCACAGCTAGGGTCTGGGGACAGAGTACAGAATGAGGAAGCAGAGCACAGCAGGGGCCTGGGTACAGAGTACAGAATGAGGAAGCAGAGCACTGCTGGGCCCCAGGTGCAGAGCACAGAATGAACAAGCAGCACAGCTGGGGCCTGGGTACAGAGTACAGAATGAGGAAGCAGCACAGCTGGGGCCTGGGTACAGAGTACAGAATGAGGAAGCAGAGCACAGCTAGGGTCTGGGTACAGAGTACAGAATGAGGAAGCAGCACAGCTGGGGCCTGGGTACAGAGTACAGAATGAGGAAGCAGAGCACAGCTAGGGTCTGGGGACAGAGTACAGAATGAGGAAGCAGAGCACAGCTGGGGCCTGGGTACAGAGTACAGAATGAGGAAGCAGAGCACAGCTGGGGCCCGGGTACAGAGTACAGAATGAGGAAGCAGAGCACAGCTGGGGCCTGGGTACAGAGTACAGAATGAGGATGCAGAGCACAGCTGGGGCCTGGGTACAGAGTACAGAATAAGGATGCAGAGCACAGCTGGGCCTCGGGAACAGAGCACAGAATGAGGAAGCAGAGCACAGCTGGGGCCTGGGTACAGAGTACAGAATGAGGAAGCAGAGCACAGCTAGGGCTTGGGTACAGAGTACAGAATGAGGAAGCAGAGCACAGCTAGGGCCTGGGTACAGAGTACAGAATGAGGAAGCAGAGCACAGCTGGGGCCCAGGTACAGAGTACAGAATGAGGAAGCAGAGCACAGCTAGGGTCTGGGTACAGAGTACAGAATGAGGAAGCAGAGCACATCTGGGGCCTGGGTACAGAGTACAGAATGAGGATGCAGAGCACAGCTGGGGCCTGGGTAAAGAGTACAGAATGAGGAAGCAGAGCACAGCTAAGGCCCAGGTACAGAGTACAGAATGAGGAAGCAGAGCACAGCTAGGGTCTGGGGACAGAGTACAGAATGAGGATGCAGAGCACAGCTGGGGCCTGGGTACAGAGTACAGAATGAGGAAGCAGAGCACAGCAGGGGCCTGGGTACAGAGCACAGAATGAGGAAGCAGAGCACAGCTGGGGCCTGGGTACAGAGTACAGAATGAGGAAGCTGAGCACAGCTGGGGCCCAGGTACAGAGTACAGAATGAGGAAGCAATGCCCCCACAGCTAGGGTCTGGGTACAGAGTACAGAATAAGGATGCAGAGCACAGCTGGGCCCCGGGAACAGAGCACAGAATGAGGAAGCAGAGCACAGCTGGGGCCTGGGTACAGAGTACAGAATGAGGAAGCAGAGCACAGCTAGGGCCTTGGTACAGAGTACAGAATGAGGAAGCAGAGCACAGCTGGGGCCTGGGTACAGAGTACAGAATGAGGAAGCAGAGCACAGCTAGGGTCTGGGTACAGAGTACAGAATGAGGAAGCAGAGCACTTCTGGGGCCTGGGTACAGAGTACAGAATGAGGACACAGAGCACAGCTGGGGCCTGGGTAAAGAGTACAGAATGAGGAAGCAGAGCACAGCTAAGGCCCAGGTACAGAGTACAGAATGAGGAAGCAGAGCACAGCTAGGATCTGGGGACAGAGTACAGAATGAGGAAGCAGAGCACAGCTAGGGTCTGAGTACAGAGTACAGAATGAGGAAGCAGAGCACAGCTAGGGTCTGGGGTCAGAGTACAGAATGAGGAAGCAGAGCACAGCTGGGACCCGGGTACAGAGTACAGAATGAGGAAGCAGAGCACAGCTGGGGCCCGGGTACAGAGTACAGAATGAGGAAGCAGAGCACAGCTAGGGTCTGGGGACAGAGTACAGAATGAGGAAGCAGAGCACAGCAGGGGCCCGGGTACAGAGTACAGAATGAGGAAGCAGAGCACAGCTGGGACCCGGGTACAGAGTACAGAATGAGGAAGCAGAGCACAGCTGGGGCCCAGGTACAGAGTACAGAATGAGGAAGCAGAGCACAGCTAGGGTCTGGGGACAGAGTACAGAATGAGGAAGCAGAGCACAGCAGGGGCCTGGGTACAGAGTACAGAATGAGGAAGCAGAGCACAGCTGGGACCCGGGTACAGAGTACAGAATGAGGAAGCAGAGCACAGCTGGGGCCCGGGTACAGAGTACAGAATGAGGAAGCAGAGCATAGCTAGGGTCTGGGTACAGGGTACAGAATGAGGAAGCAGAGCACAGCTAGGGCCTGGGTACAGAGTACAGAATGAGGAAACAGAGCACAGCTGGGGTCTGGGTACAGAGTACAGAATGAGGAAGCAGAGCACAGCTAGGGTCTGGGTACAGAGTACAGAATGAGGAAGCAGAGCACAGCTGGGGCCTGGGTACAGAGTACAGAATGAGGAAGCAGAGCACAGCTGGGGCCTGGGTACAGAGTACAGAATGAGGAAGCAGAGCACAGCTACGGCATGGGTACAGAGTACAGAATGAGGAATCAGAGCACAGCTAGGGTCTGGGGACAGAGTACAGAATGAGGAAGCAGAGCACAGCTGGGGCCTGGGTACAGGATACAGAATGAGGAAGCAGAGCACAGCTGGGGCCCGGGTACAGAGTACAGAATGAGGAAGCAGAGCACAGCTGGGGTCTGGGTACAGAGTACAGAATGAGGAAGCAGAGCACAGCTGGGTCCAGGGTACAGAGTACAGAATGAGGAAGCAGCACAGCTGGGGTCTGGGTACAGAGTACAGAATGAGGAAGCAGAGCACAGCTGGGGCCTGGGGACAGAGTACAGAATGAGGAAGCAGAGCACAGCTGGGGACAGAGTACAGAATGAGGAAGCAGAGCACAGCTAGGGCCTGGGTACAGAGTACAGAATGAGGAAGCAGAGCACAGCTAGGGTCTGGGGACAGAGTACAGATGAGGAAGCAGAGCACAGCTGGGCCCCAGGTACAGAGCACAGAATGAGGAAGCAATGCCCCCACAGCTAGGGTCTGGGTACAGAGTACAGAGTACAGAATGAGGAAGCAATGCCCCCACAGCTAGGGTCTGGGTACAGAGTACAGAATGAGGAAGCAGAGCACATCTGGGGCCTGGGTACAGAGTACAGAATGAGGAAGCAGAGCACAGCTGGGGCCTGGGTACAGAGTACAGAATGAGGAAGCAGAGCACAGCTAGGGTCTGGGTACAGAGTACAGAATGAGGAAGCAGAGCACAGCTGGGGCCTGGGTACAGAGTACAGAATGAGGAAGCAGAGCACAGCTGGGGCCCAGGTACAGAGTACAGAATGAGGAAGCAATGCCCCCACAGCTAGGGTCTGGGTACAGAGTACAGAGAACAGAATGAGGAAGCAATGCCCCCACAGCTAGGGTCTGGGTACAGAGTACAGAATGAGGAAGCAGAGCACATCTGGGGCCTGGGTACAGAGTACAGAATGAAGAAGCAGAGCACAGCTGGGGCCTGGGTACAGAGTACAGAATGAGGAAGCAGAGCACAGCTGGGGCCCGGGTACAGAGTACAGAATGAGGAAGCAGTGCACAGCTGGGGCCTGGGTACAGAGTACAGAATGAGGATGCAGAGCACAGCTGGGGCCTGGGTACAGAGTACAGAATGAGGATGCAGAGCACAGCTGGGCCCCGGGAACAGAGCACAGAATGAGGAAGCAGAGCACAGCTGGGCCCTGGGTACAGAGTACAGAATGAGGAAGCAGAGCACAGCTAGGGCCTGGGTACAGAGTACAGAATGAGGAGGCAGAGCACAGCTGGGGTCTGAGTACAGAGTACAGAATGAGGAAGCAGAGCACAGCTGGGTCCAGGGTACAGAGTACAGAATGAGGAAGCAGCACAGCTGGGATCTGGGTACAGAGTACAGAATGAGGAAGCAGAGCACAGCTGGGGCCTGGGGACAGAGTACAGAATGAGGAAGCAGAGCACAGCTGTGGACAGAGAACAGAATGAGGAAGCAGAGCACAGCTAGGGCCTGGGTACAGAGTACAGAATGAGGAAGCAGAGCACAGCTAGGGTCTGGGGACAGAGTACAGATGAGGAAGCAGAGCACAGCTGGGTCCCGGGACAGAGTACAGAATGAGGAAGCAGAGCACTGCTGGGCCCCAGGTACAGAGCACAGAATGAACAAGCAGCACAGCTGGGGCCTGGGTACAGAGTACAGAATGAGGAAGCAGCACAGCTGGGGCCTGGGTACAGAGTACAGAATGAGAAAGCAGAGCACAGCTTGGGTCTGGGTACAGAGTACAGAATGAGGAAGCAGCACAGCTGGGGCCTGGGTACAGAGTACAGAATGAGGAAGCAGAGCACAGCTAGGGTCTGGGGACAGAGTACAGAATGAGGAAGCAGAGCACAGCTGGGGCCTGGGTACAGAGTACAGAATGAGGAAGCAGAGCACAGCTGGGGCCCGGGTACATAGTACAGAATGAGGAAGCAGAGCACAGCTGGGGCCTGGGTACAGAGTACAGAATGAGGATGCAGAGCACAGCTGGGGCCTGGGTACAGAGTACAGAATAAGGATGCAGAGCACAGCTGGGCCCCGGGAACAGAGCACAGAATGAGGAAGCAGAGCACAGCTGGGGCCTGGGTACAGAGTACAGAATGAGGAAGCAGAGCACAGCTAGGGCCTGGGTACAGAGTACAGAATGAGGAAGCAGAGCACAGCTAGGGCCTGGGTACAGAGTACAGAATGAGGAAGCAGAGCACAGCTGGGGCCCAGGTACAGAGTACAGAATGAGGAAGCAGAGCACAGCTTGGGTCTGGGTACAGAGTACAGAAGGAGGAAGCAGAGCACATCTGGGGCCTGGGTACAGAGTACAGAATGAGGACGCAGAGCACAGCTGGGGCCTGGGTAAAGAGTACAGAATAAGGATGCAGAGCACAGCTAGGGTCTGGGGACAGAGTACAGAATGAGGAAGCAGAGCACAGCTGGGGCCTGGGTACAGAGTACAGAATGAGGAAGCAGAGCACAGCTGGGGCCTGGGTACAGAGTACAGAATGAGGAAGCAGAGCACAGCTAGGGCATGGGTACAGAGTACAGAATGAGGAATCAGAGCACAGCTAGGGTCTGGGGACAGAGTACAGAATGAGGAAGCAGAGCACAGCTAGGGTCTGGGTACAGAGTACAGAATGAGGAAGCAGAGCACAGCTGGGGCCTGGGTACAGGATACAGAATGAGGAAGCAGAGCACAGCTGGGGCCCGGGTACAGAGTACAGAATGAGGAAGCAGAGCACAGCTGGGGTCTGGGTACAGAGTACAGAATGAGGAAGCAGAGCACAGCTGGGTCCAGGGTACAGAGTACAGAAAGAGGAAGCAGCACAGCTGGGGTCTGGGTACAGAGTACAGAATGAGGAAGCAGAGCATAGCTGGGGACTGGGGACAGAGTACAGAATGAGGAAGCAGAGCACAGCTGGGGACAGAGTACAAAATGAGGAAGCAGAGCACAGCTAGGGCCTGGGTACAGAGTACAGAATGAGGAAGCAGAGCACAGCTAGGGTCTGGGGACAGAGTACAGATGAGGAAGCAGAGCACAGCTGGGCCCCAGGTACAGAGCACAGAATGAGGAAGCAGCACAGCTGGGGCCTGGGTACAGAGTACAGAATGAGGAAGCAGCACAGCTGGGGCCTGGGTACAGAGTACAGAATGAGGAAGCAGAGCACAGTTAGGGTCTGGGTACAGAGTACAGAATGAGGAAGCAGCACAGCTGGGGCCTGGGTACAGAGTACAGAATGAGGAAGCAGAGCACAGCTAGGGTCTGGGGATAGAGTACAGAATGAGGAAGCAGAGCACAGCTGGGTCCTGGGTACAGAGTACAGAATGAGGAAGCAGAGCACAGCTGGGGCCTGGGTACAGAGTACAGAATGAGGAAGCAGAGCACAGCTAGGGTCTGGGTACAGAGTACAGAATGAGGAAGCAGAGCACAGCTGGGGCCTGGGTACAGAGTACAGAATGAGGAAGCAGAGCACAGCTGGGGCCCGGGTACAGAGTACAGAATGAGGAAGCAATGCCCCAACAGCTAGGGTCTGGGTACAGAGTACAGAGAACAGAATGAGGAAGCAATGCCCCCACAGCTAAGGTCTGGGTACAGAGTACAGAATGAGGAAGCAGAGCACATCTGGGGCCTGGGAACAGAGTACAGAATGAAGAAGCAGAGCACAGCTGGGGCCTGGGTACAGGGTACAGAATGAGGAAGCAGAGCACAGCTGGGGCCTGGGTACAGAGTACAGAATGAGGAAGCAGAGCACAGCTGGGGCCTGGGTACAGAGTACAGAATGAGGATGCAGAGCACAGCTGGGGCCTGGGTACAGAGTACAGAATGAGGATGCAGAGCACAGCTGGGCCCCGGGAACAGAGCACAGAATGAGGAAGCAGAGCACAGCTGGGGCCTGGGTACAGAGTACAGAATGAGGAAGCAGAGCACAGCTAGGGCCTGGGTACAGAGTACAGAATGAGGAAGCAGAGCACAGCTGGGGTCAGGGTACAGAGTACAGAATGAGGAAGCAGCACAGCTGGGGTCTGGGTACAGAGTACAGAATGAGGAAGCAGAGCACAGCTGGGGCCTGGGGACAGAGTACAGAATGAGGAAGCAGAGCACAGCTGTGGACAGAGAACAGAATGAGGAAGCAGAGCACAGCTAGGGCCTGGGTACAGAGTACAGAATGAGGAAGCAGAGCACAGCTAGGGTCTGGGGACAGAGTACAAATGAGGAAGCAGAGCACAGCTGGGTTCGGGGACAGAGTACAGAATGAGGAAGCAGAGCACTGCTGGGCCCCAGGTACAGAGCACAGAATGAACAAGCAGCACAGCTGGGGCCTGGGTACAGAGTACAGAATGAGGAAGCAGCACAGCTGGGGCCTGGGTACAGAGTACAGAATGAGGAAGCAGAGCACAGCTAGGGTCTGGGTACAGAGTACAGAATGAGGAAGCAGCACAGCTGGGGCCTGGGTACAGAGTACAGAATGAGGAAGCAGAGCACAGCTAGGGTCTGGGGACAGAGTACAGAATGAGGAAGCAGAGCACAGCTGGGGCCTGGGTACAGAGTACAGAATGAGGAAGCAGAGCACAGCTGGGGCCCGGGTACATAGTACAGAATGAGGAAGCAGAGCACAGCTGGGGCCTGGGTACAGAGTACAGAATGAGGATGCAGAGCACAGCTGGGGCCTGGGTACAGAGTACAGAATAAGGATGCAGAGCACAGCTGGGCCCCGGGAACAGAGCACAGAATGAGGAAGCAGAGCACAGCTGGGGCCTGGGTACAGAGTACAGAATGAGGAAGCAGAGCACAGCTAGGGCTTGGGTACAGAGTACAGAATGAGGAAGCAGAGCACAGCTAGGGCCTGGGTACAGAGTACAGAATGAGGAAGCAGAGCACAGCTGGGGCCCAGGTACAGAGTACAGAATGAGGAAGCAGAGCACAGCTAGGGTCTGGGTACAGAGTACAGAATGAGGAAGCAGAGCACATCTGGGGCCTGCGTACAGAGTACAGAATGAGGATGCAGAGCACAGCTGGGGCCTGGGTACAGAGTACAGAATGAGGAAGCAGAGCACAGCTGGGGCCCAGGTACAGAGTACAGAATGAGGAAGCAGAGCACAGCTTGGGTCTGGGTACAGAGTACAGAAGGAGGAAGCAGAGCACATCTGGGGCCTGGGTACAGAGTACAGAATGAGGACGCAGAGCACAGCTGGGGCCTGGGTAAAGAGTACAGAATAAGGATGCAGAGCACAACTAGGGTCTGGGGACAGAGTACAGAATGAGGAAGCAGAGCACAGCTGGGGCCTGGGTACAGAGTACAGAATGAGGAAGCAGAGCACAGCTGGGGCCTGGGTACAGAGTACAGAATGAGGAAGCAGAGCACAGCTAGGGCATGGTTACAGAGTACAGAATGAGGAATCAGAGCACAGCTAGGGTCTGGGGACAGAGTACAGAATGAGGAAGCAGAGCACAGCTAGGGTCTGGGTACAGAGTACAGAATGAGGAAGCAGAGCACAGCTGGGGCCTGGGTACAGGATACAGAATGAGGAAGCAGAGCACAGCTGGGGCCCGGGTACAGAGTACAGAATGAGGAAGCAGAGCACAGCTGGGGTCTGGGTACAGAGTACAGAATGAGGAAGCAGAGCACAGCTGGGTCCAGGGTACAGAGTACAGAAAGAGGAAGCAGCACAGCTGGGGTCTGGGTACAGAGTACAGAATGAGGAAGCAGAGCATAGCTGGGGACTGGGGACAGAGTACAGAATGAGGAAGCAGAGCACAGCTGGGGACAGAGTACAAAATGAGGAAGCAGAGCACAGCTAGGGCCTGGGTACAGAGTACAGAATGAGGAAGCAGAGCACAGCTAGGGTCTGGGGACAGAGTACAGATGAGGAAGCAGAGCACAGCTGGGCCCCAGGTACAGAGCACAGAATGAGGAAGCAGCACAGCTGGGGCCTGGGTACAGAGTACAGAATGAGGAAGCAGCACAGCTGGGGCCTGGGTACAGAGTACAGAATGAGGAAGCAGAGCACAGTTAGGGTCTGGGTACAGAGTACAGAATGAGGAAGCAGCACAGCTGGGGCCTGGGTACAGAGTACAGAATGAGGAAGCAGAGCACAGCTAGGGTCTGGGGATAGAGTACAGAATGAGGAAGCAGAGCACAGCTGGGTCCTGGGTACAGAGTACAGATTGAGGAAGCAGAGCACAGCTGGGGCCTGGGTACAGAGTACAGAATGAGGAAGCAGAGCACAGCTAGGGTCTGGGTACAGAGTACAGAATGAGGAAGCAGAGCACAGCTGGGGCCTGGGTACAGAGTACAGAATGAGGAAGCAGAGCACAGCTGGGGCCCGGGTACAGAGTACAGAATGAGGAAGCAATGCCCCAACAGCTAGGGTCTGGGTACAGAGTACAGAGAACAGAATGAGGAAGCAATGCCCCCACAGCTAGGGTCTGGGTACAGAGTACAGAATGAGGAAGCAGAGCACATCTGGGGCCTGGGAACAGAGTACAGAATGAAGAAGCAGAGCACAGCTGGGGCCTGGGTACAGGGTACAGAATGAGGAAGCAGAGCACAGCTGGGGCCCGGGTACAGAGTACAGAATGAGGAAGCAGAGCACAGCTGGGGCCTGGGTACAGAGTACAGAATGAGGATGCAGAGCACAGCTGGGGCCTGGGTACAGAGTACAGAATGAGGATGCAGAGCACAGCTGGGCCCCGGGAACAGAGCACAGAATGAGGAAGCAGAGCACAGCTGGGGCCTGGGTACAGAGTACAGAATGAGGAAGCAGAGCACAGCTAGGGCCTGGGTACAGAGTACAGAATGAGGAAGCAGAGCACAGCTGGGGTCTGGGTACAGAGTACAGAATGAGGAAGCAGCACAGCTGGGGTCTGGGTACAGAGTACAGAATGAGGAAGCAGAGCACAGCTGGGGCCTGGGGACAGAGTACAGAATGAGGAAGCAGAGCACAGCTGTGGACAGAGAACAGAATGAGGAAGCAGAGCACAGCTAGGGCCTGGGTACAGAGTACAGAATGAGGAAGCAGAGCACAGCTAGGGTCTGGGGACAGAGTACAGATGAGGAAGCATAGCACAGCTGGGTTCCGGGACAGAGTACAGAATGAGGAAGCAGAGCACTGCTGGGCCCCAGGTACAGAGCACAGAATGAACAAGCAGCACAGCTGGGGCCTGGGTACAGAGTACAGAATGAGGAAGCAGCACAGCTGGGGCCTGGGTACAGAGTACAGAATGAGGAAGCAGAGCACAGCTAGGGTCTGGGTACAGAGTACAGAATGAGGAAGCAGCACAGCTGGGGCCTGGGTACAGAGTACAGAATGAGGAAGCAGAGCACAGCTAGGGTCTGGGGACAGAGTACAGAATGAGGAAGCAGAGCACAGCTGGGGCCTGGGTACAGAGTACAGAATGAGGAAGCAGAGCACAGCTGGGGCCCGGGTACATAGTACAGAATGAGGAAGCAGAGCACAGCTGGGGCCTGGGTACAGAGTACAGAATGAGGATGCAGAGCACAGCTGGGGCCTGGGTACAGAGTACAGAATAAGGATGCAGAGCACAGCTGGGCCCCGGGAACAGAGCACAGAATGAGGAAGCAGAGCACAGCTGGGGCCTGGGTACAGAGTACAGAATGAGGAAGCAGAGCACAGCTAGGGCGTGGGTACAGAGTACAGAATGAGGAAGCAGAGCACAGCTAGGGCCTGGGTACAGAGTACAGAATGAGGAAGCAGAGCACAGCTGGGGCCCAGGTACAGAGTACAGAATGAGGAAGCAGAGCACAGCTAGGGTCTGGGTACAGAGTACAGAATGAGGAAGCAGAGCACATCTGGGGCCTGCGTACAGAGTACAGAATGAGGATGCAGAGCACAGCTGGGGCCTGGGTAAAGAGTACAGAATGAGGAAGCAGAGCACAGCTAAGGCCCAGGTACAGAGTACAGAATGAGGAAGCAGAGCACAGCTAGGGTCTGGGGACAGAGTAAAGAATGAGGATGCAGAGCACAGCTGGGGCCTGGGTACAGAGTACAGAATGAGGAAGCAGAGCACAGCAGGGGCCTGGGTACAGAGCACAGAATGAGGAAGCAGAGCACAGCTGGGGCCTGGGTACAGAGTACAGAATGAGGAAGCAGAGCACAGCTGGGGCTCAGGTACAGAGTACAGAATGAGGAAGCAATGCCCCCACAGCTAGGGTCTGGGTACAGAGTACAGAATAAGGATGCAGAGCACAGCTGGGCCCCGGGAACAGAGCACAGAATGAGGAAGCAGAGCACAGCTGGGGCCTGGGTACAGAGTACAGAATGAGGAAGCAGAGCACAGCTAGGGCCTGGGTACAGAGTACAGAATGAGGAAGCAGAGCACAGCTGGGGCCCAGGTACAGAGTACAGAATGAGGAAGCAGAGCACAGCTAGGGTCTGGGTACAGAGTACAGAATGAGGAAGCAGAGCACTTCTGGGGCCTGGGTACAGAGTACAGAATGAGGACGCAGAGCACAGCTGGGGCCTGGGTAAAGAGTACAGAATGAGGAAGCAGAGCACAGCTAAGGCCCAGGTACAGAGTACAGAATGAGGAAGCAGAGCACAGCTAGGATCTGGGGACAGAGTACAGAATGAGGAAGCAGAGCACAGCTAGGGTCTGAGTACAGAGTACAGAATGAGGAAGCAGAGCACAGCTAGGGTCTGGGGACAGAGTACAGAATGAGGAAGCAGAGCACAGCAGGGGCCCGGGTACAGAGTACAGAATGAGGAAGCAGAGCACAGCTGGGACCCGGGTACAGAGTACAGAATGAGGAAGCAGAGCACAGCTGGGGCCCGGGTACAGAGTACAGAATGAGGAAGCAGAGCACAGCTGGGGCCCAGGTACAGAGTACAGAATGAGGAAGCAGAGCACAGCTAGGGTCTGGGGACAGAGTACAGAATGAGGAAGCAGAGCACAGCAGGGGCCCGGGTACAGAGTACAGAATGAGGAAGCAGAGCACAGCTGGGACCCGGGTACAGAGTACAGAATGAGGAAGCAGAGCACAGCTGGGGCCCAGGTACAGAGTACAGAATGAGGAAGCAGAGCACAGCTAGGGTCTGGGGACAGAGTACAGAATGAGGAAGCAGAGCACAGCAGGGGCCTGGGTACAGAGTACAGAATGAGGAAGCAGAGCACAGCTGGGACCCGGGTACAGAGTACAGAATGAGGAAGCAGAGCACAGCTGGGGCCCGGGTACAGAGTACAGAATGAGGAAGCAGAGCACAGCTGGGGCCCGGGTACAGGGTACAGAATGAGGAAGCAGAGCACAGCTAGGGTCTGGGTACAGAGTACAGAATGAGGAAGCAGAGCACATCTGGGGCCTGGGTACAGAGTACAGAATGAGGATGCAGAGCACAGCTAGGGCCTGGGTAAAGAGTACAGAATGAGGAAGCAGAGCACAGCTAAGGCCCAGGTACAGAGTACAGAATGAGGAAGCAGAGCACAGCTAGGGTCTGGGGACAGAGTACAGAATGAGGATGCAGAGCACAGCTGGGGCCTGGGTACAGAGTACAGAATGAGGAAGCAGAGCACAGCAGGGGCCTGGGTACAGAGCACAGAATGAGGAAGCAGAGCACAGCTGGGGCCTGGGTACAGAGTACAGAATGAGGAAGCAGAGCACAGCTGGGGCTCAGGTACAGAGTACAGAATGAGGAAGCAATGCCCCCACAGCTAGGGTCTGGGTACAGAGTACAGAATAAGGATGCAGAGCACAGCTGGGCCCCGGGAACAGAGCACAGAATGAGGAAGCAGAGCACAGCTGGGGCCTGGGTACAGAGTACAGAATGAGGAAGCAGAGCACAGCTTGGGTCTGGGTACAGAGTACAGAATGAGTAAGCAGCACAGCTGGGGCCTGGGTACAGAGTACAGAATGAGGAAGCAGAGCACAGCTAGGGTCTGGGGACAGAGTACAGAATGAGGAAGCAGAGCACAGCTGGGGCCCGGGTACAGAGTACAGAATGAGGAAGCAGAACACAGCTGGGGCCCGGGTACATAGTACAGAATGAGGAAGCAGAGCACAGCTGGGGCCTGGGTACAGAGTACAGAATGAGGATGCAGAGCACAGCTGGGGCCTGGGTACAGAGTACAGAATAAGGATGCAGAGCACAGCTGGGCCCCGGGAACAGAGCACAGAATGAGGAAGCAGAGCACAGCTGGGGCCTGGGTACAGAGTACAGAATGAGGCAGCAGAGCACAGCTAGGGCCTGGGTACAAAGTACAGAATGAGGAAGCAGAGCACAGCTAGGGCCTGGGTACAGAGTACAGAATGAGGAAGCAGAGCACAGCTGGGGCCCAGGTACAGAGTACAGAATGAGGAAGCAGAGCACAGCTAGGGTCTGGGTACAGAGTACAGAAGGAGGAAGCAGAGCACATCTGGGGCCTGGGTACAGAGTACAGAATGAGGACGCAGAGCACAGCTGGGGCCTGGGTAAAGAGTACAGAATAAGGATGCAGAGCACAGCTAGGGTCTGGGGACAGAGTACAGAATGAGGAAGCAGAGCACAGCTGGGGCCTGGGTACAGAGTACAGAATGAGGAAGCAGAGCACAGCTGGGGCCTGGGTACAGAGTACAGAATGAGGAAGCAGAGCACAGCTAGGGCATGGGTACAGAGTACAGAATGAGGAATCAGAGCACAGCTAGGGTCTGGGGACAGAGTACAGAATGAGGAAGCAGAGCACAGCTAGGGTCTGGGTACAGAGTACAGAATGAGGAAGCAGAGCACAGCTGGGGCCTGGGTACAGGATACAGAATGAGGAAGCAGAGTACAGCTGGGGCCCGGGTACAGAGTACAGAATGAGGAAGCAGAGCACAGCTGGGGTCTGGGTACAGAGTACAGAATGAGGAAGCAGAGCACAGCTGGGTCCAGGGTACAGAGTACAGAATGAGGAAGCAGCACAGCTGGGGTCTGGGTACAGAGTACAGAATGAGGAAGCAGAGCATAGCTGGGGACTGGGGACAGAGTACAGAATGAGGAAGCAGAGCACTGCTGGGGACAGAGTACAAAATGAGGAAGCAGAGCACAGCTAGGGCCTGGGTACAGAGTACAGAATGAGGAAGCAGAGCACAGCTAGGGTCTGGGGACAGAGTACAGATGACGAAGCAGAGCACAGCTGGGCCCCAGGTACAGAGCACAGAATGAGGAAGCAGCACAGCTGGGGCCTGGGTACAGAGTACAGAATGAGGAAGCAGCACAGCTGGGGCCTGGGTACAGAGTACAGAATGAGGAAGCAGAGCACATCTGGGGCCTGGGTACAGAGTACAGAATGAGGATGCAGAGCACAGCTGGGGCCTGGGTAAAGAGTACAGAATGAGGAAGCAGAGCACAGCTAAGGCCCAGGTACAGAGTACAGAATGAGGAAGCAGAGCACAGCTAGGGTCTGGGGACAGAGTACAGAATGAGGATGCAGAGCACAGCTGGGGCCTGGGTACAGAGTACAGAATGAGGAAGCAGAGCACAGCAGGGGCCTGGGTACAGAGCACAGAATGAGGAAGCAGAGCACAGCTGGGGCCTGGGTACAGAGTACAGAATGAGGAAGCAGAGCACAGCTGGGGCTCAGGTACAGAGTACAGAATGAGGAAGCAATGCCCCCACAGCTAGGGTCTGGGTACAGAGTACAGAATAAGGATGCAGAGCACAGCTGGGCCCCGGGAACAGAGCACAGAATGAGGAAGCAGAGCACAGCTGGGGCCTGGGTACAGAGTACAGAATGAGGAAGCAGAGCACAGCTAGGGCCTGGGTACAGAGTACAGAATGAGGAAGCAGAGCACAGCTGGGGCCCAGGTACAGAGTACAGAATGAGGAAGCAGAGCACAGCTAGGGTCTGGGTACAGAGTACAGAATGAGGAAGCAGAGCACTTCTGGGGCCTGGGTACAGAGTACAGAATGAGGACGCAGAGCACAGCTGGGGCCTGGGTAAAGAGTACAGAATGAGGAAGCAGAGCACAGCTAAGGCCCAGGTACAGAGTACAGAATGAGGAAGCAGAGCACAGCTAGGATCTGGGGACAGAGTACAGAATGAGGAAGCAGAGCACAGCTAGGGTCTGAGTACAGAGTACAGAATGAGGAAGCAGAGCACAGCTAGGGTCTGGGGACAGAGTACAGAATGAGGAAGCAGAGCACAGGTGGGACCCGGGTACAGAGTACAGAATGAGGAAGCAGAGCACAGCTGGGGCCCGGGTACAGAGTACAGAATGAGGAAGCAGAGCACAGCTGGGGCCCGGGTACAGAGTACAGAATGAGGAAGCAGAGCACAGCTAGGGTCTGGGGACAGAGTACAGAATGAGGAAGCAGAGCACAGCAGGGGCCCGGGTACAGAGTACAGAATGAGGAAGCAGAGCACAGCTGGGACCCGGGTACAGAGTACAGAATGAGGAAGCAGAGCACAGCTGGGGCCCAGGTACAGAGTACAGAATGAGGAAGCAGAGCACAGCTAGGGTCTGGGGACAGAGTACAGAATGAGGAAGCAGAGCACAGCAGGGGCCTGGGTACAGAGTACAGAATGAGGAAGCAGAGCACAGCTGGGACCCGGGTACAGAGTACAGAATGAGGAAGCAGAGCACAGCTGGGGCCCGGGTACAGAGTACAGAATGAGGAAGCAGAGCATAGCTAGGGTCTGGGTACAGGGTACAGAATGAGGAAGCAGAGCACAGCTAGGGCCTGGGTACAGAGTACAGAATGAGGAAACAGAGCACAGCTGGGGTCTGGGTACAGAGTACAGAACGATGGAAGCAGAGCACAGCTAGGGTCTGGGTACAGAGTACAGAATGAGGAAGCAGAGCACAGCTGGGGCCTGGGTACAGAGTACAGAATGAGGAAGCAGAGCACAGCTGGGGCCTGGGTACAGAGTACAGAATGAGGAAGCAGAGCACAGCTACGGCATGGGTACAGAGTACAGAATGAGGAATCAGAGCACAGCTAGGGTCTGGGGACAGAGTACAGAATGAGGAAGCAGAGCACAGCTGGGGCCTGGGTACAGGATACAGAATGAGGAAGCAGAGCACAGCTGGGGCCCGGGTACAGAGTACAGAATGAGGAAGCAGAGCACAGCTGGGGTCTGGGTACAGAGTACAGAATGAGGAAGCAGAGCACAGCTGGGTCCAGGGTACAGAGTACAGAATGAGGAAGCAGCACAGCTGGGGTCTGGGTACAGAGTACAGAATGAGGAAGCAGAGCACAGCTGGGGCCTGGGGACAGAGTACAGAATGAGGAAGCAGAGCACAGCTGGGGACAGAGTACAGAATGAGGAAGCAGAGCACAGCTAGGGCCTGGGTACAGAGTACAGAATGAGGAAGCAGAGCACAGCTAGGGTCTGGGGACAGAGTACAGATGAGGAAGCAGAGCACAGCTGGGCCCCAGGTACAGAGCACAGAATGAGGAAGCAATGCCCCCACAGCTAGGGTCTGGGTACAGAGTACAGAGTACAGAATGAGGAAGCAATGCCCCCACAGCTAGGGTCTGGGTACAGAGTACAGAATGAGGAAGCAGAGCACATCTGGGGCCTGGGTACAGAATACAGAATGAGGAAGCAGAGCACAGCTGGGGCCTGGGTACAGAGTAAAGAATGAGGAAGCAGAGCACAGCTAGGGTCTGGGTACAGAGTACAGAATGAGGAAGCAGAGCACAGCTGGGGCCTGGGTACAGAGTACAGAATGAGGAAGCAGAGCACAGCTGGGGCCCAGGTACAGAGTACAGAATGAGGAAGCAATGCCCCCACAGCTAGGGTCTGGGTACAGAGTACAGAGAACAGAATGAGGAAGCAATGCCCCCACAGCTAGGGTCTGGGTACAGAGTACAGAATGAGGAAGCAGAGCACATCTGGGGCCTGGGTACAGAGTACAGAATGAAGAAGCAGAGCACAGCTGGGGCCTGGGTACAGAGTACAGAATGAGGAAGCAGAGCACAGCTGGGGCCCGGGTACAGAGTACAGAATGAGGAAGCAGTGCACAGCTGGGGCCTGGGTACAGAGTACAGAATGAGGATGCAGAGCACAGCTGGGGCCTGGGTACAGAGTACAGAATGAGGATGCAGAGCACAGCTGGGCCCCGGGAACAGAGCACAGAATGAGGAAGCAGAGCACAGCTGGGGCCTGGGTACAGAGTACAGAATGAGGAAGCAGAGCACAGCTAGGGCCTGGGTACAGAGTACAGAATAAGGAAGCAGAGCACAGCTGGGGTCTGAGTACAGAGTACAGAATGAGGAAGCAGAGCACAGCTGGGTCCAGGGTACAGAGTACAGAATGAGGAAGCAGCACAGCTGGGATCTGGGTACAGAGTACAGAATGAGGAAGCAGAGCACAGCTGGGGCCTGGGGACAGAGTACAGAATGAGGAAGCAGAGCACAGCTGTGGACAGAGAACAGAATGAGGAAGCAGAGCACAGCTAGGGCCTGGGTACAGAGTACAGAATGAGGAAGCAGAGCACAGCTAGGGTCTGGGGACAGAGTACAGATGAGGAAGCAGAGCACAGCTGGGTCCCGGGACAGAGTACAGAATGAGGAAGCAGAGCACTGCTGGGCCCCAGGTACAGAGCACAGAATGAACAAGCAGCACAGCTGGGGCCTGGGTACAGAGTACAGAATGAGGAAGCAGCACAGCTGGGGCCTGGGTACAGAGTACAGAATGAGGAAGCAGAGCACAGCTTGGGTCTGGGTACAGAGTACAGAATGAGTAAGCAGCACAGCTGGGGCCTGGGTACAGAGTACAGAATGAGGAAGCAGAGCACAGCTAGGGTCTGGGGACAGAGTACAGAATGAGGAAGCAGAGCACAGCTGGGGCCCGGGTACAGAGTACAGAATGAGGAAGCAGAGCACAGCTGGGGCCCGGGTACAGAGTACAGAATGAGGAAGCAGAGCACAGCTGGGGCCTGGGTACAGAGTACAGAATGAGGATGCAGAGCACAGCTGGGGCCTGGGTACAGAGTACAGAATAAGGATGCAGAGCACAGCTGGGCCCCGGGAACAGAGCACAGAATGAGGAAGCAGAGCACAGCTGGGGCCTGGGTACAGAGTACAGAATGAGGCAGCAGAGCACAGCTAGGGCCTGGGTACAGAGTACAGAATGAGGAAGCAGAGCACAGCTAGGGCCTGGTTACAGAGTACAGAATGAGGAAGCAGAGCACAGCTGGGGCCCAGGTACAGAGTACAGAATGAGGAAGCAGAGCACAGCTAGGGTCTGGGTACAGAGTACAGAAGGAGGAAGCAGAGCACATCTGGGGCCTGGGTACAGAGTACAGAATGAGGACGCAGAGCACAGCTGGGGCCTGGGTAAAGAGTACAGAATAAGGATGCAGAGCACAGCTAGGGTCTGGGGACAGAGTACAGAATGAGGAAGCAGAGCACAGCTGGGGCCTGGGTACAGAGTACAGAATGAGGAAGCAGAGCACAGCTGGGGCCTGGGTACAGAGTACAGAATGAGGAAGCAGAGCACAGCTAGGGCATGGGTACAGAGTACAGAATGAGGAATCAGAGCACAGCTAGGGTCTGGGGACAGAGTACAGAATGAGGAAGCAGAGCACAGCTAGGGTCTGGGTACAGAGTACAGAATGAGGAAGCAGAGCACAGCTGGGGCCTGGGTACAGGATACAGAATGAGGAAGCAGAGCACAGCTGGGGCCCGGGTACAGAGTACAGAATGAGGAAGCAGAGCACAGCTGGGGTCTGGGTACAGAGTACAGAATGAGGAAGCAGAGCACAGCTGGGTCCAGGGTACAGAGTACAGAATGAGGAAGCAGCACAGCTGGGGTCTGGGTACAGAGTACAGAATGAGGAAGCAGAGCATAGCTGGGGACTGGGGACAGAGTACAGAATGAGGAAGCAGAGCACTCCTGGGGACAGAGTACAAAATGAGGAAGCAGAGCACAGCTAGGGCCTGGGTACAGAGTACAGAATGAGGAAGCAGAGCACAGCTAGGGTCTGGGGACAGAGTACAGATGAGGAAGCAGAGCACAGCTGGGCCCCAGGTACAGAGCACAGAATGAGGAAGCAGCACAGCTGGGGCCTGGGTACAGAGTACAGAATGAGGAAGCAGCACAGCTGGGGCCTGGGTACAGAGTACAGAATGAGGAAGCAGAGCACAGTTAGGGTCTGGGTACAGAGTACAGAATGAGGAAGCAGCACAGCTGGGGCCTGGGTACAGAGTACAGAATGAGGAAGCAGAGCACAGCTAGGGTCTGTGGACAGAGTACAGAATGAGGAAGCAGAGCACAGCTGGGGCCTGGGTACAGAGTACAGAATGAGGAAGCAGAGCACAGCTAGGATCTGGGTACAGAGGACAGAATGAGGAAGCAGAGCACAGCTGGGGCCTGGGTACAGAGTACAGAATGAGGAAGCAGAGCACAGCTGGGGCCCGGGTACAGAGTACAGAATGAGGAAGCAATGCCCCCACAGCTAGGGTCTGGGTACAGAGTACAGAGAACAGAATGAGGAAGCAATGCCCCCACAGCTAGGGTCTGGGTACAGAGTACAGAATGAGGAAGCAGAGCACATCTGGGGCCTGGGTACAGAGTACAGAATGAAGAAGCAGAGCACAGCTGGGGCCTGGGTACAGGGTACAGAATGAGGAAGCAGAGCACAGCTGGGGCCCGGGTACAGAGTACAGAATGAGGAAGCAGAGCACAGCTGGGGCCTGGGTACAGAGTACAGAATGAGGATGCAGAGCACAGCTGGGGCCTGGGTACAGAGTACAGAATGAGGATGCAGAGCACAGCTGGGCCCCGGGAACAGAGCACAGAATGAGGAAGCAGAGCACAGCTGGGGCCTGGGTGCAGAGTACAGAATGAGGAAGCAGAGCACAGCTAGGGCCTGGGTACAGAGTACAGAATGAGGAAGCAGAGCACAGCTGGGGTCTGGGTACAGAGTACAGAATGAGGAAGCAGCACAGCTGGGGTCTGGGTACAGAGTACAGAATGAGGAAGCAGAGCACAGCTGGGGCCTGGGGACAGAGTACAGAATGAGGAAGCAGAGCACAGCTGTGGACAGAGAACAGAATGAGGAAGCAGAGCACAGCTAGGGCCTGGGTACAGAGTACAGAATGAGGAAGCAGAGCACAGCTAGGGTCTGGGGACAGAGTACAGATGAGGAAGCAGAGCACAGCTGGGTCCCGGGACAGAGTACAGAATGAGGAAGCAGAGCACTGCTGGGCCCCAGGTACAGAGCACAGAATGAACAAGCAGCACAGCTGGGGCCTGGGTACAGAGTACAGAATGAGGAAGCAGCAAAGCTGGGGCCTGGGTACAGAGTACGGAATGAGGAAGCAGAGCACAGCTAGGGTCTGGGTACAGAGTACAGAATGAGGAAGCAGCACAGCTGGGGCCTGGGTACAGAGTACAGAATGAGGAAGCAGAGCACAGCTAGGGTCTGGGGACAGAGTACAGAATGAGGAAGCAGAGCACAGCTGGGGCCTGGGTACAGAGTACAGAATGAGGAAGCAGAGCACAGCTGGGGCCCGGGTACATAGTACAGAAAGAGGAAGCAGAGCACAGCTGGGGCCTGGGTACAGAGTACAGAATGAGGATGCAGAGCACAGCTGGGGCCTGGGTACAGAGTACAGAATGAGGATGCAGAGCACAACTGGGCGCCGGGAACAGAGCACAGAATGAGGAAGCAGAGCACAGCTGGGGCCTGGGTACAGAGTACAGAATGAGGAAGCAGAGCACAGCTAGGGCCTGGGTACAGAGTACAGAATGAGGAAGCAGAGCACAGCTGGGGCCCAGGTACAGAGTACAGAATGAGGAAGCAGAGCACAGCTAGGGTCTGGGTACAGAGTACAGAATGAGGAAGCAGAGCACATCTGGGGCCTGGGTACAGAGTACAGAATGAGGACGCAGAGCACAGCTGGGGCCTGGGTAAAGAGTACAGAATGAGGAAGCAGAGCACAGCTAAGGCCCAGGTACAGAGTACAGAATGAGGAAGCAGAGCACAGCTAGGGTCTGGGGACAGAGTACAGAATGAGGATGCAGAGCACAGCTGGGGCCTGGGTACAGAGTACAGAATGAGGAAGCAGAGCACAGCAGGGGCCTGGGTACAGAGCACAGAATGAGAAAGCAGAGCACAGCTGGGGCCTGGGTACAGAGTACAGAATGAGGAAGCAGAGCACAGCTGGGGCCCAGGTACAGAGTACAGAATGAGGAAGCAATGCCCCCACAGCTAGGGTCTGGGTACAGAGTACAGAATAAGGATGCAGAGCACAGCTGGGCCCCGGGAACAGAGCACAGAATGAGGAAGCAGAGCAGAGCTGGGGCCTGGGTACAGAGTACAGAATGAGGAAGCAGAGCACAGCTAGGGCCTGGGTACAGAGTACAGAATGAGGAAGCAGAGCACAGCTGGGGCCCAGGTACAGAGTACAGAATGAGGAAGCAGAGCACAGCTAGGGTCTGGGTACAGAGTACAGAATGAGGAAGCAGAGCACATCTGGGGCCTGGGTACAGAGTACAGAATGAGGACGCAGAGCACAGCTGGGGCCTGGGTACAGAGTACAGAATGAGGAAGCAGAGCACAGCTAGGGTCTGGGTACAGAGTACAGAATGAGGAAGCAGCACAGCTGGGGCCTGGGTACAGAGTACAGAATGAGGAAGCAGAGCACAGTTAGGGTCTGGGTACAGAGTACAGAATGAGGAAGCAGCACAGCTGGGGCCTGGGTACAGAGTACAGAATGAGGAAGCAGAGCACAGCTAGGGTCTGTGGACAGAGTACAGAATGAGGAAGCAGAGCACAGCTGGGGCCTGGGTACAGAGTACAGAATGAGGAAGCAGAGCACAGCTAGGATCTGGGTACAGAGGACAGAATGAGGAAGCAGAGCACAGCTGGGGCCTGGGTACAGAGTACAGAATGAGGAAGCAGAGCACAGCTGGGGCCCGGGTACAGAGTACAGAATGAGGAAGCAATGCCCCCACAGCTAGGGTCTGGGTACAGAGTACAGAGAACAGAATGAGGAAGCAATGCCCCCACAGCTAGGGTCTGGGTACAGAGTACAGAATGAGGAAGCAGAGCACATCTGGGGCCTGGGTACAGAGTACAGAATGAAGAAGCAGAGCACAGCTGGGGCCTGGGTACAGGGTACAGAATGAGGAAGCAGAGCACAGCTGGGGCCCGGGTACAGAGTACAGAATGAGGAAGCAGAGCACAGCTGGGGCCTGGGTACAGAGTACAGAATGAGGATGCAGAGCACAGCTGGGGCCTGGGTACAGAGTACAGAATGAGGATGCAGAGCACAGCTGGGCCCCGGGAACAGAGCACAGAATGAGGAAGCAGAGCACAGCTGGGGCCTGGGTGCAGAGTACAGAATGAGGAAGCAGAGCACAGCTAGGGCCTGGGTACAGAGTACAGAATGAGGAAGCAGAGCACAGCTGGGGTCTGGGTACAGAGTACAGAACGAGGAAGCAGCACAGCTGGGGTCTGGGTACAGAGTACAGAATGAGGAAGCAGAGCACAGCTGGGGCCTGGGGACAGAGTACAGAATGAGGAAGCAGAGCACAGCTGTGGACAGAGAACAGAATGAGGAAGCAGAGCACAGCTAGGGCCTGGGTACAGAGTACAGAATGAGGAAGCAGAGCACAGCTAGGGTCTGGGGACAGAGTACAGATGAGGAAGCAGAGCACAGCTGGGTCCCGGGACAGAGTACAGAATGAGGAAGCAGAGCACTGCTGGGCCCCAGGTACAGAGCACAGAATGAACAAGCAGCACAGTTGGGCCTGGGTACAGAGTACAGAATGAGGAAGCAGCAAAGCTGGGGCCTGGGTACAGAGTACAGAATGAGGAAGCAGAGCACAGCTAGGGTCTGGGTACAGAGTACAGAATGAGGAAGCAGCACAGCTGGGGCCTGGGTACAGAGTACAGAATGAGGAAGCAGAGCACAGCTAGGGTCTGGGGACAGAGTACAGAATGAGGAAGCAGAGCACAGCTGGGGCCTGGGTACAGAGTACAGAATGAGGAAGCAGAGCACAGCTGGGGCCCGGGTACATAGTACAGAAAGAGGAAGCAGAGCACAGCTGGGGCCTGGGTACAGAGTACAGAATGAGGATGCAGAGCACAGCTGGGGCCTGGGTACAGAGTACAGAATGAGGATGCAGAGCACAGCTGGGCGCCGGGAACAGAGCACAGAATGAGGAAGCAGAGCACAGCTGGGGCCTGGGTACAGAGTACAGAATGAGGAAGCAGAGCACAGCTAGGGCCTGGGTACAGAGTACAGAATGAGGAAGCAGAGCACAGCTGGGGCACAGGTACAGAGTACAGAATGAGGAAGCAGAGCACAGCTAGGGTCTGGGTACAGAGTACAGAATGAGGAAGCAGAGCACATCTGGGGCCTGGGTACAGAGTACAGAATGAGGACGCAGAGCACAGCTGGGGCCTGGGTAAAGAGTACAGAATGAGGAAGCAGAGCACAGCTAAGGCCCAGGTACAGAGTACAGAATGAGGAAGCAGAGCACAGCTAGGGTCTGGGGACAGAGTACAGAATGAGGATGCAGAGCACAGCTGGGGCCTGGGTACAGAGTACAGAATGAGGAAGCAGAGCACAGCAGGGGCCTGGGTACAGAGCACAGAATGAGAAAGCAGAGCACAGCTGGGGCCTGGGTACAGAGTACAGAATGAGGAAGCAGAGCACAGCTGGGGCCCAGGTACAGAGTACAGAATGAGGAAGCAATGCCCCCACAGCTAGGGTCTGGGTACAGAGTACAGAATAAGGATGCAGAGCACAGCTGGGCCCCGGGAACAGAGCACAGAATGAGGAAGCAGAGCAGAGCTGGGGCCTGGGTACAGAGTACAGAATGAGGAAGCAGAGCACAGCTAGGGCCTGGGTACAGAGTACAGAATGAGGAAGCAGAGCACAGCTGGGGCCCAGGTACAGAGTACAGAATGAGGAAGCAGAGCACAGCTAGGGTCTGGGTACAGAGTACAGAATGAGGAAGCAGAGCACATCTGGGGCCTGGGTACAGAGTACAGAATGAGGACGCAGAGCACAGCTGGGGCCTGGGTAAAGAGTACAGAATGAGGAAGCAGAGCACAGCTAAGGCCCAGGTACAGAGTACAGAATGAGGAAGCAGAGCACAGCTAGGATCTGGGGACAGAGTACAGAATGAGGAAGCAGAGCACAGCTAGGGTCTGAGTACAGAGTACAGAATGAGGAAGCAGAGCACAGCTAGGGTCTGGGGACAGAGTACAGAATGAGGAAGCAGAGCACAGCTGGGACCCGGGTACAGAGTACAGAATGAGGAAGCAGAGCACAGCTGGGGCCCGGGTACAGAGTACAGAATGAGGAAGCAGAGCACAGCTGGGGCCCGGGAACAGAGTACAGAATGAGGAAGCAGAGCACAGCTAGGGTCTGGGGACAGAGTACAGAATGAGGAAGCAGAGCACAGCAGGGGCCTGGGTACAGAGTACAGAATGAGGAAGCAGAGCACAGCTGGGACCCGGGTACAGAGTACAGAATGAGGAAGCAGAGCACAGCTGGGGCCCAGGTACAGAGTACAGAATGAGGAAGCAGAGCACAGCTAGGGTCTGGGGACAGAGTACAGAATGAGGAAGCAGAGCACTGCAGGGGCCTGGGTACAGAGTACAGAATGAGGAAGCAGAGCACAGCTGGGACCCGGGTACAGAGTACAGAATGAGGAAGCAGAGCACAGCTGGGGCCCGGGTACAGAGTACAGAATGAGGACGCAGAGCACAGCTGGGGCCTGGGTAAAGAGTACAGAATGAGGAAGCAGAGCACAGCTAAGGCCCAGGTACAGAGTACAGAATGAGGAAGCAGAGCACAGCTAGGGTCTGGGGACAGAGTACAGAATGAGGATGCAGAGCACAGCTGGGGCCTGGGTACAGAGTACAGAATGAGGAAGCAGAGCACAGCAGGGGCCTGGGTACAGAGCACAGAATGAGAAAGCAGAGCACAGCTGGGGCCTGGGTACAGAGTACAGAATGAGGAAGCAGAGCACAGCTGGGGCCCAGGTACAGAGTACAGAATGAGGAAGCAATGCCCCCACAGCTAGGGTCTGGGTACAGAGTACAGAATAAGGATGCAGAGCACAGCTGGGCCCCGGGAACAGAGCACAGAATGAGGAAGCAGAGCAGAGCTGGGGCCTGGGTACAGAGTACAGAATGAGGAAGCAGAGCACAGCTAGGGCCTGGGTACAGAGTACAGAATGAGGAAGCAGAGCACAGCTGGGGCCCAGGTACAGAGTACAGAATGAGGAAGCAGAGCACAGCTAGGGTCTGGGTACAGAGTACAGAATGAGGAAGCAGAGCACATCTGGGGCCTGGGTACAGAGTACAGAATGAGGACGCAGAGCACAGCTGGGGCCTGGGTAAAGAGTACAGAATGAGGAAGCAGAGCACAGCTAAGGCCCAGGTATAGAGTACAGAATGAGGAAGCAGAGCACAGCTAGGATCTGGGGACAGAGTACAGAATGAGGAAGCAGAGCACAGCTAGGGTCTGAGTACAGAGTACAGAATGAGGAAGCAGAGCACAGCTAGGGTCTGGGGACAGAGTACAGAATGAGGAAGCAGAGCACAGCTGGGACCCGGGTACAGAGTACAGAATGAGGAAGCAGAGCACAGCTGGGGCCCGGGTACAGAGTACAGAATGAGGAAGCAGAGCACAGCTGGGGCCCGGGAACAGAGTACAGAATGAGGAAGCAGAGCACAGCTAGGGTCTGGGGACAGAGTACAGAATGAGGAAGCAGAGCACAGCAGGGGCCTGGGTACAGAGTACAGAATGAGGAAGCAGAGCACAGCTGGGACCCGGGTACAGAGTACAGAATGAGGAAGCAGAGCACAGCTGGGGCCCAGGTACAGAGTACAGAATGAGGAAGCAGAGCACAGCTAGGGTCTGGGGACAGAGTACAGAATGAGGAAGCAGAGCACTGCAGGGGCCTGGGTACAGAGTACAGAATGAGGAAGCAGAGCACAGCTGGGACCCGGGTACAGAGTACAGAATGAGGAAGCAGAGCACAGCTGGGGCCCGGGTACAGAGTACAGAATGAGGAAGCAGAGCATAGCTAGGTTCTGGGTACAGGGTACAGAATGAGGAAGCAGAGCACAGCTAGGGCCTGGGTACAGAGTACAGAATGAGGAAACAGAGCACAGCTGGGGTCTGGGTACAGAGTACAGAATGAGGAAGCAGAGCACAGCTAGGGTCTGGGTACAGAGTACAGAATGAGGAAGCAGAGCACAGCTGGGGCCTGGGTACAGAGTACAGAATGAGGAAGCAGAGCACAGCTACGGCATGGGTACAGAGTACAGAATGAGGAATCAGAGCACAGCTAGGGTCTGGGGACAGAGTACAGAATGAGGAAGCAGAGCACAGCTGGGGCCCGGGTACAGGATACAGAATGAGGAAGCAGAGCACAGCTGGGGCCCGGGTACAGAGTACAGAATGAGGAAGCAGAGCACAGCTGGGGTCTGGGTACAGAGTACAGAATGAGGAAGCAGAGCACAGCTGGGTCCAGGGTACAGAGTACAGAATGAGGAAGCAGCACAGCTGGGGTCTGGGTACAGAGTACAGAATGAGGAAGCAGAGCACAGCTGGGGCCTGGGGACAGAGTACAGAATGAGGAAGCAGAGCACAGCTGGGGACAGAGTACAGAATGAGGAAGCAGAGCACAGCTAGGGCCTGGGTACAGAGTACAGAATGAGGAAGCAGAGCACAGCTAGGGTCTGGGGACAGAGTACAGATGAGGAAGCAGAGCACAGCTGGGCCCCAGGTACAGAGCACAGAATGAGGAAGCAATGCCCCCACAGCTAGGGTTTGGGTACAGAGTGCAGAGTACAGAATGAGGAAGCAATGCCCCCACAGCTAGGGTCTGGGTACAGAGTACAGAATGAGGAAGCAGAGCACGTCTGGGGCCTGGGTACAGAGTACAGAATGAGGAAGCAGAGCACAGCTGGGGCCTGGGTACAGAGTACAGAATGAGGAAGCAGAGCACAGCTAGGGTCTGGGTACAGAGTACAGAATGAGGAAGCAGAGCACAGCTGGGGCCTGGGTACAGAGTACAGAATGAGGAAGCAGAGCACAGCTGGGGCCCAGGTACAGAGTACAGAATGAGGAAGCAATGCCCCCACAGCTAGAGTCTGGGTACAGAGTACAGAGAACAGAATGAGTAAGCAATGCCCCCACAGCTAGGGTCTGGGTACAGAGTACAGAATGAGGAAGCAGAGCATATCTGGGGCCTGGGTACAGAGTACAGAATGAAGAAGCAGAGCACAGCTGGGGCCTGGGTACAGAGTACAGAATGAGGAAGCAGAGCACAGCTGGGGCCCGGGTACAGAGTACAGAATGAGGAAGCAGAGCACAGCTGGGGCCTGGGTACAGAGTACAGAATGAGGATGCAGAGCACAGCTGGGGCCTGGGTACAGAGTACAGAATGAGGATGCAGAGCACAGCTGGGCCCCAGGAACAGAGCACAGAATGAGGAAGCAGAGCACAGCTGGGGCCTGGGTACAGAGTACAGAATGAGGAAGCAGAGCACAGCTAGGGCCTGGGTACAGAGTACAGAATGAGGAAGCAGAGCACAGCTGGGGTCTGGGTACAGAGTACAGAATGAGGAAGCAGAGCACAGCTGGGTCCAGGGTACTGAGTACAGAATGAGGAAGCAGCACAGCTGGGGTCTGGGTACAGAGTACAGAATGAGGAAGCAGAGCACAGCTGGGGCCTGGGGACAGAGTACAGAATGAGGAAGCAGAGCACAGCTGTGGACAGAGAACAGAATGAGGAAGCAGAGCACAGCTAGGGCCTGGGTACAGAGTACAGAATGAGGAAGCAGAGCACAGCTAGGGTCTGGGGACAGAGTACAGATGAGGAAGCAGAGCACAGCTGGGTCCCGGGACAGAGTACAGAATGAGGAAGCAGAGCACTGCTGGGCCCCAGGTACAGAGCACAGAATGAACAAGCAGCACAGCTGGGGCCTGGGTACAGAGTACAGAATGAGGAAGCATCACAGCTGGGGCCTGGGTACAGAGTACAGAATGAGGAAGCAGAGCACAGCTAGGGTCTGGGTACAGAGTACAGAATGAGCAAGCAGCACAGCTGGGGCCTGGGTACAGAGTACAGAATGAGGAAGCAGAGCACATCAGGGGCCTGGGTACAGAGCACAGAATGAGGAAGCAGAGCACAGCTGGGGCCTGGGTACAGAGTACAGAATGAGGAAGCAGAGCACAGCTGGGGCCCAGGTACAGAGTACAGAATGAGGAAGCAATGCCCCCACAGCTAGGGTCTGGGTACAGAGTACAGAATAAGGATGCAGAGCACAGCTGGGCCCCGGGAACAGAGCACAGAATGAGGAAGCAGAGCACAGCTGGGGCCTGGGTACAGAGTACAGAATGAGGAAGCAGAGCACAGCTAGGGCCTGGGTACAGAGTACAGAATGAGGAAGCAGAGCACAGCTGGGGCCCAGGTACAGAGTACAGAATGAGGAAGCAGAGCACAGCTAGGGTCTGGGTACAGAGTACAGAATGAGGAAGCAGAGCACTTCTGGGGCCTGGGTACAGAGTACAGAATGAGGACGCAGAGCACAGCTGGGGCCTGGGTAAAGAGTACAGAATGAGGAAGCAGAGCACAGCTAAGGCCCAGGTACAGAGTACAGAATGAGGAAGCAGAGCACAGTTAGGATCTGGGGACAGAGTACAGAATGAGGAAGCAGAGCACAGCTAGGGTCTGAGTACAGAGTACAGAATGAGGAAGCAGAGCACAGCTAGGGTCTGGGGACAGAGTACAGAATGAGGAAGCAGAGCACAGCTGGGACCCGGGTACAGAGTACAGAATGAGGAAGCAGAGCACAGCTGGGGCCCGGGTACAGAGTACAGAATGAGGAAGCAGAGCACAGCTGGGGCCCAGGTACAGAGTACAGAATGAGGAAGCAGAGCACAGCTAGGGTCTGGGTACAGAGTACAGAATGAGGAAGCAGAGCACTTCTGGGGCCTGGGTACAGAGTACAGAATGAGGACGCAGAGCACAGCTGGGGCCTGGGTAAAGAGTACAGAATGAGGAAGCAGAGCACAGCTAAGGCCCAGGTACAGAGTACAGAATGAGGAAGCAGAGCACAGCTAGGATCTGGGGACAGAGTACAGAATGAGGAAGCAGAGCACAGCTAGGGTCTGAGTACAGAGTACAGAATGAGGAAGCAGAGCACAGCTAGGGTCTGGGGACAGAGTACAGAATGAGGAAGCAGAGCACAGCTGGGACCCGGGTACAGAGTACAGAATGAGGAAGCAGAGCACAGCTGGGGCCCGGGTACAGAGTACAGAATGAGGAAGCAGAGCACAGCTGGGGCCCGGGTACAGAGTACAGAATGAGGAAGCAGAGCACAGCTAGGGTCTGGGGACAGAGTACAGTATGAGGAAGCAGAGCACAGCAGGGGCCCGGGTACAGAGTACAGAATGAGGAAGCAGAGCACAGCTGGGACCCGGGTACAGAGTACAGAATGAGGAAGCAGAGCACAGCTGGGGCCCAGGTACAGAGTACAGAATGAGGAAGCAGAGCACAGCTAGGGTCTGGGGACAGAGTACAGAATGAGGAAGAAGAGCACAGCAGGGGCCTGGGTACAGAGTACAGAATGAGGAAGCAGAGCACAGCTGGGACCCGGGTACAGAGTACAGAATGAGGAAGCAGAGCACAGCTGGGGCCCGGGTACAGAGTACAGAATGAGGAAGCAGAGCATAGCTAGGGTCTGGGTACAGGGTACAGAATGAGGAAGCAGAGCACAGCTAGGGCCTGGGTACAGAGTACAGAATGAGGAAACAGAGCACAGCTGGGGTCTGGGTACAGAGTACAGAATGAGGAAGCAGAGCACAGCTAGGGTCTGGGTACAGAGTACAGAATGAGGAAGCAGAGCACAGCTGGGGCCTGGGTACAGAGTACAGAATGAGGAAGCAGAGCACAGCTGGGGCCTGGGTACAGAGTACAGAATGAGGAAGCAGAGCACAGCTACGGCATGGGTACAGAGTACAGAATGAGGAATCAGAGCACAGCTAGGGTCTGGGGACAGAGTACAGAATGAGGAAGCAGAGCACAGCTGGGGCCTGGGTACAGGATACAGAATGAGGAAGCAGAGCACAGCTGGGGCCCGGGTACAGAGTACAGAATGAAGAAGCAGAGCACAGCTGGGGTCTGGGTACAGAGTACAGAATGAGGAAGCAGAGCACTGCTGGGTCCAGGGTACAGAGTACAGAATGAGGAAGCAGCACAGCTGGGGTCTGGGTACAGAGTACAGAATGAGGAAGCAGAGCACAGCTGGGGCCTGGGGACAGAGTACAGAATGAGGAAGCAGAGCACAGCTGGGGACAGAGTACAGAATGAGGAAGCAGAGCACAGCTAGGGCTTGGGTACAGAGTACAGAATGAGGAAGCAGAGCACAGCTAGGGTCTGGGGACAGAGTACAGATGAGGAAGCAGAGCACAGCTGGGCCCCAGGTACAGAGCACAGAATGAGGAAGCAATGCCCCCACAGCTAGGGTCTGGGTACAGAGTACAGAGTACAGAATGAGGAAGCAATGCCCCCACAGCTAGGGTCTGGGTACAGAGTACAGAATGAGGAAGCAGAGCACATCTGGGGCCTGGGTACAGAGTACAGAATGAGGAAGCAGAGCACAGCTGGGGCCTGGGTACAGAGTACAGAATGAGGAAGCAGAGCACAGCTAGGGTCTGGGTACAGAGTACAGAATGAGGAAGCAGAGCACAGCTGGGGCCTGGGTACAGAGTACAGAATGAGGAAGCAGAGCACAGCTGGGGCCCAGGTACAGAGTACAGAATGAGGAAGCAATGCCCCCACAGCTAGGGTCTGGGTACAGAGTACAGAGAACAGAATGAGGAAGCAATGCCCCCACAGCTAGGGTCTGGGTACAGAGTACAGAATGAGGAAGCAGAGCACATCTGGGGCCTGGGTACAGAGTACAGAATGAAGAAGCAGAGCACAGCTGGGGCCTGGGTACAGAGTACAGAATGAGGAAGCAGAGCACAGCTGGGGCCCGGGTACAGAGTACAGAATGAGGAAGCAGTGCACAGCTGGGGCCTGGGTACAGAGTACAGAATGAGGATGCAGAGCACAGCTGGGGCCTGGGTACAGAGTACAGAATGAGGATGCAGAGCACAGCTGGGCCCCGGGAACAGAGCACAGAATGAGGAAGCAGAGCACAGCTGGGGCCTGGGTACAGAGAACAGAATGAGGAAGCAGAGCACAGCTAGGGCCTGGGTACAGAGTACAGAATGAGGAAGCAGAGCACAGCTGGGGTCTGAGTACAGAGTACAGAATGAGGAAGCAGAGCACAGCTGGGTCCAGGGTACAGAGTACAGAATGAGGAAGCAGCACAGCTGGGATCTGGGTACAGAGTACAGAATGAGGAAGCAGAGCACAGCTGGGGCCTGGGGACAGAGTACAGAATGAGGAAGCAGAGCACAGCTGTGGACAGAGAACAGAATGAGGAAGCAGAGCACAGCTAGGGCCTGGGTACAGAGTACAGAATGAGGAAGCAGAGCACAGCTAGGGTCTGGGGACAGAGTACAGATGAGGAAGCAGAGCACAGCTGGGTCCCGGGACAGAGTACAGAATGAGGAAGCAGAGCACTGCTGGGCCCCAGGTACAGAGCACAGAATGAACAAGCAGCACAGCTGGGGCCTGGGTACAGAGTACAGAATGAGGAAGCAGTACAGCTGGGGCCTGGGTACAGAGTACAGAATGAGGAAGCAGAGCACAGCTTGGGTCTGGGTACAGAGTACAGAATGAGGAAGCAGCACAGCTGGGGCCTGGGTACAGAGTACAGAATGAGGAAGCAGAGCACAGCTAGGGTCTGGGGACAGAGTACAGAATGAGGAAGCAGAGCACAGCTGGGGCCTGGGTACAGAGTACAGAATGAGAAAGCAGAGCACAGCTGGGGCCCGGGTACATAGTACAGAATGAGGAAGCAGAGCACAGCTGGGGCCTGGGTACAGAGTACAGAATGAGGATGCAGAGCACAGCTGGGGACTGGGTACAGAGTACAGAATAAGGATGCAGAGCACAGCTGGGCCCCGGGAACAGAGCACAGAATGAGGAAGCAGAGCACAGCTGGGGCCTGGGTACAGAGTACAGAATGAGGAAGCAGAGCACAGCTAGGGCCTGGGTACAGAGTACAGAATGAGGAAGCAGAGCACAGCTAGGGCCTGGGTACAGAGTACAGAATGAGGAAGCAGAGCACAGCTGGGGCCCAGGTACAGAGTACAGAATGAGGAAGCAGAGCACAGCTAGGGTCTGGGTACAGAGTACAGAAGGAGGAAGCAGAGCACATCTGGGGCCTGGGTACAGAGTACAGAATGAGGACGCAGAGCACAGCTGGGGCCTGGGTAAAGAGTACAGAATAAGGATGCAGAGCACAGCTAGGGTCTGGGGACAGAGTACAGAATGAGGAAGCAGAGCACAGCTGGGGCCTGGGTACAGAGTACAGAATGAGGAAGCAGAGCACAGCTGGGGCCTGGGTACAGAGTACAGAATGAGGAAGCAGAGCACAACTAGGGCATGGGTACAGAGTACAGAATGAGGAATCAGAGCACAGCTAGGGTCTGGGGACAGAGTACAGAATGAGGAAGCAGAGCACAGCTAGGGTCTGGGTACAGAGTACAGAATGAGGAAGCAGAGCAGAGCTGGGGCCTGGGTACAGGATACAGAATGAGGAAGCAGAGCACAGCTGGGGCCCGGGTACAGAGTACAGAATGAGGAAGCAGAGCACAGCTGGGGTCTGGGTACAGAGTACAGAATGAGGAAGCAGAGCACAGCTGGGTCCAGGGTACAGAGTACAGAATGAGGAAGCAGCACAGCTGGGGTCTGGGTACAGAGTACAGAATGAGGAAGCAGAGCATAGCTGGGGACTGGGGACAGAGTACAGAATGAGGAAGCAGAGCACAGCTGGGGACAGAGTACAAAATGAGGAAGCAGAGCACAGCTAGGGCCTGGGTACAGAGTACAGAATGAGGAAGCAGAGCACAGCTAGGGTCTGGGGACAGAGTACAGATGAGGAAGCAGAGCACAGCTGGGCCCCAGGTACAGAGCACAGAATGAGGAAGCAGCACAGCTGGGGCATGGGTACAGAGTACAGAATGAGGAAGCAGCACAGCTGGGGCCTGGGTACAGAGTACAGAATGAGGAAGCAGAGCACAGTTAGGGTCTGGGTACAGAGTACAGAATGAGGAAGCAGCACAGCTGGGGCCTGGGTACAGAGTACAGAATGAGGAAGCAGAGCACAGCTAGGGTCTGTGGACAGAGTACAGAATGAGGAAGCAGAGCACAGCTGGGGCCTGGGTACAGAGTACAGAATGAGGAAGCAGAGCACAGCTGGGGCCTGGGTACAGAGTACAGAATGAGGAAGCAGAGCACAGCTAGGGTCTGGGTACAGAGTACAGAATGAGGAAGCAGAGCACAGCTGGGGCCTGGGTACAGAGTACAGAATGAGGAAGCAGAGCACAGCTGGGGCCCGGGTACAGAGTACAGAATGAGGAAGCAATGCCCCCACAGCTAGGGTCTGGGTACAGAGTACAGAGAACAGAATGAGGAAGCAATGCCCCCACAGCTAGGGTCTGGGTACAGAGTACAGAATGAGGAAGCAGAGCACATCTGGGGCCTGGGTACAGAGTACAGAATGAAGAAGCAGAGCACAGCTGGGGCCTGGGTACAGGGTACAGAATGAGGAAGCAGAGCACAGCTGGGTCCCGGGTACAGAGTACAGAATGAGGAAGCAGAGCACAGCTGGGGCCTGGGTACAGAGTACAGAATGAGGATGCAGAGCACAGCTGGGGCCTGGGTACAGAGTACAGAATGAGGATGCAGAGCACAGCTGGGCCCCGGGAACAGAGCACAGAATGAGGAAGCAGAGCACAGCTGGGGCCTGGGTGCAGAGTACAGAATGAGGAAGCAGAGCACAGCTAGGGCCTGGGTACAGAGTACAGAATGAGGAAGCAGAGCACAGCTGGGGTCTGGGTACAGAGTACAGAATGAGGAAGCAGCACAGCTGGGGTCTGGGTACAGAGTACAGAATGAGGAAGCAGAGCACAGCTGGGGCCTGGGGACAGAGTACAGAATGAGGAAGCAGAGCACAGCTGTGGACAGAGAACAGAATGAGGAAGCAGAGCACAGCTAGGGCCTGGGTACAGAGTACAGAATGAGGAAGCAGAGCACAGCTAGGGTCTGGGGACAGAGTACAGATGAGGAAGCAGAGCACAGCTGGGTCCCGGGACAGAGTACAGAATGAGGAAGCAGAGCACTGCTGGGCCCCAGGTACAGAGCACAGAATGAACAAGCAGCACAGCTGGGGCCTGGGTACAGAGTACAGAATGAGGAAGCAGCACAGCTGGGGCCTGGGTACAGAGTACAGAATGAGGAAGCAGAGCACAGCTAGGGTCTGGGTACAGAGTACAGAATGAGGAAGCAGCACAGCTGGGGCCTGGGTACAGAGTACAGAATGAGGAAGCAGAGCACAGCTAGGGTCTGGGGACAGAGTACAGAATGAGGAAGCAGAGCACAGCTGGGGCCTGGGTACAGAGTACAGAATGAGGAAGCAGAGCACAGCTGGGGCCCGGGTACATAGTACAGAAAGAGGAAGCAGAGCACAGCTGGGGCCTGGGTACAGAGTACAGAATGAGGATGCAGAGCACAGCTGGGGCCTGGGTACAGAGTACAGAATGAGGATGCAGAGCACAGCTGGGCCCCGGGAACAGAGCACAGAATGAGGAAGCAGAGCACAGCTGGGGCCTGGGTACAGAGTACAGAATGAGGAAGCAGAGCACAGCTAGGGCCTGGGTACAGAGTACAGAATGAGGAAGCAGAGCACAGCTGGGTCCCAGGTACAGAGTACAGAATGAGGAAGCAGAGCACAGCTAGGGTCTGGGTACAGAGTACAGAATGAGGAAGCAGAGCACATCTGGGGCCTGGGTACAGAGTACAGAATGAGGACGCAGAGCACAGCTGGGGCCTGGGTAAAGAGTACAGAATGAGGAAGCAGAGCACAGCTAAGGCCCAGGTACAGAGTACAGAATGAGGAAGCAGAGCACAGCTAGGGTCTGGGGACAGAGTACAGAATGAGGATGCAGAGCACAGCTGGGGCCTGGGTACAGAGTACAGAATGAGGAAGCAGAGCACAGCAGGGGCCTGGGTACAGAGCACAGAATGAGGAAGCAGAGCACAGCTGGGGCCTGGGTACAGAGTACAGAATGAGGAAGCAGAGCACAGCTGGGGCCCAGGTACAGAGTACAGAATGAGGAAGCAATGCCCCCACAGCTAGGGTCTGGGTACAGAGTACAGAATAAGGATGCAGAGCACAGCTAGGGCCCCGGGAACAGAGCACAGAATGAGGAAGCAGAGCAGAGCTGGGGCCTGGGTACAGAGTACAGAATGAGGAAGCAGAGCACAGCTAGGGTCTGGGTACAGAGTACAGAATGAGGACGCAGAGCACAGCTGGGGCCTGGGTAAAGAGTACAGAATGAGGAAGCAGAGCACAGCTAAGGCCCAGGTACAGAGTACAGAATGAGGAAGCAGAGCACAACTAGGATCTGGGGACAGAGTACAGAATGAGGAAGCAGAGCACAGCTAGGGTCTGAGTACAGAGTACAGAATGAGGAAGCAGAGCACAGCTAGGGTCTGGGGACAGAGTACAGAATGAGGAAGCAGAGCACAGCTGGGACCCGGGTACAGAGTACAGAATGAGGAAGCAGAGCACAGCTGGGGCCCGGGTACAGAGTACAGAATGAGGAAGCAGAGCACAGCTGGGGCCCGGGAACAGAGTACAGAATGAGGAAGCAGAGCACAGCTAGGGTCTGGGGACAGAGTACAGAATGAGGAAGCAGAGCACAGCAGGGGCCTGGGTACAGAGTACAGAATGAGGAAGCAGAGCACAGCTGGGACCCGGGTACAGAGTACAGAATGAGGAAGCAGAGCACAGCTGGGGCCCAGGTACAGAGTACAGAATGAGGAAGCAGAGCACAGCTAGGGTCTGGGGACAGAGTACAGAATGAGGAAGCAGAGCACAGCAGGGGCCTGGGTACAGAGTACAGAATGAGGAAGCAGAGCACAGCTGGGACCCGGGTACAGAGTACAGAATGAGGAAGCAGGGCACAGCTGGGGCCCGGGTACAGAGTACAGAATGAGGAAGCAGAGCATAGCTAGGGTCTGGGTACAGGGTACAGAATGAGGAAGCAGAGCACAGCTAGGGCCTGGGTACAGAGTACAGAATGAGGAAACAAAGCACAGCTGGGGTCTGGGTACAGAGTACAGAATGAGGAAGCAGAGCACAGCTAGGGTCTGGGTACAGAGTACAGAATGAGGAAGCAGAGCACAGCTGGGGCCTGGGTACAGAGTACAGAATGAGGAAGCAGAGCACAGCTACGGCATGGGTACAGAGTACAGAATGAGGAATCAGAGCACAGCTAGGGTCTGGGGACAGAGTACAGAATGAGGAAGCAGAGCACAGCTGGGGCCTGGGTACAGGATACAGAATGAGGAAGCAGAGCACAGCTGGGGCCCGGGTACAGAGTACAGAATGAGGAAGCAGAGCACAGCTGGGGTCTGGGTACAGAGTACAGAATGAGGAAGCAGAGCACAGCTGGGTCCAGGGTACAGAGTACAGAATGAGGAAGCAGCACAGCTGGGGTCTGGGTACAGAGTACAGAATGAGGAAGCAGAGCACAGCTGGGGCCTGGGGACAGAGTACAGAATGAGGAAGCAGAGCACAGCTGGGGACAGAGTACAGAATGAGGAAGCAGAGCACAGCTAGGGCCTGGGTACAGAGTACAGAATGAGGAAGCAGAGCACAGCTAGGGTCTGGGGACAGAGTACAGATGAGGAAGCAGAGCACAGCTGGGCCCCAGGTACAGAGCACAGAATGAGGAAGCAATGCCCCCACAGCTAGGGTCTGGGTACAGAGTGCAGAGTACAGAATGAGGAAGCAATGCCCCCACAGCTAGGGTCTGGGTACAGAGTACAGAATGAGGAAGCAGAGCACGTCTGGGGCCTGGGTACAGAGTACAGAATGAGGAAGCAGAGCTCAGCTGGGGCCTGGGTACAGAGTACAGAATGAGGAAGCAGAGCACAGCTAGGGTCTGGGTACAGAGTACAGAATGAAGAAGCAGAGCACAGCTGGGGCCTGGGTACAGAGTACAGAATGAGGAAGCAGAGCACAGCTGGGGCCCAGGTACAGAGTACAGAATGAGGAAGCAATGCCCCCACAGCTAGAGTCTGGGTACAGAGTACAGAGAACAGAATGAGGAAGCAATGCCCCCACAGCTAGGGTCTGGGTACAGAGTACAGAATGAGGAAGCAGAGCACATCTGGGGCCTGGGTACAGAGTACAGAATGAAGAAGCAGAGCACAGCTGGGGCCTGGGTACAGAGTACAGAATGAGGAAGCAGAGCACAGCTGGGGCCCGGGTACAGAGTACAGAATGAGGATGCAGAGCACAGCTGGGCCCCAGGAACAGAGCACAGAATGAGGAAGCAGAGCACAGCTGGGGCCTGGGTACAGAGTACAGAATGAGAAAGCAGAGCACAGCTGGGGTCTGGGTACAGAGTACAGAATGAGGAAGCAGAGCACAGCTGGGTCCAGGGTACAGAGTACAGAATGAGGAAGCAGCACAGCTGGGGTCTGGGTACAGAGTACAGAATGAGGAAGCAGAGCACAGCTGGGGCCTGGGGACAGAGTACAGAATGAGGAAGCAGAGCACAGCTGTGGACAGAGAACAGAATGAGGAAGCAGAGCACAGCTAGGGCCTGGGTACAGAGTACAGAATGAGGAAGCAGAGCACAGCTAGGGTCTGGGGACAGAGTACAGATGAGGAAGCAGAGCACAGCTGGGTCCCGGGACAGAGTACAGAATGAGGAAGCAGAGCACTGCTGGGCCCCAGGTACAGAGCACAGAATGAACAAGCAGCACAGCTGGGGCCTGGGTACAGAGTACAGAATGAGAAAGCATCACAGCTGGGGCCTGGGTACAGAGTACAGAATGAGGAAGCAGAGCACAGCTAGGGTCTGGGTACAGAGTACAGAATGAGGAAGCAGCACAGCTGGGGCCTGGGTACAGAGTACAGAATGAGGAAGCAGAGCACAGCTAGGGTCTGGGTACATAGTACAGAATGAGGAAGCAGAGCACAGCTGGGGCCTGGGTACAGAGTACAGAATGAGGATGCAGAGCACAGCTGGGGCCTGGGTACAGAGTACAGAATAAGGATGCAGAGCACAACTGGGCCCCGGGAACAGAGCACAGAATGAGGAAGCAGAGCACAGCTGGGGCCTAGGTACAGAGTACAGAATGAGGAAGCAGAGCACAGCTAGGGCCTGGGTACAGAGTACAGAATGAGGAAGCAGAGCACAGCTAGGGCCTGGGTACAGAGTACAGAATGAGGAAGCAGAGCACAGCTCGGCCCAGGTACAGAGTACAGAATGAGGAAGCAGAGCACAGCTAGGGTCTGGGTACAGAGTACAGAATGAGGAAGCAGAGCACATCTGGGGCCTGGGTACAGAGTACAGAATGAGGACGCAGAGCACAGCTGGGGCCTGGGTAAAGAGTACAGAATGAGGAAGCAGAGCACAGCTAAGGCCCAGGTACAGAGTACAGAATGAGGAAGCAGAGCACAGCTAGGGTCTGGGGACAGAGTACAGAATGAGGATGCAGAGCACAGCTGGGGCCTGGGTACAGAGTACAGAATGAGGAAGCAGAGCACAGCTGGGGCCTGGGTACAGAGCACAGAATGAGGAAGCAGAGCACAGCTGGGGCCTGGGTACAGAGTACAGAATGAGGAAGCAGAGCACAGCTGGGGCCCAGGTACAGAGTACAGAATGAGGAAGCAATGCCCCCACAGCTAGGGTCTGGGTACAGAGTACAGAATAAGGATGCAGAGCACAGCTGGGCCCCGGGAACAGAGCACAGAATGAGGAAGCAGAGCACAGCTGGGGCCTGGGTACAGAGTACAGAATGAGGAAGCAGAGCACAGCTAGGGCCTGGGTACAGAGTACAGAATGAGGAAGCAGAGCACAGCTAGGGCCTGGGTACAGAGTACAGAATGAGGAAGCAGAGCACAGCTGGGGCCCAGGTACAGAGTACAGAATGAGGAAGCAGAGCACAGCTAGGGTCTGGGTACAGAGTACAGAATGAGGAAGCAGAGCACATCTGGGGCCTGGGTACAGAGTACAGAATGAGGACGCAGAGCACAGCTGGGGCCTGGGTAAAGAGTACAGAATGAGGAAGCAGAGCACAGCTAAGGCCCAGGTACAGAGTACAGAATGAGGAAGCAGAGCACAGCTAGGATCTGGGGACAGAGTACAGAATGAGGAAGCAGAGTACAGCTAGGGTCTGAGTACAGAGTACAGAATGAGGAAGCAGAGCACAGCTAGGGTCTGGGGACAGAGTACAGAATGAGGAAGCAGAGCACAGCTGGGACCCGGGTACAGAGTACAGAATGAGGAAGCAGAGCATAGCTGGGGCCCGGGTACAGAGTACAGAATGAGGAAGCAGAGCACAGCTGGGGCCCGGGTACAGAGTACAGAATGAGGAAGCAGAGCACAGCTGGGACCCGGGTACAGAGTACAGAATGAGGATGCAGAGCACAGCTGGGGCCCGGGTACAGAGTACAGAATGAGGAAGCAGAGCATAGCTAGGGTCTGGGTACAGGGTACAGAGTGAGGAAGCAGAGCACAGCTAGGGCCTGGGTACAGAGTACAGAATGAGGAAACAGAGCACAGCTGGGGTCTGGGTACAGAGTACAGAATGAGGAAGCAGAGCACAGCTTGGGTCTGGGTACAGAGTACAGAATGAGGAAGCAGAGCACAGCTGGGGCCTGGGTACAGAGTACAGAATGAGGAAGCAGAGCACAGCTGGGGCCTGGGTACAGAGTACAGAATGAGGAAGCAGAGCACAGCTACGGCATGGGTACAGAGTACAGAATGAGGAATCAGAGCACAGCTAGGGTCTGGGGACAGAGTACAGAATGAGGAAGCAGAGCACAGCTAGGGTCTGGGTACAGAGTACAGAATGAGGAAGCAGAGCACAGCTGGGGCCTGGGTACAGGATACAGAATGAGGATGCAGAGCACAGCTGGGGCCCGGGTACAGAGTACAGAATGAGGAAGCAGAGCACAGCTGGGGTCTGGGTACAGAGTACAGAATGAGGAAGCAGAGCACAGCTGGGTCCAGGGTACAGAGTACAGAATGAGGAAGCAGCACAGCTGGGGTCTGGGTACAGAGTACAGAATGAGGAAGCAGAGCACAGCTGGGGCCTGGGGACAGAGTACAGAATGAGGAAGCAGAGCACAGCTGTGGACAGAGTACAGAATGAGGAAGCAGAGCACAGCTAGGGCCTGGGTACAGAGCACAGAATGAGGAAGCAGAGCACAGCTAGGGTCTGGGGACAGAGTACAGATGAGGAAGCAGAGCACAGCTTGGCCCCAGGTACAGAGCACAGAATGAGGAAGCAATGCCCCCACAGCTAGGGTCTGGGTACAGAGTACAGAGTACAGAATGAGGAAGCAATGCCCCCACAGCTAGGGTCTGGGTACAGAGTACAGAATGAGGAAGCAGAGCACATCTGGGGCCTGGGTACAGAGTACAGAATGAGGAAGCAGAGCACAGCTGGGGCCTGGGTACAGAGTACAGAATGAGGAAGCAGAGCACAGCTGGGGCCCGGGTACAGAGTACAGAATGAGGAAGCAGAGCACAGCTGGAGCCTGGGTACAGAGTACAGAATGAGGATGCAGAGCACAGCTGGGGCCTGGGTACAGAGTACAGAATGAGGATGCAGAGCACAGCTGGGCCCCGGGAACAGAGCACAGAATGAGGAAGCAGAGCACAGCTGGGGCCTGGGTACAGAGTACAGAATGAGGAAGCAGAGCACAGCTGGGGCCTGGGTACAGAGTACAGAATGAGGAAGCAGAGCACAGCTGGGGTCTGGGTACAGAGTACAGAATGAAGAAGCAGAGCACAGCTGGGGCCTGGGTACAGAGTACAGAATGAGGAAGCAGAGCACAGCTGGGGCCCGGGTACAGAGTACAGAATGAGGATGCAGAGCACAGCTGGGCCCCAGGAACAGAGCACAGAATGAGGAAGCAGAGCACAGCTGGGGCCTGGGTACAGAGTACAGAATGAGAAAGCAGAGCACAGCTAGGGCCTGGGTACAGAGTACAGAATGAGGAAGCAGAGCACAGCTGGGGTCTGGGTACAGAGTACAGAATGAGGAAGCAGAGCACAGCTGGGTCCAGGGTACAGAGTACAGAATGAGGAAGCAGCACAGCTGGGGTCTGGGTACAGAGTACAGAATGAGGAAGCAGAGCACAGCTGGGGCCTGGGGACAGAGTACAGAATGAGGAAGCAGAGCACAGCTGTGGACAGAGAACAGAATGAGGAAGCAGAGCACAGCTAGGGCCTGGGTACAGAGTACAGAATGAGGAAGCAGAGCACAGCTAGGGTCTGGGGACAGAGTACAGATGAGGAAGCAGAGCACAGCTGGGTCCCGGGACAGAGTACAGAATGAGGAAGCAGAGCACTGCTGGGCCCCAGGTACAGAGCACAGAATGAACAAGCAGCACAGCTGGGGCCTGGGTACAGAGTACAGAATGAGAAAGCATCACAGCTGGGGCCTGGGTACAGAGTACAGAATGAGGAAGCAGAGCACAGCTAGGGTCTGGGTACAGAGTACAGAATGAGGAAGCAGCACAGCTGGGGCCTGGGTACAGAGTACAGAATGAGGAAGCAGAGCACAGCTAGGGTCTGGGTACATAGTACAGAATGAGGAAGCAGAGCACAGCTGGGGCCTGGGTACAGAGTACAGAATGAGGATGCAGAGCACAGCTGGGGCCTGGGTACAGAGTACAGAATAAGGATGCAGAGCACAACTGGGCCCCGGGAACAGAGCACAGAATGAGGAAGCAGAGCACAGCTGGGGCCTGGGTACAGAGTACAGAATGAGGAAGCAGAGCACAGCTAGGGCCTGGGTACAGAGTACAGAATGAGGAAGCAGAGCACAGCTAGGGCCTGGGTACAGAGTACAGAATGAGGAAGCAGAGCACAGCTCGGCCCAGGTACAGAGTACAGAATGAGGAAGCAGAGCACAGCTAGGGTCTGGGTACAGAGTACAGAATGAGGAAGCAGAGCACATCTGGGGCCTGGGTACAGAGTACAGAATGAGGACGCAGAGCACAGCTGGGGCCTGGGTAAAGAGTACAGAATGAGGAAGCAGAGCACAGCTAAGGCCCAGGTACAGAGTACAGAATGAGGAAGCAGAGCACAGCTAGGGTCTGGGGACAGAGTACAGAATGAGGATGCAGAGCACAGCTGGGGCCTGGGTACAGAGTACAGAATGAGGAAGCAGAGCACAGCTGGGGCCTGGGTACAGAGCACAGAATGAGGAAGCAGAGCACAGCTGGGGCCTGGGTACAGAGTACAGAATGAGGAAGCAGAGCACAGCTGGGGCCCAGGTACAGAGTACAGAATGAGGAAGCAATGCCCCCACAGCTAGGGTCTGGGTACAGAGTACAGAATAAGGATGCAGAGCACAGCTGGGCCCCGGGAACAGAGCACAGAATGAGGAAGCAGAGCACAGCTGGGGCCTGGGTACAGAGTACAGAATGAGGAAGCAGAGCACAGCTAGGGCCTGGGTACAGAGTACAGAATGAGGAAGCAGAGCACAGCTAGGGCCTGGGTACAGAGTACAGAATGAGGAAGCAGAGCACAGCTGGGGCCCATGTACAGAGTACAGAATGAGGAAGCAGAGCACAGCTAGGGTCTGGGTACAGAGTACAGAATGAGGAAGCAGAGCACATCTGGGGCCTGGGTACAGAGTACAGAATGAGGACGCAGAGCACAGCTGGGGCCTGGGTAAAGAGTACAGAATGAGGAAGCAGAGCACAGCTAAGGCCCAGGTACAGAGTACAGAATGAGGAAGCAGAGCACAGCTAGGATCTGGGGACAGAGTACAGAATGAGGAAGCAGAGTACAGCTAGGGTCTGAGTACAGAGTACAGAATGAGGAAGCAGAGCACAGCTAGGGTCTGGGGACAGAGTACAGAATGAGGAAGCAGAGCACAGCTGGGACCCGGGTACAGAGTACAGAATGAGGAAGCAGAGCATAGCTGGGGCCCGGGTACAGAGTACAGAATGAGGAAGCAGAGCACAGCTGGGGCCCGGGTACAGAGTACAGAATGAGGAAGCAGAGCACAGCTGGGACCCGGGTACAGAGTACAGAATGAGGATGCAGAGCACAGCTGGGGCCCGGGTACAGAGTACAGAATGAGGAAGCAGAGCATAGCTAGGGTCTGGGTACAGGGTACAGAGTGAGGAAGCAGAGCACAGCTAGGGCCTGGGTACAGAGTACAGAATGAGGAAACAGAGCACAGCTGGGGTCTGGGTACAGAGTACAGAATGAGGAAGCAGAGCACAGCTTGGGTCTGGGTACAGAGTACAGAATGAGGAAGCAGAGCACAGCTGGGGCCTGGGTACAGAGTACAGAATGAGGAAGCAGAGCACAGCTGGGGCCTGGGTACAGAGTACAGAATGAGGAAGCAGAGCACAGCTACGGCATGGGTACAGAGTACAGAATGAGGAATCAGAGCACAGCTAGGGTCTGGGGACAGAGTACAGAATGAGGAAGCAGAGCACAGCTAGGGTCTGGGTACAGAGTACAGAATGAGGAAGCAGAGCACAGCTGGGGCCTGGGTACAGGATACAGAATGAGGATGCAGAGCACAGCTGGGGCCCGGGTACAGAGTACAGAATGAGGAAGCAGAGCACAGCTGGGGTCTGGGTACAGAGTACAGAATGAGGAAGCAGAGCACAGCTGGGTCCAGGGTACAGAGTACAGAATGAGGAAGCAGCACAGCTGGGGTCTGGGTACAGAGTACAGAATGAGGAAGCAGAGCACAGCTGGGGCCTGGGGACAGAGTACAGAATGAGGAAGCAGAGCACAGCTGTGGACAGAGTACAGAATGAGGAAGCAGAGCACAGCTAGGGCCTGGGTACAGAGCACAGAATGAGGAAGCAGAGCACAGCTAGGGTCTGGGGACAGAGTACAGATGAGGAAGCAGAGCACAGCTTGGCCCCAGGTACAGAGCACAGAATGAGGAAGCAATGCCCCCACAGCTAGGGTCTGGGTACAGAGTACAGAGTACAGAATGAGGAAGCAATGCCCCCACAGCTAGGGTCTGGGTACAGAGTACAGAATGAGGAAGCAGAGCACATCTGGGGCCTGGGTACAGAGTACAGAATGAGGAAGCAGAGCACAGCTGGGGCCTGGGTACAGAGTACAGAATGAGGAAGCAGAGCACAGCTGGGGCCCGGGTACAGAGTACAGAATGAGGAAGCAGAGCACAGCTGGAGCCTGGGTACAGAGTACAGAATGAGGATGCAGAGCACAGCTGGGGCCTGGGTACAGAGTACAGAATGAGGATGCAGAGCACAGCTGGGCCCCGGGAACAGAGCACAGAATGAGGAAGCAGAGCACAGCTGGGGCCTGGGTACAGAGTACAGAATGAGGAAGCAGAGCACAGCTGGGGCCTGGGTACAGAGTACAGAATGAGGAAGCAGAGCACAGCTGGGGTCTGGGTACAGAGTACAGAATGAGGAAGCAGAGCACAGCTGGGTCCAGGGTACAGAGTACAGAATGAGGAAGCAGCACAGCTGGGGTCTGGGTACAGAGTACAGAATGAGGAAGCAGAGCACAGCTGGGGCCTGGGGACAGAGTACAGAATGAGGAAGCAGAGCACAGCTGTGGACAGAGTACAGAATGAGGAAGCAGAACACAGCTAGGGCCTGGGTACGCACAGCTGGGGCCCAGGTACAGAGTACAGAATGAGGAAGCAGAGCACAGCTAGGGTCTGGGTACAGAGTACAGAATGAGGAAGCAGAGCACAGCTAGGGTCTGGGTACAGAGTACAGAATGAGGAAGCAGAGCACAGCTGGGGCCTGGGTACAGAGTACAGAATGAGGAAGCAGAGCACAGCTGGGGCCCAGGTACAGAGTACAGAATGAGGAAGCAATGCCCCCACAGCTAGGGTCTGGGTACAGAGTACAGAGTACAGAATGAGGAAGCAATGCCCCCACAGCTAGGGTCTGGGTACAGAGTACAGAATGAGGAAGCAGAGCACATCTGGGGCCTGGGTACAGAGTACAGAATGAGGAAGCAGAGCACAGCTGGGGCCTGGGTACAGAGTACAGAATGAGGAAGCAGAGCACAGCTGGGGCCCGGGTACAGAGTACAGAATGAGGAAGCAGAGCACAGCTGGAGCCTGGGTACAGAGTACAGAATGAGGATGCAGAGCACAGCTGGGGCCTGGGTACAGAGTACAGAATGAGGATGCAGAGCACAGCTGGGCCCCGCGAACAGAGCACAGAATGAGGAAGCAGAGCACAGCTGGGGCCTGGGTACAGAGTACAGAATGAGGAAGCAGAGCACAGCTAGGGTCTGGGTACAGAGTACAGAATGAGGAAGCAGAGCACATCTGGGGCCTGGGTACAGAGTACAGAATGAGGAAGCAGAGCACAGCTGGGGTCTGGGTACAGAGTACAGAATGAGGAAGCAGAGCACAGCTGGGTCCAGGGTACAGAGTACAGAATGAGGAAGCAGCACAGCTGGGGTCTGGGTACAGAGTACAGAATGAGGAAGCAGAGCACAGCTGGGGCCTGGGGACAGAGTACAGAATGAGGAAGCAGAGCACAGCTGTGGACAGAGTACAGAATGAGGAAGCAGAGCACAGCTAGGGCCTGGGTACGCACAGCTGGGGCCCAGGTACAGAGTACAGAATGAGAAAGCAGAGCACAGCTAGGGTCTGGGTACAGAGTACAGAATGAGGAAGCAGAGCACATCTGGGGCCTGGGTACAGAGTACAGAATGAGGACGCAGAGCACAGCTGGGGCCTGGGTAAAGAGTACAGAATGAGGAAGCAGAGCACAGCTAAGGCCCAGGTACAGAGTACAGAATGAAGAAGCAGAGCACAGCTAGGGTCTGGGGACAGAGTACAAAATGAGGATGCAGAGCACAGCTGGGGCCTGGGTACAGAGTACAGAATGAGGAAGCAGAGCACAGCAGGGGCCTGGGTACAGAGAACAGAATGAGGAAGCAGAGCACAGCTAGGGCCTGGGTACAGAGTACAGAATGAGGAAGCAGAGCATAGCTAGGGCCTGGGTACAGAGTACAGAATGAGGAAGCAGAGCACAGCTGGGCCCCGGGAACAGAGCACAGAATGAGGAAGCAGAGCACAGCTGGGGTCTGGGTACAGAGTACAGAATAAGGATGCAGAGCACAGCTGGGCCCCGGGAACAGAGCACAGAATGAGGAAGCAGAGCACAGCTGGGGCCTGGGTACAGAGTACAGAATGAGGAAGCAGAGCACAGCTAGGGCCTGGGTACAGAGTACAGAATGAGGAAGCAGAGCACAGCTAGGGCCTGGGTACAGAGTACAGAATGAGGAAGCAGAGCACAGCTGGGGCCCAGGTACAGAGTACAGAATGAGGAAGCAGAGCACAGCTGGGGTCTGGGTACAGAGTACAGAATGAGGAAGCAGAGCACATCTGGGGCCTGGGTACAGAGTACAGAATGAGGACGCAGAGCACAGCTGGGACCTGGGTAAAGAGTACAGAATGAGGAAGCAGAGCACAGCTAAGGCCCAGGTGCAGAGTACAGAATGAGGAAGCAGAGCACAGCTAGGGTCTGGGGACAGAGTCCAGAATGAGGATGCAGAGCACAGCTGGGGCCTGGGTACAGAGTACAGAATGAGGAAGCAGAGCACAGCAGGGGCCTGGGTACAGAGTACAGAATGAGGAAGCAGAGCACAGCTAGGGCCTGGGTACAGAGTACAGAATGAGGAAGCAGAGCATAGCTAGGGCCTGGGTACAGAGTACAGAATGAGGAAGCAGAGCACAGCTGGGCCCCGGGAACAGAGCACAGAATGAGGAAGCAGAGCACAGCTGGGGCCTGGGTACAGAGTACAGAATGAGGAAGCAGAGCACAGCTAGGGCCTGGGTACAGAGTACAGAATGAGGAAGCAGAGCACAGCTAGGGTCTGGGTACAGAGTACAGAATGAGGAAGCAGAGCACAGCTGGGGCCTGGGTACAGAGTACAGAATGAGGAAGCAGAGCACAGCTAGGGTCTGGGTACAGAGTACAGAATGAGGAAGCAGAGCACAGCTGGGCCCCAGGGACAGAGCACAGATAGAGGCCCGATGCCAGCTTTCAAGGTGTCCTAAGTAAAGCTACACAATATTGCCCCTGCTCCCGCAAATTGAGTAGTCCTATTCAATGAGAGCCATTTGGGTTAAAAGGTACAAGTCCCTGGCTTTTGACCATGTTGTAGTACCACTCAAAGCCTATAAACTTAAAGTATTGGCAGGAAAAATCTTTTTTTTCAGGTGCCAAATTAAAAATCCCAAGGATCAAATAAACAGATGACTCACACATACTCAGTTGCAAAGATTAATTGTAGGAAAACCTGACACAGGCCTTCAGCAAGCAGGTACTGTACAGTAGTGTAATAGTCGCTGTTTGTATATCTTGTAGTATCACATGAAGCACAGTCTGACATATATCACCACATGCATCCTTTTGTCTTAGAACCCATCAATACTCAATAATTATCCTGTTTACCCCACCCTGATACTGTATTTTATAGCAGCCATCAACTTGGTCATTGTTGTGCCCATCTCCTGTACCCCATACAAAACTGGACTCCTTGTAGTGCTCATCTCCTACACTCCCCACAATATCCTGGTTGTGTCCATCTCCTTCACCCCCAGTACCCATCTCCTACACTCACCACATATCCCTGGTAGTGCCCATCTCCTTGACCTTCATTTCTTATAGTGCCCACCTCTTGTACTTCCCTAAAACGCGTGGTAGTGCCAATTTCCTACAGTATAACCACCTCACACTCCTGGTGTCCATTCCTGCACCCCTCACCCACACACCTAGTCGTATCCATATCCACTATCCTCCCCCTCTCCACACACACACTCATACACACACACACACACACACATACACCACACACACTGACATACTCACTGCTGCTGCAAAAGAGCCAGCTCCCGATGCAGGATGAAGAAGAAATTGCTGCAGGAGGTAAATAATTAAGGACCAATTAAGCTAATTGGATACTTCCAATTGCTTAATTAGTCCTCAGGGGGGGTGTCGCAGGGGTGTCAGAGCAAGTCCCGGTGATTTTACCTAAAATCATCGATTTTAGGAAAAATCACGCTTGCTCAGAAGGTGCGTGAAAAAAACCTCCCGGCGCATGTTTAAAAATAAACACGCACCTAATAGAATAGCAAAAAACCCGCACCTGCAGGAAAAACCTCGCACATGCAGGATTTTTGTTATTCTCGCAGCCTATTGAGTATGCCCCTTAGAGGGTGCACAAGCCCTAGTATTCACAGCAGGATGTGGCTACGACCCACACATGGTGCTGACCAGAGCTGGGTTAAGACTATGGACACTTAAAACAGGGGGACCTCAAGTGGCATATCTGTCATGGATGCAGAGTGTGCGGTGCACACGGGTCTATCTAGGACTAACCACTGTGCCTTCTACGTGGAGCATGGTGTGCCAGCTTCCTATGCTTCTTTCGTGGAGTCTTACAGGGGTATTCAATATGAAACGCTAACTTCACTGCCGAAGTTTACGTTTCATATCGGAGTTTTTTTCTGCGTTAAAGTATCGGGCGCGCTCCCGCATATCCCCGTATTCGATTTGAAATCGTCGAAAACGGGAACCTCCGAAGTTGGATTTGCGTAAAGTTACGATTATTTCCATAAAAAATTTGTAAGACCCCCCTAAAGTTGTAAAATCATGGGGGATCACTATGGGTACCCCCGTTTTAGCCTTTAAATGAAAGTCGGGGATGTAAATAGCCGCAGCAGGTGTTTTTTTCCCGACATTGAAGAAGTGTTGCAGAAGAGCACTTAGGTTATTTTTTTCGTTTTTTTAAGTGATCCCATCAAATTTGGGGTACATGAAAATGGATACTAGCATATTTTGATGTCCCTAAAGTAAGTTTTTAAAAATTCTGCATTTGTGCAACTGCCGATATAATTCTATTCTTCAAAACACCTGCCGCATACTTGCAGAATAGCCCTGAACCTATTTCCCTATTGTTAAACAATTTTTTCCCATTTTTTTTTTCACCCCAATTTTGAAATTAATTTTTTGGGGTGTCCCTATTTTTTTTAAAACCCAAATTTATTTTTTTAAGGGTGTCCCGATTTTTTGTAGGACATTTTTTTTGGAACATTTCCTTTTAAGGGGACATTCCCAAAACTACAGGCTATTTTTTATAAGCCTACACCCCTAAACCCCTATTCTGCTTTTTTTTTCACTTGCTATAGTGCTTAGAAAAATTATCCCTGTTTTTCAAAAAATGACCCTTGAGCCCATTTAAGGAAAAAAACTGGAATTTTCGGGAAATATGCCTGGGACACCCCTAAAGATGTCCTGACATGGGGTATCACTATGGGTAACCCCGTTTTTGCCTGCTTAAGAAAGACAGGTTTTTAAATAGCTTTGCAAGGTGTTTTTCCCTGCCGCGGCTATTAGAAACCCCGACTTCCTTCAGGAGTTAAAAATGGGGGTACCCATAGTGATCCCCCATGTCTAGACATCATTAGGGGGGTCCCTAGAATATTTCCCGAAAATTCCCGTTTTTGTTAGCCTTTAAAAAAAAAAAATTGTAAAAATTTAGAAAAAGAATGACATAAGGTCCCACCCCAAAAGCCAAACCAGCCCCAGGCTAGACAGCCAGTGGTGGTTTCTAAAAATACGGGGAGCAAAATGTGTAGGGTTCCACCGTATTTTAGAAACCAACACCAGGCTGCAGGGACTAATGCTGGTTTTAAATATAGGGGGCAAAAACGACGTGGGGTACCCCCTATATTTAAGACCAGCACCAGACCCAACCGACCGGGGTGCAATGCCACAGCCCGGAGACCCAATCACCGGGGCTCCAGGTCCAAAGCATTACACCCCAAGTCGGTCAGCGCAAGCCGGTGATCTCGGGGGAGTCGGGGACCCCCCAAGAAAGGGTCCCCCCTCTCCCGAGCACCACAGGCTTACGCTGAAGCCTGGGGCTCATCCCCATACCCCTGCAGCGGTGGGTATGGGGGTAATAGGGGGGCCAAATAATGTAAACTAATTGTACTTTACAGTGGAACTACAAGTGCCAGCGTGCCTGCCATTCTGCACTTGTGGAACTACAAGTGCCAGCAGACATGCGGCACCTGTAATTTCACTGTAAAATAAATAGTTAAAAAAGACAAAACACACACACCGTGCCCAGTATAAGTTTATTACACACACCTACCCATTCACACATACTTACCTATACCAGATGTTCGGTACCCTTGTCAAGTAGAGATCCATGGTAGCTGGCCCTGCAAGAAAGATTTCATACTCACCTACATCCAGCGCTGGTCTCCGCAGTAATCCATGGGTGTTTTAAAACAAAAAAACGTGTCACCCGATCCACGCTACAAGCTATGTGTATGTGTGTTGTCATACAGCGCTCACTGTAGCGCGGCCGCTGATAGGCTCCGGCAACTGACAGTTCCCACATGGGTGAATCAGCCCACGTGGGAACTGTCAGTTGCCGGCGCCAATCAGCGGGCGCTCTACAGTGAGCGATGCCGCTGATTGGCTGATGGGACTGCAATGCCCCGTGAAGTCTCGGCAGCGGCCATTCGGGAGCTATGTGTATGTATGAAATCTTTCTTGCAGGGCCAGCTACCATGGATCTCTACTGGACAAGGGGACAGAAACTTCTGGTATAGGTAAGTATGTGTGAATGGGTAGGTGTATGTAATAAACTTATACTGGGCACGGTGTGTGTGTTTTGTCTTTTTTTAACTATTTATTTTGCAGTGAAATTACAGGTGCCGCATGTCTGCTGGCATTTGTAGTTCCACAAGTGCAAAATGGCAGGCATGCTGGCACTTGTAGTTCCACTGTAAAGTACAATAGTGTTACATTATTTGGCCCCCCTATTACCCCCATACCCACCAAGCAAGGGGTATGGGGAAGAGCCCCAGGCTTCAGCGTAAGCCTGTGGTGCTCGGGAGAGGGGGGACCCTTTTTGGGGGGGTCCCCGACTCCTCCGAGATCACCGGCTTGCGCTGACCGACTTGGGGTGTAATGCTTTGGACCTGGAGCCCCGGTGATTGGGTCTCCGGGCTGTGGCATTGCACCCCGGTCGGTTGGGTCTGGTGCTGGTCTTAAATATAGGGGGTACCCCACGTCGTTTTTGCCCCCTATATTTAAAACCAGCACTAGTCCCTGCAGCCTGGTGTTGGTTTCTAAAATACGGTGGAACCCTACACATTTTGTTCCCCGTATTTTTAGAAACCACCACTGGCTGGCAAGCGTGGGGCTGGTTTGGCTTTTGGGGGGGGACCTTATGTCATTCTTTTTCTAAATTTTTACACATTTTTTTAACAGGTTAACAAAAATGGGAATTTTCGGGAAATATTCTAGGGACCCCCCTAATGATGTCTAGACATGGGGGATAACTATGGGTACCCCCATTTTTAACTCCTGAAGGAAGTCGGGCTTTCTAATAGCCGCGGCAAGTGCATAAATGCGACTTTGAAGAAAGTGGTGCAGAAGAGCATTTAGAATTTTTTGGGGGGAAAAATAACTATGCCCAGCAAATTTGGGGTACAAATGGGGGTCAGCATATTTTAAAGTTGCTAAACAGACTTGAAAAAATCGTGAAAAACCCACTTGCGCAAGGAGCTGCAATGAAAAAAACACCTGGGGCATACTTGGGGACCCCCCCAGAGTCAAGTTCGCTATTTTTTAACTTTGTTCCCCAAAATTTTTTTTTTTGGCCCCCAAATTCAAAGTGCTTTTTTTGGGGTGTCCTGATTTTTTTTTTTTTTTTGACACAGATCGTTTCAAGGGGTCATTCTGAAGGGTGCAGGCTATTTTTTTTAAGCCTGCACCCCTAAACCCCAATTCTGCACTTTTTTTCGACACCTATTCAATGGTGAAAACTTATCCCCGTTTTTTAACTTCGACTTTTCAAAAATGCGATAAGTCTTTGATATTGAATACAGTGTAAAAGTAAAACCTGCGATAATGACGTCATAATTGCGATATTAACGCAAAAACGATGTTATCGCACCCATATTGAATACCCCTGTTAGTCTTGTTAGTGATGTATTCAGAAAGGTGGCACTGCACAGGAGCTAGCAAAGATGTTAGCACTGTGCCAGAGTCTTTGCACTCTTCTGTGGAGTAATCAGCTAGGCACAGGAGCTGAACTGGGTGGAGACTTAGGGGCATATTCAATTAGCCGCGGGATTTCACCCGCGGCTAATTGACAGGCTAAAGTCCCGTGACGCGTGGTTTAGCTATTCAATTAAAATAGCTATATACCCGCGTCATTTCCCCCGGGACTCTCACGCGAGAACACACTGATTCCGCGAGAACTGCGGAATCAGTGTGTTTTACCCGCTCGCGCGAGGCCGAATAGGGTGGCCTCACGCTGATTTTACCTCGCACCTACATGAGGTACGAGGTAAAGTCATACAGCGGGGACTCGCGCGCGGGGTCTCAGGGACACCCGCGCGTGGAATCCCCGCTAATTGAATCCCGCCAACGTAAACCCCGCGGCTAATTGAATATGCCCCTTACAGGGAGGGGGCAGAGCCTTATGGGGGGAAGGAGAAGGGAAAAAAAGACAACAGTATATCGATGGATGTTGGTTCCAGGGGAGGAAGCAGCCATCATGCCGAGACTGAGGAAAGGGGGCTGGTGACAAGTAGAGGGGTGTTGGCCATGGCTTATGCAAACTGTGCCTGCCACCAGTGTTCAGTAATATAAGGACATCAGAGACATCCTTATTATAGTGCTGGTAGCCTCAGTGCCATCCCCTCAGGTGTTGGTACCCTAGGAAGCTGCCTAATGGTAGTGCAGGCCCTGTACACAGTCCATATTAATGCTAATTCAGTCTGTGTAGTTACCAGGGACCAGTACCTCTTTGATGTTACATGTTACTAGTAAATTAACTGCCTTCTCATGAATATACAGTGGTTAGCTCTACTGCCTCACAGCGCTGGGGTCATGGGTTATACTTTGACAAGGGCTCTATATGTGTGTGTGGTTTATATGTTCTCGCTATGCTTGGGTAGTTTCCACCAGGTGCCTCGTCTTCCTCCCACAGCTCAAAAACCTCCTATATATTAGTGTGTTTGTTGGGTGGGAAATGTAGACCGTACGATCCCCAGGGCTTAGGCACATCTTGCTGTAAGGGAAAGGCATCTTGCTAAGGGTGAAGACCTCAAGTTCTAAAGGTCTTTTCATCTCTCTACGGGTACTGACCTAACATAAACCTTATGATAAGAATACAGTAAAATAAGGATACACTAAAATTCAATTGTGAAATGTAATGCATTGAAACCAGTAAAATCACAAATGATGTTTATGTAATTGGTAAGATGTTTATTTAATAGGTGGCCGATGGTGTTAGCAGACAATACAGCAAGGTGACAGCCTCGGCCCAAGCGGATCTTTTAATCACCTTCTAGGGGCACATTCCAGACGGGTGGCAGAACGTGCGCTACAACGAGCTGTAGTCTTGATCTAAAGGGAATTCAATTAAAGTTTCACATCATCAATTCATAGGAAGAATTAATCATTTATGTTTTAACAATAGTAAGAATGCTCTAAAAATAACAGCAATGACAGGGAAATTGTACCCAGAATACAAGTCTCCAAAGAATTCTCAAGGAAAAAAAATTAAATTACAACGTTTAAGCAATCAGAGTTTTAGTTATGTAAAAAAAATAGTGTATTTTTTTTTGACCCCAGCTCTTAAATTGTAATCCAATGGGATTGTGTTATACGGTATAAGGAATCCACAGGAAATATTTTTAATTTGTCATCCAATCGTACATTAGTCACTATACACTAATGATGGCTATACACTAGTAGTCACTATACACTAATGATGGCTATACACTAGTAGCCACTATACACTAATGATGGCTATACACTAGTAGCCACTATACACTAATGATGGCTATACACTAGTAGCCACTATACACTAATGATGGCTATACACTAGTAGCCACTATACACTAATGATGGCTATACACTAGTAGCCACTATACACTAATGATGGCTATACACTAGTAGCCACTATACACTAATGATGGCTATACACTAGTAGCCACTATACACTAGCCATCAAATTAAGGAACTGTTTTGTACAACAGATACATAATTGAGTATCTGCTTTATATGTTAGCCACCAGATTGGGGTCACTTAAGGTGGGCACGCACTATAGCGATATACAGGCCCGCCAAAAGCCGTGGCGGGCCCCAGTAATAGGGGGCATGGCCTAACGGGAAAGGCGTGGCCACGCCCTCTTGGCGAGAAAAAAAAACCATTTGCAGCGGCGCTGCGCACTGGGGAGGGGGGCGCTCTGAGCCCCCTCAGCCCGGCGCAAAGCCAGGGGGGGCGCGATCAGTGTGATCATCCCCCGCACAGGCATAGGACACTGCTGTGGCTGCTGCTCAGCAGCCACGAGCAGTCTCCAACTGCAGCTCAGCACACGCTGTGTGCTGGGCTGCTGTGAGGGGGGAGCAGCGCCGGACCCGGGCCCCCGCCGGGCCCCTCAGGAAGCCCAGGCCCGGGTAATCTGTAACCGCTCCCCCCCCCTCTCGGCGCCCCTGGCGATATATCTGCAGATGATGGTCGTTCATACACACTAAACATCCACCATCTGCATGATGCAGTGGGTCGGGTCGGCCTGGGGGAGGGTAGGGGGCGTGGCCTAATCGTGGAACTCATGGCCTTCAGAAAAAAAAACATTTGCGCGTGGGGTTGGGGAAGGGGACGGTCTGTGTCCCTCAGCCCGGCGCACACAGCCAATGGGGGGTGTGATCAGCATGATCGCTCCCCCCCTTGGCATAGGAGACTTTCCAGCTGCTGCTTTGGCAGCCTCGGACAGTCTCCCAGTGCACTTAAAACAGGGGGGACCTCAAGTGGCGTATATCTGTCATGAATGCAGAGTGTGTGTTGCACACGGGTCTATCTAGGACTAACCACTGTGCTGGGCTGCTGTGACCTAAGAGGGATGGGGAGCGGTGCGGGACCCGGGTAATTAGTACCCACTCGCGGCTCCCCCCCCTCTCGGTGCCCCTGTGTACGGGCAATTGGCTGATCGCCCGTACACACTTGCCGATGGACATATCTGTTCATCGGCTGTGCAGCACAGCCAATGCGATATGTCTGTGAACGATGTTGTTCACAGACATATCGTCTGTACACACTGGCCGACGGGCCACGATATATTGGCCGATCAATTGATCGGCCAATATAGCTCCCAGTGTGTACCCAGCATTAGTATACAGGTCACCAGATTGGATTCCTTATACATGCAGATCATCTCCATCTTCGGATAACTTTTTTTTTCCAAATTGAGAACATATTATTTGCTTTGCTGAGATGACAAGAGAACAGGACTGAGGACTAGTGAGCTCATCACTACATCTGGAGGTTCTCATGAGTATTTGGGACACTATCCCTAATAGACCTTGATCTATAAAACTGTCTCTTAAACCCCAATGTGGATATGCTGTACTCATTTACATATTATATAACTACACCTGCGTGTACTGAAATTTTTTTATTCATACACTAAGCGCCTGATTCAGACCCGCTCGCGAGCACACAGCGCTCGCAAGCGGGTCGATGGTCCCTACTGCGCATGCGCACGCCGGAGCCGGCTCCGGGTTGCGCATGCGCGAGCCCCAGCGAGCGACGGCAGCTCCGTCGCTCCTGGGCTCACTACAAGACGGGGCGGATGTCGACATTGATTGACAGCTCGCCCCGTTTTGTAGGTGGGGAGGGGGGGTGGCTGTGCAAACGGAGGCATTCCCGAAGGAACGCCTGCCATTTGAGGGCGGCCATACTGACATCACCAGTGATCACCAGTGATGTCAGTAGTGAGCTTCAGGCTCTATTAGGGCTAGTGGCAGATGTGACCCTACCACAAGGGTCTCATCGCAAGCCTGATGGTCATGATGGTCGAGACCATCGCGACCATCACCTGGCCGCTCGCAAAAGCTGTGGGTCGGCTCCAATAAAAAAAAATGCCCTGATTCAGAGCGATATATATATATATATATATATATATATCTATATATATCTATATATATATATATGAGCAGATCTTAGTGTGAATTATATATATATAATATATATATATATATATATATATATATATATATATATTAGGGATGTGCAGGCTCGGATAGGTTCGAGTTTGCACGTGGAGTTCGGATTTTTCCCTCCAAAAAAACGGAACTCAGAACGAGGCAAAACGTCATCTTACATGGACGAACATCATCATTCCTGGACAAAAGACCAGGAATGATGATGTTCGTCCATGTAAGATGACGTTTTGCCTCGTTCTGAGTTCCGTTTTTTTGGAGGGAAAAATCCGAACTCCACGTGCAAACTCGAACCTATCCGAGCCTGCACATCCCTAATATATATATATATACACAGTATATATATATATATATATATATATATATAATTTGCAATACACATGCTAATATAGTTAGAGTAATGGAGAAATTAAGATCCAAAATATATATATATATATATATACAGTATATGTGAAATTTTTTAAATCAAATGGCCGTGTCTGGGCATCATGCAGCCAGTGAGAGCTGTGAGGGGTGTAGGGTCTCCCTTCAACTCTCGCTGCGCAGTTTTATCAGTGAGGCATGTGGGAGACTTAACTGTTTGGGAAATATACTGTATATTTATTTTACTTTTTGTATATCGTAGGTCTGTTTCTTTTACCAGAAAGGATTCCATCCTGCCTAGTATTCACCAGAATTAACTAGTAAATTAGTCAAAAAGGAAGAGGGCCCTACTCGTGAAAGCTTATATTCAAAAAGGAAAAATTTAAGTGGTGGCACAAGGAGGTGACATGAAGAGGGTAAGTATATAGGGAAGAGGTAGGAAGGGTAACAAGGGCAGTATTAATTATATAGAAATAAAGGAGCATATTTTTCTACAAGGCTGGCTTAATTCTGATTAATGACAAGATATATTATATATTATTGGAATTTATCCGTGTTTACAGGTTTATCTGGAGGATCTTTATGCTTATGTTCACATTTCTTAGTTTTATTATTTTTATTTAATTTACAATTATAATGAATTATGTTCCTGCAAGGTCACTTCCATTACAAGAAACTTATTTTCCTTTCTCCAAATTGTGTATTCTATAGAGGGTTCCTGACCTCAAGGATGTTAGAACTGTCGAGCTCCACCGTCTTCAGTTCCTCGCCTTTTGGTAATAATTCCTCGCCCTGTATGGTAATAATGCCAAGCAGTCTTTTTTTTTTCAATTATTATTTCTTTTTATTCTGGATGTGACTAATGGCGCTCATTGTTTATATCATTCAATCTTGTGCCTGTACCCCCACCCTTATTGTTTACTTTTCCCCCTTTTCTTGTACCCCATGTTCTTTTTTCTGAAAAACCAATAAAGACTACGATAAAAAAAAAAAATTACATTGTTATGACAAAGAGATGTATAAATACTAGGACATTAGGAAAAAATAAGTAGCCACAATAACACTGAAAGCACTTACCTCATGTACTGCCAGGTGTTTTCTTGGCATAGGGATCACGGGGGGCAATTTATGCAGCGCACCCCTAAAAAGAGAAAACAGACACCATTGTACCTAAATGACTCCATGAGAAATCAATTATATAACCTTCCTAGACTGATTCACTTCAGTGGTACATTTTATACTCATCAGTTATTCTATATTATTATACAAAAAAATAAATATATGACAGTGACATTTAAGTAAAATGTAATATGCTATATGATAGTTAGATGCAAAAATAGGTAAGATTAGTATATGAATGGGATCCATAACTATATATAATGGTATATGATTAACATTTAAATAGAATTAGCAAAAATTTTCTATTCATATGTATAAATTACACTATTTGTCATTATGTTCAATTTCTATCCATAAATCACATTGTTACATATTGTTCATGTGATATCTGCACAAAGTACGTACATGCATCTCATAAGCACAATGTCCCTGGAACTGAGCCTGTTGTTCTTCCAGTCCGGTCCTATGGAAAAGAATACAGAAATAGTACAGTTATTATTGTGTCTAATATATGTTTTGATTCAGTTAGTCAATGGATTATAGTTTGTAAGTATAAACCACTATTAGTTCCTTTTGTTCCCAGGTCAGACACTTCCTTTGCCTAATCTGCAATCTAGTCCTGTGCAATAGACACTATTCCATTACAGCAAACCCCAAGGCAGCCTTTTTATTTACTTTTTTGAAAATATATTTTCTGTTAACCACTTAACCACTGAAGGTTTTTATTTTTATGGTCACAAAATTTACCATAGATAAAATATTGGACAACTTTAAAAACCAGCATATGTACCCACCTCCCAGCCATCCAAGCATGGTAACTTTTGGGTCAACTACAATTTGTATGGCTGTGATAAGCCGTGATGCAGATTGTTAGTCCACAACTATGATAAACAGAACCCTCTAACTTTTAATTGCATTGTACAAGAATACCTGGAGGACGAGTCTCAGCTGAGCATTGATTTTTCTGGCGCCCTCAGGGATCTTGTGGGCCAGACTCACATGGTGCGCCTTCACCTGCAAGAGGAAGGGTGGACAGCAGGGAATCACTGACACTGGCACACTCAGAGCACACAGGGAGACAAGTGAATATGGAGTAGTAACAAGAATGACAGGATACAATGGTGGAGTATTCCCCAAAGAGGTTGAACAAAGAGTATATAATGATAAAGTTTAAACAATCACAGTTTCACACCCTGCACCCATATGCTTTAATACTTAACCCTTAGAAGTCTCACGTCAGGCTGTAGCGCTGGACAAAACACCCGAAAAAATGGCCACCACGGCTATTTTTCTGGCATTTTACGCATGCGCACTAGGAGAATCATGGGGAAAAAAAGGCAGGTGCAACATTTTTCCAGTGACCTGCGCACACTCTAGTGCCCGGGGTCTACAGGTGCAGCACTCAGCACTGCTGGCTGCCAAGGAAGAGGAGTGGGCTTGGACAGAGACCACACACAGGCCCCCTCCTCTCTAAGAAAGCCCATGCTGAAAGCACTTACCTCAGGTACTGCCAGGTGTTTTCTAGGCATAGGAACTAGGGCCTCAGGTACTACCAGGTGTTTTCTAGGTATTGGAACCTTGGCCTCAGGTACTGCCAGGTGTTTTCTTGGCTTAGGGGCTACAACCTCAGGTTCTGCCAGGAGTCTCAGCTGAACACTGATTATTCTGGCACCCTCAGGGATCTTGTGGGCCAGACTCACATGGTGCGCCTTCACCTACAGGAGGAAGGGTGGACAGCAGAGAGTCACTGACACTGGCACACTCAGAGTACACAGGGAGACAAGTGAATATGGAGTAGTAACAAGACTGACCAGGATACAATGGTGGAGTATTCCCCAAAGAGGTGGAACAAAGAGTATATTATGATGAAGTTTAAAAAAATCACAGTTTCACACCCTGCACCCATATGCTTTAATACTTACCCCTCCGAAGTCCCATGTCAGGCTATAGCGCTGGACAAAACACCTGAAAAATGGCCACCACTGCTATTTTTCTGGCATTTTACGCATGTGCACTAGGGGAATCATGGGGTAAATGGCGGGTGCAACATTTTTATGGTGACCAGCGCATACTCTAGTGCCCGAGGTCTCCAGGTGCAGCATTCAACAATGCTGGCCACCAGAGAGAGAGGAGGGGGCTCGGACAGAAGCCACACACAGGCTCCCTCCTCTCTAAAAAAAGCCCATGCTGAAAGCACTTACCTCAGGTACTGCCAGGTGTTTTATAAACATAGGAACCATGGCCTCAGGTACTGCCAGGTGTTTTCTTGGCTTAGGGACCACAACCTCAGGTACTGCCAGGAGTCTCAGCTGAACATTGATTTTTCTGGTGCCCTCAGGGATCTTGTGGGCCAGACTCATATGGTGCGCCTTCACCTGCAGGAGGATGGGTGGACAGCAGAGAGTCACTGACACTGGCACACTCAGAGTACTCAGGGAGATAAGAGAATATGGAGTAGTGACAAGAATGACCAGGATACAATTGTAGAGTATTCCCCAAAGAGGTGGAACAAAGAGTATACAATGATAAACTCCCCAAACCCTAGTTCACATATCTTTTTCTTGGAAATGTTATTAAAATGTACATGCTGAGAATGTTTGACAAGGGAGGTTATTAGGGATATGTATCAAGCCTTGGAGAGAGATAAAGTACCAACCAATCAGCTTCTAACTGTCATGTTACAGGCTGTGTTTGCAATTTTTAGAATCTGATTGGTTAGTACTTTATCTCTCTCCTAGGTTTGATACATCTCCCCCTATGTCTGACATGACTAACTAACCAACTAACTACTCTCATATCCTCAAGGGCAGTATAAATTAAAAATAAATAAATGGTGATATTTTATTACAAGAATAGCTTCATTCTAAAGTACTACAATAAATGACTAGATATATTATATATATAATTGGAATATATATGTTTTACTAGTTTTATATGGAGCCTTTTCATGCCTTTTTTTCCCATTTCTTAGTTATATATATTTAGCTTATCTTATGGACCTGTCCACTACCAATTATCTTTATTTCATTTACAATTATAATGGACTATGGGCCTGATTCAGAGCCGAACGCTCTGACCAGAGCGCTCAACTGAATCAGGGCCCTCCTCCATGAAAATAGAGTGGCCTCCTGGCCGCTCGTATAGCTGTGGGTGACCACCCACAGCATATGCGAATGGCCAAAAAGATGGTCGCGATGGTCTTGACCATCGCGACCATCGGACTTGCGATGGAGACCCTGCAGTAGGGTCTCCCTGCCACAAGCCCTGGAGTGATTTTGGCTCTATCAGAGCCAAAATCACTCCCACTGACATCACTAGTGATGTCAGTGGGGCCCATGAGAACGCCTCCATCTGGCCGCCACGCCCCTGGCACGCCCACCAAAGGGGGTGTGCTGTCAATCAACATCGACAGCACGCCCCCTTTGGTGCGAGACCCGGAGCGATGGAAAGCCCGTCGCTCCCCGGGTCTCGCGCATGCGCACGACGAAGCTCCCTCTGTCGTGCACATGCGCAGTGGGGAACATCGACCCACTTGCGAGCGTACTGCCGCTCGCGAGTGGGTCTGAATGACTCCCTATGTTTCTGCAAGGTCATTTGTACTACAAGAAACTTATTTTTCCTTTCTCTTGTGTAGAAATTGTGACACTTGAGGAGTAATATAAGATGTAACTGTCAGTGTAATAAGCATTACATTAGTATGACAAATGTATCTATAAATACTAGGACATAAGGAAAGTGTAAGTAGCCACAATAACACTGAAAGCACTCACCTCAGGTACTGCCAGGTGCTTTCTTGGCTTATGGATCATGGCCTCAGGTACTGCCAGGTGTTTTCTTGGCTTATGGACCACGGCCTCAGGTACTGCCAGGTGCTTTCTTGGCTTATGGACCACGGCCTCAGGTACTGCCAGGTTTTTATTTGGCATAGGGACCACTGCCTCAGGTACTGCCAGGTGTTTTCTTGTCATCGGGACTTGGCCTCATGTACTACCAGGTGTTTTCTTGACATAGGGACCACAGCCTCAGGTACTGCCAGGTGTTTTCTTGGCATCAGGACCATGGCCTCAGGTACTGCCAGGTGTTTTCTTGGCATAGGGACCATGACCTCCGATACTGCCAGGTGTTCTCTTGGCATAAGGACCACATCCTCCGGGACTGCCAGGTATTCTCTTGGCATAGGGTCCACGACCTCTGGTACTGCCATGTATTCTCTTGGCATAGGGACCACGACCTCAGGAACTGCCAGGTGTTCTCTTGGCATAGGGACCACAGGGGGCAATTTATGCAGCGAATCCCTAAAAAGAGAAAACAGACACATATGCACCTAAAGGACTCCATGAGAATGTAACAGTAGCTAAGGTTAATACAATATAATAATGTACCCATCGCTAGATATTATGGTGTGTAATATGATTAATATTTGAATAATGATAGCTAAAAAAACACTTCATAATAATCTAATCTTATCTATAAATGACATTAAATTTCACTATTTTACATTTATATCCATAAATCACATTGTTACATATTGTTCATGTAATATCTGCACAAAGTACGTACGCAGAGCGTCTCTTAGGACCAGTGTTACTGGAACTGGAGGCTTTATCCTTATGGTCCTTATGGACTGGCTCTATGGAAAAGAATACAGAAATAGTACAGTTACTATGTCTGGTATATGTTTTGCTTCAGATAGGCAATGGATTATTTTTTGGAGGTGTAAACCCCTATTTGTTCCTATTGAAACTGAGTCAGTCGCTTCCTTTGCCTAACCTGCAACTGTAAACAGTGGCAAATGCAGGATTTCTAGAGGGGGGGTTCCAAATGCTTCATTTTAGAGTGAGTGTGGCCAGTCCATGAAGAGGGTAGAATTAGCACTTAACCAGCTTTAAAATGCGTCATACAAAGTATATTGTGTGTCATAATTCCAGCATATAGAGGACCAGCAATCACAGTAAGCCATTAGATGTGGCATTATGGCTATTCTGCCTAAGCTGAATGTTTTTATTTTAGATGTGGGCACCATTCCAGAGTATTAGAGCAAGTCTGGGAGTCTGGGGGAGCAGCAGAATAACCTAGCACTGCCCTGGACATATATGTACATATTGGGCTCTATAGCAGCACATCCCTAACAGTGAATGTTTTCCAGATCTCCTAGTTGGTGCACAGGTTATTTTTTACTGACTAATACAAGTTAAAAGTTGCACAGGTGGTGCTCATTATTTCATTTGTGATACTGTGAAGAACATGCAGCACTAGTAAAATTCTATTACATAACTATTTCTATTGTGGTCATGGTGTGGGCTGGGAAGGGAGGTTTCCAGGCAGACAGAAACCCCCCTGCGTTTGCCTATGGTAAAGACCATCATATGTACATACCTCCCAACCACCCAGCACTGTAAATTGTGGTCTTACTACAATCTGTATTACTGAGATAAGAGGTAATGCAGATTGTTAGTGCACAACTATGATAAACAGACCCCTCGATCTTTTCATTAAAAAAAAACAAGAATACCTGGAGGACGAGGGTCTTTGAGCTGCACTTTGTCTTCTCTTGCAGCCTCTGGGATCTTGTGGGGGGCACAAACACGGTTCCTCTCCACCTGTAGGAGGAAGGGTAAACAGCAGAGAGTTAGTTACTGGGCACTGACACACTCAGAGAAAGCAGGGAGACAGGAATTATGGATGGATAACCTATGTGTCCTCACACAGACATGTAATACCACAGGTGTAGCTTTTATGACTGATTGAGCCTGTAGTATATCTTTCTAACATATTTTAATTGGCAGCTGAATTTCTAATAGAAGGTGAAAGATCACATTCCAACCAATCTTCTAATAAAACTGATTTTGAATGTTCTTAATGTTTGTTATATTTAATAATAAATCCCTTGTTCCACCAGTTTAATCCAGTAACATAGATAAATATGCAGTTACCTCTCACCAGTGTTTTGATGTGCTTGGCCTTGCTCCCGTAGGTGAGTGTGCTGCAAGAGTCTTCATAGGCAGCATCCGCAGGGCTGATGTGTGTGATCATCACCATTCTGCTCCTGCCACTCAGTGCGCCCTGTGATAGATAAAGCTCTGGTTATAGGGGAGATCACTGAGGAATCCTTACACAGTGTAATGAGCAGTTTAAATATCTACTATTGTTTTATACTATGTTTGTGAGAAACAAATGATTGCACTAATTATATAATATCATGATTGGTTGCAGCCATTGTGTGAGATAAAACAGCACAACAATGTGTTAGGAGCAATATTCCTGATGATTGAGGTTCTGGCATGGATGCTATAGCCACTTTCCTTTTACTCAGGGCCTTAGCATTTTCAAAGGGGACCACACACCCCCTCTAGTACCAGGGCATAAAGTCTCTTAATGGCTGTTTGAAAACTCCCATTCATAATCCTAAATGCTTGTATCCCAAAAGAATATCTAAGTGACTAATACTACTTATTCATCAGTCATGGGTGTATCTATGGGATGATTATGAAATACAGGCGGCTCAATAGCAGCCGGTTCAAATCCCAACGCTGGAACCCTGCACAGTCAAGATCCGACAAGGGTGGTAAGTATGCTATCCCTAACCCCGTAACCCCCTCCCCCCCTAACCCTAACCCTCCCTTAGTGGTGCCTAACCCTAACCTCCCCCCTAGTGCCTAACCCTAACCATCCTGGGGGGGTGCCTAACCCTAACCTCCCCCCTATGCCTAACCCTAACCTCCCCCTCCCAGCAGCCTATCCCTAACCTGCCCGGGGGGTGCCTAAACCCTAACCCCTTCATCTCCGGGGACAGAGCGGGACAGTGCGTTATTTACCTCTGTCCAGATGTTCGGCATTTTGCCGCCGGTCGGGATTCCGGTGTCGGTATATCGGCTACCAGTATCCCTTCTGCCGGCATTTTAACTACATCCCGTCTCTATAATGGGTGCAGGGTATGTGGTGCACATGTCTAGTGGTCTCACACCGCACACCCTGCACCAATAACCTATATGTAACACACTGTCAATGCTGCTGTAATCACCAATGTAGTCACTGGGAAAATGGACATGGGTGCAGTGCCAGAGCTGCAAGAGAAGGGGTAGGCTTGCATGGAGACTGCACAGGGGGCCCTTCTCTCTTATCACTGTCCCTGACATCATATATGTGTAGGAAATCTCATAGTAATAACATACCTTTAGCAGCCAGGTCAATTTGCTGTCCCGATAATTGATATGGCTGCCTGGTCTCTTGCATAGCACTGTGATGCAATTCCTTAGGGCCAGAAGGGAGCGGTTTAAATAGCCATTTTCTTTGAAAGTTTGCCCACTGTTTTTAGTCTGACATAGAAACAGAAAAGATAATGAGAACACATCTGGCTTCAGTCACGGTGTGGATGTATCACGGTGCGGAGGGGCAGATTAAATTAGCAGCAGGGTTTTCTTCGCGGCTAATTGCTGCGCCGGACCAAGTCAATTGCTGGGGATTCTTCGCGTGGGAGTTCCCGAGACCCTGCGCGCGAGTCCCTGCAGTCAGACTTTACCTCGCAGCTCATGGATGTACGAGGTAAAATCCACGTTAAAACAATCAATTCGGCCTCGCGTGCGGGGAAAAAACACATTGATTCCGCAGTTTACACGGAATCAATGTGTTTACGCGCAAGTCCCAATTTTACGGCATAGGAAAAAGGCTATTTAATTGAATAGCTTTTCCCCGCGCTGCAGGGATTTTGGATGGTAATTAGTCACAGTGAGAACCCCGCAGCTAATTGAATCTGCCCCATAAACTATGATTAAACTATTTACATAATTTACTTCAATTGTGTCCCAGGACACAATTCACCTTTTTTTTTTGTTATGTGATATTGGCTGAAATGCTGCTAAAAAAATATATATAATTACATTATTATCATTGATTTGATATTGGTTTATGTTATTAATTAAAAGAATGTCTGTAACCAAGGGGGCGATAGCCGGTCACAGACTGGGAATCACTGCTCTAAAGGAAGAAAGACCACACTTAGGGAGGACTACAAACACAAGAAAATAGAGTTATAAACATGAATGGCACTGGTATAACCCACCAAAAAAGAGATAATTTCACTACAAAAAGATGCAAAAACAAACTACAATGTTCACAAAAGCTCTAATCAAAGAAAAGAGCTTATAGTACTTTTCATGCCACCTCAGAATACAGAACAAGAACTACCCTAGGACCACTTAGCTTCCAGATAATTATACACATAATGAATACCATTTATGTTGCACAATGCAAGAGCAGCTTTAGCCTCGCCGTGCACCTCACTTTGTGCGAGCAGGACCGTAAGTAGCTATGGGCCAATAGTACCACCCCACGGCCTTTGATTCTGGCTGGCGCGTGCCTGGAATCCTGTAGCCAGGATTGCTACTGCAGAACCCACACGGGCACTCTGCACAGTATATGCAGCCTGTTGAGCTTACTGGAGCTGTCGATCATGGCCCGTCTGCGTGACGTGATGACATAATGCGCACAACATCATGACATGGTGCGCTCAGGGGACAGGGGCTGGGACAAGGTGCAATTATGCCCTGTTATGTCTTTGTGTGAAAGTGCACCTAGATTTCCATTAGGGTTTAACTTTACCAAGCAAGGTGGCTGCATCTGCGGAGGAGCAGAAGAATATAAAGGCAAAGGGGAGGAGTTAGGAGGAGAGAAGGTGTCCCTAGCTGCCTAGCCTAATATGTATGGTGTTGGCACATCACAGGTCCTTGTCATACAGAGCAGAACTGGAACAAAATCTTGCACAGTGCACATCTGGAGATTGTTCTCTAGTTTGCAGAGGCGTTCCCATAGAGCAGATAGCAGGCACACACCCAGACGTGCTCTGGGTGGACTATCTGTGCTCACTGGTCCAAAACCAAAGCATTTAGCATATTGCAGTTTTAGTAACCTTCTATATTCCTGAAAATACATCGATTGTTCCGCTTTGTGATTCTGTGGGTTCTCTCTGAGTGCTCTGATTTCCTCCAAAATCATATTGGCAGGTGAACTGGCAGCTGGCCACAAAATGGACCCCTGTATTGGGGTGTGTGTGTATGTGTGCTAGAGAATTTTGACTGTAAGCTGCAATGGGCCAGGGACTGATGTAAATGACAAATATTCTCTCTGTAGAGTAGACAGTGATGACTAGTGGTAAAGCATGAACACTGCAACAGGACAGCAAACTAATGATATTCACCTATTTGCAGGGCCGTATTTATAATGGGTGCAAGGTGTGCGGTGCACATGGGCCCCTGAGTCCAGGGGGCCCACACCGCACACACTGCACCAATATTAAGTTAATGCTTACCTTTCCGCAGTCTTTAGAGTACTGCAAAAATCATAGGGAAAATGGCGGTGACCATTTTCCAGGTGACTCGTGACTGTGCAGAAAAGATGTCCCTGGGAATAAGGCACGGGCACCATTTTCCCGGAGACCCGCACATGTGCAGTAGAGAGGTGGGGGCCCAAACGGAGGCTGTACATGGGCCCCCTCCTCTCTTAAAACACATTGCAAGGGGAAATACAAAGAAATGATAATGATATGTAAAACACAAGTGATACCTGGCATGCTCGCTCTGATCCTGCCAGGTCTACCAGGTAAAGCTTGCCGGTGCACATTCCATCACTGCTCGTCTGCTTTACAGTGACTTGTAACACAGCATGGGAGCAGGATGAGTTCTTATTGGCAGCCGTGGCTGCCTTAGAGCGGCACTTGTTCCCATTAATCAGTAATGCTATGGCCTGAAAAAGAGAGAGTAATATCGATGCACCAACACTCTTGTGGTTACACAAAACAACTCATAAAGTTACACCCATGTGTTATAGCCACAATGGAGTCACTACACCAGCGATCACATAATCATGGGCCCTCTTATTAATTCATACATTAATAGGTTCTTTGCAGACAGCAAACCTGTTTGTATTAGTCTGTACTTATATAACATTGTTGTTTGTACCCCCCTTGTTCAGTGCTGCAGAACCCTTAGGGAACCTTATAAATAAAAGGTGATACTAATAATAATAATAATAATAATATAGACAGGGATAACTAGCGGTGGAGCATGGACGCTGCATAAGGGTAGCAAAGACTAATGATAGTTACCTCTTCAGGTCTGCTGGGGAAGAACTCAGCGATCCCTTCTATCTTGGTGTTGCCGTAGGGATCCTCTCTGAGGGTCAAACATCCAGGGGATGTTCCCGAACGGTTTCATTGTAGACCTGAAAATGTAATGAAGGAATAATCACCCTCTGCAATACAAGCACGACAAGTGTGTAATCCATATTTACTCTCTAGAAAGGACTTGGATTACTTGTGGTTGTCCAGATGCTGTATATCAAGGTTTATTGGGGCCAGTACATACACGGCAGGGGCCCATTTGAGCTTTCAGTTCTGCACAAGTCCCCATGAATTCTCAAAAAAGCAGAGTAGGGTCCCCCTCAAACTTTGCTAGGGGGCCTGGTGAAAGCTAATTATGCCCCTGTTTGCACATGTATTCGGTCATTTACATCATGTGTAGTTGCATCCGGCCCTACAGCACTGGCAATAGATGCACATCCCAATATCTACCTATGCATCATGTCTAAATGTGCTGCAATATACTTGGCCTACGCATGTTTGCCGCTGCCTGTGCCTGTGCAGTATGTAAATGCATATATTATGCATAAACCCCCAGAGTTCCATCCAAATCCAAATAAGACACACAGAATATAAACCAAGCACATATTCCTCACATATTTACCTCAGCATAGGACAATGAAACAGAGAATTTATTTGGCCCTCTCTGCCCCTCAATGGTCTTATATAGATCTTTCAGAGTGTGGAATATTACTCCAGGCTCATGACCATTGCCCATCATGGTAAACGTCTTCCCGATGCCTGTAATAAATATAAAGGTATTAAGCATACACTCACTGACGTTACAAGAAAGAATGGCAGATATGCAATTATACAATGCGTCGTATCAGTAATGAACAGTGACAGACATCATGTTACTAAACCAATAATCATCAGGATGCTGCTCATCAATTCACTCTCTCAGGGATGTCACCGCTTGTTAGTGAATCGATAGACTGTGCACTATTGTTTATTTGTTCTATACATAAAATGCTGCCTATCACGTTTGGTGATGGGTGCACCTATTCCCTGGTCAGTGAGAGTTTAGAAGCAGTGCTATTCACAAGCTGCTGTGCACCTAACACCTCACTTTCTGGAACCACATGGATAATTGCACAGCCCATAAGGAAACTACTAGCTCACAATTACTAACAATACAGATGGTCCACATGTTTTTACCACCACTCATTTCACCAGGTCACTACTTTTACAAATACAATATAAACAATTATACTTATGATTTAATAACATTAAGTTTACCTCTTGGACCATTTGCAAATATGGCAGCATTGTACCCCGAAATGATACCATCCACTAGGTTCTTCATTGTGGACTGATAAGCATGCTCCTGAAATGAGACACGTTTATTGATGCTACATAAGCAATCATGCAAACATTTTTTTTAAAACATGCTCTATACTGAATAAGGAGAAATGATAGCTGTACAGGCATTTATGTCTGATGCTATATTCACATACGATGATAAATTGTTCTCATGCGCTATTTTACTCCCTTACAAGATGCAGCATGAGCAAACTTACTTTGCAGAGCCGTTCGACTCAAGGTACAGCAAGTCATGGGTGGCGGAACTGCTTTTCCCGTCTCAGGCTGGCAGGCCGTAGCTATGTGTGTTGATTGCTGGAGGCGGAGCCCAGAGTCGTGAGGTGTGACTCCCTACTTTGAGCTCGGCAAAGGTCCATGATGCAGCAGCCCTCCCACGACTATTTACTTATAGTCCTGAATGAACCTCTGCCCATGCGCAGAAGCTCATTCTGATTGTGTGACACCCCAGAGCCAACCCAGCACTAACCACTAGCTGCTGTCCAGATGCCCCATCCCCGCAAATTGCCGCCGGCTGTTCCGCCATTGCCCGCTCACTGTTTGTTGCTGCCAGGCCTGATCGGAGCTCCGATCGTGGACACTGCACATCAGCAGTAGCAGCTGCCAGAGTGTCTGCGCAGCTGGCAGCAGGTGCCCCAGCCATGCCTGCACCAAAACTCCACCAGCCCTAGGTGGGCTTGGATGCCCCTAGGCATTTCAAATGCCCTAAGCATTTGCTTAGTTTGTCTATGCCTAGGGCTGGCTCTGGGAGCAGTAAGGGCCCCTGGTACAAGGCAAATTCTCTAAGTGCTCTTGGTACAAGGTGGGAGCAGTAAGGACATCTGGTACAAGGTGGGAGCAGTGAGGGCCCCTGATACAAGGTGGGAGCAGTAAGGGCCTCTAGTACAAGGTGGAAGCTCTAAGGTCCCCTGGTACATGGTGAGAGCTCTAAGGTCCCCTGGTATAAGGTGGTAGCAGTAAGGGACCCTGGTAAAAGGTGGAAGTTCTAAGGGCCCCTGGTACATGGCGGGAGCTCTAAGGGCCCATGGTACAAGATGGGAGCATTAAGGGCCCCTGGTACAAGGTGGGCCCCTGGTACAAGGTGGGAGCATTAAGGGCCCCTGGTACAAGGTGGGAGCTTTAAGGGCACCTGGAACAAGAAGGAAGGTCTAAGGTACACCATGTAAGCAGTATGGGCCCCTGGTACAAGTTGTGACCAATAAGGGCACCTGGTACAAGGTGGGAGCAGTAAGGGACCCTGGAACAAAGTGGAATCAATTAGGGCCCCTGGTAAAAGATGAGAGCTCTAATGGCCCATGGTAAAAGGTGGGAGCAGGAAGAGCCCCTGGTTCAAGGTGGGAGCAGTAAGGGCCCCTGGTACACTGTGTGAGCAGTAAGTGCCCCTGGTATACTGTGTGAGCAGTAAGGGCCTCTGGTACAAAGTAGGCTCCTAGTTCAAGTTGGGAGCAGTAACGGCGCCTGGTTCAAGGTGTGAGCTCTAAGGGCCCCTCGTACAAGGTGGGAGCTCTATGGGCCCCTGGTACATGGTGGTAGTTCTAAGGGCCCCTGGTACAAGGTGGGAGCAGTAAGAGCCATTGGTACAAGGTGGGAACAGTAAGAGCCCCTGGTACAAGGTGAAAGCAGTAAGGGCCACTGGTACAGGGTTGTAGCTCTAAGTGCCTCTGGTACACAATGTAAGCAGTAAGGGCCTCTGGTACAAGGTGGGAGCAGTAAGGGCCCCTGGTACATGGTGGGAGTATTAAGGGCCACTAATACAAGATGGGAGCTCTAAGGGCTCCTGGTACAAGGTGGCAGCAGTAAGGGACTCTGGTACATGGTGGGAGCTCTAAGAGCAACTGGTACAAGGCGGGAGATCTAAGGGCCCCTGGTGCAAGATGGGAGCAGTAGGAAACCCTGGTAGAAGGTGGGAGCTCTAAGGGCCCCTGGTACAAGGTGGGAGCTCTAAGGGCACTTTGTACAAGGAGCAGTAACAGCCCCTGGTACAAGGTGGGAGCAGGAAGGGCCCCTGGTAAAAGGTGGGAGCTCTAAGGGCCCCTGGTTCAAGGTGGGAGCAGTAAGGGCCCTCTGGTATTAGGTGGGAGCTCTAAGGGCCCCTGGTACAAGGTGGGAGCTCTAAGGGCCCCTGGTACAAGGTGGTAGCAGTAAGGGCCCCTGGTACAAGGTGGTAGTTTTAAGGACCCCTGGCACATGGTGGAACCAGTTAGGGCCCATGATATAAGGTGGAATCAGTAAGGGCCCCTTGTACAAGGTTGAAGCAGTAAGGGCCCTGGTACACAGTGGGAGTAGTAAGGGCCCCTGGCACAAGTGGGAGCTCTAAGGGCCCCTGGTACAAGGTGGTAGCAGTAAGGGCCCCTGGTACAAGGTGGAAGCTCTAAGGGCTACTGGTACAAGGTGGTAGTTTTAAGGACCCCTGGTACATGGTGGAAGCAGTTAGGGCCCATGATATAAGGTGGAATCAGTAAGGGCCCCTTGAAGCAGTAAGGGCCCTGGTACACAGTGGGAGCAGTAAGGGCCCCTGGCATAAGGTGGGAGCTCTAAAGGCCCATGTAACAAAGTGTAAGCAGTAGGGGCCTCTGGTATAAGGTAGGAGCTCTAATGGATCCTGGTACAAAATGGGAGCAGTAAGAACCCCTGGTAGAAGGTGGGAGCTCTATGGGCCCCTGGTATAAGGTGGGAGTAGTAAGGGCCCCTAGAACAATGTGGGAACTTTAAGGGCCCCTGGTACAAGGTGGGAGCAGAAAGGGCCCCTGATACAAAGTGGAAGCTCTAAGGGCCCCTGGTACAAAGTGGAAGAAGTTAGGGACCCTGGTAGAAGGTGGGAGTAGGAAGGGCCCATAGTACAAGGTAGGAGCAGTAAGGGCCCCTGGTACAAGGTGGGAGCTCTAGGGCCCCCTGGTATATAGTGGAAGCAGTAGGGGGCCCCTATTACAAGTTGTGAGCAGTAAGGTCCCCTGGTACAAGGTGGTAGCAGTAAGGGAAACTGGTACAAGGTGGGAGCTCTAAGGGCCCCGGGTCCAAGGAGCAGTAAGGGCCCCTGGTACAAGGTGGGAGCAGTAAGGGCCCCTAGTTAGAGGTATGAGCTCTAAGGGTTCCTGGTACAAGGTGGGAGCAATAACGGCCCCAGTAGATAGTGGTAGCTCTAAGGGCCCGTGGTACACGACGGGAGCAATAGGCACCTGGTACAAGGTGGGAGCAGTAAGAACCCCTGGTACAAGATGGGAGCTCTAAGGGCTCTTGATAAAAGGGCCCGTGGAAAAAGGTGGGAGCTTTAAGGGCCACTGGTATAAAGTGGGGCCGTGGTACAACGTGGGAGCGTTGGGCCCTTGGAACGTAAGGGCCCTTTTGGACAAGGTGGGAGTTCTAAGGGCCCCTGGTACATGGTGGAAGCAGAAGGGGCCCCCTAATACAAGGTGGTTGCAGTAAGGGCCCCTGGTAGAAGGAGTGAGCTCTAAGGGCCCCTGGTACAAGGTGTGAGCTCAAAGGGCCCCTCGTACAAGGTGGGAGCTCTATGGGCCCCTGGTACATGGTGGTAGTTCTAAGGGCCCCTGGTACAAGGTGGGAGCAGTAAGAGCCATTGGTACAAGGTGGGAACAGTAAGAGCCCCTGGTACAAGGTGTGAGCAGTAAGCAACCCTTGTACAAGGTGGGAGCTCTAAGGGCCCTTTATACAAGTTGAGAGCAATAAGGGCCCGTGGTACAAGGTGGGATCTCTAAGGGCCCCTGGTACAAGGTGGGAGCTCTAAGGGCCCCTGGTACAAGGTGGGAGCAGTAAGGGACCCTGGTAGAAGGTGGGAGCTCTAAGTGCCCCGGGTCCAAAGAGCAGTAAGGGCCACTGGTACAAGGTGGGATCAGTAAGGGCCCCTAGTACAAGGTAGGAGCTCTAAGGGTCCCTGGTACAAGATGGGAGCAGTAAGGGCCCCTAGTATATAGTGGTAGCTCTAGGGGCCCAGGGTACCCCGTGGGAGCAGTAGGCACCTGGTACAAGGTTGGGAGCAATAGGGGCCCCTGGTACAAGGTGGGAGCTCAAAGGGCCCCTGGTACAAGGTGGGAGCTCAAAGGGCCCCTGGTAGAATGTGGGAGCAGTAAGAGCCCCTGGTTCAAGGTGGAAGGTCTAAGGGCCCCTGGTACAAGGTGGGAGCTCTAAGGGCCCTTGGTACAAGGTGGGAGCACTAAGGGCCCCTGCTACAAGGTGGGAGCAGTAATGGCCCATTTTATAAGGTGGGAGCTCTAAGGGCCCCTGGTACAAGGTGGGAGCTCTAAAGGCCCCTGGTACAATGTGGGAGCAATAAGGGCCCGTGGTACAAGGGGAAAGCTCTAAGGGCCCTGTCAGGGTTCAGCCTAGGATCGGCCGTTACTCACCCCAGCACTGTCTTCCCCTGACTACTCGTACGGTCAGACATCAGGTGCAGCTGCGGGTGACGCTCTGAGGATTTTGCCTTAGGCGCTCTGGGATTTACATGTGCTGCTCTGTGTTGTGGTTACCGTCATGGGCGCCACAATGATAGTCCTTCTCACCTGACTGTTCCTCCAATGGTAGCGTGATCTCGGCCAGCTGACGCTGTCCTCCTATGAACTGCTACCACAGGGTATATATATGGGCTCTGGACACCAGGACGTTGCCTGTACAACGTCATTACTACAGGTGTATGCTTGCCGTCACTTCGTTCCAGGTTCCTGTTCCTTGCTATCCAGTCTTCTCCAACTTCTGTCACCCTCCGGTGCATCTCTATTCACACTCCGTGTACTCCATACACTTCAACTGAGTACAACCACTGTGTCATCCTCCGGAGCGTCTAGCACCGCACTCCGTGTAATCAGTACACATTAACTGAATACAGCCACTGTGTCATCCTTCTGTTCCAACGGTGCACCAGGATCTACATTCAGTGCTTGTCTATTCTAGTGCTATCACCATCCTCCTCCAGTGCCAGCAGAGCATCCTACGCCTCCATGGACCTGCCCTCCTGTCTTTCTGTATATCACTTCAGGAAGCAATTCCCATTGTGCCAACTCTGTGCCTATAGGTATAGAACCTGTGCTTGTACTTCTCCAAAGTACTTCCTCTGGGCCGTATCGGTGTACCTATCTCCATTTCACACTTGTATCGGATACCTGGCCAAAGGGTCGCGACCTGCTTGCCGGGAGCAGCTAAACCCATATGCCGCTTGGAGGGGTCACTGGTGAACACCTCCTGGCAGGTTACACTTCACGCCTTTGGTCAGGTCTCGTCAACATCCGATACTTGTGGATGAGGCGAACTTACATTCAGGCCCCTCGCCTCCGATTCCTCCCTCAACCCAGGACCTCAGCTTTCAACCCCTCATTAGGGGATTCCTCTGAGCCGGGCGTGACAGGCCGCTGGGAGCAGTAAGGGCCCCTGGTACTAGGTGGGATCTCTAAAGGCCCCTCTTACAAGGTGGCCGCTCTAAGGGCCCATGGTACAAGGTGGGAGCAGTAAGGGCCCCTGATACAAGGTGGAAGCTCTAAGGGCCCCTGGTAAGTAGTGGAAGCAGCTAGGGCCCCTGATAGAAGGTGGGAGCAGTAAGGGCTCATGGTACAAGGTAGGAGCAGTAAGGGCCCCTGGTACGTGGTTCTAGCTCTAAGGGCCCCTGGTACACGGTGGGAGCAGTAAGGACCCCGGTACAAAGTGGGCCCCTGGTACAAGGTGGAAGCTCTAAGGGCCCCTGGTACAAGCTGGGAGCTCTAACAGCCCCTGGTACAAGGTAGGAGCTCCAAAAGCCCCTGGTATAAGGCGGGAGCTCCAAAGGCCCCTGGTACAAGGTGGTAGCAGTAAGGGCCCCTGGTACAAGGTGGTAGTTTTAAGGACCCCTGGCACATGGTGGAACCAGTTAGGGCCCATGATATAAGGTGGAATCAGTAAGGGCCCCTTGTATAAGGTTGAAGCAGTAAGGGCCCTGGTACACAGTGGGAGTAGTAAGGGCCCCTGGCACAAGTGGGAGCTCTAAGGGCCCCTGGTACAAGGTGGTAGCAGTAAGGGCCCCTGGTACAAGGTGGAAGCTCTAAGGGCCACTGGTACAAGGTGGTAGTTTTAAGGACCCCTGGTATATGGTGGAAGCAGTTAGGGCCCATGATATAAGGTGGAATCAGTAAGGGCCCCTTGAAGCAGTAAGGGACCTGGTACACAGTGGGAGCAGTAAGGGCCCCTGGCATAAGGTGGGAGCTCTAAAGGCCCATGTAACAAAGTGTAAGCAGTAGGGGCCTCTGGTATAAGGTAGGAGCTCTAATGGATCCTGGTACAAAATGGGAGCAGTAAGAACCCCTGGTAGAAGGTGGGAGCTCTAAGGGCCCCTGGTATAAGGTGGGAGTAGTAAGGGCCCCTAGAACAATGTGGGAACTTTAAGGGCCCCTGGTACAAGGTGGGAGCAGAAAGGGCCCCTGATACAAAGTGGAAGCTCTAAGGGCCCCTGGTACAAAGTGGAAGAAGTTAGGGACCCTGGTAGAAGGTGGGAGTAGGAAGGGCCCATAGTACAAGGTAGGAGCAGTAAGGGCCCCTGGTACAAGGTGGGAGCTCTAGGGCCCCCTGGTATATAGTGGAAGCAGTAGGGGGCCCCTATTACAAGTTGTGAGCAGTAAGGTCCCCTGGTACAAGGTGGTAGCAGTAAGGGAAACTGGTACAAGGTGGGAGCTCTAAGGGCCCCGGGTCCAAGGAGCAGTAAGGGCCCCTGGTACAAGGTGGGAGCAGTAAGGGCCCCTAGTTAGAGGTATGAGCTCTAAGGGTTCCTGGTACAAGGTGGGAGCAATAACGGCCCCAGTAGATAGTGGTAGCTCTAAGGGCCCGTGGTACACGACGGGAGCAATAGGCACCTGGTACAAGGTGGGAGCAGTAAGAACCCCTGGTACAAGGTGGGAGCTCTAAGGGCTCTTGATAAAAGGGCCCGTGGAAAAAGGTGGGAGCTTTAAGGGCCACTGGTATAAAGTGGGGCCGTGGTACAACGTGGGAGCGTTGGGCCCTTGGAACGTAAGGGCCCTTTTGGACAAGGTGGGAGTTCTAAGGGCCCCTGGTACATGGTGGAAGCAGAAGGGGCCCCCTAATACAAGGTGGTTGCAGTAAGGGCCCCTGGTAGAAGGTGGGAGCTCTAAGGGCCCCTGGTACAAGGTGTGAGCAGTAAGCAACCCTTGTACAAGGTGGGAGCTCTAAGGGCCCTTTATACAAGTTGAGAGCAATAAGGGCCCGTGGTACAAGGTGGGATCTCTAAGGGCCCCTGGTACAAGGTGGGAGCTCTAAGGGCCCCTGGTACAAGGTGGGAGCAGTAAGGGACCCTGGTAGAAGGTGGGAGCTCTAAGTGCCCCGGGTCCAAAGAGCAGTAAGGGCCACTGGTACAAGGTGGGATCAGTAAGGGCCTCTAGTACAAGGTAGGAGCTCTAAGGGTCCCTGGTACAAGATGGGAGCAGTAAGGGCCCCTAGTATATAGTGGTAGCTCTAGGGGCCCAGGGTACCCCGTGGGAGCAGTAGGCACCTGGTACAAGGTTGGGAGCAATAGGGGCCCCTGGTACAAGGTGGGAGCTCAAAGGGCCCCTGGTACAAGGTGGGAGCTCAAAGGGCCCCTGGTAGAATGTGGGAGCAGTAAGAGCCCCTGGTTCAAGGTGGAAGGTCTAAGGGCCCCTGGTACAAGGTGGGAGCTCTAAGGGCCCTTGGTACAAGGTGGGAGCACTAAGGGCCCCTGCTACAAGGTGGGAGCAGTAATGGCCCATTTTATAAGGTGGGAGCTCTAAGGGCCCCTGGTACAAGGTGGGAGCTCTAAAGGCCCCTGGTACAATGTGGGAGCAATAAGGGCCCGTGGTACAAGGGGAAAGCTCTAAGGGCCCTGTCAGGGTTCAGCCTAGGATCGGCCGTTACTCACCCCAGCACTGTCTTCCCCTGACTACTCGTACGGTCAGACATCAGGTGCAGCTGCGGGTGACGCTCTGAGGATTTTGCCTTAGGCGCTCTGGGATTTACATGTGCTGCTCTGTGTTGTGGTTACCGTCATGGGCGCCACAATGATAGTCCTTCTCACCTGACTGTTCCTCCAATGGTAGCGTGATCTCGGCCAGCTGACGCTGTCCTCCTATGAACTGCTACCACAGGGTATATATATGGGCTCTGGACACCAGGACGTTGCCTGTACAACGTCATTACTACAGGTGTATGCTTGCCGTCACTTCGTTCCAGGTTCCTGTTCCTTGCTATCCAGTCTTCTCCAACTTCTGTCACCCTCCGGTGCATCTCTATTCACACTCCGTGTACTCCATACACTTCAACTGAGTACAACCACTGTGTCATCCTCCGGAGCGTCTAGCACCGCACTCCGTGTAATCAGTACACATTAACTGAATACAGCCACTGTGTCATCCTTCTGTTCCAACGGTGCACCAGGATCTACATTCAGTGCTTGTCTATTCTAGTGCTATCACCATCCTCCTCCAGTGCCAGCAGAGCATCCTACGCCTCCATGGACCTGCCCTCCTGTCTTTCTGTATATCACTTCAGGAAGCAATTCCCATTGTGCCAACTCTGTGCCTATAGGTATAGAACCTGTGCTTGTACTTCTCCAAAGTACTTCCTCTGGGCCGTATCGGTGTACCTATCTCCATTTCACACTTGTATCGGATACCTGGCCAAAGGGTCGCGACCTGCTTGCCGGGAGCAGCTAAACCCATATGCCGCTTGGAGGGGTCACTGGTGAACACCTCCTGGCAGGTTACACTTCACGCCTTTGGTCAGGTCTCGTCAACATCCGATACTTGTGGATGAGGCGAACTTACATTCAGGCCCCTCGCCTCCGATTCCTCCCTCAACCCAGGACCTCAGCTTTCAACCCCTCATTAGGGGATTCCTCTGAGCCGGGCGTGACAGGCCGCTGGGAGCAGTAAGGGCCCCTGGTACTAGGTGGGATCTCTAAAGGCCCCTCTTACAAGGTGGCCGCTCTAAGGGCCCATGGTACAAGGTGGGAGCAGTAAGGGCCCCTGATACAAGGTGGAAGCTCTAAGGGCCCCTGGTAAGTAGTGGAAGCAGCTAGGGCCCCTGATAGAAGGTGGGAGCAGTAAGGGCTCATGGTACAAGGTAGGAGCAGTAAGGGCCCCTGGTACGTGGTTCTAGCTCTAAGGGCCCCTGGTACACGGTGGGAGCAGTAAGGACCCCGGTACAAAGTGGGCCCCTGGTACAAGGTGGAAGCTCTAAGGGCCCCTGGTACAAGCTGGGAGCTCTAACAGCCCCTGGTACAAGGTAGGAGCTCCAAAAGCCCCTGGTATAAGGCGGGAGCTCCAAAGGCCCCTGGTATAAGGTGGGAGCAGTAAGAGCCCATGGTACAAGGTGAAAGCTCTAAGGGCCCTGTCAGGGTTCAGCCTAGGATCAGCCATTACTCACCTTAGCACTGGCTTCCCTTTACTACTCGTCTGGTCAAACATCAGGTGCGGCAGCGGGTGACTTGCTGAGGAATTTGCCTTAGGCGCTCTGGGATTTCCATGTGCGGCTCTGTGCCTTGGTTACCGTGGTTACCGTCATGGGCGCTGCCATGATAGTCCTTCTCACCTTACTGTTCCTCCAACATCGTTACTACTGGTGTATGCTTGCCATCACTTCTTTCCAGGTTCCTGTTCCTTGCTATCGAGTCTTCTCCAACTTCTATCACCCTCCGGTGCGTCTCCATTCGCACTCCGTTTACTCAGTACATTTCAACTGAGTACAACCACAGTGTCATCCTCCGGAGCGTCTAGCATCGCACTCCGTGTAATCAGTACACATTAACTGGCATCGCACCTCGTGTATTGCGGTTACATATACCGAGTACAACCACTGTGTCATCCTCCGGTGTGTCTCAATTCACACCCCGTGTTCTCAGTCCACATCTATCAAGTACTGCCACTGTGTCATCCTCCGCTGTGTCTCAGTTCACACCTCGTGTACTCTGTACAATCGAGTACAACCATTGTGTCATCCTTCTGTTCCAACGGTGCACCAGGATCCACACTCCGTGCATTCAGTGCTTGTCTATTCTAGTGCTAAGACCATCCTCCTACAGTGCCAACAGAGCATCCTACTCCTCCGTGGACCTGCCCTCCTGTCTTTCTGTATATCACTTCAGGAAGACTTTATAAAAAATTATAAATAAAGTTTTGAAAAACATTTTAGTATAAATTAAGTGTCCTACATGAAGTATGCTATCCTTTACAAAGTGAGCATGCATGAAACGCGTTGTACAGCGTAGCGGGGGAACCAGAAGCAGTGTATCGCCAATACCAGAAGTAAGCCGGCAGGCGTTCGAGGACACCAGCTGAGACGGAGAAGAGCCAGAGACAAGCCGCACACTACATGTCTCCCAAAGGTAGGAAGTGAGGGACAGTTAGCTTAGGGTAATCTGGATGTATCTCCATACTCGGCATAAATCCTCATATCAAAAAAAGACCAACCGGAACCGCTATTTCTTCGGAAGAGAGCTATAAACATAGAACCATCCCTATTTATTTTTTTCCTTTTAATAAAATGTTATATACGCAATATATTTTTACACATAGCGCTCTGCTTTACCATGAAGCCTACGACAGCCTGCAAGGCCAGACGTTGGCCTTACCACTCTCGGAAAATGGGAGTGATAAGCCCCCGTTTCCGGGAATGCAGGCCATCCCCATCTCCCGCTGCCCCACAACCAGGCAGAGGCATAAGCGGGGTTGCGTGCAATCCCGCAGGACCCGTTCTGCATATATGCAAAACGGGTCCTGCACATGCTCAGATTCCCGATAATCGGGTATCTGCATTAGGCTCCTTAACTGCGTCCTCTGCTAAATCACGCCTATAGATTGGAAGCTCCGCTGGGGGAAGGACTGCTGCAAATAGCCAAATATTCTCTGTAAAATGCTGTGAAATATGTGCCACTATAAAAATAATGGTTTAGAAATAAAAGGTTAATTGGCTGATTTCTAAATTGCACCCTGTGCATGTGGAGTGTGTATTAACAGATAGACAGTAAAAAGGTCGACAGTGTCTAGATAGACACCAGATGTTAGACAGTCAATAGGTCGACTGGGACAAAAGGTTGACAGTGACAAAGGTTGACACACTAAAGGTTGACATGTAAGGTCGGACAGGTACAAATGACTGACGGGGTAAAAATGTCGACACAAAAATTGACAACGCATAATTTTTTTTTCTAGCCCTAATCTTCACCCTAACCCTCCCCTTGGTGCCTAATCCTCCCTCCTGGTGCCTAACCCTAACCATCGGGGTAGGTGCCTGACCCTAACCGTCACTTCTAGTGCTTAACCCTAACCCTCTGGTAAGTGCCTAGCCCTAACCCTCCCTCCTGGTGCCTAACCCTAACCATCGGGATAAGTGCCTAACCGTAACCATCGGGGTAAGTGCCTAACTCTAACCGTCGGGGTAAGTGCCTATCCCTAACCCTGAAAAAACAAAAAAATCATGTGTCAACCTTTTTTGTGTCGACTTTTAGTGTGTTGACTTTTTGTCCCTGTCGACCTTTTGTCCCAGTTGACCTATTGACTGTCTAACATCTGGTGTCTATCTAGACATTGTCGACCTTTTTACTGTCTATCTATAATCCGGAACCCGTGGATGTGTATGATACATATTCTCTAACTTGGTTTAGCTATAAAAATGGTGATAATGAAAATAACTCACACAAATTGCAAATTGTGAGATGACCATAATTATATACTGTATTATAAGGATGAAGGGGACCCCTACACAGGCTCTGTTCATTTTAATGGGTCCAAAGCTGTATATAACTGCATATTTTTGTACAGTAGTTTTAGTTTTATGTTGCATATAAAACTCCATGTGCTAGAATGTGGCCGTACAGAAATCAGTATGAACAATTTCTCACAATATTCCTAGTATAATTACACAGATAACTGCAAAAAGCACAAACCTTTGACGGCACTACATTTAATAAATACCGAAAAGGCTATTCATCATAGGTCTCTTTATTAGACCATAGTGGTGCCTGTAATGTTAATGACATTCTTAGCGTGCTAGATCAGCATGGATTTCAGCAACAATGGCCTCTGGGATAGAGTTAATGGATGAGACCACTAATACACATTCACTGCAGTGTTTAAAGTTTTCACAACGAGACAACACAGCAGGGAACTAATTTGTGCGGAAGGTCAGGGCAGTAAAAGAAAAGTAAATGACCTGCCAGGATTGGATTCCAGCTGCTGCTGATAGTTACACAGTGGGAAGATGTGTGAGTGCAATATATGGAATGTACTTAGAAATACCAGCGCTCAGTGTTCACCTTGTATAGTACTGTATAATACTTACCATCCAAGCTGTTGTATCGCTGAGAATATTGAGCCATTGGCCATTTATTGCAGCAAATATGGCCTGAAAATGACCCCGACAATGATCCAGTTGGTATTGGATTTTTATTAGTGAATGTATCAGAATGTGCCTGCTGTCATCCTCTCTACATACCATCAGCATGTGCCTGCTGTCATCCTCTCTACATACCATCAGCATGTGCCTGCTGTCATCCTTTCTCCATACCATCAGCATGTGCCTGCTGTCATCCTTTCTCCATACCAGCAGACTCCCATTATCTTTCTTCCTGGCACCCATGATTGGCCCAGTGAGGTCGGCTTCACATTGCACTAGTTTATCTCTGGAGTGTGGTAGGCATGCCATAGGCACAGACTGTCTGCCTTCTCACTCTCTAACTGCCTTGCACATAACTACATAGATCTGTTTCATTCCAACAATCAGAAATAGTTTTTTCTGCTTATCCATCAGAAGAAAAATATTTCAACTTTCTTTTCTGTGGTAAATCACTGCAGGAACTGACCTGCTCTAGGTTAGCTATATAGTACGTCACAAACTTCATAATATGTACAATAAAAGAACAGCTTGCAAACATTTAAAAAGGGAAGAGGCAGAGGAAGTGGCATTGGCTGCAAGGACACAAGACCACATTTGATGAATCAGGAACTTTTTAATTTTTCAAATACCATTCAGCTACTAAAAAAAAGGGTATCCTGAATTTATCTCCTCAGCACTCAGTAGAAGGGGCAGTTTTGTTCATGGAGGGGACATCACTGACATGTTTAGATGATAGATTGCAGAAATGCCCTCACAAAAGCAATCATATGCATAATGGCGAAACTTGTGAGTGGTGGGCCCATGTGCAAAATATGCCTGGCCCCCCTCCTCCAATCCATCCCAAGTTCACAATATGCCACACAGCAGGGGGTGACAGGGAGAGGAGAGGCAGTGGGTGACAGGGGGAGGTAGTGGGTGACAAGGAGCGGGGTGACAGGCAGAGGTAGAGGCAGAGTCGGATTTAGACGTCATGGGCCTTAGGCAGATACCGGTTTGGGGCCCCCTCCCTCAAACAATCTTGTGCATATAATTACAGTAGGTGTCTCTGGACCCCACTTGGAATGTCACAGGCGAAAACAGGGGAAATAACAGAAGGAAATAGGAGGAAAGGGGGAAAGATAGGGTAAGACAGGAGGAAATGGGGACGAACAGAGGTAGATGGGGAAAGATAGGGTAAGACAGGAGGAAATGGGGACGAACAGAGGTAGATGGGGGAAAGATAGGGTGAGACAGGAGGAAAGGGGGACAAACAGAGGGAGATGGGGAGAGATAGGGTGAGACAGGGGGAAATGGGGACGAACAGAGGGAGATGGAGAGAGATAGGGTGAGACAGGAGGAAATGGGGACGAACAGAGGGAGATGGGGAGAGATAGGGTGAGACAAGAGGAAATGGGGACGAACAGAGGGAGATGGGGGAAAGATAAGGTGAGACAGGAGGAAATGGGGACGAACAGAGGGAAATGGGGGAAAGATAGGGTGAGACAGGAGGAAATGGGGACGAACAGAGGTAGATGGGGGAAAGATAGGGTGAGACAGGAGGAAATGGGGACGAACAGAGGGCCTGATTCAGAGTTGGGAATAGAGGGCCTGATTCAGAGCCCGACGCTCTGACCAGATCGCTCGCTCTGACCAGAGCGCTCGCTCTGAATCAGGGCCCTCCTACATGAAAATGGAGCGGCCTTATGGACGCTCGCATAGCTGTGGGTTACCACCCACAGCTTATGCAAGCGTCCATGATGATGGTCGCGATGGTCAAGACCATCGCGACCATCAGGCTTGCGACAGAGACCCTGCAGTAGGCTCTCGCTGCCGCAAGCCCTGGAGTGATTTTGGCTCTATCAGAGCCAAAATCACTCCCACTGACATCACTAGTGATGTCAGTGGGGCCGGCTTCAGACGGTAGGCTTTCCCATGGGAACGCCTCCATCTGGCAGCCACGCCCCAGGCACGCCCACCAAAGGGGGCATGCTGTCAATCAACATTGACAGCACGCCCCCTTTGGTGCGAGACCCGGAGCGACAGAGAGCCCGTCGCTATCCAGGTCTCGCGCATGCGCACAACGGAGCTCCCTCCTTCGTGCGCATGCGCAGTGGGGCAACATTGACCCGCTTGCGAGTATCCTGCACTCGCGAGCGGGTCTGAATGACCCCCAGAGTGAGATATATCTCTCAACTGTGAACCTGAACAAACCATATTGCAATGGAAAGGGTGTAAATACATACAATTTTTTACATGTGGGGTAAATACTGGCTGATTTTGCATGTAGCCCACAAATACTGCACAGCATTACTATTACTCTACAATTTAGATGTCAGTTTGGAAACACTCCTCCAAATCTAAATCTCTCTGCACATTTTAAATCTGCCTCCCGTGCAGTGCAGCATGGTTTCACCAAGATGATCAGATTAGAGAGATATCTCTCTCTATTCCCAACTCTGAATTAGACCCAGAGGGAGGTGGGTGAAAGATAGGGTGAGACAGGAGGAAAGGGGGACGAACAGAGGGAGATGGGGGAAAGATAGGGTGAGACAGGAAGAAAGAGGGACGAACAGAGGGAGATGGGGGAAAGTTAGGGTGAGACAGGAGGAAAGGGGACGAACAGAGGGAGATGGGAGTAAAGGGGGATGAACAGAGGGTGACGGGAGGAAAGATATTGTGAGACAGGACGAAAGATAGGGTGAGACAGGAGGAAAGAGGGACAAACAGAGGGAGATGGGAGGAAAGGGGGACAAACAGAGGGAGATGGGAGGAAAGGGGGATGGGAGGCAAAGGGGAAGAACATGGTAAGACAGTAGGAAAGGGGGAAGAACAGAGATAGACTTGGCGAGGATGTATATATATATATATTTATATATATATACAGTCAGGTTCATAAATATTGGGACATTGACAGAATTTTGGCCTCTATTCACCACCACAATGGTTTTGAAATGAAACAAACAAGATGTGCTTTAACTGCAGACTTTCAGATTTAATTTGAGGGTAATTACATCCAAATCGGGTGAACGGTGTAGGAATTACAACAGTTTCAATATGTGCCTCCCACTTTTTAAGGGGCCAAAAGTAATGGGACTATCAACTCAAAAGCTATTTCATGGACAGGTGTGGGCTATTCCCTCGTTATTTCATTATCAATTAAGGAGGTAAAAGGTCTGGAGTTGATTCTAGGTGTGACATTTGCATTTGGAATCAGTTGCTGTCAACTCTCAATATGAGATCCAAAGAGCTGTCACTATCAGTGAAGCAAGCCATCATTAGGCTGAAAAATGAAAACAAACCCATCAGAGAGATTGCAAAAACATTAGGTGTGGCCAAATCAACTGTTTGGAACATTCTTAAAAAGAAAGAACGCAACACCAAAAGACCCAGAAGACCACGGAAAACAACTGTGGTGGATGACAAAAGAATTATTTCCCTGGTGAAGAAAAACCCCTTCACAACAGTAGGCCAAATCAAGAACACTCTCCAGGAGGTAGATGTATATGTGTCAAAGTCAACAATCAAGAGAAGACTTCACAAGAGCGAATATAGAGGGTTCACCACAAGATGCAAACCATTGGTGAGCCACAAAAACAGGAAGACCAGATTAGAGATTGCCAAACAACATCTAAAAAGCCATTACAGTTCTGGACCAACATCCTATTGACAGATGAGACAAAGATCAACTTGTACCAGAGTGATGGGAAGAGAAGAGAAGGAAAGGAACTGCTCATGATCCAAAACACACCACCTCGTCAGTGAAGCATGGTGGTGGTAGCGTCATGGCATGGGCATGTATGGCTGCCAATGGAACTGGTTCCTTTGTATTTATTGATGATGTGACTGCTGACAAAAGCAGCAGAATGAATTCTGAAGTGTTTCAGGCAATATTATATGCTCATATTCAGTCAAATGCTTCAGAACTCATTGGACAGTGCTTCACAGTACAGATGGACAATGACCCGAAGCATACTGCAAAAGCAACCAAAGAGTTTTTTAAGGCTAAAAAGTGGAATGTTATGCAATGGCCAAGTCAATCCCCTGACCTGAATCCAATTGAGCATGCATTTCACTTGATGAAGACAAAACTGAAGGGAAAATGCCCCAAGAACAAGCAGGAACTGAAGACATTTGCAGTAGAGGCCTGGCAGAGCATCACCAGGGATGAAACCCAGCGTCTGGTGATGTCTATGCGTTCCAGACTTCAGGCTGTAATTGCCTGCAAAGGATTTGTAACAAAGTATTAAAAAGTGATAGTTAGATTTAGGATTGTTTAGTTTGTCCCATTACTTTTGGCCCCGTAAAAAGTGGGAGGCACATATAGAAACCGTTGTAATTCCTACACCGTTCACCTGATTTGGATGTAATTACCATCAAATTAAATCTGAAAGTCTGCAGTTAAAGCACATCTTGTTTGTTTAATTTCAAAACCATTGTGGTGGTGACTAGAGGACAAAATATGAAAATTCTGTCAATGTCCCAATATTTATGGACCTGACTGTATATAAAGTGCATCAGGAAAGTATTGACAACGCTTCACTTTTCCACATTTTGTTATGTTACAGCCTTATTCCAAAATGGAATAAATTAATTTTTGTCCTCAAAATTCTACACACAATACCCCATAATGACAATGTGTAAAAAGTTTTTTTGAGATTTTTGCAAATTGAATAAAAAACCTAAGAAATCACACGTACATAAGTATTCACAACCTTTGCTCAATACTTTGTTGATGTACCTTTGGCAGCAATTACAGCCTCAAGTCTTTTTAAATATGATGCCACAAGCTTGGCACACCTATCTTTGGGCACTTTCGCCCATTCATCTTTGCAGCACCTCTCAATCTCCATCAGGTTGAATGGGAAGCGTCGGTGCACAGCCATTTTCAGATCTCTCCAGAGATGTTCAATCGGATTGAAGTCTGGGCTCTGGCTGGGCCTCTCAAGGACATTCACAGAGTTGTCTTGAAGCCACTCCTTTGATATCTTGGCTGTGTGCTTAGGGTCGTTGTCCTGCTGAAAGATGAACCGTCGCCTCAGTCTGAGGTCAAGAGCGCTCTGGAGCAGGTTTTCATCCAGGATGTCTCTGTACATTGCTGCATTCATCTTTCCCTCTATCCTGACTAGTCTCCTAGTTCCTGATGCTGAAAAACATCCCCACAGCATGATTTTGCCACCACCATGCTTCACTGTAGGGATGGCATTGACCTGGTGATGAGCGGTGCCTGGTTTGCTCCAAACATAACTCCTGGCATTCACGCCAGAGAGTTCAATCTTTGTCTTATCAGACCAGAGAGTCCTTAAGGTGCATTTTTGGCTAACTCCAGGTGTGCTGCCATGTGCTTTTTACTAAGGAGTGGCTTCCATCTGGCCACTCTAATATACAGGCCTGATTGGTGGATTGCTGCAGAGATGGTTGTCTTTCTGGAAGGTACTCCTCTCTCCACAAAGGAATGCTGTAGCTCTGACAGAGTGGCTATCGGGTTCTTGGTCACCTCCCTGACTAGGGCCCTTCTAACCCGATCGCTCAGTTTAGACGGCCGGCCAACTCTAGGAAGAGTCCTGGTAGTTCCAAACTTCTTTCATTTATGGATGATGGAGGCAACTGTGCTCATTGGGACCTTCAAAGCAGCAGATATTTTTCTGTACCCTTCCCCAGATTTGTGCCTCGAGACAATTCTGTCTCGGAGGTCTACAGACAATTCCTTCATGCTTGGTTTGTGTTCTGACATGTACTGTCACGTGTGGGACCTTATATAGACAGGTGTATGCCTTTCAAAATCATGCCCAATCAACTGAATTTACCACAGGTAGACTCCAAATAAGCTGTAGGAACATCTCAAGAATGATCAGTGGAAACAGGATGCACCTGAGCACAAGTTTGAGCTTCATAGCAAAGGCCATGGATACTTATGTACATGTGATTTCTTAGTGGGTTTTTTTTAATTAAATTTGCAAAAATCTCAAAAAACTTCTTACACGTTGTCACTATGGGGTATTGCGTGTAGAATTTTGAGGAAAAAAATTAATTTATTCCATTTTGGAATAAGGCAGTAACATAACAAAATGTGGAATAAGTGAAGTGTTGTGAATACTTTCCGGATGCACTGTATATATATATATATATATATATATATATATGTAAACACACAAACATACAGTATATATATATATATATACTGCATATATATACCCAGGGGGAGGGTTAGGAACAGTTTAATTACTTAACCCGTCGGGAACTTCTCTGGCCGGTCTTCCGGCATCGGGATTTGAACCGCTGGACTTAGGTCCTGCGGTAACACATACCAATTCCAATTGCACAGCCGAGCACAAAGAGAGTAGCTGCATTGCCAACCATCTCTGAACCAGGTCCTGTCCTTTGAAAGAGCTTTTGTTAATCGTCATCCATGGGGCACAGTTACAGCCCCTCGAATCTGGTGTCCCTGCGCTATCTAGTACCCAACTTGCTGAAGTCACACCACCCTTGTATGCAGACCGGCCATAAAAAGAGCCTCGCCCTGGTTATAAACATTTACCTAACTCTTGGGATTTTAAGATGATGATCAATGTTGGGAGGAAAAAAAGAAACACATTAAATTAACAGACCCACAAAAGGATATTTTATTTTGTATATGGCTGCAGCACTAGGTGAATTCTAGCACTAAGATTCAGAGATTAGTACAAAACCGATATTTTTGTAGATCATTTCCTCCTGAGATGTAACTATTTAATGTGTAAAAAGCTATTATGTTGCGAGAAAAGTAAAAATCCAGCACCTGCGAGGTTTTCCTGCAGGTGCGGAATTTTTGCTGTTCAATTAGGTGCGTTTTGTTTTCTTTTTTTGTGTTCCAGGAGCTTTTTAGTCTCGCACCTCCAGAGCAAGTGTGATTTTTCCTAAAATCGTTAATTTTAGGCAAAATCAGCAGGACTTGCTCTGGGACCCCAGCAGCACCTCCCTTAGGACTAATTAAGCAATTGGAAGTTTCCAATTAACTTAATTAGTCCATAATTACTTACCTTCTGTAGCGCTGCCTTCTGCATCTTCTTCTGCATCCAGCGTCGGAAGCCGGGTCTTCTGCAACAGGGTGAGTATGTCAGTGTGTGTGAGTGTTTGTTAGTGTTTGTAATTGTGTATGAGTAAGTGTTTGTGTGTGTATGAGTGTTGTGTGTGTGTGACCCCCGGTGTGTGTGGCCCACCCCAGTGTCTAAGTGCAGAGCCGTAACTAGACTTTTTGGTGTCCCATGCCAGAGAGAGCATTGGCGCCCCCCCCTCCATTTTTTAAGTAGGGACATAAGATAGTGCACCTGAAAAATGGCCATAGCCTCATGGGGAAGGGCCAGGGAAGAGATAGGGGAGGCCAGTGGATGCTGGGGATAAAAGAAGAGGAAGCTACAAGTGAGAATGATACTTAACAGGAAAATTGACAGGCCCAAATAGCGCCCCCTGCCCTGCAGTGTCCTGTGCCATGGCACGGGTCGCACTACCCTAGTTACAGCCCAGTCTATGTGGCCCCCAGAATGAGCGCTGAGAGAACTACATCTCCCAGCAGCCCTTGCCCCTCCCACCAGAACCTGGAGACTCCCAGCAGCCCCCTATCCAGTGAGAAGATAGAGGGGTGGCCACCAGGAGCCGCAGAGACCACCGGAGACCCCCGGGCAGGTAAGTGCAGAATTTTATTTTTAATTTTTTATGCGTTGCAGGGTTTTCAGAGCTGCTCGTAACGGCTTACATTCTAAAAGGAAGGGGCAGACAAACAGGTGTGACACAGATTGGGTAGACGGGAAGGAAGGAACATGTAGCAGCAAGTTAGGATGAGTAAAAAACACAAAATTACAGGCCCTAGCCTGTTGAGCAATCTAAGCAAACACAGCACTTATTCTAAAACTTAACTGAACCTAGTCCCCCCTGTCTGGTGCCTAACCATAAGTCCCCCTGGGGTGGCTAAACCTAACCCCCATTCCCCCCCCCCCCCAATGGGGAGGGGGATGACATTGCTTTGCACTTGTGGGAGAGTCTCCCAGGCCCTGCAGCCACTATAGTTACACTGCTGCTGTAATTTTTATAACTATGCAATGACAACCATGACACTTAAGCATGGAGGCAACTATTCAGTGTCAAACGCAGGATTTCTAGAGGGGAGTTTCCAAATCCTTGACTTTAAAGCAAGTGTGGCCAGTCCACGAGGAGGGCATAATCAGCAATTAACCAGCTATAATATACATCATACGAAGTATAATGTATGTAATAATTCTGACATATACAGGACCAGCGATCACATTATTCCATTATATGCGTATGTAGGGCCATCCCGCCTGAGCAGAATGTTTTTATTTCAGATGTAGGCTCCATTCCAGATAATTTTAGCAAGTTCGGGAATCTGGGGGGCAACAAATTAACCTTGCACTGCCCTGGACATATATGTACAGATTGGTCTCTTTATGTAGTGGTTAGTTCATTATTATACAGAATTACTAATTAACCCTATAGATGGTCTATATCAGTGCACCCCTAACAGTAAAAGACTTCCAGAGGAAGCTGCTGATTTGTATTGAAGGCGGAGAAACGCGTTGACAAGCCGGTTTGTGCGATCACACTACTTTGTGCAAGCTTTTTCTCAGCGGGATACCAGTGATTAGCGGGATTGAGTTGGATACAATCTACATTAAACGTCTGCAAAGAGCACTTCTTTGGATGGACATAATATAAATGTGAGTGCACCACATTTTATAAATACAGCACCTTCTGGTTAAAATATGTATTTTTCCCCTTACCAAAAGAGAGGATTTATTACAAGTATACAGCTTGCTCAAAATCCCTGTACGTCATTCTTGGATTGAAATAATTGTTCTCCTTTACCCGACTGGGGAGGACTGAATACAAGCACACATTCCTAGTAAACTGGACATTATAGTATCTATTTATGTAACCATTCGTGTTACTAAGTTACAATTTTGTTTCAATAAGTTTTTGCTGCAAACATCACTTGGAATTGACATGAACTCATCTTAAATTGTGTTTATAATTGCCTGATATTCTTGATAACAACTATATATCTATTTTAGGAACACCTGTTCTATTAAGACTGCTAATAGCAGCATATCTGCATTTATTATTTATTAAAAAGGTTTTATATTATGGTTCTACTGGCATCACCAGGTTGATCTGGTAGTAAGTTGTTGTTTTATTATGTGATTAAATCTGTGCATTATTAATTAACCTTTATAGACAGCACTTCATTATTCTGTTTTAACACCCCTAACAGTGCATGTTTTCCAGATCTCCTACTTGGTGCACAGGTGTATTATTACTGGCTCAGACATTTTAAAAGATCAATAGGTGGTGCTAAATATTTAATTTGTGATACTGAGGGGATCTTAAAAAAATGCAACTTTAGTATTATATGCTATTTCTATTGTGGTCATCATGGTGTGGGCTTGGAAGGGGGGTTTCCAGGCAACCGGAACCCCCCCTGCATTTCCCTATGCTATTGTACAAGTCTCTCAGAACAGCATTAGCAAAACAAAAACGTTGAAGAAAAGCACATTTTTTAAAGACAGTACCGTTTTAAAAATATTAATTACTAATTTAAATAATACAATGACTATTCATTTACAGTTAGGTGCATAAATATTGGGACATTGACAGAATTTTCATATTTTGGCCTCTATTCACCACCACAATGGCTTTGAAATGAAACAAACAAGATGTGCTTTAACTGCAGACTTTCAGATTTAATTACAACGGTTTCTATATGTGCCTCCCACTTTTTAAGGGGCCAAAAGTAATGGAACAAACTAAACAATCCTAAATCTAACTTTCACTTTTTAATACTTTATTGCAAATCCTTTGCAGGCAATTACAGCCTGAAGTCTGGAACGCATAGACATCACCAGACGCTGGGTTTCATCCCTGGTGATGCTCTGCCAGGCCTCTACTGCAAAAGTCTTCAGTTCCTGCTTGTTCTTGGGGCATTTTTCCCTTCAGTTTTGTCTTCATCAAGAGAAATGCATGCTCAATCGGATTCAGGTCAGGGGATTGACTTGGCCATTGCATAACATTCCACTTTTTAGCCTTAAAAAACTCTTTGGTTGCTTTTGCAGTATGCTTCGGGTCATTGTCCATCTGCACTGTGAAGCGACGTCCAATGAGTTCTGAAGCATTTGACTGAATATGAGCATATAATATTGCCCGAAACACTTCAGAATTCATTCTGCTGCTTTTGTCAGCAGTCACATCATCAATAAATACAAGGGAACAAGTTCCATTGGCAGCCATATATGCCCATGCCATGACACTACCACCACCATGCTTCACTGACGAGGTGGTATGTTTTGGATCATGAGCAGTTCCTTTCCTTCTCCATACTCTTCTCTTCCCATCACTCTGGTACAAGTTGATCTTTGTCTCATCTGTCCATAGGATGTTATTCCAGAACTGTAATGGCTTTTTTAGATGTTGTTTGGCAAACTCTAATGTGGTCTTCCTGTTTTTGAGGCTCACCAATGGTTTACATCTTGTGGTGAACCCTCTATATTCACTCTTGTGAAGTCTTCTCTTGATTGTTGACTTTGACACATATACACCTACCTCCTGGAGAGTATTCTTGATTTGGCCAACTGTTGTGAAGGGGTTTTTCTTCACCAGGGAAATAATTCTTCTGTCATCCACCACAGTTGTTTTCCGTGGTCTTCTGGGTCTTTTGGTGCGTTCTTTCTTTTTAAGAATGTTCCAAACAGTTGATTTGGGAACACCTAATGTTTTTGCTATCCCTCTGATGGGTTTGTTTTGATTTTCCAGCCTAATGATGGCTTGCTTCACTGATAGTGACAGCTCTTTGGATCTTATATTGAGAGTCGACAGCAACTGATTCCAAATGCAAATGTCACACCTACTCCAGACCTTCTACCTGCTTAATTGATAATGAAATAAGAAAGGAATAGCCCACACCTGTCCACGAAATAGCTTTTGAGTTGATAGTCCCATTACTTTTGGCGCCTTAGAAAGTGGGAGGCACATATAGAAACCGTTGTTATTACTACACCGTTCACCTGATTTGGATGTAATTACCCTTAAATTAAATCTGAAAGTCTGCAGTTAAAGCACATCTTGTTTGTTTCATTTCAAAGCCATTGTGGTGGTGAATAGAGGCCAAAATATGAAAATTCTGTCAATGTCCCAATATTTATGCACCTGACTGTATGTAAAAAAAAAATGTTTTATAGTATATTTACTTATATATAAATATATACTAGTAAACGGACCAGCATATGCATGGTCACCTTGGTCCACCTCCTGCTCAGTCCTGTCCAGAGTAAGGATCAGCTACCTTTTCATTATTTGTCTTTATAAAAGGGGATAATACAGTTAGTCATTTTTTTAATACCACTAATGGTGCATACACACGGCCAGAGTTGTTGTCAGATATGAAAGATAACTATTTTAAAAATCGTTCAATCATTCATATCTGAAAGAAAATCTGACATGTGGGCCTGCAACAAGGAACGATGCGCGGTCCCGCATGTCAGATAACGATATCTGACATCGTCTGTGTTTGCAGTCAGATTTTGACGATTTCATTGATTTTAATACTGTCTGAAATCGTTCAATCATTCAAATCGTTGGTAAAATCGTTCAATCGTTCATCTGACAGATCTGACCGTGTGTATGCACCATAAAGGATAATACTTTGCTGCGTTGAAGGAAATATTCATAAATTGTCCTTTTAGCAACTTTCAGTACAGTACAAGTAACAAGAGACTCAGACATTCACAACAAGTGACTAACAGCTGCAGAAAAAGTTATTGACAGGTGGCCAAGCAACACAGCAGTGATTGTTTTTCTCCAAGTTTTAAGAGCAGACCGTGTTGTGTCCTGCCATATAGATGGTGACTGATTCATCTATTAGGTCGAGGAACAGAATATCATAATTATCATTCTAATTAGATCCTGTAATCTAATTTAAATTACTTTGTAACATTGCACCATTACAGTAATTTGCAGTAATGGCAGCTCTCATTCTATATTTAGGTATATATGCCCTGTATTCTGCTCTGTGAAGGTATGTACCAAACTGAGGGGTCTCTTTTTGTAACTATCAAAATTATTGCATGTCTGAAATATGGTTTCTTATGCATTATAAGCATACAAAAAAATATACTGAAAAGCATAGTGGGTCATTTATGAAAACCCGGTACTACAAATAGTTGTTTAAATCCATTTAAACCAAATGCTTGCATTACATTTCTGCACTGTACTACCATAACAACCAATCCTTTTTGGTTGTTATGGGTTACAGGACATACCCATAACTGTACATCTTAGATACATTTTAACAAAGATGGAAGACATTCGCTAGTAAGCATACTTGAATGAAAAGCATGACAGTTTTGAGGTAATTTTACTCTTAAGGGCATATTTACTGGAGTGCGAGTTTTTAGAGTGCCCCTAGCAACCAATTAGATTCTACTTAATATTTATCTAGCACCAGGGCCGGACTGGGAATAAAAATAGGCCCTGGCATTTAAAGAGCACACAGGCCCACCTTGCGTCAGCATCTGGCTTCTGGCATAGACTCCTCCCCTTACTATTCCTGACCCCTCTCACTCCTTAAACTATGCTCTTAGTGTTCACTCTATGTCCGGCAGCAGGCAGGGCGCCGGACCCAGAGACAGGGCACTTCTGCGCGCGCCAAAGGCGCGCGTGCCTGAAAAGGGGGCGTGGCCAAAGAAAAGGGGGGATATTTTTATGACGCGTCCCCTTCTCGTCACTCCTGTGGGCGTGCCCGGCACTTACGGACATGCCAGGCAGCCCCCAAGCGCTGCGGTCACTGTGAATGGATGCCGGGCGCATGCGCCCGGAATCCATTCACCGGCAGTGACCGCTGCGCCACAGTTTTGACCACCCACGGGAGACGGCAACCTGCAGGTGGAGAGAGAACCCGCAGGCTGTCTCAGCGGGGCGCCGCCCTGGAGGGCAGGGTGCTTTCTGCCCTTCAGAAATAGGGCAGGGTGTGGCGTCCCGCTGAAACAGCCTAGCGGGAATGCTAGCTCTTACATATATAATTATTAGAACAGACAAGTACACATCATTATCTATTAAAATACATACAACAGAGCACATCCTGCAGGGGAGTCAAACATTTGGTATTGTGTTGGTTCTGTTAAGCTGTGTATACACCTATAGATATATCTGTCCAATTTGTGTGGTGGGACAGAAAATCTGGAAATGTATGGGACAAATAACAATAGAAATTTGCTCGCAGATGCTGGAAAATGGACCAGATTTTCCTTCCCACCAGACAGATTGGACAGATATCTATAGGTAAAGCTGGTACTTCACTGGTGTAGATCATACACAAAGAAAGGGGAAGGCATTTTCCCAAGCCCTAGTTTAGCAGTTGAAGATTAGATAGTGTTTACTGTAGGACTCTTTTAGGACAGGGGTACTGAACGCAAATGACATCTGTGCAAAGCAGAGCCATAACTACACATTTTGACAAAGGAGCATGTGTGCCACAATCCATAGGTGAAGCAGGGAGAGCGCGTGCAGTAGGCACGCGCCAAAAAAATCAGGTGTGGTCTTGCTAGGAAGGGGCGTAGCCACCTAATTTTTCACGTTACGTCACACAGTAGTGTCTTTTTCACATTACGTCACACAGTAGTGCCCCATAGTCACATTACGTCACACAGTAGTGCCCCATAGTCACGTTACGTCACACAATAGTGCCCCATAGTCATATTACACCACACGGTAGTGTCCCTTCATCATACTACACTGCACAGTAGTGTCCCTTATTCATGTTACATCACACATTAGTGCCCTTTTTCACCTTTCGTCAGACAGTATTGTCCATTTTTCATGTTACAACACACAGTAGTGTCCCTTTTTCACATTACGCCAGTGTCCCTTTTTCATCTTATGTCACACAATAGTGTCCCTTATACATAAACATGAATATTTGCACATAACAAGTATTATAAAATAGAAATATTATAAACAATATATTATATACAATTAATATTAATACTACATGGATCTGCAGGTTTGAAATAGCAACATACTAAAAGGAATAGAGGGAGACAGGAAAAAGAGGAGTAATTTGGGCAGCTGGGGAGAAAGAAGGAAAGAGGGGATCAAATAGGGGAATTAGAGAGCTAGGAGAGAGGAGGAACTGGGGTAGAGAGAGAATATGGGGAGCCAGGAGAGACGTAGGCTAAATATGGGGAGTGGGAAGGGAGAGGGAAGAGAGAGAGAGGAAATAGGGAGAGCCAGGAGAGAAAGAGAAGGTATAGGTTGAACCGGGAGAGAACAGAAATAGGCAGAGCCACAAGAGAGTGAAGGAACAGGTTGAGCTGAGAGAAAGAGAGGAGGAATTGGGGAAGCTAGAGAGAAATAGGGTGAGCTGGGGGAGAAAGAAGGAATAGGGGAAGCCGGGAGAGAAGGAATTGGTGGAGGCCAGGAAAGCCATAGGAGAAGGGAGCTGGGAGAGAGGGGAGGAAGAGAGAGAGAGGGAGGAAGGGAGAGGGAGGGAGGAAGGGAGAAAGAGGGAAGAAGAGAGGGAGAGGGAGGAAGAGAGGGAGAGGGAGGAAGAGAGAGAGAGAGAGGGAGAGGAAGAGAGAGAGAGAGGAAGAGAGAGGGAGAGAGAGAGAGAGAGAGAGAGAGAGAGGAAGGGAGAGGGAGAGGAAGGGAGAGGGAGGGAGAGGGAATGGGGAAGCTGGGAGGTAGAGGGTAGGAATAGGGGGGAGACGGGAGAGACATAGAAGAAAGAGGGAAAGCTGGGAGAGAGAGGAGGAATAGGGGGAAATGCAGTGCCCCATATACAGTGCCGCCAGTAGTGCCCCATATACAGTGCCGCCAGTAGTGCCCCATATACAGTGCCACCAGTAGTGCCCCATATACAGTGCCGCCAGTAGTGCCCCCCTTTATACAGTGTCCCAGTAGCAGCCACCCCCCATACAGTGCCCCAAGTAGCAGCCATCCCACCTATGCAGTGCCCCCAGTAGTGGTCCCCATATACAGTGCACTGCCCTCAGTAGTGGTCCCCCTATGTAGTGCCCCCAGAAGTGGTCCTCCCGAGTCCCATGCATTGCCCGTGGTAGTAGTCCACCCAGTAGTAGCCTCCCCTATACTGTGCCCCCAGTAGTAGTACCCCCTATGCATTGGCCCCAGTGGTAGTCCCCACAGAGTAGCCCACCCATCACACCAAGGGGAATAAAAATTTATGCACACTCACTGTGACTGCACACACGATTGTCTGGGGTCTTGGCTGCAGTCTCAGCTGGTGTCTGTGTCAGGCTGTCAGCAGCAGCTCATGAGGTCTGAAGATGGCATCGGTCCAGTCCATTCAGATTCCCGCCGACGCCCCGCTTTTGACATCACCGTGGCGGTGGTGATGTCAGCATGGTGTCCCAGCGCTTGTCCCGCAGCAGTTAGCCTCCCTGCAGTCAGCTCACCGAAGCTAATGGCTGGGTTCCGCCCCCACCGCGCATAGTACCCGGCCGCGTCATGACATCTTGACGCGGTTGCGTCATGACACGGCCACACTTAACACCGGGAGGCGCAGGAGCTGGCTACATAGCCTCCAGCTGCATGCCCGACGGCCGCATCATGACATCATTACGCACTGATGCAGCCATGGAAGAAACCAGGTAAGAGCTGAACACTGCAGTGCCGGCCGGGTAAGCCTGCGCTCAGCGGCAGCCACACCGGCCCATCTGCCCATCGGCCCTTCTGGCATTTGCCAGAAATGCCCGATGGCCAGTCCGGCCCTGTCTAGCACCGTCTAGAAAATAATAGCTAGAATCTGATTGGTAGCTATGGACAACATCTCCACTTCTAAAACCTGCACTTTAGCAAAAAAATACCCTCTAGTTTTTCCTTTCCATATGTTAAAGTATCACTGAGACAAACTGCCCAGGACTGCAAAGTGGGTGCAGGTGGTATTTTGCTGCCAGTCAACATTTTCAAACATGCATGAAAACCAGTGGTAGAGCTCAATCTGGTCCTGTGCAAACTCCGAGATGGGAGCCCAGGCATATGTGACAGAATCGACATTGCATCTTAGAATTTATTACAGGCTTTCTAATTATAAGTTCTCCCATTAGCTCTGTGCTGTGATCATCTCTCAGTGCTCCTGATATAGATGTGTATCCTGATATAATAAAACGTTCAGCTGTCGACGTTCAGCATGTTGACATTCACAATGTCATTACTGACAGGCTCTCGACATTGGCAGAATCACAACATACAAAATGTAGACAGCTGGATTTAGGGTTAGGGATAGAGATAGGCTGCGGTTACAGCTAGGGTTAGACACAGAATGAATACGAAAAACTTGAAGAGGCAGGGTCGGATCAACACGCCCTAGTTTCCGGGAACGCTGTCCAGTGGTGCCCCCTCCTCACCCCCACATCAAGCTGCAGTTTAGGAGGCACTGCAAGCGATTTCACAGGACCCATTCCGCATGGCCGGCGGTTCGATTCCCGTCAGCGGCAGCCCGACATGAGCAGAGTTCGAAGCAGCGGAAGCCCGACAGCGCTGGAAATCCCGATCATGGATAGGTGAGTATCTATTAACCTAACCTAACCCCCCTAACCCTAACCCTCCTTAGGGGTGCCTAACCCTAACTTCCCCCCCAAGTGCCTAACACTAATTCACCCTCTAAGTGCCTAACCCTAACCACCCCCTTCCCCGCTGCCTAAACCTAAGTCCCCAGGGGGGGGTGCCTAACCCAAAGTCCCCCCCGGGGGTGCCTAACCCTAACCCTCCCCCTGGCCTAACCCTAACCCTCCCGGGGGGGTGCCTAACCCTAAGTCCCCCCCGGGAGCCCTAAACCTAATCCTCCCCCCCCACGGCTGTCCGCTCGTGGCGCCCGGCATCACTACGAACGGGATGCCGGGCGCCGGTCTCCCGGCATCAGGGAAATGCGGGTGTCTACATCTAGACGCCCGGCATTTCACCCTTGCCGGGATATGACAGTCGGGAAGCCGGCTGCCAGTATTTAGGCAGTCGGCTTCCCGAATGCATACCTTCCGCACACACACAGAATGGGTCCCGTGTGCGTACAGAATGGTTTGCATACATTTCTGGGTCAGGCCGTATATTCCGTTTCTATGAAAACACACACACACTTGGGTCCATTTTGTCTGAAGCTAATTAACCTACCAGTATGTCTATTGGATTGTTCAAGACATAGATTACAGCACCAGAGAAAAAGTCTGTTATCAATTGAATTTTTTCTCTTGTGAATCTATCATAGAGACATTACAAACGGAATGGGTATGTAATGCCGGCTGTCACGATGCCTCCTGTCAGAAGACCGACAGCAGCATCCCGATGGTTGTTATCCCGACAGGGGTCGGGTGATTATACTTACCCTCCCCCCTTCCCCCACCTAACCCTCCCTTCTTATGGCCTAATCCTAACCCTCCCCGTTAGTGCCTAAACCTAACCCTCCAGTGGTCCCTAAACCATCCCCCCCGGGGCTGCCAAGGTCCAGTGGTGCCCACACGCTTATCCATAGACGATATTTGCAGGTCTGTTGGCACTGCATAAATCACATGTGCATCAGTGTAATCACTGTAAAAATGGCATGGGCACCATGTTCCCGGTGATTAGTGCATGCACAGTAGACTCTGGCACAGTGTCAGTCTATTCGGCGCATGCGCTGGCGAGAGAGAGGGGGGCATTACGGAGACTGTACACAGACAACCTCCAACTTTTCCTGGGAGGTCTCCGGGAGATCCGTCGAGTGTGAGCCCCAGGTATGAGGGGTGGGGTGTGTGATGTTTTGTCGTGATTTATATCATTACGGCTTAGGGACGGGGGCTGCAATGACGCGTTTCATAGGAAATTGAATCATAAGGCCCTTAGCCTGCCCACTAAAATAGGAAAAGAATGGTAACCATGCACAAAACATTTACCTCCACAGCAGTAGCAAAGCCACAGGCCATAGAATGCTCTGCATTGTCCCCTCTTCTCCTCTGCTTTGTATAGCTGAGAGTTAGGGCGGGATGCATCAAAGGGAGAAACGCGGTCAAACCCTGAAAATGCGGGCTTGACCGCATTTCTCATATGCACTAAGCCTCGAAATGCGATGCGTTCCGGGTCTTGGTTGCGGTGGGTAACTGCATCTCCTGATTAGCTTTACCCTATAGAAGCCTATGGGCTTTTATTGGGAGAGTGCTGTGAGGAAAATCCCACCCAGCACCCCCCGCGTCCTTCTGTGCATGCGCAGAAGGACGCCAGAGGAGGGGCTTCTGGGTCATAGACCCGAAAGTCCCTCCATTGCAAAGTGCCACTCTTTCCAAGAGACCAGTCCTTTGTGGTGCTCTTCATGCATACCGACATTGCTAACGCCGACATGCATGCGAAGGGTGACGGGATGCATCTCATCCCGAATACGATGTGTCATGCATCCGGCCCTTAGTCTTACAGAGAGCACCTGACTGATGGCAGGCTCATTTACTCCCTGACTGTAGTATTTGTTTTATTTATTGACTATACCAATGTTGTACATCTTTTACGTTAAAAATAATTATAAAAATCTTTTATTGGAGAACGAGACAAAATGGTAAGCTGACAATAGGATAGGCGGTACAGTATTCACTCAATAACAAAATGTTCATATTGTTCACACGAGGTGAACATTTTAGGTCTGCATGTGGCCCTCAGGGCAAGTGCACACCAAGGGCCTGATTCAGAGCCGCTCGTAAGCGGCCACTCGTTCGCTCTGAGCGATGTTCGCACAACTGCGCATGCATATGGGTCGTAATGCGCATGCGCAAAACAGTCATTGCGGTCGGAAATCGTGCGCTCGTAAAACAGCGAGGGGCTGCTAATTTGATTGACAGCATGTACCTTTTGTGGGTGGTAACAGGGGAAGGTGCTTGAAAACGGGGGAGTGGAGATCCGAACGCAGGCGTGCCTAACGGTCAAAAGGGCGTTTAATGGGAATGCATAATTAGGAAAGGAGCGTCATTGACCACGTCAATTGGTTGTCCTTTAGCCTGAACTGCTCACAGTATTAGGGTAAAGAAAATCCTACCACAAGCACTGCGAGCAGTACAGATGCCTTTCGATGTTCCCGATTAATCTAATAAATACCGGAGATGACATGTGATGCGAACGGCAAAGGGGCGTATTTACAAAATAGCGAGCGCATTTTTCTTATGCTCGCTCACACATAGAGGCGTCCACACACCGCAAAGAGCGAGCGCTCAATTTAAATATCCGGAGCCTTTTTTAGAACGAGCGTCCGCTAATAGCGTCCGGCTCTGAATCAGGCCCCATGTTCCTAATGCTATGTATACAGCTGATGTGAGAGGCAGCTTCCAGTTTAGGACTTGGGCTAATGTCAGTTGAGGCTATGTTAAGGTTTGATAAAGACTATTAGGTTAAATTTACATATTTTATTATTATACTGATATGTTAAACAGGTATTAGAATTCTGTCTTTGAAACAAGGGGACTCTTGTCTACCTGAGACAGGGCCGGCTCGAGGCATGTTCGACCAGTGCGGTCGAACAGGCGCGCCACCCCATAGAGGGCGCACCCCTCCCAACATCCTGATTTCAGCGGGACAGCACTGTCCCACTGTTCCACCCGTGGGCCTAAGTGTCCCACCGGTGGTCTGGTCGGGAGGTTGGGCACCCAGACCCCGGAGTAACTGAATGGATAATTGTACCCACTATTAAATGATTAACTCCCAACCAACACACCATTAAATTAAATGTTTATCCTTCATTATAACAATCAATTAATGTATCAACCCCCCTTCAACCCTCATTACTTTTAATGATTAGCCCTACCACAGTAATAAATAAATATCCCAGTCTCTATCTCATACAGTTAATGCTTAGACCCACCACAGTAATATATAAATTAATTGCCTATTCCTCTCACCCCATTACATTTAGGGGTCTATTTACTAAGCAGCGTTAGGAGACAGAGTGAAAAGTGATAAGAAAGTGATAAGGTGCCAGGCAATCAGCTCCCAACTGCCATTTTTCAAACACAGCCTGTGAGATGGCAGTTGGGAGCTGATTGGCTGGCACCTTATCACTTTCTTATCACTTTTCACTCTGTCTCCTAACACTGCTAATGGGGTCTATTAGTAAATAGACCCCATAATGAGTAGTCCCCACCACCAGGGCCGTAACTAGGGGTGTGCAACCGGTGCACTGCAACGAGTGCAAGGGCTCTGTGGGCAACACTGTCACCACCAAACAGCCCTAGCTTCTGGTTAGCAGGGTGCCTGGAACGGAGTTCATTTTCTGTCATGAGTTTTTCAAAATGTAAAGCACTTTGAGTCCTATTGGAAGAAAAGTGCTATAGTATTATAGAATGTACAACAAAAAGAAGAGAAGTCTGTTCACAAATCTGCAATAGGTATAGTCTATGGAAGAGACCGTATAGCAGCTCTACAGGCAGGTGTGTACTAACGCCCGAGGGCAGAGCCGTAACTAGACTTCTTGGTGCCCTGTGCCAGAAAGAGCATTGGCGCCCCCCTCATATTTCAAATGGACATAATGCACCCAAACAAGGGCCATGGCTTCATGGGGAAGGGCCAGGGAAGATATAGGAGAGGCCAGGAGATGCTGGGGATGAAATAAGAGGAAGCTACAAGCAAGAATGATAATAAACAGAAATTTGACAGGCCCAAACAGCGTCCCCTGACCTGTGGTGCCCTGTGCAATGGCACTGGCCGCACTACCCTAGCTATGGCCCTTCTCGAGGGGGTCCGTGTGCAGCAGGCCCCCTCCTTGGAGCAGCCCCCCCAGCCTCGCATCTTACCTTGTGCTGACAAGCAGGTCCCTCTTTCTCTACAGCGCCATCTTCCCAGTGATATTCAGCAAGAAGGCGCATGCGCAGAAGAGAGCAAAGCCTCTGGCACAGTGCAGAGTCTTTTCTTTTACTGTGCGGCGGAAGATGGCGCTGCAGAGGAGGAGGGACCCATTTGTCAGAACAAGGAAAGTACACTATGGGTACAGCCTACAGGGTGCGGTGTGGGGCCCCCCTGGAACCCGGAGCCCGGGTGCACCGCGCACCCTGCACCCATTATTAATACGCCTATGTCTTCAGAACAGGATGGGGCAAAATTACAAAAATACAGAGAGAATGTAAAGCGCTTTTAGGGTCTAATTAATGTGCAATATATTTAGTTAAAATTACAAACCAAAATAAAACTAATGAAGCAGTTCATATGAGACATATATTATTACTGACTAAAAAAGTATAAATAAAAATGCCATAAACTATATAAACACACTTTTTTGTATTTTCTTTTCTTTCTTCGTTTGAACAATGTATTTTTTTCCATTGTACTGCATGTGTGTTACTCCGTGGTGAATACATATTTGGATTGTGTTCTTTATGTCTTTCCGCATTCCAATACAAATGTATTAACATTATATATATATATATATATACACACACATACAAATGACAGTCAAAACATAAACAATGTATAAAATATATGCTACAATGTATAGAATACAGATTATTAGTTTGAAGTATAAGCATGTATACATTGTCGGCCTGGTTTAGAGGTGGACGCTATGGCAGCATCGGCCGATGCTTTCAGTCTGCACATGCGTCTGAGCCGCACTGCGACTGTGCCCACAGCTCATTTAATAGTGTCAGTGCGCAGCATTTGGGAGAGTGTAGGAAGTTACTGGGTGAAGTGGGAAGATCCTGCAGGCTATTTCTTTCTGCAGACTTTTGACTGTTTTATAAAAATATAATAAAATAAAAATGAAATATAACTAGTGGGGTGAGGCTACAGCACCCTGCCATGGCATTATAGTACTACTCAGTAGCCACCACAGATATAGCACTGGGAGTACAAGGCAAGCCCTTGTGCCGGGGATAGCTGCAGCAGTACTTCCGGGGAAATCACAGCAGGGAAATGTTTTCTTTATTCTAGTAAACTCTACTACCCTGCTGCCTCCTCCTTACAGCTGTCATTGTCTTGCCCTGGGTTATAGCAGTCAGTAATGCAGAAGGGGGAGGGAGTGTGGAGAGACAGACACACACATGCGCCCTGCCTTCCTTAAAGCTGACTGCTGCCTTATGAATGTCTGTAAAGGGAGAGGGACGTTTCATCCTGCTGGGTCCACTCTCAGCAGCTGCTGCACACAGTGGACATCAGACCCGGCTACCAGCAGTATCTGCTGCCACCAGCTCTGAGCAGCCCAGGAGGAGTAAAGAGGCACACTGGCAGCAGGTAAGATTCAGCACTGGGCACAACATAGTACTGTGGTAGCACTAGACACTCCACTGGGCACTCCATAGTCTGTGCATCCATGGGCACACCATAGTAATCTGCAGCACTGGGCACACCAAGATAGCCCAGCTTCTGTGACTCCTAACAGCATTGTACTCATACAGACATGTCCCTCTCTGAGACATGCCCTATAGATCCTGATCTAGGCTAATTTCCCAAATATCACTAAGCATCTCAGAAACTTACTGTCGTTCTGCCTTTGTGAACTGTGAGTAATGTTCATTCTAACAACCAGCAGCAGTAAATGTGGACAGAATGGCAATTGTTATGTATAAGGTAGGTGCAGGCAGCCAGGCTTTGTGAGACCATGGATAAGCTGCTTCTCATCTAGCCAGCAGAACACTCTAGGGGTTGGGTTGCTTTGCAGAGTGATCCCTGGCACTGAGAGTACTGTGTGTCTGGGGTGTTTCATGCTGTTTATTGTTTCACAACTTAAATAACGTTCCAGTTTTGTGTTTGTTGCATCTTTCCAATGCAATGATACCATGTAAACACAGTCATAATGTAACCATGGGGTGCCTGCAGTTATTGTGCACACGAGGGTGACATGTTTCAGCACTAAGGTAGAGGTGATCTGTGTAAACATGTTTTATGGCCACTTCAGCAAAACAGAAATGTAATCAGGAAACTGCTAAAAGCAAGAAACTTTGCAATACTGGGAAAAGTTATAATTACACTGAGCAGTGCGGTGCCCTGACTCCTGTTTAGTAATCTATAGTATATCTGGAGATGAATCCACTGTCTTTACTGCAGCAATGTTATAAGACGCATGTAAATGTCATGTACAGGTGGAAGTGTTATGAAACTTGCAGATGAAAGACATTATTTTCAGATGTACAGTTATTGGCAAGTGGCTTTTCACAACTGAGGAAGAGATCTGTCTGATCATGAGGTTCCATGCAGTGTTGGTGTGACCTGTAAAGGTTTCTGATTCATCTGTTAATCTTTAATCCCTTATAAATGAATTTTACAGAACAGAATTCACTAGAATATCATAATTCTAGTGAATATTGTATTATGCTTGTGTAGTAGGATGGTTTTAGTTTACAGTAAATGCTAAGTAAAATGCACAAGACTTAGATATTTCTACAGATAAATATATTTTGTTTGCATATATGGATTTGTTATGGCAGTATTGTTGGGGTCCTCTCACTGGGGGATCATCTGGTACAAGTGGGGGGTTTAGAGGGAGAGGATATTTAGGACAGCAGGATACCATGGTGCAGGTCCCTGGAGTCATACTTGCCTACTATCACGGAACGGCCGGGGTGCTCACGAATATCCGGTGGAGCTCCTGGCCAGCTGTAGACCCCGCTAGCAGAAGGGCCCACTGATGCGATTCGCAATGAATCGCGTCATCAAAGCCCCACCCCCTGCTTCACAATACCAGTAACCTCAGCGTATTGTAACAGGGGCGGGGCCACAGTGACGCAATTGCGCGGTCACGCCGCCTCTTTGCAATTCCACATCATGTCCCCTGCCACCTCTCCCATATGCCATACCCCCCCATCCCCCGCTGTGCCGACCTTGACAGAGGTGGACGCAGAAGTGGCAGTAGCAGTGTCTATTGGCGGTAGCCCGTGTGGGACAAAGTAATTATCTTGTGTATATCCATGCGTCTCACTGTGCAAGGACTGAGAAGCCCACTTTCAGTGTCCGGAGATGCAGGAATACCGCTCAGTGCATCTTTTGACGCCACTATCAGTCGCACCATAGAAACTTGCACCAGACTTGTGGCAGGTGCAGTTCCCCCGTCTGGCCAAGGGCTCCTATGTCTGCGGTTGTGCATCTGTGTACGCAGCCACTTTCACTAACACACCCCTCGACAATCTCATAATACGCTCATTAAATGGACCACTTTTGCGTTCATTACTAGCCACCGCCTTGGAACGCCCTGAACTTTCCACAACATTTCTGGTACAGTGTGTTTTTATTACAACAGCTTCTTTGTGCAAACACTCTGTGTAATGCGTGCGCTGTACTAGTTTTTAGGGATCTTCGCACATGCGCAGTTGCAAAAAAAACGAGTGAACATCGGCATTGTATCCAACCTCTGAATCCGGCCTATTATCTCTTACTGGAAACCAATACAGTCTCTGTAAACCCTGCTGGATTACAGTATCTGGGGAACACAGGTACAGTCAGTGACAGTTTATTGATCCAATATAATTATTTTTCATGCCTTAACATTAGTGTAAAACACAGGGGTTTGGGGGGTGGGGGCTATTTAATAAGAATATCCATGAGGACAAATGTACTGTTTTTATAGCAGCAGGGTAGCAGTTGGCTTCAGTCAGTCTAGAGCAAGTTAACAATGAAGGCAAATTCTTGATTGGAGCCTATGGATAACAGAGTATTTGCACTTTGTTAGTAAATAATGTCTGGAGTGACCTAGCAAAGCTTTGACAAGTGTAGAATTTATACAGATATGCAAATATATATGAAAGGGACAACACTCATATAGTGCATACAAACGGTCAGATTTTTCTTCAGATCTGAACGATAACGATTTAAAAAATCGTTCAATCGTTCACATCTGAAGGAAAATCTGAAATATCTGACATGTATGAATGATGAACGATGCGCGTTCCCGATGGTCAGATAACGATATCTGACATCTGATGTGTTTGCAGGCAGATTTGGACGATTCCATTCATTTTAATGCAGCCAAAAATCGTTGGTCAAATCGTTCATCAAATCGTTCAGATCGTTCAAATCGTTCAATCGTTCATCTGACACATCTGACAAATCTGACCGTGTGTATGCTCCAATAGGCTGTGTCTGTAAGATACTTTGTGCAAATGTTATTGCTTGGTACAGCTGAACAGCTTTTCTATAACTACTGTACACATTCACAAGTACGGCAGGAACCAGGCACTAATTCTGGTACCTATATATTTGTTGAGTATATCTTTTCCTGCATGATTTAGACCGCCCATGGTGACAGTTACCTTTTTTCTAATGGAGGATTGTCAGTCAGCTTCTAGGAATGTGATTGTTTATATTTCAGCTATTAATTGTGATCATGACAGGAGACACAGTGGTAGTTTTATAATTGTACTGCTGATAGTGATGATAATTAATAGTAATGAGAGCAATACCATAAAGAATATACAGGCACTAGTTAAACTCTGCCCACAACTTCTCCATCAGGCTTCTCTCTCTGTTTAGTACTTGCACAGCTACATGGTAAACAGGGCGATTAGCGGTGCTAACAATGATAATAGCAGCTGCTATGGAATCAAGATTCTCAGCAGTCTGTGAGGAGCTGTGAGTCCATTCTCTAATACCCCTATTACACCAGAGCTAAAACCCGGGTTATTGCAGGGTTAACCCGGGTAGCTCCTTGGAGTAAAAGGGGAAAGGGTTGGATTGCTTAGTCGAGTGACCCGGCAATGCAACCCAGGTAACTTGCAGGGTTAAACACGGGCATAGCCTGTGAAACCGTGCAGTGTAAACGACGCGATCAGGGTCACGATGACATGGCGCGCACCGCATCCCGGCCAATTGGCCACCTTCAGTGGCGCTTGGAGATGATCTGGGGTGAACTGCGCTGACCCGGGAATTTTCTGGGTCTGATCCGGTTTGGAACCCTGTTCCACTCTCCAGGTCAGACCCGGAATTTAGGTATAAAAGCAGCCTTATAAGCAGCACAGCTGTATTACACACATTCACCCTTTATAGATTATATAATTGTCACCCCGGATTTGTTTCCATAAAGTATTACTTATCAAGAGCAAGCGGGATGTACAGTATGTGCTGGTAACTGATCCCCTCCCCATACTCAAGATAACCCAATGACAGGCAAGTCAGAGCCCATGTTTCAAGTGGCATCTGTATAATTAACAAGTACCCATATATTATTGTCAACATATGAGAGAGGTGGGTAGAGACATGTGCCTAATGTAGTAACGTCCCCAGTCAGCTCCTACCTTCCTAATTCCACTTTGTGTGGAGATCTTTTTAATTTTAGCACCATGTCCCTTTCTGGGACAGTCCTAATCTCAGAGCTCAATCCCCCACCCCCAACTCACTTCACAAAGGCTGTAGTCAAACAGATAATCTCCAATAGTGCCAGGCTCACTGATTAGCACAGCAACATCAGTGGGGGTGAAACAGGAGTGCAGGAGATGAATTATATCAGTGTGGGGGCACTACTGAGAGGCAGAGATCTCCACCTATATGAGTGCTTACAGTCCCTGTTTTCAGGCTGTACAACTGGCCAAACTCAATTGCTTAGCAGCTAACTCCGGCAACTTGGTAGACAATAATATGACCTGGGTCCGCAGCTCCCTAAGCACCCACTGTAGCTACACTCATGTTTATGCAGCAGGAAATGTTGAAATTGATGAAAAGCGAAACAATCACCTGTCGGAAATTGTTTATACAGGTCCATTAGATTACACTATGAGCATTTAGTCAGTATTATAAATTCATGTTAAATACTTCATTTACCTCCAGCGTGAAAGCATTCATCAGGAGTGCAATGTGTGAGGTTTAGTGCATGTGTGGCTCCTAAGAAGGGGGTAACAGCAGCTACATAGTGTCCATTACAATCATTTCAGATCATGTTCACCTGTAGCAGAGGAGACTGCTGCTTTGGGAATGCTGCACATTTCGCTAGGAGTGTGTGACATCACTGAGTGTGTGACATCACTGAGGTATCTGTATGCAAATACTGAGTATGCCCGAGCAGTATGTAAGCGCCTGCGCCTTCAAAAGCAGAATCTGTACATTTCAAGTATATTACATCTGTAACATTAAAATTTGAGCGCAGTTGGACGATGTTTAAATTGGAGATGAGGGGTTCGGATTTACTCTGATCTCAAAACGGCATTTTATTGGCTATCGGCTAGCACGTGTTTTGGATAGCCAATAAAATAAATTCCGGACTAATCCCAACTTGCGGTAAAGAGGCGATAAGAACTGAGTAAATCCGAACCCGCACATCCCTAGTTCAAAATACTGCACGTGCGTCCTGAGGTGCACTGCGCATTCATCCTGATTATTACTGCACCAAGACGCAGAACTAATTTAGATGCAGAGAGTGTGGTGTATAGTGGGGGTTCCTGGGAGGTTAATAGGAATGTTTAGGCAGATGTGGGTGTGGCGCTGATAACAGCTGCGTCTAAAGACGCATAACCACTCACACAGGACACCATGTTCAGATGGGAAAACTGCACTTGTCATACTTCTGGTGCAAGTTTCAATGGTGCGTCCGATGGTGTGTGTAAAGAGCAGCGAGTTGGATTTACAAAGGCTCAAGTGGGCAACTCAGTATTGAAGAAATTGGTCTGTGTGTAACTCTGAATCAGCCCCTTTACACACATTTTTGTTAAATGCGTCAGAAATAATTGCTGCGTTTTTGAAAATGTTGTTTATTGTAAGGCAGCGTTCAAACTGCACTTTTCATTCATCTGTGGATTGTTGATCCTAAGATACGTACATCCACATGGTATATTTGAAATAGGGGTTGTTGAACCCTGAGGAGAAGTACAGTACATGTTAAGGTCACAGTGAAACTTTGGAACAAGTCCAATCTATCACTGTGAATCTCCCGGGGCCTGGGGCCACCCAGCTGCTTACTTCCCCGGTGGAGTGATTTGTGCTGAATCGCGTCATTGTGGCTCCGCCCCACTCCACAATGTGACTGCGTCATCACGCCCCAGACCACCCATCTTCACTCCCAGACCTGCCGAGGCCTGACCTCCGCAGTAACGACCTCCTACCAGAGGAGGCAGCCAAAAGGTCGCCAACTATGAATATACCAATGTCAGAATACATGTCCTTCTTAGTGACATACATTATTGACTCTTTCTTTCACATTAGCAATAAGAGAAGCCAAATGGTCACCTTTTACAGAAGTCAAAGCTTATTATGGGTTTTTGTTTTCCTCTGTTGTATTTTTTTGGCCAGCCAAGTTGTATTTATATTGCTCTAACGTTGGGTCTTACCATTATACAATTTGAGATCTATTTATTAAGCCTTGGATGGAGATAAAGTGGACGGGGATAAAGGGCCTGATTCAGAGCCGGACGCTCTGACCAGAGCGCTCGCTCTGAATCAGGGCCCTCCTCCATTAAAATGGAGCGTCCTCCTGGACGCTCGTATAGCTGTGGGTCACCACCCACAGCATATACGAGAGTCCAAAAAGATGGTCGCGATGGTCTTGACCATCGCGACCATCGGACTTGCGAGGGAAACCCTGCGGTCGGGTTTCCCAGCCACAAGCCCTGGAGTGATTTTGGCTCTATTAGAGCCAAAATCACTCCCACTGACACCACTAGTGATGTCAGTGGGGCCGGCTTCGGACGGTAGGCGTTCCCATGGGAACGCCTCCATCTGGCAGGCACGCCCCCGGCACGCCCACCAAAGGGGGCGTGCTGTCAATCAACATCGACAGCACGCCCCCTTTGGTGCGAGACCCGGAGCGATGGGAAGCCCGTCGCTCGCCGGGTCTCGCGCATGCGCACGACGGAGCTCCCTCCGTCGTGCGCATGCGCAGTGGGGAACATCGACCCACTTGCGAGCGTACTGCCGCTCGCGAGTGGGTCTGAATGACCCCCAAAATCCCAAACAATGAGCTCCTAACTGTCATGTCACAGGCTGTTTTAAAAATGACAGGCTCTGATCTCTTTTCACGTTATCTCCTTCCAAAGCTTAGTAAATAGACCCCTTTATTTGTAAGATACTTGAAGTAAAAATTGCAGTTGTATTAGCATATTTGTGTCAGGGAACTCATACAAGTAAAATGCAGATTAGAATGTACAAAAGATAGAATTTGAGTATTGCTGATACGTTGGAGTGTGTGAGTTGCCTGAGGATCTCTGCGTCTATCACAGCTGGTCATTATTTGTACACAGTCTGCTTAAGGCTGAATCTGTTTCACTTAATAGCATCCTAGAAATTAATTAATCCTTGTTTAGTTCCCACGGCTGCTTCCCTACTCTCACAACTATCATCACTGTAATCAGTTCAAAGCTCGAAATGTATCATGTCATTAAGGGGTCTATTTACTAAGCAGTGTTAGGAGGAGACAGAGTGAAAAGTAATAAGGCGCCAGCCAATCAGCTCCCAACTGTCATCTCACAGGCTGTGTTTGAAAAATGACAGTTGGGAGCTGATTGGCTGTCACCTTATCACTTTTCACTCTGTCACCTAACACTGCTTAGTAAATAGACCCCTAAATCTCTCCCAAATTTCAACTTGATTTTTCTCTTCTAAATGTCCCTACAGGTTTCTAATTAATTTGCGGCTAACGTCTTATTTTTAATGTTTATATTTCTTCTTTGCCCTGTTGGCTCTTATTAACAGAAATATTATCATCAGGTTGTTCAGCGGTCCTTTAAATATGCCCAGTACCAGCCATTAACATACGTTTGAAAGTTCTCCTACAGCAGCAATGAAAGGATGTCCAGTGAATATAAAGACTAGTTCATGTCTCCTCGTTCCACTGTTTCTCCTCATTGCAGCCTCACCTCACCAGGCGCCAATGGCTGCCAGACGCCAGGCGCCAATGGCCGCTTTGTTATAGTAGCCTTTCAGTAGTCACACCCACTTTCCTCACCACCAACAAGAATTGTTATTTTACAGCATTATACTATATGTCACCTTTTCTCCCCAAAACTTGTATTGTAAGCTTATTTGTCCAGGGCCATTGTCGCCTTCAGTTTCCTGTCATTGTATGTTAGTTATTTGTATCATGATCACTTTACAGCACTGCCTAATATTTTGGAGCTTTATAAGTGAAGGATAATAATAATTCTGTCCGTCATTATGACGATTTCTGCTTGTGGAGATGAGCTGTGCTGAGCTTCTGTCCAAATGGGGAACTTTCTGAAGCAAACAGTCAATAATTATTTTTATTGCATAGGGCAGGAAAACAATGTTTCGCAATGACAGGCATAATTGTTGCCGTTGAGACAAATGTTAAACCAATTAAAGAGGAAGGAGTGAAGGTCAAGTGGTGTTATCTGACAAAAGATGCTCTGATCGATGAGTTTAGGGCATGTTCATACGTCTGGTCCATGTTGTGACAGGCAGCATAAGCAGTGTGCCTGGTGTTGTTTTGAATTTGTTTGTTAAAGTACCTACTGTAGCTTTCCAGGAAATCCTGCTAACATAATAAGAAAATGCATTAAGGGGTCGATTTACTAAGCAGTGTTAGGAGACAGAGCGAAAAGTGATAAGAAAGTGGTAAGGTGCCAGCCAATCAGCTCCCAACTGTCATCTCACAGGCTGTGTCTGAAAAATGACAGGTGGGAGCGGATTGGCTGGCACCTTATCACTTTCTTATCACTTTTCACTCTGTTTCCTAACACTGCTTAGTAAATAGACCCCCTAAGAGTTTTTGTGCCATACAAAGTGGCCTGGGAATCTGATTTAGGCTCCCCTCTGGGACCGGAGACCTGGGCAATTTTAGAGAAAATGTCTCCAAATGTTCTATAAGCGTGTCAATCAAAGAGAATTACTTATAAAGTATATACTAGATGGATCAACCTCATAGGATGTTCTCTGCTACCTCCAATCTGTGCTGGCACTTTTCACATCTGGTGGGCATGCCCAAAGTGGACCCACCTTTGGACACAAGTCTCCTCACTTATCTCTTCTCTCCTCGACTCGCCCTCAGCTCTATTCCCAGCTAACCTATTACTTTGTACCCCAGTCCATCTCCTCAATAAGTGAGCCAACAAATTGATTCTTCACATTTCTTGTGCTAGGAAGTGCCAGATAGCGCACAGTTTAACTGTCCTGATGCCCCCACACTTTCGGAGACTGCGAATCATGTTTGGTTTATTTCCAGAATATATCACAAGCCTTCAAAAAGACATTGTTGATAAATTCCACGCTACATGGGACCCAGGTATCCAAGGTTTAATGTTAATCCTCCATGTACTGAATAACCTCAGAAACTCCTACTGAACTTTGGGCCTGATTCAGAGCCGCTCGTAAGCGGCCGCTCGTTCGTTCCGAGCGATGTTTGCACAACTGCGCATGCGTACGGATCGTAATACGCATGCACAACCAGTCAGTGCGGCCAAAAATCGTTTGTTCGCTAAATAGCGAATGCCTGCTATTTTGAGTGACGGGAGGAGGCGTATGTGGGTGGTAACAGGGGAAGGTGCTTGAAAACGGGGAGTGGAGATCCGAACGCAGGCGTGCTTAAAGGTCAAAACGGGCGTTTTAAGGGTGTGCATAATTAATACAGCAGCGTCATTGACCACGTCACTGGGTTATTTTATATTCAGAACTGCTCGCAAGATTGCGGTAGGAAAAACCAACCACAAGAATAGCGAGCAGTTCATACGCTGGTCGATGTACTCGATTAATCTAATAAATAGTGGACATGACATAGGATGCGAGCGGCCAGGGGGCGTAGTTTTCCAAAAAACTACCGCATGTTTTGTTCGCTCGTTCAGACCTAGAGGCGTGAACAGACCGCAAAGAGCGAACGTTCATTTGAATAGCCACCCCTTTTTCCTGAACAAGCGAGCGCAAATAGCGTTCCCTCCGTCGTGCGCATGCGCAGTGGGGGAACATCGACCCGCTTGCGAGCGTCCTGCGCTCGCGAGCGGGTCTGAATGACCCCCACAGATCATTGGATGTAATAAGCATTTTAAACCCCGAAATCACTTGATTTTAAATCCTGCACCTTGGTTGCCAAAATCCCTGGCAGGTTTGTTGTGAGATTGATCTCGAGGCCATAATTGGTCCTTACTACATTTCCCCCTGGGAGTTGTAGTTTAGGAAGAGCTGGACAGCCAGATATTGCCTAAGTCTACTATGATGCAATTTTTAAATGGCTTTCTTAAGAGCCCCGTATACGGTGAGATATGCACCTTGCAATGCGAAGACCTATCCGATGGCCGACATATCGGGTGGTCCCCACACACGGAGCGAACAGGTGGCCGACCGCCCAATATGCCAACACCCCCACCCACATAACGCTGCATGGGATCATACATCACTCCCCCTGATCAACTGAACATGCAGAAAGATCTGGAGGAGCGATGTACGATCTCACGGGAGCGCACTGGACGATATATCATACCCACACACGGAGCGATATCGTTCCAATCCGTCAGATCGGCTGCTATATCGCACCGTGTATGGGGGCGTTTAGTGCAATGTTATAAGTTTGGACAATGCGGCTGTCTGGAGCATTCCTGTCTATTTTCAGCACATTCTTATTGGCAAATTTAATGTGTGTCTGTCTCTATTTACACAAGATGATGTACAACATATTTATTATGCAAGTGCTGGCTCTCTACGCTTGATGTCAGTAATTTCATAGTAAATGACTGTACTTGCTGCTAGTAGGCAACGGTTTCAGGATTGGGAAATATCAGCTTCCACACAAATTTATTTTATGTGAAATTTCCAGTGCAGACAGAGCTTAAAGGGATTGTATCAAAGACATATACTCTCTAATATATTGTGTAACGTGAATTACAGTTGTATGAGGTAAACCACATGCATTATATGAATGATGTTTTTATGAAGTGTGTAGGAGTGTCCCTACCTGTGGTTGACAATAATCTTAGAAAGCATATTTACTTTGAAGCAGTGGCGTAACTAGGGTATTTGGAGCCCAGGGCAAATTTGAAAAGGGAGCCCCCCCCCCCCCCCAACATCCCGATCTGTGCGCGCGCGGAAAAAAATGGGCGTGGTCACTTAAAAATGGGGCGTATCAACACGACACACACCTTTATTTTCACGCTGAACATTCCTATCCATATTCACCTTAACCTCAGTAGTACCCCTTATACAGTACCCCCAGTATGCAGTTGTGGTCCCTCTTATGCAGGCCCATAGTAGTGCCCCTTATACAGTATCCCCAGTAGTGGTCCCCCTTATACAGCCCCCAATTAGTTCCCCTTACTCAGTGCCCCCAGTAGTGGTCCCCCCAAATGCAGTGCCCTATGTAGTATTCCCCCTTATGCAGTGCCCCCAGTAGCAGTCCCCACAATGCAGTGCACCCAGTAGTGGTATCCCCTTATGCAGTGCCCTTTATATAGTGCCCCCAGTAGTAGTCCTCCCCCCCCCTATGCAGTGCCCTTTATATAGTGCCCCCAGCAGTAGTCGTCCCCATGCAGGTTTCCCAGTAGTGGTACCCCTTATGCAGGCACCCAGTAGTGATCCCCCCTATCTAGTGCCCCCTGTAGTGGTCCCCGCAATGTCCCTAGCAGTAAGCCCCTTATATAATGCCCCCAGCAGCAGTCCCCCTCCCTCCCATGCAGTGCCCCCAGTAGTGGTCCCCCTATCCAGTGGTCCTTCCTGTTATTGCCCCTAGTTGTAGTCCCCCCAGTGCAGTGCCCCTAGTAGTAGGCCCCTTTTATAATGCCCCCAGTAGCAGTTCCCCCCCCCCAAGTAGTGGTCCCCAGTTGAGGTTCCCCCTCCCGATTAAGTGCCCCCTGTAATAGCCCCCCCAGTAGAGATCCACCTAATAATGGTGCCCCCAGTAGTAGCCACCCCCCCCCGTTGTGCCCCCACCCCAGTAGAGGTCCCCCCAGTGGTAGCCACCCCCTTTGTGCCCCCAGTAGTGCTGACAGGTTTTTAAAAATATATCTATAAAAACATACTTACCTGAATCCACGCTGCTGCTGCTCCTCCAGTCCGCGATGCCGCTCCCGCCGCCGCCGCCCGCCAGTCCTCCCAGGCTGGCGCGCTCAGCATAATGGGACAGACGTCATGATGTCTGTCCCATTACCCACTGCAGGAGTCTATCTGACTCTCATTGGCTGCTGTTTTACACACGCATCGCCGGCAGCGCTGGCGGCGATGCGTGTGTTATGCACAGCCTGATCCCGCCTCCTGGCGCTATTGGGCAAGCGCTCGGGGGTGGGAACGGGCTCAGGTGTGCAGCACAGGACCGGCGCTGGAAGCCTAGCACCGGTCCTGTGTAAATGTGTAGCGCTGACCGCACTCATTGCGGTCGGCGCTACACTGGTGGCTAACTAGGGCGGGCCGGACGTGGCCGGCGGCGAGCCCCCTTGGCCGCCAGGCCCCACGGCGCCCAGGGCAAGCACCCCGCTCGCCCTGCCCTAGTTACACCACTGCTTTGAAGGTGTTGTTTGCTGGATACCCATCCATGCTTCTCTCCTCTCTACTCTACTCCTAAGGTGGGTACACACTGGAAAGATATATCAGCAGATGATGGTTCTTCATACACACTGATCAACCATCACTCCCTCTGGCCATGAGTTCCGCTGGCCGGGGGTCATGTCCCGATCCCCTTCCTGCCGGCCTCCGACACAAGTGTATACATCTTTATGGTGCTAAGAGATGATTAATGCAACTCCTAAGGCGAAATGCGTAGTGTGACTGAGGTCTTTCTAGTTGTGACAGTGACAATATGCTAATTGGATGACTCAAATCCGCTATTAGATTGACAGCTATTGGATCAAGGATAAGGGCATACATTCATATCACATTTATTTTCTGGTGTCCCATTATGCTGTAGCTTGAAGTGTCTCTTGTACATGAATACTATTACATATATTTACATGAATAAATTTGTTTTGAACTTGCTGGGTTTATTTATATTGGCTTATACTAAAAGAAGAGATTCATGTATTATGCAGTCACAGCAGATTTCATGGGGAGGCTTTTCATCCTGCACATCAGATCAGTTCAGTTTATTAAAGTCTGCGGCAAAATCTAAAGGCAGAAAGGTTTTCACCTTTTACTTTACATAAATATTTATATTTCTAATTATTATATTTGAAGTGGATTATCAAACCCTCTCCGCACAGTAACAGTACACCACTGTTATGATGATGACAACACATTGCATGGCTGGTGCACCCAACCAATCAGGTGATGCGTTAACAGACAGCTTTGTACATTATCCAGCTAGCAATGTCTATAAAATGGAACCATTGTTTGAATGTGGGCAGCACAGATAGCGTCATGGTTAGTATTACTGCCTCACAGCACTGAGGTCATGGGTTTGATTCATACTACAGCCCTAACTGTGTGGAGTTTGTATATTCTCCCTGTGCATGCGTGGGTTTCCTCCGGGTAATCCGGTTTCCACCAATACTCCAAAAATATACTGGTAGGTTAATTGGCTCCCAACAAAAATGAACCCTAGTGTGTATGTATATGTGTGTAAATGTGATAGAGAATATAGATTGTAAGCTTCACTGGGGCAGGGACAGATGTGAATAGCCGAATATTCTCTGTAAAGTGCTGTGGAATATGTGTGCACTATATAAATAAGTGTTAAAAAATAAATAATAATTAATGTATCTCTGGTGAAGGTCCCACAAGCTTTGTGTTATTAAACAAAGAACACTAATGGCATTCTCATTACTATTTGTTTATATGGACATGGAGACTGGCCAGTGGGGCCAGAAAGGTCCCCTCCACACAAAAGACTTGGCAATCATGTACTTGAATGTTTTAGGTGTGATATGTCAGGACATGTTATTAAAAATTGTGCAGTTGTTCAGGAACCCATGCAATAGATGCTGCCTTTGAATGTGGCAGAACATCTTTCTTTGCCAGGTTAGTCTGTACTCTGACTGAGCCAGAGAAACAATTAGTCATTTCCCCAATTAAAAAAAATCAAATGTCTGTTTGCACATGTTGCTGTCGAAAAACTTTTTCATCATTTGTAGATTAGATGGTTTAAGGGTCAGTCTACTGTCTTAAAAGTTCTATAATACTACCACAGCATGTTCTATAAGCATCCATTTGCGTTTGAACCAAATTAATGTAACAGAAGACACTTTTTTTTTAAAGTGCCCATGTGTTTAAAGGAATCTATGCATTGTTCTGAGCAAAGTCGTCATGCTAATACTTGACTATAAAGGTAACATAAAGACAATCCCTGAGGACACAGATTGACATTACCTAAGTAGTTTCCTATGCAGGGCACTGCTATTCATGTAAATGTCATCCTGTAAGGTGAACCCTCACCTGCACACAATAACATGAATGCGGTGATGTCATTTCTTTCCAATCTTTTATTTTAGTATTTTTAACTTTTTCATCGGAACCCGGCAGTGCGTGCGTGAAAATGTCTTTCATATCCACTTCCACAAAAAAAAAATACATATTTTTTTTATTTTTCATTTTCAGAAAAGCATTTCCTGGCTATATCATACTGCTAATCTAAGGAAGGTCGGGCATTTCTCGGAGAAGGGCAGTTCCTTTCAGCTCTGGTGTATCCTGTCACACTAGGCCTTGCTCTTTCCTTTTCGGCCTATTATAAAATTACATTTATATTACAAGCCAATTTACTCCATGGGCCTTATTCAGAGTTGTACGCAAGCCCGATGGTTTACGTACAACTCCGATGTTTGGCAATCTGTAGTGCGCATATGAGATCTGTGTCTGCAACGACAGTCACAGTGCCCGGACACAGCAGTCTGATTGACATGCTGCGACTGCTTGGGGGGCGGGAAAGGGGCATCCCAAAAATGGGGAACTATTGGCCCCGTTTTCTGGGCGTGCTGATGCGTCTTTGTATACAGCATCACTGGCTTCAGCTGTGTGAAAACACCGGCCATCCTGAGTAACCTGCTACAGGATCACATAAGCTGACAGGAGGCATCTATTTACACAAGACCCTCCCGTGGCATTAGCATATTATTGCACAGCCGCTGCTAGTTGCAGTGGCTGTTCATAATTGTGCAACTCTTGATTAATCAGTCCCATAGTAACCAACTGTGACACTCGCTTCCCGCACAATCCCCACCTACCACTCTATCATTCCTTTGTCTTCCCTCTCACTTCCCCTACAATCCCCACCTACCACTCTATCATTCCTTTGTCTTCCCTCTCACTTCCCCTACAATCCCCACCTACCACTCTATCATTCCTTTGTCTTCCCTCTCACTTCCCCTACAATCCCCACCTACCACTCTATCATTCCTTTATTGTATTCCCTCTCACTTCCCCTACAATCCCCACCTACCACTCTATCATTCCTTTATTTTCTTCCCTCTCACTTCCCCTACAATCCCCACCTACCACTCTATCATTCCTTTATTGTCTTCCCTCTCACTTCCCCTACAATCCCCACCTACCACTCTATCATTCCTTTATTGTATTCCCTCTCACTTCTCTACAGTCCCCACCTACCACTCTATCATTCCTTTATTGTATTCCCTCTCACTTCCCCTACAGTCCCCACCTACCACTCTATCATTCCTTTATTGTATTCCCTCTCACTTCCCCTACAGTCCCCACCTACCACTCTATCATTCCTTTGTCTTCCCTCTCACTTCCCCCACTATCCCCACCTACCACTCTATCATTCCTTTATTGTCTTCCCTCTCACTTCCCCTACAATCCCCACCTACCACTCTATCATTCCTTTGTCTTCCCTCTCACTTCCCCTACAGTCCCCACCTACCACTCTATCATTCCTTTATTGTCTTCCCTCTCACTTCCCCTACGATCCCCACCTACCACTCTATCATTCCTTTATTGTATTCCCTCTCACTTCCCCTACAGTCCCCACCTACCACTCTATCATTCCTTTGTCTTCCCTCTCACTTCCCCCACTATCCCCACCTACCACTCTATCATTCCTTTATTGTCTTCCCTCTCACTTCCCCTACAATCCCCACCTACCACTCTATCATTCCTTTGTCTTCCCTCTCACTTCCCCTACAGTCCCCACCTACCACTCTATCATTCCTTTGTCGTCCCTCTCACTTCCCCTACGATCCCCACCTACCACTCTATCATTCCTTTATTGTATTCCCTCTCACTTCCCCTACAATCCCCACCTACCACTCTATCATTCCTTTGTCTTCTCTCTCACTTCCCCTACGATCCCCACCTACAACTCTATCATTGCATTATTGTATTTCCTCTCTTTCCCCACATACCACTCTATCATTCCTTTGTCTTCTCTCTCACTTCCCCTACAATCCCCACCTACCACTCTATCATTTCTCCCAGCCCCTCCATATTATTAATTGTAGATGAAACTTTTCTCTGCACCCTCTCTGTGCTGCTCTTCAGATTCTCTCTCTGCTGAGGCTGAGCTGCTCCACCCCTCATTCTCTGCCCCTCCTCCTCCTCTGACTCTCCACATATCCCTCATCTACTCCCAGCCTCATGCTGATGTTGTCAGCAATGTGTGACGAGCCATACAGACAACCATACATTGGAGTCTTTTCTATTACAGTGACTTGTTTGTATATTGTTCATATGGAGCGTAACTTGGAAAATGTCCTAATTCCACTCACTGTTAAAGTGTGTATAACTGTTTCTTGTATTGGATTTCCTTCCTCTCAGTTAATGATTCTGTGTAGTAGCGGCCAACATACAGCATCTCACTGCCTGTGTTTCCAGTTGTGGATGCTTGTTAAACAGTAGTTGTACGTAGATTGCCTCTAGTTCTGAATTTGTTGTAGGCTCTAACACCCAGTAACAGTGTCATTTAATGCAAGTGTGCTTTCCCCATTCTCTCCATGCCTGCATGTTCATCATTACACTCAGTAACACGTGCGTTGTTATCCTAAGGGAGGCCCTTGAGGATACATTTGTTATATCACCTGCTATGTGGTGCAGCTGCATATGTCGTCCCCATTTAGCCATATGGTGGGTAAAAACAGGTGGAAGAGTTCATATTTATGTCACCACTTGTGCTAATGGAACACTAGTCATATGTTCCCCTACACTTTGCTAATATATATATATATATATATATATATATATCTCATATACACACACACACTAATATTTATGTTGCAGGTATTCGTACACACGGTACGGTATCTATGAACGATAACGATATTGTTCAATGATAAATCGTTCATATCGTTATTTTTATGCAGGAAACTACCAATGATGCACGCTCCCGCTGGGCGATACCGATATCTATGGTCGTCCGTACATGCAGGCCAACTTGGGCGATTTCATCAAGATTTGCATATTCAGAGATGTGGCAGGATGACTTCACTGAAAGATATCTATCATAGAGATCTGATTCAGCTGAATGCAGATTCCTGATGTTGGGAATCTGCGAATGTGCTGAATGGGTCTGCGAGTACGCTTGCAAACTGGCAGCCGACTGTCAAATGATTGAAAGTCTGCTGTTGTTTGGGGGTGGCGACAGCATCTGTTAGCCGAAACAGAGGTGTGTTGCTGCCGTTGGGGGGAGGGAAGAGGCTAGGATCTCCGTCGTGTGACGGAGAATTCCTGGCCTCTTCTTGTAAACTGTGGCGGCCGACTGGGGGACCCTATGGGTCACCGCAGCCAGCCGATGGTACACATATTAACCGATGCTGCGTTGAACAATGCAGCTCGGTTAAGTAATGCAAAGGAGGCGTGATGCCTCCTGCTGCGTTACCATATCTGCTAGGATCGCAATTGCAAAACTGCTTGCGTGCATACATCATATCTATAGCCTGCGTGCATACATCATATCTATAGCCTGCGGGCATACATCATATCTATAGCCTGTGTGCAGCTTTGCAATTACGATCCTTACAGAATCAGGCCCTCAGTGTGTACACCCAATATCGTTTGTCCTACACTACAGAAAGTTCAAGGGAATTTGTTTAGCGATATCTTTGGTTGTGCATATTGTACCGTGTGTATGCAGCTTTAGTTTCAACACCAAAGGATTGCGCAGTTTAGTTTGCCTGCAGGTCTATCCCATTACAAGTGGCGTTAATGTATGTGAAACACCTGGAAATATTGGTGGTTTTGATGTCATAGGCTATAATCAGTGAGCTCTAATCACTTCAGTGTTCATTCAGGAAAACGTGTGTACTCTAAAGATTATCTGTCCAACCAGCCAACTAGTTGATTGGTTGGAATGAAAATCTGGTAACGTATGGGAGTAAAGGCCCCCATACATCAGAGATGGATAGCAGCAATCGTGCAATTTGCAATCGATTGTGTATAAAAATCTGCAATGTATGGGCTTCACAGATCGCAGATTGCAACCAAAAACTAATTGGAATTGTTTAATCAGATTGTCCAACATGTTGGATTTCACAGATCGATTGGGGCTGTAGATTGCTAGTGTATGGACATGATCAGCAGATTTGCAGACCGTTTCTAGCAAAATGATGGGCCTTTCAAGACTGCCAGATCTGTGTTTGCTGCAATCGATCTGCAAATCACTGAAAAAGATTTGTAGTGTATGGGCGCAGATTGCTAGATTGGGAAATCCTAAAATCGGGCAATAAATCTTCAAATTGTTCAATTGTGGTTTTCAGATTGCTGATGTATGGAGGCCTTTACTGATGATCAGCAATTTGCTTGTAAATGGCAGAAAACAAGTGACAATGATCTAAACAATTAGTTCAAACTACAGAAATTGTCCATTTTCCGGCGTTTGGGAGCAAATTGCTGATTGTCATTTGCTTTCATACCTTACCAGATTTTCATCCTAACCAATCAACTAGTTGGCTGGTTGGACAGATGATCTTTAAATGTCTGGCCAGCTAAAAGGCCCCCATACATCAGAGATGGATTGCAGCAATCGTGCAATTTGCAATCGATTGTGTATAAAAATCTGCAATGTATGGGCTTCACAGATCGCAGATTGCAACCAAAAACTAATTGGAATTGTTTAATCAGATTGTCCAACATGTTGGATTTCACAGATCGATTGGGGCTGTAGATTGCTAGTGTATGGACATGATCAGCAGATTTGCAGACCGTTTCTAGCAAAATGATGTGGCCTTTCAAGATTGCCAGATCTGTGTTTGCTGCAATCGATCTGCAAATCACTGAAAAAGATCTGTAGTGTATGGGCGCAGATTGCTCGATTGAGAAATCCTAAAATCGGGCAATAAATCTTCAAATTGTTCAATTGTGGTTTTCAAATTGCTGATGTATGGGGGCCTTTAGGCAGGGGTTCCCAACCACGGTCCTCAAGGCACACTTAAGCTAGCCACACATCTAAAGATTATCTGTCCAACCAGCCAACTAGTAGATTGGTTGGAATGTAAATCTGGTAAGGAATACAATCAGCAACTTGCTCCCAGACGCTGAAAAATGGACCAAAACTGTTGTATAAACAAATAGTTTAAATCAAACATTTAACAAACTTGTCTGACGACCATTTTCATCTGTTTTCTGGCATTTAGGAGTAAATTTCTGATCATCATTTACTCCCATTCCTTACCAGATTTTCATTCCAACCAATCAAAAAGTTGGCTGGTTGGATGTAAATTGTTCTAGTGTGTGGCCAGTTTAACAGTCCAGGGATTAAGGATAGCCATAGTTGAGCACAGGTGACTTAATTAGTACCTTAGGTATTTTGATTTAACCATCTGTGCTTAAGCATGGATATCACTAAAACCAGGACTGTAATACCCCTTTTCCACCAAAATTCCGGGTCTGACCCGGAGTTGGAACAGGGTTCCTATCTGGATCAGAACCGGAATTTTGCCGGCGCCGACTGGGATATTCCCGAGTCGGCGCCATTCACACCGGAGTCGGGTCTGCGACGGATTGCCGCAATCCCGCAATGCTGCAACCCGGCATCGCAGAAATTCAACATGTTGGATTTTGGCGATTTGACGATCGCGATCAAAAAATGATCGCAATTGTGAAATCGCGGACATTTAACATGTCAAATGTCTGCGATCCGCCGACAGATTGCAGAACATCGATAATGGTCGATCGGAAATTTCCGATGGCGATCGGAAATTTCCGATTGCATCGCGGCGATCCATAGCAGATGTATGAGCACCTTAACACAGTGTTTCCCAACCTCTGTCCTCAAGGCACACTAATTACAGTTCTGGTTTTAAGGCTAGCCATACTGAGTACAGGTGACTTAATTAGTACCTCAGTTATTTTGATTTAACCATCTGTGCTCATGCATGGATATCCTAAAAATCCGGACTGTTAAACTGGCCACACACTAGAGCAATTTACATCCAACCAGCCAACTTGTTGATTGGTTGGAATGAAAATCTGGTAAGGTATGAAAGCAAATGACAATCAGCAATTTGCTCCCAAATGCCGGAAAATGGACAAAAACTGTTGTTTGAACAAATTATTTAGATCAAACATTTAACAAACTTGTTTGAACGTCCATTTTCATCTGTTTTCTGCCATTTAGGAACAAATTGCTGATCATCATTTACTCCCATACATTACCAGATTTTCATTCCAACCAATCAACTAGTTGGCTGGTTGGACAGATAATCTTTAGATGTGTGGCCAGCTTAAGTGTGCCTTGAGGACCAAGGTTGGGAAACACTGGTCTAATATATACGTTGGGGAGTACCATTACTTTTGTTTCCCTGCATTGATTATAAGGCACAATGATCCCTATGCTACATGCATTTTCTGAAAAGTATCAGTGTGTTTTCATCAACAAGTAGCTCTTACCAAGTGCTTTGGAGCTTATTGACATTTGGATATACTGTAAATCAATTTTATGGCACTCCTCTTAAGGCCCCCATACATCAGCAATTGATTGCAGCAATCGTGCAATTTGCAATCGATTGTCTATAAAAATCTTTCCCTTCTTCAATCGATAGCAGATTACAGAATTGCCACAATCGATTGTGTATCAAAATCTTTCACTTTTTCAATCGATTGTGGCAATTCTGCAATCGATTGAAGAAGGGAAAGATTTTTATAGACAATCGATTGCAGCAATCGTGCAATTTGCAATCAATTGCTGGTGTATGGGGGCCTTTAGATGTAGCAGTAAACGTCCACTTTACTGCCGCGTTCGTAGGTGCTGCTTTCACAATCTCCCTGAAGTAGGCAAGTATGCTCTAAATTTACTAAAGCTCTTAATAGTGTAAGCCAGAGATTCCCAAACGTGGTCTTGAAGGCTCCCCAACAGTCCAGGTTTTAGAGATATCTATGGTTGAACAAAGGTTTTAAATCAAATTGACTGAGGTACTAATTAAATCACCTGTAGTCAAGCATGTATATCCATAAAACCTGGACTGTTAAGCTGGCCACACACTAGACAAGTTGTTCTCAAACTCGGTCCTCAGGACCCCACACAGTTCATGTTTTGCAGGACACCCAGCAGGTGCACATTACTCACTGACACATTTTAAAAGGTCCACAGGTGGAGCTAATTATTTCACTTGATTCAGTTTGGAGACATGGAAAACATGCACTGTTTGGGGGTCCTGAGGACCGAGTTTTAGAACCTGTGCACTAGACCAACTTACATCCAACCAGCCAACTTGTTGATTGGTTGGAATGAAACTTTGGTAACGTATAGGAGTAAATGATGATCAGCAGTTTGCTCCCAAATGCCAGAAAACAGATGAAAATGGTTGTTCAGACAAGTTTGTTAAATGTTTGATCTAAACTATTTGTTCAAACAACAGTTTTGGTCCATTTTCTAGCGTTTGGGAGCAAAATGCTGATTGTATACCTTACCAGATTTTCATTCCAACCAATCAACTAGTTGGCTGGTTGGACAGATAATCTTTAGATGTGTGGCCAGCTTTAGGGTTCCTTGATGACTAAAGGCCCCCATACATCGGCAATCTGAAAACCACAATTGAACAATTTGAAGATTTATTGCCCGATCTTAGGATTTCACAATCGAGCAATATGCGCCCATACACTACAGATCTTTTTCAGTGATTTGCAGATCGATTGCAGCAAACACAGATCTGGCAATCTTGAAAGGCCCATCATTTTACTAGTAACGGTCTGCAAATCTGCAGATCATGTCCATACACTAGCAATCTACAGCCCCAATCAATCTGTGAAATCCAACATGTTGGACAATCTGATTAAACAATTCCAATCACTTTTTGGTTGCAATCTGCGATCTGTGAAGCCCATACATTGCAGATTTTTATACACAATCGATTGCAAATTGCACGATTGCTGCAATCCATCTCTGATGTATGGGGGCCTTTAGTTTGGGAACCTCTGGTGTAAACTAATGACATTGTACACCCATTACTGATGTATATAAATATAGCCGTGATAAGTGGAGCTTGCAAAAATCTGTGCACCTATGACAACTTGCAGCTCACATGAAGTCTGCTTAATTACAGACACATCCATTTGTTACGTTATGTGTGGTGGTTTAGGGTAAATTTCCTTTTCCTAATTGTTCTTTTCATTTTGACACTGAAAGCTAAAATTCAAGGATGCGTGGTAGTGGTAGTATAAAATCATTCGAAGTATAATTCAGTATCGTGATAAGATGTGTAGTGTCTGATCTGATGCTAGCTGCTGTCTGCATCTCACCAGTTCCTGTCTGTTACTTGCATGTAGAGGTCAGCAAAGTTGCTGTGGAACATCATGCAATGTGATCATTGTGGTGGAGCAGCCGCTAAGCAGAGGTAAATATTCCTGGGGACAGTTTAATACATTTGTCTCATCTGATCTGCTAGGTTTTCCTGTTGGGCCGGTAAGATTGGTACAGTCACCCACGTAACAAGCAAAGCAGCAATTCCAGTTTAAATGCAATTACATTTCCTAATTCGCTGCTACAATTCTGGATGACAGATACATCACACATAGGAAAGTGACTGCCAGGCAGTGAGAGGCAACATCTGAACATTTTATTATTTATTTATCTAAGTCACAATATTGAAATATCCATATATGAACCATGACCTGTGTTAGCCTCACTCTACTGCAGTCACATGAGTATAACTTTCCACGCCATTACAGACAGCTGTAACTGTTCCCACATGTTAAGAATCTTGTCCTCCTGGCATCTGATACAGGTAAAAATTCCAGAGACTGAGGTGCTGTGACATCCCAGCCCTGTCTCTGTGTAAAGCTGGGTGCACACTGAGACGACGGATTGGTTAGCAGACTAATCCGCCATCAGTGCGGCCAATTGGTAAGCTCATACTTGCCTACTCTCCCACAACGGCTGCCAACTTTACCGGGTGAAGTGGGCGATCCATGTGGCAGATGACGCAAATCATGTCATCATAGCCACGCCCCCTCTGTACAATGTTGATAATGTCTGCATTGTATAGTGGGGGATGTGTCCTCGATGACTAATTCGCACTGGAGGGGGTGGCCAGAAAGACGGCAACTATGGGAAGCTATACATACTTACCAATTGTCTGCTCACTATGTCTGGGCCTGACATCACAACTGGGAGGTCCCTGCAGCAAGTGTACGGACAGTCGGCGGCTCGCCTGTACACATATGCAGATGCACCAATTATATATTTCAGATATATCAGCATCGGCTGTGCTGCATGGTGGACCTGGTATGTCTGTGAACTACATCGTTCAGACATCTGCCGTTCCACTACCAATAAATTGTTCAACCAATGAACAATATATTGACAAGTGTGTACCCAGCATAAGAATTAGCCAGTCTCAGGAGCACTTCAGCAAAGTAAGCAGGAGATCTATGACAGCTTGGAGAGAGAGAAAGTGGAGAAATAAAATACCAACCTATCAGCTTCTAACTATCATTTTACAGACTGTGGGGTAGATGCACTAAGCCTTGGAGAGAGAGAAATTGCCAACCAATGCGCTAATAAATGTCATTTTTCAAACAGAGGGGTATCAAGCAGTGAAAACATTGCAGAAGTGGACCAGTGGAGAAGTTGCCCATAGCAACCATTCAGCATCGAGGTAACATTTATCAAGTACATTGTATAAAATGATAGGTAGTAGTTGATTGGTTGCTAGGGGCAACTTCTCCACTCTTTTCACTGCTTGATACATCAACCCCACAGCCTGTAAAATGACAGTAGCTGGTTGGTTGGTTGGCACTGTATCTCTCTCCAAGCTGTAATAAATCTCCCCCTATTAGAGAAGGACCTCCCTCCTAACGTGGTAACCTGCTGCAGAGAGGGAGAGAGAGCATGGTTTATATACATAGTTGCATGTAAACACTTCAGTTACATTTTGTGTATTCATAAGAGTATTTTTAATTGGTGCAGGGTGTGCAGGCTACACGGGCCCCTGGGCCCAGGAGGGCTCCGTACACCCTGTACCCATAGGGCTCAGGGTGCGAGTTGCCATTGCAATGGCGTTAAAACGCCGGCAACGGTACAGCATCTGGCACCGGTCGCGATGGTGAATATCACTGGAAAGATAGCGCCGCGGAGGAACACACACATGCTTGCCATAGCGTGGTAAGTTTCCTTGTCTGGAGGGCCCGCTGCTCAGTTGAGGGGTCAACTGCACATGGGCCTCCTTAGGTGTTCATCCGCCCCTGTGTGTGTTATCCAGCTCTGTAATATGCAGCTTTTGTCTGAAAGAGTGGCTTTACTTCTCCTCAAGATGATAAAGTAACAACACCATATGGTATTTATCACTGTTTGATTTGCAAGATGATAATCTATTTAAACACCATCTTATTCCGTAATTGGAACAATATATTTTCACAATACTAATGCATTAGTTTAAATGTTAGTGGCGTTACAAACAAATAGAATCAACATGCATTAATACAGTACAGTATATGCTAGCTAGCACTGGTATTGTACACAAAGACTATGGGATTAATTTATAAATAAATATAACTGGTAGTATATTTCTTTCAGTATCGATGCCTCTCGCATTGATACCTATTATTACAATACCAGTATTCAAAGGCTTTTCACCGCTTGATAAATACAGTTTAGTCGTCATCCTCATAGAGTGAATGGGTATAGTGGTAAAATGTGCAAAATAGGTGTATGTGATGCAATATAGGTCCCGAAACTCACCTCCTTCTTGTAGATATGAGTGTACCCTATTTCTCTGCTACAGATGTGTCTTCATACACCTAGCCTCAATACGCCATACGGAGAAAGATACTCTGCGCAACTGAGCCACTCCGAGAGATGTAGTGTACCGTCTTTTTCTTTCAATTTCGTATCTTACACGTATCATAGGTACAGCGGGACACCACTCAAGGATATGCAGTCAGGAAGCCGGCGACCTAATCCCGACAGCCGGCTCCCCGACTGCTTAATCCCGGGAAGGCACTAATGACAGGCGTCGAAATCCCGACTTAGGTTTAGGCTGCGGGGAAGGGGGGGTTATGGTTAGGCACAGGGGGGGGAGGTTGGGTTTAGGCACCCCTAAGGGAGGGTTAGGGGGTAGAATTAGGTTAGTTAGTACTTACCTTAGGACGATCGGGATTTCCTCCTGTGTCAGGCAGCCGCTGTCGGGATTTTAACCGGCTGTCGGTAAATCATACTGATTCCCCACTCAAGGGAGTATATTTACTAAAGGACGATTTTAATAGATTTGATCGATTTTTAATCTTTCTAAATTGATGTTGTGTTTCTGGGACTATATAACATATTTTACTAACACATAAAAATTGATGTTAAATAGTGGGGTTAGGGTTAAGATGGGTACACAATGATATATCGCCTGTTCAAACGTAGTTAGATTACCGGCGGTCAGGAAGCCGTCCGTCAGAATCCTGACAATAAAAGCTCGACCTGAGACTAAAGATAGGCATTGAAATCCCGACGCCTATCTTTAGCCCCACGCCGAAACCCCAACAGCCGGCATCCCAAACGAGGGTAAGCAGGGATAGGTTAGCATTAGCCACGCTGTGTAGGGGGGGGGGGGGGCACATACGGCGTTCCCAGGCCTTCTCAGCAATACCTCTGGAGCCAACTGGACATTTCTGGGATATCCTTGAATGATGCCTGAAACAACGCTTTCCACAGCAATAAGCCAGGTTAGCTGAGTGACTTTTTTTGTGCTGCAGCCTTCATTCATAATTTCAGATAGAGGTAGACTCAGTAACCCAGTGCATATCAGCCGTAATGGCTGCTCATGGTGACCCAACACTTTATTAAGTTACCTTTTTTGTGTTTATATTGTTTGCGCGCTACCTGTGATTGCTGATTTAGGTGCTGTGGCTTTACTGCACATTTGCATGTTTGAATTATTTTACTGAATAATTCTGATTGTTTCTTTTCATCTTTCCATTTAGAGTAGATCCGCCACCAAGACATTTACTTTATAGGCTTGGCAAATATTCATAAGAGTGTAGCTGCGAAGTCTCTAGCAAGCAGTACCTCATACTATATATACAGTGTATATATATATATATATATATATATATATATATAATATATGTCAGGTCTCATAAATATCTGTAAGAAAGTGCCTCAGTAATGAAAATTGATGCATCTCAGTGGCAAACGCAGGATTTCTAGAGGGGGGTTTCCAAATGCTTGATTTTAGAGCGAGTGTGGCCAGTCCATGAAGAGGGCAGAATTAGTACTACAATGTGTATTGTGTGTCATAATTCCAGCATATACAGGACCAGAGATCACAGTAAGTCATTTGATGCGGCAGTAAGCCATCCAGCCTGAGCTGAATGTATTTAGTTTAGATGTGGGCACCTTTCCAGAGCATTGGAGCAAGTCCGGGAGCCGGGAGGAGCAGCAGAAGAACCTAGCACTGCCCTGGACATACAGTATATGTACATATTGGGCTCTATAGCAGTGCATCCCTAACAGTGCATGTTTTCCAGATCTCCTAGTTGGTACACAGATTATTTATTACTGGCTGATACATGTTAAAATATCCACAGGTGGTGCTAATTATTTCATTTGTGATACTGAAAAGAACATGTAGCAATAGTAAAATTCTATTATATTACTATTTCTACTGTGGTCATGGTATGTGCTGGGGAGGGGGGTTTCCAGGCAGACGGAACCCCCCCTGCATTTGCCTATGCATCTGCTGTGTCTCTGTGACAGCAATAAATGGTTCCAGGTCACTAGTGGAGTAACATTTATCCTATCTCTCATGTACTCTAGAGCCTTTTTTTATTAGCTTATTTGTCAAACTTTAGTAATCAAGCCTAATGACAATTACAGGATATCTGATTCTTAACCTTTTGACTTTGAACACAATGTAACATCGTCCTTTGGCCCTCATTCAGAGCCACTCGCTATTTGCGGTCGTTCGTTCTAAAACAAGGGGTGGCTATTCAAATGAACCGTTCGCTGTTTGCCTGTTCACGCCTCTAGGTCTGAACGAGCGAACAAAACTTGCGTTCGTTTTTTGGAAAAATACGCCCCCTGGCCGCTCGCATCCTACGTCATGTCCGCTATTTATTAGATTAATCGAGTACATCGACCAGGGTATGAACTGCTCGCTATTCTTGTGGTTGGTTTTTGCTACCACAATTTTGCGAGCAGTTCTGGCTATAAAAGAACCCAGTGACGTGGTCAATGACGCTGCTGTTTTAAATATGCACACCCATAAAACGCCCGTTTTGACCTTTAAGCACGCCTGCGATCGGATCTCCACTCCCCGTTTTCAAGCACCTTCCCCTGTTACCACCCACATACGCCTCTTTCTGTCACTCAAATTATAAGGCATTCGCTATTTTGCGAGCACATGAATTTCGGCCGCACTGAGTGGTTCGCGCATGCGTATTACGATCCGTACGCATGCGCAGTTGGGCAAACATCGCTCGGAGCGAACGAGCAGCCACTTGCGTCCGGCTCTGAATCAGGGCCTTTGTTCACTTACTGCTTTTTTCTTGTATATATTGTGAACACAAACACTCTGATGGAAGTTTAAAAACAATCCTTTGTAATATTTTCCATTCTAACCAATGAGTCTCTATCAGAGCCTGATTCAAAGACTCGGGGGTCTATTTACTAAAGTGTGAGTTTTTAGAGGTAGCGATGTTGCCCATAGCAACCAATCAGATTGTAGCGATTATCTTCTAGAACATTTTATCAGGCCCACGCTGCTGTGTGCTGGGCTGCACTGGGAGACTGCTCGTGGCTGCTAAAGCAGCAGCCGAAACAGTCTCCTATGCCTATGGGGGGAGTGATCATGCCGATCGCACCCCCCATTGGCTGTGCACCGGGCTGAGGGGCACACCAACCCCCTCCCCAGCACGCAGCGACGCTTCGCGGCGCTGAAATAATTGTTTTCCTTTCTTTTTTTTTTGTAAGGGGGCGTGCACATTGTGGGTGACATATTATATATATATATATATATATATATATATATATATATATATATAAAAATCAGGCACATTTTTAAGTTGATCATTTTGTATGGCCTGCAAATGATTTTATAAATATCCAAATGGCCCTTGGCAGAAAAAAGGTTCACCACCCCTGTTCTAGAAGGTGCTATAGATAAATGTTGAGCAGAATCTGATTGGTTGCTATGGGCAACATCTCCACTTTTTAAAAGCGAGTAAATGTACCCCTCAGTGTGCGATCTCGGATGCACGCGTCCAAGTCGCACTGCTCACGTATCACGATGGTTACCGCCGAAGGCTGCAGAACAGATTTGGATGCAGAGAGCGGCAATATCAGATGTCATTCCTGGGTAATAAGCAGGGGGGGGGCGGTATCCAGATTCGGCTGTGTCACGGTCAGCGACTGCTTCTTTTTCTGCAGTTGCACTGTGTTTTGCCAGCCATGTTCAGTTGGACATATGCACCTCCATAGTGTTCGATGGTGCGACTGATATGCGGCCGTTGGAGCACCTTAGTATGTGAAGTATCGTATTAGCAGCACAGACGGTGGGCATCTCTGTATGAATCCCATTGGCTGCAGCATTAGCATAAAGATGCAGTTTCGCTGCAGAAAAAGAAAGCAGTCGCGGCTGCTTTAGCTTCAGCCTCTGAGTCAGCCCCCCAGTGTGAATGTGGGTTATATATAACTAGCACCAAACGCACTCATCATAGCCATTAAAGCAAACAAAAGCAGTTCCCTTTAATTAGGGAACTACATACACTTAGATCCGACACAGTGAATTCATATGAGCTATAAAATCCCCCTTCAGTGATTTATTACCCATGGTTTTCAGTGGGTTCATTGTGTGATTTTTGAGAAGGGACTATTGATTGCCCTAATGAGTTTCTATAACCACAAACTTCTTTCCCTTTTCAGTATACTATTTCCCTCAGAAAATAAACAAGTGTCCTATTAATGGTAGATGAAATGGATGTAACATGTGTGTGAAACCATGTATTCTCTGCATGCGTGTATTTATAATATCATTCTGGTAGCCTGTCCATCTAGGTCGGACATACCTGCACTGTGCGCCCCTCGCATACAGCTCCAACTGCCATTAGTGCCAGGACAGTGTTACCCACCCTGGCCCGGGCTTTATTGGTTACAGTGGCCAGACGCCTGGATTTCAGTTGCTAATCAAGGAGTCTATTTACTAAGCCTTGGATGGAGATAAAGTGGGCGGAGATAAAGTACCAACCAATCAGCTCCTGTCAGTTTTCAAACACAGCCTGTGAAGTGACAGGAGCTGATTGGTTGGTACTTTGAGGTCTATGTACTAAGCATTGAATGGAGATAAAGTACAAACCAACCAGCTCCTAACTGTCATTTTTCAAACACAGCCTGTGAGATGGCAATTACGAGCTGATAGGCTGGTACTTTATCTCTGTTCACTTTATCTCCATCCAAGGCAGATATATTGGTCGATCAATTGATTGGCTAATATATTGTGTGCCTGTCGGCCAGTGTGTACCAGCGATATGTCTGTGATCGACGTCTTTCACAGACGTATCGCGTCAGCTGTGCTGTACAGCCGACCGCCCATACACGGCGCAACCCCCAGCCAGCGGGACTCACGGCCAGTTGACAGATGATTGTTGTTCAGTGTGTATGAACAACCATCATCTGCAGACATATATGTCGTGTGTACCCACCTTTAGTGAATAGACCCCTTTTATCTCCATCTGCTTTATTTCTCTCCAAGGGTTAGTACATAGACCCCCAAAGAAGCAGCGGGGGAGAACAAAAGAGAGAGACACAGGTGGGTGGAGATAGCAGTGAGGGGAAGACAGAAATGGGGAACGAGGTACAGAATGGGGGGTGGGGGTAAGAGACACAAGAAAATGTGGTTGCTTCAGGAATCTCAACGGTTCTATTATTTGGACGCAGTATCAATTTAGAAGATAAATGTTAATTGTTGTGATTTGCAAGCACTAGAGACTTTCTCTATTTTCTTATATTCAGCAAAAGAATCCTGAAATTCTGTAATGCCACAGGCCTATTGTGTAAAGGTGCCTATCCATTAGGAGACCTGAATGTCTAGCGTTCAGACCTTTAGGTTGCCGAGATGCGGTGCCTGCACTGAACGGCGTTCACTGAACTCAAGTCAACACTATTACTATCTTTCCATATTTTTTCTTCCATGCCTGACCCTGTATTATGTAGCATTACAGCCTAGTACTGTTATACATAAAGCTGACACAGTCCCAGTATTCTCACTACTACAGACAATTGTATTAGTTTTGCATTAAAATTCCAAAAAATTAACAGGTCAATGTATGAAGAATATATAAAAACTGATGCACCTAAATCTATTTAATGTTTAGGGGGTATATTTACTAAAGTGAGAGTTTTTAGAAGTGGAGATGTTGCCCATAGCAACCAATCAAATTCTACTTATCATTTAACTAGCACCTTCTAGAATATAATAGATAGAACCTGGTTTCTATGGGCAACATCTCCACTTCTAAAAACTCTCACTTTAGTAAATATACCCCTAAGTATTTTGTGGTTCTCCGTCAAGCTACCTAGCGTTCATACTGTAAGTTGAGTAGAACAGTTCAGGGCAGAATTTCCCAGTGGCAAATCGCTAAAACCCTGTGTCTTCCTGAAGTTTTAATATGTAGAATTTTGGTTAGATATCTATCTAGGTTCTCCGTTGTTTGGTCCCACCATATATAAATCTAATAATCTCAAAGTCCAATTTCACTAACGTTAACAAACGGACAATCAATACGATGGGTGCCTAACGTGAGAACTTGAGAATGTTACAGTACTCTTGGGGGGGCGATTCAATTCAGTGCAGGGTCATGTAGCTTATCCTCTCAATCAATGGTAACCCCCGATGGCACAATTTATAGTGACCATCGATGGTTCACCCACTGATGGCCATTCCTAAATAGAAAGTAAGAGCTGAGCAGGGCCCTATTTCCATTTGTTTCATCCCTCCTCTTAGTTCCACTATCTCGGCCTATTGGTTTACCGTAAAAGGGTTGGGCAGCTCGCTATAGCTAGGAGGTGTAATCTGTGGTGAGGGGAGTCATACCTCGCACTGCCCTGACCATAAACTGTAGGACTCTGTGGATGGAAGAGTGTGAGTGGGCTTAGATTGCAGCTTGTGATTGGTTTTCCTGCTCACACCCCACCAAAACAGCCATTTAAATGTGGTGAGGGTTATCAGATAAGGTGGCAGTGCAGCTTTAACTCATTCCTAAATTCTGCAAATTGGTTACAATTGTCGCTAGAATAATAAGATAATCTGCAGTTGTTCAGCTTTCAGAATTTAGTTGCATACAGCTTGTGTGTATATTGTGCATGAGAAGAATAAATGATATTCTTCCAACTACATTTCAGCTCTCATGCAATCTGTATATAATGCCGTAGGGGCTTAGAACTAATGAAGTAACAATGATGAACGGCTTCCGCTGTTGTCTACACTCACTTCTACATCGCGGCACCCTGCTTGGCAAATTGCAACTTTGTATTGAAACTTTCCCTATTACTGTTGCCCAGAGTCACCCGTTTGAGTCTGGCATTGGGAAAAGTGAACACAGACATGCTTTGAAGAATACTTTTTCTTTCCTGCTTATTCTCCAAAGTAGCCCAGTCAAAAACGTTTAAAAAACTGTTAGTCGGTGCCAGCATTTGATAGAGGGAGCAGCTGAAGAGCAGCTCTGTGTTAGTGCAGCTGTACCCACAAGGAAATAGTATAGCTCCTTATATCCGGAATCATTACAGTTCTGTCTCTTTCTTTCCAATAGCTTTTCATTAACTCCTTGTTTCTACAAAGAAAACCCTTTCTTTTATAAGGAATACCAATATATCCATAGCTTTTCTCTACGTAATTGTTTTATAGGTTGGATTCATCATGTTGTATGCAAAAGGGTTACAATTAGTGTATTACAAAGAGTGTATGTGTAGGTATGTGAGCACTTATCTGCCAACAGCAGGGGTTAAGAAACTTATTTCCACCAGACAATTCTAGTAGTCAGACAAATCCGAGATGTAGCAGAGAGATTATAATATATATACGTATGTTAATCAGGGGTTGCTGTGTGAGGTATTTTTCCCTGGAACCTGTTTCTCTTACAGTTCCTGCATAAAACTTTGGGGGAGGGGGGGGAGATGGAGGACCAATCACATGCAGCAATCAAAAGACTGACTTCTGAATCAATGGTTTGTGCCTTGTAAGCGCAGTGGAAAGGAGTCAATGACTGCACATGAGCAAAGAGCTACATTAATTATGGACCATCAGGCCTCCACCGTCGATGGTAATACCATCAGTTTCACACCATCAATGGCCAACCCTACCTCCTACTCATCACGCGATGCCCATATGCAATTTAACGGTGAATGAAACGGACTTACAGGTTGTGTTACATAGAGCTAACAGAGCCCTAAGTTAAAAAAAAACAGCTGCATATAGCAGCCCCAGGACTTCGTTGGGGAGGAATCTGTTATTTAGGTTTTAGTGCAAGTTGAGAGTCTCTGGGGAATCCTACTGCCTTATATTGTTTTGTCTCAGCGTGAGTGCTCCTGCTGAGTGCCAGCCTCTTTTTTGCATTTTCACTGTTGTGTAATATGTGTGAGCTGCTCTCTTTGTTATCAATTAGCCCAACCGTTACTATGCCCTGTCCACCTCATCGCTCCTAAAACCTGGCTCAGGCCAGGAATGTCACTTACTTAGGCAGGGAAGGCTGGGTTATTACAGCAATGAGTGGGACCAAGCATATTTTTCCAAGCTGTTACGCCCTGAAGTGAGTAAAGTATTAAACATTTTAAAGTTTTATTTAATATGCAACTTTTATTGCAGACTGCATTTTTGTCAAGGTGTTAGGTACATAGTATATACACACAACCTGACAAAATCCAAGCCGAGGGCTGACTGACTAAATACCATGGGAACGGTGAAATTACATAATTCTTGATTCTGGCAGCTTTGATTGTGGACACGGGACGCGGATTATCTGGATAGCGCTGCTGGTGATGAGTGATTAATCCTGTGCGGATGGTTTGGTGATATGTCATCCGATCAGGCGGTTCGGGCCAAGATATCATCAACATCGGCCAGTGTGTACGCGCTACTAACGAACAAGCTCGCTCCAGTTTGGTCGTCAGTCTTATCGTCAGGTCGGCCCTACATGCAGCTCAATCTAACAATCCGTCCGACAACCCCATGCATGGAATGCGGACAGTGCCGCCATATAGGGTGGTCGGGCACCGGATCATCTAATGTGCATTGACCACCCGATATGTCGGCCCGTCGGCAGTGCAGTCGTTCGTCGCATTGCTGGTTACACACGTACACACGCTGTTAAGTGTGTACCCATCTTTAGATGTACATGATTTTAAATATAACTCAATTTGTTCACTTTTTATTATTCACGAGTGTATGCCTTCTGTTTCCCGTTTCATATATATATATTTATATATATATATATATATATAATATATGTGTATATAATTAAATAGCCAATATGAAATTAGGAATAATAACATTAAAATATGGTTAATAATTACATAATCAAGTAGACGATGTTGACCCATTTTAAATGGCATGATTTCAGTTAAAACACCTACAGTCGGTATAACATTTAGGTCTAGATTAGTGATTACAGCTATTTTAAGACTTCAGAACCTAGAGGGAGTTGATGTTATTGTTGTCAGTTTGACCTTTCTCCATTCCTATCCATTCATCTCATCTGCCATCTGCACAATGAATGCACAGCTTTGTCATTCTAGTCACAGTTACCCACTATAATTAGTCCTGTCTTTCATTCCAGTCCTACATGAGTACAATTATGATACTTTTTTCAGTAAGGTTTGGTTGGCTTTGCACCTTTTCATATTGGCTCCCTGTTAGGTGTTGCTTGGTGTAACCCAAATACGGGCAGACCTCTCCCATCAAGTCACAGTATTAAATGAACTATTTAGCATGCAGTGTGTTGCCTGTCATCGGTGACCTCATGTGGGAATGACACACAAACACTGCATTGACAATGTATACACAAAATAGAATAGCGTGATCTGGTGACAGAATAAATTGTCACCCATGGCTTTTATATAATAGGTGACAAAGTTTTGTATTTCCTGTTTACAATATACTTACAAACGCTATTTTGTTTGTTATTTGTTTTTGTTAACCCAAAGGGAACATATGATTTCAAAATATATGTATTATTTTTTTCTTTTCGCAATTCATATGTGCACCAGATATTTTAGTCATGTGTAATTAATCCCATATGGTATTCTACACGCTTTTAGTAAATCTTTAGTCATCACAGTGTTATACTATATACTGGGGATAGAAATGGTCAGAGGCAAAACAAGACGCTATTCTTCATCATTTACAGTAAGTCACTATACCCACCAAGATCACCTCCCACTATACGTACTAAAGTCACTTATACTGACCGAGATCAGCTACGTCGCACAGCAGTAACCAGTGTGACCATCTACATCTTATGCACTATGTCACTGCCGACTGAACTGTAGGCACAATCCTTTTATCATCAGTACCGGCCAAGTTGCAGCCTTAATACCTCCTAAATGCAGCCAGATTAAGGCAGACATTTCAGTGCTGTCCTCTGGGTTCAGGGCCACCATAGACCGGGGCGAGTACTCTTTACCCAGGCCTGGGCATGTTGAAGTGGCCCGATGGGGTCCTGCAGTTCTTCATCCTGCCCCCAACGTAGTATTTTGGGCAGGGAGCGAGAGAGGACAGCCCTGACCATAGATGCCAGAAAAGCAGTGTTCTCCCCAGGCTGTTTTTTGTGGGTGCACCACCCGGCAAGAAACCACCTACCACCCGGCACTTTGAGAGCCTGCAAGTGGAGACAGTATCTGTTAGCTGTATAAAAAGGACCAGATCCTACAAACTTTGCAGCTTTTTCATAATCAGATGACTGGGCCTCTAATAAGAAGAGGATAATTAATATATACAATGTTATTTCAAGTTTAAATCATTATAAGGTCAAAGTTTAAAACATTTTATTATTTCTATTATTAAGGCCCTCACCCGGCTACTTCTTGATGCCACCCGGCTGGAAAAAAATTCTGGGGAGAACACTGGATAAGTGTACAGGAAAAAAGACTCTGGGCCTAATCCAGAGGTGGACACTAATCCCTGCACAATTGCGTCTTTTTACGCGACTGCAAATTTTTTCTAATGTCGCAGCAGCTGGAATTCTTAGAGACTCCCACCGGCTGCACCTCCAATTCGCCACTTTGCATAAAAAGTTATCGGTCGCACATCCGTCACACTATTGAACATTAGAGCAACACTATGGATGCTCAGAATGTCCGTCTGAACATGGCTGCCTAAATGACGGCAACTGCGAGAAAAGTTGCAGTCGTTGACTGCGACACACCTGCGTTTGAATTTGAATGGTAGAAAGTTATACTACCATTCAACTACCACTAACCTGCATCCATATGTTCACCCCTCAGGGGCTGATGACGCAAGTTGTGGTGAATTGCATAATTTTAGCTTTGTGTTATTATGCGATCTGCAAACACCGCACCCCTCTCTCCTGCAACTTCCACCTTTGTTTGACTTTCAATATCTCCCGGAGGATATTTTTAAGGTCAGCAACTATGGTTTTGGAATATCTGTGATCTCTTCCCTTTAAATGTATCCAGGTTTTGTACATTACTTTCAAGATAATAAGTCTCATTACTTATATATTTTGTAGGTTGTGGTGGAATTTTGGAGCTAGAGAGGGATATGTGGGGGATCTTGGAGTGATGTGAGAATGCCAAGGTCACTTTGAGCTGGATTTTAATTCTTGAAATTGAGAGTAATGATTGTCCCTTTTGAAGGCTGGTGGGTCGAACATGTGGCTTTTGAAGTATGTCAGGTTCTAATCACTGAATCAGTGCAATAGAATCCTGCAGCTTTTCAGAATCCTGAAATAAGAGTGTGAGTTGTTAGTATTTTAGTCAATGAGTTTTGCACTTTTAATGCTTGTTACACAGGAAATAGTTGTGCTGCATGTAGTTTAAATAGCTGATTATCTCACTAGACCTTAAAAAAAAAAATCACACAGGAAAATTTGGGATTAAACTGATTATAATACCATGTGCTTCAATGTATGCGGTGGTTGAACATTAAAGGCCAATTTGGGTGGTACAAACCTGCCACTACAAAAACCTGGCCTTACTCATAGTGTAAAGAGGAAATGAGTCACTGATTATCTGATAAACCCAGGAGTTACTCAGGGATTTAAAGAACTGGTCTGTAATTTTGTAATTCTTGTGTATTGTCTATACCCTGTCAGTATGTGGCCCAGAAGTTCATTGACAGCATGCCAGGGCGAATTGCAGAGGTCTTGAAAAAGAAGGGTCAACACTGCAAATATTGACTCTTTGCATAAATTTAATGTAATTGTCAATAAAACCGTTTAACACGTATGAAATGCTTGTAATTTTACTTCAGTATACCATAGTAACATCTGACAAAAAGGTCTAAAAACACTGAAGCAGCAAACTTTGTGAAAACCAATACTTGTGTCATTCTCAAAACTTTTGGCCATGGCTGTATATATAAATGTAACATTTTGGTCAGGCTGAGATGAAGAGAAATATGGGTAATAGGAGATGTACATTGCAGGACGATAGGACAGGAAAAGGCTTATATAAGTATTACTAGTAATGGAGCTGGAGTGTGAGCTGAATCTGGACCCTCCTGCTCCCTGTAACATAGCCAAGGACACGTCTTGCTTCATGTCTAACAATTAGTGGATTATTAAATTAGCAAAGAGTTCAAATAATTAAAACACCGTCAGAAGTGATGTAAGCTTTGGCAAGATGTATGTGGAGTGTTTAGTTACATGGGGGGCACTGTAACATGTTTTCACATAAGTATTAATTTACAAAATTGTACCTGTCCTCATACATCCCCGCCCCATTACTGGTAACCAGTGCTTTCTTGTGAGGGTACTCAGGGGTTCGCAGTACCGGCACCTTTATTTTTGGTCTCTTTTAATTCCTAGAACCAGTTCAAAAAACAAGAAGATATCAGTGAAATCATTCAGCAGTGAATAAAATAAGCATCTGCACATTTATCCAGCGTGTAGAAGCTGCTATAAATCTGGATCAACGTGTAACTTTAGGTGAGTACTGCCACCTTTTACTCTGAGTACTGCCACCTTTTGTCTCTGCGTACTGCCACCTTTTGTCTCTGCGTACTGCCACCTTTTGTCTCTGCGTACTGCCACCTTTTGTCTCTGAGTACCGCCACCTTTTTCTCTGAGTACCGCCACCTTTAACTCTGAGTACCTGCCACCTTTAACTCTGAGTACCGCTACCCTTTACTCTGAGTACCGGCAGCTTTTTACTCTGAGTTCCAGCAGCTTTTTTCATAGAAAAAAGCATGAGTAACATTCTGAAGACAGTTGTAGACATTATGAATGATTAAACTAGCTACAATATGTCATTTACATATAATAATTGCCATTTTTCTTTTGTAACTATAACTAATATGCATCTGTATATCCGGTATGGATGGTACCTGCATGATTTTATGTTCTTGCCTGTGTTTGTGAATGTTTTCCCCCGATTGTTTTGATCCCTTCCCCTGTTCCATAGAAACACTGCCGTGTTAGTTTGCCTCAATATAAATTGGCCCTATTCCCGGTGCAGGTACTGAGATACCTGAATTATATTGTTTGGCTGCAAATCACTGTGTAATACGTTGTTGTTATATAAATAGTAATAATAACAATATTCCCAGGCTGTAATATGCATCTACCTGTGTTACATTGTCCTGTGCCGTCATTACTGCTCCTGTGTTTTTTGACTGCTGAACTGTAATTTAACATCTTAAATGACTGTGGGTCTTCCATTTTGGTCCTGATTCAGAGGTGGACCAAGAAACATCTGCAGCCCTGTCTATTCGCGGTTGCCTGTCTGCGGCTTTATGCAAATGTCGCTACAAAGTCCTTCCCTGGTGTACATCCATGTGTCTGAATGTGCAAGGACTGAGATGCCCACTGTCACCATCCATATATTCTTTAAAACCGATGGTTGCATCTCTAGACGCACTATCGATCGCACCATCGAAACTTGTACCAGCCCTATGGCCTCATATAACGGTTGAGTGCCTGTGCCCGCAACCACTTTTACTGGTGTAACACATGCGCAACAGCAAAAAATTGCTCCAGTACCATATGTCCGACATCGGCAGTGAGTCCACCGCTGAACCAGGCCCTTTATCTCTACAGAGTTGTCAGTATGTAGCAAAGAAAACAAAGAACAGACCAAGGTCAGATTACACTTCACTGCAACTTGCACTTTCCAGAAGATTAATGTTATGCTTGGATGCTGTAAGTGGATTACATAACTACATTGATGAAAGCCTATGACTCTGCTCAAACAATGTAACTTGGCTCGCCTCCCTAATGAGTTCACATGTGAACCCGTATAACTTATGCTAATCTTATTTTCCGAGATAGCATTTTTATGGTTAGGTATATTATAGTGTATAGTTGTCATAAGTCTTATTTGTCTGCACTTTCACTGCCTGTGTTAGGTACAGTAGCACCAGGTGCTATGCATTCTATAAAACAAATACAACAGACTTTTTGAATGGGATCTAAGCTGGGACAAAGCAACTTAACGGGAATTCTTAACATTCTAGGGGTCTATTCATGTATCTTTGCAATATAATGCAATGTTACTTAACTTATCACGGTATACAGTCGGGATCCCGACCGTCTAAATGCCGACCGTCGTCATCCCGACTGTCTAATTCCGGCAAGGGTCTAATGACAGGAGTTGAAATCCCGACGCCTGTAATTTTACCTATGCCGGGAGCCCGGCGCCCCCAGCATCCCGATTAAAGGTAAGCCGGGCGCGGACAGCCACGGGGGGGGGGGGGGGGGTCGGGTTAGGGACACCCCCAGGAGGGTTAGGCTACGGGAAGGGGGGGTTAGGGTTAGGCACCCCCGGAGGAAGGTTAGGGTTAGGCATCCTCCCCCGGGAGACTTAGGTTTAGGCTGCGGGGAAGGGGGGGTTAGGTTTAGGCACTTAGAGGGGGGTTAGGGTTAGGCACTTGGGGGGGAGGTTAGGGTTAGGCACCCCTAAAGGAGAGTTAGTGTAGGGAATTAGCTTCGCGGTACTTACCTGAATTAGCAGTGGGAATCTTCACCCCTGCCGGCCATGGGGCCGGCGGTAAATCATACTGATTCCCGTATATTGCATCATTTATGTGGGAGTGGGTTTCAGCAAAAATGCATTGTCAGGTTGCAAATCTACCTAATAAGATAATCATTAAGCTGGGGATCTTTTTGTTTCTTTACCGCTGCTAACTTCAAAATAGAAGACCTTTGAGAGCATTGATGTAAAGCTGGGCAACAGCGGTGCATGGATACAGCACTACCCTGCTTATTATCATATTATGTATATATATATATATATATATGTGTGTATATATATATATATATATATATATATATATATATACATAATTTTTTTATTTTTTTATTATTATTATAGCCAACATAATCTGTAACTTTAGCTCTTGGATAAACCCTACATCAGCAATGATAGAGCATACATGCAGTGCCTTGCAAAAGTATTTACCCCCCTAGGCTTTTTAACTTTTTTATTACATTACAACCTGTCATTTATTTATTTTTATCTGAATTTTATATGATGGATCTGCACAAAATAGTATAATTTGGTGAAGTGAAATGAGGAAAAAAAATAAAAAAAAAATAAAAAAAAAAATATACATATATATATAAAGAATCTTTATAAATAAAATTTGGAAACTTGGCATGTGCACATGTAATCACCCCCTTTGCTATGAGGCCCCTCAAAAGTTCTGGTGCAACCAATTACCTTCAGAAGTCACATAATTAGTAAAATGAAAGGCCCCAGAGGCTGCAACACCACTAACCAAGAGGCATCACACCGTGAAGACAAAGTAGCTCTCCAAACAAGTCAGGGACAAAGTTGTTGAGAAGTACAATTCTGGGTTGGGTTATAAAAAAAAATCTTTGATGATCCCCCGGAGCACCATCAAATCCATCATCATCAAATGGAAAGAACATGGTACCACAACAAACCTACCAAGAGAGGGTCGCCCACCAAAACACACAGACCAGGCAAGGAGGGCATTAATCAGAGAGGCAGCACAGAGACCAAAGGTAACCCTGAAGGAGCTGCAGAGTTCCACAGCAGAGACTGGTGTATGTGTGCATGTGACCACAATAAGCCGTACTCTCCATAGAGCTGGGCTTTATGGAAGAGTGGCCATAAAAAAAGCCATTACTTAGTGATAAAAATAAGAAGACACAATTTGAGTTTGCCAAAAGGCATGTGGGCAACTCCCCAAATGTATGGAGGAAGGTGCTCTGGTCAGATGCGACTAAAATTTAACTTTTCGTCCACCAAGGAAAACGCTATGTCTGGGTCAAACCCAACACATCCCATCACCCCAAGAACACCATCCCCACAGTGAAGCATCATGCTGTGGGGATGTTTTTCAGCAGCAGGGACTGGGAAACTGATTTGAGTCGAGGGAAAGATGGATGGTGCTAAATACAGGGATATTCTTGAGCAAAACCTGTTTCAAAGCCTGTGATTTGAGACTGGGACGGAGATTCACCTTCCAGCAGGACAATGACCCGAAGCATACTGCTAAAGCAACACTCGAGTGGTTTAAGGGGAAACATGTAAATGTGTTGGAGTGGCCTAGTCAAAGCCCTGATCTCAATCCAATTGAGAATCTGTGGTCACACTTGAAGATTGCTGTTCACAAGCGGAAACCATCCAACATGAAGGAGCTGGAGCAGTTTTACCTTGAGCAATGGGCAAAAATCCCAGGGGCAAGATGTGACAAGCTCATAGAGACTTATCCAAAGTGACTTGTAGCTGTAATTGCTGCAAAAGGTGGCTCGACAAAGTACTGACTTTTGGGGGGTGAATAGTTATGCACGCTGCAGTTTTCTGTTATGTTGTCCTAAATGTTGTTTGTTCACAATATTAAAAAAAAAAAACAACTTCACAGTTGTAGGCATGTTCTGTGAATGAAATGATACACACCTTCAAACAATCCATTTTAATTTCAGGTTATCAGGCAACAAAACATGAAAAATGCAAAGGGGGTGAATACTTTTGCAAGGCACCATACACTGCTAACTACTATGCCACTGAGCTTTATAATTAAGAGGAGTACTATTTATCCCCAAATATTAGTGTACGGGGAAGGGATTTATTTTATTAGTATTCTCTGCATTAAGGTGCGAATCCACTAGCAGATAGTGGAACGACAGTACGATTACAACATTGTAATCGTACAGTCGTTCCTCTTCCCCTGCATTGCCTACTCATAAGCGATATGTCGTTCAGTGTAGGCACCCTCCCTCATCCCTGAACATGGTTAATCTGTCGTTATCGGCAGATTGACCAGCATGTTCAGGCGATAATTGATGCCGAAAACAAGCAGCGGGAGCGCGCATCGCTGGTCGCCTCCGACGTAGTGCAAGATTTGTGCACGATTAATCAACGATTGAACGATATCGTTATCGTTCACTTGCTCATTTTAATCGGCAAGTGGATACCCGCCTTAAGTTTACATTGTATATTTGCTAATCAGATTCTAGTTATTAACTTCTAGAAGGTGCTAGATAAATGATTGTGTCTCTTAAGGCTCCCATACATCAGCAATTGATTGCAGCAATTGTGCAATTTGCACTCGACTGTGTATAAAAATCTTTCCATTTTTCAATCGATTGCAGAATTGCCACAATCGATTGGAAAAGATTTTTATAAACAATCGATTGCAAATTACACAATTGCCTCAATCAATTGCTGATGTATGGGGGCCTTTACACACACACTCTCACTCAGGTGATAGGTCCTCTATAACTTGACCATACATCTTAACTAAAATGTGATAGTAAATTGTTCTGCACAGTCATCTTTATTTCCCCACATATCTGCCTTTATTGGTTACAGCTGTCATATGGTTTGTTGCTGTGAGGTATATATTAAGCAGATGGATTGCCACGTATACCTAACGCATTATTAAAACATCCTTACAGTGGTGCTAGCCCCACGTTAGAATCTTTCTGCATAAATGTGACATTGTCAAGACTTTCTGCATAAATGTGACATGTTCAGATGTTCACCTACTGTTAGTCGTAAAATAATAGATAAAGAGAAGTCAATAGATTAAACAACACAAAAAAGTATATAATTTTTCATTAACTTATTGATCAAAAAGGTCCAAGGGGCCTGATTCAGAGGTGGCTGCAGGCTTGCCTAAGTCTTTTGGTGGTCACCAGTCTGCAACGTTTTGCAAATGCCTCTACTTCCTGTTTAAGTTTGCTGCAAACCAGCTGGATGAGCCAGAAGACCACTGGAAGAATGTTCTGTGGACGGATGAGTCTACAATTCTACTTTTTGTTTTAAATGAGAAAAACTTAACGTTTGGAGAAAAACAAACACTGTCTTACAACATACGTAAAGACCTCATCCCAACCGTGACACACAATGGTGGCAGTATAATAGGATAAAGACAGCCATCAGTGACGGAACTATGAATTCTGAATTCTACAGGAGAATGTCAGTGACAAAAACCCTAAAATCAGTGAGTCTACAAAAAATTTGGTTGAAGCAGAAATAATTCTCTGTATTAGGAATGGCCAAGTCAAAGTCTAGACCTTATTCCATTAAAAATGATGTGATGATGACCGCAAATGTCTGATTGAAGTCAATGCTGCTAAAAAGGGGGAGGGGGGGGGGGGGGGTTTACTCAAATTACTGATCCTCAAATACTGTTTTCTAACAAATACATTTATTGTTGGATCATTTTAATGAATAAATTAATTAAATTATTATAGAATTTGGTAATATTATGGAGAAATACAGAAAATTGTAAAGGGTTCACAAACTTTCTAGCACCAATGTAATTGACACTATGCATTTTGTATGTATTGAAAACAAATAACTTGTGTGCGCTCAGTGACATCATAGGTTGTATCTCCAATCTAGTGCAGTTCCGATCCACACCAATACCACAATTGTGACCTTTGCTCTAGTGGCACAGATCTCTGTTACTGGAAGTAAAATTACTCAGGTATTTTATAGGTACATTTTGACATTTTGGGATTGTGTCCAACAATTAGTATATTTATTTTTCATCCTGTAATCCTATGCAACCGATGTAAACTGTGCATAACTGAAATTCTTTTCTTACTTTTTTTTGGGTTTGGTTTGGTGTATATTTCCCCCGTAATTATGGTATATCATCAGCTTTGTAGATTTAACAATTTATTTTGTCTGTGCATGGAAATATTACACAAAACTAGAAGTGGTTTTGTTTATAGCCAAATGCACTCATCATATTTTATGTACTGTATAAGTGTTATTTTTTTCACAGTAATAGTTTGAAACATAAAGGAATACTTTTATCTAGCTTATTGACCAAAATGGTTTTTCAGTAAACCAATAAAAGCTGTCTTTGCAGCCTTAAAAATTTAGGACTGCACCTTGATCCCTTGTTAAACATAAATCTATTATGTAATCGTGGTTTTAAATATGCTCTTTTAAAATTGTGATTTAATAGTGGTTTGTAATTTTAGCTTATTAACGTTTGACAGCATAGTCCGTTTTATTTATACATGACCATGTATACTGATCACATGTTTCCGTAAGGCTCTCATATGTTCTAAAGACAACTGGCACTGTAAACAAACCCTTTATGTCTTGTTCTTTCTTTACATTATGTTGACTTGCGTCTTTACACAAGCTGATCCTGCTGTTTAACCTGACTCAAAAGTTATTTCTGATACCTGCTGCAATCTCTCCATTCTAACCGGCAGCCGCAGCCCCCATAGGTTTCTATGGGGGATGCGATGATGCCAGATTTACCAACTTCCGAATGCAAATTATTCCAGAGATAGGCCCTTGCAGCTAACGCCATCTGAAGATGGCATTAATCGCTGTAGCCTGTGGGCTACACTACGCATGATTAGCCGGCAGAGTGTTCCCCCGGAACCCTCCTCGGCAATGGCGACCGCGCATGTGCAGTCAGCGGGATTGCTTACGCGCTGTAGCCCCGGCAGCGCTCCTGGCACATCACATGGAGCCCCTTTGGAGCCCCTGTCCCTGTGTGTGCTAGATGATACATCCGGGCACTATGATCGCATTGTAAGGAGGTAATGTCATGCCCAGATCGCATTGCAAATGCGATAATTAATAAATGGGCCCCATTGCCTGATATACTTTGTAAGTGTCACAGCTTCTAATGACATCCATGATGAGGTTTAGCAGCGATTAAGAACAAGGTACCACATGTGACACACGTTAAGTAAAAAAAACTTACGAGCTGATTCAGACCCGGATGCTAAGCTGCGCTCTCTCGCTTCTGTCTGGGGCCAGGTATGCAAATTCCGCGACTGCACTGTCTGGCTTCAGGACGCCCTTATGTCTTATAGAGCAACGGCAGAGTGAGCGCACGCCAGTTTAAAGACGCTCACTTTTATTTCTTAGCACGAGTCATCTCCCGGAAGTGTATGATTAATCAGAACCATCGAGAGCCATCGGAGCTACACGTAGCGCTTGAGGTAGACTCTACCCCGCCACAAGCACTGCGATCACTGCAGGCTGAAATACAACCAAGTGACGTGTACAATGACGCTTCCATGCTACTTATGCACACTCCTAGAACTCCGTTATGACGCTCAGACACGCCTGCGTTCGCACCACAAGGTGCTTGTGAATGGGGGAGCCATTCACAAGCACCTTCCCCCTCTTACCTCCCACAAACGGCACTCTCTGTCACTCAAAGTAGCGCTCAGTCTGTGTACAATGAGCGCACGATTCCCGATCGCAATGACTGGCTTGCACACGCGCACTGCGACGCATGCGACAATCATCCCTAGAGAGCGTCCCCGGCTTAGCGTCCGGGTCAAAATCGGGCCCTTAGTTCATTATATATTTTGGTCAAATTTCTGATTTTTGAAAATACTCCTAAGTATCTGTATTTGCAGCTTCTAGTTACATCTCTTATCATGTTGTTTATTTTTTTTAAGGTATTTTTTATTAGATTTTATTTATCTGAATAACAGAGACCATAATAATCAAAATCTCACTTATACAAATTATTATCAAACAGAAAAGGTCTGTTCCTTATAGAATAAAAACAGAGGGCCTGATTCAGAGCCGGTCGCTATTTGCGCTCGCTCGTCCAGAAAATAGGGGTGGCTATTCAAATGAACCGTTCGCTGTTTGCGGTCTGTTCACGCCTCTAGGTCTGAACGAGCGAACAAAACTTGCGGTCGTTTTTTGGGAAACTACGCCCCCTGTCCGCTCGCATCCTACGTCATGTCCGCTATTTATTAGATTAATCGAGTACATCGAACAGGGTATGAGCTGCTCGCTATTCTTGTGGTTGGTTTTTGCTACCACAATTTTGCGAGCAGTTCTGAGTTAAAAAAAAACAAGTGACGTGGTCAATGACGCTGCTGTATTAATTATGCACACCCTTAAAACGCCCGTTTTGACCTTTAAGCACACCTGCGATCGGATTTCCACTCCCCGTTTTCAAGCACCTTCCCCTGTTACCACCCACATACGCCTCATTCTGTCACTCAAATTAGCAGGCATTCGCTATTTTGCGAGCACATGAATTTCGGCCGCACTGACTGGTTCGCGCATGCGTATAACGATCCGTACGCATGCGCAGTTGGGCAAACATCGCTCGGAGCGAACGAGCTGCCACTTACGAGTGGCTCTGAATCAGGCCCAGAGATTGTGATCCATTTTTACAACTTAACACAGAGAGGGGTATTCAATATGAAACGTTAACTTCACTGTCGAAGTTAACGTTTCATATCAGAGTTTTTACCTGCGTTAAAGTATATGGCGCGCTCCCGCTTATACCCGTATTCAATATAAAATTAACGAAAACGGGAAACTCCGAAGTTGGATTTGCGTAAAGTTACGAATTTTTCCTTAAAAAAATTGTAAGACCCCCCCTAAAGTAGTAAAAACATGGGGGATCACTATGGGTACCCCCGTTTTAGCCTTTAATTGAAAGTCGGGGATTTAAATAGCCGCAGCAGGTGTTTTTTTTCCGACATTGAAGAAGTGATGCAGAAGAGCACTTAGGTTATTTTTTTCGTTTTTTTAAGTGGTCCCATCAAATTTGGGGTACATGAAAATGGGTACTAGCATATTTTGATGTCCCTAAAGTAAGTTTTTAAAAATTCTGCAAAATGTGCACCTGCCGCTATAAATCTATTCTAGAAAACACCTGCCGCATACTTGCAGAATAGCCCTGAACCTATTTCCCTATTGTTTAACAATTTTTTCCCTTTTTTTTTTTTCACCCCAATTTTTAAATTAATTTTTTGGGGTGTCCCTATTTTTTTTAAAACTTTTTTAAATGTCAGTCCCAGGGGTGCAGGCTATTTTTTTTAAGCCTGCACCCCTAACCCCAATTCTGCACTTTTTTTCGACACCTATTCAATGGTGAAAACTTATCAAAGACTTTTCAAAACTGCGATAAGTCTTTGAAATTGAATACGGTGTAAAACTAAAACCTGCGATAATGACATCATACCTCCGATATTAACGCAAAAACGATGTTATCGCACCCATATTGAATACCCCTGAGAGAGTGAAGCAAATAAAAAAATAAAAAAGAGTTCAGCGTACACAACGGTAAAGTAGGCTGAATAAAGAAAGAAAAGAAACAGAAAAGGGATAAAGAAGAGAAAAGGAAAGAAGAGAAAAAAAAGGGGGGAAAGGAAAGGTCCCCTGGGTGGGTCCCAAGACTGAAAAAAAATGACTACATATATACTGTACATATACACATCCTGGAAATATACAGAGATATTTATACATCTGCCAATATACATCTCATATCATGTTATATAATAAGGTTAAGTGACAATGGGCAGGATGCATAATGCATAGCATTCGGGATGCGATGAATCCCGCCACCCTTCGCATGCATGCATTAGCAACGCCGGTATGCATGAAGATTACCGCAAAGGACCGCTATCTCGGTAAGCAAAGCTCTTTGCAATGGAGGGACTTCTGGGTCTATGCATGCGCAGTAGGACGCACACGCCGCGGGCGTTGCTGTGCGGGATCCGATTGTATCCCTCTCACAGCACTCTCCCGATAGAAACCCATAGGCTTCTTTAGGGTAACACCAACAGAAGATGGCGTTACCCATCGCAACCAAGCCTCGGCGTGCATCGCATTCTGAGGCTTGGTGCATTTGAGAAATCAGGTCAAACATGCATTTTCGGGGTTTAACAGCATTTTGCTGCATCCCGGGCTTATGTCATCTTGTGCGATCTCAGTATTGTACATAATCCCTATAAAATTAATTGTAGACTACATCAAAGGTTTCTGTGTAAACTGGTTTCTGTCTGAATAGAATTCATCTTCAAACAGCACTTACTAGGGGTCCGTTAGTGAGAAAAATATTTTTCCTTTTATATTGTCCTAAGTCAATATGCTTGTTGTTAATAAGCTAGTTAACATGAAAAGCTTCCTGCACAATGAGATTTCTGAATAAATATGTTTTAAAGGTGCATGTAACTAGGGTCTGGTTATCCTGATGTATTCAATCCCCAGTTTATGTGGGCACGTGCCACATGGTGTCCTATGTTTTTAAGTGGTTGGCAAAGGAACAGCAGTAGCCAATGAGATGATTCAAGTATTTACAGCAGACATGTGGGTCAGTCTCGTGTCACACAGTGACCTGTGCGCTTGTCTCATTATATTAGGGAGGACAGGGTTGTGGGTGGTGTCATGATGTTTGGAACACTTACCGATTTTTTTACACTATCTGGCCAATTCCGACGCACGACAGATCATGTAAAAAATGCCCAAATCATGAGTCCCCACTCACGATCACGATGAGATGCGCGTCCCCGCTGGTCGCACAGTGCATCGTCAGATCTGCCGTGCTGTAGGGCAGATCTGCCAATCTGGGACACAAATGCATTGGAAAAAGTCTGGATGCACGTAGATCGTTTGTAAATTGGACATTTTAAACACCAAATCGTGTGCAGAACTGCCGGGGAGGAGTTTCAAGGGAAATCGTACACGATGTCGGATCGTGTGTAGATCGGTAAGTGCGTAGGCACCTCTAAGGCCCCCATACATCAGCAATTGATTGTAGCAATTCTGCAATTTGTAATCGATTGTGTATAAAAATCTTTCCCTTTTTCAGTCGATTGTGGCAATTCTGCAATCGATTGAAAAAGGAAAAGATTTTTATACACAATCGATTGCACAATTGCTGATGTTCAATGATGGAAGGATCAGGGTCACAAATAGCAGAGAGTAGTAGTGTAAGGCGTCTCTAAACTTGGGGCAGGAAGATTGGGGTGTCAGACACCCCTCTGAATAATAAAAAGTTATTGTTTTACCTTAGCATTATTGTAAAATCCATGTGTATAGATTGATTTGACCCTTCTTTTCCTTCTGGTGCCTCATTTTCCAGCTGGAATCCGTTCTGCCCTGTGGTAATGGGTCTGTAATGCAACATGTTTTTTGTAATTACAGGGAAAGTAAAAAGAAAAACACACTAGAGTAAATAAACCCTCGTCCCACGCCAGTCACTGACCACTAAATTCACTTTAATAGGCTCTCAGCCCCCTTCTCTGTGCCTAACAAATGTGGGCTAGGGATGAGACTGAAGGAGGCTGAGCTAGGACAGCAGTGGATGGGCACTGTGTTGATGGAAAAGCTCTTGGCAGGGTGCGTGTTGTGACAGATTCTGTGGCTTGTAGAGGAATTTCCTACAGACAGCACTAACCATTAACATGTCTTTGCTCTCAGAATAGCTGGGAAAACAGAGAAGCCGTCCAGTGCAGGTCTGCCCAGATGACAATGGAAGTGTGTCGGATGGAAGACCGAGAGAGCTTCTTTAAGGTACAGGAAAAGTTACATTTTTTTTTTTTACTTGTGAATGATCTGGTGGTTACAGGGAGCTCACACGGATGGTGCTGTCAGCTGCTGCAGGTACTCTGTGTGATTTCTGAATTTAAAGTGCTGTATTTTGTTGAAACACTTCTCAATTGCTACAGAGCAATTCCGTCTCGTATGCACTGTTATGAATTTATTGATGTGAGAAGTTCCTGATTATACTACAGCAAACATTTGTAAACCAAATCGACAAAACTGTGTTTGTAAGATAGCCAGTCAGTCCATGGACAGCACTTTAAATAAGGTTGCTATTATAGAATTGATGGTTGGTTAATGTTACTTACTTAACTCTTTAAGGGGTCTATTTACTAAGCAGTGATAGGAGACAGAGTTAAAAGTGATAAGGTGCCAGCCAATCAGCTCCCAAATGCCATCTCACAGGCTGTGTTTGAAAAATGGGAGCTGATTGGCTGGCACCTTATCACTTTCTTATCACTTTTCACTCTGTCTCCTAACACTGCTTAGTAAATAGACCCCTAAACATCATACATAAAAGAGTTTACCATAGCCTTCTATCATGTCATGCTATGTGTATTAAATAAATAAAATACTTTAGAGTAAATATTAGTAATGAGATGTTTATGTGATGATCTGTACATGGTTGCATGGAAAAGGTGCAAACAACAATGAAACAGACAGAGGCCCTGAGAGATAGACGATCTGAAAGAGCGCTCGCTCTGAATCAGGGCGTTGTTTTTTTTTGTGCGTCATCCGGCTCCGTCGTGCGCATCTGTTCTGGGCCACCATCGACCCAGTTGCGAGCGCTCAGCGCTTGCGACCGGGTCTGAGTCAGGCCCGGAGCTCTGGGCCTGATTCAGAGCCGCTCGTAAGCGGCCGCTCGATCGCTCCGAGCAATGTTCGCAACATCTGCGCATGCGTATGAGTCGTAATGCGCATGCGCCAACCAGTCATTGCGGTCGGAAATTGTGCGCTCACAAAATAGCGAGTGCCTGCTAATTTGAGTGACAGGATGAGGCGTTTGTGGGTGGTAACAGGGGAAGGTGCTTGAAAACGGGGAGTGGAGATCCTTACGCAGGCGTGCCAAACGGTCAAAACGGGCGTTTTAAGGGTGTGCATAATTAACAAAGCAGCGTCATCGTCCACGTCACTTGGTTGTCTCTTAGCCTGAACTGTTCGCATGATTGCGGTAGGAAAATCCAACCACAAGTACTGCGAGCAGTTCAGACACCTTTCGATGCACTCGATTAATCTAATAAATAGCGGAGATGACGTATGATGCGAACGGCCAGGGGGCGTCTTTACAAAATAGCGAGTGCATGTTTCGTTCGCTCGCTCAGACATAGAGGCGTCAACAGACCGCAAAGAGCGAGCGCTCAATTTAAATAGCCGGCCCCTTTTTCTGAACGACCGTTCACAAATAGCGTCCGCTCTGAATCAGGCCCTCTGTCCAGTCACCACTTGTACTGGAAACTAACACAGAGCCGTGTGGATTTCAAATATCTAAAGCCGGGTACACACTAGAGGATTTGTGTACCCAGCGATGGCAGATGTGACAGCATGATATATCGGACGGTCCATACACATTGAGAGATTTGGCGTCCAACTGCCCGATACATCGTTCACCTGCACCATTCACCTTCCTGGCGTCGTCAGCTGGGTTTCTCCATTGCCGTGCATGCACAGCCAATGGAACAAGCCAAATGTCGCTGCGTGGTAGCCAGCATAGTGTATACACACTAGACGTTCCAGACAGTATGTCGGTCCATTTCACCATATTGTCCGAGAAATCGTCTAGTGTGTACAGTGTCAGAGTATTAAGTGACAGTTGTAAATAGATATCTCTACATATTTCTCTACTGGGTGTGTACAGCTAAATGGATATAATTTACCATTGGATGAGCCATCCAGGACAAGCATGGATGCCATCCCGGCATTGAATGGAGAAAGCATTTCCATCGAAACAGAAACATCTGTTGCCAACCATCGGTTTCCGATGGCCATCCCTATTCAACAGTGCCTTCTAGGCAGAAAGGAGGGGAATACAGCAGGCGCATGCTGACGTACCACCTCCGCAACTGGCTTTGGACAAAAGCTGCATTTTTATGCTTTTTCTGACATTAGAAAATGCTAGTAACAGCTTTTTGCTTTTTAACACATGCTTTGTACACAGTGGATAACTGGCCTAAGGATGTATTTTTATTATTATTTAGTATATCACTATGAAAACTATGGGGCTGATTCGGCATTACACATATAGCTAAACGCAGCTTCATGATTATCGGGAATCTGTGCGTGCACAGCACCCATTCTGCAAATGTGCAGAACAGGTCATACGTGATTGCAGCACTAATTCTGCACATGTGCAGAACAGGTCATGCGTGATTGCAGCATCCATTCTGCAAATGTGCAGAACAGGTCATGCGTGATTGCAGCACCCATTCTGCAAATGTGCAGAACAGGTCATGCGTGATTGCAGCACCCATTCTGCAAATGTGCAGAACAGGTCATGCGTGATTGCAGCACCCATTCTGTGCCTCTCCATTATTGAAAGACTGAGGCATTTAAGGGTGGTGCGGGGACGGGGATGGCCGGTGTTCCCGGAAGTGGGGGCTTTTCTGCCCCATTTTCCAGGAGTCGCACGGACGTTCTAAAACTGGAATCTGTTTGCTTATGTACCCACTTTAATATGGTGATTGGGTCATTTTACACTAGGTTAGAGCATATTAGGTGTTTTATAACATCTTTAAAATCTGTATACTTGGTCTGCTAGGCTTATTATATGGGTCTGCTAGGCTTATTATATGGGTCTGCTAGGCTTATTATATGGGTCTGCTAGGCTTATTATATGGGTCTGCTAGGCTTATTATATGGGTCTGCTAGGGTTATTATATGCGCTCCCTGGATCAAGGTTTTTACTGCTTCTGAACTAGAACAGTGGTTTATTTAAGCACCTGCTATTTTTGTCAGATACTTGTTTTATTTTCCCATCAACTTTCCAAGTAAAGTTTGGAAGTATATACGCTCCTGCCTCTGCTGCCGAGTTGTGCAAAGCAAAACCACATGTAGAGATGAATCTGTTCTAAGCTTGGCTGGTAAGCCTGCTCTCTGGTGGAGCGCTCGCTTATAAAGTGAATTATGAATACTGTAAAGCTGTGCCAATTTTACTTTTTTTTTATTTCTAACCCGTACAATTTATTTTGTGCCATGGAAGGGAATGTTTAAATTCCATCACACATGGTAAAATAAGCATATGCTGCTGGCCAGGATAACCAGATTTTTATATGAACCAATCTTTAATAATGTATTTCCCAATGTGTCTATATTAACAAATCAGAAATGTGTGGAATTCCAGTCCGAAATTTTTTTTAAAACCCGTCATGGATCGGGGACGGTAAGGTACACTGCAAGTCACCGCTCTCAATGGAAAACCTTTTGCTTAGCTTTGGGGTATTTTATGCAGAAGGATTTATCTGTATTTAGAATGTAAAAGAAGAGGATTGTGAAATGAGTGGAAAAAGGCTCAAAATGTCAGAGTAAGCGCTGACTTCAGCAGTCTCTTTCACGTTTTCACGTCTGTTTCGGTGGTCATAGTGATAGATTTGGTGCTATTTGAAACATGAATGACATCTTAGATAAACAATGAAAAGAAGTCCAGAAAGGGATTCTATTTTTTTTTTTTTTTTAAATAAAACTGAACTTAAAGCTTTATCATAATAATTATGAGTGATGGGTTTGACTCCCGGGTATGACAGTTTTTGAAATGTGTGCGTTAAACAAAGGAAGACGTGACTGGCAGGGAGGAGGCCAGATGGAGGGGGAGTCGGACAGGGAAGATATAGAGGCGGCCAGTAGATGCCAGGTATCAAAGAAGAGGAAGCTACAATTGGGAATGATTATAAACAGAAAATTGACAGGCACAGCTAAAACTTTTGAAACATCACCCCTTGCCCTGCGGTGCCCTGTGCCATGATGACACATGTCGCACCACCCTAGTTACGGCCCTGCTTATGAAGGCAATTAAGTTAGTGCTGTATGCAGAATCTCTACTACAAACATCATCAGACCAGCTTTATAAATAACCCAATGAATTGATTTGTAATCCTCATGGCTACACCTTTATGTGGATTCCCAGGTTTTAGCTTTACAACTTCTACTGCCTTCAAGGCTGTAGAGAGTGGGCACGGGCCCTGGTACTGAGAGGGGCATGACCAATCAGTGGAGGCATAGCTCCCACAGGATCTGAGAGCGTGTACACTTATGAGGAAGCCTATCCCCATAGGTTGTGGCTGCTGTGGGCAGGGCTATGTGGTCTAGAGGAGGTGTCGGCGGCCACACAGGGGGACAATGACCCCCTTAGCATCTGTCCCGGGCTTGGCCCTTCTAACTTTGTCGGGCATAAAGTATTTAGTACCCTGCCACCCGCTTCCCCCATCTCTGCACCCCCATCTGCCTTGCACAGTCCTAGCGTCCTCCTCTAGAGAGATCTTCAATAACAGACTGATGACTTATCTTTACTTATTTAAAACCTAATGCTTAGATCCCTTTCTTGTACTCTGTTAATCATTAATCTGTTTATTTGTATCATCTGTTTTATTCTGGAAATATGAAGTGATTTGAGCCTTTTGGGAAGAAAAGTGCTATATAAATAAAATAATGCAGTCCCTAGAAGCCGGCCGGCTCGTTCATTAGTGGCGTGGGATCACAATCCTGCGCATGCGCACATTTACAAACCCCACTAAGGACCTTGTAACCCCTTTAAACCATGGCTGTGTCACTACCTTTCCAGATTTCTTAGAACACGAGAATATCTAGCACATACAGTATAATAATAATATGTAATAATTCATAGATATACACTTTATTGTACAGTATTTACCAATAATTGTAATATAGATAGATGAATGGCGTAACGTTAACCATTGCAACTCAAATCAAGCTTCATAAATTATGGACCCCCCTTAGATTGTATCCTTGTATGGAATCGGTATGTAATCCCGGGCGAGCTGAATAGCCGCCGGTTCATATACCGATACCAGAAGACCGAATTAGGCAAATACTGACTGGGCTGGTAATGACACTAACCCTCCCCTACCCTAACCCTCCCCTAGTGCCTAACCCTAACCTCCCCCCTAGTGCCTACCCCTAACCTCCCCCCGTTAGTGCCTAACCCCCCCTCCCCGCACCCTAAACCTAACCCTCACAGGGGGGGTGCCGAATCCTACCCCCCACCCTAGTGATGCCTAACCCTAGCCCCCCCTTCCCTATCCTAACCTTCCTCGGGGGGTGGTGTCTAACCCTAAGTCCCCCAGGGGTCCCTAAACCTAAACCCCCTGCGGCTAGAAGCTAAGACACCGGCTTACCTTTGTGCGGTGTGTCGGGATTTCGTAATGGGGCTAATGATAGGCTAATGATGTTGGGCTTGCAGTGTCGGGATATCGGTGGGCGGTATAGCGTGTGATAGCAGGATTGTCTTAACAGCATTGTAGGCTCTGGGTAAAGCAATGCACTGGGGCCCCTACACACCCATTCGTGGGAATAAATGTAAATGGTCAAGAAAACTAAACCTTTAAATTTATTGGTACTTTCAACAAAATCAATGTTAAAACATTGAGGGCGGGGGATGCCGCCGGTCACAATTCCGACTGCTGAATGCCTGCAAAGGATTTATGCTAGGCGTCAAAATACTGACGCCTACCATAATCCCAACGCCGGAATCCAGGACAACGCGTGCCTGAACGAGGCAAGTCCGAGGCGCCCGTCCTGTTGGCTATGGGGGGGGGGAGGATTAGGTTTAGGGCAGTTAGTGGGGTTAGCGTTAGGTTTTGGGGGTGGGAGGTTAGGGTTAGGCACCCCTAGGGGGGAGGGTTAGGGCTAGGCACCACCCCGGGAGTTTAGGGTTAGGCACCCCTAAGGGAGGGGAGGGTTAGATCACTTACCTGCCGCTGTCGGGATTTCCTGCTGTCGGGCTCATGCCGCTGGCATTTCAATCCCATTCCGAGGGCAGGATGTACTAAGCATCGCATCCGCGATGCGATACAACCCGCCTGTCTTCAGGTACATACCGTGGTTGATTACTGAGGTATGTACCTAGAATATTGCAGAGGACAGCTCTCCCGACAAGTGCTGTCCATTGCGATGGCTCCGGCTAGAGGGACTTCCGGTTTTAACACCCAGAGGTCCCTCTGGCTTCCTTCAGTGCATGCACAGGGAGGGATCTGATTAGTTCCCTCTCAGGAGAGGCGTCCCGACAAGAAGCCCATATTATTATTAAGACATTTTATTTATAGGGCACCACAAGTGGTCCGCAGCACCATACATACACAAGTAACAATAAGCACCACAATTCTCCATATACAATACAGCTGGGAAGGTAAAGGCTGTCATTGAAGTGCTAAAGAAGAGGGCTGTGAGACAGTAGGGAAGAGGAGCTTCCTAGGAGCTTACAATCTAGGGGAGAGGGGAGACAGACAGATGACATGAAGCATGAGTGTGTAGATGGAATCAGTATCCCGACAGCGGCAGCCCAACAGAGGAGGAAATCCCGATCATCCTAAGAAAGTACCAATTAACCTAATTCTACTCCCTACCCTAACCTCCCCCCCAAGTGCCTAACCCTAACCCCCATCTAAGTGCCTAAACCTAACCACCCCCCTTCCCCGCAGCCTAAACCTTAGTCCCCCGGGGGGGTGCCTAACCCTAACCTCCCTCCGGGGGTGCCTAACTCTAACACCCTTCCCCTAGCCTAAACCTAACCTCCCGGGGGGGTGCCTAACCCTAAATACCCCCAGGAGCCCCTAACCCCCCCCTCCGCGGCTGTCCACTCCCGGCCTACCTTCATTCGGTAAGCCGGGTGTCAGGCTCCCAGCGTAGGTCTAATGACAGGCGTCGAGATTTCGACGCCTGTCATTAGTGCCTTGCCGGGTTTAGACAGTCTTGAAGCCGGTGGTCGGGATTACGTCCATCGGCTTCCCGTGTAGATGGGGACCTTAGGGCAGGAAGGTGGAGATGGCTGAAGCAGGATGGTGGGGAGAGCGACGTGGTTATGTGGTGGAAGGTTATGCCCATAGGCTTCTAGACACAGCACTGGAATGCATAGCATTTTATGGGGTTTTACCGCATTTTCCCCTTTAGTACATCCCGCCCAAAAACACATGATGTAAAGCGAGGATTGTGGACTCCACCTCCCTCTTCTCCAGCTCGCAGTGCAGTTGCTGCTATGCATCGGAGCAGTGATTATAGTATGGGGGCCCCGAGAAAGATGGGCCCGGGGGACGTGTCCCCCTGTGCCCCTCCCCCTTTAATCTGGCTCTGTGGCTGCAGGCTGGGAGGCAGGTAGAGAATGTTGTCTGGTCACTCTGCATGTGTGTAACTCACAATCAGAGCGGCATGGAGCAAACGGCTGCACACCCCATGTAGATGCCAACCTGGCCCAGCCTATCCCTGCTTGAGCCCAGTGAGCCCGTATGTTAAGATGGCCCTTTGTGCAAGGTGGATACATGACCATTTCTACATAAGGGGTCTCACACTTGGCAGGTATTGTAAAGTTGACACTTCTTTCTAGGTACAGAATTAATTATTTTCACAGCAAACAACATTGTGGACATCAAAAAGCTAATAGTATTTTACTTCAAAGGTTTCTCAGCTTCAGCTTAATCTGCCAAGAATGTACTTCTTTATTGTGTGGAGAAATATGCTGAACACAGGCTGGAAGTTCAGCAGATCATCTGAGGACATACTGTAGCTGTGCACTGGAGGATTCTGATATTAGGCTCTGCACACACTGCCTGCTCTTATTTCACATACTTTCTATTCATCTTGTACCTGCTCTAGTCATTATATGTATTGTAGGGAATCCAGCTGAACATAAAAGACTAAAGTATTGTGAGTAAAGACTTAAAGGGTAACAAACTTAAAGATGATATTATAATACATTAAAATATTTGTAGAAGTTGTTATACCATATTAGAGTTTAAGGGGCCTATTCATGATGTCAATTATCGGGGTCCAAACGAACCCTGATAATTAACATTCTAACTCGCCGTGTGGCAATTTATCATTGCTCCGACTCCGTGACAGCTGATGCGAAATCAGCTGTCCCCATGAGCGGCTTCACTTCTCCTTTTCGGAGCAGTGACGGGACTGCGCATGCGCAACCTACAGAGTCCCAACGTCTGGCGGAAGGAGCCGGACATGGGTGGATCCCACTTTGCAACCCGGACCTCATTCCCATAGGGAAAGAGTGGGTTGCGAGCCCTGAGCAGGAGCTATCTGAAGATGGCGAATGCTCCCGCAGTCAAGCTCCAAAAATATTATATTTTCGAAGCTTGATGAATTCTGTCCCCATACTAGTGTATGGGGACAGTGGGCCATTCCGCAAAAGGAAGGTAAGTAGGCGATATCTGTGATACTAGTGTATAGGGGACAGCGGGCCATTCCGCAAAAGGAAGGTAAGTAGGAGATATCTGTGAAACTAGTGTATGGGGACATCGGGCCATTCCGCAAAAGGAAGGTAAGTAGGAGATATCTGTGATTTCCTGCTTTACCTTCTTGATGAATGGCCCAATAACTTAAGTTTTACAACTGCAGGTGAAAATGTGCATTTTCACTTGCTTTTGTAAAAATTAAGTAATGATGAATAGGCCCCTAAAAGATCATTCCACTTTGTATAACTCTTTTAAAAAAGGTACATACTAACCCAAGTTCTAATTTCATCTGCTCAGTGGTATCTCTGAATAAAATCCGTCCTTCACCACCGAGAACTCGATCATCTCCTTAGGTCTCAGCCTAGCGATCTGTTGGGTGCGCTTTCTTGCCACAATATTGCTCTAGCTCTGTTACACTAGCTTAAGCACACCATGAAACTGTGTTAAGGGGATTGGTAAGTACCTTTTAAAAAAATGGAATTATTCTTTAAGTGTACCCTAGTCTTGTTCTTTTTATTTTAACAGGGGTTTCCATCTTACCTTTAACTTTTATATGTGCCGTCCTTCAACTTTTACTAAATACATGACTTTTTAGATTTGTATGCTTTTCGGTCTTGTATTTTTATCATCAGGTGCAGTGTTTTGTGTGTCTTTTTTTTGCCTCTCTGGGATGAAAGGCATCTCTGCTATGCTCTCTGCATCCAATACAAGTGTATTCAGAGAGCAGCTTTGTTTTGCCTTCAAGATAAACTGAAATAAATAACTGATGGTATAACTACATGTATGAAAACCACATAGTAATAAAAACTTCTGCATTTACTATAAATGAAAGTAATCTGGAAAAGCACTTTGATTGTATTTTGGACTGGTAATCATTTGTAAAAATCCTATCTCTTATCTTGGCACCCCTATTTCAACAGTTTGCAATATTATTAAGACGTTTGCTACTCATGGAACTGTGAAGAACCTCCCTGGACGTGGGGGAAAGAGGAAAAAGTTATGTCATATGGTGACACCCTACTCTGCTGTTACAGTATAACAGGGGTGGCCAACCTGCGGCTCTCGAGCCGCATGCATCTCCTTTGTTTCTAAAATGCTCCCCCTACTGGAACTGGGATCTCTGGTCTCTTAAGCGATCAGAGACTAAAGAAGCCCCTGATCGCTTCAGAGGCCAACGTTCCCAATGATGCATTGAGGAGCCTGCCCTGCGCGCCTACTGGATCTAGTTAGATCCAGTCTGAGCGAGGCAGAGCCAGTGTGGTCAGGTAAGTACTGGGCTGGGGGCACTAATTTAGGGGGCACTAATTTAGGGGGCACAAATGCAGTGACACTGCTTAAGTGGCACTACTTTAGGCGGCACAAATACAAGTGGCACTGTATAAGGGGCACAAATACAGTGGGTACTGCATAAGGGCCAAAACTACACGGGCACTGCCTAAGGGGCACAAATATTGGGGACATTGCATAATGGGCACGGCTACAGGGGGCATTGCATAAGGGCCACAACTACGGGAGTACTGCATATGGGGCACAGCATAATGGGCACTGACTTTCTCAATGTATTTTATGTGGTTCTGGATTTCGATATGTATTTAATGTGGATGTGTGTTTTAATTTTAATATCTGAAAGACTAATTAAGACATTAATGTGATTCTTTTGCGACGGATTTCAATCAGCAATAAATTACAGAATTTGGAATAAAACTGTATAAAATTTGATGAAAAAAAATAGACAAAAACCATAATAAATGCTTCGGTATAGCTAACCTGAAAATGTCAAGAAAACTACCAGAACCATGTGAGAGCACTAATAGTGGCCTGTGTTCTGACATGGACCCGGCACCCTAGCTATGTACGGACACTGTTTACGTTCTGCCCAGTTCGGCTCCTGATTGGCCGCGTGACGTAGCCATTACATAATGAGGGAGGGCACGCGGCCGGCACACCACGTGAGGCTGCTGCCTTATGGTGAGCTCTTCCCTCACCTACTTTCTCTAGCACGTCGATTCCAGGCTTGCAGCTCCCAGACAGTCAGCACCGGGTTTGCGCCTTGAGAGCAACGCCTCTTTTTTCTGCTTTCCACGAGAGCTGTCGGCAGCCGCTGATTGCCGGGAGGCTGGAGGACGGTGAGGCGGAGTAACAGTGCATTATCATTTGCATCTTGCAAATAACTCCTGGAAACAGTCCGTTATGCTTCAGAGTCCATGGCCAAATATATGAACGCATTGATTCCAGGCTCGCAACTCCAGGCAGTCAGCACCGGGTTTGCGAATCAAAATCAGTGCCTCTTTTCTCTGCTTTCCACGAGAGCTGTCGGTGTGGTACCCATACACCCCTGCATTGCTGGGTGATAGTTATATTTTTACTTTATTGTAAAGGTGTTAAATGGGTTAATTTCATGTATGCTGTACTGTGCCTCAGTTGTTATATTGTATTGTATTGGTTTTACTTCATGGAGTGTTATGGTATTCCCCACGTATTCAATTAGTCTTGCACCGGCGAAACTTTTTCGCATGGCGAGGTTTTCGCCTACTTCGCATGTTTTCATGTGGAAAAGTATGGGGCGCGCTCCCGCTATTCCCCGTATTCAATCAGAAAGGAGGCGAAAACTGCACCCGGCAAAATTGAAAAAGTCCTGTCAAAAAAAGGGGAATTCAGTCTGACATCCCCCAAAAGATGCACTAACATTGGGGTTCACTATACATGCCCCCAATTAGCCCTAATGAAGGTTTTTGGGGCATTTAATTTGTGACAATAGGTGCCAATTAGCGCATTTGCACAAGAAGAATAGCATTAAGCAGTATTTTTTGGAGAAAATAACTACTCTCAGCAAATTTGGGGTACTTGAAAATGGGTGCTAGCATATTTTTAAGTTGCTAAAGTGAAGTTTTAAAACACGTAAAAAATACACCTGCTGCAAGCACCTGCAAACAAATTAAACACCTGCCCCATAATTGGGGACCCCCTACAAGTCTATTTAGCTAGTTTTTAACTTTGTCCCCCAACTTTGCACTTTTTCGCACCCAAATTGTAAGTACTTTTTTGGGGTGTTCTAAAGTATTTGTATTTATTTTTTTGACACAGTTTATCTTTGGGAGACTGTCCCAAGGGTGTAGGGGGGTTTCCCAAAGTTTGTATCCCAAAACCGCAATTCTGCACTTTTTTCCACCTGCTATTCAAAGGCAAAACTTTTCAGCCGATTACATTGCATTGACTTTTCACGTTCGCGAAAAGTTTTTGGAATTGAATACGGGGATAAGTTTTCACCATACTTTTCCGCGGATTCAGACTTTTCGCTTCTAATTGAATACAGCCCTTGGTCTGAACTGCTTCTAAATGGGGGTTGCGAGGCAAGGACTCCTCTCCCACTGGACATTATGGGGGACCCCTGCTTGAATTGGACTTAATGGCCAACAGTCTTTGTGGAACAGCAGAACAGCATGTGACCCGAGGAGCTGCCCAGCTGACAGTTGGCCAGTCCTGAGATGATAGTATGGAGCGCTGGACATGCACACTTGCTGGGTTGGGTGGTGATCGGCAGCAGGAACCGCAGGAGCTAGTTGCTGGAGAGACCGAGCTACACAGGACCTCCGTTCCCCGCCTGTGACAGGAAAGTCCGGTGTGAGTCGGGAGAGGAGGCTGGTCTGTCTGATCCAGGAGGCGAGCTGTGGGCGGAGAGATCTGGAGGCTGTCCCAGTGAGGAGAGGAGGAGGCTGAACGAGGCTGTGATTTTCAAGGAAAGTGCAGCCCAATGTCAGAGCCTTTACTGCAGGAGATGTCTGTAAATAAAAGCAGCAGTACCCTACATTACTGATTCATCTCTCAGTAGTCAGTTAATAGGACATCTAGGCCCTCATTCAGAGCCACTCGCTAGCGGCAGTACGCTCGTTCCGAGCGATGTTCGCACATTGCGCATGCGTACGGTTTTTAGTACGCATGCGCGAACCAGTCAGTGCGGCCGAAAATCGTTTGTTCGCTATATAGCGAGTGCCTGCTATTTTGAGTGACAGAATGATGCGTATGTGGGTGGTAACAGGGGAAGGTGCTTGAAAACAGGGAGTGGAGATCAGAACGCAGGCGTGCTTAAAGGTCAAAACGGGCGGTTTATGGGTGTGCATAATTAATACAGCAGCGTCATTGACCACGTCACTTGGTTGTTTCATAGCCAGAACTGCTCGCAAAATAGTGGTAGGAAAAACCAACCACAAGAATAGCGAGCAGTTCATGCGCTGTTCGATGTACTCGATTAATCTAATAAATAGCGGACATGACGTATGATGCGAGCGGCCAGGGGGCGTTTTTAACAAAAAAACGAGCGTATGTTTTGCTCGCTCGTTCAGACTTAGAGGTGTGAACAGACCGCAATGTGCGAACGGATCATTTGAAGAGCCACCCCTTGTTTTTGAACGAACGACCGCAAATAGCGAACGGCTCTGAATGAGGGCCCTAGTTTCCCCTACAAGAGACTTAGGGATTATTCAGTGTTATCGTTGTAAGTGTCAAAGAACCAGTATCTTTCGATAAGAAGATTACTATTGCCTAAACTCTTACTGGCCTATCGCCATAACCAGCCATTAATTGTCATTCCCAGTAGCTAATCTCAGATAGTAACAGCCGGCAGACAACCCTGCCATTAATACTAGCTGTTTGTAAAGAGGGTGTGCGATATTGAGACTCCATAAGCCCTTTCCAAAGCAGCATTATTATTCAACAATGACTACTCTATCACTCAAAGCTAGTGAGACTGCAGTTATCTTTATACATTAGCCTTGCCTACTGTGCAGTTGTGAGAGACTAGTTAATAGAGGCAATCAGTAACTTTGTTACAAGCGCAAAACAGGATTGAAGTTGGCAACTTTGTTATCAACATAGAACACGACTAAACTGTACATAATTGAAATGTGCAGATTTCAGAAGAGAGACAGGAAGTGTAACGTTCCCCTATGATGCGGTAGTAGTAATGTCTTACCGAGGTAACGGATAAATCTCCCCTTGGGGCGAGTAATTTCCTTGGGATATAACCATAGGTTTATGAATCTCTTTACAATATATCGATTCAATTAGTACTGAAGAAGATCGGTATTTATTGTTGTTCTAAACAGTAACAAGTAAGTTAATTCGACACAATTTACATAAAATATGACTCAATACCTTGCATGAATAACATACTTATATATTGGTTCCCGACATAAAAGGACACGTCCGAAGAATAGTTTATTACACTGGAACCACAATATCTTCACAGCCGTTTATCTGTAAATTAAAGCGGTTAACTACCTTAAACAAACATCAGAACACATGCAATGACTCTATCATTACTCAAATATCATAACTTCAATAACATATAACACATTAAACATTCACGATATTACAGTCCCCCGTTGGCTGGCCAGCTAAATTAATAACGATGGTGCACAGTTGTTGTAGCAATGAGTCTATGATCTCATAAGAATTAAAGATGACTTATGTTAATTAATTGGTTAAATCCTGTCGCTGTCTCCGCTTCACTGTATCGACTTCCTTCCTAAGTCTATTTGTTTGCTGAGGCTGAGATTGCTACTTGCTCTATACTGCCAACAAAGTTTTATATTTATAGTCTTGTTCTATGTTGCTGACACTGTCGCTAATCACGCTCAAAATCCTCTGTGTACAGGCTATAACATTAAGACGGCATGGAGAAGAACCTGGGTTGGCGTGAGAATAGCTCTGCAGTATGAGACGGTAGGATTATTGTGCTGCACCTCGCTATAGCTGCGCTGTTACTGGCTGGTATAGTTCAATGAGGGTTTGCAGGTGGTAGTGGAAATAAGTAGGGGTGGCTGATAGAGATTGAACATTAACTAGAAGCGTTATATCAGTCCCGAAAGTATGTGGAGTATGTAAGCTGGCTGAGTAGGGCAACTGCGATAATAGTGCTTTTATTAAGACTACAGTTCTTCCCTGCTAACTGAACTATATAGGGACTCTCACTCCTGCTACGTGCTTAGGGTTAAATGCTGCAAGTCCCACCGGGAGCTATCACTCACCAGCACTACTCCGCCCTCTCTCCAAGATATCTGTCCAGTATAGTCTTTGTCCCTGCCTCCGGACTTAGTTAAGAGGCAGGAGGGGGCGGACACGACTGCCTCCGGCTCCGCCTTAAGCTCCGCCTTGATGGATGGCTGTCACTTGCTCTCCGGAGGGCGGAAAGACGCTCCGGAACTTGCTCTCAGTGCACTGCTGACACCTATCGCTGCTCTGCCGTGTATTACCGCCGATTACCGCCTGACCTGCGCCATCTACTCTCCTCTATGTCTCTCCCAGGACCGTTTTAACGGTTAGTTCAGCCGCCCCTTATCTACTTTCCTCCGGGTCCTTTTTTGCACACGCTCCCTCCCCTCTTGCCAGAGTCGCGTGCGGCTCCCTATCCCTTCAACGGCAGTCCTCCGTACCCTAATCATAGGGCAGGGCTCCCCTTCAAGTCCTATGGAAGCTTCCCTCCCTTGCGTTCCCTGCATATTCTAGTAGTGTAAGTCTCAACGGGAGAAACCATAACTCCCCAGGGAATAGGGTTCAGTCAGCCTGGGTACCAACATTAATTATAGTCTCATTAAACACAACACTACTATGGTACTTAATGATACTCCCCACACTTGGGGTACCACAGAAGCAGGGAGAATAAATTCTGGTTTTCTAAATTAAACTATTTATATACAACTTCTCAGGATAGTATAAGATCCCTCAGTCGACGACCGTGCACCACACCTATACAGCGATAGCTGGCCAGCAATTTATGAACGATATTGAGTTGAGTTTACGTCGTTCTTTATTTTACGATATTTTGCTGTTTATATGATATTTAGTTAAAAGGTATTAGTAAGTGTTTATTATTCTGACCTAACCAGCTTCATTTATAGACTAACAGCCCCGGAGTCTTAGTGGTTCCAGATTCCAGTAAAATAAAATACCAACGGGTCACATGTAATTTCTCCAGATTGCACTGTTTTTCATCTATTGCATGTAATGTATTGACTGGAATATTGTTGTCTTTATTCTGGTTTACTTCATTAGTAATTACTACTGTTAATAAAAGTGTAAAAGTTTATGGTACCAATTGGCCTGATACATTGTACAAACCTCTGGGTACTTTTGATTCTGATACAATCAAACTCGCTGAAGGAGTGCTACTGAGGGTGATCCCACTTCATATGGTAAGACACCTGACAGACATCATCAGGGTTAAGAGTAGGGTGTCACACCAGCAGCCACTGATTGGCGGGAGGCTGGAAGACGGTGAGGCGGAGTAACAGTGCATTATCATTTGCATCTATAGGGGCTCAGCTTGCAGTACCCCCTGGAAACGGTCCATTTTGCTTCAGAGTCCATGGCCAAATAGATCATCGCACTTACAAATTGGCGAAATGTTAAAATGAAAAAAGCCCCAAAAACCATAAAGGGGCATGGCTTAGCCGGTTATGCTTCACACACATCTTTTATTAGCCGATTCCGTCGTATTAACATTTACGCTCTAGCCATTATCTAGCTAAGCATTTTCCGTACGTATGTTCTGGGTTCAAATTGGTGAAATGTTCGCCACGGGCATACTAGTTAAACAAGAAAAACCTTGGGTTTGGAGGTCATTACAGTGTTCATTAGAAAAACTTGCATATTGAAAGGATTAACCACCATATACTGTAAATTAGGATGGATATTAGAAGTCACATAATAAATCAGTGACCTTTATGTGACCTTTTTCACCTACAGCCTTTTTTATATGGTCAGATATGACTTCTAATATACATACCTCTAATTTGCAGTACATTAAGGAGTACTTTATCTCATAAGTAAACAATCGAGCAATACTTATGTATGCTTCATGTAGTACTATTTGCTTTCCATTTGTATATGTACAATATCAGGGATTAAGCGTGCATTTAAGGACAGACAAAATCCCCAAATTAGTTTCTATCTTTACCACGTCAGACAAGGAAGTGAAAAAGCAGTAACTTCATGCAGGAACAAGAAATGTGTGCCCTGATTCTGTTACCATACTGGCTGTCAGCAGATCAGTAGCTTGTGTAACATGCACTATTAATCCCCACATAGTTGGCACATTGTAACAATGACCCCCATTATAGAGAGAGAATGTCAGACATGTTTGCTTAAATTTGTTAAAAAAAATAATATGACATAGATGGGGATATGGCATATATTTTTATTTAATAAACCTGTAGAATGTGGCTGGCGCTGTATTTTTATGAACATCTGTAAAAGGACCTGTATAGAATTTAATAAACCTGCAGAACGAGGCTGACAGTGTGTTCAGATGAACTTTGGCAGAAGACCTGTATATAATTTAATAAACCTGCAGAACGAGGCTGACAGTGTGTTCAGATGAACTTGGGCAGAAGACCTATATATAATGTAATAAACCTGCAGAATGAGGCTGACAGCGTGTTCAGATGAACTTGGGCGGAAGACCTGTATATAATGTAATGAACCTGCAGAACGAGGCTGACATTGTGTTATGAAGAACTTGGGCAGAAGACCTATATATAATGTAATAAACTTGCAGAACGAGGCTGACAGTGTGTTATGAAGAACTTGGGCAGAAGACCTATATATAATGTAATAAACCTGCAGAATGAGGCTGACAGCGTGTTCAGATGAACTTGGGCGGAAGACCTGTATATAATGTAATGAACCTGCAGAACGAGGCTGACAGTATGTTCAGATAACCTTGGGCAGATGACCTGTATATAATGTAATAAACCTGCATAACGAGGCTGACCGTGTGTTCAGATGAACTTGAGCAGAAGACCTGCATATAATGTAATGAACCTGCAGAACGAGGCTGACCGTGTATTATGAAGAACTTGGGCAGAAGACCTGTATATAATGTAATGAACCTGTAGAACGAGGCTGACATTGTGTGATGATGAACTTGGGGAGAAGACCTGTATATAATGTAATGAACCTGCAGAACGAGGCTGACAGTGTGTGATGATGAACTTGGGCAGAAGACCTGTATATAATGTAATGAACCTGCAGAACGAGGCTGACAGTATGTTCAGATAACCTTGGGCAGATGACCTGTATATAATGTAATAAACCTGCATAACGAAGCTGACCGTGTGTTCAGATGAACTTGAGCAGAAGACCTGCATATAATGTAATGAACCTGGAGAACGAGGCTGACCGTGTGTTATGAAGAACTTGGGCAGAAGACCTGTATATAATGTAATGAACCTGTAGAACGAGGCTGACATTGTGTGATGATGAACTTGGGGAGAAGACCTGTATATAATGTAATGAACCTGCAGAACGAGGCTGACAGTATGTTCAGATAACCTTGGGCAGATGACCTGTATATAATGTAATAAACCTGCATAACGAGGCTGACCGTGTGTTCAGATGAACTTGAGCAGAAGACCTGCATATAATGTAATGAACCTGCAGAACGAGGCTGACAGTGTGTTATGAAGAACTTGGGCAGAAGACCTGTATATAATGTAATGAACCTGCAGAACGAGGCTGACAGTGTGTTCAGATGAACTTGGGCAGAAGACCTGTATATAATGTAATGAACCTGCAGAACGAGGCTGACCGTGTGTTCAGATGAACTTGAGCAGAAGACCTGCATATAATGTAATGAACCTGCAGAACGAGGCTGACAGTGTGTTATGAAGAACTTGGGCAGAAGACCTGTATATAATGTAATGAACCTGCAGAACGAGGCTGACAGTGTGTTCAGATGAACTTGGGCAGAAGACCTGTATATAATGTAATGAACCTGCAGAACGAGGCTGACCGTGTGTTCAGATGAACTTGAGCAGAAGACCTGCATATAATGTAATGAACCTGCAGAATGAGGCTGACAGTGTGTTATGAAGAACTTGGGCAGAAGACCTGTATATAATGTAATGAACCTGCAGAACGAGGCTGACAGTGTGTTCAGATGAACTTGGGCAGAAGACCTGTATATAATGTAATGAACCTGCAGAACGAGGCTGACATTGTGTGATGATGAACTTGGGGAGAAGACCTATATATAATGTTATAAACCTGCAGAACGAGGCTGACTGTGTGTTCAGATAACCTTGGGCAGATGACCTGTATATAATGTAATAAAACAGCAGAATGAGGCTGACAGTGTGTACAGATGAACTTGGGCAGAAGACCTGCATATAATGTAATAAACCTGCAGAACGAGGCTGACAGTGTGTTATGATGAACTTGGGGAGAAGGAACTGTATGAAGTTACAATTAAAATGCTAAATATTTTGTAAAGGTTGCAGGAAAGCATGTACACTATGTAGACAAAAGTGATTGGACACTGACAGCAAATCGATCAACGAGATTTTACTGACGTCAGTACTTTGTAGGTCCACCACGTGTAGTGATTACTGCAGACACCCTTCTTGGCAAACTGTCCCCAAGTTCCTGGACAATAGCAGGCAGCATATTTTGCCATTCCACTTCAAGTACATTGACCGACTGTGACACTGAAGAAGGTCGAGTCGGCCTAGAATGCACCTGTCACTCCAATTTGTCCCAGAGGTTCTCAATGAGGATAAGATCTGGGGCGGGATGCACTGACATAGTGCAGTACATACCGCCAGAAATCGCATTCGTACTGATCGCATATGCACTAACATATGCGATCAGTTCAGCAAAGGACAGCTCTTCCGATAAGAGCTGTCCTTTGTGATCAGCACTGCGCCCTGGACTTCCGGGTTTATAACCCGGGAGTCAATCTGGGCATGGGCAGAGTGGTGCGGCAGCCGCGGGGCATGCTGGGAGGGATCTCAAACCAGAGCGATGCGGTAGATGCCCATAGGTTTCTATAGGGTAACGCCAGCATACCCTCCACATTGGAGCCCGGTGGCCACTCAATCGTGGATATGGATAATGTGGTAAAACCCCGAAAAGAGGGTTTTTATTTCATTTTCCATATAGTGCATCCCGCCCCTGGACTCTGAGCTGGCCAGTCGATCAGGGTTGCAGAGTTTTCTGTATACAAGCCCGGCGTCGCCCTGGAAATGATAGGTGGCATTGTCGGCCTCCCTACAAAGTTTTCTTCTGAAAACCGTCACATTAGTGGCCATTTGGAGCTTGTGTGCAATGGTATGCATTTCGCTTGCGCCGGGGTCTCCAATCACTTGTGTCTACACAGTGTACAATTCAATACATTAAAAGTGAAGGTAAAAAAAGAAAGAACGAGTAGGCATGAAATGGTTGCTATAAACATGTTACAATACAATATGTGTTTATTCTCCCCTCCCAGAAGACATTATAGGTATTAATATGTGTATAACAAAGGTGAACTTTTAAACCAGGCAATGTCCCAGAAAGACAAGCTTAAGAAAATAAGGCACAGTCAGAACACTTTGAGCTATTAGTACAACAGATGCTCAAATAAATTGTTCAGTGTGTTTACTTTTTAGAATTATCTTCCATTAGCCAACCTTTCAGTCTACATGGGGTATAACTGGGGAATTTCTATCATGAAAGTGCATCCGCATAACATTAGGGTAAACTTTCCAGCTGCTTTAAAATGATCTGAATGTTGTGCACTTTTTACATTCAGGTCTTATTGTTAATATTTTTGTAGTAATGTTATTTTTATTTTAAGAACGTTATGTTTTATGTTGGTAAGTACATTGTAGTTTGTCATGTAGAAATTGTTTGATTAATAAAGTTTTAAGTTTAATGTTTTATTGATTTGGAATTTAAAGTCTCTTCAGGGATGACTGCGTGAACAGTGTATGATACTTGGGTCTCAATGGGGTTAACTGGTTCAATTTACTAAGCCTTGGATAGAGAGAACGTGAACGGAGATAAAGTACCAACCAACCAGCTCCCAAATACCATCTTACAATTTGTGTTTGAGAAATGACAGGAGCTGATTGATTGGTACTTTATATCTCTCAACTTTACCTCTCTCTGAGGCATAGTACATCTACCCCTGTGTATGAAGCAGTGAAAAGAATGGAGAAGTTGCCCATAGCAACCAATCAGTTTTGAAGTAGCATTTATCAAGTACAGTCTATAAAATAATAGGTAGAAGCTGATTGGTTGCTATGGGCAACTTCCCTACTGGTCCACTTTCCCCCACACTTTTCACTGCTTGATACATAAACCCCACTATGTGATTTCTCTTGCTTAATTCACTTATGGACCTGCATTCAAGCTCCCTAGGCGGTAGATCTTGGGTTCTACAACCTTTATAAGTCTGAGGGCTATTTTGGGAGATTCTACTCATTTGAAGGAGCTGCAAGAAAATGATAACTTGCTACAGGAAAAGAAGATCTTGCAGTTAAGCCATGCCTCTCAACATTAATGTCCCCATTGGAATAGAAGCATGTGCACCGCCATCGGTGTCCTTACCATTACAACAGTTACTGCCTCTAGCAGCAGAAATACTGCAGATTTCATAGTCGTTCATACAAGTTGTGGTTCTTTTTGGAGGGGGAGCAGCTGCAATGTACCCGGTCCTGTCTTGTGCCTTTCAGAAGGTAGCACAGCATGTAAAGGGCAGTAGTATTCCTAATGGGGCATGGCCACACCACCACATGCTTGGTAATGCCCCTAGTAGGCAGACATTGCCCATATACTTCTGTGATGTCAGCCTCATTCAGTTGGAGAGAAGTTGGCGGGTCTGATGGAAATGTTCACAGTCAATGCAAGTTCAATAATGTTCAAAAAAGTTCTTACACTCTAATAATTCAATAAAGATGATGTCCTTCATTCATATCCTTGGGATCTTCAGAGACGTTTATTCCTAATTGATTCCCAGGTTTTTTCTTTCTCAAATATAAGAAAACCAAGAATACATAGTGCAATATTGTAAAACATCAAAAATTAGGTTTATTTGCACATCTTACTCACATTTAAAAATCATATATCAAGCATATCACACCAACATGGTGTATCAAGGGATATCCACACAACTGGTTACCCTCCCAGATGATATGAGGAAAATTGGGGCGTCTAGACTTCCGGATCTCCGTCCTCCCACTTTTCTCCCTGGTCCAAATGCGTGGTAAAATGAAATTGCCTACTGTACTTATATCACCAGCTTAACGTGTTGCGGAACAAAGAAGCTTGATGATACCCCCAATAAGTTCCCCTATGTATACCCATAAGAATGAGGATACTTAGAAAAATTTCCATCTTTGGATTCCAAGGACAGACTTTCTGTAAGGTCCGGAAGGTGATGCGATATGACCACTTCCGGTCAGGACGGCTGGAATACATGGCGAGTTGTGACTGCGTCACTTCCCACCATGTGGCTAAGAGAGTTTGTCAGGAAAAGCGGAACCAAGCTGTAGAAAATTATGGTAAGGTAGATTACGCACCAAAACCCATAGAAAGAAAACTGACTCTAATGGTTACATCGAAAACACCAGCCAGCATCACAAAAATTGGCTTGATGGAGTCCCGTTTAATCCGCATAAATTGACTAAACGCAACTGCACAGAAAGTGAGATTTGTAAAACCCAAATGGAGGAAATGGGAAATCGTTTTAAAGAAAAAGGAAATTAGAATTCTCTTTTAGAAAAAGCACAACAAAGGATTAGTAAGATAGAGAGAGAGGATTTATTAGGTGAGAAAAAAGCCAAGGAGTTAACTGATAAGAATATCAAGTTTGCTCTTAGAGGAGATTGTGGAGGCTCCTTACTTATATTTCACAGACAGCGATCCAGGTGATTGGGCAGATGATTTTAAATAGATTGTTTTGTTGTATACTGATGGAAAAGTTGGTTAGATGAGTACATAAGTTGGTCAGACAGTTGATTAGTTGGATGAAAATTGGTTAGATGTGTGGTCAGGTTAAGCTGTATTGTGTCTCTACTGACAAATTTGCCTCAGTAGAGAGAGAAAAAAAAAAAGTTTTGACAGTAAAATGACAATGGGGATGTGGACCATATAGATCTATGCCAGGGGTGGGCACATTAATGTAGTGACAGAATTTTACGCTGGCTTATCAATCACTGCTCGGAGCTAGGATTATAGTTTCCCCACCAAACGTCCAGGAAATCAGATTTTATCCTCCTTTGAGAATTATACCCCTTTTCCACCTAAGTCCCGGGTCTGACCCAAGATTTGGAACACAGAGCCTGATTCAGAGATGGACGCACACAAGCGGCTGTGCAGATCTGTCCAGCTCATATGCAGACACCTCCTTGCTGTATTTGCAATCCCAGAGCCGTGACTGACGTCGCAAGCTGGGATCACAATCGCAACCGATGGTCGTGTTGGTTGCTCCTTTGGTCAGGCTGAGGGAGCTGAAACTTCCGAACGGGTGCTAGTCATGTAATAGGCCCAGGAATCTGCATCTGCCGACGCAGACCCTGGTCTCGTCCCTCCTGGAAAATGTGGATGACACCCCCCTTCTGGGAACGATGATCAGTTACGCCCCTGCTCCGTCTCCCAAACGCCGCAGCATGTCAAGCATGCTGCAGCCTGGGAGGTCTGCGGGCATAATCACAGGACCCATTATGAACATGCGCAGGCACAGACCCAGAAACATCGGAGATATACGTTCATCATCTAATGCGATCCGGGTTATTCACGGGTGCAGTGACGGCACTTGGAGATGGACATCATCTCCTTGCGCCAGAACGCAGCTCTCCCCGTGCTGTAAACAGGTCTCTGGTCAGATGACCCGGGTTACCCATTTACAGTGAGCCTTACTTGCTAGTAGGATTGGCCTCTCAGGTATCTGGACCCGGGTGGAGCCTTGTACACTGACAAATATCCCGGGTTGATACGCGTTCATGTGCAATAACCCGGGATTTTCAGGTCAGTGGAAAAAGGGTATAAATTGGCAGCTGTCGCACTGGGACCTTGCATCGCCACCCTCTAGGTAAATGCAATCATAATATATAGGATTTCATGGCAGGGAGAAGGAGCCCAGCAATAGGCCGCTTGGTACTGTCAATAAGAGTTGATATCATGCCCGACCTTTTCTACTCTACTTCTCTGGCCACATCCCTAATGGTTCAGCCACATCATACAAAGATTTGGCGTGTACCTCTCCTTCCTCCATATTGGCGCTGATACATGGATGCCAATGTAACTATGACAAGTACTGATATTAGTCCTTTGGTCTAAACGGAAGAAACTAAACTAATCTAATTTATTTTGTAAATTCTAAAATCTGGTTTCTTGAATAACATTTTTTCTTTGATTGCCTCTGCATCCAGTCTTTATTTTTAGCTAGCAATGACACTGATTCATCCAGTGGGGTTTTTTTATAACCTGGCTCCTCTCCAAAGACCTTCTGTACAGTAGCAGGAAGTAGCTGGAAGGATGTAAAGCAGAACTCTATTTTGTCTCTCAGTGTTTTATAGGAGCCTCAAACATACATAGCAACAGTAACACAATGTTGAGCCATTTTATTACATGCAATTATGAAAACAAAATTGAAAAGTAATGGAAAGCAGAGTTGGGCTGCATCAAACACAGTACTGCAGAATACAACAGTTCTGGATTGGGCTTGCAAAGCAGAGTGCATAGGAAGATCTCGTACTGCATAGACACAAATGCACCCTTGCAGCATGCATATGTATGAATTCAAGGGTATAGGAACCACCTGCGGCCATACCGCCCTTTTGGGTATTGAACAAATAGAGATGAGAAAGCAACCAATTAACTGTTTGTGCAATGTAACTTATTTTGTGTAGGGTTGCTATTCTCATTATTCTATTATAGTAGGCATCTGTCTGTTTGTTCGGACTAATCTCGAGAACCACTGGACGGATTTTGATGCAGTTTACACTATTCTATAGAGCATTTGTTGAGGAAGGTTTAGGTGTATGAAACATTAATGTATGACAAAAGGAAACCGAGCAGTGACGATTGTAGTGAAGTAAGTCAATGAAAAAACGGACGTCCGAGGGCTTTCTTGGCTTACAGTGACTAAAACAATAAAGACATATCACAACGATGGACTTTATTTTACACCATGTAGAGATTGATACGTTGTATCTGGTTCTCCAGAAAAATTGATCTAAGCCCTATTTACTGACACAAAATTTAAGTTTTTCCCTTTTTTTACCGTTCCTTATTCATTTATGGCATGACAATATATAAAGCACGGGGACAGACACTTAACGTTGTTGGAGTTAACCTAAGTGGACAACTTTATGGACAACTTTATGTGGCCCTTTTGCATGTCACATCAAAACTAAATCTTTTCATGTTGGCATCAGGGAAAAAACTAATGTTGTCTACAAGGCAATCTTATAAGACCTCGGTTAAAAAAGGCTATCCTGAGGTGGTGGATGGGAGACACAAGAGACCTGAGTTTTAGCACAGTATTCCTTAATTGACCTTTTTATATATAACCTATTTCTATATGCTGTTGTGAAATGTTTTTGCTGTCAACTGCTGCCGTTGACTATTTCACGGATATTCTCTTTTGTTTACTTTTGTTTATTATGTTGATATATTCAAATGTATCAATGTTTTGATTTTTTTTTCTTTACATATGAATCTTAAATGAAAACAGTCTAAAAAGATAGATTTTTTTTTTTTTTTTACATCAATTTTTTTCTGTTATATTTAACAGATGTAGTATTGTGGCAGTACAAGTATAACCGTGATCTTTGTTACATGTAAGCTTCCCTGTGCAAACCATGTGTTAGAATGATGGGCAAAGTGCACAGTTTTGTCTATGCTTTTAGCTGGTGTTGATTTCTTAACGCTGTGTTTGAGATCCCTTATTTTTCTTGACCGGAAATGCCTCTCTCGGAAAGGGAATGAGAAAACAATGCCCAACTTTTGAGACAGGAAGTACTCATCCCCGGTTTATGCTACCTTAAAAACATAAGATTAAAAGGCATGAGTCACAGTTACACATCTTAGTGGATTTAGTGGTACATCTGTGATTTGCTTATAAGTGTTATTAGGTGATTTTTATTTGCTATTATATCTTCTCTTTGTGATGGCTGAAAACATTTTAAGTGACTTTCATGAAATGTATTGGCTGCCTGAGATCCTGCTTAATTTCAGTATAATATTATAGGATATTTATGAAAATTAGTGGCAGGGGAAAATTGTATGCCAATCAGTCAGAGGTCCTGTACGAATGACTTAAGGTTCACATGGGCATCGAGCTGAAATTGAGATAGGGCCTATTCTGTGCTTCCACAGGGGTGTGACCACCACACAGCAGGGGTTTTGCTAGTAATATGGGGGTGTACAGGCCTGGCAACAGGGGGGTACAAAGGGAACACATGTACAGGGCCCCGAGATTGCGAGGGAGGGGAGGAACAAAGTAATGAGTGGTGTATCAAGTTGGAGCAACGGTCAGAACAGCAGAGGGGGGTGGGCTGGCCAGAGCGGAGGGCAGTACTGAAAATTAGGTGCCCTGGCATATGTATATATGTGTGTGTGTGTGTGTGTGTGTGTGTGTATGTATATATATATATATATATATATATATAATTAGTTCACTCTAGCTCTGGCGGCAGGCAGGGTGCCGGAGCTAGAGAAGGGGGCATGGTCATTGAAAAGGGGGCATGTCTATAAGATGTCACCCTTTTCGTCACTCTTGGGGGCGTGCCCGGCACTTACGGACACGCCGGGCAGCCCCCAAGAGCTGCTGACAGGGAGAATTCACTGGTGGTGGCCGGGTCACCGCACATTTCCCTACCCGCGGGACACTGCGACCAGGCTGTGAGGGCAGGGCGCTTTTTTTATAGTGCCCCGCTATATATATATACATATATATGTATGTGTGTGTATATGTATGTGTGTGTATATATATATATATATATATATATACCATGCTTGCCTACTTTTGAAAAAGCATTTCAGGGAGATTATGGAAGCAATATATATGAGGGCGGCGGTAAAGTGGGCGCGTACTGCTACATATGAGAGGCGTGTCATATAATATACATCAAAATGTAAACAAGCCCAAAAGCAGTTGGAAAGATCTATTTTTTTATGAAAACACACTGATACTTTACAGAAAATGCATGTAGCCATAGGAATCATTGTGCCTTATGACCAATGCAGGGAAATGATACTAATCAATTTGAATGTAAATTTCTCTGTTTATTTTTATATATAACATATTCATATTCATTATGGGGATAAAGCAGAATCAGGGAGATTGCTATGCTCTTCAGGGAGACAGGGAGATTGCTACTGTTTCAGGGAGTCTACCTGACAATCAGGGAGAGTTGGCAAGTATGATATAGACCAGGTGTGGGGAACCTTTTTTCTGCCAAGGGCCATTTTGATATATATATAACATTATTCGCGGGCCTGGTGCATTCCAGGCCCCCTCCATGTAACGTCACACGGGGGCCGGTCCACAGTTGCCAGTGATTACAGCGGTTCCCACCATAGACTTCAATGGAGATTTCACACCATTGAAGTCTATGGAGGACACAGGCTGTGCTGTGCGACGGAGATGACCGCTGATTGGCTGGCAGCTCCTGCAATGACTGGGCACATGTGGGCCCCAGTTATTCGTGCGAAGGAAGGGTATGTGTAAACACATACCTTTCCTCCTGTCCGACATTGTTTCGGGTTTCTGCGTTTTTTATTCTAACCCCCTGGATGCCTACAGGGACTGAAGAGGACATAAACAATGCATAGGAGAGGTGAGTATGGATTTTTTATCACAGGTACCCTATGGGCTTTAAATAGCCCAGTGCTGGTTCTTAAAATACAGGGACCCCTACACATTTTGGCCCCTGTATTTTAAAAACTAGCACAGGCTGCACAGAGCCCAGGGCTGGTTATGCTTCTGGGGAGGGGTGCACGTATTTTTGTTTAAAACAGACAGAAGCCTTCACAGATCTCACTGATCTGTGAAGGCTTCTGTATAATTTGCACCTTTTAATACTAGTCGCATTAAAGGTATGAGTTTACATAGGGAAATACTCGCACAGATTCGCATTGTGTAGTAGCCTCGAGCTCAAAAGTTCGTAGGCTATTACATTTGCGAGTCCCGGCACCAACTCGCACCTTCTAAAAATGCGAGGAGGTGCGACATAGATTTTTACTTTAACTCTAACCCTATTCCATTTGGCCCCATATGTTGCAAAAAGGATAGGATGACACAGCTGTATGTTAAGTACATCTATGTTGCTATTAAAAAGAGGTTAGATTGTGGGTTGGTGCCATTTGTTTGGATAGCGGTATATTTCTGAAAGGAACCTGCCTTTTTGAAAACATGAGCCATACCTCCAACTTCTCGAGTTGGGGACAAATATGCGTGTTACAAAACTTCGAAGTGTTCAATAGTCACATGTCACGGATCGATTGTCCCCTGTGCCTTTCCCCTCCCCTAAAACCACCTTTTCAATGCCACTGTGCCTAGCACCCATTCGCTTAAAGAGCTGAAGTGAGCTGGATATACCTCTCACCCTCCAGAGCAATCAGGACAAAGCTGACAATCGGCACTGTCCTGCATAAATCAGTACAGTACAGTTAGTAGGTATATAACATGATGGTCTGCTCCCCATCTTCCTACTTATATTCCAGTTACAGTAGTGGCTGATTTATATAATTTGTATTAATTAACCCTCTTGCATCACTTAATTTATTCAGACTTTCTGTAATTGGAAAATAAATAGCATGCACAGGAACAAAATTGTGTATACTGCGTAAACTGGGTCACATTGGATGGTAAATTATACCACTGAATGTAAAGTGACAGGTATAATACCAGAGCATATTGTTTATAATTCTAAAAATAACGAGGTGTTATGATTTACTATGGTCATTTCCTAACATAGCACATATGTGCACTAATTTACAGCAGCCAATTAGCCATTTCATCTACTGGAGCTTGCATGAGTAATAATATGTAATTGCTTGTTAGCTGGTTAGAGTTAGTGCAGATATACCATTATGCACGGATTTGGAGTTGTACGTGATTTTTAGCAACTGCGCAGCCGCATGTATCAAAACTGGGCACGTGCATCTGTTTGTGACTCAGAGTCGTTTCAGTTGCAGCTGAAAGGGTCTACCTGGGCGGCAACAAGGTATTGGCACATTGGTAAGTGTGCCGTGGGCGTGTAGACGAAATTGCAGGATATTCAGGGGTGAGCGTACGCAGATGCAGAGGTGTATCTACCCATTGGCCAGGATGGCACTCGCCAGGGGCGCCGGCCAAAGGGGGGGCGCCATCTGACAGTGCCACCAGCAGCCCCCAGTAGCGGTCCCCCCTATACAGTGTGTATATATATTATATATATATATACTGTATAGGGGGGGCCGCTACTGGGGGCACGTTATGGTGGGGGGATGGCCGCTACTGGGAGCACTGTATAGGGGGGGCGCTATTGGGGGCACGTTATGGGTGTGGGGGGCAGCTAATGAGGGCACTGTATAGGGACTACTACTACTGGGGGCAATGTATAGGGTGGACTACTACTGGGGGCAATGCATAAGGTGACTACTACTGAGGGCACTGCATAGGGTGGACTACTACTGGGGGCACTGCATAGGGTGGACTACTACTGGGGGCACTGCATAGGGTGGACTACTACTGGGGGCACTACTGCATAGGGTGGACTACTACTGGGGGCACTGCATAGATGGGACTACTACTGGGGGCACTGCATAAAGGGGACTACTACTTAGGGCACTGCATAGGGTGGACTACTACTGGGGGCACTGTAAAAAGGGGGCTACTGATGGGGGCACTGCATATAGGGGACTACTACTGGGGGCACTGCATAGGGTGGACTACTACTGGGGACACTGCATAGAGGGGACTACTACTGGGGGCACTGCATAGAGGGGACTGCTACTGGGGGCACTGCATAGGTGGGACTACTACTCAGGGCACTGCATAGGTGGGACTACTACTGGGGGCAATGAATAAGGCTGACTACTACTGGGGGCACTGCATAGAGGGGACTACTACTGGGGGCACTGCATATAGGGGACTACTACTGGGGGCACTGCATATAGGGGACTACTACTGGGGGCAATGAATAAGGGGGACTACTACTGGGGGCACTGCATAGGGGGGCTACTACTGGGGGCACTGCATAGAGGGGACTACTACTGGGGGCACTGCACAGAGGGGACTACTACTGGGGGCACTTGCTGAAATAATGGGGGGTGCCAGTCCATTACCTTGCCACGGGTGCTCGGATCCCTAGATACATCCCTGCGCAGATGTGATGATGGCTACTTACACAAGCAGATGTATAGGGTTGCTGCAGCCACATATATGCGCCCAGCTCAGGTGAATATCCGCATTTATTCCTGAGGACGCAATGCGGCAGCCGACTTTCGCGCACATCTTAATCAGCAAATTACTTATTAAATATCCTCTGCTTTGTAAAACTTGACAATTCAGTTTGGGGTTATAAGGGTCTAAGCAGCATCTGGATCCAACCAAATACTTACAATCTGAGCAAACAAATCCAAATCCTGTTTTCCAATCGGTTTTAGTTTATGGGATGTTGATTTATCACTTCCAGTAGCTAAAATGCCAATATGATTTATAAGTAACAACCTTCCTGCTTTACTTTGATATGCAAATTAAAATTGTTTAATTCAGACTTAAGTTTTTATTAAAGGTTTTTGCAATGAAACAAAGCTTAAAACTGACATATTGTAATGTCTCCCATTATCATTTTTACTTCTCTGTGTAAATAATATGCATATGAGACCATTTTGCAATAACGTATTCAATCAATGTCCTGTCCTTGCAAGTACTCGCACCAAATATTATCTTGAATGTATTAATGTGCTAACGTTATCTTGTGTGAAATCGCGTGCATTTGACTTCTTCTGTTACGCATGTATATGACATCATTGAGACCTCTGTGTACAATGTACCACATTTGGGCACTGGATGTTCTTTTCAATTTTTTTTCTTAACCTGTTGTTCCAAATACGTATTTGGGTCTCGATTTGGCCTTATGTGCGTGGTATTATAAATCTCAATACAAACACATGTAATTTAAAACGTCAACAACAAAAAAATGAAAAATTCAAACTTTATTTCAAGCATACATAGGAATTGATAATATAGTGTCTGATTCCCTGTTGTTATTACTATTATCCAATCAAACTGTCTGGGGCACACAGGGGCGCTGAGAGGGGTGTGTGTGATTACCCAGGTTCGTGCTTGTTGGAAGGTCCTGCGCCCTGTCCCCAAGCCTCCCCTTCCTTCTTACCTGTCAGCGGCAGCAACCTCTCCCCAGACGTGGGTCCATGGAGGCTGCTGTCTCCTCTGTTTGTATGATGTGTATGGGGGGGCAATCATACTGATCGCCATCATCCCCCCTTCCCTAGCCCAGATCTTCCTGGCCCTGCTCTCCACAGTCCTTGGGGCACATACAGATGTGTCCTTATACACAGTAGCTCAAGGCGTGCCAATAGCCCCTCTCGGAGTGCCATGTCCTGTGTGACTCAGACGCACAGAGAGTCTCTTTCGCTCAGATGTACTAACCCTTGGAGAGTGATAAAGTGCTAACCAATCAGCTCCTGTCAGTTTACAAGCTGATTGGTTGGTACTTTATCACTCTCCACTTTATAACTCTCCAAGGGTTAGTACATCTGCCTTATTTGGATAATTACAGGAGAACAACTAGATGTGACAAAACTACATTGCTAGCGTACAATGACCACTGGAGCTTGCAGTATTTGTACATATGTGTGTGACTGAGTCTGAATGTGTGTAAAAGGGCTCCAATACATGTAGCTGCAGCTTCTCCTCCCACCAAATTCCGTTGTCCTTCATCTATAACTTTGTGTTATACTAATTCCTGTGCAATTACAGTCGCAGCCTAGCGGCTCTGGTACACGGTGAATGGCTTTTGGCGGTGTCTGCAATGCGGCTAAGTTGCAACATTTTAAAACATTATGGTGATCTACTCATCCCATGCTGGGTATATTGCGCCATATGTCATAAAGATGGTCAGTGTATGAGGACACATCTGTAGCTGTCCAAAAGTTAGTAGCAAACAACGTCCCCTAGCGCAACAATGCAGTAAGAAATGTCACCTCTCATAAATGATCTGTTCCATCATGAACTATTATGTTCTACAATTAGGAGGACTGTCATAAAGATCATCATCATCATCATCATCAATACTTGTTTTCTAAGACATTGTGGAGCAATTTCTCATTATCTTTGCTTGAAGATCTTCACGTATTAGTGTAAATGTCTCTTACATATTAATAGTAATGTTGTCCCTATCACAGAGGGCAGGCAGGCAGTACTTTTCTTGCGTGTGTGTGTTGTACAATTGAAAATGTTTATTCTGCTGCATCCTCTGAGCCCGTGGCTCTGATTCATCATTTGCTGTGTTTGGGGAAGTTTAGGGTGTACAGTACTGATATGCAGTGGTTGCTGTCTGTTCACAAGAAAGTGACCCAACCTGCCTGGAGTTTGCTAACACGCCTCTTCCAGCCAACTCACGTCAGTGTGTTTTCTCCTTTCCCAGCTCATTGACACCATTGCCACAGAGATCGGGGAACTTAATCAGGATATGGTACAGACAGAATTCAGTGTCCACTATGAAGAGGAGCCCGCCAGCTGCTTGAGGTGATTAAAAGATATATAATTAATAGACAAATAGGTCTGTAAGAGCTGCGTGTTCTGGAACTTTAACCCTACAGTACATTTGAAGGCACTGGATTTGTTTGCTGATGAATTTCAGTGGTGAGTGAGTGATCTTAGTTTACACTACTATTTACACTTTGCACTACTACTGCTGGCAGATAGGATCATACAATAGGTTTTGGGCATGTTTTGGAAGAACATAGATAAAAAAATGTGTACCCTAGTGTTATTTACTAATTAGTACAAAGTTCTAAGAATACCAGCATTTTTTGTGTCCCCAGGATTTTGTGAGATCATTTTTCGATTCATCTGATGTATCACATGGGAATTGTAACAAGAATCTAGGTTTAAATATTTTGACAGAGACCAGTTTGTATTATCTCAGCATTGCTCTAATTTCCACCAGTGACACCATTAAGGGACAGAATTTCCATGGTGAATTTTGTTATTTACCACAGTAATTCATAAATACTTATATATCGTAACAATAGGCACTCACACGGGCTCTTTTGTCTCAGCAGTAGTTACACAGATGACTATTACAAGACTTAACACTGATAGTAAAATATTGTATGTGTGGCTATATACTGTAGGTTACTGACCTCAGAAGTGCATACAATGCATGTGTAATCTATCCAAACTGTTATAAAACAAACACTTTCAAATCATGCTGGAAACTGTTATTAATGAGGGCATGAAAAGGTGGAAGCATTTTATTACATGAATATTATATAGCATTTACCACAGGTTACAGCTTACTCTCCACTGATTTATGTCATTTTCATTGTTTTAAAGGACACGTGTACCTTTGTGATCTTTTACCAGTCAGTATTTGTATTTAACAAATTACATTGTGAAATTATGAAAGGAATGTTGAAGATTTGATGGTTGCATATGTAATTCTTATATAAAAAAAATGCAAATCTGAATAGTATATAAGTTATTATATGTATAAAAACTGGGCACGGCTATAGTAGTGTAACCTTTATTTCCGCGTGAAATGTATAAGTTCCTGCAATACATATTCTAAACATGTCACTTTGCCTTTATTTATGTGACTGGAAGTTCCAGTCTGGAACCCTCTAGTGTCTGGGCTGACGTTATTTGTACAACTGATTAGCCCTATGAAAGATTTCAGTGATTTGAGGATTTTTTTTATATGTTTTTGTGTGTTAGTATGGTGCACCCCGTTAAACCCCATCCCTTTCACTAATCGCAAATCATAAACAGGCCCAGGAGTATAAATGAGAGTAGAAACCACATATTTTCCATATTAATTATGTGATCACTGGCATGTAACCACTTACTAATATGCCCCACTCCACTTTCTATGCCCATCCCCCAAAATGTGGAATTTTGTACGTGGTGCATTAAAAAATAAGCTGATCTTAGTTTTGTTTTGTCAACGTTTCGATATATAATTACTGCTTCAATCTGATGATAGCGACAGAGTATTTATTACAGAATGTGATTTCAGTATCTATTAGGAGATCTGAAGTATAGAATATGACATATCTATCAGTATTTTGTAGGATTGATTTTATTGTGTTTTCACATCATCTTACATTATTTCAGGCTTGGGAAGGAAATAGTGTTAAGCTGGGTACACACAGAGAAGATGTTGGCACGATATGTCTTTTCCGATCCAATCGGAATGGTATATCTGCCGCATCGCTCAGTGTGTACGCCCAATATGCGTGCTCCTGTGGCCACTTGCGACATCGTTCGGTCAGCCGTGCTGCATGTCCAACTAGACAATATCGCAAGCGGGGGGCCGTTTGCAGATAATGAAGGACGGAACGAGGTATCGTTCCGTCGTTCATTACCTCGTTCATATATCGGCCCATCAGGCCGACATATCGGCTGGGTACATATCACTCAGTGAGTACTCCACTGCGTGGAGAATTTATTCTAGAAATAAAATATTAAAGATGTAAGAGATATTTGTAAGCTTCATCTAAGGCTAAAATGATAGTGCTGCTTTTGCAGCAGACCTACGCTTTCTGTAAATTGCCTAATTGAATTATTGAAATGGTTCATTTTCTCTGTCAGTAACCTCCCATAGGCCTTATAAGCACTGGTGATTGAATACTGAAAATTCCCTCACCAGTTACCCTCTGTCAAATGCTCCTGAATTAATGTGACTGGATATGGTGAAATTGAAAACAGTGGGTTTCAATGACACCTCCATTTGCATGCATCGTACTAGCATTAAACATTATCAAACATATATTTGTCATGCCAGTTGGTATAAGACTTTAATATGGAAATTATATAATGGATCAAGTAAATAATAGTGTTTTAGTAAATGTTTGAATTTGAATATAGAGTACTGTGATGTTCTGCTCACACCCAAAACCCCAGCTGTCAATCGTGGTACAAGCGTATGTGTATTTAGTACTAGAATGTTGTATTTCAGCTCACATCTATTTATTTCTTATTGATGGATTCAAATCTGTGCATATCATGGTTAAGTAAATAGTGAATGTACTAGTATCTGGATGGACAGTAATTAGATCGACAGTTAGTAGGTCGACTCCAGATGGTCGACATGGTCAAAAGTTCGACAGTGCAGAATGTCGACAGGGTTAAAAGGTCAACATAAAAATTGTTTACACTTTTTTATGGTTTTTCAACATTTTTAAGTGTAGGGTTTATTGTGAGGGTTAGGGTTAGGCACTTGGGGGAGGTTTTGGGTTAGGCACTTGGGTGAGGGTTTTGGTTAGGCAGCCGGTGGGGACGGTTAAGGTTAGGCACTAGGAGGAGGGTTAAGGTTAGGCACCAGGGAGAGGGTTAGGGTTAAGCACCAGCGGGAGGGTTACGATTAGGGTTAAATTACCAAAAAAGGTCAACCATTTTTGCGTTGACTATGTGACCCTGTCGACCTTTCAACACTATTGAATATTTGTCAGTCGACCTTTTTTTCGCTATCGACATTTTGGTCATGTTGACCAATTGCATGTCAACCATCTGGTTTTGACCTGTTGACTGTCGATCTATTTACTGTCGATCCATTATTCCACACCCAAATGTACTACCCAGTAAACCAGTATGCAATATTGAATACGGCTGGCACACAGTGTCAGGTGCTGGAACTGACAGGGAGATACTGGATGGCAAGTCATCTATAATTGCAGAGAGATGTACAACCATGGATAAGAAAACATATTTAGTAATGAAGAGGTGAAACACATTTCATTTCATTCACAAACATGTGTTCTTATTATTTATCCTTCTTTGTGTGGTTGGATTATAACCTGGACAACCAATACACCAGCACAGTTCATGAGATGCAGGACAAGATACACTGGCTTTAAAATAAATTCTGCTGCTAGGTTGCATTTCTAGCATGAGTTAGGAGCATGTAAACAGATATGAAAATAAAAATGATGTTTATAAATCAGACATAATGTACATAATAACTTGCTGTTTAATCTATGTACAGTAGTAAATTGAGTTTGAACTGTATTTGCTATATAACCAGTGGGTTAGAGCAGGGAGGGGAACCCTTTTTTTCTGCTGAGGGCCATTTTGATATAAATAACAGTATTCGCGGGCCCGGTGCAGGCCACGCCCCCTCTGTGTGACGTCACATGGCAGCGGGCCACAATCGCCGGTGATTACAGCAATCCCCAGGATGCTTCGGGGAGCTGTAAGGGCAGCAGTGTGACCGTCTGAAGCATTCTAAGGACGCTCCAGGTGGCACTGCTGCATAGATTCTGGCTGCAGGGTGCCATTCTATGCTCCCTGCTAGCCAGATGAGGCCAACAGAAAAAAGCTCAGAGGGCCAGACCAAATGGTTCTGCGGGCCTTATACGGCCACCAGGCCTGAGGTTCCCCATCCCTGGGTTAGAGGAAGGTTTCTAAGCACAAACAACTTCTTGATTTGCTAAAGGTGGCACTATATTTACCGTAATAACCAAACAAAAAATAAATGATATTACATTGGTATTTTGTTCCATCTTCCGAGGATTATGATCTTAGTCCATCTAGTAGAATTTAACATGCAAATAAAACAAAAATAATGTTTGACATAGTGTAATACATTTCTAATCTCGTACACCCTGTATTAGCACAGCGCACTGGAGCATGGTGAATAATCCTTCTCCAAATAGGTATAGCATAGCACCTCCTCATACCCTAAGTAGTAGTGCCTTTGCTTAGCATTGGATCAATATTCACCTTAAACAGTTTCTTTATCAAACAGGAAGAGCAGTTCTCACTGTTCCCCCATTCCTCTCCATTACGATTCCAAAAGAAAACAGAGATCTTGTGCGTCAATTCCTTTTATTACATCCACTTAAAAACTTGCATACACAAAAAATAATATTTAACCAAGTCTCTGAAAGTCCCAGCGTGCCTCCCAGATTCAAGCAGGTATGAGCCATATAACAGAGTCCTTTTAACAATGGGTCCTGGATCCCTCCTGGCTCTTCAGTCTGTCATACACAGGTCCAGTCTCTGATATAGGATGAGGTATCCTCAGGGCCGGATTAAGGTCTGTGGGGGCCCCTATTAAATATGGACGAAATGGGGGTATGCGCAATGGGGACCATATCGCTTGTAAGCGGTACATTGACAAACAGCGATAAGCTAAGCTCAGCGCTGTTTGTTAAATACTAAAAGGAGGACATAACCCCTTTAGCGAGTGAAATGGGGCCCATTGTCTCCACATGAAAAAAAAAAAACAAAGGCACACAAATGAACAAAATCACACAATATACACCAACAGGAAAAAAACACTTATTCACCAGTTGTGCAATCTTATCCACATTACACCGCACATAGTGCCCCTGATTCACATTACACCACATAGTAGTGTCCTTTTATTCATGTTATGACACACAGTAGTGCCCCTTTTTACACAATGCCCACAGTAGTGCCTCTTATACACAATGCCCACAGTAGTAGTGCCCCTAATACACATAATGCCCACAGTAGTAGTGCCTCTTATACAATGACCAGAGCAGTAGTGCCCCTTATGCAATGCCCCCATTAGTAATGCCCCCAGTAGTCATTCCCCCAGTAGTAGTGCCCCAGCTGTAATGCCCCTGTAGTAGTGCCCCTGTAGTAATGCCCCCTATGGCAGTGCCCCCAGAAGTAGTGCCCCCAATAGTAATGCCCCAGCAGTAATGTCCCCTGAAGTAGTGCCCCCAGATGTAGTGCCCCCAGTAGCAATGTCCCCAGATGTAGTGCCCCCAGTAGCAATGCCCCCAGATGTAGTTCCCCCAGTAGTAGTGTCCCCAGATGTAGTGCCCCCTGTAGTGAAGCTGCTTATACTGAAAAAAACCCCACTATACTTACCTTATGCCACGTCATGACGTCTCTCCCATAGGGCACTGCGGGAGCCGGAAGCCGGGCGCCCGGCTACTGGAGCCTCACTGCGGTGCCGGGGTTAGGCGGGCCGGAGGAGGCGGAACTGGTTCCGTCTCCCGTTGCGGCCCACTTTAACCCCTGGTGGTTGTGGGGACCCTTAATGTGTGGAGCCCAGGGACGACCACCCCTGTCGCCCACCTTTAATCCGGCCCTGCGTGTAACGTCAGGCTGGAGGAGAGCCCGGCACTCTGTCACTAGCTGGGTTTCCTCAGCCCTCTCCCGGAACTGAATGGATGCTGCGCACATGTGCGCAGCCTCCACTCAGCTACTCCGGGGTCCGGCAATTTGACCACCCACGGGACACTTCGGCCCACGGGTGGAACATTGGGACAGTGCTGTCCTGCTGAAATCGGGATGTTGGGAGGGGGTGCGCCCTCTATGTAGTGGCACCCATGTTCGACTGCACTGGTCGAACACCCTAAGAGACGGCCCTGCTTAGTGAGATATGATTACAGCTCTGCGATGAGCTACACCTTGTCATTTTTTGTTAGGCATGTAGCCTGTCCAACTGGCCTGCTCAATGAACGCCTTCTGCCTGCCATACAGACTGTTCGGTGCCCAGGGTTTGTGCGTATAAAGAAAATGACTTGATGACTAACTCATAACAATTATTATTTACCAAGTAAACATGTGCTATAGCTAGGCAGACATGCCAGTAAATGACACATATTTAAATTCAAATACAAACATTTCCTATTTGCCAGCATCTTATTAATCCGGGGAAACACAGAAAGCATCACAAACCATACTGGCCTACTTTTGAAAAAGCATTTCAGAGAGATTGTGAAAGTAACACCTATGAGCCATACATGCCGACATTTCACTCCCTCCTTGTCGGGCTTTCTCGGCGGGGGGCGGGTCGTGGCAAAAAGGGGTCGTGGCCCGGCGGTGACGAGCATTTTGGGGCGGAGCATGGGGGCATGGCATCGCGTCATCGCGGCTCCGCCCCTTCTTCACAATGCCGTTTTTAAAGGCATTGTGAGGCAGGGGGCGGGGCCGTGATGACGCGATTCGCGCTGAATTGCGTCATCACTGGCCCCTCCGCTGCCGGGATTTTTATAGTAAGTGCAGGGAGGGGGCGAACGAATCGCTGGTGCCCGGGAGGTTTGCCTGCCTTCCCGGGAGGTCGGGAGCGGCACCCGATTATCGGGAGGCTCCCGACCAAATCGGGAGGGTAGGCAAGTATGCTATGAGCGCTCGTTAAAGTGGGTGTGTACTGCTACATCTGGGAGGCGTGTCATAAAATTTACTTATACCCAAATGTAAACGAGCCCCAAAGCAGTTAGTAATATCTATTTGTTGATGAAAACACAGATACTTTTCAGGAAATGCAGGTAGCCATAGTGCCTTATAACCAATGCAGGAAATCATACTAATGATCCCATTTGAATGTTTATATCTATGTTGTTGGTTTGTTTTTTATTTACATAACAGCTTCATAGTTGGGGTAAGGTGTAATCAGGGAGATTGCGAGACTCTTCAGAGAGACAGGGAGATTGTTACTATTTTGGGGAGTCTCCCTTACAATCATGGAGAGTTGGCAAGTACGTCACAAACAGAGATCATTAGGATATAAATGTCTGCCTCTGTTGTACTTGTGTGTTTAGCTGTGGGATATTAGTGCTGACATGCTGTGTTTGCATGCATATAGTAGACAGTGTTGATGCTGCAGTACATTCCTAGTTCGTACTACACTAGCATGTATGTGTACATGAGAGAGGAGCCCTGAACTTGTACCGCTTCCTATACCCTGGCACATACCTGTAAGCTTTATATATGAGACACATCTGCAACTTGCAAGGTGATGTCACTGTCACATAATGGACAAATGCTCAGCTCTCCTTGCTGAGCTTTGAGCATCTATAACATACGGGTCAGAATTGTGCAATCTGCAGTTGTGAAACCACAAGTCTCAGCATGTCTTTAGTGCACTGAGGAGCATTAAGCAGATGCTGATTTTAGCCAACCAGCAACTAGTAGCCTAAAACTGCCCCGGGTTAATACTTTATACAGATTGCTTATTGCCCAGAGGAGCTCATCTCCATTTAATAGAACGTTAGAAGAAAATCGCTACTGTATAACAAAAGTAGTATATAAATACTACTGTATGACAAATGCACAATAAAGGATGAGTGGTTTCTTATGAGTATGTTGCCTCCATCGCATTCTAAAATGTTAAATCGTGTTTAAAATGTTAAACTGTGTGGCAACCTCTTCTCATGCGTCAGCGTCCAGTCTGTAGTTTTATCTTTAATCAAGTTTAATATATATGACAGGTACATGTATTCTAGAGAAAGTCAGTGTACACAGAGGATGCTGAGTCATTTAGCCACAGGTTGAGTCCCACAGTCTGTTTTCCAGGATAAAATGCCCGGGGCTATTCAATTACAGACCTGCGATCAAAAGTGCAAGCATCCCGAGGCAGCCGTTCTCACTTATGTCTGCTCTCACCCTCCAAAGGACGCCATGCAGAAATCAGTGTTAACTGCTCCCTCCAGGGCTGCTGGCTAGTTGATTGATGGTCTTTAGTTAAATAGCTCTTTGCTAGTGTGGTATAAAAGGTTGACACCAAAAGGTCGACTGGTTCTGAATGTCGACAGTAAACAGATTGGCATGGTCATCATTCTGTAGATAGTCAAAAGGTCAATATGTAACGTGTCGACATTAAAATGCTGGCATGTTGTTTTGTTATTTTAGCCTAACACTAATCCTAACCCTAAAAATAATGGGGGGAAAAAGTGTTGACATTTTAGTGTCGACATGTTAAATGGTGACCTTTTGACTGTGTCGACCATTTTATCCTGACGAACTAAACACGTCTACATAATAATAGTCAACCTAATGACCATTTCAACTTTTTTACTGTCGACATTCAGAATGTGTTCACCCTCTGGTGTCGACCTTCTGAATGACCTTTTTATTGTCGACCAATCGACCGGTATCCACTCTTTTATGGTAGAATAGACCACACGACTCAACCCACGGCCAATTGAGTCTGCTCCTAAATGTGAGTTTGTAAATTCAGGTTGATGCACAATTTAGTAAATGAACATGGCAATATCCACCACTATACTACACACAACTTCATAAGAAGAATGACAGGATATTCGTATAGATTTTGGTTTCATTTTCCATGCAGCAGTTTACCTTCTATAAACCCTTACTTCCTAAACTGACTGTTCCACAGAACTGCAATTAGAAAGTTTACACAGAAGTCACACTTTTGGCTACGTGCCTAGTATAGTAAATACTGTATCTTAAACAAAAATTTGAAAACACTTAAATGTTCAAGTAATGTACAGAGGATGAGCCAGCTACATAAAACCTCAAATAAGGTTTTATCTAGTCCACCTTGTGTTAAGAACTTACAACAGCTGTTTGCAATGACATCTTATATCTTCTACCCAAAGCTTTTGTTGTAGGGGCAATTCCCTTTTCTGTACACAAATGCCCCCTGATCCTCGCTCTGCTTTGCTGGCAGCTAGTAGAAAGTGTTTAAAACTGACCTTTAATCAAAAGCAAAGCATCAAGGTGTAAGTAATCTGACATTTAAATGTGGCGATTTATTATTATATAGTTATGCACATATCTAATTAACATGTTAAAATGAGCTTTACTGATATACTTGGCTCATTCTTCTTTTTCCATCTGTATAATATAGATAAACAGCAGGAGAGAGGAGACGGGAAGGGTGGAGGGAGGGGGCTAGTTCTACTTCCATAAATATACTTTTAGTTTTGTCATGGATGTTTCCTGTACTGACAATGAATAATCATATTTATTTTAATGAGCACATACTGTATTATGTAAATATGGCAAGTACATTTTGAAAACTTGTACTACATTTCCTGAGTTACTAATTACATTTAAAAAATAAAATAAAGATAAGACAGGGGGGTGCAGGATAGTAGTATTTTTATTAAAACACCTTAATATATTCTTACTAAAATATACATGACTATAACAGAATAGCAGTGTTTAATAAAGTGTTTCATCAGAGTTTGAATTCCACTAGGGTAATTACTGGTCACAGCATAGCATCTTTATGCAATGCTATATCTCATGGTTCAGTCTAAGCTTTGCTGTTGAATAACCAACTGCAAATGCTGCTTTATTTTACACTACGCGTTTCGTGACTTTGTCAGGTGCATTATACACATTAGTTGTTGGTGGCAATTTCACAGAAATATAAAATGTAGACATATATATATATATATATATATATATATATATATATTTAGTATTATTAGTACAGTATATTTTGTAAATAATACAGTGTGACCTTCTTCCACGGTGGCACCACATTACATTTACTTATGATCATGTTGCCAAGTGCCCATATTTCCAGGGTTAGTCCCATGTTTTGCAGATTTCTATCTGGAATACCTGGAAGGTATCTAGATTTCAGAAAGGCTCCCCCATAACAAATATTTAAATTCTTCATGGCGGCAGAAGTGTTCGTGGATGAGACCATGGTGGTGTCATTGGCGTCACTGATTTGTGATGATGCAAAAGTTGTCACTGCAGAGTAATGGAGGCCTGTGGTGATGCACATTATGAGGTAACACCCTCCCATGATGCTAGATGCTGCGATTCACATCATAGCTTATTGTCAGGTGGGGCCTTGATTATACATATCGTGTCTGCTCAACCTGCCCACCTTGACTTTATAGTTCTTCTCTCTGCATCTCCCAGAAGGAGAGCCTATAGTGAATATGTATGCTTATGTTATAGTCATGCTCTGCGGTTCATTCATGTCGGTTGGTGTAGTGTGATATGTTAGAATAGAGTATAATACAATATTGTTTTGATCTTGATGAGTATGTGTAGTATCATTTGTGTGCATGGAATATACCTCACATAACATGCACAGATGTGTCCGCCAAGCCACAAAGTGTCCATTATTGTGCTTTAATCCCTTCAGTGCTGCAGGTTACTTTGACTTCTTACTGTAATTATTTTTTGAATTCCCCCAACAGGTTACCTAAGAACAGCATTACTCTTATACATAGACCTGGATTAACCGGAATAACATGTAACCATTGAAGTGATACTCTTGCTTTAAATTTCAAAAAGCTCTCTAAAGTAGAATATATTAAATAAATCTAATTAAAAACCAATTGAGACTGGCATGAAATAGTTTTTACAGTACATAAATATTGGTCTCATTTTTATGTGGCCAGGCCAGCTGGCTATGAAATGAAAGTGGAGCTTCTAGTTCTAATGTGTTTACCAGATTCTCAGTGATGTTCTAATTCTTTCCCCAGAAGTTCTGTCGCCAATGCTGCATATTTCTTATTGTCCGCGGCGATGAAAAGTCATACAGGATGTGCCGGCCTGGGAAATGTTATAAACACACACACAATAGTGATTATATATGCCATAGTACGCGGCATACCGGACATGTCATTGTACAGAAGTATATTTCTTTATTCTTAGGTTTCTCCATCCCATAATGATTGATGATGCAGGAAAAGTGCCCTTAAATAAGCCATAACTGCCAACATTTTAAAATCCTTTCCATGGACACCGTGCTGCGGAGCCTGAGTATTTGCGCCTGACATGCGATACATAGCAGAACTTCAAGTGATGGCAATTTTCTGTACAGTTTTCTGTACATAGTCAGCGACTATGAATCCGTTTGAGCTATGCTCTGACAATGTTCACTGGCTTAATCTAGTTAACTCATATTTAACTACACTCATAGGATGATTATGTCTAATCTGCCTGAACTTTAGTATAAAGCATATAGTATAAAGCAGGCCTGGGCAAATTCCTCCAAAGTGATAGAGCTAGTAATTTTATAATGAAAAATTCAATCATGAATAATGAATCACACAACACTTTTTGGGAGTGTGACGGTGCTGGTTGGCTGGTAATATAGAATCATACTGTATCACACAATGGCCAGCATATAATTACTATATATAAATTACACATCATCACACATATCTCCAGCCAGTTCTTCAGTCACTCATATATTTCCAGCCTGTGTTCTCATTTATGGGTTAATGCAGTGAAAAAAGTGGAGCAGTTGCCCATAGCAACCAATCAGCATCTGTCTATCAGTTTATATAATTTATTTGATACGTGCTTACGCAAAGCTGATTGGTTGCTATAGGCAACTTCTCCACTGGTCCACTTCTCTATTCTTTTTACTGCTTGATACATTAACACCTTAGTATCATACTAGTCCACTAGCATTATTATTATTATCATTTATTTATATGGCGCCACAAGTGTTCCGCAGTGTCTTACAAAGTACATAGACAAATAAGTAACCATTGACTTACAATACAATACAATACAATATATGGATAAACATTGCTATAGTAGCGACCTTTACGCCCGCATAAGCAGCCGAGTGTTGGTTGCCTTAGTGGAAAGTAAGAGATAAATTAAATTACAGTAGGGAGAAGCACAAGAGGGTAGAGGGCCCTGCTCGAAAGAGCTTACATTCTTTAAGCATATCAGGAAAATCCCCAGCGGCCCCACTACCTACAGTACAAGCAGGCCCCTAGCATAACCTCTATCTTATCTCTTCCGGACATCATCTTCCATTGAAGAGGAAGATTCAGTGATAGTGGGGCTTAACCAAAAACTGGTACATCTGGCATACATGGGTATAATGGTGGTAAAGGAGATTAGCTGGTGGGTGGAATATTCATTGGTCTAGCAATGCCCTTCTACAGGCTGATGATGGCCCTCAGGCAGTGCACTTGGCCTAATTCAGAGCCGCTCGCAAGCGGCTTGATGTTTGAGGCCTGCGCAGGCGCCGCATCCAGCATGCGCGAGCCCCGATGAGCGAGCTAGTGAGCTTAAGTTGCTGCGGGGCTCGCCACATGACGGGGCGGCTGTGGATGGTGAGTGACAGCTCGCCCCGTTTTGTAGGTGGGTAGGGGGGGGGGGGTAGCTGCACAAACGCAGGAGTTCCCTCAGGAACACCTGGTGTTTGTGGGAGGACCTACTGACACCACTTTTGGTGTCAGTAGTGGACTTCCTGCTCTATTAGAGCAGGGAGTCCACTTGGGCTTGGGCCAGCCGAGACTCTACCCCAGGGTCTCGTCGCAAGCTCGATGGACGCGATAATCACGACGGTCTCCAGCCCGCTCACACAAGCTGTGGGTGGACACCCACAGCTTTGCGAGCGGCCTGGAGAAAAGAAAAAATGCCCACAGATCCTGCAAGCTGCCTGCGACAGCGAGAGGGTCTGAATCAGGGCCTTAGTTTGTTCCTTCTTTCCCCATTGGGCCCTTCATACAGTACCTACCCATTACACTTACATTATCATCATCAGACGCTCTCCTCTCTCCAGTGCCCGTTCCCAGTGATAACAGCTAGCAGGCACAGCATTATATAACAAACTGTTCCTGTATCTCCATTGTGTTTTCTATCTGTCAAATACAGTGATCTGACATTATGCAAAAAAAAAAAGGTGAAAAACCTCATTATTTGGTGCATCCCGGTGCAACCTGTTTTGGCACATTTCAGAATGGTTACATTCCAATACCTGTTTTAGTCAATTTTGCTTAGGAGCAAAGCTAAAAAGGAGCAAATTTGCTCATAGGAAAACCATGTTGCAACTTGCAGTGCAAGAATTTCAAATGCGTTCAGTTTTATTCTGCGCTTTTGCATGCAGCACCGAAGGGGTTAAAGACTAACTACAAACAAATGAGAGAAAGGAAAGATTACATTTAACAAGTAAGCATTTCCAGAACTGTGACAAGCTTCTCATTTCAGCTGCATACTGTATGTCCAACAATAACTTCATGGTCTTCTGTGCAGCTAAATCTGCAAAATGTCACCAGATGTTAACCGCAGGTGTATTTTCTTACAAAACTTAGCTCTCATACCCACTGGAGGATTGTTATTATTTTTTAAATATCTTTTTTTATTGTTTTTTCAGAAACAGCAACAGAAAGTAAATAAGAAAATGGACAAATTATACAATATTTGTAGGAAAAACAAAAGAAAACAAAAAAAAAATGTAGGGGAGCAAAATAGCAACATTTTTAAACTACTGGGCACACTTAGCACTCCCCCTCCCTTACTCAGGATTGGACTGGCCCACAGGGGTACAGGGGAAATCCCCGGTGGGCCCCAGTGCCTGAGGGCCGACACCCCATTATGTCGGGTTCCAGACTGCACTCAAATTATACATTAATACTTATACATGTAGGGTCGGTTACATGGTCTCTAATAGCTGGCCAAGCTTCTGTGGGGGATATCCACACCTCCTGTGCAGGGGTGGACTGACCTAATTCCATAAAGCAAGCAGCACATCTCTTGGACGCACCTTCCCTCCCTCCCTCCCTTCTCACTCCAGGGCGGGCGAGTGGTGCTTTCTGTGCTGCTTCGTGTAGGATACACGGTGGGTGTTTTCTGGCCAAGCAACTCTGTGCAAGGAGCATGGCGCCCTCTTCTGGCTGGCGCCCAACATGCCTGCATACTCTGAGTAATGGTCGGGCTGGCCCTGCCCTTGTGGTAAATGGCCACATCCCTTAAGCATGGGCCTCTACCAATGCATTCCCCTGGTGGGCCCATCACGTCCCAGTCCGACATTACCCTTACTGCATAGGCAAACACAGGGGGGTCCAGTTGCCTGGAAACCCGACTTCCCAGCCCACACCATAACCACAATAGAAATATTAATATAGAATTTTACTAGAGCTGTATGTTTTTCTCAGTATCACATATGAAATAATTGGCACCACCTGTGGATGTTTTAACATGTGTGAGCCAGTAATGAATACACTTGTGCACCTGGAGATCTGGAAAACATGCACTGTTAGGGGTGCACTGCTATAAACCATCAATAGGGTTAATTATTAATACCATGTAATAATACACTATCCAGTGCATGATGAGACCAATCTGTACATATATGTCCAGGCCAGTGCTAGGTTCTTTTGCTGCTCCCCCAGACTCCCGGACTTGCTCCAATGCTCTAGAATGGTGCCCAGCCCTACTTCTGAAATAAAAACATTCAGCTCAGGCAGGATGGCGCTACTGCCGCATCTAATGGCTTACTGTGATCGCTGGTCCTGTATGTGCTAGAATTATGACATACACTGCACTTTGTATGACACATATTAAAGTTGGATAAGTGCAAATTATGTCCTCTTCATGGACTGGCCACACTCACTATAAAATTAAGCATTTGTAAACCCCCCTCTAGAAATCGTACGTTTGCCACTGTACTGGGCACACCTAAAACCTCTTCCCCCCCTTTCCAGGCAGACTTATCACTCCCTCCCCCCAGCCTTATTGGGCACTGGGCACATAACTGAGGCGGTGTGGATACAGGGGGAGATGGCCGGGCAGAGGGCTTCTGAGAGGAGGCATGAAATCATCACCCCTCCCAGCGGGCTGGCAGAAAACAAAGTAGGAGCGGCACTGGATGCAGGGAAAGACAGTTGGGTGCAGGGATGCTGGGAGGAGGCATGACCTCATGTCCTCTCCCAGCACGCAAAAAGAACAGTGGGGTCGATTCAGACCCGGACGCTAAACTGCGCTCGTCCAGCCAAAAGGGGCCGGGTATGCAAATTCCTCGATCGCATTTCTGATGTAAGGGCGCCCTCTATGTCTTGGAGAGCGACGGCAGAACGAACGCACGCCAGTCTAAAGACGCCCCCCTTTCTCTCTTAGCACACGTCATCTCCAGGAAGTGTATGATTAATCAGAACCATCGAGAGCCATCGGTGCTGCTCACAGCCCTTGAGGTCGTCCCTACCCCACCGCAAGCACTGCGATCACTGCAGGCTAAAATACAACCAAGTGATGTGTACACTGACACTACTTTGCTAATTATGCACACCCATAAGACGCCGTTTTGACGCCCAGACACGCCTGCGTTCGCAGTACCACTCCCCAGTTCACAAGCACCTTCCCGTTACCACCGACAAACGGCACTATCTGTCACTCAAAATAGCGTCCAGTCTGTGTACTATGAGCGCACGATTCCCGGACGAAATGACTGGTTCACGCATGCATATTTTGATACATGCGCAGACGGGCGACAATCGCCCATAGCGTGCATCCCCTGCACATATGGTGCCTTTGCGATTAAGAGTATGTAGCACTATCTGAACTGATTGAGGTCAGCTATCGGTGTAAAGGGGAATTGTGGGGGATGTTGTTGCATTTGCAGAATAGCAGAAACTAATTTGGGTTTACACAGTACTCAGAGGAGTTGAGCCTCAAAGTAGTCAGTCAGTCGGAGACCATGTGATATTTTTACTAAACTGCGGCTTTTCAAAACTGCCAATTGTCAGCGGGTTTTCATGCATAATTTAAAACAGCTATAACATTTAGTGCAAAAGCAGGTGTAGTTTGCATGAAATATTTTTCACATTTTCAAATCTGCGGGCCAAGCCGCCAGCATTCAGTAGCATTTCAAAGTAAATGTACCCCATGTTTTCCTAAAACTGTCTGTGGTGTAATGTAATATGATTGTAATATTCTCCCATACGATAGGCTGACCATACGGTATCGATAGTGACAATGTACGAAGGATGGTCCCTATTTCTCGAGAAAGGAACAATCTGACATTTGTAGCTGCATTAATAACATGTGTGACAGGCTGTAGGATATGTCTAGAAGTTACCGGGAGGGGTCAGGGAAGTAGGTAATAAATAGGCGAGTAGGGTATTTCGATATTGATTATGGGTTTTGGGCGAGATGTTCTAAGCATCACATCTGAAATGTGGTACATCCCGCCTCTCTTCGGGTACATACCGTGGTTAATTATCTCCTGATAAGAGCTGTCCTTTGCGATGCCCCCAGACAGAGGGACTTCCGGGTTTAACACCCAGAAGTCCCTCTGGTGACCTTCTGCACATTCGCCGAAGGACGGCAGACGCGGGGAGTGCTCAGGAGGAGTGTCCCGGAAAGAAGCCCATAGGCTTCTATTGTATAACGCCACCTGAAGACCACCTGAAGGTGCTTTGTACATATGGGGTATGAGGTAAAACCCCCGAAAAGAGCATTTTTGGGGGGGGGTTTACCACATTTTTGTGTTTAGTACACACGCCTTTTATGAGAGCATGTATTTTAGCCCAGTACGGGCAGCAGAGGGTCACACGATCTCAAACACATATTGGTAGAGTCTGGATGGAAGTCATATTATATATTTAACATGTTGCTAAGTGAATAGATGTAATAGAACCATACATATTTACATTCTTATGTGCATTTAAGTTGCATTGTACTGCTGCACTTTTTCTCTTTCTTTTTGTGTGTCTGACGCTATTCAAAATATACAGTAACTTTTAAGGATTTCCACGCTTGAGCAAAGCTGACTTAATTACTTCAGTCAATTTGATTTAACCTCCTGGACTTAAAGCATGGAGATCTTTAAAACATGAACCGAGTTTGGGAAGCTCTGCAGTATGCAATTGCTCTTGTGGTTTACAATGTGTGTTAAACTAAAAAAAAATCTTTACACGGTACTTTCTCTCAGTACATGGTCTGTGCGTCCAGTAGAGGGAGACATAGAGTAAGATAACAAGTGTCGATATTAAGGCAGTGTAGTTTAAGATAAATGATACAACAATGGTGAAATGTGCCGTATGTATCCTGGAGACTCATGTTACAGTCTTTATCAAGTCATACATGCATTTCATTGGCAGCTCCCATCTCACCCTAATAATCCTGTTTATTGAGTTGTTTTTCCTATCTCCCAAACGCCAACAGCTCAGGGACTGGCTTCCAGCCTGCATTGTGTTACAGCCCGGCAGTGAGGTGGAATGTGCATTTGCTCAGACAACACCCTAATAAAACACTCATAACCAAATTACATATTAAGGGCCTATGTATGAATAATCGCGGTACTGCCACAATTATTAACAATTCAACTTGCCGTGAATATTTTTAACGAAAATATCCCGGCTATGTACTACCGGGAACTCGCAAGTTTTATCCCCAGTATTTTGGAGAGGTCTTCACTGAAGTGAAAGACTTCCCCTGCGAAGCTGACACTGTTCATGCGCACAGCGTCAGCTTCCGGACATGGCCGGGGGCTGCGGGGCAGGGATCGAAAGATCTCTCTCCTGCACCAGGAGCCCCCATAGGCTTACAGTAGTTTACACCATCTGAAGATGGTGTAAACTACCGGGGCTAAACTCTGAAAAGCTTTGCTTTTTGGAGTTTAGTACATAGGAGTCAGATCGTAGTCACCATTGATAATAATGGGGACTGCGATCTGAAGTGCTAATTAGCACTTTGCCGTTGATATCTGTGAAATCTACTGCATTGTGCCATTAGTACATAGTAACAATACATAAAATTATGCAGAAACTGCAGTTTCTGCATAATTTTACGTAAAAAATGGCTTAATACATAGGCCCCTATAACCACCGGGCATACTAATGCAAATAGTCTGTTGAAACTGTGTTTTACACGAATGTCATGTGTATATATATATATATATATATATATATATATATATATAATGGAAATTATTAGAAACTAATGTAGTTTACAAAATTACAACAGTCAAGTTTTAAACAAATGTTAAAGGTTGAATTTCTCAACAGGAGAAATGTAGTATTTTCCTACTATTCACCTGTATAGATACTTATTCTAAATCTGCCAGAGATTTATTTCTAGCAGACGAGGGTCTGATTTATCGTTGTGAGTGATAAAACTCGTGTGTGATAATGGTGCTCTCTCCAATAGCTCCCAACTGTTATCTGTTTGAAAAATGACAGTTGGGAGCTGATTGGCTGGAGCACCATTTATCATACACAAGTGTAATAACTTATGAGTGATAAAACTCGTTGATTAATCAGGCCCAGAATCATTCAGCCACAGAAGTTCTAATAGGAGTTAAGCATGTTTTATGATTGGAAGCAGGAGCTAGAGATCGAAAAACATGATATATCTGATTCTGATATAGAGATGTAGACATACAGAATATGTAAATGTATAGGGACAGTATGGACACTGATAAAGTTTATTGCAATATAATAAATATTCAAAGTGTTCATATATCAAACAAGGTAAAATACATAGGTATGTGTTACACTGAAATGCCATTGCAGCTCGGTTACAAAGTAGAATTTAATGGAAACTGTTATCACCACTTTATTACTGATAGTTGAAAGAAACCATATATCTAATTCAATAAAGATTACTTATTAAAACTGCATTTAGGTGCATACTTTGTAATCTTCATCAGCAATTAGCCTGTATCTATCTATTACTGCAAGCTAACAAAAGGCCGTGTCTGTTTGCCAGTGGTGTATCTAGGGGACAAAGTAAGGAACTGGCGGCCCCCCTTGTTGGCAGTTAATAAACAGACACCGTGGTGTCTGTACGGGAGGCGATTGCCCCAACGTCGCTGAGAGATCAGCAGCAGCACAGACTTTTGACAGACAGAACTGGCCGCGGGTGGCTCTGCTGAGCAGCGCCAGCGCCCCTGGTGAGTGCCATCATGGCCAATACGAAGATACACCCCTGCTGTTTGCCATGATTTAGTGACACTTTTGTACCTAAATGCAGCGTTGGTATATGGCTTTGTTGTCCTAATGAGATCTGATAAAGGACAAGAGCTGAAATTGCATTTAGTTAGAGAGAACATGTAACCGGATTGTACACTGTTTGTTTTTTTCAGTTCCTTTTTACAGTTATAGTATCTTATGCACTCTTTGATAGGCATGGAGAGAGGATTCTTTCATGTCTCAGAGAGGTGGAAGCATGTAATATTGGCTATAGCGCTTTTGCTAGCTGATATACTATAAGCTTTCGCTATGCAATCTCCCGTGCTGGCTTCCTAAATCCCCAGTTCTATTAAGTTCAACTGGAACAAGCATTGTACATGTAATTGTACTCTGTTAAGTCAATACAGTCATGAAGGAACTTTATTTTTTTTAAAAAGTGTAGCGCTTAGCCTGAACCAGTCGATGAGTCAGTTAATACATTTATTTATAGCATAAGCATCAGAAAATATAAACAAATGCGCATTTAAATAAACCAATTGCATGTAATCAGGAGTGCTGTGAGGGGGAGCGGGTACTATTTACATTACCCTGGTGCGGGCTTGCTGGAGGGGCCCGGCATGGCCCCCCCTCCCTCTTACTTCACAGCAGCCCAGCACACGCTGCTGTGTGCTGGGCTGCAGTGGGAGACTGCTCGCAGCCGCTGAGCAGCAGCTGCAGCAGTCTCCTATGCCTGTTGGGGGGAGTAATCACACTGATAGTGCCCCCCCTGGCTTTGAGCCGGGCTAAGGGGCTCACAGCACCCACCTTCGCGGCGCTGCAAAAATGTTTTGATTTTTACACTTTTTATCCTAAGGGGCGTGGCCACGCTGGCACAATTAGGCCACGCCTACTCATCGGGCCCGGCGCGGCTCTCTACGCCCCTGCATGTAATCACAAATAGAAATAAAAATAGTGCATTAGTAGGTAATAATCAGCATAGGTGCATAAATGAGGTCCATAGAATATAAGCATACAGCCCTTAAACATTTTCACTGGACTTTTCAGTCTGATCATATAAATATTGCACTAGAGTCACATAGATTTCAATCAGACTTTTCCTCCACTGTTAGAAACCACGTAAGTTTCACATTAATACTAATCAGTTGAAACAATGTAATTATAAACAAAGGCCCTGATTCAGAGCCGCTCGTAAGCGGCCGCTCGTTCGTTCTAAACGATGTTCGCACATCTGCGCATGCGTACGGATTTTAATACGCATGCGCGAACCAGTCAGTGCGGCCGAAAATCGTTTGTTCGCTATATAGCGAATGCCTGCTATTTTGAGTGACAGAAGGAGGCGTATGTGGGTGGTAACAGGGGAAGGTGCTTGAAAACGGGGGTGTGGAATTCGAACGCAGGCGTGCTTAAAGGTCAAAACGGGCATTTTAAGGGAGTGCATAATTAATACAGCAGCGTCATTGACCACGTCACTTGTTTTTTTTTTACTCAGAACTGCTCGCAAAATAGCGGTTGAAAAAACCAGCCACAAGAATAGCGAGCAGTTCATACGCTGTTCGATGTACTCGATTAATCTAATAAATAGCGGACATGACGTATGGTGCGAGCGGCAAGGGGGTGTATTTTTCAAAATTACAACCACAAGTTTTGCTCGCTCGTTCAGACTTAGAGGCGTGAACAGACCGCAATTAGCGAACGGTTCATTTGAATAGCCACCCCTTGTTTTAGAACGAACGACCGCAAATAGCGAGCGGCTCTGAATGAGGGCCAAAGTGTCATTTGAGATAAAAAAGGACACACTTCGATGTGGATAATAAGTGAGAAGATGATTATATTTTTTAAATCGTTTATTGACACTGTTCCAGTCAGTGAATAAATATGACCGGTAATATAATCTAGTACGGCGTATAAGCACCACTAGTGTTCCGTAGACAAACAGTATTTGTCAATCTTATTTAGTAGGCTGGTAACTGTGATAAATCAAAACATTTCGTGGTTCACAAAAACATTAAGTGTCCCCATGTACATCGCCACAAGGCACTCCTGCTATCCATGCCGGCTTTATCCCTGCGGTGTTGTTGGACTAGTGATCAGTGCTAGATGTTACAACCACCAATATCAGGTGTCCCTGGGTAGCAGCAAAGGCAATCTGCAGTCAGTAGCGGTGGGTGCGCTGACCAATAGAATCCTGGTGTCAATGCAATAGTCAATGCGTGATGAATGTATCCTAAATGTTCTTGATGCGTATATCACCTCCTGGTTTCAACAGAAGGCAAGAGTTTTTGTAATGCTGGGCATAGACGGCCAGATAAAATGCCTGTCAGACCGTTCCGCCCCCGGGGGAGGAGACATTTCCCTGTTCCTTCCGTAGGAAGGAACACAGGAAATGTCTGTCTGTCGGCCGCGCTGGGCATACACTGCCCGATGCAGCCGACAGTTTACCGGAAAATATCGCATCGGATGGGCATGCTGGACAATCCGACCGAGCAATATTTAACCCTCAGTCGCCCCCCCACACGCTACAATTATCGTGCCGATCCGCCGATATCAGGCAGATCGCCCCGATAATTGTAGCGTGTATGGCCAGCATAACTAGTGTTTGAAAAATGACAGTTAGGAGCTGATTGGTTGGTATTTTATTTCCGTCCACCTTATCTTCATCCAAGGCTTAGTACATAGATCCCTATAACACACCAGTAATCATTGTTTACATTATCCATAATAATTTTTTACACGATTATCCCAGCTATGTACTAACAATTTCTACAGTGACCATGTTTTCAATAATGCAATGTCCCTGTTAAATAGTTCCCGCCACATTGGAGGAGTCTTTTGTGTTTTTCGAAAGACTCCTCTATAGTTACTGACATTGCGCACTCAGTCAGTTTGTGAAACACCTCGGAGTTGGGCCGAGCCTCAGGGATCCCTCATCTCTGACAATGCCTCCATAGGCATAAGAATCAAAGTGGTCTCCATTGGCAATAATATCTGAAGCTCTAGTTATCCTTGTTCAGGATATTTCTGTGAAATCTCCTGCATTAGGCTGTTTTTATACAGCTGTGATACATAAACTGATGCAGAAACTGTATTTTCTGCATAGTTTTATAAAATAGGAGCTTGATAAATATGCCCCTAAGTACAATGGAAATATAAAGCCAACTTAGAATCTCTTCTCAGGTTCTCTCTAAGCTTGTTTTCATGTCATACCTAACAAAACCTGTGTGTGTGTGTGTGTGTGTGTGTGTGTGTGTGTGTGTGTGTGTGTGTGTGTGTGTGTGTGTGTGTGTGTGTGTGTGTGTGTGTGTGTGTGTGTGTTTATATATATATATGTCAATTTCAAACACACTTTATGGCCCTGCCACAATGAATTTCTATAAAGAATGCCTACAAGTCTGTCACTCACTCAGCTGGCTCAGACAGAGGAGCACTTCCCCCTAACATGGCTATATGCTGTTAAGGGTTGAAGAAGAGCATTCTGAAGATAGTCAAATATAAGCACAGGGGTCAATCCAATTAAATGCAAAGGGTGTGAGTTGCCGTTGAAACGGCGTTAAATGCCGGCCACGGACCGACACCTTGCACCCTTTGCGGCATGGTCGGAGCCCGAATTTGCTTAATTTTGCTCGGAGCCCTATAGGGCTGCGATCATTTTTAAGCAAATCCGGGCTGCCATGAAGGGCGGCCATTGCCGCAAAGACCGGCTAATTGGATTGAGCCCATAGGATGCATCAAATGTTGCATTTTGAATGCAATGCATCCTGCCACTGATTGTATGCATAGCGGCATTGAGCAACGCTGTATGCATGAAGATTGAAAAGGACTGGACGGCACTTCTGATAAGAGATGTCCTTTGAGGCATGAGGACCTTTGGGTTTATGATCGGGGAGTCCTTTTCTGAATGTGCAGCCTCTCAGGGAAGTCTCCGAAAGAAGCCCATAGGCTTCTATTAGGCACCGCCATCTATACATAGTGTTGCTTATCTGGACCAAGCTCTGGAAAGTTTTGCTTTCTGGAGCTTGATGCATATGGGGAATGCGGTCAAACCCACAAAAAATGCATTTTCTGAGGTTTGTCTGCATTTTTGAGGATAGTGCATCTGACACTTCATTTGTTTCAGGTATATTATTTACATAATATACAGTTTTTCATATTTACTGATTTCAAATGGGACTTTATTTGCTTATTTTAACTTCTGTTTATTTTGTTTTCTATTGACTACCTATAATTATTATACATGTTCTGAGCAAATAATTTTATATGGGCAAATTAGTGATGCTCCAAAACTAAAATGAGTTCAGACAGCATTTTGACAAATAGGGGACCCGGCTGCTGTTGATCTCTGTTCCCCCCTTAATTGAGCTGCTTCACCATACCAAATTCCCAACCCCAATGTCTTTTACTGGAAAGATGACACAGCCGGTTAGCTGGTTACAGTGGAATAATCGGTTCTGAGTGCAGGGTGTGCAGCACAGGGATACCCCAATTTATAGGCACGTGCACCGCACACCCTGTACTCACTATAAGTACGCCTCGGGGTTTAAGATTTGGGTAAAATTTTAGTAAGATTATTTTTACATGTGACATATTGACCCCTCACACTTTTTTTTTGGCTTAGAATAAAAAAAAAATGATGGAGCATTTTATATTAAATGTTTAAACAATGTATTTTGGACATGATTTAGATATTGATCAGCTTGATATAAAATGATTATACCACAGTAGCCAAACAAGTAGACTTACAGAAATGATTGTGTGTCATGTGTGCAAGTGGAGGGAACAGTTTATGGAGCATTTCATAAGCTGTCCCAATATTAAAATGCCATGCATTACTTATTCTTATTCCGCTTCACCACATACTACTAGATAATTCCGTAATAGAGGAAAAGCCATTGACAACACTACAGAACACAACCAGCAGAGGACTCTAGAATAATACATGGTAGCGGTTTGGGTTGTCAGTCTCTGCTTAGCAGCTAAAGTTTGGAATAGACAGAATTACACAAACATAGTGATCAGTTTTTGGAAAGAGGAACGTAAATTCTGTTAGCTATGCATAAATGTATAAATTACATCATATATTGCATAATCTTATCCCCATTATAAATTATAAGAATATTAGATTAGAAAGGATGCTGGAGATGACCAAGTAGCGCTTAAACTGACTGCACAGCCAGGGCCGGATTAGTAATGGGGCTGACGGAGCTACAGCTCCAGGCCTGCAATCAGAATAGGCCCACAGCCCTCTGATTTGTGTGTCTGCTGCTGTAGAAAGGAATTTTTCTTTCCTTCTGCAGCAGCCTCAGGGCCGACCATGACCCCCCCCCCCCTCCCCCCGGCCGCGCATTATATATATATGTATGTATATGTGTGTGTATATATGTATATATATATATATATATATATATATATATATATATATGGATTACTGATGGGGCGCTAAATCGCAACACAATTTTTAAAAAAACTTGTAAAATACAATGCAATTTCTCCAAAGGCTTATGCGTCTTCTTTTTCTTTTGAAGAGACGACTTCACCGTTATTTCTACTCGTTCTCAATTTTGATAAATTAGTCCAAACAATGAGTTCACATAAAGTCCTCCTCGAGGTTCTAAGACACCCAAGACACCCAAACAAAGGCCCAAGGCCCACATTAATAAAAATTAGAACAATAAAGAATAAAATATTTCTTTATTAAAATTTAACAATATGCTAGATGGACAATCTTACACAATTTGGTATTGCACAGCCTTCCAATCTTAGAAAAAGGGTATCATACACCTTTCGATCGGCAGATGTTTACATGTAATGTCCACCTTTAATTTAAAACCCTACGCGTTTCGTCTCTTTATGAGACTTCTTCAGGGGTAAATCTCAATATTGATGTATACACATGTATTTAATGTACAACCAAAAATTAGGCAATTCTTTGGATCAGAAACTGTGGGACCTCTTACTTGATGTCTAAAAAACGGTACCCGTAGTTACTGACAGACCATCTGATGGTCGATTCATTGAACCAAAACCGTGCAACTGAACAGATGCTTATGCTTCTGAGTCCAACTGCTAATTTTTTTATATATATATATATATATATATATACTGTGTGTGTATATGCATGTACATGTGTGTGTGTATATATATATATATATATATATATATATACTGTGTGTGTGTGTGTATATATATATATATATATATATATATATGTAAATATACTGTGTGTGGATATATATATTATATATATATATACATACAGTATATAATCTATATGTGTGTGTATATATATATATATATATATATATATATTTACACACACATTTAAACTGTATGTGTATATATATATATATATATATATATATATAAACACACATTAATATAAATATATATATATATATACTGTGATATACAGATAAACTGTGTGTGTGTGTATATAATATATATATATATATATATAAGTAAATATACTGTGTGTGGATATAGATATATAAACTAAATGTGTGTGTGTACACATATATATATACTGTGTGTATATGCATGTACGTGTGTATGTGTATATATATATATATATATATATATGTAAATATACTGTGTGTGGATATATATATACATATACATACAGTATATAATCTATATGTGTGTGTGTGTATATATATATATATTTACACACACATTTAAACTGTATGTGTATATATATATACACATTAATATAAATATATATATATATACTGTGATATACAGATAAACTGTGTGTGTGTGTGTATATGTATATATATATATATATATATATACATACACATACAGTTTAAATGTGTGTGTAAATAAATATATATATATATATATATATATATATGTAAATATACTGTGTGGATATAGATATATAAACTAAATGTGTGTGTGTGTATATATATATATATATATATATATATATATATATATACACACACACACACATTTAAACTGTGTGTGTGTATGTATATATATATAATAGAACAATAACGCTGTGGCACTCAGAGACTGATGTTTGAATAATATTTTAAATAGTGTCACATATTAAAAACCCGACGTTTCGAAGCTCTAAATTCCTTTTTCAAGGTGTGAAAAAGGTGGCAAAACGTCATCTTTAATGGGCAAACATCATCATTCTTGAAAAAGTCCATGAAAGATGATGCTTGTCCATGAAATATGACATTTTGGCTCTTTCTGAGACCAGATTTTTGGTGGTAAAAATCCCAATTTGCGGGAAAATCCATACTAATCCGAGCCTGCACATCCCATATATATATATATATATATATATATATATATATATATATATATATATATAAAATATATAATATATATTAATGTGGGTGTGTAATAGGCGATTAATATCTCTGGTAATATGATTGAGTTCGTCATCATTACTAGAAATAATGGAGCAGAATTACCTTATACACTACCCGTGATTTTGCACGCTGCGAGGTCGGGCTGAGACAGTGAGCTTAATTAAAGCACAGGTTACTTATTTTGCAGTCACGGTTCACATACTTTATTTTAATATTTAATAATATTTATTTATTTTTTATAGAACAGGTGTATATAATCAAAAAGGGGAGGGAGATTAAGATGGTTCAATGTATGTGGGTAGCTATTCTCCATGATGCTAGCCACACCCCAAGACACAGACCACGCCACCACATTACTGGTCACACCCCCATATCAGTAGTCACACCCCCTGCTATAGTACACAATAGGCCCTTCATAGATTTCAGCTCCAGGCCCATGAGGACCTTAATCTGGCACTGTGCACAGCTGCTGTTATCTTGTCCTGGGTGTCAATATAAATGAAACAAGCAGTTGGACAAGACATAGACAGTAGCATATAAAGTCAATGGTGGAAACGTAGATGAGAATAAAACAATAGGTGAACAGGTGATGGCGAAAAATTAATAAAATCGCTTCCGTTTAAAAAGAAATCAGTTTCAGTTCATCTTCCATACTATTTCCAATGTATAGTTTGCATTTCTCAATTTCTAATAATAATTTCAGACGTTTAATAAAAGTGGAGGCTCCAGAACCTCTTACCCGGCTTCCACTGTAACAAAGGTCTACATCAGGCTCTACAGGTGTGGTGCAATGGGTCCTCCTGTTATCAGCCTCTAACACATTTCGAGACCAAGCTCTTTGTCAAGACAGTATAGTGAAGGCAGTATGAAGCTGCTCCTGAAGCTGCATGGAAAGGTCCACCTCTGTAGTTTAATGTGCGGGGTAAACATGACTAATTGAATCTCCCGGCGCGAGTAATTAGACACTGGCTAAATACTATAGCTAATTAGATTCCCCCCCCCATAATATAAAATATACTAAATCCACATATCTATATATCTATGTACGGTGTAATGGTTAGCATTACTGCCTCACAGCACTGAGGTCGTGAGTTCAATTCCCACTACGGCTATGTGGAGTTTGTATATTCTGCCTGTGCTTGTGTGGGTTTCCTCCAGGTGCTCCGGTTTCCTCCCATTTTCCAAAAATATACAGGTAGGTTAATTGGCTCCCAACAAAAATTAACTGTAGTGTGTATGTGTGTGTGCATGTGATAGGGAACATAAATTGTAAGCTCCACTAGGGCAGGGACTGATGTGAATGGCCAAATATATGTAAAGCGCTGCAGAATATGAGTGTTTTATATAAATAACTGGTAATAATAAATAAATGTATCACACTAGTGACTCATGACATAAAACAGCTATATTCCATTATGAGCAAGACATCTAATGCACTGAAGTGCCTCTCCTATAAGTACAAAGGAGAGCTCCTTGTGGGGGTCTTAGATAAGACTAACTTGTCATTGACACACACTTCACATTACAGTTCAAGGCCCAGCTCCGATAAAGGGATATTCTGCCAATATGCTACAACAACACAGCCAAATTATTTCCCTATCTAGCATCAGTGCTACATTTATTGCAAAAATGCATTTTATCAGAAATTCCACCCTGATTAGATTAGCCATGCTGACCAAGCCTGTGTACAATTGCTGAGCATAGCATTCATTTAATGATACCACTAGGGAATGTCATTTAATGTTGCTTTTTTTCTTTTACAGCATCGAAAAAGAAATGGAGGAAAATGTACTGGTTGAAAGAAAAGCTTTCCTTCGAGACTCCGGATACGAGAGTATCGCCTATAAGCCCAGCATCCTAGACAAACTCCTGCACACTCACCCCGTGTGGCTTCAGCTAGGTCTGAATGATGACAAGGTTCTCGACATCCTGCAAGATCAGCCTCCTGCGGTATGTACACGTAGAGGGTGCAATAGGTAACAGGTGATCAACTGACAACTATTCTAGTGTTACAGTGGGAATTAAGGGTTAATAGAGACCAGAGGCGTAACAAAGGTCTTTGGCGCCCAGGGCAAGGTGAAAATTGGCGCCCAGGGCAAGGTGAAAAAAGGCGCACCCCCCAAACTGAGTGCACGCGCCGAAGCCGTGTGCGCCCAAAATGGGCGTGGCCACATGCCACAAGGGGCATGGCCACTGAAAAATGGGGGCACGTCAACATGACCTCACCGTTTCTCATCACTCTGGGAACATTCCTTACCATTCCAGTTTGAATCCCAGGTACAATTGCATTTTAAATTAAGGAGATTGTGAAGTAGCTTGATATAGTTAGAATTCACAGTCTTTGACTGTAGTAGGAGATGGCTCAATTGGTAAGGTTACTGACTGCAAAGCATGAGGTGCTAAGTTCGAATCCTAGGTCTGACATATATTTTAGATTAATTAAAATGTGAAGTAGCTTCATATAGTTGGAATTCACAGTCTTCCCTAGTAATAGCAGATGGCTCCATTGGTAAGCTGTCTGACTGCAAAGCATGAAGTGACAGGTTCTATTCCCAATTGCGACTGTATTTTGAAATGTGAATATGACTGAAGGGGAGGAGATGTGATCAGAGGCAGAGAGGGAGACTCACAGTGTAGGAAGCTACATCGCTGATGGCTTTCGGATACGCTGCCCGGGACGGCGTTGCCCCCCCACTGCTGGGCCTGCCACGGCGCCCAAGGCACTTTCCATGCTCACCCCGCACTAGTTACGCCACTGATAGAGACATTGCTTTCGGTTAATGTAGATTTATGCTATTGCTATCATCTAACAGCTGCAAACTAGGGTCCTCAGAGATTTGTGTTACAGCAAAGGTATTCATTTTAGTATTTTCACTTGCATTCTGTGTTTCGCTATGGGGCGTTCACTACCAGTAGTCAGTACTTTTGTTCATATCATACATTGAGACAATTGCAGTTCTACTAATGAGGAAGAATAAAAAATTATTTGTAGTAGGCCTTTTTTTTTTTTTTTTTATACAGATCCGCTGTTCCATATATAGTACAGAGTGATGAGTAGTTTTCCATACACAGAGCCACAACACGTGCAAACAAAACATACATATAAATGCAACATACACGTAATGCTATCTAGCAACTGTTATTGCAAATGTTAACAATTTGGGAATACAATGGTGCATTATTAAAAGTTAGAATTCCCAGAGTACTATATGACATTCCTGGCTCTCAACAGCTGTGATTATCAGCTGGTTATACTATATATAAGCAGCACAAATGTGCATAGTAAAAGGGGCACCCACCTGCTTCATAAACACTACACACAACCGTGATGAACGTTGCATAATAAATGGCTGTTGCTTTAAAGTTGTTTCATTATTAGGTTGCTGAACCTCAGTCGAACCTTTAAGGCTACTAGCTTTTGCGGCCTGAAAATGTGCTGAGCTTTGGAGGATAACGTTGAGCTTGGCTCTGTTTGCTCTTGGAGCTCTTTGAATTGGGCTGGACTCCTGCCACACATTTCATCTCTCAAGGAAATCTCCACCCTTTTGACATAAATTTTGCTATAATATTGTTCCTACATACTCTGGGGTATACATAGGAGTTCTGAGCCATTTTCCTTTCTCACAGGTTTACCCCAGGATCACTGAAGTCTGTAAAATGTAAATCCGTACTTCCAAATGTTGAATTGGTTTCTTATTTCAATTCATGCTTAAAAAATAATATTGCACCTCTATTTTTCTGACCAATTTTGCATGGATCATTCTCAGACACTGAAATACATTGCCACCCCCGCCCCCTTTCCGCATGTTGTCGCGCATTAGGGGGTGGCGTTAGCCAGCACCCGGAAGCACGGCAGTGCACAAAACATTTAGAAGACGCTCCGTGTATCTGTATGCACAGTGCCTGCTTGTAGCTTCCAAAGGACACTATGGGCGGCACCAGGGGAGTATCTATAATGGGTGCAGGGTGCACACGGGCCCCTGGGTCCGGGGGGGGCCATACCACACACCCTGCACCCATATTTTGTAATACTTACCTCTCCGAAGTCCTGCATCGGCTGTAGCAGCCCTGCCCAAAACGCCTCTAAAATGGTCGCTGCGGCCATTTTCCCGGCGTTTTGCGCATGCGCAGTGGGTTAATCCCTGGGACAATGAAGGACTCATCATTTTCTCAGTGACCTGCGTATGCGCAGTAGACTCTGGACCTAGACTACTGCTGCAGTCAGTCCGGACACCTGGGAGAAAGGAGGGGCCTCCTCCTCTCCTAATACGCCCCTGGGCGGCACTGCAACAGAGTCTCTGGCTGCAAAGTGCCATTTTTGGCCCCCTGCTAGCCATAAGCAAGGGCCATGGGGCAGCGATGGTGTCACCCACAGAGCCCTGAGCTCTGTGTGGTGGCACCGGTTACACATCCCTAGTTACGACCCTGAAGAAAGTATTTTGCATCATTTACAGTTCATTCTGGACTACCATTGTTCAGTCACTGTGAAGCCAGTGGGTTTATTATTATTATCTGTCCTTTATTGTAATTTTCAATTGAACAAAAGCTAGGTTCATTTTATGCACATGACCTTTCATGTATAGTAAGTGGAAAGTTTTGTTATAGCCAACATCAATGAAAATGATATCAAGCTTGTGTATTATATACAGGTCTGTGAAATACAGACACACAGGTGCAGTAGAGTTTTGTAGGGAAAAATCAGGCCAAAATAAGCCCCACCCCCTAAAATAAGACCCCCACCCCCAATTCCACACACCCATGCACACTTTAAACAAAGCTTTGACCACGTCAAATGGGTGTTATATTTGCCCTCATATAGAATAACAAGTGATTCCTTATATAAAATGTGCAGACGGATTAAAATTGGAAGGGGGGGGAGCGTCATAGCTCAACTCTAATCATAACGTTAGTGCTTCAAAGAGGTACAGAGATTTCACTGAGGACAAGCTAGTTTAATTGGTGGTGGTGCAGGGGCGTCGGAACGATTTTATGTTGGGAGGGGCAGATTTGCTCCCCTCCCCCCTCCCGTTCCGACGCCCATGTGGTGGTGCTCAGATCTTACAATGTAAAGGCTCTAAGTCATTAACTAGAAGGAGTTAAAGGTGAGTCATGGCAGAGTTTGTACTCTGTTATCTTATATACACAAGCTGACTGGTTTCTGGCCAGCCTCACCATTCACATTCACACTATATGGAAAATGTGATGCCATCACTGGACATTACTGCACAGCATGCAATAGTGAATGAAATCAGTTGTTTTATGTTATATCTGTATTGATTTGTTTAACTGATGCATGCAAAAGTTATTGCTGTACAAAGCCAAAATTATTTCAGCATGGTCTTTATCTGTACACACTATGTTTAACATTTACTATCAGGCTGAAGAAAATAAAAGGTGGTGGGCACTCACATATAGCGCTATCACAATATACATAAAATGCTGATGACTGGGATAAACGTACTTCAATTCTTAGACAATATAATAATAAAAAATACATTTATTGAAATAATACACATATAATATTACCCTAATATAAGGAACAATATGCATAGAATCACTGAATGAATATACAATTACTCTGGGAACAAGGATATAAAAATGAGGCACAAACACCTACCCAGAAAGTGGGCACTGGGACCCAGTGGTGTAACTAGGGGGGGCCGGGAAGGGTGCGTGCCCTGGGCACCGTGGGACCGGTGGCGCGGGGGGCGCCGCCGGCCACGGTCCGGCCCGCCCTAGTTAGCCACCAGTGTAGCGCCGACCGCAATGAGTGCGGTCAGCGCTACACATGTACACAGGACCGGCGCTAGGCTTCCAGCGCTGGTCCTGTGCTGCACGCCTGAGCCCGTTCCCTCCCCCTGAGCGCTTGCCCAGTAGCGCCAGGAGGCGGGCTCAGGCTGTGCATAACACACGCATTGCCACCAGCGCTGGCGGCGATGCGTGTGTTAAACAGCAGCCAATGAGAGTCAGATAGACTGTCATTGGCTGCTGCAGCACCCTCTGCAAGAGCCAGACTTCCGTCCGGCTCCTGCAGTGGGTAATGGGACAGACGTCATGACGTCTGTCCCATTATGCTGAGCGCGCCAGCCCGGGAGGACTGGCGGCGGCGGCGGGAGCGGCGTCGCGGACTGGAGGAGCAGCAGCAGCGTGGATTCAGGTAAGTATGTTTTTATATATATATATTTTTAAAATCCTGTCAGCACTACTGGGGGCACAACGGGGGTGGCTACCACTGGGGGGACCTCTACTGGGGTGGGGGCACAACGGGGGGGGGGTGGCTACTACTGGGGGCACCATTATTAGGAGGACCTCTACTGGGGGGGGGGCTGTTACTGGGGGCACCATTATTAGGAGGACCTCTACTGGGGGGGGCTATTACTGGGGGCACCATTATTAGGAGGACCTCTACTGGGGGGGGGCTGGGGGGCTATTACTGGGGGCACCATTATTGGGAGGACCTCTACTGGGGGGGGCTATTACGGGGGGCACTTAATCGGGAGGGGGAACCTCAACTGGGGGCCACTACTTGGGGGGGGAACTACTACTGGGGGCATTATAAAAGGGGCCTACTACTAGGGGCACTGCACTGGGGGGACCACAACTGGGGGCAATAACAGGAAGGACCACTACAGGGACCACTGGATAGGGGGGGTCACTACTGGGAGCCTGCATCAGGGGGACCACTACTGGGGGCACTGCATGGGAGGGGGGGCGGACTACCGCTGGGGGCACTATAGAAAGGGCTTACTGCTAGGGGCACTGCAGTGACCACTACAGGGGGCACTAGATAGGGGGGATCACTACTGGGTGCCTGCATAAGGGGGACCACTACTGGGAAACCTGCATGGGGGGGGACTACTGCTGGGGGCACTATATAAAGGGCACTGCATAGGGGGGGGGGACTACTACTGGGGGCACTATATAAAGGGCACTGCATAAGGAGATACCACTACTGGGTGCACTGCATTGTGGGGACTGCTACTGGGGGCACTGCATAAGGGGGAACACTACATAGGGCACTGCATTTGGGGGGACCACTACTGGGGGCACTGAGTAAGGGGAACTAATTGGGGGCTGTATAAGGGGGACCACTACTGGGGATACTGTATAAGGGGCACTACTATGGGCCTGCATAAGAGGGACCACAACTGCATACTGGGGGTACTGTATAAGGGGTACTACTGAGGTTAAGGTGCATATGGATAGGAATGTTCAGCGTGAAAATAAAGGGGTGTGTCATGTTGACACGCCCCATTTTTAGGTGACCACGCCCATTTTTTTTCGCGCACATATCGGGGTGGTGGTGGGGGGCTCCCTTTTCAAATTTGCCCTGGGCTCCAAATACTCTAGTTACGCCACTGCTGGGACCCTTAGGTTACAGGTCCCCAAGAATTCCAGATATTCCAATGGTAGAAGCTATGCTCATACTTCGCAAAACACATCCATAGTACTGATGTAGGCTGGCAATCCAACATAGAGAAATAGAGGTCCTTTAGAAACTCTCCTGCAGGATGCTCAGCTCCGCTGCCTGCTAGGGGGATGCTCAGCTCCGCTGCCTGCTAGGGGGATGCTCAGCTCCGCTGCCTGCTAGGGGGATGCTCAGCTTCACTGCCTGCTAGGGGGATGCTCAGCTTCGCTGCCTGCTAGGGGGATGAGCTTCACTGCCTGCTAGGGGGATGCTTAGCTTCACTGCCTACTAGGGAGATGCTCAGCTCTGCTGCCTGCTAGGGTAATGCTTCACTGCCTGCTAGGGGGATGCTCCGCTGCCTGCTAGGGGAATGCTCAGCTCCGCTGCCTGCTAGGGGGATGCTCCACTGCCTGCTATGGAGATGCTCAGCTCTGCTGCCTGCTAGGGCGATGCTCAGCTCCGCTGCCAGCTAGGGGGATGCTCCGCTGCCTGCTAGGGGAATGCTCAGCTTCGCTGCCTGCTAGGGCAATGCTCAGCTTCGCTGCCTGCTAGGGGGATGCTCCACTGCCTGCTAGGGGGATGCAGGGTGTATCTGATGCTACTCTGACCTCCGGAGAGCCGCGCAAACACACTGAGTGTGTGTAATTTATCAAGTACATTATACACTGAAGTGACGAAAGTCGTGGGATAGCAGTATTTAAAGGTAATGGTAGGTGATGTCACTGTGATGTCTTGGAAATGCCCAGACTAGCATCAGTTGTAATCTGACATCTCAGTTTGAACACCGGCTAGGCTGCTCATGGCAAGGCAAGGCGAATTATCGGAGTACGAATGGGGCATGATAGTCAATGTCCGATTGAATGGGACATTCCATTTCCAAAGTTGCGCCTACATTCAACATTTTTTTATCTACGGCGTCACGTGTGTACTGTTAATACCTCATGGAAGGCATTATCACCCACAGTGGGCAGTCCAGTGGCCGACCAAATGACATCGCTAATTGAACCCTGGAGGACAACACCATGTGCCGTGGTCTGATGAGCCATTATTCCAGTTGTTTTGGGCTGATGTTAGGGTTCGGGTGTGGCGCAGACCTCATTAGGCCATGGACTCCAGTTGTCAACAAGGCACCTTGCAGGCTGGTGGTGGCACCTGAAAAACACATTATTGACCAGTAACGTTGCATTGCTTGATGACTATTTGCAGCCCTTTATGGACTTCATGTACCCCCACAACAATGGAATATTCCAGCAGGATACTGCACCATGTCATTGGTCCCAAGTTGTCCAGAATTGGTTTGAGGAGCATTCTGGAGAGTTCCACCGAATGGTGTGGCCACCACATTCGCCTGACATGAACCCAATCAAGCATTTAAGGGACGTGGTGGAGAGGTCCATTTGCTAGAGGGGGTCCTACACAATACTAGGCATCTATCCCATGACTTTTGGCCATACTTGGTCCTCCTTGACGACTTTTTATAAGAAGAGAAGCCCAGAGAGGAGATGCATTTAGCCACTTCAGGACCAGGGGCCGGTCTCCTATGTCATTAACAAATTATCGTGAGGGGGGGAGGCGGTGATAAATGTCACAGTTTTTAGTCCAGTCCCCGCCATACAGAGCCGCGATTCCCGGCAATTATCTCCCCATCCTACTAAAATCCCTAGGAAGTGGGTGGGATGTGGGAGATCGAGACACTCTTCCGGGGGACTACCCAAAAATTGGGGAGCCTTCCGCAACTTCTGGGACAGTAGGTATGCTTTTAGCACTTCAGTGTATAAAATGATAGCTAGAAGCTGATTAGTTTCCATGGACAAATTCTCAACTTGTCCTCTTTAGAAATAGTTGATACATCTCCCCTTAAATGTTGTTAAGTCCTGAATTATAGCAAATATAGTAGAAAAGAGAAAAAGAGTAGAAAAAACAATAGTCTTGTTGGGGTAAATTTGGCATTGAAGCAGTCCCAATAGAAACCTAAAGAGTCTGCTTTTGGCAACGAAAACAGGGTATCGAGATATCTGCTGCAGTCTCACCTACATACATTCAGGGGATACTTAATGTTTGTGGGAACACCAGTTTTGGGGGGATATTCTGCAAATAAGATTTGATAAATAGGTCCCTAAATCACTGAACATTCCCATAGAGTTGGGGCTGCCAGTCAGTGATTCAGAAGACCTACTGTAGCTTAGATAAGGAGAGAATCAGTCATGTAAAGTACAATGAATGAAGGCTATAAATTTGCGAAGAATAATGGCAAACTAATATGGAGCTCTAATTTAAAATATATTGCAAAGTGTTGATATTAAAAACGCCTAACAAAAAATATCTCTCATATGGTGCAGATCAGACAACGATCAGATATCGTTGTCTGATCGACCAGCATGTGCTGGATGATCGTTATCAAACATCCAGCACATGCTCCATTCCCCCAACTACTATGATGAATGATTGAGGGTCCCCATAGTAACCAAGCTAACCTGGTTGATATCGACCAGGTTGGCCTGCATGCACGTGCGATGGTCGATATCGACCATCCGTGCCCGCGCATCGTTTGGTCATTTGGGGGCAAAAAAAGGTAGATTTAAGCGATCAAACGATATCGTTATCGTTTAAATCGACCAAGTCATCTGACTGTGTGTATGCACCAATATACGGCTTTTTCCTAAACCCTATTTCCAGATTCTTTCACTAAAGTATATGGAATTTTTTTTCATTTTATTTTTGCTTTTACAATGTCCTTAATTATATGTTTTCCCATTAACAGACCTTTGTGGTGAGAAAGTCTACTAAGCTGCAGAAAAAAGTCATTTCACTACGAGTTCCCGATGAGTTTGGATCATGTTTCCAAGAATTTGTGATAAGAGAAAGCTCCTATAGTAAGTCCCTGGCCTCATGTTTATTTTGTCTGCTTTTTTTTTTTTTTTACTGTCCTTTTATATTCTTTGCTATCTGGATTCTACCAATCAGCCAATTACCTAATTTCCCTTCTAAAAGTAAAAAGATCATGTGGTGCAAAATTGGTAATTAAAGAGTTTTCATTCACAATACTAGGAGCAACATCCATTATAAAAACACAGCTCTGCCTGTCACCCCTAGGCAGCCATTTTGTGGACTGGACCAATGTTTGAGATTGAAGCCTGCTAAGTCACTAGTAATTCTCTAGTAATTAGTGACATCACTGAGAGAAAAATGCTGCGTCCAGTATGTGTAGGTGATGGGCCCACTTCAAACTGAGGCAAAAATCTGTGGTAGCTTTGTGTGACTTCACTGCATAAGTCATGTTAATGAAAGGGAATAATTTAAAACCTGACATTTGCAACCCAAATGATTTCATTAGAACATTTCTCAGTGAGTTTACACAATGGAGATTATAGCAATATGTAGAGCTGGAGAATAGTATAGTAATGATGATTGAGCTTGCTGTATAGTGTATACCACACTTTGAGTTGCTTTTTCAGCCCGTGGAATTAATGTTTATATTAGACTGTCCCTTTTAGAGATGTGCATGATTCACATAGGGGTCTGTTTGGCAGCTTCTTATCTAAACCCGAATAACTGTAATTACAGAGCAGCTTTCTTTTCCGTGCAGACATTCAGCTAAGGACGAGCCTCCATCTGGAATTCTCTTTGTCATTGTCCTTCTTGTCTAAATGCTATTGGAATGCTATTATAGCAGCCATCAGCATATGTCTAAACCTGGCTTAGGCAGCCTGTGACCCTCCAGTTGTTCTGGAACAATGGTCCTGATTCAGAGATGTACACAAACCCATTGGTTACTGATCTGTGCATGTGCTGATAAGTGGATGTGACCCCTAAGCTGGAGCATGATTGACATTCGGCCATTTGGGGGAAGGGCGGCGATGTTCAGCATTTTACAAAATGAGGGTGGTGTCTCACCTCGTTTTGTAGGTGTGCCTGGGCCAGGGTCTGCGTCTTCCGACGCAGATTTCTTGGCCCCCTGCAGAGGCGTTCCGGCGGCCATTCTGAGTAAGCTTACTCAGATGGCCGATGGTGATCCGATGTTGCGTTCTCTGACACAGCAGAGGATAACAGAAGCCGGCAGGAGGCGTCTATTTACACAAGACACTTCCTGCTGCATTAGCATATGTTAGCATAGCTGCTGTGTTTACAGACGCAGCATCAATGTTAACAGCGTCCATCTTTGAATCAGACCCAAATACTTACCTACCCTCCCGATTTGGCCGGGAGCCTCCCGAAAATCGGGGGCCTCTCCCGGTCCTCCGGAAAGGCAGGCAAGCCTCCCGGCCCTCGGCGACCCGTCCGGCCCCAATTACAATATAATCCCCGGCAGCTTCACATTGCTGTTAATCTGGGCAACGCCCCCCGCCATGGAAGCCCAACTGCTTACTCTCAGAAGGAGGGAGCTAAAAGTCAACAAGCATGTCCCAATATGCCTTATTAGAGGATGTAATAAAACAAAAACTACAAGCAGCTGTAGGTTCGCACTGAGCAGCAGGTGTAATCCTCCTCCTAAATGACCCCAAGTTGGTTGACACTGTCTGATTTAGCACGACTCGTTCCTTTTTCGCATTGCTATAACATTTTGAAACTGTCCTTATTAATGTCTCTGCGTACCAGCTGAGGCAAATCATATGGCCATTCTCACTCATATGTATAAATGTAAATAATACACAGAGAAGACATCAGCTTCACTCGCAATAAACTGCAGCTGTGTGTTATATAGATTTACATGTAGCAGAGGCAGCTATTCGGTAGGCTAAATCAGATAAAGCAGTCCCTTGGAATAAGTGCCTCTTGCATAATGCAAACAAGTGCCTTATTTCTATGACTACCTAGTAAAGTGTAAGGCCACGTTCTGAATTAATATTGGTTCAGTCCACAAAATGGCTGCCATAGTTGTATGTAGGCAAAGGACAGTAAATATTTCCTGGTAAGGTGTATTTTCCTTTACTTGTACTTAAGAAACCCCCTGTATAGAAGTTGTAGTGTTCTCAGAAATACTAAAACCGGCAAATAGAAGTAAACACACTAAGGCTACAATTGTAAGAACAAAGGCTGATTGAGTTGTGAATCACGTGAGAGCTTTTGTTTTGTTACTTCTGAATTGTGCAACCCATATCTGTTTTGACCCATTTTTAATGGATGAGAACATGTTCCAGGAATGAGGAAAAGGACATAACTTCCAGACTCCTTATATTTAGCTGAATTGCTCTCTTGGCAAAGAACTGCACCCGACACAGTTGTTTTCAATTAGGAGAACACTGCTTTGTTTGATAGTTGCAAAACATTACTGCTTACTCTCGGCAGAAAAACACCAGGATCGGATTTAACCTCGTCTTGTTTGTGGTCTTATGTGGTGTCCATTATCTTTTGTCTCCCCAGCTTTTTCCTTGGAAGGCTCTGGAATTAGTTTTGCGGATGTATTTCGACTTGTCGCATTTTACTGCATCAGCAGGTAAGATGCGTATTCATGATTTTAAAATACAGTAACAGATTATAACACATAAAAATGTAAGATGTAAATTCGGATGGATAAACTTGCTATCTTATGACATTTATTACTGTAGTACAGGCAGGATATCTGGAGTCTTAGCAAGTTAAGGGTTAGCACTGGCAGTGTCAATGAGCTCTAATGGACCTTGCGGACTTCCCCAAGATGTGCTGCAAGGCCGTATGGGCTTTGCTGCTGGGGTTCTACAGGTCGCGGCCCACTAACTAACGCCGTAATGTGACTAGCAGGAGAGACATGTGTATAGTGAGATACAGAATCGTAATCTGGAGAAAAGTCAGACGTAGTGATAGGTCATAGACGCATGTACTCATTAACAGTTGACAAGCAAAAGGTCGTGGTTACAGTACCAGGTTCAGAATCTGAAAGTGATGAAGAATTAAGGAATACAGGCACAGGTCAGGCACTATGCCAGAGGTTCCCAAACTCGGTCCTCAAGGCACCCTAACAGTCTAGGTTTTAAGGATATCCATGCTTGACCAAAGGTGACTTAATTAGAAATTAAGTCAATTTGATTTAACCACGTGTGCTCAACCATGGATATCTCTAAAACCTTAACTGTTGGGGTGCCTTGAGGGCCGCCTTTGGGAACCTCTGGACTATGCAGTGGACTGATACAGGGTGAGACGGGATAATAATAATACAGTAAGTGTAACTACCAAACAGGGCCATAACTGGGCACATCAGCGACATGTGCCAACCTCGCCTATATGCATATAGTGCATATTGGCTGCAGGGTTCCTATCTGGAGCGTCCAAAGGATGCTCCGTGAGTGCTGCAGCAACAATCCTGTCTGCAGGGTCCGTTGCGGACACCCTGCCAGCCAGGAGCAACAGCCGTTGGGTGGCAACAGTGCCGCACACAGAGCCTCTGCGCTCTGTGCGACGCCACCATTTACCCATTGCTAATTACAGCCCTGCTACCAAATACTCTGGCACCGAATAGTGCCCAGAGTAAGCTGTTATAGATACTTCCCACTTTGAATTTGATGCTACCAGCCCTGTGGACGTGAACTACAAATCCCTACAGGGAGGTGCCAGTGTTGAGAGAACCCAAGGAGGACGGCATCAGGAGAATAAGTACCTGAGGCCTGGAGCCTGGGGTGAGGGAGGAACTAGCGCAGTGAAGAACCACTGCTGGACTAGGCAAGAGGCTGTTGGCATCAATATAGGACACCTACATGTCTGACGTGAACAATATTGAAATATCTTAAACCAGGCGGGACCCATTTTCTCTACGATACTAGTACGGCCCTTCTCTGATATCAGCAAGGTCCTGATACTTACAATAACCAATGATTTGTGCTTCTATGGAAAACATCCATGAAATCTGGATTTAGTTACATATCCTGTGAAAATAGGGACTGTTCCTGCTAATCACTAACTGTACTATTATGATGCTAATGAAGAAATAAAAAAACTGCCTACTTAAAAGAAAAAGGATCATGCATACCTCCTATTGCAGAATAAGACACGAGTAGCTCTGCGTTAGAGAAGCTTTGTCCAAGCATTATACTTGGCCAAATACAGTGAAGTTGCAAATATTAGTTTATTTTGCTTTTGATTCTGTCATTGTTTCTGCTTTTGTATTCTGTTATTCCATTGTGACCATGTTTATTGTATTTGCTTTTTTTCAAACAATAAAACTACAAATTGTTTGGAGAAAAATAAATGTAAGAGGCCACAACAAACAGATATTGTTTAGTTAATAAAACATTCAGCTGATACCCTATCTCCGCCATCCTCGGACTGTTACATTACACATAAGTTTGCATATGTAAGTGGAAACCGGTGCCGCTTTTGGATTATACACCGACCGCCGCAGCCCTCATTAATCATAATGTGCACCCGCACCAGCCCAATGCTAGCTGCAAGAGACCGCGTCTCTTCCCCGTACCCATGACTCCGAATCACACAGAGCTTTTGATTCACTCCCATGACACTCCCACCAATCAGAGTGGTTCCATGCAATTGCTTTGCCACCGCCCAGCTCCCGACACAAAATGCCCTCTATGATGTAAAGACAGATCCGGCCAAGTTGCGTGTGACTCAGAATAGGACAGGCATACACATAGATGCATAAAGCCACTTCTGTGCACGTGCTGTATTATTATTATTATTACATTTTATTTATAGGGCGCCACAAGAGGTCCGCAGCGCCATACATACAGTAAAGGGTACACAGAACATTACATTACAATACAGTAACCAACTTATAAACAGAGCACAAGTAACAATTAGCAGCACAATTCTCCATACACAGTACAGCTTGGAAGGTGAAGGCTGTCATAGAAGTGATACAGAAGAAGGCTGTGAAAACAGGAGGGAGGAGGACCCTGCTCCTAGGAGCTTACAATCTAGGGGAGAGGGGAGACAGACAGATGACATGAGGCATGAGTGTGTAGAGGGGGACCTGTATGTAAAAACTCGCCATTAGCGTCTGTGAAGATAGATCCATGCAACTCAGAATCAGCCCCATCAAGTGGACAGGGTTCTAAACATCTTCAGTAAGAGATTTAGGGGCCCATTCATCATCGAAGGCTGCATTGTCTCCAATGATAAAGTTTTGAACTTGCTGGGAGGGTGCTTAAGTATCCAACTCGCAACGGGGGAAAAATGACATCATTGCTCCGAAAAGCAGTTGTCCCCGTGGTTTCAGTTTTCTGAATTTGCTGAATACCAAAGGGGTCCTATTGGACCCCTCATGATGAATGGTAACTTAAATATGCTAAAACTAGCTATTCCGCATGGTTGCCGGTCCATTTATCGTTTGAGGAACACGCTCCTATGTATTTAAGTCTACTGGTGGTGTTTATGCTGAGTCCTGTTCAAAACTATTAAAGATCTGTTGTTTCTGAGTTGTTTTTTCAATGTTATCATATTAATATTTGTCGTGATGATAATAATCTGTGGTTTATGCTGTAGATAGAAAGCGTTATTGTAAGAGTTTGTGTTAGGAATTGCAGTGATATGCACATGTTGTTAGCTGAATGAGGATAATGTTCGTCTGGGCTGCAGACCAAGGAAAGATGTAATAAGATCTGCTCCTAGGAAAGGAAGTGGTTTGGAGTCATCTGCACCCGATGCTCCCATGTATCCATTGGGCAGAGCTGGCTAATGATGGGTTTGTGCCACCGCTAGGTGCAATGTGATCTCATTTTCCTCTTCAAAAGGGACTTTTCTTTCACTGATATCTAGAAACAAGTCACCATTTGTAGCAGTCAGACGGAACAATGAGTCACGGTGGCGGTGCAAACTTGTTGTACCTTGTTTTTTAATAAAATTATTTTGTCACCGGTCAGGAAATTGATGTTGTTGTTATTGTGGCAATCTGATTTGGAAAATATGTAAACTCCATGCCCTCCAGTTTCCAAGATGTTCTGGACGGGTTTCTCCATACAGGTAGTTTAGTTCATATTGGGGCTCATTTAAAGGTGGATCTATTTGTGCTCTGAATGTACAAAGGACCTGATTCAGAGCCGCTCGCAAGCGGCCTGATGGTATGTGAACGCGCATGCGCCCGCTTCGTTCTGTGCGTGCGTGAACTATTCTGTGCGATCGCAAACCGCTCGCCAAGCAAAGACAGCCCAGTGAAGTGAGTAACAGGAGAGGCCGTTTGTGGGTGGAAACGGGCAGGACACTAATAACGGGGGAGTGGAGGTGCGAACGCAGGCGTGCCTGAGTGTTCCAACGCCGTTTCAAAGGCATGCATAATTAGCAGTCAGCGTCATAGTATACGTCACATGCCTGTTTTTAACACTGAAGTCCTCGCAGTGTTTGCAGTAGGGTAAGGCAACCACAAGCGCTGCGTTAGCTTCCGATGGTCCTCGATGTACCAATGTTTTAAAACACTTCCTGGAGATGACGTGCGCTAGTGGGCATCTCAACATATGCTAATGTGTGTCTGCATACACAGAGCGATTGCTTGCACAAGCAAAGTGGGCATGCCAATGCCTTTCCGAGCGAGTGCTTGGCGTCACTTTGCCGAATTTGCATACGCTGGATGCGAGCGATCGCATCTAGCGAGCGGCGCGGAATGAGCTCCAAAGTGCATATGAATAAAGAGTATTCATGTGCATATGTTAAGGCAGCCTGCACACTCATCATCATTGCGTATTGGTGCACCAGCCCTCAATCACTCGCAGGCGATATATCTCCTAAAAGAGTGGATCCCAGCCTATACTTGCCAGCCCCTTTCCATCTCTACACATGATATAAATCACAACTCCGTGATAATATACAAATCTATATATACAGAGAGATGGGCTTTTACTACTCTTCTCTTAGAGAAATAATGTCATAATAATAGATTACTACCCAGGTTATGCATTATTTTATAATGGGAAGTGTATAATATAAATCTTTAACCTGTATATTGAGCTACAATAAAGCATACAATAAAGCAGGACTCCACTTAGATGTAAAATGTGAAAAGAATTTGAACTGCGACACCCTTTACCTCCAGCTAGCAGAAACATAATTCATTGTCCCAGCACCCATGGTATTTGTTAGTTATAACCTAAGGTTAGTGTTGATGTCTTTGTCATGGTAAAGTTTGTGCATTTTTTAGACATACAGACAGAGGATATAAAAAGTATACACACTCTAATTGAAACTGCTGTTTTTTGTGATGGAAAGCCTGAAATCCAGATATCGGCCCATTTTCCACCTTTAACGTGACCTTGCAACCAACAAAATGGAAGTGAACGATGATGAAATGAAAATAAAACACCTACAATAGCCTAATTGCATAAATGTGCACACCCCTAAATGAATACTTTGTGGAAGCGCCTTTTACTTTTATTATTGCGATTGGTCTTCACACACACAGATGTCACATCCCTGCCCCACTCTTCCCTGCAAAAGGTTCTAAGTCTATCAAACAACAATATCCGGTGCGCAGCCCTCTTAAGGCCATTCCATGGGTGCTTTAGATCATTATTACGTCAGAAGGTGAAATTCATCTTCAGCTTTTAGACAGGGGCCAGCAGGCTTCGTGACAAATTATCTTTATATATGGACTATGGAGCTATTCATTATCCTGCTCCTGCCCCAGATGAATAGAAGCAACCCGAAAGCATGATGCTGCTGCCACCATGCTTCACATTAGGTATGGTGCTCTTTGGGTGAGGAGCTGTGTTGTCTTTGTGCCATATAAGTCATATAGAAGGCCATAAAGTTCAATCCTCACCAGACCATTTTCTGAACTGCTTTGGGAATACTGAATATATTTTATTTGCACAATGTAGACTGGCTTGGATGTACTTTTTGGCCAACAGTGGTTTTCGATGAAAACTTATTGCAGAACATAAATTCCCTACTACAGGGGTGGACAATTATTTCAGCTGGGTTGGGAACTTAACACTCTTCAGTGAACATTAAAGGGCCGCACGTAAAATATCTCGTAGAGTGCGGATGGAGCTGGAACATCTGTTTCAGACAGATCATTTGCCACTGGAAGTCAGTAAGAAAAAAGATCAACGCTGAACACAAAAAAACACCATCCAGTATAATGTTAGTTATAAATAATTTTGCCTCATTGCTTACCTTTTATAGGGGATTTAATGGCTGGGACACGGTGTAAAAATATTTCTACTGCCTCTGTCACTCAGTGCTGTACTACTTCTCAGCTAGTGAACTTCCAGAGCAGTTAGATCATGCACTCATGCCTCTGCAGTCTGCTCTGATAGGGGGAGCCGGTAGTGTGCACATGGCTGTTGGCAGTTCGTTAGTGATGATACTGTATGTGCGCTGCAACGTGGAACTTCCTGTGAGTGTGCAGCCGGTAGCAAACAGGTGCACCCGGCTGCTCTTGGTGGCAGCCACGGTTCAGAGGTAGCGCAATGATAAGTGTCTGTCTGAGCCACTTGTCATTGTGCAGTAGTAGGAGGCAGCGGGCCGGGCAGGATTGCCTTGCAGGCCGTATCTGGACTTATTTTTCTTGTTCCTACACTAGTAGGATGCAATCAAGAAAACTGCAGGGAAATTCCACAGGAACATTTGATCAGACGTCCCTGTAGAATTTTCTTGCAATGTTCTTCTAACACAAGGCATACTTGCCTACTTTTGAAACCTAATTTCTGGGAGATTGTAGATGGCAGTAGAATGTGCCACGCGGTGCGCTGTTGAGGGGGCATGGCCAGCTCCGTCCAAAGGGCATGTCTAGCTCCACCTGTGGGCGTATATATTGCCACTTGGGTGTGTCCTGGACTAAGTTAAATTATTTATGGCCAATGTTCTAGGCAAAACCAGTGCTGGTAGCTGCAATTCATAAAATATGCGGACAAACGGAAGCGCAGCCCTGTCCACCACCACATAACTGACCCTAAGAATGATATATAGGCACAATTTACTTAATTTAATCATTTTTGCTGAATTTCTCAAACAGAACCTTTTGACCAAGGCTGCCGTGAAAAAAATGCTTATACTCTAGGACATGATTCAAGAAACACTTGGCACACAACACTGTAAGGTACCAAAGTATTCTGTATTGATGACAGTGGAGGCAAATTGGTGTCAATACATTTACATATAGAGACAGGGGGCATAAGTGGACCTTGCAAAAAAGAAAAATGGACAAAGTAAGAATATTAATAAATGTCTTTATGATCATTTTTGTATTTTCACTATAACATATACACTTCTGGCCATTTCTTTTCTGTTTTAGTATATGTCTTCCATTTATGAAGTAAATTATTTATTTAAGACCCAGTATGGCTATGAACATTCTTCATGGATCCTAAAGAGTGGGACAGATCCTTTGTATGCTCCTCCCCATCATTCTAATTCAAATGCTTCAACCTTCAATTTATGATGCAGTATATAGATGCCCACACAGCATTTCAGATGGGATGGTATTTGTTATGATCACAGACACAGGCAAAAATGATCATATAATAAAACATCTTCCTATAAGCTGACACCCAAGCTCCCCCACTGACATTAATATATCTCTGCCCTGCCACATTGACATTAATACTCCATCTCCCCCTGTCACATTAATTTTAATAGATCCATCCGGGTTGTGTACTGGATGCCGTCGGTCAGAATCCCAACCCCAGCATCCCGATAGGGTTAGGGTACCGCCACTTGTCGGTCAGTAACTTAAAACCTCCTCCTCTACCTAACTTTCCCCACTGCCTAAACCTAACATATCCACCTAGTGCCTACACCTAACCTCCCGCACCCTACACCTAACCCTCGTCCCTTAGTGCCTAGCCCTAACCCTCCCCCTAGGCCCAGTACTTACTGTAGGGATGCCAGGTCCGGGATTCTAAGCACCGGCTTCTCGATCGTCTGCATTATGACCGCATGCCATCCACCTCCCCTCCCCACATTTACATTAATAGACACCCCCCCACATTCACATTAATAGATCCACCCCAAATTGACATTAATAGATCTCCCCCACCCTCCTCTCTCCTCTCCTGTGGCACTCACATCAATACTTCTGCAGGAGCTACAGTGAGCTCTGAAACACTCAGTGTCATGTCATGCAGCTCTTCAGTCCTCCGGCGCCAGCTCCTCCTCCATAATCACTGGCTGGCCAGGGAATGCTGGAAGCATCAGTCTCTCCCAGCAGTCTGCGTTTGGCTGGTGCGTGAGCTGGGTGCAGGGGGAGGCGGGCCCGGGCCCTGTAGCAGCCACACTCCTGACTCCCTGCACCCGTGACCCATGGTGGCCATCTATGCCGCTGATGCCTCCAAGCACACTGTGCCAGTATCAGTGTGCACTGTGAACTACCCACAACCCCGCGGTGGCCGGCCTTTAAGTAATATGATGTCACACGTTGTGACGTCATGACGTCCCCGTGCATTTGATCCATCTTTGTGCTACACTTAACATTACCATGTCCCTGGCATTTCCATTTTCAGAAACCGGGAGTTAAGTTATAATTTGCGGGGCAGCGGGAGTCTACATTAAAAATCGGGAGCAGTAGGCAAGGGGGCTTCTCAGTGTGATCCTGGGAGAAATTGTCTCATTATTTAGGCCACACTGTCAAATCATATACTTTGACTGATAATTATGTCACTGTATAACATGTTAAATAAAGCAGATTGACTGTTGTGAATATGCTATTTAGCTTGCTGGCTCAGAGGTGCTAAAGGGCGCTACATGGCCGAGCAATGTTCCTCCACTTTGAGGCTCAGACAGCGCATGTTCAGATGAGGCCCCCTTTGCTCTGTTGACCATAATGTTATAAATTGTATATTAATTTAATTATAGTACTTTGGAAAACCATTCTGCATTTGTAGGATGAGATTCATATTAGCAAAGTATAGGACAATCCTAGTGTGCAACCACATTGCTTTGTACATACAGCACAGTCGTGAACTCACATGCTCTTCATTCATGCCGAGTTTTTTCCTGAAGCTGTTGGACATTTTCCAAGCTCTTCTATACAATAATGTTTTTGGACTGTGTCTTACAGGCAACCTCAAATAAACTTTCCATTCCTGCTGTATTTGGGCAGAGCTTCATGCTATAGGATCAAAAAAATATTTTGGATAAGTTAGAATCATGCAAGCTTTGTCCTGATCCTCCTGACTTTACACAGCAGTGACAGTTCTGTTTAATTTCAATGTACAATAATGTTAATTCAGCTAGTAAACCAGTATATACTAAGGCCTATGTATTCTGACCCATCCTTTTACTGACAATTGCCATCTTTGAAAAGATACTGTACCTAGGAGAGCTGAGACCTATGACATGTGCTGTTGTACTTTGTACTCTGTACACCTACAGCAAATGAACAGCGACAGCTGCAGCAATATTTCATTATTTCATTTTCTCTTCACAACAGGGACGTTCTTCCGTTCACCTTGAAGTTGCCTCATTCCATTGCAACGGCCAAGTCAGAGGCTGAACTTGAAGAGATTTCTCAACTGGGAATCGGTAAGTAGAATCAGGCTGTAAACTTGTCCCTTTTTCTCTTGATGCACTTACTGTGGCACCTGTATGCCTAGTATTCAGCATTCCTTTGTATACCAGCAGCTACAGGTGCGCTGCAGGGTCACAGTACAAGTCAGTTCATGCGTAACTTGAATGTATTTAATCAATGACTTGCACTGAACAGATGAAACACACAAAAAATTATTGTTTCTGTGCTTGGTATCTGTTTCACATGCCCTCCTACACTGTAGTCTCTGGACCCATATTCTGCCCACTGATACTCCCCACCCACCATGATGCATATTTTGATTTTGGAAAAATAAAATCAGTCAACGTTAGGACTCTGGATGTAGGCTTTTTATAGCTCCTGAGAGCAGTTCCATAGTGCTGAAATTAAAGCACGCTACAAGGATTTTCACTACTATGTGTGAGGCGGCCACATACACATTACTGCAAACAGAAAGTTACTGCACCTCTGCTCCTTGTGCAGTTAGCAAATGGTCTTTCTCCCAAAGCCTGGCACTTTAAATTTCTTTAGAAGTGTAGCTGGCTCCTCCCCCTCTATACCGCTCCTGACCTCAGTTTAGATCTGTGCCACGAGTGACCCAGGTGCACAGAGGGCTGTCTCCAGACCATTTTTTATTTTATCTTTTTATTTTAATTTCACTTTTCCTCTTATTCATGATCTTCACAGGCAGACTGCATGCTGCTGCAGCCTGCCTGCAATGTTGGAAGCCACCGGAGAGACCTGCCACAGCCAGCTAGGCTAGTGTCCACGTCTCTGGCCGCAGGGTCATCGGACTTTGGGGGCCCGCCACAGCTCGGGATGCCGGCCGTCAAAACACAGACAGCGGCATCCCAATGTTTAGGATCCCAAAAGGGGCACTGTAAGTATCCTAACCCTCCCTTCCTGCATCCTAACCCTCTGGCGCCAGTGTTCTGGCCCTGGGTCGAGATTCCGATCCCTAGATTTCGACCGCCGGCATCCCGTGCAGCGGCAAATTAACTACATCCCGTGGTAACATCTTCTTACACTTGGCTATCTCAAGATTGCTGCAGGTTTTCACACTCACGGGAGCCAGCTGGTTTAGGTAATTAATACCATGTACTTGTCATCGGGTGTTTGGGGGTTCAATACTCACTAAGGGCAGATGTTATTGTAGCGAAGCAGCAGCTCTACACCACTAAATATTTTTTGTCCAACCATCCAACTAGTTGATTGGAATGAAAATCTGGTAATGTATGGGAGTAACTGATGAGCAGTATTTTGCTCCTAAATGCCAGAAAACAGATGAAAATGGTCGTCAGACAAATTTGTTAAATGTTTGAACTAAACAATTTGTTCAAACAACAGTTTTTGTCCATTTTCCGGCATTTGGGAGCAAATTGCTGATTGTCATTTGCTTTCATACCTTACCAGATTTTCATCCAACCAATCAACTAGTTGGATGGTTGGACAGAAAATCTTTACGTGTGTATGCACCTTAATATGATATGCACTGTTTGAATTATCACTGTTACCTTGAAATGTCTGTGTCAAAATATGCCTGTATAAGCTACAGGAATGTAAGCAGCATTGATCTAGGGCTAATGCAGCATGATTTATTGCATATAATTATGGGTCCTAGTACCACCTCTATAGAGTAATTGTTTCTCTGCCTTTTTGGCTAGGATCAAGTGTAATAATTGTTCTTATCAGTTTAATATCTGATAAGTTCCCTATCTGGGCACAGGCATTGTGGCTGATTGACCAACTCTCAGAACACACAGCCAGAACCCTTGTTCAAAACTTCATGAGTTTGACTCCCATGTAACTCACGTTCAAGATAATAACTAGTTACTTTTATCAGGTACATGTGTACCCCTGTGTTTAACATTCAAGGGTTATACTACATATTGGAGTGAGCGGGCATAGGGCTTATACAGGCTTTCAGATACAGGAAGCCCAAGGTACTGTACAGACACATTAGCATTACTGTGTGTTTTACTCGGCAGGTGGATTTAATAATATCCATTATCTCAGTAATATATATTTTTTTGCCATTATGGCAGTAGGCCTTCTCCCATACATGACATACGTCTGGTCTGCCTATGGGACAGAGTGACAAGTTCATGCTCTCTATTCCTATTTACAGGTATTATGAGCATTAATTAGAGTATATCTTTATATATAGATTTATGTCTTCCTATATGAGAATGATGGTATTAAGCATGCAGGGATTATTATTTTTCTGCTTCAGTTTTGCTTTTAGTGGGAATGTTGGACAGTATTATGTTGCAGTGTACTGCTGGGCCTCTCTGTCTCTCCTAGGGCCTGATTCATTACGGATCGCTATTGTGATTGCAGTTGCGATTACGCACACAGTCTCACTTTGAAAATATGCTAATGATTGCTATTGCAATGCCGCCGCAGCCTGATATAAGGACGCTCACTTTACCTTACACACATCTGTAATACTTTGCAAGTCTGCAAAACTATCGTAACATCGAGTACAGTCGCAGCCTCACGCACACTTGCACAACTCTGACCTTACTCAGGAATTGCTAATCTCATCACATGCGGTGAAAGCCCAAGCTGTGTATGGTATCGCAATGGCTAATTTAGGCACGCCCCTAGCACGCCTGCGTTTTGACGCCCCCGCCATCACCACCCCCAAATGGTACTTCCTGTCAATCACTCAGCGATGGGTCTGCGTAGTCACTGCGACCGCAATGGAGTCTTCGCGCACGCACACTGTGATGCATGCGCAGAACGCAACAATCGGACGATTGCGTACGTAAATCTCAGTTGCGATCGGTAATGAATCAGGTCCTTAGAAAATAGATTGGTCAGTGTAGACTGCCCTGTGTATATATCTATGTATATTAGTATATGGTATATGCATATATATATTATACTGTATGTTTATGTACATCCCAAAACTGGTCTCTCCCCTGACCCAGTTCCTTTAGACTAACAGTTCTTTTCTCCTGTGCGAGTACATGAGGATTTCTAGTTTTCACTCTGTTATCATTTTGTGAATCATGGTCTGCGGTCCCCTAGGGTGACCATACATGTCTACACTAACAACTCTGCTAGTTTTTTTTACACAGGGTGCATCAGGGGCTTTTTAAGAGAGGAGGGGGCATGAGTGCAGCCTAAGTTTGGGCCACCTCCTCTCTGACAGCGCACAGAGTGGGGTAGATTCTGGGAGTGCGGGTCTCTGGGAAATTAGCACCCGTGCCTTATTCCCGGAGACCTCTTTTCTGCGCATGCGCGAGTCACAGGGAAAATGGCTGTCTGCAGTGCCGGTCCGCATTACTCTGAAGACGGCACAAAGGTAAGCATAAAGAAATGACTGCAGGGTGTGCAGTGTGGGCCCCCCAAGACCCAGGGGCCCGTGTGCTCTGCACACCCTGCACCCATTATAAATATGCCCCTGGGACGCATCTTCTACTGAAGCAACTCCAGTCTAAAGACCAAGATGTAAAGCTTAGAGTCAGACCACCTACGGAAACTATTGGTACCTTCATGAGGGTGCTGGTGTCTGCAAAGTTGAACACGGGTCAGTAATAATCTCCAAAGGGATCAGGTGGATCCGGGTTGCTTGCAGTTAAGAAGCTTGCTCCAGATTCCTAGGCAGGCCCTCTTGTCTCATATCCCTTTAGAAGAGTGACAAGTTCACTGTGCGACAGCACCTTAACAGCTGTACTAGCAGACACCTGTCCCTATAGGGTACCTCCTTTTATGTCAGATTGGCTCTTGGCTCTACACCCTAGGAGCTGTCCTATATTCAGTACTTCCTTATACATCACTGCTTTGGGTGCATATGTGTCCATAGTTCTACCATAGCCGTTATCTCTCCTTCCTAGAGCGATATGCATTGTCTGACATACACTAGGTGTTTTGTATCATTCTGCCAGCATTTATGTGAAGGCCCACAGATTGGATGCATATTATGAGTCAGGCTGTATCAGCCATGCTGGCAGTCCCAGTCTCAAATCATTGTATCCTTGCTTAGCAACGTCTTCTTCTAGAGGAGTTATTCCTCCACCTTGGGGGACAGGCATTCTGTCAAGGATCATTCTATAGTCAACTATCCAAACAACTCAACCAAGAGGAAAAGCAGTAGTACTCTCTTTTCATCGCAAAATGAGCTCACACAACTGCTTCTATTTGGATGAAATAGAAGTTTTTGCTTTTTTTTTTATACTAGTCCACCTTTCCTGGGTCACTATACATTGTATTATTCTATGGGTCGTTCAGTTCTTCATAGTAACTTACCGAATGTGTCCTATCTTCCCATGCCTTAGTTGCCTCTGGTTTGGTGTCTAGGGATATATATAAAAAAGGAGAGAATTATGCATTCTTTTGGGCTGGACTGCTCTGCATGCTCTACATGTCACCCTTGAGGCATGTCATATTGCTGCCGGACCTGGTTGTTCTTGGCGGTGATGGGTTCCTTAGTCCACTTTTTGGTTCCCTCTGTGGACAGGTGTGGTTACACCTTTTATTGGTGCACAACTGGTGTATTCCACTTAGTCCACGTCCTCTCCCAGATGTTCAGTGGCACAGGCTCTCAGACCTCTCTAGAGCCTTCTATTTTCTAGGCTAATGCTACATCTACAACAAGGTGCTGGACACCCATTCAAATCCTGTATTTACACAACTCCCCAACAGTCCTAGAAACTCTGGATTAACCTGGCCAAGTGTGGTACTTGGCCTTTCGGTAGTGGCTTGCAAGCGGCCCGGGTCTGTTACCATGTTAGCTGGATCTCCTTTGGCAGGTTTCGTTGATAATTCTAGCACTACTGCATCTTCGTTCCAGCTCTTGCAGCCGTGATCCTGAGGAGCTTTGAAATTCTGGAATCTGTTATTCAACTATGCTTGGGCCAGGAAGGCGGTATCTACGGCACACTTCCTTAATTTTTTTTAAGTATTTTGTCACTTGGTGTACACGTCTTTGTTTTTGTTTTCCAACTACTTCCTTCCGACTGTCCCAGTTTTTTGTCATTCCTCCAGGTGGGGGTGGATGCTGGTCCTCGTTGACAGTGCATGTTACTGCCTTTTCCATCAGTTTCACCTCCAGTTGCCCGGTTACCTGATCTACATTTTTTTCTGCAGGGAGTTTTGAGTCCAGTCACTTTTGGGTGCCTGCTCCTGCCCTATGGGATCTCAACCTGGAAGTGATTCCTTCACTCAAACCCATTCTATTCCTACAATCAGATAGGTTTGAGCCCCTAGTATAGGTGGGCCTCAAGTATGGTCCTGGGCGACAGTTTGCGATGGTCTCTGGCCTTTGCTTGGCAGGGTCAGATCTTGGGGTTCTGTCCGATCATTCTTCCTACTTATTATTATGATCGGTATGTGCTTAGCACAAAGCTGGTCTCTTTTGCAAACCGTGGTATCAACCTCCACGATGATCGGCCTTGTGGTTCTTGGTTGGTCGGTAGCAATTGCATTTTTGCCGTCTGTTTCTGTTTTTCACATTACTTCCATGCTACAATAGTTTTTTTGTGGGTACTCTTTCATGCACTTTTGTGTTTTTGGTGCGGTCCTCGAGAACGATCAAGCACAGAATTTCTGCTTGTCAACCTTGCCATGCGGCTGGTCCACAGTTTACACCTTTGTATGTTCTACTGTTTGTTCTCTGGCGACCCCTATTTAATGTTAATCACAGAGCTCTGCAGTTTCTTAGCACCTTCTCACCTGAGAGGTCAGCTTTGGGACGTCCCCATTGTACATACTCCAGTGTCCCCTAATGGATGAAGGAGAAAATAGGATTTTGGTACTTACCAATAAATTCCTTAATCCATTTCCATAGGGAACACTGAGCGCGCTCCCAGCGCTGTTCCTTGCTGCAGTGTTCTTTAAAGAGTATTTAGCTGCATGTTGGTTGTCTGTGGTGTATTGGTTGTCGCTTTGTTGGTTGTAGCTGTTCTCTGTCTTGGACCTTTTTAGTTGGTTCCCCCTTCTCCTTGTTCCTGTTTCCTCTGTCTATGCTCTCCGTCTCCGCTCAGGCTTGGATAATCTTAACTGACGTTGGGAGGGGTAGGAGCCAGCTACACTTCTAAAGAAATTTAAAGTGCTAGTCTCCACTCTCTCACCCGTCTATACCCATTGTACATACTCCAGTGTCCCCTATGGAATCGGAGAAAGGGATTTATCGGTAAGTACCAAAATCCTATTTTAATGATGGGATGCTAAAAAAGATATTTAAGTGAGAAGAGAAAAGAAGTGGTCAACAGACGTAAGCAGGCCATACTCATGCAAACCAGCCGACCAAGCAACTGCTTTCAATGGTTATTGGCTGATTCTAAGTGGCACACTGCTGCTAAAGCTCTAACATCTCTTGCCATAGTTGCGTCGGTGACTATATACTAATGCTAGTATCAGCCCTTCCTCTGGTGTACAGGCATGCGTCTGAATGTGCAAGGACTGAGACAGCCACTTTTACAGTCCTGTAATACCGCCTGATGTGTCTTTAGATGCCACAATTGGTCGCACCAGCAAAAATTTGCACCAGCTTTATGGTAGGTGCAGATGTCCCATTTGAGTATTGCCTCCATTGTGAGCGATTAAGCGTCTGTGTACGCAACACTTCAGTAAAACTCCCTAACATGCCCATAAGATGGACAATCATGGCCAAGGAACGCCCAGCACATTTCCAATACATTTCTGATACCTCTGTGCGTACACACAGTGTAACGCATGTGTCAAGGTTTTTTTCTCTAAAGCACTCGCAGTTGCAGAAATTTGTGCTATTCTGTGAACTTAAGAACTGTATGCGACTATTATCAGGCCCTTATTGCTCAGTGTATGGACTTGAACGGTGATCATTCACAGCCTGAAATTGGCTGAAAAACAATCTGGAGTCAACTCCTGAGTTTCCTTCTTTTATGGAGTCCTATAATAGTTAGGAGTGGGTGATATAAGCAGTACATTAGGAGAACATAGAGGAGATAATGAGTGGGAAGATACAAAAACACCAAATATGGCCTCTCTATGGGGTTTATTTACTAAAGTGAGAGTTTTTAGAAATGGAGATGTTGCCCATAGCAACCAATCAGATTCTTGCTATTATCTTGTAGAAGGTGCTAGTTAAATGTTCAGTACAATCTGATCGGTTGCTATGGGCAACATCTCCACTTCTAAATACTCTCACTTTAGTAAATATACCCCTAAGCATCTGAAAAGATGGAGCAAGAAATGGTTCTTTTGGACTAAAGCCTATTTGTACCCTGAATAAACTCTTCCACACAGCTTTTGTGCTCCATAAATGATCCCCACAGAATATTTACCCATGATGACCGACCCTAAATACACTTTAGTAAGGACATCTGTGTTCTCAGATACTGCAGGTTGGAGTTTTAATGCCAGAAATATCAACTTGTCGTTGGATTCTGTTTTCTCTTACTGAAAAAGCGAAATCATATTAAAACAAAGTTCAGGAAGTTACCAAAAAACAGATTTTCTGTCAACCTACTTGGCCTGTCTAACATAAACAGTCTATTGTACGCTGCTAGCGTTGTCTCTTGGGCCTCCGACAAGTAGGGCAGACATATGTTAGACTTCTTAGCAAAGTTTCCTGTTACTCATTGTTATAATCTTGAAAAGCACACAGCATGCCATTTTACTTACCACACGCTGTGCTAAAATCCAAGTTGTGCAAGCTACTCACATGCAGCTGTGTGTTTACAGGCTCCAAGAGAGTTGGGGAAACAAAAAACTATCCAGCTGATCATCTGGCCCGGCACTGACTGAGTGGGTGGGTGAAAGAGGAGGATATTTTGCTTTTTTTTTTTCATTCTGAAGTAAACCGCGTAGAATTCTTTATTTTTTGGTCTGTTAGCTTTTGAATTCTATGTACAATATTGTTTTATACTTGATTAGTTACTTAGACACATCATGTTTGCAGACAGGGCTTATGCAATAGGGTGCTAGCCTGTGATGCTGCGGAAATTCATGCGAGTAGTCCCGTATTTTTAAAGCGCCAATCATTTTAAAGGCAAAACCAAGCTGGTTTTGCCTTTAAAGAGATTACTGCTTTAAAAATACAGGAACACTTGCATGAATTCCCGTCACGGCACAAGCTCGCACCTTATTACATAAGCCCCCACCTTTTATTGGATTTATTATTACTATCTTTTTATATATAAGGTGCTGGCATATTTCGTAGCAATGTATATTGAGCGAATCATGTTATGTCAACCTGTGCAAATGAGCATACCATCCTAAAGATGAAGGGAAATGTATGATGCAGGAGGAATTATTTTTTTATAATAAAATAAATAGTAAGACATATTACATGCCTATGAGATAACAGAATTGTGTAAAGACACATTGACTACACTACACTGCTAAAAGCTGATATCTGATTGGTTATTACTGGTTACTGAATCCCTTTTATAACAATTACAATTTTATAAGTATTACATTTTTTAAGTGTCCACTAGAAGATACTTTGTATTTGTATGCAAATATAAAGGGACTGGTGTCTAGGAAGTGGGCGGAATGTATCAGGGTGACCTGGTCTCCCGGCAGTACCAAAAATAGCACCTGTCTGCTCACTGGTGAATCCTCAATTAGCCAGTCAGAAGCAGCTAGTGCTGGCAACCATCATTCTCAGCAGTATTTGCATCAGTCCTCAGGCACATATAATAATTTGTTGTATAAAGAAAAGTATATAAAGTACTGGCAGGCGCATATGCATCTCCATTGGGTCAGCCTCTATTCGCAATTACACAACGATACCCTTACTATACTCTGCTTGCCCCTTCCCTCCCCCATCTTTCCTCTTGGAACATAAGAGGCACAAGTGTCATTTCAGGAAAGCTAAAATAGCTGCTATTTCCCATCTCGGCAGTAGAAATATGATATGACAAAATAGAAAAAATACCTAAGTGCTTAGTGAGTGTATAACACAGTCTGATATATATGTAATATGTTCTAGTGTGAAAACTTGATCCCTAAATAAATAATCTTATTTAATTAATGCTGCTTAAGATAAGTTTCTCAGTAGCAGTGTTGTCATGTCACATAGACGGATTATGTACAGACTTGTGGCTTGTTCTTTTATGCTATACAGTGTAGAAATTTTACAAACCCCAGGGTGCTGGTTATTTTTAGCACCGTTTGTTGTGAAACTGTTGGTAAGGTGAGATGGCTCACAGCCTCTGAGACCTTCTGATGCTGCTAATAGATGTGTTGCTGAAAGTTAGAAAAATGCATGTAACTGTTCACATATTGATGGTTTGTTTTCTTTTTTTTAAGGCTTTTGGAAGTCTCCTGTAAACATCAGACCAAAATATCCTCCACCTTCCCCCAAGCCTCTCCCCCAAAGCTACGTCAAAAGGGAGTCACATCATCTACCTCTTATAAATGGAGTGCATTCTCTCCGCACCAGAACGCCCTCAGAACTGGAATGTAGCCAGACCAACGGAGCTCTGTGTTTCATTAATCCTCTCTTCTTAAAAGTACACAGCCAGGACTCAGGGGGAAGTTCGAAGAGGGAGAGCACAAGAACCAAAGAAGCAAATGGCATAGGGAGGGCGAGATCACCACCTCCCAGGCCACCTCCCCCCTCCATTAACAGTCATCGCACATCCCTTCAGCTGTCCAGAGCTGTACAGCAACAGCCAAACATGCCAGAAACACTTATTAAAAATAAGCTTGGGACCTTAGACTCTCCTCCAATTGCTACCCCTATCCCTCCTCCTCGCTTGAAGAAACAGGCCACCATTAACAGGTGGCAAAGCCACAACCAGAGCCCATCACTTAACAGTTCCTGCAGATCGTCATTTGAGTCACAGACTGAAGAATCTCCGCCACAGAAGACCATGCAGAACATAAACTTGAGTCAGAACGGCAATTCCCCTGTGCAAGGCACATTACGCATACAGCGATTGAGTGACATGAGTATTTCGACCTCATCGTCAGACTCCTTTGAGTATGAGCGCGTCGTGCCGCCTTTCTATGAAGGAGACAGCTTGGAGGACTGCGAGGAAGAGAGCGATCAGGAGAGCATGGCACCACCAGTGAAGTCCCGGAAAAACAGGAGAACGTCTTTGGGTTTCTCCAAAATCATGAAAACCCACCTGCGTAAAGTGAGTGGGGTGTTCAGTTCCTTCGTGACACCGGAGAAGAAGATGGTTAAAAAAATAGCAACCATGTCCCGGGACAAGCGCACTTACTTTGGGTGCCTTGTACAGGATTACATCAGTTTCCTTCAGGAAAATAAGGAATGCCACGTCTCCAGCACAGATATGTTGCACACCATCCGACAGTTCATGACACAGGTTAAGAATTATTTATCACAGAGTTCCGAACTGGACCCTCCAATCGAATCCCTGATTCCTGAAGATCAGATAGGTGAGGAAAAAATTCATTGTTTTATAAACATAACTTACTGTCGATACTCCTTGCACAACAGCTAGAAACCCCATATGACCGCTACACGCTGGCTTCAGTTACATCTGCTATTTATTTTACTTATGAGTCTTAAATAAATCAGCTAAGACACGGGTAAGGTTATTAACAAACCATAACAAATACAGCATAGATTTATCCAAAGTGCGTTCTGTATTCATCTTTTATGATCTTTGAAAGGCATTGTAAACACAGGCGCTGGCCCAGCTGTTTTGTGTTTATATATTAAAGGCACAGCGCAAGAATGATGAAGAAACCTGAGCTGTATAAAGCCATGGAAAGTACTGCCAGTGTGTCCTACTACATCATTCATGCCTGGGAGTTTAATAGTTTCATTGTCGTGCAATGTTAAGATGCTAATGTCCATATCATTCATTCAATGACATACTGAACTTTGCAAGACAATAAAGCTTTCAAGACTATTTCTATACAAAGGTATTTAATAACCTGATTCTTTCAATGTTGTATTTTCAGTGCGCGGCTGACAGGCACATTTGGTTTTCTCGTTTAAGAGTGTACAGAGGGCCTGATATATTTTGGATCGCAACTGCGATAACAATAGCGTTTACACATGCAGTTCAACTGCGATAGTATGCTAATCCAATGCGATGCGAACATAAGGACGCCCACTTTACCTTACACACATCTGTAATGTTTAGCAAAACTGCGAAACCATCGGTAATATCGAGTACCATTGCAGCCTCACGCACACTTGCACAAGGTCTGACCTTACTCAGAAATTGCTAACTTCAGCGCACGCTATGAGTCCTCAAGCTGCATATGGCATCGCAGTGGATAATTTATGCACGCCCCTGCAACGGTGTCCAAACGCACTGGCACGCCTGCATTTTGCCTACCACCCAAAAACGGCAATTCCTTTCAATCACTCTGCGATCGGTCGGCATAGTCACTGCGATCGCAGTGGCTGGCTCGCACCTGTGCACTTCAATCCATACGCATGCGCAGAACGCAACAATTGGGCGATTCCGTGCGTAATCACAGTTGTGATCGGTAGTGAATCAGACGCAGTGTTCATTGTTCTGCATTGCTGGAATAAGTTGGCACATTAATAACTTCCATGCTTTGTTGTGATACACATAAAAAGACATAAAACATCACTTTTGCACTATTTTATAAACAAGGCAAAGTCTCAACTTGCATTTTACACTACATTTGTACTAAGTGCACTTTTATCAAGTAAACCTGTGTGTGTCTAGTTTTTCTGTCATTATCTAGGCTAAAATGTGCATTCCAGCAATGAAGAGGTTACTGTGTGCTAGTACCAACAGTCCTTGCTTTCTTAGGAATTTGCAGCTGGGTGAGGTCCTACCCCTTTTTCCTTGGATTCTGCCAGGAAGGTGCCTTTGCCAAGCTGCTCACTGCTTCAAATCCCAGATTTTCACTTTAAAATTAAACCTCGGAATGATGCGTTGCCTTGTTTGGCATGAGAAATGCTAATTAAAATAGCTTTCTGCTAGTCTTCACTCATCTGTATAATATACTTAACGCTTGAAAAACCCCTGTAATATATACCTAACCCCTGAGAACTCCCATATAATATACTGTAATTAACCCCTGAGAACCCCTGTAAATTATACGTAACCCCTGATAATCCCTGTATTATAAACGTAACCCCTGAGAACCAAAGCAAAACATTGGTTCTCAGTGAATCTTGCATTGGTTCTCAGCGAAACGCTGTCTTTGTCATTGAGAACAAAAGGATTTGTGATACAGACAGCCAGTGTCCTCCAAACATATTGGAGCATGAAGGGCATTCTTCAATGGCAGCAAGAATAAGTGTCAAGCACCAGCTAGCCCCTGTATAGACTGCTCTTATTTACATCAGAAAGCCTGTTAGATAACACATCTATTACAGAAGCATATTTCCGCATATTGAACCTGTATGTAGCACAGACCTAGGACACACCCTTAGTCCCTGCTAGCCTCGCCAGCTTTCCAGCATTCCAGTCAAAGGCTATGAGGGAGTTGATGGAACTTATAGTTCCACATCAGTTGGAGACACACAAGTTACCTACATCGGATGTATTGAGGTGTTTGTAGCTTACTGTTATACCACTTAACTGAAAATGTACATTAAGTTGTTTGCTGTATAGTGTGGGGTATTATAGCATGTTATAAACCAATAAGGCGCTACTTTCAGTGGTTCTACCAATGGCAGATGTGTATAGACAGTATGTAAAATATACAGCGCACAGTTGGCCTCCAAGGCCTAAAACACATTATTCACTAAGAGGATAAATGTATAATGCCATTTATTAAATAGCAAAATAATACATTGTAAATAGCACTATGGATACAAATACAATCAATATTTCATAATAATAGCACACATGTAGGCTTTTAAAAATATAGGTAGGGCAGCAGTTTATATAATTGGGTAAAAAGTTGTTCCTTGTCCTCCAATCAGCCTTTTTGGTACAAATGCAATGCAGGCCTAAATATGATATATGCCCTGTAAATGAATGCAGATAAAAGGTATAACTGAATACAAGCAACCTTTTTATATGGCATTACCTAGTGTCTATGATGGTGCTGTTTAGTCCGCTTGTAGAATTCCACAAATTGGTTCAGTTCCATCATTTGCTTTCTTGTCCTCATATCTCCGCCCAGAACTATGAAATGATCCTCTCACAATAAAACATCTTGGGGAGCACCTAATGGCAAGTGATATGTGGTGTATAGCAGGGTGTATATGCGCCCTGGGCCTGCAACCTCCGTACCTGATGTATGTCATGACATCACAGAACAAGTGACAGAAGCGAGAAGTTTGGTACCGGATGTGCCCAAAAGATGCACCTGCTGCCTTTACATGATGCGTGGAGTCTTCCCAGGCATCCAGCAAGGTGGAAACAGGTGTGGCAGCAACCGTACCGTTCCCTCGGCCTTGCGCCCTTGGTGGCTGTATTGGTCACACACCCCTCCATATGGCCCTGGCCTAACTGCTTCATAATGTACTTGTGTTGCTTAGTACTATGTGCAAGTTTAAATTCCTTCCTCTAGCATCAAACACATGTACAGTCCCAGACAGGAAGGAGGTATTTATGCCTGATGATCATTTACTAGTGATATTCCTGCTCATTACTACTTTGTGAGCAGAAGGACGTCCGGCTATAATGATTGCTCAACACTAATCTGTTAATTGTTAATGTTGCTGGGCTGCATAGTTAGGTTTTAACCCCCCTTTCCCCGCTGCCTAAACCTAAGTCCCCCGGGGGGTGCCTAACCCTAACCTCCCCCCGGGGGTGCCTAACCCTAACCCTCCCTCCCCCTAGCCTAACCCTAACCTCCCGGGGGGGTGCCTAGCCCTAAGTCCCCCCTGGGAGCCCTAAATCTAACCCTTCCCTGTCCGCTGCGGCGCCCAGCATCCGATTGATCGGGATGCCGGGCGCCGGTCACCCGACATCGCCCAAATTACAGGCGTCTACATTTAGACGCCTGTCATTCGTCCCTAGTCGGGATAAAGCAGTCTGGAAGCCGGCGGTCGGCATTTAGACCGTCGGGTTCCAGACTACATCCCATTGTATACAGTATGTAGTATGTTTTATCCCTAAATGTTTCCTGTTAAAACCTGTTCAACATCCCTTTATCAGAATAACAAAACAGCATTGCTTAAGCATCCAGAAACTTGTGACTAATACATGAAACTGACTGCGGTTTGGCATCACAGGAGTTTAATATAAAGCCACTGATTTAGTCAACTTTGCAGAGGCAGGAGATAGACAGACATATCTGAGTAACCGCTTAAATGTACTATTTATAACCTGCGACTCCTCAGGTACTTTTCTCAGGTACAATAATTTGATTGTAATGAGTTATGCTTCAGAGACAAAAATTACATCACTGCAACATCACAACAAAGTAATAGTGATGGCAGGCGTGGGAAGATAGTTTCTGGTTACGTATATGTTCTAATTATATTTTTTTAATAGTGGCTTGTATTGGCTCTGTTTAAAACCATTAAGAAAAAAGTTATGTTTGTTTAAAATAAAATAAATAACTTCTACTTCCTATTCATCTTGTTTTGGGAATCATCACCTGTGCTGGAATTTAACATAAACATATTTTCTTGACACTAAAGCTGAATCACGGAAAAGAACACAAAACAATGCCTACAGTGGTTATTTTTCGGGTATTTCCCACGCAGCTATTATGGGCAGGTCTGACGTTAGTTCAGAGCACAGATTACATAATAAATCAGGTACACACTTGAGAGATTTGCCAACGACTAGACAAATTCAGATGACTGCCCCCGATAACATCGGATGTGGAACGTACACACTACACATTAATTGCTTTGTTTCAGATGATCACCTGGACTTCAAATGGTTGAGGTGATGTTCTTTTATATGCAGGATCGGGAAGATCTCTGTATACACTACAAATTGTGAACCATGGGCCTGATTCAGACCCGCTCGCAAGCGGGTTGATGGTCCCCCACTGCGCATGCGCCGCCTCCGGCGCGCGCATGTGCAAGAACCGCCGCTATAGGTCTCGCTACAAGATGGGGCGGCTGCGATGTTGACAGCTCGCCCCGTTTTGTAGGCGGGGAGGCGGGGTGGCTGCACAAACGCAGGCGTTCCCTTAGGAACGCCTGGCATTTGTGGGCGGCTCTATTGACATCACTAGTGATGTCAGTAGTGGACTTCCTGCTCTATTACTAAACCTCTCTCTGGCCAATATCTAACAGAATTGAGAATTGTTTAGTGTGTGCCCAGCTTAAGAGTAGTGATTCATTTCAGTAATGTTCAAGGTATTTCAGAGTTTATTCATTTTAATGACCCATTAATAACGCTCTATAGGCCTAATTCAGAAATGGAGGTAATGGCGATGTTTACGCATTGGAGCGATTATCAGTGATCTGTGTATGCGTCTGGGTCACATTTCGCATGCACCAAGTATTACCATCGGCGGTCGCAGTGAGTATTTTCCCACAGTGTGATTGACAGTCAGGGAGCGTTTGGGAGAGGTAACGGGAATCTCGGCTCAAATGCAGGCATTTCCCGACCGTTTTAGGGGAGTTTTTCAGACTGCGATCATAATCCCGTATGCAGAAAAATGTGTCTCATTTCAGGTGGCCTTTCTGCGCACCCATGGGGGGTTACTCAGATGGTCGATTATTGTCTGATGTCCATGTGATGGATAACGTCTCCGTACACAAGCCGCATATTTGCAAAGCCACCATTGGGCATCTTATTACACATCCCAGTAGATTCGATATTTGCATATATTTGCAAGTCCACTACGTATGGAATTGTGACGGAATTTACGTCCATCTCTCTCAAGAGAAGAATTTAACTTATCATTCATCACTGAGTTCAATTATTGGATGGAGAGCGAGAACAACACCGGGGGAGATGTATCAAACATGTATCAAATATCTAAAGAGGACATGTGGGGAAGTTGCCTGTAGCGACCAATCGGCTTCTAAATCTAATTTATCAAGTTCATTCTATAAAATGATTGGTAGAGGCTGATTGGTTGCTATGGGATACTTCTCCACCTGTCTTCATGAGAGGGTTGGATACATTTCCCCCGCGCTGTGATCTCCTTGATTGAGCCTGTAAATAGTTTTGTGTGCAGCGCTGCATAAAATTATTATTATTACTATTATCATTTATTTATATGGCGCCACAAGTGTTCTGCAGTGCCTTACAAAGTACATAAACAAATAAGTAACCAGCGACTTACAATACAATATAAAGCAGGACACGGACATGGATAGTAAATATAGCTATATATTAGCACAAGAGGGTAGAGGGCCCTGCTCAAAAGAGCTTACATTCTAAACTACCATTTAAAATGGTGGTTTATAACAGTAAAATTGTAAAGATCATTATTATTTATGAAGATTTAAACAAAAGTCAAAGACTACATACAAATAATTCATATCAAGGATTTAAATTTCAAGCTGCATTATTATGCCCAACCAAATACCACTGTGATCAACTGCACAATGGATTTTCTGTTTCTGTCCCAGATATTATGTTATTTGTCTTATGTTATTTTATAATATATTGAGATTAAATGCTGAAAGGACAATGAAACATCTGCCTGGTAGGGATGGTAGAGAGAGAACTCTGCTTGGATTCCATTATGTCAGGGAAAGCGGTTAGGTAGACTATAACATTGTAGCCTGTAACTAGTGACATGTCTAAATAGTATGTGTTATGTTGTATAATTACAAAGTAAACATACAATGGGCATGCCTTAAAATAAAAGGGGTTAACTATACAATGAATTGCTTGTAGCTGAGACCGTAGATGAAATACTCAGAGAGATGAATGCATCCCTGTCTCATATTTGGAGTGGGAGAGCTCATTTCAATGAGGCACGAGAATGGACATGAATATATAAGTAGAGGGTTACTATAATATGCACAATGCGTCCCCGGGTTCGGAGGCAGGAATATTTATGATGCACAGAGCATATATTGCCTGTATTTGAGGCCATTGTTCTAGTTTTGTGACTTTGATATCTGTACTAAAGGTGTTGCTAAGCCAGAATTTCAGTGATGCCAGTGAAAGCATAGCTACCACTACAGTAGAGCAGCGTACCACAGTATGAACCTGTTACATATGATCTTTAGGAGTCACACAAGGCATAAAACATCCAAAGTTAATTGTGACATGATGAGGTGGATTGGCCAGAGAAATACAGATAGGCAATGCTTAGACATCACCTTGAGCTAGCCCTAGTGTAGCACACATGTTCAGATCTCATATAATACCATCTCTAAACGACAATGAGCATTTTACAAAGTTACACACAATGTAGTCGCTCTCATAAAGGTACCAATATGCAGACAGTGTTTGGGATCAGTAGAGTAAATATACATATCTCTAGCAATTCCTCCACAATCAGTGTCAGTCCATCCTAATATGTCACACCGAAAAAGTCTTCGACAGTCCATAGCTGCCTTCAATTCTCATTGTTTTCTGTGCTGGAAAAGATCTATATGCGGCAATGATTGAAGTTACTGCTTGTGCTATAAGTTCTGAGTACACTTTCTGACTAGTACACGTAAATAACAAACATGTTTAATATGCAAATGATGATCATGTTCTGATGGCTATTTCTCTGCGCGTTTGGGGTCAGGATGCCGTATAAGCAGGGATACATGTGGGTTTAGTGTTCATGTTTCATTTGTGCATTGAATAGGTAAATGTGTGAATAGAATATATCCAAGTGTACAGCCACAATAGTGTCTAGTAATATAGTATAAGCACCAATTTGTTCAACTGTCAACATCTCCGCTCTGAACATTGCTCCCTCTTCTTGTCTTGGATGTGTTCTTTTCCTATCAGAATTTGAGCTGTGCAACAAGCAGGGCCCTCCCTACTCTTTGTTTTCATGTCTGCATTTGTTTTGCTTACCTTGTATGTTCCTGTTTTATGTCCAGTTCTTCCCCACTGTCCAGAAAACTGTGGAACCTCACAAATCTACTATGATGAAAATAATAATTTCTTATAATTTTTCATGTCAGCTTCAAAAGCAGACTAATGGGGGGGGATTCAAATAGCCTCAGGATAAGTTCCTAGAGCTTTTGAATTAACCGCACTGTTTAGTCCGTTTAGAACCACTTAAATTGGAGGATGCCGGTTACTGCGCCTTAAGCAGGGTGTTTAGTTGCGCTAACCGGCATTCCCTGATTAGTGCCAGTCGCAAGCTGCTAGCGCAGCGCTAAGCCGGAAAACAGCATCGCGCTCGGCACTCAAGTCGGATTTCTGCTCACACCTCAGGAGGGTGCGAGGGGAAATTCTATACTTGGGCTAAACAGCACGGGTCAATTGCATAGCTCCTGTAACTCCTTCCCGGGGCTATTCAACATCACGCTGAATTGAGATATTCCCTTACTTTATACATCTACAGAGGATTCAGAATGTGCCTTGCACGCTAAATATTATGGTTTTCTTATTGTGGTATAATTTAAAATGTAACCTCTGATGTAATAGAACAGATAATTTCATGCATGTAGAAAGCTGCAGTATGAGTACAAACATTGTTTTCTTATGCTAACTCCATATCCCTAAATCCAACCCATTGATTAGATGCAGTAGTTTTATGCTCTGAGTGTCTCTGGCAAATTGATTGAGGACTGCCCAGATCAGTAATGTTAATGTATTAATGATGTGTGTATTTTTTAAATCGAAATTTTATGTACTGTAGATGGCTGGCAAGAAATATAATGAATTATGCAGGGTGTAAGTCTTCCTTGTCTGCAAACGTTTTTTTTGTGTCTGTTTATTGTACCAACAAAGCTGTTGGGATACAGATCCGGTACACAAGCAGGCTGGATAATATAGTTTAATACATTAACATTGCTGGAGCGTTGCACACAAAGTGGCTGGAGTTACGGGCAGACGCAGAAGGCTGAATTAATACTTTATGCTAATGAGAATAGCCGTAGTACTAATGCAGGGATCCATGTGTCTACAAATGGAAAGCCATGACGTCCATTGATTTTACCAAGTTTGCTGATCACGGTAACCATCATCATTTTCGGAACTTGCATCAGCCCCATACTAGGTGCAAGAAATCCAACAAAAACAGACTTCCCTTCCCTGTACGCACGACTCACACACGGAGGGCTAGATACAAATCCACAACACATCTATGACCCCCCCATTAGTCAGGGCAGTTCTGTGTGATCGCCTTGTTGCCATCCCAGAACTCCAAATTTCATTGAAAGACGGATGCAGCCAAGTTCTGTCCTGCTCAGAGTTGGACGCACATACACAAACATGCATAATTTGGCATCTGCGCATGCGCTGTATGCAAGGACTGTACACATAGATCTGTACCACTCAGAATTAGCCCCTGAGGCTTTTATAGAGGTTGGTCTCTTGTAAAAGTGTTATATTCATTTCGGATTTCCGTTTTTGTATATTATTCTAAAGTAACCAATTTTTCACTTTATACATTTTTTTGCTTCTAAAATCGGTGTGATCTCTTCTTCCTTTGTGCAGTCTGTAGTATTAGGGAAATTATATTATATTATATGGTGCTTGGCTACTCTCCCAGGATGTCTGGGAAACTTCTGAGCTTCAGGGGCTCCCGGGATGGCATTGAACCCTTAGGGCTCACCTGCCACTTTCCTATATAGGGGCTTTATGACATGATTTACAACTCCACACCCCCTGCACTTCCTATTTGGGTCTCCCCTGTTATTCCCAAAAGAAGGCAAATATGGACTTCACTCTGAGTACCATACATTTTAGTTTTCAGATGTGACAATATTCTGGCACGAGAGAGATGAACTGAGATGAACTACTAATTCCTACCTCTCCTAAACTATGTACAGTAATTCAAAGGCCCCATTATCCTATATTTTAGCATCAAGTTGGTGGCATCTTTTGTATCTTGTGATGCTACAAGTTGGGCAGATTGGACTTTCCTTTCTTACTTTGGTCCAGGATCTCACATTGTACCCACATGCAAAGAAGCACATTTAAAGCTGGGTACATACTGTATATCGTCTGCGATGGATTGGAACCGTCCTATAGTGTATCCTGAAAACCACCCAATTCTGGTACGATGAATTGGGTGTTTGGATCTTCCCATCAGATATTCTGCACATCAGATGGGACGATGCCATGGACAATGTGGTGTAGTTACATTAGACATGTAAAGATCGTTCAGTGAGTACAGTGATGTGATATATCGTTACATCGCATCGCTGGATTGCCTGGTGGTCCAGGTGTGCACCCCGCTTTACTTTATAGGACAAGCTATTTAAATGAGATGCAAAGATTCAACACATTTAAAGGGCTGTTCCCAGATTAGTGGGTGGACTTTGGTGCTTTTTTTTTTTTTGGTGCTCACCTTGGAGGTGGTGGTTATTCAGCTTCGTCCTATAGTTTTAATGGTGACATGCCACTTTCACCTCCCAGCCATGCATTACATTCAAAATCACACGCTGGGGTATATTTACTGAAGTGTGGGTTTTTAGAAGTGGAGATGTTGCCCATAGCAACCAATCAGATTTTAGCTATTATCTTGTAGAAGGTGCTAGATATATGATAACTAGAATCTGATTGGTTGCTATGGGCGACATCTCCACTTCTAAAAGCCACACTTTAGTAAATACACTCCGCTATGTACAAATAGTAACACTACGTGTGACAAAGACAGCCTCATCGTCACCTCACTTTCATGGTTGACTTGCGGCATACTTGAGACTGGAACTAGGAGAATTTTAGTAGAAAAGTAGGAAAATGTGAAATGACCGGAGGTTCTAACGTGATGATTGACAGGGATTTCATGTGACGTTTTTTACTGTTTTTCGCTATTGGTATTTCCAGCATCAACATCCTGTAAAAGTAACAGCAATGTATATGTACAAGGCAGATAAACTAGCACAAAATAATATTCCCTCTGAGGTCCATCAGTTTTTACCCTGAAATAAACCCCTCTGATCGAGACTACTTATCTGTCATTCAGATTTGTAATTTGTTATTATTTAACATTGACTGACTTGTTAATGACAGAACTATTCATGAGAAAAATATCTTACGCAATATAGAATATACATTCAGCTGTATGGTATGGAGCTTTCATAAACATTATTTCTCCTGCTCCTGAAGGGAAAGCTAAGTGCTGTATGTATGATGATGTTACTTGTTACTCAGTAGAAAAGCATGAACTGACACTGTGGCCATTAAGCTGCTGTGTAGCTATGTAGAGAAGATTTAGTAAACTTGCAGTTCATCTGGTTTGGCAGCTACATGACAGATCTGACCCAGCGGAAAGTGAACTGAAATACACTGAAACGGAGGAAAAGAGTTGACCTATTTAAAAAAAGAATAATTTGCATGTGAGTTAGCATAATCTACATTGTTTTGTGTTGTCAAGTATTAAATATATAACCTTGAGGGACTTGACCAGAAACAGAAATTCTGCACTATTTCATGACTTACACCTTGTTATGCAATCTGATTAATCTAGTTCAGTAGAAGCGAGTAAGGGAAATCCATATCAGGAATCAATCACTACAAGGGTCTATGTCAGGGGTCTTCAACCTTGGCCCTCAAGCTGCTGTGGAACTACACATTATAGTTATATCAAAAAGGTGGCAGTGCATGCTGGGATGTGTATTTCCACAGCAGCTGGAGGGCCAAGGTTGAAGACCCCTGGTCTATGTACTAATAATCGCGGCACTGCCGCGATTATTATGTATCCATCTCGCCGGGAATATTTTCATTCTAAGGGTCTATTCATCGTCACTTAATTTCTACAAAAGCAGGTGAAAATGAACATTTTCACCTGCAATTGTAGAAATTAAGTGATCTGGCCATTCATGAAGAAGGTAAAGCAGAAGATATCACAGATATCTCCTATTTACCTTCCTCTTGCGGAATGGCCCGCTGTCCCCATACACTAGTATCACAGATATCTCCTGCTTACCTTCCTCTTGCGGAATGGCCCGCTGTCCCCATACACTAGTATCACAGATATCTCCTGCTTACCTTCCTCTTGCGGAGTGGCCCGCTGTCCCCATACACTAGTATCACAGATATCTCCTGCTTACCTTCCTCTTGCGGAGTGGCCCGCTGTCCCCATACACAAGTATCACAGATATCTCCTACTTATCTTCCTTTTGCAGAATGGCCCGCTGTCCCCATACACTAGTATCACAGATATCTCCTACTTACCTTCCTTTTGCAGAATGGCCCGCTGTCCCCATACACTAGTATCACAGATATCTCCTACTTACCTTCCTCTTGCGGAGTGGCCCGCTGTCCCCTATACACTAGTATCACAGATATCTCCTACTTACCTTCCTCTTGCGGAGTGGCCCGCTGTCCCCATACACTAGTATCACAGATATTTCCTACTTACCTTCCTCTTGCGGAGTGGCCCGCTGTCCCCATACACTAGTATCACAGATATCTCCTACTTACCTTCCTCTTGCGGAGTGGCCCGCTGTCCCCGTACACTAGTATCACAGATATTGCCTACTTACCTTCATCTTGCGGAGTGGCCCGCTGTCCCTATACACTAGTATCACAGATATCTCCTACTTACCTTCCTCTTGCGGAATGGCCCGCTGTCCCCTATACACTAGTATCACAGATATCTCCTACTTACCTTCCTCTTGCGGAGTGGCCCGCTGTCCCCATACACAAGTATCACAGATATCTCCTACTTATCTTCCTTTTGCAGAATGGCCCGCTGTCCCCATACACTAGTATCACAGATATCTCCTACTTACCTTCCTCTTGCGGAGTGGCCCGCTGTCCCCTATACACTAGTATCACAGATATCTCCTACTTACCTTCCTCTTGCGGAGTGGCCCGCTGTCCCCATACACTAGTATCACAGATATCTCCTACTTACCTTCCTCTTGCGGAATGGCCCGCTGTCCCCATACACTAGTATCACAGATATCTCCTACTTACCTTCCTCTTGCGGAGTGGCCCGCTGTCCCCGTACACTAGTATCACAGATATTGCCTACTTACCTTCATCTTGCGGAGTGGCCCGCTGTCCCTATACACTAGTATCACAGATATCTCCTACTTACCTTCCTCTTGCGGAATGGCCCGCTGTCCCCTATACACTAGTATCACAGATATCTCCTACTTACCTTCCTCTTGCGGAGTGGCCCGCTGTCCCCATACACTAGTATCACAGATATCTCCTACTTACCTTCCTCTTGCGGAATGGCCCGCTGTCCCCATACACTAGTATCACAGATATCTCCTGCTTACCTTCCTCTTGCGGAGTGGCCCGCTGTCCCCATACACAAGTATCACAGATATCTCCTACTTATCTTCCTTTTGCAGAATGGCCCGCTGTCCCCATACACTAGTATCACAGATATCTCCTACTTACCTTCCTCTTGCGGAGTGGCCCGCTGTCCCCATACACTAGTATCACAGATATCTCCTACTTACCTTCCTCTTGCGGAGTGGCCCGCTGTCCCCATACACTAGTATGAATTCATCAAGCTCCGAAAATATAATATTCTTCAGATGGCATTTACTCCCACTTGTAGATCGCAACCCGCTCCTTCCCTATGGGAAAGAGTGTCGGGTTGTGAAGAGGGATCCTCCGCCCCTGTCCGGCTCCCTCCGCTGAACGTCAGGGCTCTTGTGCGCATGTATGACCTGTAGGTAACCGATGTCCCTGCAAATTATATCCCCGGCATTTAGAAGAAGTCTTTCACAGAAGTGAAAGCCTTCTCCGGGGGAAGCTGGCAATGCGCAGGCACACAGTGTCAGCTTCCGGGGGTCGGCCAGGGGCTGCGGGGAGAGATCGAAAGAACTCTCTCCTGCACCTGGAGCCCCCATAGGTTTACAGTAGTTTACACCAACTACTGGGGCTAAACTTCGAAAAGCTTCACACGGGTCAGATCGTAGTGTCCATTGATAATAATGGGGACTGTGAGCTGAAGTGCTAATTAGCACCTTGTCGGAGAGTTCAGTGAAATCTCATTGTGCTATTAGTACATAGCAACAATACATAAAATTATGCAAAGACTGCAGTTCTGCATAATTTTATGTAAAATCAGGTTTATACACAGGCTCCGATATGTTTTATGTTCTTTTTTTCTTTTTAAATATTTTGTTTTTAAATAGATTTTGGTATGCTTTTATTTATTGATAATTGTTTTGCACTTCTCTTATGCTGGCCATACACGCTGCAATTATCGGGACGATCCGCCCGATATCGGCGGATCGCCGCGATAATTGTAGCGTGGGGGGGGCGACCTAGGGTTAAATATTGCTCGGTCGGGCATGCTGGATTGTCCAGCATGCCCGTCCGATGCGATATTTACCCGGTAACTGTCGGCCGCATCGGGCAGTGTATGCCCAGCGCAGCCGACAGACAGACATTTCCTGTGTTCCTTCCTACAGAAGGAACAGGGAAATGTCTCCTCCCCCGGGGGCGGAGCGCAGATGTCGGGCTATACACTGTGAGATTTCTCTCACAGTGTATGCCGCGGACATCTGCGGCTGGCAGCCGGCCAGATAAAATGTCTGTCGGTCTGACAGACATTTTATCTTGCCGTGTATGCCCAGCATTACTGATTACTTTACCAAAGAGATATAGGGGAGATATATTAAAGAGGCCATTAAGTATGTGGAGAGAACTGCTCCATGTAAGACCATTTACGGGTTACTCTAATGCATAGGTTCTCAAACTCAGGGGGCGATTCAGACCCGGACGCAACGCACTTTCGCAGCCGTCAGGGGCAGGGTATGCAAATTTCATGATCGCACGACAAGTTGTAAGGACGCCCTCTATGTCTTAGAGAGCGACGGCAGAGTGAATGCACGCCGGTCTAAAGACGTCCCCTCTTCCTTCACAACACACGTCATCTCCAGGAACTGTATGTAATATCAGTAACATAGAGAGCCATCGGAGCTGCTCATAGCCGTTGAGATAGACCCTACCCTGTCGCAAGCACTGCGATCACTGCAGGCTGAAGTACAACCAGGTGACGTGTACAATGACGCCTCCATGCTAATTGAAACGTCTATGAAACTTCGTTAGAACATACAAGCACTCCTGCATTCACACATCCACACCCCCTGACACCACCCACACACGGCACTATCTGTCACTCAAAGTAGCGCTCAGTGTGTGTACTTCATGCGCCCAATTCCCGATCGCTAAGACTGGCTTGCGCATGCGCACTGCGGCTTATACGCTTGCGCAGAAAGCACAATCTGCCAGCTACGAGTGAACGCTGCACTGCATCCGGGTCTGAATGAGCTCCTCAGGACCCCAACAGTGCATGTTTTTTATGTCTCCTCACAGAATCACAAGTGAAATAATTAGCTCCACCTGTGGATCCTATAAGAGGTGTCAGTGAATAATAAATACACCTGTGCACCTGCTGGGTGACCTGCAAAACGTGAATTGTGTGGGGTCCTGAGGACCGAGTATGAGACCACTGCTATAATGTATGAATGAGCAACAATCATATTTTTTTTTATTGGGTCTAGCAAAGATTTTTCCTTAAATGAGTTAGCTTGTTCTAAAGCAAAATGCTGTTGCTAGATTCCTAGAAATGCACAGGACAAACTTAAGTCTATTGCAAGTATACATAATAATAATAATAAAAATAGTATTCCAATAAGTAAAGTAGATGAGCAAATCATTTTCTCTGCCATTATATTATGTAATATGTGTAATAGGGTCCGAGTTTTCAGGAGCAGCACGATTCCAGCAATCTTGGCTGCAGATGTAAAGATACATTAATATAAAGAAGAAAATCAGGGTGGTTTTGCCATTTAAATTAATGCAGCTTTAATTCTGCAGCCGAAAATTCTGCTCCTGAAAATTTTGACCCTCTTACATAACCCCCCTTGTGTCTGCTCCCACAGTAAAGCACACCGGGGAATAAAATAAATGTCTGTTTATTATAGTCCTACTTAAGTTTAAGTGTATGACAATTAAAAATGAATTGATGAAAAATCCATTTAAACCTTACCCATGGTTCTAGAATTGAGACTTTACGTCCCTGTTGCCAGTTCCTAGGAATGCCCCAGATAGGGCACTAAGGCCCTGACTCAGAGCCGGACGCTCTGAAAGAGCGCTCGCTCTGAATCAGGACGTTTTTGTTTTTTTTGTGCGGCCGCATAGCTGTGGAAGACCACCCACAGCTATAGTGAGCGGCTAGGTTGATGGTCACGATGGTCAAGACCATCGCGACCATCGGGCTTGCGACGAGACCCTTGCGGTAGGGTCTCATGGCCGCAAGCCCCAGAGAGATTTCGGCTCTAACAGAGCCGGAATCTCTCCACTCACATCACTCGTGATGTCAGTGGGGCCACCCCAAAATGGCAGGCGTTCTCATGGGAACGCCTCCGTTTGGGCAGCCACCCCCCCGGCCCGCCTACCAAAGGGGGCGAGCTGTCACTCAACAGCGACAGCTCGCCCCCTTTGGTACGAGACCCGGAGCGACGGATTTCCCGTCGCTAGCCGGGTCTCGCACATGCGCACGACGGAGCCGACTCCGTCGTGCACATGCGCTGTGGGCCACCATCGACCCGGTTGCGAACGCTCAGCGCTTGCGACCGGGTCTGAATCAGGCCCTAAGTTCAAAGGTTACAGATGGTGTTTAAGATACAGCAATGGGACAGACTTTCTACTATTTTCCAGGACTCAGACTGAACAGTGACATGTTTCCTTTCCATGTTTCAGATGCCGTCCTGGAGAAGGCCATGCACAAATGTATCTTGAAGCCACTGAAAGGATATATTGAGAACATGCTGAAGAGTTTCCGTACAACAAGTGGAGCTTGGAGGGAGCTGAAGGAGAACCTGCTGTTAGTAAAACAGAGAAGCCCTCAGGAGCTGGGGGTTCTAACCCCAACACCAGAATCAGTGGACGTGGAAAAGATCAAAATCAAGTTCTTCACCATGCAGAAGATGTACTCTCCAGAGAAAAAAGTGATGCTACTATTGAGAATCTGCAAACTCATTTATACATGTATGGAGAATAACTCAGGTACAGCGGCTGGTGACCTCATTTTAGGGGATTAACAAATAAAACACAAAAATGAAGGGCCCCAACACACAATCTGTACTTTACTGCTTTGTTATTTGTTCATGTTAGTACTGTTGAATGCAGTGGCATATCTATAATGGGTGCAGTGTGTGCGGGGCACACGGGCCCCCGGGTCCAGGGGGGCCCCGCACAGCACACTCTGCACCCATATTTTTTCTAAACTTAGCTATCCGAGGTCCCGCGTCGGGTGTCACTGCTGCACAGAACACCGGAAAAATGGCCGCCGCGCCCATTTTCCGGTGTTCTATGTATGCACAGTAGGCTCCGGGCACACTCTAGTGCCCGGAGTCTACTAATGCTCCGGTGGCTGGCCAGCCGCGTCAGTCGGCTGCCAGCCGCCAGGGAGAGAGGAGGGGGCCCCTGGTTGAATGGCACCCTGTTGCAGAATAGAAGCAGATTCTATGCGGATCAGTGATATGGGTTCAATACAATATGACTGTTCGACAGTTATGATGTCGACAATAGTTTTGTGGATACTGAATGTTGGTACCGTTATCATGACACACTTGTAATCCTGGTTACTGCATTTTAAAAGGGGCAGAATATGCTGGTAAAGTGGCATGTTTAAACTTATAATGCTGTCCCCTATAAAATGCAGTTAGCAGCATTACAAGAGTGTCATGATAACAGCGCCAACATTTTAGTGTCCACATAGAGATTGACAGCCGACATCATGACTGCCGACAATCTCACTGCATCCTGACAGGTTTTTACACTATCTATTTGCCAATTACTTTGAATTAAATGAACTTTGAGCCATCTAGGAGCACACATAAGCAAATAAAAATCAGACTGTAGCACTTGAATCTGCGGAAGCCCTTATGGCTCCTTGTAGTCTTAAGTTCTTTAAGACATGGTAAAAGTTTGAGGTTTTTTTTAGGTTAATTAAGGAGAAGTTATAGTTGACACAATTGCACATAAATAATAATTACTGTAAGTTGCACCACATTTAAACAATGCATGAAACAACTAACTTGCATACCATTGTTTAATTATATGTATGTCCTGTCTACAGCAGTTCTGTGACACGTTACATTTATCTTCCAGGAAGGATGTATGGTGCTGATGACTTTTTGCCTGTACTAACTTATGTCATCGCTCAGTGTGACATGCTGGAGATTGACACTGAAATTGAATATATGATGGAGTTGCTGGATCCGTCTCTACTGCATGGGGAAGGTAAAACGTGCATTTATATACGTATGTGTAGGATCGTTATACCAATTCTGTCCAGACAGTCCTGACTGAGAATCATTACAAACCGTTGATATCTTCATTTAATAGTCTGCTATTTGTCATTGCTAATATAATGCACAGCACCAAGACAACAAGGTACATTTATAACAGAAGTTGCAGTGTGCTCCATTCTTTGCAGATCTTCGAGGAGATTTCTGCATTCTGATTGGCTTACATGTGCCATCCTGCAACTTTTATTAAATGCATTGCTTCTATCTCTCTGGCTTTCTCTTCTGCTTTACAGGACAAAGTTGTGTATTAATGTTCCCTGAGATATGTGTGGTAGGCATTCTATATAATACATTTATATCCAAAGGGCTGCTTTGTGACTTTTCCCAGATGAACAACAATAAAGAACTTTGCTCGATAAAATACAGACAGAGCTGAGAAGCACAGAAGGGATCCATAACGAAATGTCAATAAAGATTAATCTTGCCTAGCACTGGCTAATTAAGATTTCATCTTCCAGAGCAATGTTTTCATAATAACAGAATAGGAGATTGAGTGGGTGGGATTTCCTTTGCTGGACGGAGGGGCACATGACCATTTCCGCTCTTTAAAAGGGCTACATGTTCCCACCAGCTAAGGTCCGGCAGCCCTATCCCCATACATGTAAAAGGGGCGCATTTTGCGCCTCCCTTTTACAGCGCACTCCAGCAATGCAATGAAAACTTATACACACATCCAGTCTGCAGATGAGGCTCACTGTCTAACAATCTGAAGTCCATTTAGAATCTTTCACATATTAATATTATTTTTATTTGGAAATGTTGAATGCACAGTTTATATATTCCTCCATCAGCCAAGTGGTTTATCAGTGCTAGTAATACTAGTGGGAAAAACATAGAATGGATCTGTATCACTGCCCTGGAGAGTAATATTATGCAACAAATGTTTTTCTACAATGTTATTTTGCACAGCAGGTTTTTCCATTGCAGAATTCCTGTTATTATGGTCAAGTATAACTAAATTGTTCCAACCTGTAAAGTGACTGGTATGTCCCAGATAAACAGCGTGGTCTTCTCCTTCCTGACACTACCCAACATCTACAAATAGAAGCTTTCCTATCACATACTGAAAATACTTCCCTGGTCGAAGCCTGATACCGGGAAATAACTACAGTACTGTGCCCTGTGAGAGTATTCACTTCCGATTATTATTAGCCTTTGGGAGTCAGACATTTAGATGTAAATGTTCAGAGTACCTCCAAATCAGAAAAATAATAAAAACCTTGATATAATATAAATGAAAAACAAAAACATAGGGGCTTATGTAATAGGGTGCAAGCTGTAGCCGCTGCAGGAACTCCTGCAAGTCTTCCCATATTTTTAAAGCTGCAATAATTTAAAGGCAAAAACAGCTTGGTTTTGCCTTCAAAATGATAGCCGCTTTAAAAATACGGGAAGACTCTAAGGAGTTCCGGCGACCGCTGCAGCTCGCAAACTATTACATAAGCCCCATAATCTTGTCACTTGATAAATACGCATCCCCTTGATCAGTACTTAGTTGAACTATGCTGGCAGCTATTACACCCAGGAGCCTGTGAACACTGAGAGAGAGCCTTACATGTGCCCATTCCTCATTGCAGACATGTTGGTTTGGGTTAGTTGGGTATCATGGAGAACTTGGAGGTAAGGACTCTCACTGGGCCATTCAAAGCCATCTGTTTTCATCATTAGTACTCCACTCTAGTAATGTGCTTGCAGTGCGCTTTGGATCATTGGGCCTGATTCAGACCCACTCTCGAGCGGCTGTCCGCTCGCAAGTGGGTCGATGTTATGGACTGAGCATGCGCACGACGGAGGGAGCTCCGTCGTGCGCATGCGTCAGACGCGACGAGCGAAGGAAAGTCCTTCGCTCGTTGTGTCCGATCAAAGGGGGCGTGCTGTCAATGTTGATTGACAGCACGCCCCCTTTGGTAGGCGTTCCGGGGGCGTGCCTCCCTGACGGGGGCGTTCCCACGGGAACGCCTCCCGTCAAAAGCCGGCCCACTGACATCACTAGTGATGTCAGTGGGAGTGATTTTGGCTCTGATAGAGCCAAAATCACTCCGGAGCTTGCGGTTGAAAACCTCAACCGCAGGCTCCGGCTCGCAATTTCGATGGTCGCGATGGTCACGACCATCGCGGCCATCAAAATGCACGCTCGTATAGCCTGTGGGTGGTGACCCACAGCTATACGAGCGTCCAGGAGGACGCTCCATTTTCATGGAGCCCGGCCCTCATTCAGAGCGTGCGCTCTGCTCAGAGCGTACGGCTCTGAATGAGGGCCATTGTCCTTTCTCCAAGATTTGTCTGTAATGTGCATTGATGTTCCCCCAGATTCTTAGAAGATTGCCCTTCCTTTCCGTATGCTCTGCACCCATTATAGATACACCATTGATGAGACCAACACAATGTTCAGAACTAAGGTTATTTAGCAGAGTATACATTGCTGGGTTGCCACAGTCTCCTCCATAGCCCCCAAACCCTCCCCATCCACCTGTTCAACAACTTTTCTCCACAAAAGGAAAGCTTATTTCTGAACTAATACACAAAGTAGGATTCTGTCGCTTGTTAGAACGCCTATGTGCACTTACACAAAGTGAGGCAATAGCCGCGTTGGCTTTGCGCAGTAGATGGTTTGCGCTTAGTAATATATCACCTTTTAATACAAGTTAGTAACCCTTTGTTAGCCAGGACTAAACTATGTCTACAAAAATCTAAGGGCATGATTCAGCAAGGATCGCAACTGCGATTATGCGCGCAATTGGGCGATTGTTGCGTTCTGCGCATGTGTATGTATCGCAGTGCGCGTGCTTGAACCAGCCACTGTGATCGGGACTGCGATCGCAGTGACTATGCAGACCCATCGCGGAGTGATTGACAGGAAGTACCGTTTGGGGTGGTCGACGAAACGCAGGCGTGCCAGTGTGTTTGAACGCAGTTGCAGGGACGTGCATAAATTAGGCACTGCGATGCCATATGCAGCTTGTGTACTCACTGCATGTGATGAAGTTAGCAATTCCTGAGTAAGGTCAGAGCTTGTGCAAGTGTGCTTGAGGCTGCGATTGTACGCTGTTACCAATGGTTTCGCAGTCTTGCTAAGTATTACGGATGTGTGTAAGGTAAGGTGGGCGTCCTTATGTTGTGCTGCGACGGCATAGCGATGTCAGAGGATTAGCATATCTTCGCAGTGAGACTGCGTGCATAATCGCTATTGCAATTGCAGTTCCGATACGTACTGAATCAGGCCTTAAGTCAGTAATTTAAGTAATATTATTTAAATTTGATCAATATTTTGAGACAGCATTTTCCCTATACTTTCCTCCACTTACTGTTCGCTGTGATATAAACAGATTGTTTTCTACAGTTATATCATATAAAAATAACTCCAGTTGCTGACATGTTTTTGTTGGCTGTGAACTCACACCTGTGTCTATTTTCTCCTAGGTGGCTATTACTTGACTAGCGCTTATGGGGCACTTTCCTTGATAAAGAATTTCCAGGAAGAGCAGGCGGCGCGATTGCTAAATTCGCAGACCAGAGATACGTTGAAACAATGGCACAAAAGAAGAACCACAAACAGAACCATTCCATCCATAGATGACTTTCAGGTAAGACACATCATACCAGCTTGGTCACGTGCTGTACATGCCATGAGACCAATAGCAATCAAAGCATATTCTAAGCTGGTCTTTCTAAACTGAAAAATGAGAGTTACAATCTGCTGGGTTTCTGCTGGTAACACCATATTTAGCACCCATTTTGATACATTTCTGCCAGTATATCCTTTTGTATTAGTATAATTTGTGACAGAGTTGAGAGGAAACAGAACGAAGTTGATGTAATGGAGAGTAATTCAAGATGAGATTTATTGTGTAGTCACAATTTTGGTTTAGACCACAAAATGGCTGCTTCCACTCTATGGCCCTGATTCAGAGCCGCTCGTAAGCGGACGCTCGTTCGTTCTGACCGATGTTCGCACATCTGCGCATGCGTACGGATTTTAATACGCATGCGCGAACCAGTCAGTGCGGCCAAAAATCGTTTGTTCGCTATATAGCGAATGCCTGCTATTTTGAGTGACAGAAGGAGGCGTATGTGGGTGGTAACAGGGGAAGGTGCTTGAAAACGGGGGTGTGGAATTCGAACGCAGGCGTGCTTAAAGGTCAAAACGGGCGTTTTAAGGGAGTGCATAATTAATACAGCAGCGTCATTGACCACGTCACTTGGTTTTTTTTTACTCAGAACTGCTCGCAAAATAGCGGTTGAAAAAAACAGCCACAAGAATAGCGAGCAGTTCATACGCTGTTCGATGTACTCGATTAATCTAATAAATAGCGGACATGACGTATGGTGCGAGCGGCAAGGGGGCGTATTTTTCAAAATTACAACCGCAAGTTTTGCTCGCTCGTTCAGACTTAGAGGCGTGAACAGACCGCAATTAGCGAACGGTTCATTTGAATAGCCACCCCTTGTTTTAGAACGAACGACCGCAAATAGCGAGCGGCTCTGAATGAAGGCCTATGTTCCAAATGTGTAAACATTTCACATACAGCTCAAAAGTAAATTTTATTTTGAAAGAAGAGGCCGTTGCTACAGGTTTCTAGCAGCAGGCAATGTGAGCGTGTATGGTCGCTAGAGCTTTGGTCAGCGTATCCATTTTCAAATAAGCTATTTTTTATTAATTGCATAACATACAAATATAATACTGTGTAACTTACCACATATAGGAGAATATTTATCAAACCTTCTAAAGAGGATTAGTGGAGATGTTGCCCATAGCAACCAATGTACTAGATAAATGATTGCTAAGAGCAGAATTTCTACGTGTCCTCTTTAGAAGGTTTGATAAATCTTCCCCATACTCCTATACAGTATCTATCCTTACTCTCTACTGTTCTCTGTTTCAGAACTACCTGAGGGTGGCCCTGCAGGAAGTGAACAGTGGATGTACAGGCAAGACGCTAATAGTTAAGCCCTACACGACTACAGAAGAAGTCTGCCAGATGTGTGCTCAGAGATTTCATGTCAAGGACCCCGAAATCTATGGTCTATTCCTTTTTGTTGATGACACGTGGCAGCAGCTCAGTGAGGACACTTACCCACAGAAAATTAAAGCCGAGCTTCACAGTCGGCCAAACCTCCAAGTCTTTCATTTTGTCTACAAGCGTATCAATTACAATCCTCAGGGGATCATCAGTTATAATGATGATGACAACGATGATGATGCAGATTTCTAAAAACTTGGCCCAAAATGGATGGTTTTGCATTCAAAATGGCTGTCTGTCTAAGTCTCAATCGACTCTAGAGATGGAATCTTGCTGTATCGGGCATTGTGTGCTTTTGTACACTTATGTGGGCATCAGGGGCCAGAATAAGGTGACGTGAGAGTCAAGTTGCAATCAACGTGGCAAGGTTTCCTGGATTGAGTGTGTGCCAATTGTTTGGAGCTACGGACTGGTGTAATGAGAGGCAGCCATTAGCATTTGTTACACTATGTGCTGTTGGGTGCTGGCTTTAGCCATGCTCACAGGCCGTACTGAAGAACTGAAGCAGTGTGTATGAATATTTTTCTTTTTAGATAAACGGGTTTGTTTTTTCAAGGAATAGAGGGAATTTGGGGGATGGGGAGACCTACTTATTAGTAGCATTTGTTGGCACTGAAATTGTCAATGAAACACATAAATCCTCCAACACTTGTAAATATCCTGAGGTGCAAAAATGGTTCCACAGATGAGCTGTTAATTTGTAATATACCTTAGGAGTGGAGTTTGTCTTTTGTATTATGTATATATTATGTATTTTTTGTAAAAATAGTCATTATTTTATAAGCAGCTGTTTTTAGTGTGGCTGTGGATTTATTTTAAACCTCATAGTTTGTCAATGTATAGGCTATGGTAGATGGCTTTTAGAACACATAAAATTGATGATGTGCATCACGGGTGATGTCACTAGGCAAAACAAGCTGATATGGTTTCTAAGGTGCCTATCTATCCAATACACATCTTTCTGAGTCTGTCAGTAATGTCTTGGGGCCTGATTCTGTGGTAGAAGTAAAGCAAATAAGAGCAAGTACTTTGCACCTTGCCAAAACCATGCTGCACTGCTAGTGGGTAGATGTAAAATGTTCAGAGAGATTTAGATGTGAGAGGGGCGTGCCCAAACTAAGATCTAAATTGTGTGTAAAAATAAAGCTGCCCAGTATTTGTGGGCTTCATGCAACAGCAGCCATTATTTACCCTGCATGCAGAAAACAATATAAATGTATTTGCACCCCTAGCATTGCAACATGGCGTGTCCAGGTACACAGAGGCTACTTGCTTTTTTTTTTGCTTTACTTCCACCTCAGAATCAGGCTCTTTATGCAATCACTGCTTAAGTAAACATCATTTGTTTGCTATTCATCTTGGGACATATATAAAACTGAAAGGGCATAACATTTATGGGTCCACTTTTCTCAATTCCTTAAAGGGCACATTATTTGACAAAGCACAACCCTCGTACATTGTAATTATATGATACCAAACATGTTATAACAGAAACATATACTAAAATCTGAGTCCATTTTAAAGTGTCTGTAATGACATTTTTTCCTGCTGCCAGAGTGAATATTTTTGTTTTAGATTGCAGTGGAGCCGTATAGAGACAAAACACACACAGGCCATAAACATAGGGTGTGATTCAGAGGTGGTCGCTAATGCAGCCTTTTTCCACAACACAATTGTGACTTTATGCTAATACTGCACCTAATGGGCTTCCTACTGAGACACCCAACAGCTGCTTTGCTAATCCGCCACTGTGCGTAAAAAGACCATTCGACATTGCACCAGCCCTATGGAGGCACAGAATGTCCGTTTGAACATGGCTGCCAACGTCTTGCTAGCCATCGCCCCTGATACTACCCACAAACGCCCACTAAAATTGTCTCTCTGCATCCAAATTCATTCTGCGCCTGGCGGCGGTAACCATCAGGATGCGTATGCTGTGTGACTCAGATGCACTGACAGAATAAAAATGGTCGCTTGCGTCCAACATTGACACTGCGTCCACCTCTGAATCGAGTCCTTAAATTAAAATTGGTTTATTACTGAACCCTTTTTACTTCTCTCCTTCACACATAATATCGCTGGTGTACATGGTTTTGTCCTGATGACAGTGCCACACAACAGGAATTTTTTGTAGTTCTCTTATATTCTGATAACTATAGTGATAGGGACATTTTTCTTCTCGTGCTAGTAAAATGTCTCCCACATCTGTTTCTATTCAGTCATTGTTCATTCAGAAAATTTTATTTCTGGCAGATAATGGTGGACGACTAATACAAGTGATATATAAACTCCTATAAGTAATATTTGTGTAATACACAAGCAATATTAATGTATGTATGAACTCCTGTTAATAATATCTGTATAAACCATGTGTTTTGAGGACATCACTTAGAATCAGTGAGTTCTGATCATCATCATCAACATCATTTCAGTATTGTGTATTATAGGATAATTACGGCCTGTACATTATTATCGATATTAGAAGTCACCTCAGACTTCTGTGACCTGTTAAGCACTCTGCCTTGTAGTCTAATATGGTCGCTGAGCTCCTAAATGACTTTTTAATAGTGATATCATTTACATTGAGACATGCATTCTATAGAAGCAATGTGTTCTGATGTAACGGCTTATAATCAGTGACTTCTGATGTCATCACTGCAGTATTTATTAGGAAACTTTGTTTTATAAGGCATAACAGTCTCCATAAAATATCTTATTAGAGGATATTTGCAACTTATCCACCTGTTTTCTTTAAAAGGTTTGATACATGTCCCCCTTGGTGACTTCGAGTATCTGTATAATTTTACTCCCTGTTAAACCCGACGTATGTTTTTCTAAATGGCGATTTACACAAAACACACTATTTATATTTCCCAAACTTTTAAAATACGTATGAATGTTGCTGGAATTCTCTCATCTGTTACCAGCGTTTGTTTGACTACACTGTTTGATGCAGTGCATCAGAGTAATGTTACTTGGTTATTATGTAAACATTTAAAAAACAAAAAATTCCGCTATAGTTTTTCATACAGTAGATATTTTTTTGTAGAGATTTCTATGACAGTTTCAGGCAAACTGTAAGGATTTCTTTTTATTATAGCTATAAATCATTACTGTGCATGTGATTAACATTTAATATATATAAAAAAACATGTTATCTCTTGCTGGCTCTAGAGCATCACATCTATATGTTTAATGGATACTTTTTAATATAACGTTGTAGGCAATTTTTATTTTACGAGATTCCGTTTGTTTCTCAATTTGTGTCTTTCATTGTTTGTTAGAAGGTTTTGGTGTACGTGTTTGGTATATTTCTTGTTCATGTATCTCAGCTGCCAGAATGAATCTGTTACATACGGCAGTCCCAGTATAGCAGGGAAGATATACCAGTAAGAGAGGGAATATATGCAAGTGAGATAAAGTGATGGAAAAACGTATTGCTAGTTTTATATGATCTGAGTAGGCCGAAGACCCAGACCTACCGCACACTTCCCCAGTCAAAAGTGCCAGTCACAAGCTGATTTCCAGTCTTCTAAATATGTGTGCTCCACCGCTGACCTGTAAAAGAGAGAGATCTCTCTGAAAAATGTCTGCCCTGGTCCTCCTTAACTGTTTGTTTCTAGCCAGTAAACAATCAACAACTGAAGCTGTTAGGAGGATGTGGGGGAATTAAGGTACAATTAGCTGTGTCCGAGCAGTTTAATATTTCTTGAACAAAAACACACAACTGCTTTTGAGAAATCTGGCACCCGTCAGTCACGCTTAGCACTGAGTATATAGGGGGAGATTTATCAAATCTTGGAGAGAGATAAAGTACCAACCAATCAGCTTCTTAAGCTGGGTACACACTGGACGATATATTGTACGTTCTATCGATTGGATGATACATAGTTTGTGAATTGGCGGGTATGTACAGCCGATATGTCTGTGAATGACGTTGTTCACAGGGGATCGGTATGAAATACCCACATTTGGGATCCAGTCAGGATTTCGTCGTGGGGCTAAAGATAGGTGTCAGAATTTCGATGCCTATCTTTAGTCCCAAGTCAGGCTTCCACTGTCTGGATTCCGCCAGCCGCCGGTAATCTGACTACATCTCTGCCCGATATATCTGCATATATATCGGCGCATCTTGCTGTGCGTTCGGGTGACCCCCCCGACTGCCTGTACATTTGCTGCAGGAACCGACATCTCAACTGGGCAGGCAAATTCAAATGTCTGCACAGTTGTGATGTCAGTGCAGGCACATTAAACGGCCGATCGGTAAGTGTGTGTAGCTTATCTGATTGGCTGCTCCATCGGCGTGATGGCGAGGCGGCAGATAGATCTGCCAGGTGCGTACCCTGCATAGCTGTCATTTTTCAAACACAGTCTGTAAAATGACAGAAGCTGATTTTTTGGGTTTATCGCTTTCCACTTTATCTCTCTCCAATACTTAATAAATCTCCCCCATAATGTGCCACATAATGCCATCTTATTCTGGGCACACTGACATACTATGTTTCAGATCTTTAAAGATTTCTTCTAAAAGGGAAAGTTTATCCACAGAAGGGTAGTCAAAGAGAACTTATAATGTGCAAAGACACTATTTATATTTTTGACCAGTATTTTTAATACCATATGTGTAATTAAGTTACATTTTCAGGTATCTTATTTTTTTCAATGCATTTGAATCTGCAGAATAAAAAAAAACACAATGAATGGAATCTTCGCAGGAGATATAGAAAATTAAATTATGGGGATATATATATGGAGCAGGAGTTGGGGTCAGATAGTGTAACAATAACACATTTTCTTTGGAAAACTTACTAGTGGATACAACCGCTGTTCTCGCATCACTTACTGAACAGTTATCACAGTTAAATACTGCAATTCTGAGCACATGTCCTGTGTGCTTGATATTGGCATCACAGGCCTTACATTGGTAACTTGTGTTCATATAGTATGAGTATATTATGAGGGACATGCATGGAAGTGACATACCTGGTCTCTGGGGGATGAGTGTGTTTGGAGCAGTAATAACATTCTAGATCTATATTATATTATTACTGTATATTGTTACAGTATTTTCAACTATAGCCTGTTCAATTCTGCCATCTAGTTGTAGGTGCTTTATTTTAAAGTACTTTAAAAGTGTATCATTATTTTTATTTTATTTTTTTATTTTTTTTATGTCTTGCATTGGCTATAAAAAAAAATCCCAATTAGATTTTTAACAAAATCCCCAGTACATTGTTATTAGTATATACAGTATGTTATATGCTAATTTATTCTAAAAACTAATAAAATCAATACATAAACTTGAAACATAAAATGTAAAAGAGCACCAATACACATATTAACTGGAACAGAATGTTTAAATAAATTAATCATGAATAAGGTACCGTGATGGGCATCTCAACGTGTCGTCTATAATTCTCCACTTTCCCTAGTTCTTTATCACCAGCACTGAAGACTTTTCTAGGTGGAATTGGTTAAAGTTTTATACAACTCTTACTTGTCAAGAGTAGTGGCAAAGGAAAAGAATGTAGTAAGTGGTAATACGTGATGCAATATAGGACTGTAACTGTACTGTACTCGTCTGCTGGCTCAGACAACACACAAAATGTAATGGAAGAAGTTTTGATAGAAATCTTGAAATGGGTTTGCTGGTACATACCCTGTATTTCTGTTAGATTGTACAACATACTTAAATGACTTCATGGAAATAAAACACTAATTATTTAAAGTCATTTCATTTTATGTAGGTTGCTTTTAAAATAAAGGAAAAAAAAAGAAAAAATGTTTGTTTTTCATGGAACAAAATAATGTATTACAAAATGGAGAAAGATGTGTTTTCAATCTGTATTTTGGAACAAGTAAATGGGGACTTGTAAAATTGTCATCTTAGTAAATTAGGCGAGTCTTTCCTACATTTAAATGACTTGTGATATGTATGTATTTTGCACATAATAAATTGTAATGTGGTTTGGATAAGTACATGAGTTGATTTTTACTTGTCAGTTTTTAGGAAAGTAAACTACACTTTCATTGTATAAAATATAACAATTATTGGGACCCTACACACAATGACTTTCCCTACAGTAGGAACCTTATAGCCACTTTAGTACACTTACAGTCATATCCTCTGCTAGGTGACTTATTGGTGTTCTTTGTACCACAATACATATCAAACGGCTAAAGAGGGACACAAAAAACTTTTAGAATTTTTTATCAAACTGAACCCAATCAGTGATGCCCTAAAAGGTCTGATGGTGACAAACGGTTCCATTAAGCATGCTCAGACCATCTTCTTTGCATCAGGTATAATTTAGGACCTGATTCTGAGGTGGACGCAGACACGGACATGTCTTTTGCCGCAGTCACGTCTACGTCTTTATGCTAATGTAGTATCCGGTCTTCACACTACTGAGGCCCCCACTTGCAGCGTCTTAGGACAGTGGATTTACGTTACTGTGCGTATTTAGACGCACCATCGAAATGTGCTCCAGCCCTATGGCAGGTGCAGTTTGTCCGTCTCAGTATGCGCTGCTGTGCGTTTTTGAATGCATTTGCTCTCAGCAACACGCCTGCACCGGCTTTGCCACCCCCATTACCTCTCAGGAACTCCCACTGAAGTTCTCATACCATGCATCTCATTCTGTGCTGTATTTCTGTGCCCAGACAATCTGGACGCATGCGCAGTGCAGCACAGGCCCATGCGCACCTAAACCATTGTCCGTTTACCTGGGAGATCACTACTGTGTCCACTTCTGAATTAGTATATCCATTACTAAAAACACTAATCCTGCTCCATTACATCTGCATATTGGTATACATCTACATCAAATATGTATCATGATATTTCCTACTGTTGCACTGTCAAAATAATGCCAGCCCCAAAAATTACTTTGAAATCCCGACGGGACGATCCCGGTAAATATATGTACTTTAATGGTTTGACACTATTAGAGGGCACAGAATCTGAGGTACAAATTTCATAAAAACATTTTATTTTTATTGTGGTTATAAAGTACATCATGATCTCAACAGGTGGATGCTCACACAATTAATATGGTAGTAGGAAGGATAACGGTAGGGGCTGGTGCACAAACTTTAAATGGTTGGCTGTTTTGGACAGGGGGTTCAGGCTCTCATTGATAATGCAAATGCTTTAGTGCCATAAGTTATAGGTGACATGATCGAGGTCAGCCCTACACCTCAGCTCTACACCTCAGCAATGTTAGTTCTAGTGATCTAATCTGAGGATCCATAGTATATGAATTTTTTTAATTGACTCTTATGTTTTTAACCTTCTAAAACAGTGGTTCTCAACTCTAGTGCTCAAGTACCTCCAACAGGTCATGTTTTCTGTATTTCTTTAATCATGCACAGGTGAGATGATCTATTTTGCTGGTTCAGTAATTATCCCACTTGCTTCCACAGGCAGAAATCCTGAAAACATGACCAGTTGGTGGTACTTGAAGACTGGAGTTGAGAACCGCTGTCCTAGATCATCTCTATTGCAAGAATTTCTGACTCTCAAGTGTTATTTAAGCAAGAAGTGTTCACCAGTTACCTGAAATTGAGAACCCTAAACTCATTACAGGGGCAAGAACTGGATCACCAATATAGTCATATTTTCTGCATTCTACCTAAAGTACACATAGCATAGCATAACCTACTTTATAAAGGTCTATGAGGCATATACAATTGGGTGCGAGATTTAGCGAGGAAAATAATCTTGCACCAAATTTAGGAATACTGTGGGTATGCGCGCTCCCGATACCCCCGGTATTCAATTAAAAAAATTGTGGTCGCAGGGTTTTCAGCTCTGAAAACCCTGCGCCCTGTAAATAATTTTTTTTTAAATTCTTCACCTACCTGGCTGGGGGTCTCCGCGGCTCCCGGTGGCTTCCGCTCTCTTCTTACTGGAGAGGGGACTGCTGGGAGGCTACAGGGGCTGGTAAGAGGGACAAGGGCTGCTGGGAGATGTAGTTCCGGGGCCACACTGGCAGTGGGGGTCACACACAAACACTCACTCATACACACTTACAAACACCACACACACTGACATACTCATCCTGCTGCAGAATAGCCGGCTCCCGACGCTGGATGCAGAAGACAGCTCTGCAGAAGGTAAGTAATTAAGCACTAATTAAGCTAATTGGAAACTTCCAATTGCTTAATTAGTCCTAAGGGGGGGTGCCGCCGGCGTGTCAGAGCAAGTCCCTCTAGTCTTTCCTAAAATTAACGATTTTAGGAAAAATCACGCTTTCTCTGGAGGTGCGAGGATTAAAACCTCCCGATGGGCAAAAAAAAAAAAACACGCACCTAATCGAAAAGCAAAAATCCGCACCTGCAGGAAAAACCTCCCAGGTGCAAGTTTTTTGCTATTCTTGTACCCAATTGAATATGCCCCTATGAATTATGTCATTTTTTGCAGTACTAAAGATGGCATACATAATCCCCCTTGCACTATAGAAATATGTCTTGGTAGTGAAAAAGATATATAGAGGTACATAGAGCGCTTGTGTAGAAATTGTATATACTGTATGCGTGGGTTTTGATGAGTAAGAGAATAAGTAAATGGAATGAATGAAATGCTAAATAAAATGAACTAAAATAAAATAATAATGAAATGTATTAAAATAAATATAACAATAAAATAAAAATAAGAATAAACATAAGAATAAATTTAAAATAAAATAAACTCAAATAAATAAAATAAGAGTATTTATTAGCTGAAGACAGCCGCTTCTTTTTTTCATTCAAAGGGTTGGTCGTCTTCCCTGTGTATGTTTTCCACTGAACTGGAAGTCTCAGAGTGGCTCTTCAAGGTGACGTGATGTTGTGGCTTCCAGGTATCCAATTCACCTCAAGCACATAGATCATTGTGAATAGTCCATATTTATAGTCAATAGCTAAAAAACATTATTAGTTAAAAACGGAAGTCCTAGACAGGAAATGACGTATCAGCGGCAAGCACATGGTAGTGCTTTGTAGTGTTCAGCTAAGGATAATATCCTTATCACCACTTTCCATACCACTATCGTATGTATGTTATTTGTTTACCGTCATCTAATATTTTTAACCTTTTAAAAACTTTATTCTTTTTATACCTTTTAAATCTTCATATATCTTTTTATATTTTCTCATTTTAATTTTTTTATTATTTTTATTTTAATTCTTATATTTTATATTATCCTTAGCTGAACACTACAAAGCACTACCATGTGCTTGCCGCTGATACAACGTCATTTCCTGTCTAGGACTTCAGTTTTTAACTAATAATGTTTTTTTTTAGATATTGACTATAAATATGATCTATTCACAATTATCTAGTATCCTTGACAAAGTGCCTGAAATGAATGCATGAAACTCGTTGGATACCTGGGAGCCACAACATCACATCACCCGGAAGTGCTGCTCTGAGACTTCCGGTTCGACGGAATACATACACGGGGAAGACCAACCCATTGCGGCAAAGAAGACTTAGCAACAACATAGACCACTGCTGCCAAAGGACCAGAGGTAGGGTTAGGGATAGATAGTCAGCCTGACCGTGTCCTTACTATAGTGCACGGGTCTCCCAGCACCCAACACTCTGCCAGCACCCGCGCCCCACCAGCTCCCTGTACCTGCCCACTGAGGAGCTATAAACATACTCAACATTCTTAGTGTCTTCAGCTAATAAATACTCTTATTTTATTTATTTGAGTTTATTTTATTATTTATTCTTATGATTATTCCTATTTTTATTTTATGCTTATATTTATTTTTATTTTAATACATATCATATTATTTTATTTATTTTAGTTCATTTTATTTATAATTTCATTCATTCCATTTACTTATTCTCTTTGTCACTTACCCATCAAAACCACAGCCATATATACACTTTCTACACAAGCGCTCTATGTACCCCTATATAAAAGCTATCCTTGCAATTATTAGAGCTGCTATAAAGGAGGGTGCCGGACTGTAGATAGACAGTAATTAGTTAGACAATGTCTAGATCAACCACAGTTGTTAGACAGTCAATAGATCGACAGGTACAAAAGGTCGACATGTAAGAAGGTCGACAGGTACAAATGATCGACAGGGTCAAAAGGTCGACATGAAAATGGTCGACACAAAAATGATCAACATTTTTTATTTATTTATTTAATTTAGGGTCAGGCACTTAAGATGAGCCAGTGTCCAACATCAGTCCCTACCATCCAACGTCATTCCCTACCATCCAAGTGGGCATGGAGGGGGAATAAATCCATGTGGCGAGTGAAGTGAGCCACCGTGCCCGCAGCGTGGCGAGCAAAACAAGCCCACAAGGGGCCGAATGGTAATTACGCAAAAAAAATTTGAAAAAAAGGTGTCGACCATTTTCGTGTGGACCTTTTCCATGTCGACCTTTTGCCCCTGTCGACCACTTGTACCTGTCGACCTTACATGTCGACCTTTAGTGTGTCGACCTTTTGTACCTGTCGATCTATTGACTAACAACTGGGGTAGATCTAGACATTGTCTAACTAATTTTTGTCTATCTCTTATAAAACACCCATAAAGGAAGCGAAGTTCAAATAATTCTATACAGTGAAAAAAGATATGTTAAACATGTATGAAATGCAGAGTTTATCTTTAGTATAGATGGAAATATTTATTTTTGTTTTATTGATTTGGTGCTACTCACCAGTAATCAGGTTATGAGATTACTCTTAAGGTCGGTACACACTGGCCAACATATCGTACTGCGGGTACATATTAGAGCGATGTAATGAACGTCAGACCAATCTTGTTCCCTCCTCCATTAACATGCATGGAGCTGCAAGCAATATCATAAGGTTTGATGTGTAGCACATCAAACCTGACGACATTGCATGGGACCCTGAGGGGACAGCCCAAAGGTCGGCAAGTATGGCATAAGGGGTGCTGTGAAGGGTGGGGAGCCATGTATAGCAGGGCTGGAGTTTAGAATCATGCCCCCAGGATGACAGTGCCACATCCACCTCAGTTAACGCAGCCATGAACTCTTCTTATAAAATACACAGATGAGATTGCCCCCACTCTTGCAGGCCCTTAATGGTACAGCCTTTTGTTTTAAACACCACAAACTTACACTCAGGGGTGGATTGGGCCACCAGGAAAGTAGGAAAGTTCCCGCTGGATCGGTTCCATGCTCTGCTCTGCCAGGCTGGCTCACACTGCCAGGCTGGACTGCGGCCACAGCTATCAGAGCTCAGCTCTAATCGGGCAGAGCACAGAAGCTTATCCTGTACCATATGGCCAGTCGTAGCAGCTCCTCCCATGGGTATTTGCAGCGGGTCATGTGCAGCATGCACAGCATCATGACATCACACTGCACCGCTGAGCAGGTGAGCCATGAAGAAGAGGAACAGCCAGTTCAGAAAAGAAGTTAAAGAGAAGGAAAATGCGGGCTGGAGCTGGAGAGACACGGGGGGCTATTGAGATACAGGAACTGGAGCCAGATAGACACAGGGTGGCTGGTGAGACAGGAGAGACTGAAGATGGAGAGACGCAGGGGGGCTGGATATGGAGAGACATGGGGGGCTGGAGAGGAAAATAGAGACACAGTGGGGCCTGGAGAGAGAGGGGGGTCTGCAGATGAAGAGACACAGGTAGGCCTGGAGAGACACAATTGTCTGAAGAGGCACAGTTGGACCTGGAAAAAGACACGGGAGCTGGAGAGACACGGGTATCTGGGGAGACACGGGGTATGAAAAGATGCAGGAAAGGCTGGAGATGGAGAGACATGGGGGCCTGGAGATGAGACACGGGTGGTCTGGAGAGTAAAAGAGTAGGAACACAGAGTGGCCTGAAGGCATGCAGGGGGGCCTGGAGATGGAGAAACAGAGGTAGGCCTGGAGAGAAACAGGGGGACCTGGAGAGACACGAGGGCCTAGAGAGGCACATGAGGGCTTGGAAAGACACGGGGGCCTGGAGAGACGCAGGGGGCATGGAGATGACAGGGGAGCCTGGAAGACACAAGAGGGCCTGGAGATGAAGAGACAGCAGGACCTGGAAAGACACAGGGGCCCCTGGAGATGAATATAGAAAGACACAGGGGGACCCGGGGAGACACGGGGGCCTGGAAAGAAACAAGGGAGCAATGAATATGAAGAGACACGGGGGGCATGGAGAAACATAGGGGACCTGAAGATAAAGATGCAGGGGTCCTTGAGAGATGCAGCGGAAGAGTGGAGGAGAGGCACAGTGGGGAATAGTGCTGGATATGTTCAGGAGGAGGAGTAAGACTGGGGAAAAGCAATATTTATTAAGACACAAATTCAAAACAACAACAAAAAATAAACATATTACTGATACAAATGGTACAAAATTAGCAAATAGTTTGAAAATATAAAATTGTTTGATCAGGGAAATTCACATTTTGCCCTGCACAAAACTTCTGTTACTGTGGTTAAAACTCAGTTATATGATGATGACCGGATGCAGTTAGCAGACCGGCGGACGGGATGCCGCCGGTCTAAATCCCGACGGTGGAAGCCTGACAAGGGACTTAAGATAGACTTGAAATACCAACGCCTATCTTAATCCCGAGGGCATCTTAGCTGTTATCCGCACGGGGGGGAAGGGAGTGTTAGGTTTAGGCAGTACAGTGGGGTTAGGGTTAGGTTTTTTGGGGGGAAGTTAGGGTTAGGCACCACTGGGGGGGTTAGGCACTAAGGGGGGAGGGTTAGGTTTAGGCACGAAGAGGGAGACTTAGGTTTGGGCACTAACGGGGAGGGTTAGGGTGTGAGTGGGGAGGGTTAGGCTACAAGAAGGGAGGGTTAGGGGAAGAAGGGGGGAGGATTAGTATACTTACTCGATCCCTGTCGGGATACCGACCATCGGGATGCCGGTGTCGGTGTTTTCACAGGAGGCATCCCGACTGCTGGTATTACATACCCATTTCGATGATGACATTGGTTATATTTCTACGTAAACAGGCATCTTCCAGACAATGTAATCGCCGATCTCCTACATGAATAGTGAATACAGGCTGAAGACGCTTTCTGCCCATTGAGGCTCAAATTCTTCAGAGATTACTATCGCAGCAAGCATAAAGAGACAAATGCAAGTGCACACTCTAACCATGCTGAACCTAATAATATAACTGCTAAATAGCATCAAAGAGGTTCTTTGCATAATAATGGCCATAATTATAGGAGTGCCCACTGCGTCCAGGTGACCTCTATCAGGCAGGTCCCTAACACTCCTATGGAACAAATATAGGGCACGGGACCCCCCAGGCCAACCCAGCAGAACCACCCCATGGCATCACACTAGTGTGAGATTTAAAGTGAGGGTTAAAGAATAATAAAGCTTACTATTGCAGTTAAACTGCGTGCGTATGTATTATTGCAATCCGTAGTGAATCAGGCCCTATGTTAATTCTGCCTCAAATGTTCAGGTTTAATGCTGTTACTGCAAAGAATCAGGGCCTGATTCAGACGCGCTCAAGAGCACTGAGCGCTCGCAAGCGGGTCGATGGTGCCCTAGTGCGCATGCGCGAGACCCGGGGAGCGACGAGGAGGCCGTCGCTCCAGGTCTCGCACCAAAGGGGGCGTGCTGTCGATGTTGATTGACAGCACGCCCCCTTTGGTGGGTGTGCCGGGGGCGTGCTGCCAGACGGGGGCATTCCCATGGGAACGCCTACCGTCTGGGTCCGCCCCCACCTGACATCACTAGTGATGTCAGTGTGAGTGATTTTGGCTCTGATAGAGCCAAAATCACTCCAGGGCTTGCGGTCACCGAGACCCTACCGCAGGGTCTCGTCGCAAGTCTGATGGTTACGATGGTCTTGACCATCGCGACCATCATCATGGACACTCGCATAAGCTGTGGGTGGTAACCCACAGCTATGCGAGCGTCCAAGAGGCCACTCCAAGTTTAGGTAGGAGGGCCCTGATTCAGAGCGAGCGCTCTGGTCAGAGCGTCCGGCTCTGAATCAGGCCCTCAGTGTGAAATCAGCCTAATTATGAAATTATTCTCTGACCATGATACTCAAAAGATGATGGACTCTATTAGTTTACATTATTTTTACTAAAATAAAGTGAAAAAGGGTGTTTTCACACCCATTTCAAAATATTTTAGTTTCCCATAAATTTACTAAAGGGCAATTGGAGTACAATTCTTAAATTTCTACTCCAAACCCTAATTATCACATATTTTTAGCAAGCAGATCGCATTTTCCATAATTGTAATGGGAAATGTGATCTGCCTGAGATTTACTAAAAATAAAATGTAAAAAATGAACTGGGGAAGCCCTGTGATAATTTAGGAAATATCACAGGAATTTATGAAAACTCCCTTGCAGGAACAGAGCTTGCTATAAAGCTCTGTCCCTGCGAATCCCCTCCGCAGTCTTCTCACTGTGTTTTTTGCAAAACATACAGTAAGAAGGTGCCCGCGCATGAGCTGATCAAAGCACCGTAATAATAAGGAGAGGTGCCAGGATGCTGGCATACATACTCCTGTCTTTCAACATCCTGTTTTTTGCCACAGTGGTAATGGAGAATCGTTTGTATGGTCATATTCTAATCAAGTTTGTTGTCTAAAAAAACTGAAATATGTCCAGTAAAATTGTTGTGTATTCAGTAAATTTTCGTGATACTAAACTCCAACATATGGTAATTTAATTCCTAGCAAAAATTTACTTTTAAAAATTGTAAATTTTAATATATCGAACTGTAACCAAAACAAAGAAATAAAAAACCCACAAGAGGTAACGTTTGTGACAGAATCCAGGCCCTGGAATGAGTGTTAGAGAAAAATGATAAAAACACATGTAGTCAATCTATGCAGACATCAGCACAGCTCCACGCTGATTACTTACTTTGGTAATAAAGTAAAATAAACATACATGAGAAGAATTCCTTAGTGACATGACTCCGTATGTGATACCAACATGAAACAGAAAGATCCAATCCCTGACAAATGTCAGGATCCTCGTCAACTAATTTATGGCACAAATGTTGTACAAAATAGAGCAATCAGTGTCACACCACCCAGCTTGTCTGCAGAGCGGAAACAGGTTTTAAGCAGCCTCATGATGCTTACTATAACCCCTCTGGAAGTGTTGGTGTTGTTTGGTATATTTGTTCAGCAGCTGCAAAGGGATCTCCATGTGGCCAGGGTTGGACTGGCCCACGGGGTACAGGGGAAATCCCCGGTAGGCCCCACTGCCTGAGGCCCCCACCTCCTCCTCTAGGGGTGGAGGAGGATCATGGATAAACTTGGGTGCTTGATTTGTTTCTATGGAAACTACAAAAAGTTTAGCCCTCCTGCCAATCAAAGTTGATGGTCCTGACAACCGTGTCCCTTCTTTTATAAAGGGGTCCTGTTCTTTGCATGTCTTCTCTAATGGTTGGCCAAGTCCATCAGTAGCGGCTGGCCACACCCCTTATGGTGTCTGGCCACACCCATAAGCTTGTGCCCCTACTACTGCATTTCCTGGTGTGCTCTTCATCCCCCAGTCCAACACTGCATGTGGCGCTAGGAGCCAGGAACAGCCTCCATATCCTGTGTTACCTACAAATAGAAAAACAAATGATGTTACTTTATTTAAAAAAAAAGTTAAAGTAATATGATATTGATAAATGTGTTTGTACAAGAAAAAAACTCACCCATCAGTTAACTGCGTTCAAAAATATTTTATTCAAAGTTATGAAAATGTGCTGATTGCTGAAGGATATAGGAATAATGAGATGATCCAGAAAAGCCGGCCACAACGTTGATAATCTTCAATCTCATTGTCTATTTATACGGTGCCACAAATTCCGCAGTGGAGGTGACAATAAATACACGTAATACCACACTTGCCTACTCCCAATTCTTCAGGTAGCCCCCCGAACCCCTGGAAGAGTAGTGAAATGAGCAGAATGGGGACAAACTTACTAGGAATCCGTGTATGCGCGATGCAACTCAGACGCATGCGCAGATAAAAACAACACACAAGAAAACATTAAAACACATTGAAGATCCCGAGTGCACACACCAGGATGGACGCTGCAGCCTGCTAGTAAGTGTATAGTGTGGGAGGCCGCCATGACACACAAGGACATCCAAAACCCTAACGACCACCTTCAGGGCCCGAAATACCTGAAAGCCCAGGCGTCCGGCCCCCTGCACCCATGGTAGTTATGCAGATATTAAGGTGCTCACACTTTGGGAGTTATTAAGGAGAGGTGAGAAGATGCAGTGCCAAGTGACACGCATGCACAGAAGGTGCAGACCAGAGGTTGTGCCTCCGGCAAGCCGCTGGGTCCTAATGTCCGACAACTGTCTTTCTTTCGCCCGGGCCGCAGATCACTTTGGTGAACCAATCGCCAACATGGGTGTCCCCCTCCCTGTGAGAGAAGGAGGACTGGGGCACCAACAAGACGGCCAGCCCAGCGGGAACTGCCCTGTGTTCCTGGTGGGCCAATCCGCCCCTGCCCTTGTCTGTATTGCAACAAGGTTTGTCCAGACACAAAGATACTTGCAGATTTCGCTTTGCTCACAGCTCAGAATCAGGCCTAAGGATGGCCATCGGTGGGGTGCCCATCGATGGTTGCCATCGGTGGGACCATCAATGATTACCATTGATGGCACAAAAAACATCTATGGTGAATGATATATGATTTGCACCCCTCGATGACCACCACTGCTGTGGGCACGGTGGGCCCTGGACCAATCAATAATGGGGGTGGGGCTTAGCGGCTGCTGGGGACATGGCTAATCTCCATCCCGTCAAGGTAAGAAAAAATAACGGTCTGCTCCAACTTGTCCATCGATGGTGGATAACAATTGGCTCTCTGCTGTCGATGGCAAAGCAATCGTCCATCAACATTTAACCATCGATGATTGCTAACTATCAATGATTGATGGCGATCCTTAATCAGGTATTACAGATGTAGATACTAAATTATTACATATGTAGTCCACATAGTGTAATGTAGATAGCTAAAAACACATCTAAGCCTCCTTCAGGATCCTCCCATTTCTCTTTAAGGGGTCTATTTACTAAGCAGTGTTATGCTGCCCATCCACTAGCAGACCACAGAAATGACAGCACGATTACGACATTGTAATTGTGCTGTCATTTCTATGTCTGTGAGCATTCGTTCAGTGCAGACTCATCAATCATCTGGCAACATGCTGAACCTGACGTTATCAAGAGGCTGTCCAGTATGTTTGTCCGATGATTGATGTCGGAAAAGACAAGCGGGCGCGCGCATCGCTGGTCGTTTCCGACTTTAAAGTGTCCGATTTGCGGACGATTTGCAAGCGATTGCACGATAACGACGTCGTTATCGTGCAATCGCCTGTCAAAATCGTCTAGTGGATGGCCAGTTTTAGGAGACAGAGTGAAAAGTGATAAGAAAGTGATAAGGTGCCAGCCAATCAGCTCCCAACTGTCATCTCACAGGCTGCGTTAGAAAAATGACAGTTGTGAGCTGATTGGCTGGCACCTTATCACTTTCTTATCACTTTTCACTCTGTCTCCTAACACTGCTTAGTAAATAGACCCCTAAGTATTCAATTATGTTTGGTCTGGTTCTGAACATTTTGATCTATATGTTTCCTTTTCCTTGTGTCAATTCTATCATTATTTACACTTTAAAATCCCTGAAAGATGTATAGATTCCATAATTTTTCAATATATGTTCTTTCAAAATACTGCATATATTTTATTGTAAAATTTGAAGCTTCAATAAAAAAGTTTGCAAAAAAACCCACATGAAAGCACAGAGATACATATGTAGTACTATACATGGACATAGTATTATTTGCCAGATGCATAGAGTATGAATGAAATGATACTGAAAATTACATCCAGTTGGCAATCCATATACTGCATATACAGATATATAACACCTGTTAGCTAGCACACTGTTCAAGCCATACTCACCACACTCTGGCCCTCATTCAGAGGCGGTCGCAAGAAGCGATCGCTCTCTCTCTGAATGAGGGTGGCCGCTTCTTTTTTTTAGTGTGGCTTCCTGGTCGCTAGCTAAGCTGTGGGTTACCATCCACAGCTTAGTGACCAACCAGGGTGAGGGTCGCGATGGTCAAGACCATCGCGACCATCGGGCTTGCGACGAGACCCTAAGGTTGGGTCTTGGCAACCCCAAGTCCCAGGGAGCTTCCTGCTCTGATCGAGCAGGAAGCTCCCCACTGACATTACTGCAACGGCAAGCGTTCCGTTAGCAACGCCTCCGTTCGTGTAGCCACCCCCCCGTCCACAAAACGGGCCGAGCTGTCGATCAACATCGACAGCCGGCCCTTTCGCAGAGAGCGCCGGAGCGAGAGAGCTTCTCTCTCGCTCCGTGGCTTGCGCACGCGCAGTGCGGCCGCTGCGCGTTCGCAGGACCGAAACATCGACAAGGTTGCGAGCGCTCAGCACTTGCGACCGGGTCTGAATGAGGTCCTCTCATCCAACAAAACTGCTCTTACAAATTCCAAAATCCATGCCTGTGACCCAAAAAGTTTTTGGCGACACCCCCTGACGGACCACAGAGACAGCCTGGGGCAGACTGGGAGACATGCATGTAGGCAAAGGCTGCTCCCCAGGTGCTCCCCAGATAAATACAGCTAGAGAGCAGCCAAGCAGCATCTTCTGCCCGTAACAGCCACCACTGAAAGCACTGCAGGCACAGCGTCTGGCAGCTCTGTTAGGCTGCAGCCACTGGGGTGTCAAACAAATTGCAGAAAAAGTTAATGCTGACTATGAAAGAAAGGTGACTGAACTTAGGGCCTGATTCAGAGCCGGACGCTATTTGCGCTCGCTCGTTCAGAAAAAGGGGCCGGCTATTTAAATTGAGCGCTCGCTCTTTGCAGTCTGTTGACGCCTCTATGTCTGAGCAAGCGAACGAAACATGCGCTCGCTATTTTGTAAAGACGCCCCCTGGCCGCTCGCATCATACGTCATCTCCGCTATTTATTAGATTAATCGAGTACATCGAAAGGCGTCTGAACTGCTCGCAGTGCTTGTGGTTGGATTTTCCTACCGCAATCATGCGAAACAACCAAGTGACGTGGTCGATGACGCTGCTTTGTTAATTATGCACACCCTTAAAATGCCCGTTTTGACCGTTTGGCACGCCTGCGTTCGGCACTCCCCGTTTTCAAGCACCTTCCCCTGTTACCGCCCACAAACGCCTCATCCTGTCACTCAAATTAGCAGGCATTCGCAATTTTGCGAACACACATTTTCCGACCGCACTGACTGGTTGGCACATGCGCATTATGACCCATACACATGCGCAGATGTGCGAACATCGCTCGGAGCGAACGAGCGGCCGCTTACGAGCGGCTCTGAATCAGGCCCTTAGGCCCTGATTTAGATCCGGACGCTCTGAAAGAGCGCTCGCTCTGAATCAGTGCGGTTTTTTTTTTTGGAGCGGCCTCCTGGCCGCTCGCATAGCTGTGGGTCACCACCCACAGCTATTGCGAGCGGCCAGGATGATGGTCGCGATGATCCAGATCATCGGGCTTGCGACGAGACCCTTGTGGTAGGGTCTCGTGGCCGCAAGCCCCAGAAAGCTTCTGGCTCTAATAGAGCTGGAAGCTATCCCACTGACATCACTGGTGATGTCAGTGGGGCCGCCCACAAACGGCAGGCGTTCGCATGGGAACGCCTCCGTTTGTGAAGCCATCCCCATGCCACGCCTCCAAAACGGTGCGAGCTGTCAATCAAAATCAACAGCCGCCCCCTTTTGGTGCGAGACCCGGAGCGACGGAGCGACCGTCGCTAGCCGGGTCTCGCGCATGCGCATGTCGGAGCCGGCTCCGGTGTGCGCATGCGCAGTGGCCTAACATCGACCCGCTTACGAGCACATAGCGCTTGCGAACGGGTCTGAATCAGGCCCTTAGAACACAGCATGTATTGCAGCTTACTGCATATGCGGCTGTGTAGCCGCAGACCAGGCAGAGTACCATACTGACTCCTGTCGAAAGCCTCTGCAATGGGCACGTGAGTGTCAGAACTGGAAGACTGAGGAATGGAAGACGGTGTCCTGGGCTGATGAATCACGTTTTATTGTACATCATGTGGATGGGCAGGGCCCAGGATGGAAAGAATAGGCACATTTCTAGAAGCAGCCCTAATCGTGACAGGTCTGTTGAAGGGCGGTGTCTGTGCAGGGGAATGGATACTCCCTTACTGAGACTGCTTCAGGTAAGGGTGTAATACTCGCCAACCCACCTGGCAACTGCAGTGTGGTTAATCCTGTCTATCTATCTATCTATCTATCTATCTATCTATCTATCTATCTATCTATCTATCTATCTATCTATCTATCTATCTATCTATATACATACACACAACCACAAGACACACACTTGTTTTGTGCTAAGATCAGTACTAGCAGCACCTCAAAGCGGGACCCCTGTCAGCGGGAACCTATCAGTTAATAAAAATAAATAGATGGACCTGAGGGCGCTTATTTAACAATCAATTATAATATATATATATATATATATATATATATATATATATATAGTGCTTTTTCCAGTAGGAACAAGCAGAAACTCAGGGTCTATTTCAGACCCGCTTGCTAAGATGCATACTCTCGCTGCTATCGATGGTATGCAGGGTGTATGCATCGCAGTGCACATGCGCATACCTTAGCGAAAGTTCACAATGCATTCGCTCGCTGCACATAGACAGCCCAGTAGAGTGAGTGACAGGGGAAGCCATTTGTAGGTTGTAACAGGGGCTGGCCTTTAGAAACGGGGGAGTGGAGGTGTAAATGCAGGCATGTCTGAGCATCTAAACGGCGTATTAGAGGTGTGCATAATTATAAGACGGCATCATAGTACACGTCACCTGGCTGGTTTTTACACTGAAGTACTCGCAGTGCTTGCGGCAGGGTATGGTCAACCTCAAGCGCTGCGATAGCATCCGATGTTACCCGATGTACCGATGATTGCATACACTTCCTGGACATGACGTGCACAAGTGGTGGGTGTCTGCATACACTATGTGATTGCTCTCTAAGAAATACTGAGCGTGCTAATGCATTGCTGTGTGATAGCACTCCCTATGCTATTTGCATACACATCGTGCGAGCGGCTCTGAATCAGGCCCTCGGTTCCTGAACCGCTCATTAACTGTGACGTAATGGCATCAGTGCTTTTTTCAGTAGGAACAAACAGGAACTCAGTTCCTGAACCTCTAATTAACTGTGATGTAATGGCATGGGACAAAATTTATTTTCAATAAGATAAGTTCAGTTTTAAAGTCCCTTTTGAAAACAATTGTTCTTCTATAGCTCCACCCACAGTTCCTCAGTTTTTCCAGAAACATAGCTCTGTATATATATATATATATACAGAGAGAGAGTATAAATACATATATTAGGGATGTGCAGGCTCGGATTGGTTCGAGTTTGCACGTGGAGTTCGGATTTTTCCCTCCAAAAAAACGGAACTCAGAACGAGGCAAAACGTCATCTTACATGGACAAACATCATCATTCCTGGACTTTTGTCCAGGAATGATGATGTTCGTCCATGTAAGATGACGTTTTGCCTCGTTCTGAGTTCCGTTTTTTTGGAGGGAAAAATCCGAACTCCACGTGCAAACTCGAACCTATCCGAGCCTGCACATCCCTAACATATATACATACTGTATATATATATAAATATATATATATATATATTAGGGCAGGCGGCAATCTTAGGACTTATTCACATCAATAAATCACGCTATAAGTGGCTCCGACAACAAAGATAAAGCTTTGGATTAAAATGTAAATGTCAGGGCAAGGGAGAAGCTTGTACCGGGATTTATTGAGGTGTATAAGTCCCAAGAGAGCCGATGGTCCTAGTTTGTTGGCACTTGGGCATATGTTCCTCTGACTGCCAGTCAATGTGCTTCATTACTTTATATATAACACTTCACTGAGCAACACTTCACCCCCACCCCTTATATGTTTAACATTTCTCTCCCCCTCACCCCCTCCCCTCATATAATGCATTTAATTAATTTCTGCCCCTCACCTCATTCCTTAAATAATATATTTAATGATTTATAGCACTTTGTTACAAGTCACCAGCGCGCCTTGTTACTTACTCGTGCTCCGGGTGTCTCTCCTTCAGGTCACCAGTCACTCTCCCGGAATCCTGCTCCTGGACAACGTACACGCCGTACTGGGACGACATCTCCAGTTGCTAGGGGATTGGAACACCTGTCTACGGCTCGTGATACTGGATGATGCCTCCTTCTCACCTGTAGATTCCATTAATCATCTGCCTCTCATCCATTGGTTCAGCACTTTTCTTAAGTCTGCTGGTTCATCGTCAGCTTGCAGGCTATAGTGTGTTTCTTCATGTCCTTCTGGTTGCTGCCAGTCGTGGTCTTGCTCGTCTATGCCTGTTCTGCTGAGTTCAAGAACTCTAGTCCCAAACTCTGACTCCGTCATCTAGAGTATTCGTTTTCTGCTGCCTGCGGTGCTCCTGGTTTGCTTTGCCTCACTGCTCATTGTAGCCAGCTATACTATCTCATCCCGGCTATCAGCCGCACCTCGGCCCACAAGGCCGCACCTCGGTCAGTTACCATCTTGGCTTTCTAAGCCGCATCCCGGATGTCTAGCCACACCTCGGCCAACTAGACCGCATCTCAGTCTGTTGCCATCTAGGCTCTCAAAGCCACATCCCGGCTATCAGCCGCACCTCGACCCACTAGGCCACACCTCAGTCTGTTACCACCTCGGCTCTCAAAGCCACATACCGGCTGTCTAGACGCTCCACGGGCCACAACTCAGGCCCTGATTCAGAGGCGCTCGCAAGTGGCCGTTCGTTCGTAGTCAGCCGATGTTGTCCAACCACGCATGCGTCGATGTAACAGTGCGCATGTGCGTACGTTTGATTGCGGTGATTTTTCAGTCGATCGTATACACAGCGAACAGGAAGTGACATGTGAAATGTGATTGACAGAACTGTCCGTTTTGGGGTGGTGACGGGGATGGAGATGGGAAAACGCAGGCGTGTCGAGGCATTTTTTGGGCGTACATAAATTATCTTATGCGAGCGCCAAATGTGAACAGAACAAGTGATACGTCACTGTCTGATCCAATTTCCATTAAGACTGCTCGCTCAGCTTGTGGTCTGGTATAGTCTACTGCAATGACGATGGTCTCTTCGTACTTCCCTGGGCTCATCGATGGTGTAGCGATTTATCAATTGAGGCCACAAAAACAATCATCTTTTAAGTGCTAAACTGCTTGTAAGGTGTTTAGCAAATAGACCTTTTTTAGTAGCTAAAAACCGAACACAGGTGAACTACTCAGCTGCTAATTTCTGGGTCATACAATCAATTAGCTAACAAATGGATTTTTTTTTTTGTGGGCTTTTAAAATATTTGTAAGTGTTTCTTTTTTAGGGAAACAATATTGTATGCATGTTTGTTTTTTTTCATATTTTTTTTTTGGCCAAGAAACCAATCATCCTTTTGTTTTTTGCTAAGTGTTAATTAAAACTCATAAATTTAACCCTTGTTTTTTTTTTTAAATTAAATGTTTCTATTTCCGTTGTATTGTTTGTAAGTTTGTTTGAGGGATTACCTTTTATCCAGTTTTTGAATAAATCAACAATAGAATTTTGCAGATTTTGAACATAATTTTATTAAATGATTGTGTAAATTTTTTTTTTTTTTTTTTTTTTTTTTTTCATAAACATATTTATTTTCAGGTAAAAAAATGTACAAATGATTTTGGCCACACACAAACAAAATAAGTGGCATTTGAACTAAAAAAATAAAAACAAATAAAAACAATTCACAAGAAAGGAGAGGGAGGTTTTTGGCATGAAGGAATATGGGGCAAACACAGAGATGGATTGTAGGGAAATTAGCCAGTGCTGTCATCGCCTTTTAGGCTGTTTGGCCGGGGGTTGGAGGGAACCTGAACGGGTCCGGGATCTCCTTCAGCTGGCCTGGCCAGAGGCAAATGTTGTGGCCTCTGGACTAGGCATAGGGCTAGGCACATTTAGAGGGATGGCTATTGTTGTGCCAGAGGTGGAGGGTCCTGATGTTCTGGCAGGAAGGGAGGCCGGCTCCAACATGTGCTGGCGAACGAGCTGCTCCAGGGCATTTGCAATTCTCACGTTGGCCGCAGCAGTTTCCTCCAGGGCATCCGCCACCCGTAGCAGATTGGCGTCCATCCTCAGCATAATCTCGGTGTGCTGATCCGTTTTAACATTGAGATCAGTGAGGAGGGCCACTGCCTGCAAGGGGGAATGTCCTGGACTGTCTGCCACAGGGTCCCCAGCCGGATCTACTGCTTCCTCCCCTGCAGAGCCAGAAGAAATTCTGCGGCCAAAGCTCACCTCTGGAGCAGACTCATCCGCCTGTGTCTCTGTGAGAAAAAAGAGAAAAGAGTAAAATTATAATCTAGATATTTTCCAAAACACATTTCTGAGTTGTTAACATTACAACATTTACCTGGGGCAACATGAGGAGCCGCAAAGTCTGGCATGTCGGTATCCATGTTTGACACGCCAAACACCTCCTCATCCTGCACACACCCCTGTGCCAGCTCCTCCAAATCCGTGAGCTCAAGTGACACGGGTGGGACCCCCATCTGTCCCCCCTGCATGCCTAGCCCTATCAGCCAGTTTTTGTTTAAGCTGATATTTGAAGTCGCTCCATCTGTTGGTTAAAAAGTTGGCATTATTACTGCAGTATTTGGACCTGTAAACACTTTTTAGTCAAATGTAGTTTTTACGTACCGGCGTTTGACCTCCCAGGTTGAACGTTCAAACTCACCCACCCCATTGACAGCACAGGCTATGTCGTCCCACAGTTTCCATCTCTGGGTTGCACCCATATTCCTTGGTGCCTGTGCCAGGTTGTCGTTGCACATTTGCACCAAAACCTCCATCTCCTTCCTTGTGAAATGTGGCTGCCTTTTTTTTTGGCCCTAGTTTGCCTACTAGGTCCAGCAGCCTCTTCCATGGCATCCTCCACACCTTTTTTTTAAATGGTTTAATTTTTTTATGTAAAATGTTTCAAAATGTAATGTTAAACATAAGCATTTTCCCATAAAAAAAACAAATACTTACATGGCGCCTTGGCTAGTACTTTGCTGCTCTGTACTCATTGTGTTTTTTCTCAATGCAGCAGACCGATTTGGGCCTTCAGTGACGTTTTTATACATGCGTCAGCATTATTCGGCCGCATCATTCATTGTGCGCTCCTATTGTCCGTCCTTAATTTGAGTGGGAAAATGTAGACTATTTATGGCTTGGTGTGACTCCATTCGAGGTGGCATTTTTTGGTTGTTGGAGGTATTTCGGTTTGTTGTTTGGTTGGTGGAATGTGAAGGAGTTTTTTTTTTATTTTTGAAGGAGCGTTTTTTTATATTACTTTCTTTGTTTAAGTTAGCATTTTTGCGTATTTTTATTTGCTATTTTTATTTATATTTTTGAGTAAGTATTTCAATAATTCCCATAAACATTTATTAATAAATTGTGGCAAAAGTTATTTTGGCTGGAACCCAAGTGACCTTTTATAACTTTTTGATATTTGTCTGTTTTTGGTAAGTGTTTTTGGTTTTATTAATTAACAAATAAGATGTGTTGGTCTTAGCATATGTTTTGCTAAGTAATGTGTGCTTGTTCTGTGTAAAATCATGTCTTAAGTCTAAATGTAGCGTACTATTTTGCGAACTAATATGTGCTTGTTCTGTGTAAAATCATGTCTTAAGTCTAAATGTAGCTTACTATTTTGCGAACTAATGTGTGCTTGTTCTGTGTAAAATCATGTCTTAAATCTAAATGTAGCGTACTATTTTGCGAACTAATGTGTGCTTGTTCTGTGTAAAATCATGTCTTAAGTCTAAATGTAGCGTACTATATTGCGAAATAATGTGTGCTCCCTTCTCTAAATTTTAGAAAACTATATTTGGTTTAATTCCTAGTTTATAAAATTAATCTTAAAAATATTTTCTCCTTTTGAAATGTAGGTGAATTTTCACATGACACTACCCAAGCCTATAAGATTCTTTGGCTTTCTTTGAAAAGATAAGTATATTTTTCTTAACACATTTGTCTAAAACAGTAACTACCTTGCTTAACATTTCAGGTTGATGTTGGTCGCATTCTCTTGGCCATGGTTCCAGAACCCGACCAACCTCAAATTCGTCCCAGGCGTAGGCCTCGTAGGCGTGCAAGGCCCCAGATATATAGAACACGTGTCACCCTTTTTGGAATGCCAGATGATGAGGTGTTAAGGCGCTACCGTCTGCCTCCAAAAATCATCATAGACACTGTCTCATTAATAGAAAGTGATCTTGAACGGCAAATTGACAGTCCTACAGCAATACCACCACTTACGCAATTAATGTCGGTGTTACATTTTTGTGCCTCAGGATCCTTTCAAACCACCGTGGGAATAGTCGCAGGAATCTCCCAATCCTCCTTTTCAAGGATCCTGAGGGCAGTGATGGATGCACTATTTAAACACCTCCATCATTTTATTAAAATGCCATTGGATATGTGTTCCCTTAATGTGGTGAAGGATAAATTTTACCAAATTGCTGGCTTCCCACACATCATAGGGGTTGTGGATCGCACTCACATACCACTTCACCATCCAGCAATGCTGGAGGCAATATTTAGGAACCGAAAACACTTTCATTCGATGAATGCAATGGTGGTATGTGATGCCTCCCTCCAGATCCTGACCCTGAATGCCAAATTCCCAGGCAGTGCACATGATTCCTTCATCATCTGGCAATCAGGGATTTGGCACAAATTAAACAACCTACAAGCTGGTGATGCGTGGCTTCTGGGTAAGTTGACACCTTCTGTTGAAACCAATGCAAAGCTTGGTACACAATGGTCCTGATGTTGATTTTTATATTTTCACAGGAGACAGTGGTTACCCTTGCACGCCCCTTCTGCTCACTCCTTATTTGGTTCCTACACCAGGGCCACAAAGTCAGTATAATTCCGCACTTACAGCCACCAGGCAGGTGGTGGAGCGCTGTATCGGCCTTTTAAAAGGCCGATTCAGATGCCTCCACCGCAGTGGTGGCGACCTCATGTATTTGCCGGCTATGGTTTCCAAAATTGTGGTCCTGTGTGGGATATTTCACAACATCACCATAAGGAGTGGTGTCCCAATGCAGCCAGAGGATGCCTTGCCTGAGGACGGCCCCCCCGAGGTTGGTCAGAGGTCAGTATGTGGGGGGGCCATACGCGATCAAATTGTTGCCAGATTTTTTAGGTAATTATTTCCACAAAGTTATTTAATTGACACAATATAGACATGTATTATTTTAATGTACACTTTTAACTTTTTTTAAATTTTGTTTTTGTTTTATTCCCTAAAATGACCATAAAAATCCATGCATACTACCTGATCAACACAAATGACTTTATGTGGACACATTGGATATAACTTCGGGAACAGTGATTTCTTCTCCTCATTTGTGGATTCATGTTGGCATGCTACTTCTTCAAGCAGTTCTTGATTTTTTTTGGGGGGGGGATTTTGGAATTTTTTGGTATTTTGTGTGTGTTTTAACTGTGTGATTTTGTTTTGACAATTCACTTGGTGTTTATTATTTGTGTGCAATAAATGTTTTTTTTTCATTAAACAACCATTTCCTTCGTAAATTACAAACAAGTGAAACCTGCTCCAAAAAATGCAAACATGCTTAATGCCTAATACTGTAATTTCTTAATTTCTAAACTTTTGTACCCTGCTTTGTGGCTAAAAACAAACACCAAAGGTATTATGGTGAATCAATATGTTTACAATTCTAGGCCTAAGCAGGTTGCTTTAATTGTTACATTACCACCAAAAATATTTAATCTATTTTTGATGTTAAATCTAAAAACCTATTGGTATTGTTATGTGTTTAATGTGCAAGCTTACATACTTACTTGACCTTTCTACAAACAAATTGACATTACTTAAAACACAGGGACAAATAGTAGACTTATGTAAGGTTCAACAATCTAAGATTTACAGACAAGGAATGTGACTTAAATAAATCAAAATAAACTTTTTTTTTTGTCCAAATACAAAAAATTATTGGCGCAGGAGCGCCAAAAGGTGGTCCAAGGCCACCAGCATGCCAATTACATGGCCCCGGAGTTCCACCAATCCTCCTGCAATGGCCTCGTTACACCTCTGGGCCTCTGTGGTGAAAAAAAATGTGCGGGTTACTAAAATGACACCTTCATTTAGAATGTTCAAAGCCACAAAAAAATTCAGGCTATACCAAAAAAAAACATCAGTTACAAAAACATGTCCAAAAAAAGGAATGAAAAACGAAAAGATTTTCAGAAAATAAGGGGCCAAAAAGTAGAAATAACCTAAAAAAACATATGTCTTAAACCTAAGCAAAACTAAGACATTTGTTGGTACCGTAAACAAGAAAGACACAAGTGGGAGTGTTTGGACATGTGTCATATGTGTAAGGGGAAAAGATCCTTGACATTGTTTCACAAAGATATATATAAAAAACATTTGAACTACTTTACTATTTTGAACTGCACAGGCAAAAGGACAACATCAAACAAATTTACACAATAAAAAACAAAAACAAAAAAAGCATAGTTTACAATGTAAACATACCAGCCACACTGCGGACTGGGCCTGGAGCCACGAAATCCTCCTCATCTGAGGTGGGCCAGTGGGTAAGTGAAGGAGGAGGGGAAAAGTGAGGTGGGTTTTGAGGGGAGGGGGAAGTTGGAGGGATGGTCAGGTGAGGAGAGGGAGGGGACTGAAGGATGGCAAGGTCTGGGGTGGAGGGGGAATTTGGGGAAGAGTGGGCAGGGGATATTTGGGTGGGAGTGGGGGATAGGGGACGAGCCATACATCGGCGCCGTCTGACTATCCGCTCTGCCCCTAAATGGTGGAGAAAAACATTTTTAATTAAATTTTTATTTTTTTTCAATTTTGGGATAAAATAATAAAAACAGGGATATACTGTAAACAAGCACACGCAGGTATGACCAAAATAATAAAAACAGGGATATACTGTAAACAAGCACATGCAGGTATGAGGAAAAAAAAACAGACACAGAAACACTTACTTTGGCCAATCCGGCGCCGCAAAAGTGCCAGCAGGCATTGTGATCGGCGCCTCAGATCCGACCACCTGCGTTCCAACTGGCCGATATTACGGCGATAGCCGAGGGAACGCAGGCGGCGGCGCACCTCTGCGTAGGCCCTACGCTTTTGAAGATTGGCGATGGGGAGCAGATGGTCAGTAATGCGCTCATCCATTACCTCAACTAGCACCATTAGCTCCCGCCTACCGAAAGCGTTGGCTCTCATGATGGCAATGATTTTGTTTACACAAACCAGTTTTAATAAAGGTCCTAGAAAAATTTTGATTGGCTAATGTACTTTGTAAATTAACAGTAACAATTCTATCGGTTAGTGTATGAGTCATGTGACCTACACCCTCACAAATATAATGTGAGTTAAGATAGGCTTGATGCAGTGACATGCATAAGCTAATTTAAATAAAATAAAAAAAAATTGAAAATCTGCATTTAAAAAAACAACAAAAACATTAGTAGCATTCAAACAAACTTTTACATTAGAAAAACCATCCCCTTGGTCAAACCGTACGTATTCTGCGGAAGAAATGACACACACTAACAAGAATAAAGTTTATTGACATTGAAAAAAAAAAACAGGATTGCAAACATATGAAACAAACAATTAAGGTAATTAATATAGTGATTGCCAGTAATCGATTCAAGTATGTTTGCAGAATGAAATAGCAGGCAATCGAAACTGACAGGGCCACTTTCCGAATTGACTTGTGCGAGCGCTCACTGCAACTAAAGAGGAGACGGACGCTCGCTATTTTGTACGTTCGCTAGCTAGAGGAGGGGTTGGGAGAATATGGGGCGGAAGGTTAGCTACGAGCGAACATACGAGCGAGCGCTTGGATTTAAATATTTCCGCTCGTACGGTGGACGAGCGATCGGCCACTTGCGTCCGGCTCTGAATCAGGCCCTCAGTCTGTTACCATCTCGGCTCTCAAAGCCGCATCACGGTTGTCTAGCTGCACCACGGCCCACTAGGCCGCATCTCAGTCTGTTACCATCTAGACTCTCATAGCCACATCCCGGCTATGTAGCTGCACCTCGGCCCACAAGGCCGTACCTCAGTCTGTTACCATATCGGCGCTAAAAGCCACATCCTGGCTGTCTAGCCGCACCTCGGCCCACAAGGCCGCATCTTAGTCCGTACCACCCCGGCTCTCAAAGCCGTATTTCTATCAGTTACATAACATCTAGTGGCCCTAGTTTAGCCATGCATGCCTCTTCAATCTCAAGTTAAGTCCAGGTGGCCACTTAAGTACCAGTGAACGTTTCCAGTTCTATGGGAACAACAGGTGGCTGTTATTGGTGAAGACCTCTTATGAGTGATTCTAGAGGTCTTGCACGGTGAGTCCTATGTGACCGTAACACACTTAAGCTAATGGGTGGTCTGGGTTCTACTCAGTTCACCCGGGCCCCAACATTCATACTTAGACAGCTGAGCTCCAGCCTACTCCTTGCTTGTTGTCTTCTAGGGGGTCCCCTGGTGGTGCGACAGACAGGTGCGGGCGACCACTCGTGTATTTGTAACTGAGGGCGCCTGGCACTTGTAGGCAGTCGGTTGGGCAGAGAAGCTGGGTTGGAGTGTCCTCGCTATGGCCCTGCTTCTACAAATGCGCAGATGCCCCAATTAGGCTAAAGGCTGCCTGAACGAAGCTCCACAGCCCGGCATCCAGTTTATGAATCGGACCAGGTGGTGAGAGATAGCCTGGGTCTGTTGCAGCATGGCAGGTCACTGAGGGGAGCATGGGGCCCGGCCCAGAGGGCAGGTGTAGGAGCAGGCCCCTCCCTCACTGTCTGAGTGTGCGGGCCCAGGCTTCCAGTCCCAGCAGTCCCCCCCCTGATGGCGACCCTGTGGATGGGCGTGTGCATAATTTTTCTGGGGAAGAGATGACACCAAGATGAAGTATGGGAAGAAGGCAAGCCGGCGAAGGCAGTGTGATGCTCTGAGCAAAGTTCTGCTACGCAGCTACATATGCAGCAAACTGCATTCACTGTGTGTTCTGCAGGCCATGGGCCCTGGTGCTGAGAGTGGGCATGGCCAATCTGGGGAGGCGTGGCCACTGCCCGTCCTTATAAAATGAGAAAAATAATATGTGCGACACAACGCTGCAGAGGGGGGCACTGGCGGTAGCACAGGGGACACATTCGCCCCCTTCTGCAGCTGCTGCACCCACAGGACGGTACAGGAAAGGGTACGTGAAGGCAGGGGGCATGTGCACTCAGGAGGCTGCTGTGGGTGGGGCTATGTGATCTGCAGGAGGCGCAGTAACCCATACGTCTGACAGCGACATTGTGCTCACCTTTGAATTAGACCCTTAGTTTGCATTGATTTTAAGTAGTGCCAGACACCAAGGATTAGGTATTATGTTGTTGGTCACTGATTACAGAATATATACTGGGAATACTATTAGTAGCTATTTAATACAAGGTGCCTTGTACTTTTCCTGTATTGCCCTTCATTGTTTAACTTAACAGATTATTTTCTTAGGTTATTTTAGTACAAACAGCTAAATATATTTCTGCTGTGAGGGGCATAAGGGTGTTAGAAACTGCCCCAGTTATACTAGAAATCTGCATTACCACCATTTGTAACAAAGATTGAATAGAATATTAACTGTATTGATGTATTTATCCAAATCCAGCATGATCTAGTAGTACTCATTAGCTGATTACACTTTGCAGAAAAATAAGCTGTTTACAGACATGACAACACACATACATTTCATTTCTTGTTCTAATAAATCTCACATTTGGGTCAGATGTTATTTTACTCAGCAGTTACAGTAGATTTCCTTTTTGTGCCAGGATTCTTGGAAAACTCAATCACGAGTGAATGAATATTTATCACTTGTGTATGTTGGCAATGGCAAGCTTATTGCTGGAGAAGGAAAACAGATCCTATTGCATTATTCAGAAGTGCTAATTGAATTACTTCCACAATACATTTGGCATGGTGATGTAGTTTGATCAGGATTAGGTTTTTGGCTATGTTTGAAGTTGGTCAGGGCCATGGAGGTCTACATGGTGCCCACTAAGTAGGCTGTAGAATCTCTGATTTGAAATTTTGGTGTAAGCAAGTTCGTTCAGAATGTCTTCCAGTGCCTAAAACTGCACTGATCTGAAAGCACTTATCTGATATGTACCAGTGGGAGGCAGGCAGAGCTGCAATGGAAGAGCAGTGAGTCAGAGGATCAACTGTCACACTGCACCTGCACTGACAGTTACTAATATTCTCCAAGCACATTTTCATTTGTCATGGTCTTCAATGTTGGTCTGCAGAGATTTCTGCTGATTTTGATGTGAGCAATGGTGGCGTCTAAGGATGCACCAATCCGTATCAGTCCTTGCACATTTGGATGCATCGATATACACAAGGGAGGGACAGGTGAAATAGGATAGTCACAATTCGGAATGTAATACCGCCGGATGTATTGCCAATGTATTAAATACTGACGCTGGAAGCCTGAACCGTCAGAATCCCGACTGGGGCTGGTAAGTACCCTAACTCTCCCCTCCCCCCCAACCCTCCCTTTCTGGTGCCTAACCCTAACCTCTACCCGTTGGTACCTAACCCTAACCCACCCCCGATGATGCCTAACTATAACCCCCCCTTCCACCCTAAACCTAACCCTCCCGGGGTGGGGGGAGGTGCCTAACCCTAACCTATTCTGTCAACACACTCTTGACCCGATCTCACTGAAATTAGGTTATGCGCGAATACCCCGTAACCAGTCAGTTATGCCCTTGCAAGTGGAGATGCAACTGAGTTGTGTATGACTTAGCATCAGCTCTGGAGGATGCATAGTGTGAAAACATGCAAGTTCTGTCTGCAAAGCTAACTACTATGTGCACCTCTGCATCAGCCCCAGTGACCATAGCTGGGTGCTATTACATAACCGATAGAATTGCTCTTATAATGCATATCCTACACAAGTCCTATATGACAAAGGATAAAAGTCAGATGAACTTGCACCTACTTTCATTACTAATGAGATATCCTGAAGTAGATATTCATTTCTGGGATCCTAGACCAGGTCATAAGAGGTAATGTCTAAAATGTGTCATGCTCAGCTGTGTCCTAAACAGTTTTCTCTTTTTGGTTAATAAAAACCTCACACAGTCACAAAGTTGATCACTGACCAAACTAATAAATCACGTTACAAAAAACTACCTTGCAAGTAAATGATAGTGCTGCACTTTCTAACATACAGTAATGCTGTTTAACTGTATCCAGAATTCCAGTTAAAGGTCACTAGAAATTTTAAAATAGTGTTTGGTAACAGCTGTAAAGTTACCTTCTCCGGTAAGCCCTTCATGCCCCAGTTCGACACTGATCAGCACTATGTACTAAGGGGTAAACAACCTAGGTATGTGCTGTGGAGCTATTGAGTTATAGGAACTGTTTCTGGGTGGGACTCATCCCTTTTCGCGGATACAAAGAGTAAATTTTATACGGCGCATGCACAGAAGTGGACTTATGCATTTTTGCATGTCAATGCCCGTTTCTGAGTTGGCCGGATCTTTGCCAGATCTCACTTTGGCGGAGATGTATTATAGCGACACGGGTCGTGCCGATATAGGCCTTCCTGCTTCGCCTCTTTACATACTGCAATGCATGAACATCACGTCTGCCAGCATGGCGGAGTAAAAATTCCCCCCTCCAGCAATCCCTGACAGAGCCCACAGCTCATTAGCCTAATGCTGATGTGCTGTGACTCACCTCCTGGCCGGCTGCAGTGGGCCTGTGTGTGATCTCTAAAGCATTGCAAGATCTCCCATACACAGCCCAGAGTTCAGCAGTCATCGCAGCCAGGGAAATGCTATCCCTGCTGTGGTTGTACAATGACAGCTGCAGGACCGCCGATAATGACGGGGCGCACACACACTTCACCACATTACTACATGGGGAGAAGTATCAGCGCACATAATGTGTAGCTAGCCAGGTGATGGGTGTTGTGCTGGGTGAGGGGTGATGGGTGCTGTGCTGGGAGAGGGGTGCTGGATGAAGGATGCTGTGCTGGGTGCTGTGAGAAGGGTGCTGGATAAGGGGTGATGTGTGCTGTGCTGGGAGAGGGGTGCTGGATAAGGAGTGCTGTGCTGGGAGAGGGGTGCTATGCTGGGCGAGGGGTGATTGGTGCTGTGCTGGGAGAGGGGTGATGGGTGCTGTGCTGGGAGAGGAGTGCTGAATGATGGGTGCTGTGCTGGGTGATGGGTTCTGTGCTGGGAGAAGGGTTCTGGATGAAGAGTGATAAGTGCTGTGCTGGGAGAGTGGTGCTGGATGAGGGGTGCTGTGCTGGGAGAGGGGTGCTGTGCTGGGTGAGGGGTGCTGTGCTGGGAGAGAGGTGCTTGATGAGGGGTGCTTTGCTGGGTTATAGGTGCTATGTTCAGAGAGGGGTCCTGGATGAGGGGTGCTGTGCTGGTTGAGGTGTGCTGTGCGAGGGGTGATGGGTGCTGTGCTGGATGAGGGGTGATGTGTGCTGTGCTGGGAGAGGGGTGCTATGCTGGGCGAGGGGTGATGGGTGCTGTGCTGGGAGAGGGGTGATGGGTGCTGTGCTGGGAGAAGGGTTCTGGATGAAGAGTGATAAGTGCTGTGCTGGGAGAGTGGTGCTGGATGAGGGGTGCTGTGCTTGGAGATGGGTGCTGTGCTGGATGAGGGGTGCTGTGCTGGGAAAGGGGTGCTTGATGAGGGGTGCTGTGCTGGGTTATAGGTGCTGTGTTCAGAGAGGGGTCCTGGATGAGGGGTGCTGTGCTGGTTGAGGTGTGCTGTGCGAGGGGTGATGGGTGCTGTGCTGGATGAGGGGTGATGTGTGCTGTGCTGGTAGAGGGGTGCTAGAACAGGGGTGCTCTGATGGGTGCTGTGCAGTGGGGAGTGCTGTGCTGGGAGAGGAGTGCTGGATGAGGGGTGTTGGGTGCTGTGCAAAGAGAGGGGTGCTGGGTGAAGGGTGCTGTGCTCAGAGAGGGGTGCTGGATGAGGGGTGCTATGCAGTGAGGGGATAGGGGTGCTGGTGGAGGAGTGCTGTGCTGGGTGAGGGGTGCTGTGCATTGAGGGGAGAGGGGTGGTGTGCTGGGTGAGGAGTGATGGGAGCTGTGCTGGATGAGGGGTGCTAGGTGAGGGAGTGAGGGCGACTTTGCTGTTAGGAGAGAGACGTGCTGTGAGGGGGAAGCCTGGCGTGCTGTGAGGGAAGAACAGTAGCGTTAATCTACATTAAATTAATTTATATTCAAATTGGTATTGGAGTGCAAATTTTCATACTGAATGCAACATTAGGTTTGGTGGTGGGATTATCAGATAGGGAGCACCAGCCAAAATCTTGCCTAGGGTACCAAAATGGTTAGGGTGGCTCTGGCGGGAACTGTGCGGTGACAATGCAATTGCATAGAACTGTTGTCTTGTGGGAGTGCCGTGGGACTGTCGGGTCGTGTAGCTTGAGTTCCATGCTATTCTAAGTTGTGTGTGTGGAGAAAGGAAGCCTGTGTCACACGGATCTCTTGCACCTAGCATGGGACTGGTATAAGTGCAGGTATTATTGATAACAGTTGCATGCCTTAGCAATTTGCAGCTATATGATACCATGAGGCTATATGATAGTATTATAGTGCTAGTTGATCACAATGTCAGTCTGGAAGCTTACATTGTAGCTTTAGGAGGCTATATACTGTGTTTATGTGTTACATGGAGCTGTGACAGGGTTGTATACATGGTGACATGGGCTGTTATTACACTGGATATCTATCTATCTATCTATCTATCTATCTATCTATCTATCTATCTATCTATCTATCTATCCATACCTCTCAACTGTCCCGCTTATGACAGTACAGTCGTGCTATTGGGGCACTGGGCCTGATGCATAAAGCTGCATACACACACAACGATTGAGTTAATGAACGATTTTAGTAAACGATTTTCTACCTTGAAAAAATGAACTAAAATCGTTTACTAAAGTTGTTCATTTACTATGTTCATTTAAATGTAATGAACTATTTTTATGAACTACAAACAATTTTTGCATATTAACTTAATTAAAATCGTTGAGTTGACAAGTCTGACTGAACTACAAACTACAAACGTGAACGCGCATGAACAATAATCGTTCGTTTGACTCAGAAAGTGAACGATTTTTTCAAACGATTATCGTTAAACTATATCGTTTAATGATGATCGTTCAAACAATCGTTGTGTGTGTATGCACCTTAAGAACTATTTTGCACACAATGGTTTTGTCCTTACAGACGGTTGTTTACCGATGTTTAAAAAGTTACAAATACATTAGGGCTTCCACACTGCACGAAAACACGGCACGGTCGCCATGTTACAGCCGTGACAACCACTGAGTAGGACGGCTGCCGTCCACGGTTTCAGTTTTAACGATTGAAAAGAGATTCAAACACATGGCAATAGCATTACACGGAATCAGTATGTAATGTGGCCGGCGGTTCTAATCCCGACAGCGGAAGCCCTGCAGGGGTGAAGATCCCGATCGTTAATTTGGGTAAGTATCGCTAACCTTACTCCCTACCCTAACCCTCCTTTAGGGGTGCCTAACCCTAACCCCCCCTTTCCCACAGCCTAAACCTAAGTCTCCCGGGGGGTGCCTAACCATAACCTCCCCCCGGAGGTGCGTAACCATAACCCCCCCTTCCCCTAGCCTAAACCTAACTCTCCCAGGGGGGGTGCCTAACCCTAAGTCACCGCGGGAACCCTAAAACTTACCCCTCCCCCCCCGCGGCTGTCCACGCTCGGCTTACCTTCGTTCGGTATGCCGGGCGTCGGGCTCCCGGCGTAGGTCTAATGACAGGCGTCGGGATTTCGACGCCTGTCATTAGTACCTTGCCGGGATTAGACAGTCGGGAAGCCAGCGGTCGGATTTCGACCATCGACTTCCTGACTGCATCCCCATTACACACGGCACAAAACCTTTGTGTGTGAAAAGAGCCAACTCTGTGAGCCAGGCTGCACTGATGCCTAGAGACAAATAATCAGGAAGTGTCATACTTCTTGTATGAGCGCTAAACCCTCAGTGAAGGAAGAGCACTTACGATTCAGCAACTGGTTTTTACAGTACATAGTGTTTTATTTATGCAAGCTTTTATTGGCTGTTGATGATCCTGATATTCCCCAGAGCTGTGAAATGTGTGGCTGGAAGATTATTATTACACTTCCTTGTTGAATGATAAACTAAGCTGTGAATACGCTGGTAGACCATACTGAAGGAACAGCATACAATTCCTTTTAAGCATCCTAAGAAAATGTCCTGTAACTCGCCCTTGTCAGTAATATAGTGTTTTAAATATGGATGGCCATTGACCATTGTTGTTTCTAAAACATTGATGGTCGCTGGCAGATGTCAACTACTTTTGCCATCGATAGCAGAGAACCAATGGTTCTCTTCCATCGATGGATGAGCAGGAGCCAATGTGCTTTTTTTTGTTAGTGGCAGGACTCCCTTGGTGGTCGCTAAGCCCTCCCCCATTTTTTATTGGCCCGCGGCGTCAGCAGAGGTGACCATCGAGGGGATGCAAACCATTGATGGCTCACCATAGATGGTTTGTGTGCCATCGATGGTAATCACCGATGGGCCCATCGGTGACAACCATTGATCATACCTCCCAACTTTTGAGAACAGGAAGAAGGGACAAGGCTCGAAAAAGGGGAGTGGCTTCCAAAAAGGGGCGGAGCCAATTGGAAACGGGGCGGAGCCTCGCGGCTTCCATCTGTTTTCGTCACTATAGGGGACGTGCCCAGCGCAGCCCCCCAGGCTAGTGAACAGATGCCGTACGATGCGCATGGCATCTGTTCACCTTCTGCACAACTGCTGCTCTGCTAGGCAGAGCAGCGGGTGTGCTCTCCCCAACTTCCCCCCCACCGCGGGACACTGCGGCCCATGGCGAGACAGCGGGACAGTCCCAGAAAAACGGGACTGTCCCGCTGGAAGCGGGACAGTTGGGAGGTATGAATATATATATATATATATATATATATGTATTTAAAAGGAACAAGGTATTGAAAATAAAAATTATAGATGAAGGATGTTCATGTTTATATTAAAAACATGAACATCCTTCATCTATTAATTTTTATTCACTTTCAATACCTTGTTCCTTTTAAATACATGGCTTGACCCTTTACACTATAATTATTACCTGCAATATATCAATCAAAAATCATAAATGCCAGGTGAGTATTATATACACCGCATGTATGTACACAGCCAGCCCGGGAAAGCAGAGAAAAAAACTCTGCCCTTGCAGTCAGGCAACGGTTGGGGGGGTGGCTGAGCGTCTTTAGTATTAATAGGTCCCCAGCAGCTCTCTGCAGCTTGCCATCAGTAGTGGGGAGGGTGGGCGTGGCCGGCCGGAACGTCCCTGCGTCATCACGCTGATGACGCAGACGCTGATGACGCAGGTGGGCGGGCCAGCCCTGTCGGATGCAGGGAGAGGTGCGCGCACAGCGCAGTAAGCTCACCGCTGTGTGCGCAAACAAGCACAGCAGTGGTGACAGAGATTTCCCTCCAACCTCCCCCGCCCGCGGGACACTACAGCCCGCGGGCGGAACAGCGGGACAGCTCCCAAAACACGGGACTGTCCCGCGAAAATCGGGACAGTTGGGAGGTATGCATTGATAGCCACCCCACCGATGGCCATCCCTAGTTCTAAAGGTTTAAACTTCATTCTTCCGGAGCAAAATTAATAAAAAAAAATGTAAACATATATATTCTTGTATTAGTTAAAACAAAGTGCTATCACTATTTGCTTTTCAACAGTGCCTGCCATGGAAATGTCAGAAACTAGATAATGGTAGCAGTGACTGTGCACTAATGACATTAACTTGGGATTCCTAAGTATCAAGCACTTATTAAGATCCGGAGGATAGTTTTATCGCCGTACATCAACAGCAGTTATGAGTATTAGGGGTAGATGTACTAAGCCTTGGAGAGAGATAAAGTGGAGAAATATAAAGCACCAATCAATCAGCTCCTGTTATTTTTCAAATACAGCCTGTAAAGTGACACTTAGGAGCTGGGGGGGCAGAAACTTTTTTGGTAGGGGAGAGCAAAATTTATTCTTACCCCACTGAAGTTGGGGGAAATCGATGTCACGGCATCTCTTCACTGAGCTGGGAGAGCCGGGGGCAGCCTACCATCTCCAGGGATGCTGGGCTCGCCCCCGAAGTGATGAAAAGAGGGAGGTGCTGCAAGGCCATATCCCCTTTTCGGATGATGGGGTCCTGATCTTGTCATTCACAAAGTTGGGAGGTATGATCTAGCTAATGTTTTAACATCATTCTGGGATAGCTGTGTGTTAGCTGAAATTAAATAACTGTATCTAGTATAAAGACATGGCAACTGGGAACATGTGCCTTCAAAATGACAAAATATTTGACCATATTTAGGAACTGAAAAGAATTGGGTGCTTCAGCTGTCAGTGACTATCTGCAGCAGGAAACGTGGTCTGAACTCTGTCTCTGAATAGGATACACTCTACTGGCAGACTCTGAGTATAGCAGAAACCTGAGCCAGCCACAGCTCAGCTGAAAACTCATCTCTATGACAACCTGAGCCACATCAAGTATGGCTGCCACGGGTTTGTCCAGTGATCTTACGTCACTTCCGGTAACGTGCGTTGTTCTGTAGTGTGTACATGCCCAGTTTCCGCCAGTATCTCACCGCCGGTGTCCGCCTGCTGCTGCTGCTGCTGCTGATGATAATCGGAGAGGATGACCTCGCTACGAGCTTTCAATTGCGATGATCTGTTTCGGTTCAATAACATGTGAGACAACGGGCGGGGAGGCCAGGGCTCATCCCCACTGCTCTTTCCTTCCGCACTTCTCAGCTGCAGGCTTCTCTAGGCTAGTTAGGCTTATGTACATTCACTTAAGGGGATCTGTACACAACCGTGGGGGCAGAGGAAAGGCTCCCAGTATAGTCATCCTGCTGTTATTACAATGGCAATAACTACTTCCAGAGTTTCATATTGTCATCTAAAATAGATAGCAGCCTGCCAAAGCTGCTGTAAGCACATGCGTCTCTATGGTGTGTGCATAAAGGGGATTTACTGGCACGGGTGCACCAGTGAGGGGTCACACACAGCACCCGTACTGTACAGCTTTCATCAGTATAATCCTTACAGCACTGATCAGCACATTGCCTGGGTGACTTCTTATTGGAACTAAAAAAAAACTCATAAATGCAATAAGATAATGTTCACAGTATTTTCTAAAGTGCAAAATAACGATGGCTAACTTAAAGTATAAGTATCCCAAACCTTAGCAGCACCCTCCTTTCTCTTGTACTCCTCCCTGCCGCCATCTTGTCCCCCTATGTGTCTTTGTCCCTCACCTCCTGCATGTTCTCTGCGACACCTACAGATGTGTCCTCATACATCTAGCCTCCTTGCACGTTAAACAGCCCTTCTAATCGCGCCAGGGTAGTGCGGCTGGTGCCATCGCACAGGGCACCACAGGTCAGAGGGCGCTGTTTGGGCCTGTCAATTTTCTGTTTATTATCATTCCCACTTATAGCTTCCTCTTATTTCATCCCCAGGCCTCCCCTATCTCTTCCCTGGCCCTTCCCCGTGAGCCCATTCCCCTTTCCCATGGCCCTTTGAAAAATGAGGGGGCGCCAATGCTCTTTCTGGCACAGGGCACCAAAAATTCTAGCTACGGCTCTGAATCGTGCCATACCATGGTGTGACTCGGTAGCTCCGAGCGTCTTTCGTGCAACATTTTACCTTCAAATGCGTCTTACTCACACAATGATGTGAATAGGTAGCACAAGCAGCTTCTGCTGATTAAAATAATATGCAGCATGCCTATGTTCTGTGGGTGTGTCTGCATGTGAAATGCTACGTTACATTGTTACAGCCGCTGACACTGTAACGTAGTGTTTAGCATGCAGATACACCCACAGACGCACAGAGAACATAGGCATGCCGCATATCATTTTAATCAGCAGAAGCTGCTTGTGCTACCTATTCTCATAACTTTGTGAGTAAGTCTCATTTGACGGTAAAAAGTTGACGATAGTTGCTAGCGCTACCGAGGTACACGCAGCTCCCGCGTTGTGTGGCGCGACTTGTTGCGCACGGAGGATAGATGTATGTGGACACATCTGTATCATGTCATGTTGTTCATTATTGATGACTCGGCTTGTCTTCTGTCACTATATAATGAATGTTTCAAACAATCAAACAACTGTTGTTGCCTGAATAGTGATTGGAGGATGTAGACCTACCTGTCAGCTTGGAATATAGATTTCCAGACAATATGGCAAAGTCCGTAAAAGTACAAGTGATTTGTGAGTTTACATAATAAACAATTCAAGCGAACAATACCAAGGTTTTATGTTTTCATTGAAAAGAGCATTTCAGATTCAGAAGAATAGAAAAAAATATATACATTAAAGGGGAAGATAGATGGGGTAGGGAACCGTGCACATTCATATCTTTCTGTATGAATATACCAACAATCTAATTGAAATACATTTAAAAAGCATAAAGTATGGAGCCTGGTTAAGCATCAACTGAGAATGCGTAGCAAGGACCACGTAGTATTCTCAGAACCTTTCATAATGTGAGCAGAGGTTGTTGGAGGTAGGTAAGCTAAATATAAATCCCATTTTCAATATCTTTTTCAATGTCCAAAAAGAGGCATACACCACTCAGAATATAAGATTGAAAGTAATTCAGATTTAACCAGCGCAATTGAAGGTGGGTTTGGTGAGAGACATTTCTGTAAGATAGTCTTCCTACCAGAAATCGTCCCTACTTCTCTGGTAAAGATCCATGTGTCCAAATTTAAAAATTAGTTAGTAATAGAGGTTTTAGTTCTTATTTCAAGAAGTTAATAGAATTAATTTTGTTTACATTTTTTTTCCCACAGAAATTTGGATCCTCTCACAGAAACTGTATCCTTGTTGAAGTTTTGTAAAATTGATAATATCCATCAGTCTAATAATGGCCAACTGGCTAGATCAGCATATGAAAACCTTGTTTTGCCTTAATAAAAGATGCCAGTATGGGATCCCTTTCTACTTACAGTATCTGGCACACTGGCCAGAATATTTTATTGTTGCAGAGGCTCCAGGGGGAGAACTCATGGGTTACAGTAAGTACTTCCTTAACACTTCAGTTAATATTCATGTTCACTCTGTATTGCTTCTTCTTCTGAATGATTTAGCAGTGCGGTAACTTGAGTAATATATGCTGCTGAAGTAAACCAGCTGGATGGTAAAACACGGGCATAATAACAAAATATTGTGGGGCTGCTATTGGAGTCACTGCCACTATGCTATGGGTGAGCAGTGCGTTTCATTGTTCCATTGAGGATCAAATATTTCTAGTTTCCACCTTCCTAGAAATTACCCTTTAAAATAATACACAGTCAACTATTGGTGTGTTGCGAGTTAATCCCTAGTGTGTCATGTAGAAATGGACCTTCGCTGTCACATTACAGGAGAGATGGGTCTTGTGTGAGTATGTACTCCACAGTCCAGCCAATCAGCAGAACAAGGGGCGGGGAGACTGATTTCCTGCTCTCTTCACTTATTGGAGACTCAGTAGTCGTGGGATAAGTAAGAGAAGGGGGTTTGTAAAAAGAACACTAGGGGATATATTAACTAAAGTGTGGGTTTTTAGATTGGAGTTGTTGCCCATAGCAACCAATCAGATTCTAGCTATTATCTTTTAGAAGGTGCTAGATAAATAAGTAGAATCTGGTTGCTATGGGAACAACTCCACTTCTAAAAACCCGCACTTTATTAACTATACCCCTAGCAGTGTGAGCTTGGGAAGGGAATGGTTGGAGGAGGGAAAGGGGTATTTTTTGGTGTGGTTATACTGTGTGTGTGTATGTGCATACACTTATTTTGAAAGATGTGACCACCCCGTGCTCAAAAACATATTTTAAAAAAGTAAGGTTGTGTCATGTCAGAAAATAATTTGAGAAGCGGTATTTTAAAGCATTTAGTATGTGCTCTTGAAGTGTATTTAATATGTTGTGAAGCTGATTGTATGGAAAATAATATAAGTGAAATGGACCTGGATACACATTGGAGGAGAGGCTTTACACCTTCTAAAGCAGTTGGGAAATTACCTATACAGTAGCCACCATTTTGGCTTCTACCTACCATTTTATAGAATGTACTTGATAAATGCTAGCTATAAACTGAGTGGACCTTTGCCCCGGAATGGGGTTGAAATACCGACAGTGAAAGGCCGCCAGTAGGAGATCCCGACACCTGGTGGTAAGCATCTTAACCCCCCCCTAACTCTAACCCTCCCTTAGGGGTGCCTAACCTCCTCCCAGGGGTGCCTGAACCTAACTCCCCCCTTCCCGCAGCCTAAACCTCCCAGGGGGATGCCTAACCTCCCCCTAGTGGCGCCTAACCCCCCCCTTCCCCTAGCCTAACCGTAACCTTCCCCGGGGGGTGCCTATCCCTAAGCCCCCCAGGGGGTCCATAAACCTAACCCCACCCTATCCCCGGGCTAAGTGTTATGCTTACCTGGCACACGACGATCGGGATGACGGGGTTCGGTCTTCAGGCGTTGGGATTAAGATAGGCGTCGGTATTTCGACATCTATCTTAAATTCCGTGTCGGCATTTAGACCGGCGGCATTGCGCCCGCCGGTCTATTAACTACATCCCCTTTCCCCCAGCTGTCCACTTCTCCACTTTTTAAAAGGTTTAATAATTTTCCCCCATATATTTGAATTGTGTGCATTTCAGTGTTGCTTGCAGCATTCAGAAGCAGTAAGAGCTCATTAATTGATGACTTAAGAGGTTTATGTATCAAGCAGTGAAAAGAGTGGAGAAGTTACCTATAGCAACCAATCAGCATTCAGGTAACATTTATCAAGTACATTCTATTAAATGATAATGAGTAGCTACTTAGGGCAACTTCCCCACTCTCTACACTGCTTGTTACATAAAGCATTTAGCAAATGCTTGTCAGAAGCATCTTCAGCAAGGACAAATTGCAAATCTGGTGTAAAACTCCCCATGTGTCAGCGCCTAACACAGAATGGATTGTAGATTATTCTTTTAACTAATTAACTGGATAATAAAATTGTCCCCAAATTTGTTGACTTATGTAAATAACAGCTATTTAAACAAGTTTAAATATAACTCTATTAACAAATATGCATATTGGTTAATACAATTATACTGAATCAGGGTTAAATAGTTGTTGTTTAAATAATTTGATCATTTATAAAATGTACTATCTAATGTAGTAGTAGTATATTTTATGATTGATACGGTCATGTGTTATTGTACCTGTTGCTGTTTTGTATCTGTGTTTTGGGGTATTACAGCATTTATACGATTAGTGATTTCTACTTCAGGGTCCATAGGGGGTCCACAGGGTTGACCTTGGGGTATAGGTTGGGAACCAAATCCGGGCACCACGCAGTTAAAGCTTTTATCTCCCAGGATGCACTTGGGTCCACTCTCCCTATAACCCCACCCCCAAGCCAGAGGCACCTCAGTTTAAGTTGTGCCTGGCCGGAGTCGGGTCACCGTTTAGTGCAGTGGGGAGCTGATTAGCAGCCCCTAAGCTTTATTTTTTCTAAGTACAGAGTTTTTTTTTTTATTTTTACTTTGGACTTTCAGAGCGGCAGCGTCGGACTGTCCATAGGACGTCTAAGCTGCCGCTCTGTCACCCCGCCGGCGCTGAGACGCCAGTACAGATCTGGGGATCTCAGCGGGACCCCAGAGTCTGTACTAGCCGGACTCTGCGGGCGCCCAGGACTGCTGCCGGATCTACGGGGAGCAGGTAAGGTCGCGGATCACCGCTTGCTCTCCATTGGGAAGCGGGAGTCCTCAGCCGTTATGACGTGCATCCCGGGGACTAGTCTCTTCCCCAAGAGAGGTTTCATCTCCTGGTGAGCAGGGGGGGGGGGCCCTCCTGAGGTGACACTCATGGCCTTCTGACTCTATCACACTATGGTGTTACAGTCCAACTCTGGGGATTCTGAAGCAACCTTCAGTGACTCTTTGTCGGTGAAGGGGTTCTTCCAATTTGCGTACCTGTGTTCTCCAGTCTCCATTCTTCCTCGAGGGAAGTGTTTCAATCGAGACAGAGATGCTTTCCTGCTGGTGGCTCCTGATTGCCCCAGATGTCAGGGGTACTTGGTTTTTCGGTGTCTCTCCATCGATACTCCATTCCTGATGCTTCACTACCCAGACCTGTTGTCTCAGGGTCCTGGGGTTTGCCTTGGACCTGGGTCATTTGTCTTTGACTACGTCCCTACAGTGGTCTTACGGCTTCCATGGCTTTGTCATCGTTGGAATGATTGGAGCACATGGATCAGCTTTTGCTGGGACCTACCACAAACTGTGGCAGCCATCATTCTTATGGTATTATACCTATCGATACGATCCTCTGGTGTCCAGGATTTCCAGATATTCTGGCATTCCTTCCGGCTGGCTTGGGTTTCACCCTCGGCCTGGCCTTCCTGACAGTGCAGATCTCTACACTGTCAGTATGATTAGGTTATGGAATTGCTCCGCTCTGATATCCAGTTCATCCTGTGGAGTGTTTTCTGGATTATGCCTCCATTTGTCCTCCCTAGGGACTCCTTGGGAGTTAGGAGTGGTTCTTCGTTAACTCCGGGGAAAGTTAATGGAACCGCTGGTTGTGATAGCCATTACATGGTCTATTGCTTTGGCTTTCTCTCTTTCTATCAGGGAGTTTATATCAACCAGGTGAGTGTCGGAATTGGGAGCGTTCTCATGTGGCTCCCTCTTCTGGAGGGCATCTTGTCAGGGTGTGAGTTGCTCTCACCCTGTGTTTCTTCTTAGTGATTTTCAGGTTCCATATTATTCTGGAACTTATGGTGCGGCCATTCAGTCCCCAGTCCTCTCGGCTGGTGTGGCCTCATTGACTGTGGTCCGGCCTCTGTGGATTTATGTGATCCATTCAAGTTCCTGACGGAAATCGGACTCCTTATTGGTGGTCTGAGATTTCTGGTTTTAACAGGAAAGGATGGCCGGCCTATGGCCATATGTTGGCTGGACGGCCTCGTATGTCTTCTTCAGGGGCCTACCCATGGGTAGGCCTTTCTGTTGTTGCTGCTTGTTTTTTCTCGGGCCATGTAACCCTCGTGGGTGGCTCGCTGTGGCGCCTTGGCTGTTTTGCCTTGCTAGGTGGCCACGTGGTCTTCTGTCCACACCTTTTTAAGGTTCTAGGCATTGTTTTCCTTTGCCTCTCAGGATGCTTCCTTTTTGGCGGCGGATTCTCCTCTCAGCACAGGAGCGTCCCCTCCCTTGGTTGAACTGCTTTGGGACATCCCCAAGGTCAACCCTGTGGACCCCCTATGGACCCTGAAGTAGAAAACAAGAGATATGGTAAGAACTTACCTTTGTTATCTCTGTTTCTACGAAGTCCATAGGGTCCACAGGGCGCCCGCCCTGACGCACCTGGCTTCAAATGGGCTGTGTGACTGGTCACCGGTTTTCCGTCTCCCATTTCTGTGAGTATGGTTATCGAGTGTTCCAGTTTTCTCTCTTTTTTTTTTTTTCTCCTCCTCCGGCCTTTGGCTACTTACAGACTGAGGTGCCTCTGGCTGGGGGTGGGGTTATAGGGAGAGTGGACCCAAGTGCATCCTGGGAGCTAAAAGCTTTAACTGCGTGGTGTGGTGCCCGGATTTGGTTCCCAACCTATACCCCAAGGTCAACCCTGTGGACCCTATGGACTTCGTAGAAACAGAGATAACAAAGGTAAGTTCTTACCATATCTCTTGTTTTTTCACACATGTAGTTGTTATAGTGATTAATTAGCGTGTTCTTAGGGTGATGAACAGGTGAATACTATGACAATGATGTATCTGCTGTCATAAAGTTGTTTTTTTATTTTAACTGTGTAAAACATTTTCCTTGCAGCACATTTCTTGCAGGAAGATCAGCCATCAGCAGGACCGCCTGTCCCTACTTGCTGGTAGAGAGTCGGGGCCGCTGCAGTGCAATCAGCCCAAGCTGGTGGGTGACCCTTTTAGGATCACCGATCACAGCCGCCTTCCAGCAGTGACTGTGGCCGGGGGAGAGAAGGGATGCTGCAGCTTCCATGAGCTTGGGCTGCAGGAAGACTGTCTTCCTTTTAGGATGACGCTTCTGTAGCCCAGTTGGGAGGGGAGGTTGCTATGGCAACCAGGGGCCGGCCAAGTGTGCTATACTCTGCGGTCACCTGGAAGATGATCCCCCAGCTGCCGCTGGCAAGTGTTTCTGATACGTACATATTAGATGCAGCCACACAGGCAAGTGGTTAGGCTTCTGGAACATTGCAGTAATGCCCTCATTTACAGATGTTAGTCACTAGCATTAGGAGGGAAATGAGGAAGACAGATTAAAATTAAATAAAAGAAGCATTTCTGGAACATTTGATTTTAAGATTTTTTCTGCATGTTAAATCCATGTGTTCCTTTATAACAGCAGTGGTTTTAGAAATATGAAGTGCATGTAACTCACTAATGTTTGTGTTGTAGTAATGGGGAAAGCTGAGGGCTCGGTGGCCCGGGAGGAGTGGCACGGACACGTCACTGCTCTCTCCGTAGCACCTGAATTCCGCCGTCTAGGCCTAGCTGCTAAACTGATGGAACTTCTGGAAGAGATTTCTGAAAGGTGACAACTGCTCAGTAAATGCGATGCATTGTGCCTTGTACACTCCTGTGCTCTGTGCTAATATTTGTGTGTGTCCCTGCTTTCAGGAAAGGAGGATTTTTCGTGGATCTTTTTGTTAGAGTCTCCAATCAGGTGGCAGTCAACATGTATAAACAGCTGGGTTACAGCGTGTACAGAACAGTGATAGAGTATTACTCAGCCAGCAATGGGGAGCCAGATGAGGATGCCTATGGTAAGAATAATGATGGGCCTGTCTTATACCCATGTCTAAGTGATTACAATTACTACATAGCATTGTTACAGACTATTAGGGTTCCTACTCGACTTCTTTCTGGGTCCATTCCCAATCTAGCTCGGACTACATTCATCATGGTATCCCAGGTGTATGAATATTTATTACACACCCAGCTGTTGCCTTGTCCCAACTCTCTTGCATGCTCATTGTTACTAGGTAACTCTGAGTATCTATGGGGCCAATTCCTGTTGCGGCCATGTGCTGGGGTCATGTGTTTCTGTTACCTGAATCGTCTCATTTCTACCATCTACAGAACATTTTAATATGTTTTATAATAGTTTCAAATACGCTTGTGACGGGTTCCATGTTGGACCATATCCCCTTACGCTCAGAGGAAACAGTAAAAGAAAAATCCTGCAACTTTATTCCTGTACTTGGCTCTGAATAACTGACCATTATGCCCCTATATGAGGGTGTTTGGCTTTCTACAGATGTGTCCTTATACATCTTTGCTGCAGTCACACTAAAAAAGCCCCTATCAATGCGCCAGGTCCTGTGAGAGACTGCTAGCGTCGGCTGTCTTTTTTTGCCGAAAATGCGTCTAGTGACTCACAATGCGATGTGACTAGGACGCACCAGCAGACTGCGCTGATTCATTTCATATGCAACAGACGCCCTAGTACACTAGTAGAGTAGCACAGGACCTGGCGGCTCACTCACACCAGGCAAGTCGTCCTACACTGCGTATTGAGGCTAGATGTATGAGGACACATCTTTACCTTTACTAGTGTGAGTAGAATAACAGTACGGAGTTTATTTACCTGCTAGAAAGTGAAATGAGAAGAGCCATATAATGTGCATAACTGTTGCCATGAGTTGTTTACCTATAGTTTTTGCTGTTTTGGTCAAAAATTGTGATTCGCCCTGTAACCAATATCCTGACTCATGTCATCACGCTGCAAAATAAAATACATTTGGCAACCTAGGAATTTAAGGACCCCTAAAGTACAAGTTGCATCATCATTATTAGCATCATTATTAGCATTATTGTTGATTTGTTAGTGCTTCGCAGCCCCCAACAGCATGGAAGACATACATAAAATAGGGACATACAAGCTAGATAAAATGAAATGCATACTATACATGAGAATAAAGAAGAGCTTACGTTGTATTTGAAAGTGGACACAGCTGAAATAGGAGGATCACAGTGGATGTTCTGACAGTTGTGTGTGTAGTATAGGTGGAGGGAAGTAAGGGTGAGTCCTTTTGCCTGGATCTTGGAGGATGCAAATTGCATGTGTATAGATGTGCAAAGGGCTGCGGAGAGAGAGGAAGATCAGTCTTTCTGCTGCATTAACATAGATTGTAGCAGGGATAGATGGGTGAGGAGAATACCAGATAGCAGGAGGTTGCAGTAGTCAAGGCGGGAGGTAATGAATATGGATAAGTGTTTTGGTAGCATCTTGGGTAAGAAAACTGCGTAGTCCGACACTATTTCTGGAAGTGAGGAATAAAGCAGAGGGTGGAGTTAAGACTGACACGATACGATGTGTGACCCAGCGATGGGACGATACATCACGCGGTCTGTGTACGGCGGCACTATGTGACATTACATGCTGCATGTAACAGTACAGCATCGTTCATTGCATTGTCCCATCTGTTGATATTAGGTGAGGGGGTGACTCTGGGGGGAGGGAGGATAATTTCAGTTTTGGACAAGTAGAGTAGGGACAGCAATTTGGAGACAGCAAAGAGAAGTAAAAGGAGTTTTATCTCAGATACTGATAAACTTTTTGTAGAGAGAGGTTTAGCGCTTGGGAGAGCAGACTTTAGTTATACATACTGAAGGACATAGACAGTTGGCCTTTCTTCAGTAATGATTAGTGATAGAGAACTTTTACATTCACCAAGTGTCCTGGTACAAGCCAGTTCAATTCATGGTCTATCAGGTGGATTTCTGTCCTAACATTTGTGACTATGTAAACATGTCCTCAGACTGATTAATGTGATATTTGTATTTTTTTGCACATAACATGGACAAAAAAAAATGTAATCTATTTATTTTCCCAGATATGAGGAAAGCACTATCAAGGGACACAGAGAAAAAGTCCATTATACCTCTACCCCACCCTGTGCGGCCAGAAGACATTGAATAACCTTAGCTGTGGTTCTTGGGCAAAGTACTAAGGATATGTGCATATTCTGTAGTAATGCCATTACATGAGTCCTTGTTATGTGTTTATTGCAAACTAATGGTGAAAAATAATTTATTATGGTATGATCTCCCTCGCCCCAAATGGTGTCCTGACTCCATGTACTAGGAGTGTCATCACAGCTGTTAGCAGTACACTCTAACCAGTGTGCCTAAGAACTGTGCTGGGAATCTGTGTGTAATGCCGCCAGACTAAATACAGACGCTAAAAGCCCAAACCATCAGGATCCCTACTGGGGCTCGTAAGTATCCTAACCCCCTCCACTCCCTCCCTCCTCCACCCCCGGCGGTGCCTAAACCTCCCCTCCCTGCACCCTTAACCTAGCCCTCCTGGGGTGGTGCTAAGACCTCCGGGGGTTCCCCCTAACATAACAACCCCCCCGCTGCTAAGCGCTAACACTGCCCGGCTTTCCTTCGTTCGGGAAGCCGTTTGTCTAGATTCCGGTGTCGGGATTTCACCGCTGGGATTTAGTCAGGCGGCTTTTGGGCCGTCGCATTTTGACCGCATCCCGTCTGCTGTACACATGGCCCAATCGTATATATTATATAAATGCCAAATGTTTGTGTGACTACTTGTTTAATGTGCTCCGTTACAGAATGTGTAATGCACCTGGCACAAGCCAATCAGGTCTGCAAGGAGTGGCATGGACTTATTCTTTCCTGAATTGTAACCAGGCTGTTTTGCAAGACAGGCACAGGGCCCTGTGATTTTTTTTTTTTTTTGCTGTTTTCATTTAAAATGTACTAATTGTGTGTGTATATATATATATATATATATATATATATATATATATATATATATATATATATATATGTGTGTGTGTGTGTGTGTACACAAACCACTTTGCCCAAGAACCATATGTAAATATAGCTTACAGATGATGTGTGCTGCAATACACTCCTATATGCATGAGTTGATGATGCTGTAAGAAGCTATGTATCAAACAATGGTCATCTATAATAAAACATGCTGCTGTTCTAGAGACTATAGTGACATTATTTATATAACTTTCCCTATTCTAAAGGTAAGTGAACAATAAAACGAAATGTAAATATAAAGTCACTCAATAGGGTTGTGGGGCACCATAAGCAGCCAGCATGGAGTTTAGCAATGTCTGGAGAGATGCAGTCCTATTATCTCACAAGAAAGTAACTCAACTGCCATCTGGTGGATAATGATGGGAACTGCTGTTTCAGAATATCCTATAAATACCTTGGGTTTACAGCTGGTGACTGAAGACCATCACATGTGATGATTTAGCGTTCTGCTCATCAAGCTGTTTGAATGTTGAAATGCTATATAAATGTAAATTTCTGATTGGCACAAATGAAAAAAGAAATGGCAATAAGATATATGGTTTTCCACATTCCTATTGCTGTGCATCTGTTATGGAGCATACACACGGTCAGATTTGTCAGATCTGTCAGATGAACGATTTTACCAAAGATTTGAACGATTTTTGACTGCATTAAATGAGTGGAATCGTCCAAGTCTGACTGCAAATACATCAGATGTCAGATATCGTTATCTGACCATCGGGAACGCGCATCGTTCATCTGACAGATGTGTCAGATTTTCCTTCAGATATGAACGATTTTTTAAATCGTTATCGTTCAGATCTGAAGAAAAATCTGACCGTGTGTGCGCCATTAGACTTGCAACAACAATTATTCACCAAGGGGTCACTCAATTCAATTGTCAGCGTTGTGATGTTGCTCCCGGGATAAGTGCCTGGAGCCAGACGTGAATTGGGAATTGAAAGTAGCCCCATGTATACTTTCTTGCAGTGGTGAGTCGGTCCCTTGCGCGCGCCCAAAAATAGGGTTTGGTCTTGTTATAAGGGGCGTGGCCTAGAGTGACATGCCATGCCCACAAGCCACTCAGTCCCTATCTCAAGTGAATAGACACCACACGCATGTGCATAGCATCTATTCACCGCTTGCTCAAGCAGAGCAGCGGGTGAGAGGGGGCATCCCAACATCCCCACCACCACCACCGCAGGGAAAGCTCTGTCTGAAAAGAAAATGTCAGCCACATTTTGGGATGTTAAGCGACTCATTGCGGGCCGCACTGCTTGCTATGACAGGTGGCGGTAGGCTGCCTTTCTTGCAAGTGCAGGGCCGGCTCTAGGCCAAGTAAAGCCCAGGGTGATAAGTCCCATTGGTGCCCCCATTGGAAAAAAAAATCTTTTCAGTTTTTTTGTGTGTACTACATAAAAATACACCTTACCTATATGGGGGTGTCCCTGCAATGGGGAACGTCTGAGTCTGAGGACATTGAAGAAACTGTCTGCCCAGGGAGAATCAGCCAGTATTCACGATTCATGTAGGAGATCACTTGGTCCGGTAGATGCCTATTTGTGTAGCAATAAATCCAATGTCATCATCATACAACAGAGGTTCAACCAGATTTGTGTACCCTGTGTCACCTACTGTCCCCCATGTATCCCCAGCCTCCTGGCCCCTGTCACCTCTGGTCTCCTGGGTGTGTCCATCCTATTATGTCTCTCCGGCCTTCTGCCCCCCGGGTCTCTCCAGCCTCCACCCTGGGTCTCTCCATGCTCAGATATGACTATACTTGGCTATTTTCATATATTATGCCAGCAGCATCGTTACATGTATCAATACATTGTGCACAATACTAGTAGTGCCCTACACCTAGGGGTACCCTTATATATAACAGTGACAAACTCATAACAGCTTTGTCCACACATGTATCAGCTGTGGAACTACAGCTATACCAGCAGTGTCCATATGCATAAAAGCATTGCCAATATACAGTCAGGAGCATAAATATTGGGACATTGAAGGAATTTTCATATTTTGGTCTCTATTCACCACCACAATGGCTTTGAAATGAAACAAACAAGATGTGCTTTAACTGCAGACTTTCAGATTTAATTTGAGGGTAATTACATCCAAATCAGGTGAACGGTGTAGGAATTACAACGGTTTCTATATGTGCCTCCCACTTTTTAAGGGGCCAAAAGTAATGGGACTATCAACTCAAAAGCTATTTCAAGGACAGGTGTGGGCTATTCCCTCGTTATTTCATTATCAATTAAGCAGGTAAAAGGTCTGGAGTTGATTCTAGGTGTGACATTTGCATTTGGAATCAGTTGCTGTCGACTCTCAATATGAGATCCAAAGAGCTGTCACTATCAGTGAAGCAAGCCATCATTAGGCTGAAAAATCTAAACAAACCCATCAGAGAGATAGCAAAACATTAGGTGTGGCCAAATCAACTGTTTGGAACATTCTTAAAAAGAAAGAACGCACCGGAGAGCTCAGCAACACCAAAAGACTTATTGGGACAATAAGTATTGTCCCAATATTTATGCACCTGACTGTACATTCCTGCAGTGCTCATATAGGTAATAATATAGAAGGGTTGGGCATGAAATACCGGCAGTCGGCATGTCTGCTGTCAAAATCCCGTTGCTCAGTAACCTGTGAGGCAAAAAAGCAAGGACTGGTTATGCGTTTAGGGGGTGGGGCCACACGGTCGTTTTTGACTAATTGTCCTCTGCAATCAGCTACATGTGTCGCAATAGCGGACGGTATTCACAGTATCTCCTTTGGTGAGGAAATCAATAAGTAGCACGCCCTTGTGGTCCCAAAACATGGTCACCATGACCTTCTTTGCTAATGGAGTTGTTTTGAATTTCTTCGCAGATAGGGACGGTGTGTGTTGCCATGACATGGATGTTTGCTTCGTCTCTGGTGTCACATGATGCACCCACGTTTCATCACCTGTAGAAATACTGCAGGAACTGCATCAAGTGCACGAGAGACAATCCCATCTTATTGGTTTTGTGAACGTCTGTGAGTTGCTGTTTCCAGTGTCACATGATTCCGTCGTTTCATTTCCTGTAACAATACACTGCAGAAACTGCACTCCCTCCTCGTGGTGCCGCGTCAAGTGCGAGAGACAATCCCATCCTATTGGTTTTGTGAACTTCTGTAAGTTGCTTTGGTACTCACCATGAACACTTTTGCCTTTACCCCAGTTGCTCATTAACAATGTTGTGCACAGTACCCACAGTTCGTCAGTAATATCACTTACTCAATTCCGTCTATTCTGAATCAGACCTTCAATGCGGCACAAATTGTCATCTGTGTTGAATGTGCTTGGCCAGCCGTTATCAAAGGCAGCCATGCTGGGTTACTTGGTGTTGCCCGGGTTGAAGACTGGACCTTGAAGTACACCTACAGCCTTCATTTTTTTTATATTGTCCTCATCTATAACCTGGATAACTCTGCAAATTAGGAGTAAATGACAGTGCAGGCATGCATATTCTTATACCGTTTGGAATGGGGTATATCAGGAGCAGACTGACTTACAGAACAGAAATCAGTATAGCTTCCAAAATCACTTGAATTTCATAAATCAATGCAGAACAGTGGGGGTGATTAAGCTGAAGACGGATATGCTATTGCAGCTGCTAGCAACTGCGATAGCTGTAACATGGTAATGAAGCAGGAGGCTTCACGCCTCCTGCATCAATACTGATCCGAGCTGCGTCCAAGGACACAGTAATGGATCATCTACAATTCCTTCAGCCGGTTGAGTGACCATGGGGTCACGCAAGCCGGTTGCCGCAGATGAGTGAGAGAGGCCAGGAAATCTCTATCAGCCAACGGAGATCCTGGCCTCCCTACTCCTCCTCCCCCCAACGGTGGCAATGTACCTCCACTTTGGGAAACGGAGGCTGTTGCTGCACCCTTCCCAGAAACAGCAGCAGACTGTCAATCACTGACAGTCTGCTGCCGACTGTGTGTGGGATTGCAGACCCGTACTGCACATGCGCAGATTCCTGATAATCGGGAACTGTGTGGTCCTTGTTACTGCGTCTGCAGCTGAATCGCCCCCTAAAATCACTCTGCAGACCAACATTGAAGACCACGTGTAGGAGGGCTGCCATCTTGGGGGGAATTCCGGGACTGGAGTCCCATTTCCAGACAGAAGGGGGCCAACCTGCAGTGGCACTGTGTGGCTGCGATCAATCTCCCCTGCTGTTTATAATCTCTGTATGTTAAGCTTTGCCAGGATCAAAGATTGTGGATTGATTATGCGGTTTGCCACAGTCTGCATTTATCTAGTGCTGAGCTGCTCATGAGCCTGCCAGGCACTCTAAGGCCCCTGGGGCAGCTGCTGTAAGATTAGACAGTGAGTGAGATGCTAATAAAGCACACTGTTTAATGTCAAAGTTTTTCATGCAACCACAGTGAGCTGACTAACTTTGTATTTCATGTATGTGGCTGTTGGAAAAGTGATATAACACAGCACTTAGGAAGAGATGGGAGTGTGACAAGAGTGTGTATGAAGCCAGCCCCTCAGCCCCAGAACCTGCATAATTTAAGAGTGTCCTGATTTTTTGGGATTGTGTGACAGTCTATGGCCCTGACAAAGTTCAAGGCACTCCATGGTCTCAATAAATGCACTCAAGCAGCCTGTATAACATGTCGATATATAATAGACAACAACATGTTTTTTCCACCACACACAGATTAGTGTCAACCGTTTGTATCACACCCTACTCCATCAACTGTACATCTGCACTTCTTGTGGCTTACACAGGGTTAGGAGCAAATCAAAATGAGCAGATTTGCACCTTGGCAAAACCATGTTGCATTGCAGGTGGGGCAGATTTAAAATATTTAGAGGTGGCCATGCCCTAGCTGAATTCTAAATGTTAGTGTAAAGGCTGCTCAGTATTTGTTTTTAAGGATATGGATGACAAAAAAACAGCACTGTTTCGTGATGAACTTTCCAATAAGGTGAGCAGCACATAAATTAAATAATAAATCAATTTAATATAGTAAACAATTATATAACTGCATTAATTTGTGCAAAACTTAAAAAATATATAAAAAGGTTCTACGGAGCACAAGTGAGAGCAGAACCCAATATCAATAGCTTATATTTACACACGTAATAAATGTTAATCAACATACCTCAAATCGGAGTCATCAAAAATCTTGCATATCCACACTAAAATGTCAAACTGGAAGGTATATATTTAAATAAAAAGCACTCCAGGGGTAATTTATTTATATGGCACAATGAATTCACTTCTTAGCTGAAACAATTCCTCAATGGCGCATAGTACCTTTACACACAGAAGTGATATAACCCGGGAAGTAGTAATCTCATCCTCTGAGGTTTATGGGATTTGTGACCCATGGTGAACTTGCTGCAGGAAAAAGGAGAGTATTAACTCTGTTTCTTCGAAGTCCATAGGGTCCACATGGAGATAATGAGTTGTGGGTGGTAGATAGGAGGACCGGACACCAACAGTTAAAGCTTTTGCTATCCCAGGATGCTCCAGTCCTTCACCCCTGTACCCCGCCCACAGCCTGAGGCAATCAGTTTTGTCAACAAGCCCAAGGCAGGAGCAAGATAGGAGACAAGGAATACTGGTACACGTAAAAATCACATTCTCACACAACAGAGAAGAAAAAATGGTGACCAAGAGAAGAAATCTATAGAAGCCAGGTGCGCCAGGGCGGGTGCCCTGTGGACCCTATCGAAGAAAGAAAGTTAACAAAAGGTCAGTCTACCATAACTATCCTTTTCTTCAGGATCCATAGAGCTCCACAGGGAGACAATGGGGATGTCTCAAAGCAGTTGTTCAGGGGCGGGGACGTCCCTTAGCTGAGAGGAGAATCCGATGTCCAAAGGAAGCATCCTGAGAGGCATAGGTATTAAAGGCATTAGAACCTAAGAAAGTTGTAGACAGATGACCACGTGCCACCTTCATAGTTGTTCGGCAGATGCGCCACGGCAGGCTGCCCACGAGGGACCCACAGAGCGAGTAGAATGAGCAGAGACAGTATCCGGCACAGGAAGTCCAGCCTGCGTGTAAGCCTGTGAGATAGTCATCCAAAGCCATCTAGACAGAGTCTGTATATTAGCTGGCCAGCCCTTCTTGTGGAATCCATATAGGACAAAGAGGGTATCCGTTTTCCTGATGGAGCTGGTACGGTCTACGTAGAGCCTCAGAGCACAGACCACCTCCAAGGAGGCCTCACCTGCAGAGAGATCAGGTGATTGGAAGGCCGGAACTTCAATTTCTTCAACGAGAGACCACCTTGGGAAGGAAGCCCGGGCGGGTTCAAAGAACAGCCCTGTCCCGATGAAAGATCAGGAATGGGGAGCGACAGGAGAGCTCCCCTAAATCTGACATCCTACGGGCAGACGCGATAACCAGAAGAAAATGAGTCTCAGTAGTGAGCCATTTGACGTCTACTGATTCTAGGGCTTTAACTGGAGGAGCCTGAAGTGCTTGGAGAACCGATGACAAATCCCACAGAGCCACTGGAGGGACAAAGGGGGGTTGAATACGGAGAACACCCTAAAGGAAGGTGTGAACATCCGGTAGTGGAGCAATTCTGCGCTGGAACCAGATGGGCAGAGCAGAGACGTGCACTTTCAGAGAGGCCAGGCGGAGTCAGAGATCCAATCCAGCTTGAAGAAAGGCAAGATTCAAGAAACCTGAAAAACCTGAGGGTCAAAGCTTCTGGTAGCACACCACTGGAAGTATGTATGCAACACCCAGTGATAGATCCGGGCAGAGGTCGGCTTACGCGCTCTGAGAATGGTCTGGACCACAGAGCGAGAAAACCCTTTGGACCTTAGGACGGATGTCTCAAGAGCCACGCCGTCAAAGACAGACGGGCCAAGTCTGGATGTAGACAGGGACCCTGAGACAACATGTCCGGTCATTGAGGAATTGGGAAAGGAGCGTCTATGGAGAGGGTTTGAAGTTTGGAGTACCAAAGCCGGAGCTACCAATAGGACAGTACCCCCGTCTTGCTTGAATTTCCAAAGGACCCGAGGAAGGGAGACTGGAGAAGAGGTACACCAGATGGAAGGTCCACTTCACTGACAAGGCATCTATGAAGGCTGCTTCGGGATCCCTTGTCCTGGACCCGTACACCAGAAGCTTGTGGTTGTGTTGTGAGACCATAAGGTCCACTTCCGGTAAGCCCCATTTGTCCACCAAGAGTTGAAAGACCTCTGGGTGTAGAGACCACTCCCCGGCATGCACATCATGACTGCTGAGGAAATCTGCTTCCCAATTGAGAATCCCCGGAATGAACACCGCGGAAATGGCCGGGAGATGGCGCTCGGCCCATGTGAGAATGCATGACACTTCTGCCATTGCTGACCGACTTTGAGTGCCTCTCTGGTGATTGAGGTAGGCCACTGCTGTGGCGTTGTTGGACTGTACTTGTACTGGCCTGCCCTGAAGAATGTCCTGAGCCAGAGTGAGGGCTCTGTAGATGGCTCGGAGTTCTAGGACGATGATTGGTAAGATCCCCTAGGCGGGAGTCCAGCATCCCTGGAAGGAGTGCTGGCCGGTCACTGTGCCCCACCTGCAGAGGCTTGCATCCGTTGTGAGGAATCCAAAAGGGGTGACCCTTGTTTAATTGGGATGTCTGTAACCACCAGGAGAGGTAACTTCCAGAGAGAGGACCATTGTCTGGGATCTGATTAGATGGGGCATCCCATTCCATCTGGAGAGGATTAGGTGTTGTAGGGGCCTGGAGTGGAACTGAGCAAACTCCACCATGTCGAAGGTGGATACCATGGACCCAAAGATCTGCATTGCTGAGTGAATTGACACTCGGCGACTGTGGAGTAACCTGCGCACTCGGTGCAGCAGTGCGGAGATTTTATCTGCTGTCAGGAAGATTCTCTGAGCCTGAGTATCCAGAAGGGCTCTCAGATGTACCATCCTTTGCAAAGGGGTCAGGGAAGACTTTTTCCAATTGATCAACCAGCCGTGTGTTTGTAGAAAGGCAATTGTTATCTGAAGATGGCGTGAAGGACATAGAGAGCGAGCTAAGAGCAAGAAGTCGTCCAAGTATGGGAGTAGTCTGATCCCTTGACGACTATGGTAGGCCGCCATAACTGCCATGATCTTGGGAAAGACCCCCGGAGCTGTAGAAAGCCCAAAGGGCAGTGCCTGAAATTGGAAATGTTGCTGTAGGACAGCAAACCGGAGATAGCGCTGATGGGAGGGCGCTATAGGTACATGTAGGTAAGCGTCCTGAATGTCTAGAGACACCATAAAGTCCCCAGTTTCCATAGCTAGGACAACAGAGCGGAAGGTTTCCATACAAAATCTGGGCACCCTGATAAACTTGTTCAGAGACTTGAGGTTGAGGATAGGCCGATGAGACCCATTGGGCTTCTGAACCAAGAAAAGGGTAAAATAATAACTCTACCCACACTGTGATGAAAGGACTGGAATTATTACCCCCCAGTGCAGCAAGGACTGAATGGCCGTTTGGAGCAGGACTTTGCTCGGGTCTGATGGAGGGCCTGTGTAAAAACTGCTGGGGGGCCAGTCTCAGGAATGAGAGTGTACCCAGGAGTCTGTTGTGGTCTGACACCAGAACTGGGTGAATTGAAGAAGTCGGCCTCCAGGCCTGCCCTGTCCAGCTGAAGGTTTGTCCTCAGATTTAGCAGCTGGACGTCTAGTAGCCCAGGCCTGCTTGGCCCTGGGCTTGGAGGCCTTTGTGGATGCTGACGGCCGAGGAAAGGACTGACCTTTTAGCTTTTCCCTGGGGATGAAAGGACTTAAGGATGACATCCGAGGCCGTGATGTAGACGCTGAGGGCAGAAAAGCAGTCTTAAAAGCCAATGTAGACACAATCTTGTACAACTCTGGGCCACACAGGATCTCCCTAGTGTAAGACAGCGATTCCATGGACTTCTTAAGAGTCCGTGTCAGCCTTCCATGAACAAAGCCAAATGATACGGCAGGCTACCACCGAAGTAGCAGATGCCTTGTAAGCTAGGAGACCAGTATCCAAAGCCGCTTCTCCTAAATATGAGGCTGCATCCCTATTGTGGGAGATGTAGGACAGCTGTTCCCAGGAAGCATCAGATGGAAATGTATCCTCTAGAGCACAGCTTCTCGAACTCGGTCCTCATGACCCCACACATGGACGTGCATGTTTGCAAGGTCTCTTCAAAGAATCAAAAGTGAAATAATTATAACCACCTGTGGATCTTTTAAAATGTGTCAGTGAGTAATGAATACACCTGTGTACCTGCTGGGTGACCTGGAAAACGTGACCTTTGTGGGGTCCTGAAGATCGAGTTTGAGAACCACTACTCTAGAGCACAGGTTTTTGCTCTTGAAGTAAAAATAAATAAAATAAAAGCGTGGGCTTCTTAAATCGGTGATCTAGCTCCTGCCAGACACCAAGACAAAGTGATTGCCTCAGGCTGTGGGCGAGGTATAGGGGGTTAGGATCGGGGCATCCTGAGATAGCAAAAGCTTAACTGTTAGTGTCCGGTCCTCCTATCCACCACATACACCCCATTGTCTCCCTGTGGAGCCCTATGGACCATGAAGAAGGAATATAGCAATATCCCTGGAGATGGCAACTGTGTGCTGCACAATAGACTGCAGCATCAGCTTGCCGCTGGAGGGCAGGAACCGCTCGCATATCTAAACCGGTGTTCTTATTGGTTAAAAGTTCTATAATATCAAATGACCAGAACCCCATTAGGATGCTGGGACTTGCAGTTATATTCAGTCACAAGTGTGCTGTAACATTTGGAGCCGTGCAATAATGTAATATGCCACTCACTAGTCCTGACTGGCATCTCTGTCAAATTTTTGGAAGGAGACAGCCACCCCCTTGCTCCCTTCCCCTGATGCCTAGGATTCTAACAAATAATAAAGAGTTATAGTTTAATGGACCTTACTGGCACATCCAAACCAGAATCCATTTTGTGTTGTATGGTTATACGAGTGGTATAATAGAAGTTGTTCCTGGAGTGTCCCACCACCATCAGGATGGAGTTCTGTGCGCACAATAAATCTGTGTTATAGATCACTTAGGGGCCTATGTATTAATAATCAAGGTAATGCCATGATTAACAATCCAACTCGCCGTGAATATTTTCATGTTTAATGAAAATATCCCAGCTATGTAGTACCCAGAACTCGCAGGAACAGCAGTTGCGTAACCGCTGTCCCCGCGAGTTATATCCCCAGCATTTCGGAGAAGTTTTTCAAAGAAGTTAAAGACTTCCCCCGGGGGAAGCGGACACTACGCATGCGCACAGCGTCAGCTTCTGGGACTGGCCAGGGGCGAGATCAAAAGATCTCTTTCCTTCCCCTGGAGACCCCATAGTCAAACAGTAGTTTACACTATCTGAAGATGGTGTAATCTACCGGTGCTAAACTCCAAAAAGCTTAGGTTTTAGTAGTTTAGTACATAGGGGTCAGATCGTAGTCCCCATTGATAATAATGGTGACTGCGATCTGAAGTGCTAATTATCACTTTGCAGGAGATTTTACAGAAACCTCCTGCATTGTGCCATTAGTACATAGGATCAATACATACCGTAAATTATGCAGAAACTGCAGTTTCCACATAATCATTTTATGTAAAAAATGGCTTGATAGATAGGCCCCTTAGACTGTAAGCTACAAGAAGCAGGGACTTGCGATTGATTAAACATTAGCTATAAAAGCACTGTGATTTATGGTGGTACTACATAAATATTTATTAGTATTTTAACAATCGTACAATGGAGGTAAATATGGTCTTTCCAATGTCATCATCCCTAGATGCATTTTGACTCATTGCGGCTCCTCATTCAGATGATTCATGCTCCATTTAATGCAAGTTAAACACATTGAGGTCAATGGAGTATCCAATCATCACCCAAACTCTAACTATGAATAGGCTAATTACACATATGCTTCATGTGTTTGACATACATTTTCAAATGTAAATAAGATGCCAGTGCATAGAAGGCCTTGTGGTTGAAACACATTTACACATTTGTGTCAGCTGTCTCACAGAAAGAAACCGTTTCTCTCTTTCTTCCAATGGGGAACATTGGAAACGCTGGGGTATAGCTGGAGGCGTCTGGGCATTCTCAGAATAAAGGGGTATATTTACTAAAATGCAGGTTTTTAGAAGTGATGTTGCCCATAGCAACCAGATTCTAGCTATTATGTTCTAGAAGGTGCTAGATAAATAGTATTTGATTGGTTGCTATGGGCAACACCCTCCACTTCTAAAAATCTGCACTTTAGTAAATCTACCACTAAAAGTCTGACAACACTGGCTCCTCAGCCTCTATACCCCACCATATGCCAGACTAGTCTATAGGAGGGGAGTTATCAGAAGCAAGCAACATTGTCAGAGTCTCCAGAATACCCATTTGGAAGTAAGAAAACATAATTTCTTGTACTCGTGATGAATCCTAATCTCTGATTCCATGGGGGATATTGTTCCAGGGCATGCCCTGAGATGTTCTTTGTTTTTGTGTCTACTTGTTATGTACTTCTATAGAGGGGCAGAAGCTTATTGTGTCAGATATTTATTGTGCAAGTGTCCAGACTCCTCCAGCTACACCCAAAAGTCTCTACCGTCCCAATGGAACTAGAGAAAAGGATTTATCGGTGAGTACAAAATCATGTTTTATGGCCGCTTCCTATCATCGTAAATACATAATGGAGGAGCTTAAACTTCTATCTACTCTAACTGAAGTGATACATGCAAACAAAAATATTCAGATTATAAGTGGCAAGGTTCCAAGAACACCAAAACGTGCTTATTTTGTTGCAAAAAGGATTTACTTATCTCATCTTAGAACATTATTGGAAATTTGTAGAACACGCGAACCAAACAAAATGTAGAAACAGAAATATGTTCTTGAGGACAGAACGAGTATAACATGTTTGAAACAATCCAAGTTTTACAAGTGAGTAAATACCATTATCTGGTAGGGATTCCAGAGTCATTTAGATACAGATATAGCCCTTGTTCAGCTCCAGGACAGATTGGACTGTGAGAGTCATTTTCAGCTAGAGTTGGATAACATGGATCTTACCTTCTAATCTAGTACTTATTTGGGCTATTGCAACTTTACTCACCAAGTGATAAAGACGCTGTCACTTTTTGTACAGGACTTTGAATAGCCTATAGCAAGAAAACAAAATCATCTCTACCCACCAACACTCACCAGAGAGAAGCTATACAGCCAGCATCTTAATCACACCTACTGCTGTACTACTGGCTCTACTACACCCTTGAGGAGAAAAACCATGACATGGAACCTGCAGAGAGGGATAACATGCTCAGTATGCGAATAACATATCAACCGGCAAGCTGTCCCCCCCTTGTTCAGGCAAATGGGGGTGATGCAGGACTTCACTAGCACTACAAACAAGGCAGTGTTATGAATGGCGACAGGTCCAAATTACGTTACTACTGAAACACTAGAAGCGCTGCATTTTGCTGACTTTGTACAAAGAATATGACTGCTAATGCTCTAAGTCAGGGGTTCTCATCCACGGTCCTCAAGGCACACTAACAGTCCAGGTTTTAGGGATAGCCATACTTGAGCACAGGTGACTTAATTAGTGCCTCAGTTATTTTGATTAAACCATCTGTGCACAATCATGGATATCACTAAAACCAGGACTGTTAGTAGTGTGCCTTGAGGACCGAGGTTGGGAATCACTGCTCTAAGTGTCTGAGGAACAGGCCCAGTTCCTAAACCTTTCAGTGCGAACTGTCAAAAATGAAACGTAACCATGGAAATGGGAAACAGACAAAAACAATCTGTTTAAAAACTTAAATAAAAAACTATTCAGCCTTCCTTGATGATTTCTGACATTAAATTACTGCTCCTAATATAAACTCTTCTTTGGAGATGGATCAGATGCACGGATAGCAGCCATTCAGTCTTGTGTGCACTTTGCCAATGGCTGACCTGGTCATCATAGATAACACAGCATCATACATTAAACCTAATACCCAGAGGTGGCACAAGGGTCAAAGTTACTCATATATTCCTAGAACCTGCAACCAACATATTTACTTACATTTCACTGGTAAAATCATTCATTTACAGGTTTTATATCCACATAAATGTGGGTTTCAGTTGTTTAATAGCAAAACTAATCCAGGCTGGCACGTATTTACAAGGAGATATAAAAGGGCATAAAAAACAAACAGAACATAAATGTGTGTGTCAGGAAGCGCTCTCGTCCATATCTTTGTCCGGATCTTGACCATCATCCCCCTCCTCCTCCTCTTCATCATCATCAGTTTTCTGCTGCTTCTTCCAGAGTTTGGCCATGGCAAGCAGTTTAAGATTGGGCTGATTTGCAGCATCCTCAGGGAATATGTAGTCATAGTATTCCTCCCACCCAGCGTCAGACTAGTAAGAAGAGCAAACAAAATGTTACATTACAGAAACGTGGGGCTAGTTCTTTTGTTTGCCTAACACAGGATATCAACTAAAGCTAGGTACACACTATACAACGTCTACTCAGCGTCGGCATGATGACATTGGGCGCCACCGTACACACTGCACAATCCGACGTACGACAGCGCAGTGTCGTTACAGGGTGCATTTAACAGCACCGGCTCATTCATTGTATCGTCCCATCTGCTGTGCAGCAAAGCAGATGGGATGATGTGATCAACAACTCTTGTAATTGCACAATTGGGCGTACACACTGCGTGATCTGTACGACATATTCTGATCCACGTCAGAATGATATATTGTACGATATATCGTGTAGTGTGTACCCAACTTAAGAACCAGAGAAATGACATGAGACACAGTATGCCTCCTTTCTCTTTAATGTCTCCGGGTTCCTAGAGAACAGTTGGGCTGCTGCTCATGAACACAAAACTGCTGCCAGTGGCAGTGTGCTGTTACTATATTGTGTAATATTGTGATTATATGGCATATGGGAGGGGGTAACGCACTGAGGAGTATAGTGACTGTGAGGGCGTAAACAGCACATGTGCTATAAGTAAATAGTGTTGTGATCTGGCATTATAAAACTAGGAGAGGATCGGTGCCCTAAACCCTCCCCTTCAGAGAAGGGCATAAAGGGAGAAATAGGCCATAGACCCATCTATATACAGCTATAGGTCTTACCCCATCCTCTGCTTGGAGTTTTCTCCTTTTCTTCACTCTCTCAGGCATGAGCTTCGCCACTCTCTCTTGGTTGGAGTCAGAACCAAACTCATGCTCATAGCTTCTCCATGACTCCAGCAACATCAACCTCTCCTCCTTCTCCTCGCAGTTCCTCAGAGTCTTATTTGCCTCCTCATAGATCTGTCTGCACTTAGCCAGCGTGTCCTCGTTTCCTGTAGTCAGCTCAAACTGTGCTAAGCTTATCCAGACCTGGGGAAACAAGACGAGAAACACAGTTTCAGAGCTTGAATAGGGTACATGGATAAAATATATGTATAAAGTTGCCTTTAATAAAAACATGGCAGTTCTATGGTATATTGAGGCTCATTAAAATTGTGGCGACACACTACGGGGTATATTAGTGACACGACGTAAGCATAGCCCGAGGTATGGTTTACATGCTGTAGCGGAAACTATATATACACACATTATTATACGTCTACATAACATGGCAATGAGAAATTCTACATAGCCGCCCTGGATAATCGAATAATGACGAAGACTAATGTTGGAAGCAGGACTCCTAAAGAGTGAGAAAATGAGGACGACTTTCTAAATAGTAGACAAAATAGACAAATGTAGGACATAAACACTCTTTAAAATAAAAATTCAAAGACAGCTAGACTAGATAACTAACATTATTAATTGCCTGTAAGTGGGTTACCTTAACGTGCTGAGTTCTCTGTAGAAGTCTCCTGTACAGATTTCTCGTCTTCTCAAATTCTTCTTGTTCTATTTCAAAATCAATATACGATTTCCAGAGAACCTGCAAGTGTGAGAAAAAAACAAAACAAAACATGAACCAAAGTCGTTATGCTGACATTACTGAAGTCCACCATGAAGACTACAAACCGAAGACTCCAGTCAAGAATCAAGCTACAATAGAGGAGCGGCCAAGTCAGGTTCCACACTCGTTGTGCAGAGTATGAATGTATAACTGTGTTCTAATGCATCTGGTACTGTCGAATCAGTCTTTAAAAACCCCAAAAATAAAAGGAACCCACTTACTTCAGGCATATCAAGACGTGGCTGCCCAATAGCCAGCTCATACACAGCTCCAGCTCGGTCAACATCACCCAGAATGGTTTCCAATTCTGCAAATTTAATCCATGTCGTACAGTTTTCTGGGGCAAATTCCAGGAACTTTTCATACAGCTTTCTACATCGGTCAAATTCCCGAAGCTGCAATTCCAGTTCTATGTAACCTTTAAACAGCTTGTGTTTGGGACATTTGCCAATAGAGGTGCCCTAAATAAAGGAACATAAGACAGACAGATCAGAAATAAGTTACAGGCACCCTAATTAGAAATAAACAAAAAGAGCAATACATACAATATATGTAAAAAATTACTTAGACCCATCTTCCAATGTGAAAATATTTTAAAGAAACCGTAAAGTACAAATCTGCCACGCCTTCCACATTGGGTATCAAGAATTGTCTTGACAGAGCATTTCTGGGCGTTATCGGAGTAGGTACCCATAATAAACGTCTGGACACAATTTCATTTTGGGGGCAGGAAGGGAGTTCATTGTCTCCTATGAAACAACTGAATAGAGAGGAGATAACCCAGGGGAGCTCCCACAGACAGATGATCACACAGCTTGGAAAGATATCTCAGGTATCTAGACCAGGTTGGTTCAACCATGCTGGTATCAGGATCAGCGGGCAGAACATGATAAGAGTTAGCAGCAGGCACAGCCGAGTGAGGGTACACACAAGCGGCACAGTGGATCTTTCTGTCCAAATGGTAGCTTAGCCATGCAGGGATGATGGATTTGAAAGTTCGACAATCCAAATGACGACACTCCAGAACGGGGACAGTGTGAGGCCGTACCCATAACGCCAACCTGTTAAAAATGTGATTTAAAGCACTATAACAACATTGGCTTTACATCTACAAGCATCATGGTTGAAGTTGTAAAGCGAACACTGTTAAAATGCTTTTAAAAATCGCATTATTAACAGATCAGCATTCCAGGTTTGTCCTCTCACTGTCCCAGTTCTGGGTGTCCGCAGTGTCATTGTGGAACTGACAACTGTATAACTAACACAGGAGGCTGTCTCCCCAGGACACAAAGTTGAAATTGGTTTGCGAGTATCATGACTATGAGAACATGGCCTGCATGACAGCAGGGTGTATAGCCGCTGTTCAACATAACAGTAGAAATTACAAGTTCATATAAGTCAAGTACTCTGCATAAAATCTAAAAAATATATATATTTTACAGGTAGACTTGAAAAAAAAAAAAAAAAAAAGTATACACTTTACATATCCAAGTCCCAAAACTATATAAGTGCTGTGCCAATTAAGCATAACAGATTTGTCATTAATTAAGAAGTCACGTCTGAAAAAGTAGTATTGCTGCTAGTCACCTTATTATATGAGCTTTAGAGAGTTCTACCACCTTTATACACAAGCATAAAGTATGTACTAATACCACAGCAAAAGATACCTGTAATTGCTTCATCATCCTGGAAAGGGGATATAAGACTATGTTAAGGCTCCCATACAACAGCAATCGATTGTGGCAATTCTTCCATTTGCAGATGATTGTGTATAAAAATCTGCAATGTATGGGCTTCACAGATCGCTGATTGCAACCAAAAAGTGATTGGAATTGATAAATTAGATTGTCCAACATGTTGGATTTCACAGATGGATTGGGGCTGTAGATAGCTAGTGTATGGGGACATGATCAGCAGATTTGCAGACAGTTACTAATAAAATGATGGGCCTTTCAATATTGGCAGATCTGTGTTTGCTGAAAATTATCTGCTAATGACTGAAAAAGATCTGTAATGTATGAGTGCAGATTGCTAGATTGGGAAATCCGAAAATCAGGCAATAAAACTTCAAATTGTTCAATTGTGGTTTTCAGATTGCTGATGTATGGGGGCCTTAACTCCATCGTTCTACAGCAAGAAACATTTCATTTACAAATGAGAAGCACTTAAGCCAGTTGCCAACCTTACAAGGAGAGTGCATGTCAACAAATTCACCCAAGGGTCTGACTGTATGGATGCTCTGAAAAATCACAACCAGCCCAAAAGCTACATCCAGGGATTTACTGGCCTCGGTCTACATGGTAAATGTTTAAGTGGACGACAGTACCGTCAGAAAAACAATGAATAAGCATGGTTTACATGGAGGTTCAGACAAGAGAGAAAGACCCTGCTTTCCAAATGACCTCCAAAGTCACATAACTGAAGTGTTTTTTTTATTTTTTTTGGGTGGAGGGATTTAAGAGGATTATGCCAGATACTACACTCATACAGAAAATTATTACTTCAAATCTCTAAAGGTGATTCTACAAGCTACTGACACATGGAGTATATTTGCCTTTTTCATACATGGCTTTTTCAAGTTAAATGAACAATAAAAAGTAAAATATCTGTTAGGTGTTTTTGAAAGGTGAATAGCTTTATTAAAGTTTAAGGACTTGGTGAGGACTAGATGATTTTTTATTATGTTTTGATATTTAAAAACACCTGTAGGAAAGAGACTACTATTATTCACATCACACTTTTAATACATAAGTTATATTCACATCTTTTAACACTTTGGGGGGGAATTCAAATAGACCTGAAAAACTTAAATGTTGGATAAGTTTTTGGAGAATGTTTGTTTTGGTGCGATATTTTCGACAGCAGGATTGCACAATACACATTTCGGTGCGAAAAGTTCGCATATGTGAAAACTTTTTACCAAATCGCTGCTTTTCACTGAATTCACATGGAACTTACCAATGCTTTTCTAGCAAAAGGAAGATTTTTTTGTCTTATTTCAAATTGTGCATACATTAGCCACATTTTCGCAAAAGTAAACTGAAAAGCAAAGAAAACAAAAAAGCAATTACAACAGGTTGAAGACAAATGACTTTATATCGTACGTATCTTACTATGGGCCAGAGGAAATTACACACTACATTCCACATTAGCTCTCAACAATTTTAGGAATTTCAGTTCTCTTCCAACAGTTTTGTACACACAAATAATTATATAAATATGATTACTTGAGACTGAGCATAACCAATAAAAAGATAATTTAGTCAATGCACAAATATTCAGCAAATAAAATTAAGTACTTTAGTGATGTCAACGATTAAAATTATTTGATTATGGGGCTGATCTAACATGGAAGTAAAGCAAAAAAAAGAGCAAGTAACTGTGCACCTTGGCAAATCCATGCTGCACTGTAGGTGGGGCAGATGTAGAAGGTGCAGACAGACTAATGCTGGGTGTACACTATGATATCATTTGTACAGCTGAAGAACAATATTTCCCCCAATATATCAGGTTGTGAGTACACACTATATCTGAACGACGTCGTTCACAGATATAACAAGAGATATGGTAAGAACTTACCTTTGTTATCTCTGTTTCTACGAAGTCCATAGGGTCCACAGGGTTGACCTTGGGGTATAGGTTGGGAACCAAATCCGGGCACCACGCAGTTAAAGCTTTTAGCTCCCAGGATGCACTGGGTCCACTCTCCCTATAACCCCACCCCCAAGCCAGAGGCACCTCAGTTTGTAAGTAGCCAAAGGCCGGAGGAGGAGAGAAAAAGAGAGAGAAAACTGGAACACTCAATAACCATACTCACAGAAATGGGAGACGGAAAACCGGTGACCAGCCACACAGCCCATATGAAGCCAGGTGCGTCAGGGCGGGCGCCCTGTGGACCCTATGTACTTCGTAGAAACAGAGATAACAAAGGTAAGTTCTTACCATATCTCTTGTTTTCTACTTCAGGGTCCATAGGGGGTCCACAGGGTTGACCTTGGGGATGTCCCAAAGCAGTTCAACCAAGGGTGGGGACGCTCCTGTGCTGAGAGGAGAATCCGTTGCCAAAAAGGAAGCATCCTGAGAGGCAAAGGAAACCAATGCCTAGAACCTTAAAAAGGTGTGGACAGAAGACCACGTGGCCACCTAGTAAGGCAAAACAGCCGAGGCGCCACAGCGAGCCGCACACGAGGGTCACATGGCCCGAGAAAAAACAAGCATCAACAACAGGAAGGCCTACCCATGGGTAGGCCCCTGAGGAAGACCTACGAGGCCATCCAGCCAACATTTGGTTATAGGCCGGCCATCCTTTCCTGTGAAAACCAGAAATCTCAGACCACCAATAAGGAGTCCGATTTCCGTAAGGAACCTGAACGGATCACATAAATCCAAAGAGGCCAGACCACAGTCAATGAGGCCACACCAGCCGAGAGGACTGGGGACAGAATGGCCGTACCATAAGTTCCAGAATAATATGGAACCTGAAAACCACTAAGAAGAAACACAGGGCGAGAGCAACTCACACCCTGACATGATGCCCTCCAGAAGAGGGAGCCACATGAGAACGCTCCCAATTCAGACACTCACCTGGTTGATATAAACACCCTGAGAGAAAGAGAGAGCCTAAGCAATAGACCATGTAATGGCTATCACAACCAGCGGTTCCATTGACTGTCCCCGGAGGTAACGAAGAACCACTACTTACTCCCAAGGAGTCCCTAGGGAGGACAAATGGAGGCATAATCAAGAAAACACTCCAAAGGATGAACTGGATACCAGAGTGGAGCAATTCCATATCTTAACCATACTGACAGTGTAGAGATCCGCGCTGTCAGGAAGACCAGGCCAAGTGTGAAACCCAAGCCAGCCGGAAGGAATGCCAGAATATCTGGAAATCCTGGACACCGGAGGATTGTATCGACAGGTACAATACCATAAGATTTATGGCTGCCACAGTTTGTGGTAGGTCCCAGCAAAAGCTGATCCATGTGCTCTAATCATTCCAACGATGACAAAGCCAGGGAAGCCGTAAGACCACTGTAAGGACACAGTCAAAGACAAACGACCCAGGTCCAAGGCAAAACCAAGGACCCTGAGACAACAGGTCCGGGCAGTGAAGCATCAGGGATGGAGTATCGATGTAGAGACTCCGAAGATCCAAGTACCCCTGACATCTGGGGCAATCAGGAGCCACCAGCAGAAAAGCATCTCCGTCTCGATTGAAAACACTTCCAAAGACCTCGAGGAAGAAGGGAGACCGGAGAACACAGGTACACAAAGTGGAAGGACCACTTCACCGACAAAGAGTCGCTGAAGGTTGCTTCAGAATCCCCAGAGCTGGACTGTAACACCATAGTGTGATAAAGTCAGAAGGCCATGAGGGTCACCTCAGGGGGCCCCCCCCTGCTCACCAGGAGATGAAACCTCTCTTGGGGAAGAGACTAGTCCCCGGGATGCACGTCGTGACGGCTGAGGACTCCCGCTTCCCAATGGAGAGCTCCTGAAATGAACGCTGCCGAGATGGTCGGGAGGAGACCCTCGGACTATGTCCGAATATGTGACATACCTGTCATTGCCACCCAACGAACAGTGTTGCTAAAAAGGAAGCCACTGTCCTGACCCTGTCGGACTGAACCTTTTCAGGTTCACCGGGAAACAAGAGTTATGCCAGAGTAAGTTAACTGACAGGGTGGAATCGACAGACGTCCAACTGCACTGAAAAGGATTCGATCCAGACACTGTCCATAGCAAAGAAAACCCTGGACGAGATGGCCATAGCCACCCGGACAGGGACCGACTTGCCTCCGGAGAGAGCATCATCGTTTGAACAGTTATCCGACAGAAAAAACTCGTTCCATCTGGAGATGAGCCAATTATGGAAAGGCCTGGAATGGAACTGAGCCCATTCCACCATGCATCCCAGAGTGTAAAGACATCTGTCGACTGCGCAGACAACCATGTACTCCTAATGGAAGAGTGGAGATTCCGTCTTCTGAGACGGAATCTCTCAGATTCTGAGAATCCAGCAGGGATCCTAGATGAAGAATACCCAGAGAGGGATGCAGGGAGGACTTTTTCCCCGTTGATTAAACGTCTGCACCCTGAAGAAGCCACAGTCATCCTGACCTGGCTGTAAAGTACCCCGGTGATCCCGCTAAGAGCAGGAGGCCGTCCAGGTACAGGAGCATTGGGATATACTGAACAGAAGAACTGTCAGAAAATCCAAAACGCTGGTAAACCCCTGTGGGGCTGAGGACAGTCCCAACAGGCAGAGCCCGAAAAATTGTAAGTGTTGCTGTGATACAGCAAACCTCAGCCCATGCTGAGGAAAGGTCTCTGCAAGTACCCGTAGGCACGCGTCCTGTATATCCAGTGATACCATAAAGTCCCCAGGTTCCAAACATCGTATGATGGAGCATAGGGATTTCCTCCTGAGCCCAGGTAGCTTTAGGAACTGGTTCAGGGAATTGAGACAGAGAATAGGCCAAAGAGGACCATTCAGCCACCGCACCAGAAAGAAAGCAGAACAACCAGTCCCTCACTGAGATAGTGGGGATGGCCTAATTAGCTCCGCTTACCGCAACAACTGCATAGCTTTCTGGATCTGTAAGGCCCTTGTAAAGAGGCCGCCTGAGCAAAGAGGGCGTACCCTCCTACCCACGTAGCCGCGGCAACTTGACACTAGTACCGGGCGAACTGAGAAAATCGGTATCTCCCAGTTGTAGGCCTGTCCCGTCAGGCTGAAGAGATATCCGTAGGTTCAGAAGCAGGATCGGCTGGCAGTCCAGGCCTGCTCGGTACTGGATATGTCGGCCCTTGTAGATGCCGACAGTCTACGAAGAAACAGACCTTTAGGCTGACCCAGAGGACAAAAAGACTTAACAGACTTAGTCTGAGGCCTTGTAGTGGGCATAGCTGAAAGCGGTAAACTTGTCGTTAGTAATACTGCCAATGTTACTACAATCTTGTCAAGGTCAGGACCAAACAATATCAACCCTAAAGATGGTATCTGCACCTCTGCATTCCCAGAGCGCAGCCATAGGGTATTACGGAGGATACAGTCGCAGCCGGAACTCTGAAAGTTAGGAGACTGGTATCCAATATAGGCATTTCCACCTATGACAACTGCATATATTACGTGAGCGACCAAATACATTTGAACCCCCGACGTGTTGGAGGGGAAAAAACGTTACAAATGCATCAACCCAATATGCAATAGTATTAACCAACCATGCTATAGCCATGGTAGGATGGGTAACAACTCCTGAAAGCAAGTATACTGATTTCAGGCAGAGTTACCACCTACGGATCCGAAGAATCCGACCACGCAGGAATGGGAGGCGTAGTAACGTCTGTAATCAGACGAGTAACACGCCCATCCACCCCAGGAGGGGCTCGTGATGACCCTCAGGGAATTTGGGACAGGAGGCCAAACACTGTTGTAACACCTCCTATCTGGCAACAGCCAGAGTCCCGCTATGCGATCCACCCGCTAGTCAGCAACAGGGAACCCGAAGGCACGCAATACTGAGGGTGTATGATACAGGTGCAGGTCAACATTCACTCTAACCAGAATGGACCTGCTACCAGCCCTAAAGCAGGGATAATAATACCTGAAATAGGCTTCCCCCCGTGTAAGAGGGAAAGAGCCCCAAACAGTATCCAGTTCACGGCAGAGCCAACTGGGAAGTAACCACAGGGCGTCAACCACGCCAATTAGCGTTTCGTAGAAAACGACATCCACCCAGGGTGGCTGTTGTGGTAATCCCTGCAAGGGGAATGACAGACTATTGTGGCACCAGGGGGAATTCATATACTGCGAAAAACCCCTGCAGGGAGCGGTAGTCTGTGTCACAGGGGAAGAGTGCAAGAAGCTGCGAGATACCCTGAGATGAAAAGGGCAGTATGGTGAAGTAACCCCAAGTGAGGTACAACAATGGGGCCCGCCCGGCGATCCGCAATTGAGAGGATCCCGAGAAAACAAACCGCCCAAGGGGGTCGTGAAAGAGGCCAGCACCAGATGACGCCACATACAGAACCCTTTATGAGTCAAATCCTCCGCACTAACACCTGCAGCACATGACTTGCAGGATAGTAAAAATGGGTGCAGTATAACGCTCTATCTCCTGGTCAGACATATCTGACCAATCTTGGCGGAAATATTAAGCAGCACTATACTGGTCCTGACTGATGCCAAAAATTAGCTGCAGGGACCCATTTTCAGCGTATGCAACACACAGTTCCATCTAAAATATGGCAACGTGCAGCACGCAACAGTATGTGACAAACCACACAAATATTAACCAGTATATAAATGTGAGGTCTCAGAACCACCCTAAGTACAGCTGTATTAGGGCAGATAAAGAAAAGGGATAGATATACACTGACAGGTGAGAGAATAAAGTACAGACAGTCAGCACTAGCATAAGTCACATACAATGCAGATATATACATATATACATAAACATGTCATATAATATACTGCACTATTACACTGCATTCAACTGCCCAGATTCAGTGTCTGGGAAGGCTACAGCGCTGTGTACACTGACCTGATGGTGAGGTACGCAGGGGGACTGGACCAACTGCCATCCTGAGAGATTTCTGCTGCACCACAGAGATAAAATGGCCGCTGGAGACCTCAGAGGAAGCGTGGCCCGCGGAGGAAGCAGCTCAGCGACGCCAGACTATGGATACTGAAAGGCGCGCTGAGCTGAGGGGAGGAGCCGCTGTAACAGGGAAGGCTGCCTCCCCTGGCCGGCTATTAACCCCCGGGACGCCGGCTCCCTGCACCGATCGTTAAGTCCCTGGTGGTCTAGTGGACACACGGGGTATGGGGGGCCCGCCGCCACTGCCGGCGCCTCCGGTCTGTCCCCTGAGACCGGAGGCACAGGACTACATTTGAAATGCGCGGATCACCGCAAGCGGTGATCCGCGACCTTACCTGCTCCCCGTGGATCCGGCAGCAGTCCTGGGCGCCCACAGAGTCCGGCTAGTACAGACTCTGGGGTCCCGCTGAGATCCCCAGATCTGTACTGGCGTCTCAGCGCCAGCGGGGTGACGGAGCGGCAGCTTAGACGTCCTATGGACAGTCCGACGCTGCCGCTCTGAAGAGTCCAAAGTCCATGGAAAAAACTTTGTCCCTAAAAAAATAAAATAAGCTTAGGGGCTGCTAATCAGCTCCCCCTGCGCTAACGGTGACCCGACTCCGGCCGGGCACCAACTGAAACTGAGGTGCCTCTGGCTTGGGGGTGGGGTTATAGGGAGAGTGGACCCAGTGCATCCTGGGAGCTAAAAGCTTTAACTGCGTGGTGCCCGGATTTGGTTCCCAACCTATACCCCAAGGTCAACCCTGTGGACCCCCTATGGACCCTGAAGTAGAAATTGTGTCGGCTGTACAGTATGTACAGGCAATCGACCTGTTGTGCTGGCCACAGGAACCGCCGACACTGACATCACAACGCGGCAGGCAAATTTAAATGTCCATCCACTTGTTATGTCTGGCCAGACATATTGAGCGGCCGATTGGGAAGTGTGTATGCTTACCAAAACCGAAGCTCAGCCAGTCAGCCAGGTGTGTACACCACATTCTGCTGGCCATAGACTGAGATAAAACTCAGTCAGACAGAGAGACCAATTAGACATACACTATCAGATAATTGGTCTCTGTCTGATGGTGAATATATATTCACTATCAGAACTAAGCACCACTTATCAAATCAGTTGGGCTTGCTGAAAGATTTCTCATGTCCGACTGAACAATAATAATTGGTGCTCGGTCGCAGCCATACACTGGGGCTAATTCAGCAGTGCACCGCTGAATGCAGATTCCCGAATATCAAGTGTGCAGAATGGGTCCAGCTAACACGCACATTAGCCCTTGAATGCCTCTACCTGATTGACAAGCAGAGACATTTAAGGGGCGGTGCGGGATCGGGCGCCGTTCCCGGAAGCTGGGGCGTATCCTTCCAGTTTTCCAGGAGTGGCAAGCCCAGGATCTGTGTTGAATGCAGTATCCTGGGCTCGCAAGCCGGCCAGGCTGAGTAAGCTGAGGCTTACACGGTGGACGGCCACCTGGCGCCGTCCACCTATGACCACCGATGGTGATCTCAGCACTGCGACCTCCGTTGCAGTGCTGGGATCGCAAATGCAGCAGGATGGTCATACACCACTAGCTGCATTTGCATTATTGCAAGGATCGCATTTCTTGCTGAATCAGGGCCACTGAGTGATAATTGGCTGATAGAGCCGATAATTGCAGTGTATAGAGAGGGGTGTGTCCAAACTCAAACCTAAATTGCAGAGTAAAAATAAAGCTGCCCAGCATTCGTGGGCTACATGCAAAAGCAGCCAGTATTTACCCTGCATGCAAAAAAAATAATTATTACATTTATACACCTTACTATTTTTTTTTGCTTTGCTCCCAACTCGGAATCAAGCCCTATATATTGTGTATTAATAATAATATATATTTCAGGACAATCTTTTGGATTAAATTATATTGTTCAAGATCACTTGTGTGCCTGCCACACGTAGTGAAATTTATCAATATCCAAATATGATTACACATAAAAATAATGTTGTGTGGACAGCTTTATATAGAATTGAGGGTAGCTTAACATACAGTATATTCTGGCTTTCCATAGAACATGCAGCCCTCCAGCTGCTGTGAAACTACACATACCAGCATGCCCGATTAACAATAATATGCTGAGATGTATAGTTCCACAGCTGCATATTAAAAATCCCTGCCATAGATGGTCAAAAAGTTTTTTTGTTTTTTTTTTGAAGTTTTTTTTCTTAAAAGCCAACTACACTTGTGCATGGCTGTTTATTTTTATTTTTTTTTTTACTAGCAAAATATTTTTGTTAAATAAACCTTTTTTTTCGCCTACCCCAATACACACTGTAGCAGAGCATATATACTGCCCCAAGCTATTCTATAGCTGCTGGTATCTTAGGATCGCTGGGGACAGAGTCCTCTCCGTCAAAGATCGCTAGGGTCTATTTTGCACAAAAATGGTTTCCGTTTAATATCCACAAATATTAACATTTTATAAAACACAGTAACATGTATTCTACACTGTCAAGATAACATCAGGACGTATTCAACGTATTTGTGAACCAAAGGAAACCAACCAGGGGTAACTTTTAAGGAGTTCGGAAAAGTAGTTAAAATGGAATGTTCTTATAAGAGCTTAATTTCAGAATCTAGAATATTTCTAAAAAAAACTAAATATAGCAAGTTTACTACTTACTTCTGAAATACACTTTCTATATTGGCATTTTTAATCTGACACTTCCCTTCATAATGCAAGTAGCTTAATTTTGCAAGTGAGATCATTTTACCAGCATTCTAGTGGTGCAGTAAAACGCATATACCCACTAAGCCAGCATATACAAGCACAATGAACTCTCCTACGTACAGACCACTACTATTCCTTTTATGCAATTATAACAGCAGCGATTAGCTTCTTTTACCTTTTTGTGAGGTATTAGTTCTATGCAAGCCTGATACACTTGCCTGGTTCTTTCTGGATCCTGCAAATAATGAACACAAAACATTAATAAATGGGCTACAGCAAATTGCTTTTTACAAGAACAAAGATAAAACCTTATAAATAAAAACATTGAATTGTCTATACCTTTGCCTCCAATTCCTCATACAAGGCATAATTAATCCACAAGTATATATATCTTTTCCAGTGTCTTTTCTCTTCAGTGGGTGGAACATTGGCGATCGCTCTTTCATACACTTCCCGAACAGTGTCCGCATTGGTGTCACTTTCCACCAATCGTAAGTAGTCAAACCAGGCATCGTAATTGTGGGGATTGGCCTGAATGAAAGTGTGTCAGACTGTTATATTGGTGAACACTAAGTAGCTGCTCAATTTAACCCCAGAACATCTTACTAAAATAAGTCATGTGTTTGCTTTTTTTACTGCTTTGTGTATGAAAGCGAACACATTATCATTTATTCACCTTGACTTCTTCCTCGTATTGGAAACGCCTCTTGTTCACAATGATATCTTCAATACCTCGCCGGTCACCATATTTTTTTTCAAAAATTGTGTAGTTTTTAAACAGATCTTGGGCTTGCTGCTTGGGGATTCTGTCTAAGGCATATTTGTAGATGACACGCACTCGTTCCGACTAGATAAAACAGCAGGGAAAAAAGTTGTTGAATAAGGCAAATAAGACTGTTTACTTAGATAACCAATGCTGAATTTATAAGAATTATAAATTATCTGTTCGAGTGTGACGACAGCCAGGGTTGCATAGAATTGGATTTTTTTTGTGATTTTTTTTTTTTTTTATTCAAAAACTGAATTAATTTGATTTTAATAGGGTTTTTTTTTTTTACGATTTTTTTTTTAAATAAACATTTTAGAATTGAAAAGTTTTACTTAATTTTTTTTTAATAAAAAGTCCTATTTTAAATCTAAAAAAAAAAATGATTTAAATCAAATAAATCAGTTTTTGATTTTTTTTTTTTTTAATCCAATTTTATGCAACCCTGAGTCAGCACTGGGTTTAGCCACCCGTCTAAAGTATTGCATTGGGCACACAAACTCCTGTGTCTACCCGCAACATGGGCGCCCAAACGGAGCAACAATTAAATTGCCACTTGGGCGCCCACTAGTTGGTTTGAGATCTCCTAGCTCTAGGAGCAATAATGAGCCTTATATGTTGAACATACATACTTCCATTAATGTACAGATACATTCTACCAAATGTCCCTATTTTAGCCAGTCTTAATTTCCATTAAAGAGAACTACGCATATAAACACCAATCTGACTTGTGAGAAGTGTCAACAGCATACACAGAAGTTTGAGTATTTAAATACATCCAAATGCAGCATTCAGACCAAATAGTAAGTAATAGATCTGAAGAAATCCTTATGTAAAAGGAAATTTACAGCACCCAGATAGACAATAAGTGATGGGTTTAAAAAAAATAAATAATAATATTCCTTATATCTTTCTGAATTGTTACATATTCCTAAAAACATGCTCTATTCCCATCAGCTAGTAACTGGACTCTGTAGGATGTCATATGCATTGCTACACCCCCCATTTCTCCGTAGCTTAAGGACACACACTAAATATGGACCCTGTGTACCCTTGCATTTACATGGTAATGTTTTTATTAGTTATAATGAAATCTGCTATTGGTATTGGCGCTCTGTTGAGTCAATGATAACTTGCCATATGGCTACATGCATATTCATTTTAGCTCTTCTATGTAGAAGTTATGTTTTACTATTGCCATGGTTGTCACTGCCATGAATAGATATCCAATAAACTGTTGTCTTCTTTCTTCTGTATTTTTGTGTATGTGCTGCATACTGTTATGAAACAAGCTACAGACACCCGTTTATTGCAAATCCTAATAAAAAATGCTGTCTACTATAGCAGCAATATTAATAGACTGATGTTTTGTGGCTACCCTGTAATGATATACTGCCCCCGTGTGGATGCCAAGGGATTACATTTTACTGTTGGAATATTTGGACACAATGTGTACTAACTTGCAAATGTTTCATGAGTTATACCATGGATTTACCTTTACATTTGTTAGAGTAATATTGTAAGCATAACTCCCAAATGTACTTAAAACAAACTTGGAACAAAGTAAGCCCTTCTGCTTTCAGTCACTAGGTTTGTCTTTCTTAGCCAATATTAGTTTATATCTTAAGGAACTAGCCCTTGGGTGAGTCTAAATTGGGCTTCAAACGCTCCTGTAATCAGCAAGATTTTTATTCCTGCTTAAAAATTGCAACCCCCAATCCCCATGTAGAAAACGCACACTGAGCTAACAAGTGAGTGAGCCCACTGCCTTGGCATGACACAGGACTGATGGTAGCGCTCACCTTTCCTTCTCTGGACAATGTTTTTCCAGATGCCCCAAACAATCTGAAAGGGGATTCATCAGAGAAAATAACTTTACCCCGGTCCTCAGCAGACCAATCCCTGTATCTTTTGTAGAATAATCAGTCTGTCCCTGATGTTTTTCCTGAAGAGAAGTGGCTTCTTTGCTGCCATTCCTGACACCAGGCATCCTCCAAAAGTCTTCATCCTATGTCATGTCAACAGTAAAGCATCCTAAGACCATTCATGTGTGGGGTTGCTTCTCAGCCAAGGGAGTGGGCTCACTCACAATTTTGCCTAAGAACACAGCCATGAATAAAGAATGGTACCAAAACAGCCTCCAAGTGCAACTTCTCCCAACCATCCAAGAACAGTTTGTTGATGAACATTGCCTTTTCCAGCGTGATGGAGCACCTTGCCATAAGGCAAAAGTGATAACCAAGTGGCTTGGGGGAACAATACATCGAAATTGTGGGTCCATGGCCAGGAAACTCCCCAGACCTTAATCCCATTGAGGACTTTTAAGAGGCGGGTGGGCAAACAAAAACCCACAAATTCTGACAAACTCCAAGCGTTGATTAGGCAAGAATGGGCGGCCATCAGTCAGTATGTGGCCCAGAAGTTGAATGACAGCATGCCAGGGCAAATTGCAGAGGTCTTGAAAAAGAAGGGTCAACACTGCAAATATTGACTCTCTGTATAAACTTAATGTAATTGTCCATAAAAGCCTTTGACACTTATGAAATGCTTGTAATTTTACCTCAGTATACCATAGTAACATCTGACAAAAAGGTCTAAAAACACTGAAGCAGCAAACTCTGTGAAAACCAATACTTGTGTCATTCTCAAAACTTCTGCCCATGGCTGTACATTGATAATTTAGGTGATGGAGAATCACAAATTCTACGCTGGGACATAATACAATTTTATCTTGTATTTTAATAATGTTTATTCCTAATAATTAAGTTTCAATACCAGCTGCAGGCAGCACAGGATGCTGAAAGGGGTTAGCTGCAAAACAAAAAGGTTTTATTGCGCTATCATTAATAAGAGTCCTGTCCTAAGGAGCAGCTATATGAAAAATTAACAACATCAACTCACTTCCTTTTGATGCTCCTCAAATTTGGCAAATGCAACATAGAGATTCTCATCCATGTGATCCTCCCCAAAAAACTCCACCGCTCGTTCATAAACCTTCCTTGCATGAGCTATGTAGCCATGCTTGTCCTCAAAGCGCGCGTACTTGATCCAGTTCTTCACATCAGGGTGCACAATAACAAGTGCATAGGGTGTTAAGGGAAATGTCAAATATAGCTTATTAGAGGTACAGAGGATTATATCGCTAAACCGTGACCCGCCTGGCAAGAATATCACCGGAACAATAGCAAGGTAAAACTTCTTATTCTTATCTTTTTGAACTCTATTGAAAACTACATATTTACAGTTTTAGGTGGAATTCAATATTCCTATTTATCATCACACATTTTTGTCACGCACATTACATTTGGAAAGCCATTTGACAACTCCATTGTCCATGAAATAAAGTCACAAAGCTAGATTTCAAAACTGTATTTACACCCATCTTCCTTTAGGTGACCTGAATGAGAAATACTTCAAAAAGCATTTAATTATAGTTTCAGCATTAATTTTGCACTAACAAACAGGTGCAAAGATGTTATTGCTAATTGCCTGTAATGGTAAAAACCTGGGGCTTATCTCTCAAGTGTCTATCATCCTAGTGACAGTAGCTGAACCACATATCATCACTAGGGGGAGAGGAAATAATTACACTGGCGAACTTATAGATACGGTTTCTCAAACAACTTCTTATTTGATCACGAGTGACCAGTACTTCAATTACTACTTCTAAGTTGCAAAATTAAATGTTTAATATGAATACAATGGTGAATGCCTAAGCCTCAGAAAGGATATATCTTTCATAAGTTGAGCGCGCTCTGTCCACCTCCTTATACCGAAGCTCGAAGTTGATATAGGAATGCCATGCTTGTTCATCAGGCTGCCACTCCATCCAGCGTTCAAACACTTGCCTTGTTCCTGCCACATTGCCCAGAAGCTCCTCCATGTAGGTGTATTTATACCTAGAAATAAACAGACAATGTGTATCCAAGTGTCCCATATCCCATTCTGCTCCGGGAGGAATATTCACACTAACAGAGGATACAGACTGAGGACCGCTGGAGCGGCGATTCACGCAGGTGGAACGTGAGTACAGTGGAGCGCTGAGACTCCAGAACTGTCCCATACTCTCCTTTACACGTGTGCACATTGTTGTTTCCCCATTGTTGGAGGATTGTGGAACTTTGGAGGAATTGCCTCTGAGAACTTAAACAACAAATACAAACTGCTACAGGGTTAACATTTATCAGCTACACAGTTCCCATTTAAAGCTGCCATATATTAGAGAACTGCTACATTTTAGAGGTCTCTGTCGATAGTGAGACCACAACCTTAGTGGCTGATTTGATTATGAAAATTACCTACCACAAGCTGTTATACATGTGTTGATCTTATGTGTATTTATGTTTTATATTATTTTAGATTGATATATCTATAACCCCACTCCCGGGAGTTTTATAAAGTGTTGTATACTGATAATTTGGTATGTTTAGTATTTTTTATTAATAAATATTTGAGGTATTACCCCTTGCTGGGAGCGATAAGCGCCACCTATTTGTGTCTTTCTGTTTTTGTTGTTGGAGGTGTGGCATAGCCTCCGGTAGGTGTGCAGCATTGAACGCCAGTAGAGATGGCTAGATCTTTACACCCCTACTGGTGCCTGGGCTATTACATTCTCTTGTGCAAAGGCTGGCAGGTGATTGTGCATGGTTTACTTTACTGTGTTGGTGTACATACCAGAACTGGTTGGCTCTGGGAAGAATGGTAACAGCACGATCCCAGATGTTACGTGCATGGTTAATCTGGCGATTTTTCATCTCCATCTCTGCATACTTCAGCCATAATGTAATATTCCTGTGGTCCACATCTAGCGCACGCTCGTATATAGATCGTGCCCTATAGAGACAAATCGCATTAGACCTCCATCGCTGTACAGACACTTACAAATCAAAAGGTAACACAGGCCAAACCATGTGAAGTACAGTAAAGTAATGCTAACAAATATGTTACAGGCAATAGAACTATAAAAGAACAATTTCATCACACTGCAAATGAGAAAGTTATTTATTACTTATACCCCTTTTACATCAAATTCACAGGTCCAGCCCGGGTCACTGAACACTGGTTTCAAGCAGAGTTACAGTGGCTTGAAACCAGTTTACATAGCAGGCTGGACCCGGGTTGTTATCAATAATCCGGATTATTTGGCCAGTGTAAAAGGGGTATTAGCGAAACAAGGACTCGAATCTCAAGAGAAAAAAATAAGAGGCACATTTGTTATGCTCCACATTTTTGGCCTGATAAATATAAAGTTATCACTGCATATAGGGGCAATAAGAATGTTTTGTAGATCTGTGTACAGCAGAGAAGATCAGCCGCCAATGTAATGTACTGATAGGAGCCACTCTTCACCCTGGACACGGCTGTCTGAGAGTGGTGAGTGACTATTACCCCTTGCAGCGTCCGGCAGCTTTTTCCTCTTATGGGTACATTTGGGGTGAAATGCCAGGGATATCCTGTCTTGCTGGGTATGTGCTGTACACCATTTGTGACACATTTAGGATCGGTCCTCCTCTTTCTATACTATAGAGTGCAGTTTGCTGAGTGGTGTCTCTGCAACAAGCAGCTCTGGCTGTGTTAGGAACTGCTAATTGCCCTTTGTTTTATTTTTCCCCTTTCATGCCTGTTGCTCTTCCTTGACTGTCTCCTACGCACTGGTACCCCCTATGCTCCTGGGTAGCAACGGTCTGGGAGGTACCCCTGTGCTCCTGGGTAGCAACGGTCTGGGAGGTACCCCTGTGCTCCTGGGTAGCAACGGTCTGGGAGAGAGTACGCTGCTTCATGGTTATTTCAAGAGAGTATAGAGCAATAAAATTGTGTTCCTGGATCCTACCATTTCATTACATAATGGTTCAATTCTGGTTATATATCCTGCTTTTCATTTGCTTGATATGATAATAAGCAGTCAAGTGGGATGCAACTCCAAGGACCCAGATCCATCTCCCTCAGTTTAACGTCCCCCCCAAAAAAAAAAAAATGAGCAAGTGCTAAAAGGTGTCAACAAATTAGATAACTGCTCATCCATTATCACATGGTGTACACACCTCTGAACCTCTTTTAAACTTTCCTCCCATTGTGCATACTTTATCCAGTTACTAATAACAGTTCTGTTCTTTCTTATATTATCTTCAAAGGTCTGAAAAAGAAATATAAAAAATAAAGATTAAAACTGTTTCTGCATTTTGTAAATAAGAAAGAATATTGGTTGTTAGAGAACAGTGTTTAAAGCTGCACCACCACCTAGTACATACACATATTACTAACTTGGCGATTCCTGTAGCAACAGCCCCGGGACTACACCCTGCACCTGGTTATAAATGGACTCCAGTGGTTTTGCAATAGAGAAAGAGCAATGTTATTTCATTCAGGGTTATAAAATAGTGGCGTTTGGGTGTAAGCAAAACAGCCAGTCAGAAGACTCCTCCTTTTGCGACTCTTGATTGCCTTCCCGCACTGACTTCCCCTGTAGCACTACACAGGCCTGGTTTTCAGCAGAGGCTGGTATAGTGTTCCCGCTAGGCTGTTTTAGTGTGGTGCTGCGCCCTGCCTGATTTTAAAGTGGCATAATGCGCTCCGCCCTTATAGTGGCACTCCGCTTAAGCAGCCTACCCTGTGCTGTACCTAACCATGGACCACAGTATCCTGAGGGTGGGAAAAGTTGCTGTTACCGATCACCCTCGGTTGAATAGATGCCGTGTGCATGTGCACGGCATCTATTCAAAGCGAGGGGAGAGCTTGGTGGAAGCATAGCACCTCCGTACATGCTGGGCACACCCCAAGAGTGACTTATTGGGGACGTGTCACCTCCCTGGATGGTCACACCCACCTTTCATGAGCTCCTGCCCCTCAGTGCCCTGCCCCAGGTCTGGCGTAAACACTTGTCAGATCCACTGAGAAAAATGGCTGCACAGAGTGGAGAAATTACTAATTTACTAATATCTATATACTAAATGGTAGCGCAGGTTTAAAACCTAGGTAGCATGAGCAGACTATAAGTGAGTAGGACCCATGAGACACCTATATGATGAGCAAGGCTCTTGTAGACTCAGCTGTATTAAAATCAAGATTATATATATATTTAGCTCTGTACAATTATTGACAAGACAGTACACTATATTTAAAGCGACACCTTTCCCCAAGACTGCGTCACGTAAATAGGTGATATACCTATTTGAAAGGGGAAGAGTGTTCCCAGACATGGAAAGCAGTATCCGTCGCTGAGTGTGTGGCATGGAACGTAATGCATATGACGTAGGATGCACTGGTAACAATACTGATGTACACAATACTTACTTTTCTTTTCCTTAATTTATAGTCATTAAGCTCCTCTTCATCTGTGATCTTTTGTTTAGGAGGAGGAGGCAGCAGCTCAAGCTCTCTCTCCTTGGCTTCTCTCAGCAGCTGCTCAGCTGTTATCTGCACTTCAGCTGGGGCTTTATTTTTCACCTAAGCAGAATAAGATGAAGTGTTATCAGCAACATATATATACACTTTAGTACGAATATTCACATTTGTGTTATAACCCCCCCCCCAGGTTTAGGCACTAATGGGGGAGGAATCGGCATGAAGGGGGGAGACTTAGGTTTAGGAACTAACGGGGAGGGTTAGACTACAAGAAGGGAGGGTTAGGGGGAGAAGGGGGGGAAACCAACCATCGGGATGCCACTGCCGGTATTGTGACAGGAGGCATCCCGACAGCTGGCATTACATACCCATTCTGTTAATGGGTGTATACAGTGTATATTAGGGATATAGTTATGTTACGTACAGCAGGGATGCCAGCTCTCCAAATCCCGGGGCCGGAATCCCCACTTCCGGCGCCTTTAGACTGGCGCCTGAATTTTGACATTAGTGGAGATGCCAACGCCGGAATCCCGGTCGTAAGTCTAGCGGGGCTGGTCAGATGTAAGGCATGCGGGGTGTGTTAGGGATAGGCACTAAGGGGGGAGGGTAAGGTTTAGGCACTAACAGGGAGGGTTAGGATACTTACCTAACCCCTGTCGGGATACCGAGCATCGGGGTGCCGCTGTCGGTATTTTGACAGCTGCTGGTATTTTATACAAAACCGGTATATATTACATGCCAGATAGATATCATATAAAGCGTGAGACCAGATGGCTAGTAGAACTCAATGGACAGCAGAGAGTCGGGGGAACTGAATTGTGCAACTGATGAAGGGATAGTTCCAGAAACACAGAGGGTCCTGGTCGCTGCTATGTGCCTTTAGGCACTACCAACACAGACAGCAGAGTGTCAGCTCATGTGCCCAGCACTTACCTTGGCCACTTTGGGGATCCGCTGCTTGCCGGCCGCTGTGGACGCCATGATTCCCCCAACTCACCGCAACCAGCACAGGGTTAACCGAGCAGCAGCTGAACGCGTCGCAGACGGAAACGTAACGTAACACCGCCACCACGCCCACCTGGACGGACTGACGTCGAGCAGCACATGACCCCCGACCTTCCTGTGGCCGCGTCCTAAACACTAGAGACCCATGTGTCACGACGTCCTATGTCTGCGGGACAGCGGCCATGCCTGTGACACACACTATCACTGTACTCCGAGGAAATGGCCACTAGACTATATGTCTTTATGATATTCTTTACTTTTGCTCAATTATAGAGATCACGGCTGATTGCAGGGCGGCCATGTTCCCATAGACCAAATACAGGCAAGAGCCGGCCTCTGAGTTTCTATAGCAACCAAACACAGCGTCCTTTTCTATATCATTAGGCTCCTGAGCTGTATGTTGTTATTACACGGCACAGGGGAGACAGACCGACGCGCAGGGATAACCGGTAAGCAGCACCTATGGAGATGGAAAATCTATCTATCATCTATATATCTATCTACTAGCATCTATCTATCTATTGTGACACAGTCGGGATAGGGGTCCTTCTCCTGGGTAGATGGGCTCCCTCTTTACACACACAGCAGCCGGAGAAACAGGACACAATTCTGGGGTTCTCGTGCAAGCTGGTCGGAGCCAGTCTTTATTGTACAGGACACATAAATAAAACAAAACGTAAACAAAATCCTAGCCCGTCTGGGCTCTAACTAGACAGTAGGTTCCCTCACTATCAGAAGACTAAATAAGTTCACGTCCACAGTACTTACAGGTTGAATCAAACAGTGTCTCAGAGCAAGCTAGCCTGCGGGCCTCCTCTCCCAGGTGTGAGACACTCAGCCACAACTAAAGGCCCCCATACATCAGCAATTGATTGCAGCAATGGTGCAATTTGCAATCGATTGTGTATAAAAATCTTTCCCTTTTTCAATCGATTGCAGATTGCAGAATTGCCACAATCGATTGAAAAAGGGAAAGATTTTTATACACAATCGATTGCAAATTGCACGTTTGCTGCAATCAATTGCTGATGTATGGGGGCCTTTAACCCAACTTATAACAGCCATTTCCAGGTGCAAGCCCTAATGAGCCTGCTACCAGGCTGAAAGGCCCAACACCTGGAGTGGCCTGTGGATGGAGCCCTCACATCCACACCCCCAGGACCCATTCCGGCTTTTCACCAAAGCCAACAATTCTAGTCTTTTTTTTTCAAACAGATATTGATTCCTACCTATCTATACACTCTAAAATGTCACTATTTAGCGTAAGTCGCACAAGAAATACTTACTCTTCAGACTTTGATTGTGTTTCCAAAGCACAAAAAGATATTATTCACCAAAAAGCAGATAGTTACACGCTGTGATCTAAATACAATTAGCGCAAACAAATTATACAATCACAAGGTACAGTCAATACATTACGCAGGCGCTCTGGGTCCAGACTTCCGGCATTAAAGGTGAAGCCTACGTCAACAGAAAGAATATGATGACTGACTAGCAGGTTCAGGGAGCTTGCATATAAACCCTTGCAGAGATAGGCAATACAATAGAATAAGTTGACATAATCCAATCGGTTCTTCTTCCTGGTTCTTCTGTTACAATACAGTTCATAGGTCAGTTTGTAAGATCACAGTCCAGCCTCCAACAGCGCTTTGTGTCCATTTTCCTGCTGAATAACAAGTCTAAACTGGCTGCATTACAGAGTACATTTTAGTGCCTATCTCTCTATGATCCATAATTTGCAGACGCATGTTGCGATTTCCCCACAGATGGAACCGGAAGTCTGCAAATAAACAGTAGTTTAGAATAGCAGCAAACACGGTCTGCTTATCATATACTAAACCTGAGATCTTAAAATACAGTCGCTTTATTACATACTTAATAATGAATAAAACCTTGAATATTAACCTTAATGCTAGGGAACCTTTTTATGTAAGTGTGCAGTGTAAGTGTAAGAATATTGTGTAGTTTCGCTAATATGTGTGGTGCGTTTATGTGTTTTGTGCTTTGATAATATTTCTATGTGTTATTTAATGTGTGTATGCATGTAAGTCTATGTGTGTGTGTTATGCATGTAAGTCTATGTGTGTGTGTTATGCAATTCAGTGTATTTATGATGGATTTAATATATATATTATCACTTTCTAACATATTTTAAAACTACAGTGCAAGGTGTTACAAGCAGCTAGGTTCACTTTCAAGCAGGGTGGAGACCTCCAGCTGACTGCTGTTGCCACTTCGTCTGATAGCTAATTCAAAGGTTTTCCTCTGTCAGTACTTCTTAAGCAAACCTCCGACCATTGTTTTCTAACTTCTCATTCAGACAAATTCAATTGTGCATATCAGTGTCTGGGTTATATTTCAATTGCCACAGCCTGTCTGTATGCGGGGCTTCTCAATTTATATGTAAAACACTCACAGTATACTTTTCTCAGACATGTATACAGAAGCTGTTTCTCATTGCTAACTAAACCCTGCATGAATATTGTGTCTGTCAGTGTGAGAGTGTTGTATATTATTCGCTATTTAGTGTTGTGCGAATGTGTGGATATCTGCATACCAAATCTTCCGATAACAGTTGAATTGCGGTCGCATGCAATTATTCGACTTCGACACAGACTTCTCCTGGGGGTTTTAAAACACATAGGATAGGAATCTAGGACACACATAGTAGCCATACCAAACTTCTCCAGTGCTTCTATCACACTATCTATCTATCTATTTAGTTTGCACATTGCAGAGGCATCTTCTGAGAGCTTCAATTAGGCAGATAAACCAGAAGAGGCACACAAGGAATAAGTGTAAATATCACATCAAATGGCAAACCTCATATTGCTTTAGATCCACCCTCAATTTTTTTTGCTTGGTTACATTTATGGCTTCAGATTATCTTGATAGTAAGGGTACATGCCATCGGTACTGTCTTTATTATATATAATAGTTATGTGTGATTGGAAATGGCAGCTGAATTATAACTGGTAGGCTTAATACCTCACTTGTCTACTATTCTGATCACCCTTTCAGGAGATTCTAGAGTGGCAAATGTAGGTGTTGTACATCACTGATTAATGCGGGAAATCATGGCATAATGCAAATTGCACCATCACGTCCCTGCCCAATTCACTAAAGAGGTGTGGGAGATGTGGCGTTAATTTCCTCTGCACAGCAAAGAATGCCTTACATTGCACTTCTGTAGTGTTACACAAAACTAGTACCGGTACACCTACTACATACTTAATGAAGCATTACCTCATGCTACCCAACTCCACTCATCAGCCAATAAAAATCATGTCCTCATGCTACCCAACTTCACTCATCAGTCAATAAAGATCATGTCCTCATGCTACCCAACTCCACTCATCAGCCAATAAAAATCATGTCCTAATTCTACCCAACTCCACTCATCAGCCAATAAAAATCATGTCTTCATTCTACCCAACTCCGCTCATCAGCTAATAAAAATCTTGTCCTCATTCTACCCAACTCCACTCATCAGCCAATAAAAATCATGTCCTCATGCTACCCAACTCCACTCATCAGCCAATAAAAATCATGTCCTCATTCTACCCAACTCCACTCATCAGCCAATAAAAATCATGTCCTCATTCTACCCAACTCCACTCATCAGCCAATAAAAATCATGTCCTATTCTACCCAACTTCACTCATCAGCTAATAAAAATCATGTCCTCATTCTACCCAACTCCACTCATCAGCCAATAACAATCATGTCCTCATTGTACCCAACTCCACTCATCTGCCAATACAAATCAGGTCCTCATTCTACCCAACTCCACTCATCAGCCAATAAATATCATGTACTTATTCTACCTAACTGTACTCATCAGCCAATAAAATATTAAATCATGTCCTCATTCTACTCAACTTTGCTCATCAGCCAATAAAAATCATGTCCTCATGCTACCCAACTTTACTCATCAGCCAATAAGAATCATGTCTTCATTGTACCCAACTCCACTCATCAGCCAATAAAAATCATGTCCTCATTCTACCCAACTCCACTCATCAGCCAATAAAAATCATGTCCTATTCTACCCAACTCCACTCATCAGCTAATAAAAATCATGTCCTCATTCTACCCAACTCCACTCATCAGCTAATAAAAATCATGTCCTCATTCTACCCAACTCCACTCATCAGCCAATAAAAATCATGTCCTCATTGTACCCAACTCCACTCATCTGCCAATACAAATCAGGTCCTCATTCTACCCAACTCCACTCATCAGCCAATAAATATCATGTACTTATTCTACCTAACTCTACTCATCAGCCAATAAAAAATTAAATCATGTCCTCATTCTACTCAACTTTGCTCATCAGCCAATAAAAATCATGTCCTCATGCTACCCAACTTTACTCATCAGCCAATAAAAATCATGTCCTCATTATAACCAACTCCACTCATCAGCCAAAAAAAATAATGTCCTCATTCTACCCAACTCATCTCATCAGCCAATAAAAATCATGTCCTCATTCTACCCAACTCCGCTCATCATCCAATGAAAACTTCAGCATGCAGTTTTTCATCACAAATGCTTTGGCAGATATCTGGTCTCACTTGCAGAAATAAAATCACATGGCATCATTAAAGAGAAGTTTGTGCTGTAGCCTATGTACACACTATCTACACACTAGCACAAAGTATAAGTGCAGTTTTTAAAACAACTGGATGCCAGTGATTATTCAGCGCTGCAGGTGTAATTTGCAGTGCCGGGAGCTTTCCGCTAAAAATATAAATAACATTTGAAATTTATTTTATTAGAAGCACGCATAGGTTTATTATATTATGTTAATTTTTTATGTCTTGATGCTCTGACTTTAAGAATAACTGTGTCTATCCAGATCCTATCCTTTGTCATCCTTGTATTGTATCTAGTAGTAACAATGCCATACCTTCCCTCTTCTATTGTGTCTAGTAGTAACAATGCCATACCTTCCCTCTTGTATTGTATCTAGTAGTAACAATGCCATACCTTCCTTCTTGTATTGTATGTAGTAGTAACAATGCCATACCTTCACTCATGTATTGTATCTAGTAGTAACAATGCCATGCCTTCCTCTTGTATTGTATGTAGTAGTAGCAATGCCATACCTTCCCTATTGTTTTGTATCTAGTAGTAACAATGCCATACCTTCCCTCTTGTTTTGTATCTAGTAGTAACAATGCCATACCTTCCCTCTTCTATTGTGTCTAGTAGTAACAATGCCATACCTTCCCTCTTGTATTGTATGTAGTAGTAACAATGCCATACCTTCCCTCTTGTATTGTATCTAGTAGTAACAATGCCATGCCTTCCTCTTCTATTGTATGTAGTAGTAACAATGCCATACCTTCCCTCTTGTATTGTATCTAGTAGTAACAATGCCATGCCTTCCTCTTGTATTGTATGTAGTAGTAACAATGCCATACCTTCCCTCTTGTATTGTATGTAGTAGTAACAATGCCATACCTTCCCTCTTGTATTGTATCTAGCAGTAACAATGCCATACCTTCCCTCTTGTATTGTATGTAGTAGTAACAATGCCATACCTTCCCTCTTGTATTGTATCTATGTAGTAGTAACAATGCCATACCTTCCCTCTTGTATTGTATGTAGTAGTAACAATGCCATACCTTCCCTCTTGTATTGTATGTAGTAGTAACAATGCCATACCTTCCCTCTTGTATTGTATGTAGTAGTAACAATGCCATACCTTCTCTCTTGTATTGTATGTAGTAGTAACAATGCCATACCTTCCCTCTTGTATTTCAGAGCATTATGACCACTCTGACTTCAACAAGTGGCACGACAGAACTGGTAACTGTCAGGAGAGCAGAGTGCCTTGACGTCGATGGCATCTCCATGCTTAAAACAAATGTCACACAGCAAATATTTGGAATTGTGAACGTCACATATTTACTGTAAGTACACTAGTGTGAATCTGTCATTTTCTGTTGTAGTTAAGGGTGATAGCAGAATATACCTAGACCTGTCCTGTTTCTTTTTTTGCAAAAATGTTGACTTTTTTTGCAAACAACCATGATGGATTTTATTTCTAAATCCGTGACTAAAAAAAGAAATGAGGGACCCTGTTTTGGAAACAAATTCGATATTATTTAGCGCAGCTTCTTTTTGGCTGCACAATGTGCCTGAACTTACAGGAAACCTAAATTAGGGTGATTTATTATGAACTCAATAATATGTTCTCTTGCACAAAATTACAAGTTTCCTGTAAGTTCAGGGACCTTGTGCAGCCAAGATGAACCTGCGCTACACAATATCGGTATTAACGGGAAGTGGGCTGAGGTGCTGTTCTGAGCTGTGTAAGGATTCCCTATAGAACACATGGATACATGTAGTTCTAATGTTTAGGGGTATCTTTGTTAAGATTCTGTGAAATGAAAATGTTATATTGCTCATTGCACCGATAGGAAATCTTCAGTCAATTTAACAAAAAAAAGTCATCGGGGCAGCTGAGCGATGACACTTTTATGCCTTTAATAAACATACACCTCAGTTATAGAGAAGTACGATTTTAGATAAAAACAATTTAAGAGAAGGCTAAAAAAAAATGTACATTTTTTTCTATTGTTTTGTCTGATGTAAATATTGCGGATGATAGAATAAAAATATTCTAGGACTAATTATCTAATTTCCAGTCAAGTTTGCACTGAGTTTGATTCAGTTGATATTGGTACCCGCAAATATTAAATATCCCAAGGGTGTATCTTGGGAGGATCGCAGCAGATATCAGAGGTTTTCGACCACAGAAGTAGCCCTCATAGGTTTATATCGGCAGGGGTACTGAGAAGGATGGGGGGTTACTCTTTATCCGGGCCCGGACTTGTTGGAGGTGCCAGTTCAGTGGCTCAGGTCATCTGCTGACGTCATTTGCTTCACCAAGTATAGCAAGCTGCTGCCTACTGAGGGGGATTCACATCGTCCCCCCCATTGCTACACAGCTCATCACCTCCTCCAGGGACCTGATTGGCCGGGAGCCAGGGATCATGTGACAAAGTGAGAGGCACTGGCAGTGTGACAGTTCACCCAACGGGGACCCCACCACTCCTCAGGTACCCAGCACCTCATGCAGCGCTTGTGGAACTCCTTTGCAGCACTTACAGCCCCCTCCCCCCCTCTAGCATTTGGCACGGTACATATTATTATAATCTATTTTTGTAGGAGAGGGGAGTGGCCACACCTCCGAGACTTTGGCCAAACCCCACAGTACCTGTGCCCAGCCCTGGCCATGCTGGCCCTGTCTATCGGGGCTGTTCAATGTTGTCCTGCTATCAGAGTATTGGTACATTCTGCCGACACTTAATTTCTTATTGCCTTGATATGTGTCAGTGCGAAAATATAATTATCGGGTCTAAAACTGATGATATATATGCCCTTTAATCTGTATTATACCACTAAAGGGCTGCATAGTGTCCCTTATCTAGTGTAATAATTCCTCTTTAATGGAATTTAGCCCACTGCAGCTTTCACAACAAAAAATGTGACAATGGGTATGCTAAATTTTTATTTATAATATTTTTTTTTTCTTAATTGGCATTGATACATGAAGGGTCTTACACTGATTTCTATATGCACTGCTGGAATGCTGGAAAACTGAGTATAATGGTGCAGCATCTTCATATAATGGTGCAGCATCTGCATATACTGGTGCAGCATCTGCGTATAATGGTGCAGCATCTGTGTATAATGGTGCAGCATCTTCGTATAATGGTGCAGCATCTGCATATACTGGTGCAGCATCTGCGTATAATGGTGCAGCATCTGCATATACTGGTGCAGCATCTGCGTATAATGGTGCAGCATCTGCGCATAATGGTGCAGCATCTGCGTATAATGATGCAGCATCTGCGTATAATGATGCAGCATCTGTATAATGGTGCAGCATCTGCATATAATGGTGCAACATCTGTGTATACTGGTGCAGCATCTGCGTATACTGGTGCAACATCTGCCTCTGATGGTGCAGCATCTGCGTTTACTGGTGCAGCATCTGCGTATAATGGTGCTTCATCTGCGTATACTGGTGCACCATCTGCGTATAATGGTGCAGCATCTGCGTATAATGGTGCAGCATCTGCGTATACTGGTGCAGCATCTGCGTATAATGATGCAGCATCTGTATAATGGTGCAACATCTGCGTATAATGGTGCAACATCTGTGTATAATGGTGCAGTATCTGCGTATACTGGTGCAACATCTGCCTATAATGGTGCAGCATCTGCGTATACTGGTGCAGCATCTGCGTATAATGATGCAGCATCTGTGTATAATGGTGCAGCATCTGCGTTTACTGGTGCAGCATCTGCGTATAATGATGCATCATCTGCGTATACTGGTGCAGCATCTGCATTTACTGGTGCAGCATCTGCGTATAATGGTGCTTCATCTGCGTATACTGGTGCACCATCTGCGTATAATGGTGCAGCATCTACGTATAATGGTGCAGCATCTGCGTATAATGGTGCAGCATCTGCGTATACTGGTGCAGCATCTGTATAATGGTGCAACATCTGCGTATAATGGTGCAACATCTGTGTATAATGGTGCAGTATCTGCGTATACTGGTGCAACATCTGCCTATAATGGTGCAGCATCTGCGTATACTGGTGCAGCATCTGCGTATAATGATGCAGCATCTGTGTATAATGGTGCAGCATCTGCGTTTACTGGTGCAGCATCTGCGTATAATGATGCATCATCTGCGTATACTGGTGCAGCATCTGCGTTTACTGGTGCAGCATCTGCGTATAATGGTGCTTCATCTGCGTATACTTGTGCACCATCTGCGTATAATGGTGCAGCATCTACGTATAATGGTGCAGCATCTGCGTATAATGGTGCAGCATCTGCGTATACTGGTGCAGCATCTGCGTATACTGGTGCAGCATCTGCGTATAATGATGCAGCATCTGTATAATGGTGCAACATCTGGGTATAATGGTGCAACATCTGTGTATAATGGTGCAGTATCTGCGTATACTGGTGCAACATCTGCCTATAATGGTGCAGCATCTGCGTATACTGGTGCAGCATCTGCGTATAATGATGCAGCATCTGTGTATAATGGTGCAGCATCTGCGTTTACTGGTGCAGCATCTGCGTTTACTGGTGCAGCATCTGCGTATAATGATGCATCATCTGCGTATACTGGTGCAGCATCTGGGTGTAATGGTGCAGCATCTACGTATAATGGTGCAGCATCTGCGTATAATGGTGCAGCATCTACGTATAATGGTGCAGCATCTGCGTATACTGGTGCAGCATCTGCGCATAATGGTGCAGCATCTGCGTATACTGGTGCAGCATCTGCGTATAATGGTGCAGCATCTGCGTATAATGGTTCAACATCTGTGTATATGCAGCATCTGCGTATAATGATGCAGCATCTGTATAATGGTTCAACATCTGCGTATAATGGTGCAGCATCTGCGTATACTGGTGCAACATCTGCCTATAATGGTGCAGCATCTGCGTATACTGGTGCAGCATCTGCGTATAATGATGCAGCATCTGTGTATAATGGTGCAGCATCTGGGTATAATGGTGCAGCATCTGCGTTTACTGGTACAGCATCTGCGTATAATGGTGCAGCATCTGTGTATAATGGTGCAGCATCTACGTATAATGGTGCAGCATCTGTGTATAATGGTGCTGCATCTGTGTTTAATGGTTCAACATCTAGGTATATAGGTGCAGCATCTGCGTATAATGGTGCATGCAGCATCTGCGTATAATGGTGCAGCATCTGGGTATAATGGTGCAGCATCTGCGTATAATGGTGCAGCATCTGGGTATAATGGTGCAGCATCTACGTATAATGGTGCAGCATCTGCGTATAATGGTGCAGCATCTGCGTATAATGGTACAGCATCTGCGTATACTGGTGCAGCATCTGAGTATAATGGTGCAGCATCTGTGTATAATGGTGCAGCATCTTCGTATAATGGTGCAGCATCTGCATATACTGGTGCAGTATCTGTGTATAATGGTGCAGCATCTGCATATACTGGTGCAGCATCTGCGTATAATGGTGCAGCATCTGTGCATAGTGGTGCAGCATCTGCGTATAATGGTGCAGCATCTGCGTATAATGATGCAGCATCTGTATAATGGTGCAGCATCTGCGTATAATGGTGCAACATCTGTGTATACTGGTACAGCATCTGCGTATACTGGTGCAACATCTGCCTCTGATGGTGCAGCATCTGCGTTTACTGGTGCAGCATCTGCGTATAATGGTGCTTCATCTGCGTATACTGGTGCAGCATCTGCGTATAATGGTGCAGCATCTGCGTATACTGGTGCAGCATCTGCGTATAATGGTGCAGCATCTGTATAATGGTGCAACATCTGCGTATAATGGTGCAACATCTGTGTATAATGGTGCAGTATCTGCGTATACTGGTGCAACATCTGCCTATAATGGTGCAGCATCTGCGTATACTGGTGCAGCATCCGCGTATAATGATGCAGCATCTGTGTATAATGGTGCAGCATCTGCGTTTACTGGTGCAGCATCTGCGTATAATGGTGCAGCATTTGCGTATAATGATGCATCATCTGCGTATACTGGTGCAGCATCTGGGTGTAATGGTGCAGCATCTACGTGTAATGGTGCAGCATCTGCGTATAATGGTGCAGCATCTGCGTATAATGGTGCAGCATCTGCGTATACTGGTGCAGCATCTGCGTATACTGGTGCAGCATCTGTATAATGGTGCAACATCTGCGTATACTGGTGTAGCATCTGCGTATACTGGTGCAACATCTACCTATAATGGTGCAGCATCTGCGTATACTGGTGCAGCATCTGTGGATAATGATGCAGCATCTGTGTATAATGGTGCAGCATCTGCGTTTACTGGTGCAGCATCTGCGTATAATGGTGCATCATCTGCGTATACTGGTGCATCATCTGCGTATAATGGTGCAGTATCTACGTATAATGGTGCAGCATCTGCGTATAATGGTACAGCATCTGCGTATAATGGTGCAGCATCTGTGTATAATGGTGCAGCATCTGTGTATAATGGTGCTGCATCTGTGTATAATGGTTCAACATCTAGGTATATAGGTGCAGCATCTGTGTATAATGGTGCATGCAGCATCTGCGTATAATGGTGCAGCATCTGGGTATAATGGTGCAGCATCTGCGTATAATGGTGCAGCATCTGGGTATAATGGTGCAGCATCTGGGTATAATGGTGCAGCATCTGGGTATAATGGTGCAGCATCTACGTATAATGGTGCAGCATCTGCGTATAATGGTACAGCATCTGCGTATACTGGTGCAGCATCTGAGTATAATGGTGCAGCATCTGCATATAATGGTGCAGCATCTGCGTATACTGGTGCAGCATCTGCGTATAATGGTGCAGCATCTGCGTACAATGGTGCAGCATCTGCGTATAATGGTGCAGCATCTACGTATAATGGTGCAGCATCTGCGTATAATGGTGCAACATCTGCGTATAATGGTGCATTATCTACGTATAATGGTGCTGTATCTGTGTATAATGGTTCAACATCTAGGTATATAGGTGCAGCATCTGCGTATAATGGTGCATGCAGCATCTGCGTATAATGGTGCAGCATCTGCGTATAATGGTGCAGCATCTGCGTATAATGGTGCAGCATCTGCGTATAATGGTGCAGCATCTGCGTATAATGGTGCAGCATCTGCGTATAATGGTGCAGCATCTGCGTATAATGGTGCAGCATCTGCGTATAATGGTGCATTATCTACGTATAATGGTGCAGCATCTGCGTATAATGGTGCAGCATCTGCGTATAATGGTGCAGCATCTGCGTATAATGGTGCAGCATCTGGGTATAATGGTGCAGCATCTGGGTATAATGGTGCAGCATCTACGTATAATGGTGCAGCATCTGCGTATAATGGTGCAGCATCTGCGTATAATGGTGCAGCATCTGAGTATAATGGTGCAGCATCTGTGTATAATGGTGCAGTATCTGCGTATAATGGTGCAGCATCTGCGTATAATGGTGCAGCATCTGCGTATAATGGTGCAGTATCTGTGTATAATGGTGCAGTATCTGTGTATAATGGTGCAGCATCTTGGTATAATGGTGCAGCATCTGCGTATACTGGTGCAGCATCTGTGGATAATGATGCAGCATCTGTGTATAATGGTGCAGCATCTGTGTATAATGGTGCAGCATCTGGGTATAATGGTGCAGCATCTGCGTATAATGGTGCAGCATCTGCGTATAATGGTGCAGCATCTGGGTATAATGGTGCAGCATCTGCGTATAATGGTGCAGCATCTGCTTATAATGGTGCAGCATCTGCGTATAATGGTGCAGCATCTGCGTATACTGGTGCAGCATCTGTGGATAATGATGCAGCATCTGTGTATAATGGTGCAGCATCTGTGTATAATGGTGCAGCATCTGGGTATAATGGTGCAGCATCTGCGTTTACTGGTGCAGCATCTGCGTATAATGGTGCATCATCTGCGTATACTGGTGCATCATCTGCGTATAATGGTGCAGTATCTGCGTATAATGGTACAGCATCTGCGTATAATGGTGCAGCATCTGTGTATAATGGTGCAGCATCTGTGTATAATGGTGCTGCATCTGTGTATAATGGTTCAACATCTAGGTATATAGGTGCAGCATCTGTGTATAATGGTGCATGCAGCATCTGCGTATAATGGTGCAGCATCTGGGTATAATGGTGCAGCATCTGCGTATAATGGTGCAGCATCTGGGTATAATGGTGCAGCATCTGGGTATAATGGTGCAGCATCTGGGTATAATGGTGCAGCATCTACGTATAATGGTGCAGCATCTGCGTATAATGGTACAGCATCTGCGTATACTGGTGCAGCATCTGAGTATAATGGTGCAGCATCTGCATATAATGGTGCAGCATCTGCGTATACTGGTGCAGCATCTGCGTATAATGGTGCAGCATCTGCGTACAATGGTGCAGCATCTGCGTATAATGGTGCAGCATCTACGTATAATGGTGCAGCATCTGCGTATAATGGTGCAACATCTGCGTATAATGGTGCATTATCTACGTATAATGGTGCTGTATCTGTGTATAATGGTTCAACATCTAGGTATATAGGTGCAGCATCTGCGTATAATGGTGCATGCAGCATCTGCGTATAATGGTGCAGCATCTGCGTATAATGGTGCAGCATCTGCGTATAATGGTGCAGCATCTGGGTATAATGGTGCAGCATCTGCGTATAATGGTGCAGCATCTGCGTATAATGGTGCAGCATCTGCGTATAATGGTGCAGCATCTGCGTATAATGGTGCAGCATCTGCGTATAATGGTGCAGCATCTGCGTATAATGGTGCATTATCTGCGTATAATGGTGCAGCATCTGCGTATAATGGTGCAGCATCTGCGTATAATGGTGCAGCATCTGCGTATAATGGTGCAGCATCTGGGTATAATGGTGCAGCATCTGGGTATAATGGTGCAGCATCTACGTATAATGGTGCAGCATCTGCGTATAATGGTGCAGCATCTGCGTATAATGGTGCAGCATCTGCGTATAATGGTGCAGCATCTGCGTATAATGGTGCAGCATCTGAGTATAATGGTGCAGCATCTGTGTATAATGGTGCAGTATCTGTGTATAATGGTGCAGTATCTGCGTATAATGGTGCAGCATCTGCGTATAATGGTGCAGCATCTGCGTATAATGGTGCAGCATCTTGGTATAATGGTGCAGCATCTGCGTATAATGGTGCAGCATCTGCGTATAATGGTGCAGTATCTGTGTATAATGGTGCAGTATCTGTGTATAATGGTGCAGCATCTTGGTATAATGGTGCAGCATCTGCATATAATGGTGCAGCATCTGCGTATAATGGTGCAGCATCTGCGTATAATGGTGCAGCATCTGGGTATAATGGTGCAGCATCTGCGTATAATGGTGCAGCATCTGCGTATAATGGTGCAACATCTGCTTATAATGGTGCAGCATCTGCGTATAATGGTGCAGTATCTGTGTATAATGGTGCTGCATCTGTGTATAATGGTTCAACATCTAGGTATATAGGTGCAGCATCTGCGTATAATGGTGCATGCAGCATCTGAGTATATAGGTGCAGCATCTGCGTATAATGGTGCAGCATCTGCGTATAATGGTGCAGCATCTGGGTATAATGGTGCAGCATCTGCATATAATGGTGCAGCATCTGCGTATAATGGTGCAGCATCTGGGTATAATGGTGCAGCATCTATGTATATTAAATTGTTCCTTTTATGCTGTGGATCTTGTGATTTTCTATGATTATGTGATGTTGTGTCTTCAAGTATCGACTATGTCTTTATGATGATAAGAGTAAAACGGTTGAACCAAAACCTTATTGTACTATTCATCCAACTACTGAATCCTATTGTAAAGTGTTATGCTGTTTCCTGAGCCATATCTGATCCCTAGTTTACATAGCGGAAGTACGATGAGTGGCCTTAAAGTATAAAAAACTAAAAGTTTGAATGTTGAATGATGGAAATGCAGCCTCAATAGTAAACATTTATCTGCTTAGCCTAATCTGAGTCCCATTTGGAATAGTGGAGTATAGGTTATTTTCTCTTTTATTATAAATAGATAACAGCTTTTTATTAATACAAGTCGAGATTATTACCTGTATTATTTGGTCTGTATGGGATTATGAGACAAATGGGCAAAACAATTTGTTTTGTTTGTTTAGTGAAAAATCCAACCTGGCTGTGACCATCTGTAACGAGAAGAACAGTGTGCTCGCCCATGCTGCCCTACTGGACTATCCCAACTGGGGTGTAGTGGACCAGGCAGCGTGGGAAGAATGGATGCATAATAACTATGAAGACAGCATATAATGGTGCAGCATCTGCATATAATGGTGCAGCGTCCGCATATAATGGTGCAGCATCTACGTATAATGGTGCAGCATATGGGTATAATGGTGCATCATCTGTGTATAATGGTGCAGCATCTGCATATAATGGTGCAGCATCTGCGTATAATGGTGCAACATCTGCGTATAATGGTGCAGCATCTGCGTATAATGGTGCAGCATCTGAGTATAATGGTGCAGCATCTGTGTATAATGGTGCAGAATCTACGTATAGTGGTGCAGCATATGGGTATAATGGTGCAGCATCTGTGTATAATGGTGCAGCATCTGCGTATAATGGTGCAACATCTGCGTATAATGGTGCAACATCTGCGTATAATGGTGCTGCATCTGAGTATAATGGTGCAGCATCTGTGTATAATGGTGCAGCATCTACGTATAATGGTGCAGCATCTGTGTATAATGGTGCAGCATCTGCGTATATAGGTGCAATATCTGCGTATATAGGTGCAGCATCTGCATATACTGGTGCAGCATCTGTATATAATGGTGCAGCATCTATGTATACTGGTGCAGCATCTGCGTATAATGGTGCATCATCTGCGTATAATGGTGCATCATCTGCGTATACTGGTGCAGCATCTGCGTATAATGGTGCAGCATCTGCGTATAATGGTGCAGCATCTGCGTATAATGGTGCAGTATCTACGTATAATGGTGCAGCATCTGCGTATAATGGTGCAACATCTACGTATAATGGTGCTGTATCTGTGTATAATGGTTCAACATCTAGGTATATAGGTGCAGCATCTGCGTATAATGGTGCATGCAGCATCTGCGTATAATGGTGCAGCATCTGGTTATAATGGTGCAGCATCTGCGTATAATGGTGCAGCATCTGGGTATAATGCTGCAGCATCTGCGTATAATGGTGCAGCATCTGCGTATAATGGTGCAGCATCTGCGTATAATGGTGCAGCATCTGCGTATAATGGTGTAGCATCTACGTATAATGGTGCAGCATCTGCGTATAATGGTGCAGCATCTGCGTATAATGGTGCAACATCTGCGTATACTGGTGCAGCATCTGCGTATAATGGTGCAGCATCTGAGTATAATGGTGCAGCATCTGTGTATAATGGTGCAGTATCTGTGTATAATGGTGCAGCATCTTGGTATAATGGTGCAGCATCTGCATATAATGGTGCAGCATCTGCGTATAATGGTGCAGCATCTGCGTATAATGGTGCAGCATCTGGGTATAATGGTGCAGCATCTGGGTATAATGGTGCAGCATCTACGTATAATGGTGCAGCATCTGCATATAATAATGCAGCATCTGCGTATAATGGTGCAACATCTGCTTATAATGGTGCAGCATCTGCGTATAATGGTGCAGCATCTGCGTATAATGGTGCAGTATCTGTGTATAATGGTGCTGCATCTGTGTATAATGGTTCAACATCTAGGTATATAGGTGCAGCATCTGCGTATAATGGTGCATGCAGCATCTGAGTATATAGGTGCAGCATCTGCGTATAATGGTGCAGCATCTGCGTATAATGGTGCAGCATCTGGGTATAATGGTGCAGCATCTGCATATAATGGTGCAGCATCTGCGTATAATGGTGCAGCATCTGGGTATAATGGTGCAGCATCTATGTATATTAAATTGTTCCTTTTATGCTGTGGATCTTGTGATTTTCTATGATTATGTGATGTTGTGTCTTCAAGTATCGACTATGTCTTTATGATGATAAGAGTAAAAAGGTTGAACCAAAACCTTATTGTACTATTCATCCAACTACTGAATCCTATTGTAAAGTGTTATGCTGTTTCCTGAGCCATATCTGATCCCTAGTTTACATAGCGGAAGTACGATGAGTGGCCTTAAAGTATAGAAAACTAAAAGTTTGAATGTTGAATGATGGAAATGCAGCCTCAATAGTAAACATTTATCTGCTTAGCCTAATCTGAGTCCCATTTGGAATAGTGGAGTATAGGTTATTTTCTCTTTTATTATAAATAGATAACAGCTTTTTATTAATACAAGTCGAGATTATTACCTGTATTATTTGGTCTGTATGGGATTATGAGACAAATGGGCAAAACAATTTGTTTTGTTTGTTTAGTGAAAAATCCAACCTGGCTGTGACCATCTGTAACGAGAAGAACAGTGTGATCGCCCATGCTGCCCTACTGGACTATCCCAACTGGGGTGTAGTGGACCAGGCAGCGTGGGAAGAATGGATGCATAATAACTATGAAGACAGCAGCAAGTGCACAGTGAGTATAAACTCTGAGAATCGCAGATCGCACTGTTATGTACTAACACTGTATCAAATGCTCTTATGCCACATGGTCCTCATTTACACTTTAGCGCAATTCCAGCTAAAAACGTAAAACCTGTATTCGGACGCCTGGGCAACGTTAGGTTTTCTTTCATCCAGACATTCCCCTAGATGCCGCCAGATGTCGTCACATGCACCTTACATATCCATCAGACTCCCCCATATTTCACCAGGGTGAATATGATCACGGCCGTACTGCTTGCCTTAGGAGAGCGTGATCGTGGCCGCACTGTCTGTGGCAGCTATCAGGCCCCTAGGGCACACTGTTGGTACTGAACCGCCATCTATATCTGTCAGGCCCCACTTAATATATAATTGAACCCTAAGTGCCCCCATTAGTCTCACTCTCCTCTAGTTCCACCACTGTCTCCAGCAATTAATTACATTTCTTCCCTGCAGAGATTATACAGCATAACAAATAACTATTAATTTACTGTGAACTGGCCTGTCTGTGCCAACTTCCCCCAGTCACTGACAACTGGGCAGTGACTGGTCACTTACTTTGTGTCCCAACTATGCTGTTAAATTCACTATTTTAAGTGTACTCTCAGATAGTATGTTGTTGACATCATATATCAAACTTGAAGGGCTTTAACCTAGTGGTGTAAAATAAATAAATCACTAGTAAAACAAAAGTAGTTTGTCTTGATACCTAACTCCTTTTTCAGAGTTCAGTGCACTAATTTATAGCCACAGATATTACTGACTGTGTTGTAGGATGCCCAGGGTGTCTGCAGTTTGGAAGTCGATGAATGCTGACACGCTCCAGGCCGGCTGAGGCTCAGACAGATTGTGCCCTCCTACTCCTCCCAGTATACTTGCAGCATGTGCGTGGTCAGTGTGTCATGTTGGGACAGGGGAATGACTGATCGGCATGTGAGTTGTGTGGTACCATTTGGAGGATTAGGATTTCTCACCCGAAATTGATTCCGTCTCTGACATCCATCAAAGCTAATTATGGATCCTCCTGCAAGCGCCTCCCCTCCCCCCTCCTGCCCCAGAGTACATAACTCCCCCAACTTCGCCCCGACTTGGGCAAATCATATTGTGAGGGGGTGCAAATCCACATATTTTAAATGACCCCACATTCCTAGAAGCAGTGCATCATGGCTTTACCAAGGTGTACAAATGCAACTTCTCCCTGGATTTACAAATAATATGTTTACTTATCGTGGGAATTGAAAATGCACCTTTCACCATAATTTATTATTTAGATCCTACTGAGGCCACTTCCAGACTGGGGTCATTCCAGACAAGCTGGGGATGAATATTCGGTAGAAATAGGTGGTCTGACCATATGTAAATCGACCAGAAACATGTCATTCTTGTTATTTCTGGTGCTGCTGTTAATGCTATCATACTGAGGGGCTGATTCTCATGTGGAAGTAAAACAAACAGAGCAAGTCACTCTTAACCTGGTGCATAGATTTAGCTGTAGACAGGGGTGTGTGCGAACTCTAATCTAAATTACAGTGTAAATATAAAGCTGTCCAGCATTTGTGGGCTACATACAAAAGCAGCCAGTATTTACCAGGCATGCAAAATATAAAAATAAAATAAACATATTAGAACTCCTTGCAGTACAACATGGTTTGTTCCAGTTACAAAAGGGAAAATGTACTAAAGGTCAATTTTGATCGATTTTAAAAGTGATGTAAATTGATCAACATTGATGGGCTTTCCGTATGCAAAATCTGTATATTTATCATCCGTAGGGTTTTAACTTTAATTGATGACAATGATAAATATGCAGATTGTGCGTTTGGTCTTCAGTCACTTTTAAATTGTTCTAAATCAACTTTTACTATATTTATCCTAAAGTTACTTGCTTTTTTTATTTGCTGCCAACTCAGAATTAGCCCCAAAGGTCTTTTGTACAGAGAATTCTTCAGTCAAAAGAGTAAAAAATAGTCATTTTTTTCCAAACATGTGTACAACGTTCTTATTTATAACAATGGGTTTCCTATATTTTCAGCCCCTGAACACTTTGTTTTTACACCTTTTTGTGGCCACAGATGAATTTTCCTTACAGAGCATTGAAGAGCTCATCAGGTGAGCCAAAAGCATAAAACATAATGGGGCTGATCCAGGGGAGGCTGCAATTGCACCCCTAATCGCAAGCATTCATTACAGAAGCTCCAAAACTGTGACCATATGAAAAGTAGTTAATTTGCAAACAGAGCAGTCACTATTAGGCACCTGATCATTTGCAAATTATACGGCTTGCTCTGCCTTTATCCCGGTCTCATATATTTATATGTACTCACTCTATGTTAGAACGCCACCAAGCCTCTTATCTAGGCACAACAAGGGTATGCAGGTTATGGTATTTCCAGGTTAGGCTGCCATGCAGCACCTCTTTATCAAGTGGCCACACCATTTGTCTATATATATATTTTACCTTATATAACCCTCTGTCATTACCTGCTCTGGTACATATCTCTTGATTGTTTAAGTCCTGGAGTACCACCTTCCTATGGAGTGAGTATATTTTATATATATATATATATAATATATATATATATATATAGCCAATGGCGCTCAAAGATGGAGTATTCTAAGAATCCTAATGGAGTCAATATAGGTGTTACCACGCAGCTGTTCTGGTTGCAAGTCAGAAGAAACACAAGAAAAAGTAATCAACAGCACTGTGAAAATATCTGAGGTTAAGTTTATAATGTGAATCAATAAATAATGATTTTAAATAAAACACAATGTTATAAAAACTATACCAGAATGAATTGAATAGTATAAATCATATTATAATAAATGACAATTTAATATTGCAAAAAACAGTGCAATAATAAAAACAAATAACATTGGCCAATGTGACATACAACACTATAAATACACCTTATATCAGATAATTATAAAATTAGCCAATGTAACACTGTGAGATAAATCATTTGTCAGAATCACCGCAATAGATTTATAACAGCTGGGACTTATGATGCAAAATAGGAGAATATAGATGCTTGTAATTCCATATAATAAGTCTCCTTTTAGACAAGCATGGAGCCTGCAATATATAGTGTTCAAAAGGCAAGAATGTAGCTGCTTGTACATTCTAAAAGCAAAAATGTAGCAGCTTTAATCTCCCAACTATTTATATTGTTGTATGTCACTTTGGCCAATGTTATTCGTTTTTATTATTGTACTGTTTTTTTGCAATATTAAATTGTCATTTATTATAACATGATTTATACTATTCAATTAATTCTGGTATAGTTTTTATAACATTGTGTTTTATTTAAAATCATTATTTATTGATTCACATTATAAACTTAACCTCGGATATTTTCACAGCACTGTTGATTACTTTTTCTTATATATATTTATTTATTCAATAGTAGACAGCACACAGTTATTTGTAAGCTCTAACAAGCAGGGTCCTCTTCCCTTGTGTGCTTTTCCCCTTCCTCATTTATACCATTATTTCCTCCCCATTGCCAACGACGGCACCAAATCTTTGGGTAAGCGGTGTTGCTTTTGTGGATAGTGTGACTGCATGTGCAGCAATTAGAATATAGCTTGTATCCCATGTTATGCAGTGTTTAGTACTATAAGTCTTTTGCATTTCTTTATATTCTTGTTTTGTTTGCATTGCTTATCTTTTTTGTACTATGCAAGGCGATGCAGAACCCTTGAAGCGCCATATAAACAAACACAATAATATTAATACAATTAGGTGACATCTTGATTTTACTGTATTTTGGGTACTTAAAATAGAAATTTGACCAGGGTTCAGCAATATGTGCTTTTTGCATTGTAACTGTAGTGAGAAACATCTATCCCAGATGTTCCACAGAAAATGAAACTGACATTGGGGTGAAATGTCCAATATCTGTTACTTTGCCATTCTTATGTTACACCCCATCCTGATTCTGAGATGCACGAAGTGCCAATATTAATGCAAATTGTCAATGTTTTTCAACAGTGCATGCATCTAAAGGTGCCTACACATATAGCGATGTGCTCACGATCAGCCAATGTGTACGATTTCTCCTTGTACTCTCCCTGGGAGCTCCCCAGCAGTCGTGGGCACGATTTGGTCTGAAAAAGCTGCCAATTTGACACACGATCTATAAACTATCTAGTGCATCGTGTCTTAAGAATGTTAGATCTGCCCTACAGCACGGCAGATCTGAAGATGTGATGTGCGACCTGCAGGGATGCACAGAGATGGTCCGTCCCGGGCCTGCTCCAGGGGTAGCTGCGCCCTGTGCTGGATGGGTACAATGGGGGTGTGGCCTAATTACCATAGTCCATGCCCCCTAAGTGCTGTTATTTGGGGGCATGCCCGCATGGCATTCCTCCCGTGTAACGTCAAACTGAGGGCGAGCCCAGCACTCCATCACTAGCTGGGCTTCCCCAGCCCTCTCCCGGCGCTGAATGGATGCCGCGCACATGCGCGCAGCATCCATTCAGGTACTCCGGCATCTGGCACAGTCGCACAGCTGCGGCGGTGGGGGTGCCCAACCTTCTGACCAGACCACCCGCGGGACACTTTGGCCCACACGTGGAACAGCGGGACAATGCTGTTCTGCTGAAATCGGGATGTTGGGAGGGGTTCGCCCTCTATGGGGTGGCGCCGCTGTTCAACCGCACTGGTCCTGGTCCGTCTTATAGGTGTGTTTTGGAAGTGTCACGGGCAAGTTGCTGAACTGGTTGCAAACTCAGTACAACAAACCAGGGACTTAGCCATCCATACTTATAAGGTGGGCCATCCTGTTCCAAGGCGATGTCAGCGCTTTCCTAATGTGCATGGGCACAGCCATGAGGGATTGGATCAGCTGATTACTAACCTCCAGTCACTGCCAGTCTGCTGTGCTCACATAACTGCTCTCTCCTATCTCCTGCAAGAGCTCCCTATTTAAAACTGCTCCTGTCAGTTGCAAAAGGTTGGAACATCATAGAACAGGGTTTCCTTTGTGTCCTCACTCTCCAGTCAGGGGCATATGTACAATGGGTGCACCTATATTTTTTAATACTTACCTCTCCGAAGTCCCGCATCGGCTGTTGCAGTGCTGCACTAAATGTCTGGAAAATGGCAGCAGCAGCCCTTTTCCCGGCGTTTTGCACATGCGCAGTGGGGAAATCGTCGGAACAATGGTGCATGCGCAGCAGTCTCGGCATAGACTAGTACCCAGAGTCTACTGCTGCGGTCAGTGCGCTGCTGGGCAGACGGTGAGTGCACACAGGCCCCCTCCTCTCTTAATACGCCCCTGTCTCTAGTGTGTACCCACGGGTTGGGTACGGGGCTCAGGATCCTGTCGCTTAGAATCCCGATGCCTGCTTCCTGACAGGGTTAAGATGCCAATACCTGCAGGTAAGTATCGTAACCCTACCCCTAAACCTTACCCTCCCTCCCCGCAGCCTAAACCTCCCTCCCCGCAGCCTAAACTGAACCCTCCCCCCACAGCCTAAACCTAAGCCTCCCTCCCCACAGCCTAAACCGAACCCACCCCCCACAGCCTAAACCTAACCCTCCCCCCCACAGCCTAATGCTAACCCTCCCCCTTGTGCCTAACCCCTAACCCTCCCCCTAACCCCAATACTTACCGTTTGGATGTTAGTGGTCAGAATCTTGTTACTGGGTTTCTGACCGGTGTTGGGATTCCGGCACCAGCATTCTGAGTGCCGACATACCAACAGCCGGGGTATGAACTGCATACACGATCCGCTGCCTGAACCAGCGCTCCAGCTACCTGTGACTGTGCAAACTACTTCTATTCTGATACCTGTGAGTCGATTTCATCTACTCTGCAGTGCTATCGCTCCTGCCAGTATCCAGAACCTTCCAAACTTTGTTCAGTGCTATCTCCTCCAGTTCTAGTCCCTGTCTCTGCTGGTCCCAGGCCAGTTTATGTACTCCTCCGGTTCCAGTCCTGTTCAAGTCACCTCCTGAACCCTCCGGTTTCAATATGGTTCAAGGTTTCCTCAGTGTTCTCTGGTCCCAGTCCAGTCCAGCCTCCTCCGGTTCTAATTAAGATCAAATCATCTGTCTCCTCTGATTCCATTTTGTTCTAACCTGCATATTTCCAGCCTGTGTTCATCATTCTGGTTTCAGTCCGGTTCAGCTTGCTGTATACACTCCTGTTCCAATCTGGTGCCAGCCTGTGTTAATCCTGCAGTAGTCTGAAAGTATTAATTTAATAACATTGACTATAATAGTGCTTCCAAGTGCCAAGTCTTCAGTCTACTACCATTTATTACTTCAAGCAAGTATTCGCCTGCTCATTGCAGGTTCAAGTGGACTGATCCTATATTAGATACTTCAGCCTGTATTGCTGTTCTGAGATTTCCACCTCATCTCCACTACTCTTCTCAGCACGACTGCTCCAAGCTTGCCTATGGGACTCCCTGCTCATTAAACCATCGGTGACCATCGATGATGGTGGTTGTCCTGATGCTCCTCTCACTGAGTGTTGAGGTTTGTGCTGAATTCCTAGAGGAATGGCTGACTTTGGATGCTGGGGACTGGGTACTGGATCTGCGTCCCTCTCTGAGGGTGTAGGCTCCAGTCATCCAGCTTTGGTATCTGGGTTGTACCACTTTCAGTGGATTCCAGCCAGGCTATTGTTTATCTGAGTTACCCTCTGCCCAGTTCCTGAGTTCTCAAGTATTGTTTCCAGCTCCTCGGTCCTAAGGGTCAGCGCTAGTTTTCAGGTACTGGCTGGGGGTTTCCAGTAGTCCAGCATATTCTATATTGGTCCATATTCTATATTCTATCCCTGATCCATGAGCTCACTTTGTTTGCTATTCTCCTTGTCAGTCCAGTCCACGGGTCCTGACTCGGATCTCACCTGCAAGCCCATGACACTCTGGCGCTTAATCGCGCACATTGGAGGCCATACTCTGATGGAGAGTATGTACCTAGAATGGGGCTGGTGCAAGTTTTGATGGTGCGACCGATGGTTGCGTCTAAAGAAGCACCAAGCGGTATTTCAGTGTCTACAGACACTCAAAGTGGTCATTTCAGTCATTGCACATGCAGATGCACGGCTGCACACCAGGGAAGGGATATTAGCATAGAGTCGCACACACTACATGGGCAAAAGACGCACACACAGACGCAGCAGCATCCGGCTCAGAATCAGCTCCATTGCCTGCTAACATTTTTGTGTATTAATCGTCCAACTGTGCCTATAGCTCATTTGTTCTACATGCAAGATTTGGTATGTGCCCCATTGTGGACATGCAGAACTTGGCTTCTCTCACATCTAGCAGCAGCCTAATTCTATAAAATGAGCTTCCAGGTCTAATGCTGAAAGGTCTAATGCTGACATACTCCTAGTCAATGGCAGAACTTGAGAGTGGCGGACCCAGGTGCAAAAAATATGCTTTCAACCACCCCCTCTTCCGGCTCATGCGGAGAGGCAGTGGGTGGTGGGGAGAGGCAGAGGGTGACAGCAGGAAGAGGCAGTGGCAGGGGAAAGCAGAGTGTGGCAGGGAGAGGCCATGGGTGACAGCAGGAAGAGGCAGTGGGTGTCAGTTGAAGAGGCAGTGGCAGGGGGAAGCAGAAGGTAACAGAGAGAGGCCATGGGTGACAGGGAGACAGTGGATGGCAGACTGTGACGGGGAGAAGCAGTAGGTGACAAGGAGAGGCAGTGCATGGCAGAGGGTGATAGGGAGAGGCAGTGGATGGCAGAGGGTGATAGGGAGAGGCAGTGGATGGCAGAGGGTGACAGGGAAAGGCAGGAGGAGGCAGAAGGAGAGGCAGTGGCATGGAAAGGCAGAGGGTAACAGAGAGAGGCCATGGTTGACAGGGAGGCAGTGGATGGCAGTCTGTGATGGGGAGAAGCAGTAGGTGACAGGGAGGGGCAGTGCATGGCAGAGGGTGATAGGGAGAAGCAGTGGATGGCAGAGGGTGATCTCGGAAAGGTAGGAGGAGGCAGAAGGTGAAAGAGAGAGGCAGTGGGGGACAGTGAGAGACCTTGGGTGGCAGAAGGTAACAGTGGAAGGGGTGTGGGTAAAAGCCGGAAACATAGTAACTGCATTGAAAAAGCCGGAAACAATGTAAAGTGTATTGGAAAAGCCGGAAATCATAGTAAATGTATTGAAAAAGCCGGAAATCCATATTAAGTGTATTGAAAAAGCCAGAAATCATAGCAAATGTATTCAAAAAGCCGGAAATCATACTGTATTAAGTGTATTGAAAAAGCCAGAAATCATAGTAAGTGTAAGCCGGAAATCATACTGTATTAAGTGTATTGGAAAAGCCGGAAATCATAGTAAATGTATTGGAAAAGCCAGAAATCCATATTAAGTGTATTGAAAAAGCTGGAAACATAGTAAATGTATGGATTTCCGGCTTTTCTAATACATGTAATATGATTTCCAGCTTTTCTATTACACTTACTATGGATTTCCGGCTTTCCTAATACACTTACTATGGATTTCCGGCTTTTTCAATGCATTTACTATGTTTCCGGCTTTTACCCTCTTCCCAGTGGAAGAGGCAGTGGGTGACAGTGGGAGAGGCAGTGGCAAGCAGAGGGTGACAGAGGGAGGCCATGGGTTTCAGTGACAATGCAATGTATGGCAGATTGTCACAGGGAGAGGCAGTGGGTGGCAGGGAGAGGCAGTGGATGACAGGGGAAGGCAGAGGGTGATAGAGAAAGGTAGAGGGTGACAGCTGGAAGAGTCTGGTTTGCTGCTACAAAACTAAACTCTATTTTGTTTTAAATGTGCCTGCCCCTTCCATAAAGCCTGAGGCCTAGTTGGGCACTTTCCCCTTCCTCTGGCAGAGCCCTGCACAGTGCCCCTACACCCAGCAGGGGCTGCACAGTGCTCCCCCCCCGCCCAACCACCACCGCCTCACATGTGGGAACAGTCACAAACACACACACACCCCTGGTCACATTCACGCCTGGATCTTGTACTTACCGAGAACGGGATCTGCCTCTTCCTCAGCGTGAGAGTTGTCTGCTGCATCCCGGTGACAGCCTGCGGCAGTGTGACCCTCTCCTAGTAGCAGGGCTGTCCTCCCTGGTCTGTTGCCCAGCGGAGCTGTGTAACATAGGGAAAGAGACGGGGAAGTCACCAGGCTGGGGAAGGAACAGGATTGGCTGCTAAAAGGTCAGCCCCGCCTCCCTCAAGACAGTGGGGGCCCGCCATACTCCCTTCTCTGGGCCAGTCCGATCTAGCCGCAACCGTCCGACAATCCTCTCTAAACTTTCGGGAACAGTGGAAAACTCATGGCGGTCTTGGCAGCCGGCAGCTGCGGGCCCCTTAGTCCGCAGGGGCCCCAGTGCACAGCACAGGCTGCACCGGCGGTAGTTCCGCCCCTGCTCCTAGTTTAACTATATTTCCTGCGGTATCTCAACACATCCCTAAAGAGTGTGTGATCTAGCTACACGATAGGAGTATTAGAGAATAATGGGTGAAATCTGCCAAGTTATGTATAGAATCCTATCCTCTGTATTTAAAGTCTTTACATTTTTTTTTTGCCTTATCATTCACCTTTTATTTAATCTCCATGTGTATATACTTACCAGAATGTATTGTACTGCTTGCTCATATTGTTAGCTCTATGAGAGAGGAACATCTGTTGTTATGTTTGCTTTTAAATTGCATATGTTGCATTTGTTCCTATCATGTATTATCGGGAACTTTGTTGTTAAATGTCGCTTCCTTGGAATAAGCACGCATGGTACAATACAAAACTTATATAAAAGGAATATCTCATGTTTACTAAAACAGACAAAACCACTAAAATGAACATACACTGCTAGTTTTACCCATTCTCCTGTTGTGTTCCCAGCTGAAAATATTATTAATATTCTCTGACGCTCCCCTACTGCACATGGTTGGAATTACTAAGGGCCTCATTCAGAGATGTACGCTAATGCGATCGCAGCTGCGTTTTCGTACGCAACACAGCTGCAAAAATATGCTAATAGTCACCAAGCTTACCTGAGCATAAGGACAACCACTGCTACCTTCTTAACTGCGTGTGATGACACATACCTGACTAAATATTGGTAACATTGACGCACATCGGCGACCATCTTACCCTTGCGGCAGGTCTGTGCTGCCGCAGCCTTGGGAGCTCTTTAGACACGCAGAGCTGCATAGGCACTCGCAGTGGCTAATTTATGCACTCCCATGTAACAGCGTTTAAACGGACAGGCACACCTGCGTTTCTCAGACTAACCCCCATCACCATCCCTAAACGCTAACCACCTGTCACTCACTCTGCGATGGATTCCTATGTGCATCCGTAATCGCAGTGCGATCGCTGCGCACACGCAGTGCGGCTTATACACATGCGCAATGGCAAACAATGACTCGATTGCCTGCGTAATCGCCTTTGCGGCCGTCCCCAAATCAGGCCCTAAGACTACACACATACTGGCTTTTACGATGCATATTTTGGAATGTTATAAAACTAAAAAGGAAAATCAGCAGCACTGCATATATGTATAAGATTAATAAACATTTGCTATGCAATGCATCGTGTTTAATCTGCATTTCCTACAGTTGTGTCTGTGCCATAACAAGAAGCTACTGTTGTGTTCTAGCATCTCATGTGCTTCCAATGCCGTGATTGTCATCTTTCAAATGCATCATATTTGCCTATTCTCCTGTACCGTCCAGGGGTTACCGAATTTCATGGAGTTACCCCACACTCCTGGGAAAATAGACCAGTTTCCCAGTGAATCGATTCATCATATCCCCGACCCATGGCGGCATTGCACAGCAAGGGACGGGGCCGCGATGAATCAATTCATGATGCCATATCCGGAGGGGAGGTAGAAGTGTTTGTGATGAGCAGGGTTCATGGTGCTGCAAATCGCGTCATCAGGATATGAAAGTAGGCGAATAAAACTAGGTTTATGTACAGACTCACTGGCAGGAACAATAAGCTATATAAAGTACACACTGCAGCTCCACATAAGTTAAACACATGTAATAATGCAAATAGTACATCGATAAAAAATAATTAAAAAACAATTCACAGCCATTTACATGGACTTAACTTGCTTTATAAGCATATTTTGAGAGCTGAATGGGGAAGCACAGACGGTGTAATGATTAGCATTACTACAGTACCTCATAGCACTGAGATGGTGGGTTCGATACCCACCACGGCCCTAACTGTGTGGAGTTTGTATATTCTCCCTGTGTTTGCATGGGTTTCCTCTGGGTAGTTCAGTTTCCTCCCACACTCCAAAAATATACTGGTAGGTACAAAAAATTAAACCGAGCGTGTGTATGCCTATACGTGTGTACGGGATGCCGGCGCTCGGGATCCCGGTGGTCAGAATCCCGATGCCTGCACCCTGACCAGGTTTGAATGCTGACGCCCCCAGATAAGTAAGACTAACCTAACTCTTAACCCTACCCCTCAGCCTCCCTCCATGGTGCCTAAACCTAACCTCCCCCCCTGCCCCGGCCCCTACATTCCTACACTCCCGAAAGTCGCGTGAGGCTCACGTTTTTTCGGGTAACCCCCTCGCACTCCCGGCAGTGTAGGCATTTCTCCCGCATCCTGCCCACTTCCTAGTGAAGTGGGCCGAATGGGGAGAAACTTACCTGAAATCTGCTGTCCGTTATTAGGGGGCGGGGCTTAATGACTGATTCTAGTATTGTGACATTTGTCCCCACCCCTATTAAAATATGCGCAAGTCACGGGTGTTTTGCCATGAGGGGGCGGGTCCTAATGAGGCGAATGGTCAGGCCCCGCGCCCCCGTTACTGCCCGACTGCTGCCTCTCCCCAGGCTTCTCCCTGGGAGGGCAGATTAAAAGTCGGCAAGTATGCCCCAGCCTAACCCTAACCCACCCCTTAGTAACTAACCCTAACCCCTTACCATAACCCTCCCCCTAATCCCAGTACTTACTTTCGGGATTCTGGCGGGGGTCGGGATGCCGGCGTCTGCATTCTGACCGCATCCCGTGTGTACATGTGATAGGGATTATAAACTGTACAACTCCACTGTGGCAGGGACTGATGTGAATGACTGAAATATTCTCTGTACAGCACTGCGGAATATGTGTGCTATGACATGTGTGCTATATAAATAACCGGTAATAAATAAAATAAATAATTTCAGGACATCAGACCAATGAAAGCACAGAAAGCTTTGGTTCTATAGTTCTATAGAGTGCATTAGGTCACTTTTGCTCCAGGGAGCAACTAAACCTTCTTTGGCATGTGCACCTAAGGAAGGGGACTCAGGGCCTGATTCAGACCCGGTCGCAAGCGCTGTGCGCTCGCAACCTGGTCGATGGTGGCCCAGAGTGCATGCGCACGACGGAGCCGGCTCCGTTGTGCGCATGCGCGAGACCCGGATAACGGACGGGCAAACCGTCTCTCCGGGTCTCGCACCAAAGGGGGCGTGCTGTCGATGATGAGTGACAGCACGCCCCCTTTGGTGGGCGGGCTGGGGTGTGTGGCTGCCCAAACGGAGGCGTTCCCATGTGAACGCCTACCGTTTGGGGCCAGCCCCACTGACATCACAAGTAATGTCAGTGGAGGGATTCCGGCTCTGTTAGAGCCGAAATCTCTCTGGGGCTTGCGGAAACGAGACCCTACCACAAGGGTCTCGTCACAAGCCTGATGGTCGCGATGGTCTTGACCATCGCGACCATCTTCCTGGCCGCTCGCTATAGCTGTGGGTGGGCCGTTCTAAATAAAAAAAAAGACCTGCCCTGATTCAGAGCGAGCGCTCTGTCAGAGCAACCGGCTCTGAAGCAGGGCCTCAGAGCAATGGCAATATGTTTTAGTACTACGTCAGTGTTGTAGTTTATTGGCAGGTGAACCACATATATGAAAATATGCTTAAACTGGCAGGTTGTTAGGCAAGCTGGGGACCAAAAACAAAGCAATGGAGGGTAGCACTACGTAATATAATGTAATGTAAATGGGATACCTTGATTGAACACATTTCTAAGTTTTACGTTTAAATTGCTTACACATATAACTATTCTTTACATGTCACATATAAAACAAATAGGGACTGATTCAGACCCGCTCGCATGCGCTGGCAAGCGGGTCGATGTTTACCCCCCTGCGCATGTGCCCCCTCCGGCGTGTGCATGCGCGAGACCCGGCCAGAGACAGGCTCTCCGTCGCTACGGGTCTCGCACCAAAACGGGGCGGCTGTCGATTGTGATTGACAGCTCGCCCCGTTTTGGAGGCAGGCAGGGGGGGTGGCTGGACAAACAGAGGCGTTAGCGAGGGAACGCTTCGGTTTGTGGGCGGCCCTACTGACATCGCTAGTGATGTCAGTAGGTGGACTTCCTTCTCTATTAGAGCAGGAAGTCCACTGGGGCTTACGATGGACGAGACCCTACCACAAGGGTCTCGTCGCAAGCCCGATTGTCATAACCATCACCTGGCCGCTCGCAAAAGCTGTGGGTAGTCACCCACAGCTTAGCGAGCGGCCAGGAGGCTGGCACAAAAAAAAAATGCCGCCCTGATTCAGAGCGAGCGCTCTGAAAGAGCTTCCGGCTCTGAATCAGGGCCATAGTCCCATGAGAGTCCAGTGCTAGTAATCTGGGCTTTCAGATGATGGTTTTGAACCACTACAGTATATTGGGCCTGATTCAGAGCCGGACGCTATTTGCAGACGGTCGTTCCAAAAAAGGGGCTGGCTATTTAAATTGAGCGCTCGCTTTGCGGTGTGTTGACGCCTCTATGTCTGAGCGAGCGAACGAAAAATGCGCTCGCTATTTTGTAAAGACGCCCCTTTGCCGTTCGCATCACACGTCATCTCCGGCATTTATTAGATTAATCGGGTACATTGAAAGGCATCTGAACTGCTTGCAGTGCTTGTGGTACGTTTTTCTTACCGCAATCACTGCGAGCAGTTCAGGCTAAAAGACAACCAAGTGACATGGTCGATGACGCTCCTTTACTAATTATGCACGCCCATTAAACGCCCTTTTGACCGTTTGGCACGCCTGCGTTCGGATCTTCACTCCCCCGTTTTCAAGCACCTTCTCCTGTTACCACCCACAAACGGTACATTCTGTCAATCAAATTAGCAGCCCCTCGCTGTTTTGCGAGCGCACGATTTCCGACTGCAATTACTGGTTTGCGCATATGCATTACGACCCATACGCATGCGCAGTTGTGCGAACATCGCTCATGGCGAACGAGCGTCCGCTTACGAGCGGCTCTGAATCAGGCCCATTGTTGGCAGGGAGGTACGTGTTACTACTGATTTCTACTTATTAAATAAATAACGACAAGCTTTACCTTATGTAAGTTCTTGGTTCCTAAAATCTCACTTTCTCTGTTTACAGGACGGTGTTTAATGCAGTTGTAGATTTGCACTTTATATGTCTGATCATCCCGCACAGTGTTGCTTTGTGTAAGTATGAAGAATTGTTTTACCATTTCTCCTCTGAATTATCACTCGCTATGTACAGTGGGCCCTTTCAGAGCCGGACGCTCTTTGAGAGCGCTCGCTCTGAATCAGGGCGTCCCTTTTTTTTTTTAAAGGTGACCACCCACAGCTTATGCGAGCGGCCAGGTGATGGTCGCGGTGGTCAAGACCATCGCGACCTTCGAGCTTGCGGCGAGACCCTTGTGGTAGGGTCTAGTGGCCGCAAGCCACCATGGATTTCCTGCTCTAATAGAGCAGGAAGTCCACCTACTGACATCACGAGTGATCACGAGTGATGTCAGTAGGGCCGCCCACACACGGCAGGCGTTCCTGCAGGAACGCCTCCGTTTGCCGAGCCACTCCCCTTGCCCACCTCCAAAACGGGGCAAGCTGTCAATCACCATCGACAGCTGCCCCGCTTTGGTGCGGATCTCGCACATGCGCACGCCGGAGCCGGTTCCGGCGTGCGCATGCGCAGTGGGGGACCATCGACCCGCGGGTCTGAATCAGGCCCAGTGTCAGTTACAGAAGAAGTTATGACATATTGTCTGATTAAATAGCACATTACAAATAATGAGGCTGATTCGGAGTCGGGCGCAAGTCGGCGGCAGATGCGGCCTCACTGTATGCTCGGAAATAAATGCAGATCTATGGTTGTACACAGCGTTGCACGCACCTATGTGACCGCAGTGCACCTATACATCAGCTTGTGAAAGTAGTCATCATTGCTATCAGCGCTCACTCTCACCTGCTCTGTCCTTGGAGCAAGAGAGTCGTCTTTAACCTGACAAATCTTTGTGTCTGCAGAACTCTGCATAGCCCGCAAATCTGCCTGCACACCCATGATATACCCTCAGAACGCCCAGTTACACCCACTCAGGCATAAGTGGAGACGCGACTGAGGTGCTTATGACCCTGAATCGCCCGTAGTCGCTCAAAGTTGCTTATGCTCAGCTGCAGAGTATGCGCAGTGCGATAAAGCACAAGATCCGTCTACATAACGCGCAGCTCTGAATCAGCCTCGTGTATCAGAGACAGCACTTGCTCCATAAATGTTTATTTTTGTATTGTTTTACTCCTCTTCTCCAAAGCCTTGGCCTGGGACATCCTATGTTAATAAGAGGTAGGAGACAGAGGGCCTGATTCAGAGACGGACGCTCTGAACGAGCGCTCGTTCTGAATCGGGGCGTTTTTTTTTTCTTTTTGTTCGGCCTCCTGGTCGCTCGCATAGCTGTGGGTGACCACCCACAGCTATTGCGAGCGACCATCGGGCTTGCGTCAAGATCCTTGTGGTAGGGTCTCGTGGCCGCAAGCCCCAGAGAGCTTCTGGCTCTAATAGAGCCGGAAGCTCTCCCACTGACATCACTTGTGATGTCAGTGGGGCCGCCCCCAAATGGCAGGCGTTCCTTCGGGAACGCCTCCGTTTGGCCAGCCACCCCCCCTGCCCGCCTACCAAACGGGGCGAGCTGTCAATCACCATCGACAGCTCGCCCCCTTTGGTGCGAGACCCGGAGCGACGGAGCACACGTCGCTAGCCGGGTCTCGCGCATGCGCACGACGGAGCCGGCTCCGTGGTGCGCATGCCCAGTGGGCAAACATCGACCTGGTTGCGAGCGCTCAGCGCTTGCGACCGGGTCTGAGTCAGGCCCAGAGTTTGCAGCACTCTAAAAATAAAGACTTTCCTGCTAATGTAATCTTAGGTAGTGTAAAGAAAAGGTCATTTTAACAATTTATTTTTTGCTGTGTAGATAATGAGTAGCTGGTAATAATGGTTATAGCTGGGCCCAGTCATCTCTAATAACACACAAATTAATTCTACTTATTTACTCTTTTGCCAGTCCACTGTTGTGCACCCCATCATACTCTGTCCCTGTCTCATCTGCACCCCCCTCATGACCTGTCCCTCTCTTCTCTGCACTCCCCTCATGACCTATCCTTGTCTTGTCTGCACACCCCTCATGACCTGTCCTTGTCTTGTCTGCACCCCATTCATGACCTGTCCCTCTCTTCTCTGCACTCCCCTCATGACCTGTCCTTGTCTTGTCTGCACCCCCCTCATGACCTGCCCTTGTCTTGTCTGCACCCCCCTCATGACCTGCCCTTGTCTTGTCTGCACCCCCCTCATGACCTGTCCTTGTCTGCACCCCCCTCATGACCTGTCCTTGTGTTGTCTGCACCCCATTCATGACCTGTCCCTCTCTTCTCTGCACTCCCCTCATGACCTGTCCTTGAATTGTCTGCACTGCCCTCATGACCTGTCCTTGTCTTGTCTGCACCTCCCCTCATGACCTGTCTCTCTCTTGTCTACACTCCCCTTATGACCTGTCCTTGTCTTGTCTTGTATGCACCCCCCTCATGACCTGTCCTTGTCTTGTCTGCACCCCCCTCATGATCTGTCTCTCTCTTGTCTGCACCCCATTGCCTGTCCCCCTTTTGTCTTTAGTGTGCTCCACCGTACTTGTCCATGTTTGTTTGCTTGGGAAGTATATGCAGGTAACAGCTGCTAACACTGCTAGGCTCATTGCTATTCCACTGGTTAGTTATATGCAAATAAAACTCACTAACAAAACCAACTTCTCTACATATTATAGAGATGCCTCTGCTCATAAAAGCTGACCATTAATGAGTGTTTAGGTAAAATTAGTTGTTGAGGACTCTGTCATCTGGAGTAATTAAGCATGTGGAATCTATTATTATTTATCCTGACTGTGAGGTGTATATCAGTACTAAGGGTAAAAAACATCATATATAGCCTACACTTTTCTGAACAAAATTCCACCCAGTAGTCCATAGCATTGCAGGCAGAGCCGGATTTAGACCTCATGGGGCCCTAACCAAGATACCAGTTTTGGGGCCCCCCTCCCGCAAACAATCCATAGCACTATATTTAATTTCTGATTCATCTCCCTGTACAGCACCCTCAAGAAAAGGTCCGCTGCAGCCTTGAAACGTCGGTTATGTATGTATGGGTTGGGTATGGGTTGGGTTCGGGATGCCGCCACTCAGAATCCAGACGCCGGCATCCTGACAAGGTGAAGATACCGATACCTGCCGGTAAGTATCCTAACCCTACCTCTGAACCTAACCCTCCCTCCCCCGCAGCCTAAACCTAACCCTCCCAGCCTAACCCTAACCTTTTCACCCCCAGCAGCCTAACCCTAACCCCTCTCAGCACAGACCCCCCTCCTCCCCTCACAGCACAGACCCGCTCTTTCACTGACCCCTCTCAGCACAGACCCCCCGCTCATAACACAGGCCCGCTCTTTTCTCAGATCACTGACCCCTCTCCCATCTCAGCACAGACCCCTCTCCCCTCATGCAATGCCCCCTGTACTAGTGCCCCTTATGCAGTGCCTCCTATAACAGTACCCATTATGCAATTCCGCCTGTAGCAGTGCCCATTATGCAATGCCTCCTGTAGCAGCGCCCCTTATGCAGGGCCCGCTGTAGCAGCGCCCCTTATGCAATGCTCCCTGTAGTAGGGCCCATTATGCAATGCCCCATTATGCAGGGCCCTCTGTATTATTGCCCAAATGCAGTACCCCTGTAGTTGTGCCCATATGCAGGGCCCTCTGTATTATTGCCCAAATGCAGTACCCCTGTAGTTGTGCCCATATGCAGTGCCCCCTGTAGTTGTTCCCATATGCAGTGCCCCCTGTAGTTGAACCCATATGCAGTGCCCCCTGTAGTTGTTCCCATATGCAGTGCCCTCTGTAGTTGTTCCCATATGCAGTGCCCTCTGTAGTTGTTCCCATATGCAGTGCCCTCTGTAGTGGTGCCCATATGCAGTACCCCCTGTAGTTGAGCCCATATGCATTGCCCCCTGTAGTTGTGCCCATATTCAGTGCCCCCTGTAGTGGTGCCCCATAAAGTAGTGCCCAACCAGTACTTACCTGACTCCACGCGGCCGTCGTCTGGGCTGACGCTCCCACTGCCGCGCTGACTGGATTTAACTTGATCCAGCAGGCGTGGCTGTGCAGGCTCCTCACGCCGCGGGTGCATCACTGGGAACGCTGGCCTCTGAAGCTATCGGCGGCTTCCTTATCCTACGATCACTTCAGAGGCCAGCGTTCACTGGCCCTGTCCTGAAACACCACCTCCTCCCCCCATCTGGTAGGAGCAGGGATTATTCAGTTATGAAAGGAGGGATGGATCTAAGCCTGTCAAGCCTTTAAAGGACAAACACTCTTAGTAAAACTTAAGTAAAGACGAGTCCGTAACGTTTACCCTGCAATACAACACGTCCAAGTCTTTTTTTCAAGCTTAGTTGTATATTATGTTTATAATAAAGTGTCTATCTAACCAGGTCCAAAGAAAGAACCTCGCTGGTTGGCTGAAATCGCCTGATTAAAAAATGCCTAACTTGTGTTTACGGAGAAGAAAATAATATATATATTTATTTTTATCTACTTAGCTCCAGCCTTAGCATCTGCTTTTGAACCTGTGAGGATTGTTCCTGGGGCGAGACCTGCTGAGGAGTATTCAATGTATATGTGTTACAGATACAAACACTGTTCCCAACTTTATATCCGGAAAGCCAGGTAACACCATTATTGTCCAAAATATGGGTTTAAAGGGATGGTTTGTGGTGTAGCTAGGGAAAGCGATCGGGTAAACTTCTCTGTAATACAGTGGACCTTGGTTTCAAAGGTGTTTGCAGAAAAAGGAGGAAGCCTAAAATTTGTATTTATAATTTTATTTTGGATTACAAGTTTTATAAGAAGCTTCTTGCATGCTCATTTTCTGTACAAAATTATCACTTTACTAATTATGGTTGCAGGCATGCAAATAGTCTTTTTTTTCTGGATCATGCTTGGTAATGGCTATACATGGATCATGCTTGGTAATGGTTATACATGGATCATGCTTGGTAATGGTTATACATGGATCATGCTTGGTAATGGTTATACGTGGATCATGCTTGGTAATGGTTATACATATAAATAGATCAGCTTGGTAATGGTTATACATGGATCATGCTTGGTAATGGTTATACATGGATCATGCTTGGTAATGGTTATAAATGGATCATGCTTGGTAATGGTTATAAATGGATCATGCTTGGTAATGGTTATACATGGATCATGCTTGGTAATGGTTATACATATAAATAGATCAGCTTGGTAATGGTTATACATGGATCATGCTTGGTAATGGTTATAAATGGATCATGCTTGGTAATGGTTATAAATGGATCATGCTTGGTAATGGTTATAAATGGATCATGCTTGGTAATGGTTATACATGGATCTTGCTTGGTAATGGTTATACGTGGATCTTGCTTGGTAATGGTTATACATGGATCATGCTTGGTAATAGTTATACATATAAATAGATCAGCTTTGCAATGGTTATACATGGATCATGCTTGGTAATAGTGGATCATGCTTGGTAATGGTTATACATGGATCATGCTTGGTAATGGTTATACGTGGATCATGCTTGGTAATGGTTATACATGGATCATGCTTGGTAATGGTTATACATATAAATAGATCAGTTTGGTAATGGTTATACATGGATCATGCTTGGTAATGGTTATAAATGGATCATGCTTGGTAATGGTTATACATGGATCATGCTTGGAAATGGTTATACATGGATCATGCTTGGAAATGGTTATACATGGATCATGCTTGGTAATGGTTATAAATGGATCATGCTTGGTAATGGTTATAAATGGATCATGCTTGGTAATGGTTATAAATGGATCATGCTTGGTAATGGTTATAAATGGATCATGCTTGGTAATGGTTATAAATGGATCATGCTTGGTAATGGTTATAAATGGATCATGCTTGGTAATGGTTATAAATGGATCATGCTTGGTAATGGTTATACATGGATCTTGCTTGGTAATGGTTATACGTGGATCTTGCTTGGTAATGGTTATACATGGATCATGCTTGGTAATAGTTATACATATAAATAGATCAGCTTTGCAATGGTTATACATGGATCATGCTTGGTAATAGTGGATCATGCTTGGTAATGGTTATACATGGATCATGCTTGGTAATGGTTATACGTGGATCATGCTTGGTAATGGTTATACATGGATCATGCTTGGTAATGGTTATACATATAAATAGATCAGCTTGGTAATGGTTATACATGGATCATGCTTGGTAATGGTTATACATGGATCATGCTTGGTAATGGTTATAAATGGATCATGCTTGGTAATGGTTATAAATGGATCATGCTTGGTAATGGTTATAAATGGATCATGCTTGGTAATGGTTATACATGGATCATGCTTGGAAATGGTTATACATGGATCATGCTTGGTAATGGTTATACATGGATCATGCTTGGTAATGGTTAGAAATGGATCATGCTTGGTAATGGTTATACATGGATCTTGCTTGGTAATGGTTATACATGGATCTTGCTTGGTAATGGTTATACATGGATCTTGCTTGGTAATGGTTATACATGGATCATGCTTGGTAATGGTTATACATGGATCATGCTTGGTAATGGTTATAAATGGATCATGCTTGGTAATGGTTATAAATGGATCATGCTTGGTAATGGTTATACATGGATCATGCTTGGTAATGGTTATACATGGATCATGCTTGGTAATGGTTATACATGGATCATGCTTGGAAATGGTTATACATGGATCATGCTTGGTAATGGTTATAAATGGATCATGCTTGGTAATGGTTATAAATGGATCATGCTTGGTAATGGTTATAAATGGATCATGCTTGGTAATGGTTATAAATGGATCATGCTTGGTAATGGTTATACATGGATCATGCTTGGAAATGGTTATACATGGATCATGCTTGGTAATGGTTATACATGGATCATGCTTGGTAATGGTTAGAAATGGATCATGCTTGGTAATGGTTATACATGGATCTTGCTTGGTAATGGTTATACATGGATCTTGCTTGGTAATGGTTATACATGGATCATGCTTGGTAATGGTTATACATGGATCATGCTTGGTAATGGTTATAAATGGATCATGCTTGGTAATGGTTATACATGGATCATGCTTGGTAATGGTTATAAATGGATCATGCTTGGTAATGGTTATACATGGATCATGCTTGGAAATGGTTATACATGGATCATGCTTGGTAATGGTTATACATGGATCATGCTTGGTAATGGTTAGAAATGGATCATGCTTGGTAATGGTTATACATGGATCTTGCTTGGTAATGGTTATACATGGATCTTGCTTGGTAATGGTTATACATGGATCATGCTTGGTAATGGTTATAAATGGATCATGCTTGGTAATGGTTATACATGGATCATGCTTGGTAATGGTTATACATGGATCTTGCTTGGTAATGGTTATACATGGATCTTGCTTGGTAATGGTTATACATGGATCATGCTTGGTAATGGATATATAACGGAACATGTCCTCTATTTAAACTGCAAAGGACATACATTGACAAATATTTCATTATGTGCAAATACGCCTATTTTCCGCGTGTGCACATAGATGGCTGCACACCCACATTCCACTGTCTCTGTATATCTTTGAGTGATTCCATAGACATAAATGCACATGATACAAAGTGTAAATATACACTTAAAACTACAGATTAATATAACTTTCATCCCCCCCCTCCATTCATTTCAGCTTTTAAATTTTTATACAATATTGCTTGTACAAATCTTTTTATTCTAATGTAATAGGAGTAAGGAAACATTGAGACATTACAATTGTTTGATATCTATATTGCAAGAGTAAATGTGTGCCAATAAATGCACCTTTCCATGTAAAATGTGCCTAGATATAAAAGGCATCTCATATTCAGTGTGTATATGGCTGCTGTGTGGTCGTAACTCGTAACTCACCCATGCAACATCAGGTTGTAGTGGCGTGGTTTCACCACTTGGGGGCCCTCTAGGTCTTACAATAATACATGAGTCCTTACCTGCATCACATTGAAGCAGACACGAGTACATTTCAGATAAAAAGTATATGAAATCTATTATGTGAAAGATGACACATTACCAAACTGCATAGAAATATAATAAAATGAATATAAACATTTTTCAGTTATGTAAAGACAAAATGATACAGTTGATAAAGTGATAGTATAAGTGTTAGAATACAAATAGTTATGTTTACTTTAATTACATCTTAATGGTGTCCCATGGTTTGCTTTATATATTTAAAATGAATCAATCATTTAAAATATTCTGAAAAATTTATAGAGGAATCAATTTTTTTGAATAACTAACTTTTGGGAGATACGACAAAATAGAACCTCCACGCTGTGTAATGATATGTTGTCATTTGGCACAGGAGTCTCTTTAAAGTAAGGATACATTTAAAGGTCTTAGGTCCCAAAAAATTAGTTATTAATTAAATACAGGGATATCCACTAAATAGAGGACAAATGTAATTTTTGAGAACTGTGTAAAAAAAAAATCTTAGAATAAAAATAGGATTTATGGATTAGTGGATATGTAATTTTGTTCTTTTTATTTTTAATTGTAATTGTCATTATTAGTGTGTGCTAATTATGTGATAATTAATCTTAATTATAATACAAAAATGAAAACACCTTATTTTAAAACTCTGTGCATGAGAACTCTGCTCACGTTTTGGAACTGATAAATGAGTTACGTATACTAACTTACTTAAGCCTCGCAGACTAAATATATTTACTGACTGGAGGGGCAGCCATGATGGTCTCTCTGAAATGATATACGTATAAATATTTTTTTTTAAAAATCCTAGATGCTGGTAATGTTCTGCTTCCATTACTTATCTATAACGGTGTAACTTTCCTTTTTTGATCTTTTAGGGTAGAAGATCATGATGACCTGTTTCCAATTTTTATTCGTCATAACGATACCCTGAAAGCCACTTATGGAGAATATTTTCTGGCAGAGCTAATCAAAGCTCAGGATGAGGACAACCACGCCATTGTGTGTGAGGTTAGCATGTTTTCTATAGAAAAGACATCGCCCATGGTATTTTGTTTGCAGTTAGTGGATGAGGCTTTTGTATACAAAGCTGTTCATGTAGAGTTGGATGGACATCCAGTTTTTTTAGGCAAAAAATTCCACTGGGTTTTATTGCTCTCAGTAAAACAACGTAGAATGCAAAATTTGACATAAGAGACCAAAGGAGGCTAAATAGGATAGTTAGGAGAAAATAGGTAAAATAAAGAAGACTGATGAGGAGACAAGAGTAAGGAGTGTGAATGGATAGAATGGTGACACATCCTTTAACATTATGGGGTCTATTTACTAAGCAGTGTTAGGAGAATGAAAAGTGATAAGGTGCCAGCCAATCAGCTCCCAACTGTAATTTTTCAAACACAGCCTGTGAGATGACAGTTGGGAGCTGATTGGCTGGCACCTTATCACTTTTCACTCTGTCTCCTAACACTGCTTAGTAAATAGACCTCTCAGTCTAATGAGCCCCACTCAATGTAATAATGACACACAAGTGGTCGGCTTCGCTTTGTGTCATCCATTCCCGTTTGTGCGCCGTCACATAAATAGTAGCTCTGATTCTGTATACATGTACTGTTATACTATTACTAGTGTTAGTGCTTTGTATTGTGTACAGTAAGCTAAATACAGGTAATAGTGAAAATACCAGGAACCCCCATAGACTATGGGCGTGATTGAGAGTTGTACACTATTGCATTCTCAACTGCGTTCACGCTAGCAATGTATTTGCGAAAATATGCTAATGCCCGCTAACAGACTGCCTGCCTGAAATAGTGTGTGACGGACTGAGCAAATGTTGCTACACCCACTTCCCCTGTCTGCGTTGTGATCCTCCAGGGGTTGAGAACACACCACCATCTACACAACATCGACTCCAGTAAGTCCTGGGCTGCACAGGTTCCGAGTCAACTGTTTCTCTGAAACTGGCCTCTGAGACTGTGATTCTGCGATTGGGAATGCAGCCATGATTGCAGATGGTCATTACACGCCCACAGACCAGCCTCTATTTGCAAACACTTTCCGGTTACCTCCCCCAACTCCCCCCAGTAACGCCCATGGATTGCAGTGGTATGCTTAGGATCTTACGATCACGTCGTCTCAAACTTTAATTTGCGCGTGCGCAGTGGAACTTTCCACGCCATGCTCAGTAGCAAATCAAAATCACTCAACAGTGTGTGAACATCAGCAAAGCGTACAAGTCCCTATGTGAGTTAAAAGACGCTGTATTCAGAGGCGGCCGTACGGTCTACGACCGCACGGCCACCTCGATGTTTGTCTCGTGCGCATGCGTGAGACCCGCTACGACCGACAGCGCTGGTCGTAGCGGGTCTCTTTCCAAAGGGGGTGAGCTGTCGATGTTGATTGACAGCTCGTCCCGTTTGGAAGGCGGGCCGGGGGGGTGGCAGCCCAAACGGAGGCGTTCCCATGGGAACGCCTGCCGTTTGGGGGAGGCCCCACTGACATCACTAGTGATGTCAGTGGAGAGCTTCCGGCTCTGACAGAGCCAGAAGCTCTCCGGGGCTTACGACAAGTGAGACCCTACCCTAGGGTCTCGTCGTAAGCCCCGATGGTCGCGATGGTCAATGACCATCATGACCATCACCCTGGCGGTCGTTAGAGCTGTGGGTGTTAACCCACAGCCTAACGACCGAAACAGAGGCGGCCGGTCAGGAAGCAAGCGGCCGCCCAGTTTCTAAGCGACCGCTTGCATCCTCCGACCGCCTCTGAATGAGGCCCTAAATACCAAGGGGTCAAGTCAATTACCCACGAAGGATGCAAGTTGTCCTTGCAATAGCGTTTCCACACCATTGCCGGCACAGTAACTGTCCATTGCGGCATGGACTGGTAAATTTTTTAACAATAAATCCGTAAGTGCGGCACATAGCTGCACTTACTCGCAGCCGCAAGTAATTTGCGGGTAATTGAATTGACCTCCAAGCATTTTAAATAAGTGGACTTCACCTGTAAGTGGTCAATTTAAAGGATAGCTCCAGTTTTTAGTTTATGTTTGATAAATAAAAGAAGAAATTATCACCTACACTTTCCAGTTCCTCTTATCTAGTAGGTCCCGTAACTTACTCCAGCTCTGTGGGGTTGTTTCAAACCACTGGTAAGATTGTTCAGGCTTCTCTTTAATTATTAATTAATTAATGACAACTAAATAAGGGACCTTATTGCTATTGCAATCAGTTTGGAAAAGAACATCCTGTTATTACTATTATCCGTTAGTTTTAGGTGGTTATATTTTAAGTTTTGGCATGTTAAGAGGATAGGAAATGTGCTAGATAATTATATTCATTGTTATAAATCATAACTCTGCATATTTTTAAGACTCCAATAATAGACATCCAAAAGAAATCTACACTAATAATGTAGTTTATGATATACTGCTGCTAGTTATTTGCTTGCTGTACTCGAGTTGTATTCCTACTTGTGACTTCCCAGCCATATGTGTATTGTATGTTGTTTTGGAGCTAATTATAACTGACAATGAGCCATTAGTGTAATAGCTTACTGCAAACAGCAACACAATAAATAATATATTCGTGTCACCCGCTTCCAGATCTGGAATAGGCATAAAAGGACAATTCAGGCCATAACAGTAGATCTTCACCAGAACTGTTGTAGGCTGGATAGACAAGCCTGTACAAGCCAAAGCTGATGCCAATTTCCCCTGCCGAGTATAAAGCTGGCAAACCCTCTCCTCACATATGGTAGATGGATTGGTTAATCAGCCTCTGCTGAGCATTTGCCCCAAGATTACAGAGCAGCCAGACAACTGCAACGCCTCAGCTATTGTTCACACTCTCAGCTAGGACACAAACAAGCGCTCCATCTGTAGGAGAGAGAGGGAGAAAGTCACTGTGTTTGTGTTGGATTTTTCTCTTGCTATGCTTATTTAACAGCTGGTCTATTTGGCTTGTTTTATGGTAAATCATTTTTAAATGTATAAATGCTGTAGTATTTCTGTATCCCCAAATATTGTTTAGTTAGTTCCCATTTTATTTAATTAATTCAATTGATGTAAGTGTAATTACACAACACTGATATTATAGATAGATAGATGATAAATAGATGGATAGATAGATATCCATTGCTGTTGATTTAACTGCCAGTGACACCACATGTCAAACACGCTCACATTTCACATGGAGTGGATAACGAGCACTTACACTTGTGGTCTTGGGAGAGGAGTCATGGAAGGCACTGCGTTGACTTCAGTACGTTCTAGAAAGTAAATGGCAGTGTTGAAAGCGACTTAATGCAAACGCTCCTGACCGCAAGTGCAAAAGCTAGTGGTAATGGGGTCATTGGAAATCAGTGGTTTCCATTCACATACAAGTTTACAAAAGCATATACTTGGACAGCAGTGTATTTGGCCTAATGCACATTGCGCAGCTGGTGGCACAGGATTTGAAGCAAGAAAAAAAGGTTGTTCATAAGTAATCATGACACTAGGCTTTATTGTGTATGGTTATGCTTGCTAAGTATACATATATAAAAGTATTCCCATCCCTCCTCCTAGTGCCTAAACCTAACCCTCCCCCCCCGCAGCCTAACCCTAACCCTCCCCCCTAGTACCTAATACTAACCCTCCCGTAACCTAACCATAACCCTCCCCCTAGTGCCTAACCCTAACCCTCCCCCTAGTACCTAATCCTAACCCTCCCCTCCTGTAACCTAACTATAACCCTTCCCCTAGTGCCTAACCCAGTGGTTCTCAAACTTTCTCTGTTCATGGCACCCTTATTGTCTACAAATTTTTTCGCGGCAACCCTAGACCAAAGGGTAGATTACCAATCCCAGTAGTAGGCCTGTGGGTTGAATTAATTAAACCAGGGCTCATTGCTCAGAGGAAGGGGAGATAATAGAGGTACCAGGTAGGCCTGGGCCCACACCAAAACTGCATGGTTGGTTCTCGTCACGCAGCTCTGCCCCTCTGACACAACTCTCTCACTCTCACATAGATCTCCCCCTCTCACATAGATCTCCCCCTCTCACATAGATCTCTCCTTCTCACACAGCTCTCCTCTTCTCACACAGCTCTCCTCTTCTCACACAGCTATCTCCCTCTCACACAGCTCGGGATGTAGTCTGGAAGCCGACGGTCTAAATGCCGACCGCCGGCTTCCAGACTACTTAATCCCGGCGAGGGTTGAATGACAGGCGTCTGCCCCGGGGAGGGGGGGGGGGTTGGGTGTGTTAGGTTTAGGGCTCCCGGGGGAGACTTAGGGTTAGGCACCCCCCGGGAGGTTAGGGTTAGGCTAGGGGGAGGGTTAGGCACCCCCGGGAGGAGGTTGGGGTTAGGCACCCCCCCGGGCCTTAGGTTTAGGCAGCGGGGAAGGGGGGGTCAGGGTTAGGCACAGGGGGGAGGTTAGGGTTAGGGCGTAGAATTAGATTGGTTTATACTTACCTTTAGGACGATCAGGATTTCCATGCGGGCAACGGTAATACATATCACACCCCATAGCTCTCCCCTTCTCACACAGCTCCCCCCTCTCACACAGCTCTCCCCCTCTCACATAGCTCTCTCACACAGCTCTCTCCCTCTCACACAGCTCTCTCCCTCTCACACAGCTCTCCCCCTCTCACACAGCTCTCTCCCTCTTATACAGCTCTCCCCATCTCACATAGCTCTCCCCCTATCACACAGTTCTCCCCCTATCACACAGTTCTCCCCCTTTCACACAGCTCTCTCCCTCTCACACAGCTCTCCCCCTCTCACCTAGCTCTCCCCTTCTCACCTAGCTCTCTCCCTCTCACACAGCTCTCCCCCTTTCACACAGCTCTCCCCATCTCACACAGCTCTCCCCCTTTCACACAGCTCGCTCCCTCTCACACAGCTTTCCCCCTCTCACAGAGGTCTGCCCCTCTCACATAGCTCCCCCCCCCACACAACTCCCCTACTCACACAGATATCCCCACACACAGATCCCCCGAGCACAGAATATCCCCTCCCCTCGCTGCACAGATCTCCTCCCTCACACCTCTCCCATCAAAAATATCTCCTTCCAACCTTGCGATTTTGTGCTCTTCACATCATGCTGCTGGATGCACGGCTCACAGAATGGCGGCATACTAATGAGTCAGTCTGACTCATAATGAAACTGCCTGCTGCGGTCACTGCCATTACTTCCACCCTTGACAGCCAGGGCCCAGGACTCGGTGGAGGTCTGGAGGAAGCAGCATACATGCAGAGGAGAATGGAGGGGGTGGGGCCACAGCTCACAGCCCTCTCTGTGTAAATGGCTGCACGCAGTAGTTATGGCTATAGCAGAGTATGGGCAGTCTAATAACTTGATTGTCCAAATAATTCCTTTTGGGACCAGAGTAGACCAGCAGGTCATGGCACCCCTGTAAGAGCGCTGCGGCACCCCAGGTTTCCGTGACGCACAGTTTGGGAAACACTGACCTTACCCTAACCCTCCACCTAGTACCTAATCCTAACCCTCCCCTCCTGTAATTTAACTATAGCTTCCCCCTACCCTCTCCTCCTGTAGCCTAACGATCACCCAAGTACCTAACTCTGCCATCCCGCTGCCATTCCATTGTACATGTCGACATTATGACTACATCCCCAAATTTCCCTATTATTATCCGTTTATTTATAAAGCACCAACATATTAAATAGCACTATATATTGAGATAATTATGGTACAAGTAAATAACATACAACATGAAACAGAATGTAAAGCTACATATACATGACCTGAAGGAGCTGACTAAGCTGATATAATCTGTGCTGCTGTTAACATTCTAGTGGTCTGAGCTGCAACAATTTCTTTAAGCCCATCCGCTGCTTCCTGGTGTGACTGAATTGGAGTATGGGCAACTGGACCATTCATAAGCCCTAGGCATGCCCTGGGGAGTGTATCCTCACCCACATCATGACATCAAGATTTGGGCCATGCCCTGGTCACTGTCTCTGAGATACAAAATACCTTCAAAGATTTAAAGTGACTTCTTGGCAACACCAAATAAATCTGTAGGGATCATTATTTCACCATTTTCTGTAAGGAAATTAAAACTTGCCCGAACATGCAATATGGGATAGATTGCATTGCATAAATATTAATGTATGCAAATAAGCATGGATATAAGTTTCTCATTTTTTAAATATCTCATGTGTAATTGTATATCAGTAAACTGAAAATAGATCCAATTCACAATTATGCTATAACTAGCGACCTGCCCTGGCTTTGCAAGGGAGCAATTTCATCTCGCCACAGCCCCCTGCATATCTTTCAACCTTCTCCATGTCACCACAGCCCACTGCATCTCATAACAAGTTACGCAATGTCACCACAGTCCCCTGCATCTCATAACAACCTACTCCATGTCACCACAGCCACATGCATCTCATAACAACCTACTCCATGTCACCACAGTCCCCTGCATCTCTTAACAACCTACTCATGTCACCACAGTCCCCTGCATCTCATAACAACCTACTCCATGTCACCACAGTCCCCTGCATCTCACCACAGCACCCTGCATCTCACACCTGCTTCTTACCACAGCCCCCTGCATCTCATAACAACCTACACCATGTCACCACAGTCCCCTGCATCTCATAACAACCTACACCATGTCATCACTGTCCCCTGCATCTCATAACAACCTACTCCATGTCACCACAGCCCCATGCATCTCATAACAACCTACTCCATGTCACCACAGTCCCCTGCATCTCATAACAACCTACTCCATGTCACCACAGTCCCCTGCATCTCATAACAACCTTCTCCATGTCACCACAGCCCACTGCATCTCATAACAACCTACACCATGTCACCACAGTCCCCTGCATCTCATAACAACCTTCTCCATGTCACCACAGCCCCAAGCATCTCATAACAACCTACTCCATGTCACCACAGCACCCTGCATCTCATAACAACCTACTCCATGTCACCACAGTCCCCTGCATCTCATAACAACCTACTCCATGTCACCACAGCCCTCTGCATCTCATAACAACCTTCTCCATGTCACCACAGCCCACTGCATCTCATAACAACCTACTCCATGTCACCACAGTCCCCTGCATCTCATAACCTACTCCATGTCACCACAGCCCCCTGCATCTCATAACAACCTACTCCATGTCACCACAGCCACATGCATCTCATAATAACCTACTCCATGTCACCACAGTCCCCCGCATCTCTTAACAACCTACTCCATGTCACCACAGTCCCCTGCATCTCATAACTACCTACTCCATGTCACCACAGCCCCATGCATCTCATAACAACCTACTCCATGTCACCACAGCCCCCTGCATCTCATAACAACCTACTCCATGTCACCACAGCCCCCTGCATCTCATAACAACCTACTCCATGTCACCACAGTCCCCTGCATCTCTTAACAACCTACTCCATGTCACCACAGTCCCCTGCATCTCTTAACAACCTACTCCCTGTCACCACAGTCCCCTGCATCTCATAACAACCTACGCAATGTCACCACAGTCCCCTGCATCTCATAACAACCTTCTCCATGTCACCACAGCCCACTGCATCTCATAACAAGTTACGCAATGTCACCACAGTCCCCTGCATCTCATAACAACCTACTCCATGTCACCACAGCCACATGCATCTCATAACAACCTACTCCATGTCACCACAGTCCCCTGCATCTCTTAACAACCTACTCATGTCACCACAGTCCCCTGCATCTCATAACAACCTACTCCATGTCACCACAGTCCCCTGCATCTCACCACAGCACCCTGCATCTCACACCTGCTTCTTACCACAGCCCCCTGCATCTCACAACAACCTACTCCATGTCACCACAGTCCCCTGCATCTCACCACAGCACCCTGCATCTCACACCTGCTTCTTACCACAGCCCCCTGCATCTCACAACAACCTACTCCATGTCACCACAGTCCCCTGCATCTCACCACAGCCCCCTGCATCTCACACCTGCTTCTTACCACAGCCCCCTGCATCTCACAACTGCCTCCTTCTTCTTACTCCTGCCCCCTGCATTTCACCCCAGCATCCTATATTTCTCCACAGCCCCTTGCACCTACAGGTCCCTGCTTCTCACTCCTGCTTCTTACTACAGCCCCCTGCATTTCACCACAGGCTACTGCTTCTCACGTCTACCACTGGTTCTTACCACAGCCCCCTGCATCACATCACAGGACTCTGAATCTCCCTCCTGCCCCCTGCATCCCACCAGTGTCACCACAACCCCCACTGCTGCTGCTCTGCAGCTGGCTGGGGCCCGGCCACTGAGATGTGCCGAGAAGGGCAGGAGGATCATGGATGAGAGATTTCTATTGCAGCTACCATAGGTATTATCAGCAGCATGTCCCCGGGCTGGGGCAACTGTGCATATTTACGCAGTCTCCATTAGCACCACTCCCCGGCTGCCGACCATGGCCATGAGCAATGTCCTCTTTGCACATTGTACCCTGTATTTACTGGTTTTCCTGTTGAGCTTCCCCGCTGTGATGCCCCTGTCTGAGAACAGCGCTGACTTCCATGGGAGGAATATCCTGTTCACCGAGGGCGTGGGCTGAACGGTTACATCATGCTAGAGAGGGAGCACTTCATGGTGGAGGAGTGATGGCCGGAGTCTGCAGGTTCGGTGTAGGGATGGACATCGGAATCCAATGGTTACTAACCATCAATGTTTTTGTTCTGATGGTTGTGTCTTTACCATTTGATGGTGGTGGTTTGATGTTTGCCACCATAAAATGGAAATCATCTGATGGTATTCTAATCGTTGTTTATTTTTAATTCCTGATAGCTATGCCTCCGCTGGCTCCTGTGTCTATATCAGGGCAACCTTATGGATTCTTTGGAGGCTGTCTCTCACTCTCTGTCTGCCTCAGACATGACCATGCTCATTCTCTGACTCCCTCCCCTCTCTAGCTGCTGCTAAGCCACAGGGCACATTGCTAGCTCTGATAGGCTCTCACTGTCTCAGAGAGCCAATCAGAGTGCAGCCCTTGCCCCTCAGTCACTTACACAGCACAACAGTTTTTTCTGTGACTCGCTTCAGTAATATTGTCACTGCTTGGCTCCCTCTTGTCATAGATGAATGCTTCATACACCTGAAGCTGCTTCCTATGGCCTAAAGCAGTGGTTCTCAAACTCTGGCCCTGATTCAGAGCCGGACGCTCTGACAGAGCGCTCGCTCTGAATCAGGGCCATCCTTCTTGAGTTTTAGAGCGGCCTCCTGGCCGCTCGTATAGCTGTGGATGACCACCCACAGCTATAGCGAGCGGTAAGGAAGATGGTCGCGATGGTCAAGACCATCGCGACCATCGGGCTTGCGATGAGACCCTTTTGGTAGGGTCTTGTTGCCGCAAGCCCTAGAGGGCTTTCGGCTCAAACAGAGCCGAAAGCACTCCCGCTGACATCACTTGTGATGTCAGTGGGGCCGGCCCCAGACGGTAGGTGTTCCCATGGGAACGCCTCCGTCTGGGCAGCCACGCCCCTGGCACGCCCACCAAAGGGGGCGTGCTGTCACTCAACATCGACAGCACGCCCCCTTTGGTACGAGACCTGGAGTGACGGATTGCCTGTCGCTATCCGGGTCTCGCGCATGTGCACGGCGGAGCCGGTTCCATCGTGCGCATGCGCACTGGGCCACCATCGACCCGCTTGCGAGCGCTCAGCGCTCGCGAGTGGGTCTGAATCCGGCCCTCTGTCCTCAGGACCCCACACAGTTAACGTTTTGCAGGTCACCCAGCAGGTGCACAGGTGTATTCATTACTCACTGACACATTTTAAAAAATCCACAGACGGAGCTAATTATTTCACCTATGATTTTGTGAGGAGACTTGGAAAACATGCACTGTTTGGAGTCCCGAGGACCAAGTTTGAGAACCTGTGGCCTAAAGCATTGATTTATGTTAAAAACACATTTTTTCCACAGGATTCTTGCTTTAGACTTACTGGGCTAAATGTAATAGGGTGAGAGTTTAGAAATTGTAAGAGTTTAGCAGTAAACTGGTCGAGTTTTATCTTTAAAATGGGAAAACATCTGGATGAGAGTTTAAATCGTGAGAGTTTTTTTAGTCTAAAACAAGGGAATTTGCATGTTCTCGGCCTCTATTACTTTGGACGAGTTTAAAAAGTGTGAGAGATTACTGCTAAACTCTCACATGTTCTAAACTGGGGCCTGTCCATTAGCAGATGTATTTCTGAGCGATGAAAGACAAAAGATATCCCTTGAAAATTCTGGTGGCTGCGCTGAACGATATCGGTCATGTACATGATCGATTTTGTAACAATATCGCGAACGATATCGCATGACATCATTCAGGGAGTGGATTTTTTTTAATGATTGTTTGAATATTCATTACAGAAGGAATTCGGAACTTCCTGGGAGTGGCTTTCTAAAAAATATCTTTCGTCGTTTACCGCATATAAACTGCACGACATTGCTAATATCGTACAGATATATACGATAATTGACCAACATGTTGGAGAGAAGATAGATGCGATTTATCGGCTGCGGGAGCGTGCATCTGTCATCGTTCAGGGCCTATCCATTAGCAGATATAATTAACGATTGAACGATATAGCCCCAACTCTATTACATTTGGCCCACTAAGTCAGTATAAAAAAGCAGATACTTCTAATCTCCTGACAACTATATACAAATTAGAATTTTACAAGGAGCTGTCACTTCTGACTTGTTTGCAAGTTGTTTATACATAATGTTCACACTAAGGGCTAAATGTAATAGAGTGGTAGCCGGCGTTGCTGCGGGAATACATGCGAGTATACCCGTATTTTTAAAACAGCAAGTATGTTAACAGCAAAACCAAGTTGGTATCTTCAAAATGCTGATATGTCAATAGGATGTATATGATACATGTTTCATCATTGCCTCTCCCTACAGGACCATGGCACTGCTGTGGGACTTATGAGTGTATGCTCTGAGGTCAATGCCCAACTGCTGCAAGATTCATTTGACCTGGGTCCTTTCCATGGCCTGTGTAAACAACATCCTGATGATGTTCTTCTAGCAAACAAGGACCCAGCCTCTGAGAAAGGTATAACCACAATTGCTTATTATACAGCATTACGCAAGCTTCATGTATAACAGTACAAATCTTTATTTCTAATTCATTTGCATAAATGCAGTGTATTATAGACTGTGTCTAATTAATGTGCAACTAAATAATTACTTATTGTAAAACAATTTAATGGTTATCAGTTTACTGTATTTGCTAGGGATAAATGATTATTGTTAATTAGCTTTAGTTCCGCAGTCCAACTTGTTATGTTGATTTCAGTCTAAGTGGACAGTATTGTGTTGTATATACTAAAAGCAAAGTATATATTTTTTTAATGGAAATGTTCCATTTAATGTGCTACTATTCTGTGTCTAGTATTTCATCTAGTAACATACTTTTATATTTCATAAACCATACATAAGCTAAATATCCATCCAAGTGTTATTTTGCATTGTGGGCTATTCCTCATTATTGTTCGGTGTTTATTATGAAAATAGGACATACTTCATCAACGGTACAATCCTAGAGTTCTAAGTTTTTCAGGAATCAGATATCCTCTTTATTTTACATTTAAGCATACAGTATATGTATAGAGATAATAAATGTTTGCTGGCTCCCAGTGAGGAAGTCTCTAATGGTATTCCATAGTAAAGTTGGAGCAACCTCAACGCCAGAGTTTAAAATCAAAAGCAAAAAATTAGGTGTTCCATATGGGAATCTCTCGTTTTGGCCCTAATTTCCAGGCGTCATTTTGGAAGGTTGCTGGCTGTAAGATAGGAAGAAAGCTGGAAGACTCGGTTGGCAGAGTTTGTCTAGCACTGTTGTTGTGCAGCTGGTGTCTGGTAGAAATGGGTGATTAGACCTGGCAGAGAGTCTCTAGCACTAGCGCTGTGCAGCTGGGCCTGGCTGAAGAGTCATTAAGTAACATAAGGATAGATCAGATAGGTTTCATACAAGAACAGGAAAAAAAATGCATAGAAAAATGTTATCCACAATTAAAAGGCCACAAATAAGAACAACATAATCCATCCAGGATAATAGCAGCTCTAAAGCCAACATTTCTTCTTCGGGTTCCATATGGTCCACAGGAATTACCTTGGGGTATTTGATTGGAGTGATCCTGGCACCAAACAGTTACAAGCTTTAGCTCCCAGGATGCACTGGGTCTTCCACCACATATTCCCCGCCCCTGGGTACAGGCACTTAGGGCTTGATTCAGAGGCGCTTGCAAAAGGCGAGCGCTCGCTCTGAATCAGGGCGGGCGCTCACTCTGAATCTGGGCGGGCGCTGTTTTTTTTAGGAGCGGCCACTTGGCCGCTCGCATAGCTGTGGGTGACCCACAGCTATAGCGAGCGGCCAGGGTGATGGTTGCGATTGTCAAGACCATCACGACCATCGGGCTTGCGATGAGACCCTTGTGGTAGGGTCTCGTTCATCGCAAGCCCCAGAGAGCTTTCGGCTCTAACAGAGCCGGAAGCTCTCCACTGACATCACTCGTGATGTCAGTGGGGCCGCCCCTAAACGGCAAGCGTTCCCTCAGGAACGCCTCCGTTTGGGCAGCCGCCCCCTCAGCCCGCCCACCAAATGGGGCGAGCTGACACTCAACATCGACAGCTCGCCCCCTTTGGTGCGAGACCCGAAGCGACAGATTGCCTGTTGCTAGCCTGGTCTCGCGCATGCGCACGATGGAGCCAGCTCCGTCGTGCGCATGCGCTGTGGGCCACCATCGACCTGGTTGGGAGCGCTCAGCGCTTGCGACCGGGTCTGAATCAGGCCCTTCGTTTTTTGTTTGGTGTGCAGGATCAGTGCACCTTGTAGACAGGAGACTGCTTTGACAGTCCCAGGCTTTTTTTTTTTTTAATGAGTAAGCAGCGCTAGGCGCCCGTGCTGCTGCTCCATCTACCCCCACCGGCGCTGCAACACTAGTGATGGAACTGGTGATTTCGGCGGGCGCCAGCGGAGTTTCACTAGACACTGGGCCCGCTTCTACAGCCTGAAGACACGGGGATGCAGGTAAGGAGACCTGCCCAAGGCCGCTGTTGTGAGGACCAGGTACGACTGCTTCTCCCACTAGACCACCGGGATATATTATACTGGCGCCGGGGACCGTGGCGGCAGCCATGTAAAAAGCCAGTGCGCCCGGTGAGTTGATACAGCCTAGGGGAGGTAGGCTCTCCCCGGCAGCCTCTCCCCCAGCCCAGATACCGATCCAGAGACGAGGTTTCCCACGTCTGGGTTGCTTCTCCCTGCCTCCCTGGTATATGAGATGCCCAGAGACCACTTTCGGGTGCTCTACTGTAGCTGCGAATCTCAGGAGGTTTGGTTAGTCTCCCTGTATACCTCACCTTTGGTGGCCGGCTTATACAGAGTTCAATATCCTACTAAGCTTTTGTGCTTTTCGTAGTTGACTAAGAGCCTATTGCATATATATATTTATATATATATATAGCCACTGGCTCGGCACTCTTCCTCCAATGATAGTATAGCCTGGGTGCCCTCCGCAAATAGGATAAACAGCAATCAAACGGCGGCGGCACTCACAAAAAATAATTACAAAAGCCGGGTTACCAGACCTCTAATGTTCTTTACTTCATCGTTTCAGTCCTTTCGGACCTTCGTGACGAAGGTCCGAAAGGACTGAAACGTTGAAGTAAAAACATTAGAGTCTGGTGACCCGGCTTTTGTAATTATTCTTCGTGAGTGCCACCACCGCTGTTTGAGTGCTATATATATATATATATATATATATATATATATATATACACACATTATTGCATTGTATGTGACTTATGTAAGTTCTGCTGTGTGTTATACTGCCTTTTTTTATTCCTGAATAACTGTCCGTTATAACTATCACTGCTATTTCTCCTTATAACCCTCTGCTACAGGTGTGTGGGTTATTTTGGGGGTGAACACTGTCACATTGTATTGTATTGCATTGCATAACATTACCTTGATGTCTAAGGATAAGGAGAAGAAGGAGGCTAAAACCCCTGTGCTGGTTTCATGTATGGCCTGTCAGGCGGGCTTGTCCTCTCAGGATTTTATACAGGATGGACTGTGTGGTCGCTGTTATTAGGAGCAACTACATCATTCCAGCCTACCAGCCAACCTTGAGGGCTGGAGATATTTGACAAAGGTGGAGACCTGGTGGTCTCGTAGCAGCGTTGAGGGCTGGAAACACTTGGCAAGGATGAAGACCTGATGGACCCGGAGCAGCCTTGAGGGCTGGAAACACTTGGCAAGGATGGTGACCTGATGGTCACGGAGCAGCCTTGAGAGCAGAAAATATTCCGGGATGCAGAGCAGCGGAGATAACGTTGATGTTGATTAGGTCCACTCAGACGCAACAATGTGGATAAGGCCGCCGGGAAATGGTGCGACAACTGTGATGACTGGAGATGCAGAACAGCGGAGATTGCCGTGAGGATTTGGTTGTCCACTCAGATGCTGCACTGTGGTAAATGCCGCCGGGAAGTGGTGCAGCAACTCTGTAGACTGGAGACGCAGAGCAGCGGAGATAGTCGTGATGTTTAGGCTGAGTCCACTCAGACGCTGCACTGCGGTTAATGCCGCCTTAAAGTGGTGCGGCAACTGTGATGAATGGAGACGCAGAGCAACGGAGATAGCTGTGATGTCTAGGCTGGGTCCACTCAGATGCTGCACTGCGGTTAATGCCCCCGGGAAGTGATGTGGCAACTGCGGTAGCTGGAAGCACTCTACAGCGGATATAGCCGCAATGTAATGCTGGAACCTCAGTCACTGCAGTCCGGACTGGACCATCAGGATGTTACTCGACACAAGACACAATAGACTCAGGGCTGGAGATGCTGGAAGAACATAAAGAAAGATACCAACTCTACGGAACCGGAAAAACACGAGTAAGACGCTATCACCAGCATCTGAGCAATGCATGGCGTCTCCGTCTCCCAGCAACAGGCCTAAGAAACTCGCCAGGAGCGAGACGCGGCTGTGGCTTGTGACAGTCGCAGGTTGTGAACCGTTTATCTACACCCACGTCGACCCCTACTATGGGGTACCCTCAGCAGCTACAACCTGCGATGTTCATGCCTCCTATGCATCCGTCCATGATAGAATGGATGTTTATGCCCACTCAAGCCAGAGTATGGCTCCGTCCCCTGCTGCATTTCAACAAATGCTGCAAGCAGGAAGGCCGGTAGTACCTAAAACCAGAAGGTGGTCGGCTTCTTCCTATCAGTGCGTCCAGCCTGTAGATTCTGATGCATCTTCAGATGAATGTGAAGAGGTACAAGGCTCCTCTCAGGAGTCTCTCTCAGGGGAGAATGACCATGTAGCAGCAGTGGATGTTCCCTCCTTGATTAGGGCGTCAAAACTATTTTAAACATAGATAGTGAAGAGCCAGAACCTAGGAAGGCTTTGGTGTTCAAGCGCCTGAGGGTTGTTAAGGCTGAGTTTCCCAAATCTGAGCAACTCTCTGAACTTATGGGGGAAGCATGGAGTTCTCCTGATAGATGATTCCATTTTACAAAGAAGGTTTCAGCTTTATACCCCCTCCCACCTGGCGAATGTGCTAAATGGGAAGTTCTGCCTACTGTGGATGCTCACGTGGAGCATCTGGTTAAGAGCACCACATTGCCCATACCATCTGCATCCTCCCTTAAGAATCCCACAGATAGTAGACTTGAGGCCTGTCTCAAGGCATTTTTTTCTCTGTCAGGAGCTGTTACCTACCCGGCCATGGCTACGGCATGGGTGTCTAAGGCCATTGAAGAATGGACAGGGGTACTGGAAAATACTCTTCCAGAGGCTTCCAGGGAGCAGCTGATGATTATCTCCTATATCAAGGAAGCAGCCTCCTATTTGGGGGAGGCGGCATTAGATGCCGGTATTCTGGCTTCTAAGGCTTCAGCCACCTCAGTTGTTGCTCACAGAGCCCTATGGTTAAGTGCCTGGAAAGCAGATGCAGGTTCCAAGAAGACTCTGGAATCCCTGCCATTTACGGCATACTGTTTGGCTCAGCATTGGATAAGATTGTTTCTGCGGTTTGCTGTTCTGCAGCAACATTTCCAATTTCAGGCACTGCCTTTTGGTTTGTCAACAGCCCCGCGGGTCTTTACCAAAATAATGGCAGTAATGACAGCCTACCTCATGCGTCAGGGAGTCAGAATACTGCCATACCTGAAATTGGCACAGTCTCCAGATGTATTACAACATCATCTCAGACTGACGGTTGCCTGCCTACACAGACATGGCTGGATCATAAATTGGAAAAAGTTGTCGCTTTCTCCAGTACAGCAGATGGTGCATTTAGTTGCACTCCTGGATTCTCTGGCACACAGGATATTTCTGCCAGGAGACAAGATTTTACGGGTTTGCAGATTTCTCCGCAATCAGACGGCGTCTATCCACTCAGCAATGCAGGTTCTAGGGTCCATGGCGTCCACCTTTGACATGGTGGAATATGCTCAATTCCATTCCAGACCACTGCAACAGCTCATCATCTCCCGGTGGAGTAGGGAGTAGCAGTTAATAAAGTCACAGACGATCCGTCTTTCTCCAGAGGTTCGGCTTTCCCTCTCGTGGTGGCTGCAGGGGTCGCCCCTCCTGGATTCCAGATTGGGTGCTCCTCACTACGGATGCCAGCCTCCATGGATGGGGTGCAGTGACGGGTCATCACACCTTTCAGGAAAGATGGACGACCAAGGAGGGTCACCTATCCATAAACATCTTGGAACTTTGTGCAGCATTCAGGGCACTCGTTCAGGCACAGGATATACTAAAGGGCAGGCCTGTCCAGATACAGTATGACAATACGACCTCAGTCTGGCAGCCATGGCGGAAGTGACAAACATTCTGGTCTGGGCAGAATGTCATCTTCCAGCAATCTCAGCAGTATTCATACCAGGAGTCCTCACCTGGGAAGCATTGTCAGGAAATACCCGCTGGGGAATGGGCTCTTCATCCGGATGTCTTTCAGATCCTAGTGGACAAATGGGGACTACCAGAGGTAGACCTCATGGCCTCAGGCCACAACCACAAGGTCCTCAGGTACGGGTCCAGAACCAGGGATCCCTCAGCCGATTTTGTGGATGCTCTAGCAGTGAAGTGGGACTTCAAGCTAGTGTATCTTTTTCTTCCGATCTCCCTTCTCCCAAAGGTCATCAGGAAATTCAAGCAAGAAAGCGGAACAGTAATACTTATAGCCCCTGCTTGGCCCAGATGCCATTGGTTCACCGACCTTTAGAGTCTCTCCATAGTTAACACAGGGTCCCTGCCTGCATCCGGACATTCCCCATCTGTCTTTGATGGCATGGCTCTTGAATTTTCCATCTTAAGAGCCAAGGGTTTTACTACTTCTGTAATTCAGACAACGCTTAGGACACGGAAGCCTTCCTCTACCCGCATCTATTACAGAATTTGGCACTCATATTTTCAATGGTGTAAGCATAGAAAATATGATGGTTTTTAGGGTCTCACGAGTGCTTGCTTTTCTCCAGGCTGGGTTAGACCAGGGTCTTCACCTGGCCACCCTGAAAGTTCAGGCATCTGCACTCTCAGTTTGGTTTCAGCAAAGGATTTCCCCGCTGCCTAATGTTAGGACATTTTTTCAGGGTGTTCTGAGGGTTCAGCCTCCCTTTGTCCCTCCGGTAGCTCCGTGGGATTTGTCTTTGGTTCTCAGGGCTCTACAGGCTCCCCCTATTTGAACCCCTGAAATCAATGGACCTTAAGTGGTTGACAGTGAAGACTTCTTGCTATTTCCTCTGCCTGCAGGGTCTCTGATTTGGCAGCGCTTTCTTGTCACTCTCCCTTTTTGATTTTTCATCAGGATAGAGCTGTTCTTTGTACCAGGGTGGGTTATCTTCCTAAGGTAGTATCCCGCTTTCATGTAAATGAAAAAATAGTGGTTCCAGCCTTCCAGTCTTCAGATCTCTCTGTGGGTGAAGCTTCTCTGGATGTGGTGCGTGCCCTATGTATCTACATGGATTGTACCAACTCCTTTTGGAAATCGGATTCTCTTTTTATGTTGTATGGCTGTCATAAGCGAGGCTGGCCAGCTAACAAACAGACTCTTTCTAGATGGTTCGTATGACGATTTCTCAGGCTTACACACAAGCTGATCTCTCTGTTCCAAACACAGTGACAGCACATTCTACTCGATCTGTAGGACCATCGCGTTTCGTCTTGGTGCCTCTGCTGAACAATTGTGCAAGGCAGCCACATAGTCTTCCATCCACACTTCTCTCAAATTTTACGCCTTTTATACCTTTGCCTCTCAGGATGCTTCCTTTGGGCGAAAGATTCTCCTTTCTGCTAAACAGGAATGTCGCCACCCTTAAGGGAACTGCTTTGGGACATCCCCAAGGTAATTCCTGTGGACCCTATGGAACCTGAAGAAGAAAATAAGAGTTATGGTATAACATACCTTTGTTAACTCTGTTTCTTCGAGGTCCACAGGGCACCCACCCTAACGCACCTGGTGTTATTGGGTAATCTTTATTTCTTTTGTATTTCAATGAGTTCCTCTTCTTAGAGTGTTTCTGGTGTACAATTTTCCTTCCTTCTCCTCTTTCCTTCTCTTGGTTTGGCCTGGTAACAAACTAAGTGCCTGTAGCCAGGGGCGAGGTATAGTATATGTGGAGGAGGACCCAGTGCATCCTGGGAGCTAAAGCTTGTATCTGTTTGGTGCCTGGATCACTCCAACCACATACCCCCAAGGTAATTCCTCTGGACCATATGGACCTCGAAGAAAAAGAGTTAACAAAGGTATGTTATGCCATAACTTTTTCTCAGATCTACTGCATGAAGCTGAAGGTTTCTCCTCCTCCCTGTTTCACAAAATTCAAGTCCCATAACCTCTGAGCAAAATGATATACTTTAATTAATAGAGTATTCATATTTTGCTGTTTGTTCAATTTATCTGCTAAAATTTGTCATATTTAACATGTGCTGTACCCTGAATCAGGGCTGGACTGCCCATCTGGCAGTTCTGGCAAATGCCAGAAGGGCCGATGGCAGGATGTGCTGGTCTAGCCAGTGCTGCCGAGGTCCCCACCGCTGCCAATTCACCCGCACACCCCCATTGCTGCCAGTACGTCATCACACCCGCCGGGTGCCGCACGGTATTCTTAGAGGAGAGCTGCTTCTGATAGGGAGAACGAGCTGCGCGCCTTGGGCCTGGCTTGGTTAGTCTGGTCAGGTGTCTCACTCAGGTTCTGAGTTATGTATTGCTTTGTCCAAATTGTCCCTCAGCCAGCAGCTGCCAGTTGGAGACCGTAAGTGGAGAGTCTGTGGCTGTACCTGCCCTGTCACTGTGGTCTCTGTGGACTTAAGTTAGTAATAATAATTATTATATATAAACACTACACATGACCTAAACTGTACTACTGGAAATGATTCATGAAATCTTCTTTGGTAAAGTAGCAAAGCAGAATTCATGGAGATAGTGTGAAAGTAAGAAAAAATAGTAATTTCAATACCATCCATTCTTAGTTCAGACTATATATTTGATTTTTTGTTTTCTATATTTCATAAATAAAAACCGCAATAGAGGTTTGCCATGCAGTGAGGAACTTGGATAATTCACTGCTAAAATGTTGTAATGAGTACTGTAACCCATTTTAACCTTTTTTAATCAATTACTTTAATTGTATTGAAAAAATAGACTACAGAAAGCAGACAATATGATTGCTAAATGTTATTTGGCAATGGCTAGGGAGGCCAATCCGAGGTTTTTTTTTTCAATCCCGGGATTGAAAAAAAACTCAGTCCTGGGATTACCGGGTTTTGTTGTTTTTAGAAAAAAAAAAAAAAAACATGAATGGTCTCAGGATGCTTTACTGTTGGCATGACACAGGACTGATGGTAGCGCTCACCTTTCCTTCTCTGGACAAGCGTTTTTACAGATGCCCCAAACAATCTGAAAGGGGATTCATTAGAGAAAATAACTTTACCCCAGTCCTCAGCAGTCCAATCCCTGTACCTTTTGAAGAAAATCAGTCTGTTCCTGATGTTTTTCCAGGAGAGAAGTGGCTTCTTTGCTGCCCTTCTTGACACCAGGCCATCCTCCAAAAGTCTTCATCCTATGTCATGCCAACAGTAAAGCATCCTGAGACCATTCATGTGTGGTGTGCTTCTCAGCAAAGGTAGTGGGCTCACTCACAATTTTGCCTAAGAACACAGCCATGAATAAAGAAGGGTACCAAAACATCCTCCAAGAGCAACTTCTCCCAACCATCCAAGAAGAGTTTGGTGACGAACAATGCCTTTTCCAGCATGATGGAGTACCTTGCCATAAGGCAAAAGTGATAACTAAGTGGCCCAGGGACCAAAACATCTAAATTTTGGGTCCATGGCCTGGAAACTCCCCAGACCTTACTCCCATTGAGAACTTGTGGTCAATCCTCAAGAGGCGGATGGACAAACAAAAACCCACAAATTCTGACAAACTCCAAGCATTGATTAGGCAAGAATGGGCGGCCATCAGTCAGTATGTGGCCCAGAAGTTGATTGACAGCATGCCAGGGTGAATTGCACAGGTCTTGAAAAAGAAGGGTCAACACTGCAAATATATACCATAGTAACATCTGCCAAAAAAAGGTCTTAAACACTGAAGCAGCAAACTTTATGAAAACTAATACTTGTGTCATTCTCCTAAATATCATTGACTACATAAAATCAAACATCAAACAATCACAACCACCTGTTATGGAGCTCACTGCATGTTGGGGTTCAAAATTTGCAGAAGAGTCCACGGCTTCTAGTCCCACCCACAGCTCATATTCTGGTGGTGATCCATTGTACAATTTTCTTACATATGGTATGGTGTCCAGAATTAGTTTCTATATTATATGATATTTTTTAGCATATGGTAATTTTCTTCCAGTGCAGAATCACTATGGCTCTATATTTTTGTTTTTGTCTACCAATAAACCAATATATTTCAGTGCCTTTATTCAATGATTGGACTCTACAGGCATGCAGAGCAAGATATACTGTTATCATTACTGGACAGTAACAAATCACCTAAGTAATGTGACATTCAGCAAGGAATGGGTTAGTCGCATAATTTGTATTTACAATGCAGGGTGCCAATTATGGAAACTATTGAACACAGCCCTGTCTCAATCACTTGTTCCTCAGCCATTTACCCACCCAGCACAATAGGCCAACAGCTGCACACTAGCCACAGACAACCTCCTGTGATAAAGCACATTTTGTTTCCTTTGTTTGGCATTACATCCAAAATGCCACAAAACCGGCATGACGTAGTTAGTATAGTAGATAATCTGTCAGGAAAATTGATGGAATTTCAACTTATTTCAGTGTTCCTAGAGTATTATCTGGTTTGTACAGGATGACAATCAATTCAACGCATGATGGATAAAAGTAAATTAAATGAAAACACAGACATAAAAAACATAAAAATAGACATGAAAACATAAAGAACTTTGGCCCAGATTTATCAACGAGTGATATTCTTGTTATCACTCGTTACTAATCTTAAATGGTGCTCCAATCAATCAGTTCCTAACTGTCATGTGTTTGAAAAATGACAGTTAGGAGCTGATTGGTTGGAGTGCAATTTAAGATTAGTAACGAGTGCTAAAGAAAAATATCACTCATTGATAAATCTGGGCCTTTGTTTTTAATGTAACATTATCTCCTCATGTTTTACTTGACATAAATGTTTATAGTTTTATAAGGTTTCTGTCAGTTCTGTGTTTTTTTAAATCCTCTGCTAAGAGCAGTGATTCTTAACTCCAGTCATCAACCCCAAGTAACCTCCCCCCCTACCTTCATAATATTCATGGATAGCATAAAACCTCAAAGTTTTAAGCTTATTCATGCTTAGGTCTAACTACTTGAATTGAAACGACTGAGGGCCTTATTCACAGATGGACGTAGTGGCTGTGCGATAATATGCTAATGGTGAAAGAGGCTTCTTGTGTAATTGGAATCCTACTGCTAGCTTTTCTGATACGCTGCTGCGTTCGAGGACACGGCATCAGATCATCTGCGTGAACATCGGCTATCTGAGTAACTCTTGGGCCGGTGTTTTCACACTGCTGGGGTCAATCATTCTTGTCTACCCTCCCGATTTCTGCAAAAAGCCTCTCGAATTATGATGGGAGCTCCCGCTACCCCGCAATGTATATGCAATCCCCTGCTTTCCCCACTGCCCTTCTGGAAATCCTACCTGCTCATGCGTGATGGGGCCTGGGCTTGCATACAGGAGGACGCGGGGGCAGGGAGTCTGTTTGCTATGAAGTCCGTAGATGCCTCCCAGGTCCGCCCCCTGCACAGATGACAGTCACATTGGCCACACACTGACTGCTGGGAGAGACTGATGTTCCCAGCATTCCCTGGCCAGCCCAGACTTCCCATCCATAAGGGAGGACAGACATCTGGAGGAGGAGCTGACGCCGAACTGACTGAGGAGCTGTGTGACTGATCAGAGCTCACTGTAGCTCCAGCAAGAACCATGGATGTCAGTGCTGCAGGAGAGGAGAGGTGAGAGGATGAGAGAGAGAGAGTGAGTGTGTGTGTGTGTGTGTGGGGGGGGGGGGTCTATTAATGTGTGTGTGTGTCAGTGGGGGTGTCCATTAATGTGAGTCTGTGGGGGGTTCTAATGTGTGTGTGTTTGTGTTGTGGGGGGGTTCTATTACTGTGTGTGTGGGGGGTCCTATTACTGTATGTGTGTGTGTGTGTGCGTGTACGCCAATAGATGGATTCAGACATGCCTTTTGGGCGGAGCTGGCCTCGCCCCCCAACGCAACGCGTGTCGCTTGCTACTTCCGTAAATGATCTCCCTCAAACTACTTTTCAAAAGTAGGCAAGTATGGGGCCAATGAAGCTGTGACAGAAGACGCAGGCTCCGGCCTCGGCACACCTCCAAAACAGGGCCAACACGCCACCCTTTTCGAGAATGCTGGCTGTTGCAGCCCTGTCCACACCCCTAAACGGCAGTAGCATGTCGATCAGACTGTGGCTTGCGGGTCCTGCATGTCACCTCGCAGAATAAGATCTGCACATGTACAGTGCAGCATCTGCGCATGTGCAGATCTCACACCATCGGAGTTGTACGCAAACCCAAGAGTCTAGTTTTAGTCATTAAAACTGGACTGTTGGGGGGCTGTTTGATGAATCGGTCACAGCCTCTGATCGTCGGCAGCTTTGAAAATCCGACGTTTAGTAAATATGCCCCCAAACGTCAAAACAAAAAATAAATAAAAGTCATTGGGTGATGTTAAAGGCACATCAGTACATAGCAGCAGTGGTCCTGGTCACAGTAAATAGTACTCCACCAGTAGTGTCTGTCTAAGGTAGGTAGGTGAGTAGCTCAAACGAAAGGTTTAAATACCACCAATAACCAATCATGTGTTACCTTTTACATCACGTGATGTGTGAGTAGAAATACAGCATCTTTTAAGACATTAATACAATGAAATACGAGAGTTGTCCAAAAACTAATGCCTAAATGCTCATAACTCTGAAATAATAAGCAACATTTATTTGAACCTTTGTCAGTTTGTAGTTTAATATGTCTGCTACTATATATGTAGTTTTGTTTAGGTAGTTCAAGAAATACCATGGAATCCAAGATGAAACAAAGAGCCGTCATTGTATTTCTGGAAAAAGAAGGCTGCAGTGCTACAGAAATCCACAGAAGACTGAAAAAAGTGTATGGTGAGCGTACAAATGACTATAGCAATGTCAGAAGGTGGGTGATGCGTTTTCATTTGGGAGAATCGTCGGTGTGCGACAAACCTCGTGGTGGCAGACCATCAACTGCAGTGACAGCAGAGTACCGACACAAAGTCGATGCCATGATTCAGAAAGACTGTCGTGTGACCATCAGAGATATCAGTGATGAACTGGAATGTAGCCATGGCACTGTAGAAACACTAATCAATGATTTGGGATATCGTAAAGTGTATGCTAAATGGATTCCAAAGCAATTAACCAGGGATCATAAGGCTCAGAGGGTGGAAGTGTGCAATGACCTTTTGACCAACTTTGAAGCCAACCCTGAGACATTTTTGGAAAATGTAATTACAGGAGATGAGACCTGGGTATTCCTTTATGAACCAGAAACAAAGGCCCAATCAAAGCAATGGAAACACCCAAGTTCACCTAGGCCAAAAAAGTTTAAATCACAGCGATCCGTAGACAAAGTAATGGCCACATTCTTCTGGGATTGCCGAGGTGTTATTCTCATCGATTACTTGGAACCAAACCAATCAATCAACAGTGATCGATACATTATTACACTTAAGAAGCTGAAAGAAGCCATCCACAAAAAAAGGTCAACAATTCCACCGTCAAATGTCATCTTGCACCACAACAATGCCAGACCTCACACTTCGATGGCAACATCTGCGGCCGTTGCCAAAATGGGATGGGAAATAATGCCACATCCACCATACAGTCCTGATTTGGCCCATTCTGACTTTCATCTGTTTGGCCCTCTCAAATACTGTCTACGGGGTCAACATATTGAAGACATAGAGGTTGTTAAAAACGCCATACGTTCCTGGGTCAAACACCAACCACTGGAATTTTTCCAAAGTGCGTTCACAACTTGGGTTGAGAGGTGGAGAAAATGTTTGAGGGCAGATGGTGAATTTTTTGAGTAGAGTCATTCTGTTACTAAGACTTCAAAGTATTTTACTGCAAATTTTCAAATCTGTATCTATAATAAAATTTGAGTTGTGAGCATTTAGGCATTACTTTTTGAACAACCCTCGTACTATACAAGCCACAAATAAAAACATTGTCATGCTCTACTTACTAAAAAATAACAGGCATCCTTATTGAGTTTCCAAAAGTCAGCAAGTATGGCCCAAAATGTATGTTTAGCAGTTCTGATAACAGTTCTGTGTCATTCAAATTTGACATATGTACATGATATTTATATTTTAGAATAACTTGAGCCTCTATATTTTAATTTACATAGTTATAAAGTAGAAACAATGTGCATGTTATATTTCCTTTGAATCGCCAAACAAAGCTTGGGTAGAACAGCTTAGGCACAAGGAACAAATAGCTGTAGCAGAGCAAAACATTCACAGAGGCTGCTGCCTATGTCCTGTACTTGTTCTGTAATCATCAAGCTGGGCATTGTCACCTGGTGAAAGCTGTTGTAATGCAATAATGGAGCAGGTGCTCATGAAAATACTGCTAAAAGGCAGCAGCAGGCTATATTCATAGCTTAACACTCACTCCCAGCGCTCAGCTTTCACCTACAGTATATGGAGTGGACACCGCCTGCTGCTGTGCACTCGGCTGTGTAACTCCCTGTAGCCAGCAATTTTTTCATTCAGTTCAAGCTCTGATATGTTTGTGAAGCTTGACAAATTATAGCTAAAATACAAATGACTGATAAACAAAAGAGGCCTTTGTTTTGGGCGTTGACAGAATGTACAATATCTGGACTTTTTAATTTACCCCTTCAGTGGTGGAACTGTTGCTATTACTGCGTACTGTGGACCTCATTCAGAGGCGCTCGCAATATGCGAGCGCTCGCTCTGAATGAGGGTGGCCGCATCTATTTTCCGAGCCGGCCTCCTGGTCGCTCGCTAGGCTGTGGGTGACCACCCACAGCTTTAGTGAGTGGCCAGGTTGATGGTCGCGATGGTCAAGACCATCGCGACCATCTGGGCTTGCGACGAGACCCTTGTGGTAGGGTCTCTTCTACCGCAAGCCCCAGAGAGCTTCTGGCTCTAATAGAGCCGCAAGCTCTCCCACTGACATCACTGGTGATGTCAGTGGGGCCGCCCACAAACGACAGGCGTTCGTTTGGGAACGCCTCCGTTTGTGAAGCCACGCCTACAAAACGGGGCGAGCTGTCGATCACCATCGACAGTCGCCCCTTTTGTAGTGAGCACCGGAGCGAGAGAAATTCTCTCTCGCTCCGGGGCTTGCGCACGCGCAGTGCGGCCGCTGCGTGTGCACAGAGCCCAACATCGACCCGATTGCGAGCGCTCAAGCGCTTGTGAGCGGGTCTGAACGAGACCCAGTATGTGGAGCTTTCCCTTGTGTGTCATAACACAAACTTTTGCTTATTAGCAGAAATTAGCCAATACTGCATGTACGTAACTACAGGGCAGCGTGTATGTAAACCATTATTATTTCAAGTAGAGACTGCAAACGTTAATGTTTTTATATTGTTCTGCGATGGGTGGTCATGACAGCTATTGAATATGTTGGCACACATTCTGCCTGCTCCCACGATCAGCAACACCACCAGCAACTAGTGTAATTTGCTTTCATAGTGAGCCCTTACCCATGGTGTTTATGTAATAAGCATATAAATCCTGTGACATAAGATCCCAGCTGTGGTAATGCATCTGACCCAGATTCCCATGCTAGGATTGGTACAGGCTGCTGGATTACTTTCCTGATGACTAGTAGTGATAGTGCTCTCACATTATACCTCCCAATGACCATTCTGTTGGAGGGGATATCCCTCTTTTTGACTCTGTTTCCTTCAAAATTGTTTTCTAAATTGTTCTCTATTGTGTCTGACCCATAGGGGGAAATACATCAAACCTTCATCAAACAAGTGATGAAGTTGCCCATAGCAGCCAAACAGATTTTATGTATCATTTATCTAGTGCATTCTATGAAATTAAAGTTAAAAACTGATTGGTTGCTATGGGCAATTTCTCCACCTGTTCTCTTTAGAGGTATACGGTTGGTAAATTGACAAGACATACATTGACCACTGAACATTGACATCATCTAGGTCGACAGCTACCTTAGGTCGACAAACCATTGATCGACCGTACCTCTGTATCGACAAACACGTGATCGACACGGACATTAGATCAACATTACAAATGCTGGAAACATACCGACAATATGAAGATTGACAACACACATGATAGACATAACAAAAGAACGACGCGTCCAGGATTGAAACTAAATTGGTAGACAGTTAATAGATCGTCATATCAATGATCAACGAGTCCTAGATCAAAACTAAATAGGTCGACAGGCGGGGGGGATGCACTATTAGCGGGCAGCGTCTTAACCTAGACAGTTTGTTATTACTAGGGTGAAGATGCTCCCAGGTCAAGGCATCCAGGAATAGCGGGGAGCACAGGGGAGGGGGATGAAGGGATGCACTGCAGAGAATGGGGGTGTCCAGCAATTCAGGTCAAGGGCTGCAGGATGGATGTTGGGGCTTCCATTGCCAGCAGTGCTTGCAGGGATGAAAGGTCTGGCTGGGACCTATAGTGCTACAATTGAAATTAGCGACGGGGGATGCGCTAGTACCAGGCAGCATCTAGGATGTATACCTTTTTGTATTGTCTAACTGGAACGTGTCCATCATTTATTTATCGATCTATTAACTGTCTACCTTTTTTATTGTCGATCTATTAACTGTCGACCTATTTAGTTTTGATCTAGGAATCTTCGATCTTTGATATGTCGATCTATTAACTATAGACCTATTTAGTTTCGATCTATGACTGGTCGATCTATTGTTATTGTCGGACTTTACATTGTCTAACTATTAGTTGTCGATCTAAGTACTGTATACCTCAGTGGCGGAACTTGTCAGTTGAGGGCCCAGGTGCAAAAATTTGCTTTGGGCCCCCCTCCTCTGGCCTTCTCCAAGTTCAAAGTGCAGTGGGTGATAGGGAGAGGTAGAGGGTGAAAGGGAGAGGCAAGAGGTAGACAAATAGAGGGAAGAAGGTGACAAGGAGAGGGTGGCAGGGAGAAGTAGTTGGTGACAGGGAGAGATAACAGGCAGTGGGTGACGGAGAGGGTGATAGGAAGAGGTTACAGGCAGTGGGTGACAGGGAGAAGCAGTGGGTGACATTGAGAGGGTGATAGGAAGAGGTGACAGGCAGTGTGTGACAAGGAGAGAGGAGAGGCAGTGGGTGACGGAGAGGGTGATAGGAAGAGGTGACAGGCAGTGTGTGACAAGGAGAGAGGAGAGGCAGTGGGTGACGGAGAGGGTGACAGGGAGATGCAGTGGGTGCCAGACACATTATAGCACACTGTAGTGCCCCCCCACATTATGCCACTTGTAGTGCCCCCACATTGTGCTACACTATAGTCTCCACACATTATGTCACATTGTAGTGCCCACACATTATGCCACCTCTAGTGCCCACACAATATGCTACACTGTAGTCCCCACACATTATGCCACCTATAGTGCCCACACGGTGTACTCACCAGCATCCTCCTCAGGCAGCCGACAGGTATTGTACCTGGAAGTGACGTGAAATGAGGGCGGAAGTGCAGTTTCCTGCCCACACAGTCCAGAAAAAAAAGAAAGTTGGCTTCGCTCGCCACACTTCGGGCTCGGTGTCTCGTTACGCTCGCCACAGGATTATATTCCCCCTCTATGCCCAATTGTATGGTAGGGAATGACGTTGGACACTGGCTGATGACGTCAGGGTACAGAAACTAAAGGGGATCTATCTACTCCCTAGCCGGCAGAGCAGCAGTCACAGCCTCACAATGAGTCACATGAGGCTGCGCTGCTGCTGGGTCAGGAAAGCATGTGATCGGCTCATCCAATCAGAGCTCAGCACATGCTCCTCTGACCCCACTGCAGAGACTCCTATGATATATTACCCAGTAGTGCACTGCAGTGCTGAGTCTGACTGCACTGTGCTCCTGTCCCCTGCGTGTAGCTGCCGGCCGGGTCAGTCACAGCCTTGATGACTGCCCGGCAAGCAGCTGCTCTGCACCTGCCATACAATTATAAACAGCGGTCGGCAGTGTGGATCAATATATTGCAGCAGGCCCCGATGCAGTGCGCCGGCTGCACCGCCGGTAGTTCTGCCCCTGGTCTATCTTATATACCTGTCTAACTTAGATATTCGATATACTACATATCGATCTATTGTCACTTTCGACTATATTACAGGCTAACTAATGTTATTATCGATCTACGGTAAGTCGATCTTCACACCCTGTCTATCTACCGTGGTCAACCTATTTATTGTCTATCTAGACACGGCCGATCTAATAATCCACACCCCTCTTTAGAACGGTTAATATACATCTATAGTCCATAGAGTTTTCCCCAAAAATTTTAGCGGACTTGTAAAGCATGTATGATAGCCAGTTTAATCACTGTATTGTAATCACGTGCTGCCTTTTGAATACATGCGTAGAGTAATGGGGCCTAATTATCTGCAATTAAATGGGGAAATTCCCCGTTCTGCAGGTGAAAAATGAGCAGAATAACCTGTTGTATTTTCCTGATCCCCCAAGAAATCTCTGACCAACGGAGTCCACCGATCGGCAAATCAGATTGGCATCAGGACATCTAGGAATTGCCTGTCCTGCATTACGGGGATAAGTAATAGAGAGCTGTTTGCGTATTATTCTGTCAAATTGAAACATCAGTCCATAAAGGCTGCATTAAACCATTCATTTTGAATGAAGATACATTTTCTTTATTTGACTTGAAATGCCTATACAATATAAAGCCATAATTATATGCAATATCCTTATAATACACAAGTGAGTGCTAATATCATTGCTTCAGTATTTGTCAGGAAAACTTGTGGATTACTAAATAAAGAATAATGCACCCCATACTGTGTATCAGTGGTTCTTATCTCCTGTCCTCAAGTACCCCGAACAGGTCATGTTTTCAGGATTTCTGTCTATGGAATTATTACTGACTTGGTAAAGTAGATCAACTCACCTGTGCATGATAAAAGAAATCCAGAAAACATTACCTGTTGTAGGTACTGGAGGACTGGAGTTGATAACCCCTGCTGTATATTATTATGGATGTTAGAACTCATCTCCGAATTCCACTACCTATTTATGGAAATTTTATGTGGCATCTAAGCTCCTTGGTGACTTCTTCAATACTTATAATTTACAGTATAGGATAGTGTATTATAGTCCCAAATACCTTATATCATGTTTCACAGTTATATATACTAAATACACAATCACACATTAGTGACAAAACAGGGAGATCCCTGAGTGAACGCTCTGCTTGCCAAAGCCACCGATCTGAATAAATAAGTAGTGAGAACTGACCAGCAAAGGCACCAGTGGGACTGCAGTGATTCCATTTAATGTCAGCACTTCTCCTTTCTGCGGGATGTTTTATGTTAATAGACAAGAAAACACTCATTTGAAAGTTCAGCTCTCTAATAATCTCCACGTGTACTTCTCCCACCCAGAGGCTTCATTTCCTTAATCTTTGCTCTGTCCGCAGGTAGTTATTGTTTTCCTCTTAGAAATCCATGTTGAACAACAACAAGGAATAATTAGGCAAAAATCAATTTTAACTATACTGTCGATACACCATTTATGCCAGGAGATAATTACAGTTATTTGGATGCTACTCTATGTGAGGTCAGGAATTAGTCGCTTGAGAACACTGATTTCAAAGTGTTGAAAAGGTTTTTTTCCTGTAGGTAACACACTGGGCTGTGCGGACCCTGCTGCTTTCTTCCCACTCAGAACCTAATGTCTTTTCTGTTTCCTAAAACAGCTTTTAATTTTCCCTTTATTGAATTTAGAAGTGATCTCGTCTTAATCCAAAATTGCTGAGATTTTCCAATGTAATGACAACTGATGAATATCTCAGTGTCACGAAGGTATATTTTGGACAAAATATTAATAAGCAATCTCGTAGTCTCATGCGTTTGTTCAGTTTACATGTAAACAGGTTTAAAATAAATATGATCTGATACAGTATGTGTATTACTAAAGATAAAATGAAATTTTGTATAAAAAAAATTGTATTCTCATATAAGAACTAATTTATGTACCGTTTATATGTATATAAAAGCATTGCTATATGTGGGCTATATTTCATTTGTAAAGGGCTGAGATTGTCTACATTGTCTATAGACAGCAATAGCAATTTCATCACTTACAATGTAGTTACCTGTGAAGTATCAGTACATATAAATGATATTCTTTGGTTTGCAGTCTCAGAAACATCCCTTTATAACATTTTACAGGGCAAAAAACACAGAAACTCACACTGGACTAAGGCTGGGTACACACTGGAGCGACGGGCATTAGTTCCGACATTGGTACGAATGCCCGTGAACAGTGATTGTGCGTTCACACTGGTTGACTTTAATGAACAACGGAACGATCACCGTTCCGTCATTCATTAACAATGTAATGGCGGCTAGCGATATCGCTAGGTTTGGAGTGCAGCACATGAAACCTAGCGACTGTCGCTAGCGACCACGAGAGAACGCATTCGCCGGTACACACTAAGCGCTAGGCAATTTGTCATTCCAAAACGGCAAATCGGCCTGGCATCACTCCGGTATGACCCCAGCTTAAGGGGGAGATGTATCAAACCTTCTAAAGAGGACAAGTATACAAGTTGCCTATAGCAACAATTTGTGAGGTTCGGGTTTTGTTGTGGGCCCGGGGTGGTGATAGGAGCAGACACTGAAGCATGTTTAAATGAAAAGGTGGAACTTTTAATGAGTGGTTTGATAGACATGAATATGACAAAAACTGAAGTCCAGATATAGCACTAAGTGCACTTGGGAGCTGTGGTGAAGTAATGGGAAAAAGTCCAGTTAGTGACAGGCAATGAACAATGTCCAGGAAGTGACCGGTTAATAGAGAATGTTCAGGTAGTGGCAGACAATGGGAACTGTCCAGGTAGTGACTGGTTAATAGGGAAATGTCCAGTTGATGACAGGCTGGAGAAATCAGGTGTAGTGGCTGAAATGAAGAATGCAGACTGAGGAAGGATTATCCAGCAGAGTGTCAATGGAGGCAAGGTGCAGGGTAAACAGCAGACTCAGGTACTCAGGCAAGGGGAAGGTAATGGAGGATGCAGGGTAGTCCAGCGGGGTTGGAGCAGACAAGCAGGCAGGCAGGTAGTGTATCACAGGAAACAGGTGGTGAGCACAGGGAACTCTCTCTCAGCTATACTGAGAAACACATTGCACTGGCAATGAAGTGAGGCTCTGAACCTCCCTAAATACTAAGTGCTGTGCCGTGACTGGCCAGAGAGAGCATGTGACAAACCAGGATTGGGCGATTAGGTCACGTGACCTAATGAAGATGGTGGCGCCCATGCCGGAGCGGAACGGAAGCACCACCAGGCCTCACCAGCCCAAAGTGACAACATGCCCACACAGAACCACGCACAGCCAACGCCCCTCGCCAAATACCCCGCCATAGTGACCTCACATGTAATACCCGTCGACCACCATGCCATGAAACTCTAGTCCTGACACAATTAGCTTATAGCTATAATTTATCTAGTACATTCTATAAAATGATAGATAGATAGATAGATAGATAGATAGATAGATAGATAGATAGATAGATATGAGATAGATAATGATTTATTTATTCAGCTATTGTTGATACTGCTTACTATACACATTTGCAACAGAAAATAAGACCACATGAAGATTGCTATCTGTAGTGTTACATCCTAAGTAGAGGGTTCTTTCCAACCTCCAGACATGGGGCCTGATTCAGAGATGGATGCAATAGCACAGCCGCTGCATCTTTGTACGCAGCGGCTGTGCTACAATATGCAAAAGAGGCAGGAGGCATTGTAATTAATAAGACCCCCACTGCCGGCTTCTTTGAACTAATGCTGCGACGCAGCCATCGGATCAAATGCGTGACCACATCGGAGTACCTCTCAGATTACTCAGGATGTCCGGCTAAATTACTCTGTCCAGGACAGCGAAGCGGCGTCCAAGGATGACGCCACTAGTTCCGGCATGCCCAGAAAAACGAGATAACGCGCCTCCGTTTCCTGTGTCGCCAACCCCAAATGGCCCCAGCATGTCAATCAAGCAGCTTTTGGGGCTCTGCGCCCATCGCCGCAGACATAGATCTGCACATGTGCAGTACAGATCCTGCATATATGCAGATTGCCAAACATCGGAGTTGTATGTAAACCATTGTATTTGAGTACAACTCCGAATCAGGCCCATAGATCTAGATCTTAATTAATGGATTCTTTGCAATCTCCAGATGTAGATCAATAACTTTGCTTACTGTGCTGAAATGTCCGTCAGACTCCTAAATTTCAGGGGGGCTCTCCCAGGATTTCTAGTGAGTAGACAACCCTCCCGCATCCTGTCCATGTGGCATTCAGCCTGCAGTTCCTCGCCAGTCCAATGGAACTTGAAAAAGGAATAATTTATGCTGAGGAGGATGACGAGCGTGGTGGTATTGGCTTCTTGAGGCAAGACTGGGTGATATGTAGTATAAAAATTCGGCTGGGTCTTTTCTCTTTCTAGGCTTCTTTCTGGGTGATCCATGCAATTCTAATAGGGATCAATTCTCCCTTTTTAAACTTCCCTTTTAGCATTCCATTCAACATAATGAGGTTTTAAATATCAAAGGCAATCAAATGCCTAAATCCAGTGAAAACAACAATTTTCACTGGATTCTACTTATTTATTATGCCATGCAGGTCGCAATGGCCAATGCCAGCCCAGGTATCACCTTTGATGGCTGTTTCAGTTAATGTCCTGCGACAGCTTCCTCTTGTGAAGTTTGGGGAAGTGATTATTGCATATTTAAGAAGGGCAGGATGATGGATCTGCAGAGTTTTTTTTTTTTTTTCATTTTATATTTTTAACAAATCTGCACCTGGAATCCTGGGACTAGACTTCCAGGTACAGTGCTCCTGTGTAACTCCTCAATGCTGGGCCATGCATGAGCAGTAAAGACCCTGACTAGCTGACAAAACTATGCTTACTGCACGCACCCTCTGGTCAGGAAAAAACTAAAATCCTTCAGTTTTAAAGTACTTAATTATGACGAGAGCCATCCCTGAATGGATGGTATTACTGTGAGTATACTACTGATATTATGCCGTGTGGATCTGCTATGCATTGTACGGCACCGGCAACACAACTTAAAGTATTCTACTGTGTGAGCATCCACACTAATGTCATGACATCCTTATTCCTTTTACAATTCTGGACACAGATTGGAAGAACCCTAAACAATTAATAACCTTGAGGCAGGTTGGAGCGATAAAGGACATGGTTGACATGTTCATGATATGTGTGTCCTACCCTGGCTGAATAGAAACAATAGGACAGCTTGCATATCACTCAGTCCTTTTTATTGCTGCCTGTAAAGTGCATGACTGATAAGCTCAGACAGATTATTATTTATTTATTATCCTTTATTTATATAGCGCCTACATATATTACACATCACTTTACAGAGAATATTTAACCATTGACATCAGACCCTGCCATATTGCAGCTTACAGTCTTAATTCCCTACCATACAAATATCTACTAAGGTTCATTTAATTACAAGCACATTAACCTCACAGCAATTTAGAGATTGCAGTGGGAGGAAATCGTAGCAGCCGGAGGTTACCCTGGTAAACCTTGGGAAATCATACAAACTCCCCACAGACAGGACCCTATTTGGAATCAAGCCCATGACGTGGGGTAGGCTGCGGTTAGAGTTACAATAGGAGTAGGCTGAAGTTAGGGTTAGGCTGTGGTTAGGGTTACGTTAGAGTTAGGGGTTCGGCTGCGGTTAGGATTAGGCTGCGGGTAGGGTTATATTGGGGTTAGGCTTACATTAGAGTTGGGGTAGGCTGTGGTTAGGGTTACTATAGGGTTAGGGGTAGGCTGCAGTTACGGTTAGGCAGTGGTTGTAGTTACTATAGGGTTAGGGGTATGCTGCGGTTAGGGTTAGGCTGCGGTTAGGGTTACAATAGGGTTAGGGGTATGCTGCAGTTACGGTTAGGCAGTGGTTATGGTTACTATAGGGTTAGGGGTATGCTGCGGTTAGGGTTAGGCTGCGGTTAGGGTTACAATAGGGTTAGGGGTATGCTGCAGTTACGGTTAGGCAGTGGTTATGGTTACTATAGGGTTAGGGGTATGCTGCGGTTAGGGTTTGGCTGCGGTTAGGGTTACAATAGGGTTAGGGGTATGCTGCAGTTACGGTTAGGCAGTGGTTATGGTTACTATAAGGTTAGGGTTAGGCTGCGGTTAGGGTTAGGCTGTGGTTAGGGTTACAATAGGGTTAGGGGTATGCTGCAGTTACGGTTAGGTTGTGGTTATAGTTACTATAGGGTTAGGGATATGCTGCGGTTAGGGTTAGGCTGCCGGTAGGATTAGATGAAAAGTGCATGCAATGTTGCATTGTCAAAATTTACAGTTGACATTCTGTTAAAGTTGTCATTATGTCAGTCTCGACATTGTGAATGTCAACATTTTGTACATGTCAACATTCTAGTGTCAACTTAATATATCACGCCCGATCAAATATTGAGACCTGCAGCAAATATAAATTAGTGCCATTTATTTCTGACAGTTTGGATGAAATGCTTTTTCTCTGGTTTCCATCAACTTTAAATGTCTCCTTGTCCGCTAATATCCCTTAGAGCTATTTACTGGTTAATGATATCGTCTATATGTTGTCAGTTATGCAAAATCCAAGGTAAAAGGCTTATATTGTTTCATCAATGTGCCTGCACCTATATGGTATTCATATACTGTAACTGCTAGGGAAAGCACACTTATCATTCTGCTTCTTCAGCTATGGTAAGGGTGAATAGTGTTTTTTTTTTCTTTTCTCTCTTCCTATTTTACGTATTTCATATATAATGCACATAAAATAAAAACATATTTATTCCAATATACTAATAATTCCAATAATATTTAACAGAAAACTATATTTACCCCAAAAACAATATAAAATGCACGGTTGTGGTATGATATGTCAACATTCATAATTGCGACATGCCACAAAGTCGATATTTACCATGTTGACATTCATTATGTAGACACTGATGAAATGTCGACATATTAGAGTATTGGCAAATTGTAACTGGTGACTCAGCGATGACTTACCTGCTCCAGGCGGCTGCAGCACCCCAGCGGCGTCTTCTGGGTCCTGGTGGTCATGTGATTGTTACTTCCGGTGCAGACATCTGATAGAGCGGTGTTCTGATATGTACAGTCCCTTAACCCGAATCCCTAACCCTGCCTCTAGTGCCTAACCCTAACCTCCCTGCTGTAGTCTAATTCTTACCTCTCCCTAGTGCCTTTGTATCCCGCTCCAGATACACGTAAAATTGTGATTGTGGATGAGTGAGTTCCTGAGCATTAGGTACAGAGCACAGCAGCTGCAGTGGTGGCCCAGTGGCCTGCTGCAGCAGATCAAGCATGTTGGGTTACCAGAATCGTGATTGGCAAACAGAGGGGTAGCATGGAAACATGGCACCCGGAGAAAGTGCATGTCATAGTGCCCCTCCCCCCTTCCTGTACTGAACTGTGCCAGTGGGGTATGGCCAGCCTGTGGGGGAATACTGAAGTGAAGAGAAAAACAGCAAACAGTGGCAGTATCGCGCTGGGTGTTGAGGTCCCATTGGGGGAATAGAATGCTTCAGTTCTGACATTAAGGGGTAGCTCCTTTGCATTGCTTTATTTATGTATAGCACCTAGGATCTGACTTTTGCTCATTTGAACAATTGTTATTAATCAATAGAGGAGACTATATTATATATTCTGATCATTTAATTTAAATTGACAGCATACATGTGCTAGAGTGAAATTCCACAGGGTGCAAAGCTTATTAGTGCAATTACAGCCCCAAGCATCTTTCACTGGAGTGGGGACACCTATGGGAAGCTCCCTTCTCAGCTATGCTCCTACTTTACATTGCACCTATATTAATGTGAGTACTACTAACCATGTTCTGTCTACCACCATTATTATTATTTCAGGTCTCCTAATATTTTCCTTTCAAATAGACCTTCAAATAACACTGTGTGGTCATGCCTGGGAACACCTCCATTACTTTAAATAGCAAAGCAGTAACTCTTTTTAAACTCATACCTTATAATTGAAGTTTAGGATTTTACCTCAGATGTATAACTATTAAGTCCATTGAAGCACAATGAATGAATGAGGAGAGAAGGAGGGAGGGGATCAAAAAGGAGAGAGGAGAGGAAAGTGCTGTTCAGAGAGATGAGGTGACAGAGGCCTATATGAAAGGAGAAGGGAGGGGCAAAGCCAAGCAGAGAGGGCCAGTGACAGAAGCGAATAAGAAAAGGAGAGTGGAGGGGCAAATAGTTGATCAGAGAGGGGCGGAGACAGAAGCCAACAAGAAAGGAGTGGACAGGGGCAAAGAGCCAATCACAGGGTAGAGAGGGGAGGGAATTAAAGAAGTCAGAAGTGAATAATCAATCTGACAGGAAAGGGGAGGTGACAGAAGATGAAAACAGAGGAAGGAGGGTCAGAGGGGAGGCAATCTGGGCAGCTTGAGGAGCATGAAATGTGGAAACTGATCTCAGATCTGTAACTTATTTAGGATATAGAGCAAACAAACCGAGATAAAACGAACAGGTGGCCATCATACTGAGTAGCGCCCCATGAATTCCGGAACCCTGGACGGCACCCTCTGTCCATTTTGGTGTCCGGAGCTCATGCTCCACTGGAACCACCCTCGCTACACCCCTGTTGGCAAGCCCATCATGGACAGACTAGTCAAACATAGGGAAACTACTGTCATAACTCACCATAGAGACCCCAGAATCAGACCCCGGCACTTACCTCTCAGAATGCTGCAGCGTATCTCCCTGCTTCCCCGCCAGTCAGTTCCTGCAGGCGATCACTCCCTCTGCTCCCTGGCGGCTTCTGCATCCTGTTTTCAGCCTCAGGTCCGGATTTTCACTCGTGGGTTCACCACGGGTCTTCGTCCATGGGCGGAGCCATCTTGGATTGGCCATGTGACACGATTTCCTCCAATAGACTTGCTTCTCCCTCTCTTCCAGCCAGTCAGCATCCAGCACTCCCTTTAAAAGGATCTTCACTGCTCTCACTAGTTGCCAGTGCAACAAGTCCCCTTAGCCTGTCTAAGTGAGCCTCCACACTGTGCTCTGAAAGTGTTTGCTGACTTCTCTGCTGACAGCCGCAACAAGTAGCTTCCACGCTACCATCAAGCCACCTCTGGCTCCTAAGCCGCGACAAGTAGCTTCCACGCTACCATCAAGCCACCTACGGCTCCTAAGCCGCGACAAGTAGCTTCCACGCTACCATCAAGCCACCTACGGCTCCTAAGTCGTGACAAGTAGCTTCCACGCTACCACCAGCCACCTACGGCTCCCAAGCCGTGACAAGTAGCTTTCACGCTACCACCAACCATCTATGGCTCCCAAGCCACGACAAGTAGCTTCCACACTACCACCAACCACCTATGGCTTCCAGGCCGCGACAAGTAGCTTCTACGCTACCATCCACCATTTACGGCTCTCTAGCCGCAACAAGCAGCTCCACACCACCTCCATGCACCTCACGGCTAACCTACCGCACCAAGTAGCCTGCGCTACCACTGTTCACCTCACGGCTAATCTGCCACTCCAAGTAGCCTGCACTATCACCATTCACTTCTCAGCTAATCAGCTGCACCATGTAGCCTGTGCTACTTCCGTTCACCTTGCGACTTCCTGGTCGCTCTCAGCAGTGCCTGAGCTACTAACCAGTTCTCAGTCTCTCCAGTACCCTCTTCATTCGTAGGAACTTCATTAGACCTAGTCTCCTCCAGAGGGCAACTGAGTTGAATAGAACTAGTCCTAACCCAAGCCCGGGAGCACAACTAAAATAAACCATATCCGTGACAGCTGATATATAAAAGTTTGTGGGATATTTGTTTCAAAGGGCTTCGTTCAGAAGTCTTTACATGAGAACATGGAGGAGGCAGTAACAAGTAAAGTGCATGATGGGATGTGGGAAAGCCATAAGCTGCCATAAATCACAACATTAATAGTAATAAGGAAACAAAGTTGGAAATCTGCTATTTTAAAATATATAAATAAAATCACATTTAAAATTGTGATTTGCACCTGTCCACTCCTTTCTGGTCCTATGTCAGTATATCTTCATCTCTGTCTGCTATACTACAAAGCCAGATAATGCAACTTAAGGGTGTAATATCTAAAGTACAGAAAATGTTGTTATCCTTGTTTGTAGTGATAATGATTGCACTTACTCTGGGTAATCTGCAAATGTTGATGGAATCCAGCGTCTTGTCTACCTCTCTTTTTGAGCACAACATTAGCTTCAATTAATTTCTGAAAGTAAACATCTAATAACACTTTAATTAGTCTTAAGCCATTACCAGTTGCTTCTCACTGTTTGATGTAAACACTGTGACTTTCTTCTAGAAGATGTAATGTTAAGCAGACAGGCAAGTCAAAGGTCGGGATCCAAATTATTGCAGCTGTCAGACGTCATCAGCGTTCCCGAGACAGATGGGACGGTACAGTATAATACTTTAATTAATAATGCTCATTTTGAAATCGGCTTGTGATGTATCATAGTCTTCATTTTTAAACACGGTAGTAAAAAAAAAACTAATATTACTGGAGAACTATTTAGTTGTTTAATGTAGGGCATCATTTTCTAAGATATGGTTATCTTTCTGACAGTCACCTTTGGAAGCTCCTTCATGGACATTCATTGAGGGTAAACTGTTTCCATACAGACTGGTGTTGAATAATTACCACTGCATAATCTATGCCAGTCTGCTTAGCGTCTCTTGCGTAAATTCCCAATGTGTATACTCAGAAAGTGAATGCATGCTTATGTGCCCATGAAGACGTGCACACATTTTGCATGGATCAGACCTTATGACTGGAGAGGCAGTATGGGCATTGGAAGGGGCTTTCTCACCTAGGAAATGTTTAGTAAGGGCGTGTGCATGTAAATGTAGTCCGAGTAGACCAGAAAGTTGGTGTATACGCATCTGTTAGAAGGCTAATCTTTTGCACCTGCTACAGGGCAGGTGCAAGTGCACACTGTTGGAGACTTGTAGTAAAGGAGGCACATATGCCAGTGCTGTAACATGGCACTAATGCGCCCTGGGCCTGGCCGACGCTCCCATACATGTGACTTTATGATATCACGGAAGAGATGGCCAGGACCAGAAAACTGAGCGCCAGGCATGTTCTAAGGCTGTGCCGAGCGACTCTCCAGGCTACAGGGTGGCGTTACAATACAGCTACTGTTAGGGTGCGTACCCACCCACTAGATGATGCGATATCATGAGCGATTTCCCTTGAACTCTCCCCAGCAGCTCCCTGGCACTTCAGGACACATCGTACAAAAGCTGCACGATGTGACACAAGATCTATCGTGCATGATTTTTTCGATCTTTAGATCATGCGTGATAGCAGAGACACAGATGCTTGCACGGATCAGGGAGATCCGTGATGCATGCATCAGTGTGTAAATAAAATAAACACAGATGCACGGACAGGATCAGTGAGATCCGTCTGTGCTGCTGTGTTTAAAAAAGGGAATAACCTGTGTAATTGTTTTTTTTTAAACGGCATGTCCCCCCAAAAGAACAAACAGCACCAGGCTTTGGACACCCAATACTGGTTGTGCTAAATACAGGGGAAAAACGACATAGGGATCCCCTTTATTAAGCACAACCAGCACCAGGCTATTCAGTACCAGCCCTGGTTGCCTAAATACAGGGGACAAACGATGTAGGGGTCCCCTGTATTTAGAGCAACCAGCACTGTGCTCTGATCCGGTCCTGGTTCTGGAAATACAGGGGAAAAAATTAGTAGGGTTCACCTGTATCTACCAGAACCAGCACCGGACTGATTCTAGCATGGGGGGGGGGGGGTAATGCCACAGCCTGGAGAACCCTTTCACTGGGTTCCCATAGCTAAAGCCTTGCCCCAGACCGCTAGTCAGCCCAGGCCAAAGATCCCTGGGGATTTGGGGACCCTTCCCAATAAATGGGTGCCCCTCTCCAGGGCACCCCAGGCCTAGGCTGATAGCCTGGGGCTATTCCCAGCACGCCTAGCTGGTGGGTTCCAGCTTGATTATGTAGTGTGGTGCATTTGAAATAGTTAAAAATATAGGCCCTCATTCAGAGCCGGACGCTCTGAGCAGAGCGCACACTCTGAATGAGGGCCGTCCTCCATAATTATGTCACCACCCACAGCCTATACGAGCATGCAGGTTGATGGCCGCGATGGTCTTGACCATCGCGACCATCGCCACTGCGAGCCGGGCCTGCGGTTGAGTTTCTAAACCGCAAGGCCCGGAGTGATTTTGGCTCTATCAGAGCCAAAATCACTCCCACTGACATCACTAGTGATGTCAGTGGGCCGGCTTCTGACGGTAGGCGTTCCCTTGGGAACGCCCCCGTCTGGGAGGCACGCCCCCGGCACGCCCACCAAAGGGGGCGTGCTGTCAATCAACATCGACAGCACGCCCCCTTTGATCAGACACAACGAGCGAAGGAAAGTCCTTCGCTCGTCGCGTCTGGCGCATGCGCACGACGGAGCTCCCGCCGTCGTGCGCATGCGCAGTGCACACCATTGACCCACTTGCGAGCTGACAGCTGCTTGCGAGTGGGTCTGAATCAGGCCCATTGTCTTTTGCTGTGGAACTACAGGTCCCAGCAAGCCTCCCCCACATGCTGGTACTTGGCGAACCACAAGTATTACGGGTCCGCTGGTACCTGTAGTTCCACAGCAAAAGCAATATTAAAAAAACACAGAACACACACACTGTAAAAAGTAAAACTTTATTAATAGGGTGCCTGTAAAAAAAATTTCACTATGAAGTGCTGAGCGCTCATTGGCTGAGAGAGGCGAGTCTTCCGCCTCTCAGCCAATGAGCGGTTCCCACCTCTGAAGTCAATTGTGAGAACCGCAAAGGTAACCTAAGTAAGCTCGCAATTCTCACCATTGAAATCAATGGTGAGAATCGCTCATTGACTGATTGGGGGGTCCCCAACTCCCAGGGATCTCCGGCCTTGGGCTGACTAGCGGTCACGAGTAATGCTTTGGCCGAGGGACCCGGTGTAAGGGTTTCCCTGGCTGTGGCATTACCCCCCGCTACAAAAAGTTTGGTGCTGGGTCTGGTAAATACAGGGGAACCCTACTAATTTTTTTCCACTGTATTTCCAGAACCAGGACCGGATCAGAGCCCAGTGCTGGTTGCGCTAAATACAGGGGACCCCTACGTTGTTTGTCCCCTGTATTTAGCACAACCAGTACTGGGTCACACAAGCCCGGGGCAGGTTGTGCTTTGGGGGGGGGGCACACCATTTTTTAATTTTAAATTTCTAACTTTGTATTCACCATCGTATACGGATCCGAATGACATATCGTTAAGGCATAAACCCTGAACGATATGCCGCCGGATCGTGTACAAGATTGGCAGATGTTGCCTGCTGTAGACAAGATCTGAAGATGCGATGCCCTATCATCAACCCGCTTGCGAGCGCAGGCCCAATGTGAGCAGCTAAATAATCATGTCACTGTCACCAGTTGAGTAGGGGTGATAAGGTAGATGTAGAGTATTTGAAACCCATGGTCTCCAACTATATTATTTTATTAGGGACCATACCTGCCTTAAATTTATGTTTGAACATAAACCTAAACTAGATTTTTTTTATAACCCTAGGGAGGAATTCAATTCGATACGATAATTTTTCGGGTGGGTAGAATTCAAGTCAATTAGATCCTGTTTTATTCACTCTAAAAATGATCTGTTTATGGGTGAATACAGATAGTTATTGGGCATTTATTTTTCGGAGCCCGCTGAGCTCCTGAAAAGAGATGCCCGATAAGCAGGGGTGCCTGTCAGCAGCTGATCACACGCTGCTGTGTGCTGGGCTGCAGTAGGACCATGGAGACTGCTGCCGCTGAGCAGCAGCAGTATCCTCTGTGTGGGTGGATTTGCGGAGTTTGACTGGTGCTGTATACTGGTTAAACCGTAACGCAGGTGTCCTAAGGCGAGCTCAGGGAGGACAGAAACCTCCCGTGGACCAGTGCCGGCGTTTTCAGATGATGTCATCATCAAGCACCGGAAACTCCAAATCTCCAGAAACCTCCACGGGTGCAGTGCGGGTGTGTGGAGATGATGTCATCACCAAGCACTGGAAACTCTAAATCTCCCTTGAACCCCAGACTGGAGCGGACCGGCGACCAGGGGAGGGGGTCCTTCAGCTGCCACCAGAGATTACAGCCTCCCCCCCGCATAAAACCCTGCTTGAGACCTGGGAGGAAATGAGCCGTTATCCGGGTTGACATGGCAATAGGCCTGGTATTTTGGCCAGTGGAAAAGGGGTATTAGCCGGCGGTAAAGTAGTGGCTAATTGAATTCCCTACATAGATTCTATTTTCAGGGTGTAGAGAGTGTAAAATAGTCCTGATGTTCCTCTAAGTTTCATGACATATATGTCAAGGTTGTAATAAAGGTGCAATAAATTAATTGATGGTAAAAGTATGGCAGGCAGGATTTTTATTGAAAATAACAGAAATTATTAACAAAAATTCTAGTATCTTACGACATGATAAGTATTTGAAATCATCATTACCAATTAAGAATAAAGTTATCTATAGGAGAGCTAAAACTCTTAAACATAGATTGGCACCGAGTCTTTTTTCCAGCAGAGAAATCTCCACAAACACTAGTTGGTTGCCTTCCAAACCCAAAGGCTGTTATAAATGTGGCCGTAACAAGTGCCAAACTTGTCAACATATGGAGAAAAACGGCATAACTTTCACTTCTTTTTGCACCAAAGAAAGTTTTAGTGTCACCAGTTTCCTTAATTGTAGATCACAATATATCATTTATTTGATACAATGCAAATGTGGCATACAATATGTCGGCAGAACGACACGCAGTCTAAACATTAGATTCTTAGAGCATAGACGTAATGTCCAAAAGGGTCTTAAATCACATAGCCTTTCAGAGCACATTAACAATTGTTCCATGAACATCTCGAAAGATATGACAGTGATGGCCATTGAGCAAATAGATGCTACTCCAAGATGTGGAGATAGATTCAAAACTTTATGTAGACGAGAAGCATTTTGGATTTTCAAATTAAACACCATGACCCCAATGGGTCTGAACGACACAGTAGAATTAAATAACATCTAACGCTCTGCATCTTTCCCTCCGATGACCCCCCAACACTCCAGGTCCCTGGAGGTTGAGATAGGTAAAATAAAAAGATATTACAAGATTGGCAGATGTTGCCTGCTGTAGACAAGATCTGAAGATGCGATGCCCTATCATCAACCCGCTTGCGAGCGCAGGCCCAATGTGAGCAGCAAAATAATCATGTCACTGTCACCAGTTGAGTAGGGGTGATAAGGTAGATGTAGAGTATTTGAAACCCATGGTCTCCAACTATATTATTTTATTAGGGACCATACCTGCCTTAAATTTATGTTTGAACATAAACCTAAACTAGATTTTTTTTATAACCCTAGGGAGGAATTCAATTCGATACGATAATTTTTCGGGTGGGTAGAATTCAAGTCAATTAGATCCTGTTTTATTCACTCTAAAAATGATCTGTTTATGGGTGAATACAGATAGTTATTGGGCATTTATTTTTCGGAGCCCGCTGAGCTCCTGAAAAGAGATGCCCGATAAGCAGGGGTGCCTGTCAGCAGCTGATCACACGCTGCTGTGTGCTGGGCTGCAGTAGGACCATGGAGACTGCTGCCGCTGAGCAGCAGCAGTATCCTCTGTGTGGGTGGATTTGCGGAGTTTGACTGGTGCTGTATACTGGTTAAACCGAAACGCAGGTGTCCTAAGGCAAGCTCAGGGAGGACAGAAACCTCCCGTGGACCAGTGCCGGCGTTTTCAGATGATGTCATCATCAAGCACCGGAAACTCCAAATCTCCAGAAACCTCCACGGGTGCAGTGCGGGTGTGTGGAGATGATGTCATCACCAAGCACTGGAAACTCTAAATCTCCCTTGAACCCCAGACTGGAGCGGACCGGCGACCAGGGGAGGGGGTCCTTCAGCTGCCACCAGAGATTACAGCCTCCCCCCCGCATAAAACCCTGCTTGAGACCTGGGAGGAAATGAGCCGTTATCCGGGTTGACATGGCAATAGGCCTGGTATTTTGGCCAGTGGAAAAGGGGTATTAGCCGGCGGTAAAGTAGTGGCTAATTGAATTCCCTACATAGATTCTATTTTCAGGGTGTAGAGAGTGTAAAATAGTCCTGATGTTCCTCTAAGTTTCATGACATATATGTCAAGGTTGTAATAAAGGTGCAATAAATTAATTGATGGTAAAAGTATGGCAGGCAGGATTTTTATTGAAAAAGATAAAGAAGATGTGAAAGCGCAATGAGATATAACAATTAAATAATAGATAATTTAATAATCACATAGCCTTTCAGAGCACATTAACAATTGTTCCATGAACATCTCGAAAGATATGACAGTGATGGCCATTGAGCAAATAGATGCTACTCCAAGATGTGGAGATAGATTCAAAACTTTATGTAGACGAGAAGCATTTTGGATTTTCAAATTAAACACCATGACCCCAATGGGTCTGAACGACACAGTAGAATTAAATAACATCTAACGCTCTGCATCTTTCCCTCCGATGACCCCCCAACACTCCAGGTCCCTGGAGGTTGAGATAGGTCTATGAGAGGAGTATGATCATCTTCCCACAAACCCTTTTGCACATATGTGGAGAGAGTGGATGGTACGTCGTCTATCCTGAGTTTAAATATATCTTGGATGGTGAGACGCATTTTCCACTCAAACCACACTTGTTCTCCCTTGTCCACTCTCATTCATCCTAATATTCTATCGTCATAATATTCCCTATTCCGTATGCTCACTATTTAAACAAATTCATTATATATTCTATTGATACCATCGAACTGATTATCATCATCTACAAATAATTTATGGGGATTAATTGTCCTTTCTTGCTATTAATACAACAATTTTTATATCTCTTTTTCTTTTCCTGATCTATCTTATTAATCGCACAGACTACAGTATTAGTTAATTTTACTCTAACATGTTGGGGTTATAGTCTGAGTTAGATTTGCGGTGGTTTGTGGTGGTGCATCGATGGCGTGCTCTCCACCCTGAGTCTAAATATATCTCGGATGGATGGCGCGTTTTTCTTTGCACTTCCCTTATCATTGTTGATTTATTTTATTTTATTTATATTATTTATTTATTTATTCTAATAATTTTTTCCTTAATGTCATTTCAAATCGATTAATCGATATATTTAGGATAAGAATTGATATATCGTATACATAGTATCGGACATTAAATCTATACAATGTGCACTCTATTTTGGATAGTAACACTGATTTGATTCAATTCATCAAAATTCTATTATTGATTTTTTCTTCTTTTTTATGATAAATCATGGAATATGATAGCTATAATATGGTAGATTAATTCCAAATAATACTGTTACAATCTTTGGATTTCGCATGTAGAGTTCAATATTATTTATTTATTTATCAATCAATATTCATTTATTTATTTATATACTTACTTATATTGGAGTCTTGATTTAATGAATTAAATAAGGTGTTATATATAATTTATTGTATTGTTATTCTTTTTTTTTATATGATTTTTGTAAAAAATGCACATTTGTCATATGAGTTTATAATCCTAAATATGTGAGAGGTTTAACTGAAGACCTTTCCTGAATACAAAAGAGGCATATAATATAAAAAAGGGAAAAGCACTTCACCTGTCTCCTTTTTACCAAATGACTGGAGGTATATATTCCCACTGCTTGTGGAACAGAGATCATTGTCTCTGAGGAAACAGCCGGATGTCTAAAGGCTGAGAAACGCGTTAGCCCACTTCTGTTCCACATCCATTTATTGATTCCACACGACCACCTACATAGTACCAAACGGCATCTATTAGAGCATTCATATGGTGACTTTGAACTATCCCGATCCAGCCATCTGACAGAGGTCGGAGTGTGTCAGCACGGCCCTTTTCCATCACGGCCGTTCATCAGCTGAGACTGGGCGCATTGACCCCCTGGTTCTCCTGCATACGGAGTCCCGACAGCCGACAGCAGAAGCTACGAATAGCCATTGCCGCTCACAGGACGGGCAGAGACCAGTCCTTAGATCTTTTCATAGCGGCCTCACACCAGCATTGGTAGGAGGCCGGATCATTCCTTGGTCGGTGAGATATATACCAGAGAGGCATTCCGGACACTGCCCTCTGTGTTTCAGTGAAGTCTAACCGGGAGCCACATCTCTAAGGTTAGCCTGTATTGTGCACAATACCAACGCTAATTTACCTTTTACAGGAGCATTCTTATTGTCTTTTTCTATATCATCCGAGACTATTATTTCATTTTGTCCCTTAAGAATATTTTTATTGGTTTTATTTTGTATTAATTGGGTTAATTACTTCATTCTGTCTCACAGACAGAAACACAGTCATTACCAACTACTCATCTGTACATTCGGTATCTCATGTGCATTCTATTTATGTATATATTTGATGCTATTAGTGTCTTTTTATTGTATATTCTGTATATTTATTAATTCTTTGTGATATAGTACTATTTTTAACCAATTTTCCATACATCACATCCTTATTATTAAATTATCTATTATTTAATTGTTATATCTCATTGCGCTTTCACATCTTCTTTATCTTTTTCAATAAAAATCCTGCCTGCCATACTTTTACCATCAATTAATTTATTGCACCTTTATTACAACCTTGACATATATGTCATGAAACTTAGAGGAACATCAGGACTATTTTACACTCTCTACACCCTGAAAATAGAATCTATGTAGGGAATTCAATTAGCCACTACTTTACCGCCGGCTAATACCCCTTTTCCACTGGCCAAAATACCAGGCCTATTGCCATGTCAACCCGGATAACGGCTCATTTCCTCCCAGGTCTCAAGCAGGGTTTTATGCGGGGGGGAGGCTGTAATCTCTGGTGGCAGCTGAAGGACCCCCTCCCCTGGTCGCCGGTCCGCTCCAGTCTGGGGTTCAAGGGAGATTTAGAGTTTCCAGTGCTTGGTGATGACATCATCTCCACACACCCGCACTGCACCCGTGGAGGTTTCTGGAGATTTGGAGTTTCCGGTGCTTGATGATGACATCATCTGAAAACGCCGGCACTGGTCCACGGGAGGTTTCTGTCCTCCCTGAGCTCGCCTTAGGACACCTGCGTTACGGTTTAACCAGTATACAGCACCAGTCAAACTCCGCAAATCCACCCACACAGAGGATACTGCTGCTGCTCAGCGGCAGCAGTCTCCATGGTCCTACTGCAGCCCAGCACACAGCAGCGTGTGATCAGCTGCTGACAGGCACCCCTGCTTATTGGGCATCTCTTTTCAGGAGCTCAGCGGGCTCCGAAAAATAAATGCCCAATAACTATCTGTATTCACCCATAAACAGATCATTTTTAGAGTGAATAAAACAGGATCTAATTGACTTGAATTCTACCCACCCGAAAAATTATCGTATCGAATTGAATTCCTCCCTAGGGTTATAAAAAAAATCTAGTTTAGGTTTATGTTCAAACATAAATTTAAGGCAGGTATGGTCCCTAATAAAATAATATAGTTGGAGACCATGGGTTTCAAATACTCTACATCTACCTTATCACCCCTACTCAACTGGTGACAGTGACATGATTATTTTGCTGCTCACATTGGGCCTGCGCTCGCAAGCAGGTTGATGATAGGGCATCGCATCTTCAGATCTTGTCTACAGCAGGCAACATCTGCCAATCTTGTAATATCTTTTTATTTTACCTATCTCAACCTCCAGGGACCTGGAGTGTTGGGGGGTCATCGGAGGGAAAGATGCAGAGCGTTAGATGTTATTTAATTCTACTGTGTCGTTCAGGCCCATTGGGGTCATGGTGTTTAATTTGAAAATCCAAAATGCTTCTCGTCTACATAAAGTTTTGAATCTATCTCCACATCTTGGAGTAGCATCTATTTGCTCAATGGCCATCACTGTCATATCTTTCGAGATGTTCATGGAACAATTGTTAATGTGCTCTGAAAGGCTATGTGATTTAAGACCCTTTTGGACATTACGTCTATGCTCTAAGAATCTAATGTTTAGACTGCGTGTCGTTCTGCCGACATATTGTATGCCACATTTGCATTGTATCAAATAAATGATATATTGTGATCTACAATTAAGGAAACTGGTGACACTAAAACTTTCTTTGGTGCAAAAAGAAGTGAAAGTTATGCCGTTTTTCTCCATATGTTGACAAGTTTGGCACTTGTTACGGCCACATTTATAACAGCCTTTGGGTTTGGAAGGCAACCAACTAGTGTTTGTGGAGATTTCTCTGCTGGAAAAAAGACTCGGTGCCAATCTATGTTTAAGAGTTTTAGCTCTCCTATAGATAACTTTATTCTTAATTGGTAATGATGATTTCAAATACTTATCATGTCGTAAGATACTAGAATTTTTGTTAATAATTTCTGTTATTTTCTTTGCTGCAGCATTATATTGGGTAATGAATAGTGGAGAATTATCTCTCAATTCGAAGGATGATTTAGCATCTCTGTCTGGTTTGTTCAGTCTTTTCTTGTTAATGATTTTCGTGTCTAAAAGTATTGACCTAGAGCGAGATTGAACTTCTTTTAAAGCTATATCTAAAATGTATGTTGGATAGCCCTGAGTTCTAAAGGCTTTGTACATATCACTACTTTGTTTCAGGAATTTTGTTGTTCTACTTTTTCCACCTGAACCTACAAATCCTGCAAAAGATTGCACAGGGCATATTGATCAGTTCCTAAAAGTGGAATGTGGGCGGAGCCTACATTACTTGGGGATTTTATTCGCTCTCAATATCTGTGGTACATTCCAGGTATGTTTGAGTAGTGCAGTAGGAAGGAGATTATCCATCCTGTGCTGCCCCCGTCCCCGAACATGTGATGTCATATTGAGGGAGTGGGTCTGCTGGGACAAGGAAGAAGGACTCTCCGGGGAACTCTGTAGGGTGCACACTCAGAGCATCCTCCTGGTAGCTCTACAGGCTGCAGGATGCCATTAAAGGCATCTTGCAATCAAAATGCTGGTGCCATGGGGCTGCAACGACACTTCCCCTAGGCCCTGGGCCCTGAGTTGCGGCACCAGTCACAAACCCATAGTTATGGCTCTGATTTTGAGACATACCTATCTTTATATTGAAATAAAATGACATACCGTAGTGTCCTCATATAACTATACTTCTTTCTGGACATACACGTTTTCAATTTCTGTGTTTCACTCTATTAGCTCCACAATTATTAATGTTGCTGTCTTGGTTTAAGGTGCATGGAAACCTGGAGGGTGTAATGACTTCTTCCAATGAAAATAACACAGCGGAGGCTTCCAATGAAGATGATTTAGATGTATGTGGTAATAACTGTAATTGAATGTGGTCTTGTGAAAGGGTTGTCACCTAGTGGCATCACTATAGAGTCCCATGCTGAATGTAGACCTATGTTACTGCATTATAGACCTGATTTAGGGCATTCTAGCCCTAGCCTGGTATGTATGAGCCTATCATGAGGCAACACAAGCAGATTGCAGAAACATCATTGTATTATTTATGTATTTATTTTAGAAGTTTAAGGGGAGGGGGTGCCACAAATGAAAAATAATATAAACATCCCACTCTAAATGAGTTACCTTATTGCTAGCCCGAGCGGTATGTGTAATAGCCTGTGAGGTGCCGGCTGCCGTGAGAGTTTGCCGTATTTAAAGAGTCAATTTTTAAAAAAAGGCAAAACCAACCTGGTTTTGCCTTTTTATAATTTGCCACTTGAACTATAGATGCTAAATCAATGCAATCTTGTGGCTGCCTGCAACTCACAGGCTATTACATATACCCCTAATGATGATTAATGACTTAATTACAATATGTTTCTATTACAGTGCATACAACTCACATATACTGTAAATGTTTATATTAGTCTGGGGATGTGTTGTCGCCTTAGGCAGCAGGATGGTTATTCACCACGCTGACAGACAGACTCGCTGCAATGGATCTAATAGAAACTGATGGTGGTTTCTCTGATTTTCATCACTTGAAATTATAAGAAGAAAAGTATTTTAAGGAATAAAAGTAAAATAAAAAATATGCAGCATTCTATCCCTGGTCCTACTCCATGCACAACATACTTACTAGTGCCCCCATTTAGTCATACAAAACTCTGCCCATTGCCTCTGTCCTGCCTGAACTGGCTGATGATGCAAGATGTGTGTAAAAGACATTTGTCTGTTATTGCAGCAGAACAGATTGGCGAGCAGAGCTTCTAGTGAGGATGATGCCATCAAAGGTGTGAATTGCAGGACCCCGGAGACACCCAGCACAGCAGTAGAGGACCAGCCCTTCCGTCCCATTTACAAAGGAGATGTCACTGCCTTTTGCATACAGCTATTTTGCATCAGTGAAAAGCATGAGACAAGGCAAGAGCAGCAGAGGATATATATATATATATATATATATATATATATATATAGAATTTGTGACTTAAGCATGATACTTGTTAATAGCTATCCTCCGTGCGCTACGTCGCTCTACACATAACACGGGAGCTCCGGGTGGCCTGGTAGCGCTGAGCGTCTTTCATGCATCTTTTTACCTTCGAATATGTCTTATTCGCACAGCGAATCAGATTCTGCTGATTAAAATGATATGCGGCATGCCTATGTTCTCTGTGCGACTGTGGCTGTATCTGCATGCGAAACGCTACGTTACAATGTTACAGCCGCTGACACAGTAATGTAGCATGTTGCATGCAGATACAGCCGCAGTCGCACACAGAACATGGGCATGCTGCATATCATTTTAATCAGCAGGAGCTGCTTGTGCTAACTATTCACATTGCTGTGTGAATAAGATGTAATTGAAGGTAAAAAAAACGCAGAAAAAGATGCTCGGCACTACCGAGTCACGCCACGGCATGGCGCGACTAGAAGGGCTGTTTAACGCGCAATTAGGCTAGATGTACGTGGACCCATCTGTATGTCGGCGCTTTATAAAGAATAATAAATCTGAGTCAGTTTTTCTGCCATTGGTGGAAAAAATGTGAACCCTTGCAGCTGGCTTTACACTCATCAGACAAATGCGTTTAGTAAAATCATTATTTAATTATTTGTAGTTTAATGAAAACATGCAGATACGTCTGGGACCACTAAGACATTTGTCATCTTAAAACACTAGTCTAGCTATAGGAGATGTCTATTTTTGTACTAATTTTATTTCACTATGGGAGTTTTCCAATTAGGTTTTCTTTTTTTTTGTATTTAAGGTCTATGGACTTTTTGAAATATGTTTTCAGTCTTTTTCCCGTAAGTATATTGATTATAATACATTTTAAATATGTGCTATTAAGTTATATAAGTAAGACCACATTGATGTTATTAACCACTTAACTGGCTAATATTTTTTCCAAAAACTGCTCAGATATAGTCACTTTTTTTTATGCTTGAAGTAGGTCAATAACATTTATTTAAAACTTATTCAACACAATTTTATTAAAACATTTTTTTTATTTTTTAAAACATTAATAACATTAATATAGATTTTTAACATATTGGGCTATTAATGATTGGAACATCGTGACATTGTGATTTTGCATAGTGGCGTCACAAGGGGGGTGTGGGCCGCACCCGGTTGTCATCCGCCGAGGGGTGACACAAAAGTACCGACTCCTCCTCAGTGACAGGGGCCGGGTGTTGCACTGTAGCATTACGTGCAGCACTTGGCTCCTGACACAGTGAGGGAGTACTGCACACAGGGTGGTCCCCGAGGGCAGTCTACACCTCCGGAACCCCTCCCCCCCGGAGTGATTACAACAGGGATTCGGGCCCTGTGACCACGACCCCTGCCCGTGAGGCCACACCCCATGTTCACGAGGCCACACACCCCTTTTGTCGGTGCGCGGCTTCACTGCGCGCACTACAGCCCTCCCCGCACCGTGTGTCGCTGAGGGGAGGGACGCCACTGACTTTACATTTCCCCAGTGGCGGCTCCTCTAAACATCTTCTGGCAGTCGCCCAGTGTGCGTTTTTGACTGGTAACATTGTTAGAGACCATGTCAGGTAATGCACAGCCTGGTGTGGTCGCAAACGATGCAGCCACGCCAGGCAAGTGGTTCATTTTTGTATTTCCTCAGTTCCATTTTGAAATGGAGCAAGGACAGATACTCTCATAGATACAGCTATCGGCAAGATATCAGTGATGCATGGGTTAATTCCGGCTGTGTGGCTTTTTGTATTATGTTTTGTATTATGTTTCCCAGACCTGTGTTCAAACTTGGACTAATAAGTGGGGATTTCACACAACAAGAATTATAAATGTTTGACAAAAACAAGCATCACAATGACACTAATAACAACATTAATGCAGGTAAAATATTATCACTCATGCAACGATGTGGTATTCTTTATTTATAAGTTCCCCTGCCAGCCTGTTCCACCTCTAGCGCATGAGATAATTCCAAGCTAATACTGTGATCTCCGATGCATGAAACATTTTAATTAATTAGTAGGAATTCCCAGGTGTATGGTATGCATGGATTCCAGTAATGTGTTTTGTCTTTCATTGCTTAAGGATAAAGAGTTCTGCATCATCACGGTCCCTCACCTCACCCCTGAATTTCCCCTGCTTCAGAGCTTTGTTCGAGCAGTCCCTTTGAGTACATGCACTCTGCCTCAGGAGCTTTATATTTTCCACCGCGCTGGTCTGATCAAGTAAGTGGAAAATCAGCCCTGCAATCCCTGCCTGTCTTTTTACACCTGCATTTGTGTGAAAATAGTATCACAATATTGTCATGTCAATGCACAGCTCCCGGCTCTAGTGCTGCTGCTTTCATTTCTTTTGTCAAACAACTTAATAAAATCTGTAACACGCTGATGTCCGACTGGCAGCTTGTAGGCCAGAAGCCTTTTTTTAAATGGTTTTCTAAGACCGCTCCACTCCTTATAGGAAATTGTCTTTTTTTATTTTATTTTGGTGCCTATACTGTATTTCCAATCGGTTTCAGTCGTAACCAGAGGATTTGAATGCACAGTAGATACATGTGTATTAGTAGATACACAAATACACACATACAGTATATATATATATATATATATATATACACACACACACACACATCCTGTTACTTTTATGATTGTGAGGCAGTCAAAGCTGAATTAAGGCTTTGGGGGGGCACTTAAGACTGGGGGGCCCTAAAGAGCATCATTTGGGACACAGTGGTAGACCTTTGGTATTCACATGAAAAGGAGGCATGACCACACATCACGTCCCCATTTTATGTCACACTTGAGGTTTGTGAAATCGCTTCCTCAGCCCCGCAGGGCAGTTGAGAGTGTTCCCTTCTGACCTTTCCCACCAAAACCCAGGACAGTCCTGCCAAAACTGGGATGGTTGAGGGGGTATGCATACATACGTGGGGCGGGATGTGTCAAGTATCACATTTTGTATGCGATACATACCGACACTCACCGTATGCAGTAGTGTTTATTAACACAGAATGCATGAAGAATTGTGATTATTTACGCAAAGGACAGCTTTTCCGATAAAAGCTGTTCTTTGTATGGTGAGGACTACTGCACATGTGTGGCCGTGGGGGACACTGGGAGGGATACTATTGGATCCCTTTTGGGGAGTTATGTGGAAAGAAGCCCATAAGCTTCTATAGGCAACGCCATCTATGGAAGGCGTTGCCTATCGGGTACAAGCTCAGGAAAGTTTTGGTTGAGAGAGGGGGGCCCAAGGTGACGTGTCCCCTGTGCCGCCCCCTGAATCTGGCTCTCGGGCAGTGATATTTCACTGTACATCAGGAAGATGTGATTACATTAAAGTATACTTGTACCAGAACCTAAAGACATTTGCATTCCTTGACTTGAGAAAAATAAATATATCTGATTTCTGAGAGCAGAATGTGGTATATTAGTTCAACAGAGTATAGATGCAGTACTAAATACATTGTCTGTTAACACTGGTGAATCTGCTGCCATCTCTTTGCCCATGCAGTACGTACTGCTAATGTTAAACACTAAACAGTAATGTTTCATATGAGTGGAGGTAACTGTCAATAACTTGCAAAAAAAAACCCACATGCGACTAATTAGCAGAGAACTCTTACTGTATCCTAGACCTAGATGATACGCTGTGTTAAAAGAAGAGTATTAAAAAAAAAACAGTCTGTCCCTTTCACTAGTGGTAAGCCCGTTCCAGCACATAACAATATGGGCAGTATTCCTCTATAAACGAAAGCATAAGTTTAGGGCACCCTGTTATGGTGAAAGCAGCTGCCTTTTTGTGCAGGGTATTACAGGGACCCTCATATCATCCCAAGTCTATTTGGCTGACTTTCCTTTCATTTACGTCTATTCTGGTCCTTCCTCCAAATGGGAAATAAAATCTTCCTTTCTGCTTTCTCCTTACTTCAGTGGTTCCCAAACTTTTTTGAATCACGGCGCCTTAGAGTATCAGAATTGTTTTCACGGCACCCCTAAGCCAAGAGTTTGTTATTGAGAAATGCAGAAAAAAATGTAGTGCAGTAGTAAAGTGAAGTAAATTGTGCTTATCTTTCATCCTTAGGTTTGGTTTATATAGTGGTAGACAGGTTTGTGCTTCTGTTTGTCCACATATTTACATGACATTGACCATAAATAATTTGATTTGGTGCTGGAGCACCAACCTGAGGCAGCCCTGCAAGTGTTCCGTGGCATCCCAGACTGCCACGGCACACCGTTTGGGAACCACTGCCTTACTTGGTGCACTGTGGCGCTGGTTTTCCTTATCGAAGGGAATCCACACTCGCGGTCTTACTGGTAATACTGGAAATTAGCTCAGACTGTTTAGTGCTGGCTCTTGTTGAGGATTTGAGGAAAGGGTCACACTACCTATTTAGTCTATTGTATGTATAGTCTGTGACTTTTTGATTCTTCTCCTCTTATATAAAGCATGAAACAAAATATAATCTAAGCTTGCAGTTTTATATGATTGTGCTCATATGCTGTATAATATCTAGGATTGCAAAAGCTTTATCATTTTACACGTGCTTATGGGAATCCAAGCCTAGGCACAGACATTCAGCTAGAGCTCTGTGTATCACATAACAACTACATGGACATATCCATAGTTAGGGAATGCGGTCAGGATGTCGGACGATAGATAGATAGATAGATATAGGAGGGGCTGCAACTACAGAGTGCTTCTGTGCAATGTGGTGCCTGTTCTACAGTAGACAAGACTCTGTTTCTGTCTAATCCAGTGGTTCCCAAACTGTGCACTGTGGCACCCTGGGGTGCCTCGAAACACTTGCAGGGGTGCCTCAGCTTAGTGGTCCAGCAACAAATCTAATTATTTATGGTCAATGTAATGTATATATGTGGACAAACAGAAGCTCAAAGCTGTCCACCACCACATAACTGACCCTAAAATGACAGGAAAGCACAATTTACTTATTATTTTTTTTCCTGAATTTCTCATTAACAAACTTTTGGCCTGGGTGTGCCTTGAAAACAATCCTGATACTCTAGGGCGCCGTGATTCAAACAAGTTTGGGAACCACTGGTCTAATCTTTTACTATTTACCAAATATATATTTTATCTTGTAATAATGTAACACATTCTGCCCCATAATTCTCATAAATAAGTCATTTTTATTCATACCAGGCAACTATTATATATTTTTTTTCAAATCAAGGGATGCAAGTGTCTTGCAACATTAACTACTCTGTTGTTTATGTATATATCTATGAAATAAACAATATTGTATTGCTAACGGTTGGCTTCCTATCTGCTGATCCCCAGATTGCAGAGTACGAAGGCTGGTGTTGTCTGGATTGCTTACACTCTGCCCTTTAACCACTGGCTCACTATTAATATCCCACAACTAATATTCTGCTTAATTAACATTTCAGTGACAGTCACGATAAAGCTCATGATACATGATTTTGGCCATCCTCTTCCATAAGGAAATACAACAACACAACAAAATCCCAATGACCTACAAATGCTGGAGCCTTATAATAATGAAAGACACATAGCTGATAATTAGAGAGATTAATATTATGCTCATCAGTGTCTCCTTTCCTATATAACATTAACAATGGAAACATTCTACTGAATGGCAGTTCCATTCTATACTTATTGAGGCTCACATCATGAATTAAGGATCATATATCTCTTAGTGCCATGTTTACTTCATATATTATATGTAAGTTAACATTTATTAAAAAGAAAGATCACTTCATTACAACCACCCTGTTCATTTACAGTTGCTATAGTCCATGAATAAGTGTGTTTTGATGCTCGTATTTGTATGCAGAAAGTGGATGTAAAATAGTAATGAAGTTAATCAAACGGATAATATAATCCAGACACCTATCAGTGCCATGGGACTAAACTTTAATTAATGAGCACAGATCCTAAGGATAAGAATACTAAGCTTAATTAATATTATGTCGTCTGATGGCTATGTCTCTGGCGGTATCCTAGAGCTGATAAAAAATAAAATACATGTATAATCCATAGAACACCAAAACATTTATGTTTAAAATAGATTTGGGATAATTTTCTTGCATTCTCAGCACATAACTTACAGTGATATGTATCTATTCTCTTTGCTTATAGATATAACATATTTTGTTCTTTCATTTTGGAAGTTAGTAATTAACTATTAAATTAGTTTAGTACTCCACAGCTACATATAAAGCAGCTACATATAAAAACTATGTAAAATAGTTATATAAATATATAGAAAATACAGTATATAAAAGAAGTACCTAAACAAATACTGTTTAATATCTCAATGACACGTCAGCTGTCTGATCATGAATATTCCCTTCTACGGATGCATGGATGTACACCAGGGGGAGGAGTTTGTAGCGACATTTGCATAAACTCTGACATATGACCGCCAATAGATGCCTGCTGCGTGCGCTGCTGCGTGTGATTCAGAATCAGGCCACAAGAAAGCCAGTGGTTCTGACCTGCCTACAGCAGAGGTGTTCGGGTCACAAACAGCTCATTTGGTTTATCCTGAAGGAAAACTACAGAGAATGGACTATATTATTGTAGCACACATGACAAACTACCAAACTCATATAAGAGCATTGTGCTGGAGCACTTTCTGTCTTTTGACCAGTACTGTAGATAGTGGTTCCAGGCGCCCCTGACACAGTGAATGACTCCACTAACTAAAACTTAAACTCTTCTGCGTTGTGATACAATCACGTAGTGCATGCTTCTCTCCTGGGCCACACAGAGGCTCAGTAACAGAAGGCAAGACAGGTGATTTGGGGAGAGCCTTCTCCAGGTTCCGGCAGCCACGGTCCTCCAGGAGTTAACATTTGTTGGTGGCTGAGTCAGGCAGCCAGTCCGCCCTCCCCACAATCAGTGCCTCTTGTGAGTGCCAAATTGGCTAACCATTAGTCATGGCCCTGCTTTTAACCCCTGTGAAGCTACCTATCTTCTATGGTAAATGCAGTCTTTGTGTTGGTTGAACCAGTGCTCGTGACAATGTAGCCTATCCGTTCATTAGGAACTAGTGACATTGTTGAGGAATGAGCCATAAAGTTCATATGTTAAGCGATGTCACTACCTTCTATATAACTCCCGAACACACCATGTACTGCAGGGGTCCGAGGCTCACAGATTCCACTCCAAGCCAAAGATAAGGAAATATAAAGAAGATTCTGCAGAATATATCTTGTGGTGTATTGGGTAATAAGAGCCAAGTACTGATTCTGGGAGAAAGGTTTGAACATAAAAATTCCAACAATAATACACATAGTAAAATCTTGTATCTTACTGAAACGAATTCTTTGTGTTTTGATAAGGGAGGAACGTGTGGGTTTTATATTATCCCAGTGCCATGTTATACACCGCTCACCCTGAGATATAAAACATGCTATGCGCACTAAGTACTAAAAAGCCCAAGGGATTAATGTGCTAATGGTATTGTTGCTGCAGTTTCACCAGCTCCTCTGTGTTGCTTCCTGCCATGGAATAATGGTGCTGAAAGAAGAGCTCCTGTGGGTCTTTGCATTGAACATTGTGTATCTACCAGCTTCTGCTTTATAATAGGCTGCATTAGTACACTTAATCTGCAATTACATTTCATGCAGACAGTAGCCATTTTCATGAATGTTTTACCTTTATTTTTAGTTTGTTACAGGTGAGAGCAGCAAAGTCCAGTGATGTACCAGCTGTTGAAAAGCTAATCAGGACACTGACGCTCCATGACAGTATATTGGATGACCTAGAACTCTACAATGCAGCTCGGAGGGATGCTGTGAGTGGAATCATTTAAGATTCTTATAAAATTGATTAACTTAATGCATTGAAGTCATTAGAGTGATGTCTTATCATAAGAAATGTGCAAGCAATCATTATCAGCACACATAAGACCATGAAATCAGAGCCTGCCCTAGGCATCGACAAACTAAGCAAATGCCTAGGGGCATTCAAGCCCGCCTAGGGCCGGTGGAAGATTGGTGCAGGCACTGCTGGAGAACCTGCTGCCGGCTGCGCAGAGACTCTGGCAGCTGCTACTGCCGTTGCACAACGTCCATGATCGGAGCTCAGCTGACAGCTCCAGTTGGACCTGGCAGCAACAAACAGTGAGCGGGCAGCAGTGGCGTAACTTCATCCCAGCTGCCCGGAGGCAAGATAAATGTTGGTACCCCCCCAATTTTTTTTAAATTAACCATCCCTCCCAGCACCCATGCCAGCCCCAGCTGCCGTCACCCCCCTATGCAGTTCCCCCAGTAGTGGTCCCCCTGTGCAGTGCCCTCTGTAGAGGTCCCCCTATGCAGTGCCCGCCTATGCAGTGCCCCCCAGTAATGGTCCCCCTATGCAGTACCTCCAGTAGTTGTGCCCCTATGCAGTGCCCCAGGTAGTAAGGACCCATGTAGTGCCCCCAGTTGTAATGCCCTTGTAGTGCCCCCCAGTAGTAATACTCCCTGCAATGCCCCAGTAGTAATGCCCCTTGAAGTGCCCCCAGTAATAAGGGCCCCTGTAGTGCCCCCAGTTGTAGTGCTCCCAATAGTGCCCCCAGTAGTAAGCCCCCTGTAGTGCCCCCAGTAGTAAGCCCCCTGTAATGTCCCCAGTAGTAAGCCCCCTGTAATGTCCCCAGTAGTAAGCCCCCTGTAGTGCCCCAAGTAGTAAACCCCTGTAGTGACCCCAGTAGTAATCCCCAGTAATGCCCCCTGTAGTAAGCCCCAGTAGCGCCCCCTGTAGTAATGGCCCCAGTAATGCCCCCTGTAGTGCCAGTAATGCCCCCCAGTAGCACCCCCTGTAGTAATGCCCCCCTGTAGTAAGCCCCAGTATTGCCCCCTGTAGTAAGCTCCAGTAGTGCCCCCAGTAATGCCCCGTGTAGTAAGCCCCAGTAGTGCCTCCTGTCGTGAGCCCCTATAGTAAGCCCCAGTAGTGCCCCTAGTAATGCTCCCTGTAGTAAGCCCCAGTAGTGCCCCCAGTAATTCCCCCTGTAGTAAGCCCCAGTAGTGCCCTTAGTAATGCCCCCTGTAGTAAGCCCCAACAGTGCCCCCTGTTGTAAGCCCCAGTAGTGCCCCCTGTAGTAAGCCCCAGTAGTGCCCCCTGTAGTAAGCCCCAGTAATTCCCCCTGTAGTAAGCCCCAGTAGTGCCCCCTGTAGTAAGCCCCAGTAGTGCCCCCAGTAATGCCCCCTGTAGTAAGCCCCAGTAATGCCCCCTGTAGTTAGCACCCCCGCGCGCACACACACACAAAAAAAACAACTTACCTTGAACCCCGCTCCAGTGCTGCTGCCGTCCGTCCCAGGCGCCCACTCCTCGGAACTATGGGAGTGACATCATGACAATATATTAAAGGGGAGACTAATCAAACCTTCTACAGATGACCAATGGAGGCGTTGCTCATAACAACCAATCAAATTCTAGCTAGAATTTTATAGAATATACTGTAACTAGATAATTGATAGCTAGAAGCCAGGGGCATATTAAGAAAGGAGGGGGCCTGTATGCATTCCCTGTCCGAGGCCCTCCTTCTCTCCACCCGGTGGTTGGCTGAGGACTGACCGCAGCAGTAGACTCTGGGCACTAGTCTGGCGATTTCCCCACTGCGCAATCTGTTGCCATTTTCCAGGCGTTTTGTGCAGAGCTGCTAAAGGTGACGCGGGACTTCAGAGAGGTAAGTATTAGAGACCATGGGTACACCCTGCACCCATTATAGACACGTTCCTGCTAGAAGCTGATTGCTTACTACAGGAATGGTATTTATGAATGACTTGTGAAATAGCTGCCTCTGGCCATCAGATACCCACATGCTGTCTGGAAGAGGAAAGGCACCAGGACAAAGCACTTTATGGAGTGTACTATAGATAACATCAGAACATAACATGGAGGTCATTAGTAAGGCCAGAACTGTGCTTCCTTATGGTACTCTGTACTCTGCTAAAGTTGAGCTCTTGATGGATTTGTTTTACATGGCTCATCCCTCAAAAGAAAGAAAATTACCTATGGCGCTATGAACACCAATATGTAACAATAATGAGGTTTAAATTACAAATACAAAATAGAGGTACAGATACTCATGGCTCGTCCCTCATGATTAATAATTTGACTTCAAAGGGTTGCATTGCGGGATGTCTGACAGAGACAAGAGCCGCATTACCTTTCTTACATAAATTACCCCTTATTTTTAATAGGAGTTTAAATTAATTTATATATTTAAATATTTTCTTCACTAGTTTCTGCTCCTGCTTTAACTTGATGTCAAAGGTTTTTTTTTCTGTGGAGGGAACACTGCAAACTACATCTGTAGGATATAAATAATAATTCCGATCCACTTAAAGAATATCCGTGAGGCAGTGGAACTATGCTGCATTAAGTGTCCTTTCTATTGAAACCTACCCCAGCCATTAGACCAGCAGAATGCACTGTGTCTGTGTTCCAAGGAACATTTAATACACTGTGATTCTGCACATTGGACCTCTGCAGATTTGACAGGGATGATTCTTCTGGCTAGATTAATCTGGGTGGACATCTCCATTATTCTACTGAACAAAATGAAAATGTGACAACATTGCGCTTACTAACACAAGGAGGTATCCAGAAGCAGTCAGTCATTGCTCTGCACAAGATATACTCCATAGTAGATGTCAGTCTGGAGCATGGCTGTGCATGTATTGGTGGCTTCTGATTGGACGCTGCCTGGTTATTCAAAAGCTATTGGAGTTTCCATTGATGAGTGTATGAAGAGTGTGGTAGGGCAGTAACTAGGGTAGTGCGGCCAGTGCCATGGCACATGGCACCGCAGGGCAGGGGGCACAGTTTGGGCCTGTCAATTTTCTGTTTATTATCATTCTCACTTGTAGCTTCCTCTTATTTTATCCCCAGCATCTCCTGGCCTCCCCTATGTCATCCCTGGCCCTTCCCCATGAGGCCATTGCCCTTTTTCGGGTGTTATCTCCCTATTTAAAAATTAGGAGGGGGGGTCAATGCTCTTTCTGGCACAGGGCACCAAAAAGTCTAGCTTTGGCTCTGGTCCAGGGATCCAGAACATGCTACAGGGAGACATGTTGCCCATTTTGTGGGAAAAAAAAGCCCACACATCTTATGATCTGAAAAACACTAAATATTTGAATGACTTCCAGCAATTTGGTGGGTGGAGAAATCTAGGATATACAAGATGTAATGACCAGACGTGAAAGTTGTGAGTGATAGTTTGTAACACTGCATAACGCTGACACACTCGTTTCCGATAAATTGTGTTTTAGGACGGAACACCGGTTCAGGCGTTTGTTGCTGAAGTAGCCGGCCAGATAGTTGGCGTTTCGGTTCTCAGAAATGAAAAGGTATCTTATATATTTACATCACATTTGCTCTTTATATCTGTATTTTCTATATTTACTGTATTTGTATTTGTATCTGTAGCTTCAGCTTAATGTGGTGAAAACAGGCACTTGTAGTCTGCAAAACAAATAAAGAGGAAAAATCAATGTTTTTGGAACGTTGTCATTTACCCGAGTAGTTTTAATTTTATTGGTAATCTCATCCCACCTTGAACATTATAAGCATAAATAGAGAGTGGTGATCACCCAAAGGTTGCAACTATAATGCTTCAGGAGACCAACTTCATAAGTCGTCTCATTCACTGCCATGTAGTCTGTGTAGGGGATAAACTGTAAGTATTTATTTACCACTCATACTCCTGCCTGCAACAGCCTCCTCTTCACCATGGTGGTCTGCCATGACTGACAGGTGGTATGGATACTACATATCAGTGCCTGCATAGTAACCTGACCAAACTGAAAGTCACCTATTGCATGTCCCGGCACCTATAGCAGTCTGTAGTCATTGCTGACAGCATTCTGGGACTTTCCACATGTTCAGTGGAGGCAGGATGCTGTAGGGAACAGAAGCATGGCAGCTAAGTATTTTCTATACAGATGCCACCACACACCAATTATTACAGTCTACTTCTCGGGTGGAGATACTATTAAAGTGCTTTGTAGCATCAAATGCACCTGTATGGCGGCATCGCACCTGTCCTCATGCTTCTTCTACTTTTGGAATAACCAGGATCTTTTCTGCACCCAGCATAGTGCAGCTGTTTCTCTTAAAGAAGTATACATAGTATGGATTTACAGAGCCAGCACATGGTGGGAATTGTAGGTTAATGGTTGTAAAGCCACAATAGACATACCCATAGAGAGACATGGTTATGTACTCTTATTTTTCCTTTTTCTATTACATTCTTTTTAATATAGGGTGGTGTGCTGTTATTGATCCTGTTTCCTATTGTGCATCACTGTGAATAGTGACAAGCCATAGCTACAGACATAGAAGCTGCAACTTCTAACGCTTAAACATAATAATATACATACTTTTGTGCAACATTTTTATCAACACAAAATACATTGCCTGACTCAGGACTTCACAACGTACTTGCTTTGCTTTTAAAATACCGGCGTAATAAAGCAGGTTACAGAACATTACATGAATCAAAGTCCTAATGCTATTTTTTTACATAAATATAAATGGTGCATTATTTTGTATGCCATTGTCCCTTTAAGCTCACCTCTACCTAAACATTTTCATGACTGTGCCTATAACTGGAGAGAATGAGTTATACACATAACAGCAGTGGCATAATAGTTTGTCTACTTAAATATTAATTTATATCATTAACAACTGTCATTCAGTGTGACAGAGCTGTTCTCAGGTTCAATGTACTGACATATAAAAAAGATGTAATTGGCTGCTATTAGATACCATTATCTGTTATTGTACTGAACACTTTCAATCTGAAGACATTTTATGCAGCTATAAACCTAGTGCTATATATCTGGATCCTGGGGCTGTGCAGACAACATTATATGTTTATTATCCCATTTTGTGTGGTTTATAATGTTAAATAAAAGTAAATGGAAGAGTGGACCAGCAAGAGAAAGGTTCATGACTAATCGTCTGACGTCTGACTTATTCCTATATTGAGATGCTTCCTCCAGTATGGTTGTAATGTAATTAGGTCATTTTGTAAGCTACAATCACACAGAGTAATTGTATAGTGAATCTGATACAGAAATTAACTCTATGGGCTCCATTTATCAACGATAATATATGTCAGTGACATATTTCATTTAGTATCGAATATGCCACCTATATTTATCACTATCCACCCAGCAAGGTCCAGCGTTGTCCTCTTGCTCCGTGGCATCCTCTGGCGAGCTGCAAGCAATAGACTACTAATTAATGCACATGCGTGACGGACGTCTGCACATGTGCATTGCACGATCTGGTGTACAACAGCGCAATGTAACGTTACATCCTGCTTGTAACTGCAACGCATTACTCATTGCATCGTCCCATCTGATGTGCGATGAAAGACCGCCGGAAACGATATATCATATGATACATTGCATAGTGTGTACCCAGCTTTAGGGGTCTATTTACTAAGCAGTGTTAGGAGACAGAGTGAAAAGTGATAAGGTAGCAGCCAATCTGCTCCTAACTGCCATTTCACAGGCTGTGTTTGAAAAATGACAGTTGGGAGCTGATTGGCTGGCACCTTATCACTTTTCACTCTGTCTCCTAACACTGCTAAGTAAATAGACCCCTTAGTCCAGTACTAGGATCTGCTGTGCTTGGTGATACCTATAGAAAATTAAATAAGTTAGTAGAAATGTTATGCAAAGTTAATACAGTGTGTACTATTAAACATAACAAATACTTAATAAAATCCTGCAACACGTTTCAACAATCAGAAAAGGGAGGGGGGTTTCTGCACACTGAATTATACTCGCAACAATATATGAACACTATATGGTAATAGAACTTCAGAGATATTGGTTGCATGCATGTGCAAATACATGGGAAGCTGCTAGGCCCTGTCACGGCTTCTCTGTCACTAGCAGTCCCTAACACTAAGGGGTTCACATTCGGGGCACAGAGCACCCCAAAAAACGTCCAGCCCAGGACCACCCCAGGGCATCACACGAAAGTGGAAAAAGAGTGACAGTGCAGTGTAAAGTATAGATGTGTGCGAGTAATTAATAAGTGTTGAAAAAGAGGTTAAAATATATGTGAAAAAATACATGAATAAAAAACAAACATAAAAGATTATGTGAAAAGTAACTATGTGTATTAAGTGGTGATGCCCTGAGGAAGCCCAGCCAGAGTAGTCTCGGGGGCCCACGCCCAAACGCTCACCCCAAATGTAATATATACCAATTATAAGGCCTCATAATAAAGGCACATATTTATTTTGGCAAATGTAAGGCCTCATGATAAAGGCACATACATAAATGCATCAAAATTGAGAGCCAGCTTACCTGGGAGTCATCCTGGGAACTCCAACTAACACTACTAGAACCAGCATGCCCTGCTAATGCTTGCTCAATCATGCATCTCATGACCACAAACAAAAAAATGGCAGCTGCTCAATCAATCTGGCAGTACTTTTCAGGTGCATGAAAGTGAGGGGTCATACCAAGTAGAAAAGGGAGGGGGGTTTAACCCTCTATTGTTCCTCAACACACTGAATTATACTTGCAACAATATATGAACACTATATATTAATAGAAATTCAGAGATATTGGTTTCATGCATTTGCAAATACATGGGAAGCTGCTAGGCCTCGTCACGGCTTCTCTGTCACTAGCAGTCCCTAACACTAAGGGGTTCACGTCCGGGGCACAGAGCACCCCAAAAAACGTCCAGCCCAATCATTTCAACAATCAGAAGTCAACAAAATATTGGCACAAATTTGATTTACAAAATGAATAACCAGGGCGGTAACTAGGGTAGTGCGACCAGTGCCATGGCACAGGGCACTGTAGGGCAGGGGGCGCTGTTTGGGCCTGACAATTCTACTGTTTATTATCATTCTCACTTGTAGCTTCCTCTTCTTTTATCCCCAGCATCTCCTGGCCTCCCCTATCTCTTCTCTGGCCCTTCCCAATGAAGCCATGACCCTCTTTTCAGGTGCACTATCTTATGTCCCTATTTAAAAAATGGAGAAGGGGGCGCAGGGCACCAAAAAGTCTAGTTATGGCTCTGTGAATAACTATACAGGTACTTTATTTGGCTGTAGTTTCTGTGGCACTAGAATTCCAGGAATTCTGGGAATTGTAGTTCCACAGCTCCTGGAGTGGCAGAGTATGCCTACTTCTGAATTATACTGTTAATTTTTTGCACTTAAGCTGGTTTTAATGGCAGACAGTTGACCAAATAAGAACGGGAGTGTCCTATGTATATTTTTGATTTAGTAACAGTACTAAGGGACTGATTCAGCGGTGGACGCAATTCCGATATTCACGCAGATCGGGTGATTATTTGCCATTGCATATGTTTGCAAGTCGCACTGCGCATGTGTTGCGAATGCTTAGCGATTACGTACGCACATAGGATACAGTGAATAAGTGAATGCGTCTGGTCAGCGCTTGGGGGAGGTATTGGGGGGTATGTGAACACAGGCGTGTCTGACCGTTTAAACGCTGTTCCATGGGCTCGCATTAATGCAGCATGAGACCTCTCCGCGACAAGTGAAGCTTCAGTATTTATGACAGGTCAGATCTGCCGCATAGCTGCCCAATCTGTGTCTATGTTTATGCAGGTATGCAACGTTGGACGAAGATGAGAAGGCAGCAGTGAGCATCCCTAGGTCCAAGTTCGCTTTTCAACTATTAGCATATTTTCACGGCTGCGTTCCATGCGATATCGCAGCTGCGATCGCATTAGCGTCCTCTGCTGAATCAGGCCCTAAGTTTTGCGATCAGGAAAAAAGGGAGTGCTTATTGTGTCTGTGCAACACGAAAACCTTCTGTATTATGTCTCTTGCGTTTTTAAATATCATAAAACATTCTCACAAATTTGACGCTGTGTTCCTGCTGCTGTTCCATTGCTCTGTAGGACATTGAGTACATTCGTTCACACTACAACATTGAAGATTTTATCTACTTCAACCATCATCAACGGGATGAGCACGGACATCTTCACCATTACGTTATTAATCCAATATTTAAACACTATAGCAGGCATTTCCTGAAAGAAGTTCTCCGCTTATCTCACAAGTCATCCCTGTACTACCCTATATACCCACCGTATGACAACAATCAGGTAAATGTGTATTCAATAGAACAGCGATTAGTAAATATATGGGTGTAGTATTATATTTAGACAGTCACGTGTAAGTGGCACTTTTCATGGCTGGTTTGTAGCAATCTGTATACACAACCATCTTATTGTCAAAGTACAGGGTACTCATGTATTATATTTTTGTTGCTTTAGTGATGTCAATAAAACGCACATTCAGTACAACTGTGTGGCGGGATGCATGGTGCAGCTTAGGCGCAAGATGACTGGATAGGTGTATTTGTACACATCTGTATACTCATGTCCAGCTAAATGAAATTTAATTTTGTATGTTGTTGCAAAAGTAGTCACACTCATGTACCTAATCTGTACTTGGTAAGGAATACACTCGACCTCCCCAACCCCTCCCTTCAGACAGTACACATATTTCCATCACTCAGAGACCCCGCCATCTTGTCAGGCAAATCCATGTGAATCACATAAAGCTGGTGCATAAGTAGGTGTGTGGTGTGTGTCAGAATAAAGCATATGCACTGTGGTTTACACTTTCATAAAAGAGCCATGTGATGTAGCACTGTCTGCTCAAATGACATAGCCTAACGTATTTCTCATGACTTGGTGAAGCAGCAAGTTCTAATCATATAATACTTGACAATAAGGAGATCACAAAATGGATGCAAATCAGATCCAGCTAATATGATTGGTACTGAAAGAACGTGCTCCTGGGAAAAATACTGGTACAGCAAAATGCCATAAACCACCACTTGTTTATCTGTCATTCCCACAGAGATGGTAATGTAATTACTCTCATAATTATCTTCATTAGTGGTGGGTATTATGTGAGACTCATTCCACTGCTCTCCGAGTTTATTTGTTATTATTTTTCCCTAACCCCCGCTCACAATTAGCGAAGTCTGTTAAGAATTCTCTGTTTGTTAAACATCTGCGAGGCACAGAGCTGACATTCGCCTCACTAAAGTGCAGAACGTTGTCTTTCAGTTTAAGAATCCCTGCGCCCATTCACTGACATCTGCCCTTCATTACATGGTTCCTGTGCGACCAAGACGACAGATTGTCTATCCTCTGGAAAAGCTTGGCATAAATGCTCCATCGAAGCAGGTCTCCAAGGATCAGGTGGGTAACAGAAGCTGTAGCAGGCAACAGGCACCATGCCAGGATCTACAAGGTTTGGCAGATGGCATGGAATTGCTGTCTTAGCTTGAATAGGTTGCTTCTTAATTACACAAAACCGGGCATTCATACCCTTACAGGCTGAGCTGCGATGATACATTGCTGTATTCCAATGTATGTTTCAGTAACATATGGACTATGAGCACTACATATATAGTAGCTCATGGTAACAATGAAGACAACCTTAACAAAAGATTCCCTAAGCTGGTTAACCGATGTGTGTAAGTTGCTATAAATCAGTTAATTATAATAAAATAATCAGTTTTAAAATGATCTATTTACTGAGTTTGAGACATTAGTCCTGGTTTCCTTGTACATGGACATACAATATCCAATAACATTGATATTTGTATGAATCCAGTAACATGTATGATTTGTATTATACTGAGAAGCTCAAAGTATCCAAAAATTGTGCCCAAAAGTGCAAGCCTTCATCAGGAAGATTTTGATGGGACCTTGTTGTGATATATAGATCATGTAGGCACTTCTGTGTCTATTCTGCAATGATAGTCCATGCACTTTCTAGCCTGGTTCTGACGTGGAAGTAAAGCAAAAAAGGGCAAGTAATGGCTTCCATACACCTTCGATGGATTGGGACAATTCCTCGTTTTGCATATGTTTGGGGAATGAAATCGGCAATGTATGTGGTACACCAGTCGCCAATTCTGATATGCGTACAACTCTGAATCAGGCCATTGTCACTACTCTAAATGAAGATACTTTTTAGTTGAAAATACTTTAGGATGCCTTTCCAAATTTGTTTACTGTGTCATTTTTTTTAATTCAAACTACATTATAATGTAGCTTTTGAAAAGCTTGACTTCAAGATGGATGCTTATGCTTAGGGTAACACAGATGGCGTAATAGTTAGCATTGAGGTTGTGAGTGCAATTCACACTACAGCCCTAACTGTGTGGAGTTTGTATATTCTCCCTGTGCTTGTGGGGGTTTCCTCCGGATACTCCGGTTTCCTTCCACTATCCAAAAATATACTTGTTGGTTAATTTGCTCCCAACAAAAAAAAAATAACCCTAGTGTGTAAGTATGTGGTAGGGAATATAGATTATAAGCTCTATTGGGGCAGGGACTGATGTGAATGGCCAAACAAAAAATAGTTGCGAAAATATTCAAATGCTAATCTTATCTTTCCCCTTGTTCACCAGCCTGAAACTGAGAGTAGGGGGTATATTTACTAAAGTGTGGGGTTTTTTAGAAGTGGAGTTGTTGCCCATTGCGGTAGCCTAGGGGTTATACAGGCTACTCATCTTAAGTACAGCCAAACGTGGCCTCTAAGGCTGTGGATTTATGGGTCGAAAACATGCCCTTGGTACGCTCATGAGATTTTTTGAAAAAACTTTAGCTCACCTCCCAGTCAGGGCCGGTTCTAGACCTTGTGGAGCTCAGGGCAACCCCCCCAAATAAAAAAACCCACCTTGCATAGATTGCGCTCCTGCTCTCAAAAAGGGGACATGACCATTTGGGAAGGGGCATGTCCCTGCAGTACACCCGCAATTCATCACACTTGGGGGCGTGCCCAGCACTTACGGAGGTGCTGGGCTTCCCCCAAGCTCTCCCCTCATGGTGAATAGATGCCTTGATGATCAGTCACCACAACTTTTCCCACCCACAGGACATTGCGACCAGCGGGTGGGTAAGGCTCAAGGCAGGGTGTTTTAGCAGGAACACTAGCAATGCCCCTTACACAGTATACCACACACAGTAATGCCACTTACACAGTAATGCCCCTTACACATTATGCCGCACACAGTAATCCCCCTTACACAGTATGCCGCACACAGTAATGCCCTTTATAACACATTGCCCTTTACAACACATTATGCCACACACAGTAATGCCCTTTATAATACATTATGCCACACACAGTAATGCCCCTTACACATGATGCTGCACACAGTAATGCCCTTTATAACACATTATGCCGCACACAGTAATGCCTTTATAACACATTATGCCATACACAGTAATGCCCCTTTTTAATATATCTCTCCCCCTCTCCTCCCCAGCAATTCACCCCCTCCTAATTCCCTCAGCGACACACCTCCACCTAATCTCTCCTCCCTCCCAGCGATTCACGTACTCCTTTGTGTCTCTCCAGGCTAAGGCTGCTCCTCCATGTCCCGGTCCTGCAGGCTGCTCGTCTGTGTCCCAGTCTTCAGTTCTCTTCCCTGTGTCCCAGAATGCCAGACGTGGCCGTGACGATGTCACGCGGTGTGCCACGCAGGCATTCTGGGAGACAGTGGAAGGGAGGGAGACGGTGATCATCATGGTACCGCTGGATTGATGGTTTAGCCGGCGGCGCCCGGGCGGGCAAGAGCAGGCGGGTGCCATCTAATTAGACGGTTCCGGCGGGGTGACTGCGACCACGCCCTCAGGCCACAACGCCCCATGCAATAGCCCTGCTTGCCCATCCCTAGAACCGCCACTGCTCCCAGTCTCCATCCGGAAATGCCCATGGATCGCAGACGCTGTCTCTAATCATAGTGATGTCATACACAGACCCTTATGTATCAAGCAGTGAAAAGCATGGAGAAGTCGACCAGTGGAGAAATTGCCCATAGCAACCATTTAGCTGTGTAGCATTTATCAAGTACAGTCTATAGAATAATAGGTAGGAGCTGATTAGTTGCTATGGGCAACTTCTCCACTGGTTCACTTCTCCACACTTCCACTGCTTGATACATAAACCCCACAATTGCAAATGCCATCGTTCGCATTTCTCGCTCAGCGTGCGTGCAACATGGGTTTCCTAGACTTTTTGCGCATTCTCTTAATCAGTTGAGCTATCTCTTAATCAGGCCCTTGATCTCAAAAATTGTATATTCTACTTGATAACAGTCCTATACTCCATTTAAATCTGTTGTGAAAAAAAACTTTTGTTCTAATCCTTAAAAGATTAAAATGAAGAACTTCCATCAAAATAGTCAACTTTTGTTTATTTTGGATTTATCTGGTGGCAATATGGATATAATATGTACAACCCCAATTTATATTTACAGTCATTTACTAAATTTTAACTATGAAATATTTGGAAAAACAAAATCATTAATTTTCAGCCTATTTGCTTCCTCACCATCTGGTAGTGTTCTGTAATCCATCTGCTCATTGTAATTATGTAATTATTTATATGAGAGAAGAATAGGTGAAATAATTATGTAGCATAACTGACCTGTTTTGACAGCTTTGGTCTTACATTGATGTACAAGACAGTAAACATAGTCATACAGAGTAAAATAATACACAATCCTTTGCACTGGGCAGATCCCAGACATCTCCTTTGCCACTTTCAAGTGTGAGTCTTGAATAAAACTTAAGGGGCACATATGGAATTCTAGAACTATCTGCCATCTGCACCTTTGCTACTTTCTATGCCACATCTACGCTGAAATAGTCCCAACTGCTGTTTAGACAGGACGTAGTCGACATCCCGGCGCTCACAATGCCAGCGGACAGAATCCCAACAGCAGTCGGAATTCCGACTCCAGATCCCTGACGGCTGTGATCCCGACTGTTAGTATTGGGGTTAGGTTTAGGGGTTAGGCACTAGGGGGAGAATTAGGGTTAGGCTGCGGGAGGCGAGGGTTAGGGGAAGGTTAGGGTTAGGCTGCGGGAAGTGTGGGTTAGGGGTAGGTTAAGGGGAAGGGTTAGAACACTTATCTGCATGTGTCGGATTTCCACCAAGGATTCTGACCGCCGGCATTATCAGCACCAGGATCGCGTACCCAACCCATTCAGATGGGTACTAGGATGAAATCTACAGCTGTCAAGATGAAATTCCAAACAGTATGTACCTCTGATCAAATGTAAATGTATAGGAACTACCACTCCCTAGATGGTCCTACTGCTCTACAGATGAACTTCTAGAATAAGAATAAGTCAGACATAGCAAAGTTTGGGTGGTCATATGTAAAAAGGTCATACAAGTCAAGATTCTGGAAATCGGACGCAGAAACAGAGATTGATGTCAGGACAATATTAGGCTAGGGCACAGCAAGCTATGATCTCTAAATTAGATTTAGTTTGTGTTAATACAGTTCTCAGATAGCAAGTGACAGATGAGATCACTGAAACATAACATCAAGGCACCATGTACTTTTATAGATTTTAATGTGAAGATAAAATATTTAGGCATACTGATTGGAAGTGTTGGTCAATAAAAAAAGCAGGCGACCTATGCAACAGCAGTTTTTTAATGGAGGCTTGAAAACAGTATCCAAACAGCACAAATGTGCTGTAACCACTAGGATGTGACAAATATTTACTTTATTCAAGCTAGGACAAGGCTGCAGAAAGCACATATCTGTGTTGGTTCACAAAAATTAATTTTATAATTTATATATATATATATTTTGAAATATTATAATTAAACAAAAATCATAGGAACAGCAAACATGTGGGTACACAAAGCCACATTAATTTTTGAGGACTCTGAAAATTCTAATGTGCATATTCAGTATACTGATTATATTAGTCTCACTCATCATAACTATACATTGTAATTGAAGAAAGGTCATTTAATAAAGTAATTTTGCATTGCTTAACTTTGGTTGGCATTGAAGGTGTTAGAATCTAGTTATTTAATTTATTTACATGTACTGCTTTTGTTAATCTGCTTATGCTAAGAGTTCTAAAGGCCGCCATACACGGTGCAATTCAAAATTGGTAAGATGTGTTGTACGATTGCCCTTGAAATTCTTCATACGATGTGGTCAAACGGTATACGATTGATCGTTACGATCATACGATAAGATAAGATGCATAAAAGTGTATCACATTGTACTCAAAAGATCGTAGATCTCACTGTTTTGCAGTAAGATCTACGATCCATCTATATGACTGCAGGGACGCGCATCGGCATCGTATACACACAGAAACAACGCACGATTGATCGTTACGATTGATCGAAATCCTGCACATCGTGTAAAAAACCGCAATGTGTATGGGCCTCTTAAGGCTTCAATGGCTAACATAAAACTCATGGGGCAGATGTACTAAACTCTAGAAAGTGATCATTTGGAGACTGATAAACTACCAACCAATCAGCTCCTAACTGTCATTTTTCAAACAGTCTGAAACATGACAGTTAAGAGCTGAGTGGCTAGTAGTATATCACTCTCTGATTTATCCCTTTCCAGAGCTTAGTACATCTCCCCATGGTTCGGTAGAGTCCCTCTCATCTCATCAGCAGCCACAGCACACAAAACACTGCCTGATCAGAACTTAGGGCCTGATTCAGAGCCGCTCGTAAGCGGCCGCTCGCTCGCTCCGAGCGATGTTTGCCCAACTGCGCATGCGTACGGATCGTTATACGCATGTGCGAACCAGTCAGTGCGGTCGAAATTCATGTGCTCGCAAAATAGCGAATGCCTGATAATTTGAGTGACAGATTGAGGCGTATGTGGGTGGTAACAGGGGAAAACGGGGAGTGGAGATCAGAACGCAGGCGTGCCTAAAGGTCAAAACGGGCGTTTTATGGGTGTGCATAATTAAAACAGCAGCGTCATTGACCACGTCACTGGGTTATTTTATAGCCAGAACTGCTCGCAAAATTGTGGTAGCAAAAACCAACCACAAGAATAGCGAGCAGTTCATACCCTGTTCGATGTACTCGATTAATCTAATAAATTGCGGACATGACGTAGGATGCGAGCGGCCAGGGGGCGTAGTTTCCCAAAAAACGACCGCAAGTTTTGTTCGCTCGTTCAGACCTAGAGGCGTGAACAGACCGCAAAGAGCGAACGGTTCATTTGAATAGCCACCCCTATTTTCTGGACGAGCGAGCGCTATTTGCGTCCGGCTCTGAATGAGGTCCTTATTCATTTCCTTTCAATAATCACAAACTATAAACTATACACATCCTGTTTTTTTCCTACCACTGAATCTTTCTTTTAATTTACATTTCCATTAAAACATTTATTCTCCACAAACATTTTCTTATCTATTAAATCGTTTAAAATGATTCAACCAGGCGCTCCAAAAGTTGTAGTAGCTGCTTTAAATTGTTAGGTATTGCACCCAACATATAACATTCAAAATATATAAAAAATGTTTGTGAAAGTATATATCTCTACCCCTAATTGATGGTAATAAATATATGAAGTACAATAAAACACTCAGACCTGCAATATTTGTATACACAAAGCATTCAATACATAAACCACAACAATCTTATCTATTAAATGTCTAGTTGTTCGTTACACACATGATCTCATATTCGGTGGCTATATTTCAACAGTATTGGTCCTAAAGGTAATACTACTTTTTATTCTCAAGCCCCATATACCAAACTGACTTAACAGACCACTGATTATCATATGTAGGCCTCTACCATGAGCCAGCTAGTAAGCTAAGCTCTGACTTCTGTGTCCCATGGTTGAGTAAGACTTGCCACAGTAGAGGAAGTCCCACATAAGATCGTTGCAATCCCAATAGCCAGTGCTATTTTTCAGCAGGAACAAGCAGGAACTCAGTTCCTGAAGCTCTCATTAACTATGATGCAATGTCCTGGGCCAAAATGTATTTTCTATAAGATAAGTTTTATTTTAAAGGCCCTTTTGAGTGCCTTCTTTTCTGAATACTATATATATGTATATATAATCTATATATAATTGTTTTTCTATAGCTCCACCCCCAGTAGCTCCACTCACAGTTCCAGAACCTATTTTCCCAGAAAAATAGCCCTGCCTATAGCTATAGAGAGACCATTGTAACGTTTGTTCCTTTGCATTCTTCTTTATGCAAATAACATTTGCCATCATCCACCCACTTTATATCTTCTATTGCTATAGCTCTGTTCCACTTGTAGGAATGAACTTCAAAAGAGCCAGTGAGTGCTTTATGTGTCTGAATCATTAGCATAATTTTGTATATTAGTGTAATTTACTATGAAGATAAGGATATAGGCTACCCATGTGTATTTTAAAGAATCATCGGTCATGGCAATTGCTCAGAAAATGAACAAAAAAAAAAAATACTAAGGCTCGGAAATGCTTGAACTTCTTGTACTATGTACCGAGCCATCTAAAAAGCATCTGAGTTTTCTTATGAAATAATGAACACTGAGACATCAGGTCAAGTGGTTTGTCAATGTCATTAGACAACAGAGTCGCAATCTCCAAGCTCCAAAGATAGAGCCATAAAATAATGTGGGCTTTGTCTTTCATGCAGCTACTGTGGAGAGGACTTTTAACCATTTGGATTATAATATATCAGTTCTGGCTTCATTATATCAAATTCCAGTGTTGCATAAGCCTCTATGCAAGAATACCTGACAGGCTGCCTACAATATTTATCATGTTAATGATTCATAGGACTTTCCTAGAAGCATTTTAGAGTAAATATAATAAAAATGTAATCAGATAATGTATTGAAACAAGTAGGATTTATTAACTTTATTTCATATAGAGGTGCTTTTGGCACTACAGTTTACTTGGCCAGATTGGCAGGAGCTTATATCATCATTAATCTGTGATGTTGGGGTCCCTACTCTTTCTAACTGTCAATATGTGACTCCTTAATTGCTTCCATTCCCCTCCTCACATAATGACACGGCCCCGTCACATGCAACCCTGTCCTCAATGCCTTAATCAGAAAAGGGGGTAGGTGGGGTAGGTCAATGCAGAGTCCCACAGTATCAGCAAACTACAAAACTGAGGCCATGGCAGACAACTCTTACTCACGTGCCATTACGTACAGTTTGATGTATTATAACAGTGGTTCCCTTTAAAAAAAATGAAAACTGTTTTATTAAAGTTTTAACAGTACAAAAGACTTTGCAACTAGTCATGATAAAAGGAGAACAATTTGCCATAAGTATAATAGTCTAATGTGGTACCTCGGTTTTTGGTGTGGGCACAGATACATTAGGTGTAGATGGTACCTTACAACTAAGAGCCATATTCAACTTGAGGCGAAAAGTCGGTCGACGTTATTTTCGTCTATTTCAATTATCCTCGTATTCAATTTCAAAGACTTTTTGGCCAGTGTAAAAGACGGGGATAAGTTTTCTCCATGTAATAAATGGCGAAAAAAAGTTCAGAATTGGGGTTTAGAGCTGCAGGCTTAAAAAAAATAGCCTGCATCCCTGGGAATGTCCCCTAAAAGTGATGTGTGTAAAAAAAAACAGGACACCCCAAAAAATGAACTTTTATTTTGGGGGTGAAAAAATGAAAATAGGGGACAAACTTCTAAAATAGCAAAATTGATTCCAGAGGGGTTCCCAAGTATGCGGCAAGTGTTTTCTTCATTGCCAATTTTGAAAAAAAATTTTAAGGACTTAAAAATTTGCTTGCACCCATTTTCATGTACCCTAAATTTGATGGGCATAGTTATTTTTCACCCAAAAAATTGCAAATTGCTATTCTTCATCTGTTCTTCACAGGCGCATTTATGCACCTGCCCCGGCTATTTAAAAACCCGACTTCCCTTCAACAGGCCAAATCGGGGGTACCCATAGTGATCCCCCATGTCAGGACATCTTTAGGGGGGTGCCAGGATGATTTCCCGAAAATTAACAGGACTTTTCGCCTGTTCCAGTTTCGCCAGGTCCCGTTTTTAAGTCCTTACAAATTGAATATGGGGAAAAGCGGGGACGTACGCGATACTTTTCCGCCTGCAAAACAGGCGAAGGAGGTGAAAAGTCCAGCAGGCGAAAAGTCCGGACTTTTCGCCTCAAATTGAATACGGGCCTAAGCCGGCAGCTCCAGCAGATCCTTCTTCTCTGACACAGACTCTGTGAGCTTTAGCCACTTCAGGATGTAGCAGAGAGACAAGCAACATACGCACAGTAACATGACATAATGTCCTGATATTATAGGATAATCATGTAGGTTTATTAAAGTGGGGTAAGAGGATGTGAGTCCAGGGAAAGTCACAGCATGAAGAAAATAATAATCATACATATGACAGGCAATTCGGGACAAATGGAATATGACAAATCTAAAACAGTAGTTTGCAATATGGTAGTAAATAGGCAATAACTCAGTGAACAGTGAAATAAACTTCTTTAACTTAAATGCTGCAGAACCTTTTTGGCTATAACTACGGAAAATGCAATTTCTCAATGGTTCCACTATACTATACTCTAAACACACAATAACTAGGGGTGTGCACCGGCCACATTTCGTATTTTGGTTTTGTATCTGGATCTTTCTATGTGTTTTGGATCTGGATTGGTTTTGCCAAAACCACCCTTCCGGGTTTTGGGTTCTGGTTTTGGATCTGTATTTTTTTGGAAAAAGCATAAAAACAGCTAAAATCACAGAATTTTTTTTTTTTTCTTTTTTTTTTTCTTTTTTTTTTGTTCCTACGCTATTATTAACCTCAATAACATTCATTTCCACTCATTTTCAGTCTATTCTGAACACCTCACACCTCACAATATTGTTTTTAGGCCAAAAGGTTGCACCGAGGCAGCTGGATGACTATGCCAAGCAACACAAGTGGATGGCACAAACACGTGGCCCATCTAGGCGTGGCATTGCTGCTGTGACAGACAGGATGGCAGTTTGAAAAACTAGGCCCCAAACAGTACATAATGCAAAGAAAAAAAGAGGTGCAAGATGGAATTGTCCTTGGTCCCTTCCATCCACCCTTATGTTGTATAAACAGTACATTCACACTTTAACAAACCAATCATTTCAGCACCAGGGTCTGCCACACGACTGTGGTTGAAATGATTGATTAATTTGGGCCCCCACAAAACAAGCTGACAATTAATTTGTCCCTGCACAAACTGGCTTTACAGAGGAAAGATGTCGTCCTCATCCTCATCTACCGATTCCTCACCCTCTTCAGTGTTGTGTACATCCTCATCCTCACAGAGTATTAATTCATCCCTGCTGGAATCCACCCCCACAGTCGCTCTGTACGGTCTGGAGGCTGGTCTTCCCGGAAGAATTGATAATTAATTTTGATGAACATCATCTTCTCCACATTTTGTGGAAGCAACCTCCTACGTCTTTCGCTGACAAGGTTCCCGGCTGCACTAAAATCTCTTTTGGAGTACACACTGGAGGGGGGAGCAACTTAGGTAAAATATAGCTAGTTTGTACAGAGGCCTCCACATTGCCTCTTTTTCCTGCCAGTACAGGTACGGACTGTCTGACATGCCTACTTGGATGCTGTCACCGATGTAATTCTCCACCATTCTGTGACAGCATCATATGCAGTGACAGTAGACATGTCAGAAATTGTTGGCAGGTCCTTCAGTCCAGACCAGACGTCCAAACTTGGTCATGCCTGCTCTGCATCACCGCCAGTGGGTTGCTTAGGATACCTATGTTGTTTCCTGGCAGCCCCAGTTGCCGGAGAAAATGAAGAAGGAGCTGTTGCCATGTCACGTTCCGCTTCAGCTGACAGTGTTTTCACCAGCAGGTCTTTGCACCTCTGTCTGCCAGAAAGAGAGACACCACGTAGGCTTTAAACCTAGGATCGAGCACGGTGGCCAAAATGTAGTGGTCTGATTTCAACAGATTGACCACCCTCGAATCTTGGCAAAGCGAATGAAGGGCTTCATTCACAAGTCCCACATATCGAGCAGAATCGCTCCATCTTAGCTCCTCCTTCACTTTCTCTAGCTGCTTCTGCAAAAGCCTGATGAGGGGAATGACCTGACTCAAACTGGCAGTGACTTCACGTGTGTCTAGTTCGAAGGGCTGGAGAACCTTGCACAACACGGAAATCATTCTCCTCTGCGCTTGAGTCAGGCGCATACCCCCTCCTTTGCCTATGTCATAGGTGGATGTATAGGCTTGAATGGCCTTTTTCTGCTCCTCCATCTTCTGAAGCATTTTGAGGGCTGAGTTACACCGCGTTACAACCTCTTGCTTCAGGTGATGGCAGGGCAGGCTCAAGAGTGTTTGCTGGCGCTCCAGTCTTCGGCACACAGTCGCTGAATGGCGAAAGTGGCCCAAAATTTTTCTGGTGACCCAAAGGGTCTCCTGCACGCCCCTGTCATTTTTCAAAAAATTCTGCACCACCAAATTTCTTGTGTGAGCAAAACATGGGACGCGCTGGAATTTGCCCATATGTAATGCCCGCACAATATTGGTGGTGTTGTCAGATATCACAAATACCCAGGAGACTCTAAGTGGGGTAAGCCATTGGGTGATGATTTCCCTCAGTTTCTCTAAACGGTTGTCGGCGGTGTGGCTCTTACTGAAACCGATAATACACAGCGTAGCCTGCCTTGGAACGAGCTGGTGTTTCTGAGATGCTGTTACTGGAGACACTGCTGTTGTTGCTGCGTAAGGTGATACATCTACCCAGTGGGCTGTCACAGTCATATAGTCCTTAGTCTGCCTTGTTCCACTTGTCCACATGTCCGTGGTTAACTGAACATTGGGTACAACCGCATTTTTTAGGACACTGAGGACACTTTTTCTAACATCTCTGTACATTCTCGTTATCGCCTGCCTAGTGAAGTGGAATCTAGATGGGATTTGGTATCGGGGACACACTACCTCCATCAATTGTCTAAATCCCACTGCACTAATGGCGGATACCGGATGCACGTCTAACACCAACATAGCTGTCAAGGCCTCAGTTATCCGCTTTGCATCAGGGTGACTGCTGTCGTACTTCATCCTCCTCGCTAAGGACTGTTGAAGGGTCAATTGCTTAGTAAAAAAAGTAGTGGTGTTCCAATGATGAACGACTCCCAGCAGCAACAGCAGTGCGGGCAGCAGTAGGTGTAGCAATGCAGGATCCTCTGGAGGAATCCCGGATAGGAGAGGAGTCAGTCATGCCAGTGACATGGCCTGCAGGACTACTTCCGATCCTGACTAAGGAGGAAATTGACGAGGGAGTTGACGGTGTGGTTTGCAGCCGCTTGGATACAACAGGACAAAGGGATTTAGGCGTCCCTGGACTGCTTACAGTCTTAGCCACAGTTTCTGAACTTGACAGTAACTTTTTATGAACGTGCTGCAGGTGACGTATAAGGAAGGATGTTCCTAGGTGGTTAATGTCCTTACCCCTACTTATTACACCTTTACATATGTTACATATGGCAAGACAGTTGTTGTTCGGATATGGATAGAAATATTTCCAGACCAAAGAGGTAGATTTTTTGGTATTCTGCCCAGGCATGATGATGGGATTTTTCATCCAACGGACAACAATTGTCACCCCGGTGCCTGATTTAAACAAACCAAATCACCATCAGAATCCTCCTCGTCAACTTCCTCCTCAGAGCCAGCTACTCCAATATCCTCATCCTGTTGTACTTGCAGAAGGCGTGCAAATGGTGGAAGGAGCCACCTCTTCCCATCCAGTGTTGGGAAAGTCAGGCATCGCAACCGCTGCCACACTTGGAGTCTCCTTGGGGATTTGTGATAACTTCTTAGAACGCACAGTTCTTTGCTGTGCTTTTGCCAGCTTAAATCTTTTAATTTTTCTAGCAGGAGGAGGAGGGCTTCCATCGTCATGTGAAGCTGAACCACTAGTTATTAACATAGGCCAAGGCCTTAGCCGTTCCATGGCACTCCGTGTCGTAAATGGCATACTGCCAAGTTTACGTTTCTCTTCAGACGATTTAAATGTATATTTTTTGGGTCATTTTACTTTTGTCTTTTTGGACTTTACATGCCCTCTACTATGACATTGGGCATCGGCCTTGGCAGACGAGGTTGATGGCATTTCATCGTCTATGTCGTGACTAGTGGCAGCAGCTTCAGCACTAGGAGGAAGTGGTTCTTGATCTTTCCCTATTTTATCCTCCACATTTTGTCCTCCATTATTTTTATGGAGTGCATTATTTTTATGGAGTGAATAACCCCTGTAAAAATTATTATGATGAAGGGCAGCTTACACCACACAGGACAGCCCCTGTAAAAATTAGTTTGATGAAGGGCAGCGTACACCACAGGACAGCTCCTGTAAAAATGTGTTTCATGAAGGGCAGCGTACAACCCACAGGACAGCCCCTGTAAAAATTATTTTGATGAAGGGCAGCGTACACCACAGAACAACCGCTGTAAAAATTATTTTGATGAAGGGCAGCATACACCACTGGACAGCCCCTGTAAAAATTATTTTGATGAAGGGCAGCGTACACCCCACAGGACAGCCCCTGTAAAAATTATTTTGATGAAGGGCAGTGTACAACCCACAGGACAGCCCCTGTAAAAATTATTTTGATGAAGGGCAGAATACACCACACAGGACAATCCCTATAAAAATTTGTTTGATGAAGGGCAGCGTAGAACCCACAGGACAGACCCTGTAAAAATTATTTTGATAAAGGGTAGTGTACACCACACAGGACAGCCCCTATAGAAATTATTTTGATGAAGGGCAGCGTACAACCCACAGGACAGCCCCTGTAAAAATTATTTTGATGAAGGGCAGCGTACAATACAGGACAGCCCCTGTAAAAATTAGTTTGATGAAGGGCAGCTTACACTACACAGGGCAGCCCCTGTAAAAATTATTTTGATGAAGGGCAATGTACAACCCACAGGACAGCCCCTGTAAAAATTATTTTGATGAAGGGCAGCGTACACCACACAGGACAGCACCTGTAAAAAATAGTTTGATGAAGGGCAGCGTACACCACAGGACAGCCCCTGTAAAAATTAATTTGATGAAGGGCTGCGTACACCACCCAGGGCAGCCCCTGTAAAAATTATTTTGATGAAGGGCAGCGTACAACCTCCAGGGCAGCCCCTGTAAAAATTATTTTGATGAAGGGCAGCGTACAACCTCCAGGGCAGGCCCTGTAAAAATGTATTTGATGAAGGGCAGTGTACAACCCACAGGACAGCACCTGTAAAAATTATTTTGATGAAGGGCAGCGTGCAACCCACAGGACAACCCCTGTAAAAATAATTTTGATGAAAGGCAGCATACACCACACAGGACAGCCCCTATAAAAATTTGTTTGATGAAGGGCAGCGCACACCACAGGACAGCCCCTGTAAAAATTATTTTGATAAAGGGTAGTGTACACCACACAGGACATCCCCTATAGAAATTATTTTGATGAAGGGCAGCGTACAACCCACAGGACAGCCCCTGTAAAAATTAGTTTGATGAAGTGCAGTGTACACCACACAGGACAACCCCTGTAAAAATTAGTTTGATGAAGGGCAGTGTACACCACACAGGACAACCCCTGTAAAAATTAGTTTGATGAAGGGCTACGTACCCCTACACCACACAGGGCAGCCCCTATAAAAATTATTTTTATGAAGGGCAGCAGCCCCTTGCCAGACAAGAGCACAGCACCCCTGTGCATCTACCTACGCCTGATGTCAGGTGTGGCTAACACTACACGCACACAGAAAAAAACAATAATAATTTTCACACTGGGGGTGGGTTAAGAGAGCACCCCTGAAGGACAGAGCACCCCTTGGACAACACAGCACTACAGCCAGCCAGCCCCTATGGACAGGACAACAGCTAGCCCCTATATGGACAACAGTAGCCAGCCCCTATGTATATGGACAACAGTAGCTAGCCAGCCCCTATGGTCAGTGCCCTCCGTCTTCACAGTAGCCAGCCAGCCCAGTTTGTAGTGTATATAATATAACTATAAGTACTTTATTAAAAGTTTTCACAACAGTAGCTAAGCCAACAGCTCCCGAGTCTGCACGCTCCACAGCCGGAATGAAAAATGGCGGCGATCGCGGGACCTTTATAGAATCCAAAACCTGCGAGAATCCGACAGCGAGATGATGACGTTTTTGCCTCGTTCCGGGAACCGAATCTGGCGGGAAAGCCCGAATCGGACTCTGTTCCCTGCTCGGATCGGGGGGGTTTGGATTTCCGAAATCCGAACCCGCTCATCCCTAACAATAACCAATACAAAACACATATATAAGGTAATAGCATAACAGATTATTATGCAGCAGTACCTTCAAAATGTTTCATAATATACTTTCAGTATTTCTCAATATACTTTATACCCAATAGCTCACAATAGTTTCCAATGGTTCTCAGTATCTCTCAATGGTTCTCAGTATATCTCAATAGGACTTAGTATCTCTCAATGGTTCTCAGTGTCTCAGTAGCACTTCTCAGTGTCTCAGGTATGTCTCCCTATTACTCACACAGCCTCAATGGATCTTAGCTGCAGCTCGAAGTGTTGTCTCGTCATCACAGCCTCATTGTGACAGCGCTCTACAGTGGTACCCAGTGTCACTTGTCACTCTGTGTCTCTTCAGCGTTGTCACTTGCCCAATCTCTCTCTTCAGACCTGCGGCACCTCACTCCACTCTGCTACTTCACTCCTCGGCGTCTCTCCAACTCTGCTGCGCATGTCCAATCAGTAACTTCCTGTTCTGTTGCTGGTTTGTCTCTCTTTGGCGTGTTGTGGCTCCACCTAGTTGCAGCCTCCTAAACTACAACTTAAATTGGCTGCCATAGAACTAGGGCTATCACAGTGTCACATAAAATAAAGTAGAAAGAGCGAGATAGTCGCCTGGCAGGAGCTTCGGCAAAAAAATGAACAGTTACACAAATGAAAACATTAGGCAAATAATTCAAACCTAATCTGCTCCCAGCTGTCATTAAAGGTACCAGGTAGTTGATTCAAACACTTTCATAATGTGGCCTTGAGTTTGGGATCTATGGTAGAAACATAAGGACCCCATTTATCATAGAACTTTACCATCCCTTTTTCAATGGCTGGTAACGTCAATCTTCATTCAATTTGAACTTTTAACTGGAAAGATCCTGTTCAGTCTCCCCACAGTAATGGACTCTGTTTAATACTACAGTAGCTGAAATGTTCTTGTTTATTTATTACAAATTGTTTTCACCCATATATTCAATATATCTAACAAGCATTAAACAGTCTTTTGTATGTCTATTGAAGTTATTGATTTTCGGTGAATGCTTTAACTAAAGTCCATTGTTTATCTTGCTTCCTCTTTCCAAGTCAAGTCAGTGAATTTATAGCACACGTCTGCACTGCAAACACATTACATGTAAAGTGATGGCTGACGGTAAATTTCCTTAGTGTAAATGTCAGCAGGTTTACTGTGTTGTTCCCATTACATCTCATTTGAGAGTCTGACTATTGCCCAATCATGACAGGAAGCAGATGGCATTGTTAGCAGGAATGTCCCCAATGTTTGTCACTTCTGCGTATTTGTGAAATTAAATGGAAGATGACCTACCTTGCCTTGAAAGCAAGATGTCAGCAGCATACAGGTGTTAATGGCATTTATAGAAAGGCTGAATGATCATTGTGCCTAAAAAACAAGACAGTCTTTCAAACATCTCAGACTAGTCAGCAAGTATCTATCTCTGAATACATCAAATTTTAATAAAAGCATTACATTAATAAAAGCATTACATTAATAAAAGACAGCAAGAAAATGTAATGAGGAAAAAATGTAACAGATGAGCACTGGATATCTTTTATTATAAATAAAAAGGACTGCAACAGTAAAATAGATGAACTATTCTGCAGTACAATAAACAGTAATTCTATAGTAGTATAATTGGGAGATTTATATTTTATAGTGAAACTTGGCTGGTAACATTTTTAGTTTGGAGATCTAGTGAATTTTCACTCATATTTAAAAGTTGAGGTTGTCAGTCTGTCATGGGCTTGTTATTTGTGTATATATGTATGTTTGCGTGTTGTAGTCTGTCCGTTTCTGGGGTCAGTGAAGAGTTCAATGCACACACATCCACCAGTATTTCCGTATACAGCTCAGTCGCACCTCCACTTGAAGAGGTGTAGTTAGGTGATAAAGGAACGTTTGCACATAGGCAAAATTTAGCAAGGGAGCAACAAGGGCATGTTGACAGAACTGTTGGCTTTGCAGAGTTGGGTATATATGTAAATACGCCTGTATTCAGTCTAATCTCTTGCCCCACGGTCAGTGTTGGTGCAAGCATGCACTGATAATGATTAAGGGTATATAACGAAGGATATGAATAGGGGTGGTGTGGTGTGTATGACTCAGGCAAATATCCACATTCAGGACCTTATTCAGAGTTGGTCGCGAGCGCCAATGCCCTCGTAACCAACTCGATGGTTAGGCCTGCGCACGTGCAGCAGCCGCACTGCGCGTGTGCAAGCCCCAGAGCGACAGAGAAACTCTGCCGCTCCGGAGCTCGCTACCAAAGGGGCGGCTGTCGATGTTGATCGACAGCTGCCCCCGTTTGGTAGTCGGGCCGTGGGGGTGGTTTCCAAAACGGAGGCGTTCCTTTACGAACGCCTACCGTTTTGTGGGCGGCCGCACTGGCATCATCAGTGATGTCAGTGGGGAGCTTCCTGCTCCATCAGAGCAGAAAGCTCCCTGGGGCTTACGAGTGCCCAGACCCAACCTTACCTGGTAACCCACAGCTTAACGATCGACAAGGAGGCGACCGTTCAGGATGCAAGCGGCCGCCCTGATTCAGGGCGACCGCTTGCAACTTACGACCGCCTCTGAATTATGGCCTTAGTTCCATGCACGTAGTGCGGGTGTAATTACTTCCAAATCAACTCTGCATCTCTGTGTCTTATTTGCTATGTGTATAAAACATGAATCCACAACAGTTACCAACAAGGATTTTGTCAAACCTGGCGCTCACCACAAACAAGGGCACACCATTGTAAACACGCAAAGTGAATACGTGATCTTACAAATGTCTAATATCAGATTAATCAGCACAGTCTCCTGGTGTGACCTAGTCGCATCGCATTGTAACTTAGACGCATTTTTGGCTAAAAAATACCTGTCGCTAGCATTCTCAAGGGATCAGGCGCTGAGAGGGACTGTTTGGTGCAACTGCAGCAAAGAAAGAGTGAGGACACATCTGTAAGTAATCTAAGTGCTTCTGAAATACTGTCAAACATAACATCCATGGTATTTGTGCAAATTATCTTTTGTCACCTACTGTAAACTGCTTCTGATTCCTGAATGATTCAGCTTTTATAAGCAAATCCAAAGCATCAAGGGGGAATCCATTGCTGCTTATGGGCCTGCTTCAGAGTAGTACGCAAACCCAGTGGTTTGCATACAACTCAATGGTGGCCGATTGGAGCATCTGCAGGATCTGTGCTGCTCATGTGCCGATCAGTGTGTGCGAAATCGCTTGCAGTGCCCCCTAAACCTCAGCATGATTCAAATGCTGTGGCCTTTTGGGGGCGGGGAAGTGGCGGCGATGGATGGCATCCAAAAAAACGGGCATTTCTGCCCTGTGTTCGGGGCATGCCAAGGCCAGTGACTGCATCTTCCGGCGCAACTTCACTGGCCCCGGCTGCATGAAAACACTGGCCATCCTGAGTAACCTGAGGGTTACTCAGATGGCCGATGTTCACGTAAGTGATCTAATGGCTGCGTCCAATCAGGCCCTACACTATGTTGCAGAGTTGAGAGATGGACCAAGCACTGCTAGTTCGGAAATGGCTTGAATGATTCCCTGAGGCATAGATCAGAATGTGGAATTGGTTATTAACAGAAGCAGATCTACCGTTCAGATTTGCAGTGAAATTTGCAGCGTCTATGGGAACAGCAGCTAGAGAGGCAAATGAATTGCAAATTGGAGTCAAAGCATTAACCAAAATGGCTACAGTAAGAAGGGATGGTCAGAAAACCACTATACAGATTGATTGTTAGGATCCGCGGGTAGCGAATCATCTTGGTGGCAGGTCCCAGCCATAGTTATGACTGGGACACTGCATCTTGTCCTGTCCATGTTCCAGCTGTTGCAGGTTGCTGGAAATCCTGTCTTGTCTGTATACAGCTCATAGCCTGTAATTCCTGCCTGTGTGTGTGCAGATCTCAGGTGCTCACTAATTAATTATCTGTCTCTGTGCAGAGCTCAGGTGCACACTAGCCTGTGATTAGGAAAAGCTCTCTGCAGGAAACTGCTCTGATTGGACCTTGCATCTCTTAAGTTTCAGCCAGCCCTGCACTCAGTGCCGGTTATATTATCTGATGTCCAGAGAATGTTTGTTCTGTGCTCAGAAGTCTGAATCTTTGCCGTTCTTACCTTATCCCATAGTTCCTGTATGCAGAGTCATTCTTCCAGTGTCCTGTACCTGTCTGTTTGTTTAGTAGTAGCCTGTGAATCATATCCTGCCGCTGCCTTTGGCCATTTCATACCAGAGTCCTGTCAAGCCGTGTCAGTCTGCTTCCAGCCTGTGTTCCTGTCGTGTCTGAGTTCACCTGTCTGCCATATTGTTCCAGACGCACCTCGACCTGCAGGGCTGCATCACGACCTGAACAACTATCAGCTTTTAAGCCACATCACAGCTGTCATAGTCGCATCACGGCCCTCAAGCCGCATCTTGGCTGTCATAGCTGCATCATGGCCTGCAAGGCCGCATCATATCCTGCATTCATCTCGGCTCTCATGTTGCATCTTGGCTGTCATAGCCACACCATGGCCCGCAAGGCGCATCATAGCCTACATCGGCTCTCAAGCTGCATCTCGGCTGTCATAGCCGCACCATGGCCCGCAAGGCGCATCATAGCCTACATCGGCTCTCAAGCTGCATCTCGGCTGTCATAGCCGCACCATGGCCCGCAAGGACGCATCATAGTCTGCATTCATCTCGGCTCTCAAGCAACATCTCGGCTTTCATAGCCACACCATGGCCTGCAAGGCCGCATAGTTTTGGTTCCAGTCGCTCCCCGGCCCTCAATGCCGCACCTTGAACTTTGTTGCTTCAGCCACTGGTCCTGCTACATCATTGTTCATTGTCTGTCAAGTCTTAGCTTGTATTTTGTCTGTCAAGTCCTTGTCTGCATGTTATCTGTCAAGTCCTTGTCTGCATGTTATCTGTCTAGTTCTTGTCTGTATCTTGTTTGTCAAGTTCTTGTCTGTATCTTGCCTGTCCAGTCCTTGTTTGATATCCTGCAGTATCACAGTCCTGGTCATTCCTGCTGTGCAGCCTTAGTTTGTCCACTCGCTTCTTGTCTGGCAACCCAGCTGCACCATAGTCCCTAGACATTCCTGAGACCCGTTATCTGCCGCTGCTAGAGCATCCTGTCAATCACATCTGTTTCAGTACTTATCACCTGCAGCTTCACTTCAGGTAGTACCAGTAGAGGAAGGATTGACACTCCTCAGCCGTGTTTCTAGTCAGCAGTCCTGCAGTCTCTCATCGGTTGTGTAAACCTCTACTGCTGGAGGCGTAAATCCAGGTGGCCACCTAAGTACCGGTGTGTAAATGAATCACTAAGGGAACAGCGGGTGGATGTAATTGGTGGAAGATCCTCTCCCTGTCTCTAGAAGTCTTACACAACCTTGCTAGAACAGTAGCCCTGATGGATGCTGCCGTCCTGATAGAGGCTCTCATGCACTATGGGAATGCTTATGTAATAATAACTCGGTAGCAAATGCAATAAATGAAGGCATATTCGAAAGTCTGTTGGGCATTGAGAAATAAAGAGGATGTAAGAATCAAGAAAACCATTACATAACAAAAACATATTCTGTTGAGAATAGAAGTCCACTGATAGTGAAAGTGAGCTGGCTAGCCTAGAACATTTCACTGTAATAGGGGTGGAAACATAAAATCTCTCTCATACCCCAACTAAATGGACAAAATGGGATGATGGAAGATTGGATCTGCTGTGTCTGCACATCTCAGCATCAATAACTATGATGCTAAAAACTTACACTAGGGAGTAAATTGTATGTCTTGGGGTAATTCCTGTAACAGTACGTACAGTACAATACAATAAACTGGATTTGTTAGTTGAATAAGAAAGGCAGACTAGGGCTTTGAGGAAGAGAATGACTGCGGCAGCTGAAGCTAGACTGTAGGTCCATAAAATGTGTAAGTCCTTCTCAATCCAATCCCCCGACCATAGGTGCTCCATGTCTGTTTGCCAAGAGAGAATCGGGAACCTATAGCACATGGAAAGGAGACACACCCAAGTTCTATAGAGCATGTTCTGTATCCTCTGACATCCACCAGAAGGTTGAAACTAAACTAAGATGATTAGTGGACTGAAGTCCCTTGCAACTCCAATGGTGCCAGTAGCCATAAAATAAAGTGTGCAATGAGCTTCTATGGTGATTTCAAATGCTATCAACTCCATTCTACAAACAGAACATGATCCTCTGAAGACATCTTTGCAAACTTGTATGGTGGACAGAGGCTCAGTAAAATTGATCTGGGAGAAGTTTATTTGCAGATGGAGATGGAAGAAACTAAGCTATTATTACCATTCACACTCACAAAAGCCTTTATTGCTATAATAGGCTGGGTTTTGGTATCGCCTCTGCGCCTGTCATCTAGCAACGAGTCATGTATCATGTCTTCCAAAGCGTCCCAAACAATTGAGTTTCCGATGAGGAACACCTGGGGAACCTTAGGAATATGTTAAAGCACCTAGAACAATATGGGTTACGAGCTAAACAAGACAAATATGAGTTCTTCAAAATGTTTGTTACATAATGCAGGCACACTGTTCATACTAAAGACGCCCTAAATGTCAATAGAAGATATACATAGTTGTAAATCTCCTCAGCCACAAGAGGTATCACAATTACAATCTTTTCTAGGATCTGTCAACTATTACAACAAATTCTTGCCAAACCAGACTATGGTGATACATCTGTCACACTGGCTCTTAGAGAGTGTGGCAAGAAGAATTCTGTCAGTGGTTTCAAAAAGTGACGAAGATGGTCAGAGCCATAACATTTATGGGTCCCCTGACAAATTTTTCATGCCCTACATTATATACCACATATAAATTTTGTATTCTGCGGTACTCTCCACCCCTGTTTTGAATGCTGCTGTAATTCCTCCTACCCCTTTTGTAGTCTGCAGTATTATTTCCCTCCCCCACACTTTTGTATCCTTCTGTATTCCTCTCTTTTGTGTTCTGCGCTACGGATAATGGTGTAGTTCAACTGTGGTAACAGCTCGCTGGTCCCCCCTGACCTCCTCCCCTCCCGGGTCCTACGTCATGTGTCCCATTCTATGGGCGGCCATTGACGTTGTCATATCTGACACTGTACTAACTCACTACAACCCCTTGCTCCCCGTTGATGGTTTATGATGCATTGACATATGCAATGTGAGCCATCATTTCACACATAATGGGCGATGAGAGTGAGGGGCCCTCTCACTGGGGAGAGAACTGTTATGTATTTGTAATGATGAAGCTGCATAACTATCTCCTCATAGCATTTGGTGAGTTACTGGAATCTGCTAGACCTGTTGGTGAAATCGTGTTTCCTGTGTATTTTATGCAGTTTAACAATATATAACAAGTTTCCAGCATAAATGTGATACACTGTACTTGCATAGATACAAAACACTATTATTTGTATTAAATCTAAATGCTGCATTTGCACTTGCAATTTTTTTTGTCAATTTATCTTTCATTGCTTGAAACATTTATTGGAATTTGTTGTTTTATTTTGTTGCTTTTTCCTTTTAACATATAGTGTATCACTACTGTAAATTACCTGACAGTAACGCATGTAAAATGCTAGAAAGTCCTGTGCGAGATCCTTAAAGCTATTTGTATTGTGATGAATCCCTCAAAGCCTTCCGCATATCCATTCTACAGTTCGTGTGAAACAATTGGTTAAGTCTTATACAATATTAATGAGCTGACATACTGTAGTGTAAGGGCTTAATGCTTGGAACAAAGAATAGACAACAGCTGATAAATACCTCTACGGTTTGCCTTTTTGTTTAATTACCCGTCAAGCATTACCAGCAGATATCTTCATATCATGATTGATAAGCATTGCCCCATATGTTTTCTGCCTAATGCGTGGTAAAGTTGTATAATGCTGTGTTTTACATCAATGTACTTATCAGGAATCTGGTTTCTAGGTCTAATGAAACAAAAACAGTTTCTATGTGCATGTCATACGAGTCTTTTATCTGCTTAAACACTGAGAGTGTTAAAGGTTAAAATACTCAACAGTTACCGTGGCAATTGCTGCCTGTCTTGTTCCGTTGGAAAATAAGCCTCTCAATAGATAATGTATGCAAAGACCTCTTAGACCTTAACTCAGTTTTATAGGCATCCATGAGATAAATGGTTCTTCATTAAAAAAGAATGTTGTTAATATGCTTATTAAGAATGGGCCATGAGATATTTTCTTCCTTGGTATAATTAACTTTGTTGGATTCATGAGCAGATGAACATAAGGCTATTGTTTACTGTGAATTATAGAAGCACAAAATGCATAATTATTAGGGATGTGCGCCGGACCATTTTTGCCAGATTTGGATTTGGTTCTAATTCGTCGTCCATTTTTCTATTTGGATTTGCCAAACTGCAGTGACTGGCTTTGGATTTGGATTTTTTACAAAAATTTACAAAAAAAGCTAAAATCACATAAATTGGGCTTTTTTTTCGTCCTAGAGTGTTGTTAACCTCAATAACATTAATTTCCAGTCATTTACAGTCAATTTAGACCACGTCACAGTTTAAATGATAGTTTTCACCATTATTGGCCAAAGGTTGCAGTGGGCTGACTGGTTACTAAGCGACAGAGCAGCTGCGCAGCGGCACAGACACCACAGTTTAAAGCACATCTATAAAACATTGCCACACAGCAGTGGCAGAAATGAAAGGTAGTGCAAGATGGAACAGTCCTTGGGCCTTCCCACCCACCCAGTGGGGTACGGCCAGCAGAGTCACAGTACTTGTTTACACAGTGGGCTACGGCCCAAGGAGTCACAGTTCACAATCTTATTCACATTACACCGCACATAGTGCCCATGATTCACATTACACCATAAAGTAGTGTCTCTTATTTATGTTACAACACACACCCTTTTACACAATGTCCACATTCGTGACCCTTATACACAAAGCCCACAGTAGTAATGCCCCTTATACAATGCCCACAGTAGTAGTGCCCCTTATACAATGCCCACAGCAATAGTGTCTCTTACACAATGCCCCCAGCAGTGGTGTCCCTTACACAATGCCCTCAGTAGTAGCACCCCCTATGCAGTGCCCTCAGTAGTATGCCCCCATTAGTAGTGCCCCTAGTTGTATGCTCTCAGTAGTATGCCCCCAGTAGTAGTGTCCCTAGTAGTATGCCCCCAGTAGTTGTGTCCCTAGTAGTATGCCCCCATTAGTAGTGCCCCATTACAAGTGCCCCTAGTAGTATGCCCCCATTAGTTGTGCCCCTAGTAGTATGCTTCCACTAGTAGTGGCCCCAGTAGTATGCCCCTACTAGTAGTGCCCCCAGTAGTATGCCTCCACTAGTAGTGTCCCCAGTAGTATGCCCCAACTAGAGGTGCCCCCAGTAGTATGCCCCCATTAGTAGTGCCCCTTGTAGTAAGCCCCCAATATTTGTGCCCCCATTAGTACTGCCCCAGTAGCGCCGCCTTACACAGAAAAAGGATGCGGCCAATCGGCCTCGATGGTGGATCCGAGTCAGACGGGGAACACCCGAACAGCGTTCGGGTGGACCCCTATGTTCGGAGCAGTTCGGATTCCGCTCATCTCTAATAATTATAGCTATTAGCTGAATTTCTTATAGTTTCCTAACTAACACACACACATATAAAATGGGTGTGGACAGTTGCCGACATTGTGCCTGCCCCTTTCCGTAGAGGTGGCAGCCAGTTCGGCACAGGGGGGGCCATAACGTGGCACAGAAGGTGGTGTGGCTGGGTTTTGACGCAGCATTGGGTGTGGAGGGGGGGCATGACCAGCGATCGCGTCATTGTGGCCCTGCCCCCGCTACCCAATGCCGAGAATACTGGCATTGTGAAGTAGGCGGTCGGGCCCCATTGATGCCGTTCAGCGCGAGTTGCCTTATGGCCCCCCCCAGACCGCCCTTAGGTGGACGGCTATGGGGGGGGGTGAGGGCGTGGTGGCCGGCCAGGAGACTTGACAACTTTTCCGGGTGGCTGGGAGCAACCCCATTTTCATGAGCCTCACGGTCGTTCCCTCTCATACCTCTCATGCTTTACCTACTCTTTAGAACTCTTGTCATTTTACAACTGAACACTCACAGAGTTTCCAGTCTTCCGTAAAATTTCACCTTGTTTAGGAAGCATGTAATATTATTCTCCATTAGCTACCATCATTCGGCTCATCACTGGTGCCATTTTTTCTCACTTAACAAACACTACAAAAAAAACACTAGATCTGGGTGCCCAGAGTGGTGTGTGCCCAGAAACTTGTTAAAGAGGTGTTAGGATCCATAGTGAAAATAGCGCAATTATTAATTAATATAAACAAAAACTGAAATTATGTAAATCATTATATTACAAAATATTGTAGTAGTATAATTAGAGGTTTTGATGCCATTTAGATAAAGAAAAGGGAAGAAAATTGAATTTTTGTTAAAGAAAAGTGTGAATGTGATATAAATAATGTTATTTTTAATATTATGAATATTATGGAGAGATTAAGACAGTACAGTGTAAATGGCAATAATATAAATAATTTTATAGTAGTTTGAACATTAAAAATACTTATATAGCACGCATATTCCACAGTGCTTTACAGAAAATATCTGTCCGTCCTCATCAGTCCCTGCCCCAGTGGAGTTTACAATCTATATTCCCTACCACATGTACACACACATAACACACTAGGGTCACTCCACAAGTGTAAACAATAAAATCTGTCACAGAGACACTGCTCACAGAAAAGCAGCATATCACTGTATCACTAACAGGAATACACACCAGGCCTCACTGACAGACATACACATTTCTGACAGAAAAATTTAAAAATTACTACATAACGCAAAGGACCTGACATCAATCCTCGCCAAAGATTGACTGGTGCAATGATGATCTAATCAAAGAACTTGAACAGGACTTACCTGAGTAGCTACTTGAGAATCTAGCATATCAAACAGTAAGTAGACATGCCAGCCTTGACCGTGAAGAAGCATTTAGCTCTTCCTGCCAGTACAATTCACTGTTCTTTCCAAAATGAACCACTCTTAAAGTGACAGTAGTTATGAATGTTCAACTGTTTAAACATTCTATTCTGAGTGTTCAACTGTTTTATTCACTTACACTGGTATCCAGTTAAATGTTTTGGATTTTTTTTGTGTGAAACACCGTAAAAATAATAATTACAATTTCAAATTTACATTTACTGTAGTAACAAAATAAAAATACATTGAATATCATAATGCAAATACGAATTTATCACAGACTAAGTCATCATACAATACAAAAATTATAACCCCAGTACAGTTCCCAGATCTTCAGAAAAGTGGGGGTAAGTTTCACAGAGCAGTACAGAGAACCCAGCAAAACACCAATAAATATAGACAAAATCCTAATGTGTGATAGAGGAAAGATTTTGATAGATTCCTTTAAGAATCCAAAATAATTGGAGGATCATTAGATAAGACCCTTGGGAGTGCGGTTGCGCTCTAATATACGCACACCTAATAATGTGATAGATAGATAGATAGATAGATAGATAGATAGATAGATAGATAGATAGACAGATAGATATGATGTGCAAACTCTTGTACTGTTGCTTTTCTTTCTTACCAGTTGCATGTTGCCACATATGGATTCTTCAGGAGGTTCCTATACTTTTTATCTATCCCGCTTTCATTTTAGATTGTAAACTCCTTTTAAGTTCTTGTTTCAAAACTATGATAGCAAAGTCATAGATCACTTGGGAACGCAATCATTAATGGTCTCCAAATGAATGCAGTGTTAGAAAGAAAGTTTGGTTTCATGGAAATCTATGTGCCCGAAGGACAAACAATGGGTGGTGCTGCAGTTATATTGTGCTTATAACTCCCCCATCAGATGTTACAGTAGGTCTGATCACTCTCCAGGGAAACATATGTAGTTGTTTGTGCTGACAGTGTGTAGAAAAGGCTGTTGGTATAGCACCAGGACACCTAATTCTCTGCTCCCTTGGGGTGGTTTGTGTCCTTATCTACCAGAAAGGTGCTTTGCCATGGATGACAGCTGCTGGATTTAGAGCATTTGAGTCATCAACAAAAAACGTCTTCTATCCTGTTCAAGCATTGCTTTGTAGCATTGGTACTGGAGCAGTTACCTCAATTAGGCACAGTTTACACTCTGTAAATTATGCTGGTGTCTCTTTGTCCAGTGACATTTATAGATAAAATCAGTGCTTTGAAGAAAAAGTTAAAGTGCCTTCTTCCTGTGTGGTGCTGACTTCTCAGTCACTGTCCCAGATGGTGGACTTTAACTAAGGCATTATTAGAAATTGATTTATCATTGAAATGCACAAGAGTCCTGGACATTCAAAATGCATGTGGCATTTTAAGTGCATCGAAATCTATTATATAATCATGTATAGAGTGCATCACCATGCACACAGAGGCCCCCTAGAAGTGAGCCACAATTTATAATGCTAACGCCAACTGCGGGGTATGAGAATAAATTCGTTAAGTGTGTTTTACCAAATATACCAAAAACTTTTTTTCTCTATGTACTGAATCAACTGTCTCCATCCACTTGACTTACTCGCAAATTTTGACCAAGCACCAGTCATGGCTATATATAACACGGTGAATGTAATGTGAGCACCACAATTTTTTAAAAAAGTTTTGTCTCATGGTCTAGCCCATAATTCTGTCTATAGTACCCTCACTAAACTTAGCCTATCCTCAAAATCCCATTACCATCCAGTTAAGTGTAGATGTGACTGAGATGGGTACGACTCCGAAAGCCCATAGATGCATGGCTATCGGGTATGCGCAGTACTAAATGATGCAAAATGGGTGACAATGTGACCGTTGAAATACAGCAGGTGATAAAGATGAATGTATAATTGGTGTATATAATATGTCATAGGAATGAAAATGTATTGAAAAGTATTAACACTTTGATAAATATTAATAGGTGTTAATAATACTATATTGTATTGTTAAAGAGCAATTTCCCTAATAATTTAGATTAAATCCATCCTGAAAGTACAACTTCATACTTTAGCAAAACCATGTTGCATTGTATGGGAGAAAATTTGAAATATAGTATAGGTTTATGCTGGGTACACATTAGCCGATGTGTACCCACCATGATATCGTAGGCGGCGGGTCCTGGCGGGGGCAAGTGCATACACACTTTCCGATACCGGAAGCAACGGCGTAACAGCTGGGTCTACGGCGGGAGTGCGCATCGTCAGCGTCATAGTAGTTACACACTGCCCGATGTGGATGATATATTGTCTAGTGTGTACCCGGCTTTAGAGTTGGGAAAAGGGCATGTTATAGCCCAACTCTAAACAGCCCCGTATTGTGTGGTATATGCAAAAGCAGGCAGTATTGGATTTACACCCTTTCTTCATTTTCTATTTTCTGCATAGTACTACAAGTCTCAGCATGGTAGCACCTCTTATTATGTTTAAAATTAGGGTGTTCACTATAGCCCCCCTTTTTTGACCCACTGTATGTGTGTATTTAATGTACACTTGAAGGTGAGCCTCCTTCTGCTAGATTAGTTCCCTTCCCAACTGCCCCTAGGTGATTTTGATTAGTATCTGTCCTTGCATTGCAGTCTACACATTGTAATGGGCACTGTTATAGGTAAGTTCTGGATACATTTATATAATGTGTCAGATGTTAGGGGTACATACGATGAGGTTCATTGTTACGTGGTTGGTGGGCATACATTTTTGGCCAAACGTACTAAGAACCTTATTTAAACTACATGTTAATTGTAAGAGTTTATTATTATTATTATTATAAATGTTTTGCTTTTCGGTATTTTTAGTGCTTAGAGTGTGCCCATCAAGTCATAGCTTTATTTATCAATTTAAGTACTATGTTTGATAAGAAACAACACCAACAACACCATTTTACATTTTATATTACTACATCTAAATCATTTAAATATGCCATAATCTACATTAAATTATATTAAGAGTTTTAGAAATCACTGTGGCGTTCTATGACCGTGGCCCAGTCATTGTGTCCAGGTGATTTCCAATACTTGTAATATTTTACATTCTATATATTTTACATGATATAAGATATTTTTTATCCAATTTGGAAATCCTTAAAATAAATATTTTTGTTTTATATATACATAAAACAGTCTGGTGTCAAGCTATACAAACATGTATAGCTTGTTTAGCTTGACAAAGGACCTTTGTGGTCCAAAACATCACTGTTTCTACAAATAAACCTTTGTGTATGCAGTTGATGGTTTTGGAGTGATGTTCTTTTCCTGTTGCTTCATGATACTAATTTGGTTCTGGCTCCCGCTCCTATATGGACAAATATATATATATATATATATATATATATGTACGTACGCATGAGCAAATGCTTCCATTGGCTGGCAAAGTATCACTCAGCTGCCACAGTGATATTTTATTGGTAAATTGGAGCAAAATAAAGGTAGCTGTTTCTGGAATAAGTGGTGATAAAAAAAAACGTAGTTATCACCAGTGTTACAGCCTACAGAAAAATGAAAGTAGGAGACATGTATTTTAATAGTATAATTGCTGAATACAATATAATTAGATACAACTGAAAAGTATTTTTATAGCAATGAGTCTGTTGTTTGCCTTCTAAAATTTTATGGTTGTCACTAGGTGGCGCTGCAGTGTCCATTTATTTAAATCTCTTTATAGGAGTTGGGAACATAAAGTATTTTTCTTTCATTTACAACATTACCTATACTGTAAAAGATAGTGTGACTTTAGATGATGGGATTTAGTAAAATATATTGTGCTCAACTCATACTTGCCTATCCTCCCAGATTCCTACAGACTTCAGAGAGTTCTCCTAGATTCTTGTTGTAGTAGATCTGTACATCACCTCAGTGAAGTTGATGGGGCTATGATGGCGCTATTCCCTGTGAACCAAATCCATCACTTATTCATTAGTATCATGGAGCATTGTAAATATGTCATTGATGTCCTGTAAATCGACGTCTGTCTGGAGTTGTGTTGAACTATGGCCAGCGATCCATAGGTTATTTAAGTAATATAAAATTAGCAAGTGAAACTATTTGGGAAATACTGTTAAGCCAGAGAGAAGAGAGAGGGTTGAAAATAATGCTTATTGGAAAAGGAGATAATAAAGCGCAATAACAAGTGATCAAAGGGTTGGGAAACTAAAGGTGACATGGGATGGAGCACATAGAGCAAAAACAATTCTGGATAGAGCTGTTGTGGTCACAAAAGAGAAAAAAAAACTAAAATAAAAATTGAATTTATATGATAAATAAGAATAAATAAAAGTAAAAACTATGAAATAGACAAAAATATGGTTGATTCATGAATTTTAATAGAGTGCATGGTTAGGTTAGTATTATTGATTGGTATTTGTCAGATAGTTAATATAGTGTAGTATTGTAGCACAGAAGAAGGATGAAGAAAATGAATAACATAAACAGTAATAACAAAAAAATTACTGTGATGTAAAGAATATACGAAAGTAAGAATATAAATGAAAGTAAGAATATATAAAAGCAAGAATATAAATTATAGGAATTAAAATATAAAATCAATAGATCTAAAAAGCCATAATGTAACCCTTGGATTTATTGCAACAATATTAAAAACTCCAGTAAACTGGGCGCTTACAGTAAATCAAAAATCAACAAGCTTATCTGATCAATGCCGCATTCAACTTAGACTTTGGCTCACAAAACAAGATCCACTGACAGAACAGAACATGAGAGGCATACCAACGCGTTTCGTCACTGGTACTTTTATATATGTCTACCCTAGTTTGTTGCTTTGTAGTAGAAAATTGAGAAGGTAATGCAATGAACCACTGATTTTTAGCAATTTGTGCAGCAGGATTTAACCAGGCTGGTTTTGGCTTTTATAAAAGTTTGCTGTTCTAAATCACGAAGAAAAAATCATTAAAAATTCCCCCTTAGACTGCATTCCCCAGGGGGGCAGGGACTGGTGTGTATTGTTACATTTTCTCTGTGCAGTACTGTGTAATATTGTAGCACTGCATAATTAAACAACCAAAAAAATATGAAGTCTTCACTAAAGTGTGAGGATTTGGGCCGAAAAATGATTTTGCATAATATAAATTAACTGCTAGTATACAGTGCATCAGTAACAGGTTTAGCCTTGTTTGCTATTGCACATCTGCTGCTACAGTCTAATGGACTTCGTCAAATTGGCATGTTGTACATTTTGTATAATAAGAACATTATTCTGTTAAAGCTGTTAATAGGTATTGGATCTTTTTTTTATTATAATATAATATATATAAACTGATTGGAAATTTATACAATTTAAATAGCTAAAGCTGGTACTACTTAACAATAGATTAGCTGTATTGGAACAGTTTTACTAAGAAAATACAAAATGAAAGTAAAAAGCCTTATGTGATTGAGTAATATTTTAGCATGGATAGTTGTAGTGACGAAGTACAGGTTGAGTCTCCCATATCCAAAATGCTTGGGACCAGGGGTATTTTGGATAACGGAATATTCCGTATTTTGGAATATGTGCATATCATAATGAGATATATTGGGATTGGGACCCAAATATACACACAGAATGCATTTATGTGTTATGTACACCTTATACACACAGCCTGCAGATCATTTTATACAATATATTTAATAATTTTGTGGCTCAAGCAAAGTTTGTGTACAGAAATTAAATTCATTTATGTTTCTTAAACACCTTATACACACAGCCTGAAGGTAATTTTATACAATAGTTTTAATAATTTGTGCCTTAGACAAAGTTTGTGTACATTGAACCAACAAAAATCAAAGGTTTCATGGATTTCAATCATGCTAAAACAATTCCGTATTTCGGACTATTCCGTATTTCGGAATATTTGGATATGGGAGACTCAACCTGTAATAAGCTGAATGGATGGACCAATAGGTGAGTTAACAATGTCTAGACGTCACGCCATGTATTGTGCCACAGCGATCATATTAGACTGCTCTCTTGGTTGAGAATGTATGCACGGTGTACTGTATACTGAAAGCCATTTACAAAGTTCCAAATGGCTGAAACACAGCACAAAATTAGCTCAATTTGAACAATTGGCCCAGATTTCCACTTAAGTGCATAGATTCACAGAACAATAACTAATTGTGAAGGAGCACAGCATAGGGAAAGAGAAGAGAGGATAGTTTGGAGTAGGAACCTCATTGTGTCTGATTTGCGGGGCAGGCCAAAAACTAAATTTGATTTTGCTTGTTAGGTGGGGTCTGAAATAGTTTGACAAAATATAATATAATATAATCATTTGATTATATTCTGGGGAAAATTATTATATATGTTAGATAATAGGGAAGAACTTTTTGCGTCCCTGGTTTTCAGCTGTGGCTGTGAGCCTTGGCCTCACCAGGGAGTCTGGCGAAAAACAGCTGCACAGAGTAGCCGCCTTTCTCCATGATTTGGTCTATCACAAACTAGTCTCAGGTTATAGTGTAGTAAATGGAATAAACATATTCCTCCTATATGTTTGTGCTACCTACTTGTGATAAATAAAGTTCTGATTTTTTTTTAGCCTTTGGGAGCATTTGATATGTACTTTGTTCTCACCTAGATGTCTTGAGATCTAGCACTAATGGTAGCAATGAGAAATAGTGGAATTTAATTTTTACAGCTTTTATTTTCTGTTACATTGTAAAATAAAGAATTGCTCTTGGGGGTTACTTCTGTTCTGTTGTTAGCATTTATCCTCGGTGGCTTGACTTGGCTTATGGTAGTGCATTTCTGGAAATATTCCATAGGGACATTTTTAATTTTTCCCCCTTTTTAGTGTACTATTGCTTCTTCTAGTACCTGTATTTCCTCATTGTTACATTTCCTATATTGTCCTATCCTTTATGAAAGAATAAAAGTAGATAAAAACATATAGTATCATATAGAGCAAAACATTCCTTTATGATAGAAATCTGCTTTGCTCTTTGCATACATAGTACAGTATACCGTGAAGATATCAACATGGCTGCTCCCTGTCAGCAAATGCTGAGACTGTATAACTGATGTATGTCACTATACAACAATAATAAATGCCTATATGTGTTGTTTTAATGTAAGTACTTTTTATTTTGTGTTATATTTAATTTAAACTATATTTTTTGTCATTTCATCCAGATTTTAAGACTGAAAGCAGGATCGTATTTGTTAAGGAACAATTTATTTAGTATTTCCCTATTTGCCCCCCCCAAATGACAGTACCATATTAAGAATATGTGAATAGAAATGCATAGGGTCTCAACAGCAAGGCATAGACACTAAGTCCTCCAGCTATACAGTAGCTAAACTACATTACATTGAGAGATCTAGAGCTTATCATTTATTTTGCTTGTGGGTTTGTATTGCTTTGTAGGATCTTGATGCTAAAGAATGAAATATTATGCCACTGTAGGTTTATGTAAAATGGGCAGAATTACTAAATTGAAATTGCAAATTACTCTATCATAATAATTCTTCTGTTTTTATTGTTTGCATTTCTGTTTTATTTTGTATAGGCAGCTTATGCTTTGTACCATATAAATCGGAAGCTTACATTAGAGCCAAAAATCACCATCAATGCCCGTATTGTGGTAGTGGGAGCATCGGATGTTGGAATCTCTTTTCTGGAAACTCTTGTATTTTGGTAAGAAATTTCTGGTTGCATTCTATGGAATGCTAAGGTAGTGGATGAATGTATATTAATTGTAATGCAATATTATAACACTGAAGCCAGGATTTAAATGTGAGTGTTATTTTTCACGACACCAAGTTCCACTATAAGGAGAACACAGCCTATATGTACAAAACGGCGACTTGACCTAAAAATTTAGAACAGCACTAAATATTAAGTGCAAACCAAGCCGGGCTTTGCACTTAGGAGCTCATTCAGACCCGCTCTCAAGATCGAATCGCTCGCTGGCCAAAAGGGGCCGGATATTTAAATTAAGAGCTCGCACTGCGTCGCGTAAGATCGTAGTGCGCTCGCAAGTGTCTGAAGACGTCCCCTTGCCTCTCGCAACACACGTCATCTCCGGGAAATGTGTGATTAATCGGGACCATCGTGAGCAATCGGAGCAGCTCGCAGTCCTTGTGGTTGCCTTTCCCTGCCGCAAGCACTGCGATCAGTGCGGGCTGAAATACATGCAGGCGACTTGTTCAATGACGCTACTATGCTAATTATGCACGCCCTTTAAAAAGCGTTTTGGGGGACTGAAACGCCTGCGTTTGCAACACCACTCCCCCGTTCATAAGCACCTTCCCCTGTTACCACCCACAAACGGCACTGTCAGTCAAAGCAACGACCTGATTACGAGCTACCAAAATCAGATCGCAACAAATGGCTTGCGCATACGCACTGCGAATTATACGCAAGCACAGATGGACCAAAATCGCTCACCGAGCGATCGCGCCTTAGCGAGCGGGTCTGAATCAGGTCTTTAGGGCCTGATTCAGAGCCGCTCGCAAAAAGCGAGCACTCGCTCTGATTCAGGGCGACCGATTTGTCTTAAAAAACCCAGCCTCCTGGCCGCTCGCTAAGCTGTGGGTGACCCCCTACCCCATCTGCAAAATGGGGCGAGCTGTCGATCAACATCGACAGCTGCCCCTTTTGTAGCGAGCCCCGCAGCGGGATCATTTCTCTCTCGCTCCAGGGCTTGCGCACGTGCACTACGCACGCCGCTCGTGCGCAATGCCCAACCATCGACCCACTTGCGAGCGGGTCTGAATCAGGCCCTTAGTGTAGTACTAGTATCTATTTACATTTTGAGGTCAAACACTGAGAATCTGCAGCTAGCAAAAGCTGTCACTTTCTATATATATAACCACATGTGTCATTTTTGGTCTTCATCTGTATTAGTGACCGATGCCTTGCAACTCTTACCACATACAGTATCTTTACCAGGGGTTCCCAAAATCGTCCGAATCACGGCACACTAGGGTATCAGCATTTTTTCCACGGCACCCCTGGGCCAGAAGTTTTCATCAAAAATTAAATGAAGTAAATAGTGCTTATATGTCACCCTTTGGTTCAGTTATGTGGTGGGTGACAGGGCTGTGCTTCTTTTTGTCCACATATTTTTTGATTGGCAACCATTAGTATTGTCTTGCCTATCACACTGACTAAAAATCATTTTATTTGGTACTGGACCACCAACCCGAGGCATCCCTGCAATTACTCTGAGGCACCCCAGGGTGCCACGGCACACAGTTTGGGAACCACTGATGTATACCAATAAATCTACCATGTCAATGCTGTTTTTTGTTGGAATCTTATTCACTGGTTGCTTCTAGGATGTTTATGACAATGTAATATACATCTCGCACACTTGTAGGTCTAACTCATTTATAAAACATTCTCATGACTGTTCCTGGTCTCTGAACATCCTGCTTTTTACGGACTTAATAGACTGAAATGGTCAATTTTATATATAGAAATTTCTGCACAACTTTTCTCATTGTTTAGAGACACACAGCAGCAAATGATACCTGGTTGGTATCAAGGTCTAAAGACTGCTGACTTCAGTGGGAGGGAGATTGTATGCAGTCATCTTCATAAATCCGGCTTAAAATACCACTTTTACTGATTACATTTACATCAACTTATTTGGAACTCTCTGGCACAAGTAGCTATTATTATTAGATGTACAAATGGAGCAAGATTCTTTCAGGTGAATGAAGTGATTGAATATCTGTCACGTGATGGACTGGTTGCACCTCTCACTTTTTATAACCATGTATAAGGTGAGTTTACTGCAGTGCAATCCAGGGCTTTCTCTTCATATTGTGCCATTAGATCAATTGGGTCATGCTCCATCTGTAGTCACAAATTAATTTCATAACCGTCAGCCTACATTACATCTACTCCAGATAGTCCAAAGACCATTTATGACAAAATTGTACAAAATATCCCACATTTTTATGCAGTGTACTATAAAGAGATATGTGTGCCTCAATAACACAGTCTATCCATTTAATTTGTTTAAATAAGATGCACATCTACCATTTTATATGTACATTATCGCAGTACTCCATACTGTGTGAGAGCTAAAACAGTCATGCATAAAGATTACCCTAAACACTCATAACAATCATGAGTACAGTAGACAACATTATAGTATAGAGAGCGCAAATAGTGTCACGCAGGTTCGGCTTTGCTTTCTAAATTACCCCTAGAATTAATTTGAGATTTTCTTTATTGTAAATGTCTTACTAACATTAAGTTAATAACTTAGAGTTTGAAAGTGTAGAGTTTAAAAAATCCTTGTGTGCATTTGTGCATATGCAATTGACATGCTGATAAATTAATAAATTAAAGTGCTGTAAAAACATTTACAACCAATTTATATAATTTCGCAGGCACATTTATTGTACATTTTAAAGGTTTCTTTCACTGAAAACAGAGTGTTTTAAGCAATTTAGCAGCCTTTAATCCCTGAAAGATGAAGTCATTTTCTTATTATTATTTTTATGCAATTATTTGAAATCGTTTGTATCCATGGATACGCAAGCAGATTTGGGTAACTCTGTAATATCCGACAGAATATAGCTTATTAATTAAAGATAGCTCTTTCAAAAATGTTTGCTCTGTTTATAAGTAAATGGAAATTACACTTTAAATAAGTTTATTTGTTTATAACTGTACTAGTGACCCTCCCGGCTTCGCACAGGAGCAATTTCATCACGCCTAAACCCCCTGCATATCATAACAACCTACACCCTGTCACCACTGTCCCCTGCATCTCACCACAACCCCCTGCTTCTTACTCCTGCCCCCTGCATCTCACCAGTGTCACCACAACCCCCACCGCTGCTGCCCTGCAGCTGGCTGGAGTTTGGCCACTGGGATGTGCTGTGAAGTGCAGGAGGAACATGGATGAGAGATTTGTAGTGCAGCTACCCAGTGGTGTAACAAGGGGGGGTGCGGGCCGCACCCGGGTGTCACCCGCTGAGGGGTGACAGACACCAAGGTGCAGACTCCCCCTCAGTGACAGGAGCCGAGTGCTGCACTGTAGCATTAAGTGCAGCACTCGGCTCCTGACACTGTGGGGGAGCCGGCACTGCAAACAGAGCAGTCCACACCTCCGGCACCCCACTTCACCCGTAATAATCACAGGGGTTTGGGGCGCGTTGCCCCACCCCCTGCTTTGTGGTCCTGGCCCTTACCCGCGAGGCCCTGCCCCCTTTTCATAGGCGCATCCCTCCCTGCTTCAGGTGACACCGCAGGGAGGGATGCCACTGCAGCTACCATAAGCATTATCAGCAGCATGTCGCTGGGGCACCTGTGCATATTTCTGCAGCATCCATGTGCACCCCTCCCCAGCTGCCGAACATGGCGATAAGCAATGCCATTTTTGCACAATGTACCCTGTATTTCCTGGGCTTATTGTTGAGCTTTCTTGCCATAGTGCCTCTGTCCGAGAACAGCGCTGACGTCCATGGGAGGTGCCTATTGTTCACCAAAGGCATTTCAGATGGTAGTGTTTTTACCATTTGATGGTGGTGGTCTGATATTTGCCACCATAAAATGGAAATCATTTGATGGTGTTCCGATGGTTGTTTGTTTTTTTAAATTCCTGATAGCTCTGCCTCCCCTGGCTACTGTGTCTGCAAAAGGGCATCTTCATGGGTTCGTTGGAGGCTGTCTTTTACTCTCTGTCTGTCTGCCTCAGATGTGACCCTGCTCAGTCCCTGACTCCCTCCCCTCTCTAGGCTGCTGCTAAGCAATAGGGCACATTGCTATCTCTGATTGGCTCTCACTATCTCAGAGAGCCAATCAGAGTACAGTCCTCGGCCCTGCAGCAGCAGTGAGTCACTCACACAGCACAACATTTATTTCTGTGACATGCATCATTCCAAGCCTCAGTTTCAGATGCTCTCTTGCTGTTTCAGCACCCTGGCTAGCTCTTATACAGCAGCTTGGTGCAAGATTTTTTTCTGTGACTAGCTTCACTAAAATCGTCACTGCTCGGCTCCCTTTTGTCACAGATGAATGGTTCATATACCTAAACCTTTCTTGACCAATGCTGTATAGAACAGTGAAAGCCACATCAAAATCCAGAATTCTTTGAAGTTAAATCACTTCTAGTGCACCAAGTATAGGCAGCCTCTAATAACCCAATGTCCTATCACCCAAAAAGGACAGGATATTCAATAAGAAAATAAGAAGGTAGGTGTACAGCAATGGCACCCACACTTTTTAAAATCTATAGGTCAAATAATCACAAAAAATATATGTATCAAATGATATGCGATATATTAACTAGATTATACTGAGAAGGTCATAATTCCTAAACACAGTATATCTAAAGATATGAAGATTTGTTGATGTGTACAGATAAAATTACCCTTATACAAAGGGAAATGCAATAAACAATCACAATCATAGTCACCCTAATGGTATATGGATATATAACATAAAAGTGGTAGGGAGCAAAAAACATACCAATTAGGTATGCACTGGGACCTCTTGACCACCAGACCTTGGGGCTTTCTGGAAATCAAAATACATAGAAGTCCTTTCCCGGTAGGGCTCTTCCTCATGTGTACCACCTCCACCACCAACGCGTTTTGACCTAATATAGGGTCTTTTTGAAGGCATGGTGGTCAGTGTTAAAGTGGAGCTATTATACCGATGGTGGGAGTGGCTTCCTGTTTCATCCTCTCAGACAGGAAGTAAATTGAGTGTCAATTGCTTATAATTTACAAATGGTTAGTGGCTCGGTAGGTAGAGGTTAATATATAAAAGCAATTGCTTGTTGAACTTAAACATAACACAGTTTATTTTAGCTAAAAATCATAAAATTGCGATAATCTCCGAACTGGAAGTGCCTGTGACTTCTGGTTTCGGCGGCCATATGTAAGTTCCCTCTTCATGCCCCACTTCCGGTCCGCGGCCATATAGTTTCCTCCTAGTGTCCTTTGCAGCCCTGTTCCATTTAAAAAGGTTGCATTAAGGATAAGGGATAATGAAAGTGACGTTCCGATGATGATGTTATCGGAACTTGCATGACAGGCGGTGATTTTTGGACTGAACCAATATTTATGACAGTGTACCATCTCAATTCACAATGAGCCAATTCAAAGTGAGGCCACTTGTCCCTTCATATAATGATAGGCTGCATTATGTTAAGTATTAGCTTACAACACAGAAAGGCTACTGCTAGTGCCTGTGGCATGCCACCATGGACATCTTTGCATAATAAGAAAATGCACATTCTAAACCCACTTTATATATGACATTTCATATGCCACAATTCTGAAATGACCTCACCTAATTGGAGTGATGGTTTTAACAACTGCTCAAATCCTTTTGACTCTGTAGCATCTTGTCTGAGCCTCAGTTTAGCAGTGGGTTTTAATCCTTCCTTTTGTATACAGGTGGAAGTAATGTAATTGCTTCTTGATGAGGGTAAATATCCTTTGTAATCCATGATTGAAAATATCTTTTTAATCCATCCGGTACTGGAAGTAAGTTTCAAAGAGATGGAGAAATGTAATGTAAATACTATAGAGATAAGGGAAATTACATGAGCCTAGAAATAGCAATGAAATAAACTGACATTTCTGTGTATGGATTAGGGAACCTGATTTATCATTCATATGTGCAGGGGATTATTTTCCCTGCAAATGTGCTGATATCTTTGAAATGAGACCATGTCAATTGGGAAGATACATTTGAATGTTGCTCTGTCTGCTCATCTGAACACTGCCTTGTCTCTCTACATCATTTTCTCTTGTTTTCCTTCCTTTAATGTGTTTCACAACAATTGTTTAGCTAATGGAGAAGCCAGGGAGTAAATTATTTATGAGAAATGCAATGTTGGGGTGTAAATGTAAACATTATTTTGGGACACAATCATGCCATAGAAAACTTGCAGAATTGCTTGGTAAAAACAAATAAAAAATTTTATCTGCATAATTTTAGTGAGCTGCTTACAAAACTGATGGCAGTTTTGTTTTTAGACCCACCACAATCAGGGTGGTCCATGATGTCTCTGGCTAAAACTGTTTTTTATACTGGCTTCCATGTTCTTGGACTGTAGAGAGAATCTGAGGGGTATATTTACTAAAGTGAGAGTTTTTAGAAATGAAGTTGTTGCCCATAGCAACCAATCAGATTCTACTTAACATTTAAAATAATAGCTAGAATCTGATTGGTTGCTATGGGCAACATCTCCACTTCTAAAAACTCTCACTTTGGTAAGTATACCCCTGCGAATGGGCATAGGAGGAATCACTGTCTGAATCTGTGAGGTGAGGTCAAATAAATCAGTTCTAAATAGGGGTGTGCACCGGCCACTTTTCGTGTTTTGTGTTTTGGTTTTGGATCTGGATCTTTCTTCGTGTTTTGGATCTGGATTGGTTTTGCCAAAACCACCCTTCCGTGTTTTGGGTTCTAGGTTTTTTGTTTTGGATCTGTATTTTTTTGGAAAAAAAACATAAAAACAGCTAAAATTACAGATCTTTTTTCTTTGTTCCTACGCTATTATTAACCTCAATAACATTAATTTCCACTCATTTCCAGTATATTCTGAACACCTCACACCTCACAATATTGTTTTTAGGCCAAAAGGTTGCACCGAGGTAGCTGGATGACTATGCTAAGCGACACAAGTAGGCGGCACAAACACGTGGCCCATCTAGGAGTGGCACTGCAGTGGCAGACAGGATGTCAGTTTGAAAAACTAGGCCCCAAAGAGTACAAAAAGAAAAAAAAGAGGTGCAAGATGGAATTGTCCCACCCACACTTATGTTGAAAAAACAGGACATGCACACTTTAACAAACCAATCATTTCAGCACCAGGGTCTACCACATGACTGTGGCTGAAATGATTGGTTCGTTTGGCCCCCACAAAACAAGCTGGCAATTAATCTGTCCCACTGGCTCTACAGAGGCAAGGTGTCATCTTCATCCTTTGTTGATGCACGTGCGGCTAACGCGCACACATACACAGAGAAATAAACACTTTTTAAATGTTTCAATTTTTTGGGGCACTTCAACAGACCAGCCGGCCCTTGACTTATGACACAGGTGCACGCTTGGCACTGCTACTTTGTTGATGCACTTGTGGCTAACGCGCACAAAATAGCAGAAAAAGAAACAAAAATAAAATGTTTTAATTTTTTGGGGCACTTTGGGGGTTACACCAACATTCAACAGACCAGCCGGCTCTTGACTTATGACACAGGTGCATGCTTGACGCTGTTACTTTGTTGATGCACGTGTGGCTAACGCGCTCAGAAACACAGAAAAAAAAATATTTGTTTTGCACTTGGACAGAGCACCCCCTGGACAACACTATAGCACCCCTTTAGGATTACAGTGACATAGGAGCCACTGAATTACTCCCTCTTCTGTCTGCACACAGCTCCTATGGACAACACAGCCTTTTTGGGACAACAGCACTGCACAACACAGCCTAGCCAGCCCCTATGGACTTTGGACACAGTCCCTATGGACAACAGCAGCACCAGCACAGCAACCCCCACCCTCCCTCTATGGACAACACAGCCTTTATGAGACAAAAGCACTGCACAACACAGCCCAGCCAGCCCCTATGGACTTTGGACACAGCCCCTATGGACAACAGCAGCACCAACACAGCAACAACCACCCTCCCTCTTCACTGTCCACAGCCGGAGTGAAAAATGGCGCGGACGCGGGGACCTTTTATAGGATCCAAAAGCGGCGAGAATCCGACAGCACGAGGTTGACGTTTTGCCTTGTTCCGGGAACCAAGTCTGGCGGGAAAACCCGAGCCTGACTCTGTTCCCAGCTCAGATCGGGGGGGTTCGGATTTCTTAAATCTGAACCCGCTCATGCCTAGTTCTAAACTGGTGGAATGGCCTTATAGTAAAAGGTCCAAGGGCTCCAAGTAGTTGGGAATTTGTTGGAAGTACAATGAAGGAGGGGGCTAGAAATGTATTCCATTCTATATATTAATGATAGAGAGCAAGGCTGGGGGTTCAAAATCCTTCCAATGTGCAGCAATCTGACATTTTGTGGCACTTAAGTTGTGACTTTGCAATTTGTGACAAATTTATGAAAAGGTTTGGGGGCATTTGGAATAGGGTGGGTACGTAATGAGTAGGGTAGAGAGTAAGGCATCTGGGTGCCTATGATCACCTGAATTAGGTAGTAGATCGTCATCCAAAGGACATTTACCTTGGAGCAAATGTGAGTACCCTCATTGCCACAGTTGGCTCAGCTGGCACACATTAGGACTCCTGATAGATCTGCAGTCATCACTGACCAGCAGATATTATGTAACCATCCTTGCAGATCATTTGCACCCATTCATGGCACGCATCCACTCTGACAAGGCCGGACTCTTTCAGCAAGACAATATGCAACCGCACAGGTCCGTAGCCACCAGATTATGGCTGGAGGAGCAGCCCTCTGAGTTTGGCATCATGATTTCAACCCATTAGAACACATGCAGAATGCAGTTTAAAGTGCCCTCAATAGCGAATATTATGGAATTGTGAACCTTTATTCAGAAGGTATAGTGTACACTACCTACACAATACTTCAGATAGTTTGTGGAGTCCATGCCCTGTTGTGTTACTGCCATATTCTCTAACGTAAGGAAGGTCCAGATGTTTGTTCGTGTGCGTATGCCTGATTCAACAAATGAGCAGTCGACAATATCCTTCTACGCCGCTTGCGCAGTATGCTGAACACAGCGAGATACATCCACAAGCCCACTTGCATCCAACTCAGAATCAGGCCCTCTATCCATTCTAACCTTTCAGAGGCACGGTATTAAGGAGGTAGTTAGTGCGTCATGTGATCACAAGGAATGAACCTTTCTTCTGCTGTCACTTAGCAGTACACAAGTGCTCTCTGAACATTGTATAAACAAGGATGAGTGAATAGAGGAGCTAAGACTTCCTGCATCCCTTCTTATTGCAGCGATACACTGTTGTATTAAAAAGAGAGTCACTGGAGAGGTGTTTTGTCAACTCACCCCTCCTGCTATCTCTGTCCGGCTGTATTGCATGTGATAAGTAATTGCTCTTGAGCAGCCCCATGCACGAGATCTGGAAAAAACTGCAAGATTTCAGTGCAAGTGAACGACATGTACAAGTAATTACCCGTCATGCTTTGTCACCATAGCTGGCTATCCTGGCGGCATTATTAAAATAAATAAGTCGTCACTGCAGAAATATCTGACTTCACATACTGATTTTTATTACATTTTGGAGAAGCAAACTGTTTAAAAAAAATGTGAAGCTCTCCTCTTCATATATGGTGGCTATGCCCGTCACTAGTCTCTTTCTGGTAACAGGTTATCCAAATCACTAAGGATATTGTTGGCGAAGGGGTTCCTGATGGACCAGAGTTCTGGGTTTTGAATATGATATCCTGGCCTATCTCCTAGTACAAAAAGTCTCTTTTGCGACATATGAATAGTGCCGCTAAGGCAATTATTCCAGTTAAATGGAGATCAGTATCACCCCAACCATCAGAGATTGGTTGAATAGCATAGATATGTATATGATTATGGAAGAAATTTCTCTAGCCGCATCAGATTGCCTTTCTGTTTTTACAGCCACATGGTTTTACTGTTTAGAATGTAAAGACTCTGCCAACTATAAAGCCTTAAGGTGCGTGCACGCTAGGCGATTAGGAAAGAGAGTGCAATTACGACATCGTAATCGTACCCGCCATCATTCCTGAAACTGGACAATTTGTTGTTATGGGCAGAATGGCCTGCATGTTCAGGCGATGATAGATGTCGGAAACGACTAGCGGGAGCCCACAGCGCTGGTCGTTTCCGACATTATAGTGCACGATTTGTGTACGATTACTGAGCGATTACACGATTACGATGTCATAATCATGCAATCACTCAGTAATATCGCCAAGTGTGTACGCACCTTACATGGTTTAACCTGGTCTATTTGGTGAGTCAACCCTATTAACGATTGTTACATCTGTTGGAGACCTAGGTATTTCCCTCCCCTCCTCCCCATCCCCTCCTTTCTATTCCTCTTTCTTTTTTCTTTGTTGTTGTTTTTGAATTATGTTTGTTTTGATTGGTTTTATAATATTATTTTGGAAAATTGGATGTATTTCTATATTTATTGTATACGTTTGACATATTTGTGTCTATCTTTGACTTGTACGTTTTCAAATAAAAGAATATGTATAAAAAAATGTGAAGCAAGAAAAACAGGGCACTCCTATAGACATTGCAACTAAATGAAAAAAAAACCACTGGTGACACTTTACACACCTGAATTGTGGAAAATCAAATATTAGGTCATTTTCACTGTTGCTGTTCCCCCTTGAATGGTTTATCTCATGTAAAGTGAATATACCTATAAAATAAATTATTAAAACAATATAAAGAAACAATAGTGTAGTATGTCCAAATATTATATTAATACCAACCTTAAAAAGAAAGATGCCCTTAAACTGCGCTGAAATTTATATAAATCAATAAAATCAATATATAACAGCTGTAGGATGTAAACTTTACAGAGGAAGCTGCACCTCCCAAAATGTCCCCTGTTAGTGGGACCCAAATACATACAAACACAGGAAAGTAGGAAGGTGATACCAACCTTAGTTTATCAAGAATAAAAAGATCAATGTGAAAAAAAAGTTCTCGTTTTCCTAGATATTTAAAGCTTCAAAAAAAACAACAAAACGGAATAATACTGTACATTATATTTACTAAACTGCAGATATTTAGAAGAGATGTTTCCCATAGCAACCAATCAAATTCTAGCTATTATCTTCTAGAAGGTTCTAGATAAATGTTAAGTAGAATCTGAAACTTGTACTTAGTAAATATACCCCTCAGTGTTCCCCACAGCTGACCTATACACTGATTTTCATGTACTTACTTGTTCCCAGGAGACTCCCAGCTTTTATTTCTCTGCACTTATGGATATATTAGACAGTATAACTACAATTAGAGCTGCCAGGACACCAACAACTAGCAATGTTTTCATCTTCCTATGAAGTGTAGTACAACTAACTTTTTCTGGAAGTATTGAAACTAATAGACCTTACACCAGTGGTTCCCAAGCTGTGTGCCTAGGCACCCTGGGGCACCTCGGGACACTTGCAGGGGTGCCCCAGGTTTGTGGTCTAGCACAAAATCAATTTATGGTCAATGTAATCTAAATATGTAGATAAACAAAAGCGCAAACTTGTCCACCACCACATAACTGAGCCTAAGGATGCCAGGTCAGCACAATTTACTTCACTAAATTTTTTTCTGAATTTCTCCATAATAAACATTTGGCTTAGGGGTGCCGTGAAAACAATTCTGATGCACTAGGGCGCCGTGATTCAAAAAAGTTTGGGAACCACTGCCTTACACTATTAATTTGAAGAATAATCTATTAATCTATACAACATAATGGGACTGACGTCATGATGTTGGGTGGAGGGGGGGGGCTTCCTTTTCAAATTTGTCCTGGGCTCCAAATACCCTAGTTACGCCACTGCCACTGTGGAGGCACAAAATAGAAGTGGAGTGACCGCTAATGCAATCACTTAATTTCTTACACATCACAGGGACGAGCTCCATTCAGAGCCCATGTCCCTGCATGTGTATTTTAATACATTCATGTGAATGTTAGGTTTGTAAACCCTGTGAAAGCTTTGTGGTAGCAGGGAGAGGCAGAGGGTGACTGGGGAGGCAGTAGGAGGCTGAGGGTGACTAGGGAGGCAGTTTGAGGAACATGGGGAAGCAGTGGGTGACAGGTGGGAGGTGGTGGGTGATGAAGAAGTAGTGGGTTACAGGGAGAGGCAATAGGTGGCAGGATGATGTCAGAGGGTAACAGAGTTGTCAGGGAGAGGCAGTGGGAGACTTGGAGGCAGTGGGGAGGCAGTGGATGACATGGGTAGGCACTGGGTCATAGGGAGAGGCAAAGGGTGGTAGAAAGAGGCACAGGATGGCAGTGGGAGACTGTGGAGGCAGTGAGTGACAGTGGAAGGCAGTGGGTGATGGGGAGGCAGAGGGTGATGGAGAAGGCAGAGGGTGACAGAGAAAGGCAGAGGGTTGGAGAGAGAGACTGATGACAGGGATATGGAGTGGGAGACTGGGGAGGCAGTGAATGACGGGGAGGCAGTGGATGACTGGGAAGGCAGTGGGTGACAGGGAAAGGCAGTAGGTGGCAGGGAGAGGCAGAGGATGGCAGTGGCAGACTGGGGAGGCAATAGGTAACTGGGGGAGACAGTGGGAGACTGGTGAGGCCGTGATTGACAGGGAGAGGGAGAGGGTGGCAGAGGATGTCAGTTGGAGACTGGGGAGGCAGTGGGTAACGGGGAGGCAGTGGGTGGCAGGGGAACACAGAGGGTGACGGAAGAGGCAGCGGGTGATGGAAAGGCAGTCGATGACAGTGAGAGGCAGTGGAAGACTGGGGAGGCAGTGGATGATAGGGGGAGACAGAGGGTGGCAGTGGGTGACAGGGGAAGGTAGAGGCTGTGGGTGATAGGAGGAGGCAGTGAATGGCACTGTGTGACAAGGAAAGGCAGAGGGTGACCGGGAGGCAGAGGGTGGCAGAGGAAGGCAGTGGGTGACTAGGGTAGGGAGAGGCAGTGGGTGACTAAGGACAGGCAGTAGGTGACAGGGGAAAACAGAGTGTGACTAGGGAGAGGCAGTGGGTAGCAGGGAGAGGCAGAGGTTGACAGGAGAAGGCAGAGGGTGACAAGGGGTGGCAGTAACATAGAAACATAGAATTTGACAGCATATAAGAACCACTTGGCCCATCTAGTCTGCCCTTTTTTACCTTTTGGTAACCTCAACCCTATGTGATCCTCAGTTCTGTGTAAGGATATTCTTATGCTTATTCCAAGCATGTTTAGATTGCTCTACTGTGTTAGCCTCTACCCCTCATGGGAGTCTAGTCCACTTATCTTCTACCCTTTCTGTGAAGTAATTTTTCCTAAAATTTTCTTTGAATCTACCTTCCTCCAGTTCCAGTGCATGTCCTCGTGTTCTAACACTTCTCTTCTTTTGAAGAATGTCCCCCTCATGCACGTTGTTAAAACCCATGATATATTTGAAAGTTTCTTTCATGTCCCTCCTTTCTCTTCTTTGCTCCAGACTATACATATTAAGATCTTTTAGTCTTTTAGTCTTTCCGGGTAAGTTCTGTGGTGTAGGCCATGCACCATTTTAGTTGCCCTTTTTTGTACAGTCTCTAATGTATTAATTTCCTTCTGGAGATATGGCCTCCAGAACTGAACACAGTATTCTTGATGAGGTCGTACCAATGACCTATACAGTGGTGTTATTACTTCTTTCTTCCTGCTACTGATTCCTCTCTCTATGCAACCAAGCATCTGACTTGCCTTTCTCATTGCTTTGTTACAATGCTTACCTGCCTTTTAGTCACCTGAAATAGTGATTCCTAGATCCCTTTCCTCCTCTGTAATTTCCATTAGAGTACCCTCAATACAATAGCTTTTGGGTTCTTGAGACCCAAGTGCATGATTTTGCATTTTTTAGCATTAAACTGTAGTTGCCATGTTCGTGACCATTCCCTCTAGTCTACCTAGCTCCTCCATCATTTGTCTTACCCCTCGAGGTGTGTCTACCCTGTTGCATATTTTTGTGTCATCTGCAAAAAGGCATACTTTTCCTTTAATACCATTTGTAATGTCACCAACAAAGATATTAAAAAGCACTGGTCCAAGTACAGAACCTTGGGGTACTCCACTTGTAACCCTTCCCTCCTGAGACTGCACTCCATTTACTACAACTCTTTGTTTCCTATTCTGCATCTTATCCATTTAATCATCTTAGAATCCAGTCCCAAGTTTTCAAATGTATTTATCAGTCTGGGATGTGGGACCATGTCAGAAGCCTTACTAAAGTCTAGTGAGTGACTGGGTGGCAGGGGAAGGCAGTGGGAAGAAGAAGGTTACAGGGGAAGGCAGAGGGTGACTAGGGAGAGGCAGTGGGTGTTTAATTAATGTGTGCTCCCCTATTCCCTCATCCACAGACACATCAGTTATGGTCTGTGATCAGTGCTTCCCTCCTTCCCCCTCATGCTCCCCTGCTGCTGTTTCTTCCCCATCCTCCACATCAATCATCACACATTCTGTGCCCCCCGTCCACCCCTCCAGTCTACACTTTAGCTGGATACACACTGGCAGATATATTAGCCAATCAATTGATCAGACAATATATTGTGTGCCCGTTGGCCAGTGTGTACCAGCGATATATTTCTGTGAACGATGTGCAGCACAGCCGATGGCAGATATATCTGTCCATCATGCTGTATGTACGGGCATTTAGCTGTCTGCCTGTACACTTGCAGCAGAGGCCGCTGAGCGGGGGGTGCAACCCGACCCCTGGCCAGCTGATGGTTGTTCAGTGTGTATTAACAACCATCATCTGCAGATATATTTTTTACGTGTGTACCCAGCTTAATTACAACAGTTTCTTCATAGACTCGGAGAGTCCTCCTCACTGGCAGCTGGGTCCTCTAAGTCTGACCATGGTCTGCTGGGTGCCTGTGTGTTGGCTTCTGCTGCTAAGCCTTTTGTTTGGTGGGACAGGAGAGGCTGAGCACTGGGGTAGGTGCGGGGCTGCCTGATGACTTCTCGGATCTTTCAACCAGTGATTTATTTATTTTATTTAGTAACAGTTTCTTATATAGTGCAGCATATTCTGTTGCGCTTTACAATTGTAAACATTAATAGAACAAAACAGGGTAATAACAGACAGATATGTAGGTAGGAAGTGATCCGAGGAGTCTGTAGTAACAGACAGTGACTGATTTCAGACTCCTCAGATCACTGGCTGAGTGATCTGAGGAGTCATCAGCCTGACCCCTTGCCAGTCGCAACCCCATACTGAGATGGTCGCAACCCACAGTTTGAGAACTGCTGCTCCATAGTTTGCCTAATTGCTGCGCTGTCTGTTACCTGATCTATTGATTGCTAAAATAAACCACTATTCTACAAGTAATTCAGCCACTGGTGGCATTGCTAAAGTTTACTATGTGGCTGATATTTTCATTTTGTGTCAGTAGAGGAAGCATTGTAGCATCTTCCACTTATGTTGTTAGCCAAGCATTCAAGTGCCTGAAATCCCCCTCTAGATAATACTTGCTATTAAATATGTGAGCAAAAGGGTTTAAAAAAATTAAAACAAAATAAAAAAAAATTACAATAATATATATATATATATATATATTATATATATATATATATACACTGTATATATATATATATATATATATATATATATATAAAATTTGACAATCATCATTATTAGCAAAAAAATAAAATAAAAATAAAAAATATATATATATACACTGTATATATATATATATATATATATATATAAAATTTGACAATCATCATTATTAGCAATTTCTAACAAACAACTCGACCTGTTAAATGAGTTGCTGATTATGACTGATGTTCATTTGCTTATGTGCTGGACATATTGGTAATGATGACTGACGTACTGTATCTTTGCTCTCTATATATGTTCATCTCAAAATACAGATTAAGAACTGTGCAGTTGCATTCTTACTTGTACCCAAAGAGCCCTAAAATTTTTATTTGTGATGCCTCTGAGTCCCACATACATTATTATGTACCTGGGTCTGTCTCCTTAGAACATTATAATAAATGTACATGCTGTAGAGTATATGTGCCCCTTCTGTCAAATCATGACTATAAATATATTCTGAAATGTAATTGTTATTCGTGCACTGATTTATATCATATGTGCTATATTGTGAAATGTAATCATTGATTGTATTGACTGCTATGTGTCTCTATGTAGAGTCATAGAGAAGAAGTCATGCATTGTTAAATGTTATCAATATTCCTACTGATTCTGATTTGCACACTAGTCCATCTGCGGTCGGATCTTGGGATGTTTATCAAACTTCAATTGCAATGGAGCCTGCTTCCACAATTTAAGGCCACCATACATCAGCAATCCATTGGGGCAATTTGGCGTTTTGCAGATTATTATGTAAACAAATCTGCAATGTATGGGCTTCACAGATCACAGATATCAACCAAAAAGTAATTGGAATTGGTAAATCAGGTTGTCCAACATGTTGGATTTCACCGATCAACTGGGGCTGTAGATTGCTAGTGTATGGTAACAATCAGCAGATTCTGCAGACCATTACTAGTAAGATGATGAGCCTTTCAATATTGGTAGATCTGTCTTTACTGAAAATGATCGGCAAATCACTGAAAGATATATTTATAATGTATGGATGCAGATTGGTGAATTGGGGAATATCGAAATTGGGAACAAAAATAACAGAATCTGTTTTTTTGTGAATTGCTGATGTACAGATCAGTTGTTTCTCCACTTGCAGCTGACTGGGTGTAACTGGGCAGCAATTGGGAATATGTATGTAGGATAAGTCTGCTGTGGGCGTGTAAGAGAAATTGTGGGCTACGCAGAGTTGTGCCAATGCAGAAATCTATATGATACCAGACGGATCTCTTGCATCAAGAATAGGGTTGGCGCAAATGCGAACTGATAGTGATGGCAGCTGCTTTCACGAGCAGAAGGATGGGGGTTGTGTGGTCACAGAGATGCGGCCAACTTTGAATACAGGCGGATACTGCATTTATTTCCAAGCATTACAATTGTGGTAACTCTCGTACGTAAAATTATGAATCCATTGCAAGCTGAGCCTGAATTATGGCAGCACAGTTATCTGGCAGGGCAATACCCAATATCCTGCACATCTGTCTAGCCTGGCAATCATTAGCCCAATACTTGCTGTTTAATTAGGCATTTTATCTTTACATTTGCCTGTGGACATCAGAAGCCTTCCAACATTGTCTGTCACTAATTAGTTCACTAATTAAATAGTTAGTGCTTACTTGCTGCTCACAGAGCTACTGTAGCAAAATCAATGGTTTAGTGTTTTGTTTTTTTTATTGTGTAGCACTGTCTTCTCCATTGCTTTTCCTTGTACCTTGTTTGATTGCCACAAGAGGGGTAGCTGGACATTGTTGTGGGCTAAGCATTTGCTCTGCGGTGTCATTTATCTGTCATCGCTAAGAAGTTCTTGGCTTCTGTTGTTACCAGTGAATAGAGTGCAGATCATGTGGAAAGATTGATTAGAGGAATTCTGTGTGATGTTAATGGGGATAAAGTCTACTAATGAAAACAAGAAAAATAATTAATTAAGGGCCTGATTCAGAGGCGCTCGTTATTTGCGAGCGCTTACTCTGAATCAGGGCGGATTTAAAAAAAAAAAAATCTGCTTCCAGGCCGCTCGCATAGCTGTGGATGACCACCCACAGCTTTTGCAAGCGGCCTATTGATGGTCGCGATACTTGTTGTGGTAGAGTCTCGGTTCCCGCAAGCCCGAGTGAACTTCCTGCTCTAATAGAGCAGGAAGTTCACTACTGACATCACAAATGATGTCAGTAGGGCCGCCCACAAACGGCAGGCGTTCCTTCAGGAACGCCTCTGTTTGTCCAACCACCCCCCCTCCCCGCCTGCAAAACGGGGCGAGCTGTCAATCAACATCGACAGCCGCCCCGTTTTGTAGCGAGCCCCGGAGCGAGTGAAGTTCTCACTCGCTCCGGGGCGAGCACATGCGCATTGAGAACGCCATTCGTGCGCACTGGCCGACTATCGACCCGCTTGCGAGCGCTATGCGCTCGCGAGCAGGTCTGAATCAGGCCCTAAATCTTTTATTTATTATTTATTTCAAATATATATTTCAAAAATCCTTCTTTCTTGGTACATGCATACAGTTATACCTCCATACTTGTTTTTTGCATTGGGACAAGCTTTGTCCCTCTTGTCTTTTTCTGTTGTCTATAGTCTCTATTTTGTGGTGTTTATATACGGATGGGCCGACCCCATTAGCAGTGGTAATCAGAGGCAGCATAATGCGTCACTTCCCGTCTCACTCACTCCTCTGGGTATGAAAGTGATGTTGTCATGCAGCTCCGTTGTCGGGAGCCTGAGTTGCTGCAAACCCCCTTCCAATGCATGTCCCTGCCCCGCAATTCACCCTCATCCAGGCGATGAGGTCTCGTTCCTCCTCTGTCCCCTAAGCTCTGTGACAAGTCCTCTGTTTTGTGGGTGCGCTACAGGGAGCATTTGTGTCGCTAACGGTGCATTCTGCTGGCTGGCCCTCTACTCGCTAGCATAGTTGGAGTAATGGTCAGGCCGGCCCTGTTTATATACAGTAGAATCTTCATTGGCAAGTAGCAGTTTAGGAGAATGGGCAGGAGCAAAGTTTCTGTTAGAACATCTACAGTATGCTGGTGCAGAGTTTACTTAAGAACTGTGCATACTCAGGAAGTAAGGCACAGAATAGATTCACTTTTAAAGGCCCTTAATGAATTTTGTTATATGCTCTTTACAATAAATTAATGTACGAGATTTTGAAGATATATGTCAAAATATGTAGATGCATGTCCTAGGCATGGAAACAGCAGCATGAGGATACCTAGAGAGGTTTGCAGACTAATTATATTTTGCACAATACTTTGGAGAAAATTTACAAACGCTTGTATGCGATTTGCAAAAAGCCTCATATGAGATGCAGTTTTCAGTTGCAAACTGGAAATGTGCAAATATAGTGCTACTTATTGTGACAAGTGTCAGCATGCACTCACAGGCCATTATTATTATTATTACCAGTTATTTATATAGCGCACACATATTCTGTAGTGCTTTACAGAGAATATTTGGCCATTCACATCAGTCCCTGCCCCAGTGGAGCTTAAAATCTATATTCCCTATCACATGCGCACACACATACACACTAGGGTTAATTTTGTGTTGGGAGCCAATTAACCTACCAGTACTGCATGCTAACGCTTCTTGAACTATAAGCACCAGCACGCACATGGGCGAAAATGCATCCACACACTTCTCTAGTCACATGTGTGCATTATAAATGATGCGACTGCCCCTGTAATGCTTAATGTAGTAATGCTTCCCCATAATGCTTAATATAGTAATGCCCCCTATGCCATTCACTCCCTGCAATAGGCAGGGGTAATAGTCTCAGTTCCTGTGTCCCAACAAGGAAGGGGTTATTACTCAAGTCTATTTCTGGTTCAGAAGCCGAATGGGGCATATCGCCCTATCCTGAATCTAAAAACCCTCAACAGGTTTATCCATGTTCCCAAATTCCGTATGGAAACTCTTCGGTCAATTATTTTGGCTATGGAGCAGAGAGATTACATGGTTTCCTTGGATACTCAGGATGCATATCTGCATATTCCAATTCTCCCATCCCAGCAGCAATTTTTACGATTTGCTGTCCTTCAGCAACATTACCAATTTCAGGCTCTACCCCTTGGCCTTGCTACGGCTCCCTGGGTATTTACCAAAATAATGTCATGACGGCTTATCTCAGGTATCAGGGAGTCAGAATTCTGCCATATCTGGAAGATCTTCTGATATTGGCAGAGACGCTGGTGATTTTGCAACACCATCTTCAACTGACCATAGCCTGCCTACAGAGGCACGGCTGGATCAATCGGAAGAAATCATAACTTTCTCCAACACAGCACATGGTATATCTGGGAGCATTTCTATATTCTCAGGCACAAAGGGTGTTTCTGCCAGAGGACAAGATTGGTGCCTTATCAAAGTGGATACACACGCTGCTACGCAAGCGAAGAGTATCCATTCTGTCAGCAATGCAGATGTTGGGATCAATGGTATCGACCTTCAACATTGTGCGGTATGCTCAGTTCCATTCCAGACCTCTGCAAAGGTTGATTCTCTCCAGGTGGAATGGACAGCATCATTTAATACGGTCCCAGATGATCTTTCTCACTCTAGAGGTTTGTCACTCACTCCTGTGGTGGCTAAAAACGGAGCATTAAACAAAGGGCGTCCGCTCTGGATTCCAAATTGGGTGCTTCTCATCATGGATGCCAGTCTTCACGTATGGGGGGCAGTGAGAGGTCATCACACTTTCATGGGGAGATGAACAAATCAAGAAAGTCATCTACCAATAAACATTCTGGAACACCGAGCAGTATACAAGGCACTTGTCAGGGCACAGGACCTGCTCCAGGGCAGGCCTGTCCAGATCCAGTCTGACAACGCGACTACAGTGGCCTACCTCAATCATCAGGGAGGCACAAGGAGTTATGCGGCCATGAAAGAAGTGACAATGGTTCTAATTTGGGCAGAACGTTATCTTCCAGCCATCTCGGCAGTATTAATTCCGGGAGTACTCAATTGGAGAAGCAGTCTTCATAAGTCGCTAGGACATACAGGCCGGAGAGTGGTCTCTCCATCCAGGAGTGTTTCAGTTCCTGGTAAACAAATGGGGTCTACCAGAGATAGATCTCATGGCATCACTTCACAACCACAAGGTCCCCAGGTATGGGGCCAGGTCCAGAGACCCATCAGCAGCCTTCGTGGATGCACTGGCAGTAAGATGGGACTTCAAGTTGGTGTATCTCTTTCCTCCAATTTCCCTGCTCGAAAGATTTCTCAGGAAATTCAAGCAAGAAGGTGAAACAGTAGTACTGGTGGCTCTGGCTTGGCCCAGACGTCATTGATTCACCTACATACAGAAGCTGTCGGTAGACAGTCCGTAACCTCTTCATTTGTGGCAGGATCTGCTAACGCAGAGTCCCTGCCGACATCCGGACTTGCCCTGTCTGGCTTTGATGGCGTGGCTCTTGAATCCTCCATCCTAAAAGCATAGGGTTTTTCCAGTTCTGTAATTCAAACAATGCTTAGAGCACGGAAGCCTACTTCTGCCCACATCTATTACAGAGTTTGGTATTCTTTTGGTCAATGGTGTTCTCATAAGGAATATGATCCTAAGGTGTTTACGATTTCCAGGATACTGGCTTTTTTGCAGACAGGGTTAGACAAGGGACTTCACCTGGCCACTTTGGTAGTGCAGGTCCAGAGACCCATCAGCAGCCTTCGTGGATGCACTGGCAGTAAGATGGGACATCAAGTTGGTGTATCTCTTTCCTCCAATTTCCCTGCTCGAAAGATTTCCAAGGAAATTCAAGCAAGAAGGTGAAACAGTAATACTGGTGGCTCTGGCTTGGCCCAGACGCCATTGATTCACCTACATACAGAAGCTGTTGGTAGACAGTCCGTATCCTCTTCATTTGTGGCAGGATCTGCTAACGCAGAGTCCCTGCCGACATCTGGAATTGTCCTGTCTGGCTTTGATGGCGTGGCTCTTGAATCCTCCATCCTAAAAGCATAGGGTTTTTCCAGTTCTGTAATTCAAACAATGCTTAGAGCACGGAAGCCTACTTCTGCCCACATCTATTACAGAGTTTGGTATTCTTTTGGTCAATGGTGTTCTCATAAGGAATACGATCCTAAGGTGTTTACGATTTCCAGGATACTGGCTTTTTTGCAGACAGGGTTAGATAAGGGACTTCACCTGGCCACTTTGGTAGTGCAGGTTCTGCACTGTCAGTCTGGTTCCAGAAGAAGATTGCTTCATTACCAGATGTTCGAATTTTATTCCAAGGAGTTCTGCAAATTCAGCCTCCTTTTGTTCCACCAAAAGAACCGTGGGATTTGTCTTTGGTTCTTAAGGGGTTAGAAGCTTCCCCATTTGAACCTTTAGACTCATAGATTTGAAGTGGTTGATAGCAAAGACACTTTCTTCTGCTCGCAGAGTCTCGGATTTGTCAGCGCTCTCTTGCCGCTCCCAATTTTTGATTTTTCACCAGGATAAAGCTGTTCTTTGCACAAGGGAGGGTTACCTTCCTAAGGTAGTGTCCCGTTTCCATGTAAATGAAAAATTTGTTGTTCCAGCTTTTCAGGCTCCAGATGTTTCTGTAGGTGAAGCCTCCCTGGATGTAGTTCGTGCTCTCCGTATTTATGTGGAGCATACAAACTGTGTTAGAAAATCAGATTCTCTTTTTGTATTATATGGTTTTCACAAACGAGGATGGCCATCTAATAAGCAGACTGTGGCGAGATGGCTAAGCATGACTATCTCTCAGGGGTACACACAGGCTGATCTTCCTGTCCCAAGCACGGTGACAGCACATAGTACTTGGTGTGTAGGGCCATCGTGGGCATTCAGGCGTGGTGCCTCTGCTGAACAATTGTGCAAAGCTGCCATGTGGTCTTCTGTCCACACTTTTCTTAGGTTTTATGCCTTTGATACCTTTGCCTCTCAGGATGCTTCCTTAAGGTGACAAGTTCTTCATTCTGCTCAGGAGCACCCCCCACCCTAGGGAAACTGCTTTAGGACATCCCCGTGGTATCCCTGTGGATCCCGATGGACTCCAAAGAAGAAATATAGAGTTATGGTAGACTTAACTAGATAACACCTTTTCTTCAAGGTCCATAGGGTCCACAGGGCACCCACCCTAACGCACCTGGCTTAATTGGGTGATTTTCTTTAGGTCACAGATTCCCTCATCTTTTGTAAGAGTGTTTCTGGTGTATGATTGTTCGTCCTTTTCCTGCCTTTAGGCTTGTTAACTAAGCTGAAGTCCTATGGCTAGGGGCGGGGTATATATGGAGGAGGACCCAGGACATTCTGGGAGCCAAAGCTTTAACTATTTGGTGCCTGGTCTTCGAGCCATAATATCCCCATGGTATCCCTGTGGACCCTATGGACCTCAAAGAAAAGGAGTTGTCTAGGTTAGTCTACCATAACTCTATATTTTCTGCCCTTCCATTCACCTTCCTAAATCTGAATCGCAGCACTCTATACATGAGTCTGTGCTCTTTTTAATACATTCACTATAACGTTGATCTAAAATTAGATTGATCCTCTATGATACATTGTGAATACAACTGAGTCTTACCCACATTATTAAAACTCTGGAGATGGTGCCAGTGATTGTTGGAGCACCAATCTGATATGGAATCTCAGCCCCTTGCGCCTTGCCGCTTTCTTGTATCTTGAGAACAAACATACAGTAGGCTGATTGATCAGGAAAAAAAAAATTTTGTTACTCTCTATGCTCATTTTTGTTCCACTGTACTATTCATTTACCACCACAATTTTTATGTGCCTACTTTATGGCAATGGTTTTATTAACATGGAAAAAGTGCACAGAAAATTCAGAAGGTAAATCAATAAACTAATTTGATCACACTTATTAAGACTGTTATGTCATGCAGGCAATATGTTGTTTTTTTGTGATAATTAATAAATTGTTCACTGGAAGGCAAGCTTTGGTCTGTTTGCAATGACACTGGGTGACCTTTTGTGGTCTGATTCAATTTACAATGGAGGAGCAGCTGTGGTCTGGTCATGTTGATGCTAGATGAAACACTTGGGCTTACTGCATTGATAATGGATGACAAGCCTGGGTTGTACCAATACTGTAGTCATCTTTGGTCTGATTGCATTGGCACTGGATAAAAAAAACATTGATCTTATTTCATTGACACTGGGTGAAAAGTTTTGGCATAATTACATTGATTCATGTAGAAAGCATCATTCTTTAGGTCTTGATATAGTGTCAGTAAATTTAAAAAAAGTAAGATATTTCAAAAATAGTAGTAGCTTTTATTTGGGGGCAATTTATTAGAGAATGTTGCCTTTGGCAGCTTGACAAATCCACGTTTGCCTTCATACTGTCCAATCTGATTATGATGAAAACGGGCTTGAGAAAAGTAATATGATTTATTAAGTAACATTACTAAAGTCAAAGTTAAGATTCATGTTGAGCAGTCACTCAGTAAGTCCAGAGAAAGTGCATACAAACAGACAATGCAGGGTCTGCATTGGGTTATGTGACCTATTCATGCTGGGCTTCTAATCTTATAGTATGAACAGATGCTTCTCTACAAATGTTGTATGAAGCCCTGGTAGGACCAATGGATTTATTGTGAAGGGAGAAGGGCATAGGAAAAGATAATCCCAGATCAAATCAATGTGAGTGAGTGCGGATTCCTGCAGAATGCCCTGTCAGTCAGCTGTTTGAGGTCACCTAGCTTCCAACCTTAGTCTTCAACTATATGAAATAGGTACATGAGATCAAAAGTGGCTCAGGAATGTATTATATATTGTAGGTAAATTATAATAGTGATAATATATAACAATAAAATACCATTACTCACAAATAGAACAGTCCAATACTAGCAGACAAAAAACAAAAACATATTCATAAGAATTGTATAGACCTTGTTTCAAAAGGAGGGGGGGTCTACATACACATTTATGCTTTATAAGTGGCCTGAAATGGTGGCATATATGCTTCTCAAACTCACTAACAGTCCAGGTTTTAAAACAACAAAGGTTGTGTACTTAGCGCTCACCTGGAAGGTAAATTGTGTTGGTCTATAATAGTATAGTGCTGATGAATGTCACTTGGTCTATACTGATCTATTGTCTCATATATATCATATGAATAATGTATATCCAATATGTAGTGCATCAAACCTGATACCTCTGTATGAAACAATGAAAGATGAGATGGTAGGTACTGATATAGAGTAATTCACTTAAAATCTGGGTACAAGTGGAGTATCCCACAAGCAAATGATTACAAAACAAAAGCAAAAACAGAAACAGAACCAAAAAAACGAGAAAAATATGTGGAATAAAATAAAAGCAGGATAAAAAGGCCAGCGGTAGTGATCGTTGCCCAAATGTGATGAGCTACGTTCCATATGTTAGTCAATAGAGAGTTCTACTGTAGGGTGTGATTAATGTCTGATGGTGGCAATAATGCGGTGTCCCGCTAATATACCTGGGGTATAGTCAAATGGAGATGCATGCACGTGCCGATGTTAACGTGCCTCTTCTGTGTGGTAATAGCGGGCAGGGTATGGAGGTGGTGGGTGTCCTAAACTCCGGATCTCGCCGCACCAACTCCCGGTCTGTGCTCCGATGGTGTACCTGTGCGGGGTCGCCCTCGTAGTGGTGACTCTGCAAGCAGTGGGCCTTGATCTTAGGGATGGCAACTCAGCGAGGACTCCTGGGAGTCTGTTGCCGAGTCAACCGTGCCTTACAGAGAGTGGGATCCACTTCCACTTACCAAGTCCAGGTTTTAAGGATGACCATGCTTGAGCACAGATGGTTAAATCAAACTGACTGATATACTAATTAGTCACCTGTGCTCAAGCATGGATATCCTTAAAACCTGGCCTGTTAGTGTGTCTTTAGGAACTTGATTGAGAAGCACCGAGTCAGTGTGAGTCAGTGCAGTATTTCAGAGAAGATGAAACCCTATGATAAACCGTGGCAATGTTTACTAAGTACACTCCAATGGTTTTTTTTAATAGACAAATAGAGGTGAAGTAATGAAAACTACATAATTATCACTTCGATCTTTCAGAAATTAACCCTTTACCCTGATCAAGGTGAACATGGAATGACACTGTGCTTTCTACATTTCAGTATATACTAGGTAATGTAGGACTTTCAGATGTTCTTTTCAAATACATGACATATCCACCATTATAAGAGCTTTACATGACAATCCATATTGAACATAGTAGTGTGTTCTGTTTCATTATATCCAAAGCGACTGTGACCTTTTGTATTTCAAGGACACTGGCATTTAGCTCTCATACTATGCACATCCCATTCAGCAGCGCCATGCAATGAAATTCAATAACGTTTTTACTTATTTCCCTGGATACCCTAATACCTTCCTTCTGTAGAAGAGTCTTTAGAGTCTATCTCTTTTTTTGTATCCACAGCAACATGAAATCCCTGCTGGAATTAGCCACCGCTGCTAAAATACAGGTGCACTTGCTAAATGCTTTAGTGGCATTGTGCTCTTATCTTCAACCTTTTTACAGAAGCAACACATAAATAAGAAACATGATTAGTTATAGCTTTAAAAGTAATTAGATAGGCTTGACTCCATTCCATAATATTCCTATGAACTATTAGCTAATTAATTTAATTAGGTAATCCGGGCTTTGCTATTTTCAGTATTAAGGCTAGATTTACATTAAACACAATTAATGTGATAAACCTTTTATTTATTTCTCTAAAAATGTAATTCTGCAAGAGCTAATAAAATTAATTCTAAAGTAAGTAAGAAATACAATTAAAATACAATAGGATTACCTTCAAAATAATATGCACCCTCTCTTTTCACCGTTATTTTATTGTCAGTCTTCATACTGCAGAGGAGCGATTGTACCTGCAGTCAGGCTTAGATCTAAGGCCAAATGTAGGCAAGGGAATAGTTCATATAATCTATAACCTAACCTAATATAAGCAGCTCTCTGTAAGTTTGTACAATATTAAGTAGTCAGCTTCCCAAGTGTATAATATGCTGAGCCAGTCTAACATGCAGAAGCCCTTCTGGTGTTGCCAAATATACTGACTCTGAGCCACATCTGGTGCCCATTCTTCTATATAGAGCCTTATTTAATACCATTCTAATGTGCAGTGGTATACCTGGTGCCCAGAATATTATACCATACCAGGCATCCAGCATAATTATTATCCTTTATTTATATGGTGCCACAAGGGGTCCGCAGCGCCTTACAAAGTACATAAACAAACAGTTTGAACAATACAAGAAAAAAAGTGACTTACAGGACAGAACATTGCAGGACATGGATATGGTTTATAAACATTGTTGCATTAGCAGTCACGATACTGAAATAAGCTGCAGGGTGGCAGAACCCAAGGGCTAGGTGGTGTTGTAGGCAGTGGGGACGAGATGATGTTATAAGTGAGGGAAGGAAAAGCACATAGAGCAAGAGGACCCTGCCCATGAGAGCTTTCAGGCTAAAGGGGAGAGACAGACAGACAGGAGTGAGAGGAGAGTCGGTAAGCAATGAGTAGTGGGATAGGATGAGAGTTAGACGTCTTTGATAAAGTGGGTCTTGAGAGCCCATTTAAAGTTTTCTAGAGAGGTAGAGAGCTTGATAGGGAGAGAGTTCCAGAGATAGAGAGCAGCATGGGCTAAAATCTTGGTGGTGGGAGGAAGTAATCAGTTGGGAGGAGAGACGTCATTCATTTGTGGAGTGAAGTGTGAGGACGAAAGTGTGAAGGGAGATGAAGACAGAGATGTCAACAGGAACGGATTTGGTGAGGGTTTTGTAAGTGAAAGTGAGTATTTTCAATTGGGTTCTGAAGGTGAGCCAGTGTAGGGCTTGTAGGAGAGGGGAGGCAGATGTAGTAATTTTGGAAAGGAAGATGAGCCGGGCAGCAGCATTGAGGACAGATTGGAATGGAGAGAGGTGGGAGGCAGGGAGGCCTTAGATTAAGGATTAGCATCGATGGTCGATGTTTGCCAACCATCAATGTTTTTCTTTCAATGTTAGTATTTTTACCATTCGATGGCAGCATTCCGATGTTTGCTGCCATCAAATGGTAAGTTGTGCCTCCCCTGGCTACTGTGTGCTGTGTCTCTGCCTCTGAAAGTCTCCATGGTTCATGCTGCTGGGATCGTTGGAGGCTGTCTCTCACTGCCTCAGACGTGATCCTCAGTCCCTCCCCTCTCTCTAGGCTGCTGCTAGGCAACACAGGTCATATTGCTAGCTCCGATTGGCTCTCTGAGACAGTGAGAGCCAATCAGTGTGCAATCCTTGCCAGGGCCGGATTAAGGTCTGTTGGGGTCCCTGGGCAACAAACATGTGGGGGCCCCTATTAAATGTGATGGACTGGGGGTATGCACAGTGGGGACCCCAGTAGTGTCAGTGCCCACAGTGGTAGTGCCCCGTATGCAGAACCCACAGTAGTGGTGCCCTTTATGCAGTGCACCCAGTAGTAGTTCCCCCAGGAGTGTTGCCCCTTATGCAGTGCTCCCAGTAGTTATGCCCCTGTAGTAGTGTTCCCAATAGTAATGCCCCCTGTATAAATGCCCTCAGTAGTAATACCCTTGTAGTTGTGCCCCCAGTAGTCATGCCCCCTGTGGTAGTGGCACCAGTAGTAATGCCCCCAGTAGTCATGCCCCCTGTGGTAGTGGCACCAGTAGTAATGCCCCCTGTAGTAGTACCCTCTGTATAAATGCTCCTGTATTAGTGCCCCTAATAGTAATGCTCCCTCTGTACTAGTGCCCCAGTAGTAATGCCCTACCTTCAGGTAGTCCCCAATAGTAATGCCCCCAGAAATGGTGCCCCCAATAGTAATGCCCCTAGTTGTAACGCCCCCTGTAGTAATGTCCCTTCCTGAGTAATGCCCCCCATAGTAATGCTGAGTAATGCTCCCCCGAGTAATGTCCTCTGTTGACACGCCCCCCAGTAGTAATGCCCCCCTCCCCGAGCAATGCCCTCAGTGGAACAGCCGCTTACGCTAAAAAGAAAAAAAAGCTCATACTTACCTTAAGCCCCGCTCCCGCTGCCTTCTGGTCCGCCCGGCTGCTCCTCTGCACCATGGGAGAGACGTCATGACGTCTCTCCCATAGTGCACTGCCTGAGCCGGAAGCCGGAGCTCACGAGTGAGCTCTAGCCTCCGGCTCTGGGTTCCGCTGCAGTGAGGGAGCCGGGCGCCCCCTGGTTACAATCTCAGTGGGCGCCTGGCCAATGGTGCCTCCCTGCAGCGCCGGGGTTAGGTGTCCGGAGGAGGCGGAACTGGTTCCGTCTCCTCTGGTTCACTTTAACCCCGATGGCTGGGTGTGGGGGCCCTTCAGGTGTGGGTGCCCAGGGACGATCGCTCCTGTCGCCCCCCTTTAATCCGGCCCTGGTCCCGGCCCTGCAGCAGCAGCAGTCACACACACACTGTCACACGGAGCTCAGAAGGAGGAGGATAAAGTGACATTAGTGAAGTTATACCAGCTCAGAAGGCAGCAATAATAATAATAAGTACACAATACAATCAACCACAGACAGTTATGAGTTACAACAACCTAACTAAAAACTGCATTAGCACAGCACCCAGGCAGTAACCACCATATCATCATCGTGATGTCTGTGCAGTGCTGGTCAGACTGACCTTTCCCTGAGTGACATTGAATCTCTCTGTTGTTAATATGGTTAAACGTTAGGCTAATGACTGGCTGTTTCTGTGAATATAGTGAAAGAGAAATATATCGGAACTCTGCCCCTAAGTCCCACCCCTAATCCCACCTCTTGACTATTCATATAAATAGCTTTTACCATCAAATTCTTTTGATGTGATGGTTATTTACCATCGCATCGAAACATTCAATGATGTAAGCACTGCTATCATTTGATGGTGGGTTTCCGATGCCCATCCCTACCTTAGATACAGCAAGTAACTGTGTACCTGGACAAACCATGTTGCAATACAACGGGAGCAAATTCATAAATTTTTTTGCATGTGGGGTAAATACTGGCTGATTTTGCATGTAGCCTACAAATGCTGGACAGCTTTATTTTTACACTGCAATTTAGATTTCAGTATGGACACACCACTCCCAAATCTAAAACAATATGAAGATTTTACATCTGCCTCATCTGCAGTGCAGTATGGTTTTACCAAGATGCACAGTTACTTGCTCTTTCTTACTCTATTCCCAACTCTGAATCAGGTCTTAGGGCCTGATTCAGACCCACTCGCGAGCGGCTGTCCGCTCGCAAGTGGGTCGATGGTCTGCACTGAGCATGCGCACGACGGAGGGAGCTCCGTCGTGCGCATGCGCCAGACACGACGAGCGAAGGACTTTCCTTCGCTCGTTGTGTCCGATCAAAGGGGGCGCGCTGTCAATGTTGATTGACAGCACGCCCCCTTTGGTGGGCGTGCCGGGGGCGTGCCTCCCTGACGGGGGCGTTCCCACGGGAACGCCTCCCGTCAGAAGCCGGCCCACTGACATCACTAGTGATGTCAGTGGGAGTGATTTTGGCTCTGATAGAGCCAAAATCACTCCGGAGCTTGCGGTTGAAAACCTCAACCGCAGGCTCCGGCACGCAATTTCGATGGTCGCGATGGTCACGACCATCGCGGCCATCAAAATGCACGCTCGTATAGCCTGTGGGTGGTGACCCACAGCTATACGAGCGTCCAGGAGGACGCTCCATGAAAATGGAGCCCGGCCCTCATGCAGAGCGTGCGCTCTGCTCAGAGCGTACGGCTCTGAATGAGGGCCTTAGTTAATATACAGAGCCTTATCTTGTTCCCGTTCTAATAAATAGTACTTTATAGTACCTATGAAGCAGCAAGCCCAGTGTCTCTGTTTCACTGACATACTTAGCATATCAGATGAATATTTGGTGTTTAAGACACATGCACTGCATATGTGTAACTTAGCAGAGATGCAATCAGTATAGAGTCTATCCTTAAGCATCCACATAGTCAGCTGACATTTCAAGGTCAGTGAAACAAACACACTGGATTGTACCATTTTGCCTGCCTGCCCTGTAAATGGAAAGGATGGAAAGTAAGGCCCCCATACATCAGCAATGGATTGTGGCATGCTTGCCGACATTTGGCTCCCTCCTTCCGGGAGGGAGCTGTCGGGCTTACAGGGCTGGGGGCGTGACGCGGCCAAAGGGGGCGGGGCCCGGCACATGACGCAGCATTGGGGGCGGAGCATGGGGGCGTGACAGCGCGATCGCGTCATCGTGGCTCCGCCCCCTCTTTACAATGCCGTGATTAATGGCATTGGGCAGCGGGGGCGGAGCCATGATGACGCGATTCAGCACGAATCGCGTTACCGGCCCCCCTGCTGCCGGGGGTTTGTACCTAAAGGCACGGGGGGGTGCGGGCACATCGCCGGGGGCCGGGAGGATTGCATGCCTTCCCGGGAGGTCGGGAGCGGCACCCGATTTTCGGGAGACTCCCGACCAAATCGGGAGGGTAGGCAAGTATGGATTGTGGCAATTCTGCGATTTGCAGATGATTGTGTAAACAGATCGCAGATTTCAACCCAACCAAAAAATTATTGGAATTGGTAAATCAGGTTATCAAACATGTTGGATTTCACAGATCATTTGGGGTTGTAGATTGCTAGTGTATGGTAACGATCAGCGGATTTGCAGACCGTTACTTGTAAGATGATGGGCCTTTCAATATTGGCAGATCTGTCTTGTATGGGTGCAGATAGCTAGATTGGGAAATCCTAAAATCAGGCAACAAATCTTCAAATTGTTCAATTGTGGTTTTCTGATTGCTGATGTATGGGGCGCTGTAGATGCAACTCCCTCTATCTTCACATTTATAACAGTTACCCTCTGAGGGCATAGAGTGGTGATTTGTTCCATCTCTACTGTATAGATCCACCTAAACCCTTCTCCTATTCACCCAGAAATTACCACTTCTGGGTGAATAGGAGAATACACCATCCAAGTTCATGTATGCTCCACCTCCCTTTTGAGGTCTGCAGATGATTTCTGACCCACCAATTATTATAAAAACTAGAACAGATTTGTTATACCCCTTCTCCACTGCCAGCAATAACTTTGGTTTTTGCATGTGAGCGCACAGCAACCCGGGTTATTTTGCTGTGTGAAAGGGCAAGGCTGAAATAAGCCGGGTCGAGTGACCCAGCATTTTGAACCCTGGTCACAAGCAGGGTTGAACGCGGGATCATCTGCAAGCGCCGGCTCATCTAGTGACACCGATGGCACCATCGACCCGGTATTAGTGCTGGGTCGGGCTGCTTGTCTGACAGGGGTCTCAGTCGGGTCGCTCCCGGGATGGGCGTGTCAACATCATCATCCTGGGTGCGACCCGGCAAACTAGTGGAAAAGGCGTATTGCTGGACTCAGAGTTATTACAGTGACGTGCGGTGAGGTCAGTGGTTGGGGAGGCACACGTTTAAAAACAGTGTTTATATCAAAACTCTGGAGCATGACATGGAGTATGATAGGGGAGGGAGTATGACAGGGGAGGCTCTTCATTTTCTTTGCTAAGGGGTTGATTCTGAATTGCATCCTGCTGCTACTGCTTTAGGATCACCGTAGACACTCCTGAGAGTTAATGCTAATGTTAGTAAAAGCCCTACCCATGGTGTATAAGTGTGCGTCTAAACAGTGGTGTAAGTTCATGCCAGACGCCCGGAGGCAAAATAGATGGTGGTGTGTCCCCCCATCCGAAGGCTCCAGCTTGCTCCAGCCCCCCCACCCCCTGTGTCTCCAGCTCCAGCCATCCCCCACTGTCTCTCCTACCAGCCCCCCTCTGTATCTCCAGTCAGCCACCATTGCCACCACTGACAGACCCCTCTCTGTCTCACCTACTAGCCCCCCTCTCTCCATCTCTATCAGCCACCACTGTCTCTCCTGCTAGCCTCCCTCTCTCTCGCTCTCCAACCTGCCCCCATTGTCTCTCCAGCCAGCTCCCATTGTCTCTCCAGCCAGCCCCCGTTGTGTCACCTGCCAGCCCCCATTGTGTCACCTGCCAGCCCTGCTTTCTCTGTGTCTCTAGCCAGCCCCCACTGGTTTCTTCAGCCAGCCCCCACATCCCTCCGGCTCCATCCACTTACCTTCTCCTGGGTCTTCAGCTGCCTGCGTCTTCATGCTCCTCCACAACCTGCGTTTCCACTGTGACTGCCTGGAATCTGCCATGCATGTCTGAAGATTTTATCTGTGTGCCCCTGCTGCCTGGTGCCCCCCTGACAACTGGCTCCCAGAGACCAGTGACTCAACTGCCTCGGGGAGTTCCGCCCTTACGTCTAAATGTACCAGGACTGAGATGCCGAGCTTGGTTCGTCTTTAGACGTTGCCATCAGACGCTCTATTGAAACTAGTACCTGCCTCATGCTAGGTGCAGACTCTCTGTTAGAGTATGGCTTCCAGTGTAAGCGACTAAGCATCTGAGGGCCTGATTCAGCTTTGGGAATAGAGTAAGGAACAGCAACTATGCATCTTGGTAAAACCATGATGCACTGCAGGTGGAGCAGATTTAAAATGTGCAGAGAGGGGGGGGGCGTGGCCTGGCTATCCATCCGCACAGACGTGTTTCCCCAGAGCTCCTGCAATCCCCCCTGGGATATCCCATCTACAGCGGAGCCTACTATACCTAACCGATTTCCCGGTGGCCACTACACTCACCTGTTTACCCTGGGCCCGGCCTCCTGCACATAGCGCCCTCCTAGTGGCACTCCCGACACTGAGGCCTACCCGACCGCCTGAAGCCGCGGCCTTTCCTGAGCGGCTGGAGCTGGCGCCGTGGACCGGAAGTGGCGAAAGACCGCATCGCGGCCGCAGACCCCGCGACTGTATAGGGGCGGCTGGCCGCTGGATCTACCTGACCAGACTGCACGCATCCCTGGAGGGCCGTTGGAGAGACCCACGACCGGACCCGCGGGAGGCCGCCATTTTAGCGACCCTGCTGTAGCTGCCTGTCTCCAGGTGGGTGTCAGCCTCTAGCCTCTGGCGGTGCTGAGTTGGAGGCACCTCACCTATCCCCCTCCTGATAATCTGTGCCCCTGTGACATCTCCTGTTACCCCATGCGGATATCGGCAGACGGTGGTGTGGGATACTGCTGACCATAGGGGGCTGCCATTTTACCCAACACAGCATGACCTGAAAACTCTGCGGAGTCCCCATATACAGTTGTGGGCCGTGGATTCAAGATTTACTCCCCTCATCTGCAAATAATTTTTTCTGATATAACTCCTTCCCCGGATGCTGCACTAGGGAGTGAAGACACAGGCAAACCAGTGCACAAAGGGGATGTAGAATTGGGACAGACACCATTTTGTAGCATCTTCCTCCAGTGCTGCACACATACCCTGCTGTGTAGAAAACTGCAGCATTTATTTTATTAGCCCACAAAACCTATGTTCAGCATACATTTCCTGAGCTACCCCAGCTTCTTATCCCATCACAGCTTTCATTTTATATCTTAACCAGCACTTCAATTGAACTGCCAGAAGATCATTATACAGACACCCCGACAGCTTGCCTGCGCTGCTGGAGGTGACACATCCACCTCGCCACTTTCTCTATCACGTAATTACATGAATCTCACAAATTGCTAAATACATAATGAACTGAGATGCCACTTTCAGCATCACTAACATCTACTCCCCTCAACTCAACCCTCCTCATGAAGTTTTTTCGTTTTTCTTGGATGTATCCACTTGTGTGACCTTAACAATCCCAGCGTAATACAACTGCACATTCGACCCTGAACTCATATTTTATATGAAATTTTTTTTTATCTCCACGTCAATGACCCCTACTGGCTCTGCTCAGGCCCCCCGTGACGATACCCCAGGTGGAAATTCCTCCGACTCATACTGTTCTTCCACTCGCTCCACCACCTACCGTAAACGCAAATCAACATCCAATTCTAGAATATCCAAGATGAAACCTGCTGATATTGCCGCTATCCTGGGCCCTCTGCTGGATGAAAAACTTGCTGGAATCAAGGAAGCTATTGAATCTACTCTATCTCAATTAACCCAACATTCTACTCGTTTAGACGAAATGGAACAGAGGGTATCAACACTAGAAGATAACCTGAGCACAGCCCAACATACCACCGAATCTCAACATAAGGACATCACCACCCTCACCGATAAGCTGGATGACCTAGAGAACCGTAGTAGACGCAACAACCTGCGGGTCATAGGCATTCCAGAATCTATAAAGGGTCATGAATTACTAGACCTCCTTTCTAACTGGATTCCGGAACAACTAGCCATGGAGCTAAAGGGGATGCCACTGGCCATTGAGAGGGTACACAGAATTGGGCCAGATCGCAAAAACACCTCCGATCGCCCACGTCCTGTCATAATGAAAATCCTAAACTACGTAGACAAAACAAAGCTCTTGGATCACTACCGCAAAACAGCTAGCCTCTCATACAAATGAGAACGTCTTCTCATGTTTCAAGACTTTTCTGTTCATGTCACTTATAAACGCAGGGACTTTGCCCCGATCTGCAAGCATCTATTTGATACTAAAGTCAAGTTTCCTCTACTATACCCAGCCAGACTGCGGGTGTTCGAGGGAGGAAAGCCACTCTTCTTTGACGATCCAGCTGCAGCAAAGGCTCATTTTTTGCGTCCCGATACTGACTAATATACATTTAAATCTTCTTGCATTTCACTTTGCCTGTTTCACTTATAAATATAGGCCACACTGTGGATACACTGAATAACCACATATGCACACGAAATATTACATTTCTTCTTTACACAATTTTTTCATGTTTACTGTTTTGTTAACTATTGATATGTTTTGTGCTTGTCTGTGCCTGGGGCTCCGATCTACCGGGGGCTCTCCTTTCCTCTCATGCTGGGACAGGAAGGGACCCCTATATGTCTTTGAATCTATCTTCTTGTTAATTCCAGCTGTGGGGGTAGGTTAACATGGCAAACCTTACCCCACCTCAATCATCTATAGAGAGAGATGTTTCACTTCTTCCATTTAACATAATATCATGGAACGTCGAGGGACTTAACAGCCCTATTAAGCGTAAAAAGGTGACTTCACACCTTGGACGTATGTCCCCACATATAACCTTCCTTCAGGAAACCCATTGGACTGACGATCCAAGAAATTCCCTAAGGGCCATATGGATTAGAGATTGCATCTCTGCTCCATATTGCAATAAGACCAGAGGGGTGGCCATTTTACTCCATAAAAACTTACAATACTCCATTTGTAGGAAATACTTGGACCCCGATGGAAGATATATATTATTAGATATCAAAATTGATGAGGTAATCTATACCCTACTCAATATATATGCTCCGAATACCTCTAATCAATCTTTCTTTGCAGCACTTTTACAGAAGGTTCTTTCCTGGGGCAGTCAAAATCTTATACTAGGGGGTGACCTGAACACAGTTGTCGATCCATCCTTGGACAGATCTGGGATGAGTACACAAGTAACTGACCACTCTCATTCTTTTCTCTCCTCATTCTGTACACAATTAGACCTACTGGACCCGTGGCGTATACTTCACCCACTCCAAAGAGACTACTCTTTTTATTCTCATCCGCACTCCACCCACTCTCGCATTGATTATCTGTTTATATCCAAACACCTCTTCCATAAAGTTACTAATACATCTATTAAGAACATTATCATATCAGATCATGCCCCGATAGTTATGACTATCCAATTGACCATGCCCCGACACTTCTCTAAGTGCTGGCGTTTCCCTGCATATCTTAACAAATCCCAAGATTTTTATCTATTTCTCAAACATACATGGCTGACTTACGTCAATGACAATTCATCACATGCAGCGGACGCGCCGCTATTTTGGGGGGCTTCCAAAGCTGTCCTTAGGGGACATGTCATTTCATACATTCATTCCAAACGCAAACACTTCACCTCCCGTCTACAAGAACTGAGCTCTACACTTACAACGGCTTATCGTGCATATAAACGATCTGATAATTCCACACATAGGGAAGCTTATCTCTCCGCTAGGCAGATATATGACACATTTCTCACTGAACAAGCCCAAACTAAACATGACTATCAGAGGAATAAATTCCACAGATGGGGAAACAAATCAGGGAAGATACTGGCCAACCTTATTAAAGGCCCACATACTAAGACCTGGGTAAACGCTATAAAGAACTCCAATAATGTCCTTACCACTCCAACTGATATTTGCGCTGAATTTGCAAGCTTTTATAAATCACTATACGCCAGGGGTCTGAATGATATTAATGAGGAACATTCCTTTTTGGATGAAGCCCGTCTTCCTGAACTGTCTCAGGAAGAGAGAGAATCCCTAGACGACCCCATCACAGAAAAAGAAGTAATTGACACTATTAAATCTCTCCCAAATAACAAAAGTCCTGGCCCCCATGGTTTTGGAGCAGAGTTTTATAAGATACTTCGGGAGGAACTAACCCCTACACTGACAAAACTCTATAACCACATTCTCAACACTAAAGAGACCCCTCTTAGATTCAATGAAGCTACAATCATTGTATTAGCAAAACCTGGCAAAGATCCAACCCTGGTGGGGTCATACTGCCCCATCTCCCTGCTAAATCAGGACTTTAAAATCTTAACTAAATTGATGGCTAATCGCCTACAGGCTTGCCTGCCCCAACTAATTTCCCCTGCACAGCTAGGATTTATTAGGAATAGGCAATCGGTACAGGGAATACGAGCCGCTATTGCAGCAATAACACATACTCACATACACAAAGCTGTGGATAACATACTGATTAATTTAGATGCAGAGAAAGCTTTTGATAAAATAGCATGGTCCCATCTTGACAGAGTACTGCATCATCAATGTTTTGGTATAACTTTCTGTAATCTAGTAAAAACCCTTTATGATACACCCACTGCCCAAATAGTAGTAAATAACGTGAACTCTTCTTCATTTCACCTTGAAAGAGGCACTAGACAAGGGTGCCCTCTCTCACCCCTCCTCTTTAACCTGGCCTTGGAACCCTTTATTCGATATCTTATGCAATTGCCTAGATTTACTGGTATTAGAATTGGTGATCGAGAGATACGTATTACAGCATTTGCAGACGACCTCCTCATATTTATGTCCAACCCCAGACAATCCATTCCTCTTTTAATTGATGCCATAAATAGGTTCTCCTCCTTTGCTGGTTTTTCCATTAATTTTGAAAAATCGGAAGCTTTGGCCATATTCAATCAGGTGGAGAGGGAATGGAATGGTACATTCCCTTTTCAGTGGGCAAACAACCACATTACTTATCTAGGGGTGGCAATCCCTTCTCACTTGCCACATTTATATACCCTAAACATTGATCCAGTCATTCGCAAAATAAAAACCGAACTTAGTTTGTGGCAAAATCTACCTATTAACCTGTTGGGGCGCTGTAATTTATTTAAAATGGCTTGTTTCCCGAAACTGCTGTACGTTCTGCAGATGACTCCTCTCCTACTTACGAAGTCAGACTTATCTCTACTTAACGCTACTGTCTCTAACTTCATCTGGAATAATAAAAGATCTAGAATTAACCAAAAAAAACTGTCCTAAACCATACCAAGGGGGGGGGTGAATTTACCGAATATTAGGCAGTATAATCTAGCCTGTCTTCTATGCTTCCCCATAGACTGGATCACTGACAACAATATATATGCAGATGCCAGGTTGGAGTCCCAGCTATGCGTGCCGCTCTCCCTTAGCTATATACTACATATGCGGCCGTCGAGATTGCAGTCATTTAATCTAGACAACCCTCTCCTCGCATCTACCATCCAGGCTTGGCAATCCTCTAGAAAATTACTTAAACTCCAGCAATTCCACTCTTTAACTTTACCCCTTATTGGCAATCTAGACTTCCAGAAAGGCGGGACAACATTGCCTTTTACCACCTGGCGCTCTTCTGGATTCCTAAATCTATGCACGCTCTTAAATTACTCATACCTCCCCCTCACCTTTAATGAAGCCATGGAAAAATATGGACTCAGACCCCAACACAAATTTTATTACAGCCAAGCCATACATTATCTACGCTCTGTCCTCCCCCAATTAAATGACCAGGATTATATAAACCCCTTAGACTCTCTCACACGCACTAATACATATTCCTGCTCAACAATATACACACGTATACGCACGGAAATAGATCCAGAAATGGAGCTTCCGGAATTAGGTAAATGGTCGTCCCAGATCCCCTCTATGTCTCCAAATTTAATTTCAGAAACTTTCCAAACTAACTTAAAGTTTATTCCTGCCAGTTTATATCAAGAGATGGCGTATAAACTCTTACATAGGGCGTACTTGTCGCCCAAAAAACGTTACCTGATGGGTATATCGGACGAGTCGAGATGCACCAAATGCTCAACTACAGATGCAGACATTATGCACTGCCTCTGGGAATGTCGATATGTAAGGACATTTTGGAGTGAATTACATCACTATGGGTCTGAGGTGCTAGGCATCTCTTTTCGATGTACTGCGTCCTGGGCTTTGTTTGGGCATCTAACTGACCAACCCGAGATTCCCAAATTTGATAAAAAGCTTATAATGATCCTATCAGCAGTGGGTCGGAAGGCCATCCTGCAACAGTGGATTCATGATTTGCCACCAACTGTTTGTATGGCCACTTCTAGACTACTCTTTTTGTTTAACATGGATTGGCTGGAGGCATCCTTAGACAAGGAAACTTTAACCCCTGCGCTTTTTCAATGCTGGGGCAAATACGTCCAAACACTACCCTCCTCAACCAAACTGGCAATACAACAGTGTTTTCAATTTACATCCTGGTACTCCTATCAACTATTAGATAACCAAACTCCGATCACCATTTAATTCGTTTGTTCTTTATATTATAGTCAGACATCTGTTATTTCCCCTCTCTCTCTCTCTGCTTGCTGTCTTGCCTCTTATTTGTCCCATGGATGGATCGGCGGCCTCTGGTGTGGACGAGCACAGGTTGATGTTGCTATATTCTTATTTTATAATTATTACTAATTAAATATATAATACTTTGGAAAATGTTGGTATATTTACTTTTATTAACTGTGAATGACCTCTGGACAATGTATTGACAAAGATGTATTTGTTATGAGGTCATTGATGATTTACTATCTTCATGTATTTTTCTTTTAATGTACCTTAATAAAAATATGTTGGAAAAAAAAAATGTGCAGAGAGATTTAGTTTAGGGAGGGATGTGTCCAAACCAAAATCTAAATTGCAGTGTAATAATAAAGCTGTCCAGCATTTGTGGCCTACATGCAAAAGCAGCCAGTATTTACTGTACATTGCAACATGGTTTGGCCAGGTTCACAGTTACTTGCTATATCTTACTCTATTCCCAAAACTGAATCAGGCCCTGAGTTCACAACCAGTTCTGCGACACACCCACAAGACACCCATAACGCCTATTAGACAATGCATCTCCATGTGTCTTACTAGCAACCTCCCAGACTCCATACAGGAACACACAATACATTTCTGAGACTTTGCATCGCAATCGCTACTACAAATCTATGGCATTCACACAGGAGGATATGTACCAAGCCTTGGAGATAGATAAAGTGGAGAGAGATAAAGTACCAGCCAATCAGCTCCCTACTGTCACTTAACAGGCTGTTTGAAAAAATGACAGTTAGGTACTTTATCTCTCTCCACTTTATCTCTCTCCAAGGCTTAATACATCTACCACTGTGGGAGACCCATGTACTGTGCGACTGTTTAGCTATTAAGGGCCGTTATCAATTAGCAGCGAAAAGCCGTTTTCAGCTAAAAAGTTTCACCGATGACGTCATTTCGCCAGCGAAAACGCAATGTACCCAGCGGAAAAGTTTCGTTATGAATAGCTGTCGGTAAAAAGTGCAGAATTGCGGTATTGGAGTGCAAAGGTGAGGAAACCACCCTGCACCCTTAGGACGGTTCCCCAAAGGTAAGCTGCGTCAAAAAAAAAAAAAAAAAGACCCCAAAAAATTACTTTGAAAAAGTACAAAGTGGGAGTACAAACTTAAAAACTAGTGAAATAGACTTCGGGGGGTCTGCAAATATGGGGGAGTTTTTTTTATTGCAGGTGCTTGCTGAAGGTGCGTTTTTTTACGTATTTTAAAACCACACTTTTGCACTTTTAACCATGCGAGCACCCATTGTCATGTACCCCAAATTTGCTGGGACTAGTTATTTTCTAAAAAAAACGCCTAAATGCTATTCTTCACCACTTGTGCAAAGACGCGAATTAACAGTTAATGAGAGCTTTTAACTACCCCAAAAGCTTCAGCAGGGCTATTCGGGGGCATCTACCATGATCCCCAATGTTAGTGCATCTTTTGGGGGGTGTCAGGCTGATTTCCCCAAATCTGACAGCACTTTTCGCCTGTTTGAGTTTCGCCGGGTCACGTTTTCGGCCTTTGCGTCCTTTGGAATTGAATACGGGGATAAGTGGGAACGCGTGCGATACTTTTCCGCATGCAAAACCAGCGATGACAGTGGAAACTCCGGCATGAGAAAAATCCGGGACTTTTCACACCTAATTGAATACAGGCCTTAAGCTGGCCACACATCTAAAGATTATCTGTCCAACCAGCCAACTAGTTGATTGGTTGGAATGAAAATCTGGTAAGGTATGAAAGCAAATGACAAACAACAATTTGCTCCCAAACGCTGGAAAATGAACCAAAACTGTTGTTTGAACAAATAGTTTAGATAAAACATTTATCAAACTTGCCTGATGACCATTTTCATCTGTTTTCTGGCATTTAGGAGCAAATTGCTGATCATCAGTTACTGCCATACCTTACCAGATTTTCATTCCAACCAATCAAGTTGGCTGGTTGGATGTAAGTTGGTCTAGTCTGTGGCCAGCTTTAGTCTTCTATTGTTGCTCCACTCTGTCATTTTAAAACATATACACAATAATATAAAAATCCATTAACAAAACTGAAGCAATATACAGTACATCTCATTCAGGATGGACATCGAAGGGTCAACATTGATTGCATCCAGGGCCGCCATCAGGGGGGGACTACCGGGACTGGAGTACCGGGCCCGGGGCTGAGAGGGGGCCCAGCCGCAATCCCAGTCCCCCCCTTGCCTACAGATCCATCGCCGCCGCTAAACGAGTGTGTTTGTTTTTTTTTTCTGTGAGACGGAGATTCCTGTCTCCGTCTCACTGGAGTTCCCCATGCCTGCCTGCCTGCCTGTCAGTGAAGAGAGCTCCCGCGCATGCGCAGTAGCTCCTCGTACTCGTAGCCACAGATATCACATAGAATGAACTTGGGAGCAAATGTGGTGGTACATAGCTCCACCTAGGCAATTTGCGCTGCCAGCTCCTTTGGTTACAGGGCTCGGTCAGCCACTGCGCTCCTACTCCAGCTGCAGGTAAGGCACACTTCCATACATTGGGGGATTGGGCTGTGAGTTGTCACATGTTGAGGGAAATCATCAGAATAAATAACTGGGCAGTGTGGGCACTGGGCAGCATGTGTATGTATGTATATATGTGTGTGTAAATGTAGTATATATATATATATATATATACACATCTATATAGTATATACAGTATATATATAAGCACACAGTGTGTGTGTATATCTATCTACCTATCTATATATATATATATATATATATATATATATATGCAAACCACTCCAGCAGCACTCCTGATCCAGTTAATAGAAGTAAGCAAATAGGTGCCTTCCTCACATGGGCCCCTTCCGGGGATCAGGATGTATAAATCACCAACCAGGCGGCACTCATATCAATAATATGGCGGGAGACCGAAATACGCCAACGTTTCAATGTTTTAATATAAACATTTTCCTCAGGGCATATATTATATATTTAATATTTACAGTTTATATCTATAGGCAATAACCTGACAGTGTGGCCAGTATGTGTGTGTGTATATATATATATATATATATACACACATACATCTCTAGGCAATACCATCCCACCACACAGTATTGGAGAAATGGCGACACTCAGGTAGTATCATGTAAGACTTCACACAGCAAAAAGGGTCTGTGCCACCATTTCAGTCCATCCAGACTTTTATTAAGAATATTCTTGCTAAAAGAAACTTTGGGCAAAGACACTGTTTGAATTCATCCATGAAAGTACCCATGAGCGGCGCCGTTTGTCCAATATTGTATTCCCACTAAACGCCCATTTTGCCGCCTGCCCACATCTCTGCCCATCACACCGTGCCTCTGAAAGGGAGGAGTGCGTCACATAGGGAGTAGGTTTCAGAGCAACAAGTACAAGGTTAGTGTGGGGGCTGTCTGCAGACAGAAGGTGGGCTGGCTCTTCACAGCAAAAGGGGACCAGGCTCGAGACAGAGAAGGGGGTCAGGCTGGGGAAACAGAAGGGGGCTCACTGGAACTGGAAAGACACTGCATGGCAAGAGTTGCAGAAACATGGGGGGGCCCTGCCTAGTTTGTCAGTCCCAGGCCCCACAATTTTTGATGGCAGCCCTGATTGCACCATCGATGACCATCTCCATCAATGTGCAGGCAACAGCGTTAAAAGTGGAAGACAGGACACGCGGACCACGTGGGAATCAAGAAAGGAAGCAGGACTATGTAAGGCATGGAGGGGGAAGAGCCAGTGCCAGATTAAGCTCTACAAGGGCCTGGAGCTGACATTTATGAAGGGCCTATTGTGGGCCTGCGCAGGGGGTGTACCCGGCACGGCAGGGATCTGGCTACTGTTGTTGGGGGTTTGGTCTACACAGAGGGTGTGGTCTGTGCAGTGAGGTGTGGCTAGCACCATTGAGGCCATAGCTATGCCTACCATCTACCACCTCAATCTCATTTTTAAATAAAGTAATTTACATAATTTTATATAAAAGATATATTATTAACATTAATGGTTAGTCACAATACTAACACATTCATTCATTCTATCTATACAGTGATCGATCCTCCACAAAAATGACAGTATGTGAGTCCCAGGGACCCATAATGTATACAATTTGAGGCCATAGCTCACGGTTTCAGGGTCCCATTATAATTAAAAACAGTTTGAGAGAAATAACGAAACAGTGTAACCAACATTTCTGTAGGGCACAAAGCTTAAGCTTTATTTAATTAGTACACAAACTTTATACAAACATTCCGGAGCTATAACCCTAAATATTTGCAGTGTACTGTATCTTAGGACACAAGGGGAGTAGAATATTATATACACAGACTGCCTGCATCATAGTTGGAGGGCATAGGACAGTTAGGGGGGAGATTAAATGGCCCTGACTGGGAGTTAAGACATACGAGCTTAAATTTCTGTCTATATAACCTTCTAAAGGCAAAACAGAAGCTCCAAATCTATATACATACAACGGTCCGGCCTCCACCAAAACTCACTTTTCCCCATTCAACTCGCAACACACTGAAGATGCTAAAATAATCACCATCAGTTTTTTTAATAATAGTGCTGATGCATATTATGCCACATAGTAGTGCCCCCAATACACACTGTGCCACATCATAGAGCCCCCAGTACACATCATGGACCTGAATTAGAGCCACAGGCAATGCCAATGTTCACGTAGTGATGGGCGTTCCTGGGTGATGATTGGGAGGTGGCTATAAGGCATGCAAAAATGGTCTGTTAAGCAGGCATGTTATGGGAGGCCTGTCAATGAAAGCCAGTACATACAGAGACGCACAGGTGTAGACATAGGGAGGCCAGGTGCAGACATGGGACCTCATTCAGAGGCACTCGCAAGAAGCGAGCGCTCGTTCTGAATGAGGGCGGCCACTTCTATTTTTAAGTGCGGCGTCCTTGTCGCTAGCTAAACTCTGGGTTACCACCCACAGCTTTAGCGACCGACCAGGTTGATGGTCGCGATGGTCAAGACAAACCCCCTGCCCCGCCTACAAAACGGGCCGAGCTGTCGATCAACATCGACAGCCGGCCCTTTTGTAGTGAGCTCCGGAGCGAGAGAGTTTCGCTCTCGCTCCGGGGCTTGCACACGCGCAGTGCAGCCTAAACATCGACCCGGTTGCGAGCGCTCAGCGCTTGTGACCGGGTATGAATGAGGACCATGGTCTATTAAGCAGGAGTGCCGGGGGCCTGTCAATGAAAGCCAGTACATACAGAGACGCACAGGTGCAGACATAGGGAGGCCATAGCCAGCAGGAGACACTGTACCTGCCATAGAGCTGGCAAGTTTCGATGGTGCAACCGATAGTGGCGTATAAAAATGCAATAAATCGGTATAACAGTGTGTACGGACACTGAAAGTGGACGTCTCAGTCCTTGCACTTTTGGCCGGACTGATGTACACATGGGAAGATGTTTGTAGCTGCATTTGCATAAAGTCCCAGATGGGCAACTGTTAATAGACGCACATTATGCCACTTTGTAGTTCCCCCAATCACATTATGCCACTTTGTAGTGCCCCTGAACAGTTTGCCATATTGTAGTGCCCATGGAACACACTATACCACATCGTAGTGCTCCCTGACACATTATGCCACATTATAGTCCCGATACACATTATGCCACATTGTAGTGACGCCAATACACTTTATGCCCCATTATAGTGCCCCAATACACATTATGTCACATTATAGTACCCCCAATACACATTATGCCACTTTGTAGTGCCTGTGATACGCATTGCAACTTTATCAGGGTATATTTGCTTTTTCAGTCCAAGTTAGAACCTCTAGCATGTGGAACACATCTCAGTCACTGACAGCTGTGTGTATTTGTGTGGGGAGGCAGGGGGGGTTATGGAGGATACAAATATGTGCCCCTGAGGGTACTACACTCCTTGTACTTACTTTGAGTGCCCAAGAACGTTTACCACTGGGGAGCAAGTGAGGAGCAAAAAAGGGGGACAAAGCAAGCGGCGGGGATTTGAGAGTCTTCCACCCCTACTGAATATGGCAGGGATAGGCAACTATTCGTCCAACAGGCTTACTCCTGCTCTGTGTCAGTGGGGCTTATTGGGAGTCACACTGCTAGCAGAGCACCATTATTTCTGGGAGTGCTTACAGTGCGATTACTGTTGGGGGCGGAGGAAACTGGGGGATGCTGAAGCTGGGAGGAGACAGCCAAGGTTTGGGGTGACTGACACAGCCAGATCTTATTGGCTGCAGCGCTTCCTATAGGACCTGCTCATTTTGAAAAAAAAAGTCCGTACCTGCATATATAGCATATAATACATGCTATGGTGGAACTTTATTTACGAGTACTGCCTATCTGTTTGGTGTATTTTGGATCCTGAGTTTCAGGATATCCAGGAGGGCACCGGGACTTTATTATACAGTTCCTTTCAAAGGGAGTGCTGCACATCTGGACTGATGTGTACAATATATATATATATATATATATATACATACATACACACACATATACACATATATTACTCACAAATAAAATTTTGTGTAATGCTGTCACGTCTCCTCAATGCATAGGTCCAGACGGGTCCCAAGGCAAGGGAGACAGGATAGCTTTCGGAGGAGAGGACTGGCCGCCAGGGTAAGTATAGGAGCAGAGCTGTGATGGGATGGGGAGGGGGGCAGGGCAGAGCCGTGATGCGGGTAGGAGGACAGCCGAAAGAATGGGGGCAGCCAGAGAAGGGGCAGATCCAGGTGGAAACTGAGCTAGCTCGTCTGTTAAGCTAGATATATATATATTATATATACACACACACATACATAAATGTGTCTGTCTCTCTATCTAAACACTGCTTTTGCAAACCACAATATTGTCAAATATAACTAAAAAAAAAATCAGTTCTGACGGTGCTTTACAGGAGGGCTACCTTAGTCTCAGTGATCATGAGCAGCAGCCAGCACAACATCAGCAGCACTGATAGAGTCACAACTCACCAGGCGAGCTAACCAGCCTTCACGGAGCCGATTTCCTGCAGCAGCTTGTGGGGTAGGACATATGTGACATCATCATTACGCGGCGCGTAGGATGCGCCGAAGCACCACTATTCAGTGCAGGCAGGGAGGAAAAGTAAAAGCCGGAAGTTGCGCAAGCTGCCATTTGTCTGGTGTTTTCTGAACTGGCTGCGGGTGGCCGGAGAGGGGATGAGAGCGGCCCGCCAGGGTTTCAATAGGCGGGGCTTCAGACGGCGCCCGCTGTCAGTGGGGTGGCAAGGAGAAAAAATCCTGTTTAAACAATTGCCGTGGGCCTATTTTGAATAGGGGGCCTGGAGCTGTAGCTCCACCCGCCCCATCGTTAATCCGGCCCTGGGAAGAGCTAAGCTCCACATTGCTGCCCTGTCTTTCATCAGTGGCGGAGAATCATTAGATCTCTGCTCTCGAAGGCAAACCATCGGTGGTTGTTAACTATCAATGGTCGATGGTCATCCTTATATCTCTCCACATGTCTCAAAATATCTCCTTACTTAATCCCTCCACTCTGCTCAAGCTCCTCATTACCCGCACTTATTACTTGCTTCCATTTCTGGTTATGGGACAGCACTTTCCACTAGACATACAGGGGTAAATTTACTAAGATTCGAGTTTGATCGTGTTTGTTTGTTTTTAAACTCGATTTGCATTGCCAAAACTCGGGTGATTATAGGCTTCTGAAACTCTCAAATTTACTAAGAAGTGAGTTTAGCTGAGATCGAGTCGGCCGATGGTGAAGCAGATCGAGATTTCAAACCCAAGTTGCAAGTTTTTAATGAGATTTCTCACCCGAGTTTGCAGTGTATTCTCTTAGCAAAACTTTCCCGAACAAGCAGTCTGTACATATCAGTGAGATTTGTGCAGACTGCTTGTGTTATGCCTGTAAAAAAAGGGTTAATTGTAAAAAAAAAAATTACGCGGCCCCCCCCCCCCCCCAAAAAAAAAGTGCATAACCAGCCCCGGACGACTTAGCCAGTCCTGTTTCCATAAAATCCAGCTCTGGCATTACACCCCGGCCAGATATGAGTCCGGTGCTGGTTTTAAAAATAGGGGGACCCCTACGCAATGTTTCCCCCTTATTTTTATAACCAGGACTGGTCAGCAGCCAGCTGCTGGTTCTAAATATACGGGGGAACCCTACATATTTTTTTACCATTATTTTTTGGAACCAGGACTGGCTAAGGCGGCCGGGGCTGGTTATGCTTTTTGGATGGGGGACCTACGTAATTTTTTTTTAAATTAACCCTTTAGAGAAGGCTACCATGCAGAAACATACACAAATCACACTGATCTGTGTATGTTTCTAGCAAACTCGCAGCTCAAGAGGTGGTCTATTTAAAACTTCTGTTTAGCTGCGAGTTTGCTACAATTACACCCGAGATTGTCATCTCGTTTCTTAGTAAATTCCCAAGTTGTATCTTTGGCCGATGGTGAGTTTATTCGAGTTTGCAATCTCACCCGAGGTTTTCAGTGAAAAGAGAGAAATCTCTCCTGAGTTTATCTTTAGTAAATTTGCGAGTTGAAAAATATGCCTAATCTCAGCCAAACTCGAATCTTAGTAAATTTACCCCCAAGGGTCTTACAGGTATTGACGGTGGATTAGTGTCTAAAGTATCATTATTAACTATACATCCGTTTTACTGTCATTTAAAATCTGCCATCGATATATGTCTGATTTGAAACCCCTATCCCGTATGACGGCTATCAATTGAACAATAATCTGCTGCCAATCAGTAGTTTGGCTGCGTTCATATTGTCAGGCCCTACCAGAGAGGAGAATTTCCCCCGTGCCTACGACTGGAAGGGGGTCTCAACATTTTCCAACTTATTGTCTTGGTGTTTCAACTTTTTTATTTTATATATATATCCATTTGCTAATTTGGCAATTTCCAATTTACTTGGTTAAATTGGCATAGTGCAGCTTATTGCGCTCTCTGTATTTAGGGCAGTGCGGTCGATGCCGCAGCGCAGAACCTGGGGGCGGAATTGGCCGCCTCCGCAATGTCCATTTGCCGGATTCCTGCTGCAAAGTTTTTATAAGTGGTGCACCCTGCTCATTCTCTGCTGTCTCATACCGGCTCCCGCAGGGCTGTCAGAACTTCAGGAGAGGAGATGTCATCTTTGTGGATAAAGCTACTTACAATGATCGACCAAACTACCCTCCTTATTAAAGCACGCAATGCTACACTGGACATTGAACTGGACAACATTATATGTCTTATCAAAGACATTGAACACATGCACGATAAATGGGATGAGATTGTCATAAGCCGCATATCCACTACACGATATAAATGAACGATTGAACGATAACAATGTCGTTCAATCGTTAATTAATCGTGCAGTGGATATGCTGACAACAAGCAGCAATACACGCTCCCACTGGTCGTTGTCGCCATCGTTCATTGCCCGAACCTGCTGTGCAACCTGACGATATCGTCGGGTGTGTGCAGGTTTGGGGATGAGGGAGGGTGCCCGCACTGAACGATATATCATTCAGTGTGGGCTCAATGGGCTCGATTCAGGGGCCACTCGCTAGATGCGTATGCTTGCACCCAGCATATGCAAATCTGGCTAAGTGACGGCATGGCAGGCGAACGCACTGCAAGGCATAAACACGCCCACTATGTCCTGGCATGCGATTGCTTTGTGTATGTAGACGCACACCAGCCTGTCTTTAGATGCCCACTTGCGCCCGTCATCTCCAGGAAATGTATGCAACCATCGGTACATCAGATAGCATCGGAAGTGAACGCAGCTCTTGAGGTTGACTATACCCTACCGCAAGCACTGCGAGCACTTCAGTGTGAAATACAACAGGTGACGTGTACTATGACGCCGCCTGTTAATTATGCACGCCTCTGAAACGGCGTTAAGATGCTCAGGCACGCCTGCGTTCGCACCTCCACTCCCCCATTTTTAATTGGCAGCCCCTGTCACCACCCACAAACGGCTTCTCCTGTCACTCACTCTGCTGGGCAGTCTATGCGCATCGAGCAAATGCTTCCAAATCTTTCGCACTGGTTCGTGCACATGCACTGCGATGCATACGCATGCGCAGAAATCGAACATCGGCCAGCTACGAGTGAACTCTTCTTAGCGTCCGGGTCTGAATCAGGTCCAATGTTCACTGCACAATATAATTAATAAATGAACGATAACGATGTTGTTATCGTTCAATCGTTCTTTAGTCGTGTAGTGGATATGCGGCTATAGAGTGCAAAATTGTAGCAAAAAATATTGAGATTCTAACAGAGTTCTCCACCAGTTGCCACATACCTATTCAATCCAATGCCGAAAAGCATGTTTTCTATGTAGCAAGTATGTGTACTTCTGAAATTAGCCAATTAGTGAGCTTTGCATTCTATTTCATTACATTGATTGACTAATGCATTTTTTTTTTCAGCCCACACTTGAAATTCAACAATATCAGTTTGATTTCAACCCATGGTCTTCCTGGAAACAACGCTCCTGTTCCTTGTATGGAACGAGAATTCCTATCCAGCAGGTGGGTGTGTAAACAATGTAGACTTCAGACTAGACTTGAACTATCCCTTCATGTTAATGAGAAGCATACAGGGAATCGGGAATCGAAAATACCGGCGATTGGAATCCTGACAGCGGCAACCCGGCAGAGGAGGAAATCCCGAGCGTCAAAGGTAAGTATATACTAACCTATTTCAACCCCCTAACCCTAACCCTCCCTTAGGGGTGCCTAGCCCTAACCTACCCCCAGTGCCTAACCCTAGTCCCCTCTCTAAGTGCCTAAACTAACCCCCCCTTCCCTGCCGCCTAAACCTAAGTCCCCCGGGTGATGCCTAACCCTAAGTCCCCCCCGGGGGTGCCTAACGCTAACCCTCCCTTCCCCTAGCCTAAACCTAACCTCCCGGGGGGTGCCTAACCCTAAGTCCCCCCCGGGAACCCTAAACCTAACCCTCCCCCCCCCGCAGCTATCCGCGATCAGCGCCCGGCGTCCCTTCGATCGGGATGCTGGGCATCGGCTTCCCGCCGTATGTCTAATGACAGGCGTCGGCATATCGATGCCAGTCTTTAGACCCTTTTGCCAGGATATGACAGTCGGGAAGCTGGCTGTCGGGATTAGGTCCGCCTGCTTCCCGAGTGCATACCGCATACAGATGTGGGCCTTGAGCTGGTGGGCTGACTGTATGACCATGCACAAAGATAAAGTGGCTAATCTTGATATTAATTAACGGCAATACTACCAAGCCATTGTGTCATCATCTCTAGAACACTAGACTGGTACCAGTAGCAACAAAGGTCTTCACCATGTAGTATTGATGTGAGGCTTCTGTCATACCTTGGTGTGAAAGTCATATATGAAATTGACATACACAATATACTGTATGGTGTCAAGTAGAATATATTGAACCATATCTGTGGGCAAGTATAATAAGCAGAGCCATATGTGGTGTCTAATATAATGTGAAGAATCTTCCTGGTGCACAGTCTAATATGCCAAGCCTAATCTGGAACCCGGTGCAATATGCAGAGCCTCTATAGTTGTTCAGTCTAACATGAAGAGCCTCTTCTGGTGCTCAGTCTGATATGCAGATCCTCTTCTGGTGCTCAGTCTGATATGCAGATCCTCTCTGGTGCTCAGTCTGATATGCAGAGCCTCTTCTGGTGCTCAGTCTAATATGCAGAACCTCTTCTAGTGCTCAGTCTGATATGCAGAGCCTCTTCTGGTGCTCAGTCTAATATGCAGAACCTCTTCTAGTGCTCGGGCTGATATGCAGATCCTCTTCTGGTGCTCAGCCTGATATGCAGAGCCTCTTCTGGTGCTAGGCCTGATATGCAGAGCCTCTTCTGGTGCTCAGTCTAAGATGCAGAACTTATTCTAGTGAATCATTTGATACCCTGACTTTCATGCAGAGAGTCTTCTGGTGCTCATTGTAATATACAGAGTCTTATTTGGTAACCAGTGGCGTAACGTGGGGAGGTCGTGGGTGCTGTCAGTCCGACGGCGCGGGGCGCCACCGGCTGCAGTCCATGGTACGCACGGCTCGCGGCACTACACATTAAGACAAACACGGCGGCAGCGGTGTGTTTGTTTTAGCACTGCAGCCAATAAGAGTCAGACAGACTCTTATTGGCTGCTGCACCCAAGGCCGCACTGGGTGAAAGGTGAGACGTCTCTCCCACAGTGCCGAACGGGACGGGAGCAGTGGACAGGAGCAGGTATTCCGGTAAGTAAATTATGTGTTGTATGTGTGTTTTATGTGTAAAAGGCACTACTGCTGGGGGCACTGTATATTGGGCACTATATAAGGGGCACTATACATTGGGCACTACTGGGGGCAATATATATTGGGCACTACAGGGGCACTCCATAAGGGGCACTACTGGGGGCACTGTATAAAGGCCACTATATATTGGGCACTACTGGGGGCACTGCATAAGGGGCACTATATATTGGGCACTACTGGGGACACTGTATATTGGGGTACTACTGGGGGCACTGTATAAGGGCACTATTGGTGGTGCTATATAAGGGGCACTACTGGGGGCACTGCATAATGGACACTACTGGGGACACTATAAGGGGCACTACTCGGGGCACTATATTGGGCACTACTAGGGGCACTGCATAAGGGGCACTACTGGGTTACTATATATTTGGCATTGCATAAGGGGCATTGCTCAAGGGACATTAATGGGGCACTGCATAATGGGCACTACTACTGGGGGTTCTGCATAAGTGGCACCACTGCATAATGTGCACTACAACATGGGGCATTGCATAAAGGGCACTGCTACTGGGGGCACTACTACAGTGGGTATTGCATGAGGGATACTACTACTGGGGGCATTGCATAAGGGGCACTACTACTGGGGGCTTTAAGGTGCATATGGAATGGAAAGGAACGTTCCCGGAGTGACGAGTTGACACGCCCCCATTATTCAGTGGCCATGCCCCTTGAGGCATGTAGCCATGGCCATTTTTCGGGGTGCACACATGGGGGGGCTCAATTTTTCATCTTGCCCTGGGCTCCAAAAACCCTAGTTACGCCACTGTTGGTAACCGTTATATTATGCAAACCCTTGTTTGGTGCTTAGGCTAACATGCAGAGCCTTAAGAATCATATATGATTATATTATGATTTGGTCCGCAAGAAGCTTCCCTGTGAGTGAGAGTCTCTGTACCAAATATGAAGTAAGGCTTGGGGTAACATCTCAGGGTTAATGTCATTAAGGAACTCATTACAATAATAGGGAGGTGGACTGTAGAACTTAGAATTTGGCCCTGTAATGTACTGTATAACCTGATCTGGAAAGGCCCACAAATTATTCTACTTGGCAAATAGTAGCCAGTGCAATTGCTTGTGTGATGGTAGAAACAGCAGGGCAGGGGTGAACATGATCCCCCATTGCATTTGCCTAATGTATTTAGTTCTCCTTTACAATTGTTGAAAATGTTATTCTTTTTGTTAATAAAAAGGAACACTTTATATACTATTGCTATGGAAACGCACAAGAATCAGTAGGAATTAGAATAATTTCTGGCAGTGTCCTCAGTTGAGGTATTGGCCGTAGTAAAATCCTGTTTTGTTTATGGATGTCAGTTATTCAACAAAGTGCTGAATTATGAATAATCTCTTGCTATAGGCTTTTGGAAAGCTCACTGCAAGACAAGAGACATAAACCACTAGAGGCCTTCCACCAACTCACCAGATGTCTAATTAATGCCTGCTGTCAGCTGCTAAAATGTCACTTACGGGTTTTCTCTCTTCCTAGCCACTGTTATAATGATAAAGATTATGCGCTGATGTCACTTCGATCCTGGGTTAATGTTGTGGTTGGTAAAATGACTGGCATAGACAGAGACGCCAAATTTGTGATTGTTTCCGATGATAGGAAAGTACCATATGACCATCTAATTCTTTGTACTGGACAACAATACCAGGTAAGACAATGCATTTGATTCTATTGACGCACTATGCTATTTACATATGTAGTGCATTTAGAGACATTTGTATGTGTAATAAAACTTAGCCATTCCTGTTTTACATGCTAGCCCTGCAACTGTTTCCTTTCAGGTTTATCCTGTTCTAAATCTAAGGGGTCTATTTACTAAGCAGTGTTAGGAGACAGAGTGAAAAGTGATAAGGTGCCAGCCAATCAGCTCCCAACTGTCATCTCACAGGCTGTGTTTGAAAAATGACAGTTGGGAGCTGATTGGCTGGCACAGTGAAGATCCTGACTAGAGCTGGTAAGTACCCTAACCCTCCCCAACCATAATCCTCCCTTAGTGGTGCCTATCCCTAACCTTCCCCAGTGGTGCCTAACCCTAAACCCCTTTTCATGCACCCCAAACCTAACCCTCCCGGGGGTGCTTAGCCCTGTCCTCCCACTAGTGGTGCTTAACCCTAACCTTCCCCAGTGGTGCCTAACCCTAACCTCCCTTTCATGCAGCCCAAACCTAACCCTCCCGGGGGGTACTTAGCCCTGTCCTCCCACTAGTGGTGTCTAACCCTAACCTTCCCCCTTCCCCTAGCCTAGCCCTAACTGCTAACAGCTAGAAAGCCCAGGCTTACCTTCGTTTGGGATGCCGGGCGTCTGGATTTCGGAGTGGGGCTAAAGATAGGCGTCGGGATTTAGACGCCTATCTTTAGTTCTTGGTCGAGCTTCCAGCGTCAGGATTCCAATGGGCGGCATTCCAGGCGGCGGTATGTTAACCGCATCCTCAATTGTCAACTTAGTTCTCAGAGACAGAATATGGCTGTGAAGTGAATGAGGCTGTGTCTTTATTGTGGCTTTATTTTTATACCTCAGTGGTGCACGCAGGGGAGGGTCTGAGTACCAGAAACCCCCCTTCCTGACAATCCAAGTATTTATCTGAGGAGGTCACCAAGCTCCATGTGTTAAATAAAGGGGGATATAACTGACTGACAATGTGCACACAAATCACACTAGTACTGATAGCTCACGAGTTAATTGTATGAATATGGTATTGGAGGTTTGGGGGCCTATTCATCATGACATAATTATCATTAGTGATAATTATGTTTTAAACTTGCTGCGAGTTTCAAAAATGTTTTGGAGGCATTCATCACGCCTCATTCATCATGCCTCATTCATCACGCCTCATTCATCACCTCACTAATAAAAGTATCACTTACGAAAAGCTGCTCTTTTTGAGTCAGCGTTTTGGAAAAGTGATACTTCTCCCCTCCCAGCTGAGGTATTCATAAGGATTTCCTCACTGCTGCATGTCTCTGCCCTCTCTGTTCCCCGCTGTTTTTCACCCCCTAAGCCCCCCGCGCCTCCAGTGTTGGATCCGGTCACCTCGGGTGTCCGACCAGCAGGTGTCGGATCTGGCCCCCCTTCCCCCCCACACTGGTGTCCAATCCGGCTTCTCCTTCTCCCCGCAGGTGTCCAGTCCCGCCAAATCCCCCCCCGCGCGCGGGTGTCCGATGTTAATTTTTATATGCAATCGTAAAAAATAAGTCATGATGAAGAGGCCCCTTGTTCAGATCACTTGCTTGGAGTATTCTGAAAGTAAGTGTGCTGCTAACTAATGTCTGTGTCTATTTATCTATCTATCTATCTATCTATCTATCTATCTATCTATCTATCTATCTGAAATAAACAAACAGCGACACTCAGTGACTTCCAACAAGTAAATATGTATTAAGTTATAATATGTCACAGCCAACGTTTCAGGGCTCACATGCCACTATGTCAAGGTGACAAAGGTGAAGCAACATACAAATATAAAGCTTACCTTTAAATATTTGAAGAAAGGTGTGTGCAGAAGAGGAAGGACGACGCTGGCGTACCCTTCGCATCCCGCTTTGATGAAATCACGACGGTGTCCCGTCGCCCTGGTGACTAGGACGGCTTACCGGTCATCCGTGCAGTCACTATATGAGAGAGTACAGAAACAGCATTGTGCAGTGAGAGAAACACAGAATGCTAGAATATTAAACAGCCCATCAAAAATATGAATGGCAGAAAGGAGAACCCCTAAAATGGAAAAAGATGTATGAACATGAATTCATTGTAACTGAGGACTTTACATTGTAAATATATAATTCAGTTTTGCATGGTCTCAGATCCTGCAGACCAGTCGTAATATAAAGAGTATTGCAGATTGCAGTGGGACTACAGTATATTGGACCTCAGAGTCTCTCGCTAGATGCGATCGCTCGCCCTAGCGTATGCAAATTTGTCAAAGTGATGCCACAGGAAGCGATCGCTCGCCAAGGCATAAGCATGCCCACCATGTCTTAGCGAGCGGCCAGCGTACGCCCAATCGCACAGGCAGAGCCGCCCACCAGCACACGTCATCTCCAGGAAGTGTATTAAAACATTGGTACATAGAAGACAATCGGAAGCGATCGCAGCGCTTGTGGTTGCCTTACCCTACCACAAGCACTGCGAGAACTTCAGGGTAAAAAACAGGCATATGATGTGTACTATGACGCTGAATGTTAATTATGCACGCCTCTAAAACGGCGTTGAAACACTCAGGCACACCTGCGTTCGCACCTCCACTCCCTTGTTATTAGTGTCCTGTCCCTGTTACCACCGACAAACGGCCTCTCCTATCACTCATTTCACTGGGCTGTCTTTGCTGGGTGAGCGAGCGGCCTGCGATCGCACAGAGTAGTTCGCGTACGCGCAGAACGAAGCGTGCACATGTGTGTATGCAAACCATCGAGCCGCTTGCGAGCGCACAGCGCTAGCGAGAGACTCTGAATGAGGTCCATAGTTCCCACAGTGGTCTAATAGATAATACGTAAATACCTTCACACTGATTTATACATAGATACCTGCACGCTGATCTATACATAGATGCCCTCACACTGATTCATACATAGGGGCATATTCAACTGGGGTCGAGAATAGCAAAAATCCATGCAGGTGCTGGATTTTTGCTATTCAATCAGGTGCAGGTGGGAGGACTAATTAAGCAATTGGACATTTCCAAGTAGCTTAAGTAGTCCTTACTTAATCACCTTCCACAACGTTGTCTTTATCCTCCAGCGATGGGACCCGGTCTCCTGCAGCAGCATTGAGTAATGTCAGTATGTGTGAGTGTGGATAAGTGAGTGTGTGTGTGTGCATGAGTGTGTGAGTGACCCCCAGTGTGTATGTGTGTCCCTCCCTGTAATGGGTGCTAGGAGAACTACATCTCCCAGCAGCCCTTGCTCCTCCCACCAGCTCCCTGAGCCTCTCAGCAGCCCCCGGGATTTCCAGCAGACCCCTCCTCTGTAATAAGATAGAAGGGAGGCAACCAGGAGCTGCAGAGACCACCGGAGACCTCCGGGCAGGTAAGTGTAGTTTTTTTTTTTTTACGTGGCACGTGGTTTTCAGAGCTGAACTTTTTTTTATTGAATACTGTAGGTATAGGGAGCGTGCATACCCGTGGTAATCCAAAATTGGAGGCGCCCAATTGGATATGCCCCATAGATGCCCTTTCACTGATTCATATTTACATGACCTCACACGGATTTATACATAGATGACCTCACACAGATTTATATATAGATGCTCTCACACTGATTCATATTTATATGCCCACACACTGATTTATACATAGATGCTCTCACACTGATTCATATTTATATGCCCACACACTGATTTATACATAGATGCTCTCACACTGATTCATATTTATATGCCCACACACTGATTTATATATAGATGTCCTCACACTGATTTATATTTACGTACCCGCACACTGATTTATACATAGATGCCATCACACTGATTGATATTTATATGCCCACACACTGATTTATACATAGATGTCCTCACACTGATTTATATTTACATGCCCTCACACGGATTTATACATAGATGCCCTCACACGGATTTATACATAGATGCCCTCACACGGATTTATACATAGATGCCTTGACACTGATTTATACATAGATGCCATCACACGGATTTATACATAGATGCCTTCACACTGATTTATACATAGATGCCATCACACGGATTTATACATAGATGCCTTCACACGGATTTCTACATAGATTCCATCACACGGATTTATACATAGATGCCCTCACACTGATTCATATTTACATGCCCTCACTCAGATTTATACATAGATGCCCTTACATGGATTTATACATAGATGCCCTCACACGGATTTATACATAGATGCCATCACACTGATTTATACATAGATGCCATCACATTGATTCATATTTACATGCCCTCACTCAGATTTATACATATATGCCCTCACACGGATTTATACATAGATGCCATCACATTGATTCATATTTACATGCCCTCACACGGATTTATACATAGATGCCATCACATTGATTCATATTTACATGCCCTCACTCAGATTTATACATATATGCCCTCACACGGATTTATACATAGATGCCATCACATTGATTCATATTTACATGCCCTCACACGGATTTATACATAGATCCCCTCACGCAGAATTATTCATAGAGGCACTCACACGGATTTATACATAGATGCCATCACACGGATTTATACATAGATGCCATCACACTGATTTTACTTGGGTGTGAGAATATCCGTTGATCAATCCATACATATGCCCATCAGTAGATGTGGGATAAATCTAATCACAGAATTTTGCCTTCATTAGAACTACCTGACCCAACCCCGTTCTCATATCTCTGATTATATGGTGAGATGCGTGCAAAATGCATACTGTCTGCATAGGGTGCATTTGTGTACACTCAAATCAACGTACTTTCTGAGCATGCCCAATCCTTTAAAATGTGTTATGCAAACTGCCGAACGTCCCACTTTCCATCAACCCCATAAAGCGTAATTGTCATTACATTTGTGGCACCTGTAAGTTGTAACCACCTTGTAAGATGGGCCACTACTCTGTCACTATGGGTTAGTGCTGTATTCTCGCTCCGAGGCTGTGTCACTGCTTAGCCCTCAGATCACCAAGTTATTCTGTTTGTAAAAGCATAGCAATCTGTGTGACACCAGCCTGTCAGAATCTCATTTTGTAAAAATAAAAATCACATTTCTGCCTGGGTTTCATTATCATATCTTATTCTGAATGTGGCAGGAAATGCTGAATATACAAATGTTAGCACTTCCATCTTGGCCTACAAATTCAGGCGCCTACCTGTATATCCACTGAAACCTCTGGAAAAAACATCCCTCAGCATTAACTCTTTCGGAAATAACCTTTTTATTTTCTAATTGAAAAAAGTTCTTTACAGTAAGGTGAGTGAAACTGCTGTCCTAAAAGAAATGGTACTGCTGAACATAGGGCCTGATTCAGACCCGTTCGCAAGAGCTGAGCGCTCGCAACCGGGTAACCGGGTCGATGGCGGCCCAGAGCGCATGCGCACGACGGAGCCGCATCCATCGTGCACATGCGCGTGACCCGGGTAGCGACGGGCAATCCGTCGCTCCGGGTCTCGTACCAAAGGGGAAGTGCTGTCGATGTTGAGTGACAGCACGCCCCCTTTGGTGGGCGGGCCGGGGGAGTGGCTGCCCAAACAGAGGTGTTCCCATGTGAACGCCTCCGTTTGGGGGCGGCCCCACTGACATCACGAGTGATGTCAATGGGAGAGATTTCGGCTCTGTTAGAGCCGAAATCTCTCTGGGGCTTGCGGCCACGAGACCCTACCACAAGGGTCTCGTCGCAAGCCCGATGGTCGCGATGGTCTTGACCATCACGACCATCTTCCTGGCCACTCGCTATAGCTGTGGGTGGTCACCCACAGCTATTCGAGCGGCCGGGAGGCCATTCTAAAAAAAAAAAAAAGCCCGGCCCTGATTCAGAGTGAGCGCTCTGTCAGAGCGTCCGGCTCTGAATCAGGGCCATAGCTCAATGTTTGAAGAAACGATTAGAAGTCTCCTCAGCAAGACAGTTAATGTTTTGGCATTGCTAAATACAGATGACAGAATAATGACCCAGGGAGTTGTCTGATTTCAAAGGCGGTTGAAGAACAATATTTATATATTTTTTTTATCTTAAGCACCTGTGCAACCATAATAGTATTTTATATATATTCTCAAGTTTTAATAGTTCATTATGGTTTCTCAACATTTTGCTTACATACTGTATATGTTATTCATTTTTACAGTTTTATGACTCATTTATTTACAAAAAAAACCCCGCTCCTGCCTCTTTCAGATCTTATTACGATTGTTTGGCATTATTGGAAGCTGGGTATAGTATACTATACAGGCTAGCCTACCCTCCCGATTTTGCCGGGAGCCACCCGAAAATTGGGTGCAGCTCTCGGCCCCCCGGAAAGGCAGGCAAGCCTCCCGGCAGCCGCTGATCCCCTCGACCCATGCCCCCCCCGATTAATAGTTAATCCCCCGCAGCGGAGGGGGCTGGTGACGCGATTCACGCTGATTTGCGTCATTTAGGCGCCTTTATTATCGGCATTGTGTAGCGGGGGTGGGGACGACATTACGCGATCACATGCCCCCACCCCGCCACACCCACAAATGTCCTTCACTCGTCTGACGCTCCCCCATGTCCCGGCCATGCCCACCCCATCCTGCCGATCTAGAAGGAGCAGCCAGAAAGTCGGCAAGTATGATACTATATTTGGGGACAAAGATTAATGAAAAAATGGCAGAGTTGGAGTTTTCTAATATACTGTGGAATGGCATTTTGCAGAATGACAAAGCAAAAGCAGGACTCACTTCTATCTGCTGAACTTTCGGCCTGATTCAGAGAGACGGACGCTCTGAAAGGGCTATAGCGAGCAGCGAGGTTGATGGTCGCGATGGTCAAGACCATTGCGACCATCGGGCTTGCGACGAGACCCTTGTGGTAAGGTCTTGTGGCCGCAAGCCCCAGAGAGCTTCTGACTCTAATAGAGCCGGAAGCTCTCCCACTGACATCACTGGTGCCCACAAACGGCAGGCGTTCGCTTGGGAACGCCTCCGTTTGTGAAGCCACCTCCCGGCCACGCCTACCAAACGGGGCGAGCTGTCAATCACCATCGGCAGCTCGCCCCCTTTGGTGCGAGACCCGGAGCAACGGAGCACCCGTCGCTAGCCGGGTCTCGCGCATGCGCACGACGGAGCCGGCTCCGTCGTGCGCATGCCCAGTGGGCAAACATTGACCCGGTTGTGAGCGCTCAGCGCTTGCGACCGGGTCTGTGCCTTAGCAAAATGGGCAAAATTAGATTCAAACAGAATTAGAGGGGAATCTAATTAGCCTCCCTAATTACCCGTGCCGGCCAATTCAATCAGCGAAGTTTACCCACGCGTTTATATTATTCAGAAATGGACATTTCCTTGCAGCTCCTGAAGTCAATGAGAAAAGGCACCCTTTGGGCTTTAATGCGTGGGTAAAACCCATTACAGACAATCCAGTTAGGTGTGAGTTGGGTTCTGCGAGCCATGCGAATTTCATTTGCAGTCCAGTTCCAGACTCGCATTGCTTTTTCAGATGAAAGTCGCCTTTTCAGCGCAGAAAGGGGTGGGGAAATGTCAGGACTCAGGGCCTGATTCAGAGCCGGATGCCCTGACCAGAGCGCTCGCTCTGAATCAGGGCCCTCCTACCTAAAAATGGAGCGGCCTCCTGGCCGCTCGCATAGCTGTGGGTGACCAACCACAGCTTATGCGAGCGGCCAAAAGATGGTCGCGATGGTCAAGACCATCGCGACCATCGGGCTTGCGACGAGACCCTGCGGTAGGGTCTCGCTGCCGCAAGCCCAGGAGTGCTTTTGGCTCTATCAGAGCCAAAAGCACTCCCACTGACATCACTAGTGATGTCAGTGGGGCCGACTCCAGACGGAAGGCGTTCCCATGGTAACACCTCCGTCTGGGCAGCAACGCCCCCGGCACGCCCACCAAAGGGGGCGTGCTGTCAGTCACCATCGACAGCATGCCCCCTTTGGTGCGAGACCGATAGCGACAGCTTGACTGTCACTATGCGGGTCTCGCGCATGCGCACAACGGAGCTCCCTCTGTCGTGCGCATTAGGGCACCATCGACCCGCTCGCGAGCGCTGAGCGCTCGCAAGCGGGTCTGAATTAGGCCCTCAGTGTATAACCTCTGGTACACCCCTCCCAATGAATAATCATGCAATTGGAGGGGTTTAAATAGCATCATTTGGCCAAAATTGATGTATTTGGAAAAAAAAAAAATGTATTTTTCTCTAAAAAGCTCAATAAAGGCGTATGTGGAGGGGTAAATGAGTGAAACTGCGTAATTAGACACAGTCACTGACTCCAACATTCCTGCTACACGCCCGCGTCTGGTAGCCATCTCCCCAGTTTCCACCCAGAAACGCCCATCGATTTTGCATGGAACTGCGTCTTTGTGCTGTAACCATCAGGGCAAATGCGCCATGCGGCTCGGATAGAGCGAAATTATGGCCACTTGCTTCCTGTGGCCACCTCTGAATCACCCCGTCTCTTCCTGTCTATAACAGCAATACATATTTGCAATGTTACTTCTTAATAGATACAGATACATATTTGCAGAGAAGCCGATCATTCCAAATGTATTTTTAACTATAACAGCTTGTACACGTTGTCATTGGAAATACAACATGTGCCCTTATGGCCTGTGGTGTGGTTGAAAATATTCAGTGTAATCAAAAAATCCAGAGTAAAATCTAGTATAATTGGAATTGCAATCAAAGCTAAAATTATATTTCACAAAAGTGATTCTATTGAAATAAATCAAGCTCCATTGAAAGTAAATGTTTGAGCTTGGTCTAGGGGATGTAAGTTTTCTGTGCTCTTTGAAATCTTGAAATCATAATTAAGAGAGTAAGCTAAATTGTAACGTGAAAAGTGTGGTACAGTATTATTTGACAAAATAGTATAAAACATAACGGTAGGAGGTGAAAAAAAAAGCAGTTTATTGATTGATAAATAGACCTATAATAAAGAAGAGCTAAAATAGCATAAACATAACTAAAAAAAACAATTAAAAACTAAAAGACGAAAAAATTGTCTATGCAAGATAATGTGAGCACTTTCTTGCTTATACAGGAAGTGTCTATTGAGATAATCTAGTGCATTTAATGGTGATAACCTATATAATAATCGAGTCGGACATGTCCAGTAGGAGCAACGGCTCTCACTGTGGGGTAAGGAGAGAAGGGAGTCACGGCTTGGCAAGTTTAAGACTGGGTCGTGGAGGGAAGAGAAAAGAGACCTCATCCCAGCATTCACCAGGTCCAGGATACTTGTACCATCTGATTGAATGCGTCCGTATACAGACACACTTTCTGACGAACATTTGCTTTGCTATGGTTTATATGAAATTCAACGTTACCTGCAGTATGCACAAGTGTTAACACTTAGTACTTGGGGTCTGTTGAAATAGCCCCCATTGAAGCTACCGCCTTAATTCTTTTATCGCCATTGCCATAAACTCAGTATGGTAATAGCAAGTGTCAGGAATGGAAAAAACCCTGTATATGATTATAATTAAAGAAAGCATTTTGTCTTTAACTAAATAAAGAATGCTTAATTTATATATAAATATACTTTATTTATATATATATATATATATATATATATATATATATATATATATATGTGTGTGTGTGTGTATGTATATATATATATATATATATATACACACACAGTCAGGTGCATAAATATTGGGACATTGACAGAATTTTCATATTGTGGCCTCTATTCACCACCACGATGGCTTTGAAATGAAACAAACAAGATGTGCTTTAACTGCAGACTTTCAGATTTAATTTGAGGGTAATTAATCCAAATCAGGTAAACGGTGTAGGAATTACAACGGTTTCTATATGTGCCTCCCACTTTTTAAGGGGCCAAAAGTAATGGGACTATCAACTCAAAAGCTATTTCATGGACAGGTGTGGGCTATTCCCTCATTATTTCATTATCAATTAAGCAGGTAAAAGGTCTGGAGTTGATTCTAGGTGTGACATTTGCATTTGGAATCAGTTGCTGTCGACTCTCAATATGAGATCCAAAGAGCTGTCACTATCAGTGAAGCAAGCCATCATTAGGCTGAAAAATCAAAACAAACCCATCAGAGAGATAGCAAAAACATTAGGTGTGGCCAAATCAACTGTTTGGAAACTTCTTAAAAAGAAAGAACGAACCGGAGAGCTCAGCAACACCAAAATATGGCCGAAGTATGAAAATTCTGTCAATGTCCCAATATTTATGCCCCTGACTGTATATATATATATATGTATATATATATATATATATTAGAGATGTGCGGGTTCGGATTTACTCGGTTCTTATCGCCGTTTTTACCGCAAGTTCGGATTAGTTCGGATTTATTTTATTGGCTATCCAAAACACGTGATAGCCAATAGCCAATAAAATGCCATTTTGAGATCCGAGTAAAACCGAGTAAATCCGAACCCGCTCATCTCTAATATATATATATATATATATATATATATATATATATATATATATATATGCACACATTTATTTTTTTTCTGAAAGTGCCGCTGGACTCCTAAGTCTGGTTTCCAGTCCACTGCGCATGCGGGAGCTGTCAGTATGTGTCAGTATGTGTGCATGCTTGTGTTCAACCATATTACTGCCAGAGCAGCATCGTTCAGCTGCCCCAGCAATGTTGTAGTGACAAGTTGCAGCGATAAAATATTTTCTATCACTATGTGGAGTAACGATAGAAATTCTTTACAATCGCCACATTTGTGTAATAGTACACTATGCTGGACTGCGGATTTGAGAATATGCTTTAAATGGCATGTTAAGTCGCACCCCTACTGTACCTCCCATGCCATCATCCCTTGCCGTTGTCTCTGGATAAAAAGTCAACAAATATGATGTAATGATTTTTGAGTTCTAGTAAACAGACAGAAGTACCCCTGGGATCTACCTGATGCACCCGTTGGCTGAGAATTGTCTTTTTTTTTCTCTCCTTATCAAAATTTCATACCTCATAAAGAGCAAAAAACATTTGCTTTGTGAATGTCATAATTTTTTTTTTTAGATATTTTTACAAAAAGTTATCTTACGTTACTGTTCCACTCGCCTGCTGATTAGCCAAGGTGAAGCATACTGTTTGGACAGTCAAATGAAACACACTACCATAAGCACAAGAACAAAACACATACTATAATTGTACAGAAGAAAAAAAGATAGCAAACATATCTTGTGTGGCAGCTTGAATAAACATTGATATGGTTTGCTAGCAACCAAAGTTGCTTAAACAATGTTTTTGATAGCACATATCAAGCTTATTGACCCATTATGTTTGTTTACAGTACGCTTTTACTGCCTACAGACATCTGGACTTTTGAGAGAGAGAGAGAGAGAGGAACGGCAAGCATGTTTTTCACATAATATGACATAAATAATTGTGTAAAAACATGTACAGTCATGGAGCTGTTTATGCATTTCAGGGTTGTTTTTTTGCTTCTGCTTTTGTTATTTTGCTCCCACTCAACTTAATGCATATGTAGCTATCTGCTTGTTACACACTAATTGACCCGGCAGCCACTCCCCAGTATAAGCAGCAAAGTGGTCACACACAACAACATATATTAATGGGAGAAATTGTTTACCATTTTTACTCCTGTTTTAGGTATGTTTAAACATCCATTTCAGCGTGGTTGCGTTATTATCTTGTATTGATAAATATATTTATAATAATATGTTTTTTTGTTGATGTGTTTATGTCTATATAGTAGAACTGGAGTTGTTATCTTTAGTTCTTATCCCAAGTTGAAAGGTTATTTATCAAGCAATGAATTGTTATTTTATTCTATTACACTTTGTTTTACAACATTTTGGCTTATAACTGTGAAGTAGTACACTTTTCATGTTATCATTTTAGTTTACCACCTCTTTATTTTCACAGGAAAAGTATTCAGTAATTAGAGTGGACAATTACGATTTCAGTAGAGCTAGCTTTATTTTAACAAAATAGCTTTATTCCCTGTGAAATGTAAGTTTTGTTTTATTTTTTTAGAATTCAATAATTTTTATTAAAGTTTCCATATAAACCATACACAAATTCATACATTACAAACACAAAAAGAAAAAAATCAAACCAAGCTCAAATTATAAAAAAAAAAAAATAGCGGGGAAAAAAAAACCTTTCGTTTTAATTACAATTTCAATTCCATCAGATTTTATTTTGGATTTTTTTTTTGCTGATTATTTTCAAACAGACTTCATCTTCACAAATCAACTTGTCACTTTTATATTGACAGTGATTATTTCAGAACTTGATTACTATGGGGGAGAGATAAAGCGGAGAGAGATAAAGTACCAACCAATCAGCTACTAACTGTCATTTTACAGCCTGTGTTTGCAAAATGACAGAAGCTGATTGGTTACTTTATCTCTCTCCAAGTTTTGATGCATCTCCCCTTTATACCTTAGGTCTTATACCAAGACAGGCACCAGTGAAACCATATGTTAAAAGCAAACACTTTTGGTATGCATTGTTAAATTAAGCTTTTGTGGCTCTTGACCAATTTGTTTACTGAAAATTACTTTTCTTTTATTGTATAACTTAAAGTAGAATGTCACTGGTCAATGCTCATTTCTGTTTGGTTGCTTTGGGTTAATGCAGATTTTGCATTTTGGTAGTAGACTCAAACTATGAACGTAATTTACTGGATTTGAAAGAACTCTCTTATTTATTAAAGTATTTAGATGAACTTTATTGAAAACATTAAGCAATGACGATATTGTGTTTTATTTTTTATATGTCATAAAAATGTAGGTACCTTGCCCCAGTGGAGCTGATATTAGCAAACTATTGACTAACCGAGAAGCACCAGATTGCTCCAAGCAGATATACACAGGCAGAATTCCTTCAAATCTATTTACTCTGCAAGATGTTGATGACTGTTTAAAGTCAATGGATTGGATAGAAGAAAATTTAGTAAATGAGGAAGGTAAGAAAAGACTCTAGTATTCTCTCTTCCCAGAACTGCATTTTCAACAAGTACCATTCTTTCTCCATCCTAAGCATATAATTAACAGCTAATTAATTGCAAAAAAAAAAGATGTTTCATTTGTCATGTCTTCTCTTTTGTCATGTCTCATGTTCTTAGTTTATTGAAAACATGTTGATTTATTTTTTTTTGGGTGGAGGGGGGATAATCGGCATGTGTACCAATAGGAAAAAAAGGCTTGATGCTGTTCAATTATATATAATTACTATGCAACAAAAATTGGAAGTTGTGAAAGCAATGTATGGCTAAACTCATTAGCTAACTAATTAAAGAATAATTTAATTAACAAGTGTGCTTTGCAATTATCTGAAAAAAATATGTATCATTATGAACTCTAAAAAGCACTGCAGAGGCAAAGAAGGCTAATTTAGAAAATAATTTCCAAAGTATTTAAAATCATTTTTATAATGTCTTTTTTGGCTTGCAGTCATTTACTCTAATAAAGGACAAATGCTAAACGTGAGCCATTTATGATTTATTGTTGGTCTAGAATCACCAAGAAGATGCCCTTGTTTTTCACCTGCTTCATTAGGATTCACTTCTTTTTATGTCTCCTAAATTATTATATATTTAATTTATAGGGGACAATGCTTATACAGGCTATCCAGAGTTATAGGGCTGATTCTGAGTCGTACACATTGCTGATGTTCTCGTAAATTGGTGATTTTTTTCTGACCGCGCATGCATCTAAATCTATAAGTTCCATGCTGTCGGTGTACAAAGTCGCAGGACCGATTGAGTCTCACTGACTCTGGAATTTATTTGGCATTCCTGGGAGTTGACTAAACAGACGCATATTCTGTATTATGGGTGTATTATGGGAGTGTTGTAGAAGTGGTTGCAGACTCAGACGCTTAATCGCATACATTGGAGGCCATCCTCTGACGGGGCTGATGCAAGTCCTGATGGTGCTTCTGTTGGTCACAACTACAGCCGCTCAAAATAGGTGTCCCAGCCCTTGCACATTCAGATGAACACTTGTACACCAGGGGTAGGGTTTATATTAGCATTAGCAGTAATTTCTCAGATGCGACTACAGCAAAAGACGCATATGCAAATTAATGCGCATCGACCCCGTAATGAGTTTATAACAGATGTTATGAATAAGTGATATAGCTTTTTCATATTAAATTATGTGAACGCTGGTTTGGTTGGATGTTGGTTGGGTCCACAAAGTCTTTGGTGAGTTATTCCTGTGTCTATCTAATCACATTTCTCCCAGCAAAGTTTGAAATGTACCTGAGCCAACAGATTTATGGATAACCTAGGTAACTGTATAACTTCACTGTCACTCTCCCAAATGAAGCTATCCGAACGTAAACTCAGACTGGTTACATAGGTCTTAGGTAAACCTGGGGGCTACTACGTAGAAACTAGATTTTGCTATATTGACCAAGCTCTGGTTCATTCCTGAAGCACATGAAATTGAGCAGATCATCACCAAACATAGATCATCATGGTGACTTGCCTTGATAATATCAGTTGCAATCACAAAAAAATAACTGTAGACAAAGAAACTAGGGAATTGTGCTGTTATTGGTGAGTACCGAGATTTAGCTCTACTGGTCACTCCAGAGATGTGCCTTTTTATAGGGCTCGATTCTATTCTACGCGATGTGAATAGCGCCGGGAGTGAGCTCCCGGAGCTATTCAATACACCGTGCTGCTAAGCCCGACTATGCATTTCTTCTCCCACCCCTCCAGGGATGCGAGCAGAAATCCAACAAAAGTCCAGGCGTGTGGCTGTTTTCTGCCCTTAGCGCCGGGAAAAACAGCATTGCGCCAGTAAGTTTAGTTGGAGAATGCCTGTTCTCGTGCCTAAACACCCTGTTTAAGGTGCGAGAACGAGCCTTCACCCACCTAACTTCGCGTAGAAATGAATGGCTGCGGGAGCTGATTCCCAGCGCTATTCACATCGCGTAGAATAGCATCGTGCCTTGTGAGACCAATGTTGTACATGATCTCTTTTGTCATCTCTTTTATAGGGGCATATTTTTCAAATAACATTTGTGGAATATCCCCCAAAACCACCTATTTACAGGTGCTAACTAGCAAGTATTAAGTATCCCCTGGATATATGTAAGCAGGAACACGGCAGATATTGGAAATCAGTTGGGCATCAGGTTCAGTAAATGGACAATTTTACCAGTAGTCACAATTAATTTTGAGACCTTTTAAGGGAAAAGTTTTGTATTGTAAGGGAAATGTTGGATTCCGTTTGTGATGATGACAATGATGGTAATGGTGAAGTGTCTTATGTTTATAACCAGTTTCCTGATTATAACTATTGATAAACACTCCAGGACTGTTGTCTCGTGTATCTATAATGGGATTTACTTATCTAGTATGTTTAGGCATTAATAGAAGAGTGACAACATACATGCTACACTTTAAGCCTTGAGTAAAACCAGTAACGGAGGTCCCCAGTGGTACAGGTCCCAAACAGCAACAATGGTAAGAGTACAAGTGAAGGCTCATCTTCCTAGTCACACATATGGGTACTTGTACTGTTGTAGTCGGGGGCCCTTTTTATATGTGAATGTGGAGAATGGAGGATTGTGCACCTTCCTTATGTTATAAAGGGCTTTATGAAGAATTCTGAGGAGATCATTTGAACTATTTGACTTTATAAATCCAGACTTTCATAAAATGGTATTTACTGACGTATCTCCTAATTGAGGAAGCGCTGGGTTAATTTGTATATTTCATTAACTCGAGTGTATACAACTAAGGAGAATCACCTGAGTAAACTAAACAAATTTACAGTAATACAAAAATATTAAAAATATATACTGTATAATTTACAATAATTAAGCACATAGACAAAGAAACAAAAAAATTGATGATTAAACCAACTCTATGTACCATCTCAGACATGCATGTTTACTGGCTATAACTCCTTCAATTGAAAAAGGTAAAAATGGCAATGCAAATTGAAAATTATTTGGGCGGACTACAGGTCCCAGGATAAACCTATATAAAGCTCCTAATGTACTTGATATATATAAAACAGAAATGGTAATTGCGACATTAAAAGTTAATTAATAAAAACTTGAGGAACTGAAAGTCCCGGTAATTGAATGATACAGTATAAGCAGTGTTCATGGGCTTATCTCATGGGAGAGATCCACTTTACCAGTATAATGTGGCTAAGTTCCCTGGTGTCCAATAGTACATCTTGTAGACTGGCCGCTGTGCAAAATTTAATGTAGGTGCCAACCGCATCTGGTCTTAGTGCTGTTTACAACTGTATGTAGGGTAGTGCCGAAACAGGAAATCCTGATTTCACATTCACAACAATAGCAGCTGGAAAATCTAATGTATGAGCCGAAACAGGGCATCCCCTCTGACCGGGTTCACCTCTAGCCTGGAGACTTTATCAAAGTCTATGTTCAATATTTCACTTATTTTGTGATAATGTTGGTTCCTTAAAATACACAACTGAATATTCTGCAAAGCATCTAAAACAAAATTGGTTGGTTATATGGGCCACTACTAAAATTACTACTTATATAGTAATATAGTTTGATCCCCTGATAAACAGTTGCTAGTCCTCCTCTGGTGCTGAGTACATGCAGGGGCATTGCGAGGGTGTGTGTGTGTGGAGGGGAGTCTACAGCCAGGGAGGAAGAACAACACTCTCCACCAGCGCATACATTAATCGAATTGCATAATATTCCAAATGTCTGGAGGCTCTGACCCCATGCTTGGCCATGCCCGCTCTGTAGTACTGGGGTCCACAAGATGTTTCAGCAACCAAGAGTACATGTGAAAGACTAAAGAAGTTTGTGTAGGGAAAGTAGTCTAGTAGTAATGTGGTGCATTGGCCTCCAGGGATTCACATAAATTTCCCATTGCTGCTCATCTTCTACAAGCATTCTGGAGGTAATTTATGAACCACATGCTTATCTGCAACACAAATGCACTTTTGGACCGTTTGTATACCTAGATTTGCTCAATTGTGCATAGATTTTGCCTCAAAGTACATGCTTATGGATGATAGAAAGGAGACTCAGCTTGCACAGGAGGCAGGTGGTGTTTAGGCAGGGGAGTTAGATGGACAGAAAGCATTTCTAGCATAGTACAAAGAAGGCGCCCCAATGCCCCTTGTTCCGAAGAGTAATGAAAAAACAAGATTTCAGTTTTGTTAGAAAAAGGGTGTAGAGGGTGTATTTTTGGGATTTTTCTATCTGTGTGATCATTTCCAATAAAAGGACTTTAGGTTGTTTGCAGCTTCTCTGCACATGAAGGTGTTTATCTTCCGGATGCCTGGCTCTAGAGAGCAATGAGCACACATCCACCTTGAAATGCTCCAGACAAGTCATTCAGGCTAATATGGGAAACACTTTTGCAGTGTGGCGTGCAGTGGGTGTACTTCATAAATGACTTCCTCTGAATCTCATTTATCCTCAGCAGCCCAGATGTATTCAGACCTGGATTAAGGTTTTGGGGAGCTTGAGATGGGGGAAACCAATGTTCTAAATTTAAGATGTTGTCATTCCTGAGAGAGAGTTAGTTACTGGTAAGCAGTAAATATTAAAGTGGTTGTTAGATAAATTCCTTCACAAAAGAAAAATTTATTAAACACATATCCAAATTCCACAAATTGGTTCTGGCCTGCACATCTGTATGAGAGTGACAGACATACAGGAGAATCAAGCATGCTAGAGACCATCAGAAAGGGTCAGCAGCCATCCACAAAAAAAGTCCATCTAATTGGCCCAGTGTGTGCCAGTGTGAAAGTGTGCCACTGCCTACTATTAGGAGTCAATCCAATTAGGTGTGAGTTGGGTCCTGCGAGCGATTCTTACGGTGAACTTCCACCTCGAAATACATTTGCAATTCGATTCCAAACTAACATTGATTTTTCAGAGGAAATTAGTGGGTTCTTGTTTGCGCACTCCCCTGGCAGGTGAAAAGGTAGAGAAAATCTTTATCTTAAGGTAAAAATGTCAGGACACAGTGCAGAACCTCTGGTACACCTCTCCCAGTGAAAAATCATGCATCTGGAGGGGTTTAAATAGCCAATAAAGACATGTTAGTTTCAGGTGAATTTCTGTAAAACTTAATGGATTAAATGATGTGAGACAGGTATGTGGAGATGTAAATTATGTGGGACTGGCACTGTATGTGGAGGGGTAAATAATGCATGGACAAGTATGTGGAGGTGTAAATGATGTACGACAGGTATGTGGAGGTGTAAATGATGTGTGGACATGTATATTTAGGTGTAAATGATGTGTGGACAGGTATGTGGAGGTGTAAATGATGTGTGGACAGGTATATGGAGGTGTAAATGATGTGTGGACAGATATATGGAGGTGTAAATGATGTGTGGACAGGTATGTGGAGGTGTAAATGATGTGTGGACAGGTATGTGGAGGTGTAAATGATGTAGGGCAGGTATGTAGAAGTGTAAAGGATGTGTGGACATGTATGTGGAGGTGTAAATGATTTGGGACAGGTGTCTGGAGGTATAAGTGATGTGGGACAGGTGTATGCTGGTGTAAATGACGTGTGACAGGTATGTGGTGGTGAGAATGATGTACGACAGTTATGTGGAGGTGTAAATGATGTGGGACAGGTATGTGGAGATGTAAATGATGTGGGACAGGTATGTGGAGGTGTAAATTATGTGTGGACAGGTATTGGAGGTGTAAATGATGTGTGGACAGGTATGTGGAGGTGTAAATGATGTGGGACAGGTATGTGGTGGTGTAAATGATGTGGGACAGGCTTGTGGAGGTGTAAAAGATGTGGGACATGTATGTGGTGGTGTAAGTAATATGGGACAGGTATGAGGAGGTGTAAATGCTGTGGTACAGGTATTTGCAGGTGTAAATGATGTGTGGACAGGTATGTGGCGGTGTAAATGCATTGCGACAGGTTTGTGAAGGTGTAAATGATGTGGACAGGTATGTGGAGGTGTAATTGATGTGGGACAGGTATGTGGAGGTGTAAATGATGCGTGGACAAGTGTGTGGAGGTATAAATGATGAGGGACAGGTACATGGATTTATAAAACCAGGACCGGCTCACAGAGCCCAGTGCTGGTTCATTAAATATGGGAGACCCCTACACATTTTGTCTGTCATATTATTTGAAGAAGGACTGGCACACAGAGCACGGAGCTTGTTATACTTTTGAGGGGGGATCCCACACTGTTTTTCTTTCTAGTTTTTCTACACTACTCTTTTATTTTACACAATACACACATGGATGTATCTCACTGATATGTGCAGGCTGCATGTTCAGGAGTGTTTGGCTACAGAGGACTTAGGGTACACAGATAAAAAAACATCACATACACCATCGAAAAACCCGATTCAGCAACCACAAGTAGCGATAAAAAATGCACTGCATTGCTACGTTTTTGCACCATTGTAAATTACCCTTTGTTTATACATGTTGAGTCTCCCATATCCGAAATGCTCGGGACCAGGAGGAGGTGCGGTGGATGCTGTGGGAGTCTGGCAGGTGTCATGGGAGGCCCGGCGAGTGTCACAGGGGGTCCGGTAGGTGATGCGGTGGGGGTTCAACGTGTGCTGCGGGTATCACAGGAGGACGTATGCTGCCTCCTTCACGTATCCTGCAAGGGGTCCGGCGAGTGTTGCTGGGATTTCCGGCGGTGCCGTGGGGGGGGTCCGGGGGGTGCTTCGGGTGTCTCAGGAGGCCGGGCATGTGCTGCCGGATATCGCAGGGATTCCAGCAGGTGTAACGTGGCGTCTGGTGTGTGCTGCGGGTGTGTCCGAAATGTGGAGGAGACTTGAATAATTTTTCTGGTGAGGGAATGCTTATGAAGCCACACCCACGCCACTAGTCATTGGCCTTAGACACTAGTCACGTTATGACATCACGGCTGCCCCGAAATATTCAGTTTTTTTGGAATATTTTGGTTTCTAGAATATATGGTTATTGGAGACTCAACATGTATTCCCATATAGTACTTACTGTATATTTTTAGAAGACTGTATTCTTCAAAAATACCAGTATAGTCTTTTTATTCCTTCTAATATGGCAATTAATATTTACTAGAAAAAGCAAAAATAGTAATTATTCTTTTTTTTTTAAGTAATCTAAAAAAAAGGTGCTTGAAAATATTTTCATTCCCATTATCTGTCTACAGCTCTATAAAATACTTGGTCAGAACCATTCAAACTTATAGTTGATATAACAGTTTCATACCTTTTGGATAAAACTAACCACCTGTGCTGCAGATAAACTGATATGTTTATCATTTTGGTGCTCACAGTAGTTGTAAATATGACATTTAAAGGTGTATTTACAGATATGTTTTTTGCTTCTTTAATCTGTTTAACCTTTTTGTTGTTTGTATATTACTTTGTTACTTGTGAAAATCCCGTAATATCATAGTAGTCATTTGTATCAGACTTAATAACATACAGTAGTAAGGAAAAGCCTTTGCTTACTGTTGAACAATGGCCTAACTGTGTCTCTGAAGACCCAACACAAACAATTATCTTTGACTCTTCATAAAGTGTAGATAAGTCTCTTTTTATTGAATATTATTGACCAAGAACTTTCATTCTCCCTTGGTGTAGTAAAATATATTTGTTAGCTTTCGGGTTCAACTGACTTGAGTCCCAAACTTACTTAGCTTCAGTGTTGATCAAATAACTGTTTAGTTAGAAAAGTATGAGTTCATCATGTACTGCTGTAGTGATAATTGTTATACACAATGGTCTGATGGACCAACCTTGAGACCTCGAATTCTCCCATTGTCTATTGTGCTGTCTGGCTTAAGTGCCCCAGCTGTCTTTCCCAGCTCTCTTTTCATACTTAGTTATTTGTAGTGTTTGTTGTCACTATAAGGAGTAGACAGCAAAGGCAGCTTTTCCTGTGCATTTTTTAGTTTCCAATTTTTACCTGTGGTCCATATGTAATAATCATTTGATATGTAGCATTATAGTGTGTAGTCTTTATCTTCTATTATTAAGAATGTCAGTACTTACAGTTGGCCAGATTCATAGGTGGACACTATTGCAGCCGCGTTTGGGGCTTTAGGCCTAATTCAGACGTACTCGCGAGCGCTGAACGCTTGCAAGCGTGTCGATGTTGGCCCAGTGCGCATGCGCACGACGGACCCAGCTGCACACGTCGCTATGGGTCTCGTACCAAAGGGGGCGTGCTGTCGATGGTGAGTGACAGCACACCCCCTTTGGTGGGCGTGCCAGGGGCGGGGCTGCCCAGACGGAGGCGTTCCTATGGGAACGCCTACCGTCTGGAGCCGGCCCCACAAGTGATGTCAGTGGGAGTGCCTTCGGCTCTGATAGAGCCGAAAGCACTCCAGGGCTTGCGGCAACGAGACCCTACCACAAGGGTCTCGTCGCAAGCCCGATGGTCGCAATGGTCTTGACCATTGCGGCCATCTTTTTGGCCGCTCGCTATAGCTGTGGGTGGTCACCCACAGCTATGTGAGCGGTCAGGAGGCCACTCTAAAAAAAGAGAAGGACGGCCCTGATTCAGAGCGAGCACTCTTTCAGAGCGTCCGGCTCTGAATCAGGGCCTTTGTGCGGAGCTGCAGCAGCAATAATATGCAAATGCTGGTTTCAGCCTTGCCCTTGTGTACTACTCTGCATTGGACTGTGCAAGCCTTTAGACGCTCACTTTCAATGAATGTGGACAGTGCAACTATGCCGACGGTTCTGAACACTACCATTGGCGAATGATTGTGTATACCATTGACCCTTGTGCAAGCACATTGTCTCCTTCTGAAATTCGTATAAACATGGCCTCCGTGGTTGCGGCTCTGCATCTGAGAACGCAGTCACATTCACTGACGTGTCCGCGATACTCCCATGAGATTGTCTTATTTTGCGTTCACTTCAGGCCCCTCCCATCCACCACCCAGGAACTCCCATGGTTTTGCCTCGCTGTTCCTAATGCCAGCACCTGCGTACGCAACAGTGGACTCCGCATACACTCAGGGGAATGTATGCGCCATTGCGGTTTTCAGTATTTTTCAGGCATACGCAATAGCAAATAATGGATTAACCTGTGCAAATATTGCCACTGCGTCTACCTCTGAATCAGGCCAGTGTCTCCAAATTAAGTTTTGTCTCAAACAAAGCCAGGGGATGTCTTAAGAAAGGAGAGGGCCCATGTGCATTCCCCGTGCCGGGCCCCCTCCTCTCTCTCCAGTGGCCAGCAGCCGAGTGACACGGCTGGCTGGCCACCACAGAGTCATAGAGTGTGCTCAGAGTCTACACTGCATGCGTAGAACGCCGAAAAAATTACCACGGCGGCCATTTTCCGGTGTGCTGTGCAGCGCTGACACACGACGCAGCACCACGGACAGGTGAGTTTAGATAACATGGGTGCAGGGTGTGCGGTGCAGGGCCCCTATGGACCCGGGGGCCCGTGTGCACCGTACACCCTGCACCCATTATAGATACGCCCCTGAACACAGCCAAACATTGTGCTTTGAAATAATTAGTACATGGCATTATGCATTTTTTCTTTAATGATGTTGAGAACTGTCAGTCTTTAGATATGATGTACATTCCAGACCTGAATGCCAACAGTAATGAATATATATTCTATGGATTATTGTACTAGGTTCCTTGACACTTTCCATGTTGGTTAATCATATTCAGACCACTTGAACAGTCTTAGGGCCTGATTCAGACCCGCTCGTGAGCGCTATGCGCTTGCAAGCGGGTCGATGGTGGCCCAGTGCGCATGCGCACGACGGAGCCAGCTCTGTCGTGCACATGTGCGAGACCCGGATAGCGACGGGCAAACCGTCGCTCCGGGTCTCGTACCAAAGGGGGCGTGCTGTCGATGTTGAGTGACAGCACGCCCCCTTTGGTGGGCGGGTCGGGGGCGTGGCTGCCCAGACGGAGGCGACCCCATGGGAACGCCTACCGTCTGGGGCCGGCCTCACTGACAGTAATGTCAGTGGGAGTGAAGTGATGTCAATGGGAGTGCTTTCGGCTCTGTTAGAGCAGAAAGCACTCTTGCCCTTGCGGCAACGAGACCCTACCACAAGGGTCTTGTCGCAAGCCCGATGGTCGTGATGGTCTTGACCATCGCAACCATCATCATGGCCGCTTGCTATAGCTGTGGGTACCCACAGCTATGCGAACGGCCAGAAGGCCGTTCTGCAAAACTAGAGGGCCAGCCCTGATTCAGAGCGAGAGCTCTTATAGAGCATCCGGCTCTGAATCAGGCCCTTAATTAATAAATATTTTGTTTTCCATTTGCACTAACTGTTTTTAAAACATACCTATATATTCTTATCATCAATAATTTTTATTAAAGTTTAGTTCCATTAACAATGTGGAAAGGGAGGGATACAGAAAAAAAGATACACAAAACAAAAATAAACACAGGGATGGGAGGAGGAATCAGACATTACTGTCAATATACTAGACATTTTGGTTACAATATGTTTGAAAAAGAAAAAAACTTTAACATATCCATAATACCTCATATAAAAACATATGTAATTTTGACAGAAAGAGGGATCTTTCCCAGGCTTAGGGATAGTAATGATCCGTGCTTCCAACATCTCAGTTGGAAAGGATCCTTGTTTAGTGGCTGAGTTATAAAGCGAAGTGAGAATAGGGGCAACCTCAAGTAAAAAATGCTTATAAAAGGAGTTGGAAAATCCATCCGGGCCAGTCGATTTACCCAGAGGGAGGGTCTTAATAACATCAACAATCTCACTCTCTGACCAAGGTGCATTTAGGGACTCCAGTTTGTCTGCCTTCAATTTAGGTAGATGTCATTTTTCTAAAAACAAGGAAATAAGGTTGTGGGTGGGTTGAGGAGTGTTAGAATCATTATGTAAATTATACAGTTTTTCATAATATATAGCAAATGCCTCAACAATGGACGAGGGATTAAGCAATCTCTGTCCATCTGGCGTAGTGATACCTTTAATTCTATTTCTCGTTTGGCGTAAGCGTAATTTACGCGCTAAGAATTTGCCCGCTTTGTTACCTAATGTATAAAATTTCTGTTGTAATTTAGACAAGGTGCTTTTCATACGTTCCATAAACAATTTTTGAAGTTGGTTTCTAATGGACACCAACTCTCTTTTAAGGAGACGCGATGGGCAAGGTCGATTTAAGGAGTCTACTTGTGTCAGGCGGGTTTCCAAGTCAGTTTGTTGTCTGAATAGCAACTCCTCTAAGGACTGCCTTTAGAGCACACCAGTAAATAGTTATAGATGTGTCCTCTGGGGAGTTAGTAGCCTTATATGCTGAGAAAGCGTCCAATAGAGGAGTGGCTGCTTCGGGTTTGTGTAGCAGATATTCCGGGAATCTCCATTGTCTAGGGGGAAATTGAGAGCCCTCGCAATTCCATGAACAGGTCACAGCTGCGTGGTCAGACCAAACTACAGGGACGATTTTGGACTGTCTAGTGTGTTGTAAAGTCCATTTGTCTAAAAGAATCAGGTCTATCCGAGAATATGAATTATGAACATGTGAGAAATATGTATAGTCTCTCACCCCTGGGAAGTGAATTCGCCACACGTCACACAGATCAGACTCTTTCAGTAAACTGCTCAGCGTAGAGGATGAGTCTGTGTAAGTTCTAGGGGTACCCCCTACATTTGACTTGTCTACTTTAATATCTGGTACTAGGTTGAAGTCGCCCATGATCACTACACTACCCTTTTGGACTCCACAGGGCCACTAACATCTTTTTTAGAAATGGAATTTGTCTCGTATTAGGAGCATAAAGGGAGACTAAAGTAATTTCTCTATCGTCTAGTTTTCCCACTAATATCAGATATCTGCCATCTCTATCTGCAATCTTACAGGATAATTCGAATCGTAACGAGCAATGGAACATAATAGCTACTTCATTGCGCTTAAAAGGACCGTTAGCGTAATAAGTTACTGGGTATCTAGCATCTCTAATCACCGGAGCTGCCAATGAAGAGAAATGTGTCTCTTGAAGAGCCACCACTTTCGCCTTTTCCCTATGAAAAGTAGCCAGTGCTAAACGTCTCTTGTTAGGGGAATTGAAGGCATGATTCAGAGCCGCTCATAAGCGGCCGCTCGTTCGCTCCGAGCGATGTTCGCACAACTGCGCATGCCTATGGGTTGTAATACGCATGCGCGAACCAGTCATTGCGGTCGGAAATTGTGTGCTCGCAAAATAGTGAATGCCTGCTAATTTGAGTGACAGAATGAGGCGTTTGTGGGTGGTAACAGGGGAAGGTGCTTGAAAACGGGGAGTGGCGTTTTAAGGGTGTGCATAATTAACAAAGCAGCGTCATCGACTACGTCACTTGGTTGTCTTTTAGCCTGAACTGCTCGCATGATTGCGGTAGGAAAATACTACCACAAGCACTGCGAGCAGTTTATACGCCTTTCGATGTACTCGATTAATCTAATAAATAGCGGAGATAACGTAGGATGCGAGCGGCCAGGGGGCGTTTTTTTTAAAATAGCGAGCGTATGTTTCGTTCGCTCGTTCAGACATAGAGGCGTCAACAGACCGCAAAGAGCGAGCTCTATTTAAATATCCGGCCCCTTTTTCTGAATGAGCGAGCGCAAATAGCGTCCGGCTCTGAATCAGGCCCTGAGACCATGGGTATTTAATGAGTAAAATTTAATCATTTGGGGTTAGGAAAGACCTCTCTGTTGTATAGAGCTTATATGACAGCATATCTAGATTCCTAGGGATTAATAAAAAAGGAAAGGAAAAGGGAGATAGAAACAACAAAAAAACACTCAGGAAAACATACATTAAAGGGGAATTAACTGAATTAGCACAAAAATCGGGGCCAGAATGTTTGCCGCAAGGAAAAAGTGTCGGCAAAACAAAAAACATCGGGGAAAAGTGGCCTAGCATGAAAGCCACTCACCCATGCAGCTACTTAGAATTTTTTGCTTTTTTATAAATTTTTTTTTATTTTACAAAACTGGGTGAGAGAAGAATATCAATTATATGAAACTCAGAAAACCCCAGTTTATAAAATCTTAAAATAATCACTACAAAAGTATAAAGTATAAATAGTCAACTAATTTAGAGGTACAGTATCCTATTCCTTAGGTTTAAGAATCATCCCTACATACTAGGAGCCTCATAGAGTCTTGTAGACAAAAATAGATATACCCTTATATATAAAAAAACAAAACATATAAACAGTAATTATATTATAATAGTTACTTGAAAAATTATTTTTTTTTTTCTTCAGAAAACATTGTATATAAACAATAAATGTAATACTATAACTACATAGTGTAAATATACGAGGGAAAGATCCACAGACCTAGAAATAACACTCATCTCAGCAGGGAAACCGTATCTATCAAGGCTTCAAGAAAATATACACATAATCTCACATGGATAAGATCAATCGGGAACAGTGTTCCTTGAAGATCTAGATGTGCCTATGGTCACGGGAATGTCCCATTCCGCTAGTAGTTTAATACCAGCTTCCACTGATGAGATAACTTATGAAGAGGATTCGTAGTGTACTAGCAGCTTAACCGGGAATCCCCAATGGTAGGGTATCTCAGAGTCCCGAAGTGCTGCCGTGATTGCATGAAATGAACGTCTCTTGGCCAATGTGTGTGCCGATAGGTCTGGAAATATCTGTAGGCCTCCCAGAGTGTCCGATCCTTCTGCTTGTCTGGCAGCTTTCAGGATAAGTTCTTTGATGTGAAAGAAATGTATCCTCATCAGAGTGTCTCTAGGGAAACTGTTGGTACTCACTCTTGCACTCTGTCTATGAGTAAATCTTGTACAGAGGCCGAGGGTAGGAGTTTTTGGAATAATTTGGTCACGTATTCTGATAATACCGTGGGAGCGACTGAATCAGGGATATCTCGTATTTTGACGTTATTCCGTCTCGATCTGTCGTCTAGGTCAGCCATTTTATCGCGGATATTTGACACTTCAGTTTGCAGTTCGGAATGAGCAGTTAGCAGGTCATTATGTGAGGAGACTAGTTCGCTCATCTTTCCCTCTAAATGATCTGTGCGGCCGCCCAAACTCACAGTCTCTGATTTGAGCGATTGTACTGAGGACTCTACTCCAGCTAGGATATCCGTGCGGAATGTTGCAAACATTTGGAACATCGACTGGGTAGTTAGAGGAGCCGAGGTATCTAAGCCCAGACCCAAGTCAGCCGGTGTAGTAAGTCCCTTAGAGAGAGTAGCGACTGGGGTCAGGGAGGACTTCAGTGAAACAGGAGTGGGTGATTTCTGTTTATTCGAGGATGAGTTAGGAAATTGCACAGGAGATGGTAGTCGCTGTGGCTTCCCACCACGTTTAGACGGCATTATACTTCAAAGTATATCTATAGTAAATGCTAAAGAAACGAGCTATAGCTTATTGGCTCCTGGCAGTGATGTGATAGACAGTCTCAGAAGGTTACTGCATGGGTGAGGGTGTCTTCATCCCTAGAAGGGAAGCATGCTGCGAGACGGCTTTATAGCTCCCAGGACAGGTTTCTGCAGAGCGAGCACTATACTAACATAATATAGTGAAAGAGGACTTCCTCAGGTGATAATAAGCACTTTGACTGTAAAGGGTAAAGAGCTACAGCTGGGATTCACAACCAGGATTGAGAGAGTGTATCCTAAGGTTACTGAGGTCAAGCTAGGTAGCCTTTAAGCTATGGGGGACAGTGTTGCTGTGCATCAAACCCCAGCCTTTTTGCAATAGTGAGCTCTGATTTGTAAGGAGCTTGTCTCCCAGCCAAGATGGCGGCCAAACGGGAGTGGCGCGAAAATGGGATCCCTGGTCTCCTGCAGCCGCCAGCTACAACAACAGAAGGGTCCTACCAGTAGGTTGGCACTGGGAGGGCAGTAGCCAGTGCTTTTAAGCCCTGGGTGGCGTCCAGCGAACGCGCAGGCACCTCCGCATTACGCCGCGACAGAGGTCCCGCACTACAGCCCGCGGCTTCCTGTAATGTGTAGGCCCTGGGTCTCTTGATCTCCCCACCGGAGTCGCCTTCAGACACAGCGGTCTCACCGGAAAGACGGGCGAGGTAGGGAGGAGGGAAGAAAGCCCTCGCAGGGTGTAAGGTGGGGGAGAAAGCTCCTCTAATTAGCTGCTTGAAACTGCGGGTCCCCGGAGCTGAGCGAAAGCACGTCTAGTCCCATAGGAGTTTAGGCCACGCCCCCAAAACATACCTATATATTCCACTCGCACACTGTTGCTTGTCTGGATCAGCGATAGGAGCCTGGTACACATGAATGGCGGGGGGCTTCCTAATATTAAAAATAGTGTTATAAAATGGTAAGAAATAATACATTTAATCACAGAAAAAGACATGTATTTGTATAACATAGCAGTAGGCATTTTCTTGTAAGATAAACTATAACAAATCTGACAATAGAGTAAGAAGAAGTTGGGGTAACATCTATCTTTATGCTTTCTCGTCATTGTCTTTCTTCTATCATTTCCTCTCTTTCTTTCTACCAATCCGAACGCTTTGTTTCCCATCTCTTCTCTTTCTCTTCCTTAATCTTCAATCTTTTCTGTTATTTTCCCTACTCATCTTATCCCTTATATTCATTTCTTTTTCTCTATCTTCCTTCCATCCTTCTCTGCCTTGCCTTTGCCGCTTCTCTCCATGTTCCTGTCTGTCTGCCACACTCCTCCTCTTCTGTGTAGCTTGCAGGATTTGTCTTTGCCGTAATTTCCTTTGCTCACTTCTTTCCTCACGTCTATTTTCCCATTCCTTGCAAATAGGATATATGTTACACATTAATGCTGTAATTCAGAACCATTCTTTTAATTAGCAGTTACCTTGTAATTTTCTAAAAATCCAACAATGCCATTACTCTTTTGAAAGTAGATTGCTGACCATTCTAATAAGTGTTTTTATTCATCTTTCCCCCACTATGCTTTGTGATACCTGTAATTTCTGTGTAGTTCAGATTCAAATCGTTAATAATCTTTTTGTCTTCAGCTGTCAGGAATCCTGCCAATATTAGAAAGAAAGCTGTTTGCTAAATGTGTAGTACTTATTATAATATTAGTTCCTTTTTTAGCCCTCATTTACCAGCTGCTTAATTACACTGTGTATATAGTAATAATTATAGTATTTATTCATCTGTATGGCTTGTAACTTGTTATTTCCCCATAACATGTTTTGTAGGCTGTGCTAAAGAATCCCATACTCTTCTACTGATAAACATTAAAATGTGAAATTTTCAGTGCAATAATATGATTAGGTTTAGTGGAATGTTTACAACTTTACTGTTGGCGCCTGATAAATTCTTCTGCCATACAATAGCCTCTCGCACTTTCCTCTTCATCAGCTGTAATTATTATTTTGCCACTTTAGTAAGTGTCCACCCCACCTCTTAGATTGTATGGCCATTTGGACAGGGCCATCTTTATCTTCTCTTTCATTTCATTGTATCTAATTTGTTTGTGTCATGATTCCCTCAATGTACAACACTGCAGAATATGTCAGCATTTTATAAATATATATTTGTGGCTTTACTATGGTGTTTGGGGTATGCAGTATCCTTATGCAGATAGGTTGGAGGTCCCATCTCAAGCTGGCTACACACTAAACGAACCCAGCGATGTGACCGGCGCAGCCTACCCAAACAACCCCCCCCCTTCGCCCCCCGCGGCAACGCGACATATCAGGTGGCCGGTACACATTAGACGATGCAGTGCCCGACTGCCCGATATGTTGGCCCCTGCTGCATCCCGCTACATGGGGTCGTCAGCTGCATTGTCAGGTTGAGCTGAATGTAGGGCCGACCTGATGATGTGGCAGAAAATCCCTCGGGAGAGCGCACCACACAACATAGTGGGTACACTACCATTCTTTATTCATGACCGTGTTCTTAGGCAAAATTGTGAGTAATCCCACTCCCTTGGCTGAGAAGCAACCCCACACATGAATGGTCTCAGGATGCTTTACTGTTGGCATGACACTGGACTGATAGTAGCGCTCACCTTTCCTTCTCAGTACAAGCATTTTTCCAGATGCCCCAAACAATCTGAAAGGGGATTCATCAGAGAAAATAACTTTACCTCAGCAGTCCAATCCCTGTACCTTTTGCAGAATATCATGTTTTTCCTGGAGAGAAGTGGCTTCTTTGCTGCCATTCTTGACACCAGGCCATCCTCCAAAAGTCTTCGTCCTGTGTCATGCCAACAGTAAAGCATCCTGAGACCATTCATGTGTGGGGTTGCTTCTCAGCCAAGGGAGTGGGATCACTCACAATTTTGCCTCAGAACACAGCCATGAATATAGAATGCTACCAAAACATCCTCCAAGAGCAACTTCTCCCAACCATCCAAGAACAGTTTGTTGACAAACAATGCCTTTCCCAGCATGATGGAGCACCTTGCCATAAGGAAAAAGTGATAACTAAGTGGCTTGGGGAACAAAACATCAGAATTTTGAGCCAATAGCCAGGAAACTCCCCAGACCTTACTCCCATTGAGAACTTGAGGTCAATCCTCAAGAGGCGGATGGACAAACAAAAATCCACAAATTCTGACAAACTCCAAGCATTGATTAGGCAAGAATGGGCAGCCATCAGTCAGTATGTGACCCAGAAGTTGATTGACAGCGTGCCAGGGCGAATTGCAGAGGTCTTGAAAAAGAAGGGTCACCACTGCAATATTGACTCTTTGCATAAACTTAATGTAATTGTCAATAAAAGCCTTTGACACTGATGAAATTTACTTCAGTATGCCATAGTAACAACTGACAAAAAGGCCTAAAAACACTAAAGCAGCAAACTTTGTGAAAACTAATACTTGTGTTATTCTCAAAACTTTTGGCCATGGCTGCATGTTGTGATATGTGACATTTATTTAGGTTCTAGTTCTTTATTTTATTTTGTGTTCTGTTTGATTTTTTCCCCTAAATTGTATATTTTAAAACTGAATTAAAATACTTGACGTAAACAATATATATATAGATTCTGTGTAGTCCCGGTAACCATGAAATAATGCATGCATATTCAGAATAGCTTTAGGTTTTCTCAAACAATAAGTTAACAAATCACATATAGGGCCTGATTCAGAGATGGACGCAAATAGTACTACCACAGCATCTTTGTACACAACGGCTGTGTGTAATTATGCTAATGCTGCAGGAGTTGTCTAGTTTAATAAAGACACCAACTGCCGGCATCTCCGATCGCTTGGGTAGGACTTCTTTGCACAATTGTATGCCATCGTCATGTCAAATTGAAGTGTAGAGAGATTGGACATCTATGGTTGCCCACTTGTAATTAAAATGTCAAGGGATGTCTCTGGTAGCTTTTAGTATGCTTGTAGTATCCTTTATATACGAGGGAAGTTCTTTCACATATTTATTTAAGAATATATCTACATCTGTTTAGATGCATGGACAGTAAGTGAGTCTTTCCCTGCTATGATGGGTCTTACTGGTGGTTGTTTCATGCATTTGTGAATTATCAGAAGATGATCGAAAAGGTAAAACAGGTTTGCATTCATCAAATACTGGTATTCTTCTTTATAAATGATGTTCCCATGTAGACCTTGTAGAAGAACATTCCTAAGGGATTGCATGAACTCTTCTGTTTGGTCTTTGTACAGTGGTTTATAGGATTGCTGATCATTCAGCAATCTGTAAGCTTCTTTTGTATAGTTGGATCTGCGTTGGAGTACTAGGCTGCCTCCTTAATCCACTATGTTAAGGATTAGCTCTTCATTGTTTTTGAGTGCCTTTAGTGCATGTTTCTCTGCATTTGTAAGGTCTGATTTGATCGATATTGGATCTTCATGTTCTATCAGGTCTTTCTTGACCAATTTGTGAAACATGCTAATGTGGCTTCCTTGCAAGTTGCAAGTTTTCTAGTACATTTATTCAGATATAGAAACATCTGGTACTTGTTGAGTTTTTGAGTGGGAGTAAAGGAGAGACCTTTGCACAGAAGGGAAATTTCTGGTTTTGATAGTGGGTGTGATGAGATATTGAAGATTCCTTGTGAGACAGGGTCATTTTCATTTATTGTAAGTTTCTTCTCCCGTATGTCTTCTGAGTGGTGATGCTATCCTTATATTGTCTTTGTATCTAATCTGTTTAATGTAGGTAATCTGTTTCTGAGCGTTAAATCTTTGTGAATGGGTGATTCCTTGTGAGTGCTTCTGGGTTTCTGGGGAATGTCCATTCATTCTGATCTTGTGTTTTCAGTCTATTTCTGGGTTGAGATTGAAATCGGCTCCAGCTTTTAACTCTGTTGGCCTTGTAGTCCCTCTTATCTACCCTCCTCCATCTATTCTCACAAGTATTTTGATAAGAACTACTTGTTGGCTTTAAATTATTCGCTGTGAAGTGATGATAGGTTCATTCTTGTTTAGTTATTCTATTTTTAAGATCTTTCTTTTTTTTCTTGCAGTATGAATTTCATCAAGTCTATGAAACAGGCACGTAATATGCGGTCCCATTGTTCCATAAATTGAGTATTAACTTGGCCATAGTTGGGGTTTCTTAAAAGTCTGAGGGCCTTATTCAGTAGCATGCATATTTGGGAACCTGCACAGCCGCTGGATCCGTACTGCACATGTGCACTACGGGTCCTGCGTGTTCGCACGCAGAGCGGCAGCAGACTATCAGTTATTGACAGTCTGCTATCGTTTGGGGGCAGCGATGGCCCCCGTTTCACAAAACGGAGGCATGTTGCCACCATTGGGGGGGAGGGAATAGGCCAGGATCTCCATTGGCTGGCGGAGATATCCTTGCCTCTTTCCCTCATCTGTAAAACCGGTCTGCATGACCCCATGGTCACTCAGCTGCCAGGGATCACGTAGATAATCCAATGCTGCATCCATGTACGCAGGTCATTAATGCATGCAGGAGGCGTGACACCTGCTACTGCATTAACATAATTGCAAGGGCGAAATTGCAAAGCTGCTTGCACGCAGCTTTACAATTCCGTCCACTACTGAATCACCCCCTGAGTCCCTCTAAGTAACCTTAAAGTAGTGTTCCAAGCCTTTAATATCTTACCAGATTTTGGTTTCACTAGTCAACAGTCTTTCTACAGTAGATCCCATAAAAGGGAATCCACATTTTCCCTTGGAAGAGTGCATAGTTTATAGATCTTCAAGTAAGTTTATATTAGGCATACAGAAAAGTTTCTTGAATGAAAGCTTATCTGTATGATCTGTAAATTGTGCCCTTCACGTCTGGATTTCTCTTCTAATGCTGGGCACGCACTGGCATGTCACGTCATCTGTGCAGCACAGCCAAAGGCCGATATAGCTGCAGATATATATCGGCTCATCATGCTGTTTGTACGGGCAGTCAGCCATTTTCAGGGAAAGCTTGAAGATTTGGAGACTAGCAGAAAGTCTTATTGTGCGTGAGAGGGCATTCCACAGTGTGGGTGCAGCCTGAAAAAAGCCCTGTAACCATGAATGGGAGCAGGTAATGTGTGAGAGATGCAGATCTTTGAAAGAGTAAGGTTCAGAATGTAGTTATTTTCAAAATGGGAGTAATCACTGCAGGCTTGAACAGTGATGGAAGGAGAGAGAGAGAGATTACAGATTTTTGTTAAGGTTGGGATGAGCAGGGGAGACAGAGCTTTACTGATTTGTGAGGTATAGGATCAAGAGGAGAGGTAGTAGAGTAGTAGGCTAAGAAGAGTGTAGAGACTTCATCTTTATTTGTGGGTTGAAATGAAGAGAATGTGCCAGAGGATTCAGAAAGGGAATTGAGCAGGTCACTGGCTAAGAAAGGGTATACCATTTAATTTCGTATCTTATCAATCTTGTCCTTGAAGTAGGATCCAAGATCTTGTGCACTGATAGTAGCAGGAGGGTTGGGTGAGGGAGGGGTAAGAAGTGATTTCAATCTATCAAAAAGTCGCTTGGGGTTAGAGGCATGGGCAGAGATGAGAGATTGGAAATATATTTGGCAGTGTCCAGAGCATTAAGAGTGGTAGATAGTCTTATATGTGAGGAAGTCAATTGGAGTATGAGATTTACGCCACTGACGTTATGCTTTACGTGAATTTTTGTAGGTGTCTTGGTAATTTAGAATGCCACGGTTGACATCATATTCTGTGTGGAGTGTGATAGGTAGCTGGAGTCACTTCATCGAGGGCTATTTCTAGGGTCTGGTTCAGGTGTGGTACAGCAGTCTCAAGAGAAGTGAATGTAAAAATTGGTGAGATTAGCTTTAATATTCCTGTGGGTTTGAGGAGACGTGGTTGATTTAATTGACATTGTGGTTGACGTACTGGAGGAGAGTGTGCAAGTGATAAGGTTGTGTTCTGAGAGATAGAAAGGAGCATTAGTGAATTCAGAAACTGAGCATAGTTTGTTGAATACAAGATCAATGCAGTGGCTCTCCTGATAAGTAGTGGAGTCAGTCCATTGGGAGATGCTGAGAGAGGAGGTTAGAGAGAGTAGTTTATAGGCATGAGGAGACTGTGGACTGTCAATGGAGATATTGAAATCACCCATGATGATGGTGGAGATATCAGAGGATAGAAAGTGATGGAACAAGGCAGAAAAATGTTCCAGAAATTGTTGGGGTGGCCCAGGTGAGCGATAGACAATAGCAAAACTCAGAGAGAAAGGGGTGAAAATCCTGATAGAATGTACTTAAAATGATGTAAATGTGAGTAATGGTTCTTGTGGGAGAACTGTGTATGTGAAAGATTGAGACAGTAATATTCCAACCCCACCTCCTTTACTATTACCAGGTCTGGAGGGGTGTGTAAAGTGTAGGCCACCGTGTGAAAGTCCAGGGGAGGGAATGTTTAATTGTGTGAGCCATGTTTCTGTTATCGCCAGAAGGTTGAGGTTATTTGAGATAAAGAGGTCATGGATGGATGTTAGTTTGTTGCAAACAGGACATGCATTCCGTAAAGCACATTTTAGTGAGTTGGAGGGTGATGGGAGACATGTGATGTGTCTGAGGTTTGCTGGATTGCTATTCCTTTGTGAGTGGGGCATGTGTCTGGAACCTGGATTTGGTGATATGTCACCAGCTAATAGCAGCAGAAGGTGATATATAAATATAGTTGTGGAAGGTGTATGAAAACTTTTATGGCGACAGTTTGAGGATATTGTCAATTAATATAGATAAGTAAAAAGCTCATGTGTGTTCATAAGAGGGGAGTAGATTATTGAGGCTGCAATGTGTGCAGAGGGGTGAGCTGCAGGGAGAGTGAAGGATGTAATAGTCTTAGTGAACATACCATGGAGTGAAAAAAAACATTTTTTGGTACATGATGATTTTTGAATAAAAGTTAAAATTTTTTAACTTTTACATTAACATTAACAAATGTCTAGTTCAATTACCTGGTCACAGATGCTAATAACTGTAAATATTCATAAATATAGGGCTTTCAGTACTTTATGGATTATGGTTGCATATTTTACAAATTATTTATGGAAAACACAGCCTTAAGGTGCATACAAACATAAGGATTTTCTGTCCAACCATCCGACTAGTTGATTGGTTGGAATGAAAATCTGGTAAGGTATGAAAGCAAATGACAATCAGCAATTTGCTCCCAAATGCCGGAAAATGGACAAAAACTGTTTTAACAAATTTAGATCAAACATTTAACAAACTTGTCTGACGACCATTTTCATCTGTTTTCTGGCATTTATGAGCAAATTGCTGATCATCAGTTACTCCCATACATTACCAGATTTTCATTCCAACCAATCAACTAGTTGGATGGTTGGACAGAAAACTTTTATGTGTGTATGCACCTTAACAGTATTTAGAACTAAGTATACATAGGTTTATTTGTGACCAATTAGTATATATATAGTTATATACCCATTTTGTCTTAATAGTTACATTTTTTATTTGATTGCGCTGTGTATGTACCATCACTGAATGGTGATATTGTATGAGTATATTTTAGTTACTTTATTTTTCTTCTCTACTTGGTCTTTTACAAGATGGATGTGCTGGAAAGAGGGACATGAACATGTGAGTGCGCAATGATCATTCATTTAGGGTATATTCACTCACAATGCCAACAATAATATCAAATCCAAATATGAACCAAGGCTATTTACTCTTTCTCATTGTAATTAGTATGTGCTAGTATTGTGCCCAAAATGAGATGCCAGGAAACCTATTAAAATTGTCTTTTCTTTTGCACAATCCATGGAAAACTGTGTTCTCTTTAAGCAGGATATGTCTTATTATTTTGGAAATTGGCAACTGCTATTCATCTCAGCTAAGTACACTCTACTCTTGTGGGATGTTTTGTTCGGATTCTTCTGTAGATTCTCTAGTTTGGAGTTGCCAGGCAACGCTGTTTGCTTCCAGCATCAGATAAATAATAGGGTCAAAGAGAGCAAATCTGTATCATACAAATTCTGTTATACCAATATGGTCTTTTTCTGCCCCATAATGCTTTTTTTCCATTTAATTTGTAGGCGATGTAATTGTATACGGGAATACACTTGATAGTTACACCACAGTTGCCTCTCTCTTGTCAATGGGAATTAGCGGCTTTCGCATCCATTTGGTACAACCTCCACTTACATCGAACATCACTTGCTTTAACAACTGCGCCTTAGAGGAAGCTGTGCAGAAAGCCTTATCAGCAGCCGGTGTGTCTACCTACTACAATTGTAAGCTGGCACAGTGGAATGACGGTGCTGATCCAGACCCAATACAGTGTGTGTCTTTCACTACTGATACAAAGCCACTAAAACTCCAGTGCTCTGTAAGTACAATGATCTAAATATACAATATACTGTACAACATACTTGCCGACTTTGAAGTGCTCTTCTCAGGGAGAAGCTCAGAGAGGAGATGCAGCTGTAGGCTCTGGGAGCAGGGATGGGCTCTCATGTCATTAGGCCACTCCCCTGTCATGGCAGAATGCCGCTATTCGCAGGTCCGTGGGGAGGAGGCGGGTTTAAAATTATGCGATTTGCATCATTTTAACCCAGCCCCCTCTATGCGAATCTGTGATTCTTGATAATTATCTCCCTATCTTTCCCACCTTACTAGGAAATTAGTGGATGCGGAAAATCCATCAACTTTTCTGGGGGTGCGAGGGACTACTCGAAAAATCAGCTTTGCTGTACAAAGGGAAATATAGGCTGCAGAACCAAAGTATCTAATAAACTGTAGACAAACAGATTAATCAAACAATTAGGCCAGGGTGTCATATTTGCACTTTTGAGGGCTATATCTTGTGAGAATTTACACTGGTCACTTTAACATTGCCAGTACAGATGATACAGAGTAGTACCTATTAGATTATAGATTGCATCTACACTTACATCTGAAGTAAAGGGATGTCGATGCAACTGCGGGATATATGGAGTTGTACGTAAGCAAAATATGCCTGTTTGGAGGTGTACAGTACCTTTCATACCAGGGTTGCCGACAGCACTGCCGTGCCCAAGTACACGGAGGGGGCATGGCTAACCTGGGAGGTGTGGTCAGACCCCCTCCTTACAAAAAAATAAAACAATTTAACAGGGGGGCGCCAGTGTCCGGAGGTGGGGGCGCAATCGCTGCGCCCCACATAACACAGGGAGAGAGAGGACTGATATCCCTGGTCCAGCACACAGCCTGTCAACTGCATGTGTGTTGGGCTGGGGAGAGAGGGTGCTGCAGCAGCAGTCAGTCCTCTCTCTCCTTGCCCGATGTAAAGTACCGACGGCGGCGGCGGTTTGGACTGCAGGCCCCGGGTCCCTGCCAAGCCCCTCCAACAGGCCTGATCCCGGGTAAATAGTACCCCTCCTCTTGGCGTGTCTGTTCACACCTACAGTATTTTAGGGTAAGTGAAAGTGCGAATTAATGATGTTGACTAGTAGTAAACTAGTCTCACAAATAGAGGCGGTTGCATCGCAAGTTGTGTACAACTCTGCAGATATGAGCACTTTTCAGTGCACACTGCTTTGGAGCAAAGTACACCTGATTTACCTGCAACTCTACATACTAGACTTTTTTTCTATTCAGTTAGTACTACCAATTTAGTACTACAGGCAAATAAGGGAGCGTGGATTCTACAGAAAATATCTACACGAGTAAAGAAATGTGAGAAGGTTCCATATTAAGGGCCTGATTCAGCATTGATCGCAATTGCAACCGCGTACGCAGATCGGCCAATGGTGCGTACTGCGCATGCATATGCACTGCAGTGTGCGTGCGCAGGTTAGCACTGCAATCGCACTGTGATTACGCACACAGATAGAAAGCCATCGCAGAGTGAGTGATGGGACGTCAGCATTTAGGTTTGGTCGGAGAAACGCAGCCGTGTCTGTCCATTTGAATACCGTTACATGAGCGTGCAAAATTTAGCCACAATGACGGCATACGCAGCTTGAGTACTCACTGCGTGCGACGAGACTTGCAATTATTGAGACAGGTCAGAGTTGCTGTTATTCTGCGTGAGGGTCCGATGCTGCTCGACGTTACCAATGTATACGCAGGACTGCGAGGTCTTACGGATGTGAGAAAGCGGTAGTGGGTGTCTCTATGCTGGCTGAGCGGTTGCAGATATTAGTATATTTTCACAGCAGAACTGTGTGCGGAATCGCAGCTGCGATCACAGCAGCGATTCATGCTGAATCAGGCCCTAAGTTCGGAGCTTTGGAGCTTTTAAGAACCTGTAAGGTTTTAGCAGCTTATAATAGAAAATCAGTAAGACATGCCATGGTCATAGTAAGAGACAGGTCCTTTCCATCAGGAGAGTGATGTCCTGTATTTTGATGTAGGAGACATACAGTAGCTTACACACATGTGCATGTTCCCTATCATGGAGATAATATGGATTTTTCCCATAGAGACTATGGGCTATGGGAGGTGGACGCAGTGTTGATGCTTCACGCCAAGAGGACCGTGTTTTCAATCTGCACATGCATCACACTGCGCTTGCTCCATGAGGCTCTGCGCTCTAGGACACAGAATGAATTTGGATGCAGAGAGAGGCAAATTGGGTGGTGTTTCTGGGTGGTAACGGGGATGGCTAGCCAGACGTGGACGTGTCACAGTCAGTCACTGCCTCTTAAGATGCAGTTGAACTGACACAGGTGGCCATGTTCAGAGGGAGTTTCTGTGTCTCTATAAAGCTGGTGCAATTTCTAATGGTGCGACCAATGTGCCACAGATGGTGCATCTTAGTACGTATTGGTTCCGCAGCCGGTGGGTGTCCCAGTATGAAAACCATTACCATAGAGACGCAGTCGCACTACAGCAAAAGAAGCAGCTGCTGCTGCAATAATGTGCATCTCTGAAGCAGGCCCTATGTGCTGTATACTGTTTCTAAGGGCTGGTATTGAGATGCACATTTTTAAAGAATAAGGTTGAAAGTCAGTAGTAATTTTGCAGTTATTCAGCTTTTATTCATATTATTTTTCTCTCATAGGTGATGTTTAACTTTTTTCAGAAGAAAGTGGACTATGATGCCTTTAAGGCAATAAACAATGCTTGTCTGGTATATGACGGAAGACTGGTTATTGATACCACATTCCACACAAATGATGCCTCCATAAGGGCGGCGGGACCACTGACTAAGTACTCGAATAGGTATTACGCAAATGAGTGGTCACACAGCTACTTCAGCTCTAAGGAGATTGGCTGTCAGCTCGCCGCTAGTTTGCTGCCCCTCTTTGATCCAACACTTGAACCAGCGAGTGAGCCAGCACAGGAACCCGATATGCTCATCCCAATATACAAAGGACCTCTCATTCAAGGTGTGTATTATAAAAATTACTTTTCTATCTAATTATATTTTACACAGTGGGGAGCAGACATTTTGGAGGCGGAACCAATATTATCTCCTTTACGACTGGAGATGCAGTTAGCACTATAATTACAGGAATAAACTTTGAATTTTCATTCTGCTTTTTCAGGCTAAACAAATTTGATGAAAAAAATTTATCTTTTTAATTTTTCAATCAGTGACAATTTTATAGGCTTTACATAGAGATAAGTGGACATAATAATAAATTCAAATATTCATGATAATACAGTGTAGAAACAAATAACATCACTAAGGGCTCTATTTACTACAATCCGCACTTGGAATGCAGATTGTAGTGTGGTATTACCGACTGAATTTGCATTGCAAATTCAGCCAATATCACAGGGATTTACTAAAAATCCCTTGCCGGGACAGAGCTTGCGATAAAGCTCCGTCCCTGCGAATCCCCACCGCACAGTTATCACGGTATTTTTGGAAAAAATACCATGACAAGTGCCCGCGCATGCGCCGAACTAACGCTGCTAAGCCCCGCCCCGTGATCGCGACCCCCGAACCCTGATGACCGGGTCCCAGTGCAGGATGGGAGACCAGCTGACCGGAGGGAGGACATCACCGGAGCACCGATCACCGGTTCCTGGACTCAGGTAAGTTATTTTTTTTTTTACTATTTTTTTAGCAGAGATCGGCGTGTGGTCTGTTTAGACCACACAGCTGATCACTGAGGCCAGCTCGGGGCTCTGCTCTGCCTGTTAGAGTGGAGCAGAAGTCCGGTAACCGGGGGAGACCCTGGATAACACCACCTCCAGGTGGCGTTATTATTACAGGGCTTCCCCCTGTATTTTTTTCACAATTTATTTTTAGTAACTACTAGACAGATCGCATTTCCCATTACAATTATGGGAAATGCGATCTGATTGCTAAAAATAAGGGATAATTAGGGGTTTTACGAACTCTATTCCAATTGCCCTTTAGTAACTTTCGGTGATACTAAAATATTTCATTATTTTAGTAAAAATAATGATAATAAATAGAGCCCTAAGACATTTCATCATTGGCGTATCTATAATGGGTGCAAGGCCAGAGGGGACTTCACCGCACACCCTGCACACATACAGTCAGGTGCATAAATATTGGGACATTGACAGAATTTTCATATTTTGGCCTCTATTCACCACCACAATGGTTTTGAAATGAAACAAACAAGATGTGCTTTAACTGCAGACTTTCAGATTTAATTTGAGGGTAATTACATCCAAATCGGGTGAACGGTGTAGGAATTACAACGGTTTCTATATGTGCCTCCCACTTTTTAAAGGGCCAAAAGTAATGGGACTAGCGACTCAAAAGCTATTTCATGGACAGGTGTGGGCTATATCCTCATTATTTCATTATCAATTAAGCAGGTAAAAGGTCTGGAGTTGATTCTAGGTGTGACATTTTCATTTGGAATCAGTTGCTGTCGACTCTCAATATGAGATCCAAAGAGCTGTCACTATCAGTGAAGCAAGCCATCATTAGGCTGAAAAATCAAAACAAACCCATCAGAGAGATAGCAAAAACATTAGGTGTGGCCAAATCAACTGTTTGGAACATTCTTAAAAAGAAAGAGCGCACCGGAATAAATCATGGCTGTGGTCACAGTAGCGATCCGCAATAAATCATGGCTGTGATCACAGTAGCGATCCGCAATAAATCATGGCTGTGATCACAATAGCGATCCGCAATAAATCATGGCTGTGATCACAGTAGCGATCCGCAATAAATCATGGCTGTGATCACAGTAGCGATCCGCAATAAATCATGGCTGTGATCACAGTAGCGATCCGCAATAAATCATGGCTGTGATCACAGTAGCGATACGCAATAAATCATGGCTGTGATCACAGTAGCGATCAGCAATAAATCATGGCCCATATTCGATAATGTGTTCTTGAAAAATGTCAATATAACTTTTAATTTTGGTTCCTACAGGTAAATTTGTTTGCAGTGATTAAGATACTATTTTCTGCTGTAGAAAGTAGAAAGATGGACATATTTGATCTTTTATATAATAATTCATTGTTTTTGTGTTTGCTTTATTAGGTGGTGTTGTTCCTGGGGGTTATTACTACTTACATGTAGCTAAACCTGCAATCCCTTGTCCTTTACAAGCTCAAATTATGCAACCTAATTATGTAAGTTACCTTCTTAAACTAAATATTCTTGTATCAGTGATAGTTAGTTGTTAGTTAGTTGTTGGATTTTGTTTGTTTTTCCCTTTAGCTTACCAAATCATATTTCAATGTTTTGTTTTGGTTTTGTTTCTTTATTTGTGTTATTGGTTGTTTTAAATTTTACAGCTCTTGTGTCACGCTTACGTTCTCGGGATCCTCAACCAGAGGGCTTGGAGCCTGGGCCATGGGGAAAGGAGATAGCAGGAGACGGGGGGGCTTGTATATATGTCTTCCTCATCCACTATCACTGAATGTTGACAAGACCTGACCAAAGGCACGGAATCTAACTTACTGGGAGGTGTTCACCAATGACCCCTCCAATTGGGATTTGGGTTTAAGCTGCACCCGGTAAGCAGGTCGTGGCCCGTTGGTCAGGTATCCAGTACTAGTGGGAAAAACACTCAGGAAGACACCAGAGAGGCACTAGAAGTAATGTCAGTAATCAGTACACAAAGGAAGACCTAGACGCAGGATAGAGTACGGAAGTGCAATGAAGCTGAACTTAGAATGATGCTCTGGGACCCAGACATAGACTGGAACAATAAGGGCTTCAGAGATCCAGACGCTAGGTGGCGAAATAGGTACACTTTGAATCCAGACTCCTGAAGATGAGTAAGTACACAGAGGACCCAGATGTAGGATTGACTACTGCGTGCACTGTGAATCCAAGCAAATTAGCGTACTGCGTGCACTGTGAATCCAGGTGCAATTTAGGGTATGCTCTGTGAATCCAGACGCAATTTAGGGTATGCTCTATGAATCCAGACGCAATTTAGGGTATGCTCTATGAATCCAGACGCAATTTTGTGTGCTGAGTGCACTGTGATTGCAGGCGCAATTTAGTGTACTGAGTGCTCTGCGAATCTAGACGCACGGAGAGCATGGGGCAAAGACACTGGATACTTGTACTGGATAAAGTACTGAGGGCGGAAATTGATCCTGTTCCCGGAAGAATACAAGCGAAGGTAACTGGTAGTAAAACTAAGAAAAACAGAGAAAAAGATAGTAGCACATACGGGTATCTACTTGGAGCACTCTAGGCGATGCCTAGATAATGCTGTGGCTAAGAGTTCAGCCACAGAAATATAATCATAGGATGCTGGAGTCCCAGACACGGGCAAACACGGAATGATGAGGCTGGTAGTCTGGAAATAGATAGGACACCGGTGTAGGCCTGGAAACCAGCCGCAGGCTTGCTCGAAGTAGCACTGATAAGAATACATAGTGAGTAGACTCTGGTAGCAAATATAACTTGAACTGAGAACAAACAAAGATATCACAGTCACTAGGGAAGCGAAGTAGAACAGCAGCTTCCTGTTCCTGAAGTCAGACTTAAATACTCCTAGGGGCTATGCTACTGTGTTGAAAGCCTTGTGAATTTCTAAACTCAATAACATACAATCAGGATTTGAGGATTGGGAGGCAGAGATCACATCGCAAGGGCAGTTCGTATCGCCTTGACTGATTGACGACCTCGAAAAAAAACCATTTGATGATGAGTCAGCAAATCAGGGAGTATATCTTGAAGCCTATTAGCCATTATTTTAGAAAATATCTTAAAATCAGTGTTTAACAAAGAAATGGGTCTATACGCATCTACTGAAGTTGGATCTTTGCCCGGTTTGGGAATCAGAGTCGTATAGGTACAGTACTAGTAAATGAGAGATATGAAGGGTTTTACGGAAGAGCTTACCGTAAAGCTCAAGTAAGGTTGGTGTAATTTCATTTTGAAGAAGTTTAAAATATGCCCCAGTATGACCATCAGGGCCGGGAGCTTTATGCAATAGCTGGCTTCTCAGTACTAAATCCAAATCCCTGTCCATTATATATGCTGATTAAAGATCTTTTTGAGCCTGGGCAAGCTTAGGAAGATTTGCATCCTCCAATAATTTAGTTTGCAGAGTTGTATCTATATTTTTTACAGCATATATGTCTGTGTAGAATCGAGTAAACTGTGTCAATATTCCGGCATTGTTGAGGAGGGTTCTGCCAGAGGTTGGATCTTTAATTGTAGAAATAAATGAGCGTTTCTTCCAATGCTTCAACATCATAGATAACAATTTGCCCGCCTTATTGCCCCATCTGTAATAGGTGTGTCTTGTGTAATCTAGATGCTGATATGCCTGAGAGGTTAAAAACTAATCTAACAACTTTTTGTTTTGTAAATATTGTTTTAGGGTTAAGTCAGAAGGATTGCTGATATAAAGTGCATCCGGAAAGTATTCACAGCGCTTCACTTTTTCCACATTTTGTTATATTACAGCCTTATTCCAAAATGGAATAAATTAATTTTTGTCCTCAAAATTCTACACACAATACCCCATAATGACAATGTGTAAAAAAGTTTTTTTAAAATTTTTGCAAATTTAATAAAAAAAACAACAACTAAGAAATCACATGTACATGAGTATTCACAGCCTTTGCTCAATACTTTGCTGATGCACCTTTGGCAGCAATTACAGCCTCAAGTCTTTTTGAATATGATGCCACAAGCTTGGCACATCTATGTTTGGGCAGTTTCGCCTATTCCTATTTGTAGCACCTCTCAATCTCCATCAGGTTGGATGGGAAGCGTCGGTGCACAGCCATTTTCAGATCTCTCCAGAGATGTTCGATCGGATTCTAGTCTGGGTTCTGGCTGGGCCACTCAAGGACATTCACAGAGTTGTCCTGAAGCCACTCCTTTGATATCTTGCTTAGGGTCGTTGTCCTGCTGAAAGATGAACCATCGCCCCAGTCTGAGGTCAAGAGCGCTCTGGAGCAGGTTTTCATCCAGGATGTCTCTGTACATCACTATATTCATCTTTCCCTCTATCCTGACTAGTCTCCCAGTTCCTGACGCTGAAAAACATCCCCACAGCATGACTCTGCCACCACCATGCTTTACTGTAGGGATGGTATTCGCCTGGTGATGAGCAGTTCCTGGTTTCCTTCAAACATAACGCCTGGCATTCACGCCAAAGAGTTCAATCTTTGTCTTATCAGACCAAAGAATTTTGTTTTTGATGGTCTGAGAGTCCTTCAGGTGCATTTTGGCAAACTCCAGGTGGGCTGCCATGTGCTTTTCACTAAGGAGTGGCTTCCGTTTGGCCACTCTACCATACAGGCCTGATTGGTGGATTGCTGCAGAGATGGTTGTCATTCTGGCAGGTTCTCCTCTCTCCACAGAGAAATACTGTAGCTGTGACAGAGTGACCATCAGGTTCTTGGTCACCTCCCTGACTAGGGCCCTTCTCCCCCGATCGCTCAGTTTAGTCGGCCAGCCAACTCTAGGAAGAGTCCTGGTGGTTCCGAACTTCTTCCATTTACGGATGATGGAGGCCACTGTGCTCATTGGAACCTTCAAAGCAGCAGATATTTTTCTGTACCCTTCCCCAGATTTGTGCCTCGAGACAATCCTCTCTCGGAGGTCTACAGACAATTCCTTGGACTTCATGCTTGGTTTGTGCTCTGACATGCACTGTCAAGTGTGGGACCTTATATAGACAGGTGTATGCCTTTCAAAATCATGTCCAATCAACTGAATTTACTACAGGTGGACTCCAATTAAGCTGTAGGAACTTCTCAAGGATGATCAGTGGAAACAGGATGCACCTGAGGTCAATTCTGAGCTTCATGGCAAAGGCTGTGAATACTTATGTACATGTGATTTCTTAGGTTTTTTTTTTTAAATAAAATTTTCAAAAATCTCAAAAAAAAACTTTTTACACGTCATTATGGGGTATTGTGTGTAGAATTTTTAGGACAAAAATAAATTTATTCCATTTTGGAATAAGGCTGTAACATAACAAAATGTGGAAAAAATGAAGCGCTGTGAATACTTTCCGGATGCACTGTAGTTACGGAAACTACATGATGCAGCCTCCTGCAGTGATTGATATTTTCTAGCGTTATCCCTTTTTCATTTCGCCACGTAACCTATTATGTGACCCCTCATCACCGCCTTTGACGTCTCCCAGAAAAGTACTGGATCAACCCAATGTTCTATATAGTCATCTAGGAAATTAGTCGAAGAATTTGATAGAAAATGTTTAAAGTGTTCCGACTGAGAAAGATAATCTGGGAAATGCCAAAAGCGGTCCCGTGAATGAGCAGTCTGCAAATACAGGCATAATCGTATTGGAGCATGATCGGGAACTATAATATCTCATGTCAGTTGATTTGACTTGAGTTAAATGTGAAGTAGTAATTAAAAAATAATCTATATGGGATAAAGAATTATGTGCTATAGCATGGTGCGTGTGTGATCTATCTGTCATGTTCAAAAGACGCCAGGGGTCCCCCAAATGAAGCAAATCTTTTAATTCCTGCATACAACACCAACATTGTGAGGATAATATAGAAGCAGGGGGAGATTTGTCAATGGCTGGGTCATCAACAGTATTAAAATCACCACTTATAATGAACAAATATAGTGTACGACTAGCCAGTATTTGACTTAAATCACAAAGAAATGCCCCAGGACTGAAATTAGGTGCATAAACATTTACCATATTATATCGCGCACCTTCCACCTCCACATCTACCACCATTAAACGACTTTAGGATCAAACACAGAGTCTAAAATAGTATATCGTAAATCGCGATGAAAAAGCAAGGCCACGCCACGTGATTTTGAACGATAAGAGGCCGACAGGCACTTCCCTACCCAAGAAGAGTGGAGCCACCCCCCGCCACCCAATGCGTCTCCTGCAAGAAAACCACCTGAGGGCGTAGTCTATGAATGTGTGTGAGCACCTTTTTACGTTTTATCAGGGAGCTGAAGGCTGCCTTTGTGGAGTAGAAGTATTATCCGCCTGTGCTGCCATAATGTATGTAAAAAAATGAACATTACCAAAAGAAACAGGGCCAAATCATCCCCACGCGACTCCCCATACACCCCCATATAAAATAACATCACACATGAAAAGCAATGCATACTGATTTTAGGTATCAACAGATCAGGTAAATAATCCTTGATGTAAAATGGTGCAAACTTTTTCCAAACAAAATAAAATAAATAGTGGTAGAAAGTAACTTGTTCCTCCACCCATATGATTAGAGGATCCCATCTTTGAACAAAAGAGATGCTCCAGAATAAAAAAACAAACAACAAAAAAGGAGACAGAAAAAATAAAACACATTATAAATCAATCAACACAAAGGAAAGAAATGAATAAGACGTGTATATGTTTTTATGGGCACCTTCTCCACTTGTCCTCTATAGAACATTTGATAAATATCCCCTTAAAGAGAGAAGGAAGGGGGTAATGGGTGGGCAAGTATAGGCTAAGTGCAGTAAGGGAGTGTTCACTGTGATTCAGTTATACATTGTCGCATACACAGACACACTTTCTGGATGTACGTCTGCAGGTGCTGAAGGCCAGGGGCAAATATAAGTGCTGCTGCTGATGATGATGATGACCTGCAGGAGGGCTATCTAGCCTTTTCTCATTGGCTGATTGTAGACTGACTTCTCCAGCTAATAGCACTGAAACACTATCATTACAGTTATAATGATGCATATGCATCCGCCTCTACATGCATACTGAAGAATTAATATCACATGATGGAAGTATACCAAGTCACCGCCAAGTTCCCACTCTATCTATAATATATCTTAGGATATCTAAAGATATACATAATAACTGGCATGTATGTAGATACACTGTATACTTAGTCAAGGTCAGTGAATAGCAATGCAGGCATGACTGTCATTCTTGTAGTGCCTAGATGTCTAGGATGAGAGCTTCACAATGTTCCTCTTACATAACACAATGCATTGTACTAATAGCGCTGTACTCTACTTTCTGGTCATAGTGTTCTGTTATAAGAAAAGAAGAAAATAGTTTCAAAAATGTTACTGCATTATTATTTATAATGAATATATTTATGAAAATAGTGGGCTTTGCTAAATGTACCAACATTGACTTTTGCAATCACACAACTTGTAATCAAGCAACTCAGGGCCTGATTAAGACATGTACGCTAATTTCGCCATTGCCACATTTTTGTACGTAGCGGCTGTGCTAAATTATGCAAAAGACACCCACTGCCGGCTTCTCTGATTCACTGCTGTGCACAGATATGCAGCATTGGATCACCTGTGCAAACATCGGACATCAGGTTACTTGGGATGTCTGGCACAATCGCACTCCCTGTAGCTGCCACCAAAAACGCCAGCAGCATGTAAATCATGATTTGGCTTTTGGGGCACTGCGACCGACAACGCAGGACCAGATCTACACATGTGCATCGGAGATTTACATAAATATAGGATTTGCATAAATCCCTGAATCAGGCTCTCAGTTCAGGGGCGTATCTATAATGGGTGCAAGAGAGGCGCTACACAGAACGCCTGGAAAGTGGCTGCAGCGGCCACTTTCCCGGCGTTCTGTGCATGCGCAATAGGGAAATCGCCAGGAAAATGGCTGCCGTGCCATTTTCCCAGTGTCCTACGCTTGCGCAGTAGACTCCGGGTACAGACTAGTGCCCCGGTGTCTACCGAAACTGTCAGTATGCCACGGCCGCCGGAGAGAGAGGAGGGGGCCCCGGATGGTGAGTGAACACTGGCCCCCTCCTCTATAAATACGCCCCTGCCCCAGTTGTATAGAGAATGGAATGCATATGGTGCATGAAATGTCTCATACTTTTGTCCGTTAGTAGAAGATCTCAGAAATTAATGTTTTGGTTACACATATTTTCACTTTTGAGTTTACTTAATTCTGAAGGCTAAGAGAGACAGACGACTTGTAGCAAAATCTAATAGATCATTTACTATTTGAACAACAAAAAGTACATTGCACAAATTCTATTTTAGAAGTTACTAGCACACACTGGATCTGGTAGTTATTATCTGGTTATAAGCATAACACTAGAAATAAAAGCTGTATGTACAGTAAGTGTAGCTGACTTGTAAATTGAGTTGAAGGCTTCTTTTTAAAGAACCCCTCATTTGTTCATATGTTACTTACATCCATCAGAGAACTGAGATCCGTCCTCTATCTACCTTCCAAAAGTGCTAAAAATTTGTAGCAGTGGAAGGGGGAACATGTCAGCCGCTCTGGGCTCCGATACGCAGCATTCACAGGATCTCCATCATTGTCTTATTAAGGTATCCCCTGGTTTAAAAATTAGAAAACAGAAATGTTAGTCAAGCACATATACACATACATACAGTCACACACATGCACACATATAAAGTCACATAAACATACATACAGTCACACACATACATACAGTACTGTAGTCACACACACATACATACAGTCACACACTTATACTAGAGACTTATACTAGAGATAAGCGGTTACAGAAATCCAAACACGCCCAAGCTTTGGGGTATCAAGTCGAACCAAGTCCCGGTTCGGATAACTTTGGGGTTCTGTGTAGAACTAAGTTTGGAATTTGGATCTAAAAACCGGATCTTGCCTGTTTTGGATTGCATTTAAGTCCCTTCCTCATGCTTTCAGGTGCTGTGAGGTGGTCAAAATTGTCTGGAAATGAATGTTATTGATGTTAATAATACTATAGGAACAAAAACAGGTCCAAGTTACATGATTTTAGCTGTTTTTATAAATTTTTAAAGAAATCCCAAACCAAACCAATACATTTGAGGGTGGTTTTGCCAAAACCAAAGTACAATGATGATTTAGAATCAAAACCAAAACATGGGGTATATACAGATAGACAGACAGATGATATAGTGTCTCCCCTCTCTGAGTCCCACTTACCTTATAGGCTAGCTGCTGGATAGTCCTCGTCACTATTGGTACACACTGTCTGCAGCTGCTCCTCAGATTTACAATATAAATATCTTTGTTATGATTTTAATTTTAGGGGCAGGAAATTGTAACTGGCAAAGCAATTAATGGTGATTACTTCCGTCTACACATCAATCAGTACAACATGGTGGAGTCAATAACATGTCTATCTCTGAACCCATTTCCTGAGTCAAATTTCAAATGTCTATATGGACAGCATGAATGTCTACTGAATAATCTTTGTTCTCGATTTCAAGAAGGGCTCATCACAGACCTCTACAGGTAAGCACCTAAACATATTATTTAAAGAGTTGGGTACTGTATAGATTCCCACATAGAATCCCAGCCTCCCCTTTGCATGTGGGGGATTAGCTCTGGTCTGCTGGTCTTTAAAATCTTTCTGGAACTGACATTTTTTTTCACTGGTGCTGAAATAGGTAGGCTGATATAATAGAGAGATGGCTCCAGTCCCTCCAGGTATTCCTATACTCAAGCATATTTAGTAATCTAACACAGCTGTTATCTTATACAAAATGTAAAGAAGTGTGCCTACATCATCTGAATGACAGAGTGAGTGTAAGTGACACACTATATATGTTCATCAATAAGAATTCACATGTAATTAGGTAGTGCATCATTTCATGTAACAAAAAAAAATAAAGGGTGCAATACAAAAAAACATCCACTGGTTCCCATCAGGCTAAACATAAAATGATTATATTAAACTATCATAACAAATGTTACATAAGAAGTCTGATTTCTAATAGTATTAAGAATTTTAAATTAAAGTAAGCAAAAATATAATGGGTCATACTTGGCAAGTGTATAATTTTCCCCTCCCGGAGATTTCCCGGAGAGGAGAATCATCTGATGTAATGCGGGAGGGAAGCGGGACGAGTGGTGCTGGTCATTATGGGGTGGGACAGAGATTAGGCGATCATCAGTGAATCCTGACAATTTCACTAGAACGTGAGCAGGAACAGGCAGGGTGACCAGAGGTCTGTGGGAGTTTACCCAGAGTGACAGGAGAGTAGGCAGCTTTATGGTTTTCTGGATAAGGTATTATTTCATTTCCCCATATGTTTGGTACAAATATAGTAATATTGCCATGTTTTTCCCCACCCTGCCCGCACACTCCTGCCTCCAGTACCTGTGTAGAAGTGCTCCTCATAGTGACTGCAGGAAGAAGTGTTTAGTGATCATGTCTGCTCGTATTTACCATTTAAATTATTTCATTGTGGACACTACTTCTCCGGATGGTTTGCTTGTAATTATTTGTCCTCATAATAGTCATACAGCAGTGTTTTTATATATAAAAACGTAGGCTCAGTAGTGTTTGTGTGTTTTGTTCTTTATATAGGAGACTGATGCTTCAGAAAGCTGTCCCTATGGAACACTAGAGTGTGTTCTAGATACAGCTGTTTAGGTACCTTGGAGAAGGCACAGACAACAATGAACCATTACAGTGCATTCCATTGCTTACTCTGTAATAAGTATTTGGCATAATTCATAATAATACACTCTGTGACATTACCTCTGGAGCTTTGTGTACTTGTACATTTTCTTCCCATAAAACACAAACGATTCCTGCTTATATGAAACAAAAATTGTCTTTGAATGCATTGATTTTGTTGTTTCAGCATCAATCAAAAGGGGAAGTGCTTCAGGGAAAAAAGATGTACTTTATAGTGTTTTACTTTCCATTTTCCATTTTCTCCTGAATGCATCATGGTTAAAAGCATCTACTGTATTACACAGAAGAGCAATAGTAGCTCTCAGCATCTGAAAATATGTTCATTCCTATGCACTTGTACAGTGTACCAGTCTTCCTTCTCTCCTATCCTGCTCCTGCCTTGGGCTGGTTAACAAAACTGAAGTGCCCTCAGGCTGTGGGCGGGGTATAGGGGGGAGGACCGGAGCATCCTGGGATTGAAAAGTTGTGCTGCTAGTGTCCAGTCCTCCAGGTCCCACTAACACCCCAATGTCTCCCTGTGGACCCTACGGACTTTGAAGAAAGAGAGTTAACATAGGTAAGTTTTACCATAATTCTCCTTTTTATATACCATCTGAAATTAACAGATAGCGGGACCTGCCTACAGTATATTGCATGTGGCAAATATTTTAGGGGCTAATGCTGAGTTGGTAGCAAAATGGGAGTAAATTACTTAAAAGCAAAGTGCCGCACATAGAGCCGCACACATTATGACAAGTCGTCATCATCATCAGGTGCATTTACATCTGCCCTGTAGCAGGTGCAAAGGATATGCCTCCTAACAAGCATATATTGGCACAATTGCTGGCCTACATGGGCCACATTTGCATGAATATACCCACCATGCTTTCTGACTTTCTGCGCATGAGCAGAGGGAAATCACGCACGGCACAATACACTAAACATATTTGCTGTGTTAGTGTAAATCGCTATGTGCTCTGATCTTTTGGAGATCTAAATAGTAGTATACTCCAGCGCATCATACAAGTTCATTCATTAATGGTGTAAAAGAACTGTCTCTTTAAGGCTTTATAGATGCATAACAAGCCATGATCTGAAAAGACATTATAAATTAAAATAGAGTCTGGAGCTAAGTGGCAAAAGGCAGAAGAAAACACTTTGAAATCATTTTATGTTTCTAAGAAATCTTTAACAAAGAGGTGAAAAAAAGAGAGGAGGTTTTTGTGTAAGACTCTCTTTTGTGGTCACCAGTGTCATCAGCCTGAACCTCCCTAGGACAAGGATTGTAAGTGCTACTTACAAGTGAATAGCTAGACGTGATAACATGCATTACCCAGCTACTCATGTGCTCTTCTCTCTTGGCAGTCAAGCACGCTGACCTTCTGGGAAGCAGTAATGCTTCAAAGCATTTTGAAACAAACACTATCATGAGCTGGAGAAGAAAGATAAAAGGAGCTCCGGAGATGTTCATTTGAAATATTAATAAATAGGTGACATTGTTCTGCAGTCGCGCTACACTGTAGTGTTCTTCTACTGTATATGGGGAGAATGCGTTGTGATATATGTTTCAGTAGACATTAGCTCTTATAAGATTAGAAATGAATATGAATGGAGAGAAAGAAGCACTTTAAAAATGAAAAGCCAATACAATGTGTATAATATATAACAGGATTTCAACCATGAATGATGAAAGAGGAAAATGGCTTTTCAGAGTTGATGCCTGAATTGTAAATGACTATATAATATATACTGCATATACTATATTTATTATTATTTTGTATTTTTTTTTTTAAAGAACGGCACTATCTAATATATAATATGCAGATAAAAAATGTACATGAGAGTGTTTAAGCTTGGGCGATTCACCTTTATCATGTATCGTTCAACTCCAGTGACCGTACAGTACGGCAGAGCCGGGAAGCACAATAAGTGGTTCTTATCTTTGGCAAGTACTAAACAAAAGCAAAATCACCTTAAAAAATAGCTTTATATTGCTGGTCAGTGTTTTATCTTTTCTCACAATTATTGTTGTCATTTATGTCAGACTGTTTAGCTCCGTTAGTGTTCAAGAGAAATACCATCTCTGTTGAGTGAGACCTGGTGACTGGCAACATTGTGTGTTGCCAATCACAAGATGGATGTCATGTGACAACTGTTGTTACTTCATCAGTATAATTATCTCTTAAGATTATTGGGATACTTTACTGTTTATTCTTTATTGTTTTGTCATGAATGTAGAAGTGGCGACTCACCAGATCCAAATGACTGACTTTTGAAGAGAACCAAACACAGTGCTCTCTGCCCACAACAACCAGGACACACGCCTGTAAAACAAAAGAGAGATGTAAGGGACTATTTGCATTCCGCCTGGGAGTGTTTGAGCTAAGGAAAAGGTAGAGAAGCCTTTCCTTGGTGTAAGTGGCAGGGAAGAGTTCCCCCACTCCAACTACCAACTTACCTGGGGGCGATGCTTGGACAGGCTAACAAAAAGACACTCAGTGCGGATATACAGTGTATCTTTTTTTTCATACACCTTATCTTTTTGTAATTACCTCTAAGACACACGAGTGCCCTTCCACAAAAATGCCTGACTAGCTACCAGCTTGAGTGTACCGCCACTACTAAAATAACAGCAATCAGCACACTGACCCCAACAACAATCTATGTGGTCAGTTACTGTGCAACTAAACTACTGGTACATGTTGTGTATTACCCTAGCTAGCTATACAACCACAGGCACTATGCAAAACACAGCAACAGCAATATAAGTTAAAATACAGACCAGTACAAACTGGCATTGTGATATGAAGACAGTAACCCAAGCCTATCTTTGGGGATCCTATTTGCATGTTGGAAAAGGGTGGATTTACTAAGCCAAATCACCCAAAAGAGAACTACCGTTAACTGGTACTGATCCCTACATGCACCTGATAAGTTGGTAAAATGGGCCTTTGGTATCACCCTGATTCAGAGTCCTCTAAGGCCAGGAATCACTTATCTGTTGTTTAGGGGAGCACTTGGTATTGTGCATTAAGCTGATGGCTAATCCTCTTAATATGCTTTAGCCCTTGGTGCCTTTATAAGTGCAACTATATGTTGGTGAAGTAGTGATTCCTACACTTTATCAACCATTGGAGATGCACAGATTATCACAGGTGAAATAAAGGGGAAGGCAGGCCTAATCCCTATCTCCACTAGAAGGGTAATGGCTTAGCACACAGAGTATGGGACCAATAGGGGAAAACTTTAGACCGTTGGTAGATGGAGTAGGGTGTTCCCCAAAATATAAAGGGTGGCTAAGGGCGTTTTTTTCTGCTTGTGCTCCAGCAATGACTTTTTCTTCTTAGGGCTCTTCTCCCCAAAGGTGGTTACCAGAGCATAACTCCACTATGTACAGTACATACCTTGTTTCCCTTGAGTGCAGAAACTACTTGTACCAAAATTATACACTATGTAGACAAAAGTGATTGGACACGGACAGCAAATAGATCAACAAGATTGTATTGACATCAGTACTTTGTAGGTCCACCACGTGCAGTGATTACTGCAGACACTTTTCTTGGCAAGTTTCTGGACAACAGCAGGCGATATGTTTTGCCATTCCGCCTTAAGTACAGTGACGATGTGACACTGAAGAAGGCCGAGTCGGTCTAGAACACACACGTTGCTCCAATTCGTCCCAGAGGTTCTTTCCAGCATCCCATTCTGAAACCTCCAGCCGTCTCTCCCGCACCCCATTCTCTGATACCCCCAGCCATTTCTCCAGCACCACATCCTATGACACCTCCAGCCACCTCTCCAGCACTCCATCATCTGGCATCCCTAGTCCCATTCTTTGACACCCCCAGCCATCCCTCCAGCACCCCATTCTGACACCCACAGTCATCTCTCTGCATCCCATTCTGGCGCCCCCAGTCATCTCTCAGCACCCCACTCTTTAAAAAGCCCCAGTCATCTCTCCAACACTCCATTCTATGACACCCCCTGCCATCTCTCCTTCACCCCATTCTCTGACACCCCACACTATCTCTCCAGCATCCCATTCTATTACAACCCCAGTCATCTCTCTAGCACCTCATGCTGATACCCCCATCCATCTCTCCAGCACTCCATTCTGATACCCCGAACCACACTCTCTGCTCCAGCAACTCATTCTATGACACCTCCAGCCATCTCTCCATCACTCAATTTTCTGACTTCCCCAGCCATCTCTCCATCACCCCATTTTCTGACACCCCCAGCCATCTCTCCAGCACCCCATTCTGACTCCCCAGCACCTCACTCTATAACACCCCCTGCCATCTCTCCAGCACCTCAATCTCTGACACCCCCAGCCATATCACCAGCATTCTATTCTCTGACATCCCCAGCCAACTTTCCAACACCATATTTTCTGACACCCCTAGCCATCTCTCCAGCACACCATCCTATGACTCCTCCATCCATCTGTCAAGCACCACAGTTCACCAAAAAGGGGACGACAGAAAATGTTACCTTCAGAATTTGCCCAACAGTCCAGCCACACCAGGTGAAGCTTTTGGTTGCACAGCATATCCAGATTACAGCAGGACCCCACCACCTAGGCTCAGAGAACTGAAGTCTGAAGGTAGCATTTGCTGTCATCCCCTTTCCACCCCGCCCCCCTCCACACCACCGGTGGGACATTGTTTTTCACCTCACTCAAAGGAACACCTCCCCAATATCCAGCATTATATGGCTCCAGAATCCAGCAGGAAAGCGGGACGCCGCCTCTTGTCTGACCTACCACGGCCTACGCACTTACAATGGTGCATTCCCACTACAAGGATTTACCAGGCACCTAGCCATATGCTCTACAGTGATTTATGATCCATGACTGTTTCCGCAACAACTGTTGTGTACACCAATTATGGATTATTTGTATCGTATATGTATCCAATATACATTGTTTGTATGTATTGCAATAATTCACTGAGATTGTACCAGTGTGATTTACCTGAGTTATTTTTGTGGTATGTATCTTAGGTTAACATTGTGACTAACTATTAAAACAGATCTCCACGAACATCTTTCCTAACCTTTATTAGACGCACCTACATATACCACACACAGGGGTCATAGCGCGGTATATACCTTTGTTTTTCATTATTAACCAGGAGGATTAGGCACCTCTTCTTACCTGCAGCATACCCCGTAACAATTTATTATCCAGTGCGCAAGGAACCAATTACCAATTCCAATTATTTTTAGCAGTAGTGTTTAGATGTGCTATTTTTTTAATTTACTATTTTTTCAGAAAAATGCTCCGCCTGGTGTTGCTGTAACTCCACCTACCTATGCTTGTTGTTTTAGCCTTGCTTACCACTGATCTAGCGAAAATGATGTACTAATCCTGCCTACTTTTGTGTTTGCTCCGCCTACAGTTGATTTGGTCGTGCCCACTCCCAGAATTTTCACCCGGGCCACTTTATGTTCCCAATCCACACCTCTGTATAGCTTTAATAGTTATTTTATCCACGTATCTCCTACAGTTCTCATCTCATTTTATGGAACCAGATAAATGTCCTTTCATTCATTTAAAGTGGAGCTGTCTAAGCTGTGACCTGCAGGCATATTTCTATAAGGGAATGAGTCCAGCATTGGAGGTGAGAGAGTGGAGGAAGATGTAGAAAAAAGCAATTTCTCTTAACCTCTTGAGAATTTTTTATGATAGAACAAACTGAGAAAATATTCCTGTAACGTATGTCAGATAATGATTGTTCACATTATTGCTTTTCTACCAAATCCCAAAGACAATAAATAAATAAAAAAAAGTGAAATACATTTTGTTACCAGAGCCCAAAACATTCGTAGATACCTCCTAACCACTACAAACAGAGGGCCTGATTGAGAGATGGACGCAATGGCGAATACGCACACAAATCCAGCGATTGTTTGCCATCACACATGGGTATAAGCTGCACTGTGCGTGCGCAGCAGTCGCACTGCGATTATGCACGCACAGAGGAATCCAACGCAAAGCGAGCGATAGGCTGTCAGCGTTTGAGGGTGATACTGGGGAGTGGTCAGAAAAACGCAGGCTTGTCTGACCGTCTGAACGCCGTCACATGGGCGTGCATAAATTAGCCCTTGCGAGCTCCTATGCAGCTCTGCTTGTCAGGATAGCTACCAAGGCAGCGGCAGGTCAGACCTGTCACAAAGGAAAGGGCCAGTCAATGTGTGTGCCGATGTTACCGATATTTTCGCAGGTAAGCGACGTTGTACGTACAGTACTGTATGTGAGAAGGCAGCAGTGGGTGCCTTTATGCCGGATGTGCTTTGGCATGCATTAGCATATTTTTGCAGCTGCGTTCCATGTGAAATTGCAGCTGCGATCGCATTAGCATCCATCTCTGAACCAGGCCCACAGGCTTTCCATGCCTGCCTACGCTCCATTCCTTGGCTCATACCCAGTGGCGTAAGTTCATCCCAGATGCCCGGAGACAAGTTATAATTTGTTGCCCCCCTTCACAGCTGCTGACACTGTAATGTAACAATTCACATGCAGACAGGCAATGGATAGACGAAGGCAGCAGCTGATGGTCTGACATGGAGCTCTCCATAGTGTATGGTGGCCGGTGCTGGGAAGAGGTGCCATGTATTGGGCGGCCGTGATGGTACACTCCAAGTACTTAGTTACAGCCCTAAGTGGGGTGAATATGTTGTGGACAAGGTGCCCCTTCAGAGCTGGAGCCTGGCGGCAGGCGCCTCCATTGTCTCCCATAGTTCTGCCCCTGCTCATACCAAGCTGTGTGTATAGTATGACAAACCAGTATGTGAGTTGGAAGCTACACAAATAATTGATTTTCCCCCCTCAGGGCACTTGCAGGGGTGCCTCGGGTTGGTGGTCCAGTACAAATAAAATTATTTTAGTCAGTGTGATAGGCAAAACCAGTGCTGGCTGCTGCCAATCCAAAAATATGTGAACAACAAAAAGTGGAGCGCTGTCAACCATCACGTTTACATATAAGAACAATTTACTTCATTTAATGGTGCATACACATGGTCAGACTTGCTAGATCAACGATGAACGATTTGACCAACAATTTCATGAACGATGAACGATTTCTGACAGTATTAAAATGAATGAAATCGCCCAAATCTGACTGCAAACACATAAGATGTCAGATATCGTTATCTGACATGTGGGAACGCGCATCGTTCATCATTGCAGGCTGACATGTGAGATTCTCTTTCCGATATGAACAATAGAACGATTTTTTAAATCGTTATCGTTCAGATGTGACACAAAATCTGACCGTGTGTATGCACCATTAGTTTTGCTGAATTTCCCAATAAGATACTTTTGCCCCAGGGGTGCCGTGGAAAAAATGCTGATACTTGAGAGCGCCGTGATTTTAAAAAGTTTGGGGACCACTGGAGTAGGTGATAAAAGCATGCATTATATATATGGGAAGCATTCCTACTTTGGCCTTGTGGGTATGGGTGTTTAAGAGGTGGTGGCAGTGTATTTTGGATGCTGTCTATTTTATTTGCATGCATTCACAGCAAGTGAGCCAATTGGGATAAGTGGGATGTCCTGAGTTGACCCATCCCCATTCGCGAGTGCTGACAATTGTACTTTCCTAGCACCAGTGGGGTAACCAGTCTTACACCCATTGTTGCTAAATTGTGATAACTGCTAAATGCAATCCTAGTTTCCCTTATTAAATCAGGCTGATAGGTTGCACCATTGTTAATGCCATTTCTTGATTTGTTTGATAAAGCAAAGCAAGCAGTGTGGGAGGTTATTTTCCAGTGAAAGCCTGTTATCTACATGCAGTAAACAGTTCTATTTCTATATTCTATTAAAGGTAAAAAATATTAGTTTTAAAAAATATATTAGATAATGTTTACAGTGTAAACAATGAGAATATTAAACTCAGCATTACCAAATAAAGGACCTGATTCAGCAAGGAATGCAGTTGCTAATACACACGTAATTGGCCGATTGCATACTTGCCTACTTTTGAAAAAGCATTTCAGGGACATTGTGAAAGCAACACCTATGAGCGCGGCGGTAAAGTAGACTGTACTGCTACATCTGAGAGGTGTGTCATAAAATTGACTTACATCCAAATGTAAACGTGTCCAAAAGCAGTCAGTAAGATCTATTTTGAAAACACACTGATACGATACAGAAAATGCATGTAGCCATATGGATCATTGTGCCTTATAACCAATGCACGGAAATGATACTAATGATCCCATTTGAATGTAAATATCTGTTTATTTTTATATATAACCTTCATAATTAGAGGTAAAGTAGAATCAGGGAGATTGCTAGGTTATTGAGGGAGACAGGTAGATTGCTACTGTTTCAGGGAGTCTCCCTGACAATCATGGAGAGTTGGCAAGTATGGCCGATTGTTGCCTTCTGCACATGCGATCACAGTGACTACGCAGACCCATCGCAGAGTGATTGACAGGAAGTGCCGTTTGTGGGTGGTGACAGAGGAGTGGTCGGGGAAATGCAGGCATGCCAGTGCGTGTGAACACCGTTGCAGGGGCGTGCATAAATTAGCCACTGCGATGCCGTACGCAGCCTGAGGCCTCATAGCGTGCAATGAAGTTAGCAAGGTCAGAGCTTGTGCAAGTCTGCGTGAGGCTGCGATGGTACTCGATTGTGCCAATGTTTTCACAGTCTTGCTAAACGTGACGGATGTGTGTAAGGTAAAGTGGGCGTCCTCATGTAGTGCTGTGTTGGCATAGTGATCGCAGTGAATTAGCATACTATCGCAGTTGAACTGCGTGCATAATCACTATTGCATTCGCAGTTGCGTTCCGTAATGAATCAGGCCCAAAGTCTTAAAATACTAATGCTGGGTACACACTTGGCAATATATCGCGAGTGCATGGGCTGGTGTGTACACCCGATATGTCTGTGAACTATTTAATTCACAGACATACAGTTTCTGGACGGCGCTGCAGCACAGCTGATGACGATATATCTGAAAGGTATATCTTGACGTCTGGCTGTGTGTACACTGACATTACAACTGGGCGGGCCAAATTTGTCATCAAAGTGTTTACCAAGACTAATGCTTGGTACACATTAGCTGATATGTAGCTGATATGTCGTCCAATCCGGCGGATCGGACTGACACATCGTTAGTACTGGTTATTATTATTATTATTATTATTCTCTATTTCTATGGTGTACATAAGCAGAAACAAAACTGGAAAAAACATGCAAAATACATGTATGGAACCATTGTAGAACATGGGATACAAGCTATATAATAGATTGCTGAATGTGCAGTCTTTCTACCCACAGAAGTACAGTAGCTCTGGTGATTGAACCCAAAGGTCAACAGTGGGGAGGAGATGATGGTTTAAGTGAGGGAGGGAAAAGCACATGATGGATGAGGGTCCTGCTCATGAGAGCTTACAATCGATCCAGTGTATGAACATTTGTAAAATGAGGACAGTAAATACACATAACTGTCATGAGTGACCATACATACTTCACATGTGCACTGTGAGGGCTGGAGGAGGCAGAGGGATTCTTCTTCACAATGTGAAACCTCTTCCCATAGGTTAGAGTGGGCTAACACCATCTGAAGATATATAGCACAACCAGGGCTGCCATTAGAAATTGTGGGGCCCGGGACTTACAAAATAGGCAGGGCCCCCACTCACCCTTCCCCCGCCACCGCTAAGTCTCATGAGTCAAGACTTACCTTATCGTCTTGAAGAATGCTCTTTCCTTCTGGCTTTTCCTCCAGGTCTGGCTGGCGCTGCTACTCACACGCCGCAGCAGTATGGCATGAAGTCATGTGCGCCGTCTCCAAAGGAAAAAGAAATGAATGAACAAGGGCTGAGGCAAACGCAAGATTTTCTGAGGGGGGGGTTCATATATATATATATATATATACACAAATATATATATATATGTGTGTTTATTAAACATACATACATACCTATTAGGATATTAACGGTTTCATGAACGATGAACGATTTCTAACAGTATTTAAATGAATTATATCGTCCAAATCTCAAAATATAGAAAACTACAGCGCTAATATGAGATGATAATCTTGATACATATAATTTAACCAGATGAAGTGCAATCATTTAAAAGAAATGTAAAGAATTTTAATAATAATATATATATAAAACTACATACATATAAAAAACATGTATAGGGCAATCTATAATTTATGCTACCCTTATCGTTATCTGATATGCGGGCATGTGCATCGTTAGTCGATGCATGCCAAACATGTCAACGATATGAACGATGTAACGATTTTTACAATCATTATCATTCATATCTTCCAGAAAATCTGACCGTGTGTACCTTCCATTACACATATATACACACTAACAGACATATATATATATATATATATATATATATATATATATAACCACTAACATATATACACATTAACACATACATACACATATATACACACTAACACATACTGTATATACACATTAACTCATACAAATTAACTCATACATACACATATACACACTAACACATATATACACATATACTATACACACTTACATACACACACATATATATAACACATACATACACACTAACACATACATACAGACACATATATACACATGCTAAAACACATACATATGATACAGTACTTATTACTCACTGATACAACAGCAGGATGCTAATGGGGCCGGGGCTGGACACCTCGCAACATTAGGCCCCGCCCCCTCGGCAGCGTCTCTATTTGCCGTTGTATGGGGGTGGGGCTTACAACATTGGCTCTGCCCCCATTGAGGTAATGGATTGAAGAGGGGAATCGACCCATGGGAAGGGTGGGGACGTATTGCATGCTGCGCATCAGGGGTAGGAGCCGGTGCGGGCCCCCTCCCGTTCGGCCACTGTCCGGGCCCAGGACTCATGCCCCGGCAGTACCCCCCTGATGGCGGCCCTGAGCACAACCACTACTTTCCATACGGTAAATCCCCTTCACGGAGAGGAACCTTACATCATCAGCCAGTGTCCAGGGTCATTCCCTACCATCCAAGTGGACATAGAGGGGGAATATAACCTTGGAGCGAGCCACCAAGCCCGAAGCATGGTGAGCGCAGCGACCCCGCGAGGGGACAACCTTCCTCTTTAAGTGGGGACAACTTTCTTCTTTAGGTGGCCTAAAGGTCCCTAGCATGAAGGGGAAATAAGCTCTAGCCTCCAATAGGCTGACATATCTGCAATATTTCCTGCTTTAGAATTTAATAAATATCCTTGTTACTTAATTTTGTGCAATAATGCAGAACTATCTATCGATATGCAAACAGCCAAATTTACTTTTTCATGTATGTGTCCATATACATATACACCTTGTAAACATACACATGCATATCAAACACACAAACAATGAATATACAGTACAATATTCCTACAGTCCATACTTACCTACTCTCCCGGAAGTGTCGGGAGGCTCCCGAATGTTCGGGGAGCCCCCGCAATCCCGGAATAGTATCCGCATCCCGCCCACTTCCTAATGAAGTGTGCAGGACGGGGAGATGATCGCCAGGAATCACGACATAATTGCCATGAATCACAGGTCTGTATGGAGAGGACGTGGCTGAATGATGCATTTTCGACATCCGGCCCGCCCCCCAAAGTGACCACCTGTGTCTGCTCCCAGGGCATCTCCCGGAGAGCAGATACTAAAAGTAGCTAAGTATGCTACAGTCATACATGCAATTGTATCTTCATGCTTGGACTACTGCAATGCCCTCTACCCATTGGCATATCTATACTGGGTACAGGGTGCGTGTTGCATATGGGCCCCACAGCGCACAACCTGCGCCCATTATTAATACTGGAAAACATATGCTACACCGCCGGCTGCAAGCACGACGTGGAAGAAAATCCGGATCGTGCGAAAGGTAAGTATTATCTAACCTAATCTACCCCATAACCCTCCTTTAGGGTGCCTGACCCTAATCCCCCCTCTAAGTGCCTAAACCTAACCCCCCCTTTCCCCGCCGTCTAAACCTAAGTACCCCGGGGGGGGTGCCTAACCCTAAGTTCCCCCCGGGGGTGCCTAACCCTAACCTCCAGGGGGGTGCCTAGCCCTAAGACCCCCCCGGAACCCTAAACCTAACCCTCTCCCCCCTGCGGCTGGCCGGGCGCCGGTCTCCCAGCGTAGGATAATTAACCCTCGCCGGGATTCTGTAGTGAAGATGCCGGTGGTCGGCATAGCAACCGCCGGCATCATAAACGCATACCTTAATACTTACCTCTCCAGGGTCCCACAACGGCGCTGCAATAGCTTCGCAAATCACCGGGAAAATGGCAGGATGGGCATTTTTCCAGACATTTGTGCATGTGCAGTACAGGTGCCTCCGGGACCATGGGCACCATGGCACAATGCCAGAGTCTACTGCATCATGAAGAGGAGGGGCCCACACAGAGTAGTCTACACGCGGGCCTCTTCTGCCGCACCTGCCTCTATCTGAGTCACCCAGCAAAGAATTGCACAGCTTGCACCTGATACAAAATGCAGCTACTGTACCAGGCTGTTACCTAACCAGACCTGTTCTTGCCGGATAACGCCAATTGTCTACTTAACTGGCTGCCTGTAAGGTTATAAATATATTTGAAGATTTAATTACTGACTTTCAATACCTTACATACTCAGGTTCCAAGTTACCTGAAGCAACTCCTGATTCCTTTCTGTCCCACTTGCTAACTTCAATCTGTAGATGAAGGACTATTAGCACTACCTAAAATATCCCTTAATTAATTTTGGGGTAGAGCTTTTTGCTTAGCAGCTCTGACTCTATGGAACTCAAGGCCTGATTCAGACCCTCTCGCGAGCGCATATCGCTCGCAAGCGGGTCGATGGCCGGGCAGTGCGCAAACGCGAGCCCCGTCGCGAGTGAATTTTCACTCGCTGCGGGACTCACTACAAGACGGGGCGGCTGTCGATTGTGATTGACAGCTCGCCCCATTTTGTAGGGGTGCAGGGGGGTGACTGGACAAACGGAGGCATTCCTGAAGGAACGCCTGCCATTTGTGGGCGGCCCTACTGACATCACCAGTGATGTCAGTAGTGAACTTCCTGCTGTATTAGAGCAGGAAGTTCACTAGGGCTTGCGGTGGATGAGACCCTACCACAAGGGTCTCGTTGCAAGCCCGATGGTCGCGACCATCGCCAGGCCACCTGCTAAAGCTGTGGGTGGTCACCCACAGTTTACCGAGCGGCCAGGAGGCCGGTGAAAAAAAAAAACGGGCCGCCTTGATTCAGAGCGAGCGCCTCTGAATCAGGGCCTCACTTCCTCACACAATTCAAGAGGCCTCCCCTCTAGAAACCTTCAAAATCAGACGAAAGACTCACCTGATTACATTTCAGTCATTTAGTTCCTACAAAATGAAAATATAACCCAAACGCTTAGCTTTCTTTTCTGTATTCTATTAATAATTACATTTATTTAAAAAAATATATATATATATTATATATTTATATATATTATTATTATTATTATTATTATCTTGCTAATACAAAATTCTAAAAAATATTTGTTTATGTTGTGTGTTGCAATTTTTGACTTACCATAGTTGAACAATCCTCAAAATACATTATATGAAGAGTGAGCAATACGTTTCTAGATGTGTTAGAGTAGACACAATCTGACTAGTTGTGAACTGTAATCTCTGATTAAACTTTTTGTGAAATTTCAGGGCACGTACTGTATTACTGTAAATAAGCACTTGTGTTTGATAGAGTTTTTAAATTTTAGTAATAGCTGTAATAGTTAATGTTTGTTTTGCAAACAAAACAAATGGTGAAAAACAATGACATATGCCAAAGAACAGTTATTCCATGTGGCCTTATAATCCTCTGCGTCATCAGAAATTCTTAGTGATTTATAATATTTTTCAGACGTTTTCCCTTTCATTGGCTGAACGTTGGATATTCTATCTGATCACAATTATCCTTTAATCTGGACATATATAATACTACTGCTGATTTACAACTAGGTGTAATCAGGAACAGGACTAAGGGGTCTATTCATCATCACTTATTTTTCACAACATTTTCACATACTTTTGTAAAAAATAAGTGTCAGGGCCAATCATCAAGTCCCGAAAAAGCATTTTTCGGAGCGGGGGTGATCTCACACATGCGGTGGGAGGGGCGGGGGGGTGATAGGACACCCGCGCAGGGGGGGGTGTGATCGGACACCCGTGGAGGGGTACACTCTGGACTGGCTGCGGGTAGTTGAGTGCAGGGAGAGGGAACACTGGGAGCAAGGACAGAGGCAGACTGCGGGCTGGGAGCTACAACTCCCTCCCTCCTCCCCTCTACAGCACCCGCAGCCCCTCCAGAGGCTTGTCACTGCTCCTGCCTCCATCTAAAAACACTGCCGGCGGCTCTCCACTGACACCGGAGACAGACTCCGGCGATGGGAGCGCAGGGAGCATGGACACTAGAACAGGCTGCGCCGGGAAGGGGAGCACATGGAGAAGGGACACCGGGGACAGGCAGCGGACAGGGGAGCGCAAGGATAGGCGAAAACAGAGGAGAGGATAGAGGCGCAGGCTGTGGGTAGGGAGAGGGTAGACACAGGGCAGAGGATGCGGGTAAGGAGAGGGGTAGACACGGGCCAGAGGATGCGGGACTAGGAGGGAGACAGCATAGATAAAGGGGAAAAGTATCACAAGTCCGAAAAGCTGCTCCGCAAATAGAGCAGCTTTTCGGAAGTGATGCCTTAGTTAATGAGGCATGATGAATGCCTCCTAACGGTACTTTGAACTCGCAGCAAGTTCAAAACATAATTATCACTAATAATAATGTACTGTAATGATGAAAAGGCCCCTCTACATTGATCAGCCGGTATTAGTCTGTTATGGAACATACGACTGGAAATTCCACCTTCAAAAGCCCTGCAACAGCTCAATGTGGAATAGATTTGTTTTGGTACATGATGACCATCTACTAATACTCATTTTTGTTCTGCTTGATTCAATTTCCAATTGTTAACTCTTTTGATTTTTAAATGGTATTTGACCATTTTATTTCCTGACAGTTTAATAGACTGTGGTGGGGTAGATGGATCCCAAAAATATATTAGATTGGGTTCTAAGTTGAACCGAGCCAGGGCTTGAGTCTTCCCGCCATGTTCGGATCCCAAAACGTGGCAAAATGTCATATTCCCAGCACCGAATCTCACGTGTTTTGGATCACATATAAAAGTCGTTCCCTCATGATCAGGTGCAATTTCACACAGACATTTTGAGGGAGAGGGCGTTGGAAGCACTGTGTTGTGTGTTACTGTGTCATTTTTGGGATTGTGGGCTGCGGCACTCAAAGGCACTAAACGCTATTAGGAGGAGAGGAATAGTCGGACTGGAGCTGGAGCACTATGTTGTGTTTGTCAAGCCAGTAAAGGCAGGGGCAGGACACTGTGTAATTTAAAAACGCCATTAGGAGCATTGTATTTATCAGTAAAAGTAAAGATGGTGACTTAGAAATTGAGGATGCTACTGTGAAGTGCAACAGAATGAGGGGAATATTTGTGCATCTGACACTAATGAGGATATTGCACAAGATATAGCCCAGGCGCTGAGGGGTTGATATTTACTGAACAGATTCAATGTGGTTGTGTGGGGTAGTCAGTCCCACTCAATAAAAAGTACATGAAAGATAAAGCAACCACAGATTCTGTTAATATAATTAAAAATCACTCAAACCAGTAGCAACAATGTATATAATAAATGAATTATATCTTTATTAAGACAAAGCAGCCAATGCTTATAAATTCAATAAGAACAATAAAACACACATGTAAATAATGAAATTGCATGTAAATAATGGTTCCTAAAATATATGAATATAGAGTCCCGGACTTATGAACAACATTTGGTAAAACCTTCTGAAGAATTCCTCCATACACAGATATATTTTTTGAACTGATGTTGATTAGTTCATCATCCGGTATATAAGTTACAAAGTAATAAATAGGTGTCGATATTACCTTCCGTATAGTTGGATCAGACCCAGAACTGGGTATATGACCGCAATGTGGATGATGGTTACCGTGGCTGAAGATGGCAGACCTCCCGATCTCGACCCAGCTGATGATGGAGATGCAGAGGGGAGTGGGTGGTCGCTCTAGTGCTCCAGGTCCGGCACAGGGGGGGCGAAACAATGTACTCCGTGCTCTGTGAGTGAATGGGTCGTCTGACCAAGATGCACGCGCTCTACCCGGCCAGCGGGGAGACTTGGGAAGGATTGAATGACGCCGCTCTGAGGCTCCGTGTCAGGGGGAAAGGAACAGAGGGCTCTGCGTCCCGGATGGGTATGGAGGATATTCCACTGCAAGCTGATAGGATGGCTTGAAGCTTGCCAGGCACGGTGTGTAGACGTGCAGAGAGAGCCAGTGATGAGACTCCAGGAATCAAAAACTGGGTAGATGTAGCAAAATCAAGTACCAACGCGTTTCAATGTCCTTCTGACGCCTTTTTCAAGGTGAATGAGGCATTGCAAGTTTCGCCCCCCCTGTGCCGGACCTGGAGCACTAGAGCGACCACCCACTCCCCTCTGCATCTCCATCGTCAGCTGGGTCGAGATCGGGAGGTCTGCCATCTTCAGCCACGGTAACCATCATCCACATTGCGGTCATATACCCAGATCTGGGTCTGATCCAACTATACGGAAGGTAATATCGACACCTATTTATTACTTTGTAACTTATATACCGGACGATGAACTAATCAACATCAGTTCAAAAAATATATCTGTGTATGGAGGAATTCTTCAGAAGGTTTTACCAAATGTTGTTCATAAGTCCGGGACTCTATATTCATATATTTTAGGAACCATTATTTACATGCAATTTCATTATTTACATGTGTGTTTTATTGTTCTTATTGAATTTATAAGCATTGGCTGCTTTGTCTTAATAAAGATATAATTCATTTATTATATACATTGTTGCTACTGGTTTGAGTGATTTTTAATTATGCTAACAGAATCTGTGGTTGCTTTATCTTTAATGTACTAATGAGGATATTGATGATGAAGATTTTGTTTGTGTAAGTCAGCCACAGCAGCAGTTCTTGTTCATGTTAAGAATAAGGCCATTGTCATGCCTGGGCATAAGACCAAAGACACCACCTCTTTCGTGTGGAATTATTGTTACCCAATTCCTGACATTTGTCAAACCAAAGTCAGTAGAGGTACTGTAGGAACGTTAACCATCTAGGAACCTCTTCCCTGTTACATAATTTGCAGCGAGTTCATGCTACTTATTTGGGAAAATCTCAATAATCCTGTAAATAAATAATAACAAGCAGTCCAGCATCAGGTGTTATAAGTATAGATAGATCCCAGCACATTCACTCTCCGCTGCCAACACCTTCATCATCAATCTCCTCATTGAGTGGTTCAAGGAAAACTGACTACTCTTAAACATGTTGAAAACCAAGGAAATGATTGTTTATTTTAGGAAGTGCAGTGTTTTGATAAAGGCCCCTGTATGCCTGGGCGGTTTGACTATTGAAATAGTGTCATCTTTTAAATTGTTGTTTTGTTTTTTTATTTCAGACACTTTGACTTGGTTCCTGAACTCTGCCTTTTTGGCTAAGAAGGCACATCAATGTATTTTTTTCTTAAGACGTTTAAGATCAGCATGTGTGAATAGGGGTACCATGTTAAACTTTTATCGCAGTATTGTGGAAAGTATCCTGACCTACGATATTGTCATATGGTATGGGAACTGTACTGCGGCAGAACGTAAGGTGCTAGATTGGATGGTTAGAACGGCTGGTAGAATTATTGGAGTTGTGCTATCATGCACCCAGGAGATCTATGATAAGAGGCTCCTGAAGAAATCTAAATCTATCTTAGCAGATCCCAGCCATCCAGACCATGCACTCTTTGAGAAGTTGCCATCAAATAGGTGTTTTAGAGCTGTGTGTTCATGTACAAAACGGTTGCACTATAGCTTCTTTCCTAGTGCAGTGCGTATGTTAAATGGTTGTAATAACCCTGATTTGTTTATATCATGATTTATTTTTGTTTATTACTATTTAAATACTGTAGTAGTGTAATTCCTGCCTGTCTTATTTTATGTGGTATAGTGCTGCTTGTTTTTTTGTTGACATCACTTGTGCTGTTATTGACAATAGAGTATTAATTGATTCATTAATTAATTAATTCATTCATTCATGCTATGCTAGCATAAGATTTGTGTACAATATTCACCATCAGTGCATGTGGTTTTAGACAGGTAGTTGAGATCCTGTGTCCTCACTACCAAATTCCATCTCAATTCCATTTTACCAGAACAGCAATTCCTCGCTTGTATCGGGCCATTAAAAAAATAAAATTTTTGGCCATTGCACCCACTATCCACTTACCCATAGATATGTGGACAAGCAGCATTGGTCAAACTATAGATTACATGACTGTGACAGCCCACTGGGTAGGTGAATTACTTTCAGCAGCAGTATCTAACACAGCCATGCCTGCCAAGATCCAACACGGGCCCGGGTACTGATGGGGGCATGGCCTAATTGCAGGAGGCGGGCCCCCTTAAGAAAAAAATACTATTTGCATTGCCGGGGAGATGGGGGGTGCTATGAGCTCCTCAGCCTGGCACAAATTTGGGGGGAGGGTGCGTTCAGTGTGATCGCTCCCTCTCACAGACAGAGGAGCGGAGACTGCTGCTGCAAGTGTTGGGCTGCTGACAGGTAAGAGGGAGGGGGCATGTCGGACCTGGGCCCCTCCAACAAGCTCAGTCCCAGGTAATTAGTACCCGCTCCCCTCCCCTCATGGCGCCCCTGTACACAACGCCAGCTCATTCACAGGCAGGCTACTCTCTGTATCACTGACTACACTAAGAAGCATACTGGTGTCAACTCAGGGAGGTCATAGCAAAATGGCTTACCCTGCTAGGACTCTCCTCAGGATTTGTAATTTCAGATAACATATGTAACATTGTGAGAGCATTACAACTGGGTGAATTCGAACATGTCCCATGTTTTGTCCACACAATACACTGGGTGGTTCAGAAGGAAGGAGGAGGAATGTACCTTAGTCAAGCACACTGGAGAATACTCTGTTTTATACAAGCTACTGAAACCATTTAAAACAATAACCAATGAAGTGAGTTCAGACACTGCCAGCTTGAGTTAGGTGATTGCCTTAATAAAACTACTGGAATAGCAACTAGAGAAACTTAAGGAGGAGATGAAACAAAGTTATTCCGCTAAGTATGTTAGACTTGTAGATCAACTTCTTTATCCGCGTCGCCAGAACCAAATTGTTGTTAAGATCTTGCAATTGGATCACTACATTTTGGCAACCATGCATGATTCTAAGCTTAAGTTGTATGTAATGTCTTTCTTTCCAACTGACACAGATTATAGGAGATGCATAGAGCTCCTTGCCAGCAAGTTGTCAGCTCAAATGGCACATGACATAATGATGTTGCCTGCTTCAGTTTCTCCTGTGAATGCTGCCAGGAAAAAAACTGACCTTTTCCAAGAGACCCACTGGGGGTTTGATGATGAGTCAACTCAGCACACCAAAGTAAAACACCATTTTGACATCTGGTCAGGCTTAAAAGAATTGCCCACAATTATTGACACATCTATCATTATTCAAACTGATACACTAAGTATCAATTGAATGGTGGAGGATTATTTTAATGACAATGTACAAATTAGCATGTCAGTCAGTCCTTTTGATTACTGTAAGGAGAAAAAAAGGCAATTTGGAACCACTATTAGAAAGTAGCTTTGGTGTACCTAAACTGCCCACCCTTCAGTTTGTACTTGAAAAGAGTGTTTTGCACACCTGGGAACATTGTGAGGGATCAGTGTAGAAGGCTACTTTCTGAAAATGTGGAAAAAGTCATGTTCATGAACATGAACTACAAATTCTATGAGAACTACTTTTGCCGCCAATTGCAACAAAGTACAAAGACTTCTGTAGTGGTGGATTCCTGTGAGGATGAACTAATAATGTGTGATAATGATGTTAACACTGATGAGGGTGAGAAGGAGGCGATAATGGCATCTTCCCAGTGTAGAGATGATTAACAATGCTGTTAGCTGCCCTAAGTCCATTGGCAGTTTGTTTTGTAGCGGCCCAAACAAAGCAAGCACTTCAGTCACAAAAGTGGCAGTCCCTGTCGCTGAAGTGCTTGGTTTGTTAAACTGTGCATGTCCTTTTTAATATACAACATAAGGGTGGGTTAGAGGGCCCAAGCACAATTACTTCTTGCACCACTTCTTTTAATTATGGGCTTTATTTTTGGGGGCATTGGTGACGGTTTTTTTGCATAGAGAAACATTTTTATTGGTTATTGCTCTAATACATCACTAAATTGTAACACATTTTTAACCAGAAATAATGTGGTGCCTCACAAAATATAAAACAAGTATTATGGAGCGTATTTATTATTATTCAGTAATATGAACACGAACAAGATAAATTGTATTCTTTTATGGCCTTTTGTCATTTGCTGCAAAGCAAGGCCTTGTCTCAAATTACATTTCCTAATCAATTAATCAATCGATCGATCGCACAATCAATCTTTACCTCTCTTCCACTACATACATATTCCACCTCCATTTCCCTGTACTGCCCTCACCATTTGATCTAGTTCTTGATTAATGAAAACATTAAATCTATGGGGTGGTATAGTTTATTATACTGCCACCCTGTCTGCCACTGCTGTGCTGCACAGTTTCATAGATTTGCTATATTCTTTTAAACTGACATGTGTTTGTGGCGCTGCTCTGTTGCTTAGTTTAGCCAGCCAGCCTTTGGCCAATATTGGTGAGCAATATTGGTGCGCAATAAGTTTGAATGTGTCTAAATTTACTGGAAATTATTGTTATTGGGGTTAATAATATTGTAGGAACAAAACCATGCCCAAATTGTATGATTTTGGCTGTTTTTATTAAAAAAAAAATTTCTTCAAAGCCATAACACATGAGGGTGGTTTTGGCAAATCCAAACCATGTTGATGAATTAGAACCAAAACACAGGGGTCCGCGCACATCTCTAATGTTTAGTAGCCTTTAGCTAAGTGCATTATTGTTTCCTTGTTTAAATTCTGTATGGGCTTAAAAGTGTGCCTATTTATAATGACATTGTATGTCTTTGTTTTCATTGTTTTAGTTTCTTAAGTTACCTCTTATTCATATGTGTTGCTATCACTGTCTCCGTTATGTCTGTTTTGGAGATGACTTACAGTATCATTACTTGTTACTACTTGCTTTGAGTTGGTTGTCAGGGTAGGCAACATTTTTTTTTATACATTTCTTACTAGGGAAATAACTGCGTGAGGGGCCACCTAGGATTATATTCCTCGTTAGTAATGCAGTTTTATAAGCAATCCTGGAGAAAATAAGTTATGACAAGTAACATAATACTGCATTTGTTTTTCATGAAGCTTGTCGTGAATTTTTGCCCATAGAACAATGGGGGTCATTCAGACCCGCTCGCGAGCGCAGGGTGCTCGCAAGCAGGTCGATGTTGCCCCACTGCGCATGCGCATGACGGAGGGAGCTCCATCGTGCGCATGCGTGAGACCCGGATAGCGACGGGTTCTCCGTCGCTCCAGGTCTCGCACCAAAGGGGGCATGCTGTCGATGTTGATTGACAGCACCCCCCCTTTGGTGGGAGTGCCGGGGGCATGGCTGCCAGACGGAGGCGTTCCCATGGGAACGCCTTCCATCTGAAGCCGGCCCCACTGACATCAGTAGTGATATCAGTGGGAGTGATTTTGGCTCATCATCATGGACGCTCGCTATAGCTGTGGGTGGTCACCCACAGCTATGCGAGCGTCCAAGAGGCCGCTCCATTTTCATGGAGGAGGGCCCTGATTCAGAGCGAGCGCTCTGGTCAGAGCGTTCGGCTCTGAATCAGGCCCTATGACATTACTCTAGCATTATGTGATTTTATTCTACTTGTGTTTTAGGCGATATTGTTCTTTTTTTTTGTATTATCTTTTGTTAGCTAGAAACTCAGAACATTAGGCATGTGATGATATATCATGTATTTGCAGAGTACATCAAGCCATTTAGATTTTGAATAACCATCATTTTTATACTATTAGTTCCCATTTGTAATCCTATAGCAAAATAGTTATTTGTACCAGAAAATAACATTTTATTGTTTGAAAGGAACATTTTCTACCAAAAGAATGAGGCTTGCATTCAGGGAAAGTAATTGTGCTGACATTATCCACCCATAGCCTTGCATCGCTACTTACCTAGGCAGGCAGCGCTCCAAGGTTCATATTTGGAGACAAGCAACGGCACTGCTAATGTTTAGACCCCACTGGCCTTTTCACTTAGACCCAATTTATAGGGGTCATTGTTTGCATCAGGCTAAAAGTGATTAAATAATTATTGCAATTTTAATGAGATGCCAAGACAAAATTGCATATTTAATGAGATAATTATAATAAATGCCAATCCAATAATGGGTAATAGAGACATTAGGACAGAAGAATGAGCTGAGAGCCAGTATAATAAGTGTGGGTTGTGTATTCTTTTTTTTTTAGAGGACTGGGTAAAAGATATGAATGTGTTTGACAGAGATTTTACACAATAATAATTACTAATCAGATTATGCTAAATGAGAGATACACGATGCATATGTAATGAGCCTACTAAGAAAAGTACATCATTTGTTTAAAAAAAAAAAAAAAAAGTAGCTGCTTCTGGAATGTACTGAAGATAAATAGATCCACAATTACATAAAAGCTGTATCATCTTGTTCTCATTGTTCAAGGCCTTCAAATAGTACAGGGTTTTTTTCAGTAAAAGACTGGGAAATGGGGATGGCTACAGTATTGACTGAGTGGCTGAGTGGGACTAATGCAGCTCGGTACACTTTGCAGTCTAATTACAGATAAATAGGTGAAGCAAGCAGCAGAATAGTACAGGAGGAATATATGAAGGCAAACAAGAGATGTAGCATGTTTCTTTTGTACTGGAATTAAATGGCAACCCTACTTCAAACTACTAATTCCATCTCTCAGAACTAAATCAATAAAAATCGCTTGACAACTTAAGATGATTTCAGATAGTAATTTTTTTTGTTATTTATTTAATTTCCTCTACATTTTCCTGCTCCAATTGCATACATTATGACAAACTGGCTAAGGGACATGTAAATTGATTCAATGTTTTTCCTCTACATGTAAATAACAATATAAGGAGAATTTACTTTAGTTAAAAAAAAAAGTGCTTTCCTTAATAAAAAGTGATTGTGAAATAGAGATGATGTTTTCATGACATTATGCCTGAACTGGTCATAAAAATTGCATATAATTCTATGAGGGGTATTCAATATGGGAGCGAAAAGTCCATGCTGGACTTTTCGCTCCACATCGGAGCTTTTCCTGGGATAAAGTATCGGGCGTGTGCCCGCTTTATCCCCGTATTCAATTAAAAATCTACGAAAACGGGAACCGCCGAAATAGGATCGGCAAAAAAAAACAGGATTTACCTGGAATAAATTGTAGGACCCCCCTAAAGCTGTGAAAACATGGGGGATCACTATGGGTACCCCCGTTTTACCCTGCAAATGAAAGTCGGGGTTTTAAATAGCCGCGGCAGGCGTTTTTTTTCCAACATTGAAGAAGTGATGCAGAAGAGCAGAAGAGAAGTAGTCCCATCAAATTTGGGGTACATGAAAATGGGTACTAGCAAATTTTAGGTCCCTAAAGTAATTCTTTTAAAATTCTGCAAAAATGCCCCTGCCGCTAATAGTCTATTCTTGAAAACACCTGCCACATACTTGCAGAATACCCCTGAACCTATTTCCCTATTTTTAAACATTTTTATCCTTTTTTTTTCACCCCAATTTTTACATTAATTTTTTGGGGTGTCCCTATTTTTTTTTAAAACTTTTTTTGACACAGTTATTTTTAAAATGTAATTCCCACGTTCTGCAGGCTATTTTTTTTAAGCCTGCACCCCTAAACCCCAATTCTGCACTTTATTTCGCCACCTATTCAGTGGTGGAAAGTTATCCCCATTTTTTTCAAAGACTTTTCGAAAATGCGAAAAGTCTTTGAATTGAATACGGGGATAACTGAAATCGGCGAAAATGACGTCATCAGCGATAATTTATCGCCGATTCCGAAATTTTCACCCCAAATTGAATACCCCTCTATATATGTTCAAATGCAATATTCATTGTAATGTTATGTTTTGCAGGAGGGTGGTTACAGATATTTTGGTACCAGCCTTCCAGTGACATTTTCAGGAAGATAGCGCAGAAGCAGAATATAACAAAGACGCACAGTAGCAGATTCTTCGCTATTACCTGCACTGGCGCCATATCTTTCTGAAGATATCACCCGAAAGATGGCGCTCCAGCAAGATTACATATGGGGAGAACCACTGCACAGCACACAGAGGACCTGATTCAGAGATGTACGCTAACCCGATGGTTAGGATACATCGCCAATGTTTCTGGGTCTGCACATGTGCAGCATTTGTATTGCAGAGGGTTGGAATTGCACAGCTGCTTGTGTATGGCTCTGCAATTCCATCCATCTCTGAATCAGGTCCAGAGTGTGCCTGTTCTGTTCTCATTGCAAGATGTGCGGTACATGGGCCCCCCTAGACCCAGGGGCCACTGCTATGTGACCTGAAGTTCGCACAGGTTGTAAAATCCACACCATATACAGTAAACATATTTCTTCAGTGCAGTTTCCTCATTCCCTCTTTGGGGTAAATATACTAAGCTCTGTGTTGGTCTCAATTTGCAGTACAGGGACATATTTTGGCAATTTTACAAATGTTAAAAATGGTAATTTACTAAGGCAAAAACGGGTGTATTTGCACCCGTTAATACAAATAGAAATAAATACACCACCGTCTAAACATGGCAGTACTTTCCATAGACATGTATACAACACAGGAATTTACCAAGAATCGTGATTATACTCATGGGTGTAATTTAAGCAAACTCTGTTAAAAAAAAGTACTTTTAAATAGACCACTTCCTGAGCAGCATGTATTGCAGAAACATACACAGATGAGTGTGATCCATGTATGTTTCTGCCTCAAATTAATAAAATAAAGTATAAAATTTTTAGGAAAAAAATATGGTGTGGGGTTCCCGAGAAAAAGCATAACCAGCCCCGGGCTTCGAGAGCCAGTCCTGCTTCTAAAAATACGGGGGACAACATGTGTAAGGGTCCCCCGTATTTTATGAACCAGCACTGAGCTCTGTGAGCCGGTCCTAGTTTTAGAAATACGGGGAAAAAATGGAGTGGGGTTCCCTGTATTTTTAAAAACAGCGCCGGGCTCAAACTAGCCGGAGTGTAATGCCACAGCCAGAGGCCCCTTTCACCGGTTCACCCTAGCCAAAACATTAATACCCCAAACTAGTCAGCCCAGGCCAGGGATCCCAGGAGAGGTGGTGACCCCCCCCAATAAAGGGGTACCCCTCTCCTGAGCACCACAGGCTGGGGCTGAAGCCCGGGGCTCTTCCCTGCACCCCTGGCCGTTGGTTGCATCGGTAATAGCGATAATAATAAATGGCTACTATTGTTTTCTACAGATGCCAGCGTGCCTACCCTTTGGCACTTGTGGAACTACAAGTGCTAGCAGGCGGCCAGCACCGTTACCCCCACTGTAAAAAAAATAAAAATAAAGTACACACACACACACACCATGGCCCTCATTCAGAGCCACTCGCAAACAGCAGTACGCTCGTTGCGTTCCGATGTTGAATAACCGCGCATGCGTCGGTGTAACACTGCGCATGTGCGTACGGCAGATTGCAAGCTTTTTTGTTCTCGTTCGTCAAATAGTGTACAGGAAGTGACATGTCAAATGTGATTGACAGAACAGGGCGTTTTTGGGTGTTGACGGGGGTGGAGATGGAAAAACGCAGGCGTGGCGAGGCGTTTTTGGGGCGTACATACATTAGCAGATGCGAGCGTAAAATGTGTTCGGACCGACTCATACGTCACTGGATGATCCTCTTTCCCTTCAAAATGCTCGCACAGCTTAGGGTCTGGATTACTCGACCACATTGGCGATGGCCTTCTCCTCCGTCCCGGGACTCCACGATGTTGTTGCGATTAATCGCGGGAGGTCTGAAAAGCAATTAGTGTTGGATTGAAAACCGGCTTGGTATGTGTTTTGAAATCAGTTTTTTGGGATAGCACAAAACCGTACGCAGGTGGAAATCAGAGCTGCTAATGTCAGGATGACACAATCAATTTGCGTACATTTGTGGGGGTTTATTTTGGCCTCAATTTGGTGGTTAGGGCCTATTGTAACAATAATGTCATCATGTTTTAATTTTCTCACCATTTTATTTTTGCCTCTTGAATTTGCCTCGTTATATGAATTTTTAAACGTTCCTTAAAGAGCCCTTTTTTTAAAAAAAAATTATATTTTTTTTGGCAAGTTTTTGCCTTTTGGTCCAGGATTAAATGTAACCCATTTGTACAATAATTTCACAATCCAATGTCAGATTTTTGGTGTCAATTTATTGGTCAAACAAAAAAAAAATTAGTAAAAAATTTGGGGACATCTTTTTTTTGGCAAAGATCAGTTCCAAAATCAAACAAATTGGCCCAACATAACTGTTGACATAAACATACAACAAAAAATTAAAAACATTTCACAAGAAAGGAGAGGGAAGTTTCGACCAGAAAGGAATATGAGCCAAGCACAGAAGGATTGTGGGAAAAGTCGCCATTGCTGTCACCGTTTTTTCACCCGTTTGGATGGGGGAGGGAGGGCGCCAGACCGGGTCCGGGATGTCATCGGGCTGGCCTGTCCAGAGGCAGATGTTGTGGCCTCTGGACTAGGCACAGGGCTAGGCACATTTGGAGGATTGGCTGATGTTGTGCCAGAGGTGGAGGATCCTGATGTTCCGGCAGGAAGGGAGGTCGGCTCCACCATGTGCTGGCGAACGAGCTGCTCCAGGGCATTGGCGATGTGGATGTTGGCCCTGGTATTTTCCGCCAGGGCCTGACCAATGGTTACGTTGGCCGCAGCATTTTGCTCCAGGGCCTCAGCCACCCATAGCAGACTGGCGTCCATCCTCTGCAGAATCTCCGTATGGAAATCCGATTTGAAATTGAGTTCTGTGAGGAGGGACACTGCCTGCGAGGGGGATTGCCCTGGACTGGCTTCTGCAGGGTCCTCAGCCGGATGTACTGGTTCCTCCCCTGCCGAGCCAGCAGAAATTCGGCGGCCAAGGCTCCCCTCTGGAGCAGACTCATCCGCCTGTGTCTCTGTTAGGAAAAAAGAGAAAAGACTCACATTAGAATCTACATATTGGCACAATAAAATTTCAGAGTTGGTGACATCAAAAGATTTACCTGGGACAACATGAGGAGCCGCAAAGTCTGGCATGTCCGTATCCATGTTGGACACGCCAAACACCTCCACAGGCTGCACACACCCCTGTGCCAGCTCTTCTAAATCCGTCAACTCCAATGACACAGGGGTGGGACCCCCACCTGTCCCCCTTGCATGCCTAGCCCTGTCCGCGAGTTTTTGCTTTAGGCGATATTTGAAGTCGCCCCATCTGTGGGAAAAAATGGAAGCCATTATCCTTTTGTTTAAAATGGTGTTTGTTTTTAGGGGGGGCAAGTGTTTACTTACCGCCGTTTGACATCCCGGGCTAGACGGACATAATCACCCACCCTATTGACAGCAACGGCTACCTCTTCCCACATTCTCCCCTTCTGGCTTAGACTCATATTCCTGTCTGCCTGTGGCAGGATGTCCACACACTTCTGTATCAAAACCTCCATCTCCTTTCTTGTGAAATGTGGCTGCCTTTTTTTTTTGGCAGCTTTGGCCGGAATACTGGGCCCAGCAGCCTCTTCCATGTCATCCTCCTCACCTATTTGTGTAAATATTCAGATTTCACAAATTCACAACTTGCCCAATCTTATGTTTCAAATTAATCATTGATACAAAATGCATGAAAGACTTACCGCCTGACTCTTGGGCATTGTTTCCCTGGTCTGTCGCCATGTCTGAGGTCCAAACAAGAAATACACCAGAATTTTAATGTGTTTTCGTGACGTATTCATACATGCGTCCTTATTTTGCGGCCGCATCACTGATTGTGCGTTCCTATGATCCCTCCTTAATTTGTGCGGGAAACGAAACACTATTTATGGCTTGGTGTGTCTCGAGTCGAGGTGGCGTTTTTGGATTGTTGGAGGTTACCTTGGTTGGAGTTTCTTGTTTGCGGATAAAGGAGTTGGCGTTTGGAGTTTATTTTGTTTGCTAGATTTGCGTTTTTATTTTCCGTTCTCTTTTTTGGTTTTTATTTTTTTGGCCTCGTTTCTTGATTTGGTAAGTTTTGTGAAGTCTAACTTTTGTTCAATTGTTGTCTCATTGTGTTTCTTCTTGTTTTTAATTTTTGGATCCATAATTTCATATATTTTAGCTTTTTATTAATTTCGGACCCAAAGACCTTTTGATTTGGACTCTTATATATTTGCTCTTGGTAAGTCAATTTTTTATCTTGTATTTGTGAACTAATTAGCGCATTTTTCTCAGTTTGTATAGTGACTTGTTTTTGCGAACTAATTAGCGCACTTTTACTACTTACTATTGTGACTTGTATTTGCGAACTAATTAGCGCATTTTTACTACTTACTATTGTGACTTGTATTTGCGAACTAATTAGCGCATTTTTACTACTTACTATTGTGACTTGTATTTGCGAACTAATTAGCGCATTTTTCTCAGTTTGTTTATTAACTTGTATTTGCGAACTAATTCGCGCATTTTTAAATGCTTATTAATCCTGTAAAATTTTTTGTGGTTGTCCTTTCGCTTTTTTGGCAAACATTTCAAACCATTTTGATGTACTGTGTCCAATGTTGTTTTGCTCTTTTGCCAAATGTGTGTTTCGCATATTTTAAGTTTTGTCTAGCATAAAATTTAGAAACATAAATGCACAGATTGAAATTTGTCAAATTATTTTTGTGATTAATTTCAGTTTGGACGTATCATGACAATACCCCGGCATGTAAGCAGCAATGGATGGTATCATCAAGCTAAGTTGTTTTTAATTTTCTTTTGGGGTGGGTCCAAAGCCTTACATTCCAATCTTGCCATTTCAGGTTGATCTTGGGCGGATTGTTCTGGCCATGCTCCCGGAAGCCGACCAACCTCAATCTCGTCCCAGGCGTAGGCATCGTAGGCGTGCAAGGCCCCAGATATTTCGAACACGTGTCACCCTTTTTGGAATGCCCGATGATGAGGTTTTAAGACGCTACCGTCTTCCTCCCACAATCATCATAGACACTCTCTCATTAATAGAGAGTGATCTTGAGCGGCAAATTGACAGTCCAACAGCAATACCACCACTTACGCAAATTATGGCGGTGTTACATTTCTGTGCCTCAGGATCGTTTCAAACAACGGTGGGAATAGTGGCGGGCATCTCACAATCCTCCTTTTCCCGGATCCTGAGGGCAGTGATGGAGGCACTTTTCAAGCACCTCCATCATTTTATTCAAATGCCTTTGGATATGGGTGCCCTTAGTGTGGCCAAGGCCAATTTTTACCAAATAGCTGGCTTCCCACACATCATAGGGGTTGTGGATGGTACTCACATACCACTTCAGCCTCCAGCACGGCTGGAGGCCATATTTCGAAACAGGAAACACTATCACTCCCTGAATGTAATGGTGGTATGTGATGCCTCCCTCCAGATCCTGTCCCTGAATGCAAAATTACCAGGAAGTGCACATGACTCCTTCGTCATCCGGCAATCAGGGATATGGCACAAATTAACCAACCTACAAGCTGGTGATGCGTGGCTTCTGGGTAAGTGTAGACCTTTAGTACATAACAATGTTAAGCTTGATACACAGTTATCCTGATGTTGTCTATTCTTTTTCACAGGAGACAGTGGATACCCTTGCATGCCCTGGCTGCTCACTCCTTATTTGGCTCCCACACCAGGTCCACAAAGTGAGTTTAATACCGCACTTACAGCCACCAGGCAAGTGGTGGAGCGCTGTATCGGCCTTTTAAAAGGCCGATTCAGATGCCTCCACCGCTCTGGTGGCGAGCTCATGTATTTGCCGGATATGGTTTCGAAAATTGTGGTCCTGTGTGGGATCTTTCACAACATCGCCATAAGGAGCGGTGTTCCAATGCAGCCAGAGGATGCCTTACCTGAGGATGGCCCCCCCGAGGTTGGTCGGAGGTCAGTATGTGGGGGGGCCATACGCGATGATGTGGTGGCCCGATATTTTAGGTATTGACCAAACAACAGTGTGTATACCCAATGTGTTACGGTTTTTTAACGTTCATCTTTTTTGATATTAATTCTTGCACCATCTTCTGTTTGTTTGCATAATCTTTGGCACTCCCACGATGACTACTTCCTGCTACCCTTCAAAAACCTTTATGTTGAAACTTTGGGAATATATTCTGACACCAATATTGCAACGCCATATTTTTGAAATCATGTGGGCATGGACCTTCGTCAACCAGTTCTTGATTTGTTGTGTGTTTGTTTAGTGTTTTTGGTATGTGGTGTTTTTCTGATTATCACTGTGTGTTTTGTTTGTGAGTGACCACTTTGTATTTTGATTTCTGTTGTGAATAAATATTTGGAGAGTGTAATTTGTTTCCTTTTTGGGCACGTTAGAAGCAAGTGTAAACAAACTCCCAAACGTTAATTTTACCTAAGGGGTAACCCAGTAATGAAGCAAGTGGAGCTAAAATGTAATCTGTTTTCGGGGTACTAGCCAACACAACAAGGAATCGTGTACAATCAGTTGCCTTCGTAAGATTGTCCGAAGCAGTTTGGCCACCAAATAGGAACCTGAAAAATGGTGTAAACTATCATGTTGACCACCACAAAAAAGGAAAATGACATTGGTACTGGGAGGTGTTTCTTGTGCCTGTTTGCATTCAAAATACAACACACAATCTGTATTGAGATTATGTGGCAAACCTTGCTTGAAGAGTCTACTTATGTCAGTGTAAAGAATCTTGGATTTACTCCAAAGGCATGAGACAGAGCTTGATTTTAAACTGATTTATTAAGAAACAATTTGAAAAAAAATAAAAAAAAAAACTAATTCCTAAGGAGGACCAACAGATGGTCAAGGCCCTGCATAAGCCCGGTGACCTGCTCCCGCATACGGCCCACACAATTCACTATCTCTTCCCGACGCCTCTGTTCCTCTGTGGGTGACAAAAGTTTGGGGATTAATAAATCGATAATGAAGCAACATTCTAAAAAAACACAAAACAAGCAAACCAAAACTTACAAGCTTGTGGGCCTAAAAAACATTACACGGATAAAACCCAGCACCCCAAAATGTCTAAGGGCAAAAATACAAGGGCCCTAAAAAAAGGCACACAGGTGTGATATGTGTATGGTGACATCAGCAGGAACAGGTAAAGACAACCCCCAAAAATACCCTAAGGCGACAAAAAGTAAAAAAAAATGGGGGCGACACATGATTACATACAAACAGTTTGTGGTGTCCAAAATAAACTTTAAAAACATACCGTTCTCCAAAACGACAGAGCCAGAAGCCACTCCCTGGACCACCTCGGAGGTGGTTACATTCCCCAACCCTAGGGGCAAGGTGTTTTCGGAATCCTGGGAGGGGGTATTTGGAGGAGGGACGGATGGTGGAGAGGGGGAATTGGGCTGGAGGGGAAGTAGGCCTGAAATTTCGGCCACAGGGTCTGGGGAGGAGGGGGTAATAGAGGAATTGGGGGTTGGAGAGAGGGGCCGGGACCGGCGTCTTGTGTGGCGATGCCGCCGTAGTGTTTGCTGTGCCCCTAAAAAATTACAAAAATATTGTGGTTAGTTTCAACAGGAAACCAAAAAAAAAAAAAGAAACACAATAGGACAGACATGAAAACATGCACATGCAGATATGACTACAATGACTCAATAGGACAGACATGAAAACATGCACATGCAGATATGACTACAATGACTCAATAGGACAGACATGAAAACATGCACATGCAGATATGACTACAATGACTCAATAGGACAGACATGAAAACATGCACACGCAGTTAGGGCCCACAAGATAAACTTGAAAACCACAGTCCAGAACACTTACTTTCCGCAATCTGCATGCGAAAGCATGCCAGCAAGCGGGGCGTCCGCCGGTGCAGGTCCGACCACCTGCGCTCCAGCTGGCCAATATGTCGGCGTGAGCCGAAGGAGCGCAGGCGTCGACGTACCTCCGCATATGCGGAACGCTTGCGCCTATTGGAGATGGGTGGAGGCTGACTGGTGATCCTCCTGTCCATCACCTCCGTCAGCACCAGCAGTTCGCGCCTGGTGAATGCGGCGGATCTCATGATGGCAATGGTGTTTTTTTGACAAAATATTTTTAATAAAGCACCACAAAAAAATTTGATTGGCTAATGTATTTGGGAAATTAACAGGACAAATTCTATTGGTTAGTGTATGAGTCATGTGTTCGACAGGGCCACAAATCTCTTGAGAGTTATGATAGGCTTGATGCAGTGACATGCGTAAGCAAATTTAAATAAAGAAATGAACCACAGAAAAATTGTGGGGAGACAAACAAATAGAACAATTGTTTAATTGGGGCTAACATGTCTTTTGAACAATAAAAGCGAAGGTTTCAGCCGTACGTATTCGGCGAGCAAATACAAACACGGACAAGATTAAAGTTTATTGCATTGTGTTGAAAAAAAAAAAAAATAAGCTAATTGATACATTGATTGCCATGATACGATTGAGGGAGGTAGGCTGAAAAACGAGCAGGTAATCGGAATCTGACAGTCCCACTTCCGGTTTGTACTTGTGCGTGCGTTCCCTTCAAGCCATTTCGGGGATGTACGCTCGCTATTTGGCACGCTCGTTAGTTAGAGGAGGGGTCGCCTGAGTTTGGGGCGGATTTTTAGCTGCGTACGAAAATACGAGCGAGTGCTTGAATTTAAATATTTTTTTACGTACACCGAACATGCGTACGCCCACTTGCGAGTGGGTCTGAATCAGGGCCCATGTAAACTATAAGTTTATTAAACACAAAACACACACATACAAACTTACCTTTTTCATGGTGATCAGTCCCCTTCTCCAGTAGTAATCCACAATAATCCCTAAAAAAAAAATGATGTTCACCTACCTCCTGGTGCAGGTCAGTCCTCTTCTCCAGTAGAGACCCGGCCATGAAAAATAACAAAAATAGTAACACAATTCACGGACACTCAAGACATATATGTGTTTCCACATACATCACTTCCCCAGCAAATGACGGACCCCTCGTGGGTAACGTCACTTGCCAGGCCGTCAGCCAATCAGAGGCCATTCTAGAGTAAGCAGCCGCTGTTGGCTGTGAGCCACGTGACTGGTTCATAAAATACAGGGGACCCCCTACAAATTTTGTCCCCCATATTTTTAGAACCAGGGCTAATTCTCAAACACCCTTGTACGATCGTTCCTGTTTAATCCTGGACAAACACAGGCCAGACAAATTCTGTAAATTTACCCCTTTAAGTCTATTTGTGATAATCTTCTACCCTGGCACTGAGGTATGACACCCTACTGGGCACAGTTAAATGCAGAATTTCTATAGGGGGGTGTCTGAATGCTTGGAGCAAAACTGCTGCAATAAGCCTAAAATAGACACTTTTTATGTAATGAAATTGTTTTACTTCAATAATAAGTATTGAGTCCCAAAGTGTTGCTTATATTGTGAATGATGATATTGACTTTAAAAATAAATTCAATAGGGCCAAATGTTTTTTGTTTTTTTTCAACATTATAAAGTAGCATCCTATCTGCAGTGAAGTTAGATGCATCAGGTGTGTTTAGGTACATTCAGTACTATAAATATGCAGCAAGATATATTTACCATAGAGACGGGAGCTCTTGCTGACAGATGCCCTGATTCAGAGCCGGACGCTCTGACAGAGCGCTCGCTCTGAATCAGGGCCGTCCTTCCTGATTTTAGAGTGGCCTCCTGGCCGCTCGCATAGCTGTGGGTGTCCACCCACAGCTATAGCGAGCAGCCAAAAAGATGGTCGCGATGGTCAAGACCATCGCGACCATCGGGCATGCGACGAGACCCTTGTGGTAGGGTCTCGTCTGCTGCAAGCCCTGGAGTGCTTTTGGCTCTATCAGAGCCGAAAGCACTCCAACTGACATCACTTGTGATGTCAGTGGGGCCAGCCCCAGACGGTAGGCATTCCCATGGGAACGCCTCCGTCTGGCCAGCCACGCCCCCGGCACGCCCACCAAAGGGGGCGTGCTGTCACTCACCATCGACAGCACGCCCCTTTTGTAGCGAGACCCATAGCAACGGCTTGCACGTTGCTATCCGGGTCTCGCACATGCGCACTGGGCTAACATCGACCCGCTTGCGAGCGCTCAGAATCTGCAAATAAAAATATGCTATTGTTCCACAAGCAAATTCAATATTATGTATAATATAATGTAGTCATTATTTTTGACAGTCACCATGTCGACAGTGACTATGTCGAAGCGAGAATACCGACGCCGTTATTCTGACATGAATCTAATGCTACTTGAAGCATTTTAACCATGCAACTATTAAAGCTGCTTTGCCAGCATAATGGATGACCAGGATAATGGTGCCTGCATTCTAGTTTTGACATAGTCACGGTCTAAATAATGTATGTATCTCAATATTAGTTGCTAAATAAAATATACATATAATTGACATAACTTTAAAAAAAATACATACCCACGATAGGCGGCAGACTGCATCATAAAAATAGATGTTATATGGAAGAGAAAGGATAGAGACTATACGGAAGAGAAATCATAAAGGTTCTATGAAAGAGAAAGGATAGAGGCTATATGAAAGAGAAAGGATAGAGGTTATATGGAAGAGAAAGGATAGAGGCTATATGGAAGTGAAAGGATAGAGGTTATATGGAAGAGAATGGATAGAGGCTATATGGAAAAGAAATTATAGAGGTTATATGGAAGAGAAAGGACAGAGGCTATATGGAAAATAAAATATAAAGGCTATATGGAAGAGAAAGGATAGAGGTTATATGGACGAGAAATGATAGAGGCTATTTGGAATAGGAAGAAAAAGGGTACGGGCTATATGGAAGACAAAGGATAAAATCTATATAAAAGAGGGGATGGTACCTTCAGGAAGAGATAGGATAGAGGCAATATGGCAGAGAAAGGATAGAGGCTATCTGGAAAAGAAAGGATAGAGGCTACATGGAATAGAAAGGATAGGAGTTATATGGAAGAGTAAGGATAGAGGTTATATGGAAGAGAGAGGATAGAGGTTATATGGAAAAGAAAGGATAGAGGTTATATGGAAGAGAAAGGATAGAGGCTATAAGAAAGACAACAGATAGAGGTTATATGGAACAGAAAGGATAGAGGTTATATGGAAGAGAAAGGATAGAGGTTATATGGAAAAGAAAAGATAGAGATTATATGGAAGAGAAAGGATAGAGGTTATATGGAAGAGAAAGGCTATATGGAAGAAAAAAGGATAGAGGTTATATGGAAGAGAAAGTATAGAGGCTATATTTAAGAAAAAGGATAGCGGGTATATGGAAGAGAAAGGCTATATGGAAGAAAAAAGGATAGAGGTTATATGGAAGAGAAAGGATAGACGTTATATGGAAGAGAAAGGCTATATGGAAGAAAAAAGGATAGAGGTTATATGGAAGAGAAAGGATAGAGGTTATATGAAAGAGAAAGGATAGAGGTTATATGGAAAAGAAAGGCTATATGGAAGAAAAAAGGATAGAGGTTATATGGAAGAGAAAGGATAGAGGTTATATGGGAGGGAAAGGATAGAGGTTATATGGAAGAGAAAGGATAGAGGTTATATGGAAAAGAAAGGATAGAGACTATATGGAAGGGAAAGGATAGAGAGAGTTCCTTCGGGAAGAGATAGGATAGAGGCAATATGGCAGATAAAGGATAGGGGTTATATGGAAGAGAAAGGATAGGAGCTACATGGAATAGCAAGGATAGGGGTTATATGGAAGAGAAAGCATAGGAGCTACATGGAATAGAAAGGATAGGGGTTATATGGCAGAGAAAGGATAGGGGTTATATGGAAGAGAAAGGATAGGGGTTATATGGAAGAGAAAGGATAGGGGCTACATGGAATAGAAAGGATAGGGGTTGTATGGAAGAGAAAGGATAGGGGTTGTTTGGCAGAGAAAGGATAGGGGTTATATGGCAGAGAAAGGATAGGCGTTGTTTGGCAGAGAAAGGATAGGGGTTATATGGCAGAGAAAGGATAGGGGTTGTTTGGCAGAGAAAGGATAGGGGTTATATGGCAGAGAAAGGATAGGGGTTATATGGAAGAGAAAGGATAGGGGTTGTTTGGCAGAGAAAGGATAGGGGTTGTTTGGCAGAGAAAGGGGTTGTAGAAAGGATAGGGGTTGTATGGAAGAGAAAGGATCGGGGTTGTTTGGCAGAGAAAGGATAGGGGTTGTTTGGTAGAGAAAGGATAGGGGTTATATGGCAGAGAAAGGATAGGGGTTATATGGCAGAGAAAGGATAGGGGTTGTTTGGCAGAGAAAGGATAGGGGTTATATGGCAGAGAAAGGATAGGGGTTGTATGGCAGAGAAAGGATAGGGGTTGTATGGCAGAGAAAGGATAGGGTTGTTTGGCAGAGAAAGGATAGGGGTTGTATGGCAGAGAAAGGATAGGGGTTGTTTGGCAGAGAAAGGATAGGGTTGTTTGGCAGAGAAAGGATAGGGGTTGTATGGCAGAGAAAGGATAGGGGTTGTATGGCAGAGAAAGGATAGGGGTTGTTTGGCAGAGAAAGGGTAGGGGTTGTTTGGCAGAGAAAGGATAGGGGTTATATGGCAGAGAAAGGATAGGGGTTGTATGGCAGAGAAAGGATAGGGGTTGTTTGGCAGAGAAAGGTTAGGGGTTGTTTGGCAGAGAAAGGATAGGGGTTATATGGCAGAGAAAGGATAGGGGTTATATGGAAGAGAAAGGATAGGGGTTGTATGGAAGAGAAAGGATAGGGGTTGTATGGCAGAGAAAGGATAGGGGTTGTATGGCAGAGAAAGGATAGGGGTTATATGGCAGAGAAAGGATAGGGGTTATATGGAAGAGAAAGGATAGGGGTTATATGGAAGAGAAAGGATAGGGGTTATATGGCAGAGAAAGGATATGGGGTTGTATGGCAGAGAAAGGATAGGGGTTATATGGAAGAGAAAGGATAGGGGTTATATGGAAGAGAAAGGATAGGGGTTATATGGAAGAGAAAGGATAGGGGTTGTATGGCAGAGAAAGGATAGGGGTTATATGGCAGAGAAAGGATAGGGGTTATATTTAAGAAAAAGGATAGCGGGTATATGGAAGAGAAAGGCTATATGGAAGAAAAAAGGATAGAGGTTATATGGAAGAGAAAGGATAGACGTTATATGGAAGAGAAAGGCTATATGGAAGAAAAAAGGATAGAGGTTATATGGAAGAGAAAGGATAGAGGTTATATGGAAGAGAAAGGATAGAGGTTATATGGAAAAGAAAGGCTATATGGAAGAAAAAAGGATAGAGGTTATATGGAAGAGAAAGGATAGAGGTTATATGGGAGGGAAAGGATAGAGGTTATATGGAAGAGAAAGGATAGAGGTTATATGGAAAAGAAAGGATAGAGACTATATGGAAGGGAAAGGATAGAGAGAGTTCCTTCGGGAAGAGATAGGATAGAGGCAATATGGCAGATAAAGGATAGGGGTTATATGGAAGAGAAAGGATAGGAGCTACATGGAATAGCAAGGATAGGGGTTATATGGAAGAGAAAGCATAGGAGCTACATGGAATAGAAAGGATAGGGGTTATATGGCAGAGAAAGAATAGGGGTTATATGGAAGAGAAAGGATAGGGGTTATATGGAAGAGAAAGGATAGGGGCTACATGGAATAGAAAGGATAGGGGTTGTATGGAAGAGAAAGGATAGGGGTTGTTTGGCAGAGAAATGATAGGGGTTATATGGCAGAGAAAGGATAGGGGTTGTTTGGCAGAGAAAGGATAGGGGTTATATGGCAGAGAAAGGATAGGGGTTGTTTGGCAGAGAAAGGATAGGGGTTATATGGCAGAGAAAGGATAGGGGTTATATGGAAGAGAAAGGATAGGGGTTGTTTGGCAGAGAAAGGATAGGGGTTGTTTGGCAGAGAAAGGGGTTGTTTGGCAGAGAAAGGGGTTGTAGAAAGGATAGGGGTTGTATGGAAGAGAAAGGATAGGGGTTGTTTGGCAGAGAAAGGATAGGGGTTGTTTGTTAGAGAAAGGATAGGGGTTATATGGCAGAGAAAGGATAGGGGTTATATGGCAGAGAAAGGATAGGGGTTGTTTGACAGAGAAAGGATAGGGGTTATATGGCAGAGAAAGGATAGGGGTTGTATGGCAGAGAAAGGATAGGGTTGTTTGGCAGAGAAAGGATAGGGGTTGTATGGCAGAGAAAGGATAGGGTTGTTTGGCAGAGAAAGGATAGGGGTTGTATGGCAGAGAAAGGATAGGGGTTGTATGGCAGAGAAAGGATAGGGGTTGTTTGGCAGAGAAAGGGTAGGGGTTGTTTGGCAGAGAAAGGATAGGGGTTATATGGCAGAGAAAGGATAGGGGTTGTATGGCAGAGAAAGGATAGGGGTTGTTTGGCAGAGAAAGGTTAGGGGTTGTTTGGCAGAGAAAGGATAGGGGTTATATGGCAGAGAAAGGATAGGGGTTATATGGAAGAGAAAGGATAGGGGTTGTATGGAAGAGAAAGGATAGGGGTTGTATGGCAGAGAAAGGATAGGGGTTGTATGGCAGAGAAAGGATAGGGGTTGTATGGCAGAGAAAGGATAGGGGTTGTATGGCAGAGAAAGGATAGGGGTTTTATGGCAGAGAAAGGATAGGGGTTATATGGAAGAGAAAGGATAGGGGTTATATGGAAGAGAAAGGATAGGGGTTATATGGCAGAGAAAGGATATGGGGTTGTATGGCAGAGAAAGGATAGGGGTTATATGGAAGAGAAAGGATAGGAGTTATATGGAAGAGAAAGGATAGGGGTTATATGGAAGAGAAAGGATAGGGGTTATATGGCAGAGAAAGGATATGGGGTTGTATGGCAGAGAAAGGATAGGGGTTATATGGAAGAGAAAGGATAGGGGTTATATGGAAGAGAAAGGATAGGGGTTATATGGAAGAGAAAGGATAGGGGTTGTATGGCAGAGAAAGGATAGGGGTTATATTTAAGAAAAAGGATAGCGGGTATATGGAAGAGAAAGGCTATATGGAAGAAAAAAGGATAGAGGTTATATGGAAGAGAAAGGATAGACGTTATATGGAAGAGAAAGGCTATATGGAAGAAAAAAGGATAGAGGTTATATGGAAGAGAAAGGATAGAGGTTATATGGAAGAGAAAGGATAGAGGTTATATGGAAAAGAAAGGCTATATGGAAGAAAAAAGGATAGAGGTTATATGGAAGAGAAAGGATAGAGGTTATATGGGAGGGAAAGGATAGAGGTTATATGGAAGAGAAAGGATAGAGGTTATATGGAAAAGAAAGGATAGAGACTATATGGAAGGGAAAGGATAGAGAGAGTTCCTTCGGGAAGAGATAGGATAGAGGCAATATGGCAGATAAAGGATAGGGGTTATATGGAAGAGAAAGGATAGGAGCTACATGGAATAGCAAGGATAGGGGTTATATGGAAGAGAAAGCATAGGAGCTACATGGAATAGAAAGGATAGGGGTTATATGGCAGAGAAAGGATAGGGGTTATATGGAAGAGAAAGGATAGGGGTTATATGGAAGAGAAAGGATAGGGGCTACATGGAATAGAAAGGATAGGGGTTGTATGGAAGAGAAAGGATAGGGGTTGTTTGGCAGAGAAAGGATAGGGGTTATATGGCAGAGAAAGGATAGGGGTTGTTTGGCAGAGAAAGGATAGGGGTTATATGGCAGAGAAAGGATAGGGGTTGTTTGGCAGAGAAAGGATAGGGGTTATATGGCAGAGAAAGGATAGGGGTTATATGGAAGAGAAAGGATAGGGGTTGTTTGGCAGAGAAAGGATAGGGGTTGTTTGGCAGAGAAAGGGGTTGTAGAAAGGATAGGGGTTGTATGGAAGAGAAAGGATAGGGGTTGTTTGGCAGAGAAAGGATAGGGGTTGTTTGGTAGAGAAAGGATAGGGGTTATATGGCAGAGAAAGGATAGGGGTTATATGGCAGAGAAAGGATAGGGGTTGTTTGACAGAGAAAGGATAGGGGTTATATGGCAGAGAAAGGATAGGGGTTGTATGGCAGAGAAAGGATAGGGGTTGTATGGCAGAGAAAGGATAGGGTTGTTTGGCAGAGAAAGGATAGGGGTTGTATGGCAGAGAAAGGATAGGGTTGTTTGGCAGAGAAAGGATAGGGGTTGTATGGCAGAGAAAGGATAGGGGTTGTATGGCAGAGAAAGGATAGGGGTTGTTTGGCAGAGAAAGGGTAGGGGTTGTTTGGCAGAGAAAGGATAGGGGTTATATGGCAGAGAAAGGATAGGGGTTGTATGGCAGAGAAAGGATAGGGGTTGTTTGGCAGAGAAAGGTTAGGGGTTGTTTGGCAGAGAAAGGATAGGGGTTATATGGCAGAGAAAGGATAGGGGTTATATGGAAGAGAAAGGATAGGGGTTGTATGGAAGAGAAAGGATAGGGGTTGTATGGCAGAGAAAGGATAGGGGTTGTATGGCAGAGAAAGGATAGGGGTTGTATGGCAGAGAAAGGATAGGGGTTGTATGGCAGAGAAAGGATAGGGGTTATATGGCAGAGAAAGGATAGGGGTTATATGGAAGAGAAAGGATAGGGGTTATATGGAAGAGAAAGGATAGGGGTTATATGGCAGAGAAAGGATATGGGGTTGTATGGCAGAGAAAGGATAGGGGTTATATGGAAGAGAAAGGATAGGAGTTATATGGAAGAGAAAGGATAGGGGTTATATGGAAGAGAAGGGATAGGGGTTGTATGGCAGAGAAAGGTTAGGAGTTGTATGGCAGAGAAAGGATAGGGGTTGTATGGCAGAGAAAGGATAGGGGTTATATGGCAGAGAAAGGATAGGGGTTATATGGAAGAGAAAGGATAGGGGTTATATGGCAGAGAAAGGATAGGGGTTATATGGAAGAGAAAGGATAGGGGTTATATGGAAGAGAAAGGATAGGGGCTACATGGAATAGAAAGGATAGGGGTTGTATGGAAGAGAAATTAATAGAAGCTATATGAAAGACATATACAGGTTATATGGTAGAGAAAGGATAAAGGTTGTATGGAAGAGAAATTCCTGCGTGCAGCTTTGCAATTGCGATCCTATAATGTAAATCAAGGGAAAGAGGAAAGGCCACTGCACTAGCGAGATTGATTTTAAATAAACCCCATTGATAATAATCATTTAAATTAAATATTTTATTGGGTGTGCTGCCAAGGACAATAACAGAAGTCTAATGTACAAATTCCACAAGAAGGAGAAAGAATGTCCTCTATTGGCGCACAAAGAATTGTTGGTAGTAACTAAAATGTAACCTTTATTGTATTGTTTAAAACCTTACTATAGTGAAATATCAATAAAATAAATAGATTCAGACATTGTGAAAAAAAGATAGAAAATGTGAATAAAACTGAGCTGACACTTTGGGCAACTGCTATCCTATGAATAAAGTTTTATATCATATTCTGAGTGTTCATGACTCTTATAATTACTGTGTATGCTGTTAATTGCTGAGCAAGGCAAAGGAAAAACACATAGTTGTAGTTGTAATCTTATGTCTCACAATTTGTGTATTATTTATGAAGTGCTGAACATATATTCACCCTAATAATTATATAGTACCATTTTGTATGCAATGGTATATGTCACATTGACGAAAGGACCAAGCCGTTCTATACAGCAGTAAGTATTAATACAAGCCAGCTTAGGCTATCTCACTTCTGCACACCACACACTGTGTCAACATTTGTGATGAAGATACTTTGGGCCTGATTCAGACCCACTCGCGAGCGGCTGTCCGCTCGAAGTGGGTCGATGGTGTGCACTGAGCATGCGCACGACGGAGGGAGCTCCGTCGTGCGCATGCGCGAGACGCGACGAGCGAAGGACTTTCCTTCGCTCGTTGTGTCTGATCAAAGGGGGCGTGCTGTCGATGTTGATTGACAGCACGCCCCCTTTGGTGGGCGTGCCGGGGGCGTGCCTCCCAGACGGGGGCGTTCCCAAGGGAACGCCTACCGTCAGAAGCCGGCCCACTGACATCACTAGTGATGTCAGTGGGAGTGATTTTGGCTCTGATAGAGCCAAAATCACTCCGGGCCTTGCGGTTGAGAAACTCAACCGCAGGCTCCGGCTCGCAGTGGCGATGGTCGCGATGGTCAAGACCATCGCGACCATCAACCTGCACGCTCGTATAGGCTGTGGGTGGTGACCCACAGCTATACGAGCGTCCAGGAGGACGCTCCATTTTTATGGAGGACGGCCCTCATTCAGAGCGAGCGCTCTGCTCAGAGCGTCCGGCTCTGAATGAGGGCCATTGTGTTTCCACATTTGGAATTTTATTTCCTGGTCACAGGGAAATTTAATTCTGGAAATGCCTTTATATCGGATAAAATTCCCTTTGTACTTAGTGTTGTTAGCTTTCATGTTATATAATTACCCCAGCATTTTAAGTACACATTTTGACAGCGAAATTACAGAGAATTTGACCAGGAAGAAAAAAATGGCACAGACCAGGATATCTGAACATTTAAAAGTGGAAACACTGATGTCGGCACCAGAATGTTGACAGGTTCTGAATGTCAACAATCAGAATGTTGGCATGGACTTAACCTCGACAAAAAAAAGTTGACATTCACAAATGTCGACATATTTAAAATGTTGATATGTCTATAATGTTGACATTTAATATGTCGATACCAAAATGTGTGTACATTTTTGTGTATGTTTTAGGGTTAGGGCTAGGTTAAAATATGGAAAAAAATGTATGTCAACATTCTGGTGTCAGCATGTTAAATGTTGATATTTTGAACATGTCGACATTTTATCCATGAAGACATTTGTAAACGTCAACATATTGTTTGTCGACATAATATCTATGTTGACATTCTGACTGTTGACATTCAGAATCTGTCAACACCACTTGTGCCTATCTGTTAAGCTGCATACACACACAACGATTGAGTTAATGAACGATTTTAGTAAACGATTTTCTACCTTGAAAAAATGAACTAAAATCGTTTACTAAAGTTGTTCATTTACTATGTTCATTTAAATGTAATGAACGATTTTTTTGAACTAGAAACGATTTTTGCATATTAACTTAATGAAAATCGTTGAGTTGACAAGTCTGACTGAACTCCAAACTACAAACGTGAACGCGCATGAACAATAATCGTTCATCGGTTGACTCAGAAATTGAACGATAATCGTTCAAAAAATCGTTGTGTGTGTATGCACCTTTATTCTGCAGTCATGTATTACTATTATTATTATTATATGATGTATTACATGTCTCACCATAATACACATGGCCTGATGTGCTGCATTTTCTACCTAATTGTAATGCCATACATACACAACTTATTTATCATTATATAATGCATTATGGTATTTTATACTGCTATTACCAAACACATTATATACTGTTTGTGGTGTATGTATAAGGGAGCAGAAATCTGACAGTATTAGTGGAGGGTCACCTGTGAACCAGACTCCTTTGCACAGTGGGCCTGATTCAGAGCCGCTCGTAAGCGGCCGCTCGTTCGCTCCGAGCAATGTTCGCACAACTGCGAATGCGTATGCGTTGTAATACGCATGCGCGAACCAGTCATTGCGGTCGGAAATTGTGTGCTCGCAAAATAGCGAATGCCTGCTAATTTGAGTGACAGGATGAGGCGTTTGTGGGTGGTAACAGGGGAAGGTGCTTGAAAACGGGGAGTGGAGATCCGAACTCAGGCGTGCCAAACGGTCAAAACGGGCGTTTTAAGGGTGTGCATAATTAACAAAGCAGCGTCATCGACCACGTCACTTGGTTGTCTTTTAGCCTGAACTGCTCGCATGATTGCGGTAGGAAAATCCTACCACAAGCACTGCGAGCAGTTCAGACGCCTTTCGATGTACTCGATTAATCTAATAAATAGCGGAGATGACGTAGGATGCGAGCGGCCAGGGGGCGTTTTTACAAAATAGTGAGCGCATGTTTCGTTCGCTCGTTCAGACATAGAGGCGTCAACAGACCGCAAAGAGCGAGCGCTCTATTTAAATATCCGGCCCCTTTTTCTGAACGAGCGAGTGCAAATAGTGTCCGGGTCTGAATCAGGCCCAGTGTTAGAATAGTCACTTCTGTTTTCCTTTTCTGCTTAAGCTGAACAAATGTCCTTATACCCAGAGTTAATTAATTCAGCCAATGTGATTCCGGGAGAAAATGAGTTGTAAAAGTAGAGAATGGCTATTATCACACTGAGAAAAGGAATCAGGTTGGCAGATATGAAAGAACATTTTATATTTTATGACAATGGAAATGTAAGCAATAAAGAAAAAGCCAGAAAGGAATGCATTAAGGCTAGTTAAGGCTTTGTGTTAAAGAAACAATAGTTAATTTCTATGGTAATATTTGTAATGTTTTAAGTGCAGCAAAAAGGTGCTGTTATTAGATTATCATATTTTGTGGAGATGGATAGACCCTGTTTTTCAGGTTGTGGCATGTCTCTTTGAGATTGCAGCCCATGTCTTAATTGTAGTGACCAGTATCTTAGCAGTGACATCAAGTTAAGAGATATATTAGGGTGTTATATTTTCAAGCCTTATGGCTGATGCAGAAAAAGCTGATTACATTTGATTGACGTATCTGCAATATATTACAGGCTGAACACAGGCGATATGAAAGGCATTATGTCGCAGTCCTCGTTTTTACAGTGGTGGCTGTGATCCTCTAAAACTTAGCAAGCGTTTTAGAGTATTAGCCAGTGTAGCCTATTGGCTACAATATTGCACTGTTTCACCAGAGAAGGATCTACGCTGTCACATGGAATAGCCGCACAAGCTCATTAGGCAGCCAGGTCCAAACCCGGCAGTCAAGTGATAGATTACTATTTATTCTTCACCACGACGGATTCGTATCTGAGCCACTAGCTCCAAAAATTAATTATTCACACTATATACTGCAATAAGGAATGATCATTTTTGCGGCACCCACTGCCACCCATGCAAATGGACACCATAGGCTGGCATGTGTAGAATACATAATATTTTTGGAACTGGAATTAGGACTATAGATGTCTCTCTCAGATGCTGGGACATCATCATTTTTAATTGAATTATTATCATACACAGATTAGATTTTAATGGAAACATTTTAGCAGATATAATACCATTCTGTGGTTAGGCTATCAGTACCAGGGGTGCTGTTAGTGACTATAGCCATTGCACTGCCCAGTTCTGCCAGAGTAACTTCTTGCCATGGTGAATAGCCCCCTGAGATAGAAGTGACAGGTACGCAACCAGATGAGGCTGTGTAGTCACCCATTAAGTACAGTATAGGTTACAATAAAACTACACAAGTCTTACTATTGTGAATGGCCTCCCGTATGATGTTTCCTAAGGGGAGTCAAACACCAGCAATTGTTATGGCAGAGTGGTGCAATCTCATAGCAAGGCACAATTATTTCCCATTTTTTTACACCACGTTTGTATATTATTTAATTTTAATTAAACAAATGATTTTTTTTTAATTTCCCTGTAATCTGCACCCACTCCTGAAAAACAGCATTTTTTCCACCTTTAACCTATTTCCTGTATTGTTCTTGCCAATACTTTTTATTGTAGCTGAGGACGACAGTGAAACATATGGTAGTATAATTCCTGGTTATATATCCTCACTGCTGGCGGTCTTTTAAAAGCATTGTCTGAGACTTTACAAGCTGCTGATGTGTTTCCTTAAACCCTAAATTAGACCTGTCAAAACAGTTTTTATAATTCTAAATCTTCTCTATCTGCCTACTTAATGCACTGAAGAAAAGATAGACCCACGAGGAGTGCAAAATTACCAAAACATTACCAAGATGTTGTCAAGAAAATGAGACTCCTTTATGTTTGGTGGTTAATACCGTGCAAGCCCTAATGGCCCTCGGATAATTACTAAAGTAAACTGAATTACCCTGCTCTGATCTATGGAATATAAATTAAAGAGCACGTATTAATCACAAGATCAAGGCTTCATGATGACACCATTAGCCTCAAGATTTAAACGGCTTTTGGTTCTGGGATTTGTAAATGGCAATAAAAGTCACATCACTTAATAAACAGAGTATATTATGGTAGCAATAAAAAGAAATGATTTCCTTTAAGCTGTATTAAAAAAAAATATAAAAAAACAAAAACACACACACACACACACATATATATATATATATATATATATATGCAAATATCATTACAATTGTCTGACTATACAGTATGTATAAGTTTTATGCCATACATGTTATGCCTACATAAGTGTTATGCCAAACTTTAACAGAGTCACCTATAGAAAAAGGCACCTTTAGATCGGAGTGCGGGGAACATGGTGCCGTAAATCTCATCATCGCGACACCCCCCAGAGCCCACCCCCATACAATTTGTGCAGCAGTGACGGGGCCACTTCCTGGCAGGAGAGCAGATCCAGGATACTGCCCTATTCTTGGGAGTCCGGGAGAGCTAATTGAAATTTGGGGGTCTACAGGACATCCATGGAGAGTAGGCTGGATGGTTTTGGATAACTAGTATTGGATTAGTCATTAATAAATGAAGTTTACTTGAGCATAGAACAAACAAGAATGCAAACTTGAATCACTTTTATTTCTGTTTTTTAGTTGGAAAACATTTTTCTTCTTACCACAAAGCCAATCCTTTGAGCAATTGGGCCGCGCATACAAAGAAAAATGCTGTAACATCGTTAATGTTTTGTGATGTTTCTTTAAAGGTCAAAGACTGTCATTTGTACATCACTAAACATTAGTCTATGTGGAAATGCTCTTTTAAAATAAATGCCCTAAACATCTCTAGTGCTAAGATTACAGGAGGCAAAATCTCTTCACTATGGGTTACACATTAATGATCTTTTATGAAGAGACACAGAAAGAAAAAGTGTCCAACAGCTGTACCAGAGAGTATTAAAGCCCATCATCCTAAACACCAGAGAAGAACACATATCACCGCAACTTGGGAGGTAACAAATAACAGACATTTTCAAGATAACATAATGCAATCAAAATGACTCTAATCGTAGAGGAGGACATTACAGAACTACGCCATATACAATAATAATATTCTGAGTGTTCTTGTATGATGATTGCTGGAAGACAAGAGTCAAAAAGAATATGTTAGTAGGACATACAGGTGTGAAACCAGGTGGCAAGGACTTGTACATTGTTCAGTCAGTATAATGTCCTGACAAAGTAATTGTAGTTTTTGCCTAATATGGGAGTATGGAAGCAACCAGAGGAGCTGAAGGTGAAGTGGACAGGCTAGATATTTTCGGAGCTTGATTGCGGAAGCTTTCACCATCCTTAGATTGCATTTGCTCCTACACCCCCACTCCTTACCTATGGGAAGGAGTCCTGGGTAGCGAAGAGGGATATCCACCTCTCTCCGGCTCCTTCTGACGGACCCCCGGGGCTTTGTGCACCTGCATGAAGCCCAGTTCACACAGATGCATTAGTACTGTCCAGTCAGACTGGGCAGTGCTAGGTTTCACCGGAGCAGTAAAGGGGATCGTAGAGACAGCTGCTTTTTGGATCAGCTGTCTCCGCACCAGAGCAATGTTGAATTGCTCCAGTGAATTTATATCTACCACTACTACAGATGTGTCCACATACATCTATCCTCCATGTGGTACAAGTTGCGCCACACATGATGCGGGAACTCTGAGTGCCTCGGAAACGCAGAGCGTCTTTCGTGCAACTTTTTACCTTCAAATGCATTTTATTTACACAGTGATGCGAATAGCTAGCACAAGCAGCTTCTGCTGATTAAACTGATATGCAGCATTCCTATATTCTCTGTGCTTCTGCAGGTGTACCAGCATGTGAAATGCTATGTTACAGTGTCAGCGGCTGCAACACTGTAACGCAGTGTTTCGCATACAGATACACCCGCAGAAGCACAGAAAACATAGGCATGCTGCATATTATCTTAATCAGCAGAAGCTGCTTGTGCTAGCTATTCGCATCTGTGTGAATAAGACGCATTTGAAGGTAAAAAGTCGCACAAAAAGATGCTCTGCGCTACTGAGTCATGCCACAGCATGGCGCGATTAGAAGGGCTGTTTAACGCGCAAGGAGGCTAAATGTATGAGGGCACATACAAACAAGGATACTTGCAGCGAGTTGGATACGTAATTATCGGAGGCTGTCTGGCCCCCAAATTAACATAATGAATGGACTCCTAATTACTGTACAGACAAGATGGACAATATTTTTGTTGCTAAAGTTCTATATCAGTTTAAAAGATTTTCAGTCGTCATATATTTTTTTTTACATCACAAAATTTTATTGAAACTTGGAAATTATACAAATAGAAATACAGATGAATCCACAGATGTAGAACCAGTAGAAACAAAAACAACAAAACAGCCACTAAAACAGGCCATATGAAGATAACATAAATCAGTCAAACATGAGGCATTGGATACACATATGCATATATATATGTATAAATATACACTTACACATATATAGAAAATATTCATCCAAATAGAGAAAAGGAAATGGGGAGAGATGCGAGCCAGGAAGAAGGGCAAAGAGGCTGGAGGTGAGATGAGTGTGAGCAACAAAATATATATATATGAAACAGAGGAAAAAAAAACAGGTTGATGGTGCTAGCCACTATGCCAGACCTGGGGGATGAACATTTTGAGAGAAATACCAAGGCGTTCAAACATCATGAAACCTGTCCACTGTGCTATTCTGAAGACTAGTTATGTATTCCATTTTGGAAATGTTCCAAATCCTGTTTATCAATTCCCGGTGAGAGGGCGGGGAGGGCTACTTCCAGGCCCTAGCAATCTGGTATTTGGCTGCACAAGAAATATGTAAATTTAATTTGTTTACCTGCTTAGATGACTGGCAGACCGAAGCACACAAGAGTAGTAAGGCCGGAGAGAGGGGAGGATGAGAGGGCATGATTGAGGATATGAGCGATTTAACCATAGCCCAAAAGGGTGCGATCAGTGGGCAGGCCCACAAAACATGGAAAAAGGTGCCAATCTGGCCACAGTGGCGCCAACACAACTGTGAGACATTGGGAAACATTCGATGTAAGTGGTCTGTAACCATATACCAGCAGGAGTACACCTTATATGAGGTCTCCTTGATGGAAACACTAATGGAACATTTTGATACATTAGACCAAATTGCCTCCCAAGTGCTCTCCCTCAAGGAAGATCCAAGGTCTGTCTCCCACGATAGTTCATGGGTGGCCAGGGGTGGATGTTCTGGAGCCAGAATGGAGTGATACAAGTGGGATATGGTGCCTCTATCCAAGGGACGGTAGATACACAGGCATTCCATTGGGGTGGGGACACTGGTGGGAGCAGAGGAAGAAAGGGATGAGTCTACCAAGCTACAGATTTGAAGGTATTGAAAGAAGAAAGACCGGGGTAAGGGGTACCTTTCCTGGATTTCCGTAAAGAACTGAGGAGCAAAACTGCTGGACACATGCCTAAAGCGAGTAATATCCGCTGCTGTGCAAATAGAAGCTATATAACAGGATTGACCCGGAGGAAATGAGGGATGTTACCACAAGGGTGTTTGGGGGCGGGATAGGTATATAGATCAAACTTAGTGGCAAGGGAATCCCAAATAGACAAGATAAGAGCTGCCGAATGCACTGATAGGGCATCTATGTTTGCGGGTAAGCCAGGGTTGGTATGACATAGAATCCACTCCTCCCAACGCCCCCTCCAGGTCCACCCAGCTTTGGATCCCCTGGGAGAGTGCCAGGCTACCAACTGGCCAGGATGGAGAGCCTGATAGTATTTGGAGATAGATGGCAGCCCCAAACCCCCATCATGAGGACTCTTGAAGAGAATTGCCCTACGCAAGTGTGGTCACCGACCATTCCAAATTAATTTGCCAAAGGAGGTTTGTAGGGAGGCAAGCACCCGAGCAGGAATGGCGATAGGAAGGGTTTGGAAAAGGTACAACAGTTTGGGGAGAACATTAATCTTAATTGAGTTTATGCGTCCTATCCAGGAGATTAAATATTTGTGCCATCTGCCGATATCTTGCTCAATAGACCTGAGAAGGGGTGGAAAATTGGCCTTATATAAGCTATCGTAGGACTTAGTCAGATGTATGCCAAGGTATTTCAAGGAATTCTCAAACCAGGTGAAAGTGAAATTGAGTTGCAAGAGAGCTATAGTTGACTTCGCGATGTGCAAAGGTAGTGCTTTGGATTTGTCGGGGTTTATTTTATAGCCAGAGAGGTGCCAGTAATTGACAGTTCCTGAAATAAATTTGGGAAAGAAATTAAGGGACTGGACAGGGTGAGGAGAATGTCATCAACAAAAAGGGATATTTTATAATTAGAATCCCCAACGGTGATGCCGGTAATGTCCGGGTTGACCCGGATCCTACAGGCAAGAGGTTCAATAACTAATGCAATGGTCCCATTCGAGATATTAAAAAAGTCAGAGAGGAGGCCCCCTGCTAGAACTGATGTAGAGGGATTGTGATAGAGGGCCTGTACAGCTTGTAGAAATATGCCTTCAAAAACAAAGTGATGAAGAGTGGTAAGCATAAATGGCCAAGAGACCCTATCAAAGGCCTTTTCTGCATCTAGGGCCAGGAGTAGGGAGGGGAGTTTAATTATATTAATATGATGGATTAAGTCAATCCTGCATCTGGTGTTATCCAAAGCTTGACAGGAGGGTACGAAGACCACCTGGTCTGGGTGGATGAGTGAGAGAAGGGTGGGGTTCAGCCTGATCACGAGAATTTTAGCAAACAGTCTGAGTTTAACAGAGAGAGATAGGGCGATAATTGGTGACCAATTGGGGGTCCTTACCCGGTTTTGGGAAGACTGTGGTTTTCGTCCTAGTGGTGTCAGGATGGAAAAAATTGCCATCTAAAATTTGGTTAAAGGTGGTGGAGAGATGGGGGACAAGGGACGTCTGGAAAGTTTTGTAATAAGAAAAGGGAAGACCGTCAGGTTCCGGCGCTTTGGAAGGTTTTTGTCAGGATGCGGCCTGGGATGGACGGCTACTCACCTCTGTGCCGGCGTCCTTGGGCTTAGGTGTTCAGTTGCTGGGAGAGGAGGTGAGGGGTGTCTGAGTATTCTCCCCGGGGTCTGCTAGAGCTTCCGTGCATGTGTCCTGGTTTCCAGGGTGCCGGGCATGGGGCAAGCCATTTTGGTCCATTTCACCTGACTAGTCTCTCGCATGGTAGTCCTGTGGTTACTCAGCTGATCAAGTATTCAGTTCATATCCTGTGTTCAAGTATTCAGTTCTTCTCCTGTGTTCAAGTATTCAGTTCCTCTCCTGTGTTCAAGTATTCAGTTCATCTCCTGTGTTATAATATTAATTTCGTCTCTTGTGTCCAAGAATTCAGTTCATCTCCTGTGTTCAAGTATTCAGTTCATCTCCTGTGTTCAAGAATTCAGCTCACATGCTGGTCTCCTGTGTTCAAGTATTCAGTTCATCTCCTGTGCTCAAGTATTCAGTTCATCCCCTGTGTTCAAGTATTCAGCCCACCCGCTGGTCTCCTGTGTTCAAGTATTTAGTTAATCTCCTGTGTTCAAGCATTCAGTTCATCTCTTGTGTTCAAGTATTCAGCTCACACGCTTATCTCCTGTGTACAAATATTACAGTGTCATTCTCTAGTCTCCTCGTCTCTCCCAGGTACCTAGCCAGTGGGCCGCGACCTGCTCACTTGGTGCAGCGAAACCCAAATCCCAATTGGAGGGATCACTGGTGAAGACCACCAAGTGGGTTAGACTCCGCTACTCTGGCTAGGTCTAGCCAACACCTGGGTTTGACCTTTATTGAAGGAACTAGGACTGACTTCCCTAGCTGCCTTCTAGCCATCCAAACCCCCCGGATCTCTGTCCTCCACAGAGGAACTCTTTGTAGCGGATCTTGACAGCTTTTGAGTCTTAAGAGCATTGGCGTCTTCATCCTCAGTGATGGGGAGATTGAGTGCAGTGGAGGTTGGGAGGTGGATTCTAGGGAGGGCACAAGACGTTAAGTATTCCAACGAGGAAAGTGGAAAAACCTCTGGCTGAGGGGGGCTCTCGGAAGCATGATAAATTTGGTTGTAATATTCTTTAAAAATAGAGTTAATTCTAGATGGATTATAATGAAGAGAACCTGTAGAGTCTTTAATTGCCAATATGGCCAAAACAGCATTTTTAGCCCTTAGGCGTTTGGCGAGTAAAGAGTCAGACTTGTTGCTTTTCTCATGAAAGCATTGGTTCAGCCACAGTAGGGATTCTTCAATCTTCTCAGAGAGAAGCGCATTAAGTGATTATTTAGCAGTTGTAAGCTGTCTATAAATAGAATCTCTGGCTTTGCATTTATGAAGGGATACAAGAGAATGGACCTGGTCAGTAAGAGACTGCAGGAGTTGTTTGTGCTCTCTATTTCTGTAGGAAGCGTAACTAATGATATGGCCACAAATGACAGATTTATGAGCTTCCCATACTAGGGGACAGCAGCCAGAATCCTGAAGATTTAAGGAGTAGGCTTTCAGAACCATAGCCATCTTGGATTGGAATTTGGGGATTTTCAATATGGTCTCGTTAGGGCACCATGGAGGCCGGGAGACAGGAGTGTCTAGGAAATTAAATGATGAGGTATTGATGGAATGGTCTGACCAGGAATTAGGGAGAATAGAGGAGTCGGTGAGATGATTAGAGACTGGATGGCCACAAAAGAGCAAATCTATTCTAGAATATGAGCGGTGGGGGGCTGAGTAGAATGTAAAGTCCTTTGAAGTGGGGTTAAGGACCCGCCAGGTGTCAATGAGAGAAGCCTCTTTTATATGTAAGGCAAGAGCACGGTGTCACAATCCGGTGAAAGTGATCCTCTGTGGAGGACGGTGAGCCGGGGGGTTCAGGTGACTATCGGAGTGACTGTGGCTAGGTCTCCTATTTGCGGCTGAACCCAGGTTTGGCTAGACCTGCCCAGAGGCGCGGAGTCTAACTCACTTGGTGGTTTTCTCCAGTGACCCCTCCAATTGGGATTTGGTTTTCTGCTGCACCAAGTGAGCAGATCGCGGCCCTCTGGACAGGTACCTGGGAAAGGCAGAAGACCGGAAACTATATTACGTTAAGTTATTGCTAGAACACTGGAGATACACTGGTACACAATTAGAAATCCTGATCACCGGCTTGCATGAGATTACTGAGAATGAACTAAGAATCACTAAGAAATCCAGGGGCTGACTAGCTCAGTAGCTCAGGGAGATGTGGACACAGGCAGGTACTGGAGTTTGCTAAATATGCAAGAAAACACAAACATATACTGGGGATTGCACATACAAGAGTAGAGTGGACTCAAGGAATATATTGGGAATGCTAGAAATGTGGTACTGGACAAAGGCCAAATACTGGGAGAGCTAGAAATGCTGGTACTGGGCAAAGGCAAAATACTGGGAATAATTATATATGCAGGTGCAGATTGCACAGACAAGACATATAGAGAAGATAGACATACACTGGGAGAGTGCTAACTGCAAGTGCAGATTTGCACTGACAAGACACAGAGCAGACTGACACAGACATGTGCTGGGAGGACCAGCTGTGAGCTAATTAATACCAGCAGGTAATCTGACACTTCAGTGATACAGGGTAATAGGCACAGGAAAGCTGCAATAAAATTAGCAGCACATATACAAAGACACACAGGGAAGGGACATGAAACACTGAAGTACTGTGAGAAAGCTAAAGTCTCAGAGTAAGGTTTAGCATGGAAGCTAATACAGGAAACTGAGAAACTGTGATCAGGCTGAAGCAACACGCTGAAGGATTTAGCACAGAGCAACAGTGGGAGTAACACAGGCACTTGGAATAACGAAGTTGAACAGCAACTTCCTGGAGTTCTGGAGGCGGATTTATACCCAGGGGTAGCAGATTACTGGAGCACAGCATCAGCTGACTGAAATCATGCTACCATAGGTTAGGAGTACTGTCACATGAGAGGAACTGTCATGGCGGCGCCCATGATGGGAACTGCGATCCCCAGCACACACAGCCGGCCATGGAGGCTCACAAAAAGCACCTAAGGCAGAATACTCAGCCCCACATCCATCACTGCACCAGACGTCTGACCGCAAGGAAGTCAGGGGAAGCCGGCAAGGAGGTGAGAGAGGCCGATCCTAGGCTGAACCCTGACAGTACCCCCTCCTTTTAGGGTGGGCACCGAACACCCATAAAGGCTCAACTGGAACTCCTCAGAAAGACACAAAAAATATACTTGAAAAACACAGGAAACTCAAAAATCCGACTTGAAAACATCAACAACTAAAAAAAAAATCTTGCTTGAAGACACAATAAGAACTGGGTTCCAGCAGACTAGAAAAAATAACTTTTCAGATATCCTCCCAACTTTCGTATCCGTTTTTAGAGACTGGAAGTACTGGAATACTACATAAGGAGGCTTGTTCAAGAAGTAACTGTTTGCTGAAATAAATGTCCACCAATTCAAAAAATGTATCCTCATTAATGACTTTGACCCCCAAATCTTTTGCTTTTGCTCACCTGGATCTCCCACCATCACGGCCCAAAATAAGATAATTGATTTTACTGCTGAGTTTCTCAAAAACTTTGCCTCCATAAGTTTCTATTAAAGATTTGGCTTCATTATTCTCAACAGATTCTAAGACTCCCGAGATCACAAAAGACAAGTCCTTCAGGCAATTATCTGTTCCCAAAAAATTTTGCTCAGAGATAAGGTCTTTAGTTGAAGAACTGGTTTTATCTACAGAGGAAGGGAGGAGAACTGGTTGTGAGCATGACATTTTTTTGGTCTTTGATTTAGGGCTTTTCCCTTTTGGAATTGAACATACCTCAGACACTTTAGTTGAGCATACTGGAATGGACAAAACACAGTTAGTAGTGGACATGGAATTATACTGGAGATCCATCGATTGATAAACAGGAGATGTAATTGGCATTAATTGATGTTCTTTATCTGCACCAGAATTAAAAAATTTGTTATTCTCAGGGATTATATGGTCAGTACCTACTACGTCATTGGACGAAGAATACATTAATTCAAACAATTGGTCCTCGTCGATGACCTTGGCACCAAGATTTTCTGCCACTTTCCGTTTAGATTTATCACCGTTGGGGCTCATGATGAGGTAATTGGTTTCTTTACTAAGATTTTCCACAACTCTACCTCCAACTGCCTCAACTAGAGACTTGAGTCCTTTATTCCCCAGAAGCCCAGGGACCTCTGAGATCACAAAAGTCAAATTTTTCAAGTGGTTATCAATCTCCTGGGAAGTCTGTTCAAAAACGCTAGACTCCGATTCAAAAGAGCGTGAGGCTTGTGAAGATCCCCTGAACACAGGAACAGAAGAATTTATAATTGGGTTGGACAAATTAGCAGAAGTTGTTCTTTGAAGTATACTACTCGAAATCCCCTCCTGGGGAATGACACTGGGAACCCCATCCTGGAGTGAGACACTTGAAGTCCCCTCCAGGGGAATAACACCACAAACCCCATCTTGGGGCATTACACTGGGAACCCCGTCCTGGGGTAAGACACTTGAATTCCATTCCTGGGGTATAACACTGGGAACCCCATCTTGGGATGAGGCACTTGAATTCCCCTCCTGGGGTATAACACTGGGAACCCCATCTTGGGATGAGGCATTTGAAATCCCCTCCTGGGGTTTAACACTGGGAACCCCATCCTGGGGTGAGACACTTGAGGTCCCATCTTGGAGAATAACACTTGAAATTCCCCCTTGGGGCACAACACTGGGAACCCCATCCTGGGGTGAGACACTTGAAATCCCCTCCTGGGGTGAGGAAACTGAAACCCCCTCTTGGGGTGCAAGGCTTGAAACCCCCTCCTGGGGTGAAGAACTTGAAATAAGGACTTTCTCTTGAAACATAACACTTGAAATCCCCTCCTGGGGTATAACACTGGAAACCCCATTCTGGGGTAGGATACTTGGACCCTTGTCCTGGGGTGAAGAACTTGAAACAAGAACTTTCTCTTGAAACGTAACACTGGAAATTCCCTCCTGGGGTATTACACTGAGAACCCCATCCTGGGGTGAGACACTTGAAGTCCCCTCTAGAGGAAGGACACTGGGAACCCTCTCTCTGGGTAAGAGGCTTGAAACCCCCTCCTGGGGTAAAGAACTTGAAATGAGGATTTCCTCTTGGGGCGTGACACTTGAAATCCCTTCTTGGGGTATAACACTAGAATTACCCTCCTGGGGGATAGCATTTGAGGCCCCTTCCTGGGAAACAAGATTTGAAACCTTCTTTTGGGGTGAGAGACTCAAGGCCCCCTCCTGGAGTACAGAACTTGACACTCCCTGTTGGAGTATGGGACCTAAAACCCCCTTCTGGGGAAGCTGACTTGGCTTTTCCTTTTGGGGTACGCAATATGAAACCCCCTTTTGGGTTGCAAGAACACAGACTTCCTCCTGGGGTGAGTGGCTCAGAACCCCCTCTTGAGGTATGGAACTTGAGACCCTTTCTTGGGGAGTAACACTTGAAATTACGGTCCGCTTCTGGGGCATAACACTCGAAACGAAGGCCTCCCCTTGAGGCATGAAACTCGAAACGAAGGCCCTCTCCTGGGGCTTGAAACTCGAAACGAAGGCCTCCTCTTGAGGCGTGTAACTCGAAACGAAGGCCCCCTCCTGGGGCATGAAACTCAAAATGAAGGCCCCTCCCTGGGGCGTGAAACTTTAAATGAAAGCCCCTTCTTGGGTTACAACACTTGTAACCTCCTTCTGGGGTGAGAGATTTGAAACCCCCTCCTGGGGCATGAAACTTGAAACGAAGGCCCCCTTCTGGGGCATGGAACTTGAGACCCCCTCTTGGGGTGCGAGACTTGAGACCCCCTGCTGGGTTGCGAGACTTGAGACCCCCTGCTGGGGTAAGGAAGTTGAGACCCCTCCTGGGGCTACAGACTGGAGTCCCGTATTGGGAAAAGCAGAATCCGGACTGGGACGGAACAGGCAGAATCCGGCCTGGGACTGATGGAAATGGAATCCGGGCCGTGACCAGTAGAAGTGGAATGAGTAGTGTCCCTGACTTTAGAAGGTTGAAATATCCTTCCAATATTTCTTAGACGAGGGTTGAAGCATCTTGTAGCAGGGCCCCAATCGAAAACTTGAACTTTCTTTTGCTTAGTGGACATCACCTCCTTATCGGTAACTGAAGAAACGGGAATCACTGATGGATGATGGGGAGAACTGAAAACGCAGACATTAGGAGTCACACACTTGTCACTACTTCTCAGTGGGCGCAGAGTACAGTCCTTAAGAAAGTGATCGTCATAACCGCAATATAAACACAGATGCAGTTCCCGCCGTCGCTGACGTTCAACCTCAGTAAGTTTAGGGCGCAGATAACTTTGATGCTTTACTTTAGTTTGCTTGGAAAAGCTGTTAGTCAAGTCAGGAGTAGCACTAGAAAGCTTGGAAATAACTTGAAAAATTTTGGGACGGAGATTTTGTAGTTGTTCTAGAAGCCAGTAGAAACTCTTGAAAGGTTCAGGGTCACGAATATCAGGAAATTGGGGAACCAAAGGACACTTGAGAGGTTCACTAGCTTGCACAGAAAATTTTTCATCTGTAGGGGTCATTGAAACTTCGGAACGAAACTGTGGAGAATTCACTGGCGTAACTTGTGGTGTGTCTGGGGACAAAGCAGCTAGAACTGAATGAATAACCGTCTAGAGAGTTCTTGCAGCTGCTGTCTGATGGATTGCAAAGCTGTCTCCTGTGCAGACACACGAAAGAGTAAATCCTGAAAACCTGCTTCAACCTGGAACCCGGCGGCTTGCATATTAGGCTGTTCAAACTGTCACAATCTGGTGAAAGTGATCCTCTGTGGAGGACGGTGAGCCAGGGGGTTCAGGTGACTATCGGAGTGGCTGTGGCTAGGTCTCCTATTTGCGGCTGAACCCAGGTTTGGCTAGACCTGCCCAGAGGCGCGGAGTCTAACTCACTTGGTGGTTTTCTCCAGTGACCCCTCCAATTGGGATATGGTTTTCCGCTGCACCAAGTGAGCAGGTCGCGGCCCTCTGGACAGGTACCTGGGAAAGGCAGAAGACCGGAAACTATATTACGTTAAGTTATTGCTAGAACACTGGAGATACACTGGAACACAATTAGAAATCCTGATCACCGGCTTGCATGAGATTACTGAGAATGAACTAAGAATCACTAAGAAATCCAGGCGCTGACTAGCTAGGCAGCTCAGGGAGATGTGGACACAGGCAGGTACTGGAGTTTGCTAAATATGCAGGAAAACACAAACATATACTGGGGATTGCACATACAAGAGTAGAGTGGACTCAAGGAATATATTGGGAATGCTAGAAATGTGGTACTGGACAAAGGCCAAATACTGGGAGAGCTAGAAATGCTGGTACTGGGCAAAGGCAAGATACTGGGAATAATTATATATGCAGGTGCAGATTGCACAGACAAGACATATAGAGAAGATAGGCATACACTGGGAGAGTGCTAACTGCAAGTGCAGATTTGCACTGACAAGACACAGAGCAGACTGACACAGACATGTGCTGGGAGGACCAGCTGTGAGCTAATTAATACCAGCAGGTAATCTGACACTTCAGTGATACAGAATAATAGCCACAGGAAAGCTGCAATAAAATTAGCAGCACATATACAAAGACACACAGGGAAGGGACATGAAACACTGAAGTACTGTGAGAAAGCTAAAGTCTCAGAGTTAGGTTTAGCATGGAAGCTAATACAGGAAACTGGGAAACTGTGATCAGGCTGAAGCAACACGCTGAAGGATTTAGCACAGAGCAACAGTGGGAGTAACACAGGCACTTGGAATAACGAAGTTGAACAGCAACTTCCTGGAGTTCTGGAGGCGGATTTATACCCAGGGGTAGCAGATTACTGGAGCACAGCATCAGCTGACTGAAATCATGCTACCATAGGTTAGGAGTACTGTCACATGAGAGGAACTGTCATGGCGGCGCCCATGATGGGAACTCCGATCCCCAGCACACACAGCCGACCATGGAAGCTCGCAAAAAGCACCTAAGGCAGAATACTCAGCCCCACATCCATCACTGCACCAGACGTCTGACCGCAAGGAAGTCAGGGGAAGCCGGCAAGGAGGTGAGAGAGGCCGATTCTAGGCTGAACCCTGACACACGGGAAAGTGTGCAGGCTATAGGGTGAGGACAGGAGGCAGTGCAGTCAATTACTGGATCAATGACACAGTAGAAGTCCGCTCCTAGAAATAACTCCGTTTCTGGAGTTCTTTAAAAAAAAGATTTGAAAAAGCGTTGCTGACCGTTGTTGGGAGCATAAACTGTAGCAATAGTGACATCGTGGTGACCCATTCTGCCAGTCAGAATGATAAACCAACCATCCGAGTCAGTGTGCACAGATCGCTGAACAAAAGGCAGCCTGTTATGTACCATGATGGTAACCCCATTGTGTTTAGTGGCACTGGAATAGTAGACCACAGTGGAAAAGTTCCTGGAGGACAGTGACGGATGGCCAGGATCCCGAAAATTAGTTTCTTGCAATAAAGCAATATCTGCTTTTAGACTCGGGAGAGAGTGAAATAGATGGGAGCGTTTCTGAGGGGTGTTTAATCCCCAAACATTCATAGAGGCTATGGTCAATGGCATAGTAACAGCGGGACTATCCAAGAGAAAGAGGATAGGGATGAAGGTTGATTAACTGTCACGCAAGAGGAGAATGGAGGGATGAGGAAGAAAGAAAAAAAAAAAAGGGTGAGAGAAGATAGATGGGATAGAGGTGAGAAAGAAAAGGGGGGGGGCTGGGTGCGGAGTCCCAGCCGGCTACCCGGAGGGAGACACACACAGAAGTTAGGACACAGGCATCCAAGGAGGTGGGGACGGTGAAGCCCGCAACAACTCCGGGAAAAACAATTAAGAGATGTTAAAAGATCATGTAATAGTGTATGAACGAGGAGGGCGGCAAAGACTGGATAAAGTGGAGATGAGGAAATAGGTGAAGTGTAAGAGTTATGAAGAGAGAATAACAGGAGCGGTAGGAGAGTCCCCTGGGTGTAAAGGGAAAAGAGGAAAAAGGAAGAAATTGTGGAGATGACGAGGGAAATTATTTGTAACCGAAGTGGGTCGAAAAAATATAAGGAACTAGAGGACATGACTCAAAGGAACAGTAGAAAAACAATATCTCTACATAATACCCTTACTTAGTAAACAGATAAGAAACATACAATATAATTATAGTAAAACAGGGCACCCTACGAGAAGGGTGGCAAAAAAAAAAGTACATGAGGGTAACCGAGGGGAAATTGGCCCACACATCCCATATGCCTGTAGACATAATGAAGTTGGGAGAAACATATCACAGTTATGAACCAGTGGACCCCCCCAGCAAAGACCCAACAACTTAACCTTTAGTATGCATAACATGAAAATATGTGCATGTATAGCGTGTGGGCCATCTCCCCTGCTGAAGCCACAGCCTCGAGTAGAGGGGTGCCTCCGCCGGATCAGTCTGCAGTTAAAGTCGGACCCAGACCACTCCGTGACCCTTCCAGGAGTGCTGCCTTGAACCTCGGGCTCCTTCACATATCGGGGCAGAGGTTTTTGTTTTGGGCACCCGGTGATTGGCTCCCATGAACGCCCGCTGTGCAGGCTGCTCTCCGGCTCCCTCCCACCTCTCCTAAGCTGCAGCCGCGGACCTGCACAGAGAGCCGGCGTCGTCCTGCCCAGCTGCTTGTGTGGTCACGGCTGGACCCACACCTGCCCGTTCTTCCCCCTGTTGTACTGCCGCAGACTCCGGCATCCTACCAAAGGGACTTCACCTTGTAACAGGCGCTTGGTGCTCTGGGGTGCCGCCATCTTGCTGCACCTCGGCCACTATAAGAATAAGAGGGAGGGGCTGGCCCTGGTGGTCTGGACTGCCCGGCCATACTGCTGTGCAGCTCCCTAACACCAGCATCTGCTGACCTGCTCATGGACATATGTATCTGTGCACCAGCAGTCTCCCGACCTTTCCCATCTCCCCACAGGAGGTCCCCAGACCCTTTCTCTGGTCTCATTGGGGTCACGCTTAGGCCTCCAACATACAGAGCCACCATCTTAGCCGTCCAACACCCAATTATTATTTTTTTACCCCATACTACAGTCCCTTGGGTGTTCCCTCCTATTCCATGAAGTAAGTACTGGCTCTTCCCTCTTGAGTGGTCCTGCTCTTTCATGGCTTTGCACGCCAGAGGTTTCTGGTGCACCCCAAGGGGTACATTTCCCCCCTGTGATACTTTCCTGGGCCCTCTCTCCCATGCAGAAGTCTACTGCCAAAACACCTAGACAAGGAGGTGGCGACATCTTGACATCTCGCAACATTTTACCAGGGGCACAAAATCCAGTGTGCAAAGGAGCCCCCCCTCTCCGCCCTTGATTACTATGGATAAAGTTGACTCCCTACATCCGGCTCCTTCCACAAAGGAAGATATCCTGGCTCTCCGTTCCTTAATCACGGATTTCAAGGACGCCCTTGAGACCAAACTGAATAAAACCGTGACCTCCATTAAATCTGACATCTCCTCTCTTGTCACTCGAACCTCAAGCTAGAATCTCGTCAAGATAATTTGCAGAAAGCACTCAATGATACAAGCAGGGATCTGGATCACATAGTCAAGCAGGGATCTGGGCCTGATTCAGAGCCGCTCGTAAGCGGTCGGTCGTTCGCTCCGAGCGATGTTCGCACATCTGCGCATGCGTATGGGTCGTAATGCGCATGCGCCAACCAGTCATTGCGGTCGGAAATCGTGCGCTCACAAAACAGCGAGGGCCTGCTAATTTGAGTGACAGAATGAGGCATTTGTGGGTGGTAACAGGGGAAGGTGCTTGAAAACGGGGAGTGGAGATCCGAACGCAGGCGTGCCAAATGGTCAAAACGGGCATTTAATGGGTGTGCATAATTAACAAAGCAGCGTCATCGACCACGTCACTTGGTTGTCTTTTAGCCTGAACTGCTCGCAGTGATTGCGGGAAGTAAAACCTACCACAAGCACTGCGAGCAGTTCAGACGCCTATCGATGTACTCGATTAATCTAATAAATAGCGGAGATGACGTATGATGCGAACGGCCAGGGGGTGTCTTTACAAAATAGCGATCGCATGTTTCGTTCGCTCGCTCAGTCATAGAGGCGTCAACAGACCGCAAAGAGCGAGCGCTCAATTTAAATAGCCGGCCCCTTTTTCTGAACGACCGTTCGCAAATAGCGTCCGGCTCTGAATCAGGCCCACTGCTCCTTATGATATGTAAAATAAGTAAGCTCTGTTGGGGAAATGTACAACCATTCTATAAATTCTATGAGTTGGTGGTGAAATATGCAGCCACAAGAGTCTTTTGTCCACCGTTGTAGCTGATAGTAGTTTGAACTTCCAGGCCATCATCATCTTAGGCACTTACTTCAACAATCACCACGGTGGCTCCGGCTTGTGCAGTAGCACAGCTGAGGGGGCAAAGAAGGGAGTAATGTGCCAGTAGTCCTGCCAGTTGTGGATAATCTCCAGTGTCTTCCCACAAATTCTATGTAGCCTCATCCCCCTTTGTTTCTCTCCAGCCTCATTCCCCTGTGTTTCTGCAGCTCCAGCCCTGCATTGTCTCTCTAGCCAGCCCGCCAGTGTCTCTCCAGCCAGCCCCCAGTGTCTCTCTGGCTCAAGCCAGCCCCTCTGCAGTGTCTCTCCAGCTCCAGCCAGCACCTTCTGTATCTCCAACCCCCAGTGTCACTCCAGCTCCAGCCAGCTTCCTTCTGTCTCACTAGCCCCCCAGTGTCTCTCTAGCTCCAGCCAGCCCCCTTCTGTTTCTCCATCTCCCAGTGACTCTACGGACAGCCCCCTTTTGTCTCTCCAGCTCCAGCCAGCCCTGCAGTGTCTCTCCTGCTCCCTTATCCATACTGGGTTCAGCTCACAAACACCTTCTTCTGGGAGTAGGTAATTTGCCAGTAATCCTGCAAGTTGTGGATAACCTCCAGTCACATACCCCCAGGTCTCTTCAGCCTCATCTCCCCTTATGTCTCTCCAGCCTCATTCCCCTGTGTTTGTACAGCTCCATCCCACAGTCTCTCCAGCCAGCCCACAGTATTTCTCCAGCTCCAACCAGCCTCCTTCTGTTCTCCAGCCACTTATGTCTCTCCAGCTCCAGCCAGCACTCTGTGTCTCTACAGAGCCCCCAGCAGTATCTCTCCAGCTCCCAGTGTCTCTCCAGCTCCAGCCAGCCCCCTTCTGTCTCACCAGCCCCCAGTGACTCTCCAGACAAACCTGCAGTGTCTCTCCAGCTCCAACCCCCTTATCCCTCCGGCTCCAGCTCACAGACACATTCTTCTGGGTATTCTGGTTGCTCCTCTGCTCCACTACCTTTCAGCAGTGCAGCATAATGTCATGACATTACGTGTGCTGCATCACAATAAAAACAAAAACTTTATTGCACCAACTGCTGGCGGTGCCTGAAGATAAAGAGACAGCAGCTCCCCAAACCCCAAAGACAGATCCATTTATAACTTCTGCCTGTGCCACTGCAGTGATTTAGCAGGACACAGGCAGCAGTTATAGATGTATTTAATTGTGGGCCACTGTACAACTGTGCCCCACGTACCCCCATGTCACCCAGTCTGCTCCTCAGTACCCACCTGACAGCTGGTACCCAGAGGCCAATGACTGTTCCGCCACCACTGTGTACAATTAATTGAGGTCTTTTTCTTGAATCATAGCAGATAAAATTTTGGGTTAATGAGCTGGGTAGTATGTTAGTTGCTTAATGAACTCATTAACCACTCTTGAGTGGAAGGATATGCTCAAGTCTGGATTGGTAATATGGCAACTTCGGCATGTACCATAAGAGGAATGTGATCAATGTCATCATTATACAACAGAGGTCACCTTCTGCCTCCTGTATCCGCTCCAGTCTACTGCCCATTGTGTCTCTCCGACCTCCTGTCTTTCCAGTCTCCTGCTCCCTGTCTTTCCAAAGTCCTGCTCCCTGTCTTTCCAGCTTACTGCCCCTTGTGTCTCTCTAGCCTCCTGTCCCATCACTCCAACATCCGGTTTCCAGCCTCCTGCACCTTATGTCTCCAGCCTCCTGCCCCTTATGTTTCTTCAGACTCCTGTCTTTCCAGCCTCCTGTCCAACACTCAAGCCTCCTGTCACTCCAGCCTCCTGTCCCCTTTGTCTCTCAGCCTCAACACCCTCCCCTGTGCCTCTCAGCCTCCCCGTTTTCCTCAGCCTCACCCTCAGTGTCCCTCAGCCCCACTCTGTGTCCCACAGCCTCACCCTCACTCTGTGTCCCTCCACCTCACCTTCACTGTCGTCCGCCTCCCCCTGTGTCCCTCAGCCTATTCCTTAATTTATGTTCTTCGGCCTCACCCTCACTCTATGTCCCTCAGCCTCACCCTCACTCTGTGTCCCTGAGCCTCACCCCCACTCTGTGTCTCTAAGCCTCACTGTGTCTCTTAGCCTCACCCTCACTCTGTGTCTCTCAGCCTCCACCTTTGTGCCTCTCAGTCTCCCTTTCTGTGGTTCTCAGCATCATTGCCCCCCATTTCTCTCTCAGATTGGCCCCAACATCCTCTGTCTCCCCAGCCCCCCTAATGTCAACCCGTGTCTCCCCAGCCCAACCCACACTTACCTCCTGCTGTATGATGAGGGTGCTGCTTGCTGCTCCGTGCGGCTGGGCTGGCTCCTCTTCAGTGTCCAGGGGAGCGACGTCATGACATCACGCTGCTGCGTCTGCACAAAATAAACTTTATTGTACCAATGAACCACCCACTGGCGACTGTCCCGGATCTGCCTCTCTCTGCTTACATGAAACACGGTTCAAACTGTCCTGCCAGCAGTAAGGTGGTAGGGGGTACCGGCTACTAATTTCTTAATGGTACGCCATAACGCCCCATACCGCTGTACTTGCACCACTGGTTGTAAACCTGGAACAGTACTCTATAACTGTGATCTGAAAGGAGCACAACAATTTTATGTGTTGTAAATATATTTTTGAAATATGTTTGTGTATATAACTACTGCATTATTCAGCAACTTTTCTTCCCAGAAATAATGTAAGGCTTGCTGGCTGCAGAGTAGGAAATTAGAAAACAGTGTTTATGGGTAATTTCCATTCCCGAGCATGGTGCCATTTCTTCCTCTTTATCTTGTTATGGATTTCAGCTGTGTCATCTGACATTACATTGTTGTTCTCAGAGACACCTGTTCCTCCAGCATCCTTTTATTTAGTTTGTTAGCCGCTTCTCCCTTCCATGTTTATTCTAATTACTTAATGTTACTCTATCCCTGTTCTGTAAACGAATAGACGGAAGACCGTAACTGCTGTCCTTTGGAATTCTTGCTTGGTTTCTGGCGAGGAGGCAGTAAGTTTTATTTCAGCATTTTACAGAAGTGCCTTTTATTGCAAGTTACATAAAGCGGCTCCATGCTGAAGTCATGGTTACTGTGCTGGCCTTATCAGCAGCTAATTTGGCCCTTTTGTCCTGACTCGCATCTCTCACCGAGCGTTAGGTGTCAGGTTTCATTGCGTCTCTCGTCCTTGCAATTACCTCGAATGAGAGGTCCAAACTGCATTCAATTTTTGCTTATTTTCTCCAACGGTCCTAACAAATCACTTAATAGTTACTGTAAGTTGAGTTGTTGTGTAATTATTTTTTTACGACTTAAAAACAATTATTTGTACATAACTAAATAGAATTTGTGGCCTAAATAGGAAAGAAGTGTAATGAAATATCTTTGTCTATACATAACACTAGACCCTCTAACATGACCCGTTACACACTTACTGCTAATCTTCTCCCCTACTTTAATATTGCAGTTATCTGGACTCATTCATTCATTCGTTGGGGAGAATTCAAGTCAGCGCGATGGACATGATTTGCCATTCCCGGAATGGGAAATTGCGTCCATCAACATTACCAGTGTTCCCTCATTCCTCACAGTACTGCATACCTCCCAACTGTCCCGCATTCAGCGGGACAGTTCCATTTTTCTGGGACTGTCCCTTTGTCCCACCCGCGAGCCGCAGTGTCCCGCAGTGGGGGGGAAGTTGGGGGAAGCATACACCGCTGCTCTGTGCACACAGCATCTATTCACAGTACGGGGGGAAGCCCGGGAGCAGCCCAGCATCTCGGTGTCATCAGACCACGCCCCCTTTACGATCAGGCCATGCCCACTTTTCGGGCACACGTGTCTTCGGCGTGCGGAGGTCCCGACCCTGGGACTCTGAATGTTGGGAGGTATGGTACTGCATAGGAAAACTTGCAATGCCGGCATTACTGTACCTGGCTGATATGTGCACAGCCAGGCATTGCGGCGATAGGCAACAGTGCATTGCCAGTGATTGATTTCCTCCTAATGATTGCAATGGTGTTCTTAAACATAATATAAATATCAGTGAATTAAATATTATATTTCAGAGCAGAGCCTCTTGTGCCATCTTTTAGATCAAATTAACAGTTTGGTATCTCTTAACCGGAAAATCTTTTATCCAAAAAGTTCCTGAAACCAGCCAATGAACGGTGCCCTCCATTGAAGTCAATGGTGGGAACCGGCAAAGTAACCTTAAGTTACCTTTGCGGTTCTCACCATTGACTTTGCCTCTCTCAGCCAATGAGCAATCAGCATTGGGATTTCTATAGTGAAATCCTGTGGCGGAGCCGTCATTCAGGTAAAACTGTCCTTAGAGGACAGTACTAATGTCCGCTGGTCTGCGATTTTTTGGTTTGTTGTTTTGCCAAGCTCTATGGATGCCTACTGATCCATGCATAGGGCCAGGTGAGTACAGAATTTTTTTTACAGGTACCTATGGATTCCTACTGGAGAAGAGGACGTGAAATAGCTTCAGGGATGCATAGGTGAGTATGTGAGATAGTGAGTATGAGTGTGCATGCATGTATGTTTTATTAAACTTTTACTGTCAATGTGTGTGTGTTCTCTGTTTTTTTTAAGTATTTCTTTTGCAGTGGAACTACAGGTACCAGCGGGCCCAGCATGTGGGGGAGGCTTCCTGGGCCCAGTAGTTCTACTGTAAGAGACAATATTTTTACTATTTCAAATGCATCACACTACACTATGAACCCGGCACCCACTGCTCCAGGGTTCCCAGGGATAGCCCGGGCTATCAGCCTAGACCTGGGGTGCCCTGGAGAGGGGGACCCCTTTACATACCCAGGGATCCCCATCCTGGGCTGACTAGCGGTCAGTGGTAATGCTTTGGCTGGGTTACCCGGTGATAGGGTTCCCCTTACTGTGGCATTAACCCCACACACACACACTAGAAACAGTTTGGTGCTGGTTATGGAAATTACAGGACCCCTACGCTTTTTGTTCCCTGTATTTCCAGAACCAGGACCAGTCCAGAGCCCAGTACTGGATGCGCTAAATACAGGGGACTCCTACGTCATTTGTCCCCTGTATTTTGGCAACCAGGGCTGGTTCTGAATAGCCTGATGCTGGTTGTGCTTAATACAGGGGCCCCCTACGTCGTTTGTCCCCTGTATTTAGCACAACCAGTACTGGATCTCCAAAGCCCGGGGCTGGTTGTGCATCTGTGTTTATCTTTTTAGTTTTACACACAGATGCATGCATCACAGATCTCCCTGATCCGTGCGTGGAGAGTTGTCTGTGATGGTTAAGTATGTTCATATGTCAAACTTGAATTGAAAAAGGTGTTTTATTTGAGATTTCTAGTGTGATAGCCATCATTGTCAACTAGGTGCACATGCATTATCCTGTACTTGGCCCGCAATTGTGTTAGTAAGCCCTCTAGGAACTTTGTCTACATGAGGATGCCCCATTATAGCCCAGTTACACCTGCTCAGCCACACGTGGTCATACGCTTCAAATGTGCCTGAAATGTGTCTAACTACGCACCGCCATTAATTACACTTGGTCCCGGAGCATGTACACTGCGAAACACGCAAGATACCGTCCGCAATCAGGCTTAAGTTCACCTGCCCCAAAAGTCATGAAAATAATAGTAATTTTTAAATGTAACTTGTTTATTTTAGTCACGATGATCAAAATTACAAAGAAAAAAAAAATCTAGAAAACCCTTGAATGTCAAGCGTTCCAGGTAACAGATGCCATATGTTGTACTAATGGAAAATATCATTAGTTGTTCACAACACAATGTGTTTCAAAATCAGACATATTGACAGAAACCGCAAGATAAGTGAGAGACTGACAAAAACAAAATGCAAATACAATTTGTCATGCAGCAATTACACGCAGTGCCTGCGTAAGGCTGCAACATTTCTGTGCATTTAGTGAAGTGTTACAGCTGTGATCTTACATGCCAGTGACTTCACAATTTAGGTATCTGTTGCAGACAATGGATCAGCAGGACAGTTGTCAATTATAAATGTAAATGACTACAAATTTCTTAGTGAAATTATTATTATTATTATTATTATTATTATTATTATTATTATTATTATTTGAGAAGTATGGAAATGTATTGGCATCACAAAATGTTTTATAGAATATATATATATGTACTTTGATAAAAGAGCCGGTGTGCTCTGAAACGTTTTTTAATACAAGCTTTGCATTTCTTTAAGCCCCTGTCTGTTCTAGGACCGACCAGTGCCTCTGTGTGTGTGTGTGTGTGTGTGTAGATACTATATATATAAAATAACATTGTTAATTCCATAGGCCCTTTCTGGCAAAGGACCTTTTTGGGGATTAGCAGCCTTATTTGACTATCAGATAATTTATACCATCTGACAATTGACAGTCACTAGCGTAATATTGATATTTATATATATATATATATATATATATATATATACTGTCGGGTGCATAAATATTGGGACATTGACAGAGTTTTCATATTTTGGCCTCTGTTCCCCACCACAATGGCTTTGAAATTAAACAAACAAGATGTGCTTTAACTGCAGACTTTCAGATTTAATTTGAGGGTAATTACATCCAAATCAGGTGAACGGTGTAGGAATTACAACGGTTTCTATATGTGCCTCCCACTTTTTAAGGGGCCAAAAGTAATGGGACTATCAACTCAAAAGCTATTTCATGGACAGGTGTGGGCTATTCCCTCGTTATTTAATTATCATTTAAGCAGGTAAAAGGTCTGGAGTTGATTCTAGGTGTGACATTTGCATTTGGAATCAGTTGCTGTCGACTCTCAATATGAGATCCAAAGAGCTGTCACTATCAGTGAAGCAAGCCATCATTAGGCTGAAAAATGAAAACAAACCCATCAGAGAGATAGCAAAAACATTAGGTGTCAACTGTTTGGAACATTCTTAAAAAGAAAGAATGCACCGGAGAGCTCAGCAACACCAAAAGACCCAGAAGACCACGGAAAACAACTGTGCTGGATGACAGAAGAATTATTTCCCTGGTGAAGAAAAACCTCTTCACAACAGTTGGCCAAATCAAGAACACTCTCCAGGAGGTAGGTGTATATGTGTCAAAGTCAACAATCAAGAGAAGACTTCACAAGAGTGAATATAGAGGGTTCACCACAAGATGTAAACCATTGGTGAGCCTCAAAAACATGAAGACCAGATTAGAGTTTGCCAAACAACATCTAAAAAAGCCATTACAGTTCTGGAACAACATCCTATGGACAGATGAGACAAAGATCAACTTGTACCAGAGTGATGGGAAGAGAAGAGTATGGAGAAGGAAAGGAACTGCTCATGATCCAAAACATACCACCTCATCAGTGAAGCATGGTGGTGGTAGTGTCATGGCGTGGGCATGTATGGCTGCCAATGGAACTGGTTCCCTTGTATTTATTGATGATGTGACTGTTGACAAAAGCAGCAGAATGAATTCTGAAGTGTTTCGGGCAATATTATATGCTCATATTCAGTCAAATGCTTCAGAACTCATTGGACGGCACTTCGCAGTGCAGATGGACAATGACCCGAAGCATACTGCAAAAGCCACCAAAGAGTTTTTTTAAGGCTAAAAAGTGGAATGTTATGCAATGGCCAAGTCAATCCCCTGACCTGAATCCGATTGAGCATGCATTTCACTTGCAAGAACTGAAGACATTTGCAGTAGAGGCCTGGCAGAGCATCACCAGGGATGAAACCCAGCGTCTGGTGATGTCTATGTGTTCCAGACTTCAGGCTGTAATTGCCTGCAAAGGATTTGCAACAAAGTATTAAAAAATGAAAGTTAGATTTAGGATTGTTTAGTTTGTCCCATTACTTTTGGCCCCTTAAAAAGTGGGAGGCACATATAGAAACCATTGTAATTCCTACACCGTTCACCTGATTTGGATGTAATTACCTTCAAATTAAATCTGAAAGTCTGCAGTTAAAGCACATCTTGTTTGTTTCATTTCAAAGCCATTGTGATAGAGAATAGATGCCAAAATATGAAAATTCTGTCCCAATATTTATGCACCTGACTATATATATATATATATATATATATATATATATATATATATATAAAATTGGTCTGTTTGTTTATCCGTCTGTCCAGTTATGCATTCGGACACCCCTGCACCGACTGGGATGAAAGCAACGTGAGGTAGTCCATTTGGTTCTTGGACAGGTTTTAGGGAGGTTAGAGTCTCAGTCAGATCTCCCTTTGGTGTACGCTCGGTAGCCTGTGCTGAGCCTTCCACTGGATAGATTTGGACAAAAACTTCATGGAGTGGCAACATTGGATCCCAGAAGACATACTAGGGGGTTGAGATCCCAGTCGGACCTCCCATTGGTGTACACTGGGTAGACTTGGGGACGCTGGACAGAACTTTGACCGGGGGGCCTGTTCTGGGCCTTCCACTGGATGGATTTTGATGAAGACTTCACAGAGTGGTAACATTGGATCCCAGAAGGCATACAAGGGGGCCGCGGTCCCGGTTGGACCTCCCATTGGTGTATGCTGGTCAGAACATTGACCGGGGAGCCAGTTCTGGGCCTTCTACTGGATGGATTTAGATAAAAACTTCACAGAGGGGTGGCAATTGGTCTGGGATGCCTAATGGAGTGGTTGGTCGGACCTCATGGCGGAGTGCGCTGTGAAGAACTTTGACCCAGGGAGCCAGTTCTGGGCCTTCCATTGGATGAATTTGGACGACCTCACATAATGAAATGTAATAAAACGCCAGCCAGGTACTTCAGCTAATATATATATATATATATATATATATATATATATATATTGTATATATGGAGCGTTGCTTTGTTTTAACCAGTTTATCTGAACGACCGGATTTGTCCATTTTCCCTGTTTGGGAGTATTTACATTCCCGTACATTGCTAATGCTGGGCATGAACTATACAATTATCTATCAGATATCTGTCCAATCTGGCTGGTTGAAATTCTGGTAATGTATGGGAGTAAATGACAATCTACCATTTTCTTACAAACACTGGAAAACAGACAAAATAGTAATTCAGACAAATTGGTTAAAACACACGAATTTAACCAATTTGAACAATTGTTTTTTGTCTGTATTCCAGTGTTTAAAACCGTATGATCGATTGTCATTTGCTTCCATACATTACCAGGTTTTCATTCCAACCAGCCAGATTGGACAGATATCTGACAAATAATTGTATGCCCAGCATTAGTAGGATGGTTGGACAGATAATATCAAGGTTTATGGACAATTTTACTTACTGCATGTGTTAATTGTGATCAAGTTCATTTATAATTGGGCAGCACCATTGGTGTCATGGTTAGCATTACTGCATCACAGCACTGAGGTCTTGGGTTCAATTCCCACCACAGCCCTAACTGTGTGGAGTTAGTGTATTCTCCCTGTGCTAACATGGGTTTCCGCCGACAATCCAAAAATATACTGGTATGCTAATTGGTTTCTGAAAAGTATAAGTGTGTGTGTGTCTGTGTGTGTGTGTGTACATGTGATAGGGATTAGATTGTAAGCTTCACTGTAAAGCGCTGCAGAATATGTGTGTGCTATATAAATAACTGGTAATAAATAAATAATAATAATTGTTTATTGTGATCTTGAGATTGTAGGCTGCTGTCAGCTTACCTTCATTATCTTACTATATTATTGCTCTTCTTCCTTTTCTTGTTAAGCTGACAGTTCAAAGCTTACATGAGAGTACCTGTCATTTGTGCCTCATTTGTAGATATAACAGAGCTCCACTTAAGGCACACATCCACTAGCCGATTACGTTGAGCGATTGAACGATAACGATATCGTTAAATCGTTCATAAATCGTTTGTGAATCGTTCGCAAAAAGGTCTAAAACGACCAGCGATGCTCGTGCCCGCTGGTCGTTTAGACATCTATCATCGGGCAAACATGCTGGTCAACCTGACGATATCGTCAGGTTCAGCATGTTTGCAGATGATTGATGTGTCTTCACTGAATGACTGCTCATTCAGAGTAGGCTCATCACAGACTGACAAACGATTTTGCCTATCTTCTAGTGGATGGGCAGCATTACTCTCCCGGGGGTACAGGGGACTACCCAAAAATTCTGGAATCTTCTGGACCTTCTGGGAGAGTAGGTAAGTATGATCCACTGGTTCTTTTGTTTAACAGAAGCAGCGTTCATTACCAGGTTCTCATTCCAACCAGCCAGCTTGGACAGATATCTGACAGATAATTGTATAGTGTGTGCCCAGCATAACATTATTTTGTGAAACAAATTTATAATATTTATTGCACTGCTTCTTACAATATTAAGGGTTTTGTGTAATATGAAGCCGCAAAGTGCAAACAGAAATCTATTTGTTATTCTTTTTAACTTTTCTGTTTTACCTAATAACAAGATGTTTTAGGAACAGCAAAGGACTTTCAGGCTCCTTGTAGCCCATCTCTCTATAATTACATTGGATGCTCAGTTTAGTTGTAAAATAAACTCAAGTTCATTTCTCCCAAAACACTAAAAAATTAAGGCCCTCATTCAGACCCACTCGCGAGCGGCTGTCCGCTCGCAAGTGGGTCGATGGTCACCACTGCGCATGCGCATGACGGAGGGAGCTCCGTCGTGCGCATGCGCGAGACCCGACGAGCGATGGACTTTCCTTCGCTCGGAGTGTCTCATCAAAGGGGGCGTGCTGTCGATGGTGACTGACAGCACGCCCCCTTTGGTGGGCGTGCCGGGGGCGTGCCTGCCAGACGGAGGTGTTCCCAAGGGAACGCCTACCGTCTGCAGCCGGCCCCACTGACATCACTAGTGATGTCAGTGGGAGTGATTTTGGCTCTGATAGAGCCAAAATCACTCCTGGCCTTGCGGTTGACCCACAGCTATACGAGCGTCCAGGAGGACGCTCCATATTAATGGAGGTGGGCCCTGATTCAGAGCGAGCGCTCTGGTCAGAGCGTCCGGCTCTGAATCAGGGCCTAACTTTTCTGAATAACAACAGCATAAAGTAAATGCATTTAAAGCCATAAGTGCTCCAAAACACTGACATCCTTTCTGGCACCTTAAGACACTAGCGGAGGAGGGAAGAGACTGCAGTTAGGTGGTTAGCGATGAAATAAGGATGAAATCATAGCAAATGCAAAAACTGTAATCCAATTTATGACCACTAAGCACCGATCTGATTCCCCCATACCTGTAGCTTCTTAAGGTGCATACACACGGTCAGATTTGTCAGATGTATCAGATGAACGATTGGAACTATGAACGATTTTTGACTGCATTAAAATGAATGGAATCGTCCAAATCTGACTGCAAACACATCTGATGTCAGATATCGTTATCTGACCATCGGGAACGTGCATCGTTCATTGTTCAGACATGTCAGATTTCCCTTCAGATATGAACGACTGAACGATTTTTAAAATCGTTATCGTCAGATCTGAAGAAAAATCTGACCGTGTGTATGCACCATTATACTACTAGGTACTGCACTTATGTGTTATTATATGTTTGCTGTAAATATGCAAAGTTAAGATGAGGTACTGGACAAATTGTAATGGTTGAATGATATCCATTAAAATACTGTGTTTGCCTCTGTGATTATTTCCATCTATATTGATACACCTGAAATGTAGCATGTCAGACATTCCTCTATGCAAACAAAAGGGAGATTCACCCAATCAGGAGTCTGGGAATGATACTGTATTACATTAGCACTGGGAAGAACATGGTTGTATTACATTAGCATAGGGAATAATACACTTGTATTACATTAGCAGAGTCAATGGAGCCTGGCAGCACATGCTTCTGCTACCATTCGTTTTGCATAACCATAGTCCATTGTTTGTTACTCCCTGACGGCTAATTGAGCAGATATATTGTTTAGCTGTTTACATCCATGATGAAGGTGCTGTAGTTCATTGCTGCTGTGTTCCTTCACTTCACAAGGCTCAGCCATGCTTTTCCAGGGAAGGCCATTAGAGCCTGATGCAGTCTTGAGCGTGAGTTGGTTTTGCAAATGTATCTTGCACGGTTCTGCACTGCGCATATTTCAGAGCTGAGAGTACCCATCCACGGGCAATGCAGAGTCATACGCAACTCAGTGGTATCTCCACTTGGGTGGTAACGTGGCGTCGGCACTTAGCCAAGGTTCAGTGAAGACATGTCCACGACATCACAGGCTCTGCAGAATTGTGTAGAAACATAATATTCTCAGACATGTCTCTTACGGCATAGATAGGGCTGGTGAATGTGCACACAGATATGGTAATGGGTGTGAAACTAAGTGTAGGGGTAGTGGTCTGGCTGCGCACAACTTGTATACGGGCAAATCTACACATTTATATCTCTACACACAATGCCAAAGCAATTATGGCCAACTCGCCTTCAAGTGGTTCAGCCAATTAGGTTTTGAGCAGTCACAATTCTCCTTAAGGGATCTATTTATTGAACAGTGGGGGTGACTCAGCACAGGACAGAATGACAAAGCTGCACTCAATCAGCTATGCAATTCCGTCCTTGCAAACATACATATGCAGCAGGAAGTGTATGACACCCTCTGCTGGATTTGCGTTCCCAGCACTGTGACCGAGGTCGCAAGCTGGGATAACCATCAGCTTACTCAGGCTGGCTGGCTAGCGAGGCGAGGAAACTGCATCCGTGGACGCAGCCCCAGGCCTTGCCACTCCCCGGAAAACAGGGAGGACACAACTTAATTTCCGCTTAAATGCCTCTGCCTGTCATAGAAGGGGCTGAGTGCGATTACGCAGGACCCGTTCTGCACATTTGCTCACACATGCGGAGCCAGCAGACAGTGCATGTGCTTTACGCGGACGGGTCCTGAACCCCGAAGTAACCACTTTGATACATTGCAGGGACAGGTTTTTATCAAAGCCCCTGTCCCTGGATGTGCTTTACATAGCTAATTACTTATTGCCGTGTTAACATATTATCATTATTGTGTCCGATAATGAATAAATATGCTTTTAAAACTGAATGGGACTAGTGGTGAATTTATTGTTGTAACAATTATAAAATGCATTTGGCAGTATTATAATTAAGAGCACATAATCAAAAACTGCTTCTCATTGAAAATAGAAACGGGAAATAAATAAATAATGTTCCCGCCTCCTTATATAAATTCTATACTTGCCAAACAACATTTAGTTAATCGCCCATTGACAGTACAGCAGGGTAATTGTCTGCATGACCAGTACACAGAACTTACAGTTATGGAACCGAAGCCACACATGTTTGTAAATTAATTATAATGCTTAGAAAAAGATTTTCTAGACCAAAACAAGAAATTTGGAAATGAGGGTAGAAATCCTGTCGCTGTCTTGCAACACTGTGGTGTCCTGTTTTTCTGTCATGTATTAATCCTCAGACCTTAATGCTGAACAACATTTGTGTCATTGTCTACACAAATTTAATTTGTTTATGCACCAGTTCAGCTAATCCTACAATCTGCTTTTCTCAAATGAGACCGGATAATGGAGATGGTCCCTCACAGGTCTTCAGGCTTTTAAATTCTGATAAAATCAGGATTCTTCACTGGGTCTTGCCACAGCTCTGAATTAAGCCACTTTAAATGTAATTACTAGAGCTGGCTGTACATCAGGAACATCCATTAAAAAAATTGATTGACCATGCTGTAACGGTGAGGCATTTTATGTACAAACGATCCGGACGGGTCCTGAGCTGTAAATTATGACAGCAAAAAAAAAAGGGGGGAAAAAAAATCCGCTTAATACTTTATTAGCTGTTAATGAGAGGTTCACAAGATAACTCAATTTCTTCTTCTTTTGAAAACAGCTACTTCATGGAAGCGTGGTGCATGGCCATCTATCACGATCGCTTTATTGATTTCCAGCAAGAAGTGCGTGAAATCCTGACATCCAAGAAAGTAAGAAAATCACTAATATTTCATTTTCTGTAAGAAGTGTAGCTCAGTCCCAGTACTCACAGCTCCTTAGGACTGGCCACTTTGTTCTGTGAGCCGTGGGCAACATATATGGGCATGAGCCCAACATAATTATACAGGGATGTTACTGAAGAACACACAGGGTAGAACTATATAAATGACTTACTTGTTGCAGCAGTCAGTACTAACGTACAGACTCGCATTTAATGGAAGTCACCATATTGTTATGATTTGGTGATTCAGCTATTGATGCTGTGTTCTAACCAATTTAACTTCACGATCTATCGCTCATTTATATCTCCCACCTGCATGCCAGGTATGGATGTAAATGTCTTACTGGCATGGGTAGGAAGCATTGGGGGGAATAGGAAATGTGTTTGGCATGGGCAATGGGTTTTTTCAAAACAAACCTGGGTGTGAAAAATATGTCTTGCTCCATCTTGAATAAGGCTTACAGCACATATATAAAGTATAGGTACAGTATAGGTAGCCCAGGTGGGGATATTTTGATGTCTCTGCATGTGACCCCTTGGAGACCATGTTTTGTACGACTCTAGGGCTAGTCCCATCACGGTCTTCATTTGCCAACTCTGCTTTGTTTTATTGTCAACTCCATAGTATGATTAAAGTGCTTTAAGAGAAGGAGGCTAAGGGGCCTGTTCATTATCCCTCAATTTCTACAAAAGTAGGTGAAAAAAATGAACATTTTTATCTATTTTTGTGAAAATTAAGTATCAGGGCCATTCATTTCAAAAGGTAACACAGTAATACTAATGGTATCACTGATATCTCCTGCATATCTTTCAGTCCCGATCTGTCCCGTTGTCCCTATACAATAGTATGAGGACCTAAAATCATCAAGCTTGACAGCAGGATCCTACACCATCAGATAGCGTTTGTCCCGGGTCCCCACTCCCTTCTATGGGAAGGAGGTCCGGGTTGTGAAAAGGGATAATTTTCCCTCTCATAGGGGACAATGTTCTCCGTCAGCAGCGGCCCCAGAAAATTAGTACCTGTCCCCCCCAGCACCCTTGGAAATGCCTAAACAGGAATGACTGCATAATAATTGCCCTTTGGGTTATTAATAGTGCCTGGAGGTGATAGGGGCCAGCAATGACTGGTCGCCCTCCTGATGTCCTGGTATACTCTCAGAAGACCAGAGCAGGGGATCTCTTCTGAGTAGACATCTATTAAATCCATGATAAATCCAGAGAGGCCTCAACTCTGCTCTTCTGAGAACAGAGCAGGAACCAGAAGGCCTGGAGAGGCATTGCCGGTTCCTTCCTGAATGTTTATTATGGGGCCCAACAATGCACAGTAGCTCATACAGTGCCTAATGTGTCAGGAAGCAAGGACAAAATGTTGATATTGGGCACTGACAAGCAATAATTGCCTGAGATCTGCCTTTCGCCCATTACATCCACATTTGTCACACTTAGGGGCGTGCCCAGCACTTACGGAGGTAAATAGATCCTGTGTTATTCACCGGGTGGTGATCTGTCATCGCAACTTTTCCCACCCATAGGACACTGTGGCTGACGGGTGGGGAATGCCCACGGCAGGCTGTTTTAGCAGGGCGCCGCTAAACGGACAGGGCGCATTTCGCCCCGCTAACACAGCCTAGCGGGAACACTATAAGGACTCACCAATCGGTATTACTGCATGTATGGATGCTAAAGGTGGGCATCTTAGTCCTTGCACATTTGGATGCACAGATGTACACAAGGGAAAGACTTTGTAGTGACATTAGCATAATGTCACAGACTGGCAACGGCCAATAGACGCAGCTGCAGGAGCGTCTGCATCCACCTCAGAATAGCTATAAATGCTGCTACTAATCAGCCTGTGTAACATTGCCTAGAAGCATGACCTTTGTCATCTTGTCACTGGGCACGAGTGTTGCACTCTAATATAGGATAGGAGATGAATTGGCTTTGCAATGTTAGCAAAGTCACCCATGTTGGACAATACTTGTTACACCACTTTTTAAAAAACAGCCCTATAAGACCAACTCACAATAAGTTCATAGCTTTAAATGGAAACTGTAAATCTGGCACCATCTATTACACTTATACATATTACCTAGATCTATGTTAATAAACGTTACAATGGTAATGATATTACTGAGTTGGCATAATTATAATCCCCTCCATGACTGAGTTCCTATTAGGCCAGAATCAGAGATGTATGCCATGTCTTTGTACACAGCTGCTGTGTGCATATAAGCTAATGCTGTGGGAGGTGCCTGAGGACAAAAGACGCCTCCTGCCGGCATCGCATATGCGAGTGCTGCGTCTAAAAATGCAGCATCAGTTCACCAGTCGCGATGGTGGCAGCATCGGCCATCTGAGTAAGCTTAAGGCTACACATATTGCCCACCTTATCTGCACTGAAGGCCAGTAAATCTGCTTGGGAGAAATGCAGGCACTGGCCTCAGTACTCGCTGAAAACAGGGACTACACGCCTCCGTTGTCTAGAACGCTGTCAAGCACCGCCCCCTCTCCGCCCCCAAACGGCCACTTCAGCTTAGGGGGCACTGCGATGACGTTGGACGAGTTCTGCACATGTTCAGAACGGGTCATGCGCATGTGTGAATTAGGCCCATTGTCTGCTTCCCCCCCCCCTTCCATTTCAACTATGTAAAATTAAACAGCATAATCATATTAGTTTCTGCTCATTTCAGAAAAAACACAGCTAAGCCTGATATATCGAGGGTGATAAAATGCCTAAAATAAGTTGTCTTTTACAAAATAACTACTAATAGCATCCACAAAGCAATACGTAAAACTACCCATATATATATATCACTTGAATTGCTTGACTTTGTATTTCTATTTGCAGTATAGACATTGCGCACTGTTATCTGCAAATTTCCTGTACACAGTTGCTAAACATGGCCGACTGTAACGGGCTTACTGACAGGACGTCTGCCGTGTGGGGGGAAATTCCCCCCCCACCTTCTCATCTCACCACTATACTGCAATATTTCCCATACTGAGGAGTTTCTAAAACCTCGTCCCTATTTGTAAATGTTACTAGTAGATCTTTTGCATTAGACAGCTTTGCTTTGACATTTTGCAGATCATAACAGGGACACAAATGAATGAAAATAGATCAAAATTAAATAATTTTGCAATGAAGGGGTCATTAGTATAGTGTTACATGATGTGCTGGTTCCTAAATGGGCATCCTCATTAAGTGGAAAGCTGTGTGGCTTTTAGCAGCAATTAAGGTTTCTCAAATGTTTTCAAGTGTGAAAACATAAATATGTCATTGGAGCCAAATGGAAACACTGCCGGCAGATTAGGGCCTCGGGAGTCACTGTCTGAGTCGGTCCTTTGCTACCTGTTGCAGAGAGGTCTTATAACATGGAGCAATGCATGCGTTTCCTTGCAAGCAAAGAAGAATGCAGAGCAATTAATGGATCAAACATGTTTACTGTTTATAAAATAAAGAAATGTAAATAAAATAATACACTGATAGATCTCTCTCACAACCTGGTATTTATTAATCTAGTAATTCTTCATACAGAGCAATCAGACAACAATTAGATATCATAAGAATATGAGATCAATGACAACCTCCCACAGTCTCCATTACAGCAAAACTCTCAGCGGTAGGAAAAACTGGGGCAATGGCACATGGTGTGGTCCTGTGAAAATCACCATACGAGTGACCCTACATCTTCATCCACCAAACATGCAATGAGGAACACGTTTTGTATAGATTATCAGCTGAGCATGTGACAAGGTGTACATGTGCTTAACACTCAGCCCATGTCTATAATTGGTTGCACATTTCAACCAATCAGAAGAGAAGACAGATGTATTACAGCATCCAGGGGCTGGCTGGCAACTTTCAGCCTGGGGGCCAAAACAAGCAAGTGGCCCTGGTGTTGTTAACCGGGAGTAGAGGTTGCACGTAAAAACACAATAGCCCTCACAGGAGAAAAAATAAAACACAATTGTGCCTACAGGAAAAAAACTCAAACACATTTGTATTGCCCATGCCATCCTACAAAAATCTGCCCTGACCTGCCAGACTCACACAGCAGAACTACTAGTTACCGCCACTTCAACTTGCAGGCGCTGAAGAGCGGAATAGAGAGAGGAACTCCCAGTCTCCCCCTTGCCCTCAGCCACGGGCAGCACCGACTAAGTCACTGCAGATCACAATGCACAGTACCAAGCCCTGGAAAGAGTTAAAGTGAATGAAGATAAAGTACCAACCAATCAGCTCCTGTCAGTCTGTAAAATGACAGGAGCTGATTGGCTGGTACTTTATCTCCATCCACTTTATCTCTCTCTAAGGCTTAGTACACGGTGGTGTGTCAGCGTCGGGCGGCTGTGTACACCACCGGCTTCCTCTGTGCTGCTGGAATTGAGGACCTATTTGTATGTTCACGTGAGGATTATCATAACACATGAAAAAAATTTAAAGAGGAGGATAAACCTCATCACTGAGGAGAAAATTTCCCCAATCCTACATGTAAGTAGGAGATAGGAATTTGAAATATTTAAATACTATCATCCTTCCAACCATATATTCTTTCCCTTTGTTTTGATGAAATGTCAAAATGGGGTGGATTTTTGAAGAAAGAAAATTTCTGACACAAGATTGCCTTTGGACATTTTTTTTAATACTGTTTGAAGTAGTGTGTTATATATATATTCCAGACAAAGAAGCACTTAGTTTATTTTGTTGTTTATACACACACATATTGACTATATATATATATATATATATATATATATATATATATACTCTGCATATATACTCCATTTATATATATACACACAGTATATGTGTGCACTTTGTTTTTCAGGGGCTCTCTAGTTGTGATGGCACTACAAGTCCCAGCACATCCAGTTGACAAGGTGTGCTGGGACTTGTAGTCTCATCTCACCTGGACAGGCAGTCAGTGGCCTTGTAGTAGGACCCCCCGGACTTCTTACCTCCATGTAAGGTCGAGGTGATTCTGTCTACCAGGAGAAGGCGTGAAGGGCATCTAGACCCTAGCCCAGGGGGAAGCCTCTGGCTCCGGGCATCTGTGTCATCGCCACCGCAGGGATCACCTTATGCTGCTGATTGCTGCTAGTGTTGAGAGAGAGACCGTGCGGGACAGCTGGGAAGTGGAACGGAATGGAAGAGGAGGTACCTTACTCCCTCCCCTCACCCAGTGGCGCCCCGCCCCCCACCTCTGGCTGCCGGGAAACATGCACAGGACGCTCCCCGGCTGCTTATTTCAAGGGCTTCAAGGAAAATCAGTGCGACAGACAGCCGCGCTGATTATCTTTGCTACACAAACTAAGTGGCCGGGGAGCATCCTCTGCATGTCTCCCGGCCACCAGAAGTGCATATGAATAGGAGAGCATAAGGCAACTGACGGCCGCGGCCCCATAACACTATAATTATACCGGCCAGGGGGGCAGATGGCACCCGCCCCCGGCCCAGCCCGCCACTGACAGCATCTATACTAATGGCTGAAATTGGCAATTCATTTACTAAAATCTTAACTGGTCTTTAGCAACATACAAAAAATCCCATTGCTGAATCACATGGGGTATATTGTTTGTTGCTAATTGATGATTTATGTTCAGGGTGGTTTAGATGCATTATCCTGGTCATATATATGGAAACAAGGAGGTGCTGGTATTGTACACTATTCCCAGGCCCACCTTGCATCAGGTTATATATCAGTAGTGGCCATTGCTAGTATTATCTGCCAAAACCCACCAGTCTTGGTCACTAGTTTTATCACTGGATTCCTCATTGCTTTAGAACCAGTATCTCCAGCCACGGACCACAAGACATGAAGGTTTTATATTTTTTATCCTGTGCTGTTGTCACTAGTGGGTCCAGCACATCGCTGGGTAGTTGGGACAACAGTTTGCCCCAGCTGAAAAACATTTGTATAAATCTTGCAACACTAGACAATTTCCCAGAACCAGCTCAATTTTATCAAACTACTCTTTGTGTGTGTACATTAGTGACCAAAAACAAAGGAAATCATGGGTTAAAAATGTTATCAAATGCCCTTTTCCAGATTATGGTGCATGACCATGTTTTGCCTAAATACACTATATATGCTAAAATTGTATTGTCAGGTGCCATACCCATCCCTGAGTGGTCCTGGTTGGGTGGAAAACCAGGCAGAGTGCAGTCCTGGGGGGGTCCTGGTCGGACGGCAGGCCAAGCAGAGTACAGCACTGGTGGGGCCAGGTTGGGGGCGCCAGGTAGGGTGAAGGAACAGCTGGGGATCCTCTCTCTACTGTCTGTGGTCGCGCAGGGACTGAATTGTGGCCTGGCAGTTAATCACGGCGCCCTCTGCTGGCTAACGCTCTACGTGCCTGTTTAGTTGGCGTAATGGGCCGGCCAGTCCTGGGCACGTTGGGGTACAAGGGTGGAAGTGTCTGTGAGTAACCCCTTCTCCCCCACCCCGCCCGCCTGCTCTACCGCTGCAGAGTTTTAATAATCAGTGGGGGGGAAAGGCTGCACAGTGCAGGGGGTTGCTTGTTGGGCCAGTGGGCACCCTAAGCCGCTGGGCCCCATAGCAAGTGCACCCCTTGCACCATCCATAGTTATGCCACTGGTGAGCTTGATCAGTATCCATGAGGTTGTAGTCTTTACAGTTGTAGAACTGATTTTTCATGACAATGTAGATATCATGTCATTGAGAGTATAGGGGGAAATGTAATAGGGTGTGAGATGCAGCCATCCACGTGATTCCAGAGAGTCTGCCCATTATTTTAAAGTGACAAAAATTTAAAAGGCAAAACCAGATTGGAATCTCACCAGAATCGCAAATGCTTGCATGTCGCAGATTATTACATTTCCCTTATAATCGAACAATTTACTATGAACTGGCATCTTCACTGATGCATTTATACCGCATGCGAATGACTACTGTGGCAACCCATAAAATGGCTGCCATCAGAGGGGTGCATAAAATGGCTGCCATCAGAGTGGTGCATAAAATGTCAGCCATCAGCGGTGGGGTGCATGAAATGGCTGCCATCAGAGGGGTGCATAAAATGGCAACCATCATCAGAGGGGTGCATGAAATGGCTGCCATCAGAGGGGTGCATAAAATGGCAGCCATCATCAGTGGGGTGCATGAAATGGCTGCCATCAGAGGGGTGCATAAAATGGCTGCCATCAGAGGGGTGCATAAAATGGCAGCCATCATCAGGGGGGTGCATGAAATGGCTGCCATCAGAGGGGTGCATAAAATGGCAGCCATCATCAGAGGGGTGCATGAAATGGCTGCCATCAGAGGGGTGCATAAAATGGCTGCCATCAGAGGGGTGCATAAAATGGCAGCCATCATCAGGGGGGTGCATGAAATGGCTGCCATCAGAGGGGTGCATAAAATGGCTGCCATCAGAGGGGTGCATAAAATGGCAGCCATACACACTAACGTAAATTTCTCTTTACCTTTAATTCTTGCATTAGGAACTTTTTTTTTTTCACTACATCAAAAATTTGCTCCCTCAGGTTGCCTTGTTATTACAGACATGCCCATAGCTTCCATTCATTTTGTTTATTGAACTAATGCTCTCTAGAATAGCAGCCAGAGCACAGGTCCCTGTACTAGACCACCAATCAGAGGCGACAGTAGATTCCTGTTCTATACTGTGCTTCTGTGTCCCTGAGCTTCCTCAGAAGGCCTTGCAATATGGAACCCTAAAAGTTTCCCATCCCCTGGACCCCTATGTGCTTTATTATAACTGTTTAATGAGTGCTCATCTTATTTCATCTGTGCAAACTCAGTATCAATCAATAAAAGCCGCCATCCTGACAAGTTATCCCGTTGTGTCCACAATTGTCATATAAGTCGCAAAACCTAATAAAAAAGAACACAGAGGCTTCACTAACTCCAACCACTTTATCACGGCCTTTATCGACAATGGCATCCTTCCTAATATATCACTATTCATAGCACATGACTAATAACTTAAGAAAGATTAAGCTTAATTAATTTTGACAAGCCATAACAAATATAAGCATGTTGTTAGGGGGGGATGACTGAAAGGTGCAGTTCTTTTGTGCCCAGTGAGTGATTACTGGCCAGGAATGTTCTTCTTCCTACTAGATAATGTGGCAGTGAAGGTGCCATGTGCAAATACAAGAATCTCAGCTAATCCTCTCAGATAGCCACAGCCACCAAACACATTTAACTCCTGCTGTGAAGCTGCTGAGCCAGCTGCCTTCATGTCTGAAGCCAGCTATTACCATCCTCTGGGTAGTAATGCTGATGCTCGGCTTGCCTCCTCCCCTGAGACACTGTCATTTTTACAGAGCAGCCAAGCATCCTTTATTAGAGGGACGGTGATCCCAAATCAGCACATTTGTGGTGCAGGGCTGAGCCTTTGCTGTCCTGAGGACAAAGATGAATAACAGTCTCTCTCTCTCTCTTTTATTTGTCAGCAGAAAATGATGTCCTTTATAATAAGCCGTGTAACGCCATCACCTTTAATAGCGCACGGTTTATAATCAGATGACAACATGTTACTGCTATTTTTTCAACAGATTTTTTATGATTTATTTACCTCTCTGGTGATTTCATTAGATTAAGCTGTAAAAACGGTAAAAAGTAAATGTGGTACAATATCTGATGTTACAGTTCTATGAAATGTGTGTAGTGTGCACACAGAATAAGTCATTTGTGACTACATGGGTGAAAAAACTCCATAATGGTGTAAGAAGGGACATCTGAGTCCCCGTTTATGGGTTTTACACTACAGAGTTGAGTCTCTCATATCCAAAATGCTTGGGACCAGAGGTTATTTGGATACCGGAATATTCTGTATTTTGGAATAATTGCATATCATAATGAGATATCTTGGGAATGGGACCCAAATCTACACACAGAATACATTTATGTGTTATATACACCTTATACACACAGCCGGCAGGTAATTTTATTTAATATTTTCAATAATTTTGTGGCTAAACAAAGTTTGTGTACATACATGATATTCATTTATGTTTCATATACACCTTATACACACAGCCTGAAGGTAATTTTATACTTTATTTTTAATCATTTTATGTCTTAAACAAAGTTTGTGTACATTGAACAATCAGAAAGCAAAGGTGTCACTATCTCAGTCATGCTAAAAAAAAAAAAATCTGTATTTTGGAATATTTGGATATGGGAGACTCAACCTGTATTATAAAACCTTGGATCCTGTATCATCCTTGATCTCTTCTGTACATTTGCCTAACATGGTATTAGAGATTGAATCAATGCCCCCTCTCCAAAATCCCTGTCCCTATCCACATTGTCCTGTTTTTTTACCTTCCATCCTCGAATCATAATCTGTCTCTTAAAATAAGCATTTTCTTCTGTATTACGTCAAAAACGTTAATGCATGTGGGCATTAATATCTGTCCCTGTATCCGCCATCTATCCCTCAACTGTGCAGATTAGTTTTTCTTTTCTTTTTTTTATCACAGATATGTTATGCATAGCCTGGGGCTGTACACAGCTATCTCTCCTAGCTCACAGTGCTCCATTCTTCAGCTTTCACTGTCATTCCGCTTGCTGCTAAACTCTCACACTATACCTCTATTATTTTAATTCATGCCTCCATATATTTATATTTACATATTTATATTGCATCTAAAACAAGTACTAGTGCGTGTGTGTATGTATGTGTGTGTGTGTATATATATATATATATATATATATATATACATATATACAGGTTGAGTCTCCCATATCCAAAATTCTTGGGACCAGGTGTATTTTGGATATCGGAATAATCCGTATTTTGGAATATTTGCATATCATAATGAAATGTCTTAGGAATAGGACCCCAATAAACACACAGAATGCATTTATGTTTCATGTACACCTTATACACACAGCCTGAAGGTCATTTTATACAATATTTTTAATAAGTTGTGCCTTAGACAAAGTTTGTGTACATTGAACCATCAAAAATCAAAGGTTTCACTATCTCAGTCATGCCAAAATTATTCTGTATTTCGGAATATTTGGATATGGGAGACTCAACTTGTATATATAAATATAAACACCAGTTATTTATATAGCGCACACATATTCCACAGTGCTCTACAGAGAATATTTGGCCATTCACACCAGTCCCTGCCCCAGTGGAGCTTACACTCTATGGGGGTCATTCAGACCCACTCGTGAGCGGCAGTACGCTCGCAAGTGGGTCGATGTTCCCCACTGTGCATGCGCACGACGGAGGGAGCTCCGTTGTGCGCATGCGCGAGACCCGACGAGCGAAGGACTTTCCTTCGCTCGGAGTGTCTCATCAAAGGGGGCGTGCTGTCAATGGTGACTGACAGTACGCCCCCTTTGGTGGGCGTGCCTGGGGCGTGCCTGCCAGACGGAGGCGTTCCCAAGGGAACGCCTACCGTCTGAAGCCGGCCCCACTGACATCACTAGTGATGTCAGTGGGAGTGATTTTGGCTCTGATAGAGCCAAAATCACTCCTGGCCTTGCGGTTGAGAAACTCAACCGCAGGCTTTCACTCGCAGTTCCGATGGTCAAGACCATCGCGACCATCATTTTGCACGCTCGTATATGCTGTGGGTGGTGACCCACAGCTATACGAGCGTCCAGGAGGACGCTCCATATTAATGGAGGTGGGCCCTGATTCTGAGCGAGCGCTCTGGTCAGAGCGTCCGGCTCTGAATCAGGGCCTATATTCCCTACCCCCAAGCACAAATACACACACTAGGGTTCATTTTTGTTGGGAGCCAATTAACCCACCAGTATATTTTTGGAATTTGTGAGGAAACCAGAGTACACGGAGGAAACCCACGCAAGGACAGGGAGAATATACAAACTCCACACAGTTAGGGACGTAGTGGAATATATATATATAATGTGTAGTTTTCCTGTCAGTAAATCAGGCCACATGGCTACTAATAAAGTTGTATTTTTATCAAATCCAACAAGAAATGTCACAAGAGTTTTTAAGTGAAACTCTACCATAAAACCTCTCCTATATCCTTTATACACAGCAAATATTGAAACCCAGCTATTTTGCCAAAGTGATTACCAGCATGAAGCTATTTTGCCAAAGTGATTACCAGCATGAGGTGAAATCAGCATCCCTTGGTACAGCCCAGTGCAGATCATATTTAATCAAGTGCAATGCAAAAAAAGATGTTGCATATATTACAATATTGAACTTTTATAGGGGCTAACAGTGCTCTGTAAGGCCAAAACAGTAATCCTTTCTACACAATTATATGGATATTATTTTCAACAATTTGTCTTCAAAGTCATATTACTCATTATCATTCTTGCACTTTAATTGATTGCGAATCACCAGCAGTCAGGGCAAAACAGTCGCTATGCATTGGACATTTCCTGGGCCTGTAATATTTTATTTAACCTAACAGTGAGCTTTGAATATATGTAATTAAAATCTGGTTTAATTGCAGTGCTGGCCATACATGGTCCAATCCTAGCTAACAGTGTGAGCTATAGGGTTACTGCTTACACAGTTGTCCATTAGTGATCATCTTCTGCCCATTTTCCATCATATGTGATGAAGATCTGATTGATTTGGATTGGATGGTTATCGAACATCACACTGGTTTTGAAGTCATGATATTGTGCCAGTTGCTGGCGAAGTGCCAGCTATATATAGGTGCCAGTTTAGACTGTCTACGTACCCCATAGCAACCAGTCAGAAGTTATCACCTACTGATCTAGTGCAAGGTAGGCTATAGCAACCAATCAAATTATACTTAACATTTATCTGGCACCTTCTAGAAGATCATAGCTAGAATCTGGTTGCTATGGGCAACAACTCTACTTCTAAAAACCTGCACTTTAGTATATGTACCCCCAAGTGTCTGTATATCTTTTATGTTGCCACTGGAAACATCTTGACAGTCAGTGAATTTAGTTAATTGTTTGTTGTAGTCCTGACTCCACAAAGGCAAATGTAGTGAGTCAGTGAGGTGAGAGAGGAGCGGGCATACTGAGAGTGGCCACAAACCCATTCCAGTCCTGCAGCCTAACTTTGTGACCCTGTAACAGGTTTTGGCTCTATATCAATACTTTGGGGTCACAATTATGTTGGTACTTAAAATAATGTCATATTTTTACACACTTTAATAAATGCATAATTTTCTTTCCTAGATGCGTGACCAGCCTTCCATGAAGGAGTTGGTCGATAAAGTCACAGATGATGAATTAAATCTTGCAGAAAACCCACAAAAATATTTAAAGCGCATACTCCTGCAAAACGGATACCAAAAGGATGTTGAGAAGAGGATCATGAATTACCTGAATTACAACAGCAACCTCTTGTCCATGTTCGCTAGGCCTGGAATTATTTAGTTTATTGCTACTAAATAAATGTGATTTTTACAGTCGAACTACAGTGGAGAAAAATGATGATTTATCAACAGTGATGCTCTATCCTCTGCATTCTACATTCTGTCCTGCAGAGGGGGATGGTGCCTACGCTCCACCACCCAGGATACTGCACAAACTTTAAAATAAAAATATAATTTATCTATTTTGTGACTCACATTATTTATCATAAACAGAGTTCCAGATGTGTGTGAATGATTATAGTAACCATTTTCTTAGAATTGCAGTTGTTTGAAAATGAAATGAATAAAACATAGTACATGATCTTATTTAGACATGAATTTAATGTATGTGATTAAAGAAACAGGTGCAAGTTCTAATTTGTACTCACATGAGCTTTTCATCCTTGTATTGTTTATTAATGATTATAATCACATCAAATGTATTTAGTCTACAACAATTGTGCAATAAAGATATTCATATTAATAACATGACCTGTATAATCTTGCGTAAATATTTATATATTCAACACTAGACATATATTTTATACATAATTTGTTTTAGATCATGTAAATTGAATATAATATATAGGGACAAAACATGTGTCTTCTCTGTGCACCAACATTCAAAGTTATGCTATGAATCAATGCATACAGTAGTAACTGCTGTTTCTCACCTCAGTTATTTGGACTGTAGTTTAACTACTGTTTGTGAAAGGTAGATCCTCCATATATATGTGCAATGCTCATATTAACATATTCAAGCAATCTAGAAATTTGAGGAACAATAATCAATTAACATATACAGCCGGGAGCTAGATAGGTTTGAATTATTTTTCCCCACCACAAACTGTAGTACAATTAGTTGAATGAGAACATGCAGTTTCTGTGCATTCATGTATAGCAGAAATGTGACAGCCTTTAATCTGTCTTTGAATATTATATTAAATATATATGATCTAAAAATAAGTAAAAATCACTTCTTAAATTGAACATACACATATTTGTGTTTCCCTTTTAACTGTGACGTTTACACTGTGCTTGTAACCTACATTACAGATTCTAGTATCCCTTGCAATACATAGAATCCCTTGTATTTACGAATGATATTCCCTGCATAAACAGCATATTTGCAGTGATTCTTGTTTTTAATAATTTGTAAAACAACTTTTTATTTAGATTTTTTTTTTAAATGTGTAAACTGTTCTATTTAAGTTTTCCAAATAACAAAACCACAATTCCATATAATATTTTACAAATGAAAATGTGCTGCAGAACAGCTTTCACAATAAGAGAGGACGTCCCTCTAAAATGAAGAGGAATACTATTTGAGAAAAAGAAACGTGCCAGCATCCAAGAGAATCGTAGAGAAAGGAAAGTACAGTAGTGTAGCAGGTTAATACAGGCGTTATAAGGAAAATAACACTAAAAGCAGGGAAGGGGCAAGACATGGGTTATGTGAGATAACTGAGAGGTGAGGGCTGACAACCAGAACATTTTTCCAAAATATAAGTGGAGCACGTGTACAGAAGAAGAAAAAGGAGGAGGGAGCTAATGATCTTGTAAAATCATACAAACATTACACAATAGTTGCCTATTCTACCAGAATGTCCGGGAGACTTCTGCAGTTTGGGGAGTACTCCTGAATTCCCTAGAGAGTAGGCAAACCCTCTGGATTCCCCCAGGGGCACTGAGAGGCGGGGAACTGGAACAAATGGCCCAGGCCTCTCTAGGGGCCCAGGAGTGCAGGGAAGGCCAAACCATGCTCTTGAGTTGCTGCACACACCCCTCCCATTGCCATAGAAATGTACACCCGGACAGGGCAGAGCCATGCCCCCTCCAGTGGCAACCTCCCCCAATACCTGGGCCTGCCCAATGTCTCAGCGGCCCTGGATCTGCCCACTTTTCCAGTGAAATGGGCAGTCCAGGCGATTGATGACTCATAGGGGCTAGGGCCAGGATTACAGTGACATGTCCCCCCCCAACTCCCACCAGCTCCTGCTTTCCAGTATCTCCGGGATGGCATTCACGAACTGTTGGCAACTGTGCATTACATCTTGAACTTAATGTTCAGTTTATCCAATGCTGTAAATGCATGGATGAATGTCTGTGAAAGGGTGTTGTAGAATATCAGATATTGGAAAGTATGGATCAAGCCTCAGTGAGAGATAAAGCACCAACAAATAAACTTCTAAGAAACTGATTGATTGGCACTTTATCTCTCTCCAAGGCTTGATACATCTCCCCCTGTATCTGAAAGGGTGGTAAATGTAGACATGTTAGAACAGGTAAAGTGAGAGGACAAGGAGGAGGGGGCATAGATCAGGGACTATTTCTGTATACTAATGGACAGTTTAAATTAGGGGTCTTCAACCTTTAAGACAGTGTGAGCCACACACTGTATTTAACGAAGCCCGGGCCCACTAAGCTATACTGCGATATTTAGACTTTGCCCCCGCCTTACACAATTATGTCCCATAACTGCCCCCTCCTACAATTTTAATTAGGTCCCAGAATGGCCCCCCTCCTCCCACAATTATAATTATGTCCCATAACTGTCCCTCCTCCTCCATTAATTATGTCAGATAGTTGCCCCCATCTTCAAACAATTATGTCCCATAACAGTACCCCTCCAGCATAAAGGATTCATTAAAAAATCAGATCTCAGATCTATGGGGGCGGCCATCGCCTCGGCTCCTGCTGCTGTGCCCTCTGGCTCCACACTTCTCCCATTGTGCATTTGTAGTTTCCTTTCCTTTGATCGGTGAATAGCTCCAGCCATTCACCAATCAGTGCTTAGATACGCCCATGATAATGATTGGTGGATGGCGAGCATCATCCACCAATCAGCTATCTAGAAACCAAAACAGTGTACAGACAGTGCACTGCTGTGATGTGACAGCCGTTGCGGCTGGGAGGGGCATCACATTACTGGTGGCCGGGACTTGGGAGTCACTGTCTGGAAGAGAATGCTGCGGCTGCCAGGACGCTCTAATCTGATTGTGGCCAGGCAGTATACTCAGCATGACTCCAAGGTGTGTTAACCCCCCATCACTGTAAGCAGTTGCATACCCTAATGCCTGCCTTTATGTCTCATTCACAAAATACTGAAGAGACACAGCAGGCGAGCCAATGGGAAGAGCTCCATGGGTGCCCCGATCGGCGGGCCACTGGGAACAGCTCCACAGGCCACGGGTTGAAGATAATTTTTCGCACAGAAAGCTTGGCCCCCGACTCATAGTGCAACCACTCTATGGGGCATATTCAATTGGTCGCGAGGTTTAGCGAGGTAAAAAACCTTGCGCCCCTTGCACCCAAATTTGGATTACCGCGGCTATACGCACTCCAGATACCTGCGGTATCCAATTAAAAAAAAAAGTGGTTGCCGGGTTTACAGCTCTGAAAACCCCGCGCCACGTAGAAAAAAAAAATATTCTGCACTTACCTGCCCGGGGGTCTCTGGTGGTCTTTGCGGCTCCCAGTGGAGTCCCCTCTATCTTCTCACTGGAGGGGGGCTGCTGGGAGTCCCGGGGCTGCTGAGAGGCTCCAGGGGCTGGTGGGAGGGGCAAGGGCTGCTGGGAGATGTAGTTCTTCCAGCGCCCATTCCGGGGGGCCACACTGACACTGGGGGAGACACACATACCCCGGGGGTCACACACACACACTCACTCATATATACACACTCATACACACTACATACTCACCGCTGCTGCTGGAGTCCGGGTCCCAACACTGGATGCAGAAGACAGCACTTTGGAAGGTGAGTAATTACTGACTAATTAAGCTAATTGGAAACTTCCAAAAGCTTAATTAGTCATTAGGAGGGGTGACGCCGGGGTCCCAGAGCAAGTCCCACTGATTATTCCTAAAATTTGAGATCTTAGAAAAAAAATCACACTTGCTCTGGCGGTGCGAGAATAAAAACCTCCCGGCGCGCAAAATAGAAAAAAAAACGCACCTAATTGAATAGCAAAAAACCCGCACCTGCAGGAAAAACCTCGCAGGTGCGGGTTTTTTGCTTTACTCGCACCCAATTGAATATGCCCCTATTTGCTGCTGAACTGATTAGGGCAATGGTGTATTATACTGAAAGTATTTTTCCAGCTTGCATATTTGCCAGACTTACTTAAAAAGCGCGGCCACTGTGGGAGCTTTGATTTTCTTACTATATAGGTGGCGAAGCTGTAGGAATTAATAGAACGAACCAGTGCCAACTCGGTTGTAGGAGGAATATTGTGTTTTGTACAATCTCTATGATCCTTTATGATCTGGACCTAACGAGGTCGGCAACCCTCCGCTCAACTGGCATAAACAGCAGAGCACCGAGGGTTATCTCCCAGCTGGGACCAGAATCAGGGTCACAGGATCTCTGTAAATTGCTAATCTACATGACGCTTATACACATGCTGACAAATACCATATTCAAATAAAATAAGATCATTTTAATTAATTTAACACACAAATAACTGCCGGGAGTGGGTCAATAAAAACCAGCTTGTCACAAGCAATAACATAAAACTGCATACATAAAATACACAATCAATAAACACAGGACTTCCCCATAATATTTCTCTGTCTCACTTGGTATATTAAATTAGTGCAGATTATACAGAGATGAATTAGGTGTAAATCAGAATTGGTATGCTAGGTGAAAAAAAACACTCTGCTCCAAGGAGAGTAATTTTAATAAGCACACAAATTAGAAATGACCACTTAGTGCCTGATTCAGCCAGGAACGCAGTTGCTTATACGCATGCAATTGGCCGTTTGTTGCATTCTGCGCATGCATATGCATCGCAATGCGTGTGGGTGAACCAGTCATTGCGATCGAGACTGTGATCGCAGTGACTACGCAGACCCATCGCAGAGTTATTGACAGGAAGTGCCATTTGTGGATGGTGATTGGGGGGCGTGCCAGTGCGTTTCAATGCCGTTGCATGGGCGTGTATAAATTATCCTCATGGCATGCCCTGAAGTGAGCAATTCCCGAGTAAGGTCTTACCTGCCTTAACTCTGCTTATGGATCCAGTGGTACTCGATTGTACCAATTGTTTTGCAGTCTTGCTAAACATGGAATACAGATGTGCGTGTAGTTAAAGTGGGCGTCCTAATGCGGCAGCATTGCGATCGCTATGGATTACCATATATTCGTAGTAAAACTGTTTGCGCACGCTGTATTGCGATCCTTGCTGACTCAGGCCCTTAGACCACTGATTGCAGAGACTCCCAGTTCTATTCAATCAGTCTCAATTATTTATTAACACTTTCTTATATAGCACAGCATATTCCGTTGCGCTATACAATTTGAATTAACATTAATAGAACAAGACTGGGTTATAAAAGGCAGACATAAAGGTAAGAGGGCCCTGCTCGCAAGCTTACAATCAATGCAACCGACATAATGAATCCTGTGATGGAAATAACAATGGCTGCACCAGCTAGGCAAATATAGTCATGGAATTCCTTACCCAAAGATAGTGGAGATGGTAGTCCTATGCTGTTATATATCTGGCCCTTCAGGGCCCGCCAGGACCAGCAGCACCTGGTTGTCTCCCAGCTGGGAGCAGAAGCAGGGTCACATGATCTCTGTGGCTTCCTCTGCACAGTAATTGGGGTGAAATTATGATGGGAATGTATGAGGCATCTGGAGAGGGTCTAATGTTATACTGTATATGAGGCATCTGGAGGGGACTAATGTTATATATATGAGGCATCTGGAGGGGACTAATGGCATATAATGGAACCTGAAGGAGTCTGATGACATACTGCTACATATTGTAGATAAAGGGCCTAATTGTGTACAACTCTGATGGCTCCCGATCAGCGCATGTACTGATCAGTGTCTGCGATGATGAATGAAATGCTGTGGCTGTTTGGAGGCAATAAACGGGTAGCGACGGCTAGAATCCCAGAAAAAGGCGGGTTGTGCCAAAGCTTGAGTCTGCATCTTCCGATGCAGTTTCGCTGGCCCTGGCTGCGTGAATTTCACAGCCATCCTGAATAACCTGAAGGTTACCGAGATAGCCGATGTTCATGCAGATGATCCGATGGCTGAGTCCTCGGATGCAGCAGATCCACAGCCAGCAGGAGGGGTCTATTTACACGAGATGCCTCCTGTGACATTACCATATTATTTCACAGCCACTGCGTACAAAGTCGAAGAGGCCGCTCAATAATGTACAATTGTGAGTCAGGCCCTTAGTCAGCTTGGGTGTCCTAACACTTCGGGCATATCCGCAGATCCCCCTAAACCATGTGCCTATGTTGAGGTTGGGAAATATAGGCTATGTTGAGCAATCTAATATGGACCTCCTGTAATGCTGCAAGCGATCGTTCTGAATGAGGGCGGCCGCTTACTTTTTTAACTGCCGCCTCCTGGTCGATCGCTAGGCTGTGGGTTACCACCGACAGCTCTTGTGATCGACCAGGGTCATGGTCGCGATGGTCAAGACCATCGCGACCATCGGGGCTTGCGATGAAACCCTAAGGTTGGGTCTCATCAACTGCAAGCCCCAGGGAGCTTCCTGCTCTGATCGAGCAGGAAGCTCCCCACTGACATCATTACTGATGTCAGTGGGGCCGCCCCCAAACGGCAAGCGTTCCGTCGGGAACGCATCCGTTTGGCCGGCCACGCCCCCTGCCCGCCTCCCAAACGGGGATAGCTGTCACTCACCATCGACAGCTCGCCCCCTTTGGTGCGAGACCCTTAGAGACGGAGCGCCCATCGCTAGCCGGGTCTCGCGCATGCGAACGTCGGAGCCGGCTCCGACGTGCGCATGCCCAGTGGGGAAACATCAACCCGGTTGTGAGCGCTCAGTGCTTGCGACCGGGTCTGAATGACCCCCATAGTGCTTTCAGGGTGCTGTCTAGATAGCATAGTAACGACTCACATCCAGTGATGGACAGGCGGTTAACATATTGATACCGATGTCTATATGGTGTTACTTCATAAGTAGGTAAACAAAGATTCAAGGGGCTCAGGATCTTTACTAGTGAGGACGTGACCCATAATGGACATTTCAAGTGATGCACATGGAAGTTACCCAATGCTGATTGGGTAATCCAGGTATTGAAATGCACATTATCCCCTTATCCCTTCAATCAGTATATTAGGGTTATTCTAAACTGGGAATAGAACCAGGATTTTCCCAGAAAGGAATATATCTGGCACATTGATTATTTTTATTAGCATGGGCTAAGTATCATGAAAAAGTAAATTGTGCAATAATTGTTTAGAGATTTTGGGAGATGAAGGATATTTTTTTTCATTATTTTTGTTCTGTGGTAACAGAAAATTGCTCAGTTGTTGAGAAAAGCAGTTTAGTTGGCTGATCTGATGAAAACATTGAATAGTGTGTGGTGTCACACTTCAGATAATTGTGCCGTTGGTTAGTGGATGAAAAGTTGGATAGTGTATGGCCAGCCTAACTCATACAGTACAGTGGCATTTGTGGAAGCAGTCTGCAATTTTCTGCCAGTCCTATAGTAGATGATTTTAGGTATCTGTTACAGATATATAACCTTAGTTTGTGCTTACTTGGATCTGAGAACCTGATTCAGACCCGCTCACTAGGATGCGTTCGCTCGTAGCTGGCCGATGTTCACATTCTGCGCATGCATCGCAATGCGCATGCGCGAACCAGTGAAGAGATCGGGAAGCGTTCGCTTGCTGCGCATAGACTGTCCAGCAGAGTGAGTGACAGGAGAAGTCATTTGTGGGTGGTGACAGGGGCTGGCTATTAACAACGGAGGAGTAGAGGTGCGAACGCAGGCGTGCCTGAGCATCTTAACGCCATTTCAGAGGCGTGCACAATTAACAGGCAGCGTCATAGTACACGTCACATGTTCTATTTCACACTGAAGTGATCGCAGTGCTTGCGGCAGGGTATAGTCAACGTCAAGGGCTGCAATCGCATCCGATGGTATCCGATGTACCAATGGTTGTATACACCTCCTGGAGATGACGTGCGCAAGTGGGCGTCTTAAGACAGGCTGGTGGGCGTCTGCATACACAAAGCGATCGCACGCCAAGACATAGTGGGCGTGCTAATGCCTTGCCGTGCGATCGCCTGCTTTGCTGGGTGTGTGCCGGATTTGCATATGCTGGGTGCGAGTGAACGCATCTAGCGAGCGGGTCTGAATGAGCTCCTGAGTGTTTGGGCTAGTACCCAGTCTGCATAGTCGCCTCTGTCACAGTATGTTTGGTGTAGTTATTTGCTCGCTTTATTTGAGAGTATTGATTGAGCTGACTCCAGGATATAAGTAATAATAGGTAAGGCTTCCATTTCATGTTGGGAGACACTTGTTCTTTGCTTTATTCTTGCTTGAAGCCATGTTTATTATGATGGTTGCCTTATTGCATGGGGCTGTCCAGGGAGAAGCTATGTTCTCTGAACTCCTTGGTCATCTGTTTGGTTTTATCTTTCTTTTTTTTTATAAAGAAACCTGCCATGAAGATTGCTCCAGGACACAGAGGAGACCTCAGCAGATTGTAATGACTGTGTGGTAACATGATCAACAAGTATCCAGTCTGTATACTAATATGTGTAATGCATGCGGGCTATTGCTGTTGAGTAAAATACATGCCACAAAATATCATATAATTTCTGTAGCTTTTATATAGAGCAGTGATTTTCAACCTTTTTTAACTCGCGGCACACTACACAAGATTTTAAAATTGCCAAGACACACTACATTAGTTCCCACAGGAACAAAACACACTACATTGGCCCCCACAAGAATAAAAAACACACTACATTGGCCCCAACAAGAATAAAACAATCCCATTGGCTGGCCTAACAGAAAAAAAAACCCACATTGCTCCCCACAAAAAAAACAACCATACCACATTGCGCCCCACAGAATTGCTCCCCACAGAAAAAGAAACCTATGGCTGGCCCCATAGAAACAAAAAACAAAACAAAACACATTGTTCCCCACTAAATAGGCAAATATATGGCTGGATAACATATGGCTGGTTCTCACTAAAAAAAATGACATGACTGGTTCCCACGAAAAAATAAACTATGGCTGGTACCCACGAAGAAGAAAAAAATGTCTGGTCCCCACAAAACCCACATTTCTTCCCCCCTTGTCACTCACACTGCAGCAGGGTCGCGTGCGGGCGGGCTTCCAGGCAGGTGTTAACAGGGGAAGGTGCTTGAAAACGGGGAGTGGAGATCAGAACGAAGGCGTGCTTAAAGGTCAAAACGGGCGTTTTATGGGTGTGCATAATTAATACAGCAGCGTCATTGCCCACGTCACTGGGTTATTTTATAGTCAGAACTGCTCGCAAGATTGCGGTTGGAAAAACCAACCACAAGAATAGCGAGCAGTTCATATGCTGGTCGATGTACTCGATTAATCTAATAAATAGCGGACATGACGTAGGATGCGAGCGGCCAGGGGGCGTATTTATCCAAAAAACGACCGCAACTTTTGTTCGCTCGTTCAGACCTAGAAGTGTGTACAGACCGCAAAGAGCGAACGGTTCATTTGAATAGCCACCCCTTTTTACTGAACGAGTGAGTGCAAATAGCGTCCGGCTCTGAATCAGGGCCAAAGTGTGTTTCTTAAGGTAAATGGCATTTAAGGTATAGAAGAGCCATGGTACACTTCTCATGGTTAGATAGACGGAATGGGTATAGCAATGTGGCTCATGGTGACCTCTAATAAGGGGGTGTATAATTTGTGAGTGCTCAACCTCTGCAGCCACATCCTGATCCCTCCCCCAGTACTATGAGTGTGGCTGATGCTATCTAATCCCTCCCCCAATACTATGAGTGTGGCTGATGCTATCTAATCCCTCCCCCAGTACTATGAGTGTGGCTGATGCTATCTAATCCCTCCCCCAATACTATGAGTGTGGCTGATGCTATCTAATCCCTCCCCCAATACTATGAGTGTGGCTGATGCTATCTAATCCCTCCCCCAATACTATGAGTGTGGCTGATGCTATCTAATCCCTCCCCCAATACTATGAGTGTGGCTGATGCTATCTAATCCCTCCCCCAATACTATGAGTGTGGCTGATGCTATCTAATCCCTCCCCCAATACTATGAGTGTGGCTGATGCTATCTAATCCCTCCCCCAATACTATGAGTGTGGCTGATGCTATCTAATCCCTCCCCCAATACTATGAGTGTGGCTGATGCTATCTAATCCCTCCCCCAATACTATGAGTGTGGCTGATGCTATCTAATCCCTCCCCCAATACTATGAGTGTGGCTGATGCTATCTAATCCCTCCCCCAATACTATGAGTGTGGCTGATGCTATCTAATCCCTCCCCCAATACTATGAGTGTGGCTGATGCTATCTAATCCCTCCCCCAATACTATGAGTGTGGCTGATGCTATCTAATCCCTCCCCCAATACTATGAGTGTGGCTGATGCTATCTAATCCCTCCCCCAATACTATGAGTGTGGCTGATGCTATCTAATCCCTCCCCCAATACTATGAGTGTGGCTGATGCTATCTAATCCCTCCCCCAATACTATGAGTGTGGCTGATGCTATCTAATCCCTCCCCCAATACTATGAGTGTGGCTGATGCTATCTAATCCCTCCCCCAATACTATGAGTGTGGCTGATGCTATCTAATCCCTCCCCCAATACTATGAGTGTGGCTGATGCTATCTAATCCCTCCCCCAATACTATGAGTGTGGCTGATGCTATCTAATCCCTCCCCCAATACTATGAGTGTGGCTGATGCTATCTAATCCCTCCCCCAATACTATGAGTGTGGCTGATGCTATCTAATCCCTCCCCCAATACTATGAGTGTGGCTGATGCTATCTAATCCCTCCCCCAATACTATGAGTGTGGCTGATGCTATCTAATCCCTCCCCCAATACTATGAGTGTGGCTGATGCTATCTAATCCCTCCCCCAATACTATGAGTGTGGCTGATGCTATCTAATCCCTCCCCCAATACTATGAGTGTGGCTGATGCTATCTAATCCCTCCCCCAATACTATGAGTGTGGCTGATGCTATCTAATCCCTCCCCCAATACTATGAGTGTGGCTGATGCTATCTAATCCCTCCCCCAATACTATGAGTGTGGCTGATGCTATCTAATCCCTCCCCCAATACTATGAGTGTGGCTGATGCTATCTAATCCCTCCCCCAATACTATGAGTGTGGCTGATGCTATCTAATCCCTCCCCCAATACTATGAGTGTGGCTGATGCTATCTAATCCCTCCCCCAATACTATGAGTGTGGCTGATGCTATCTAATCCCTCCCCCAATACTATGAGTGTGGCTGATGCTATCTAATCCCTCCCCCAATACTATGAGTGTGGCTGATGCTATCTAATCCCTCCCCCAATACTATGAGTGTGGCTGATGCTATCTAATCCCTCCCCCAATACTATGAGTGTGGCTGATGCTATCTAATCCCTCCCCCAATACTATGAGTGTGGCTGATGCTATCTAATCCCTCCCCCAATACTATGAGTGTGGCTGATGCTATCTAATCCCTCCCCCAATACTATGAGTGTGGCTGATGCTATCTAATCCCTCCCCCAATACTATGAGTGTGGCTGATGCTATCTAATCCCTCCCCCAATACTATGAGTGTGGCTGATGCTATCTAATCCCTCCCCCAATACTATGAGTGTGGCTGATGCTATCTAATCCCTCCCCCAATACTATGAGTGTGGCTGATGCTATCTAATCCCTCCCCCAATACTATGAGTGTGGCTGATGCTATCTAATCCCTCCCCCAATACTATGAGTGTGGCTGATGCTATCTAATCCCCTCCCCCAATACTATGAGTGTGGCTGATGCTATCTAATCCCTCCCCCAATACTATGAGTGTGGCTGATGCTATCTAATCCCTCCCCCAATACTATGAGTGTGGCTGATGCTATCTAATCCCTCCCCCAATACTATGAGTGTGGCTGATGCTATCTAATCCCTCCCCCCAATACTATGAGTGTGGCTGATGCTATCTAATCCCTCCCCCAATACTATGAGTGTGGCTGATGCTATCTAATCCCTCCCCCAATACTATGAGTGTGGCTGATGCTATCTAATCCCTCCCCCAATACATGAGTGTGGCTGATGCTATCTAATCCCTCCCCCAATACCATGAGTGTGGCTGATGCTATCTAATCCCTCCCCCAATACCATGAGTGTGGCTGATGCTATCTAATCCCTCCCCCAATACCTATGAGTGTGGCTGATGCTATCTAATCCCTCCCCCAATACTATGAGTGTGGCTGATGCTATCTAATCCCTCCCCCAATACTATGAGTGTGGCTGATGCTATCTAATCCCTCCCCCAATACTATGAGTGTGGCTGATGCTATCTAATCCCTCCCCCAATACTATGAGTGTGGCTGATGCTATCTAATCCCTCCCCCAATACTATGAGTGTGGCTGATGCTATCTAATCCCTCCCCCAATACTATGAGTGTGGCTGATGCTATCTAATCCCTCCCCCAATACTATGAGTGTGGCTGATGCTATCTAATCCCTCCCCCAATACTATGAGTGTGGCTGATGCTATCTAATCCCTCCCCCAATACTATGAGTGTGGCTGATGCTATCTAATCCCTCCCCCAATACTATGAGTGTGGCTGATGCTATCTAATCCCTCCCCCAATACTATGAGTGTGGCTGATGCTATCTAATCCCTCCCCCAATACTATGAGTGTGGCTGATGCTATCTAATCCCTCCCCCAATACTATGAGTGTGGCTGATGCTATCTAATCCCTCCCCCAATACTATGAGTGTGGCTGATGCTATCTAATCCCTCCCCCAATACTATGAGTGTGGCTGATGCTATCTAATCCCTCCCCCAATACTATGAGTGTGGCTGATGCTATCTAATCCCTCCCCCAATACTATGAGTGTGGCTGATGCTATCTAATCCCTCCCCCAATACTATGAGTGTGGCTGATGCTATCTAATCCCTCCCCCAATACTATGAGTGTGGCTGATGCTATCTAATCCCTCCCCCAATACTATGAGTGTGGCTGATGCTATCTAATCCCTCCCCCAATACTATGAGTGTGGCTGATGCTATCTAATCCCTCCCCCAATACTATGAGTGTGGCTGTGCTATCTAATCCCTCCCCCAATACTATGAGTGTGGCTGATGCTATCTAATCCCTCCCCCAATACTATGAGTGTGGCTGATGCTATCTAATCCCTCCCCCAATACTATGAGTGTGGCTGATGCTATCTAATCCCTCCCCCAATACTATGAGTGTGGCTGATGCTATCTAATCCCTCCCCCAATACTATGAGTGTGGCTGATGCTATCTAATCCCTCCCCCAATACTATGAGTGTGGCTGATGCTATCTAATCCCTCCCCCAATACTATGAGTGTGGCTGATGCTATCTAATCCCTCCCCCAATACTATGAGTGTGGCTGATGCTATCTAATCCCTCCCCCAATACTATGAGTGTGGCTGATGCTATCTAATCCCTCCCCCAATACTATGAGTGTGGCTGATGCTATCTAATCCCTCCCCCAATACTATGAGTGTGGCTGATGCTATCTAATCCCTCCCCCAATACTATGAGTGTGGCTGATGCTATCTAATCCCTCCCCCAATACTATGAGTGTGGCTGATGCTATCTAATCCCTCCCCCAATACTATGAGTGTGGCTGATGCTATCTAATCCCTCCCCCAATACTATGAGTGTGGCTGATGCTATCTAATCCCTCCCCCAATACTATGAGTGTGGCTGATGCTATCTAATCCCTCCCCCAATACTATGAGTGTGGCTGATGCTATCTAATCCCTCCCCCAATACTATGAGTGTGGCTGATGCTATCTAATCCCTCCCCCAATACTATGAGTGTGGCTGATGCTATCTAATCCCTCCCCCAATACTATGAGTGTGGCTGATGCTATCTAATCCCTCCCCCAATACTATGAGTGTGGCTGATGCTATCTAATCCCTCCCCCAATACTATGAGTGTGGCTGATGCTATCTAATCCCTCCCCCAATACTATGAGTGTGGCTGATGCTATCTAATCCCTCCCCCAATACTATGAGTGTGGCTGATGCTATCTAATCCCTCCCCCAATACTATGAGTGTGGCTGATGCTATCTAATCCCTCCCCCAATACTATGAGTGTGGCTGATGCTATCTAATCCCTCCCCCAATACTATGAGTGTGGCTGATGCTATCTAATCCCTCCCCCAATACTATGAGTGTGGCTGATGCTATCTAATCCCTCCCCCAATACTATGAGTGTGGCTGATGCTATCTAATCCCTCCCCCAATACTATGAGTGTGGCTGATGCTATCTAATCCCTCCCCCAATACTATGAGTGTGGCTGATGCTATCTAATCCCTCCCCCAATACTATGAGTGTGGCTGATGCTATCTAATCCCTCCCCCAATACTATGAGTGTGGCTGATGCTATCTAATCCCTCCCCCAATACTATGAGTGTGGCTGATGCGATCTAATCCCTCCCCCAATACTATGAGTGTGGCTGATGCGATCTAATCCCTCCCCCAATACTATGAGTGTGGCTGATGCGATCTAATCCCTCCCCCAATACTATGAGTGTGGCTGATGCGATCTAATCCCTCCCCCAATACTATGAGTGTGGCTGATGCGATCTAATCCCTCCCCCAATACTATGAGTGTGGCTGATGCGATCTAATCCCTCCCCCAATACTATGAGTGTGGCTGATGCGATCTAATCCCTCCCCCAATACTATGAGTGTGGCTGATGCGATCTAATCCCTCCCCCAATACTATGAGTGTGGCTGATGCGATCTAATCCCTCCCCCAATACTATGAGTGTGGCTGATGCGATCTAATCCCTCCCCCAATACTATGAGTGTGGCTGATGCGATCTAATCCCTCCCCCAATACTATGAGTGTGGCTGATGCGATCTAATCCCTCCCCCAATACTATGAGTGTGGCTGATGCGATCTAATCCCTCCCCCAATACTATGAGTGTGGCTGATGCTATCTAATCCCTCCCCCAATACTATGAGTGTGGCTGATGCTATCTAATCCCTCCCCCAATACTATGAGTGTGGCTGATGCTATCTAATCCCTCCCCCAATACTATGAGTGTGGCTGATGCTATCTAATCCCTCCCCCAATACTATGAGTGTGGCTGATGCTATCTAATCCCTCCCCCAATACTATGAGTGTGGCTGATGCTATCTAATCCCTCCCCCAATACTATGAGTGTGGCTGATGCTATCTAATCCCTCCCCCAATACTATGAGTGTGGCTGATGCTATCTAATCCCTCCCCCAATACTATGAGTGTGGCTGATGCTATCTAATCCCTCCCCCAATACTATGAGTGTGGCTGATGCTATCTAATCCTCCCCCAATACTATGAGTGTGGCTGATGCTATCTAATCCCTCCCCCAATACTATGAGTGTGGCTGATGCTATCTAATCCCTCCCCCAATACTATGAGTGTGGCTGATGCTATCTAATCCCTCCCCCAATACTATGAGTGTGGCTGATGCTATCTAATCCCTCCCCCCAATACTATGAGTGTGGCTGATGCTATCTAATCCCTCCCCCAATACTATGAGTGTGGCTGATGCTATCTAATCCCTCCCCCAATACTATGAGTGTGGCTGATGCTATCTAATCCCTCCCCCAATACTATGAGTGTGGCTGATGCTATCTAATCCCTCCCCCAATACTATGAGTGTGGCTGATGCTATCTAATCCCTCCCCCAATACTATGAGTGTGGCTGATGCTATCTAATCCCTCCCCCAATACTATGAGTGTGGCTGATGCTATCTAATCCCTCCCCCAATACTATGAGTGTGGCTGATGCTATCTAATCCCTCCCCCAATACTATGAGTGTGGCTGATGCTATCTAATCCCTCCCCCAATACTATGAGTGTGGCTGATGCTATCTAATCCCTCCCCCAATACTATGAGTGTGGCTGATGCTATCTAATCCCTCCCCCAATACTATGAGTGTGGCTGATGCTATCTAATCCCTCCCCCAATACTATGAGTGTGGCTGATGCTATCTAATCCCTCCCCCAATACTATGAGTGTGGCTGATGCTATCTAATCCCTCCCCCAATACTATGAGTGTGGCTGATGCTATCTAATCCCTCCCCCAATACTATGAGTGTGGCTGATGCTATCTAATCCCTCCCCCAATACTATGAGTGTGGCTGATGCTATCTAATCCCTCCCCCAATACTATGAGTGTGGCTGATGCTATCTAATCCCTCCCCCAATACTATGAGTGTGGCTGATGCTATCTAATCCCTCCCCCAATACTATGAGTGTGGCTGATGCTATCTAATCCCTCCCCCAATACTATGAGTGTGGCTGATGCTATCTAATCCCTCCCCCAATACTATGAGTGTGGCTGATGCTATCTAATCCCTCCCCCAATACTATGAGTGTGGCTGATGCTATCTAATCCCTCCCCCAATACTATGAGTGTGGCTGATGCTATCTAATCCCTCCCCCAATACTATGAGTGTGGCTGATGCTATCTAATCCCTCCCCCAATACTATGAGTGTGGCTGATGCTATCTAATCCCTCCCCCAATACTATGAGTGTGGCTGATGCTATCTAATCCCTCCCCCAATACTATGAGTGTGGCTGATGCTATCTAATCCCTCCCCCAATACTATGAGTGTGGCTGATGCTATCTAATCCCTCCCCCAATACTATGAGTGTGGCTGATGCTATCTAATCCCTCCCCCAATACTATGAGTGTGGCTGATGCTATCTAATCCCTCCCCCAATACTATGAGTGTGGCTGATGCTATCTAATCCCTCCCCCAATACTATGAGTGTGGCTGATGCTATCTAATCCCTCCCCCAATACTATGAGTGTGGCTGATGCTATCTAATCCCTCCCCCAATACTATGAGTGTGGCTGATGCTATCTAATCCCTCCCCCAATACTATGAGTGTGGCTGATGCTATCTAATCCCTCCCCCAATACTATGAGTGTGGCTGATGCTATCTAATCCCTCCCCCAATACTATGAGTGTGGCTGATGCTATCTAATCCCTCCCCCAATACTATGAGTGTGGCTGATGCTATCTAATCCCTCCCCCAATACTATGAGTGTGGCTGATGCTATCTAATCCCTCCCCCAATACTATGAGTGTGGCTGATGCTATCTAATCCCTCCCCCAATACTATGAGTGTGGCTGATGCTATCTAATCCCTCCCCCAATACTATGAGTGTGGCTGATGCTATCTAATCCCTCCCCCAATACTATGAGTGTGGCTGATGCTATCTAATCCCTCCCCCAATACTATGAGTGTGGCTGATGCTATCTAATCCCTCCCCCAATACTATGAGTGTGGCTGATGCTATCTAATCCCTCCCCCAATACTATGAGTGTGGCTGATGCTATCTAATCCCTCCCCCAATACTATGAGTGTGGCTGATGCTATCTAATCCCTCCCCCAATACTATGAGTGTGGCTGATGCTATCTAATCCCTCCCCCAATACTATGAGTGTGGCTGATGCTATCTAATCCCTCCCCCAATACTATGAGTGTGGCTGATGCTATCTAATCCCTCCCCCAATACTATGAGTGTGGCTGATGCTATCTAATCCCTCCCCCAATACTATGAGTGTGGCTGATGCTATCTAATCCCTCCCCCAATACTATGAGTGTGGCTGATGCTATCTAATCCCTCCCCCAATACTATGAGTGTGGCTGATGCTATCTAATCCCTCCCCCAATACTATGAGTGTGGCTGATGCTATCTAATCCCTCCCCCAATACTATGAGTGTGGCTGATGCTATCTAATCCCTCCCCCAATACTATGAGTGTGGCTGATGCTATCTAATCCCTCCCCCAATACTATGAGTGTGGCTGATGCTATCTAATCCCTCCCCCAATACTATGAGTGTGGCTGATGCTATCTAATCCCTCCCCCAATACTATGAGTGTGGCTGATGCTATCTAATCCCTCCCCCAATACTATGAGTGTGGCTGATGCTATCTAATCCCTCCCCCAATACTATGAGTGTGGCTGATGCTATCTAATCCCTCCCCCCAATACTATGAGTGTGGCTGATGCTATCTAATCCCTCCCCCAATACTATGAGTGTGGCTGATGCTATCTAATCCCTCCCCCAATACTATGAGTGTGGCTGATGCTATCTAATCCCTCCCCCAATACTATGAGTGTGGCTGATGCTATCTAATCCCTCCCCCAATACTATGAGTGTGGCTGATGCTATCTAATCCCTCCCCCAATACTATGAGTGTGGCTGATGCTATCTAATCCCTCCCCCAATACTATGAGTGTGGCTGATGCTATCTAATCCCTCCCCCAATACTATGAGTGTGGCTGATGCTATCTAATCCCTCCCCCAATACTATGAGTGTGGCTGATGCTATCTAATCCCTCCCCCAATACTATGAGTGTGGCTGATGCTATCTAATCCCTCCCCCAATACTATGAGTGTGGCTGATGCTATCTAATCCCTCCCCCAATACTATGAGTGTGGCTGATGCTATCTAATCCCTCCCCCAATACTATGAGTGTGGCTGATGCTATCTAATCCCTCCCCCAATACTATGAGTGTGGCTGATGCTATCTAATCCCTCCCCCAATACTATGAGTGTGGCTGATGCTATCTAATCCCTCCCCCAATACTATGAGTGTGGCTGATGCTATCTAATCCCTCCCCCAATACTATGAGTGTGGCTGATGCTATCTAATCCCTCCCCCAATACTATGAGTGTGGCTGATGCTATCTAATCCCTCCCCAATACTATGAGTGTGGCTGATGCTATCTAATCCCTCCCCCAATACTATGAGTGTGGCTGATGCTATCTAATCCTTCCCCCAATACTATGAGTGTGGCTGATGCTATCTAATCCCTCCCCCAATACTATGAGTGTGGCTGATGCTATCTAATCCCTCCCCCAATACTATGAGTGTGGCTGATGCTATCTAATCCCTCCCCCAATACTATGAGTGTGGCTGATGCTATCTAATCCCTCCCCCAATACTATGAGTGTGGCTGATGCTATCTAATCCCTCCCCCAATACTATGAGTGTGGCTGATGCTATCTAATCCCTCCCCCAATACTATGAGTGTGGCTGATGCTATCTAATCCTTCCCCCAATACTATGAGTGTGGCTGATGCTATCTAATCCCTCCCCCAATACTATGAGTGTGGCTGATGCTATCTAATCCCTCCCCCAATACTATGAGTGTGGCTGATGCTATCTAATCCCTCCCCCAATACTATGAGTGTGGCTGATGCTATCTAATCCCTCCCCCAATACTATGAGTGTGGCTGATGCTATCTAATCCCTTCCCCAATACTATGAGTGTGGCTGATGCTATCTAATCCCTCCCCCAATACTATGAGTGTGGCTGATGCTATCTAATCCCTCCCCCAATACTATGAGTGTGGCTGATGCTATCTAATCCCTCCCCCAATACTATGAGTGTGGCTGATGCTATCTAATCCCTCCCCCAATACTATGAGTGTGGCTGATGCTATCTAATCCCTCCCCCAATACTATGAGTGTGGCTGATGCTATCTAATCCCTCCCCCAATACTATGAGTGTGGCTGATGCTATCTAATCCCTCCCCCAATACTATGAGTGTGGCTGATGCTATCTAATCACATTATTTAATTGTTTTGCAACCAGATCGCAGCACAAAAGCATATTAACATTTTATATTTAAAATGGGAAGACAACTATGTATAAATTTCACTGAACTGAATTAGTACTTTTATTTTGTATTTGCCTCTTTATTTCATTGTATTTCATGTGGCAAATGTGTCCTTATTATTTATTAATAACACTGTTCAGATACAGAGAGATTGTGTTATGTACTGTGTGTAAAATAGGAAATACTGTGTCTGTTAAGCCACATCTGTTGTAAACCAGGAGCAATTGCTAATGTTTTATCCTGACGTCATCCTGGTGCATGTACTACTGTGTTACTGTTATCTCTTGATGTAAATCTGGAGTATATGCCACCCACCAAACCCTTAAATTCATATATTTTTTTAGTATGGTAAAAAATAGCGGAGGGAGCCCTGTGATAATAACACTATCTTCAGATGGTGATATTATGGCTTCCCATCTGTCTCCCTACTACAGCTCTGCTCTGACAGCCAGTACAGAGCTCAGAGATGGCACCTGTAATCAGACATGTGTGTCTGAATAGACCACAGGCTGATTACTGAAGAAAATAAAATGTTAAAAAAGAAAATAATAATCTAACACTTACCTGCACACTGCTGCAGCCAGGGACCGGTGTCCACCCTGTGACCACAGTCAGCTGATGCTGTGAAACTCCCAGCTGGCATCTAAGTTTACAGCACTAATCAGCTGTCTGGGGTCACAGAAGGAGCCAGACACCGATCCCTGGCTGCAGCAGTGCGCAGGTAAGTGTTACCGTAGTGGTGGACATGGCGGGATCGCTTTAGCTCGGCAGCAACTGCACGGTCATGCTCTCAGGGTATTGTTGTTTGCAAAAAATACCCTGAGAAGTGCTGCATGCGATATTTGATAAATCCTTGCAATGTATCCAAATATTGCAATGTGAATTTGGGTGAATTTATCACAGCCCTTCCACATCTGAGATGCAGATTCTAATGTATATGTGCTTTAAGGTGGGTACATACTATACAGATATATCTGCATATCGAGTGATCTGAACGGCCATCATCTGTGTCTGGCTGTGGGTCCAGGCGGCCAGGGGGCGTATCTCGCCCCCCTCCCTGCGGCTGCCGCTGTGTGTGTACCGTCAGTCTACTGCCCGTACACACTTGCCGATGGACAGATATGTGCTGTGCTGCACGGCCAATGCGATATGTCGCGATATGCGACGTTCACCAACATATCTTGGGTACACAGTGGCCGACGGGCAGCAGATATATTTTCTGATCAATTGACCAGCCAATATATCTGTCAGTGTGTACCCAGCATTAGTAGCGCAAATAGTTTAGAGGCAAAGAAAAGGAGAACAATTGGTGGCAGCTGGAGAGAGAGATCATGAGACACTTTCTTTAGGATAAGTATTATGATCGTGTGTTTGAAGAAGGATGGAAATGTGCCACTGGAGAGAGGCAGGTGGAAGAGGTGAGCTAGAGGTGGGCATGCAGTGGGGGACAGGAGTGGAGAAGATGGATTAGAATATAGTTGAAGGGTGAGGTGATGAGATGAGCGTAGAGACTTTATCTTTGGTTACTGGAGAAAATGACCTGAGAATGGACTGGGGAGTGAAGGAGAGGTGGAAGGGTTGTGCCGGGCTTAGCATGAGGAAATATCTCATTGAATGGTGTCGAGAGGAGGTGCAGATGGGCAAGTGAGTTATAGGAGGCAAATCGTCAACAAGAGTTAGAAGACTGGGTTGATATATGAGAAGTGTAAGCATGTTCGCTTGGCACGTGAAAAGGCAGTATTGTAAAATAAAATAATGGATTTATAGTGAAGGAAATGACAATTGAAGAAGCTGGGGGTATGAGCCTTGCATCCTATGTATCAAGTAGTTAAAGACGCAAAACAAACTGCTTACAATTGTGAGAATCAGGGCCCAAGGTTGTCTAATACGGCCTGAAAATTGTACAGAACTAAGGTCAGTGATGAATACACATTGCTAATGTTGGAATGTTGCTAGAACTCAATACTGATCCTCTGTCTTGTACATACAATAGTAGATGGAAAAGATGAAAATTGTCATGAGACTAATTATGTTCTCTATAGCGTGAGAAATAACAGGGTACTAAATATGTAAGCTCAGCAGCTTTCCAGCATGGAGCCTGTGGACTTGTTCTAAAAACAAACAAACCCTGAACCACGATTTTTTCTAAAGGTATTTCCAAAGCAATTGAGGCTTCATGGGAATTTGTGGAAAATTTATCCAGAACGTTCATAGAAGTTCCACTGCATGTTCCATCTAGATAGATGTAATCCATTTAGGCTTTCATAACAATTGTGTCACTTATACCTTAGAGGGGTTACAGCTGGAGAGCTGAAACATGTAAAATGATGGGGGTATTATTATTAATAACAGTTATTTACATGACACATATAAAGAGTATTAGGAAGCACTGTTCGGATAATGTGTAGTCATTCAGTCCCGGCCCCAGTAGAGCTTACAATCACTAAGCACTAGCATATGGACACACATACTAAGGTTCATTAGTTCATTATATTGTCAAAAGCCAATTCACCTAGTAGCAGTATATTTTTGGACTGTGGGAAAAAAATGGAGCAACTGGAGGAAACCCATGCAAACACTGAGAAACATACAAACTCCACACAGATAGGACCCTGGATGGAATCAAACACACAACCCCAGTGCAACAAGGCAGCAATGCCACTATGCTGGTAGACATAAAACTGAGTGGCAGCACCCCATGCCAGCTGCTAAAAGGGTTAAAAAAATCCTGGCATGTAAAGATGGGCTGAGGCATGAGAAAACACCTGAATGAAGAGAGGCATCAGTGTACTAGAAGAGGTTCAAATATTCAGAACAGAAATGGGAATTTTATTAAATACAATAGAAATAAATGCGTCAGGCCACGGGTGCTGTAGAGCTTTTTTTATCAGGTTCAGTGGCGGATCTACATTTTTGGGGCCCTGAAGCTTGAACTGTTATAGGGGCCCCTTTGCAACCAGCAACAATAGGGCAACATCCAACAAGGTTCAAAGGGCCTTGCTGCCCTTGCAAGGACCTTGACGCCCAAATGGCCAAGATGTAGAAACCCCCCAGAGAGTAGAGACTGTAGATAGATAGATGTAGAAACCCCCCAGAGAGTGAGAAACTGTAGACAGACAGACATATAAACCCCCCCCAGAGAGTGAGAGACTGTAGATAGATAGATAGATGTAGAAACCCCCAGAGAGTGAGAGACTGTAGATAAAAAGATGTAGACACCCCCCCAGAGTGACAATGTAGATAGATAAAGCCCCCAGAGAGTGAGAGACTGTAAGACAGATAGATGCAGAAACCCCTCAGAGACTGAGAGACGATAGATAGATAGATAGATAGATAGATAGATAGATAGATAGATAGATAGATAGATAGATGTAGAAACCACCCAGAGAGTGAGACTGTAGATAGATGTAGAAACCCCTCAGAGATTGAGAGACTGTAGATAGATAGATAAATATATGTAGAAACCACCCAGAGAGTGAGACACTGTAGACAGACGTATAAACCCCCAGAGAGAGACTGTAGATAGATAGATAGATGTAGAAACCCTCCAGAGAGTGAGAGGAGGTAGATAGATTGATAGATGGATAGATGTAGAAACCCCCCAGAGAGAGAGAGACTGTATAAAGATCACATACAAAACCAAAACTTACTTCCTCTGTAGGATCCTAGCTATTGACCCTCCTGAGTGGGATCTCTGGAATCCCCTGAGTTAGGTCTCTCCCCCACGCTGCGTGTTCCCGCCTCTGAGCTTCATGCCATCCCTCAGTCAGCTCAGCTTTCAGTTTGTAGTCAGCACTGCAGGGCTGCCTTCTGGCAGATGGGACAGCACAAATGGAAATGTGAGCATCTAGTGCAGGGGTTGCCAGATTTTTGGACTTGGTGATCTACATATAAAGCTAAAAACCTTTCGTGATTAACTGGGTGCGAAAAAGGGCGCATGGTGTGCAAAAAGGGGGCGTGACCTCGCAGCAACCTCACACATGGTATCCCCAATTCAAATTACACCACACAGTAGCACAATCTTATTCACATTATCCATAGTGCCCCTGACTCACATTACACCACATAGTAGTGTCCCTTATTCATGTTACGACATACAATGCCCACAGTAGTGCCCCTTATACACATAATGCCAATAGTAGTTTCCCTTCTAAAATGTCCACTGTAGTAGTGCCCCTTATGCAATTGCCACTGTATTAGTGCCCCTTATGCAATGCCCCCAATAGTAGTACCCTTTATGCAATGCCCACTATAGTAGTGCCCCTTATGCAATGTCTGCATTAGTAGTGCCCCCTATGAAGTGCCCCCAGTAGTAGTGTCCCTTATCCAAGGTCCCCAGAAGTAGTGCCCCTTATGCAATGCCCCAATGTAATGCCCACTGTAGTAGTGCCCCTTATGCAATGCCCACAGTAGTAGTGCTCCTTATGCAACTCCCCCAGTAGTAGTGCCCCTTATGCAATGCCCCCAGTAGTTGTGCTCCTTATGCAGTGCCCACTCCAGTAGTGCCCCTTATGCAGTGCCCCCAGAGGTAGTCCCCCCTCCCAGTGCAGAACAGCCTCCACATCCCTGTACAGAACTTACCTGATTTCACGCTGGACAGACTGCTTCACCGCTCCCTGCTGTCACTCCTGCTGCCGCTTACTGGTTCAAACTGGATCCAGTAGGCGCACAGGCTCCTCACATCTCGGGTGACATCATGATGTCACCCACACACTGGATCACTGGGAACGCTGGAAGGCAGAGGTTAAAAATACAGGTTGCTTTGTACTAGGCAAGTTGGTCGTGATCTACCGGCAGGAGCTCCGGTAGGTACTGGTTGATCGCGATCAACATTCTGGCCAGGTCTGATAGGGCCGGCTCCAGGATTCTGAGCACCCTGTGCCGGCTCTTGAGAAGGCGCCTTAACATCGCGCGCGACCAAATTTGGGGGCATGGCCTAATTGCCATAGGCCACGCCCCCTGTTTGACGCTATTTTGAGGCGTGCCCGCATTGACACTGACAGCAGCTCTCTATTCTGCCCCCGGCTGGCTCATAAGAGCCATCCTCTGGTCGGAGCTGTAGATAGAGTGTGTGCCGGCCAGTACTGATCAGGGGGCGTTACTGGGTACTCAGAAACCCCCCCCACATGCACTACTGTAGAGCATAATCTAAGGTTAATATTAAGTACTTCAACCCGTTGGATTATTATTCTATCACTAAAATAACCTTATTTTAATAACACACACTTAAAAAACTCACCTCCAGGGTTAGGGGCCCTGAAGCTTAAGCTTCATTAGTTTCACAGTAGATCCGCATCTGATTTGTTGGCTTTCTTGAAGAACAGATAACATAATGCTGAAGCACTATATTAAAAATAAAAAAGAACACATTGAAAAATACATAAGAAAGTTAATATATTAAACTAAATTATAATGTCTCAGGTCAATCCTCCTACAAGGATACCATGAAAACAAGTTATAGATTTTCAAAGGTGATTATAAACCCCAACCTCATTACATTACTGAGTGCAACTGGCCAGTAATGGGGCATAAATGGATGATTGGGGCATTAATGGATGAAGAGATTGCCCCACTGCCCTGGGCAAATTGTGAGTCTACAACCAATCCTGGGACACCCTTTCACCCAGGAGTCACCTGTCACCTGATGTCACCTGGTAAATCACATGAAATATCGCAAAGTAGCCAATGGGAGGGTTTCAATCCCCTTTATTGCAAAAAACTGGATTGTAATAGAAAAATGACACATAGGGGCATATTCAATTGGGCACAAGGTTTAGTGAGGAAGAAACCTTGCGCCCCTCGTGCCCAATTTTGGAATACCACGGGTATGCGCGCTCCCGATACCCGTGGTATCCATTTAAAATAATAGTGGTTGCGAGGTTTTCAGCTCTGAAAACCCCGCGCCACATAAACAGAAAAAAGCAAAACACTTACCTGCCCTGTGATCTCCGCGGCTCCCGGTGGCCTGCCCTCTATCTTCTTACTGGAGAGGGGGCTGCTGGGAGGCACCTGGGACAGGTGGGAGGGGCAAGGGCTGCTGGGAGATGTAGTTCTCCCAGGGCCCATTCCAGTGGGGGCACACAGACACTGGGGACACACACACCGGGAGGGCCACACACACAACACTCATACACACACACACACACACACACACTGACATACTCACCCTGCAGCAGAGGACTCGGCTTCCGACGCTGGATGCAGAAGAAGATGCAGAAGACAGTGCTGCAGAAGGTAAGTAATTAAAGACCAATTAAGCTAATTGTAAACATCCAATTGCTTAATTAGTCCTAAGGGGGGTGCTGCCGGGGTCCCAGAGCAAAATCACACTTGCTTTGGGGTTGCGTGAAAAAAAAACTCCCGACAGTCAAAAAAGAAAAAACCCTGCAGCTAATTGAATTGCCAAAATCCCGCACCTACAGGAAAAACCTCGCAGGTGCTGGATGTTTGCAATTCACGCACCCAATTGAATATGCTCCATAGAAGCCATAAGCATTGTAAATATGACTAAGGGCCTCATTTATCAAAAAGTTTTGTCATTCACAACGAGTGATAAAACTCATTGTGTATGATAAATGATGCTCCAGCCAATCAGCTCCCAACTGTCATTTTTCTAACAGATGACAGGAGCTGATTGGCTGGAGCATCATTATCATAAGCAACAAGTTTTATCACTCGTTGTTAATTACAAAACTCTTTGATAAATGAGGCCCTAAGTGACATTGCGTCAATAGATCATCTCCCCAGGATAGTGCATCTGAAGGTGAGACAAACATTTCAAATGGGTGCAAGCATGTTTGAAGCATTCACTCACTAACATATAAAAGCTGAATTAACAGTTACATAAAGGTTTTTGCTGAATTTCTTGTGTAAAATATATTGAAACTTTACATGTAACTGAAGTGCTATATGGGCAGCCGCTTCCCTTATATGAGATACTATGGGTTATTTTCATTGGTCACAGTTGTAGAAATGATATAGCTACAATGTGTTTATTAGATGACTGCATGCAGTATATTCCATATAGTACAGCATTTGTGGAGTCATTGGATGCTGCAGGAATCTGTGTGCTCTGAAATGTGACCAAGTCATACATCCCAATTGTCATCCACAGCACACGAGCTTAGACTCAAGTTATCACTGCAAACATCACATTTGCGGCCTCCTACAAGCATATGCCAAGTTAATATATAATAGTAGTGTTTTCGCCTTATCCAGTGTTTGCGTTAGTTTACAAATAGGACGTACAATATACACAAATGAATCGTTACCCAAACATGGAAGGAAGTATTATTACTGTACTGTAGCTGTGTGCGTGGCTTGGAGTCAGGATGCAGGATATGTGTTAGTAGATGTTGGTTTTCTTTCTAGATGCCTAAGAGCAGTAGTGATAATGCTGTATAAAGTATACATGGCTTAAGGGAGTGTTTATAGTATAGAGGTGGTGGGGGTGGAGAGGGCTAACCTGCAGCTGTATGCTAATAGGGGGACAAATCCACTGCCTCCAACATTAAACAAGCAGGCACTAGGAACACACATCACTGAGCAAACATAGTGTACCGGGAAAGGAGAAAAATAAAATAATATCTATGTACAATCAGGCAGCCGAGCCATGAAGGCGGCAGGAGGGAGGGTGCCCAAGTCACCAGCAATGAAGGCGGCAGGAGGGAGGGTGCCCAAGTCACCAGCAGTCGTCTGTCTGCGTTATGTGTGTTCTTCATTGCATTTCCATCCATGTGATAGTGAAGGATCTAAGCCTAAACAACCTGTTCTACCTACAAGGTCAATCAATGTGTCTCAGAAATACACCAGCCCACTTATATTGTGAAGACATTGTCCACTCCATCCCTTTTCAACCACTAGACGCGGACAAGTGACGTTCCTTTCCTCCTCACTAAGATCATTGCATCTTTCATCCATTGTTATATTAATAATAGGGACACAGTCTCGCTTATCTGACAGATTGAACTCCTCTAAGACGCTTTCTGATTAAACAACAAACTTTCTACGGGGAACAAAGAGCAGATTACAGGTCTGATCTCTTTCCCCTAAATGTCAGTGCCATAGAGAGGAATGGTGATTGGTCACACAATTACACTTCTCCAAATAAAATCTTCCTCAAACTAGGATGTGTTAACCATTTGGTGCCCTGGAGAACGGAACAAAAGGCCCGGCTTTGCATTTTGCTGGAAGGTCTGAAAGGCAACAGATTGCAATGTGTATTGTTCAACAAATTCCTAATGTATTTCCCCCTACCCCCTACCCCCACCTTTCAATTTTGTCCCTCATTGCAGGTTTTTTTTTTCTTTCATTCCCTATTTTACTGTCTCTCCCTATTAATTTCCCTTTCTCCCTTTTCCCTGTTCATTCTATTCTATTATGAATGTAATTATTTAAACGGGAGATCTATTGCAGCTTTATGCTAATGACCTGAACAAAGGAATGGGTTCTGGGAGGGGAGTAAGGTGAATAGGAGAAGAAATGAAACTGGAAGGGGGGGGATTGGATAAAATGTAAGGGGGGCTCCCTGTCTGTGTGCGTGATTATGTGAGGCTATACTGTGTGTGCCCCGGGAGGATGACTTTGTATAAGCACATTACCTCTCAGGGAAATTTATAATTTAAGGCTAAGGGTTGGTATTTGATATATGTCACATTTGTGGTGGGCACAAGGGTAACTTCTGTGCATTGGTTGGGTGGTTGTTACAACATTTTCTAGCAACTATGTCAAGTTATGGAATTTACAGCATATTTTTTACAACAAATTTAGTGCAAGTTAGCCATAATAATGTGTCCCTCTAGTATGTTACTCTAGTAGACTTTTCGGGTATATTGTATATTTGCTTGATGGTGCGCTTATTCCCCACATTTTCTGTTATAATATAAATTTAAAAAAAATGGATTTGAATTTTGAAGGAAATAGTTTGTGGTTGGCTAAGTATGGAGTTAGAGAATCTGTATGCTGGTATTGTTTCATTTTTCGAGTAATAATAATCATAATAATAATAATAATAATAATAATGTTATTTATACAGCACTTTTCACCCAGTAGGTCTCAAAGCACTTTACAATAGCATTTTTTTAAAAATCCACACACAATGTACAAAATAAATGTAAGTAATAATAGATCTTTATTCTGTATGCTAAATATTTGCGTTTCATTTTTATTTATTTATTTATTTTTAACTAAAGGGGGATCAATTAAACGTCTGAGTAAACAAAATATTCACCTAGATATTTTATATTTACTATGACATGTACCAGTATTTTGGCTATTATCAAAATTTTCCAAGCAGTGTCAGATTGAGTTATGTGGCTTGGGTGTGTAAGATAATTCATAAGGTGTTAACTCTAGAGTAGCAAGTTTTTAGTACTACACATAACAAAATATATACAATACAGATATATTTGGCTAATGGGCTGAGACATCAATACTAGCAAGGTCATTCAGACATACAACTGTTTCCCACTTAAGTTTACAGCCAAATATTGGATATATTTAATGGCCAGTCTGAGCCTGTTTTCATGTACCCTAGAAAAAATCCATAAATAAACTGAACTTTCCCAGTTCACTTGTATATTTAACTACTACCAAAGCCAGTGCTGAAGCTCTCAGTGCAGTCTGTGGTCTTACATAGAACATGATGAAATCTAATAGAGACCAGTGTTTTCAATGGGAAAAGCTCCTGTCTGGTACTGATACTGCTATTGGAATTATCAATCTCAGTTGTTTCTTCGTCATATGTTGTATACCGAGCAGAAGGAGACGTGAATGGTTACATACCCAGTGGTTCTATTTGATTGTTGTGGTCATATTGTCATATGCTCAGGATTTTTTATGAGTATATAGGTGGGCTATTGATGTAAATATAGACATTGTACCCACCCTCTCACAGCTATCTGATGAGTCAACAGTTAATTAATAAATAATTAGAGATCTGGGAGGTCTATGTACTAAGCCTTGAAGATAGATAAAGTGGACGGAGATAAAGTACCAACCAATCAGCTCCTATCTGTCTTTTTTCAAACACAGCTTGTAAAATGACAGAAGCTGATTGGTTGGTCCTTTATCTCTGTCCATAGGCTTCATAGAACACTTAGATTTAATTTACAAGTGAGTTTATCAACCAGGCTGATGATGAATTTTGCATGTTTTCAAGAGAGATACTGTCAGAATGCTCTGAGCAGTAACTGGGTCAATGTCCATTGACGGTGATGTACGGCCGCCTAAAGTAGAAAGCACAATTCAACAAGCCAGTGCTTCTGACAGACAATGGGAGCAGTATGGAAAAGAAATCTCTCTTTATAGAGTCACAAAGCAGAAGGAATACTGTGATAGGATAAGAAGAGTGCGGTAATTATACACAAGACATTTTACCAATATATTATGCCACAAATAAATATGTTTGTGTATACATTGAGTAAAGTTTCAATGTATGTTAACAAGGAGACTACTTCTGTTCCTTATACAGACACAACAAGCACTAGTCCCTCCCGCACACAATAACCTCACTTCCAACAGCACTGGGGTCAAACACTATACAAACAGCCTATTCTTTATGCTCAGTGTGATAATAGAGGCACAGCATCTCAGAAGGCAGCACACTTCTATTGACAGAATAAAAAAATAAAACAAAGGCACAGAAGGAGGATTGGCCATCAGCGTGCTATTGATTACAACTGCAAAATACATCATCAGACAAAAAGCAGGACAGATGTCAGACTGATGCACCATAATGTCACAGCATTCAGAGAAATGCATTTAAGAGTTATATTACTTATAACCAGGTCAAATTGCAGTGCAGACACTTCTCTCCTCTCATTTCACAAATACTAACTTACATAATAATATGTAATAGCTGGATGATCACAGAAGCTGCAGGTCTTGGAGAGGTGCTGAGCACTAAGCAGGAAAAACAGCAAAATGGTTGCTCTGTCCTGTTATCTGAAATCACATTCATTATCTAAAATCCCATTTCTATTCGCATTTATCTGGGGCTGTTGTTATATGCAGCAGGGTGAAAGGGGACCAGTCTCCATTCCAGATAAGGATTTAACGCACATGTTTGTTAAACACTGGAAATATTGTGATTGTGTTTAATTATAATCTGGGGGTAACAGACAGCATTAACTGCTGGTAGAAAACTATGGAGATTTGTATTTTAGATATATTAAGGGGCATGGATTAGTGTTGTTATTATTTTACAACACAATTCAAAAACACAAGTGTACAACACAATAGATACTTGTGATGCAATCTGTACACTGGTCACAAATGCTAGAATAAAGTGTACTTAGTGCAAACAGAGTAGTTACTAAACTTGTGAACATCACATTTATCTGCTACACTGCAGCACATTGCAGCTTTTTTAGCGTTAGTTTGAAGCACACGTTATTATATAAGGTGATCAGGTACCTACAGCTTTGGGTGAATTGTATTTTTATTTTGTATTCTACAAATGTCAGAAAATCTTACATTTCTAGATTGTGATTGGCTCGGGGTGGACTATGGTACCTGTTAGTCGAAAACTACATACCCACAAGTTCATGAAACCAAAAAGTACATAAATACAAATAATAACACCCTTTAAAAGACACCGACCTGGACTTTAACATTTTAGATGAACAGCCTGATGTGTTATTTATGATGGATCGGGATTCCCATCATAATGTGAGAAAATATTAGGTATCCTACAGTTTCATGTTTTTGATGAATGCACAGGAGGCAAATCTAATTTGATGTAAATTATTTGAATCTAATTAATGACAAACACAAATCTGAAAAAACATATTCAAACTCGCTGTACTATTTATGGTAGAAACCATAACTTACCGAGTAAAAGAACAAGTTGTTAGATTAGATAAAATGAATCATTGCAAAGAACAGGGATAAGTAAATACCTCCCAGGTAACAAGAGCTGCCTCACTGTCACTGTAATGGCAGAAAAAAAAGCTATCACTTTCACAATTTTATACAGGTCCAAATGTTTCAAGTTGTAGTATTGAATGACAAAAGCATACGATACCATCGAATAACATTGCTAAGGCAAAAATGCCTGCAAGTAACATAACTACAGCAGCTCAACATTATTTTCCAGCAGTAAAGTATAAAAAACATAAAATAATAGAACTACAGTTAAAAATAATACATTCTGCTGGGGCTATATGGTGGAAGTAAATGTAATTAATGTATCCATGTACTGTAGGGCAGTACTCTGTGTATAGATGGGTGACTGATAAGAGCTGGACGAGACTACCTTGCAGTTTAGCATAGGACTGGTGAGCTGAGCATATAGAGCTCTGTCTAATCTCTACATGTCCTGCACCTGCCCTGCAGAGACCTCCGCTGTTCTCTATGGCTGTCAGCTGCCTGAGCCCTCCAGCTACTGTACAACCCTATACTAACCCACCCAACAGAGGACACTGCTACACCCCCAGCAGAGTAGAGCTCCATGAAACCAGGTCACCCCTGAACCTCTATGGATGTCATCTCCAGTCCAGGACCTCAGATGACAATGTTATGCTGTGTATTCTATTTATATTATATGCCACAGAGCTAGGATGACTTATCCTGCCTTTTCCCATAGGGACTGCTTCGCTCATCGTGTGATAAACTGCACTTATTAATAAAGTCTAATATTGATTCTTCACTGTATAACAGCGCTAATAGTGACTTATGAGCATTAAAATAAAACACATTGCCACCGGGTTGTTGCCATTGGCACCTTTACATATGTACTTACACATTGTGCTAGTATTATGTTTATGCATATGCTAAGATAATGCATGTAAATCAACATATTGTAAGTGTATGAGCAGTGATAAGTCCCGGTTTACATGTAATGAGATTTGTTTGCCTGGACACTAAAGGGAGTGAGCAGAGACAGTCTTTGTGTGTTGGATGGATGGAGTTCTGATGGCCGGGATCCGGGTGGCTATTGTGAGATAAGGGTGAATCATCCCCTCCTGGTGATTTGTGTCCAGCGGCTCCTAAAGATGTGTTTGGGAAGGAGACATTTGGTCGGACCCCAAGTTCCCCCCTCACTCTCCAGGCACGTGTCTCCACATCCAGCAGATTGGCCACAATCCCCCTGAATAGCGAGAGGTTAATTCCCCGGCGGCAGGGGTGACAAAGGTGACAGAGGGGTCCGCACGCAGACACGCTTCTCTTATCCCGGCAGTATCAGGCTGCCTGGTCTGGCCACAGTCACTGCTGCAGAGACTCCTCAGCACAGGGATTACTCAATGTGCAGCTCAAATGCTAAAGGACAAAAGCGGTAGAAAAGAGATTACTGTGAGGAAAGTCACCTCTTCCCACTCTGTGAGCTGCATGTAACTTTCTATGTTATGTTACTGTCTATTCTAATGTAGTATACTATCAGCCTCACTCAGGGGCCCATTAATGAATTATCGCATTTGCAATGCGATCTGGGCACGATAATACCGCCCATGTTAACATTGTATCACCTGGCATACGCAGGGACGAGCCCGTTCCTGCTATGTGCCCGGAGTGCTGTCAGGGCTACTGTGCATGCGTAATCCCACTGACTGTACGTGCGCAACTGCCATTGCCGGGGAGGACCTTTCCCAGTAAGTTTTGCAATATGTAACTTATTGGCTACAATGGGCTAACGCCATCTACAGATGACGTTAGCTGCGGCGCCAGTCTCTGGAATGCATTCCAGAAATTGGTAAATTTGGCAGCATCGCATCTCCTATAGAAACCTATGGGAAGGCGGCTGCCAGCGGGAATGGAGGGATCACATGTATCTGAGATATCTGCTGCAGTCCCTCCGTCATACATCTGGGGGAAACTTAATATTTGCAGTTAACCCCCCGAAATGGGTGTCTTCGGGGATTAAGCCGCAAATATAGAATGGTAACAGTGGCGTAACTACAGACCCCGCCGTGGCTTGGGGGCACAGAGGCTTATCAAGCGCGGTGGCTTGGGGGCTGCAGATTCCATGCGGACTAGCTGTCCGCATGAAATCTGCTGAAAACGGGCCCTCCAAAAATGGCCGCCGAATAGGAGCACACATACACTACTGGACCTCTAGCGTCTGTTACTGTTAGGCACCCAGGGGCTCTCCGCTGTACTGTGCCGGGAACCGGAGAGGTAAAGACAGCAGGGTCAGACTGGCCAGATGGGTCGGTCTGAATTCCACAGCGCAGCCTCCCTACCGGCAAACTGTCCACTGCTCTGCCTCCTTGCGACGCTGTCCTCAGCATCGCCTCCCTCCCGTCAGTTTCCTCAGCTCCGCCTCCCTGCTGTCACTGTGTGTGTGTGCACGCTCGGGGAGGGGAATGTTGAGGCAGCTCAAGTGTGTGCTGATGAGGACGCTGCGTGGGATCCATCCTCAGAAGCCGGCTCAAAGTTTAAGCTGCCACTGTATTCTGCCGTCATGCCCTGGCACTGGGGACCAGATTCACTATCCCAGCGCTGAAGATGTGCGTGTGTGTTCCTGCTGGGTGCTGAGCCGCTGCGGAGAGCCCACTGCCTGCCTTGAGAGGGGGAGGAGAAGCAGCCAGTCTCAGGCAGCGCTGATCAATGGAGTGCCAGGTGCAAACACAGGATTTCTAGAGGGGTGTTTACAAATGCCTGATTTTAGAGCGAGTGTGGCCAGTCCATGAAGAGGGTAGAATTAGCACTTAATCAGTTTTAATAAGCGTCATACAAAGTATATTGTGTTGCATAATTCCAGCATATACGGGACCAGAGTAAGCCATTAAATGCGGCAGTAGAGCCATCCTGCCTGAGCTGCAAGGTTTTTATTTTGGATGTGGGCACCATTCCAGAGCTTTGGAGCAAGTCCGGGAGTCTGGGAGCAGCAGAAGAACCTAGCACTGCCCTGGACATATATGTACATATTGGGCTCTATAGCAGCACATCTCTAACAGTGAATGTTTTCCAGATCTCCTAGTTGGTGCACAGGTTATTTATTACTGGCTGATACATGTTAAAATATCCACAGGTGGTGCTAATTATTTCATTTGTGATACTGAGAAGAACATGCAGCACTAGTAAAATTCTATTACATTACTATTTCTATTGTGGTCATGGTGTGGGCTGGGGAGGGGGGTTTCCAGACAGACGGAAACCCCCCCTGCTTTTGCCTATGAGTGCCCTGCTTGGTGCCGAGCCGCCCACAGAGAGTGTTGGGGATGGGAAGGAGGAGATGCAGCCGGTCTCTGTCAGCAAGAGGGGACTGAGAGGTACTGTAACTGGGGCAAAGTAGTGTGAGCACTGTGAGGTGCAGGGAGTAGGATAGCGAAGCAGGTAGTGTAAAGCGCAGGGGGTGGGGGGAAGCAGGTAGTGTAAAGCGTAGGGGGTGGGGGGGAAGAAGCTAGTGTGAGGCGCAGGGGGTGGGGGGAAGCAGGTAGTGTAAAGCGCAGGGGGTGGAGGATTAAGCAGGTAGTGTGAGGCGCAGGGGTTGGGTGAGAGAATGTGTAAGGGGCATTACTATAAGGAAGAAAAATACTGTAAACTGTCTAGGGGGGTGGGGGCACATTTTTAACTTTTGCACTGGGAGCCAAATATAAGCGTCCCTGTAACTATTTTACCAAAATGCCATAGGGGGGTTTGGCGTCTGAAACTTTTTTGGCAGGGGGGAGCAAAATTTATAGTTACGTCACTGAATGGTAAATGGGCTCCTCAGTGTCTGTATACAAATATATCGAACATGTGTGTGCAGGGCCAGATTAACAACGGGGTGGATGGAACTACAGCTACAGGCCTCCACATAAAAATTAGAGATACATGCGCCGACCCTCGTGTTTTAGTTTTGGATCTGGATCTCCCCTGGTTTTGGATCTGAATCTGGTTTTGGATTTTTTTCCTTGGTGTTTTGTTTTTGGATTTTTTCTTAATATATCATAAAAACATCTAAAATCACATAAAATTGCCCCTTTTTTTGTTCCTACTGTATTAATAACCTCAATAACATTTATTTACAGTCATTTCCAATCAATTTTGACCACCTCACAATATTATTTTTTTCATCTAGTTAAGACCAAAAGGTTGCATCCAGCTAGCTGCTAAGCTAAGCGACACTAACATGTGGCAGTTCGGCTTCCAATTTCCAACACGGATACAGTGTGCTATACAGTGTGGGTTGGAGACACCAATAGTGCACTTACTGTGTGACAGCAGTGTCGGCAGCATGGGGTTGCTGACAGTGTCCTTAGTACATGGAATGGTAGCGCTGCGGTGCTGGCAGTGTCCTCAGTGAAGGGTACCAGCAGTGCCAGCGGTGTCTTCAGTGCAGGTTTGCTGGCTGTGTCGGCAGTGCATGGGTTGCTGATGGTTTTCTCAGTACATGGGATGGCAGTGCTGCGGTGCTGGCAGTGTCCTCAGTGAAGGGTACCGGCGGTGTCAGCAGTGCCAGTGGTGTCTTCAGTGCAGGTTTGCCGGCTGTCGGCAGTGTGGGGGTTGCTAACGGAGTTCTCAGTACATGGAATGGCAGTGCTGTGGTGCTGGCAGTGTCCTCAGTGCAGGGTACCTGCGGTGTCAGCAAAGCAGAGGTGGCAGCGGTGTCTTCAGTGCAGGTTTGCTGGCTGTGTCAGTTACATCTATAGTTACAGCTATTTGATGTGAATGATAGTTACACCTATATCACATGTATGGTAGTTACACCTATGATATGTGTGTGATAGATACACCTATATGACGTGTATTGTAGATACACTTATATCACATGAATATGAAAGTTGCACTTGGGATGATTATGGGATCTTGGCGGTTAGAATCCCGACAGGGTTAGAATATCGCCACTTGTCGGTGAGTATTCTAACCCAGTGGTGTAACTAGGGTATTTGGAGCCCAAGGCAAATTTGAAAATGGAGCCCCCCCTCCCCCTATGATGTCATGACGTCTCTCCCATTACCCACTGCAGGAGCCGGACGGAAGCCCGGCTCTTGCAGTGGGCGCGCAGCAGTCAATGAGAGTCTATCTGACTCTCATTGGCTGCTGATTCACACACACATCGCTGCCGCTCGGCGGAAACGAAGTGTGTGCAGCAGCCAATGAGAGTCTGTCTGACTCTCATTGGATGCTGATTAACACACACATCGCCGTCAGTGCTGGCAGCGATGTGTTATGCACAGCCTGAGCCCACCTGCCACCCTCCTCCTGGCGCTATTGGGCAAGCGCTCAGGGGGAGGGCAGCACAGGACCGGCGCTGGAAGCCTAGCGCCGGTCCTGTGTAAATGTGTAGCGCTAACCGCACTCACTGCGGTCGGCGCTACACTGGCTAACTAGGGCGGCCGCTACCGTGGCCGGCGGCGCCCCCCACGCCACCGGTCCCACAGTGCCAAGGGCACGCACCCTGCTCGCCCTGCCCTAGTTACGCCACTGTTCTAACCCTCCCCCTACCCTCCCTTCCCTAGTGCCTAAACCTAACCTCCCCCTCCCCCCTTAGTGCCTAGTCTTAACCCTCCCCCTAGTGCCTAACCCCTAATGCTACTTACCTTTGGGATTCCGACGGTCGGTACGACGGCGCCAGGATTCTGACAAGTGTGGGATTCCGACGCCAGCATTCTGGGCGTCGCAAATCCCCAAGGTTGGGATATTATATGACATGTCTGTGATAGTTACAGGCAGATGAGATATATCTAATAGTTACAAGCAGATAATGTGTGTGATCGTTACACCTATATGACGTGTGTGATAGTAACAGGAAGATGATGTGTGTGATATAGGATGTAGTTACGTGACACATTTGACAGCAGAATGCCGTCTAGGGATTTATGATAGGCGACGAAATACCGACAACTATCATAATCCCGCCGCCGGAATTCAGGATGATGCGTGCCCGAACAGGGTAAGTCCGGGGCGCCGGTCCTGTTAGCCGGGAAGGGGTGGGGTGGGGGGGGTTTAGGTTTAAGGCAGTTAGTGGGATTAGCATTAGGTTTGGGGGCAGGTGGTTAGGGTTAGGCACCCCTAGGGGGGAGGGTTAGGCACCCCCAGAGAGAGGTTAGGGTTAGGCACCCCCACGGAGGATTAGGTTTAGGGAACGGTCAGTGGGTTTAGGGTTATGCAACCCCGGGAGCAGGGAAGGGTTAGGCACTAGGGGGGAGGTTAGGGTTAGGCACCACTAAGGCAGGGTTAGAGTGGTGGACAGGGGAGGTTAGCATACTTACCTGCCTCTGTCGAGATTTACATCCTGTCGGGATTTTAACCCCCGGCAGAGGATGTGTGTAATTGTTACACCTATATGACATGTGTGTGATAGTTACAGGCAGAGGATGTGTGTAATTGTTACACCTATATGACGTGTGTGATAGTTACAGGCAGAGGATGTGTGTGATATAGTTACACTTATATGACATGTGTGTGTTAGTTACAGGCAGAGGATGTGTGTAATAGTTACACCTATATGACGTGTGATAGTTACAGGCAGATGATGTGTGTAATATTTACGCCTATATGACATGTGTGTGATAGTTACAGGCAGATGATGTGTGTACTAGTTACACCTATATGACATGTGTGTTATAGTTACAGGCAGATGATGTGTGTAATAGTTAACACCTATATGACATGTGTGTGATAGTTATAGGCAGATGATGTGTGTAATAATTACACCTACTGTATATGACATGTGTGTGATAGTTACGGGCAGAGGATGTGTGTAAAAATTACACCTACATAACGTGTGTGATAGTTACAGGCAGATGTGTGTGATATAGTTACACCTATGACATGTGTGTGATAGTTACAGGCAGATGTGTGTGCCATAGTTACACATATATGACATGTGTGTGATAGTTACGGGCAGAGGATGTGTGTGATATAGCTACACCTATATGACGTGTGTGATAGTTACGGGCAGAGGATGTGTGTAATAATTACACCTACTGTACATGACGTGTGTGATAGTTACAGGCAGATGTGTGTGCTATAGTTACACCTATATGACATGTGTGTGATAGTTACGGGCAGAGGATGTGTGTGATATAGTAAAGATGCATACACACATAAAGATTTTGTAACCAACGATTCTCTGTCAGATTTTCCCTTGAAAAATTGAACGATATTTGAAGTGTAATGAACGATTTTTACAATGATGAACGAAACATGTTCCTTCCCTCAATGAATATCGTTATGCTGGACAGTCTGAAATGGACGATGAACGATAACTACAAACGGGAGCGCGCTTGAACGATTATTGTTCATCGTTATAACTCAGAAACTGAACGATTTTTTGAACGAGTAAATGATAACGTCGTTAACGACAAATCGTTCAAAAACAAGAGATATGGTAAGAACTTACCTTTGTTATCTCTGTTTCTACGAAGTCCATAGGGTCCACAGGGTTGACCTTGGGGGTATAGGTTGGGAACCAAATCCGGGCACCACGCAGTTAAAGCTTTTAGCTCCCAGGATGCACTTGGGTCCACTCTCCCTATAACCCCGCCCCCCAGCCAGAGGCACCTCAGATTGTAAGTAGCCAAAGGCCGGAGGAGGAGAGAAAAAGAGAGAGAAAACTGGAACACTCTAGAACCATACTCACAGAAAAGGAGACGGGAAGCCGGTGACCAGTAACACAGCCCATATGAAGCCAGGTGCGTCAGGGCGGGCGCCCTGTGGACCCTATGGACTTCGTAGAAACAGAGATAACAAAGGTAAGTTCTTACCATATCTCTTGTTTTCTACTTCAGGGTCCATAGGGGGTCCACAGGGTTGACCTTGGGGATGTCCCAAAGCAGTTCAACCAAGGGTGGGGACGCTCCTGTGCTGAGAGGAGAATCCGTCGCCAAAAAGGAAGCATCCTGAGAGGCAAAGGAAACCAATGCCTAGAACCTTAAAAAGGTATGGACAGAAGACCACGTGGACACCTAGTAAGGCAAAACAGCCAAGGCGCCACGACGAGCCGCCCACGAGGGTTACACGGCCCGAGAAAAAAAAACAAGCCTCAACGACAGAAATGCCCACCCATGGGTAGGCCCCTGAGGAAGACATACGAGGCCATCCAGTCAACATTTCATTATAGGCCGGCCATCGTTTCCTGTTAAAACCAGAAACCGCAGACCACCAATAAGGAGTCCGCTTACCATAAGGAACTTGAACGGATCACATAAAGCCAAAGAGGCCGGACCACAGTCCATGAGGCCACAACAGCCGAGAGGACTGGGAACTGAATGGCCATACCATAAGTTCCAGAATAATATGGAACCTAAAAACCACTTTAAGAAGAAACACAGGGCGAGAGCAACTCACACCCTGACATGATGCCCTCCAGAAGAGGGAGCCACATGAGAACGCTCCCCATTCAGACACTCTCCTGGTTGATTTAAACACCCGGAGAGAGAGAGAGAGAGAGCTTAAACAATAGACCATGTAATGGCTATCACAACCAGCGGTTCCATTGACTGTCCCCGGAGGGAACAAAGAACCACTACTAACTCCCCAGGAGTCCCTAGGGAGGACAAGTGGAGACATAATCCAGAAAACACTCCAAAGGATGAACTGGATACCAGAGCGGAGCAATTCCATATCTTAACCATACCGACAGTGTAGAGATCCGCACTGTCAGGAAGGCCAGGCCAAGGGTGAAACCCAAGCCAGCTGGAAGGAATGCCAGAATATCTGGAAATCCTGGACACCGGAGGATCGTATCGACAGGTACGATACCATAAGAATTATGTATGCCACAGTCCGTGGCAGATCCCAGCAAAGTCTGGCCTATCTGCTCTAAACATCTCAATGAAGACAGAGCCAGGGAAGCCCGAGGACCACAGTAGGGGCGCAGTTAAAGACAAGCGATCCAGATCCAGGGAAAAACAAGGACCCTGAGACAACAGGTCCAGATAGTGAAGCAGTAGGAACGGAGCATCGAGGAGGAGACTCCGAAAATCTTAGTACCAGTGATGTCTGGGACGACCTGGAGCCCCCAGAAGGAAAGCCCCTCCGTCTCGAATTAAACTTCCGAAGACCTCGAGGAAGAAGGGAGACCGGAGGACACAGGTACACAAAGTGGAAGGACCACTTCACTGACAAAGAGTCACTGAAGGTAGCTTCAGTACTCCTAGAGCTGGACTGTAACACCGGTAATGTGTGATCGAGTCAGAAGGCCATGGGGATCAATCCCCTCAGGGAGGCCCCCTCTGCTCACCAGGAGTTGAAACCTCTCTTGGAGAAGAGACTAGTCCCCGGGATGCACGCCGTGACGGCTGAGGAAGCCCGCTTCCCAATGGAGAGCTCCGGGAATAAACACCGCAGAGTTGGCCAGGAGAAGACCCTTGGACTATGTCAGAATGGGTGACATTCCTAACATTGCCACCCAACTACCAGTGTTGCCTAGATGGAAGCCACTGTTGTGACACTGTCGGACTGAACCTATTCAGGTTTACCGTGACAAATGGGTTAGGCCAGAGTGAAAGTCCAAGACAGCTTAAAGTATCAACAAGGTAAGTGGCAGGGCAGAAGCGACAGACGTCCAACTGCCCCGAAATGAATGCGGACCAGACACTGTCTTTAGCAAAGAACACCCTGGACGAGATGGCCATAGCCACCCGGACAGAGACCAACTCGCCTCTGTAGAAAGTATCATCGTTCGAACAGCGATCCGATGGAAAAAACTCGATCCATCTGGAGGGGAGTCAATTATGGCAAGGCCTGGAATGGAACTGAGCACATTCCACCCTACCAAAAGGTAGACACTCTGGTAGACCGCGCATCACAAAGAGTAATGACATATGTCGACTGCGTAGATATCCGCACCCTCGAAGTTGAAGAGTGGAGATCTTGTCTTACGCCAGAAAAATTCTCAGATTCTGAGAATCCAGCAGTGCTCCCAGATGAAGAAAACCCTGTGAGGGATGCAGGGAGGACTTTTCTGTGACGAGAAGAAGCCCCGGTTATCCTGACCTGGCGGTAAAGTACCTTGGTGATCCTGCTAAAAGTAGGAGACCGTCCAGAGAAAGGAGCATTCGGATACACTGAACAGGTGAACTGTCAGAAAATCCATAAAGCTGGTAAACCCCGGTGGAGTTGAGGACAGCCCCAAAAGGCAGAGCCCGAAACTTACAAGTGTTGCTGTGGCACAGCAAACCTGAACCCATGCTGATGAGAGGGCTCTGTATGTACCCGTAGGTACGTATCCTGAATACTCGGATATACCATAAAATCCCCAGGTTCCAAACATCGGATGATGGAGCATGGACGATTCCACCTGAGTCAAGGCACCGTTGGAATCTGATTCAGGGATTTGAGACAGAGTATAGGCAAAGGAGGACCAGTCGGTCACCGCCCCAAAAAGAAAGTAGAACAACCAGTCCCTCACTGAGATAGTGAGGTTGGCCGAAATAGCTCTGCTTACCACAAAGACTGTATAGCTTTCTGGGATTGTAAGGCCCTGATCAGTTCTGAAGAAGGGCCCGTGTAACAATGCCTGTGAGGAGGCTGCATGAGCAATGAGAGGCCGTTGAGAATCAGTACCTCACTCTGGAAATTCCCCAGATGTAGACCTGTCCCGTCAGGCTGAGGGTATATCCTCAGGTGTAGAAACAGGGTCGTCCGGAAGTCCAGGACTGCTCGGTACTGGATATGGTGGCCCCCGTGGAGGCCGACAGCCTAGGAAAAAACAGGCCTTTAGGCTGACCCTGAGGACAAAAAGACTTAACAGAGTTAGTCCGAATGTAGTGGGAGTAGCTAAAGACGGTATCTCCCCATTAGTGATACTGCCAATGATGCAACGATCTTGTCAAGGTCAGGACCAAACAAGAACTTCCCCCTGGAAGGAGTGTGCACCTCTGCTTTCCCATAACGCAGCCATAGGGTACTGCGGCGGATACAGACGCCGCCGAAACCCTGAAAGTTAGAAGACCGGCATCCCATGAGGTAATCCCACATATGACCACTGCATATTTTGTGAGCGGCAAAAAGATATTTGAACCTCAGACGTGTTGGAGGGGAAAAACGTCACAAAAGCATCACCATGCGATGGCCATGGTAGGACGGGCAACAGGCCCTGAAAACGAGTACATTGATTTCAGGCAAAGTTACCACCTACGGATCCGTAAAATTCGTCCAGGCCGGGATGGGAGGCGTATTAATGCCTGTAACCCGATGATTAACATACAAATCCATCCCAGAAGGGGATTTCCATTACTTGTGAGGACCCTCAGGAAATGGGAAACAGGAGGCCTTTGTGACTCCTCGTATCTGGGGACAGCCAGACTCCCGCTATGAGATCCACCCGCTGGGCAGAAAACGGGAGATGTATGATACTGGTGCAGGATCGACATTCTCTATATCCAGAATGAGCCTGGCTACCAGCCCCAAAGCAGGGATAATAATACTTGAGATCGGCTCCCCCCCATGTGAGAGGGAAAGAGCCGAATATACCATCCAGTTCACGGCAGAGCCACTGGTCAGTAACCACAGGGCGTATATCACGCCAATTAGTATTTCGTATAAAACGACATCCACCAGGGTGGCCGTTGTGGTAATCCCTGCAAGGGGAATGACAGACCGATGTGGTATCGGAGGTAATTCATGTACTGTGAAAAACCCCGGCAGGGAGCGATAGTCTGTGACACAGGGGTAAATTGCAAGAAATTGCGAGATACCCCGAGTTCAAAAGGGCAGTATGGTGAAGTAACTCCAAGCGAGTGACGACAATGGGGCCCGCCCGGCGATCCTCAAAGGAGAGGATCCTGAGAAACAACGCCCTTTAAGGGGGTCGTGCAAGGGGCCCGGCACCAGATGGTGCCGCATACGTAAACCTTTCTGAGTTAAAATCCTCCGCACTAATTCCTGCAGGCTATGACTTGCAGGATAGCAATAATGGGTGCAGTATCGTGTGCAATCTCCTGGTCAGATATATCTGACTATCTTGACGGAAATATTAAGCAGCGCCATACCGGTCCTGACTGACGCTAAGATTAGCTGCAGGAACCCATTATCAGCGTACGCAACTCACAGTTCCATCTAAAATATGGCAACGTGCAGCACGCAACAGTATGTGACAAACCTCACAGATATTAACAAATATATATATGTGAGGTCTCAGAACCACCCCAGGTACACCTGTATTAGGGCAGATAAAGAAAAGGGATAGATATACACTGACAGGTGAGAGAAAAAGCAGACAGTCAGCACTAGCATAAGTCACATACAATGCAGAAAAATATATATACATACATAAGCATGACATATAATATACTGCACAATGTCGCTACATTCAACTGCCCAGATTCAGTGTCTGGGAAGGCTATAGCGCTGTGTACACTCACCCAAAATGGCCAGGTACGCAGGGGGACTGGGCTCACTGACATCCTAAGAGTTCTGCAGCACCACAGAGAGAAAATGGCCGCTGGAGACCTCAGAAGAAGCGTGGCCCGCGGAGGAAGCAGCTCAGCGACGCCAGACTGTATTATTGAAAGGCGCGCTGAGCTGAGGGGAGGAGCCGCTAGACAGGGAAAGCTTCCTCCCCTGGCTAGCAATTAACCCCCCGGGATGCCGTCTCCCGCTGCCGCTATAATCCCTGGTGGTCTGTGGACACGCGGGGTATGCCTCCATGGAGGGGGAGCCCGCCGCCACCGCTAGCGCCTCCGGTCTGTCCCCAGAGACCGGAGGCATAAGGCTGCATGTACACGCGGGTCACCGCAAGCGGTGACCACGCGACTTACCTGTCCCCGTCGATCCGGCAGCAGCCCAGGGATTCCTCCAGAGCCCGGCTAGTACAGACTCTGGGGTCCCGCTGCGATCCCCAGATCTGTACTGGCGTCGCAGCGCCGGCGGGGTGTAGGAGCGGCAGCTCAGACGTCCATTGGACAGTCTGATGCTGCCGCTCTGAAGAGTAGTAAAAAAATAATAAAATAAAACTCTTTTAAGCTTAGGGGCTGCTAAGCAGCCCCCCTGCAGTAACGGTGACCCGACTCCGGCCGGGCACCAACTTAAACTGAGGTGCCTCTGGCTGGGGGGCGGGGTTATAGGGAGAGTGGACCCAAGTGCATCCTGGGAGCTAAAAGCTTTAACTGCGTGGTGCCCGGATTTGGTTCCCAACCTATACCCCCAAGGTCAACCCTGTGGACCCCCTATGGACCCTGAAGTAGAAAAATCGTTACGTGTGTATGCACCTTTACACCTATATGACATGTGTGTGATAGTTACAGGCAGATGATGTGTGTGATAGTTAAAGGCAGATGATGTGTGTAATAATTACACCTATATGATATGTGTGTGATAGTTACAGGCAGATGATGTGTGTGATAGTTACAGGCAGATGATGTGTGTAATAATTACACCTATATGATATGTGTGTGATAGTTACAGGCAGATGATGTGTGTAATAATTACACCTATATGATATGTGTGTGATAGTTACAGGCAGATGATGTGTGTAAGTTACACCTATATGACATGTGTGTGATAGTTATGGGTAGAGGATGTGTGTGATAGTTAGACCTATATGACATGTGTGTGATAGTTACAGGTAGATGTTGTATGTGATAGTTAGACCTATATGACATGGGTGTGATAGTTACAGGTAGATGATGTGTGTGATAGTTACACCTATATGACATGTGTGCGGTAGTTACAGCAGATGATGCTCTGAGGACAGAAGTGGCATTAGCACATAACATCGGTCTCTATACCCCGTACACCAGGGGACACAATGGCCCAGAGCCTGTGTGCTGTGTGTCAGCTCCGGCAGGACATGTCCAGATCTCGGCTTTGTTTGTGTGCCGTGTGCGGTGTTTGGAGGGTCAGACTGCTCACCCCTGGGACACAGGCACGTGTGGCAGCGCATTGAGGGGCAGCCAGGCGTGAGGGCGGGAGGGGCCGGGCGTGTGCCTGAGCCGGAGGGGAGGGGAGGGGGCTCAGGTACATCTGCCGCCTCGGTCACATCTCCGCCCCCAGCAGCACTCCAGAAGCCGTGCCTGGCCGGGGATTGGCTGCTCGGGTGACAGTACGGCGTGTGCTCTGAAAGATCCCCCGTATAAAGGCGTGCCGGCTCTGGGGTGAGAGATCCACTGAGTGCCCCGGCATCCTGCAGCACCGCGGACAGTGCACGTAGAACGGCCAGTGCAGCACCGAGGACAGTGCCGGAGAGCGGCGGTCAGTGCAGCACCTCGGACAGTGCATCCCCCTCCCCCGCTGCACCTGCCACTGGTACATACACCCGGGCACCGTTCTCCCAGCACCAAGCCTCCTGCACCAGACATGCCGAAGGGGTTCCTGGTGAAGAGAAGCAGAAAGTCCCCGCCGGTGTCCTACCGGGTGCGGGATGAGGATGAGGATCGCTGGGAGGGGCCCCCGGCTTGGATGCTCCTGGCGGTGTCCGGGCAGAGGCCGGCGCTGGGCTACACTGGAGGCTTCCTGCCCCCGGCCAGTCCGGATAGAGCGGCAACCGCTCCCCCGTGCAGTCCCCGGCCACCGCCCGCCGGCCAGTTCGGGAACCCTGAGTCCGTGCAGCAGTCTCTTTCCAGCCCGACCCGCCCAGTGAGCCGGGAGTACCTAGACCGGAGCTTCAGCCTTGGCTCCCCGGTGTCCGCAGAGTCTTTCCCGGCGCTGGTCACCTCTATGGAGCCCCAGCCATACGCGCCCACCGACCTGAAGCTGAGCTCCTCGGGCACACTGCCCCCCGCCTCCTCCGCCTCCAGCGTCCCCCCGAAGCGGCCGGCCGAGCTCCCGGGCAAGATCCCCGTCCAGCATCCCTCCTGCCACCCGCCGAAGCCCCCCGCGGCCAAGAAGACCAAAGCGATTCGCAAGCTGGCGTTCGAGGATGAGGTGACCACGTCCCCAGTACTGGGGCTGAAGATCAAGGAAGGTCCGGTGGAGCCGCCCCGGCCGCGTCCGCACAGCTCCGGGCACCGGCCCCTGGGGGAGTTCATCTGCCAGCTGTGTAAGGAGGAGTACAGCGACCCGTTCTCCCTGGCCCAGCACAAGTGTTCCCGCATCGTGCGGGTGGAGTACCGCTGCCCGGAGTGCGACAAGGTCTTCAGCTGCCCGGCCAACCTGGCCTCCCACCGCCGCTGGCACAAGCCCCGGCCCCCGGCCGCCGCTGCCCACCCGGCCAAAGAGGAGCCGCTGAGCGACCGCGACACCCCGAGCCCCGGTGCCTCAGAGTCCGGCTCCGAGGACGGCCTGTACGAGTGCCCGCAGTGCGCCAAGAAGTTCCGCCGCCAGGCCTACCTGAGGAAGCACCTGCTGTCCCATGCCGCGGAGCCCCCGCGGTACGCGGAGGACAGGAGGGCGAAGAGCCCTGGGCCGGTCAACCTGAGCAGCGGCTCCGAGTGCCACCCGTGCCCGGTGTGTGGGGAGACCTTCCCAGGAAAGAGTAGCCAGGAGCGCCACATACGCCTGCTCCACTCCTCGCAGCTCTACCCCTGCAAGTACTGCCCGGCCACTTTCTACAGCTCGCCCGGCCTCACCCGGCACATCAACAAGTGCCACCCGTCCGAGAACAGGCAGGTCATCCTGCTGCAGGTGCCCGTTCGCCCGGCCTGCTGACCAAGCCAAAGACTGGACCAGTGGGTGGGGGAGGGGTGCCAGGCCCAGTGCAGGACACAGGTGGGCAGTGATAGGGTAGCAGACTGGCAGTACAACATGTGTATTGGTCCACATGGACCACCCTACCCACGGAGACTTCAGACTGTGTCCATTTAGGGTCATGCCCACTCAGTTCAGGATTTCACCTAGTGGTCTGTCACCACCTCTGCCTGATAGCTATGGACTGCTGCCAACTAATGGCCCTTACTTACCCCTGTGGCCAGGGAAGAGAACTGTGCCTTTCTTGATGCAACCAATGCCATCTCTAGAGACCCGAGGTCTGCCAACCGTTAGATCTACTGTTCTCTTGCTGCCAAATCAAGACACACACACTACTAGCAGCCATAGGTTGAAGTGCATTAAATGTGGTTATTGTGCTTTAAAGCAAGACAGCATTACCTAGACTTTACAAGGGGGAGAGAAAGCACTATAGCTTAAATTTTGAAAGTTTTATATGTGCCCACTTTCTAAGGGGGGTAGCGCTCTAATGACATAAAACTACTTTCTGTAATAGCAGCCAAGTCATAATGTTCACTATAGACCACCAGAGATTCTCTGTAGAGTTGTAAAGTACTATACAATGGCAATGTGTTGGCTAAGTAACCTTTTAAGTTAATGTTTGCACTGCCAGCTAGCTGGGCATCACCCCCCTAGCCTTAAAGGGGTAACATTGCTTTCTGTTACAGATAATCTCTGTGCTGCCTTTCCCCTATCACTAGTGATGCAAAACTGTGATAGTGCTGTCTATCTTTGTGTCTTTTAAATGCTCATGTATTGTCATGTCAGTGGGCATGGCATCAGAATCTGAGGATATCTGTTCTATTGTCTTCTTTGTTATAGGATAGAAAGGAAAAAAAAAGAAACAAGAAAACATGGTATTCTAGGATGACATAACTTTACATGTATTTGGTGTGAAACTTTGGAAGCCTGCAAATAAATTCAGGCTATTCTAGGTCCCTACTATTTTAGTTGCCAACTTGCTCTCTCTTTTGCAAAGTAGGGTCAAGGTCTTAATCAGCTTTTTGTCTCCTGTAATTTTTGTCTTACTGGCTTGTCTTTAATGTGTTTTGTAGCCTACGGGTTCATGTTTTCAGTCAATATTGACAATTACTGCCTTTATACTTCACAGCCTTTACATGGGACGACTGACATGTTTAGCTTTATAATGGCTTGTGAACTGCTGGATTCTGTCTTTCTATTTTCTGTGAACAAATCTGCTGATTGGGAGGGGGAGACATTTCTTTAGTCTTTAGCCACAAATGCCTTGTCTTTTAACTTTGTAGAAAAAATACTGCCTTTTTTTCACTTAGCCAATATAGGGGCCAGCCAATCGTCATGCCACAGCATGAGAGAAAAACATTTCTTCAAATGCAATTTTTTTAAATTATTATTATTATTATTGTTATTATTTTTCCAAACATGCTCTGATGGAACTGCATACATGCATTTTCTATCCAAATGTATATGTTGATTTTATGATTAATTATGCTTATTTATTTTATTTATTAATGCGAATGACAGATATTACTATTATTTGATCATGGTGTTATTGGAGTACTTTGATATTATATTCCGCTCTGGATTGCAACCTCTATTTTTTTATTTATTGTTTTTTTTTTCTTTTTGTCTTACATTAACAACTAAGAAAAAGAAAAATTAAAGGTTGCACCTTTATACATTCCTAAACAAATGGCTATTTCCATTCACTGTGCTTTAAGGGGCAGATGGCTCTTGTAAACGGATAGCTCTTATATGTCTAGAAGCAATCTCTTTTCTACACACATTATTTTCTTAACTGCTAGCTATTTATAGAGAGCTTCACTAGAACTGTTTCGACTGTGTAACAATTTGCTATTCAAATAAAATATTTTCAAATTCAAATTCTATTGACTTGTGTGTTCCGTACAGTTAGGAGGTGCATGACGAAAAGATGGTATGGACAGAAAATGTCATATGAAGTCTCAGATTTGGAGTTGCTTAGTAAATTATGATACAGGTGGTATACTTTCGTAACTTTGTAGAAATGGGTTGAGACTATAGTTATGTTTTATTATTTATTTTTTATTTTTTTTTAATTCAACTTAACAGACTTTTTTATGTTTAGTACAACTGTAGGGAAATAACAGATGCTCTCCTTTTGTATTTCTTTAGCCGGGTACACACTGGAGGGGTCGGGCCAATATGCCATTTCGTAATGATATATTGTCTACATCGTTCAGTCTGTACACATGAGTGCGTGCTCCCGCGGTCGCCACGTTTGATGTGCTGCATATCAAACCTAGCGATATCGCTAGCGGCCAGTGCATTGTTTATGAATGACGGAACGGTTATAGTTTCGTCATACATTAAAGTAATCCAGTGTTTACGAACAATCACTGTTTATGGGCATTCGTTCCGATGTCAGAATGAATGCCTGTTGCTCCAGTGTGTACCTAGCCTTAGAAATGACAGCAATAATACCCATTATATTCAGTTTACAAAAATAGGTGGCACTGTAGAATTAAGACTTTGACTTGGTGATCAGAGAAGTGATGTTAAGAACTGAATATACCATGCAAGCATCTCTAAAACCTATTGAAGTGTAATAACCCCACAAATTACCAGTGGGCTTTTAGCTGTAGGTATGTATTGACTATTTCTTTACATTTGAAGCTATGCTATTCTACTGTAGATGGGAGCATCGTCAAGGAGGTTTGACTCCCAAAATAAAAACATACGGGAAAGTTTGCAATATAGAAACATACATGTTTTTTTTTAAGTTTTTATTTTAGCCTTCTAGAACAGAATTAGGTGTCAGTTGTTCCCCAGCTGCTGTGGAACGAAGAGTCCCAGCATTCCTTACTAGCCAAGATGCTGGGGTTCCACTGGTTGCCTATAGCTGTAATAGCTCCCAACTGCCCTTGCTGCAAGGAACTATGCAAATTTAATGGAAAAAGAGTATTACTGGTTGCAAGACTCAGATTGGTTCACTGCGTGTTTTGTGTTGGTGCTCTCCAGCAGACACACTGCGGCCATAACTGATCATCCACAATACAGTACTCCATAAAAGACACTTTTTATTTTTTTTATTAGGAAGTTAAAAATAATAATTCCAGCAGTGCTTTCTTGTATATACATCCAGAATTACAATAACACTTCTGGAGAGTTTATAGAATATCTGGTCTCTCTTTCAATGAAACATATATACCGGTGGGAGTTTGAACTTAACATAAAATTCCCCTTGGTTTTCTTCCTGCTAATTTCTTTCCTACATCCCAGAGATATCAGTTTTGTGTTCTCCTATATGATTCAGTAGCTCATGTAGGTAGGTGGACAATCCACTGTCCACTCACATTGAAAATCCAACATTTAAGAAACACTTAAAGAACAATAATAAACTATAGGCCCTGCTACGTTGCTTAGCTCACTAGAGAAGCATGAGTCTATGGTAGATACATCAGCTTTTGTACACAGTGTGTATAAAATTCAGTTATTACACTGTATATTAATCAAGGGTAAATGGTGCAATTTGATACTTGCCTAAAATGTGCAGAAGGTGCCTTCACCACTGTTACACAATAGAGGTGCAGTAAAGATGGACGTGAATAATGACATAAATGTGACAGGCACTCTGTTGTGCTCCATTTGTTGTGGTCACATAGCAGAACATGTAAAACACAGATTTTGAGCACTTGATAAGAGGATGAATGTAGAACTCAACCCAAGTGTAATATATTATTTTGCTGTAGTAGAAAGAGAACTGTTGTGAGTTTTCTTTCCTTTGGTCTTATGTCACAAATACTCAGGCCCATAAATACATGTCTATTAGCAGCATGGCACGCAACAAGAGAGATTAGCGCAAAGGATGCTGTTTGCTTTGACAGACATCATTGTAATAGTACCCAATAATCACAAATGGAATATGTCGTGCTGATATAAATCAGTATAAATTACCCATTCATCACTCTATCATATATGAATAATGCATTCACTTGCACTTTATTTTTTTTTGTCTTGATTAACAAACCAAAGTTTATATATTGCATGAGAAGTCTAGTTATTACCCCTATGGGAATTGCATTTACGTATTGCTATGTTACTTACATTCTAACACACCGAAAGGGAGGACACTGGATGTGCATGAGCACAGTTGTAACAAGAACAAAATAAAAACCAAACCAGTTTGTAAATGAGTAAAACCCTTAAATGTAAATATGAACATTTTAATATGTTATTAGATAAGGAAGATGTTCAGTTGTTTGATTAAGGGTTTCCAGGTAAAAGAAGCAGCAGATGATGGCTCCCATGAGAACACAACGGGGTATGTTCATCCTGTTCAGCTCTGGTCACTGGGGAAATAACACAACTTTGTCAATTAGTTGCATGTCCTAGAAATACGCAGCAGAAGATACCTTGAGAGACTTGTTATAGGACATAGAGGGGTTGATCCGAACTATACAGCTAAATATATAATGTGTGATAGATCACTGTATAGTAGCTATAGTTTACATTGCTAGACCTTTAGGTGCTTGTTCATGTGTTCGTACTTTGCAGTCTTTTAGCTTAGAGTAAACTCTTTTATAATATATGCCTTTCATGTACCATTGCTTAGGGCTGGTTAGGTTTGGTGGCATTGGGTGTGTTTTACCAGGTATCGCTAGATATTTATTTGGGGAAGGTTTATCAATTATTTTATCCACGTAACAAAAATGTTAGAATTTAATTTGTACTACTTTTACTTTCACATTTTTTTTCTATCTACCAGTGGTTTTCCACCATGTCTTATTTCTCTTGGCCGGGATGTACGCAACGGAAAATGCGGTAAAAACCCAATTTACGGGGTTTTACCGCATTTTCTGTATGTACCATCACCTGGCCGCCGGCTTTCCGATGCAGAGTGTAACGCCAAAGACTGGCGTTACCCTATAGAAGCCTATGGGCTTCTACCGCATCGGATCCCTCCCAGCATGCCCCGCGGCTGCCGTGTCACTCTGTGCATGCGCAGATGGACTCCCGGGTCATAAACCCGTAAGTCCATGCTTCTTATCGGAAGAGCTGTTCTTTGCGGTACTGATGGCATATGTTAGTACACATGCGATCAGTAGGGATGCGGTGACTGGCGGTAAGTAGCGCCACAGTTAGTACATCCCGGCCTCAGCCTTTACCTGTCTATCTCTTCCTCAAGTCTCACTTCTCCATGCTGAATCTTTTTGTGTCACATTCCCAGATGCAGTGCAGGGATCCAATCTCCCCCTTCACATAAGGACAGTTCCTGTCCTCACAGTACAGGGAACTCAATGGCAACACACTTAGGGGCATATGTATCAAAGCTTGATGTGAGATAAAATTGTGAAATATATATCACCAACCAATCAGCTCCAAACTATCATTTCTTAAAAACAGTCTGCAAAATGTAAGTGAGAAGCTGCTTGGTTGCTCAGGGTCAGTGGCGGCTCCTACCATATTAGGTCCGGACTTCATAAGTATCTGCTGGGTATGCACAGAAGATCTAGCCAGGAAAGAAAAGCAAAGATGTGCATATGCATAAAACACAACTTTTAGGGACTGCATCGTCTGCAGCCCCTAGGAGACAGGTAAATCTGGTCTACTAGCAGCAGAAATAGCTTTACATTGGAAGCACTGCTGCTAATAGCCATCCAGACTGGCAGTCCCAGGGGAAGAAAGCACCTCCTTCCTGGGCCTGACCAGCTGGCTTGTGATTAGTAGAAGAAGGGGCTATCAATGTGAAGGGTGTGCTCAGGATACAGGTTCGAAGTTCCATTATGTACCTGTGCCATATATTATTAATCATGGTCTATTTAGAAGGGATGTAGTCAGAAGGTATAAAATGACAATGTCAACATTTATAATATCAACAACACAATGTCGACATTCTGTTAGGCTGCAGATGGGAGGGTTGGGCACTAGAGGGAGGTTAGGCTGCAGGTGGGAGGGCTAGGCACTAGGGGGAGGTTAGGGTTATGCTGCAGGTGGGAGGGCTAGGCTCTAGGGGGAGGTTAGGGTTAGGCTGCAGGTGGGAAGGATAGGCACTAGGGGGAGGTTAGGGTTATGCTGCAGGTGGGAGGGATATTCACTAGGGGGAGGTTAGGCTGCAGGTGGGAGGGATAGGCACTAGGGGGAGGTTAGGGTTAGGCTGCAGGTGGGAGGGATAGGCACTAGGGGGAGGTTAGGGTTATACTGTAGGTGGGAGGGATAGGCACTAGGCGGAGATTAGGGTTAGGCTACAGGTGGAGGTATAGGCACTAGGGGGAGGTTAGGCTGCAGGTGGGAGGGATAGGCACTAGGGGGAGGTTAGGGTTAGGCTGCAGGTGGGAGGGTAGGCACTAGGGGAGGTTAGGGTTATGCTGCAGATGGGAGGGATAGGCACTAGGGGGAGGTTAGGGTTATGCTGCAGGTGGGAGGGATAGGTACTAGGGGGAGGTTAGCCTGCAGGTGGGAGGGATAGGCACTAGGGGGAGGTTAGGGTTATGCTGCAGGTGGGAGGGATAGGCACTAGAATAGGGGTGGGCAATAAGCGTCCCTCCATATGTTGCAGAACTACACATCCCAGCAAGCCCTGCCACAGTTTTGCTACTTGGCCATGTTAAAATGTTGCAAGGTATGCTGGGATTTGTAGTTCAACAACAGCTGGAGGGCCGCTTATTGCCCACCCCTACACTAGAGGGAGGTTAGGGTCAGGCTGCAGAGGCAGGAGGGTTAGGCACTGACTAGGGGGATATATGAGGGTTAGGGATTAGGGGGAGGTTAGGCAGCAGGCGGGAGGTTTAGGCACTTGGGGGAGGTTAACGTTAGGCTGAAGGTGTGAGGGTTAGGGAGAGGTTAGGGTTAGGCTGCAGGGTCAGCCACTAGGGGGAGGTCAGGGTTAGGCAGTGGGGGGTTAGGCTTAGGCATAGAGGTAGGGTTAGGAGAGAAAGACTCACCGTAATGCTGTAGCGTGAGGTCTGACCTGGAAGTGACAGTCACATGACCACAGGGACCCAGAACACACCGCTAAAGCTGATGGGTGCAGGTAAATCTCCACCGAGCCACCAGGGACCATATGTCGACATTCTAACATGTCGAAAATTCATCAAGGTCTACATTATGAATGTCGACATTATCACCATGTTGACGTGAAGAATGTTGACATTATGACTGTCAACATATCGTACCCAACCCTATCTAGAAGGCAGTTCTGGATTCCTCTAATAGAAAGTATTGTGCAGCACTCATGATGTGCTATATAAGTTCCTAGGTATAACTGAAGAGGCAAGTGGGTGAAGGTGTTATGTTACGTTTAGAAGAACTTAGATATTTACAGTTAAACATAAATGTGACATGAATTGGACATAGCACTATTATCCACAAATATATATCAGTAAATAGACAACCAACATTTAACATAACATTGTTACTATAATCCCTAGGTCACATCACCTTCATCCAATAATGTAAAGTAATATTTCAGAAAATTGTTACATAACTGCTTCGTACTGTCACCTCCTCAGTTATTCACAAACAGGAGCAGTTGGTGAGAAGTCGGATTTGGGATCGCCACATTAGTGATTCTACACTACATGACCAATAGTATGTGCACACCCAAACATCACACATGTGCTTATAGAGCATATTCCAAAGCCATGGACATTAATATGGAGTTGGTTCCCCCCTTTGTTAGTATAAAAAAAAACCAGTTATGGGAAGGCTTTCCACTAGTTTATGGAACATGGCTTAGGGGCCCATTTATGAATGATGGCAATTGCAATGTGATCCGAGCATGACATTACCGCCCATGACCGCATTGCAATATGCGTTCATAGCGCCTGGATGTATTATCCAGCACATGCTGGGACAGGGGCTCCGAAATGAGCCCATCCCTGCGATGTGCTGGGAGTGCTGTCTGGGATACTGCACGTGCTCTGTAGCCCCGCTGACAGCACTTGCACGCCCGCCATTGCCGGGGGAGGGTTCATATGAAACCCACTCCCGGTAAGTTTTGTGATGTGTAGCCCATTGGCTTTCCGGATGTTGGTAAATGTGGCAGCATCGCATCCCCATAGAAACCTATGGGCTATGCGGCTGCCTGCGGGAATGGAAGGATTGCAGCAGGTATCAGAGATATCTGCTGTGGTTCCTCCTTCATACATCTGATGGAAACTAAATATTTCCGATTAACCCCCGAATACAGGTGTTCTCGGGGATTAAGCCAGCAAATATACAATGGTAAATGGGTCCCTCAATGGTTTCGCATCCATTCAGCCACAGGATCATTAGTGAGGTTGGGCCGTGATTCTGGACAATAGCCTGACAGCCAGCATTCCAACTCATTACAACAGTGTTTGATGGGATAGAGATCTGGGCTCTGTACATGGATGTGGTATGATATGTCGAGAGTCATTATGTTGACACCACAACATCATCATGTTCAGAATGTTGATATTTACAAAATGTAATTGTCAACAGTCACAATGTCGACACTGATATTTTGTCCTAAAACTAACCCTTTTTTATCTAAAACCTTAAAATAACAAGGGATGACCCAAATGAATTATATGTGGGATTTAAATATAAATATGAATAAAAGTGAGGATAAAAAAGATAAAAAAATATTAATAAAAATTATATAAAATGAATAAATCATAAGTAGACTTGGATCTAAAAATACTCAGGCAGATAAAATAAAAACAATTTATTTAACCAATGATAAATTGAACATTTACGTACAAAACGCCAAAGTCTTTCACAATGACTATGCGTAGTAAGAATAAAATGGATATGTACAATTCATGTAATTTTTGCATCATTAGTGAAAGGTATATGCACATATGCAGTGGTGTAACTAGGGTATTTGGAGCCCAGGGCAAATTTGAAAAGGGAGCTCCCCCCTCCCCCATGTGCGTGCGCCTAAGGCGCGCGCGGCAAAAAATGGGCGTGGTCACTTAAAAATGGGGCGTGTCAACATGACACTCCCCTTTATTTTCAAACTGAACATTCCTATCCATATGCACCTTAACCCCAGTAGTACCCCTTATACAGTACCCCCAGTATGCAGTTGTAGTCCCTCTCATGCAGGCCCATAGTAGTGCCCCTTATACAGTATCCCCAGTAGTGGTCCCTCTTATACTGCCCCCAATTAGTTCCCCTTACTCAGTACCCCCAGTAGTGGCCTCCCCAAATGCAGTGCCCCAAGTAGTGTTCCCCCTTATGCAGTGCCCCCAGTAGCAGTCCCCACAATGCAGTGCGCCCAGTAGCGGTATCCCCTTATGCAGTGCCCTTTATATGGTGCCCCCAGTAGTAGTCCCCCCCTATGCAGTGCCCTTTTATATAGTGCCCCCAGCAGTAGTCCCCCCATGCAGTTTTCCCAGTAGTGATCCCCCCTATCTAGTGCCCCCTGTAGTGGTCCCCGCAGTGCCCCTAGCAGTAAGCCCCTTATATAGTGCCCCCAGTAGTGGTCCCCCTGATGCAGGCTCCCAGTAGTGACCCCCCCCCCTATCCAGTGGTCCCTGTAGTGGCCCTTCCTATTATTGCCCCCAGTAGTGGTCCCCAGAGTGCAGTGCCTCTAGTAATAGGCCCCTTTTAGAATGCCCCCAGTGGTAGTCCCCCCCCCAAGTAGTAGTCCCCAGTAGAGGTCCTCCCAATGGCACCCCCAGTAGTAGCCACACCTCCCCCAGTAGAAGTCTCCCCAGTAGTAGCCAACCCCTCCCCCGTTGTGCAGATAGGTTTAAAAATAAATAAATATATATAAAAATATACTTACCTGATTCCACGCTGCTCCTGCTCCTGTCCGCGATGCCGCTCCCGCCCGCCCGGGCTGGCGCTCTCAGCATTATGGGACTGACGTCATGACGTCAGTCCCATTACCCACTGCAGGAGCCGGACGGAAGTCCGGCTCTTGCAGTGGGTGCTGCAGCAGTCAATGAGAGTCTATCTGAATCTCATTGGCTGCTGTTTAACACACGCATCGCCGCCAGCGCTGGCGGCGATGCGTGTGTTATGCACAGCCTGAGCCCGCCTCCTAGCGCTATTGGGCAAGCGCTCAGGGGGAGGGAACGGGCTCAGGCGTGCAGCACAGGACCGGCGCTGGAAGCCTAGTGCCGATCCTGTGCAAATGTGTAGCGCTATCTAGGGCGGGCGGGCCGATGGCGCCCCCGCCGCGCCCCCGGGTCCAACGGCGCCCAGGGCACGAACCCCGCTCGCCCTGCCCTAGTTACGCCACTGCACATATGCCAATAGCCTAACCTGCATAGATATTCAGTCTAGAGTTAAAAACTTTCAAATATAATGGAAAGATCTCCTTTATCATAGGAGGAGCAGCTTTTTTCAATAATCAACCTGCATTAATATGAACACGTTCTCCCATACCAAACCATGTATTGATAGACCTCGCTTGGTGCACAGGGGCATTTTATGCTGATAGAAGCGTGGGCCTTTCCCAAACTAGTGCCACAGGTTGAAAGCATAAGGTTCTCTAGTGTATCATTATATGCAGTAGTACTAAGCCTTCCCTTCACTGGCCATAACATGAATAAAAAAAAGCCCCAAACTATAGTTCTTCCCCCACCAAACTCTACAGTTGGCAGAACATAGCAGGTTTTCCACTGGCATCTGCCAAACCTATAGTATATGTAATTTAGAAGAACACTGCTCCAAAGTCCAATAGGAGTGTACTTTACATCACTCCAGCCAATGTTTGGCATTGTGTATGGTGATCTGAGGCTTATATGTGAATCAGCCATGGAAACCCAAGACATTAAAGCTCCCACAAGCCATGCAGCCACGGACAGATTATTTTTGTGCTCTACAAGCTTCAGCAGTCCCCATTGTGTAAGAGTGAGGTCTGCCGCTTCACAGCTCACTTGGCGTTGGTTGCTGTTAGATGTTTCCATTTCACAAGAGCAATAACAGTTGACCAGGGAAGCTCTAGACGGGCAGAGATTTGATGAACAGACTTGCTGGAAAGGAAGCAGCCTCCAACAGTGCCATAATGAAAGTCCATAGATTGTAAGCTTACTAGCATGCCACCTTACCTCTGTCTGTCATTACCCAGTCTTGTTCTATGACTGTTTTGTTCCAATTGTAAAGTGCAACAGTATATGCTGGCGCTATATAAGTAACTGTTAATAAATAAATGGTAACAAGCCTCTGAGCTCTTCAATTCTACTGCTAATGTTTGAATATGGATATTGCAGGTGTAGGCTTCATTTTATTCACCAGTTAGTAATGGGGGTGCAGGAAATGGCAAAACACATGAATTAGAAGGGCTGACATCATTTTGGCCATTTAGTGTTTGCATCTCCCTCCAAAGGGTTTGACTGTGGGGCCATCCCACCATCCTGTATGTGCCATGGTGGCTGTGCGGTCTCCTGCAGAGACTGAAGGTAAGAATTCTAAGACAGTCTCAAGGGCAGTGGCGTAACTAGGGCAGGGTGCGTGCCCTGGGCGCTGTGGGACCGGCGGCGCGGGGGGCACCGCCGGCCATGGTCCAGCCTGCCCTAGTTAGCCACCAGTGTAGCGCCGACCGCAGGGAGTGCGGTCAGCGCTACACATTTACACAGGACCGGTGCTAAAACAAAGTAATGCAATGTTGTATGTATTCTGCCTATTACTCATCTGTAGATGAGCTGTTACTAACTCTGATGTCTGCACCTCTGCATTTATCCTCACATCACAGCGCTGCGGCCTTAACTGTGTTATTTATTTCCACTTTGCTCATATCATGATTATTGATTTATGTGGTTATAGATCTTCAACTAAATGTATGCTCGTGCTTTGCAGTAATATATTATTTTAATATTTGGCTTGGTACCTTGTTACTATTTTAGTATCTATTAGAAAATGTACTTATTGGTTGTGTTATTAAATACTGTTATTAATTTAGGGGTCTCCTTGTTTTAATGATAACCAGACATACTGATATATTTTTGCACTCTAGCGCAGTGATTATACCTATTTTTTTTTTGTGTTCATCCCCCCCCACCCTGCTTTCTTAACTACACACTGAACCCCTATTAATGGGTCACTCCTCTCCTGCCCAGAGATTTGAGTAGTGTTTGTTTAGGGAAATTGTGATTGAAATGTTAAGTGGTGACATATATTGCAGCTATATGATCAGGATTATATCTATATGTATGTAAGCTGGGTACAAACTAGGATGTTGGCTCAGCCATCCGACCGATATGCCGTCCTATCCGATGATTGGTATGTAAATACACTCTTACCAATCGTCAGCTCGATGTGTTGTGCCCGATGTCACTACTGAGCGGACATTTACATGTGTCCACCCAGTTGTGATGTCAGTGACCGGCAGCCTCCGCAGCAAGTGCAAAGGGAGTTGTCTGACAGCCTCTACACACAGCACAAAGTGCGGATCTATCTATATCGGCCATCGGCTGTGCTGCATAGCCGATATGATTGTGTCTGTGAACGTCTTTCTCAGACAGATCTCTGGTATACACCCGCTGACGCGCCCACGATATATCGACCAGTGTGCACCCAGCAAAAGGGCCTGATTCAGAGATGGATGCAGCTGAGAGATTATCGGTCGTCTGCGCGTGTATCGGAGTTGCAATACGCATGCGTGTGGGATGGTTCTGGCCTCATTGGGCTGAATAGGCTAAGTGAGTGCTGTGTGCATTCAAAAGGTGGATAGAAATAATGGTGGGTGTGGTGCAATACATCATTACCACGTGGTGCCATTTGTCGCAATTGCCCTACTAAAGCCAGTACACACTAGGTTGACGGGTTGGCAGACCCGTTGCTGACTGTCTGTGCTTTATTTCTTTAATACTGTTAGTCTATACCTATCCCTTTTTCTTTTTTCTCCTACACCCATGGCAGGGGTGTGGGGGAAGGGCTTCTCTCTGATCTCATATGTATAAATTCAAGTATTTGGTAACTGTATTCACACCTACCAATCATCTGCCTGATGTTGTTGGGCTTGACGTCACAACTGGGCGGGCATTTGAGATGTCAATCACCGGCAGTCACTGCAGCAGGTGTACGGGTGATCGGTGGGTCGCCCGTACACAGCAGTAGATGACCAATTTCTTCTTCAGGGTTCATAGGGGGTCCACCTTGGGAGATAGCTGGATTTGGATCCACGGCCACCACGCAGTTAAAGCTTTGGCTCCCAGGATGCACTGGGTTCATCCTCCTCTATACCCCTCCCACGAGCCCCAGGCACCTCAGTTTTAGTTGGTGCCTGGCCGGAGTCGGGTCACCGTTACCGCAGGGGGGCTGATCAGCAGCCCCTAAGCTTGTTTTATTTTATGAGTTTTAAAATTCTATTTTTACTACTCTTCAGAGCGGCAGCGTCGGACTGTCCATTGGACGTCCAAGCTGCCACTCCTACACCCCGCCAGTGTCGCAACGCCAGTACAGATCTGGGGATCGCGGCAGGACCCCTATAGTGCTGTACACAGCACTATAGCCCTCCCAGACACTGAATATGGGCAGGTTGATTGTAGTGGTAAAGGTGCAGTGAGTATTCTTCTGCATGGTATGTGACTTTTGCTAGTGCTGTCTGTGCTTTATTTCCTTAATACTGTCAGTCTATACCTATCCCTTTTTTTCTCCTACATCCCTGGCAGATGTGTGGGGGAAGGGCTTTTCTCTGATCTCATATGTATAAATTCAAGTATTTGTGAGGTCTGTCACATACAGTTGCTTGCTACCCGGTGCCAAATCCGTGGACCGGTGTGTTGCACGCTTGTGGGTTTTCCAGTGCTCCGCCTTTGTGCTTCCCAATTATATATTTTTATATATCTGTATATATATTTATATTATGTCTGACAAGGAAGTACAGCGCTCTGCTGGTCCCACTCTGTTCTCCTGCAGACGCTGCGCTGTGGGAGTAATTAAGGAGGATTTAACACAGGATGGGCTGTGTACGAGGTGCTTTCAGTTGCCTGGTCCTCCCTCCAACCCCCCAACTATGGGACAGGACCCTCCTTGGGCGGTGTTTTCCCAGGTGCTCGCCTGGCAGTCCCAGCATCCCAAATGGAGTTCCCCAAACTGCTATTCTCCCGTCGCAGGGTATCCCGCAATTATTGCAGTCTTCCCCTGGGCCTCAATGCCTATCCAGGGGTGCCGCTATATGTGCAGCCTCCTCAGGTGGCGCAAAAGTCGGTCGTCCCTTTTCAGGGACTCTCACAGGGGGGGCAGCTACCCTGGGTGGATGAGTTTTCTAGTTCAGTCCAGAGTTTAGCGGTTTCTTCTTCAGCTTTTCAATCTATGCTGAAGAGTGACAAGCCCCATAGGGCATCTAAATTCCCTATTGTGTCATCCCAGTCTATGCAACTGTCAGACTCGGATGCGTCCTCAGATGACGGGGAATTGCCTGAGGACTGACTGATTCTCCTGTCCGGGAGGTGGTAACTATTAAGGTGACAGCATTGGTACAGTCGGTGCGATCAATCCTTGACATAAGAGGATGATGCCCGGCCCCTAAATCCAAATTCCAAACAGGCTAAAGTGGATGTAGCTATTTTTCCTCTCGCTGACCAGTTGACTGACCACATGGCGGAAGCCTGGCAGGCGCCTAGTAAGAGGTTCCAGCCACAGAAATGTTTGGCGTCTAGCTACCCATTTCCTGCAGGGCATTGCAAGAAGTGGGAATCCCCACCTGTGGTGGATTCTCATGTTACTCACTTAATCAAAAGTGCTACGCTGCCCTTACCCCTCCATCTCCTCCCTAAAGGATTCTACAGACAGGAAAGTGGAAACTTGCTTAAAGTCAATTTATTCTCTCTCGGGGAATAAGGCATCCTCTAAACCTAAGAAGCAAGCTTGGGGTGCTTGATGCGCTGCTTCCAAACCGGTGGATCAACCCTCTGCCTGATGGGATGGGCCTCCCTCTGGGGGATCCCAGAGTGGGAGGCTGACTTCTTCTATTCGCCCAGTGCTGGTACATCATCACCACGGATGCTTGTGTACGAGAAGTGGTCTCTCGGGGGTACATCCTCTCCATTCGTCACAGGTCTCCCCACCAGTTTTTCTGCACAGGTCCTCCTTCAAGCGAAGCCAAGGCCCTGCAGATTCAGGGGGCCATAGAGTCCTTGCTGAGAGCAGGGGTTGTTATTCCAGTCCCGCCTTCTCAACGCGGGACAGCTTACTACTCTACTCTGTTTCTGGTTCGAAGACCAGTGGGTCTCATCGGCCTATTCTCAACCTGAAGTCTTTGAACAAGTTCTTCAGAGTGCCCAAATTCAGAATGGAAACTTTGCGTTCCATCATTCTGGCTGTGGACCCTGGGGACTACATGGTTTCCCTGGACATCTGGGACGCATACCTTCATGTTCCTATAGCGCCTTCACACCAGCGGTATCTGCGGTTTGCTATACGGCAGGTCCACTTCCAGTTTCAGGCTCTACCCTTTGGCCTCTCCACGGCCCCAAGTGTATTCACCAAGATTATGGCAGTCATGGCTGCCCATCTTCGGAGCAAGGGTATTCGGCTTCTTCTGTATCTCGACGACCTCATGTTGCTGGCAGGTTCTCCGGAGGTACTTCTACAACATCTACACCTGACGATCGCTTGTCTGCAAGTGCGCGGGTGGCTAATAAATTGGAAGAAATCTTCCCTAATTCCCTCACAAAGAATGGTCCAATTGGGAGAACTTCTAGATTCTCGGCAGCAGAGAATCTTTGACTCCAGAAAAGATCTCCACCCTGCAACTGCATAGTTGCCTGAACAGTTGCAGTGTGTCGGTTCACTCGGCAATGCAGGGTCTGGTGTCCATGGTGTTGACAGTCGAATATGCCCAGTTCCATTCCAGGTCCCTTCACGGGCTGATTCTATCCAAATGGAACGGGTTGCCACACCGGATCAAGACTCAGATGGTGGTATCAGACATCTCATCTCACCAACGGTTGCCCCTTTTGGATCCCGGACTGGGTTCTCCTGACAACGGATGGCAGTCTCCGAGGTTGGGGTACAGTGACAGGTTCACTCTCACTTCAGGGCCGTTGGACAGCGGAAGAAGCAATTCTTCCAATCGATACTCAGGAAATTCGGGCCGTGTATCGGACCTTCCAGTTGTCAAGTCACGTTCTTCACGGAAGAGCTGTGCATGTTCAGTCCGACAACGCCACCGCAGTGGCGAACATCAACCATCAAGTCGGGCAGCGATGACAGAGGTGTCATGCATCCTGTCTTAGGCGGAGTGCCATCTTCCAGCCATCTCGGCAGTGTTCATTCCAGGAGTCCTCAATTGGGAGGCAGACTTCCTCAGCCGTCACAACGTGCATCCCGGGGACTGGTCGCTTCACCAAGAGGTGTTTTAGCTCCTTGTGGAAAAGTGGGGCCTATCGGAAGTGGACCTCATGGCCTCCCGTCACAATCACAAGTTGCCCGTGTATGGGTACAGGACAAGAGACGCACAAGCTAGTCTGGTGGACGCTCTGGTGGTCAGGTGGACCTTCCAGTTTGCGTATCTCTTCCTTCCGATATCCCTTCTACCTCGGGTTCTTCGGAAATTCAAGCAGGAGGGCGGCAAGCTTATGCTGGTGGCCCAGACATCCTTGGTACTCAGATCTTCTGAGTCTCTCCATCGAAACTCCGTTCCTTCTGCATCAACGTCCGGACCTGTTGCCTCAGGGTCCCTGCCTTCATCCGGACCTGGGTCGTCTGTCTTTGACGGTGTGGCTCTTGAGACATCCATGTTAAGGTCCAAAGGTTTTTCATGGCTCAGTCATTGGCACGAGGCTTCGGGCGCGTAAGCCTGCCTCTGCCAGGATTAACCACAGAATGTGGTATTCTTATTTTCAATGGTGTGCCTGGAGATATTACGAACCCCAAGTGTTTCATGTTTCTAGGATTTTGGCGTTCCTTCAGTCTGGTTTGGACCTTGGCTTATGCCTGTCTTCTCTGAAGGTACATGTCTCTGCACTGTCTGTGTGGTTTCAGTGTAGGATTGCTCCTTTACTAGATGTAAGCACCTTTTTCCAGGGTGCTCTCAGGATTCAGCCTCCCTTTGTGCCCCAAGTGGCTCCTTGGGATTTGGCGGTGCTTCTTCGGACTCTCCATTTGAACCGCTTGAGTCTGTGGCACTCAAGTGGTTGACTACGAAGAATCTTTCTGCTTGTGATTACTTCAGCTAGGAGGGTTTCGGAATTGGGGGTGCTTTCCTGTTGTCCACCCTTTCTAATTTTTCACCAGGACAGGGTGCTTTGCACTCGCCATGGATTTTTGCCTAAAGTGGTTTCTAAGTTTCACAAAATATTGTTGTGCCGGCCTTTCAGTCACCTGACCTTTCGGCTAGTGAGGCTTCCTTGGATGTGGTCCATGCTCTTAGAATTTATGTGGACCAGACTAGTTCGGAAGTCGGATTCCTTGTTAGTCCTCTTTGGTTTTCACAAGAGGGATTGGCCGGCCAACAAACTGTAGCTAGATGGCTTTGTTTGGCTATTTCTGAGGCTTATACTCAGGAGGGCTTGTCCAGCCTCTGTTAAGGCTCATCTACTCGGTCTGTGGGCCCCTTGTGGGCAGCTAGCCATGGCGCCTCAGCTGTTCAGCTGTGTAAGGCGGCCACGTGGTCTTCCATCCAGACCTTTCTGAGGTTCTAAGCTTTTGACACCTTTGCTTCTCAGGATGCTTCCTTCGGGCGCCAGATTCTTCTTTCAGCACAGGCGCGTCCCCACCCTTAGAGAGATGGTAAGAACTCACCTGTTCTCTCTCTTTCTTCGAAGTCCATAGGGTCCACAGGGTGCCCACCCTTACGCACCTGGCTTCATTTGGGCTGTGTGGCTGGTCACCGGTTTTACATCTCCCTTTCTGTGAGTATGGTTCTTGTGTGTTCCAGTTTTCCTCCTCCGGCCTTGGCTACTTATCAACTGAGGTGCCTGGGGCGGGGTATAGAGGATGGACCCAGTGCATCCTGGCAGCTAAAGCTTTAACTGCGTGGTGCCCGTGAATCCAGATCCAGCTATACCCCAAGGTCAACCCTATGGACTTCGAAGAAAGAGATAACAAAGGTAAGTTCTTACCATATCTCTCATTATATCTTCTGTGCTGCAAAGCCGATCCGATGTCTGTCAACGACGTCGTTCACACACATTGGCTGTACACATACGCCGATATACTGTAGATATGGAATGGCTGATATATCTATTAGCATGTACCCAGCTTTGGAAAGCTGGGAGGTAAGACCAAATTAATCTACAAAATAAATAAAATTGCACCCATCGTTTTTCCCCTCCTTTCTGTTTTTCTGTTGTCCATACCATCTCATCCATATTTTTCCTACATAAATCATTAATCAGAAAAATTACCGGTTACCTTCTCTTCTCCAGAAAGCAATAGCAGACAGTGTGACTTTTATAATCATTATGTAGTTGCAAAAACCATATATATATATATATATATATATATATATATATATATATATATATATATATATATATATTATATAAAAAGAGGTTGGTGATGTGCCCCGTGACGATGGTGCTTCTGAGCACCGAAACGGCCATCAGGCTGTCCATACATTGAGGATGCTTGCTGTTTCTATCTGGCTCCAGTGAGCGTTCTATGAAGACTTGATGAGTATACAAATTTGTTATGCACTTTGTAATATGTGACTAAACATGGCTTCTGGATACCGGTGATTTGGGTTACATGCACTTTATATATTAATTGTAACTTTTTGCATTATATATGGTGTGCTGGTCTTTCCTTTTCTGGATTTAACTATATATATATATATATATATATATAGATATATTTATATATATATATATAGATATATATACACACATACCCACACAATTTAAAGGCCGGCACTCTGCTGGCCAATACCTTGCCCTAGGTGCCTTCCTCGTGGGGCAATGCCAAACGAGATATATATATATATTGTTCATTCTAGCACCATGCATGAGGAGGGTATACTTTAATTTTGAAGGGCAAAATTTCATACGTGACATATCGCGACAGCTACAGTAGCTATAGTGAAACATCACATTTTGAAATTAAAATATGCCTCCTCACAGATTATGTGCAGGGTGCTAGAATGAAAACACACACACACACACGATCACCGAGAGAAAACAGGTACTGGGGACATGGCCAAATCCAGGAGGCTTGGTCACACCCCCCCCAAAAAAACCCCAAAACTAAATAGTTGGGGTGATTTATCTACATACGGAATGATACTTTGAAGTGCTATGCTTATGTGTTATTTATTAACACATTTTTTCCCATTAATGTGGCAGTACAGAAAAATGCCATTGTTAGAGCGGAGACATTTTACAACTACGGCATTCTGTGCGTTTTGCTCCTTTGTCCCCCATTTACCAACATTTATCTCAATCCACCTCTAAATTTCCGGATGTCTTGGCTAGAAATGTTTCTAGCAGGTCTATATCAGGGATGGGGAACCTCAGAATCATTTGGTCTGGCCCTCAAAGCTTTTTTTCTGCTAGCATCTGGCTAGCAGGGTGCCTAGAATGGCACCCTGCAGCCAGAATCTATGCAGCAGTGCCGCCTGCACACTGTTGCCCTTACAGCTCCTATTGCTGTAATAGACGATTGTGGCCCCGCCCCCATGTGTTGTCACACAGAGGGGGTGTGGAGTGCACCGCCCCGCAAATAAAGTTACATATATCAAAATGGCCTTCGGCAGAAAAAAGGTTGCCCACCCCATGTCTATATACAGTGCCTTGCAAAAGTATTCACCCCCCTTTGCATTTTTCATTTTTTGTTGCCTCACAACCTGGAATTAAAATGGATTGTTTGAAGGTGTGCATCATTTCATAGAACATGCCTACAACTGCGATGTTGTGTTTTTTTTTAATATTGTGAATCAAACTACATTTAGGACAACATAACAGAAAACTTCAGTGTGCATATCTATTCACCCCCCTAAAGTCAGTACTTTGTTGAGCCACCTTTTGCGGCAATTACAGCTGCAGGTCTGCTTGGATAAGTCTCTATGAGCTTGCCACATCTTGTCCCTGGGATTTTTGCCCATTCCTCAAGGCAAAACTATTCCAGCTTCTTCATGTTGGATGCTTTCCACTTGTGAACAGCAATCTTCAAGTCTGACCACAGATTCTCAATTGGATTGAGATCTGGGCTTTGACTAGGCCATTCCAACACATTTAAATGTTTCCCCTTTAAACCACTTGAGTGTTGCTTTAGCAGTATGCTTCGGGTCATTGTCCTGCTGGAAGGTGAACCTCCGTCCCAGTCTCAAATCACAGGCAGACAAACAGGTTTTGCTCAAGAATATCCCTGCATTTAGCAACATCCATCCTTCCCTCGACTCGAATCAGTTTCCCAGTCCCTGCTGCTGAAAAACATCCCCACAGCATGATGCTGCCACCACCATGTTTCACTGTGGGGATGGTGTTCTTTGGGTGATGGGATGTGTTGGGTTTGCGCCAGACATAGCGTTTTCCTTGGTGGCCGAAAAGTTAAATTTTAGTCTCATCTAACCAGAGCACCTTCCTCCATACATTTGGGGAGTCACCCACATGCCTTTTGGCAAACTCAAATCCTGTCTTCTTATTTTTATCACTAAGTAATGGCTTTTTTCTGGCCACTCTTCCATAAAGCCCAGCTCTATGGAGTGTACGGCTTATTGTGGTCACATGCACAGATACACCAGTCTCTGCTGTGGAACTCTGCAGCTCCTTCAGGGTTACCTTTGGCCTCTGTGCTGCCTCTCTGATTAATGCCTTTCTTGGCCGGTCTGAGTTTTGGTGGGCAGCCCTCTCTTGGCAGGTTTGTTGTGGTACCATGTTGTTTCCATTTGATGATGATGGATTTGATGGTGCTCCGGGGCATCATCAAAGATTTGGATATTTTTTTTATAACCCAACCCAGAATTTTAATTCTCAACAACTGTGTCCCTGACTTGTTTGGAGAGCTCCTTGGTCCTCATGGTGTGATGCCTCTTGCTTAGTGGAATTGCAGCCTCTGGGGCCTTTCAGAAAAGGTGCGTTTATACTGACAGATCATGTGACACTTAGATTTCACATAGGTGGACTTCATTTCACTAATTATAAGACTTCTGAAGGTAGTTGGTTGCACCAGAACTTTTGAGGGGCTTCATAGCAAAGAGGGTGATTACATATGCACATGCCAATCTTTTTTATATATATTTTTCTCATTTCACTTCACCAAATTAGACTATTTTGTACGGTTCCATGACATAAAATTCAGATTAAAAAAATAAATAAATTACAGATTGTAATGTAACAAAAAAGGTAAAAAGCCAAGGGGAGTGAATACTTTGCAAGGCACTGTAAATAGGTCACTTACATCATCACCATTTTATTTTTGTCTGCAAGCCACACAATGTAAATATTTAGATTCCTACTTGCTGTGTGTGTTCTGGATTCCCTGGCACTTTAATGAGGCATATAAGTACACATCACCCCTTCCCTCATCACTACTACAGACTTGTTGTTCTTTGTACAGCACTAAGGGGACACATTTGAATAGTAAATTATTTATAATGTAATCTGTATCAGATGCATCTTTCCAAGAGTCATTGTGAAAACTCGCATGTAAAGAATGACACAAACTGATCAATGATTTTTAAATACTTTTAATCAAATTCAATTGAAATTTGGAAAAAAAACAAATAATTTCATGAAATCTTAAAACAAAAACAAACATTTGATATGTCAGCAGTAAAGATGGGCATTTCAAGCATCCGTATTTTTGTTTTACAAATATTACAATTAATGCACCAAAAGGAAAAATTTTAAGGACCCGCATTTCTCATAGCACACCCTCATTAGAAAGAACACAGTTTGTAATATACAGATATACTGTTATGTAGAACATCTAATAGAATCCATAATATAGAACATCCAGAACTGACTATTCACATTTAAGAACCTTCCCAACTAGTAGGATAAAGGCCTGCAAGGGGGTGGCCGACCACAAAAAACAAGGCCGCAAACCCAGAATGATCATTGTCACATACAGTCCACAAGTACAAAAAGAACCCTATTCCAGCCCAGTCATTTAAATTAAGGACAAACAGTGATTTAAGGAACAAAAGAATAATAATAATTTTCCAGGACATTATATATATTTTTTTCTTTAAAATATTTCCCTTCACATACAGATAAGACCTGGGTGGTATGAACTTAGAGAAGACGGACAGCTTCTAAAACAGTCTTAATGGTGATAGGCAAGATGAATACAATCCATAATTTTACCCTGCATCACCTGTGTAATTCCAAAGGGGCTGACAGGCGAAGTGCTTAAATCCCCTCGTTCACATCATCTTGAGTAGAAATCTTTGCTGTATAAATCTCCCTGCGATGAAAACCATGTATCTCCATTGAACTTGTAACCCTTTCACTGCTCTCTGTGCAAGCAAAATCTGAGAACTGAAATTACTCTACGTCTGTTTCTACAACTGTAAGTGGCACAATGACTTAATATAAACATTGTACTGACTGACAGGTCTTCACGTCATCCTAGCTAGCATTTACATTCACAATTTTAGTGGTGGAAGCTAAACACCAACCCACAGACAGGAGATTGTCAGGCTAAACCCAGATACCACTGTGCAATTTAAATAGTCTGCAGATTGGCGGCAGCTATCAGACTTAGCCCTGTCGCTCACTGAGGCCCTGTGACAGCAATGAAGCACGGGTTCCAAGTCAGTGCATAGCCTGCATCTACGTACACTGTGTACCCATCATTGTACGTAGGACGAAGTATACACAGCACTAAAAATATAAATTCTATGCAGGCGATTCAATTGTTTTTTTTTAGCGCCAAATGGAGCAATTCAATTGTTCCACCGTTTGGACGCCTATGCCGTGTGTGCATGCCCAAAAGCATGGGGTTTAGCTGCGTATAGCAGCTAACCCCATCTAAAATCCTGCTTTGGGGCACCCAAACAGCCGACTTATCGCACGTTTCTACTCGAAACCTCGGGAGGCTGCGAGCAGAAAGGTCTCTAACCGCGGCATGGGTGCCCAAACAGAGCAACAATTCACTTTCTCCGTTGGGCACCCAACAAAACATTTGAATCGCTTCCTAATTCCTATATATACAAAGCCAAGTCAAATCACAGGATGACTTCTCCTATTCCATATCTGTGTTGTGATTTAGTTATGTTACCGTGGGTTTATTACCTTATGTAATGTGAAGGTTTCTACCTGTGGAAATCTGTCCGGTATTAGGTGTTAAGCACAAGCAATCCTATGCAACAAAACAATAAGTAAAACAAATAAATCTCCCTCTCCAATATGCAAATGACACAATTACTACTAATTCACAGATGAACAGCCAGAGATGAGCAGGAGACAGTAGCTCAGTCAGGATAGACAAGTGCAAGGCATTGGGGTCTGAATAGTAGCAGGTTATCTCACTGTGAAGACATCTGTAGATTTAGCCTGAGGAGATTAACACTTCCTAGTGCTCTGCACTTTCTGACCGGAAATCTCAAATAAAGTCTTCACTTAAAATCTACATCATAAATGACAAAACAATTTATTTTCAGTGTAATCAACAGGCCCTATTTACATCAAACTAATTGGTACAAACTTCAATAGAACACAGAAAAAAACCCCAGTTAAATTAGTGCAACAATATCCCATTGCAAAAAAAAACAACAAACAAGTGCCCAAATGTGCATTTAAAGACATTTCTACTTCATATGTACTAATGGAACAGAAAATGAATCACATTGGAAAATTTTAGCAAATTTTACGATCAAAATTAAATATGAGGAAGGTCACAGGATAATTGTAGTATCTGTTACAAAGATGTAAAGAAAAAAAAAACAACAAGGCAACAACAAATAAATCACTCAGACTTCAAAACACATACATCTCTAGCAAACTAGCAAAAAGTTTCCTTCTTCACTTGTTAAATGAGTCTCAAATAAAACAATTAAAATATGTTTGTATAAATACATATGCCTGAACTATACAAAATAACTAGCAAACAGTGGCAGGATATTGTGTGCAGAAGTACGGTATCTTGAGATCCACTCAATTTGGTCTGTTTTGCATGTGTTGCTTTAATATAGTACAGGAAATTGTGTTGAGAATTAGACATTCAGACTGAATTGTTCAGACTCTGCAGGAACCCTAAATGACTCAAGGCCTAGCCCTCTGCACTTAAACCAGGACAAATAATGCATTTGTTTATCAATGCTATACAAATAATAGATAATCATAGATAATAAATGTATTTTGCATTCGTTTGCACACGTATGGCTCCTGAAGGCACAGGAGCCATGCGTATTCCGTTGACAAATCTTTTCAGCAGTGAAAGTGTTACAAAGACAGCCATAACAATGTGAGACAATTAACTCCATGTCATATTAGACTCCTTGTAAGAATGATTCTTGTGATTCCGGCATGCTGGTGATGTGTTCCCTTGCCCTTTGGTGCTGTTGCATCATTTAGCCTCGTCAGACAATCCTCTTGCCATCATCAATGTTACAACTAAAGTTGCATCATATTTTAGTGTCTAGTGGATGGTTCACTAATAACCTACCCAGGGGGGTCCCGCCCCGCTAGACACACTATCATTGCACAGCTCGTCCTTTATTTTATGGTTAAAAAAAAAAGCTCTTCGCTAGAGTTCAGTATAAAAAAAAGTGCTTCAATTGGAAGTTTTACTGACGGCACTGGCAGAGCGGCGAAGCTTTCCCGAGACTTTACTTCTGGTGGTACGCGTTAGTGTTGGAGAAGTGGGTTCCGAGGTCTCTGCTCCTGTATTCATGGTCAGATCAGAACTGGTGCTTGCAGGAATTCCTAAGAAACAGAAAAGCAGAGATTCATAGGCTATCTGCACTGCGGGAACATGATTTTCCTGATTCATATACCTTAAACAGAATTGCAAAGACAAACAGGCTCGTACTGAGAAATGCCAAATTCAACAGGTTTGCACAAAAATTGGTAACTTGATAGTTTGCAGTCAGGGTGACGGATGAGATTTAAATGCAGTCACTGTCACATGTGCAGGATCTCACATGAAATGATTCTTTCAGAGGCTACGTATGTAATAATATCTCTTATTGGTTAAGGGTTTGTGTGTCACAGAATACAGCTAACGGGGCCAATGTTCCCTCTAATTGTGGAACAAAGCAAACATTTCAGCAGAGATTACTCAAGCAAGCACTAATTCAATTTTTACTGGTTTTAGTTATACAAAAGAGTGGGCATGTGCCTACATAATACATAGGCACAGGACTGCATGCCGGCACAGTATACCCAACAGGACTGTCCTCATGCCTAGCAATTATTTATTATCAGTTACTTCTATAGCACCAGCATATTCCGTTGTACTGTACAATTGGGGACAAACAGTTATAAAACAAGACTGGTAATAAACGCACACACAGAGAGGTAAGAGGGCCCTGCTCATAAAGCTTACAATCTATAGGAAAATAGGCATTAATACACAAGGATAGGTGCTACCTATTGCATATTGGTCCAGCCAGATTGCATAGGTTCTTGGTGGGCTGTATGACCCAGTCACACAGGAATGTTGGCCTAGGGTCACCATTTGCCATTATCATACTCAAAGAACTAAGCGCTGAACATTTTTAACCATTGGTTAGGAGGAGCAAGTAGCAGGTTAAGTAACAGGTATCAGATACAACCTGCACCCTTCACTATACATAACAGTACTGCAGCCTGTGCCCAACACATAACCAGTCCTTTCCCCACGGATGATTGCTCGCCTCTCTGTGCCTTCACAAAACAACTCCATGCCATCCAGGGGCCCCTCAGTGCCCTCAAAGTATTTTAACTCTGGTACCAAAACAAGTATTATACATCAATCTGGACATCTAACGCATGACAAACACTTATGTAACCCCCCCCAAAAAAAACCAAAACAAAACACTGAAAACAAACCAAAACAGTAGACCAAACCTTACAATACCGCCCTCAGAAAGAAATAGTACACATCAGCCTATGACCCTACAACAAGGTTTACTTCCTGTGGTCCATTGGTGTCCCAGTTATAACGTCAGCTGAGAGAGTAGTTATAGCGGTATAAAGCAGGCCTAGCCAACCTGTGGCTCTCCAGCTGTTTTGAAACTAAAACTCCCAGCATACTTAACCAGCTGATTGGTGTGAGGTTATGCTGGGACTTGTAGTTTCACCATAGCTGGAGAGCCACAGGTTTGCCAGGCCTGGTGTACAGCACTAAAATTATGGGGCTGATGCAGAGTGAGTACTACGCCAGAATGGAAAGAATATCTGTGTGATGCCCAAAAACCAAGTACATGCATATGCGCCCATGTAGACTTGGGCGATTCTGGCACTTATGCCCACCTGCACCTAGAAAGATAGAACAGGGGCGAGTACGTTAAGTGTGTGTCCATGCAACTTTGAACAGATGCACAGCAAGACATAGACATACACTGAAGTGCCAAAAGTCATGGGATAGGTGCCTAGCATAGTGTAGGACCCCCTCTAGCCAGGTGAAATGCAGCAACTCAACATGGCATCAATTCCACAAGTGGACGCCACAACATCCCATAAATGCTGGATTTGGATTATGTCGGGTGAACGTGGTGGCCATACCATTTGTTAGAACTCTCCAGAATGCTCCTAGAACCAATTCTGGACAACTTGGCACCAATGACACGGTGCATAATTCCTGCTGGAATATTATATTTTTGTGGGGGTACATGAAGTCCATGAAGGGCAGCAAATGGTCATCAAGCAATGCAAAAGTGTCAGTCAACGATGTGTTCATACGGACCAGCGGACTGAACCCATACAACGTGAACATACCCCACACGATTATGGAACCACCACCAGCCTGCATAGTGCCTTGTTGACAACTGGGGTCCAAGGGGTCTGCGCCACACCCGGACCCTACCGTCAGTTGGAAACAACTGGAACTGTGACTCATGGGACCACGCCACATGTTGCCACTCCTCCAGTGTCCGATGTTGTAGTGTTAACAGGGGCACTCTGGTGGGTCTTCTGCTTCCATATCCTTTCGAAGCTAAAGAACGCTGCACTGACCTGCTGGATATGCATCTGGTACCTCCTGCATTGAATGTGGATGTGATTTGAGCCAGTGTCACTTGTCTGTTACCACGGACAATTCTGGCCAGATGCCGCTGGTCACGATCATTGTCGTGGTTGGCAACGGTCCTGTCCTCAGTGGGTGAAAATGCCTTGCATGAGGTATTCCTGCTACACATGTGACACTGTGCAGATGTGCCCACATACATCTAATCTTCCGTGCGCTACAAGTTGCGCCACACAACGCGGGAGCTCAGTGTGACTCGGTAGCGCTGAGCATCTTTTTGTGCGTCTTCTTACCTTCAAATGCGTCTTATTCGCGCAATGATGCAAATAGATAGCACAAGCCGCTTCTACTGATTAAAATAATATGCAGCAAGCCTATGTTCTCCGAGCGAGACCAGATGTATCTGCATGCAAATGCTACGTTAGTGTCAGCGGCTGTAACAACGTAGCTTTTAGCATGCAGATACAACCCGCAGACGCACAGATAACATAGGCATGCTGCATATTATTTTAATCAGCAGTAGTTGCCTGTGCTATTTGCATCATTGTGCAAATAAGACGCATTTGAAGGTAAAAAGACGCACAAAATGACGTTTGGCACTACTGAGTCGTGCCACGGCATGGCGCGACTAGAAGGGCTGTTTAACGCGCCAGGAGGCTAGATGTATGTGGACCCATCTGTAGATCGAGGAATGTTGAATGTCCGCACAACTTTGGAAATAGAATGTCCCATCCGTTGGGCACCCACTATCATGCCCTGTTCGAACTCCGATAACTGACATTGAACACCGGTTAGGCTGCTTAGGGCAGGCAAACTGACTAACAATATATCAGAATACAACTGATGCAGGTCTGGGCATTTCGAAGACGTCACAGTACGGGGACACCACCTACCAGTACCTTCACATACTATCTCATGACTTTTGGCACTTCAGTGTATATTTCACTAAGAAGCCATAATGTTTAAGCATGGTCAGGTGCAAATACTGAGTGATGATAATGTCACCAGTACTGGCAAATGGTTTCTGATTGGCAGTTTGCAATTGCACTGCCGATCAGGGCATCGAGTGGAGTGAGTGGGTACTAATTACCCGGGCACAGGCCTGTTGGTGGCACCCGGCGGGGCCCCAGTACACCTGCGGAGGACAAATCTTCCCTTATAGAGCACGCTGCGCAGCTTCACAGTACGGCACATTGTGCTTTACATTGTTTTTTTGGAGGTGGTGGCCATGCCTCTAAGATGTGGAGCCCCTCAGTATCAAGGCCCCATTGATGTCTCATTGGCCTGCTGCCGATAGGTGCTTTCTTCTTAACTGCGTCGGCATATACAAGGGTGGTTCAATAAGTAAGGTAACAAGACCCCTTCAAGCAAGTGGTGCAAACATGCAGCTGTGGTAGCAGAACCTTCAATAATCGACCATCTGAGTAACCCAGAAAGGCCGTGGGAACGGAGAAACTGGCGCCGTGCTTTCTGCGTATGGGATCGCAGTTGTAGGTTGGGACAAGCCCTGAAACGGTCAGGACACGCCCTGGAAACGATCATAACACGCCCTCGTTTTTTCTGCCACTTTCGGTAACCGCCTCCAAGTGCTCCATGACTGTCAAATCACTTTGCGAAGAAATCAAAACTGCGAGCAGCATCGCTAAGGTACCTTGGCACGAGCGCAGTGAGACTGTGATGCATGCGC